>OV702284.1:205263237-210263237 GCA_916181665.1 Avena sativa | reverse complement strand
ATTTGTAAACTAAACTAGAGTCCCTAGTAAAGCCTCTTTGTAATACTAGCTTGTTGGTTAATAGATGATCGTGGGATTTGTCCATCCATATGACGGATAGATATAATCTGGGTGTAGGGGTCCCAACCTTTAATAAGATTGATCCCTCCTGTGTTTTACAATGCTAGTCCCTGGATCAATAGCTAGCATCCACAGTTAAGATGTAATATCAAGAAACAAAGGTCATATTATAACTTTATAACCAGGAATAACATAATTTTATTACATCAATACCTAGCTCATTTGGCTATTACATTACATTGCAGCGGAATAACTATAATCATGGGTCCATCATCTTCAAAGTGTCACAGGCAGATGTTGGTTGTAGACTTTGTAATCCTAAACAATCAATCTTCACTAAAATCAATCAAACCTGCAACATACAAGTTACAGCCACAAAGGGTCAATACATTTGAATTGTATTGGCAAGTGATACTATGGTAGTATAGTGAAGTCTATCATCTATATGCATTTGGCTAAGTGGAGTTGAGGCTTGCATTGCTCAAAATAGATTTTTCTTATCATTTTGAAAATACTAAGTTTTTGCTTGACAAAATCATTTTTCTCAATCAAAGATTTCAAGATCCTTGTACCAAGCCATCTCTCCATCAATGATTGAAGAATTCAAACAACCCTTGTTCAATCCACAAGATTTTAACTTTAGAAATTTGAATGATGAGATTCTTGATTGCTTCCATGTCTTGATGCTCAAATTGTCCTTTACCAGGGACATGGCTAAGTACTTAGATTTTACACTCTGCAGAGGTGGTGCACTTCACCCACAAGACTTGGTTTCCCAAGACAAAATCTTTCAGAAGCTTTCCCTTAGACCAAAATGGACGCGTTCCAACCTATCAAACACTACCACCCACTGTCCATATGGCTAAGTTCTTGCAACCTATATGATCATGGCAGAGCCCATATTGCCAAGTGGTTGCACTTGAAGCTTCTCAACATTTGACATCTCAAATCCCTTTGTTTCCTGGGTGGCATTCCACAAGTGAGATACACAGTCCAAGTCCATGGCATTGTGAACCACTCAACCATTCTCCACCAAACTATTCCATTCCACCCAGGTGATTCATTAACTTAGTTGTTTTATTAGACAAAATCACAAGTCCTTAGACTTAGAATATTTTTCCATAGTGTGAATATATATTCCACCCATGTTTTCTATTAGCTAGGCTAAGCTTGGTAGTAGTAGGAATCTCTAACTTAGTAAAATCCTGCTAAGGATTCATCTACTAGGTTTCCCTATAGCAAGATCTATACTTAGCAAAATCCATGCAAGTTTACTTAGCAAAATCACTAATGCATAGTGAAAGTAATAGGATAGAAAGTATGAAGCATCACTTGCCTTTTTGGTAGGGAATGGTAGTTCACTCCTTGATCTTTCTAGTCTCACACTTCACTACAAATCAATCAAGCAAACACCAATTCAATTTACATTCCAAACCAATAAACACTCAAACAAAATCACACACACAAGATAATGGAAACCAATTCATGCATGGGAGCATGCACAAGATAGTTTTATTTTGCAAAGGGTCTCTATGGGGTTTCTAAACTTTGTAAGATCCAAATTGGTCATTTACCAAAGTGGCAAAGTCATTAGCAAGAGGGTTTTGTCAAAAACTATTTTTAAATCCATTCATCATTTCATGTGGTGAAAAATGTTTTTATTAAGGCAAAACTCTTATGTTGTTCACCAAATGAGTTGCTATTGCAAAGCTTGGTGTTTTTGGGTCAGTAGGTTTGGTCCAAAACATTTTATCAAGGTTTTCTATTTAAAACCATTTTCATAAACAAAACAATAGTTTTGTTTGGCTAGAAATGGACTAAACCAATAAATCCATTCTAAACTTTTCCAAATCCATTTTTCAAATCATGGGTTGGTTCCTAGGGTCAGTAAGGTCACAACAAACCATTTTGCAAAGGTTTTAATTCAAAAATCATTTTTAAACAATTTTTATACCCTAAACAAGTACACAAATGTCTCTACAAATTCAAACAAGCTAACAGATACTATTTGTCAAACTAGGGCCATGGTTGGCTAGGGCTTGTTCTCCTGAATTCATTGATATAAAATTTGCCAAATTTGGACGTGTGGATCAAAAGTTATAAGGGTTTGAAGTTTGTAAATAATTCTGATTTCAAATTCTAATTTCAATCTATCTGGTGACACGCGGCGGCTTCTTATTTGTCGGTACCGTTTCGGTTGGATCGCGGCTGTGGTGCGTTGGATTAAGTCTAATCGTGCGGCACAGATCGCTTGATACCCCTTCGCTTAAGTCGTTCTATCCAAGCCGGTGGATCTGCATCCTACGGTTCCTATCGCTTGGCCAAAAAGCAGCGGCGCTGGCGGCGGCGTCTGGTGGCGGAGCGGTCGGTCGACGACGGTTCCGGCGATACAGGAAGCGAGAGAGAAAAAGGGCATGCTCACCGGGCTCAGGGGGTCACGGCGAAGCTCTGGGTACTGCTGGCTTGACAAGGGGCGCTCAGAGGCAGTCATAATTCTTCGTCGGAGTTGGGAACGGCGACGGACGGCTCTGTCCGCGGTTGAAGACGACGCTACAGGTCAAGAGAAGACAGACCGAAGGCAGGGTTAGACGCAGGAGATCATGACGGAGCTGTGAGCGTGAACGAGAGGGCTCGGGGCGGTCGAGGCTTACCGGGGAACGTCGCCGGAGGAGAAGCAGACACGGCGGCGCTCTGTGCTTGACGAAGGCGAAGATTGGGGGCGCCCTAAGACAAACGGAAAGTGCTGTTAGGTTCGTCTGAGCTTGTAGATCATCATCGTGTTCTCGGGGAGGAGAGGGGCGGCGAGTCTTGGCCGGAATTGGCGAGGAGGGTCGTCGGAGTGGCAGCGGTACAGAGAGAAATTAGGGCGGCCTGGAGGCAGAGGGGAGGCGGTGTCTGGGGGAAAAGGAGGAGGAGGAGCGGGCGGTTAAATGGGCGTTGTCGCGACGAGGAATTAACGCGGCGTTAAGGCGTAATCAAGCCGAGAAATTAAGCCTGCAACGGCGAGGAGAGGGGGAAGAACCAGTCTGCGGGGTGGGGAAGAAGAGCAGTGGAGTGTGGGGTCCTCTGTTAGTGAGAAAAGGAGAGAAAGGGGGAGGTCCACCAGTCAGTCTCGGTGTGGGTCGGAAACAGAGTGAGGAATGTTTTCTTTCGGGTGAGGGGGAGCTGGGCTAAGTGGGTTGTTGGGCCAGATTGTTGGGCTGGGTCTTTGCACTATTTTTTTCTGTCTGATTCTTTTTCCTTTTCTATTTCTATTTTCCTGTTTTGAAATTCAAACAACCAAACACATTCAAAATGATTCAAACAATCATCAAGCTTTTCAAATATGAATTTGGTTCTGCTTAACATCATAATTCACATTCTAAAATAAAATATTATTTTAAAATCTTTTTAGGTTCCATTTATTAATTAAATAAAATGGACCATGGTTTATTAATAAAATAGGGTTTGGTTTAATTAATAAAATCTCTCTCTTAAATCCAAATGTTTTCAAAACCAAATCAGTAGGTTTTATTTGAAAAATAAAGAATATTTGGAGAACTTGTTTAAAATAAAATAATTTTTTTATTTTAGGGTTCATTAATAATTATATACAATAGACCTTCATTATTAAATCAAAATAGGATTTGTTTTATTGATATATTTATTTTGAAATCTAAAATAAAGTCAAAACACTTTAATAGGTTTTATTTGTGAATATAAAATACTTGGAAAACCTATTTAAAATAATTTAATAAGTTTTGAGGTTTTAATTAAAATGATAAAACCTTTTATTTAAATAAAGTTGGATATCAAATCCTTATTAATTTATTTAAATAAAACCTTTGTTATTTTCATTCAAAACAAAATGTTTAACCCAAAGGCTTGGCCAAGGTTTAATTTGGCTCTGTAAAATATTCTTTATTTATAAATCCATCTTTTCTTTTGAATACAAAATCTTTTATTAAGAGATCCAAAATAGTATTTTAAATTTTTTTTTTATTTTCCTTTAGTAAAAGTTTATCTTTTTAAATCTCTTTAGGATTTATTTGATTCAAATTGGTTTGAGGTTCCATTTGAATTCAAAAAGTTTCTTCTGGCTCTGAAATCAAACAAAGTTTTGTTTTATTAATTTATTTTCACATTACAAGATTTGGAAAATCTTGGGATGTGACAGGCTACCACCCTTAAAATAAATCTCGTCCCGAGATTTGGGGAGGCTAGGGTTACAAGCAAGTTCAAACAACTAGGGTTCTACCACCCTTAAAAATTTTCAAACAAAAATTACATATTGGCCTTCTTGGGATTCTGGGAAAAATCTCTCTGAACAAACTTTTGCATTGAGTCCTTTGTTCCCATACTTGACTCATGGGCCAAGTTTTGAGATCCTTCATAGACTTGTTTAACTTGTTCTCCATCTTTCTGGACAATTGTTTGCATAGTGGCCTAGTTCCTTGCATTTGAAACATGTGACAAGGCTGATATCCCTCATAGGCTTGTTTATCTTATACTTCATCTTTTCTGGACAGTAGTTTGCATAATGTCCTAACTCTTTGCAGTGTTTGCACATCACTTGGCTAAAATCCTTCCTTATCTTGGGTTTCACTAGCTTTTGTTTGCTTTCTTGGCTCTTCTTCTTTTCTGGGCATTCATTGGCATAGTGTCCCATCTCTTTGCATTTGAAACATTGCACTTGTGTAATATCCTTCTTGCTAGTGTTGGGGAATTTCTTCTTCTTCTTGGGTCTCTCCAAAGCTAGGAGTTCTTCTAGTTCGTGTTCTTCATAGGTGGGAGATCTTTCTCTCTTCTTGGGGCATTGGTCTTCATGTTCCTTGGATGCATGATCCTTGACTTCACAAGTATTGCTAACTTGGGTTCCTTCTAGAATAACACCTTTGTCATCCTTGTTGTCATTGGCTCTTTGGGAAAAGTTTTCCCCCATGTTGATCATTTGAGTAACCAATCCTTGCAATAATTGGGATTGAAGTTTCAAAATTCTTTGTATGGCTGGGTCTAGTCCATTGTTGTTGGCTAAAAGTTGAGTTGTCTCTTGGCTCAACTGGTTTTGGGTTGCTATAAGTTCTCTCATGTTGTCTTCTTGGTTGGTGTTGATGTCTCTTGGAGTAGTCATCTGTTTGGGTTTTGATGGGAGATTAGAATAGGCAAGATATTTCTAAGGAATTATTTCTAATCACACACATCACAATTCACACAAACAGTGTTCAAGCAATCACAAACAAACATTTCACTCAAACAAGGTTCAATCACATACTTAGGCAACAAAATATTTTTGTTACACCACATAAGTTGGTGTGTTTTTGACTTAACTAAAATATGGTGGTCCATCTATAGGGTTTACTTGTGATCTCTCCTTCCTTCATGTTCTTCTTGTATGAGATCATGGTTTCCTTGAGAAAAACTCTTGGTCACAAAACTTCAAAGTTGTTGATGGCTTCTTCTTATTTTGCATTCCCTCAGTCTCTAAATCTTAAGCAAGATTTCCTTGTTTCACTTGTGGTCTTTAGTAGTTTCCAAGTTGGAAGTCCTTGGTGAACATGCTGAAGATGTTGAAGTCATTTAGAGCTGAAGATGTTGAAGAAGTCCTTTGCATATGATGTAGTCTTTGGCCATGGGTAGGTTTTCCATCAAGTTGAAGTAGAAGAGGTGTAGAGTTAAAACCAAATGGTTGAGGGAAGAGTTTACAAGTGTTTCTGTAAATAAGTTTTGGAACAAAGTACAACTCCTATTTTTCTAAGGGTTTTTGTCCAATCCTAGGGTTTACAAATCCTACAGGCAACACAATGCTCTGATACCATCTGTAGGGGTCCCAACCTTTAATAAGATTGATCCCTCCTGTGTTTTACAATGCTAGTCCCTGGATCAATAGCTAGCATCCACAGTTAAGATGTAATATCAAGAAACAAAGGTCATATTATAACTTTATAACCAGGAATAACATAATTTTATTACATCAATACCTAGCTCATTTGGCTATTACATTACATTGCAGCGGAATAACTATAATCATGGGTCCATCATCTTCAAAGTGTCACAGGCAGATGTTGGTTGTAGACTTTGTAATCCTAAACAATCAATCTTCACTAAAATCAATCAAACCTGCAACATACAAGTTACAGCCACAAAGGGTCAATACATTTGAATTGTATTGGCAAGTGATACTATGGTAGTATAGTGAAGTCTATCATCTATATGCATTTGGCTAAGTGGAGTTGAGGCTTGCATTGCTCAAAATAGATTTTTCTTATCATTTTGAAAATACTAAGTTTTTGCTTGACAAAATCATTTTTCTCAATCAAAGATTTCAAGATCCTTGTACCAAGCCATCTCTCCATCAATGATTGAAGAATTCAAACAACCCTTGTTCAATCCACAAGATTTTAACTTTAGAAATTTGAATGATGAGATTCTTGATTGCTTCCATGTCTTGATGCTCAAATTGTCCTTTACCAGGGACATGGCTAAGTACTTAGATTTTACACTCTGCAGAGGTGGTGCACTTTACCCACAAGACTTGGTTTCCCAAGACAAAATCTTTCAGAAGCTTTCCCTTAGACCAAAATGGACGCGTTCCAACCTATCAAACACTACCACCCACTGTCCATATGGCTAAGTTCTTGCAACCTATATGATCATGGCAGAGCCCATATTGCCAAGTGGTTGCACTTGAAGCTTCTCAACATTTGACATCTCAAATCCCTTTGTTTCCTGGGTGGCATTCCACAAGTGAGATACACAGTCCAAGTCCATGGCATTGTGAACCACTCAACCATTCTCCACCAAACTATTCCATTCCACCCAGGTGATTCATTAACTTAGTTGTTTTATTAGACAAAATCACAAGTCCTTAGACTTAGAATATTTTTCCATAGTGTGAATATATATTCCACCCATGTTTTCTATTAGCTAGGCTAAGCTTGGTAGTAGTAGGAATCTCTAACTTAGGAAAATCCTGCTAAGGATTCATCTACTAGGTTTCCCTATAGCAAGATCTATACTTAGCAAAATCCATGCAAGTTTACTTAGCAAAATCACTAATGCATAGTGAAAGTAATAGGATAGAAAGTATGAAGCATCACTTGCCTTTTTGGTAGGGAATGGTAGTTCACTCCTTGATCTTTCTAGTCTCACACTTCACTACAAATCAATCAAGCAAACACCAATTCAATTTACATTCCAAACCAATAAACACTCAAACAAAATCACACACACAAGATAATGGAAACCAATTCATGCATGGGAGCATGCACAAGATAGTTTTATTTTGCAAAGGGTCTCTATGGGGTTTCTAAACTTTGTAAGATCCAAATTGGTCATTTACCAAAGTGGCAAAGTCATTAGCAAGAGGGTTTTGTCAAAAACTATTTTTAAATCCATTCATCATTTCATGTGGTGAAAAATGTTTTTATTAAGGAAAAACTCTTAAGTTGTTCACCAAATGAGTTGCTATTGCAAAGCTTGGTGTTTTTGGGTCAGTAGGTTTGGTCCAAAACATTTTCTCAAGGTTTTCTATTTAAAACCATTTTCATAAACAAAACAATAGTTTTGTTTGGCTAGAAATGGACTAAACCAATAAATCCATTCTAAACTTTTCCAAATCCATTTTGCAAATCATGGGTTGGTTCCTAGGGTCAGTAAGGTCACAACAAACCATTTTGCAAATGTTTTAATTCAAAAATCATTTTTAAACAATTTTTATACCCTAAACAAGTACACAAATGTTTCTGCAAATTCAAACAAGCTAACAGATACTATTTGTCAAACTAGGGCCATGGTTGGCTAGGGCTTGTTCTCCTGAATTCATTGATATAAAATTTGCCAAATTTGGACGTGTGGATCAAAAGTTATAAGGGTTTGAAGTTTGTAAATAATTCTGATTTCAAATTCTAATTTCAATCTATCTGGTGACACGCGGCGGCTTCTTATTTGTCGGTACCGTTTCGGTTGGATCGCGGCTGTGGTGCGTTGGATTAAGTCTAATCGTGCGGCACAGATCGCTTGATACCCCTTCGCTTAAGTCGTTCTATCCAAGCCGGTGGATCTGCATCCTACGGTTCCTATCGCTTGGCCAAAAAGCAGCGGCGCTGGCGGCGGCGTCTGGTGGCGGAGCGGTCGGTCGATGAAGGTTCCGGCGATACAGGAATCGAGAGAGAAAAAGTGCATGCTCACCGGGCTCAGGGGGTCACGGCGAAGCTCTAGGTACTGCTGGCTTGACAAGGGGCGCTCAGAGGCAGTCGTAATTCTTCGTCGGAGTTGGGAACGGCGACGGACGGCTCTGTCCGCGGTTGAAGACGACGCTACAGGTCAAGAGAAGACAGACCGAAGGCAGGGTTAGACGCAGGAGATCATGACGGAGCTGTGAGCGTGAACGAGAGGGCTCGGGGCGGTCGAGGCTTACCGGGGAACGTCGCCTGAGGAGAAGCAGACACGGCGGTGCTCTGTGCTTGACGAAGGCGAAGATTGGGGGCGCCCTAAGACAAACGGAAATTGCTGTTAGGTTCGTCTGAGCTTGGAGATCATCATCGTGTTCTCGGGGAGGAGAGGGGCGGCGAGTCTTGGCCGGAATTGGCGAGGAGGGTCGTCGGAGTGGCAGCGGTACAGAGAGAAATTAGGGCGGCCTGGAGGCAGAGGGGAGGCGGTGTCTGGGGGAAAATGAGGAGGAGGAGCATGCGGTTAAATGGGCGTTGTCGCGACGAGGAATTAACGCGGCGTTAAGGCGTAATCAAGCCGAGAAATTAAGCCTGCAACGGCGAGGAGAGGGGGAAGAACCAGTCTGCGGGGTGGGGAAGAAGAGCAGTGGAGTGTGGGGTCCTCTGTCAGTGAGAAAAGGAGAGAAAGGGGGAGGTCCACCAGTCAGTCTCGGTGTGGGTCGGAAACAGAGTGAGGAATGTTTTCTTTCGGGTGAGGGGGAGCTGGGCTAAGTGGGTTGTTGGGCCAGATTGTTGGGCTGGGTCTTTGCACTATTTTTTTCTGTCTGATTCTTTTTCCTTTTCTATTTCTATTTTCCTGTTTTGAAATTCAAACAACCAAACACATTCAAAATGATTCAAACAATCATCAAGCTTTTCAAATATGAATTTGGTTCTGCTTAACATCATAATTCACATTCTAAAATAAAATATTATTTTAAAATCTTTTTAGGTTCCATTTATTAATTAAATAAAATGGACCATGGTTTATTAATAAAATAGGGTTTGGTTTAATTAATAAAATCTCTCTCTTAAATCCAAATGTTTTCAAAACCAAATCAGTAGGTTTTATTTGAAAAATAAAGAATATTTGGAGAACTTGTTTAAAATAAAATAATTTTTTTATTTTAGGGTTCATTAATAATTATATACAATAGACCTTCATTATTAAATCAAAATAGGATTTGTTTTATTGATATATTTATTTTGAAATCTAAAATAAAGTCAAAACACTTTAATAGGTTTTATTTGTGAATATAAAATACTTGGAAAACCTATTTAAAATAATTTAATAAGTTTTGAGGTTTTAATTAAAATGATAAAACCTTTTATTTAAATAAAGTTGGATATCAAATCCTTATTAATTTATTTAAATAAAACCTTTGTTATTTTCATTCAAAACAAAATGTTTAACACAAAGGCTTGGCCAAGGTTTAATTTGGCTCTGTAAAATAATCTTTATTTATAAATCCATCTTTTCTTTTGAATACAAAATCTTTTATTAAGAGATCCAAAATAGTATTTTAAATATTTTTTTTATTTTCCTTTAGTAAAAGTTTATCTTTTTAAATCTCTTTAGGATTTATTTGATTCAAATTGGTTTGAGGTTCCATTTGAATTCAAAAAGTTTCTTCTGGCTCTGAAATCAAACAAAGTTTTGTTTTATTAATTTATTTTCACATTACAAGATTTGGAAAATCTTGGGATGTGACACTGGGCCCTCTCGGTGGAATGTCATCCAATTAGCTTGCAAGCATGTGACTGGATCACAAGGGATCGCATATCACGGGAACGAGAAAAGAGTACTTATCGGTAACGAGGTTGAACTAGGTATGCAGGGCTACCGATGATCAAAACCTCGGATAAGAAAACTATCATGAGACAAAGGTAAATTGGTATCGTATGTAAGTGGTTCATTCAATCGCAAAGTAATCGTAGAAATATGTGGGAGCCATATGAATTTCTAGATTCCTCTATTGGTTATTGATCGGAGAAGTGTCTCGGTCATGTCCGCATAATTCACGAACCAGACACACTTAAGGATTCAATGTTGTTTAGTAGATATGGAATGTTAGTAGGCATATCGAATGTTGTTCGGAGTCTTGGATGGGATCCGGGATATCACGAGGAGATCCGGAATGGTTCGGAGAATAAGATTCATATAAGGAAAGTCCGATTCCGGAGTTCGGGAAAGATTTCGATGTTTTCATCGGAGAGGTTCTAGAAGGTTCTAGAAGGTTCACCGGACCGGAAGGGGAATGGTCCATGAATGTGTCATGGGTAAGTGGAATGATTGGATCATATCCTAGGTCACTTGGTTTGGGCATTTGCAAGAGAGGATTAAAGCTCTAAATTGAAAGTCAAACGGGAAGTTTGAAAAGTCAAACTGGAACAATGGTTTCCTAGTGGAAGAAGGAAAGAGTCCTTCTCTCAATCCAACTTGGGTTTGGGTTTGGATTCAAACCCACCCCTCCCAAGGCTGCTCCCCTCTCATAAATAGAGAGGGAGGGATGCCCCAAACAAACAAGCCCTAGCCCTCCCCTCACCCATGCGCCGCCGCCGTCGCCTCGCGCGTCGCCGCCGAGTCGCCGCCGACACCTCCTCCTCCTCCCGGCCTTCTAAACCCTAGATCGCCGGGAAACCTTAAATCCACCATAACTCTCACCGGCTTAGGTGAAGCCCTGCGGGATCTTTCCTCTACTTCCGACACCACACCGTCGTGCTGCCAGAATCGCGAGGGGAGAACTACAACCTTCGCTGCCTGCTGGAACAAGGGAGAGGAAGGTCTTCATCGAGTACCGAACGTGTGACCAACTGTGGAAGCGCTGCCGGAACGCAGCGCCGGAAGGATCGTCTATGTTGGGGATATGCTATATGGGTATCCTTATAGCATGTCTCTTATCCGGCTAACCCGGGTGGCCCATAGTCGGTAGCATGGCCTATGGCCTGCTGGGCGGCCCAGTTAGATGGATCCAGAAGGGAGGCCCATGCCGGATAAAGGAAGGCTGCGGTGGAGTCACCAACGTACCCGGAGCCTTGGAGTACAAGATACACAAGACTAGTAATAGACAGTGTAGGACTCTGTAACCTGTCCGGCTAGGACTTTTCCCTGTAACCCTAGGACCTGATGACTATATAAGTCGGGCCTATGGGAGCCTTTAGGGCACAACCTAGTATCGATTCATACAACCTCGCACAGCGAACATATCTCTGTAACTCGGCGTATTGCCCTTATAGTGATTTATAGCAGGAGTAGGATTCCGCCACCGTCGTGGGATCTGAACCTAGGTAAGCTGTGTTACCTCGTACCCGTCAACCATCCGCCTTACCCCACGTCTCTAAACACGCACTTTGAGGACCCCTCCATGGCGTACTCGTCGGCAATACTACGATAGTTGGCGCCCACCGTGGGGCAAGAGGCGCTTCAGGCTCTTCAGCGGGCGAGGACCAAGATCTTCGCGGGAATCGGCGAAACCGTAGCCATCGGTCGCGTTCTCTTCTCCGGAAACATTCCGATCGTCCCTCCTGACGAGGTCTGGATCCCGGCGAAGATGAACCCTACGCGGTGTTCAATCGTTCCTATCGGAGACATCCACCTCTTCATCGGCGAAACCGACTCCGGCACTAGCTCCCTGGGAGTCGGAGGAGCATCAAGACCCGCACGGACCGCCTACGGGCAGGATACGTTCGCGGAAGGATCGATGTCAGATCTCTCTTTGGAGTTTGCCGGAAAAGATCGGAAAGCACCAAGGCCCGCACAGACCGCCTACGGGCAGGATACGTTCGTGGAAGGATCAATGTCGGATCTCTCCTCGGAGTTCGCCGACAAAGATCGGAAAAATTCAAGTCCCACCCAAACCGCCCCTGTGCAGGATATAAAGTTGGAAGATCACTGCAAATCCGCTGGCTTCGCCCGCGCGTCTAGACAACAGAGATCCAAGTTCGTCGGCGTGGTTACTATCTTCGATCTGGCGCGCTGCGTGCAGAGAGAGGGCGAAAACCCCCACGATACCTGGCCAGGTGGCTCCGTATACGAGCCGATATGGCCCACTACCCCAATGAGGATGCTATGTATCACTTTGTGGAAGGACTGGACCATGGCACGCTTCTCCGACATTCTCTAAGACGGCAGCAGGCGTCAGGACGCCTTACCTTTGAAGGCTTGGTGAACACCGTCAACAACTACGCGGAGGCTGAAGCAGGAGCTCACACAGTGCTCGCGCTCATTGACGGAGTCCCTCCGATTCAGCCACCGCCTCCGTCCGCCATCGTCGCAGCTGCGCCACCACCTCCAGTCATTGTCGAGGCCGTTGCACCTCCACCACCTATCATCGAGGAAGTCCTGGCACCCTCCGACTCTGTCATTGACGCGCTTTATGCTGATTTCAGTGCAGATTCAGAGGAGATAGATTTCAGTCCAGAGGAACTAGACTCCGCCATGCAGGAGATGGAGGAGGAGTACACGCGCGACGAGCAAGCCAACAATGCCGTCACATCCCGAGAGGTGTTCGTCACCATCGGGGCGGCGTTGGATGAAGATCAACCCGGACGAGCTCCGCCTACGGCGCTGGAAAAGGGGAAGGGGCCACTTATTGCTGCTGACGTTGATCGCGTAAAAGTCATGCCTCCTCCGCCTAACCCAGTGCAGCAGCCGCAGGAACTCGGCACCGGCCCGAGCAACAACAACACCGCAAACTTGCCACCTCCAGCATCTATGTTGGCAGCAGCCCAAGTTACTCCAGCTGATAGAGTGATGTACGGCAATCTCTTTGTCAAGCCACTAACCGTTGCTCATATCCAGAACGTGACCCAGCTTGACGAGAAGCGCCAACAGTTGCTGGAGGAAGCGCAAGACATCACGGAGCAAGGCGCTAAACTAGATCGAGATCTGGTCAATGCGCAGAAGTCCATAGAGAAAGCTAGAGCAATGGAGGCCGAGTACAAGACTTTGCTACAGCAGCAGAAGGCTAAGAAAGCTCCGGGTCGCGTCGTCAACGATCCTGGTGTATGGCGCAACCTAGGATGGGCTCCCTCGAAGCCGGCACAGGCCAAGCCATACATTGACAGTGAGGGCAAGCAGGTGATGCCCACCCCACTCCTTAACCTCGTCGTCACCAAGACCCTTATGGAGCAGGATAGATTGCCTGAGGCAGTGGAACAGGTCTATGACCTAGTGGCCAAGGCGGTGAAGCAGCAGGAAAAGGCCACCTCTCAGAGGCTTGAGTCTGACCCAGCGCTCTGCCAATCTAGCCAGTACAAGCCGCCAAGGGACATATCTCCTCTTGATGTCGGATCCCAGACGGGTTCATCAGAACGAAGACGGAGGGATGCGCGCAACAGGAAGGATGCCATCCCCATATCCTCCGACCACGGAGAAAAGGCCCGACCTCATCGCCCATCGCTACCGCCCCGATCTCCCCGACATCGCGAAGATTACAAGGCTCACCATCGTACGGATATGCCCCCACCAAAGCAATGTGGCATCGTCATCCGCGACAACGCAGAGCAGACCCATCATGACGGAGAGCGCAACCAAGGATACAAGAGCAGGTCACGCCATGACCCTCCGCGTCCGACAAGCAACCGTGACAGTCGTGAGGCGTCACAGGAGGGTAACAGCAAGAAGGCTAACCCACCGCCACCTCCGCCTCCGTCACCACCAAGCAGTCACCATGGCGGAGGAGGCCCGCGTCATTCGCGTAGCCCATCCCCTGTTGACAAAAAGAAGAAGAACCCGGAGCCATACGATGCACATTCGCGGATCGATAAGATCCACGAGGCCCGGGAAGGACCATACCTAGGACCACGTTGCTTTGGACCTGCAATACGGTCCGCAACTTACCCCAAAGGTTTCCGGATTGACAAGACCATCAAGCCCTATGACGACACCGCCAAACCAGCCACATGGTTGCAGGACTACGACAAGTCGATGGAGATTGCCGGAGGCAACGCCAACGTCACCGTCAAGTACCTCCCATTAATGTTGGCAGGAACGACTTGTCAATGGATCGACGACTTGCCGGAGAAATCTATCTACAACTGGCTGGACATGCAAGAAGCGTTCACCAAGAACTTTGAGTGTACATACAAGCGTCCCTGCACCGTAGGCGATCTACAGCGGTGCTGCAAGAGAAAGACGAGATATACATGCTGGAAACTAGTTCTTAAGTAGCAGGAAATAACAACCATTGTTTTCCGCCTTAAGTTACATCACCAAGTTTTTTCCGCACATACACCAAAGGTGAAACAAATATTATAAAGGTGGAAGATCACTGCAAATCCGCCGGCTTCGCCCGCGCGTATGGACAGCAGAGATCCAAGTTCGTCGGCGTGGTTACTATCTTCGATCTGGCGCGCTGTATGCAGAGAGAGGGCGAAAACCCCCGCGATTACTTTGGCCAGGAGACTTGGAAGCAGCATCGTCACCAGCCGGAGAATCACCCTCAACGTCGGCACTGTGGTGGGACTCGGAGGAATATTGGTTGACGCTATCGATGGTGTTCATGGGCACAAATACGTCGATGTCCACCAACTCGGCAACTCTGGTGTCATAACCCGCGAGTGACGAAAGGATGGCTTCATGATCAATCTCTTTGCCGTCATCGTCAATGTCGGGGATGCCAGAAGTCACCGTGTCGATGTCGGAACCTTCGTAGTGTGCCTTCACCATTGACAACACCATCCTTGCGCCAGCCTGTGCACACGAAGCTTTCTAGCTTGTGACACGCTCGGGGGCTCGGCGCAGAATCTCCGAGTACTTCGCCACGAAGTCCGAGGCCTTGATGTGTATCTGGAGGGGCTTGGCAATCTCTTTGGCTTGGGTGATGGCGGTGTTGATGAAGTTGCCGGCAAGAACCATGAATTCCTTGTCCGAAGGAGGCGATCGGGTTAAACCCATAGGAGCTGCAATTTCCGACAAAGAAGCGCATGAGTTCAAGAAATTCTAAGTATCAAGACTACATAAATACAAGGCAGAGCAAACTTACTGAAGATGCTGGCCTTAGCCTACCAGAGGGTGTCCGCCAGGGATTCTTTCTCTTGTTGGAGGAGCTTAAACGCCTCACTGTGGCGTTGGTTTTGCTCATCGGCAGCTCGCTTCTGATCTTTTAAGATCGCAAGCTCCTCCTTCAAGCGATTGATTTCTGCGGAGGCAAAGTCCTGCCGGGCCTTCATGGAATCCTCATGCATTTTCAGCATTTCTTTCCTCTCCTCCTTAAGGATCTTGTTCTCGCTGTCCAGCTGCTGGATGTGCTTGGACTGCTCGACAATGTCCTTGGCCTTGGCGACATGTTCTGCAAAGTCGGAGAAAACAAAGTACACGGTGAGTACTCGGAGAATGAAGACACAAAACCAGGACGGAATGCGCAAAAAAGAAACAGACTCTTGTTTTTGATGATTTGTTCCTTCAAGATGGCAGTTTTACCCTTTTCGGCTTCAAGAAATGCGCGCAACTTCTGGTACTTGTCGTTGGCCATGCCCCTCCGAGCATTCTCGTTCTGTGGAACAAAGAAAAAATTTAAACCGTTGTTTAGTCTGCTTGGAGCATCTAGTCGGAAATTTCCCACCTAGACGCTCGGGGGCTACAACGAGTGTTTTTAACTTAGCAATATGCTTAGCTTTTCTTTAATCATCTAGTCGGAACTAATTCAGTTCTCGATTAGAAGCTTGGGGGCTATAGTATAAAGTTTTTAACTCGGAATCTGCTTAGCTTTTCTTTAAGCGTCTAGTCGGAACTAATTCAGTTACAACTAGAGGTTGGGGGCTACAATATTGAAAATTATAAACACTGCGTATTCTACTCTTAAAGCATCTAGTCAGAATAGTTCATTCCATCTAAATGCTTGGGGGCTACAGTGAGAGTGTTTTCTAACTTAGTCACTCTTAGAGCATATAGATGCAAAACCTATGGTTTTCCGTCTACATCCTCGGGGGCTACAGTGGGATACTCATATGAAATGCAAAAGGCAAAGTAAACTTACAAGTGCGATGATCTTGAGGTTTGTAGCGCTCTCGGCTAGCAGCTTGCCAAAGGAAACGCTATTTCCTCGTAATATTTCTGCTTGTCGGAGGAGCTCCTCAAGACCGCATGTCGGAGATGACGGTACTCCTCCAGGATCCAGAGTTGTGTTACTCGGCGTAAGCGCAGGGTAGACTATCTTTGGGAACTCAAAGGGTTTCTGGGGAGCAAGGGCGCCGCCTTCGGCAGAAGTACCTGCTTACACCACCGCCTTGCCGCCACCGATGGCATCTTAGCCGGAGCTTCAGCCGTTTGTTGAGCGGTGCTCTCCTGCGTCGCCTGCTCGCCGACAACAGCAAGTTCGGTAGAGGCGCCAGAATCCACTTCCATGCGGAAGGGCCTGGTGCCTCCTTAGCTTCTGAGCTTGTCGGGGCAGACGAAGGCTTGACGGCAGGAGTAGAAGGGGCGATGGCGGGGGAGGCATCGCGATGCAGCATGTCCTTGATATTTCGAGAAGCCCCCAAAGTTTTGTAGGTCTTCTTGAGGCTGGTCGTGGCTTTCTTTCTGAAACATGCAAAATGCATAAGTAAAGGAGCAAGACAGATAAATAGACAACGTCGGAGAATGAGAAGCTTACACTAGGGGGGGTGCTTTGGCAAAGATCCCGATGGTTCTTCTCTTTTCCGCCTCCAGGGCAGCGGTAGTCTTTTTGGAGGCTCCACCCTCCGTCTTCTTCTTCTTGCCTCCGTCGGCAGCGTCAGAGGTGGACCTCTTCCGCTTTCGCGCCAACGGGACCTCGTCGTCGGACACGACCGTGACTTCCTTCATCTTTGGATCGTAGATTTAGGCAGCCAGGTTGTCCTCATCTAGATCGCTAAGCTGTTAAGCGAGAAATCACCGTGTTAGACAAAATGGTATTGACAAGACGGAAAAACTGGAGCATATGTCGAACACGGAAAATAAATACCTACCTTTGGGCACTTGTCATCTACAGACATGTCATAGGTGATGGTGAAGCCACGCTTCTTATCCTTCACCTTGACGATGTCCTTAAGGCGGAGCTTGACGGAGTCGCTCGAGAAGTTATCCACGGAGATGCGGAGGCTATCCCTTCTGTCGCTGGTATACTCGTGCATGTACTTCGCACGGTGCTGTAGAGGTTGGATTCGCCTGATGAACCAGCACATGGCTAGGTCCAAGCCGGTCAAACCCGTCTCTACAAACCATTCGATCCTCCTTATAGCGCGAGAAGCATCAAGGACGGAGGGAAGGGAGGCTTGGGATCTCCATGTGGAAACCAGCGGCGGCTCCGTCCGCGAAGTCCGGGTACATTACTTCTCGGCCCGCCAGAGGAATGTCAGGGCCGTAGAAGTATGTCCGCTGCCAATTCTTGCAGGACATGTGGCCGACGATGTCAGGGAACCATCGGCCAGGTCGAATCTTGAAGCTTATGGTGCCGCAGTTCCTAAGCTCCTCCTTACTATGTCCGGCTTCACGTTTGACGGTGAAGAAGTACACAAAAAGGTCTAACCTAGGCCTTATCCCTAGATATCCCTCGCAAAGTGCCGCGAAGTTGCTAAGCACTAAGATACTATTGGGGGAAAGGTTATGGGGCTGGACCCTATAGTGGTTTAAGATGGAGAGGAAGAAGTGGGAGATGGGCAGGGAAACGCCGCGTACCAGCTGAGCTTTGAGGTACACCTTTTATCTGTCTTGTGGATAAGGTGTCACCTCGCCGGTCGGCGCCGCCCGCCAGGCGAGCCAATCCGTCGCGGGGAGGTAGCCTTCGGCGACCATCTCTTGGATGTCGCGGTCGGTGATGTTCGAGCCGCGCCAGTCGCCCTTGTGCGAGTATGGCTCCTCCTCCAGTGGCTTTAGCGCCGCCAAATTTTGGTCGCTGCCGGTGGATTCGATCATCGCTGATGCGGGGATGACCAAACCCTCTGGGGGCACGACGACGGAGCTCGCCGGCTTCGCCGCGGCTTTGCTCGACGGCGCCATTGAGGGGGAGGTGCTGCTACTAGCCATGGGGTGAAGGTTGGGTGCGACTGGTGCAGATGGGAGCTAGGGTTTTTTAGAGGTTCCTCGCGGAGAGCTCGAGGAGACACGCGGCTAGATGAAAAATATGACTCGAGAAGAATGAGGTAAAAAGTGGAAATTTCCCCACGGTTACTATTTATCATCCTCGGCGTCAAGATTCGTGCAGCTTGATCGGACGGTTGCCGTGTAGACGCGTGTTCGCAAACGTGCGTGGAAATTTCGCCACGTCTCCAACCGTCGCCGCCAACGGTTCGTATCGCTCGCGCGGGAAAATCGGATATGATTGCGTTCTCTGCATGTGTGAATTACGAGGCGTCGCTGACCTAAGCCTACGTCGTCCTAGCTGACATGGGTAGATGAGCCATCACATCAAAGATTCCGACATGGACGGATTCAATCCGGCTACGGAAGAGTACGATGGAAGATTCAGCATTTCTCTGGCTTACAAGAAGTCGGGCAGGGTTCTTTGGGAGGACTACAAGATGTTGCTTGACAATTTGCCGACATCCATCTAGACGAAGCATTCCACGTGAAGAGGCAAGACGACGCAAGATCTCGGAGCTCTCTGGGGGCTACTGTTGGGGATATGCTATATGGGTATCCTTATAGCATGTCTCTTATCCGGCTAACCCGGGTGGCCCATAGTCGGTAGCATGGCCTATGGCCTGCTGGGCGGCCCAGTTAGATGGATCCAGAAGGGAGGCCCATGCCGGATAAAGGAAGGCTGCGGTGGAGTCACCAACGTACCCGGAGCCTTGGAGTACAAGATACACAAGACTAGTAATAGACAGTGTAGGACTTTGTAACCTGTCCGGCTAGGACTTTTCCCTGTAACCCTAGGACCTGACGACTATATAAGTCGGGCCTATGGGAGCCTTTAGGGCACAACCTAGTATCGATTCATACAACCTCACACAGCGAACATATCTCTGTAACTCGGCGTATTGCCCTTATAGTGATTTATAGCAGGAGTAGGATTCCGCCACCGCCGTTGGATCTAGATCTGGGTAAGCTGTGTTACCTCGTACCCATCAACCGTCCGCCTTACCCCACGTCTCTAAACACGCACTGTGAGGACCCCTCTATGGCGTACTCGTCGGCAATACCACGATAGTCTACGCGATCTTGAGATCGGCAAGTGTACGACTACATCACCCAGGAAAATCTGCTCTCGTTAACCGCTTTGGAATCTTCGAGGGTGAGTGGTCCTATCGACTCATTGTTACAATCTAGTAGACAGATCTTGGCTTGTTTGTGTGCATGCGGTAGAAATTTTTTGTTTTCCATGCTACGAACCCCTACATTGGTATAAGAGCCGTGTCTATATGTAGATCTGTTGCACGAGTAGAACACAATGGTCATTGTGGGCGATGGTGCTTTTATTATCAATTGCTTTTTATGTACTTTGCATCTTGCGGTATGATGGGATGAAGCGGCCCGGGCTAACCTTACATGACATCGTTCATGAGACTTGCTCCACGCTTAACATGCAACTTGTATTGCATAAGTGGCTTTGCGGGTGTCTGTCTCTCCCATCATAGTATAGATTCAATTTACAACGGGCACTTGATAGTTCAAGCATCAACATTGTGGTTCTTGTTTGTAAGTTAGAACGACACTTATTGAAATCCCCAAACCACGTAAAACATGCAAAGAAAATTAGAGGCGTCTAACTTTGTTTTGCAGGGGTGTGTTGTGATGTGATATGGCCATGATTGTGATTATATATGATGTATGCAATGTTCCTTATTGTAAGTTGGCAACCGGCAGGAGCCATATGGTTGTCTTTTAATTCTGTTAAGACCTGCGTGTCTATTATTCAAAGTAGTTGTAATAGTTGATGCTGGTGGACGACAACCATGAAGCGGATCCATTGACCTTGACGCGATACCGGTGATGATGGAGATCATGTTCGTGCTTGAAGATGGAGATCAGAAGCACGAGAAGAAAGTCCATATCATATCACATATTATGAATTGCATGTGATGTTAATCATTTTATGCATCTTGTATTGCTTATTTTGCGACGGTAGAATTATAAAGTTTTCATCCTTAATAAGCACTGTTGCTAAAGCTCGTTGTTTTGAAGCACCACGTGATGATCGGGTGTGTTAGATTCTGTGTGTGTATACAACATGGGCAAGCCAGATTTGCTCATGCGGAAGCTAAGGTTTGATCTTGACGAGCCTAGCATGTACATACATGGTCTCGGAACACGGAGCACCCAAAGGTAAAGCATGAGTCATATAGTAAATATGATGAACATGTCGATTGTTCGCCATTGAAGCTACATCAACTATCATGATGATCGGTTTTGATGTGGTGGATTTGGTTCGTGTGATCATTAAAGCAATGTGAGGGATATTGTTTTGAGTGGGAGTTCACCTAGATTAATTTAACTATTAATTAGAACTCAATTTGTCATAAACTTAGTCTAAACTATTGCAAATATGTTGTAGATCAATGGCGGCCCCTACCATCAATTTTAATGCGTCCTAGAGAAAGAAAAGTTGAAAAACAATGGAAGAAACTTCGCGGATTGGTTCCGCAATTTGAGGATTGTCCTCAATGCTGGTAATTTGACCTATGTGCTAGATGCACCGCTAGGTGACCCACCTTCAGCTGATGCTACCGATGATATGAAGAATGTTTTCCTCGCTTGGAAGAATCAGTACTCCACAGTTCAGTGTGCTATCTTGTATGGTTTGGAATCGGAGCTTCAGAAAAGGTTTGAGAACCATGACCCACGTGATATTGTCCATGAATTCAAAATGATATTTGAGACTCACACGAAATTTGATAGTTATGAGGCTTTTGAAAAGTTCTTGAACTACAAGATGGAAGAGGGCAGCTCCGTCAGTGAGCACGCGCTTAAGATGTCTGGGCACGCAAGTAAGCTTCAAAGCTTGGGTATATAGTGATTCCTAATGCTTTGGGGATTCACCGTGTCCTCCAATCACTACCACCAAGTTACAAGAACTTTGTGATGAACTACAATATGCAAAACATGGACAAGTCGTTGACTGAACTCTTCTCCATGTTAAAGTCTGCAGAAGTGGAGATCAAGAAAGAGCACCAAGTGTTGATGGTCAATAAGACCACCAAATTCAAGAAGCAAGGAACGTCTAAGAAAAAGGGAAACTTCAAGAAGGGTGGTAAGAAAGTTACCGCGCCGGCAAAGAAGACCAAGGCTGGGCCTAAGACTGATAATGAGTGCTTTTACTGCAAGGGAGAAGGTCACTGGAAGAGGATTTGCCCTAAGTACTTGGCGGATTTGAAGAACGGCAACATCAAGAAGAAAGGTATATCCGATATACATGTTATTGATGTGTATCTCACTAGTACTCGTAGTAGTGCCTGGGTATTTGATACTGGTTCGGTTGCTCATATTTGTAACTCGAAACAGGAGCTACAGAATAAACGGAAGCTAGCGAAGAACGAGGTGACGATGCGTGTTGGAAATGGATCAAAGGTTGATGTGATCGCGGTCGGCATGCTACCTCTTCATCTACCATCGGGATTAGTTTTATACTTAAATAATTGTTATTTGGTGCATGCGTTGAGCATGAACATTATATCAGGATCATGTTTATTGAGAGATGGTTACTTGTTTAAATCCGAGAATAATGGTTGTTCGATTTATATGAGTAATATGTTTATGCACATTCACCTTTGATAGATAGTCCATTCTTGTTGAATCTCGATTGTAGTAATACACATATTAATAACATTGAAGCTAAACGTTTGAAATTGAGCGATAACTCGACCTATATGTGGCACTATCGTCTTGGTCATATTGGAGTGAAGCGCATGAAGAAACTCCATTCCGATGGACTTCTTGAATCACTTGATTCCGAATCACTTCAAAGATGCGAAGCATGTCTGATGGGTAAAATGACTATGACTCCATTTTCTAGTATGATGGAGCGAGCTACGGACTTATTGGAAATCATACATACCGATGTATGTGGCCCAATGAGTGTAGCATCGCGCGGTGGTTATCGTTATGTTCTTACCTTCACGGATGACTTGAGTAGATATGGGTATATCTATTTCATGAAACATAAGTCCAAAACTTTCGAGAAGTTTAAGGAATTTCAAAGCGAGGTAGAGAATCAACGTAACAAGAAGATTAAATTTCGACGATCTGATCGCGGAGGTGAATATCTAAGTTACGAGTTTGGCGAGCATTTGAAGAAATGCGGAATACTTTCAAAATTGACACCGCCGGGAACACCACAGCGTAATGGTGTGTCCGAACGTCGTAATCGAACTCTCTTAGATATGGTTCATTCTATGATGTCACTTACAGATTTATCATTTTGGGGTTATACATTAGAAACAGCCGCATTCACTTTAAATAGGGCACCATCTAAATCTGTTGAAACGACACCATATGAATTATGGTTTGGGAAGAAACCTAAATTGTCGTTCCTTAAAGTTTGGGGTTGCGAAGCTTATGTAAAGAAGTTACAGCCCGACAAGCTTGAACCCAAAGCGAAAAAATGCGTCTTCATAGGATACCCGAAGGAAACTATTGGGTATACCTTCTATCATAGATCCGAGGCCAAAATCTTCGTTGCCAAGAATGGATCCTTTCTAGAGAAGGAGTTTCTCTCGAAAGAAGTGACTGGAAGGAAAGTAGAACTCGACGAGGTTATCGAACCTTCTCTCGAACTTGCGAGTAGCGCAGCACCGGAAGTAGTTCCTGTGGCGCCTACACCAATAAGAGAGGAAGCTAATGATGATGATCATGAAACTTCGGTTGAAGTTGCTACAGAGCCTCGCAGATCAACGAGAACTCGTACCACTCCTGATTGTTATGATCCCATTATGAGTGTCATGTTGGTGGACAACACCGATGACCCTGCGACATATGAGGAAGCGACGATGAGCCCAGATTCCAATAAATGGCAAGAAGCCATGAAATCCGAGATTGGATCCATGTACGAAAACCAAGTATGGACTTTGGTGGACTTACCGGATGGCCGGAAGGCTGTCGAGAAAAAATGGATTTTCAAGAAGAAAACAGATGCTGATGGTAATGTTACTGTCTATAAAGCTCGACTTTTCGCAAAAGGGTTTCGACAAATTCAAGGAGTTGACTACGATGAGACTTTCTCACCGGTAGCGAAGCTAAAGTCTGTGAGGATTTTGTTAGAAATCGCTGCATATTATGATTATGAGATATGGCAGATGGATGTCAAAACAGCGTTCCTCAATGGAGACATTGATGAAGAGTTGTATATGATGCAACCCAAAGGTTTTCTCGATCCTAAAGATGCTAACAAGGTATGCAAACTTCAACGGTCCATTTATGGATTGCATCAAGCATCCCAAATTTGGAATCAACATTTTGATAAGGTAATCAAAAGCTTTGGATTTATACAAACTTATGGAGAAGCTTGTATTTACAAGAAAGTGAGTGGGACCTCTGTAGCATTCTTAATACTATATGTAGATGACATATTTTTGATTGGGAATGATGTAGACCTTCTTAATAGTGTCAAAGATTATTTGAATAATAGTTTTTTTCAATGAAAGATCTTGGCGAAGCAGCTTACATATTAGGCATAAAGATTTATAGAGATAGATCAAGACGCCTAATATCATTGTCACAGAGTACATATTTGGACAAAGTTCTAAAGAGGTTTGGAATGGAAGATAGCAAGAAAGGGTTCTTGCCCATGTTGCCCAATACGACCTTGAGTAAAACTCAAAGTCCTGCAATGGCAGAAGATAGAGAAAGGATGAGTAAGACTCCCTATGCCTCAACCATAGGATCTCTTATGTATGCCATGCTATGTACTAGACCGGACATTGCATATGCTGTTAGTTTGGCTAGCAGATATCAATGTGATCCAGGAGTGGATCATTGGACAGTGGTCAAAAACATCCTTAAGTACTTAAGAAGAACTAAGGATATGGTTCTTTCTTATGGAGGTGATGAACAACTCGTTGTTAATGGTTACACCGATGCTAGTTGGAACACCGATCCGGATGATTCTAAATCTCAATCTGGATACGTATTTACTTTGAATGGTGCGGAAGTTAGCTGGAGGAGTGCGAAGCAAAGCGTTGTGGCGAGATCTTCAACTGAATCGGAATACATAGATGCTTCGGAGGCTTCACAAGAGGCGATGTGGATGAAGGAGTTCATTACAGAGCTCGGTGTGGTTGTAAGTGCGCTGGACCCAATGTCTATCTATTGTGATAACATGGGTGCCATAGCCAATGCGCAAGAACCAAGGTCACACAAGAAGCTGAAGCACATCAAGCTACGTTTTCACGCTATTCGAGAGCATGTCCAAGATAGTGACATAGAGATTTTCAAAGTACACACAGATCTGAATATGGTGGATCTGTTGACTAAACCTCTCCCGAGGGAAAAACATGACCAGCACCAAACTGCCATGGGTGTTCGGTATATTACCATGTAATCTAGATTAGTTGACTCTAGTGCAAGTGGGAGACTGTTGGAGATATGCCCTAGAGGCAATAATAAAAGTGGTTATTATTATATCTTTGTGTTTATGATAAATGTTTACATTCATGCTATAACAGTATTAACAGGAAACATTAATACTTGTGTGATTTGTAAACTAAATTAGAGTCCCTAGTAAAGCCTCTTTGTAATACTAGCTTGTTGGTTAATATATGATCGTGGTTTCCCGATCATGAACATTGATATGTTGTTAACAACATGATCATATCATTAGGAGAATGGTATGATGGACATACTCCTATAGATAAGCGTAGCATTAAGATCAAGTCATTTCAATAGTTCGTTTGCTATAATATTTATGATACATAGTAACCTAATTCCTTCGACCATGAGATCATGCTAATGACAATCACCGGTAGGATGCTTTGATGACATCAAACACCACACCGTAACTGGGTGGCTATAAAGGTGGCATTGAGTGTTTGGAAAGTATGTGTTGAGGCACATGGATCAAGAGTGGGATTTGTCCATCCATATGACGGATAGATATACTCTGGGCCCTCTCGGTGGAATGTCATCTAATTGGATTGCAAGCATGTGACTGGCTCACAAGGGATCCCATATCATTGGAATGAGAAAACAGTACTTATCGGTAACAAGGTTGAACTAGATATGCAGAGATACCGACGATCAAAACCTCGGATAAGTAAACTATCGTGAGACAAAGGGAAATTGGTATCATATGTAAGTGGTTCATTCGATCACAAAGTAATCGTAGAAATATGTGGGAGCCATATGAATTTCCAGATTCCTCTATTGGTTATTGATCGGAGAAGTGTCTCGGTCATGTCCGCATAATTCATGAACCGTAGGGAGACTCACTTAAGGATTCGATGTTGTTTAGTAGATATGGAATGTTAGTAGGGATACCGAATGTTGTTCGGAGCCTCGGATGGGATCCGGGATATCACGAGGAGATCCAGAATGGTCGGGATAATAAGATTCATATAAGGAAAGTCCGATTCTGGATTTCGGGAAAGATTCCAATGTTTTCATCGGAGAGGTTCTAGAAGGTTCACCGGACCGGAAGGGGAATGGTCCATGAATGTGTCATGGTTAAGTGGAATGATTGGATTATATCCTAGGTCACTTGGTTTGGGCATTTGCAAGAGAGGATTAAAGCTCTAAATTGAAAGTCAAACGGGAAGTTTGAAAAGTCAAACTAGAACAATGGTTTCCAAGTGGAAGAAGGAAATAGTCCTTCTCTCAATCCAACTTGGGTTTGGGTTTGGATTCAAACCCACCCCTCCCAAGGCTGCCCCCTCTCATAAATAGAGGGGGAGGGCTGCCCCAAGCAAACAAGCCCTAGCCCTCCCCACATCCGTGCGCCACCGCACGCCGCCGCCTAGCGCCACCGCGTCGCCGCCTCCCTAGCCGCCACCGACACCTCCTCCTCCTCCCGGTCTTCTAAACCCTAGATCGCCCGGAAACCCTAAATATACCATAACTCGCACCGGCTTAGGCGAAGCCCTACGGGATCTTCCCTCTACTTCCGACACCACGCCGTCGTGCTGTCGAAATCGCGAGGGGAGAACTACAACCTCCGCTGCCTGCTGGAACAAGGGATAGGAAGGTCTTCATCGAGTACCGAACATGTGACCGACTACGGAAGCACTACCGGAACGCAGCACCGGAAGGATCGTCTACGCGATCTTGAGATTGGCAAGTGTACGACTATATCACCCACGAGAATCTGCTCTCGTTAACCGCTTTGGAATCTTTGAGGGTGAGTGCTCCTATCGACTCGTTGTTACAATCTAGTAGATAGATCTTGGCTTGTTTGTGTGCATGCGGTAGAATTTTTTGTTTTCCATGCTACGAACCCCTACAGATTTTTCAAGAATTTACAGCGAGGCACAAAAATCTGTCCAAGGACAGCAACCTCCTGATATGTCCAAAATGTATCTACTTTCCCAAACACTTTTGCTATTGTTTATCCTCTAAAATTGTGTGATTTGGATACAACTAACACGGACTGACGCTGTTTTCAGCAAAATTTCCTTGGTGTCTAGTTTTTGTGCAGAAAATCAACTTTCAGGAAAAATCACGGACAATATGCCAAAACTCCTATTTTACCAAAAGACTCACGGAGCCAGAAGCTGAGACGGAGGAGGGCCACGAGGGGCCCACACACCCTGGCCACGCGGGCCAGACCAGGCCGCTCCTAGGAGGGGTGTGGCCACCTCGGTCACCCCCTCGGCTCCCCTCTTCGCCTACATAAAGCCTTCTGACCTAAAGACGACGGGAGGTTCGACGTTTTTCCAGAAAGAGTTTCGCTACGCCGCCACCACCAGAAACTGTGATTCGGAACCAGAAACTCCGTTCTAGCACCCTGCCGGGACGGGGAATTGGAGGAGATCATCGCCATCATCATCACCGACGCCTCTCCATCAACCATCCATGTTTCGCCATCCATGTTTCCCCCATCCATGAGTGAGTAATCCCCCGTTGTAGGCTATGGGGATGGTAGGGCTTGGATGAGATCTATCATGTAATCGAATAAGATTGTTAGGGCATGGTGCTTTGTATCTCTATTAGTGCTATTTGACTTTGTTGCAACTTGTTGTGCTTAATGCTTGTCACTAGGGCCCGAGTGCCATGATCTCAGATCTGAACATGTTATTGATTCATGATGATAGTATTGTTTGTGATCTTATCTGCAAATTGTGTACACATATCATTGTCTGGAACCAAAGGCCCCGAAGTGATAGAAATTGGGACAACCGAAGGGGATGGCTGTGATATGAGGATCACATATGTTCATGGAGTGTTAATGCTTTGCTCCGGTGCTCTATTAAAAGGAGTACCTTAATTGCCAGTAGATTCCCTTGAGGCCTCGCTGCAACGGTCTGGCAGGACGAAAGATGTTATGTAAGTTCTCATTGCGAGCACGTATGACTATATATGGAACACATGCCTATGATTGTTTAGTACTTGGATGCTTTATCTTATTTATCTGCAAATGCCCTAGATCTTGAAGTTACATGAATAGTCTTGTCCATGCAACGCCCGTCCATCCATCCCTATGCCTACCGCACTCATATCCTACTTTTGCTACTATTGTTACTACTGCCTTTGTTTTACTGCTACTGTTACTTTGCTATTGCTACTACAAAACTGTTGCTACTGGTAAACTACTATGAGCAAGACTATTTCCAGGTGCAGCTGAATTGACAACTCAGTTGTTAAGGCTTATAAGTATTCTTTAGCTCCCCTTGTGTCGAATCAATAAATTGGGTTATACTACCCTCGAAGACTGTTGCGATCCCCTATACTTGTGGGTGATCACCTCCCACAACTCACCTACTTCTCAAAAGAGGCAAATCTTGACACAAAAACCAAACAAAAAGGATAAGGAGAGTTTATTACAGAGGTAATAACTTCCAAGACTCAAAGAAACAAAAGCCGAAAGCAAACTAAAATGCGTTGTCTCCCAAAAGATCATTCTTTAAAGCCATTACGATGGGCATAATAATTTCAATGATGTTATCATAGGAGATATGGATTTGAAGTGAAAGAGAGCATCAAGAAGCAAATATCCAACACATTTAAGTCTAACCCACTTCCTATGCAAGGGAGTTTTGTGAGAAAACAAATTATTGAAACAAAAGGCTACTAGCATAGGAAGACAAAACAAGTGCAACTTCCAAGCTTTCAACATAAAATGGGGAAACTTAATATTATTGAGATGCATAAAACCATGTTTCCCTCTCTCATAATAACTTTCAGTAGCACTTTGAATAAAGTTAACAATATAGCTGTCACAAGAAACACTCTTATCATCAGAATGAGTATACTTAAAATCATCAAAAAGACGTTTAAGGTCAAAAACTAGATCAACAGAAGCAAGTTGTTCAACTCTAAAATCCTCATTAGGAAAATCATTTTTATAAGGAGCTTTAGCAAATTTGGAAAAGTTAAACTCATAAGATTCTCCATCAAACTTAGTTAAAACTTTCTCCTTCTTATAATCTCTAATAGCTCCACAAGTGTTCAAAAAAGGTCTACCAAAAATGATACGGCAAGTTTTACTAGCCGCTGAACCAAGCACTAGAAAATCTGCAGGATATTTAGTCTTACCACAAAGAACTTCCACATCTCTTACAATACCAATTGGTTTATTAGCAAGGTGAATAACCACATCAATGTCCTCAAGTTCACAAGGACCAATTTCATGTATAATTTCCCTGTAAAGCTCATAAGGAATAGCACTAGATCTAGCACCAATATCACATAAACCATAATAGCAATGATCACCAATTCTAACAGAAAGCACATGGACACTTGTTGTGGTGGTATCACGGCATATGCCATGGGTAGGCTAAAGTTGGGGCCGATAGACGTGGAGGAATCCGGGGAGGGATGATGCAGTGAAGACCGCACTCGTATGAACAAAGAGAAATACAATGGATCTAGGATTGAGGCTATCATGTGGAGATAACACCTCTTCCTCTACATCTAATCTCTTATAATCTTGCCATACTTGTGGCTACAATCATGCTCCTTGAGCTGTATCTCCTATACATCTATCTAGATCTCTCTGTGAGATTGGAGGAGGAAGAAGAAGAAGAGCTCCTATTGAGCAGAGAGGGGAAGATCCCTTCGGGGCCTCTCCTTCAACGATACCCCTGGTGCTCCTTATAAAGGGGAGCCTAGGGGACAAGCCTTGCTCCTCACGGTTGGCATCTTCTCAGCATATTCCTGGCATCTTCTGGAGATGCTCAGCATATGCCTTGTCATCTTTGGAGATGCTAAGGCATATTCCTTAGCATATTCTTGGATGCCGATGTCATATTCCTTATGCCACGTGCCAGTCTGAGCGTAGGGCGTCCCAAGACTAACATGATACTTGTGTTGCTTGTCTTGATCCGATGGAGTATTATTTTGGAGATCGTGGAGGCACCTGGAGATGAATAACGAGGCGTATAGATCATTGAAACTTGGCCCAGACGCCATAGAAGACATGGTGATTCGGCCTGGTCCAAGATTAATTTGGCCCTGGCGTGGAATGGCCCAGCTGCCCCACTGTACGGCCCAACCGAGGTATGTGTGATTCGGCCTATAGGGGCCCAGCCGGGGCAGTCACTGCCCAGCCAGGGTGGTAAGAAGATGGCCCGGCCAGAGCCTCCCAGGGGATGGCCTGGCCAGAGATTCCCAGCGTCGGCCCAAGCGTAGCAGTCCCGTGGTGGGCCGCGGTGCCAGCCCACCCGGGCTGGTCAAGGACGATGAGGCGCGCTAGAGCCGAGGCGTAGATTCCCCGCGGTGGGCTGAATCTGGCCCACCCGGGGGAAGTGGTTGAGGGAGCACGGGATTGGAGTCGAGGGTCGCTGCGAGGGCGACATCGGCGGGTCCTCGGCGAGTAGAGCAGGTGGCGCGGCAATGCCATGAGGTGGAGAGCCAATTCGAGGTGGGCCAAAGTAACGGAATTCGGCCCAAGCAGGGAGATTCGGCTCGGTTACTCTTTATTCGGCCAAGGAAGGCCAGATTCGGCCTGGGAAGATCCCATCTAGGCCGGGTTTTGCTTATCTCGGCCCAAGCCGAGTCTACTTCGTTTTTTATTTGTTTCTTATTTTATCTCTTCATTTTATATGTATCCAACGATTCTCCTTCTTCCTATTACGCAGGCGACGCAACTCTGGGGTATCTGGGGTCATATCCCCGACATTAGTCCCCGAGTCTATGTGGGATTCGTAGAGTCGCTCATAGACTTTATATTGAAGTATTCCCAGAGTTGTATTTCCTCGTCATATATTTCTTCCTCTCATACCTCTTTTGGGTAGAACATAACATCTTTTCTCCATGGGTTTTGGTTGTTAACCCCTTTTAGTAAGTCTTGATACTTGGCCTTCATGGGCGCTGGTCATAACCCTTTTGGGTAAGTTTTGGACTTTTGGCCTTTTTGGGCACTGGTCATCACCCTTTTGGGTAAGTTTTGGACTTCTGGCCTTCTTGGGCACTGGTCATAACCCTTTTGGGTAAGTTTTGGACTTCGGGCCTTCTTGGGCACTGGTCGTAACCCTTTTGGGTAAGTTTTGGACTTCTGGCCTTCTTGGGCACTGGTCATAACCCTTTTGGGTAAGTTTTGGACTTCTGGCCTTCTTGGGCACTGGTCATAACCCTTTTGGGTAAGTTTTGGACTTCTGGCCTTCTTGGGCACTGGTCATAACCCTTTTGGGTAAGTTTTGGACTTCTGGCCTTCTTGGGCACTGGTCATAACCCTTTTGGGTAAGTTTTGGACTTCTGGCCTTCTTGGGCACTGGTCATAACCCTTTTGGGTAAGATTTAATCCGAGTCATCTGTTTCCAAATCTGAGTTACTTTACTCATATTTGACTTATGTCTCGAATCTGAGTTATCTGGCTCAAAATCGGAGTTATATGACTCAAATCCGAGTTACTTTACTCATATTTGACTTATGTCTTGAATCTGAGTTACCTGGCTCAAAATCCGAGTTATATGACTCAAATCCGAGTTACTTTACTCATATTTGACTTATGTCTCGAATCTGAGTTACCTGGCTCAAAATCCGAGTTATATGACTCAAATCCTAGTTACTTTAGTCATATTTGACTTATGTCTCGAATCTGAGTTACCTGGCTCAAAATCCGAGTTATATGACTCAAATCCGAGTTACTTTAGTCATATTTGACTTATGTCTCGAATCTGAGTTACCTGGCTCAAAATCCGAGTTATATGACTCAAATCCGAGTTACTTTATTCATATTTGACTTATGTCTCGAATCTACTGGCTCAAAATTCGAGTTATATGACTCAAATCCGAGTCATCTGTTTGCCAAGATATAATTTGATCCGATGAGATGATGTCAATTTGGCTTTGATATGGATCCGAGATATAGATCCGAGATTAAGTTTTGGGATATGATAATAGGGCTAATCGCTGAGAGATCTGATTCGAGATGTTGATATGAGATATAGATTCGAGATGTGATAGGCTGGCAAATAGTCATCCGAGATACGAGATAATCTGGCAAGATAGCAAAATATCAATCTGAAATATAACATAACCTGGCAATCTGGCGAGCTGAATCAACTGTTAGTCCGAATCAGAGATAAGCTACTGAGCTGAGTCCAAATACAAATCCGAATTATAATTTACCTTGGAAAGATAGTGAAATATCAATCCGAGGCATAATATAACCTGGCAATCTGGCGAGCTGAATCAACTGTTAGTCCGAATCAGAGATAAGCTACTGAGCTGAGTTAAAGGTTAATCCGAGGCTTAAATAAACTGACTCAAATTATATCTGAATCATCAATAAGCTGGCTGGTGAGCTGAGTTAAAGGATATTACAAAGCATAAATGAACTGACTCCATTTCTATCCGAATTATCAATAAGCTGGCTGGTGAGCTGAGTTAAGGGTCAATCCAAAGCATAAATAAACTGACTCAAATTCTACCTGAATCATCAATAAGCTGGCTGGTGAGCTGACTTAAGGGTCAATCCAAAGCATAAACTGACTCAAATTCTATCTAAATCATCAATAAGCTGACTAAAATTCTATCTGAATTATAAATAAGCTGACTCAAATTCTATCCGAATTATAAATAAGCTGATTCAAATTCTATCCGAATTATAAATAAGCTGACTCAAATTCTATCCGAATTATAAATAAGCTGGCAAATACATAAGCAAATCAACATAAGTTTTTCTCCATCTAAAAGTGATTCTATGGATACGTTGGCTAGTCCCCGGGTTGAGTTATTTTCTCCCCGGGGTGAAGGATCGAATGTTGGTGGCTGAGTTATCTCTTACTTACAGTATGCTTGGAGAAGAGTCTGATTCATTCTTGCTGAGTCTTACCTGCCTTGCTGAGTCAAACTTGGAGGCCCCTTTGCTTACCTCTCTGTTCGCCTGGAGGAGCAGCAGATGCTCTATGAAGATGAGGTTGATGAAGATGCTCCCATCCGGATGGAAACCCAACCAACGCCACTAAAAGTCCCCACGGTGGGCGCCAAATGTCATGGTATCACGACATATGCCATGGGTAGGAGTTGGGGACGATGGACGTGGAGGAATCCGGGGAGGGATGATGCAGTGAAGACCGCACTCATATGAAAAAAGAGAAATACAATGTATCTAGGATTGAGGCTCTCATGTGGAGATAACACCTCTTCCTCTACATCTAATCTCTTATAATCTTGCCATACTTGTGGCTACAATCATGCTCCTTGAGCTGTATATCCTATACCTCTATCTAGATCTCTCTGTGAGATTGGAGGAGAAAGAAGTGTAGGGGTTCGTAGCATGGAAAACAAAAAAATTCTACCGCATACAAACAAACAAGCCAAGATCTATCTACTAGATTGTAGCAACGATTCGATAGAATAACTCACCCTCAAAGATTCCAATGTGTTTAACGAGAGCAGATTCTCGTGGGTGATGTAGTCGTACTCTTGCCGATCTCAAGATCGTGTAGACGATCTTTCCGGCGCTGCGTTCCGGCAGCGCTTCCGCAGTCGGTCACACGTTCGGTACTCGATGAAGACCTTCCTCTCCCTTGTTCTAGCAGGCAGCAGAGGTTGTAGCACTCTCCTCGCGATTCCGGCAGCATGACGGCGTGGTACCGGAAGTAGAGGGGAGATCTCGCAGGGCTTCGCCTTAAGCCGGAGCGAGTATGGTGGACTATGAGAGAGGCCTTGGTGATCTAGGGTTTAGAGGCACCAAGGAGAGAGGGATAGGCCGGCGGCTAGGGCAAGGGGAGAGCCCCAAGTCGGCGGCTAGGGCAAACCCTAGGGCGGCGGCGGCTGCAGGAGGGCCGGCGGCTAGGTTTAGGGTTTTGGTGGAGCAAGGTGTAGGTCTAGAGGGGCACCCCTACCCCTCCTTTTATAGGTGGGAGGGTACCGTCTAGGGGAGGAGAGTCCTCCCCCAAGTCGGCCTCCTTGGCCGGCGGGTGGAGGGAGAGGAACTCCTCCCCAAGTAGGTTTCCTACTCTCCCTCCACCAAGCAAAACTACCATTTGACTTTTCAAATTGGCGTTTGACTTTTCAAACTAGGATTTGATTTATCCCTTTATTTTGCCCAGCGATGACACCTAGTACATGATGCAACGATTCCAACTGGTTATGACACATTCATGTACCCTTCCCCGCCGGTGTGCCGGACCTTCCGGAACCTTCTAGAACATTCCCGATGAAAACACCGGAATCATTCTCCAACTCCGAAACAGGACTTTCCTTATATGAATCTTATTCTCCGGACCATTCCAGATCTCCTCAAGATATCCCGGATCCCATCCGAGACTCCGAACAACATTCGATCTCTTACTCATCATTCCATAACTACTCAACAACATCGAATCCTTAAGTGTGTCTCCCTACGGTTCGTGAATTATGTGGACATGATCGAGACACTTCTCCGAACAATAACCAATAGAGGAATCTGGAAATTCATATGGCTCCCACATATTTCTACGATTACTTTGCGATCGAATGAACCACTTACATATGATACCAATTTCCCTTTGTCTCACGATAGTTTACTTATCCGAGGTTTTGATCGTCGGTATCTCCGCATACCTAGTTCAACCTCGTTACCGATAAGCACTCTTTTCTCGTTCCCGTGATATGTGATCCCTTGTGAACCAGTCACATGCTTGCAAGCTAATTGGATGACATTCCACCGAGAGGGCCCAGAGTATATCTATCCGTCATATGGATGGACAAATCCCACTCTTGATCCATGTGTCTTAACCCATACTTTCCGAACACTCAATGCCACCTTTATAGCCACCCAGTTACGGTGTGGTGTTTGATGTCATCAAAGCATCATTCTAGTGATGGTGATAAGCATGATCTCATGGTCGAAGGAATTAGGTTACTATGTATCAGAAAGCATATAGCAATTGAACTATTAAAATGACTTGATCTTTATGCTACGCTTATCTATAGGAGTATGTCCATCATACCATTCTCCTAATGATATGATCTTGTTGTTAACAACATCTCAATGTTCATGATAAGGAAACCACAATCATTTATTAACCAACAAGCTAGTATTATGAAGAGGCTTTACTAGGGACTCTAATTTAGTTTAGAAATCACACAACTATTAATGTTTCCTTGTTAATACTATTATAGCATGAATGTAAACATTTATCATAAACACAAAGATATAATAATAACTACATTTATTATTGCCTCTAGGGCATATCTCCAACAAGAAGAAGAAGAGATCCTATTGAGCAGAGAGGGGAAGAGCCCTTTGGGGCCTCTCCTTCAACGATCCCCTTGGTGCTCCTTATAAAGGGGAGCCCAGGGGACAAGCCTTGCTCCTCACGATTGGCATCTTCTCAGCATATTCCTGGCATCTTCTGGAGATGCTCAATATATGCCTTGGCATCTTTGGAGATGCTAAGGCATATTCCTTAGCATATTCTTGGATGCCGATGGCATATTCCTTATGCCACGTGCCAGTCTGAGCGTAGGGCGTCCCAAGACTGACACGATACTTGTGTTGCTTGTTTTGAACCGATGGAGTATTATTGTGGAGATCGTGGAGGCACCTGGAGATGAATAACGAGGTGTCTAGATCATTGAAACTCGGCCCAGACGCCATAGAAGAGATGGTGATTCGGCCTGGTCCAAGATTAATTCGGCCCTGGCGTGGAATGGCCCAGCTGCCCCATTGTACGGCCCAGCCGAGGTATATGTGATTCGGCCTGCAGGGGCCCAGCCGGGACAGTCACTGCCCAGCCAGGGTGGTTAGAAGATGGCCCGGCCAGAGCCTCCCAGGGGATGGCCTGGCCAGAGATTCCCAGCGCCGGCCCAAGCGTAGCAGTCCCGTGGTGGGCCTCGATGCCAGCCCACCCGGGCTGGTCGAGTAGGATGAGGCGCACTAGAGCCGAGGCGTAGATTCCCCGCGGTGGGCCGAATCTGGCCCACCCGGGGGAAGTGGTTGAGGGAGCACGGGATTGGAGTCGAGGGTCGCTGCGAGGGCGACATCGGTGGGTGCCTCGGCGAGTAGAGCAGGTGGCGCGGCAACGCCGTGAGGTGGAGAGCCAATTCGAGGTGGGCCGATGTAACGGAATTCGGCCCAATAAGGGAGATTCGGCTCGGTACTCTTTATTCGACCAAGGAAGGCCAGATTCGGCCTGGGAAGATCCCATCTAGGCCGGGTTTTGCTTATCTCGGCCCAAGCCGAGTCTACTTCGTTTTTTATGTGTTTCTTCTTTTATCTCTTCATTTTATATGTATCCAACGATTCTCCTTCTTCCTATTATGTAGGCGACGCAACTTTGGGGTATCTGGGGTCATATCCCTGACAACACTAGCTTTCCTAGCTTTACTAGGATGAGAGACAATATTAGAAGCATCTTCACAAAATATAATGTGCCCATCTTCTACATTTTTAGTGACAAGGTCTTTCACAATGGCTACTACAGGTTCAATATTTATTTGTTCATCAGGTTCAACAACTTTCTTTGTACTTTTGCTAACCACATTAGCTATAATAGAATGTTCCTTTACCTTAGCAGGAAAAGGTATTTTCTCAATATAGGGTTCAGGCAAAATATGATCAATAGTACAAACTTCAGTTTTAAAAACAGGAACATGATTAACAATATCTTTATAAGGTGCATGGTACTTGTTCCACTTCTTTTTGGGAATTTCAATATAAGAGGAAAAATCCTTAAAAAAATTGGCAATACTTTGAGAATCAAGACCATACTCGGTACTACTATTATGAAAGTCATTAGTTCCCATAAATGATTTAATGCATTCATAATCATAATTTATACCTGACTTTCTTCCTTTGTCATTCTCCCATGCTTCAGTATTTTCTTGAATACGGTCTAGAATATCCCATTTAGCTTCTTTTATACGTGTAAATGATCTAGCACAAGAAGCATCTAATAAATCTTTATCATTAAGAGAATGCCTTGCATAAAAGTTATTGATAATAATATTATTAGGGAGCTCATGAATAGGACATTTAAGCATTAGTAACTTCAATCTCCCTCAAGCTTGGGCTGTACTCTCTGCATCAAGAGGCCAAAAGTTATATATTTGATTCCGGTCTTTATGAATCTCACTAGGAGGATAGAATTTAGAATAAAAGAGAGGTACTATTTCCTCCCATTCCATAGATTGTCCATTCTTCAGCATCTTATACCATTCTTCAGCTCTTCCTTTCAATGATATAGAGAGTAACTTTTTCTTAACTTGTTTCGTTGTGATACCTGCAGACTTAAACAACCCACATAATTCATGGATAAAAAGCAAGTGATCACCAGGATGGACAGTTCCATCCCTAAAATAATAATTATCTTAAAAGGATCTATCTCAGCAGGTGGTGGTTCATCTACTACCCTAGCAGTGGTAGTAGCTTTCCCAAATACCAAACCAAGTGGGTTATCCATATTGGAAACAAAGTAACAAACAGAAATAAAAGCAATACTCGTAGTAGAAGTTTCCTTTACCAGTTCCACTCTTTAATAGAGCTTCACTCCCTGGCGACGATGCTAGAAAATAGTCTTGATGACACACAAGTATAGGGGGTGCATCGTAGTACTTTCGATAAATAGGAGTGTCGATCCCAACGAGGAGCAGAAGGTGTTGACTAGTGGTTTGGATTGGGAATTCTCAGTAAATACTTAGCAAATAGATTTTTAGGGTTTTTTGATAATGCAAAGAAATAAAGTGCAAGTAAATAAAGACAACAATGATAAATGCATCGAGTGTCCGAATCCTTTCTTCAGCAAAGGACAAGCCGGTTTTATTACTTATGAGGACCAAATGTTCTCGAGGACACATGGGAATACTGTCAAGTGCTTTCGCTTCATATAAGTGATTAATCTTCTTTGGTTGGATAAGTGTTGTGTGGGTGAACCTATGCTAATGTACCGACCTTACATGGACTAATACATACTTGTGATTAAACCCCTTGCAAGCATCCGCAACTACAAGAAAGTAATTAAGATAAAAACCAAACCAAAGCATTAAACTTTGAGATCCTACACTCTCCTAACGGGGGTTCAGGTTTCTATCACTCTGGCAACCCCACAATTAGTAGCCAAATACACAATGCATTCCCCTAGGCCCATAAATGGTGAAGTATCATGTATTCGACGTTCACATGACACCACTAGAAGAATAGCACCACAACTTAAATATCAAACCATTGAATATTACTTCAACACAATTCCACTACTAACAACATGACTTCTCCCATGTCCTCGAGAACTAAACGAACTACTCATGAGACATCATATAGATCAAAATCAGAGATGATATAATGAAGAATAAAAATCTGAACATAAACAATAATTCAATGGTTCCACTCAATAGCATCAATTACAAAAGTAATCAACACCGGGAGAGTTTCCCCTAAGAACTATGCAAGATTCAACCCAATTGTTACAGCGGGATGAAGTGGTGATGATGGTGCTGGTGGAGATGGTGGTGAGGATGAAGATGATGATCCCAATGAAGTCTAGCTTGATGAAGGTGTTGATAGCGACGATCTCCCCTCTCCGGGAGGAATTCCCCAGGCAGTAATCTGCCTGCCAGAGAGCTCTTTCTCTCTCTGTAGTTTCCGCCTCACAGAGGCGGCGGAATCTTTTTGTGGCCGCTCCCCGAATATTAGGGTTTCGGGAGGAAGTTATAGGCGAAGGTACGAAGCAGGAGATGGGCCAGGGTGCCACACCCCCTGCTGGCACGACCCAGGGTGGGCCCGCGCTAGGGTGATGCGCTGAAATCACTGTAGAGCTTCGTTGGGAGACCCCAAGAGGAAGGTGTGATGAGCACAGCAACAAGTTTTCCCTTAGTAAGAAACCAAGGTTATCGAACCAGTAGGAGGAAGAAAATGACTCAAAGGTGTTGTTAGCAACTTGGAAACCTGCACAACACAAACTCAAGACTTTGCCCCAACAAACAGTAAGGTTGTCAATTTCACCGGTTTGCTGAAAACAAAGGATTAACTTTATGGTGTGAAAGGTAATAGTGGTTTGCAGAAAGGTAAACAGTAACAATGGAATGTGTATCAATGGTAAAGACTAGACCGGGTTCCATAGTTCACTAGAGGTGTTCTCCTTAAGATAAACAAACATGGCATGCTGGGTAAACAAATTACAGCAGGGCAATTGACAGGACTGAGCAAGGCATAACAATGCAATACTAGATATTCATGATCCTATGAGATTCGATTGGGCAATACAACAAGATACATAGACTGCCATACAACTGCATCTATGACTAGTAATCCACCTTCAGGTTATCATCCGAACCCCCTCTAGTATTAAGTTGCAAGCAACGGATAACTGCTTTATGCAAAGTGTGTAAGTTAAACAATCCACTTGTTCCATGAACAAGAGACCATTGTTTTCTCCCTAGTAGCAACATCGCATCTACAACCTTAGAGATTTCTGTCACTTCCCCAGATTAAATAGAGGCATGAACCCACTATCGAGCATAAATACCCCCTCTTGGAGTCACTAGCATCTACTTGGCCAAAATAGCTACTAGAAACGGAGAGCATGCAAGATCACAAACAACACAGACATGATAGAATCAATAATACAAAACCATTAATCAATCTGACATAGTAATCTCAATATCCATCGGATCCCCACAAACACAACATGCATGATTACAAATAGATGATCTTGATTATGAACAGAGCTCACAAGATCTAAACATGGTAGCACAAAGGAGGAAATACAACCATCTAGCAACTACATGGAACCGTAGTCCAAGGTGGAACTACTCACACTTCATACCAGAGGCTGGCATTATGAAGAAGAAGGCCTCCGGGATGATCTCCCCTCCGGCAGGGTGCCGGGAAGATCTTCAGATCCCCCCGATCTAGGGACGATGGTGGTGGCGGCTACAGAATGTTTCGTGGAATATTGATCGGGTACTTAGGGTTTCTGCATCAGGGGTCTTTATAGGTGAAGAGGCGAGGCAGGGGGCAGCCAGGGGGCCGCATCCCCCCAGGCGCGTGCTAGGGTTAGCCGCACAGCCAGGGGGTGTGGCCCCCTAGTGGATCCCCTCCGTATCGTACTCTGGTTCCATGTTCCCCACGGTAAAATATTGACTTTGGCTTTTGTCCCGTCCAATTCCGAGAATATTGATTTTTTGCCTTTTCTGGAAGCAAAAACAGAAGAAAACAGGGAACTCGCACTATGGCATCTTGTTAATAGGTTAGTCTAGAAAAACATATAAAAATACCTCAAAGTGTAGACTAAGCAAAGCAAAGTAGATACTAAACAAGCATGGAACATCAAAAATTATAGATACGTTTCCGACGTATCAAGCATCCCCAAGCTTAACTCCTGCTCGTCCTCGAGTAGGTAAGTGATAAAAAGAATAATTCTTGAGGTGGTTTGCACCATCAAAATCAAGATCAAACCATTTGCAATCATTGAAAGCTAGGATAAAAGAACTCTAAACATGAGCATGAAAGATGGAGTTCTAACAGTAAGACAAAGTAACTATGCATGCAACATGAAAGGTTGCAAACAAAGATCATGAATAACATGCATTGAAAAATGTTTGTTTGTTTCACATATAGAAAACATAGCATAGTGGCATTCAGCTTGTCCCTCATGGAGTAGCAAATAGATGCATAAGACACCTTCAAAGTTCATAAGAGTGACTAGATACAAATAGCACAAGAACAAGCAATATCAACAATATGCATCAATCATAAGTTTTGGGACAATGCACATAGAACTAAGAATGGCAACTATGCTCTCTTAACTGGTGCCTAAATATAGAAGGTGGAGACTCAATATAATGGTGGAAGAAAGGCCCTTCATAAAGGGAAGAAGGGATTTCAAGTTTCAAAAAGAGCTTCCAAAAATTATGGTACTTGTTAGCTTTCATCTCTCATTGCCCCTATCATAAGCATCTTGAAGTGATTTAAGTTAAAGTGAACAAACTATGGAGTATATGCTTGACAAAGTATAAGTTGGCAATCTCATGTCCCTTGAATACGAGGGTCGCTCCTCATGCTACTCAACTTTAGTCACCTGTAAGTTCTTGTCATACTAAGTACGTGTGTATCATAGAGAACCGCCAATAGGGTACCCCTTGCATATGATACATGAGCTATCCCATAATCAAAATGACAAGGCAAGCAGACAATGAGCATCTCAGCAATCTTCTTATTTACCATAGGAAAATGGTGCTTTTTTCTATCTTTCCTCTTTTCAATATGTCTCTTTTTTATAAGAACAAAACTTCATAGATGTCATTATGGTGATGCTGCAAGTTTCCACCATGATTAGGCATGGCTTAGGCTAGCGGCACAGGCGTTTCTCTAACACACATACATAACTCCATGGACTTACAAGCTCCCTTTTTATTTCACACCGATGACATCCATAATCAAAAGAGCATGATATCAACTGTGTACAAAGTACAAGTGCAATGTTGAAAGCGTTCCTCGTGACAGCACGGTTCTGCTAATTCCAATGTATAAGTGCAAGCATATATAACATAGATGACACAACGGTTCAAGTTTATTAGGGGCAAGAAAAATAAAGTGTGCCATCAAATTTCTGAGAGCTTTAATCACTAAGTTTTCACATAACAAAAAGACTGTTTAATTGGAAGATAGATGAAAACAAGAATATACTTAGAATGGTGTAACACACCATGCATAGGAATTTATAGTGGACACTTTGGAATAACTTGGTTTATTGGGAGTTGGATGCATGAGTAGAGCTTACTCATACAAGTGGAGGCTAGCAAAAGACTGGGAGCGACCAACTAAGAGAGCAATAATGTCCATAATCATGCAGAGAGACAAAACAATACTAATCAAAGCATAAAGTGGTACTACAAGTCAAGGACTAAATGATCATAGAGGCTATGGTGACTTGTTCATAGTCATAACATGGTGTGAGCATGTGCCAAGTCAACCCAAACAAAGCATCAAAGGAGAATACCACAATACTATGCTTTTGTATGCTAAAACAATGCATGATTCCTTCAAGGCACATTAAGCAATCCTAATTGGTTGGAACAATTCATGCTACGACAATAATCACTAAGCATAAGGTCAAAACAAAATCTAGCATGACATGATAAAGTCTAAGTCGCAGTCAAAGCAAGCTCCTCTTGCACAACTCAAGCAAGAACTTTCTACTCCTCTCCAACACCAATCAACTTATTTGAAACAACATAGCGAGAACGGGGGTCCAAACTAATTTATTTAAGCAAACTAAGAAAACTAAAGCAAAAACCAAGACGCTCCAAGAACAACACAACAATGCATGAAACAAAAAAACAAAATGTCTAGAAAGACCTGAGATTTTTATTGATGAAGAAGGGGATGCCTTGGGCATCCCCAAGCTTTGATGCTTGTACCTCTTGAATATTTATTCGGGTGACACATGGTGGCATCCCAAAGATTGAGATTTTGTCCATTCTTCATCTCATTACATCATTCTTTCTCTACACCTGAAAATTTTCCTTCATACAAAACTTCACACAATCTTCATTAGCAACATTAGTGTATTCAAAAGATAATAGACCTTTGGGTTTAGCTTTAGAACAGCAAAACTTTCACTAAAAACAGAAGCTACTGTAGAAATTCCCTCAAAAAGCTCAATTTCCCAAAAAGAACCCAAAAAGGAATCAATAAGAAGCAAATGCAAATAATGGCAGAAATCTGTCAAAACAGACCAGCAGGTAGAAACCGATTTTGTCGAAGATCTTCTGTTGCTCAAATCAAAAAGTGTTTAACTAACGAAATTTAGCTAACATACTGGGTGATTTAGTCAGAAAATATCAACTCAATAGGAGTTACAGAGATTTTACACAAATGTTTACGGTGGAGCACAAAAATCTGTTTGGGACAACAACTCCCCAAATCTTACTTCCCTCTCATTAGAGGTTATTCTTGGCACAAAAAGCAAATAAAAAGGATAAGGAGAGGTCATTACTGAAGTAATAACTTCCAAGACTCAAGGAAACTTTTGGGTTATCTCCTAATAAGTACTTTTCTTTAACGCCTTTAAGTTAGGCACAAGAGCAAGAATCAAGTATTTTCAAATGAAGAAGCATTAACACCAACTTTATTGCTCCTACCTTTATTTCCTCTCTTCTTCTCTTTAGGGAATATATGATTGCTTATTGGAGAAGCAAGATGCATGATGCCTTTTCCCACATCTATTATTGCTCCAAGGTGTTTCAGCAGGGATCTTCCAAGTGTAATCTATCCTTTTCCTGCACATTCAATAACAAGATAATCAGTAGACACCACTTTCCCTGAGATTTTTGTAAACCCACCTTCATCTATTCCAATGGGTAATAAAGTTGTATTATTGGTAAGAGATATTTATTCTCGTCCTTCAGAAAGTCCCAAAATATTCAAAGACTCATAGATATATTTAGGCATAAGGCAAAACTAAGACATGATATCACAACGAGCATCAAAAGTTTCACTATTTATAGCAACTTTTATTGTAGGAAACCATTTTGAAGGCTCGGAATTTATTGGAACATAATCATGGTGCTCTTTAAGCATGTTATAGCAATCTTTCAAAGAAACTGTATGGGTCTCAAGAGTGTTCAACCTAGCATAGATGTTTATAAAGGAAGAATCAAACTTTCTAGGCATATTATAAATTATAATCAACTTCTTTATGGCATCCAAAGCTTCATCCTCCGTATATCAAAAAATATCTTTCTCAGCTATAGCATCCAAAGCATATCTATAACAAAGAGCAAGACCATGGTAGAAACTATTAATAACCAAGCTAAGACTCATCTCAGGCACAGTTTTCCTTTGTAAATCAGAGATTATAGACCAAGCTTCTTTGAAACTATCTTCACTTTCTTGCTTGAAAGTAAAGATCCTTTCCATAGGTGACACAGGGATTGGATCAAAACCAGACATGGTAGCAACTAGAGCAGGAAATAATTTTTTTGTGTGTTTTTTATCAGAGAAAGCAAACCAAACTTAACTATTTTTTTTGATTTTTTGTAAAAAGAGATAAACAAAACCAAACAAAAGAAACTAAGCAAAACAAAAAAAATTAAAGATAAATGTTGTGAAGGACTCCCTTTGTGAAGATGTCCTTAGCCTCCTCAGCAACGACGCTAGAAAAGTCTTTGATGCGCTCAGATCACTGTAGAGCTTCGTTGGGAGACCCTAAGAGGATGGTGTGATGAGCACAACAGCAAGTTTTACCTCCGTAAGAAACCAAGTTTATCGAACCAGCAGGAGGAATAAAACGACTCAAAGGTGTTGCTAGCAACTTGGAAACCTACACAACACAAACTCAAGACTTTGCCCCAACGAACAGTGAGGTTGTCAATCTCACCGGTTTGCTGAAAACAAATGATTAACTCTATGGTGTGGAAGGTAATAGTGGTTTGTAGAAAGGTAAACAGTAACAGTGGAAGATGTATCAATGGTAAAGATTGGACAGGGGTCCATAGTTCACTAGAGGTGTTCTCCTTAAGATAAACAAACATGGCATGCTGGGTAAACAAATTACAGCAGGGCAATTGACAGGACTGAGCAAGGCATAACAATGCAATACTAGACATTAATGATCCTATGAGATTCGATTGGGAAATACAACAAGATACATAGACCGCCATCCAACTGAATCTATGACTAGTAATCCACCTTCAGGTTATCATCCGAACCCCTCCAGTATTAAGTTGCAAGCAACAGATAACTGCTTTAAGCAAAGTGTGTAAGGTAAACAATCCACTTGTTCCATAAACAAGATGTTGGGCCACGCAGAGATAAAACAAAACTTTTTCCTCTAACGTGGTGATCCCAAGATCTAGCTGAGGTAGAAGGCCACGAGGTTTACCACTAGACGCGCAGTTGCGGATTACTGATGAAGCGCGTCAGTTGATGCAGTGCAGTCCTCATGATCCGATCGTCCTGGTGCTGATCGCATAGCACCTCTGCTGGTATCCACACGTACAAGGAGGAGCGCCGGCGGCGAACTGCTAGGTTCGTTACGGCGGCTGGACTGCTGTGGAGCTAGGGTTTCCAACACATGGAATGACCTAACCGAAGAACGATTAACCTTTCTGGGTTACAGTGCTCCACTATATATAGGGAGTGAACGTGGGCTCTGCTCACGCGACCCATTCACTAAAGCCCATATAACACTAGTCACCGTGAGTCCAACTCACTAACTCAGTCCTAATCTGGTTTAGGTCCAACCCAACCAGATTACAGATTCGGATCCAATCCGAACTTGCTCCCGCTCTTAAGTGTGTGACCCCGCAGGCTCATGGCTACTTGGACACGATTGGAGTCCGACTCTCAATCGATCAGTCGGTAGCGGCTCCTAGCAGAACGTGCCGACTCCCAAGTACCAAAGAGTCATGACGACTTGCCTTTCCAATGCGACTTACGTCCGAGTCCCTTTTGCCTCACGATATACCTTGTCAGACTATAGGCGAATATATGTCATCCCTTAAATAGTCCGACTCTCTTCTCGATCCGAGATAAGTGATTCACCCGACTAACTCTTAGTCGATCGCCTCGGTTAACACTTAACCGAGTCGTGCATGGCCATGCTTTCCGAATCATATCTCACGAGAGGGCCTAGAGAATATCTCTCCGAGTGGAGGGACAAAATCCCATCTTGGTTATTCACATCACGCAGCTTGATTCTCAGTCGACCCGAACCCTGCCTTTATAACTGCCCAGTCACGGATCAGCGTTTGACAGAACCTAAGTCGGTGATCCTCAACTCGGACTATGCAACAACCTCAGGTCTAAGGATTACATTGATTGAGATATACAAATGACAACTAGTTCGTTGTACCTCAATATGGGTCAATCCGACTCGCTAAACTCTTTAGCCGAATCTGTGTAAGTTGGAATAGCATCTCCATGCCCATGACAAGTGGAACCGAGTCATCAAGCCAACTTTCACATTGGTCTAAGTTGTGTGTCCAGCACAATCTCAATGACCAAGGATATTTAGTACAAACAACATGAATGCATAGTTCCACAACCGAATCACATATTCAATGATACACATCAGATGTTTATACAAGGACTACTTAATAACTTTATGAATACAATGGGAAATATCATCATACATGATTGCCTCTAGGGCATATTCCCAACAGTCTCCCACTTGCACTAGAGTCAATCTTTCGACATCACATGTCTAAGCATCTAATGCCCATGGCTCTCAGGTGCGCCTCATGCTTCGGCTGGGGTAACGGCTTTGTCAACGGATCCGCATTATTTGCATCCGTGTGTACCTTGCATAACTTGATATCACCCTGATCCACGAACTGGCGAATTAGGTGGTACCGCATGAGTATGTGCTTGTTCTTCTGGTGTTGTCTAGGTTCTTTGGCTTGTGCAATAGCACCATTGTTGTCACAATACACGTCCAACGGATTGGACGAGCCCTGAACCACACCAAGATCCATGAGGAAATTCCTCATCCAAACAGCTTCCTTTGCTGCCTCCGAGGCGGCAATATACTCAGCCTCTGTTGTAGACGCAAACACAGTCTCTTGCTTAGAACTTTTCTAGCTCACAGCACCTCCGTTTATAATAAACACGTATCCGGATTGCGAGCGAGAATCATCAGAGTCGGTGAGATAACTCGCATCCGTGTAACCCTTTACACTGAGTTCATCTTCACCACCATAAACCAAGAACATATCCTTAGTCCTTCTCAAGTACTTTAGGATATTTTTAGCCGCTGTCCAGTGGATCTCTCCAGGATCAGCCTGGTATCTGCTCACAACACTTAGATCATAGGAAACATCTGGCCTAGTACAAATCATGGCGTACATGATGGATCCAACTGCAGAAGCATATGGAATCGCACTCATCCGACTTTGCTCATCAGTTGTCGAAGGACACTAAGTCTTGCTAAGTTTTACACCATGGGACATCGGTAAGAACCCTTTCTTAGACGATTCCATGTTGAACTTCTTCAACACTTTGTCTAAATAAGTACTCTGACTCAATCCAATGAGCCTCCTTGATCTATCTCTATAGATCCGGATTCCGAGGATGTATGTTGCCTCACCCAAGTCTTTCATTGAGAAACTCCTTTCTAATGATTCCTTGGTTTCTTGCAACATCTGGACATCATTTCCAATCAGTAATATGTCATCCACATATAAGATTAGAAAATTTACTTTGTTCCCACTAAACTTCTTGTACAAACAAGAATCATGATCACTCTTGATGAAGCCAAACGATTTGACTACCTCATCAAAGCGAATATTCCAACTCCGAGATGCTTGCTTCAACCCATAAATGGATTTCTGAAGTTTGCATACCTTGTCAGCATTAGCCGGATCGACAAAACCCTCGGGCTGTATCATATACACGTCCTCGGTTAAATTTCCATTAAGGAAAGCCGTTTTGACATCCATGTGCCATATCTCATAGTCGAAATAGGCTGCTATAGCTAACATGATCCGAACTGATTTAAGCATCGCTACGGGCGAGAAAGTCTCGTCGTAATCAACTCCTTGAACTTGTCGGAACCCCTTCGCGACAAGGCGTGCTTTATAGACGGAAACATTTCCATCCATATCAGTTTTCCTTTTAAAGACCCATTTGCACTCGACGGGTCTTGCACCGTCTGGCAGATCAACCAAGTTCCAAACTTGATTTTCATCCATGGACTTTATCTCGGATCTCATGGCTCCAAGCCATGACTCGGAATCAGATCCCACCATCGCTTCCGAATAATTTTCCGGCTCATCACTGTCTAACAGTAACACATCACGAACACTTCGTAATCTTGCCGATCTTCGTAGTACAGGTGCGGCTGCCGGCTCAGTTGTCACGACCGGCTCAACCTCTAAGGTTTTTGCCGACTCGCTACTAGCCGGTTCCTCTCGAATTTCTTCGAGTTGCACCGTGCTCCCACTTACTCCCCGACTGAGAAACTCTTTCTCAAGGAAGACACCGTTCCGAGCGACAAACACTTTGCCCTCTTCTCGGTTGTAGAAGTAGTAACCCAAGGTTTCCCTCGGATACCCCACGAAAATACACTTATCCGACTTGGCTGTAAGCTTGTCCGACTGAAGTCGCTTGACAAATGCTTCACAACCCCAAATCTTAAGAAAAGACAAACTTGGCTTTTTGCCTGTCCACATCTCATGAGGTGTCTTCTCTACCGACTTTGATGGTACTTTGTTTAGTGTGAACGCCGCTGTTTCTAGACAATAACCCCAAAATGATAAAGGCAGATCTGTCCGACTCATCATTGATCGTACCATGTCCAACAAGGTCCGATTCCGCCTTTCCGAAACACCATTCCTTTGTGGCGTTCCTGGCGGAGTAAGTTGAGGAACTATTCCACAACTTTTCAGATGGTCATCAAACTCATGGCTCATGTACTCGCCTCCTCGGTCGGACCGAAGAAACTTTATTTTCTTGCCGAGTTGATTCTGTGCTTCATTCTGGAATTCTTTGAACTTTTCAAAGGCTTCCGACTTATGTTTCATCAAGTAGATATATCCATACCTACTCAAATCATCAGTGAAGGTAATGAAGTACTCATAACCACCCCTGGCTGTCGTGCTCATTGGTCCACATACATCACTATGTACTAGTCCCAACAAGTCGGACGCCCTTTCGCAACTCTTTGCAAAAGGTGTCTTGGTCATTTTGCCGAGTAGGCAAGATTCGCATGTCTCGAACGACTCCAAGTCGAACGAAGTTAGGAGTCCATCATCATGGAGTTTCTTCATGCGTTTCCAACTTATATGACCAAGCCGACAGTGCCAAAAGTAAGTCATATTCAGATCATTTGGTTTCAACCTTTTAACATTTATGTTATAAACCGACTCACCATCAAAATTCAAAATAAATAACCCGTCCTGGACGGGTGCAAAGCCGTGAAACATATCATTCAAATACAAAGAACAACCATTATTCTTGATATTCGACTCATAGCCTTGCCTCATCAAACATGAAGCAGAAATAATGTTTCGACTGAGCACTGGAACATAATAACAATTATTTAGTTCCATAATGAATCCGGAAGGTAAATGAAGTTGCATCGTGCCGACTTCCAACGCAGCAACTCTTGCTTTGTTGCCGACTCGAATATCAACCTCTCCTCTTGCTACGCTCCTAGTTCTTACCAGTCCCTGCAACGAGTTGCAGATGTGAATAACTGATCCGGTATCATATACCCAAGAACTATTAGGTGCATCAGCAAGATATATGTCTATAACATTGCATACAAGTGTACCTGAGTCTGAAGTCATACCTCCACTCTTGGCTTTGTCAGCCAAGTACTTGCTGCAGTTCCTCTTCCAGTGACCATCCGCCTTGCAGTAGAAGCAAGTGGATCCGGCTGAAGGAGATGGTTTAGTCCCTGAGGAAGCGCTTGGGACTGGGTCCTGAGCCTGCTTTCCTCCTGACTTAGCCTTCTTCTTAGTCCAAGAACTCTTCTTGAACTTAGCCTTATTCTGCACCATCAACACTTGACTGGTGCCCTTCTTGAGATCCGCCTCTGCCTGCTTGAGCATCCCATGCAATTCAGTGAGCTTCTTATCCATACCATGCATGTGGTAGTTCGAAATGAACTGCCCATATGCACTAGGAAGCGAGTTCAGAATTATATCCGTAGCGAACTCTTCGCTAATGGGGTAGCCAAGCCTCTCCAGAGACTGCACGTAACCAACCATTTTGATCACATGCGGACTCAGTGGATCACCATCCTTAAGCTTGCAACTCAGCAAAGCCTAAGAGACTTGATACCACTCAGTCTTCGCCTGAGCCTGGAACATACTTTTGAGGCTTTCGATCATATCGTAGGCCTCAACATGCTCGAACTGCTTTTGCAAGTCCGGTTCCATGTGAGCAAGCATAAGACAGCTAATATCCGTGGACTCATCCTTAGCCCGACGGTAGGCATTGGTGGTTGCGACAGTCGCATTCTCATTCGGCTCATCTGGAAGTGGGTTGTCTAGGACATGGTCCTTCTTTTCTTGTTTGAGAACAATTCTCAGATTTCGATACCAGTTGGTAAAATTAGTGTCGTTCAGTTTATCTTTCTCAAGAATGGTTCTCAACGCAAAACCGGATATCTGAGAGTGACTGCTACTTGGTGCCATGATCTACAACAGAAAATATGCAAAACACTTAAGACATGTATTCATAAAAGAGCAAGCATATTAAACATTTTAATATTTTATGCTCCCACTAGAACCAACACCCCTCCGATGGTTACTTAGTGATTCAGGATCCTAAATAAGCAAGTCGGCTAGTGAGCTTTAGCATCACCGCTAGCCGCCAAGTGATCTAGGTAGACAACTCCTTGTCAATCGCATCTTATGCGACTCCTGTTGGACGGGTGGCATCACATGCCCCGGATCCCATCCGACTTTTCCCCGAGTCCCACAACCGTTGTGATAGACCCGTCTAGCTTACCGAGTGTTTCTGCAGTAAGAGTCCGACTCGAACACACCTAGTCGGAAAGAATTGGCAGCACCTCAATTTTATGAGCCCACTACCAAAAATGTCCGACTTGTGATGGTGCAAACACTGGCGGGAAAACCGACTAGACCTTCTTTGAGGGATTAAATTTTACCGACTATCTAATAGAGGTAAAACAGAGACACAAAATAAAGCAATTATAATGTGAAATGGTATGGCTCTCTTCATGGCGATCTCCATCTCCACAAAGCCTGTAATCCGACCCGTGCCAACTCTTGTCACTTGTCGTCTTACTCCATGTCGCCGACATGTACAACGCCTTGCAAGCCTTCCGGGTTCTCCAAACAGCTACACTAGCTTAGTAAAGTAAATTACATAGAGAATCCGACATGCAGGTCGTTATACAATAAAATGACAGCACCTAGGCTCCAACCGGCTGACATAAACCGTGATTCGCAGATCACGTATGGATTACACACATACATCACATGCACATGAACCATACCATTCACAACTTCCTGCAAAAACAAGTTATGCATAGATACAATATCTACCGGCGTTGTGAAACTCGCAACGACAGGCCTCAGCAGTATGATCACGGAAATCAGATCTACCATTCCCCGAGTACAGTTGATCCAATCAACCTCGTACAAAACCGATCTATCTCATAGATCGACCACCAAACAACACATAGATCTTATCTACATCCTACCGCATATCACATATGCGTGATCTCGAGCCTAAAACTAGAAGCTATCGCTCTGATACCACTGTTGGGCCATGCAGAGATAAAACAAAACTTTTTCCTCTAACGTGGTGATCCCAAGATCTAGCTGAGGTAGAAGGCCACGAGGTTTACCACTAGACGCGCAGTTGCGGATTACTGATGAAGCGCGTCAGTTGATGCAGTGCAGTCCTCACGATCCGATCGTCCTGGTGCTGATCGCACAGCACCTCTGCTGGTATCCACACGTACAAGGAGGAGCGCCGGCGGCGAACTGCTAGGTTCGTTACGGCGGCTGGACTGCTGTGGAGCTAGGGTTTCCAACACATGGAATGACCTAACCGAAGAACGATTAACCTTTCTGGGTTACAGTGCTCCACTATATATAGGGAGTGAACGTGGGCTCTGCTCACGTGACCCATTCACTAAAGCCCATATAACACTAGTCACCGTGAGTCCAACTCACTAACTCAGTCCTAATCTGGTTTAGGTCCAACCCAACCAGATTACAGATTCGGATCCAATCCGAACTTGCTCCCGCTCTTAAGTGTGTGACCCCGCAGGCTCATGGCTACTTGGACACGATTGGAGTCCGACTCTCAATCGATCAGTCGGTAGCGGCTCCTAGCAGAACGTGCCGACTCCCAAGTACCAAAGAGTCATGACGACTTGCCTTTCCAATGCGACTTACGTCCGAGTCCCTTTTGCCTCACGATATACCTTGTCAGACTATAGGCGAATATATGTCATCCCTTAAATAGTCCGACTCTCTTCTCGATCCGAGATAAGTGATTCACCCGACTAACTCTTAGTCGATCGCCTCGGTTAACACTTAACCGAGTCGTGCATGGACATGCTTTCCGAATCATATCTCACGAGAGGGCCTAGAGAATCTCTCTCCGAGTGGAGGGACAAAATCCCATCTTGGTTATTCACATCACGCAGCTTGATTCTCAGTCGACCCGAACCCTGCCTTTATAACTGCCCAGTCACGGATCAGCGTTTGACAGAACCTAAGTCGGTGATCCTCAACTCGGACTATGCAACAACCTCAGGTCTAAGGATTACATTGATTGAGATATACAAATGACAACTAGTTCGTTGTACCTCAATATGGGTCAATCCGACTCGCTAAACTCTTTAGCCGAATCTGTGTAAGTTGGAATAGCATCTCCATGCCCATGACAAGTGGAACCGAGTCATCAAGCCAACTTTCACATTGGTCTAAGTTGTGTGTCCAGCACAATCTCAATGACCAAGGATATTTAGTACAAACAACATGAATGCATAGTTCCACAACCGAATCACATATTCAATGATACACATCAGATGTTTATACAAGGACTACTTAATAACTTTATGAATACAATGGGAAATATCATCATACATGATTGCCTCTAGGGCATATTCCCAACACAAGAGACCGTTGTTTTCTCCCTAGTAGCAACAACACATCTACAACCTTAGAGATTTCTGTCACTTCCCCAGATTAAATAGAGGCATGAACCCACTATCGAGCATAAATACACCTCTTGGATTCACTAGCATCTATTTGGCCAAGATAGCTACTAGAAACGGAGAGCATGCAAGATCACAAACAACAAACATGATACAATCAGTAAGACAAAACCATTAATCAATCTGACATAGTAATCTCAATATCCATCGGATCCTCGCAAACACAACATGCATGATTACAAAATAGATGATCTTGATCATGAACAGAGCTCACAAGATCTAAACATGGTAGCGCAAAGGAGGATATACAACCATCTAGCTACTACATGGACCTGTAGTCTAAGGTGGAACTACTCACGCTTTATACTGGAGGCTGGCATGATGAAGAAGAAGGCCTCCGGGATGATCTCCCCTCCGGAGGTTGCTGGGAAGAGCTTTATATCCCCCCGATCTAGGGACGATGGTGGTGGCGGCTACAGACTGATTCGTGGAATATTGATCGGGTACTTAGGGTTTCTGTATCGGGGGTCTTTATAGGCGAAGAGGCGAGGCAGGGCGGCAGCCAGGGCGGCCGCACCCCCTAGGCGCGGGCTAGGGTTAGCTGCGTGGCCAGGGGGTGTGGCCCCTGGTGGCTCACCTCTGTCTCCGTACTCTGGCTCCGTGTTCCCCACGGTAAAATATTGACTTTGGCTTTTGTCCCGTCCAATTATGAGAATATTGATTTTCTGCCTTTTCTAGAACAAAAAACAGAAGAAAACAAGAAACTGGCACTGTGGCATCTTGTTAATAGGTTAGTCCAGAAAAACATATAAAAACACCTTAAAGTGTAGAATAAGCAAAGCAAAGTAGATACTAAACAAGCATGGAACATCAAAAATTATAGATACGTTTCCGACATATCACAGAGGGTGGTGTGGGCCCCCTGTGGCCCATCTCCGCCTCCCTTTCTGGCTTCATTCGTCTTCTGAAAAAATAGGATTTTCCGTGTATTTTCTGGAATTTTCTGATCTTCGCGAATATTGCATCTGGACATTGCTTTTTTCCATTAGAATCCTGACTCCGGCAGTTCATCCTCCAAAAGTCACCCAACATGGAAAAATAGATGAAATAACACAATTATCACCTCTTAATATGAAATATATTAATGAATAACAATAAATTATGATATAGAATCGTGATGCAAAATGAACGTATCAATGGCGCATTTTGAGCTTGCACACCACTTCTTCTTCATTTTATCTACCTTGAAGCCAACATATGATCCAAGTGATGCCAATGAACAAATCCTACAAGTGCAACTTAATACACATATTAGTCCATAAAGATTGTCATTAATTATCAAAACCACACATGGGGGCCCACATGCTCTTTCATAGATCTCTAACCCGGCCTTCATAATATTCTCCGCCTATGACTTCACCATGGATCAAAATTTGCTTGGTGGCAACAAAGGACAGAGCTTCGCGCCGCTCCCTCCTGAACCAAACGGCTGGAATAAAACATGGATGTGCATGACCGTATACCACCTGATCCAGCAAACTGCAGGCATAAGGGAGCTGTTACATTCGCCGGCGGAGCCTTTCGGAACTCCCCACTCCGGCCAGATTAAGGACCAGCCTCAGGAAGGTGTTCACCTTCTCACAAGAGGAACCCTAGGTCAGCAACCTTTATTCGACCGACCGACCAACTCGGATGGGAGAAATGCCACCACCACCATGCCCGGGCTCGTAGCCCCAGGTGACCTCGTGAAGCCGGACGAACCCGGAAGCCACCACGAATCGTCGGTGAAGAAAGATCCGGCAGTAGACGGTCGAGATAGGGCTTGTGGCCATCTCCCGCTCCTGCCTTCACCATCTAATGGAGGATGAGGCCGAGAGGACGCATCAGCGCCGCCCCTATCGACAAACTCCCGCCGCCGACCATCTAGGCCACTGGCCGCTGTTGTCCGCCACCGTCCTTGATGAGGGCATGAGGGCGCCGCCGCCGCCGTCCCAAGTCTCGGACGCGAGGAACGTCTGCCGCTGCCGCGCTGCCTAGGCTTTGCCTGGCGACGGAGCCGGCGTCGGAGCCGGCGGCGGTGGGTAGGGGAGGAGTGGGGCAGAGTAGCTCTTGGCGATTGGTGGCTTCACCCCGATGCGGCACGGGCGCCGCCGCACGGGGCCGGGAGGGGTTCGGGAGCCTCTGTGCCGCCTTTGTGTGAAAAAAATCGTCAGACGTTGGGCCTGGGCCTAGTACCATTGGTGAAGGATAATTGGCCAAATCATTGAACAGATAGGTGTGGCACAGTCCACAGAGCACTGTACGGAGCCTCTCATGGAAAATAACCAGCCTTTTGAATACTACTTGTCCTGTGGCGACGGACAGAATAAAAGTCTCTGGAAAACTCTCTCCTCCCTTCTCTCTCCCTCTCTCTAACGAGTCTTTGTCACTCCGAATGTCTGACTGGACTGTAGAGCACAACAACGGGAAGTCTCACTGAACTATAGACTTTGACTTGAACTGAATACTCTGACGTGGTAGCTATGCCAAATAGAGACGTAAACCGATATTTAATGACGTCCGTCCATTCCATTGGACTGCTGACTCCGGTAACTACGGGGATCCACATGCTAGTACTACTCTCATGCACTCGACATGATAGAACCACATCTAGAACGAGTGGCACAACAACATTTTAGAGATATATGGTTTGCACAAATTAAGCTGGTTTGAGTGATGTATATATTGCACTAAGATTAATTAACCGTTACAAGTAGATATTCCATCAATTGGATGGCAGTGTAGAGAGCACAAAGTGTTGCGTGTGACCTGCGTCACTGCGTGACATGGAGGTAAACCTTGCTCGCACCCCACGGCCGATCGAGGGCACCCAACGTTCAACGTCTCATTGCCGACACACTACAGGAATAACAAGAAACGCCGACAGCCTTCCTGTACGCCGACGGTGAAAGGTCGGGCCCGTCGGCGCATCTGCGCGGGCTCGTCAGCTGGGCCAGTTGGCCGTCGGTGTATAAATTCCGTCGGCATAGGGCCAAAACCCCGACGGCTGCCGTCGGCGTAGAACAACCGTCGGTGTAGAGTAAGCCCTGCTGACGGTGACCGTCGGTGTAAACGGTGTCGTCGGCGTAGGAGGCCACGTGGCCCTGCCAAACGGCCCACCTGACGGGCGCGGTCGACGGCGTTAGACGCGTAGATACGCCGACGGCCAGGCCGTCAGCCTAGCTAGGGCAGCACGTATAATGCTGTCGGCCTAGGTAGTTTACTTTTCCTTTTTTCCTCCAAAGTATAAAAATTCAGATAGTTGATTAATTATTTTCCACTATAATTTTAATGGAGATGTAATTTATAAATAACTTGGTGATTGTAAAATAACCACGCGAATCTTCGCGTATCCCGCCACCCGTATAGAATAACGACGCAAACCTTCGAAACCCGATGCTAAAGCATAAATGTGCATGTGTTGTATACTATGTCTGGAATCTGGGAATTGATTACGGGAATTTAAAATGTTAAGGGAACAAACAAACAAAAATCAAAAAAAATAAAAACTGGCAGGGCCTGCGTCAACGGCATTGTCGTCGGCATAGACATGACCATATGGCACGGGTTCTAACTAGGCCGACGAGGAAGCCGTCAGAGTCGTCGGCGTATCATGCCTCATAGGCGCTGCACAGGATGACACGTGGCAGTTTAGGCCGTCGAGCTAGCCGTCGGCGTATAGCTCCTAGAGCTAACAGCTGTTAGCTGCGCCAGGTGAGCCCCGCGGTGCCTACGCCAACGGTATGTACGCCGACGGTTCCATATAGCCGTCGGGCCAGGGTCTACGACGACAGGAATTTATACGCCGGCGGGATTGTGGCATACTACGTCTACGGCCTGGTACGCCGACGCTTATACGCCGTCGGCCACCATCGGATAGCCTACGCCGACGGGTCCTAGCGGTCGGCCCAATGCTTGTTTCCTGTAGTGACAAATGGGTCGATCGATTTGTGACCCTGATGACGGGAGTTTTCACACGAAAAGACCGTGGAATTTACGAGCAGAAAAAATACCGTAGAATTATTTATCTCTTGGAGTACTCGTCGACTCGTCGTAGCTAGTCTTCGGGAGCTACCGCGTGCGCGCGAAGCGTACGTATCATCTGGTCTTGTCAGTTCAGTGCCGCGCGCGACTCGCCAAGTCTCGCAGGGAATGAGGATGGAATTTTCCCCAAATCCTCCTATATTTAATACATCCAGGCAGAACAGGAGTTCGTACACCAACGTCTCACCAAAGTAGGAAACACGAACTCTAGCTAGCTAGTAGTGTCGTCGACGGAGAGAGCTTTTTCGTGCATATGGCGGCGCCGTGCAAGTTTGCTTTGCCACTGATGGTAGCGGTCCTGGTGCTATTGGCCGCGTCGGGTTCGGCCCGCCGGCTGGGACTAGGCGGCGACTGGGCCGGCGAGGCCACGTCCGGCTCCCCGGAGGATCCCATCGTACAGTTTCTCCAGCACCTCTACCTGCAGGAATTGACAGAGGCGGGGCACTCGTGTGACACATATAACCCAAACAACCCGTCGTGCCACCATCCGTAGTAGTATGGTAAACGTATGTACACCCAATATGACATGTTCAATAAGTTGATGCCTGTTTCTGCGAGTCGCTAGATCAATGATATGTTCAATAAGTTGATATATATATGGGTATCCTGATTTACTTTCATGTACTAATACTTTTATGAATTCTTGAATAAAGAAGCTGGTTTTGCCATCACTGGTTCTCCATATTTTTGTAGTTACCGTGTCTTGTAAGCTGATATACATTGGTGTGTGAGAGGTCTATTACGGCCGGGTGTAGTATGTACTTGTGTGCGCGTGATGATCTCTAATGCTAACTCACTAAAAAATAGAACAAAAAACTCGCTTTGGACAGTCATATGAGCCACCCACCGCAAGATGTATTGTTATGAAAGACTGTCCAACCGATACTTCATCGGTGAACTGTTATGGAAGAGTGAAGAGAACCCATCAACAAAATCAAAACCTCATGAGCGCCTCGGGTTCAACCGTGGAGCTAGAAGCATCGGGCCACCTGTTGCGGTCAAATCGTTTAACTAGACTCGATCGGTTATGGAAAATAACTTGGGCACATGAAATCTACTAGAGTCGACCATATGGATGTTAGGCTGCTGTTGACCGGTGAGGTTACATGAAGTTTAGTCCCGTCTCGCTTACGGAGGGAGCTACACCTAACTTATAAGGGAGAGATTTTTTCCTCCTTTTAGTCCGAGCTTTTGGGATGAAGTGGACTCTCTTTTTATTGTTGGGCTATGAGCACATAAACGTCCAGAACGTAGACCGAGTACTGGGCTGGCCAAAGTGGACGCTAACATCTGGTATCAGAGTAGCGATCGCCATGTCTTCCTGAGGGGCTTCTCAGGAAGATGGGATGTTAGGCTGTTGTTGACCGGTGAGGCTACACGAAGTTTAGTCCCACCTCGCCTACGGGAGAAGGCCACACCCAGCTTATATGGGAGAGATTCCTTCCTCCTTTCAGACCGGACTTTTGGGATAGAGTGAACTCTCTTCTTGTTGTTGGGCTGTGAGCACATAAATGTCCAGAACGTATGCCGAGTACTAGGCTGACCAAGTGGACGCTAATAATGGAAGACCTCCGACAAGCATCTCAGGATATATTTTTTCTATTCGAGGTTTCTGTCCATGGACGTCTAACCAAGGCTGATAGGTTGCGGACTGAATAAAAGTCCCATCATTGCATCGATCCAGATGACCTCAAAAAGAGTCCAAGATAATTATTTGTAAGGCCACAATTAAAAGCTAACAAAAATATGAAAAGTTATGCAAATATATAATCAGTTATGTTGATTATAGTGTAACGAAGTAACTAAACCAAGTCACTAGTATGCAATAGAATTTTTTTTATGAGTCGCCATTGAGGTTTTCTAATTTCTATGCACCCGGAGTTAATTCAACGCCATTGATTCCAAGAATGAGGATGTAAAATTGGAGTTGTCAGAGGATTAGAATGTAGCATATGTAAAATCAATGGTTTTGTTTTTGGTTGTGGCCAAGGGAAGAATTGCTAAACCGTTGGTTTTTTTCTATGACCAGGCGTGATAAGGCTACGCCGACGGCCAGGCGTACGCCGAGGGCAGCCGTCGGCGTAGCTAAGGGTTTTTTTCAGGGTTCCTCTACGCCGACGGCCAGGCATACGCCGAGGGCAGCCGTCGGCGTATCCAGGTTTTTTTTTGAAGGATATCAAAAGGGGATCCAAAAACATTATACCAACAAGCAACTATATTTAATAAGGAGAGTGCATAAAGAAACTTTTCACCGGATGATGTAAAACCATGTTGGTTCACAAGTTGGGGCACAATCCTATCCGGTTTCATCGGACCGGGGAGATTCCCTCTTATACGGGTCCAGAACCTTCGCTTCTAGGATAGAGCGCATGCATGCGAGAGGGGACACATGCAAGCACCTATACCAACCTTTCACCACAGTCACACACATATGCTAGGGACACATGCAAGTTTTCATCTGATTCCGTCGTTCTCGTGGTCTTCCTCCGGCGAAACCCTGATCTGTGCACACTCGGATCGTCTACGCCCCTAGACGTTCCTCTGACAGGGGTAGCCTGGCGTAGCTCTCGCTTGTTTTGTGTTTGTTTAGGTCATAGGATGATGTAAAACCATGTTGGTTCACAACTTGGGGCACAATCCTACCCGGTTTCACCGGAACGGGGAGATTCCCCCTTATACGGGTCTAGAACCTTCGCTTCTAGGTTAGAGCGCATGCATGCGAGGGGGGACACATGCAAGCACCTATACCAACCTTTCACCACAGTCACACACACATATGCTAGGGACACATGCAAGTTTTCATCTGATTCCGTCGTTCTTGTGGTCTTCCTCCAGCGAAACCCTGATCTGTGCACACTCGGATCGTCTACCTCTCTAGACGTTCCTCTGACAGGGGTAGCCCGGCGTAGCTCTCTCTTGTTTTGTGTTTGTTTAGGTCATAGGATGATGTAAAACCATATTGGTTCACAAGTTGGGGCACAATCCTACCCGGTTTCACCAGAACATGGAGATTCCCCCTTATACGGGTCCAGAACCTTCGCTTCTAGGTTAGAGCGCATGCATGCGAGGAGGGACACATGCAAGAACCTATACCAACCTTTCACCACAGTCACACACATATGCTAGGGACACATGCAAGTTTTCATCTGATTTCGTCGTTCTCGTGGTCTTCCTCCGGCGAAACCCTGATCTGTGCACACTCGGATCGTCTACCCCCCTAGACGTTCCTCTGACAGGGGTAGCCCGGCGTAGCTCTCTCTTGTTTTGTGTTTTTTTAGGGCATAGGATGATGTAAAACCATGTTGGTTCATAAGTTGGGGCACAATCCTATCCGGTTTCACCGGAACAGGGAGATTCCCCCTTATACGGGTCCAGAACCTTCGCTTCTAGGTTAGAGCGCATGCATGCGAGGGGGTACACATGGAAGCACCTATACCAACCTTTCACCACAGTCACACACATGTGCTAGGGACACATGCAAGTTTTCATCTGATTCTGTTGTTCTCGTGGTCTTCCTCCGGCGAAACCCTAATCTGTGCACACTCGGATCGTCTACCCCCTAGACGTTCCTCTGACAGGGGTAACCCGGCGTAGCTCTCTCTTGTTTTGTGTTTGTTTAGGTCATAGGATGATGTAAAACCATGTTGGTTCACAAGTTGGGGCACAATCCTACCCGGTTTCACCGGAACGGGGAGATTCCCCCTTATACGGGTCCAGAACCTTCGCTTCTAGATTAGAGCACATGCATGCGGGGGGACACATGCAAGCACCTATACCAATCTTTCACAACAGTCACACACATATGCTAGGGACACATGCAAGTTTTCATCTGATTCCATCGTTCTCGTGGTCTTCCTCCGGCGAAACCCTGATCTGTGCACACTCGGATCGTCTACCCCCCTAGACGTTCCTCTGACAGGGGTAGCCCGGCGTAGCTCTCTCTTGTTTTGTGTTTGTTTAGGTCATAGGATGATGTAAAACCATGTTGGTTCACAAGTTGGGGCACAATCCTACCCGGTTTCACCGGAACAGGGAGATTCCCCTTTATACGGGTCCAGAACCTTCGCTTCCGCATGCATGCGAGGGGGACACGCACATGTGATTGAATCTTTGAACAACTTCACAAAAAATTGTGACATATAAATTTCACGCACATGTGATAATAACACACAAACATGCAAATTTCTCAACTTGTGAGAAGATTCGACATTTCATGTGGGCGTGAAGACTAATATTCGGAGGCTACGAATCCATCCAATTGATAAAATAGAATCTAAATAATTGATACTAATAAATAAATACAAATATAAAATAAGTTCATAATCTGGTAAGGAAAAAAATGTGCAACTGTACGCCGAGGGTCACCGTCGGCGTAGGAAGGACGTACGCCGAGGGTGACCGTCGGCGTAGCCTATGCCGACGGCGGCTCTCGGCGTACTGCTGATGCCGTTAGGGCCCGTCCCGGCCTGGCCTGTCTAGTGCCACGTGGCCACCCCCATACGCCGACGGCTACGGTACGCCGACGGTCACCCTCAGCGTACCTGCCGCTACGCCGAGGGCTCGAAAGCTGGGCTGGCCTGGCTCGGTGCTGGCCGTCGGCGTAGCGGCCGGCCGTCGGCACACATCGCCATTCCTGTAGTGATTTCATGCGCATTGTTCATATGTATATTGTTCGTTTATGTATTCAACCAATAAATGAAAAGAAATGTTCATGTTTAATTAATGGTACGTGAACGTTCTTTGCAGATGTAGTGTTAGCCAGTTTAAAGTAAGAAACTCGGCTTTGCATGCATGTACCTCCCGTGGAGCTACCTTCCTCCACACTTTTCTATCTCCTGCATCTTGCAATGCTGGGTTCGAGCTTCCCATTGAATTTTCGTCGACATTTTGCCGCAGCATCTTCTTTTCCACAAATAATTGCTCTTTTCTCATGGATCGCATATGATGATACTAATATATTACACGTAACGTTTCTCAGAACTTTCTTATTTTGAACGTAGGAAAACTATTGCACAAGGCCGGGCTTCCAACCACACGAGCGCTCCTCGCTTGAACCCGCGTATATCGCATATCGGTTAGATATGGTTCTACTCTCTGTCATTTTCTCCTGATCTTTTTGTTTTGCTCCTCGCTTGAACCCGCGTTCCGGACACTTTCAGTTTGTCTTTCCATGCATGACGTACGGTGTTGCAACTTTCGCTGCATAATCGTGACTATTGGTGAGATGGGAACGATGCACACGACATCTGGCACATCAGAATGATGTGTACTTTCGTCAACTGCCAAGCTCGATCGTGAGAAATATATGCATCGATCGATCGACTTGTACGTACGTATGCATACTACAAGGATGCCTGGGGCAGATGCGCTTGTGCTTGAGAAAATAACCGGCCGCTCACACATGTAAAAACCATGGAAACTTCACTTGGTACTAGCTAGCAATGCTGCAATGCATCACCGCATGACACATTGAGCTAGCCAGCTAGCTTGTTCCTTATAAATAGCAGACCAGATCATCGATCAGAGACTGGCAACTCACACACACACTCAGGCCTCAGCACACGGAAGCATAGGCGCCAAAGATTGGTCGATCGATAGCTCAGAAGTGACAGCACAGTGAGTGCCATCGTATCTCTCTCTCCATGTCGACCACGATGATGAGGAAGAGGAAGCTTGTAGTTGTAGCGGCAATGCTCTTCCTTTTCATGGCTATATATATGTCGACCCGGGAGACTGCGTGGCCAGCGCAGGTTGATGAGTTGCCCGCCGGGGAATCCTCCCCCGGACCTGGAGGCTCCGTCAACATTAATCAGCTATCTCAGTTGGAGGCGAAGCGGCCCAAAGGGTGTCCCAAAACTCACGATCCTAGCACACCTTGTTCCTCGCCGTAGCGAGTCGTGGGAGACACGACGGAGAGGGATTCGTCGTGTCTTGCATGGAGCCGATATGATGGAGTTATCTTGAATTTGCAGTGATTAATGTTATTGCATGTATCGGCTCGATTTGAACATTTGAATCTAATAAAGGCGCCCTTTTGTGGGGAACAGATGTCTCATGCATTGTTGATTTTGTTTTCTTCTTATGCCTGCGAGTTTATTTACCGGTTTCTTCGTTCCGAGTAAGTTTTTCGATGTACTTTGTTGGACCGTGTGCAGCTTGATGCAAAGTCTTGTAGCTACATGATGTCTTTCGCGATGGGAAATCTTGTAGCAATTGACTGCTGTCGTAGAATATCCGATAATTTCTATTACTCCCTCTGTTCTTAAATACCCTGCGTTCTGGGTTTAGTTAAGGTCAAACTTTATAAAGTTTGACCAAACATATTGAAAAATTTATGTACATCTATAATACAACATAAGTACCATTTGAATCGTCATAAAATATATTTTCATAATATATACATTCGGTGCTATAGATGTTTATAGTTTTTCTATATATTCTATCAAACTTTATAAAGTTTGACTTTGACAAAACCCAGAATGCAGGGTGTTTTAGGACAGAGGGAGTAAAAACTAAGGTTAACTACTCCCTTCGGTCTGATTTATTAGACACATAGTTTAAAAACAACTTTGACCATTAATGTTGGTCAACAAATTTTACATATTATGTAACAAAAATTATATTATTAGATTCATCTTTAAAAATAGTTTTCAATGGTATATTTTTTGGAACATATATTATATATTTTATTTGTCAAAATTAACGGTCAAAGATTTTTTTAAACTATGTGCATGCCTAATAAACTGGACCAAAGGGAGTATCATTCATTGTGAATTTCCATATTAGTATTTAAGAACATGAGTTATGATGTGATATTTGTACATTCACGCATTCAAAATATTTAGTTCAGTTGAGTAAACTATACTATCTTCTAAATAAGTCTTATATTTATTTGCCTACAAATGATACTTATTGAGTTTAATTCATCTCCAATTTTAGTTAGCAACATGCTTTATTTTTGCTAGATATATCATGCTTAAAGATATTATTGTGATGTGCTTATTTTTTTAATTAAGGGAAGTATTTATGTGCGTTGCAAAAAAGGTCGATGAACAATTAATGATCCATACATAGATGTACACATTTCTTGCTTTGATGCTTCAAAATATCCATTGTAAGAATATACGTGTTCAAATAATAAGTTATACTCCTACTTGTAAATTCCAAAAGAAAAAAGTGAATGTTAACTAACGATACACCACTAGTGTAGAACGCCCCATTGGTCCCAGTTGGTAAGGGGCATTAGTCCCGGTTACCCCACCAACCGGGACAAATGGGGATACACGTGGCGGCAGCAGAGGGCGAGGGGGGGGGGGGGGGTGGAGCAACCATCCCGGTTCGTAACACGAACCAGGATAAATAACCTTCTGCCGCGGCAGAGATTTGGCACATTTCTCTGTCGCGACAGAGAATTCATTTTGGCAACTTTTGTTGCCACGACAGCATTTTCGCAATTTTTTGTGCCGCGGCAGAGAATTCATTTAGGTTGTTTTATTGTTTATTTAGTGTTTTGCACTCATCAATGAAGGAACCATTATATTACACAAAATCATCATGACAATATTACATTCGATACACGGATCGAGTTCATGCACTACATACAAAAGTTGCTTTTTTACAATCCCTATTGTCTATACACAGCCGAATAGTATTTCCCTTTTGGGTTTAGGACTTCTGCATCCAAGAATCCCGCCAATTCCTCCTGAATTGCTCGTACGCGATCCTTTGGCAGAAGACCGTCCCGTAGACGTTCGATCTGATTTAAAAAAGGAGTCAGCCTATATTAATGAAACTAAATACAATTTGATTGTAATTAAAAACTATAGAAATTGTTTACGTACGTGGAGTTGCTCTAAATTTCTGCCCTTCTCATCACACGTCTGCCGGATGAACTCGCAAACATAGTATCCACATAGATTGTTACCTAGTCCCTGTGTCAGGCACTTTACGAGAACATAGTTCAATCAAAATAATAATCAAGCATGATAATAACTATATCAAAACTAGAATCAAAGAGATGCGCGGATATAGCTAGTGATGCTTACATCTAGTGCTTGAAATGTAAGCTCCGCTTTCCAAACACCCCTAGCTTTGTTGGTGAACCGTTTCCAAGCGCTGCCCGGCGAAGAAAACGAATAAAATAAGTTATTAATTACTTGATATCATAAAATTCACGAACGTTGCCGATATAGTGTCGTAATGATTAGAATTACCGCTGGAGAAGCATCTGCATGTCCTTCCACTGCTCAAGGGGTTTATGTTTCGAGTCCATGACTAGTACACGCTCTTTGTCAAGTTGAATGATTAACATAATATAGTGGAAGCTGCGAATGCATAACTAATCAATTATATACTTAACATCGAGTAAGCGAAATAGAAAGTGTATACAAGACAATAACACTCACTCGAAGTTGTAAGGAAAAAGTATTTTCCTTCTGGTTTCTTGAAACCTTAACGCGTGTACTATATTATCCTCCGTATCCTAGGGCTTGTTTTGAGATTAGCTTCATGAACCCAATATGGGTCAATGAAGCCAATATCATAGATTTGTCCTCTTCTGCATTCGAGAATCTTCATTCTGCATATTACAGTATAATTATATACATGCAATAAACAAGGTGAGATAGCTGAAGACTAAATTAATTACAGAATTAGTACTTATAGACAATAGGCGCTGATGATCGATTTGTCCAAGGCGTCTTGATTGAATAATTGAAATAGTTCATTAAATTAAATGGATATCATGTCATCCTTTTCTTTCCCATGATGCTTTTTTGTAACCCTCAGCACTATCCAGTTAGCCCCAGCCTTTGTGGAATGCATGTACCAGTTATGCAATCTTCGCATTTTTGTTGGAAGATTATTTACCTCCTCAGGTTTGACGAGAGGTTTGCCGTACTGGTATTTGTATGCTACTTCACTCACGGGGAAGTACTCTAACTGGGATAAGTACTGGGCAATACTCATACCTTGAGCAGCGGTAGCTTCTCCGTATTGTGCAACTACCTCTGGATCATACTGCTCTTCGGCCCCATATTTGCTCGACCCCACATTGGTTTGGGAAATCACCTTGAGAGGGGCGCAAGACTGTTATGCTTGTTCTCCGAGATGGGCAACCGATTTCTCGCTTGCATCAGTACTGCTCTTCGAGGCTTGTTGTGCCGCATGTGACTTGAGAATAGAACGCTCATAGTCTGATGACAACTTTGGCTCGGGTTGATGAAGAGTCTGTAGCATTTTCAACACTCTGGCTTTTTCTTCTTTGGTGCTGGGGAACTCTGGCTCTTTCGGCCGCCTCAGCTTAGAGAAAAACTCTGTCGTTTCCGCATTAACGATCGCCGCAGTCTCCTCTTCAGTACAGTCATAAGCTCTCTTGGGAGGAACCTTTGGTACTTTTGGAAGAGGCTCTTGTTTACGTTTCGGCGATCGCTTACCACGACGCAGAGTAGCGGTACGCTTACGCTTTTTATCCTGAGGCGCCGGCGATGGCTCCCGCGGTGATGGCTGCGCCGGAGATTGGTGAGGCGACGGAGCCGGGTGAGGCGACGAAGACGGCTGCCGCGGCGGCGACGACCTCGCTGGAGACGGGTGAGGCCGCGGTGAAGATGGCCTTGGCGTGTGATTTCGAAGCACGATACATTCCTTTGGCCATAGAATGGTGACGTTTGTTGCGTCTCCCAGTACAGTCATATCCCCTTCACCTGCAGGGTAGTGAAGATCCAAAACTTCAAAGGTGGGCATGATTTCATCCACCTCAACAACAACGTAGCCCTCTGAAACCGGACGACAGTGGTAAGTTGGTGTGGGTCCAATTGGTAAGGCATAGCCGACCGCCACCTTCAGTGATATGTTCACAACTTTGACATGTAGCTCGCAGTGTGTCATCTCTGTGATATCATCCACTAGGTAGCCAACAGGAGCCATCGTCGGTGCACCATCGTCATCACCATCGTCATCGCCATTGTCATCCACACTGCTTTTTTGATTATTCGATAGGCCGGTAGCATCGAATGCAGTGTGCTGCTGAGATGGGCCGGTAGTACTTTGCTCTTTAAGTGCGTTAATTTCATCTTGTTGTTGCTTTATTCGTTCTTCAATTATACGCATTCGCTCTTTCTGAATATCTGCTTCAAATTCCGCCCTGTCCTTTCTCCTCTGACGGCTTCTATCAGGATATTTCTTCCTCTCTTCGGGAAACCCAGTCCTCCATGGTTTGGAGCCGCTTGTGCCTCGTGTTCGTCCATCATGTTCCTTATTTACAAGGGCGAGTGTGAGCTCATCATTCTCTCTATCGGGTATGAAACCCCCATCTTTAACAGCCTTTACTGCTTTTCTCAACTTCTCGATTGGCAAGGGGTTTTCTTTATGTCGTATGTTATATATACACTTCCCTTCTGAGTCCAACGTGCCCCATGCCCGTAAAACCAATTCCTTGCACGTTCTACCCAATCGTCTGTCTCTAGGGTGATCTTTTTAGCACGCAGTTCATTATCAAGTTTCTTCCACTTAGGAATGACAGCCCTGTAGCCACCTTGCCCCATAGTATGGTGATACTTCTTATTAGCAGCATTCAGCTTATTCGTTGCAGACATTTTCTTAGCTTTTTCTGATGTCTTGTATTTCACAAACTCAGCCCAGAATGGTTTTATCTTCTCAAACTGAATATTTTTGAAATCGGGAGTCTTCTCTTTCACGACATAGTCAAGGTGCAATCTTTTCTTCCAGTTGGTGAAACACTGGGCCATCTTCTTCAAAGCCCACTCCCTGACCTTAGCCTCCATGGCTCTCCCATGTTCTAAGGCGTCCTCAACTGGATCCTCCGCATTTGGATCCAGCTCTATCTTCGGTAGTTTGGAATTAACCATGAGCCTCTTCCACAGTAAATCTTTGGCGTGGTTAGAGACAAATAAACATGTTCCCTCTTCTTCCGCATCAGCAGGCCTATTCCAATTTCGAATGGTGATCGGGATTAAGTCCCTAACGGTTACTCCGCATTGTGCCACAAATTTGTTTGCAACAACTTCGGGAGCCGTCGGTTTGCCGTCTTCAGCGACATCTTCCACCCTGAACCTCTCATGGTCTTCCAACTTTTTGGTTGGGCCTCGTCTGCTCTTTTCAGTAGATTTCTTCGATCCAGAGGGCTAAAAGAAGAAAGATCGTCGTTACTATTTCTATATAGATAGCATATGATTAATTAATGAATTAATTATATTACATGTACCTCGCCAGAGCGGTCGTCTTTTCGATTACACAAGGCATCGCCTTCTCCCTCGCGGAAGGCAACATCTTCAACCTCAAACAAGTCGTCTATTCCGGCAAAAAGAGGATCACCCTCACCGGAGTTATTCAGAAACGTCGATACATCTAAATTTTCTTCCCCGCGGATCACACCTTGGATCAACTCTTCCTTTTCTTCGTCTCTAACGTGTAGGTCCATATTTTCTGCATAGGTGGAAAAATGGATAAGTCAAAACGGATAAACCCTAATTCAGAGAAACCCTAATATATACATACACAATAATAAAAATATATACATACACACTATATATACATACACAATATATACATACACACTAAAAGGGAAGGGGCGGCTGGAGCGCGTGGCGATGGACGAAGACGGAGGCGCTGTGGCGGTCGGGTAGGAGGGATAGGCCGAATGCTCAAACAAGGATGATGATATGACAAGTTGAATTGCATTGAAATGAAACCCTAAAACTTGCTCGGCAATTTAAACAGGGTTCCGAGGGTTGAAAACCCTAACGCGGGAAACTCCGGAAACACATGAGAGGGGTTGATTTAGTTCTCTAATTAAACTTGTCATTAAAGTTGATTAGCAATGCATGATTATAGCTTAAAAAGGTAGAACTCATTTTTCTGAACATTTTGATTAGCAATGCATGATTATAGCTTAAAAAGGTAAAACCAACTTATATACTTTTTACACCCGGGCTACAGCTAGCCAGAAAGACAGAAAGTTGGGCCCTAGGCCAACTCATCCTCCACGTGGGCAGGGTGGGACCCAGGCCAGGTTGACTGGGGGTTGACCACGTGCCGACGTTGGGGTGACGTCACCGTGATGTCATTGACGCTGGTGAGCCTCAGAACGACAAAGGGGACGGCGTGGAGCGCGAGCTAGGCCGTGTGCGTGTGCGTGATAGAGAGAGGAGGTTGAGGCGAGCCAAAGAGTAGCGGCGCCGCCTCGAAAAGGTCACCGGAGAGGGGAGCACGACGACGATGAGCGGCGGTGGTGGCAGGTGGTCGACGGGGAGGAGGAACAAGAGCGAGAGGGGGCGAGAGATAGGGTCCACGAGAACCAGCAGCTCACCACGACGGCCGGCTACTAGGGCCGGCTAGGGTTTGGCCAGAGAGGGAGAGAACGCACGCGAGGGGGAGAAAGAGGGAGAGAATGCACGACGATGCACGGCGGCGGACAGAGGTGACGGCGGGCAGCCTGACGGCGGGGCAGCCGGCGAAACGTCTCCATGTGCGCGCGCGTCGGGATCATATCAACTAAAATAATCATCAACTAAATATCATCACTAGTGCGCGCGCGCGTCGGGATCTACATCATCTAAATACACACCTAAATCATCTAACAACTATACACCTAAAATCTAAATAATATATACATACACCTAGAATAATATACACCTAAAATAATATATACATACACCTAATAAAATAATATATGCATACACACACCTAAAATCTAAATACATCTACACATGTAAAAAAAATACACAGTATATACACATGTCAAAAAAATCTATATACACGATACTAATAAAAGAGCCTCTCTCGATCGGGTGGTATACCGGCGCTGGACGTACGCGGTCGGAGAAGGAAGAGAGGGAGAGGCGGTGGCGGCCGGCGCTGGACACGGGCGGCGGTGGAGGCCGGAGCGCGCGGCGGTGGCGGCCGGAGCGAGGATGACGGAGTACGGCCGGCCGAGGGTGCGCGTGGATGACGGAGTACGGCCAAGGGCATGCGTGGCCGGAGACGAAGACGGAGGGCGCGCACCGCAGACGGAGGACGGAGGCGGCGGCGCGGAGGCGGAGGCGGAGGCAGAGTTGTCCGGAGCGCGCCGCGGTGGCGGACGGAGCGCTTGTGGCGAGGATGACGGAGACGGCCGAGGGCGCGCGTCCGGAGACGGAGGCGGAGGCAGAGGCGACGGCGCTGACGACGACGGCGGGTGCGGGCAGCTTGGCGGCGTCGTCGATGAAAGCAGAGAAGAAGCAGAGAAGTGAGATGGGGAAAAAGAAGAAGAGGCGCACAAGTTATAAAGGGGGAGTATGCCACCAACCGGGACTAAAGGGTCATACGTCCCGGTTGGAGCCACCAACCGGGACGTATACTCCATTTTTTTCAGCAGACCAAGGGTTGGCACGCGCAGGGTCTTTATTCCCGGTTGGTGGCTCCAATCGGGACATATGACTCTGTTTTCAAAAAAAATCAGGAATTTTCTCTCTGTTCCCGCCTTATTTTTATTTTGGAGTTTAAATTTGTAATTATTTTAAATGATAATTACTTTGGAATTTAGAAAAACTTTAAACATAAAAAGTGTTTGAATTTGAATAACTAATTCAAAACCATTTTCTGTTTTTAAAAATAATTAATGTAACCATTTAAACTATGAACCATTTAACTTCTTCCCTCCATTTTTCTTCCCGCCATTTTTCTTTCCGCCATTTTTCCCGCCATTTTTCTTTCCGCCAGTTCTTTCCGCCAGTTCTTCCCGCCAGTTCTTCACTATATATATATGTAGGGTTGGCCTCCATTGTCATTGCACATCTCTAGACTTATATCTGCAACCTCATCACTCTTTCCCATGGCTTCCACCATAGCACTAACCCCCAGGGAGGCGGAGGCGCTTTGCGCCTTGAACTACCCCTGCCCGCCGGGCTACTGTGTCCCTATCGGCTGGATGCTGAGCGTCGGAGGCGTGCCGGTTCCTCCTGTCCCTCTAGGTGTGGCGCGCCGGATGGCCATCACGAACCACTACTACTTCGATCTCACGCCGGAGCAGCGGAGGAATCCCAGATGGCATCCCGACTATTTCCCTACTTAGGAAGCCTTCTTCATGGATCGGCGTGAGAGGGCGCTCGCCAGGCACGAGGAGGACGACCCACCTCCTCCGAACTTCAACGAGGCCGGCCGTCGGCTATGGTGGCGCGGTCGGACTCTCCAGAGCATCATGGCCTATGACACTGCCGCCGAGTCTAACCCCCGTCTGCGCTACCCTCAAGTCCAGCCCACGCATACTCAGCCTTCAAGGTTCAATTACGACGACCCCGACGATGACAGCGATGACGGCGACGGCGAGTACGACGACTACAGTGGCGAGTATTATAGGTGTAGGCAGGAGCATGACTGAATCACTCCAACATTCCGAAACAAGTTCGGCCGATTGTTACTTAATCTGGCCATGTATCTTAATTTTCAATTTTTTTATGTATCTTAATTTTCAGTCATGCTTTATGTAACTTACTATTAGTTGCATTTTTAGGTTCACAATATGCTATTTTATCAAAAATCCAATGCAAGTTGAGCGAGGCTTGACCCGAGCTAAGAATCTTCATGCCCGTTGTTCGACAAAGTTTGACGATAGTTTAAAACGGGGATAAAAAATAAAAAAGATCGAAACAGTGCGAAACCTTCGCGTGGTGTTATATTATGTGACATAGTTAGAAGGAAAAATCTCAAACTTGGTATATTGATTATGTCTCAAAAAAACCTTCACAAAATGACCTATCTCATTCGAGGTTTCTTGGCTTTCGGGTCCAATGACCAATGTTATGGCTAGAATCAAGGCATAGTTTGTGATAATATGGCCATATTGTGCATACATGTGTATCATGGTATGGCAAACAATGTTGCAAGAGAAAGTTTTCCTTTTTATCGCACCAAAAAGGCATTTTCCATTTTCCGAGCATAAAAAACGGACGGTTTTGTGAAGCAACCACCAAATGGCTAATTCAAAAAACCACCATAACATTTTACAAAAATACTAGACCACCTTATATAGACAATGTACCAACAGGGGGATCTGAAACCTTTCCGTCCACCTCTGGTGAAAAAGACAAATTCCTGCCGAATCGGTAGGAAGTGGGTCAGATATGAACTACAGGTACATGATACGATGCTCATGATTATTTACAAAAATCATTTTTAGGTTCACAATATGCTATTTTATCAAAAATCCAATGCAAGTTGAGCGAGGCTTGGCCCCGAGCTAAGAATCTTCATGCCCGTTGTTCGACAAAGTTTGACGATAGTTTAAAACGGGGATAAAAAAATAAAAGAAGATCGAAACAGTGCGAAACTTTCGCATGGTGTTATATTATGTGACATAGTTAGAAGGAAAAATCTCAAACTTGGTATATTGATTATGTCTCAGAAAACCTTCACAAAATGACCTATCTCATTCGAGGTTTCTTGGCTTTCGGATCAAATGACCAATGTTTGGCTAGAATCAAGGCATAGTTTGTGATAATATGGCCATATTTTGCATACATGTGCATCATGGCATGGCAAACAATGTTGCAAGAGGAAGTTTTCCTTTTTATCGCAACAAAAAGGCATTTTCCATTTTCCGAGCATAAAAAACAGACGGTTTTGTGAAGCAACCACCAAATGGCTAATTCAAAAAACCACCATAACATTTTAGAAAAATACCAGACCACCTTATATGGACAACGTACCAACAGGGGGATCTGAAACCTTTCTATCCACCTCTAGTGAAAAAGACAAATTCCTGCCGAATCGGTAGGAAGTGGGTCAGATATGAACTACAGGTACATGATACGATGCTCATAATCGGGTTAGATTCCTTTTTAGATGCTTAATATTTCTTATATTCAAAGTTTTAGGGTTTGTCTATTTTATTTTTGTTTGAATTGAATAATCAAAATTTATATGTAAGAGTTTTAATTATTTTGAAAATTTTCATCTAAAGTAAATATATAATGTTTTTACATGAATGGATAGATATTATTTTTCTGAAAATTATGATATATTATTCATATTTTTCTGAGTTGAAATGAAAAAGATATGAATTTTCTAAATTGATATCCTATTTTTTGAGTTAAAAATGCCCCCACCGGTTTAATGCATGAAATAAATGAGCCCCCCCTTTAACACCGGTTCGCACGAACCGGTGTTAAAGGGGGGATTTATAACGCGCGCCTTCCTCTCTTCCTTCTTCCCCCCAGCGAGATCGAAAATCGCGCGCAGAGGAGCAGAGGAGAGCCGCGCCGTCGCCGTTGTGCCGTCGCTGTCCACCAGTCGTCGCCCCCTGTCGCTCGGATCCGCCGCCAATCGACGCCCCCCGCCGCGCCAGCACGGTACCCCCGTCGTCGCCGCTCGGATCCACCGCCGCCAGAGTCGTCACCGCCGCTCGGATCCACCGCCGCCAACCCCGTCCACCGCCCCCCTGTTCGGGTTTGCCGCCACCGGCGGTGAGCTCTCTGTTATTGGATATGAATATGAGATATTGGATATTGGATAAATGTTATTTGTGTGTATATATATTGGATAAATGTTGCATATATGTATATATATTGTTGTGTATGAATAATTTTATTTGTGTGTAATTTTATCCTAATATGTATATAAATGTTGCATACATGCATATATGTATATATATCGTTGCATATAAATATCCTAATATATATTGGATTGAATAATTTTATTTGTGTGTATGAACAAAAAAAGGATTATTAGGAAAGTGTATGTATATGTATATAAGAAAGTATATATATATATTGTTGCGTATCAACAAAAATAAAGGGTATGTATATTTTTTTGTATGAACAAAAGAAAGGATTATTAAGAAAGTGTATGTATTATAGTTTCTTTATTTTCTTTATATAGGTCCTTTTCCTATTAATATTTTGTAGAGGCTTTTGTTATGAATTTGATTTACCTATATAAACCATAACTTATTAAAGGATGTATTACTATTAATTCATGATATTTGATTCTTAATTAATAACTTATAATATTAAAGAAATTTTATGGTGATCCTTCATTATTATATGACACATAAAGTTCTGAGGAATTAAGATGGTTAATATTATTCCCATGAGCTTAAGTGATATCAAGATAAATAGTTTGTTATAACTTGCATAGAAATTAGGGTTTAAAATTATAAATGTCTAGCATGATCTTACTCTAGAATATTTATTATGAATCCAAGTCCACTTGATGTTTACTCTCTTCCTCTAGATAATATTATTGTTTTAGAAACTATGGATCCACTTAGTAGAAACCTTGAAGACGAAGAAATAATGGAGAACATTATCCATGATGACACCTCACAATATCTAAACTTGGAGGGACATGATGACAGCTCAAGTAGTCATGGAGAAGATGAAGACTCCGGTGAACGCAATTTAGTGATTACAAAGTCCGGCGAGGTATATGCATTGATTAAGCCTCTGCTGACTTCCACCAACAATCTTCTTCTACATGTATTAATTAACGCTTCTTTCTTATTTTAGCCCTCTGGATCGACCAGCCAGCAACAATCTTCTTCTACGAAAAAGAGCAAGTGAGACGCGAGCCATCGGTTGAAAGATCGTGCAAAGTTCACGATCGAAGCAGTCCGTGTTGATGGCAGGCCGATGGAGCCCAAGAAGGCTGCAGACAAATTTGTACGACAGGCCGGAGTTCTTGTTAGGGACCAAATCCCAATCATAATTGAATATTGGAATAAGCCAAAGAAGGGCGACGGTTCCTTTGTCGATGAAAGATCCAAAGAAACACTTTGGAATTCGTTGTTGGTAAATTTCACCCTTCCTCCAGAGGAGGATGAAAACAAACCGGTTATAAAAGAAAAGGTCAAAGAGTGGACTCTAAAGAAGATGGCTGACGCTTTCCGCAACTGGAATAAAAAATTGAACAAATTTGTCAAAGCATATAAGGAAGGTGCTATAGCTAAAAAGTGGTCAGAGACCAATAAGCTAAATGCCCAGAAGAAGGAATATCACTAGAGGACGGGGTCAGGTGGCTACATATCTCAGAGGCCTAAGTGGGAGGAAGCTGAGAAGGCCCTGCGCGCTACAAGGATCACACCCCAGAAAGATGGGTGGGACCTACGTGCAAAGACTTGGTTCTACGGAATCGGGGCAAGGTTGGACCCAGAAACATGATTGTGTATCTTCACAACCCTCCTTGCCAAACCCATCACTGAACTCATCACGACATACGAGGAAACAGCCGCCAGGACCTTCCATCCCGACGGAGAGAATGACCAGCTCACACGCGCCATCGGTAAAAAAGAACACCCTGGACATGCACGAGGCACAGGGGGTATGACGTGGAAGGATGGGTTTGCCGAGAGGAGCGACTCTTACAGATGGCGCGACAGAAAAGAAAAAGAGCGTACAGAGCGGATGACACAGATAGAACATGCACTTGTGGCGCTGCAGACGCAAGTGAATGCACAACAGAGCCATCAAGCTACCGGCCCATCTCAGCGGCACGAAGAGCCTGCATTGGAAGCTGCCGGCGGCCCAGACTCTGCGCGGAAAAGCAGCGTGGCTTCCACGGAGAACGTGCAGCCCACGCTTGAAATGGCGGGTCCTCGATACCCCGTGGATGAGATCACGGAGAGCGAACACGCTGAGATGCATGTGAGATTAATGGGCTTATCCATTAAGGTGGCTGTCGGCTATGCCTTACCTCCTGTAGCTGGTGGAACTTACCACTGCCGACCGATTCCAGATGGCTATGCTATTGTCGGGGTGGATGAGGTTGTGAAGGAATATGAGGAAGCATAGCTTGACCATGCTACAAGTGAAGGGGAAACTCAACTCAAATTTGCAGTGAAAACAACCATTCTTTGGAAGAAGGAACACATCGTGCTTCCAAATTGGAGGCCACTGGCACCCCCGCCGTCTCCGCAGCGTCAGCAGTCTGAGCCGCTTTAGCCATATCCGGCGCTTCAGCCATCTCCTGCGCGACAGCCATCTCCGGCGCGCCAGCCATCTCCTGCCCGTCAGCCATCTCCGGCGCTTCAGCCATCTCCTCAGCGTAAGCGGAAGAGCACTGCCACGAAGAGCATCACTAGCACTGCCACAAAGAAATCCGCAGTAAACCGTATACCAAAGAGTTCAAAAAACTACGTCCCACAGTCTTCCGCCAAGCCATTGCCGGTTTTACCGTGGAATCGCAGCGACGAGGAGACCAATAGGATCTCGGAAGAAGAGGTCAAGAAATTCTTTGCACCTAGACGGGCCAAGCCAAAGGAGAAAATAGATCCGGCGGTGGTGGAGAAGTTTTACAAAAATCTTTTGAAACCTGAAACCCCACTTGTGCCGGACTACGAGCGCCAGATTTTGAAGGGGGATGCAAGGCGCCGTAGGGAGACTGAAAGTAGCAGTCGTGCGGTACCCCAGAAAACAGTTCCCATGCTCGGAGAGCAGGAAAACCAATCATGCGCCCCGCTCCAAGTGTTCGACACACGGGACACTCCTCCCGTAAATGATTACGAGGCAGAGCTACAAAGAAAGGCCAATGAGATGGGGATGACTTACATTGCATACTTGAACATCATGGGAGACAACTTGCCCAAATGCGATGCCAACCCCATACAGCCATGGAAGTATGGGAAGAATCTCGTCAAGAAAGAGGAGTTCAAGAATCTACCAACAAAGATGCGAAGATTGCACAAGTGGTACCTTGATTTCTGCAAGACGAGAAAGGAAGAATGGATCACGACGCATATAAGAGATCATATTTTCTTGTGCGAAGACGACGAGATCGACTTCAATATTTAGGACTTGCATTTTCTATTCAATCAGAAGGAACTCGACAAAGCTGCCATCAGCCTTTATTGTGTGTAAGTACTATTTCTATAATTTCTATCTCATCTCATTCACTTTATTAATTGCATGTATATATATATGCTCACCATATATGTATATACTATTATGCAGGAAAAAGGTTATGGAATGCATGAAAGGAGGCCCTTTTGACATTGGGTTCGTTGACCCAAATAGAGTTCATGAAGAAGTGGTAAGAACCAAACCTGGGCAAACAGAAGATTACTTGCTAAGGTATTTACTGAGACAACAAACCAAAATGGAAATACTATTGCCTTACAACTTCTCGTGAGTACTGTTACCCTCTCTTGTACACATTCTGTTTCGGCTTACTCGATGTTAAGTGTAACTGATGATGAGTTATGTGTGCGTAGGTTCCACTTTATTCTGCTAGTCATTCAACCCGACTTAGGAAAAGTCCTTGTCATGGACTCATTACGAAAAGAAAAAGAGCTATGGGCAGACTTTAGAGAGATGCCCCAGAGGTAATTTCAATCATATTATCGCACTAGATCGGCAACTTTCGTGACAACAAGTAATTAATTACTCCTTTATCCATTTTCTTTGCCGGACAGGGTTTGGAAAAGGTTCACGGGCAGGGCCGTGGGTGAATGGTCAGAAGAACTAAAATTTGTAGACCAAAATGTAAGTAATACTAGCTAGCTAGGTCTGCGTATCTCTTTGATTCTGCTTCCAATTCCATTATATCATGCTTTATTGATTATTATTTTGATTGAACTCTCTATTCTTGTAAAGTGCGCGCATCAGAGACACGGCAATAACTTATGTGGGTACTATGTTTGCGAGTTCATTCGCAACACGATATGTGCGACGGGCCAAGCCGCACTAGAACAACTTAGAGTAAGTAAACAAAGTACACAACATTATTTTATTAACATCAATTGTGTTGAGTTTTATTCTTATATATATATATATATTGACCCCATTCTTCATATATATTCAGATCGAACGGATGCGGGACCAACTCCTACCATTTGACCGCATACGAGCCATTCAAGAGGAATTGGCGGGGTTCATACTTGATGAGGTCGTCACGCCTGGCGGAGAACTCTTTAGATATCCACCAAAATAAACGTTGTATATATGCTTGAACGTGTTTGTCTTGTACTTGATGCTTCAACGTTTACGGAGAATACCACACAATGACGATGTTGTGTATAATAATAGTTGCTTAATTATTCATGTACTCGTATGTACCAATGACGATGTATGTGTATACCGCTCATGATCGATTCCCCCTCTCCCCCCTCCTCGTCCCCGCTGCGCCGCAGAAATACGCTCAGAACGAGGCAGGGGCAGAACTCTGCCGCGGCAGAGATTTATGCCGTTTTTCTGTCGCGGCAGAAAACCTTTAACACCGGTTCGTGTTACGAACCGGTGTTAAAGGGGGGGCCTGAACGCTGCGCCAGCCCCACGTGCGCCCCGCTTTAACACCGTATAAGAACCGGTGTTAAAGGGGGCCCTCTAACACCGAACTCTCAACAGCGGTTCTACAACCGCTGTTAGAGGGCCCTCCAAACCGGTGTTAGAGGGGGGCGTGTGTGCTCCGAAAACTCACGATCCTAGCATGCATTGTTCCACGCCATAGAGATGAGCCAGAGAGTCGAATACACGACGGGTAGTGGGTCGTCGTGTCCTAAATAAGAGCTGGTCGATCCTGGAGCTGTCTCCGTTTGCAATTGTTCTTACTATACACACGGGCTTTCACCCGTGTTCCCCTTAATTTAATTATCTATGTATAAGTCTACCTAGTGCTTGCTAGGAGTCGCCATAAAAATAAAACCATGTTAAGCACGGTACAAGATATGTGTTTTTGCAATTGCTGTAATCACACCCGATGTCTAAATATTGTCTGGTTGATGTGTCTGGCAAGAATAAAGAAAATGTAATAAACACATTAGAAGGTATATGATGATCGATTTGTTGACCCCGTAAACAAAGGTATATGATGATTTTCTCACATATAAAACATACTATAGGATTCGTGAGATCGATCATGAGACTAAATATTTGATACGAAACATATTAGGTGTTCCGGCTTTATGTTGGTCCATATGGTTGTCCAGAAATAACATTGTGTTTAAAAAACAATTGGGTATTAATTTTTTGCAGGTTATTTGGTTCGCAGTACACTGGATTCAACTATGATCTTTCCTTCTCCAGGTGGATCAGCGAGAAGACATGGTTTCTGGATGTAACCAGGTCCTTACGATTGCTCAGGATTTCTATTTTCAGGATACATGTTGGCGGCACACTAGCAGACTTCAAGATGAATAGCTTTTGCTTGCTTGTCATTTTTAGATGGTTAATACATGTTTCGATCCTTTATGATCCATGATTGTAAGACTTTCATACTTTCTTGAACGATGTAATAAAAAGGCCGTGTGCATCTATTGATGTTGAGGCCGGGGCTATGCTACCCATTTCGAAAAAAAATTAGAGTGATTTTTGACGGCTTGGTATTTTACATGAAGAAGATTCTAGAATAAATATCAAGATAGGATTCATACAAAATGGTAGAGATATCTAAAGATAGATAATACTAGGTCAAGTATAATTACATTAGTTGGTTATATATTTTATTAATGCAATGTCGAAGTCATAAATTTCTTGGATAAGTACATGTTTGGGTGCTCAAACTCATTCCCGATGGTACTCTGGACAATAGTTCAACAAAGATGTTAGGTTCCTTTGATTTGACTTCTAAAGGACCATGTATGTTAGAATGACCAGCAACTGCCATCAGGATTCAGGCTTCAGCTAAGCAAGCTACCACTACATGGCTGAAGCCTGAATCCTGATGGAAGTTGCTGGTCATTCTAACATACATCATAAGAACTATATCATACTTGCATTCTTCAGGTCATTCTAATCCTGATGGAAGCCTGAATCCTGATGAATCCTTTTGTGGTTGTTTATTGAGCCAAAACCAAGATTCCTTGTTCCCTCCTTTTGCATTCTTACATATCTGGAAGAGATCCATTTGCAATGTGTTATGTATTCCCGACCACACAACCTTACATCCCTGTTCAGAACATGGTGAGTACATGCTAATCACACTATTATGTTACAGTAATATGGCAGTAGTGAAATGCAGATGGTAGTACTTCCTCTCCTTTTTCTTTGGATAAAGTGGCATGGTTTGGATTCTTTTAATTCTTTCTAGAAGTTCCGCTCCTTTTTCCTTAGATAATGGAAGGTTAAACTCTCGGTTGCTACATCATAAGATGTGCATAATTTTAGTCCTCATTTAAATCTCTGATGTTATTTGTAAATACAGGTATATATGGTTGTCGGGGTATTTGTTTCACATGTGGTACATGGTTTTGGGTGAGAGGACTAGTTGTTGCTGGTAGGACATACAAAAACATCCAAGCATTTAGAAAAGTATTGTATCTTCCTCTATCATTTTTCATGTCTACGTCTAATTAATCATGGTTCTATGATTAGTTACTTCTATTGCATTTCTTTTCTATGCCTAGTCTACTCCTATTTATCCAGTCTGTGTAGAGTCTATACTCAAAGTAGTGCTTGTAGAAGTACTGTAAGTACCGAAACTTCATTACTCCATATAACCACACTGAATTTACTACAATACTGAGACTCAATTGTTTCTCATGCTAAAATGAGTACACAGACATTCAGTTTCTACTTGCTCACTGAAATTGAACTTGAACTTGCATTTTAAACCTGTTTCACAGTAGTAGTACAAACTTGTTTCATAGTAGGAGTAGTACAAACTGTTTTAGTAGAAATTGACTGTTTTATTTATGCTACTCCAGTGTTGTTTCTGCTTGTACAACAATTTCATTGTTTCTACTTGGTTAATCTGACATCTTTTTGCTGCTCTTTGTTTAGGTATGGGTCTACTGCTGCTGTGATATGCTGCTTCTCCTTATTTAGACATGAGGTTGCTGCTGTTGTGACTGCTGGTCTTTGTTTAGGTATGGTCTGCTGCTGCTCTCTGTGCAAGGAACACCTGGGCGTCGAGGCGCTGGTGAGGAAGAACCTGGGAGCTGCGTGAGGAAGAACCTAGGCGCTGGTGGTCAAGAGGATGAGGGCGGAAGGGGACAATGTCGAGGAGAGGAGACAGTGTTGCCGGGGAGCTGACTGGCCGACGGTCTACTCCTGCTGGGTGAGGGCCAGCGGCCGGCGAGCTACTGGGTGGGGGCCGGTAGCGGCCAGCAGCCGGAGATCGCTGGTGATCTGGTGCTAGGTGGTGCAGCGAGGAAGACGCAGGGAGCAGGGCATGGTACAGCCTACAGGTGAGCTGATGGTGATTGATTCTGGGAGATATTTTGGTAGGAAATAATCCAGGAGCTTGGACGTGGTGTATTCCTTGGTTAACTTATTGTTGCCTAGCAGATGTTGCAATTGGTGCTATTTGCTAATAAGTTAATGTAAATACTGAATTGTAATCTTGGATGTGCATTTGTGAGCCTGCAATTTGCTGATAAATTATCTGCATGTTGTGTATTTGCTAAAAATGGTGTATTTTCTTGATGTATTTGAAAACTCTCATGTATTTTCTCGATTTATTGCATGGCTGGAGCAATTCCAGAAATGAAAATGAAAATTCTAGTTAAAAAAATAGAAGAAATCTGGACTGGATGAAATGTATTTGGGATCTAAAAAGGCTGTGGCCCAAAATATATTGTAACAAATATGAAAATAAATAAGTGGACGGTAAGAAGGCAAGGCCCAAAAGAGACAAACCTAAACAGGCCAAGGCCTAGCAAATAAAAGGCTATAATTATTGGGCTAGCCCATTTAGATCACTAAAATGGATTGGGATGATTTTGATTTAAGACGATTTCATTTCGTCACAATTTTACCATGTAGGATTGGCCACGTAGAATCTAAGCTGGCCTGGCTAAATGGTCCATGACGATATTGGATCGTCATAGACGTTATGACGATTCAATATCGTCATAGACGGTTATGACGATTTTACCAAAAACATCGTTATAATTCATTTGCGACGTCCAGCTTTCGACGATCTCAAAATCGTCATAAACGGACTACTATGACGATTCTGTGACGAAAATTGAGGGTCATATATAGCCAGATTCCTTGTAGTGATATGTAATCAAGTTTGATAATTCTATACATCAAAATGAAAAATATAAGTTATGACATTTCTTTAGGAGCCACTTAGTCGATGGAACCCGATTGTTCATAAATCATAGAGCATGCTCCAAGTCAAGGGCACTAATTTTTTTGGTTAACTTGTGTACAAATTGTAGAACAATGTAGAACATGTATCAATTTACACATGCATCTCATGTATTCTCCAGATATGCTAATATATTCAAAAGAAAATTTAGTTGCAGAGCCTAAGAGGGGCGAAAATCAGATTACTCTACTTTGTTTTAGAATACATACATGTTAATTGTTAAAGTGACATGAAACGCGACCTTTTGTCACAAGGAGCGACCATTTCTTGCCCTGTTAGCACTCCACGCTTTCCGTTAAACAATTTTTGCATTCGGTTACTGTAGATTCCGGGTTCTGGCCAATCGCTCCGTGTCGCGTCATCACATGTCTCACGAGTCTTCTCCTTTTCAATTCCTTTTTTTCGCCATTCGTCCCTGATTTTTCCAGTCAAAGCGGCAAGGATGATGCGACATCTTTGCATAGTTCCGCATAGGAGCGTCTTTACCTGCGCCACTCCTCTCTCCCACCCGCACCGTCCCACATGATCACTATTCCTTATCTTCCTCACCATCGGCAAAGCGTGGTGGCGGACGGGTGCACGAGGTCGGGGGCGATGTTGAATCGGTACTGGACATGTTCGAGGCGGGGAAGCAGAGGAGGTCGAAGATGGATGCGGGAGCTGGACTGGAGGCGGTGACCTCGTGAGTGGAGGGGGCGGAGGGAGATGAGGTGAGAGAAAGAGCTCGGGAGCGGAGGGACCTTCTCCCTTTTCAATTCCTTTTTCCCGTCATCTGTCCCTGATATTTCCAGTCAAAGCGGTGAGGATGATGCGTGATCTTCGTGTAGTCCCGCGTTGGTGCGTCACCCTTTCTCTCACCCCCACCGTCCCACGCGCTCACCGTCGGAAAAGCGTGGCGATGGACGGGTGTGCGAGGGCAGGGGCGATGTTGAATCGGTACCGGACAAGTTTGAGGTGGGGAAGCAGAGGAGGCTGCTGCTGGATACAGGAGCTGGACGGGAGACGGTGCCCTCGTGAGTGGAGGGCACAGAAGGAGCAGAGGTGGGAGGGAGAGCTTGGGAGCGGAGGAGGCTGCGCAGGTTGTCGGGGGAGTCAGAGGAGTGGCTGGGATGGGCAGGAGATCGAGTAGAGGGGAACATGATCGAGATGGGGGTGGGGTGGGGTTGGGGGCGGGGACAAGAGATACCAGTTTGTAAAACTTCGCTTAACACCTGAAACTGTACAGTTGAGATGACTCAGAGTGAAGATCAGACGGCCAAAAACGCGCGCGCGTGCAGATGGACTCAGATAGATCGCTTTTGCTCGGGCTTAAGTTATAGTATAATATGTGGAGATTCCTAGAGTTGTGTTCAGAGTTTGAACCATGCCACGTGGCAATAACTGAACGTTTTTGTAAACTTGTAAATAGCTAGATAGTAGGCAACTATCCACTTGCTCCACCTTATAGTGTTGCAATTCATTTTATTTTGGTCTATTTTCAGACACTCACTAGTGGAAAACAAGTCTTCGGTTCGATCTACACAAAGCCAACAGTCCCGGTCTGTCACGAACCGCGACTAGTGCTATCACTAGTTTCGGGCCGTGAGGCCTCCAACGGCTAGAAATGGCCGTAGACACTAGTCCCCGGCCGGACCAGAGCTCTAGTCCCGGTCCGTAATACGGTTCGGGACTAATAACCTGGATCGGGCCAGCTGCTCTTTTCAGGGACTATTAGTCCCGGGTCGTATCACGGCCCGGGACTAGTTGTCCATCAGTATATATACAACTTCATGTCCACCTGCCCTAATCATATGGTGGCCATTTTACTCAAAGAAGCAAGCCGAGTTCATGCCATTTTTTTCTCAAGATTTGACAAGATTTAGTTTGCAACCCCTAAATCCAAAGTTTTAAAAGGTTAGAACTCCATTTTTTCATCTCTTATTACTACTTTAGCTCTATAATGCTCTAAAAGTATAGAGATATGGATCAATGCATGCATGCTCTATAAGTAGAAGGATTTTGATATGTGTAACAAATTTTGATTAGGCACATAGTTACTGAAAATTGAAATGTGTAATTTTAGAGTTTCAGAGCTTAGAATGGAATGGGGTTTTCACTGATAGAACAATAATCAAAAACTCCACATTTATCATGTTAATTGTTTTCTCCAATTCACAAATTGGTGCATGTAAATTTTTCAAAATTCAAAATTAATGCTCTAGAAGCTCTCTTTATAACTTGTAATAATTTTATCATGTTGCGTAATGGTTTTTAATATACTTTTACTATAATGCAGATGGTCCGGGAATGGATGTACGGTACTGACCGACGCTCTGGCGAGTTCATTAATGACGTGCATGAATTCATCCGTGTTGCTGATGCAAAAAAGCGCAATGGTTTTGTATTCTGTCCATGTAGTGGATTTAGGAATCAAAAGGATTGCTCTGACTCAAGAACCCTTCACAGCCACCTGTTGAAGTCCGACTTCATGCCTAGTTATAATTGTTGGACCAAGCATGGAGAGGGAGGGGTTATAATGGAAGACAATGAAGAAGAGGAGGAGGATGACAACTATCATGGTTTCCCTGAGTACGAAGATACTTCCATGGGGGATGCTAAAGGGGAGGATGAAGAAGAGACACATGATGAACCCGCTGATGATCTTGGTCGGACCATTACCGATGCACGAAGAGACTGTGAAAATGAAAAGGAGAGGGAGAAGTTCAATCCCATGTTAGAGGATCACAAAAAGTTGTTGTACCCAAATTGCAAAAATGGTCTGAAAAAGCTGGGAAACACACTGGAATTGTTGCGATGGAAGGCAAAGTGTGCTATACCTGACTCCTCATTTGAAAAGTTGCTGAAAATGATGAAGAATATGCTTCCAAAAGACAACGTATTACCCGCCAGTACGTACGAAGCAAAGAAGGTTGTCTGCACTCTAGGTTTAGAGGTTCAGAAGATACATGCATGCCCTAATGACTGCATCCTCTACCACGGTGAGGAGTACGAGAATTTGGATGCATGCCCGATATGTCCTTCACTTCGGTATAAGATCAGGCGAGATGACACTGGTGACGTTGAGGGCGAGCCCCCCTCCCCCCCCTCGAAAGAGGGTTCCTGCCAAGGTGATGTGGTATGCTCCTATAATACCACGGTTAAAACGCTTATTCAGAAACAAAGAGCACGACAAAATGTTGCGATGGCATAAAGAGGAACGTAAGTTAGACGGGATATTGAGACACTCGCTGATGGGTCGCAATGGAGAAAAATCGATAGAAAGTATCCGGACTTTGCAGATGACGCAAAGAGTTTAAGGTTTGGTCTAAGTACATATGGCATGAATCCTTTTGGGGATCAGATCTCCAGTCACAACACCTGGCCCGTGACTCTATGCATCTATAACCTTCCTCCTTGGTTTTGCATGAAGCGGAAGTTCATTATGATGCCAGTGTTGATCCAAGGTCCGAAGCAACCCGGAAACGACATTGATGTGTACCTAAGGCCATTAGTTGAAGAACTTTTACAGTTGTGGCACATACCCGACATACGCGTGTGGGATGAGCACAAGCATGAATAATTTGACCTCCGAGCATTGATTTTCGTAACAATCAATGATTGAACTGCTCTTAGTAACCTTTCAGGACAGTCAAACAAGGGATACAATGCATGCACACACTATTTAGATGAGACTGAAAGTATATATTTGGAACATTGTAAGAAGAATGTGTACAATGAGCATCGTCAATTTCTTTTGGCCAAGCATCCCTTAAGAAAGAAAGGCAAGCATTTCAACGGTCTGGCATGTCACCAGACGAATCCTAAGGAGCGTACTGGTGCTGATATATTTGATATGGTCAAAGATTTGGATCAAATAGTAACCTTTGGCAAGGGTCTTGACGGAAAATCTGTTCCGAAGGACGCTGACGGACACACACCCATGTGGAAGAAGAAATCTATATTTTGGGAGCTACCATATTGGAAATTCTTAGAGGTCCGCTCTGCAATCGATGTGATACATGTGACGAAGAATCTTTGCGTGAAACTGCTAGGCTTCTTGGGCGTGTATGGGAAGACAAAAGATACACCGGAAGCATGAAAGGACCATCAACGTATGAAAGACCCATATGGCCTGCATCCAGAATGGTTTCAAGGTCATGCCAGCTACGCTCTTACCAAACAAGAGAAAGAAATATTTTTTGAATGCATGAGCAGTATTAAGGTCCCGTCTGGCTTCTCGTCGAATATAAAGGGAATGATAAATATGGCAGAAAAAAGTTCCAAAACCTAAAGTCTCATGACTGCCATGTGATTATGACGCAAATGCTTTCGATTGCATTGAGGGGGCTTCTACCGGATAATGTTCGAGTACCCATTGTGAAGCTATGTGCATTCCTCAATGCAATCTCTCAGAAGATAATCAATCCTGAAGATCTACCACGGTTACAGAATGATATGGTCCAATGTATTGTCAGTTTCGAGTTGGTGTTCCCACCATCCTTCTTCAATATTATGAAGCACCTACTAGTTCACCTAGTCGAAGAGATTTCCATTCTCGGTCATGTATTTCTACACAATATGTTATCCTTTGAGAGTTTCATGGGAATCATAAAGAAATATGTTCGTAACCGTGCTAGGCCAGAAGGAAGCATCTCCAAGGGCTATGGAACAGAGGAGGTCAATGAGTTTTGTGTTGACTTCGTTCCTGACCTTAGGCCGATTGGTCTTCCTCAATCGCGGTATAAGGGGAGACTGAGTGGAAAGGGTACTCTAGGAAGGAAATCAATAATATGTAGGGACGGACATTCTTACACTGAAGCACATTACACAGTTCTACACAATTCTATCTTGGCAGCCCCGTATATCGAGGAACACAAGAAAATTTACGCTCCAAAAACCCTGGAAAGCATGACTCTTGGATTAGAGATGAACACATGAAGAGTTTCGGCGGTTGGTTGCAATATCTCATAAAAAACAACACTCTTGGAAATCAGCTATACTTGTTTTCCAGGTCACCATCTTCGACTATATCGACTTTCCAAGGATACGAGATAAATGGGTATACATTTTACACAATCGCCCAAGATAAAAAGAGCACCAACCAAAACAGTGGTGTCCGCTTTGATGCAACAGACAACAATGGTCAAAGACCACATATTATGGTTACATAGAGGAGATATGTGACGACTGTCTATGCACATCCTGTTGGGAACCCCAAGAGCAAGGTGTGAAGCAGAAAGCAACAACTTTTCCCTCGGTTGATACCGAGGTTATCGAACCAGAAGGAGGAAGGAAACGTCACACAGGTGTTGCAAGCAACGCGGAGACCTGCACAACACAAACTCAAGACTTTGCCCCAATGAACAGTGAGGTTGTCAAGCTCACCGGTTTGCTGTAACAAAGGATTAAACATATTGTGTAGAAGGTAATGGTTTGCAACAAGTAAACAAGTAACAGTGGAAGATGTATCAATGGTAAAGATTTGACCGGGGTCCATAGTCCACTAGAGGTGCTCTCCTTAGATAAACAACATGGCATGAAGGGTAAACAAATTACAGCAGGGCAATTGACAGGAACTGAGCAAGGCATAACAATGCAATTACTAGCCAGAAAGATCATATGAGGTTAATTGGGCAATACAACAAGATACATAGACCGCCATCCAACTTCATCTATGACTGGAAGTCCACCTTCAGGTTATCATACGAACCCCCTCCAGTATTAAGTTGCAAGCAACAAACAACTACTTTAGGCAAAATGTGTTAGGTAAACAATCCACATGTTCCATGAACAAGAGACCGTTGTTTTCTCCCTAGTAGCAACAACACATCTACAACTGAAGAGATTATTGCCACTTCCCTTGGAAACTAGAGTCATGAACCCACTATCGAGCATAAATACCCCCTCTTAGAGTCACTATCAAATACTTGGCCAAGATAGCTACTAATAACAGAGAGCATGCAAGATCACAAACAACACAGACATGATAGAATCATAAAGACAAAACCATGAATCAAACCAACATAATAATCTCAATATCCATCGGATCCCCGCAAACACAACATGCATGATTACAAATAGATTAGATCTTGATCATGAACGGAGCTCACAAGATCTATACATGAAAGCACAAAGGAGGAGATACAACCATCTAGCTACTACATGGACCCATAGTCCAAGGTAGAACTACTCACGCATCATACCGGAGAGAAGGCCTTCGGGATGATCTCCCCTCCGGCAGGGTGCCGGGAAGAACTTCAGATCCCCCCGATCTAGGGATGATGGTGGCGGCGGCGGCTACAAACGGTTTTGTGGATTTCTGATTGGGTGCTCAGGGTTTCTGCATCAGGGGCTTTTTATAGGAGAAGGGGGAGACAGAGGGGCAGGCCAGGGGCACCAAACCCTAGACAGGCACGGGCCCACCTGTGGCCGCGCCTGGGAGGTTTGGCCCCTCTGGCTCGCCTCCCCGGCTCTCCTCTGGACTTCTTGTTCCCCACGGAAAGTTATTGACTTTGTCCCGTCCAATTCCGAGAATATTTCTTTACTAACTTTTCTGAAACCAAAAACAGCAGAAAACAGGCATCTGGCACTGTTGCAACTTGTTAGTAGGTGAGTACCAGAAAACATTTAAAAAACACCTCAAAGTGTGGACAAGTAAAGCAAAGTATATACTAAACAAGCATGGAGCATCAAAAATTATAGATACGTTTCCAACGTATCAACATCCCCAAGCTTAACTCCTGCTCGTCCTCGAGTAGGTAAGTGATAAACATAATAATTTTTGAGGTGACATGCACCCTCACAATAAAGATCCAACCATTTGCAAGCATTAAAATCTGGGATAAAAGAACTCTAAACATGTGCATGAAAGATGGATTTCTAATAGTAGGACATAGTAACTATGCATGTAACATGACAAACTACAAACAAAGTTCATGAATAACATGCATTGAAAAATGTTTGTTTGTTTCACATGCAGAAAACATAGCATAGTTGCAATCAGCTTGTCCCTCATAGAGTAGCAATAAAATGCATAGGACACCTGCAAAGTTCACAAGGGTGACTAGAAACAAGTAGCACAAGAGCAAGTAATAACACAATATGCATCAATTAATAATGTTTGAAACACTGTACACAGAATGACAACTATGCTCTCTTAATGTGCCTAAAGGTAGAAGGTGGTGACTCAATAATGGTGGAAGAAAGGCCTTTTTGTAAAGGAAGCAGGGATTACAAGTTTCAAAAAGAGCTTCCAAAAATTATGGTACTTGTTAGCTTTCATCCCTCATTGCCCCTATCATAAGCATCTTGAAGTGGTTAAGGTTAAAGTGGCAAAGCTGGAGTATATGCTTGACGAAGTATAAGTTGGCAATCTCAAGTCCCTTAAATACGAGGTCCACACCTCATGCATACTCAACTTTGGGTCCAGGTAAGTTCTTGTCACTGTAAGTGTTTTCATATCACTGAGAACCGCCAACGGGGTACCCCTTGCACATGGTACAGGAGCTTTCCCATAACAAAAATGACAAGGCAAGCAGACAATGAGCATCTCAACAATATTTTTATTTACCATATGCATATCTTTTTATTGAGGATGCTTCATAGATAGCTCATTATGGTGATGCTGCAAGTTTCCACCATGATTAGGCATGGCTTAGGCTAGCGGCCCAAGCGTTTCTCTAACACAAGAATACAAACTCCACGGACTTACAAGTCCCCTCTTTATTTCACACTGGTGACATCCATAGACAAAAGAACATAATATCAACTGAGTACAACAAGGTACAAGTGCAATGTTGAAAACGTTCCCCGTGACAGCACGGTTCTGCTAATTCCAACTTATAAGTGCAAGCATATACAACAAAGTTGTCACAATGGTTCAAGTTTATTAGGGGCAAAGAATAAAGTGTGCCATCAAGTTCGTGAGGGATTTAATCACTAAGTCTTCACATAACAAAATAGTTTTTAATTGGAAGATAGTTGAAAACAAGAATATACTTGGAATGGTGTAAAACACCATGCATAGGAGTTACAGTGGACACTTTGGAATAACTTGGTTTCTTGGGAGTTGGAGGCATGAGTAGAACTTACTCATACAAGTGGAGACTAGCAAAAGACTGGGAGCACCCAACTAAGAGAGCAATAATGGCCAAAATCATGTAGTGCAACAAAGCATACTAATCAAAGCAAAGAGTGGTACTACAAGTCAAGGACTAAATGATCATAGAGGCTAATGGTGACTTGTGAGAGTCATACCATGGTGTAAGCACGTGCCAAGTCGACCCAAGCAAAACATCAAAGGAGAATACCACAATACTATGCTTTTGCATGCTAAAACAACGCATAATTTCTTCAAGTCACACTAAGCAATCCCAATCTTTTGGAACAAGACATGCTACAGCAATAATCACTAAGCATAATGCCAAAACAACACCTAACATGTCATGCTAAAGTCTAAGTCACAGTCAATGCAAGCTCCTCTTGCACTTCAAGCAAGAACTTACTACTGCTTTCCAACACCAAGCAAACTTATTTGCAAAACAACACGGTGATGTCTACGCACTTCTATTCTTGTAGACAGTTGTTGGGCCTCCAAGTGCAGAGGTTTGTAGAACAACAAAAAGTTTCCCTTAAGTGGATCACCCAAGGTTTATCGAACTCAGGGAGGAAGTGGTCAAAGGTATCCCTCTCAAGCAACCCTGCAATTAAGATACAAGAAGTCTCTTATGTCCCCAACACACCCAATATAGGTGCACTAGTTCGGCGAAGAGATAGTGAAATACAAGTGGTAACGGTTCTAGAAAATAGCTTGACGGTGAGGTAAAGACTAAAGGCAACAAGAAGGAAGCAAGCAAAAATGCAACAAATCTAGTAGCAAACGGTGTTTAAATGCTTAGGAACAAGGCCTAGGGATCATACTTTCACTAGTGAACACTCTCTCATATAAATATCCTCTCTTTATGATACTAATCTTAACTACTCTCCGGTTGAACAATCTATTCATTGGTAGGGCTATAACAGCACACCTCAAAGTCCGCCTTCCCCAATCTAGATGACCCCACACTGTCACCTTGAGTGCTAGAAGGTTCCAACAAAGACCACAATTTCATAGAGACATCCAAGTCCAAATATAACTCATAACAAATATTCAATCTAGCCAAAGTGCCACACACGGTATGCTCGCTGTTACTTTCACACACGTGGGGAAAAACATAGATCTATTAAAGCACAAAGTATATTTATGTAGACTCAAGCCTAAGTGCCACCATGGCGTGCACACTGTCACTTTCACACACACATGGGGAGAGCAGAGATCTAATGAAGCACTTTAGTGGCAAGGTAGATCTACTTAATTACAAAGCTCATGACCATAAGATCATGCATAGAGAGAGAGAGACGAACACATAGCTACTGGTAGAGCCCTTAGCCCTGAGGAAGAACTACTCCCTCCTCATCATGGGAACCAGCAATGGTGATGAAGATGGCGATGGAGATCGATGGAGATGGCTCTGGGGCACTTCCCCGTCCCGACAGGGTGCCGGAACAGAGACTTTATGTCCCCCGAATCTCCTCTTCGGTGGCGACGGCGCTGTGGAGGTTTTCGTGGATTTATTCTGGATGCCCTAGGGTTTTTTGGGTCGGGTGCTTCTTACAGGCGCAGGAATCAAGGTCAGTGGGGGTCTAGGGGGCCCACACCCCCTGTGGGTGCCCCCAGGGCTTGCCCGCGCCTAGGGGGTGCGGCTCTGCTTCGTGGTGCCGTGTTGCTCCGGGAAAATAATAACTTTGGCTTTTGTCCCGTCCAATTCCGAGAATATTGATTTTTCTGCCTTTCTGGAACCAAAAATAGAAGAAGACAGGCAACTGGCACTGTGGCAACTTATTAATAGGTTAGTTCCAGAAAAGATATAAAAACACCTCAAAGTATAGACAAAGCATATCAAAGTAGATACAAAACAAGCATGGAGCATCAAAAATTATAGATACATTTCCGACGTATCAAGCATCCCCAAGATTAACTCCTGCTCGTCCTCAAGTAGGTAAGTGATAAAAAGAATATTTTTTGAGGTGACATGCACCATCAAAACCAAGATCAAACCATTTGCAAGCATTGAAAGCTAGGATCAAAGAACTCTAAACATGTGCATGAAAGATGGAGTTCTAACAATAGGACATAGTAACTATGCATGCAACATGAAAGGCTATAAACAAAGATCATGAATAACATGCATTGAAAAACGTGTGTTTGTTTCACATACAAAAAACATAGCATAGTGGCAATCAGCTTGTCCCTCATAGAGTAGCAAAAGATGCATAGGACACCTTCAAAGTTCACAAGGGTGACTAGAAACAAATAACACAAGAACAAGTAATATCAAAATATGCATCAATTAATAAGCTTTGGAATAGTGCACACAAAATGACAACTATGCTCTGTTAAAGGTGCCTAAAGGTAGAAGGTGGAGACTCAATAGTGGTGGAAGAAAGGCCTTTTTGTAAAGGAAGCAAGGATTACAAGTTTCAAAAAGAGCTTCCAAAAATTATGGTACTTGTTAGCTTTCAGCCCTCATTGCCCCTATCATAAGCATCTTGAAGTGGTTAAGGTTAAAGTGGCAAAGATAGAGTATATGCTTGACGAAGTATAAGTTGGAAATCTCAAGTCCCTTGAATACGAGGGCCACACCTCATGCATACTCAAATTTGGGCCCAGGTAAGTTCTTGTCATTGTAAGTATTTGCATATCATTGAGAACCACCAACGGGATACCCCTTGCACATGGTACATGAGCTTTCCCATAACCAAAATGACAAGGCAAGCAGACAATGAGCATCTCAGCAATCTTTTTATTTACCATATGCATAGCTTTTTATTGAGGATGCTTCATAGATAGCTCACTATGGTGATGCTGCAAGTTTCGGCCATGATTAGGCTAGCGGCCCAGGTGTTTCTCTAACACAGAATACAAACTCCATGGACTTAAAAGTTCCCTCTTTATTTCACACCGGTGACATCCATGGACAAAAGAGCATGATATTAACTGAGTACAAAGTACAAGTGCAATGTTGAAAACGTTCCCCGTGATATCACGGTTCTGCTAATTCCAACGTATAAGTGCAAGCATATACAACAAAGTTGTCACAATGTTTCAAGTTTATTAAGGGCAAAGAATATAAAGTGCATCAAGTTTGTGAGGGCTTTAATCACTAAGTTTTCACATAAAAAAATAGTTTTTAATTGGAAGATAGTTGAAAACAAGAATATACTTGGAATGGTGTAACACACCATGCATAGGAGTTTATAGTGGACACTTTGGAATAACTTGGTTTCTGGGGAGTTGGAAGCATGAGTAGAGCTTACTCATACAAGTGGAGGCTAGCAAAAGACTAGGAGCAACCAACTAAGAGAGCATAATGACCATAATAATGCAGAGCAACAAAGCATTACTAACCAAAGCATAGAGTGGTACTAGAAGTCAAGGACTAAATGATCATAGAGGCTAATGGTGACTTGTCATAGTCATAACATGGTGTGAGCATGTTCCAAGTCAACCCAAGCAAAGCATCAAAGGAGAATACCGCAGTAGTATGCTTTTGTATGCTAAAACAACGCATAATTCCTTTAAGGCACATTAAGCAATCCTAATTGTTTGGAACAAGTCATGCTACAGCAATAATCACTAAGCATAAGGTCAAAACAAGATATAGCATGACATGATAGAGTCTAAGTCACTATCAAAGCAAGCTCCTCTTGTACCACTATAAGCATGAAACTTTCTACTCCTTTCCAACACCAAACAACTTATTTGAAACAACTCACAAAGATAATAATCAATAAAGATCAGTGAGCTTGTCTCACAAATCCACAAAGAAGAGCTAAAAATTTCTAAGCTGAAAGCACAAGAAAACTAAGGCTGAACGCAGTGCTAGCAAAAGTGAACACTCACAAAACAATAAGAGTGAAAACTAGAGTGTTCTAGGCAATGGATACAGAGTGTGTGTCTCTCCAAAAGAAGTGTGGTGTAACCAACAAACTTACTCAATCAAACTAAGCAAACGAAAACCAAAAACGAAAACTAAGACGCTCCAATAACAACACAACAATGCATGAAATAATAAAAGTGAAATGTCTAGAAAGACCTGAGATTTTTATTGATGAAGAAGGGGATGCCTTGGGCATCCCCAAGCTTTGACGCTTGTACCACTTGGATATTTTTTGGGGTGACACGGGTTGGAATACCCAAGCTTGAGCTTTTGTCCATTCTTCATCTTATTACATCATTCTTTCTCTATACCTGAAAATTTGCCTTCATACAAAACTTTACACAATCTTCATTAGCAACATTAGTGTATTCAAAATATATTAGACCCCTGGCAAAGCTTTGGAACAGCAAGGCTTTTCACTAAAAACACAAGCTAATGTAGAAACTCCTTCAAAAACCTCAATTTCCCAAAAAGTACTAAAAAGGAATCAATAGGAAGCAAATGCAAAAAATGGCAGAAATCTGTCAAAATAGACCAGCAGGTAGAAACCAATTTTTTCGAACATCTTCTATTGCTCAAATCAAGAAGTGTTGAACTATCGAAATTTAGCTAACATACTGGGGGATTTATTCATAAATTTTCATCTCAATCCAAATTACAGAGACTCCTCACGAATTTTTATGGTGGAGGATAGAAATCTGTTTCGGGATAGCAACTCCCCAAATCTTACTTCCCTCTCATTAGAGGTCATTCTTGGCAAAAAAAAGCAAACAAAAAAGATAAGGAGAGATCATTACTGAAGTAATAACTTCCAACACTTAAGGATACTCTTGGGTTATCTCCCAACAAGTACTTTTGTTTAACGCCTTTAAGACAGGCACGATAGTTTGAGAAGATGCTCACATAAGAAATATGAATTGAAGTAAAAGAGAGCATCAAGAAGCAAATTCAAAACACATTTAAGTCTAACCCACTTTCTATGCATAGGAATCTTGTAAAGAAACAAGTCATGAAAGCACAAAGCAACAAGCATAGGAAAGCAAAACAAGTGCAACTTCAAGATTTTCAACATAAAGAGGGGAAACTTAATATTATTGAGATGCATAAAACCATGTTTCCCTCTTTCATAATAACTTTCAGTAGCAACATGAATAAAATTAACAATATAACTATCTCATGAAACATTCTTATCATGAGCCACATGCATAAAATGATCATTACTCTCTACATAAGCATAGTCATTCTTATTAATTGTAGTGGGAGCAAATTCAACAAAATAGCTATCATTACTATTCTCATCACCAAAATCATCAAATATAGGAGGCATATTGTAATCACAATCAATTTTCTCCTCAATAGTATGTGGACTGAAAATATCATATTCATCATTGTAATCATCATATATTGGAGATAAACTATCATCAAAGAAAATTTTCTCCTCTATGCTTGCGGGACTAAAAATATCATACTCATCAAAACCAGCTTCCCCAAGCTTAGACTTTTGCATAGCATTAGGAACAATGGTGTCCAAGGAATTCATACTAATAACATTACTATTAGCATGCAAATGAAGTTCCATAGGTTTGTTAATTTTCTCTTCAAACACTTCATGTCCTAACTCAAGATAAACACTATAAAGCTCTCTAATTTTTTTGTTGTTTTCCATTAAGCCTAACTAGTGAAAACAAGAAACAAAAGGACAAAATTGCAGAATCTAAAGGAAATAACTTCGAGCACTCACACCGGAGGATGTGAGTACCTTTTACCTTACCTCCCTGGCAACGGCGCCAGAAAAGAGCTTGATGTCTACGCACTTCTATTCTTGTAGACAGTTGTTGGGCCTCCAAGTGCAGAGGTTTGTAGAACAGCAGCAAGTTTCCCTTAAGTGGATCACCCAAGGTTTATCGAACTCAGGGAGGAAGTGGTCAAAGGTATCCCTCTCAAGCAACTCTGCAATTAATATACAAGAAGTCTCTTGTGTCCCCAACGCACCCAATATAGGTGCACTAGTTCGGCGAAGAGATAGTGAAATACAAGTGGTAAAGGTGCTAGAAAATAGCTTGAAGGTGAGGTAAAGACTAAAGGCAACAAGAAGGAAGCAAGCAAACATGCAACAGATCTAGTAGCAAACGGTGTTTCAATGCTTAGAAACAAGGCCTAGGGATCATACTTTCACTAGTGAACACTCTTTCATATAAATATCCTCTCTTTATGATACTACTCTTAACTACTCTCTGGTTGAACACTCTAATCAATGGTAGGGCTATAACAGCACACCTCAAAGTCCTCCTTCCCCAATCTAGATGACCCCACACTATCACCTTGAGCTCTAGAAGGTTCCAACAAACACCACAATTTCATAGAGACATCCAACTCCAAATATAACTCATAAATAATATTCAATCTAGCCAAAGTGCCACACACGGTATGCTTGCTGTCACTTTCACACACTTGGGGAAAAACATATATCTATTAAAGCACAAAGAGTATTTATGTAGACTCAAGCCTAAGTGCCACCATGGCGTGCACACTGTCACTTTCACACACATGGGGAGAGCAGAGATCTAATGAAGCAAGGTAGATCTACTTGATTACAAAGCTCATGACCACAAGATCATGCATAGAGAGAGAGAGAGACGAACACATAGCTACCAGTAGAGCCCTTAGCCCTGAGGAAGAACTACTCCCTCCTCATCATGGGAATCAGCAATGGTGATGAAGATGGCTCCAGGGGCACTTCCCCGTCCCGGCAGGGTGCCAGAACAGAGACTTTCTGTCCCTCGAATCTCCCCTTCGATGGCGGCGGTGCTGTGTAGGTTTTCGTGGATTTCTTCTGGATGCCCTAGGTTTTTTTGGGTCAGATGCTTCTTATAGGCGCAAGAATCAAGGTCGGTGGGGGTCCAGGGGGCCCACACCCCCTATGGGCGCCCCCAGGGCTTTCCCACGCCTAGGGGGGTGCGGCCACCCTGTGGCCCCCCTCCGGCTGTGCTTCGTGGTTCCGTGTTGCTCCGGAAAAAATAATAACTTTGGATTTTGTCCCGTCCAATTCCGAGAATATTGATTTTCTGCCTTTCTGGAACCAAAAATAGAAGAAAACAGGCAACTGGCACTATGGCAACTTGTTAATAGGTTAGTTCCAGAAAAGATATAAAAACAGCTCAAAGTATAGAGAAAGCAAAGCAAAGTAGATACAAAACAAGCATGGCGCATCAAAAATTATAAATACGTTTCTGACATATCACACAACGAGAACGGGGGTCCAAACTACTTAAGAAAACTAAACAAACTAAGCAAATCAAACGAAAACTAAGACGATCCAAGAACAACACAACTGTGCATGAAACAATAAAAACGAAGTGTCTAGACAGACCTGAGCTTTTTATTGATGAAGAAGGGGATGCCTTGGGCATTCCCAATCTTTGACGCTTGTACCTCTTGGATATTTCTTGGGGTGACACCATGGTGGAATCCCCAAGCTTGAGCTTGTGTCCATTCTTCATCTCATTGGATCACTCTCTCTCTACACCTGAAATTTTTCCTTCATACAAAACTTCACACAATCTTCATTAGCAACATTAGTTTATTCAAAAGATATTAGACCACTGGAAAAGCTTTGGAACAGCAAGGCTTTTCACTAAAAACACAATATACTGTAGTAACTCCTTCAAAAATTTCAATTTACCTGAAGAGAACTCAAAAAGGAATCAATAAGAAGGAAATGCAAATAATGGCAGAAATTTGTCAAAACAGACCAGCAGGTAGAAACCGATTTTTTCGAACATCTTCTGTTGCTCAAATCAAAAAGTGTTGAACTAACTAAAGTTAGCTAACATACTGGGGGATTTATTCATAAATTTTCATCTCAATCCGACTTACAGAGACTCCTCACGAATGTTTATGGTGGAGGACAGAAATCTGTTTCGGGACAACAACTCCCCAAATCTTACTTCCCTCTCATTAGAGGTCATTCTTGGCACAAAAAGCAAACAAAAAGGATAAGGAAAGGTAATTACTGAAGTAATAACTTCCAAGACTCAAGTAAACTCTTGGGTTATCTCCCAACAAGTACTTTTCTTTAATGCCTTTAAGTTATGCACGATAGTTTGAGAAGATGCTCACATAAGAAATATGAATTGAAGTAAAAGAGAGCATCAAGAAGCAAATTCAAAACACATTTAAGTCTAACCCACTTCCTATGCATAGGAATCTTGTAAGAAAATAAATCAAAGAAGCACAAATACACAAGCATAGAAAAGTAAAACAAGTGCAACTTCAAAACTTTCAACATAAAGAGGGAAAACTTAATATTGTTGAGATACATAAGACCATGTTTCCCTCTCTCATAATAACTTTCATTATCATCATGAATAAAATTAACAATATAACTATCACATAAATCATGCTTTTCATGATCTACAAGCACATAATTTTTCTGAAGCTCAAGAATAGTGGGATTAAAACCTTCACACGTTTTACCCAAAGTAGATATTTCAAAAGGATCCACAAGGACATAACTTTCATCCTCCTTTGGTAAGCATGGGGGACAATCAAATAATGTAAGAGGCAAAGAGTTACTCTCATTATAAGGTAGACATGGGTAGATCCATTCTTCCTCCTCTTGACCATCACTCTCCTCCTCTTTTTCATCTAATGAGCTTTCAGCTTCAGCAATTTCTTCTTCCATAGGCTCCTGCAAGGCATTAGTCTCTTCCATTTGTGGAAAGCATCTATTAAAATATTCAAGAATATAGCCATTTGTTTGCTTGTAATTGTCAAAGCAAAATTTAAGTATCTCATAAACCTCATTTTCATCAGGTGCATCATCAATATTTTCAAACAAACTAGCAAGTTCAAAAGCACCCTTGAAGGCAATAAATTATTCAATTTGTTCCACATCATAAAAGTCATAATTTTCTTTAACATAGGAAGATATGGTAACATTATCATTATACTCAGATTGAAAAGACAGGTGTTTATACCTCCTACAGCAACAAGACTTATCAAAGCAATAAGTAACATTATAAGTAGAGCACACGTCTCTAGCAATAGTATTCAACATATCAATTTGTTCCCATAAGTGTTTCCCTTTTTGTGAGAAACGGTGTTCCTTATAATAATACTTTTGTTCTTCCGTCAACCCACCTTTCCAATAAGAACTAGTTTCGGAGGAACCATCCATTGATAGAAAGCATTACCAAGCAAGGCAATAAAAGACCAGCAACTAGAGTAGGAACTAATTTTTTTGTGTTTTTGAATAAAGCAAGCAAACCAAACTAGACTAATTTTTTGAGTTTTTTGGAAAGAGGCAAACAAAACCAAGCAAAAGAAACAAAGCAAACTAAAAACAAAGTAAAGAGAAAGAAAGTGAAGGACTCCCCTAGTTAAGACGTCCTTAGCCTCCCCGGCAACAGCGCCAGAAAAGCTTGATGACTGTCTATGCACAGCCTCTTGGGAACCCCAAGAGCAAGGTGTGAAGCAGCAAGCATCAAGTTTTCCCTCGGTTGATACCGAGGTTATCGAACCAGAAGGAGGAAGGAAACGTCACACAGGTGTTGCAAGCAACGTGGAGACCTGCACAACACAAACTCAAGACTTTGCCCCAATGAATAGTGAGGTTGTCAAGCTCAGCGGTTTGCTATAACAAAGTATTAAACGTATTGTGTGGAAGGTAATGGTTTGCAACAAGTAAACAAGTAACCGTGGAAGATGTATCAATGGTAAATATTGGACCGGGGTCCATAGTTCACTAGAGGTGCTCTCCATAGATAAACAACATGGCATGAAGGGTAAACAAATTACAGTAGAGCAATTGACAGGAACTGAGAAAGGCATAACAATGCAATTGGTAGTCAGAAAGATCCTATGGGGTTGATTGGGCAATACAACAAGATACATAGACCGCCATCCAACTGCATCTATGACTAGAAGTCCACCTTCAGGTTATCATCCGAACCCCCTCCAGTATTAAGTTGCAAGCAACAGACAACTGCTTTAAGCAAAGTGTGTAAGGTAAACAGTCCACATGTTCCATGAACAAGAGACCGTTGTTTTCTCCCGAGTAGCAACAACACATCTACAACCAAAGAGATTATTGTCACTTCCCTTGGAAACTAGAGGCATGAACCCACTATCGAGCATAAATACCCCCTCTTGGAGTCACTAGCAACTACTTGGCCAAGATAGCTACTAACAACGGAGAGCATGCAAGATCACAAACAACACAGACATGATAGAATCATAAAGACAAAACCATTAATCAAACCAACATATAATCTCAATATCCATCAGATCCCCACAAACACAACATGCATGATTACAAGTAGATTAGATCTTGATCATGAACGGAGCTCACAAGATCTATACATGAAAGCACAAAGGAGGAGATACAACCATCTAGATACTACATGGACCCATAGTCCAAGGTGGAACTACTCGCCCATCATACTGGAGAGAAGGCCTCCAGGATGATCTCCCCTCCGGCAGGGTGCCGGGAAGAACTTCAGACCCCCCTATCTAGGGACGATGGTGGCGACGGCTACAGACGATTTCGTGGATTTCTGATCGGGTGCTCAGGGTTTCTGCATCGAGGGCTTTTTATAGGCGAAGGGGGAGACAGAGGAGCTGGCTAGGGGCACCAAACCCTAACCAGGCGCGGGCCCACCCGTGGCCGCGCCTGGGGGGGTTTGGCCCCTCTGGCTCGCCTCTCCGGCTCTCCTCTGGACTTCATGTTCCCCAAGGAAAGTTATTGACTTTGTCTTTTGTACCGTACAATTCTAAGAATATTTCTTTACTAACTTTTCTAAAACCAAAAATAGCAGAAAACATGCATCTGGCACTGTTGCAACTTCTTAGTAGGTTAGTACCAGAAAACATGTAAAAAGCACCTCAAAGTGTGGACAAGTAAAGCAAAGTAGATACTAAACAAGCATGGAGCATCAAAAATTATAGATACGTTTCCAACGTATCAATATGGGAACTTGACTATGGACCTACTTTTAAGGTCCCCTTGTTTCGGTGCAAATGGGTCAAGCTGGCAGGAGGAGGGGTTGAGGTATACAAGAAGTACGGAATGACATCGTTGGATCTCAACAATATTGGGTACTTAGACGAACCATTCGTCCTAGCCAATGATGTGGCTCAGGTTTTCTATGTGAAGGACATGTCTACCAAACCTAGAAAAAGAAAAAATAAGCAAAATAATACACCAGACAATGAGCCAAAGCGCCACATAGTTCTTTTAGGAAAAAGAAACATCGTGGAGTGGAGGACAAGATAGACATGTGAGAAGATTTTGATAAGTTTCATGAAATTCCGCCCTTCGTAGTGAAGGATGACCCAAGCATCATGTTAATGAATGACGATGCTCCATGGATACGGCGGAATCAGAAAGGGACACACACGAAGAAATGATGTGTAATAATGTAACATTATATGAATGAAGATGCTCCATGTGCCCATTTTTATGTATTAAACACGGTTATGAATGAATATGCTCCATGACTGCATATAGTGTTGTCTGCAAACCATCTTGAGTTTGTTAGTATCGTTTTGTGGCTGGACCGGGACTAAAGGGTGAAGGGAATATGCCCGAGAGGCAATAATAATGTGGTTATTATCGTATTCCTTATTTATGATAAATGTTTATTTTGCATGCTACAATTGTATTAATACAGAAACGTTAATACATGTGTGTTTAATAAACAAAAAGGAAGTTCCTAGTTATGCCTCTCTTATAAACTAGCTCGTTGATTAACAAGATGATTAAAGTTTCCTGATCATGCACATTGGATGTTGTTAATAATGAGGTCACAACATTAGTGTAATGATGTGATGAACATTCATCCGAAGTATAGCATTACGATCAAAGTCATTGAGTTTATATTGCTATAACAACTTACGAAGTGATCCTAATCCTTAGACCATGAGATCATGTCAATCACTAACACCGGAAGAGTTTCTCGATGACATCAAACGTCACACCGTAACTGGGTGATTATAAAGATGGCTTCAGAACTACTAAAGTGTTATGTTGAGACCCATGGATCGAGAGTGGAATTTGTTCATCCTGATGACGGATAGATATGCTCTGGGCCCTCTCGGTGATATCACATTGATTAGCTTGCAAGCAAGTGATTTGATCACTAGAATGTTATATCACGGGAACGAGAAAAGAGTGCATGTCGGTAACGAGATCAAACTAGGTATGGAGATCCCGATGATCGAATCTCGGACATGTAATATATCGTGAAACAAAGGGATTAAGATGCTAGCGTAAAAGGTTCACACGATCACATAAGTCATCGTTGAATGTGTGGGAGTCAGTATGGATCTCTAGGTCCCGCTACTAATTATTGATCGGAGAAGGGTCTCGATCATGTCCGCATTATTCGCGAACCGTAGGGTGACACACTTAAGGGATGCCGACACCATTCGGAGCAAATGATATTCTAGAAAAAGAAAAGGAAAGCGCAGGAATTTATTTCACTAGACACCGGAACTGTTTCGGTTGAAATTGCTGAAACTGGTTCTGCATGTGAAATTGAAATGTTGTAAGGGGTTTTATGTGAATGTTTGTTAATTAAAGTAAGTAACAAAATTCTGAATAAATAAATAAAAGATTTTTATTTAAATGAGAGCTTGCATTAATTTTGGTGGAAAATTAATGCATGTGAGTGGAATTGTGAGTGGAGAGGTTTTTATGTGAGTGGAGCTTCCACCACATGAATGAGGGAGAGGTGGGGGCACCCTCCATGGCCGGCGGCCATGCCCCCTTGGGCTGCCCCCCTCCCCTATAAAAGGACCCCATCCTCTTACTTGTCTCTCACACCTCCTCGCGAAGGATCTATCTCCCCCCTTTAGAATTTCCCCATGGTCTCGGATCAGCGAGATACATGTTCCCGGTGGCTTTTTCTGGAAGGATTTGTTGCTTCCGCTGCTTCGCTGGAGCGAGGGCGCGGAGGTTGTCGGGGTACCCGTACATGTGTGCGATCACGGATGCACCACTGCTTTGAGGTGCTGGACTTGATCGTGCTGGACCAGCTGGACCAGATGGACTTCATCACGATCTTGAGATCGGCAAGCATTTGTCTATATCATCCACGAGTACAACCTCGTTAACGCTATTCGGTCTTCGAGGGTATGTATTCTATGGATGTATATCCACCCGTTGCTTGTATCTAGTAGATAGATCTTGGTACTTAGATGTTCCCATCGTAGGAAAATTTTTGTTTTCTATGTTGCGAACCCTATAGTGGTATCAGAGCCAGATCTATGCGTAGATGCTTTGCACGGGTAGTACACATATGAGTATGTGGGCGATTATGATCATTTTATTGCTTCTTAGTTGTACTATGGATATTGGTGGCATAGTGGGATGAAGCGGCCTGGACAAACTTTACATGTCCTCGCACATGAGACCTGTTCCACGCTTGACATGCAACTAGTTTTGCATAAGTGGCTAGCGGGTGTCTGTCTCTCCTACTATAGTCAATATCTAATTTGCAACGAGTTGTCAATAATTTGGTTATCCTCGTTGTGGTTCATGTTCGTAGGTAAGAACGGTTCTATCTTCGAAAGCCCTAAACCACGTAAAATTTGCAATGGATAAATTAGAGGCATCTAGTTTAGATTGTTGCTGGGCTAGTGTTATGATATGGTGATGTTGTAAGTAGAAGTATGAGATGATACTCTTACAACATACATAACGTGTAAACTCCATAGACCTTGGATTTACACATAAAGGTATGATAGTGATCATACCACGATGCACATGATAGAGATCATATGCGGGAACCATATCATTCCACTAATAAACATGTGATGTTTGATAGCATCTTATATTGCTTGTTTGGCGTTTTATTAGCATAATAAGATGATCCCTCATTTAGATATCAATATAAGAATGTGTTCTTCCTTAAGTATGCACCGACAATGTTTCGTCGCTTCAAGGCATCACGTGATGATCGGGTGTACTTGAATCCACGAGCATATCTCGGGTGTAAGACGGTTACACACGTGAATACTAAGGTTCTTACTTGGCGATCCTAGCATGGACAGACATGGCCTCGTAACACGGACCGAAAGGTTAAGCATGAGTCATATGTTTTGATATGATGCCCATTTGATGCTCGCCTTTGAAGCTACGCCGACTCACGTGATGATCGGACTTGGTGTAGTGGATTTAGTTCATGTAGTCACCAAAAAGGCACGAGGGATGTCGTTTTTGAGTGGGAGTTCATTTCTAATTTGGATTAGTAGAACTCAATTTATCATAAATTAAATCAAAGTGAATTTGCATAATTTGTTGTAGTCATTGGCATTCGTTCACCACCTTATGCATAGTTGTAATTGAGATAATAGAACTATAGAATTCTGGATATATACTTTACGAACTGGTATCGTATTGTGTTGAGTGTCAATCTAAAGTTTAAAGTCCTATTGCAAACTTTTAGCAAAATTCTATTTACTCCGTGAAATTTAATAATTGGTATTAAATCGAGAGTAACAATTCCAGTGTTAGTATCTTAAGTATCATGTTTGCCTCTATGATTCTTGATTGTTTTAATATCAAGTTTATCTAGGAGCTGAAAGAATTGTTTTAGAAACCATCATTTGTGACAGATATAACGATATCTGAAACAATGTTTCGGTTGCAATATGATAGAGTATAATATATGTTCTCATATTGGATGAGAATTTACGAAGGTTGGAGATGCTAGACATCCTAATCATCCAAAAGGGTTTTGGAAAGTAATATTATACTCACGATTCACCTTTATAAGCTACAGTATCTTGATCATGAAAGTCGTCATGATAAGGATGAATAGAAGATGTATGTAAAGTGTTTACTACACTAAAAGGTTACTAAAGAATGTATTTTGAAAGAATACCGAACATTTTGATGATGGTGATCTACTTCAAAGTGCAGGTCCAAAGGTATTATTATTTGAATATACACACTTTGGACTATGTGTCATGTATATGGCGCCACTTTTGATGTTGATAGATTCTTTTAAAAATAAAACGAAATGCTGAAAGAGAATCTATAAAATATATTTGGCAGAAAAGAAAAGATTGGAAATATCCAATTTAGGTATATATATGATATACATGTTATGGTTGTATTCTTTGCTTGTTAAACAATGTGGTTCTTGGTTATTGGATACCGAATTGGTTGGTATGAAATTTCATACGGAACAACGCAATTCATGAACCACAATGGCCTAAGTAACTAGCAAGAGATTATGTGATGATGTTCATCGAAAACAAACAAACCGTTGTTTGTATTTCTCGTTGACATCAAAGCTTGACTTCAAGATTTGTATTAATAATTGTTATTTGAATCCTGTATTATGAGAACAAAGGTTGTTCAAATAATTACCGTATTCCATCTAAGATGGATGATTTACAAATCTAGTTGGAGAGATCACATCCATAAAACCTAATGCTAAAATGTCGCAAGACAAATGATTGAAAGATCACTTACCAAGTGACATCGCCATTTAAATTATATTGTAAAGAAAACATGAAGAATCTCCATATTAATGGATTTTTGGAGTCTTTGATTTGATCAAGTGACGCTTGTGAGACTTTCCTCGGGATAATTAAAAACTTCGTTCAAAGGCCAAAGAAGAACGAACGACTAAATTATTGGAATTTATACATATCGATGTATGTAGTCCATTAAGTATAGTAATAAGCGATGGATTTCAACTTCATATACTTTCTCCGGAAATTTGAGTGAATGTTATGAAATATTTGAAAATGTTTCAAAGACTTTCAAGATGAAGTGGAAAATCATTGTAACAAGAAAATAAATGGTTTATGATTTTATCATAAGGGATTTATTTGAGTTACAAGTGTAACAAGAAAATAAATGAATTATGATTTTATCATAAAGGGATTTATTTGAGTTGCAAGTTTAGAAAAACACCTAGATTTACATCTCCCGAAACACCATAGGAGTATGGAGTGTTTGAGATTTGTAATGAAACCTTGTTTGACATGGTTGGATCAAAGGTGTTATTTATAAAACTGCCATTATGTTTTTTAAAAGATTAAAAGCTTTAGAGACTTCCGCTTTTACACTGAAAATAGCTCCATCTTGATCCGTTGAAATGACACCATATGAGTTATGGTTTGGGGTAAAATCCAAGTTGTCATTTCTTAAATTTTGGTATGCTAAACATAAGTAAGATGTTTACAACCGAATTCGGATGAGCATGTCTTTGTAGGTTATTTCGAATAACAATTGGTTATTCCTCCATAACACTAAGGACAAAAGGGTTTGTCGCTTGATACGTGAAGTTTCCTGAAGAAGGAATTTTTCGTAAAAGTTAAGTGGGAGGACAATAGAACTTTGATAAGGTTAACGAACCTTAGCTATATGTGCTGAGTTGCGCAGCGCCGGAAATCGTTCTGGAGGCAGCCATAATGCTCATGGTTTATGTGCCTCAAAGGTTGTGGTCACGGAGATCTAAGTTCTTATTGAACCAAGTCGGTCGGATAAACAAATCAAATGTTGAGATTTGAGAGTAAATCATTATTGTTCGACAATAATGAACTGACTATATACAAAGAAGCGATGATGGGCCCTGACTCCGTCAAATGGCTTAAAGCCATAAAATCCGTGATAGTTCCATACACGAGAAATCAAGTTTTGAACTTGGAAGACCCTTCGGAAAGGTGTAAAAACCTATCGGTCGTATTTGGATCTATAAAGAAACAGACATGGATGTTTCACATCTATGAAATAGTCGACATGTCGGTAAAGTATTTTACGACAATGTTCAAGGAATTGACTATGACAAGATTTGATCTTTCATAGCGATAATTAGTCTGGACGGATTAAAGTAGCAACCACTACACATAATTTGTTATATGGTAAATGAATAAACAAAACAAAGTTCTTTTAATAGAATGGTTACCTAGGACGTGTACATGACACGATCCAAAGGGTTTTTTTAATTCAAAGGATGCTAAAAAGGGGCATGCAAACTTCAATTGTTGAAGTAAGCATCGCGGAGTTGGAATCTTCACCATGATGAAAAATGAGTTTTTCATCAGGAGACGATGAAGATGCTTGCATTTGCAAGAAATTAAGTGGGAGCGCTGAGACATATTTCTAATACATTATGTGGAGGACATCTTGTTGATTAGAAATGATGTATATTTTATTGACAAAGGTTAAGAATTTCATTTCGATGAAAGACTTAGGCAAAACCCGAATATTTATCATGAAAGTCTATAGTGGATAGACCGTGACGCTAATATGGTTATGCCAAACGTACATATATGAGATATTGAAGGAGTTCAATATAGAAACAACAAGAAACAGTTCTTGTCGCATGGAAAAGAATTGAATCAAGATTCAAGTGTATCGACACTTGATAAGTGAAACAAGATTCAAGTGCTTTGACACTTGATGAGTGAAATCACGAGAATGTTTTGATCAATCATACCATGATATGTACACATCCAGATATGTCCTATGCTCTAAGTGTTATGAGCATATACCAGAATGAATCATAAAATGATCATTGGACGATAGTGAGGATATTCTTATGATCTTTTGGAAGAACTAAGAATATATTTGTAGAGGTGACAAACAATTACAAATAGTTCATTATAAAGCGTTACATTGATACTAGTTTTGTCGCAAGATACAAATTAAGTTTATCTCAATTTAAACTATGAGTGGCACAATGAAATGGAAAGGAGTTTTCATGATGGATTTGGATGTATTCCAAAGTTAAGACATTGTGACGAATATTACAACAAAAGGCTAAGTATATGACTGCTATAGTAGCAGCAAAGGAGGGAATTTGTGTCAAGTAGTTTGTTATCAAACTAAGGTGTTGTTCGCAACGGGCTAACACTAAAGATATATTGTACGACAATAGTATCGACATGGTTTAACCCCAAGGAACTAAAGGTCTCACCAAAAGACCAAATTTATACAATGCCATCTCATTACAGAATGAGTGATGCGTGGAGACGCAAAGACATGCAAATACACACGGACCTGAAAGCATCAAGTCCGTAGATTATGTTAACCACTTGCAGTTGCGTATATGGAACACCAAAAAGCCATAGGTGTTCAATACGCAAAGTTTTCAAACTAGATTATTGTCTCTAGTGCAAGTGGGAGACTGAAGGCAATATGCCCGAGAGGCAATAATAAAGTGGTTATTATCGTATTCCTTATTTATGATATAATTGTATTAATACGGAAACGTTAATACATGTGTGTTTAATAAACAAAAAGGAAGTTCCTAGTTATGCCTCTCTTATAAACTAGCTCGTTGATTAACAAGATGATCAAAGTTTCCTGATCATGGACATTGGATGTTGTTAATAACGAGGTCACAACATTAGTGTAATGATGTGATGAACATTCATCCGAAGTATAGCATTACGATCAAAGTCATTGAGTTTATATTGCTATAACAACTTACGAAGTGATCCTAATCCTTAGACCATGAGATCATGTCAATCACTAACATCGAAAGAGTTTCTCGATGACATCAAACGTCACACCGTAACTGGGTGATTATAAAGATGGCTTCAGAACTACTAAAGTGTTATGTTGAGAACCATGGATCGAGAGTGGAATTTGTTCATCCTGATGATGGATATATATGCTCTGGGCCCTCTCGGTGATATCACATTGATTAGCTTGCAAGCAAGTGATTTGATCACTAGAATGTTATATCACGGGAACGAGAAAAGAGTGCATGTCGGTAACGAGATCAAACTAGGTATGCAGATACCGATGATCGAATCTCGGACATGTAATATATCGTGAAACAAAGGGATTAAGATGCTAGCGTAAAAGGTTCACACGATCACAGAAGTCATCGTTGAATGTGTGGGAGTCAGTATGGATCTCCAGGTCCCGCTACTGATTATTGATCGGAGAAGGGTCTCGATCATGTCCGCATTATTCGTGAACCGTAGGGTGACACACTTAAGGTATGCCGACACCATTCGGAGCAAATGATATGCTAGAAAAAGAAAAGGAAAGCGCAGGAGTTTATTTCACTAGACACCGGAACTGTTTCGGTTGAAATTGCTGAAACTGGTTCTGCATGTGAAATTGAAATGTTGTAAGGGGTTTTATGTGAATGTTTGTTAATTAAAGTAATTAACAAAATTCTGAATAAATAAATAAATAAAATAATTTTATTTAAATGAGAGCTTGCATTAATTTTGGTGGAAAATTAATGCATATGAGTGGAATTGTGAGTGGAGAGGTTTTTATGTGAGTGGAGCTTCCACCACATGAATGAGGGAGAGGTGGGGGCACCCTCCATGGCCGGCGGCCATGCCCCCTTGGGCTGCCCCCCTCACCTATAAAAGGACCCCCTCCTCTCACTTGTCTCTCACACCTCCTCGCGAAGGATCTCTCTCCCCCCTTTAGAATTTCCCCATGGTCTCGGATCTGCGAGATACATGTTCCCGGTGGCTTTTTCTGGAAGGATTTGTTGCTTCCGCTGCTTCGCTGGAGCGAGGGCGCGGAGGTTGTCGGGGTACCCGTATGTGTGTGCGATCACGGATGCACCACTGCTTTGAGGTGCTGGACTTGATCGTGCTGGACCAGCTGGACCAGATGGACTTCATCACGATCTTGAGGTCGGCAAGCGTTCGTCTACATCATCCACGAGTACAACCTCGTTAACGCTATTCGGTCTTCGAGGGTATGTATTCTATGGATGTATATCCACCCGTTGCTTGTATCTAGTAGATAGATCTTGGTACTTAGATGTTCCCATCGTAGGAAAATTTTTGTTTTCTATGCTACGAACCCTACAAAGGGGGACTTTAGTCCCGATTCATACTTACCATTAAGATCTGATCTCCAAACGCGCGTGGTCACATATTAGGGAGTGCCTCCATGACCAGTTTTTTGGAGATGTCGGAGGACCGGGATCCGGCGGCATCTCCCTGAAACTGGCCGTAGTGGTGTCCCTGCTGTTGCACACCATCTTGCGGCTTGTAACTTCTCTAACTAGATCAATAATCCTCAGAGCTAACTAATTTCACATATTAGGGAGTGCCTCTATGGCCAGCTTGTTGGAGATGCCAGAGGATTGGGCTCCGGCGGCATCTCCCTCAAGCTGGCCGTAGTGGTGCCCCTGCTCTCGCAAACCATCGATCTTGGAGATGCCTCAAACTGGCTGGAGGACTAGACTCACAAGGATGCCTATTATAGTACAAGCAGGTCGGCATAGTGTCGACACTCACGACATAATATCGACAGTCACTCGTGTTTTGTCCCGGTTGGTGTCTCAAACCGGGACTAAAGGTTCATCTTTAGTCCTAGTTGGCGACACCATCCGGGACAAGGTACAAGCCACACTACATAATGTCGACACTAACCCCTATCATTAGTGCTTCCTGGCCTAGTCTACCGCAATCCCTTCAGTCGCGGTTGGTTTCTCCAACCGGGACTAAAGATGAACCCTCTATTTATAGGGATTTCTTTTCTATTTATAGGAATTTCCCTCTATTTGTAGGCATTTCCTTCTATTTATATACATTTCTCTCTATTTATAGGCATTTTCCTCTATTTAAAGGCTGCTCTATCCAGCCTGCCCGCCCTTTCCCTCGCCGCCTACTTTAGGATGCCCATCCCGCATCCTCGTAGTCGACTCGGCGGCAACGATGGAGTACTGGGCTCCGTCGGGCATCCTCGTAGTCATCGTCTAGTTTGATTGAGCAAGATGTATTAGTTTCAATACATTTATTAGTTTCAATACTATGACATTTTGATTGTTGTATGCAGGTAGAAAAAACAGCATTTGATCACCTAAGCAAAATCATAAGAATACAACAACATTTTCATATTTAGTCCCGGGACTAGGTAACACTCAAGACATTTATTAATATTAAAAACGGGGACAAATCGGGACTAGCTAACACCCAGGACTAAAACTGCCCCCTTTAGTCATAATCATGCCTAGTCCTATAGTATGCAGCTTCAGGGTCTTCTTCGTCATCGTCATCATCATCGTCATCGTCACCTGCCACTTCGGGGATCCTCATCCTAGCCATGACATATACCGGGGGCACCTGCCACTCCAACCTCGGATTCACGGCGGGCGGGGTAGGGGTCTCCTAGAAGACGATGCCACTACCGCAGGGCAGGGGAGGGGCCTTCTTGTGGCTCTGTGGCGGGTGGACTTGTGGGCACCGCAGGCGAGGTTAGTCTCCCCCGGCGATGTAGCATATCACGCTGATGATAGTACGGTTCGCCCATCACAGACGGCGGCCGTCTTTGTTGTGGTTCACCGGGAGCGGGCCATCACCCTCGTACCTGGCGAGCTCCCTTTCCCGCCGGTTAGCGGTGTGGATGTGTCGATAGCCATGGCGCGATTGTCCTAGATATAGAGGGAAAGAGCGGGAAAACTTGGCGGAAAGCGGTGGGAAATGGCGGGAAATATATTTAGTCCCGGTTAGTGACTACAACCGCGACTAAAAGCTTTGGTAAAAGGGAAAGGGCGGGAAGCAGTGGGAAATGGCGAGAAATATCTTTAGTCCCGGTTATTGACTACAACCGGGACTAAATGGATATTATTATAAGATTATTTATATTTTTATGATAATAATAGACATATTATTTGTTTTATTTGGATTTTTACAAGAGGAGATATGATTTTCTAAAGTTTTATATTTGATTTGAATTAAAAAAAGAAAATTTACAAATGACATAATTTATAAATGATGCAAACATATGTATGGATATTATATTAAGATTCTTTATATTTTTCTGATAATAATAGACATATTATTTGTTTTATTTGGATTTTTACAATAGGAGATATGATTTTCCAAAGTTTTATATTTGATTTGAATTAAAAAATTACAAATGACATAATTTATAAATAATGCAAACAGATGTATGGATATTATATTAAGATTCTTTATATTTTTCTGATAATAATAGACATTTTATTTATTTTATTTGGATTTTTACAATAGGAGATATGATTTTCCAAAGTTTTATATTTGATTTGAATTAAATAAAAGAAAATTTACAAAAAACACAATAGTCGCGGGTCGTGGCTGGATCCAGGACTAGAGGGTGCCTGCGCGCGTGAAAACGAAGCGGCCGAAAAAACCCTCTAGTCCCGGGCCGTGGCTTAACCCGCGACTAGAGGGTGGGTCTTTAGTCGCGGGTTAAGCCACGACCCGGAACTAGAGACCATAGTTTTAAAAACCGGACTCGACCGGCTGTTCGACCGGAAAAAACCGGAACCAGCGCCTCTGCCGGTCTATTAAGCGCACTGGACCAGACAAGGAAGTGAACCGGAAAATTTCTGGTCTAACCGCCGATTTTACCTTAAACCGAAGAAAACTGGTGACTGGTTCGACCGCTCACAGGAGAAACAACCAACTAAATGCTAAAATAAATATGTGTTGGAGGGGATTCGAAACCATGCGCTTGCATCACATGCCGTGAGCATCAACACGCACGGTCTAACCACAAGACCAGTGCTCCTTATGTGGTAATATGTAGTAAGATGCGGTACTTGACCACTTTAATTATTTAGTACACTAATTAAAATAACTAGGAAACATGTCCGTGCGTTGTCACGGGCTCTCAAGTGTTTCTTGCCTGCCACACATGTAAAATCCGTGCATGTGACACCTCTCTCTCCCTCCCTATCTCTCATAGAATCGCAAATGCGACAAGGATTCATATGTCATCCCTTGCATATGTAAACATGCATTTGTCATCCCTTCTCTTTTCCCACAGGGGCACCATTGCATCACCATTATGCTTAATAGTTACCCCACTACATCACTAACATTGTACTTGGTAGTCACCAAACTCCAAGGACGTGTCACTCAGTGATATCAATCTGCCTCAATGTTTCTAACAAATTATCAATATGCCTCAATGTTTCTGACAAATTTCATAATCGTTCCCATACCCCATGACTTTGGAGAGATTGATTCAATTGCCATCCTGCTTTAGACAACTATAAGCATGGTATACTTTACACAAAGTTCTAAAATATCTACGTTTTTCCATAACAATTATGCAAGGTTAAAAAAACCCCAAAAAGGTTGCATTTTCTCCCATTTATTTCTTTTAGGTATAGGTATAGCATGATACAGAGTTCAACTCACAAGAAACCTCCTAACTCATGATTACACTAACCCATAAAAAGAATTAACATAACACAATTTATTCTCCTATTTTTAAACATCCAAATACCAGTTTACATTGGTTTTATGAAAGAAAACTTTATAGCTTACAAAGTTCACAAGTACTTGGCAGAAATTAATGCATCACTGGAAGTAGGGAGGTCTTCGTATTAAAATTGAAGTGTGCAATATAATTAACCGATATGTTCTCTCGCATTTGTTTCCTATCTGCCTCAATTTTACTAAACAAGCGTCAGCTTAGTCCCTCAATGTCCGCTCATTATATTTGTGATCGGATCCATTGTTGCTTCATTTCCATGTCAAACCGAAGGCATTTCTGTGAAAGCATACATTAGTTATACATAGGAAATGTTTACTTTGTCATCAAAGAAAAAAGTTTTGATGAAAGATGCATGAACTTCACGTTGAGTGCAAAAATATGTTTTACCTCAAGACTTCATGTTGCCCAGATTTAATATCTACCGGTGTTCACAAGAGAGTACAATTTTACCTCAAAAAGGAAATTTTCTTTTTACCTCCAAATAGAATTCTTATATAGAGTTAATGCATATATAGCCATTCACCTGATTTTTCAAGCCACCAAAATAAGAGGAACATGATTCCCAATATTGTATTTACTTGAGAAATAGCACTTTCCGTTTGAAAATACAATAGAGCAAAATCCTAGCAATGAAACTCGTTTACCACACAGAAGGGAACCAAATGGTCCTGGAATGGAGGCAACCGGAAGAAATATTTGAGCTACATGACCAATAGAAATTGGAGTATAATCAGTATATCAATGTCTGTTCTTTGTTAATTGTCACAGACTAAAAAACATCTAAACGTTCCATAATAGATAAGAGAAAAGTAAGCCAGAACATAGCTAGGAACCATGTCAATCAACTCATTTTTGTTTCAGGGGCTGACCATTCCAGCCGCCTGGGCACGCGTACTGTGCCCATACCTCATTCTGGTCCATCCTTGACCTCATGCTGAACTTCACGCTTACTGTTGTTGCTTCATTTTCAGGTCAAACCAAAGGCATTCCTGTGAAAGCATACATTAGTCATACATATGATGTATTTACTTTGTCATCCAAGAAAACAGTTTTGATGAAAAATGCATGAACTTCACGCTCAACTTAAAGTTATGTTTACCTCGAGCCTTCATTTTGTCCATACTTAATATCCACAGGTGTTCGGAAGAGAATAGAGTACAATTTTACCCAAACAAAGGAAATTTCTATCAATGAAAATCACCTTCATTAAGGATGCATCAAAGCATTACCACACAGAATGGCACCACATGGTCCTGCAATGGAGACAATCAGACAAAATATTTGAACTATAGGACTGAAAGAATCGGTGTATAATCAGTAGATCATTGCTACTTTGCACATTGTTTCTTTGTTGATCATCACAAGACTAAATTAACCTGAGATGCAAGAATCCACTGGTATAAGAAAATAAACAGAATTACTTGTTGTCTGGAAAAATTGACACTCTGGATGACAGATTAGAGAAAAACAAGCGAAGATCAGAGGAACCCTGTCAATCGACTCATTTTTGTTTCACGGACTGACCATTCCAGCCACCTGGGCAGGCGTACTCTTCCCACACCTCGTTCTGGTCTGTCCACGACCTCATGCTGAAACACCGAAAATAACTGTCAGTTTCTGAGTAATCTGAAAGAATGCCACCACATCAATTGCTTCAGAGTTTTAGCTACGCTGGAAGGTCAATGTGGAAATAGTGGTGAAGCTGATAACATCTCCTAGGTGTCTTGTATGTCGTTGATAATTCTCCATCTGGTATACCGCACCCCACCGTGTGCATGTCGCCCCTGCTCACCACCGCCGGCAATGACATAAAGAGAAGCCCATAAAAACCGTCAGACCCGAATTTGTCGTTGATCATTCTCCATGTGTTGTTGTATGCCGCTACCCACCACACCGGGGTGCAGTTCACCCCTGCTCACCACCGCCGGCAATGACATAAAGAGCGGTCCATAAAGACCGTCAGACCCGGATTTGGCATGTGTCCATGTCCATCAGATTGCATAGTTATCCATGTCCGCTAGTGATAGATTGCATAGACATTATATATGTGGATTTGCACTTACTGGGTACTATTTGAATTTAGATGGGTTAGTGTTGTCCATCAGACCCAGAATGTATGCAAAGAATCCCTGATTCTATACTATTTGGATAAACTATTCTAAGTAGAGATATTATTGTTTCAGCATATTTAAATATTTTGTATAAAAAAATTAAGTCTGTGATATGTCTTCCAAGTCCCTGAACACTTTCTTGATAAACCTGTGTGGCTTGCTTAATTCATGCTGTAATTTTGTTGTAGTGATGTAACCAATCTTGAAGCTGAAAAAATTGCACCTGATATAGCTAGTAGAATCTACCAGCCCAAAGAGCAGATGCATCAGATGAACTAAACGATCGCATTGGATTTAAAACATGCATTTCTCCCATGTGCTAGCTTATGCTTTTTGGAAATTTCTTAAAGAACCTTAAATCGGTATCTTTTTCCACCACTTACAGTTTGATGCAAATTTTGGTTCAGTATATGCATGTGTCACTCTACATAGGGACACTTCTGTAATGGGTGATTTTGTAGAGAATATAATTAAATCTTTATATGATGTTGGCTTCTCATAATATATATAGGTGTATTACTGAATGACATATGATATGTATACAGTGAATCCAATGTATGAATAGCTCGGTGTTGAATTGCCAAGAGAAGACTAAAAACATCCAAAATAATACGCATGTCTCATGTTGCCTCACTGCTAGGCAGGTCGAACAAAATGCAGGACACTTCTCAGGATAGACCTTAGACTTCAGACAATGAGCAGTAGCCGGTAGCAAGTAGGTTCTGCACTTGTATAGCATATAACTCGTGTAGACGTAGGCAGGAAAACCCAGACAGCTCCAGATCAGTGTTGGGCGCTTCTGAACACCCAACCTTTTAAAGTTGATTATCGCTACATCAAGTGTGAAGGAGAAAACGTGGAACATGAAAATCAATATATAACCTTAGTTATCCAACAATTCAGGTAGAGGGCCTTGTATCTAGGCAGAAATGGAATATGGAAGATAAGAATCTCAGTTCATAGAATGCTTTTGCTTTCAGTTGCAAAAAAGCGCCACTTTTCTTCAAAAAACATACCCTTCATGGTGTTAGATGTATATATCTGTATATTGTATTTCCCCATATGTTAGGGGGCTTCCTGCATATTTGCTCTGTACTTGTGTTGCCTGCCAAAACCCACCGGCGAGCAGCGACGGGCAACACGGAGAGCCGGGAGGCTCCCAGGACTGCTGGTGGGCCCTGGTCCCTCGGGCAACGGCCCGCAAAACTCCGGCACGCGTCCTGGCTGGTTCGAGGGCGTGCCACCTGACCTATACCTGATCAGGAAGGTGAAAGAATGCTTCGATTGGTTTCCTGTATGGCAAACAAACATACGTAAAATTCAAGCCGTGGCCGGCTTTCAGGTTTCCCTGTGAATCGGCTCCTGGAGCCGATTACCCCATGGTTCTGCATTAGATCTATGATAACATGGGGTTTTGCTTCATCATTACAAGTTAAATCGATCTACGATAGTTTAACGTTTTCACTACATAATTGGAACGTCCTACACGTAATTGAGCCTGGTAGATACAAAAGATAATAGAAAACTAATCCTAGAGAAGGCCTAAAAACCAACGTAAAGTCAATTCCCGGAACAACTCCTCTCGGATTGGTGAACCATATCTTATATACTACTGGATCGTTCAACCCGTTTGCAAGGCCTGATCATGTAGATATCAAACTAAACCTTGGAGAACAAGGCACAACTATAACAGATCAAGTCGACTTAAATAAAGATCAAGCAAAGTGCCACCCTTACACCCGGGAAAAGGTGCAAAGGCGGCGAGATAACCAGAGGCAGCATATCTAAACGATCATAGCAAAAAGTACCGATGCTAGCCTAAACAAATCTATGATAATAGTGTTACTCGCCATCAACAAGGCTTCAGTACGAGTAACACCAAATAATCGCATAAGTAGATACTGCCTAGATCGCAAGATGCGATCTAGGCAGCATGGCACTTACCCGAGAAAAACCCTAGAAACAAGGGGTGGGACGAGAGGGATTGGGATTTCGCCACCTGGTCGGAGGACGACGAGTCCTTGACCAATGGCGAGGAGGACCTGCAGTTCCTTGCCGATGGGGAACTGGAGGCGGACAGCACCGACGACGCCATGTCCTGGGACGGCGTCGACTCCTCCGACGAGGAGGAAGAGTCGGAGGAGGACCCCTCCTCCGATGAGTATCCACCGGTAAAGCGCTTCCGCGCCGGGTCCAGCGAGGACACCGAAGACGACGACGAGGACGAGGAGGCCCCCGCTGGCATCTTCAGCAGCAGCAGCGAAGACGACGCCGGCAGCAGCGCTGATGACAGCGAACAAGACGGCGGCAAAGACAGCGGCGACGACCTCGGCCTCTAGATTAGGAATTAGCAGTAGTAGATTTTCTTTTGTAAGCAATCAGCTTCACTGTAAATAATCGTCTTTTGAATGAATGAAGATTGCTTTTTTCGACCCAATTTTGTCGATAGTCAAAATAGGTCGATGCTCCAGAAGCCGATAGCAACGTATCGGCTTTCACCACACTGCACTCATACAGCCAACCAAGTCAAAGCTCAAAGAGCCGATGACAACACATCGGCTTTCCCAAAAACGTTGACAAGGTCAAAACTTGGTCGCATACTTAGACAAATCTGAGCGGCCACTTTCTAGTTTCAAACGGTAAACTGCGACCTTCTTCAAAAAAGGGCGACCCAGATCTCCAACTGCCCACCGACCAGATCGAGCTCATAGCGACAAGAACCCTCGATCCCCAACTGCATAGATCCATCTCCGTCGGCAAACCAGATGGCGGAATCGTCCAACACCAACCTAGAGGTCTCCGGTCTGAAGGTACGCCTACTCCTCGGAGTCTGAACGCGATGCTAGAATTAATGGAGAACACCTGAATTAATGCCTTATTCCACCCTTAAATTTTTTAGGTTTCAGACATCCTGCTGCCGCATCCTTCTCTCCCAAATTCTCTCTGTCTTGGCCCTCGCACAGAATCTAGTCCTGCCCATCTGATCTCTTGCGAAGCAAACAGAATCCCCTTCGTAAGCCAAGATCTAGATTTAAACTCTTGGGCCGACTGCTTGCGAGCCTGGCCTAATCCCCCTGAACATTGGGTCTCTTGGTTCAGCAGGGTAGCTAGAGCTTACCAATCACACTGGGAAACCACGGGAATAGCCGATGCCTTGCATCTGTCATTGTCTCCCCTTGAGAAACATGAGAACCTTCTAAAGACCATCGGCTACTTCTGGTCTGACGCTCTGAACTGCTTCATGTTCGGTCATGGCCCCATGTCACCAACCCTGTTAGACATGGTGATGATTATTGGTCTGGATGTTACATCACCCAGCCCCTCTGCTTTTAAACTGACCAAAGTCCCCTACAAACTGTCTTCTAAAACAGACTGCACGAACTGGGGTGCCTACCTCCAACGCCATATGAAAACAAAGGGCCCTGTCACAGAGAAAGAACACACAGCCTTTCTCAACTTCTGGCTGGAACATTTCATATTCTGTGGCCCTTCTCTGGCTCCAACCAAGAATTACCTCTCCTTAGCCCACGAACTAGCCAAAGGCACTCAACTTGGCATCGGCAAACTGTTCCTTGGAGAGGTCTATCGATATCTCTAGTTGATGTCTGTCAAGCTGTTCTCTGGTATAGCAGTCAAAACAGGTGGTCCTTGGTGGTTCATTCAGCTATGGGCTCAGCTGTATTTTCAAAACCACGTCCCAAACTTCCCCCTTTTGGCGAGTTGCACCTTTCCAGATGTCAAAGGGAGGCAGATCCGATGCACCAGCTATGGCCAAGCTTTGTATAGACTGTCAGGTAGTAAACTGACCCCTCAGGAAGCATCTAAATGGTTCAGCATTTTCTTTCAAGGCCTAGACAATCCTATCTTTTTTCCCTACATGGAAGAATCGGAACACTTCGAAAATCCAATCTCCTTCAGGCTAGACAATTTTGCCGATGACACCAGCACTCGGCAGCTGTTTTCTACTGTGATCCGTCCCTGCTTCCTTCCAGTTGGCATGAGCACATCCAATAGAATAATCAAGCCTGGATATGAATTCTACCAGCCAGTCGTAGTGGCTCGGCAATTTGGCCTTGGGCAAGTACCTCCCCACTTCTTTCTCCACCACCTGACAGAGAGCAGAGCCGACCTGCCTGATCCTCTCACCAGCCAAAGGTGTTATTCCTTCTTTGATGCTCTGACCATCCCTATCCCAAATGACCTCACCTTCGCCTCATCAACTGATGGCTTTGAAGACTGGTGGTCGATGTGGAAGACTCATGCCTTCAGGAGAGCTCTGGGACCGTTGCTGAAGCAGCTCGACGCTGACTATGACATCCCCGTAGAACAGGTACCACTACTTGTAAATTTTCTTGATGCAGCTCACAAATGATTCTTCTACTAACCCACTCTTTCTCTTTGCAGCAACAAGATGGCCCTGAACCTACGCACAGTGATGGCTCCCCTTTCGAGTTCTTTCCGCCAGCTCCTGTGGTTCTCTTCTGCAAAAACTCGCCACCTTTCAAAAAGGTCATGATGCAGAACCAGCCGATCACACCACAATCGGCTTCCAAGAACCAAGCAACTCCTAAGTCAGTTGCCCCTCGAGTTCCAACTAAGACAAGAACGATGGTGAGGAAGGTAGCTGCCAGGAAAACCTTGAGGCGCCGGAGCCCTTCTCCAGAAAGCTCGCATGTAGGATGATCCATGTCTTGGTCGATCCTTCTCATTCTTCCATTCTTGCAGATATGCTCGTGCTTACTGGTTCTCCTTTTTTACAGGCTTCCGTCGAAGACACCTCTAGCGAGGACACTCAGACCAATCGAGGAGAACTAGACCCCACAGATTCTGAGAGGACCATCACACCGAGCCAGCCAGATTCACCACCATCGGCTTCCAGAAAAAGGTCGGTTCCTGAAGCTACTGCCCCCCGAGCACCAGTCGAGGCGGGGCCAGCTGTGGGTCCCAAGAGAGCTCGCAAAGGACTGCAAGCTTCTTCGTCGAGCCAGGAGGTTTAGAAAATCATCACCCTTCATGCTCTTACCCCTTACTTCTTTTTATCTGCCGATTCATCATCATTTATATCGGCAAGCACCTTCCATGCAGGCGACTGACATTTCTAGTGGGAAAGTTGGGGCAGTACCGACGCCTTTAGCCAAGCCGGATCCGGCAATCCCCAAAGGTGCAGATGAAACGGCCACCACTTTGGCCAAGTCCCCAGCAACCACACACAAACCGATCGCCTCCTCGTCTGCTGCCCCCTCGATCTTAGGAGAGGTATGTTAGCTTCTTTTGGTTCATCCTTACACGTTGGACGCGTACTGACGCCTTTTTTCGGGCTGCCAGAGTTGTGACATTTCAGGTCTGCTGACGTTCGACCCTGAATCCATCGAACCAACTCCCTCTGTTGCCGATGATGAACCACAAGCCAGGGCTGTTCCACCTCAATTCCAGCGTCTTAAAACCCTGCTGTCCTCCCCGATCGAAGAATTGATCGAGGGTTCTGAGGAGGTGAAGAGCGTTCTTGCTGAAATAAAAGACCAACTCCCAGTAGTATTGCAGGTGAAGCTTTGGCCAGTTGTAACTCTGTCTTTCTTCGGGTCAAGGGTGAAGTTAGCTCGTGAGAGGATCAGTCTGCGCCGCGCCCAACTTCCACTGAAGGCCAATATCGCAGACAGATGTCAGCAGCTCAACGAGAAAAAGGCGTCTCTGGATGCCAAAACTGACACCTCTGTCAGTACCGCTGAGCTCGCTTCCTTGAAAAGGGAGTTGGAAGATCTTGAAGAGAAGGTCCGGGCGACTAAACAGCTCATATGCGACAAGGAAGAATCCATCGCCCGCTCCCAAGACGAAGCAGAAAGCCTCAAAGCTCAACTGAAGACCGATCTGGCAGAAATACATGCCCTGAACAAGCAGCTAGTGACGGGCAAGGACGAAGATGACGAAGCCGAGATCGCCGAGGTGGATCGTGTCCGTGCTGACGCCCTCCACGCCTTCGAGGCATTTCTTCAGTAGCTTGTTTATGTAAACTGGCATCTGCTTGTAACAGTTTGAACCTCTAGAGTCGATGACTGTGCATCGGCTATATTTTTTTTATTGGCCTATTTCATGTATCGGCCCCCATATCTCACTGTCCATCATCCCACATGCTTTGGGAAACATTGGCCGATTTCATGTATCGGCCCCCATATCTCACTGTCCATCATCCCACATGCTTGGGAAATATTTCTTGAGATGCTGACCGTTGACAGCCACTGGGAATTTCACGCCATCCAGCTCCTCCAGCATGTACGCGTTCCCCCTCAAGACCTGATCAACTCTGTATGGCCCGTGCCAATTCGGAGACCATTTACCATATGCTGCATCCTTAGTTCCCAATGGCAATACAGCTTCCCATACCAAATCGCCAACGTGGAACTCCTTCGGTCTCTCCTTCTTGTTATATGCACGAGCTACCTTGGCCTTGTTTTCTTTGATTTTCTCAAGCGACCATAGCCTAAGCTCAGTCAGATCCTTAACACTGTCACTCATCAGGGCCGCATATTCTTCAGTCGTTAGATCGTTCTGAAAAGTGACACGTCTCGATCCAGCCGTAATTTCCCAGGGCAATACGGCTTCTTGTCCATAGACTAGATGGTATGGCGAGGTTTTTATCGCTCCATGACATGACATGCGGTAAGCCCATAAAGCCTCTGACAAAACCTCGTGCCAACGCCTAGGGTGCTCATCGATTTTCCTCTTGATCAGCTTGATAAGGCTCTGGTTGGATGCTTCAGCTTGCCCATTTGCTTGAGCATAGTATGGAGATGATCGAATCAGCTTAATCCCTGTGTCCTCACAGAACTTTCTGAACTCGTGAGAAGTGAAGACCGAACCTCCATCGGTCGTGATAGTCTGGGGAATCCCAAACCTATGAATGACGTGTTCTTTCACAAAATCGACAACATCCTTCGAGCTTACTGACTTCATAGGGACGGCTTCCACCCATTTAGTGAAATAATCCGTAATGGCCAAAATCCACATGTGGCCTTTGCTTGACGGAGGATTGATCTTGCCAATCATATCCATGCCCCAACCTCGGAATGGCCAAGGCTTGATGATGGGGTTCATCGCTGACGCGGGTACCATCTGAATTTTTCCAAATCTCTGACATGCTTGACACCCTTTGTAGTACTTAAAACAGTCCTCCAGCATGGTAGGCCAATAAAACCCTGATCGCCTGATCAACCACTTCATCTTGTGAGCCGATTGGTGAGTTCCACAGGCGCCTTCGTGTACCTCGTGTAGGAGCCGATTAGCCTCGGCTGTCCCCAGACATTTGAGCAATAACCCTTCCAGAGTCCTGTAAAACATGTCGTCCCCAATGAGCACATACTTCATGGCCTTGTACCTTATCCGTTTAGGTGCCCCCCGAGCCGAATCCTTCAAGTAATTGAAGATATCGGCTCTCCAGTCGTCTGCGTCCAGGAACTGTACCTGAACATCGGCTCCCTCTGCTACGTCCTTGTAGCCTGAAGCCATTTGTGCAAGATCATTCGCCTCGGTATTCTGCGATCGCGGGATCCAGGTGAAGTTTATGTACCGGAACTATGCCATCATCTCACGGCATTGCAGCCATAATGGGAAGAGCGACTCGCTCTCACACTTGTATTCCTCCGTGAGCTGAGAAATCACCAACTTGGAGTCTCCAAAAATTTCCACTGCTTCTGCTCCAGCTTCGATGAGCAACTCCATTCCCTTGCGTATCGCCTCATACTCGGCGACGTTGTTGGTGCACGGGGTAGCAAGCCTGATGGAGAAGGAATATGTTGCCCCCCGGGGCGACACGAGTAGAATGCCAATGCCGCAACCATCATCGCAAACCGATCCATCAAAAAACATAGCCCACGCTCGTATAGACAGCGCTGCTATATCAGTGTTGATCCTTTCAGCAATAAGGTCGGCTAACGCCTGACCCTTAACCGCTTTCGCAGGTTGGTACCGGATGTCAAATTCCGATAATGCAAACATCCATTTGCCGAGTCAGCCTTTCAACATAGGAGCCGACAGCATGTGCTTTATGACATCTGATTTGCATATAATGATAATCTCTGCCGAAAGCAAGAGGTGACGCAGCTTGGTGCAGGTGAAAAACAGGCAGAGGCACAACTTATCGATCTCAGGGTACCTTGTCTCTGCGTCGAGCATCCTTCTGCTGATGTAAAACACAACTCGCTCTAGACCATCATAAACCTGCACCACCACCGAGGCGATGGACGTGTCAGCTACTGATAAGTAAATGTAGAACGGCCTATCCGGCTGGGGCGGAACCAATACTGGTGGCTTCGTTAGATATTCTTTGATTTCGTCGAAGGCTCGTTGTTGCTCTGTCCCCCAGCGGAATTCTTCATCAGATTTGATTTTCACCAGTCCCATGAACGGCTCTATTCTTCCTGACAGATTGGAGATAAATCTTCTGACGAAGTTGATTTTGCCGATGAGAGACTGCAGTTCTTTCTTCGTGGTAGGTGGCTTCATTGTTCGCACTGCCTCCTGACTTTTCAGGCCGATCTCAATTCCCCGTTCATGGACCAAGAAACCCAAGAACTGACCGGCCGTCACACCGAAGGCACACTTCTTTGGATTCATCCGTAGCCCGAATTTTCTTGTTCGGTCCAGGACGTGTCGCAGATCGTCCAAGTGTCCTTGTACTGAAGCTGACTTGACCACCACGTCATCGATATAAATTTCCACCAGCTTGCCGATCAGATCATGGAAGATGTAATTCATGGCTCTTTGGTATGTGGCGCCGAAGTTCTTCAGTCCAAACGTCATGACTACATATTCAAACAACCCCACCGAACCTGGGACTCTGAATGCAGTCTTGTGTATATCTTCCGGAGCCATAAAAATTTGGTTGTAACCGGCATTGCCATCCATGAAGCTCAAGATTTTATGACCAGCAGCTGCGTTGATTAATGTCTCTGCTACTGGCATCGGATATTCATCCTTCGGAGTAGCTCTATTGAGATCCCGAAAATCTATGGCAACACGCCAGCGGCCATCCTTTTTCTCTACAGGTACGATACTAGAAATCCACTCAGCATACCTGCATGGCCTGATTAAATTGGCTGTCAACATTTTCTCGATCTCCTTCTTGACTTCTTTCAAAATTTCGGCCTTCATCTGTCGTGCTCGCTGCTGGAATGGCCGAAATCCTTTTTTAAGCGGGAGTCGATGCTCAATGATGCTCCTGTCTAGCCCGGGCATCTCTGTATAATCCCAGGCAAAGCAATCTGGATATTCTTTCAACAAAGCTATCATCGGACCCCGTAGATTCGGATCTAACTTCTTGCTGATAAATGTTGGTCTTGGCTTATCCCCAGGACTGATGTCAACCTCCTCTAGCTCATCAGCGGATGTAAACCCATACCCTAGCTTTCCGTCACCTGTTAAATCGATGCTAAACACGGGGCAAACAGTTGGTGAGGATAACAAAGATAGTTTGGGCCGATTGCCGGAATCGGCCCCCTTTTTCATCGCATTAGTCAAGGAAGGTTTACAACTTATCTGTTCTCCACAATGGCAGGGCACCCCCCTGCTACGACTGCATGACCTGTTTGTCGTAAGATTGCTGCTTTTTATTTTTTGTGGCCGATCGCAGGGATCGGCCTTACCACGTACGATCGTGGACTTTGCTACTCTGTCAGGCCAGTGGATAAGACCAGCCTCACCCCGTTTTTTGTAGCTTCAATGCGCTCACAGCCGTCTAGACTGACTCCAGAGATCGGCTCTTGGTCTCCTGTCTCCCAGATGTTCGTACCAGCTATGGAGATCTCAATCGAGTCATCTGCATGAATGACCTCCACTTCATCTCCATCCCACTGTATCAGGCACTGGTGCATCGTGGATGGAATGTAGCAGTTGGCGTGAATCCAATCCCTCCCTAGCAAGACAGCGTAGGTGCTTTTGCTGTCAACGATGAAGAATGACGTAGGGATGGTTTTTCTGCCCACGGTCAAGTCTACATTCAGAACGCCTTGCGTCTCTGAAGTTTGGCCGTTGAAGTCGCTTAACGTTACGTTGGTTTTGATCAGATCTGCAGTGGAGCGTCCCAAACGCCGTAGCATGGAGTATGGCATTATATTGACTGTCGCTCCGGTGTCAACCAGCATCTTGCGGACAGGCTGCCCATTGATATAACCTCGCAGGTACAGGGCTTTCAGATGTTTGTAGCCCTTCTCTTGTGGCTTTTCAAATATAACCGGTCGTGGGCCGCAGTCAAATTGTGCCACTGGTAGTTCTTTGGCTCTTGGAGCGCAGAACTCTGACGGAAGTGTAAACACCATGTTTGTGCCAGCCGATGTCTTCGCATCGGCTTTTACTGGTTTGGGGCGCCATTCTTTTCTTTTCGGACGAGCCTCTGTCTCCAAGGTTTGCTGCACTTTCACGGCCAGATCCGGCCGTGCCTTCCTTAAAGCGTGGAGGTACTGCGCTTCGGCCTCCTCCAAGTTGCGCAGCCGCTGAACTCGACGCTTTTGGGTGTGCCTGAGTCCATCGGGGCACCACCTTGGCCGGTGATATCTGTCTTCCTCTTTTCCACCCATTGGCTCCTCGAAGTCTTTCGCTCGAGGAGGGAGAGGCCCTAGGCGCTTGAACACTGAGACTGGACCTGAGTCATCCTTCTGCTGTCCACATTCTGGGCAGTTGTCGATTGTAGGCAATCGGCTCATTCCTGCGTCCCAGCAATACTTGAAGAAAGGACAATCCCAATGTTTATCTACGCCTTCTTTTTCCTTCGGCTTCTTACTAGCGAGGTGCTCATATCCTTCACCATCTCTCTCGTGCCGCCGACGTTGGTCGTACTGATGCTCATACTTGTTAAGGAGATGTGTGGAGTGTGGCTTCTGATATCGCACGCTTCTCACTTGCTCCTCGGTCAAATACCGCCTGTCATCATAACGGGGCCGGTCACGTGGACCGGCCTCCTCTCTTTCTTTGCCCCGAGAGCGACCGTCTTCCTCCTTATATGCGCCACGGTGGTACACAGGTCCTGCCATATTAACATCGAACGAGAAATCCAACTGACGCCTCGTGGACTGGCTATGTTCTACCATGTTGACGCCGGGAAATGGGTTTGTGTCTACTTTCATGGCGAACTGCCCAAGGATCAGACGGCCTTGTTCTATCGCCGTTTGGATCTGGCGACGTAGTTCTTTGCAGTCATTGGTGGTGTGGGTGAACGAGTGATGCCACTTGCAGTAAGGTCTCCCGTTCATCTCTTGAGCCGTAGGGATTTTGTGGCCTTCGGGTAACTTCAGCTGCTTTTCTTTCAGCAGTAAATCGAATATCTGCTCAGCTTTGCTCACGTCGAAGTCGAACCCTTTTGCAGGCCCTTGCTGTTTTACCCATTTGCAGGACACAGGATCTGCCCCCCGAGCCCATTCAGCCACGGCCACCTCCTGGTCTTGTGTAGGATCTTCTTCTTCTGCATCGACCAGGCTTATCGGACGTTTGAACTTGTCTTGGTACAACTCAGGGTGGCGCTGTTCATACATTGTCAGCTTCTGGGCCATGTGCGCCAATGAATTGTACTCTACTTGGAAAGCCAGATCCTTGATAGGTGCTGAGAGACCCAACACTGCCAGCTCGACCGCTTCTTTCTCAGTTAAACGAGCCGAATAACATCGGTTCTTGACAGTCCTGAAATGTTGAATGTACTCAGCTACCGTTTCTCCCCGCTTCTGCCGCACCTGCGCCAGATCTGCAATGCCAGCCTCGGTAGCTTCTGAATGGTACTGGATGTGGAACTGCTCTTCCAGTTGCTTCCAGGTCTGGATAGAATCCGGTGGCAACGAGGTGTACCACCCAAAAGCTGGTCCTGTCAGAGATTGCGCAAAGAACCTTACGCGTAACTGATCCGATGCTGAAATCATGCCTAACTGTGCCAGGTATCGGCTCACATGCTCGATCGAGCTCGACCCTTCTGATCCGCTAAACCTTGAGAACTCAGGGAGCCGATACTTGGGTGGCAGCGGAATCAGATCAAACTCGTTGGGGTACGGCTTGGAGTAGCCGATTGTCCTTCTCTTCGGCACGAAGCCGAATTGGTCTCTCAGTATGGTACGGATTTGCTCCACCGTTTGAGCTGCAGGGGCTAAATTCTCAGAACTCGCTCCGGTGGCGTACTTGGCTAGCCATGCCTGTTTATCAGCGTCCATCCCAGAGATTCCTGTTCCGGAAATACCTGCTCCCGAAGCCCCTGCTCCAGAAACTCCTGTTCCAGAAATCCCTGCAGCTGCCACCTGGTTCGTGCGCGTCAGGTTATTGCAGTCCGGCACGTAAGTGCACACATATCCATGTGGGATCTCTTTAGGTGGTTCAAACAGGAATTGGTAATCGCCAGGGTCACCTCCAACCTTGTAGACGACGTACGCCGGTGCCCCTGGTGGCTCCGGAGCTGCAAGCATGAATGGCAGCTGCGGCCTAGTCTGGAGTGGTCTTTCTCCCTGGTGAGTCCCTAGAGTAGGCCCCGACGGAGAGTACTGATGTTTCACGATCTCCTGAACTACGCGAACCGCGACACGCTCGAAAGCGTTCACTAGGCTCTCAGAATGGTGATGAAGAGAATGAGCCACCATGTAATTGACTTCCTGTCGCAGAGCTCTGGTGCGCTCCTCTGAAGGAACAGATAGATCCACCTCATCAAGAGCACCTTCAGGTGAAAATCCTTTCCACCTGATACCATGTTTACGAGTCCTCTCAAAAGAGCTGATGAGATCGGCTTCGAAGAGAGCTTTGATATCATCATACTTCGCCTTGTGCTCCTCAGGCAGATCGTCGTACGTGACTGGTCTGTTCTCCATCGCAGCGTCGGATGTTGATGTAGACGTTGTTGAAGGTCCCACCGGGCGTGCCAGAATGTGTTGCCTGCCAAAACCCACCGGCGAGCAGCGACGGGCAACACGGAGAGCCGGGAGGCTCCCAGGACTGCTGGTGGGCCCTGGTCCCTCGGGCAACGGCCCGCAAAACTCCGGCACGCGTCCTGGCTGGTTCGAGGGCGTGCCACCTGACCTATACCTGATCAGGAAGGTGAAAGAATGCTTCGATTGGTTTCCTGCATGGCAAACAAACATACGTAAAATTCAAGCCGTGGCCGGCTTTCAGGTTTCCCTGTGAATCGGCTCCTGGAGCCGATTACCCCATGGTTCTGCATTAGATCTATGATAACATGGGGTTTTGCTTCATCATTACAAGTTAAATCGATCTACGATAGTTTAACGTTTTCACTACATAATTGGAACGTCCTACACGTAATTGAGCCTGGTAGATACAAAAGATAATAGAAAACTAATCCTAGAGAAGACCTAAAAACCAACGTAAAGTCAATTCCCGGAACAACTCCTCTCGGATTGGTGAACCATATCTTATATACTACTGGATCGTTCAACCCGTTTGCAAGGCCTGATCATGTAGATATCAAACTAAACCTTGGAGAACAAGGCACAACTATAACAGATCAAGTCGACTTAAATAAAGATCAAGCAAAGTGCCACCCTTACACCCGGGAAAAGGTGCAAAGGCGGCGAGATAACCAGAGGCAGCATATCTAAACGATCATAGCAAAAAGTACCGATGCTAGCCTAAACAAATCTATGATAATAGTGTTACTCGCCATCAACAAGGCTTCAGTACGAGTAACACCAAATAATCGCATAAGTAGATACTGCCTAGATCGCAAGATGCGATCTAGGCAGCATGGCACTTACCCGAGAAAAACCCTAGAAACAAGGGGTGGCGATGCGCCGAGATTGTGTTTGTTGTGAACGTGATCGTCCTCCTTTTCTCAATAACCTTAGGTACATATTTATAGTCCGGAGACTTTCTATCTTTGGAATAACTCTACAACTCTATCTCTTACCTAAATCGAAACGGAACCTATTACAATATAAGATACACGGGCAATTTAGCCCAAATCAACGCACGAGGCCGATTCAACAACACGTTGCATATACGTATCTTCTAAGCCCATCTTGATTGCGGCCCAACTCCTCCTTTGGCCAAAATATGGCGATAACAACTTGTACTATATATTGTGGCCTTTGGCCCATAGAGGAATACAAGTTGTCTATTCCTAACATGGTATCAGAGCCACGTTAGCTCCGTCATCTTTCTCGCAACTTCGTCGGCCGCCACCGTCCCTGTCGTCGCCGGCCTTGCCGTCGTCGTCGCCGCCGGTCGCTGCCTGTTTTGTCCGGTTTTCAGATCGGATCGATCCTCGTTTTCAGATCTAATCTGGATTCAATTCCTCGTCAAATTCCCGTCAAATCGCCGCCAGGCCTCGATTCCCCTGCTGCCGGATCGATTCCCTGTGGAGACTCCTGCACTGCTCGCGGACAGCCCCTGACGCCCGCCCGAGGAGTCCTGGCTCCCTCCTGCACGCGTGGCTCCCTCCTGCACGCGTCCCTGCAACTCCCTCCTGCACGCGTCGTGCAGCTCCTGACGCCCGCCCGAGGAGTCCCGTGGAGCCCGCCCTCCCGCACGCGTCCCGTGGAGCCCGCCCTCCTGCACTGCTCGCGGCCAGCTCCTGACGCCCGCCTGAGGGTCTCCACACGCCTGGGACTTCACGCCGCCTCCCGCTGAACTTCCTGGCGTGGTCCCGCCTGACAAGATCTGGCCCGCCTCGTCGCTGTACGGCCTCCACGCGCCACATCCCGCCCGACCACCCCATCCTTGTTGGTCCTGCTGGCCGGCGCTGATCGGATCTGAGCACAGATTTGTGTCCGTCAGATCTGAGAGTTGACAAAAAAAATTGAGCTATGTCTTCTTCATCGGGTTATGTTGCGATTCCTCGCTGCCTGGTGATCTTCGATGGAGCGAATTATCCTGATTTCGCTGCCTTTATGCGCGTTCACATGCGCGGTCTCCGTCTTTGGGGTGTGCTCTCCGGCGAGGTCTCCTGTCCATCGTGCCCCCCTGCTCCTGTGGATCCTATTCCGCCGACGCCGATTGTTCTCGGTGCTGATGCTTCTCAGGAGGCCAAGGATGCTTCTCAGAGTGCTGATGACAGTGCTATTGCTGCTTATGACCTGAAGTGCAAACAGTACTCTTCTGATCTCGAGGCCTATCGACACGCTCTCACTGCTTACACTCAGTGGGTTGATGAGGATGCTCGTGTTGCTGCTGTTCTCACCTCCAGTGTTCTGCCCCAGTATGCTGCTGAGTTCATGAGTCTCCCTACTGTTGCCGCTCAGTAGGCTCATCTTCGTCAGCGCTATCAGCCGTCTGGGGATGCTCTTTACCTGTCTGTGGTTCGCCAGGAGCATGCTCTCCAGCAGGGTGATTCTACTATTGATGAGTTCTATACTCAGAGTGCTGCTATCTGGCGTCAGCTTGACTCTCTTCGTACTGCTGTTTGTGGCACATGCTCGTGTTGTCAGATTGTGCGCTCGGATTTGGAGTTTCACCGCATCTATGAGTTTCTGTCTCGGCTCCACCAGGAGTTTGAGCCCCGGCGTGCTCAGCTGAATGCTCATGGTCGTGTTCCGCTCTCTGAGGTGTTGTCTGAGCTTCGGGCAGAGGAGACCCGTCTCCGTGGTGCTGGTCTTCTTGCAGTTACGTCTGTGCTTGCTACTCGTGGTGCTCCTTTGCCGTCTGCTACCTCGACTCAACCGCGGTCCTCTGTGCCGCCGCCGATACTACCCACTCCTCCAGTTCAGGGTCAGAGTCAGCACCAGCAGGCTCGTGGTCAGGGTCGCCATGGTTCTCTTCGTCACTGCTCTTACTGTAACAAGGATGGCCACACTTGGGCCACCTGTTATACACGGGATCCCAGTTTACGTCAGCAGCACCAGGCTCGTGTGCAGTCGGCTCCTTCTGGATCTTCAGCAGTTGCTCTCTCCGATCAGGACATTATCAGGAGTCTTCGCGGTCTGCTTGCTGCTACAGGCTCTTCTTCGACAGGCACCGCTGGTTCTGTGACTGATTCTTCAGGCCCTATGCGACCACCACCTTCTACACAGTCAGGTACGTCCCCATGGTATCTGGATTCTGGAGCTTCTTTTCATATGACCTCTGAGTCTTCTTTTCTGTCCGCTCTTCGCTCTCTCCCTTATCATGTCCGTGTTTTTACGGCTGATGGTACCTCTCTTCCTGTTTCTAGTCGGGGCACCCTTTCTACTTCTTCTTTTTCTGTTCCTGATATTTCTCATGTCTCTCTTCTTAAGATGAATTTGTTCTATGCTAGTCAGCTTACTGACTCTGGTTGTCGCGTCATTCTTGATGCTGATTCTTGTGTTGTCCAGGACCGTCGCACATAGGCCCTGGTTGGAGCTGGCCCTCGCAGCCGTGATTCTTCAGGACTTTGGGAGTTAGACTGGCTTCGTGTTCCTTCTGCTGCCACTTCATCTGCCAGTTCTTTTCTGATCGTCGCCTCTACTACCAGCTCCTTTCAGCAATGGCATCATCGTCTTGGTCACCTCTGTGACTCTCGCTTGTCGTCATTAGTTCATCGTGGTCTTCTGGGGTCTGTCTCAGGAGATGGGTCTTTGCATTGTCAGGGATGTAGGTTGGGTAAACAGATTCAGCTTCCCTATCCTACTAGCGCGTCTGTATCTCAGCGACCTTTTGATTTAGTTCATTCAGATGTTTGGGGTCCGGCTCCTTTTGCTTCGAAAGGGGGCCATCGCTACTATATTTTATTCATCGATGATTTTTCTCGGTACACTTGGTTGTATTTCATGCGCTCTCGCAGTGAAGTGCTTTCCATATATCAGCGTTTTGCGGCCATGGTCCGTACTCAGTATTCTACCCCCATCCGTGTTTTTCGTGCGGATTCTGCTGGTGAGTATATCTCCCAGATGTTGCGAGGTGTTCTTGCTGAGCAAGGTACCCTTGCTCAGTTCTCCTGTCCTGGCGCACATGCCCAGAATGGTGTTGCTGAGCGTAAGCATCGCCACCTTCTTGAGACCACTCGCGCTATGATGATTGCTTCTTCTCTCCCGCCGCATTTCTAGGCTGAGGCTGTCGCTACGTCGGCTTACCTCATCAATATTTAGCCCTCTGCTGCCTTGCAGGGTGGTATCCCTCTTGAGCGCCTATCTGGACAGTCTCCAGACTACTCCATGCTTCGCTTGTTTGGTTGTGTTTGCTATGTTCTCCTTGCTCCTCGCGAACGCACCAAACTGACCGCTCAGTCTGTTGAGTGTGTCTTCCTTGGATACAGTGATGAGCATAAGGGCTATCGCTGTTGGGACCCTGTTGGTCGTCGGATGAGTATCTCTCGTGATGTTACTTTTGATGAGACGCGTCCTTTCTATACTCGTCCCACCGCTGGTACTTACCCGGTGGAAGATATCTCTTTTCTTCTCTTTCCTGACACACCTCCTTCTACACCTATTGTGTCTTCTTCAGGATCTCCTCCCCCTAATGTCTCTTATTCGACACCGTCCTCCTCTACTCCGTCTAGTTCTCCTAGTTCTCCTCGTTCTCCGGAGTCTATCTCTTGAGCGCTATAAAGCGCGTCTTGTGGCTCTTGGTTTTCAGCAGGAGCATGGTCGTGATTATGATGAGACCTTTGCTCCTATGGCTCATATGACCACTGTGCGTACTCTTCTTACTGTTGCTTCTGTTCGTCACTGGTCTGTGTCCCAGCTTGATGTTCAGAACGCCTTTCTCAATGGTGAGTTGCGCGAGGAGGTTTATATGCAGCCTCCTCCTGGGTATTCTGTTCCCGAGGGGATGGTTTGTCGTCTTCGACGTTCTCTTTATGGCCTCAAACAGGCCCCTTGTGCCTGGTTTGAGCGCTTTGCTTTTGTAGTGACTGCTGCTGGTTTCTCCCCTAGTGCTCATGATCCCGCGTTGTTTGTTCACACTTCTCCTCGTGGACGCACTCTTCTTCTTCTCTATGTTGATGATATGATCATTACTGGTGATGATCCTGAGTATATCGCCTTTGTTGGGATGAGGTTTCCTCCACTTCTTGGTCCTCTTCGTGATCAGTTTCTTATGACTGATCTTGGTCCTCTTCGATACTTTCTTGGGATTGAGGTTTCCTCCACTTCTGATGGATTTTACATCTCTCAGGAAAAGTATATTCAGGATCTTCTTGCCCGTGCTGCTCTTGGGGATGAGCGCACTGTTGAGACCCCTATGGAGCTTAATGTTAAGCTTCAACTTACTGATGGTGATCCACTTTCTGATCCAACGCGTTATCGTCATCTTGTTGGGAGTCTTGTATATCTTGCTGTCACTCGTCCTAACATCTCTTATCCTGTTCATATTCTGAGTCAGTTTGTTTCTGCTCCTACCACTGTTCACTATAGTCATCTTCTCCGTGTTCTTCGTTATCTTCGTGGTACGATCACTCGTCGCCTTTTCTTTCCTAGTTCCAGCTCCCTCCAGCTCCAATGCTATTCAGACGCTACGTGGGCGAGTGATCCTTCGGATCGTCGTTCACTTTCTGCTTACTGTGTGTTTCTTGGTGATTCGCTCATTGCTTGGAAGACGAAGAAACAGACAGCGGTTTCTCGTTCGAGTGTTGAGGCTGAGTTGCGTGCTATGGCCTTGTTGACTGCTGAGGTGACCTGGTTACGGTGGTTACTTGCGGATTTTGGGGTCTCTATTACCACACCCAGTCTGGTTTTGTCTGACTGTATAGGTGCTATTAGTGTTGCACGTGATCCGGTCAAGCATGAGCTTACCAAGCATATTGGTGTTGATGCTTTCTATACACGTGCTCAGGTGCAGGCTCAGGTTGTTGCGCTTCAGTATGTGCCTTCAGATTTACAGTTGGCGGATTTCTTCACGAAGGCACAGACCAGAGCGCAGCATGATTTCTTCCTCTCCAAACTCAGTGTTGTGGATCTACCATGAGTTTGAGGGAGGGTGTTAGATGTATATATCCGTATATTGTATTTCCCCCATATGTTAGGGGGCTTCCTGCATATTTGCTCTGTACCTGTACTATATATTGTGGCCTTTGGCCCCTAGAGGAATACAAGTTGTCTATTCCTAACACATGGATCATAAGAGAAATCCGCTAATGTGGTATGCTAATTGATAGAAACAAAGTTTATTTTAAATTTTAAATTTGAACTAACTAAAGGAACTTCATTAGTTTAGTCACTTATATATTTGAACATGTCAAACCGAGGGAACCAGACATATTTATTTAAAAGCACTACTAAAATTTCCAACTGGAAGAAAAAAATAATATAATACGTTTCTACATTAAACTAAAATTAACATTACACGCCCATTGTTTCATTCAAAATTTTGTGGTATTAGGATATAAGTATTAGGAGATGATCACCATTGTAGGTACAGATTATTGGAGATGCCATATCTAAATCTATTGGACCGTACAACACACAATCTTCTTAATAATCACGTGAACTGCCTGTAGAGTAAGCTACCAATATTTAACAGTATAGCAAAAAAATTGCTGCTTACTTCAAGACAAGCTTCTTTGTCGAAATCTAAATAAGTCAGTTGGGAATATTTTTTTAGAAGATGATTAATATCCCAACAAATTATATCTGTAGACGGATACATTTATTAGAAATCAATCCAATGTATTAGCCTATGCAATATACACACCTCTCTTCATAGAAATGGACACATGGATGGATAGTTGATCTTGATTTTGGCCACTCTCTTTGTTAAGATTCTAGTTGTCAAAAAATATCATGCACCTGCATCAGAAGCCAAAAAAGAACATGACCTCTACGCTAGGGCATGAAACTGTAGCTGAACCTGTACAACAAATAATCTATAGTGCAAAACTGAAGCTGAGAATTAATACGTAATTGTGCTTATTTCAGCACATAAACCAATTTGGGGTTTAATATATCAATTTGACCAATGCTTAATTAGGGATGTCTTGACATCTAGAGCTACAGAAATAATCAAACATCTATTGGATATAAAATAAATGAAGAAATATTCTAACACAGCGGTGCAAGCAGGAGCGGGACCATATGAACTTCAGGGTGAAGAGTGTCATGGACAAGGCGTTAGACTGTATCGCATTCACTGCAGCAACTCTGACCGCTAACCAAAAGCAATTGGCACAATAAACATTATAAACCTCACAGCAGGAAAACAAGTTTACACAAAAAAATCCAATGTGTCCAACTAAATCAAGTGTTCTTACTAAAGAACGAATAAAACAGTGCACATCATCGTCATACCGTACATGTATCATGCTTGGCTATGAAACAACCAGCTATTGTAGAACACTTCCTATTATCATGAGATCATGGATTCCTGCAAGCATGCAAGCAACGGTAAGATTACAGATTCGATACCACTCAAAATCATCACCCCAGGAATTCACTATAGCAAGCGATATTGGTCCTCGGGCTGAGATTAGATTTTCCTAGACGTGTGTGGCGGTTGAGACGCATAACCTATTGGAGAAAGGTCTTCATCGCCTCGAGAAGACAGGGTTGGTGAAGACGCTTTCCCAGTGCAGCGTGCACGCCCCGAGCAATCGACTCCTCCGTCTTGGGGTGGTCAGCGAATGTGGCAGGTTCCTCGCCGTAGGCGACAGTGGTCCTTGGAGTAGGCTGTGAAGTGGCTTACCACTACTCCATCTATAGCATGTTTATCCCCGAAAACCATGTCGACAATAGACGGATAAAAAGAAACAAGACCATATCCACAAGGCATCTTGGTATGCTTCTCATTCATGGTCACATAATCCGTTATAGGAAGGTATTATGAAGCATACAAACAAATGACCTAGCAATAAATACTCTGAAGTTCTGAAGATGCTTGATGCATAGCTCAAATAAGATACAATGGAGACATATAAAATACCTCAGTGATATAGGCCTGCCATGGGTTGTCAGGAGTGGCATAGAATATGGGTCTCGCTGCTCAAATCACTACCTTTTCTACAAAATTCAGAGTACATAACACATGGTAAAATTTCAGAAACCATGCTTCGATTCGTCTACATCTAGTAACCTAAAATTCACTGCAAAAAAATTCATAACATATGCTAAATGATCTGATTGCTGCAGATTTGCTAAAACACGAATGAAATTTACCCGCGATATGAGAGAATGGATTAGAGAGAGGGAGGAGGAGGGGAGGTCAGATCCGGGCCTCCATGCCTAGATCAACTCCATGCTGATCCTCATGGTCGTCATCTGTGGAGGGACTCGGTTAACCAGTGAACCAGCGATTGGACCAGTGAATCAATAAACCGATAGCCTGACCGGTTCGGTCACCGGTCCGGTTTTTAAAACTATGCTAGATACCCTCTAGTCTCGGGCGGTGGCTTAACCCATGACTAAAGGGTCGTCCCTTTATATTCCGCGCGCCACCACCCACGCCCAGCAATTAGCATTTCGACAAAGACAAAGACGAAGGTGAAGGCGCCGACGCATAGAACGCAGGGGAGGTGCTGCCCGCCGATTCCACCATGTCGCCGCCCTCGTCTCCGGCCGCCCCGCACCGTACGTGTCGCGCGCCTCGCCGTGCCGCCGCGCGCCGCCCCGCCATGTCGCCGCCCTGCAACGCCGCCGCCTCACCATGCCACCGGCATCGGTTAGTATGTATAGGAGGGGTTAACTATTGGTTTTTTTGTTTTCGTTATTATGGTTAGTTTTACCATAAATAATATTAGGGTTATTAGGGCTATTACCTTTGTGGTAATAACAATAACCCTAACAATATTAGGGTTATTGTTTTAGTTTTATTAATATATATAAATGTTATTATTAGTTATTGTTTTAGTAAATATCACATTTTGTGGTAATATTATATTATTAGTTATTATTAGTATAGTAATATTATTTGTATATTATATTATTTGTGGTAATATTGTTAGTAGTATATTATTTGTGGTAATGTTGTTAGTAGTATATTGTTAGTAGTAATATTATTTGTATATTATATTATTTATGGTAATGTTGTTAATAGTAATATTATTTGTATATTATATTATTTGTGGTAATGTTGTTAGTAGTATATTATTAATATTATTAGTATATATTATTAATTTTTTTGTAACTTGTTTAACTCTCTTTCTGTTATAGTTAAGTCATGGATCCATCCGATGATCCTGGTCGCATTGGTGAAGGTCTTCTTCAGGGCATGATAAGAGATGAAATTCCTCTTATTACTACCGGTGAAGATATTTTGCTCGAGGAAGAGATTTACTCATATCTGAATACATCCGGTGATGGACTAGAGGAAAACCTAATGTACCAAGGGGAAGACCGGATAGACGAAGGGCAAACAAATAACAACAATAATGATGGCCCCTCGAAAGGATCCGACGAGGTATATATATAAAGCCTCATGTTACCTCTATTCATTAATTGATCTAGATATATCAATATATATATTAATAACTTCCTCTTCTTCTTCTTTTAGCCTGCCGGATCGAAGCAATCGACAGCTCGAACGAAACGAGGGCCGAACAAAGAGTTGGATGGTAATCAGTGGTTCACCATCGAAGAAATAGATGATGATGGTGAACCGATTGCTCCAGAGAAGCACCGGAGGATGTTTACAAATCAATGCGGGGTGCTTGTTAGGGACAACCTGCCAATCACCATCCAAGAATGGAATAAGTCAAAGAAACCCGGTGAAGAATCCAACAGTTATGTCACCGGTGATGCCAAAGATGACCTTTGGCAGAAGCTCATAACACATTTCATACTACCTCAAGAGTATGAAGAATTTGAGGCAGATGGTATTACCCCAAGGCCGGGTGGGCTTGAAAAAAGAGCGAAAGTCAAGGAGTGGGCTCTGAGCAAGATGGCCAAACTGTACCGGAACCACAAGAAAAGTTTATACGCGAAATATGTCGCGAAAAAGAAAAATCCAGACTTCAAAGGAGCAAACGATAAGTTGAGAGAACAGTGGCCCGATTTTGTAACGTACAAGCAATCTGATAAAGCAAAGGCAAAGTCGGCAAAGAATGTGTTAAATGCTGCCAAAAAGAAATACCATCATAAAATGGGGACAGGTGGCTACAAGAGTCTCGTCCCTAAGTGGGAAACTATGGAGAAGGACATGAGGGCTAGAGGCGTCACTCCTGGTACAGATGGATGGCCCGAGAGGTCAAAGCACAGGTGGAACGGACACGGGGGATCGTTGGACCCAGAAACAGGGAAGACATTATTTCATGAAAAAATTCTAAAACCCTCCGAAGACCTTATTCAAGCAATGAACGATGCTCAATTGGGATTTTTCTGTCCCAAGAGAGAGAACGACGAGCTGACACGCGCCCTCGGGAATCCTGAAAAGGGTGGATGAACACGAGGCAAAGGCGCCGGTGTCTCGTGGAAGAAAGGGTTTCCTCAATACGATGCCAGTTACAGAAGCCGTTAGAGAAAGAAGGACCGGGAGGCATACCGGATACCCAAGGTAGAGCTAGACCTAGCTGATCTGAAGAACCTCCTGCAATAAATTAGCCAAAGGCCGTCGTCAACTCACCCGCGGGCTGATGATCCTGCATTGGATCTTAGCCAGCGGACAAGCGGCGTGGCTTCCACGGAGGTCCAGGCTGATGATCAAGCACTGCTGGATGATGCACCGGCTCCTCGCTACCCCGTGGATTATGTCAGAGAGATGGCACAATGTGAGCTACATCAGCCAATGAACAACCTGTCCTTCAAGGTGGCGATCGGCACTGCTTTACCTTGTCTACCTGGAGCACTCCACCATTCACTTCCGATTCCACCTGGCTATGTTCGTGTCACGGTGGATGACATAGTGGAGGATTTTGCAGACCTAGAGATTGACATCGCTATGCCTGAAGGCCTTACGAAACTAGGAGATGTCAAGCGCAACATCATTCTATGGAAGAAGAAGTACATCAACTTTCCAAGATCGGTGCCAAGGCCACCGACTCTGAGGAATCCAAGTCCACCCCGCCCCGATGATCATCAACCTCCAATTCCACCCCGCCTCGATTATCGTCAACCTCCAAGTCCATCCCAACCCGATTATTGTCAACCTCCAAGTCCACCCCGCCCCGATGTCGATCGCCGCAACAGGAGTACATCAACTCGATCTCCGCCTCCGCGCAATAATCGATCTCTGCCTCTGCCTCCGTGCAATACTACTACGTCATCGAAGAAACGGAAGGTCGACGCTCCCCCGCGCCCCACATCAAAGAAAGGTCAAACGGCGAAGATAGTCAACATCCCGCTGACTCTTTCAAACATAACTTATGACAAGACCGATGAGGAAACTGCCGTGGATGTGGTTGCCCAAGTTAAGGCGCATTTTGCACCCAAAAAGCCTGAGCCAAAGCCGGTATATGATGCAAAAACCAAAAAGTAGGCTAAGTCCTTTATTGAGCAACCATCCCAGATATCGATGAATCTGGAATCAGACTATGACCGGGAGATTATTAAGCAAGCAAAAAAGAAAAAAAACACAAGTGCAAAAAGTGGAAAGGAAGTTGCCCAGCTCGGACAACAGAAAAATCAATCGGTCGCACCGCTCAAAGTGATTTCAGACCTCGACAAGGCCTTTAGACCTGAAATGTATATGGACATGCAAATAATGGACCCCAGAGCCCGTACTAATGATGCACTAATGGGCATCACTATATCGGAGGCCAAAGAACTTGCTACCGAAGCAAATATATCTCCTAGTCAATATTTAGGCTATGAAGATATACCAGTAGGACAGATAGTACTGAAGTATGTCCAAGAGGAACCTCTAGTCAGTAATGAGGAGCTCGCGCGTCTATCCATACATATGCGAAATCTGCACACATGGTACATGTTACAAACAGAAAAAAAAAGCATCAGAAAGATTGATTTCCGGTGGACGTGAGAAAGGAGCATCACTTCAAAGCATACTCGATACATGTTCAAATGACCGAACAGTTTCAGTTATACAACCAGCGTGCCCTGGACAAATCTATCATTGCTTGCTACTGTTTGTAAGTGATTTATTTCTATAATTAAGTTTGTAGCTCAGCTCGTTCATTGTATTTAATATATTATCCTAACTATATATCCTTTTGTATGATATTATATTCTGCAAAATGAAGATGCTTGAATGCAAAAGAGCTAGAATATATAGCGTTGGGTTTATTGACCCATATACCGTTAATGAATATACGTTAAAGAATCACCCCAAAGACGTGGAGGAAGACCTGTGCAGGTTCTTAACCGAGAATAATTTTGTTAAGAAAATACTATTTCTTTACAACTTTAAGTGAGTGTTTCTATCTTGTACATATTTTATTTTTGTTTTTTTTTAAGTTGGGACCAAGAGCAGTGGAGCGACATGAAAGCAATGCTCCATAAGTAATTTCAATCATTATCGCATTATATCGGCCTCTTTCGTTCATTTCCTGATATCAAGTAACTAATAACTCCTTTGTTTTTTTTTGCCGAGCAGGTGTTGGACACTGTTCAGACAGAAAATACCAGGTACATTCAAAGAGGAGCTAACTTATATAATGGTGAAGAGTTTACAGCAGCCACCGGGAACTCATTTATGTGGATACTACGTATGCGAGTACATCCGCGAGTTGACCAGCGAGTAAAAAGTTGACTCACATTATATTTATGATTTGCGAGAGAAACTAGAGTCAGACCAACGCATACGAGCAATTCAAGAGGAGCTGACGGGATTTATGATGAAGGAGGTTCTTGATGTATATGAAGAATATTATGCGGATGACGAGGAACTCTATATGCCTTAGTGATCTCCATGTAGTTGATATGATATATATATCCTCAATGACTATGTAATTTCAAAAATCATTTCTTCCTTTTGATATGATTGATTATATGTATGCTTGCAAGGGATCGATTAATTATATAGATACATTAATGTGTACGGTGTATGTAGTAGTGTAGAATATGTGTACTAAAATATATGTTTAAAATTATAGTAAAACACAAAACGTAAAGTGGCAAAAAAAAAACACACACACACAATCTCTGCCACGGCAGAGAAACACACGAATTATCTCTGTCCCGATAGAAAACCTTATAGTCCCGGGTGGTGTTATGCCCCGAAACTAGATGGTTTCCGCCCCCCCTCCCTCGCCTTGCTGAAAAGCCACGAGGCTGTTATCAGTCGCGGGCCGTAGCGAGCCGGGACTAGAGAGGGGGGCCTCTAGTCCCGTTTTGGCAGTCCCGGACCCAAAACCGGGACTAGAGCCCATTACAGACCGGGACTAAAAGCATGTTTTCCACCAGGGACTCCACACTCCTCTGGTTGTAATTGTTAGAAATATTAGAGATAGTTTATATGATCTCTTTAAATGTAATTTGGTTTGGTTATGGAGCAGTACTCTAACTAAACTCTCTGGTCTACATGTAAAACTCAAGATGGCTTGCCTCGTTATATTATCAACACGAAACCAACGAGAGATCTAATCGTTCTTACATCCTAAGAAAATTCACAGTAATATCAAGGCATCGCGGGTTCCAAAATTATATTGCCGAATATTTGTACGTGTAATATCAAGGCATTGTGGGTACCAAAAATATATGAGACAAATTTGGATAGGCTAGACACACAATTACAAAGAGATTGACTGGAATCCCATGATTAGGGTGGCTGGACCACCAACCACGGCGTGGTGGTGGAGATGTATTTCATTTCCTAGATGGGATTTTTTTTAAACAAGGCAAAAAAATTGCCATTTTCATTAATTAAGAAGAAGGTTTTAGAGACAAATGCATATTACAAGCCATAGAACTTTACCAAACAAAAAGGGTGGCTGGACCACCAGCCACGGCGTGGTGGTGGAGATGCATTTCATTTCCTAGATGTGATTTTTTACATGAGAAAAACCCTTTTTAACTTGACATGAGAAAAACCTTTTGAAATCACGTCTGAGGGTAATAAGTTTTCGACAAACCAGGCCACCAATGTCGGTATTGTGATTCTTTGTCTTCAAACGAACGATGTGGTTCAAAATCCCGACGGTCGACAGGTATAATGTTCGCCGCACGTAACAAACACCTAGGTTGGTCGCACGAAAATAACTTGGCCACTTGAATGCTTTCATCCGATCGACGGCAGAACACCAGGTCATGAAGATCCAAGGGTGTTTCTTGTCAAGTAACAAACTGTTTCCACTCGTGACCCCCGACCTCTCGCGACCCGAGACGCACCCTGTGGCGGCCGGGCCGTGCCCCTCCCGCCATCCCCTCTCCAGCACCTCCCTCCCATTTCTCCCCTATCACCAGCGTGGCGCCGGCCTTAGGCCGGGCGGAGGACCTCCTAGATCTCCCCTCTCGTCTATGGACATGCAGAGCTTTCCGGCTGTGGGAGGTACAACTCGTCGGCGGTTGGTGGCAGGTCACGGCGGTGCTGCCAGTCGGCAGAAGGGCAAAGAGCTCGCGGGAAGGTGATGTCAGAGCCTTCTTGGCCCAGATCTGGGACCTTTGGGTCCCATCTAGGCTGAGCGGGCCGGCGGGTCTCTTTTTGTGCCGATGCCTCCCAGAGGTGGACTTGGTGAGCCGATGGTCCATCGTCGTGGTGGAGCCTAGCCGGTCTGCTGTAGCATGGCGGAGGGGACTTTACGGACCTGATCTGGGTCCGGTCGGACCCCTTTGGGGCATGGTGTGCCATTTCTATTGTGTCCGTTCAGCTACCGTGACAGCCATGGAGATAGTTCCCTCCATCTTGGCTATGGTGTTGCCACCTCCGACTTTATTGCGCTCTCCGATTTTGTCCTCTAGGCCTCGGGACAGTGACCACAGTGAGACGGCAAGGATGGTGTCGAGGTTGTGGTGGTACATGTTAGTGGATAGCAAGTTAGGTAGAGTGCTAGGAAGCGTCCTAGGTACTAGTGGTTTTTTGGAGGTCGGGAGAAATCTCTTTCCTCGTCTGGCATTGACGCGGTGACGCCTGTTGGTGTCGCCATCCCTTCATGAATGGAATCGAGTACCCTTCCCCCACTTACCTCAGCATGCCAGGGGAATCATATAGGACTTGTGCGGGCAGCAGTACCATTATCGTCGTTTTCCTTTTTAAAGGTGTTGTTTGGTGTTGGAATTTGGTGAGTTTTGGGTTGTTGGCCCATTAGACAAATTCTAAAATTCTATTAGGCCCACTTGTGTATGGCAGCATATGGCTGTGCTAGTGGTGCTAAAGTTTAGTCTCACATTCCTAGTGGAAGGAGAGTTGGACCACCTTATATAGTAGAGTGTTGCACCTCTCACTAAGGTGTGACAAGGAGAGAAGCCCTCACGCACTCCTCCTCCGACGCCGCCCGCCTCGCCTCGTCAAGACGCGCGCGCGCCGCGGATTGCAGGAATCTCGCCGAGCCGAGCTTTATATTGCTGGTTGAGAAAATTATTTATGAGTCATTAACGGACACGTTAATTATAGCCGTTTCTAGTTTTTATGGACGTGGGTTGTTACCGACTCGGACGTGGGTTGTGTCCCACGATCTCCCTGACCTACACTATATAAGCGTCTGCGCTAAACCTAATCGGTGATCAATACACACACGCGCCTACCTACAGAACCTTGCGCAGCCGCCTTCGTCTTCCCCATCCCAGCTTGCGGCATGCACCGTAGATCGGGACAGTAGGCCTCCGAAACCCCTTCTCTCGTGAACCTGTATGGGTGAGGGGCGATCAGGTTTTTGGGGAGCGCTCAAGCGTGACTACTAGCAACCACGACGTCGTCCGACGACGAGTTTCCGAACAACGACTTCTTTCCGGACGTCACCAATCCCTTCGACAACCTCAACATGGGCGACAAAGCTGCTGCGACCACTGCGGCTGTTATTCAGTCCACACTGTATGTGATTCTCAACTGTCTTTTTCAGATTATGCTAGAATTCTTTGTTCTAGCGTTTGGTGTAGATGTGATAGGTTTATCTTGTATAGATGTAATCTGTTCATCTACTTTGTTGATCTGCATTATTGTTTTTAGTACCGTTAGTATGATCATGCTTTATCAGTTTATTATTCGGATTAAATCATATGGATTCTTGCTTATATTTTTAACAATCCAAAAACCTGATTATAGGCAACTGAATTCTACTGGTGTAACCACGGCTACTAGGCCGCCTCCTTTTGATGGCATGCATTATAAGAGATGGCACAAGAGAGCAGTTCTCTGGTTTGAAAACCTAAATTGCTATAGCGCCACTCTTGGCAAGCCTGAAGGAGAACTTTCTACTGAGCAGGAAGCGAACTTTCAGAAAGTCGATACCATGTTTATGGCGGCTTTGTTCAGTGTTCTTGGGGACAACATTGTTGACCCGTATATGTCATTTCATAATGGCAAGGACGCGTGGTAAGCACCCGAGGCCAAGTTTGGGGTCTCGGACGCTAGCACTGAGTTGTATGTTATGGAGCAATTCTATGACGACAAGATGGTTGATGAGCGCTCCGTCGTTGAGCAAGCTCATGAGATACAATCACTTTCTAAAGAACTTGAGCAGTTCAAGTGTTCCTTACCAGACAAATTTGTGGCCGGTGGCATTATTGCCAAGCTTCCTCCCTCGTGGAGGAACTTTGCTACTTCTCTGAAACATAAGAGACAAGAGTTTTCCGTTACGGATATCATTGCGTCTCTTCATATGGAAGAGAAGACGAGAGCAAAGGACAAAACTACTCGAGGATTTGAGGGAGGTTCTACTGCCAATTTGGTGTAGAGGAAAAACTTCCAATCCCACAAGTTCAAGAATAAGAACAAAACTGGGAAAGGGGATGTTTGATGGCAAGAACAAGTCCACGCACTCAAACAACTTCAAGAAGAAAAATGATAAGAGGAAAGGCTCTTGTGACGTCTGTGGTGATCCTGATCATTGGGCTCCTAGCTGCCCTAATCGCTTTGACAAGCGTCAACATAGGAACAGCGGCAAGATCGCTAATGTTGTTATTAGCGATACTGAGATGAAGGATGTTGGGTATGGTATTCTACCTACTATCCTCTCATTATGTCATTCTCCTGATTGGTGGATAGACACGGGTGCTAATACACATGTATGTTCTGATATTTCCATGTTTTCCTCTTATCGGGTCTCAAGGACTTCTTCCATGCTGATGGGAAATGGCTCACGTGCTTCTGTTCATGGTGTTGGTATGGTAAATTTGAAGTTTACTTCGGGGATGACCGTACAGCTGAAGAATGTGTAACACGTTCCCTCTATTAATAAGAATCTCGTCAGCGGATCCCTTATATCGAGATGGTTTTAAGTTGGTTTTTGAGTCCAATAAAGTTGTAATTTCTAAGTATGTACAATTTGTTGGAAAGGGTTATGAGTGCGGAGGTCTGTTTCGCTTGCCTTTGTCAGACTCATGTACTAAAGTTATTAATCATGTTTGTAATGATAATGAGTCCAATGTTTAGCATTCACGACTCTGTCATATTAACTTTGGTTGCATGACGCGGCTAGCCAATATGAGTTTAATTCCGAAATTTACCACTGTCAAAGGTTCTAAGTGCCAAGTTTGTGGGCAAGCAAAGCAACCCCTCAAGTCTCATACAGCCGCGGAACCGAGAAACTTAGCACCACTAGAACTTATACATTCAGATCTTTGTGAGATGAATGGTGTGTTGACAAAAGGTGGAAAAAGAAACTTTATGACATTGATTGATGACTCTAGTAGATACTGCTATGTTTATCTTCTGAAATCTAAAGATGAAGCTTTGAACTACTTCAAAATCTATAAAGCTGAGGCAGAAAACCAACTTGATCTTAAAATCAAGCGGCTAAGGTCAGATCGTGGTGGAGAGTACTTTTCAAAACAATTTGATTTATTTTGTATGGAATATGGTATTATACATGAGAGGACACCTCCGTACTCTCCCTACTCACCTCATTCAAATGGGGTGGCCGAAAGAAAGAAGCGCACTCTAACTGGTTTAGTTAACGCCATGTTAGATACATCGGGTTTTTGCAAGGAATAGTAGGGGTAGGCGCTAATGATTGCGTGTCATATCCTAAACCGTGTTCCCATAAAGGATAAAACCATAACTCCATTTGAGGAATGGGAAAATAAAAGGCTTAAACTCTCTTACTTACAAACTTGGGGTTGTTTGGCGAAAGTCAATATTCCAATACCCAAGAAGCGAAAGCTTGGACCAAAAACCGTTGATTGTGTTTTTCTGGGATATGCTTTTCATAGAATTGGCTATAGATTTTTGATAGTAAAATATGAGGTATCCGACATGAATGTTGGTACAATTATGGAGTCGGATGATGCGACTTTCTTTGAGGACATCTTTCCTATGAAAGGTATGTCTAGCTCATCAAATCAGGAGATGACTAGTTCATCTAGTGAGGAATTTTCTATAATTACTGAACCCACTATGCCGATAGAACACTCTGATGATACTGTGGAGGATGATAATGAAGCTCCCAAAAGGATCAAGAGACAAAGGACTGCAAAGTCATTTGGTGATGATTTCATTGTGTACCTTATGGATGATACTCCCACTTCTATTTCAGAAGGTTATGCATCTCAAGATGCTGACTACTGGAAGGAAGTTGTCCGAAGCGAGATGGACTCCATCTTAGCTAATGGTACTTGGGAAGTCACTGATCGTTCTTATGGGTGCAAACCTATAGGATGTAAGTGGGTGTTCAAGAAAAAGCTTAGACCTGATGGTACTATTGAAAAGTACAAGGCACGTCTTGTGGCCAAGGGTTATACCCAAAAAGAAGGTGAGGACTTCTTCGACACCTACTCACCTGTAGCCAGATTGACCACTATTCGAATACTACTATCCTTGGCTGCCTCACATGGTCTTCTCGTTCATCAAATGGACATTAAGACAGCTTTTCTAAATGGAGAGATAGATGAGGAAATTTATATGGAGCAGCCTGACGGATTTATAGTAGATGGTCAAGAACGAAAGTTGTGTAAGTTAGTGAAGTCTTTGTATGGTCTTAAGCAAGCTCCTAAGAAGTGGCACGATAAGTTTGAAAGAACTTTGGCTTTGTTGTAAATGAAGCTGACAAATGTGTGTACTATCGCCATGGTGGGGGCGAGGGAGTTATTATGTGTCTCTACGTTGATGACATATTGATATTCGGGACCAACCTCGCTGTTATCGAGGAGGTCAAAGAGTTCCTATCTCGCTGCTTTGAGATGAAGGACTTGGGACTGGCTGGTGTAATTTTAAACATCAAGCTACTAAAGGATGACAATGGTGGGATTACATTGCTTCAGTCTCACTATGTGGAAAAGATATTGAGTCGCTTCGGGTATAGCGACTGCAACTCTTCTCCAACGCCTTATGATCCGAGTGTGCTACTTCGAAAGAATCGAAGGATTGCTAAAGATCAATTGAGATATTATAAAATCATTGGCTCGCTCATGTATTTAGACAACTCTACTAGACCTAGCTTTTCCTTTGTTGTAAGTAAACTGAGTCGATTTGTGTCAAATCCTAGAGATGATCATTGGCATGCTCTTGAAACAATTTTGCGCTATTTGAAAGGCACTGCGAGTTATGGTATTCACTATACTAGGTATCCATGGGTACTTGAGGGTTATAGTGATTCAAACTGGATATCTGATGCTGATGAGATTAAGGCCACAAGTGGTTATTTGTTTACACTTGGTGGTGGCGCTGTTTCCTGGAAGCCTTGCAAGCAGACCATCTTAACGAGGTCAACAATGGAAGCAGAACTCACAACATTAGACACAGCCACTGTTGAAGCAGAGTGGCTTCGTGAGCTCTTGATGGACTTACCTGTGGTTGAAAAACCAATACCCGCCATCCCGATGAACTGTGATAATCAAACTGTGATCGTAAAAGTAAACAGTTCTAAGGAAAATATGAAGTCATCAAGGCATGTGAAGTGGAGATTGAAATCTGTCAGGAAACTAAGAAACTCTTGAGTTATTGCGTTGGATTATATCCAAACATCTAAAAACCTGACAGATTCCTTCACAAAGGGTTTATCACGCAATGTGATAGATACTGCATCGAGGGAGATGGGTTTGAGACCCATGCTATGAGTTGATACCAGTGGCAACCGCTCTATGTGATCGGATATCCCGTGAATTAGGGTTAGGAGACAAGTTGTTGGTCAGCTGAGAGGAGAGTATCCCCATATTATATTTACATCTCCATAAAGATGCAATACTCTCTTAATCTGCATGGCAGGTTGATATTTATCTTAATATGTTCCAAGTGGCTTTTATAAGCGGAGATGTTTTCCTACAGAACATCACTTGAGGAACACACCTATATGAGTCTGACTGTCAAACGTCGTAGTCCGTGAGAGTTGGGTGTTCTCTAATAAACTCATGAAAGGCACTAGAGTATGACGACAGCCCTGTACTGGTCTAGATTTTGTGTGAAACTAGCGTGCAGAAAACTTGTAATTCAAGGCATAGTCCACTATTCAAGTTGCTAGCTAGTGTATCATGAAGTTTAACGTGAAAGTTCAACTTAACAGTCTCCACTACAAACCGGTATATAAAACAATATTCTGGAAGAAAAATGATGTGATGTGCCAATGAGACTTTGTGGGGGATTGTTGGAATTTGGTGAGTTTTGGGCTGTTGGCCCATTAGACAAATTCTGAAATTCTCTTTGGTCCACTTGTGTATGGCAGCATATAGATGTGCTAGTGGTGCTAAAGTTTAGTCCCACATTTCTAGCGGAAGGAGAGTTGGACCACCTCATATAGTAGAGTGTTGCACCACTCACTAAGGTGTGACAAGGAGAGAAGCCTGTTGGAGATATGCCCTAGAGGCAATAATGAATGTAGTTATTATTATATCTTTGTGTTTATGATAAATATTTACATTCATGCTATAACAGTATTGACCAGAAACATTAATACTTGTGTGATTTGTAAACTAAATTAGAGTCCCTGGTAAAGCCTCTTTATAATACTAGCTTGTTGATTAATAGATGTTCATTGTTTCTTGATCATGAACATTTGAGATGTTGTTAATAACAAGTTCATATCATTAGGAGAATGGTATGATGGACATACTCCTATAGATAAGCGTAGCATAAAGATCAAGTCATTATAATAGTTCAATTGCTATAAGCTTTCTGATACATAGTAACCTAATTCCTTCGACCATGAGATCATGCTAATCACCATCACCGGAAGGATGCTTTGATGACATCAAACACCACACCGTAACTGGGTGGCTATAAAGGTGGCATTGAGTGTTCGGAAAGTATCGGTTGAGGAACATGGATCAAGAGTGGGATTTGTCCATCCATATGACGGATAGATATACTCTGGGCCCTCTCGGTGGAATGTCATCCAATTGGCTTGCAAGCATGTGACTGGCTCGCAAGGGATCACATACCACGGGAACGAGAAAATAGTACTTATCAGTAACGAGGTTGAACTAGGTATGCAGAGATACCGACGATCAAAACCTCGGATAAGTAAACTATCGTGAGATAAAGGGAAATTGGTATGGTATGTAAGTGGTTCATTCGATCGCAAAGTAATCGTAGAAATATTTGGGAGCCATATGAATTTCCAGATTCCTCTATTTGTTATTGATCGGAGAAGTGTCTCGATCATGTCCGCATAATTCACGAACCGTAGGGAGACACACTTAAGGATTCGATGTTGTTGGGTAGTTATGAAATGATGAGTAAGAGACCGAATGTTGTTCGGAGTCTCGGATGGGATCCGGGATATCAGGAGGAGATCCGAAATGGTCCAGACAATAAGATTCATATAAGGAAAGTCCTGTTTCGGAGTTGGGGAATGATTCCGGTGTTTTCACTAGGAATGTTCTAGAAGGGTCCGGAAGGTCCGGCACTCCAGAGGGAAGGGTACATGAATGTGTCATGACAATATGGAATGGTTGCATCATGTACTAGGTCACTTGGCTGGGCAAAATAAAGGGAGAAATCAAATCCTAGTTTGAAAGTCAAACGCCAATTTGAAAAAGTCAAACGGCAAGTTTGCTTGGTGGAGGGAGAGTAGAAAACCTACTTGGGGAGGAGTTCCTCTCCCTCCACCTGCCGGCCAAGGAGACCGAGTTGGGGGAGGACTCACTCCTCCCAACCGACCACCCTCCACCTATATAAGGAGGGGTAGGGCACCCCCTACCCCCTCACACCCAAAACCCTAGCCTCCAAGTCGCCGGCCACCTCCTAGCCGACGCCTAGCGCCTCCTCTAACTCGGCGAGTTGTTGTTTCCCCAAACCCTAGCCGCCGGCCAAGCCCTCCCCTTGGTTACCTCTAAATCCTAGATCACCAAGGCCTCTCTCATAGTCCACCATACTCGCTCCGGCTTAAGGCGAAGCCCTGCGAGATCTCCCCTCTACTTCCGACACCACGCCGTCGTGCTGCCAGAATCGCGAGGAGAGTGCTACAACCTCCGCTGCCTGCTGGAACAAGGGAGAGGAAGGTCTTCATCGAGTACCGAACGTGTGACCGACTGCGGAAGCGCTGCCGGAGCGCAGCGCCGGAAGGATCGTCTACGCGATCTTGAAATCTTCGATGGTGAGTTCTCTATCGACTCGTTGCTACAATCTAGTAGATAGATCTTGGCATGTTTGTGCGCATGCAGTACAATTTTTTTGTTTTCCATGCTACGAACCCCTACAGTGGTATCAGAGCCGTGTCTGTATGTAGATCTGTTGCACGAGTAGAACACAATGGTCATTGTGGGCGGTGGTGCTTTTATTATCAATTGATTTTTGTGTACTTTGCATCTTGCGGTATGATGGGATGAAGCGGCCCGGGCTAACCTTACATGACATCGTTCATGAGACTTGCTCCACACTCAACATGGAACTTGTATTGCATAAGTGGCTTTGCGGGTGTCTGTCTCTCCCATTATAGTATAGATCCAATTTACAACGGGCACTTGGTAGTTCAAACATCAACGTTGTGGTTCTTGTTCGTAAGTTAGATCCACACTTACTGAAAGCCCCAAACCACGTAAAATATGCAAAGAAAATTAGAGGCGTCTAACTTTGTTTTGCAGGGGTGTGCTGTGATGTGATATGGCCATGATTGTGATTATATATGATGTATGCAATGTCCTTTATTGTAAGTTGGCAACCGGCAGGAGCCATATGGTTGTCTTTAATTTCTGTTAAGACCCGCATGTCTATTCAAAGTAGTTGTAATAGTTGAAGCTGGTGGACGACAACCATGAAGCGGCGCCATTTACCTTGACGCCATACCTGTGATGATGGAGATCATGTTCGTGCTTGAAGATGGAGATCGGAAGCATAAGAAGAAAGGCCATATCATATCACATATTATGAATTGCATGTGATGTTAATCCTTTATGCATCTTGTATTGCTTAGTTAACGACGGTAGCATTATAAGATGATCCCTCAAGCACACAAATTTCAAGTTTTAAAGTGTTCATCCTTAGTAAGCACCATTGCTAAAGCTTGTTGTTTCGAAGCACCACGTGATGATCGGGTGTGTTAGATTCTGCAAGTGTATACAACGTGAGCAAGCCAGATTTGCTCATGCGGAAGCTAAGGTTTGATCTTGACGATCCTAGCATGTACATACATGGTCTCGGAACACGGATCACCGAAAGGTAAAGCATGCGTCATAGAGTAGATATGATGAACATGTTGATTGTTCGCCATTGAAGCTACATCAACTCTCGTGATGATCGGTTTTGATGTGGTGGATTTATTTCGTGTGATCACTAAAACAATGTGAGGGATATTGTTTTGAGTGGGAGTTCACCTAGATTAATTTAACTATTAATTAGAACTCAATCTGTCATAAAACTTAGTCTAAACTATTGCAAATATGTTGTAGATCAATGGCGGCCCCTACCATCAATTTTAATGCGTTCCTAGAGAAAGAAAAGTTGAAAAACAATGGAAGCAACTTCGCGGATTGGTTCCGCAAAGGATTGTCCTCAATGCTGGTAATTTGACCTATGTGCTGGATGCACCGCTGGGTGATCCGCCTGCAGCTACTGCTACCGATGCAGTTATGAAATGATGAATAAGAGACCGAATGTTGTTCGGAGTCTCGGATGGGATCCGGGATATCATGAGGAGATCCGAAATGGTCCGGAGAATAAGATTCATATAAGGAAAGTCCTATTTCGGAGTTAGGGAATGATTCCGGTGTTTTCACTAGGAATGTTCTAGAAGGGTCCGGAAGGTCCGGCGCTCCGGAGGGGAAGGGTACATGAATATGTCATGAAAATATGGAATGGTTGCATCATGTACTAGGTCACTTGTCTGGGCAAAATAAAGGAAGAAATCAAATCCTAGTTTGAAAGTCAAGCGCCAATTTAAAAAAGTCAAACATCAAGTTTGCTTGGTGGAGGGAGAGTAGGAAACCTACTTGGGGAGGAGTTCCTCTCCCACCACCCGCCGGCCAAGGAGGCCGAGTTGGGGGAGGACTCCCTCCTCCCAACCGGCCACCCTCCATCTATATAAGGAGGGGTAGGGCACCCCCTACCCCTCACACCCAAAACCCTAGCCTCCAAGTCGTCGGCCACCTCCTAGCCGCCGTTGCCTAGGGCCTCCTCTAACTCGGCGAGTTGGGGTTTCCCCAAACCCTAGCCGCCGGACAAGCCCTCCCCTTGGTGCCCTCTAAACCCTAGATCACCAAGGCCTCTATCATAGTTTACCATACTCGCTCCAGCTTAAGGCGAAGCCCTGCGAGATCTCCCCTCTACTTATGACACCACGCTGTCGTGCTGCCGGAATCGCGAGGAGAGTGCTACAACCTCTGCTGCCTGCTGGAACAAGGGAGAGGAAGGTCTTCATCGAGTACCGAACGTGTGACCGACTGCAGAAGCGCTGCCGGAACACAGCGCCGGAAGGATAGTCTACGCGATCTTGAGATCGGCAAGAGTTCGATTACATCACCCACGAGAATCTGCTCTCGTTAACCGCTTTGGAATCTTCGAGGGTGAGTTCCTCTATCGACTCACAATCTAGTAGATAGATCTTGGCTTGTTTGTGTGCATGCGGTAGAATTTTTTGTTTTCTATGCTACGAACCCCTACAAAGCCCTCGCGCACTCCTCCTCCGACGCCGTCCGCCTCGCCTCGCCACGCCTCGCCTCGCCTCGCCACGACGCCCGGGCGCCGTAGGTTGCGGGAATCTCGCCAAGCGGAGCTTTATTTTGCTGGTTGGGAAAATTATTTATGAGTCATTAACGGATGCGTTAATTACAGCCGTTTCCAGTTTTTATGGACGTGGGCTGTTACCGACTCGGACGTGGGTTGTGTCCTACGATCTTCCTGACATGCACTATATAAGTGTATGCGCTAAACCTAATCGGTGATCAATACACACACGCGCCTACCTCCTGAACCTTGCGCCGCCGCCTTCGTCTTCCCCATCCCGACTTGCAGCGTGCACCACAGATTGGGACAGTAGGCCTCCGAAACCCCGCCTCTCATGAACCTGTACGGGTGAGGGGCGATCAGGTTTTTAGGGAGTGCTCAAGCGCGACTACTGGCAACCACGACGTCGTCCGACGACGAGTTTCCGAACGACGACTTCTTCCCGGACGTCACCAATCTCTTTGACAACCTCAACATGGACGACAACGCTGCTGCGACCGCTGCGGCTGCTATTCATCCTACACTGTATGTGATTCTCAACTGTCCTTTTGAGATTATGATAGAATTCTTTGTTCTAGCGTTTGGTGTAGATGTGATAGGTTTATGTATAGATGTAATCTGTTCATCTATTTTGTTGATCTGCATAATTGGTTTTAGTACCGTTAATATGATCATGCTTTATCAGTTTATTATTCGGATTAAATCATATGGATTATTGCTTATATTTTCAACACTTGGTACACGGCGTTCCGGAGCAGTAGAAGTGTGGTGGAACAACTCCGGAGGATGTATCAGTTGCGAGTTATCCTTGTTTTTCGTCGATCTGTCGGTATTGGCCTTATTATCTCTTTTCTTTCTCTTGTTTTTTTTTCTTTTGGATGTGATTGTGTTGTTTGTCCTAGCAGGGCTCTTGTTGTACGTTGATCGATAGAGATCAACTTATTGTACGTCGATCCTTGTTTTTTCTTTTCTTTCTCTTGTTGTACGTTGTGGTTACTATAGGGGGGAGGGGGTGAAAGCGAGGAGTTTCTTGTCCAGAGCACGAGTATCACGGGTCCTTCACTCCTTCCAGCTGGAGTCGTCGCATTCTCCATGATGTGTGAGTGCTGTGACTAGCTAGACTTTGACTTCGAACGAAAAGTTCTGACTGGACTAGCTACGTTGAAAACGTTCCACGGCTGACGTAAGATCCGCTGAGCTCATCATTAAAACAGGGCAAAATGGTTGCATCAGATATTTCAAAATGGGCAGCATGTTTTGAACCTTTTTTTAGCTGATGTTTTCAACTTCTACTACTTTGGAGGTAGTATGTACCATGTTCACCGCAAAGACGACGGGACCGAAAGCTTAGCTAGTACTCCTACATCTTTTGTGGAAGTGTTGTACTATACGTACACTAACACTCGTAAGCTGAACTTGGTGATCAAGTTCGTAAGAATATATATATATGCGTCGGCAAGACTTCGACTTTGCAGGGAGTAGTAAACCGCGTGGAAGGACGCATTTGCAAGTTTGAACTGGCCGGTACGTGCTTGTCAAATTTACCGGCAGGCCAGGCCACACGCGTAAAAACCATGCAAGTGTACTTATAGGTAGGCCTGCCATGCATGCATGATGTCTTATAAATAACAGGCCAAATTCTCAAACAAAAACTCACGTACACACACATCACAGAAAGCCCTGTTTGATTGATCGATAGAGATCAACTTAAGGTCGTCACAAAGTTTAAGGAAGCTTATTGTTCTATGGCGTCCATGATGACGAGGAAGCTTGTAGCGGCCACGCTCTTGGTCCTCATGGTGCCCATTTCCGGCCCATGGACCAGGGCGGCTGCGAGGCCGGTGCAAAGTGATCAAGTCTATGCCAGGGAACCCTCCTCTTCCGGCAGTTGGGTAGGCACTATGATGTTGCCACCCACGCATTGGCATGGACACATGCTATTTCCAGTTGAGGAATTAAAGGGGCCCCAAGGGTGTCCGAAAACTAGCAATCATAACATACCATCTTGTCGATCGCCATAGAGATGTGTGGGCAGGGAATCGCCATGTGGTGCATGAAGGTCGAGCATGAAGTTGATAATTAATCTTCGATTTGCAGTGATGATAGATATAATGTATGGATCGTCATAGTTCAGATATATATATCTCTTACGATTTGTTAATTTCTTATCCAGCATTTGTGGTTCCTTTAATTGTAGTTGTTGGAGTTGGGTGTAATAAACAATAATCATGTACCTCTTTTTAATTTATGCTTTATGCATCAATGTGTCACATCCCAAAATTTTCAAAAATTTGGAATGTGAAATAAATAAATAAGCTTGGTTGATTGTTAGACTTCGTTAAAAAAAATTGAGTGAATAGAAACTTTTGAGAACTTGTTTGAACCTTCTCAACCATGATTTAAAGACATTCTTATATGAGTGGATTAACATGACTATCCAACTTGATTTCATTTTGTTTCAACCATTGGAATTATATAGTGGCATTTAAAAATGTTCATCCAACCATGCGTGACTTATTTAAGAAAGGGAATAAGAGGACTTTCCGAAATTATGGTGGATTGTCATTTTAACATGTTCCCTTTTGACAATAAAGTTCTTTCTTGAATTTGTGGTATCTCCCTAAATATTTTACAACACTTGCTTTATATGAGAGAAGATAGTATGACTTCTTCATTTTATTTGGATTTCAGTGTGATGCCTTTATGCACTATAGGTGAAAATGTTATTTGTATGCATTGTGTGGTATCGTTTGCATTGAATTGAGTGAAGATTGATTTTAGAAAAAATTTGAAACCTGTTTTAGTGGTTTTGGACTCCTAAATAAAAAGGTATGAAACCAATAATAAAAATAAAAAAATAAAAAGAAAAGAACAAGAAATACCTAAACTAGTCTAACTAGACCGCATCAGGCTAGCCTAGCCCCTCTCTGCCGCCCACCGCGCGCAGCACCGCAGCAAGCCAGCAGCAGACGCACAGCCTAGATGAGGCCTAGCAAGTGCTAGCAGCGGCCCACGCCACCCCTCCTCTCCCTATGCTAGTGGACCCCACTCGTGTCTCCTTCTTCCTCGCGGTTGGAGACCGACGAATGCAGTCCGCCCTGGTCCGATCAATTTCTCGCCGAATTCACGTGTTTTGTTTGATCCATTTGCCCCTCGTGCACGGAATCTTCCTATAAATACCCCCGCCCTCAGTCTTCCCGCGATTTTTCGCCTAATTGGTAGCCCTAGCCGCCCCCACGGAAGCTGGCCGATATCGCCACCGTCCGCCGCCACTGCAATCTCGAACCCTAGGTGTCGAGCCACCCGCGCCTCCCCTTCCTCCCATGTTCTCTTTACCTTGGTATACCGCGTCGCCCTGACCTGTTTTCCCCTCCCCTCTCACAGTACGACACCTACAGGACCTCATCGGAGCACTCCCATTGCCGAACCGCTCCAGCCGTTCGGTGTCATTGCTCGAGGAAGCAATCGACCGCGACAAGGTCACCAGGAGAGCCAGCACCTTTCCCCGCTTCCCACCGACTACTTGATCGCCGCCGGAGGACAGGAGGAGCCCCGCCACCATTGCCGTCTGGAGAAACCTCGTCGCCGCTCGCCGTCATCACTCCGGTGAGCCAGATGTTGTGGGGGAAGGATTTCTTTCCAGTCGTCAGATCATGATCCAACGGCAGAGAACGAACCAAGTAACTGAAAAAGTACCGGCGAACTGTGAGCTGCCCCGTTGTGCAGTATATTCCATAAAATAGTTAAATAGGCATATAATGTATTAACATTGTAAAAATCATAGAATCAAATATTAGTCAGAAAAATACAAATTATATATCCCTGGATTCATAAAAATATGTAGAATTTGATCATGAAATAAAATTAGCACCTTGACTAATGCATATTTTATATAGTATTTAAATATATTTAATGGTATAAAGTTCAAAGGAAATTATCCACAACTCCAAATTTAGCAAATTTGATGTCTATGGATTCGTAAAATTTTAATCTACGCCACTTTACCGTTAGTTGATTTTGTCATAGTAAAAAATAATTACTACAATTAAATCCCCCAAATGAGTACTTTTGCTATAACTTTTACTCTATAAACCTTTTTAAGGTGAAACCAGTAGAAAATGAAAGCTATAAACGTTAACTATCTAGTATCATGGTTTACAAAAAATCATGAGACTATTTAATACTAAAACTATTCGGATTCCAATAATGCCTATTAAAAGACTATTTCCTTAATAGAAAATGCTTATGGAAGGATTTTTGTATCGTTTTCTTTTATAAAATGCATGCATACTGTATTGTTGTGTTTGTGCTACTATATATGATTGCATTTATTTATTTTGTGCGATAGATTGCTCGTAGTGCGATTATTGTGATTGTGACGACTATGTGAACAACATCAACAATAAGGCAAGTGAAACTGGCTTCTTTACATTCCATTTATTGTTCTATGCATTTCGTGTGTATTGGTAGAGCTACATGTGTGGAAGTAATTGTTGTTTTGTGCTATGACCATGGTCTAGTGGAAAGGGGTGTGTTTTGGTATGCTATGGTTATGGTAGCGAAATATATTGTGTTTTGATTTGATGAAAGGAGATAATTGTTTATATGGATGGAATAGAAGATATAGTTTGAGTGGCATGGTAAGGGCAAAGGCCTAACTTACTCACATGTTCACCAGTAGAAGTTGAATGCCATGGTAGAGACGTTGATCCTGAGTACTAACATGAGCATAGCATGTTTGGTTGAGTACCATGGTAGGGTTGTTGAACTTGACTACTGACATGAGCATAGCCAAGTTATTTGAAGAGTGGCATGATAGAGCGTTGAGCTTGACTACTGACATGTGCACTAGAGTTTGGTTGTTGATGCGATTCATGGTAAGGGCATTGAGCCTGACTTACTGACATGATTATTAGTATAGATGGAGTATGGATTCAGAGTTGGAGTATGAAATTTATCTAGTGAAGTTGGAGGTTTAGAACTTGTTTTTGAAAAAAGGACAAGATGTTGTATGCCTTCTATAAAATATACTATTACATTATGGATATGTTATAGTTGCTTAGTGACACTTGCCAATACATTCAATGTATTGACCATTCGTGGTTGCAACCTTTCATGTTACAGGATATTCTCAGGACGAGTAAGGTTATCATTTAGGTTGCGAATCTTCACTCAGTTTGTTTCCGGTGGCGTGATGGAGCCTTTAGCTATTGTTTATTTGTTGAACTATGTTATTTGAGATAGCTATGAGCTAAGCAAATTTGTAATATTTATACTCTTGAATAAATCGTTGTAATAATATGATGCATTGACACTCTTTTATTTATCAAAACTGTGTGTGCTAGCTAATCGATCTAAGGGACTAGCACTATAAACTACTATAAGCTTGTATAAAATCCTTATTGTTGCTATGCTTGAAATTCAGGATATGAAGCTGATACGTCCAAAACGTATCTACTTTCCCGAACACTTTTGCTATTGTTTCTCCTCTAAACTTGTGTGATTTGGATACAACTAACACGGACTGGCCCTGTTTTCAGCAGAATTACCTTGGTGTCTTGTTTTTGTGCACAAAATCAACTATCAGGAAAAATCCCGGAAAATATGCCAAAAATTATATTTCACCAGAAGACCTACGGAGCCAGAAGACGAGACGGAGAAGGGGCCTGGGGGGCCCACACCCCTGCCAGGCGCGGGCCCACCACTGGCCGCGCCTAGGGGTGTAGCCACCCCAGGCACCCCCTCGGCCTCCCTCTGCACCTATAAGTTGCCTCTTGACCTAAAAATCGGAGGGGGGGGTCGATAGTTTTCCAAAAAGAGTTCCGCATTAGAAACTCCGTTCTGGCACCCTGTCGGGACGGGGATTTGGAGAGGATCATCGTCATCGTCATCACCAACGCATCTCCATCAACCATCGATGTTTCCCTCATCCATGAGTGAGTAATCCCCTGCTGTAGGCTTGGGGATGGTAGGGATTAGATGAGTTCTATCATGTAATCGAATAAGATCTGTTAGGGCATAGTGCCTAGTATCTCTATTAGTGCTATTTGACTTTGTTGCAACTTCTTGTGCTTAATGCTTGTCACTAGGGCCCGGGTGCCATGATCTCAGATCTAAACTTATTATTGAATCATTATGATAGTATTGTTTGTGATATTATCTGCAAGTTGTGTACACATATCATTGTCTGGATCCAAAGGCCCCAAAGTGACAATAATTGGGACAACCGGAGGGGATGGTTGTGGTGTGAGGATCACATGTGTTCACGGAGTGTTAATGCTTTGCTCCGGTGCTCTATTAAAAGGAGCACCTTAATTGCCAGTAGTTCCCTAAAGGCCCCGCTGCCACGGGCTGGCTAGATAGACGATGTTGTGCAAGTTCTCATTCCGAGCACGTATGACTATATTTGGAGCACATGTCTGGGATTTTTTAGTACTTGGATGCTTGTTATTATTTATCTGCAATGCCCTAGATCTTGAAGTTACATGTTTAGACTCTTCCATGCAACGCCCGTCCATCCATCCCTATGCCTACCGCACTCGAATCCCACTGTTACCATTCCTGTTACTATTGCTCCTGTTTTGTTATTGTTGTTGCTACTATCAAACTGTTGCTATTGATAAACTTCTGTGAGCAAGAACTATTTCCAGGTGCATCTAAATTGACAACTCAGTTTTTATGGTTTGCAAGTATTCTTTGGCTCCCCTTGTGTCGAATCAATAAATTTGGGTAATACTACACGCGAAGACTGTTGCGATCCCCTACACTTGTGGGTCATCAGAAGACTACGCTCATAAGTTTGCTTTTGTGAGAAATACTTACCTAGAAAAGCTTCGGAGATACCTTTCCATGAATTGAAGTGTCCAGCGGGAAGCGATTTTAGCCTATCTTTAGCTTTTCCTTTCAGCGAGAACCGGAACAGATATAACTTCAGCTTATCATTTGTCCATACATTTTCCTTCACCGTAGAACACAATGAAGTAAATTTTTCAATATGCTCATATGGATCATTGTTCGGATCTCTTGAAAAAGCTATTTCCATGATCCTATTTATCCACATAGGATTAATCTCATATCCATCCATATCAATAGCGGGCTGAACTATAGGAGCATGTAAATGATCAACACTCGGAGAAGAATACTCTGCAAGACTTTTACTTTCCATAGTTCCTATGTTCTTGAATTTCCTATAAATAAAATAAATAACAAGACTACTAACAAAAGGTAAACTAATTTTTTTGTTCTTTGCAAATAATCAAAAGCAGTAAGATAAATAGCAACAAACGGAAATAAACTATGTGCGAGTAGGAAGGTAATAAACGGACGCTTAGCTCCCCGGCAATGGCGCCAATTTGATGACTGAATTCCTGCACCAACAATAGGGTTATTGCAGTACATGTAGCAGCAAATATTTAAGAGTTTGTCCTGATGGGACATCGACGAACGGAAACAACACGACCCCATAGCCACGTTTTCAATGCAGCCACGTTTCGCACCCAAACTGTGGTTTGAAAATAGCCTATTCTATAAGTTACTAGAACAACGACAATTGAGAGAGGTTTAAAGTATCTAATAACAAAGAACTTTAAACAAGAACAAAATAAACTAAGATAGAAAGTAAATAGGAATATGAAGTGAATTAAAGAGATTGTAGTTGTAGAATTGAATGAAATAAGAGAGGGCTTGTAGGCTTCGGTCTCACTAGTACTAGATGTACAAATATATGTGTGATCCATAAGAGATTCCTCAGGCAAACATACGTTCACATTTGATTACCGGGTTGTCACTCTGTGTGCACTATGTATGATTCTCGCGCGTCACGGCAAGGCAAAAAGGCACTTCCGGACCAAAGGATCACATAAACTCATCTTATATCACAATAAACTCTAACTTAGCGCACTAGATCATACCTCACCCTAGAATTGAATCAATCACTCACTCATGGATGAACAACAAAACATATATAAATATATAATGATGTCACAACCGTGTTTAATCTTACAGTTCTAAACACAAGAGAGAGAGAGAGATGGAGATGATGATGGAGATGGAGATCGATGCGCAGTGGTGGTGATGTCTTCCTTCTCCTCCTCCTCCTCTTCTTCTTTCTTGGATGCCTTGATGGTGATGGTGTTGAGGTAGATCTAGATCTCGGAGGTGTGGTTGAAGCAGAGCTCCGCCACTATGGAGATTGGATGGGTGGCGGCAGCGGCAGAGCTCCGCCCCTAGAGGGCTATGGTGTCGTATCCTTTTTTCTTGACTCCTCCCTCCTTTATATAGGACTTGGGGGTTCCCTAGGGTTCCCCCAATACCATCATATGACTTATGGAAGGTTCTGGAGCTTCCAGGGGGGCGAAATCCCGTCGTTTGCGACCTTTTTACCAATTATACGGCCAAACTATACAACATAAATTTTTAGCTCCAGTCGTATATTTGGTCGTTGAACTTTCGGGTTTCGTGGTGTTTTGGCCGCCATTTCTTCATATGAACTCCGTTTTGGGCGTTCTTGGGCTCGTTGAGTCGTATCGACGAGGTCTACAACCCCATGGTCTCGGATCTTCATTTTGAGAAGTTGGAAAAAATCACTTTTTCCAACACCTCAAATCGCTAAGTCTGCTCCTGCAACTCCTCCATACTATGCTCTCTTTGTTTCTTTTGCCTTCGTTTTATCCATAATTATTATCAACACCTACACACATGTCAAAGACAAGAAAGAGGGATAAAATTCTACTCAAACTACTAAATGTGCATAGCTCATATTGAATTTAATGAAAACAAGTAATCATGCATATCAAGCATAGCAATAGTTAGATGGAGCATGATATGATAGGCAAATGACACAATTTATATAGCTAAAAAGTGTTGTATTATCACAGCCATTAGTGGCAAAGCAAGTTGTTTGTATAAGGAATTTCCTCATGGATCTTGGTGTGGTTCAGGGCTCGTCCAATCCGTTAGACGTGTATTGTGACAAAAATGGTTCTATTGCACAAGCTAAGGAACCTAGACAACGCTACAAGAACAAGCACATACTCATGCGGTACCACCTGATTTGCCAGTTCATGGATCAGGCTGATATCAAATTATGCAAGCTACACACGGATGAAAATATTGCGGATCCGTTGACAAAGCCGCTACCACAACCAAAGCATGAGGTGCACCTGAGAGCTATGGGCATTAGATGCCTAGACATGTGATGTCATAAGATTGACTCTAGTGCAAGCGGGAGACTGTTGGAAATATAGCCCCTAGAGGCAATCATGTATGATGATATTTTTCCCATTGTATTCATATAGTTATTAAGTTATCCTTGTATGAACATCTAATGTATATCATTGAATATGTGATTCGGTCGTGGAACTATACATTCATGCTGTTCATACTAAATATCCTCGGTCATTGAGGTTGTGCTGGACACACAACTTAGACCAATGTGAAAGTTGGTTGGATGACTCGGTTCCACTTTTCATCGTCATGGTGATGCCATCCCGACTTACACAGATTCGGCTAAAAAGTTTTAGCGAATCAGATTGACCCATATTGAGGTACAACGAACAAGTCGTTATTTGTATATCTCAATCAATGTAATCCTTAGACCTAAGGTTTTCGTACAATCCTAGTTGAGGATCACTGACTTAGGTTCTGTCAAACGCTGATCCGTAACAGGGCAGTTATAAAGGCAGAGTTCGGGTCGACTGAGAATCAAGTTGCGTGATGTGAATAACCAAGATGGTATTTTTCCCCTCCACTTGGAGAGATATTCTTTGGGCCCTCTCGGAAGATATGATTCGAATGCATGGACATGCGCGACTCGGTTAAGTGTTAATCGTGGCGATCGACTAAAAGTTAGTCAGATGAATTACTTATCTCGGATCGAGAAGAGAGTCGGACTATTTAAGGGATGATAATTATTCTCCTATAGTCTGACAAGGTATATCGTGAGGCAAAAGGGACCCAGGCGCATGTCTTCATGACTCTTTGGTACTTGGGAGTCGGCACATTCTGCTAGGAGCCGCTACCGACCGATCGATTGAGAGTCGGACTCTAATCGTTTCCAATTTGCCATGAGCCTGCGGGGTCACACACTTAAGAGCGGGAGCAAGTTCAGATTGGATCTGAACCGGAAATCTGATTGGGTTAGACCCGAGCCGGATTTGGACTGAATCAGTGAGTCGGACTCAAGGTGACTAATATGGGTTTTAGTGAATAGACCACGAGTGAGTGGAGCCCATTTTTACTCCCTATATATAGTGGGGCGCATAATCCCAGGAAGGTAGACGGTTAGGTCATTCCATGTCTTGAAAACCCTAGCTCCACAGCAGTCCTGTCGCCGTAATGGACCTAGGAGTCCACCACCGACGCTCCTCCTCGTACGTGTGGATACCAGTAGTGGTGTTGTATGATCAGCACCAGGACGATCATGATTGGATCGGATCGTGAGGACTGCACTGCATTCAACAAACGTGCTTCATCAATTTCGCAACTGCGTGTCTAATGGTAATTCTCGTGGCTTATCACCTCATCTAGATCTTGGGATCACCATGTTAGAGAGAAATTTTTGTTTTATCTCCTCATGTCCCAACACATGTGGACTGCCGCATAACTTTAGTCCCGGTTTGTGTCACAAACTGGGACGAATGGTCCCTTACGAACTGAGACCAATGCCCCGGCTCCCAAGCGACGCTCTGGCTGCTCGAACTAGGACGAATGCGAGTGGTGCGACCGGGAAAATGCTTTAGGCGTGAGCGAACGAAAGACCTGTTTTTTCTACTAGTGCATGTAGCCCCGTCGAGCTATACCTTCCTCTTCAATTTCCACCCCGCATGCTACAATGCTGGATCGAGATTCCCACTGAATTACTCAAAAAAGGCTTTCGCCCCGCTTTATAAATAAAGCACACATGTGAGACCGCTGCTGGGCCAGATAGCACAACGCTCAAAGGAAGACACACCATGATACACGATGCTGGGGCAGCAGCACACACACGCCCGAACTAAAAACAAGGAAAACCAAAAAGGAATAGAAGCGGAGGCGGATCGACTAGATGGTGAAGACCACAACCACTGCGCCCTCCAAAGAATGTCCACCCCGCTCCTAGCCCCGACTCGTCAAGCACGAAGCAGCACCCTCAAGAGGGAAAGCGACCGCTGCTGCCCGGACCAAAAATTGGCCCTAGGATTTCCCCCGGCACACAGAGGGGAGTCGGAGAAGGGTAGCCACGACGCCCTTCAGGAAGGGAGGTGTCACCCACTGGCAGCACCGTGTCGGTGTCTGTCGCGCCGACAAGGATTTCTCCAGAAGACCCTATCCACAAGCCTCGAACGAGCTGTTGCACAGGAGACCCGCGAGGGCGAGGCCTCGCCACCACCAAACTTTCCGCCCACGAGCACGCGCCATGCCAGTCTTGACTCCACTATCATCGTCTCACCGAGATTACTGTCGCGAGGTCTACAAGATGAGGCACATGTAGTTCGAGGCAGGGCCAGCAGAGCCGCGTTCGTGTGTGAGGGAACTACCTCCACCGCCAAGGGCGGTAGTCGACCGGACGCGACCACAGGCACACCAATCCCCGTTAGGTCCGGCCGGGTCCAACGGACATGTAAAGCCCCCATGGGGGTACACCCAAGAGAGTCCGTCCGGGCCCAGAAGGGCCCGTAAAGCCCATAGTCATGATGCAACCGGCCGGACGAGGACACCGTTGGACCTACACCAACCTACAGAGCCACCATCCGCAGAACTAGCGTGAAGGAAGGAAAGCCCGCCACAGCCCAGATCTGGGCCAAGGAATCCCGGCCAGATCCGCCCGCCACCGCCTGCCGCCGGCTGCCGAGCCGCCAGCAGCCGCGCCATCCTCGCTCGGCCACTGCCGAACCTCCGCCGCGCAGCTCGCACAGCCACCGGAGGAGAGAGGCGCCGACTCCGCCGCCTCAGCGCGGGAAGAGAAGAACCGCTGCCGGCGGCGCCACCTGGGCCGCGCCCGGCGGGCCCTGCCGGCGGCGCGAGGGGGGAGAGGTGGAGAGGGGGGCTAGCGGGGAGCTCGACGGGGATGACCTCGTCGCCCTCAGGGGGAGGGAGGGGGGCGAGAGGGGTTGGGGACGTGTTTTTTTTCCAAGTCCCACTGAATTTCGGTTGACATTTTGCGGCACGGCATCTTCTTTTGTCCAAATAATTGCTCCTTTCGCATGCATCGCACATATATAATGATCTGAAGAACTTATTTTGAGCTTAGGAAAACTATCAAACCAAGCTACAGTATGTGTACAACGGCCGGCCGTGTTGCCGAGGCATTCAACCATGATCATTTATCTATCAGTATGTATCGTTCTACCCTCTGTATTTTCACCTGGCCATTGTTTTATCTGTTCGCTTGAACGCATGCGCCCCCGTTCTAATTTTCTCCTCTGTCATTTAATTTTCTCCTGGTCTTTAATTTTTGTGTTCGCTTGAACGCATGCGCCCGCGTTCGTTCCGGACACTTTCAGTTGGTCTTCCGTGCATGGCGGTGTTGCAAATTTCCCTCCATACCGTGACGGGGGGCGAGACGGGAACGATGCTCACCGCAGTGAAAAAAGCTACCGAAAGCAACATCTCTGCCGTAGAAGAATGTGTGTGTACTCTAGTTATGTGGAAATAGCATCGACGGATTCGACTAGTACGTACACACGGAGAACATGCATGCATCGCAAGCTTGAGTTCCTGCTTGTCAAAGTAACCGGCCGGCTGGTACGGTCCGGTCACACGCGTAAAAACCCTGGAAACTTCAGTAGGTACTGCATGGGAATCACATTACCTAGCTAGCTTGTCCATTATAAATAGCAGATCAAATCTTCGAACAATTACTCACACAGCTCACACACAGGCAGCACACAGAAGACCCATCGATATATAGCTCAAAGAGACGGGCACTCTGCTTGTCATCTCTCATTCTCTCTCCATGTCCACGATGACGAGGAGGCTTCTAGTGGTGATGTTCTTGGTTTTCATGGCTATGTCCGCCACATGGACCCACGCGGCTGCAAGGCCGTTGGAAGCTCAAGTGCAAGCCTGGGAACCCTCCACTGGCGCCCCCGTCGACATTGTGCCGCCGTCGCCGACGCATGGGCATGGACACATGCTCTCGCAGGTTGAGGAATCAAAGGGGCCCCGTGGCTGTCCGAGAACTCACGATCCTAACACACATTGTTCCACGCCATAGAGATGAACAGAGAGTCAGAGACACGACGGGTAGGGAGCCATCGTGTCCTAAATAAGAGCCGGTCGGACCTGAAGCTATCACCGTTTGTAATTGTTCTTACTATACACACGCGCTTTCACCCATGTTTCCCGGCCCCTTTAATTATCTATGTATAAGTCTTCCTAATGTTTGGTAGGAGTCCCCCTATAAATAGAACTATGTTAAGCACATTAGAAGACATGTTATTGCAATTGCTGCAATCACACGCCCCATGTCTAGCATATAATCCATTTTTATTCTGGTCTGTTTTCGGGCACTCTACCCTCTCAACTGAACACGTCAACCTAAAACTGAATATGTGCATCAAATGATGCAGATGCCGAGGGGCCTTCATCCTTTTCATCAAAAGAAAAACTACCAAATTAAGATAATGAACACATATATTAAACATTATTTGTCCTACTGGACTATGAGCATGATAAGACCTAGTTAGGACAAAAATATTTGGTTTAATCATACAAAAAAGTTGTTCGGGGCACCAAATGAACATGAGAAAGATCTCAAAATAACCAAGTTGATTCTAGAAACGCAAGAAAATAATAACCCACAACCAAGGTCTTATACACCACTTGAGATAGCTTAGTAAGAACATTTCAACTACTTAAAATCTTTAGAATCCTATAATTAAGGAACAAAGCACACCCTGATTCATACGTACAAAAGTTGTTATGTGTGACAAACTGCTTAGTAGTATGCACACACAAAATACCAAAGAATGTAGGGGAAGAAATATAAAATTGGCTAAGATAAAACACATCCCTTCAAATCTGGAATATGTGTAAGGGGTTCAATCACCCTACACCATTTTCCCACGAAAAAATATTTCAGTTGACTATCCCTTTGTGATGTCCTACGTATATAGATCACACTCATATGAGGTGGAACAAGCATATACAATTCAATCAAGAGAAACAAAAAATGGATTCAGATCAAACATACGATCAAGAGGGAGAACTAACCAAGATAAACCATAAACCAATTCATATTAAATACAATCTTTATATACAGAGACATGATCCAAAAGAATGCTTGATCCAAGCAAGATAGGATATGTTGACGTACGCACTAGTGATGCATGCAGCCATAGTGGTGTTCATCCTATAAAGAAAATTTTCACATATTCTACATTTGTTGTGACCATTGAACCTCTCTAGGATCCATCGTATTTTCATCTTTTGATATAGTGACGGGAGATGCCTTTCATTCTCATGAGAAGTTGTAGACACAGCCAAAACCCAGCTCTTTGTATGAAGCGTATTGGCAGCATTTTAGAATGCACAAGGTGATACAATTGTGTAGCTATGTCTAGATGGTGAGGACACCACTGCTATGGATACAACTACTCCCCCCGACCCATATTACTTGACTAGGATTTATTAAAATTTGGATAAACCTATATCCTAAATAGTGTTTAGATTCATTTAAATCTAGACAAATTTGAGTCAACTAATATGGACCGGAGGGAGTACCACTTTCCCAAGATTAAACTGATATTCATACATATACACATTTACTTTACAAGAATATTTTTTGAGAACTGCAAATGATACATCATCATCTTCCAGCGTAGACTGCCACACTTCTAGGAGAGATGCTATGTGAGAGATGATGTCGCTGTGCAATGCAACCAAGAAAGTCTAGAAAATGTGTGTCAAATGTAAGTTCTCCTTTGGGGACGCTTAGTAACAAAGGTACAATCCATAAGTGCCTAGAAAGTTCTTCCCTAGCGCATTGATTTTTCTTGGCGCATGGCAATGAACCAAAAAAAATTTGTCATAGATCTCATGGTAGCACTAAAGTAGCAGTGACACTCGTGATTAGTGGTTCAACCCAAAGTACATGAAGGTTCATGCATGGTGGCTTCAAGATGGCCAAAGGACATATATGCCAAAGTGAATTTTGTTAGATTCCGGCGAATACTTGTAAGTGTTATACCAAGGAATCGTGGGTACCAAAAGTATATTAGACACATTTGGATAGCTAGACACACAATTACAAAGAAATTGACTGGAAGAACATCATTAGGGTTTAAAGTGCTTATTAATCATAGTAATCGGTGTTCAATTGTCAAAGTGGATTGAGGACTAGTTAGGGCTCATGACCTTCTTGTAAACTTTGCAAAAACGGAGCGGCGTACTGTCACATGGAACGGAACGGAACGGACCTGAAATTGTTCTTCAGAAAATCGAGCGTGAAAGTACTGTAATCCCTGCTATCTAATAAAGATTGGTGGTGCTAAAGAATTTGCTTCATGAGCATAGACTAGGCAGGGAGCTTGGAAAAAAACGGGCAGCCCTCCCGCGTCGCTCCCGCGAGCGACCGGGGGGAACCCTAATCCCGCCGCCGCCGGTCGCCCCCCGCCCCCTTCCTCCCCCTTGCCGGCTCGGGTAGGCCCTGTGGCGACGGCGACGTCCCCTCCGGCGGTGGCGGATCACGACGGGGGTCGACTCGATGGTGGTGGACTGGGAGGGAGTTCCCCGGGGCGCGGTCGGCAGCGTAACCACGGCGCAGCAGCGAGCTGATCTTGGCCAGATCTGGGCCTGCGGGGTTTGCGGGCTGATCTGGGCCTGATCCCGGCTGGTCGGCCTTGCCACTGCGTCCGGACAGCGGCCGCTTCGGTTGGTGGCGGGTAGTACCCCGCACCTTGGTAAGGACTCGAGCTCGTGGACGCCGGGGCGGCGGTCTCGGAAGGTGGACGGCTTCGACTTCCCTCCGGCGGAGGTGGCTTCGGGAGGTGACGTGAGACCCCCAGACCGGCGGTGGTCCGGTAGGCCCGGGGGAGTTCGGGGGCGATGGTGCTGCTAGTTGGCAGCCAGGTTTTGCCGGTGCGGCGGATCCCCTGGTGGGAGGAGTGGGGTTTGGGGCGGCGGTTGGCATGTTCGGTGGCACCCTTGCTGCAGTGCGGCGGCGGGACTTCACGAGCCTCTACGGGTTCGGCCGGGCCTGAGGGCCTGGTTTGTCTTGCTGCTGCACCCGGTCGGCTACCACCTGCTGGTGGTGGAGGTAGTTCCCTCCCGCGTACTATTGACGTGCCGACCATCGCCGAAGTCTCCGCTCCCTCGGCCTACCGGCTTCGCTCTGTGGTTCCCCGTGTGACGGCGGTGGCGACTTCAAGACCAGGGTGGCGCGTGTTCGTGGGTGACGGGTTTGGTGGAGCTTTTCAAAGTGCTCGGGTGGGTGGCTCCGGAGAGGTCGGGAGAAATCCTTGTCTGTTGACACTGGCACGGTGAGCCCGTGGGTATCACCTTCATTCTTGAAGGGGGTCGGGGGCCTCCCCTCCCCCCCCACCCCCTCCCCCCACCCCACTGCGTACCAGGGGAAACCCTAGGCCCCGACCGGACATCAGTGTCGTCGTCGTCACTCCCCTTCTTGGAGGTGCTGTCTTGGTTCGCAGGCGCTTTGGACTGCGGAATGTGTGGTGGTACTTCTTTGGGGGCCGCACCGGTTGGGAGTTGTTTCCGTTTTCGACACACCACCGTTCTCGGCTTTCCTTTTCTTTTCTTTCTTCTTGTGTTTCATGTAGGGCTTGGGTTTTACCCGGCGTCTTGTATCCTGTGCTGTTTGTTCCTTTGGACGATGTGATGTCTGGCCCAGCAGCGATTTCACCTGTGTGCTTTATTTATAAAGCGGGGCAAAAGGCTGCTTCGAGAGAGTATCTAATAAAGATTCAGTTTTACACCAAGAGAAATGTGACTGGACCATCAGCCATGGCGTGGTGGTCGAGGTGCATTTCATTTCGGATATTAAGGTCGCATGTCTTAGGTCGATTTATTACATGAGAAAAACCTTTTGTAATCACCTATGAGGAAGTGAGAAGTTTGGGCAAACCGCGTCACCCAATTCCGATGCTGCGATTCTCTGTCTTCGAACAATCGACGTGGCTCACATTTCCGACGACCCGACATGTATACTGTTCGCTGCACATAACGAGCTCGTACCACTATAGGACTAGACGAGTACGTCGATGGCCGGCGCTATGCCGACGGTGTAGACCGTGATCAGACCAGCTCCGTCAAACAGTCGTCGGCGTAGAATTGCCCTCGGCGTATCCTATGCTACGCCGACGGCTGTTCTCTGCGTAGCTATTTTCCCTTTTACCCCATTAAATTTTGAAAAATCATAACTAAATTATTTCTAATACAAAAAAAAATAATACATTAAAATTTGCAAAAAAAATCTATCTATCTACACTCAAAAATTACAAATTTGTAAATAAAAATTAAGTGAAACATAAAATATTATATATAGTTTAAAACGGACATAAAAAATTTAAAAACGATCAAAACAATATGAAACCTTTGTGTGGTGTCATATTATGTGACATAGTAATATGGAAAAATATCAAACCTGGTATATTGATTATGTCTGATAAAACCTTCACAAAATGACCTATATCATTCGAGGTTTCTTGGCTTTCGAATAAAATGACCAATATTATCGCTAGAATCAATGCATAGTTTGTGATAATGTGCCCATATCGTGCAGATATGTGCATCATGGATGGCGAACAATGTTGCAGGAGGATGTTTTCCTTTACATCGCACCAAAAAGCTATTTTTCATTTTTCGGGCACAAAAAACGGACGGTTTTGTGAAGCAACCACCAAATGGCTAATTCAAAATGCTACCACCACATTTTACAAAAATACTAGACCACCTTATATGGACAATGTCCCAATGGGGGATCCGAAAACTTTCCGTCCACCCCTAGTAAAAAAGATAAATTTCTGCTGAATCAGTAGGAAGTGGGTCAGATATGAACTACAAGTACATGATCCGATGCTCATGTATTTTTAAGAAAATCATTTTTAGGTTCACAATATGCTATTTTATCAAAGATCTAATGCAAGTTTAAGCGAGACTCGGCCCCGAGATAAGAATCTTCATGCCCGCCGTTCGAGAAAGTTTGACGATAGTTTAAAACAGGCATAAAAAATTCAAAAACGATCGAAACAATGTAAAACCTTCGCGTGGTGTCATATTATGTGACATAGTTATAAGGAAAAATATTAAACCTGGTATATTGATTATGTCTGCAAGAAACCTTCATAAAATGACCTATCTCATTCGAGGTTTCTTGGCTTTCGGGTCAAATGACCAATGTTAGGGCTAGAATCAAGGCATAGTTTGTGATAATATGCCCATATTATGCATACATGTATATCATGGGATGACGAACAATGTTGAAGGTGGAAGTTTTCCTTTTCGTCGCACCAAAAAGTCATTTTTTATTTTCCGAGCACAAAAAACAGAAGGTTTTGTGAAGCAACCACAAAATGGCTAATTCAAAATGCTACCACCACATTTTATAAAAATAATAGACCACCTTATATGGACAATGTCCCAACGAGGGGATCCGAAACCTTTCCGTCCATCAATGGTGAAAAAGGTAAATTCCGGCCGAATCGCCAAGAAGTGGGTCAGATATGAACTACAGGTACATAATCATCCGATGCTCATGTATTTAAAAAAATCATTTTTAGATTCATAATATGCTATTTTCTTAAAGATACAATGCAAGTAGCGAGGCTCGGCCCCGAGCTAAGAATCTTCATGCCCGTCGTTCGACAAAGTTTGACGATAGTTTAAAACGGGCATAAAAAATTCAAAAGCGATCGAAACAATGTGAAATCTTCACGTGGTGTCATATTATGTGACATAGTTACAAGAAAAAATATCAAACCTCGTATATTGATTATGTCTGAAAAAACCTTCATAAAATGACCTATCTCATTCGAGGTTTCCTGGCTTTCGGGTCAAATGACCAATATTATGGCTAGAATCAAGACATAGTTTGTGATAATGTTCCTATATTGTGCATACATTTGCATCATAGGATGACGAACAATGTTGCAGTAGGATGTTTTCCTTTACGTGGCACGAAAAAGCCATTTTTCATTTTTTGAGCGAAAAAAACAGACGGTTTTGTGAAGCAACCACCAAATGGCTAATTCAAAATGCTATCACCACAGTTTACAAAAATACTAGACCACCTTCTATGGACAATGTCCCAATGGAGGGATCCGAAACCTTTTCGTCCACCCTTGGTAAAAAAGATAAATTCCGGCCGAATCGGTAGGAAGTGGGTCATATATGAACTACAGGTACATGATCCGATGCTCATGTATTTTTTTAAAAATCATTTTTAGGTTCATAATATGCTATTTTATCAAATATCCAATGCAAGTTTAAGCGAGACTCGACCCCGAGTTAAGAATCTTCATGCCTGTCGTTCGAGAAAGTTTGACGATAGTTTAAAACAGGCATAAAAAATTCAAAAACGATCGAAACAATGCGAAACCTTCGCGTGATGTCATATTATGTGACATAGTTATAAGAAAAAATATCAAACCTGGTATATTGATTATGTCTGAAAGAAACCTTCACAAAATGACCTATCTCATTCGAGGTTTTTTTGGCTTTCGGGTCAAATGACCAATGTTATGGCTAGAATTAAGGCATAGTTTGTGATAATGTGCCCATATTATGCATACATGTATATCATGGGATGACGAACAATGTTGAAGGTGGAAGTTTTCCTTTTCGTCGCACCAAAAAGCCATTTTTCATTTTCTGAACACAAAAAACAGAAGGTTTTGTGAAGCAACCACCAAATGGCTAATTCAAAATGCTACCACCATATTTTACAAAAATAATAGACCACCTTATATGGAAAATGTCCCAACGGGGGGATCCGAAACCTTTCCGTCCATCCCTGGTGAAAAAGATAAATTCCGGCCGAATCGATAGTAAGTGGGTCAGATATGAACTACAGGTACATAATCCGATGCTCATGTATATAAAAAAATCATTTTTAGGTTCATAATATGTTATTTTCTTAAAGATACAATGCAAGTTTAGCAAGGCTCGGCCCCGAGCTAAGAATCTTCATGCCCGTCGTTCGACAAAGTTTGACGATAGTTTAAAACGGGCATAAAAAATTCAAAAGGGATCGAAACAATGCGAAACCTTCGCGTGGTGTCATATTATGTGACATAGTTATAAGAAAAAATATCAAACCTCGTATATTGATTATGTCTAAAAAACCTTCATAAAATGATGTATCTCATTCGAGGTTTCTTGGCTTTCGGGTCAAATGACCAATGTTATGGCTAGAATCAAGACATAGTTTGTGATAATATGCCTATATTGTGCATACATGTGCATCATGGGATGGCGAACAATGTTGCAGCAGGATGTTTTCCTTTATGTGGCACGAAAAAGCCATTTTTCATTTTTTCGAGCACAAAAAACAGACGGTTTTGTGAAGCAACCACCAAATGGCTAATTCAAAATGCTACCACCACAGTTTACAAAAATACTAGACCACCTTATATGGACAATGTCCTAGTGGAGGGATCCGAAACCTTTCCGTCCACCCCTGGTGAAAAAGATAAATTCCTGCCGAATTGGTAGGAAGTGGGTCAGATATGAACTACAGGTTCATGATCCGATGCTCATGTATTTTTAAAAAAATCATTTTCAGGTTCACAATATGCTATTTTATCAAAGATCCGATGCAAGTTTAAGCGAGACTCGGCCCCGAGCTAAGAATCTTTATGCCTGCCGTTCGAGAAAGTTTGACGATAGTTTAAAACAGGCATAAAAAATTCAAAAACGATCGAAACAATGCGAAACCTTCACGTGATGTCATATTATGTGACATAGTTATAAGAAAAAATATCAAACCTGGTATATTGATTATGTCTGAAGGAAACCTTTACAAAATGACCTATCTCATTCGAGGTTTTTTGGCTTTCGGGTCAAATGACCAATGTTATGGCTAGAATTAAGGCATAGTTTGTGATAATATGCCCATATTATGCATACATGTATATCATGGGACGACGAACAATGTTGAAGGTGGAAGTTTTCCTTTTTGTCGCACCAAAAAGCCATTTTTCATTTTTCGAGCAAAAAACGGAAGGTTTTGTGAAGCAACCACCAAATGGCTAATTCAAAATGCTACCACCACATTTTACAAAAATAATAGACCACCTTATATGGACAATGTCCCAGCAGGGGGATCCGAAACCTTTCTGTCCATCCCTGGTGAAAAAGATAAATTCCGGCCCAATCGATAGGAAGTGGGTCAGATATGAACTACAGGTACATAATCCGATGCTCATGTATTTTTAAAAAAATCATTTTTAGGTTCATAATATGCTATTTTCTTAAAGATACAATGCAAGTTTAGCGAGACTCGGCCCCGAGCTAAGAATCTTCATGCTCGTCGTTTGACAAAGTTTGACGATAGTTTAAAATGGGCATAAAAAATTCAAAAGCGATCGAAACAATGCGAAACCTTCGCGTGGTGTCATATTATGTGACATAGTTACAAGAAAATATTAAACCTCATATATTGATTATGTCTGAATAAACCTTCATAAAATGATCTATCTCATTCGAGGTTTCTTGGCTGTCGGGTCAAATGACCAATGTTATGGCTAGAATCAAGACATAGTTTGTGATAATGTGCCAATATTGTGCATACATGTGCATCATGGGATGGCGAAAAATGTTGCAGCTGGATGTTTCCTTTACATCGCACCAAAAAGCCATTTTTCATTTTTCGAGCACAAAAAACATACGGTTTCGTGAAGCAACCACCAAATGGCTAATTCAAAATGCTACCACCATAGTTTACAAAAATACTAGACCACCTTATATGGACAATGTCCCAATGGGGGGATCCGAAACCTTTCCGTCCACCCCTGGTGAAAAAGTTAAATTCCTGCCGAATCGATAGGAAGTAGGTCAGATATGAACTACAGGTACATGATCAGATGCTCATATATTTTTTAAAAAAATCATTTTTAGGTTCACAATATGCTATTTTATCAAAGATCCAATGCAAGTTTAAGCGAGACTCAGCCCCGAGCTAAAAATCTTCATGCCCGCCGTTCGAGAAAGTTTGACGATAGTTTAAAATAGGCATAAAAAATTCAAAAACGATCGAAACAATGCGAAACCTTCGCGTGGTGTCAATTATGTGACATAGTTATAAGGAAAAATTACCAAACCTGGTATATTGATTATGTCTAAAAGAAAACTTTACAAAATGACCTATCTCATTCGAGGTTTCTTGGCTTTCGGGTCTAATGACCAATGTTATAGCTCGAATCAAGGCATAGTTTGTTATAATATGCCCATATTATGTATACATGTATATCATGGGATGACGAACAATGTTGAAGGTGGAAGTTTTCCTTTTCGTCGCACCAAAAAGCCATTTTTCATTTTTCGAGCACAAAAAACAGACGGTTTTGTGAAACAACCACCAAATGGCTAATTCAAAATGCTACCACCATACTTTACAAAAATACTAGACCACCTTATATGGACAATGTCCCAATGGATGGATCCGAAACATTTCCGTCCACCCCTGGTGAAAAAGATAAATTCCTGCCGAATCGGTAGGAAGTGGGTCATACATGAACTACAGGTACATGATCCGATGCTCATGTATTTTTTTAAAAATCATTTTTAGGTTCACAATATGCTATTTTATCAAAGATCCAATGCAAGTTTAAGCGAGACTCGGCCCGAGCTAAGAAATCTTCATGCCTGCCGTTCGAGAAAGTTTGACGATAGTTTAAAATAGGCATAAAAAATTCAAAAACGATCGAAACAATGCGAAACCTTCGCGTGGTGTCAATTATGTGACATAGTTATATGAAAAAATATCAAACCTGGTATATTGATTATGTCTGAAAGAAACCTTCACAAAATGACCTATCTCATTCGAGGTTTTTTTGCTTTCGGGTCAAATGACCAATGTTATGGCTAGAATCAAGGCATAGTTTGTGATAATGTGCCCATATTATGCATACATGTATATCATGGGATGACGAACAATGTTGAAGGTGGAAGTTTTCCTTTTCGTCGCACCAAAAAGCCATTTTTCATTTTTCGAGCACAAAAAATGGAAAGTTTTGTGAAGCAACCACCAAATGGCTAATTCAAAATGCTACCACCACATTTTACAAAAATAATAGACCACCTTATATGGACAATGTCCCAACGGGGGGATTCGAAACCTTTCCGTCCATCCCTGGTAAAAAAGATAAATTCCGGCCCAATCGATAGGAAGTGGGTCAGATATGAACTACAGATACATAATCCGATGCTCATGTATTTAAAAAAAATATCATTTTTAGGTTCATAATATGCTATTTTCTTAAAGATACAATGCAAGTTTAGCGAGGCTCGGCCCTGATCTAAGAATCTTCATGCCCGTCGTTCGACATAGTTTGACGATAGTTTAAAACGGGCATAAAAAATTCAAAAGCGATCGAAACAATGCGAAACCTTCGCGTGGTGTCATATTATGTGACATAGTTACAAGAAAAATATCAAACCTTATATATTGATTATGTCTGAAAAAACCTTCATAAAATGATCTATCTCATTCGAGGTTTCTTGGTTTTCGGGTCAAATGACCAATGTTATGGCTAGATTCAAGACATAGTTTGTGATAATATGCCTATATTATGCATACATGTGCATTATGGGATGGCGAAAAATGTTGCTGCAGGATGTTTTCCTTTACATCGCACCAAAAAGACATTTTTCATTTTTCGAGCACAAAAAACACACGGTTTTGTGAAGCAACCACCAAATGACTAATTCAAAATGCTACCACCACAGTTTACAAAAATACTAGACCACCTTATATGGACAATGTCCCAATAGGGGGATCCGAAACCTTTCCGTCGACCCCTGGTGAAAAAGATAAATTCCTGTCGAATCGATAGGAAGTAGGTCAGATATGAACTACAGGTAATGATACGATGCTCATATATTTTTTAAAAAATCATTTTGTAGGTTTACAATATGCTATTTTATCAAAGATCCAATGCATGTTTAAGTGAGACTCGGCCCCGAGCTAAGAATCTTCATGCCTGCCGTTCAAGAAAGTTTGAGGATAGTTTAAAACAGGCATAAAAAAATTTAAAAACGATCGAAACAATGTGAAACCTTCACGTGGTGTCATATTATGTGACATAGTTATAAGGAAAAATATCAAACCTGGTATATTGATTATGTCTAAAAGAAAAGTTCACAAATGACCTATCTCGTTCGAGGTTTCTTGGATTTCGGGTCAAATGACCAATGTTATGGCAATAATCAAGGCATAGTTTGTGATAATATGCCCATATTATGCATACATGTATATCATGGGATGACGAACAATGTTGAAGGTGGAAGTTTTCCTTTTCGTCGCACCAAAAAGCCATTTTTAATTTTATGGCTAGAATCAATAAGAAACAATGTGCCCATATTATGGCTAGAATCAAGAAATAATAACATTAAAATAAAAACTCATAAAAAGACCCTAAATACACTTTATTTATGCTCCAAATATTTAGCAATTAAATTCTATGAAGAAAGATTCAAAGCAAATGTAAAATAAAAAGCTAGAAAAGAAAACAGGATATAGAAAATTTAAAAGAAAAAGAAAAGGATCGGATCAGCCCAGTTCTGCCCTGAGGCCCATTACCTCACCTCTCTATCTGCTACTCAATCGCAGCACACAACAGCCCAATAATAGCCCAGCAAGGACAGCTATTAGTCTCTCTCTCTCTCTCTCTCTCTCTCTCTCTCTCTCTCACTCTCTAGCCGACTGGTGGGACCGATGAAGGACTGCGGGTTGATACGTCGGAAACGTATTATAATTTTTGATGCTCCATACTTGTTTAGTATCTACTTTGCTTTGCTTTGTCTATGCTTTGAGGTGTTTTTATATCTTTTCTGAAACTAACCTATTAACAAGTTGCCACAGTGTCAGTTGCCTGTTTTCTTCTGTTTTTGGTTCTAGAAAGGCAGAAAATCAATATTCTCGGAATTGGAGCTAAAGCCAATATTTTACCGTGGGGGACACGAATCCAAAAGACGAGACGGAGAAGCAAACTAGGGCATCCAAACCCTCCCTAGGCGCGGCCAGGGGTGGGCCCGTGCCTGGGCAGGGTGTGGCCCCCCTGGTCGCCTCTCGGCCTTGCCTCTTCACCTATAAGAAGCCCCCGATGCAGAAACCCTAAGTAATCCATCATACTTCCAGAAAAATGTCCGCTGCGCCGCCGCCACCGAAGGGGAGATTCGGGGGACAGAAAGTCTCTGTTCCGGCACCCTGCCGGGACGGGTAAGTGCCCCCGGAGCCATCTCCATCGATCTCCACCACCATCTCCATCACCGTTGCTGATTCCCATGATGAGGAGGGAGTAGTTCTCCTTCGAGGCTAAGGGCTCTACCGGTAGCTATGTGTTCATATCTCTCTCTATGCATGGTCATATTGTGATCATGAGCTTTGTAATCAAGTAGATCTACCTTGCTACTCAAGTGCTTTAATAGATCTCTGCTCTTCCCATGTGTGTAAAAGTGACAGCGTGCACGCCATGGTGGCACTTAGGTTTGAGTCTACATAAATACTCTTTGTGCTTTAATAGATCTATGCTTTTCCCCACGTGTGTGAAAGTGACAGGGTGCATACCATGTGTGGCACTTTGGCTAGATTGAATATTTGTTATGAGTTATATTTGGAGTTGGATGTCTCTATAAAATTGTGGTGTTTGTTGGAACCATATAGCGCTCAAGGTGACAGTGTGGGGTTATCTAGATTGGGGAACGCAGACTTTGAGGAGTGCTGTTATAGCCCTACCCATGATTAGAGTGTCCAACCGGAGAGTAGTTAAGAGTATTATCATGAAGAGAGGATATTTATATGAGAGATAGTTCACTAGTGAAAGTATGATCCCTAGGCCTTGTTTCTAAGCATTGAAACACCATTTGCTGCTAGATCTATTGCATGTTTGCTTGCTTCCTTCTTGCTGCATTTAGTCTTTACCTCACCATCAAGCTATTTTCTGGCACCGTTATCGCTTGTACTTCACTATCTCTTCGCCGAACTAGTGCACCTATATTGGGTGTGTTGGGGACACAAGAGACTTTTTGTATCTTGATTGCAGGGTTGCTTGAGAGGGAATACCTTTGACCACTTCCTCTCTAGGTTCGATAAACCTTGGGTAATCTACTTAAGGGAAACATGTTGTTATTCTACAAACCTCTACACTTGGAGGCCCAACAACTGTCTACAAGAATAGAAGTGCGTAGACATCACGGGTTGAGTTAGAAAAACTGCTAGGGGGTTCTCCGCAAAAGTGTCGTCATCGTCTTCCTCCTCCAGCTGGAAGTAGCTCGCTGGATGCCGACGATGTCGTCCGCCGCCGCATCTACGCCAAGATTAGCGCTGCCAACACCTGAGAAGGATAAGAATGCCACAAAACCCTCTCCTCTCGTCCTCATCCCCATTTCCTCTCTTTCTCCCGAATTCCTCCTTCATCTGAAACCCTAGCTCGTCGGAGCTCTAGGGCACCATCGATTCTAAGAGCCCCTAGGCCAACTGAGACCACTCCGGAGACCGTCGTGATCATCTCATTCGATTGCCCCATCTCGAGGAAGCTATCGAGTTCCCAGACGCTCGGATTAATACCTCCTTCCCGAACTCTGGCCGCCACGATTCCCGTCGATTCCGACCTCCTCCGGTCAATCTAACCCATCCGCTGCAACACTAGTGAGTTACCGGTGCCCAGGCACCCCTCAACCAGTTTCCTTTCGCGCTATATCGCTTGCCCGACATTCACCCGTAGCCGCCACCGCATGACCTCGCCATTGAGTTGGTTCCGGTGAACAATAGGAGCGGAACCGCCACCAATAGGTTCGCCTTGAGTCCCTCTTTTGAACACGACCATCCTCGCGTGCCCACGCTATCCCCATCGACCATCCTCGCGTGCCCACGCTATCACCGATCTAAGAGAATCATCCTGTGTGGCGTCACCATGACGTCATGCACACGTCACCCTTGGCCTGGTCCACCGGTTTGACTAGTCCACGCCTAGGTGGCATACCGACGCGGCCTAACCCCACCCGTCTGTGACTTGGGCTAGAACCAGACAGAGTGTAAAAATTTATTTCATGTTTAGTAAATAGCCAAACAATATAAATGCAAATATAAATGTTTTCCAGAAATTAAATAAAATGATTAAACCTTGTCAATTCAATAACTTTTGTTTTATAATTCAGAAAAAATATGTTTAATATATGAAAATGTTTAGAAAAATAAAATATACAATTTAAGTTTATTATCATAAATTATTGTGTTAACTATTTAAATGATAATTATTTAATAAGAATTCTATAAGTAATACAACTTTAATAATTCATATTTTAATAATGGTAAATGATAAAAAATATAAATAATATATCAAAATTCTTAGAAAAATAAGAACTATAATTTAATACTATAATCATGTATTATTATTTCACTTAATAACATATCTATTATTTATTAAGTGATTATAAAGTAATAAATGTTATAAAAATCATATCTTATTATTTATAAATCACAAAAATAAATGTAATATACCAAAATGATCACAAAAATAAGATCTGCATGTTAAAAATATAAAATTCCATTTTAAAGTAAAAATCTAATACTCTAATAACTTGGATTTAAACCTATTTCCTTAATTGATAATTCATATAAGGATAAATAAAAATTGCTAATATTTCCAAAATAATTCCTTTAAGGTTTTTAAAAAAATATTATTTCTAAATATTGATAAAATGAAATCAAAATAGTACAACATAATTAAAATACAACTTTTATTAAATTATCATTCAACTATATTGTAAATTACTTTCTAAAAAGATCCTTATCAAACATTAAATCTTCAAGAATAAATTGTGACTAAATAAAACCTTTCCCCTTACATCAACCATAAGTTTATAACCATACCAAAACAAAGTAGTGAATTCATAAGTAGTTAAATAATATTATTTCCATATTTATAAATAATAACCACCCATTATTACGAAGATAAATAATTCTATTCCATTATAATGTTAAGAAACCACTACTCAAATAGAAGTATTACCACTCTTAAGTAACTTTAAGGAAACATTATGATGTGAACAAAGTACAAATATCAGAAGCATTACACCTTAAGTCCATCTATGTCCTTAAAGTTAAACTTTAGTCTACAAGATTGTAAACACCATGTTAAAAGCTTCACTATGTATTTTATAGTTTACTTTAGTCTGTTCCAATTAAGACCTAGTGCATCTCAAGACCAAACTAACCGAGTAAACACCAAAATACATCAACCACATTCTATTAACCATAAAGATTGTTTAAACCTTAGGAAAGAAACCTTTTCTTCGAAGGTTATAATTTTTTGCCACTTCAAACCACAAATTTTGTAATAATATCTCTAACTATTAACAACTAAACTCAAGGACTTTCATCATAGTCAACATATGACAATTAATCATAATCACATTACTTTATACTTTACTTGTATATTTAGGATTGTTAACACTTAAGTTCCTTATAAATGTCATTACTTGTAAAGTAAAATTTGAAGATAAAACAATTCTTATATAAGAAGTCTTTGAGTAGCATTCCACATTTGTGTATCTTATTGTTGTATGATGTTATAATTACATGTTGTTTCACACACACTCACAAGCCTTAATAAGAAGCACAAGTGTGAAACTTATCTAAAAGAGCAACACATTACAAAGAAACCATTTCCAGTATCCGAACCCTAGAACAAAGTTTATTCCGGGGATTCGAGTATATCAAATTGCATTACATTACTTATGCATAATAGCATCTTGCTTCTTTAAACATTAGTCCTTATCGGACCAATGATGCTGATTTTAGATATTGGATCTTATATTGTCTCGAAGACCGTGAGTGCATAATCTTGCAATCACAAAAGGCAAGTTCACACTTGCTCATGTCCTTTGATTATTTTCTGTAAATTATTTGCAAATCAAGTGTTATCATCACCTGCATTTTAAAAAGATCAGAAAACACTATTTTCATAATAATATGATTATAGGTTATTTACCATGAGGTAATAACCTAATATGAAAGTTCTGGTGGTAAAGGAACATATTTTATAGGACTTAACAACCAATGTTGCCAGTGATTCTTGCGCCATATATCACACGTTAACCATGAGATTTGGAATGGGACGGAGAATTCAGTTGTATCCTTTTCCTTCTGTATGTAGTCAAGACGACCTTAATGTGACGCTGTGTTTGCTTGCGAGGATCCAGCATATGAGTGGGCACCCTTAGGCCCCAAGATTTTGGTATCTATATTATCTATGAGTGGCTGCTGGAGGTATAGTCAACCCTATATGGAACTTGCCATGGGAATCACCATCTCATAGAGTCTTCGGGAACTCATCTTGGTTATAGCTTACCCGGGAGGGGGCTTAACGGAGGTGTACTCAGCCCCGAAGGATCGTGCAGACATGCGGGGTCGCTGAGAGAGCAGTGATTGGCTTGGATCTTAGACTGGGCCCAATACCAAGGAAGTATGGACAAGGTCATGACTTGGTTGTGCAACAAGGCTAAGGTCTATCATGGGAAAAGTAACGCACCTATACAGAGTGTAAAAACTATAACTTGTTACTCCCTGTTCCGGGAAGGAGCTACGAACTTGGTAGGAAAGGAACTCTACAAAAGTTCTGGTAAACATGTGAAGGATGACGGACATAGCTTTTCATAATAAAAGTAACCTTTGAAGAAATATTTACGAAAACTTGCATTGCCTACAACCTATGGTCTGTGGCTGTAGATATAGTGCATCAAACAATCCTTTATAGTGAACTTGGTGAGTACGCTTGTACTCAACGTATATTCTTAACCCTTGCTAGATTCTGAAGCCAATACATACGACTTCTACGTCAACTTTTGCTCCAGGAATCATCATCAAAAGTTCAAGTTCTTCAATGAAGTCAACATATACATCAACTAAAGTAAATACGAAGTTGCTGATTAGATAGGGATATAATCTCTAGCCATAGAACCTACTTCTGTAGAGTATTGCAATAGCAGCAATACAAGCCAAATAGTTAGATGCTAATATAATTAGCATGATAGTTATGAGTTGATTATTTCTGATTCTTCTTTGTAAGAAGTTTCTTTCTCTCTCTTTAACCTAGAGTGTTCTCTGGATCTTTTGTAAAGAGTCGAGTTGTAACTTATAGTCATGTCTTGGACCTGATGTGTTCCTGTTGTACTACTCTGAGGGATGCAATACTAGTGAACAGTGTTTCATTCGTGTTATATTAGCAACTATAGTACTACATCATGCAGTGATATGCTGGGTCACCGCAGCATCCCAAGCTTCCTTTGCGGTACTGATATGTTCTATATGTGGCATGTCCTTGGGACCCACACCGAGCTAAATCATGTGTAGAGACGTTTCATTGAGTTGGATGTGCATAACTGATACGTTGGAAACGTATCTATAATTTTTGATGTTCCATGCTTGTTTACTATCAACTTTGCTATGTTTTGTCTACACTTTGAGGTATTTTTATACACTTTTTTTGGAACTAACCTATTGACAAGATGCCACAGTGCCAGTTGCCTGTTTTCTTCTGTTTTTGGTTCCAGAAAAGGCAAAAAATCCATTTTCTCGAAATTGGATGGGACAAAAGCCAAAGTCATTATTTTTCCGGAGCAACACGGAACCACGAAGCATAGGCGGAGGAGGACACCAGGGTGGCCGCACCCCCCTAGGCGTGGGCTAGCCCTGGTGGCGCCCAGAGGGGGTGTGGGGCCCCTGGACCTCCATCGACCTTGCCTCCTGCGCCTATAAGAAGCCCCCTGGGAGAAAACCCTAGATCATCCTGAAGAAATCCACGAAAACCTCCATAGCACCGCCTCCACCGAAGGGGAGATTCGGGGGACAGAAAGTCTCTGTTCCGGCACCCTGTCGGGACAGGGAAGTGCCCCCGGAGCCATCTCCATCGATCTCCACCACCATCTCCATCACTGTTGCTGATTCCCATGATGAGGAGGGAGTAGTTCTTCCTCGAGACTAAGGTCTCTACCGATAGCTATGTGTTCATCTCTCTCTCTCTCTATGCATGATCTTGTTGTGGTCATGAGCTTTGTAATCAAGTAGATCTACCTTGCTACTCAAGTGCTTCAATAGATCTCTGCTCTCCCCATGTGTGAAAGTCATAGCATGCACGCCATGGTGGCACTTAGGCTAGAGTCTACATAAATACTCATTGTGCTTTATTAGATCTATGCTTTTCCCCATGTTTGTGAAAGTGACAGCATGCGCACCATGTGTGGCACTTAAGCTAGACTACATATATATTTATTATGAGTTATATTTTGAGTTGGATGTCTCTATGAAATTGTGGTGTTTGTTGGAATCATCTAGCACTCAAGGTGATAGTGTGGGGTTATCTAGATTGGGAAAGGCGGACTTTGAGGTGTGCTGTTATAGCCCTACCATGGATTAGAGTGTCCAACCAGAGAGTAGTATCATTAAGAGAATATATTTATGAGAGAGTGTTCACTAGTGAAAGTATGATCCCTAGGCCTTGTTTCTAAGCATTGAAACACCGTTTGCATCTAGATCTGTTGCATCTTTGCTTGCTTCCTTCTTGTTGATTTTAGTCTTTACCTCACCATCAAGCTCTTTTCTGGCACCGTTACCACTTGTATTTTACTATCTCTTCGCCGAACTAGTGCACCTATACACTTGAAAAGTGTATTGTGTGTGTTTGGGACACAAGAGACTTCTTGTATCTTGATTGTAGGGTTGCTTGAGAGGGATAACTTTGACCACTTCCTCCTTGAGTTCGATAAACCTTGGGTAATCCACTTAAGAGAAACTTGTTGCTGTTCTACAAACCTCTGCACTTGGAGGCCCAACAACTGTCTACAAGAATAGAAGTGCGTAGACATCAACAACCTCTCTTCTTGTCAAGTTATTTGGTTCTCCAACATAAAGACCATTCTCGATGATTTTCCATAACTCAATGGACGAGATGCACAGATGATACTTCATAAAAAATTGCCATTGATTAAAAGAAGATGCGGTAAGCTTGGGTGGATCACCCTATTGTTTATATGAGGGTGAATGATAGGTGGATCAGGCAAGTATAAGTGAGGGACTTCACTATACTCCTCCTTACCACTCCTATTTTTCGAGGAGGAGCTCTTGCTATTATATTCACTCTCCAACTCATCTTCTTCGAAGTTAGCGTTAGCTTTGTCCTTAGAAGAAGGAGTGGCGGCCTCAGAGGTGGATGGAGGAGCAGTTGTGGATGGAGAGATACACGCTATCATTTCACGCATCTCTTCCATTTTGTCTCCATGGATTTAAGCAAGGTTGTGTCCAATGTCTTGAGATCATCCATGGTGACCATGTCCATAGCCTCACTGCCATCAGCCCTAGTACCCATAATCTCTTAGGCGGTAAAGCCCAAATAAAGAGACGAGGCTCTAATGCCAATTGAAAAGGACCGTATGGGCACCTAGAGGAGGATGAATAGGTGCTACTCCAAATTTTAGTTCCTTTTCATTTTTGGCTTGGCACAAAGTTAAATTCTCTAGATATGTAACTACAGAGAAATTTCCTATATGCAAACCTAGATACTAGGCGAGTAAAGGCGAGGAACAAGGTAACTGTAGTGAAGCACGCGGAGACACGGGATTTGTTTGACCGCAGTTCCTTCCTTGTTAAGGGAAGTAGGTCTGCGTTGGAGGGGTGGGCGGTACTAAGACCACCACGCCACAATAGGCCTCACCCTGTTCCCCGATGGATCTCGCCACCAAAGACCTGATCCACCTTTACACTATTGATACCCTTCGAGGCGGGAACCGGTGCCTTTACAACACTAGCGGGGCACACATCCACAACTTAATTGGAGGATCCCATGATGAAAACAAGCTGCCACAAGAACAAGTATTATTAATAACCTAAAATTATATCTAGATATTTGCAAGAAATACAAGATCAAGAATCCTCCTAGTGAATGGAGGGGAAGTGAAGCGCTTGATTGGTGTTGATGAAGATAGAAGCCTCCTCCTTCGATTCCCCAAAGATCGGACCCTATGGTGGATGAAGGTGGAGATCTCGGTTTGGGACTTGAAAAATAGTACAACAATTTTTGTATGAATCAATAGATCTGATAGGAGGAGAAATTGGGGTATTTATACCCCCTGTCAAAACTCAACCGTTGGAGATTTTGGAGCCGAATTATCTGGCCTAAATGGGGGCCACATTATCCGGCCGGGGCAAAATTCTGCCCCGGAATCGGATTTTCCGGTGGGAAAATCCGCCCCCTATACCGCGTGACGCGACTTGCCTCTGTTTACAAAAAATCCTGGGATACGTATTATCCGGCCCCCTTGAAGGGCGGATTATTCGGCCCGAGCAAAAAATCTGGCCCTGACCGGATAATTCGTGGGAAAATACGCCCCCATATCATGTGACGCGCCTTGGTTGCCACTGTCGATCGAGCCAGGTCGAATAATCTGGCCCTTGGCAGGGGTGGATAATCCTCCCCCCTAAAATTCTGTATAGCTGCCTTTTGAGTAGAAAATTATCTACAACACTCAACACACATTAAATAATCCTTGATATTGTTATCTAACACACCAAACACTAGAGATCATGAAATGTTGTTTCAACAGAGAGAATGCGATAATGAAAACGAGAAGAAGCCGGAGAGCATGTTAGAGGATAAAAAAAATATTGTACCCAAATTGCGAACATGGAAACATGTAATATATTCGAACAAGCACAAAGAAAGAGGTCACTTCAATCTATATAATCATGACGATGTTGTGTGTAATGGGTTCCTTCATTCCACATCACTTACGCCAAACCTCTCCCTCCGCTACCGATCCTTCTGCCGCGGCAGAAATCCCCCCTCCCCCCCCCAAACTCTGCCACGGCAGAACCTGCTCTTGCTAAAATGCTTTCGTGGCAGAGCTTGTGCGGTCCTGGTTCGTGCTACGAACCAGGACAAAAGGTCCCCTACTCCTGATTTATAACAGACCCGGGACTAGAGGGGGGGGGGGGAGGGGTTAGACCTCTAGGCCGATTCCGCAGTCCCGGCTGCACAACCGGGACTAGAGCCCGTCTGGAACCTGGATTAGAGGCACATTCTCCATTAGTACCACACACTAAAAGACTTCTAAATATATTTGTTTTACAAAGATAAAACATCTTATATTATAAAACATAAGGAGAACTTACTGGCTAAGCTTTTGGCTGCGTCGTCTTTGCGGTGAACATGATAAATGCCACCAAAGTAGTATAAGTTCAAAACATGTTTAAATAGTGTCCAGGCGAGCGCTGCCAAAACATGGGCGTGCCAATTATTCAGCGGATGTTTTCGCCTCGGCGGTCTCCCTATGCTATGGGCGCAAAAATTTAAACACGTGACCAAATAATTGGCCTCCATCCAAAATCTTGGCATCCATTCGAACGTAAGCCGCCTTCAGTCAACGCCAAAAGATTAGTTGGGCAGCTCTCGGGCGGATGTTAGAATTTTGGCCCAAATAGTCTAGCCCGTTTTCCATTTCAATAATTCCTGAAAATCCTAGAGGCCCATGTGGCCCATTCATGCAAGGCAAGAGCTGGGACAAATGTTTAGTCCCACATTGCTAGTTGAGTGGAAGTTGGACCAGCTTATAAGGTGAGCTCTCCTACCACTTGGTAAAAGGATGAGAAGGAGAAGGAGAGAGTTCCACACGCGCGCTCCTCCTCCTCCTCGCTCGCCTCGCCACGCCTCGCCTCGTCACGACGCGCGCGCGCCGCGGGTTGCGGAGCACTACGCTACCTCCATCTTCCCCATCCCGTCTTGCGGCGTGCACCGCGAGCCGGGACAGTAGGCCTCCGAGACCCCGCTGCTTCGAGTCCTGTACGGGAGAAGGGCGATAACGTTTTTGGGAAGCGCTTTCAGCGCGACTACTGGCTTCGTCACGGACTCCCTCACAGATAGCGACGTCTTCCCCGACGAGGACTTCTTCCCCGACATCAGCACCCTCTTCCTCAACGACATGGCCAACGATGGTTCCAACGCCAGCGGTTCCACTTCTACTACTGCCGTGTACATCTTCTGTCTCACTCTTGTTCTGATCCTATCTAAAATTTTATGCCTTGCAGTTTGTTTGACTATATGCCTCAATATGTATTCGCTATTTAACATGATTAGTATATTGCCTATTATTCTAGTCATGTTTTATCTAGCGTTTATTATGGATAATTCGCTTGGTAAATTGCTCTATTACTCAACAATCCAAAAACCTTATTTCAGGCAATTTGCCCCAAGTGGTTTTGTTGCTTCTATGAAGCCACCTGTGTTTGAAGGTGTGAATTACAAACGATGGCGTGCGAGAGCAGTGCTCTGGTTTCAAACCATGAGCTGCTATAACGCCATCTATGGCGCACCTGAGGGGGAACTTAATCCCGCTCAGGAAGAGGCGTTCCAAAAACTTGATACCACTTTCAAGGCTGCCTTGATCAGCATCCTTGGCGACAATATTGTCGATTCATATCTGTCATTTAGCAATGGCAAAGATATATGGGATGCGCTCGAGAGAAAATTTGGAGTCTCTGATGCTGGCAGTGAACTGTATGTCATGGAACAATTCTATGACTATAAGATGATTGATGATCGCTCCATTGTGGAGCAGGCTCATGAGATACAGTCACTTGCCAGGGAGCTTGAGCACTTCACTTGTGTGTTACCGGACAAGTTTGTTGCCGGAGGCATCATTGCCAAACTTCCCCAGTCATGGAGGAATTTTGCTACTTCTCTGAAGCACAAGAGACAAGAGTTCTCCGTGACGGATCTCATTGGGACTCTTGATGTGGAAGAGAAGGCGAGAGCAAAAGACACACGTGCTCGAGGTACCGAGGGAGGTTCTAATGCCAACCTGGTACAGAAAAGGAACTTCCAGCCTCACAAGTTCAAGAACAAAGGAAAGTTTGATGACAAAGGAAAGTTCGATGGAAAGAACAAGGCCTCACAGTCCACCAGCTTCAAGAAGAAGACTGATAAGAGGAAAGGTGCTTGTCATGTGTGCGGTGATCCTAATCATTGGGCTCCTGCTTGTCCCAACCGCTTTGACAAGCGCCAGCATGGGAAGAGCAGCAAGACTGCTAATGTTGTCATGGGCGACGCTGAGATGAAAGATGTTGGGTATGGTATATTACCTACTGTTCTTTCATTATGTCTTTCTCCTGATTGGTGGATTGACACGGGCGCTAATGTACATGTCTGTTCTGATATTTCCATGTTTTCTTCATATCAGGTCAGAGGGACTCAAACCGTGCTGATGGGGAACGGCTCGCATGCTTCTGTTCATGGTGTTGGTACGGTCGATCTGAAGTTCACTTCGGGAAAGACTGTGCGCCTGAAGAACGTGCATCATGTTCCCTCAATAAATAAAAATCTTGTTAGCGGATCTCTTCTGTGTCGAGATGGCTACAAGATTGTATTCGAGTCCAATAAATTTGTAATTTCGAAGTATGGAACTTTTATTGGTAAAGGCTATGAATGCGGAGGCTTGTTCCGCTTATCTCTGTCAGACATTTGTAATAAAGTTGTTAATCATATTTACACAAATTTTGAATCAAATGTCTGGCACTCTCGTCTTTGTCATATTAATTTTGGTTGTATGACGCGGCTAGCCAAAATGAATTTAATCCCTGATTTCTCAACTGTTAAGGGATCTAAGTGCCAAGTCTGCGTGCAAGCTAAACAACCTCGCAAGTCACATACGACTGCAGAAGTGAGAAATTTAACACCACTAGAGCTCATACATTCTGATCTTTGTGAGATGAATGGTGTGTTAACAAAAGGTGGAAAGAAATATTTCATGACTTTGATCGATGACTCTACGAGATATTGTCATGTGTATCTTCTAAAATCAAAAGATAAGGCTTTGAGTTTCTTCAAAATCTATAAAGCTGAGGCAGAAAATCAACTTGATCGAAAGATCAAGAGGCTTAGGTCTGATCGTGGTGGAGAGTATTTTTCCAACGAGTTTGATTTATTTTGTGCGGAACATGGCATAATTCATGAGAGGACGCCTCCCTACTCACCCCAGTCAAATGGAGTAGCCGAAAGAAAGAACCGTACTCTAACAGATTTGGTTAACGCCATGTTAGACACATCGGGTCTTCCTAAGGAATGGTGGGGGGAGGCACTATTGACCGCGTGTCATGTCCTAAACCGAGTTCCCACAAAGAACAAAGAAATTACTCCATTCGAAGAATGGGAGAAGAAAAGACTAAAACTCTCTTACTTACGTACTTGGGGTTGTTTGGCAAAGGTTAATGTACCAATCCCCCAGAAGCGCAAGCTTGGACCAAAAACCATTGATTGTGTTTTTCTGGGCTATGCTTTTCATAGCATTGGTTATAGATTCTTGATAGTAAAATCTGAAGTACCTGACATTCATGTCGGTACAATCATGGAGTCGACTGATGCGACTTTCTTTGAAGATATCTTTCCAATGAAGGATAAACCTAATTCATCAAATCCGGAGATACCTAGTTCATCTGATCAGGAATTTGCTATATTCTCTGAATCTATCATTCCGATTGAACACTCTGAAAGTCCTAAGGAGGATGATAATGAAATTCCTAAAAGGATCAAGAAACAAAGGACTGCAAAGTCTTTTGGTGATGATTTCATTGTGTACCTTGTGGATGACACTCCCACTTCCATTTCAGAAGCTTATGCATCTCCTGATGCTGACTACTGGAAGGAAGCTGTTCATAGTGAGATGAATTCCATCTTAGCTAATGAAACATGGGAGATCACTGATCGTCCTTATGGGTGCAAACCTGTAGGATGTAAATGGGTGTTCAAGAAGAAACTAAGGCCTGATGGTACTATTGAGAAGTACAAGGCAAGGCTAGTGGCCAAGGGTTATACCCAAAAGGAAGGTGAATACTTCTTTGACACTTACTCACCTGTAGCAAGGTTGACCACTATTCGAGTACTACTTTCTCTGGCTGCCTCACACAGTCTTCTCGTTCATCAAATGGACGTTAAGACGACTTTCCTAAATGGAGAGTTGGATGAGGAAATTTATATGGATCAACCAGATGGTTTTGTAGTAAATGGTCAAGAAAGAAAAGTGTGCAAGCTACTGAAGTCTTTGTATGGTCTTAAACAAGCACCTAAGCAGTGGCACGAAAAATTTGATAAAACCTTAACCGCTGCAGGCTTTGTTGTAAACGAAGCTGACAAGTGTGTATACTATCGCCATGGTGGGGGTAGTCATCCTTTGTTTGTATGTTGATGACATACTAATTTTCGGAACCAACCTTAATGCAATTAAGGAGGTCAAAGATTTCTTATCTCGTTCCTTTGAGATGAAGGATCTGGGAGTAGCTGATGTCATCCTGAACATTAAGCTATTGAGAGATGATGATGGTGGGATTACACTGCTTCAGTCCCACTATGTGGAAAAGATCTTGAGTCGTTTCGGGTATAGCAACGTCAATTGTTCTCCTACACCGTATGATCCTAGTGTGTTGCTTCGAAAGAATCGAGGAAATGCTAGAGACCAACTAAGATACTCTCAAATCATTAGCTCGCTTATGTATTTAGCTAGTGCCACGAGACCTGACATTGCCTTTGCTATAAGCAAACTCAGTCGATTTGTCTCAAATCCAGGAGATGATCACTGGCATGCTCTTGAAAGAGTTATGCGATATCTAAAAGGCACTGCGAGCTATGGCATACACTATACCGGGTATCCGAGGGTACTAGGGGGTTATAGTGATTCAAATTGGATATCTGATGCTGATGAGATAAAGGCCACGAGTGGATATGTTTTCACACTTGGTGGTGGCGCTGTTTCTTGGAAGTCTTGCAAGCAGACCATCTTAACGAGGTCAACTATGGAAGCAGAACTCACAGCACTAGACACGGCCACTGTTGAAGCAGAGTGGCTTCGTGAACTCTTGATGGACTTACCTGTGGTTGAAAAACCTATACCCGCAATTCCAATGAACTGTGATAATCAAACTGTGATTATTAAGGTGAACAGTTCTAAGGATAATATGAAGTCCTCAAGACATGTGAAGAGGAGATTGAAATCTGTCAGGAAAATGAGAAACTCCGGAGTTATTGCATTGGATTATATCCAAACATCTAAAAACTTGGCAGCTCCCTTCACAAAGGGTCTATCACGCAACGTGATAGAAAATGCATCGAAGGAGATGGGTATGAGACCCACAATTTGAGATTTCCACAGTGGTAAACCACTCTATGTGATCGGAGATCCCGTGAATTAGAATTGGGAAACAAGTTGTTGGTTAGCTGAGAGGAAAGTATCCCTACTTTAAACACCACTCCATAAAGATGCAATACTTTCCTATTCTGCATGGCAGGTTGATTTATTATCTTAATGTGTTCTAAGTGGCTTATCCTAAGCAAAGATGTTGTCCTGCAGAACATCTTTTAAAGAACACACCTATATGAGTCTGACTGTTAAAACGTCACAGTCTATGAGAGTAGGGTGCTCTCTAATAAACTCATGAAAGGTCATGGAGTATGACGTATAAGCTCCACCCGCGGGGAAGTCCCACGGTAGCCCAGTATCGGTCAAGACTTCGTGTGAAGCTAGATTGCAGCAAACTTGCAGTTCAAGGCATAGTCCACTGTACAAGTCGCAACCTAGTGTAGCATAGAATTCTAGGTGGAAGTTCAACTTAACAGTCTCCACTATAGTACCGGTATATAAACAGTGTTTTGGAACCAAAGGCAGATTACATGTGCCTCTGGGATCTGGTGGGGGATTGTTGGAATTTTGGCCCAAATAGTCTAGCCCATTTTCCATTTCAATAATTCCTGAAAATCCTAGAGGCCCATGTGGCCCATTCATGCAAGGCAAGAGCTGGGACAAATGTTTAGTCCCACATTGCTAGTTGAGTGGAAGTTGGACCAACTTATAAGGTGAGCTCTCCTACCACTTGGTAAAAGGATGAGAAGGAGAAGGAGAGAGTTCCACACGCGTGCTCCTCCTCCTCCTCGCTCGCCTCGCCTCGCCTCGCCTCGCCTCGTCACGACGCACGCGCGCGCGCGCCGCGGGTTGCGGGAATCTCGCCGAGCCGAGCTTTATTTTGCCACGCATGAACGAAGGTGAAACGTTTGCTTTGAATGGACTTTTAATACGAGTTAAATGCGCCTGTTCGCTTCATCTTCCGTCCATTCGTTTCATCTTCTGCACGGTCTGCCTTCCCCTCTGCGCCTATAAGAGAGAGAGAGGTCGCGCCTCTTCTCAGTTACACTGCCACACATCCCTGCGCCTCCAGTTCCAGAGCACTGCGCTACCTCCATCTTCCCCATCCCGTCTTGCGGCGTGCACCGCGAGCCGGGACAGTAGGCCTCCGAGACCCCGCTGCTTCGAGTCCTGTACGGGAGAAGGGCGATAAGGTTTTTGGGGAGCGCTATCAGCGCGACTACTGGCTTCGTCACGGACTCCCTCACAGATAGCGACGTCTTCCCCGACGAGGACTTCTTCCCCGACATCAGCACCCTCTTCCTCGACGACATGGCCAACGATGGTTCCAACGCCAGCGGTTCCACTTCTGCTACTGCCGTGTACATCTTCTGTCTCACTCTTGTTCTGATCCTATCTAAAATTTTATGCCTTGCAGTTTGTTTGACTATATGCCTCAATATGTATTCGCTATTTAACATGATTAGTATATTACCTATTATTCTAGTCATGTTTTATCTAGCGTTTATTATGGATAATTCGCTTGGTAAATTGCTCTATTACTCAACAACGGACCCAGGTAGAAACCACTCAAATTTAAATTACTCTTTTTATTCTAAAATATAAAATGTTTTAGATTTTTTATAAAACATATGTATCTAGATGCCTTTTATATGCAGGTTCACTCATTTTGTTTCGAACCTATACACGCTAAAGGACGTATAGATACATGTGCACGAGAGGAAAGCTAAAATATCTTATATTTTAAAACAAGGAAGTATCTTTAAATTTGTGCATATATTCTGCAACTTTATAGAAGCAGCACCCTCGGTCAAATAATGTGCCCCTAGTCACAACTTTTCCTGGTCCGCCACTGGCAGCTCCTAGCTGCCATCCAAATCGTACGCTACTCATTTTGAAATACTACACTACCCAGATGTAACCTTTTGGCCGGTTTTAGTGATATGCTCAGCGGATCTTACGTCAGTCGTGGAACGTTTTGTACTCCATAGCGAGTCCAGTCAGAACTTTCAGTTCGAAGTCAAAGTCTAGCTAGTTTTCAGTCACAGCACTCACACATCACGGAGAATGCAACGACTCCATCTGGAAAGAGTGAAGGACCCGTCATACTCATGCTACGGACAAGAAGCACCCTTGGATCTTCATGAGCTGGTATTCTGCCCGTCGATCGGATGAAAACATTAAGTGGCCAAGTTATTTTCATGCGACCAACGTACACTACATGAACGGCATGCTACGCCGAGGGAAAAATACCATCGACGTAGGCCAAAAATGCTTTCGGCGTATGCTACGCCGACGGCTGCTCTCGGCGTAGCCTTCTCGGCAAAGGTCTCTCTTGACGGAGGCAATTTTGCTCGTCAGCGTAGCTCTAGCCGTCGGCGTATGCTACGCCGATGGACCTTGCCTCGCCATAGCCATGTTGGCATAATAACGGCTGATTGTAAAAATCCAAAAAAACAAATTTTTTAGATTTTTTTTTTTGAATTTTTTCTCAACTTCTTTAAATCTTTAAATCATTAATCTCACATCTCGAACATTTTTAACACTAATTATATTTAACCTTTCATTAAATTACAGTCTTTAACAAACTTCTCGTTCGGTCACCCATTCTAACAATACTTCAGCTCTAGCACGCTTAACTTCTTAGTTCCTTCAGAATTAGTTTCCGCAAAGCAATTTGTACTTAGTTGTCAATAGTATGATATCAATCTTATTAACTCTTATATCATTATGTCACATGTTTTTATTTTTTGAAACTACAAACACTTATTTAAGTAAACAACAATGAATAAGTAAAAGTATTACTGATTCAAATAAAAATACTATTGAATTTTTTCAAATAAAAATATAATAATTTTACTTTTTTGTATTTTTCTATTTAATATAGAATAATTAATATATTTAAATCCGTAAATCGGAATTTGATAAATAATATGTCTAAATTGATCAGAAAAATAAAAAAAATCTAAATATGATATCCATATCAACTAATCACAAACCCCCTATTTTTGAATTAGCTATTTGGTGATTGCTATAGAAAATCCTCCTTTTTTGTGTTCGGAAAATGAAAAATGGCTTTTTGGTGCGACGAAAAGCTAAACTTGCATTGAATCTTTGATAAAATAGCATATTGTGAACCTAAAAATGATATTTGTAAAAAACATGAGCATCGGATCATGTACATGTAGTTCATATTTGACCCACTTCCTGCCGATTCGGCAGGAATTTATTTTTTTCACCGGGGGTGGACAGAAAGGTATCGAATCCCCCTGTTGGGACATTGTCCATATAAGGTGGTCTAGTATTTTTGTAAAATATGGTGGTAGCATTTTGAATTAGCCATTTGGTGGTTGCTTCATAAAACCGTCCGTTTTTTGTGCTTGGAAAATGAAAATGGCTTTTTGATGCGACGAAAAAGAAAACTTTCTCCTGCAACATTTTTCGCCATCCCACGATGCACATGTATGTATAATATGGGCACATTATCACAAAATATGCCTTAATTCTAGCCATAACATTGGTCATTTGACCCGAAAACCAAGAAACCTCGAATGAGATAGGTCATTTTTGAAGAAAATATGCCCTAGAGGCAATCATAGAGAGGATTATATTTCATATGTATCCATGAGTTATTGTAATATTCCTTGAATATACATATCAGACAACTTGTATTGATTGACAATTATGTGAATTGTTTGTGAAACTCTTTACTTGTATGGTTATTTAAGAGTTGTCCCTAGTCGGAGTTCATGTGAGGACACACATGAATATTAGACTAGCACATCGATTGGTTGATGACTATGTTTCGCAAGTCATAGACATGGAGATGTCAAACTAATGATGTGGACACATGTTATGAACATGGGGTTGGACTGACCCAACCTGAGACTGGCAATTAGTTGCAGCTCTCTCTCTACACATCGTGTACGTTTTGTCCTTAGACCTGAGATTGTCGCATTTACTTAAGATGTGAATCGACCTACTTTGGGGCTATCAATCGCTGCACCGTAACAGGGTAGTTATAAAAGTAGGTTTCGGTTTTGTCCTGAAGCATGCAGCAAGGCATGGTCAATCAAGATGGGATTTGCCCCTCTCTACTTGAGAGAGATATCTCTCGGCCCTCGAGTGATCGGATCCAGAAATGCATGGCCGTGCTACATATGGTTAAGAGTTAACCTAGTAAAGGGATTCCGAATCACGGTATCGAGAAAGGGAGGTCGGCTTGGAGCTAGACCAAATATCGTGAGGCAAAAGGAAAGACATGTACTAAACCTTGTGATGGTTCGTCCGATATGATTTTTGTATGCGTTTAGGAGTTGGCACGTCTTGCTAGAAGCCGCTACCAACTATTGACAGAATAAGTGTATTTGTGTCATGTCTATACGCATATGAACCTATAGGGTCACACACTAAAGGGGCTGGAAGCCTAATGAGGATTGGATCCGAATTAGACCAGCTTTAGGCTACTAATGGGCTGCTAATGTAGAAGCCCACTAGGGATGCCTATATAAGAGAGGGTGGGGCGTGCTGGCCAGGGAAAGACCAGAGATCATTCCACCCAGCCGCCACTCCTCACGCCTGTGTCGCGCGCGCGGACCTAGCAGTCCGGCGTCTGACGCTTCCACCCTGTACGTGTAGATACCTCGGAGGCGCTGCATCTGTAGAGTTTGGACGAGCCGCACAAGGGGAGCTGCTCGTGAGACGAGAATAAGGAGGAGACGTAGATCGTCTGCACTGCCTCGACGCGCTTCATCAATTCCGCAACTGCGCGTCTAGTGGTAATCCCTTGATCTATGACAATAGTATTCCTGGTTTACGCGGTAGAAATTTTTGTTTTGCGCTAGTGTAGCCTACCCGTATCCCTACAATTTTGTGAAGGTTTTTTCAGACATAATCAATATACTAGGTTTGATATTTTCCCTTATAACTATGTCACATAATATGACACCACGCGAAGGTTTCGCATTGTTTCGATCTTTTTTTATTTTTTTAGGCCCGTTTTAAACTATTGCCAAACTTTGTCGAACGGCGGGCATGAAAATTCTTAGCTCGGGGCTGAGACTCGCTAAACTTGCATTGGATCTTTGATAAAACCGCATATTGTGAACCTAAAAATGATTTTTTTTTAAAATACATGTGACATGGTTATACCCCACGGGTACACAACATTGGCATACCTAGTCGAGACCAAGGAAGGCCCACGACGAGATACGCAGCCTGTTGAGATTTCGGGTGGCCCAAGCCCATGACGCCTTCGGATCCTTGGAGAACAAGACTAGAGTAGATAGAATTTCAAAGAGGACAAACCCTAATCTATAACCGACTCGACCTACACCCGGGACCTGCCTATCTATATAAAGGCTAGGAGGGCACGGAGAGAAGGACCTCAACTCACCTCATACGCATCTCACGCCAGATTGCATATGCACACCCCTGTAATTCTCGGTTCCGCCGCAATCAAGAGCAGACAAGCAGGAGTAGGGTTTTCCCTCCGGGGGCCTAAACCTGGGTAAACCTCGTGTCCCCGTGTTGCTTGTCTGTTAACCGTTCCGCGATCTCTAGCATCCCCATCTTCTCCAAAACCCAAGTCCATAACAATGGGCATTGACGAAATCAACCCTCATCAATTGGCGCCCTCTGTGGGAACTAGGGGCGCTGATTGTGCGATTGTGACAGTCCCATCTGGAGCGATCTACAACTCATCGACGACGGAGAGTCATCTCCTCTTCGGCACCTTCGACTTCACCGCCCACTCGCCAGCCACCATGAGGGATTTCGAGCCCGTTGGCGACAGGCTCGAGATTCTGTTCGAAAGCTTCTGCTTCCAAGCGGGGCAGACCGGTACCCTCCGCCTCGCAGAGCGGGTGCCACCGCCATCCGTCATGCGTACTTTGTGGGTCCCACCCATCGGCGTGTTACGCACGTCGACGCTGACAAATGAGTCATATGACAACAACAGCTGCAACTCAGATTTGTGCGCCCTCCCTCAAATGAAGGAACTTATGGTTCCAGATCCGAAAGTTGCAGAAGCAACGACACTATCTACGGGCGTTACCTATGTGCCGCAGTCATACAGGGAGAATCGGAACTGCCACCTGGTTCAAGTGCACCCAACCCACCACCAAATCCACCGCCCAACCCGCAGGCTGGGAACGGGAGAAATAGGGGAGAACCACCCTTCATGCCCAATGAAGGAGACGCTACCGCCTACCAGAAGATCAACCTCAACAAGGACGGATGGCGCTAGGCACGCGAAGCCATGGCGGGCAACATCATCCTAACTGTGAATGCTTCATGGGATCTGCAAATGGCATACCACCTCCTCCTCATCGGCGAGCATAACCGACAGGTGAAGCTGATGGAGGAGCTCGACAAACACAAGCAGGCGGCTTTAGAGTCTAGCGCGCGACGAGCTGCGCTCTCCGCCGCTGGCGGCTCCAGCTCGCATGGCAACAATGCCAACAAGCATCGCTCCCGCACGGAGCACATGGACCCCGCCGCACGCCGCGACGTCACGAGGGCCCTAAACACGTCCTTCATGTCGATGGACGTGAACGTCAACGTCATGCCGAAGACGCCGCAACCTGCAATCATGGTAGGCACCATGTACCTCGCATCCCATCCACCTCCGGTGGGTGAACTGAAGAGCGCCATGCACAAGTCCGCGCTAGCCGGTCTCGGACTTTTCGGAGCTGCGCTCCAAGACAAATCTCCTGCGAAGCCGAAGAAAAAAGTTACGGTAAAGTTCACCCGTAGCCCTACACCCTCATCCGACGAGGACAAACATGATCTGCCACAACATCGCAAGATCCCACGGCGCCGCGGCAGCGACTACGACGCTCGAAACGATCTCTCTCAGCACAAGGTCGACAAGGCACGCGCCAAACACGTGTGTTCAACCGAATCCAACGAGGATGACGATGGAGAGCTGTGCGGAGCCAGATGCTTTAGCAGATCCATTCGGCGAACAAGGATGCCGAAAAATTTCAAGATCCCTTCGGACACTCCAAAGTTCGACGGTACGTAGGACCCGAAGGCCTGGCTCAGCGACCACCTCTCATCCCTCAAGCTGCACGACGGAAATAGGAACACCGCCCTATAGTGCCTTCAGCTGCAGCTGATAGGCGCAGCCCGGATCTGGCTCAGCAGCCTATCTTCTGGCTCCATCCGAAGCTAGGAAGAGCTGGCGTACAACTTCATCCGCAACTTCAAGGGCACCAGCATGAGGCTAGCCTCGATCGAGGAACTGCGCCCCTGCACCCAACGTACCGGCGAGTCCATTCGCTCGTACATCCTATGCTGGTCCCACATCAAGAACTCCACCGTGCACATCTCCGAGGAAAGGACAATCGATGCCTTCAAGGACGGCGTCAAGCGTCCGGACTTCAAGGAAGAACTTGGGCGCGTCAAGACTAAGACACTCGACCACCTCATGGACATCGCCAATAGGTGGGTAGATGGCGAGGATTCCCTCCACCGAACGAATTCAGATGATGAGGATGACTATGGCCGCAGGCGTGAATGCCGCAACAAACGAAGATCGCGACGGAGTCGAAATGGTTGCGGCTGGCTACACCGACTGACGCAACGACGGCAACCGCAGCAGCGGATACCACGGAGGCAACTTCCACGATGGAGGGCGACCTACATAGACATGGCAGCATCGCAGTCGTGACGACGAGCCCTCGGCATACGACAAGTTGTTTGGTCCTTGCACCATCCACTTCTACATCGACAAGCAAGATGGCAAAAAGAAGGCCAGCCACATTCTAAAGGACTGCCGCAAGTTCCAGAAACTAAGCGAGGGTCTCACCCAAATGCGACGCCAAATCGTGAACTATGGATTTGGGCCCACACCTGCACTAGCTGACATCGCCCACGGAGCTCCTCCACCACCACCCATTGGACCATCGAATCTAGCGATCGCACCTGCACCAAACAATGGTACAGGAGGATATCCACCGCCAAAAGGGTCCCTAATGATTAAGAAGGGACGACCAACCAACAGGGTGCAAAAGAAGATCACCCGCCAAGTGAGCCTGGCGGTTGCATCCCCACCAGCCATCCCTGAGTACCTCAGTGGCTCGGAGTCCTGCATCACGTTCGACCGTTTAGATCGCCCACGCCAGATCCCTCGCCCAGGACATGCTGCCCTGGTGATCGAGGTGCAGATCGGAGGGTTCGAAATGAGCCACGTCTTCATGGACGACTGCAGCGGCATCAACCTGATGTTCGCCAGCACACTCGCAGCAATGCGGATCCCGCTGCGCAGCCTGAAGAAATCCGACACGATGTTCCACGACATAGTCTCAAGGAAGGGCATATATCCCCTAGGAAAGATATGGCTCGCGTCATCTTCGGCCAGCCCGAAAACTTCAGGCGTGAGTGGCTGGAGTTCGAAGTAGTGGACTGGCCATCACAGTACCGCGACATCCTCGGGCGCGTGGCATTCGCAAGATTCCTGGCAGTACCGCACTACGCGTACCTGCTACTCAAGATGCCAGGACCCAGGGGCGTCATCACAATCCAAGGAAGCGTCACCCGATCAGACCACTGTGATAGACACTTCAATAGAATCTCGCAGTCGTTCGGCATGTAGGAGGAGCTCACGAGGCTCCGAGAGGTGACAGACAACACGGCACCCCCAGTCTCTAGGCAAAACGCACCCGATATGTTGTTCGACTCCACGGTCAACACGAAAAAGGTGCAGGTCCACCCAACATATGCCTCCAAGACGACATTGATCACCAATGACCTCAGCCCCACATAGGAAAGCGCGCTCATCGAATTCCTCCGTGAGCGCTGGGAAATCTTTGCCTAGTGTCCTGCGGACATGCCATGAGTTCCTAGGGAATTCGCCGAGCATGCAATCAATGTGTTCCCCAACGCAAAGCCAGTCAAGCAGTCGATCCGACGACTGTCCGAACCAAGAGTTGAAGCCATTGGGATCAAAGTCAACATACTACTCGATGCCAACTTCATCCGAGAAATTAAGGAGAGCGAGTGGCTGGCCAATACTGTGTTTGTCCCCAAGAAGGACACAGACATCCTGTGGATGTGCGTAGACTTTACATCGCTCAACAAGTACTGTCCCAAGGACCAGTTCCCTCTATCGAGGATAGACCAGATCATCGATTCAACTGCAGGATGTGAGAAACTCTCCTTCTTCGACGCCTACTCAGGCTACAATCAGATTCGACTGAAGGTCGAAGACCAGGATAAAACAGAATTCATCACGTCGTTCGTGGTGTTTTGCTACAACACCATGCCCTTCGGGCTGAAGAACGCATTATTCACATACCATAGGTGCATGCATGCGTGTCTGAATAAAACCAGATCGGTCGGAACATCCAAGTCTATGTCAACGACATAGTCATCAAGACCAGGGAAGCCAAGACACTGATCGACAATCTCCGCAAGACGTTCGATAACCTTGATCACTACAAGATCAAGATGAACCCAGAAAAATGCGCCTTCGGCGTCCCATCTGGCCAACTACTCAGCTACTTCATCTCCCAATGGGGGATCGAGGTGAATTCAAAGAAAATCCGGGCCATACTAACCATGGAGAAGCCGAAGAACCTCAAAGGTGTCCAGCAGCTAGCTAGACGCATCGCAGCGCTGAGAGGATTCATCAGTCGCATGGGCGAGAAGGCCTTGCCCTTTTACCAGCTGCTGCGCAAGGCGGACAAGTTCGAGTGGACACCCAAAGTAGACGACGCATTCGAGGACCTCAAGCGGCTGCTCTCCACCTCGCCTGTCCTGGTTACACCAAAGGAGCGAGAGCCTCTGCTACTATACATAACAGCTACGTATCAGGTGGTAAGCACCGTACTCGTGGTCGAACGACTCTAAGATGGCAAGACCCATGGGGTTCAACATCCAATCTACTACCTCAGCGAGGTACTGACACCAACAAAGCAGAGGTACCCTCACTACTAGAAGCTCGCCTACGGCGTATTCATGACGGCTCGTCGGCTGAGCCACTACTTCCAGGAGCACCAGATAATGGTCGTCAACGAGGCACCACTGTCCAACATCTTGAACAACCCCGAAGCCACGGGACGGGTAGCCCTATGGGGCATCGAGCTATCCCCTCTAGACATAGTCTATGAGCGGCGCAAGGCCATCAAATCTCAGGTCCTCCCTGGCTTCCTCGTCCACTAGATGGAACTCCATCCGCCAAACACTCTGGACATGACGCAATCATGGACGATGCACTTTGACGGCTCACAACGTGAGGCTGGAGCAGGAGCTGGCTTCATACTGACGTCCCCTCAGGGCGACAAGATGAAATACGTCCTTCGGATGAAATTTCGCGCCTCCAACAACGAGGCCAAATACGAGGCCCTCGTCCATGGATTGCGGATGGCCAAGATCTGCGGTGCAACGCGCCTAGTCATCTACGATGACTCAAACCTTGTCGTCCAGCAGACGATGAACGAGTGCGACGCTCACAGCGCCAACATGATCGCGTACCGCGCGCTCTACATCTCACTCGAAGGAGACTTCGACGACTGCGAACTTTGGCACGTCGGAAGGGAAAGCAATGAAGAATCCGATAAGCTTGCCAACATCGTCTCCACCTGCACACGGGTGCCACCAGGTGTTTTCCTCGAACAAATCTGTGTACCCTCTATCAAAAGGAAGTTCCCCAAAGGATCACCGAAGAAGCAGAACACTCGGGGGCTGCACCGTCCGAAGGACAAGAAGGGCTCAAAAAGCTCAACACCGAGGCCGAGCTAGTCAGCCTAATACAGGTCATGGCGATCAAAGAGACGTGGACATAGTCGTACCTTCGGTACCTGATAAACAAGGAACTGCCAGATGACCCAATAGATGCCCGATGCATATCTCGCCGGCCCAAAGCGTTCACCCTCCACAATGGCCAGCTGTACAAGCGCAGTATTTTGGTCGTGCTCCAAAGGTGCGTCACCATCGGTGACGGCAAACCATCCTCCAAGATATCCATGAGGGCATCTGCAACCATCATGCAGGCAGTCGCGCCCTGGTCGCCAAAGCTCTACGAGCTGGATTCTACTGGCCAACGGCCATGAACGATGCTAAGGACATTGTCCGAAGATGCAACGCCTGTTAGAGGTATGTGGACAAGCCACATGCACCAAGATCAGAGCTACGGCCCATCCCATTGGCCTGCCCTTCGCCCAATGGGGCCTCGACATGATCGGCAAACTGCCCAAATCTTTGAAAGGATGCCACGTCTACCTCCTGGTCGCAGTTGACAAGTTCACCAAGTGGATCGAGGCCATGCCCGTCAACAACAAAAGGGGCAAAACTGTCGTCGAGTTCTTTGAGTCCATAGTATACAGGTTCAGTGCGCCACACAGCATCATCACGGCCAACGGCTCAAAATTTATCTCAAAGGAGTTCTAAGACTTTTGCGAAGGCCTTGGCATCAACATATCGTACGCCTCCGCGGCGCACCTACATACCAACGGGCAGGTCAAAAGGCCAACAGCCTCATAGGCAACGACATCAAGAAATGTATTCTCTGCCCACTCGAACGGCTTGCGGGAGCCTGGGCAGAAGAGCTACCCTTCGTCCTCTGGATCCTACGTACAACGCCGAACAGCTCAACTGGCTTTACACCTTTCTTTATGGTGCACGGAGCCGAAGCCGTACTACCTACCGAGGTATGCCACAAGGCCCCACGGGTCGTTGCCTACAGTGAAGCCGAGTCAGTGACTGCACTCGAAGATGCCGTCGACACACTCGACAAGGCACGCGACATCGCTGCGACTCGTTCAACGGTCTGCCAACAGAGCCTCCGCAACTACCACAACCGTCGGCTGCTCCCAAGGTCCTTCGTCGAAAGAGACCTCGTCCTATGACTCAAGCAAGAGCGGCCGAAGAAGCTCGACTCACCCTGGTAAGGATCCTTCGTCGTCACAGAAGTCATCCCAGGCGGCGCCTACCTCCTCATGGACATCGCATCAAGAGTCGAATACTCCAAACCCTGGAATGTCGCACGTCTGCGACGCTTCTACCCCTAGCTACCTCTTTACTTTCAATAAGGCTACTCAGCCGAACAATGTACCTCCTCGATTATGCTATGAATAAAAGCTAAGTCCCTTGGGCAAAATTTATTTTTCCTTACATTACTCTTCGCTATAATACGCTCGGGGGCTACGCCTCACCTCACGACCTCACCGACTGAGAACAACGCATACAACCTGATTAGCTGGCCACGTCAGGCTAATGAAAAGGACATGCATACAACAAAGCACCACGTGCTACTATATACAAACTTTACAAAGGGCACTACGAGCCCACTCGAAAAATACAAGTTTTACATCAAGTTTTCTTTACAGGAACTACCTATTTTGGAGAATCACATTCGCCCGATGCTCGAACAAATATACTATCTCCTCAGCATGTTGCACCACAGCAGCATAATGAGGACGCATATCCCAAAGGGTTCCATCCGGCCGAAGGGGTGGCCCAGTCGCCACCTCTACAAGGTCGACATCACGACGATGCAGCCAAACGACAATGCAGCCTTCACCCTAGCGACTAGTTGACGTAGCACCAACTCCTTGACATGGCCCACGTTCCGAAATTTCGCCAGCAGACCCCAAAGGTTGGAAGGTTCCTCATCCAAGGGAAACATGGCGTCCCAAGTGGACGCCAGATAAATCCTCGCCTGCTTCAACACCCGAGAATCCTGGTGCACGCGATATTGCACCGTCGCAAGGACGATGGCTCGGTCGCGGTCCATCCAGAAGAAGCCCCCAGCCACCAGGTCCTATTGCGTCATGCAATTCATCCGAACGGTGACACGCTCTTTCTCTTCCTGCGGAACGAGATTCACACCTTCAGAACACACACACTAAGAAAAATGGAGAGCTCCACTCGAAAGAACAACAGTTATAAAAGACTCACATTGTAGTTGCTCGCTCATCTACGGCAGTTCCCCCATCAAGAACTCCTTCCCGGCAGTGGCTCGCTCAGCCTTCGACATCCACACATCCGCGTGGCCTCGAATGCCAAGGATATCCTTCTCCAGGGTGCGACACGGTCGTGAAGAAAAAACCAGCTGCGATGCCTCATCCAAAGATGGACGCGGCTCAGGAGTATTCGGAGTGACAATGGGAACCTCACCCGAAGGACCCTAGAGACAAGCAAATCAAGACATGAACATCACAAACATCTCTGGCGATAGATCAAAACATAATTTATATACATCAAGGCCACCTGGGCAAAAGATTACATTACAAAGGCAAAAGGATAAACTATCCTAGCTATAGCACTTGGGCTTAGGCACCCGCATCTGGAGTGGCCTTAGAGCCAGATTTCCTGCTCTTGGCCTCCTCATGCTGCTTCGTCGCATACTTTGCTAGCAGATCAATGAGTTTCAGCCCCTAACGCTTACAACGAGAGGCGAAGAGGGCGAACGGTACCTCTGAGCCATCTGCAGCCGTAGGCATCTGGGAGGTTATGTGCGGCAGGTCTAGCTCCGCTCCGGACGCCATCACCATCGCCAACCCCATGGAGGCGCTTATGCCCTTCTGCTTACGCTTGTACAGTGCCAGAGCATCCTCCGACAGAGCATCCGCCAGAGCGTCGACATCCTCAAGAGCAGCGCCCTTGGGGATGACCTCCTTGTAGAAGCATCGGAGAACTTCCTTGGCCTCCGCCAAGGAGCCAGCAGCAGTGCTGCAACAATCTTCAATAGCTGCGGTAGCATCGGCCAGAGCATCTCCATGCTCCAGCACACCACGATCAAACGTGATGCCTGAAGCATCTGAAACAAAGAAGAAAGACACTCGAATAAAAACAAGGCAAGACTCAGTCGAAAAACAAGAGACCGAAAGAGCCAAGAGAAACTCACCAGAGAAGGCTTTGGCTGCAGCCATAAGCCTATCCTCCATCTCCTTCTCACGAGCAGTCGCCGCAGAAGCGGGCTGCTCCTCGCGATCAGCAGCCTCCTTACGCAGGCGCTCCTAGGCTTCAGCAGCGTCAGCTACCTCTTTCTGCAGGCGCTCTTTCGCCTTCGGAGCATCTGCAGCTTTCTTCTCCGCTCGACCGAGGGTCTTTTCGAGAGCGTACAGTCGTCGAAGAGCTGCATTGTTTTCATATGCAAAACATCAAGAACCAAATGATCAACAGAAGCAAAACCCAAAGATACAGTCGAACTACAAAAGGGTGAGCAAACCGCGCACCTTGAAGCTACAGCATGCTGGCCTCCAGCGCCAGGTGCTGCTGAATAAGGAGGTTAGCGCTGTGCACAAAGGGCTGAAAAAGAAACAAAATCAATGGACTAAAACATCATAAAAGGGATCGGGGGCTACGCCCCGCAAGAGGAAACGACCAACAGGTCGCCCGAAAAAAGGCTCAGGGGGCTCCCCCAAAGAGATAAAGCATAAAAAACTTGCGTGTTCAGGCTGGGACTCCTAAGTTCCGCGTGCGGTCTTCTGAGTTACGACTTCCCGAGTCTCTCACTTAGAGAGGTTCGGAGCATCGTCCTTAGAGTTGGCCACCACCTGAGGGGGAGGAGATGTCAGTTTCGACTCCCCTACAGCTTGCTGAGCGCCCTCACCGAGGGGCTCCTCCGAAGAATGACTGCAAGAGAAAAATCTGATCAAGATTACAACCCACACAGTTGATAGAAAACAGTTTAGGCGGTGTCACTTACGAATCAATATCCGAAAAATTGAAGATAGGCGCCGCCTTCTCCTTCTTCTTCTTCTTCTTCTTGGCCAGAAGCTGCGGTGCCGTCGCTCGAATGGGCACAGCAGTGATAGGTGCGGAATAAGCACTATCATCCTCGCCATGGCGCTCGAGGAAGGACGGACCCCTTGGAGTTGGAGGAGTAGATGCATCCGAAGACTCGCTACAGAAGCGCTTTCGGGTCTTCTCCTCACTCGCATCAGGAGCATCCGGAGTAGGCGACTGAGCTAGGGGAAGCTCAGACTCGGAGTAAACCTCCTCATTGTCTGGCACCTCCCTAAATTTCTCAAGCAGAGGAGGCATGGACCACGTGACCTGGAGGCGCTGCAAAGCAAAAGGAAAAGAGAAAGAACATAAGTAACTGTAGTAAACGGTAAACACCCGCAAAAGCGCTACGCACAAGAAAAGGCATCACCTGAAAAACTCCTTTATTGGTGCTAAGAGGGGGGTCAACGACTTCCTCGGAAGGTCCTCACCAGCCTTGAACTTCAGGAGGGGACGAAGGGCCCTATCGAGGTTACCCGAAGATAACTCTTCGGATGAAACCCTCGTCGGATTGCTAGGGCCAGCGTAGAGGAACAATGGGTGCGCCCTTGCCTGAAGCGGCTGCACCCGACGCTTGAGGAAGGTGCGGATGATGTCGAAACCATTGACCTCCTTACCTGGCACCAGCTGAAGAGCCTCCACCCGCTGGTAGAGCCTCTCCACCTCTTCAGTTTCACCCTCCAAGATTTGGTTCTTCTACGTTCTCTTCGGGACGATCTCCTGCTTGGAGTCGAAGGGGGATAGCCCGTATTGCTGACCGTCCAGTTTAGCATCGCGGATGTAAAACCACTTCCGGTGCCACTGCTGGACGGACTCGCAAATAGAAAAGGGGAAAAAAATGGATGAAAGGACGAACGAAGATGATACAGCCGCCAAGCGGATAGACTCCGTCGGTGCCGGATTGCCTCTTCATAGAATAGATCTTCCGGAAGAGGCCAAAGTGTGGCTCGATGTCGAGCTAGCACTCGCTAATGGTTATGAAGCAGGCAACATGGAGAACAGAATTGGGAGACAGATGGTGTATGTGAATCCCATAGAAAAAAGGAGTCCACGAAGGAAATCATGGACAGGAAGAGAGAGGCCGTGAAGAACGAAGGCAACGAACATCACCCGAAACCCTACGGCTGGGCGGGGGATTACCTCATCGCCAGGAAGCTGGACATCCTCTTTGTCTTGTGGGATCAACCCGGGGTCGCGCAGCTTGCGCAGATCAACATCGCGCACATCCATGCGCCTCCACCCGCCATCGGTGATACGAGCGGTAGCAACAACCTTCTTGCCGCCGGCGGCGGCGCTCGAGCCAGCTACGGCAGTGGTCCTCTTCGACTTGCCCATTGTGCGGCATCAAGGGTGACGGTGTGCGCGAAGAAAATACGAAGGAAATAAATGGATAACTTCCAGTGCGCACGGCAAGAGAGGCAGTGCTCTTGAAAATGGAGGTAATGGCGAGAGAGCAAATGGCAAAGTGTAAAACAGAATCACTGTTTACCCACAGTATTAAAGGACGAAGACGACGAACACGAGCAGTTGAACCAGAAGCCCTAACGCGCAAGCAAGATCCAACCCTACACGTCGCCAGCACGCCGTCCACTATGCGCGGAAACCAAGGAGACGCCGTAATTATTGCCACGTTCGCGCGTGACTAGTCAATTCCAAGTCAGACGGTGGGACCCACGATCGTCCTATCGCATCATCTTTGCCGCTGCAGACGGTTGAGATCATCAATCGTCACCAATGACGTCATCAAGACTAAGCTAGCAACGGCTAGAAATCTTCGACTGAACAAATCAAGTACTCACTCGAATCTACGATTCAAGCAACGACTCGGGGGCTACTCCTATCAGGAGTGCTGGCCGCGCACCTGAGACATGATTAAAGTACTACACCTTGCAACTGTCTTCGAGTCCTACGTCGAGTCTTTGACTCCACTACGGACTCGGGGGCTACTCCCATAGGGAGAATTGGTCAAGCATCCGAAAGTCTCTGAACTAAAGTCTTGGCTAAAAATAACTGAACTAAAGTCTCTGCTCGAGTCTACGACTCGAATAGAAAATCGGGAACTACTCCCATAGGGAGCGATGGCCGGGCACCCTATGAATTATTCGACTGCGATTTGATGGCTCCTTGGTGGCGCCAGAGAACTTGGTTCTTGACGTGGAGACTGTTGGGAACACCAAGAGCAAGGTGTGAAGTAGCACAGCAACAAGTTTTCCCTCAATAGAGACCGAGGTTATCGAACCAGAAGGAGGAAGGAAATGTCACACAGGTGTTGCAAGCAACGCGGAGACCTACACAACACAAACTCAAGACTTTACCCCAACTTATCAGTGAGGTTGTCAAGCTCACCGGTTTGCTATAACAAAGGATTAAACGTATGGTGTGGAAGGTAATGGTTTGCAGCAAGTAAACAAGTAACAGTGGAAGATGTATCAATGGTAAAGATTGGACCGGGGTCCATAGTTCACTAGAGGTGCTCTCCTTAGATAAACAACATGGCATGAAGGGTAAACAAATTACAGCAGGGCAATTGACAGGAACTGAGCAAGGCATAACAATGCAATTACTAGTCAGAAAGATCCTATGAGATTCGATTGGGCAATACAACAAGATACATAGACCGCCATCCAACTGCATCTATGACTAGAAGTCCACCTTTAGGTTATCATCCGAACCCCCTCCAGTATTAAGTTGCAAGCAACAGACAACTTCTTTATGCAAAGTGTGTAAGGGAAACAGTCCACATGTTCCATGAACAAGAGACCGTTGTTTTCTCCCTATTAGCAACAACACATCTACAACCGAAGAGATTATTGTCACTTCCCTTGGAAACTAGAGGCATGAACCCACTATCGAGCATAAATACCCCCTCTTGGAGTCACTAGCAACTACTTGGCCAAGATAACTACTAAGAACGGAGTGCATGCAAGATCACAAGCAACACATACATGATAGAATCATAAAGACAAAACCATTAATCAAACCAACATAATAATCTCAATATCCATCGGTTCCCCGCAAACACAACATGCATGATTACAAATAGATTAGATCTTGATCATGAACGGAGCTCACAAGATCTATACATGAAAGCACAAGGAGGAGATACAACCATCTAGCTACTACATGGACCCATAGTCCAAGGTGGAACTACTCACGCATCATACCGGAGAGAAGGCCTCCGGGATGATCTCCCCTCCGGCAGGGTGCCAGGAAGAACTTCAGATACCTCCGGTATAGGGATGACGGTGGCGGCGGCTACAGAAGGTTTCGTGGAATATTGATCGGGTACTTAGGGTTTCTGCATCGGGGGCTTCTTATAGGAGAAGGGGAGGCCGAGGTGGTGGCCAGGGGCCCCACACCCTGCCTAGGCGCGGGGCAAGGCCCACCCACGCCTAGGGGGGTGCGGCTGCCCTAGCATGCCTCTCTGTCTCCTCTCTGGACTTCTTGTTCCCCACATAAAGTTAATGACTTTGCCGTTTGTCCCGTCCAATTCCGAGAATATTTCCTTACTAGTTTTTTTCGAACCAAAAACAGCAGAAAACAGGCAACTGACACCGTGGCAACTTGTTAATAGGTTAGTACCAGAAAACATGTAAAAAGCACCTCAAAGTGTAGACAAAGCAAAACAAAGTAGATGCTAAACAAGCATGGAGCATAAAAAATTATAGATACGTTTCGACGTATCAAGCATCCCCAAGATTAACTCCAGCTTGTCCTCGAGTAGGTAAGTGATAAAAAGAATAATTTTTGAGGTGACATGCACCCTCACAATAAAGATCCAACCATTTACAAGCATTGAAAGCTTGGATCAAAGAACTCTAAACATGTGCATGAAAGATGGAATTCTAACAATAGGACATAGTAACTATGCATGCAACATGAAAGGTTACAAACAAAGATCATGAATAACATGCATTGAAAAACGTTTGTTTGTTTCACATATAGAAAACATAGCATAGTGGCATTCAGCTTGTCCCTCATAGAGTAGCAAATATATGCATAGGACACCTTCAAAGTTCACAAGGGTGACTAGAAACAAATAGCACAAGAACAAGTAATATCACAATATGCATCAATCAATAAGCTTTGGAACACTGCACACAGAATGACAACTATGCTCTCTTAATGGTGCCTAAAGATAGAAGGCGGAGACTCAATAGTGGTGGAAGAAAAGCCTTTTGTAAAGGAAGCATGGATTTCAAGTTTCAAAAAGAGCTTCCAAAAATTATGGTACTTGTTAGCTTTCAGCACTCATTGCCCCTATCATAAGCATCCTGAAGTGATTAAGGTTAAAGTGAACAAATATGGAGTATATGCTTGACGAAGTACCTTGAATACGAGGTCCACACCTCATGCTACTCAACTTCAGTCACCTGTAAGTTCTTGTCATTGTAAGTATTTGCATATAATTGAGAACTGCCAACGGGGTACCCTTGCACATGGTACAGGAGCTTTCCCATAACCAAAATGACAAGGAAAGCAGACAATGAGCATCTCAGCAATCTTTTTATTACCATATGCATAGCTTTTTATTTAGGATGCTTCATAGATAGCTCACTATGGTGATGCTGCAAGTTTCCACCATGATTAGGCATGACTTAGGCGAGCGGCCCAGGCGTTTATCTAACAAAGGATACAAACTCCATGGACTTACAAGTTTCCTTTTTATTTCACACCGGTACATCCATAGACAAAAGATCATGATATCAACTGAGTACAAAGTATAAGTGCAATGTCGAAAACGTTCCCCATGATAGCACGGTTCTGCTAATTCCAACGTGTAAGTGCAAGCATATACAACATAGATGACACAATAAAAATCATTTTATAGAAGGAGACAAATGAAATAGAGAAATGAAGGTATAGTAAGACAAATGAAATAGAGAAGAATCATTTTATTCCAATAATACTAACATTACACTATTTTTATTAAGTTCTAAATAAAAATGAAGAATTACAATAAAGAATAAAAGTATAGAAGGAATATTACAAATAATTCGAAAATAGATAATACAAGGTTACACTGTCTTTACAATTATTCAAATAAAAAAATATTACAATCAGAATAATATAAGAAAAAGAAAATTGAATTATAAATGGAAAATGAATTATAGCAATAAATAAGAATTGAATTCTTATCTATAAACAATATATAAATATTACAAGATTTAAATTACAAAAAGAAAGAAAATTTAGTTTAATTAATATTATACAATATCACATATTAAATTACATTATTCAAAGTAAAAAATAATTACAAGAACAATAATAGAGGTCCTAAACTAAATCTTCATGTTTTCAATATTTCCTTCTTGACCTTGATTCCTGTAAGGTAAAATAAAAGAAAAACAAAGATAATAGGATAAAAGAAAGGGTTAGGGTATTAGTTTTACTCTCAGATTGAGCATACAAATAATATGCTTAAACTCATCATTGAGTAATCTAAAAAGGGAGCCAAGTGGGGAATCTGTTCTTATCATAAAAGAAAGCTTCAAACTAAGCATCATTAGCCAAGGGGAAAATTTTACCATTTTTAGTAGAAGGAAATAGCCAGCATAGGATAATACCCAAACCAGCCAAGCTGATCTTCACATCAAAAGATCTTAACAGTGAAACTTGAACCCTGGGAGGGTCCCACTTGCAAGCAGCTCACACAACACATGCACCTGATGTGTTGTCAACAAGCAGGAAGAGTACTACATACAAAGAAGGAAGAAAACCAGCAGTAGCTAGCAAAGCCAAACCATCACTTCCATTTCATGCCATAGGATCTCCATGCCATCTCCCACAGACCACCATAAAACCACACAAAAACAACCTTAGTTCATCTTAGTTCATCACCAGATCCTTCCCAACAATCATCCAACACCACTACAACCATCATGGTTACCTATAGGAGTTTAGGAAACATTCCAAGACAGAAGCAAGGAGGAGGAAAATTTTAATAGAAGAGCAGGAGCTTGGGGAAGAAGGTTTCACCAGTAGCTGATTAAATCCAGCACTAGGAGGAGCAAGCAAATCACAGCATTTGGGCAAGATCAACAATAATAACCCAAGCTAACCCACTCTACAGCAGTAGGGGGTTACTCTCGGCTCTACATACAAATGGTATGTCAAGTTCATCATCGAGTAGACATGCATTGATACGTCTAAAATGTATCTACTTTCTCGAACACTTTGCTATTGTTTTTCCTCTATACTTGTCTGATTTGGATGCAACTAACACGGACTAACGCTATTTTCAGTAGAATTACCTTGGTGTCTTGTTTTTATGCAGAAAATGAACTATTAGGAAAAATCCCGGAAAATATGCCAAAAATTATATTTCACCAGAAGATCCGCGGAGCCAGAAGGGGAGACAGAGGGGAGGCCTGGGGGGCCTAGACCCACCCCAGGCGTGGGCCCACTAACCCCGCGCCTGGGGGAGGTTTGGCCACCCCAGGCAGCTTCTCGGCCTCCCTCTGTGTCTATAAGTTGCCTTCTGACCTAAAAACAGAGGGGGGTTCAATAGTTTTCCAGAAAGAGTTCCGCTCCGCCACCACACCCAGAAACCAAGATTCGGATCCAGAAACTCCGTTCTGGCACCCTGCCAGGACGGAGAATTTGGAGAGGATCATCGTCATCGTCATCACCAACGCATCTCCATCAACCACCGATGTTTCCCTCATCCATGAGTGAGTAATCCCCCGCTGTATGCTTGGGGATGGTAGGGATTGGATGAGTTCTATCATGTAATCGAATAAGATCTGTTAGGGGCATAGTTCCTAGTATATCTATTAGTGCTATTTGAATTTGTTGCAACTTGTTGTGCTTAATGCTTGTCACTATGGCCCGAGTGCCATGACCTCAGATATGAACTTATTATTGAAACATTATGATAGTATTGTTTATGATCTTATATGCAAGATGTGTACACATATCATTGTCCGGATCCAAAGGCCCCAAAGTGACAATAATTGGGACAACCGGAGGGGATGGATGTGGTGTGAGGATCACATGTGTTCACGGAGTGTTAATGCTTTGCTCCGGTGCTCTATTAAAAGGAGCACCTTAATTGTCAGTAGTTCCCTAGAGGCCCCGCTGCCACGGGCTGGCTGCACAGAAGATGTTGTGCAAGTTCTCATTGCAAGAACGTATGACTATATTTTGAGCACATGCCTAGGATTGTTTAGTACTTGCATGCTTATTCTTATTTATCTGCAATTCCCTAGATCTTGAAGTTACATGTTTAGACTCGTCCATGCAACGCCCGTCCATCCATCCATATGCCTACCGCACTCGAATCCCACTGGTTACTTTTACTATTACTATTGCTCTTGTTCTACTGTTGCTGTTGCTGCTGTTGTTTCTTTACTGTTTCTACTGATAAACTTCTGTGAGCAAGAACTATTTCCAGGTGCAGCTGAACTGACAACTCAGTTGTTAAGGCTTGAAAGTATTCTTTGTCTCCCCTTGTGTCGAATCAATAAATTGGGTAATACTACCCACGAAGACTGTTGTGATCCCCTATACTTGTGGGTCATCAAGAATATTTTCTAGCGCCGTTGCCGAGGAGCATAGATTTATTTGTAAGTTCACTTGGATCTATTATTGTTCACTACTACTCTGTTCATCATGGGTAAGTCTCGTGATGAAAAGTTCCCTATTCTACCATCCACTACAAGAAGAGGTACAGTCCTAAACACCTCTGTTGCTCTTGATTCACCGTCTGTTATAAGTAAGCTTGTCACACCACCACCACATACTCATGCTACACACACTACTACTACTGCTGAATCCGAAACTTCTTTTGATACTCATGATGTTACTTCTACTGTGCTTGATGCGAGTGGTTCACTAGGTCCTTTGCTAGATGCTACTATGGCTAGTCTAGGAAATACCGAAACTCCTAGTGAAGACACTGTTACACCTGTTAGCTCACCTGAATCTAGCGAGAGTTTTGATATTAATGACGGTTACATAGATATCACTGATGAATTTGTGGAAGAGTGCTGAAACACACATGGTGCTAGTGCTATTAAGAGTCTCCTTGCTAGACGTACTATTATGCCCAAGAAGTCCTATGATCCTAAGTTTGCCACCTCTCCCATAGATATTAAAGATAAAGATTATGATTTCTCTCTTGATTTAGCTTATTTAGATATTGTTGAGAAAGAACCTTTTTGCGGTACTGAAAATGAGAGTGTTGTGGCTCATATGAATGAGCTTTCTACTGTGAGTTCTTTGTTCTCTGATAATTTTAAAATGCGCAAGTACTTTGTTGCTAAGGTCTTCCCTTTTTCACTAAAAGGAGAAGCTAGGGCTTGGTTTAATAGATTACCTCCTGGTTCCATTGATAGCCCTGATTGCTTGATTGCTTATTTCTTCCATAAATATTTTCCTCCCAGTGCTAGACATGTTGCTTTGTAGAGAATTTTTGATTTTAAACAGGGAGAAGAAGAGAAATTGCTTGAGTCATGGAAAAGATTATGTTCCTTGATTCATGCATATCCTGGATGTCCATTACGTCAAAATGAGCTTCTTGATATTTATTATAATGGACTAACTGATGATTCTAGGACCTACCTAGATAGCTTTGCTGATTGTGTTTTCAGGAAAATGACTCCTACAGATGCTGAAGAATTAATGAACAAGATAAGGAATAATTATGATGATTGGACTTGAACTGAGCTGAATACACCTGAGCCTATTACTCCTGAACCAGTTGTTCCTGAACCAGTTACAACACCAAGAACAAAGAAGAGGGTAGTTATTGCATTAAATGATGAAGTGATGAAGGAAGCTAAAAAGTGTCTAAAGGAGAAAGGTATTAGAGCTGAAGATGTGAAAAATATACCTCCTATAGAAGAATTATGTAAGCCAATTCCCCACTCATCTACTTTTGAGGTACACTCTCTCCAATTTAATGAATGTGATATTCATTATGGTAAGCCTCCCGACTAATGCTTAGAGGAACTTGACACATTTATTGTTAAACAAAGTAATTTTAATAAACAAGTTCAAAATCATTTATTGGAAAACTCTAGAGCTATCCATGAGTTGAAAGATATTGTGGAAAGAACTTCTAATGATATTAAAATGCTTTGTAAACACTTTCAAATGGTTCAAACCCAACTTGATCAACTTGCTAAAGTGCAAAAGGATATGCAAGTTAATGCTTCAGGAAATAAACATGCTTATGGAATTAGAACTAGGAGTGGTGCAGCTACTCAAGATCCTTTATACCTGAAGGACACCCTAAAAGAATAGAGCAGGATTCCCAACCAGGTGAATATAGTGGTAGTCCTCGTAAGAGGAAGAAAAAGAAACATAAGAAAGCTAAGGAACCACTTGAACCTGCTATAGATCCTAACAGTATATCTGTCTCTGATGCTGAAACTGAGAGTGGAAATAATAATGAGTCTCCTGATAAGGAGGAAGTTGAGGAAGAACCTGAGAAACACACTAAGAACACTAGGTACACAAAGGAAGATTTTATTGCTAATAAACATGGTAAAGAGAGAGAACCTTGGGTGCAGAAACCTATGCCTTTTCCAGGTAAGAAACACAATTCAAAGGAGGAGGAACACTACAACAAGTTTGTGAGTGGATGAAGCCTTTATTTCTACAAATTCCTTTGACTGATGCTATTAAATTTCCTCCTTATTCAAAGTATATGAAGGATATTATCTCTAATAAAAGGAAGATTGCTAATGAGGAGATTTCTACTTTGCTTGCTAATTACTCCTTTAATGGACGGTTCCAAAGAAACTTGGTGATCCAGGTATACCAACTATTGCTTGCTCCATTAAGAATAATTATGTTAGAACTGCTTTATGTGATTTGGGAGCTGGAGTTAGTGTTATGCCTTTTTCTCTCTATAAGAGACTCCAGCTAGAAAAGTTGATACCAACTGATATATCTTTGCAAATGGCTGATAATTCAACTACTGTTCCTGTTGGTATATGTGAGGATGTTCCTGTTCAAGTTGCTCATAATTGCATGGTCTTAACTGATTTTGTTGTGCTTGAAATGCCTGAAGATGATAATATGTCTATTATTCTTGGGAGACCTTTTCTTAATACTGCATGTGTTGTCATCAATTGCAATCAAGGAAAAGTAACATTCAATATTAATGACAAAGAGCACATTGTCTATTTCCCCAGGAAGGTTGTTAGAATCTATTGCCTGAATTCTATTGAAAATATTGAAGGCATAAAGGTTGGAGAAATATATTGTCCCATTCCATAAGAAAATTTTGAAACTATTATGATTGGGACCATTGCTATCAAGTATGAGGTAACATAATCACCTTGTGGAATGCAAAGTTTTGTTTCATATAAGATTGTTTTGGTAACAAGACTTGATCAACTTTGTTAACAAAAGGATTTTAATGAACAAAATAATGTTTCCACTGTGGTTATACTTGCTTTCTTTTTTACTTTCTCCTTCCTAGTCTTTGCTTTAGCTTTAGTTTTGCTAGTTGTTTGCTTGTTTGAGTATCTTAGAGCTCCTATAGTTTGGCTTTTGGTTTGCTTTTGCTTCTTCTGAAAAATTGTTTCTGCGAGAAAATCAATTTTCATACCCTGAAAATTGGCTAAACATAAAGTTTCCCGAAAAATCCCAGAAAATTCAAAATAAATTTTTCCTCGAAAAAAGGGGCAGAGTGGCACCTGAGATGACCCAGGGGGCCACCCCTAGGCCCCACACCTATGGTAGGCGCGACCTACCTAGTGGTGGCTCCTAGGGGGGTCTGTGTCAACACCCGGATTTTTCAATCCTAGATGCCTGTTATGCCATACATCGCAATCCCAGGATTACCATTTTTGCGAGACATAACAGAATTGGATACCATAGTACATCATCCATTACAAACGATACATAAGTTCTTACACAAATAGGGATCTCATGATCTAGTTCTTAATACAACATCAAGCAGCGGAATACGTAATAATAACGGTAGCGTAGGCGAAGCTCCATCTTCGGGGTCACAGGCAATGCTGACGATGGGAGATGATCCTAGTTGTCGTAACCTTCCCGGGGTCCATCTTCCAGGTACTCCTCTTCATAGTCTGGCCATGGGAATAACCAGGGACAAAGCCATGAGTACTCTTTAAGTACTCACAAACTAATACTAATAGGTAAAGGGGGTTTTTGGATAATAGGACACTAGGCTCTAGGGTTGTTTTGCAAAAGCCAGATTTATCTCTACTAGGTTCCAAAGCTAGTCACAATTTTATAAATCCTAAGTGGGAACTTTTATTTCATATCACAACTCTGTTGTGGTCAAGTCAAAGTCTCAATTCATTTCACAGGTCATTTTGAAAAGTCTGACGGGGGAACAGTATGGCCACTCCAACTGTCCATAACCGCGGACGCGGCTATTCGAATAGTTTGACACTCTGCAGAGATTGTACACTTTCACCACAACATTCGATACATCCGTCAGGAACAAATCCTGAATTCACCATACTCAGTATGCGGATAATCAATCCTAACCTTTCAATTACACGCCCTAGTATAAGCACCTCTCCTGTGAGTTTGGCCTCCCAACCATGACCAACTGTCATCTTGGGTACTGCACAGGTGGACAATCTTCACAAGGTAGCCTCAGCTCAGACCTTGGCCGTGAGGGAACTAATACTAAGGAATATAAATTTCCAGTCAAGCCCTACCCAATATTCGGGTATTGTGGTTGTACGATAAAATTGGAATGGTATCGCATCCAGACAACCATCAGTTTTATAAAGGGCTAAGGCTCATGCCTCAACATTTTTATCACCAAAAGTCTCAAGTGTTTGGAAACACATGTCCAAAACATTTCAATAGAATGATCCATCATTCCAAGGTTTTCATAATCATTTTTCCACCAAGTATTCCCATCTAAAGTTGATCAAGTTTTATGCTCAGCACTAGCATCTATAGGTGGGGGTAGTACTAATGAGGGGGGGTAACTAGTGGAGTTTCAACGAAGTAAAACCTCATGTCTCGGGCTGATGTCAAGGTTTCTAACTTAGGCCAAATTTTATGCTCTTTATGCAACCTTCAGCATCTTTCCAATATCTGCCAGTCACTTAAGTAAACTCTAAGTAAGCTTTGATAAAGAAATAGAGTAAGAAGCTTGCACATAAAACTAGGATTGGTTTATCAAGTGGGTATGATCACATATGCTTAAGGCATATAGTAGTCATAGAACAAGTATGGGTTTGTTGCATTAGTAGGGTATCTTGAAAGGGTTAGCTTGCATAGGTCAACTTGATTAGTAAGGCTTGCATATGTATAGTATCAGCTTGCATCAATATCAGTATAAGCTTGCCTTGTGCAGAGCAGTGGTTGAAGTTCTCCTCGGCTTCTTCTTCGTAGTATCCTCCTTCCTCCTCGTATCCTTGGTCGGTACTAGCGTCTATGAATAAATACGAGGTACACAATCACCAAACAATACTTAACTACTTGCAATCATCACACACAAGGGTCCTATGGATGATCTAGCATCATCCCTAACATTACAAGGTTAGGGCTTTATTTAAATCCTTTATTTTAGAAAAGTAATTTCTACTCATTGAAAAACTACTTAAGATTTAATATTCTCCAAACCCAACATGGGATCATGTTGACACATGTCATCACCACATATTGTAGTCCATGGGAATGTGATTTAAAGTGGTGTCACAATTTAATAAGGTTTTACCCTTTTATTTTAATTAATTAAAGTGGCTAGAAATGCTTATGTAGCATTCTTTTATTACTTGAACATTATTTCTGCAAGTAAACCTATATATTTTTATATATTCTGAAAGGTATGGTTAATGTGATTTTTGGGAGTTGGAATCAACTCAAAACCTATTATGGTTTAAATTTGAAAAATGTTTGAATGCAGAAAAGCTTCTGGTTTGTTATTTTTACCATGGGTGATCTATAGATCCAAATGACTTGAATCCAACGGGCTTGGATTCAGCATTCACAGACCTTTCCAACAAAATTGGTTTCATTCAATTTGGTGCACTGAATCGATCTGGGTTGATTTTTGAAGTTGGGTACAGAAGTGTGTTTGAATTGAAATAGAAAAAGGTTTAATTTGAATAACTGGGCTGCACGGGAAAAGTTACTGGGCCGGCCTGCTAAGCGCAGTTCTCCCGCGGGCTGCTTAAGTGGTTGTCCCCACTCGTCAGTGACATGGGGCTGGGCGAAGCGGTATGGGGCGACGTGGATCGTTCGATCTAGTTCTAATCTAACGGCTGGGAGTCATCGTCGACGCGAGACAACGCCGGCGAGAACGAAACCTAGCGCGGCCAGTGAGGGTTGTTGGGGGCTCACTGGGGTCCTGGCGAGGGTCGGCGAGGCGGGCGAATGATGCAGTCGACGACGGCGAATCTCCTGGTACCGGTGGCTTCTCCTAGGGCGGCTCCAATCGTTGGCTCCCTTCTTCTCCAGAGGCGGCGGGCTCCGGTGAAATTTCAGCGGGGTGGTGCTTGCCTTGCTCTGAGAACGGTGTGGCACGATCAGTGAGGAGAGGGGAGTGAGATGGTGTGAAGAAATCGTGCGGGGGTGGCCTCTATTTATAGTCGAGCGAGGGGACCGTCGGGGCGCACGGTGAGCTCGTCGGGGGCGAGGTTACAGGCGGCTAATGTCATGGGCAAGGGTAGGGGACGGTGTGGTGTCTCCTGGCGATGCTCAACGACATGGTCTCGAGGCATGGGGCGGTGTGGTTTGGTCTGGAACGGGCGGTGCTCTACGCGGCAGAGGCGGCGTCTTCGACGGCGGGCGGTGGCCGTGCGACACAGGGCGGCAAACGGGGATGTATGGCGGTCTCCTGGGTCGGTGGGGATTGTGTATGCACGCGGCGAGGGCGGCGCGCGGTCTGTGGGCTTCGGTCGAGGGTCGTGCTCTGGCGCATGCTCGGCATGGTCTCTGGCGGTCTGGGCGCGGCTTGTGCGCGTGGTCCAGGGCTTGGCAACGCTCGCGGCTGGGACAGGTAGTGGCGGTGGACGGTGGGCTGCCTCCCAGACAAGGTTGGCAAGGCTAGTTCTTCCTCTAGCCTCCTGTCCACAATGGGGTGACAAGGGTGCTCGGCTGTTCACCATTGATGGCAATGTCAAGCTCACAGGGGTGCTAGTCCTTAGTTAAACTTCCTAGATGATCTACTGAGCTGTGTGTGAGCTAACTAGGGAACAAGTTAGGCCAATTTTACTGCACACTATAGTGTTTGATGTTTTTTTGATTTGTGTCTGCAACTTGTTTGATGAAATGGACGCATGAACTCAAGTTTTGAATTTTGAAAAGATTTTTGGTGGGTTTGCTAGATTGGTGCTGGTGAGTCTGCAGATGCTTGGGTTTTGAAAGTTGATCTTGTTTGAGTGGTTTTTGAAAAAGTGGGATCTTCCCATATGATAAAGATTCAATTTTGAATTGTCATTTAAACTATGCATTTGAAAGTTTCTGGATGATCACAAAGTGGGGCTTGATACCTTGTTATGATTACATTCAAGAGGTGCAAAGATCCAGAAAAGTTTCTGTTAGGATCTGAAAGTTTGAGACAGCCAAAGTAGGCATGGGAGTTAAATTGGCCAAAATGACCATTCATTTCATATATGTGTTTTGATTTACTTGTCTTTAGGGAAGGTGTGGGAAATGTTTTAGATGATGTTTATTTCACCTAAGAAACATTTTACAAGCAATGAAACAAACAAACAAGGTGGTTTTAAAGGATTTCAAAATCCATGCATACACATATACATGCATTCATGATTTCATTTAGAAAAGTTTTTGTTAACCCTAATTTTGATGATTAGAATTTGATGATCCAAGCTTAGTATTTTTGGGATGTTACAAACCTTCCCCCCTTAAACAAAATCTCGTCCTGAGATTTTAAAAAGGACGAAAAGATTACCTAGGATTTGAAGAGATCGGGAAACTCTGTCCTGATGTGATCTTCGCACTCCCAGGTAGCTTCCTCTTCTGTGTGGTTGCTCCACTGAATCTTGAGAAACTTGATGCTTAGGGTTCGGGTAGTTTGAAAAGCTTGTTCCAAAATGCGGATGGGTACTTTGGGATAGGTCAGGTCATCGTTGATCTCTATGGTCCGGTGATCGATATTCTTGAACACTTGGGTCTTCTCGGGGACTTCGAGACATTTGCGAAGTAACAAGATATGGAACACATTGTGCACAACTGACATCTCTTTAGGTAGTTCCAATTGATACGATACTTCTACTCGATGGTTCAGAATTTTGAAAGGTCCGATATATCTGGGGGCTAACTTTCCTTTGAGTTGGAAACGCTGCATTCCCTTCAATGGTGACACTTTCAGATAAACAAAATCTCCTATATTGAAGGCGAGGTCTCGACGTCTCTTGTCGGCATAACTCTTCTGCGGGATTGGGAGGTCTTGAGGTGCTCACGAATCTTGTGAACCTTCTCTTCTGCTTCTCGGAGGATGTCGGGTCCGAAAATCTGACTCTCTCCTACTTCCGACCAGTTCAAAGGGGTGCGACACTTTCTTCCGTACATGAATTCAAATGGGGCCATTTGCAAACTGGCTTGGTAACTATTGTTGTAAGAAAATTCTGCAAACGGCAGACAGTCTTCCCACTTGGATCCATATTCTAGCACACATGCTCTAAGCATATCTTCGAGTATTTGATTTACTCGCTCCGTTTGTCCATCGATCTGAGGGTGATACGCGGTACTGAAATCTAGGCGGGTTCCTAAACCTTCTTGGACTTTCTTCTAGAATCTCGAGGTAAACTGAGTTCCTCGATCCGATACTATGTTCTTGGGGACTCCGTGCAAACTGACGATTCTAGCGATGTACAACTCCGCTAGCTTCGAACTCTGATAGGTGGTTTTGACGGGCAAGAAATGGGCGACTTTGGACAATCTGTCCACTATGACCCAAATAGAGTCATTTTCCCTACTAGAAGTAGGTAGTCCAGTGATAAAGTCCATTCGTACAGAATCCCATTTCCATTCCGGAATTTGCAAAGGTTGCAACAATCCAGCGGGTCTTTGATGTCTTGCCTTGACTCGCTGACATATATCACACTTGGCGATATAGCTTCCGATTTCTCTCTTCATCTTATGCCACCAAAATTGCTCTTTCAAATTTTGATATATCTTAGTTCCTCCGGAATGGATAGAATAAAGAGTATCATGAGCCTCCTTCAAGATAACTTCGTTCAACTCCGAATCTGCTGGTACACAAAGGCGTCCTTTGTACCACAGAACTCCTTCTTCGTCCTCGGTGAATCCGGGTACTTTGCCTGTACCGATACGACGCTTGATTCCGTCGATACTGGCATTTCCCTTCTGCGCCTCTTTAATTCGACTGATCAAAGTGGGCTGAAGTTCTATGCTAGCCAAAAATCCTTCACTTACTCATTCCATTCGAAAATCTTCCATCTCCTTGTGCAAACTTGGTTGCTCCTTCAAAATCATGGAGTTCAAGCGGCACGGCAATCTGCTAAGGGCATCGGCTACCACGTTGGCTTTACCAGGGTGATAGTGAATGTCCAGGTCATAATCCTTGATTAGCTCAATCCATCTTCTCTGCGTCATATTCAGCTCCTTCTGAGTGAATATATACTTTAGGCTCTTGTGATCCGAATAAATCTCACAACGGTTTCCCATTAGGTAATGTCTCCATGTCTTCAGGGCTAGGACTACTGCTGCGAGTTCGAGGTCATGGGTTGGATAGTTTTGCTCATGTTTCTTCAATTGTCGAGATAGATAAGATATAACTTTGCCTTCTTGCATTAGCACACATCCGAGACCAATCTTGGATGCGTCACAATACACATCGAAGGGCTTCGTGTTATCCGGCATGATCAAGATTGGGGCTGAAATCAACCTCCTCTTGAGTTCTTGAAAACTCGCTTCAGATTTGTCGGTCCATTCAAACTTCTTGTCCTTCTTCAGCAATTGGGTCATGGGTCGGGCGATACTCGAGAATCCTTCTATGAATTTGCGGTAATATCCCGCCAATCCGATAAAAGCACGAACTTGGGTTTGAGTGGTTGGGGCTTGCCAATCTTCTACATCTTTCACTTTGGCAGGGTCAACGGCAATTCCTCTGGATGATACAATGTGACCGAGGAATCCTACCTCCTGTAACCAGAATTCACATTTGCTAAACTTTGCATACAGATGATGCTCTCTAAGGGTTCCAAGAATGGTCCTTAGGTGTAGCTCACGTTCTTCTTCTGATTTGGAAAAAATCAGAATGTCATCGATGAAAACAACGACAAACTTATCCAGGAAGTCCATAAAATTTTTATTCATGAGGTTCATGAAATAAGAGGGGGCATTGGTTAATCCAAAAGACGTGACTGTATACTCGTACAATCCATATCTGGTGGTAAAGGCAGTCTTTGGAATATCCCCTGCACGAATTTTGAGTTGATGATAGCCAGTTCTAAGATCAATCTTAGAAAACACCTGGGCACCGGTCAACTGATCAAACAAATCTTCTATCTTGGGCAAGGGGTACTTGTTCTTGATGGTGACATCATTTAACTTCCTATAATCCGTACACAAACAGTTACCTCCATCTTTCTTGTCCACAAATAAGACAGGTGATCTCCATGGTGACGCACTTGGTTGAATCAATCCAATTTCTAGCATGGAATACAGTTGCTTCTTCAGTTCTGCTAGTTCCGACGGGTTCATACTATAGGGTCTCTGGGCTATGGGTCCTGTTCCGGGGATTAGTTCGATGATAAACTCGATATCCCGATCTGGGGGCATACCGGGCAAAACATCTGGAAATACATTGGGGTATTCACAGACTATCCGGACTTGGTCAATGGTAGGTTGGGCTAGACTCTTGTTACACTTTAATTGGCGAGGTAAGGTTTCAGATATATGCTCGACTGATATTCCGGTGGTACTGGTCATGGTGATGGCTTTCTTAGCACAGTCAATCAATCCCTTATGTTTGGACATCCAATCCATTCCTAGTACTACTTCCAAACCTTTAGTTCCGAGTACTATTAGATTAGCATAAAAATCTATGCCATGGATTCGGATAGGGACGGCTTTGCAAATTTTCCTAGCCTTGGTGGTTGATCCGGGAATTTGCACAATCATAACATGCTTCAGTTTGGTTGGTTGAATTTTACTAGTGCAGGAAAATTCTTCGGTGACAAATGAATGCGAGGCACCAGAGTCAAACAACACTCTTGCAAGTACTGAATTAACAGAAAACATACCCAGCACGACGTTTGGCGCTTCCTGAGCTTCTTCAGCATGCATGAGAAAAAGACGGCCATTGCGGTTGAGTGAATTCCCTGGGGAAAATCTTCTCCCTGGCTGGACACGACGCTGCTGCTGAGCTGGGGCATTGGCATTAGGGGCTGTAGCATTCTTCTTGTTGGGGCACTCGTTGGAATAGTGGCCTTTATTTCCACAGTCATAACAGGTCACTTGTGACTTGTCCTTGGCTGCGACAGGCACAGCATTACTTCCAGTCCTCGGGGTAGTGTTGGTGTTGGCGGTAGCATTGTTGGTGTTGAACTTGGGTGGGGCACGGGTGAAATTGCTAGAGTTGCCGGGGTTGTTGTGATTTCCTCCGGGTCTAGGGTTTCCACGGTTGGGGTAGGTCGGACGGGTCATAGGGGGTCTTTTGGTTCTTGGGGAAAATCCTGGAGATGGGTTGGGGCGATACTTTGGGGTCTGATGGGTTCCTGGTTGATGCATCATGCGACGCTTGCGGTTCTCATTGGCTTGGTTTATCTTTCCTTCCATCTAGATAGCAGAGTCTACAAGGGCTTCAATATCAGCAAAGGCGATATTGACTAACACCGTCTGCATCTCGTCATGCAGACCATTCAGGAATCTTTCTTTCTTCTTGGCTTCGGTGTCTATCTTGTCCGGGGCATATCTAGCTAATGACAACAATTTGTCACGGTATTCCACTACAGTCATCCTTCCTTTCTTCAGCTCTCTGAACTCGTCTCTCATTCTCTTGATCAAACCTGGTGGCACATGGGTTCTGCTAAACTTGACCTTGAATTCCTCCCAGGTCATCATCTAGCCTCCGGTCATTGCACGAACACTGTTCCACCATGCCCTGGCATCTCCGGCTAGATAATGGGTGGCGAACAGGACTTTCTCGTTGGCTTCCACTCCGGCGACTTCTAGGTTGTTTTCCATGGTTTGCAGCCAATCATCAGCATCTAGGGGTTCTTCTGAATTGGTGAAAACGGGTGGGTTGGTATTCTGGAAATTCTTGAGCTTAGATCCATGGTTGTCCTGATTTTCGTGGCCTTGGTTGTTGTGGGCTAGCTGGGCTATCTGTTGCAGAGTGGCTAGGTTGGCTTGACGTTCCGCTCTTTCAGCTTCGCGGTCAGAAGTGAACATTTGCAGGATCTGCAACATCGGGTCCGGGGCTGAACCACTTCCTCCACGTGGCATCTGAAGATTTAGATCGATAATGAGAAAAGAGGGGAATTTATAAGGTTTTGGGTCTTTGAAAAGTTTTAAATGTTTGACTCAGATTTTTCTAGCAACTTGCTTTTTTTCATTCATTCATTCACTCGATACAACGCACACCACAGCAAGGAAAAACAGATGGTTTTAAGAACCATTCTGGAATCTACGATACAGTGGGACCGACTACTACTCACTACGCTAGTGCTCAGTGCTACTACTCCTCGGAGTATGTGGCTTCATCATCTTCATCATCATAGATGAAGGGGAAATCATCCTCATCGGTGAAGAAGTCCATGGCCTGATCCTCCAGAAAATCATCGTCATCGCTGAGATAGGAGTAAGGGTCTCCACGAAGATCCTCTCCGGCATTCTCCCTTTCCTCCAACTGCATGTCTCTCTCGTGGATGGTCTCCTCTAGAGATGAGATGCGGTGGAAAATACGGGCAATAATGCGCTCCTTCTTGTCGAGCTGACGGTGGCGAGACTTGCGATCCTTTGCTAGCATGGCTATGGTCTGATCCTTCGTCTTGATGATGGCAGACTTGTGGTTGCAATAGTCACGGCAGTTGTCTAACTCCTGCTAACGATCATACATCATGAAGCTAAGGTGATCCAATTGAGTCTTCAGCTCGGGGTGGTATGGGGCTTCCAGTGGTTGTCCATTTGCATCACGCCTTGGGCAAAACTCAAAGCGAGTACCCTTGATCTGATTGATGCTCTGCCCACACAGACGGGAAAGAGCTTCCTGCATTGCTCTGGCAAGTCCATCGAGCCAGTTGTTTTCCCTCAAGGTAAACTGAATTCCCTCCGCAGTGGGAGGTTCAATCTTTCCTCGGAGACTTGCAACAATTAGCCACTGCAGATCTTCTCCTCCTTGATCATTGAGATGAGCTCCAAAGAACTTGGAGTGCGGATGCTCCAAAAGTTCCAAAAGCTGATCCAGATCCCTCTCAAAGATAAGGTCTCCTCCATTCCCAAGTTGGTAAAACTTGCTGTACTTCACGTCCATCTATAAAAATAGAGGATGAGTAGATTAGCAGAGTGATCCAGTGTGTCAAAATTTTATGTATTTTGCAAGAGTTTTTGAGGAACATGAATTTTTATGAAAGAATCAAAGAGATAAGAATGAGAATAAGTTTTTGTAAATATTTGTTTTCTTTGGTTTTGAAACTAAGTTTTTGATTCAAACGTCCAGTCTAACTAGGGTCTCCTATGGTCAGGATGGCTCTGATACCAACTTGTCAACACCCGGATTTTTCAATCCTAGATGCCTGTTATACCATACATCGCAATCCCAGGATTACCATTTTTGCGAGACATAACATAATTGGATACCATAGTACATCATCCATTACAAACGATACATAAGTTCTTACACAAATAGGGATCTCATGATCCAGTTCTTAATACAACATCAAGCAGCGGAATACGTAATAATAACGGTAGCGTAGGCAAAGCTCCATCTTCGGGGTCACAGGCAATGCTGACAATGGGAGATGATCCTCGTTGTCGTAGCCTTCCTGGGGTCCATCTTCCAGGTACTCCTCTTCATAGTCTGGCCATGGGAATAGCCAGGGACAAAGCCATGAGTACTCTTTAAGTACTCGCAAACTAATACTAATAGGTAAAGGGGTTTTTTGGATAATAGCACACTAGGCTCTAGGGTTGTTTGGAAAAAGCCAGATTTATCTCTACTAGGTTCCAAAGATAGTCACAATTTTATAACTCCTAAGTGGGAACTTGTATTTAATATCACAACTCTGTTGTGGTCAAGTCAAAGTCTCAATTCATTTCACAGGTCATTTTGAAAAGTCTGACGGGGGAACAGTATGGCCACTCCAACTGTCCATAACCGCGGACGCGGCTATTCGAATAGTTTGACACTCTGCAGAGATTGTACACTTTCACCACAACATTCGATACATCCGTCAGGAACAAATCCTGAATTCACCATACTCAGTATGCGGATAATCAATCCTAACCTTTCAATTACACGCCCTAGTATAAGCACCTCTCCTGTGAGTTTGGCCTCCCAACCATGACCAACTGTCATCTTGGGTACTGCACAGGTGGACAATCTTCACAAGGTAGCCTCAGCTCAGACCTTGGCCGTGAGGGAACTAATACTAAGGAATATAAATTTCCAGTCAAGCCCTACCCAATATTCGGATATTGTGGTTGTACGATAAAATTGGAATGGTATCGCATCCAGACAACCATCAGTTTTATAAAGGGCTAAGGCTCATGCCTCAACATTTTTATCACCAAAATTCTCAAGTGTTTGGAAACACATGTCCAAAACATTTCAATAGAATGATCCATCATTCCAAGGTTTTCATAACCATTTTTCCACCAAGTATTCCCATCTAAAGTTGATCAAGTTTTATGCTCAGCACTAGCATCTACAGATGGGGGTAGTACTAATGAGGGGGGGTAACTAGTGGAGTTTCAACGAAGTACAACCTCATGTCTCGGGCTGATGTCAAGGTTTCTAACTTAGGCCAAATTTTATGCTCTTTATGCAACCTTCAGCATCTTTCCAATATCTACCAGTCACTTAAGTAAACTCTAAGTAAGCTTTGATAAAGAAATAGAGTAATACGCTTGCACATAAAACTAGGATTGGTTTATCAAGTGGGTATGATCACATATGCTTAAGGCATATAGTAGTCATAGAACAAGTATGGGTTTGTTGCATCAGTAGGGTATCTTGCAAGGGTTAGCTTGCATAGGTCAACTTGATTAGTAAGGCTTGCATAGGTATAGTATCAGCTTGCAGCAATATCAGTATAAGCTTGCCTTGTGCAGAGCAGTGGTTGAAGTTCTCCTCGGCTTCTTCTTCGTAGTATCCTCCTTCCTCCTCGTATCCTTGGTCGGTACTAGCGTCTATGAATAAATACGAGGTACACAATCACCAAACAATACTTAACTACTTGCAATCATCACACACAAGGGTCCTATGGATGATCTAGCATCATCCCTAACATTACAAGGTTAGGGCTTGATTTAAATCCTTTATTTTAGAAAAGTAATTTCTACTCATTGAAAAACTACTTAAGATTTAATATTCTCCAAACCCAACATGGGATCATGTTGACACATGTCATCACCACATATTGTAGTCCATGGGAATGTGATTTAAAGTGGTGTCACAATTTAATAAGGTTTTACCCTTTTATTTTAATTAATTAAAGTGGCTAGAAATGCTTATGTAGCATTCTTTTATTACTTGAACATTATTTCTGCAAGTAAACCTATATATTTTTATATATTCTGAAAGGTATGGTTAATGTGATTTTTGGGAGTTGGAATCAACTCAAAACCTATTATGGTTTAAATTTGAAAAATGTTTGAATGCAGAAAAGCTTCTGCCTTGTTATTTTTACCATGGGTGATCTATAGATCCAAATGACTTGAATCCAACGGGCTTGGATTCAGCATTCACAGACCTTTCCAACAAAATTGGTTTCATTCAATTTGGTGCAATGAATAGATCTGGGTTGATTTTTGAAGTTGGGTACAGAAGTGTGTTTGAATTGAAATAGAAAAAGGTTTAATTTGAATAACTGGGCTGCGCGGGAAAAGTTACTGGGCCGGCCTGCTAAGCGCAGTGCTCCCCGGGCTACTTAAGTGGTTGTCCCCACTCGTCAGTGACATGGGGATGGGCGAAGCGGTATGGGGCGACGTGGATCGTTCGATCTAGTTCTAATCTAACGGCTGGGAGTCATCGTCGACGCGAGACAACGCCGGCGAGAACGAAACCTAGCACGGCCAGTGAGGGTTGTTGGTGGCTCACTGGGGTCCTGGCGAGGGTCGGCGAGGCGGGCGAATGATGCAGTCGACGACGGCGAATCTCCTGGTACCGGTGGCTTCTCCTAGGGCGGCTCCAATCGCTGGCTCCCTTCTTCTCCAGAGGCGGCGGGCTCCGGTGAAATTCCGGCGGGGTGGTGCTTGCCTTGCTCTGAGAACGGTGTGGCACGCTTAGTGAGGAGAGGGGAGTGAGATGGTGTGAAGAAATCGTGCGGGGGTGGCCTCTATTTATAGTCGAGCGAGGGGACCGTCGGGGCGCACGGTGAGCTCGTCGGGGGCGAGGTTACAGGCGGCTAATGTCATGGGCAAGGGTAGGGGACGGTGTGGTGTCTCCTGGCGATGCTCAACGACATGGTCTCGAGGCATGGGGCGGTGTGGTTTGGTCTGGACCGGGCGGTGCTCTATGCGGCAGAGGCGGCGTCTTCGACGGCGGGCGGTGGCTGTGCGGCACGGGGCGGCAAACGGGGATGTCTGGCGGTCTCCTGGGTCGGTGGGGATTGTGTATGCACGCGGCGAGGGCAGCGCACGGTCTGTGGGCTTCGGTCGAGGGTCGTGCTCTGGCGCATGCTCGGTATGGTCTCTGGCGGTCTGGGCGCGGCTTGTGCGCGTGGTCCAGGGCTTGGCAACGCTCACGGCTGGGACAGGTACTGGCGATGGACGGTGGGCTGCCTCCCAGACAAGGTTGGCAAGGCTAGTTCTTCCTCTAGCCTGCTGTCCACAATGGGGTGACAAGGGGGTGCTTGGCTGTTCACCATTGATGGCAATGGCAAGCTCACAGGGGTGCTAGTCCTTAGTTAAACTTCCTATATGATCTACTGAGCTGGGTGTGAGCTAACTAGGGAACAAGTTAGGCCAATTTTACTGCACACTATAGTGTTTGATGTTTTTTTGATTTGTGTCTGCAACTTGTTTGATGAAATGGCCGCATGAACTCAAGTTTTGAATTTTGAAAAGATTTTTGGTGGGTTTGCTAGATTGGTGCTGCTGAGTCTGCAGATGCTTGGGTTTTGAAAGTTGAGCTTGTTTGAGTGGTTTTTGAAAAAGTGGGATCTTCCCATATGATAAAGATTCAATTTTGAATTGTCATTTAAACTATGCATTTGAAAGTTTCTGGATGATCACAAAGTGGGCCTTGATACCTTGTTATGAGTACATTCAAGGGGTGCAAAGATCCAGAAAAGTTTCTGTTAGGTGCTGAAAGTTTGAGATAGCAAAAGTAGGCATGGGAGTTAAATTGGCCAAAATGACCATTCATTTCATATATGTGTTTTGATTTACTTGTCTTTAGGAAAGGTGTGGGAAATGTTTTAGATGATGTTTATTTCACCTAAGAAACATTTTACAAGCAATGAAACAAACAAACAAGGTGGTTTTAAATGATTTCAAAATCCATGCATACACATATGCATGCATTCATGATTTCATTTAGAAAAGTTTTGGGTAACCCTAATTTTGATGATTAGAATTTGATGATCCAAGCTTAGTATTTTTGGGATGTTACAGTCTGGCCCACCTGGGCCCCTCCAGGCTGCCTCCTCAAAGCCACCTTCTTTCTCTCTCTCTCTCAAAAAACACCGGAAAACTTGCTCAAGATCGAGTTCTTGCTGTTCTTTCTCACGATTTTCGAACTCCTTGTTCAGCCCATCTCAAGTGCTGATTTTTGGAGGGTTTGCTCCTTGGTATGTGCCTCCTCCACTTGTCCAATTATATTTGTGATTGGTAGATTGTATCTTGAGTATTTTGCTACTGTAGGTAACAGGTTATTTGAGCTTGCATGCTTGCTATATGATTAGAAACTTTGTTTTAGTGCATGTGTAGTCCTCTAGCAAGTTCCTATAGTAGTTACTCATCATTTATCAACTTAGAAATCACTTGGTTTGATGGTTGTTTAAAAATATCAGCAAGGAAGATGAGTGCTTATCCACTGAATCAGTATGACTTGATGGTGCATGAGCCAATGAAGGTTGATAGTGAGGAGGCAGTTTTTCCTTCCATATATCCATGCCATGAATTTATGAGAGCTGAAGGGATTCTCCAAGATTTTCAAACCTTGGTTACAAATGCAGGGTTGGAGCACTTTTTTGAAGGTGAACCAATCCAATATGTTAATCTAACCATGGATTTTGTGGAGGACTTCCGGTTCACTTGGTCTACTTATAATCCCATGGTCCATTACAAAAGATATAATATACCTATCAACCTGCCTTTTGCTGATTTCTGTGCAACAATTAGAGTACCTTAGTGGGGATCTTGTGAGAATATCAAGGAGAGTCCCAAGTCACTTGTTGATTTGTATGCTGAGATTTGCCAAGGTTCCGACTTCTCAAAGGAAAGTGGTAAAATTCGGAACATCCAGCTCCCAGCTATTAGATACTTTGCCTATTTCATTACCAAGTGTGTTCTTGCTAGAAAGACTGCTAGAAAGTTGTCTTCTTTTGATCTAGCTTTTATTGCAGCTGCTCTGAATAGGAATAGTTCTTATAGTTTGGGTGCTTTGATAGCTCACCGTCTCACCACTAACCGTGATAAGGGTGGAATTGGTGGAGGTCTCATTATGTGTTTTATAGCTAACTTTGGTCTATTATAATTTAGTCGTAAAGCATCTCATGTCCAGACTATTCAAGCAAGCATAAACAACATCAATCACATTCTATCAATCATATTCTAAAAGCTATCAGGATTGTTTAAACCTTAGTAAGGAAATCTTTTCTTCAAATGTTATTCTTTTTGCCACTTCAAATAACAAATCTCATATAAGTAGTCTTTGAGCAGCATACCTCAATAGTATATCGTACTGTTTTATGATCTTTTAATTACATGTTGTATCACACGCCCTCACAAGCCTTAACAAGAAGCACAAGTGTGAAACTTAATCTAAAAGAGCAACACATTCCAAAGAAGCCATTTCCAGTTTCCAAACCCTAGATCAACGTTATACCCGGGATTCGAGTTTACGAAATTGCATTACATTACCTATGCATAATAGCATCTTGCTTCTTTAAACATTAGTCCTTACCGGACCAATGATGCTGATTTTAGATATTGGCTCTTATATTGTCTCGAAGACCATGAGTGCATAATCTTGCAATCACAAAAGGCAAGTTCACACTTTCTCATGTCCTTTGATTATTTTCAGTAAAGTATTTTACAAATTCAGTGTGTCATCACCTGCATTTCAAAAAGGTCCAAAAACACTATTTTTCATAATAATATGATTATAGGTTATTTACCATGAGGTAATAACCTACTATGAAAGTTCCGGTGGTAAAGGAATATAATATCTAGTACTTAACAACCAATGTCGCCAGTGATTCTTGCGCCGTATATTATGCGTTAAACATGAGATTTGGAATGGGACGGAGAAGTCAGCTACATCCTTTTCCTCTCGTATGGAGGCAAGACGACCTTAACGTGACGTTGTGATTCCTTGTGTGGATCCAACATATGGGTGGGCACCCTTATGCCCCACACTTTTGGTGTCTAGATTATCTATGAATGGTTTTTAGTGGTTTAGTCCATTTGATATGGCACTTTCCAGGGCATCACCAGGTCATAGAGTCTTTGGGAACTCATCAAGGTTATAGCCTGCCCGAAATGGGGCTTAACAGAGGTGAGCCGGCCCCAAAGGATCATGCAGACATGAGGGGTCAGGAAGAGGGTAGTGATTGGCTTGGATCTTAGTCTGGGCCTCATACCAAGGAAGTGTGAACGGGTTCGCGGCCCGGATGTGCAACAAAGCTAAGATCTCTCATGGGTAAAGTAAAGCACCTCTACAGAGTGTAAGAACTGTAACTTGTTACTACCTGTTCTGGGAAGGAGCTACGAACGCGGCAGGAAAGGAACTCCATGAAAGTTCTGGTAAACTTGTGAAGGCTGACGGACATAGTTTTTTAGAATAAAAGCAACCTTTGAAGAAATGTTTACAAAAACTTGCATTGCCTACGACCTATGGTCTGTGGCTATAGATATAGTGCATCAAACACTCCTTTTCTAGTGAAATTGCTGAGTACGCTCATACTAAACGTATCTTCTTAACCCTTGCTAGATTCTGAAGCCAATACAGTCGACGTCTATATTAACTTATGCTCAAGGAAATCTTCATCAACAGTTCAAGCTCTTCATTGAAGTCAAGGAAGTCAACATATAATTCAATTAAAGTGAAGGCGAAGTTGTTGATTAGATAGGAATATAATCTATGGCCATAGAACCTACTTCTGTAGAGTATTGCAATAGCTGCAATACAAGCCCAAATAGTTTAGGTACTAGACTATTAGTATATTAGTTATGAGTTGTTTATTTCTGATTCTTCTTTGTAAGAAGTTTCTTTCTCTCTCTTTAACCTAGAGTGTTCTCTGGATCTTGTGTAAAGAGTTGAGTTGTAACCTATAGTCATGTCTTGGACCTGCTGTTTTTCTGTTGTACCACTCTGATGGATGTAATACTAGTGAATGGTGTTTCATTGGTGTTATGTCAACGACTATAGTGTACTACATCATGCAGTGGTATGCTGGGTCACCGCAGTTGGTATCAGAGCATATGCTTTGACCTTGGGATTAAAACCCTTTTAGGAAGATCTGTAGGTTGGATAGTGACTATAGAAAACCATCTTATCTTAACCAAATATTCTTATGACTGGTGATGAGTATCCACTTGAGGATAACCTTGTCTCACGTAAGTTGGATGCTTAAGTCACCTTTATTAGGACTAGTTTTCCATCTTTTCTTAGTAAAAGTGTAATTTAGTGACTTCCTAAGGAGACATAAACCACCAAGATACTGTAGGGAAGTGTAAGATATCAATTGAAGTAGTCTTAATGGTGTAGCCTAACCCTAAGATCTTATTGTTAGTTGATAGCCAAAGACAACATGATGAATATCCTCAGGATAAATGTTTATGTAATGAGTAGTAAATCATGTGGGATTCACTTGAGAATTCTATGTGATGAAGTAAAAATATGCTAATAATTAATGATAGTACTATGAGAAGTAAAGTCATCATGGTAAGATTAGCTCTTAAATCATGATGAATAGGTAAAACATAACGAGATCATGGTGAGATTAGCTCTGAAACCATGATGAGAGTATAAATATGACACGTAATTAGTAAATTATCACGAAGTAGAGTAAGAAAATAGCATGGTAGAACTATGAGAGAAGTCATATGTGTCATAATTCCTAATAAAATTCAATTTTAGGTATTCAATTGAAGCTTATTAGTTGTTTGGAGAGAGATCGTGTGATATTAGTTTACTAAATGATGAATCGTTGGTTCAATTAGTCATTCCAAAAGTAAGAAAAAAAGGTTAGCCGAAACCAAATTGAGACCACTTTGCTTAAAAAAATTATCCTGTTGCAATTGAGAAATTTGGGTAAATATTGAGACAAAGAATAGTTTGAACCTATGTGCTAAGTATCACGATGTAAACCTATATGAGGAGGTGTCATATACTACACAACTAAGCCTGAATTCTAGAGATATTATACTCAACTACTATATTCCGGGCTTAGAATATTGTGTGTTATATGTACCACATTTGGATTTATTGGTTTTTCTTGGATATTTTTGATTGACTAGATCTGTATGTGAAGTTTGACTTGGTGTACAAATGCATGTTGCAACATCCTGTTACTACTTGATGTTATAGACCTAGATAAAAAAGGAATCTGTGTAAGGGAGTGACGAGTTCCAAGGGCCAAGATGAAGGCTTACATGAAGAGTGAAGCAAAGTATAAGGAGTATCAACGCAATTTGAAGGATGGATCAAGTTCGGATCATTGTTAGTCAGCTATAAGAAGGAAGATTAATGACGGGAATACATGGAGAAACAAGAAGTAATAAACTTAAAGTTCATTCAAAGTAGGTAATGTTGCTAAGAAGTTAATGAAGTAGTTATACCAAGTTCATGGAAGTATCATGAATAAGTGCAAAGAAGAAGATTTGGAACCAAAATGGTATTCAAGCTCTGACAATTCAGAGAGAATGCCAATAGTATGTCGGAAACCATAGGGTAATTCATACACCCTAGGATGTTCCATAGCCGGTATTTGTCCGCAGCTGGTATTTGGTTGACTTAGTTAACCAGATTATCTTGTTATTACATAAAGAGCATAAAACTTGGCCTAAGATAAGTAAGACATAAATGAGTATAAAATTTAAGGCGACTGTCTTTCGAGACGCCTTGCGAAGTCAGGCCTATCAAAGCGCAAATGTCCAAATAGTAAGTGTAACACCCCAGTTTTAGCTAAATCTATAATTAGAGTTTGTTTGTGCATCATGAGCATCATTCCTTAAAATGCATGTAAAGAAAAATAAGACAAAACCCTAAAACCCTAGCTTCCCTTTCCTTCTCAAATCAATTCAAAATGGTTTTGAATTTGAAAATTACCAAAATATTGGAGCCCAAATGGAATAAGAGGGCCCCACAATATCTTACTAGTTTTATAAAACCTCTTAGTATTTTTGAAATATATAAAACAGATTCCAAATGAACTTGCAAATAGAAATTTCAAAACAGGAAAAAGAAAAAGAGTTCTGATAAAAAAAGAGAGCCAGGAAGCCAACTAGGCCGCAACCTAGCAACTCCCTCTCCTCTCTCCCTTTCCCGTGACCCACCTTGGCCCAGGCGAAGCCCGCGGCCAGCCCATACCCCTTCATTCCTTTTCTCCCTTTATTCTTCGTCGACAGAAGAACACCGGCGAAGAGAGCTGCTGCGTGTCGACGCCGGCACCGTCCCCGCCTCGTCGTGATTCCCGCTGCGAGGAGATGAATGCTACCGACGTTGTCGACGCCTATAAGACCCCTTGCCACTACCGGATGGTCCTTATCCTCTTCCTCTCCCCCAATTTCTTCCCTGGCCGAACCCTAACCCTCAGACCTCACCGGCTCCACGCCATTTTTGGTCACCCCGAGATCCGTCTAGCATGCCACCATGACCGCCTCGCCCTCATCTATCTTCTTCCCCAGATGGCTTACGCAGGAGAAGTCTCAGACGCTCCAATCGACACCTCATGTCGAGCGTCGGTCATCGTTGAATCGCCATCGCCCGACCTCTTCTGAGCTTCCTGACCCCTCCGATGCAACCATGGTGAGTTTGTGGTTCCCAGGAACCTCTTCACTCCTCCCCTCTCACTCTGCTTTGTGCTGGCGACGTTCTCCGTCGTGCGCCGCCGCAGGACCTCGCCGCCACAGCTGTTCTGGTGATCGTTTCATAGCGGCGCCGCCACTACTACGTTCGCCAGGTCTTCCTCTTTCTAACCATCCTGAGCACACGCCCCCGCACGCAGAGAATCCACGGATTCAAGCCCCAATCCGAGAGCTTCTCCACTGTTGATGTCATGATGACATCAGCATGATGCAGTAATCCCCTTTTCATTTTTCTTAAATGTTTCTTTAATTATTTTCTAGAAATAATAAGGACCCCGCGGGGCCCAGTCATCAGTGACTAGGGGTAGCCTCTGCCCCAGTAAGAAAACCCAGGCCCTGTGCTGACGTCGTGATGACGCAGTAAACCTTTTTAAATGGTTTTAATAATTCTAGAAAATGATATAAACTTGTAAATTCAATATCTAATTATTTATAAGTCAGAAAAATACAAATAATATATCAAATTGATCAAAAAAATGAGGACTGCCTATAAGAGCTATAATCATGCATTTTTCAACAACTTTCATGACAAGTTTAATTAGAAGAACATAGTAACCCCTCACAGGTGATTCCGGAGTTTTCCCGAGTTAGGGTTTGTGCCCCTCGGAACCCCGATTAAACCGTCGAGCATGCTTTAGGGTTATACTTCGATACAATTTAACTTGTCATATCATCATCCTTGCTTGAGCATTGCATCGATACCATGTGTTGATTGTTTCCCTCTCTTTCCGGTATTTGGTTCTTTCCGGTAGAATACGAGATCGAGATCAAGATCAAGCCAGAGATCAACACCGTCGAAGTTCGAAGATCGACGAACAATACTTGACCAACTATAATCAAGTCAAGTACATGGCTCCTGAAGATCTACTTATCTGTTATCAACTGGAAAAGGCAAGCATAGCCCCACCATGATATAATACTATGATTTCGAAAGCATTTCAATTCTTGCCATGATGCATACGATTCTGCTGTGGTATTTTATCGATATATAGAGTATCCTATATGTTGCATTACTCCCTTTGAGCTTATATTACCTGATCCACTGCTCCGAGCATAACTAGGTTTGGCTTGTGTGCACTGCTAGAGCTTATCTTAGCCATGCATAGCTGTTAAGTCTGGTCCATCCAGATGATGTATAAGATGCAGAGAATCTAGTATGACAGGAGAACATGATGAGATGAGATCAGAGGTGATATGAGATTAAACATGCTAAGGCTTGTATGGGAGGCCATGGTGGGATGTGATTTTTCTAGTCCCATGCTCGCCACCACTAGGACCTGAGTTCTTACCTTTGGAACCGAGATGAACGTACAACCACACGGGGCCTGGAAAACCTCACGAGTAACTAATTTGCCTAGTAGATTCCATGAGTCACATAGTTCGAGCGTTCCATTCGACATGCATTCTGGATCTTCTCGAAGGCGGTGAAGGAGGTGCATTCATAACAGGTAGGGAAGCGTGGACCGGGTTTCTTGGGGTTGATAGCTCCCCTGGTAAACCAACCTCGCCTCACATCTTTAAGTACCATCTTCGGGATTTGACCCATTATGGCGGAACCATACTTATTGGGTGACTCATGGTCTCGGCGAAAGCAAGGTAAAGGTCGTGTCTAACCATCCTCTGCCGGCCTTCAAGGGAAAAGGGCTATTACTAGTGGCATTAAGAGAAGGTTAGTACGTGTGGGTAAAGTTGTACACCCCTGCAGGGTAATAATATTTTTGAAAAGCCGTGTCCACAGTTATGAACGACTTGGCGACCGGACTCAAGATCATACAGAACTTGAACCTAATCGTAAAACTTGGCAGATCAGCGTGTGCTTAATGATGCTTCCTCATGGGTATGAGGGGGTGATCCTAGTTTAGGTGATGATGATTTGGTGGATATCAAAACATGATGATCAATACTTTGGAATTGTCGCTCTCTTAACCCCTTTTAAAATAGTCTGACTAGACAAGCTTCTTCTACCTCTTGTTTTATAAACAAAAGATGGCTTCATGCAAAACAACTCCACCAGCCATAAGTATTGTGGAGTACACCCTGTACTCACCCTTGCTTTGTTGATACTTTTGGCAGAGTAAGTGTTCCCTGAAGATCAGTTTGGTACTACATCGACATCGACGAGTAGCTTGGGGTTCACGGCCGACAGCCTGGAATCTATGGGTTGGGACGTCATCATTATGCTTTAGGCCTCTTAGGCCATTTGTTAAGTTTGCTATACTTAATAGCATAATATGCCTTCCGTTGTTTGATGTTTGTGGTCAGTTACCTCTACTTGTAATAATTTGGTTCTCTGCTCAGTTATGAGCTTCCTGTAATAAATTTTGTGCCGTAGGGTCACTGCTGCGTTATCGATTCTTCACTGGATATCCTCGAGCTCAAGGTTAAGCTTATGTTAGAGGGAGGTTTGGGATTTGTTTAGCCCTGATCCTGGGGGTGTCACAGGTTTTGGTATCAGAGCAGTACCGACCATAGGAAAACCTTACTATTGGTCGATGTTGAGTCTAGTGTTTGCGAAAACTATTTTAAAGTTGAAAATTATTTGTGAAAACTCTAGTATGCTTCTTTTTCTCCTTATCCAGTTTCGCTCTTACTCAGGGTTATCTTATATGGTGTTGACTTTGGAAAACTTTCGATATCTCTTCTAGTCTTTCAAAGCTTAGGTGCCTTCTTGGCATGTCGTTTCTCAACCAGTTGACCTAGTGTTGAGTTATCTAGAGTTGTGTGTGTTGTGAATTCCTTGTTCCCTTTGCTCTGCTTCGTATGAGAGCTTCATTTCTATCATGATCTCTCTATCTTTTGGATCCACAATATTAAATTGTTGGTTTCATAGTGTTCTGTTCTAGGCTTCGAGGTTTCCTTTCACCTCGTGTGCCTCCTTTTTCATTTGTTTGGGTACTTCAGAAGTTGTGTCTTCTTTTGGAAGCTACCTCGTGTACCTTGCAGTGTACGCTAAGTCACTCAAGTAGTAGTTACTCCTTTCTTTGGGTTTTAACCCTTGGACTTGAACCGAAGATCCCCGATTGTGCTAGATTCTAGTTTGTGAATCTTGTACATGAAGCTGACCTTTAACCCAAGATCCATTCCTTTGACCCCTGTTGTTAGTGTACACACATTACCTCAGGATGGCTGGTACTACAATTCTAGCCTTCAATCATGTGGTCTTTGTCGCGACTGAGTTGTGACAACTAAGGACTTCCCCTACCAGTAGCTATGGCAGATGTTCTTTAATGGAACCAAAAAGATCACGACAAGAGTACTCCTCGAGAGTATCGCATCTATATTCATGACTCTGCCACACCTTATCCCTTCCATGCATTGGTTTTCGGAAGATTGTTGACTTATGCATCCAAATCTTGGGATTCCATCCCGAGCATGTTCTTTTTCCCTTGTTGTTTTCTGACCTTTATCTACCAGTTGGTAGCCAAGTAGTAAATGTTCATTGGTGTCTTCTGGTGCAAGATACTCTTGTGGCCCGTCAAGACAAACCATTTCGGAATGTCTAGGAGAAACAAACTCTAGTACCTCATCATTTCTAGGACCAGGTCAAAGTGTTCTAATCCGCAGATCAAGAGGCATTGATTAACTTCTATCTATTCTATCTTAAAGTATCACACTCTTTTATACTAAGAGGTCGTGCTGAGTTACATGACCCCTTAATGAAGTGATGCTCTTACACATGTTTACCCACCCTTCCTCGAGCCTTCGCGCTCGTAAGTGATGCATGTGCGTAATGATGTGGTTATTCGAGATTCTTAGCAATTATTATTGTTTTGAACTCTAAGTACATTTGTGTCATTTTTAGCATGATTGGTTAACCTTATCACTAAGCAAAGTTTGATTGTGCTACCAAGTCTGTTATTCTGGTGCACTCTCTTCCGTCAAAGAGTTAGGCGTGTGCCGAAGCTCTGAGATTGTGTCTTCTTGCCTTAAAAGAAAGTTTCCTCTCAAACTAAGTGACATATCAGTGGCTTGTGATATTCTAGATGTCTACTAGAAGTATCGCCATGTTGCCACATGACCGTGTTGTCAAGTTCTTGAGAAAGCAGGTTCCCTGAACTGCACCTTTCTCTAAGGATCCGTACTGGATACCCCTGAACTAGTTTGTTGAGCTTAAACAGCAACTTGGAGAGTTGTAAGACAAAAGTTTTATCCGACTTTGTTCCTTCTTAAAGGGATGTCTAGTTTTGTTCGTGTTGAAGAAAGATATTATCACCTTTGTGGATATGTTATCTTCCCCACCTTTGATTTGATTTGGGTTATCATCAAATCAAACTCAGTTCCAAGGAATATCTTGATGATGTTTACGCTTGTGATGTTCCACTGAAGTACATCTTCATGCCCTTTGGTCTGACCAGTATTTTTGCCTCGTTCATAGAACATATGAGTCCATCTTCTTGGAGTGTCCTGGTAAGTTTGTTGTTGATCCCATCGATGACATTCTTATCTTTTACATGTTAGATTAGATTCATGTGGAACAATTGGCATTAATGTTGGAAACTTTTTGAGAACCATCTTCGAGTCATCTTGAAGTATGTGTTCTGTATGTTAGAAGTAACCTTCTCCGGTTCACGTGCAAAAGTTGAAAGATGTCGCCGTGGATTCGAGAAGAGTTATCTCCCTTTCTTTAAGGACGCATGTGTGTTTTATTGTTAGTCCTTTATATGGGGTGCAGTTGTCTTTCGACAAGTTGCTAAATACATGGGTCTAGCAATCTAGCTCATCTTTTGGAGCTTGACACTGTATTCCATATCTTGAAAATCTAGTAACTTTACCTCCGCGGTAAATGTTGCAAACTTTCTATTTTCACATGCTGAGTCTGAAGTATCACTTCACTTAACCAAAGTTGAATCTCAAGCAGCAATGATGGTTGGTGTTTCTCAAGGTTTTGACATAGGTCTCTTTGTAAATCTGGCAAGATTGATGTAATGGTTGACACACTTAGCCGGAAAGACCTTTTGCAATATTCCTTAATTCAGCAATAACAACCACTCCTCATGAGGTTTCTTCTATAATCTAATATAGGAGTTGTTCTTATGGTTTCCTTTGTATCCGAAGTCCTACATTTACCTAATGTTTGTTTTCTTGAACATCGAGGAGAACATTTAAAGTAGTGTTGCTAAATGTCTCTCGGTCGATCCTCCAGACCCTTTTATGTTGGCAAGAACTTTGTTGTGCCAAGTAATTGAAGTTTGAGAATGAAGTTTCTTTCTTCTCGTGTCATCAAGAATCTTCTTAACTATTCATCTTAGTGGTGCAAAGTGATGTCATGATCTTTGGCAAAGATTTTGGTATACCTAGATGAATAAAGAGTTTCCTTCGCTTTCTCAGCCATGTTCTAGGAGAGACTATGATTGTGGTAATCATAAGTTTCTCTTGTTACATGTTCCTCGTGACTCTTATGAGTCCTCGCCACAAAACACCTTTCTATCTTGACCTTCTGTTGGATGAAAGAGTGACCCTTCTGTGTCAAAAGTAGTTCAACAGCTTGGTTTTGTTGATCCATATATTTGCAACCTAAAATCTCTACTTAAGTCATGTAGTAGAGGTTCCCTATCAAAGTCTATGGTTACGTTCTTTCTGTTGTAAGCTTTCCTTTTATAAGCTTAAACCCTTCTGAGTTCCATGGTCTCAATCCTTATGAAGACCATCTATCTAAAAACTTGAAACCATCTCCTCTTTTTTCCTCCGTTACCTATTGTTGTGTTTCATGTTGTCATCTCAGAGTTGTTTCTAAACACTCCATCCATGAGTTGACCATGAGAAACTCGGTTTGTTGTTTAGTGTGTTTCCCTCTTATCCTTAGAGTGACCCCGTCTCTTTCTCTCTCTGTCTCTTTTCCTACCTTTGGAATCTTGGGTCGAGATTCTTGTAAGGAGGATAGAGCTGTAACACCCCATTTTTAGCTAAATCTATAATTAGGATTTGTTTGTGCATCATGAGAATCATTCTTTAAAATGCATGCAAAGAAAAATAAGACAAAACCCTAAAACCCTAGCTTCCCTTTCCTTCTCAAATCAATTCAAAATGGTTTTGAATTTCAAAATTACCAAAATATTGGAGCCCAAATGGAATAATAGGGCCCCACAATATCTTACTAGTTTTATAAAACCTCCTGGTATTTTTGAAATATATAAAACAGATTCAAAATGAAATTGCAAAATAGAAATTTCAAAATAGGAAAAAGAAAAAGAGTTCTGATAAAAAAAGAGAGCCAGGAAGCCAACCAGGCCGCAGCCCAGTAACTCCCTCTCCTCTCTCCCTTTCCCGTGACCCACCTTGGCCCAGCGAAGCCCGCAGCTAGCCCATACCCCTTCGTTCCTTTTCTCCCTTTCTTCTTCGTCGATAGAAGGACACCGACGAGGAGAGCTGCTGCGTGTCGATGCCGGCACCATCCCCGCCTCACCGTGATTCCCGCTGCGAGGAGATGAATGCTACCGATGTTGTCGACGCCTATAAGACCCCTTGCCGCCACCGAATGGGCCTTATCCTCTCCCCCAATTTATTCCCTGGCCAAACCCTAACCCTCAGACATCACCGGCGCCACGCCATTTACGGTCACTCTGAGCTCCGTCGAGCATGCCACCGTGACCGCCTCACCCTCCTCTATCTTCTGCCCCAGATGGATTACAAAGGAGAAGTCTCATACGCTGCAATCGACACCTCATGTCGAGCGCCGGTCACCATTGAATCACCGTGGCCCGACCTATCCTGAGCTTCCTGACCCCTCCGACGCAACCATGGTGAGTTTGTGGTTCCCAGGAACCTCTTCACTCCTCCCCTCTCTCTGCTTTGTGCTGGCGACGTGCTCCGCCGCAGGATCTCGCCGCCGCAGTTGTTCCGGTGACCGTTTCATAGCGGCGCCGCCACTACTACGTTCGCCAGGTCTTCCTCTTTCTAACCATCCTGAGTATAAGCCCCCGAGCGCAGCGAATCCACGGATTCGATCCCCAATCCAAGAGCCTCCCCATTGCTGATGTCATAATGACATCAGCATGATGCAGTAATCCCCTTTTCATTTTTCTTAAATGTTTCTTTAATTATTTCCTGGAAATAATAAGGACCCCGTAGGGCCCAGTCGTCAGTGACTGGGGGTAGCCTCTGCCCCGGTGAGAAACACCCAGGCTCTGTGCTGACGTCGTGATGACGCAGTAAACCTTTTTAAATGGTTTTAATAAATCCAGAAAATGATATAAACTTGTAAATTCAATATCTAATTATTTATAAGTTAGAAAAATACAAATAATATATCAAATTGATCAGAAAAATGAGAACTATCTATTAGAGCTATAATCATGCATTTTTCAACAACTTTCATGAAAAATTTAATTAGAAGAACATAGTAACCCCTCACATGTGATTCCGAAGTTTTCCCGAGTTAGGGTTTGTGCCCCTCAGAACCCTGATTAAACTATCGAGCATGCTTTAGGGTTATACTTCGATACAATTTAACTTGTCATATCATCATCCTTTCTTGAGCATTGCATCGATGCCATGTGTTGATTGTTTCCCTCTCTTTCCGGTGTTTGGTTCTTTCCGGTAGAATAGGAGATCGAGATCAAGATCGAAGCCAGAGATCAACACCGTCGAAGTTCGAAGATCGACGAACAATACTTGACCAACTATAATCAAGTCAAGTACAAGGCCCCCAAAGATCTACTTATCTGTAATCAACTGGCAAAGGCAAGCATAGCCCCACCATGATATAATCCTATGATTTCGAAAGAATTTCAATTCCTGCCATGATGCATACGATTCTACTATGGTATTTTATCGATAGTAAGAGTATCCTATCTGTTGCATTACTCCCTTTGAGCTTATATTACCTGGTCCACTGCTCCTAGCATAACTAGGTTTGGCTTGTGTGCACTGCTAGAGCTTATATTGTGTCTTTCTTAGCCATGCATAGCTGTTAAGTCTGGTCCATCCAGATGATATATAAGATGTAGAGAATCTAGTATGACAGGAGAACATGATGAGATGAGATCAGAGGTGATATGAGATTAAACATGCTAAGGCTTGTATGGGAGGCCACGGTGGGATGTGTTTTTTCTAGTCCCATGCTCGCCACCACCAGGACCTGAGTTCTTGCCTTTGGAACCGAGACGAGCGTACAACCACATGGGGCCTGGAAAACCTCACGAGTAACTAACTTGCCTAGTAGATTCCATGAGTCACATAGTTCGAGTGTTCCATTCGACATGCATTCTGGATCTTCTCTAAGGAGGTGAAGGAGGTGCATTCATAACAGGTAGGGAAGCGTGGACCGGGTTGCTTGGGGTTGATAGAGCCCCTGGTAAACCAACGTCGCCTCACATATTTAAGTACCGACTTCGGTATTTGACCCATTACGGCGGAACCATACTTATTGCGTGACTCATGCTCTCGGCGAAAGCAAGGTAAAGGTCGTTTCTAACCACCCTCTGCCAGCCTTCCAAGGAAGAGGGCTATTACTAGTGGCATTAAGAGAAGGTTAGTACGTGTGGGTAAAGTTGTACACCCTTGGAGGGTAATAATCTTTTCGAAAGGCCGTGTTCACGATTATGAATGACTTGGCGACCGGACTCAAGATCATAGAGAACTTGAACCTAATCGTAAAACTTGGCAGATCAACGTGTGCTTAAGGATGCTTCCTCATGGGTACGAGGGGGTGATCCTAGTTTAGGTGATGATGAATTGGTGGATATCAAAAGATGATGATCAATACTTTGGAGATGTCGCTCTCTTATCCCCTTTTAAAATACTCTGACTAGACGAGCTTCTTCTCCCTCTTGTTTTATAAACAAAATATGGCTTCATGCAAAACAACTCCACCAGCCATAAGTCTTGCGGAGTACACCCTGTACTCACCCTTGATTTGTTGATAATTTTGGCAGAGTAACTGTTCCCTGAAGATCAGTTGGTACTACATCGACATCGACAAGTAGCTTGGTATTCCCGGCCGGCAGCCTAGAATCTATTGTAGGGGTTCGTAGCATGGAAAACAAAAAATTTCTACCGCATGCACACAAACAAGCCAACATCTATCTACTAGATTGTAGCAACGAGTCGATAGAAGAACTCACCCTCAAAGATTCCAAAGCGGTTAACGAGAGCAGATTCTCGTGGGTGATGTAGTCGTACACTTGCCGATCTCAAGATCGCGTAGACGATCCTTCTGGCGCTGCGTTCCGGCAGCGCTTCCGCAGTCGGTCACACGTTCGGTACTCGATGAATACCTTCCTCTCCCTTGTTCGAGCAGGCAGCGGAGGTAGTATCTCTCTCCTCGTGATTCCGGCAGCACGACGGCGTGGTGTCGGAAGTAGAGGGGAGATCTCGGATGGCTTCAACTTAAGCCGGAGCGAGTATGGTGGAGTACGATAGAGGCCTTGGCGATCTACGGTTTAGAGGGAACCAAGGGGAGGGTGTGGCCGGCGGCTAGGGTTTGGGGAAACCCTAACTCGATGAGTTGGAGATCCCTAGGCGGCGGCAGCACTTGTGGTGGTGGCGCTTGGGGCTAGGGTTTGTGGTGTGAGGGGTAGGGGGCGCCCTACCCCTCCTTATATAGGTGGAGGGTGGCGGTTTGGGAGGAGGGAGTCCTCCTCCAAGTCCTCCTCCTTGGACGGCGGGTGGAGGGAGTAGGACTTCCACCCTAGGTAGGTTTCCTACTCTCCCTCCACCAAGCAAACATCAGATTTGACTTTTTCAAATTGGTGTTTGACTTTCAAACTTGGATTTGATTTCTCTCATAATATTGCCTAGCCAAGTGACCTAGTACATGATGCAACCATTCCACATTGTCATGACACATCCATGTACCCTTCCCCTCCGGAGTGCTGGACCTTCTAGACCCTTCTAGAACATTCCTGGTGAAAACACCGGAATCATTTCCGAACTCCGAAACAAGAATTTCCTTATATGAATCTTATTCTCCGGACCATTCTGGATCTCCTCGTGATATCCCGGATTCCATCCGAGAATCCTAACAACATTTGGTCTCTTACTCATCATTCCATAACTACTCCACAACATCGAATCCTTAAGTGTGTCTCCCTACGGTTCGTGAATTATGCGGACATGATCGAGACACTTCTCCGATCAATAACCAATAGAGGAATCTGGAAATTCATATGGCTCCCACATATTTCTACGATTACTTTGCGATCGAATGAACCACTTACATATGATACCAATTTCCCTTTATCTCATGATGTTTTACTTATCTGATGTTTTGATCGTCGGTATCTCTGCATACCTAGTTCAACCTCGTTACTGATAAGTACTCTTTTCTCGTTCCCGTGATATGTGATCCCTTGTGATCCAGTCACATGCTTGCAAGCTAATTGGATGACATTCCACCGAGAGGGCCCAGAGTATATCTATCCATCATATGGATGGACAAATCCCACTCTTGATCCATGTGCCTCAACCCATACTTTCCGAACACTCAATGCCACCTTTATAACCGCCCAGTTATGGTGTGGTGTTTGATGTCATCAAAGCATCCTTCCGGTGATGGTGATTAACATGATCCCATGGTCGAAGGAATTAGGTTACTATGTATCAGAAAGCTTATAGCAAACGAACTATTAAAATGACTTGATCTTTATGCTATGCTTATCTATAGGAGTATGTCCATCACACCATTCTCCTAATGATATGATCTTGTTGTTGACAACATCTCAATGTTCATGATCGGGAAACCACGATCATCTATTAACCAACAAGCTAGTATTATAAAGAGGCTTCACTAGGGACTCTAATTTAAGTATACAAATCACACAAGTATTAATGTTTCCGATCAATACTATTATAGAATGAATGTAAACATTTATCATAAACACAAAGATATAATAATAACTACTTTTATTATTGCCTCTAGGGCATATCTCCAACAGTCTCCCACTTGCACTAGAGTCAACCAATCTAGATTACATGGTAATATATCGAACACCCATGGCAGTTTGGTGCTGGTCATGTTTTGCCCTCGGGAGAGGTTTAGTCAACGGATCCGCCACATTCAAATCTGTGTGTACTTTGCAAATCTTTATGTCACCATATTGGACATGCTCTCGAATATCCCGAAAACGTAGCTTGATGTGCTTCAGCTTCTTGTGTGACCTTGGTTCTTGCGCATTCGCTATGGCGCCCATGTTATCACAATAGATAGACATTGGGTCCATGGCACTTGGAACCACCCCAAGCTCTGTAATGAACTCCTTCATCCATATCGCTTCTTGTGAAGCCTCCGAAGCAGCTATGTATTCCGATTCAGTTGAAGATCTCGCCACAACGCTATGTATTCCGATTCCGATTCAAGCTAATTGATGCACCATTCAAAGTAAATACGTATCCAGATTGAGATTTAGAATCATCCGGATCGGTGTTCCAACTAGCATCGGTGTAACCATTAACAACGAGCTGTTCATCACCTCCATAAGAAAGAACCATATCCTTAGTTCTTCTCAAGTACTTAAGGATGTTTTTGACCGCTGTCCAATGATCCACTCCTTGATCACTTTGATATCTGCTAGTCAAACTAACAGCATATGCAATGTCGGGTCTAGTACATAGCATGGCATACATTAGAGATCCTATGGCTGAGGCATAGGGAGTCTTACTCATCCTTTCTCTATCTTCTGCCGTTGCAGGACTTTGAGTTTTACTCAAGGTCGTATTGGGCAACATGGGCAAGAACCCTTTCTTGCTATCTTCCATTCCAAACCTCTTTAGAACTTTGTCCAAATATGTACTTTGTGAAAATGATATTAGGTGTCTCGATCTATCTCTATAAATCTTTATGCGTAATATGTAAGCTGCTTCGCCAAGATCTTTCATTGAAAAACTATTATTCAAATAATCCTTGACACTATTAAGAAGGTCTACATCATTCCCAATCAAAAATATGTCATCTACATACAGTATTAAGAATGCTACAGAGCTCCCACTCACTTTCTTGTAAATACAAGCTTCTCCATAAGTTTGTATAAAACCAAAACTTTTGATTACCTTATCAAAAGGTTGATTCCAACTTCGGGACGCTTGCTTCAATCCATAAATGGACCGTTGAAGTTTGAATACCTTGTTAGCATCTTTAGGATCGACAAAACCTTTGGGTTGCATCATATACAACTCTTCATCAATGTCTCCATTGAGGAACGCCGTTTTGACATCCATCTGCCATATCTCATAATCATAATATGTAGCGATTGCTAACATAATCCTCACAGACTTTAGCTTCGCTACTGGTGAGAAAGTCTCATCGTAGTCAACTCCTTGAATTTGTCGAAACCCTTTTGCGACAAGTCAAGATTTATAGACAGTAACATTACCATCATCATCTGTTTTCTTCTTGAAAATCCATTTGTTCTCAACAGCCTTCCGGCCATCTGGTAGTCCACCAAAGTCCATACTTGGTTTTCGTACATGGATCCAATCTCGGATTTCAAGGCTTCTTGCCATTTATTGGAATCTGGGCTCATCATCGCTTCCTCATATGTCGCAGGGTCATCGGTGTTTTCCACCAACATGACACTCATAACGGGATCATACCAATCAGGAGTGGTACGAGTTCTCGTCGACCTGCGAGGTTTCGTAGAAACTTCAACCGAAGTTTCATGATCAACATCATTAGCTTCCTCTCTTATTGGTGTAGGCACCACAGGAACTACTTCCGGTGCTGCGCTACTCGCAAGTTTGAGAGAAGATTCAACAACCTCATCAAGTTCTACTTTCCTTCTAGTCACTTTTTTCGAGAGAAATTCCTTCTCTAGAAATGATCCATTCTTGGCAACAAAGATTTTGCCCTCGGATCTAAGATAGAAGGTATACCCAATAGTTTCCTTCGGGTATCCTATGAAGATGCATTTTTCCACTTTGGGTTCAAGCTTGTCCGGCTGTAACTTATTTACATAGGCTTCGCATCCCCAAACTTTAAGGAACGACAATTTAGGTTTCTTCCCAAACCATAATTCATATGGTGTCGTTTCAACGGATTTAGATGGTGCCCTATTTAAAGTGAATGCGGATGTTTCTAATGCATAACCCCAAAACGATAGCGGTAAATCTGTAAGTGACATCATAGAACGAACCATATCTAAGAGAGTTCGATTACAACGTTCGGACACACCATTACGCTGTGGTGTTCCCGGCGGTGTCATTTGTGAAAGTATTCCGCATTTCTTTAAATGCTCGCCAAACTCGTAACTTAGATATTCATCTCCACGATCAGATCGTAGAAATTTAATCTTCTTGTTACGTTGATTCTCTACCTCACTTTGAAATTCCTTAAACTTCTCGAAAGTTTCGGACTTATGTTTCATGAAATAGATATACCCATATCTACTCAAGTCATCTGTGAAGGTAAGAACATAACGATAACCACCGCGCGATGCTACACTCATTGGGCCACACACATCGGTATGTATGATTTCGAATAAGTCCGTAGCTCTCTCCATCATACCAGAAAATGGAGTCTTAGTGATTTTACCCATCAGACATGCTTCGCATCTTTCAAGTGATTCGAAATCAAGTGATTCAAGAAGTCCATCGGAATGGAGTTTCTTCATACGCTTCACTCCAATGTGACCAAGATGACAGTGCCACATACAGGTCGAGTTATCGCTCAATTTCAAACGTTTAGCTTCAATGTTATTAATATGTGTATTTCCACTATCGAGATTCAATAAAAATAGACCATCTATCAAAGGTGCATGTGCATAAAACATATTACTCATATAAATCGAACAACCATTATTCTCGGACTTAAACAAGTAACCGTCTCGCAATAAACATGATCCAGATATAATGTTCATGCTCAACGCATGCACCAAATAACAATTATTTAAGTATAAAACTAATCCCGATGGTAGATGAAGAGGTAGTGTGCCGACCGCGATCACATCAACCTTTGATCCATTTCCAACGCGCATCGTCACCTTGTTCTTCGCTAGCTTCCGTTTATTCTGCAGCACCTGTTTCGAGTTACAAATATGAGCAATCGAACCAGTATCAAATACCCAGACACTACTACGAGTACTAGTGAGATACACATCAATAACATGTATATCGGATATACCTTTCTTCTTGATGTTGCCGTTCTTCAAATCCGCCAAGTACTTTGGGCAATTCCGTTCTAGTGACCTTCTCCCTTGCAGTAAAAGAACTCAGTATCAGGCTTAGGCCCAGCTTTGGTCTTCTTCGCCGGCACGGCAACTTTATTACCGCCCTTCTTGAAGTTTCCCTTTTGCTTAGACTTTCCTTGCTTCTTGAATTTGGTGGTCTTATTTACCAACAACACTTTGTGCTCTTTCTTGATCTCCACTTCTGCAGATTTCAACATGGAGAAGAGTTCTGGCAACGTCTTGTCCATGTTTTGCATATTGTAGTTCATCACAAAGTTCTTGTAACTTGGTGGTAGTGATTGGAGGACACGGTGAATCCCCAAAGAATTAGGAATCACTATACCCAAACTTTGGAGTTTATTTGCGTGCCTAGACATCTTAAGCACGTGCTCACTGATGGAGCTGCCCTCTTCCATCTTGCAGTTAAAGAACTTTCCAGAAGCCTCATAACTCTCAACTGCCGCATGAGCCTCAAATATCATTTTGAGTTCACGGACAATATCATGTGGGTCATGGTTCTCAAACCTTTTCTGAAGCTCCGATTCCAAACCACAAAAGATAGCACACTGAACTGTGGAGTACTGATTCTTCCGAGTGAGGTAAACATTCTTTACTTCATCGGTAGCAGTAGCTGCAGGTGGGTCACCCAGTGGTGCATCCAGCACATAGATCAAATTACCAGCATTGAGGACAATCCTCAAATTGCGGAACCAATCCGCGAAGTTGCTTCCATTGTTTTTCAACTTTTCTTTCTCTAGGAATGCATTAAAATTGATGGTAGGGGCCGCCATTGATCTACAACATATTTGCAATAGTTTAGACTAAGTTTATGACAAATTGAGTTCTAATTAATAGTTAAATTAATCTAGGTGAACTCCCACTCAAAACAATATCCCTCACATTGTTTTAGTGATCACACGAACCAAATCCACCACATCAAAACCAATCATCACGAGAGCTGATGTAACGTCAATGGCGAACAATCAACATGTTCATCATATCTACTATATGACTCATGCTTTACCTTTCGGTGATCCGTGTTCCGAGACCATGTCTGTACATGCTAGGCTCGTCAAGATCAAACCTTAGATTTCGCATGAGCAAATCTGGCTTGCTCACGTTGTATACACTCGCAGAATCTAACACACCCGACCATCACGTGGTGCTTCGAAACAACGAGCTTTAGCAACGGTGCTTACTAAGGATGAACACTTTAAAACTTGAAATTATATGCTTGAGGGATCATCTTATAATGCTACCGTCATGAACTAAGCAATACAAGATGCATAAAAGGATTAACATCACATGCAATTCATAATATGTGATATGATATGGCCTTTCTTCTTGTGCTTCCAATCTCCATCTTCAAGCACGAACATGATCTCCATCATCTCCAGTATGGCGTCAAGGTCAATGGCGATGTTTCATGGTTGTCGTCCACCAGCTTCAACTATTACAACTACTTTGAATAGACACGCAGGTCTTAACGAAATTTAAAAGACAACCATATGGCTCCTACCGGTTGCCAACTTACAATAAGGAACATTGCATACATCATATATAATCACAATCATGGCCATATCACATCACAACACACCCCTGCAAAACAAAGTTAGACGCCTCTAATTTTCTTTGCATATTTTACGTGGTTTGGGGCTTTCAATAAGTGTCGATCTAACTTACAAACAAGAACCACAACATTGATGTTTTAACTATCAAGTGCCTGTTGTAAATTGAATCTATACTATAATGGGAGAGACAGACACCCGCAAAGCCACTTATGCAATACAAGTTGCATGTTGAGCGTGGAGCAAGTCTCATGAACGATGTCATGTAAGGTTAGCCCGGGCCACTTCATCCCATCATACCATAAGATGCAAAGTACACAAAAAGCAATTGATAATAAAAGCACCACCGCCCACAATGACCATTGTGTTCTACTCGTGCAACAGATCTACATATAGACACGGCTCTGATACCACTGTAGGGGTTCGTAGCATGGAAAACAAAAAATTTCTACCGCATGCACACAAACAAGCCAAGATATATCTACTAGATTGTAGCAACGAGTCGATAGAAGGACTCACCCTCGAAGATTCCAAAGCGGTTAACAAGATCAGATTCTCATGGGTGATGTATTCATACACTTGCTGATCTCAAGATCGCGTAGACGATCCTTCTGGCGCTGCGTTCCGGCAGCGCTTCCGCAGTCGGTCACATGTTCGGTACTCGATGAAGACCTTCCTCTCCCTTGTTCCAGCAGGCAGCAGAGGTAGTAGCTCTCTCCTCGTGATTCTGGCAGCACGACGGCGTGGTGTCGGAAGTAGAGGGGAGATCTCGCAGGGCTTCGCCTTAAGCCGGAGCGAGTATGGTGGAGTATGAGAGAGTCCTTGGCGATCTACGGTTTAGAGGGCACCAAGGGGAGGGTGTGGCCGGCGGCTAGGGTTTGGGGAAACCCAAACTCGGCGAGTTGGAGATCCCTAGGCGGCGGCATTTGTGGTGGTGGCGCTTGGGGCTAGGGTTTGAGGTGTGAGGGGTAGGGGGCGCCCTACCCCTCCTTATATAGGTGGAGGGTGGCGATTTGGGAGGAAGGAGTCCTCCTCCAACACCTCCTCCTTGGCCGGCGGGTGGAGGGAGTAGGACTTCCACCCTAGGTAGGTTTCCTACTCTCCCTCCACAAAGCAAACTTCAGATTTTACTTTTTCAAACTGGCGTTTGACTTTCAAACTTGGATTTGATTTCTCTCATCATATTGCCTAGCCAAGTGACCTAGTAAATGATGCAACCATTCCACATTGTCATGACACATCCATGTACCCTTCCCCTCCGGAGTGCCGGACCTTCCAGACCCTTCTAGAACATTCCTGGTGAAAACACCGGAATCATTTCCGAACTTCGAAATAGGACTTTCCTTATATGAATCTTATTCTCCGGACCATTCCGGATGTCCTCGTGATATCCCGGATTCCATCCGAGACTCTGAACAACATTCGGTCTCTTACTCATCATTCCATAACTACTCAACAACATCGAATCCTTAAGTGTGTCTCCGTACGGTTCGTGAATTATCCGGACATGATCGAGACACTTCTCCGATCAATAACCAATAGAGGAATCTGGAAATTCATATGGCTCCCACATATTTCTACGATTACTTTGTGATTGAATGAACCACTTACATACGATACCAATTTCCCTTTGTCTCACGATGTTTTACTTATCTGAGGTTTTGATCGTCGGTATCTCTGCATACCTAGTTCAACCTCGTTACTGATAAGTACTCTTTTCTCGTTCCCGTGATATGTGATCCCTTGTGATCCAGTCACATGCTTGCAAGCTAATTGGATGACATTCCACCGAGAGGGCCCACAATATATCTATCCGTCATATGGATGGACAAATCCCACTCTTGATCCATGTGCCTCAACCCATACTTTCCGAACACTCAATGCCACCTTTATAACCACCCAGTTACGGTGTGGTGTTTGATGTCATCAAAGCATCCTTCCGGTGATGGTGATTAAAATGATCTCATGGTCGAAGGAATTAGGTTATTATGTATCAGAAAGCTTATAGCAAACGGACTATTAAAATTACTTGATCTTTATGCTATGCTTATCTATAGGAGTATGTCCATCACACCATTCTCCTATTGATATGATCTTTTTGTTAACAACATCTCGATGTTCATGATCGGGAAACCACGATCATCTATTAACCAACAAGCTAGTATTATAAAGAGGCTTGACTAGGGACTCTAATTTAAGTTTAAAAATCACACAAGTATTAATGTTTCCGGTCAATACTATTATAGCATGAATGTAAACATTTATCATAAACACAAAGATATAATAATAACTACTTTTATTATTGCCTCTAGGGCGTATCTCTAACATCTATGGGTTGGGACGTCATCGTTATGCTTCTGGCCTCTTAGGCCATTTGTTAAGTTTGCTATACTTAATAGCATAATTTCCCTTCCGTTGTTTGATGTTTGTGGTCAGTGACCTCTACTTGTAATAATTTCTCTGCCCAGTTTTGAGCTTGCTGTAATAAATTTTGTGTCATAGGGTCACTGCTGTGTTATCGATTCTTCACTGGATATCCTTAAGCTGAAGGTTAAGCTTATGTCAGACGGAGGTCTGGGATTTGTTTAGCCCTGATCCTGGGGGTGTCATAGTAAGTAAGACAAATAATCTTGGAAGATCTATGTCGGAGATCCACAATTGTGTAGGTATACCGTAAGTTCTTTCGTGAGACCTTAAAGAGGTATAGTATAAGCTGGATAGAGACCAATATCCTAGTTGTGAAGCCAATGGTTACTATATAGGCAGTCTAGAGACCATTAGTAAACCCTAAGGGGGAGGGTAAACAGTAAATGGAAGTAATGCTATCTGATTATACAAGTAAAGGTTGGAGAAGAAGTACTAATCTATGACAACATTAAGTCTTATTTCCATAAGGACAAAAGAAGTCATCATCATTAAAGTACTTTTGGAAGTATGCCTAGATGAAAGACCGAAGCCTAAATTCAAGATAGTAGCGCTTAGATCTTAATATAGTTAATAAATGGAAGTTAAAGAATTACTTTAGGTGATAATAAAATATTATCCAAAGCCTGCTAAAGTAAAATCTTGAAGGTGATAAAATAGACTAATTCTAACATACTAATTCTAGAGGAAACAACTCTTAAGTGAACCTTAAGAGAGAATAAAGCACAACCAATTAGATATGTGTAGGCAAACAAGAAATTCCGATGGGTATGGACTAAATGTGTTCAACACCAATCTTCGGAAGGACTACGAGTACAACTCATACAATAATAAATCAAAGATTAGTCTTTTGGCCACAACTATTGACTAATAGAAATTTAAAACCTGTTTTAGTGAGATTTCCTAAACCTTACACAGTATAGTAAGAAAGTTCAATGATTAAATAAAAGGAGTTGGATTAGGATACCTAATTAGGTTAAGGAACTAAAGAAGAGACCCCAGATAAAGGAGTTTATAATAAGGACATATCCTTAGAGGTGGATAGTAAAAGGAACCTTGGAGTGTTGAACAAAACAAGTTGGAGATTGCCAAGAATGATGAGAATTCAAGGAAAAGATTTGGATATGGAATACTACAATTATTCCCATTTGAGGTTAACCTGGAGTTGAGAAATGTCGTAACCAAAACAAGTCAATTCATTACTCTGAAATGTGAGAGAGTACGAACGTCGGGGACGAAGTTGATTTTAAGGGGGAGAGTCTGTAACATTCCAGCATTAGAGCTTAAAAATAAGCTGAACGCAGATGTGTGCATTGCATTCATGCATAGAAAATCCAAATAATTTTTGCGCTTTTGAATAAAACTTGCCAAAGTGATTAAAGCTTCTCTCAACTTGATGGAATTGAAGTAGATCATCAACTTGACTGCGATACATTTCAATATGACCTTTGTTAAAACCTTGTTTTCGGTAAAGGAGATTTAATCTAAGGGTAGATCAAATGTAATGAAAGTTAAACCCTAATACACTATTTAATGATTTATATTTGATCCTTAAGTAGTCATATTCCAGTATTCATTACACAATTCATGAATACCAAGTTATAAATATAACTTAAGTAATAGGAATGTAACAACTAAATCTTGATATATCTTAATATCATCTACTTATACCATGATTATCATGGTAATACCTAACCTTAACTCTTTAGTGAGATTGAGTAGGAAGGAAACCAAGTCAAGATCATTCACCATATAGCTTTCTTTCCATATCAATCCTTATCATCTCCATTGGATTCTATTCTAATATCTGTTGTTCATCAATGTTGAGTAATCAACTATTGATTCATCAATTCTTAACCTATCAATTCTTGATCTATTAACTCTTGCCCTTATCATAGCATTCAAATAGTCCTTTAGAAAAGGAGGTAAGAAGAGGTAAGTGGTAATGCTAGTTTTAGGTATCATCTATAGATGGGAGTGTTGGAAGAGAATGAGATCAGTGTGATAATTGATGGAGTTAACTCACTCCTGAAATGATAGAAGAGTTATCTAGAATATATATTTGTATGGTAACAAAGAAGATTACAAGGATGAATATTGAAGATAGTTACCAAGGAGTAATCATATTGTATTAAGTAGGCATAGTCAATGAATAATATATCTTAGTCAGGTAGATACACTGAGAAGATAATTATAATACAACTGTAATTTTATATTGATGAGACCTTGATTAGCCAACTGTAAACCTAATCCATAAATGATAAAAGGATTATAATGATCATGCTTTAGTCACCAAGATTGAATGCTTATGTCATGTATAAGTGACATTGGTGGATAGAACATGATTGGAACTTAGTATAGATATGTTATTCTAGGTTAGCCATGACAAGTCACCATGATATGATGCAAAGTTTGTATATAAGATACTGGAGTTAAGTAGATATAAGATAGTATAATTAAGCTAAAGCTAGAGTAGCATGGAGTTATTGAAGTAGTGTTATTCCTCTTGAAGAATAGTAAGCTTTTGAGGAAAGTAGTTTGATATATACATCTACTGGAGTAATATTACTGGTGGATGATTAAGGAAAAGTATGAATGGAGTTAGAAGTAACCATCTTCTATATTTGGAGATTATTAGTAGTAGAATAGTTTGATAACCAAGTATAGATATGAGAAGATTATGAAAAGCTTTAGTGTCAAGCTCATTGGATTTATAAATGGATTCAGAAGAATAAAAGGTGGATAAGAATATTCTTGTGAAGTAAAGCTCATCATATTAGCACATGATGATGGATAGGAAGACGTAGTATATCTAGGAAAGGAAATCCTTAATTAGAAGTACAGAATTATGAAGTATAGAAGATAGAAATTCTTGATAAACACTAAACCTTAAATCTAAAATTAAACTTAATATCTATATCATCTGTTTGATCAATCATCTTATTCTCAAAATGGCATATAGGAATGTTCTCCTATAATAAATCATTCAAGCATATCTTTGTCACTGCAAACATTAAAATCATAGGTACCTGGAAATTATAATTATCAATTCTCTCTCATAATTTTTTCCAAATAATAACTTTCTATTTTAAAGGGTGATACCATTAAAGATCACAAACCTAAAGACAATTTGTTTAGCCATTAATCTTTACTCACATCAACAAAAGAATATAAGTATATTAAGAACCCTAAAACCTAGGGCAAACATTTACAATTCAAACCCTAACTCATGTATTAGTTATAATAAAATATATACATTGATATTTCCTAAATTCATGAGAATAATATTAATCATATTAATTCCCTAGAACTATATGTATCATATAATAAGAAAAGGATCACCATATATATATTTCCCTTCAAACTATAAATTAACTAGAACTAAGTTTTATAAATAAATAAGGAAATATCATTTAATAATCCATGGTTTATTATGGAAATACAAATTAATAACAAAGTACATTACCAAATATTAGAATGATCTATATAAACAAAATAAAGAAATTTAACATTATACAATAAATTTTCACAAAATGATTTTAAATAACTTTATTATTGCTGCTTGTATTCAGCAAAGAACTTCCATAAATAAAATTCAAAACAAGTGTTTAAACACAAAAGCTAGAAAGAAAAAAAACAGGATTAGAAAATAAAGAAATAAAAGAACTACCTAGCCCAGTTTCTGGTCGTGGCCCATTTCCTCTCTTACTTATCTGTCGCCCGCAAGCAGCCCTAGCAGCCCATCCAGCAAGCTTTGATGTAGCCCAAGTTGGCCCATGCGCGGCCCAGCATCAGCCCATACCGTTTTAGTGATATTTCTCCTTTCTTCTTCCTCTCACCAGAAAGCAATGCCGGCAAAGCAGCTGCCTGGCATCACGTCGGCCGTCCGTCGTCGTCGCGATGATCGCTCTGGCAAGATTCGAGCCACCGCTTTTCATTGTCTATAAGAAGAACCCTGCCACACCAGTAATCCTTATCCTCCTATCTCTCTCCATTTTCCTCTCTGCCCAAAAACCTAGCCTTGCCGGAGCTCCTCATCGCTGTTGTTCCCAAGCTCCCCTAGTCTCCCTGAGGGTGCCGTTGGACTCACCTCGTCGTCCTCGTTCTTCCAAGCCAGTCCATGGAAGCCCGAGCGCTCTCTGTCAAGCCAATCGACATCTCGCTGCTTCCGCTAGTCACCGTCGTTCATCACCGATTTGGAGCTCGCCTTCTCTCGCTGACAACCCTACGAGCTTCCTAGTGAGTCACTGAGTCTCCTTGTACGCTTAAATGCTTTGTCTACTTCCTAAATCCACGTCGCCATGATCATCTGCAAGCACCGCCGCACGAGCTCATCGCCGGCAGTCCTCCGGCGACCAAAATAGGGAGGCGCCACCACCAATAGGTCCCTCGGGACACCCTCTTTCCAACGATCCTAGCCACTACCCCGTGCACACGGAATCGCTCGATCGATCACCAATCTGAGGGATTCCGGCGGGATGACGTCATAATGATGTCACCCTTGACCAATTCAACCTGTTGACTCGGTCCATTGCTAGCGTGGCTGATGACGTGGCCAATGGCCCACGGTTCAGTCACTAGGGTAGGTTCAGTATTGGTGTGAGAAGGTATTTTCTGTTTAGAAAATTTCTAAAACAATATTAGTTCAAATATAAAAATTCCAGAAATTGAATAAAGCAATTAAATCTTGTTAAATTAATAACTTTTGTGTTATAATTCAGAAAAATATGTTTAATATATGAAAATTTTCAGAAAAATAAAATATATAACTTAATTGTATTACCAAAATATTATTGTGTTAATTATTTAAATAATATTATTTAATAAAGGTTTATAAGTAATAAAACTTTGATAATTCATATTTTAATATTGGTAAATGTTTAAAATATAAATAAAATACCAAAAATCTTAGAAAAATAAGAATTATAATCATGCATTATTATTTCACCTAATTAAATATTTAGTATTTATTAAGTGTTTATAAAATAATAAATCTTATAAAAACCATATCTTATTATTTATAAATCACAAAAATAAATGTAATATACCAAAATGATCACAAAAATAATACCTACATGTTAAAAATATAATATTCCACTTTTGAAGTAAATAAAAACTTAATACTCTAATAACATGAATTTAAACCTATTTCCTTAGTTAATAATTCATATAAGGGTAAATAAGATTTGCTAATATTTCTAAAATTAGCCAATTGAGTCCAATAAATAGTATTAGTCTTAAATATTGATAATATAAAGACAAATTGGTCCAACACATTTTAAATACAATTTTATTGAATTATCATTTAAACATATGTGTAGTTTATTTTCTAAAAAGATCTTTAACAATTATAAAATCTTCAAGAATGATATTTTCAAGCAAATAAATCTTTTACCATTGTTTCACTCATAACTTTATAATGGACTAAATCCAAAGATAATTCATAAGTACTAAATAATATTGTTTACTTATTCACAAACCATAACCATGCCCTTATAAGGAGATAAATCCTTTTATACATTTAAAATGTTAATAAACCACTACTCAAATAGAAGTAATACCATTCTTATGTAACTTTAAGGAAATATTATCAGATGAGAAAGTATAATATCATAAGCATTACACCTTAAATCCATCCATGTTCTTAAAGTTAACTTTAGTCTACAAGACTTTATGTATAATGCTAAAGACCTTATTATGTGTTTTAGTTAACTTTGTTCTATTATAATTAAGTCATAAAGCATCTCAAGTCCAGACTATTCAAGCAAGCATAAACAACATCAATAACATTCTATCAATCATATTCTAAAAGCTATCAGGGTTGTTTAAACCTTAGTAAGGAAATCTTTTCTTCAAATGTTATTCTTTTTGCCACTTCAAATAACAAATCTTATATAAGTAGCCTTTGAGGAGCATACCTCAATAGTATATCTTGTTGTTTTATGATCTTTTAATTACATGTTGTATCACACACCCTCACAAGCCTTAACAAGAAGCACAAGTGTGAAACTTAATCTAAAAGAGCAACACATTCCAAAGAAGCCATTCTAGTTTTCAAACCCTAGATCAACGTTATACCCGGGATTCGAGTTTATGAAATTGCATTACATTACCTATGCATAATAGCATCTTGCTTCTTTAAACATTAGTCCTTACCGGACCAATGATGCTGATTTCAAATATCGGATCTTATATTGTCTCGAAGACCATGAGTGCATAATCTTGCAATCACAAAAGGCAAGTTTACATTTGCTCATGTCCTTTGATTATTTTCAGTAAAGTATTTTACAAATTCAGTGTATCATCACCTGCATTTCAAAAAGTTCCAAAAACACTATTTTTCATAATAATATGATTATAGGTTATTTACCATGAGGTAATAACCTACTATGAAAGTTCCGGTGGTAAAGGAACATATTATCTTGGACTTAACAACCAATGTCGCTAGTGATTCTTGCGCCGTATATTACGCGTTAACCATGAGATTTGGAATGGGGCGGAGAAGCCAACTGTATCCTTTTCCTCTCGTATGGAGGCAAGACGACCTTAACATGACGTTGCGACTCCTTGTGCGGATCCAACATATGGGTGGGAACCCTTATGCCCCACACTTTTGGTGTCTAGATTATCTATGAATGGTTTTTAGTGGTTTAGTCCATTTGATATGGCACTTGCCAGGGCATCACCAGGTCATAGAGTCTTTGGGAACTCATCAAGGTTATAGCCTGCCCGAAAGGGGGCTTAACGGAGGTGAGCCGACCCTGAAGGATCGTGCAGACATGCGGGGTCACAAAGAGGGCAGTGATTGGCTTGGATCTTAGTATGGGCCTCATACCAAGGAAGTGTTAATGGTTTCGCGGCCCGGATGTGCAACAAAGCTAAGATCTCTCATGGGTAAAGTAACGCACCTCTGTAGAGTGTAAGAACTATAACTTGTTACTCCCTATTCCGGGAAGGAGCTATGAACGCGGCAGGAAAGGAACTCCATGAAAGTTCTGGTAAACCTGTGAAGGCTGACGGACATAGTTTTTTAGAATAAAAGCAACCTTTGAAGAAATGTTTACAAAAACTTGCATTGCCTACGACCTATGGTCTGTGGCTATAGATATAGTGCATCAAACACTCCTTCTCCAGTGAACTTGCTGAGTACGCTCGTACACAACGTATCTTCTTAACCCTTGCTAGATTCTGAAGCCAATACAGTCAATGTCTATATTAGCTTATGCTCAAGGAAATCTTCATCAACAGTTCAAGCTCTTCATTGAAGTCAAGGAAGTCAACATATACATCAATTAAAGTGAAGGCGAATTTTCTGATTAGATAGGAATATAATCTCTCGCCATAGAACCTACTTCTGTAGAATATTGCAATAGCCGCAATACAAGCCCAAATAGTTCAGGTACTAGACTATTAGTATATTAGTTATGAGTTGTTTATTTCTGATTCTTCTTTGTAAGAAGTTTCTCTCTCTCTCTCTTTAACCTAGAGTGTTCTCTGGATCTTGTGTAAAGAGTTGAGTTGTAACCTATAGTCATGTCTTCGACCCGCTGTGTTTTTGTTGTACCACTCTGAGGGATGTAATACTAGTGAACGGTGTTTCATTGGTGTTATCTCAACGACTATAGTGTACTACATCATGCAGTGGTATGCTGGGTCACTGCAGCATACGTCCCGGTTGGTGCCACGAACCGGGACGTATGACCCTTTAGTCCCGGTTGGTGGCACCAACCGGGACAAAAGAGGCCCTACTATTTAACCGCCACGCCCCTTCTCCTTCTTCCTCGTTCCTCACTCATACGCAACAGGTCGCTGCTGCCGCGAGGACAAGCGCTTGGACGCCATCAGGCTGCCCAACCGCTGCCCCGCCGTCGGCCTCCACGCGCTTCCCTCAATCGTCCTCCTCGAGTGCTTCTTCCTCGACCCCGACGAGCTCCGCCACGCACTTCACCGGCGCTCCGAGCCTCACCTCGCCGTCTGACATGGATATACCCTACGGGTGCACAACATTACTATACCTGGTCTAGCCCAAGGAAGGCCCACGTCATGACGCGTGGCCCATGAAGACTTCGGGTGGCCCAAGCCTATGACAGTTTAGACTCCTTGCAGTACAAGTCTAGATTAGATACAATTTCAAAGGGTATCAGCCCTAATTTGTTACCGACTCGACCTAACCCGGGACCTTCCTATCTATATAAAGGACAGGAGGGTACGGAGAGAAGGATCTCTCAACTCACCGCATACACACACCTCATGCCTGATCGCATCTGCGCACTCCTATAACTTTCGGTTCCACCGTAATTATGAGCAGACAAGAAGCAGTAGGGTTTTCCCTCCGGGGGCCTGAACCTGGGTAAATCTCGTGTCCCTGTGTTGCTTGTCTGTTAACTATTCCGCAACTTCTAGCATCCCCATCTTCTCCAAAACCCAAGTCCATAACAATGGGCATTGACGAGATCGAACCTCGTCAATTGGTGCCGTCTGTGGGAAACGGGGACGCTGATCGTGTGGTCGTGACGGTTCCATCCAGAGCGATCTATGATTCATCAGCAACGGAGAGTCACCTCCTCTTCGGTGCCTTCAACTTCACTACCCACTCACCGGCCACCCTGAAGGACTTCGAGTCCGTCGGCGACGGGCTTGAGATGCTGTTCGGGAGCTTCTGCTTCCAGGTGGGGCAGATCGGCACCCTCCGCCTCCCAGAGTGGGTGCCACCACCATCCATCAGGCCCGCTTTGTGGGTCCCACCCATCGGCGCGTTGCTCGCGTCAACGCTGACAGACGACTCGAATGACAGTAGCAGCTGCAACTCTGATCTAAGTGGCCCCCCATCGGATGAAGGAAATTACGTTTCTAGATCCGAAAGCTGTGGCAGCAGCAACCCACTCCGCAAACACTACCTATGCGCCATCGTCATCATCTATAGAGTGGACCCACCGCTGGGTTCGAGTGCGCAACAAACACCCAATTCCCCCCAACCCGCAAACTGGGAACGGAGGAAACGGGGGAGATCCGCCTAACAGGGCCAACGAAGGCGACAGTCACTCCGACAACTAGATTAACCTCAACGAGGAAGACTGGCGCCAAGCACGCGAGGCCGTGGCAGGCAACATAATCCTACCTATGAATGCCTCTTGATATCTACTGATGGCCTACCACCTCCTCCCGATTGATGAGCACAACCGGCAGGTGAAGCTGATGGAGGAGCTCAACAACCGTAAGAAGGCAGCTGTGGAATCCAGCATGTGGCGAGCCACGCTCTCTGCCGCTAACAGTTCCACTTCGCATGGAAACAATGCCAACAAGTACCGCTCCCGCACGGAGCACTTGGACCCCGCCGCACGACGCGAGGTCAGCAAGGCCCTAAATACATCCTTCATGACGATGGACTCGCACGGCAAGGTCATGCCGAAAACGCCGCAGGCTGCGATCATGGCGGACACTACCTATCTCGCGTCCCATCCGCCTCCGGCGGGAGACCCGAAGAGCGCCATGCACAAGTCCGCGCTAGCAGGCCTCGGACTCGTCGGAGTTGCGCTCCATGAGGAAACCCCTGCGGAGCCAAAGAAAAAAGTTGCGGTCAAGTTCACTCGAAGCTCTATACCCTCATCCGAGGAGGATGAGCACGACCTGCCCCGGCGCCGCAAGATCCCACGACGCCGCAACAACAACTATGACGCTCGCAACAAGCTCACCCAACGCAAGATCCACAAAGCATGTGCTAAACGCGCGTGCTCAACTGAGTCTGAAGAGGAGGATGATGGAGAGCTGTGTGGAGCCAGATGCTTCAGCAGATCCCTTCGGCAAGCGCGGATGCTGAAAAATTTCAAGCTCCCTCCAGACAACCCGAAGTTCGACAGAACGCAGGAGCCAAAGGCTTGGCTCGATGAACACCTGCCATCGGTCAAGCTCCACGGCAGAAACAAGAACACCGCCTTACAATGTCTTCAGCTGCAGCTGACAGGCATGGACAGGGTCTGGCTCAACAGCCTATCCTCCGGCTCCATCTGAAGCTAGGAAGAGCTGGCGTACAGCTTCATCCGCAACTTCAAGGGCACCAGCAAGAGGCCAGCCTCAATCGAGGAGCTGCGAGGCTGCACCCAACGGGCCAACGAATCCATCCTCTCGTACATACTCTGCTAGTCCCACATCAAGAACTCCGCGGAGCACATCTCCAAAGAAAGGGCAATCGATGCCTTCAAGGACGGTGCTAGGCGCCCAGATTTCAAGGAGGAGCTCGGGCGTGTGAAGCCCAAGACGCTCGTCCACCTCATGGATATCGCCAACCGATGGGCAGATGGCGAGTATTTTGTCAACCGAGCGCATTCAGATGATGAAGACGACTACGGTCGCAGGCGTGAACGCCGTAGCAAGAGAAGATCGCGCGTCTATGATGACCGTGACGGAGTCGACATGGTTGCGGCTGGATACGCTGATCGACGCGAGGACGGCAGCCGCAACAGAGGATACCATGGCAGCAACTACCGCGATGGTGGACGACCCACGCTAGAATGGCAACGTCGCAACTGCGACAACGAGCCTTCGGCACATGACAAGCTATCTGGCCCCTTCACTATCCACTTCTACATCGACAAGCAAGATGGTAAGAGGCCATCCACATGCTCAAGGATTGTCGAGAATTTCAGAAACACAGCGAGGGCCTCACCCAAATGCGGCGCCAGACCGTGAACCCTGGATTCGGGCCTGCACCCGCACCAGGTACCATCGCCCACGGAGCTCCTCCACCACCACCCGTGGGACCATCACAGCCGCCGGTTGCACCAGCACCAAATAATAGTGCAGGAGGGTACCCGCCACCAAAAGGGTCCCTGATGATCCAGTAGGGGCGCCCAACCAACAGGGTGTAGAAGAAGATCACCTGCCAAGTCAGTCTCGCCGTGACCTCTCCACCAGCCATACCTGAGTACCTCAGTGGCTCGGAGTCCTGCATCACGTTTGATCGTTTGGATCACCCACACCAGGTACCTCGCCTAGGTCATGCTGCCCTGGTGCTCGAGGCGTAGATCGACGGATTCGAGATGAGACGCGTCTTCATGGACGGCGGTAGCGGCATCAACCTGATGTTCGCTAGCACACTCGCAGCAATTCGGATCCCGCTGAGCAGCCTGGAGCAGTCAGACACGACATTCCACGGCATAGTCCCAGGGAAGGGCATATACCCCCTGGGCAAGATATGGATCGACGTCATCTTCGGCCAGCCCGGAAACTTTAGGCGCGAGCGGCTAGAGTTCGAAGTGGTGGACTGGCCATCACAGTACCACGCTATCCTCGGGCGCGTGGAATTCGCAAGATTCTTGGAAGTACCACACTACGCGTACCTGCTACTGAATATGCCAGGACCTAGGGGCGTCATCACCGTCCCAGGAAGATTCACCAGGTCTGACCACTACGACAGAGACTTCAACAGAATCTCCCAGTCGTTCGGCATGCAGGAGGAGCTCACCAGGCTTAGAGAGGTGATGGACAATGGGGCACCCCAGTCACCAGGAAAACACACCCGATATGTCATTCGACTCCACAGTTAATACGAAGAAGGTGCAGGTCCACCCAACGGACGCCTCCAAAATGACATTGATCGCCAACGACCTCAGTCCCGCTGTAACACCGCGGTTCTGAAAAGACCGTGGCTTCTATGTGACATGCCAATCCCTGGATCGGTTCATTGGCCCACAATAGAATAAGACGAATAACATAGCAAATATCCGTGTATCATAAATAACGAAGATCCAGAGTACCATTATTACAATAAAAGCTTAGCCCAAAGCTAGCTCAAATTATTCAGGTAGCAACATAAATAAAGTAAATCCTCCATTCTTCAAATTGCCCACAAGTGAACAAGTGCCGAGTGGAGTACCGTGGCCTATATCGATTACTCAGAATCGGAATAACCTGCAACATGAAACGTAGCAGCCCCGAAGGGTCAATACATGGAATGTATGGCAAGTAGAGCTAGTAATGGAGACAATAGTACTAACATCTACATGCATATTTGGCAAGTGGAGCTGTGTCTGGCTTGCATTTGCAAATACATTTGTCCTACTTTCATAAACAGTTTTTGATTTTCTTTGAAAAGATCCCAATTATGTTAACCCAACAATATTAAAACAATTATGAAATTGGAATGAGCGAGAAACATGTCATGGAATCAATGTCAAGCAACTCAGTTGTCCATAACCGGGGACACGGCTAATCGATTAGATTATACACCCTGCAGGGGTTAGTGCACTTTACCCATGTGACTTGGCCAGCCCAGCTCGTACCATCACTCTCATTTTGAGTGATGATAGGGAGAAGTCCAAGAAGAGACTGTTCGGGAAGTAGCTCCTCAACCCGAACGCGCACCGGTCCAACCTACCAAAATTCTACATCTCTGGATACGCGGGTTCGAGTTTCGACAACCTACTAAGTCCAACCAACCGCCCATTTCATTATTGGCACATGGTTGTACACGTAAGCTACACAATAAAGAAGCCAATCATTCTCTCTTGATACCTGGGTGCCTTTCCGCAATGAAACCACCAAAAATTATCAATACCATCACACCCAGGAGATTCATTGATTAAGTTGTTTTAGTTTTCACAAACCAACACTTTTAGAAACAAGTCTCAATGATGTAACCCAGCCCTCGTTCAAAATAGCATGGCTAAGCACATCTACCAACGGTGGTTCATCTACAAGGAAAGCCCTACCACATAATAGGACATAGCATAGCGATAGTATCATCCTACACATGCATCTACAAAATACACGACAATGCATTGAAAATAGTAGGACGATATCATGAACAAAGTAGCATCTACATGCCTTGGTTGTAGCGGTCGGAAGAACAATCCACACACGAGCAAGCGTTGCACTCGTCACAATCTACACGATACAATTGCAATCATAAACAAGCAATCCACAAGCATATGCAACAAAGATGATGCATGAAGGTATGCAAGGCAAGTGAATTGGTGCTACAGCTGCACCACATAATCCTATTCAATGATACTACTGATTGCATGCATGAAAAATAGTTTTAGCGCAAGGAAAACTAATATGCAAAAAGTAATGCTCAATGCTAGAGCTAGAACTCAAATAATTCGCTATCGGTAGTGTACTGTTTGTAAAATCTTGGGAAAAATCTACAGTATAGGCATTGCTATTTAGGAACAGCACCAATTGGAATTACTCGAAAAGGAATTATAAAACTCCCGGAGTAATAAAAAACTGCAGAAAGCCACTAGACAGTTTCTGCAGAAGTTTTCACTGTAAGCCTATCTTTTTATTTCACGATGAGATTCCACTCGTTCCACTGAATCCATGGACATATCATACGCAATTTTTGGAGCTACGGATCTTTTTCTATGAATTAATTACTCCAAAAAGTCCATTAACCTATTTGATTAAACTGTACTAAATCTTGCTGCAAAAGTCTGAACCAAAGGTACAGCAAGACTCTACACGACTCACTGAATCTACACATATTTTATTTGCAATTTTTGGCCCAGCGGTTTAATTTCTACGCAATTTACAAGTTTCTACCGAAATCTGTCCACTAAATCGATTAAAGTAATTACCCAGTCAACTGTGTCTGTTGACTGGTCAACGTGGCTGCTGACTGGGCGCTGACTGGGCGTCTGACTAGTCAACGCCTGGATACTGACCGGTCAACGACCGATCTGGACCGCTGATCTGAAATCTAACGGTGGCTGCAGACTCACCGGAGACAAACGGCGAAACGAACGGTGGCGAGTTCCGGACGGTGGCGGCGATCGGTTCCGGCGTCGGCGTTTCTCCTGCGCGGGGAAAGAGACAGTCAGCGCGCGGATCAAGACGGTCACGCAACGGCGGCGCGGGACGGTGGCACTGGCGCGCGAGGCGGCGTGCATGCGGGCGAGCGCGAGCGGCTGCGCGCGGCGAGTGCGGCGCGGGGCAGCGGCAGCAGCGCAGGTGCAGGCCGAGGCGGGCGCACGGAGGCGGCGGCGCGCGAGCGTGCGTGCTGCAGCAGCAGCGGCGGGCGGCTGCGGGGCGAGGCGAGCGCGCGCGCACGTGGCGGCGGGGCAGGCGCGCGGCGAGCGGCGGCGAGGCGCGCGGCTGCGGAGGCGGCTTGGCGGCAGGGCGCTGCAGCGCAGCGCGGCTGCGGGGGCGAGCGGCGCAGCGAGGGAGAGAGGAGAGGAGAGAGAGGCGCGGCGGCGGTGATACCTGGTGGCGGCGGCGCGCAGGCCGAGGGGAGGCGGCGATCGCGGGGAGGAGGCGGCGGCTGGGTGCGGGGCGATCGAGGCGGGCGGGTGCGGTCTTCCAGGCTGGGGCGGCGGCGGCGGTGGGGTCCGTCTATATGGGCCCCATGCGGGGTCCTAGTCCGATTCGGGGCGCGGTTGGATACGGACTCGAAACAAAACGGCCCGATTTTCTATTTCATAAAACGGCCGTAACTTTTTCGTACGGACTCCGAATCGGGTGATTCTTGCTCCTACGGTTTTGTAAAATCGAGGGGAACAATCTAGGGTCAAGGGTTGGGTGAAACCACTAGGCTACAGGGGCGGACTACACTAGTCCTACTAATGCCTCCCGCAGGAGCCTTGTAGTAAAATAAAGTAGGGTTTTGAAAATAGCGTTTCGCCGATTCTTTTCAATCGACGGTTTTGCATAGAAAAGCATGATGCAATGATATGAATGATATGCAGAACCAAATCTAAAATTTGGGATGTGACAATACTAACCCCCTTAAGATGAATCTCGTCCTCGAGATTCGGCGCGGCTAGCAAATAGGTGTGGGTAGTCCTCTCGGATGTCATCCTCACGCTCCCAAGTGGCTTCCTCTTCGGTGTGGTGGCTCCACTGCACCTTGCAAAACCTGATCGTCTTGGTACGGGTAGTCCTCTCCGCTGTCTCCAGAATCTTGACTGGTTTCTCCTCATAGGTCAGATCATTCTCAAGCTGGACCTCCTCTAGCGGTACAGTGACTCTCAATGGTGTATCCACCATTTCCGGATGGCACTTCTTCAGCTGTGACACGTGGAACACATTGTGAACAGCGGACAGAGCCTCTGGCAACTCCAACTGATAAGCAACTTCTCCTTTGCGTGCTAAGACTCGATATGGTCCAATAAACCGAGGTGCCAGCTTACCCTTAATTCCAAATCTCTTGATTCCACGAAGTGGCGACACTCTGAGGTATGCTCTATCACCTATCTCATACACCACTTCCTTGCGCTTGGCGTCAGCGTAGCTCTTCTTCCTTGATTGTGCTACCTTCAGTCTGTCCCTAATCAAGGCGACCTTCTCCTTAGCGTCCTTGATCAAATCAGGTCCAAACAATTGGCGTTCTCCTACTCCATCCCATAGCAATGGCGTCCGGCACCGTTTCCCATATAGCACATCGAACGGTGACGTCTTGATGCTGGTTTGATAGCTGTTGTTGTAGGAAAACTCCGCATATGGCAAATTCTCATCCCAACTAGAACCATGATCCAAGGCGCAAGCTCTCAGCATGTCTTCCAAAATCTGATTCACCCTCTCGGTCTGCCCATCAGTCTGTGGGTGAAACGATGTACTAAACTCCAATCTAGTACCAAGTGACTCGTGCAGCTGGCGCCAGAAGTGTGAGGTAAATTGGGTGCCTCTATCAGATACGATACTCTTAGGTACTCCGTGTAGGCACACAATCCTGTCCATATAGATCTTGGCCAACTTTGCACTCGTATAGGTCGTCTTTAGCGGAATAAAGTGGGCTACCTTGGTCAAATGTTCGACCACTACCCAAATGGAGTCATATCCTGACCTGGTCCTGGGCAATCCTGTGATAAAATCCATTCCCACTCTATCCCACTTCCAATCCGGCACGGGCAACGGCTGTATCAGTCCTGCTGGCTTCTGGTGTTCCGCTTTCACTCGGCTACATACATCACATAGGGCGATATGCTCTGCGATGTCTCCCTTCATGTTGTTCCACCAGAATCTGTCCTTTAGGTCCATATACATCTTCGTATTGCCCGGATGTATGGAATACGGCGAGTCATGAGCTTCCTGCAGAATCAACTTCCTCAACTCCGGATCGTTGGGGACGCACAAACGATCTCCATACCACAAGGTTCCTTGCTCATCCTCGCGGAATTCCTTTGCTCGACCCTCCTTCATCTTTTCCCTTATTTCATCTATCTCTTTGTCTCCCACTTGAGCCTTCCTGATTCTGTCCTGTAGCGTTGGTTGGACTTCCATTGTTGCCAAGTATCCTTCAGATACTACCTCCAGTCTAAGGTCCTTGAATTGCTTGCACAAATCCTCGGGCAATCCCCCAATTGTCAATCCGTTGGCATAGACCTTCCGGCTCAGAGCATCTGCTACTACATTGGCCTTTCCTGGGTGGTATTGTAGATTCATGTCATAATCCTTGATAAGTTCCAACCATCTCCTTTGCCTCATGTTTAGTTCCTTCTGCATAAATATGTACTTCAGGCTCTTGTGGTCGGTGTACACATCACAGTGTTTTCCCATTAAGTAATGCCTCCATACCTTGAGCGCATGAACCACTGACGCTAACTCCAAGTCGTGTGTGGGGTAATTCCGCTCATGGTGCTTGAGTTGTCGCGAGGCATATGACACTACTCTCCCATCTTGCATCAGCACACTCCCAAGTCCCTGTCTAGAAGCATCACAGTACACATGGAAATCCTTCTGAAGATCAGGTAAACACAGAACAGGCGCAGTCACTAATCGACGCTTCAGTTCCTGAAAGCTGGCTTCACATAAGTCTGACCATTCAAACTTCCTCTCCTTCTTCAGAAGTTCAGTCATCGGCTTAGCAATCTTGGAAAAGTTTTCTATGAACCTCCGGTAATATCCAGAAAGTCCCAAAAAGCTTCGTGTCTCTCCTGCATTCTTGGGCGCTTCCCACTCAGTTACTGCAGTCACTTTGCTTGGATCAACAGCGACTCCTTCTCCTGACACTACGTGTCCAAGAAACCCAACGGTGTTAAGCCAGAATTCACACTTGCTGAATTTTGCATACAGCTGATGTTCCCTCAGTTTCTCCATAATCAGTCGCAGATGTTTCTCATGCTCAGCATCATCCTTGGAATATATCAGTATGTCATCAATAAACACCACCACGAACTTGTCCAAATACTCCATAAATACCTTGTTCATCATGGTCATGAAGTATGCCGGGGTATTCGTTAGTCCAACAGACATAACTGTATACTCATATAAACCATACCTAGTGGTGAAGGCGGTTTTTGGTACGTCCTCCTCCCGGATCTTCAATTGGAAGTAACCTGATCGCAGATCAATCTTGCTGAACACCTTCGCTCCTTCCAGTTGATCAAACAAATCATTTATGTTCGGCAGAGGGTACTTGTTCTTGATGGTTACTTCATTCAGCGAGCGATAGTCCACCACTAATCTCTTGCTGCTATCTTTCTTCTCCACAAACAGAACAGGTGCACCCCATGACGACGAACTAGGCTGAATGAATCCCTTTTCCAGCTGCTCTTTCAACTGTTTCTTCAATTCCTTCAGCTCATCCACATCCATCTTATATGGTTTCTTTGCTATAGGTCATGTTCCCGGCATCAGGTCGATAAGAAACTCTACATCCCTGTCAGGTGGCATCCCTGGCAGCTCTTCCGGAAACACGTCGGGGTAATCCCTAATCACTGGCACAGTATCCATGCTAACCCCCTTAAGAGAATTCAACTTACACCTTCCTGGTCGTACAGCCGACTTGAATCTAATCGTCTTACCATCCGGGGTTTTGAGTGAAACAGCTCGCTGTGCACAATCTATGTGTCCCCCATGCATAGACATCCAATCCATACCCAGAATAACGTCTAATCCCTGTGATTCCAACACTACTAGATGTGCAATGAAGTTGTGTGTTCCAATCCTCACAGTCAAGTCGCGGCATCCTGCGCTAGCTATCATATCTCCTCCAGGTGAACTCACTCTAATAGACCTTTTCGTAGACTCAGTAGGTAACTTATACTTATCCACAAATGCCCTTGATATGAATGAATGCGATGCACCAGTATCGAAAAGTATGAAAGCTGGGTGAGTGTTGATTGGAAACTTACCAATCACAAGCTCAGGCTCATCTGGAACCTCCTCCACATTCATGTGGTTCACTGTGGCCTTTTCGTTGTTGGTTGGCTTCAGTCCTTTCCTCTCTGGACAGTTGTCAGCATAGTGTCCCTTCTGCTTACACTTGAAGCATGTCACCTCACTCAGATCCTTCTTCACAAAGCTGCGATCGCGGTTGCGGTCATGTCCACCGTGTCCTCCAGAGTGGTGAGAGTGTCCTCCCTTGTGGCTGTGGTGGCTGCTCCTATGGTTGTCATGACGATGCCCATCGCCTCCATGGTGGTGGCGGTCATGGCTCCCATGGTCACTCCCTCCATGCTTGGAGTATCCATCATATGAAGTGCGAGACTTGTGATGTGAACCAGAGTGGTGATTATTGTTCTTTCTCTTGCGGCTTTCTACTTGCTTGTGCTTCCCTTCCAAGATCCTGGCCTTGTCCATAAGCTCCTGGAAAGTGGGGCAATAAACCACCAGTAGCTGCACTGAAAGCTCATCACTGAGGCCATCCAGGAATCTCTCCCTCCTTTTTGCATCAGTGTCAACATCCTCAGGTGCATAACGGGACAGGTTGTTGAACTCCTCAATGTACTCAGCCACGGTGCGGTTAGTTTGGCGCAAGTTGCGGAACTCCTTCCTCTTCAGGCTCAGAACTCCTGAAGACACGTGGTTGGTCCTGAAACCTTCCTCAAACATTGCCCAAGTCACAGTATCCAGCGGGTGGGTGATCTGAAAAGTGTCCCACCAAGAAGCGGCTGGTCCCTCCAGTAGGTGAGCGGCAAACCTCACCTTCTCAGCATCAGTGCATCCAACAGTTACTAGATCCTTGTTGACTAAACGCAACCAGTCGAGAGCAACCATCGGTTCCGTTGCAGTAGAGAACTTAGTTGGCCTTAACCTCAGAAATCTGGTGAGAGCATCTCCCTGAGGCTGATTGTTTCCATTGTTGTTGTTCTGATTTGCCATGAACTGAGTCATCACTTGGGTCAGCTGTGCCTGAGCTGCCATGAGCTGCTCCAACTCAGTGGGTTGACGGCGGGGAGGCATCTGCGGTTCAGCACAGGTAATTTTAGAAAGAATCAACTACGACAATAGGATTCTACCCATGCATATGATCAATCAACAACAAACAATAGCAGGCAATCACAAGCAAGCAACACATCAACAAACAAGTGATCCAGCAACATCCCAGGGGTTATCCTAGCAGTATATACCTACTGAAATAGTTTTACAAGATTTGGCATTGGTTAACTAAGCAGTTGATCAACCAAACAGCAAAACAGCAATCTGCCAGAACAGTCCGGCAGCGTTCACGAATTTTTCCGCCTGACTTAAACTCGTCAGAAAATTTAACTGATTTTTGCACATATAGTACAGAGAGTTTCGCATCAGACCAATTTTTTTCAGATTTTTCCCAGTTACCAGAAAAATATGAAAAATCGTACAGTACTGCTGTATCAGCAGAAAACTGCAGCGAAAATAACACAGATGTTAACCAAAATTGCCATAACTCTTCCATAAAATTCGCATAAATAATTCCTGGGATATTGGAGTACACAAATAAGCAACTAAACACTCTTAAACTAACAGCAACTAAGTTTCACATCGATCGAGACTAATCCTAACGAGTTTGCCTAACGTGGACTAATTGGTGGACCTCTATCTACTTCTTGAAGAGGTTGCGGTAGGTCCTTGCGGTCATGCGTTGGCGCTTCGGTTCGCGGTACAACCATGGCGGCGGAATGTACACTTCTCCTGAATCATCACTTGAGATCTCAAACTCCACCTCTTCTGGATCCTCCTCTTCTTCTTCACTTTCAGCTGCAACTGCAACAGCTTCATCTCCTCCACCATCATCGTCTCCATCATCATCATCCTCGTCCTCATCATCGTCATCGTTCCCACTGTCATCATCATCTCCATTGTTGCCATCATCTCCATTGTCATCATCAGAGGGTGGATTCAACTGTGCTTGGAGAGCGGCAATCTGGGCTGTCATAGCTTCAATAGTTTGGTCCCTTTCCTGGACGGTCCCTTACAACTGTTGTATGTTCTGGGTGTTCTCCTGCACCGTAACATGAAGATGAGCTATGGTTGCATATCTGGCTATCAGGGAATTCTCCAGAACTCCCACAGCTTCATGCAAGGAATCAATCTCCTGTCCTTGGACCACCATACCATTGCTAGCAAAATCTGCAATCTCCTTTATCATCATCACTTTCTCAGCTAGAGCTCCATTCTCCCTTTCCATGTCCTCTATGTGCCTCCGACGGGGCGGCATGTTGTTCCTGTCGCCCGGGGTAACCACAATGTGCCCATCTTCATCACGTCTCCCATAGTCATGGTAGGGTGAATCTGCTGGCAGTAGGTGTCGGACATTATGGCACTGGCAAGACAGGGCTTCATGTATGGCCAAGTTGATTCCAAGCCCCCAGTTGCAGTAGGTCTTGGTGTAGATCAAATGCACAGGGTTTGGCAAGGCGGCATCCCTGAATATGAAGGTAGTGATCTCCCATGCATCCTCTCCATATCCATAGGTGTACAACCTTCTTCCCTTGAACATGGGCAGTGGCAATCCCAATGTCTGTGAGAGCTGTGCTAACTGCCTTGCAAAGGGCCTTGGTGACTCCATGGTTGCATACTCAGTCCTGACTTCTCCCATCTATCAAGTAAAAGAGGAAAGTGTGAGAATAGCATATGGTAAGAATTTACGAGGGTGAAAGGCATAAGGTGAAAGACAGAGTTAATATAGGTTTTAATAAATCTATGGCTTCCTAATCCAATCCTAGGTCATGATCCTACAGTCGACACACGGGCTCTGATACCATCTTGTAACACCACGGTTCTGAAAAGACAGTGGCTTGTATGTGACATGCCAATCCCTGGATCGGTTCATTGGACCACAATAGAATAAGACAAATAACATAGCAAATATCCGTGTATCATAAATAACGAAGATCCAGAGTACCATTATTACAATAAAATCTTAGCCCAAAGCTAGCTCAAATTATTCAGGTAGCAACATAAATAAAGTAAATCCTCCATTCTTCAAATTGCCCACAAGTGAACAAGTGCCGAGTGGAGTACCGTGGCCTATATCGATTACTCAGAATCGGAATAACCTGCAACATGAAATGTAGCAGCCCCGAAGGGTCAATACATGGAATGTATGGCAAGTAGAGCTAGTAATGGAGACAATAGTACTAACATATACATGCATATTTGGCAAGTGGAGCTGTGTCTGGCTTGCATTTGCAAATACATTTGTCCTACTTTCATAAACAGTTTTTGATTTTCTTTGAAAAGATCCCAATTATGTTAACCCAACAATATTAAAACAATTATGAAATTGGAATGAGCGAGAAACATGTCATGGAATCAATGTCAAGCAACTCAGTTGTCCAGAACCGGGGACACGGCTAATCGATTAGATTATACACCCTGCAGGGGTTAGTGCACTTTACCCATGTGACTTGGCCAGCCCAGCTCGTACCATCACTCTCATTTTGAGTGATGATAGGGAGAAGTCCAAGAAGAGACTGTTCGGGAAGTAGCTCCTCAACCCGGACGCGCACCGGTCTAACCTACCAAAATTCTACATCTCTGGATACGCGGGTTCGAGTTACCACAACCTACTAAGTCCAACCAACCGCCCATTTCATTATTGGCACATGGTTGTACACGTAAGCTACATAATAAAGAAGCCAATCATTCTCTCTTGATACCTGGGTGCCTTTCCGCAATGAAACCACCAAAAATTATCAATACCATCACACCCAGGAGATTCATTGATTAAGTTGTTTTAGTTTTCACAAACCAATACTTTTAGAAACAAGTCTCAATGATGTAACCCATCCCTCGTTCAACATAGCATGGCTAAGCACATCTACCAACGGTGGTTTATCTACAAGGAAAGCCCTACCACATAATAGGACATAGCATAGCGATAGTATCATCCTACACATGCATCTACAAAATACACGACAATGCATTGAAAATAGTAGGACGATATCATGAACAAAGTAGCATCTACTTGCCTGGGTTGTAGCGGTCGGAAGAACAATCCACACACGAGCAAGCGTTGCACTCGTCACAATCTACACGATACAATTGCAATCATAAACAAGCATATGCAACAAAGATGATGCATGAAGGTATGCAAGGCAAGTGAATTGGTTCTACAGCTGCACCATATAATCCTATTCAATAATACTACTGATTGCATGCATGAAAAATAGTTTTAGCGCAAGGAATACTAATATGCAAAAAGTAATGCTCAATGCTAGAGCTAGAACTCAAATAATTCGCTATCGGTAGTGTACTGTTTGTAAAATCTTGGGAAAAATCTACAGTATAGGCATTGCTATTTAGGAACAGTACCAATTGGAATTACTCGAAAAGGAAATATAAAACTCCCGGAGTAATTAAAACACTGCAGAAAGCCACTAGACAGTTTCTGCAGAAGTTTTCACCATAAGCCTATCTTTTTAATTCGCGATGAGATTCCCCTCGTTCCACTGAATCCAGGGACATATCATACGCAATTTTTGGAGCTACGGATCTTTTTCTACGAATTAATTACTCCAAAAAGGCCATTAACCTATTTGATTAAACTGTACTAAATCTTGCTGCAAAAGTCTGAACCAAAGGTACAGCAAGACTCTACACGACTCACTGAATCTACACATATTTTATTTGCAATTTTTGGCCCAGCGGTTTAATTTCTACGCAATTTACAAGTTTCTACCGAAATCTGTCCACTAAATCGATTAAAGTAATTACCCAGTCAACTGTGTCTGTTGACTGGTCAACGTGGCTGCTGACTGGGCGCTGACTGGGCGTCTGACTAGTCAATGCCTGGATACTGACCGGTCAACGACCGATCTGGACCGCTGATCTGAAATCTAACGGTGGCTGCAGACTCACCGGAGACAAACGGCGAAACGAACGGTGGCGAGTTCCGGACGGTGGCGGCGATCGGTTCCGGTGTCGGTGTTTCTCCTGCACGGGGAAAGAGACAGTCAGCGCGCGGATCAAGACGGTCACGCAACGGCGGCGCGGGACGGTGGCACGGCGCGCGAGGCGACGTGCATGCGGGCGAGCGCGAGCGGCTGCGCGCGGCGAGTGCGGCGCGCGGCAGCAGGCACGCGGGGCAGCGGTAGCGGCGCGGTTGCGGGGCGAGGCGAGCGCGCGTGCGCGTGGCGGCGAGGCGCGAGCGGCGGCGAGGCGCGCGGCTGCGGAGGCGGCTTGGCGGCAGGGCGCGGCAGCGCAGCGCGGCTGCGGGGGCGAGCGGCGCAGCGAGGGAGAGAGGAGAGGAGAGAGAGGCGCGACGGCGGCGATACCTGGTGGCGGCGGCGCGCAGGCCGAGGGGAGGCGGCGATCGTTGGGAGGAGGCGGCGGCTGGGTGCGGGGCGATCGAGGCGGGCGGGTGCGGTCTTCCAGGCAGGGGCGGCAGCGGCGGTGGGGTCCTCCTATATGGGCCTCACGCGGGGTCCTAGTCCGATTCGGGGCACGGTTGGATACGGACTCGAAACAAAACGGCCCGATTTTCTATTTCATAAAAGGGCCGTAACTTTTCCGTACGGACCACGAATCGGGTGATTCTTGCTCCTACGGTTTTGTAAAATCGAGGGGAACAATCTAGGGTCAAGGGTTGGGTGAAACCACTAGGCTACAGGGGTGGACTACACTAGTCCTACTAATGCCTCCCGCAGGAGCCTCGTAGTAAAATAAAGTAGGGTTTTGAAAATAGCGTTTCGCCGATTCTTTTCAATCGACGGTTTTGCATGGAAAAGCATGATGCAATGATATGAATGATATGCAGAACCAAATCTAAAATTTGGGATGTGACACCCGCATAGGAAAGCGCGCTCGTCGAATTCCTCCGTGAGCGCTGGGAAATTTTTGCCTGGTGTCCTACGGACATGCCAGGAGTTCCGAGGGAATTCGCCGAGCATGCATTCAATGTGTTTTCGGATGCGAAGTCAGTCAAACAGTTGATCTGATGACTGTCCGAACCAAGAGGCGAAGCCGTTGGAATCGAAGTCAACAGACTGCTCGATGCCAACTTCATTAGGTAAATCAAAGAGAGCGAGTGGCTGGCCTACACCGTGTTGGTCCCTAAGAAGGACACAGACATCCCGCGGATGTGCATGGACTTCACATCGCTCAACAAGTATTGTCCCAAGGACCACTTCCCTCTACCGTGGATCGATCATATCATTGATTCGACTGCAGGATGTGAGAAACTATAACACCCTCAGAATCGACCCTATGCAAGTTTTAGCGCTTCCCGCCAAACCCGCATAGAAACGATTCAAAGGTGCCCACCAGGCACTTGTGTGCGGGTGGAAAACGAAGTAATATCATTACACAATAGTCCTCGATGGAACCCACAAAACATATATATACAAAAACGACTCCATGAGTCAAGAATACAGATATACAATACAAAGATCCAAATCATCTTTAAAACGATACAGCGTCCGAGTACGAAAAAGATGCAAATGAAGCTAAGAGCCCTGAAGAATAACCAATGGCGTCCATAACCCTGCCCAGGCCAAGCCGGAAGGGTAACCCTGCTAACGACGTCGATCTCAAAACCTGCTTAAACAAAAGGGGTGCCGACAAAGGGCAAAGGAAAAAGAGAGAGCGGTTAGTACTAAGGACAGTACACGGCGAGACTAGAATTCGGCGGTCCTCGCCTACATAGGTATGGTGGACTGAAGCGGCAGCGCAGCATGCACTAAACAACCTATAGAGACTCAATATAACTGGCGGCTATCAGAGAGGGGCAAGAAAGACCTATCCGAAACCAACCTGATACTACCACCAAACATACCCATCCTGGTATTTCCCCCTCGAAACCAAACGAGGAAGTCAACCGAGGAACTCACACCGTTGGCAGTTTTATTTATTCAGTTATCATTGCAGTAATTACTAGTCAGGTATAGATAATCATCCTGATATAATAAGCAGTGGGCACTTTTAGTTAACCATTTTGTTGTAGTTCCAACACTTACTAGTCAGATACAATTGGCATGAGATATCCCAAAACCCAGCAGTTGTTGGCACTTTTATTTAGCCATTCCGTTGTAGTGGAGCTGATTACTAGTCATATCGGATACAAGTCAAATTATAACAGTAAACTTTAGTTATAGTTGTCTATGATCAAGAACTGTGCTCCAAGTCGTCCATAACCGCGGACACGGCTTCTCGAAAAGATTTAACCCTGCAGGGGTGCACCAAAGTTTCCACACGCACCTACACCCTTGTTGTCAGATCAGGTAGGTACAAGATCACAAAACATACACCCAACGGTATGTCGACGGGGTTTCGGACACGATGTTTCCCAGACCCAAAGCAAGCACAGGGGGCCACCCCACTAAGCTACCCGTAACGAAGCCGGCCGGTCTCCGAGACGGACCCAGGGTTTGCGTCAATGGCTGTAAATGACTAGGAACCCGAAAGTGTGACTGGGCTTGTCGATACCGCGAAAACACTCCGCTTACCTAAACAGTACAGGCGCTCCACGCGCAATCGTAAATAAAGCAGTAAAGCATGGCATAAGTACAGGATAGTAATAAAGCCCCAAACTACTTGTGGCCCCCAGTATAGTACTTGAAATCAGGTACTAAATCGATGGGGGTGCCCACACACCCCACCTGTGGTTAGCGCGCTCGATCTCGGAACAGGTGTCAAGAACTCGGGGTCCAGAAGGACACCAGTGAGCGGTTAAAATCCAAATATTGTCTATTACCCACCAGTGCCTCTGCATTTACCTACTTTCAATTTTAGTTATTAAACAATACTTAAAGCCATGATCATCTCCAACATTAAGCATATGGCAGCCTTCCAACATCTGTGGTACTGGACGACACGTAACAGCACTTGAGCAAGCGACTACGATGCGCAAGTCCAACTATCTACCAAACAACAGGTAATAGGATGTGTCCAAGGCAATATAAGGCTGCAAGGGATATCGCGGGCACGAAAACTAGAGCATCGCAACATAGATAGCAATAGATCAACAGGAGGGAATAAATACTATAAAAGTAAGATAGGTAGAAAGGGGGAGATTGCTCGCCTGAAAGCATTGCCGAAGGTTCAACCGAAGATCGGTTCGTCACTCGCATCAACTCATCGGCCTAATCCGTGAAGAAGCAAAGCACTAGTAGAAACACCGGATGCAATATTTAATACTACGGCAGAAGATCGGGCATGATGCATGTATGATGTATGACATGGCAAAGATGCGATGCGATTAGGCAATATTAAACGGAACCGGGGTCCCGATAATTATTTACTAGGTTCATGTTGCTTAGATACCCCACAATTTAAATGTTGTCTTAACAAGGAAAAATTATATCACCGGTTCGCTACACAAATTTAAATGGAACCAATATTAGACTAGAAATGTCCGCATATGGTCTCCATATTTAATTATGAGGTGAATCGGCATAATGCCCCCAAACCACACAATATGTATGCAATCATGTACAAATTAATATGCAACAATATCAATATCATATATTATAAAAATATGAGGGGTCTCAGATAGGGGTCACACATGGGTTCGGTGAACTTGGGTCTCGGGAGGTTCGACGGGGTTCAGTGTTCCGTGTCGAAGGCCTTGGCGTTTCACCTCCTCGTGATGGTCTCGGGGCGTCGAATCCCGGTAGGAGGACTTGGCGCGGCGTCGGGTTCAGGATCGGTCTCGGTTTCCAAGCGATAGATCTTGTACAATGGCGGTTCTCGCCTGTGGTCCTTCGGGTGTCTCTGGGTTTGATCGTCAGTGAAGATCTTGTCAACAGGTTCAGGATGGGGTACCACATCGCCACACAAGAAGGAGGGCACCAGATGCACTACTACCTCAGGGCGATGTAGAACTCGGCAGCCAACACGCGCGCAGGGACAAAACAAACATGGGCAGATGGCTGGACACGGAAAGAGACTGACGCTGGCAGCGCACCGAGAGCTCGACGGTGAACCACGACGCTATAGGCAGACCATGAGGCTCGTGGAGACTCCGGCGGGCGGCGGCGCTCGGCAGGTAGAAGAGGCGAGGAGGGCCCCCTGGCAGCGGGCAGAGGAGGGCCGTCTAGGCCGGCTCGCAACAGGCAGCGACTCGGCAGGGTGAGGACGGAAGCGGGAGGCTCCATGGCGGCGGCAGAGGACGCCCGACGAGCTTGGCGGGGCGAGGCCTACGAAAAGGGCGGCCTGACGGAGGTAGACGCGGAGGCGTGGGCGGCCGCGGTCGACGGCTGCTAGCCGGAAGCGGGAGGCGAGGAGGCCATGGCCTCGGGATGGGGAGGTCGAAGGAGGCGGCCATGGCGCGACCGACGAGGAGGAGGGCGGGCGCTGCTGCTCGCGGGAAGGGGCGCAGAGGTGAGGAAAGGGTCCTGGCGGCGCCGACAGCTGCGCTCGGCAGGGAGGCAGGCGGCCGATGCGGTCGGCGCACGGGAACCGGGTGGCAGGGTCGACGAGGGACACGCGGCAGCCCAGGTCATCGCTGGAGAGGCCGCCGGCGACGCTGGACAGGAGGGCCGAGCGAAGGGGAGGCTGCGGCCGGCGAGCTCGCGTAGAGGGAGGCCGGCGGAGGCAAGCCAGAGAGAGGCGGCGGAGCACAGAGCCGCGGGGGCCTGCTCTAGGAGGAGGGCGGCAGGGAGGCACGGGCTGAGGGCGAGGCGCGGCAGTGGCGCTCGGGAAGGGGGAGTTGGCGATGACACGGGGAAGGGGTGGGGATCGCGGGTCGAGCGAGGAGAGCGGGGGGTGGGGTTCGTGGCGAGTTAGACGGGGTGAGAGGAGCGAGGATAGGTGGGGATCCCGATCGGGAGTGGTGGGGTCGCGCCGTGGAGTCGTGGTGTGTTGGTTTGAAACGGGTTGGGTCTGGGGTGTGTACACAGCGTTAGTGCGTGTGTGGTCAGGTGTGGGAGTGTGAGCGTGTGTGCTATGTGTGTGTACGGGACGAGTGGGTGAGATAGGGTGGCGGCGGCGGGAGTGGGTTGGAGGGTTTGGTTAGGTGGGGGTTGGATTTTAGGGTTAGGTAGATTTTAGGGTTTGGGGTAGTAGGTGGCTGCCGGTTGGGCCTTTTGGGCCTGGCCGGTGGCGGCCTCCCCCACTAAAATAATTTATATTTTTATTTAGTTTTTTAAATATTTTTTTAGAAATAGTTTTAGACAAATAAATGATCCGGGCGGACCAAGGGTTTATGTTTGAAGTCGAGAGGGGAGTATTTAGAAAACAAAGATAGGCTTTGTAAAATAGTTTTTAGGCAAATAGATGCATGCTGATGACATGATGATGCAAAGAGGTAAATGCAGACAATTTTCTAGTAGTGGTTTTACCCGGGGTGCTACAATTCGACACCACTAACAATGGATCTCGCCCTCGAGATCCGCCTCATGGTACGAGGAAGAAGGCCGACGGTCTGGATCTTCTTTCTTCGTGTAGATCTTCGCGACACCACTAACAAAGATTCCTTCTCCATCTTGAAATCAGCGACACCACCAACAAGGGGTTTTGCTCATGTTCGTCGAGAGAGCACTCCGGATAAACAAAAGACGAAGGTAGAGGCATCAAAAGATAAGGCCACCTCTAACTTCGACAGAAGGAGAGAAAAGGTGCACTCTAATCCACCTCAATGTACAAGAGCGAATAGATTGAGTAGTCGGCATGGGGGCCAATCCATCACGCACCCAAACTATTACTTCGCACATGCAGTAGAAAATCACGCAACCCATTCTCGGAATTAGACTGAAGATCTCGACAAGAGACGTTCGGAATCAAAGGAGGGATGGAGATTCTCATCAGATCTAATGTAGATGACTTCATCGTATCGGAAAACATCGGAGGATAGAAAGAAAAAATTTAGTGAATTTTCGGTCCACTGAAAGGTACAACAGATGAAAGATTCATCAGATAGCGTGAAGGTCGGATGTCGAAGCACCGTTACAAGAGGAGGGAGTGAAATCCTGAAGGTACGACGGAAACCCAACCACGAGAATTCCTAGACTCGAAGAAAAGATAAGAGAGCAGATTCAAAACACGTCGACATAAGAGAAGAATAGCAAAGGGATAAGGAGTAAAAGCAGACCTAATCAGATCTATCCAACCGATTTTTCAAAATAGTTTGGACACTCTATAGCGTCCGTTAGCTAGGTTATCCTACAGACTGGACCAGTGGGGTATCGTAACTGCTGAGCTCTGATACCACTCTGTAACACCCTCAGAATCGACCCTATGCAAGTTTTAGCGCTTCCTGCCAAACCCGCATAGAAACGATTCAAAGGTGCCCACCAGGAACTTGCGTGCGGGTGGAAAACGAAGTAATATCATTACACAATAGTCCTCGATGGAACCCACAAAATATATATACAAAAACGACTCCATGAGTCAAGAATACAGATATACAATACAAAGATCCAAATCATCTTTAAAACGATACAGCGTCCGAGTACGAACAAGATGCAAATTAAGCTAAGAGCCCTGAAGAATAACCAATGGCGTCCATAACCCTGCCCAGGCCAAGCCGGAAGGGTAACCCTGCTAACGACGTCGATCTCAAAACCTGCTTAAACAAAAGGGGTGCCGACAAAGGGCAAAGGAAAAAGAGAGAGCGGTCAGTACTGAGGCCAGTACACGGCGAGACTAGAATTCGGCGGTCCTCGCCTACATAGGTATGGTGGACTGAAGCGGCATCGCAGCATGCACTAAACAACCTATAGAGACTCAATATAACTGGCGGCTATCAGAGAGGGGCAAGAAAGACCTATCTGAAACCAACCTGATACTACCACCAAACATACCAATCCTGGTATTTCCCCCTCGAAACCAAACGAGGAAGTCAACCGAGGAACTCACACCGTTGGCAGTTTTATTTATTCAGTTATCGTTGCAGTAATTACTAGTCAGGTATAGATAGTCATCCTGATATAATAAGCAGTGGGCACTTTTAGTTAACCATTTCGTTGTAGTTCCAACACTTACTAGTCAGATACAATTGGCATGAGATATCCCAAAACCCAGCAGTTGTTGGCACTTTTATTTAGCCATTCCGTTGTAGTGGAGCTGATTACTAGTCATATCGGATACAAGTCAAATTATAACAGTAAACTTTAGTTATAGTTGTCTATGATCGAGAACTGTGCTCCAAGTCGTCCATAACCGCGGACACGGCTTCTCGAAAATATTTAACCCTGCAGGGGTGCACCAAAGTTTCCACACGCACCTACACCCTTGTTGTCAGATCAGGTAGGTACAAGATCACAAAACATACACCCAACGGTATGTCGACGGGGTTTCGGACACGACGTTTCCCAAACCCAAAGCAAGCACAGGGGGCCACCCCACTAAGCTACCCGTAACGAAGTCGGCCGGTCTCCGAGACGGACCCAGGGTTTGCGTCAATGGCTGTAAACGACTAGGAACCCGAAAGTGTGACTGGGCTTGTCGATACCGCGAAAACACTCCGCTTACCTAAACAGTACAGGCGCTCCACGCGCAATCGTAAATAAAGCAGTAAAGCATGGCATAAGTACTGGATAGTAATAAAGCCCCAAACTACTTGTGGCCCCCAGTATAGTACTTGAAATCAGGTACTAAATCGATGGGGGTGCCCACACACCCCACCTGTGGTTAGCGCGCTCGATCTCGGAACAGGTGTCAAGAACTCGGGGTCCTACAGGACACCAGTGAGCGGTTAAAATCCAAATATTGTCTATTACCCACCAGTGCCTCTGCATTTACCTACTTTCAATTTTAGTTATTAAACAATACTTAAAGCCATGATCATCTCCAACATTAAGCATATGGCAGCCTTCCAACATCTGTGGTACTGGACGACACGCAACAGCACTTGAGCAAGCGACTACGACGCGCAAGTCCAACTATCTACCAAACAACAGGTAATAGGATGTGTCCAAGGCAATATAAGGCTGCAAGGGATATCGCGGGCACGAAAACTAGAGCATCGTAACACAGATAGCAATAGATCAACAGGAGGGAATAAATACTATAAAATTAAGATAGGTAGAAAGGGGGAGATTGCTCGCCTGAAAGCATTGCCGAAGGTTCAACCGAAGATCGGTTCGTCACTCGCATGAACTCATCGGCCTAATCCGTGAAGAAGCAAAGCACTAGTAGAAACACCGGATGCAATATTTAATACTACGGCAGAAGATCGGGCATGATGCATGTATGATGTATGACATGGAAAAGATGCGATACGATTAGGCAATATTAAACGGAACCGGGGTCCCGATAATTATTTACTAGGTTCATGTTGTTTAGATACCCCACAATTTAAATGTTGTCTTAACAAGGCAAAATTATATAACTGGTTCGCTACACAAATTTAAATGGAACCAATATTAGACTAGAAATGTCCGCATATGGTCTCCATATTTAATTATGATGTGAATCGGCATAACGCCCCCAAACCACACAATATGTATGCAAGCATGTACAAATTAATATGCAACAATATCAATATCATATATTATAAAAATATGAGGGGTCTCGGATAGGGGTCACACATGGGTTCGGTGAACTTGGGTCTCGGGAGGTTCGACGGGGTTCAGTGTTCCGTGTCGAAGGCCTTGGCGTTTCACCTCCTCGTGATGGTCTCGGGGCGTCGAATCCCGGTAGGAGGACTTGGCGCGGCGTCGGGTTCAGGATCGGTCTCGGTTTCCAAGCGATAGATCTTGTACAACGGCGGTTCTCGCCTGTGGTCCTTCGGGTGTCTCTGGGTTTGATCGTCGGTGAAGATCTTGTCAACATGTTCAGGATGGGGTACCACATCGCCACACAAGAAGGAGGGCACCAGATGCACTACTACCTCAGGGCGACGTAGAACTTGGCAGCCAACACGCGTGCAGGGACAAAACAAACATGGGCAGATGGCTGGACGCGGAAAGAGACTAACGCTGGCAGCGCACCGAGAGCTCGACAGTGAACCACGACGCTATAGGCAGACCATGAGGCTCGTGGAGACTCCGGCGGGCGGTGGCGCTCGGCAGGTAGAAGAGGCGAGGAGGGCCCCCTGGCAGCGGGCAGAGGAGGGCCGTCTAGGCCGGCTCGCAACAGGCAGCGGCTCGGCAGGGTGAGGACGGAAGCGGGAGGCTCCATGGCGGCGGCAGAGGACGCCCGACGAGCTTGGCGGGGCGAGGCCTACGAAAAGGGCGACCTGACGGAGGTAGACGTGGAGGTGTGGGCGGCCGCGGTCGACGGCTGCTAGCCGGAGGCGGAAGGCGAGGAGGCCATGGCCTCGGGATGGGGAGGTCGAAGGAGGCGGCCATGGCGCGGCCGACGAGGAGGAGGGCGGACGCTGCTGCTCGCGGGAAGGGGCGCAGAGGCGAGGAAAGGGTCCTGGCGGCGCCGACAGCTGCGCTCGGCAGGGAGGCAGGCGGCCGATGCGGTCGGCGCACGGGAACCGGGTGGCAGGGTCGACGAGGGACACGCGGCAGCCCAGGTCATCGCTGGAGAGGCCGCCGGCGACGCTGGACAGGAGGGCCGAGCGAAGGAGAGGCTGCGGCCGGCGAGCTCGCGTAGAGGGAGGCCGGCGGAGGCAAGCCAGAGAGAGGCGGCGGAGCACAGAGCCACGGGGGCCTGCTCTAGGAGGAGGGCGGCAGGGAGGCACGGGCTGAGGGCGAGGCGCGGCAGTGGCGCTCGGGAAGGGGGAGTTGGCGATGACACGGGGAAGGGGTGGGGATCGCGGGTCGAGCGAGGAGAGCGGGGGGTGGGGTTCGTGGCGAGTTAGACGGGGTGAGAGGAGCGAGGATAGGTGGGGATCCCGATCAGGAGTGGTGGGGTCGCGCCGTGGAGTTGTGGTGTGTTGGTTTGAAACGGGTTGGGTCTGGGGTGTGTACACAGCGTGAGTGCGTGTGTGGTCAGGTGTGGGAGCGTGTGCGTGTGTGCTATGTGTGTGTACGGGACGAGCGGGTGAGATAGGGTGGCGGCGGCGGGAGTGGGTTGGAGGGTTTGGTTAGGTGGGGGTTGGATTTTAGGGTTAGGTAGATTTTAGGGTTTGGGGTAGTAGGTGGCTGCCAGTTGGGCCTTTTGGGCCTGGCCGGTGGCGTCCTCCCCCACTAAAATAATTTATATTTTTATTTAGTTTTTTAAATATTTTTTTGGAAATAGTTTTAGACAAATAAATGATCCGGGCGGACCAAGGGTTTATGTTTGAAGTCGAGAGGGGAGTATTTAGAAAACAAAGATAGGCTTTGTAAAATAGTTTTTAGGCAAATAGATGCATGCTGATGACATGATGATGCACAGAGGTAAATGCAGACAATTTTCTAGTAGTGGTTTTACCCGGGGTGCTACAGAAACTCTCCTTCCTTGACGCCTGCTCAGGCTACAACGAAATTCGGCAGAAGGTCGAAGACCAGGAGAAAACAACATTCATCACGCTGTTAGGAGTGTTCTGCTACAACACCATGCCCTTTGGGCTAAAGAATGCAGGTGCCACATACTAGAGGTGCATGTAGGCGTGCCTGAAAAACCAGATCGGTCGCAACATCCAAGTCTGTGTCAACGACATAGTTATCAAGACCAGGGAAGCCAAGACGCTGATCGACGATCTCCGCGATACATTCGATAACCTTGATCGCTACAAGATCAAGATAAACCCAGACAAGTGCGCATTCGGCATCCCGTCTGGCCAGTTACTCGGCTACTTCATCTCCCAACGGGGGATCGAGGCAAATCCGAAGAAAATGAGGGCCATACTGGCCATGGAGAAGCAAAAAAAACCACAAAGGCATCCAACAGCTAGCAGGGCAGATCGCGGCGTTGAGCAGATTCATCAGCCGAATGGGCGAAAAGGCCCTACCCTTTTATCAGATGCTGCGCAAGACGGACAAGTTCGAGTGGACACCCGAAGCAGACGATGCATTCGAAGACCTCAAGCGGCTTCTCTCCACATCACATGTCCTGCTCACGCCGAAGGGACGGGAGCCTTTGCTGCTATACATTGCAGCCACACATCAGGTGGTCAGCACCTTACTCATGGTGGAGCGACCCGAAGATGGCAAGACCCATGGGGTCCAACACCCAATCTACTACCTCAGCGAGGTACTGACTCCGACAAAGCAGAGGTACCCTCACTATCATAAGCTTGCCTACGGCGTATTCATGACGGCTCGTCGGCTGAGCTACTACTTCTAGGAGCATCAGATCATGGTCATCAACGACGCCCCGCTATCAAACATCCTGAGCAACCCCGAAGCCAAGGGGCGTGTAGCCTTATGGGGCATCGAACTGTCCCCTCTAGACATAATCTACGAGTGGCGCACCGCCATCAAGTCTCAGGTCCTACCTGACTTCCTCGTCCACTGGATGGAACTCCAGCTGCCGGATACTCCAGACATGTCGCAGTCCTGGACGATGCACTTTGACGGCTCCAAGCGCGAGGCCGAAGCCAGGGCTGGCATCATATTGACATCCCCACAAGGCGACAAGATGAAGTACGTCCTTCGGATGAAATTTCGCGCCTCCAACAACGAGGACAAATACAAGGCCCTCATCCATGGCATGAGGATGGCCAAGGTGTGCGGCGCAACATGCCTAGTCATCTACGGCGACTCGAACCTTGTCGTGCAGCAGACGATGAACGAGTGTGACGCCCATAGCACCTACGCACTCTACTACTCACTTAAAGGGGACTTCGACGGCTACGAGCTTCAGCCCCTCGGCAGGGAAAGCAACGAAGAGGCTGACAGGCTCGCCAACATAGGCTCCACTTGCACACCGGTGCCCCTAGGTGTGTTCCTCGAACAAATATGCGTACCCTCTCTCAAGAGCACTCGGGCGCTACGCTACACGAAGGCCAGGAAGGACCCAAAAATCCCAAAAAGCTAGACACAGAGGCCGAGCTGGTCAACCTGATGCAATTCATGGCGGTTGAAGAGATGTGGATGCAGTCGTACCTTCGATACCTGATAACAACCAACTACCCGATGACCCGACAGATGCCCGACACATATCTCGCAGGTCAAAAGCCTTCACAATCATCAATGGCGAGCTATATAAGCGTAGCATTTCGGGTGTGCTCCAAGGATGTGTCACCATCGGTGACGGCAAAAGCATCCTCCATGACATCCATGAGGGTATCTGTGGCCATTATTCAGGCAACCGTGCCCTAGTCTCCAAAGCTCTATGAGCTGGGTTCTACTGGCCAATGGCAATGAACTATGCCAAGGACATCATCCAGAGGTGCAACGCCTGTCAAAGGTACGCGGACAAGCCACACGTGGCAGGATCCGAGCTAAGTCCTATACCGCTGGCTTGGCCCATCGCCTAGTGAGGCCTCGACATGATCGGCAAACTGCAAAAAGTCCTCGCCAGGAGGCCATGTCTTCCTCTTGGTCGCAGTCGACAAGTTCACCAAGTGGATCGAGGCCATGCCCGTCACCAACCAAAGCGGCAAAACTGCCGTCAAATTTTTCGAGTCCATTATCTACAGGTTCAACGTGCCTCATAGCATCATAACGAACAACGGCTCGAACTTCATCTCGAAGGAATTTCGAGACTTTTGCGGGAACCTCGGCATATCATACGCCTCCGTGGAACACCCGCAGACCAATTGACAGGTCGAAAAGGCCAACGGACTCATAGGAAACGGCATCAAGAAGCGCCTACTTTGCCCACTTGAAAGGCTTACGGGAGCCTGGGCAGATGAGCTACCCTCCGTCCTCTGGAGCCTGCGTACAATGCCAAACAGCTCAACCGGCTACATGCCCTTCTTCATGGTGCACGGAGCCGAAGCCGTGCTACCCCCGAGGTACACCACAAGGCCTCACGGGTCGTCGCTTACAGCAAAGCCGAATCATCGGTAGCACTCGAAGACACCATCGACACACTCAACAAGGAACATGATATCGCCGCGGCTCGATCAGCAGTCTATCAGCAGTGCCTCCGCAACTACCACAGCCGCCGGCTGCGCCCAAGGTCCTTCGTCGAAGGATACCTCATCCTACGACTCAAGCAAGAAGGGGACAAGAAGCTCGAGTCACCCTGGGAAGGACCCTACATCGTCACCGAAGTCCTCCCAGGCGGCGCCTACCGCCTCATGGACATCGCATCAGGATTCGAATACTCCAACCCCTGGAACGTCGCACGACTGTGACGTTTCTACCCTGAGTTACTCTTTACTTTCAATAAGGCTATTCAGCCAAGGCTACTCAGCCAAACAATGAACCTCCTCGTTTGCTATGAATAAAAGCTAAGTTCCTTGGCCCAAATATCTTTTTTTCCTTACATTACTTCCTGCTAAATACGCTCGGGGGCTACACCTCACCTCACGACTTCGTCGACTGAAAACAATGCATACAACCTGAGTAGCTGACCACGTCAGGCTAACGAAAAGGACATGCACATTACAAAGCACCAGGTGCCAATACATATAAACTTTACAAAGGGCATTACAATCCCACTCGAATAAATACAAATTTTACATTATCTTGTTTTCTTTACAGGAACTAATTGTTCTAGAGCATAACATTCGCCCGCTGCTCGAACAAATATACAATTTCTTCGGCGTGATGTGCCACAGCTGTGTAATGAGCGTGCATGTCCCATAAACTGCCATCTGGTTGAAGAGGCGGTCCAGTCGCTACCTCTGCAAGATTAACATCACGGCGATGCAATCGAACGAGAGACAAGGCTACCTTGACCCCTGCAATCATCTAATGACGCACCAACTCCTTGACGTGGCCCACATTCCAAAATTTACCAAGAAGACCCAAAAAAGTAGAAGGCGTAGAGTCCAAAGGGAACATGATGGACCAAATGGCCGCAAGCAATGACCTCGCCTGCCTCAGCACCCGTAGAACCTGTTGTACGCGATCTTGCACCGTGGCAAGGACGATGGACCGGTCACGGCCCATCCAAAAGAAGCCACCAGCCTCCATCTCTTGTTGTGTCAAGCAGTTCATCCGAATTGCGACGCGCTCTTTCTCTTCCCTCAGAATGATATTCACATCTACACAAAGCACGGGATGAGCCAGCATACAAAAAGGTAAAATCGAAAGAACATCGGTTCACGAAGACTCACATTGAAGTTGTTCACCCATCTACCACAATTCCCCAAGCAAGAACTCCTCCCTAGTAGTGGCTCGCTCAGCTTTTTACTTCTACACATCCGCATGGCCTCGGATGCTGAGGATATCCTTTTCTAGACTAAGGACGCGATCACCCAGAAAGGTCAATTGTGACGCTTCATCCAAATATGGTCGAGGCTTAGGCACATTCAGAGTGACCACTGGAGCCTCACCCGAAGGACCCTAGGGGCAAACAAGCAAGTATGATCATCACAAATACTTTTGATAGCAGTCAAAAAATAGACTTATATACATCAATAAAGCCACCTCGTGGCAAAGAGGGACTCGTTCATCTGCAAAGTTGTTACAAAAAAACAGTAAAAGTAGGAAAACTATGTTAGCTACAGTACAAAGGCCTAAGCACCAGCATCCAAAGCAGCCTCGGAGCCAGACTGCCTGCTCTTGGTCTCCTGCTGCTGCTTCGACGCATTATCGGCCAGGAGGTCGATGAGCTTAGGCCCATAATGTTTATAGCAAGAAGCAAAGAGGGCGAAAGCTACCTCGGAGCCATCCGCCGTCGTCGTCATCCTGGACGTGACTTGAGGCAGGTCCATCTCGGCTCCGGACGCCATCGCCATGGCCAGCCCCATGGAGGCACCGATGCCCTTCTTCTTGCATTTATACTCCGCCAGAGCTTCCTCCAAGAGAGCATCCGCAAGGGAGTCAACTTCATCGAGGGCAACGCCCTTGGGGACGACCTCCTTCTAGAAGCGTGTGAGCACCTTCTTGGCCTTCTCTAGGGAGCCAACGGCAGCATAGCAGCGATCCTCGATCGCAGGAGCAGCATCAGCCAAGACATCTCCATGCTCCAGTGCACCACGATCAAACATGATGCTAGAGGCATCTGATAAGAAGAAGAAAAGAATACTCGAATGAGAAAGTATAAAACACACTCAAAAATCAGAACACCCAAAGGATACAAGAGCAACTTACCAAATATAGCCTTGGCAGCAGCCATGCGATTGTCAGCTATGGCCTTCTCCCGAGTGGCTACCACGGCCGCGAGCTGCTACTCGTGATCTTCAGCCTCCTTCTGCAGGCGCTCCATGGCTTCCGCAGCATCCGCTGCCTTCTTCTCTGCTTGGCCGAGGTTCTTTTCGAGAGTGTTTAGCCTTCAGAGTGCAGCATCGTTATCATCTGCAGCATGAAGAAATACTAGATTAACACAAGCAACAAAATTGAAGCACTCGAACAATAAACAAGGATAAAAGCTATGCACCTCGGAGCTGCTTCAGTTCATCCTCCAACGCCAGATGTTGCTGGATCAGAAGATTGGTGTCGTGGACAAAAGGATACAATACAAAGGAAAATGAATCCGATGAATAAAAGGCTCGGGGGCTCCCCCCCCAACGAAAAACAACAGATCATTTAACAAAGGACTCGGGGGCTCCACCCCAGAGAGTAAGAGGGCAACACTTACGTGCTCAGGTGTGGAATCCGAAGGTTTGCATGCTACCTTCCGAGTTACGACTGCCCGAGCTTCCCGCCTAGCGGAGTTCGGGTCATCGTCCTTGGAGTTGGCCACCACCTGGGGAATAGAAGATGTCGGCTTCGATTCCGCCATAACTTCCTGGGTGTCCCCGTCAAGGGTCTCCTCCGAAGGGTTGCTGCTAGTACTTATTAAATCAGCAACAGGCTACAAAGATGAACATGGAAGAAAGACACAGACAAAATGACTTATGACTCGATGTCCGATAAATTGAAGATAGGAGCCGCCTTCTCCTTCTTCTTGGCCGGAGGCTGCGGTGCCACCGCCCGAATGGGCACGACAAGGAAAGGTGCAGACGACACACCTTCTTCCTCGCCGTGCTGCTCGAGGAACGACGGACCCCTTAGAGTGGGTGGTGTAGACCCATCCGAAGATTCACTCCGGGAGCGCTTTCAGGTCCGCCCATCACTCTGCTCGGGGGATTCCGCGGTAGGAGATTGCGCCGGGGGAAGCTCGGATTCGGATTCCACAACTTCATTTTCCCGTGCAACTGGAAATTTCTCAGGTAGAGGGGGCGTCATCCCTGCTACCTTGAGGACCTGCAAACAGAAGACAAAATAAAACAGGATAAGTAACACTAACAAGCTGCAAAGCACTCGAAAAAGCGCAACACGCAAGCTACAAGTTTCAACCTGCGGAACTGCATTTTTGTCACTGAACGGGGAGGTCAAGGATTTCCCCGGGATGTCCTCGTCGGACTTGAACTTCAGCAGAGATCGAAGAGATCTATCAAGGTCACCCGAAGACAACTCCTCAGGTGGAACCCTTGTAGGATCGATGCGGCCAGCATAGATAAACATCGGGTGCGCCCTCGCTTGGAGCGGCTACACCCGACGCTTGAGGAAGGTGCGGATGATATCGACACCGTTGACCTCCTTGCCGACCACCAGGTGGAGTGCATCCACGCGATGGTAGAGCTCCTCCACCTCCGCTGTTTCACCCTCCAAGACGTGGTTCTTCCACGACCTTTTCGGGATCATCATTTGGGCCGAGTCAAAAGGGGAGAGACCAAATTGCTGCATGTCTAATTTGGCGTCGCGGATATAGAACAACTTCTTCTGCCAATATTGGACGGACTCGTACATGGAAAAGGAGAAGAACAAGATAGAAGAACAAATGGAGATGGTGCACCCGCCGAGCGGATAAACACTTGCCGGTGTCGGACTGCCTCTTCACGGAATAGAGATTCCGTAAGAGGCCAAAGTGCGGCTCGATACTGAGCCAGCACTTGCAAAGAGTGATAAAACAAGCAATATGGAGAAGAGAATTGGGAGACAGATGATGCAACTAAATCCCGTAGAAAAAAGGAGTCCATGAAGGAATTCGTGGACATTAAGAGAAAGACCCCGGAAAACGAAGGCATAGAACATCACCCGAAACCCTTTGGGTAGGCGCCGGATTACCTCATCACTAGGGAGGATGGCGTTCGCCTTGTCCTTGGAGATAAACCCCGCATTGCGGAACTTGCACAGATCTGCCTCGCACATGTCCGTGCGCTTCCACCCGCCGTCAGTGGCGTGGGCCGTGGCGGCGACTTTTTTGCCGCCATCGGCGGCGCTCGAACTAGCTCCTGCAGTTGTTTTCTTCAGCTTCCCCATCTTGCAGCGGCAAGTGCAGCGATGCGAGCGCAAGAACTAAGAAGGAAAGGTGTGGAGAATGTCCATTGCGCAATGGAGGGCGTCAAAGCTCGTGAAAATGGATGCAAAGGAGATGAGCAAATGGCGAAGGGTAAAAAGAAATCAGTGTTTCCCTGCGGTATAAAAGGAGATGAGCAAATGGACGCACAGGAACCGTCGATTGAGAAGCCCTATCATGACACTCAGATCTCACCGTACACGTGTCAGCATTACACCGAATCATCGCCAGCACGCTGTCCACTACGCACGGAAACCAAGGAGATGCCATAATTTTCACCATGTTTACACGTGACTAGTTAACGTCAAGTCAGGCGGTGGGACCCACAATCGTCTCATCGCATAATCTATGTTGCCGCAGACGGTTGAAATCACCAATCGTCATCACTGACGTCATCAAGGCAAAGCCAGCAAACCGCTCAAAGATTTCGGCTGGTCATTCAAGTACTTACTCGAATCTACAATTCATGAAACTACTCAGGGTACTCCTATTAGGAGCGCTAGCCATGCACCTGAGAAATTACTAAGGTACCATCACCTCGACATTATCTTCGAGTCCTACGTCGAGTCTGTGACTCCACTACGGACTTGGGGGCTACTGCCACAGGGAGCACTGGTTGAGGATCCGAAAAAATTGTGTCCTTCATACTTACACTAAAAACGACTGAACAAAAGTCTCTACTCGAGTCTACGACTCGAACAGACACTCGGGGGCAACTCCCGTAGGGAGCGCTGGCCGTGCACCCTATGAATTCTTTGACTGTGATCCTTCGGATCAAATACGACCAAATATTTTTGGTAACTATGCCCGAACCAACGCTAAGTAAGAAGCAGCCTCCTTGGCCACCTGAAACACCTCCACGGTGATAAAATTTCGGATGATGTGTCTACGACGCAAAGATAAGCCCTACAGATATCATCTAATGGCCTAGTGACGTAGCTGACTGCGCTCTGCCAGTAAACTCCCGTGTCAACAGACACGATGAAAATCCCGACGGACACGTTGGGTACATCACTTGAAAATCACTAGGATTCAACTCCTATAAGACCACAACGGCCTCAGTTGAATCACACCAGCAATCATTCCAAATTCGAGTCCGGGGACTCGAGTTTGATGACATCATGTTGTTTTGTTCTATGATAGTTAACTGGCCCTGATTCGTCAAGTGAGCCAGGCACACACATCAACAATCTCTATGAACTAAATATTTTCTCCTTGTCAAGCAGGCTCAACTGCACCCGAAAGATTGAAGAGTCTCCAGCCGAAACTACAACTCAACTGAACACTTGGGGGCTATTGACATGGATATAACCTACGAGTGCACAACATTAGTATACCTTGTCCAGCCCAAGGAAGGCCCACGTCAGGACACATGGCCCATGAAGAATTCGGGTGGCCCAAGCCTGTGACGGTTTAGACTCCTTGGGGTACAAGTCTAGATTAGATGGAATTTTAAAGGGTATCAATCCTAATTTGTAACTGACTCGACCTAACCCGGGACCTACCTATCTATATAAAGGCTAGGAGGGTACCACAAGAAGGATCTCTCAACTCACTGCATACACACACCTCACGCCAGATCGCATCTGCGCACCCCTGTAACTTTTGGTTCCACCGTAATCAAGAGTTGACAAGCAGGAGAAGGGTTTTCCCTTCGGGAGCCTGAACCTGGGTAAAACTCGTGTCCCTGTGTTCCTTGACTGTTAATCGTTCCACAACTTCCAGCATCCCCATCTTCTCAAAATCCCAAGTCCATAAAAATGGAAATTGACGAGATCGAACCTCGTCACCGTCGTCCCCAATCGCTTCAGGGTGAGCTGTTGCACCTACCTGGCCCAGTCTTCCTTCCTGGCATCGCGTGTAGCCGCTGCTTTCCGTGCACCCAAGTGTTGGAGATATGCCCTAGAGGCAATAATAAATGTAGTTATTATTATATCTTTGTGTTTATGATAAATGTTTACATTCATGCTATAATAGTATTAACAAGGAAACATTAATACTTGTGTGATTTGTAAACTTAAATTGAAGTCCCTAGTAAAGCCTCTATACATCACTAGCTTGTTGGTTAATAAATGATTATGGTTTCCCTATCATGAACATTGAGATGTTATTAACAATAAGATCATATCGTTAGGAGAATGATAGCATGGACATACTCCTATAGATAAGCATAGCATAAAGATCAAGTCATTTTAATAGTTCAATTGCTATATGCTTTCTAATACATAGTAACCTAATTCCTTCGACCATGAGATCATGCATATCACCTTTACCGGATGGATGCTTTGATGACATCAAACACCACACCGTAACTGGGTGGCTATAAAGGTGGCATTGAGTGTTCGTAAAGTATCGGTTGAGGAACATGGATCAAGAGTGGGATTTGTCCATCCATATGACGGATAGATATACTCTGGGCCCCCTCGGTGAAATGTCATCCAATTAGCTTGCAAGCATGTGACTGGCTCACAAGGGATCACATATCACGGGAACGATAAAAGAGTACTTATCGGTAACGAGGTTGAACTAGGTATGCAGAGATATCGACGATCATAACCTCGGATAAGTAAACTATCGTGAGACAAAGGGAAATTGGTATCGTATGTAAGTGGTTCATTCGATCGCAAAGTAATCGTAGAAATATGTGGGAGCCATATGAATTTCCAGATTTCTCTATTGGTTATTGTTCGGAGAAGTGTCTCGATCATGTCCGCATAATTCACGAACTGTAGGGAGACACACTTAAGGATTCGACGTTATTTGAGTAGTTATGGAATGATGAGAAAGAGTCCGAATGTTGTTCGGAGTCTCGAATGGGATTCGGGATATCACGAGGAGATACAGAATGGTCCGGAGAATAAGATTCATATAAGGAAAGTCATGTTTCGGAGTTGGGGAATGGTTCCGGTGTTTTCATCGAGAATGTTCTAGAAGGTTCCGGAATGTCCGGCACTCCGGAGGGGAAGGGTACATGAATGTGTTATATCAAGTTGGTATGATTGCATCATGTACTAGGTGTCATCGCTGAACAAAATAAAGGGTTTAATCAAATCCTAGTTTGAAAAGGTCAAACGGCAATTTGAAAGTCAAACGGCTATTTTTGGGAAGTGGAGAGGGAGGCGGAAACCGAGTTGGGGAGGAGTTCCTCCCCTCCACCGCCGGCCCACCTCCAAGCCGAGTTGGGGAGGGACTCCCCTCCCTTTGGCCGGCCCCTCCACCTATAAAAGGAGGGGCAGGGCTCCCCTCCTAGACACCCAACACCTCCACCTCTAAACCCTAGGCGTCGGCGCCGCCACCTCCACTGTCGCCGCCGCCGCCCTAGGGAAAATCGCCGCTGCCGCCTAGCTAACCCTAGCTGCCGGCTTGCCCCCTCCTCGGCGTGTCTAAACCCTAGATCGTCGAGGGCTCTCTCATAGTCCACCATACTCGCTCCGGCTTAAGGCGAAGCCCTGCGAGATCTCCGCCCTACTTCCGGTACCACGCCGTTGTGCTGCCGGAATCGCGAGGAGAGTGCTACAACCTCCGCTGCCTACTGGAACAAGGGAGAGGAAGGTCTTCGTCGAGTACCGAACGTGTGACCGACTGCAGGAGCGCTGCCGGAACGCAGCCGGAAGGATCGTATACGCGATCTTGAGATCGGGAAGAGTACGACTACATCACCCACGAGAATCCGCTCTCGTTAAACACTTTGGAATCTTCGAGGGTGAGTTATTCCATCGACTCGTTGCTACAATCTAATAGATAGATCTTGGCTTGTTTGTTTGTATGCGGTAGAAATTTTTTGTTTTCCATGCTACGAAACCCTACAGTGGTATCAGAGCCGTGTCTATATGTAGATCTGTTGCACTAGTAGAACACAATGCTCATTGTGGGCGTTGATGCTTTTATTGTCGTGTCGTGGGAATGGTCATGGCAGATGCTGCAATCGGTAGCGAGTAGTAGAACGAGGGGCAAGGGCGGCCAGCCATCTGCGGTGCGAGATGAGGGAAAAGACACAGGGTTTTACCCAGGTTCGGCCCCCCGGAGTGTAAAGACCTACTCCTGCTAGATTGTATTATGGAGGTGGTACAATGGGCGAGCTCGGCGGCTAGGCGGCGAGTCGCTTGGGTATATGATGGAACGTATCTCTACTCTCCCTATAGGGAGGTTTATATAGGCTTACCTCCCTTAGGGTTTACATATCTCAACCGATTCAGTTAAAGCTTCGGTACTCGTTTAACCTAATCCGACTGGGCCTATCTACTCGCCTGGGCCTTCAGCTTCCAGTCGCTTGGTTCCTTGCTCGGCTTCAATCCAGTCGCCGTCTTGCAGGCCCACTCGCCAGTTCTTTGGGCCAGTCGGAAACGTCCTGCTGGGTATACCCCGGTAGGCATATCCCCCTCAGTAGTCCCTGAGGCCGTCGTCGATTAGGCGTAGGTGGCTGCTGGCAGTCGGAGCATACGGCTTCAGAGCAGACATCCAGTCGAATCGTCGGCGGGCTCCCGTATAAAGGAGAAAACAAGTCGTCCAGGTCGCAACTTTAGCGAGTCAAGTCGGCGAAACACTGTCATAGTGAGTGGGTCGGCGAGTCGAGTGGCTGAAGTTGGACCGTTAACCGTGGTCAAACTAGCCGTTGGGGTAATCCAACGGTAACTTTTGGTGTAATCACCGCGTAGTAACGGCTCCCTGATTTGGCGGGTAACAACCGCTATATAAGAGGAATGGCAGGCGATCAGAGAACCACCTTCTCACCATTTCCTCCGACTGTGCGCACTTTTCGCCTCCCTTCGCATCGCGATCCAGCCGACCCGAAATCCCCCGACCCCCAGCAAATCTCTCTGCCATGGCCCTCTCCACCGAGCCGTGGGATAGATCTAAGTGCACGAGGGCGCAACTGGCTTCCTTCGAGGAGGCCGGGATCTTGCGAGCCGGCTGTTGGCGCATTCCCGCAGCCGGAGAGACGACCTCGAATCCGTGAGAGAGAGAGTTCATCTGCTTCACCAGCCATCTTGAACGGGGGCTAGGGTTCCCAACGTCCTTGTTCTTCCGGCGCTTCTACGCCTACTACGGGATCCAGCCTTCGGATCTGGGTCCCCACAGCATCGAGAAGCTCGCCATCTTTGTGGCGTTCTGCGAATGCTACTTGGGCTGCCGGCCCTACTTCCCCCTATGGCAAGATCTGTTCCACGGACGGATCAGCCGCGAGGAAGCGGGCGGCCCAATGCTAGCCACGGGCGGCCTAACCTTCCAGCTTAAGTCGAAGGCTTCATTCTTTGACCTGATGCTGCCCGCCAAGGCAGCGAGCGACTGGAAGAAATCGTGGTTTTACGTAGCCGAGGCGACCCCGGAGGGCGAGGCGGCGATCCCACGGTACTCCGCCAATCGGTCCGAGCCGCGCCGTCTCCAAGTCGGCAAGCTCCCCAACGACCAGCGGATGGTCGTCGACGAAATGCTCCAGACCATCCGCGGTCTGAAGAAGAAGGTCCTCCAGACGATAAACCTGTACAACTGCTGGCTCGGGCGGCGGCTCGTCCCGCTCGCTCGACGCGAGCACTACATGTACCAGTACACGGGTTGGGAAGACTCGACGAAGGCCTGCCTCGACGAGTGGAAGCTGTAGGACTACATCCCAGCACTGAAGAAAATCACCCAGGTGGTGTACCTGGACGCACAGGCTGGGGTCGCCCCCTATACCGCAAAGCGTCCAGCCCCAACGGTAATCGCTTCACTTCACTCGCAGTTGCAGTTTTATGCAGTCGCGGTAATTCTAATTCCATCTTGTATTCATTGCAGCTATTCCAAGTGTTAGAAGGATGGCTCCCACCTTCGGACGATGAGAACTCGAGCTCGTCCATTCAGGACGTGGGCGAGTCGCCTCCCGCCAAGGGCGATGCCAGGAGTGACGAGGGCAACAGCGACGATGAGTCCGAAGAGGAAGTCGCCCCACTGCTCCGCAAGACCCGTGGGCAGCGTCAACGCGAGCTTGAGGCAAGTAAAAGCCTCGAGCGTCACGAAGATGACGACGAGCTTCCAGAAACCACCTCGCGCCGCCAGGCGACTCCATCAAAAAAGAAGAAGAAGAAGGAAAAGGAGGTGAAGGCGCCTCCGAGGAAGACGAAGACCAAACCGACGAGGCCGGCCTCGCCGCCACATTCAGCGAGCAGTTCTGACGCCCCTAGGCCGGCCAAGGACGAGGCGCCGCCAACGACAGCCGCGTTGGACACGGCCACCATCGAGGTGCCCCTGGCGTCGATGCCTCCGCCATTCGCCCCAGTCTCTGGGCTGGGGGGTGCCTCGGTCGCAGCGGCTTCGCCTCACAAGGAAGCTCCTGCTGAAGATGTTCCAGAGGATCCGGCTGCGGCCTCAACAACGAAGAAACCGTCCGTGTCTTGGGCACGTGACGTTCTGGAAATGGGGCTCAGCCGTCGACTGGGCCCCGAACTAGAGAAGCCAGTCGGCCTCCGTTCGGGGCTGCGCTTCATTCCAGTCGCCAAGTGAGTACACTCTCCCTCCTTTGTCTTTCATAGCAGCTCGAATTATATTTCTTACATGATTGTTGAACAGGACCGGGGTGAAGAGGATGGGCCACCCAACCGTGGCTAAGGTGCCACCCGTCGTTAGCGAGGAGGATCCTTCCCGCAAGAGAAAGGCGGACGAGGTCGTCGTCTCTGCGGATGGCGGCAAGAAGGCCAAGGGTGACGACGTCGTCACGATTTCTGACGACACGGCAGTCGCGCCAGCTGGACCCGTAACAGAGGCATCCGCGTCCACGAAGGAGGGCGCTCCCTTGCCTGGAACGGCCGAGCCAACCTCTTTTGGGGCGGGTGCCTCTATCGCCACCTTCCCGCGTTTCATGACCAAGGCGGCCGCGGCGAGTGGGACTTCGCCCTCAAGCTACGCTCCTGGGACCGCCGATGCTGAAGTCGACCAACATCGTGGGCATACGCCGGCTCTCCTCGCATCCGTGGACGCGACACAACTCCACAGCATGCTTGGCGCAGCCATCCAGGTACATCCAGTCCCCGAGGATCAGGTCGGTGCTTTGCAGCGGCCTGATTCTTTTAATGTCTTATCTTTATTTTTCGCATCCAGTCCCCGAGTGCGCACACGCTGAATTTCAGCGGGTGGGCACTTAGGAATTTCTTTGAGTACCAGTCCCCGAGTGCGCACTCGCTGAATTTCAGCGGGTGGGCACTTAGGAATTTTTTGATTGCTAGTCCCCGAGTGCGCACTCGCTGAATTTCAGCGGGTGGGCACTTAGGATTTTTTTTTGATTGCCAGTCCCCGAGTGCGCACGAGCTGAATTTCAGCGGGTGAGCACTTAGGAATTTTGCTTGGATTAACCTTTTTGGTGCTGTGCAGGGTCTGCAACTTGAATCGGCTGACCGATTGGCAACGAAGCAGCGCGCGGAGAAGGAACTGGCCATCGTCCAGGAGGCGAACAAAGGGCTTCAGGCTGTTGCCGCGAAGGCAGAGGAAGCTCGCCAGGGGCTTGTCCCCACTGGTGAATTGGCGGCGGCGCAATCAGCTTTGAGTGCGGCTGAACAGCGGATCGCCGACCTCGAGCGCGAGCTGCGGGAGGCAAAGGAAGAAGCGAGCTCGGCTGATGGGCGAGCCAAGGCCGCCGTTGTAGCCGCCGAAGAGGATCGCAAGGTGTCAGATGCCCTTGTTGCTGGGCTTAAAGACGACCATACGTCGCTTCAATGCTTCATCACGGATCTCGCCCGCCCGTTGATTGGTAAGTGCGTCTGCCTCTTCCAATAGTTGTGCCTTTTGTGGTGTCCGTCGTATTCCCTATTGTCTTCTACTCGCAGGTCGCATCATCGATAGCGTGGAAGAAGCGAGCTCGTTCGACGCGCGGCAGTGTGTGAGCATGCTTGTCGACTCGGCAACGTTGTCGGCGACATGCATCCGTGCCTATCTCCAAGAGATATCGCCCACGGAAGTGATTCCCAGCGACCTCGTTGAGGTGTGGAGGTATTTTGAGAAGGCGCCCGCGGTCGTTGAGTTCATGACGCGGTCGGAGTTTTGGCGCGGAGCAGCAACGGCACTTAGTCTTGGACTTGCCCACTTCCCCGAGGACTTCGACATCGACGATGTGACGAGTGGCTACCCATCGGCGACTGGCGCGGTGGAGCTTTCCGAGGTCCTCAAGTTGCAAGATCGCACCGCCGCGTACTCGGAGCGTGTATGGGCAATGGGCGACCTCCTTCCGTACCAGGAAACGATCATCGTGCCGAACGATCCCGAGCCGCCGCATCGTGATTTCAAGGTCGAGTAGCCCTTCCGCGCGGCGATGGCGGGTGAACTGACGACGTATCCGTCGAACCCGTACATGTCGTTCATCCGCAATCGCCGGGGTGTTGGCGAGTCGTCACCAAAGCCTGCAAAGTAGGATAGTTTGCCTTGTGGCATTAGCGGCAGGTTTGCCATGCGGGCATATTTTGTAACATGAGACAATGCGACATGCAATCGAATGAGACATCGTGTCTATTTTGGTATTTGTCATGTGTTTGTGATTGATGTTTGAACGAGTCCCCGAGCGCGTCCGCCCTTTTGTGGGGTTTACCTCGTATGTGATATGTTTGTTGTTTTTATGTGTTTTGTAATTGTGGTCGACTCGCCCGGGCTCGGAGAGCCAGTCGCTAGGCGACTCCCTTGAGTGCTCTGTACTTTGCCGTTTTCCCTTGCGCGAACGAGGTCGGGTGGCCAAGTCCCCGAGCATGGTACTTGGTTGTTCTAGGCGCAACTCGAGGGTGGTTGAGGACTTAGCGCGTTAGTTTGAGCGCGTCACTCCTGCCTGGCCCGTGGGGTCAGTCGCGTGGCGAGTCCTGGGCATGCTCTCCTACTTGGCGTTTTCCCGGACCGCTCGCAATGAACTGGCCTTCAGTCCCCGAGCGTGGTACTTAGCCGTTCGAGTCGCTATGCCAAGGATGCGGAGGACCATGGTCGCTGTGAGAAGCGAAGGCAGTTGTCTTGGTTCGTAGAACCAGTCGAGCTAGGCGACTCCAATGGGGCTCCGGGTAGGCGTTTTTCATGGATGATGCAAGACCTGAGGTGACTCAATGCTCTTGCGCCGCACTACTTAGCCGTGCCGATCGCTGTACCAAAGGTTGACTTCTGCGGTTAGCGTAACGCTGTTATTACGAGTGCGAGTGGCACAAGACATGGAGAGTAGGCGCAATTTGCGGTAACCGTTTCTTTTTATTTCATAGCGACTGGAGAGTACATATGTGGGGTTCTAGGCGTAGAACTTCCGTAGGAGGTTTACATTCCATGGTCGCTTGACGTCGAGTTCGCCGTCCCCGCGGACGTCGATGAGGTAGTAGGCGTCGTTGCCGAGTACTCGCCCGATGGCGAATGGCCCTTCCCACGGAGGGGAGAGCTTGTGCATGCCCTTCTTGTCCTGGATGAGGCGTAGCACCAGGTCGCCTTCTTGGAAGGTGCGAGTTTTCACCCGCCGGCTGTGGTAGCGACGGAGTCCCTGCTGGTAGATGGCGGTGCGTGACCGAGCGAGGTCACGTGCTTCGTCGAGTTGGTCGACCCCATCTTGGCGGGCGAGCTCGTTTGCGGCCTCCGTGTAGTGGACGACCCGCGGCGAGTCGTGCTCGAGGTCGGTGGGCATGACTGCCTCGGCTTCGTAGACCATGAAGAAGGGGGTGAACCCTGTCGACCTGTTGACTGAGGTGCGGATCCCCCAGATGACGGAGGGCAACTCCTCGACCCAGCACCTGGCGGTGCGCTCGAGTGGTACTTGGAGTCGCGGCTTCAGGCCGTGGAGGATGCTTTGGTTGGCCCGTTCCGCCTGGCCGTTGGATTCCGGGTGGGCGACTGACGCGAGGTCGAGCCGAATGTGATGCTCTTCGCAGAATTCGGCCATGGCTCCTTTGGCGAAGTTAGTGCCGTTGTCCGTGATGATGCTGTTTGGGAACCCGTAGCGATATATGATCTCGCGTAGGAATTTGGTGGCGGTCTTCCCGTCGCATTTCCGAACTGGCTTGGCTTCCACCCACTTTGTGAATTTGTCGACCGCGACTAGCAGGTGGGTGTAGCCGGAGGGGGCCTTCTTGAAGGGGCCTACCATGTCCATGCCCCACACAGCGAATGGCCAGGTGATGGGGATTGTTTTGAGCGCTGAGCTCGGCACGTGCGTCTGGTTGGCGTACTTCTGGCACCCGGCGCACCGCTGGACAATGTCCATAGCATCGGCGTGTGCGGTGGGCCAGTAGAAGCCATGTCGCATAGCCTTGGCGACCAGAGAGCGGGCGCCGGCATGGTGGCCGCAGTCGCCGGAGTGGATATCGTGGAGGATCTTGCGTCCTTCGGCGGGTTGGACGCAGCGTTGGAAGACGCCGGTGACACTGCGCTTATGGAGCTCGCCGTCGATGATGGTGTAGGACTTGCATCGGCGAGCGATCATCCGGGCGTCCGTCTCGTCTGCCGGAAGGGTGCCGGCTTCCAGGTAGGCGATGTAGGGCTTGGTCCAGTCGTCTGGCTCGTTGACGAGTGCGACCAGGACTGCCTCTGGTTGGAGCGGGACTCCGATGTCAATCTCCTTCGGGGGAGAGACTGATGGCTTGGTGATCGTGTCGAGGAAGACACCGGCGGGTGGTGCGAGTCGAGCCGACCCGATGCGAGAGAGTGCGTCGGCCTCCTCGTTCTTCCGCCTGTCGATCCACTCGACGGAGTAGCCGGTGAAGTGTCCGCCCAATTTGTCCACTGCTTGGCGGTACGCTGCCATGGTGGGGGAGACGGCGTCGCAGGTGCCAGCGACTTGCCCCGCGACGAGGTCGGAATCTCCGTAGCAGCGTAGGCGGTTGACATTCATCTCCTTGGCAGCTCGCATGCCATGGAGTAGGGCCTCGTACTCGGCCATGTTGTTGGTACAGGGTGTGAAGTCGAGGCAGAGGACGTAGCGGAGCTTGTCGCCCTTTGGTGAAGTTAGCACGATCCCTGTGCCTGCGCCGTCCGCGTTCTTGGAGCCGTCGAAGTGCAGGCTCCAGTAATGGAGGTATGGCAGCTTCTCTGGCTGCTGGGCCTCTTCCCAGTCGGCGATGAAGTCTGCCAGTGCCTGCGACTTGATCTCTTTTCATGGCTCGTATTTGATGTTGTGGACGCCGATCTCGACGGCCCACTTGGCGACCCGCCCGGTCGCCTCGCGGTTGCGGATGATGTCTTGCAGTGGTGCTGAGGAGACGACTGTGATCGGGTGCTCCTAGAAGTAGTGCGGCAGGCGCCGCTGAGCTCTGAAGACCGCGTACACCAACTTTTGGTACTGTGGGTACCGCTGGCGCGACTCGGTGAGGACCTCGCTGATGTAGTACACCGGCCGCTGTACTGGGCACTCCTTTCCTTTCTCCGGTCGCTCGACGACCATCACGGCGCTGACGACGTGCTCGGAAGCCGCGACGTAAACCAGCATGGGTTCTTTGTCGGCGGGGGCGGCGAGTAGCGGTGCGGCGAGTAGCACCTTTTTGAGATCGCAGAGCGCGTCGTCCGCCTCCTTGTCCCACTAGAAGGTGGGGTTTTTGCGCATCAGGCGGTATAAGGGCATCGCCTTTTCGCCCAGGCGGGGGATGAAGCGACTGAGAGCCGCTACTCGCCCGGCCAGTTTCTGGAAGTCGCGCAGGCACTCGGGTTTGCCGAGCCGGGCGATCGTGTCGATCTTCGTGGGGTTCGCCTCGATCCCTCGTTTGGAGACGACGTACCCCAGTAGTTGTCCTGCAGGTACACCGAAGGTGCATTTGCCTGGGTTGAGCTTTATCTTGTATTTTCGCAGGTTGGCGAATGTTTCTGCCAGGTCGGCGAGTAGGTCGCCCTGGCGAGCGGACTTTACGACCACGTCGTCGATGTAGACGTGGATGTTGCGGCCAATTTGGCTCGCGAGGCATTCTTGCATGCACCGCTGGTAGGTCGCCCCGGCGTTCTTGAGGCCGAAGGTCATGGCGGTGTAGCAGAAGGCTCTGAATGGCGTGATGAACGCCGTCTTCTCCTCGTCTTCGACAGCCATTTTGATCTGGTTGTACCCAGAGTAGGCATCAAGGAAACATAGCGACTCCGAGCCCGCGGTTGAATCGATTATCTGGTCGATCCGTGGGAGGACGAACTGCTCCTTTGGGCAGGCGCTGTTCAGGTTTGTGTAGTCGATACACATCCTCCAGGTCCCGTTCTTCTTCTCGACCAGGACTGGGTTTGCCAGCCACTTGGAGTATTTGATTGGCCGGATGAAGCCTGCAGCGAGTAGACGCTGCACCTCCTCGGCGATTGCTCGGCGGCGCTCTTCATTGAAGGGCCACAGCGACTGCTTGACAGGTCGCACTTTGGGGTCGGCGTTTAGCTTGTGCTCAGCGAGCTCCCTAGGGACACCGGGCATGTCAGAGGGCTTCCATGAGAAGATGTCCCTGTTCTCACGGAGGAACTCGATGAGCGCGCCTTCCTATGCTGGGCTCATGCCCGTCCCGATCGTCACCGTCTGGCTGGAGTCGCCTGGGACCAGCTCGACGGTGCGGGTGTGCGTCGTGGCCTCAAAGGTTGAGGTGTTTGCGCCCTCTGAGTTGGGCTTCTTGAGTATGGTGGGGTCGTCGTTGTTGACCCCGCTCGCATACTTGGCGAGCTCATCGGCATGGTTGGTCTCCGCCGTGATGACGGCGTCGGCGAGCTCGGCTCCTTTGGCCTCGCACTCGGCGGCCATGTCGGGGTCGCCGTTGATGGTGATGACGCCGCACGGCCCGGGGAGCTTCATCGCGTTGTACGCGTAGTGGGGCGCTGCCATGAACTTGGCGAACGCCTGGCGCCCCATGACGCAGTGGTAGGGGCTGTCGAAGGGCACCAGCTCGAAGAAGATCCGCTCGGTGCGGAAGTTTGCCGGTGTGCCGAAGGTGACCGGCAGCGTGACCTTGCCGATCGGGTACGCCTTCCGACCGGGGACGATGCCGTGGAACGTGGTGTGGGTCGTCGCGATCATCGACTGCGGGAGCCGCAGCCGCCTGAAGGTGTCCAAGTACAGGATGTTGATGGAGCTGCCGCCGCCCATCAATGTCTTGGGGAGCCAGTAGTCACCGACCTTGGGCTTGACCACCAGGGCGACTCGACCTGGGTACTCGATGCGTGGTGAGTGGTCTTGACGACTCCAGGTGATGGGCTGCTCCGACTAGTTGAGGAACTGGGGAACGTCCACTTGGGCCATCGCGTTGACGGCGACGGCGCGGGCGATGACCTTCTTCTCGCGCTTCGTGTTGAAGCCCGTGAAGGTATGGAGCGAGCTGGCCACTTTGCCGAATTTTTCGCCGTTTGGCGGGTCGTTGTCGGGGTCCTCCCGCGCTCGCCGTGCCTTCTCGATCTCCCTGAGGGTGTGGCAGTCGGCGGTGGTGTGCGTTGCGGGCTTCCCTTCCCTACTATGAAACGCACATGGTTGGTTAAGGAGAGCCGCGGGGTCGAACCTTGGCTTGGCCTTGTAGTTGCCGCCGTCTCGGCGTTGTCCTCCATCGCGGCGGAAGCTCTTGGGCTCGCGTTGCGCGTGCCCGGCGTTGGCGACGAAGTCGACTCGCCCGTCACTGCGGCGCTTGCCGGTGAGGCGAGTGTTGCTGTAGCGTAGGTCAGACCGTCGTCCGCTGTCGTTGACGCTCGTGCGGCGTTGACCTTCTGACTCGTCATCAGTTTCCTGGTTTGGATCTTCCTCTGCGTACCGTTTGGCGATCTCGAGGAGGTCGGGGATGTTGTCGAGTGTGCGAGAGTGTCGCTTGAGCTTGGCGACCAGGGGCTCGTAGCGGCACGAGGTCTTGAAGCAATGGATCGCGGTGTCCGGGTGGATGCCGACCGCGTTGTACCAGAGTTCTTGCCACCGTTGGACCCAGTTGCGGGTCGACTCGCGGGGTCCCTGGACGCATCACTCCAGGTCCTCGATAGTGGTGGCGCGGGTGTAGGAGCACTCGAAGTGCCTGACGAAAGCGTCGCGCATCTCCTCCCAGGAGTCTATACTGTCCTGAGGGAGGGTGTTGATCCACTGCCTGCACGTCCCCTCCATCATCAGGGGGAGGTAACGGGCGGCTAGCAGGTCGGTGTGACCTGCGATCCCCATTGCCATGAGGTATGTGTCGAGCCAGACAGCGGGGTCGTACGAGGGGTCGTACTTTTCTATCTCCTTCGGCGCCTTAAAGTTTGGCGGGTACTTCTCGCCTCGGATCATTGGTCCGAAGCACTTGGGGCCGAGTCGACTGAGCGACCCCATGGGCTCGCCGTCGCGGCGATTGGTTAGGGTGTGTCGCAGGTCGTTGGGCTGGCGTGCGCGCCAGCTTTGGTTGTTGATGATGTGGGTGCGGGCGTCAATGGGTTGACCATTAGCGGCGACGAGGTTGGTCGCCGGCCTGGGGTCGTTTGTGGAGAGTGCCGCGTTCGCGGGTCGGTGTTGGAGCTGCAATGGCTCCGGTGGTGGGCAGTTGAGTGTGTTTGCCGCCATTGGGCGGCCGCTCGAGGCCGCCCTACTTCCCGAGGAACGCGAGTATACTCGACCTTGCGAGTCGGCGCCCGCTCTTTGCTGCTCGACGACCTTTGCGAGAAGGGCCCTGACGTATTGGATCTGTAGGGCGCCGTCGCCGGTGGCCGTGATGCTGTCGGCTGCTGCTCGGCCTGCCACGAGGTTGTCCATCGGGGTGGAGAACAGTGGGAGGCCGTTTGCGTCTCGCTCCCGTGAGGAAACTACTATCCGCGGCTGGTCCCTGGGAGGTGTGCGGTTGGGTGGAGGTGGGGCGCCCATCGCCGTTGATCCTGGCGGGGGCCGGGCGCTTCCTCCTAGTGGCGCGTTCTCACAGATCGCGCGCTCGGCCACGCGGACCGGATTGTTTTCGTCGTCGAAGTTCAGGGCGCGCCCCTGAACGGTGGGGTTCAGGTGCGACCTGATCCGCTGTTGGTGGTAGCGCGATAGCTCCTGCGCCGTCACCTGCTCGAGGCGGAATTTCTCGCGCTCGGCTTGTTCCTTGCGCACCGCCTCCGCCAGTTTTAGGCGGAGTTCCTTGACCTCCGTTGCCGTGGCGTTAGGAGGGATTGGGGTGGAGAATGGATCCTCCGGCGGATCGGTGCCAGTCGCCATGTAGGTCGCGGCGTGGCGACTGGTTCCGTCGCGGAGGTCAGCGGAATTCTCCTACCTGGAGTCGAATTCGAAGATCCCAAGGATGGAGGGATCCTCGAAGTCTCCCACGTTGGAGACCTGAGTGATGGAGCCCGTGGGTGAAGCCGCGGTGATGGACCCGGCGAGTGACGCCGGGGTCGCCGAGTCGGCGTCGTCGTCGAGGGCCACGTCTCCTGCGGCCGCTGAATTTTCGGCCACGTTGCTATGGGCGAGTTGTACTCGGAGGCGAGGCGATGGATCGTGCGGATCTGGCTCTCGGAGAGCCGATCGCGTGGCGGCGACTCGCGGATGCGAGCCGAATCCTCCAAGATGATGACGTCGGTGAGGCCGACGAAGAGGCTGATCGTGCCGATCGGCAGGATCACGCTGTGCGTGACGGGTCGCGCCGCCGGGACGTAGCTGCTCGGCAAGATTTGGAGCATCTCGCCGATCGCTATCATGCGGGCGGTGGCGACCGTCTCGTTGATGGGCAGATTGGATCTCGCCGCAGAACACCGGCCAGACCGGCCAGGCCCCACGGTGGGCGCCACTGTCGTGGGAATGGTCACGACAAATGCTGCAATCGGCAGCGAGTAGTAGAACGAGGGGCAAGGGCGGCCAGCCATCTGCGGTGCGAGATGAGGGCAAAGGCACAGGGTTTTACCCAGGTTCGGCCCCCCGGAGGGTAAATACCTACTCCTGCTAGATTGTATTATGGAGGTGGTACAATGGGCGAGCTCGGCGGCTAGGCGGCGAGTCGCTTGGGTATATGATGGAACGTATCTCTACTCGCCCTATAGGGAGGTTTATATAGGCTCACCTCCCCTAGGGTTTACATATCTCAACCGATTCAGTTAAAGCTTCGGTACTCGTTTAACCTAATCCGACTGGGCCTATCTACTCGCCTGGGCCTTCAGCTTCCAGTCGCTTGGTTCCTTGCTGGGCTTCAATCCAGTCGCCGTCTTGCAGGCCCACTCGCCAGTTCTTTGGGCCAGTCGGAAACGTCCTGCTGGGTATACCCCGGTAGGCATATCCCCATCATGTCGATTGCTTCTTGTGTACTTTGCATCTTGCGGGATGTTGGGATGAAGCGGCCCGGGCTAACCTTACATGACATCGTTCATGAGACTTGCTCCACGCTTAACATGCAACTTGTATTGCATAAGTGGCTTTGCGGGTGCCTGTTTCTCCTAGCATAGTTAAGATCCAATTTACAACGGGTGATTAACAATACTAGTATCAATGTTGTGGTTCATGTTCGTAAGTACGAACGACACTTATAGAAAGCCCCAAACCACGTAAAACATGCAAAGAAAGTAGAGGCGTCTAACTTTGTTTTGCAGGGGTGATCAGTGATGTGATATGGCCATGATTGTGATTATATTTGATGTATGCAATGTTCCTTATTGTAAGTTGGCAACCGGCAGGAGCCATATGGTTGTCTTTAATTTATGTTAAGACCCGCGTGTCTATTCAAAGTAGTTGTAATAGTTGAAGCCGGTGTACGACAACCATGGAGAAGCGTCATTGACCTTGATGCAATGCCGGTGATGATGGAGATCATGTTCGTGCTTGAAGATGGAGATCGGAAGCACAAAGAAGAAAGGCCATATCATATCACATATTATGAATTGCATGTGATGTTAATCCTTTATGCATCTTGTATTGCTTAGTAGACGACGGTAGCATTATAAGATGATCCCTCATGCACATGAATTTCAAGTCATAAAGTGTTCACCCTTAGTTAGCACCGTTGCTAAAGCTTGTTGTTTAGAAGCACCACGTGATGATCGGGTGTGTTAGATTCCGCAAGTGTATACAACGTGAGCAAGCCAGATTTGCTCATGCAGAAGCTAAGGTTTGATCTTGACGAGCCTAGCATGTACAGACATGGTCTCGGAACACGGATCACCGAAAGGTAAAGCATGAATCATATAGTAGATATGATGAACATGTCGATTGTTCGCCATTGAAACTATATCAACTCTCGTGATGATCGGTGTTGATATGGTGGATTTGGTTTGTGTGATCACTAAAACAATGTGAGGGATATTGTTTTGAGTGGGAGTTCACCTAGATTAATTTTATTATTAATTTGAACTCAATTTGTCATAAACTTAGTCTAAACTATTGCAAATATGTTGTAGATCAATGGCAGCCCCTACCATCAATTTTAATGCGTTCCTAGAGAAAGAAAAGTTGAAAAACAATGGAAGCAACTTCGCGGATTGGTTCCGCAATTTGAGGATTGTCCTCACAGCTGGTAATTTGACCTATGTGCTGGATGCACCGCTGGGTGACTCACCTGCAGCTGATGCTGCCGATGAAGTAAAGAATATTTACCTCACTCGGAAGACTCAGTACTCCACAGTTCAGTGTGCTATCTTGTATGGTTTAGAATCGGAGCTTCAGAAAAGGTTTGAGAATTCAGACCCATATGATATTGTCGAGGATCTCAAATTGATCTTTGAGACTCATGCGGCAATTGAAAGCTATGAGGCTTCTGAAAAGTTCTTTAACTGCAAGATGGAAGAGGGCAGCTTCATCAGTGAGCATGTGCTTAAGATGTCTGGGCACGCAAACAAACTTCAAAGCTTGGGTATAGTGATTCCTAATGCTTTGGGGATTTACCGTGTCCTCCAATCACTACCACCAAGTTACAAGAACTTTGTGATGAACTACAATATGCAAAACATGAACAAGCAGTTTCCAGAACTGTTTGCTCTGTTGAAATCTGCAGAAGTGGAGATCAAGAAAGAGCACCAAGTGTTGATCGTCAATAAGACCACCAAATTCAAGAAAGGCAAGTCTAAGCAAAAGGGACACTTCAAGAAGGGTGGTAAGAAAGTTACCGCGCTGACGAAGAAGACCAGGGCTGGACATAAGCCTGATACTGAGTGCTTTTACTGCAAGGGAGAAGGTCACTGGAAGCGGAATTGCCCAAAGTACTTGGCGGATTTGAAGAACAGCAACATCAAGAAGAAAGGTATATCCGATATACATGTTATTGATGTGTATCTCACTAGTACTCGTAGTAGTGCCTGGGTATTTGATACTGGTTCGGTTGCTCATATTTGTAACTCGAAACAGGTGTTGCAGAATAAACGGAAGCTAGCGAAGAAAGAGGTGACGATGCGCATGGGAAACGGATGAAAGGTTGATGTGATCGCGGTCGGCACTCTACCCCTTCATCTACCATCGGGATTAGTTTTATACTTAAATAATTGTTATTTGGTGCCTGCGTTAAGCATGAACATTATATTGGGATCTTGTTTATTGCGAGACGGTTACTTGTTTAAATCCGAGAATAATGGTTGTTCGATTTATATGAGTAATATGTTTTATGCACATGCACCTTTGATAGATGGTCTATTCTTGTTGAATCTCGATAGTGGAAATACACATATTAATAACATTGAGGCTAAACGTTTGAAATCGAGCGATAACTCGACATATATGTGGCACTGTCGTCTTGGTCACATTGGAGTGAAGCATATGAAGAAACTCCATTCCGATGGACTTCTTGAATCACTTGATTTCGAATCACTTGAAAGATGCGAAGCATGTCTGATGGGTAAAATGACTAAGACTCCATTTTCTGGTATGATGGAGCGAGCTACGGACTTATTGGAAATCATACATACCGATGTGTGTGGTCCAATGAGTGTAGCATCGCACGGTGGTTATCGTTATGTTCTTACCTTCACGGATGACTTGGGTAGATATGGGTATATCTATTTCATGAAACATAAGTCCGAAACTTTCGAGAAGTTTAAGGAATTTCAAAGTGAGGTAGAGAATCAACGTAACAAGAAGATTAAATTTCTACGTTCTGATCGTGGAGGTGAATATCTAAGTTACGAGTTTGGCGAGCATTTGAAGAAATGCGGAATACTTTCACAATTGACACCGCCGGGAACACCACAGCGTAATGGTGTGTCCGAACATCGTAATCAAACTCTCTTAGATATGGTTCGTTCTTGATGTCACTTACAGATTTACCGCTATCATTTTGGGGTTATGCATTAGAAACAGCCGCATTCACTTTAAATAGGGCACCATCTAAATACGTTGAAACGACACCGTATGAATTATGGTTTGGGAAGAAACCTAGATTGTCGTTCCTTAAAGTTTAGGGTTGCAAAGCCTATGTAAAGAAGTTACAACCGGACAAGCTTGAACCCAAAGCGTAAAAATGTGTCTTCATAGGATACCCGAAGGAAACTATTGGGTGTACCTTCTATCATAGATCCGAAGGCAAAATCTTCGTTGCGAAGAATGGATCCTTTCTAGAGAAGGAATTTCTCTCGAAAGAAGTGACTGGAAGGAAAGTAGAACTCGATGAGGTTATCGAACCTTCTCTCGAAATTGCGAGTAGCGCAACACCGGAAGAAGTTCCTGTGGTGCCTGAACCAATAAGAGAGGAAGCTAATGATGATGATCATGAAACTTCGGTTGTAGTTACTACAGAGCCTCGCAGCTCAACGAGAACTCGTACCACTCCAGATTGGTATGATCCCGTTATGAGTGTCATGTTGGTGGACAACACCGATGACCCTGAGACATATGAGGAAGCAATGATGAGCCCAGATTCCAACAAATGGCAAGAAGCCATGAAATCCGAGATGGGATCCATGTACGAAAACCAAGTATGGACTTTGGTGGACTTACCGGATGGTCGGAAGGCTGTCGAGAACAAATGGATTTTCAAGAAGAAAACAGATGCTGATGGTAATGTTACTGTCTATAAAGCTCGACTTGTCGTAAAGGGGTTTCAACAAATTCAAGGAGTTGACTACGATGAGACTTTCTCACCAGTAGCGAAGCTAAAGTCTGTGAGGATTATGTTAGCAATCGCTGCATATTATGATTATGAGATATGGCAGATGGATGTCAAAACAGCATTCCTCAATGGAGACATTGATGAAGAGTTCTATATGATGCAACCCAAAGGTTTTGTCGATCCTAAAGATGCTAACAAGGTATGCAAACTTCAACGGTCCATCTATGGATTGAAGCAAGCATCCCGAAGTTGGAATCAACATTTTGATAAGGTGATCAAAAGTTTTGGTTTTATACAAACTTATGGAGAAGCTTGTATTTACAAGAAAGTGAGTGGGAGATCTGTAGCATTCTTAATACTATATGTAGATGACATATTGTTGATTGGGAATGATGTAGACCTTCTTAATAGTGTCAAGGAATATTTGAATAATAGTTTTTCAATGAAAGATCTTGGCGAAGCAGCTTACATATTAGGCATAAAGATTTATAGAGATAGATCAAGACGCCAAATATCATTGTCACAAAGTACATATTTGGACAAAGTTCTAAAGAGGTTTGGAATGGAAGATAGCAAGAAAGGGTTCTTGCCCATGTTGCCCAATACGACCTTGAGTAAAACTCAAAGTCCGACATCGGCAGAAGATAGAGAAAGGATGAGTAAAACTCCCTATGCCTCAGCCATAGGATCTCTAATGTATGTCATGCTATGTACTAGACCCGGCATTGCATATGTTGTTAGTTTAACTAGCAGATATCAAACTGATCCAGGAGTGGATCATTGGACAGCGGTCAAAAACATCCTTAAGTACTTGAGAAGAACTAAGGATATGGTTCTTTCTTATGGAGGTGATGAACAGCTCGTTGTTAATGGTTACACCGATGCTAGTTGGAACACCAATCCGGATGATTCTAAATCACAATCTGGATACGTATTTATTTTGAATGGTGCAGCAGTTAGCTAGAGGAGTGCAAAGCAAAGCGTTGTGGTGAGATCTCCAACTGAATCGGAATACATGGCTGCTTCGGAGGCTTCACAAGAAGCGATATGGATGAAAGAGTTCATTACAGAGCTGGGTGTGGTTCCTAGTGCGCTGGACCCAATATCTATCTACTGTGATAACATGGGTGCCATAGCCAATGCGCAAGAACCAAGGTCACACAAGAAGCTGAAGCATATCAAGCTACGTTTTCACGCTATTCGAGAACATGTCCAAGATGGGGACATAAAGATTTGCAAATTACACACAGATCTGAATGTGGCGGATCCGTTGACTAAACCTCTCCCGAGGGCAAAACATGACCAGCACCAAACTGCCATGGGTGTTCGGTATATTACCATGTAATCTAGATTAGATGACTCTAGTGCAAGTGGGAGACTGTTGGAGATATGCCCTAGAGGCAATAATAAATGTAGTTATTATTATATCTTTGTGTTTATGATAAATGTTTACATTCATGCTATAATAGTATTAACAAGGAAACATTAATACTTGTGTGATTTGTAAACTTAAATTGAAGTCCCTAGTAAAGCCTCTATACATCACTAGCTTGTTGGTTAATAAATGATTGTGGTTTCCCTATCATGAACATTGAGATGTTATTAACAACAAGATCATATCGTTAGGAGAATGATATGATGGACATACTCCTATAGATAAGCATAGCATAAATCAAGTCATTTTAATAGTTCAATTGCTATATGCTTTCTGATACATAGTAACCTAATTCCTTCGACCATGAGATCATGCATATCACCTTTACCGGATGGATGCTTTGATGACATCAAACACCACACCATAACTGGGTGGCTATAAAGGTGGCATTGAGTGTTCGGAAAGTATTGGTTGAAACACATGGATCAAGAGTGGGATTTGTCCATCCATATGACGGATAGATATACTCTGGGCCCTCTCGGTGAAATGTCATCCAATTAGCTTGCAAGCATGTGAATGGCTCACAAGGGATCACATATCACGGGAACGAGAAAAGAGTACTTATCGGTAACGAGGTTGAACTAGGTATGCAGAGATACCGACGATCATAACCTCGGATAAGTAAACTATCGTGAGACAAAGGGAAATTGGTATCGTATGTAAGTGGTTCATTCGATCGCAAAGTAATCGTAGAAATATGTGGGAGCCATATGAATTTCCAGATTCCTCTATTGGTTATTGTTCGGAGAAGTGTCTCGATCATGTCCGCATAATTCACGAACCGTAGGGAGACACACTTAAGGATTCGACGTTGTTTGAGTAGTTATGGAATGATGAGAAAGAGTCCGAATGTTGTTCGGAGTCTCGAATGGGATTCGGGATATCACGAGGAGATCCGGAATGGTCCGGAGAATAAGATTTATATAAGGAAAGTCATGTTTCTCGGAGTTGGGGAATGGTTCCGGTGTTTTCATCGAGAATGTTCTAGAAGGTTCCGGAATGTCCGGCACTCTGGAGGGGAAGGGTACATGAATGTGTTATATCAAGTTGGTATGATTGCATCATGTACTAGGTGTCATCGCTGAACAAAATAAAGGGTTTAATCAAATCCTAGTTTGAAAAAGTCAAACGGCAATTTGAAAGTCAAACGGCTATTTTTGGGAAGTGGAGAGGGAGGTGGAAACCGAGTTGGGGAGGAGTTCCTCCCCTCCATCGCCGGCCCACCTCCAAGCCGAGTTGGGGAGGGACTCCCCTCCCCTTGGCCGGCCCCTCCACCTATAAAAGGAGGGGCAGGGCTCCCCTCCTAGACACCCAACACCTCCACCTCTAAACCCTAGCCGCCGGCGCCACCACCTCCACTGCCGCCGCCGCCCTAGGGAAAACCGCCGCCTAGCTAACCCTAGCCACCGGCTTGCCCCCTCCTCGGCGTGTCTAAACCCAGATCGTCGAGGGCTCTCTCATAGTCCACCATACTCGCTCCGGCTTAAGGCGAAGCCCTGCGAGATCTCCCCTCTACTTCCGGTACCACGCCGTTGTGCTGCCGGAATCGCGAGGAGAGTGCTACAACCTCTGCTGCCTACTGGAACAAGGGAGAGGAAGGTCTTCGTCGAGTACCGAACGTGTGACCGACTGCGGGAGCGCTGCCGGAACGCAGCCGGAAGGATCGTCTACGCGATCTTGAGATCGGGAAGAGTACGACTACATCACCCACGAGAATCCGCTCTCGTTAAACACTTTGGATTCTTCGAGGGTGAGTTATTCCATCGACTCGTTGCTACAATCTAATAGATAGATCTTGGCTTGTTTGTTTGTATGCGGTAGAAAAATTTTGTTTTCCATGCTACGAAACCCTACACCGAGTGCTCCACCACAGCTCCTCGCCGTCGCGCTTGCTCTGGCGACCATTAGCTAGCAGTGCTAGGTTAGTTAGGTTCCTCTCGCTCTCGTGGTTCGAATGGACCCAACGGTGCTTCCTAGAACCACCGGAAACGTCGTCGGCGACCATCGCCTACCGCTCCATGCCGTCGCACCTGACGTGGCCACCACGTGGCCATAGGGTGGACCTAGCGTGGCCTGGGGCCCGCTCATCAATGAATATGGGTAGATTTCCCTATGGTGCAGAGAAATTTAGGGTTAGGGTTTGATGACGTCAGGGTGACGCAGTAATCTTTAAATAATTTTCAAAAATGTTTAAAAATGGCAGAAATTGATGTAAACTTGTAAAATTCATAATTAATTCATGTTTAATCAGAAAAATATGAATAATATATCAAAATTTTCAAAAAATTGAGATCTATCTGTTTAAGCTATCATTATACATTGTCAAGCAACTTAAAACCCTAGTTTAGTCATCAACATCCCTGATGTACATGTGGGTTCGACGGTGTGTCCTCGCTAGGGCATTCCGAACCCTTTTAAATCGATGTTGCACCTAGGGTTAGTGTAGGATCTCTAAATCTGACATGTCATACATATTGATTGCGCATTGTATTATGCCATGTATTTATTGCCGCCTTTCTTTCCGGTATTGGTTCTTGCGATAGGATCCAAGCCAGAGGCAGAAGTCAACGACACCGAAGATCCATATCTGTCTACTGAAGGACAAGGCAAGCGTAGCCTCTCATTCTGAACCTATGTTTTACAAAGTATTTATTTTCTCGCTATGTTGCACACGATTCCAATGTGGTCTTTTGTCGGTAGCTAGAGTTACCTATCTGCTGCACAGTTTCCCTTTTCTAGCCTTATACACATGTTCCTCTGCTCCTAGTATACCTAACTGACCCCTCTCATATGCATTCGAGGTTTCTCCAAACTAGGGTTTACACCCCTCCGAACTCCGGAATATTGATTTTAGTTGATTTTTATTATTGTAAATATTGTAAATTCATTTTTATTATTGTGTATGTATATATTAGGGTTTCCCTGAATTAGGGTTTATATCTCTCAACACCCTACCTAACCTTCTCCCTTAGCCGCTTTGACTTATCCGTTTTCCACCTATGCAGAAAATATAGAACCACATGGCAGAGACGAAGAAAAGGAAGAGTTGATCCATGGTGTGATCCGCGGGGAGGAAAATATGGATGTATCGACGTTTTTGAACAACTCCGGTGAGGGTGATCCTCTTTTTGCCGGCAGATACGACTTCTTTGAGGGAGAAGGCATCGGCTTAGTTGGGGGAGAAGGTGATGCCTTCCGCGAGGGAGAAGGCGATGCCTTCTGTGATGGAGAAGACGACCGCTCCGTAGAAACATTCAATATTACAAACTCCGTCGAGGTGCATGTAATATTAATTAATTAATCATTTTTTGTCTATATACATATATTAACGATCTTTCTTCTTTTAGTCCCACGGATCGAGCAAATCTACTGCAAAGAGCAAACGAGGCCCAACCAAAAGGTTGGAAGACCATGAGAGGTACCGGATCGAAGAAGTTGCTGACAACGGCAAACCAACGGCTCCCCTTCTTGTCGCAAACAAATTTGTGGCACAATGCAAAGTAACCATTAGGGACTTCATCCCGATCACCATCGAAATTGGAATGGGCCTGCTAATACGGAAGATGGAACGTCTATATATGTCCCGGACATGGCCAAAGATTTACTGTGGAAGAGGCTCATGCTTAATTTCACCCTACCGACGGTAGAGGTGGATCCAAATGCGGAGAATCTAGTTGAGGAGGCCAAGAAACAGTCCGCTGCCACCCAGAAGAAGGTCAAGGAGTGGGATTTTAAGAAGATGGCCCAGCAATTCACCAACTAGAAGAAAATATTGCACCTTGACTATGTCGTGAAAGAGAAGACTCTGGATTTCAAGAAGATTCAGTATCAGGTGACAATGTTTCGAATCGTCAATGCCCATTGTTATGGACTTGGGTTTTGGAGAAGATGGGGATGCTGGAGATCGCGGAACGGTTAGCAAACAAGCAAAACGGGGACACTAAGTTTACCCAGGTTCATGCCCTAGAGGTAAAACCCTACTCATGCTTGTCTGCTCTTGATTATGGCGGAACCGAAGGTTACAGGGGTGCACAGATGCAATCTGGCGTGAGGTGTGTATGAGGAGAGTTGAGGAGATCTCCTCGTCGTGCCCTCCTAGCCTTTATATAGATAGGCAGGTCTCGGACATAGGTCGAGTCAGTTACAGATTAGGGTTCGCCCCTTTAAAATTCTATCTACTCTAGTCTTGTTCTCCAAGCATCCAAAGGCGTCATGGGCTTGGGCCACCCAAAACCTCCGCAGGCCACGTATCTTGTCGTGGGCTTTCCTTGGGCTGGACTAGGTATGCCGATGTTGTGTACCCGTGGGGTATAACCATGTTAGTAGCCCCCGAGTGCTCAGTCGAATCGTAGATTCGGCTGAGGACTCTTCAGTCTTTCGAGTGCAGTTTTAGACCTGTTTATAAAAATAATTTAGTTCGTAGGGATTGTTGATGCGTCTGCCTGACTCACCCGGCCGATCGGGGTCAGTTAACTGTCATAGGACAAAACAACACGATCTTCTTCAGACTTGAGTCCCTAGACTCGAATCCGGAACAGATGCTGGCGTAATTCAACCCAAGCCGTTGAGGTCTTACAGGAGCTAAATCCCAGTGGTTTTTAATTGATTTACCCAACGCGTCCGTTGGGATTTTTCATCATGCATGTTGAAACGGTATCTTACTGGCAGAGCGCAGTCAGGTGCGTTACCAAGCCATCAGATGATATATGTAGGTCTTATCCTTGCGTCGCAGACACAGCATCCGAAAATGTTATCACCGCGGAGGTGTTTCAGGTGGCCAAGGAGTAGGTCTCTTGCTTAGCGTTTATTTGGGCAAAGTTGCCAGAAAAAGTTTGTGTTTTGATCCGAAAAGATCACAGTCGAAGAAATCATAGGGTGCGCGGCTAGCGCTCCCTATGGGAGTAGCCCTGAGTGTCTGTTCGAGTCGTAGACTCGAGCAGAGACTTTAGTTCAGCTATTTTTAACTTCAGGTCCGAAGGACACAGTTTTTTTTGGATGCTTTGAACAATCCTCCCTATGGGAGTAGCCCCTGAGTCCTTAGTGGAGTCGTAGACTCGACGTAGGATTCGAAGATTGGTTAAAAGTGTAGTACCTTGATCATGTTTCAGGTGCGTGGCCAGCGCTCCTGATAGGAGTATCCCCCGAGTAGTTGCTCGAATCGTAGATTCGAGTGAGTACTTTATTCATTAGTCGAAGATTTCCAACCGTTGCTAGGTTGGTCTTGATGACGTCGGTGCTGACGATCGGTGATCTCAACCGTCTGCGGCACCAGAGATGACGTGATAGGACAAACGTGGGTCCTACTTTCTGACTTGGAGTTGACTAGTCATGCACGATGTGGCGAGAATTATGGCATGTCCTCGGTTTCCATGCGTAGTGGACGGCGTGCTGGGGACGATTCGTTGTTGTGCTGACATGTGTACCGTTGGATCTGGCCTTAGCGCTAGGGCCATTGTCTCCCTTTCCTCGAGCACCACATCTTTCGCCCTTGCGCACTGGACATTCTTCGTTCATTTCCATCGTCGTTTCTCCGCGCTCATCGCCGCACTCACCGCCGCGCCATGGGAAAGTCAAGGAAGGGCATTGCGGGAGCTGGATCGAGTGCCGCCGCTGGCGACAAGAAGGGTGCCACCGCCGCTCGCATCACTGATGGCGGGTGGAGGCGTAAGGAGGCGCGTTATGGTGACCTACGCAAGCTGCACGATGCGGGTCTGATCCCGCAGAACAAGGAGGATGTCAAGCATCCTGACGATGAGGTAACTCCCCGTCCACCCGTAGGGTTTCGGGTGATGTTCGCCTCCTTTGTTATTCGCGGTTGTTTGCTCCCTGTCCACGATTTTCTTCGTGGACTTCTTTTTTTCTACGGCATCCAACTTCATCATCTTTCCCCCAATTCTTTCCTCCACATCGCTTGTTTCATCACTCTCTGCGAGTGCTGGCTCGGTATCGAGCCGCACTTTGGCCTCTTCCGGAAGCTCTATTCCGTGAAGAGGCAGTCTGGCACCGGCAGAGTCTATCCGCTTGGTGGCTGCATCATTTCCATCCGTTCATCTATTCTTTTCTTTTCCTTTTCCATGTGCGAGTCCGTCCAATACTGGCGGAAGAAGTGGTTTTATATCCGCGACTCCATAGTGGACGGACAAGATTTTGGCCTTGCTCCCTTCGACTCCTCCCAGGAAATACTTCCGAAGAGATCCTGGAAGAACCACGTCTTGTAGGGCAAGGTGGCGGAAGTGGAGGACCTCCCGAAGAAGTCCTTGACCGCCCCCTTCAGTGCTTCGAATCCAGTTCCTCGGGTGTAGAATTGCGTCATGCACGTTGCATCTTTTTTCGAGTGTTGTAGTTATGAATATTATTGCTAATCATACTCTTTGTCTTCTTTGGTGTGTAGGAGCTCAAGGTAGCGGGCATGATGCTTCCGCTGCCTAAGAAGTTTCCGATTGCGCTTGACAACGAGGTTGTGGACTCTGAGTCTAAACTTCCACCGGCGCAATCTCCAACCCAGGAAGCCGCCGAGCCGAGCGAGGGGCAGACTCGAAAGCGCTCTCGGAGCGAGTCTTCGGATGCGTCGACCCCGATAACTCCCCGGGGCCCTTCCTTTCTGGAGCGGCATGATGAGGATGAAGGTGCTTCCGTTGTTCCCTTCCCCGCTGTGCCGCTTCGGGCGATGGCGCCGCAGCCACCGGCCAAGAAGAAGAAGAAGAACGAGAAGGCTACGTCGGTCTTCAACTTGTCAGACATTGACTCGTAAGTAGTTCCGGCTGCTTTTATTCTGCTATTTTGCGTGTACAATGTTTCTTCGTGTCTTGATCAATATTTTCTTTGCAGCCACTCCTTGGAGGGTTCTCCAAGTGAGGGCGCTCAAGAGGCCATAGGGGAGTCGAAGCCGAGGGTTCATCCCTCTCAGGTGGTGGCCGACTCTAAGGACGACGAGCCGAACCTCTCCAAGCGAGAGGCTCGGGTAGTTGTGACTTAGAAGACCGCACGCGGAACTTCAGAGTCTCCACCTGAGCATGTAAGTAATTTGCATCTTTATCTTGTAGGGGGAGCCCCCGGGCCCTTTTTCGGATGATCTCTTGGTCGTTTTATGTTCTTGTGGGGCGGAGCCCCCGAGCCCTTTCTGATGGTTGTTTTGCTTTATTTTGCAGCCCTTCGTGCATAGCGCTAATCTCCTGATCCAGCAGCACCTGGCGTTGGAGGCCAACATGCGGTAGTTGCAGGGTTCGTGTTTTTGAGCATCTTTCCTCGGTTATCTCTTTCATCTATGCTTCTGTTGATCCTTTTGTTCTTTGATGTTTGCAGATGAAAATAATGCGGCTCTCCGTCGGATGGATGCTCTTGACAATAGCCTAGGTCGCGCGGAGAAGAAAGCTACAGATTCCATGGAGGCGAAAGAGCGCCTACAGAAGGAGGTAGCTGACACTGCTGAGGCCCAGGAGCATCTACGGAAGGAGTCTGCTGATCGTGAGGAGCAGCTTGCTGCTGCGGCTGCTAATCGCGAGAGGGAGATGGCCAATAGGCTGATGGTTGCGACCAAGGATTTTTCTGGTGAGTATCTTGTACTTGCCTAGGTCTTGTACTTTTTCTGCTATTCCTTGCCATGTTCTTATTTGGGTCCTTTCTTCTTGTCTTAGATGCATCAGGCATCGCATTTGATCGCGGTGTGTTGGAGCATGGAAATGCTCTTGATGATGCCACCGCAGCGGTCAAAGACTGCTGCGGTACTGCTGCTGGTGCCTTGGCGAAGGCCAAGGGGGTGCTCCGACACTTCTACAAGGAGATCGTCCCCAAGGGATCTACTCTTGAGGATGTCGACGCGCTGGCGGATGCCCTATCGGAGGACGCTCCGGCGGCCTACAAGCGCAAGCAGAAGGGCCTCGGCGCCTCGATGGGGTTGGCCATGGCCATGGCATCCGGAGCAGATCTGGACCTGCCGCACATCACCTCCCAGATGCCAACGGCTGCCGATGGCTCAGAGGTAGCTTTCGCTCTCTTCGCCTCCCACTGTAAGCGTTATGGGCCGAAGCTCATTGACCTGCTGGCGGAGTACGCGGCGAAGCAGCAGGAGGAGGTTAAGAGCAGGCAGTCTGGCTCTGAGGCCACTCCAGATGCTGGTGCCTAGGCTCTGTTGTAGTTTTGGATAGTATATCCTCTTCCTTTTGTGATGTATGATTTTGCTGATGAACAATCTTGACTTATGCCACGGGGTGGACTTTATGTATATAAGTTATGTTTTGATCTCCCACCAGTGATGTTTGTGATATTCATTTCCTTACTTGTTTGCCTTTAGGGTCCTTCGGGTGAGATTCCCGTAGATACTTCAACTGCTCCTGAGCCATGACCATCGTTGGATGATGCGTCGCAACCTATTTTCCTTCGCGACAGCTACCGCAGCCTGGAGAAGGATATTCTCGGCGTTCGAGGCCACACGGACATGTGGAAGTCGAAGGCTGAGCGAGCCACTGCTAGGGAAGAATTTTTGATTTGGGAGCTGCGAACGATTAGCGAGCAGCTTCAATGTGAGTCTCCGTGAGCTGTTGTTCTTTTCAGATGCACCTTTCTTATCTGTCATTTTTTTCTTGTGTTTGGTGCAGGCGCCAATCTCGTTCCAGAGGAGGAGAAGCAGCGCGTTGCTGTTCGGATGAATTGCCTGACCCAACAGGACTTGGAGGCTGGCGGCTTCTTCTGGATGCACCGCGATCGGGCCATCGTCCTTATGATGATTCAATATTGCGCGCACCAGGTTTCTCGTGTGCTGAGGCAGGCGAGGATTTACCTGGCGTCCATCTGGGCCATCATGTTTCCCCTGGATGAGGCACCTGCCAACCTTTGGAGCCTGCTGGCGAAGTTTCGGGACGTGGGTCACGTCAAGGAATTGGTGTGGCGTCAGCTGGTTGCTAGGGTGAAGGTCGCCCTTTCACTTGTTCGGCTGCATCATCGTGACGTTGATCTTGCGGAGGTGGCGACTGGGCCACCTCTTCAACCAGATGGTAGTCTTTGGGATATGCGCCCGCATTATGCGGCTATGAGGCAGTATGCCGAAGAAATTGTTGACCTTTTCGAGCAACGGGCGAGTGTAAAACTCCAGAATAGGTAGATCCTGTAAAGAAAAAACAAATTGATTTAAAATTTGTATGCATTCGAGTGGGCTTGTGGTGCCCTTTGTAAAGTTTTATTTGTATGGGCACGTTGTGCCTTGTTTTATGCATGTCCTTTTCGTTAGCCTGATGTGGTCACCTACACAGGTTGTATGCTTTTGTTCTCAGTCGATCGAGTCGTGAGGTGAGGCGTAGCCCCCGAGCGTGTTATAGCGAAAAGTAAGGAAAATAATTTTTCGGCCGAGGAACTTAGCTTTTATTCATATCGTAATGAGGAGGTACATTATTCGGCTGAGTAGCCTTATTGAAAGTAAAGGGATAACTAGGGGTAGAAGCGTCGCAGACGTGCAACGTTCCAGGGGTTGGAGTATTCGACTCTCGACGCAATGTCCATGAGGCAATAAGCGCCGCCTGGGATGACTTCTGTGATGATGTAGGGTCCTTCCCAGGGTGACTCGAGCTTTTTCGGCTGCTCTTGCTTGATTCGTAGGACGAGGTCTCCTTCGACGAAGGACCTTGGGCGTAGTCGACGGCTATGGTAGTTGTGGAGGCTCTGTCGGTAAACCACTGAGTAAGCCGCGGCGATGTCACGTGCCTCGTCGAGTGTGTAGACGGTGTGTTCGAGTGCGGCCGTTGATTTGGCTTCACTGTAGGAGACGAACCGTGGGGCCTTGTGGCGTACTTCCGTAGGTAGTACGGCTTCGGCTCCATGCACCATGAAGAAAGGTGTGAAGACAGTTGTGCTGTTCGGCGTTGTGAATAGGATCCAGAGGACGGAGGGTAGCTCCTCTGCCCAGGCTCCTGCAAGCCGTTCGAGTGGGCTGAGCAGGCGTTTCCTGATGCTGCCGCCTATGAGGTTGTTGGCCTTTTCGACCTGCCCGTTGGTCTGCGGGTGCGTCACGGAGGCGTATGATATGTTAATGCCAACGCCCTCGCAGAAGTCCTGGAATTCCTTCGAGATGAAGTTCGAGCCGTTGTCCGTGATGATGATGTGTGGCACGCCGAACCTATATACTATGGACCCGAAGAACTTGATGGCCGTTTTTCCTCTTTGGTTGGTGACGGGCATCGCCTCGATCCACTTAGTGAACTTGTCGACTGTGACCAGGAGGTAGACGTGGCCTCCTTTCGAAGATTTGGGCAGTTTGCTAATCATGTCGAGGCCCCATTGGGCGAAGGGCTAGTCCAGTGGTATGGGCCTGAGCTCCGATCCTGGTGCGTGTGGCTTGTCCATGAACCTTTGGCAGCCGTTGCATCTTTGGACGATGTCCTTAGCATCGTTCATGGTCGTTGGCCAGTAGAATCCAGCTCGTAAAGCTTTGGCGACGAGGGCGCAGCTACCTGCATGATGACCGCACATGCCCTCGTGGATGTCTTGGAGGATGGTTTTGCCATCACCGATGGTGACGTACCTTTGGAGTACACCCGAAATATTGCGCTTGTACAGCTCGCCATTGTGGAGGGTGAACGCTTTGGACCGGCGAGATATGTGTCGGGCATCTGTCGGATCGTCAGGCAGTTCTTTGTTTAGCAGGTACCGAAGGTACGGCTGCGTCCATGTCTCCTCGATTGCCATGACCTGCATTAGGCTGATGATCTCTCCCTCTGTGTCGAGCTTTTTGGGCCCTTCATCTCCTTTGGGTGGCGTAGCCCCCGAGTGCTCTGCTTCTTCGGGTGATCCCTTGGGGAATTTCCTTTTGATAGAGGGTACGCGGATTTGTTCGAGGAACACACCTGGTGGCAACCGCGCACAGGTGGAGCCGATGTTGGCGAGTCTATCAGCTTCCTCGTTGCTTTCCCTTCAAACGTGCCGAAACTCGCAGCCGTCAAAGTATCCGTCGAGTGAATTATAGAGCGCGCGGTACGCGATCATGTTGGCGATGTGCGCGTCGCACTCGTTCATCGTCTGTTGGAGGATAAGGTTCGAGTCACCGTAGATGATTAGGCGCGTTGCGCCACAGATCTTGGCCATCCGCATTCCATGTATGAGGGCCTCATATTCGGCCTCATTGTTGGAGGCACGGAATTTCATCCGAATGACGTATTTCATCTTTTCGCACTGTGGGGATGTCAGTATGACACCAGCTCTTGCTCAGGCCTCACGTTTGGATCCGTCGAAGTGCATCGTCCATGATTGCGTCATGTCCGGAGTGTCCGGCAGCTGGAGTTCCATTTAGTGGACTAGGAAGTCTGGGAGGACCTGAGATTTGATGGCCTTGCGGCACTCGTAGACTATGTCTAGAGGGGATAGCTCGATGCCCCACAGGGCTACGCGTCCCATGGCTTCGGGTTTGTTCAGGATGTTGGACAGTGGCGCCTCGTTGAAGACCATTATTTGATGCTCCTGGAAGTAGTGGCTCAGCCGACGAGCCGTCATGAATACGTCATAGGCGAGCTTCTGTTAGTGAGGGTACCTCTGATTTGTTGGTGTCAGTACTTCACCGAGGTAGTAGATTGGGAGTTGGACCCCATGGGTCTTGCCATCTTCGGTTCGTTCGACCATGAGTACGGTGCTTACCACCTGGTGCATGGCTACGATGTATAGCAGCAGAGGCTCTTGCTCCTTTGGCGTGGCCAGGACATGCGAGGTGGAGAGCATCCGCTTGAGTGCTTCGAATGCGTCGTCTGCTTCGGGTGTCCACTCTAATTTGTCCATCTTGCGCAGCAGATGGTAAAAGGGCAGGGCCTTCTCACCCATGCGGCTGATGAATCTGCTCAGCACCACGATGCGCCTAGCTAGCTGCTGGACACCTTTGAGGTTCTTCGGCTTCTCCATGGTTAGTATGGCCTGGATTTTCTTTGGATTCGCCTGGATCCCTCGTTGGGAGATGAAGTAGCCGAGTAGTTGGCCAGATGGGACGCCGAAGGCACACTTTTCTGGATTCAACCTGCATTCTTCAGCCCGAAAGGCATGGTGTTGTAGCAGAACACTCCGAACAACGTGATGAACGCCGTTTTCTCCTGATCTTCGACCTCCAGCCGAATCTGATTGTAGCCTGACTAGGCATCAAGGAAGGAGAGTTTCTCGCATCCTGTGGTCGAATCGATGATCTGATCGATCCGAGGAAGAGGAAAGTGGTCCTTGGGGCAGTGCTTGTTGAGTGACGTGAAGTCCACGCACATCCGCAGGATGTCCGTGTCCTTTTTAGGGACCAGCACAGTGTTGGCCAGCCACTCGCACTCCTTGATTTCTCGGATGAAGTTGGCATCGAGCAGTCTGTTGACTTTGATTCCAACTGCTTCGGCTCGTGGTTCTTACAGTCGTCAGATCGACTGCTTGACTGGCCTTGCGTCGGGGAACACATTGAGTGTGTTCTCGGCGAATTCCCTGGGAACTCCTGGCATGTCCGCAGGACACCAGGCGAAGATATCATAGCTCTCACGGAGGAATTCGACGAGTGCGCTTTCCTATGCGGGGTTGAGGTCGTTGGCGATCATCACTACTAGGAAACAGGCTGTTAGTGGCGCACCCGAAATGCCCATCCGTGGCGCACTAGCAGTGCGCCACGGGTCTTGCGCTACGGCTATCTCTCAGCCGTGGCGCACTGCCTAGTGCGCCACGGTTGTGTAGAGATAGGAGTAGCGCACCTCCTAGTGCGCCACAGAATTTTGGGATGGTGCGCTACCCCTGGGATCTTCTGTGGCGCACTACCTAGTGCGCCACTAAACTTCCATAGTGCGCTTTAGGTGTAGTGCGCCATAGAAGGTAGACCATGTGCGCCACAGATGTATTTTTTTGTTTTTTTTTAATTTCCGAGCCAGATTATATGCAATACAGATTATATACAATATTACAGCAGATATACACACATAGATACAAGATATACAATTATATATATAAATACTCAATATGAAAAACAAGATTGAAACAAATACATATAGATAAGTCTCATACATGAATACATAGTCTAAGTTACATTGTTTCGATCATGTTACAAAGTAGTAGTTGGTGACATGCGAATACATGTGTCGATCGAACAAGTTAGAGCTCGGAAGCTCGCCTAGACATCTAAACTAGCTAGCTAGACACAAACGCGGGATAAATAACCAAAGAAGATAAGCATGATCACCGCCGCGACGAAGGTGTAGGTCTTTATCCGGTTCCTTGTCCTAACTCCCGCTAGATAGCGCGTGTATCTAGCTTCCACCTCCGCCATAGTGTTGTACCCTTTGTAGCTATTGCCGCTGAAACGGTGCACCTGTCTCCGGCAGTCTTCCCAATCATCGTAGACTCCGGAAACCCGTCCCTTGTACACGACATACCACGTCATCTATAAGTTGACAATAATAATTAACCGATTATTGAAAAAAAACATATATAATTAAAGTCGCATATGAAGATACACTTATATAAAGTACTCCTAAATCAAAAAGACCAAACTCAAAAAGCATGCCTCAAATATAACTAGGTTGTTCGACACAGGAATATGCTACGATGGAACTGTCCGCCAAGTAGGATGCACAACACCTGGACCTATGCATAGCACAAGGCGGACAATCCCATCACAGCACATTCACATATAGTGTGCCACGACATTTCAATCATCGGCATTATTCTCGAAAAAGACCAAAGTAACTCAGAAAGCATGCCTCATATATAACTAGGTTGTTCGACACAGGAATATGCTACGATGGAACTGTTCGCCAAGTAGGATGCACAACACCTGGACCTGTGCATAGCACAAGGCGAACAATCCCATCGCAGCATATTCACATATAGTGTGCCACGACATTTCAATCATCGGCATTATTCTCGAAAAAGACCAAAGTAACTCAAAAAGCATGCCTCATATATATACATAGGTCGTTGGACACAGGAATATGCTACGATGGAACCGTACGCCAAGTAGGATGCACAACACCTGGACTTGTGCATAGCACAAGGCGTACAATCCCATCGTAGCACATTCACATATATAGTGTGCCACGACATTTCAATCATCGGCATTATTCTCGAAAAAGACCAAAGTAGCTCGAAAAGAATGCCTCATATATAACTAGCTAGGTCGTTGGACACAGGAATATGCTATGACGGAACGGTTAGCCAAGTAGGATGCACAATTCCTGGACTTGTGCATATCACAAGGCTAACTATCCCGTCATAGCACATTCACATATATATTATGCCACGACATTTCAATCATCGGCATATTCTCGAAAAAGACAAAAATAACTCGAAAAGAATGCCTCATATATATACATAGGTCGTTGGACACAGGAATATGCTACGATGGAACGGTGAGCCAAGTAGGATGCACAAGACCTGGACTTGTGCATATCACAAGGCTCACAGTCCCATCGTAGCACATTCACATATATAGTGTGCCACGACTTTCAATCATCGGCATTATTCTCGAAAAAAGAGTAAGGAAAAAAAGAAGGACCAAATTGAGCAAAGGACCAAAGAGTAAGCAAAAAAACCAAGCATTGATTGATATATAATAATAATAAGCAAAATAAGTTCACTTGTCGTCCACACACACACACAAAGGTCATCTATAGTTTGTAACTACAACTAGGCCAACATCAAGCCTTCTGGCTCGGCTTAGGGAACGGGAGGACGCCCTGTCTCGTCATGAACTTCCTATAGTCACCCTGCATCTCTAGGCGATCTTCTATGTCACGGTTATTCGGGATATTTCCGCCGTAGAAGATCCCCCCCGAAGTCATGACATCACGAAAGATGATTGCCCCAAACTGCTGCTGGATGCGATACATCTCTTGTCTAATATCCGAATCATTGATCTTGGCCTTTTCTTCGGCCCACTGTTTGAGATGATCTGGCAGCGTAGAATTTTGCTGGTCAAGTAGGAACGCCCTCATGTGATGGAGTGCGTAGTAGGCTTCCTTCTTACTGTTTTCCGGCTGCTTCACGCAGGGGAACTCCGTTACGTGGTTGAAGACATGCCTGCCGAACTTGACCTTCGTACGCACGAAGGTGGTGCCTTCCGTCGAGGCAAAGCCAGTGAGAGCATCATCCAGAACTTCCTTGATCTTGTCGTAGTTTTTCTTATTTTCTAGACTCCCCGAGTCGAAATACGTGGCGTGGGAATGCTTCGGTGATAAGGAGATGAGCGTGCAGTGTTCATCTCTGCGCAAAAAATTCAAATGGAATGTGTTGGAAAAAGAATGATGATGATCTAATAAAGCCAATCGACGGTGGCGAGTGAATAACGACTTACTCGGGAAAGTAAGGCACGAGAATGTATTCCTTTGTCTTGTTCGCCACGAAGATTCTTTTTAGGTACGAGGCCACGATACGTCGTTCGGCGGGGGAACCCAAGCAGCCGTCACGCATGTAGTAGGGGTCCACTATAGCGATGCCCGGTGTGTTCTCTCTAATGATCTACATGGCCAGGCTGAGAGAAAACAGACGGACCATGGTATAGTGCAGCGGGTATAGGTGGAACATATTGAAGATGTCGTTGAAACGCAGGAAGAACAGATCCGCAGGGGCATTGTCGACGAAGCCCAAGCCTGGTGGCACCTTAACCACGAATACCGGGTGCGAGGGATCTTTCTCCGATAGAAGGCGTCTCTCTATCGTTAGCACGCCGTCATGCACACTCTGCAGTTCCGAACTGGCGAGCTTCCGCAAATTCTTAGGTAGCATGGGATCACCCGCCACATGAATCCTCCACATAATTCCCTCGGGTCTTGGTGGCCCGTCCCGAAACCTGATCGGATTCGCAGTTGTTGACGCCACCGGCTGGCTCGAGCTGCTAGATTTTCTTTTCCTGCCCTTTTTTCCTTTTGGAGAGTGGGCAGGCACCGCAATCTGAGCACCGGCCGCCCTATGTAGTGTGTCAGGGCTTAGAATAAAGGGCCGGTTGGTTGTATCAGTTGGCTCTGTAAAGGCACAAGCTGGAGGCGTCTCCTGAGAACCAAACAGACGCTTGGTGATAGTGGCTTTCTCTGTGGGGCCACCAGCTAGGTCTTCTTCGTTGCCAAACTGAGTGCTGAAGAAGTGATCATTCCAGTCTTCGTCGTCCTCGGCCGGATCCTGCGCCATGTGCATATCATCAACATGATCATCCGACCCACCGCGTGGAGGTGACGGCGAGGGCGGTAAGGGGGCCTTACCACCGCTTGTCGCTGGCACGACAGGCGGTGCTGTTGTCTGTGGCGTGATGGCCCCCGCCGTCCCCAAACGGATCATGCTCTTTGGCCATAGCAAGAATAAGCCGAAGCAACTTCTGAGGACAGACGGCTCTTCTTCATCCGCTCCTGGGGGTTGAATGGGAGGTTCCAGGTCGTCGCAGCCCCTTAGCACCTGACTAATTTTAACCCTGTGCACGCTATCTGGCATCGGCTTTGAGTGGAACGTGCGCTGCAAGGGTTGAACGATGGTACCCTTGGCAACATCCCTCAGCTCGTTGTTCACGTAGCATAAGAGAGTGCAAGGAACATCCGTCTGCGGAAAACATGTACGGCGTCGTCAGAGCGAGATGCCATAAGAGTAATAGATGGCATGAAAGGCGGTAATTAAAGCAATTTGTTTACCGTGATGGCTTCGAGATCGGCTAATGTCGACGCACCGCATACGGCGACGGGCGTGCAAGAGACGGAAGGGCTGCTTGATGGCGCGGTGCTGGCCGCCGGTGTATTCTCCCTACCGACGGGTGCTTGGAGCTCCGGTGCCGGCGCGACGATGGCAGGGGGGCACCAACATGTACTCCGGCGCCGCGGTGATGGCAGGGGGAGTCACCAACACTTGCGGCGCCGCGGTGCTAGCGGGCGGAGTCACGAACACGTAGTTCGCCTGATTCATCGGCACCGCGTTGTTCGAGTGGCTGCTGACCATGCTTGGAATCGGGCACGGCCCTACTCGACCACCCGCACTCCAGTTCGCTATTGACTCCACCAAGGTAGGCAGGAAGGACGTGAGGGTGATTGCCAGGTTGTCTTGGACGATCTGCGGGATCCGCGCCACTTGTGCCTTAAGTTCTTGAACCTCTCGGTTTTCCTCCTCGCTCCTTCCCGACGACGCCACATGCGTCCTCGGCAGTGGACCAAAATGATCCACCCAATTCTTACCCCCGAGGCCGGCCAGACGGCCAGCCGACGACGGCTTCTTCGTAACCGGCTCTATTTTCTTGGCCCGGTTCATCGCCCTGTTAAAAGGGTTATCCCACCGGGTGGCCGCCGTCGACCCCTGGGATGAGGAACCCTGGGATCCATGACTAGCAATAATTTCCTCCTCCTGCAGAAGAAGTAACAGTGAATCATTTAGATCATCGATTAGATTGCAATCGTGTTGATCCGCGGTAATTATATTATACTTACCACAATTTCCTCGAATTCCTTCACCGCAGGATCCGCGGTGAGTTGTTTGGTTTTTGGGTCCACATGGTAACGGGCCCTGATGAAGTTTCGAACCTGCCCGGGTTCGAATTTAGCAAAGGGGTTTTCTATCCCCTTGGATCTATACTCTTCGTCCTCCTTATTCCATTTGGCCTCCGCGGTTCTGTATCCACCAGATCCGAGATGGTGATGACCTATATTCATCTCCTGCAGCACCTTTCCCCGATTACTATTGGCCAGGGCTCTTTCGGATTCACACCTCTCCTTGAACTCCCGGAACTGATCTTCGGTGATCTGCGGGTCAATCTTCTGGATCTCCTCGAGACTTTCGCCTTCTTTATAGATCTTCTTCTTTATCCGGGTTCTCCAGCTGGCCAGGGCGGTGCTCATCTTTGTGAGGGCGGATTTGTTTACTTTGTTCCCATGATAATTTGTGTTCTGATACTTAGCGGGGAACTTGTATCTTGCGTGCAGCTTCTCGAAGAGGAGTGTGCGCAAGTGGCCATTATCTTTATGCCGGAGATTCTCGGTGTTGATCGAGATGGTTGTCCGGGTGATCGCCGCCACTTGCCCACCGTACCCTTTGACGACAAGGGCGGGCTCCAAAGGAACCCCTGATGGGCTCACTTCGGTAATTTCCTCCCTGACCGTGCCGACCGTGTTCGGGCGCTGGTCCTTCGGCTTCTTCTTCTTCTTCTTAGGAGGGTTGCTACCACTCCCTGTGCCCTCGCCGCCATCAGTGGTTTCATCGTCCGCCGTTCCTTCGGCTTCTTCCTTCGCGTCTTCCATCTCATCATCCTCTCTCTCCTGGGGATGGTATTCTTCATCGTCTTCTAGCCGCTGGGCCGCCTCCCAGAATGTCAATTGTTTATTCGGAGGTCTGAGTTCTCCTTCAGCGCTGATGCGCTTAGAACATCCAGCCTCGTCATTGTCACACATCTTTGCACTAATAAAAAACAAATAATTGGTTAAATGCACGGAAAAATCCGGCATGACCTTTGCTAATTTTCTTAAACTAGGATTGCCCGATTTCTGCCGAAACGGAAGTTAATCAACATTCCGGCAAAAATTGTGACTCGTTTCATACAAGAACCTGCATACACGACATAATAAAGTGCTTCATATACAAGCACAAACCATTTCACAACCACATCCATCCAGTCCCAGCACAGTTCCACAAATGACCAAGTTCTATAATAGAAGATCATTACAGCAAGTGACAGCAAGCGAATGACCAAGTGATGACAGCATTCCTGTGAGGTGTAACTAAAAACCATTCCTTGCATGATCATTACTGCATTTGAAATAACCAAGTGATGACAGCAAGATCATTACTGCATTTGAAATGACCAAGTGATGACAGCAAGATCATTGCTGCATTTGAAATAACCACACCTGTAACTAAAAACCATTCCTTGCATGATCATATGTTCCTTTTTACTGTTCTGAATTTATGATGTTGATCAAGTTCCTGTGAGGTGTAACTACTTTTGCATATTTTCTTACTACTAGCTAATCCAGAGCACATGGTTCAGCACTAATCCAGAGCACATGGTTCACCAGCACATGGTCCTTGCATCTGTTCTTACTATTGCATCTTAAAGAAAATAGAGGGGGCAATAGAAAATCCTCAGCTCTGTACTCACATGGAGTACTAGATCATCATTGGATAGTTTCATAAGCAAGCAATAGCTTTTGTATACAAACATCATCAAAGCCTCAGCCTTTGCATCCTAGGCAGAGCTAAGTAATGAAGGGATTGTTCTTTGCAATGCTCTAAAGAAAATTCAGAGCTATAGAAAACCTCTATAGCTCTCTGTTCTTTGCAATGCTCTAAAGAAAATTCAGAGCTATAGAAAACCTCTATAGCTCTCTGTTCTTTGGTTTGGTTGTCCTGTTCCACTCTCTCTGCTCCTCCTCCCCCTCCTCCTCTCTATCTACCATTACCCCTCCCCCAACTTCTATATAAACCAGCAGTAGGGACAATACTACAAGCAGAAACAGAGAGCGAACACACAAGAACTACAAGCTACATGCTAATAGAACTACAAGCTACATGCTAACAGAGAGCAGACCCAGCCTTTTGTGTTGCTGCTGCCATCCATCTTTCAGTTGTGCCTAAACCTAGGGTTCGCATCAGAGAGGGGGGACAGAGGGAGTTCACAGCATCATCTGCATCTTTCAGTTGCTGCTGCCATCCATCTTTCAGTTGTGCCTAAACCTAGACTACAAGCTACATTTATCGTCGCAGTTCACAGCATCATCTGCATCGAAGGAACAAATGGTTCTTGTGCCTTGGTAATTTAACTGAACATGACTCTGAACAAATGGTTCCAGTGATGTGCTCTTGGTAATTTAACTGAACATGACTCTGCAGCCACTGGGTAAATGGATTTACAGATCCATCAGAGAATGCACTAATTAAAAGTCACCTAAATTTTGTCACTGACAAAGGAAAACAACCACTGAATATCAAATTCCCTCTGAACAAGAACTAAGCAAAACCCACTGCACTGCTTGCCACGGACCATCTGAACAAGAACTCCTCTGAACCCTAACCTCTAATCCTCTGAACCCTAACCTAATCCTCTGAACCCTAACCTCGAGCAGCAGCGGCGAGGCTCTAAGATGGAATGGATGCAGAGAGAGGCGAGAGAGGGAGAGAGGGGAGGGGCGAGGCTCACCTCTAAGATGAGGACGACGGTGGGCTCCTCCACGGCCTCCTCCTCCTCGAGCAGCAGCGGCCTCCTCCTCCTCGAGCGACGGGCGCGCGGGATCCTCCTCCTCGAGCGCACGGCCTCCTCCTCGAGCGCACGAGCAAGGTGGCCTCCTCCTCCTCCTCCTGGCGTGGCTGGGATGCGGCGGCGGTGGCGTCGTCAGAGATGCGGCGGTGGCGTCGTCAGAGTTGCGGTGTCGGAGGACGATGGGGATGGGATATGCGGCTAAGGACGATGGAGTTGTTGACTGCTAGTCATACTCACTTAGGCGTAACGCACCCTGGGCAAGTGCGCTACGGATAACCGTAGCACACTTGCCCAGGGTGCGCTACGCCTAAGTGAGTACGACTACTTAGATAAGAGGGTTGCCACCCCCTTTGCTAACACTAGCGCTGCCTTACCCCACTGGTTCCGCCCACTGGTCTATTCTAAACCTGTTAGCACCCAGGTTCGAATCCTGGTGCCCACATTTTTCATTTTTATTTTAAAAATACTTTTAAATGTTCCAAAAAATGCCCAAAAGTGGTGATATATGCTACAAAAGTTTTGTTTTGTTTTTAAAATACTTTTATATATTCCAAAAATGCCCAAAAGTGATAATATATGTCATAAAAGTGGTACAAATTAAATATGCTTCAAATATGTCATAATAATTTGTCCATAAATATTACAATCTTTTTCGACCACGCATTTTACAATATTTTTTGAGCTAGCGTTTTACAATCTTTTTCCCTTCTTTGTCGCGGTTGAATAATTTAGCCCCGGCACTTTAATGTTTCTTCTTTCGAACGGGCTACCTTTTTTGGGTAGGGTTGTCCTTTTTCTTCTTGTGATGTATGTTGCTGCATCGTAGTCGTCGTCATCTTCAATCTTTGGATCGCCGTACTGGTCGAAGTCTTGCTCGTTGGCGACTCCATCCATTCCGATGATGTTTCTTTTTCCTCTCCTCACGACAACACGGCTAGGCTTTGTCGGGTCGGTAATGAAAAAACATTGGTCCACTTTGGTAGCCAGTACCCACGGTTCATTTTTCGCGGCCACGTTTGCACCGGCGGCCTTGGATTTGGCTTCTTCGGGTATAACCATGGTTGTGAAATACCGATCTTCTCTTTCGACGCTCTTTGCCCATCTGACACGGAACATCGGCACCTTTTCTCCACAGTAGTCGAGCTCCCAGATCTCCTCGATTCTTCCGTAGAATCTTTCCTTCACGTTGTCATCGGTGTAGAATTCCGACGTTACGCCTGAGTTCTGATAATCACACTTGTTGTCCTTTTCCTCCGTGTAGAATGTGTAGCCGTTGATATCATACGCCTGATAGGTCACCAGGTTTTGCATCGGTCCCTGTGACAAGGTGAATATGATCTTTTCTGTGTTAGAAAAATGCGAGCGCGGGGGTTATCAAGGAGCGTCTGCCTAAACCAACGCGTGAAATCTGAGTTGTGCTCTTTGATTATTTCTCCCTGCGTCCTCTGTATGCCCCGGTCACTGTACTTCTTCTCGATTAACCTTTTATGCTTCTGTACCCAAGGATCGACCAGTTCTAAATGCTGTAGCGCGACAAGGTTTGCTCGATCAAAGTCTGCGCGTCGAAAATCGAAGTCTGCATGCAGTATGCGACGACCCTCTCGGTGACCAGATCCGTCGAGCTTGCCAAGGTGTCTGTTGACGGGAAGACCGACAGGGTTCTCGATGTCTAGATAATTCGTGCAGAAAGAGATGCACTCTTCGGCCAGAAAGCCCTTGGCTATGCTTCCATCTGGATGGGACCTGTTGCGAACGTATCCTTTGATGTGTCCGTTCATCCTTTCGAACGCCATCATGCTGCGGAGGAACATCGGCCCGAGTTGTACGATGTCCTCCACGACATGGACCAGCAGATACACACATGAACATATCATTATCCTCTCCATACGCACATGCATGAGCATCATCGATACTCTCCATATACACACACACATATGACCATCCTCTCCACATACACACATCATGAGCATCGATCATCTACATACATATGAGCACATCATCCATATACACATGAACACATCCTTACATGGACAACTTACCGAGATGAGAGACCGATCGCGAGAAAAGATGGAAAGGAGAGGTGCGCGCGTCGACCGGAGAAGGAGATGAGAGACCGGAGACCTCCTCTATTACTTATGTAACATCAAACGCAAGTTTTACATGCTAAAAATGGTGAATGGGTGGAGAAATTGAGGTGGGAAGGAGAAGATCCCGACTAGATCTAAGGAGGAAGAAGAAGGGGAAAGTGAAGTGTGGGGTGGTGGATGTGCTGTCCTAAAAAAATCGACACATCCGTGGCGCACACGGCCCTAGTGCGCCACAGGGAGTAGACACAACTGTGGCGCACTAGGCCATGTGCGCCACAGATGTTCCTACTCCCAGTGGCGCACTAGGCCGAGTGCGCCACAGAAGTTTGTGGCCGTTTCACAGCAGAGGGGGGCGTGCGCTTAGGCGTAGCGCACCCCCCCCATGTGCGCCACAGATGAGACTAACAACCGTGGCGCACATGACCCTAGTGCGCTACAGATGTTTGGCGTGCGGCCAACAGGCCCCTGGCCCACACACATCTATGGCGCACTATAGTCATGTGCGCCACGGTTGTTCTAGTTACTAGTAGGGCACTGCCCACAGGTGAGCCACGCCTGTTTTAGCCGTGGGGCACTTCAACCATGTGAGCCACGGATGTGCTGATTACCTATAGCCGTTTTCCTAGTAGTGCATCGCTGTCTTGGAGGCATCCGTTGGGTGGACCTGCACCTTTTTTGTGTTGACTATAGAGTCGAACGACATATCAGGTGTGTTTTGCCTGGCGACTGGGGTGCCCCGATGTCTATCATCTAGCGGAGCCTCGTGATCTCCTCCTGCATGTCGAACGACTAGGAGATTCTGTTGAAATATCTATCACAGTGGTCCGATCGGGTGAAGCTTCCCTGGACTATGATGACACCTCCGGGCCCTGGCATCTTGAGCAGTAGGTACGCGTAGTGCGGTCTTGCCAGAAATCTTGCGAACGCCACGCGCCCGAGGATGGCGTGGTACTGTGATGGCCAGTTCACCACTTCGAACTCCAGCCACTCGCATCGGAAGTTTTCGGGCTTGCCGAAGATGACGTCGAGCCATATCTTTCCCAGGGGATAAATGCCCTTCCCTTGGACTATGCCGTGGAACATCGTGTCGGATTGTTCCAGGCTGCACAGCGGGATCCTCATCACTGCGAGGGTGCTGGCGAACATCAGGTTGATGTTGTTGCCGCCGTCCATGAAGACGCGACTCATCTTGAATCCTCCGATCTGCGCCTCGAGCACCAGGGCAGCATGACCTGGGCGAGGGATCTGGCGAGGGTGATCCGAGCGATCGAATGTGATGCAAGACTCCGAACCACTGGGGTACTCAGGGATAGCAGGTGGAGCGGTCACGGCCAGGCTGACCTATCGGGTGATCTTCTTTTGCACCCTGTTGGTAGGGCGTCCCTTCTGGATCATCAGGGGCCCCTTTGGCGGTGGGTATCCTCCTGTACCATTGTTTGGTGCAGGTGCGATTTCTGGATTCGACGGTCCCACAGGTGGTGGTGGAGGAGCTCCGTGGGCGATGTCACCTGGTGCAGGTGCGGGCCCAAACCCAGGGTTCACGATCTGGCGTCGCATTTGGGTGAGACCCTCACTGAGTTTCTGAAACTCGCGGCAGTCCTTGAGGATGTGGTTGGACTTCTTTTTTACATCCTGCTTGTCGATGTAGAAGTGGATGGTGCAGGGACTAGACAAATTGTCGTATGTCGAGGGTGCGTCGTCACGGTTACGACGCTTCCATGTTTGTGTAGGGCGCCCTCCATCGCGAGAGTTGCCTCCGCGGTATCCGCTGCTGCGGTTGTCGTCGTTGCGTCGATCGGCATAGCTAGCTGCAACCATGTCGACTCCGTCGCGGTCATCGTAGATGCGCGATCTTCGCTTGCTGTGGCGTTCGCGCCTGCGGCCGTAGTCGTCCTCGTCATCTGAATGCATTCGGTGGAGGGAATCTTCGCCATCTGCCCACCTGTTGGCGATGTCCATGAGGTGGTCGAGTGTCTTGGGCTTGATGCGCCCAAGTTCTTCCTTGAAGTCTGGGCGCTTGACACCATCCTTGAAGTCATCGATCGTCCTTTCCTCGGAGATGTGTGCGGTGGAGTTCTTGATATGGAACCAGCGTAGGATGTACGAGCGAATGAATTCACTCGTACGTTGAGTGCAGGCCCGCAGTTCCTCGATCGAGGCTGGCCTCTTGCTGGTGCCCTTGAAGTTTCAGATGAAACTGTATGCCAACTCTTCCCAGCTTCGGATGGAGCCGGAGGATAGGCTGCTGAGCCAGATTCGAGCTGCACCTATCAGCTGCAGCTGAAGGCATTGTAGTGCGGTGTTTCTGTTACCGCCGTGTAGCTTGACGGACAAGAGGTGATCGCTGAGCCAGTCCTTCGGGTCTTGTGTGTCGTCGAACTTCGGAGTGTCCGAAGGGAGCTTGAAATTTTTTGGCATCCGTGTGCGCCGAATAGATCTGCCGAAGCATCGGGCTCCGCACAGCTCTCCGTCATCATCCTCGTCGGATTCAGTTGAGCAAGCGCGTCTGGTGCGTGCCTTGTCGACCTTGCGCTGGGCGAGGTCGTTTCGAGCGTCGTAGTCGCTGCTACGACGCCTTGGGCTCTTGTTACGTCGAGGCATATCGTGCTCGTCCTCGTCGGATGAGGGTGTGGGGCTCTGGTTGAACCTGACCGCAGATTTCTTTTTTGGCTCCGCAGGGGCCTCCTCGTGGAGCGCAGCTCCGACGAGTCCAAGACCGGCTAACGCGGACTTGTGCATGGCGCTTTTCAGGTCTCCCACCGGAGGTGGATGGGACGCGAGGTACGTGGTGGCTGACATGATTGCGGCCTGAGGTGTCTTCGGCATGACGTTGCCGTTCACGTCCATTGTCATGAAGGATGTGTTGAGGGCCCTTGTGGCTTCACGACGTGCAACAGGGTTCATGTTCTCCATGCGAGAGCAATATTTGTTGGTGTTGTTGCCATGTGAGCTGGAGACACCAACGGCGAAGAGCGCAGCTCGCCAATTGACGAGGCTTTGACTCGTCAATGCCCATAACGTGACCCCCACTATAGCTACGTATATCTTGCAACGGTAAGACCATGCGTATCTATGAAACAACTCCCCCACTTCCCGTGTGAGTAGTGAGATAAGACCACGTCATAAGAAAAAGAGATAAACACGTGATCTGTAACTTCCCCTTGAATATTTGCCTCTCAATCCCACTCATTTCTCCCATCAGTTTTACCCCGCAGCCGCCGGTGCCACCCATGGCTGCGCGTGCTATCATCTCCATCCCTGACTCATCTATCACTATGGCTATCTCTGATTTCCCACAGTACGTTTAGAGATCAGATGCGAAGGGATCGATAACTATTTCGTGGGCAAGTCGGACGCCACTGTATCATTGTGGACAACACTGTGAGTAGCGATACCGCCGGAGATCAGGGGCGCAAGCCTATTCAGATCTGTAGATCTTTCGGTTTCTCTTTTACCCATTCAATTTCATGTTGCTCTTGGTTGGCTTGATCCGTTCATCATGATTCTAGGTTACGTGCTTGGTCAATGGTGGATCCTTGGTGCATCGCCTGCTGTTCTCACCCCTCAACTGCGGCTGATCTCACCCAGGTCCCCCTACTACGAGTACAGGTCCCAAACACCGTCCTTATCTGGCTTTGTCTCTCTTAATCAGGTCACTAGGTCCTGCAGGTGGTCGCTCCTTTTATCAAATTTTACTAGTATACCAGATCTGTTCCCCAAATTGTACACCATGGTAGGTTCTGTAACTTTTTTGGTGCTCCTGTGATAGGCAAGTTATGATCGAAATTCAGTTTGTGTTTCTGGTTTCATTAATTTGACAGCCGTGCAAAAAAAAGATTACTATGCCTATCTCGTTTTGTTCAAATGATCCATACATATTAGTAGTTACTATGCTTAAGAGGTGCCTAGCATTCATTTGATTTTATCTGTCAGGCCACAGTCGTGTTCTTTACCATATATGCAACAGAATTATTATCTTATAGACCAGCTTAAGTCTGTTTCTATACATGTGCAAACAAAATAATTTACTACTCCCTCCGGTTCATATTAGTTGACTCAGATTTGCTAGATACACCCGTATCTAGCACTAAAACTTGACTAGATACATCTATATTTAGATGAATCTAATTCAACTAATATGGGTCGGAGAAAGTATATCAAAGTACCCATCTTTCCTCAGATAATTGTGTGTCGATGTCAATTCTATGCAACTTTTGGGCCTGGTAGAAGGAATAACTCGTCGGCGGCAGAAATATGGGAAACTCGATCAAGATCTAAAATTCTTTAACTTCCTAGATTCCATATTATATAGGTGTGTTTGTCAGGTAATTGTTACATTGAGCTATACATGCTAGTTCTGACATTTATGTTAGTTCCTTATGAAAAAATGATTTTTTCTTGTGCAGTTTCAGACGAGAGGTACATCCACACTAGTTGTGCGCTACCACTATGAGAAATATAAAGCCTTGTTTGTATATATGAAGAACGTAATTAGAGTATGTGGTATGGCCTCCAGCTATGTACCAATTTAGTTTCATATCCATTTCGTTTGTTTCATTTCAGCTACTTCTGAACAGTATTGCTTTTGTATTCTCTTGAGATTTACTATCAATTTTAATTTCAGAAGAACGCTTGCTTAGCAAATTACTACCCTGCATCTTTTATTTTATCTGCAATATTCTTGTAAATCTTTTAATCTGTTAACATTAACAGGGTCAGTAAAAAGAAATGCTTAGACAATCACTATGCTACATTATTCTATCTTCCGAATTGAGTTAAAATTTTACTCTGAAAACCACGACATGTTTAGACAATCACTAAGCAACTTCGTATGAGTAAGGTTGCGCTTCTGAGTAGGCTCTACTCAACGAGTGCAAGAGCCTGGGAATATCGAAGGATTTGGAAAGAATAGGACTTGCACGAATCTGATGCAATAAAGAGAAAATTTATATATGACTAAAAGGGTTCTCCGTTTCTTGTGGTTAACTGGGTCCCTATCATGCATGAAGATTAATTATCTCATGCACTTCAACCCTTGTACGTTGCAGCTATTTTAAATTGTACTACTCCCTCCGACCCATATTAATTGACTTGGATTTGTCAAAATTTGAATAAATCTAGACACTATTTAGTGTATAGGTTCATCCAAAAATTGACAAATCCAAGTCAATTAATATGGGTCGGAGGGAGTACTTTATTAGCTTACCTTTTTTATCTCACTAATTCTCTCAATTGTATTGTAGATTCCAAAACTAAATGGATGATGCATGGGTGAGGTGCTCAGAGCAAGTTTGCCAATAGTGCTACTACCAGATAGTTATATATAATGTTTTTCAATGCCATTTTCAGATATACACATCTTGTATTCAATGGATTACGTTCTTTGTAAAGCTACAAAGTTGAATTAATATATAAGGTGTTCCTTTTTACTATTCTGTCCCCTGTGCAATCTCAGCATTAGGCAAATAATCGTTGCTTGAAATATATGAACTACCATAAATGGTTGAGCTACCTATCAGCTCTTCGAAGCTTTTGCGATGATCAGTATCGCCATCTCCAAATCCATTCATGCAGGGTAACCACCAGTGCATATGAAGTGTTGTTAGGATCTAATATATTTGTTGCTACGTTACAACGCGTCTTCTTGTCGTTACCAAAGCATGTACATGTGTTGTTGTAGACACTTGCAACGCCACCTACGGCAACGCATACTAAATCCGTTGGTGTAGACTTTACCAAGACTTATATCGACATTCGGCAACACATCGATGCGTTGCCGAAGGGGTGGTCTTGTTGTAGTGCTTGGGTTTTGGAGAAGATGGGAATGCTGGAGATCGCGGAACGGTTAGCAAACAAGCAACATGGGGACATGAAGTTTACCCAGTTTCAGGCCCCCGGAGGGAAAACCCTACTCCTGCTTGTCTGCTCTTGATTATGGTGGAACCGAAGGTTACAGGGGTGCGCAGATGCAATCTGGCGTGAGGTGTGTATGAGGTGAGTTGAGGAGATCTCCTCATCGTGCCCTCCTAGCCTTTATATAGATAGGCCGGTCCTAGGCATAGGTCGAGTCAGTTACATATTTGGGTTCGCCCCTTTGAAATTCTATCTACTCTAGTCTTGTTCTCCAAGCATCCGAAGGCGTCATGGGCTTGGGCCACCCGAAACCTCAGCAGGCCGCGTATCTTGTCATGGGCTTTCTTTGGGCTGAACTAGGTATGCCGATGTTGTGTACCCATGGGGTATAACCATGTCATCAGGAGTTAAAACCATTCTGGAATGAGTTTGTGGATTACAAGACATTAGTGAAAGCTAAGAAAATGTCTGAAATGAATAAGCTAAATGCTGCTAACAAGAAGTATCACCATACTATGGGGCAAGGTGGCTACAGGGCTGGCATTCCTAAGTGGAAGAAACTTGAGGAACTGCGTGATAAAAAGGTCATCCCAGAGACAGACGATTGGATCGAATGTGCAAAGAATTGGTTTTATGGCCATGGGGGCACGTTGAACTCAGAAGGGAAGTGTATATATAACATAAGACATAAAGAAAACCCCTTGCCCATCGAGAATGTAAGAAATGCAGTAAAGGCTGTTGAAAAGGGGAAGTTCATTCCCGATAGAGAGAATGACGAGCTCACACTCGCACAATAGGCTCCCAACCATGGAGCACTGGTTTTCCCGCAGACAGGAAGAAAAATCCTGATAGAAGCCGTAAGAGAAGAAAGGACAAGGCGGAAATTGAAGCAAATATTCAGGCAGACCGGATGCGTAAAATTGAAGAACAAATAAAGTGGCAACAAGATAAAATTGACGCACTTAGACAGCAAGGTACTACCGGCCCATCTCAGTAGCACATGGTGGTAGAACCTGCATTCAATGCTACCGGCCTATCAAATAATCAGAAAAGCAGTGTGGCTTCTACCGAGGTCCCGGGTGATGACGATGACGATGGTGCACCAACAATGGCTCGTGTTGGCTACCCAGTGGATGATACCACGAGATGACACATTGCGAGCTACATGTCAAAGTTGTGAACATAACAATGAAGGTGGCGGTCGGCTATGCCTTACCAATTGGACCTAAACCAACTTACCATTGTCGTCCGGTTCCACAGGGCAACGTTGTTGTTGGGATGGATGAAGTCATGCACGACTTTCACCAGTTGAAGCTTGACTACAATGCAGGTGAAGGGGATGTGACTGAACTGGGAGAAGCAACAAACGTCACCATTCTATGGCCAAAGGAATATATCGTGCTTCCAAATTAGACGCCAAGGCCATCTTCGCGCCGCCTCACCCATACCGCCAGCACAACAGTCATCTCCGTCGCCTCACCCGTCTCCAGTGCAACAACCGTCTCCAGCACAGCCGTCGCCGCCGTGGCAGCCATTGCCGCCACGCCAGCCATTGCCGCTGCGCCAGCCATCGCCCACGCCTCAGGAAAAAAGCGTAAGCGTACCACCGCTACTCTGCGGAGTGGTAAGCGATCGCCGACACGTAAACAAGATCCTCTTCCAAATGTACTAAAGGTTCCTCCCAAGAGAGCTTATGACTGTACTCATGAGGATACTGCGGCGATCGTCGAGGCGGAAATGACAGAGTTTTTCGCTAAGCTGGGGCAACCGAAAGAGCCAGAGTTTCCCAGCACCAAGAAGATAAAGCCTGAGTGTTCAAAATGCTAAAGGTCCTTCACCAACCCGAGCCAAAGCTGTCATCGGACTATGAGCGCTCTATTCTCAAGTCACATGCGGCACAGAATTTGTCAAAGAGCACTAGTGCAAGCGGGAAATCTGTTCCCCAGCTCGGAGAACAAAAAACAATCTTGCGCCCCTCTCAAGGTGATTTCCCATACCAATGTGGGGTCGAGCAAATATGCGGCCGAAGAGCAGTATGATCCAGAGGTAGTTGCACTACGGAGAAGCGGCCGCTGCTCAATGAGTATTGCCCACTACTTATCCCAGTTACAGTACTTCCCCGAGACTCGAGTAGCATTCAAATACCAGTACGGGAATCCTCTCGTCAACCCTGAGGAGGTAAAGAATCTACCAACAAAAATGCAAAGATTGCATAACTGGTACATGAATGCCACAAAGGCCGAGGCTAACTGGATAATGCTGAGTGTTACAAAAAAGCATTACGAAAAAGAAGATAACATGGTAGCCATTGAATTTGTTGAACTATTTTAATTATTCAACTCAAGACGCCTTGGAAAAATCGATCATCAGTGCCTATTGTTTGTAAGTACTAATTATGTAATTAAGTCTCTAGCTATCTCACCTTGTTTATTGCATGTATATAATCATACTATATTAAGCAGAATGAAGATTCTCGAATGCAGCAGAGGACAAATCTATGGCATTGGGTTCATTGACCCATATTTTGTTCATCAAGCTAATCTCAAAAAAAGACCCCAGAATATAGAGGATAATATTGTACACGCGTTAAGGTTTCAAGAACCAGAAGGAAAATAGTATTTCCTTACAACTTCGAGTGAGTGTTATTGTCTTGTATACATTTTCTATTTTGCTTACTCGATGTTAAGTGTATAATTTATGAGTTATGCATGTGCAGTTTCCACTATATTCTCCTAATCATTCAACCTGACAAAGGAAGGGTACTAGTCATGGACTCGAAACATAAACCCCTTGAGATGTGGGCAGACATGCAGATGATGCTCCAGCGGTAATTCTAATCATTACGGCACTATATCGGCAATTTTCGTGAATTTCATGATATCAAGTAATTAATAACTCCTTTTATTCGTTTTCTTCGCCGGGCAGCGCTTGGAAACGGTTCACCAAGAAGGCTAGGGGTGTTTGGAAAGAGGAGCTTACATTTAAACCACTAGATGTAAGTACCACTATCTAGATTCGCGCATCTCTTTGATTCTAGTTTTGATACCGTTATCATGCTTGATTATTATTTTGATTGAACTCTTTTCTTGTAAAGTGTCTGACGCAGGGACCAGGGAATAATTTAGGTGGATACTATATTTGTGAGTTCATCCGTCAGACATGTTGTAAGAAGGGAAGAAATTTAGAGCAACTTAACGTACGTAAACAATTTTCATAGTTTTTTATTACCATCAAATTGTGTTTAGTTTTATTCATATAGGTTGACTCCTTTAAATCAGCTCGAACGGCTGCGGGATGGTCTTCTGCCAAAGGATCACGTATGAGCAATTCAGGAGGAATTGGCGGGATTCTTGGATGCAGAGGTCATAAACCCAAAAGGAAAATACCATGTAGACTTGGGTGTATAGGCAATAGGGACTGTATAAAGAGTTTATTTTGTATGTATATATGTGCATGAAACCCGTGTATCGAATGTAATATGTTGGACACTTGGATCTCTATAGTCATGATGATGTTGTGTAATATAATGGTTCCTTCATTGATGAGTGCAAACACAAAATAAAAAATAAAATAATATAAATGAATTCTCTGTCGCGGCACAAAAAGTGGCTAAAATGAATTCTCTGCCGTGGCAAAGAAATGTGGCAAATTACTGCCGCGGCAAAGAGTGAGTTGTCCCGTCTCGTAACACGAACCGGGCGGTTGCTCCTCCCCCCTCGCGCGGAGCAGCAGCCACGTGGAGCCCTTTCTATCCCGGTTCGTGGCCAAACCGGGACTAAAGGGTGGAGGCTTTAGTCCTGATTGTCCCGTCCTGGTTGGGCAACCGGGACTAAAGCCCCTTACCAACCGGGATGCATTGCCCCTTCTTCACTAGTGTATAAGCTAATTCAATAGTGGACATGCAAACATCAATCACCAGAAAATGGGTTAAATAGAGGGAGCAAAGGCAAGGTTAGCCGATGAACTGCGATGCTGGATTAGGCGCACATAGGCCGGTGGCCTACTGGCCTCCCTCGTCTAGATGCATCGCAGAACAATCACGTACCCAGCTAAGTTGCATTGATTATTTGGATACCTCCTATTATTACCAACGAGCACGAAAATAGGTAATGACTATGAGGTAACAATTTCATGTCGATAGGAATCAATTCATATCACTACGGGAAAGGAATAAGGCGCCGACAGCCAGCTGCTACGCTGGAGGCTATTTGTCGGAGTCGTCGGCATAGGCCCCGATATGTGCAGCTGAGCAAACTGGTCGTCAGCATAGGAGAGCCGTCGGTGTAGGCAATGGTGGGCCGAAGGAAAGCATTGGTGTAACACGGGAAGTCAGCTTAGGGCTTGGCCGTGACGGCGATGTGAGGACGTAAGACCTATGCCAACGGCTAAGCTATCGGCTTAGGTTCCACGCCTACGCTAACGACATAGTTTGTGAGAATATGTCCATATTCTACACACATGTGCATCATGGGATGGCGAATAATGCTTCAGGAGGAAGTTTTCTTTTTTGAGTGCCAAAAATGGGATGTTTTTTGGAGCAACTATGAAATAAAAGTTTCAAAATGGTACCACCCCTTTTTCAAAAATACTAGGCCACCTAGCATAGCCAATGTCCCAACTGGGGTATTTTAAACCTTCTCGTCCACTGCTCGTGAAAAGGACAAATTCATGCTGAATCGGTAGGAAGTGAATTAGATTTGTACTATAGTACATGATCCGATGCTCATGATTTAAAAAAAATCATTTTTGGATTCACAATATGCTATTTCATCATATATCCACTGCAAGTTTAGTGAGGCTCAGCCTTGAGGTAAGAATCTTCATACCCGCCGTTTTGACCATAGTTTAAAACAGGCATAAAAAATTAAAAAACGATCCAAACAATATAAAACATTCGCGTTGTTTTATATTATGTGATATAATTGTAAGGAAAAATATCAAACTTAGTATATTGATTGCATATTAAAAAATCCTTCTCACAAATAAGCTATCATGTTTCAGATTTCATGGTTTTCAGGCCAAACGACGAACGTTAGGGCTAGAATCACGGCATAATTTGTGTTAATGTGCCCATATTATGCACACGTGTTTATCTTGGGATGGAGAACAATGTTGTAGGAGGAAATTTCCCTTTTTGTCGCAACAAAAAGCTATTATTCATTTTCCAAATGCTAAAAACAGGATGTTTTGTAAAGCAATCGTCAAATCAAAGTTTCAAAATGGTACCACCCTATTTTTCAAAAATATTTGGCCACCGTGCATGAACATTATCCCAATTGGGGTATGTTAAACCTTTTCGTACACCCCTTATAAAAAAGACAAATTTCCACTGAATCAGTAGGAAGTGGATCAGATTTAAACTCTAATGCTCATGATTTTTTTTTAAAATATTTTAAGGTTTACAATATGCTGTTTTATTAGAGACCCACTACAAGTTTAACGAGGCTTGGCCTCGAGCTAAGGATTTTTTAGTATCCTCGAATTCAAAAGGAAATTATAATGTATGCTCCCATCTTTAATAAGATTCCCACTAAAAGCATATGAACATGTGATTGCTGGCGTGAACAAGGCCTCGTTTCTGCCTTTACTCGTACCCTCATGGCTTCCCTTTTCATTTCATTTGATGCAATATATATACGATGTAGCAACTCACACTACTAACGCCGAAATTAACGCTGGTTTAGGTAGGGCAACCTGTCTTCCAAACGAGGCCTTAAGAGTGAGTAGTGGCCACTGGTAGGCAAAGGTTTGTTCAGTTGGATCACATGCATCGCCGGAGTGGCCACACTGGTAAGCAAGGGCAACGGAGTGCCCCGCAGGAAATAGATTTTGCGTACGTGAAAAACACAATCTCAGTTCTCAGCTAGAGCATGAGTTTGTGTTCAGGTTCAACAAAATCACGATGAGTTGTTGCCTATCACGACTTGGCTCTCCAGAAACGGATTCCAACCAAACAAATCTTGGCAACGGGCGCAATCTGCTTGGTAGGCGCTATCATGGAGGCGACCGCTTCGCTCTCTCACCCTCGCTCTCTAGTTCCTCAGAGTGCTCCGCCGCCGACCGGGCCCTTTTCGGCTCCTCTCCGCCAGATTAGCCGCTCGGAGTTGGACGGGAAGTGGTGCCGGAGTAGCTAGGTGTAGGTGTAGTGGCTTTGTGCCGGGTGTGAGCTGCATGCCCGTAGTTGACGGCGGCGTTGGAGATCTCTGCAGCAAGATCTCCAGCGATCTAGGGTTCCTCGCCTTCTCCTTGCCCTTGGTGGATGGGTAGCGTCGGCAGCGAGCACCGCCACCTTTCATAAAGCTGCTTGGGACGTGGGCGGGCTGGTTTTTCTCCCAGATTTGAAGCTTGCTCTGGTCGACCATGGCGGCGAGGGGAGTGGGGTCTGTTGGGCGCCAGCTCCGCACGTCGCCTCCGAGTTACTCCTGCGCGCTGGCGAGCAGCGTCGGGAGGTCGCTGATCCTTCTCCCTCTTCGTGCTCTAGTGGTTGGAGCTTTGGGTGGGGTGGGTCGATTCGGCGGCTCGGGCATAAAGCTCGCGGGCTTTTCGGCTGCGTCGATGGCAACAGCTTCTTCGCCTTTCTCTTGGCCTGCCGTGGTGGCGAGGGATAAAGGGGGAGAAGTTCGATGCCAAAGACGAAGCTGAGGTCGGATGAAGCTGCGCCTGCAAGATCTTCTGTGGTCCACTGGTAGTGGCGTTGCCAGGCTGCTGCCCGTTCTGGTCAAAAGGCGACCTAGGGTTCTAACCTCCATTGGAGGCCCTACACCGAAGCTTTGCGTCGGAGCTCGACGCCTCGCCCTCGACAAGTGGTTCATCCCCGGAGAGAGTGAGATGGTCGGCGGCTTTGCTTCTTCTCCGGCTTGGTGAGTGTCACGAGCAAGAAACCTCCACGACCTCGCCAACTCTGTCGTCTGGAGGTTGCCGGAGAACGGTGGCGGAGATGCCCGAGAACTTGATTGCATTTTTCTCTTTTTGTCCTGGAGTGGTTTTTGTATTGAAGAAGCCCTTATGTGTAATTTCTAGAGTTTCTAGTGTGTTTGTTGCTAAGGGCTTCTTTGCATATTGTACCTGCCACGTTTTTCTATAATGCAGCATCCGGGTCTTCTAGACCCCTTTATTGTTCAAAAAAAAAAAAAACCAAACAAATCTTGTCCAATACGGGCAAGATAACTCCTATTTATTTGACGGGTTTGAGTTGGGTTGCTTTACAAGATCTCTTTCGATCTCTCGCCTCTTCAGCCTCGCTCGGCGGCGATCCCCATCATGCCACCGGCCAAGAAACGAGCGAGGCGACACCGCCGTCCATGGTCCGCACTCCCGCACGATCTGCTCAGCATCATCCTCGACGGACTCACTCCGTCCTTCGGCGACCGCGTCCGCTTCCGGGGCGTGTGCCAGTCATGGCGCGCCGCCGAGCTTGCTCATCCGCGTCCTCCCATGCCATGGCTGGTCGCCCCCGGGCACTGCGTCAGCCTGCAGGACGCCTCCATCCATCGCGTCCCGCTGCCCGAGGATACAGCCTCTGCCGTTTGCCGAGGATCCTTTGGCGACTGGCTCGCCCTCGTGCCGCCAACAGGCCGACCCTTCCTACTGAACGCTTTTACCATGGAGCGGATCAAGCTGCCGCGGCGGAAGAAAAAGGCGATGATTAAGTTCGTCCTGTCGTCGGCGCCGGACTCGAAGAGCTGCACGGTTGCCGCCATCCTTTACAATGACGACGACACCGCCGATGGAATGAAACTAAGGCTAAGCAAGATCTTGGTGTGCCGTGCAGGGCAAGGGGGCTCTTGGCGGACCATGACCAAGGCGATGGAGCTGCAAGACATCATATTCTTCAAGGGGAAACTCCATGCGCTGGACGCAGACGCCCGCATCCACGTCTTCCAAAGTGGCGACCTCCTCCACCGTGGTAGGCCGTGGAGGCCACCCGGGTCTGACTATGTCGGGCGCAACTATTTAGGCAATGCCAAGCTGAACCTGGTTGTCCTCCATGGGAGGCTGCACATTGTCGGTAGGGCCTTCGGGAGAAACCGTGTGCCCGGCTGCACACACTTCACCTCCAATATCGGGGTGTTTGCGATGGGCCTCGACGGTGAGACGACGACGACCAACAAGCGGAAGCAGCTGGAACAGGCCAAGGACTTTGGCGGGCACGCTGTTTTCGTCGGCGACGCCTGCTGTGACGCTTTTGCCGTCGTCGGCGCATCCTCCTCGGGCGGCAAGATCAGAGAGAACCAGATCTGCTTCGTCGACGACGAGAAGAACGTGTTGTCGCTTACGACGTGCCGCCGGCGACCTTTTCGGCAGCTGCAATCTTACGACGTGCGTAACGGCTGCCTCCGTACATACCAGCCACCCGAACCATCATACGGCGGGAGCGGGAGCGGGAGCAGGACCTGGCTGTGCGTGACGGCACAGCGCTTCCCGCACAGCAGCGCTATGGAACCGCCGGCGCACGAGGCGTCGTCGTGGGAGGAGCGGCAGCTACAGGACGTGGCCAACTGCCTGGGAGCAAGGATCCATCCCTCGTACACAACCCACAAGAAGCGCAAAGCAGGCGGTCTGTCACGCGTGACCGTGCGGGTCTCCGTCCCTAAGAAGACAGCGGCATTTCGCAATTACCAGGACTGGAGTTTCACGCAGCGCCGGCCATCGGCCAGGGCGGCCAGGCAGGCGGCAGCGCACGAAGCCGCCACGTTCCTCAGGAGCCGGTTCCGCAGCGTCTTGGACGACAGCCCGTGGAGCTCCGTCCCTCACTACCATATATAGCCACGTCCAAGAGGAGGAGGAAGAAGAAAAAAAGCCCAACTCGGACCTGCACCACGGCGATCTGTTCGGGCAAAGATATTGGTACGTTGACTAGCTTTTGTTCGCCATCGATCTGCTCTTTTCGCTTCAGTTGAGCGCCATTATATTTGCTCCAAAAATAGAAACATGCGCTTGATTCAAGAGATCGAGCAACTTCACTTAATACTATAAAGAAAACACGACGACACTGTAGACGCCGTACACTACCGGAAAATAGCTGGCTGCCGTGCATCGATTCTTTGCCGTGGGCTTTAACACGGCAAAGCGATCTTTGCTGTGGCTCCCTGGCACAAAACTCACGGCACAGAACGACGTCACGGTAAACATACAAAGACAGCACGACAATATAATTATACAGAAATTATCGTCACTTTGAGTTGTGGCACTCTTTGGTTTTGTAAACGGGGTGAACAATATAATTATCGTCAATATATAGAAATTTTCTTGCAATTCTGGGATTTCGGTGCCCCCTTGCTCGCCCTTTCCACATCGTTCCACTTCATGGGCCATGTCGGTGCTCGAGTGTGAACTTTGGAAATTATGATAGGAGAATGTTCTCCCGTTGCTCGTCTTTGACACGATCCTTCTGATCGCAAATTCTAGGAGCAGGCGGTGTGATTTTCAGTGCGCTGGCATCACCTGCCACATGGCATGGCCACTCTCGGTTGGGTCGCGCAGTGTACAAAGAATTCATATGCCCCTTTCGAGAGCGTGATTTTCGCTCAATTTTGTGAACGTGCGGAACCAAGCATTTGAACTCTTGAGTATTTGAGTGCCTAAAAATGACCGTTTTGAACTCGTGCAGCTGACTAAATGAATGGCGTGTCTAAAACTTGAATCCCTCGTTCTCCGTGTGTTAGACCTTGGTAGGTGTCGTGGTATTGCCGACGAGTACGCCATGGAGGGTTCTCACAGTGCGTGTTTAGAGACGTGGGGGAAGGCGGACGGTTGACGGGTACGAGGTAACACAGCTTACCAGGTTCAGATCCCACAACGGTGGCGGAATCTTACTCCTGCTATAAATCCTATAAGGGCAATACGCCGAGTTACAGTGATAGGTTCGCTGTACGAGGTGTATGCTAATCGCTACTTGGTTGCTGAAGTTGTGCCCTAAAGGCCCCCATAGGCCCGACTTATATAGTCGCCTGGTCCTAGGGTTACATGGAAAAGTCCTAGCCGGACAGGTTACAGAGTCCTACACCGTCTATTACTACTCTTGTGTATCTTCCACTCCAAGGCTCCGTACGTCGGTGACGCCAACCGTAGCCTTTCTTTATCCGACATGGGCCTCCCTTCTGGATCCATCTAACTAGGCCCCCCAGCAAGCCATGGGCCATGCTACCAACTGGGGGCCACCCGGGTTATCCGGATAGGAGACATACTACGAGGATACCCATATAGCATATCCCCAAAGTAGCCCCCGGAGAACTCCGAGATCTTGCGTCGTCTTGCCTCTTCACGTTGAATGCTCCGTCTAGATGGATGTCGGCAAATCGTTAAGCAATATATTGTAGTCCTCCCAAAGAACCCTGCAAGGTTTTCTCCGTCTTCAATATGTAAGTCGAAGAAATGCTGAATCTTCCACCGTACTCTTCCGTAGCCAGACTGGATCCGTCCATGCCGGAACTTCCAATGTGACGGCTCATCTGCCTTTGTCAGCTAGGGCGACGTAGGCGTAGGTCAGCGACGCCTCGTAACTCACACATGCAGAGAACGCAATCATGTCCGATTTTTCCACACGAGCGATATGAACCGTTGGCAGCGACGGTTGGGACGTGGCAAAATTTCCGCACACGCTCGCGTACACGTCGTCTACGCGGCAACTATCTGATCAAGCTGCATGAATCTTGATGCTGGAGATCATAAATAGTAACTGCGGTGGAACTTTTTTACTTTTCACCCCATTCTCTCCTCGCATCGTTTCTTCCTCTAGCGAGCGCCCCCTCGAGCTCTCCGCGCAATCTTCGCGAAAAAAACCTAGCTCCAATTCTTGCCAGTCACCTCCAAACCCGCACAATGGCCAGTAGCAGCTCTTCTCCCTCGATGGCGGCGTCGAGCAAAGCCGCGGCGAAGCCGGCGAGCTCCTCGTCGTGCTCCTAGAGGGTCTGGTCATCCCCGTCTCGGCGGTGGTTGAGTCCACCGGTGGCGACCATAATCCAGCGGCACTGGAGCCGCTGGAGGAGGAACTCGACTCCCACAAGGGCGATTGGCGCAGTTCGGACATCACGGACATCAAGGAGCTGATCGCCGAGGGCTACCTCCCTGCGACGGAGGGGCTCGCCTGGCGGGCGGCGCCGGTCGGCGAGGTGACACCTTCTCCCCAAGCCGGAGAAAAGGTGTACCTCAAAGCCCAATTGGTACGCGGCGTCTCCCTGCCCATCTCTAACTTCTTCCTTTCCGTCTTGAACCACTATCGAGTCCAGCCCCAAAACCTCTCTCCCAATAGCATTCTAGCGCTTAGCAATTACGCGGTGCTCTGTAAGGGTTACTTAGGGATTAAGCCTAGGCTAGATCTCTTCGTGTATTTCTTCACCGTCAAGCGTGAAGCCGGAGCCAGTAAGGAGGAACTTAGAAATTGTGTCACCATAAGCTTCAAGATCCGTCCTGGCCGGCGGTTCCCCGAAATCGTCGGCCACGAGTCCTGCAAGAACTGGCAGCGTACTTACCTCTACGGCCCAGATATCCCTCTGGCCGTCCGAGAAGTAACGTACCCGGACTTCATCGATGGAGCCGCCGCCGAAGCCTCATCATGGAGATCCCATGCCTCCCTTCCCTCCGACCTCGATGCTTCCCGCGCCATAAGGCGGATAGAGTGGTTCGTAGAGACGGGTTTGACCGGCTTGGACCTAGTCATGTGCTGGTTCATCAGGCGAATCCAACCTCTACAGCACCGCGCGAAGCTAATGCACGAGTATACCAGCGATAGAAGGGATAGCCTCCGCATCTCCGTGGACAATTTCTCGAGCGACTCCGTCAAGCTCCGTCTTAAGGACATCGTCAAGGTGAAGGACAAGAAGTGTGGCTTCACCATCACCTATGACATGTTCGTGGACGGCAAGTGCCCAAAGGTAGTTGTTTATTTTCCATGTATGACATATACTCCAGTTCTTCCGTCTAGCAAATGTCATCCCGTCTAACACGGTGGTTCTTCACCTTACAGCTTAGCGACATAGATGAGGACATCATGGCTCCTCAAATCTATGATCCAAAGATGAAGGAAGTCACCGTCGTGTCCGACGACGATGCTCCATTGGCGCGAAAGCGGAAGAGCTCCACCTCTGACGCTGCCGACGGAGGCAAGAAGAAGATGACGGAGGGTGGAGCCTCCAAGAAGACTACCGCCGCCCTGGAGGCGGAGAAGAGAAAAGTTACTGGGATCCCCTTTGCCAAAGGACCCCCTCTTGTGTAAGCTTGTTTCTCTCCGACATTGTCTATTTATCTGTCTTGCTCCTGTACTTATGCATTTTGCACATTTCAGGAAGAAAGCTACGACCAGCTTGAAGAAGACCTCCAAAACATTGGGGGCTTCTAGAACCATTAAGGACATGCTGCATCGCGACGCATATCCCGCCATCGCCCCTGTCACTCCCTCCGTCAAGCCCTCGTCTGCCCCGACAAGCTCACAAGCTAAGGAGGCATCTGGCCATTCCGCCATGGAAGTGGACTCAGCTGCCTCTACCGACGTCGCTGTTGTCGGCGAGCAGGCGATGCAAGAGAGTGCCGCCCACCAAATGGCTGAAGCTCCGGCTAAGGATGCCATCGGTGGCGGTAAGGCGGTGGTGGAAGCAGGTACTTCTACCGTAGGCGGCGCCCCCGCACCCAAGAAAGCCATAGCTTATCCAAAGATAGTCTATCCGGTACTTACACCGGGTAGCACTGCTCTGGTTCCTGGTGCGCGGCCGACATCTCTGACGTGCGGTCTAGAGGAGCTCCTCCGACAAACAGAGATCTTGCAAGGAAACAGCGTATCCTTTGGCAAGTTGCTGGCCGAGAGCGCTACCAACCTCAAGATCATTGCACTTGTAAGTTTTTATTTGCCTTTTGCATTTCATATGAGTATCCCACTGTAGCCCCCGAGGATGTAGACGAAAAACCATAGGTCTTTGCGTCTAGATGCTCTAAGAGTGACTAAGCTAGAAAACTTCTCACTGTAGCCCCCAATCATATAGGTGGAATGAAATATTCCAACTAAATGATTTAAGAGTAGCATACGCAGTGTTTATAAATTTCAATACTGTAGCCCCCAAGCCTCTAGTTGTAACTGAATTAGTTCCGACTAGATGCTTAAAGGAAAGATAAGCATATATCCGAGTTAAAAACTTTATACTGTAGACCCCAAGCTTCTAATCGAGAACTGAATTAGTTCCGACTAGATGCTTAAAGAAAAGCTAAGCATATTGCTAAGTCAAAAACTCTCGCTGTAGCCCCCGAGCGTATAGGTGGAAAATGTCCGACTAGATGCTCCAAGCAGACCAAACAACGTTTAACTTTTTCCTTTTTTCCACAGAACGAGAATGCTCGGAGGGGCATGGCCAACGACAAGTATCAGAAGATGCGTGCAGACTTGGAATCTGAAAAGGGTAAAACTGCCTTCTTGCGTGCAGACTTGGAAGCTGAAAAGGGTAAAACTGCCTTCTTGAAGTAACAGATCACCAAGAGCAATCGTCTATTTTCTTTTTCGCATTCCGACTTGGTTTTGTGCCCATATTCTCCGAGTACTCACTGTGTATTTTGCTTTCTCCGACTTGCAGAAACCATTGCCAGGGCTAAGGACATTGTCGAGCAATCCAAGCACATTCAGGAGTTGGATAGCAAGAACAAGATTCTTAAGCAGGAGAAGAAGGACATGCTGAAGATGCACGAAGAATCCATGAAACTCCTGCAGGACTCCGCCACCGAGGAGATCAACCGCTTGAAGGGGGAGATCTCGATCTTAAGAGATCAGAAGAAAGCTGCCGACGAGCAGAATCAATGCCATCATGAGGCGTACAAGCTCCTCCAACAAGAACGGGACTCCTTGGAGGATACCCTCTGGCAGGCTGAGGCCAACATCTTTAGTAAGTGATTCTCCATCTTGGATTTCTGTAGTCTAGATACTTTGAATTTTTGAACTCATGTGCTCCTTGTCGGAATTTGCAGCTCCTATGGGTTTAACCCGGTCGCCTCCTCCAGCCAAGGAATGCATGGTTCTTGACGGCAACTTCATCAACACCGCCATCACGCAAGCAAAAGAGATTGCTAAGCCTCTCCAAATCAACATCAAGGCATCAGACTCTATGGCGAAGTACTCTGAGATCCTGCGCCGAGCCCCCGAGCGTATCACAAGCTGGAAAGCTTCATGTGCACGGGCCGGCGCAAGGATGGCGCTATCCATGGTGAAGGCACACTACAAAGATGCCGACATCGACACGGTGACTTCTGGTATTCCCGACGTAGATGACGATGGAAAGATATTAATCATGAATCCATTTTGTCGTCACTCGCGGGCTATGATACCAGAGTAGCCGGGTTAGTCGACGTCAACGTCTTCGTGCCAATGAACACCATCGATGGCAGCAACCAAAGCTCCTCTGAGTCCCTTCACACTTACGACTTCGAGGGTGGTTCTCCTGCTGCTGATGACGCTGCCTCCAAGTCGCCTGTGCCAAAGGAATGAAAAACAACCTGTAATATTTGTTTCACCTTTGATGCGTATGCGGAAAAAACTATGTATTTAACTTAAGGCGGAAAACAATGTTTATGTCCTGCTACTTAAGAACCAGTTTCCAGCATGTATATATTTTTTAAGCAAGTGTTGGCTTATCCATTACTTTGGTTCTTATGCTTGAATTTTCGTGAGTCGGAAGACTCGTTATTGGAACCATGCGCTCAGGTGATGATGCCCAAGGGCACCGTCAATAACCTAAGCACAAAATCGCCGACAACAAGAGGGGTTTTGTTTTAGGAACAGACGGTGGTGTTTTGCTGACGCCTCGAATCGACGCTTTTGTTGCGACGGGAAAGAATCAATATACTTTTAATGTCGAATCGGGATTCACTAAGCTTTTGCCATATTTTATTATCTCATAAATATGAGTTAGAAATAACAAAAAGAAAAAAAGTCACTACTCCAGAATCCACATAAAAACGACAAATAACGTGTAGACCATAAAACTTAAGCTAACGCTCGTAGGCGGAATTTTCACAAGTGCAATCGCAAAACTTGTGCACAAAGGTTTTACATGATCCAAAAATGAACACTAACAGAGGTAAAAGACTCAGAAATATGAGTGAACCAGAGAGCTTTATTTCATTGATCATATAAGAGGTACACAATTAGATAAAAAATATTAAGTGTAAAAAGGACGTAGTTGTGGTATGTTCCATGGCCGATCAAGCTCCGAGTAGTCATCATCCGGGTCACGTCTCTTACGCTTATGATCCTCGTTGGGTCTATCCTTCAGTTCATGATTGTCAATGAGGTAGTAAGACCCATTGAGTAGCGCCTTGCTTATGATGAACGGTCCTTCCCATGGCAGGGATAATTTGTGTGACTTCGTCTGCTTAAGTCGGAGCACCAAATCCCCATCTTTAAACGAGCGACGCCGAACACGGCGACTATGATAGCTGCGTAGCTTCTGCTGGTAGATGGAGGATCTTTGGCATGCCAAAATACGCTCCTCCTCGAGAAGGTCCACATCTAGGCGTCTGGATTCCTCAGCGTCATCTTCATCGTAGGCGGCGACTCTTGGTGCATCGTGAAGTATGTCGGAAGGTAGGATGTCTTCTGCTCCATATACCATGAAGTAAGGGGTGTAGCCGGTGGATCTGTTGGGTGTAGTTCGTAAACTCCATAGCACAGATGGCAATTCTTCCGCCCAGGCTCCAACTGCTCTATGTAGCGGTGCCTCAATACGTGGATTGATTCCCTGTAGATTTAATCCATTGGCTCGCTCAACCTAACCATTGGATTGTGGGTGTGCCACAGATGCAAGGACAAGTCGGATGCCCTTCTCCCAACAATAAGCCTCCACTTCTCCGAGTGACAAGTTGCTGCCGTTGTCGGTGATAATGTTATGTGGGAGACCAAATCTCACCACTAGATCCCGGACAAACCTGAGGGCATATGCCCCATCAAGCTTTCTAATGAGTTTAGCTTCTATCCATTTAGTGAATTTATCAACTACTACTAGCAGATGCGTAAACCCACACGGTGCCGTCTGTAACGGTCCCACCATGTCTAGCCCCCAGCCTGCAAACGACCAAGTTATTGGTATTGTTCGCAATTCTTCAGCAGGAACATGTGGTTGTCGGGCATAATATTGGCATCCCATGCATGTCTCAACCAGCTTGTCGGCGTCCGCCTTCGCGGTCAGCCAGTAGAATCCTTGCCGGAAGGCTTTCGCGACCAACGATCGAGGAGCGGCGTGATGCCCGCAATCTCCGAGATGGATTTCGCGTAGGATTTCAATACCTTCTAGCTGGGAAACACACTTTAGGTATACACCATTAGTGCTCCTTTTGTAGAGTTGCCCATTGATTATGGTATAACCCTTTGCTCGTCGTACTATTTGTCGTCTTTCGACTTTGTCATCGGGCAAAGTTCCGTTTTCGAGATATTCCATGAACGGTTTTGTCCAAGCCGGAGGAACCTTTGTCACCATGTTGACGAAAGAGTCAGCTCTATCCGGGTTGTCGATGTCGTCTCCCTTCACGGATGGTGTGCGCAGATGCTCTAGGAAAACTCCCGGCGGAATTCTTTTGCGCCCTGATCCAAGCTTAGATAGCAGATCAGCCGCTTCGTTTTGCTCCCTAGGTACATACTTGACTTCGTAGCCCAAGAAGCTCTTGGCTATCTCGTCCACTTCGTCTCGATATGCCGCCATCATAGGGTTCCGCGCATTCCAGGTGCCAGCCACCTGCTGGGCAACTAAGTCGGAATCTCCACAGCAAACTATGCGCTTGATGCCAATATCCTTGGCTACACCTAGTCCGTGAATGAGTGCTTCATACTCCGCCATGTTGTTTGTAGCCTCGAAGTGGATCTGCAGAACGTAGTGTAGCTTGTATCCAGTTGGTGACTGTAGCAATACACTAGCCCCCGAGCCGTTGAGCAGCTTTGATCCGTCAAAGTGCATCACCCAGTACTCTGGTTCCGACAACGAAGTAGCATCTGGCATCTCCGTCCAATCTGCAACAAAATCCGCCAAGGCTTGTGACTTGATAGCGTCGCGTCTCTTGTAGGTGATCTCGAAGGCGGCAAGTTCAATGCCCCACTTCGCGACCCTTCCCGTAGCTTCGCTATTGTTGATAATGTCGGACAGTGGAGTCTTGCTCACCACTGTGATTGGGTGCTCCTGAAAGTAATGCCTCAGCTCCCGAGAAGCAAAGAATACTCCATAAGCTATCTTCTGGTAGTGCGGGTAACGCTGCTTGGACTCCGTCAAGACCTCGCTTACATAGTAAACTGGTCGTTGAACTCCGTGCTCATGGCCTGGTTCCTTCCTCTCTACCACGACGACGATGCTAATTACCCGGTTGGTTGCCGCCATGTAGATTAACAGGGGCTCGCCAGGCTCGGGCGCTACAAGGATGGGCGCTGAGGAAAGAATCTCCTTGAGCTGCTTCAATGCTGCATGTTCTTCGTCCGTCCATGTGAATTTGTCCGCCTTCTTTAGCAACTTGTACAGCGGCAGAGCCTTCTCTCCAAGTCGGCTGACGAACCGACTAACTGATGCAACATAACCTGTTAGTCGTTGAATGTACTTTAGGCATGTCGGACGGTTTATGTTTAAGATGGCCTTGATTTTCTCCGGGTTGACTTTGATTCCGTGCTAGGAAACGATGAAACCCAACAATTTGCCGGCTGGAACCCCGAAGACGCACTTCTTAGGGTTAAGCATCATGTTGTATTTCCGGAGATTATCAAAGGTTTATTTTAAGTCGGAGATTAAGTCATTTGACTTTTTAGACATCACCGCGATATAGTCGACATAGGCGTGAACGTTCCGACCAATTTGGTCGTGAAGGCAACGTTGCATTGTCCGCTGGTACATAGCACCTGTGTTTTTCATCCCAAAGGGCATCGTAACATAGCAAAACGTGCCATATGGGGTAGTGAACGAAGTGGCCAATTGGTCCGACTTCCTCATCTTGATCTGGTGGTATCCTGAGTATGCATCAAGAAAACACAAAAGTTCTGAGCCAGCCGTCGAGTCAATGACTTGGTTAATGCGAGGCAAAGCAAACAGATCTTTGGGACATGCTTTGTTCAAGCCGGTGTAATCAACGCACATTCTTAATTCTTTGGTTCCCTTTTCGGGAACAAGTACAGGATTGGCCACCCATCGGGTGTGAAGGACTTCTCGGATAAATCTAGCCTTAAGTAACCTAGCTATCTCTTTGCCAATGGCGCGTCTCTTCTCGTCCCCGAAGCGTCGTAGAGGTTGTTTCACTGGTTTGCATTTTGGATCAATGTTTAAGCTGTGCTCGGCAAGTTCCCTAGATACACCTTTCATGTTGGTAGGTTGCCAGGCAAAGATGTCCCTATTCTCACGGAGGAACTCGACGAGCGTGCTTTCCTATTTGGGATCCAGGTTCGTCCCAATGGCGGTGACATTGGAGGCATCGCCTACCACAAGTTCCATCGGCTTGGTCTCGATGGCGGCCTTGAACGCAGGAGCGGAGTCGGAGATCTGCTTCTTCGATGCGGGCATCTCTGAGTCATTGACCTTGCTCTGGATCTCTTTGAATTCTTCGCTATAGAGGACAACCTCTGCAACGACTGCTTCATGGATCCCTTGCCTTGGTAAAGCTTCCGGATACGATGATGACACCATTTGGTCCAGGTATCTTGAATTTGTTGTAGACAAAGCATGGCTTGGCCATGAACATGTGGAATATGTCGCGGCCGAATATGACGTGGTACACGCTCTTAAAGGGGACCACCTCAAAGTTCATGCGCGCTTGGCGGTAATTATTAACATCGCCAAAGGCAACCTAAAGTGTAATGCACCCAAGGGACCGAGCCCCCCGACCAGGAACTACGCCGTGGAAGATGGTGTTGGTCCGCCTTAGGTTTGCCTCCGTCAAGTTCATCTTCTGCAGTGTATCCAGGTACATGATGTTGATGCTGCTTCCACTGTCCACCATACACTTGGTGAACTCCACACCGTCAATCAAAGGGTTGATGACCATGGCGTATTGGTTCTCCGTAGGAATAAGGTCTGGGTGGTCCGTCTTGTCCCAAGTAATTGGAACCTCCGACCATTCTAGGTACTGGGGAACTGGGGGTAGAGTAGCCATCAGGATCCTCATAGAGGTCTTCTGTTGTGGTAGACTGGCGCCTTATTCATGAAGGGGTTCTTGCCCTTGTCGTCGCTCTTGGCGGCGTGTTTGGGGTCAACATCCTCGTCCATGTCACTTGAATCCTTGGACTCCTCCTCCTTCTTCTTCCCCTTTCCCTTGCCTCGCGGTCTGTTCTTCCGACTTCGCTTGTAGCCGGACTCCGGGTCTTCCTTGAGGTCGTTAACGAACTTGTAGTGTCGATTGGTATGGGTGGCCTTGCCATTGACATCGAGGTGTACGAGGCACGACAAATCGCGGTACTCCTCGTAGGTTTGGGGAACGTAGAGCGGTGCCGAGGTAGTTTCACTTCCTCGTTGCTTCCCACGACCAGCTCCCCATCCTCGGCCACACTGTCCGCCATCACCTCGTCCTGCAAAAGTCATAGCGACCATGTCGGTAGATTGCTTTTCTCGGTTTTCCGCTTTGTACTGTTGTTCCTCCGAGCCTGAGTTGGAACGGCCATTGCCGGCAAGGAGCCGCAAGCATCGTCGTCGGCAGCTGTGAACTCACTAGCCAACTGAATCATCTGGTTCAAGTCATGCTGGTGATTGTCCTGCAAGCGCTTCAGATTATGTCGGAGCAGCGTGCCCCTTTCCAACCCATCGATGAAGGCGGCCATGGCGGTCTGAGCGTGCACTCTTGCGCAGGAATTCTTCATGTCTAGCCAGCGGGAGAGGTAGGCACGAGATGTCTCGTCTTTCTCTTGCATGCACCGTTGTAGATCGCCAACAGTGCAGGGACGCTTGTATGTACCCTCAAAGTTCTTGGTGAACGCTTCTAGCATATCCAACCAATTGCATATGGATTTCTCCGGCAAGTCATCGATCCACTGACGGGTCGTGCCCGCCAATATTAACGGGAGGTACTTGACGGCGACGTTGGGGTTGCCTCTGACAATCTCCACCGCGTTGTCGTAGTCCTGCAACCATGTGGCTGGCTTGGCGGTGCCGTCATAGGGTTTGATGGTCTTGTCAACCCGGAAACCTTTGGGGGTAAGTTGCAGACCGTATTGCAGGTCCAAAGCAACGTGGTCCCAGGTATGGTCCTTGCCGAGCCTCGTAGATCTTATCGATCCGCGAACGTGCATCATATGGCTCCGGGTTCTTCTTCTTCTTGTCAACAGGGGATGAGATGCGTGAACGACGCGGGCCTCCTCCACCATGGTGACTGCTAGGTGGTGACAGAGGCAGAGGTGGTGGTGGGCTAGCCTTCTTGCTGTTACCCTCCTGCGACGCCTCATGCCTGTCACGGTTGCTTGTCAAACACGGAGGGTCATGGCGTGACCTGTTCTTGTGTCCTTGGTTGCACTCTCCATCATGACGGGTCTTCTCCGCGTTGTCGCGGATGACGATGCCGCACTGCTTTGGCGGGGGCATATCCGTACGATGGTGAGCCTTGGGATCTTTGCGATGTCGGGGGGATCGGGGCGGTGGTGATGGGCAACGAGGTCGGGCCTTTTCTCCATGGTCGGAGGATATGGGGATAGCATCCTTCCTATTGCGCGCATCCCTCCGTCTTTGTTCTGATGAACCCGTCTGGGACCCGACATCAAGAAGAGATCTGTCCCTTGGAGGTTTATACTAGCTAGACTGGCAAAGCGCTGGGTCAGACTCAAGCCTCTGAGAGGTGGACTTTTCCTGCTGCTTCACCGCCTTGGCTACTAGGTCATAGACATGTTCCATTGCGTCAGGCGATCTATCCTGCTCCAGAAGGGTCTTGGTGACGGCGAGGTTAAGGAGTGGGGTGGGCATCACCTGTTTGCCTTCACTGTCAATGTATGGCTGGGCCTTTGCCGGCTTCGAGGGAGCCCATCCTAAGTTTCGCCGTACACTAGGATCGTTGATGACGCGAGCCGGAGCTTTCTTGGCCTTCTGCTGTTGCAGCAGAGTCTTGTATTCGGCCTCCATTGCTCTAGCTTTCTCTATGGACTTCTGTGTGTTGACCAGATCTCGATCTAGCGTGGCGCCTTGCTCCGCGATGGCCTGCGCTTCCTCCAGTAGTTGCTGGCGCTTCTCGTCAAGCTGAGTCATGTTCTGGATATGAGCTGCGGTCAGTGGCTCAACGAGGAGATTGCCGTATATCACTCTATCAGCTGGAGTAACTTTGGCAGCAGCAGACGTAGATGCCGGAGGCGGCAAGTTTGCGGTGTTGTTGTTGCTCGGGACGGTGTCGAGTTCCTGCTGCTGCTGTACTGGGTTAGGCGGAGGAGGCATGACCTTTGCACGATCATCGTCAGCAGCAATAAGTGGACCCTTCCCCTTTTCCAGCGCTGTAGGCAGAGCTCGTCCGGATTGATCTTCATCCATCGCCATCCCAATGGTGACGAACACCTCTCGAGATGTGACGACGTTGTTGGCTTGCTCGTCGCGCGTGTACTCCTCCTCCATCTCCTGCATGGCGGAGTCTAGTTCCTCTAGACTGAAGTCTATCTCCTCTGAATCTACACTGAAGTCGGCATAGAGCGCGTCAATAATAGAGTCGGAGGGTGCCAGGACTTCCTCGATGACGGGGGGTGGAGGTGCAATAGCAGCGACGATGACTGCTGGTGGCAGCGCAGCTGCGATGATGGCGGCCGGAGGCGGTGGCTGAATCGGAGGGGCTCCGTCAATGAGCGCAAGCGCTGTTTGAGATGCCGCTTCAGCCTCCGCGTAGTCGTTGACGGTGTTCACCATGCCTTCAAAGGTAAGGCCCCCTGACGCCTGCTGCCGTCTTAGAGAATGTCGGAGAAGCGTGCCATGGTCCAGTCCTTCCACAAAGTGATACATAGCATCATCACTGGGGTAGTGGGCCAGATCGGCTCGTATACGGAGCCACCTGGCCAGGTAATCGCGGGGTTTTTTTCCCTCTCTCTGAACACAGCGCGCCAGATTGAAGATGGTGACCACGCCGACAAACTTGGATCTCTGTTGTCCAGATGCACGGGCGAAGCCGGCGGACTTGCAGTGATCTTCCACCATTATATCCTGCACAGGGGCGGTTTGGGTGGGCCTTGAATTTTCCGATCTTTGCCGGCAAACTCCGAAGAGAGATCCGACATCGATCCTTCCGCAAACGTATCCTGCCCGTAGGCGGTCCGTGCGGGCCTTGATGCTCCTCTGACTCCCAAGGAACTAGTGCCCGAGTCGGTTTCGCCAATGAAGAGGTGGATGTCTCCGATAGGAACGATCGAACACCGTGTAGGGTTCGTCTTCGTCGGGATCCAGAACTCGTCGGGAGGGACGATCGGAACGTTGCCGGAGAAGATAAAGCGACCGATGTCTACGGTTTTGCCGTTTCCCGTGAAGATTTTGGTCCTCGCCCGCTGAAGATCCTGAAGCGCCTCTTGCCCCACGGTGGGCGCCAACTGTCGTGGTATTGCCGACGAGTTCGCCATGGAGGGGTCCTCACAGTGCGTGTTTAGAGACGTGGGGGAAGGCGGACGGTTGACGGGTACGAGGTAACACAGCTTACCCCGGTTCAGATCCCACAACGGTGGCGGAATCCTACTCCTGCTATAAATCACTATAAGGGCAATACGCCGAGTTACAGAGATAGGTTCGCTGTGCGAGGTGTATGCTAATCGCTACTTGGTTGTGTGAAGTTGTGCCCTAAAGGCTCCCATAGTCCCGACTTATATAGTCGCCTGGTCCTAGGGTTACATGGAAAAGTCCTAGTCGGATAGGTTACAGAGTCCTACACCATCAATTACTAGTCTTGTGTATCTTGCACTCCAAGGCTCCGGGTACGTCGGTGACTCCAACAATAGCCTTCCTTTATCCGGCATGGGCCTCCCTTCTGGATCCATCTAACTGGGCCACCCAGCAGGCCATGGGCCATGCTACCAACTGTGGGCCACCCGGGTTATCCGGATAGGAGACATGCTATGAGGATACCCATATAGCATATCCCCAACAGTAGGACGGTCCAAGAACCTTACAAGGATGACGAGTTTACCAGAAAATTTTCAACACTACAGGAAAACTGCGAGGTGCCAAGGACCGGCTGCTCTCGGCAAAGTCCAGAATTGCCGTTGGCAGAGGCTGTGCGAGGGCAGCCGTCGGCGTAGCCCCCTCGGCATAAGGGGTTGTCGGTGTAGCTTCCCCGGCCGTTGGCGTAGCGAGCTAGCCCGAAGGCCCATTATAGCGGTTGGCACTGGCCGGGTGGACCCACGGGGGTCTGCTAACGGCCATCTGGGCATGAAACACTGCTATGCCGATGGCACCGTCGACACAGGCCTATCAAAAAAATTCAAAACAAAATTCAATTTTTTTCACTTTTTTTGAATTGTTTATCTCGTTAATCTCATAAGCATCTTTTTTAACTCTAAGTAGGCTTAATCTCTAGTCAAATTACGCTCATTGTCAAACTTATCGATGGATCACTCATTCTCACACTACTCTAACCCCAGCACGCTTAACTTCTCTGTTCGTTTCAAATGAGCTTCTGATAAAGAAATTAGACCTTGTTGATAATACTACAATATCAATCATATTAATCCTTGGACAATGGTGCCGCACGCCTTTATTTTTTAAATTTCAAACAATTATTTAAATGAAAAAATGAATAAGTAATAATAATCTTGAATTCAGATAACAATAAAATGAATATTTTTTGCCTTTTTCTATTTAATATGTAATAATTCATATATTCAAATCCGTAAATCGAAATTTGACAAATAATATGTCTAAATAAATCATAAAAATGAGAAGAATCCAAATATGACATCCTATCATGTATTTTTAATTGTGTACTGCAAGGTTTTCTAAATAAAATTCATTTAATTGTGTTCAAATATTCAAAAAATCATATAAAATAATCCCTTTGAATTTTAGGATTCTAAAGAATTCTTAGCTTGGGGACAAGCATCGCTAAACTTGTAGTGGATATCTGATGATATAGCATATTGTGAACCTCAGAATAATTTTTTCAAAAAATTATGAGCATCAGATCATGTACCTATAGTTCAAATATAACCCACTTTCTATCAATTCCGCGGGAATTTGTGTTTTTCATGAGGGGTGAAAGAAAAGGTTTAAGATATTCCGGTTGGGACACTATACATGTAAGGTGATCTAATATTTTTTTTAAATGGGGTTGTACCATTTTGGAACTTTGATTTGGTGTTTGCTTCATAAAACACACCATTTTGGGCACTCAGGAAATGAAAAATGCCCTTTTGGGGCGATAAAAAGGAGAACTTCCTCCTGCAATATTGTTTGCCATCCTAAGATGTATATGTGTGTATAACATGCGCACATTATCATAAACTATGTCGCGATTCTATCCATAATATTTTTCTTTTGACGTGAAAGCCATGAAACCTCGAACATGATAGCTCATTTCTGAGAAGATTTTTGAGATAGAATCAATATACCAAGTTTGATATTTTTCCTTGCAACTATGTCAATAAAATTACGCCATGCGAAGGTTTCACAATGTTTTTATTGTTTTCGAATTTCTTATGCCCATTTCAAATTGCGGTCAAAACAGTGAGCATAAAGGTTCTTCGCTCGAGGCCGAGCCTCGCTAAACTTGCAGTAGATCTCTGATGAAATAGCATATTGTGAATCTCAAAATAATTTCTTTCAAAAAATCATGAGCATCAAATCATGTATATGTAGTTCAAATATGACCCACTTCCTATCGATTCGGCAGGAATTAGTCTTTTCACGAGGGGTGGATAGAAAGGTTTGAGATACCTCGGTTGGGACACTGGACATGTAAAGTGGTCTAGTATTTTTGCAAGATGGCATTGTACCATTTTGGAACTTTGATTTGGTGGTTTCTTCAAAAAGCATCCCGTTTTGGGCACTCGGAAAATGGTTTTTTTTGGTGCGATGAAAAAGAGAACTTCCTCCTGTAATATTGTTCGTCATCCAAATATTTTTGATCTGAAAGCCATGAAACCTCGAACATGATAGATCATTTCTAAGAAGTTTTCTTGTAATATTTTCAATATTCTAAGTTTGGCATTTTTCCTTGCAACTATATCACATAATATGACACCACGTGACGGCTTTACATTATTTGGATTGTTTTAGAATTTCTTATGCATGTTTCAAACTATGGTCAAAACGGAGGGCGTGAAGATTCTTAGCTCGGAGCCGCGCCTCGCTAAAATTGTAGTAGAGCTCTGATGAAATAGCATATTGTGAACCTAAAAATGAGTTTTCCAAAAAACTCATGAGCATTAGATCATGTACCCTATAGTTCAAATCTGACCGACCTCCTATCGATTCGGCAGGAATTTCTCTTTTTCTAGACGGGTGGGTGGAAAGGTTTAAGATACCCCGGTTGACAAATTTTTCATCTAAGGTGGTCTAGTATTTTTGAAAAATGGGATAGTATCAATGTGAAACTTTAATTTGGTGGTTGCTTCACAAAATACCTCGTTTTTAGCACTCTGAAAATGGAAAATGGAATTTTGGTGAGGTAAAAAGGAAAACTTACTCATGCAATACTGTAATTCGTCCCAAGATGCACATGTGTGCACAATATCGGTTCATTATCACAAACTATGCGCGATTCTAGACATAATATTGGTCATTTGGCCTGGAAGCCATCAAACCTCAAACATGATAGCTCATTTTGAGAAGTTTTTTTGTGATATTTACAATATTTCATATTTGATATTTTCCTTGTAACTATATCATATAATATGACATCAAGCGAAGGTTTTACATTCTTTGGATCGTTTTTGAATTTCTTATGCCTGTTTTTAACTATATGTAATGTTTTTAGGTTTTACTTAATTTTTATTCATAATCTGTAATATTTGAGTGTACATAGATATATTTTATTTTTCTGCAAATTTCGATATATTATTTGTATTTTTGTGAATTAGAATTATTTAGTTATGATTTTTCTAATTCTAATGTGGTAAAATGAAAAGTAGCAATGCCGACGTCGGCACAGCTGTGAAACCTATGCTGAGCGCGATGCCGTCAGCATAGACTTAACATCGTCCCGTGTGCAGTAGCTATGCTGAGGGCCTCCCTCGGCCCAGTTAGGCTATGACGACGGTATTCCTATGCCGAGGGCCGGCCTGCTGGCCTGGGCTGAGGAGGACCCTATGTCGAGGGCCCCAAAATTTGACCGTAGGCATAGGTGCCGGCCCTCAGCGTAGCGGTCTTTTCCTATAGTGCGAGTAGTTGTGATTTGTGGAGACACTTTTTTGTTTTGTATATGTACAATTATTCATGTTTTTGTTAAATATACAACTATATATCTATTGTGGTGTATAGCACGACAGTGCCATATGGAATGGCATGAGAGAGTGGTGTGTGAGAGAGAAGGGGCTAGCGGCGGCTTCCGTAGGCGAGATTGAGAACTAGCACTGAGACACAACGATGTACCCAGGTTCGGGACACTTGTACTGAGGTGAGTAGTAGATCGATATCAAGTTACGTAATCGCTCATTGAGTTGTATGTGAGTTCCTCTATGTGAAGAAGGGAGAAAATGAGACCGGTACATCTCTCTAGAGGCATGCTCTAGACGGTGGGTCCCAATCGATTGGTCATCTACATTGTTTAGCCGGACGAGAGGTCGTGGGCATAGTGACGTGCCAGTGGAACTGTGCATGTTTGCGCTATAAAGTCAAAGGCATGGGCTTCTCCTTTACGTCGTGTCAGTATGGCCGGGGTGTTTGGAGTGTACGGGTCCTAACGCACCTGGCCAAGTCGTCCGTCTCCTGGTCAACAAAGGGCGGATGGATCCTGGTGCCCACAGGACCCGGACCAGCCGATCGACTAGGATGGCTTGGCCACTCGTGGGTGTTCCCCCGGTAGTAGCCCCCGAGCGCATGGATTCTTTCCATAATTGAAAAGGTTCCGCAGGCTCCTGAAAATTTAGTGAAAATAGACGGCTTGTGGCAGCCGACGTGCCTTGGATCCTTCAATCCGGGTGGAGGGTACTCATGTCACGGATAATGCCGGACACATCCCGTCATCTGTACCCCATGTCTTATCATTTCTACCTTCGTAACCACGTTCGTGATTTTCTGTAGCGGTTGTCGTTGGCACACGAGATTCGCGGGGCAGTGGCCACTACACGCGGGGAGGTTACATGCCACGTGGACCGCGGAAGCCGAGGCACCGACCAACCATAAATAGTGTTCGGGGGAGGGGCACCCTCCCCTCTGCCACTTCCTCCTCCTCTCCACTGCTCCTTCCTCTTGTTCTTATCTTCACTTCTGCGACTTCCCCTCTCCGGCGAGCGCCTCTCGAGCTCCAAACCTTCGTAGTGACGGGAGGCCGGATCCCGACGAAAGCTCCAGTGGTGATGGAGAGTGAACGAGGCGCATGGTATGACTCTAGGGTGATGCCAGTGCAAATCACAAAGTACGAGAAGGGGGATTCCTCCCGCCGAAGACGGAGGTGGAGGTGCGCCTCATGGACAAGGATGAGCGCGTGCCCCTGCCACAACCGGGCGAGCGTGTGGTATTTGTCTCCCACTTCGAGTGAGGGCTCGCACTCCCCGTCCGCGTCTGCCTCCTCAAATTACTCGAGTTCTCTGACCTCCGGCTCCACGACCTCAGCGTGAACTCCATCATGCTGATCTCGTACTTCATCGCGTTGTGCGAGGGCTACTTCGGCACTGGACACAACTAGTCCTGTTTTACCATCTTTTCTTCCTCAATGCAATGACTCGGTGTGGGAATGGTCCGCTAGTGGACTGTTGGAGCGCTTGCATCTACCTTCGGGCGCAGACCATCTTGCCGAAGTTTCTGCTACCCGACTCCATCAAGCTATCGCAACACACATACTTCTACATCAAGAATCATACCGAGGTGGACCTGATCGGCTTACCGGCATTCACGAGCATGGCCTCGTCAAAGTAGAACTAGGAGCTGAAGTAACTTGGACCCTAGGCGGAAATTGCAAAGTGCTCCTCCGGCTGAGAGTGTTTGTTGACGCCTGCTTCACCACTCAGGACTTAATGCTAGCTGGATGGCTTCCTGTCTGGCTTGAAAACTCGGTCCCGCAAGTTGTGCTTCTTGTATGGCTTGCCCAATCCCACCCAGACATTGAGATGCGATGCAAAGTCGGATCCCTGGACGCCTGGCTTGGGCTCATCACCAAGGAGTCGATGAAAGTAGGGCGGCAGTACATCATAGAGACTTACCACTGGGAGAACCATGCTCCTAGGTAAGTACTTTTCGCGTGGCACATAATCAACTATTTTCTCCCTCTGACGATGGTTGTGATGGCTTGCACGGCTCTTCGAGATCCAGAAAGACGATGACATCATGGAGCCTCATTCAGTTTTCTCACCCAACCTGCCTTCTCCCTCGAAGAGATCCAGGAGATCTCATCAGCCGTCCAGGGACATCCTGCCGAGGAGGAGGAGCTCCCGGTAAATGGTGATGACACCCTGTCGGCTTCCTAGGATAAGCCGACCAAGACCCGCAACTTGAGGGATTGGTCAGAACATTATATTGATTCAATGTCGACGATGATGATGATGACGATGATGATGACGATGATGATGATGATGATGTAGAGAAACCCGTGCAGCCTCTGCCCCACTACTCGGCAAGAGGTCGTGCCCCTCTAATGGCACGATCCGACAAGAAAGGAGCAGTGAGCCGACCGCGAAGAATGGACGCTTGGACGCCCCATGGTCAACTAGCGACGAGTGGATAAACAAGAGGGCCGAGGTTCCCATCATCGAGGGGTAAGTTTCCCTTAGCCACCACCTTGCGTTTCTTGACTTCTGTTGTTTTTTACGGCTAGATTCTCTTGTTGGGCTATGTGACAGTCAATGAGTGCCGCTATCCCGGCCTGCATGACGCCTACCTCGTATGTGCCCCTTCGTAGCCTCGCCGGGTGCCGACTCTTCCACCTAAGCTGGGCGTCCGGATTGAGGACCCATCCGGGAGTGCTGGCCAGCCGGTTGACGAAGCCACTAAGAGGCTAGGAAAATCAGGCCAGGGCGGCCAACTAGACGCGGGGGCGATCGAGGGGGAGCCGAAGGAGAGCGTGATGTCTAGCCGGACGTTGCGACCATTAGCACCAGCGCAGAGAAAGCATCAGCTAGCCTAGAGGATCCGGATGCCAAGATCGAGGAAGGTGATGATTCTAGGGCCGTGACAATCACATATGAGGTTGAAGTCACCGTGGTCAAACCAAGCACCACCTCTGCAAAGATAGCAGGAGGCACACCGCCTCCCGCCGCCTTGAAACTATTGCAGGACATCGTGCTTAGCACCGTAGGGGGCGCCTTCAACCTTAAGAGGACGATGTGCAATTCACCCCTGCCGCTTGATACCTTCGATCCGGATTACGGTATAGTATAGCTCTTTTTCCCTAGTAGACCTAGGTTTATCGAATCCTCAGGAAGTAGAAAGCAAAGTGAGATTACTTCTTTTTTTTTGGAAATGGGTGCTTTATTACTTAACAGTAAGTTTACACCCGGCCTCTGTATAACTAGGATGCACACAGCCGATCAACCACACAGTCTCGGACCAAGTCAACAAAAACAGGATTACAAAATAATGTAAATGAAAACACAGTTCTCCAAACTATCTAAGGAAGATGTATCCGTAGCGCTTGCTGCCATCCATGCCGGGAGAAGATATACCGCGCTGTATCCTCCAACCGCCTACAGCCCTCCGCAAACAATTCGCGGAACTCCATTCGTTGTAGAGAAGTCCATGATCGGAGGACAGCCGTAGCTCGATAGATAACCTGCAAGGGAGAAGATACAACATTATTAAAAATCTTGTCATTTCTACATAGCCAAAGCGACCAAATAATGGCAAGCGCTCCCACCCTAAATAAATTTCCATATTTATCCTCAATCCCATTCATCCAGTTGCCAAATACATTGACTACCGATCGAGGAGGAGATAAACCAGAGGCTATTTGGATGATTGACCATGTAGTATGGGCAAATTTACAATGGAAGAATAAATGGCGTATTGTCTCATTATGATGACAAAATACGCATTCAGTGCTACCATGACAATTCCTCCTAACAAGATTATCTTTTGTGAGAATCACCCCTTTACGGAGATACCAAGCGAATATCTTCGTTTTAAGGGGTATCCTCATCTTCCAAATTTTACTATTGTCATCGACTGGAATATTAGGTTGAATCAAAGCTCTATAAAATGAATCAACAGAAAATTTACCACTATGGAGTAATTTCCATTTGAATTCGTCCATTCCCTCAGATAGCTGTATCCTAGATAATCTCACTAAAAGATTATTCCAAGACACAAGTCTAGGACCTAAGAGACTTCTTCTGAAAGACACATTAGGAGGATTGGTTTCCATTACCTCAGCAAGAGTATCCCCTTTGTGCCTAACGATCGAGTATAGAGCTGGATATTGTTCACGAAGAGAATTTTGGCCAAGCCATTTATCTTCCCAGAACCTAATCTGTGAACCATCCTTAATATTAAAATTTCCAAACCGGAAGAAATACTTTTTGGAAGCCATTAGCCCAGCCCAAAAGTGTGAGTCACCTGGTTTCCAAACCAGTTTAGACACCGCTTTTGAGCCAACATATTTCCTCCATAGAATGGTTTGCCATACCCCTTCTTCGGTAAGAAGTTTGTATAACCATTTACCCAGTAATGCGGTGTTTTTGACTTTTAAATCATGTATGCCCAATCCACCATATTCTTTGGGCCGGCAAACGACATTCCATTTGGCCAGTCGATACTTCTTTTTCTTACTATCCCCCTGCCAAAAGAATCTTGAGCGGAAATAGTCCACTTTTGACAAGACACCTTTCGGTAACTGGAAGAATGAGATCATATACAGTACCATGTTGGTGAGTACTGAATTAATGAGTACCAGTCTTCCACCGAGGGATAGCAATTTACCTTTCCAACTATTAAGACGTTTCTGGAGTCTTTCCTCGACGAGTTTCCATTCAGCAATCGTGAGACGCTGATAATGTATCGGTATTCCCAGATAATTGATTGGAAAATGACCCTGACCACAGCCAAAGAGATCGGCATACAGGTGGGCCTCGTCTTTAGCCTCGCCAAAACAATACAAGTCACTCTTATGGAAGTTTATTTTCAATCCACAGAGCTGCTCAAATGCTGATAGTATTAATTTCAGATTCTTGGCTTTCTCCAGATCATGTTCCATAAATAGTATTGTATCATCGGCATATTGAAGAATAGATAATCCACCATCAACAAGATGTGGAACCAATCCTTCAATTTGGCCATTAGTCTTTGCTCTCTCAATAAGGATAGCCAGCATATCTGCCACTATATTAAATAGTATAGGCGGTAGTGCATCCCCTTGTCTCAGCCCTTTTTTGGTCTGAAAGTAATTACCTATGTCATCATTGACATTTATGGCAACACTTCCACCAGACACAAAAGACTGTATGAGAGCGCACCACTCTTCTGAAAAACCTTTCATACGGAGTGTTTGCTGTAGGAAAGACCAATTGACTTTATCATATGCCTTCTCAAAATCAATCTTGAACAATACACCATTTAGTTTTTTTGAGTGCAGTTCATGTATCGTTTCATGCAGGATTACAACTCCATCTAAGATGTTTCTCCCTTGCATGAAAGCAGTTTGAGAAGGGCGAACAACATGATCAACCACTGAATTCGGTCTAATCGTAGCAACCTTTGGAAAATTTTTAAAACTAACGTTAAGAAGATAGATTGGACGATACTGCTGTATACGTTCTGCATTGTTAACCTTAGGTAGTAAAATGATGTTGCCAAAATTTAACCTGAAGATGTCCAGCTGACCAACTTGAAAAACTCAAACAAGCGCATCAAATCCACCTTGATAACTTCCCAGAATTTTTGATAAAACTCTGCTGGAAAGCCATCAGGCCCTGGTGCTTTGTTATGTTCCATTTGAAAGACAACCTTTTTAACCTCCTCCTCAGTATAAGGGGCAGTCAGAAAGTTGTTTTCCTCAATAGAAACCTGAGGAATATCCTCCGTCCGGGACTCATCCAACAAAAAGGAATTTTCTGGCGGTGCCCCAAACAAGGATTTATAGTAGTTGGTAATATAAGATTTAAGATGCTGCGGTCCTTCTATCGTTCCTTCATCCTGAATTAGAGAGTGAATAAGTTTCTTCTTATGCTTGCCATTTGCAACAGCATGGAAGTATCTTGTATTCGCATCTCCTTCAAGGATGAATTTAGCTTTAGAACGTTGGTACCACTTGAGTTCTTCCTCACGCAGAAGTTTGGCAATTTCTGCATTCGATTGCTTTTTAAGCTCAATCTCTTGTGCAGTCAATAACCTAACCTCCGCTGAAGCCTCCAAATCATTAATAATAGCAGAAAGGCGTATTTTTCCTTTTTAAGAATACCAGCAGTATGTCTAGCCCAACCACGGAGGAATTTGCGTAAGGCACACATTTTGTTGTTCCAACGTTGTATAGGTGTGCGTCCACTAACTGGTTTTTCCCAAATAGCCTTCACCAGTTCATAAAAACCATCACGATCAATCCATCCCAGTTCAAACTTGAAACTGTTTTTGGATTTTCGTGGTGGTGTTCCGACAGATAACAGTAATGGAGCATGATCCGATAAAGCCTCAATACGCTCTAGAGCGCGAACAGTTACCATAGGAAATTTATCTTCCCATTCGGTATCCATAAGCATCCTATCTAATTTTTTGTATATAGGCTTGGGAAGACTATTAGCCCAAGTAAACTGTCTTCCTAACATTGTAACCTCTCTTAAGTCTAAGCTATCAATGACATAATTAAACATGAAAGGCCAATGTTCGTCAAATCGTCCCCGATTTTTGTCATGAGGGAATCTTAGCAAATTGAAATCCCTACCTATAAGGATAGGATAGGGATTGTCCTTAGCTAGATTTACCAACTCACATAAAAATTCAGCCTTATAAACATCCTGGGCAGCCCCGTATACGACGACTAGAGACCAAACGAAATCATCAGCCTTATTCCGGATATGGAGTTTAATAAAAAAATCTCCAAACGAACTGGCTAAGATTTCCATAGTCTCATCTCTGACGCCTAACAGGATTCCTCCGGATCTCCTCCGCGGCGGACGTGATACCCATGAAAATTCCACTCCACCAGAAAGGCGATTGAGTTGACTTTGTGAGAAATCACGTCTACCAGTCTCAGAAATACCCAAAAAAATCCAACTTATAATCTCTCACACAATCGGCAAAGAAAAAATGTTTAGCCAAGTCACGGAGACATCTGCTATTTGAGAACATGCCATTCATTGAGAAACAATTGGAGATTTGGGTACACGTGACCTCTTACGGGACCTTTGGCTCTTTGATTTCCGACTAGAAGCTATAAGATCATATAATGAATCCAGCCCAGTCTCATCAAAGCCCACTTCTGACACTTCACCAACTAAGTGAGATAAGAGTTGACCATCTACTATGGCATGCAACTCCTCCTCCTCCATTGGTGAAGAGTCAGGAACAACAGAGATTTTAGGAGTAACCGTTAGACGGTCAACCTCCATATGTCTCAAAACAGAACTAGAAAGATTAACTTCACTTACAGATCTCCCCAGACTAACACCAACGTTAGCCAGTTTATCCATAATAGAATTGTTGGAGAAAGAAAGGAAGGATTTAGAAGATATACCTGGGGTGTCTAAATTCTTTTCCGCCTTCCTCCGCATGGCCTTGCCCAAGGAGTCCTCATCCGTGGCTGAGGCCCCTAGAGCGTCGACACCATGCCGAGAACTCCTGCGAGCGGGGGTCCCGGCCATGTAATTAAGACCAGCTACGGCTGGGGACAAACCCAATCCCTCCTGGGTCAGGTCAATCCCCCCGGTCACAGGTCCTCCATCCGAGCTAGAGCGCCCCTCCATGCCCACCGTACAAGCACCATGGGAGGGACCTCCAGTATCCCACGCCAGATTCGAAGGGGGTTGAACCGCCAGCGGCATAGGTGAAGCACCCTGCGCCCCGGCAGCCAACCCTGCAGTCCCGCGGTCGGCGAGCCCCACCTGGGCCCGCCACCGCGACGAAGACCCGGAGACGACCTCCTGCACAACCGGTACCACCTCCTGTAGCACCGGATCCGCTCGCGTGGGAATAGAACGACCCAACACGTTAGGCCTCCCACGCGTGGGGGAAGCTGGAAGCGAAGAAACACAAGTCTTCTCCAAAGAACCACTAGCCACATGCAAAGCCTCCTGAAGCTGTGAAGGAGAGACCCGAGGAGAACACAACACCGGTCCAGAACCACGCAGGGGAGAGTCCAACGGAAGCGCCTCCAAAAGTTCCTTACCGCGAGGGGTGGCAGGGTTAGCATTAAAAGGAGTAACAGCAAACAGTAACACATGATCCGAAGGCACTGAACAATCTAGCTGAGCACCCTGCCTGGTGGGCGGTTGTGCCGATCCACCCTGCCTAGTAGTGGTCGAGGAAGAGCCAGCACCAACCGTCTGTGAGCCACCCCCCGTGTCAGAAGTATCCATAGCATCATCAGAAGGCTTCTCATTTGCATCATCATCCTGATCATCTTCCCGCTTCCTCCATAAGTAAGGTGCAAACTCAGGCTCTGGAACATAACCCTCCGGCTCCAAACGAAAACGAAGCTCATAAGCCTTGAGACCCACCATAGCATCAGTCATAATGTAATGTCCTATGGAATCATGCAGCCTCAAGAAAACACTGGTATCCGTCATAGCAACAAGAATCCGAACGACACCACGCCTTCTCAAACTGAAAAGGTCCACATCCAAACTAGTGCCCATGAGACCACCAACCGCCCATAAACCCAAGAAAGACCTCACACAATGTGGCACCCCCTCGACGTGCAACCAAACCTGCTGCAACTCAAGCTTGTGGGGCACCTCCTGTGTCCGGTAAATAGAAAACGAGAGCTGAGAGGTGCATAGTGGCACCGACACCTGGATCCCATCCACCCTGTCCAAATCCTCCATCGACGGAAAACTCACAAGAAAGGCAGAGTCTCCATAGGGCATCGCTTCCCACTTCCACTGACTACGAACCGGGCATCTCCTGGCAATCTGTCGCTGAACTACATCTGCAGGGACCATTGGTCCAGTGACCTGAACAAGAGCTATGGGGGTCAAGTTGGCCCCAAGATGGTCTCGCACCACAGAATCAGGAATCTGAGAAAACAAAGTCAACTCATTGCCAATACCAGACATCACCGGGGTAGGCCTTGGCTGCTTAAGAACGGGACATCTCAAAGTTGGATGAGCAGAATTGTCACAAATATAGCAAATATGAATCGCCTTACAATCTTTAGTTGCATGCGTATTGACCGCACACTTCCAGCAACGAACGGACTTCTGGTTCTTCTTACTTAAACGGACCTTCGAGAGTTTTAGAATTCCTATTGCGTTTTCACCGGACCAAGAGTTTGTGATCTTGATGTTGTTGTTGACGATGGAGAGAGATAGGGCCTAGGGTCTTCGTTTTTCACCAGTAGCTGTCGAAAACATCTGATGGGAATAACAGAAAATAATGAAGTACTCATATAACTGTTAGAGCAAGATAATTATATGTAGGCAGTACATCCATAAATGTTATAGCCTCCGCAACCGCTTATGGGAATAACGTACTAGTCTCATCCATGGAAGAAAGAGAACTAATGATATGCATAGTGATGTCACCATTAATCCCAAGTAAGTTCCTCACATACAGCCGTACTACCCTTTCTGTCACTGGGGTTCCTATCCTGCAGATGAGTTGTTACTCACACTCCTTTTACCTGGATCAATCCTCGAGGTCTTGGGTACCTGACAAGTCCTTAGATTGAGGCCAGAGAGGGTACTACAATCATGAAGTCATACAAACTAATACATGATCCCATCTATGATAAATAGCATGCACAAAAGCTACATGGCTAGACCGAAGCCCTTAGCCCATGGAGAATTACTCACACATAGAGATGAAATCGACAATCATAAATATTATAATAGAGATCATAGAGTTGATAACAAATAGTCTTACAATATCGCCAATTGGAGATGAGATCTACTACTACAAGTGGTGGAAGATGGCTATGGTGGTGGAGAAGGGTTTAGAGGTTTAGATCTTGATCTATTCCTCGGACGTGGCGACAGTGAGAGTTGAGGATGAAAGAAGCGATGGTGTGGAGTCGGGGTCCTATTTATCGTCGCCTGGAGCCTCTTTATATAGGGGTCCCTTTATGAAAGTTGTTCTGTTTGACCTAAGGAGGTCGGTGCAAACTATACGGCGGAAACTATACGGCGGTGGTTCGTATAGTTGGTCGTTAAACTTGAAGATGCCTCCTCACAGCTTCTGGTTTCTTTAGCGTGTTGGAAATCTCGTATCTTTGGCATTTATGTAGTGATTGTCATAATACGTCAATATCTGCGCAGGTAAAAATAGCAAGAAAGGATTGTATACCCCTCTGATTATTATGCATTAGTGTCAGGAAATAACGAGATATTTCATCAAATATATGAATAATATCTAGTTTAAATGCGGACGTGGATGGATATATTTCATAGCCATCAACCTCCCCAAGCTTAAACTTGATCGTCCTCGAGCAAGAAAACCAAAATAAAAAAGGGAACTCAGCATTTAAACTGAAATAATGATATGATGATCTTACTCATAATTGGTTGTCTCATGTTTCCTCCACTTTATTAATCTGAAAAACTTTAGCATAGATATAATATGGCAAGCATATTATATGGGTTTCATGAATCCTTATAACGCAGCAAAATTATTGTAAGCATGGATGATTCAAAAGAGTAAACTTTATTCCATGTCATGTAATTAACTCATAGGCTTGTCTTTGAACAATAAAGTGTAATCATGTAGAATTAAGAGCGTGAGGGTTTGTCATGAAAAGCATATATACTAAAGTGTCTCAATTCTCCCACTTTAATAAATTAAGACTTTTCAAGCACTATTTTTCTATTCATTGTCCTTCAAGAATTTCAGTTCTTAAGTAATTGAGAGCATGCCAAAAAAATTCATTAGTTCATCGGGCTGAGATGGACACTCGTGGTATCACTAAGATTTTTGTTCCTTTTGCATAATGATGGACATGCAGTAGTTGGATTCATGTGCTGAATTCGTTTCCATTTTCCTGTCCTTATTTCTCATGGAATTATTTTCGTCATGGTTTCAATTATAATTTTTCAAGTGCTGCTCCGCCAGATTCATGGTTCTGTAACTAATTTCTGTAAGACGTAACCCCATCCTCAATCTAAAATTAATTCGATCAATGGTCATTGCTTTAGTTTGCTAGATTGTGAATGGTGAATAGTTGTTCGCACATTCGTAGCCCACCTATATATCTTTTCCTTCTTTATGCACAACATCTATGAATTTAGATTTCTACTTGAAGCTTGGACAAAAGCGAAGTAACCTGAACCTGAAATTTTTAAGATGCAACCTCCTTTGGTTCACATAAATTTGGCAGAGAAATCTTTCCTAATTAATTGCTGGAGTGTGCAGCCATGCTATTTGTTTAGTTAGAGTGTTTCTTAGATTCTCCATACTTACTCCCAATAGTTAATATGGTTGTTTCATAGGAAGTACTATACCATATCCCTTTGTTTCTGAGCTAGGAGGTAGCCTCGATTCTTCCCATAGCGATACCACTGCAGCCTGTCAGGATAGCATCGACCTTGGATGGCTCCTTCCACGCCAAAGTGCATAATCGACATCATGCCATCCTGGCTACGTGCCGCAAAACCACAGCTGCCTTCTCCCATATGCTAGAAATTACAAGAGGGGGCTAAGATTAGGCTACCAGCCTTGCTGCCCCGATCTTTGATCTAGCTGGTTCGGCAGCATCAGATTGTATGAAACCTGCAGCGGACGGGTCTGTCGCAGAAGGCGACGAGGCGGCAGCCTATGAGGAGGAGGAGGAGGGGTGCTACGAGCGGCAGGGGCGACCTGCCCTGACGGCGTCGGCAAAGAAACGTAGTACAACGCCCGTGGCCAGGAACGCCAGGCGTGCTCCTTCCCACCAAAAGTAAAGTTTGTGAGCTACGCCTGATAGCCTCCATCTAGGGGTTAATCTAGAACAATCAGATTGCTTGCAGCTGTACATTGCGCTCCCGATTGCTGTCTTCTGCCAAAACAGAGCATATAATTTCAATCTCATTGTATGTTTTTTTAGATTAATCTCATTGGACGTTGAATTGCAAAAATAGAGTTTGTTATGTGAATTGGTGTCTCGTCTACCGTGTATATTTTTGGTTAGAAAATTGATGGTGAATTCAAATATGCTCTGGTGCACTTCAACGTTGCTTTTGCTCCAACGATGAGGTATATTTCTTCCTCTCTCCTACTATTGTTGCTAATTCGGTAGGCCATAGTTATATGTGGATCAACTTTGGGTTAAAATTTGAGTCATGTTGCCATTTTCAATCATACTTTTAAAAAATAGAATATAGGTGCGCGTTAAGGAATAGCTATCCAGTCGGTCATGTGAAGCTATTGATTGCATGAAGTACTATCATTGAAATCAATTGTTTCCATTAAATCATTTGTGCATCACTAGAGCCTTCTTAAGTTATTTTGTCTTTTTTAGACAGTCCCACAAGGCTTTTTAGAATTATCATAGTAAAAAATCTTGCAAATAGATGTCGAGCTAAGCATGAGTATTTTTTATATTAAATAGTTTAACCTTGCGCCCGAGTTCCGTAATTGGTTTGAATATGTTTGGTTAAGATAAGAAAAACGTCTAGCTTGAGACCTGTGTCATGAGAAAAGACAAAGATTTCTCGATGTGAATTAGATCGGTCTTCCCGGTGTAGCGCACAGACCCTTTTGCTAATATCAGCCAGAGGAGTGATTCCATCATATTACAGCTACCCGGGAGTGCCAAGAAACTTACCTATTATAGCATTGCTGCTACATATGTTTAATCAACTCATAGCCGAAATCTAGGAGTTTCCTCCATGAAGAACGTTCGTAGGCTAGCGGAGTTTTTGGCATCCCATGAAGTTTGACATGCATAAAGCTATATCATTCTTATGATTTACAAGTTAAACTTTGGCATGCTCACAAAAACCGCTAAATATTAATTCAATTGAACAAATATTTTCAAAGAGAGCTATCAAGTCAATCATTATTTTCTGTGGTCCTGAGTGTCTCTAGGAATAAGCTTTCAAGACTAAACACTACAACACCCAAGTCTTTAATTTGTGAGACTTTTCTTATTTTAATTGTTTAGCAAATTTTTAGGAAAGACTTGGTTAACTACAAGAGCTGGAACAAAATGTACCCAATTAAATACCCATGCAAACAAAGTTTTACTATAATATAGAGACTCACTCCACCGATATAACATCTCAACATTACTACTAGCTAGCATGGGTTTCTCAAACTTCAAAAGTGGGGAGTTATAAGGCATACCTCTCATGTTTGGTTCCACTTCTCTCTTCCATTTTTATTTGTTTCTTGGAAACTTGAATTCAATCACTCTCCGGCAAATCAACGAGAACTTCGAGGAGGAAAGAAAAAGAGAGAGGGGGAAAATAAAGATAAATGGAGAAATATTTTTGTGGTTTTTGAGAAGGGGGATTAAAGAATAGAGAATTGGCGGCAAAGCTCAGCTTGAAATCTCAAACAAAATAAATTAACTAAGATAAAGTGTTGGGGAAACCAACACGAGTGCTGATAAACACAAATAAAAGCATAACCTCAAAAAATAAGATAAAGCAAATGAAAACCAAAATATAAATTAAATAGAAAACCTCCCCAAGCTTAGGTATTTGCGATCCCTTCAAATCACTATGGTGGGGGGAAAAAGTTGTAACTCCAGTCCACAAATTGAGTTGAAAGGTTACTTGTTGTTTCTCGGAGGTTCAGGGCGAGATTGTGCATTCCCTCCACAGTTTCTCCAAGTTCTTGGAAATGTTGATATGTTGCGAACCGGTTTGGTGGCTGCTGCTCCTAATGAGGGACTTCTTGCTCCTCCTCTTGGTCCTCATCCTTCTCCGGAATCTCCTCCTCGGGCTGGTGTTGCTCAACCTGCAAGTCATAAATCACACATCCTTCCTCGATAGAGAAATGATAATTAGGCAAAGAAGCAGGGTAGATATGCCTAGCGCCAGCAATATGCAGATAATAAACACCACCTCTTCTAGTAAGCATTCCACAATCCCTCAAAGTAGAGTAACCAACACGTCACTCACCTAGCACCGGTTTTAACTCACCTAGGTCGATGCCCAATGCATTGGCAAGCACGGTATGCCTCCACAAGTTGTTGGTCCTTGGCTTTGGTAGGATTGTTACTCCAAGTAGCGCACAACTATTGCGCCCAAGTGAAGTGACAAGTTGTCATAGTTGAAAGCAGCTTTTGCGAGGAATAATATGTCCTCCTCATTGAGTCTTGTAAACTCATTGCACGCTTGCAAGGTGTTAGCAATAACATAGAACAAATAACGCATAGCAGAATTTTGAATATTCTTCCCTCTGCTAATTCTAGAGGTGAGGCTCATTCTACTATAACAGATTTTAGGGCAAGCTTCCATGTTGGTAAAATCTGCGCTCAGAGAATTAGGATCATTGCTGGGTAAACCAAAACAATTGCACCATTCATCAAGTGCTAGAGAATAACTATTGTTCATGAGTCGGACAGAAATCTTATCCTCCCCATGCCATGCCTTAACGGTGCTTTTCAAAGAGCTAAGAAATTCAATGGTTAACTGGCGATAGGTTGGTGCATCATGGAATACAAAGATTTCCAGGCCAACTCTATTGCAAAGTAAATTAAAATTATCAGAAATACCGAGTTGGTTCAAAGTGATGGGGCAAGCCACTTGGTTCCCTTGGCTTCTCGGTGGGCTTCGTTCTTGAATCGAATCCCCATGCGTTCCTGAGCTACATCCCAAGAAGAACTAGCTGCGTCAAAAGCACGTGTCTGCCTCCCCGTGTTCCTCTTCTAAAAATAATAAAAGAGATAAATATAAAACTTTTTGATCCAACAATAATAGTCATAACATAATCCTCATCATAGCACACTAAAGAATCTCCTCAACATATTAATCTAGGTAAGCTAATCATGGCAATTGTTAAAATATAAGTCTCACCTTAGATTGATAATGACAATAAATCAGAGATGAATTTGCAAAAAATAATTGGAGGATCGGAGGATAAACATACCGTAGATCACTTGTGTGCGAGGAATTCGAACGAAATTGAGCAGGGGTGAAGATCCCTTGATGTTTTGAGAGAGTTTGGAGGTAGAAGAAAGAAAAAGGATTGTATTTTTGATGTTTTAGGTACCTCCTCGAGAGTTTAAGTGGTCGGACGCAACTATACGGCGGCAACTATATGGCAGCAACTATACGGCGAGAACAGGGTGTTCTGGCTGTATAGTTGGTCTGACGGCAAAATTTTAGGGTTTCCTAGGGTTTCTGTCTGGCGGCTGTAACTATATGGCGACAACTATACGGCCGGAACTTTTGTTCCTGCCGTATAGTTGGTCGTCAAACCTTCTGTACTCCGGGATGAAAAATTGTCGATGGGTACATAACTATACTACCGCAACTATACGGCGAGAATTTTTATTCCCGCCGTATAGTTAGTCATTAACCTTTCTGTACGCATCAAATTTTTTCTATTTTTTCGATAATTACTTTTTAGACTGAAACTTAGCGAAACACCTTGTTCTGACAGACTAAAATTTTGACCAACTATGGCATATATAAAACAGGAATTTTTAGTACCGCTGAATATCTTCCTCTCACTAGAGTTTTCTAACACTCTTTATTTATATAAAACTTAAACTAAAACTTTAAAACTTAATTCAAACCTTTATTTTACATGGGTTGCCTCCCATGCAGGGCTCTTTTATGGTCAATAGCTTGACCTTGATATTGCTCACTTAGGCCATATGAGTGGAACACCCACTCCGAAGTAATTGGCCCGTCAAAGTGATGACCTCCTTATCATCTTGCTTGGATTTCTTTTTCCTGGGTAAATAAATAACAAAAGGATTCCATGAATGCAATTGGAGCTTCATGTTCCCTTCATGCAAATTGATTAAAGCCTTAATAGTTCTTAAGAATGGCCTAATATGATAGGGGCAGTAGCATCTTCAGGCATATCAACAATAAAAAAATCAATAAGAGCAGGACAACCTTTAATGTAAACTAAAGTATTTTCCTTTATGCCTACTGCTTGTTTATAAGTAGAATCTGCTAGATGTAATTTTAGTTAGGTAATTTCAAAAGATACAAAATTTAACTTGTTAAAAATACTCTTTGGAATTGTTGAAACACTTGCACCTAGATCACATAGTGCAGCTATTTCATTAGTCCCAATTTTAATTTTAATGGTAGGCTCAAATATATCATCTAGCTTAACAGGTAATTTTTCAGCAATTTTCTTGTATTCTTCTTCAAGCTCACTACCTTTGTTGATACCTGATTAACGAAGTGTTGATACATGGCTTCTTTATTTCCTTCACTTACCAGAATCTTAACATTGATCCTTTTTATGAGATCTTCAATTGTGTAGTTTGGTGAAAGAGCATTGTTATATTCAAGTTCTTCGGGCTCCTCCCTTTGGATTCTTATCATCTCAAGCTCTTCAACTGGATTGGGCTCAGCTTTACCTGTAAATTTTGCTAGAATGAGAATTTGACTCTCGGTTATCTTACCTAGTTGTGCCTCAATGATCCTTGTTCTTTCTTGGAGGGTCTGAAAATCGTTTCTCAAACTAACAGCTTGGTTAGATAATTTACCAAGCATAGCATCATGATTCTCACTCATTTTGACTAGAATATTGTTCTGCTCATTCTGTGAGTCCATAAAAGCTTTAAGAGTTTCTTGGAGACTAGTATTGCTTGATGCCATATTATTATTAGAGCTACCTAATGAACTAGAATAATGTTTTTGAAATTTTGGGTTATAATTCTTCTTCCAAGCAGGGCTATAATCATTACGATCTATGAAGTTTACTTCTTAAATAGTTGGTTCGGGAGTAATTCTTACCGGGGTTTCCTTACCTTTAACGGATAATATAAGCTCATCCAACTTAGCATTAAGTTCTTCATTCTCTTGAGGTGTAACGGAGTTCACCTTCTTTGTATTTGATCTTTCCACGTGCCATTGGGCATGGTTTTCTTTCATATTGTCTAGCAGCTGCTTTGCTTCGGTAATTTGCTTACCCATAAATGTTCCTCCGGCTGCAGTATCTAGCATAGACTTAGAAACAGGGTTAAGAGAATTATAAAATAAATGGAGAATTAACCAATCTTCCATTCCATGGCTAGGACAATTTCTTATGCATTCCTTCATTCTTTCCAATACAAGCGCTAGTGGCTCACGCTCTTCCTGTCTAAAACCAGTAATATCGGATCTGAGTTTCATAGTCTTTGCAGGTGGAAATAATTTAGTCATAAATAAAAAAGTACATTCCACCCATGATGCAATAGTATTTCTAGGCAAAGATAGCAACCATTCTTTTGCTCTTCCTCTAAGAGAGAAAGGAAATAAGAGCAACTTGACCGCATTGGGGTCAACATCTTTAATGCGTATCATATCACATATTTTAGTGAAAGTATTTAAATGCATACCTGCATCTTCTACAGCAGAGCCTCCAAAATGATTTTGTTGAACCAAACTTAAATAGTGGGGCTTAATTTCATAATCTTCAGCATCAATTGTTGGCTGAGTAATAGGAGTATGCAAATAATCATTGTTAGGAGTTGCAAACTCCCCAAGCTTCTTTTTAGCCATACTTCCTATGTTTTGTATTTTCTTAAACAAGTACTAATGATGATAAAACAAGAATTAAAAATACTAACTAATTTTTTTGTTTTTTCAAATAAAAATTGAAAGCAAACTAACAAAATTAAAAACGAGAATTAAAACTTGCAAGGTTCCTACTAAACTCACCAGGGTAGATATTGCTTACCCGGCAATGGCGCCAGAAAAAGGGTTGATACCTTCGATCCGGATTACGGATGTAGTATATCTCTTTTTCCCTAGTAGACCTAGGTTTATCGAATCGTCGGGAAGTAGAAAGCAAAGTGAGATTACTTAAATGGAACTTCGAGATTTTTAGAATTTCTATTGCGTTTTCACCGGACCAAGAGTTTGCGACATTGATGTTGTTGTTATTGTTGACGATGGGGAGAGAGGGGGCCTAGGGTCTTCGGTTTTCACCAGTAGCTGTGCAAAACATCTGATGGGAATAACATATAATAATAAAGTACTCATGTAATTTAGAGCAAGATAATTATATGTGGGCAGTGCATCCATAAATTCTATCGCCTCCACAACCGCTTATGGAAATAACCTACTAGTCTCATCCATGGAAGAAAGAGAACTAATGATATGCATAGTGATGTAATTGTTAATCCCAAGTAAGTTCCTCACATACAGCCATACTACCCTTTTTGTCACTGGCGTTCCTATCCTGCAGATTAGTCGTTACTCACACTCCCTTTACCAAGATCAATCCTCGGGGTCTTGGGTACCTGACAAGTACTTAGATTGAGGCAAGAGAGGGTACTACAATCATCAAGTCATACATTCTAATACATGATACCATCTATGATAAATAACATGCACAAAAGCTACATGGCTAGGCCGAAGCCCTTAGCCCAAGGATAATTACTCACACATAGAGATGAAATCGACAATCATAAACATTGTAATAGAGATCATAGAGTTGATAACAAATAGTCTTACAATTTCGCCAATTGGAGACGAGATCTACTATTACAAGTGGTGGAAGATGGTTATGGTGGTGGAGAAGGGTTTAGAGGTTTAGATCTAGATCTATTCCTCCGGTGTGGCAGTAGGGAGAGTTGAGGATAAAAGAAGCGATGTTGTGGAGTCGGGGGCCTGTTTCTCGTCGCTTGAAGCATCTTTATATAGGGTTCCCTTCATGAAAGTTGTTCTGTTTGACCTAAGGAGGTCGGTGCAAACTATATGGCGGCAACTATAAGGCGGAGGGTCGTATAGTTGGTCGTTAATCTTGCAGCTGCCTCCTCACGGCTCCTGGTTTCTTTGGCATGTTGGAAATCTCGTATCTTTGGCATTTATATAGTGATTCCCTTCATAATACGTCAATATCTGTGCATGCAAAAATAGTAGAAAGGATTGCATACACCTTTGATCATTAGGCATTATGGTAGGAAATAGAGAGATATTTCATCAAATATATGAATAATATTTAGTTTAAATGCGGACATGGATGGGTATATTTCATAGCCCACCCCTTGAGATCGTCCAAGTGATGGATATGAGCCCAGACATCATACTCAAGGAGTGCCGGCTACTCCGGGATTGAGGTATGTGCGGGCAGATTTTATGGTGTTCGGATCCAGATGCTTGGACTCGAAAGGCAGTTTAGCCTAACTTATGTTTCTTTTTCTCAGCACGCGCTTCATGCACTCGCGGTGAGGATCCAGCTTCCCGAGCATCACCTAGAGGCCTCCCGGCAGGCTGTGAAGAGTGAGTGTCGATGGCCCATGTATGGGCCTTCTATCTTTTCGTTGTTGATGATGTTCGGATCCCATCTGTAGCCTTGGTGGAGAAGAGGGAGGAGGCATTGGACGGTCTTCGCCTCCAAGTGGGGAGATATGACTCCTACAAAATGGAGGCCAAGCGGCTGACGGCCAATGTCACGTGCCTCGAGGAGTCAAAGACCAAGAGGAACCAACATATCAACGATCTCCTTGCGATGAAGACCGGACGGCTGGAGGAGTCATTACAGCTAAGCAAAGAATCCCTCACCAAGTGAATAGAGGCCTTCGACCTCTTGCAGAAGGTTTACAAGGATCAGGGGAGGAGGCGGTCGAGATCCGATGGTTGAAGGAGTGTGAGGAGGAGCTGCGGGGAGAGTTGGAGCACATTGATCGGGTTGTCCTTGGTAAGTTTGACATCGTTATTTTCCTTTTTAGGCTCACCTGGACATCTATCGTCCCTAGGACTTTTGGTCGTAGGATACTATCCGTAGGTGGGTGAGTAGGCGAGGAGAGCCACTACAACTACTTAACGGGCAACTCACTCCTCACACACCATCGGCTCTTAGCCGCCCATAGAGTGCTGCATCACCCAACTCAGGGAACAGTCGAGGGAGTTGAGGGCCACTAGCAACGCCATCTTCGAGAGATTCTGGTCAGATGACACCATGCTCACCAGCATCACCATGCTCACGAGATGGCTCCATGAGGCGACGAAGATGATCATCGGGCTGGAAGATTTGGCCGCGCGGGAAGGAGCCGAGATGGCCCTGTCGCTGATGCTCTCTTGGCACAAGGACACCAACATGCAGAAGGTCTCTGCCGGCTAATGAGCTGACATAGAATACACAAAGCTGCACCAAACTGAGGGCGTCCGAGCTGGCTTCATCCGGATAGACGGCTACCTAGACCTTGACGACATCATATCGGAGGAGCCTTCCAGGGAGGAACCAACTGAGGAAGGACCGACTGAGGCATCCAACCATGGAAAGGAGCTAGTTGAGTAAAAATATCCTCGGGATCTCAGGCGTAACTTTAGTACACTTTGATATTTTGGCATGCTTCTCGACGCTGCAAGACTTTAGCTTGTGGGATCTTTGATTCTTTTATGCTTTTAATTTTGTTCTTCATTTGACTTGTCTTTGTTCATTTATCTTGTGAGTGCTTGGTCATACCCACCGGGTGTCCTTTCCTATGGGGGCCCATGAGTGCACCCACTCGGTGTAGCACCCAAGCTTTGCTCCGGCTCGTTGATGACTGCAAGTGCACAAATCGTTTGTAGCTAGTTTCTAAATAAAGATATCGATCCCACAGGGAGTAGGAGTCTGAAGTCTAATAACTCTTGAAATAAATACTAAAAATAGAAATGCTAAATAAAGTTCTAAGTGACAATATAAAATGTGAGTGTTGTGTAAAAAGGTGTTTTGGGGATTTTGGTATAAGAGAATAATGAGTAAAGTAAACAAAACTGAATACAGAAAGTAAGTATCACGTGTGTAAAAGAGATTTGAAACTTTAGTGGGGAAAAGCGTTCTCAGAGATTAGCGGATACACCACTAGCATTATAAAGGGCTAAGGTAAAGATTATTATCATGAACATTTTCAACCGTTTATGTGTGGGAGGAACTCCGTATTTGGACAATTAGGTATCAACCACTGCTCACATCATCCTCATAACCACAACAGACAAGAATCAACATCAATTTAATTACTGTGCTATTAAGGGACTTAATCCCGCAGGACGTATCCCATGTCATGGATAGTGTTTCATGAGTTTGCACGATTCCCAAGTTGATAAGTAAGGAGTTCCAACATATTTATAGTCACTGTAAGTGCTAACACACCTCCGTCTACCAATAAGTAGTTCCCTCCATCAAGTCCCCACAAGTGGCAAATATTGAGAGGTCGACTTCTCCCAACATCAAGATGAACACAATCTAACACATGGTCACAACGATGAATATCATAATATAATTTATCTTATTTCAATCTCATACTAGGGTTTCTCCATCTCCCCAAGAACTAAAGATCTACTCAGACATGGAGGCAATCAACATCATGGCAAAGACAATGGAATCTATCATAGATTATGGCTATGATGACCAACTTAGAACAAGATTGGTTTCTTCCCAACGCTGCAATATTCTATTGATATTATCCAAGCAACTAGTAAATGAAGTTCCATAGAGATAAAAATCATCCATAAATACTTCCATTATCATTTCTATAAAATCTGCGAAAATAGCAGTCATGCATCTTTGAAAAGTAGCTGGAGCATTACATAAACCAAAAGGTATGCGTCGGTAAGCATATAAACCATAAGGACTAATGAAAGTTGTTTTAAGTTGGTCATCAGGATGAACAGCTATTTGGGAAAAACCAGAGTATCCGTCCAAGTAGCAAAAATAAGTGTGGTTTGCTAACGTCTCTAAAGTTTGATCTACAGACGATAAAGGATAGTGATATTTCCTAGTTTCCTTATTCAATTTCCTGAAATCTATGCACATCCTATGTCCAATAATAGTTCTAGTAGGTATCAATTCATTATTTTCATTAGGAACAACAGTAAAGCCGCCTTTCTTCAGAACACAATGGACAGGACTTACCCATTCACTTTATTTTATAAGATAAATTATACCTGCATCCAGTAGGTGTAATATTTCTTTTCTTACCACTTCCTTCATTTCAAGCTTTAGCCTTCTATTAAATTCTGCAACTAGTTTAGCACCTTCTTCCATGAATATTCGATGGGCGGTTATCATGAGACTAATGTCCTTCAAATCGTCCATGGAGTACCCAAAGGCCTTGCGATGCTCCTTTAGCACCTTCATGAGTTCTTCTTCTTCATCCCCTGAAAGTTTACCACTAATAATAACAGAGAATTTATTAGTATCCTCCAAAAACCTATATTTAAGATTATCTGGTAAAGTTTTTAATTCTGGGGTGGTAATTCTTCATCCCCTCTCTTTTCTGGCTCTTCAAAAGCCTCATCAGTTGGAGGTCCTAAAATGGGAAGTGAAGCAAATTCACTTTCAAATTCTTCTAGAGACCCGTCCTCCATAATTATTTCCTCACAATTTGAGTCTTTATTTATTTCTTCTTCTTGATTACTTAAGAAAAGAGTTGCCATCTCCTCAATAGTCTTCTATTTATCTTCTTCTTGTATATGTAGAGGTTTGTCTTCAAATTTGGAAAAGTGGAATTCTTTTTCCGCTTTCCCAAGTTTAAGAGATACAATCTCCTTTTTGAAGTCGACTGTGTCACCTACATCACTCAAAAAGTTTCTTCCAAATATAATTGGGCAAAGAGTGTCAGCTAGCATATCAACAACTACAAAATTGATAGGAACATTTTTATTGCCAATTGCGACCGTTGCATCTTCAACTACTCCAATTGGAATTCTAAGATTTTTAATGGCTAACATGATTGTCATATCAGTATTTTCTATTGTAGCCGGTGCTATTTCCTCTTTTATTTCTAAATAAAAATCATAAGATATAACACTAACTTTGGTGCCAAGATCACATAAACCGTAATGCTAGGTTTTTTTAAATATGCAGTGAAGAATAGGCTTACCCACATCTTTTACCTTAGTTTTATCCTCAACCAATATGAAAGTCTCTTCATCGAGTTCAACTATGTTACAATGTGCATACATAGCCATAATTGCTTCCTTGGTTACCTCTTCATCTTTGGTTTCATCCAGATGTTCTTCAACTATTGTCACACTTTCCTCTTCTTTCTCCTCCTATACTGCCTTGACCTGTTCATATTACAAAATATGCTTCGGTGTGAAGTGTTAGGGAAAGGTATCTCATACATTGGTTCTAGGGATGCCAATGTTGCTTTAACTTCTCTTTTCTTCTTAGGTTCGGGTGGTGGATCATACTTGGCCGAATCCTCTTTTGGATCTTTGATGTGTTCTGTAAAAGATTTAACAACTTGCAACATAAAATCTGAATCTAAATAGAGATCTTTAGATAATTCATTAACATGGCCCTTCTTATTATGGTCGTGAATACAATCATAATCTATTTTCGTGCCACCTTCACTTCCTAGGCCAAAATTCCATAAACTCTATGATCGCGAATTCTGTTAAGTAAAGCCCAAGCTTTAGTTATGGGTAAATATATAAAAGCTCCTCTCGTGCAAGAGTCTAGTTCAATTTTATTGGGTTCAATTAGACTTCCATAAAAGATATGCAATAAATACCATTCAGAAAAATCATGATGAGGACATTTATTAAGTAAATCTTTAGATCTTATATAAGATCTTACTAGTGCTTCATTAGGACGGTTCCTCCAAGTCATTATAAGATGCCTGATTCCAAAAGATTTTGATAATGGATAATATTTGGATAGAAATTCACAAGCTAAATTATCCCATGTAGTGGTGGCTTCTGAGGATAAAGATCTATACCATGAGATAGATGTACTTGTCAAAGTTTGACTAAAAAGTTTAACCCTTACCTCATTGGAGGTATACCCGAGTAGTTGGGAAGTGCCACATATATATTTGAAGCATGCAATATGCTCATATGGATCAGGATCTTCTTCATATCCAATAAATTGCTTCTTGTGTAAGATACCAAGTAGTAGAGGATTTATTTCAAACCCCCTTGTATTCTTGTTGGAGTTGTCTCTTTTATAAATATCATAGGGATTCCCAAGTGGCTAAGTGGGTTAGCACTAGTCATATGCTCAAACTCCATCATGTTGGTGGAAACCTGTAACTCAAAACAAAACTAAAGTAAATAAGCAAAAAATAAAAGACCTACAACACTTAGCTCCCGGCAACGGCGCCAGAAAATAGCTTGATGACTGCAAGTGCACAGATCGTTTGTAGCTTGTTTCGGAATAAATTTATCGATCCCACAGGGAGCAGGAGTCTCAAGTCTAATAACTCTTAAAATAAATACTAAAAATAGAAATGCTAAATAAAGTTCTAGGTGACAAGATAAAATGCGAGTTTTGTGTAAAAAGGTGTTTTGGGGTTTTGGTATAAGAGGACAATGAGTAAAGTAAACAAAACTGAATACAGAAAGTAAGTATCGCGTGTGTAATAGAGATTTGAAACTTCAGTGGGGAAAAGCGTTCTTAGGGATTAGCGTATACACCACTAGCATTATAAAGGGCTAATGTAAAGATTATTATCATGAATATTCTCAACTGTGTATGTGTGGGAGGAACTCCATATTTGTACAATTAGACAACAACTACTGCTCACATCATCCTCATAACAACAGCAGACAGTAATCAACATCAATTGAATTACTGTTCTATTAAGGGACTTAATCCCGCAGGACGTATCCTATGGAATGGATAGTGTTTCGTGAGTTTTCTCGATTCCCAAGTTGATACGTAAGGAGTGCCAACAGCTTTATAGTCACCGTAAGTGCTAACACACCTCAGTCTACCAACAAGTATTTCCCTCCATCAAGTCCCCACAAGAGGCAAATATTGAGAGGTCGACTTCTCCCAATATCAAGATGAAGACAATCTAACACATGGTCACAGCGATGAATATCATAATAAACTTTATCTTATTTCAATCTCATACTAGGGTTTCTCCATCTTCCCAAGAACTAAACATATACTCAGACATGGAGGCAATCAACATCATGGCAAAGACAATGGAATCTATCATTAATGAATAGTACTTGTATAAATCCACAAGGAGTACGGAAAATACAACAAGATCTAGAGAAGATGTAGATGGGATGGATGGAGATGGTGGTGATGCAGCGATTCATGATGAAGATCAATGACTTAGCCTCCTGGATCTACGCAGGGCGAAGATTGATCCCCGGTGAATGACTTCCCCCTCCAGATGCCTTTCGGAGGTGAGGTTTTGGAGATTTCTAGGTGTTATGTACGTCGTCTCTCTGATCCAGTTGCACGGGGTAAAACTATTTGAGGAGGCGGTGTCAGTGCCAACTATACGGTGGGAACTATACAGCCAGAATATTTCTTCTCGCCATATAGTTGGTTGTTAAACCTTCTGTATACTCTAATTGCTTCAGGTTTTCTTCTAGTGTTATTAATATTTCCCAAATAAGCAATTTACATTGTTTTTGGCTCCTTTTCACTCCAATATAACTGGTCCAAGAATTGTGTCCATCGTATCCATCATCTGATCTGTTCCTGGTGAAAATAAACATAAAAGGTGCGTGCAAACGCCGTACAATACCAAGATCTTACCACTACAATGCAAAATAACAATCTAAAACATGATGCAAATATGCACTCATCACTCGTGGGAGGGAGCTGGGTCGAAGCTTTTCGGACCTTTCCTTTATCCTTATTTCATTTTTTTGATTTTTTTCCTTGGATCGGCTAGATTTATCATGGTGGGGGCTTGCGAGCGCACTCACTAGGTGTAGCCCCTGCGCTTCAGGCCGACTCGTGGAGGGAGATGGGTCAAAACTCTCTGACAGGTTTGCATATTTTAGCGTGTTTCTTGGGGCTGGCTCGCAGGCGGAGCCTGTGAATAGTATGCCGTGCAAAACAAATGACAAATTCGTTTATTAGTATGCCAACTATTGTTCTTTTAGCTTCTGCTTTTATGCGAAGTAAATTCCTACTCTTTTTAACTATTGTTTTCATTAGTACGCCTCATTAGTATGCATGAAGCTCATGGGTGGTCCCATGAAGGGGTTCGTAGCAGATAGCAAAAAAAATCCTAACTAGCGTAACACCAATATGCCTAAGATCTATCTAATAGTAACGTTGAATGTTTCGGTAACATGCCATGGTAGACCAAAATCAATTAACGTTCACGATGAACATGGATGAAGTAGTCGTACTTATAGTCGACCTCAAGATCGCAAAGCTCATCACAAGTCACCCCTGGTCCTTGCACAACAATTAGGATGCAACAAGCAGCAACACCCCCGAGGTCTCGCACAGGTCCGGTGCTCGACAACGACTCTCGTTCTCCCTGATCGGGCCGAGATGTAGAAGTAGATCTTCTGGCAGAATCACCACAACATAACGGCGTACGACAGCAAAGCAGTCTCCTATGCTCGCAGTCCTTACTTGGGAACATGGTTGCAAGAGAGAAGAGAGAAAATTTTCTCTAAATAAATTGCCTTAGAAAATATTGTGTGTCCTTGATGTCTACGCACGCTTCTATTCTTGTAGACAGTGTTGAGCCTCCAAGTGCAGAGGTTTCTACAACAGCAGCAAGTTTCCCTTAAGTGGATCACCCAAGGTTTATCGAACTCGGGAAGGAAGTGGTCAAAGGTATCCCTCTCAAGCAACCCTGCAATCAAGATACAAGAAGTCTCTTGTGTCCCCAAAACACCTAATAGACTTGTTAGGTGTATAAGTGCACTAGTTCGGCGAAGAGATAGTGAAATACAAGTAATATGGATGATTATAAGTGGTAATTGCAATCTGAACTAAAGATGGCAGCAAGCAAACATGTAACAAGACTAGTTGGAAACGGTGTTTCAATGCTTAGAAACAAGGCCTAGGGATCATAATTTCACTAGTGGACACTCTCATATAAATATCTTCTCTTCATTATGCTACTCTTAACTACTCTTCAGTTGGACAACTCTAATCCATGGTAGAGCTATAAAAGCTCTCCTTAAAGTTCGCATTCCCCATCTAGTTAACCCCACACTGTCACCTTGAGCTCTAGATGGTTCCAACAAACACCACAATTTCATAGAGACATCCAACTCAAAATATAACTCATGATAAATATTTATGTAATCTTTAGCATAAGTGCCACACGGTGATGACCCACAAGTATAGGGGATCGCAACAGTCTTCGAGGGTAGTATTACTCAATTTATTGATTCGACACAAGGGGAGCCAAAGAATACTTGCAAGCCTTAAAAACTGAGTTGTCAATTCAGCTGCACCTGGAAATAGTTCTTGCTCACAGAAGTTTATCAGTAGCAAAAATTTGGTAGTATCAACAGTTTGGTAGTAGCAACAGCAAAGTAACAACAGCAGTAAAATAAGAGCAATAGTAACAGTAGTAGCAAACAGTAGGATATGAGTGCGGTAGGCATAGGGATGGATGGACGGACGTTGCATGGACGAGTCTAAACATGTAACTTCAAGATCTAGGGCAATTGCAGATAAATGAGATAAAGCATCCAAGTACTAAAAAATCATAGGCATGTGCTCCATATATAGTCATGCGTGCTCGCAATGAGAACTTGCACAACATCTTTTGTCCTGCCAGCCCGTTGCAGCGGGGCCTCAAGGGAAATACTGGCAATTAAGGTGCTCCTTTTAATAGAGCACCGGAGCAAAGCATTAACACTCCATGAACACATGTGATCCTCACATCACAGCCATCCCCTCCGGTTGTCCCAATTTTTGTCACTTCGGGGCCTTTGGATACGGACAATGATATGTGTACACAACTTGTAGATAAGATCATAAATAATACTATCATAATGATTCAATAATAAGTTCAGATCTGAGATCATGACACTCGGGATCTAGTGACAGGCATTAAGCACAACAAGTTGCAACAAAGTCAAATAGCACTAATAAAGATACTAGGCACCATGCCCTAACAATCTTATTCGATTACATGATAGAACTCATCCAATCCCTACCATCCCCATAGCCTACAGCGGGGGATTACTCACTCATGGATGAGGGAAACACTAATGGTTGATGGAGAGGTCTTGGTGATGATGATGGCGATGATCCTCCCCAAATTCCCCGTCCCGGATAGGTGCCAGAACGGAGTTTCTGGTTCCGAATCGTGGTTTATGGTGGTGGCGGCGCAACAGAACTCTTTCTGGAAAAACGACGAACCCCCTCGTTTTTTAGGTCAAGAGGCAACTTATAGGCGAAGAGGGAGGCCGAGGGGGTGCCTGAGGCGGCCCCCCAGGCGCGGGTTGGACCCACCCGCGCGGCAGGGGGTGTGGGCCCCCCAAGTCTCCACTCCGTCTCGTACTCTGGCTCTGTGGATCTTCTGGTGAAATAGGATTTTTGGCATATTTTTGGGGATTTTTCCTGATAGTTGATTTTCTGCGCAAATACTAGACACCAAGGTAATTCTGATGAAAACAGCGTCAGTCCGTGTTAGTTGTATCCAAATCACACAAGTTTAGAGGAGAAACAATAGCAAAAGTGTTCGGGAAAGTAGATACGTTTTCGACATATCAACTCCCCCCAAGCTTAGCTTATTGCTTGTCCTCAAGCAATTCAGTTGAAAAGTGAGTGCGATAAAAGAACTTTCACGAACACATTTGCTTCATATGATGTATATATTCTCAGCACAGGAGTATATACTTAAACCATTCATAATAAGAAGTATGCAACTAAGTCTACTCAATAGTTATTGCAAGATATGAAGAGAAACCAACTCAATAATAATAAGTAGCATGAAACATAAACATAAGCAACATTGCAATGCTCATAATAAGGTATGATAGAGTGGTATCTCGCTTGCCTTTGTTTGTAGAGCACAATATAAATGCCAAGGCACCTCTGAAGTTTACATGAAGACTAGAAGTAAAGATATCAGAGATACAAGCATCAAAGTCATGACATAATTAACCAGGTTTTGAGACAAACACAAGAATGGCAACTATGCTCTCAAGAAGGTGCTCATAGAATAAGTGGTGACTCAACAAGGAAGTGAAAAGGTTTTGAAAAGTTTGAAAGGCTTCCAACTGCTGAAAGTAAGGTACTCATTAGCTATGAGCTCTCATTACCCCTATCATAGGCATCTTATGTGGTTAATGGTGAAAGTGAGGTCCAATATGAGTTATATGCTTGACAGAGCATAAACTGGAAATACCATGTCCCTTGAGTGCGAGGGCCGCTCCTCATACTACTCAACTTTAGTTACCTGTAAGTTCTTGCCATTGTAAATACATGCATATCATAGAGAACCGCCAACGGGGTACCCCTTGCACATGATACAGGAGCTGTCCCATAATCAAAATGACAAGGCAAGCAGACAATGAGCATCTCGGCGATCTTTTTATTTTCTATTTGCATAGGTTTTTATTGAGGATGCTTCACAGATTGCTTAATATGGTAATGCTGCAAGTTTCCACCATGATTAGGCATGGCTTAGGATAGCGGCCCAGGCGTTTCTCTAACACACACACACACACACACACACACACACACACACATATATATATATATATAACTCCATGAACTCACAAGCTCCCCTTTTATTTCACACCGACGACATCCGCAAACAAAAGAGCATGATATCAACTGGATATGTATCCATAAGTGTTGAAAGCGTTCCCCGTGACAGCACGGTTCTGCTAATTCCCAGCCTATAATTTGCAAGCATATAACTTTCATAGACAGTCACAATGGTTCAGGTTTATTAAGTGCAAGAAATGAAGTGTGCCATCAAGTTCGTGAGAGCTTTACTAACTAACTTTCTCAAAATAGTCAAACATTTTATTTGGAAGAAAACGAGGCATAATGAATATGCACTGAATAGCAAATGATGCTAGTAGGTAGGTATGGTGGACACTGTTGGCAATGTTGGTTTTGGGGAGTTCGATGCACAAGTAGAGCTCACTTAGTGCAAAGGCTAGCAATAGAGAGGGAGCGACAAACGAGAGAGCAATAACTGTCACAATCATGCTTGCAACAAACATGACTAATTATGGCATGAAAATGATATCAGAACTCTGAGGCAAAATAAATCATCGAGGCTCACTGACTATTGTTTAGTCATATGCACGCGTGAGCATGTACCAAGTCAATTCACATGAAACATTCAGAGGAGGATACCACAATATCATACCAAGTTATGAATAAAACAATGCAAGCAAACATTCATTTTACATGCTACAAACTATTAGCAAGTTGGATCTAATCACAAGAAAGCAAAAACTACTAAGCATCCATAAATAACATACACCTTACATGAACAGCCTAAGCATGCTCACCATGATGAGTATATGTACAAAAATAGAGTTCTTTACCAGCCTCTTACCACACCTAAAAGTGTCTTAATCTTCATTATTGCCCTTCACTTGTGTGGCTTGAATAATAACATGAAACCAAATTCCACCAAGGACGGCTGAACCCTGCAAAGAACTCACAAAACCAAAGAAGAACAACAAATATTTTTGGTGTTTTCGATTTTTAAAGCAAGCAAACAAAGCAAAATCTTTTTGGATTTTTGTAAGGAAAACCAAAGCTAGAAAACAAAGAAACAAACCAAGAGAAACAACAAAAATATTTTTGGCATTTTGGTGTTTTGAGAAAGCAAAAACAAAAACCAAAAAGAAAGTGAAACAACGGATATACAAAGAACCGACGAAACATGATATATAGATGAGTGTGATGTTGGTATACCTCCCCCCAAGCTTAGGCTTTTGTCCTAAGTGGGGCTCAATAGCGCGGGTAGTAACCCCAAGCTGGTGGGTCATCATAGGAATGATCATAGTCAGGCGCTTGCGATGAAGAACAAGACGCGCCCCAATCATAGGAGGGCTACTGGTATGAAGACTATCCCAAGGTGGAGGGCTGAACCGAATCATCTTCGGCATCCTCTCCAACATTCTCCTCTTGCTGGGTGATACGTCCAATTTGCATCACCATTATATATCATAATTTGACTCTATTCATTGATATATGTCTTATTATGAGGTGTTATTTATGACTTTTCCTCTGTTTTTACATGTTGGATGATTCTTGAAGGATGGTCTGCCGGAGTCAGGTTTCTGATGGAAAAAGAGGTGTTTTGATGCAATTTCGTGAAGATCGGAAAAATACTAGAAAAATATTGGAAAATTATATTTTCCCAGAAGACGAAGGAAGCCCGAAGGGGAGGCGTAGCTGGGCCACAGGGGCCCCACACCCCCCTAGGAGCGGGCCCCCCCAGGGCCGCGCCTAGGGCAGGTGTGTCCCACTTAGCCGACCTCCGACCCTGCCCTCTCGCCTATATCTTCCTCTCGGAACCCTAATACTAGGGGAGCAACCACAGAAAGATTTCTGCCGCCTCTGCGGGGCGGAAAACACCGAGAGAGAAAGATCTCTCCGACTGTGGCATCCCGCAAAACCACTACTAGAAAATCGCGTTGAATTTGTGCATTGCATCGTCATCATCATGCATTGTTTGCATAAAATTATTTTCGCAAAACCCGTTTCGTTTTGTAAAACGCCCCATCTTTAATCAAATATCAAACCCCGGGTCTCCGGAATATTTTTGTTTGCCTGCTATCGGTTTGCCAATGGTGCATTTAGAATCAAATAAAATAATTATTTATTTTTGAGTGGGGCAGTCGAACGGGCCGATCGCCCCGAACGACCACCCCTTTTTTTTTTCAAATCGGTCCACCCCAAACCAGCCCCTCTAAATCCTACAGCTACCAACTAATCTACCCCAACCCAGCCTCCACATCACCCCACCCAATAGCAACTTGCCACCTCCCCTTTTCCCTTCCCCCAGCCAACCATGTGCTGACACCTCACCCAGCTCTCTCTCCTCTCTCTCCCCACTCCCAGCAGCCCCTGGACACACGCACGCACACAACACTACGCACGCACGCCTGTCCCACACCACCACGCACCCCGCGGGACCCACCCCCTGAGCCCCACCTCCCCACGCGACCGCGTCCTTTCCGCGTCCCCGACCCCGCTCCTCCCTTCCTCGCTCCTCCCTTCTTTCCCCCCTGCTCCGGCCAGGCCGCCGCCGCCTCCGCAGAGCTCCTCTGCCACCGCCCTGGCCGCTCTCTCTCCCCGCCTCGCTGTCGCGCCTCCCTCTTTCCTCCGTCCACCTCTGTCGCCGCGCGCACTCCACCCCTCGCAGACCTCCTCGCCCCCTCCCTGCAGCGCCCCATCGTCCTCTCCGGCCGCCGCCCGGAGCGCCTCCCTCCGCCGCCCAGGCCGCGCCTTCCTCGCCTCTGCACCCCCGCGTCCCCGCCGCCTCGTCGCCCCCTCGAGCGCCGGCCCGTTTCCCCCGAGCAGCGCCGGCCGGGCCTTCCGCCTCGCCTGGCTCCCCTCCGCCGCCTCTGCGTCCTCCGACGGCCGTCTGCGCCGCCCCCTTCCCCGCCGGCGCCCCTCTGCCTCGAGGCCACCGCTCCCCTGCTAGCTCCTCATCGTCGCCACCATCCCCGACCGCGTCGGCCTCCGCCCCGGCGTTCCGGCCGCGTCCTCCGGCAGTCGCCCCGCCTCCAACCTGTCGCTGCTGCCTGTCTGCGGGGCTCTGCAGAGCCGCTGCGGGCGCCCCTGGCTCTGTCCGTCCCTGGTCGCCCCTGTGAGCAGCGCTGCCGGGCCCCTCTGCTTCGGGCTCCAGACCGCGGGAGGTCGCCCTTTGGCCGTGAAGGCTTGCCTCCTACCGTGCCTCGTTCCTTGGGCGTTGTGTGACCCTTGGTGATCCTCTCGGCAAGTACCTCGGTGGCTGCGAAGACGATGAGAAGGTGATGATGTGTTGCCGCACATTGAGACCTCTCGGCAAGCAAGAACAAAACGTGGCATAAGAGCAACAATGATGACGACAAGATCTTCCGAAGGCCCCAACAACTAAAACAAGATCGTCATCGACAGAGGAGCTGCAAGCCCAAGATCATCGAGAGGGAACCGAGTACCTCGGGCCAAGCACGTCGTCATGGAACGCCAAGATCTACCTCACGGACACCGAGAACTTCCCCCTCCCTGCACGCCAGAACCGTCGACATGACCCGAAGACCACAGGTGCGACAAGTACCGCTTCCCGAACGCCAAGTCCGACCCGACCCGCGGACCCGACAAGATCCTCGCAACGACAAGAACGACATCGACCCGGAAGAACATGATGCGCCCCGACAGCGAACCAAGTCCGGCTTCCCGGAACGCCAAGATCCACCTCCGTTATCCGAGAACGTTCCCGTCGAACCCCGAACCCCAGATCCGGACCCCGAGACCGACCCCAAACCCCGGAACCCCAAGTTCGTCGAGACCCTAATGTGTGAACCCCTTTCCGAAACCCTATCTTATAATATAATACAATTGTTGCATATGGAAATGTTCATGCATGCATATCGTCGTGTGGTTTGGGGCCTAGGCCGATTCACCTCATAATTAAATATGGGGCCCATATGCGGGCAAATCTAGCCTCATATTGGCCTCATTTAAATTTGTGTAGCGAACCCGGTGATATATTCTGCCTTGCTAAACAACATTTAATTTGCGGGGTACTTAAACAACTTGAACCATTTAATTAATTGTCGGGACCCCGGTTCCGCTTAATATGACCTAATTGCATCGCATCTTTGCCATGCCATACATCATACATGCATCATGCCGATCTTCTGCCGTTGTATTAAATAGTGCGTCCGGTGTTTATTCTAGTGTTTTGCTTCTTCGCGGATTGGGCCGTTGAGTTGATGTGAGCTTCTCCCCGATCTTCGGTCGAACCTTCGGCAATGTTTTCAGGCGACCATCTCCCCCTTTCTACCTATCTTACTTTATAGTATTTATTCCCTCCTGTTGATCTATTGCTATCTGCGTTGCGATGCTTTAGTTTTCCGTACCTGGATTTACCGTGCAGCCCTATATTGCCTTGGACACATCCTATTACCTGTTGTTTGGTAGATAGTTGGACTTGCGCGTCGTAGTCGCTTGCTCAAGTGTTGTTGCGTGTCGTCAAGTGCCACAGTTGTTGATGTATTGCCGCATGTTGATGTTGGATATGATCATGGTTTTACTTATCGCTCACTTTAATTCCTGTCTAACAACTAAAATTGAAATAAGCAGAGGCATCGGTGGGTGATAGATAATATTTGGTTTCCGAACGCCCACTTGTGTCCCGTAGGACCCCGAGTACTTGATACCTGTTCCTTGATTTATCGCGCTATCCACATCCGGGAGGTATATGGGACCCCCCTGAGCCAGAGCTTGATTCAGTCTTATTTCTTGGGGCCACAAACTAGTTTGAGGTTTTATTTACGATTCTGTACTTATGCCATGCTTTACTGCTTTATTTACGATTGTGCGAGGAGCACACTGTACTGTTTAGGTAAGCGGAATGTTTTCGCGGTATCGACAAGCCCAGCCACACTTTCGGGTTCCCAGTCGTTTACAGCCATTGGCGCAAACCTTGAGTCCGTCTCGGAGCTTGCTTACTTCGTTGCGGGTCTACTCAATGGGGTGGCCCCCTGAAATATTTCTGAATCCTGTGATTGCTTTGTCGTGAAAGCCTCGTTGGGTTTTGATTTGGTTTTTCCGAGGTTGATCGAGTGTGTGTTGCTATTGGTGCACCCCGGCCGGGTAAAACTTTCTGAAAGCCGTGTCCGCGGTTATGGACGACTTGGAGCACAGTATCTCGACCATAGACAAGCATAACTAAAGTTTATTGCTATAAATCTGACTTTATAATGACTAGTAATCAGCTCCACTATAATGGAATGGCTAAATAATACTGCCCACAACTGCTTGTTTGGATTGTCGCTTGCGACCATTGTACCTGACTAGTAAGTATTGCAACTATAACGGAATGGCTGAATAAAAGTACCAACAACTGCTGGGTTTTGGGTTTATCTCACGCTATCTGTATCTGATTAGTAATTGTTGCAACTATAACGGAATGGTTGACTAAAAGTGCCCACTGCTTATTTTATCAGGATGATTATCTATACCTGACTAGTAATTGCTGCAACGATAACTGAATAAATAAAACTGCCAACTGTGTGAGTTCCTCGGTTGACTTCCTCGTTTGGTATCGAGGGGGAAACACCAGGATGGGTTTGTTTGGTGTTAGCTTCAGGTTGGATCCGGATAGGTCATTCTTACCCCCCCTCTGATAACCGCCAGTTGTATCGAGTCTCTATAGGTTGTTTAGTGCGCGCTGCCGCTGCCGCTCAGTCCACCATACCTATGTAGGCGAGGACCGCCGAATTCTAGTCTCGCCGTGTACTGGCCTCAGTACTGACGCTCCTCTTTTTCCTTTGCCCTTTGTCGGCACCCCTTTTGTTTAAGCAGGTTTTGAGATCGACGCCGTTAGCAGGGTTACCCTTCCGGCTTGGCCTGGGCAGGGTTATGGACGCCATTGGTTATTCTTCATAGCTCTTAGCCCCATTTGCATCTTGTCCGTAGTCAGACGCTCTATCATTTTCAAGGTGATTTGGATTTTTGTATATTATATTTGTATTCTTGACTCATTGAGTCACTGTTGTATATATATCTGTTCTGTGGGTCCCATCGAGGACTGTTGTGTAATGTTATTACTTCGTTTTCCACCCGCACGAAAGTGCCTAGTGGGCACCTTTGAATCGTTTCTATGCGGGTTTGGCGGGTTTCGCTAAAACTTGCATAGGTCCGATTCTGAGGGTGTTACAGAGTGGTATCAGAGCTCAGCAGTTGCGATACCCCACAAGTCCAGCCTGTAGGATAACCTAGCTAACGGCCGAAGTAGAGTGTCAAAACTATTTTTGCAAAATCGGTTGGATAGTTCTGATTAGGTCTGATTTTACTCCTTACCACTCTGCTGTTCTCCTCTTACCTCTGCGTGTTTTGAATCTACTCTCTCATCTTTCTTCGAGTCCAGGAATTCTCGTGGTTGGGTTTCCGTCGTACCTTCAGGGTTTCGCTTCCTTCTTTGATAACGGTGACCTACCGTCTGGTGTTCAAGCGGCCTGATGAATCCGTCTGCTGTGGTATCATTCTTTGTTCCTTGTTTGTGCTTTCCGGTGTTTTCCGACGCGACGACACCCCCTATGCCAGATCCGATGCAGAGTCTGCATCACTCCGTTGTTCCGAACCTCGCTTGTCGAGATCTTCAGTCTGATTCCGAGAGTTGGTTGCATAATCCGCCTATTCGTGTGCAGAGTAATGGTTTGGGTGCGCGATGGACTGATCACCATCCGACTACTCTTATCATTCGCTCTTGCACATCGAATCAGTGGGTCCAGCAATTTTACTCCGTCCACGGAAGTTAGCGGTGGCTTTATTTGTTGATACCTCTACCTTCGACCTTTTGTTCCCGGAGTGTTCTCTCGACGATCACGGACAACGACCTCTTGTTAGTGGTGTCGCGAGGATCTACACGAAGCGAGAAGACGCAGAACGCCGACCTTCCTTCCGGTACCATGAGGCGGATCTCGAGGGCGAGATCCATTGTTAGTGGTGTCGAATTGTGGCATCCCGCAAAACCACTACTAGAAAATCGCGTTGAATTTGTGCATTGCATCGTCATCATCATGCATTGTTTGCATAAAATTATTTTCGCAAAACCCATTTTGTTTTCTAAAACGCCCCATCTTTAATCAAATATCAAACCCCGGGTCTCCGGAATATTTTTGTTTGCCTGCTATCGGTTTGCCAATGGTGCATTTAGAATCAAATAAAATAATTATTTATTTTTGAGTGGGGCAGTCGAACGGGCCGATCGCCCCGAACGACCACCCCTTTTTTTTCAAATCGGTCCACCCCAAACCAGCCCCTCTAAATCCTACAGCTACCAACTAATCTACCCCAACCCAGCCTCCACATCACCCCACCCAATAGCAACTTGCCACCTCCCCTTTTCCCTTCCCCCAGCCAACCATGTGCTGACACCTCACCCAGCTCTCTCTCCTCTCTCTCCCCACTCCCAGCAGCCCCTGGACACACGCACGCACACAACACTACGCACGCACGCCTGTCCCACACCACCACGCACCCCGCGGGACCCACCCCCTGAGCCCCACCTCCCCACGCGACCGCGTCCTTTCCGCGTCCCCGACCCCGCTCCTCCCTTCCTCGCTCCTCCCTTCTTTCCCCCCTGCTCCGGCCAGGCCGCCGCCGCCTCCGCAGAGCTCCTCTGCCGCCGCCCTGGCCGCTCTCTCTCCCCGCCTCGCTGTCGCGCCTCCCTCTTCCCTCCGTCCACCTCTGTCGCCGCGCGCACTCCACCCCTCGCAGACCTCCTCGCCCCCTCCCTGCAGCGCCCCATCGTCCTCTCCGGCCGCCGCCCGGAGCGCCTCCCTCCGCCGCCCAGGCCGCGCCTTCCTCGCCTCTGCACCCCCGCGTCCCCGCCGCCTCGTCGCCCCCTCGAGCGCCGGCCCGTTTCCCCCGAGCAGCGCCGGCCGGGCCTTCCGCCTCGCCTGGCTCCCCTCCGCCGCCTCTGCGTCCTCCGACAGCCGTCTGCGCCGCCCCCTTCCCCGCCGGCGCCCCTCTGCCTCGAGGCCACCGCTCCCCTGCTAGCTCCTCGCCGTCGCCACCATCCCCGTCCGTGTCGGCCTCCGCCCCGGCGTTCCGGCCGCGTCCTCCGGCAGTCGCCCCGCCTCCAACCTGTCACTGCTGCCTGTCTGCGGGGCTCTGCAGAGCCGCTGCGGGCGCCCCTGGCTCTGTCCGTCCCTGGTCGCCCCTGTGAGCAGCGCTGCCGGGCCCCTCTGCTTCGGGCTCCAGACCGCGGGAGGTCGCCCTTTGGCCGTGAAGGCTTGCCTCCTACCGTGCCTCGTTCCTTGGGCGTTGTGTGACCCTTGGTGATCCTCTCGGCAAGTACCTCGGTGGCTGCGAAGACGATGAGAAGGTGATGATGTGTTGCCGCACATTGAGACCTCTCGGCAAGCAAGAACAAAACGTGGCATAAGAGCAACAATGATGACGACAAGATCTTCCGAAGGCCCCAACAACTAAAACAAGATCGTCATCGACAGAGGAGCTGCAAGCCCAAGATCATCGAGAGGGAACCGAGTACCTCGGGCCAAGCACGTCGTCATGGAACGCCAAGATCTACCTCACGGACACCGAGAACTTCCCCCTCCTGCACGCCAGAACCGTCGACATGACCCGAAGACCACAGGTGCGACAAGTACTGCTTCCCGAACGCCAAGTCCGACCCGACCCGCGGACCCGACAAGATCCTCGCAACGACAAGAACGACATCGACCCGGAAGAACACGATGCGCCCCGACACCGAACCAAGTCCGGCTTCCCGGAACGCCAAGATCCACCTCCGTTATCCGAGAACATTCCCGTCGAACCCCGAACCCCAGATCCAGACCCCGAGACCGACCCCGAACCCCGGAACCCCAAGTTCGTCGAGACCCTAATGTGTGAACCCCTTTCCGAAACCCTATCTTATAATATAATACAATTGTTGCATATGGAAATGTTCATGCATGCATATCGTCGTGTGGTTTGGGGCCTTAGGCCGATTCACCTCATAATTAAATATGGGGCCCATATGCGGGCAAATCTAGCCTCATATTGGCCTCATTTAAATTTGTGTAGCGAACCCGGTGATATATTCTGCCTTGCTAAACAACATTTAATTTGCGGGGTAGTTAAACAACTTGAACCATTTAATTAATTGTCGGGACCCCGGTTCCGCTTAATATGACCTAATTGCATCGCATCTTTGCCATGCCATACATCATACATGCATCATGCCGATCTTCTGCCGTTGTATTAAATAGTGCGTCCGGTGTTTATTCTAGTGTTTTGCTTCTTCGCGGATTGGGCCGTTGAGTTGATGTGAGCTTCTCCCCGATCTTCGGTCGAACCTTCGGCAATGTTTTCAGGCGAGCATCTCCCCCTTTCTACCTATCTTACTTTATAGTATTTATTCCCTCCTGTTGATCTATTGCTATCTGCGTTGCGATGCTTTAGTTTTCCGTACCTGGATTTACCGTGCAGCCCTATATTGCCTTGGACACATCCTATTACCTGTTGTTTGGTAGATAGTTGGACTTGCGCGTCGTAGTCGCTTGCTCAAGTGCTGTTGCGTGTCGTCAAGTGCCACAGTTGTTGATGTATTGCCGCATGTTGACGTTGGATATGATCATGGTTTTACTTATCGCTCACTTTAATTCCTGTCTAACAACTAAAATTGAAATAAGCAGAGGCATCGGTGGGTGATAGATAATATTTGGTTTCCGAACGCCCACTTGTGTCCCGTAGGACCCCGAGTACTTGATACCTGTTCCTTGATTTATCGCGCTATCCACATCCGGGAGGTATATGGGACCCCCCTGAGCCAGAGCTTGATTCAGTCTTATTTCTTGGGGCCACAAACTAGTTTGAGGTTTTATTTACGATCCTGTACTTATGCCATGCTTTACTGCTTTATTTACGATTGTGCGAGGAGCACACTGTACTGTTTAGGTAAGCGGAATGTTTTCGCGGTATCGACAAGCCCAGCCACACTTTCGGGTTCCCAGTCGTTTACAGCCATTGGCGCAAACCTTGAGTCCATCTCGGAGCTTGCTTACTTCGTTGCGGGTCTACTCAATGGGGTGGCCCCCTGAAATATTTCTGAATCCTGTGATTGCTTTGTCGTGAAAGCCTCGTTGGGTTTTGATTTGGTTTTTCCGAGGTTGATCGAGTGTGTGCTGCTATTGGTGCACCCCGGCCGGGTAAAACTTTCTGAAAGCCGTGTCCGCGGTTATGGACGACTTGGAGCACAGTATCTCGACCATAGACAAGCATAACTAAAGTTTATTGCTATAAATCTGACTTTATAATGACTAGTAATCAGCTCCACTATAATGGAATGGCTAAATAATACTGCCCACAACTGCTTGTTTGGATTGTCGCTTGCGACCATTGTACCTGACTAGTAAGTATTGCAACTATAACGGAATGGCTGAATAAAAGTACCAACAACTGCTGGGTTTTGGGTTTATCTCACGCTATCTGTATCTGATTAGTAATTGTTGCAACTATAACGGAATGGTTGACTAAAAGTGCCCACTGCTTATTTTATCAGGATGATTATCTATACCTGACTAGTAATTGCTGCAACGATAACTGAATAAATAAAACTGCCAACTGTGTGAGTTCCTCGGTTGACTTCCTCGTTTGGTATCGAGGGGGAAACACCAGGATGGGTTTGTTTGGTGTTAGCTTCAGGTTGGATCCGGATAGGTCATTCTTACCCCCCCCTCTGATAACCGCCAGTTGTATCGAGTCTCTATAGGTTGTTTAGTGCGTGCTGCCGCTGCCGCTCAGTCCACCATACCTATGTAGGCGAGGACCGCCGAATTCTAGTCTCGCCGTGTACTGGCCTCAGTACTGACGCTCCTCTTTTTCCTTTGCCCTTTGTCGGCACCCCTTTTGTTTACGCAGGTTTTGAGATCGACGCCGTTAGCAGGGTTACCCTTCCGGCTTGGCCTGGGCAGGGTTATGGACGCCATTGGTTATTCTTCAGGGCTCTTAGCCCCATTTGCATCTTGTCCGTAGTCGGACGCTCTATCATTTTCAAGGTGATTTGGATCTTTGTATATTATATCTGTATTCTTGACTCATTGAGTCGCTGTTGTATATATATCTGTTCTGTGGGTCCCATCGAGGACTGTTGTGTAATGTTATTACTTCGTTTTCCACCCGCACGAAAGTGCCTGGTGGGCACCTTTGAATCGTTTCTATGCGGGTTTGGCGGGTTTCGCTAAAACTTGCATAGGTCCGATTCTGAGGGTGTTACACCGACAGACAGATTTCTGCTGGGGAAATTCCTTCTCGGAGAGGGGAGATCCTCGCCATCAACACCGTCATCAAGCTAGGCTTCATCAGGATCATCATCATCCCAACATCATCTCTACCAGCACCATCATCACCACTCCATCCCGCTGTAACAATTGTGTTGGATCTTGCATTAGTTCATAGGGGAAACTTTCCTGGTGTTAATTACTATTGTAGTTGATGCTTGTGAGTGGAACCATTGGATTGTTGTTTATGTTCAGATTGTTATTCATTACCATTTCATCTTTGATCTTGATCCATATTATGTCTCGTGAGTAGGTCCTTTAGTTCTTGAGGACATGGGAGAATTCATGTTGTTAGTAGTGGATTTGTGTTGAGTTATTATTCAATGGTTTAGTATTTAAGTTGTGGTGCTATTATTCTAGTGGTTTCATGTGAACGTCGACTACATGATACTTCACCATTTATGGGCCTAGGGGAATGCATTATGTATTTGGCTACTAATTGAGGGGTTGCCGGAGTGACAGAAACCTGAACCCCCGTTAGGACACCATTGCACAAGGGAGCGTAGGATCTCAGAGTTTAAGGATGTGGTTAGGTTTATATCTTAATTACTTTCCTGTAGTTGTGGATGCTTGCAGGGAGTTTAATCACAAGTATGTATTAGTACAAGTAAGGTCGGTACATTAGCACGGGTTCACCCACACAACACTTACAACACCAAAGAAGAGTACTCAGCTATTTGGAGAGAAAGCACTTGACAGAATTCCCATGTGTCCTCGAGAACGTTTGGTCCTTATAAGTATTTCCACTGGCTTGTACTTTGCTAAGAAAGGATTGGGCCACTTGCTGCGTTTGTTTGTTGTCTTTATTACTTGCACTTTGTTTTTTTGATTTATCAGAAAACCCCTAAAAATATGTTTGCTAAGTATTTACAGAGATTTCCTTCTCCATTCCACTAGTCAACACCTTCTGCTCCTCGTTGGGATCGACACTCCTATTTATCGACAGTACTACGATACACCCCCTATACTTGTGGGTCATCACTAGGAGAGCTCCGCCACATATGTGTCAAACTCCTCCTCCGTGAGCAACCATCCTTTCCTGTTATCAAACTTAAACAAAGCAGGTGCAGACAAATAAACTACTTTGTCGGTCCTACCCCCTCTCCAACCACGCTTGACAAAGGATAATTCATACGGTAAACTTCTTACAGTAGCCCCTAAAGAAACAAAATTATGCTGAACCATGGAATCAAGATCAAGCCTCTTTATGGGGAACCGATAATCTGAATGGTGGGGATCTAAACCATGGAAAGCTAGCAACCTAGAGGCGATGAGACCTCCACAAATTCCACCCATCTCGCGGTTAGTGGTAAGATGGTAAGCTATCAAAGCACCCAGGTTATAAGATCTATCCCTATTCAAAGCAGCTGAGATAAAAGCTAGATCAAAAGAAGATAACTTTATAGCAATCTTTCTAGCAAGAACACACTTGGTAATGAAATAGGTAAAATATCTAATAGATGGGAACTACAAGTATTGTTGATCATGTTATGGATAATTATTATTTAGGGTATGGAATTGTCCACCCTGGTGATCATTTGCCCTGTATCCATGAATTATGCGGGTTGTTTAAGTGTGCACGTATCACAACTGAATAGGTGAAGAAGAAGTTACTCTCTATATCCTTGAAAGGGAGAGCTAAATAATGGTATAAGCTGCCGAAGAATGGACAATCCATGGAATGGGAGGAAATGGCATCTCTCTTTTATTCTAAATTCTATCCTCCCAGTGAAATTCATATGGATAGAAATCTGATATATAACTTTTGGCCTCGTGATGGAGAGAGTACAGCTCAAGCTTGGGGGAGATTGAAGTTACTAATGCTTAAATGTCCTATTCATGAACTCCCTAACAATATTATTATTAATAATTTTATGCTAGGCTTTCTCTTCATGATAAAGATTTACTAGATGCTTCTTGTGCTGGATCATTCATACGTATGAAGGAAGAAGCTTAATGGGATCTACTAGACCGTATTCAAGAGAACACTGAATCTTGGGAGAATGACAAAGGAAGAAAGTCAGGTATAAACTATGATTATGAAAGCATTAAATCTATTATGGGAACGATGACTTCCGTGATATTAGCATTGAGTTTGGTCTTGATCCTCAAGTTCTTGCAAAATGTTTTAAGGCATTTGCCTCTTATATTGAAATTCCCAAAAAAGAGTGGGACAAGTACCATACTCCTTATAAAGACATTGTACCATGTTCCTGCTAGCATAGAGGTTTGTACTATTGATCCTATTTTGCCTGAACCTTATGTTGAGAAAATCCCTTTTCCTGCTAAGGTGAAGGAACATTCTATCATAGCTAATGTGGTTAGCAAAAGTGCAAAGAAAACTGTGGAGCCCGATGAGCAAATTAATATTGAGCCTGTGGTAGCTATTGTGAAAGACCTTGTCACTAGAAATATAGAGGATGAGCACATTGTCGTCTATGAAGACGCTTCTAATATTATCTCTCATCCTAGAAAAGCTAGAAAAGCTAGTGTCCCTATGCTTTCTGTTAGAATTGGTGATTGTTGCTATTATGGTTTATGTGATATTGGTGCTAGTTCTAGTGTTATTCCTTATGAGCTTTACAGGGAAATTATGCATGAAATTGGTCCTTGTGAGCTTGAGGACATCGATGTGGTTATTCACCTTGCTAATAGAGAGACAGTATGTCCCATTGGCATTGTAAGAGATGTGGAGGTTATTTGTGGTAAGATTAAATATCCTGCTGATTTTCTAGTACCTGGTTTCGAAGCTAGTAAAACCTATCCTATTATCTTTGGTAGACCCTTCTTGAATACCTGTGGGGCTATCATATATTGTAGGAAGGAAAAAGTTTGACTAAGTTTGATGGAGAGTCTTATGAGTTTAATTTTTCCAAATTTGCTAAAACTCCATATGAAAACGAACTGCCTAATGAGGATTTCAGGGTTGAACAACTTTCTGCTATTTCTCTTGATCCTAACAATGCCTTGCAGAAGTTTATGGAAGATCATGAAAGCGATGTCTTTATGAAGGAAAGAAATGAGATTGACGAGGTTTTCCTTCGTCAGCCTGAGCTACTTAAGCATAATCTACCTGTGGAAGATTTGGATACCACACTACCACCTAAAGGGGATCCTGTTTTCAAATTAAAACCTTTACCTGATGATCTTAAATATGCTTATCTTGATGATAAGAAAGTATATCCTTTATTATTAGTTCTAAAATTCCAGGAAAGGAAGAAGAAAGGTTATTGGAAATACTGAAGAAACACCGAGGAGCTATGTGTTATACTCTTGATGATTTAAAAGGAATTTCTCCCACTATATGTCAGCATGCTATTAATATAGTACCTGATGCAAAACCAGTTGTTGAGCACCAACTCCATCTAAATCCTAAGATGAAGGATGTGGTAAGAAATGAGGTATTAAAACTCCTTGATGCTGGTATTATTTACCCTATTGCTGATAGTCAATGGGTTAGCCCTATTCACTGTGTTCCCAAGAAAGGAGGAATTACCGTTGTGCCTAATGAAAATAATGAGCTTATACCCCAGAGAGTAGTGGTTGGGTATAGGATGTGCATTGATTTTAGAAAGGTTAATAAAGTTACTAAGAAAGATCATTATCCTTTGCCCTTTATTGATCAAATGCTTAAGAGGTTGTCTAAAAAGACCCACTTTTGTTTCCTTGATGGTTATTATGGGTTTTCTCAAATTGCTGTGAAAGCGCAAGACCAAGAGAAAACCACTTTCACTTGTCCTTATGGAACTTATGCTTATAAGCGTATGCCTTTTGGTATATGTAATGCTCCTGCTACCTTTCAGAGATGTATGTCTGCTATCTTTCATGGTTTTTGTGAAGAAATTGTGGAGGTTTTCATGGACGATTTCTCCATCTATGGAACTTATTTTGATAACTGTTTGCCCAACCTTGATAAAGTTTTGCAGAGATGTGAAGAAACCAACCTTGTTCTTCATTGGGAGAAATGCCATTTCATGGTTAATGAAGGGATTGTTCTTGGACACAAGATTTCTGAAAGAGGCATTGAAGTTGATAGAGCCAAAATTAAAGCAATTGAGAAGATGCCTTGTCCTAGAGATATTAAAGGTATTCGTAGTATCCTTGGTCATGTCGGTTTCTATAGGAGGTTTATTAAAGATTTCTCCAAAATTTCAAAGCCCCTTACTAATCTTCTTCAAAAAGATGTACCTTTTGTTTTTTGATGATGATTGTAAGGAAGATTTTGAAACTTTGAAGAAATCTTTGACTACTGCTCCTATTGTTCAACCACTTGATTGGAGTTTACCTTTTGAAATTATGTGTGATGCTAGTGATTTTGCTGTGGATGTTGTCCTTGGGAAACGTGTTGATAAGAAGTTGAATGTTATTCATTATGCTAGAAAGACTCTAGATGTTGCTCAAAAGAATTATGCTACTACTGAAAAAGAGTTCTTAGCTGTAATTTTTGCCTGTGATAAGTTTAGGCCCTATATTATTGATTCAAATGTCACTATTCATACTGATCATGCTGCTATTAAGTACCTTATGACGAAGAAGGACGCTAAGCCTAGGCTTATTAGATGGGTGTTGCTTTTACAAGAGTTTGATCTGCATATTGTGGATAAGAAAGGGGCTGAAAATCCTGTTGCTGACAATTTATCTCGTTTGGAAAACACTTATTTTGACTCTTTGCCTGTTAATGATAGTTTTCCAAACGAGCAGCTGGTTGCAATAAGGGTAAGTCCGCATGAGAGTCCTTGGTATGCTGATTATGCTAACTTTATTTTTTCCAAGTATTTGCCTCCAACCTTTATAGCCCAGCAAATAATAAAATTCTTTTATGATCTAAGGCATTACTTTTGGGATGACCCACATCTATATAAAGAAGGAGTGGATGGTATTATGAGGAGATGTGTTCCAGAATTTGAACAACAAGAGATATTGAGAAAATGTCATGGCAGTGCTTATGGAGGACATCATGCTGGGGATAGGACTACACAAAAGGTTTTACAATCTGCTTGGCCTACCCTTTCCAAAGATGCAAGGAAGTTTGTCTTATCTTGTGATGAATGTCAACGAGTTGGCAATATTTCTAGACGCAATGAAATGCCTATGAATTATTCTCTTGTTATTGAACCTTTTGATTGTTGGGGATTTGACTTTATGGGTCCTTTTCCTCCTTCAAAAGGGTATACTCATGTTGTTGTTGACTATGTTACAAAGTGGGTAGAAGACATACCTACAAACAACGTTGATGGTAAGACCTCTTTAAAAATACTTAAGGATGTTATTTTTCCTAGGTTTGGTGTGCCTAGATATCTCATGACTGATGGAGGCTCTCATTTTATTCATGGGGGTTTTAGAAAAACTCTCGCTAAGTATGATGTAAACCATATAATTTCTTCAGCTTATCACCCCCAAACTAGTGGGAAAGTAGAACTCTCCAATAGGGAAATTAAATCTATCTTGCAAAAGACTGTTAATAGATCTAGGAAAAATTGGGCTAAAAAGTTGAATGACGCATTATGGGCTTATAGAACTGCTTATAAAAATCCTATGGGGATGTCTCCTTACAAAATGGTCTATGGGAAATCTTGTCACTTACCTTTAGAATTAGAACACAAAGCTTATTGGGCAGTGAAAGAGTTGAATAGATATTTTAAACTTGCTGGTGAGAAAAGATTGCTTGACATGAGTACCTTAGATGAGTGGAGAAGTGAAGCTTATGAAAATGCTAGACTCTTTAAGGAAAAAGTAAAAAGATGGCATGATAGGAGAATTCTCAAAAGGGAGTTCCATGTTGGGGAGAAAGTTCTTTTTGTATAGGTCTCGTCTCAGATTTTTTGTAGGGAAATTACTCTCAAAATGGGAAGGACCTTTTGTTATTGAGGAGGTATATCCTTCAGGTGCTATCAAAATATCTTCTTTGAAGGATGACACAACACAGGTGGTGAATGGTCAAAGACTAAAACATTATATTTCTGGAGATTATTATAACGAAGATGTTGATATTATTCAAATGGTGACTCCGGAAGAATTTATCAGGAACCAAACACCAGAGTCTGCAGAGTTCGTCTTTGAATAGGTTCATGAAATCCCAATATTTTTATATCTTTGATGTTATTAATACATAAGGCAGGTTACGAGACGGAACAGAGGAGGAAACGGAGTCCGAGGTGGCCTCACCCATCCCAGGAGCGGGCCCTAGCTGGCCGCGCCTGGAGGGGGTGTGAGCCCCCCGAGCTCTGTCCACGCCTCGTTTTCATATCAGTACCTTCCTTATGCATTGAAACTTCGTAATATATAACCCCCCCGGTTCCCCGAGGTTCTTGTATCGAGTTCTCGTCGTGTTTTTTGTTTCGATATGTTTCTGTCAGGCAAGTTCTCAGTTTTGGAGCCACGATGTCTTCCTCTGGATCACCCATGGAGGATTTCTTTGCGGATGTCATCAACCTGTACATGTATGAGTTGAGGATCCATCCCAGGGAGTTGATTCTCAAAGATGGGAAGGTGTAGATGAAAGAAGTTCAATGCCCTAAAGGATAAGGTAGTCTAGAAGACAAGATGGAAGCATTGGAGCAGGAAGTTTTCAGGTACAAGAAGATGTCAGAACGCGAAGTGGATGTTATTCACAAGATAAGTTCAGAACTCATCGCCAAGCATGAGTAGGAGGTTGCTGAGCTCCGAGAAGAAATCTTCTCGCTCCGTCAGACCACCAACCAATTACAAACACAGCTCTACGACATAGAAAATCAAAACTGTGAGTATGAGGCTAGATTTGATCGCATAAGCTATGCTGCTAGTTTCAGGATTGTGAAAACCAGGACGTCCTTTTTGGATGGGGAAACTTTGCCTTGGAAGTTTTATGATGACAAGAGAACACCCCCCCACCGAAGGAGTAATTCGTCATCACGTTTGGCATCCCCTTGGCTTGTTCCAAGCTTGGGGGGAGTGCCACGGTATCACCATCATTATCTTTTTATCTTTTACCTTTTTAGTGGATTCATATCTTTGGTAGAGAGGTTATCTTATAGTTTGGTTTACATGTGGAAGTATCTCTCTTTTAGTTGATTATGTATCCCTTGGTGTGAGTGCCTTTATGGAATATTAATGAGAAGTTTCATCTTTTACTTTTTGCACTTCTTATTTTAGTCTGCAATCTCTATTATATGATTGATCTTGTTGATCAGTATTGTCATCACTTTGGGAGCATCGAGTAAATCTAAATTGGTTTTCGCAAACCAAGTGCTGGTTAGTAGCAACACCTTTTAAGGTTTGAAAGAAAAAGAGAAAAGCTTACAGGTATTTTGTATCATTTATTTTCTTTCTTATTGGATCATAAGCTTAGTATTCTTTATTTAAGATCTTTTGTGTCTTCAAGGAAGATTGCATGTTTGGCTTTTTCACTTGTAGGTTTGCTTGTTTCTTTCAACTCTTTTGCTTGCTACCCAGCCTTGCTAGCCAAAAACCTGTTTTGAGAAGTCATACTTCTCATGCTTCTAACCCCTTTGAAACAAAACCTGTGTCATTTGTGTCCACTATATCTACCTATTAGCATTATTGCTATTCCAAGAAAATTCTCAAGATTCATCTATCTTTCAAATTAAAAAGTATTTTGTTATGTGAAAAATAGTTAGTAAAGCTCTCACAAACTTGATGGCACACCTTATTTTTCTTGCCCCTAATAGACTTGAACCATTGTGTCATCGAAGTTGTATATGCTTGCATCTATACGTTGGAATTAGCAGAACCGTGCTGTCATGGGGAACGCTTTCAACATTGCACCTGTACGATATACACAGTTGATATCATGCTCTTTTGTTTGCGGATGTCGACGGTGTGAAATAAAGAGGGAACTTGTAAGTCCATGGAGTGATGTATGTGTGTTAGAGAAACGCCTGGGCCGCTAGCCTAAGACATGCATAATCATGGCGGAAACTTGTAGATCACCATAATGATCATTCTGTGAGGCATCCTCAATAAAAATCTATGCACATAGTAAATAAAAAGATCGCTGAGATGCTCATTGTATGCTTGCCTTGTCATTTTGGTTATGGGATAGATCTTGTACCATGTGCAAGGGGTACCCCGTTGGCGGTTCTTTATGATACACATATACTTACAATGCCAAGAACTTACCGGTGACTAAAGTTGAGTAGCATGAGGAGCGGCCCTCATACTCAAGGGACGTGAGATTGCCAACTTATATTTCGTCAAGCATATACTCCATCCTTATTCACTTTAACCTTAATCATCTCAAGATGCCTATGATAAGGGCAATGAGGGCTCAAAGCTAGTAAGTACCATAATATTTTGGAAGCTCTTTATGACTTGAAATCCCTGCTTCCCTCTATGAAGGGACCTTTGAAGGAAATATGCCCTAGAGGCAATCATAGAGATGATTATATTTCTTATATATCCATGAGTTATTATAATGTTCCTTGAATATCCATATCAGGCAACCTGTATTGATTGGCAATTATGTGAATTGTTTGTAAAACTCTTTACTTGTATGGTTATTTAATAGTTGTCCCTAGTAAAAGTTCATGTGAGGACACATGTGAATATTAGACTAGCACGTCGATTGGTTGATGACTATGTTTCGCAAGTCATAGACATCGAGATGTCAAACCAATGATGTGGACACATGTTATGAACATGGGGTTGGACTGACCCAACTTGATACTGGCAATTAGTTGCAGCTCTCTCTCTCTCTACACATCGTGTACGTATTGTCCTTAGACCTGGGATTGTCGCATGTACTTGAGATGTGGATCGACAGACGCTACTCCGTGACTGGGTAGTTATAAAGGTAGCTTTCGGGTTTGTCCTGAAGGATGCTGCAAGACATGGTCAATCAAGATGGAATTTGCCCCTCTCTACTTGAGAGAGATATCTTTGGGCCCCTCGATTAATCGGATCCAGAAATGCATGGCCGTGCTACATAAGGTTAAGAGTTAACCTAGTAAAGGGATTCCGAATCACGGTATCGAGAAAGAGAGGTCAGCTTGGAGCTAGACCAAATATCGTGAGGCAAAGGGAATGACATGTACTAAACCTTGTGATGGTTCGTCCGATATAATCTTTGTATGCGTTTAGGAGTTGGCACGTCTTGCTAGAGGCCGCTACCAACTATTGACAGAATAAGTGTATTTATGTCATGTCTATACGTATATGAACCTATAGGGTCACACACTTAAGGGGCTGGAAACCTAATGAGGATTGAATCTAAATTAGACCAGGCTTAGGCTATTAGTGGGCTGCTAATGTAGAAGCCCACTAGGAACGCCTATATAAGAGAGGGTGGGGCATGCTGACCAGGATTAGACCATTCCACCCAGCCGCCACTCCTCACGTTTGTGTTGCACGCCGGACCTAGCAGTCCGGCGTCTGATGCTTCCACACCTCGGAGGCGCTGCATCTGTAGCGTTTGGACGAGCCGCGCAAGGGGAGATGCTCGTGGGACGAAAACAAGAAGGAGACGTAGATCGTCTGCACTGCCTCGACGCGCTTCATCAAGTTCCGTAACTGCGCGTCTAGTGGTAATCCCGTGATCTATGACAACAGTAATCCTGGTTTACGCGGTAGAAAATTTTGATTTGCGCTAGTATAGCCTACCTGTATCCCTTCAGGGACACAGCCCACGTTCGAGTCGGTAACAACCTACGTCCATAAAAACTAGAAACGGCTGTAATTAATGCGTCCGTTAATGACTCATAATTAGTTTTTCCAACCAGCAAAATAAAGCTCGGTTTGACGAGATTCCCGCAACCCGCAACCCGCGGCGCGCGATTCGGAGGAGTGCGCGAGGGCTTTTCTCCTTGTCACACCTTAGTCAGTGTTGCAACACTCTATTATATAAGATGGTCCAACTCCCCTTTCACTAGCAATGTAGGACTAAACTTTAGCACCACTAGCACAGCCATATACTGCCATACACAAGTGAGCCAAAGAAAATTTCAGAATTTTTCTAATAACCAACAGCCCAAAATTCATCAAATTCCAATAACAGGAACGCTACGATCCGCCCGTGTGTCAGACACATCAACAAGCTAAACATCGGGTGTGATTACATCAACTGCATTAACTGCATTAGCAAATTCTAATCTGCTTGTAACATAGCATGGCGACTCTAGCAAACACTACCTAGAGATATACTCCTAGCTATATGGATAACTGGAGGGTAAACATGGGTGAAAGTGCATGTGTGTATAGTAATAAAACTTACAAACGGAGATCCCTAACGATCCCTACATTATGTCAATCTGCAAATCGGAAATAGCTTCAGGTTCGACCGGCTCTTATTGAGGATACGACGTGTCTCTGACTCTCTGTTCACCTCTATGGAGTGGAACAATGCGTGCTAAGTACAACCTAGCCAAGCAAGTTCAAGTTCCTGGGGGACTGTAGGGAGTAGATGTACAACTCAGAAGTTATTTAAAGATCTAGTAATTTTCCAAGTACAGACTTCGTTGGTCGTAGAAAGGTACTACTGCTTGCATTGGATTTCTTGCCCTTTCCAATGGATGGAGTCTCTCTTCTCCGTGAGAATGTGTGACTGGATAATGAACTTTGGCTTGACCATAGAATTCTGACCGCTTATCTGCCGACAAAAGTTTCCACGGCAGATATCAGAATTGCTGAGCTCACAAGTATACATGTCTCAGAGGCTATCGGTACTCAACCAGAGAAAGAAAGAATACCAAATGACCATACGAATCAAATGGAAATGTATGTATCACGTGAATTTTGAAGTAAGAAACTCAAATACATCTACTTCACCTCGAGATCTCTCCGCCGACCGTGTGTAGTACTTTGTGTACATCTTGGTATGCGATGACAGGGAGTCAAACTATTTTGTGGTAGCATTCCGATATAAGACTGAAGTATTACGGAAAAGAAATGCATCTTCCCCTCCAGTTTCATCTTTGATCTACATCCTACATGTGGTTGTGCGGGTTCCTTCATAATTCCTGTCGACCGTTGAATTACACTATCCATCGATAGAATTTCTCCCCTTCTCGTTCTCATTGTTTTGCGTGATGTGTACTCCCTCTGTCCGTAAATCAGTGTACATCTAGCTTTATTCTAAGCCAAACATAGTAAAGTTTGACTAACTTTATAAAAAAAATGTACTATCTCCGATCCTAAATAAGTGTCGCTATTTTGAACTAGAGTTAGTTCAAAACAGCGGCACTTATTTAGGATCGGAGGGAGTACCAATATTTATGGCACTAAATTGATGCCATTAGATTTGTTTTCAAATTTAGTTTCATAATATAACAATTTCATGTAATTATCAATAAGGTTAGTCAAATTTAATAAGTTTGACTTAGACAAAAAATAAAAGTACACTTATTTGCGGACGAAGGGAGTATCATTTAATCTTCTCATCTCAGGAGAACTACTACATCAAGCTACAACGTTGTACTTAAGGTACTCCTTGTCCTATCTACGCTCTGGTGGTACGTCTAGCGTAGGTAGAGCGGGCGCGGAGTCGTATGTCTAGTGAATCTCTTGGATTCCGGTCATTTTCCGTTTTCGTAGGTATGGTTTGAGATCAGTCTATTTCATATACGGTTGTCTTCTTCGGTGATGGTTGTTGCTCTGGTGTATTTGTCTTTTAAGGTCTTAGCACGACGATTTTCTATCTGTCTAATACAATAAACTCTATTACGACAAGTTTGCCCGACTTTGATGACGAAGGGCCCACGACGGCAGCGTGTCTTTGGATCCGTGTTTGTAGTTGTGGTGCTCCCCAGGCAATCAACCTTGGGCTCCCTATTTTTTCCGGTCTGTTCAAGTAATATTTGCTTGGGATTCCTCAAAAAAAAGTAATATTTGCTTGGAACAACGCATGCGCCTATGGTTCCTGACACTTTCAGTTCGACTTCCACGCATGCCAGTGGCATACTGGCATAGGCAGGCACCATGAGAATGGACCGAAAGCTGCGTCGACCGGCGTAGAAGAATGTTTGTGCTATGTACTCCCTCCGTTTGGGATTATAAGTCCCACACGAATAACTGGGTTGCTATTTTGAACAACAAAATATAAATATTATGGCATAAAAATTATACCATTAGAAACTTTAGAGATTATATTTTCTAATGGTATAACTTTTGTAATATATAAGTTATATTTTATTGGTTAAATTAAGAACCTAGATATGCGTGTAGGACCTATAATCCCGAACAGAGGGAGTACTCTCAACAACTGAACTGTCTTTAGTAAGGATGGCAATGTGTAGGGTATGGATAGGATAGAGCAATACCATACTCATACCCGTATAGTCAATGGATACAAAAACTTACCCATACCCGTACCCGTGAGTATAAAACTTTACCCATACCCATACCCGGTAGGTACCCATACCCATTGTATACAATAGTATACAATAGTATACCCGGTGGGTATAAAACTTTACCAATAGTATACAAGTTATTCAAAATTTTACTTTTATTTACAACATATTTGAAAACAGACAATAATCTCTACTTACTAATAGTAGACGAGTACATGAAAGTATCAAATTTAAGTTTAGAAGTCGCAATCTCATAGTCGTCCCTAGGCTTCTCGGCCGCATAGGTTTAAACTTTATAGATAAGTTTGACATGTCAATTTAAACAGACAGGGTATGGTATACCCATGGATACAAGTCTATATCCATGCCTGTACCCGTGACTTAACGGATAGGGTATAGGTAATACCTATTGATATAAAAGTGTGTCCATACCCTACCCATGCGGGTACGATACCCGCGGATATCCACACCTATGGATAAAATTGCCATCCTTAGTCTTTCGCCGTTTCAGTCTCGTGAGAATTCAATTCATGGGACCGATACGTACGCATGCATGAAAGTTGTCAGTACCGGAAACCGCGTGTGCACTGCAAGTTTGAATTACTCCTCGTATACTTGTCAAATTAACCGGCAGGTAACACACTTCCAGACCATGCATGGAACTTTCAGGCATGAGCAGCATGTCATGAGCTTCTCCCTTTATAAATAAACGATTAACCGGATCTACCAACACCAACTCAAGGCAATATACACAGCACAGCACAGCGTAACTAGAAAGTTATACTCGACCACATGCCGAAGATAATGCTGATCGGGAAGGTTTTGGTGGCCATCCTTTTGGTTCTCATGGCTATGTCCGGTTCATGGACCCGGGTCGCAGCGAGGCCGTTGCAAGGTGGCGAGGAACCCAGCAGCTCATCTGGCGGTTCCATCGATGCTGTGCCGCCGTCACCGACGTCGCAATGGCGAGGCCACACGCTTCCGCCGCTCGAGGAGAAAACGGGGCCAGGCTCATCAAAGTGCGATCCTGCAAGTACCCATGATCCTAATACATCTTGTCCTCCCCCAGCAAAGAGATGAATACACCCAACACCTGATGATGATGAGACGGACGACGAACAGCGAATTCTTGTGTCTAGCTTTGCATGCACGAAGCCAAACCTGAAGCTATATACGTATATATCTTCTATTTGTATAGTAGCAGTATACTCGTAGTGATGTAACGTAAGGATCGGTCGTCGCTAGTGTTCAGGAGTCTCGATCAGTTTGTTAATTTCTTATACAACAAGCATGTTTGCTTTAATTTTTAGTTCGATTTAGGCAGTGAAAATAATCATGTTTTGCCTCTTCTTATTAGATTACTTACGGGTTTGTTTACAGTGAAGTGAACAAACAGACGAGCATGTTGCTCGGATACTCAAATGTAGCCAAATAAAACGTACTATTGTTTATGAATTCTCTCGTTTTAAGATTCCACATTGTTTTTTTTCTCGAAAAAAGGGATAAACCCCCGCATCGATTCATGCACACATCCTTTATTAAAAGCATCATCCAACATCCATCATTTGACAATTATTACAAATCATGGGTATTCTTACAAAACATCATCCAACATCCATCGTGCAAGAACAATAATATAGCCAACTGCTGCATGTAAGGTAGTGTCATGTTATTTATAGTCAATCTAATAGCCAATATATATATAATAAAAAACTATAAAAATATACTGCCATCATACCGGTTTAAAGGGCCATCACGTAGTCTAAGAAAAAAGTTTGACCATATATTTAGCCAACGAAATATGAATTGTATATCACAAAAATTATACCATTGAAAAGATATTTTAAATATAAATATAATGGTATAATTTTTAAAATTTATAATTCATATTTTGTTGATCAAACTTGTGATCAAATTTTTTATTGAACTATGTGTTGATCTAAGTTACGAGTTTGACGACCATTTGAAGAAATGCGGAATACTTTCACAATTAATACCGCCGGGAACACCACAGTGAAATGGTGTGTCCGAATGTCGTAATCAAACTCTCTTAGATATGGTTCGTTCTATGATGTCACTTACAGATTTACCGCTATAGTTTTGGGGTTATGCATTAGAAACAACCGCATTCACTTTAAATAGGGCACCGTCTAAATCCGTTGAAACGACACCGTATGAATTATGGTTTGAGAAGAAACCTAAATTGTCGTTTCTTAAAGTTTGGGGTTGCGAAGCTTATGTAAAGAAGTTACAGCACGACAAGCTTGAACCCAAAGCGGAAAAATGCGTCTTCATAGGATACCCGAAGGAAACTATTGGATATACCTTCTATCATAGATCCGAGGGCAAAATCTTCATTACCAAGAATAGATCCTTTCTAGAGAAGGAGTTTCTCTCGAAAGAAGTGACTGGAAGGAAAGTAGAACTCCTTCTCTCGAACTTGCGAGTAGCCCAACACCGGAAGTAGTTCATGTGGCGCCTACACCAATAAGAGAGGAAGCTAATGATGGTGATCATGAAACTTCAGTTGAGGTTACTATGGAACCTCGCAGGTCAACAAGAACTCGTACCACTCCTGATTGGTATGATCCCGTTATGAGTGTCATGTTGGTGGACAACACCGATGACCCTGCGACATATGAGAAAGCGATGATGTGCCCAGATTCCAATAAATGGCAAGAAGCCATGAAATCCGAGATTGGATCCATGTATGAAAACCAAGTATGGACTTTGGTGGACTTACCGGATGGCCGGAAGGCTGTCGAGAACAAATGGATTTTCAAGAAGAAAACATATGCTGATGGTAATGTTACTGTCTATAAAGCTCGACTTGTCGCAAAAGGGTTTCGATAAATTAAAGGAGTTGACTACGATGAGACTTTCTCACCGGTAGCGAAGCTAAAATCTATGAGGATTATGTTAGCAATCACTGCATATTATGATTATGAGATATGGCAGATGGATGTCAAAACAACATTCCTCAATGGAGACATTGATGAAGAGTTGTATATGATGCAACCCAAAGGTTTTGTCGATCCTAAAGATGCTAACAAGGTATGCAAACTTCAACGGTCCATTTATGGATTAAAGCAAGCATCCCGAAGTCGGAATCAATGTTTTGATAAGATAATCAAAAGCTTTGGTTTTATACAAACTTATGGAGAAGCTTGTATTTACAAGAAAGTGAGTGGGAGCTCTGTAGCATTCTTAATACTATATGTGGATCACATATTGTTGATTGGGAATGATGTAGACCTTCTTAATAGTGTCAAGGATTATTTGAATAATAGTTTTTCAATGAAAAATCTTGGCGAAGCAGCTTACATATTAGGCATAAAGATTTATAGAGATAGATCGAGACGCCTAATATCATTGTCACAGAGTACATATTTGGACAAAGTTCTAAAGAGGTTTGGAATGGAAGATAGCAAGAAAGGGTTCTTGCCCATGTTGCCCAATACGACCTTGAGTAAAACTCAAAGTCCTGCAACGGCATAAGATAGAGAAAGGATGAGTAAGACTCCCTATGCCTCAGCCATAGGATCTCTTATGTATGCCATGCTATGTACTAGACCCGACATTGCATATGCTGTTAGTTTGACTAGCAGATATCAAAGTGATCCAGGAGTGGATCATTGGAGAGCGGTCAAAAACATCCTTAAGTACTTGAGAAGAACTAAGGATATGGTTTTTTCTTATGGAGGTGATGAACAACTCGTTGTTAATGGTTACACTGATGCTAGTTGGAACACCGATCCAGATGATTCTAAATCTCAATCTGGATAGTATTTACTTTGAATGGTGTAGCAATTAGCTGGAGGAGTGCAAAGCAAAGCATTGTGGCGAGATCTTCAACTGAATCGGAATACATAGCTGCTTCGGAGGCTTCACAAGAGGCAATATGGATGAAGGAGTTCATTACAGAGCTCGGTGTGGTTCCAAGTGCGCTGGATCCAATGTCTATCTACTGTGATAACATGGGCGCCATAGCCAATGCGCAAGAACCAAGGTCACACAAGAAGCTGAAGCACATCAAGCTATGTTTTCACGCTATTCGAGAGCATGTCCAAGATGGTGATATAAAGATTTTCAAAGTACACACGAATCTGAATGTGGAGGATCTGTTGACTAAACCTCTCCCGAGGGCAAAACATGACCAGCGCCAAACTGCCATGGGTGTTCGGTATATTACCATGTAATCTAGATTAGTTGACTCTAGTGCAAGTGGGAGACTGTTGGAGATATGCCCTAGAGGCAATAATAAAAGTGTTTATTATTATATCTTTGTGTTTATGATAAATATTTACATTCATGCTATAACAGTATTAACCGGAAACATTAATACTTGTGTGATTGGTAAACTAAATTAGAGTCCCTAGTAAAGCCTCTTTGTAATACTAGCTTGTTGGTTAATAGATGATCATGGTTTGACGATCATGAACATTGAGATGTTGTTAACAACATGATCATATCATTAGGAGAATGGTATGATGGACATACTCCTATAGATAAGCGTAGCATTAAGATCAAGTCATTTCAATAGTTCATTTGCTATAAGCTTTCTGATACATAGTAACCTAATTCCATCGACCATGATATCAGGCTAATCACCATCACCGGAAGGATGCTTTGATGACATCAAACACCACACCGTAACTGGGTGGCTAGAAAGGTGGCATTGAGTGTTCGGAAAGTATGTGTTGAGGCACATGGATCAAGAGTGGGATTTGTCCATCCATATGACGAATAGATATACTCTAGGCCCTCTCGGTGGAATTTCATCCAATTGGCTTGCAAGCATGTGACTGGCTCACAAGAAATCACATATCACGGGAACTAGAAAAGAGTACTTATCGGTAACGAGGTTGAACTAGGTATGTAGAGATACCGACGATCAGAACCTCGGATAAGTAAACTATCGTGAGACAAAGGGAAATTGGTATCGTATGTAAGTGGTTCATTCGATCGCAAAGTAATCGTTGAAATATGTGTGAGCCATATGAATTTCCAGATTCCTCTATTGGTTATTGATCGGAGAAGTGTCTCGGTCATGTCCGCATAATTCACGAACCGTAGGGAGATACACTTAAGGATTTAGGGATATCGAATGTTGTTCGGAGTCTCGGATGGGATCCGGGATATCACGAGGAGATCCAGAATGGTCCGGATAATAAGATTCATATAAGGAAAGTCTGATTCCGGAGTTCGGGAAAGATTCCGATGTTTTCATCGGAGAGGTTCTAGAAGGTTCTAGAAGGTTCACCGGACCGAAAGGGGAATAGAACATGAATGTGTCATGGGTAAGTGGAATGATTGGATCATATCCTAGGTCACTTGGTTTGGGCATTTGTAAGAGAGAATTAAAGATCTAAATTGAAAGTCAAATGGGAGGTTTGAAAAGTCAAACTGGAACAATGGTTTCCTAGTGGAAGAAGGAAAGAGTCCTTCTTTCATCCAACTTGGGTTTGGGTTTGGCTTCAAACCCTCCCCTCCCAAGGCTACCCCCTCTCATAAATAGAGGGGGATGGCTGCCCCAAACACACAAGAGCCAGCCGCCGCCGTCGCGCCGCCCCCGTGCGCCGCCGCCAGCCGCCGCCGTCGCTGCCTTGTTGCCATCTCTCTAGCCGTCGCCGATGCCTCCTCTTCCTCCCGGCCTTCTAAACCTAGATTGCCGAGAAACCCTAGATCCACCATAACTCGCACCGGCTTAGGCGAAGCCCTGCGGGATCTTCCCTCTACTTCCGACACCACGCCGTCGTGCTGTCGGAATCGCGAGGGGAGAACTACAACCTCCGCTGCCTGCTGGAACAAGGGAGAGGTAGGTCTTCATCGAGTACCGAACGTGTGACCGACTGCGGAAACGCTGCCGGAACGCAGCACCGGAAGGATCGTCTACGCGATCTTGAGATCGACAAGTGTACGACTACATCACCCATGAGAATCTGCTCTTGTTAACCGCTTTGGAATCTTCAAGGGTGAGTGCTTCTATCGACTCGTTGCTACAATCTAGTAGATAGATCTTGGCTTCTTTGTGTGCATGCGGTAGAATTTTTTTGTTTTCCATGCTACAAACCCCTATAGATTCCTCACCAAGCTACCCGTCCCAGAAGGTAGCACCACCCAGTGCCAGCCCGGCGGAGCCTTGTCTCGAACATGCCCGACAGAGCCCAGTACTCCATCGTTGCCGCCGAGTCGACTATGAGGATGCGGGATGGGAATCCTAAAGTAGGCGGCGAGGAATGTGTGTATGTGTGGGTGGTGGGAACATCAACTCGAAATTGACAAGACATTGGACCACATCAATCTATAACCGTGGTCGATCTTCAGGATTGATTATCTTCTGAGAGATTGCAATGAGGAATGCACATAGCTTCACAATGGGTACTCGAACATTATCCGGTAGAAGCCCCCTCAATGCAATCGGAAGCATTTGCGTCATAATCACGTGGCAGCCATGAGACTTTAGGTTGTGGAACTTTTTTCTGCCATATTTATTATTCCCTTTATATTCGACGAGAATCCAGACGGGACCTTAATGCTTCTCAGTCATTCAAAAAATATTTCCTTCTCTTGTTTGGTAAGAGCATAGCTGGCATGACCTTGAAACCATTCTGGATGCAGGCCATCTGGGTCTTTTATACATTGATGGTCCTTTTGTGCTTTCGGTGTATCTTTTGTCTTACCATACACGTCCAAGAAGCCTAGCAGGTTCACGCAAAGATTCTTCATCACATGCATCACATCGATTGCAGAGCGGACCTCTAAGAATTTCCAATTTGGTAGCTCTCAAAATATAGATTTCTTCTTCCACATGGGTGTGTGTCCGTCAGCGTCCTTCGGAACAGATTTTCCGCCAGGACCCTTTCCAAAGGTTACTATTTTATCCAAATTTTTGACCATATCAAATATATCAGCACTAGTACGCTCCTTAGGCTTCGTCTAGTGACATGCCTGACCTTTGAAATGCTTGCCTTTCTTTCTTAAGGGATGTTTGGCCAAAAGAAATTGACGATGCAATTGTACACATTCTTCTTACAATGATCCAAATATATACTTTCAGTCTCATCTAAACAGTGCGTGCATGCATTATATTCCTTGTTTGACTATCCTGAAAGGTTACTAAGAGCAGGCCAATCATTGATTGTTACGAAAAGCAACGCTCGGATGTCAAATTATTCCTGCTTGTGCTCATCCCACAAGCGTATGCCGGGTTTGTGCCACAATTGTAAAATTTATTCAACTAATGGCTTTAGGTATACATCAATGTCGTTGCCGGGTTTCTTCGGACCTTGGATCAACACTGGCATCATAATGAACTTCCGCTTCATGCACAACCAAGAAGGAAGGTTATAGATGCATAGAGTCATGGGCCAAGTGCTGTGACTAGAGCTCTACTCCCCAAAAGGATTCATGCCATATGTACTTAGACCAAACCTTAAACTCCTTGCGTCATCTGCAAAGTCCGGATACTTTTATCGATTTTTCTCCATTGCGACCCATCAGCGGGGTGTCTCAACATCCCGCCTGACTTACGTTCCTCTTTATGCCATCGCAACAACTTGGCGTGCTCTTTGTTTCTGAATAAGCGTTTCAATCGTGGTATTATAGGAGCATACCACATCACCTTGGCAGGAACCCTCTTCCGGGGGGCTCGCCCTCAACGCCACCAGGGTCATCTCGTCTGATCTTATACCGAAGTGCAGCGCTCACCGGGCATGCATCCAAATTCTCGTACTCCTCACCACGGTAGAGGATGCAGTCATTAGGGCATGCATGTATCTTCTGAACCTCTAAATCTAGAGGGAAGACAACCTTCTTCTCTTCGTACGTACTGGCGGGCAATACGTTATCTTTTAGAAGCATATTCTTCATCATTTTCAGCAACTTTTCAAATGAGGAGTCAGGTATAGCACACTCTGCCTTCCATCGCAGCAATTCCAGTGTGCTGCCCAGCCTTTTCAGACCATTTTTGCAATTTGGGTACAACAAATTTTTGTGATCCTCTAACATGTGATTGAACTTCTCCCTCTCCTTTTCATTTTCACAGTCTCTTCGTGCATTGGCAATGGTCCGACCAAGATTATCAGCGGGTTCATCATGTGTCTCTTCTTCAGCCTGCCCTTCAGCATCCCCCATGGAAGTATCTCCGTACTTAGGGAAACCATGATAGTTGTCATCCTCCTCCTCTTCTTCATTTTCTTCCATTATAACCCCTCTCTCTTCGTGCTTGGTCCAACAATTATAACTGGGCATGAAGCCGGACTTCAACAAGTGGCTGTGAAGGGTTTTTGAGTCAGATTAATCCTTCTGATTCCTACATCCACTACATGGACATAATACAAAACCATTGCGCTTGTTTGCATCAGCAACATGGATGAATTCATGCACGCCATTAATGAACTGGCTAGAGCGTCGGTCAGTACCGTACATCCATTCCTGGACCATCTGCATTATAGTAAAAGTATATCAAAAACCATTACACAACATGATAAATTTAATACAAGTTATAATGAGAGCTTCTAGAGCATTAACTTTGAATTTTTAAAAATTTACATGCACCAATTTGTGAATTGGAGAAAACAATTAATATGATAAATGTGGAGTTTTTGATTATTGTTCTATCAGTGAAAACCGCATTCTATTCTAAGCTCTGAAACTCTAAAATTACACATTTCAATTTTTAGTAACGATGTGCCTAATCAAAATTTGTTACACATATCAAAATCCTTCTACTTCTAGAGCATGCATGCAAATCCATATCCCTATACTTCTAGAGCATTATAGAGATAAAGTAGCAATAAGAGATGAAAGAATGAAGTTATAACCTTTTAAAACTTTGGATTTAGGGGTTGCAAACTAAATCTTGACAAATCTTGAGAAAAAAATGGCATGAACTCGGCTTTCTTCTTTGAGTAAAATGGTCACCATATGGCTAGGGCAGGTGGACACGAAGTTGTATATATACTGAGGGACAACTAGTCCCCGCCGTGATACGACCCGGGACTAATAGTCCCCGAAAAGAGCAGCTGGCCTGCTCTAGGTTACTAGTCTCGGGCCGTATTACGGACCGGGACTATAGGTCCAGTCCGGCCCTGATGACCCACAAGTGTAGGGGATCGCAACAGTCTTCGCGGGTAGTATTACCCAATTTATTGATTCGACACAAGAGGAGCCAAAGAATACTTGCAAGCCTTAACAACTGTGTTATCAGTTCAGCTGCACCTGGAAATAGTTCTTGCTCACAAAAGTTTATCAGTAGCAACAGTTTGTAGTAGCAACAGCAAAGCAACAGTGAAATAGGATCAATAGTAACAGTAACGGTAACAGTGGGATTCGAGTGCGGTAGGCATAGGGATGGATGGACGGGCGTTGCATGGACGAGTCTAAACATGTAACTTCAAGAACTAAGGCATCATAGATAAATAATAACAAGCATCCAAGTACTAAACAATCCTAGGCATGTGCTCCAAATATAGTCATATGTGCTCGCAATGAGAACTTGCACAACATCTTCTGTCCATCCAGCCCGTGGCAGCGGGGCCTCTAGGGAACTACTGGCAATTAAGGTGCTCCTTTTAATAGAGCACCGGAGCAAAGCATTAACACTGCGTGAGCACATGTGATCCTCACACCACAACCATCCCCTCCGGTTGTCCCAATTATTGTCACTTTGGGGCCTTTGGACCCGGACAATGATATGCATACACAACTTGCAGATAAGATCACAAACAATACTATCATAATGATTCAATAATAAGTTCAGATATGATATCATGGCACTCGGGGCCTAGTGACAAGCATTAAGCACAACAAGTTACAACAAAGTCAAATAATACTAATAGAGATACTAGGCACTATGCCCTAACAGATCTTATTCGATTACATGATAGAACTCATCCAATCCCTACCATCCCCAAGCCTACAGCAGGGGATTACTCACTCATGGATGAGGGAAACATCGATGGTTGATGGAGATGCGTTGGTGATGGTGATGGCGATGATCCTCCCCAAATCCCCCGTCCCGGCAGGGTGCCAGAACGGAGTTTCTGGATCCGAATCTTGGTTTCTGGTGGCAGCGGTAGAGCGGAACTCTTTCTAGAAAACTATCGAACCCCCCCTATTTTTAGGTCGAAAGGCAACTTATAGGCGCGGAGGGAACCCGAGGGGGTGCCTGGGGTGGCTGCACCCCCTAGGCGCGGGGCAGGGCCCACCCGCGCCTGGCAGGGGTGTGGCCCCCCCAGGCCCTTCTCCGTCTCGTCTTCTGGCTCCGTGGGTCTTCTGGTGAAATATAATTTTTGGCATATTTTCCGGGATTTTTCCTGATAGTTGATTTTCTGCACAAAAACAAGACACCAAGGTAATTCTGCTGAAAACAGCCTCAGTCCGTGTTAGTTGTATCCAAATCACACAAGTTTAGAGGAGAAACAATAGCAAAAGTGTTCAGGAAAGTAGATACGTTTTGGACGTATCAACTCCCCCAAGCATAGCTTATTGCTTGTCCTCAAGCAATTCAGTTGAAAACTGAGTGTGATAAAAGAACTTTCACGAACACATTTTCTTCATATGATGTATATATTCTCAGCACAGGAGTATATGCTTAAACCATTCATAATAAGAAGTATGCAGCTAAGTCTACTCAATAGTCATTGCTAGCTATGAAGAGAAACCAACTCAATAATAATAAGTAGCATGAAACATAAATATAAGCAACATTGCAATGCTCATAGTAAGGTATGATAGAGTGGTATCTCGCTTGCCTTTGTTTGTAGAGCACAATATAACTGCTGAGGCACCTCTGAAGTTCAAGTGAAGACTAGAGGTAAAAATATCAGAGATACAAGCATCAAAGTCATGACATAATTAACCAAGTTTTGGAACAAACACAAGAATGACAACTATGCTCTCAAGAAAGTGCTCATAGAATAAGTGGTGACTCAACAAGGTTGTGAAAACAGTTTTGAAAGGTTTGAAAGGCTTCCTAATGCTGAAAGGAAGGTACTCACTAGCTTTGAGCTCTCATTGCCCCTATCATAGGAATCTTCATGTGGTTAAGGTGAAAGCGAGGTCCACTCTGAATTATATGCTTGACAGACCATAGACTAGAAATCCTAAGTCCCTTGAGTACGAGGGCCGCTCCGCATGCTACTCAACTTCGGTTACCTGTAAGTTCTTGTCATTGTAAATACATGCATATCATAGAGAACCGCCAATGGGGTACCCCTTGCACATGGTACATGAGCTTTCCCATAACCAAAATGACAAGGCAAGCAGACAATGAGCATCTCAACAATCTTTTTATTTACTATATGCATAGCTTTTTATTGTGGATGCTTCATAGATGCTCATTATGGTGATGCTACAAGTTTCCACCATGATTAAGAATGGCTTAGGCTAGCGGCCCAGGCGTTTCTCTAACACAATGTATACACTCTATGAACTCACAAGCTCCCCTTTTATTTCACATCATCGACATCCGTAAGAAAAAGAGCAAAGTATTAACTAGATAGGATATCCAAAAAGTTTTGAAAGTGTTCCCCGTGACAGAATGGTTCTACTGACTCCCAACATATAATTTGCAAGCATATAACTTTCATGGACTTGTCACAATGGTTCAGGATTATTAAGTGCAAGGAATAAAGTGTGCCATCAAGTTCGTGAGAGCTTTACTAACTAACTTTCTCAAAACAGACAAACATTTTATTTGGAAGAAAACACGGCATATCGAATATGCACTAAAGTAGAAAATGATGCTAATAGGTAGGTATGGTGGACACAGCTGGCAATATTGGTTTTGGGGAGTTGGAAGCACATGTAGAGCTCATACTTAGTGCAAGTGAAGGCTAGCAAAAGAGAGGGAGCAATAATTGTCATAACCATGCTTGCAACAAGACAAGACTAATTATGGCATGAAAGTGATACAAGAACTCTAAGGCAAAATAAATCATCGAGGCTTACTGACTATTGATTAGTCATATGCATGCGTGAGCATGTGCCAAGTCGATTCACATGAACAGTCAGAGGAGGATACCACAATATCATACCAAAATATGAGTAAAACAATGCAAGCAAACATTCATATGACATGCTACAAACTATTAGCAAGGTGGAGCTAATCATAGACAAGCAAGGACTACTAAGAATCCATAATGACATACACTTATACAAACAGGCTAAGCATGATCACAATGATGAGTATATGTACAAAAATGAAACAAACAGAGTTCGTTACCAGCCTCTTACCACACCTTAAGTTGTATTAATCTTCATTATTGCCCTTCACATGTGTGACTTGAATAATAACATGAAACCAAAATCCACTAAGGACGGCTGAACCCTGCAAAGAACTCACAAAACCAAAGAAGAACAACAAATATTTTTTGTGTTTTCGATTTTTTAGAAACAAGCGAACAAAGAAAAACCAAACAAAAACAAAGCAAACCAAACAAAGCAAAATCTTTTTGGATTTTTCTTTTAAGGCAAACCAAAGCAAAGAAACAACAAAAATATTTTTGGTATTTTTGTGTTTTTGAGAAAGCAACAACAAAAACCAAAAAGAAAGCTAAACAATGGATATACAAAGAACCGACCGAACATGATATATATATCACTGTTCAAAAAATCGTCCGAATCAGTGATTAATAGGCCGATTAATCACTACTAGGGACCTGACCGTGTCGATTACCACTAATCGTTTGTGTTAATCGTTTCGCTTGATTAATAGCTCAGACACTCTGATTACTAGGTATGTTCTCGATTAACTACGACACTTGGTCAAAAAGTTGAAAAATTATCAACACATATCGCCCATCCATCCGCTATCCCGCCCCAGTGAAGTAGGTTTTGTGAAGCTCCCGCTTAATCCCTACCTCCAGGAGCTCGATTTCTGCCATCACCAACCAGTTCCTTGTCGTTGTTGACCAGTTCCTCGTAGTTTCCGACCAGATCTCAGATACAAGAGCTTGAGCTCCTTGAGGATCTCATCCAGGAGCTCGAGGCTTCCTTTAATAGACTAGATGGTTGAGGTGCAAGAGAAGTCATACGTGTTTTAGGTGCTAATTTTGGTAGGTTGCACCGATTAATAGCTGACCGATTAAATCAGTTAATCGTCCGAATTCCGATTATTCGCTACTCCCAAGCCAACCGAGGAGTTAACGATTACCGATTTGCTTACCATTGATATATATATATATATGAGTGTGATGTCGGTATACCTCCCCCCAAGCTTAGGCTTTTGGCCTAAGTGGGGCTCAATCCCATGGTTCCCAAGTAGATGCACCATCGTAGTATGACGAGGAGGCTCCCTCGTCCTGGTACGAGCTCGAGGACTCCCCCGTGTAGTGTACAACGGGGTCATATGAGGGCGCTTCCTCCTGATAGTGCCCATGGAAGTTAAGGGAGCGCATCAACTCATCCATATCCTCCTTGGAGCGTGACAACGGTCCCTGAGAAATACTGAACAAAGTGGTTTGGGGGAGAGGGATCTCTCTATCTTCCCCGTCAATAAACAACATTCTATAAACCAACTTCTCAAGGGTAGAGCTAGTGGTGAAAAATTGATGCGCCTTCATGGCAGCAAGATCAAGCCTCTCAGGAGCCAAGATTGTATCATTTGGATCAATAGCAATGTCCAAAGCAGCAGCACGTGTAGCAATAATTCCACCATAAATGGGTCCCTTAGCTGTTAAGAGACGAGCAATGCGAGAACCAAGATTATACTTGGTATCATTGTTGAGTGCAGTAGCTAAGAAAGCCAAATGATAGCTGGAAATATTACTAGTGTTCTCCCTACCAAGAATACTAGTGGCAAGATAGTAAGCGAAGTACCTGATGTCTGGAAGATGAATGTTTATTATCTTTCCCCATTGAGATCTACGGCTATCATCATTGGTTATTCCTCGGTAAAGCTCCAACAAATCAGCGGGTTGAGCTGGAATCTTCTTTGCTGACCCAGCTGTACCAATTCCAAGAGCACCACAAAATTTCTTCAATGTCATATGGTAAGACCTGCCATAAACTTTGAAAGAAACATCTGGATGGAACACACTATTAATAAAGGATAAACTCTCCACAAATGTTTTGGTGAGCGTAGCATATTGCGCGCTCTCATATTGCATAAGACTTGTTAGACCAGCCCTCATAACCAAGGTCATAAAATCATTAAGGATCCCAGCAGCCTGCAAGAAGGTTTGTCTAGGAAAGGCGGAGGGATGCGCATCCCCCCTCATGTCCCTCGTCACCAAATGGTGGAGTGATGAGATCCTCATTGTATGAGGGTCTGACACTGGTGGATGATTTTGGAAGCCTTGCCCTTCTGGGTGCATCACCCTCAAATATTTCACCAAATGTGTGGTGGTGCATGACTTCCCTTTTCTAAAATTTTAGACAAGCATCAAACCAAGTGATTTCCAAGTTGATAAATGATGAGCAACTACTATAGGAACTTGCTAGAGGGATACACATGCATCAAAATAAAGTTTCTAAGCATATAACAAGCATGCAAGCTCAAACAACCTGTCACCTATAACACCAAAATACTCAAGATACAATCTACCAATCACAAATCTAATTGGACAAGTAGAGGAGGCACATACCAAGGAGCAATCTCTCCAAAAAATCAGCACTTAAGATGGGATGAGAAAGGAGATCAAAAATCGTGAGCAAGAACAGCAAGAACTCGAGCTTGATAAAGTTTTTCGGTGTTTTTCGAGAGAGAGAAATAAGATGGCTTTAAGGGGGCAACCTAGAGGGGCCCAGGTGGGCCAGACCCCCCAGGCGTCGCCCACAAGTAGGTCGCGCCTACCATGGGTGTGGTGGCCCGGGGTGGCCCCCTGGGTCACTTCAAGTGTCCCTCTGCCCCTTTTTTCGAGGAAAAAATTATTTTGAATTTTCTGGGATTTTTGGGAAACTTTATTTTGGCCAATTTTCAGGGTATAAAAATTGATTTTCTCACAGAAACAGTTTTTTTAGAAGAAGCAAAAGCAAACCAAAAGCCAAACTACAGGAGCTCTAAGACAAACTAACAAGCAAACAACAAGCAAAAACCAAAGCTAGCAAAAGAAAGACAAAGACTAGGAAGGATAAAATTAAAAGAAAGCAAGTATAACCATAGTGAAAACATTATTTTGTTCGTTAAAATCCTTTTGTTAACAAGGTTGATCAAGTCTTGTTACGAAAACAATCTTATATGAAACAAAACTTTGTATTCCACAAGGTGATTATATTACCTCATACTTGATAGCAATGGTCCCAATCATAATAGTTTCAAAATTTTCTTGTGGAATGGGACAATATATTTCTCCAACCTTGATGCTCTCAATATTTTCAATGGAATTCAGGCAATAGCTTCTAGCAACCTTCTTGGGGAAATAAACAGTATGCTCTTTGTCATCAATATTGAATGTTACTTTTCCTTGATTACAATTAATTACAGCACCTGCAGTATTAAGAAAAGGTCTCCCAAGAATAATAGACATATTATCATCTTCAGGCATTTAAAGCACAACAAAATCAGTCAAAACCAAGCAATTATGAGCCACTTGAACAGGAACATCCTCACATATACCAACAGGAATAGTAGTTGACTTATCAGCCATTTGCAAAGATATATCAGTCGGTATCAAATTTTCTAGCTGGAGTCTCTTGTAGAGAGAAAAAGGCATAACACTAACTCCAGCTCCCAAATCACATAAAGCAGTTCTAACATAATTATTCTTAATGGAGCAAGGAATAGTTGGTATACCTGGATCACCAAGTTTCTTTGGAACCTTCATTGAAGGAATAATTAGCAAGCAAAGTAGAAATCTCCTCATTAGGAATCTTCCTTTTATTAGAGACAATATCCTTCATATACTTTGAATAAGGAGGCAATTTAATAGCATCAGTCAAAGGAATTTGCAAAAATAAAGGTTTCATCCACTCACAAAACTTGTTGTAGTGTTCTTCCTCCTTTGACTTGTGTTTCTTACCTGGAAAAGGCATAGGTTTCTGCACCCAAGGTTCTCTCTCTTTACCATGTTTATTAGCAATAAAATCTTCCTTTGTGTACCTAGTGTTCTTAGTGTGCTTCTCAGGTTCTTCCTCACCTTCCTCCTTATCAGGAGCATTATTGTTACCATTACCACTCTCAGTTTCAGCATCAGAGACATATATACTATTGGGATATATAGCAGGTTCAAGTGGTTCCTCAACTATCTTATGTTTCTTTTTCTTTCTCTTACGAGGGCTACCACTACTCTCACCTTGTTGAGAATCCTGCTCAATTCTTTTAGGGTGTCCTTCAGGATATAAAGGATCTTGAGTAGCTATACCACTCCTAGTTATAATTCCATAAGCATGTTTATTTCCTAAGGCATCAACTAGCATATCCTTTTGTACCTTAACAAGTTGATCAAGTTGGGTTTTGAACCATTTGAAAGTGTTTACAAAGCATTTTAATATCATTAGAATTTCTTTCCACAATATCTTTCAACTCATGGATAGCTCTAGAGTTTTCCAATAAATGATTTTGAACTTGTTTATTAAACTTACCTTGCTTAACAATAAATGTGTCAAGTTCCTCTAAGCATTGAACATGAGGCTTACCAAAAGGAATGTCACCTTCATTAAAGAGGAGAGAGTGTACCTCAATAGTAGATGAGTGGGGAATTGGCTTACATAACTGTTCTATAGGAGGTAGATTCTTCACATCTTCAGCTCTAATACCTTTCTCCTTTAGACAGTTCTTAGCTTCTTTCATCACTTCATCATTTAATGCAATAACTCCCCTCTTCTTTGGTGTCGGTGTTGGAACTGGTTCAGGCACAACTGGTTCAGGAATAATAGTCTAAGGTGTATTTAGCTCAATTGAAGTCCAATCATCATAATTCTTTCTTATTTTAGCCATCAATTCTTCAGCATCTGTAGGAGTTCTTTTCCTAAAAACACAATCATCAAAGCTATCTAGGTAGGTCCTAGAATCATCAGTTAGTCCATTATAATAAATATCAAGAAGCTCATTCTTAGGTAATGGACATCCAGGATGTGCATGAATCAAGGCAAAAAACCTTGTCCATGACTCAGGCAATTTCTCTTTTTCTCCCTGTTTAAAATCAAAAAATCTCTGCAAAGCAGCATGTCTAGCACTAGGAGGACAATATTTCTAGAAGAAAGAAGCAATCAATCAATCAGGGACATCAATGGAACTATTAGGCAATCTATTAAACCAAGCCCTAGCTTCTCCTTTTAGTGAAAAAGGGAAGATCTTAGTAACAAAGTACTTGTGCATCTTAAAATCATCAGAGAACAAAGCACTCATAGTAGAAATCTCATTCATATGAGCCACAACACTCTCATTTTCAGTCCCACAGAAAGGTTCTTTCTCAACAATATCTAAATAGGACAAATCAAGAGAGAAATCATAGTCTTCATCTTTAATATCTATGGGAGAAGTGGCAAACTTAGGATCAGAGGACAGTTTAGGCATAATAGTACGTCTAGCAAGGAGACTCTTAATAGCACTAGTACCATGTGTGTTTCGGCACTCTTCAACAAATTCATCAGTGAACTCAATGTAACCATCATTAATATCATAACTCTCACTAGACTCAGGTGAGCTAACAGGTGTAACAGTGTCTTCACTAGGAGTTTCGGTATTTCCTAGACTAGCCATAGTAGCATCTAGAAAAGGACCTAATGAACCACTCGCATCAAGCACAGTAGAAATAACATCATGAGCATCAAAAGCAGTTTCAGATTCATCAGTAGTAGCAGTGTGTGTAGCATGAGTATGTGGTGGTGGTGTGACAAGCTTACTTATAACAGACGGTGAATCAAGAGCAACAGAGGTGTTCAGGACCGTACCTCTTCTTGTAGTGGATGGTAAAATAGTAAAATTTCCATCACGAGACTTAACCATGATGAAAGGAGTAGCAGTGAACAATAGTAGATCCAAGTGAACTTACAAATAAAGCTATGCCCCCCGACAATGGCGCTAGAAAATAGTCTTGATGACCCACAAGTGTAGGGGATCGCAACAGTCTTCGCGGATAGTATTACCCAATTTATTGATTCGACACAAGGGGAGCCAAAGAATACTTGCAAGACTTAAAAACTGAGTTGTCAGTTCAGCTGCACCTGGAAATAGTTCTTGCTCACAGAAGTTTAACAGTAGCAACAGTTTGTAGTAGCAACAATAAAACAACAACAACAACAAAAATAGTGAAACAGGAGCAATAGTAACAGTAACGGTAACAGTGGGATTCGAGTGCGGTAGGCATAGGGATGGATGGACGGGCATGTTGGGCGACGCAGAGATAAAACAAAACTTTTCCTCTAACGTGGTGATCCCAAGATCTAGCTGAGGTACAAGGCCACGAGGTTTACCACTAGACGCGCAGTTGCGGATTAATGATGAAGCGCGTCAGTTGATGCAGTGCAGTCCTCACGATCCGATCGTCCTGGTGCTGATCGCACAACACCTCTGCTGGTATCCACACGTACAATGAGGAGCACCGGCGGCGAACTGCTAGGTTCGCATCGATGGTAGGACTGCTATGGAGCTAGGGTTTCCAACACATGGAATGACCTACCCGAACAACGATTAACCCTTCTGGGTTACGATGCTCCACTATATATAGGGAGTGAACGTGGGCTCTGCTCGCGCGACCCATTCACTAAAGCCCATATAACACTAGTCACCGTGAGTCCTACTCACTAACTCAGTCCTAATCCCGTTCAGGTCCAACCCAACCAGATTACAGGTTCAGATCCAATCCGAACTTGCTCCCGCTCTTAAGTATGTGAACCCGCAGGCTCATGGCTACTTGGACACGATTGGAGTCCGACTCTCAATCGATCAGTCGGTAGCGGCTCCTAGCAGAACGTGCCGACTCCCAAGTACCAAAGAGTCATGACTACTTGCCTTTCCAATGCGACTTACGTCCGAGTCCCTTTTGCCTCACGATATACCTTGTCAGACTATAGACGAATATATGTCATCCCTTAAATAGTCCGACTCTCTTCTCGATCCAAGATAAGTGATTCACCCGACTAACTCTTAGTCGATCGCCTCGGTTAACACTTAACTGAGCCGTGCATGGCCATGCTTTCCGAATCATATCTCACGAGAGGGCCCAGAGAATATCTCTCCAAGTGGAGGGGCAAAATCCCATCTTGGTTATTCACATCACACAGCTTGATTCTTAGTCGACCCGAACTCTGCCTTTATAACTGCCCAGTTACAAATCAGCGTTTGACAGAACCTAAGTCGGCGATCCTCAACTTGGACTATGCAATAACCTCAGGTCTAAGGATTACATTGATTGAGATATACAAAAGACAACTTGTTCGTTGTACCTCAATATGGGTCAATCCGACTCGCTAAACTCTTTAGCCTAGTCTGTGTAAGTTGAAATAGCATCTCCATGCCCATGACAAGTGGAACCGAGTCATCAAGCCAACTTTCACATTGGTCTAAGTTGTGTGTCCAGCAAAACCTCAATGACCAAGGATATTTAGTACAAACAACATGAATGCATAGTTCCACAACCGAATCACATATTCAATGATACACATCAGATGTTTATACAAGGACTACTTAATATCTTTATGAATACAATGGGAAATATCATCATACATGATTGCCTCTAGGGCATATTCCCAACAGTCTCCCACTTGCACTAGATTCAATCTTCCGACATCACATGTCTAAGCATATAATGCCCATGGCTCTCAGGCGCGCCTCATGCTTCGGCTGTGGTAACGGCTTTGTCAACGGATCCGCAATATTTGCATCCGTGTGTACCTTGCAAAACTTGATATCACCCTGATCCACGAACTGGCGAATCAGGTGGTACCGCATGAGTATGTGCTTGTTCTTCTGGTGTTGTCTAGGTTCCTTAGCTTGTGCAATAGCACCATTGTTGTCAAAATACACGTCTAACGGATTGGACGAGCCCTGAACCACACCAAGATCCATGAGGAAATTCCTCATCCAAACAGCTTCTTTTGCTGCCTCCGAGGCGGCAATATACTCAGCCTCTGTTGTAGACGTAGACACAGTCTCTTGCTTGGAACTCTTCCATCTCACAGCACCTCCGTTTATAATAAACACGTATTCGGATTGTGAACGAGAATCATCAGAGTCGGTAAGATAACTCGCATCCGTGTAACCCTTTACACTGAGTTCATCTTCACCACCATAAACCAAGAACATATCCTTAGTCCTTCTCAAGTACTTTAGGATATTTTTAGCCGCTGTCCAGTGGATCTCTCTAGGATCAGCCTGGTATCTGCTCACAACACTTAGAGCATAGGAAACATCCGGCCTAGTACAAATCATGGCATACATGATGGATCCGACTGCAGAAGCATATGGAATCGCACTCATTCGACTTCGCTCATCAGTTGTCGAAGGACACTGAGTCTTGCTAAGTTTTACACCATGGGACATCGGTAAGAACCCCTTCTTAGATGATTCCATGTTGAACTTCTTCAACAGTTTGTCCAAATAAGTACTCTGACTCAATCCAATGAGCCTCCTTGATCTATCTCTATAGATCCGGATTCCGAGGATGTATGTTGCCTCACCCAAGTCTATCATTGAGAAACTCCTTTCCAATGATTCCTTGTTTTCTTGCAACATCTGAACATCATTTCCAATCAGTAATATGTCATCCACATATAAGATTAGAAAATTTACTTTGTTCCCACTAAACTTCTTGTACAAACAAGAATCATGATCACTCTTGATGAAGCCAAACGATTTGACTACCTCATCAAAGCGAATATTCCAACTCCGAGATGCTTGCTTCAACCCATAAATGGATTTGTGAAGTTTGCACACCTTGTCAGCATTAGCCATATCAACAAAACCCTTGGGCTGTATCATATACACGTCCTCAGTTAAATTTTCGTTAAGGAAAGCCGTTTTGACATCCATCTGCCATATCTCGTAGTCGAAATAGGCCGCTATAGCTAACATGATCCGAACTGATTTAAGCATCGCTACGGGAGAGAAAGTCTCGTCGTAATAAACTCCTTGAATTTGTCGGAACCCCTTCGCGACAAGGCGTGCTTTATAGACGAAAACATTTCCATCCATATCAGTTTTATTCTTAAAGACCCATTTGCACTCGACGGGTCTTGCACCGTCTGGCAGATCAACCAAGTTCCAAACTTGATTTTCATCCATGGACTTTAACTCGGATCTCATGGCTCCAAGCCATGACTCGGAATCAGATCCCACCATCGCTTCCGAATAATTTGCTGGCTCATCACTGTCTAACAGTAACACATCACGAACACTTCGTAATCTCGCCGATCTTCATAGTACAGGTGCTGCTGCCGGCTCAGCTACCACGACCGGCTCAACCTCCAAGGTTTTTGCCGACTCGCTACTAGCCGGTTCCTCTCGAATTTCTTCGAGTTGCACCGTGCTCCCACTTACTCCCCGACTGAGAAACTCTTTCTCAAGGAAGACACCGTTCCAAGAGACAAACACTTTGCCCTCTTCTCGGTTGTAGAAGTAGTAACCCAAGGTTTCCCTCGGATACCCCACGAAAATACACTTATCCGACTTGGCTGTAAGCTTGTCCGACTGAAGTCGCTTGACAAATGCTTCACAACCCCAAATCTTAAGAAAAGACAAACTCGGATTTTTGCCTGTCCACATCTCATGCGGTGTCTTCTCTACCGATTTTGATGGTACTCTGTTTAGTGTGAACGCCGCTGTTTCTATACAATAACCCCAAAATGATAAAGGCAGATCTGTCCGACTCATCATTGATCGTACCATGTCCAACAAGGTTCGATTACGCCTTTCCGAAACACCATTCCTTTGTGGCGTTCCTGGCGGAGTAAGTTGAGGAACAATTCCACAACTTTTCAGATGGTCATCAAACTCATGGCTCATGTACTCGCCTCCTCGGTCCGACCGAAGAAACTTTATTTTCTTGCCGAGTTGATTCTGTGCTTCATTCTGGAATTCTTTGAACTTTTCAAAGGCTTCCGACTTATGTTTCATCAAGTAGATATATCCATACCTACTCAAATCATCAGTGAAGGTAATGAAGTACTCATAACCACCCCTGGCTGTCGTGATCATTGGTCCACATACATCACTATGTACTAGTCCCAACAAGTCGGACGCCCTTTCGCAACTCTTTGCAAAAGGTGTCTTGGTCATTTTGCCGAGTAGGCAAGATTCGCATGTCTCGAACGACTCCAAGTTGAACGAAGTTAGGAGTCCATCATCATGGAGCTTCTTCATGCGTTTCCAACTTATATGACCAAGCCGACAGTGCCAAAAGTAAGTCATATTCAGATCATTTGGTTTCAACCTTTTAACATTTATGTTATAAACCGACTCACCATCAAGATTCAAAATAAATAACCCGTCCTGGACGGGTGCAAAGCCGTGAAACATATCATTCAAATACAAAGAACAACCATTATTCTTGATATTCGACTCATAGACTTGCCTCATCAAACATGAAGCAGAAATAATGTTTCGACTGAGCACTGGAACATAATAACAATTATTCAGTTCCATAATGAATCCGGAAGGTAAATGAAGTTGCATCGTGCCGACTTCCAACGCAGCAACTCTTGCTTTGTTGCTGACTCGAATATCAACCTCGCCTCTTGCTACGCTCCTAGTTCTTACCAGTCCCTGCAACGAGTTGCAGATGTGAATAACTGATCCGGTATCATATACCCAAGAACTATTAGGTGCATCAGCAAGATATATGTCTATAACATTGCAAACAAGTGTACCTGAGTCGGAAGTCATACCTCCACTCTTGGCTTTGTCAGCCAAGTACTTGCTGCAGTTCCTCTTCCAGTGGCCATCCGCCTTGCAGTAGAAGCAAGTGGATCCGGCTGAAGGAGATGGCTTAGTCCCTGAGGAAGTGCTTGGGACCGGGTACTGAGCCTGCTTTCCTCCTGACTTAGCCTTCTTCTTAGTCCAAGAACTCTTCTTGAACTTAGCCTTATTCTGCACCATCAACACTTGACTGGCGCCCTTCTTGAGATCCACCTCTGCCTGCTTGAGCATCCCATGTAATTCAGTGAGCTTCTCATCCATACTATGCATTTAGTAGTTCGAAATGAACTGCCCATATGCACTAGGAAGAGAGTTCAGAATTATATCCGTAGCGAACTCTTCGCTAATGGGGTAGCCAAGCCTCTCCAGAGTCTGCACATAACCAACCATTTTGATCACATGCGGACTTAGTGTATCACCATACTTAAGCTTGCAACTCAGCAAAGCCTGAGAGACTTGATACCTCTCAGTCTTCGCCTGAGCCTGGAACATACTTTTGAGGCTTTCGATCATATCGTAGGCCTCAACATGATCAAACTGCTTTTGCAAGTCCGATTCCATGTGAGCAAGCATAAGACAGCTAATATCCGTGGACTCATCCTTAGCCCGACGGTAGGCATTGGTGGCTGCGACAGTCGCATTCTCATTCGGCTCATCTGGAAGTGGGTTGTCTAGGACATGGTCCTTCTTTTCTTGTTTGAGAACAATTCTCAGATTTCGATACCAATTGGTAAAATTAGTGTCGTTCAGTTTATCTTTCTCAAGAATGGTTCTCAACGCAAAACCGGATATCTGAGAGTGACTGCTACTTGGTGCCATGATCTACAACAGAAAATATGCAAAACACATAAGACATGTATTCATAAAAGAGCAAGCATATTAAATACTTTAATATTTTATGCTCCCACTAGAACCAACACCCCTCCGATGGTTACTTAGTGATTCAGGATCCTAAATAAGCAAGTCGGCTAGTGAGCTTTAGCATCAACGCTAGCCCCCAAGTGATCTAGGTAGACAACTCCTTGTCAATTGCATCTCATGCGACTCCTGTTGGACGGGTGGCATCACATGCCCCGGCTGCCATCCGACTTTTCCCCGAGCTCCACAACCGTTGTGATAGACCCGTCTAGCTTACCGAGTGTTTCTGCAGTAAGAGTCCGACTCGAACCCACCTAATCGGAAAGAATTGGCAGCACCTCAATTTTATGAGCCCACTACCAAAAATGTCCGACTTGTGATGGTGCAAACACTGGCGGGAAAACCGACTAGACCTTCTTTGAGGGATTAAATTTTGCCGACTATCTAATAGAGGTAAAACTGAGACATAACAATAACACAAAATAAAGCATCTATAATGTGAAATGGTATGGCTCTCTTCATGGCGATCTCCATCTCCACAAAGCCTGTAATCCGACTCGTGCCAACTCTTGTCACTTGCCGTCTTACTCCATGTCGCCGACATGTACAACGCCTTGCATGCCTTCCGGGTTCTCCAAACAGCTACACTAGCTTAGTAAAGTAAATTACATAGAGAAACCGACACCCAAGTCGTTATACAATAAAATGACAGTACCTAGGCTCCAGCCGGCTGACAAAAACCGTGATTCGCAGATCACGTATGGATTACACACATACATCACATGCACATGAACCATACCATTCACAACTTCCTGCAAAAACAAGTTATGCATAAATACAATATCTACCGGCGTTGTGAAACTCGCAACGACATCTAAGGCGCTACGACAGAGCGAAGCCGGCAGTCCCGCTAGCCGGATAGCGGGCAGGGATCAAAGGGGTAGCGCCCCTCGCGGGTGCGGGCAGTGCCCGACGATTTTTCTGAAAACGTAGATCTCATCTACGATCCGGACATGGATTCAAACCATTGTTCCGATTCGATCAAACTTTTTGATCTTCGATCATCGCCTCTGGATTTACGTGTCACAGTCTACCCCGATGGCGGAAGCCGACCGGTAGGGGTATGTCGTTCCATGACCTCAACAGTATGATCACGGAAATCAGATCTACCATTCCCCGAGTACAGTTGATCCAATCAACCTCGTACAAAACCGATCTATCTCATAGATCGACCACCAAAACAGCATATAGATCTCATCTACAGCCTACCGCATATCACATATGCGAGTTGAGCCTAAAACCAGAAGCTATCGCTCTGTTACCACTGTTGGGCCACGCAGAGATAAAACAAAACTTTTCCTCTAACGTGGTGATCCCAAGATCTAGCTAAGGTAGAAGGCCACGAGGTTTACCACTAGACGCGCAGTTGCAGATTACTGATAAAGCGCGTCAGTTGATGTAGTGCAGTCCTCACGATCCGATCGTCCTGGTGCTGATCGCACAACACCTCTGCTGGTATCCACACGTACAAGGAGGAGCACCGGCGGCAAACTGCTAGGTTCATATCGACGGTAGGACTGCTGTGGAGCTAGGGTTTCCAACAAATGGAATGACCTAACCGAACAACGATTAAACCTTCTGGGTTACGGTGCTCCACTATATATAGGGAGTGAACGTGGGCTCTGCTCGCGCGACCCATTCACTAAAGCCCATATAACACTAGTCACCGTGAGTCCAACTCACTAACTCAGTCCTAATCCTGTTCAGGTCCAACCCAACCAGGTTACAGGTTCAGATCCAATCCGAACTTGCTCCCGCTCTTAAGTGTGTGACCCCGCAGGCTCATGGCTACTTGGACACGATTGGAGTCCGACTCTCAATCGATCAGTCGATAGCGGCTCCTAGCAGAACGTGCTGACTCCCAAGTACCAAAGAGTCATGACGACTTGCCTTTCCAATGCGACTTACATCCGAGTCCCTTTTGCGTCACGATATACCTTGTCAGACTATAGGCGAATATATGTCATCCCTTAAATAGTCCGACTCTCTTCTCGATCCGAGATAAGTGATTCGACCAATTAACTCTTAGTCGATCGCCTCGGTTAACACTTAACTGAGTCGTGCATGGCCATGCTTTCCGAATCATATCTCACGAGAGGGCCCAGAGAATATATCTCCAAGTGGAGGGGCAAAATCCCATCTTGGTTATTCACATCACACAACTTGATTCTCAGTCGACCCGAACTCTGCCTTTATAACTGCCCAGTTACGAATCAGCGTTTGACAGAACCTAAGTCGGCGATCCTCAACTTGGACTATGCAATAACCTTAGGTCTAAGGATTACATTGATTGAGATATACAAAAGACAACTTGTTCGTTGTACCTCAATATGGGTCAATCTGACTCGCTAAACTCTTTAGCCTAGTCTGTGTAAGTTGGAATAGCATCTCCATGCCCATGACAAGTGGAACCGAGTCATCAAGCCAACTTTCACATTGGTCTAAGCTGTGTCCAGCACAACCTCAATGACCAAGGATATTTAGTACAAACAACATGAATGCGTAGTTCCACAACCGAATCACATATTCAATGATACACATCAGATGTTTATACAAGGACTACTTAATATCTTTATGAATACAATGGGAAATATCATCATACATGATTGCCTCTAGGGCATATTCCCAACATGGCGTTGCATGGACGAGTCTAACAAAGTAACTTCAAGATCTAGGGCATTGCAGATAAATAATAACAAGCATCCAAGTACTAAACAATCCTAGGCATGTGCTCCAAATATAGTCATACATGCTCGCAATGAGAACTTGCACAACATCTTTAATCCAGCCAGCCCGTGGCAGCGGGGCCTCTAGGGAACTACTGGCAATTAAGGTGCTCCTTTTAATAGGGCACCGGAGCAAAGAATTAACACTCTATGAACACATGTGATCCTCCACACCACAGCCATCCCCTCCGGTTGTCCCAATTATTGTCACTTTGGGGCCTTTGGATCCGGACAATGAAATGCGTACACAACTTACATATAAGATCACAAACAATACTATCGTAATGATTCAATAATAATTTCAGATCTGAGATCATGGCACTCGGGCCCTAGTGACAAGCATTAAGCACAACAAGTTGCAACAAAGTCAAATAGCACTAATAGAGATACTAGGCACTATGCCCTAACAGATCTTATTCGATTACATGATAGAACTCATCCAATCCCTACCATCCCTAAGCCTACAGCGGGCGATTACTCACTCATGGATGAGGGAAACATCGATGGTTGATGGAGATGCGTTGGTGATGACGACGGAGATGATCCTCTCTAAATCCCCCGTCCCGGCAGGGTGCCAGAACAGAGTTTCTGGATCCGAATCTTGGTTTCTGGTGGCGGCGGCGGAGCGGAACTCTTTCTGAAAATCTATCGACCCCCCCCCCCCATTTTTAGGTCGAAAGGAAATTTATAGGCGCAGAGGGAACCCGAGGGGTGCCTGGGGTGGCTGCACTCCCCTAGGCGCGGGGCAGGGCCCACCCGTGCCTGGCAGGGGTGTGGGCCCCCCAGGCCCCTTCTCCGTCTCGTCTTCTAGCTCCGTGGGTCTTCTGGTGAAATATAATTTTTGGCATATTTTTCGGGATTTTCCTGATAGTTGATTTTCTACACAAAAACAAGACACCAAGGTAATTATGTTGAAAACAGCGTCGGTCCGTGTTAGTTGTATCCAAATCACACAAGTTTAGAGAAACAATAGCAAAAGTGTTCGGGAAAGTAGATACATTTTGGACGTATCAGGCCCGGGACTAGTGGCTCTCATGATTATTAGCCGTTGGAGGCGTCATGGCCAGGGACTAGTGCTAGCACTAGTTGCGGTTCGTAACAGGCCGGGACTGGTGACATTGTTCAGATCGAACGGAAGGCCTGTTTTCCAATAGTGATTTTGCTAGCTGAGATTGAACGGAAGGCCTGTTTTACAATAGTGATTTTGCTAGCTGAGATCGATCGCTGCAGCTTGCGCACGGAGGCGATGCTCGAGCGAGCGCCAGGCGATAGGTGTTGAAAATATAAGCAAAAATACATATAATTTAATCCGAATAATAAACTGATAAAGCATGATCATACAAATGATACTAAAACCAATCATGCAGATCAACAAAGTATATGAACAGATTACATCTATAGGAGATAAGCCTATCATATCTACACCAAACACTAGAACAGAGAACTCTAGCATAATCCAAAAAATACAGTTGAGGATCACATACAGTGTAGGCTGAATAGCAGCCGCAGCAGCATTGTCGCCCATGTTGAGGTTGTCGAAGAGATTGGTGACGTCCGGGAAGAAGTCGTCGTTGGGAAACTCGTCGTCGGACGACGTCGTGGTTGCTAGTAGTCACGCTTGAGCGCTCCCCAAAAACCTGATCGCCCCTCACCCATATAGGTTCACGAGAGGCGAGGCTCTGGAGGCTTACTGTCCTGATCTGCGGTGCACGCCGCAAGCTAGGATGGGAAGATGAAAGTGGCGGCGCAAGGTTTTGGAGGTAGGTGCGTGTTGTGGATTAATTACCGATTAGGTTTATCGCAGACGCTTATATAGTGCATGTCAGGGAGATCGTGGAACACATCCCACGTCCATAAAAACTGGAAACGGCTGTAATTAACACGTCCGTTAATGACTCATAATTAGTTTTCCCAACCAGCAAAATAAAGCTTGGCTCGGCGAGATTCCTGCAACCCGCGGCGCGCGCGCGTCGTGACGAGGCGAGGCGAGGCGGGTGGCGTCGGAGAAGGAGTGGACGAGGGATTCTCTCCTTGTCACACCTTAGTGAGTGGTGCAACACTCTACTATATAAGATGGTCCAACTCCCCTATCACTAGCAATGTGGTACTAAACTTTAGCACCACTAGCACAGCCATATGCTGCCATACACAAGTGGGCCAAAGAGAATTTCAGAATTTGTCTAATGGGCCAACAGCCCAAAACTCATCAAATTCCAACAATCCCCCACAAAGTCTCATTGGCACATCACATCACTTTTCTTCCAGAACATTGTTTTATATACCGGTGTGTAGTGGAGACTGTTAAGTTGAACTTCCATGTTAAACTTCATGTTACACTAGCTAGAAACTTGAATAGTGGACTATGCCTTGGACTATAAGTTTTCTGCACGCTATTTTCACACAAAATTTAGACCCGTACAGGGCTGCCGTCGGCTTTCCCGCGGTTTGGAGCTTATGCATCATACTCGAGGGCCTTTCATGAGTTTATTAGAGACAACCCAACTCTCACGAACTGCGATGTTTTACAGTCAGACTCATATAGGTGTGTTCCTCAAGATATGTTCTGCAGGACAACATCTCCGCTGTAAAAAGCCACTTGGAACACATTAAGATAAATATCAACCTGCCATGCAGATTAAGATAGTATTGCATCTTTATGGAGATGTAAATATAATATGGGGATACTCTCCTCTCAGCTGATCAACAGCTTGTCTCCCAGCTCTAATTCACGGGATCTCCGATCACATAGAGTGGGTTTCCACTGGGATCAACTCATAGCGTGGGTCTCAAACCCATCTCCCTCGATGCATTATCTATCACATTACATGATAATACATTTGTGAAAGAATCTGCCAGATTCCTAGATATTTGGATATAATCCAACGCAATAACTCTGGAGTTTCTTAGTTTCCTGACAGATTTCAATCTCCTCTTCACATGCCTTGATGACTTCATATTATCCTTAGAACTTTTTACTTTGACGATCACAGTTTGATTATCACAGTTCATCAGGATGTCTGGTATTGGTTTTTCAACCACAGGTAAGTCCATCAAGAGCTCATGAAGCCACTCTGCTTCAATAGTGGCAGTGTCTAATGCTGGGTTTTGCTTCCATTGTTGACCTTGTTAAGATGGTCTGCTTGCAAGACTTCCAGGAAATAGTGCCACCACCAAGTGTAAACAAATAACCACTTGTGGCCTTAATCTCATCAGCATCAGATATCCAGTTTGAATCACTATAACCTTCAAGTACCTGTGGATACCTAGTATAGTGAATACCATAACTCGCAGTGCCTTTCAAATAGCACAAAACTCTTTCAAGAGCATGCCAATGATCATCTCCAGGATTTGACACAAATCGAATTAGTTTGCTTATAGCAAAGGAGATGTCAGGTCTAGTAGCGCTGGCTAAATACATGAGCGAGCCAATAATTTGAGAATATCTCAATTGATCTTTAGAAAACCTTCAATTCTTTTGAAGTAGCACACTCGGATCATAAGGCGTTGGAGAAGAATTGCAGTCGCTATAACCGAAGCTTGAGAAAGTTTCCCGGTGTTTTTCGGGAGAGAGAAAGAAGATGGCTGGGAGTAGACACTTTGGAGGGCCACAGGTGGGCCACACCAATGCCAGGCGCGCTCCTAGGGCTGGCCGCGCCACCAGGGGGTGTGCTGGCCTGGGGGGGCTGGGTCACTCCAGGTGTCCCTCTGCCCCTTTTTTCGAGGAAAAAATTATTATGAATTTTCTGGGATTTTTCGGCAAACTTTATTTTTGGCCAATTTTCAGGGTATGAAAATTGATTTTCTCGTAGAAAAGATTTTTTTTAGAAGAAGCAAAAGCAAACAAGAACCAAACTACAGAAGTTCTAAGACACTCTAACAAGCAAACAACTACCAAAACCAAAGCTAGTAAGACAAAAAAAAACAAATACTAAGAAGGATAAAAATAAAAGTAAGCAAGTATAACCACAGTGAAAACATTGTTTTGTTCATTAAAATCCTTTTGTTAACTAGGTTGATCAAGTCTTGTTACCAAAACAATCTTATATGAAATAGAACTTTGCATTCCACAAAATAATTATGTTACCTCAAACCTGATAGAAATGGTCCCAATCTTAATAGTTTCAAAACTTTCTTGTCGAATGGGACAATATATTTCTCCAACCTTGATGCTCTCAATATTTTCAATGGAATTCAGGCAATAACTCTTAGCAACCTTCTTGGGGAAATAGACAGTATGCTCTTTGTCATTAATATTGAATGTTACTTTTCCTTGATTACAATTGATGACAGCACCTGCAGTATTAAGAAAAGGTCTCCCAAGAATAATAGACATATTATCATCTTCAGGCATTTCAAGCACAACAAAATCAGTTAAAATCAAGAAATTATGAGCCACCTGAACAGGAACATCCTCACATATACCAACAGGAATAGTAGTTTACTTATCAGCCATTTGCAAAGATATATCAGTTGGTATCAACTTTTCTAGCTAGAGTCTCTTGTAGAGAAAAAAGGCATAACACTAACTCTAGCTCCCAAATCACATAAAGCAGTTCTAACATAATTGTTCTTAATAGAGCAAGGAATAGTTGGTATACCTGGATCACCAAGTTTCTTTGGAACCTTACCATTGAAGGAATAATTAGCAAGCAAAGTAGAAATATCCTCATTAGGAATCTTCCTTTTATTAGAGACAATATCCTTCATATACTTTGAATAAGGAGGCAACTTAATAACATCAGCCAAAGGAATTTGCAAAAATAAATGTTTCATCCATTCACAAAACTTGTTGTAGTGTTCTTCCTCCTTTGACTTGTGTTTCTTATTTGGAGAAGGCATAGGTTTCTGCATCCAAGGTTCTCTCTCACTACCATGTTTTTTTAGCAATAAAATCTTCCTTAGTGTACCTAGTGTTCTTAGTGTGCTTCTCAGGTTCTTCCTCAACTTCCTCCTTATCAGGAGCATCATTTTTATCATTGCCACTCCCAGTTTCAGCATCAGAGACATATATACTATTAGGATCTATAGCAGGTTCAAGTGGTTCCTCAACTACTTTGTGTTTCTTTTTCTTTCTCTTACGAGGACTACCACAACTTTCACCTTGTTGAGAATCCTGCTCAATTATTTTAGGGTTTCCTTCAGGATATAAAGGATCTTGAGTAGATATACCACTCCTAGTTCTAATTCCATAAGCATGTTTATCTCCTGAGCCATTAACTAGCATATTCTTTTGTACCTTAGCAAGTTGATCAATTTGGGTTTGAGCCATTTGAAAGTGTTACAAAGCATTTTAGTATCATTAGAAGTTCTTTCCACAATATCTTTCAACTCTTTAATAGCTCTAGAGTTTTCCAATAAATGATTCTGAACTTGTTTATTAAAATTACCTTGTTTAACAATAAATGTGTCAAGTTCCTCTAAACATTGATCAGGAGGCTTACCATAGGGAATATCACCTTCATCAAAGTTGAGAGAGTGTACCTCAACAGTAGATGAGTGGGAAATTGGCTTGCATAATTCTTCTATAGGAGGTAGATTCTTCACATCTTTAGCTCTAATACCTTTCTGCTTAAGACATTTCTTAGCCTCTTTCATCACTTCATCATTTAATGCAATTACTCCCCTCTTCATTGGTGTTGGTGATGGACCTGGTTCATGCACAACTGGTTCAGGGGTAATAGGCTCAGGTGTATTTAGCTCAGTTGAAGTCCAATCATCATAATTCTTGCTTATTTTAGCCATTAATTCTTCAACATCTATAGGAGTTCTTTTCCTGAAAACACAATCAGCAAAACTATCTAGGTATGTCCTAGAATCATCAGTTAGTCCATTATAATAAATATCAAGAAGCTCATTTTTAAGTAATGGACATCCAGGATGTGTATGAATCAAGGCACATAACCTTATCCATGACTCAGGTAATTTCTCTTCTTCTCCCTGTTTAAAATCAAAAAGTCTCTGCAAAGCAACATGTCTAACAATGGGAGGAAAATATTTCTGGAAGAAAGAAGCAATCAAACAATAAGGGCTATCAATGGATCCAGGAGGTAATCTATTAAACCAAGCCTTAGCTTCTCCTTTTAGTGAAAAGAGGAAGATCTTTGTAACAAAGCACTTGCGCATCTTAAAATCATCAGAGAATAAAGCACTCATAGTGGAAAGCTCATTCATATGAGCCACATCACTCTCATTTTCAGTCCCACAAAAAGGTTCATTATCAACATAATCAAGAGAGAAATAGGATAAATCAAGAGAGAAATCATAATCTTTATCTTTAATATCTATGGGAGAGGTGGCGAACTTAGGATCAGAGGACAGTTTAGGAATAATGGTATGTCTCTCAAGGAGACTCTTAATAGCACTAGCACCATGTGTGTTTTGGCACTCTTCAATAAAATCATCATTAAACTCAATGTAGCCATCATTAATATCATATCTCTCTCTAGACTCAGGTGAGCTAATAGGTGTAACAGTGTCTTCACTAGGAGTTTCAGTATTTCCTAGACTATCCACAGTAGCATCTTGGAAAGGACCTAATGAACCAATCGCATCAAGAACAGTAGAAGTAACATCATGAGTATCAAAAGCAGTTTCAGATTCAGCAGTAGTAGCAGCGTGCGTAGCATGAGTATGTGGTGGTGGTGTAACAAGCTTACTTATAACAAAAGGTGAATCAAGAGTAGCAGAGGTGTTCAGGACTATACCTCTTCTTGTAGTGGATGGTAAAATAGGAAAATTTCTATCACAAGACTTACCCATGATTAACGGAGTAACAGTGAACAATAGTAGATCCAAGTGAACTTACAAATAAAGCTATGCTCCCCGGCAACAGCGCCAAAAAATAGCCTTGATGACCCATAAGTATAGGGGATCGCAACAGTCTTCGAGGGTAGTATTACCCAATTTATTGATTCGACACAAGGGGAGCCAAAGAATACTTGCAAGCCTTAACAACTAAGTTTTCAATTCAGCTGCACCTGGAAATAGTTCTTGCTCACAGAAGTTTATCAGTAGAAATAGTTTGGTAGTAGCAACAGCAAAGTAACAACATCAAAAAAACAAGAGCAATAGTAACAGTAGTAGCAAACAGTAGGATATGAGTGCGGTAGACATAGGGATGGATGGACGGGCGTTGTATGGACGAGTCTAAACATGTAACTTCAAGATCTAGGGCAATTGCAGATAAATGATATAAAGCATCCAAGTACTAAAGAATCATAGGCATATGCTCCATATATAGTCATGCGTGCATGCAATGAGAACTTGCACAACATCTTTTGTCCTGCCAGCCCGTTACAGCGGGGCCTCAAGGGAACTACTGGCAATTAAGGTGCTCCTTTTAATAGAGCACCGGAGCAAAGCATTAACACTCTGTGAACACATGTGATCCTCAAATCACAGCCATCCCCTTCGGTTGTCCCAATTTCTATCACTTTGGGGCCTTTGGATCCGGACAATGATATGTGTACACAACTTGTAGATAAGATCACAAACAATACTATCATAATGATTCAAATCTAAGATCATGGCACTCGGGCCCTAGTGACAAGCATTAAGTACAACAAGTTGCAACAAAGTCAAATAGCACTAATAAATATACTACGCACCATGCCCTATTAATCTTATTCGATTACATGATAGAACTCATCCAAAACCTACCATCCCCATAGCCTACAGCGGAGGATTACTCACTCATGGATGAGGGAAACATTGATGGTTGATGGAGAGGCATTGGTGATGATGATGGCGATGATCCTCACCAAATTCCCCTTCCCGGCAGGGTGCCAGAACGGAGTTTCTGGTTCTGAATCGCGGTTTCTGGTGGTGGAGGCGCAACGGAACTCTTTCTAGAGAAACGACGAATTCCCCTCAGTTTTAGGTCAAGAGGAAACTTATAGGTGAAGAGGGAGGCCGAGGGGGTGCCTGAGGCGCCGCACCCCCCAGGCGCGGGCTAGGCCCACCCGCGCGGCATGGGGGTGTGGGCCCCCAGGGCTCCACTCTGTCTCGTACTCTGGCTCCGTGGATCTTCTGGTGAAATAGGATTTTTTGCATATTTTTCGGGATTTTTCCTAATAGTTGATTTTCTGCACAAAAACTAGACACCATGGTAATTCTGATGAAAACAACGTCAGTCCGTGTTAGTTGTATCCTAATCACACAAGTTTAGAGGAGAAACAATAACAAAAGTGTTCGGAAAAGTAGATACGTTTTGGACGTATCACACGGTGTGCACACTATCAACTTCACACACATGGGGATAACAGGAGATTATAATTAAAGCACTTGAGTAGCAGAGTAGATCTACTTGATTACAAAGCTCATGATCACAATAAGATCACACATAGAGAGAGAGATGAACACATAGCTACCGGTAGATCCTTAGCCTCGAGGGAGAACTACTCCCTCCTCATCATGGGAATCATCAACGGCGATGGAGATGGTGGTGGAGCTCGATGGAGATGGCTCCGGGGGAAATTCCCCATCCCGACAGGGTGCCGGAACAGAGACTTCTGTCCCCCTAATCTCCTCTTCGGTGGTGGCGGCGCTGCGGGACTTTTTGTGGAGATCTGATCTGCGTAGGGTTTACGTCTCAGGAAACGTATTTATAGTCAAACGGGCAAGGTCGATGGAGCCTCGAGGGGCCCACACCACTTGGTGGTGCGCCCCCTGGCCGTGCCACCGTATGGTGTGGCCGCCTCGTGGCGCATCTTCATCTTTCCTTCGGACTCCGTGTCATGTCGGGCAAAATATTGACTTTGGCTTTTGTTCCGTCCAATTCCGAGAATATTTCTTTACTAGCTTTTCTGAAACCAAAAACAGCAGAAAACAGGCAACTGGCACTTCGGCATCTTGTCAATAGGTTAGTTCCGGAAAATGTATAAAAATACCTCAAAGTGTAGACAAAATATAAGAAAGTCGATACAAAAAAAGCATGGAGCATCAAAAATTATAGATATGTTTACGACGTATCAAGCATCCCCAAGCTTAACTCATGCTCGTCCTCGAGTAGGTAAGTGATAAAAAGAATAGTTTTTTAGGTGACATGCTATCACAACTGATCAAGGTAATGCAAAACATTGATAGATGGGATCAAAGTACTCTAAACATGATCATGAAAGATGTAGTTCTAACAATTAAGACATAGCAACCATGTTGTAACATGAAAAGGTACAAACAAAGATCATGAATAACAATGCATTGAAATACATTTGTTTGTTTCACATACAGAAAACATAGCAAGAGTGGTATGTATTCATCTTGTCCTTCATGGAGTAGCAAAACATAAATGCATAGGACACCTTCGAAGTTCATAAGGGTGACTAGATACAAATAGTTCAAGAACAAGCAATATCAAAATTATGAATCAATCAATAAGTTTTGGTACAATGCACATAAAACTAATAATGACAACTATGCTCTCTTAATTGGTGCATAAAGATAGAAGGTGGAGACTCAACATAAAGGTAAAGAGAAAGGCCCTTCATAGAGGGAAGCAGGGATTTCAAGTTTCATAAAGAGCTTCCAAAAATTCTGGTACTTTTTAGCTTTCAGCTCCCATTGCCCCTATCAGTAAAGAGGGAAACAGAGATTTCAAGTATATGCTTGACAGATTATTATTTGGCAATCTCATGTCCCTTGAGTACGAGGGCCATTCCTCATGCTACTCAACTTTAGTCACAAGCAAGTTCTTGTCATTGTAAGTATATGTGTATCATAGAGAACCGCCAACGGGGTACCCCTTGCCCCATGACATAGGAGCTATCCCATGTCAAAATGACAAGGCAACAGACAGTGAGCATCTCGGCTATCTTTTTATTTACCATGAGCATGGTGCTTTTTTTCTCCTTTTTTCTATATTTTTTAAGATGCTTCATAGATTCCTCACTATGGTTATGCTGCAAGTTTCCACCATGATTATTTATGGCTTAGGCTAGCCGCCTGGGCATTTATCTAACACATATATAATACTCCATGAACTTACAAGATCCCCTTTTATTTCACACCGCCGACATCCATAAACAAAAGATCATGATATCAACTGGATAATATTTACATGTGTTAAAAGTGTTCCCCATGACAGCATGGTTCTGCTAATTCCCAACTTATAAATGCAAGCATATACAACATAGATGACACAATGGTTCAAGTTTATTAGGTGCCAGAAATAAAGTGTGCCATCAAGTTTTTGAGAGCTTTAATCACTAATTTTCACATAACAAGTTTAATTTGGAAGATAGATAAAAACATGAATATACTTGGGATGGTGTAACACACCATGCATAGGAATTTATAGTGGACTCTTTGGAATAACTTGGTTTATTGGGAGTTGGATGCATGAGTAGAGCTTACTCAATACAAGTGGAGGCTACCAAAAGACTGGGATCGACCAACTAAGAGAGCAATAATGGTCATAATCATGCAGAGCAACAAAACATTATTAATTAAAGAATAAAGTGGTATCACAGGTCAAAAACTAAATGATCATAGAGGCTAGGGTGACTGGTTGATAGTCATAACATGGTGTAAGCATGTGCCAAGTCAACCCAAATAAAGCATCAAAGGAGAACACCACAATATTATGCTTTTGTATGCTAAAAAACGCATGATTCTTTCAAGGCACATTAAGCAATATCAATTGTTTGGAAAAAGTCATGCTACAGCAATAATCACTAAGCATAAGGTCAAAGCAACATCTAACATGACATGATAAAGTCTAGGCCACAGTCAAAACAAGCTCCCTTTTGTACCACTTAAGCATGAAGCTTCCTACTCTTTTTCCAACACCAATTAACTTATTTAAAACAACTCACAAAGATAATAATCAATAAAGATAAGTGAGATTTGTCTCACACTTCTACAAAGAAGAACTAAAAAGTTCTAAGCAAAAAGCATAAGAAAACTAAGGCTAAACACAGTGCTAGCAAAAGAGAACACTCACAAAACAATAAGAGTGAAAACTAAAGTGTTCTAAACAATGAAAACGGAGCGTGTCTCTCTCCAAAAGAACTGTGCTGGGAACCAACCAACTTATTGAAGAAAACAAAGCAAAGTAAAACTAAAAACAAAAACAAAGAACGCTCCAAGAACAACACAAAAGTGCATGAAGCAATAAAAATAAAGTGTTTTGAAAGAAAACCTGAGATTTTTATTGATGAAGAAGGGGATGCCTTGGGCATCCCCAAGCTTTTGCGCTTGTACCTCTTAAATATTTCTTGGGGTGACACGGGTGGCATCCCCAAACTTGAGCTTTTGTCCATTCTTAATCTCATCACATCATTCTCTTCCTACACTTGAAAATTTCCTTCATACAAAACTTCACACAATTTCATTAGCAACATTAGTGTATTAAAGATATAAATCCTTTGGGTTTAGTTTAATCACAAGTAAAACTTCCATTAAAACACAAGATACTGTATCAATTCCTTTTAAAAGCTCAAGTGATCAAATAGAATAAGGATGGCAGCGGGTACCCATTAGGGTACCCTTTACCCTACTTAGTACAAAAAAATGAACTAAGTTTTGGCAGAACACCACTTTTTGAGCAAACTAGTTCATTTGTTTGAACTAGGATAAACTAGAGGGTACCCTAAAGGTTCCAAAGTTCCATCTCTAAAATAGAACTCAAAAAGAAACCTATAAGAGGCAAATGCAAATAATGACAGAAATCTGTCAAAACAGACCAACAGGTAAAAACCGATTTTTTTCGAAGACCTTATGTTGCTCAAATCGAAAAATGTTAAACTAACAAAAGTTAGATAACAACCTGGGTCATAAGATCATAAAATTATAGCTCAATCCGACATACAGGGATTTTTCACGATTTTTTACAATGAAGCACAAAAATCTGTTTCGGGACAACAACTTCCCCAAAGCTTTCTTTTCTCTCATTAGAGGTTATTATTGGCACAAACACCACACAAAAAGGATAAGGAGAGGTTATTACAAAATTAATAACTTCCAAGACTCAACAAAACAAAAACCTACTGAAATTTGGGTTATCTCCCAATAGTGCTTTTCTTTAACGCCTTTAAGTTAGGCTTGGTAGTTTGAGAAGATGCTCACATAAGAAATATGAATTGAAGTAAAAGAGAGCATCAAGAAGCAAATTCAAAACACATTTAAGTCTAACCCACTTCCTATGAAAAATAATCTTTTAAAGAAACAAGTCATGAAAGCACAAAGCAACAAGCATAGGAAAGCAAAACAAATGCAACTTCAAAAATTTTAACATAAAGAGGGAAAACTTAATATTGTTGAGATACATAAAACCATGTTTCCCTCTATCATAATAACTTTTGGTAGCATCATGAATAAAATTAACAATATAACTATCACATAAAACATTCTTATCATGAGCCACATGCATATAATAATTATTACTCTCCACATAAGCATAGTCGTTCTTATTAATTGTAGTGGGAGCAAATTCAACACCATAATCATCAAATATAGGAAGCATATTGTAATCATAATTAATTTTCTCCTCAATAGTATGTGGACTGAAAATATCATATTCATCAATGTAATCATCATATTTTGGAGGTATAGTATCATCAAAGTAAATTTTCTCCTTTGTGCTTGGGGGAGTAAAAATATCATGCTCATCAAAACCAGCTTCCCCAAGCTTAGACTTTTCCATAGCATTAGCAATAATGGTGTTCAAAGAATTCATACTAATAAAATTTCTATTAGCATGCAAATAAAGTTCCATAGGTTTTTTAGTTTTCACTTCAAACACTTCATGTCCTAACTCAAGATAAATACTATAAAGCTCTCTAATTTTTTTTTCCATTAAGCCTAACTAGTGAAAATAAAAACAAGAAACAAAAAGATATAATTGCCGAATCTAAAGGAAATAACTTCGAGCACTCACACACCAGCAATAGTAATAGAGGATAGCTTAGTAGCCAGAGGATGTGAGTTCCATTTACCTTACCTCCCCGGCAACGGCGCCAGAAAAGAGCTTGATGTCTACGCACACTTCTATTCTTGTAGACGGTGTTGGGCCTCCAAGTGCAGAGGTTTGTAGAACAGCAGCAAGTTTCCCTTAAGTGGATCACCCAAGGTGTATCGAACTCAGGGAAGAAGTGGTCAAAGGTATCCCTCTCAAGCAATCCTGCAATCAAGATACAAGAAGTCTCTTGTGTCCCCAACACACCCAATACACTTCTCAGGTGTATAAGTGCACTAATTCGGCGAAGAGATAGTGAAATACAAGTAATATGGATGATTATAAGTGGTAATTGCAATCTGAAATAAAGATGGAAACAAGCAAACATGTAACATGACTAGTTGGAAATGGTGTTTCAATGCTTATAAACAAGGACTAGGGATCATACTTTCACTAGTGGACACTCTCATATAAATATCTTCTCTTCATTATGCTACTATGAACTATTCTACGGTTGGACAACTCCAATCCATGGTAGGGCTACAAAAGCTCTTCTTAAAGTTCGCATTCCCCATCTAGGTAACCCCACACTGTCACCTTGAGCGCTAGATGGTTCCAACAAACACCACAATTTCATAGATACATCTAACTCAAAATATAACTCATGATAAATATTTATGTAATCTTTAGCCTAAGTGCCACACGGTGTGCACACTGTCAACTTCACACACATGGGGATAACCGGAGAGTACAATTAAAGCACTTGAGTAGGAGAGTATATCTACTTGATTACAAAGATCATGATCACAATAAGATCACTCATAGAGAGAGAGATGAACACATAGCTACCAGTAGAACCCTTAGCCTCGAGGGAGAACTACTCCCTCCTTATCAAGGGAATCAGCAACGGCGATGGAGATGGTGGTGGAGATCGATGGAGATGGCTCCGGGGGAAATTCCTCATCCTGAATATCCTCTTCGATGGTGGAGGCTCTGCGGGAATTTTTGTGGAGATCTGATTCGCGTAGGGTTTACGTCTTGGGGAGACGTATTTATAGGCGAAAGGGCAAGGTCGGTGGAGCCTCGAGGGGCCCACACCACCTGGTGGCGCGCCCCTGGCCACGCCAGCATATGGTGTGGCCACCCCATGGCGCATCTTCGTCTCTCCTTCGGACTCTGTGTCGTGTCAGGCAAAATATTGGCTTTGGCTTTTGTTCCGTCCAATTCTGAGAATATTTCTTTACTAGCTTTACTGAAACCAAAAACAGCAGAAAACAAGCAACTAGCACTGCGACATCTTGTCAATAGGTTAGTTCCGGAAAATATATAAAAATACATCAAAGTGTAACCAAACATAAGAAAGTCGATACAAAACAATCATGGAGCATAAAAAAATTCTACATACATTTATGATGTATCAATCCTTTTCCCCCATATATACCTTTCTATATAAGGGAAAAGAGGCTACCCTATCAATTAAAGTCCCACGATGGGACTAAACTAAGGAGGAGGTGGAAGGAGGCGCGTGTGCCAAGGAGGAGGAGCCGGCCGGCCAGGTTGGGCTCGTGCAAAGACCAAGGAGTGTCGGTGACCAGGGTAGGGCCAACCCGCGTCAAGCCCTATGTGGCGGCAGTGGCTTGCCCTTTGGTCCTTGTTCCCTCAGGACATGGCCCATTAGGGAAGTTTGCCCAACAAATTTAAATATTAAATATTTATTTAATATGAATTCCAATAATTAATATAAAATACATATTATTAAATTCCTTTTTATCCGAAACACCTTTGAGTACACTTTGAACTCCTTTAGATCCTCCTAGAACGATTCTAGTTCTTTCGCTGAACACTTCTAGTATTCTGATCTCTTTCTTCCTGTGATTTCGATAAGTCCAAAATTATCTCTAAGAGTCATCAAACCCTTAAGTGTGTTATCCTACGATTTGGGAATATCACAGACATGATCGAGCCACTTCTTATATCAATGATCCTTAGCGGGACCAGGATGCCAATAATGACCTCCTGCATTCCACGATCTCAATCTCGTTTAAACCATAAACGTTGAGTCTAATTTCCTTTGTTACTTTGATACTTGAGGTGTCCAAGATCTGATTATCGGTATCAGCACAACTTGTTCACTCTTGTTACCAGCAAGTGTTAATTTACTCATTCCGTGATATTTCATTTTCATGACCTAGTCACATGTTGTGCAACATATGGATTTAATCTCACCGAGTTGTCCTAGTGTATCTTCCTGTCACACGGGAGAACAAATTATGATCTCAATGCATACGCCTCAACATATCCCTCTAGAATACCTAATATACACCTTTATGGTTACCCTGTTATGATGTGATGGTTGATGCAATCAAAGTAGCCTTGGGTGATAGTGATTAAATATTATCTCACGGTCTAAGGAATAGGATACTTTGTTTCTAGCTATTGTAACAATGAACTTTATGACTTGATCATGTTGCAATAATTATGTTGGATAATGTCCATGACATCATTCACCAATGATAAACTTTATTGTCAATTTTCATAAATTCTCCATGATCAACAAACCTTGATCATCAGTTATCCAATGACCTAGTTAAATAGAGGCTACTAGGGACTTTGGTTTGTTTACATACCACATGTGTAACAATGTTTCTAGTAGCATGGTATAAAACTATTATAAACTTATTGAGATATGATAATAAACTCATTTATTATTTTCCTCTAGGGCATATCTCCTTCATCCCAGACGTGCGCCACCCAGTGGGGGCAGAAGAGGATTACGCCAACTTGCTAGGGAAGATTTTCACAAAAACCTTCAATGGATTCGATGAACAGGTGGTCACTTGAGTGGAGCATGTAACTGATGATTACATTTTGGCAGCATTTTTACCTTGTGTTTTTTAATGAGTAGTGATAAGGTTTTGATATTTACCGCCCAGACACGCATATTTCATTCTTGTTTCATCATGATCCTAGAATTAAAGATGTTTATGGACAATACACTTAAACTTGTCATTTTTTGGCACAAATATGTTAACTGGAAGTCATGAAAGCCTTGTAAACAATTATTCACGCACCTGGCAGGAAGGCCAAGGAGAATTTTTTTTGAAGGAGGCGATCAGATGTTTTAACGACCATTGGTACGAACGGGGCCCGCCCGTACTCTGCACCCGTATCATGTGTCATTGAAGACGCCGCCTCAAATACTTCTACTCCGTGTAGATGGATCTAAGAAACGACATATCTTGCAGACACCTCACCTCTGTAATGGATCTGGAGGGGAAACTAGTAGAAGGGCTTCGATCTCAATGCTACGAAGATCCTTGGAGACTTAGGCACCATCCTTATTGTTGACCGTTGCATATCCATCATCATCACCATCCCCACGTATCATTTATATTCATCTTGTTGTAATTTCTAAACCCTATTATGGATTTTCACAAGTACTCATATATCCATTCATATTTTGTTCATACTATTATGATAATGTTGATTGCCGCCATGTGTGTGAGTAGTATTCCTTGTTCTTGGAATAAACCCTAGCAGCATTATCTATTGAAATAAACATGATCTATACCTTTGGTTTATGAGTATGTATTAGTTTACTCTCTTGATGTTATGCGAATGTCGACTACATATCAATTTCCTTTGTAACTGGTGAGGAAAGTATCATTGGACATGTGGTAGTGTTGAAGGTGTTAAATGGCATGTCACATTGTATTATTATTCATGTGGTCAAGAGGGATAAGAGGGGACTCATAAAGCTAAGTCCATGACCATGGGGTTATCCTTCATTACCCTGGATCAGGGTGGCTGGCCTTTGATCACCGTTGTGGTTATGAGGGATAAAATATAATATGGCTTGTCTATGATTATCTTATTTGGAGCATATCTCATACATACACATAAATAAAGACATAGATTTATCAAAATCATGATTAATCTAATTTCTAGTGATGGATCCCATACTACCTGATAACGCTTTATCCCCTATTGCAGTTTTATACTATTTACATCGCAATTGTCTCTCTCTATTTATATTTATTAGATTTGTATTTCTTTGTTCACATACACAAACACTCTAAAACACGCTTGAAATCAAAGACAACTCCCAAGAACTTCTGATAAATAGTAACGAGGGATATTAAGACTTCTACCAACACCTCTTTGTCGTTCGACTATTATTTCTAAACTAGCTACATACGAACTATGCATTTGCAGTCATCAGCAACTCACAACCAAAACGAAACGAAGAAGGGCAGAGGTGTGAGTGAATAAATGTTAGCTCACGTGTTGCAAAGGCAAGGGCTTAAACAATCTTATTTCTATAATTCCATGTCGGCCAAACTAGCTGAAACCCAAAATGAATCCTAGCTTTAGTATCTTTGCCGGCGTCATTTAACCAATTTCCAAACATATTTGTCATATTGATTGGTGCTAGTATGTTACATGTAGAATAAAAAATTCTCCATATTTAGTTGACAAATGGACAAGAGCAAAATAGATGTTCAACTATTTCTTTGTATCACAGAAGAAATATTCCTTACTCCCATACCAATTTCTCTTTGACAAATTATCTTTAGTTAATAAAACCTTTTTACTTAGGCACCACATAAAAAAATATCTTTATTGGGATTTCAATTGCCATAAATATTTGTGTAGGAACCTTGTATGATTATTACTAAGATCGGCATATGTAGTTTTAAACGAGAATTTTCCACATGTTGTCAATTTCCAAACAAAAACATCGGGTTCATTATTTAAAGATACTCCCATCAATCTTAGGCACAAGTGTAACCACGAGTTAAACTTATTACTAGTTAGTATCCTTTTAAAACCAATATTTAAGGGGGTTGTTGCCAAAACATTTGCAATGGTAACATATTTTGTTGCACAATATTGTATAACGAGGGATACTGTTCAACTAGTGGCGTTAATCTTAACCATGTCTCTTCTCAAAATCTAGTTGTAGTACCGTCATCAATTTTAAAAAGTGCCCTGCTAAAGAAATCATCTTTTAACTCTCATTAGTCCTTTTGAAAGTTTTCGAGATAGACTTGTTATATAGCAACTCGCGCCCTCTTTATTAAGTAATTTAAACAACCATTTACGAGAAGACACTTGCATTTAATTTCTAAAACTTCAATTCCTAGCCCTCCTCCCCTGATTTTTTGTATACAAATCATATCTCATTCAGTTAACCGATATTTACAATTATCATCTTCATTTTGCCAGAAAAAACATGATCGGTAAAATTCTACACACTTTCGTACTCCTATAGGCATTTCCAAGAAAGATAACATAATAAAGATCGGTAGACTAGTAAACACTGAATTAATCAGTACAAGATGGTCTACATATGAAAGCATCTTGCCTGCCCAATACACGAGTTTTTCTTCAAAACGACTTTCTACTGGGTCTCATTTAGAGTTCTTAAGATTTCTATAATGGATAGTTACACCCAGATATCTGAAGGGTAAGAGAGTCGGACTCACAACCAAATAGTTGTGTGTATTGCTCCTCCTCCTCTTTAGCCTTTACAAAATAGAAAACCTGGCTTTTGTAAAAGTTAATCTTAAAACTAAATAATTTTTAAAAAATGCAAAGAATAAGCTTCATGTTGACAGTCTTATCAAGATCATGTTTCATGAATAAAATTATATCATCTGCATATTGCATAACTGAAAGACCTAAGGAATAAGTCCTCTAGCTCGGTCATCTTCTTTTTCCCTAGCAATTAAAATGGCTAACATGTCTGCAATGATGTTGAGAATCATTGCTGAGAGAGGTTTGCCTTGTCTTAGGCCTTTTCTAGTTTGAAAATAATAACCAATATCATTATTTGTCTTAATTTCCACACTACCTCCCTAAACACCACTCTGGTGCAAATCCCTTCATGTGTAGTGTCAATTGTAAGAAATACCATTTGACATTGTCAGAACCCTTCTCAAAATCAATTTTAAATAAAAAACCATCCATTTTCTTCCTATGATGTGCATGGATAGTTTCACGCAAAACAACAAACCCTTCGAGGAAATTTCTTCTAGTCATCAAAGCTGTTTGCGTAGGTTTGATAAAAGTTTCAGCAATGGTCGTGATATGATTAGTTGCCATTTCTGTAAAGATTTGAAGCTAACATTCAGAAAACAAATAGATCTATATATTATTGTATTTGTACCGCATTTTCTTTCTTAGGCAGCGGTGTAATGACGATAAAGTTTAATTCAAACAACTGGAAATCACTATTCGGCAATTGTAAAAACATTGGCATCAAATCATCGTAAATAACACCCCCCCGACAGGCAACCTTCCTCTTCAATTTCCATTCTGCATGTCTGCAATGCTGGATCGCGAGCTTCCCACTGAATTTCCGTTGACATTTTGCGGCGGCATCTTCTTTTGTCCAAACAATTGCTCCTTTCGCATGGATCGCGCGCGCATATAATGATACGAAGACATTATACATATACATAATGCGCAACGTTCTCAGAACTTGTTTTTAATACCAAGCTACAGTATGTGTACAACGGCCGGCCGTGTTGCCGAGGCAGGCAATCAACCATGAGCATTTATATATCAGTATATATCGTTCTACCCTCTGTCATTTTCTAGTACTGGTCTTTATTTTTTCTGTTCGCCCGCGTTCCGGACACTTTCAGTTGGTCTTCCGTGCGTGACGGTGTTCTAAATTTCTCTGCATACCGTGACTTGGGTGAGATGGGAACGATGCTCACGGCAGTGAAACAAGCGACCGAAAGCAACATCTGCCATAGAAGAATTTGTGTACCCTAGTTAACTGGAACTAGCATCGACGGATTCGACTACTATGTACACACACACGTAGATACATGCATCGCAAGTTTGAGCTCCTGCTTGTCAAAGTAACCGGCCGGTCACACACGTAAAAACCCTGGAAACTTCAGTAGGTATTGCATGGGCATGACATTACCTAGCTAGCTTGTCCATTATAAATAGCAGATCAAATCTTCGAACAGAGACTCACACACGCAGCACACAGAAGCATAGCTAAGCCTGACAGATCGATAGCTCAAAGAGACGGCGGCATTGTGTTTGTCATCTCTCTCCATGTCCACGATGACGAGGAAGCTTTTAGTGGCGATGCTCTTGGTTCTCATGGCTATTTCCGGTCCATGGACCCAGGGGGCTGCGAGGCCGTTGCAAGGTGATCAGGTGCGCGCCGGGGAACCCTCCTCTGGCGCTCCCGTCGACATCGCGCAGCTGTCGCCGACGCATTGGCCTGGAAGCGTACGCATGCTATCTCAGGTTGAGGAACAAAAGGGGCCCAGGGGTGTCCGAAAACTCACGATTCTAGCACGCATTGTTCCACTCCATAGAGGTGAACAGAGAGTCAGAGACACGTTGTATCGTGAGCAAGAGCCGGTCGAACCTGAAGCTATTTCCGATTTGCAGATTGACATAATGTAGGGATTGTTAGGGTTCAGAGATGTCTCCGTTTGTAATTTTCCTTACTACTCCTTCCGTTTCAAAATATAAGATGTTTTAGCTTTGTGAAGAAAATGTATCTAGACTTATTTTAGTGTCTAGATTCATTCCAAACATGAGTGAATCTATATACTAAAACAAGTCTAGATACATTCTCTTCATAAACCTAAAACATCTTATATTTTGAAACGGAGGGAGTATACACATGCACTTTCACCCATATGTTTACCATCCAGCTATCCATATAGGAGTATATCTCTAGGTAGTGTTTGCTAGAGTCGCCATATAAATAAAACTATGTTACAAGCACATTAGAAGATATGTTAATGCAGTTGCTGTAATCACACCCGATGTTTAGCTTGTTGATGTGTCACACACGAGCGGACGACATAGCGTCCCTATCACCCGGCGCTCGCCCGAGCATCGCCTCCGCGCGCAAGCTGCAGCGATCGGTCTCAGCTAGCAAAATCCTACCGAGCAATGGACAAAAACTGGTTGGCTCACTTGGCGTGTGATGGGCCCTTTGGCTTGTGCCACGAGTCCAGCAAAGGCACAAGGACGCAAACGCATCCCCAATCGATCATTATGCCTCCTCTGGTTCACTCGTCTAACCGTCAACTCAGCTGGGTCAATAGCTAAAAAAAACATCAAATTTAATACTCATTTGTCTTAAAATAGATGTTACTGATAAAATTTAAGTAAATTAGACACTATTTAGTATATATATTTATTTAAATTTTGACTAAACTGATACATTAATTTTAAGACGGTTTTCAGTTGGAGATTTAGTAGATAGATTCCCATCCACACGCCCGTGTCTCTTGCTGAAAAAGGCTCCAAATTGATAAAATTCAACGGGTTTTCGGTTTTGCATCGTTTTTGTCTGAATAGTTCCCCTAAACACGGCTCGGTTCGTAAAACCTTTTTGGCTGACCTAAAAAAGACGCGCGGAACCACTATATCTAGCATTTCACGGGGTATTCCTAGGTCGCGACCCGAGTCCCCATTCCCCTGCTCCATCGCTTCGCCACCACATTGCTACTACTCAATCCGTCACCGCCAGTAAAATCGAGCCTTGCGCGCACCAGATCAATCACCACTGTCGCGTACCCCCCTCATTTGACTCCAATTCCGACGAGTCACTCTCCTCACCGGAGGAGTACGAACCTTCCAATGACCAGTCGGTGGAGGACCACGTGGTGATAAGGCCTTTGTCGACTCCATCGAGGCAGAGCGCATATCGTTTGAGATGCTGGCGACCCGGTCCGCGCGAGATCTTCGGGTGGAGCAGAAGCGTAAGGCGGCATATACGCGCTGGGCCTTGGTGTCGGTGGAGGGCGTCCTGGCGAGGCAGCAACAAGATGTCGAGGAGCCGCAGCGTTTGAGGGAGCAACAACAACGAGCGAGTAGTGGCAGGCAACTCTCCGCGAGCATAGGGTGGCCCACTACAGAAACAGGCCAGGCGCTGATGGCTAGACCCCGTCGGTGTAGCCACTGATTGCCGTCGGCGTATGACCCCGTAGGCGTAGCCGGTTTGGCCGTCCGCGTAGAGGATGCGGGGCCCACATTGCATGGTTGATGGTCGTTTGCCCTGGCGGCAGCTACGCTGACAGCATTGCCGTCGGCCTAGCGGGTTTGGCTGGAGCTACGCCGACGACAATGCCGTCGACCTATCTTTTTTCACAATTTTTTTGAATATTTTTATTAATTTTTGTTTTTTTTGAATTATTAATCTCACAAACATTTTTTAATTATTTGACTCGTTAATCTCACAAGCATTTTTTAACTCTAAGTATAATTAATTTCCGATTAAATTATATTTATGGTCAAACTTCCCGATCAGTCACCCATCCTAGCACTACTCCAGCCCCAGCACGCTTAACTTTTATGTTCCTTTTGGATGAGCTTCCAATCAAGAAATTAGACCTTACTGATAATATTACCATATCAATCCTATTAACCCTTGGACGATGGTATCACACGCATTTATTGTTTTGATCGTTTTTGAATTTTTTATGCCCGTTTTAAATTATCGTCAAACTTTTTAAAACGACGGGCATGAAGATTCCTAGCTCGAGGCTAAGCCTCGCTAAACTTGCATTGGATCTATGATGAAATAGCATATGTTGAGTCTAAAAATGATTATCTCAAAATCATGAGCAAGATAATGTACATGTAGTTAAAACCGGACCCATTTCCTACCGATTCGGCGGAAATTTGTCTTTCACCAGGAGTGGACGGAAAGGTTTGAACTCCCCCGATTGGGACATTGTCCATATAAAATGTTCTAGTATTTTTAAAAAATAGGATGGTAGCATATTTAAACTTTTATTTAGTGGTTGTTTCACAAAACGCCCCGTTTTGGACACTCGGAAAATAGAAAATATGTTATACGAAAGTATTTATAATGTTTTTATATTTTTTTAACAAAAATATATAATATTTAAGTTTATATAGATAGATCTTATTTTTCTACAAATTTTGATATATTATATATTTTTTCTAAATTAAAATGATATAGTTATGATTTTTCTAAGATTAATGTGGCAAAAAGGAAAAATGTTGTGTCGACGGCATTGCCGTCGGCATAAACTTGTCGCCGCCGCATCGCTGTTACAGGTAATCACCTACGCCGATGGTCTGGTCTATGCCAACGGCCGCCGTCGCCTATCCATCGTACGCCGACGACAAAACTACACCGACGGCTGTGTTATCCAGCTGCCGAGCCTGTCCACCTACACCGATGGCCCCGACCTTTTGCCGTTGGCATAAAATTAGACCGTCAGCGTTTGTCTTTATTCGTGTAGTGGCCATGGAGAAGTAGGAGGAGGACCGCACTTGCTGCATCAAGCAGGAGCTCATCTAGCTCTACTTTGATAGTCAGAGTTCCATTAGTTTTTGTGTAGTTCTTGATAAGTCCTAGCATATATAATTTTCTATATCTAAATAGGAGTCCCCCGCTACCAGATTTTCCTGGCTTATGGTGCAGCCACGTCACTCTTTTTACCACGCACGCGCGGTTGCAGCGACAGCTCCTTTTTAGCCCATTATTCCAGCTCACATTTAGCCCATTTGTCTAGATCCTTGAGGCAGCTCCGTCCAACCCACATTTAGCCCTTTAATCTAGACTGTTTGGGCTTTGGTTACTTCTTTTCTTCCCTACCTCTGTAGCCATCGTCTATGTATTGAGTAGCCACCGACGCTTCTTCTTCTCGAAACATCCCGTTCTGTAGTTATGACGGAGCCACTCAGAAAAGAAACGGCAGTGAGACCTCTCTAATCCGGTAATCCCTTCTCCACCATATTCTCTTGCGTTAATTCCCCTCAATATTACGCTTCCTGCTTCTTGCGCACCCGTCGCTTTGTTCACCGGAACTGCCCTCGGCTTCAAGACAACCATGGCCATCATTATCTCATGGTCGGCTGCAATAGAGCCCCCCCCCCCCCCCCCCCCCCGCAGTGCCCTCTGCATCTACCGATTTGGCCAATCAGGAAGCACGTGCCATGTTTAAAGTGTCGACATGGTGATTTGGAAGAGCAGCAGTGCTGCCTCGACGGGTTTATGGACATCTACATCATGGTCTTCTTTGAATGAGAAGACTCGCAGTGCGGATGTTGTGAGATGCTATTTTCATATATTTTCTCAACCATGGTAGGGATGAAATTGAGGAGGTCGATGGTATCATGCATACATTGGAGGTAACTGATTTTCATATATTTTGTTTGCAGGTGTTTCAGTATTCGATATTGGTGAACAGAATATATACGCTCACCTTCATTTCAGTGAACATTACAACTACTCACCTTTTGTTAGATTAACACCTTAAATTGGTGTTCTTTCACTCTAATTTATATGTGAGGATCGTCCAGGTCTTTTCCCTCTGAAGTTATTTCGATTTGTTTGTTACTTGAAGACTAGAAGTCATCTGTTGTGGGCTAAATTGGACTGAACCAAATCACACGGTATATTGTTATTGATTATCTTTACATCCTTCAGACATTCCTACACCATTCCCCTTTCTAGCTATCACATATTCTAGCGGGAGGTGGTCTTCTGCCGTCATATTGGAGCTATTAGACATTGGAATCGGGGCTTTCCCCCAAGTGCCCAATCTCTCCTGTCAAAAAAAAGTGCCCAATCTCTTGATTATTTTTATTTCAGAACCACTATATGAAGTATTTGGAAGCATGGTTGCAAGAAAATGTAACATGGTCACCATCTCTTATCTTGTGAGTCTTCTTACCAAGTTACCTGCCACCGTGCATTTGCTTTCATATGATTTTAATTTATTTCCATTTGTTTGAATTTATATTCATATACCTCACTTTTATTTTCCTACAAATGTACCGTAACTTCATTTTATAGGTGGCACCTACCTTATTTGTTTCATCATTTTAAATGTGCAAAATTAATGGATTTCCATTATCTCTACAACAATATCAGTTGTTTGATTTATGTACCAACAATCATAATTATAAGTAGTTTATTTTATTATTTGGATAATTGTTCTAAAAGAGGACATTTGCAGAATACATAACAGATTGTAAAACAAATCCCGCAGCAACGCGCGGGGTATCCTCTAGTAATACTAGTGCATATGAGCGTTTGAATGTGTTTTAACTTGTGAACATTCTCGAGTGGGTTGTGAACTAGTGAACACTCCGAATGTATTTTGAACGTATAATCTATTGTATTCGTTTTTCTGCATTAAAATCATCGTGAAAACTATATTTTCTCCATATTATGTTTACATTTGTCTAAGAAATTTTTTAGATGCCTTACCGCGGGGTGCCCAGGTTTCTATAAATTTCTGGATTCGTCTCTGCTGTGACAATAACAAAGAAAATACAATAGACATTGCGAAAGGTATACGATGATAGTTTTGTTGACCCCATAAAAAAGTGAATATGATTACTTATTCACAATATAATGCATGTATGAGTATAACTTTGCTTTTTTTAAAACGCCCTCAAAACAGCCCACGCACTCTGCCCTTGCCCCCGAGGGCGACGACGCGCCCTCTCCTCCTCCGCCAAGACCACCCCTCCCCCTCCAGCCCCGTTGCCGCCGTCGGACGAAGCACGGCCGGCGCCAGCGGCGGCGCCGGCTGTCCTCTCCTCGCGCCATGGGAGCCCGTCGGGGCGAGCCTCTCAGCAGTGGCGGTGCACCTTGGGAATTGGCGGTTCAGAGCTGCTCTGGGTGGCGGCGGCGCCGACTAGCGCGGTGGGGAGACGCTACGGTTTGCGAGCATGATGTTCTAGCATCGGTCTTAACTCGGCCCAGATCTGGGCCCCTCAGGCCCGATCTGGGCTACTATGGGCCGGCGCGTTCGCAGTAGCGTTGCCATCCTGGTGACAGCGGTAGTGACGAGGCTCCGGTAGGGGATGGCGGCATGATGGCTGGCCCATTTCAGCAAGGCGGCGGGGGCTTTACGGGCCCCTTGGGGCCCGGCTAGGCCCGTGCAGTCCAGGTGTGACCCTGCTGCTTTGTCCGGGCGATGACCACCCTTGGTGGTGGAGGTGGGTTCCTCCCGCCAGTTGTAGTGCTGTAGTCCCCGGCTCGCGCTAGGTCTATTGCATATGACCCACGAACTGCTTGCTAGTGTCTTCGATGATACGTTGGCGATGGTGAAGGCGATATCGTGGTGTCGCATGCTAGTGGGTGGAGAGATTGGTCGTGGTGCTTTGAAGCGTCCGAAGTTTTGTTGTGGGTGGGGTTAGGGAGAAATCCTTGTCGTCCCGTCGACTCCGCCGCGGTGCCGCCTTTGGGTGGTGCATTTCCTCCCCGAGGGCGTCGCGGATAAGCCCATTCCACTCTACTATGAGTGCTGGGGGAAACCCTAGGTCAAATGCACTGGGCCGGACAACAACACCGACGCCATGACGCTTCCCTTCCTAAAGGTGCTATTTTGGCACTAGGCGATTTGGGGTGCCAGGTGCAGGGTGGGACAAATTCGGAGAGCGCAGCGGTGGCGTGTCACCCTCGTATCGTCGATTCGCCGTATTTTTCATTTCTTGTTCTTTGTGCATGTTTTAGCTGTTTCCCCAGCATTTTTAGTTGTTCAAACTCTTGTATCGGGTGGTTGCTTTATTTATAAAGCGAAGCTAAAGCCTATTTCGACGAGTATAACTGCATATTAGGCAGGAAACAAATTTGTGACGCCGACAGTAGAATTCTCGCCGTAGGCATAGATTAGCTATGCCCGCGACCACGATGAAAAGAAGTCAGCATACCTATTGCCGCCGGCTTCTAGATTGATTCTTGTAGTGAGAGTAATTCTTGATGGCTATCCATTAGACATGAAGGTTTTAGAGAATATTTCGATAGGCTTTATACCAAATCTTTACTATTAAAATAAAAAATGTCGTGGTGTGTGGCGTCACACTTTGAGATAATTACTGTAAAAATGCCATCGAGCAACAAACTAAAAGTGTCCCCACTTTTTAGCTCATATCTATTAGCGACTGGATTTGAAGTCCTCCATCACCTCCTCCTTATCATTATCAACTGCGTCTCTGATGATCATGGCCGGACACAGTCACCGCCCCTAGGTGTTGCCTATGATCATCAGAGACGCGGTTGATGATGACAAGGAGGAGAAGACGTCGGACTTCAAATTCAGTTGCAATCGTCTGCTTCACTGATGACTGCAAGTACACAGATCGGTTGTAGCTAGTTTTGAAATAAATATATCGATCCCACAGAAAGTAGGAGTCTGAAGTCTAAGAATTCTTAAAATAAATACTGAAACTAGAAATGCTAAATAAATTTCTAAGTGACAAGATAAAATGCAATTATTGTGTATAAAGGTGTATTTGGGGTTTTGGTATAAGAGAACAATGAGTAAAGTAAATAAAACTGAATACAGAAAATAAGTATTGCATATATAAAAGAGATTTAAAACTTCAATGAGAAAAAGCGTTCTTAAGGATTAGCGGATTCACCACTAGCATTATAAAGGGCTAAGATAAAGATTATTATCATGAACATTCTCAACTATGTATGTGTGGGGGGACTCCGTATTTATACAAAGAGGCAACAACCACTTCTCAAATCATCCTTATAACCATAGCAGACAGCAATCAACGTTAGTTGAATTACTGTGCTATTAAGGAATATAATCCCGTGGGACGTATTCCATGGCATGGATAGTGTTTTGTGAGTTTCCTCGATTCCTATGTTGATATGTAAGGAGTGTCAACAGCTTTATAGTCACTGTAAGTGCTAACATCCCTCCATCTACCAACAAGTAGTTCCCTACATCAAGTCTCCACAAGAGGCAAATATTGAGAGGTCGACTTCTCCCAATATCAAGATATAGACAATCTAACACATGGTCACAACGATAAATATCATAATAAACTTTATCTTATTTCAATCTCATGCTAGGGTTTCTTCATATCCCCAGAACTAATGATCTACTCGGACATGGAGGCATACAACATCATGGCAATGGTAATGGAAATGATTATTGATGAATAATACTTGTATAAATCCACAACTAGTATAAGAATTACAACAAGATCTAGATGGGATGGATGGAGATGATGGTGGTGATAAAGATGCAATGGTTGATGAAGATGGAGATCGATGCCTTGGCCTCCTATATCTGCTTAGGGCCAAGATGGATTCCTAGGGCAAGTTTCCCCTCCAGATGCCTTCCGGAGGTGATGTTTCAGCGATTTCTGGGTGTTCTGTATGTCATCTCTCCGATCTAGTTGCACGGGGTGAAACTATTTGAGGAGGCAGAGACGGCGCCAACTATACGGCGGGAACTGTATGGCGGAAATATTTCCTCCCGCAGTATAGTTGGTCGTTAAACCTCTTGTATGCCTCAATTGTTTCGGGTTTTCTTCTTGTGTTATTAATATTTCCCAAATAAGCAATTTACGAAGTTTTTGGCTCCTTTTCACTCCAATATAAATTGTCCAAGAATTGTGTCCATCGGACCCATCATCTGTCCTGATCCTGGTGAAAATAAACATAAAAAGTACGTGCGAACGCCGTAAAATACCAAGATCTTAAATCTACAATGCAAATAATAATCTAAAACATGATGCAAATATGCACTCATCACCTTCCCAAAGCTTAGACTCTTACTCGTCCTGATCAAGTTTAGCTTAATGGATGTGATCCTCATATTCATGAAGCTTGGTCGATAAAATAAATGAGGCAGTTGTAGCATGTGTTTATCATAAAGGATACATATAAATAAGTTCATGAATAGTACCTTACTCGAACCATCCGATAATATTAGCAAGGCTTCCACATCTTAGCAATTAACAGTTCACAAAAGATTATTCTCAACAAGATGTAAAAGTATTCAGTTCAACCGAATGAGTTAGTGAGCTAGTCCCAAGTGTTTTTAGGATTAACATATTCACTTGGTATTAAAAATCTCAAACGTCTCTTTGTCTTACTACAATATAGTGGTATATGACTCTTTGCTCTTTGCACATTCGCTCTTGTTCTTCATCTTTATTTTTCTTCTTTTTCTCTATATATTTGTGCTCACACTTTTGTTTAAGTGCTGTGCAAAGGAGCTAGCCATATATTTCACTTCATGTAGAAATTTAAAAGTTTAACAATCTCAATTATCAAATTCCAAATATATATGAAGCATCTTTATAACTTGAGTATTCTACCTCAAACTTGTTCTCACTCTATTTGATAGCAGTTATAATTTCTCCTTTGTTCAAGGTTTTTCTTTTTCATCTTGATTAATTAGATAATTTCTACTTTTTGTAAATCAAACCATTGACCTACAACATATCGATCAAATTATCCTTGTATGTTTTGTTAATACCAATGGTGTGGAAGACTCCTATTGCTATCATCAAGTGCAAGTAAAATCATACTCAAGTCATTCATATATCCAATAAGATAAACTCAAACTCAATAATTCTCCATATGTTATAATAAACTCAGAATTTCATAAGAGAGATCAACTATTTCTAAAGGAAATTCTAATGATGCAAACTTTATTTATGAGCTCGAACTAATACAAAAATAGAAATAAAAACTTATAAGATAGATTACAAGGTTTTAAAGATCTCCCCAAGCTTGGAATCAAGCTAGGCGGGATCAAATAATCCCTTGCGATTATTTGATACCGTGTTTATTTAAGATCACTGTGGCGCCATGGCACGTGGTATCTTCTCTTCATGGGCCAACCTGAGATGGAGGGATTGATTGATGGCCTCCAGTTCTTTAATGCGTAGCTTGTAGAGAAGATTATTCTTCTCCATCACTTTCACTTGTTCTTTAATGATCTCATTGTTGTTTTGGAGGGTTTGTATCTCCTTGAGACTCATATAAAAACCTACTTCGGTGGTTTGCTTGATATCTTCATCAAGTTTATCAAGATAAACTCGCAGCCACCAAAGATGCCTTGGCGTCCCTGGCGCCTCCTTGTTTATTTCTTCAATATTCAACTCGAGGGCCGTCAACTCCCTCTTTTGGCGTTCCTTGTCGATGTCAAAGAACTCCAAAGGGGTGATCTTCTTTGCTCGCTATTGCTTCCGATCTCCATAGGGGATCCTCTCCTTGGCCTCTTGGATCTCGGTGGATCTATGTGGTGTGTCCTCTTGTATGAACAAGAGGTAGATTTGTTCATGTTGATTATTATTAGAGAGAGACACAAGGGAAGTATATAAGAGGGGTCAGAGGTCGGAGAAAGTCGCGAGAAACACCAAATTCTCATCCAAGAAAACAATCCAAACCAACCAGAAAAAGAAATCACAGATTTGGAGGAGTCCTGCCGCATAACGACCAACTATACGGTCGCGGCCCGTAAAGTTCCGGCCATTTAGTTGGTTCCAGGCAGATATTTCCAAATATCTCGAGCCTAGATCGATTAGTTTACCAACAAAGCGTTTTTTGGCAAATATAAATAAGATCCAAAACGGGTTGATGGTACAGAAGCTTTGACGACCAACTATACGGCAGGAGAATTTTCTCCGGCCGTATAGTTGCGGCCGTATAGATACTACACTTGAAAATAATTTTGCGAGGGGGATATAGAATGTTTAACGACCAAATTTTCTCCTGCCGTATAGTTGCGCCCGTATAGTTACTGAAACCCCTCAAAAACTTCAGAAAACAAGAGGAATTTAAAGGTAGAATTTTTAAAAGTAAAAACTGTGAAACAAAGGCACTTATTTAAGTTAGAAAACTTACCTTCCTCTTACCATTTATTTAGTCGGGAGGGACGAGCTCCTGCAACAACAAGGACTTCCTTTTCTTGGGAGTATTTGACTTTAGTTCATATAATAATTCTTGAAAACAAAAATCACCAGGACCAAAGATACTCTCAATAAGATCAATGTCTTGCTGGACAAATATAGATGCTGCATCCACTACCTTTGCTTCTTGTCTCTGCATGATCTACAACTCAAATTCTTGAAGTAAAAGGATCCAACGGATCAGTCTTGACTTATGAATCTTTCTCTCGAGGAGTTATTTTAAACCATCACGATCCGTATAAACTCTTACTTTTGCATCAACAATATAAGAATGAAACTTATCACAAGAGAAAAATATAACAAAGAGTTCTATTTCTTCCTTAGGATTATTCTTTTGAGCACTATTAAGAGTTCTACTAGCATGATGTATAATATTAAATCTGTGACCTATGTGTTGTCCCAATGTAACATCATCACTAGCTTCACATATTAAATCAAAAGTCATATCCCATATAGGTGGTTTAATGATGGAAGTACGTGATAAAGCATATTTAAGTTTATCAAAGGCAATAAGGCATTTATCATTAAAATTGAATCTTACTCCCTTTTGCAACATATTAGTCAAAGGTTTAGAAATTCCAGAAAAATTCCTAATAGACCTTCTATAAAAGTCTACATGAACAAGAAAACTTCTTATACCTTTTACGTCCCTTGGTTGTGGCATTCTCCCTATTGCTTCAACTTTAGCCCTATCTACTTCAATACCCTTATCTGATACTTTATGTCCAAGGACTATGCCTTCTTTGACCATAAAATGGCACTTCTCCCAATTTAAGACAAGATTGATTTCCTCGCAACGCTGAAAGATTCTATTGAGATTATCCAAGCAACTAGTAAACAAAGTTCTATAGACAGAAAATTCATCCATAAATACTTCCATTATTAGTTCTAAAAAATCTGTGAAAATAGCAGTCATGCATCTTTGAAAAGTTGTTGGAGCATTACATAACCCAAAAGGCATGTGTCGGTAAGCATGTAAACCATAAGGACTAATGAAAGTTGTTTTAAGTTGGTCATCAGGATGAACAGCTATTTTGGAAAAAACAAAATATCTGTCCAAATAGCAAAAATGAGTGTGATTAGCTAATCTCTCTAAAGTTTGATCTATAAACGGTAAAGGATAGTGGTCTTTCCGAGTCTCCTTATTCAATTTCCTTAAATCTACGCACATCATATGTCCAGCAATAGTTCTAGTAGGTATCAATTCATTGTTTTCATTAGGAACAATAGTAAAGCGACCTTTCTTAGGAACACAATGAACATGACTTACCCATTCACTTTATTTTACAGGATAAATTATACCTGCATCAATTAGGAGTACTATTTCTTTTCTTACCACTTCCTTAATTTCAGGCTTTAATCTTCTATTAAATTTTGCAACTAGTTTAGCACCTTCCTCCATGAATATTTGATGGGAGGCTATCATGGGACTAATGCCCTTCAAGTCGTCCATTGAGTACCCAAAGGCCTTGCGGTGCTCCTTTAGTACCTTCATGAGTTCTTCTTCCCCTGAAAGTTTAGCACTAATAATAACATTAGTATCATCTAAGAATCTATACTTAAGATTATCTGCTAGAGTTTTTAATTCTGGGAGTGATAATTCTTCATCCCCTCTCTTTTCTCGCTCTTCAAAAGCTTCATCAGTTGGACGTTCTTAAATGGGAAATGAATCAAATTCACTTTCTAATTCTTCTAAAGTTCTGTCCTCCATAATTATTCCTTCACAATTTGGGTCTTCATTTATTTCTTCATTTTGATTATTTAAGAAAAGAGCTGTCATCTCCTTGATAGTCTTCTCTTTCTCTTCTTGTATATGTAGAGGTTTGTCTTTAAATTTGTAAAAGTGAAATTCTTTTGCCGATTTCCCAAGCTTAAGGGATACAACCTCCTTTTTGAAGTCGACTGTGGCACCTATATCACTCAAAAATTTCTTCCAGGTATGATGGGCAAAGAGTGTCAATTAGCATATCAACAACTACAAAACCAATAGGGAAATTTTTATTGCCAATTGTGACAGTTGCATCTTCAACTACTCCCATTGGAATTCTAAGATTTTTATTGGCTAACAAGATTGGCATATTAGTATTTTCTATTGTTGCTGGTGCTATCTCTTATTTTATTTCTAAATAAAAGTTATAGGATATAACATTAACTTCAGTGCCAAGGTCACATAAACCGTAATGCGAGGTTTCTTTAAATATGCAAGGAAGAATAGGCTTACACATCTTTTACCTTAATTTTACCATCAACCAATATACAAGTTTCTTCATCAAGTTCAACTATGTAATAATGAGCATACACAACCATGATTTCTTTCTTGATTACCTCTTTATCTTTGGTTTCATCCAGATGTTCTTCAATTATTAGCACACTTTCCTCTTCTTTCACCTCATGTACTGCATTGACCTGTTCATATTCCAAAATATACTTTTCGGCAGTGTTAGGAAAATATATCTCATACATTGGTTCTAGGGAGGCCAATGTTTCTTTAACTTCTCTTTTCTTCTCAGGTTCGGGTGGTGGATCAAACTTGGCCGAACCCTCTTTTACAGCTTTGATGTGTTCTGTAAATGGTTTAACAACTTGCAACACAAGATCTAAATCTAAATAAAGCTCTTTAGATAGTTCATTAACATGGCCTTTTTTATTATAGTCGTGAATACATTCATGATATATTTCTGTGCCTCCTTCACTTCCTAGACCAAAATTCCATGAAACTCTATGATCGCGAATTCTATTAAGTAAAGCCCAAGCTTTAGTTATAGGTAAATCCATAAAATCTCCTCTCACGCAAGAATGTAGTTCAATTTTATTAGGTTCGATTAAACCGCCATAAAAGATATGCAATAAATACCATTCAGACAAATCATGATGAGGACATTGACTAAGTAAATTTTTAAATCTTATATAAACTCTTAGTCCTTCATTAGGATGGTTCCTCCAAGTCATTATAAGATGCCTGATTCCAAAGGATTTTGATAATGGATAATATTTAGATAGGAATTCGCAAGCTAAATTATCCCAAGTAGTAGTGGCTTCTAAGGGTAGAGATCTATACCATGAGAGAGTTGTACTTGTCAAAATTTGACTAAAAAGTTTAACCCTTACCTCATTAGCGGTATACCCCGTTAATTGGAACATGCCACATATATAATTGAAACATGCAATATGCTCATATGGATCAGTATATTCTTCATCTCTAGTAAATTGCTCCTTGTGTAAAATACCAAGTAGTAGAGGATTTATTTCAAACCCCCTTGTCCTCTCTTTGGAGTTGTCTCTTTTATAAATATCATAGGGCTTCCCTAAGTGGTTGAGTGGGTTAGCACTAGTCATATGATCAAACTCCATCATGTTGGTCGAAACCTGTAACTCAAAACAAAACTTAACAAAACTAAAGTAAATAAGCAAAAACTAAAAGACCCACAGTGCTTAGCTCCCCGGAAACGGCGCCAGAAAATAGCTTGATGACTGCAAGTGCACATATCGGTTGTAACTAGTTTCGAAATAAAGATATCGATCCCACATGGAGTGGGAGTCTGAAGTCTAAGAATTTTTTAAATAAATACTGAAACTAGAAATGATAAATAAAGTTCTAAGTGACAAGATAAAATGCAAGTATTATGTATAAATGTGTTTTGGGGGTTTTTGGTATAAGAGAACAATGAGTAAAGAAAATAAAACTGAATACAGAAAATAAGTATCGCGTGTGTAAAAGAGATTTGAAACTTCAGTGGAAAAAAGCGTTCTTAGGGGATTAGAGGATTCACCACTAGCATTATAAAGGGCTAAGGTAAATATTATTGTCATGAATATTCTCATCTATGTATGTGTGGGAGGAACTCCGTATTTGTACAAAGAGGTAGCAACCACTGCTCAAATCATCCTCATAACCACAACAGACAGCAATCAACATCAATTGAATTACTGCGCTATTAAGGGACATAATCCCACATGACGTATCCCATGGCATGGATAGTGTTTTGTGAGTTTCTTCGATTCCCAAGTTGATACGTAAGGAGTGCCAACAACTTTATAGTCACTGTAAGTGCTAACCTCCCTTCATCTTCCAACAAGTAGTGCCCTACATCAAGTCCCCACAAGAGATAAATATTGAGAGGTCGACTTCTCCCAACATCAAGATGTAGACAATCTAACACATGGTCAGAGCGATAAATATCATAATAAACTTTACCTTAGTTCAATCTCATGCTAGAGTTTTTCCATCTCCCCAAGAACTAATGATCTACTCAGACATGGAGGCAAACAACATCATGGCAATGGTAAAGAAAACGATTATTGATGAATAGTACTTGTATAAATCCACAACTAGTGCAAGAATTACAACAAGATCTAGATGAGATTGATGGAGATGATGATGGTGATGAAGATGCAGCGGTTGATGAAGATGGAGATCGATGCCTTGGCCTCCCAGACCCGCTTAATGCAAATATGGATCCCTAGGGCAAGTTCCTCCTCCAGATGCCTTCTGGAGGTGAGGTTTTGGCGATTTCTGGGTGTTCTGTATGTCGTCTCTCCGATCTTGTTGCATGGGGTGAAACTATTTGAGGAGACGGAGGCGACGCCAACTATACGGCGGGGACTATACGGTTAGAATATTTCCTTCTGCCGTATAGTTGGTCGTTAAACCTTCTGTATGCCTCAATTGCTTCAGGTTTTCTTCTGGTGTTATTAATATTTCCCAAATAAGCAATTTACGTAGTTTTTGACTCCTTGTCACTCCAATATAACTGGTCCAAGAATTATGTCCATCGTATTCATCATCTGTCCTGATCCTGGTGAAAATAAACATAAAAAGTGCGTGCGAACGCTGTAAAATACCAAGATCCTACATCTACAATGCAAAATAATTATCTAAAATATGATGCAAATATGCACTCATCATTCATTCATGTACGACTGAGGGGATGTTAGGATACGTACATATACGTATAGAGATAGAGTAGAACTTTACATCATCTTGTACTTCTAGTCTTCACCTATCCCCGTGTACGATCTATATATACTCCTTGTGAGGGAAATCAATACAAAACATCAATACACAACACAATAAAATATTAGTATTCTAAATTTTCCACAATATCTACTCGACTGTATAACTAATTTGCTGCTTTATCCCAAGTAACAGTTCAAATTTACTAGTAGCCTGTTTGTTTCAAAGGAATTGGGCAAAGGGAATGGGAGATCGAGGCAGTGAGTTAATTAAATATCTTGTTTGTTTGATGGTCTTGGGAACTCACGTGGGAAGAGGAAAGGGAGTTGAGTCCTCCAATTTCCACAGATCTCTTCCCTGGGGTGACCATGTTGATTCGTGATATTGGCAAAACTTTTGACTTCAAAATAGGTTCACGCTAGATTCTCAAGAGCAAACTGGGACTAAACAACCAAGTCCCATGCCTAATCCCTCCACCAAATCCCTTTTTTAACTCCCATTCCTCTTCCCATTGATTGCCAAACATGATGTAGAGACATAAATGCCCATCCATGGCTCATCGATCATCTCGTCACATCTTCCGCATAGTTCTCCGATGTTGTTGCCAGCTCTTGCACCGGCCAAAATCACCAAGTTCCCTATCGCTTCTGCAGCCCATGGCCTGCTGCCGGAGTCATGTCTGCATCTCTGCGGTCACCAAGCACCAGGGCATCTTTTTCAAATTCTTCTCTAGGTATTCTACCATTAGAAAATTGAATCCTACGTGGGGATTCCGTCAATATGGCAAAACTGAATCCATATTCAGTTAACCTCGCCAAAATGGCTCTCTTGCTTCCGGGGTCTTCTTTGACCCGTGCATGGAGTATGAAGGCCTCCTACCGTGTGCCCCGGTTCCTCATCACCGGGATACTTTATCTCCGGCTATTTGCTCTTTTCCTCTTGCGGTCTTTCCATCCCCGCCTGTTGCGGTTTGGCCTCGAGCAATCATACTGCTAATCGCGAGCCACAAATCGGAGGATCTGCCATACCGCATCTGTTCGCCGATGGCCATCCAGCGTGGGAGCACTGGCGTTGTCTACCGATGTTAGGTAGGCCAATCTTAGGTAACCGTAGGGCATTCCTATGTCATGCGCACGACCAGATCTTACCCAATCCAGCAATCTTCGGACATGAATCGTCTAGTGGAGTTCGCTAACAGATACTTCCGGAACACGCCACTATGGCCAGATCGATAAATGCATGCATTCGGCAAGTCTTCATGTTGGTGCGAGAAGGAACCCTAGGACCGCCACCATTATTCGTGATATTAGCAGGACCCCACGCCGTTGGTCGTATCCTTGCCGGATTTTCCAAAGAGGAAGAAGGTAGTCCAGCGCAAGGCTGTAGGTCACTAGTGTCCGAGGCCAACCATAGACCACGCAGCACCAGCCCTGGCTGAGTCCATCCGGTCAGATCGGGCCTCATAGCCCAGCTCCCGTCCTGATGGAACGGATCACCGCCGTGCCTTCCAAAGCTGCGTCGTTGTAACACCCTCGAATCGGCCATGTGCAGATTTCAGCGATTCCCGCCAAACCCGCATAGAAATGATTCGATGAGACCCACCAAGAACTTGCATGCGGGTGGAAAACAAAATAATATCATTACACAATAGTTCACGATGGAACCCACAAGAACATATATATATACACCAACGACTCAATAAGTCAAGAATATATATATATAGTACAAAGATCCAAATCAAATTGAAAACAATACAACATCTGAGTATGGATAAGATGCAAATTGGACTAAAAGTCCTGAAGAATAACCAATAGAGTCCATAACCCTACCCAGGCCAAGACAAAAAGGGTAACCTTACTAACGTCGTTAAACTCAAACCTGTCAAAATAAAAGAGGTGCTGACAAAGGGCAAGGAAAAAGGGAGCGGTAAGTACTGAGGCCAGTACACGGCGAGTCTTAGAATTCGGCGGCTCTCGCCTACATAGGTATGGTGGACTGAAGTGACAGCAAGCATGCACTAAACAACCTATAGAGACACGATACAACCATCGGCTATCAGATAGAGATAAAAAAAGAGCTATTCGGAACCAACCTGATACTAACACCAAACATTTCCATCTTGTTATTTCCCGCCTTGAGACTAAACAAGGAAGTCATTCCGAGGAACTCACACATTTGACAGTTTTATTCATCATTCCATTAAAGTTGTTGTAATTACTAGTCAGATATAGGTAGCATCACATATCCCAATTCCATTAGTTGTTGGCATTTTTAATTAACCAATCCGTTGAAGTTGCAATATTTACTAGGCAAATCTAGATAGCATGATACACCCCACTTCCATCAGTTGTTGGCACTTTTATTTATCCATTCCATTATAGTGAAGCTGATTGTTAGGCATACAAAGTCAAATTTATAGCACTTCTTTAGTTATAGTTGTCTATAGTTGAGAAACTGTTCTTCAAGTAGTTCATAACAGCGGACACCGCTTTTCGAAAAGATTTACCCTGCAGGGGTACATAAATAGCAACACACACATGATCAATCTCGAAAAAAACCCAATAAAACGCAACGAGGCCTCACGATAAAGCATTCACAGGATTCAAAAATTATTTTAGGGGCCCACCCCAATAAACTACCAACAACAAAGTCGGCCGGCTCCAAGACAGACCCAGGGTTTGTGCCAACGGCTGTAAACGACTAGGAACCCGAAAGTGTGACTGGTATTGTCTATACCTCGTAAACATTCCACATTCCGAAATAGTATAGTAGTAAACTACTCGAGCAACAGTAATAAATAAAGTGGTAAAACATGGCATAAGTAGATAGTAATAAAGCTACAAACTAATTTTGGCCCCAAGAAATAAAATGTGAATCATGCTCAGGCTAAGGAGATTCATGGTTCCACATGCGGATAGTGCGATAGTCAAGGAACAAGAATCAAGTACTCGGGTCCTACGGGAGACAAGTGAGCGGATAAAAATCAAATAACGAATATTTCCCACTGGTGCCTCTGTATTAGTTATATCTATTTCCAGCATTTTAATTATCAAGTTATAATCAGAACCATGATCATCTCCACCATTAAGCATGTGGCAACCTCCAACAACTGTGGTACTCGACAACTCAAACCGAATCCTAAGCAAGAAATTACAACCCGCAAGGTCAACTATCTACCAAATCAACGGGCAATATGAATTGACAAGGGAAATATAAGTTGTAGGTAGTATAAATGGTACAGAAACTAGAGTGTCGTCACACAGATAGCAATAGATCAACAGGAGGAAGTAAAGACTATAAATGCAAAATATTTCAAAAGGGGGAGAATGCTCGACTAGGAAACATAGCCAAAGATACAACCGAAGAACTTGTCGAAGCTCACAACATCTCATCATCCTATCCAGAAAGAAGCAAAACACTAACAAACGATGAAACAATTACAACTAATACGAAAGAACCGGCATGATCATGATATGATGCATGATATGGAAAGTTAATGATGCAAATCATGTGGAAAGGATGTCATTAGCATAGCACATTGATGATACAACATTAGTGAGGCATTATTAAGAATAAATAATGATATTCCAATTTTACTCATCATATTTTCCTTGCATAAACAATTCTGATTTTACAAGTTTTCACTGATGCATGATGCAAATGCAAGTATGGAATACATAGTTGGAAAGGGCTCGTCACGCTGATCGATTTAGACATATCATTGGTCTAATTTGGAATTGCAGTTTAATAGTTATTAATTATTTAAAAAATCTTTTTATTGCATTAAAACAATTTCGAATTTTTAATTGTTCAAAAATATTTTTATACGTCATATTATTAATCCTTGCATTTTTATCAGAAAACGTATATTATTTGCATTTCTCAAATAGAAGTTAAGATTTAATCATTATTAAAGCAAGTATTAATATCCCAAAATCATTTATTAATTTCTTTAATGTGTGATAAAAACAACAGAGGGTAGATTCATGTTTAGAATTCAAAAACAAGCATGTTTCATGTTTTGTCTTTGTTGGGGGGGTGACCCCAGGTAGGGTCAAGATAGCGGAAAGAAGGAACCTTTCTTACCATAGGCCGAGTTATAAGCTAAGTCGGGCGAGTCATGCAAGGCTCGACCAAATAAGCCATGGCTTGGCAATAATCGAGTGATTAACACCTTACTCGGCCGACGTGTGAGCTAAGTCGGCCGAATAAGATTGATCAGCTCGTATGCAGGTAGGGGGCCCAACCGAGTTATGCGAGACGAGGCCGAGTAACGGGAAACTTGCAGGAGAAGGAGAAGGATCCCAGAGTCAAACCCTAGCTACTAGCTAGGAGGAATCTACAGAGGGCCAAGCACTAAGGACAAAGAGCAGAGCCGCAGAGGGGCAGACAAGCGTCACGGAGGTGACAGTGGGGATGCCTGAGGCTCACATGTGGGGGTTTCTAGGTCTTTGCCGCCGATAGAAGGGGGACACGAAAAGGAGTCCGCCGAGTTACCACTTTGGGACAAGCATATTCTAAGAATATGCTTGCCAAGTCAGCCCTAGGTGGAACCAAGGGACCCCTTTATAAGGAGGGACGCGGGCTCTTGGAGCAGGGATCGATTCATTTGGCCACTAGAGGACTCGCGTAGTTATCTTCTTCCTCCTCTCTCTGATACAGCTCTAGGAGCACTTGTAACTCGATTGAGGAGAAATAAAGATATATGTTCTAGTCAGTTGTGTGTAGAAATCACTACATCTTCCCTTCCCAAATCCCACTAGCACCCATTGGCTCTATACTTTAGCCTACCCATGGCATCTTCCGTGCCACCACCATGACAGTTGGTGCCCACCGTGGGGCCAGCAGCAGTGCTAGCTGGAGTCAAGATCCGGACAGGAAACTTCATCCACATCGGTGAGCGAGTTGTTTCTGGCCTAGTCCAGAGATTTGATATCTGGGACTACGTCAGCGATAACGCTGGCAGTTTCAGGAGCAGGGCGCCCCCGCGCAACGGCATCTTCATCAACCTAGGCGCTCACAAGGTCTACATCGGAATCGACGCCTCCCGCGTTTACCCACACCGAGTCATGAATGCAGGAGATCCTCCCCTCAGTGCTGCCAGCGGTCGGCGAGGCGTTCTCCCCGCAGGCAGCGTCGAGGTGATGATGATGGATCCAGCACCAGCAGTAGGAGCAGGCGTCGGACTAAGAAAGGACCCGGCGGCAGGAGGACAGGTAGCAACTAAGCAAGCAGCTCCAAAGACAACCACAGAAGCTCCACCAGCGACCAGGGGAGCCGAGGTGCAGGAGGTAACTCCAAAAGCAGCAAGGGTAAGGTGGCCACCTCTGGAGAGGCCAGAAAATATCCTCCAGGCAACTATAGATAACTTTACTACTCCTGTAGTGCCGATAGTTGACCCGCCAAATGCACAGACGGAATTAGAAGAAACTAGACAAAAAGTGTTAGAGGAGGCAAAAAAGGTGTCGGCCTTGTAGGAGTCCTTTAACAGGACCTTGCGAGAATATGCTAGGGCAAACAAGCTAGATACAACCCCTGACCAAATAGATGATCCGAGATTAAGAAGAAATAACCTCATGAATGATATCAACAAAGAGCACGAAGCTCGACCAGATGATTCGGTTGACCCAGGTTTGCCGAGGTATAGTACCGCGACAAAGAACCTCAGGGCGGCAAATGCAGCAGCCCTGGAATTGGAGGGGTTGAGCGGGGAAGCCTGGCAAAAGCAGCAAGAAAGAGTGAATGAGCTAGTACGCATTGCGAACCAGCAGAATAAAGAAATGCTTAGGGCTAACCCGGCAAAGCCAGGAGCTTCCCGCATGGTTCATTCGGTAGGAGCTTCCCCCGCATTATCTGCGGCAGCGGCATCCTCACCCGGAAACAATGCGCGGAAAGACAAAGCAGTAACTTCGGGAAAGAGAAATAAGCAAATTGTCCCGTATGACCCGGCGGTGGCCGGGAAAGTCAATGAAAATAGAGGCAATGGGATCCGAGGTAACAGTGGTGAAAGAAACCCCGGCCATGCAAACAGAGAGCACGGAAACCTCGGAAGGAGAAATCATGAGAACAATAACCCGACGAAAGGAAGGAAGTACCCTCCACAGGATCATCAGCCGAGGCATGAACCTCGGCAAGAGCGAGAAGCAAGACAAGCTCCACATAATCAAGCAAATGACAGATACAATGATGGTTATCCGGAGATGGAAAATGCAGAGCATGGTGGGCAAAACCATTATGGAGTACATGAGAGAATTATCTATAGAAACTTGCCCTCAACTGATGCAAGATTGAAGCTGGACAGACTGTTGGAAGAACAGGGTCCACCCGGCCTGGCATGCTTTGGACCTCATATTATGGGCAAGCCGCCCGTGCCAAACTTCCAGTTGGCAAGAGGCACCAAAACGTATAGTGGGAGTACGAAGACGCAAGATTGGCTGATTAATTATGCCACGGTCGTAAAAATTGCCGTGGGAAATTTAAGATGGGCTGTAAGATACGTGCCAAAGATGTTGGAAGGGCCGGCCAGAGTCTGGCTGAATAATTTGCCAACAGTAAGTATCAATTGTTGGTTAGACTTTGAGGAAATGTTTGTCAGTAATTTCACCAGTACATATAAGAGGCCAAACAGGCCACACCAGCTTGCGATGTGCAAGCAGAAGCCGAATGAGACCGATAGAGAGTTCTTGACTCAGTGGTGCAACCTCTGAAACTCATGTGAGGGGGTGATAGAATCTCAAGCAATTGCCTGGTTCGCTCAGGGGTGCGGATATGGAAGTGTATTGTGGCAGAGGTTGCAGAGAGATATGCCAACCACGTTGGTAAAAACGATCAGAGTAGCAGATTCATATGTCTTAGGTGATCCGACTCAACCAGAGCTAATGTCGGTAGAGCATCGCGAGCAACAGGATCATTATGCCCGAGATGGTGCCGGATCATCGCGACGCAATGATTACCGAGGTAGAAGAAGGGATGAGAGGCTGGATTACAAATACAGTTCTAATCAAGTGGCAGCAGTGGTGCAGGACCAGCCAAGTCATGGGAGCAATCAACGGCAGAAGAATGGTCCTCAGCAGTGGACGCCGAGGAACAAGGGGAAGAAGCAGTGGACGCCTGAATAGAAGAAACAATGGCAAGAAAGGCCGAAGTACACGTTTGAGTCCATGTTGGATCAGCCGTGTAAAATCCACATGCCTAACCCGGCCAAGACAGCCAATCGCACCACTCGCCAATGCGCCTGGATGAAAAGCGCGATGGGAAATCCGGCGGCCATGCAAGCACCGCCGCATCAAGCGCATCACCAGCAGCAGCCACAGCTAACTGGGGGAAATGCGCAACAACTGATGTTGCCTCCACCCCCTCCGAGGTATGAGAATCCAGATCGGAGGGATGCGGTGCACCAAGTGATAAATCAGAATCAAGATGGAAGGGGAAACCTCGGGAACAATGGATGCAATGATTACAGGGAAAATCACCAGTCATACTGTGTGTTCACAACAGAACAACAAGATAGACAAAGTGTACAACGCTGACATATGGAAGTGAACGCGGTTATGCTGGCAGTTCCGAGATATGTGCCATGGTCTGATCAGGAGATAACCTGGAGCATAAGGGATCATCCGAAGATGATGCCGAACCCAGGATCGTATGCCTTAGTACTGGATCCGACATTTGTCGGGCCTAGCATCAATGTGAATTTATCGAAGGTACTTATAGATAATGGGAGTAGCATCAACATCATGTACAAGGACACAATGCACAAACTCGGAATAACTCCGCATATGCTATAGTCAACAAGGACCACATTCCATGGGATAGTTCAGGGCTCTCGTGCGAGCCCATTGGGAAAGTCTGAGTAGATGTGTTATTCGGCACAAGAGAGAACTGTAGAGCTGAGAATCTGGAGTTCGAAGTGGTGGATTTGGAAAGTTGCTATCATGCTTTACTCGGACGACCAACATTGGCTAAGTTTATGAGAAGTTGTCACATCAGTTACTTAAAAATGAAGATTTCAGGACCTTAGGGGGAGATAACAGTAGATGGAGATTATAAAAATCAATGGAATGTGCTTCAGCCGGGTCAAACCTGGCCGAGTCATTGGTAATTGCAAGAGAGAAAAGAAGAATTCAGGAGGTGGCAGCTCTGGCTCAGTCCGCACAGCTTAATATGTCGGCACTGGCCAACCCGCATGGAAGTGTATCGTTCCAGCCGACTAAAGAGACGAAGAAGATCCATATCGATGATCAATTCCCAGAGCGCACCATCACAATTGGTGCTGGCCTAGACGACAAATAGGAAAGTGAGCTCACCAACTTCCTCCGTGAGAATCGGGACATCTTTGCGTGGTCAACACAGGACCTGCAAGGTGTACCGAGGGAGTTGGCTGAGCACACTTTGCACGTAAGGCCACGAGAAAGGCCGGTGAAGCAATCTCTCCGCCGCTTCGCCGAAGACAGGAGAAAGATAATAGGGGATGAGATAGCTCGGCTCCTTGCAGCCGGGTTTATCATGGAAGTGCTTCATCCGGATTGGTTATCAAATCCGGTGTTGGTAGAAAAGAAAAAGGATGACCCAAATGTAGCCGTCGTATGGCGAATGTGCATCGATTACACGAACCTTAACAAGGCGTGTCCAAAGATCCTTTTCCTTTACCTAGGATAGACCAAGTCATTGACTCGGCCGCTGGCTGTGAGTTGTTATCATTTGTAGACACGTATTCTGGCTTCCACCAGATACCGTTAAACCCGGTTGATCAAATAAAGACTGCGTTTATCACCCCGTATGGGGCTTATTGCTATCGCACCATGCCATTCGACCTGCGTAATGCAAGATCCACGTACCAGAGATGCATGCAAAAATGTCTGCATGACCAAATTGGGAAAAATGTGCAAGTATATGTTGATGATGTGGTTATAAAGACCAAAGAGAGCAAGACGCTCCTAGAAGATATTTGGCAGACATTCGCTAACTTAAGAAGGTTCCTGATGAAACTTAACCCGGAAAAATGTACCTTTGGAGTGCCGGCTGGAAAATTACTCGGTTTCCTCGTATCTAGCCGAGGTATAGAGGCAAATCCGACAAAGATCCTAGCGGTTGAAAGAATGGAACTACCAAAATTCCTAAATGATGTACACAATTTTATAGGGTGTCTTGCCTCCCTGAGTCGGTTCGTGAGTCGGCTAGGGGAAAAAGCATTACCTTTGTATTAATTGATGAAAAAATCCGACAAGTTCACCTGGACACCTCAGGCCAATAGTGCATTTCATGAGTTAAAAAAGATGTTGGTCACGGCACCAATCTTGGCTTCCCCCATTGTCAAAAGAGCCTATGCTACTCTATGTGGAAGCCACAAACAGGGTGGTAAGTGCAGTAGTTGTTGTGGAACGGAATGAAGAGGGTAAGTCAGTTCAGAGGCCGGTATATTACTTAAGTGATGTATTATCGGCCTCCAAGCAAAACTACCCACACTACCAGAAAATGGCTTATGGAGTATACATGTCGGCGAAGAAACTCAAACATTATTTCGAAGAACACCCAATAAAGGTGATTTGTGAGGCACCCATAGCCGAGATACTAAGCAACAAAGATGCGAGTGGCCGAATAGCAAAATGGGCAATTGAATTATCACCTTATGCTCCGCAGTTTAATAGGCGAGATGCGATTAAGTCTCAGGCAGTGGCCGACTTTTTCGTAGACTGGGCCGAGGTACAATATGAGCCCCCATTTCCAGATCCGAAATATTGGACGATGCACTTTGACGGGTCCAAGTTAAGAAATGGACTAGGAGCAAGAATAGTGTTAACCTCACCGAAAAAAGATCAGCTGAAATATGTGCTGCAAATACATTTCGCTGCATCAAACAATGTAGCCGAATATGAAGAGCTCGTCCATGGCCTAAAATGGCAAAGGAGATCGGCATACATCGGATTCTGTGTTACGGGGATTCAGACCTCGTAGTACAACAAGTATCGGGGAATTGGGATGCACTAGATGCGAATATGGACCTGTATAGGTTTCATGTGCATAAAATCAGTGGCTACTTTGATGGGTGTGAATTCCATCACATACCTCGGGAAGAAAATGATGCCGCGGACACACTGTCGAAGCTCGGATCAACCAGGCAATCAATTCCCCCTGGTATAGCTCTGGAACACTTGAGAAAACCATTAATAACGCCTTCGCCAAAATCCGAGTCAATTCGTATGTCGGCAGAACAGATAGAAGGGTGTGTCCCAATGGAAATTGACAAAGAGCATGACCCGAATTACTCGGGTATCGATTCGGCTGACCCATGGATGGATTGGGAAAATCCCACAGATGTTATGTCGGCAGAAATAAAGGAAATTGACAACATAATTTTCCCAGAAAAAGTCTCACCAACATGGGCACAACCCATATTCTCATTCCTCAAAGAAGAGATCTTGCCGGATGATGAGGTTATGTCCAGGCAGATAGTGAGAAGAGCAAAAGCCTACACAATCATAAATAATGAGCTTTATAAGAGATGTGTGACAAATGTACTACAACAATGCGTTGACTCGGCAGAAAGGCAGGAAATCGTCTTGGATATACATCAAGGAGAATGTGGGCATCATGCCTCGTCCAGAGCCCTAGAGGCCAAAGTATTTAGGCATAGATTTTATTGGCCAACTGCGCTGAAGGAAGCAAAGGAATTGGTAACAAAATGTAATGGCTGCCAGAGATATGCCAGCAAGATACATCTGCCTTCATCCGAGTTAAAAACAATACCAATCACTTGGACATTTTCTGTGTGGTATTTAGATATGGTAGGTCCATTTAAACCGGCTCGCGGTGGAATGACTCACATTCTGGTCATGGTGGACAAATTCACAAAGTGGATAGAAGTGAAGCCAATAAGAAAATGTGATGGGCCCACGGCGGTGAAATTCCTCAAAGATATTATCTTAAGATATGGATACCCACACAGTATCATCACAGACAATGGCACAAACTTCGCGGAAGGAGCTTTTGCTAGATTCTTCCAAGAGAAACACATAAGACTCGATGTTGCCTCAGTGGCTCACCCGGCATCGAATGGGCAAGTAGAAAGATCAAATGGACTGGTATTGTCAAGGATAAAACCTCGGCTGATTGAACCGCTGCAGAGGTTGGCAGGATGCTGGATTGAGGAACTCCCAGCAGTGCTATGGAGCCTTAGGACCACCCCGAATAGATCGACGGGATACACCCCTTTCTTTCTTGTCTATGGGGCAGAAGCCCTACTTCCAGCCGACATAATGCATGACTCCCCAAGAGTGACACAATATACAAGTGCCGAATTAAACGAAATATCACGACAAGATGATGTGGACTTGCTAGAAGAATCAAGAGAATTAGCACTATCAAGATCAGCTATTTATTAGCAAGAACTCAGACGATATCATAGCAAGAAAGTGAGTCCGAGGGTTTTTAAGGAAGCAGATCTAGTTCTTCGGCTAGTGCAACGCACAGCTGGCATGCATAAGCTCTCACCCCCATGGGAGGGCCCATTTATTGTGAGTAAAGAATTACACAACGATGCATACTACTTAATCGATGCTCAAACACCAGAAAAGAACAAGGCAAGCAAGTCCGGAGATGAATCAAAAAGACCGTGGAACGTGGCTTTGCTTCGTCCATTTTACACTTAGAGGAGGTATATTGCATCCAGCAATATGATGTATTAGAGTGATGTATCAGACATGTATTAACAGTAACTCGGGGACTGTCCCATGTTATCTGTCATTTTTAACTATGTATGGAACTTTGGCAGCTCGAGCAGTAACTCGAGGACTGCCTCATGTTATCTGTCATTTTTAACTATGTATAAAACTTCGGCAGCTCGAGCAGTAACTCGGGACTACCTCATGTTATCTGTCATTTTCCACTATGTATAAAGCTTCGGCAGCTCGAGCAGTAACTCGGGGACTGCCTCATGTTATTTGTCATTTTTAACTATGTACTAAACTTCGGTAGCTCGAGCAATGATTCAGGAATCACCCCCACGTTATTTATCACCTCTAGGTATGTGAGAAACCTCGGTAACTCGAGCAATAACTCGGGGACTAACCCGTACCGTTCATCGACTTGGTTATATGGGAAACCTCGGTAGCCCAAGCAGCTACCCGGGGGCTGACCCGGCTAGTTTATCATCAATCACAGATGTAATATGAATAATCGCTTTGGCAACCCGAGCAATAACTCGGGGGAGATCACGATCAGTTTGTACTATCATAATCACACGAATAATAACATCAACAATCCGAGATATAATGGGAAAGTACCCTACTTATATTATTTTACTGACGGATAACTTGGAAAAGTAGTAAATTTACCAGACTAAAAAGACATATGAACTTAAGGACTCATGACCTTTGAGACAAAATGGTAAAGCCAACAGTTTGCGTCTAAAGAATAGATGAAAGACACAAGATAAATGCCAAACGAGAATCAGACATACGGAAACATGATTCGGACTAAAGAAGTTAAAATTTTGCAAACAAGGATACTGATCACATAAATTCAACTAGATAGAGTAACAATTTTACTACGGCATATGATGCCAACGTTAAACGAATCAAATAGTACCAAAAGGGAGGATTGTTTAAGAACAGCATACACCCGGCATACCGGGGACTTGAACGAATAAGAGTTTTTAAGCTCAAGCATCGACAGCTACCGAATCACCCATGGGAGGAACAGTAGGGGCAGCAGGTGTGTCCGATGTTGGTGCCCCGGACGCAGCCGAGGCTACCTCGACCTCACTAGAAGGGACGACCTTAGAAGCAGGGGCCTCAGTGGTTGCTCGAGCCTCTGCAGAGGTTACTTCGGCATCGACGGAGGTTGTAGGAACATCTTGGGCAGGGTTCATCTGATGAGAGACTTCACCTTGAGCTTGAGAAGCTTCGGTTCCCTTGGAGGAGGACCGAGCCTCGGCATTTCCTCCTGAGCTATTACTGGACCCATCACCATTATCGGAATATTCATCCGAGGCACCCTCATCACCCGAATCTCCATCAGATTCATCCTCATCTGCAGCCTCAGCATCATCTTCAGCATCCTCAGGGAGAAAGCTCGGCCCTTCGTTCCACTGATGAACATCGGCGTACTCGATAAGCTGATAGGCATGGTCTTGGCGGCGAGCAACATACTACGGATTTTCAACCCAAGGAGAGCCGGTGCGCAAGTTCATCAAGGTATCGAGGGAGATATCCTCGTACCATGACAGGACAGCAGTAAGAGCCATGTCTGCTCCGACTCGTCCGGCGGATTCTCGCCAAAGATTCAATCGAGTTTGAGACTCCATCAGCCTCGCCATGAGAAATTCAACTTTCTTAATATTTGTCTCATTTGGCCAGAGCACATGGTAAGCCTGAATAGCTGCTTGCACCAGATCTTTTCCCATGACTTTCATTGGTTGAATAGCAGCTGCAATAACAATCAGGAAATCTTCAATGGTATATTCTTGGTTCAGCACTATGAGAACACCTCGGCGGCCGTGAGAAGCAAGGACAACTTTTGAACTCACGGACTCGGCTTCTGGAAAATGGTCTATAAGCAAAAACGTCGCTTAAGTCAAGAAAAGCTACAAGCTAAAGAATAACTCGGCCAAGAACAGAAAACTCACGATGAATATATCGCAGCATTTTCTGGAGATTCATGGCCCAGTTCGCCCTATTCTTCTCGAAACCAGCTATTTCTTTGGTCATTGACTGGTTCTTTAACTCGACAGCATCAAGAAGTTCCTTGTCCTTCTGAAGATATAGACTTAGTCGGTTCTTCTCCTCAGAGAACTCCTGATCAACCTTCTCTAACTCGGACTTCTGGGAAAGTTTAAGAGATTCGACCTCGGCGCGTAACTAGGTCTTGTCATCCTTTTCCTTAAGTTGTGTCGAGTGAGCGACAGCTTGTTCTAAAAAATGCAGCATCATATCAGGCATAGATATGCATTCTTGATGCGACGCTGCAAGTGTTTGTAACTCGGCTATACCAAAGCCGAGAGGTTGTAAGATACCCAAGATTTACCTCGAACAAAAGTCGATAAATTAAAAGGAAAAAGGGATAACTAACCTTCAAGAGCGCCAACCTTCTTTGTAAGACGGGTATTTAGATTGTTAACATTAACTGCACAACAGCATGTTAGAAATTGCTACAATAACGGAATTTTTTTACAAGGACAAAAGACACTAAGAACCAAGTAGCTTACCAGTTTTCTTCACAACAGGGACCATTTGCTCAAATTTATCTTGAAGTTTCTTGTGCGCAAAGAGCAACCTTTAAAATTCGGCTATCTGCCGATCATGAGCAACCTGAAAATAACAAGTTACACAAAGTAAAACAGATCCGAATCAAGTAAAACTTGACTCGGATCTAGATGGGGAGAGGGTGGAGGGGTGACTAGGGTTTGGTGGAGGAACCTCTAGAGCTGCTCGAGAGATGTGCGACTCGGGAGGGAGCCGCAGTTGAAAAAGGAAAAAAATGTGGGTATGCGAACTATGAGCGATACTTCATCAACTTCACTCGTCGACCACCACACCTTAAGGAAAAGAATCTATGGAGGAGATGATTGGTTTGCAATCCAACCAAGGAAGTCTAGAAATTGTGTGTGAAATATAAGCAAACGACCTATAGAGAATTCAAATTCAAGAGAACCCATAACACTACAACGGTGTGTCCCCTGTTGAGGCGCTTAGCAAAAAGTCACAACCCATAAGTGCCATGGAAAATCGTTTCCCCGCGACATCAACTTTTCTTGGTCATGGCAACGATGCAAAATGTGTTGTCGTAGATTTTCATGGTGACACTAAGATAGTAGTGGACCTTGTGATTAGTGGTCCAATCCAAGGTACACGGAGGTTTGTGCGTGATTGCTTCAAGATTGCGAAGGACATATTCTTCAAGGTGAAGTTTGTTAGAATTGTGTCGAAATTGTGTGCGTGTTGTGTGCTATGGTTCGACTTGTAATTAGTGGATAATTAGACGTTTGAGTCGAACACATTTTACCAAGACCTAATATACACGGGCGTCGCGAGCTAGCAAAAATAGAGTAGACAAATCTGTTAAGCTAGACACAAAATTATAAGGAGATTGACTGCAAGCGCATGTCAGGATGTCCAGACACCAACGCGGTGATCAAGATGTGGTGTATGGCCTAGTAGACAGCTAAGATAGGGTTATTATCGGATGTACCACGTTGATTTATAGTACTTCCTTCGTTTAAAATAGATGTCTTAAATTTATTAAAATCTAGGTAAATCTAGATATTATTTAGTATATAGATTTATTCATAAAAAACTAAGATATCTATTTTAAGACTTAGGTGTTTTAGATTTGTAAAGAAAATATATCTAGACTTTTTTTAGTGTATAGATTCACTTCAAACCCAAATGAATCTACATACTAAAACAAGTCTAAATACATATGTTTCACAAAGCTAAAACCTCTTATATTTTAAAACAGAATGAGTACATAAGAAAATGATTCGGTAGTCATGCCAATATGCACATTGTCCGTGTCACTGAAATCCGGAGTGATTGATTTTCTTGGTGCAGCTCGAATTTTCAAAGACCGATCGGTGTACGGCCACTTGAACGCTTGCATCCGACCGGCGGCCAGAACAACAGGTCATAAAAATCCAAGGGTGCTGCTTGTCCCTGTCCGGAAGCACGAGTATCACGGGTCCGGGGTCCTTCACTCCTTCCAGAAGGAGTAGTTGCATTCTCCGTGATGTGTGACTGCTGTGACTGAAAACTAGCTAGACTTTGACTTGTTCAAAAAAAAAGCTAGACTTTGACTTTGAACAAAAAAAATTGAAGGCACTACGTACAAAACGTTCCACGGCTGACAGATCCGCTGAGCTCACCCTTAAAACAGGCCAAAAGGTTACATCTGATATTTCAAAATGGGCAGTACACATGTTTTGCACTGCTAAAACGTTCAGAACACATTTTTTTTTGAACTGCTACAACTTTGGAGAGCAATTGAGCCACGATATGTGATTTAAAGCTCAGAAAAAAGCACTCCCGGGTCACTCTCCGGCCCTCCGCCGAACAACTCCATAGGCAGACCCCCCTCCCCCCCCCATCTTGTCCTCACCCATCCAGCGAATCCTAGCCGGCACCGCCAGACGTCGGCGGCGGTGTCAGCCCTTCCTCTCGGCGAATGACGAAGGGGAGGAGAGGGTATCAGTATCACCGCTCAACGGGAGGTTGGTGGGGCGGAAGCGGCGGCTGTACATGGTGGCGCAGCCTTGATGGCCGGGGCCTGTAGCCAGGATGGTGGTTAGGCGGCGGACGACGCGGTGCTCCGGCCAGATCCTCTAGCAGCGCCGCGGCGAGTCAATGATCTCGGTCTTAGAACCTGATCTGGGCAGGCCAACTGCCACGGATGGATTTTGTGGATGGTTGTGCGGCTGGTGGCATGGCGACGTGCTGGTGTGCTCAAATAAGGAGGCGATCCTAGGGTTCTTCTCGCGTCAGGAAAGTGTTCTGCTTGACCGTCCTCATTGATCTGGCCGATGACGAGTTCCGTAAGGCTTTCGCAGGCGATCTCCCTTGGGCGCCTCATGCCTAGAGATTGTTGGATCGGATGGGCTTCGGTCGTCCGTACCCTTGTTTTTCTGACCGTTCGGTTTCAAAAGGGAGCATCATAAAGTTTCGTTGTTTGTTGCTATCATGGGACATATCTTTTGAGTTAGTTCCATGGTAAAGTCAGATGCCGAGATATGCGAACTAGCAATGGTGGTTCGAGTCTTCGTGGCGATGAGAAACTTGCTTGGTGCTTCATGACTCGCAACAACGGCATCGGCAAGGGGGGCAGAAGCACAGTAGAAGTACCAAGTGTTTGTTGGGTTCGCACCATTAAAAACAAAAAAAATCCTAGGATGAGAACTGTATACGCCACGATCCATCTATCTAGATACAATCAACGGGTGGATATACATCCAGAATACATACCCTTGAAGACCGACAAAGCTTTACGAGTATGGACTTATTGGTGATGTAGTCAATCTCTTTCCAATCTCAAGATCGTGCGGAAGTCCGGTAGCACCGCAACTCAGCGGAGCATCCGTGATCGCACACACGTCCGGGACCCCGACAACCTCCACGGCCTTGCTCCAGCAGTGCAGCGGAAGCAGCAAATCCTCGCTTCATAAAAAGCCATCGAGAACATGTATCTCCCTAAGCCAAGACCATGTGGGAATAGTATTGAGGGAAAGAAAGAGATCCTTCACGAGGAGGTCTGAGTGAGAGAGAGGGGGAGAGGAGGGCCTTTTATAGGAGGAGGGGGAGAGCACCGCAAGAGGCATAGCCGGCGGCCATGGTGGCTGCCCCCACCCCTTCCTCCATTCGTGTGAGTGGAGCTCTCACTCACAAATTTGACTCTCCATTTCCTCCACTCAAAATCCCACTCAAATCGCATTAAATTTCCATCAAATTTAATGTAATATCTCATTAAATAAAACTCCTTTTATTTATTTATTCAGAATTTTGTCAACTATATTAATTAACAAACATTTAAATAAAACCCCTTGCTACTATTCAATTTCACATGACAGAACCAATTTCAACAATTTCACCCGAAACAATTCTGGTGTCTAGTGAAATAATTCCAGCGCTTTGATATTATTTTTATGGCAACTCATTTGCTCCAATTGGTGTCGATATCCCGTAAGTGTTTCACCCTATGGTTCTCGAAAAATGCAGATATGATCGAGACCTCTCTCCGATCAATAATCAGCAGGAGGACCAGGAGATTCGTACTGATTCCTACACATTCAACGATGACTTCTTGTGATTGTAAGAACCTTAACATTGCAACTATATCCTTTTGTCTCGCGATATTTTACATGTACGATATACGATCATCGATATCCCCATACCTAGTTTAATCTTGTTACCGACATGTACTCTTTTCTCGTTCCCATGATATAACATTCTAGTGATCTCCATCACTTTCTTGCAAGCTATATCATTGTGATATCGCCGAGAAGGCCTAGAGTATATATCTCCGTCATTTGGATAGAAAAATCTCACTCTTAATCCATGAGCCTCTACATAACATTATTGAAGTATCTGAACCCACCTTTATAGTCACCCAGTTAGGCCTTGTTTACCTCTAAGGTATTTCCACACCCTAGGGGTTTGGGGATGAGAGGGGATTTGGTGAATCCCAGAATTTCATCCAATCCCAACATTTCCCCAATTTTCCCCACGTTTCCCCCTATTTTCTAAACTCCTATGGTAACTAGGATTTTTGGTATCAGAGGGGATGTAAGAGGATTGAGATTGAACAATAAAAAGCAGAACTTTACGCCTACAACATGAAAGTGTACATAGCCTAAAAATTCAACATTTCTAATAAATAAAGAAATATGCACACATCAGCTGAATTTCATATAAAATTTTCATACAGTGCAAAATAAATTTGCATAGAGTTAGCCATCTCATGACATAGACTACAAGAACACATGAAATATGATCAACAAACTGATCTTAAATATATCATCAACCTCTACTCAATATAGCATGAATTACATCATGCTATCCTCATGTCAAATGCTAGTACTTAAAAAAGCAAACAACTGATGAAGAAAGATCCAGCCAAATGATGACATTAACACCAACCTGTTATACAAGGCAACAGATACAAGTTAGGACTTATTTATTTCTATTTGTAAAGAGACACTATTTCCGGTCCAAAACCAGAAAACTGTAGTGACAGCGAGTTCACAATATACAATACTGGACCATAGAGAAATTAACACAATAGAGCCAGAAGCAATAGCAAAACTGCATTTCATAAATCGTAGGAGAGCAAGATAGAGGCCATTGTATATCTCAAACATTGTTTAACTAGGAGGTCCCATGTATCAAATGTTGAAGGGATTAAGCCAACAACAAGAAACGTGGATCAAATAAAAGCAGCACCCTCTAAATTGCACTGACATGGAAAAACATTCAAAGAACTTGATCTGATCCAGAAGCTATGCTGATATAGAAAAAAGTCTAGTTTATTTGGTAAGTGAAAACCCTAGAAAATATAACAAAGCAGCAGAGAACAATTCTAGCAGCTGATACTAGCAGGCAGTAATCTCAGTAAGTACTAGAGAGTGACAAAACCTCAGTCAAAAAATCTTGAGGTAACTATCTTTGCCAGTATTAGCTAATTATTACTAACTGTCACTAACACTGACAGAAACAAACATAAGTGATGTAGTATAAACTGCCACAAGTCCGTAGCTAAAAAGAACACCCAAATTACAAGTGTGGATCACTAGTTTTATTGATGAATGTTTAATATAAAGAGTTCTCAAGTGTGGAAACGGGGGTTGACACGAAAAAGCAGAGATATGGAACTTCATGTGCCAAGTAGTCAAGCAAAGTATTATATAATCTAAGATTGAATTTCATGTGCTGCCAGAACACGTAGAGAACACCAGACCGACTCTACCTATCTCTCTTGTCTCAAGAAATCGGCTAAATATAATCCACTACAATGATTTCTTGGTAATATACACGGCCATCACCATGGACAAACATTAGTTCAATGTACTAATACAACACTTGAGAACAAAGAGAATAAAAATACCAGGAGCTAGTACTATAATATCAAGATAGAAAGAATGTTGCTATCTGTTTGTATGGTATAGTGCACCAAAAGAAACAACACCAAGCATGAAAACCAATCACTAATCAACTCTGATTGACATTGTAAGGAGCAGCTACCACGATGGATGTACCAGATGCAGCAAAATAACACTGATCACCAGACTCTTATAAATCTTGTGCACATATCGACAACTCAATTACTAATACTACTACTAGTCTATTTGTCACTGCACTATATAGTACTACTACATAATCTCTACATTCACATATTTTGAGAAGGAATAGAAGCATTACCTCAAGCTAACTCATCTCCATTGTATATTTACCTCAAGCAAGAGGCAGCCAGTAACTCCACATGTGTTGTTCTGTTGGCTGCAGCAGGTATGGACTCATGTTGTGCGAGTTGGAAAACTTCAACTTCTTGCTGAGAGACGAGTCATTTCTCGATAAATCATTCAGTGCAGATGATCCAAAAATTCTGAAAGTGACAGACTGGAATAATCGTCTTAGATGTACATAGTCGTCTCTATTGGCAAGGGAGCCTTTGCTTGCTCTCCGACGGATTGTTTATAATCTAAGTCATATGAATTCTGAAGTTGGGAACTGCTTGCTGCAGTACGCTATGCTCTGTCATTTGGTTGATCACTATGAAACAACCCACCTATCTCTGCAAAACAAGCATCAAAAGAGAATCCAGATGTGTCTAAAACCCTTCTTATTTATACTAGATGGATCCATAATATAGGGAAAAACAGAGCGAGGAAATTAGATCCATATACAGTAGAGTAGCAGAGTTGTGTCCCAACTGGGAAAAGGGTTTCTTTTGCATGACAAATTAAAGTTTATGGATGATTTACTTGTTGATGCTAGGAAACGTCAGGAAGATAAGAAATTCACAGGTGGTGTTGGATCTTGCTTGAGGCAATCAAGAACCCTAAATTAGGCTGGACCATGGTGGAAAGCAGATACATACTAGGCTGACCTGCCAATGTTCCTCGAATCCATCTCCACCATGCCGTGTATGGTCTTTCTATTCTCTCCCCAAGATCTAAGGAACCAGACCGGAGGGAGGGAGGTGGACGCCGGCGGCGGCCAAGAAACCCTAGGACAGGAGTAGATGGGAAGATGTGTGAGCGGACGTGGGGTGGTGGTGGGTGGGGGGGGGGACTCACCGGAGAGAAGCCGGAGGAGATGCCCGTCGGTAGCTTCCCCAGGTTGATGTCCGCGCCGCCTCCATTCCGCGTTGTCGCGCCATCCGTGCCGCCTCCACTCTGCTCGCTTCCTTCCCCGCCAATACGCGAGTCCAGCCTCGTGTGCGAGAATACACGCTCTTTGTTCGGTTTGGGCCGGTATTTCTCGGGATGGACCGGGATTAAACTCGGAAAAACGCTCGAAGTAAACGGCCTTTCCGGTGTTTTTGGGGATTAACGAGTAAGCCGGAAAATACCCTCCCAACCCGAGAGAAACAGGAGAAGTAAACGAGGCCTTATGGTGTGACGTTTGATGTTATCAAGCTACTCTTCATATGTTAGTGATTGACATGATCTCATGGTCTAAGGACTAAATTTACTTGTAATTATGTTATATCAATTTAAACATAATGACTTTGATCGTATTACTATACTTTGAATGAAAGTTCATCACATCATTCCATCAATGTTGTGACCTTGTTATTAACAACATCCAATGTCCATGATCCGGAAACCTTGATCATCATGTTAATCAACGAGCTAGTTTATATGAGAGGCATAACTAGGAACACTTTATTTTGTTCATTATACACACATGTACAAACGTTTACTTTTAATACAATTATAGCATGTAAAATAAACATCTATCATATACTTGGAATACGATAATAACAACTTTATTATTGCCTCTCAGGCATATTCCCTTGCGTATCCCACTTGCACTAGACTCAATAATCTAGTTTACATTGTGATAAATCTAACACCCATGGAGTTTTTGGTGTTGATCATATTTTGCTTTGGGGAGAGTTTTAGTCAACGTTGTGATAAATCTAACACCCATGGAGTTTTTGGTGTTGATCATATTTTGCTCTGGGGAGAGTTTTAGTCAACGGATCTACCACATTCAGATCCATGTGTACTTTGCAAATCTTTATATCTCCATCCTTGATATGCTCGCGGATGGAGTGAAATCGGCGCTTGATATGCTTGGAATTCTTGTGAGACCTTGGTTCCTTAGCGTTGGCTATGGCTCCATTTTTGTCACAATAGATCACCATTGGGTCCAATGCGCTAGGAACCACACCCAGTTCTGTTATGAACTCCTTCATCCAAACTGCTCCCTGTGCTGCTTCCGAAGCAGCAACATATTTCGCCTCCATTGTTAATCCCGTCACCATGGGTTGTTTGGAGATCCTCCAACTAACTGCCGCTCCATTCATGAGAAATGTGTATCCAGATTGAGACTTAGAGTCATCCGGATCGGTGTCGAAGCTAGGGTCGACATAACACTTAGCGACGAGCTCTTCTGCACCTCCGTACACGGGAAACGTATCCTTAGTCCTTCTTAAGTACTTAAGGATATTCTTGACTGCTATCTAGTGTTTCGAACCTGGATCATATTGGTATATACTAGTTAAACTAATAGCATGTGCCACATATGGTCTTGTACATAGCATGGCATACATTATAGAGCCTATGGCCGAGGCATAGGGGATTTTATCCATTATCTCTCTTTCTTCTGCCGTAGACGGACTTTGAGTCTTACTCAATGTATTGGCTTGCAACATAGGTAAGAACCCCTTCTTACTTCTGTCCATTTTAAACTTCTTTAAAATATTATCAAGGTATGTACTTTGCGATAGTTCAATCATACGTCTTGATCTGCCCCTATAGATCTTGATGCCTAATATGTATGATGCTTCACCAAGGTCCTTCATCAACAATTTGTTGTTTAGATAACTTTTAACTTCATTTAAAAGATATATATCATTTCTAATCAACAATATGTCATCCACATATAATATTAGAAATACCACAGAGCTCCCACTCACTTTCTTGTAAATATAAGCTTCTCCGTAAGTTTGGACAAATCCAAACCCTTTGATCACTTCATCAAAGTGGATATTCCAACTCCGGGATGCTTGCTTCAGTCCATAGATGGAACGCTGAAGTTTGCATACTCTGCTAGCATCCTTAGGATCGACAAAACCCTTTGGTTGTACCATATAAAACTCTTTCTCAATATTACCATTGAGAAACGCGGTTTTAACATCCATCTGCCAAATTTCATAATCGAAAAATGCAGCAATTGCTAACATAATCCTAACCGACTTTAGCATCGCTATGGGAGATAATGTCTCATTGTAGTCAACTCCTTGAATTTGTCAAAACACCTTTGCGACAAGTGAAGCTTTATAGATGGTCACGTTACCATCAGCGTTAGTTTTCTTCTTGAAAATTCATTTATTCTCAACGGCCTTTCGGTCGTGAGGTAAGTCCACCAAGGTCCAAACCTAGTTTTCATACATGGATTCCATCTTGGATTGCATGGCTTCTAGCCATTTGTTGGAATCCGGGCTCATCATCGCTTCTTCATATGTCGCAGGGTCATCATTTCCATAAACCATGAAATTTCATGACAGGATTTCCGTATAGTTCAGGAGCTGCACGTGTCCTACTAGACCTGTGAGGTTCGGTAGTATCCTATTTCGGAGTTTCATGATCTTTATCATTAGTTCCTTATTCATTTGGTGAAGTGAACTCCAAAATAATTTTCGGTGTTGTGCTACTTGTCATTTCATGAAGAGAAGGTTCAATAATCTCTTCGAGTTCTACCTTCTAACTACTCACACCTTTCACGAGAAACTCCTTCTCAAGAAAGGATCCATTCTTGACAACAAAAACCTTGCCCTCGGATCTGTGACAGAAGGATTACCCAATTGTTTCTTTAGGGTATCCTATGAAGACGCATTTTTTAGCTTTGTGTTCGAGTTTATCCGGCTGAAGTTTCTTCACATAAACATCGCATCCCCAAAATTTAAGAAATGACAACTTAGGTTTGTCTCCAAACCATAATTCATAAGGTGTCGTTTCAATGAATTTATATGGTTCCCTATTTATAGTGAATGCAGCGGTTTCTAGTGCATAACCCCAAAACAAAATTGGCAAGTCAGATAGAGACATCATAGATCGAACCATATCTAGTAAGGTACGATTACGACGCTCCGATACACCATTATGTTGTGGTGTTTCGGCAAGTGTGAGTTGTGAAACATTCCACACTCTCTCATATGTGTGCCAAACTCGTAACTTAGATATTCACCCCCATGATCAGATCATAGAAATTTAATCTTTCTATTACTATGATTTTCCACTTCATTCTGAAATTCCTTAAACTTTTCAAAGGATTCATATTTGTGTTTCATCAAATAGATATATCCATATCTACTCAAATCATCCATGAAAGTAACAAAATAATGATATCCACCTCGTGCCGACACACTCATTGGACCACACACATCGGTATGTATGATTTCCAATAAATCTGCCGCCCGCTCCATTGTACCGGAAAACGGGGTTCTAGTCATTTTGCCCATAAGGCATGGATCATATGTATCAAGTGATTCAAAATCAAGTGATTCCAAAATTCCATCAGAATGGAGTTTCTTCATGCATTTTACGCCAATATGACCTAGACGGCAGTGCCACATGTATGTGGATATATCATCATTAAGTTTAATCCTTTTGGAATCTACATTATGAATATGTGTATCATTATTATCGAGATTCAAAAGAAATAAACCATTCATCATAGGCGCGTGACCATAAAAGATATTATTCATATAAATTGAAACACCATTGTTTTCAGATTTAAAGGAATAACCGTCTTGCAATAAATATGATCTGGATACAATGTTCATGCTCAACACAGGCACCTAATAACATTTATTTAGGTTCATAACTAATCATGATGGCAGATGGAGAGGTAGCGTCCCGATGGCGATCACATCAACTTTTGATCCATAGACGACAGACATCTTGACCTCTCCCTTAGCTAGTAGTCGCTTGTTTCGCATCCCCTGATTCGAGTTACATATATTAGCAACCGATCCAGCATCAAATACCCAGGTGCTACTGCGAGTACTAGTCAAGTACACATCAATAACATGTATATCATATAAACCATTGATCATCTTGTCGGCCTTCTTGTTAGCCAAATATTTGGGGCAGTTGCGCTTCCAGTGGCTAGTCCCTTTATAATAGTAGAACTCGGTATCAGACTTTGGACCAGCTTGGGTTTTCTTCTCGGGCATGGCAACGGATTTGCCACCCTTCCTGAATTTACCCTTCGCTTTGCCCTTCTTGTCTTTCTTGAAACCAGTGGTCCTATTGATCATCAACACTTGATGTTCTTTCTCGATTTCCACTTCAGCAGTTTTAAGCATAAATAGAAGCTCGGGGAGAGTCTTTTTCATGCCCTGCATGTTATAGTTCATCACGAAGCTCTTGTAGCTTGGTGGAGAGATTGGAGAACATGGTGTATGCCTAAGTCAACGGGAATTGTTATTCCCAAGGAAACAAGCTTATCGGCGTACCCAGACATTTTGAGTACATGCTCACTAACTGAGATGTTTTCCTCCATCATGCAACTAAAGAACTTTTCTGAAGTATCATAACTCTCCACAGCAGCATGGGTATCAAAATCGTTTTCAATTCACCCATGGTATCAAAATCATTGCCATTCTCGAAACGCTTTCGGAGTTCTGGCTCTAGCCCATACAATATGCCGCAATGAACCATATTGTGGTCCTCCTGATGACTCAAGTAAACATTCTTTACTTCGTTTGGGAGAATCATCAAGTGGTGGGTGGCCTAGCGGCGCTTCTAGCACATATTGCTTTTGTGCAGCAGTGAGGAGAATGCTCAAATTCATGGCCCAGTTGGTAAAGTTTCTACCATTTTTTGCAAGTTTCTCTTTCTCCATAAACACATTGAAATTAAAAGCAGGTGGTGCCATCTACAACAGAATTTGCAAATTTTATTTAGACTAAGTTTATGATATATTTGAGTTCAACTAATCCAAATTATAAATGAAATACCACTCAAAAACAACATCCCTCGTGTCTTTTTAGTGATTACATGAACCAAATCCGCTACAACAAGTCCGATCATCACGTGAGTTGTTGTAGTTTTAAAGGCGATCATCATGATGATCATCATATCAACCATATGACTCATGCTTTACCTTTCGGTTCATGTTCCGAGGCCATGTCTGTACATGCTAGGCTTTCCAAGTAAGAACCTTAGTATTCGCATGTGTAAAACCGTCTTACACCCGTTGTATGTGGACGTTGATTCTATCACACACGACCATCACGTGGTGTCTCAAAACGACGAACTTTTCAACGGTGCATACTAAGGAAGAACACATTCTTATCTTGATATTTAGATAAGGAATCATCTTATAATGCTACTAAAGCGCTAAACAAGCAATATAAGATGCATACAAACATCATATTCTAAAAGTGATATGGTATGGTTCTTGCACTTTGATCATTATTTTGTGCATCTTGGTATGATCTATGTCATTCCTATATGTGTAAGGCCAAGGTCTATGGAACTTACACTTTGGCATATTATAATTTCCAATAGTATCAAATCCATGCTACGAATTATAATACTACCATATCATAGTACTTGCCCGGCAAATCCAAAAAACTAGACTCCTCTAATTTATATTTTGCATGTTTTACGTGGCTGAGGGATTTCGAAGATAGAACCGTTCTTACCTACAAACATGAAACCACAACGATGATAATAAAATTATTGGAAACTCGTTGTAGGTTAGATATTGACTATAGTAGGAGAGACAGACACCCGCAAGCCACTTATACAAAACTAGTTGCATGTCAAGCGTGGAACATGTCTCATGTGCGAGGACATGTAAAGTTTGTCCGGACCGCTTTATCTCACTATGACACCAATATCCAAAATACACATAAAAGCAATAATGTGAACATCAACGCCCACATAACCAAATGTGTACTACCCGTGCAGAGTATCCATGCATAGATCCGGCTCTGATACCACTGTTGGGTTTGCAGCATAGAAAACAAAAAATTCCTTCGATGTGAAATGTATACGCCATGATCCATCTATCTAGATACAATCAATGGGTGGATATACATCCAGAATACATACCCTTGAAGACCGACAAAGCTTTACGAGTATGGACTCGTTGGTGATGTAGTCGATCTCTTGTCGATCTCAATATCGTGTGGAAGTCCGGTAGCACCGCAACTCAGCAGAGCATCTGTGATCGCACACACGTCCATGACCCCGATAACCTCCGCGACCTTGCTCCAGCAGTGCAGCGGAAGCAGCAAATCCTCACTCTAGAAAAAGCCACTAGGAACATGTATCTCGCTAAGCCGAGACCATGGGAGAATAGTACTAGAGGGGGAGAGAGATCCTTCATGAGGAGGTGTGAGTGAGAAAGAGGGAGAGGGGGACCTTTTATAGGAGGGGGCACCCCAAGGGACATGGACGGGGGCCATGGTGGCTGCCCCTACCCCTTCCTCCATTCATGTGAGTGGAGCTCCCACTCACAAATTTGACTCTCCATTTCCTCCATTCAAAATCTCATTAAATTTTCACCAAATTTAATGTAATCTCTTATTAATGTTGTCCAATGTAATTATCATGATTCCTCTATAAATTTACCTAATGTTATACTCTGTCCTACATTCTTAATAAATCAATGTGCTATGTCTAGTGTAATTATTGACTCGCAGAAGAGTAGGAAATATTGAGTAATTTGGATTTGGTTTTGTATGTGTAGATAGTTCATTACTTAAAACTATCGTGGGATATCTCCTGGTTCTGCCAGGTCGTAGTCCTCTAGATGATGAAATTCCTGAGCCTACTGGGTCGAAGCATGTTCTGATGTCGCTGCAGCCGTCGAGGTGGTTTTTCTTTGGGTCCGATTGTCTGAAGATCAAAGTAAAAGTTATAGAGATGTCTGCAAAGGTCCTAGAGGTGGTCACGTTCAGCAACGTCATCCTCCCAGCAAAGAGACATTGCCATGCTGTAAAATCTTAGATTAGATTTGCTAAGATAACCAAGATTTTGGTTGATAAACCCAATTGTAGGGATGACCACAAATTCAATAGTGGTGATGATGATAACAATGGTGATGTATTTGATCGATAGTTGAGAATGCTTTTGTTTTGGGTGTAAATTTCAAAGTTATCGTACAGTGATATTTGATTTTGAATTTTAGCAAATTTCTGATCGAATCGGGTCAACTTATCTGGATAGAGCTCAGTGCTTGCTCAATGCTCAAACTCAACGCAACCTTCTTCAAGAATTCATTGACATATTTATAGTTAAAACTAAAGATAATTATGGTGAGATATATCAATTGGTTTTGACATATTCAGTAGTATATCGCCTCACCGAGTAGTCGAGACGCATGTTTCTCTCTCGTTGCAACGCACGGACATGTTTTTTAGTTTTCTCAATAATTAATCGAGGAAAAAGAGACGACTCGCCTAGTTTTGTTCCTTTTTTGCTTGTGAAGACAAAAATAAAAACAACAATTAGCTGGTCCATTAGTTGAGCATCAAAGACGATGGAGTAATGGTCTTCATGCGGGCCGAATTAAAGGATGCACTGCAGCGAAAAGGCCAACGCACAAACAATAAATACTGACATGAATTTTAGGTAAAGTTTGTCCAAGAAATGATGACGCACTTGTAGAAAACATGCCTATTATTCGCTTGGGTCCAGAGCATTTGTCCTGTTCGCATCACGAATCAGGACTAATGCTCGCATTCGTCCTGGTTCGAGCGGCCAGAGATTTGCTCGGAAGCCGGGGGCATTGTCCCGGTTCATGAGGGACCATTCGTCCCGGTTTGTGACACAAATCGGGACTAAAGTTGTGTGGCGGGACACGTGGCCTGCCGCACAACTTTACTTCCGGTTTGTGTCACAAACCGAAACGAATAGTCCCTGTTTATAAATACGCATCCATCCCTCTTCCTTCCTCCTTTTTTTTTGTTGGTGAAAGGTGTGAGATATGTGTGCTAGTTTGTTTTTTCCTATACACGTAAGGTGTTCGATGAAATGCTTGAGTCAATGATGCCGCTTAATTTCACACAAAACAAAAATGATATGAGGTGCCCGAGTCACATGCACTTGAGCTTTCTCCTCTTTTTTTCCTCCTCAATCGAGGTTAGCAACCTCATCCTTTCATATGTCATTGATACAATGCATGTGTCGATGTAAAGTGGTCATTTCACTATTTATTATATTCTGTAATGCTTTTTGATAAACTTAATTATATGATGCAGATGAACGTGCGGAAATGGATGTACGGTGACCGACGTGAATCTGAGTACATTAAGGGTGTGGATAAATATATTGATGTGGCTACGGCAAACAAAGAGAATTGTTTTATGCGTTATCCATGTGTTCAATGTCGGAACGACAAGGAGTACCCTTCCTAGAAAATTATTCGCGGCCACCTGGTTCGGAAAGGTTTCATGCCCAGCTATAATTGCTGGACCAAGCATGGAAAAGAGGGTTATAATGGAAGACAGTGAAGAATAAGAGGATGATGATAACAACTATCCTATGTTCCCTGAATACGGTGATACTGCAATGGATGACAATAAAGAGGAAGGAGGTGAAGAACGGGCATCAGATGAGCCCGCTGATGATCTTGGTCAGGTCATTTCTGATGCAAAGCAAGACTGTGAAATAGAAAAGAAGAAGTTGAAGTTGGAGGACATGTTAGAAGATCACAAAAAATTGTTGTACCCAAATTGTGAAGATAGCAGCACAAAGCTCGGTATTACACTAAAATTGATGTGATGGAAGGAAGAATGTGGTCTAGCTGACTCCGCATTTGAGAAGTTGCTGAAAATAATGAAGCCGAAGCTTCCAAAGGATGACAAATTTCCCGAGAGTATGTACGAAGCAAAGAAGACTCTCTGCCCTCTAGGATTAGATATGCAGAAGATACATGCATGCATTAATGACTGCATCCTCTACTGCGGTGAGGAGTTCGAGAATTTATATAAATGTCCGGTATGCACTACATTGCGGTATAAGATCAAACGAGATGACCTTGGTGATGTTGATGGAGAGCCCCCCCCCCCCCCCCCCCGGGAAGAGGGTTCCTGTTAAGGTTATGTGGTATGCTTCTATAATACCATAGTTGAAATGTCTGTTCAGAAACAAAGAGCATGCCAGGTTGTTGCGATGGCACAAAGAAGAAAATAAGAAAGACGAGAAGTTGAGACACCCCGCTGATGGGTCGCAGTAGATAAAAATCGAGAGAGACTTCCCGGACTTTACAGGTGATGCAAGGAACTTATGGTTTGGGCTAAGTACGGATGGTATGAATCCTTTTGGGGAGCAGAGCTGCAGTCATAGCACCTGGCTTGTGACTCGATGTATCTATAATCTTCCTCCTTGGTTGTGCATGAAGCATAAGTTAATTATGATGTGAGTGCCCATCCAAGGCCTGAAGCAACCCGGCAAAGACATTGATGTGTACCGAAGAACTCTTACAGCTATCGGGAAACTAGGTGTACATTTGTGGGATGAGCACAAACATGAGCTACTTGACCTACGAGCGTTTCTTTTCGTAACCATCAATGATTGCCCTGCTCTTAGTAACCTTTCAGGACAGACAAACAAGGGATACAACGCATACATGCACTATTTAGATAAGACTGAAGGTACATATTTGCATAAATGCAAGAAGGTTGTGTACTTGGGGAATCGTCGATTTCTTCTGACCAATCATCCTGTAAGAAAGAAAGGTAAGCATTTCAAATGTGAGGTAGATCACTGGAAGAAGTCTGACCTCTATACTAGTGATGATGTATTTGATATGGTCAAGGACATAGAAGTAATCTTTGAAAAGGGCCCTGGCGGTCAATATATTCTGAACGACGTCTCTACCGGACATGCGTCCATGTGAAAGAAGAAATCTATATTTTGGGAGCTATCCTATTAGAAAATCCTACATGTCCGAACTTCAATCGACGTGATGCACGTGACTAAAAATATTTGCGTGAACCTGCTAGGCTTCCTGGACGTGTATGGGAAGACAAAAGATACACCAAAAGCACGGGAGGACCATCAAATTATGAAAGACCCAAAGAACATGCATACACAGAACAATACGGATAAAGGGCGTCACTTAAGTCGTGCCAGCTATGCTCTAACCAAAGTAGAGAAGGAAATCTTTTTTGAAGTCCTTTACAGTATCAAGGTGCCGTCTGGCTTCGCGTATAAAATAAAGGGGATAATAAATATGGCAGAGAAAAAATTCCAAAACCTGAAGTCTCATGACTGTCACGTGATTATGACACAGTTGCTTCCGGTTGCATTGAGAGGGCTTCTACCAGAAAATGTTCGAGTACCCATTGTGAATCTATGTGCATTCCTCAATGCAATATCTCAGAAGGTAATCAATCCAGATATTCTACCAAGGTTATGGAAGTATGTGGTCCAGTGTCTTGATAGTTTTGAGTTGGTGTTCCCACCATCCTTCTTCAATATCATGACACATCTCCTGGTTCACCTAGTGGAAGAGATTGCCATTCTTGTTCCTGTATTTCTACACAATATGTTACCCTTTGAGAGGTTCATGAGAGCATTAAAAAAATATGTTCATAACCGTGCTAGGCCAGAAGGAAGCATCTCCAAGGGATATGGAACAGAGGAGGTCATTGAGTTCTGTGTTGACTTTATTCCTGACCTTAACCCGATTGGTGTTCCTGATTCGCGGCATGAGGGGAGCCTGAGTGGAAAAGGTACGCTGGGAAAGAAAGCAATGATATGTAGATGGGCAATCTTTCACTCAAGCACACTGCACAGTTATACAGAATTCCACCTTGGCAACTCCATATATCGAGGAACATAAGAATATTGTACGCTACAACAACCTGGGGAAGCCTGACTCCTGGATTACAGATGAATACATGAAGACTTTTAGCAGTTGGTTCCGAACACGTCTCATGAATGACACCACTGTTGGAGATCAGCTCTACTTGTTGGCTGGGTCACCATCTTCTACTATATTGAATTTCCAAGAGTACGAAATAAATGGGAATACATTTTACATGATCACCCAAGATAAAAAGAGCACCAACCAAAACAATGGTGTCCGATTTGATGCAACAGATGAGAATGGGCAAAAGGACACATACTATGGTTACATAGATGAGATATGGGAACTTGACTATGGAGTTTCTTTTAAGGTCCCTTTGTTTTGCTGCAAATGGGTCAACCTAAATGGAGAAGGGGTAAAGGTAGACCAGTTGTAAGGAATGACAACAGTGGATCTCAACAATCTTGGTTACAAAGACGAACCATTTGTCCTAGCCAATGATGTATCTTAGGTTTTCTATGTGAAGGAGATGTCCTCTAGACCCAAAAAACAAAAAAAAATAAGCAGACGAATACATCATACGATGAGCCAAAGCGTCACATAGTTCTTTCAGGGAAAAGAAACATCGTGGGAGTCGAAGACAATACAAACATGTCAGAAGATTATAATAAGTTTGATGAAATTCCTCCCTTCACAGTGAAAACTGACCCAACCATCCCGTTAAATAAAGAAGATGCTCCATGGTTACGGCCGAAGCAATCATAAGCAAGGGACATACGCCAAGAAGTTCATGGCCTCATATTGTCTACCTCTGTAGTTCAAATTTGGTCGGCTTCATATTGTGAACCTAAATGCCTTGTGAAGGATATTTTATGATGTTTGCGATTTTCAAAGTTTAATATTTTTCCTTACAACTATAACACATAACATGACAGCACATGAAGGGTTTAGTATTTTTGATAAATGTGAAACTTTAATTTGGTTGTTCCTTCACAAACTATATATGTCGCGATTCTAGCCATAACACAGACATATCACATCGTAAGCCATCCTAAGATATTTCCCACCATTTCCCACTGCTTCCCGCCAAGTTTTTCCGCCCTTTCCCTCTAAACGGAGCTTTTAGTCTTGGTTGTAGCCACTAACGGGACTAAAGATATTGCACGCCATTTCCCACCGCTTCCCGCCAAGTTTTCCTGCCCTTTCCCTCTAACTAGAGCTTTTAGTCCCAGTTATAGTCACTAAACGGGACTAAAGATATTTCCCGCGATTTTCCAACACTTCCCGCCATGTTTTCCTGCCCTTTCCCTCTATATATAGGCCGACCGCGCTATGGCTATCCACACATCCACACCTTCATCTCTCACAACAATGAATAGCGCATAATGGGCCATTCTGACCCTCGAGGAGACCGAGGCGCTGTGCGCCTCCGGCTACCCATGCCCGTCGGGCTACCGGACTCCTGTCAGCTGGATGCTGAGCGCTAGAGAGGTTCCTATCCCTCTTGTGCCTCAAGGTTCTGCCCGCCAGGCGGCCATCACGAACCACTTTGATGCAGAGCTAATTTGATGTAGGAGCGCTTCCTTGGGAACCCCAAGAGCAAGGTGTGAAGCAGCACAGCATCAAGTTTTCCCTCAGTAAGAAACCGAGGTTATCGAACCAGTAGGAGGAAGGAAACGTCATACAGGTGTTGCAAGCAACGCGGAGACCTGCACAACACAAACTCAAGACTTTGCCCCAACGAATCAGTGAGGTTGTCAAGCTCACCGGTTTGCTGTAACAAAGGATTAAACATATGGTGTGGAAGGTAATGGTTTGCAGCAAGTAACAGGTAACAGTGGAAGATGTATCAATGTTAAAGATTGGACCGGGGTCCATAGTTCACTAGAGGTGCTCTCCTTAGATAAACAACATGGAATGAAGGGTAAAAAAATTATAGCAGGGAAATTGAAAGGAACTGAGCAAGGCATAACAATGCAATACCAGACAAAAAGATCCTATGAGATTCGATTGGGCAATACAACAATATACACAGACCACCATCCAACTGCATCTATGACTAGAAGTCCACCTTCAGGTTATCATCCGAACCCCCTCCAGTATTAAGTTGCAAGCAACAGACAACTGCTTTAAGCAAAGTGTGTAAGGTAAACAATCCACTTTTTCCATGAACAAGAGACCGTTGTTTTCTCCCTAGTGGCAACAACACATCTAAAACCGAAGATATTTCTGTCACTTCCCTTGGAAACTGGAGGCATGAACCCACTATAGAGCATAAATACCCCCTCTTGGAGTCACTAGCAACTACTTGGCCAAGATAGCTAATAAAAACGGAGAGCATGCAAGATCACAAATAACACAGACATGATAGTATCAAATAGACAAAACCATTAATCAATATGACATAGTAATCTCAATATCCATCGGATCTCCGCAAACACAACATGCATGATTACAAATAGATTAGATCTTGATCATGAACGGAGCTCACAAGATCTATACATGAAAGCACAAGGAGGAGATACAACCATCTAGCTACTACATGGACCCATAGTCCAAGGTGGAACTACTCACGCATCATACCGGAGAAGAAGGCCTCCGGGATGATCTCCCCTCCGGCAGGGTGCCGGGAAGAACTTCAGATCCTCCCGATCTAGGGACGATGGTGGCGGCGGATACAGAAGGTTTCGTGGAGTTTTGATCGGGTGCCTAGGGTTTTTGCATCGGGGGCTTCTTATAGGCGAAGAGGTGAGGCTGGGAGGCGGCTAAGGGGCCCACACACTACCTAGGCGCGGGGTGGGCCCACCTGCGCCTAGGGGGTGTGGTGGCCCTGGTTCGCCTCTCCGTCTCCCCTCTAGACTTCGTGTCGCCCACAGTAAAATATTGACTTTGGCTTTTGTCCCGTCCAATTCCGAGAATATTGATTTTCTGCCTTTCTGGAACCAAAACCAGAAGAAAACATGCTATTGGCACTGTGGCAACTTGTTAATAGGTTAGTTTCTGAAAAGATATAAAAGCACCTTAAAGTGTAGACAAAGCAAAGAAAAGAAAAGTAGATACTAAACAAGCATGGAGCATCAAAAATTATAGATATGTTTCCGACGTATCACACTTCTACCATGAGCTCACACCGGATTAGCGGATGGATCCCCATTGGCATCCCGACTAATACGACACCTAGAAATCCTTCTTCGCTAACCAACAGGAAAGGGATCTCGCCAGGTACGAGGGTGATGGCCCTCCCCCGGTGAACCACAATGAAGTCGGTTGCCGCCTGTGATGGGCGAACCGGACTATCGTCGGCATGATGTGCTACATTGCGTAGGGAGATCATCCCCGCCTGCGGTGCCCGCACCCGCCACAGAGCCATAAGAAGGGTGGTGGTGGTGGTGAAGACTGCGGGTGTAGCGGCGTTGTCATCCTGGAGCCCCCTCTCCCACGCGTCGTGAATCCGAGGCCGGAGTGGCAGGTGCCCTCGAAATATGCTATGGCTGGGCTGAGTATCTAGCCGTGTGCACCTAGCAATGACGATGATGACGAAGATGAAGACGACCCTGAAGCTGTGTACTATAGGGCTAGATATGATCATGACTAAAGGGGGGGCTTTAGTCTCGGTTTCGTAGTCCTGGTGTTTTAATATTAATAAATTTCTTGAGTTTCAGTCCTGGTTTGTAGCTGAACCGGGACTAAGGGAGGTCTTCAGTCCCGGTTCCATAGTCTTAGTTAGGAAACCGTGACTAATGGACCGTTTCATACTACAACTTTCTTGAACTATGAAGATGTTCTTATATTCTTGTGCCGGGGAGCTAACTAATTTCACATATTAGGGAGTGCCTCTATGACCAGCTTTGTGGAGATGCCTGAGGACTGGATCTTTAGGCATCTCCATAGAGCTGGTCGTAGTGTTGTCCCTGCTCTCGCACATCATCTTGCAGTTTATAACTTCTCTAACTAGATCAATATGCCTGGGAGCTAAATAATTTTCCATATTAGGGAGTGCCTCTATCACCAGTAATGTGGAGATGCCTCAGGACTGGATCATTAGGCATCTCCACAGAACTGGATGTAGTGTTATCCCTACTCTCGCACACCATCTTGTTTGCACATACTAGATGCCTATTTATAGATTAAGCAGCACGACATAGTATCGACACTCACGAAATAATGTCGACACTCATCCCTGTCATTAGTGTTGCCACCCACCGTAATAGTGTCGCCACTCACTGGCATAATGCCGCCACCCACCGAAATAGTGTCGCCACCCATGTTTTGTCCCAATTAGTTTCTCCAACCGGGACTAAACATGAACCTTTAGTCCCGGTTGGAGACATCATGTATCATCCTAGGTAAAACCACTACTAGAAAACCGCTTGCATTTGGGCATCTTCATGTTTGCATGCATATAATTTACCTAAAGCTATTTCTCTAAAAGCCTAGCTTTGTTTTATAAATATCACCATCCTTATTTCAAATCAAATCTGGGCTCGTCCGAATATTTTTTTTGTCTAAAAATTATTTGTAAAAGCCTTTAAAATAAACCTGTAATATTTTATAATAAAAAAAATTTACTAACGGGGGAGGCAGCCGGCCAGGCCCAAAGGCCTAGCCATCCGCCCTACAACCCCAACCTTAATTCTCTAATCCCCTGCCTAAACCCTAGCTACCCCAACACCCCACCCCTGCCACCACAATTCCCCATTCACCCCTGCTTCCGTCACCGGCACCCACACAACACACCTAACACACACGCGCCCCTGCCCACTCCACTGATTCCTGCCCCGCGCGGTCAACCCTGCCCCCGCATCTGGCCCCACCTTGACATACTGTCGCGACCACCCCGCAAGCCTCACGTGGTACTCAGAGTATCTCCACTCGCCTACCCAGGACGCCGATCCGGACGCCGGATTTAGGTTCGGACGCCGAAAATCGGCCCATTCGCGTACCCAAGAACCTTTTTTTGTCCGGATTTGGGCCAACTTTGGTCCGGACTACCCAGGCCGAACCCAGGTTCCCGGGTACGCCCTGGGAACGACGGACGCAACAAACTCGGCAAAAAAACAAGCGGCGCGTGGACCCGCCGAGTCAGCGATAGAAGCCGAGTCGTCGTCTTCCTCGGAAACTAGTGCCGACCACTGGACGATCCCTCCGATGCCGAGAGCCCCGACAACCTCCTGTACTGGGAGAAGTGCTTTGCGGACCGCCGCGCCCAGGAGCTCGCCCGCCACGAGGGGTCGCCGAACGAGTCGCCGCCGAAGCGCAACAACTTGGCCGGTCACCGGCGCTTCTGGAGCGTGCCAGGCCGGACGCTCAAGGCGGTGCTGGAGCACATCAATGCCGGGAATGAAGGGGTTTGTAGCATGGAAAACAAAAAAATTCTACTGCATGAACACAAACAAGCCAAGATCTATCTACTAGATTGTAGCAACGAGTCGATTAGAGTACTCACCCTCGAAGATTCCAAGCGGTTAACGAGAGAAGATTCTTGTGAGTGATGTAGTCGTACACTTGCCGATCTCAAGATCGCGTAGACAATCCTTCAGGCGCTGCATTCCGGCAGCACTTCCACAATCGGACACACGTTCATTACTCGATGAAGACCTTCCTCTCCCTTGTTTCAGCAGGCAGCGGAGGTTGTAGTTCTCCCCTCGCGATTCCAGCAGCACGATGGCGTGGTGTCGAAAGTGGAGGGAAGATCCTGCAGGTCTTCGCCTAAGCCAGAGCAAGTTATGGTGGATCTAGGGTTTTTGGAGATCTAAGGTTTAGAGGGCCGAAGAGGAGGAGGCATGGCCGGCGGCGGCTAGGGCGGCGATAGCGATTCGGCGGCGCAGCGACGACGGCTAGGTGGGGAGGGGCTGGTGGTGTGTCTCTTGGGGCACCCCTCCCCTCTATTTATGAGAGGGAGGGCAGCTTGGGAGAGGGGAGTTTGAATCTTTCCCCAACTCTCTCTCCTTGTTGGCTTGTGGTGGAGGGAAAGAAGGATTCTTTCCTTCCTCCACCAGGATACATTGTCCCAGTTTGACTTTTCAAACTTGCCTTTTGACTTTCAATTTGGAGCTTAATTTATTTCTTACAAATGCCCAACCAAGTGACCTAGGACATGATGCAATCATTCCACTTATTCATGACACATTCATGTACCCTTCCCCTTTTGGTCCGATGAACCTTCTAGACCCTTCTAGATCATTCCGGTGAAAACACCGGAATCATTCCCGAATTCCTGAATTGGACTTTCCTTATATGAATCTTATTCTCCAGACCATTTCGGATCTCCTCGTGATATCCCGGATCCCATCCGAGACTCCGAACAACATTCGGTCTCCCTACTTACATTCCACATCTACTAAACAACATCGAATCCTTAAGTGTGTCTCCCTACGGTTCGTGAATTATGCAGACATGACTGAGACTCTTCTCCGATCAATAACCAATAGAGGAATCTGGAAATTCATATGGCTCCCACATATTTCTATGATTACTTTGCGATCGAATGAACAACTTACATACGATACCAATTTCCCTTTGTCTCGCGATAGTTTACTTATCCGAGGTCTGATCGTCGGTATCTCTGCATACCTAATTCAACCTCGTTACCGATAAGTACTCTTTACTCGTTCCCGTGGTATGTGATCCCTTGTGAGCTAGCCACATGCTTGAAAGCTAATTGGATGACATTCCACCTAGAGAGCCTAGAGTATATATATCCATCATATGGATGGACAAATCCCACTCTTGATCCATGTGCCTCAACACATACTTTCCGAACACTCAATGCCACCTTTATAGCCACCCAGTTACGGTGTGGTGTTTGATGTCATCAAAGCATCCATCCGGTGATGGTGATTAGCATGATCTCATGGTCGAAGGATTTAGGTTACTATGTATCTAAAAGCTTATAGCAACCGAACTATATTAAATGACTTGATCTTTATGCTACACTTAACTATAGGAGTATGTCCATCACATCATTCTTCTAATGATATGACCTTGTTGTTAATAACATCTCAATGTTCATGATCAGGAAACCATGATCATATATTAACCAACAAGCTAGTTTAACAAGAGGCTTTACTAGGGACTCTTTTATGTTTACAAATCACACAAGTATTAATGTTTCCGATTAATATAACTATAGCATGGTATGTAAACATTTATCATAAGCATGAAGATATGATAATAACCTCTTTATTATTGCCTCTTGGGCATATCTCCAACATTCTCCCACTTGCACTAGAGACAATAATCTAGTTTCAAATCTTTGTGTATTCAACACATATGGCTTTTCGGTGTTGTATGTACATGATTGCTAGTGATCAACCGATCTTCGGATCCGACACTTTCAGGTTCGTGTGTAATTGCATGTCTTTGCGTCTCTACGCATCACTCATTCTCTAATGAGATGGCTTTGTATAAATTTGGTCCTTTGGTGAGACCTTTAGTTCCTTGGGGTTAAAACATGTTGACAATATTTTCGTACAATATATCTTCATAGTACTATCCCGCTGTGAACTACACCTAGTTTGATAAGAAACTACTTGACACAAATGCCCTCTTTTGCTGCTATAATAGCAGTCATATACTTAGCCTTTTGTTGTAGTATCTGTCACAATGTCTTAACTTTGGAACTCATCCAAATCCATTATGGAACATACTTTCCATTATATTGTGCCACCCTTAGTTCAGATTGAGATAAACTTAATTTTTGCTTTGTGACAAAACTAGTATCAATGTAGTACTTTTACAATGAACTAACCATCTATTTGTCACCTGTACAAAAATAATATATTCTTAGTTCTTCCAAATGATCATAAGAATATCCTTACTATCGTCCAATGATCATCTTATGAATCATTGTGGTATATGATCATAACGTTTAGAGCATAGGACATATCTGGATTTGTATATATCACATTATGATTGACATAAATACTCTTTGTGATTTCATACATCAAGTATCAATCTATACTTGAATCTTTGTTTCACTTACCAAGTGTCTATACACTTGAATTTCGATTCAATCCTTCTGTGCGACAAGAACCTTTATTATAGTTTCTATATTGAACTCATTCAATATATCATCTATGTACTTTCGGCACAACCATATTAGCGTCTCAATCTATCCATATATACAGTGATGCCAAATATTCAGGTTTTGCCTAAGCCTTTCGTCAAAATGAAATTCTTAAATTGTGTTAACAAAAGATACATCATTTATAATCAACAATATGTCTTCCACATAATGTATTAGAAATATGTCATAGCGCTCCCACTTAATTTCTTATAAATGCAAGCATCTTCATCATCTCCGATGAGATTAAACTCTTTTAACAGTTTTATCATGGTGAAGATTCCAACTTTGCGATGCTTATTTCAACCATTGAAGTTTGCATATGCTTTTAGCATCCTTTGAATTAACAAAAACCTTTGGACCGTGTTATGCACACGTCCTAGGTAACAATTCTATTAGAAGAACTTGTTTTGTTTATTCAACTACCACATAACAAAATTATATGTAGTGGTTTCTACATTAATCCGTCTAGACTAAATATCGCTATGAAAGATCAAATCTTGTCATAGCCAACCTTTGAACATTGTTGTGAACTCTTTTCCAACATCTCGATTATTTCATAGATGTGAAACATCCATGTCTATTTCTTTATAGATCCAAACACGACTGTAAGGTCTTACACCTTTCCAGAGGGTCTTTCAAGTTCAAAGCTTGATTTCTCGTGTATGGAACTATCACGGATTTTATGGCTTCAAGACATTTGATGGAGTCAGGGCCCATCATCGCTTCTTTGCATGTAGTCGGATCATTATTGTCAAATAATGATTCAACTCTCAAATCTTGGTATTTGATTGTTTACCCGACCTACTTGGTTCAATAGGAACTTAGACCTGCGTAACCACAACCTTTCAGGCACGTGAGCCATGAGCATTGTTGTTGCCTCTGGAACACTTTTCGGTGTTGCGCAACTTTGAACATATAGCTAAGGTTCGTTTAACCTTATCAAAGTTCTATTGTCCTCCCACTTAACTTATCACGGAAAATTCCTTCTCAAAGAAAATTGACGTTCTAAGAGACAAACATTTTTGTCTTCGGTGTTATGGAGGAATACTCAACGGTTATTCAAAATAACATACAAAGACATATTCATCCGACTTTGGTTGTAAACATCTCTTTTATACATAGCATACAAATGTTTAAGAAAGGACAACTTGGGTTTTATCCCAAACCATAACTTTATATGGTGTCATTTTAACAGATCATGATGGAGCTCTTTTTAGTGGAAAAGTGGTAGTCTCTAAAGCTTTTAATCTTTAAAATATAATGGCAGTTTGAATTACACCTTTGATCTTACCATGTCAAACAAGGTTTCATTTTATATCTCGATTATTCCATACTCATATGGTGTTTCGGGAAACAAAAATCCACGGAACGATTCCTCAAATCTTAGGTGTTATGCTAAACTTATAACTCAAATATTTTCCTTTATGATCCTATCATAAATTCTTTATTTTCTTGTTACATTGATTTTGAACTTCATCTTGAAAGTCTTTGAACTTTTCAAATGTTTCACACTTCATCCTCATTAAGTAAAATATTCATATATTCACTCAAATTTTTGGAGAAAGCATATGAATTTGAAATCCATCGCTCTCGACTACACGTAATGGACTTCATACATCAAATATGTACAAATTCCAATAATCTAGTCATTCGTTCCCTTTTGGCCTATGAACGGAGTTTTAATTTTCTCTAGGAAAGTTTCACAAGCGTCATTTGATCAAAAATCAAAAGACTCCAAAATTCCATCCACATTGAGTTTCTTCATGTTTTCTTTCCAATATAATTTAAATAGAGATGTCACTTCCTAAGTGATCTTTCAATCAATTTGTCTTTCGACATTTTTAGCACTAGTTTTATGGATGTGATTTCTCCAATGAGATTTGTAAATCATCCATATTTTATGGATTACGGCAATTATTTGAACAACCCTTTTGTTCTCATAATACCTGATAAAACAAATTTTGAAGGCAAGCTTTGATGTTAACGAGCAACACAACAACCCTTTATTTGTTCTCGATGAACATCATCACATATTCTTTTGCTAGTTACTTAGGCCATTGTAGTTCATGAATTGTGTTGTTTCGTATGACGATTTACACCAACAAATTCAGTATCCAATAATCAAGAACTACATTGTTTAATAAGCAAAGAATACAGCCATAACATGTATATCTTCTATATACCTAAGCTGAACAATTCTAGTCTTTTCTCTTCTGCCAAATATTTCTTAGATTTCTCTTTCAGTATTTCTTTATCCTTTCAAATGAATCTATCAACATCAATAGTGGCGCCCTACTTATGACACATAGTCCAAAACATGTATAGTTAAATACCAATGTCTTTGGACTTGCACTTTGAAGTAGATCACCATCATGAAATGTTTGGTGTTCTTTCAAATTCCATTCTTTAGTAATCTTTTAGTGTAGTAAACATTTTACCTACATCAAATATTCATCATGGAACTATTCATGATCAAGCTACTTTTGCTTATAACGGTGAATTACGAGTATAATCTTGCTCTCCAAAACCTTTTGGAGAATTAGGACGACTAGCGTCTCCAACCTTTTGAAATTTTTCATCAAATATGAGAACATAAACTTTGCTATATTATACTCTATCATGTTGTAATCAAAATATCGTTTCAGATATCGCAATATCTTCCACATATGATGGTTTCCAAAACAATTCTTTCAGCTCCTAGATAACCTTGATATTAAAACAATCTTTTGAATATCAAGAATCATGGAGATAAACATGATACTTATTTACTAACACTGGAATTGTTTCTCTTAATTTAATACCAATTATTAAACTTCACGGAGTAACCGGAACTTACTGAAACTTTGCAATAGGACTTTTAAACTTTAGATCAACACTTCAAAACAATACGATACCAGTTCGTAAAGTAACTAACCAGAATTCTATAGTTCTATTATCTCAATTATAACTAAGCGCAAGGTGGTAAACAGATGCCAATGACTACAACAACTATGCAAATTCACTTTGATTTAATTTATGATAAATAGTGTTCAAGTTTTAATCATATTCACTCAAAACAATATCCCTCACATTGTTTTAGTTATTGCATGAACCAAGTCCACTATACCAAGTCCGATCATCACGTAACATGATGTAGTTTCAAAGGCGAAAAATCATCATGTTCATCATATCATCTATATGAATCATGCTTTACCTTTCGCTATTCCGTGTTCCGAGACCATGTCTGTACATGCTAGGCTCGTTAATATGTAACCTTAGTTTCTGCATGAGAAAATCTGGCTTTCTCCCGTTGTATACACTCGCAGGATCTAACACACCTGATCATCACGTGGTGCTTCGAACAATGAGCTTTGGCAATGGTGACTACTAAGGATGAACACTTTATAACTTGATATTTTGTGAGAGGGATCATCTTATAATGCTACCGTCACGATCTAAGCAATACAAGATGCATAAAAGGATTAACATCACATGCAATTCATGCTATGTGATATGATATGGCCTTTATTCTCGTGCTTCCGATCTCCATCTTCAAGAACGAACATGATATCCATCATCACCGGCGTGGCGTCAAGGTCAATGGCACCGCTCCATGGTTGTCGTCCACTAGCATCAACTATTACAACTACTTTGAATAATAGACACGCAGGTCTTTACAAAATTAAAAGACGACCATAAGGCTCATGCCAGTTGCCGACTTACATTAAGAAACATTGCATACATCATATATAATCACAATCATGGCCATATCACATCATAATACACCCCTGCAAAACAAAGTTAGACGCCTCTAATTTTCTTTGCATGTTTTACGTGGTTTGGGGCTTTCAATAAGTGTCGTTCTAACTTACGAAGAAGAACTACAACGTTGATACTAATATTGCCAATCACCCGTTGTAAATTGAATCTTCACTATGTTGGGAGAAACAGGCACCCGCAAAGCCACTTATGCAATACAAGTTGCATGTCAAGCGTGGAGCAAGTCTCATGAACAATGTCATGTAAGGTTAGCCCGGGCCGCTTCATCCCACCATCCCGCAAGATGCAAAGTACACAAGAACCAATCGACAACAAACGCATCAACACCCACAATGACCATTGTGTTCTACTCGTGCAATAGATCTACATATAGACACGGCTCTGATACCACTGAAGGGGTTCGTAGCATGGAAAACAAAAAATTCTAACGCATGAACACAAACAAGCCAAGATCTATGTACTAGATTGTAGCAACGAGTCGATTAGAGTACTCACCCTCGAAGATTCCAAAGCGGTTAACGAGAGCAGATTCTCGTGGGTGATGTAGTCGTACACTTGCTGATCTCAAGATCGCGTAGACGATCCTTCTGGCGCTGCATTCCGGCAGCGCTTCCGCAGTCGGTCACACGTTCGGTACTCGATGAAGACCTTCCTCTCCCTTGTTCCAGCAGGCAGCGGAGGTTGTAGTTCTCCCATCGCGATTCCGGCAGCACGATGGCGTGGTGTCGAAATTGGAGGGAAGATCCTGCAGGGCTTCGCCTAAGCCGGAGCAGGTTATAGTGGATCTAGGGTTTCCGGCAATCTAGGGTTTAGAGGGCCGGAGAGGAGGAGGCGTGGCCGGTGGTGGCTAGGGCTGCGACGGCTAGGTGGGGAGGGGCTGGTGGTGTGTCTCTTGGGGCACCCCCTCCCCTCTATTTATGAGAGAGCGCAACTTGGGAGAGGGGAGTTTGAATCTTTCCCCAACTCCCTCTCCTTGTTGGCTTGTGGTGGAGGGAAATAAGGATTCTTTCCTTCCTCCACCAGGATACATTGTCCTAGTTTGACTTTTCAAACTTGCCTTTTGACTTACAATTTGGAGCTCAATTTCTTTCTTACAAATGCCCAACCAAGTGACCTAGGACATGATGCAATCATTCCACTTATTCATGACACATTCATGTACCATTCCCCTTCTGGTCCGGTGAACCTTCTATACCCTTCTAGATCATTCTGGTGAAAACACCGGAATCATTCCCGAACTCCTGAATTGGACTTTCCTTATATGAATCTTATTCTTCGGACCATTCTGGATCTCCTCGTGATATCCTGGATCCCATCCGAGACTCCGAACAACATTCGGTCTCCCTACTTACATTCCACATCTACTAAACAACATCGAATCCGTAAGTGTGTCTCCCTACGGTTCGTGAATTATGCAGACATGACCGAGACTCTTCTCCGATCAATAACCAATAGAGGAATCTAGAAATTTATATGGCTCCCACATATTTCTACGATTACTTTCCGATCGAATGAACCACTTACATACGATACCAATTTCCCTTTGTCTCACGATAGTTTACTTATCCGAGGTCTGATCGTCGGTATCTCTGCATACCTAGTTCAACCTCGTTACCAATAAGTACTCTTTACTCGTTCCTGTGGTATGTGATCCCTTGTGAGACAGTCACATGCTTGCAAGCTAATTGGATGACATTCTATCGAGAGGGCCCAAAGTATATTTATCCATCATATGGATGGACAAATCCCACTCTTGATCCATGTGCCTCAACACATACTTTCCAAACACTCAATACCACCTTTATAGCCACCCAGTTACGGTGTGGTGTTTGATGTCATCAAAGCATACATCCGGTGATGGTGATTAGCATGATCTCATGGTCGAAGGATTTAGGTTACTATGTATCTAAAAGCTTATAACAAGTAAACTATATTAAATGACTTGATCTTTATGCTACGCTTAACTATAGGAGTATGTCCATCACATCATTCTTCTAATGATATGACCTTGTTATTAATAACATCTCAATGTTCATGATCAGGAAACCATGATCATATATTAACCAACAAGCTAGTTTAACAAGAGGCTTTACTAGGGACTCTTTTATGTTTACAAATCACACAAGTATTAATGTTTCCGGTTAATACAATTATAGCATGGTATGTAAACATTTATCGTAAGGTTGAAGATATGATAATAACCTCTTTATTCTTGCCTCTTGGGCATATCTCCAACAGGGAACACGCCGCGCCTCGGCTTCCAGCGCACACCCACGCCGGCGGCCAGGTTGGGGCAGCGCCCTCCGGCGAACTGGATGCCGAGGAGGATGGCCAGCATGAGCTCCTCCTCCTCCGCCTCGGCCTCCCACTCCTCGGGATCGACGCTGCTTCATACGCCAACTGGGCCTTCGTCGGGGCTACGCCCAGTCAAGCGCGAGGCGGGCTCGCCTGTGCGCTCGCCGCCACGGACACGCTCGTGCGGCATCGTAATCGGCAAGCCACGCGTGACGGCGTCGCCAACTGGCCACCTTCGCCTTCGCTGCTCGAAGACTGAAGGCTCGGTGCCGCCCGATGACAGCGCCTTGAGGATGGTTCTGGAGCATTTGCTCCGCGACTCGGCGCCGCAGCCGTCGTTGGTGGAGCCATTGTCCTCGGACATCCTGACCTGGTCCAGGGCGGACTGGGAGGAGCAGGAGCGGTAGCGCGTCCGCCGCCTGCAGGAGCAGGCGGCCCGGAGACGGGCGTTGTCCGAGCGCGAGCTCGCCTACCAGGGCACCCCGTTCTTCGTCCTCGATGACGAGGAGGAGGACGGCCCTTCCTACCAGCCATGGAGGTGCGGCGACCTAGGCTAGGGGAGCTCCCTCCAGCACCAGCCGCCGAGCGATGACGACAACAACGGCGGCGAGGATGATGGCAGGGCCAATCCCGGCTATACATCGTTTTACAGCAACTTCGGCATGTAGAACGGCGATGGCACCCGCGAAGGCAATGGCGGTGGCCTTTTTTAGTTTATTATGTACTACTTTAGTTTAAATTCGATGTAATCCACCTATATTTGCCCATCTTTAATGAAATTCGTCCATCTTTAATGAAATTTAGCCGAACGTGGGAACTTGGCTTGGATACGCGAGCGGGAAACTCGGCGTACCCATGCCGAAAACTTGTTTCGTCTGGCCGAAAAAAGTTCAATTTTCGGCCTGGGTTCGCCCAACGAGTGGAGATGCTCTCACACCCATGTCACACGCTACCGAAAGATCCCTGGCCCTACCCCGCATCCCCTTCCTCCTATCGATCCCCAACCCGCACCCCGCCACTCCCTCGTTGTTGTCCTCACCGAGCCGCACCACCAATCGCTCCGTCACTGCTCGCGTTTGCATCCCCTGCGCCGTCTTTGGTCGTCGCCCTTCCCCAACCACCTCACTCTGGACCTCGCTGTCATGGCCTCCCTCCGACCTGGCATCGACTGCGAGATCCTCCGCCTCCTCGCTGGATGATCTCCCCTCTGGCAGCCATGCTGCCCCGACGAGCTTCCCCGCCGCCATACCTCGCTGCAGTCGCTGTCGTCCTCGACCAGCCCTCCCTTCGCCAGCAAGCGTTGCTTCTCGAGCGCGCCTCCCTCCTTCCTGCGAGATCCTCCGCCTTCGTTGCATCGCTGACCGACCCCATCGCTGTGGTGCATTCACCCGCGAACCTTGCCCCTGCAGTCGTGCGTTCGCCCCTGAGCGTCCTAGCGCGTTGGCCCGCATCCACGCCTGGGCCTTCAAGTACAGGCAGTCCCGCCCGTTATGTCTGATGCGCACATCGCGCCTGCACCTTGCTGCCAGCTTCGCCTCTGATTGTTGGACACTGGCCTCTGTCCTTTCTTTTTCTCTAGTTGTGATGTTGCGTATTGGCGCCGTAGAGCTCCTGCTACTCCTATCATCTTCGATCTAGGAACCATGTGTGGGTTCGTCCTTTGGTTGTGCTGTCGTGGTGACCATGTGGTCTCTGATATGTGGCTTCGGTTGCTATCACCAAGATTATTTGTCGTTGATTCTAAGCGAGTACTGCAACCTCAACAAGCAAGATAGATACCGGTGCCGAACCAAGTTCTCCATCACGGGGCGACAAGATCTGCCACACGGTTCCGAAGACCACCAAGCCCTTCAACATGGAACCAGAGGCGATGGTGCTGGATCAACAAGATCGCCTTCCCTGAGCCAGAAACCCTAAAGACTAATCCCGCCAAACCCGAACACTCGGTGAACCCCAAGATCTTCGACCACCATGTGTGACCCCTTTCCGTGACCCCTATATTTTTAATGGGAGTGCCTAGATCTCAGGCGCCTGAGAACTAGTTATGTCTAAGTTGCTGATGTCATCCTAATATTTGTGCTAATTCTCAGTTGCAACCTAGTTGTAACTCATAAGATTTGTACTAGTTCTCAGTTACAACCTAGTTGCAACTCATTAAATTCTCAGTTACACCCGAGTTGCAACTCATGTGTAACTTCCATTTTGCACGAATCACGAGGTAAATCAAACGGTGAAAGAGGCGACTGAGACTTAAGAAGTTCTTAGGCGCCTGAGAACTAGCAAATCCGGTTTTTAATATATAACATATATACCTTGTTGCATATAATTATTCATGCATGCATACATATTTGTGTGGTTTGGGGGTCTTATGCCGATTCACCTCAGTATTAAATATGGATACCATATGCGGGCTTTTCTAGTCTTATCTTGGATCCATTTAAATTTGTGTAGGGAACCGGTGCCATGTTTTGCCTTGTTAAGACAACATTTAAATTGTCGGGCACCTAAAAAACATGGACCGTCTAATTAAATGTCGGGAGCCTGGTTCCGCTTAATATTGCCTAATTGCATCGCATCTTTGCCATGTCATGCATCATACAGGAATCATGCCCGATCTTCTGTCGTAGTATTAAATAGTTCATCCGGTGTTTCTTTTAGTGCATTGCTGCTTTGCGGATTAGGCCGATGAGTTGATGCGAGTGACGCCTGTTCATCGGATGAACCTTCGGCAGTGTTTTTTAGGAGAGCATTCTCCCCCTTTCTACCTTTTTTGTTTTAATAGTCTTCACTTCCTCATTTTGATCTATTGCTATCTGTGTTACGATGCTTTAGATTCCGTGCACCAGTTATATTCCTTGCGGACTCTATATTGCCTTGGACAGCTCCTATTGCCTGTTGATTGATAGACAATCGGCCTTGCGAGTCGTAGTGCTTGCTCAGGTGTTGTTCGATGTCGTCAAGTACCACAGTTGTTGGAGGAATGCCTCATGCTTAACGTTGGAGATGATCATGTCTTAAATTACAACTACTATTAAAATGATGGGAATAGTTATAACTAATGTAGAGCCACCGGTGGGCAATATTTTTTATTTGGTTTTTAACCGTCCACTTGTGTCCCGTAGGACCTCGAGTACTTGATACCTGTTCCTTGACTATTCACACTATCCGCATGTGGGACCATGAATCCCCTTAGCGATAGCTTGAATCATATCTTATTTATTGGGGCCATAAACTAGTTTGGGGTTTTATTACTATCCTGTACTTATGCCATGCGTATGCCATATTTACTGCTTTATTTACTACTGTTGCTCGTGGAGAGCATTTACTACTGTACTGTTTAGGTAAGTGGAATGTTTTCGCAGTATCGACAAGCCCACTCACACTTTTGGGTTCCCAGTCATTTACAACCATTGGCAAAGACCTCTGGATCCGTTTTGGAGCCGGCCAACTTCATCGTGGGTAGCTTGGTGGGGTGGCCCCCTGAAATATTATATGAATCTTGTGATTGCTTTGTCGTGATGCCTCGTTGGGTTTTCATTTGGTTTTTCCGAGTTTGATCATGCGTGTGTTGCTATTTGTGCCCCCTGCAAGGTAAAACTTTCTGAAAGCCGTGTCCGCGGTTATGGACAACTTGGAGCACAATATCTCGATCATAGACAACTATAACTAAAGTAATGTTATAAATTTGACTTTGTAATGACTAGTAATTAGCTTCACTACAACGAAATGGCTAAATAATAGTACCAACAACTGCTGGAATTGGGATGCCTCGTGCTATATGTATCTGACTAGTAAGTATCGCAACTACAACCGATTGGTTAAATAAAAGTGCCCACTGCTTATTATATCAGGATGACTCGTTCTATCTATATTTGACTAGTAAGTGCTGCAACTATAATGGAAAGAATAAAATTGCCAAGTGTGTGAGTTTTCTCGGTACGACTCCCTTGTTTGGTCTCAAGGGGGAAACACCAGGATGGGTATGATTGGTGTTAGTCTCAGGTTAGATCCGAATATGTCTTTCTTATCCCTCTACAATAGCCACTAGTTGTATCGAGTCTCTATAGGTTGTTTAGTGCATGTTGCGCTGCCGCTTCAGTACACCATACCTATGTAGGCGAGGACCGCCGAATTCTAAGACTCGTCATGTACTGGCCTCAGTACTGACCGCTCTCTTTTTCCTTTGCCCTTTGTCAGCACCCCTTTTTGTTGATCATGTTTGAGATCGATGTCGTTAGCAAGGTTACCCTTCTGGCTTCGCCTGGGCCGGGTTATGGAGGCCATTGGTTATTCTTCAGGGCTCTTAGCTCAATTTTCATCTTGTCCGTACTCGGACGTTGTATCATTGTTAAGGTGATTTGGATCTCGGTACCGTATATATGTATTCTTGACACATGGATTCGTTGTTGTGTATATCTGTTTTGTGGGTTCCATCGTGGACTATTGTGTAATGATATTACTTCGTTTTCCACCCGCACGCAAGTGCCTGGTGGGCACCTTTGAATCATTTCCATGCGGGTTTGATGGGAATCGCTAAAACTTTCATAGGGTCGATCTGAGGGTGTTACACACCATCCGGGATTAAACATGCTCACGCTGGCCCCATCCTACCATAACCCATTAAGTCCAGGTTGGTTTTGTAGGGGTTTGTAGCATGGAAAACAAAAAATTTCTACCGCATACAAACAAACAAGCCAAGATCTATATACTAGATTGTAGCAACGAGTCGATAGAATAACTCACCCTCGAAGATTCCAAAGTGTTTAACGAGAGCGGATTCTTGTGGGTGATGTAGTCGTACTCTTGCCGATCTCAAGATCGTGTAGACGATCCTTCTGGCGCTGCGTTCCGGCAGCGCTCCCGCAGTCGGTCACACGTTCGGTACTCGATGAAGACCTTCCTCTCCCTTGTTCCAGCAGGAAGCGGAGGTTGTAGCACTCTCCTCGCGATTCCGGCAGCACGACGGCGTGGTACCGGAAGTAGAGGGGAGATCTCGCAGGGCTTCGCCTTAAGCTGGAGCGAGTATGGTGGACTATGAGAGAGGCCTTGGTGATCTAGGGTTTAGAGGCACCAAGGATAGAGGGCTAGGCTGGTGGCTAGGGCAAGGAGAAGCCCCAACTCGGCGGCTTGGGAGAAAAACCTAGGGCGGCGGCGGCTGCAGGAGGGCCGGCGGCTAGGGTTAGGTTTTTGGTGGGGCAAGGTGTAGGTCTAGAGGGGCACCCCTGCCCCTCCTTATATAGGTGGGAGGGCGCGGCCAAGGGGAAGGGAGTCCTCCCCCAAGTCGGCCTCCCTGGCCGGCGGTGGAGGGAGAAGGACTTCCTCCCCAAGTAGGTTTCCTACTCTCCCTCCACCAAGCAAACTTGTCGTTTGACTTTTCAAATTGGCGTTTGACTTTTCAAACTAGGATTTGATTTATCCCTTTATTTTCCTCAGCGATGACACCTAGTACATGATGCAACCATTCCAACTTGTTATGACACATTCATGTACCCTTCCCCTCCGGAGTGCCGGACCTTCCGGACCCTTCTAGAACATTCCCGATGAAAACACCGGAATCATTCTCCAACTCCGAAACAGGACTTTCCTTATATGAATCTTATTCTCTGGATCTCCTCGTGATATCCCGGATCCCATCCGAGACTCCGAACAACATTCAGTCTCTTACTCATCATTCCATAACTACTCAACAACATTGAATCCTTAAGTGTGTCTCCCTACGGTTCGTGAATTATGCGGACATGATCGAGACACTTCTCCGAACAATAACCAATAGAGGAATCTGGAAATTCATATGGCTCCCACATATTTCTACGATTACTTTGCGATCGAATGAACCACTTACATACGATACCAATTTCACTTTGTCTTACGATAGTTTACTTATCCGAGGTTTTTGATCGTCGGTATCTCTGCATACCTAGTTCAACCTCGTTACCGATAAGTACTCTTTTCTCGTTCCCGTGATATGTGATCCCTTGTGAGCCAGTCACATGATTGCAAGCTAATTGGATGACATTCCACCGAGAGGGCCAAGAGTATATCTATCCGTCATATGGATGGACAAATCCCATTCTTGATCCATGTGTCTCAACCCATACTTTCCGAACACTCAATGCCACCTTTATAACCACCCAGTTATGGTGTGGTGTTTGATGTCATCAAAGCATCCTTCCGGTGATGGTGATAAGCATGATCTCATGGTCGAAGGAATTAGGTTACTATGTATCAGAAAGCATATAGCAATTGAACTATTAAAATGACTTGATCTTTATGCTACGCTTATCTATAGGAGTATGTAAATCATACCATTCTCCTAACGATATGATCTTGTTGTTAATAACATCTCAATGTTCATGATAGGGAAACCACAATCATTTATTAACCAACAAGCTAGTATTATGAAGAGGCTTTACTAGGGACTCTAATTTAGTTTACAAATCACACAAGTATTAATGTTTCCTTGTTAATACTGTTATAGCATGAATGTAAACATTTATCATAAACACAAAGATATAATAATAACTACATTTATTATTGCCTCTAGGGCATATCTCCAACAGTCTCCCACTTGCACTAGAGTCAACTAATCTAGATTACATGGTAATATACCGAACACCCATGGCAGTTTGGTGTTGGTCATGTTTTGCCCTCGGGAGAGGTTCAGTCAACGGATCCGCCACATTCAGATCTGTGTGTACTTTGCAAATATTTATGTCACCATCTTGGACATGTTCTCGAATAGCGTGAAAACGTAGCTTGATGTGCTTCAGCTTCTTGTGTGACCTTGGTTCTTGCGCATTGGCTATGGCGCCCATGTTATCACAGTAGATAGACCTTGGGTCCAGCGCACTTGGAACCACACCGAGCTCTGTAATGAACTCCTTCATCCAAATCGCTTCTTGCGAAGCCTCCGAAGCACCTATGTATTCCGATTCAGTTGAAGATCTCGCCATAATGCTTTGGTTTGCACTCATCCAGCTAACTGCTGCACCATTCAAAGTAAATACGTATCCAGATTGAGATTTAGAATCATCCGGATCGGTGTTCCAACTAGCATCGGTGTAACCATTAACAACGAGCTGTTCATCACCTCCATAAGAAAGAACCATATCCTTAGTTCTTCTCAAGTACTTAAGGATGTTTTTGACCGCTGTCCAATGCTCCTGGATCACTTTGATATCTGCTAGTTAAACTAACAGCATATGCAATGTCGGGTCTAGTACATAGCATGGCATACATTAGAGATCCTATGGCTGAGGCATAGGGAGTCTTACTCATCCTTTCTCTATCTTCTGCCGTTGCTGGACTGAGTTTTACTCAAGGTCGTATTGGGCAACATGGGCAAGAACCCTTTCTTTCTATCTTCCATTCCAAACCTCTTTAGAACTTTGTCCAAATATGTACTTTGTGACAATGATATTAGGCGTCTCGATCTATCTCTATAAATCTTTATGCCTAATATGTAAGCTGCTTCGCCAAGATCTTTCATTGAAAAACTATTATTCAAATATTCATTGACACTATTAAGAAGGTCTACATCATTCCCAATCAACAATATGTCATCTACATATAGTATTGAGAATGCTACAGAGCTCCCACTCACTTTCTTGTAAATACAAGAATCTCCATCAGTTTGTATAAAACCAAAACTTTTGATTACCTTATCAAAATGTTGATTCCAACTTCGGGATGCTTGCTTCAATCCATATATGGACCGTTGAAGTTTGCATACCTTGTTAGCATCTTTAGGATCGACAAAACCTTTGAGTTGCATCATATACAACTCTTCATCAATGTCTCCATTGAGGAACGTTGTTTTGACATCCATCTTCCATATCTCATAATCATAATATGCAGCGATTGCTAACAAAATCCTCACATACTTTAGCTTCGCTACTGGTGAGAAAGTCTCATCGTAGTCTACTCCTTGAATTTTTCGAAACCCTTTTGCGACAAGTCGAGCTTTATAGACAGTAACATTACCATCAGCATCTGTTTTCTTATTGAAAATCCATTTGTTCTTGACAGCCTTCCGGCCATCCGGTAAGTCCACCAAAGTCCATACTTGGTTTTCGTACATGGATCCAATTTCGGATTTCATGGCTTCTTTCCATTTATTGGAATCTGGGCTCATCATCGCTTCCTCATATGTCGCAGGGTCATCGGTGTTGTCCACCAACATGACACTCATAACGGGATCATACCAATCAGGAGTGGTACGAGTTCTCGTTGACCTGCGAGGCTCTGTAGCAACTTCAACCGAAGTTTCATGAGCATCATCATTAGCTTCCTCTCTTATTGGTGCAGGCACCACAGGAACTTCTTCCGGTGTTGCGCTACTCGCAAGTTCGAGAGAAGGTTCGACAACCTCGTCGAGTTCTACTTTCCTTCCAGTCACTTCTTTCGAGAGAAATTCCTTCTCTAGAAAGGATCCATTCTTGGCAACGAAGATTTTTCCTTCGGATCTATGATAGATGGTATACCCAATAGTTTCCTTTGGGTATCCTATGAAGACGCATTTTTCCCCTTTGGGTTCAAGCTTGTCCGGCTGTAACTTCTTTACATAGGCTTCGCAACCCCAAACTTTAAGGAACGACAATTTAGGTTTCTTCCCAAACCATAATTCATACGGTGTCGTTTCAACGGATTTAGATGGTGCCCTATTTAAAGTGAATGCGGCTGTTTCTAATGCATAACCCCAAAATGATAGCGGTAAATCTGTAAGTGACATCATAGAACGAACCATATCTAAGAGAGTTCGATTACGACGTTCGGACACACCATTACGCTGTGGTGTTCCCGGCGGTGTCAATTGTGAAAATATTCCGCATTTCTTCAAATGCTCGCCAAACTCGTAACTTAGATATTCACCTCCACGATCAGAACGTAGAAATTTAATCTTCTTGTTACGTTGATTCTCCACCTCACTTTGAAATTCCTTAAACTTCTCGAAAGTTTCGGACTTATGTTTCATGAAATAGATATACCCATATCTACTCAAGTCATCCGTGAAGGTAAGAACATAACGATAACCACCGCGCGATGCTACACTCATTGGACCACATACATCGGTATGTATGATTTCCAATAAGTCCGTAGCTCGCTCCATCATACCAGAAAATGGAGTCTTAGTCATTTTACCCATCAGACATGCTTCGCATCTTTCAAGTGATTTGAAATCAAGTGATTCAAGAAGTCCATCGGAATGGAGTTTCTTCATACGCTTCACTCCAATGTGACCAAGACGACAGTGCCACATATAGGTCGAGTTATCGCTCAATTTCAAACGTTTAGCTTCAATGTTATTAATATGTGTATTTCCACTATCGAGATTCATTAAGAATAGACCATCTATCAAAGGTGCATGTGCATAAAACATATTACTCATATAAATCGAACAACCATTATTCTCGGACTTAAACAAGTAACCGTCCCGCAATAAACAAGATCCCGATATAATGTTCATGATTAACGCAGGCACCAAATAACAATTATTTAAGTATAAAACTAATCCCGATGGTAGATGAAGAGGTAGTGTTCCGACCGCGATCACATCAACCTTTGATCCATTTCCTACGCGCATCGTCACCTCGTTCTTCGCTAGCTTCCGTTTATTCTGCAGCACCTGTTTCGAGTTACAAATATGAGCAACCGAACCAGTATCAAATACCCAGGCACTACTACGAGTACTAGTGAGATACACATCAATAACATGTATATCGGATATACCTTTCTTCTTGATGTTGCCGTTCTTCAAATCCGCCAAGTACTTTGGGCAATTCCGCTTCCAGTGACCTTCTCCCTTGCAGTAAAAGCACTTAGTATCAGGCTTAGGTACAGCCTTGGTCTTCTTCGTCGGTGCGGCAACTTTCTTACCACCCTTCTTGAAGTGTCCCTTTTGCTTAGACTTGCCTTTCTTGAATTTTGTGGTCTTATTGACCATCAACACTTGGTGCTCTTTCTTGATCTCCACTTCTGCAGATTTTAACATGGAGAAGAGTTCTGGCAACTGCTTGTTCATGCTTTGCATATTGTAGTTCATCACAAAGTTCTTGTAACTTGGTGATAGTGATTGGAGGACACGGTAAATCCCCAAAGCATTAGGAATCACTATACCCAAGCTTTGGAGTTTATTTGCGTGCCCAGTCATCTTAAGCACATGCTCACTGACGAAGCTACCCTCTTCCATCTTGCAGTTAAAGAACTTTTCAGAAGCCTCATAGCTCTCAACTACCGCATGAGTCTCAAATATCAATTTGAGTTCACGGACAATATCATGTGGGTCTGAATTCTCAAACCTTTTCTGAAGCTCCGATTCCAAACCATACAAGATAGCACACTGAACTGTGGAGTACTGATTCTTCCGAGCGAGGTAAACATTCTTTACTTCATCGGTAGCAGTAGCTGCAGGCGGGTCACCCAGCGGTGCATCCAGCACATAGGTCAAATTACCAGCATTGAGGATAATCCTCAAATTGCGGAACCAATCCGCGAAGTTGCTTCCATTGTTTTTCAACTTTTCTTTCTCTAGGAACGCATTAAAATTGATGGTAGGGGCCGCCATTGATCTACAACATATTTGCAATAGTTTAGACTAAGTTTATGACAAATTGTGTTCTAATTAATAGTTATATTAATCTAGGTGAACTCCCACTCAAAACAATATCCCTCACATTGTTTTAGTGATCACACGAACCAGATCCACCACATCAAAACCGATCATCACGAGAGTTGATGTAGCTTCATTGGCGAACAATCGACATGTTCATCATATCTACTATATGATTCATGCTTTACCTTTCGGTGATCTGTGTTCCGAGACTGTAAGGTTCCCAACCTTTAATAAGGTAGAGATCCCTGTGTTTACAATGCTAGTCCCTGGATCAATAGCTAGCATCCACAGTTAAGATGTAATATCAAGAAACAAAGGTCATAATACAACTTTATAACCAGGAATAAAATAATTTATTACATCTTACATAGCTCATTTGGCTATCACATTACATTGCAGCAGAATATCTATAAGCATGGAGTCCTTCATCTTCAAAGTGCCACATGCAGACATGTTGGTTGTAGACTTGTAATCCTAATCATTAAACTTCACTAATATCAAACAAACCTGCAACATAACAAGTTATAGCCACAAGGGTTAATACATTTGAATTGTATTGGCAAGTGATACTATGGTAATATAATGGAGTCTATCATCTATATGCATTTGGCTAAGTGGAGCTTAGGCTTGCTTTGCTCAAAATAGATTTTCCTTATCATTTGAAAACACTAAGTTTTTGTTTGACAAAATCTTTCCCAAGGCATCTCCCAATAGAAATTGGTGATCCTTCAACCCTTGTTCAACCACAAGTTTTAAACTTAGAAATTTGGATGATGAGATTCTTGATAGCTTCCATGTCTTGATGCTCAAATTGTCCTTTACCAGGGACATGGCTAAGTACTTAGATTTTACACTCTGCAGAGGTGGTGCACTTTCCCCACAAGACTTGGTTTCACCAAGACAAGATCTTTCAGAAGCCTTCCCTTAGACAAGAATGGACACGTTCCAACCTATCATCCCCTACCACCAACTGTCCATTTGGCTAAGTTATTGCAACCTATATTATCCAGGCAGAGCCCATAATGCCAAGTGGCTGCACTTGAAGCTTCTCAACATTTGACATCTCAAATCTATTTGTTCCTGGGTGGCCATCCACAAGTGAGATACACAATATTCACCAGTCCCCTGACCTTGTGTAACCACTCAACACAAACCATTCCTTCCATTCCACCCAGGTGATTCATTAACTTAGTTGTTTTATTAAACAAAACACAAGTCCTCAGACTTAGAAATTTTTCCATAGCATGAATATATATTCCACCCTTGTTTTCTACTAGCTAAGCTAAGAATGATACTAGTAGGTATCTTAACTTAGGAAATTTCTACTAAGGTTACATCTACTAAGATTTCCCATAGCATAGTTTATACTTACCAAAATTCCATGTAAGTCCTACTTAGAAATATCACTAATGCATAGTGAAAATAATGGGACAAAAGTATGAAGCATCACTTGCCTTTTTGGTAGAGGGTATAAGTTCACTCCTTGATCTTTGCAATGTTCACTCACTTAAAATCACTACAATCCAATCAAGCAAACAACATTTCAATCTACCATTCAAGCAATTCATCACATAAAATAATAGTGACAAGACAATGCATGCAAGCATGCCAAATTTTGTTTTATTTACAAAAGTGGTTTATAACAGGTTATAAACATTCTAAAACACTTATTGGTCATTTTATAAAGTGGCAAAACTATTTGCAAAAGATTTTACCTATGAACCATTTTTAAACCAAATCCTTATTTCATGTGTTTGAAAATGCCTTTATCAAAGTAGCAATCTTTATAGGGTTTACCAAATATATTTTTAAATCATAAAACTTGGTGTTTGGGGTCAGAGAGTTTAAAACAAAACATTTCCCAAAGGTTTTCTTCTAAAACCATTTTTAATAATTAAACCATATTTTTATTTGACTAGAAATGGTTTAAATCCAAGATTCATTCTTTTGTTTCACCAAATACTTTTTTGAAACCACAATTTGTTTCCTATGGTCAGTAGGTTCAAAACACACCATTTGCCAAAGATTTTATCCTCAAAATCATTTTGGAATAAATTTTATATCCTAAACATGCATACACAATTTTCTGTAAAAACAAACAATTTAACAGAAGCTTTTTACTAAACAAAGTGCATGGTTCGCTAGGTCTTGTTTTTCTGAATCCATTGATATAAAGTTTGCAAAATTTGGACGTGAGGTTTAAAAGTTATGAATTTTTCAAATTGGCATATCTAATAGAACAATTCTGTTTTAAATCAAACCAGCAGGGCCACGTGGCGTGATATTACTCATCCATACCGTTTCGTCCGGATCAGCTACTCTGGCGCGTTGGATCTAAAGTAGATCGTGTGGCTCAGAAGCAAACATACCCCTTCACCTAGATTCTATCGCATCGCTTGGATCTGGATCCTACGATGCACAGCACTTGTCCACAGATGGGCGGCGCTGGCGGCGACAGGTGGCGGCGGTGTGTCTGGCTACGGCGTCGCGGCGGTTACAGGAAGCGAGGGAGAGAAAGGTGTGGCTCACCAGGTTCGCCGTGGCGTGGGGAAGCTCAACATGGTCGCAAGAAGGCAAGGGGCGCACGATGGTGACGGCAATCGCTCGCCGGAGCTGCGCCGCGCCTCGGGTTCGTACGGTCGTCGACGGGGGCGGGGCTACAAGGCATGCCAATGCAAAATAAAGGGTGCGTTAGACGCGCACGGTACCAGGGAACATGCGAGCATCAATGATAAGCACAGGGGCGGTCTGAGATTACCAGAGAACCTTGCCGGAGAAAATGGCAGACGGCGGTGGAGTTTGAGGTCGTCGTTGTCGAGGTTCTGGGGCGTGCGGGGACGAGCTGGCGCTACGGGGAGATGCAGTGAACTATGGGGAGCAAGCTAGTGTGGTTGAGGAGGCGAGGGGCGGCAGGGTTCAGCCGGAATTGTCGCCGGAGTGTCGTCGGACAAAGGGCGGTGCAGGGGGAAATTGGGCAGCCTGGGGGCACGCTAGGGTGAGGCGACGGAGGGGAAAGAGAGAGGGGAGGAAGGCGCTTTAGATAGCATGGTCGCGGGGGCGTTTAATGGCGTGGTTAACGCGTATTAACGCGAGGAAACGGCGACAGAACGGTCGGGGAGAAAAGAGGGGGCGTGGTCACCGCGTGGAGGAAGAAGATGACCTGGCGTGGGGTCGCTTGGCAGTGAGAGGAAGAGAGTGGGGATGGGGTCCACGCGTCAGCGTCCTTGCGGGTTTCTTTCGCGGTGAAAAACGGTTCGCTCGATGAGAGGGGGAGGTGGGCTGGACTGGGCTTAGTGGGGCCAGTTAGGTTAGGCTGAGTCTTTTACATTTTTTTTGTTCTGTTTGTTTTTCTTTTTCTCATTTGATTTTCTATTTTGATTTTGATCAAACAATTCAAACACTTATTTGAATTCAAACCTTTTCCATAATTTGTGTAGGTTTAAATACTGATTAATAAAACATTCTAATATCATTTTTAGAATAATTTATTTATTCTTTTTAAGTCTTTTAATTATTCAAAAATAGGCTCTAGTTTTAATTAGATAAGATTTAATAATATTTTAAATCTCCATTTAAATTCTTAAACCTTCCAAATCTTTTCAGTAGGTTTTTACTTGTTTAATAGGGTGTCAAATAATTCATCTTGAATTATTTGGAAAGTATTTGATATGATTCATAAATCATTTGAATTGGGTATTTGTTTTATTCCCATGGAATCAAATATAGTTTAATTTCCCTATATTTTATTTGGAAGATTTATTTAATTTAATTTAATTTAATTAAACAACTCTTATTCCACTTGGGTAAATTCCAAAATACTATTTTCTCATGAGTTATATAATTATCTTTATTAGAGATTTGTCTTTATTAAAATAGGGATAGAATGGTTAATGCCATTTTATTTTATTTTGGAAATTCTTTATCCTTTTATTTCATTTGGATTTGTATTGTATTCATTCCATTTGATTATGGACTAGGTCAAGATTGGATTTGGTCTTTAAATAATCCTCATTTAATATTCCTTTCTTCATCTTATAAAATCCATATCTTTTTATTTAGAGATCCAAACTTGGTGATTCCCATTTGTAAAATCTTATTTGAGATTTATTTATCCTTTTAAATATCTTTAGGATTATTTGCTCACCATTTGGTATGGATTTATAGATAGGTTCTTTATTAGCATTGGAAATTAAATATCCTTATCTTATTAAATTCATAAGATTTTATCTATGGCTCCAAATTGAATGAAATCAATTTATATGGTTTTATAATATTTCCATTTGTCATTCTTGATCATTTTGAAATGTTGGTTTGACCAATTTTTATATGGATCCAATCCATAGGCTTGGAGATAACTTGGAAATGATTTTATTCCATGAGGGTTTAGGGTTTGGATTTATTTTCCAAGTGTTTAAATTTCCAGATGCATTTTGTGAGGAATGCATTTCTCTTGATTTGGATTTTGTTGAATTCAAACTTTAATTAAAGTTTGTTCAAGATGGGATTTTAAGTTTCCATTTAGAAACAAAAGTTTCTTTTCACCCTAATTTTCAACAATTGTTTATTTTGTTTATTTATTTTTCACATTACAAGATTTGGAAAATCTTGGGACATGACAGAGACCATGTATGTACATGCTAGGCTCGTCAAGATCAAACCTTAGCTTCCGCATGAGAAAATCTGGCTTGCTCACGTTGTATACACTTGCAGAATCTAACACACCCGATCATCACGTGCTGCTTCGAAACAACAAGCTTTAGCAACGGTGCTTACTAAGGATGAACACTTTAGAACTTGAAATTTATGTGCATGAGGGATCATCTTATAATGCTACCGTCGTTAACTAAGCAATACAAGATGCATAAAGGATTAACATCACATGCAATTCATAATATGTGATATGATATGGCCTTTCTTCTTTGTGCTTCCGATATCCATCTTCAAGCACGAACATGATCTCCATCATCACCGGCATTGCATCAAGGTCAATGACGCTGCTCCCTGGTTGTCGTCCACCAGCTTCAACTATTACAACTACTTTGAATAGACATGCGGGTCTTAACAGAAATTAAAGACAACCATATGGCTCCTGCCGGTTGCCAACTTACAATAAGGAACATTGCATACATCAAATATAATCACAATCATGGCCATATCACATCACAGCACACCTCTGCAAAACAAAGTTAGACGCCTCTAATTTCTTTGCATATTTTACGTGGTTTGGGGCTTTCAATAAGTGTCGATCTAACTTATGAACAAGAACCACAACGTTGATGTTTGAACTATCAAGTTCCCATTGTAAATTGGATCTATACTATAATGGGAGAGACAGACACCCACAAAGCCACTTATGCAATACAAGTTGCATGTTGAGCGTGGAGCAAGTCTCATGAACGATGTCATGTAAGGTTAGCCCGGGCCGCTTCATCCCATCATACCGCAAGATGCAAAGTACACAAGAAGCAATTGATAATAAAAGCACCACCGCCCACAATGATCATTGTGTTCTACTCGTGCAACAGATCTACATATAGACACGTCTCTGATACCACTGTAGGGGTTCGTAGCATGGAAAACAAAAATTTTCTACCGCATACAAACAAACAAGCCAAGATCTATCTACACTTATTTTGGGACTGTCCTTTTGCAAGAGCTTGCTGGGCTGAAATCTCACATGTCCAAGTGGCTGATCAAAATCTTTTTGAAGCTTTAGCCAGTATTAAAAAGGATCTTAAAGTCCCTTTTGCAATGGAAATTATTATGTTAGGAGCTTGGGGCATATGGATGTGCAGAAACAATGAAATCTTCAACAACAAGCATGCTTCGATTGAGGAATGGAGGGCTATTGTCGCCCAGGAATTAAGATGGGTCCTGTATAGAATTAAGAAAAAGAATTATCAGGGCCTCAAAGATTGGATTGAGAATTATTTAGACAGGAGATAGCTGCTTAGAATGTTATCCCTCTTTTGAGGTGGCCTGAACTTGTAAATACTTTTTTGTAACTCTCTATGCTATATAAAAAAATTGCAGTGGGGTGCTATACCCTACTGTTTTACCCTAAAAAAAGATCTATCTACTAGATTGTAGCAACGAGTCGATAGAATAACTCACCCTCGAAGATTCCAAAGTGTTTAACGAGAGCGGATTCTCGTGGGTGATGTAGTCGTACTCTTGTCGATCTCAAGATCGTGTAGACGATCCTTCCGGCGCTGCGTTCCGGCAGCGCTCCCGCAGTCGGTCACACGTTCGGTACTCGATGAATACCTTCCTCTCCCTTGTTCCAGCCGGCAGCGGAGGTTGTACCACTCTCCTCGCGATTCCGACAGCACGACGGCGTGGTACCGGAAGTAGAGGGATATCTCGCAGGGCTTCGCCTTAAGCCGGAGCGAGTATGGTGGACTATGAGAGAGGCCTTGGTGATCTAGGGTTTAAAGGAACCAAGGAGAGAGGGCTAGGGCGGCAGATAGGGCAAGGAGAAGCCCCAACTCGGCATCTTGGGAGAAAAACCTAGGGCGGCGGCGGCTGCAGGAGGGCCGGCGGCTAGGGTTAGGGTTTTGGTGGGGCAAGGTGTACGTCTAGAGGGGCACCCCTGCCCCTCCTTATATAGGTGGGAGGGCGCGACCAAGGGGAAGGGAGTCCTCCCCCAAGTCGGCCTCCTTGGCCGGCGGTGGAGGGAGGAGGACTTCCTCCCCATGTAGGTTTCGTACTCTCCCTCCACCAAGCAAACTTGTCGTTTGACTTTTCAAATTGGCGTTTGACTTTTCAAACTAGGATTTGATTTATCCCTTTATTTTCCTCAGCGATGACACCTAGTACATGATGCAACCATTCCAACTTGTTATGACACATTCATGTACCCTTCCCCTCCGGAGTGCCGGACCTTCCGGACCCTTCTAGAACATTCCCGATGAAAACACCGGAATCATTCTCCAACTCCGAAACAGGACTTTCCTTATATGAATCTTATTCTCCGGACCATTCCGGATCTCCTCGTGATATCCCGGATCCCATCCGAGACTTCGAACAACATTTGGTCTCTTACTCATCATTCCATAACTACTCAACAACATCGAATCCTTAAGTGTGTCTCCCTACGGTTCATGAATTATGCGGACATGATCGAGACACTTCTCCGAACAATAACCAATAGAGGAATCTGGAAATTCATATGGCTCCCACATATTTCTACGATTACTTTGCGATCGAATGAACCACTTACATACGATACCAATTTCCCTTTGTCTTACGATAGTTTACTTATCTGAGGTTTTTTATCGTCGGTATCTCTTCATACCTAGTTCAACCTCGTTACTGATAAGTACTCTTTTCTCGTTCCCGTAATATGTGATCCCTTGTGAGCCAGTTACATGCTTGCAAGCTAATTGGATGACATTCCACCGAGAGGGCCCAGAGTATATCTATCCGTCATATGGATGGACAAATCCCATTCTTGATCCATGTGTCTCAACCCATACTTTCCGAACACTCAATGCCACCTTTATAACCACCCAGTTACGGTGTGGTGTTTGATGTCATCAAAGCATCCTTCCGGTGATGGTGATAAGCATGATCTCATGGTCGAAGGAATTAGGTTATTATGTATCAGAAAGCATATAGCAATTGAACTATTAAAATGACTTGATCTTTATGCTACGCTTATCTATAGTAGTATGTCCATCATACCATTCTCCTAACGATATGATCTTGTTGTTAATAACATCTCAATGTTCATGATAGGGAAACCACAATCATTTATTAACCAACAAGCTAGTATTATGAAGAGGCTTACTAGGGACTCTAATTTAGTTTACAAATCACACAAGTATTAATGTTTCCTTGTTAATACTGTTATAGCATGAATATAAACATTTATCATAAACACAAAGATATAATAATAACTACATTTATTATTGCCTCTAGGGCATATCTCCAACAGGTTTGTCCAACCGGGACTAAACATGAACCTTTAGTCATGGTTGGAGACACCATCCTAGCATGAGAAATTCAAAACGGTCCGAATAATGTAAATCCTTCATGTGGTGTCATATTATGTGATATAGTTGCAAGGAAAAATACCAAACTTGGTATATTGATTATGTCTCAAAAAAACCTTCACAAAATGACCTATCATGTTCGAGGTTTCATGACTTTTGGTCCAAATGACCAATGTTATGTGCAGAATCGCGGCATATTTTGTGATATTGTGCCTATATTATGCCTGCATGTGGAACTTGGGATGGCGAACAATATTGCAGGAGAAAGTTTTCCTTTTCGTCACACGAAAAAGTCATTTTCCATTTTTCGAGCCCAAAAAAGGGGCATTATATGAAGCAACCACCAAAATGTTGTTTCAAAATTCTACCACCCCATTTTTCTAAAATGCTAGACCACCTTATATGGATGATCTCCCAACCGGGAGATCTCAAACCTTTCTGTCCTTTTCGGGTAAAAAAGACAAATGTCTTCCAAATCGGTAGGAAGTGGGTCCGATTTGAACTATAGGTATATGAACTAACGCTCGTGATTTTTTGAAAAAAAAATTAGACTCACAATATATTGTTTCTTTAGATATCCAATGCAAGTTCTAACGAGTCTCATCCCCTATCTTCATGCCCGCCGTTTTGACCATATTTTGAAATGGGAAAAATTTGAAATGGCTATAAAAAATTCAAAATGGTTAATAGTTAATTCATTTTTAATTGAAAATGGTTAATAGTTTACATACTTATAATAATTATTTTATAAAAAAGAATTTTTTCAATTAGTTATTCAAATTCAAACACTTTTTATGTTTAAAGTTTTTTAAGATTCCAAAATATGAAAAAAAAATTAGTTAATTCATTTTTAATTGAAAATGGTTAATAGTTTAAATAGTTACAATAATTATTTTAGAAAAAAGAAAATGCTTTTGAATTACTTATTCAAATTCAAACACTTTTTATGTTTAAAGAATTTTAAGATTCCAAAATATGCAAAAAATATTAGTTAATTCATTTTTAAATGAAAATGGTTAATAGTTTAAATAGTTACAATAATTATTTTAGAAAAAATAAAATGGTTTTGAATTACATATTCAAATTCAAACACTTTTCAGGTTTAATGTTTTTTAAGATTCCAAAATATGCAAAAAATATTAGTTAATTCATTTTAATTGAAAATGGTAAATAGTTAATAGTTTTGAATTAGTTATTAAAATTCAAACACTTTTTATGTTTAAAGTATTTAAGATTCCAAATGATTTACCATTTAAAAACCATTAAAAAGTTAATCTCCTAAATAAAAAAAATAAGGCGGGAACCTAGACTTAAAAAGTTGATTTTTTTTTGAAAACAGGCCCTTTTGTCCCGGTTTGTGATTCCAACCGAGACGAAAGGGCTCTGCGAGCGCCGCTTAGGGCCAACCCAAAATAGGTCCTTTAGTCCCCCGTTGGTGGCTCCAACCAGGATGAAAGGGCCCTTCCTTTATAACCGCGCGCGCCCTTCTCCTTCCCATTCTTCTCTACTCAACCGATCGAATAGAGTATCCTCCGCCGCAAGGACCTCCACGCACGCATGCCGTGAGGCTGCCCAACCGTTGTCCTGCCATTTGCCTCCGTGCACCACCGGCCGTCCTCCACGCGCTCCGCGTCGACCAAGCCCTGCGTCGCGCACCCTTCTCCTGAGGTCGGCCCTGCCGCCCGTGCACCGAAGCTCGTCGTCCGCACCGCACGGAGCTCGCCGCCGCCACCCGACCCCGCGGCGCCGCCCCGCAGCCGCCCCCTGCTCCCTGTCCTGAGCCGCCGCCGACCCCGGACCCGACCGTGCGCATTCAACCGAGCCCGGCCGCCGCCCACGCGCGCGCAAGGTGATAGCCATTTTTCTGTTTTCATTTCACAGATATTTTCTATTATTTTAGTTAGCAAGTGTAGAACAATTAGCTAGGGATTATTATTAGTTGGGTTAGTTAGGGATTATTAGCTATGGATTATTAGTTAGGGGTTAATTAGTTAGGGATTATTAGTTAGGGATATCAAAATAATTCATATCTTTTAAACTGTTTGAATTTGAACAAATTTATAAAATCAAATATGAATGTTTTCCAAATATGAATTCAAACATATTTTCCAATTTGACCAGGGTTGATCCTGTCAAGACCCGGATTTTTAATCACAGATGCCTGTTATGCCATACATCACAATCCCAGTATTACCATTTTTGCGAGACATAACAGATTGGATATCACATTACATCATCCATTACAAACCATACATAAGGTCTTACACAAATAAGGATCTCATGATCCAGTCTTAATACAATTCAAGTAGCGGAATAACGTAATAATAACGATAGTGTAGGCGAAGCTCCATCTTCATGGTCACAGGCAATGCTGACGATGGGAGATGATCCTAGTTGTCGTAACCTTCCTGCGGTCCATCTTCCGGATAGTCCTCTTCATAGTCTGCCCACGGGAATAGCCAGGGACAAAGCCATGAGTACTCTTTAAGTACTCGCAAACTAATACTAACAAGTGAAGAGGGTTTTGAGTAGGATACTAAGCTCTAGGGTTGTTTTGCAAAAAGCCAGATTTATCTCTACTGAGTTCAGAAGCAAAGAAAACTAGTTGAAAGTTTTATAACACCTAAGTGGGAACTTGAATTTCATATCACAATTCTGTTGTGGTCAAGTCAAGTCACAAATCATTTCATAAGTCATTTTGAAAACATCTGACGACGAAATAGTATGGCCACTCCAACTGTCCATAACCGCGGACGCGGCTATTCGAATAGTTTGACACTCTGCAGAGATTGTACACTTTCACCACAACATTCGATACATCCGTCAGGAACAAATCCTGAATTCACCATACTCAGTATTCGGATAATCAATCCTAACCTTTTAGTTGCACTCCCTAGTATAGGCACCTCTCCTGTGAGTTTGGCCTCCCAACCATGACCAACTGTCATCTTGGGTACTACACAGGTGGACAATCTTCACAAGGTAGCCTCAGCTCAGACCTTGGCCGCAAGGAAACCCATACTAACGTATATAAATTTCCAGTCAAGCCCTACCCAAATTTCGGGTATTGTGGTTGTACGATTAAATTGGAATGGTATCGCATCCAGACAACCATCAGTTTTTAAAAAGGGCTAAGGCTCGTGCCTTAACATTTTCATCATCCAAATCATCTGGTGTTCAAGAACATATGTCAAAACATTTCAGTAAAATGACTCATCGTTTTAAGGTTTTCATAACCATTTTCACCAAGTATTCCCATCTAAAGTTGATCAAGTTTTATGCTTAGCATTAACATCTACAAGTGGGGGTAAATACTAATGAGGGGTGGTAAGCAAGTGTATCTTATCTAAGTTCAATCTCATGCCTCAGGATGACATCAAGATTTTATCTAACTTAGGCCAAGTTTTATGCTCTTTATGCTACCTTCAGTTATCTTTCTAGAATCTACAAATCACTAAGTAAACTTTAAGAGAAAGCTTTGATAAATAAATAAAGTATTAGGCTTTGCAAGTAAAACTAGGATTGGGTATCATCAAAGGTATCTAACCAAGCATGCTTAATGCATTGCATAGGTTATCTAAATTTCATAGTTGCAAGTGTTAGATTTCTTAATGAGTAGCTTGCAAGTATTGGCTTGCCTTGTGCAGAGCAGTGGTTGAAGTTCTCCTCGGCTTCTTCCTCATAGTATCCTCCTTCCTCCTCGTATCCTTGGTCGGTACTAGCGTCTACAAAAAAATACGAGGTACACAATCACCACACAATTCTTAACTACTCTATTTAGCACACAAAGGTTCACACTAGATGATCTAGCATCATCACTATTATCACAAAGATTAAATCACTTGTCTTATTTGTTTTATTTTAGAAAAGTAATTTCTACTCATTGAAAAACTACTTAAGATTTAATATTCTCCAACTAAAACATGGGATCATGTTGACACATTTCATCACCACATATTTCAGTACATGGAATGTGATTTAAAGTGGTGTCACAATTTAATAAGGTTTAACCTTTTTTATTTTAATTAAATAAAATGACTAGAATGGCCTATGAGGCATTCTTTTATTACTTGATCATTATTTCTGCAAGTAACCCTATATATTTTTATATATTCTGAAAGGTATTGTTAAATGTGATTTTTTAGAGTTGGAATCAACTCAAAATCTTTCATGGTTGAATTTTGAAAAATGTTTGAATGCAGAAAAGCTTATGCCTTGTTATTTTTACCATGGGTGATCTACAAATCTAAATGGTTTGAATCCAACGGGCTTGAATTAAGCACTCTAGTACCTTTCTAACAAAATTGGTTTCATGCATTTTGGTTTAGTGAATCAAGCTGGGTTGATTTTTAATCTAGGTACAGAACTGAGATTGAAATTAAAGGAATAAATCTAAATTTGAATTAATGGGTCGCGCGGGAGGTTTAACTGGGCCGGCCCAGTGTGCACAGCACGCGTGGGGGATGGTTAAGTGAGTGACCCCACTCGTCAATGAGACAGCAAGTGGCGAAGCAGTATGGGGTGATCTAGGTTGTGCGATCTGGTTCTAATCCTACGACTCTGGTTCATCGTCCACGCCTGAACAGGACACGGCAAGGAAAAACCCTAGCACGGCTAGTGGGGTCGACGAGGGCTCACCGGGGCTCCGGCGATGGGGGTGAACGACGAAGTCGACGACGGCGATTCTACTGGTACCGGCAGCTCCTCCTGGGGCGGCTCCAATCGACGGCGCCTGTCCTCCTCTGTAGCGGCGAACTCCGGTGAAATTCCGGCCACCTGGTGCTCGCCTCGCTCCCGGTGTTAGTGGGTGTGATCAGTGAGAGGTGGGGAGTGAGATGGTGTGAAGGGTTTGAGCTGGGAGGGCCTCTATTTATAGCGGCTAAAGGGGACCGACGGGCACGGGTGGAGCTTGTCGTTGTGTTCAGCACAACGAGCTAATGGCATGGGCGACGATAGGGGGCGGTGTTGTGCTCCCTAACAAAGTTCAATGGCTTGATGGCGAGGCGCGGGGCGGTGCTGATCGGTCGGAACGTCGCGGCGCTCTGGGCGGGTCCGATGGTGGTTTTAATGGCACACAGCATCCGCGGTCCACGCGGCGGCGAACGGGGCTGTCTGGCAGGTTACTAGGGTGCTGGCGATCACGTATGCAAGCGGCGAGGGCGGTACGCGGTCTGTGGGCTTATGTCGCTGACATCGCACTTGCGCTCTCTCGGCACGCACGCAGAGAAACTGGGCGCGAGCTTGGCTTGTGGTCCAGTGGCTGGCTGCGCTTGGGGATTGGACAGGGGGTGGCGGTAGACGGTGGTCAGTGCTCCAGACAAGGTTGGCGAGGCTAGTGCTTCCTCTAGCTTGCTGGCGACATGGGGGTGGCAATGGTGCTCTCGGCATGGTCACCATTGATGGCTATGCTTGCTCACAGTGGTGCTAAGTCTAGTTAAATTAGTTTGATCATCTACTGAGAGTGTAGAGTGATCTAGGAAGGGGACAAGGTTGGCCAAAATTACTGCTACTAATAGTGTTTGATGTTTGTTTGTTTGCTGCAAACAAGGTGTTTGATGAAATGGCCGAAAGAAATTCAAATTTCAATTTTGGATTCAAACTTGGTGGGTTTGCTAGGCACATACTAGGGAGCATCTGGTTAGTTGGATTAGTCAAGGGGCACTGGTTTGGTTGGGTTTTGAAAATGTGTGATCTTCACATATGATAAAGATTCAATTTTCAATTGTCATTTGAATAGGGTTGCTAAATGTTTCTGCAAGTTTAAAAGGTGGGCTTTGATTCACTTTTACTTGGTCTTGTAAGGGGTAAAAAGAAATGGAAAAGTTTCTGTTTGAAATTTTGGACTAGAAACACTCAAAGTGACCAGGTGAGCAAGATTGGCAAAAATGACCATTTGCCTTATTTAATTTTTTTTATTTTCTCTTGATTTGTTTCTGCTGGAAATGTTTTAGATGATGTTATTTTCATATTTAAACCATTTCTTGCTATTTAGGTTAATCACACAAGTCCATTCATGCATTCATACAATCATCACATACACACATGCATTCATATGATTTTTATTTAATCAAAGTTTTTGTTAACCCTAACTTTAGTGATTAGAATTTGATAAGCATGATCAATATTTTTGGGATGTTACAAACCTTCCCTCCTTAAACAAAATATCGTCCCGAGATTTGAGAAAGAATAAAAAAGATTACCTAGAATTTAAAGAGATCGGGAAACTCCGTCCTGATGTGATCTTCTCTCTCCCAGGTAGCTTCTTCTTCAGTGTGGTTGCTCCACTGGATCTTGAGAAACTTGATGCTTTGGTTCCTGGTGGTTCTGAAAGCTTCCTCCAAAATACGGATGGGTACTTCGGGATACGTCAGGTCATCGCTGATCTCTATGGTCCGGTGATCAATGTTCTTGAAAACTTCAGTCTTCTCCAGAACTCAAGGCATTTGCGAAGCAACGATATATGGAACACATTATGCACTGCTGACATTTCTTCCGACAGTTCCATTTGATACGAGACTTCTCCTCGACGGTTCAGGATCTTGAAAGGTCCGATATATCTGGGGGCTAACTTTCCTTTGAGCTGGAAACGCTGCATTCCCTTCAAAGGCGACACTTTGAGATACACAAAATCTCCGATATTGAAAGCGAGGTCTCGACATCTCTTGTCGGCGTAACTCTTCTATCTTGACTGGGCGGTCTTGAGGTGCTCACGGATCTTATGAACTTTCTCTTCTGCTTCTTGTAGGATGTCGGTTCCAAAAATCTGACTCTCTCCTACTTCCGACCAGTTCAAAGGGGTACGACACTTCCTTCCGTACATGAATTCAAATGGGGCCATTTGCAAACTAGCTTGATTACTGTTGTTGTAAGAGAATTCTGCGAAAGGCAGACAAACTTTCCATTTAGATCCATACTCTAGCACACATGCTCTCAACATATCTTCGAGTATTTGATTTACTCCCTCTGTTTGTCCATCGGTCTGAGGGTGATACGTTGTGCTGAAATCTAGTCGGGTTCCTAATCCTTATTGGACTTTTTTCCAGAATCTCGAGGTAAACCGAGTTCCTCGATCTGACATGATGTTCTTGGGGACTCTGTGTAAACTGACGATTCTAGCTATGTATAACTCTGCTAGCTTCGAACTATGGTAGGTGGTCTTGACTGGTAAGAAATGGGCTACTTTGGACAATCTGTCAACTATGACCCAAATAGAGTCATTTACCCTACTATAAGTAGGCAATCCGGTGATAAAGTCCATTCCAACTGAATCCCATTTCCATTCTGGAATCTGTAATGGTTGCAATAGTCATGCGTGTCTTTGATGTCCCGCCTTGACTCTCTGGCAAATATCACACTTGGCGATATAGCTTCCGATTTCTCTCTTCATCTTATGCCACCAAAATTGCTCCTTCAGATCCCGATACATCTTCGTTCCTCCGAGGTGAATAGAATAAAGAGTGTCATGGGCTTCCTTCAAAATAACTTCCTTCAACTCTGAATCTGCTGGTATGCAGAGACGTCCTTTGTACCATAGAACTCCTTCTTTATCCTCGGTGAATCCGGGTACTTTGCCTGTACCGATACGACGTTTGATTCCGTCGATACTAGCATTTCCTTTCTACGCCTCCTTGATCTGACTGATCAAAGTGGGTTGAAGTTCGATGCTAGCCAATAATCCTTCACTTACTAATTCCATTCTAAAATCTTCCATCTCTTTGTGAGAACTTGTTTGCTCCTTCAGAATCATGGAGTTCAAGCGGCATGGCAATCTGCTAAGGGCATCTTCTACCACATTGGCTTTACCGGGGTGATAGTGAATGTCCAGATCATAGTCCTTGATTAGCTCAATCCAGCTTCTCTGCCTCATATTCAGCTCCTTGTGAGTGAATATATACTTCAGGCTCTTGTGATCCGAATAAATCGCACAACGATTTCCCATCAGATAATGCCTCCATGTCTTCGGGGCTAGAACTACGGCTGCTAGTTCAAGGTCATGGGTTGGATAATTCTGCTCATGCTGGTTTAGTTGTCGGGATAGATAAGATATAACTTTTCCTTCTTGCATCAACACACATCCGATACCGATCTTAGATGCATCACAATACACATCAAACGGCATCGTGATATCTGGAATGATCAAGATTGGGGCTGAAATCAATATCCTCTTGAGTTCCTAAAAACTCGCTTCACATTTGTTCGTCCATTCAAACTTCTTGTCCTTCTCCTGCAATTGGGTCATGGGTCTTGCGATACTCGAGAATCCTTCTAAGAACTTGCGGTAGTATCCCGCTAATCCGAGAAATGCATGAACTTGGGTTTGAGTGGTTGGGGCTTGCCAATCCTCAACATCCTTCACCTTCACAGGGTCAACGGAAATTCCTCCGGCTGATACAATGTGTCTGAGGAATCCTACCTCCTGTAACCAGAATTCACATTTGCTAAACTTGGCATACAACTGATGCTCCCTAAGGGTTCGAAGGATGGTTCTTAGGTGTAGCTCATGTTCTTCCTCCGATTTGGAATAAATCAGAATGTCATCAATGAAAACCAACGACAAACTTATCCAGGAAGTCCATAAAAATCTTATTCATGAGATTCATGAAATAAGCGGGGGCATTGGTTAATCCAAAAGACATGACAGTATACTCATATAATCCATATCTGGTGGTAAAGGAAGTCTTTGGAATATCCTCTGCGTGAATCTTGAGTTGGTGATAGCCAGTTCTAAGATCAATCTTAGAAAACACTTTGGCACCAGTCAACTGGTCAAACAGATCTTCTATCTTTGGCAACGGGTACTTGTTCTTGATGGTGACATTATTCAACTTCTGATAATCCGTACATTAACGGTTACCTCCATCCTTCTTGTCCACAAACAAGACAGGTGATCTCAATGGTGACGCACTTGGTTGAATCAATCCAATTTCCAGCATAGCATCCAGTTGCTTCTTCAGTTCCACTTGTTCCGACGGGTTCATACTATATGGTCTCTGGGCTATGGGTCCGGTTCCAGGGATTAGTTCAATGATAAACTCGATATTCCGATCTGGGGGCATACCGGGCAAAACATCTGGAAATACATCGAGGTATTCACAGACTATTCGGACTTGATCAATGGTTGGCTGGGCTATACACTTGTTGCATTTGAATTGACGGGGCAAGGTTTCCGATACATGGTCTACTGATATTCCGGCGGTACTGGTCATGGTTATGGATTTCTTGGCGCGGTCAATTAATCCTTTATGTTTGACATCCAATCCATTCCTAGTACTACTTCGAAACCTTTAGTTCCAAGTACTATTAGATTAGCATAAGAATCTATGCCATGGATTCGGATAGGCACGGCCTTGCAAATATGTCTAGATTTGGTGGTTGAACCAGGTATTTGAACAATCATAACATGCTTCAATTTGGTTGGTTGAATCTTACTAGTGCGTGCAAATTCTTCAGTAACAAATGAGTGCGATGCTCCAGAATCAAACAACACTCTTGCAAGTACTGAGTTAATAGAAAACATACCCAGCATGACATCTGGCGCTTCCTGGGCTTCTTTAGCATGCATGAGAAAGAGACGACCGTTGCGGTAGAGTGAGTTCCCTGAGGCAAACCTCCTTCCGGGCTAAACACGACGTTGCTGCTGAGATGGGGAATTTGCATTGGGGGCTGCGGCAATCTTCTTGGGGCACTCATTGGAATAGTGGCCCTTGGTTCCACATTCATAACAAGTCACCTGAGACTTGTCCTTTGTCGCAACAGGCACAACATTGCTTCCAGTCCTTGGGGCAGTGTTGGTGTTGGTGGCGGCATTATTGTTGTTGAACTTAGGCGGGGCATGGTTGAAGTTGCTGGGGTTGCCGGGGTTGTTGTGATTTCCTCCGGGCCTTGGGTTTCCACGGTTGGGATAGGTCGAACGGTTCATCGGGGGTCTGTTGGTTCTTGGGGCAAATCCTGGAGATGGGTTGGGGCGATATTTTGGTGTATGGTGGGTTCCTGGTTGACGCATCATGCGACGCTTGTGGTTCTCAATAGCTTGGTTGATCTTTCCTTCCATCTGAATGGCAGAGTCAACTAAAGCTTCAATATCAGCAAAGGGGATATTGACTAACATTGTCTGCATCTCATCATGCAAACCATTCAGAAATCTCTCTTTCTTCTTGGCTTCAGTGCTGATCTCATCAGGGTCATACCTTGTGTAACATCCCAAAAATATCAAACTTAGATCATAAAAACACTAATCATCAAGTTTAGGGTTAACAAAAACTTTTCTAAATGAATTCATGAATGCATGTATATGTGTATGCATGGATTTTGAAATTCTTTGAAAACCACCTTGTTGTGTGATCCATTGCTTGTAAAATGTTTCTTAGGTGAAAAGAACATCATCTAAAACATTTCCCACACTTTTCCTAAAGACAAGTAAATCAAAACAAATATATTAGGTGAATGGTCATTTTGACCAATTTAACTCCCATGCCTACTTTGGCTGTCTCAAACTTCTAAAACCAAACAGAAACTTTTCTGGATCTTTGCACCCCTTGAATGTATTCATAACAAAGTATAAAGGCCCACTTTGTGATCATCCAGAAACTTTCAAATGCATAGTTTAAATGACAATTCAAAATTGAATCTTCTTCATATGGGAAGATCCCACTTTTTCAAAACCCACTCAAACAAGCTCAACTTTCAAAACCCCAGCATCTGCAGACTCACCAGAACCAATCTAGCAAACCCACCAAAATTCATTTCTAAATTCAAAACTTGATTTCATGCGGCCATTTCATCAAACAGGTTGCAGACACAAATCAAACAAAACATCAAACACTATAGTGTGCAGTGTTTTGAGCCTAACTTGTTCCCTAGTTAGCTCACACACAACCCAGTAGATCATCTTGAAAGATTAGCCCAACACTAGCACCCCTGTGAGCTTGCCATTGTCATTAATGGTGAACAGCCGAGCACCCCCATGTCACCCCATTGTGGACAGCAAGCTAGGAGCAGCAGCAAGCCTAGCCAGCAAGTCTGGGAGGCAGCCCACCGTCCACCGCCACTGCCTGTCCCAGCCGCGAGCGTTGCCAAGCCCTAGACCACGCGCACGAGACACGCCCAGACCATGCCGAGCGTGCGCCAGAGCGCCACCCTCGACCATCACCCACAGACCGCGCGCCGCCCTCACCGCGTGCATACACGATCACCACCGACCCAGGAGACCGCCAGACACCCCCGTTTGCCGCCCCGTGCCATACAGCCACCGCCCGCCGTCGAAGACGCCGCCTCTGCCGCGCAGAGCGCCGCCCGTTCCAGACCAAACCGCACCGCCCCATGCCTCGCGATCATGTCGTTGAGCATCGCCAGGAGACACAGCACCGTCCCCTACCCTTGCCCATGCCTATAGCCGCCTGTAACGTCGCCCCCGACGAGCTCACCGTGCGCCCCGACGGTCGCCTAGCTCGACTATAAATAGAGGCCACCCCCGCACGATTTCTTCACACCATCTCACTCCCCTCTCCACAATGACCGTGCCACACCATCCTCAGAGCAAACCGAGCACCACCTCGCCGGAATTTCACTGGAGCCTGCCGCTGCCGGAGAAGAAGGGAGCCAGCGATTGGAGCCGCCCCAGGAGAAGCCACCGGTACCAGGAGGTTCGCCGTCGTCGACTTCGTCCCGCCTCGCCGACCCTCGCCCGTACCCCGGTGAGCCCCCAGCACCCCTCACTGGCCGCGCTAGGTTTCGTTCTCGCCGGAGCTGTCTCGCGTCGACGATGACCCTCAGCCGTTGGATTAGAACTAGATCGAACGATCCACGTTGCCCCATACCGCTTCGCCCAGCCCCGTGTCACTGACGAGTGGGGACACCCACTTAAGCAGCCCGCGGGAGCACTGCACTTAGCAGGCCGGCCCGTTAAAATTTCCCGCGCAGCCCAGCAATTCAAATTAAACCTTTTTCTTCTTAAATTCAAACACACTTCTGTACCCAACTTAAAAAATCAACCCAGATCAATTCAGTACACCAAATTGGATGAAACCAATTTTGTTGGAAAGGTCTGTGAATGCTTAATGCAAGCCCGTTGGATTCAAGTCATTTGGATCTGTAGATCACCCATAGTAAAAATAACAAGGCAGAAGCTTTGCTGCATTCAAACATTTTTCAAATTTAAACCATAAAAGCTTTTGAGTTGATTCCAACTCTCAAAAATCACATTTAACCATACCTTTCAGAATATATAAAAATATATAGGTTTACTTGCAGAAATAATGTTCAAGTAATAAAAGAATGCTTCATAAGCATTTCTAGCCACTTTAATTAATTAAAATAAAAGGGTAAAACCTTATTAAATTGTGACACCACTTTAAATCACATTCCCATGGACTACAATATGTGGTGATGACATGTGTCAAAATGATCCCATGTTTAGTTTGGAGAATATTAAATCTTAAGTAGTTTTTCAATGAGTAGAAATTACTTTTCTAAAAATAAGAAGTTTTAAACCAAGCTTTAACCTTGTAATGTTAGAGATGATGCTAGATCACCTATAGGAACCTTGTGTGTGATGATTGCAAGTAGTTAAGTATTGTTTGGTGATTCTATACCTCGTATTTATTCATAGACGCTAGTACCGACCAAGGATACTACGAGGAGGAAGGAGGATACTACGAAGAGGAAGCCAAGGAGAACTTCAACCACTGCTCTGCACAAGGCAAGCTAGTAACCTTGCAAGCTAACACTTGCAATTTAGCAAGCTTATATTGACATTGTGCAAGCTAACACTTGCAAGATACCCTACTGATGCCACAAACCCATACTTGTGATATGACTATTATATTCCGTAAGCCTATGTGACCATATCCACTTGCTAAACCAATCCTAGTTTTATGGCAAGCTTCTTACTTTATTTCTTTATCAAAGCTTACTTAGAGCCTACCTAAGAGTTTGGTAGATACTAGACAGCGGTGCTGAAGGTTGCTTAAAGAGCATAAAATTTGTCCTAAGCTAGAAACTTTGATATCACCCTAAGATATAAGGTTGGACTTAGTGAAACTCCACCAATTACCACCCCTCTTACTACGCTCACCTGTATATGCTAGTGCTAAGCATAAAACTTGATCCACTTTAGATGGGAATACTTGGTGGAAAAATGGTTATGAAAACCTTGGAATGATGGATCATTCTATTGAAATGTTTTGGACATGTGTTTCCAAACACTTGATGATTTTGGTGATGAAAATGTTGAGGCATGAGCCTTAGCCCTTTATAAAACTGATGGTTGTCTGGATGCGATACCATTCCAATTTTAGCGTACAACCACAATACCCGAATATTGGGTAGGGCTTGACTGGAAACTTATATACCTTAGTATTAGTTCCCTCACGACCAAGGTCTGAGCTGAGGCTACCTTGTGAAGATTGTCCACATGTGCAGTACCCAAGATGACAGTGGTCATGGTTGGGGGCCAAACTCACAGGAGAGGTGCTGATACTAGGGAGTGTAATTGAAAGGTTAGGATTGATTATCCGCATACTGAGTATGGTGAATTCAGGATTTGTTCCTGACGGATGTATCGAATGTTGTGGTGAAAGTGTACAATCTCTGCAGAGTGTCAAACTATTCGAATAGCCGCGTCCACGGTTATGGACAGTTGGAGTGGCCATACTGTTCCCCCGTCAGACTTTTCAAAATGACTTGTGAAATGAGTTGAGACTTTGACTTGACCACAACAGAGTTGTGACCTGAATTACAAGATCCCACTTAGGAGTTATAAAATTGTGACTAGCTTTGGAACTTAGAAGAGATAAATCTGGCTTTTTGCAAAACAACCCTAGAGCCTAGTGTCCTATTATCCAAAAAACCCTTACATGTTAGTATTAGTTTGCGAGTACTTAAAGAGTACTCATGGCTTTGTCCCTGGCTATTCCCATGGCCAAACTATGAAGAGGAGTACCTGGAAGATGGACCCCAGGAAGGTTACGACAACTAGGATCATCTCCCATCGTCGGCATTGCCTGTGACCCCGAAGATAGAGCTTCGCCTACGCTACCGTTATTATTACGTATTCCGCTGCTTGATGTTGTATTAAGAACTGAATCATGAGATCCCTATTTGTGTAAGAACTTATGTATCGTTTGTAATGGATGAAGTACTATGGTATCCAATTCTGTTATGTCTTGCAAATATGGTAATCCTGGGATTGTGATGTATGGCATAACAGGCATCTAGGATTGAAAAATCCGGGTGTTGACAAGTTGGTACCAGAGCCATCCTGACCATAGGAGACCCTAGTTAGATTGGACGTTGAACCAAAAACTTAGTTTCAAAACCAAAGAACAAAGATATTTATGAAAACTTATTCTCATTCTTACCTCTTTAATTCTTTAATAAAACTTCATGTTCCCCAAAATCTCTTGCAAAATAGATAAAATTTTGACACACTTGATCACTCTGCTAATCTACTCATCCTCTATTTTTATAGATGGACGTGAAGTACAGCAAGTTTTATCAACTCGGAAATGGAGGGGACCTTATCTTTGAGAGGGATCTGGACCAGCTTTCGGAACTTCTGGAATGTCCGCATCCCGAGTTCTTCGGAGCTCAGCTAAATGATCAAGGAGGAGAAGATCTGCAGTGGCTAATTGTTGCAAGTCTCCGAGGAAAGATTGAACCTCCCACTGCAGAGGAAATTCAGTTTACCTTGAGGGAAAACAACTGGCTCGATGGACTTGCTAGAGCAATGCAGGAAGCTCTTTCCCGTCTGTGTGGGCAGAGCATCAATCAGATCAAGGGTACTCGCTTTGAGTTTTGCCCAAGGCGTGATGCAAATGGACAACCACTGGAAGCCCCATACCACCCCGAGCTGAAGACTCAATTGGACCACCTTAGCTTCATGATGTATGATCGTCAGCAAGAGTTGGACAACTGTCGTGACTATTTCAACCACAAGTCTGCCATCATCAAGACGAAGGATCAGACCATCGCCATGCTAGCAAAGGATCGCAAGTCTCGCTGCCGTCAGCTCGACAAGAAGGAGCGCATTATTGCCCGTCTTTGCCATCGCATCTCATGTCTGGAAGAGACCATCCACGAGAGAGACATGCAGTTAGAGGAAAGGGAGAATGCCGGAGAGGATCTTCGTGGAGACCCTTACTCCTATCTCAGCGATGACGATGATTTTCTGGAGGATCAGGCCATGGACTTCTTCACCGATGAGGATGATTTCGCCTTCATCGATGATGCGGAAGATGATGAAGCCACCGACTCCGAGCAGTAGTAGCACTGAGCACTAGCGTAGTGAGTAGTAGTCGGTCCCACTGTATCGTAGATTCCAGAATGGTTCTTAAAACCATCTGTTTTTCCTTGTTGTGGTGTGTGTTGTACTGTGTGCTAGGAATGAATGAATGAAAAAGCAAGTTGCTAGAAAACTTGAGTTAAACTCCAAAAACTTTTCAAAAACCCAAAACCTTAGCAATTTCCCTCTTTTCTCATGATCTATATCAATCTTCAGATGCCACGTGGAGGAAGTGGTTCAGCCCCGGACCCGATGTTGCAGATCCTGCAAATGTTGAATTCTGATCGCGAAGCTGAAAGACCGAACGTCAAGACAACCTAGCCACTCTGCAACAGATAGCCCAACTAGCCCACAACAGCCAAGGCCATGGAAATCAGGATAACCACGGATCTAAGCTCAAGAATTTCCAGAATACCAACCCACCCGTTTTCACCAAGTCGGAAGAACCCCTAGACGTCGATGATTGGCTTCAAACCATGGAAAATAACTTAGAAGTAGACGGAGTGGAAGCCAACGAGAAAGTCTTGTTCGCCACCCATTATCTAGCCAGAGATGCCAGGGCATGGTGGAACAGTGTTCGTGCGATGACCGGAGGCCAGATGATGACCTGGGAGGAATTCAAGGTCAGGTTTAGCATAACCCATGTGCCACCAGGTTTAATCAAGAGAATGAGAGACGAGTTCAGAGAGTTGAAGCAAGGAAGGATGACTGTAGTGGAATACCGTGACAAATTTTTGTCATTAGCTAGGTATGCCCCGGACGAGATAGACACCGAAACCAAGAAGAAAGAAAGTTTCCTGAATGGTCTGCATGACGAGATGCAGACGGTGTTAGTCAATATCCCCTTTGTTGATATTGAAGCCCTTGTAGACTCTGCTATCCAGATGGAAGGAAAGATCAACCAAGCCAATGAGAACCGCAAGCGTCGCATGATGCATCAACCAGGAACCCATCAGACCCCAAAGTATCGCCCCAACCCATCTCTAGGATTTGCCCCAAGAACCAACAGACCCCCTATGACCCGTCCGACCTACCCCAACCGTGGAAACCCTAGACCTAGAGGAAATCACAACAACCCTGGCAACTCTAGAAATATCACCCGTCCCCCACCCAAATTCAACACCAACAATACTACCACCAACCCCAACACCGCCCCGAGGACTGGAAGCAATGTTGTGCCTGTCGCAGCCAAGGACAAGTCACAAGTGATCTGTTATGACTGTGGAAATAAAGGCCACTATTCCAATGAGTGCCCCAACAAGAAGAATGCTACAACCCCCAACGCCAATGTCCCAGCTCAGCAGCAGCGTCGTGTCCAGCCAGGGAGAAGATTTGCCCCAGGGAATTCACTCAACCGCAATGGCCGTCTTTTTCTCATGCATGCTGAAGAAGCTCAGGAAGCGCCAGACGTCGTGCTGGGTATGTTTTCTGTTAATTCAGTACTTGCAAGAGTGTTGTTTGATTCGGGTGCATCGCATTCATTTGTCACCAAAGAATTTGCTTGCACTAGTAAAATTCAACCAACCAAAATGAAGCATGTGATGATTGTACAAATTCCCGGATCAACCACCAAGGCTAGGCAAATTTGCAAAGCCGTCCCTATCCGAATCCATGGCATAGATTTTTATGCTAATCTAATAGTACTCGGAACTAAAGATTTGGAAGTAGTACTAGGAATGGATTGGATGTCCAAACATAAAGGATTGATTGACTGTGCCAAGAAAGCCATTACCATGACCAGTACCACCGGAATATCAGTCGAGCATATATCTGAAACCTTACCTCGCCAATTCAAGTGTAACAAGAGTCTAGCCCAACCTACCATTGACCAAGTTCGGATAGTCTGTGAATACCCCGATGTATTTCCAGATGTTTTGCCCGGTATGCCCCCAGATCAGGATATCGAGTTTATCATCGAACTAATCCCCGGAACAGGACCCATAGCCCAGAGACCCTATAGTATGAACCCATCAGAACTAGAAGAACTGAAGAAGCAACTGGATTCCATGCTAGAAATCGGATTGATTCAACCGAGTGCGTCCCCATGGAGATCACCTGTCTTGTTTGTGGACAAGAAGGATGGAGGTAACCGTTTGTGTACGGATTATCGAAAGTTGAATGATGTCACCATCAAGAACAAGTACCCCTTGCCTAAGATAGAAGATTTGTTTGATCAGTTGACCGGTGCCCAGGTGTTTTCTAAGATTGATCTTAGAACTGGCTATCATCAACTCAAGATTCGTGCAGAGGATATTCCAAAGACTGCCTTTACCACTAGATATGGATTGTATGAGTATACAGTCATGTCTTTTGGATTAACCAACGCTCCCGCTTATTTCATGAACCTCATGAAAGATTTTTATGGAATTCCTGGATAAGTTTGTCGTTGTTTTCATCGATGACATTCTGATTTATTCCAAATCAGAAGAAGAACATGAGCTACACCTAAGGACCATTCTTGGAACCCTTAGAGAGCATCAGTTGTATGCAAAATTAAGCAAATGTGAATTCTGGTTACAGGAAGTAGGATTCCTCGGTCACATTGTATCAGCCGGAGGAATTGCCGTTAACCCTGCCAAAGTGAAAGATGTAGAAGATTGGCAAGCCCCAACCACTCAAACCCAAGTTCGTGCTTTTCTCGGATTGGCGGGATATTACCGCAAACTCGTAGAAGGATTCTCGAGTATCGCCCGACCCATGACCCAATTGCTGAAGAAGGACAAGAAGTTTGAATGGACCGAGAAATGTGAAGCAAGTTTTCAAGAACTCAAGAGGAGATTGATTTCAGCCCCAATCTTGATCATGCCGGATATCACGAAGCCCTTCGATGTGTATTGTGACGCATCCAAGGTTGGTCTCGGATGTGTGCTAATGCAAGAAGGCAAAGTTATATCTTATCTATCGCGACAATTGAAGCAGCATGAACAAAATTACCCAACCCATGACCTCGAACTCGCAGCCGTAGTTCTAGCCCTAAAGACATGGAGACATTACCTGATGGGAAACCGTTGTGAGATTTATTCGGATCACAAGAGCCTAAAGTATATATTCACTCAGAAGGAGCTGAATATGAGGCAGAGAAGATGGATTGAGCTAATCAAGGATTACAACCTGGACATTCACTATCACCCTGGAAAAGCCAATGTGGTAGCCGATGCCCTTAGCAGATTGCCGTGCCGCTTGAACTCCATGATTTTGAAGGAGCAACCAAGTTTGCACAAAGAGATGGAAGATTTTCGAGTAGAATTAGTAAGTGAAGGATTTTTGGCTAGCATAGAACTTCAGCCCACTTTGATCAGTCAGATTAAAGAGGCGCGGAAGGGAAATGCCAGTATCGACGGAATCAAGCGTCGTATCGTTACAGGCAAAGTACCCGGATTCACCGAGGACGAAGAAAGAGTTCTGTGGTACAAAGGACGCCTTTGTGTACCAGCAGATTCGGACTTGAAAGAAGTTATCTTGAAGGAGGCTCACGATACTCTTTATTCTATCCATCCCGGAGGAACTAAGATGTATCAAGATTTGAAAGAGCAATTTTGGTGGCATAAGATGAAGAGAGAAATCGGAAGCTATATCGCCAAGTGTGATATATGTCAGCGAGTCAAGGCAGGACATCAACGACCCGCTGGATTGTTGCAACCTTTGCAAATTCCGGAATGGAAATGGGATTCTGTAGGAATGGACTTTATCACTGGACTACCTACTTCTAGTAGGGGAGATGACTCTATTTGGGTCATAGTGGACAGATTGTCCAAAGTCGCCCATTTCTTGCCCGTCAAAACTACCTATCAGAGTTCGAAGCTAGCGGAGTTGTACATCGCTAGGATCGTTAGTTTGCACGGAGTCCCCAAGAATATAGTATCGGATCGAGGAACTCAGTTTACCTTGAGATTCTGGAAGAAAGTCTAAGAAGGTTTAGGAACCCGCCTAGATTTCAGTACCGCGTATCACCCTCAGACCGATGGACAAACGGAGCGAGTAAACCAAATACTCGAAGATATGCTTAGAGCATGCGTGCTAGAATATGGATCCAAGTGGGAAGACTGTCTGCCGTTTGCAGAATTTTCATACAACAATAGTTACCAACCAGTTTGCAAATGGCCCCATTTGAATTTATGTACGGAAGAAAGTGCCGCACCCCTTTGAACTGGTCGGAAGTAGGAGAGAGTCAAATTTTCGGACCCGACATCCTACGAGAAGCAGAAGAGAAGGTTCACAAGATTCGTGAACACCTCAAGACAGCCCAATCCCGACAGAAGAGTTACGCCGACAAGAGACGTCGAGACCTCGCCTTCAACATCGGAGATTTTGTTTATCTGAAAGTGTCGCCATTGAAGGGAATGCAACGTTTCCAACTCAAAGGAAAGTTAGCCCCCAGATATATCGGACCTTTCAAAATTTTGAACCGTCGAGGAGAAGTATCGTATCAACTGGAACTACCTGAAGAGATGTCAGCGGTGCACAATGTGTTCCATATCTCATTACTTCGCAAATGTCTCGAAGTCCCCGAGAAGACCGAAGTGTTCAAGAATATCGATCACCGGACCATCGAGATCAACGATGATCTGACCTATCCCGAAGTACCCATCCGTATATTGGAAGAAGCCTTTCGAACTACCAGAACCCGAAGCATCAAGTTTCTCAAGATTCAGTGGAGCAATCACACAGAACAGGAAGCTACCTGGGAACGCGAAGATCACATCAGAACGGAGTTTCCAGATCTCTTCAAATCCTAGGTAATCTTTTCGTCCTTTTTCAAATCTCGGGACGAGATTTTGTTTAAGGGGGGAAGGTTTGTAACATCCCAAAAATATCAAACTTAGATCATCAAAACACTAATCATCAAGTTTAGGGTTAACAAAAACTTTTTTAAATGAATTCATGAATTCATGTATATGTGTATGCATGGATTTTGAAATTCTTTGAAAACCACCTTGTTGTGTGATCCATTGCTTGTAAAATGTTTCTTAGGTGAAAAGAACATCATCTAAAACATTTCCCACACTTTTCCTAAAGACAAGTAAATCAAAACAAATATATTAGGTGCATGGTCATTTTGACCAATTTAACTCCCATGCCTACTTTGGTTGTCTCAAACTTTCAAAACCAAACAGAAACTTTTTTGGATCTTTGCACCCCTTGAATGTACTCATAACAAAGTATCAAGGCCCACTTTGTGATCATCCAGAAACTTTCAAATGCATAGTTTAAATGACAATTCAAAATTGAATCTTCTTCATATGGGAAGATCCCACTTTTTCAAAACCCACTCAAACAAGCTCAACTTTCAAAACCCCAGCATCTGCAGACTCACCAGAACCAATCTAGCAAACCCACCAAAATTCGTTTCAAAATTCAAAACTTGATTTCATGCGGCCATTTCATCAAACAGGTTGCAGACACAAATCAAACAAAAAACATCAAACACTATAGTGTGTAGTGTTTTGAGCCTAACTTGTTCCCTAGTTAGCTCACACACAACCCAGTAGATCATCTAGAAAGATTAGCCCAACACTAGCACCCCTGTGAGCTTGCCATTGTCATTAATGGTGAACAGCCGAGCACCCCCATGTCACCCCATTGTGGACAGCAAGCTAGGAGCAGCAGCAAGCCTAGCCAGCAAGTCTGGGAGGCAGCCCACCGTCCACCGCCACTGCCTGTCCCAGCCGCGAGCGTTGCCAAGCCTTAGACCACGGGCACGAGACACGCCCAGACCATGCCGAGCGTGCGCCAGAGCGCCACCCTCGACCATCACCCACAGACCGCGCGCCGCCCTCACCGCGTGGATACACGATCACCACCGACCCAGGAGACCGCCAGACACCCCCGTTTGCCGCCCCGTGCCATATATCCACCGCCCGCCGTTGAAGACGCCGCCTCTGGTGCGCAGAGCGCCTCCCATTCCAGACCAAACCGCACCGCCCCATGCCTCGCGATCATGTCGTTGAGCATCGCCAGGAGACACAGCACCGTCCCCTACCCTTGCCCATGCCTATAGCCGCCTGTAACGTTGCCCCCGACGAGCTCACCGTGCGCCCCGACGGTCGCCTAGCTCGACTATAAATAGAGGCCACCCCCGCACGATTTCTTCACACCATCTCACTCCCCTCTCCCCAATGACAGTGCCGCACCATCCTCAGAGCAAGCTGAGCACCACCTCGCCGAAATTTCACTGGAGCCTGCCGCTGCCGGAGAAGAAGGGAGCCAGCGATTGGAGCCGCCCCAGGAGAAGCCACCGGCACCAGGAGGTTCGCCGTCGTCGACTTCGTCGTTCGCCCGCCTCGCCGACCCTCGCCCGTACCCCGGTGAGCCCCTAGCACCCCTCACTGGCCGCGCTAGGTTTCGTTCTCGCCGGAGCTGTCTCGCGTCGACGATGACCCTCAGCCGTTGGATTAGAACTAGATCGAACGATCCACGTTGCCCCATACCGCTTCGCCCAGCCCCGTGTCACTGACGAGTGGGGACACCCACTTAAGCAGCCTGCGGGAGCACTGCGCTTAGCAGGCCAGCCCGTTAAAATTTCCCGCGCAGCCCAGCAATTCAAATTAAACCTTTTTCTTTTTAAATTCAAACACACTTCTGTACCCAACTTAAAAAATCAACCCAGATCGATTCAGTACACCAAATTGGATGAAACCAATTTTGTTGGAAAGTTCTGTGAATGCTTAATCCAAGCCTGTTGGATTCAAGTCATTTGGATCTGTAGATCACCCATAGTAAAAATAACAAGGCAGAAGCTTTGCTGCATTCAAACATTTTTCAAATTTAAACCATAAAAGCTTTTGAGTTGATTCCAACTCTCAAAAATCACATTTAACCATACCTTTCAGAATATATAAAAATATATAGGTTTACTTGCAGAAATAATGTTCAAGTAATAAAAGAATGCTTCATAAGCATTTCTAGCCACTTTAATTAATTAAAATAAAAGGGTAAAACCTTATTAAATTGTGACACCACTTTAAATCACATTCCCATGGACTACAATATGTGGTGATGACATGTGTCAAAATGATCCCATGTTTAGTTTGGAGAATATTAAATCTTAAGTAGTTTTTCAATGAGTAGAAATTACTTTTCTAAAAATAAGAAGTTTTAAACCAAGCTTTAACCTTGTAATGTTAGAGATGATGCTAGATCACCTATAGGACCCTTGTGTGTGATGATTGCAAGTAGTTAAGTATTGTTTGGTGATTGTGTACCTCGTATTTATTCATAGACGCTAGTACTGACCAAGGATACTACGAGGAGGAAGGAGGATACTACGAAGAGGAAGCCGAGGAGAACTTCAACCACTGCTCTGCACAAGGCAAGCTAGTAACCTTGCAAGCTAACACTTGCAATTTATCAAGCTTATATTGACATTGTGCAAGCTAACACTTGCAAGATACCCTACTGATGCCACAAACCCATACTTGTGATATGACTATTATATGCCTTAAGCCTATGTGACCATATCCACTTGCTAAACCAATCCTAGTTTTATGGCAAGCTTCTTACTTTATTTCTTTATCAAAGCTTACTTAGAGTCTACCTAAGAGTTTGGTAGATACTAGACAGCTGTGCTGAAGGTTGCTTAAAGAGCATAAAATTTGGCCTAAGCTAGAAACCTTGATATCAGCCTAAGATATAAGGTTGGACTTAGTGAAACTCCACCAATTACCACCCTTCATTATTACTACCCCCACCTGTAGATGCTAGTGCTAAGCATAAAACTTGATCCACTTTAGATGGGAATACTTGGTGGAAAAATGGTTATGAAAACCTTGGAATGATGGATCATTCTATTGAAATTTTTTGGACATGTGTTTCCAAACACTTGATGATTTTGGTGATGAAAATGTTGAGGCATGAGCCTTAGCCCTTTATAAAACTGATGGTTGTCTGGATGCGATACCATTCCAATTTTAGCGTACAACCACAATACCCGAATATTGGGTAGGGCTTGACTGGAAACTTATATACCTTAGTATTAGTTCCCTCACGACCAAGGTCTGAGCTGAGGCTACCTTGTGAAGATTGTCCACATGTGTAGTACCCAAGATGACAGTGGTCATGGTTGGGAGGCCAAACTCACAGGAGAGGTGCTGATACTAGGGAGTGTAATTGAAAGGTTAGGATTGATTATCCGCATACTGAGTATGGTGAATTCAGGATTTGTTCCTGACGGATGTATCGAATGTTGTGGTGAAAGTGTACAATATCTGCAGAGTGTCAAACTATTCGAATAGCCGCGTCCGCGGTTATGGACAGTTGGAGTGGCCATACTGTTCCCCCGTCAGACTTTTCAAAATGACTTGTGAAATGAGTTGAGACTTTGACTTGACCACAACAGAGTTGTGACCTGAATTACAAGATCCCACTTAGGAGTTATAAAATTGTGACTAGCTTTGGAACTTAGAAGAGATAAATCTGGCTTTTTGCAAAACAACCCTAGAGCCTAGTGTCCTATTATCCAAAAACCCCTTACCTGTTAGTATTAGTTTGCGAGTACTTAAAGAGTACTCATGGCTTTGTCCCTGGCTATTCCCATGGCCAGACTATGAAGAGGAGTACCTGGAAGATGGACCCCAGGAAGGTTACAACAACTAGGATCATCTCCCATCGTCAGCATTGCCTGTGACCCCGAAGATGGAGCTTCGCCTACGCGACCGTTATTATTACGTATTCCGCTGCTTGATGTTGTATTAAGAACTGGATCATGAGATCCCTATTTGTGTAAGAACTTATGTATCGTTTGTAATGGATGAAGTACTATGGTATCCAATTCTGTTATGTCTCGCAAAAATGGTAATCCTGGGATTGTGATGTATGGCATAACAGGCATCTAGGATTGAAAAATCCGGGTGTTGACACCTTGACAGAGATAGGAATATGTCATGGTACTCTACCACAGTCATTCTTCCTTGCTTCATCTCCTTGAATTCATCTCTCATCCGCAGAACCAAACCGGGTGGCACATGGGTTCGACTGAACTTGAGTTTGAATTCATCCCCAGCCATCATTTGTCCTCCATTCATGGTGCGAACACTGTTCCACCATGCTCTTGTATCTCCGGCCAGATAGTGGGTAGCGAACAGTACTTTCTCGTTAGCTTCCACTCCTGTAACTTCCAGGTTGTTCTCCATGGTTTGCAGCCAATCAACTGCATCTAGGGGCTCTTCAGACTTACTGAAAATGGGTGGGTTGGTGTTCTGAAAATTCTTGAGCTTAGATCCATGGTTGTCCTGATTTCCATGGCCTTGATTGTTGTTGGCCATCTGAGCGATGTGCTGAAGGGTGGCTAAGTTGGCTTGACGCTCGGCTCTTTCAGCTTCATGGTCTGAAACTAACATTTGCAAGATCTGCAACATCAGGTCCGGGGATGAACTGCTTCCTCCGCGAGGCATCTGAAGATTAAGGTACATCATGAGAAAAGAGGGAAATTTCTAAGGTTCAGGGGTTTTGGGAAAAGTTTTCAAAATTTGAGTCAGATTTTTCTAGCAACTTGCTTTTCATTCATAGCACACGATACAAACACACACCACAACAAAGGAAAACAGATGGTTTTAGGAACCATTCTGTGAAGCTACGATACAGTGGGACCGAATACAACTCACTAACGCTAGTGCCCAAGTGCTACTACTCCTTGGAGTTAGTGTCCTCATCATCCTCATCATCATCGATGAAGGCGAAGTCATCCTCATCGGTGAAGAAGTCCATGGCCTGATCCTCCAGAAAATCATCATCGTCACTGAGATAGGAGTAGGGGTCTCCACAAATGTCTTCCCCTGCATTCTCCCTCTCCTCCAACTGCATGTCTCTCTCGTGGATGGTCTCCTCCAAATACGTGATCCGGTGGCGAAGATGGGCAATGATGTGCTCCTTCTTGTCGAGCTGACAGCGACGATACTGGCGATCCTTCACTAGCACGGCGATGGTCTGATCCTTCTTGGTGGCGATGGCGTACTTGTGGTTGGCGTAGGAGCGGGCATTGTCCAACTCCTTCTGGCGGTCATACATCATGAAGCTGAGGTGGTCCAATTGAATCTTCAGCTCATGGTGATATGGGGCCTCCAGTGGTTGTCCCATAGCATCACGCCTTGGGTAGAACTTGATGCGGGTATCCTTGATCTGATTGATACTATGCCCACACAGACGGGCAAGAGCTTCCTGCATGGCTCTAGCAAGTCCATCGAGCTAGTTGTTCTCTCTCAAGGTTAACTGAATTACCTATCCGGTGGGGGGTTCAATCTTTCCTCGGAGACTTGCAACAACTAACCACTGCAAATCCTCTCCATCCTGATCATTGAGCTGAGCTCCGAAGGACTCGGGGTGCGGACGCTCCAGCATTTCTGCCAGCTGGTCCAGGTCACGCTCAAAGATAAGGTCTCCTCCATTCCCCAACTAATAAAACTTGTTGTACTTCACGTCCTTCTATAAGAATATAGGATGAGTAAGTTAGTAGAGTGAACAAGTGTGTCAGATTTTAAGTGAGTTTGCAAGAATTTTTGAGGAGCATGAATTTTCATGAAAGAGTCTAAGTGGTAAGAATGAGGATAAGTTTTCATAAATACTCACTTCATTTGGTTTTGAAACTAAGTTTTTGATTCAAACGTCCATTCTAAACTAGGGTCTCCTATGGTTAGGGTGGCTATGATACCAACTTGTCAACACCCAAATTTTTAATCGCAGATGCCTGTTATGCCATACATCGCAATGCCAGGATTACCATTTTTGCGAGACATAACATATTGGATATCACAGTACATCATCCATTACAAACCATACATAAGGTCTTACATAAATAAGGATCTCACGATCCAGTCTTAATACAATTCAAGCAACGGAATAACGTAATAATAATGATAGCGTAGGCGAAGCTCCATCTTCATGGTCATAGGCAATGTCGACGATGGGAGATGATCCTAGTTGTCATAACCTTCCTGCGGTCCATCTTCCTAATAGTCCTCTTCATAGTCTGGCCACGGGAATAGCCAGGGAGAAAGCCATGAGTACTCTTTAAGTACTCGCAAAGTAATACTAACAAGTGAAGGGGTTTTTGAGTGGGATACTAAGCTCTAGGGTTGTTTTGCAAAAAGCCAGATTTATCTCTACTGAGTTTAGAAGCCAAGAAAACTAGTTGAAAGTTTTATAACACCTAAGTGGGAACTTTAATTTCATATCACAACTCTGTTGTGGTCAAGTCAAGTCACAAATCATTTCATAAGTCATTTTGCAAACATCTGACAACAGAACAGTATGGCCACTCCAATTTTCCATAACCGCGGATGCGGCTATTCGAATAGTTTGACACTCTGTAGACATTATACACTTTCACCACAACATTCGATACATCCGTCAGGAACAAATCCTGAATTCACCATACTCAGTATGCGGATAATCAATCCTAACCTTTCAATTACAAGCCTAGTATAGGCACCTCTCCTGTGAGTTTGGCCTCCCAACCATGCCCAACTGTCATCTTGGGTACTGCACAGGTGGACAATCTTCACAAGGTAGCTTCAGCTCAGACCTTGGCCGCAAGGGAACCCATACTAAGGTATATAAATTTCTAGTTAAGCCCTACCCAAATTTCGGGTATTGTGGTTGTACGATAAAATTGAAATGGTATCACATCCAGACAACCATCAGTTTTTAAAAAGGGCTAAGGCTCATGCCTTAACATTTTCATCATCCAAATCATCTGGTGTTCAAGAACATATGTCAAAACATTTTAGTAGAATGACACATCATTCTAAGGTTTTCATAACCATTTTCACCAAGTATTCCGATCTAAAGTTGATTTAGTTATATTCTTAGCATTAGCATCTACAAGTGGGGGTAAATACTAATGAGGGGTGGTAAGCAAGTGTATCTTATCTAAGTTCAATCTCATGCCTCAGGATGAGATCAATATTTTATCTAACTTAGGCCAAGCTTTATGCTCTTTATGTACCTTCAATTATCTTTCTAGAATCTACAAATCACTAAGTAAACTTTAAGAGAAATCTTTGATAAAGAAATAAAGTATTAGGCTTTGCAAGTAAAACTAGGATTTGGTATCATCAAAGGTATCTAACCAAGCATGCTTAATGCATTGCATAGGATATCTAACTTTCATAGTTGCAAGTGTTAGCTTGCCTAATGAGTATCTTGCAAGTATTGGCTTGCCTTGTGCAGAGCAGTGGTTAAAGTTCTCCTCGCCTTCTTCCTCGTAGTATCCTCCTTCCTCCTTGTATCCTTGGTCGATACTAGCGTCTATAAATAAATACGAGGTACACAATCACCACACAATTCTTAACTACTCTATTTAGCACACAAAGGTTCACACTAGATGATCTAGCATCATCACTATTATCACAAAGATTAAAGAACTTGTCTTATTTGTTTTATTTTAGAAAAGTAATTTCTACTCATTGAAAAACTACTTAAGATTTAATATTCTCCAACTAAAACATGGGATCATGTTGACACATTTCATCACCACATATTTCAGTACATGGAATGTGATTTAAAGTGGTGTCACAATTTAATAAGGTTTAACCTTTTTTTTTAATTAAATAAAATGACTAGAATGGCCTATGAGGCATTCTTTTATTACTTGATCATTATTTCTGCAAGTAACCCTATATATTCTTATATATTCTGAAAGGTATGGTTAAATGAGATTTTTGAGAGCTGGAATCAACTCAAAAGCTTTCATGGTTGAATTTTCAAAAAATGTTTGAATGCAGAAAAGCTTCTGCCTTGTTATTTTTACCATGGGCGATCTACAAATCTAAATGGTTTGAATCCAAGGGGCTTGGATTAAGCACTCCAGTACTTTTCTCACAAAATTGGTTTCATGCATTTTGGTTCAATGAATCGAGCTGGGTTGATTTTTGAATCTAGGTATAGAACTAAGTTTGAAATTAAAAGAATAAATCTAAATTTGAATTAATGGGTCACGCGAGAGGTTTAACTGGGCCGGCCCACTACGCACAGTGTGCGCGGGGGCTGGTTAAGTGAGCGACCCCACTCGTCAGTGAGACAGCGAGTGGCGAAGCGGTATGGGCCAATCTAGGCCGTGCGATCTGGTTCTAATCCTACGGCTCTGGTTCATCGTCCACACCTGAACAGGACGCGGCGAGGCAGAACCCTAGCGCGGCCAGTGGGGGTCGACGGGGGCTCACCGGGGCTCCGGCGATGGTCGGTGATGGGGGCGAATGACGAAGTCGATGACGGTGATTCTCCTGGTACCGGCAGCTCCTCCTAGGGAGGCTCCAATCGACGGTGCCTCTCCTCGTCTGCAGCGGCGAACTCCAGTGAAATTCCGGTCACCTGGTTGTCGCCTTGCTCCGGGGGTGAGTGGGTGTGATCAGTGAGAGGTGGGGAGTGAGATGGTGTGAAGGGTTTGAGCTAGGAGGGCCTCTATTTATAGTGGCTGAAGGGGACCGACGGGCGCGGGTGGAGCTCGTCATTGTCGTCGGCACAGTGAGCTAATGGCATGGGCGATGATAGGGGGCGGTGTTGTGCTCCCTGACGAAGCTCAACGGCTTAATGGCGAGGCGTGGGGCGGTGTCGATCGGTCGGAACGTCGCGGTGCTCTGGGCGGATCCGACGGTGGTTTTAATTGCGCACATCATCCGTGGTCCATGTGGCGGCGAACGGGTCTGTCTGGCGGGATACTAGGGTGATGGAGATCACGTATGCAAGCAGCGAGGTGAAGGGAATATGCCCGAGAGGCAATAATAAAGTGGTTATTATCGTATTCCTTATTTATGATAAATGTTTATTTTGCATGCTATAATTGTATTAATACGGAAACGTTAATAAATGTGTGTTTAATAAACAAAAAGGAATTTCCTATTTATGCCTCTCTTATAAACTAGCTCGTTGATTAACAAGATGATCAAAGGTTTCCTGACCATGGACATTGGATGTTGTTAATAACGAGGTCACAACACTAGTGTAATAATGTGATGAACATTCATCCGAAGTATAGCATTATGATCAAAGTCATTGAGTTTATATTTCTATAGCAACTTACGAAGTGATCCTAATCCTTAGACCATGAGATCATGTCAATCACTAACACCGGAAGAGTTTCATGATGACATCAAACGTCACACCACAACTGGGTGATTATAAAGATGGCTTCAGAACTACTAAAGTGTTATGTTGAGGCACATGGATCGAGAGTGGAACTTGTTCATCCCGATGACGGATAGATATGCTCTGGGCCCTCTTGGTGATATCACATTGATTAGCTTGCAAGCAAGTGATTTGATCACTAGAATGTTATATCACGGGAACGAGAAAAGAGTGCATGTCGGTAACGAGATCGAACTAGGTATGGAGGTACCGATGATCGAATCTCGTACATTTAATATATCGTGAAACAAAGGGATTAAGATACTAGTGTAAAAGGTTCACACGATCACAGAAGTCATCGTTGAATGTGTGGGAGTCAGTACGGATCTCCAGGTCCCGCTGCTGATTATTGATCGGAGAGGGGTCTGGATCATGTCTGCATTATTCGCGAACCATAGGGTGACACATTTAAGGGATACCGACACCATTCGGAGCAAATGATATGTCAGAAAAAGAAAAGGAAAGCGCAGGAATTTATTTCACTAGACACCGGAACTGTTTCGGTTGAAATTGCTGAAACTGGTTCTGCATATGAAATGGAATACTAGCAAGGGGTTTTATGTGAATGTTTGTTAATTAAAGTAATTAACAAAATTCTTAATAAATAAATAAAATAGTTTTATTTAAATGAGAGCTTGCATTAAATTTGGTGGAAATTTAATGCATGTGAGTGGATTTTTGAGTGGAGGATCTTTTATGGGAGTGGAGGCTTTTCATTTTGAGTGGGAGCTCCACCCACATGAATGTGGGAGAGGTGGGGGCAGCCCCATGGCTGGGCTCCATGACCCTTGGGTGCCCCCTCTTCCCTATAAAAGGCCCCCCTCTCATCCTCTCAAAACACACCTCCTCGTGAAGGATCTCTCTCCCTCTTTTAGAATTTCCTCATGGTCTCGGATCAGCGAGATACATGTTCCCGGTGGATTTTTCTGGAAGGATTTGTTGCTTCCGCTGCTTCGCTGGAGCGAGGGCGCGGAGGTTGTCAGGGTACCCGTACATGTGTCCGATCACGGATGCACCACTGCTTTGCGGTGCTGGACCGGCTGGTCCAGATGGACTTCATCACGATCTTGAGATCGGCAAGCGTTCGTCTACATCATCCACGAGTACAACCTCGTTAACTCTATTCGGTCTTCGAGGGTATGTATTCTATGGATGTATATCCACCCGTTGCTTGTATCTAGTAGATAGATCTTGGTACATAGCTGTTCCCATCGTAGGATTTTTTTTTTGTTTTCTATGCTGCGAACCCAACAGTGGTATCAGAGCCGGATCTATGCGTAGATGGTTTGCACGGGTAGTACACATATGAGTATGTGGGCGATGATGATCATTTTATTGCTTCTTAGTTGTAATTTGGATATTGGTGGCATAGTGGGATGAAGCGGCCCGGACAAACTTTACATGTCCTCGCACATGAGACATGTTCCACACTTGACATGCAACTAGTTTTGCATAAGTGGCTAGCGGGTGTCTGTTTCTCCTACTATAGTCAATATCTAATTTGCAACGAGTTGTCAACAATTTGGATATCCTCGTTGTGGTTCATGTTCATAGGTAAGAACGGTTCTATCTTCGAAAGCCCTAAGCCACGTAAAACTTGTAATGGATAAATTAGAGGCGTATAGTTTAGATTGTTGCTGGGCTAGTGTTATGATATGGTGATGTTGTAAGTATAAGTATGAGATGATACTCTTACAACACACATAACGTGTTAGTTCCATAGACCTTGGACTTACACATAGAGGTATGATAGTGATCATACCACGGTGCACATGATGTAGATCATATGCGGGAACCATATCACTTCACTTACAAACATGTGATGTTTGATTGCATCTTATATTGCTTGTTTGGCGTTTTATTAGCATAATAAGATGATCCCTCATTTAGATATCAAGATAAAAATGTGTTCTTCCTTAAGTATGCACCAACAATGTTTCGTCGCTTCAAGACATCACGTGATGATCGGGTGTACTTGAATCCACGAGCATATCTCGGGTGTAAGGCAGTTACACACGTGAATACTAAGGTTCTTATTTGGCGAGCCTATCATGTATAGACATGGCCTAGGAACACGGACCGAAAGTTTAAGCATGAGTCATATGTTTTGATATGATGACCATATGGATGCTCGCCTTTGAAGCTACACCGACTCACGTAATGATCGGACTTGGTGTAGTGGATTTGGTTCATGTAATCACCAAAAATACACGAGGGATGTTGTTTTTGAGTGGGATTTCATTTCTAATTTGGATTAGTAGAACTCAATTTATCATAAATTAAATCAAAGTGAATTTGCATAATTTGTTATGGTCATTGGCATTCGTTCACCACTTTATGCATAGTTGTAATTGATATAATAGAACTATAGAATTCTGGATATATACTTTACGAACTGGTATCGTATTGTGTTGAGTGTCAATCTAAAGTTTAAAGTCCTATTGCAAACTTTCAGCAAACTCTGTTTACTCCGTGAAATTTAATAATTGGTATTAAATCTAAAGTAACAATTCTAGTATTAGTATCTTAAGTATCATGTTTGCCTCCATGATTCTTGATTGTTTTAATATCAAGTTTATCTAGGAGCTGAAAGAATTGTTTTAGAAACCATCATGTGTAGAAGATATAACGATATCTGAAACAATGTTTTGGTTGCAATATGATAGAGTATAATGTATGTTCTCATATTGGATGAAAATTTGCGAAGGTTGGATATGCTAGACATCCTAATCATCCAAAAGGGTTTTGGAAAGTAACGTTATACTCATGATTTGTCTTTATAAGCTACATTAGCTAGATCATGAAAGTCGTTATGATAAGGATGAATATAAGATGTATGTAAAGTGTTTACTACACTAAAATATTACTAAAGAATAGATTTGAAAGAATGTCGATCATTTTGATGATGGTGATCTACTTCAAAGTGCAAGTCCGAAGGTATTATTATTTGAATATACATGCTTTGGACTATATGTCATGTATATGGCGCCAATGTTGATGTTGATAGATTCTTTTAAAAAGTAAAAGGAAATGCTGAAAGAGAATCTATAAAATATATTTGGCAAAAAAGAAAAGATTGGAAATATCCAATTTAGGTATATGGATGATATACATGTTATGGTTGTATTCTTTGCTTGTTAAACAATGTGGTTCTTGGGTACTGGATACCGAATTGGTTGGTATGAAATTTCATACAGAACGACGCAATTCATGAACCACAATGGCCTAAGTAACTAGCAAGAGAATATGTGATGATGTTCATCGAAAACAAACAAACAATTGTTTGTATTTCTCGTTGACATCAAAGCTTGACTTCAAGATTTTTTTTATAATCGTTATTTAAATTAGGTATTATGAGAACAAAGGTTGTTCAAATAATTATTGTATTCCATATAAGATGGATGATTTACAAATCTAGTTGGAGAAATCACATCCATAAAACCTAATGCTAAAATGTCGCAAGACAAATGATTGAAAGATTACTTACGAAGTGACATCGCCATTTAAATTATATTGGAAAGAAAACATGAAGAATCTCCATATTCATGGATTTTTGGAGTCTTTGATTTGATCAAGTGATGCTTGTGAGACTTTCCTCGGGATAATTAAAACTTCGTTCAAAGGCCAAAGAAGAACGAACGACTAAAATATTGGAATTTATACATATCGATTAATGTAGTCCATTATATGTAGTCCTAAGCGATGGGTTTCAACTTCATATACTTTCTACGGAAATTTGAGTGAATGTTCACTTAATGAGAAAGAAGTATGAAATATTTGAAAACGTTCAAAGACTTTCAAGATGAAGTGAAAATCATTGTAACAAGAAAATAAATGGTTTATGACTTTATCATAAGGGATTTATTTGAGTTGAAAGTGTAACAAGAAAATAAATGATTTATGATTTTATCATAAAAGGGATTTATTTGAGTTGCAAGTTTAGCAAAACACCTATATTTACATCTCCCGAAACACCATAGGAGTATGGAGTGTTTGAGATTTGTAATGAAACCTTGTTTAACATGGTTGGATCAAAGGTGTTATTTATAAAACTTCCATTATGTTTTAAAAGATTAAAGCTTTAGAGATTACCGCTTTTACACTGAAAAGAGCTTCATCTTGATCCGTTGAAATGACACCATATGAGTTATGGTTTGGGGTAAAACCCAAGTTGTCATTTCTTAAATTTTGGTATGCTACACATAAGTAAGATGTTTACAAACGAAGTCGGATGAGCATGTCTTTGTAGTTTATTTCGAATAACAATTGGTTATTCCTCCATAACACCAAGGACAAAAGGGTTTGTCTCTTGAAATGTGAAATTTCTTGAAAAAGGAATTTTTCGCAAAAGTTAAGTGGGAGGACAATAGAACTTTGATAAGGTTAACAAACCTTAGCTAAATGTGCTGAGTTGCGCAGCGCTGGAAATGGATCCGGAGGCTTCCATAATGCTCATAGCGTATGTGCCTCAAAGGTTGTGGTCACGGAGATCTAAGTTCTTATTGAACCAAGTCGGTCGGATAAACAATCAAATGATGAGATTTGAGAGTAAATCATTATTGTTTGACAATGATGAACCGACTATATGCAAAGAAGCGATGATGGGACCTGACTCCGTCAAATGGCTTGAAGCCATAAAATCCATGATAGTTCCATACACGAGAAATCAAGTTTTGAACTTGGAAGACCCTCCGGAAAGGTGTAAAAACCTGTCGGTCGTATTTGGATCTATAAAGAAACAACCATGGATGTTTCACATCTATGAAATAGTCGACATGTCGTATAGTATTTTATGACAATGTTCAAGGAGATGACTATGACAAGATTTGATCTTTCATAGCGATATTAAGTCTGGACGGATTAAAGTAGCAACCACTACATATAATTTGGCATATGGTAGATGAATAAACAAAACAAAGTTCTTCTAATAGAATGGTTACCTAGGACGTGTACATGACACGATCCAAAGGGTTTTGTTAATTCAAAGGATGCTAAAAAGGACATGCAAACTTCAATGGTTGAAGTAAGCATCGCGGAGTTGGAATCTTCACCGTGATGAAAAGGAGTTTTCATCAGGAGACGATGAAGATGCTTGCATTTGCAAGAAATTAAGTGGGAGCACTGAGACATATTTCTAATACATTATGTGGAGGACATCTTGTTAATTAGAAATGATGTAATTTTTATTGACAAAGGTTAAGAATTTCATTTCGATGAAAGACTTAGGCAAAACCCGAATATTTAGCATGAATGTCTATAGTGGATAGACTGTGACGCTAATATGGTTGTGCCAAACGTACATATCTGAGATATTGAAGGAGTTCAATATAGAAACAACAAGAAAAGGTTCTTGTCACATGGAAAGGAATTGAATCAAGATTCAAGTGTATCGACACTTGATAAGTGAAACAAGATTCAAGTGCTTTGACACTTGATGAGTGAAATCACGAGAATGTTTTGATCAATCATACCATGATATGTACACATCCAGATATGTCCTATGCTCTAAGTGTTATAAGCATATACCAGAATGAATCATAAGATGATCATTGGACGATAGTAAGGATATTCTTATGATCTTTTGGAAGAACTAAGAATATATTTGTGTAGAGGTGACAAACAATTACAAATAGTTCATTGTAAAGCGTTACATTGATACTAGTTTTGTCACAAGATACAAAATTATTCTATCTCAATTTAAACTATGGGTGGCACAATGAAATGGAAAGAAAGTTTCCATGATGGATTTGGAAGAGTTCCAAAGTTAAGACATTATGACGGATACTACAACAAAAGGCTAAGTATATGACTGCTATAGTAGCAGCAAAGGAGGGCATTTGTGTCAAGTAGTTTGTTATAAAACTAAGGTGTGGTTCGCAACGGGCTAACACTAAAGATATATTGTATGACAATAGTATAGACATGATTTAACCCCAAGGAACTAAAGGTCTCACTAAAATACCAAATTTATACAATGCCATCTCATTAGAGAATGAGTAATGCGTGGAGACGCAAAGACATGCAAATACACACGGACCTGAAAGCGTCAGATCAGTAGATTATGTTAACCACTTGCAGTTGCGTATATGGAACACCAGAAAGCCATAGGTGTTCAAATACGCAAAGTTTTCTAAACTAGATTATTGTCTCTAGTGCAAGTGGGAGACTGAAGGGAATATGCCCGAGAGGCAATAATAAAGTGGTTATTATCGTATTCCTTATTTATGATAAATGTTTATTTTGCACGCTATAATTGTATTAATACGGAAACGTTAATACATGTGTGTTTAATAAACAAAAAGGAAATTCCTAGTTATGCCTCTCTTATAAACTAGCTCGTTGATTAACAAGATGATCAAAGGTTTCCTGATCATGGACATTGGATGTTGTTAATAACAAGGTCACAACATTAGTGTAATGATGTGATGAACATTCATCCGAAGTATAGCATTACGATCAAAGTCATTGAGTTTATATTGCTATAGCAACTTACGAAGTGATCCTAATCCTTAGACCATGAGATCATGTCAATCACTAACACCGGAAGAGTTTCATGATGACATCAAACGTCACACCGTAACTGGGTGATTATAAAGATGGCTTCAGAACTACTAAAGTGTTATGTTGAGGCACATGGATCGAGAGTGGAACTTGTTCATCCCGATGACGGATAGATATGCTCTGGGCCCTCTCGGTGTTATCACATTGATTAGCTTGCAAGCAAGTGATTTGATCACTAGAATGCACGGGAACGATAAAAGAGTGCATGTCGGTAACGAGATCGAACTAGGTATGGAGGTACCGATGATCGAATCTCGGACATGTAATATATCGTGAAACAAAGGGATTAAGATACTAGTGTAAAAGGTTCACACGATCACAGAAGTCATCGTTGAATGTGTGGGAGTCAGTACGGATCTCCAGGTCCCGCTGCTGATTATTGATCGGAGAGGGGTCTGGATCATGTCTGCATTATTCGCGAACCGTAGGGTGACACACTTAAGGGATACCGACACCATTCGGAGCAAATGATATGTCAGAAAAAGAAAAGGAAAGCGCAGGAATTTATTTCACTAGACACCGGAACTGTTTCGGTTAAAATTGCTGAAACTGGTTCTACATATGAAATGGAATACTAGCAAGGGGTTTTATGTGAATGTTTGTTAATTAAAGTAATTAACAAAATTCTTAATAAATAAATAAAAGAGTTTTATTTAAATGAGAGCTTGCATTAAATTTGGTGGAAATTTAATGCATGTGAGTGGATTTTTGAGTGGAGGCTCTTTTATGGGAGTGGAGGCTTTTCATTTTGAGTGGGAGCTCCACCCACATGAATGTGGGAGAGGTGGGGGCAGCCCCATGGCTGGGCGCCATGCCCCTTGGGTGCCCCCTCTCCCCTATAAAAGGCCCCCCTCTCGTCCTCTCAAAACACACCTCCTCGCGAAGGATCTCTCTCCCTCTTTTAGAATTTCCTCATGGTCTCGGATCAGCGAGATACATGTTCCTGGTGGATTTTTCTGGAAGGATTTGTTGCTTCCGCTGCTTCGCTGGAGCGAGGGCGCGGAGGTTGTCGGGGTACCCGTACGTGTGTGCGATCACGGATGCACCATTGCTTTCCGGTGCTGGACTTGATGGTGCTGGACCGGCTGGACCAGATGGACTTCATCACGATCTTGAGATCGGCAAGCGTTCATCTACATCATCCATGAGTACAACCTCGTTAACGCTATTCGGTCTTCGAGGGTATGTATTCTATGGATGTATATCCACCTGTTGCTTGTATCTAGTAGATAGATCTTGGTACATAGTTGTTCCCATCGTAGGAAATTTTTTTGTTTTCTATGCTGTGAACCCAACATGAGGGCGGCGTGCGGTCTGTGGGCTCGTGTCGCTGACGGCGCATTAGCGCGCTCTCGACACGCATGTAGAGAAACTGGGCGCGAGCTTGGCTTGTGGTCCAGTGGTTGGCTGTGCTCGGGGATTGGACAGGGGGTGGTGGTGGATGGTGGTCAGTGCTCCAGACAAGGTTGGCGAGGCTAGTGCTTCCTCTAGCTTGCTGGCGACATGAGGGTGGCAATGGGGCTCTCGGCATGGTCACCATTGATGGCTATGCTTGCTCACAGTGGTGCTAAGGATAGTTAGATTAGTTTGATCATCTACTGAGAGTGTAGAGTGAGCTAGGAAGGGGACAAGGTTGGCCAAAATTACTGCTACTAATAGTGTTTGATGTTTGTTTGTTTGCTGCAAACAAGGTGTTTGATGAAATGGCCGAAAGAAATTCAAATTTGAATTTTGGATTCAAACTTGGTGGGTTTGCTAGGCACATACTAGGGAGTATCTGGTTAGTTGGATTAGTCAAGGGGCACTGGTTTGATTGGGTTTTGAAAATGTGTGATCTTCACATATGATAAATATTCAATTTTAAATTGTCATTTGAATGGGGTTGTTAAATGTTTCTGCAAGTTTAAAAGGTGGGCTTTGATTCACTTTTACTTGGTCTTGCAAGGGGTGAAAAGAAATGGAAAAGTTTCTGTTTGAAATCTTGGACTAGAAACACTCAAAGTGACCTAGTGAGCAAGATTGGCAAAAATGACCATTTACCTTATTTAATATTTTTTTATTTTCTCTTGATTTGTTTTTGCTTGGAAATGTTTTAGATGATGTTATTTTCATCTTTAAACCATTTCTTGCTATTTAGGTTAATCACACAAGTCCATTCATGCATTCATACAATCATCACATACACACATGCATTTCTATTTAATTAAAGTTTTTGTTAACCCTAATTTTAGTGATTAGAATTTGATAAGCATGATCAATATTTTTGGGATGTTACAGATCCTATATAGTCAAACCTTTGAGAATTGACCATATTTGAAGTATTTTGCATTTAATATTGATTTAAATTCATATTTTGAAATAATATAAATAATATATCTTTTTCAATCAAAAAATGTGAGGATTATGAATATGCTATTTATAATATATTCTGGGCAAATAAAATTTTCAAATTATTAAATAATACTTAAATGCCATTTCTTCATAATTACATTGTAATCCTCTAACTTTTTTTTAATCCTTATGTGGATTTAGTTTTTTTAATGAATTTAGTTAATTTAGTTGTAAATATTGTGGATTTAGTTGTAAATATTGTAATCCTCTAACCTTTTTTATAATCCTTATGTGGATTTAGTTTTTTTAGTGCATTTAGTTGATTTAGTTGTAAATATTGTGGATTTAGTTGTAAATATTGTAGTCCTTATGTGGATTTAGTTTTGTAAATATTGTAATCCTCATGTGGATTTTGTTGTAAATAATGTAATATGTATGTCGATTGTAAAAAGATATAACAAATATCATAATCCTTTATGTAATAAAAAGATAAAATAAAAAACATGAGCATTTTGTTATGAATAAAAAAGATGAAATCCTTATGTAATAAATATAGTATCCATTTTATTATGACTAAAGATAAATTGATGAGCATTTTTATTATTGTGTATGTATATATTAGGGTTTCTTAGAATTAGGGTTTATATCCCTCGGATCCATTTAAATTTTCAAGCATGTATTAGAGTTATATTTAAGGTGATCTTATCATCAAACCACGACACCCTAGCCCCTCAAATATCTCCTACCTAACCTCCTCGATTAGCCGCTTTGACTCATCCGCTTTTCCCCTTTTGCAGAAAATATGGAACCACATGGCAGAGACAAAGAAAAGTAAGAGTTGATCCAGGGTATGATCCACAGGGAATAAATCGATGTCTCGATGTTTTTGAACAACTCTGGTAAGGGTGATCCTCTTCTCTCCGAAAGAGATGGCTTTGGTGAGGAAGAAGACGGCGACTTCGGTGAGGAAGAAGCCGACAACTTCGATGAGGGAGAAGGCGACGGCTTCGGTGGAACATTAACTATTACAAGCACCAGCGAGGTGCCTATAAAAATTAAATAATCAATCCTCTGTTGTCTATATACATATATTAACGCTCTTTCTTCTTTTAGCCCTCCGGATCGAGCAAATCTTCTGCAAAGAACAAACGAGGCGCAGCCAGAAAGTTGAAATACCATGAAAGGTATAGGATCAAAGAAGTAGCTGATGACGGTGAACATATGACTCTCGTTCACGTTAAAAACAAATTTGTAGCGTAATGCGGAGTTATTGTTAGGGACTTCATCTCGATCACCATTTGAGAATGGCATAGGCCAAAGGAGGCAGGAGTATCATATGTCAGCAACAAAGCCAAAGATATACTTTAGAGGAGGCTCATGGTTAATTTCACCCTGTCGATGGTAGAGGTGGATCCAGATGCGGAGAATCCAGATGAGGAGGCCCAGTAATATGCTGATTCCATGAAGGAAAAGGTCAAGGAGTGGACTCTTAAGAAGACGGCCCAGCAATTCACCAACTGGAAGAAAAGATTGCACCTTGACTTTATCGTGAAAGAAAGACTTCGGATTTCAAGGGAGTGTATGAGAAGATAAAAGACCACTGGGATGAGTTTGTGTTGTACAAGAAATCGAAGGTAGCTAAGAAAAGGTCTTAAACCAACAAGAAAAATGCTGCTAACAAGAAGTATCACCATACTATGGGGCAAGGTGGCTATAGGGCCGGCATTTCTAAGTGAAAGAAACTTGAGGCCGACCTGCGTGCTAAAGGGGTCACTCCAGAGACAACTGATTGGTTCGAATAGGTAGAGAATTGGTTTTATGGGCATGGGGCACGTTGGACTCAGAAGGGTAGTGCATCTATAACAAAATACATAAAGAAAATCCCATACCCATCGAAGACATTAGAAATGCAGTAAAGGTTGTTGAAGAGGGGAGGTTCATTCCCAATAGAGGGAATGACGAGCTCACACTTTCCCTTGGGAATGAGGAACACACAGGACGAACACGAGGCACAGAAGGCTCCAAACCATGGATAATTGGGTTTCCCGACAGCAGGAAGAAATATCCCGACAAAAACCATAAGAGGATAAAGGAAAAGAAGGAAATTAAAGCAAAGATTCAAGCAGACCGGATGGGTAACATAAAAGAACAATTAAAGCGGCAGCAGGATCAAATTGATGCACTTAGCCAGCAAGGTACTACCGGCCCATCTCAGCGGCACATGGAAAAACCTGCATTCGATGCTACCGGCCTATCTAATCGGAAAATCGGCGTGGCTTCCACGGAGCTCCCGGGTGATGATGCTGATGATGCACCGACGATGGCTCCTCTTCGCTACCCAGTAGATGATATCACGGAGATGACGCATTGTGAGCTACATGTGAAAATTGTGAACATAACAATGAAGGTGGCGGTCGGCTATGCCTTACCAATTGGACCTGAACCAACATACCATTGTTGTCCGGTTCCATAGGGCTATGATGTTGTCAGGGTGGATGAAGTTATATATGGATTTCATAAGCTAAAGCTTGAATACCCTGCAGGTGAAGGGGATGTGACTGAACTGAGAGATGCCAAAAACAACACCATTCTACGGTGAAAGGAATAGATCGTGATTCCAAATCGAACGCCTAGGCCATCAACTTCTTAGAGCACTCCATCTTCACTTCCGCCTCACCCGTCTCTAGCACAACAATCGTCTCCGCCACCTCACCCATCTCCAGCAGCCTCGCCACCATGTTAGCCGTCTCCGGCGCATCCATCTTCATCGTCACGCCAGCCGTCTCTAGCGCGGTCGTCTTCGTCGCCGCGACAGCCATCTCAGCCCACTATTTCTCAGGGCCAAAAGTGGAAGAGTACCACCGCTACTCTGGGGCGTGGTAACCGATCATCGAGACCTTAACAGGATCCCCTCCCAAAAGTACCAAAGGTTCCTCCCAAGAAACCTTATGACTATACTCCAGAGGAGACTGCGGTGATTACAAAGCAGCAAACGGCATCGTTTTTGCTAAATTGAAGCAGCCGAAAGAGCCAGAGTTCCCCAGCATCGAGAAGATAGATCCCGAGTGCAAAAATGTTGAAGACCCTTCACCGACCCGAGCCAAGACTGTCATCGGACTATGAGCGCTCTATTCTCAAGTCACATGCGACAAAGAAACGGTCGAAGAGTATTAGTGCAAGCGGGAAATCAGTTCCCCTGCTCGGAGAGCAAAAAACCAATCGTGCCCCCCTCTCAAGGTGATTTCCCATACCAATGTGGGGTCGATCAAATGTGCGGTCGAAGACCAGTATGATCCGGAGGTATTTGCACTGTACGGAGAAGCGGCCACTACTCAAGGTATGACTATTGCTTGGTACTTAGCCCGGTTACAGTACTTCTTCGAGGCTGATGTAGCATACAAATACCGGCACGGGAATTCTCTCGTCAAACCTAAGGAGGTCAAGAATCTACCAACAAAAATGTGAAGATTGCATAACTGGTACATGGATGCCTCAAAAGATGGGACAAACTAGATAATGCTGGAGTTAGAAACGAGCATTACGGGAAAGGAGATGGCATGGTAATGATTGAATTTGACGAACTATTTCAGTTGTTCAATCAAGAATCCATCGACAACTCGATCGTCAGGGCCTATTGTCTGTAAGTACTATTTCTGTAAATTAGTCTCTAGCTAGCTCACCTCGTTTATTGAATGTATAATCATACTCACTATATTATGCAGAATGAAGATTCTCGAATGCAAAAGAGGATGCATCTATGACATTGGGTTCATTGACCCATATATTATTCATGAACGTAATCTCAAAGAAAAACCCAAGGAAACAGAGGATAATATTATACATGCGTTAAGGTTTTAAGAAACCAAAAGGAAAATACTATTTCCTTACAACTTCGAGTGAGTGTTATTGTATTGTACACATTCTATTTCGCTTATGTTAAGTGTATAATTGATGAGTTATGCGTCCGCAGCTTCTACTATATTCTGCTAATCATTCAACTTGACAAAGGGGTAGTACAAGTCATGGACTCGAAACATAAACCCCTTGAGCAGTGGGTGGACATGCAAATGATGCTCCAGCGGTAATTTTAATTATTATGGCACTATATCGGCAACTTTCTTGAATTTCCTGATATCAAGTAATTAAAGACTCCTTTTATTTGTTTTCTTTATCGGGCAACGCTTGAAACGGTTTACCAACAAGGCTAAGGGTGAATGGAAAGAGGAGCTTACATTTTAACCACTAGATGTAAGTACTACTAGCTAGATCCGCGCATCTTTTTTATTCTAGTTTCGATACCATTATCATGCTTAATTATTATTTTGATTAAACTATGTTCTCGTAAAGTGCCCGATGCAAGGACCCGGGAATAATTTATATGGATACTATGTTTGCGAGTTCATTCGTCAAATGTGCTGTGAGAAGGGCAGAAATTTAGAGCAACTTCACGTACGTAAACAATATTCATAGTTTTTTATTACCATCAGTTGTGTTTAGTTTCATTCATATATGTTGACTCCTTATTTAAATCAGATCAAACGGTGCGGGACGGTCTTCTACCAAATGATAGCGTACGAGCAATTCAAGAGGAATTGGCCGGATTCTTAGATATAGAGGTCCTAAACCCAGAAGGAGAATACTATCGAGAGTTCTATATAAGACAATAGGGACCGTAAAAACATATTATATTGTATATATATGCATGAAACTTGTGTACCGATGTAATATGTTCGACACTTCGATCTCTATATTCATGCTGATGTTGTGTAATATAATGGTTCCTTCATTGCTAAGTGCAAAACACAAAATAAAAAGGAAAACAATAAATGTAAAATACAAAATAAATTCTCTGCCGCAGCATAAAGAGTGCCCAAAATGCTGCCGCGGCACAAAAAGTGGCCAAAATGAATTATTTACCGCGACACAAAAAAGTGCCAAATTGCAGCCACGGCCGAGAAACATCTATCCCGGCTCGTAATACGAACCGGGACGAATGTTTCTCCCCCCTTGCACCACACATTGGCCACGTGGAACCCCGTTTGTCCCGGTTCGTAGTCCAACCAGGACTATAGGGGGGCTTAATCCCGGTTGCCCCGTCCCATTTGAGCAACCGGGACTAAAGCCTCTTACGAACCGGGACAAGCGACTCTATTTCCACTAGTGATGACTGAGGTGGATAGGATGCATGCTTAAAGAGAAACGGGGATAAACTATTTAATTATATAGGATACCCGTGGATGTGGATGTGGATTGCATTTGCAAGATACCACTAAGCACTCGACGCCTTGTAGATGTGTGGTCGTGGTACCATGAGAGATTAGGTATACTTAGGCCTTTTATAATGGGGTGTAGCTTAGCATGTTTTTATGGAAGCAATTAAAACTTAAGAAACAACCATCACAATGCAATGTTTCTTAGTGGTGTTGCATTTAATCATTTTAGGCCCATGCATGTATGTGATTGGTCTAGCCAAGTTTTTGCCTATGATATCATGCAAGTGGTGTATCTTAGCTAAGAGCAAGTACAATAGTGGCTATAAGCTTGCTGACATGGCATTTTTGTCTATGTGGAGGAGAGATAAGCAAAATGCAAGTTGTTGGCTCTCATGCAAGAGATGTCTCTACACGTGTTCCTAGGCAAAAATATTAAATGAGAGGAAGGAGAAAAAATAAAATAGCAATTAGTATTAATCTAATAGCTAACCTTATAGTCAACTCTATTGTACAAGCTAGCTCTTGATAACATGGCAACTTCATATAGCCAGCTTGCTAGCTACACTATTATTCTTTCTTTAAGGCTAATCATAGTGGGAGTAACATGCATATACATGCAATGCTAAGTAAACAAATTGATGACATAACATGATAATAAATAAATAAATAAATAAAGAGAGAGGGGTAATAAGTTAGCTAGTTACCATAACATCAGGCTGGTCATAGTGGGGAGTAACATAGAGTAGTAACATGCATATGTTAGTAGTCTAAGTTACTACCTCCATAGTGGAAAATAACATTGATGTGGTATCATATTGCAATGTAGACTCAGTTTATCTTAAAATGTGTGATGTTATGGTAGTGCATTTCACAATGGGAGTCTCTTAGCGTTCTATCCTAGGTAAAATGCTTATGTGGCACCTTATTTAATGGTGAAAGAGAAGCGTGTTGTATCTTAGGCCTTTTACAATGGGTGTATCTTAGGCTGGTCATAGTGCATAGTAACTTAGACTAGTAACATGCATATGTTAATAGTCTAGATTACTACCTCCATAGTGGAAAATAACTTAAGTGTTTAACATGCAATGTCACATTAATTAGGTTGTAGACTCACTTTGACTTGATATGTGTGATGTTACAATAACATAGTTAGTTACTCTATCTATCTCTTTCCTCATTAACTCATTGTCACGTAAGCAAAAGTACTGAGTTGGACTTTTAGTTACTAGTGAAGTTACCCCCATTAGTACTAGCCTTAGCTTTATATCCTAGGAAATTTACTTATGTAGCACCAAAGTTAATGATGAAAGAGAGTGTTGTTGTATCTTAGCTAAGCTACACCTCCTGCATGCAATCATAGGCAAAAAAACTGGCTAGCTCAATCCTATGCATGCATGAGCCCCAAATCATTAAATGCATAAACACTTTAGATACACCCTTAAGAAATAGTTCATTAGAGTGATTATTTCTTAGAATATATCAGTGTCTATGATATCGCGCTAAGAAACTGTCTATTATGAAAGGCCTTAGCTAAGATACAACACTTGCATGCTATCATAGACAGATAAAATTGGCTAGTCCAATCACACACATGTATGAGCACAAAATTATTAAATAAAACATCTCTAAAAACACCATCTAAGTTACACCTTATTGTGATAGTTGTTTCTTAAGTTTTAATAGCTCCTATGAAAACGTGCTAAGAAGATGCACCCCAATGGAAAAGGTCTAATATAGCTAGTTATCACAAGCCTCTCTCTCTCATCATTTAATTGCATGCCACGTAAGCAAAAGTTAATCCCACTATGACTAGTTGGCAATACATTTAGGACTATATTACTATCCAAGTTACTCCCACTATGACTAGCCTCACACATACCAACACCATATGAGCCTACAATCTATCTATCTATCTATCTACTAATTTCTTCTCAGGTTCGTCTCTATTGAATTTCCGTCCGATTTTTTTTGCCCCTGGGTTTTGATCCTAATTACCGGTAGTGCCACTGCAAAGTCAAAGAAAAAGGTGTTTTCTTCTCAGCCTCTACCGAATCGATCGACACATCCCGCTGGACAGGATAAGCAACGGAGTTCACGGGGAGGAGAGGCCGCAGGGACCCCATCGGAGTCGTCGAGCTCCTCATGTGCCTCCGCTCCCGATGGACGGGACAAGAGGTGGCAACGACAGGCTCCCACGTCTAAGGGGTCCTGTCCAGCAATGCCTTGGTCGATCACGGCGGCAGGCGTGTTAGCCTGCAGAGTGGAGCTTGAGGGCGAGGCCGGATGAGTTTCGTCCGCGAGGTGGAGTAGAGGGGCGGGGAATGACGAGGCGGCGTGCTGAGCAGGTAAGCGGGGAGGCGGCGACTGTGCGGTGAGAGGTGGAGGTGGCAACAGACGTGGGAGGAGGCGACGGCGCTGGGAGCTCACGGGCCACCAAGACGCTGTCAACGGGCTAGAAGAAGGGCAGGGGTGGAGCTCGTCGGCCCCGGTTGGGAGTAGGTGGGGTTGCATACGAATGTGGAGGTGGCCGGGATGCGTACAGCGGAGGGGCCGCCACGGCCACGTCGAAGGTTCCGGAGCGTATCCTACCTCCAGTTGAACGCCCTTCCCAACCTCCTTGTGCTGGTGAAACAAGTGCAACAGCGCGGGGACTACCGGATCTGGTCGCCGGAGGCACTAGGGGAAGGTGCTATGTGATTGATTTGGTTGGATTTCAGACCAACGAGGAAACGAAGGAAGAAGATGAGTTAGCAGTTTGGGGGATTTCCTTGACTGGGTACCGTGCATGGACGCGAGAGGGAGCTTTTTTCCTTCTTCTTTTGAGCACCACGTGAGGGAGCACTTGAGCGGTTTGGGCAGGTCTGACACTAGATTATGGCTAAAATTGGTCTTTAAGCATTTTAGGATTTTTCGTGTGCTATAGCAAATAATGGGATCCATCTTATTGCCTACTCCTGGGATAAGAAAGGTGAAGGAAAATATATAAATTATTAATATAGGAAAACAAATGCCTAATCATTAAACATGATAGAAACAACTACTCCCTCTGTTTCAAAATATAAGATATTTTAGATTTGTAAAAAAAAAATATTTAAACTTTTTAGTGTATAGATTGGCTCCAAATCTGAGTGAATTCACATACTAAAAATAGTCTAGATGCATTTATTTCACAAAGCTAAAACATCTTATGTTTTAAAACGGAGGGAGTATATATTGGTTGGAAAATAAAGCGGTTAGAATATATGGTCTGATATTTGAGTGATCAGTCAGAGACTCCCTAAATACGTATGGTCCCATAAATAAAGAAACGAGAGGTAAATAGAGGATATGACGGATTCTATTAATAGAATATTTCATTACACTATATTATGATAATAAAATAGAAACTACTTTATAGCTTTACAAAATGTAGGTACGAAGAACCCTTGCTTGATGCATCCGGAACAAACCTACAATGAGCTCAACTCAAATAATATTGGTTGCCCTGAAGCGATGAAAGGCTCTCAGAACGCTCTCAGAAAACACATTAACAATCTCCTGGTCGGCGTCGATGCATCTAGGTTTCCTAGATGGCTCGACAATTTGACAATGGAAAGGGCGCTGAGAAAGGTGGTGGTACGTCTCCGGATAACACCACCGAGGGTAAGTGTGGGGATGTGTTACTATGTCAGCAACGACAATCAAGGGTTCTGACATACATTTGGAAAATTTCTAGGAAAATTAGGGGCTCGATAAAAGAGGGCGACTTAGAAAATTCTCAAGGTTTTTCAAGTGGATTAAATTTCTTGCATGTTAGTTTCTACTATATCTTCTCATGTTTTCTTGATTTAAGTTTTTGTTGTGATTTATTATATGTACGCTTTGTAGTTACATACTTACATGCACACTATATTTTTTATGTGCTTCAACTAAGGTAAAATTTTCATGTTTTTAGAATACTGTATGACTATCTTTTTCATAGACGTGAATTTTCACATGGGTTATAATGACATGTTTTATGAGAAAAAAATTTAGACCGTGGCAACGCACGGGCATTTTTTAGTCTAATTAATTAGTCTTTGTATGACACCACACACATGGCAGTAACTACTCTAAGTTGGTGTTGTATGACACCACGCACATGGTACTACCAATCTAATTAATTAGTCCTTGTATTACTATCCAAGTTAGTACTACTCTAAGTTACTTAGCACTATGAGAGCAAGTATAATAGTGGGCTATAAGCCTGCTGACTAGCCATTTTTTTTATATGGAAGAGAGATAAATAAAAATACAAGTTGTTGGCTCTCATACAAGAGTCAGCTCTACACTTGTTCCTAGACAAAAACATTAAATGAGAGAAAAGAAAAAAAGAGAAGATAACAACTAGTACTAATATAATAGCCAATTTTATAGCCAACACTATTGTACAAGCTAGCTCTTGATGACATGGCGGGCTCATATAGCCAACTTGCTAGCTATACTATTATACTTGCTCTGATCAGTTTAAGATACAACAACACTCTCTTTCTTCATTAAGTGACATGCCACATAGACAAAACGCCTGGGATACCGCTCTAAGAATCACCAATTATGAAAGCCCTTACTGTTTGCTCTGTCTATTGGAAGTTGGTCCGAGGTCCATGCTTCAGACACAGCAACCAAGGAGAACTAATTAATGGACTCAACTATGGAAGATTCAGGTGCCATCAAAACGATTAGTCTTTTTTTATAGAGATTGACCCATTAATATTTTTTGACCGGGATAAAATTATAAAAAACCACCACATTTATGGTTAGGGTTTCAAAATACCATCACTATACGTTAGGGTTTCAAAAAATCACCACTTTAAAGCTAATAAGTAACAGATAGCACTGATCCGTCTAAGATGTCCGTCTAACCACGAAACTGGTGGGTGGGACATGATGTCAGGCTGACGTGGCATGCTAAAAATGGTCTAGGGTTATGGAATTTAGATTGGTTTTAGTTCTGGGTCTTATTGTAAATTCTGGGCGGACCCACTTATCAGATTAGCTCATCTCGTCTCTTTCTCACAAAAAAATGGGAGTGGCACACGACCGTACACCGGGGGCTGCCGGGATGGGGAGGGAGTCGTCGGCCTTCTATTGCCGCTCTTCCTTCGTTGGTCGGAGGCGGACGGGAAGGGGAGGGGAAGGGGAAGGGGGATGGGGACGGGAAGGGAGCCAGGGAGAGGTGAAGGAGCTGGGGCGGCGACCCTTGTCTCCGGCGACTGAATGGAGCACGAGCGCCGCTGCACTGCCTCCCCGACGAACTCTCCCATATCATGTGCTGACCGCTTTGCCGCCCGCACTGCCATCGGTCGACTACACTATTTTCCTCGCATTGACATCCCCACTGAACACGAACATGATGTCGACGGCGACGCGCTCTGTATGTCGTTCGAGTTCCCGACATACAAAAGGACATGAGAGTTGGACTTGTGTCATCTCTCACCGGCTGTTGACGCGTAGCTTCATGGCCCTCTCTTCCTATGTGCTCCACTCCCGTGCTCTCTCCTGCATGTCTCTGCCGCCTCACGCGTGCGACCTGTTCGATGAAATGCCCGGCATCAAGCATAGTTCCCTGGGCGTCCTGGGAGTGCTTCAGATGTTCGTGGCCTTCCCCGTTGAGATGCTCTACGTGATGGTGCTATTCGCCGGCGTGGAGTAATCGGGAGGAGGGGCGGCACGGTCGCCTCCGTCGGAGAGGGGCCGGGCCTGCTGCCAGTAGGGGAGGAGATGACAACGATGAGCCTCCATAGCCGGGATGTGCGGAAGGGGGAGTTTGTCGGGGTAGCTAGCTACAACGGCGAGTAGGGGTGGGGGTACGCGGCGCTCCAGCCAGCCGTCGACGGTTTACTCGAGCTCGCTGATGCGGTCGGCCGTCTCTACTCTCTCCGCCCACGTACGGACTCTGGTTCTCCAATTAGATTGGTCAATGCATATTGTGTGGAAAAAATAAGAAAAAAAAGGAATAACACATAAGAAAATAAATAAATATTATTGACATCTGAATCACAGTCACTGTTACCTTTTGCAACAAAATAAGGTACAAAGGTCTTCTGTGCGAAATGCATATGCCACGTCAGCCCTGCCGTGGATCAAAGTTGGATCAGTGTTTTTGTTACTTATTAGTTTTGAAGTGGTGGTTTTTTAAAACCCTAATATATAGTGGTGATATTTTAAAACAAATGTGGTGGTTTTTTTATAATTTTCTCTCTGACCGGTGATGTGCGCCATCATAGGCACATGGACGAATTGAGCAGATGCACGATGTGTGGCATTGAGGACTCTTGGAGCCATCCTCTGCTCGATTGCAACATGTCTCACTACGTGTGAGCTCTAGTCGATGAGGAAGTGACTCAACACATGATCCCAACCGTTGAACCATCAACTAAACGACGGTTGTTCTCAATGATGGAATCGCTTAAGCATGATGATTTTATTGAATTAGTTGTTATGCTGTGGGCACTATGGTATGCTCGACGGCGATTGATAGTAAAAGTGGAGGTAACCCTATTAATATTAGGCACGGGAGGGTTTGTTGGCAGCGGTGCGTCAGAGTGCAGCAAAGATTTTCTTGTGGGGCATCTCATCCTCATGATGATGGGGGTTTAAATCTTACTAGAAGGACTCTACGTGCGTTGCTGCGCCATCTTCTATTTTTGGTGGTTTTTTTTCTTTACTAAGATGTGTAAGCATTGAGCTTCACATTGGCTTTTCAATAGGAGGTGCTATACGGACTTCCCTTTTACCGAACAATTTTAGGAGCTAGCATATTGGATTGTCTCACTTTTCCAAACATGCATTGATCTTGAAAGTTAAATTATCTGAAGCACATGAACCTTATCTCACAATCAGAAGATATTGAGCTGAATCTATCAACATAACAACTGCCAAATCGATCTAGACCGAACCGTGACATCTCCATATGATGACAGGTTGAGTTCCATTTGCTCGACATGGTCATGAAACTGACTAAACATCACAATCATGTCTAGGAGCATAAATTGATGTAGCTTGCCAACACCATATGTTGAAAGTTTTCTCCCACAATTCAAAGTAAACTGAGATCTCACACTAATGATGACACACTGAAAGGAAAACTGTGGTTAAGTTTTAGTAGGAATATCAGTAAGTCCCATTTCAGTGATCTGGAATCTAGCATTAATAAGATGTCGCTTTAAGAGAGGGAACATACTGAACTTTCATGGACAATAAGGAAAAGTATATTTAACATATAATAAGTTAGGTTTAGGTGTGCGCCTTATGCAGGTGACCACACGTGCTGCCGGGTAAGTAACTGTAAAATTAACTAACTGGAATTTCATCTAAATAGATACTGGTTTTAGTATGCGGGAGGTGATGTTTAGTAGGTGAGAAAGCAACATAGCCCATCTGAAGTAATTGGAAGCAAGTAAACGGAAATGCAGTACCGATAGACCATAGTTTGAAGGAAATAAGTTAATGCAACGACAGTTAATAAAACAAAGTGTAATTGGATAATCTGAATATATTGACAAACTGATTTTCATAGAAGCTGTTTCTCCATAAAATTTGGAGCTTAACTTGTTTGTACAGAAGAGTAAGCACGCGCTTAAAAACATGGTTCAGTTCATATGCTTTGTGCTTTTGTACAGAAGATAGTAAATACATATGAAACGTTCCATTGGATTAGCATTAGTATTAGCTGCAAGTTGGCGGACCGAGATATATTCAGAGATATGCACACGACTGTTTAGAACATACCTAATGGTCAGTTGGTCAATAAAGAGAAGCCCCAATTCGTAAAATCTTCTACTCTCCATTCCTATTTTCCTAGATTGTTGCAGGTGTTATCTGTAGATATCTCAACTTAACTCTCTCTGAGCATCACCTTGGTCCTCGAGTTAGCCCCAGAGTAGTCAGGTCCATGGTTTTAACGAATCTCCAGAGATAAATAATAGAATGTCTTCTCGGGATGGAATCTATTACCAAAACCAAATGAACAAAATCTGGTAAAAAGGCTCAAGTGAGTAGATAATCAAAAGAATTGAGATGGAACATGCATCATATGACAAACTAAATAAAACAAAGCAAATCACCTGAATTTGAGCAAAACTCACTAGAACTATTTCTGAACATCTGAATCTTGTAATCCCGGATAACAAACTCAAAATCAACTATTTATGTGTTGTGAAGATTTAAAAGTTGCGGTACAACAAATTATGCATAGATGTTAGTTAATCGAACGCATACAATCAAGCCTACATACTAGTGATTGCTGAAAGGTGGATTTCATGCCCCTCCAAACCAATGATGAATCAGTAGAATGCTCCTGACCGTTCACTCTCACACTCAAGATGTTGTTGTACATATCCTCTCCTTGTGTCTCTTTTCTCCCACGAATGACAAGTCCATGTATAATCTGTACATAACATACACCAAATCGTCAACTCAAAAGCTCAAACTTGCAACCATATCCCCTGCTGCTTGCTTGTGTTTTGCTAAAACTTGATTTACATAGAGCTAAAAGTCACGTACATGTAGGCCAAGAGGACACCCCACATGGTTTCTTGAAAAGAGTCCCTTGACCTGTTGCACGTCATGGTCGCAGAGCACTATGGAGAAGCTCACCTCGACCTGTGCCTATTGCAGCATCTGGTTGGCGTTCCCCTGATCCCACTCGACCAGCTCCCTGAACCTCCTGAAATGATGTAAAAACAGAGTATGCTCTCCACCACGGGGATTAGAGAAGAAAAGTGAAGAAAAAATGCACTGCTTGTACAGCCAGAGGCTTATCTCTCCACACGAATGCACGCTCCCCACGTGCTGCAAGCGCTGATGGATGACCGGACGCCGTCGCTCGTCGTGGAGTCCGGGAACGCGCTGGCGACCGGCGGGCGGAACACGCTGGCGGACTCCACTCACCTGGATTCGAGGAAACGGCCGTGGACATTGAGCTCCGGTGTGTGCCCGTATTTGTATCCTCGCCGCCACAGATTGCTGAGGGAGAAATTGGGTATGAGAGAGAGAGAGAGATAGAGATAATGAGAGAGGGGAGCTCAGGCGGCCTACCTGCACGATGATGGAGGCTCCCGTCCCTTTTCCACCGCAATGCGGCCATCCTCGTCCTTGCCCCGGGCACCGCTTCTACAGAAAAAGGAGGTGAGACGCAGGGTGGAGGAAAGACTTGAATCAACAAAGAGTAGGAGGGGCGGAGGACGGAAGGTTAAACTGGCAACGTGAAATCAATTCAGAAGAGCGAGACGGGGCTTTGGCAACGAACGTCGGCTAGAATAGGAGGCGGCTGCACAAGAATCGCCGGTGGTGGTGATTTTGCGAGAGGAGAGAGTCGGGGCGAGATGGGAGTGAGCAGTGCTGTTTGGGCGAGGAGAAATGTGTGGAAGAGTGGAAGACTGACCACGCGGTCAAAAGCTGGAACGAACGGACCAGGCTTTGCGCGTAAAGCGTACGGTGGATGAACACTCTAGGCCTCCAGCGGGCAGAACAATCCAACACCCACATATACCTCACAAGTTAAAAGAAACAAGACGGTAACACGCTTATAGGTAGAGACAGAACCATCGATCAACCACAACTCACTAATTCCAGGGAGCTTAGAGCTTTTAAAGGATAAAAGCGATGGCCTGCCGTGAAGGATTATCATTGGCACGAGATGTCGGACTTGAGCAGGTTTGCATCGCTTCTATCAGTAGGGCTTTTGGGACGAAGTGACCTCTTTTCTTATTGTTGGGCTATAAGCACATAAACGTCCAGAACGTAGGCCGAGTGCTGGGCTGGCGAAGTGGACGCTAACATCTGGTATCAGAGACAGCATCATCATGCCTTTCTGAGGAGCTTCTCAGGGGATGAAATGTTAGGACCCCTCTGTTGACTAGTGGAAACTGCTTGGTTTAGTCCCACCTCACCTATCGGAGGAGACCACACCCAGCTTATAAGGGAGAGCCGGACTTTTGAGATGGAGTGGGCTCTCTTCTTATTGTTGGGCTGTGAGCGCATAAACGTCCAGAACGTAGCCCGAGTGCTGAGCTAGCCAAGTGGACGCTAACACTTGAATGTCATCAACAATATCCAATGACCATATCACGGGGAGTATAGCACGATCATCGCAGAGAGCCAAAGATTATGGAGACAACGTCCACATCCGGGACCGCAGTTTTAGGCATGAGACAAGGAACTGTACAAAGGACATACCAGACCGATTTTTTCATCCGGACGGCAAAAATTCGCCTAATCATATTTTTAGAACGCCAAATTACGCTGAATTTGGCCCAACTTTCATCCGGCGTTTCCAAGTCGAACCCGGGATGCCGGGAACCGTCTGGAAACACCGGATGGAACGGAATCACGGGAAAAAAACTCGCCCGTGGCCCCGCCTTGTCAGCATGTGAAGCTGAGTCATCCTCATCTCGTCACCTCGGCTCCCGCGACGGACCGTCGGACAATGACTGCCCATCTCGTCGGCCACACATCGTCGTAATAGCGTGCCACCGCCGGCCCGCCTTCCGCTGTTTTTCTCTTTTCCCGCCCATGCCGCTACACCCCACCCGCCTTCGTCGCCCTTTCCTATTTTTGGCTATAAATGCCGATGTCGGTTCCTAGAGTACACACTCTCACCTCCCATTTCCCACCCACAAACTCCTCCTTCGGCGACAAGAAGAAGGCCTCGGCGGCAGCAATGGCGGAGAGGTACCCTGGCGACCCGGCGGCAGCGAACGGCTTCGGTCAGCGGTCTTTGCAGCCGTGGGAGGCAGGGCTGCTTCACGATGCCAGCTACCCGGCGTTGCCGGACTTCCGGTGCCCGCCGACCTGGAAGCTCAGCGCCAGCGGCGTGCCGGTGCTGTCGGATGCCAACATGTCGAGAAGATCCAGGCGGCCATCGCGGCCATGGAGGATCTGGAGCTCCCCGAAGACCCTCACAACCTGGTTTACTGGGAGAATTTCTTCATCGAGCGTCGGAACCAGCAGCTGGCCGCCTACGACGATGTTGGCACACCGCCGAAGCAGCACAACGCCGCTGGATGTCGTCGGTGGTCAGTGCACCAGGCCGGACGCTCGTGGCCATCCTTGAGCACATTGCCACTAGCAACCACACTAAGTTGGGCTATCCTCCTCGCTCGCCGTTGTCGGCCGCTTGATGCCGTGTGGCGGCCAACTGGCTACCAAGAAGGATGGCCTCCCTCTCTTTGTCTTCCTCGGCGTGGGCATCACGCTCATCTGGCTCGGCGCTGACACAGTCTGTAGGGGTTCGTAGCATGGAAAACAAAAAATTTCTACCGCATGCAAACAAACAAGCCAAGATCTATCTACTAGATTGTAGCAACGATTCGATAGAGGAACTCACCCTCAAAGATTCCAAAGCGGTTAACGAGAGCAGATTCTCGTGGGTGATGTAGTCGTACACTTGCCGATCTCAAGATCGCGTAGACGATCTTTCTGGCGCTGCGTTCCGGCAGCGCTTCCGCAGTCGGTCACACGTTCGGTACTCGATGAAGACCTTCCTCTCCCTTGTTCCAGCAGGCAGCGGAGGTTGTAGCACTCTCCTCGCGATTCCGGCAGCACAACGGCATGGTACCGGAAGTAGAGGGGAGATCTCGCAGGGCTTCGCCTTAAGCCGGAGCGAGTATGGTGGACTATGAGAGAGCCCTCGGCGATCTAGGGTTTAGACACACCGAGGAAGAGGTGCTGGGGCCGGCGGCTAAGGCTTGGAGTGCCCAAGTCGGCGGCTAGGGGAGCCCTAGGCGGCGGTAGTAGGAGGTGGCGGCGCCGGACTAGGGTTTTGGGATAGGGAACTTGTGTGCTAGGAGGGGAGCCCTTGCCCTCCTCTTATAGGAGGGAGGCGCCGGCCAAGGGGAGGGGAATCCCTCCCCAACTCGGATCCCAAGTGGGCCGGCGGTGGAGGAGGGACTCCTCCCCAACTCGGTTTCCCACTTCCCCTCCACTTCCCAAAATAGCCGTTTGACTTTTCAAATTGGCGTTTGACTTTTCAAACTAGGATTTGATTAAACCCTTTATTTTGTTCAGCGATGACACCTAGTACATGATGCAATCATTCCAGCTTGGTATGACACATTCATGTACCCTTCCCCTTTGGAGTGTCGGACATTCCAGAACTTTCTAGAACATTCCCGATGAAAACACCGGAACCATTCCCCAACTCCGAAACAGGACTTTCCTTATATGAATCTTATTCTCCGGACCATTCCGGATCTCCTCGTGATATCCCGGATCCCATCCGAGACTCCGAACAACATTTGGTCTCTTTCTCATCATTCCATAACTACTCAAACAATGTCGAATCCTTAAGTGTGTCTCCCTATGGTTCGTGAATTATGCGGACATGATCGAGACACTTCTCCGAACAATAACCAATAGAGGAATCTGGAAATTCATATGGCTCCCACATATTTCTACGATTACTTTGCGATCGAATGAATCACTTACATACGATACCAATTTCCCTTTGTCTCACGATATTTTACTTATCCGAGGTTTTGATCGTCGGTATCTCTACATACCTAGTTCAACCTCGTTACTGATAAGTACTCTTTTCTCGTTCCCGTGATATGTGATCCCTTGTGATCCAGTCACATGCTTGCAAGCTAATTGGATGACATTCCACCGAGAGGGCCCAGAGTATATCTATCTGTCATATGGATGGACAAATCCCACTCTTGATCTATGTGCCTCAACCCATACTTTCCAAACACTCAATGCCATCTTTATAGCCACCCAATTACGGTGTGGTGTTTGATGTCATCAAAGCATCTTCCGGTGATGATGATTAACATGATCTCATGGTCGAAGGAATTAGGTTACTATGTATCAGAAAACTTATAGCAAATGAACTATATTAAATGACTTGATCTTTATGCTACGCTTAACTATAGGAGTATGTCCATCACATCATTCTCCTAATGATATGACCCTGTTGTTAATAACATCTCTATGTTCATGATCAGGAAACCATGATCATATATTAACCAACAAGCTAGTTTAACAAGAGGCTTTACTAGGGACTCTTTTATGTTTACAAATCACACAAGTATTAATGTTTCCTGTTAAAACAATTATAGCATGGTATGTAAATATTTATCATAAGTATGAAGATATGATAATAACCACTTTATTATTGCCTGTTGGGCATATCTCCAACAGTCTCCCACTTGCACTAGAGTCAATAATCTAGTTTCAAACCTTTGTGTATTCAACACCTGTGGCTTTCCTGTGTTGTATGTACACGATTGCTAGTGGTCAACTGATCTCCGGATCTGACACTTCCAGGTCCGTGTGTAATTGCATGTCTTTGCGTCTCTACGCATCACTCATTCTCTAATGAGATGGCTTTGTATAATTTTGGTCCTTTGGTGAGACCTTTAGGTCTTTGGGGTTAAAACATGTTGGTAATATTGTCGTACAATATATCTTCATAGTATTATCCCGCTGTGAACTACACCTAGTTTGACAACAAACTACTTGACACAAATGCCCTCTTTAGCTGCTATTATAGCAGTCATATACTTAGCCTTTTGTTGTAGTATCTGTCACAATGTCCTAACTTTGGAACTCATCCAAATCCATTATGGAACTTACTTTCCATTATATTGTGCCACCCTTAGTTTAGATTGAGATAAACTTAATTTGTATTTTGTGACAAAACTAGTATCAATGTAGTACTTTTACAATGAACTAACCATCTATTTGTCACTTCTACAAATAATATACTCTTAGTTCTTCCAAAAGATCATAAGAATATCCTTACTATTGTCCAATGATCAACTTATGAATCATTCTGGTATATGCTCATAACATTTAGAGTATAGGACATATCTGGATTTGTACATATTACAGTATGATTGATATAAATACTCTTTGTGATTTCATACATCAAGTATCAATCTATACTTGAATCTTTGTTTCACTTACCCAGTGTCAATACACTTGAATATATCATCAATATTGAACTCATTCAATACATCATCTATGTACTTTCGGCACAACCATATTAGCGTCTATTGATGCCAAATATTTGGGTTTTGCCTAAGTCTTTCATCGGGATGAAATTCTTAATATGTGTTAATAAAAGATACATCATTTCCAATCAACAATATGTCTTCCACATAATGTATTAGAAACATGTCTTAGCGCTCCCACTTAATTTCTTGCAAATGCAAGCATCTTCATCGTCTCCGACGAATTTAAACTCCTTTAACAGTTTCATCATAGTGAAGATTCCAACTCTGCAATGCTTACTTCAACCATTGAAGTTTGCATATGCATTTAGCATCCTTTGAATTAACAAAACCCTTTGGACCGTGTCATGCACACATCCTAGGTAACCCTTCTATTAGAAGAACTTGTTTTGTTTATCCAACTACCACATAACAAAATTATATGTAGTGGTTGCTATATTAATCCGTCTAGACTAAATATCGCTATGAAAGATCAAATCTTTGTCATAGTCAACCTTTGAACATTGTTGTGAACTCTTTCCCAACATGTCGACTATTTCATAGATGCGAAACATCCATGTCTGTTTCTTTATAGATCCAAACACAACTGTAAGGTCTTACACCTTTCTCGAGGGTCCTTCAAGTTCAAAACTTGATTTCTCGTGTATGGAACTATCACGGATTTTATGGCTTCAAGCCATTTTACGGAGTCAAGGCCCATCATCACTTCTTTGCATGTAGTTCGTTCATTATTCTCAAATAATGATTCAACCCTCAAATCTTGGTATTTGATTGTTTACTTGACCTACTTGTTTCAATAGGAACTTAGACCTTTGTGTCCACAACCTTTGAGGCACGTGAGTCATGAGCATTGTTGCTGACATGGTTATACCCTACGAGTACGTAACTTCAGCATACCTAGTCCAGCCCAAGGAAGGCCCACGGTAGACATACGCTGGCCCATGAAGATTTTCGGGTGGCCAAGGCCCATGACGTCTTCGGATCCTTGGAGAGCAAGACTAGAGGAGATAGGAAATTCAAAGGGGTAAAACCCTAGAACTTGTAACCGACTAGGACTACGCCCGGGACCTGCCTAAGTCTATATAAAGGCCAGGAGGGCACGTCCTAGGGAAACTCGACTCATACTTTCGCACACGCATCCACGCCAGATCGAATCTGCGCACCCTGTAACCTTCGGTTCCGCCGTAATCAAGAGCAGACAAGCAGGAGTAGGGTTTTCCCTCCGGGGGCCTGAACCTGGGTAAATCTCGTGTCCCCTGGTTGCTTGTCTGTTAACCGTGCCACGATCTCCAGCGTCCCCATCTTCTCCAAAACCCAAGTCCATAACAATGGGCATTGACGAGATTAAACCTCGTCAATTGGCGCCGTCTGTGGGAACTGGGGCTGCTGATTGTGCGGTCGTGACGGTTCCGACCCGATCAATCTACAACTCCGCGGCGACGGAGAATCACCTCCTCTTTGGCGCTTTCGACTTCACTGCCCACTCGCCGGCTACCGTGAAGGATTTCGAGCCCGTAGGCGACGGACTCGAAATCTTGTTCGGGAGCTTCTGCTTCCAGGTGGGACAAACCGGCACCCTCTGCCTCCCTGAGCGGGTGCCCGTGCCGTCCATCAGGCCCGCTTCGTGGGCTCCACACCCCGTGCTACGCACGTCACCATCAACAGATGAGTTCTACAGCAGCAGCTGCTGCAACTCGATCTGTGCGATCCACCTTAGGATGAAGGGACCTACGGTTCCGGATCCGAAAGCTGCGGCAGCAACCAACCGATCTGCAGGCGCTATCTGTGCGCCGCAGTCATCCAAACCGACGAGGAAACGCCTAACCCGCCGCCCAACCCCAACCCGCAGGACAGAAACGGCGAAAACGGTGGAAACGGCGAAAACGGAGAAAACAGAGGCCACCTCATCCAACTTAGCAAAGAAGGATGGGTCGAAGCACGCCGCGCCGTCGCAGGTGAAATAGTCCTACCTCTGGACTCCCCACGTGATCTGCTGAGGGCATACCACTACCTCCTCATCGAGGAGCACAAGAAGCAAGTCAAGATGCAGGAGACGCTCGACAAGCGCAAGCAAGCAGCCTCTGAGTCCAGTGCGCGACGAGCTGCGCTCTCCGCCATGGGACCCGGCTCTAGCACAAACGGAAATCAGGGAAACGAGCACCGCTCTCGGGTGGAAAACATGGACCCCAAAGAGCGGCGTGACGTGACCCGAACTCTCCATACATCGTTCATGGACATGGACGCTGACGGCAACATCATCCCGAAGACGCCACAAGCTGCGATCATGGCAGCCACTGCGTATCTCGCGGCTCACCCACCTCCGGAGGGGGACCCGAAAAGGGCCATGCATAGGTCCGCACTCACCGGACTAGGACTAATCGGAGCTGCGCTCCACGAAGACGCTCCCGCGGAGCCGAAGAAAAAAGCTCCGGCCAGGCGCGACCGGAGCCCCACCCCCTCATCCGAAGAGGAAGAGGAGCACGATCTCCCTCGAAGAAAGAAGAGCTCGCACCGCCATAAACGCGACTACGACGCCAGAGACAAGCTTACACAGCGCAAGATCGACAAAGCACGCGCCAAACGCGCATGCTCGTCCGAATCTGAGATGGATGAAGACGAAGGAGAACTCTGCGGAGCTCGATGCTTCAACAGATCCGTTCGGCGAACACAGATGCCACGCAACTTCAAGCTTCCTTCGGATACTCCGAAGTTCAACGGCACGCAAGATCCAAAGTCCTGGCTCAGTGACCATCTGTCATCCGTCAAGCTTCACGGAGGCAACAAAGAAACCGCCATGCAATGCCTTCAGCTGCAGCTGACAGGCGCGGCGCGAGTCTGGCTCAGCAGCCTATCATCAGGATCCATCCGAAGCTGGGAGGAGCTTTCTTACAGCTTCATCCGAAATTTCAAAGGCACCAGCAAGAGGCCCGCGTCAATCGAAGAATTGCGAGCCTGCACTCAAAGAACGGGTGAATCTATTCGCTCATACATACTATGCTGGTCTACGACCAAGAACTCCGCAGCACACATCTCCGAAGAGAGGACCATCGACGCCTTCAGGGACGGCATCAAGCGCCTAGACTTCAAGGAGGAACTTGGGCGTGTAAAGCCCAAGACACTCGACCACCTCATGGAAATCGCCAACAGTTGGGCAGACGGCGAAGATTGCATCCAGCGAGCGCAATCAGATGAAGAGGACGACTACGGCCGAAGACGCGAACGCCGCAGCAAGAGGAGATCGCGCGTCTATGAGGACCGCGACGGACCCGACATGGTCGCGGCCGGCTACGCCGACCGCCGTAACGACAACAGCCGCAACAGCGGAGGATACCGCAGCGGAAACTTCCGCGACAACGGACGACCAACGCAGTCGTGGCAACGCCGCGACCGCGACAATGGACCCTCAGCATTCGACAAACTTTCGGGTCCATGCACCATCCACTTCTACATCGACAAACAAGATGGCAAAAAGAAAGCTAGCCACATGCTCAAGGACTACCGCGAGTTCCAGAAACTCAGCGAAGGCATGATGCAGATGAGGCAACAAGCTCCAATCCCTGCGTTCGGAAACACACCTGCGCCAGGTGAAATAGCACACGGAGCTCCTCCACCGCCGCCTATTGGAGGCCCAAATCAACCAGTCGCACCAGCGCAAAACAACGCCGGGGTCCCATACCCCCCACCAAAAGGAGCACTCAATATGATACAGAAGGGACGCCCCACAAATAGGGTGCAGAAGAAAATCACCCGACAAATCAACTTGGCCGTGACAACTCCGCCTGCAATCCCTGAGTACCTCAGCGGATCAGAGTCCTGCATCACATTCACTCGCGCGGATCACCCTTGCCAGATCCCTCGCCCAGGTCATGTTGCCCTGGTGCTGGAGGCGCAGATCGGAGGCTTCGAGATGAGTCGCGTCTTCATGGACGGCGGCAGCGGCATCAACCTAATGTTCGCAAGCACTCTAGCAGCTATGCGGATCCCGCAATGCAGCCTGGAACAATCAGACACAACGTTCCACGGCATTGTCCCAGGGAAGGGCATCTTCCCCCTGGGCAAAATAGGACTCGACGTCATCTTTGGGAAGCCGGACAACTTTCGGCAGGAGCGCCTAGAATTCGAAGTGGTGGACTGGCCGTCGCAATACCATGCCATCCTGGGACGTGTAGCATTCGCAAGGTTCCTGGCCGTCCCACACTACACATACCTACTACTCAAGATGCCAGGACCAAGGGGCGTCATCACAGTCCACGGGAGCTTCACCCGATCGGACCAATGCGACAGGGATTTCAACAAAATCTCCCAGTCCTTCGGCATGCAAGACGAGCTCGTAAGGCTCCGCGAGGTGACGGACAATGGGGTACCCCCATTCACAAGGCAGAACGCACCTGACATGTCCTTCGACTCCACCGTCAACACCAAGAAAGTGCAGGTCCATCCGACAGACGCCTCCAAGACGGCGCTGATCGCTAACGACCTCAGCACCGCATAGGAAGGCGCGCTCGTCGAATTCCTCCGTGAGCGCGGGGAAATATTCGCCTGGTGTCCTGCGGACATGCCAGGAGTTCCCAGGGAATTCGCCGAGCACGCACTCAATGTCTTCCCAGACACCAAGCCAGTCAAGCAGTCTATCCGAAGATTGTCGGAGCCACGAGCCGAAGCTATCGGCAAGGAGATCAACAGATTACTCGCAGCAGACTTCATCCGGGAAATCAAGGAAAGCGAGTGGCTGGCAAATACGGTGATGGTCCCGAAGAAGGACACGGACATCCTGCGGATGTGCATGGACTTCACGTCACTAAATAAACACTGCCCAAAGGACCACTTCCCTCTACCTCGGATCGACCAGATCATCGATTCGACTGCAGGTTGTGAGAAGCTCTCCTTCCTCAACGCCTACTCAGGCTATAACCAGATTCGAATCAAGGTCGAAGATCAAGAGAAAACAGCGTTCATCACACCGTTCGGAGTATTCTTCTACAACACAATGCCCTTCGGGCTAAAGAACGCGGGTGCCACGTACCAGCGATGCATGCAGGCCTGCCTCAAGGACCAGATCGGTCGCAACGTCCAAGTCTATGTCGACGACATAGTCATAAAAACCAAGGAGGCAAGAACACTCATCGACGATCTCCGCGAGACGTTCGACAACCTTGATCGCTACAGGATCAATCTCAACCCAGAAAAGTGCGCCTTCGACGTCCCCTCGGGTCAGCTGCTCGGGTACTTCATCTCTCAACGAGGGATCGAAGCGAACCCAAAGAAAATCAAAGCTATCATGACAATGGAGAAGCCAAAAAACCTCAAGGGCGTTCAGCAGCTCGCAGGGCGAGTAGCGGCACTAAGCAGGTTCATAAGCCGCATGGGCGAGAAGGCCCTACAATTTTACCAGCTGCTGCGCAAGGCAGACAAGTTCGAGTGGACACCAAAAGCCAACGACGCATTTGAAAGCCTCAAGCGGCTCCTATCCACCTCGCCCGTTTTGGTCACGCCAAAAGAGCGCGAGCCCCTGTTGCTATACATAGCAGCCACACACCAGGTGGTCAGCACAGTACTCGTGGTCGAACGACCCGAAGAAGGCAAGACCCACAGGGTACAACGCCCAATTTACTACCTCAGCGAGGTTCTCACTCCAACAAAACAGCGGTACCCGCACTACCAGAAGATGGCTTACGGCGTGTTCATGACGGCTCGACGACTGAGCCACTACTTCCAGGAGCATCAGGTGATGGTCGTCAACGAGGCACCCCTGAACAACATCCTGAATAACCCAGAGGCCATAGGACGCGTGGCCCTGTGGGGCATTGAACTATCACCCCTGGACATCATCTATGAGAAGCGACACGCAATCAAATCTCAAGTCCTTCCGGACTTCCTGGTGCACTGGATGGAGCTGCAGCTGCCTGACATCCCAGATATGTCACAGTCCTGGACAATGCATTTCGACGGATCCAAGCGCGAAGCCGGAGCAGGGGCAGGAGTCATACTGACCTCCCCGCAAGGTGACAAGATGAAGTACGTCCTTCGGATGAAATTCAGAGCCTCCAACAACGAGGCCGAATATGAAGCCCTCATCCATGGCATGAAGATGGCAAAAATATGTGGCGCAACGCGCCTGGTCATCTACGGTGACTCCAACCTTGTCGTACAGCAGACGATGAATGAGTGTGATGCACACGCCGAAAACATGATCGCGTACCGCGCGCTCTACAACGCACTCGAAGGAGAATTCGATGGATGCGAACTTCGGCACGTCGGAAGAGAGAGCAACGAGGAGGCCGATAGACTCGCCAACATTGGCTCCACTTGCGCAAAGGTACCACCAGATGTGTTCCTCGAACAAATCTGCGTGCCATCCATCAAGCGGAAATTCCCCAAAGGATCACCCGAAGAAGCAGAACACTGGGGGGCTACGGTACCCGAAGGTCATGAAGGACCCGAAAAGTTGGATACCGAAGTTGCCATGGTCAACCTGATGCAGGTCATGGCAGTCGAAGAAACTTGGACGCGTCCATACCTCCAATTCCTGATAAACGGAGAATTGCCTGACAGCCCGACAGATGCCCGGCGCATATCTCGTCGGTCAAAAGCCTTCACCATCATCAACGGCGAGCTGTACAAACACAGCATTACGGGTGTACTACAACGGTGCGTCACCATCGACGACGGCAAGGCCATACTCCAAGATATCCATGAGGGCATCTGCGGCCACCACGCAGGCAGCCGCTCCCTTGTCACCAAGGCTCTGCGAGCAGGATTCTATTGGCCAACGGCCATGAGCGACGCGAAGGACATCGTCCGAAGATGCAACGGGTGCCAACGGTTCGCCGACAAACAGCACGCACCTAGGTCCGAACTTCGACACATACCCATAGCCTGTCCTTTTGCCCAATGGGGCCTCGACATGATCGGCAAACTGCCAAAATCCTCGAAAGGAGGACACGTCTTCCTCCTGGTCGCAGTCGACAAATTCACCAAGTGGATCGAAGCCATGCCAGTCACCAACCAGAAGGGCAAAACCGCCGTCAAGTTCTTCGAATCCATCGTCTACAAGTTTGGCGTACCGCACAGCATCATCACCGACAACGGATCGAACTTCATCTCCGAAGAATTCCAGGACTTCTGCGAAGGCCTCGGGATCAATATCACGTATGCCTCAGTGGCACACCCGCAAACAAACGGGCAAGTGGAAAAGGCCAACGGCCTAATCGGCGCCGGCATCAAGAAGCGCCTCATGAGCTCACTCGAGCACAAAGCTGGAAACTGGACGAAAGAGCTACCGTCTGTCCTGTGGAGCTTACGGACTACGCCAAACAGCTCCACCGGCTACACACCGTTCTTCATGGTGCACGGAGCTGAGGCCGTGCTACCAGCCGAAGTACGCCACCAGGCTCCACGAGTCGTCGCTTACAGCGAAGCCAAATCCATGGCTGCACTCGAAGATGCCGTCGACACACTCGACGAAGCACGGGATATAGCAGAAGCTAGATCAGCGGTGTACCAGCAAAGTCTCCGCAACTACCACAGCCGACGGCTGCGCCCAAGGTCCTTCGTCGAAGGAGACCTCGTCTTATGACTCAAGCAAAAGCGACCGAATAAATTCGAGTCACCATGGGAAGGACCCTATGTCATCACCGAAGTCATCCCAGGTGGCGCCTATCGCCTCAAGCACGTGGAGTCTGGAGTCGCATACTCCAACCCATGGAACATCTCGCACCTGCGACGATTCTACCCGTAGCAACCTACCCCCTTTTACTTTCAATAAGGCTTTCAGCCAAGGCTACTCAGCCGAACCATGTACCTCCTCCATTACGATATAAATAAAGCTAAGTGTCTCGCCCCCAACCTTCGGTTGACTATTTTTCTGCAACTATACTACATGCTACAAACGCACTCGAGGGCTCCCCCCACCTCACGATTTCATCGACTGAGGACCAAACGTGTACACCTGAGTAGCTGACTACGTCAGGCAAACGAAAAGGGCACGTACTCAATCAAAGCACTGCGTGCTCACAAACAAGCAAACCTTTACAATAAAGGGCACAGAAACGCCCAGCCGCAATATACAAATTTTACATCTATCTGTTTATTTTCAGGTCCTACCTATTCTGAAGAATAACCTGAGCACGCTGCTCAAACAAATCTACAATCTGTTCGGCATACTGCCTTACAGCCGCGTAATGCGGACGCATATCCCACTTGCCACCATCTGGTCGAGGAGGTGGCCCAGTCGCCACAGCAGCCAAATCTATGTCAGGGCGGTGCACCCTCACAAGAGACAAGGCAGCCTTCACCCCTGCGACGAGCTGCTGCCGCACCAGCTCCTTGACATTGCTGGCACTCCGAAACTTCGTCAGAAGACCTGCAAGGGTCGTTGGCACGGCATCCAACGGAAACATGACGTGCAGCACCGAGGACAGTGATGTCTGCACCTGGCGGAGCACCCGCGAAACCTGGTAGACACGATCCTGCACCGTCGCCAGAACCATGGCGCGATCACGATCCATCCAGAAGAAGCCGCCGGCCTCCATGTCCTGTTGAGTCAAGCAATTGACTCGAACAGCAATACGCTCCTTTTCTTCCCTCGGAGCAAGATTGGCACCTGCGACAACCGCACAAAACAAGAGTAAGGCCAGCAGGCCCACCCAAAGAACTGAGCTACAGCCCGAAAGAAGGATCAACTTACATTGCAGCTGCTCGGACAGCCGACCCAGATCCGCCATCAAATACTCCTCTCTGGCTGCACCACGGTCTGCTTTGGATTTCCAAACATCAGCGCGACCACGTAACCCAAGCAAATCTCTCTCCAAGCTGCGCACGCGATCTCGAAGAAAAGCGAGCTGCGAGGAATCATCCAATGACGCTCGCAAGGGCCTTTCGGATGAAGGGTCAACTGGGTCAGCACCCGAAGGAACCTATAGCAGCAGAAAAAAGAAGGCACACAGACATTCAGCCAAGGATAGAGCACAACTCGAAGGAATTCATTAAAATATATAAGGCCACTACGTGGCACAAGGATGGTACTACAAAAGATATTTACAATAAAAGTAGACCACAAACTACCCTACATCTACTATGCCTAAGGCGGAGGACACTGAGTCGCCTCAGAACCAGACTGCCTAGCTTTGGCCTCGCCCTGCTGCCACAATGCGTACTCAGACAGCAAGTCAATGAGCTTGGGCCCATATCGTCTGCAGCGAGCGGAGTAGGCGGCGAAGGCTACCTCGGATCCATCCGCAGCTGTAGGCATCCGAGAAGTAATCTGGGGCAGGTCCAGCTCCGCCCCAGCCGCCATGGCCATCGCCAGCCCGACGGACACGTCGATGCCCTTCTGCTTGCGCTTATACGCTGCAGGCGCTTCGGCTGACAGAGCCTCTGCCAGGGCATCCACATCTTCAAGGGGTGCGCCCTTCGGGAAGAGCTCCTGGTAGAAGCGACCAAGGACCTCTTTCGCCTTGGCAAGGGAGTTGACGACGGTGCTGCAGCGGTCTTCGACCGCTACAGTGGCATCATCTAGAGCACTCCCGTGCTCCAGAGCACCGCGGTCGAACTCGATGCCTGCGGCATCTGAGACAAAAAAGAAGAAAACATGAAGAAAGGCAACATAGAAGAAGATCCGTAGAAAAAGAAACAAGACCAAAAGCTTGTACTCACCCGAAATAGCCCTGGCAGCAGCCATGAGCTTATCCGCCACCCCTTTTTCACGAGCAGCCGCAACGGTGGCCAGCTGCTCCTCACGATCTGCGGCCTCCTGCTGTAGGCGCTCTTTCGCTTCGGCTGCCTTCGTCAGCTCCAGCTCAAGGCGCTCTCTCGCACTAGCGGCAGCTTCGGCCTTCTGCTCCGATTGGCCAAGGCTCTTCTTCAGAGCATCGACCTCACGGAGAGAGTCGTTATGCTCCTCTGCATTTACAACAAGCAAGTGTCAAAGAAAAGGACCAGGATAAGCAAGAGAAGTACTACAAGGCAGACGAATACCTTGAAGCTGACGCAGTTTCGCCTCCAGCGTCAGGCGTTCCTCCACCAGCCGCTTGGCCTCTTTGACAAAAGGCTGCAGCAACAGGCAATAGTAGTAAAAGCAGGACTCGGGGGCTACGCCCAACACAAAGAAGCATAAACAACATCAGCATACGAAGACACTCGGGGGCTCCCCCCCCCCCGTAACATCAAGCAGAAAAACTTACATGCTCCGAAGGCGAACCCGCAGGCCCGCCTGCGAAAAATTCTGGGGCGCAACCACCAACCTCTCCTGCACAGGAGGAACTGGCGCAGCGTCACCAGAAGTCGCCACCGTCTGAGGAGGAGGCGACGCAATGTTCGACTCCCCCATCATCTCGCGCGCACCATCACTAGAGCCGTCGGAGGATTGCCTGCATACAAATCAATCAACACAGGTGCAAAAATAACAAAGGAACAAAGGACAACAGTGGCAACAAGAAAACTTACGAGCCCAACGCGCTCAGGTCGAAGATAGGAGAAGCCCTTCGGGCCCTCTTCTCTTCCTGCTTTTCTTCCTTCTTCTCCTCCTTATTTTCTTCCTTCTTCCGCTTTGCTGGCGGGTGCGGGGCAACAGCCCGCACAGGAATGGCAGGAAGGGGAGAGGAAGAACCCCCATGAACATCATCATGATGCTCAAGGCCCAGAGGATTTCTGGGAGTCGGAGGAGTCGAGGCATCCGAAGACTCGCTGGAGCTCCGTGATCGCTTGCGCAAATGGTCCTCACACGACTCGTCGGCATCCTCCGCTGGGGATCGCGCTGACGGTAGCTCGGACATGGAATCCACCACTTCATTATCCGGGGCATTCGGATACCTTTCGGGCAACAGTGGTGCCATGCCCGGCACTTTGAAGCTCTGCAAAAGGAAAAGGAACTTTGTTAGCAAACAAAGGAAAAAGTACACAGCTGACAAAAACAAAAGGGGAGCACTACGTGCGCAAATCTACACCTTCGGTACGACCAACGTCGAAGAAAAGGGAGGAGTCAGCGACTTCTCCGGGATTTCTTCGTCGGCCTTGAACTTCAACAGCGCGCGAAGAGCCTTGTCAAGTTCCACCTCGGAGATTTTCTCACTCGAAACCCTCGTCGGGTCACGGCGCCCAGAGTAAAGAAACATCGGATGCGCTCTCGCTTGGAGAGGCTGCACCCGACGCTCAAGAAACGTCCGGATGATGTCGACACCGTTCACCTCCTTCTCAGGAATCAGTTGGAGATCCTCCACCCGACGGTACAGAGCCTCTATCTCCGCCACCTCACCGTCTAAGATTTGGTTTTTCCAGGATCTTTTCTTCTCAATCAACTGGGAGGGGTCAAAAGGAACGAGACCAAAATCTTGCCCAGGCAGTACGGAGTCACGGATGTAAAACCATTTCCTCCGCCAGTACTGGACATATTCGGACATGGAAAAGGAAAAGAATTGCACATTGGGGATGAGGGAGATGATGAAACCCCCAATGGGATACACACCATCCGAACCAGACTGCCTCTTCACGGAATAAAGCTTCCGGAAGAGGCCAAAGTGCGGCTCAATGCCCAGCCAGCACTCGCAAAGGGTGATAAAACAAGCAATGTGGAGAAGAGAATTGGGAGACAGATGATGCAACTGAACCCCATAGAAGAAGAGCAGTCCACGAAGGAAGTCATGGACTGGATACGAAAAACCACGCAAGATGAAGGCAAGAAACATAACCCGGTACCCAGATGGGGGACGGGGGATTACCTCATTGCCGGGAAGTTTGACGGCCGTCGTATCCTGCGGGATCAGGCCCCGCTCGCGTAGTTTGCGGAGATCGCTCTCCCGCGTCTCTGATCGCCGCCGGCCACCATCGGTGACGCGAGCAGCGGCGGTGCTCTTCTTGCCTCCGGCGGCACTGGTCCCAACCGCAGATGAGGACTTCTTTGTTTTCCCCATAGCGCTGCAGCGGTGGTGGCGATGACAACGTAGAAAGAACGAAGGAAATGCGGAAGGAAAGCTAAGCGCGCAGCAAGAATCGCTCAAGAACAAGGAGGCAGTGAACATATGAACTGCTGCGGTGAAAAACAAACCATGATTTCACCCAGGATTATAACAGTGAAGACGATGCATGCTGGCCATCCATCGAGAAGACCTAACGTCAACGGTAGATCTGGCCGTACACGTGTCAACACCACAACGAACCGTCGTTACCACGCCGTCCACTACGCGCGGAAATCGAGGAGACGCCGTAATCATCTCCACGCCGCGTGTGACCGGTCAATTCAAAGTCAGCAAGTGGGACCCACACTTTGTCCAGTCAAGTCATCTCTGGCGTAGCAGACGCTTGAGGTCATCGATCGTAAGCACTGACGTCATCAAAAGCTATACTAGCACCACTTCGGCTCCACAGCTAAGAGTACTCACTCGAATCTACGATTAGACTAAATACTCGAGGGCTAGTCCTATCAGGAGCGCTGGCCGCGCACCCGACAGACAAATGAAGGCAAAATTACTTCTCCGAGTCCTACGTCGAGTCTACGACTCCACTACGGACTCGGGGGCTACTCCCATAGGGAGGATGGATTTAAGCATCCGAAAATTTTCGAGTCCTGCGGACCTAACGATTGAAACAATGCTTGAACTGAAAGTCTCCGTTCGAGTCTACGACTCGAACAGACACTTGGGGGCTACTCCCATAGGGAGCGCTGGTCGCGCACCCTATGAAATCTTCGACTGCGATCTTCCGGATCCGCATGCAAAAACTTTTTTGGCAACTCTGCCCCAACAAAACGCTAAGTGAGCAACAATCTCCTTGGCCACCCGAAACACCTCCGGGGTGATAAATGTTCGGATGCTGCGTCTGCGACGCAAAGATAAGACCTACAGATATCATCTGATGGCCTGGCAACGCACCTGATTGCGCTCTGCTAGTATGAATCCGTACCAGCAGGTACGATGAAAAATCCCGACAGACGCGTTGGGTACACCAATTAAAATCACTGGAATTCCACTCCTATAAGTCCTCCGCGGCCTGAGTTGAATTACGCCAGCATATGTTCCAGGCCCGGGTTAAGGGACCCGAACCTGAAGAAGATCGTGTTGTTTCGTCCTAAGACAGTTAACTGACCCTGATCTGTCGGGTGAGTCAGGCACGCGTATCAACAATCCCTACACATTCTCTTGAAAGACAGAGTTGCACCCGAAGGATTGAAGAGTCCTCAGCCGAATCTACGATTCGACTGATCACTCGGGGGCTACTGACATGGTTATACCCTACGGGTACGTAACTTCAGCATACCTAGTCTAGCCCAAGGAAGGCCCACGGCAGACATACGCTGGCCCATGAAGATTTTCGGGTGGCCAAGGCCCATGACGTCTTCGGATCCTTGGAGAGCAAGACTAGAGGAGATAGGAAATTCAAAGGGGTAAAACCCTAGAACTTGTAACCGACTAGGACTACGCCCGGGACCTGCCTAAGTCTATATAAAGTCCAGGAGGGCACGTCCTAGGGAAACTCGACTCATACTTTCGCACACGCATCCACGCCAGATCGAATCTGCGCACCCTGTAACCTTCGGTTCCGCCGTAATCAAGAGCAGACAAGCAGGAGTAGGGTTTTCCCTCCGGGGGCCTGAACCTAGGTAAATCTCGTGTCCCCTGGTTGCTTGTCTGTTAACCGTGCCACGATCTCCAGCATCCCCATCTTCTCCAAAACCAAGTCCATAACAATGGGCATTGACGAGATTAAACCTCGTCAGTTGCTGCCTCTGGAACACTTTTCGGCGCTGCGCAACTCTGCACATATAGCTAAGGTTCTTTTAACCTTATCAAAGTTCTATTGTCCTCCCACTTATCTTTTCACGAAAAATTCCTTCTCAAAGAAACTTGACGTTCTAAGTGACAAACACGTTTGTCTCCGGTGTTATGGAGGAATACTTAACAAAGACAGGTTCATCCAACTTTGGTTGCAAACATCTTTCTTATGCATAGCATACCAATGTTTAAGAAAGGACAACTTGGGTTTTATCCCAAACCATAACTTTATATGGTGTCAACTCAACGGATTATGATGGAGCTCTTTTCAGTGGAAAAACGGTAGTCTCTCAAGCTTTTAATCTTTAAAATATAATGGCAGTTTTATGATTTACACCTTCGATCTTACCATGTCAAACAAGGTTTAATTACATATCTCGAACGCTCCATACTCTTATGGTGTTTCGGGAAAATGCAAATCCACGGAACGATTCCTTAAATCTTAGGTATTATGCTAAACTTGTAACTCAAATATCTTCCTTTATGATCTTATCATAAACTATTTATATTCTTGTTACAATGATTTTGCACTTCATCTTGAAAGTCTTTGAACTTTTAAAATGTTTCATACTTCATCCTTATTAAGTAAATATTCATATATTCACTCAAATTTTCGGAGAAATCATATGAAGTTGAAATCCATCGCTCTTGACTACACATAATGGACTTCGTACAACAATATGTACAAGTTCCAATAAGCTAGTCATTCGTTCCCTTTTGGCCTATGAACGAAGTTTTAATTATCTCTATGAAAGTTTCACAAGCGTCATTTGATCAAAAATCAAAAGACTCCAAAATTCCATCCACATGGAGTTTCTTTTTTTTCCAATATAATTTAAACGGCAATGTCACTTCCCAAGTGATCTTTCAATCAATTTGGCTTTCGATATTTTTAGCACTAGTTTTATGGATGTGAATTCTCCAACGAGATTTGTGAATCATCCATCTTTTATGGATTACGGTAATTATTTGAACAACCCTTTTGTTCTCATAATACCTGATAAAACAAATCTTGAAGGAAAGCTTTGATGTTTAACAAGCAGCACAATAACCCTTTATTTGTTCTCGATGAACATCATCACATATTCTTTTGCTAGTTTACTTAGGCCATTGTAGTTCATGAATTGTGTTGTTTCGTATGACGATTCACACCAACAAATTCAGTATCAAATACTTAAGAACCACATTGTTTAATAAGCAAAGAATATAGCCATAACATGTATATCATCTATATACTTAAACTGAACAATTCTAGTCTTTTCTTTTCTGCCATATATTTATGAGATTCTCTTTCAGTATTTCCTTTTCTGTTTGAAAGAATCTATCAGCATCAATAGTGGAGTCATACATATGACACATAGTCCAAAGCGTGTATAATTAAATACCAATGTCTTTGGACTTGCACTTTGAAGTAGATCACCATCATCAAATGTTTGGTGTTCTTTCAAATTCCATTCTTTAGTAATCTCTTGGTGTGGTAAATATTTTACCTACATCAAATATTCACCCTTATCATGGAATTATTCATGATCAAGCTACTTTTAGCTTATAAAGATGAATCGCTAGTATAATGTTGCTATCCAAAACCTTTTGGTGGATTAGGACAACTAGTGTCTCCAACCTTTTGCAAATTCTCATCAAATATGAGAACATGACCTTTGCCATATTATACTCTATCATGTTGCAACCAAAACTTCGTTTCAGATATCACAATATCTTCCACACATCATGGTTTCTGAAAAAACTCTTTCAGATACTAGATAACCTTGATATTAAGACAATCCTTTGAATATCAAGAATCATGGATACAAACATGATACTCATACACTAACTCTTGGAATTGTCACTCTTGTTTTAATACCAATTATTAAACTTCATGGAGTAAACGGAACTTACTGAAAGTTTGCAATAGGACTTTTAAACTTTAGATTAACACTTCAAAACAATACGATACCAGTTCGTAAAGTAACTAACCAGAATTCTATAGTTCTATCATCTCAATTATAACTAAGCGCAAGGTGGTAAACGGATGCCAATGACTACAACAACTATGCAAATTCACTTTGATTTAATTTATGATAAATAGTGTTCAACTTTTAATCATATTGCTGTTGAACTCCCACTCAAAACAATATCCCTCACATTGTTTTAGTGATCACACGAACCAAATCCACCACATCAAAACCGATCATCACGAGAGTTGATGTAACTTCAATGGCGAACAATCATCATGTTCATCATATCTACTATATGACTCATGCTTTACCTTTCGGTGATCCGTGTTCCGAGACCATGTTTGTACATGCTAGGCTCGTCAAGATCAAACCTTAGCTTCCGCATGAGCAAATCTGGCTTGCTCACGTTGTATACACTCGCAGAATCTAACACACCCGATCATCACGTGGTGCTTCAAAACAACGAGCTTTAGCAACGGTGCTTACTAAGGATGAACACTTTAAAACTTGAAATTGTGTGCTTGAGGGATCATCTTATAATGCTACCGTCGTAAACTAAGCAATACAAGATGCATAAAAGGATTAACATCACATGCAATTCATAATATGTGATATGATATGGCCTTTATTCTTTGTGCTTCCGATCTCCATCTTCAAGCACGAACATGATCTCCATCATCACGGCATTGCATCAAGGTCAATGATGCCGCTCCATGGTTGTCGTCCACCAGCTTCAACTATTACAACTACTTTGAATAGACAGGCGGGTCTTAACAGAATTTAAAGACAACCATATGGCTCCTGCCGGTTGCCAACTTACAATAAGGAACACTGCATACATCATATATAATCACAATCATGGCCATATCACATCACAGCACACCCCTGCAAAACAAAGTTAGACGCCTCTAATTTTCTTTGCATATTTTACGTGGTTTGGGGCTTTCAATGAGTGTCGTTCTAACTTACGAACAAGAACCACAACATTGATACTAGTATTGTCAATCACCCGTTGTAAATTGAATCTTAACTATGTTGGGAGAAACAGGCACCCGCAAAGCCACTTATGCAATACAAGTTGCATGTCAAGCGCGGAGCAAGTCTCATGAACGATGTCATGTAAGGTTAGCCCGGGCCGCTTCATCCCACCATCCCGCAAGATGCAAAGTACACAAGAAGCAATCGACAACAAAAGCATCAACGCCCACAATGACCATTGTGTTCTACTCGTGCAACAGATCTACATATAGACACAGCTCTAATACCACTGTAGGGGTTCGTAGCATGGAAAACAAAAAATTTCTACCGCATGCAAACAAACAAGCCAAGATCTATCTACTAGATTGTAGCAACGATTCGATAGAGGAACTCACCCTCGAAGATTCCAAAGCGGTTAACGAGAGCAGATTCTCGTGGGTGATGTAGTCGTACACTTTCCGATCTCAAGATCGCGTAGACGATCTTTCCGGCGCTGCGTTCCGGCAGCGCTTCCGCAGTCGGTCACACGTTCGCTACTCGATGAAGACCTTCCTCTCCCTTGTTCCAGCAGGCAGCAGAGGTTGTAGCACTCTCCTCGCGATTCCGGCAGCACAACGGCGTGGTACCGGAAGTAGAGGGGAGATCTCGCAGGGCTTCGCCTTAAGCCGGAGCGAGTATGGTGGACTATGAGAGAGCCCTCGGCGATCTAGGGTTTAGACACACCGAGGAAGCGGTGCTGGGGCCGGCGGCTAAGGCTTGGAGGTGCCCAAGTCGGCGGCTAGGGGAGCCCTAGGCGGCGGCGGTAGCAGGAGGTGGCGGCGCCGGGCTAGGGTTTTGGGGTACGGAACTTGTGTGCTAGGAGGGGAGCCCTGCCCCTCCTCTTATAGGAGGGGGGCGCCAGCCAAGGGGAGGGGAATCCCTCCCCAACTCGGATCCCAAGTGGGCCGGCGGTGGAGGAGGGACTCCCCAACTCGGTTTCCCACTTCCCCTCCACTTCCCAAAATAGCCGTTTGACTTTTCAAATTGGCGTTTGACTTTTCAAACTAGGATTTGATTAAACCCTTTATTTTGTTCAGCGATGACACCTAGTACATGATGCAATCATTCCAGCTTGGTATGACACATTCATGTACCCTTTCCCTTCGGAGTGTCGGACATTTCGGAACTTTCTAGAACATTCCCGATGAAAACACTGGAACCATTCTCCAACTCCGAAACAGGACTTTCCTTATATGAATCTTATTCTCCGGACCATTCCGGATCTCCTCGTGATATCCCGGATCCCATCCGAGACTCCGAACAACATTCGGTCTCTTTCTCATCATTCCATAACTACTCAAACAACGTCGAATCCTTAAGTGTGTCTCCCTACGGTTCGTGAATTATGCGGACATGATCGAGACACTTCTCCGAACAATAACCAATAGAGGAATCTGGAAATTCATATGGCTCCCACATATTTCTACGATTACTTTGCGATCGAATGAACCACTTACATACGATACCAATTTCCCTTTGTCTCACGATATTTTACTTATCCGAGGTTTTGATCGTCGGTATCTCTACATACCTAGTTCAACCTCGTTACTGATAAGTACTCTTTTCTCGTTCCCGTGATATGTGATCCCTTGTGAGCCAGTCACATGCTTGCAAGCTAATTGGATGACATTCCACCGAGAGGGCCCAGAGTATATCTATCCGTCATATGGATGGAAAAATCCCACTCTTGATCCATGTGCCTCAACCCATACTTTCCAAACACTCAATGCCATCTTTATAGCCACCCAGTTACGGTGTGGGGTTTGATGTCATCAAAGCATCCTTCCGGTGATGGTGATTAACATGATCTCATGGTCGAAGGAATTAGGTTACTATGTATCAGAAAGCTTATAGCAAATGAACTGTATTAAATGACTTGATCTTTATGCTACGCTTCTCTATAGGAGTATGTCCATCACATCATTCTCCTAATGATATGACCCTGTTGTTAATAACATATCTATGTTCATGATCAGGAAACCATGATCATATATTAACCAACAAGCTAGTTTAACAAGAGGCTTTACTAGGGACTCTTTTATGTTTACAAATCACACAAGTATTAATGTTTCCTGTTAATACAATTATAGCATGGTATGTAAACATTTATCATAAGTACGAAGATATGATAATAACCACTTTATTATTGCCTCTTGGGCATATCTCCAACACAGTCGCCATGTCTCCGATCCGGCCAGTGAAGCGGGAGGTGGAGTCGCCGATGCGCTCACCACCGAGGACGCGCTCACGCTACCTCGTCATCAACGAAGGCCGCGCGCCATCACCGTCGACCGACCAGCTTCTCCTTCACACGCCGAAGCCCGATCCGGCGGACTGGGTGGTTCCCGTCGACGAGGTCGCCTTTGTCCTGGAGATGGTGCTGGAGCGCTCCCTGAATGATGTTCCGCCCATGCGTCTGGTCCAGGACGGACTAGGAGCGCGAGTAGGCCAACTGCGTTCAGCGTCATGCCTATAACATCCCAGCATTAGCGCTTAGAAATAAGCTGAAACCAGTTGTGTGCATTGCATTCATGCATAGAAAATCCGAATAATTTTCGCGCTTTTGAACAAAACTTGTCAAAGTAATTGAAGCTTATCTCAACTTGATGGAATTGAAGCAGATCATCAAGTTGATTGCGATAAGTTTCAATACGACCTTTGCTAAAACCCCAATTTGGGTAAACATGATTTGATCTAAGGGTAGATCAAATACAATGAAACTAAACCATTACACATTGATTAATGATTGTAATTAGATCCCCAGGTGATCACATCCTAGTAATCATGGCAATAACTCATGAATACCAAGTAACAAGAATGTTATAAATAATTATTGACATATTCAATCCTTATCTATTTCTACCATGAGAAACATGGTAACACTTCACCCTAACTCTTTAGTTAGGAAGGAAACTAAGCCAAGACCATTCACCACATATCTTTCTTTCCATATCAATCCTTACCATCCCTATTAAACCCTATTCTCATATTTGTTGTTCATCAAAGTTGAGTAATCAACTATTGATTCACCAATTCTTAATCCATTAATTATTCAACTCTTGTCTATATCAAAGCATTCACTTAAGGTCTATAAAGAAAATAGTGAGAAGAGGTAAGTAGTAATGCTAGTTTTGATATCATCTATAGGATGGGAGTGATTGAAAGGAATCAACTCAATATAGTAAATGAAGGAGTTAACTCACTACTGAATAAATAGAAGAGTTATATGGAAGATCTAGTTATATGGTAACAAATAGGATTATAAGGATGAACATTGAAGATAGAGACCAAAGAGTAATCCTATGGGACTAAGTAGGTATAGTCCATGAATAACATTCCCTAATCCACTAGAGATATTAAGAAGATAATTTCAATACAACTGTAATGTTGTATTGATGAAGCCTTGATTAGATAATTGGAAACCTAAACCATAAAGGATCAAAGGATTATAATGATCATGCTTTAGTCACCAAGATTGAATGCTTATATCCAGTATAAGTAACATTGGTGGGTAAAACATGGTTGAACTCTAGTATAAGATACTGAAGTTAAGATAGTATGATTAGGATGATGTTAGAGCAGCATTGAATTATTGTTAGTATTTTCCTCTTGGAAAATAGTAAACACTTGAGGTGAAGTAGGATTTGATATATATATATATATAATTACAAATGAATCTATTGGAGTACTGTTGGTGGTGGAGGATTAAGGAAGGGTAGGTATGGAGTTAGAAGTAAATACTTGTTGGATTGGAGGTTATCAACAATAGAGTAGATGATATAACCAAGTATAGATATGAAAGGATTGGGAAAGGTTTGTAGTGTCAAGCTTATTGGATTTATAAATGGATTTAGAATAATTAAAGGTGGATAGGAATATTTTTGTGAAGCAAATCTAATCATGTTAGCACATGATGATGGATATGAAGAATTAGTATATCTAGGAAAGGAATTCCTTAATTAGAAGTCCAGGATTGTGAATTATGGAAGATAGGAATTCTTGGTAAGCATTAAACCCTAAATCTATAACCAAGCTTAACATCCATCTCATCTGTTGGATAAATCATTTTATTTTCATAATGCTTTATAGGAATATTTTCCTATAGCAAATCACTTAAGCACATCTCTGTCATTTCCAATTATCATAACCATATGTGTTTAGGAGTTATTTTTATCAATTCTTTTCCAACAGACATTCCAGATAATAACTTTCTATTTTAAAGGGTGATATCATTAAAAGATCACAAACAAAAAGACAATATGTTTAGCCATAAATCTTTATTCACATCAACAAAAGAATATAAGTATATTAAGAACCCTAAACCCTAGGGTAAGCATCTACAATTCAAACCCTAACTCCTATATTAGTTATAATAAAATGTATATATTTTTTTATTCCCTAGATTTATGGGAGTAATATTAACCATATTAATTCCTTTGTGTATCCTACATCAAATGATGATATATGATCATTATATAAAAGTTTCCCTTGAAACTATAAGTTAACTAGAGTTAAATACTATCATTAAATAAAGAAATATCATAATATAAATCCATGGTTTATTCTGGACAGAAAATTAATAACAAAGGCCCTTACAAAATATTAAAAGGATATATATAAACAAAATAAAGAAATATATCATTATTGAATAAACGCTCACAAAATGCTAGTAAATACCTTTTAGTATTGTTACAATTATTTAGCAAATAAAGCCTATAAATAAAATTCAAATCTAAAAACAAAACAGAAATAGAAAAGAATTTAAAAAGAAAAACAGTTTTTTTGGCCAAGCCCAGTATTCTTTTTCCATTATCTACTGCCCATGTGCAGGATATTTCGGCCCATTAGCAAGCCCAGCTTGTCCCCACCATGACTGACGAGTTGGCCAGCAGGAAGGACTATGGATCGAGACAGGAAAAGTTCCAGGGGGTTATCCGCAAATGTAGCATCGTCGTCTTCCTCGCCTACTAGAAGCAGCTCGCTGGCCGGAGCTCCGCCGTCGATCGACCGTCATGCTGCGATGCGTGTAGCCACTCCTGGAGAAGGGGATAAGAATGCCACGACATCGTCTTCTCGTCCTCATCCTCGCACTCGCTCAACCTCACTCCTCCTTATCCTCTCTGTGTAGCATAGGGCCGAAACCCTAGCTCACCGGAGCCACACCTTGTCGCCGATAGAAACCACCCAGAGGCCATGGGGTAGTCGGGGAGAAGCGTCTCGCCATCCTTGTCACGTAATTAGTAGCCGTGAAGAAAGGGGCATTCGGAATCAGGGAAATTTCACCGTTCCCTTTCGCCGGTGATCGTCGGAGTTCAGAGAAATCAAGTCACATCAGAGCGCCATCAAGATCATCAACCATCTCAACAGCATCAGGGTGAGCTCCTGGATCTTCCAGTATCCTCCAATCGTTTTATCTCACCGTAAATCGCCGTCGCACCATGCACCATCGTCGGCCGCCGTAGTAGGTGATCACCGGAGTAGCTCCGGTGACCAAAAGCGGGCGGTGCAACCACAACTACGATCCTCGCGACGCCCTATTTCCCACAAAACTAACCACAACCTCACGCAAGCACCCTAGCAAGCGATCGATCTTTGATCCGAGAGATTGTTCTATGCTGACGTCATCGTGACGTCATGCTCACGTCATCCCTCGCCACGTCGGCATTTTGACCTGGTCCAATGTTGACTAGTCTTCTGCTTAGGTGGCTAATGACATGTTACCGACCCCACTAGTCAGTGACTGTTTCTAGGTTTAGCTTGGTATAAAAAGTATTTCCTGTTTAGAAATTAAATAAAACAATATACATTCAAACACAAATAAATTCCAGAAATTGAATAAAATGATTAAATCTTAGAAATTTAATAACTTTTGTTTTATAATTTAGAAAAATATGTTTAATATATGAAAATGTTATAAAAAATAAAGTCTACAACCTATTTATATTATCAAATATTATTATGTTCATAATTTAAATAATTATTATTTAATAAAGGTTTTATAAGTAATAAAACTCAGATAATTCATATTTTAATATTGGTAAATATTAAAAATATAAATAAAATACCAAAAATCTTAGAAAAATAAGAACTATAATTTAAAACTATAATCATGCATTATTATTTCACTTAATTAAATATTTATTATTTATTAAGTATTTATGAAGTAATAAACCTCATAAAAATCATATCTTATTATTTATAAATCACAAAAATAATTGTAATATACCAAAATGATCACAAAATAATACCTACATGTTAAAAATATGATATTCCACTTTTGAGGTAAATAAACATTTAAAACTTAATAACTTGAAATTAAACTTATTTCCTTAATGAATAATTCATATAAAGGTACATAAAAAATTGCTAATAATTCTAGAAAATAGCCAATTGAGTCTAATAGATAGTATTAGTCTTAAATGTTTATAATATAAAGTCAAAATGGTTCAACATACTTTAAATACAATTTTATTGAATTATCCTTCAACCATAAGAATAGAGTATTTTAGAAAAGGATCCTCATTCAATATAAAATCTCCAAGGATAATTTGTAGTAAAATAAATATATTCCTTTACTTTAACCACAAGTTTATCAACATACCAAAACACTATAGTGAACTCATACACAGTTAAGTAACATTACTCCATTATTTACAAACTATAACCACTCATTTATAAAAAAGTAAATGATTTCCTTCCATTATAATGTTAGGAAACCACTACTCAAATAGAAGTAATGCCATTCTTAAATAAATTTAAGGAAATATTATAAGATGAGCAAGTACAATATCATAAGCATTACACCTTAAATCCATTCATGTTCTTAAAGTTAACTTTAGTCTACAAGACTTTAAATATAAGGCTAAAGACCTTGTTATATGTTTTATAGTTAAGTTTGGTTTGTTATAATTAAGTCGTAAAGCATCTCAAGTCCAGACTATTCAAGCAAGCATAAACAACATCAATCACATTCTATTAATCATATTCTAAAAACTATCAGGATTGTTTAAACCTTAATAAAGAAATCTTTTCTTCAAAAGTTATTCGTTTTACCACTTAAGTCAACAGATGACAATTAATCGTAATCACATTACTTTATACTTTTCTTGTATACCTAGGGTTGATAACACTTAAGTTCTTTACAAGTGACATTACTTGTAAGGTAAAAATTTAAAGATGAACAATTATAGTATGAGCAATCTTGAGTAGCATTTCACAGTAGTGTGTATCTCATTTCTTTATGATATTATAATTACATATTGTTTCACACACAATCACAAGCCTTAATAAGAAGCACAAATATTAAACTTATCTAAAAGGACAACACATTCTAACATGAACCATTTCCAGTTTCATAACCCTAGAACAACGTTATTCCCGGGATTCGAGTTTATCAAATTGCATTACATTACATATGCATAATAGCATCTTGCTTCTTTAAACATTAGTCCTTACCGGACCAATAATGTTGATTTCAGATATTGGATCTTTTATATTGTCTTGAAGACCGTGAGTGCATAATCTTGCAATCACAAAAGGCAAGTTCACACTTGCTCATGTCCTTTGATTATTTTTCTATAAAGTATTTTGCAAAGCCAGTGTTGTCATCACCTGCATTTGAAAAGGGTCAGAAAACACTATTTTCATAATAATATGACTATAGGTTATTTACCATGAGGTAATATCCTACTATAAAAGTTCCGATGGTAAAAGAACATATTATCTAGGACTTAACAACCAATGTCTTCAATGATTCTTGCGCCGTATATCACGCGTTAACGATGAGATTTGGAATGGGACGGAGAAGTCAGCTGTATCTTCTTCCTCTCACACGTAGTCGGATGTGCAGGTCGTGGCTGTTATCACTCGTAGCATGCATATTAATTGGTAATTCGTAGAGGATATGCAGCATATGGGTGGGAACCCTCAACGTCCCATGATAGTTCTGATATCTAACGGTCCGTATAAACCATTGTCTTAATTCAATGGATGGGCATGGTATACACTAAGGAGACATGTGGGGTCGCAAGGGAGCAGTGATTGGCTTGGATCTTAAACTGGGCCTCATACCAAGAAAGTATGGACAAGGTCATGTCTTGGTTGTGCAACAAGGATAAGGTCTCTCATGGGTAAAGTAACGCACCTCTGCAGAGTGTAAAAACTGTAACTTGTTACTCCCTGTTTTGGGAAGGAGTTGTGAACGCGACGGGAAAGGAACTCCATGAAAGTTTTGGTAAAACCGTGAAGGCTGACAGACATAGCTTTTCAGAATAAAAGTAACCTTTGAAGAAATGTTTACGAAACCTGCATTGCCTATGACCTATGGTCTGTGGCTGTAGATATAGTGCATCAAACACTCCTTTTTTAGTGAACTTGCTGAGTACGCTCGTACTCAACGTATCTTCTTAACCCTTGCTAGATTCTGAAGCCAGTACAGACAACATCTACATCAAGTTATGCTCCATGAATCATCATCAAAAGCTAAAACTCTTCAACAAAGACAAGGAAGTCAACATATACATCAACTCAAGTGAAGACAAAGTTACTGATTAGATAGGAATATACTCTCTAGCCAAAGAACCTATTTCTATAGTGTATTGCAATAGCAGCAATGCCAACCCCTTAGTTAAAATACTAGTCTTAATAGTATAATAGTTTTTGAGTTGTTTATCTTTGATTCTTCTTTGTAAGAAGTTCTTTAACCTAGAGTGTTCTCTGGATCTTGTGTATAGAGTGAGTTGTAACCTTTAGCCAAGTATTGGACCTGTTGTGTTTCTGTTATACCACTCTGAGCGATGTAATACTAGTGAACGGTGTTTAATTGGTGTCATGTCAACGACTATAGTGTACTACATCATGCAGTGGTATGCTGGGTCACCGCAATGCCGAGCGTGGTGCTCGCCGGCAGCGCGCCTCCCAGGGCGCGCCGCTTATCGTCCTCAACAACGACGACGAGGAGCCCAGTCCCTCGTCTCAATCGTGGCGCTACGGCGATGCCGGCCAAGGCAATTCGTGTACCTGCAGCCGTCGAGTGATCAGGATGTCGACTACACCATCTTCTACCGCAATTTCGGCATGTGAACGGCGCGCCGACGGCATCGGCACCGTCTAGTAGCTATTTCAACTTTTTTTCTTTTAGCCTAATAAAGTCAAAATTCGGATGTATGTTCGAATTTAACATAATATGTACGAACTCGCGTATGTATTAAAAAATCATCTATATTTATCCAAATTTCGCTAAGTTTGCTTAAAATTTCGCCAAAACCAAGAACTTAAAAACGAAACTAGCCGGAATTGGACATAGAGAACGCCGAACAAGCGGAGGTGTTACGGTCCGCCCAGTTTTGAACTCCGAAGTCGTAATAAGCACGGAGTAACAGCAAAGGGAAGGCCCAACACCCATCCCGCATCGGCTACTGTCTCACGTGCCCTAAAAGAGTCTGCTCCTGCCTAACCCGTGTTGGGATGCTACTCCGGCAACATAATCGCCTCGCCGCTGCTACCATCCGGAGGAAGCCTGATGCCTCGGCATCCACCTCCTGAGCTTCCGGGTTGGAACACGGCGCCATCCTTCTCCCAGCGGAGTTCGTCTTCTCTCAATGCAGGTGAAAGTTCTCGAAATCCAGTCGATAATTTTTTGGAAACCCGACCGCTTCCTCGTCTCCTCCCACAGCCGCCCATCGCTGCCGGAGAGGGCGCAGTTAGTAGCTCCGCCGCGCGCTTAAACGTAACCCCGAATCCCCGATCCCCCTCCCCCCTCCCCCCCATGCTAACTGTTATATGTTGATCCAAATTCTACAAAGTATAGGCCAACTTTTGACGAGTGGAGTGAGGCCCGTCGCCGGAGGCTTTGGCTGAGTGTGACGAGTCTGAAGTTGGCCCACACCGTGCCCAACGGGGACGCCTGTGGGGGGTGCGGGGGGCGACAGCCCCCCGCGGTACGGTATGGATCGTCGAAGACCTAGGTTTCCACCCATATATAAACCCCTTGTAAGCCGCCGGTTGGGAAGAGTTGCATCTGTGAAATCCCCGGCGTTTGTAAACACTCCTCGATATAGTGAAGTTTCGCTGGCTGGCGCCCGTGGTTTTTTCCTCTCTTTGTTGGAGAGGTTTTCCACGTTAAATCTGTGTCCCCTTGCTGTGTTTTTCGTTTTCGTTCTTCGTTATCTTCTTGTCGCAATTGTAACAAGTGGTATCAGAGCCCCAGGTTCTAATCTAGGGTTTGCGACATGTCGTCATTGAAGTTCGATCTACCACAGCTGGACTACACCACAAGATTCTCCTTGTGGCAGGTGAAGATGCGGGCGATTCTCGCCCAAACTTCTGATCTGGATGAAGCGCTGGATGGATTCGGTGAAAAGGATGCTAAGACCTGGTCCGCCGAAGAGAAGCGGAAGGACCGTAAGGCTTTGTCTTTGATTCAACTTCATCTGTCCAATAATATTTTGCAGGAAGTACTGGAGATGAAATCTGCTGCTGCCCTATGGAAAAAGCTGGAAACGATCTGTGTGTCAAAGGATCTAACCAGTAAGATGAACGTGAAGATGAAGTTGTTCTCGCACAGGCTGCAAGAAGGTGGATCGGTAATGAATCACATATCTGTTTTTAAAGAGATTGTTTCAGACTTGCAGTCTATGGAGGTAAAATATGATGATGAGGATTTAGCTCTTCTACTCTTATGCTCGTTGCCTAGTTCCTATACACACTTTCGTGATACAATATTGTTGAGCCGTGATGAACTAACCCTTGCCGAAGTACATGACGCCCTCAAACAGAGGGAAAAGATGAAAACTATGGTAGGATCAGATGGGACGTCATCCAAGGCTGAGGCTCTGCAGGTTCGTGGCAGGACCGAGCAGAGATACAACAACTATGGCAACAGAGATAAGAGCAAGGACGGTAGAAGTCGTTCAAAGTCCAAGGGAAAGGATAAATTCTGCAGGTATTGTAAGAAATCTAATCATGTTATTGATGATTGTTGGAAGTTGCAGAATAAGGAGAAAAGAAACGGAACTTACCAACCGAAAGATAGGACTGAAGGTTCTGGTAAGGCTGTTGTTGTTTCTGATAGTTCTGATGGTGAATGCTTAGCTGTTTTTGCTGCTTGTGCTTCTCGTGATGATGAATGGATACTTGATACTGCATGTTCGTTTCATATTTGCTGTAACAAAGATTGGTTCAGTTCATATGAGTCTGTGCAGATTGGAGAGGTTTTCCACGTTAAATCTGTGTCCCCTTGCTGTGTTTTTTGTTTTCGTTCTTCGTTATCTTCTTGTCGCAATTGTAACACCAACGCGCCTCCCCGTAAACCCGAACCCTTCAATGCCCACGCGCTACTGATACTGTTTGGTGTACTCTGTATAAAAGTTAGCTGCGCTGCGCGTAAGCTTTATTTGTCAAATAAAATCATGTTGGTAGTTGCAAGATAAAAAAAGTCGACTAGCCGGTTCTTTGATACTGTTTGGTGTACTCTGTATAAAAGTTAGCTGCGCTGCGCGTAAGCTTTATTTGTCAAATAAAATCATGTTGGTAGTTGCAAGATAAAAAAAGTCGACTAGCCGGTTCTTTGATCATCTGGTTTTCAATCTGCTGATAATTCGGAGGTCAATTTTGATTGCATCTTTTTCCCCAACTCACAACCTTCAACTATCTTGTCCAAGATTGCAATATTAATCTACCTTTTTGCTACTAGCTAATCTATCCATTGACATCTGCTACTGTTGTAAACCTCTAGTTGTAGATCCTAACTAAACCGCGCAAAACACTCCAAAATTTGCTCCCATGGATAATTCAGCTGACTCTTCCATCGACACCAGCAGGTAAGCCCATACTCTCATAAAAAAAGTACTATTGGCCTACGAGTTCTGGTAATGGGATATAAGTTTGGCCAATTTGTTTAGGGGCACGGGGGTGACGAGCATATCTGAAAGACTTTCTGTTCTGAGGAGTATGGGGGAGGAGTTCATCAACGAGGATGAACTTATGTTGCTGCTTAATAACAATGCTGCCCCTGTTTGCTACGTATGGGTCGTGCCATCCCCCTTGATGCACATTTCCCAGGTGAGTGCTAGATACTGAAATTCACAATTGCAATACAATGTTCACATATGAATTTGTTACATGAATCTGCTCACTCCTTTCAGGGGATTATGAAAACAACCTATGTGAACAAGATGATCAAAGCTGGTTTCAAGGTTAAAATTTTGATAGCAGATTGGTTTGCCCAGATGAGCTATAAGATTGGCAGCGATCTGAATAAAATACGGACTATCGTCTGCTACAATATTGAGGTGTGGAAGGCAGCTGGCATGGACCTTGAAAGAGTAGAGCTTGTTTTGTTATCAGATGTGATGAATACCCAAGCCGCTGACCTTTGGCGACTTTTCATGGATATTTGCCAAAAAAACACTGTTGATAACATAAAGAGGTATGTTTTTTAAACTTCCAAGTGTCCATCTTTTCGTCCTATCACAAAGCTTTGAACCTTTTTGTTTGTTTGTGTGTCAGCTGTTGCAGGAAGACATTTCCTTATGGACCGGGAATATTGCAAGTGACAGAGCTGCTTTTTCCTTGCCTTCAGTGTGCTGCCATGTTATTCCAGACGGTTTGTTTATTTCACATTTTTGCAACACATTTGTGATTTCATGTTGATTGTTTACATCTTATAATTCTAGATGTTTTCTATGGTATGTTGGTTGTGACTGTAAATTTTAATGTCTTGTTTACCAAAATACACAATTTTGGGTATATGTAATGTAGAATATTGCTGGTTAAATTGTGAGGATAAATGATTATGAGAGCAGAATAGGTAATTCAAATTCGATGCGGTCCTTTGTGTAGCACCTAAGCTCTTGTTCCTTTGAGCTAGGGCGTGAGGCTGAGCACAGAGTTGGTAATGAACTATGTAGAAGTATGGGCATGAGTGATATAAAGTATATCCCATGCGTGACACTTGTCAATGGAAAGAAGGATGTATCTAGTGCATTATAATCCTTCCATACTATTCCACCTTGAAGCACCATGGAAGTGGTGATGTAATTTCATAACAAATTGTTATAGAGGTCACGAGATGATCAAGCATCTAGCAAAATTACTGCTTGAAAGCATGTAATCTCAACCTAGATTTGAAAGTATGTAATCTTAACTTGATTTTGAAGCCTTCTCGTGAGTATGTAACTATAAACATGTACTTAATGTTTTGAACCCTCTCTTTTCTGTCTCAGCAGGTGGACATATGGTTGTTGGACATGGATCAAAGAGAGGTTACTGTTTTAGCTAGAAATTACAGCGAAGACGCAAAAATGGGAAATAAACCAATCATTCTGTTGAACAGGATCTCAATTGTGAACCTTTTTCCCCTTTTGTTTTGTCAGTTTAAGAATGTTCTTTTACTCTAATAGTCAACCTACTTGTACTATTAAAAAATCTCAAAAGTTCATCGCACTAGTACATGTAAATGTAAGAGTACAGTTTATAAAAAGACAAAATGAGTGTTTACATTGAAAATGAAGTACTCCCTCTGTACAGAAATAATTGACTTGAAGTTGTCTAGATTCGCATGTATCTAGATGTGTTTTAGTGTCTAGATACATGTGAATCTAGACAAATCCAAGTCACTTATTTTCGGATGGAGGGAGTACTTGTTTTGTCTTCAGATGCGACACATTGTGTAAGTCAGTTCTGATCTCTTTTTGGCATGTACCCTACATTTATATGTACTAGTACTATGATCTTTTGAGAATCTTTCCAATACTAGGAATAAGCTGATCATCATAGGTGTAGATACAACTGAGTGTTATCACCTGCACTTTGGTTTTGAATATCTTAAGGCACAGAACTGTCCTTAACTTGGAATTACAGATATGCTTCCTGATTTACTACAATACCCTGAAGCTGCAGAGAGGCTTGATCCTGGACGTGCTATCTCTATGGAAGATACCGAGGTATGATTTAACATTGTTGTCCTAATTCTGGTTTGTCTTCTTATGGCTCATTATTTGTGAAGGGCGTAGTCAAAAACTTCCTTACAACTTGTTTTATTTTCAAGTTACAATGTGATCTTTGAATAAATTCATCTAAGCTAGAAATATAAATTAAAAGAAAGGTTAATGTGGAAGGACAAAGTAGGGGTGAAGGTGAAAGAGAATAGTGGAAAATTGGCACTACAGGCATATCACTGCATTCGGAGTATGACTACTGTCTACACATGCAAGATAAAAGAAGTTATAGTATTTCCGCCTCATGATTTCAGTTCTTATATATCCAACTAGGGTAACATTTTCGACAGTGGTTTTGGCTTTTTTTTGTTTATTTAGTTAGTATAACCTCATCGAGATGTGCATTTGCATTTAATATATACTTGTTTCTACTTTTATTCTAAGGTAAGTACGCTAAATAATAGGCATCTTGTGTGTTGCAGGATGATGTAAATTACAAGATAATGTTCAGAGCTTTCTGCCCTCCACAAGCAGTTAAACACAACCCATGTTTGGAGTATATCAAATGCATTATTCTCCCCTGCTTAGGAAAATTTGAAGTGATCCAGGAGAGAAATGGTCATCAGAAGTAATTCCCCTTGAACTTGACTAGCAATTGTTCCTTATGAATATTAGTATATTCTCGAGTAAGAGTTGGTATTAAATTATATAAATAATAGATAAATTAGTTTGGTGCCATCATAAAAATGTACAAAACAGAAAATACCATCCAATTCAAATCTAAGACTGGCATCTGGGCCATGAGGCCACATGTCAGTGTTACGTGGATGGTATTTTCCAGTTGGAGTTTGCGATGGTACAGAGGAAGCCACCCCTAAATTATATACCTAACCGATTTGGTACATGATGCATTTTGTGGTCTGATAAACTGCTTCTCTATGAAGGATATTCACAAACATGGAAATGCTTATCACTGAATATAAACGTGGTACTCTACATGCTGTTGACATGAAGTTGGCCCTTGCGAAGGCAATAAACAAAATACTGCAGGTACGTTCTGTTTCCTCACATGTCTGCTAAAAACCCCTTTAGATTATCCAGTAATCTGTGTCACAGTAATCAGCTGCTAGTCTGGTTGGTAAACCACACTTTTTTCCCGTGCCTAATTTATATATATATATAATGTTAAGTTTACATCATTTTCTTGGTGCGTTGAATTCAGTGGCGGAGCTAGGGGTGAAGCAGAGGTGATTAGCTTGGTCGCCCCCCCCCCCCCCCCCCACCCCCACCACCACCACCACCACCAAAATTACTTACTCTTTCTAGTCCCGGCACACGTTAGATGTCCCAGTTATCAAAATTACTAGGATCCAGTTGAACAGATCAAGAAGACAACATTGGAACTAGAAAGAATATTTGCAGTATCTTATTTTTGCATTTTTGAGATCGTGACATGTTTTCCTTGTTTCAAGCCTGTCCACGAGCACTTCAGGAACAATGCTGACGCCAAAAAACTATGCGAGGCCAACAAGGTGAAATTATGTTTATCATATGCTTTTACATATATGGTTGAGCAGTCTGAACACTTCGGATGTCTCCGCATTATCAAGTGTCGATTTGAATTTGACTAATTTACTGTGATAAATGTTTGAACAAATGAGCTCAAGTCATGGAATCTTCATTAGGTTTTGGTTTTTTCACCCCTAAGTAAATATGTGTAAAATGAGACCATGCACAACTGCTTTGAACAGCTTTGGCTGAAGGCTTGCATTGTGTAACATTGCTAACTCTGATGGTTAGATACCTAATATGCTAGATCTGTTACTGGATGGTGATAGTCCTAATAATTTTTCGGTACTACTGCATGTGGAGTACCCAATTTGCAAGTAAAGGGTCCCTTAATCCATGCTAGCGGGCAGGTTTATATGATCAGATCGGGTCCTAGTTATATTGGGCTGGTTTGGATTAATCATTCATGTCTAACCTTTTGGTGTTCCTTATTAGAGTATAAACGAGGTCCAACGGACTGAAACAATTTGATTTCCTCGGGTCAGTGAGAGATTGCAGTGGACATGAACACTAAAAGTTGTGTTGTCCTAAGGCAACACTAGATTTTGTTTACCTGAGTTTTGCTTGACAAAGTTTGAACTTCACTGCCATTGATTTGGGTTTCTTTGTTTCAACCAGTTGCATAGTTCCAGGTCATGTATATCTGAAGCTCGGTACTTCCTATAGGCAAAAACTTCACTCAAATCTCGAGCTTCTCCATTCTATGTTACTATTTTGGGGGCAAGGAAAGCTGCTTTTCCTTCATAAAATTATGTAGAAATGTTACATATCTTCTGATTGCAGGTACACTATTTGAAGCACTGAACGAAAATTTAGGAGCAAATTGGTGAAAATGAGCATGAATTGGATATGCAACTACTTGTTTCAGAAAACAGTTTGGATGCTTGACACTGATTGTAGTACTACTTAGATATGTGACTGCTCGTTTCAGAAAGCAGTGAAGAATCGACTTACGAGGTTTTAGCCTAACGATAGTTGTTGCCTGATCAGTGTGTAGGATCAATGTTGATTCTCATATCTCTATACTTTGGCCACTAAGGAAAGAATTATATTGCGCGTTGTATTCTCTACCACTTCAGTGGATCGCCCCGTCATGCATTGTCTCTTCGCGCCTGTAAATGTGCAGGGATGATCTCCTTCACTGGGTGATCGGTATGGCAGTATAAGCATATATATATGTTGTTAGGTTTTGCCAGATGATTTTTTGAAGACAAGAAGTGAGTCTACCGCACTTGGTTAGGTGATTAGATGTACTCCCTCCGTTTAGAAATATAAGATGTTTTAGGTTTGTGAAGGAGATGTATCTAGACACGTTTTAGTGTATTGGTTCAAATACTAGTAATTTTCCAAGTCCAGACTTCGTTGGTCGTAGAAAGGTACTACTGCTTGCATTGAATTTCTTGCCCTTTCCAATGGATGGAGTCTCTCTTCTCCTTGAGAATGTGTGACTGGATAATGAACTTTGGCTTGACCAGAGAATTCTGACCGCTTATCTGCCGACAAAAGTTTCCACGGCCGATATCAGAATTGCTGAGCTCACAAGTATACATGTCTCAGAGGCTATCGGTATCGGTACTCAACCAGAGAAAGAAAGAATACCAAATGACCATACGAATCAAATGGAAATGTATGTATCACGTGAATTTTGAAGTAAGAAACTCAAATACATCTACTTCACCTCCAGCTCTCTCCACCGACCGTGTGTTAGTACTTTGTGTACATCTTGGTATGCGATGACAGGGAGTCAAACTATTTTGTGGTAGCATTCCGATATACTCCCTCCGTTTTAAAATATAAGATTCATTTTCTTCACAAACCTAAAACGTCTTATATTTTAAAACGGAGGGAGTAAGACTGAACTATTACGGAAAAGAAATGCATCTTCCCCTCCAGTTTCATCTTTGATCTACATCCTACATGTGGTTGCGGGTTCCTTCATAATTCCTGTCGACCGTTGAATTACACTATCCATCGAGAGTATTTCTCCCCTTCTCGTTCTCATGGTTTGCATGATGATGTGTACTCCTTCCGTCCACAAATAAGTGTACATCTAGTTTTATCCTAAGTCAAACATAGTAAAGTTTGACTAACTTTATAAAAAAATGTACCAATATTTATACACTAAATTGATGTCATTAGATTTGTTTTCAACTTTAGTTTCATAATATAACAATTTCATGTAATATATGTTACTATATTTATCAATAAGGTTAGTTAAATTTAATAAAGTTTGACTTAGACAAAAACTAGAAGTACACTTATTTGCGAACGAAGGAAGTATCATTTCTTCTTATCTCAGGAGAACTACTACGTCAAGCTATAATGTTGTACTTAAGGTACTCCTTGTCTTATCTACACTCCGGTGGTGCGTTTAGCACAGGCAGAGCGGGCGCGGAGTCGTGTGTCTAGTGAATCTCTTGAATTCCGATCATTTTCCGTATTAATTGTTATGGTTTGAGATCAGTCTATTATTTTTATATACGGTTGTCTTTTTCGACGATGGTTGTTGCTTTGGTGCATTTATTTTTTAGAGTCTTAGCATGGCGATTTTCTATCTGTCTAATACAACAAACTCTATTACGACAAGTTTGCCCGACTTTGATGACGAAGGGCCCATGACGGCAGCGCGTCTTTGGATCCGTGTTTGTAGTTGTCGTGCTCCCCAGGCAATCAACCTTGGGCTCCCTATTTTTTCCGGTCTGTTCAAGTAATATTTGTTTGGGATTCCTCAAAAAAAAAAAGTAATATTTGCTTGGAACAACGCATGCGCCTACGGTTCCGGACACTTTCAGTTGGACTTCCACGCATGCCGGTGGCATACTGGCATAGGCAGGCACCATGAGAATGGACCGAAAGCTGCGTCGACCGGCGTAGAAGAATGTTTGTACTATCACTAGAGGAAAAAGGGCTATCCGTTCGTGACCCCTCGGAGCATTAGTCCTGGTTGCGCCAACAACCGGGACTAATGCTGGCACGCGTCCCTGTTGGAGCGGGCACGGGACCAGGGTCTTTAGCCGTTTTTCAGGCTCGTGAGAATTCAATTCATGGACCGATACGTACGCATGCATGAAGTTGGCAGTACTGGAAACCGCGTGCACTGCAAGTTTGAATTACTCCTCTTATACTTGTCAAATTGACCGACAGGTCACGCACGTAAAATCCCTGGAACTTTCAGGCATGAGCAGCATGTCATGAGCTTCTCCCTTTATAAATAAACGATTAACCGGATCTACCAACACCAACTCAAGGCAATATACACAGCACAGAATAGCATAACTAGAAAGTTAGCATCAGCATACTCGACCACATGTCGAAGATGATGCTGATCGGGAAGGTTTTAGTGGTCATGCTTGTTGAAATATATTGTCTAACCCTTTCCATCAGTTCGGACGTTTGGTTGTGTTGGCTAGCTCATGCAATTCAATATGGTATCAGAGTAGGAGGTCCTAGGATTAAATCCTGACCATCGCAAGAATTAAAAACAAATATTGCGGCTCCCCAAAACATACGTCACAATAGGCCAAAGGACGAAAGACGTAGAGTGAGTGTTGAAATATATTGCCTAACCCTTTCCATCAGTTCGGACTTTTGGTTGCGTTGGCTAGCTCATGCAATTCAATAATGCTTTTGGTTCTTATGGCTATGTCCGGTTCATGGACCGGGTCGCAGCGAGGCCGTTGCAAGGTGGCTCATCTGTCGGTTCCATCGATGCTGTGCCGCCGTCACCGACGTCGTCGCAATGGTGAGGCCACACACTTCCGCGGCTCGAGGAGAAAACGGGGCCAGGCTCATCAAAGTGCGATCCTGCAAGTACCCATGATCCTAATACACATTGTCCTCCCCCAGCAAAGAGATGAATACACCCAACACCTGATGATGAGACGGACGACGAACAGCCAATTCTCGTGTCTAGCTTTGCATGCACGAAGCCAAACCTGAAGCTATATATATCTTCTATTTGTAGTAGTAGTATACTAGTAGTGATGTAACGTAAGGATAGGTCGTTAGTGTTCAGGAGTCTCGATCAGTTTGTTAATTTCTTATTATACAACGAGCATGTTCGCTTTAATTTTTATTTCGATTTAGGCAGTGAAAATAAACATGTTTTGCCTCTTTCTTAGATTACTTACGTTCGTTTACAGTGATCAGACAGACGAGCATGTTGCTCGGATACTCAAATGTAGCCAAATAAAACGTATTGTTTATGAATTCTCTCGTTTTAAGATTTCGTATTGTTTTTTCTTTTAAAAAAATGGATAAACCCTAGCCTCTGCATCGATTGATGCACACAACCTTTATTAAAAACATCATTCAACATCTATCATTCAACAATTATTACAAATCATGGGTAGTGTCATTGCTGTACAAAACATCATCCAACATCCATCATGCAGGAACAATACTAGCCAATATATATAATAACAAACTATAGAAATATACTATTTTATCAATACTTGGCCCACCATTCAACTGTCACAAAGTGCCTAGGAGCACGTGCTAGAGCTAGCTCTTGTATGAGAGCTCACTTTTCTTCTCTCCTCTTATCTCTCCTCTGAATCATCACAAATATACTATTTAATGTCTTATAGCCGGCCGATGTCATCCTATTGTTGTACTTACTCTGAGAGCTCACTTCTTTTTTTTTTTCTTATATCTCTTCTCCGAGTAATGCTACACGTACGGGCAAATTGTTTACGAAACTGGTTACATGATGACGTGATGGGTTGTGGCAAATCACGATTTGCTGAAAAAACACCCGTTTCTAATATTTCACCAACCATAGTAGGCCACGTCTATTTCGTAAGCCCATTTTATAAGTCTAATCCGTAGGTGTAGGATTTCCGCTCTTCTCCACATAAAGGCAGGCTTAACCCTAGTTGCTCTAAGTGCAAGTTCACAAAATTGGTCGAATTGCAATTCACAGGAAGTATGTTATCAAAGGAGTTGGAGAGAGTCTCATTATGATATCCATGCACACTTAAGATGTCACGGTTGTGAAGTGTGTTGACCTGGAAAAGGTTCATGCAAGACTTCAAAGTAGTGAAGTCGAATGACGAAATTAAATGAGTAACTGAAATTAAGTGAAATAAAATAAGTGTGATTGAGTAAATAATAAAATAAAATGAGAAACTGTAAGATGCATCCATCATGCTACAAAATTTCAAGATCGAACAAATTTGTTTCATAGCTAGCTTGAGGTTAGAAGAAAAAAAAAGACAAATCGATTACCGACAATACCACAATTCCAGTCTTGCATGAATAGCAGATTTGTTTTAGAGTCTGATTTTTTTCTTGACCTGCAGGTCAAATTTTGAAATAGAATTCCAGGGCACTACAACGGTGTCATATACATTATCATTAATTGTACTAAAATAATAGATTTTTTATAACTTTTTTTGTATAGTCCGGTGTGTCTACGGTCGGCGATCTGCGTCTTCTCGCTTCGTGTAGATCCTCGCGACACCACTAACGAGGGTTCCTTCTTCATCTTGAAATTGGCGACACCACCAACAAAGGGTCGTTGTTCCTGATCGTCGAGAGAACACTCCGGAGAAACAAAGGACGAAGGTAGAGGTATCAAACGATAAGGCCACCTCTAACTTCCATGGACGGAGTGAAATTGCTGGATCCACTGATTCGATGTACAAGAGCGAATGATAAGAGTAGTCGGATGGTGATCAGTCCATCGCGCACCCAAACCATTACTCGGCACACGAATATGCGGATTATGCAACCAACTCTCGGAATTCAGACTGAAGATCTCGACAAGCGAGGTTCGGAACAACGGCGGGATGCAGACTCTGCATCGGATCTGGCGTGGATGATGTCGTCGCGTCGGAAACACCGGATAGCCCAAACAAGGAACAAAGGATGGCAACACAGAAGACGGATTCCTCAGGAAGCATGAACACCGGATGGTAGAACACCGTTATCAGAGGAGGAAGCGAAACCCTAACGGTACGACGGAAACCCAACCACGAGAATTCCTGGACTCGAAGAGAGAGAAGAGAGCGGATTCAAAACACGTCGGGATAAGAGGAGAATAGCAGAGGGGTAAGGAGTAAATCAGACCTAATCAGAACTATCCAACCGATTTTGCAAAATAGTTTTGACACTCTACCGCGGCCGTTAGCTAGGTTATCCTACAGGCTGGACTTGTGGGGTATCGCAACTGCTGAGCTCTGATACCACTCTGTAACACCCTCAGAATCGACCCTATGCAAGTTTTAGCGATTCCCGCCAAACCCGCATAGAAACGATTCAAAGGTGCCCACCAGGCACTTTCGTGCGGGTGGAAAACGAAGTAATAACATTACACAACAGTCCTCGATGGGACCCACAGAACAGATATATATAACAGCGACTCAAAAGAGTCAAGAATACAGATATAATATACAAAGATCCAAATCACCTTGAAAACGATAGAGCGTCCGACTACGGACAAGATGCAAATGGGGCTAAGAGCCCTGAAGAATAACCAATGGCGTCCATAACCCTGCCCAGGCCAAGCCGGAAGGGTAACCCTGCTAACGACGTCGATCTCAAAACCTGCTTAAACAAAAGGGGTGCCGACAAAGGGCAAAGGAAAAAGAGGAGCGTCAGTACTGAGGCCAGTACACGGCGAGACTAGAATTCGGCGGTCCTCGCCTACAAGGTATGGTGGACTGAGCGGCAGCGGCAGCATGCACTAAACAACCTATAGAGACTCGATACAACTGGCGGTTATCAGAGAGGGATAAGAATGACCTATCCGGATCAAACCTGAAGCTAACACCAAACAAACCCATCCTGGTGTTTCCCCCTCGATGCCAATCGAGGAAGTCAACCGAGGAACTCACACAGTTGGCAATTTTATTTATTCAATTATCGTTGCAGAAATTACTAGTCAGGTATAGATAATCCTCCTGATAAAATAAGCAGTGGGCACTTTTAGTCAACCATTCCGTTATAGTTGCAACAATTACTAATCAGATACAGATAGCATGAGATAACCCAAAACCCAGCAGTTGTCGGTACTTTTATTCAGCCATTCCGTTGTAGTTGCAATACTTACTAGTCAGATACAATGGTCGCAAGCGACACTTCAACAAGCAAGGGTGGGCAGTATTATTAGCCATTCCATTATAGTGGAGCTGATTACTAGTCATTATAAAGTCAAGTTTAGAGCAATAAACTTTAGTTATGCTTGTCTATGGTCGAGATACTGTGCTCCAAGTCGTCCATAACCGCGGACACGGCTTACAGAAAGTTTTAACCCGGCCGGGGTGCACAAATAGCAACACACACTAGATCAACCTCGGAAAAACCAAATCAAAACCCAACGAGGTTTTCACTACAAAGCAATCACAGGATTCAGAAATATTTCAGGGGGCCACCCCTTAAAGTAGACCCGCAACGAAGTAAGCTAGCTCCGAGACGGCCTCAAGGTTTGGGTGGACGGCTGTGAGCGACTGGGAACCCCAAACGGGGCTTGTCGACACCGCGAAAACGTGTCCCGATCCTAAACAGTACAGTGTGCTATCTGTCGCACAATCGTAAATAAAGCAGTAAAGCATGGCATAAGTACAGGATCGTAAATAAAACCTCAAACTAGTTTGTGGCCCCAAGAAATAAGACTGAATCAAGCTCTGGCTAAGGGGGGTCCCATATACCTCCCGGATGTGGATAGCGCGATAATTCAAGGAACAGGTATCAAGTACTCGGGGTCCTACGGGACACAAGTGGGCGTTCGGAAACCAAATGTTATCTATCACCCACCGATGCCTCTGCTTACTTCAATTTTAGTTGTTAAACAGGAATTAAAGTGAACAATAAGTAAAACTATGATCATCTCCAACATCAACATGCGGCAATACATCAACAACTGTGGCACTTGACGACACGCAACAACACTTGAGCAAGCGACTACGACGCGCAAGTCCAACTATCTACCAAACAATAGGTAATAGGATGTGTCCGAGGCAATATAGGGCTGCAAGGGATATCACGGGTACGGAAAACTAGAGCATCGCAACACAGATAGCAATAGATCAACAGGAGGGAAGTAAATACTATAAAAGTAAGATAGGTAGAAAGGGGGAGATGCTCGCCTGAAAACATTGTCGAAGGTTCAACCGAAGATCGGGGCGAAGCTCACATCAACTCAACGGCCTTATCCGCGAAGAAGCAAAACACTAGAAGAAACACCGGGTGCAATATTCAAGATTACGGCAAAAGATCGGCATGATGCATGCATGATGAATGACATGGCAAAGGTGCGATGCAATTAGGTCAGATTAAGCGGAACCGGGGTCCCGACAATTAATTAGGTGGTTCAAGTTATTTAGAACCCCCGCAATTTAAATGTTGTTTTAGCATGGCAAAAGATAGCACCGGTTCGCTACACAAATTTAAATGAGGCCAATAAGAGACTAGATTTGCCCGCATATGGGCCCCATATTTAATTATTAGGTGAATCGGCATAAGGCCCCCAAACCAATGATATGCATGCGAGATGAACAATTAATATGCACAAGTTTATATTAAGCATTTATAAAATAGGGACTCGAGAAAAGGGTCACACATTAGGGTTTGGCAGATCTTGGTGTGCCGGGGTTCGGGGTCCGGTCTCAGGGTCCAGGGTTCGACGGATTCGAGGTTCGGACTCCGGGATCGTTCTCGAATTACTGGGTAGATCTTGGCGTTCGGGTAGACGAACTTGGCGTGGCGTCGAGGCGCATCGGGTTCGTTCTGGTCGGTGCCGATCTTGTCGTCGCCGTGGTCTTCGGGTCATGACGACGGTTATGGCGTTCGGGATGAAGTACTTGGCGTCCTCGGATCCGATCAGAGATCTTGGCGTTTCAAAGCGTAGATCTTGGGGAGGTTCGGGGTTCCACGGGTTCGGCTCGACAACCGGACTCCGGGGACGGTGCTTGGTGAACTTGGCGTGGGTTAGTCGGCCTTCGGGTTGGTCTTGTCTGAGAGGAGATCTTGTCGGCATCCACGGCACGGCACCGAACCGGTGGAGATCTTGTCGATGAGACGGCCTTGGCATCTTAATCTCGTGCGGGATAGAATCCTTGTTCCGGCCTTGGTCAGCAAGTATTCCCACTGTGTCACCATGTCTTCTCACTGTGGCGACCCGTTGTTTATACGGAGGCAGAGGACGCGGCACCAGGACCAGGTAAGAACAGAGGGCAGCCGGGCGGCTCCTGCAACCGTCGGCGATGAAGGGAGAGCCAGGGAACGCCGCGGGTGCCGAGCCCGAGCAGGAAGAGGGCGGCCAGAAGACGAGGTAGAGGCGCGGCCGGCAGCGGCGGTCCGGGTCGGGGAGGCCGGTGGTCGGGGGTCGGGGCGAGCAGCGGTGGCGGCCGGCGCGAGGCGTGGCCACCGAGGCGGCGGCGACGTCGGGGAGGAGCAGCGCTGGCGGCCGGCGCGAGGCGAGAGGTAGCGGGGCCGGCGGGGCGCGCGGAGCCGCGGCGAGAGGAGGAGCACCGCGGGCTCGGGCGGCCGCGGGCGCGGAGGGGGCGCGCGGGCGGCTCCGGCGGGCGAGGCCGGCGATGGCGGCGACGTGGGCGAGGGTGGACGCAGGCGAGCTCGGGGGAGGAGGTTCGCGGTGGAGGCGGGAGGGCGCCGTGCGGGGCGGAGGTCGCATCGGGGGCGCGCGTCGGCCTGGCGAGGACGCGGCGGCGCGCATGGCTCGCGGGCGGCGGTGGAGGTGGCCGGGGGAGGTTGGGGATGCGCTAGCGGAGGCGGCGGAGCTCGGGGTGCGGAGGCGGGAGGTGAGGTGAGGCGGTGGCCGACGGGGACGCGAGCGGGGCGGCGCCGGTGGCGAGCAGACGGTGAGGGAGGCACAGAGGGAGAGAGAGGACGCGGGGGCGGTGGAGAACGAGGGAGCGGGGCGACGGGGTGGGCCGCGCGGAAGACGCGTGCGTGGTGGGGTCCAGGGACGGGTCGGGTTGGACCAGGTGGGGAGTTGGTGGACCGGGGGAGGTGGGGAGTGGCCAGGGTGTGTGGGGTGGGGCCGGCGGGTTGGTGGGTGGAGGAAGAGAGAGAGAGGGAGGGAGAGGGGCTGGTATGTGGGCCAGACGGGTGGGGTGGGTCCCGCGGGTCAGAGAGAGAGGGTAGGGTGAAGCTGGGTGAGAAAAAGGGAGAGGGGAAAAGTGGTGGACTGTGATTGGTTAGAGGAAGGAAAGAGGGTGATGTGGCACGATCTGAGTGGTCGGGGTGAGGTGGCCAAAGGGGTGTGGGTAGATTATCTGGTAGCCTTAGGATTTAGAAGTGCGGGTTAGGTGGACCGTTTTAATATGGGGTGGTCGTTCGGGTCATTCGGCCCGTTCGACTGCCCCACTAAAAATAATTAAACCTTTTATTTGTTTTAAACGGGCCGTTTGCAAAACATATTTCGTCAAAATAAAATATTCCGGCGCCCCGGGTTTGCGTTTGAATAAAGACGGGGCGTTTAGAAAACAGGAACCGGTTTTTCCGACAATAGTTTTATGCAAACAAATGCAAGATGATGACGATGCTCAAATGCAATGTGGCATGATGACACGAGCATGCGGTCATGACGATGCAATGCACAAAAACAACGCGATTTTCTAGTAGTGGTTTTTGCGGGATGCCACATCTACTCATCTCTCTCTCAATTATTCCAGAGTCTCCGTCTGCCAATTGCGACTAAATAAGACTTTGACTTTAATGGAAAATTCTGACTAGGCTAGCTACGTGCAAAACATTCCACGACTGATATCATTCTTGAGCAGGTGAGCTCATTATTGGAAGAGGCCAAAAAATACATTAGATCTCTGAAAGGTTGGGAAAGTATACCAATCAGAAACCACGTAACTATGGACGGAATACCAGTTAAGCCGAAATATGTCTTGTTTGTAAAATTTAGACAAAGAAACTCAAATTAATACATCTACCTTCATGTCGAGCTGGCGATCCAGTCGGCTGCGAGACCGGGGAGATCCAGCTGCTAGAGGAAATCGGGCTTTGACCTCACACATGGTGGACAATGGCGATGTCTTTGTGCTGCTACCTTGTTGAAGGCATGATGTTGCAATCTCTCTCTCTCTCTCTCTCTCTCTCTCTGTGTGTGTGTTTGCTCCTAGGGAAAACTTTGATCTAGGTGTCGGGCAAAGGCGGCAATGCTGTGTCTTTCTCCCTCCTGAAGGCATTGTCTTGGATTGGGCGCTTCCTAGAGATGTCACGAGGTGGAGCGGCGTGTCATATATCGCGTCGACGACATTGGGTCTCGACGGCATGGCGCAACAAAGTCTAGGAGATGGACACGTGTTGATGTGCGCGCAGGGTGATGGAGGTATCTGGCTTCATGACACAATCAATGGCAGGCCGAACAAGGTCAATGTGTTGTTCCCTCTTGATGATGGATCGACGAAAGACGATAGCGATGGCTTCTAGAGCGTGTATATGTGGAGCGCGCTAAGGATCCGCTGGACTACTGTGTGCTCCCAGCTCGCCATTGGATTGTTTGGTGAGGCCTCCGGATTAGATGGTGTGACTTGATACGTCATAAACGTATCTATAATTTTTAATGTTCCATGCTTGTTTAGTATCTACTTTGCTTTGCTTTGTCTACACTTTGAGGTATTTTTATACACTTTTTGGAACTAACCTATTGACAAGATGCCACAGTGCCAGTTTCCTGTTTTCTGTTGTTTTTGGTTCCAGAAAAGTCAAAAAATGAATATTCTCGGAATTGGACGGGATAAAAGCCAAAGTCAATATTTCACCGAGGAGAACATAAAGCTAGAAGACGAGACGGAGAAGGGCCTCGAGGGGGCCACACCTCCTGGCTGCGCGGCCAGGCCTGGCCCGCGCCTGGGGGGTGCAGCCGCCTCGGGCACCCCCCCGGCCTTTCTCTTTGCCTATAAAAAGCCCTCGATACCTAAACCCTAAGTACCCGATCAATCTTCCACGAAACAGTCCGTAGCCGCTGCTACCATCGTCCCTAGATCGGGGGGTGGGGGGATCTGAAGCTCTTCCCGGCACCCTACCAGGGGGGAGAGATCATCCCGGAGGCTTTCTTCATCACCATGCCAACCTCCGGTATAATGCGTGAGTAGTTCCACCTTAGACTATGGGTCCATACAGTAGCTAGATGGTTGTTTATCCTCCTTTGTGCTACCATGTTTAGATCTTGCGACCTCCGTTCATGATCAAGATCATCTATTTGTATTCATGCATGTTGTGTTTGCGGGAATCCGATGGATATTGAGATTACTATATCAGATTGATTAATGATTCTATCTTGTTGATTCTATCATGTATGTGTTGTTTGAGATCGTGCATGCTCTTCGTTTCTAGTAGCTATCTTGGCCAAGTAGATGCTAGTGACTCGAAGAGGGAGTATTTATGCCCGATAGTGGGTTCATACCTCTACTGAATCTGGAGAAGTGATAAAAATATCTAAGGTTGTAGATATGCTGTTGCTACTAGGGAGAAAACAACAATCTCTTGTTCATGGAACAATTGTATTTTTTACTTTACATACTTTGCTTAAAGCAGTTATCTGTTGCTTGCAACTTAATATTGGAGGGGGTTTGGATGATAACCTGAAGGTGGATTACTAGTCATAGATGCAGTTGGATGGAGATCTATGTATATTGTTGTAATGCCCAATCAAATCTCATAGGATCATGAATGTCTAGTATTGCATTGTTATGCTTTTCTCTGTCCTGTCAATTGTCCTGCTATAATTTGTTTACCCAGCATGTTATGTTGTTTATCTTTAAGGAGAACACCTCTAGTGAACCGTGGACCCCGGTCTAATCTTTACCATCGATACATCTTCCACTGTTACTGTTTACTTTCTACAAGCCACCATTGCCTTCCATACCATACGTTTAATCCTTTGTTTTCAGTAAACCGGTGAGATTGGCACCCTCACTGTTCGTTGGGGCAAAGTCTTGAGTTTGTGTTGTGCAGGTTTCCAAGTTGCTAGCAAGACCTTCAAGTCGTTTCCTTCCTCCTACTGGTTCGATAACCTTGGTTTCTTTCTGAGGGAAGACTTGTGTCAACACCCGGATTTTTAATCCTAGATGCCTATTATGCCATACATCGCAATCCCAGGATTACCATTTTTGCGAGACATAACAGATTAGATATCACAGTACATCATCCATTACAAACCATACATAAGGTCTTAACAAATAAGGATCTCATGATCTAGTCTTAATACAATTCAGGCAGTGGAATAACGTAAAGATAACGATAGCATGGGCGAAGCTCCATCTCCAGGGTCACATGCAATGCTGACGATGGGAGATGATCCTAGTTGTCGTAACCTTCCCGCGGTCCATCTTCCTGATACTCCTCTTCATAGTATGGCCACGGGAATAGCCAGGGACAAAGCCATGAGTGTGGCATCCCGCAAAAACCACTACTAGAAAATCGCGTTGTTTTTGTGCATTGCATCATCCTGACCGCATGCTCATGTCATCATGCCACATTGCATTTGAGCATCGTCATCATCTTGCATTTGCTTGCATAAAACTATTCTCGGAAAAACCTATTTTGTTTTCTAAACGCCCCGTCTTTGTTCAAACACAAAACCCGGGTCTCCGGATTATTTTGTTTTGTCTGCCAACGGTTTGCAAACGCCCCGTTTTAAATAATGTAATGTTTATTTTATTTTTTAGGGGGCAGCCAAACCGGGCCGATCCGACCCAGTCGGCCACCCCCAGTACAAAACCAGCCTGTCTAATTCTCTTCCTACCCAGACCTAATCTACCCATCCCCAGCCACCTCACCCCAACCTATCCTGTCACGCCACCTCAGCCTGGCCCTCTCTCCACCCAATCACCAACCTCCACCTCCCCACTCCCTCTCCCCATTCCAGCCGCCACCTCAGCCGGGGCCCCACCCCGTCGACCGTTTCCCGCCCGCGTCTGCGCCTGCACGCGCCCCAACACCACCTGGCCAGCACCGCACCTGGCGCGCGCCCCCGCGTGGACCCCACTCACCCTGGTCCGCCCCGCTCCACCGCCACCTACCCCGTGCTCGTCCTCCCTCTCTCTCGCCCGTATCCTCCGTCGCCCTCTCCTCCACCAACCACCGCCCCGCCGTGGCCATGGTTCCCCTCCTCCGCCACCGCTTCGGCCCCGCTCCGGTCACCGCCTGTCGGCCCTGCCCGGGTCCCGCCGCGGCGCCCTCCTCCTCTTCGCGACGCCTCCCCGTCGCCCCTCCTCCAGCCGCGGCCGCCGGAGCCCCTGCCGCCGAGCCGGCCCCGCGCCCCTCCTGCTCTGCCCGCAAGCTCGCCACCAACCGCCACCGGCCCTCTCCTCCTGCAGAGCTCCGGCCGCGCCGCCGCGGGACCCCGCCGGCCGCCTGCGAGCCTCCCCGCCGGCCTCCTCTCCCTCTGGTCACCGCCACCTCCCGACCTCGCAGCGCCGTCCCATGTCGAGCTCCGCCGCCAAGCACCCCCTCCTCCTTCGCCTCTCCATGCCCGCTGCCGCGTCCTCCGTCGAGCCGGCCCGGCGCGCTCCGGCCGCGACCTCGCCGCCGAGCTCCTCTGGCCGCATGTCGCCCCGGCCGCCATCACCTCCGCCCACCGTCAACCGCGAGGCCCCTCCTCGTCGACCACCTCCTCCACGTCGCCGCCTCGCTGGGCCCTGGGAGCCGCCGCTCGCCCCAGAGCGCCGCCATCGCCTCTCCTCTTCCGTGGCAGCGCCCCCGCCCTCGCGTCTGTCGCCTCACCCGGCCGTCGCCTTCCCCACCGCAGTCCTCCGGGCGCCTGCGCTCGCCCTGCCCCGCGTCGGCCTCGCCGGTCTCCTCCGCCGTGCCGGCCCCCGCGACCTCTGTCGGCCTTCTCCGCCCTGTTCTGCAAGCAGCCGGCCCCATCCACCCGGGCCACGGCACCGGCGGTCCTCCCCGTGACCCACCTGCTGCTACATGCCTCGTCCGCCTCCCTGTTCCAGAAGCTCGCTGCACCACGCGCGTGTTTGGAGTGCCTGACATCTGGGCCATGCTTGCTTCGTGCCTGGATCCTGACTCATGTACCCTGTTTAGCCAACGCCAAGAGCCGCAACGACATCGAACCGTCAAGTCAAGTTCGTCCGCAGACAAGACCGACAATTGTACATGATAACCCAAGACCGACATGAGGCCCCCGACAAGATCTCCTTCGCGGATCCGCAGACCCTGATCCAGCGTCCGAAGACCGTTCCGAAGACCGAACCCCTCGGAACTCCATGGTTCTTCTACCCGGAGACCCCGATGCCTCCGGCACGGAGCACCGAGGATGCCTTCATGGGACGCCAAGACACCCGTTGAACCCCGAAGACCGAACCCCGTGGACCGACATGATCTTCTTCACGGATACGACAAGTACTCCCTCGAGGATGCCAAGTTCTTCATCCCGGACGCCAAGACCGACCTGATACGCGGGTCCGACAAGTTCGACACCGACCAGGGCGAATCCGATGCGCCCCAACGCCGAACCAAGTTCTTCTTCGCAGAACGCCAAGATCTTCTCCTCGGAACGCCATGATCTCCTTCGCAGATACGAAGACCCTAAACCCCGGAGTCCGTACCTCGTTCCCCGTCGAACCCTGAGACCGAACCCCGGAACCCCGAACCCCGGAACCCCAAGATCATCGAGCCCCTCTAATGTGTGACCCTGATCCGAGCCCCTATTTTTATAAACGCCATCTATATAAATTGTTGCATATTAAATTGTCATACTCGCATGCATATTTGTGTGGTTTGGGGGCCTTATGCCGATTCACCATATAATTAAATATGGGGCCCATATGCGGGCAAATCTAGTCGTATATTGGCCTCATTTAAATTTGTGTAGCGAACCGGTGCTATCTTTTGCCATGTTAAGACAACATTTAATTTGCGAGGTAGATAAATAACTTGAACCGTTTAATTAATTGTCGGGACCCCGGTTCCACTTAATATTGCCTAATTGCATTGCACCTTTGTCATGTCATACATCATACATGCATCATGCCCGATCTTTTGCCGTAGTATTAAACAGTGCATCCGGTGTTTATTCTAGTGTTTTGCTTCTTCGCGGATAAGGCCGTTGAGTGGATGTGAGCTTCGGCCCGATCTTCGGATGAACCTTCGGCAATGTTTTCAGGCGAGCATCTCCCCCTTTCTACCTATCTTACTTTTATAGTATTTATTCCCTCCTGTTGATCTATTTCTATCTGTGTTGCGATGCTCTAGTTTTCGTGCCCGTGATATCCCTTGCAGCCTTATATTGCCTTGGACACCTCCTATTACCTGTTGTTTGGTAGATAGTTGGACCTGCGCGTCGTAGTCGCTTGCTCAAGTGCTGTTGCGTGTCGTCAAGTACCACAGTTGTTGGAGTATTGCCGCATGTTTAATGTTGGAGATGTTCATAACTTTAATTACTGTTTAACAACTAAAATTGAAGTAGGTAAATGTAGAGGCACCGGTGGGCAATAGATGTTATTTGGTTGTTAACCGTCCACTTGTGTCCCGTAGGACCCCGAGTACTTGATACCTGTTCCTTGAATATTCGCGCTATCCACATCCGGGAGGCTTATGGGACCCCCCTGAGCCAGAGCTTGATTCATTCTTATTTCTTGGGGCCACAAACTAGTTTGAGGTTTTATTTATTATCCTGTACTTATGCCATGCTTTACTGCTTTATTACGATTGTGCGAGGAGCACCTGTACTATTTAGGTAAGCGGAGTGTTTTCGCGGTATCGACAAGCCCAGTTTTGGGTTCCCAGTCGTTTACAGCCACTGGCACAAACCTTGGGTCCGTCTCGGAGTCAGCTAACTTCATTGCGGGTGTACTCAATGGGGTGGCCCCCTGAAATATTTCTGAATCTTGTGATTGCTTTGTCGTGAAAGCCTCGTTGGGTTTTGATTTGGTTTTTCCGAGGTTGGTCGAGTGTGTGTTGCTATTTGTGCACCCCTGCAGGGTAAAACTTTCTGAAAGCCGTGTCCGCGGTTATGGACGACTTGGAGCACAGTATCTCGATCATAGACAACTATAACTAAAGTAGTGCTATAAATTTGACTTTATAATGACTAGTAATCAGCTTTACTATAATGGAATGGCTAAATAAAACTGCCAACAATTGCTTGTTTGGGTTGTCGCTTGCGACCATTGTATCTGACTAGTAAGTATTGCAACTATAACGGAATGGCTAAATAAAAGTACCAACAACTGCTGGGTTTTGGGTTATCTCATGCTAATTGTATCTGACTAGTAAGTGTTGCAACTACAACGGAACGGTTAAATAAAATTGCCCACTGCTTATTATATCAGGATGATTATCTATACTTGACTAGTAATTGCTGCAACGATAACTGAATAAATAAAACTGCCAACTGTGTGAGTTCCTCGGTTGACTTCCTCGTTTGGTCTCGAGGGGGAAATACCAGGATGGGTATGTTTGGTGGTAGTATCAGGTTGGATTCGGATAGGTCTTTCTTATCCCTCTCTGGTAGCCGACAGTTATATCGAGTCTCTATAGGTTGTTTAGTGCATGCTGCCGCTGCCGCTTCAGTCCACCATACCTATGTAGGCGAGGACCGCCGAATTCTAGTCTCGCCGTGTACTGGCCTCAGTACTGACCGCTCTCTTTTTCCTTTGCCCTTTGTCGGCACCCCTTTTTGTTAAGCAGGTTTTGAGATCGACGTCGTTAGCAGGGTTACCCTTCCGGCTTGGCCTGGGCAGGGTTATGGACGCCATTGGTTATTCTTCAGGGCTCTTAGCCCCATTTGCATCTTGTCCGTACTCGGACGCTATATCGTTTAAAAGGTGATTTGGATCTTTGTATTGTATATCTGTATTCTTGACTCTTGGAGTCGCTGTTGTATATATCTGTTCCGTGGGTCCCATCGAGGACTGTTGTGTAATGTTATTACTTCGTTTTCCACCCGCACGAAAGTGCCTGGTGGGCACCTTTGAATCATTTCTATGCGGGTTTGGCGGGAAGCGCTGAAACTTGCATAGGGTCGATTCTGAGGGTGTTACAGAGTGGTATCAGAGCTCAGCAGTTGCGATACCCCACAAGTCCAGCCTGTAGGATAACCTAGCTAACGGCCGAAGTAGAGTGTCAAAACTATTTTTGAAAAATCGGTTGGATAGTTCTGATTTTACTCCTTACCCCTCTGCTGCTCTCCTCTCACCTCTGCGTGTTTTGAATCCGCTCTCTTCTCTCTCTTCGAGTCCAGGATTTCTCGTGGTTGGGATCCATCGTACCTTCAGGGTTTCGCTTCCTCCTTTGGTAACGGTGTTGCTACATCTGGTCTTCATGCTATCCGAGGAACCCTTCGTCTGGTGGACTTCTCTTTGTTCCTTCTCGTGCCTTCCGGTGTTTTCCGACGCGACAACATCATCTACGCCAGATCCGATGCAGAGTCTGCATCACTCCTTTCTTCCTGAACCTCGATTGTCGAGATCTTCAGTCTGATTCCGAGAATGGTTGCACGCTTTTCTACTGATTGTGCAGAGTAATAGTTTGGGTGCGTGATGGACTGGCCCCCATGCCGACTACTCAGTCTATTCGCTTGTGTACATTGAAGTGGATGAGAATGCATCGGTTCTCTCTTCTATCGGAGTTAGAGGTGGCTTTATTTGTTGATACCTCTACCTTCGACCTTTTGTTCCCGGAGTGTTCTCTCGACGATCACGGACAACGACCTCTTGTTAGTGGTGTCGCGAGGATCTACACGATGCGAGCAGATTCAGACCGCCGACCTCCTTCCCCGTATCATGAGGCGGATCTCGAGGGCGAGATCCATTGTTAGTGGTGTCGAATTGTGGCATCCCGCAAAAACCACTACTAGAAAATCGCGTTGTTTTTGTGCATTGCATCATCATGACCGCATGCTCATGTCATCATGCCACATTGCATTTGAGCATCGTCATCATCTTGCATTTGCTTGCATAAAACTATTCTCGGAAAAACCTATTTTGTTTTCTAAACGCCCCGTCTTTGTTCAAACACAAAACCCGGGTCTCCGGATTATTTTGTTTTGTCTGCCAACGGTTTGCAAACGCCCCGTTTTAAATAATGTAATGTTTATTTTATTTTTTAGGGGGCAGCCAAACCGGGCCGATCCGACCCAGTCGGCCACCCCCAGTACAAAACCAGCCTGTCTAATTCTCTTCCTACCCAGACCTAATCTACCCATCCCCAGCCACCTCACCCCAACCTATCCTGTCACGCCACCTCAGCCTGGCCCTCTCTCCACCCAATCACCAACCTCCACCTCCCCACTCCCTCTCCCCATTCCAGCCGCCACCTCAGCCGGGGCCCCACCCCGCCGACCGTTTCCCGCCCGCGTCCGCGCCTGCACGCGCCCCAACACCACCTGGCCAGCACCGCACCTGGGCGCGCGCCCCCGCGTGGACCCCACTCACCCTGGTCCGCCCCGCTCCACCGCCACCTACCCCGCGCTCGTCCTCCCTCTCTCTCGCCCGTATCCTCCGCCGCCCTCTCCTCCACCAACCACCGCCCCGCCGTGGCCACGGTTCCCCTCCTCCGCCACCGCTTCGGCCCCGCTCCGGTCACCGCCTGTCGGCCCTGCCTGGGTCCCGCCGCGGCGCCCTCCTCCTCTCCGCGACGCCTCCCCGTCGCCCCGCTTCCAGCCGCGGCCGCCGGAGCCCCTGCCGCCGAGCCGGCCCCGCGCCCCTCCTGCTCTGCCCGCAAGCTCGCCACCAACCGCCACCGGCCCTCTCCTCCTGCACAGCTCCGGCCGCGCCGCCGCGGGACCCCGCCGGCCGCCTGCGAGCCTCCCCGCCGGCCTCCTCTCCCTCTGGTCGCCGCCACCTCCCGACCTCGCAGCGCCGTCCCATGTCGAGCTCCGCCGCCAAGCACCCCCTCCTCCTTCGCCTCTCCATGCCTGCCGCCGCGTCCTCCGTCGAGCCGGCCCGGCGCGCTCCGGCCGCGACCTCGCCGCCGAGCTCCTCTGGCCGCATGTCGCCCCGGCCGCCATCACCTCCGCCCACCGTCAACCGCGAGGCCCCTCCTCGTCGACCACCTCCTCCACGTCGCCGCCTCGCTGGGCCCTAGGAGCCGCCGCTCGCCCCAGAGCGCCGCCGTCGCCTCTCCTCTTCCGTGGCAGCGCCCCCGCCCTCGCGTCCGTCGCCTCACCCGGCCGTCGCCTTCCCCACCGTAGTCCTCCGGGCGCCTGCGCTCGCCCTGCCCCGCGTCGGCCTCGCCGATCTCCTCCGCCGTGCCGGCCCCCGCGACCTCTGTCGGCCTTCTCCGCCCTGTTCTGCAAGCAGCCGGCCCCATCCACCCGGGCCACGGCACCGGCGGTCCTCCCCGTGACCCACCTGCTGCTACATGCCGTGTCCGCCTCCCTGTTCCAGAAGCTCGCTGCACCGCGCGCGTGTTTGGAGTGCCTGACATCTGGGCCATGCTTGCTTCGTGCCTGGATCCTGACTCATGTACCCTGTTTAGCCGACGCCAAGAGCCGCAACGACATCGAACCGTCAAGTCAAGTTCGTCCGCAGACAAGACCGACAATTGTACATGATAACCCAAGACCGACATGAGGCCCCCGACAAGATCTCCTTCGCGGATCCGCAGACCCTGATCTAGCGTCCGAAGACCGTTCCGAAGACCGAACCCCTCGGAACTCCATGGTTCTTCTACCCGGAGACCCCGATGCCTCCAGCACGGAGCACCGAGGATGCCTTCATGGGACGCCAAGACACCCGTCGAACCCCGAAGACCGAACCCCGTGGACCGACATGATCTTCTTCACGGATACGACAAGTACTCCCTCGAGGATGCCAAGTTCTTCATCCCGGACGCCAAGACCGACCTGATACGCGGGTCCGACAAGTTCGACACCGACCAGGGCGAATCCGATGCGCCCCGACGCCGAACCAAGTTCTTCTTCGCGGAACGCCAAGATCTTCTCCTCGGAACGCCATGATCTCCTTCGCAGATCCGAAGACCCTAAACCCCGGAGTCCGTACCTCGTTCCCCGTCGAACCCTGAGACCGAACCCCGGAACCCCAAACCCCGGAACCCCAAGATCATCGAGCCCCTCTAATGTGTGACCCTGATCCGAGCCCCTATTTTTATAAACGCCATCTATATAAATTGTTGCATATTAAATTATCATACTCGCATGCATATTTGTGTGGTTTGGGGGCCTTATGCCGATTCACCATATAATTAAATATGGGGCCCATATGCGGGCAAATCTAGTCGTATATTGGCCTCATTTAAATTTGTGTAGCGAACCGGTGCTATCTTTTGCCATGTTAAGACAACATTTAATTTGCGAGGTAGATAAATAACTTGAACCGTGTAATTAATTGTCGGGACCCCGGTTCCGCTTAATATTGCCTAATTGCATTGCACCTTTGTCATGTCATACATCATACATGCATCATGCCCGATCTTTTGCCGTAGTATTAAACAGTGCATCCGGTGTTTATTCTAGTGTTTTGCTTCTTCGCGGATAAGGCCGTTGAGTGGATGTGAGCTTCGGCCCGATCTTCGGATGAACCTTCGGCAATGTTTTCAGGCGAGCATCTCCCCCTTTCTACCTATCTTACTTTTATAGTATTTATTCCCTCCTGTTGATCTATTGCTATCTGTGTTGCGATGCTCTAGTTTTCGTGCCCGTGATATCCCTTGCAGCCTTATATTGCCTTGGACACCTCCTATTACCTGTTGTTTGGTAGATAGTTGGACCTGCGCGTCGTAGTCGCTTGCTCAAGTGCTGTTGCATGTCGTCAAGTACCACAGTTGTTGGAGTATTGCCGCATGTTTAATGTTGGAGATGTTCATAACTTTAATTACTGTTTAACAACTAAAATTGAAGTAGGTAAATGCAGAGGCACCGGTGGGCAATAGATGTTATTTGGTTGTTAACCGTCCACTTGTGTCCCATAGGACCCCGAGTACTTGATACCTGTTCCTTGAATATTCGCGCTATCCACATCCGGGAGGCTTATGGGACCCCCCTGAGCCAGAGCTTGATTCATTCTTATTTCTTGGGGCCACAAACTAGTTTGAGGTTTTATTTATTATCCTGTACTTATGCCATGCTTTACTGCTTTATTACGATTGTGCGAGGAGCACCTGTACTGTTTAGGTAAGCGGAGTGTTTTCGCGGTATTGACAAGCCCAGTTTTGGGTTCCCAGTCGTTTACAGCCACTGGCGCAAACCTTGGGTCCGTCTCGGAGTCAGCTAACTTCGTTGCGGGTGTACTCAATGGGGTGGCCCCCTGAAATATTTCTGAATCTTGTGATTGCTTTGTCGTGAAAGCCTCGTTGGGTTTTGATTTGGTTTTTCCGAGGTTGATCGAGTGTGTGTTGCTATTTGTGCACCCGTGCAGGGTAAAACTTTCTGAAAGCCGTGTCCGCGGTTATGGACGACTTGGAGCACAGTATCTCGATCATAGACAACTATAACTAAAGTAGTGCTATAAATTTGACTTTATAATGACTAGTAATCAACTTTACTATAATGGAATGGCTAAATAAAACTGCCAACAATTGCTTGTTTGGGTTGTCGCTTGCGACCATTGTATCTGACTAGTAAGTATTGCAACTATAACGGAATGGCTAAATAAAAGTACCAACAACTGCTGGGTTTTGGGTTATCTCATGCTAATTGTATCTGACTAGTAAGTGTTGCAACTACAACGGAACGGTTAAATAAAATTGCCCACTGCTTATTATATCAGGATGATTATCTATACTTGACTAGTAATTGCTGCAACGATAACTGAATAAATAAAACTGCCAACTGTGTGAGTTCCTCGGTTGACTTCCTCGTTTGGTCTCGAGGGGGAAATACCAGGATGGGTATGTTTGGTGGTAGTATCAGGTTGGATTCGGATAGGTCTTTCTTATCCCTCTCTGGTAGCCGACAGTTATATCGAGTCTCGATAGGTTGTTTAGTGCATGCTGCCGCTGCCGCTTCAGTCCACCATACCTATGTAGGCGAGGACCGCCGAATTCTAGTCTCGTCGTGTACTGGCCTCAGTACTGACCGCTCTCTTTTTCCTTTGCCCTTTGTCGGCACCCCTTTTTGTTAAGCAGGTTTTGAGATCGACGTCGTTAGCAGGGTTACCCTTCCGGCTTGGCCTGGGCAGGGTTATGGACGCCATTGGTTATTCTTCAGGGATCTTAGCCCCATTTGCATCTTGTCCGTACTCGGACGCTATATCGTTTAAAAGGTGATTTGGATCTTTGTATTGTATATCTGTATTCTTGACTCTTGGAGTCGCTGTTGTATATATCTGTTCTGTGGGTCCCATCGAGGACTGTTGTGTAATGTTATTACTTCGTTTTCCACCCGCACGAAAGTGCCTGGTGGGCACGTTTGAATCGTTTCTATGCGGGTTTGGTGGGAAGCGCTGAAACTTGCATAGGGTCGATTCTGAGGGTGTTACAATGAGTACTCCTTAAGTACTCGCAAACTAATACTAACAAGTGAAGGGGGTTTTGAGTAGGATACTAAGCTCTAGGGTTGTTTTGCAAAAATCCAGATTTATCTCTACTGAGTTTAGAAGCAAAGAAAGCTAGTTGAAAATTTTATAACACCTAAGTGGGAACTTGAATTTCATGTCACAGCCCTGTTGTGGTCAAGTCAAAGTCATAAATCAGTTCATAAGTCATTTTGAAAACATCTGATGACGGAACAGTATGGCCACTCCAACTGTCCATAACCGCGGACGTGGCTATTCGAATAGTTTGACACTCTGCAGAGATTGTACACTTTCACCACAACATTAGATACATCCGTCAGGAACAAATCCTGAATTCACCATACTCAGTATGCGGATAATCAATCCTAACCTTTCAATTACACGCCCTAGTATAGGAACCTCTCCTGTGAGTTTGGCCTCCCAACCATGACCAACTGTCATCTTGGGTACTGCACAGGTGGAAAATCTTCACAAGGTAGCCTCAGCTCAAACCTTGGCCGCAAGGGAACCCATACTAAGGTATATAAATTTCCAGTCAAGCCCTACCCAAATTTCGGGTATTGTGGTTGTACGGTAAAATTGGAATGGTATTGCATCCAGACAACCATCAGTTTTATAAAGGGGTAAGGCTCATGCCTTAACATTTTCATCATCAAAATCATCTGGTGTTCAAGAACATATGTCAAAATCATTTCAGTAGAATGACTCATCATTCTAAGGTTTTCATAACCATTTTCACCAAGTATTCCCAACTAAAGTTGATCAAGTTTTATTCTTAGCACTAGCATCTACAAGGGGAATAAATACTAATGAGGGGTGATAAGCAATTGGATCTTATCTAAGTTCAATCTCATGCCTCAGGATGACATCAAGATTTATCTAACTTAGGCCAAGTTTTATGCTCTTTATGCTACCTTCCAATATCCTTCTATTATCTACAAGTTACTAAGTAAACTCTAAGAAAAAGCTTTGATAAAGAAAATGAAGTACTAGGTTTGCAAGTAAAACTAGGATTGGGTATCATCAATGGGTATAAGCTTGCTAAGTGGCAAGTATTAGCTTGCTCAGTTAATAGCTTGCTAAATAAGATAACTTGCAAGTTGTAGCTTGCCTTGTGCAGAGGAGTGGTTGAAGTTCTCCTCGGCTTCTTCCTCGTAGTATCCTCCTTCCTCCTCGTATCCTTGATCGGTACTATCGTCTATAAATAAATACGAGGCACACAATCACCACACAATTCTTAACTACTCTATTTAGCACACAAGGGTTTATACTAGATGATCTAGCATCATCACTATGATCACCAAGATTAAAGAACTTGTCTTATTTATTTCATTTTAGAAAAGTAATTTCTACTCATTGAAAAACTATTTAAGATTTAATATTCTCCCACTCAAACATGTGATCATGTCGACACATGTCATCACCACATATTTCAGTACATGGGAATATGATTTAAAGTGGTGTCACAATTTAATAAGGTTTAACCTTTTTATTTTAATTAAATAAAATGACTAGAATGGCCTATGAGGCATTCTTTTATTACTTGATCATTATTTCTGCAAGTAACCATATATATTTTTATATATTCTGAAAGGTATGGTTAAATGTGATTTCTTTGAGAGTTGGAATCAACTCAAAAGCTTTCATGGTTGAATTTTGAAAAATGTTTGAATACAGAAAAGCTTCTGCCTTGTTATTTTTGCTATGGGTGGTCTACAAATCTAAATGGTTTGAATCCAATGGGCTTGGATTAAGCACTCCAGTACCTTTCTAATAAAATTAGTTTCATGCATTTTGGTTCAGTGAATCGAGCTAGGTTGATTTTTGAATCTAGGTACAGAACTGCTTTTGAAACTAAATGAATAAACCTAAGTTTGAATTGTTGGGTCGCGCGGGATGTTTAACTGGGCCGGCCAACTACGCACAGCACGCGCGCGGGCTGGTTAAGTGAGCGACCCCACTTGTCAGTAAGATAGCAAGTGGCGAAGCGGTACGGGGCGATCTAAGCCATGCGATCTAGTTATAATCCTACGACTGTGGTTCATCGTCCACGCCTGAACAGGACGCGGCGAGGCTGAACCCTAGCGTGACCAGTGGGAGTCGACGGGGGCTCACCGGGGCTTCGGCGATGATCGGCGATGGGGGCGAACAACAAAGTCGACGATGGCGATTCTCCTGGTACTGGCAGCTCCTCCTGGGGTGGCTCCAATAGACGACGCCTCTCCTCCTCTGAAGCGGTGAACTCTGGTGCAATTCCGGCCACCTGGTGATCGCCTTGCTCCGGGGGTGAGTGGGTGTGATCAGTGAGAGGCAGGAAGTGAGATGGTGTGAAGAGTTTGAGATGGGAGGACCTCTATTTATAGTGCGACGAGGGGTCCGAATGGCGCGGGCTGAGCTCGTCGTGGTCGTCGGCACAATGTGCTAATGGAATGGGCGACGATAGGGGGCGGTGCTGTGCTCCCTGGTGAAGATCAACGGCATGGTCACGCGGCGTGGGGCGGTGCTGAATGGTCGGAACGTCGCGGCGCTCTGGGCGGGTCCGACGGGGATTTTAATGGCGCACAATGTCCATGGTCCGCACGGTGGTGAACTGGGTTGTCTGGCGGGTTGCTGGGGTGCTGGCGATCATTCTTGCATGCGGCGAGGGCGACGCGCGGTCTGTGAGCTGGTGTCGCGTGCGATGCTCTGGTGTGCTCTCGGCTCGCACGCAGAGAAGCTTGGCATGCTCAGGCAGTGTGGTCTAGGGGCTGGCAATGCTCGGGGCTTGGACAGGGGGTGGCGGTGGACGGTGGTCAGTGCTCCAGACATGCTTGCTAGGCTTGGTGCTTCTCCTAGCTCACTGTCGACTTGAGGGTGGCAAGTTAGGTTCGGCATGCTCACCATTGATGGCCCTTGCATGCTCACAGTGATGCTAAAGATTGTTAAAGAGGCTAGAGATCTACTAAGAGCTTGCTGCAAACCAGAGAGGGAACAAGGTTGTCCAAAATCACTGCTACAAATAGTGCTTGATGTTTGTTTGTTTGCTGCAAACAAGGTGTTTGATGAAATGGCCGAAAGAAATTCAAATTTCAATTTTGGATTCAAACTTGGTGGGTTTGCTAGTCACATACTAGGGAGTCTTGGGTTAGTTGGATTGGTCAAGGGGCACTGGTTTGGTTGGGTTTTGAAAATGTGTGATCTTCACATATGTTAAAGATTCAATTTTAAATTATCATTTGAATGGGGTTTCCAAATGTTTCTACAAGTTTAAAAGGAGGGATTTGATTCACTTTTACTTGGTCTTGCAAGGGGTGAAAATAAATGGAAAAGTTTCTGTTTGAAATCTTGGACAAGAAACACTCAAAGTGACCTAGTGAGCAAGATTGGCAAAAATGACCATTTGCCTTATTTTATTTGTTTTTTATTTTCTCTTGATTTGTTTATGCTTGGAAATGTTTTAGATGATGTTACTTTCATCTTTAAACCATTCCTTGCTATTTAGGTTAATCACACAAGTCCAAACATGCATTCATACACTCATCACATACACACATGCATTCATATGGTTTATATTTAATAAAAGTTTTTGTTAACCTTAATTTTAGTGATTAGAATTTGATAAGCATGATCAATATTTTTGGGATGTTACAAATTTCTTCTGTGATCATCCCTTCCTCTTGGGGTTTCCCAACGAAGCTCTACAGTGATCTGAGCCGCCATCAACGAGTTTTTTGGCGCCGTTGCCGGGAAGGTTAAGGACGGCTTCACAAGGGGAGTACTTCACAACCTTTCTCTTTACTTTGTTTTTGTTTTGTTTAGTTTTTTTTGGTTTTTTTTATTGCTTATTTTAGTCAAAAATTACAAAAAAAATAGTTTTGGTTTGTTTGCTTTTTCTTATAAAAAACACACCAAAAAAATTAGTTCATACTATAGTTGTTGGTCTGTTATTGCCTTGCTTTGTTATGCTTTTTATCAATGATTGGTTTCTTTGAAACTAGTTCTTATTGGCAAGGTGGGTTCACGGAAGAACAAAAATATTATTATAAGGAACACCGCTTGTCAAAAAAATTAAAATACTTATGTGAACAAATTGATAAATTGAATACCATTGATAGAGATGTGTGCTCTACTTATAATGTTACTTATTGATTTGATAAACCTTGTTGCTGTAGGAGGTATAAACACCTTCCTTTTCAATGTGAGTATAATGATAATGTTACCATATCTTCTTATGTTAAGGGAAATTATGACTTTTATGATGTGGAACAGATTGAAGAATTTATTGCTTGGAAGGGTGCATTTGAACTTGCTAGTTTTCTTGAAAATACTGATGATTCACCTTATGAATATGAGGTTTATGATATACTTAAATTTTTCTTTGATAATTACAAGGAAGAAAATGGCTATATTCTTGAATATTTTAATAGATGCTTCCCACCAACGGAAGAGACTAATGCATTGCAAGAGCCTATGGAAGAAGAAATTGATGAAACTGGAAGCTCATTAGATGAAAAAGAGGAGGAGAGTGATGAAGAAAAGGAGGAAGAATGGATTGGCTACCCATGCCTACCTTTTAATGAGAGTAACTCTTTATCCATTACATTATTTGATTGTCCCCCATGCTTACCAAAGGAGGATGAATGTTATGTTCCTGTGGATTCCTTTGAAATATCAGCTATGGGTAAAACTTGTGATAATAGTTATGCTCCTGTTATCTATGATAATCCTATATTTGTGCCTAACTTCGAAATGCATGGTACTAAAGAGTTTTGCTTAGAAAATGTTTATGATAAAGCTCTAGATGATGGTCCTTTATTGTTTGATAATATTAATTGTACTACTATTAAAAATGGGTTTGAAGGTTTTAGTCCCACTATTTTTGAGCTTGATAAAAATTATGTGTTTATAGATCATGAAGAGCATGCTTTATGTGATAGATATAATGTTGAGTTCATTCATGAGGCTACTGAAAATTATTATAAGAGATTAAAATATGGTTGTAGAAGTTTTCATGGTACTGAAACGCCTCTCTATGTGCTGAAAGTTTTGAAGTTGCTCTTGTTTTATCTACCCATTCTTGTTACTATGTGCTTCTTTGATTTATTTTCTTACAAGATTCCTATGCATAGGAAGTGGGATAGACTTAAATGTGTTTTGAATTTGCTTCTTCATGCTCTCTTTTACTTCAATTCATATATCTTATGTGAGCATCTTCTCAAACTATCAAGCCTAACTGAAAGGCGTTAAAGAAAAATACTTCTTGGGAGATAACCCAATAGTTTTCTTGAGTCTTGGAAGTTATTACTTATGTAATAACCTCTCCTTATCCTTTTTGTTTGACTTTTGTGCCAAGAATAACCTCTAATGAGAGGGAAGTAAGATTTGGGGAGTTGCTGTCCCGAAACAGATTTTTGTGCTCCACTATAAACATTCGTGCAAAATCTGTTTAAGTCGGATTGAGCTGTAATTTCTGAATAAATCCCCCAGGTTTTTAGATAACTTTCATTAGTTCAACACTTTTTGATTTGAGAAACAGAAGGTCTTCAAAAAAAATCGGTTTCTACTTGCTGGTCTGTTTTGACAAATTTCTGCCATTATTTGCATTTGCTTCTTACTAATTCCTTTTTGGGTTCTTTTTAGGAAATTGGGCTTTTTGAGGGAATTGCTACATTAGCTTATGTATTCAGTGAATTTTTTTGCTGTTTTGGAACTAAACCCAAAGGTCTATTATCTTTTGAATGCAGTAATGTTGCTAATGAAGATTGTGTGAAATTTTGTATGAAGGAACATTTTCAAGTGTAGGGGAAGAATGATGTAATGAGATGAAGAATGGACAAAAGCTCAAGCTTGGGGATGCCACCCCGTGTCACCCCAAGAAATATTTAAGAGGTACAAGCGTCAAAGCTTGGGGATGCCCAGGGCATCCCCTTCTTCATTAATAAAAATCTCAGGTCTTTCTAGACACTTCATTTTTATTATTTCATGCACAGTTGTGTTGTTCTTGGAGCGTCTTAGTTTTTTTTTTGGTTTTTGTTTGCTTAGTTTGCTTGAATATATTAGTTGGACCCCCGCTTTCGTTGTGTTGTTTTGAATAAGTTGATTGGTGTTGGAAAGGAGTAGGAAGTTCTTGCTTTAGTAGTACAAGAGGAGCCTGCTTTGACTGTTACTTAGACTTTATCATGTCATGATAAATGTTGTTTTGACCTTATGATTAGTGATTATTACTATAGCATGACATGTTCCAAACAATTAGGATTGCTTAATGTGCCTTGAAATAATAATGCGTTGTTTTAGCATACAAAAGCATAGTATTGTGGTATTCTACTTTGATGCTTTGTTTGAGTTGACTTGGCACATGATCACACCATGTTATGACTATGAACCAGCCACCTTAGCCTCTATGATCATTTTTTGACTTGTGTTACCACTTTATGCTTTTATTAGTAATGTTTTGTTGCTCTGCATTATTATGGCCATTATTTCTCTCTTAGTTGGTCGCTCCCAGTCTTTTGCTAGCCTCCACTTGTATGAGTAAGCTCTACTCATGAATCCAACTCCCAAGAAACCAAGTTATTCCAAAGTATCCACTATAAATTCCTATGCATGGTGTGTTACACCATTCCAAGTATATTCTTGTTTTATCTATCTTCCAAATTAAACTTGTTATGTGAAAGTTAGTGATTAAACCTCTCACAAACTTGATGGCACACTTTATTTTTCTTGCCCCTAATAAACTTGAACCATTATGTCATCTATGTTGTATATGCTTGCACTTATACGTTGGAATTATTAGAACCATGCTATCATGGGGAACGCTTTCAACATTGCACTTGTATATTGTACCCAGTTGATATCATGGTCTTTTATTTGCGGATGTCGTCGATGTGAAATAAAAGGGGAGATTGTAAGTCCATGGAGTTATGTATGTGTGTTAGAGAAACACCTGGGCCGCTAGCCTAAGCCATGCCTAATCATGATGGAAACTTGCAGCATCACCATAGTGAGCAATCTATGAAGCATTCTTCTTATAAAAAAGAGATTGAGATTGAGAAAAAGAAAAAAAAGAGATGAGAAAAGAGGAAAGAGAGAAAAAAGCACCATTTTCCCATGGTAAATAAGAAGATTGCTGAGATGCTCATTGTCTACTTGCCTTGTCATTTTGATATGGGATAGCTCCTGTATCATGGGGCAAGGGGTACCCCATTGGCGGTTCTCTATGATACACATATACTTACTATGACAAGAACTTACCGGTGACTAAAGTTGAGTAGCATGAGGAGCGGCCCTCGTACTCAAGGGACATGAGATTTCCAACTTATACTTTGTCAAGCATATACTCCTTAGTTTGTTCACTTTAACCTTAAACACTTCAAGATACTTATGATAGGGGCAATGAGAGCTGAAAGCTAGCAAGTACCATAATTTCTGGAAGTTCTTTATGAGACTTGAAATCCCTACTTCCCTTTATGAAGGGCCTTTCTTCCACTTTTATATTGAGTCTCCACCTTCTATCCTTAGGCACCAATGAAGAGAGCATAGTTGCCATTCTTAGTTTTATGTGCATTGTCCCAAAACTTATTGATTGATTCATATTGTTGATATTGCTTGTTCTTGAACTATTTGTATCTAGTCACTCTTATGAATTTGAAGGTGTCCTATGCATTTATGCTACTCCATGAGGGACAAGCTGAATGCCACTATGATATGTTTTCTGTATGTGAAACAAAAAAACATCTTTCAATGCATTGTTATTCATGATCTTTGTTTGTATCCTTTCATGTTGCATGCATAGTTACTTTGTCTTATTGTTAGAACTTCATCTTTCATGCTCATGCTTAGAGTACTTTGATCCCAGCTTTCAATGCTTGCAAATGGTTTGATCTTTATTGTGAAGGTGCATGTCACCTCAAAAATTATTCCTTTTATCACTTACCTACTCGAGGACGAGCAGGAGTTAATCTTGGGGATGCTTGATACGTCATAAACGTATCTATAATTTTTGATGTTCCATGCTTGTTTAGTATTTACTTTGCTTTGCTTTGTCTACACTTTGAGGTATTTTTATACACTTTCTAGAACTAACCTATTGACAAGATGCCATAGTGCCAGTTGCCTGTTTTCTGTTGTTTTTGGTTCCAGAAAAGTCAGAAAATGAATATTCTCAGAATTGGACGGGACAAAAGCCAAAGTCAATATTTCACCGAGGAGAACACGGAGCCAGAAGACGAGATGAAGAAGGGCCTCGAGGGGGCCACACCCTGGCCAGGCCTGGCCCACGCCTGGGAGGGTGCAGCCACCTCGGGCACCCCCTCGGCCTCCCTCTTCGCCTATAAAAATCCCCCGATACCTAAACCCTAAGTACCCGATCAATCTTCCACGAAACAGTCCATAGCCGTCGCCACCATCGTCCTTAGATCGGGGGGGGGGGGGGGGGGATCTGAAGCTCTTCGTGGAACCCTACTGAAGAGGAGAGATCATCCTGGAGGCCTTCTTCATCACCATGCCAGCCTTCGGTATGATGCATGAGTAGTTCCACCTTGGACTATGGGTCCATACAGTAGCTAGATGGTTGTTTCTCCTCCTTTGTGCTACCATGTTTAGATCTTGTGAGATCCGTTCATGATCAAGATCATCTATTTGTAATCATGCATGTTGTGTTTGCGGGGATCCGATGGATATTGAGATTACTATGTCAGATTGATTAATGATTCTATCTTGTTTATTTTATCATGTCTGTTTTGTTTGAGATCTTGCATTATCTTCGTTTCTAGTAGCTATCTTGGCCAAGTAGATGCTAGTGACTCCAAGAGGGAGTATTTATGCTCGATAGTGGGTTCATGCCTCTATTGAATATGGGGAAGTGACAAAAATCTCTAAGGTTGTAGATGTGATGTTGCTACTAGGGAGAAAACAACAATCTCTTGTTCATGGAACAATTGTATTGTTTACTTTACACACTTTGCTTAAAGCAGTGATCCGTTGCTTGCAACTTAATACTAGAGGGGGTTCGGATGATAACCTGAAGGTGGATTACTAGTCATATATGCAGTTGGATGGTGGTCTATGTATATTGTTGTAATGCCCAATCAAATCGCATAGGATCATGAATGTCTAGTATTACATTGTTATTCCTTGCTCTGTACTGTCAATTGCCCCGCTGTAATTTGGTTACCCAACATGATATGTTGTTTATCTTAAGGAGAACACCTCTAGTGAACTGTGGATCCCGGTCCAATCTTTAGCATCGATACATCTTCCACTGTTACTGTTTACTTTCTGCAAGCCACCATTGCCTTCCACACCATACGTTTAATCCTTTGTTTTCAGCAAACCGGTGAGATTGACAACCTCACTGTTCGTTGGGGCAAAGTCTTGAGTTTGTGTTGTGCAAGTTTCCAATTTGCTAGCAACACCTTTGAGTCGTTTCCTTCCTCCTACTGGTTCGATAACCTTTGTTTCTTTCTGAGGGAAGACTTGCTTTCTATGCTCGTCATACCTTCCTCTTGGGGTTTCCCAACGAAGCTCTACAGTGATCTGAGCCGCCATCATGCCTCGGTGTGAGGTCAGGGAACATGTGACCTAGATCATGGCCAACCTCATTATCAAGATCGTAGGTGTAGTGAAAAATGTCGCTAGGAAGGTGGCTCTTGGGGTCGATCGATGCATTCATTTTGTTAGGCTTCGGTGAATAATATAATTAAAAATTTGTGTATATCAATTGTGATGTAGATGCAAGGAATTACAACATGTTTTTCTATTAAAAAAACTTCCCATCGAGCTTCCTCTTCAATCACAGAAGTGGGCTGAGAAATTACCTTGATTAACAAGGTGCCCTTTAGCAGACAAGTTCTTAGTTGTCTTTTTCGATGATAGAATTTTGCATCCTAACCTTTTGTGGTGAAATGAAATTGAGAATTTTTTTAGAGTTCTGAAGATTGCACCGGAAAGAATCATTTGGTTTAACCAAAAATTTAGGTGCATCATATTTTTGTACCAATCAAGTTTTTAGCACGTGTGCAGTCTTTGCTAGCGACACACTTTGAATAACTAAGGTGAATTTATATAGCAAACACGATAATCATTTTTATCATGCTGATTCCAATGTCAATACCAAAATCTTTTAGACTAGTAAATGTGCACGAGCAACACACGTCTTTAAAATATAAATCACATTTTTTATATTTGCAGACCAATATATCTCATGGATAAACGAGTGTAAACATATGCTAGCAATCCATTCACATGACATCACTTTAAATCCACAAAGCACTAAAATATAATTATTTGCAAGATTACAATCCAGCACCAGTTTGGAGCCACACGCTAGTATTCATATAACCATGTTAAAACAAGCCACGTCTATATATTCATCCTTTTTTAATATGTTCCTTATTTGTCTCAGATTTAAACTAATAGGATAAAGTTTAGAGCTTATCACTCATTCCATCAAAGAATTTTCTGTAAACTAAAATGACAAGCGTAATAACATGAAATGAACTGACAACAAGTTTATTACTTCAATGAAGGGGCACCATGAAGCATACAGATGCATAAGAAAATAAGTCATCGTTCATTGGTTTGACGGATGGTTATAGGAACAATGATTAAATCTCAACTTTTCATGATTCCGTTAAGTTGGTGTTTGTGATGAACAGTAAAAGGATCATTGATGACGATGTGATCTCAACTACATGAGATCTATATTGCTTTCCACAACTATCATGTCTCGGCTTCTCACATCGTCATAGTAGACGAATCAACCACAATTACAACCAATTTTGTTCTAAGTTGTGTCATTTGAACCTAGCGATTGGTAATCTGAATTAGTTTTTAAATAATAATATAATATATAAAAAGGATGTCGAGCGCAAAATATCTGCTTAAGAATGTAAAACAAAATATCGCATGTCCGATATTCCATGGAGTTTAAAATCGACAAACCACACAATGATCGGCACGATTATATATATTGATGATAGATTTTTAACATATTCATGCAAAAACATCATTAGTACTATCTTTGTTCCACAATATGAAATCTTTTAGTAGGATAATTTGTCCTAATGAAATGATTTATATTGTGGATCAGATTTAGTAAACTTAATATCAACATCAGAAATTTATAGACCGACCCTATACCAAGGAAAAACACACTCCCCACCCCATCGGACAATGCCTCCGCACTCTCTTCCTTTTTTGTTGAACACATGTGCGCCTGAAGGGGCTAGAAGCCATTTCATTATTCCATTAGTGGGTGTACATATGATTTTATAGAGAACCTCATAAGAACAGAAATTAATACATGGGCCCCACTCTTTTCCTCGGTCTATCTATCTCAGTCCGCCGTTCCACTTTCCTCCACTGTCCGCGACCGGTAGCTCCGCCCCTGTTTTCATGTCAATGGCCTCGACGATTTCTCGCTCCGTCCGTTGCTGCCAATTACCTCCCGCTAGCCCACCACCGGGGCGAGAACCGCGCCCTCCCCTGGTTCCCTACCATATGCATGATGATTGCGCCCTCACCTAGATCCTCTCCACTGGCACCAGGCTTGCACCCTCCCTTGCATCCCCACAGTTGTCACGAGGTCTCCTACCCTCCTTCCCCGCCATTGCGCAATGACCGACCCCCCTACCTCGCCGCCGCTTGATGTGGCTCGGTTGACGTAGTGCCTGTTGGGAGACCCCAATAGCAAGGTGTGATGAGCATAGCAACAAGTTTTAACTCAGTTATGAAACCAAGGTTATCAAACCAGTAGGAGTAAGGAAACAACTCCAAGGTGTTGCTAACAACTTGGAACCTGCACAACACTGATATGTCGTAACCATATCTATAATTTTTGATATTCCATGCTTGTTTAGTATTTACTTTGCTTTCCTTTGTCTACACTTTGAGATGTTTTTATATGTTTTCTGGTACTAACCTATTAACAAGATGCCACAGTGCCAGTTGTCTGTTTTCTTCTGTTTTTGGTTCCAGAAAAGGTAGAAAATCAATATTCTCGGAATTGGACGGGATAAAAGCCAAAGTCAATATTTTATCGTGGGGAACATAGATCCAGAGTATGATACGTCCAAAACATATCTACTTTTCCGAACACGTTTGCTATTGTTTCTTCTCTAAACTTGTGTGATTTGGATACAACTAACACGGACTGACGCTGTTTTCAGCAGAATTTTACCTTGGTGTCTAGTTTTTGTGCAGAAAATCAACTATCAGGAAAAATCCCAAAAAATATGCCAAAAATCCTATTTCACCCGAAGACTCATGAAGCCAGAAGACAAGACGGAGTGGGGCTCTGAGGGGCCCACACCCCCTGCTGCGTGGGCCAGGCCTGGCCGTGCCTGGAGGGGGTGTGGCCGCCTCAGGCACCCCCTCGGACTCCCTCTTCGCCTATAAGTTGTCTTCTGACCTAAAAACTCAGGGGGTTCGACGTTTTCCAAAAAGAGTTCCTCTGTGCCGCAACCATCAGAAACCGCGATTCGGAACCAGAAAACTCCGTTCTGGCACCCTGCCGGGACGGGGAATTTGGAGAGGATCATCGCCATCATCATCAACAACGCCTCTCCACCAACCATCCATGTTTCCCCCATCCATGAGTGAGCAATCCCCCGTTGTAGGATATGGGGATGGTAGGGATTGGACGAGTTCTATCATGTAATCGAATAAGAGTTTTAGGGCATGGTACCTAGTATCTCTATTAGTGCTATTTGACTTTGTTGCAACTTGTTGTGCTTAATGCTTGTCACTAGGGCCCGAGTGCCATGATCTCAGATCTGAACTTATTATTGATTCATGATGATAGTATTGTTTGTGATCTTATCTGCAAGTTGTGTACACATATCATTGTCCGGATCCAAAGGCCCCGAAGGGACAGAAATTGGGACATTCAGAGGGGATGGCTGTGATGTGAGAATCACATGTGTTCACGGAGTGTTAATGCTTTGCTCCGGTTCTCTATTAAAAGGAGCACCTTAATTTCCAGTAGATTCCCTTGAGGCCCCACTTCAACGGGCTAGCAGGACAAAAGATGTTGTGCAAGTTATCATTGCGAGCACGTATGACTATATATGTAGCACATGCCTATGATTGTTTAGTACTTGGATGCTTATTCTTATTTATCTGCAATTGCCCTAGATCTTGAAGCTACATGTTTAGACTCGTCCATGCAAAGCCCGTCCATCCGTCCTTATGCCTACCGCACTCATATCCTACTGTTTGCTACTATTGTTACTATTCCTCTTGTTTTACTGCTACTGTTACTTTGCTATTGCTACTACAAAACTGTTGTTACTGATAAACTACTGTGATCAAGACTATTTCCAGGTGCAGCTGAATTGACAACTCAGTTGTTAAGGCTTATAAGTATTCTCTGTCTCCCCTTGTGTCGAATCAATAAATTGGGTAATACTACCCTCGAAGACTGTTGCGATCCCCTATACTTGTGGGTCATCAAGACTATTTTCTGGCGCCGTTACCGGGGAGCATAACTTTATTTGTAAGTTCACTTGGATCTATTATTGTTCACTGCTATTCCTTTCATCATGGGGAAGTCTCGTGATGGAAAGTTTCCTATTTTACCATCCTCTACAAGAAGAGTTACAGTTCTAAACACCTCAGCTGCTCTTGATTCACCGTCTGTTATAAGTAAGCTTGTTACACCACCACCACATACACATGCTACACACATTGCTACTACTGCTGAATCTGAATTTGCTTCTGATACTCATGATGCTACTTCTACTGTGCTTGATGCGAGTGGTTCATTAGGTCCTTTCCTAGATGCTACTATTGCTAGAACTATTTTGGGAAACACTGAAACTCCTAGTGAAAACACTATTACACAAGTTAGCTCACCTGAGTCTAGAGAGAGATATGATATTAGTGATGGTTACATTGAAATGACTGATGAATTTATTGAAGAGCACCAAAACACACATGGTGCTAGTGCTATTAGGAGTCTCCTTCAGAGACATGCCATTATTCCTAAACTGTCTTCTGATGCTAAGTTTTCCACTTCTCCCATAGATATTGAAGATAAAGATTATGATTTCTCTCTTGATTTATCCTATATAGACATTGTTGAGAAAGAACCTTTTTGTGGGACTGAGAGTGAGAGTGATGTGGCACATATGAATGAGCTTTCCACTATGAGTTCCTTATTCTCTGATGATTTTAAGATGCGCAAGTACTTTGATACAAAGATCTTCCCTTTTTCACTAAAAGGAGAATCTAAAGCTTGGTTTAATAGATTACCTCCTAGATCCATTGATAGCCTTGATTGTTTGATTGCTTCTTTCTTCCAGAAATATTTTCCTCCTAGTGCTAGACATGCTGCTTTGCAGAAACTTTTTGATTTTAAACAGGGAGAAGAAGAGAAATTGCCTGAGTCATAGACAAGGTTCTGTGCCTTGATTCATGCACATCCTGGATGTCCATTGCCTAAAAATGAGCTTCTTGATATTTATTATAATGGACTAACAGATGATTCTAGGACATACCTAGATAGTTTTGCTGATTATGTTTTCAGGAAAAGAACTCCTACAAATGTTGAAGAATTAATGGCTAAAATAAGTGAGAATTATGATGATTGGACTTCAACTGAGCTAAATACACCTGAGCCTACTACTCCTGAACCAGTTGTGCCTGAACCAGTTCCAACACCAACACCAAGGAAGAGGGGAGTGATTGCATTAAATGATGGAGTGATGAAAGAAGCTAAGAAATGTCTTAAGGAGAAAGGTATTAGAGTTGAAGATGTGAAGAATCTATCTCCTATAGAAGAATTATGTAAGCCAATTCCCCACTCATCTACTATTGAGGTACACTCTATCCACTTTAATGAAGGTGATATTCCCTATGGTAAACCTCCTAATCAATGCTTAGAGGAACTTGACACTTCTATTGTTAAACAAGGTAATTTTAATAAACAAGTTCAGAATCATTTATTGGAAAACTCTAGAGATATTAATGAGTTGAAAGATATTGTGGAAAGAACTGCTAATGATGTTAAAATGCTTTGTAAACACTTTCAAATGGTTCAAACCCAAATTGATCAACTTGCTAAGGTACAAAAACATATGTTGGTTAATGCCTCAGGAGATAAACATGCTTATGGAATTAGAACTAGGAGTGGTATAGCGAATCAAGATCCTTTATATCCTGAATGATACCCTAAAAGAATTGAGCAGTATTCTCACCAAGGTGAAAACAGTGGTAGTCCTCATAAGAGAAAGAAAAAGAAACATAAAACAGTTGAGGAACCACCTAAACCTGTTGTAGATCCTAATAGTATATCTGTCTCTGATGCTGAAACTGAAAGTGGTGATAAAAATGATGCTCCTGATAAGGAATAAATTGAGGAAGAAACCTGAGAAGAACACTAAGAACACTAGGTACACTAAGGAAGATTTTATTTCTAATAAACATGGTAGTGAGAGAGAACCTTGGGTGCAGAAACCTATGCCTTTTCCCAATAAGAAACACAAGTCAAAGGAGGAAGAACACTATAACAAGTTTTGTGAGTGGATCAAACCTTTATTTTTGCAAATTCCTTTGACTGATGCTATTAAGTTGCCTCCTTATTCAAAGTATATGAAGGATATTGTCTCTAATAAAAGGAAGATTCCTAATGAGGAAATCTCTACTTTGCTTGCTAATTACTCCTTCAATGGTAAGGTTCCAAAAAAACTTGGTGATCCAGGTATACCAACTATTCCTTGCTCTATTAAGAATAATTATGTTAGAACTGCTTTATGTGATTTGGGAGTTGGAGTTAGTGTTATGCCATTTTCTCTCTACAAGAGACTCCAGCTAGAAAAGTTGATACCAACTGATATATCTTTGCAAATGGCTGATAAGTCTACAAATATTCCTGTTGGTATATGTGAGGATGTTCCTATTCAAGTGGCTCATAATTGATTGGTTTTAACTGATTTTGTTGTGCTTGAGATGCCTGAAGATGATAATATGTCTATTATTCTTGGGAGACCTTTTCTTAATACTACAGGTGATGTCATCAATTGTAATCAAGGAAAAGTAACTTTTAATGTTAATGACAAAGAACATACTGTCTATTTCCACAAGAAGATTGATAAAATCTATTGCCTAAATTCCATTGAAAATATTGAGAGCATCAAAGTTGGAGAAATTTATTGTCCCATTCCACAAGAAAGTTTTGAAACTATTATGATTGGGACTATTGCTATCAAGTTTGAGGTAACATAATCACTTTGTGGAATGCAAAGTTTTGTTTCATATAAAATTGTTTTGGTAACAAGACTTGATCAACCTTGTTACCAAAGGGATTTTTATGAACAAAATAATTCTTTCACAGTGGTTATACTTGCTCACTTTTATTTTTCTCCTTCCTAGTATTTGCTCTTCCTCTTGTTAGCTTTAGTTTTGCTAGTTGTTTGCTTGTTAGAGTGTCTTAGAACTTCTGTAGTTTTGGTTTTTGTTTGCTTTTTCTAAAAAAAATCTTTTTCTGCGAGAAAATCAATTTTCATAACCTGAAAAATGGCCAAAAATAAAGTTTGCCGAAAAATCCCAGAAAATTCATATTAATTTTTTCCTCGAAAAAGGGGCAGAGGGACACCTGGAGTGGCCCAGGGGGACCCACCAGGCTAGCACACCCCCTGGTGGCGCGGCCAGCTCCAGGGCATGCCTGGCCTAGGTGGGGCCCACCTGTGGCCCTCCAAGTTGTCTCCTCCCAGCCACTTCTTTCTCTCTCCTGAAAAACACCGGAAAACTTTCTCAAGATCGAGTTCCTGATTTTCTTGCTCCCGATTTTCGATCTCCTTGCTCAGCCCATCTTTGCTGCTGATTTTTTGAGGGATTGCTCCTTGGTAGGTTCCTCCTCTGCTTGTCCAATTAGATTTGTGATTGGTAGATTATATCTTGAGTATTTTGCTGCTATAGGTATCAGGTTGTGTGATATTTCATGCTTGTTCTATGCTTAGAGATTTCATTTTGATGCATGTTTAGCCCTCTAGCAAGTTCCTATAGTAGTTCCTCATCATTTATCAACTTGGAAATTACTTGGTTTGACGTTTGTCTAAAAATTTCAGAAAAAAGGGTCATGGACAACCACACCTTTGGAGAAGTGTTTGAGAGTGATGCACCTAAGAGTACAAGGCCTTCAAGATCATCCTCCCGAGCTAGGCCATCATGCAATGAGGATCTCATTACACCGCGTTTTGGCAACGAGGGAGATGAGGGGGATGCGCACCCTTCTACTTTCCCTTGTCTTACCTTTTTGCAGGCTGTAGGGATTCTGAATGATTTCCTAACCTTAGTTCGGAGGGTTGGACTAACTAGTTATTTGTAGGATGAGAGTGTGCAATATGCTATGCTCACCAAAACTTTTGTTGAGAGTTTCTCTTTTTCTAACAGCCCTTCCAGGTCAGATGTGTCTTTCAAAATCTATAATAGGCCTATCTCCATGACATTGAAATTTTGCGAAATCTTGGGTATTGGCACGGCTGGGATGGTGAAGAAGAGTCCAGCTCAACCCGTTGATTTGTTGGAGCTCTACCGCGGGGTAACCAATGATGATGACCGCAGAGCCCAGCGCGGAAAGATAAGAAATATTCAACTCCTAGCTATCAGATATTTTGCTTATTATCTTTCCACTAGTATTCTTGGTAGGGAGAACACTAGAAATATTTCCAACTATCATTTGGTCTTTCTAGCTACTGCACTCAACAATGAAACCAGGTATAATCTTGGTTCTCTCATTGCTCGTCGCTTAGCCGCTAGAGGACCCACTTATGGGGGTAATATTTCTGCATGTAATATTGCTGCCTTAGACCTTTTTGTTGATCCAAATGATACAATTTTGGCTCCTCAGAGGCTTGATTTAGCTGCCATGAAAGCGCATCACTTTTTTACTGCTAGCTCTACCCTTGATAGTTTGGTTTACAAGATGATGTTTACTGACGGGGAAGAGAGATAAATTCCTTTGCCACAAACCACTTTGTTTAGCATTTGCCAGGGACCTTGGTCACACTCCAAAGAGGATATGGATGAGCAGCTACACATTCGTGGTTTTCATGGTTTTCACGGACACTACCAGGAGGACGCACCCTCTTATTACCACTCTATGCACTACATAGGGGCGTCCTCGAGCTTGTACCAGGACGAAGGGGCCTCTTCGTCGCATTACGGAGGTGCACCTTCTTGGTCACCATGGGATTGAGCCCCACTTAGGCCAAAATACTAAGATTGGGGGGAGGTATACCGACATCACACTCATCTATATATCATGTTTCATTGGTTCTTTGTATATCCACATTTCGCTTTCTTTTTGGTTTTTGTTTCTGCTTTCCCAAAACACAAAAAGACCAAAATATTTTCGTTGTTTCTCTCGGTTTTTTCTTTGCTTTTTAGCTTTGGTTTGCCTTAAGAAAAATCCAAAAATATTTTTGCTTTGTTTGTTGTTTCTTTGTGTGCTTGCTTAAAAAAATCGAAAACACCAAAAATATTTATTGTTCTTCTTTGGTTTTGTGAAGTTCTTTGCAGGGTTCAGTAGTCCTCAGTGGAGTTTGATTTCATGTTATTATTCAAGCCACACAAGTGAAGGGAAATAATGAAGATTAAGACAACTTGAGGTGTGGTAAGAGGCTGATAACAAACTCTATTTGTTTTCATTTTTGTACATATACTCATCATTGTGGGCATGCTTAGTCTGTTCATGTAAGGTGTATATTATTTATGGATGCTTAGTAGTTCTTGCTTTCTTATGATTAGCTCCAGCTTGCTAATAGTTTGTAGCATGTCATATGTGTAGGGATACGGGTAGGCTACGCTAGCGCAAATCAAAAAATTTCTACCACGTATACCAGGATTACTGTTGTCATAGATCACGGGATTACCACTAGACGCGCAGTTGCGGAATTGATGAAGCGCGTCGAGGCAGTGCAGACGTACCACGTCTCCTCCTTGTCCTCGTCCCACGAGCAGCTCCCCTTGCGCAGATCGTCCAAATGCTACAGATGTAGCGCCTCCGAGGTATCCACACGTACAGGGTAGAAGCGTCAGACGCCGGACTGATAGGTCCGCGCGTGCAACACAGGCGTGAGGAGTGGCGGCTGGGAATGATTTGAGGTCTGACCCTAGTCAGCTCGCCCCACCCTCTCTTATATAGGCGTCCCTAGTGGGCTTCTACATTAGCAGCCCATTAGTAGCCTGAGCCTGGTCTAATTCGGATCCAATCCTCATTAGGCTTCCAGCCCCTTAAGTGTGTGACCCTATAGGTTCATATGCGTATAGACATGACACGAATACACTTATTCTATCAATAGTTGGTAGCGGCCTCTAGCAAGATGTGCCAACTCCTAAACGCATACAAAGATCATATCGGACGAACCATCACAAGGTTTAGTACATGTCTTTCCCTTTGCCTCACGATATTTGGTCTAGCTCCAAGCTGACCTCCCTTTCTCGATACTGCGATTCGGAATCCCTTTACTAGGTTAACTCTTAACCTTATGTAGCACGGCCATGCATTTCTGGATCCGATCACTCGAGGGGCCCAGAGATATCTCTATCAAGTAGAGAGGGGCAAATCCCATCTTGATTGACCATGCCTTGCAGCATGCTTCAGGACAAACCCGAAAACTACCTTTATAACTACTCTGTTACGGTGCAGTGTTTGATAGCCCCAAAGTAGGTCGATCCACATCTTAAGTACATGCGACAATCTCAGGTCTAAGGACAAAACGTACACGATGTGTAGAGAGAGAGCTGCAACTAATTGCCAGTCTCAAGTTGGGTCAGTCCAACCCCATGTTCATAACATGTGTCCACATCATTGGTTTGACACCTCCATGTCTATGACTTGCGAAACATAGTCATCAACCAATCGATGTGCTAGTCTAATATTCACGTGTGTCCTCACATGAACTCCGACTAGGAACAACTCTTAAATAACCATACAAGTAAAGAGTTTCACAAACAATTCACATAATTTCCAATCAATACAAGTTGCCTGATATGGATATTCAAGGAACATTACAATAACTCATGGATACATATGAAATATAATCATCTCTATGATTGCCTCTAGGGCATATTTCCTTCAATATGAATGTTGTTTTATTCATAATTTGGTATGATATCGTGGTATCCTCCTCTGAATGTTTCATGTGAATCGACTTGGCACATGCTCACGCATGCATATGACTAAACAATAGTCAGTAAACCTCGATGATTTATTTTGCCTCAGAGTTCTTGTATCACTTTCATACGATAATTAGTCCTGTTTTGTTGCAAGCATTATTATGACAGTTATTGCTCTCTCGTTTGTCGCTCCCTCTCTATTGCTAGTCTTCACCTACACTGAGTATGAGCTCCACTTGTGCATCCAACTCCCGAAAACCAATATTGTCAAAAGTGTCCACCATACCTACCTACTAGCATTATTTGCTATTCCATGCATATTTATTATGCCCTATTTTTCTTCGAAATAAAATGTTTACTTGTTATGAGAAAGTTGGTTAGTAAAGCTCTCACGAACTTGATGGCACACTTTATTCCTTGCACTTAATAAACCTGAACCATTGTGACTGTCCATGAAAGTTATATGCTTGCAAATTATAGGCTGGGAGTTAGCAGAACCGTGCTATCACGGGGAACGCTTTCAACATTGCACCTGTACATTGTACCCAGTTGATATCATGCTCTTTTATTTACGGATGTCGTCGGTGTGAAATAAAAGGGGAGCTTGTAAGTTCATGGAGTTATATATATGTGTTAGAGGAACGGCTGGGCCGCTAGCCTAAGCCATGCCTAATCATGGTGGAAACTTGCAGCATAACCATAATGAGCAATCTATAAAGCACCCTCAATAAAAACCTATGCAAATAGCAAATAAAAAGATCGCTGTGGTGCTCATTGTCTGCTTGCCTTGTCATTTTGATTATGGGATAGCTCCTGTATCATGTGCAATGGGTACCCCATTGGCGGTTCTCTATGATACACATGTATTTACTATGGCAAGAACTTACTGGTAACTAAAGTTGAGTAGCATGAGGAGCGACCCTCGTATTCAAGGGACATGATATTTTTAGTTTATGGTTTGTCAAGCATATAACTCATATTGTACCTCACATTCACCATTAACCATCTAAACATGCCTATGATAGGGGCAATGAGAGCTCAAAGCTAATGAGTACCATACTTTCAGCATTTGGAAGCCTTTCAAACTTTTCAAAAGCTTTTCACTTCCTTGTTGAGTCACCATTTATTCTATGAGCACCTTCTTGAGAGCATAGTTGTCATTCTTAGTGTAATGTGCTTGTCTCAAAACTTGGTTAATTATGTCATGACTTTGATGCTTGTATCTCTGATATCTTTACTTCTAGTCTTCACTTGAACTTCAGAGGTGCCTTGGCATTTATTTTGTGCTCTACAAACAAAGGCAAGCGATATACCACTCTATCATACCTTATTATGAGCATTGAATGTTGCTTATGTTTATGTTTTATGCTACTTATTGTTATTGAGTTGGAATCTCTTCATAGCTTGCAATGACTATTGAGTAGACTTAGTTGCATACTCCTTATTATGAATTGTACAAGTATCTACTCATGTGCTGAGAATATTTACATCATATGAAGCAAATGTGTTTGTGAAAGTTCTTTTATCGCACCCAGTTTTCAACTGAATTGCTTGAGGACAAGCAATAATCAAAGCTTGGGTGGAGTTGATACATCCAAAACGTATCTACTTTCCCGAACACTTTTGCTATTGTTTCTTCTCTGAACTTGTGTGATTTGGATACAATTAACACAGACTAACGCTGTTTTTAGCAGAATTACCTTGGTGTCTAGTTTTTGTGCAGAAAATCAACTGTCAGGAAAAATCCCGGAAAATATGCCAAAAATCCTATTTCACCAGAAGACTCACGGAGCCAGAAGATGAGACAGAGTGGGGCTCTAAGGGGCCCACACCCCCTGTCGCGCGAGCCAGGCCTGGCCGTGCCTGGAGGGTGTGTGTCCACCTCAGGCACCCCCTTGGCCCCCTCTTCGTCTATAAGGAGCCTCTTGACCTAAAAACTCAGGGGGGTTCGACGTTTTTTCTAGAAAGAGTTCCGATGCGCCGCCACCACCAAAAACCGTGATTCGGAACCAGAAACTCCATTCTGGCACCATGCCGGGATGGGGAATTTGGAGAGTATCATCGCCATCATCAACAATACCTCTCCATCAACCATCCATGTTTACCCCATCCATGAGTGAGTAATCCCCCGCTGTAGGCTATGGGGATGGTAGGGATGTAACATCCCAGTATATAGGACCTAACAAAGGGTAGATTTAGGAATATGAATTGTTGCATGCATTCATTTGAGAAAATGTGAGTAAAATTTTCGCCAAATAAAAACCTTGAAGTGATCAAAGTTTCTTTCTTACTTTGAGATTAGGTTTAGTCTTAAAGGAGGATTCCTATAAACTTTGATATGATCTTAAAAGAATTATGTGTGTTTTGAAATGAGTTTGGATTTTAAAACTTAAGTGTTTTATAAATTTAAATGATTTTGATATAAGATTTGAATCTTAAATTAATTAAGAGAAAAGTATTATAACTTAAATCTTATCTAAAAATAATATTGTATATGAAATTTATTTTATATACCTAAACAAGTTATAAAGAATGAACTTACTGAAGTATTCAAAACTTCCCAATTTACAAAAAGAATAAAGAATAAGAATATTCTTTATTAATAAATATATAATCTTTATTACAAATGAATAAAATAAAGATTACAAGAATTATAAAAGAAAAATTACAAAGAAAAAGAAAATTACATTTGTATATTTACTAACTATCCTATATCTAAAACTACACTAAATCTTCATCCTTATCCTTGTACCTGCAAAACAAAGATTAAATAGAAAACAAAATCAGATTAGAGTTAGTTTATTTCCCTCAGATATGTCAGTGAGGTGCACTTGACAATCTCATCATTGAGAAATGTGGTAAATGGGGCAAGTTTCACCAATCTGAAAGATTTCATCCTTCATAAATTCAAAGCCAGAATTCAAATGACAGCCAAAAGGGACCAATTCACCAGCCAGGTAAAAGTAGTTTGGTAATTGTAAGTTCAAAACTTTTTGAACATATTCACAAGTGCATAGCAGACACACAGGCTGCACACACACAAGCATGCAAGGGGTGTGTTGTCGACCTCACAAGCACAACCAATATCACAAAACCACAGCACAGCCGTGGGGGAAAGCACTAGTGCACCACTCCACTACACAACACACCAGCACAGCCAGGGTGAACAACAGCCAAACCAAGAACCGCAGTCAAACCCAACCACCCAGATCAACCCAAACATCACCAGGATGGTGACATAAGGAGGGGGATGGATCTGGTGGACATCAAGGTCAAGCCCAGGAGCTAGGAGGAGCAGGCAAGCTCAAGATCAAGCTCAAGAGCAAGCTCAGGAGCCCAGCAAAAGTAGATCAAGATCATCAATCTACTACATCCACATCAGAATCTGTGGTGAGCCTCATAAAACCATCACATGATTTCATCATAAAAGCATGTGTTGCTTTATTAAATAATCTCTCAATAATCAACCAAGAGGGGTGAATCTATCCTAGAGATTTCAAGTATAAGGATAAGAAATCAAGCTCAACCACAAACACTAAACCCTCAGACCAACATCACTGGGTTCAGTGTTATTTTTACAAGTTAGATCATTTTCATATGATCTTATCAGATCAGGGCACATCTCTCAGAGAGAGTAGCACCTCTAATCTTTCAAGTTTCAAACAAACTATTGCCCAACTAACTAGGAAATACATCCTAGAGCCTCAGACCAACATCATAGGCAGGAAAGTTAATAAAAGCTTCCATATCATTTTATCATTTTTAATCACAAGCATTATCAAGCTAAGCCCAGAAATAAAAACCCAATCACTTGTGTGCCAGAATACAATGGTATCACAAGGACAAGTTCTTAATGAGCTAAAACCAATCTATACTTAGTTTCCACAGATAAAAAGGGACAAATCAATAAATATCATTTTCCTGAAGCCAAGTGCCAGGAATCAACCTTAAATTCATCTATATATCCACAGAAATCATTACAAGTAATGATTTGATTCAGTGAGTATAATCTCATACAGGCCAATATTAAAATTGCAGCAATCAACTACTGAGAGAAACTACTGTCAGTATAAGCATTCTAACAGAAGAGTAAACTCTCAGATCAACAACATAATCCAATCAAGGATTTCATTGAACACTAGCATGGATCATGGTGGATTACCACTAGAAATAATATGACAGGAAACTAGCATCATCAAAGCTACTATCAATCATTAACCATAGGAGACAATCATTTCCCATGATCAGATATGATCAACACTAGATCTAAAGGATCATAGATATGATCAACAAGGGGTTATGAACCCTAATCAGAGCAAGAACCCTAATACAGGGATAAACTCAACCAGCACATAGTTACTCGGCATGAAAGCCACTAGATACACACAGGGAGAGTCATGGCAGTAGCATAGACAAACACCGCCGCGACAACTTACCTGAGGTCCTCGCTGACGAATCAAAGAGGAAGCAGAGCGACCGACGAACCGCGGCGGCACAGGGAGCACCCAGAGGGGCGCTGCAACCTACACCTGCCATGGCGGCGGCCGCAGCAGCGCACAAGCCCAACACACCACCGCAGGCGGGATCGCGGCGGCAGCGACATCACCTTTTCCGAACCCTACGGTTTGGGAATGGGGTGGACCTGACCACGGGGAAGCCCCGGAGTCAAATCCAAGTGGATGGAACGAAAGAGCGTCGTCGACAACCCCAACTCGCACCACGACGGTGGCCAGAGCGGCCGACGACGGCAGGAATCAACGGTGGCGGCATCGCCGGCCACGGGGTCGAGTCAGAGGAGGAGGGGATAAGGTCAAGGGAGAGAGGGAGGCAGAGTGGGATGGGTGGGCCAAAACCCTTCGGGGTTAACTTTTGACCCTGGTAAGCCCAAGGGGCAAGCCCAAGTTATTGAAGGGTTTCGCAGCATAGTAAATCAAAAAATTTCTACGGATGCGAACGGGGAAGCCAAGATCTAATCTAGGAGATGCAAACAACGAGGGGGGATAGATGAGATCTTCATACCCTTGAAGATTCGCACAGCGGAACGTTCGACGAAACGTGGTTGATGTAGTCGTACTCGCTTCTCCTCCTCGTGATCCGATCCGATCCAACACCGCAAGTGGCGATGCCTCCGAGAGATGCACATGCATGGCACCTCAACGTCTCCTCCTTGCTCAGTCCAGCAAGTGGGTTGGAGAGATAGGTTGGATCTACACCACGACGGCGGGGTGCAAACGGTGGAGAGTTTCTGCGGCAGGGCTTCTCCTACGCGCAGTCGGGAGGGAGAGAGAGGAGGGCAGCAGGGCGGCTAGGGCTTGAGGAGGTGTGTGGGGAGGGTGCGCCCCCAGCCCTCTTTATATAGAGGGGTGGGAGGCTACCCTTGCCCCTCCTCCAAGCCTAGGGCCGGCGGCCAAGGGGCAGGAGTGGGGGGCAAGTTTCCCCCTCCTTCTAGAAGCTCTCCCTAGGGTTTCCCCTAGGGCTTGGCCGGCTGGGCCTATGGGGCCTTGTGCCCCTGGCCCAATGCGGCCATGGCACTCCCTCGTAGGCCCACGCCCCCTCCCGACAAGTGGGGCCGCGTTGGTCCCACTCCGGAAGGTTCTAGAAGCTTCCGATACAATACCGAACAATCTGAAACAATTCCGAACTCCAAAAACTGCTTTGCCTTATATGAATCTTATTCTCCGGACCATTCCGGAACCTCTCGTGATGTCCTGGATCTCATCCGAGACTCCGAACAAAAACTCATAAACCAATTATACATTCTATCCTAGCATTGAGACATGTTAAGTGTGTGACCCTACGGGTTCGAGAATATGCAGACATGATCTTCCATCAATAATCAACAGCGGGGTTTGGAAACCCATATTAACTCCCACACATTCATCGATGATCATATCAGATGAACGATGATGCCAGGATTCAATTAATCCCATATATATATTCCCTTCGTCACGCGATATTTAACTTGCCCGAGATTCGATCGTTGGTATCAGCATACCTAGTTCAATCTCATTCACAGCAAGTACTTTACTTGTTCTGTAATCCGATATCACTTTGTGATTAACTCCTTAACCACGTGCTTGCAAGCGGTGTTGATATCGATTACCGAGTGGGCCCGAAGTATATCTCTCCGACTTGTGAGGGACAAATCCCATCTCGATACATACAACCCAACAAGTACTTTCCGATCACCTGAGAGACACCTTTATGATCACCCTCTCATAGGGTGACGTTTTATGACCTCAAAGCTTTCTTTCGATACCAGGGAGTTGCATTATCTCATGATCTAAGGAATACAATATTTGACATAAGAAAAAGCTTCGCAAAGATGAACACGATGACACGATCTAATTGCTCTGCTTGATTTGGGTCTGTCCATCATATCATTCTCCCAATGACATGATCTCATTATGAATCGACAACTCATGTCTATGGTTAGGAAACCTTAACCATCATTAATCAATGAGCTAGTCCATAGAGGCGTACTAGGGCCACGGTGTTGTTCATAAACCACACAAGTATCAAAGTTTCCGCTTAATACAATTCTAGCATGGAATATAAACTTTATCATGAACAAGAATTATAACAATAAAATCTTTGTTATTGCCTCTAGGGCATAATTCCAACAGTTATTTAATAAATCTTTTGATCAATTAGAAAGGACCAAAATGCCCCTGACCTCAATAAAATTATTTAAAATAAAATAAAAGTCCAAAAATTATAAATAAAATATTTTTGGATTCACAATAATCCACTCTATCCAAATAAAATAAGATATAAAATTTTGGACACTTAAATTTTAATAAGAATTTTGTAATTTATATATTCCTTATGGAATTTTACAAAATTATTGAAAGGTGGTAAAAATAAATAAAAATCACTTTCATTATTTATTAATAATATAGTATTTTTGAAAAATACTAAATAAATATTTAGTAATAAATTTAAGGTATAATTAATAATTCCTAAAAGAATTATTAAATCAATAGAAGCCAAATAAAAAGGGAAATAAAATAAAATAATATATGCAATAAATATTTAAAAAAATATTTATAAATGCTTTATTAAAAGGGCACCTTATATAAGGAAAATGCATATAGAATTAAATAATGCATTACATTACTTGCATAATCATTTTGCTTCTTTAAATATTGTCCTTACCGGGCAATAATGATGTTTTTGTAGAACTAGAAGATCAAGGTCTAGTGCAAGCATCAAACTTCACTACCTTGCCATCACAAGGCAAGTTCATCACTTGCTCATGTCCTTTGAAGAGTCTTTATCAAAGTATTTGCAAATTGTGTGTTATCATATATGCTATAAAAGAAAGAAAATATTATTTTCATAAATAAAGAAATCATAGATATCATCCTAAGTGGTGATATAATGGAGCAATAAAACTTAGGGTTCTATTTGCAACAATGATGAACAAGTAGGGACTTAACAACCCCTAACATCAGTGATTCTAGCGCCGTATATTACGCGTTAGCCATGAGATTTGGAATGGGACAAAGAAGTCAGCTGTATCTTCTTCCTCTCGCATGAAGCCGGATGTGCAGGTCATGGCTGTTATCCTCGTAGCGTGCATATTAATTGGTAATTCGTAGAGGATATGCAGCATTGGGTGGGAACCCTCATCGTCCCACGATAGTTCTGGCATCTAACGGTTTGTACAAACCATTGCCGTAATTCATTATGTGGGCATGGTGTACACCAAGGAGGCATGCGGGGTCGCGAAGGGGCAGTGATTGGCTTGGACCAACTACTGGGCCCCACATCATGGAATTATGGACGGGAAAGTATGCCCGGTTGTGCAACAAGGAGTTGATCTCTCATGGGTAAAGTAACGCACCTCTGCAGAGTGTAAGAACTGTAACTTGTTACTCCCTGTTCCGGGAAGGAGCTACGAACGCGGCAGGAAAGGAACTCCATGAAAGTTCTGGTTAACCTGTGAAGGCTGATTGTCATAGTTTTTTTGAAATAAAATCAATCTTTGAAGAAAGATTTACAAAAACTGCATAGTGCCAAGGATTTGTAATCCGAGGTGGTAGTTAGAGCATTAAACCTCCCACCTTGCATATAATGAACTTGTTGGGTAACGCTGTTACTCATTCTTTCCTTTGATCCCTTGCTTAGACTCTGAGGATCCCGAAGACGTGCCAATGTATGTAGCCGAATGCCAGGAAGACATGTTCTACGAGGAACCTGATCTATCCGGAGGAGTTGAAGGCGTGGACTACGAGATCCACTACGGTGTCGATGGGAACGAATCCACTTGAGTGTCTAGTAACTAATAGAGCCGAGCAGCATGAACTCTATAGAATAAGCTGTTGAGACCCACTCCTAATCGGAGATGCTACCTTTAAATTTCCGCTGAACATCTTATATTATGGTTTGTAAGTTGGATCTTTTGGAAGTCTTGAACTTCCAGTATTGTAATAATAATAATGTGTGTACTTTTGTAATTTGGACCCGCAATGTTTCTGTTGTAGCACTCTGAGGGATGTGATATTTACGGAACAGTGTTCTGTGGATGTCATGTCAACGACTATAGTGTACTACACATGTAGTGGTATGCTGGGTCACTACAAGGGATTGGATGAGTTCTATCATGTAATCGAATAAGATTGTTAGGGCATGGTGCCTAGTATCTCTATTAGTGCTATTTGACTTTGTTGCAACTTGTTGTGCTTAATGCTTGTCACTAGGGCCCGAGTGCCATGATCTTAGATCTGAACTTATTATTGATTCATGATGATAGTATTGTTTGTGATCTTATCTGCAAGTTGTGTACACATATTATTGTTCGGATCGAAAGGCCCCGAAGTGACAAAAATTGGGACAGCCGGAGGGGATGGCTGTGATGTCAGGATCACATGTGTTCACGGAGTGTTAATGCTTTGCTTCGGTGCTCTATTAAAAAGAGTACCTTAATTTTCAGTAGATTCCCTTGAGTCCCCGCTGTAACGGGCGGGCAGGACAAAAGATGTTGTGCATGTTCTTATTCCGAGCACGTATGACTATATATGGAGCAGATGCCTATGATTGTTTAGTACTTGGATGCTTATTCTTATTTATCTGCAATTGCCCTAGATCTTGAAGCTACATGTTTATACTTGTCCATGCAACACCCGTCCATCCATCCTATGCCTACCGCACTCATATCCTACTGTTTGCTACTATTGTTACTATTGCTCTTGTTTTACTGCTAAAGTTACTTTTCTATTGCTACTACAAAACTGTTGCTACTGATAAACAACTGTGAGCAAGACTATTTCTAGGTGCAGCTGAATTGACAACTCGGTTATTAAGGCTTATAAGTATTCTTTGTCTCCCCTTTTGTCGAATCAATAAATTGGGTAATACTACCCTCGAAGACTATTGCGATCCCCAATACTTGTGGGTCATCAGCCACCAGGAGGCTACACCCCTTGGCCACGCGGCTAACCGTAGCCCATGCCTAGGGGGGGGGGGGGGGGTGTGGCTGCCCTGGAAGCCCCCGATACCTAAACCCTAAGGACCCGATCAATCTTCCACGAAATAGTCCGTATCCACCACCATCGTCCCTAGATCGGGGGGATCTGAAGCTCTTCCTGGCACCCTTCCGGAGGGGAGATCATCCCGGAGGCCTTCTTCATCATCATGACAGCCTCCGGTATGAATCGTGAGTAGTTCCACCTTGGACTACAGGTCCATGTAGTAGCTAGATGGTTGTCTCTCCTCCTTTGTGCTACCATGTTTAGATCTTGTGAGCTCCGTTCATGATCAAGATCATCTATTTGTAATCATGCATGTTTTGTTTGTGGGGATCCGATGGATATTGATATTACTATGTCGGATTGATTAATGGTTTTGTGTTATTGATTCTATCATGTCTATGTTGTTTGTGATCTTGCATGCTCTCCATTTCTAGTAGCTATCTTGGCCAAGTAGATGCTAGTGACTCCAAGAGGGGGTATTTATGCTCGATAGTGGGTTCATGCCTCTATTTAATCTAAGAGAAGTGACATAAATCTCTAAGGTTGTAGATGTGCTGTTGCTACTAGGGGGAAAACAACGGTCTCTTGTTCATGGAACAAGTGGATTGTACCTTACACACTTTGCTTAAAGCAGTTATCCGTTGCTTGCAATTTAATACTGGAGGGGGTTCGGATGATAACCTGAAGGTGGATTACTAGTCATAGATGAAGTTGGATGGCGGTCTATCTATCTTGTTGTATTTCCCAATCAAATCTCATAGGATCATGAATGTCTAGTATTGCATTGTTATGCCTTGCTCAGTCCTGTCAATTGCCCTGCTGTAATTTGTTTACCCAGCATGCCATGTTTGTTTATCTTAAGGAGAACACCTCTAGTGAACTGTGGACCCCGGTCCAATATTTACCATTGATACATCTTCCACTGTTACTATTTACCTTTCTGCAAACCACCATTAACTTCCACACCATACAGTTAATCCTTTGTTTTCAGCAAACCGGTGAGATTGACAACCTCACTATTTGTTGGGGCAAAGTCTTGAGTTTGTGGTGTGCAGGTTTCCAAGTTGCTAGAAAAACCTTTGAGTCGTTTCCTTCCTCCTACTGGTTCGATAACCTTGTTTTCTTACTGAGGGAAGACTTTCTGCTATGCTCATCACAGCTTCCTCTTGGGGACTCCCAACGAAGCTCTACATTGATCTGATCCACCATCAAGATTTTCTGGCGCCGTTGCCGAGGAGGCTAAGGACGGCTTCACAAGGGGAGTCCTTCACAACCTTTCTCTTTACTTTGTTTTTTTTGCTTAGTTCCTTTTGCCTTGTTTTGTTTGCCTCTTTTTATCAAAAACTCTAAAAAAATTAGTTTCATTTGATTTGATTTCTCTTATAAAAAACAAAAAAAAATAGTTCCTACTTCAAGTTGTTTTTATGTCTAGTTCTGCTCCAATCACTATTTCATTATGGATAACCCACGCGGTTTCCTATTTGGGAAAACTACTATCACTGCTAAGGTAGTAGATGAACCACTGCCTGCTAGAACCTCCATGGAAGATTTTATAAGGTATAGAGAATCTTATAAGGGTAAAGTCATGAGAGCTGTGTTAAAAAGGTTGGGTCTAATCGCTAAAATTTTGCTTAAACACCATGATATAAATTGTTGCTCTGAATAGGATACTAAACATCTTAAATTTCAATGTGGCTTTAGTAAAGAATTTGTAATTATGAACTATCATTGGAATAACTATATTCATCTTGGATTTGAAGAAGTAGAACAATTTGTTTTGTTTATGGGAGCTTCTGAAATAGAATCCTTCATGTCTAAAAACTATGAAACCTTGTAAAGACCTTAAAGATATGGTCTCTTCTACCCTTGATTATAAAGAGAGACTCAGTCATGCACAAGAATGTGTCCACAATTTGCAGGAGCCTATGGAAGAAGAAATTGCTGAAATGGGAAGCTCATTAGATGAAAAAGAGGAGGAGAGTGATGAACAAAAGGAGGAAGAATGGATTAGCTACCCATGCCTACCTTCTAATGAGAGTAACTCTTTATCCCTTACATTATTTGATTGTCCCCCATGCTTACCAAAGGAGGATGAATGTTATGTCCCTGTGGATTCTCTTGATATATCCACTATGAGTAAAACTTGTGATAATAGTTATGCTCCTGTTATCAATGTTTATCCTTTATTTGTGCCTAACTTCGAAATGCATGGTACTAAAGAGTTTTTCTTGGGAAATGTTTATGATAAATCTCTAGATGATGGTCCTATATTGAATGATCAGTCACCTTGTTATAAATTTTTTAAAAGTGGGTTTGAAGGTTTTAATCCCACTATTCTTGAGCTTGATAAAAATTATGTGCTTGTAGATCATGAAAAGCACGTTTTATGTGATATTTATATTGTTGAGTTTATTCATGAGTCTACTGAAAATTATTATGAGAGAGGAAAATATGGTTGTAGAAGTTTTCATGGTACTGAAACACATCTCTTTGTGCTAAAAGTTTTGAAGTTACTCTTGTTTTATCTTCCTATGCTTGTCACTTTGTTCTTTGTGAATTTATTTGCACACAAGATTCCTATGTATAGGAAGTGGGATAGACTTAAATGTTTTTTGAATTTGCTTCTTGATTCTCTCTTTTACTTCAATTCATATTTCTTATGTGAGCATCTTTCTAATCCTAACTTAAAGGCGTTAAAGAAAAGTACTTCTTGGGAGATAACCCAATAGTTTTCTTGAGTCTTGGAAGTTATTACTTCTGTAATGACCTCTACTTATCCTTTTTATTTGATTTTTGTGCTAATATTAACCTCTAATGAGAGGGAAGTAAGATTTGGAGAGTTGCTGTCCCGAAACAGATTTTTGTGCTCCACTGTAAAAAAATCGTGTAAAATCTCTGTAAGACGGATTGAGCTGTAATTTTCTGAATAAATCCCCCAGGAATATTAGCTAACTTTCGTTAGTTCAACACTTTTTGATTTGAGAAACATAAGGTCTTCGAAAAAATAGTGTCTACCTTCTAGAATGTTTTGACAGATTTCTGCCATTATTTGCATTTGCTTCTTATTGATTCCTTTTTGGGTTCTTTTTGAGAAATTGAGCTTTTTGTGGGAATTTCTACAGTATCTTTTGTATTTAGTGAAAGTTTTTTTCTGTTTTTAAACTAAAACCAAAAGGTCTATTATCTTTTGAATACACTAATGTTGCTAATGAAGATTGTGTGAAGTTTTGTATGAAGGAAAATTTCCAGGTGTAGAGAAAGAATGATGTAATGAGATGAAGAATGGACAAAATCTCAAGCTTGAGGATGCCACTCCGTGTCACCCCAAGAAATATTCAAGAGGTACAAGCGTCAAAGCTTGGGGATGCCCAAGGCATCCCCTTCTTTATCAATAAAAATCTTAGGTCTTTCTAGACACTTCGGTTTTATTGTTTCATGCATAAGTTGTGTTGTTCTTGGAGCGTCTTAGTTTTTGTTTTTGGTTTTTGTTTACTTAGTTTGCTTAAATAAAGTAGTTTGGACCCACGTTCTCGCTGTGTTATTTCAAATAAGTTGATTGGTCTTGGAGAGGAGTAGAAAGTTCTTGCTTGAATAGTACAAGAGGAGCTTGCTTTGACTGTGACTTAGACTTTAACATGTCATGCTAGATGTTGTTTTGACCTTATTCTTAGTGATTATTGTTGTATCATGACTTGCTCCAATCAATTGGGATTGCTTAATCTGCCTTGAAGGAATCATGCGTTGTTTTAGCATACAAAAGCATAGTATTGTGGTATTCTCCTTTGATGCTTTGTTTGGGTTGACTTGGAACATGCTCACACCATGTTATGACTATGAACAAGTCACCATAGCCTCTATGATCATTTAGTCCTTGACTTGTAGTACCACTTTATGCTTTGATTAGTAATGTTTTGTCGCTCTGCATGATTATGGCATTTATTGCACTCTTAGTTGGTCGCTCCTAGTCTTTTGCTAGCCTCCACTTGTATGAGTAAGCTGTACTCATGCATCCAACTCCCAAGATACCAAATTATTCCAAAGTGTCCACTATAAATTCCTATGCATGGTGTGTTACACCATTCCAAGTATATTCTTGTTTTCATCTACCTTCCAATTAAAAAGTCTCTTTGTTATGTGATAACTTAGTGATTAAAGCTCTCACAAACTTGATGGCACACTTTATTTTTCTTTCCCCTAAATAAACTTGAACCATTGTATCATCTATGTTGTATATGCTTGCACTTACACGTTGGAATTAGCAGAACCATGCTGTCATGGGGAACGATTTCAACATTGCACTTGTACATTGTACATAGTTGATATCATGCTCTTTTGTTTATGGATGTCATCGGTGTGAAATAAAAGGGGAGCTTGTAAGTCCATGGAGTTATATATGTGTGTTAGACAAAATGCCTGGGCCGCTAGCCTAATCCATGCCTAATCATGGTGGAAACTTGCAGCATCACCATATGAGCAATCTATGAAGCTTTCTTCTTATAAAAAATAGACACATTGAAAAGAGGAAAGAGAGAAAAAAGCACCATTTTTCCCATGGTAAATAAGAAAATTGTTGAGATGCTCATTGTCTTCTTGCCTTGTCATTTTGATTATGGGATAGCTCCTGTATCATGTGCAAGGGGTACCCCGTTGGCGGTTCTCTACGATACACATGTACTTACTATGACAAGAACTTACCGGTGACTAAAGTTGAGTAGCATGAGGAGCAGCCCTCGTACTCAAGGGACATGAGATTGCAAACTTATACTTTGTTAAGCATATACTCCATAGTTTGTTCACTTTAACCTTAATCACTTCAAGATGCTTATGATAGGGGCAATGAAAGATGAAAGCTAACAAGTACCATAATTTTTGGAAGCTCTTTATGAGACTTGAAATCCCTGCTTCCCTTTTATGAAGGGCCTTTCTTCCACTATTATATTGAGTCTCCACCTTCTATCCTTAGGCACCAATTAAGAGAGTATATTTGCCATTCTTAGTTCTATGTGCATTGTTCCAAAACTTATTGATTGATGCATATTGTTGATATTGCTTGGTCATGAACTATTTGTATCTAGTCACTCTTATGAACTTTGAAGGTGTCCTATGAATCTATTTGATACTCCATGAGGGACAAGCTGAATGCCACTATGCTATGTTTTCTATATGTGAAACAAACAAATGTCTTTCAATGCATTGTTATTCATGATCTTTGTTCGTAACCTTTCATGTTGCATGCATAGTTACTTTGTCTAATTGTTAGAACTCCATCTTTCATGCTCATGTTTAGAGTTCTTTGATCCTAGTTTTCAATGCTTGCAAATGGTTTGATCTTGATTTTTATGGTGCATGTCACCTAAAAAAATATTCTTTTTATCACTTACCTACTCGAGGATGAGCAGGAGTTAAGCTCGGGGATGCTTGATACGTCGTAAACGTATCTATAATTTTTGATGTTCCATGCTTGTTTAGTATCTACTTTGCTTTGCTTTGTCTACACTTTGAGGTGTTTTTATATGTTTTCTGGCACTAACCTATTAACAAGATGCCATAGTGCGAGTTGCCTGTTTTCTTTTGTTTTTGGTTCCAAAAAAAGGCAAAAAATCAATATTCTCGGAATTGGAGGGGACAAAAGCCAAAGTCAATATTTTATCGTGGGGAACACAGAGCCAGAGTACGAGATGGAGGGGAGACACCCGGGGGACACACCCCTTGGTCGCACGGCTAACCCTAGCTCGTGCCTGGGGGGGTGTGGCCGCCCTGGGTGCCCCCTGCCTCGCCTCTTCGCCTATAAGAAGCCCTTGATACCTAAGCCCTAAGGGCCCGATCAATCTTCCACGAAACAGTCTGTAGCCACCACCATCTTCCCTAGATCGGGGGGGGATCTGAAGCTCTTCTCGGGACCCTACCGGAGGGGAGATCATCCTGGAGGCCTTCTTCATCATCATGCCAGCCTCTGGTATGAAGCGTGAGTAGTTCCACCTTGGACTACGGGTCCATGTAGTAGCTAGATGGTTGTCTCTCCTCCTTTGTGCTACCATGTTTAGATCTTGTGAGCTCCGTTCATGATCAAGAACATATATTTGTAATCATGCATGTTGTGTTTATGGGGATCCGATGGATATTGAGATTACTTTGTCAGATTGATTAATGGTTTTGTCTTATTGATTCTATCATGTCTATGCTGTTTGTGATCTTGCATGCTCTCCGTTTCTAGTAGCTATCTTGGACAAGTAGATGCTAGTGACTCCAAGAGGAGGTATTTATGCTCGACCATGTGTTCATGCCTCTATTTAATCTAAGGGAAGTGACAGAAATCTCTAAGGTTGTAGATGTGCTATTGCTACTAGGGAAAAAGAACGGTTTCTTGTTCATGGAACAAGTGGATTGTTTACCTTACACACTTTGCTTAAAGCAGTTATCCGTTGCTTGCAATTTAATAATGGAGGGGGTTCGGATGATAACCTGAAGGTGGATTACTAGTCATAGATGAAGTTGGATGGCGGTCTATCTATCTTGTTGTATTTCCCAATCAAATCCCATAGGATCATGAATGACTAGTATTGCATTGTTATGCCTTGCTCAGTCCTGTCAATTGCCCTATTGTAATTTGTTTACCCAGCATGCCATGTTTGTTTATCTTAAGGAGAACACCTCTAGTGAACTGTGGACCCCGGTCCAATCTTTACCATTGATACATATTACTCTCTTACTGTTTACCTTTCTGCAAACCACCATTACCTTCCACACCATACAGTTAATCCTTTGTTTTTAGCAAACTGGTGAGATTGACAACCTCACTGTTCATTGGGGCAAAGTCTTGAGTTTGTGTTGTGTAGGTTTCCAAGTTGCTAGCAACACCTTTGAGTCGTTTACTTCCTCCTACTGGTTCGATAACCTTGGTTTCTTACTGAGGGAAGACTTGTTGTTGTGCTCATCACACCTTCCTCTTGGGGACTCCCAACGAAGCTCTACATTGATCTGAGCCAGCATCAAACACAAACTCAATACTTTGCCCCAACTTATAGTGAGGTTGTCAATCTCACCGGTTTGCTGAAAGCAAATGATTAAAAATATAGTGTGGAAGATAGTAGTTTCTTGTACAAAAGAAAACAGTAACAGTAGATGGTATGTCAATGATAAAGGAATGGACCAGGGTCCATAGTTCACTAGAGGTGTTCTCCTTAAGATAGATAGCATGTTGAGTGAACAAATTACAGCGGGGCAATTGACAGATTGAGAATGCATAATAATGCATATACTAGACTTCTTGACTCCTACGAAATTTGATTGGGCATTACAATATAATACATAGACCGTAATCCAACTGCATCTATGACTAATAATACAGCTTCAGGTTATCATCCGAACCCCTTCCAGTATTAAGTTGCAAGCAACAGATAATTGCGTTAAGCAATGTGTGTATAGTAAACAATACAATTGCCCCATGGACAAAGGATTGTTGTTTTCTCCCTAGTAGAAACAACACATCAACAACCTTAGAGATTTCTGTCACTTCCCTAGATTACTAGAGGCATGAACCTACTATCGAGCATAAATACCCCCTCTTGGAGTTGCAAGCATCTACTTGGCCAAAACAATACGAACAATAGAGAGCGTGCAAGATCACAAATAACATAGACATGATAGAATCAATAATCAATCTGACATAGTACCTCAATATCCATCGGATCCCCACAAACACAACATGTATGATTACAAATAGATGATCTTGAGCATGAACGGATCTCACAAGATCTAAACATGATATCACAAAGAAGGAGAAACAACCATATAGCTACTGTATGGACCCATAGTCCAAGGTTAAACTACTCACACAGCATACCGGAGGCTGGCATGGTGATGAAAAAGTCCTCCCGGATGATCTCTCCCCTCCGACAGGGTGCCGGGAAGAGCTTTAGATCCCCCCGATCTAGGGACGATGGTAGCAGCGGCTATAGACTGTTTCGTGAAGATTTGATCGGGTACTTAGGGTTTCTGCATCGGGGTGCTTTTATAGGCGAAGGGGCAAGGTCCATGGGCGCCCGAGGGGCCCACACCTAGGGCTGGCGTGCCCCCTGGCCGCGCCGCCACTAGGTGTGGCCACCTCATGGCCCCACTTCGGCTGCCCTCCAAACTCCGTGTTCCTTCTGGTAAAATATTGACTTTAGCTTTTGTCCCGTCCAATTCCGAGAATATTTCCTTACTAGCTTTTCTGAAACCAAAATCAGTAGAAAACAGGCAACTGGAACTGCGTCATCTTGTCAATAGGTTAGTTCTGGAAAATGTATAAAAATACCTCAAAGTGTAGACAGAACATAAGAAAGTCGATACAAAACAAGCATGGAGCATCAAAAATTATAGATACGTTTACGACGTATCAAGCATCCCCAAGCTTAATTCCTGCTTGTCCTCGAGTAGGTAAGTGATAAAACAAATAATTTTTTAGGTGACATGCACCATCACAATCTTGATCAAACTATTGCAAAGCATTGATAGCTGGGATCAAAGTAATCTAAACTTGAGCATGAAAGATGTAGTTCTAACAATAAGACAAAGCAACTATGTTGTAACATGAAAAAGGTACAAACAAAGATCATGAATAACAATGCATTAAAAGACGTTTGTTTGGTTCACATATAGAAAACATAGCATATTGGCATTCAGCTTGTCACTCATGGAGTAGCATAAATGCATAGGCCACCTTCAAAGTTCATAAGGGTGACTAGATACAAATAATTTAAGAACAAGAAATATCAACATTATGAATCAATCAATAAGTTTTGGGACAATGCACATTAAACTAGGAATGACAACTATGCTCTCTTAATTGGTGCATAAAGATAGAAGATGGAGACTCAACATAAAGTAAAAAGAAAGGTCGTTCACAGAGGGAAGCAGGGGTTTCAAGTTTCATAAAGAACTTCCAAAAATTATGGTACTTATTAGCTTTCAGCTCTCATTGCCCCTATCATAAGCATCTTGAAGTGATTAAGGTTAAAGTGACAACAGATATGAGTATATGCTTGACAAGTTATAAGTTGAAAATATAATGCCCCTTGCTTACGAGTACCGAACCTCATGCTACTCAACTTTGGTCACAAGTAAGTTCTTGTCATTGTAAGTATATGTGTATCATAGAGAACCGCCAACGGGGTACCCCTTGTCCCATGACACAGGAGCTATCCCATATCAAAATGACAAGGCAACAGACAATGAGCATCTCAGCAATCTTTTTATTTGCTATTTGCATAGGTTTTTATTGAGGATGCTTCACAGAATGCTCATTATGGTTATGCTACAAGTTTCCACCATGATTAGGCATGGCTTAGGCTAGCCTCCCAGGCGTTTCTCTAACACATATACAAAATCCATGAGCTTACAAGCTCCCCTTTTATTTCACACCGCCGGGATCCATAAACAAAAGAACATGATATCAACTGAATAGAATAAGTGCAATATTGAAAGCGTTCCCCATGAAAACATGGTTCTACTAATTCACAACTTATAGTTTGCAAGCATATAAGCAACATAGATGGGAACAATGGTTCAAGCTTATTAGGTGCAAGAAATAAAGTGTGCCATCAAGTTTGTGAGAGCTTTAATCACTAATTTTCACATAACAAGTTTAATTTGGAAGATAGATAAGAACATGAATATACTTGGAATGGTGTAACACATCATGCATAGGAATTTATAGTTGAATCTTTGGAATAAATTGGTTTCTTTGGAGTTGGATGCATGAGTAGAGCTTACTCAGTACAAGTGGAGGCTAGCAAAATACTGGGAGCGACCAACTAAGAGAGCAATAATGGCCATAATCATGCAAAGCGACAAACCATTATTAACTAAAGCATAAAGTGATATCACAAGTCAAAACTAAATGATCATAGAGGCTTGGGTGACTTGTTCATAATCATAACATGGTGTAAGCATGTGCCAAGTCAACCCAAATAAAGCATCAATGGAGAATACCGCAATATTATGCTTTTTATATGCTAAAACAACGCATGATTCTTCAAGGCACATTACACAATATCAATTGTTTGGAGCAAGTCATGCTACAGAAATAATCACTAAGCATAAGGTCAAAGCAACATCTAGCATGACATGATAAAGTCTAAGCCACAGTCAAAAAAAGCTCCCTTTTGTGCCACTAATAGCATGAAACTTTCTACTCTTTTCCAACACCAATCAACTTATTTGAAACAAAATATGAATGCGGGGGTACAACTAATTTATTGCAGCAAACCAAACAAAATAAAACTAAAAACAAAAACAAAGACGCTCCAAGAACAACACAATAGTGAATGAAGCAATAAAAATCAAGTGCTTTGAAAGAAAACCTGAGATTTTTATTGATGAAGAAGGGGATGCCTTGGGCATCCCCAAGCTTTGAAGCTTGTAACTCTTGAATATTTCTTGGGGTGACACGGGGTGCCATCCCCAAGATTTATCTTTTGTCCATTCTTCATCTCATCACATCATTCTTCCCCTACACTTGAAAATTTCCTTTATACAAAACTTCACACAATCTTCATTAGCAACATTAGTGTATTCAAGATAATAAGCCTTTGGGTTTTGTTTCAACACAAGTAAAACTTTCATTATAACACAAGATAATGTATAAATTCCTTTTAAAAGCTCAAGTGATCAAAGAGAACTAAAAAATAAACCAATTAAGAGGCTAATGCAAATAATGGCAGAAATCTTTCAAAACAGACCAGCAGGTAAAAACCGATTTTTTAGAAGACCTTATGTTGCTCAAATCAAAAAGTGTTGAACTAACAAAAGTTCTATAACAACCTGGGGCATAAGATTAGAAAATTACAAGTCAATCCGACGTACTGAGATTTTTCACGAATTTTTACAGTGAAGCACAAAAATCTGTTTCGGGATAGCAACTTCCACAAATCTTACTTCTCTCTCATTAGAGGTTATTCTTGTTGGAGATATGCCCAAGAGGAAATAATAAAGTGGTTATTATCATATCTTCATGCTTATGGTAAATGTTTACATGACATGCTATAATTGTATTAACCGGAAACATTAATACTTGTGTGATTTGTAAACATGTAAGAGTCCCTAGTAAAGCCTCTTGTTAAACTAGCTTGTTGGTTAATATATGATCATGGTTTCCTGATCATGAACATTGAGATTTTATTAACAACAAGGTCATATCATTAGGAGAATGATGTGATGGACATACTCCTATAGTTAAGCATAGCATAATATCAAGTCATTTAAATAGTTCACTTGATATAAGCTTTCAATACATAGTAACCTAAATCCTTAGACCATGAGATCATGTTAATCACCATCACCGGATGGATGCTTTGATGACATCAACCACCACTTCATAATTGGGTGGTTATAAAGGTGGCATTGAGTGTTTGGAAAGTATGTGTTGAGGCACATGGATCAAGAGTGGGATATGTCCATCCATATGACAGATAGATATACTCTGGGCCCTCTCGGTGGAATGTCATCCAATTAGCTTGCAAGAATGTGACTGGCTCACAAGGGATCACATATCACGGGTGATGACCCACAAGTATAGGGGATCGCAACAGTCTTTGAGGGTAGTATTACCCAATTTATTGATTCAACACAAGGGGAGCCAAAGAATACTTATAAGCCTTAACAACTGAGTTGTCAATTCAGCTGCACCTGGAAATAGTCTTGCTCACAGCAGTTTATCAGTAGCAACAGTTTTATAGAAGCAATAGCAAAGTAACAATAGCAGTGAAACAAAGGCAATAGTAACGATAGTAGCAAACAGTAGGATATGAGTGCGGTAGGCATAGGGATGGATGGACGAGCGTTGCATAGACAAGTCTAAACCTATAACTTCAAGATCTAGGGCATTTGCAGATAAATAAGATAAAGCATCCAAGTACTAAACAATCATAGGCATGTGATTCATATATAGTCATACGTGCTTGCAATAAGAACTTGCAAAACATCTATTGTCCTGCCAGCCCGTTGTAGTGGGGCCTCAAGGGAATCTACTGGCAATTAAGGTACTCCTTTTAATAGAGTACCGGAGCAAAGCATTAACACTTTGTGAACACACGTGATCCTCATATCACAGCCATCCCCTCCGGCTGTCCCAATTTCTGTCACATCGGGGACTTTGGATCCGGACAATGATATGTGTACACAACTTGCAGATAAGATCACAAACAATACTATCATCATGAATAAATAATAAGTTCAGATCTGAGATCATGGCACTCGGGCCCTAGTGACAAGAATTAAGCACAACAAGTTGCAACAAAGTCAAATAGCACAAATAGAGATACTAGGCACCATGCCCTAACAATCTTATTCGATTACATGATAGAACTCTTCCAATCCCTACCATCCCCATAGCCTATAGCGGTGGATTACTCACTCATGGATGGGGGAAACATGGATGGTTGATGGAGAGGCCTTGTTGATGATGATGGCGATGATCCTCTCCAAATTCCCCGTCCCGGCAGGGTGCCGGAACGAAGTTTTTGGTTCCGAAGCGCGGTTTCTGGTAGTGGCGGCGCAGCGGAACTCTTTTTGGAAAAATGTCAAACCCACCTGAGTTTTTAGGTCAAGAGGCAACTTATAGGCGAAGAGGGAGGCCGAGGGGGTGCCCGAGGCAGCCACACCCCTCCCAGGCGCGGCAAGGCCTGGCCCACGCGGCCAGGGGGTGTGGGCCCCTCGTGGCCCTCCTCCGTCTCGTCTTCTGGCTCCATGAGTCTTCTGGTGAAATAGGATTTTTGGCATATTTTCCGGGATTTTTCCTTATAGTTGATTTTCTGCACAAAAACTAGACACCAAGGCAATTCTGCCGAAAACAGCGCCAGTCCATGTTAGTTGTATCCAAATCACACAAGTTTAGAGGAGAAACAATAGCAAAAGTTTTCGGGAAAGTAGATACGTTTTGGAAGTATTTATCTTGAGTTAGGACATGAAGTGTTTGAAGAGAAAATTAAAAAACCTATGGAACTTTATTTGCATGCTAATAGCAATGTTATTAGTATGAATTCTTTGGACACCATTATTGCTAATGCTATGGAAAATTCTATGCTTGGGGAAGCTAATTTTTATGAAAATGATCTTTTTAGTTCCCCAACTTTGGAAGATATCTATTCTATTGCTTATGATGATACCAAACCTCTAATATATGATGATTACAATGATGAATATGATATTTTCAGTCCACCTACTATTGAGGAGAAAGTTGATTGTGATTACAATATGCCTCCTGTATTTGATGATTATGGTAATGAGAATAATAATGATAGCTATTTTGTTGAATTTGCTCCCACTACAATTAATAAGAATGACTATGCTTATGTGGAGGGTAATAATTATTTTATGCATGTGGCTCATGATAAGAATGTTTTATGTGATAGTTATATTGTTAATTTTATTCATGTTGCTACTGAAAGTTATTATGAGAGAGGGAAACATGGTTTTATGTATCTCAACAATATTAAGTTTCCCCTCTTTATGTTGAAAGTATTGAAGCTGCACTTGTTTTGCTTTCCTATGCTTGTTGCTTTGTGCTTTAATGACTTGTTTCTTTACAAGATTCCTATTCATAGGAAGTGGGTTAGACTTAAATGTGTTTTGAATTTGCTTCTTGATGTTCTCTTTTCCTTCAATTCATATTTCTTATGTGAGCATCTTCTCAAACTATCATGCCTAACTTAAAGGCGTTAAAGAAAAGTACTTATTGGGAGATAACCCAAAAGTTTTCTTAAGTCTTGGAAGTTATTAATTCAGTAATGACCTCTCCTTATCATTTTTATTTGCTTTTTGTGCCAAGAATGACCTCTAATAAGAGCGAAGTAAGATTTGGGGAGTTGCTGTCCCGAAACAGATTTTTGTGCTCCACCGTAAAAATTCGTGTAAAATCTCTGTAATTCCGATTGAGCTCATATTTTCTTAATAAATCAAACAGTATGTTATCTAACTTTCGTTAGTTCAACACTTTTTGATTTGAGCAACAAAAATTCTTCGAAAAAATAGATTTCTACCTACTGGTCTGTTTTGACTGATTTCTGCAATTATTTGCATTTGCTTCTTATTGATTCCTTTTGGGTTCTTTTTGGGAAATTGAGATTTTTGAGGGAATTGCTATATTAGCTTGTGTTTTTAGTAAAAGTTTTTCTGTTCTAAAGCTAAACCCAAAGGTCTATTATCTTTTGAATACACTAATGTTGCTAATGAAGATTGTGTGAAGTTCTGTATGAAGGAAAATTTTCAGGTGTAGAGAAAGAATGATGTAATGAGATGAAGAATGGACAAAAGCTCAAGCTTGGGGATGCCACCCCATGTCACCCCAAGAAATATTCAAGAGGTACAAGCGTCAAAGCTTTGGGATGGCCAAGGCATCCCCTTCTTCATCAATAAAACTCTCAGGTCTTTCTAGACACTTTGTTTTTGTTGTTTCATGCACAGTTGTGTTGTTCTTGGAGCGTCTTAGTTTTTGTTTTTGGTTTTCGTTTGCTTGAATAAAATTGGTTGATTACAGCACACTTCTTTTGGAGAGAGACACACTCTGTTTTCATTGCCTAGAACACTCTAGTTTTCACTCTTATTGTCCTGTGAGTGTTCACTTTTGCTAGCATTGTGTTTAGCTTTAGTTTTCTTCTGCTTTGTGCTTATAACTTTTTAGTTCTTCTTTGTGGATTTTTCAGACAAGTGCACTGATATTTATTGATTATTATCTTTGTGTGTTGTTTCAAATAAGTTGATTGGTGTTGGAAAAGAGTAGGAAGCTTCATGCTTACAGTGGTACAAAAGGAAGCTTGCTTTGACTGCGACCTAAACTTTATCATGTCATGCTAGATGTTGTTTTGACCTTATGCTTAGTTATTATTGCTTTAGCATGACTTGTTCCAAACAATTGGGATTGGTTAATGTGCCTTGAATGAATCATGTGTTTTTTTAGCATACAAAAGCATAGTATTGTGGTATTCTCCTTTGATGCTTTGTTTGGGTTGACTTGGCACATGCTCACACCATGTTATTACTATGAACAAGTTACCATAGCCTCTATGATCATTTAGTACTTGACTTGTAGTACCACTTGGAACTTTGATTAGTAATGTTTTGTCGCTCTGCATGATTATGGCCATTATTGCTCTCTTAGTTGGTCGCTCCCAGTTTTTACTAGCCACCACTTGTATGAGTAAGATCTACTCATGAATCCAACTCCCAAGAAACCAAGTTATTCCAAAGTGTCCACTATAAATTCCTATGCATGGTGTGTTACACCATTCAAAGTATATTCTTGTTTTATCTATCTTCCAAATTAAACTTGTTATGTGAAAATTAGTGATTAAAGCTCTCACAAACTTGATGGCACACTTTATTTTTCTTTCTCCTAATAAACTTGAAACATTGTGTCATCTCTGTTGTATATGCTTGCACTTTTACGTTGGAATTAGCAGAACCATGTTGTCATGGGGAACGCTTTCAACATTGCACTTGTACATTGTACCTAGTTGATATCATGATCTTTTGTTTGTGGATGTCGTTGGTGTGAAATAAAAGGGGAGATTTTCAGTCCATGGAGTTATGTATGTGTGTTAGAGAAAAGCGTAGGCCACTAGCCTAATCCATGCCTAATCATGGTGGAAACTTGCAGCATCACCCTAGTGAGCAGTCTATGAAGCTTTCTTCTTATAAAAATAGACAAATTGAAAAGAGGAAAGAGAGAAAAAAGCACCATTTTCCCATGGTAAATAAGAAGATTGATGAGATGCTCATTGTCTGCTTGCCTTGTCATTTTGATTATGTGATAGCTCCTGTATCATGTGAAAGGGATACCCCGTTGGTGGTTCTCTATGATACACATGTACTTACTATGACAAGAACTTACAGGTGACTAAAGTTGAGTAGCATGAGGAGCGGCCCTCGTATTCAATGGACATGAGATTGCCAACTTATAATTTGTCAAGCATATACTCCATATTTTTTTCACTTTAACCTTAATCACTTCAAGATGCTTATTATAGGGACAATGGGAGATGAAAGCTAACAAGGACCATAACTTTTGGAAGCTTTATGAGACTTGAAATCCCTGCTTCCCTTGGAAGGGCCTTTCTTGCACCATTATATTGAGTCTCCACCTTCTATCCTTAGGAACCAATTAAGAGAGCATAGTTGCCATTCTTAGTTCTATGTGTATTATCCCAAAACTTATTGATTGATTCATATTGTTTATATTGCTTGTTCTTGAACTATTTGTATCTAGTCACTTTTATGAACTTTGAAGGTGTGCTATGCATCTATTTGCTACTCCATGAGGGACAAGCTGAATGCCACTATGCTATGTTTTCTATATGTGAAACAAACAAATGTTTTTCAATGCATGTTATTCATGATCTTTGTTTGTAACCTTTCATGTTGCATGTTAGTTACTTTGTCTTACTGTTAGAACTCCACCTTTCATGCTCATGTTTAGAGTTCCTTGATCCCAGCTTTCATTGCTTGCAAATGGTTTGATCTTGATTTTGATGGTGCATGTCACCTCAAAAATTATTCTGATTATCACTTACCTACTCGAGGACGAGGAGGAGTTAAGCTTGGGGATGCTTGATACGTCGAAAACGTATCTATAATTTTTGATGTTCCATGCTTGTTTAGTATCAACTTGGTTATGTTTTGTCTACATTTTCTGGGACTAACCTATCAACAAGATACCACAGTGCCAGTTGCCTATTTTCTTCTTTTTTGGTTCCAGAAAAGGCAGAAATTCAATATTCTCGGAATTGGACGGGACAAAAGCCAATCTTCCTATTTTTCTCGGAGCAACACGGAACCACGAAGCAGAGATGGAGGAGGACACCAGGGTAGCCACACCCTAGGTGGGCACGGGACAACCCTGGTGGTGCCCATAGGGGGTGTGGGCCCCTGGCCCTTCAACGACCTTGCCTCCTTCGCCTTTAAGAAGCCCTCGACTCAGAAACCCTAAAGCATCGACCAAAAAGGCACGAAAAGTTCTGCAGCGCCGCGACCACTGAAGGGGAGATTCGGGGGACAGAAGTCTCTGTTTCGGCACCCTTCCGGGACGGGGAAGTGCCCCCGGAGCCATCTCCATCGATCTCCACCACCATCTCCATCGCCATTGTTGATTCCCATGACGAGGAGGGAGTAGTTCTTCCTCAAGGCTAAGGGCTCTACCGGTAGCTATGTGTTCATCTCTCTCTATGCATGATCTTGTTGTGGTCATGAGCTTTGTAATCAAGTAGATCTACCTTTCTACTCAAGTGCTTCAATAGATATCTGCTCTCCCCACGTGTGTGAAAGTGACAGCGTGCATACCGTGGTGGCACTTAGGCTAGAGTCTACATAAATACTCATCGCGCTTTAATAGATCTATGCTTTTCCCCACGTGTGTGAAAGTGACAGCGTGCACACTGTGTGTGGCACTTAGGCTAGATTACATATATATATATATTTATCATGAGTTATATTTGGAGTTGGATGTCTTTATGAAATTGTGGTGTTTGTTGGAACCATCTAGCGCTCAAGGTGACAGTGTGAGGTTATCTAGATTGGGAAAGGCGGACTTTGAGGTGTGCTTTTATATCCCTACCATGGATTAGAGTGTCCAACCAGAGAGTAGTTAAGAGTAGTATCATGAAGAGAATATATTTATTGGGAGTGTTCACTAGTGAAAGTATGATCCCTATGCCTTGTTTGTAGGGGTTCGTAGCATGGAAAACAAAAAATTTCTATCGCATACAAACAAACAAGCCAAGATCTATCTACTAGATTGTAGCAACGAGTCGATAGAGGAACTCACCCTCGAAGATTCCAAATCGGTTAACGAGAGCAGATTCTCGTGGGTGATGTAGTCGTACACTTGCCGATCTCAAGATCGCGTAGACGATCCTTCTGGCGCTGCGTTCCGGAAGCGCTCCCACAGTCGGTCACACGTTTGGTACTCGACGAAGACCTTCCTCTCCCTTGTTCCAGCAGGCAGCGGAGGTTGTAGCACTCTCCTCGCGATTCCGGCAGCACGACGGCGTGGTACCGGAAGTAGAGGGGAGATCTCGTAGGGCTTCGTCTTAAGCTGGAGCGAGTATGGTGGATTATGAGAGAGCTCCTCGGCGATCTAGGGTTTAGACACACCAAGGAGGAGGTGCTAGAGCTGGCGTCTAGGGCTTGGGGCAGCCCAAGTCGGCGGCTAGGGCAACCCTAGGAGGCGGCGGCAGCTGCAGGAGGTGGTGGCGCCAAGCTAGGGTTTGGGGCAGGGAACTTGTGTGCTAGGAGGAGCAACCCTGCCCCTCCCTTTATAGGTGGGAGGTGCGGCCAAGGGGAGGGGAGTCCCTCCCCAACTCGGCTTGGAGGTGGGCCGCCGGTTGGAGGAGGGAACTCCTCCCCAACTCGGTTTCCACCTCTCCTCCTCTTTCCAAAAACTGCCGTTTGACTTTTCAAACTAGGATTTGAATAAACCCTTTATTTTGGACAGCGATGACACTTAGTACATGATGCAATCATTCCAACTTGTAATGACACATTCATGTACCCCTTCCCCTCCGGAGTGCCGGACATTCCGGAACCTTCTAGAACATTCCCGATGAAAACACTGGAATCATTCCCCAACTCCGAAACAGGACTTTCCTTATATGAATCTTATTCTCCGGACCATTCCGGATCTCCTCGTGATATCCCGGATCCCATCCGAGACTCTGAACAACATTCGGTCTCTTACTCATCATTCCATAACTACTCAAACAACGTCGAATCCTTAAGTGTGTCTCCCTACGGTTCGTGAATTATGCGGACATGATCGAGACACTTCTCCGATCAATAACCAATAGAGGAATCTGGAAATTCATATGGCTCCCACATATTTCTACGATTACTTTGAGATCGAATGAACCACTTACATACGATACCAATTTCCCTTTGTCTCACGATAGTTTACTTATCCGAGGTTATAATCGTCGGTATCTCTGCATACCTAGTTCAACCTCGTTACTGATAAGTACTCTTTTCTCGTTCCCGCGGTATGTGATCCCTTGTGAGCCAGTCACATGCTTGCAAGCTAATTGGATGACATTCCACCGAGAGGGCCCAGAGTATATCTATCCGTCATATGGATGGACAAATCCCACTCTTGATCCATGTGCTTCAACACATACTTTCCGAACACTCAATGCCACCTTTATAGCCACCCAGTTACGGTGTGGTGTTTGATGTCATCAAAGCATCCTTCCGGTGATGGTGATTAACATGATCTCATGGTCGAAGGAATTAGGTTACTATGTATCAGAAAGCATATAGCAAATGAACTATATTAAATGACTTGATCTCTATGCTACGCTTATCTATAGGAGTATGTCCATCACATCATTCTCCTAATGATATGACCCTGTTGTTAATAACATCTCTATGTTCATGATCACGAAACCATGATCATATATTAACCAACAAGCTAGTTTAACAAGAGGGTTTACTAGGGACTCTTTTATGTTTACAAATCACACAAGTATTAATGTTTCCTGTTAATACAATTATAGCATGGTATGTAAACATTTATCATAAGTATGAAGATATGATAATAACCTACTTTATTATTGCCTCTTGGGCATATCTCCAACAGTCTCCCACTTGCACTAGAGTCAATAATATAGTTTCAAACCTTTGTGTATTCAACACCTATGGCTTTCCGGTGTTGCAAGTACACGTTTTCTAGTGGTCCACTGATCTCCGGATCTGACACTTCCAGATCCGTGTGTAATTGCATGTCTTTGCGTCTCTACGCATCACTCATTCTCTAATGAGATGGCTTTGTATGAATTTGGTCCTTTGGTGAGACCTTTAGTTCTTTAGGGTTAAAACATGTTGATAATATTGTCGCACAATATATCTTCATAGTATTATCCCGCTGTGAACTACACCTAGTTTGATAACAAACTACTTGACACAAATGCCCTCTTTAGCTGCTATAGTAGCAGTCATATACTTAGCCTTTTGTTGTAGTATCTGTCACAATGTCTTAACTTTGGAACTCATCCAAATCCATTATGGAACTTACTTTCCATTATATTGTGCCACCCTTAGTTTAGATTGAGATAAACTTAATTTGTATTTTGTGACAAAACTAGTATCAATGTAGTACTTTTACAATGAACTAACCATTTATTTGTCACTTAAATAATATACTCTTAGTTCTTCCAAAAGATCATAAGAATATCCTTACTATTGTCCAATGATCATCTTATGAATCATTCTGGTATATGCTCATAACATTTAGAGCATAGGACCTATCTGGATTTGTACATATCACAGTATGATTGATATAAATATTATTTGTGATTTCATACATCAAGTATCAATCTATACTTGAATCTTTGTTTCACTTACCAAGTGTCAATACACTTGAATATATCATCAGTATTGAACTCATTCAATCCTTTCTGTGCAACAAGAACCTTTCTTGTAGTTTCTATATTGAACACATTCAATATATCATCTATGTACTTTTGGCACAACCATATTAGCGTCTATTGATGCCAAATATTTGGGTTTTGCCTAAGCATTTCATCGAGATTAAATTCTTAATATGTGTTAATAAAAGATACATCATTTCCAATCAACAATATGTCTTCCACATAATGTATTAGAAATATGTCTTAGCGCTCCCACTTAATTTCTTGCAAACGCAAGCATCTTCATTGTCTCTGATGAATTTAAACTCTTTTAACAATTTCATCATTGTGAAGATTTCCAACTCCGCGATGCTTACTTCAACCATTTGAAGTTTGCATATGCATTTAGCATCCTTTGAATTAACAAAACCCTATGGACCGTGTCATGCACACGTCCTAGGTAACAATTCTATTAGAAGAACTTGTTTTGTTTATTCAACTACCATATAACAAAATTATATGTAGTGGTTGCTATATTAATCCGTCTAGACTAAATATCGCCATGAAAGATCAAATCTTCGTCATAGTCAACCTTTGAACTTCCCAACATGTCGACTATTTCAAAGATGTGAAACATCCATGTCTTATTTCTTTTATAGATCCAAATACGACTGTAAGGTCTTGTACCTTTTCAGAGGGTCTTTCAAGTTCAAAGCTTGATCTCTCGTATATGGAACTATCACGGATTTTATGGCTTCAAGCCATTTGACGGAGTCAGGGCCCATCATCGCTTCTTTGTATGTAGTCAGATCATTATTGTCAAATAATGATTTAACTCTCAAATCTTGGTATTTGATTGTTTACCCGACCTACTTGTTTGATAGAAACTTTGACCTTCGTAACCACAACCTTTGAGGCACGTGAGCCATGAGCATTGTTGCTGCCTCCGGAACACTTTTCGGCGCTGCGCAACTTTGCACATATAGCTAAGGTTCCTTTAACCTTATCAAAGTTCTATTGTCCTCCCACTTATCTTTTCACGAAAAATTCCTTCTCAAAGAAACTTGACGTTCTAAGCGACAAACACTTTTGTCCCTGGTGTTTATGGAGGAATACTTAATAGTTATTCGAAATAACATACAAAGACAGGTTCATCCGACTTTGGTTGCAAACATCCTTTTTATGCATAGCATGCCAATGTTTAAGAAAGGACAACTTGAGTTTTATCCCAAACCATAACTTTATATGGTGTCATTTCAACGGATTATGATGGAGCTCTTTTCAGTGGAAAAACGGTAGTCTCTAAAGCTTTTAATCTTTAAAATATAATGGCAGTTTTATGAATTATACCTTTGATCTTACCATGTCAAACAAGGTTGCTCCATACTCTTATGGTGTTTCGGGAAATGCAAATCCACGGAACGATTCCTTAAATCTTAGGTATTATGCTAAACTTGTAACTCAAATATCTTCCTTTATGATCTTATCATAAACTATTTATATTCTTGGTACAATGATTTTGCACTTCATGTTGAAAGTCTTTGATCTTTTCAAATATTTCATACTTCATCCTTATTAAGTAAATATTCATATATTCACTCAAATTTTCGGAGAAAGCATATGAAGTTGAAATCCATCGCTTTTGACTACACATAATGGACTTCGTACAACAATATGTACAAGTTCCAATAAGCTAGTCATTCGTTCCCTTTTGGCCTACGAATGAAGTTTTAATTATCTCTGGGAAAGTTTCACAAGAGTCATGTGATCAAAAATCAAAAGACTCCAAAATTCTATCCACATGGAGTTTCTTCATGTTTTCTTTCCAATATAATTTAAACGGCGATGTCACTTCCTAAGTGATCTTTCAATCAATTTGTCTTTCGACATTTTTAGCACTAGTTTTATGGATGTGATTTCTCCAACGAGATTTGTGAATCATCCATCTTTTATGGATTATGGCAATTATTTGAACAACCCTTTTGTTCTCATAATACCTGATAAAACAAATCTTGAAGGCAAGCTTTGATGTTTAACGAGCAACACAATAACCCTTTATTTGTTCTCGATGAACATCATCACATATTCTTTTGCTAGTTACTTAGGCCATTGTAGTTCATGAATTGTGTTGTTTCGTATGACGATTCATACCAACAAATTCAGTATCAAATACTTAAGAACCACATTGTTTAATAAGCAAAGAATATAGCCATAACATGTATATCATCTATATACTTAAACTGAACAATTCTAGTCTTTTCTTTTCTGCCATATATTTATGAGATTCTCTTTCAGTATTTCCTTTTCTGTTTGAAAGAATCTATCAACATCAATAGTGGAGTCATACATATGACACATAGTCCAAAGTATGTATAGTTAAATACCAATGTCTTTGGACTTGCACTTTGAAGTAGATCACCATCATCAAATGTTTGGTGTTCTTTCAAATTCCTTTCTTTAGTAATCTCTTGGTGTAGTAAACATTTTACCTACATCAAATATTCACCTTTATCATGGAATCGTCCATGATCAAGCTACTTTTATCTTATAACGATGAATTACGAGTATAATGTTGCTGTCCAAAACCTTTTGGAGGATTAGGACAACAAGTGTCTCCAACCCTTTGCAAATTCTCATCAAATATGAGAACATGTCTTTTACCATATTATACTCTATCATGTTGCAACCAAAACTTCGTTTCAGATATCACAATATCTTCCACACATCATGGTTTCTGAAACAACTCTTTCAGATCCTATATAACCTTGATATTAAGACAATCCTTTGAATATCAAGAATCATGGAGACAAACATGAACTCATACACTAACACTTGGAATTGTCACTCTTGTTTTAATACCAATTATTAAACTTCATGGAGTAACCGGAACTTACTGAAAGTTTGCAATAGGACTTTTAAAACTTTAGATTAACACTTCAAAACAATACGATACCAGTTCGTAAAGTAACTAACCAGAATTCTATAGTTCTATCATCTCAATTATAACTAAGCGCAAGGTGGTAAACGGATGCCAATGACTACAACAACTATGCAATTCACTTTGATTTATTTTATGATAAATAGTGTTCAACTTTTAATTATATTGCTGTTGAACTCCCACTCAAAACAATATCCCTCACATTGTTTTAGTGATCACACGAACCAAATCCACCACATCAAAACCGATCATCACGAGAGTTGATGTAGCTTCAATGGCGAACAATCAACATGTTCATCATATCTACTATATGACTCATGCTTTACCTTTCGGTGATCCGTGTTCCAAGACCATGTCTGTACATGCTAGGCTCATCAAGATCAACCTTAGCTTCCGCATGAGCAAATCTGGCTTGCTCACGTTGTATACACTCGCAGAATCTAACACACCCGATCATCACGTGGTGCTTCAAAACAACGAGCTTTAGCAACGGTGCTTACTAAGGATGAACACTTTATGACTTGAAATTCATGTGCATGAGGGATCATCTTATAATGCTACCGTCGTCTACTAAGCAATACAAGATGCATAAAGGATTAACATCACATGCAATTCATAATATGTGATATGATATGGCCTTTCTTCTTTGTGCTTCCGATCTCCATCTTCTAGCACGAACATGATCCCCATCATCACTGACATTGCATCAAGGTCAATGATGCTTCTCCATGGTTGTCGTCCACCGGCTTCAACTATTACAACTACTTTGAATAGACACGCGGGTCTTAACAGAAATTAAAGACAACCATATGGCTCCTGCCGGTTGCCGACTTACAATAAGGAACATTGCATACATCATATATAATCACAATCATGGCCATATCACATCACTGCACACCCCTTCAAAACAAAGTTAGACGCCTATACTTTCTTTGCATATTTTACGTGGTTTGGGGCTTTCAATAAGTGTCGCTCTAACTTACGAACAAGAACCACAACATTGATACTAGTATTGTTAATCACCCGTTGTAAATTGGATCTTAACTATGCTAGGAGAAACAGGCACCCGCAAAGCCACTTATGCAATACAAGTTGCATGTCAAGCGTGGAGCAAGTCTCATGAACGATGTCATGTAAGGTTAGCCCGGGCCGCTTCATCCCAACATACCGCAAGATGCAAAGTACACAAGAAGCAATCGACAATAAAAGCATCAATGCCCACAATGACCATTGTGTTCTACTTGTGCAACAGATCTACATATAGACACGGCTCTAATACCACTGTAGGGGTTCGTAGCATGGAAAACAAAAATTTTCTATCGCATACAAACAAACAAGCCAAGATCTATCTACTATATTGTAGCAACGAGTCGATAGAGGAACTCACCCTCGAAGATTCCAAAGCGGTTAACGAGAGCAGATTCTCGTGGGTGATGTAGTCGTACACTTGCCGATCTCAAGATCGCGTAGACGATTTTTCCGGCGCTGCGTTCCGGCAGCGCTCCCGCAGTCGGTCACACGTTCGGTACTCGACGAAGACCTTCCTCTCCCTTGTTCCAGCAGGCAGCGGAGGTTGTAGCACTCTCCTCGCAATTCCGGCAGCACGACGGCGTGGTACCGGAAGTAGAGGGGAGATCTCGCAGGGCTTCGTCTTAAGCCGGAGCGAGTATGGTGGATTATGAGAGAGCTCCTCGGCGATCTAGGGTTTAGACACACCAAGGAGGAGGTTCTAGAGCCGGCGGCTAGGGCTTGGGGCAGCCCAAGTCGGCGGCTAGGGCAACCCTAGGAGGCGGCGGCAGCTGCAGGAGGTGGTGGCGCCAAGCTAGGGTTTGGGGCAGGGAACTTGTGTGCTAGGAGGGGCAGCCCTGCCCCTCCCTTTATAGGTGGGAGGTGCGGCCAAGGGGAGGGGAGTCCCTCCCCAACTCGGCTTGGAGGTGGGCCGCCGGTTGGAGGAGGGAACTCCTCCCCAACTCGGTTTCCACCTCTCCTCCTCTTTCCAAAAACTGCCGTTTGACTTTTCAAACTAGCCGTTTGACTTTTCAAACTAGGATTTGAATAAACCCTTTATTTTGGACAGCGATGACACTTAGTACATGATGCAATCATTCCAACTTGTAATGACACATTCATGTACCCCTTCCCCTCCGGAGTGCCGGACATTCCGGAACCTTCTAGAACATTCCCGATGAAAACATCGGAATCATTCCCCAACTCCGAAACAGGACTTTCCTTATATGAATCTTATTCTCCGGACCATTCCGGATCTCCTCGTGATATCCCGGATCCCATCCGAGACTCCGAACAACATTCGGTCTCTTACTCATCATTCCATAACTACTCAAACAACGTCGAATCCTTAAGTGTGTCTCCCTACGGTTCGTGAATTATGCGGACATGATCGAGACACTTCTCCGATCAATAACCAATAGAGGAATCTGGAAATTCATATGGCTCCCACATATTTCTACGATTACTTTGCGATCGAATGAACCACTTACATACGATACCAATTTCCCTTTGTCTCACGATAGTTTACTTATCTGAGGTTATGATCGTCGGTATCTCTGCATACCTAGTTCAACCTCGTTACTGATAAGTACTCTTTTCTCGTTCCCGCGGTATGTGATCCCTTGTGAGCCAGTCACATGCTTGCAAGCTAATTGGATGACATTCCACCGAGAGGGCCCAGAGTATATCTATCCGTCATATGGATGGACAAATCCCACTCTTGATCCATGTGCTTCAACACATACTTTCCGAACACTCAATGCCACCTTTATAGCCACCCAGTTACGGTGTGGTGTTTGATGTCATCAAAGCATCCTTCCGGTGATGGTGATTAACATGATCTCATGGTCGAAGGAATTAGGTTACTATGTATCAGAAAGCATATAGCAAATGAACTATATTAAATGACTTGATCTTTATGCTACGCTTATCTATAGGAGTATGTCCATCACATCATTCTCCTAATGATATGACCCTGTTGTTAATAACATCTCTATGTTCATGATCACGAAACCATGATCATATATTAACCAACAAGCTAGTTTAACAAGAGGCTTTACTAGGGACTCTTTTATGTTTACAAATCACACAAGTATTAATGTTTCCTGTTAATACAATTATAGCATGGTATGTAAACATTTATCATAAGTATGAAGATATGATAATAACCTACTTTATTATTGCCTCTTGGGCATATCTCCAACATTGTTTCCAAGCATTAAAACACCGTTTGCAACTAGATCTGTTACATGTTTGCTTGCTTCCATATTTTTTCCTTTAGTCTGTTCCACCCCGTCAAGCTTTTTTCTGGCACCGTTGTCTTATAATCATACCACTTGTATTTCACTATCTAGACAAGTGTATTGGGTGTGTTGGGGACACAAGAGACTTCTTGTATCTTGATTGCAGGGTTGCTTGCGAGGGATACCTTTGACCACTTCCTCCTTGAGATCGATAAACCTTGGGTAATCCACTTAAGGGAAACTTGCTGTTATTCTACAAACCTCTGCACTTGGAGGCCCAACAACTGTCTACAAGAATAGAAGTGCGTAGACATCATGCACTCATCTTCTTTTCTGAAATTTTTAGACAAACATCAAACCAAGTAATTTCCAAGTTGATAAATGATGAGGAACTACTATAGGAACTTGCTAGAGGGCTAAACATGCATCAAAATGAAATCTCTAAGCATAGAACAAGCATGCAAGCTCACACAAACTGTCACCTGTAGGGGTTCATAGCATGGAAAACAAAAAAATTCTACCGCATGAACACAAACAAGTCAGGATCTATCTACTAGATTGTAGCAACGAGTCGATTAGAGTACTCACCCTCGAAGATACCAAAGTGGTTAACAAGTGCAGATTCTCGTGGGTGATGTAGTCGTACACTTGCCGATCTCAAGATCGCAAAGACGATCCTTCCAGCGCTGCGTTCCGGCAGCGCTTCCACAGTCGGTCACACGTTCGGTACACGATGAAGACCTTCCTCTCCCTTGTTCTAGCAGGCAGCGGAGGTTGTAGTTCTCCCCTTGCGATTTCGGCAGCACGACGGCGTGGTGTCAGAAGTAGAGGGAAGATACCGCAGGATTCGCCTAAGCCGGAGCGGGTTATGGTGGAAAATTAGGGTTTCCATCGATCTAGGGTTTAGAGGGACGGAGAGGAGGAGGAGGCACGGCGGCCGTTGGCGGCGGCGCTGGGGGGCGGCGACGCAGCGGCAGTGTGGGGAGGGGCTGGTGTTGTGTCTGTTGGGGCACCCCTTCCCTCTATTTATGAGAGGGAGGGCTGCTTGGGAGAGGGGAGTTTGAATCCTTCCCCAACTCCCTCTCCTAGTTGGCTTGTGGTGGAGGGAAAGAAGGATTCTTTCCTTCCTCCACCAGGATACATTGTCCCAGTTTGACTTTTCAAACTTGCCTTTTGACTTTCAATTTGGAGCTTAATTTATTTCTTATGCCCAACCAAGTTACCTAGGACATGATGCAATCATTCCACTTATTCATGACACATTCATGTACCCTTCCCCTTCCCGTCCAGTGAACCTTCTAGACCCTTCTAGATCATTCCGATGAAAACACTGGAATCATTCCCAAACTACGGAATTGGACTTTCCTTATATGAATCTTATTCTCCGGACCATTCCAGATCTCCTCGTGATATCGTGGATCCCTTCCGAGACTCCGAACAACATTCGGTCTCCATACTTACATTCCATATCTACTAAACAACATCGAATCCTTAAGTGTGTCTCCCTACGGTTCATGAATTATGCAGACATGACCGAGACTCTTCTCTGATCAATAACCAATAGAGGAATCTAGAAATTCATATGTCTCCCACATATTTCTATGATTACTTTGCGATCGAATGAACCACTTACATACGATACAAATTTCCCTTTGTCTCGTGATAGTTTACTTATCCGAGGTATGATCATCGGTATCTCTGCATACCTAGTTCAACGTCGTTACTGATAAGTACTCTTTTCTCGTTCCCGTGGTGTGTGATCCCTTGTGAGCCCGTCACATGCTTGCAAGCTATTTGGATGACATTACACCGAGAGGGCCCAAATTATATCTATCCGTCATATGGATGGACAAATCCCACTCTTGATCCATGTGACTCAGCACATGCTTTCTGAACACTCAATGCCACCTTTATAGCCACCCAGTTAAGGTGTGTTGTTTGATGTAATCAAAGCATCCTTCCAATGATGGTGATTAGCATGATCTCATGGTCAAAAGAATTAGGTTACTATGTATCAGAAAGCTTATAGCAAACAAACTATTAAAATGACTTGATCTTTATGCTATGCTTAACTATAGGAGTATGTCCATCACATCATTCTCCTAATGATATGACCATGTTGTTAATAACATCTCAATGTTCATGATCAGGAAACCATGATCATATATTAACCAACAAGCTAGTTTAACAAGAGGCTTTACTAGGGACTCTTTTATGTTTACAAATCGCACAAGTATTAATGTTTCCGGTTAATACAATTAAAGCATGGTATGTAAGCATTTATCATAAGCATGAAGATATGATAATAACCACTTTATTATTGCCTCTTGGGCATATCTCCCACATCACCTACACTAGCAAAATACTAAAGATACCATCTACCAATCAAAAATCTAATTGGACAAGCGGAGGAGGCACATACCAAGGAGAAATCCCTCCAAAAATCAGCTGCAAAGATGGGTTGAGCAAGGAGATCGAAAATCGGGAGCAAGAACAGCAGGAACTCGAGATTGAGAAATTTTTCCGGTGTTTTTCGGGAGAGAGAAAGTAGTGGTTGGAAGGAGACACTTTGGAGGGCCATAGGTGGGCCCCACCCAGGCCAGGCGCCCTAGGGCTGGCCGCACCACTAGGGGGTGTGCTGGCCTGGTGGATCCCCCTAGGCCACTCCAGGTGTCCCTCTGCCCCTTTTTTGAGGAAAAATTTAATATGAATTTTCTGGAATTTTCGAAACTTTATTTTTGGCCAATTTTCAGGCTATGAAAATTGATTTTCTCGTAGAAAAATATTTTTTTAGACAAAGCAAAAGAAAACAAAAACCAAAACTACAGAAGTTCTAAGACACTCTAACAATCAAACAACTAGCAAAACTAAAGCTAGAAGAGGAAGAGCAAAGACTAGGAAGGAGGTTCCTCAACAGTTTTATGTTTCTTTTATATCTCTTATGAGGACTACTTTCACCTTGTTGAGAATCCTGCTCAATTATTTTAGGGTGTCCTTCAGGATATAAAGGATCTTGAGTAGCAGCACCACCCCTAGTTCTAATTCCATAAGCATGTTTTTTCTCAAGAAGCATTAACTAGCATATCTTTTTGTACCTTAGCAAGTTGATCAATTTGGGTTTGAACCATTTGGAAGTGTTTACAAAGCATTTTAACATCATTAGAAGTTCTTTCCACAATATCTTTCAACTCATTAATATCTCTAGAGTTTTCCAATAAATGATTCTGAACTTGTTTATTAAAATTATGTTGTTTAACAATAAAAATGTCAAGTTCCTCTAAGCATTGATCAGGAGGTTTACTTCATCAAAGTGTTGGAGAGAGTGTACCTCAATAGTGGAAGAGTGGGGAATTGGCTTACATAATTCTTCTATAGGAGGTAAATTCTTCACATTTTAATATCTAATACCTTTCTCCTTAATACATTTCTTACCTTCTTTCATCACTTCATCATTTAATGCAATCATTCCCCTCTTCTTTTGTGTTGGTGTTGGAGTTGGTTTAGGCACAATTGGTTCAGGAGTAATGGCCTCAGGTGTATGTAGCTCAGTTAAATTCCAATCATCATAATTCTTGCTTATTTTAGCCATTAATTCTTCAACATATGTAGGAGTTATTTTCCTGAAAACACAATCAGCAAAACTATCTAGGTATGTCCTAGAATCATCAGTTAGTCCATTATAATAAATATCAAGAAGCTCATTTTTAGGCAATGGACATCTAGGATGTGCATGAATCAAGGCACACAACCTTGTCCATGACTCGGGCAATTTCTCTTCTTCTCCCTGTATAAAATCAAAAAGTTTCTGCAAAGCAGCATGTTTAGCACTGGGAGGAAAATATTTTCGAAAGAAAGAAGAAATCAAGCAATCAGGGCTATCAATGGATCCAAGAGGTAATCTATTAAACCAAGCCTTATCTTCTCCTTTTAGTGAAAAAGGGAAGATCTTTCTAACAAAGTACTTGCGCATCTTAAAATCATCAGAGAATAAGGCACTCATAGTGGAAAGCTCATTCATATGTGACACAACACTTCCATTTTCAGTCCCACAAAAAGGTTCATTATCAACAATGTCTATATAGGATAAATCAAGAGAAAAATCATAATCTTTTTCTGTAATATCTATGGGAGAAGTAGCAAACTTAGCATCAGAAGACAGTTTATGAATAATGGTACGTCTCTCAAGGAGAATCCTAATAGCACTAGCACTATGTGTGTTTTGGTACTCTTCAATAAATTCGTCAGTCATTTCAGTATAACCATCATTAATATCATAACTCTCTCTAGACTCATGTGAGCTAACAGGTGTAATAGTGTCTTCCTCTAGGAGTTTCAGTGTTTCCCAAAATAGTTATAGCAATAGTAGCATCTAGGAAAGGACCTAATGAACCACTCACATCACGCACAATAGAAGTAACATCATGAGTATCATAAGCAATTTCAGATTCAGCAGCAGTAGTAGTGTGTGTAGCATGTGTATGTGGTGGTGGTGTGACAAGCTTACTTATAACAGACGGTGAATCAAGAGCAGCAGAGGTTTTTAGGACTGTACCTCTTCTTTTGGTGGATGGTAAAATAGGAAACTTTCCATCACGAGAGTTCCCCATGATGAAAGGAATAGCAGTGAACAATAATAGATCCAAGTGAACTTACAAATAAAGCTATGCTCCCCGGCAACGGTGCCAGAAAATAGCCTTGATGACCCACAAGTATAGGGGATCGCAACAGTCTTCGAGGGTAGTATTACCCAATTTATTGATTTGACACAAGGGGAGCCAAAGAATACTTATAAGCCTTAACAACTGAGTTGTCAATTCAGCTACACCTGGAAATAGTCTTGCTCACAACAGTTTATCAGTAGCAACAGTTTTATAGTGGCAATAGCAAAGTAACAATAGCAGTGAAACAAAGGCAGTAGTAACAATAGTTGCAAATAGTAGGATATGAGTGCGGTAGGCATAGAGATGGATGGACGGGCGTTGCATGGACAAGTCTAAACATGTAACTTCAAGATCTAGGGCATTTGCAGATAAATAAGATAAAGCATCCAAGTACTAAACAATCATAGGCATGTGCTCCATATATAGTCATACGTGCTCGCAATAAGAACTTGCACATCATCTTTTGTCCTGCCAGCCCGTTGTAGAGGGGCCTCAAGGGAATCTACTGGCAATTAAGGTACTCCTTTTAATAGAGTACCGGAGCAAAGCATTAACACTCCATGAACACACGTGATCCTCATATCACAGCCATCCCCTCCGGCTGTCCCAATTTCTGTCACTTTGGGGCCTTTGGATCCAGACAATGATATGTGTACACAACTTGCAGATAAGATCACAAACAATACTATCATCATGAATCAATAATAAGTTCAGATCTGAGATCATGGCACTCGGGCCCTAGTGACAAGCATTAAGCACAACAAGTTGCAACAAAGTCAAATAGCACTAATAGAGATACTAGGCACCATGCCCTAACAATCTTATTCGATTACATGATAGAACTCATCCAATCCCTACCATTCCCATAGCATACATCAGGGGATTACTCACTCATGGATGGGGGAAACATGGACGGTTGATGGAGAGGCGTTGTTGATGATGATGGCGATGATCCTCTCCAAATTCCCCGTCCCGGCAGGGTGCCAGAACGGAGTTTCTGGTTTCGAATCACGGTTTCTGGTGGTGGGGGCGCAGCGGAACTCTTTCTGGAAAAACGTCGACCCCCCCTGAGTTTTTAGTTAAAGAGGCAACTTATAGGCGAAGAGGGAGGCCGAGGGGGTGCCCGAGGCGGCCACGCCCCTCCCAGGCGCGGCCTGGGCTGGCCCGCGTGGCCAGGGGGTGTGGGCCCCTCGTGGCCCTCCTTCGTCTCGTCTTCTGGCTCCGTGAGTCTTCTGGTGAAATAGGATTTTTGGCATATTTTCTAGGATTTTTCTTGATAGTTTATTTTCTGCACAAAAACTAGACCACAAGGTAATTCTGCTGAAAACATCGTTAGTCTGTGTTAGTTCTATCCAAATCACACAAGTTTAGAGGAGAAACAATAGCAAAAGTGTTCGGGAAAGTAGATATGTTTTGGACATATCAACGGGACGTATGCAGAGATATCGAAGATCAAACCTCGGATAAGTAAAGTATCGCGAGACAAAGGGAAATTGGTATCATATGTAAATGATTCATTCGATTGCAAAGTAATCATTGAAATAAGTGGGAGCCATATGAATTTACAGATTCCTCTATTGGTTATTGATCAGAGAAGAGTCTCGGTCATGTCTGCATAATTCATGAACCATAGGGAGACACACTTAAGGATTCGATGGTGTTTAGTAGATATGGAATGTGAGTAAAGGGACCGAATGTTGGTCGGAGTCTCAGATTGGATCCACGATATCACGAGAGATCCGGAATGGTCTGGAGAATATGATTCATATAAGGAAAGTCAATTTTCGGGGATCGGAAATGTTTTCGGTGTTTTGACCGGAAGCTTCTAGAATGTTCTAGATGGTCCACCACCCCGGGAGAGGGTCACTTGGAGAGTGGCATGCCCTAGGGGTTAGCCGCACCAAACCCTAAAGGGTCAATTCAGCCAAGACTAGTAAAAGGGTCAAACCCTAGTTTGAATAGTCAAATCCTAGTTTGAAAAGTCAAACTCTAGTTTTTGGTAAGAGGGAACTCTTGGTGGAAAAGGTTTCAACCTCTTCCTTTGGAGGCCGAGTTAGGGAGGGTTTCCACCTGGGCTGGGAACACCCTTGGATGCCCCCACCTATATAAGGAGGGGTGGGGGCGCACCCCAAGGCATCCCCCTTGCCCTAGGCGCCCGAGACCCAATCCCTAGGCCGCTGCTGTCCCTCTAAGACGCCGACACCCTAGATCCCATCTAAACCACTACTGTCGTCTAGACTAAACCCTAGCCACGAGGCTCTCTCTACTCCACCATACCCGCTCCGGCTTAGGCGAAGCCCTGCGGGATCTCCCCTCTACTTTAGTCACCATACCGTCGTACTGCCGGAATCGCGAGGAGAGAGCTACAACCTCCGCTGCCTGCTGGAACAAGGGAGAGGAAGGTCTTCATCGAGTAACGTACGTGTGACCGACTGCGGAAGCGCTGCCGGAACACGGCGCCAGAAGAATCGTCTACGCGATCTTGAGATCGGTAAGTGAACGACTACATCACCCACGAGAATCTACTCTCGTTAACCGTTTTGGATCTTCGAGGGTTAGTACTCTATCAACTCATTGCTACAATCTAGTAGATAGACCTTGGCTTGTGCTTGTTCATCCGATAGAATTTTTTGTTTTCCATGCTACGAACACCTACAGTGGTATCAGAGCCGTGTCTACAAGTAGATCTGTTGCACGAGTAGAAGATAATGGTTATTGTGGGCGTTGATGCTTTTGTTGTCGATTGCTTCTTGCATACTTTGAATCTTGCGGGATGGTGGGATGAAGCGGCCCGGGCTAACCTTACATGACATCGTTCATGAGACTTGCTCCACGCTCAATATGCAAATTGTATTGCATAAGTGGCTTTGCGGGTGTCTGTCTCTCCCAACATAGTGAAGATTCAATTTACAACGGGCACTTGACAATACTAGTATCAACATTGCGGTTCTTGTTCGTAAGTTAGAACGATTCTTATTCGAAAGACCCAAACCACGAAAACATGCAAAGAAAATTAGAGGCATCTAACTTTGTTTTGCAGGGGTGTGCTGTGATGTGATATGGCCATGATTGTGATTATATATGATGTATGCAATGATCCTTATTGTAAGTTGGCAACTGGTAGGAGCCTTATGGTTGTCTTTTAATTTCCTTAAGACTTGCGTGTCTATTATTCAAAGTAGTTGTAATAGTTGATGATGGTGGAAGACAACCATGGAGCGGTGCCATTGACCTTGAATCCACGCCGGTGATGATGGAGATCATGTTCGTGCTTGAATATGGAGATCAGAAGCACAAGAAGAAAGTTCGTATCATATCACATATTATGAATTGCATGTGATGTTAATCCTTTTATGCATCTTGTATTGCTTAGATCGCAAAGGTAGCATTATAAGATGATCCCTCTCACAAAATATCAAGTTATAAAGTGTTCGTCCTTAGTAGGCACCGTTGCCAAGACTCGTTGTTTTGAAGCACCACGTGATGATCGGGTGTGTTAGATTCTGCGAGTGTATACAGCGGGAGCAAGCCAGATTTTCTCATGCAGAAACTAAGGTTGCATCTTGGAGAGCCTAGCATGTACATACATGGCATCGGAACACGGAATACCGAAAGGTAAAGAATGAGTCATATAGATGATATGATGAACATGATGATTGTTCGCCTTTGAAACTACATCATGTCTCGTGATGATCGCACTTGGTGTAGTGGATTTGGTTCGTGTGATCACTAAAACGATGTGAGGGATATTGTTTTGAGTGGGAGTTCAATAGTAATATGATTAAAAGTTGAACACTATTTATCATAAATTAAATCATAGTGAATTTGCATAGTTGTTGTAGTCATTGGCATCCGTTTATCACCTTGCGCTTAGTTATAATTGAGATAATAGAACTATAGAATTTTGGTTAATTACTTTACGAACTGGTATCGTATTGTTTTGAAGTGTTAATCTAAAGTTTAAAGTCCTATTGCAAACTTTCAGTAAGTTCTGGTTACTCCGTGAAGTTTAATAATTGGTATTAAATCAAGAGTAACAATTCTAGTGTTAGTATATAAGTATCATGTTTGTCTCCATGATTCTTGATATTTTAAATATTGTTTTAATATCAAGGTTATCGGGGAGCTAGAAGAATTGTTTCAGAAACCATCATGTGTGGAAGATATTGCGATATCTGAAACGATGTTTTGGTTGCAACGTGATAGAGTATAATTAATGTTCTCATGTTTGATGGGAATTTGCAAAAGGTTGGAGACACTAGTTGTCCTAATCCTCCAAAAGGCTTTGGAGAGCAACATTATACTCGCGATTCACCGTTATAAGCTAAAGTAGCTTGATCATGGTAATAACCATGATAAGGATGAATATAAGATATAGGTAAAATGTTTACTACACTAAAAGATTACTAAAGAATGGAATTTGAAAGAACACCAAGCATTTTATGATGGTGATCTACTTCCAAGTGGAAGTCCAAAGATATTGGTATTTAACTATACACGCTTTGGACTATGTGTCATGAGTATGGCGCCACCGTTGATGTTGATTGTGAGACCCTGTAGCATGGCTCAACAGGATTGATAGGAAACCCATAACCAACAAGTTGCAACTTATTTTACGGAAGCTCATTCGAAAAGAACTCTAAGGTTAAGCTTGCTTGGCCTAGAGCAATTCTAGGATGGGTGACCGACCGGGAAGTGGGTACCAATTGCGCACGAGTAAGGACAAAGTGCACAGAAAAGACTAGTGTTGGTCTGTGGGGTTAATCTAGAGATCCTGTTGAGCTGCTAGAAGTGAGAGCCATCGGTCCGGAGTGACCGGGGGTGTTACATTGATAGATTCTTTAGAAAGGATAAAGAAATGCTAAAAGAGAAATCTAAGAAATATATGGCATAAAAGAAAAGACTAGAATTGTTCAGCTTAGGTATATAGAAGATATACATGTTATGGATATATTCTTTGCTTGTTAAACAATGTGGTTCTTAAGTATTGGATACTAAATTTTTTAGTGTGAATCGTCATACAAAACAACACAATTCATGAACTACAATGGCCTAAGTAACTAGGAAAAGAATATGTGATGATAGTCATCGAAAACAAATAAAGAGTTATTGTGTTTCTCGTTGATATCAAAGCTTGCCTTCAAGATTTATTTTAATCAAGTATTATATGAGAACAAAATGATTGTTCAAATAATTTCTGTATTCCATAATAGATGGATGATATACAAATCTAGTTGGAGAAATCACATCCATAAAATTAATGCTAAAAAGGTCAAAAGACAATTGATTGAAAGATCACTTAGGAAGTGACATCGCCGTTTAAATTATATTGGAAAGAAAAACAAGAAGAAACTCCATGTTGATGGAATTTTGGAGTCTTTTTATTTTCGATCAAATGACGCTTGTGAAACTTTCCTATAGATAATTAAAACTCCGTTCATAGGCAAAAAGTGAACGAATGACTAGATTATTGGAACTTGTGCATATAGATGTATGAAGCCCATTATGTGTAGTCTAGAGCGATGGATTTCAACTTCATATGCTTTCTCCAAAAAATTTAGTGAATATATGAATATTTACTTAATAAGGATGAAGTGTGAAACATTTGAAAAGTTCGAAGACTTTCAAGATGAAGTGAAAAATCAATGTAACAAGAGAATGAAGAATTTATGATAGGATCATAAAGGAATATATTTGAGTTACAAGTTTAGTATAACACCTAAGATTTGAGGAATCGTTCCATGGATTTGCGTTCCTGAAACACCATATGAGTATGGATTAATCGAGATATGTAATAAAACCCTGTTTTACATGATAAGATCAAAGGTGTCATTTATAAAAATGCCATTATATTTTAAAGATTATAAGTTTTAGTGACTACCGCCTTTTCACTGAAAAGAGCTCCATCATGATCCGTTGAAATGACACCATATAAATTTATGGTCTGGGATAAAACCCAAGTTGTCCTTTTTTAAACATTTTTATGATATGCATAAGTAAGATGTTTATAACCAAAGTCGGATGAGCGTGTCTTTGTAGGTTATTTTGAATAATCATTGAGTATTCCTCCATAACACCAGAGACAAAAGTGTTTGTCGCTTAGAACGTCAAGTTTCTTTAAGAAGAAATTTTTCATGAAAAGTTTAAGTGGGAGAACAATAGAACTTTGATAAGGTTAAGAGAACCTTATCTATATGTGCAAAGTTGTGCAGCACCAGAAAGTGTTCCGGAGGCAGCAACAACGATCATGGCTCACATGCCTCAAAGGTTGTGGTTACGGAGGTCTAAGTTCCTATTGAACAAAGTAGTTCGGGTAAACAATCAAATACCAAGATTTGAGAGTTAGATCATTATTTGAAAATGATGAACCGACTACATGCAAAGAAGCGATGATGGGCCCTGACTCCATAAAAATGAAGCTATAGAATCTGTGATAGTTCCATACACGAGAAATCAAGCTTTGAACTTGGAAGACCCTCTAGAAAGATGTATTACCTCACAGTAGTGTTTGGATCTATAAACAAAAAGACATGGATGTTTGACATCTATGAAATAGTCGACATGTCGGAAAAGAGTTCATGACAATGTTCAAAGGTTAACGATGACAAGATTTGATCTTTCATAGCGATATTTAGTCTAGACGGATTAATGTATCAACCACTACATATAATTCTGTTATATGGTAGTTGAACAAACAAAACAAAGTTCTTTTAATAGAATTGTTACCTAGGACGTGTACATAACACGATCCAAAGGGTTTTTTTAATTCAAAGGATGCTAAAAGCGTATGAGAACTTCAATGGTTGAAATAAGCATCACGGAGTTGGAAACTTCACCATGATGAAACTATTAAAAGAGTTTAATCTCATCAGAGATGATGAAGATGCTTGCATTTGCAAGAAATTAAGTGGGAGCGCTAAGAAATATTTCTAATACATTATGTGGAAGACATATTGTTGATTGGAAATGATGTATCTTTTGTTAATACAAGTTAAGAATTTCATTTCAATGAAAGACTTAGGTAAAACCCAAATGTTTGGCATCAACATCTATATAGATAGATTGAGACGCTAATATGGTTGTACCAAATGTACATAGATGAGATATTGAAAGAGTTCAGTATGGAAATGTCAAGAAAGGTTCTTGCCACACTGAAAGAATTAAATAAAAATTCAAGTGTATCGACACTTGGTATAAGTGAAACAAAGATTCAAGTATTTTTTGATTAATAGGCTAATGCAAATAATGGCAGAAATCTGTCAAAATAGACCAGCAGGTAAAAACTGATTTTTTCGAAGACCTTATGTTGCTCAAATAAAAAAGTTTTAAACTAACAAAATTTATATAACAACATGGGGCATAAGCTTAGAAAATTACATCTCAATCCGATATACTGGGATTTTTCATGAATTTTTACAGTGAAGCACAAAAATCTGTTTCGGGATAGCAACTTCCCCAAATCTTACTTATCTCTCATTAGAGGTAATTCTTGTTCGAGATATGCCCAAGAGGCAATAATAAAGTGGTTATTATCATATGTTCATGCTTATGATAAATTTTTACATGCCATGCTATAATTGTATTAACCGGAAACATTAATACTTGTGTGATTTGTAAACATGTAAGAGTCCCTAGTAAAGCCTCTTGTTAAACTAGCTTGTTGGTTAATATATGATCATGGTTTCCTGATCATGAACATTGAGATGTTATTAAAAACAAGGTCATATCATTAGGATAATGATGTGATGGACATACTCCTATAGTTATGCATAACATAAGATCAAGTCATTTAAATAGTTCACTTGCTATAAGCTTTCAGTACATAGTAACCTAAATCCTTAGACCATGAGATCATGTTAATCACCATCACTAGATGGATGCTTTGATGACATTAAACACCACTTCGTAATTGGGTGGTTATAAAGGTGGCATTGAGTCTTCGGGAAGTATGTGTTGAGGCACATGGATCAAGAGTGGGATTTGTCCATCCATATGACGGATAGATATACTCTGGGCCCTCTGGGTGGAATGTCATCCAATTATCTTGCAAGCATGTGATTGGCTCACAAGGGATCACATATCACGGGAATGAGAAAAGAGTACTTGTCGGTAACAAGGTTGAACTAGGTATGCAGAGATACCGATGATCAAACCTCGGATAAGTAAAGTATCACGAGACAAAGGGAAATTGGTATCATATGTAAATGGTTCATTTGATCGAAAAGTAATCGTAGAAATATGTGTGAGACATATGAATTTCTAGATTCCTCTATTGGTTATTGATCAGAGAAGAGTCTCGGTCATGTCTGCATAATTCACGAACCGTAGGGAGACACACTTAAGGATTCGATGTTATTTAGTAGATATGGAATGTGAGTAAAGAGACCGGGTGTTGTTCGGAGTCTCAGATTGGATCCGGGATATCACGAGGAGATTCGGAATGGTATGGAGAATAAGATTCATATAAGTAAAGTCAATTTCCGGGGATCGGAAATATTTTCGGTGTTTTGACCGGAAGCTTCTAGAATGTTCTAGAAGGTCCACCACCCCGGGAGGGGTCACTTAGAGAGTGGCAATGCCCTAGGGGCTAGATGCACCAAACCCTAAAGGGTCAATTCGTCCAAGACAAGTAAAAGGGTCAAACCCTAGTTTGAATAGTCAAATCCTAGTTTGAAAAGCCAAACTCTAGTTTTTGGTAAGAGGGAAGTCTTGGTGGAAAAGGTTTCAGCCTCTTCCTTTGGAGGCCGAGTTAGGGAGGGTTTCCACCTAGGCTGGGAATGCCCTTGGACGCCCCCATCTATATAAGGAGGGGTGGGGGAGCACCCCAAGGCATCCCCCTTTCCCTAAGCGCCCAAGACCCAATCCCTAGGCCGTCGCTACCCCTCCAAGCCGTCGGCGCCCTAGATCCCCTCTAAACCGCCGTTGCTGTCTAGACTAAACCCTAGCCGCCGGTTGCCCTCTTCCCTAGGCATCTAAACCTTAGCCCCGAGGCTCTCTCTACTCCACCATACCCGCTCCGTCTTAGGCGAAGTCCTGCGGGATCTCCCCTCTAATTCCGTCACCACGATGTCATACTGCCGGAATCGCGAGGAGAGAGCTATAACCTCCACTGCCTGCTGGAACAAGGGAGAGAAATGTCTTTATCGAGTACCGTACGTGTGACCGACCGCGGGAGCACTGCCGGAACGCGGCGCCGGAAGGATCGTCTACGTGATCTTGAGATCGGCAAGTGAACGACTACATCACCCACGAGAATCTGCTCTCGTTAACCGCTTTGGATCTTCGAGGGTTAGTACTCTATCAACTCGTTGTTACAATCTAGTAGATAGATCTTGGCTTGTGTTTGTTCATGCGATAGAATTTTTTTGTTTTCCAAGCTACAAACCCCTACAATTCTTGGCACAAAAACCACACAAAAAGGATAAGGAGAGGTTATTACAGAAGTAATAACTTCCAAGACTCAACAAAAGAAAAACCTACTGAAATTTGGGTTATCTCCCAATTAGTACTTTTCTTTAACGCCTTTAATTTAGGCATGGAAAGCAAGAATCAAGTATTTTCAAATTAAGAAGCATTAACATCAAATTTCTTGCCACTAAATTTCTTACTTTTACTCTTATCCTTAGGGAACATATGATTGCTTGGTGGAGAATCAAAATGCATGATGCCTTTTCCCACATCTATTATTGCCCCAAGGAGTTTTGGTAGGGATCTTCCAAGTGTAATTTGTCCTTTTCCTACACATTCAAAACAAGATAATCAGTAGACACCACTTTCCCTAAGATCTTTGTAAACACTCCTTCAGCTATTTCAATGGGTAATATAGTGACATTATTGGTAAGAGATATTTATTCTCCTCCTTCAGAAAGTCCCCAAAGATTCAAATATTCATAGATATCTTTAGGCATAAGACAAAATTCAGACATAATATCGCAATGAGCATCAAAAGTTTCATTATTAATAACAACTTTTACTATAGGAAACCATTTTGAAGATTCAGAATTTCTTGGAACATAATCATGATGCTCTCTAAGCATGTTATAGCATTCTTTTAAACTAGCTGTATTGGCCTCAAGAGTGTTTAATCTAGCATAAATGTTTATAAAGGATGAATTAGATTTGCTAGGAAAATTATATGTGCAATCAATTTTTTTATGGCATTAAAAGCTTCATCCTCATTACACTGGAGAAAATCTCCTCCTACTACAACATCCAAAGCATATCTATAATAAAAAGAAAGACCATAGTAGAAGCTGCTAAACAGGCCTAGAGTCATTTTAGGCTCAGTTTTTTCATGTGAATCAAAAATTCTAGACCAAGCTTCTTTGAAACTCTCTTCACTTCCTTGTTTGAAAATAAAGATCATTTCCACAGGTGACATAGTGATTGGAGCAACACTAGACATGAAAGTAACTTGAAGTGGAAACTTTTTTTTTGGTGTTTTTGATAAGAAAAAGCAAGCCAACAGAAGTAGCAACTAAAGTAGGAACTAATTTTTTTGTTTTTTTGAAAGAAAGAAACAAGCAAAACAAAGAAAAAGAAACTAAGCAAAACAAAAACAAAGTAAAGAGATTGGTTGTGAGAGACTCCCCTTGCATGAATCTTCTTTCTCCCTGAAAAGTGATTGGCGAGGCGGAAGAGATTGAACCTGTCCTTAACTCCCCGGCAACGGCACCAGAAAATCTTGATGTGGCTCAGTTAACGTAGAGCCTACTGAGAGACCCCAAGAGCAAGGTGTGATGAGCACAACAACAAGTTTTCGCTCAGATATGAAACCAAGGGTATCGAACGAGTAGGAGTAAGGAAACAACTCCAAGGTGTTGCTAACAACTTGGAACCTGCACAACACAAACTCAATACTTTGCCCCAACTTACAGTGAGGTTTTCAATCTCACTGGTTTGCTAAAAAAAGGATTAAACATATAGTGTGGAAGATAATGATTTCTTGATGAAAGTAAACAGTAACGGTAAACAGTAGATAGTATATGAATGATTAAGTAATGGACCGGGATCCACAGTTCACTAGAGGTGTTCTCCTTAAGATAGATAGCATGTTGGGTGAACAAATTATAGCGGGGCAATTGACAGATTGAGAAAGCATAACAATGCATATACTAGACATCTTCACTCCTACGAGATTTGATTGGGCATTACAACATAATACATAGACCGTAATCCAACTGCATCTATGACTAATAATCCACCTTTAGGTTATCATCTGAACCCCTTCCAGTATTAAGTTGCAAGCAACAAATAATTGCATTAAGCAATGTGTGTAAAGTAAACAATACAATTGCCCCATGGACAAAGGATTGTTGTTTTCTCCCTAGTAGCAACAACACATCTACAACCTTAGAGATTTCTGTCACTTCCCTAGATTACTAGAGGCATGAACCTACTATCGAGCATAAATACTCCCTCTTGGAGTTGCAAGCATCTACTTGGCCAAAGCATCTATGAACAACGGAGAGCATGCAAGATCACAAATAACATAGACATGATAGAATCAATAATCAATCTGACATAGTATCTCAATATCCATCGGATCCCCGCAAGCACAACATGTATGATTACAAATAGATGATCTTGATCATGAACGGAGCTCACAAAATCTAAACATGATAGCACAAAGGAGGAGAAACGACCATCTAGCTACTATATGACCCATAGTCCAAGGGTGAACTACTCACGCATCATGCCGGAGGCTGGCATGGTGATGAAGAAGGCCTCCGGGATGATCTTTCCCCTCCGGCAGGGTGTCGGGAAGAGCTTTAGATCCCCGATCTAGGGACGATGGTGGCGGTGGCTACAAACTGTTTCGTGGAGATTTGATCGGATACTTAGGGTTTCTGCATCGGGGTGCTTTTATAGGCGAAGGGGCAAGCTCAGTGGGCGCCCGAGGGGCCCACACCTAGGGCTGGCGTGCCCCCTGACCACGCCACCACCATGTGTGGCCACCTCATGGCCCCACTTCGGCTGCCCTCTGGATTCTGTGTTCCTTCTGGTAAAATATTGACTTTGGCTTTTGTCCCGTCCAATTCCGAAAATATTTCCTTACTAGCTTTTCTGAAACAAAAAATAACGGAAAACAGGAAACTGCACTGCAGCATCTTGTCAATAGATTAGTTCCGGAAAATGTATAAAAATACCTCAAAGTGTAGATAAAACATAACAAAGTCGATACAAAACAAGCATGGACAATCAAAAATTATAGATACGTTTACGACGTATCACCGCTCTCTCTTGGCACGCTCGGGGCAGGCCAAGCAAACATGCGCTAGGCACCGACGCAGGCGTGGACCTCATCTCCATCAGACGTGCGCGTTGGAGGGATCCACAACGCCGACTTGCTCCTCCTGGCTCCCTAGTCGAAGAGCAGGTGATTTCTGGGCTAATCTTTCCCAGAGTCACATAACAAGTCATTTCCAATGTTGAATTTCCGTCTCCTCAGCATATCACGGGTATTGATTCTGTCCACAAAGGTCAGCCACACAAATACTTTGTGCTTCATGATGCATTTAGAGCTCCAAATGGCTGGCAGATATTTGGGTGGGTTAGATGTTGTGAAAGAATTTGTAGAAATCCTTTGGTCCGTACGATTTTGAGCCTCATGTGAGCGTCCAGACATCAGGGATCAGAGTCTCTAAATTGATCTCCATGACTTGGTCATTTAGGAGCAGGAGTTTACCGTGTGCCTCCATTGACTGCGACAACTGAAAGTGAGTTGCTAACATCAAGTGTTTGGGACTGTCGTTGGTCTTTCCATAGAAGAACACTGTCGCCCACTCGGAGTGTGCAAGTGGTGATGCCTCTGAATACATCCATAAGGCTGGCAATGTCGCGTCGCCAGAAGGAGCCACTGGATGGACAGGAATGAGGCACATGTTCTTGTTAGTGTCGATACCAAATAAGCTAAACCCAGGAGGTGTCTTGGCGCTGATAGAATTTATGTAAAAATCTGAAAAGACGGGGCTTGGTCTTGAACTCGTAAGTTAAGAACTCCTAGACCTCCACTTTTGTTTGGTTGGCGCACCAAATCCCAAGAGGCCAGAGACCGACATTTTTCCTCTTCCTTTGCCATGTTGTGATGTTTAGATCCTTTCACTTTCAGATTTTAGTTTCAACTGACGCAAAGCAAATTTGATTACATTTTCCAGCTCTTCTAGTTGTTGCACTAATAAATAGAAGAAAACTGACTTATCAAAATACCGGGCAGTGGGACTAATTACCAGTAGCGGACCCAGAAATTATTCAAAGCCTGGAAAAAAGGTCTATTTCAAGGCTAATTGCACTACTTTTTAACCAAATTGCAATCAATTTAGTCTTTGTCGGCGGCCGGAAGTGCCCGAGCTTAGGGACAATTGGGCCCGTCTATGCTAATTACTATTCATAACATTGAGGTCTTTGCGGTGCATTCACGGCTTCACGCACGATTGGGATTACATACCATCCCCTTCCTATGAATATTCATTTCTACTACTTAAGTATACATGGATAGTGTTGAGTATAATAATGAGCACCATCCGTGCAAAGTTTATGTTATTTCAAATATTGTACTGCATGTGCTACTTTTTATTTGTTGACAAGGATTATTTATAGTTGGTTATTCTTTGTTCTTCAATAAGAATATTTTTTGATTCAATCTGTTAGTATTTGCATAGTGAGCTTCTAAAATGTTCTACGAAGGTTCCTTGTCTGGATGTTCAATGACCGAGCGGTTGTTTTGGTAAATCCATATGTGCCATGGTTGTTTTTGTAAAGCCATACGTGTCGCAGTCTATTGTCATCAAATGATTTCTGGCGTGGTACAATACAAAATCTGTATTTACATATTTGTACTGATGAGGCATGTACAACATTACTATATTAATTATACAATGTGAATAAAACCATTCATATTATTCTGTCATGAAAAAACTGATCTGGTCAGATCTGTTATGTTTTCTATTCCTTGTATCTGTATTGCCTCTCAAAATAAACAAAGGTTTTTACATATTAGAAGAAATGGTAGAACATAAATGTGCCAATTGTTCTTCAATACATGCTTGGTTATTTGAGATAGTTTCTGAAGGTATTTTTATCTGCTAGGATGGTCCACTTTAGTGACCACTATCTATTTCCCATTGTGAACTGTTTTGATGCTCACTGACCAAAATTTTCAGGAATTATGAAATTGACTGGTTGTGAACTGTTTGTATCTATTGTAGATTTCCAAGGCCAAAAATATATGCGAATTCACAACATCTTGTAAACTCTATTAAAAGGAACGAAATAATATAAGTCACATGTTGTTCGGAGCCTTGATTATTCTTTGTTGTTATTATAAAGAAATTAATTGTTTTGACGATGAGCAGTTTATCTTGAAATCATGTGCTTGCTCTAGAGGAAGTTTGGATTACATAACATATGTCAGTAATGTATTTGCTGTTTAATTTGTAAATTCTAACTGGGGTTGCTCATTTGACAAGGTCTCTGATGTTGATTATTTGCAAAGTACTAACTAGGGTTGCTCATTTGAATTTTGAAAAGCTCTGTGATGTGGTGTTTACTTGCAAAGTACTAACTGGGGTTTCTCATTTGAATAGCTCTATGACTATGGCCATGGTAATGTTAATATATAGCATGTACTGATATGGGAGGGTTTTACTAAGGAGGGTATAGTGAACATATCCATTTGGTAGACCATACCTCACTTGTTTAAGAACACATAATAGATGTTTTTTACTATCAAATTAATTATCATACGAAATTCTTTCACACCATCATGGTCTTATAAGATCTCGGCATGCACATAATATTTTTCGGCTAGTTATGTTGGTGCAGCATCTTCATTACCTAATTATGTTGGTGTAGCATGCAAACAATGAATTTGTACTAAAAGATTGACTCTCACCGTTTTACAGGATGGAAGGCGGAGGCGGTTCAAGGAGGTGACGATGTGACGATAGTGAGGAGGTGGCGGAGGGGCAGCCACACACCTGACGGTGCGATGCATGAAGGCAAAGGTGCAGCCGGACAGTGAGTTCAACGTCTAGGAAGGCGAAGGTGCTACTCCGGCGTCGAGGTCCCCGTTCACAAAGGCGGCGATGGCGGCGGTGAGTACGTCGTCCAGGAAGGCAGTGATGGCGGTGTAGGAGGCGACGGAGGGGTGGCCGTACACCCGACGGTGCGATGCGGGAGGGCGAACGTTCGACGTCCAGAATAGGGAAGGTGCTCTCTAGGCGTCGATGTTGGTGCCCAGGAAGGCGGCATCGAGGGCACCGTCTAGGGAGGTTATGCTGGGCAATGACACAGAGGTTATACCACTGCCGAGCAGTGTCAGGATTGGTGGAGCGAGACGCGATCTGGTGGACGGATGCTTTTACGAAACTACCCTAAATCACTTTTGAGTTAAGTTTGAGAACCTAGGGCCTTTCCATCATTTCATGTCCACACTGTGTGGTGGCCTACTAGGGGTCACGGGGAGATGAAATTTTGGCCGTCGGATAGCGGTCACGTAGACTGCTGAGATCTTCTTGTTGGGGTGATGTGTGGGAACGAAAATTCTATCTTCTGATTGGAAGGCATATGAAAAGGCATTTTCCAATTTTTGAGTGCCAAAACCAGGTGTTTTGTGAAGCAACCACTAAATAAGAGTTTCAAAATAGTACCACCCTATTTTTCAAAAATATTAGACCATGTTATATGGACAATGTTTCAACTGGGGTATCTCAAACCTTTTCGTCCACCCCTCGTGAAAAAGAAAAATGTCTGTCAAATCAGTAGGAAGTGGGTCTGATTTGACTATAGGTATATGATCTATTGCTCGCAATTTTTGCAAAAATTATTTTTAGGCTCACAATATGCTATTTTATCAGAGATCCAATGCAAGTTTAACGAGGCTCATCCCCTAGCTAAGAACCCCATGCCTGCCGTTTTGACCATAGTTTGAAATGGACATAAAATTTCAAAAACGGTCCAAAGAATATAAAAAATTCGCGTGGTGTCATGTTATATGAAATAGTTGCAAGGAAAAACACCAAACTTGCTATATTGATTGCATCTCAAAAACCCTTCTCAAAAATGACCTATCATGTTCGAGCTTTCATGGCTTTCAGGTAAAACTACTAATGTTATGGCTAAAATTGTTGCATAGTTTGTGATAATATGCCCATATTATACATGCATGTGCATCATGGGATGAGAAACAATGTTGCAGGAGGAAGTTTTTTTATCGCATAGAAAAGGCATTTTCTATTTTCTGAGTGCCAAAAATAGGTGTTTTGTGAAGCAATCACCAAAGACGTAATTCAAAATGGTACCAACCTAGTTTACAAAAATACTAGACCTTGTTACATTAACAATGTCTCAACTGGGGTATCTCAAACCTTTTCGTCCGCCCCTCGTGAAAAATACAAATGTCCGCCGAACTGGTAGAAAGTGGGTCCGATTTGACTACATGTACATGATCTAGTACTCGTGATTTTTTATAAAAATCATTTTAGGTTCACAATATGATATTTTACCATAGATTGAATGCTAGTTTAGCGAGGCTCATCCCCGATCTAAGAACCCTCATGCCTGCTGTTTTGACCATAGTTTGAAACGGGTATAAAGAATTCAAAAACAGTCCAAACAATGTAAAACCTTCGCATGATGTCCTGTTATATGACATAGTTTTAAGGAAAAATACCAAACTTGGCATATTGATTGCATCTCGAAAAAAACCTTCTCAAAAAGGACCTATCATATTCGAGGATTCATGGCTTTTAGGATAAACGACCAATGTTATGGCTAGAATCGCGACATAGTTTGTGATAATATTCTCATACTATGCATTCATGTGCATCATGAATGGAGAACAATGTTGCAGGAGAAAGTTTTTTTTGTCGCACGAAAAAAACATTTTCTATTTTCTGAGTGCCAAAAACAGGGTGTTTTGTGTAGCAATCACCAAAAGCGTAATTCAAAATGGTACCACCCCATTTAAAAAAAATTACTAGACCATGTTACATAGAAAATATCCCATTTGGGGTATCGCAAACCATTATGTCCACCCCTTGTGAAAAAAGACAAATGTCTGCTGAATCGGTAGGAAGTGGGTCCGATTTGAACTACATGTACATGATCTATTGCTCATGACTTTTTGCAAAAATCATTTTTATGTTTATAATATGCTATTTTATCAGAGATCCAATGCAAGTTTAGCGAGGCTCATCCCCTAGCTAAGAACCTCCATGCCCGTCGTTTTGACCATAGTTTGAAACGGGCATAAAAAACTCAAAAACTGTCCAAACAATGTAAAACTTTCGCGTGGTGTCATGTTATATGACATAGTTGCAAGGAAAAATACCAAACTTGGTGTATTAATTGCATCTCGAAAAAGCCTTTGAGGTTTCATGGTTTTCAGGACAAACGCCCAATGTTATGGCCAGAATCATAACATAGTTTGTGATAATATGCCCATATTATGCAGGCATGTGCATCATTAGATGGGGACCAATGTTGTAGGAGGAAGTTTTCTTTTTTGTTGCACGGAAAATGAATTTCCTATTTTCAAAATAGTGTGTTTTGTGAAGCAATCACCAAAGGTGTAATTCAAAATGGTACCATCCTATTTTTCAAATATACTAGACCATGTTACATGAACAATATCCTAACTGGGGTATCTCAAATCTTTTCGTCCACCCCTTATAAAAAAGACTAATATCTGCCAAATCAGTAGAAAGTGGGCCCGATTTAAACTACGGGTACATGATCTAGTGCTCATGATTTTTTGCAAAAATCATTTTGTGATTCACAATATGCTATTTTTCAGAGATCTGATGCAAGTTTAGCGAGACTCATCCCTAGCTAAGAACCCTCATGCCCGTCATTTTGACCATAGTTTGAAATGGACATAAAAATTTTCAAAAATTGTACAAACAATGTAATACCTTCACGTGGTGTCATATTATATGACATATTTGCAAATAAAATATCAAACTTAGTATATTGTAAATATATAAAAAATCTTCTCAGAAATGACCTATCATTAGATGTGTTTAACCAAATATTCGGTTTGGTCTTTTAGTTTTTTTTTGTAATTCGGTTTATAGGGTCATGAGCACCAAAATTATATCGGTTTTCTAACTAACAAAAATTCCGTTAACCAACAATTTTTTTGGTTTGGTGTTTGGTTTTAACCGATATGGCTAAATGACAAGGAAATAAAACACGAGACAACAATCAACAACCAACACGTGCATGCCTATATCTGCATGCACTAGTCAGAACTTAGAAACATTGCTAGCTGAAGGCCTAAAGCAAACGTGTGTGCACGTGTAGATTTTTTATGACATAGGTTTGTGCATGTGTAGAAAATAACGTCATGAATCACTCGTAGAAAACAGGCTATCCATTCGCGCCCCCTAACAGTATTAGTAATGCTGGCACGCGTCCCAGTTCGAGCGGGCAGTGGCCGGAGGCATGCGTCCCGGTTCGTAAGGGGTCATGTGTCCTGGTTTGTAACACAAACCGGGACTAAAGGTTGGCGTCAGCCACATGGCGTTCTATAAGTAAGGTTGACCCTCTATAAATACGACGCCCCAGTCCTATGCCTCCCCTCTGTTTTTTCTTGGTGGAAGGTGTGAGAGGTGTGCTAGTTTATTTTTTTTCCTATGCATGCATTCAAGGTGTTTGATGAAATGTTTGAGTGAATGATCATGTTCAATTTCTCACAGAACAAAAATATAGAAGGTGTCCGAGACGCACTTGAGCTTTCTCCTATTTATTTCCCTCGATCGAGGTTAGAAATCTTATCTTTTCTCTGTCATTGATACAATGCATGTGTCGATGTGAATTGGTCATTTCACTAATTATGATGTCCTGTTTTTGATAAACTTACTTATATGATGCAGATGAACGGTCGGGAATGGATGTACGGTGACCGCGTGTACCCGGGTACATTAAAGGCGTGGATAAATTTATCGATGTGGCTACGGCAAACAAAGAGAATGGTTTTATATGTTGTCCATGTGTTCAATGTCGGAACAACAAGGAGTACTCTTTCTCGAAAATCATTCACGGCCACCTGGTTATGAAAGGTTTCATGCCCAACTATAATTATTGGACCAAGCACGGGGAAAGAGGGGTTATGATTGAAGACGGTGAAGAAGAAGATGATGATAACAACTATCATCATATGTTTCCTGAATACAGTGATACTGCAATGGAAGACAATGAAGAGGAAGGAGGTGAAGAACGGACATCAGATGAGCCCGCTGATGAACTTGGTAGGGTCATTTCTGATGCAAAGCGAGACTGTGAAACAGAAAATGAGAAGTTGAACTTAGAGGGCATGTTAGAAGATCACAAGAAATTGTTGTACCCAAATTGTGAGGATGGCAGCACAAAGCTCGGTACCACACTAGAATTGCTGCGATGGAAGGCAGAGTGTGGTCTAACTGACTCCTCATTTGAAAAGATGCTGAAAATAATGAAGACGAAGTTTGCAAAACATAACGAACTTCCCGAGAGTACCTATGAAGCAAAGAAGACTCTCTGTCCTCTAGGATTAGATGTGCAGAAGATACATGCATGCATTAATGACTGCATCCTCTACCGCGGTAAGGAGTATGAGAACTTAGATAAATGCCCAGTATGCAATGCATTACGGTATAAGATTAGACTAGATGACCCCGGTGATGTTGAGGGAGAGCCCCTCCAGAAGAGGGTTCCTGCTAAGGTTATGTGGTATGCTCCTATAATACCAAGGTTGAAATGCATGTTCAGAAACAAAGAGCATGTCAAGTTGTTGCGATGGCACAAAGAAGACCGTAAGAAAGACGGGAAGTTGAGACACCCTACTGATGAGTCATAGTGGAGAAAAATCGAGAGAGACTTACCGGACTTTGCAGGTGACGCGAGGAACTTATGGTTTGGTCTAAGTACGGATGGCATGAATCCTTTTGGGGAGCAGAGCTGCAGTCACAGCACCTGGACCGTGACTCTATGTATCTACAACCTTCCTCCTTGGTTGTGCATGAAGCGTAAGTTCATTATGATGGCAGTGCTCATCCAAGGCCCGAAGCAACCGGGCAACGACATTAATGTGTACCTTAGGCCATTAGTTGAAGAACTCTTACAGCTGTGGGGCAAACCAGGTGTACATGCATGGGATGAGAACAAACAGGAGCCATTTGACCTACAAGGGTTGCTTTTCGTAACCATCAATGATTGCCCTGCTCTTAGTAACCTTTCAGGACAGACAAATAAGGGATATAAGGCATGCACGCACTATTTAGATAAGACTAAAGGTACATATTTGCATAAATGCAAGAAGGTTGTGTACTTGGCGAATTGACGATTTCTTTTGACCAATCATCCCGTAAGAAAGAAAGGCAAGCATTTCAAAGGTGAGGCAGATCACCGGAAGAAGCCTGAACTCCCTGCTGGTGATGATGTATTTGGTATGGTCAAGGACATAGAAGTAATCTTTGGAAAGGGTCCCGGCGGTCAATCAGTTCTGAACGACGTCGCTACAGGACACACACCCATGTGGAAGAAGAAATCTATATTTTGGGAGCTGCCATATTGGAAAGTCCTACGTGTCCGCTCTTCAATCGACATGATGCACGTGACGAAGAATCTTGGCATGAACCTGCTAGGATTCCTAGGCATGTATGGGAAGACAAAAGATACACCAGAAGCACATGAGGACCAACAAATTATGAAAGACCCAAAGAACATGCATACACAGAACAAGACGGATAAAGGGCGTCACTTAAGTCGTGCCAGCTATGCTCTTACCAAAGCAGAGAAGGAAATATTTTTTGAAGTCCTTTACAGTATCAAGGTGCTGTCTGGGTTCTCATCTAATATAAAGGGGATAATAAATATTGCAGAGAAAAAGTTCCAAAACCTGAAGTTTCATGACTGTCACGTGATTATGACGTAGTTGATTCTGATTGCATTGAGGGGGCTTCTACCGGAAAATGTTCGAGTACCCATTATGAAGTTGTGTGCATTCCTCAATGCAATATCTCAGAAGGTAATCAATCCAGATATTCTGCCAAGGTTGCATAAGGATGTGGAACAATGTCTTGTTAATTTTGAGTTGGTGTTCCCACCATCCTTCTTCAATATTATGATGCATCTCCTGGTTCACCTAGTGGAAGAGATTGCCATTCTCGGTCCTGTATTTCTGCATAATATGTTCCCCTTTGAGAGGTTCATGGGAGTCTTAAAGAAATATGTTCATAACCGTGCTAGACCAGAAGGAAGCATCTCCAAGGGATATGGAACCGAGGAGGTCATTGAGTTTTGTGTTGAATTTATTCCTGACCTTAAGCTGATTGGTGTTTCTGACTCGCGGCATGAGGGAAGACTAAGTGGAAAAGGCACGCTGGGAAATAAAGCAATGATATGTAGGGACATGGATTCTTTCACTAAAGCACACTACACAGTTCTACATAATTCCACCATGGCAGCTCCGTATATTGAGGAACACAAGAATATTGTACGCTCCAAAAACCTAGGGAAGCCTGTGTTGGAGATATGCCCTAGAGGCAATAATAAAAGTGGTTATTATTATATCTTTGTGTTTATGATAAATGTTTACATTCATGCTATAATAGTATTAACCGGAAACATTAATACTTGTGTGATTTGTAAACTAAATTTGAGTCCCTAGTAAAGCCTCTTTATAATACTAGCGTGTTGGTTAATAGATGATCGTGGTTTCTCGATCATGAAAATTGAGATGTTATTAACAACGAGATCATATCATTAGGAGAATGGTGTGATGGACATACTCTTATAGGTAAGCGTAGCATAAAGATCAAGTCATTTAATAGTTCGTTTGCTATAAGCTTTCTGATACATAGTAACCTAATTCCTTCGACCATGAGATCATGTTAATCACCATAACCGGAAGGATGCTTTGATAACATCAAACACCACACCGTAACTGGGTTGCTATAAAGGTGGCATTGAGTCTTCGGAAAGTATGGGTTAAGGCACATGGATCAAGAGTGGGATCTGTCCATCCATATGATGGATAGATATACTCTAGGACCTCTCGGTGGAATGTCATCCAATTAGCTTGCAGGCATGTGACTGGCTCACAAGGGATCACATATCACGGGAACGAGAAAAGAGTACTTATCGGTAACGAGGTTGAACTAGGTATGCAGAGATACCGACGATCAAAACCTCAGATAAGTAAAGTATCGTGAGACAAAGGGAAATTGGTATCATATGTAAGTGGTTCATTCGATCGCAAAGTAATCGTAGAGATATGTGGGAGCCATATGAATTTCCAGATTCCTCTATTGGTTATTGATCGGAGAAGTGTCTCGGTCATGTCCGCATAATTCACGAACCGTAGGGAGACACACTTAAGGATTCGATGTTGTTTAGTAGATATGGAATGTTAGTAGGGATACTGAATGTTGTTTGGAGTCTCGGATGGGATCCGGGATATCATGAGGAGATCCGGAATGGTCCGGAGAATAAGATTCATATAAGGAAAGTCCGATTCCGGAGTTCGGGAAAGATTCCGATGTTTTCATCGGAGAGGTTCTAGAAGGTTCACCGATCCGGAAGGAGAATGGTCCATGAATGTGTCATGGGTAAGTGGAATGATTGGATCATATCCTAGGTCACTTGGTGTGGGCATTTGTAAGAGATAATTATAGCTCTAAATTGAAAGTCAAATGGGAAGTTTGAAAAGTCAAACTGGAACAATGGTTTTCTAGTGGGAGAAGAATCAAGTCCTTCTCTCAATCCAACTTGGGCTTGGGTTTGGATTCAAACCCACCCCTCCCAAGGCTGCCCCCCTCTCATAAATAGAGGGGGAGGGATGCCGCAACACCACAAGCCCTAGACCCTCTACCTGTGCGCCGCCGCCGCTGCCCCGCCGCCGCCCTAGTCACCACCGACACCTCCTCCTCCTCCCGGTCTTCTAAACCCTAGATCACCAGGAAACCCTAAATCCACCATAACTCGCACCGGCTTAGGCGAAGCCCTGCGGGATCTTCCCTCTACTTCCGATACCACGCCGTCGTGCTACCGGAATCACGAGGGGAGAACTACAACCTCCGCTGCCTGCTGGAACAAGGGAGAGGAAGGTCTTCATCGAGTACCGAACGTGTGACCGACTGCGGAAGCGCTGCCGGACCGCAGCGCCGGAAGGATCGTCTACGCGATCTTGAGATCGGCAAGTGTACAACTACATCACCCACGAGAATATGCTCTCATTAACCGCTTTGGAATCTTCGAGGGTGAGTGCTTCTATCGATTCATTGCTACAATCTAGTTGATAGATCTTGTCTTGTTTGTGTATGCGGTAGAATTTTTTTGTTTTCTATGCTACGAACCCCTACAGCCTGACTAATGGATTACAGATGAACACATGAAGTCTTTCGGTGGTTGGATGCGGACACATCTCTTGAATGACACCACTGTTGGAGATCAGCTATACTTGTTGGCCGCGTCACCATCTTCTACTATATTGAATTTCCAAGGGTACGAAATAAATGGGAATACATTCTACACGATCGCCCAAGATAAAAAGAGCACCAACCAAAACAGTGGTGTCCGCTTTGATGCAACGGACGAGAATGGGCAAAAGGACACATACTATGGTTACATAGAGGAGATATGGGAACTAGACTATGGAGTCTCTTTTAATGTCCCTTTGTTTCGCTGCAAATGGGTCAACCTGAATGGGGAAGGGGTAAAGATAGACCAGTTGTACGGAATGACAATAGTGGATCTCAACAATCTTGGTTATAGAGATGAACCATTCGTCCTAGCCAATGATGTGTATCAGGTTTTCTATGTGAAGGACATGTCCACCAGACCGAAAAAAAGAAAAAAATATGCAAACGAATACATCATATGATGAGCCAAAGCGTCACATAGTTCTTTCAGGGAAAAGAAACATCGTGGGAATCGAGGACAAGACAGACATGTCAGAAGATTATAATAAGTTTGATGAAATTCCGCCCTTCACATTGAAAACTGACCCAAGCATTCCGTTAAGTAAAGAAGATGCTCCGTGGTTACGTCTGAAGCGATCGTAAGGAAGGACATATGCCAAGAAGTTCATGCTCATATTGTGTACCTCTAGTTCATGTCTAGCCGGTCGGCTGCATATTGTGAACCTAAATGTCATGAGACATGATAGCTCATTTTGTGAAGGATACCTTATGATGTTTGCAATTTTCCAAGTTTAGTAAATGTATTGAGTGTTAGTCCCGGTTTGTGGCTTGACCGGAACTATATATAGGGTGGCCTTTAGTCCTGGTTTTGTATTCTCGGTTTTTAATATTAATAAATGTCTTGAGTGTTAGTCCCGTTTTGTAGCTGGACCGGGACTAAAGGGGGCCTTTAGTCCCGATTCGTAGAACGACTTTATCGAACTATGAAGAAGTTATCCCGATTCGTACTTACCATTAAGATCTGATCTCCAAACGCGCGTGGTCACATATTAGGGAGTGCCTCTATGACCAGTTTCTTGGAGATGCCGGAGGATTGGGATCCGGCGGCATCTCTCTGAAACTGGTCGTAGCGGTGTCCCTGATCTCGCACACCATCTTGCAGATTGTAACTTCTCTAACTAGATCAATACACCTGGGAGCTAACTAATTTCACATATTAGGGAGTGCCTCTATGACAAGTTTCTTGGAGATGCCGGAAGACTGGGATCCGGCGGCATCTCTCTGAAACTGGTCGTAGTGGTGTCCCAGCTCTCGCACACCATCTTGCAGCTTGTAACTTCTCTAACTAGAACTAATTTCACATATTAGGGAGTGCCTCTATGACCAGTTTCTTGGAGATGCCGGAGGACTGGGATCTGGCGGCATCTCCCTGAAACTGGTCGTAGTGGTGTCCCTTCTCTCTAAAACCATATTGGAGATGCCTCAATCTGGCTGGAGGACTGGACTCACAAAGATGCCTATTTATAGTATAAGCAGCTCGGCATAGTGTCGACACTCACCCCTATTATTAGTGATGACTCGTGTTTTGTCCTGGTTGGTGTCTCCAACCGGGACTAAAGGTTCATCTTTAGTCCCGGTTGGTGACACCATACGGGACAAGGTACAAGCCGCACGACATAATGTCGACACTCACCCCTATCATTAGTGCTTCCTGGCCTAGCCTGCCGAAATCCCTCCAACCAGGACTAAATATGACCCTATCATGTTCGAGGTTTCATGGCTTTCGGTCCAAATGATCAAGCCATTTTCCATTTTCCGAGCGCAAAAACCGGTTCATTTTGTGAAGTAACCACCAAAATGCTGTTTCAAAATGCTACCGTCCCATTTTTCTAAAATACTAGACCACCTTACATGGACTATCTCCCAACCGGGACATCTCAAACCTTTCGTCCATCCCGGATAAAAAGGACAAATGTCTGCCGAATCGGCAGGAAGTGGGTCCGGTTTGTACTACAGGTACATGATCTAACGTCCGTGATTTTTTGAAAAAATCATTTTTAGACTCGCAATATGTGGTTTCTTCAGAGATCCAATGCAAGTTCTAACGATGCTCGTCCCCTATCTTCATGCACGCCGGTTCGACAATAGTTAGAAATTCAAAAAATTCAAAACGGGCATAAGAAATTCAAAAAATATCCGAACAATGTAAATACTTCGCATGGTGTCATATTATGTGACATAATTTCAAGTAAAAATACCAGACTTGGTATATTGATCATGTCTCAAAAAAACCTTCACAAAATGACCTATCATGTTCGAGGTTTCATGGCTTTCGGTCCAAATGACCGATGTTATGTGTTGAATCATGGCATAGTTTGTGCTGCTATGCCCATATTATGCATGCATGTGGACATTGGTATGGAGAACAATGTTGTAGGAGGAAGTTTTCCTTTTTGTCGCACGAAAAAGCCATTTTCCATTTTCCGAGCGCAAAAAATGGGTCGTTTTGTGAAGTAACCACCAAAATGCTGTTTCAGAATGCTACCGTCCTATTTTTATAAAATACTAGACCACCTTACATGGACTATCTCCCTACCGGGACATCTTAAACCTTTTCGTCCATCCCGGGTAAAAAGGACAAATGTCTGCCGAATCGGTAGGAAGTGGGTCCGGTTTGTACTACAGGTACATGATCTAACGCCCGTGATTTTTTGAAAAATCATTTTTAGACTCGCAATATATGGTTTCTTCAGAGATCCAATGCAAGTTCTAACGATGCTCGTCCCCTATCTTCATGCACGCCTGTTCGACAATAGTTAGAAATTCAAAACGGGCATAAGAAATTCAAAAAATATCTAAACAATGTAAATCCTTCGCGTGGTGTCATATTATGTGACATAGTTGCAAGGAAAAAATACCAGACTTGGTATATTGATCATGTCTCGAAAAAACCTTCACAAAATGACCTATCATGTTCGAGGTTTCATGGCTTTCGGTACAAATGACCGATGTTATGTGCTGAATCACGACATAGTTTGTGATGTTGTGCCCATATTATGCATGCATGTATACATTGGTATGGAGAACAATGTTCGAGGAGGAAGTTTTCCTTTTCGTCGCACGTAAAAGCCATTTTCTATTTTCCGAGCGCAAAAAACGGGTCGTTTTTTGTGAAGTAACCACCAAAATGCTGTTTCAGAATGCTACCATCCCTTTTTTCTATAATACTAGACCACCTTACATGGACTATCTCCCAACCGGGATATCTCAAACCTTTTCGTCCATCCCGGGTAAAAAGGACAAATGTCTGCCAAATCGGTAAGAAGTGGGTCCGGTTTGTACTACAGGTACATGATCTAACGCCCGTGATTTTTTGAAAAAAATCATTTTTAGACTCGCAATATGTGGTTTCTTCAGAGATCCAATGAAAGTTCTAACGATGCTCAAAAAAACCTTCACAAAACCCTAAACCCTAAACCCAAGTTTCTTCCCGCCATTTTTTCCTGCCATTTCTTCCCGCAATTTCTTCCCGCAGATTTTTTCCCGCCATTTCTTCCCACAGTTTTATTCCCTCCATTTCTTAGTACATATACGTAGGATTGGCCTCCATTGTTATTGCACATCTCTAGACTCATATCTGCAACCTCATCACTCTTTCCCATGGCTTCCACCATACGACTAACCCCCAGGGAGGCAGAGGCGCTTTGCGCCTCGAACTACCCTTCCCGTCGGGCTACTGCGTCCCCGTCGGCTGGATGCTGAGCCCCGGAGGCGTGCCAGTTCCTCCTGTCCCACTAGGTGTGGCGCGTCGGATGACCATCACGAACCACTACTACTTCGAGCTCACGCCGGAGCAGCGGAGGAATCCCAACTGGCATCCCGACTATTTCCCGACTTGGGAATCCTTCTTCGGGGATCGGCGTGAGAGGGCGCTTGCCAGTCACGAGGAGAACGTCCCACCTCCTCCGAACTTCAACGAGACCGGCCGGCGGCTGTGGTGGCGCGGCCGGATTCTCCAGAGCGTCATGGCCTACGACACGGCCATCGACTCTAACCCCCGCCTACGCTATCCTCAAGTCCAGCCCACTCGTACTCAGCCTTCAAGGTTCAACTACGGCAACCCCAATGACGATAGCAACGACGGCCGCAGCGAGTACGACGACTAAAGTGGCGAGTATTACAGGTGTAGGCATGAGCATGACTGAATCACTCCAACATTGCAAAACAAGTTCGGCCGATTATGACTTAATCTAGCCATGTATCTTAATTTTTAGTTCTTCTATGTATCTTAATCTTCAGTCGTGCTTTATGTAATTTAGTGTTAGTTGCCTTATGTACTTTAATTCCAGTTCTATCGTAATAAAATTTTCTTCCTGCCCATTATTTCCCGTCCTTTTTTCCCGCCCATTAATACATAAAAAATATAAGTTAACTCAAATCCAAATTAAAAACAGAAAATGGTTTTGAATTAGTTATTCAAATCCAAACACTTTTTATGTTTAAAGTTTTTCTAAATTCCAAATTAACATTCAAAAAATATAAGTTAATTCATTTTTAATTTTAAATAGTTACACTAATTATTTTTAAAAATAGAAAATGGTTTTGAATTAGTTATTCAAATCCAAACACTTTTTATGTTTAAAGTTTTTCTAAATTCCAAATTAATATTCAAAAAATATAAGTTAATTCATTTTTTATTTTAAATGGTTACATTAATTATTTTTAAAAACAGAAAATGGTTTTGAATTAGTTATTCAAATCCAAACACTTTTTATGTTTAAAGTTTTTCTAAATTCCAAATTAATATTCAAAAAATATAAGTTAATTCATTTTTTATTTTAAATGGTTACATTAATTATTTTCAAAAACAGAAAATGGATTTGAATTAGTTATTCAAATCCAAACACTTTTTATGTTTAAAGTTTTTCTAAATTCCAAATTAATATTCAAAAAATATAAGTTAATTTATTTTTAATTTTAAATGGTTCATAGTTTAAATGGTTACATTAATTATTTTTAAAAACAGAAAATGGTTTTGAATTAGCTATTCAAATTCAAACACTTTTTATGTTTAAAGTTTTTCTAAATTCCAATCATCGTTTAAAAAACATTATAAATTTAAACCCCAAAATAAAAAATAAGGCGGGAACAGAGAGAAAATTCCTGAAAAAATTTGAAAACAGGGTCATACGTCCCGGTTGGAGCCACCAACCGGGACTAAAGACCCCTGCGCGCGTCCATTGGGCTGATTAAAAAAAGTGAAGTATACGTCCCGGTTGGTGGCTCCAACCGGGACGTATGACCCTTTAGTCCCGGTTGGTGCTAACAACCGGGACAAAAGGCCCTTCGTTTATAACTGGCGCGCCTCCTCTTCTTCTTTCCCATCTCACTTCTCTGCTTCTCACCGACGCGCGCACAGGAACTGCCCCCGACGCCGGCAGGCTGCCCGAGCTCGCCTCTGTCCTGTCCGCGCACTGTCACCCTCGTCCTTCTAGCCAACACACGCAAGCAGGGGCGCCTCCTTGTTGCCGAAATCGAGCCCGAAGATCTCCTGCTCCGACGGACGTCACCGCCAAATACCACCGCTCCCGGCCACGCTGTGCTTCCCCAACCACCCCATCGTGCTCGTGGTGAGCTCTCCGTCCTCCTGGACCCTCTCCCGTCCTCCCTCTCGCTCTGTTTCGAGCCCGCGTCGAGCGTCGCTTTTCGCCGCCGCAGTTCATGCTCACCGGCATAGATTCGGCTGCCAAAACATGGCGGCGCCACCACCATATGGTCGTCGTGTTGCGCTCTATCCAACCTGCCTACCCGCGTAGTCCTCCGAGCCCTCCTTCGTTGTCCCTGTGCATCGCCAGAGAGGTTCACCGTCGGGTGATGTCAGGCTAACGTCACCGTGACTCCAGCCTGTGGGTCAGCCCGGTCAAACCACCCCCTCCTCGGCCCCATTCGCTTGCGTGGCTGACGACGTGGCCTAGGCCCCACCTGTCAGCCGTAGTGGGTATCCTCTGCCCCGGTGACAAATAACCCTCACCCATGTGCTGATGTCACAGTGATGCAATAATTCCATTTAAATTGATTAAACAATTCCAGAAAATGTAATAATCTTGTAAATTCAATAATTAATTCATTATAACTCAGAAAAATATGTATAATATATCAAAATGTTCAGAAAAGTGAGAACTATCTATTTAAGCTATAATCATGAATTGTTCAACAACTTTCATAACAAGTTTAATTAGAAGAACATAGTAACCCCTCATAGGTGATTCTGGAGTATCTCCGAGTTAGGGTTTTCACCCCTCGGAACCCCAATTAATTGTCGAGCATGCTTTAGGGTTACATTTCAATGAAATTCAACTTGTCATATCATCATACTTGCTTGAGCATTGCATCGATGCCATGTGTTGATTGTTTCCCTTTCTTTCCGGTGTTTGGTTCTTCCTGGTAGAATACGATATCGAGATCGAGATCGAAGCCAGAGATCAACACCGTCGAAGCTCGAAGACAAATACTTGACCAACTGTAATCAAGTCAAGTACAAGGATCCTGAAGCTCTGCTTTCGGCTATCAACAGGCAAAGGCAAGCATAGCCCCACCATGATATAATCCTATGATTTCGAAAGCATTTCAATTCTTACCATGATGCATACGATTCTACTATGGTCTTTTATTGATAGATAGAGTGTCCTATCTGTTGCATTACTCCCTTTGAGCTTATATTACCTGATCCACTGCTCCTGACATAACTAGGTTTGGCTTTTGTGCACTGCTACAGCTTATATTTGTGTCCTGCTTAGCCATGCATAGCTGTCAGTACTGGTCCATCCAGATGATGTATCAGATGCAGAGAATCTAGTATGATAGGAGACGAGATGAGATGAGATCAGAGGTGATATGAGTTAAACTTGTTAAGGTTTATTAGGTTTAATAGTTTGGATTATTAGGTTTATTATTAGTTAGGTATTATTAGGTTTATTAATTAGTTAGGTATTATTAGTCTTCGGCCCCACTGGTCAGTCACTGTGGGTAGCCCCAGACCCGGTGAAAAACTACCCCCCCCTGTGCTGATGTAAAGTGACGCAGTAACTTTGTTAAAATGGTTTAATATTTTCAGAAATTGATATAAACTTGTAAATTCAATAACAAATGATTTATAAGTCAGAAAATACAAATAATATATCAAAATATTCAGAAAATTGAGAGATATGTGTCTAAGCAATCATAATACATTGTCAAACAACTTTAAACCCTAGTTTAGTTAAAGAAACATCAACACCCCTTATGTACATGTGGGTTCGCCAGTGTGCCCTTGCTAGGGCATCCCGAACCCTTTTAAATCGATGTTGCACCTAGGGTTAGTGTAGGATATCTAAATCTGACATGTCATACATATTGATTGCGCATTGTATTATGCCATGCATTGATTGCCGCCTTTCTTTCCGGTATTGGTTCTTCGCGATAGGATCCGAGCCTGAGGGTTTCTCCGAATTAGGGTTTCTGATATTGTTAATTCATTTTTATTATTGTGTATGTATATATTAGGGTTTCTCTGAATTAGGGTTTATATCTCTCAACACCCTACCTAACATTCTCCCTTAGACGATTTGACTTATCCGTTTTTCCACCTATGCAGAAAATATGGACCCACACGACAGAGACGAAGAAAAGGAAGAGTTGATCCAAGGTGTGATCCGCGGGGAAGAAAATTTAGATCTATCGACGTTTCTGAACAACTTCGGTGAGGGTGATCCTATTTTTGCTGGAAGAGACGACTTGTTTGAGGTTGAAGGTGATGCCTTCCATGAGGGAGAAGGCGATGCCTTGTGTGATCGAGAAGACGACCGCTCCGGCGAGGTGCATGTAATATAATTAATTCATTAATTAATCAACTGCTATCTATATAGAAATAGTAACGATGATCTTTCTTATTTTAGCCCTCCGGATCGAATAAATCTACTGAAAAGAGCGGACGAGGCCCAACCAAAAAGTTGGAAGACCATGAGAGGTTCAGGATCGAAGATATCGGTGAAGACGGCAAACTGGTTGCTCCCGAAGTTGTCGCAAACAAATTTGTGGCACAATGCAGAGTAATCGTTAGGGACTTCATCTCGGTCACCATTCGAAATTGGAATAGGCCTACTGATGCGGAAGAACAGGGAACGTCTTTATTTCTCCCTACCGTGGCCAAAGATTTACTGTGGAAGAGGCTCATGGTTAATTTCAAACTACCGAAGATAGAGCTGGATCCAAATGCGGAGGATCCAGTTGAGGACGCCTTAGAACAGCGCGAGCCATGGAGATGAAGGTCAGGGAGTGGTCTATGAAGAAGATGGCCCAGTGTTTTACCAACTGGAAGAAAAGATTGCACATTGTCTATGTCGCGAAAGAGAAGACTCCGGATTTCAAGAAGATTCAGTTTGAGAAGATAAAACCATTCTGGGCTGAATTTGTGAATTACAAGACATCAGAAAAAGCTAAGAAAATGTCTGCAACGAATAAGCTGAATGATGCTAACAAGAAGTATCACCATACTATGGGGCAAGGTGGCTACAGGGCTGGCATTCCTAAGTGGAAGAAACTTGAGGATGAACTGCGTGCTAAAAAGATCATCCCAGAGACACGACGATTGGATCGAACATGCAAAGAATTGGTTTTACGGGAATGGGGGCATGTTGAACTCGGAAGGGAAGTGTATATATAACATACGACATAAAGAAGACCCCTTGCCAATCGAGAAGATGATAAAAGCAGTAAAGGCTGTTAAAGACTTCATTCCCGATAGAGAGAATGATGAGCTCATACTCGCCCTTGGAAATAAGGAACATGATGAACAAACACGAGGAACAATAGGCTCCAAACCATGGAGCACTGGGTTTCCCGAAGAGAGGAAGAAATATCCTAATAGAATCCATAAGAGGATAAAGGACAAGGCGGAAGTTGAAGCAGATATTCAGAAAGAGCGAATGCGTATAATTGAAGAACGAATAAAGCAACAACAAGATCAAATTAACGCACTTAGCCAGCAAGGTACTACCGGCCCATCTCAATAGCACATGGTGGTAGAACCTGCATTCGATGTTACCGGCCTATCGAATAATCGAAAAAGCTATGTGGCTTCCACCAAGGTCCCGGGTGATGACAATGACGATGACGATGGTGGACCGATGATGGCTCCTGTTGGCTACCCAGTGGATGATATCACACAGATGACACACTGCGAGCTACATGTCAAAGTTGTGTACATATCAATGAAGGTGGTTGTCGGCTATGCCTTACCAATTGGACCCACACCAACTTACCACTGTCGTCCGGTTCCACAGGGCTACGTTGTCGTCAGGGTGGATGAAATCATGCCCACCTTTGAAGATTTGAAGCTTGACTACCCTGCAGATGAAGGGGATGTGACTGAACTGGGAGAAGCAACAAACGTCACCATTCTATGGCCAAAGGAATGTATCGTGCTTCCAAATCACACGCCAAGGCCATCTTTGCCGCTGCCTCACCCGTCTCCAGCGAGGTCATCACCGCCGCGGCATCCGTCTTCATCGCCTCACCCGGCTCCGTTGCCTCACCCATCTCTGTCGCCTCACCAATCTCCGGCGCAGCAATTGCCGCGGCTGCCATGGCCGGCGCCTCAGGATAAAAAGCGTAAGCATACCACCGCTACTCTGCATAGTGGTAAGCGATCGCCAAAACGTAAACAAGAGCCTCTTCCAAAATTACCAAAGGTTCCTCCCAAGAGATCTTATGAATGTACTGAAGAGGATACTACAGCTATCGTGGATGCGGAAACGATAGCATTTTTCGCTAAAATGAGGCAGCCGAAAGAGCCAGAGTTCCCCAGCACCAAAGAAGAAAAAGCCCGAGTGTTCAAAATGCTAAAGACTCTTCATTAACCCGAGTCAAAGCTGTCATCAGACTATGAGCGTTCTATTCTCAAGTCACATGCGGCACAACAAGCCTCGAAGAGCAGTACTGATGCAAGCGGGAAATCTGTTGCCTAGCTTGGAGAACAAGCAAAACAGTCTTGCGCCCCTCTCAAGGTGATTTCCCATACCAATGTGGAGTCAAGCAAATATGCGGCCGAAGAGCAGTATGATCCAAATGTAGTTGCACAATACGGAGAAGCTGTCGCTACTCAAGGTATGAGTAATGCCCACTACTTATCCTAGTTATAGTACTTCCCCGTGGGTGAAGTAGCATACAAATACCAGTACGACAAACCTCTCGTCAAACCTGAGGAGGTAAATAATCTTCCAACAAAAATGCGAAGATTGCATAACTGGTACATGCATGCCACAAAGGCCGGGGCTAACTGCATAATGCTGAGGGTTACAAAAAAGCATTATGGGAAAGAAATAGATGACATGATATCCATTGAATTTGTTGAACTATTTCAATTATTCAATCAAGACGCCTTGGACAAGTCGATCATCAGTGACTATTGTCTGTAAGTACTAATTCTGTAATTAATTTAGTCTCTAGCTATCTCACCTCGTTTATTGCATGTATATAATCATACTATAATATTCAGAATAAATATTCTCGAATGCAGCAGAGGACAAATCTATGACATTGGGTTCATTGACCCATATTGGGTTCATCAAGGTAATATCAAAACAAACCCCTAGGATACGGAGGATAATATCGTACACGTGTTAAGGTTTCAAGAAACCAGAAGGGAAATACTATTTCCTTACAACTTCGAGTGAGTGTTATTGTTTTGTATACACTTTATATTTCGCTTACTCGACGTTAAGTATATAATTGATTAGTTATGCATGCGCAGCTTCGACTATATTCTGTTAATCATTTAACCTGAAAAAGGGCGTGTACTAGTCATGGACTCAAAACATAAACCCCTTGAGTCGTGGAAAGACATGCAGATGATTCTCTAGCGGTAATTCTAATCATTACGACACCATATCGGCAACCTTCGTGAATTTTATGATATCAAGTAACTAATAACTTCTTTTATTCGTTTTTTTCGCCGGGCAGCGCTTGGAAACAGTTCACCAACAAGGCTAGGGGTGTTTAGAAAGAGGAGCTTACATTTCAACCAATAGATGTAAGCACCACTAGCTATATCCGCGCATCTCTTTGGTTCTAGTTTTGATACCGTTATTATCATGCTTGATTATTTTTTGATTGAACTCTATTCTCGTAAAGTGCCTGACGCAGGGACCAGGAAACAATTTATGTGGATACTATGTTTGCGAGTTCATCCGTCAAACGTGCTGTGAGAAGGGCAGAAATTTAGAGCAACTCCACGTACGTAAACAATTTCTATAGCTTTTAATTACCATCAAATTGTGTTTAGTTTCATTCATATAGGTTGACTCCTTTTTTAAATCAGATCGAACGTCTACGGGACGTCTTCTGCCAAAGGATCGCGTACGAGCAATTCAGGAGTAATTGGCGGGATTCTTGGATGCAGAAGTCCTAAACCCAAAAGGAGAATACTATTCGGGTGTGTATATACAATAGGGATTGTACAAAGAGCTTATTTTGTATATATGTAGTGCATGAACTCCGTGTATCGAATGTAATATGTTCGACACTTGGATCTATATTGTCATGATGATCTTATGTAATATAATGGTTCCTCCATTGATGAGTGCAAAACACTAAATAAAAAATAAAACAACATAAACGAATTCTCTGCCGCGGCACAAAAAGTGGCCAAAATGCTGCCACGGCAAAAAAAGGTTGCCAAAATGAAATCTCTGCCGCGGCAGAGAAATGTGCCAAATCTCTGCCGCGGCAGACGGGGACTTGCCAAAATGAATTCTCTGTCGCGGCAGAGAAATGTGTCAAATCTCTGCCGCGGCAAAGAGTTATTTGTCCCGATTCGTGTTACGAACCGAGACGGTTCCTCCTCCCCCCTCGCACTCAGCAGCGTCCACGTGTACGCCATTTTTCCCCGGTTGGTGGGGCAACCGGGACTAAAGGTTGGGGCTTTAGTCCCGATTGCCCCGTCCCGGTTGGGTAACCGGGACTAAAGTCCCTTACCAACCGGGACACATGGGGCGGTTTCCACTAGTGAATGCATGATGTTTATTTCCAAACGTACACATATAACAACAATATATGTGTTCAAAGAGGACGGGCGGCTGAATCGGTATGTTAATTGCGATTAGCAAGAGTAAAGTAATATATTCCTTAACTTTGGGAGATTAATTAGGGATCTCATTGGACCAGTCGTGCATTACACGACCCTTTCCAATGGATGGAGTCTTTCTCTTCTCCGTGAGAATGTGTGACTGGCACTGGTGGAAAAAGGGCCTCCAGTCCCGGGCCGCAACTGGCTCTAGTCCCGGTTTTGGGCCCGGGACTACGAAAACAGGACTAGATACCCCTCTAGTCCCGGCTCGCTACGGCCCGCGACTGATAACAGCCACGTGGCTGTTTCAGCGCCGCGGGGGGCAAAAACCCTCTAGTCCCGGGCCGTAACACCACCCGGGACTAAAAGGTTTCCTGCCGCGACAGAGAACACACACATTTCTCTGCCGTGGCAGAGATTGTGTATTTCCTTTTTTTTGCCATTTCGTTCCTTTTTCATTTTGTGTTTCACTATAATTCAAACATATATTTCAGTATACATATTATACGCTACTACATACACACTACACGTCGATGCATTTATATAATTGATTGATCCTTGCAAGCATAAATATAATCAATCATATCAAAAGGAAGAAATATTTTGAAATTACATGGTCATTGATGAATATATATATCATATCAGCTACATGAAGATGACTAAGGCAAATCGAGTTCCACGTCATCCGCCTAATGCTCTCCATGTACATCAAGGACTTCCTTCATCATAAATCCCGCCAGCTCCTCTTGAATTGCTCTTATGCGCTGGTCTGGCTCTAGTTTCTCGCGCAAATCATAAATATAATGTGAGTCTACTTTCCACTCACTAGTCAACTCGCGGATGTACTCGCAGACGTAGTATCCACAAAATGAGTTCTCGGTGCCTGCTGTAAACTCTTCACCATTTTATAAGTTAACTCCTCTTTGAATGGACCTGGTATTTTCTGTCTGAACCGTGTCCAACACCTGCTCGACAAAGAAAATGAACAAAGGAGTTATTAGTTACTTGATATCAGGAAATGAATGAAAGAGGATGATATAATGCAATAATGATTGAAATTACTTATGGAGCATTTCTCTCATGTCGCTCCACTGCTCTTGGTCCCAACTTAATGAGTCGTGGACTTCAACTAGGGAGTTGTCAACTTGAATGTTTAGCAAGATCCAGTGGAATCTGCGGACATTTACATAAGCATACATGCATATCTCATCCAGTAAGCAAAAGTAAAATGTGTACAAGATATAAACGCTCACTTGAAGTTGTAAGGAAATAGTATTTCCTTAACAAAATTATTCTCGGTTAAGAACCTGCACAGGTCTTCCTCCACGTCCTTTGGGTGATGCTTTAACGTATATTCATTAATGATATATGGTTCAATGAACCCAACGTCGTATCTTCTAGCTCTTTTGCATTCAAGCATCTTCATTCTGCTGAATATAATATCATCATACAAAAGGATATATAGTTAGGATAATATATTAAATGCAATGAACGAGCTGAGCTAGAAACTTAATTATAGAAATAAATAACTTACAGACAGTAGCAATCAATGATAGATTTGTCGAGGACGCGCTGGTTGTATAACTGAAACAGTTTGGTCATTTGAACCTGTATCGAGTATGGTTTGAAGTGATGCTCCATCCTAATATCCACCGGAAACCAATCTTTCTGATGCTTTTTTTCTGCTTGCGACATGTACCATTCGTGCATATTTCGCATATGTGTGGATAGACCTGCGAGATCCTCATTACTGACTAGAGGCTCCCCTTGGACATATTGCCGTACTATCTGACCCACTGGCGTATCTTCATAGCCTAAATATTGACCAAGAGACATATTTGCTTCGTTAGCAAGTGCTTTGGCCTACGATACAGTGATTCCCATAAGTGCAGCATTATTACGGGCTCTAGGGTCCATTATTTGCATGTACATATCCATTTCAGCTCTGAAGGCCTTATCGAGGTCTGAAATGACTTTGAGCGGGGCGACCGATTGATTCTTCTATGCTCCGAGCTGGGCAACTTGCTTCCCGCTTTTTGCACTTGTGATTTTTTTCTTCTGTGCTTGCTTAATAATCTCCCGGTCATAGTCTGATTCCAGATTTATCGATATCTAGGATGGTTGCTCAAGAAAGGACTTAACCCACTTTTTGGTTTTTTTATTATATACCGGCTTTGGCTCAGGCTTTTTGGGTGTAAAATGCGCCTTAACTTGGGCAGCCACATCCGCGTTAGTTTCCTCATCGGTCTTGTCATAAGGTCTCTTTGGAAGAGCCGGCGGGATGTCGACTATCTTCACCGTTTGACCTTTCTTCGATGTGGGGTGCGAGGGACCGTCGAACTTCCGTTTCTTCGACGAGGTAGTAGTATTGCACGGAGGCGGAGGCGGAGATCGAGTATTGCATGAAGGCGGAGATCGAGTTGATGTACTCCTGCTCCGGCGATCGTTAGCGGGGCGGGGTGGACTTGGAGGTTGGCGATAATCGGGTTGGGGTGGACTTGGAGGTTGATGATATTCGATGCGGGGTGGACTTGGATTTCTCGGAATCGGTGGCCTTGGCGCCGAGACTGGAAACTTGATGTACTTCTTATTCCATAGAATGATGTTGCGCTTGACATCTCCTAGTTTCGTAAGCCCTTCAGGCGTAGCGATTTCAATCTCTAGGTCCGCAAAATCCTCCACTATGTCATCCACCGTGACACGAGCATAGCCTGGTGGAATCGGAATTGAATGGTGGAGTGCTCTAGGTAGACAAGGTAAAGCAGTGTCGATCGCCACCTTGAAGGACAGGTTGTTCATTGGCTGATGTAGCTCACATTGTGCCATCTCTCTGACATCATCCACGGGGTAGTGAGGAGCCGGTGCATCATCCAGCAGCGCTTGATCATCAGCCCGGACCTCCGTGGAAGCCACGCTGCTTCTCTGCTGGCTAAGATCGAATGCAGGATCATCAGACCGCGGGTGAGTTGACGACGACGGCCTTTGGCTAATTTCATGCATGAGGTTCTTCAGATCAGCTAGGTCCTGCTCTATCCTAGAGATCCGGTCTGCCTCCCGGTCCTTCTTTCTCTGACAGCTTCTGTAACTGGCATCATACTGAGGAAAACCTTTCTTCCTCGAGACACCGACGCCTTTGCCTCGTGTTCATCCTCCCTTTTCAGGATTCCCTAGGGTGCGTGCCAGCTCTTCGTTCTCTCTCTCGGGACGGAACAATCCCAATTGATCATTGTTCATTGCTTTAATAAGGTCTTGGGAGGGTTTTAGAATTTTATCATGAAATAATGTCTTCCCTGTTTCTGGGTCCAAGGATCCCCCGTGCCCGTACCACCAGTGCTTTGCCTTCTCGGGCCATCCATCTGTACCAGGAGTGACGCCTCTAGCCCTCATGTTCTTCTCCATAGTTTACCACTTAGGGACGACACTTTTGTAGCCACCTGTCCCCATTTTATGATGGTATTTCTTGTTGGCAGCATTTAACGCGTTCTTTGCCGACTTTGCCTTTGCTTTATCAGATTGCTTGTACTGTACAAAATCGGGCCACTGTTCTCTCAACTTCCCGTTTACTCCTTTGAAGTTTGGAGTTTTCTTTTTCACGACATATTTCGCGTATAAACTTTTCTTGTGGTTCCGATACAGTTCAGCCATCTTGCTCAGAGCCCACTCCTTCACTTTCGCTCTATTTTCAAGCCCACCCGGCCTTGGGGTAATACCATCTACCTCAAATTCTTCATACTCTGGAGGTAGTATGAAATGCGCTATGAGCTTCTGCCAAAGGTCATCTTTGGCATCATCGGTGACATAGCTAGATTCTTCACCGGATTTCTTTGACTGATTCCATTCTTGGATGGTGATCGACAGGTTGTCCCTAACAAGCACCCCGCATTGATTTATAAACATCCTCCGGTGCTTCTCTAGAGCAATCGGTTCACCATCATCATCTATTTCTTCGATGGTGAACCTCTGATTACCATCCAACTTTTTGTTCGTCCCTCGTTTCGTTTGAGCTGTCGATTGCTTCGATCCGGTAGGCTAAAAGAAGAAGAGAGAGTGATTAATATATATCTATATCAGTTAGTGAATAGAGGTAACACGAGACTTTATATATATATGTACCTCGCCGGATCCTGTCGAGGGGCCATCATTATTGTTGTTATTTGTTTGCCCTTCGTCCATCTGGTCTTCCCCTTGGTACATTAGGTTTTCCTATAGTCCATCACCGGATGGATTCAGATATGACGATATCTCTTCCATGAGCAAAATATCTTCGCCGATAGTAATATTAAGAGGAATTTCACCTCTTATCATGCCCTGAAGAAAACCTTCAACGATGCGACCAGGATCTTCGGATGGATCCATGACTTAATTATCTATAACAAAAAGAGAGTTAAACAGGTTAGAAAAAACAATAATCCTAATAACTAAAATAATATAATCCTAATTACAATAATCGTATTATTATTTGTGCTAAAACAATAATCATAATAACTAAAACAAAAAATAACCCTAATAAAACAATATAATCCTAATAAATAAAACAAAAAAATAACTAAAACAATAATCCTAATCCTAATTCTAATATTTTAATTAAAACAATAATCCTAATACTAAAAAAAACCTAATATAAAAAAAACTATAGAAAAAAACTATAACAAAAAACCCTAATAAACCTAATTATAATAAACCTAATTATAATAATCCTAATACTAATCCCAATAACTAAAAAAATAACTAATCCTAAAAACTATAGAAAAAAATATAACAAGAAACTATAAAAAGTACTAACATTTCCTAATAATATAATAATAATATAAATACTAACATTTCCTAACATTTATACAAAACCTAAATATTACTAATAATAATAATAATAAATATTACTACAAAAACCTAAATATACTACTAATTAATACTAGACTAATTATACAAAAACCTAAATATATAATTAATACTAGACTATATAATTAAATAACCACCTCCGGCGAGGTGGGCGGCCGGAGGATCAATAGCGCGGCGAGGCGGTGCGGCACGGCAGGGCGGCGACACGGCGGGGAAGCGCGGCACGGCGGCACGGCGCGCGCGACACGTACGGCGGGCGGCGCGAAGGCTCGGCGATGCGGCGTGCGGCGGCTCTGCGGTACGGAGGGGCGGCCGGAGACGAGGACGGCGGCGCGGGAATTGGCCGGCGGGCAGCACCTCCCCTGTTCTCTGCGTCGATGGCGCCTCGTCTTCGTCTTCGTCGTCAAATCTTACTAAGTGCTGGCTGGACGCGCCAGGGGCGAGCGCGTGGTATATAAAGGGTCAACCCTTTAGTCCCGGGCTAAGCCACAGGACGGGACTAAAGAGTCTTTAGTCCCGGGCCGTGGCTTAACCCGCGACTAAAGGGGGGGTCTTTAGTCGCGGGTTAAGCCACGGCCCGGGACTAAAGGGTTTTTTCGGGCGCTTCGTTTTCGCGCGCGCAGGCACCCTTTAGTCCCGGGTCCAGCCACGACCCGCGACTAATTGTTTTTTTGTAAATTTTCTTTTTTAATTCAAAACAAATATAAAAACTTTGGAAAATCATATCTTTTATTGTAATAATCCAAATAAAACAAATAATATGTCTATTATTATCAGAAAAATATAAAGAATTTTAATATAATATCAATTTATCTGTTTGCATCATTTATAAATTATTTCATTTGTAAATTTTCTTTTTTAATTCAAAATAAATATAAAAAGTTTGGAAAATCATATCTTTTATTGTAATAATCCAAATAAAACAAATAATATGTCTATTATTATCAGAAAAATATAAAGAATCTTAATATAATATCCATTTATCTGTTTGCATCATTTATAAATTATTTCATTTGTAAATTTTCTTTTTTTAATTCCAAAACAAATATAAAAACTTTGGAAAATCATATCTTTTATTGTAATAATCCAAATAAAACAAATAATATGTCTATTATTATCAAAAAAATATAAAGAATCTTAATATAATATCCATTTATCTGTTTGCATCATTTATAAATTATTTCATATGTAAATTTTCTTTTTTTAATTCAAATCAAATATAAAACTTTGGAAAATCATATTTTGTATTGTAATAATCCAAATAAAACAAATAATATGTCTATTATTATCAGAAAAATATAAAGAATCTTAATATAATATCCATTTAGTCCCGATTGTAGTCACGAACTGGGACTAAAGATATTTCCCGCCATTTCCCACCGCTTCTCGCCAAGTTTTCCCGCCCTTTCCTTTCTACGAGAGCTTTTAGTCCCGGATGTAGTCACTAACCGGGACTAAAGATATTTCCCGCCATTTCCCAAAGCTTCACGCCAAGTTTTCCCGCCCTTTCCCTCTATATCTAGGGCGATTGCGCCATGGCTATCCACACATCCACACCTTCCTCTCTTAGAACAATGGACAACGCCTACTGGGCCATTCTGACCCTTGAGAAGACCGAGGCGCTGTGCACCTCCAACTACCCTTGTCCGCCGGGCTACCGGCCGCCCGCCGGCTAGATGCTGAGCGCTGGAGGGGTTCCTATCCCTCAAGGTTCCGCATGCCAGGCGGCCATCACAAACCACTTGTACCACGAGCTCACGCCGGAGCAGCGGATGGATCCCAGTGGGATCCCGTCAACTACGACACCTGGAATGCTATAGCACCCCGGGTAAAACCACTACTAGAAAATCGATGTTGTTTTTATTTTTGCATCATCATGATACCATCATGCATCTTTTAACCTAAAAACTATTTCTCCAAAAACCTATCTGTTTTCTAATTACCTCCCTCTTTATTTCAACTGCAAAATCCGATCTGTTCGAATATTTTGTTTTGTCTAAATAATTACAAAAATATTTTTACAACTAAATATATAATAAAAACTATTTTTGTGGGAAGGCAGCCCAGTCGGTCAGGCCCAAAGGCCCAGCCAACAGGCCACCTATAACCCACTAAACCAAACCCTAGCTCTGAACCCTAATCCCACTCCCTCACCCCTTCCCAGCCGCCAGCCTCCACCCCACTCCCCACACCCGCCGCCACCCTCTGGAAAAACACGCACGCACCCCACCTCCTCCCGCGCCTGATCCCACTCCCGCTCACATCGCGACCAGACCGCTGCTGCCCTCCTCTCTCACCCCGCATACACGCGACGCAAGACCCTGACCCCAGGCCGCCCCCTGGACCCACTCCCGGTCCCGCGCCCGCAATCCCCGCACGGGATCCTGTCCCCTTCGCGAACCACCCACCTCGCCTCCACTGTCCTGCTCGATCCCACGAGCTCGCCGCCGCCAGCGCCACCTTCGCCTCGAGCTCCGGCGCCCCCTTTCCTCTTTGCGGCCGGCCGTCGGGCCCGTCCTCGCCTACCCCGAGCCATGAGCCGACACCGTCGGGCCCCATCTTCCAGCCGCCGCTGCTCTGCATGTCCTCCGCCGCCCCGACGCCCTCCTCTGTAGCATGCCTTGCCGACCCCCGTCGCCATCTCCTCGACCTCCTGACCGCCGGCGCCCCCTCGGGTCCCCGCGCGTTCCGCCTCTCCGAGCCACAACCGTTGCATGCGTCCTCCTCCCGCGGCCACCTGGCCATCGTCGGTGTCGACCTCCCCACGTACAGAGCTCCGTCCCGCCACCTCGAGCACCTCCCTCAGGCCGAGCTGAGCTCCCGCCGCCGTCCCGTAGGCCCTGCGCGGCGTCGCCCCTGCGTCTCCATGTTTCTGTTTGCTGTCGTGCTTCTGTTGGACAGCGCCCAAGCACGTCTGGCTAAACGACACCTCGATGGCCTCTTGTGCAGCCGCAAGCATGCCTCCGACTGGTGCCTTGCATGGTTTGGGTGCCTCGAACATGAACCAAACTGTGTGGTGGCTTAGGTCGTCGACAGGACCGTCACCGATCATGAGTCTGTGTTCAGACTAACCAAGATCTCCATCTCCGCCTGTCGGAAGGACCAAGACCGAGAACCAAACACGAGAATCCGAAGTCTGCCACTCCGTCACGGATCCCCAAGTTCTCCTTCCTAGATCCGAAGACCCGATCCCCCGTCGAACCCTCGGACCCCAAGATCTTCGACCGCCATGTGTGACCTCTTCTTCGAGTCCATTATTTTTATAATATATATAACATACTTGTTGCATATAAAATGTTCATGTTGCATACATGTTTGTGGTTTGGGGGAATTATGCCGATTCAGCTCATAATTAAATCTGGGGTCCATATGCGGGCAATTCTAGTCTTATATTGGTCCCATTTAAATTTGTGTAGCGAACCAGTGCTATCTTTTTGCCTTGTTAATGCAACATTTAAAATTGCGGGGTATCTAAACAATATGAACCTTCTAAATAATTGTCGGGACCCCGGTTCCGCCTAATATTGCCTAGTTGCATCGTATCTTTGCCATGTCATACATCATACATGCATCATGCCTGATCTTCTGTCGTAGTATTAAATATTGCATCCGGTGTTTCTTCTAGTGCTTTGCTTCTTCACGGATTAGGCCGATGAGTTGATGCGAGTGTCGAACCGATCTTCGGATGAACCTTCGACAATGTTTTCAGGCGAGCATTCTCCCCCTTTCTACCTATTTTACTTTTATAGTTTTTATTTCCTCCTGTTGATCTATTGCTATATGTGTTGCGATGCTCTAGTTTTCGTACCCGGAATATCCCTTGCAGCCTTATGTTGCCTTGGACACATCCTATTACCTGTTGTTTGGTAGATAGTTGGACTTGCGTGTCATAGTCGCTTGCTCAAGTGCTGTTGCGTGTCGTCAAGTACCACAGTTATTGGAGTATTGCCGTATGTTCAATGTTGGAGATGATCATGGCTTTAATTATCGTTTAATAACTAAAATTGAAGTAGGTAAATGCAGAGGCACCGGTGGGTAATAGACAATATTTGGTTTTTTAACCGCCCATTTGTGTCCCGTAGGACCCCGAGTTCTTGACACCTGTTCCGAGATCGAGCGCGCTAACCACAGGTGGGGTGTGTGGGCACCCCCATCGATTATTACCTGATTTCAAAGTACTGTACCGGGGGCCACAAAGTAGTTTGGGGCTTTATTACTATCATGTACTTATGCCATGATTTACTGCTTTATTTACTATTGCGCGTGGAGCGCTTGTACTGTTTTGGAACCCCGTGCCACGTTTTCGCGGTATCGACAAGCCCAGTCACACTTTCGGGTTCCCAGTCGTTTATAGCCGTCGTCACAAACCCTGGGTCCGTCTCGGAGACCGACCGACTTTGTTACGGGTAGCTTAGTGGGGTGGCCCCCATGTGCTTGCTTTGGGTCTGGGAAACGTCGTGTCCGAAACCCCGTCGACATACCGTTGGGTGTATGTTTTGTGATCTTGTACCTACCTGGTATAACAACAAGGGTGTAGGTGCGTGTGGAAACTTTGGTGCACCCCTGCAGGGTTAAATCTTTTCGAGAAGCCGTGTCCGCGGTTATGGACGACTTGGAGCACAGTTCTCGATCATAGACAACTATAACTAAAGTTTACTGTTATAATTTGACTTGTATCCGATATGACTAGTAATCAGCTTCACTACAACGGAATGGCTAAATAAAAGTACCAACAACTGCTAGGTTTGGGATATCTCATGCTAATTGTATCTGACTAGTAAGTGTCGCAACTACAACGGAATGGTTAACTAAAAGTGCCCACTGCTTATTACATCAGGATGACTATCTACACCTGACTAGTAATTGCTTCAACGATAACTGAATAAATAAAACTGCCAACTGTGTGAGTTCCTCGGTTGACTTCCTCGTTTGGTCTTGAGGGGGAAATACTAGGATGGGTATGTTTGGTGGTAGTATCAGAATGGTTTCGAATAGGTCTTTCTTATCCCTCTCTGATAGCCGACAATTGTATCGATTCTCTATAGGTTGTTTAGTGCATGCTACGCTGCCGCTTCAGTCCACCACACCTATGTAGGCGAGGACCGCCGAATTCTAGTCTCGCCGTGTACTGGCCTCAGTATTGACCGCTCTCTTTTTCCTTTGCCCTTTGTCGGCACCCATTTTGTTTAAGCAGGTTTTGAGATCGACGTCGTTAACAGGGTTACCCTTCCGGCTTGGCCTGGGCAGGGTTATGGACGCCATTGGTTATTCTTCAGGGATCTTAGCTCAATTTGCATCTTGTCCGTACTCGGACGCTGTATCATTTTAAAGGTGATTTGGATCTTTGTATTGTATATCTGTATTCTTGACTCATGGAGTCGTTGTTGTATATATCTTTCTGTGGGTTCCATCTTGGACTATTGTGTAATGATATTACTTCGTTTTCCACCCGCACGCAAGTTCCTGGTGGGCACCTTTGAATCGTTTCTATGCGGGTTTGGCAGGAATCGCTGAAACTTGCATAGGGCCGATTCTGAGGGTGTTACAAATGCCTTCTTCGCTAATAGGCGGGAAAGAGAGCTCGCCAGGTACGAGGGTGATGGCCCGCCCCCGGTGAACCATAACCAAGTCGTCTGTCGTCTGTGGTGGGCGAACCGTATTATCATCGGAGTGATGCGCTACATCGCCGGGGGAGACCATCCTCGCCTGCGGTGCCCATGAGTCCACCCGCCACAGAGCCACAAAAAGGCCCCACGCCGGCCCGGCGGTAGCGGCATCGTCTTCCAGGAGACCCCTCCCCCGCCCGCTGTGAACCTGAGGCTGGAATGGCCCCTGGTATATGCCATGGATGGGCTGAGGATCCCCGAAGTGGCAGGTGATGATGACGATGATGATGGTGATGACGAAGAAGATGCTGAAGCTACGTACTATAGGACTAGGTATGATTATGACTAAAGGGGGCGGATTTTGTCCTGAGTGTTAGCTAGTCCCGGTTTGTCCCGGTTTTTAATATTAATAAATGTCTTGAGTGTTACCTAAATATGAAGATGTTGTATTTAGAGGAAAAGGCCTATAATAGAGCAGGCTGGATCGAGCAGCCTATAAATAGAGGGAAATGCCTATAAAGAGAGGGTTCATCTTTAGTCCCGGCTGGAGAAACTAACCGCGACTGAAGGGATTGCGGCAGACTGGGCCAGACAACACTAATAATAGGGGTGATTGTCGATATTATGTCGTGCGGCTTGTACCTTATCCCGGATGGTGTCACCAACCGGGACTAAAGATGAACCTTTAGTCCCGGTTGGAGACACCAACCGGGACAAAACATGAGTCAGCACTAATAATAGGGGTGAGTGTCGACATTATGTCATGAGTGTCGACATTATGCCGAGCTGCTTGTACTATAAATAGGCATCCTTGTGAGTCAAGTCCTCCAGCCAGTTTGAGGCATCTCCAAGATGGTTTTCGAGAGCAGGGACACCACTACGGCCAGTTTCAGGGAGATGCCACCGGAGCCCAGTCCTCCGACATCTCCGAGAAACTGGTCATAGAGGCACTCCCTAATATGTGAAATTAGTTAGCTCCCAGGCGTATTGATCTAGTTAGCGAAGTTACAAGATGCAAGATGGTTTTCGAGAGCAGGGACACCACTACGGCCTGTTTCAGGGAGATGCCGCCGGAGCCCAGTCCTCTGGCATCTCCAAGAAACTGGTCATAGAGGCACTCCCTAATATGTGACCTCACGCGTTTGGAGATCAGATCTTAATGGTAAGTATGAATCGGGACTAAAGGCCCTCCTTTAGTCCTAGTCCAGCCACAAAGCAGGACTAACACACTCAAGATTGTTTGCAGAAAACACTATAAAAATGGACACATGGAGCATCTTCACTCATAAAATGTTACAATTATTACATATCATTTCTCCGCGTGTGTTCCTTTCTGATTCCGTCATATCCATGGAGCATCTTCATTCATTAACATGATGCTTGGGTCATCCTTCACCGCGAAGGGCGGAATTTCATGAAACTTATCACAATCTTCTGACATGCCTGTCTTGTCCTCCACTCCCACGATGTTTCTTTTTCCTGAAAGAACTATGTGGCGCTTTGGCTCATCGTCTGATGTATTCTTTTTCTTATTTTTTCTTTTTCTAGGTTTGGCAGACATGTCCTTCACATAGAAAACCTGAGCCACATCATTGGCTAGGACGAATGGTTCGTCTAAGGACCCAAGATTGTTGAGATCCAACGATGTCATTCCGTATTTCTTGTCTACCTCAACCCCTCCTGCTGTCAGCTTGACCCATTTGCACCGAAACAAGGGGACCTTAAAAGTAGGTCCATAGTCAAGTTCCCATATCTCCTCTATGTAACCATAATATGTGGTCTTTGACCCATTGTTGTCTGTTGCATCAAAGCGGACACCACTGTTTTGGTTGGTGCTCTTTTTATCTTGGGCTATCATGTAAAATGTATACCCATTTATCTCGTACCCTTGGAAAGTCGATATAGTCGAAGATGGTGACCTAGACAACAAGTATAGCTGATCTCCAAGAGTGTTTTTTTTATGAGATGTTGCAACCAACCGCCGAAACTCTTCATGTGTTCATCTCTAATCCAAGAGTCATGCTTTCCAGGGTTGTTGGAGCGTAAGATTTTCTTGTGTTCCTCGATATATGGGGCTGCCAAGATAGAATTATGTAGAACGGTGTAATGTGCTTCGGTGTAAGAATGTCCGTCCCTACATATTATTGATTTCCTTCCTAGAGTACCCTTTACACTCAGTCTCCCCTCATACCGCGATTGAGGAAGACCAATCGTCCTAAGGTCAGGAACGAAGTCAACACAAAATTCAATGACCTCCCCTGTTCCATAGCCCTTGGAGATGCTTCCTTCTGGCCTAGCATGGTTACGAACATATTTCTTTAAGATTCCCATGAACCTCTCAAAGGGAAACATATTGTGTAGAAATACAGGACCGAGAATGGAAATCTCTTCGACTAGGTGAACCAGCAGGTGCGTCATAATATTGAAGAAGGATGGTGGGAACACCAACTCAAAACTGACAAGACATTCGACCACATCATTCTGTAACCGTGGTAGATCTTCAGGATTGATTATCTTCTGAGAGATTGCATTGAGAAATGCACATAGGTTCACAATGGGTACTCAAACATTATCTGGTAGAAGCCCCCTCAATGCAATCGGAAGCATTTGCGTCATAATCACGTGGCAGTGATGAGACTTTAGGTTTTGGAACTTTTTTCTGCCATATTTATTATTCCCTTTATATTCGACGAGAAGCCAGACGGGACCTTAATACTGCTTAGGCATTCAAAAAATATTTCCTTCTCTTGTTTGGTAAGAGCATAGCTGGCATGACCTTGAAACCATTCTGGATGAAGGCCATCTGGGTCTTTCATATGTTGATGGTCCTTTCGTGCTTCCGGTGTATCTTTTGTCTTCCCATACACGCCCAAGAAGCCTAGCAGGTTCACGCAAAGATTCTTCGTCACATGCATCACATCGATTGCAGAGCGGACCTCTAAGAATTTCCAATATGGTAGCTCCCAAAATATAAATTTCTTCTTCCACATGGGTGCGTGTCCTTCAGCGTCCTTCGAAACAGATTTTCCTCCAGGACCCTTTCCAAAGGTTACCATTTGATCCAAATCTTTGACCATATCAAATATATCAGCACCAGTACTCTCCTTAGGCTTCGGTTGGTGACATGCCAGACCGTTGAAATGCTTGCCTTTCTTTCTTAAGGGATGCTTGGCCAAAATAAATCGACGGTGCTCATTGTATACATTCTTCTTACAATGTTCCAAATATATGCTTGCAGTCTCATCTAAACAGTGTGTGCATGCATTGTATCCCTTGTTTGACTGTCCTGAAAGGTTACTAAGAGCAGGCCAATCATTGATTGTTACGAAAAGCAATGCTCGGAGGTTAAATTATTGCTGCTTGTGCTCATCCCACACGCGTATCCCGGGTTCGTGCCACAACTATAAAAGTTCTTCCACTAATGGCCTTAGGTACACATCAACGTCGTTGCCGGGTTGCTTCGGACCTTGGATCAACACTGGCATCATAATGAACTTCCGCTTCATGCACAACCAAGGAGGAAGGTTATAGATGCATAGAGTCACGGGCCAGGTGTTGTGACTGGAGCTCTGCTCCCCAAAGGGATTCATGCCATCTGTACTTAGACCAAACCTTAAACTCCTTACGCCATCTGCAAAGTCCGGGTACTTTCTATTGATTTTTCTCTATTGCGACCCATCAGCAGGGTGTCTCAACATCCCGTCTGACTTACGTTCCTCTTTATGCCATCACAACAACTTGGCGTGCTCTTTGTTTCTGAATAAGCGTTTCAACCGTGGTATTATAGGAGCATACCACATCACCTTGGCAGGAACCCTCTTCCGGGGGGAGGGGGCTCGCCCTCAACGTCACCAGGGTCATATCGTCTAATCTTATACCGAAGTGAAGTGCATACCGGGCATGCATCCAAATTCTCATAGTCCTCACCGCGGTAGAGGATGCAGTCATTAGGGCATGCATGTATCTTCTGAACCTCTAAACCTAGAGGGCAGACAACCTTCTTTCCTTCGTACGTACTGGCGGGCAATACGTTATCTTTTGAAAGCATATTCTTCATCATTTTCAGCAACTTTTCAAATGAGGAGTCAGGTATAGCACACTCAGCCTTCCATCGCAGCAATTCCAGTGTGCTGCCCAGCTTTTTCAGACCATTTTCGCAATTTGGGTACAATAACTTTTTGTGATCCTCTAACATGTGATTGAACTTCTCCCTATCCTTTTCAGTTTCACAATCTCTTCGTGCACCGGCAATGGTCCGACCAAGATCATCAGCGGGTTCATCATGTGTCTCTTCTTCATCGTCCCCTTCAGCATCCCCCATGGAAGTATCTCCGTACTCAGGGAAACCATGATAGTTGTCATCCTCCTCCTCTTCTTCATTGTCTTCCATTATAACCCCTCTCTCTCCGTGCTTGGTCCAACAATTATAACTGGACATGAAGTCGGACTTCAATAGGTGGTTGTGAAGGGTTTTTGAGTCAGAGTAATCCTTCTGATTCCTGCATCCATTACATGGACAGAATACAAAACCATTGCTCTTGTTTGCATCAACAACACTGATGAATTCATGCACGCCATTAATGAACTCGCCAGAGCGTCGGTCAGTACCGTACATCCATTCCCGGACCATCTGCATTATTGTAAAAGTATATCAAAAACTATTACACAACATGATAAAATTATTACAAGTTATATTGAGAGCTTCTAGAGCATTAATTTCGAATTTTGAAAAATTTACATGCACCAATTTGTGAATTGGAGAAAACAATCAACATGATAAATGTGGAGTTTTTTTATTTTTGTTCTATCAGTGAAAACCTCATTCCATTCTAAGCTCTGAAACTCTAAAATTACACATTTCAATTTTCAGTAACTATGTGCATAATCAAAATTTGTTACACATATATATCAAAATCCTTCTAGCTACTTCTAGAGCATGCATGCATTGATCCATATCTCTATACTTCTAGAGCATTATAGAGCTAAAGTAGCAATAAGAGATGAAAGAATAAAGTTCTAACCTTTTAAAGTTTTGGATTTAGGTGTTGCAAACTAAATCTTGAGAAAAAAATGGCATGAACTCTCTTGCTTCTTTGTGAAAAATGGTCACCATATGCTTTAGGGCTGCAGGACAGGAGGCAGAATATATAGTGGTGGACAACTAGTCCCGGGCCGTGATACGATCAGGGACTAATAGTTCACGAAAGAACCAGCTGGCCTGCTCCAGGTTATTAGTCCCGGGCCGTATTACGGATCTGGACTAATGACCTGATCCGGCCCGGAACTAGTGACTACGGCCGTTTCTAGCCGTTAGAGGCCTCACGACCCGCGACTAGTGCTGCTGTGCTAGGCCGGAACTGCTGGCCTTGTTCACATCGAACCGAAGATGGTTTTTCTAGTAGTGTGGATAATGAAGTTTGGCTTTGACCAGAGAGCTCTGACTGCCAACGAAAGTTTCCAGGACTGATATCCGATTTGCTGAGCTCACAAGTATACCAAACGAAGAAAGAAAGAGATACCAAACGACGACCATACGAATCAAATGGAAATGCATGTAGCACGTGAATTTTGATGTAAGAAACTCAAATAGTACATCTACTTCACCTCGAGCTTTGTCTGTCGTCCGTCCGTAGAACTTTGTGTACATCTTCTTCTTACGACGCGGCGACAAGGAGTCAAACTATTTTGTGGTAGAATTCCGATACAAGACTGATAGAAAAAAGCTTCTATTACTGAAAAGTGGTACTGCATCTTCCCCTCCAGTTTCATCTTTGATCTACATATGTGGTCGTGTGGGTTCCCATCGACTCTCGAATTACACAATCCATCGGTAGTTTTTCTCATTGGAACAGCGCTCGCTCGCGCGTGCGTTCCGGACACTTTCGGTTCGACTTCCACGCATGCATGCCAGTGGCATAGGCCGACTGGCGTCGAAGAATGTCTGTACTACTTACTGTCTTTAGCTGTTTCGGGCTGGTGAGAACTCAATTCATGGACCGATACGTACGCTGTACGCATGCATGAAAGTTGACAGTACCGGAAACCGCGTGCACTGCAAGTTTGAATTACTCCTCGTATACTTGTCAAATTAACCGGCAGGTAACACACGTCACGACCATGGAACTTTCAGGCATGCATGAGCAGCATGTCATGAGCTTCTCCCTTTATAAATAGTAAACGATTAACCGGATCTGCCAACACCAACTCAAGGCAATATACACAGCACAGGACAGCATAACTAGAAAGTAATTATACTCGACCACATGCCGAAGATGCTGCTGATCGGGAAGGTTTTGGTGGCCATGCTTTTGGTTCTCATGGCTACATCCGGCTCATGGACCCGGGCCGCAGCGAGGCCGTTTGGAGGTGACGAGTTATACGGCGAGGAACCCAGCTCATCTGGCGGTTCCATCGATGCCGTGCCGCCGTCACCGACGTCGCAATGGCGAGGCCACACGCTTCCGCCGCTCGAGGAGAAAACGGGGCCAGGCTCATCAAAGTGCGATCCTGCAAGTACCTATGATCGTAATACATTTTGTCCTCCCCCAGCAAAGAGATGAATACACCCACACCTGATGATGAGACGGACGACGAACAGTGAATTCTCGTGTCTAGCTTTGCACGAAGCCAGCAAACCTAAAGCTATATATATATATCTTCTATTTGTACTACTAGTAGTAGTGATGTAACGTAAGGATCGATCGGTCGTTAGTGTTCAGGAGTCTCGATCAGTTTGTTAATTTCTTATACAACAAGCATGTTTGCTTTTATTTTTAGTTCGATTTAGGCAGTGAAAATAAACATGTTTTCCCTCTTTCTTAGATTACTTACGTTTGTTTACAGTGAACAAACAGACGAGCATGTTGCTCGGATACTCAAATGTAGCCAAATAAAACATACTATTGTTTATGAATTCTCTCGTTTTAAGATTTCCTATTGTTTTTTCTTAAAAAAAAAGAATAAACCCCAGCCTCTGCATCAATTAATGCACACAACCCTTTATTAAAAAATCATCTAACACCCATCATTCGATAATTATTACAAATCATGGGTATTGTCACTGCTATACAAAACATCATCCAACATCCATCATGCAAGAACAATAATATAGCCAACTACTGGCTATAAAGTAGTGGCATGTCATTTATAGTCAACCCAGTAGCCAATATATATAATAATAAACTATAAAAATATATATTTTACCAGTACTTGACCCACCATTCACCGTCACAACGTGTTTAGGAGCACGTGCTAGAGCTAGATCTTACATTAGAGCCCACTCTTCTTCTTTCCTCTTCTATTTCCTACAATGCAGCACGAATATACTTTTTAATATCTTATAGCCAGCTGATGTCATCCTATTGTACTTGCTCTGAGAGCTGATGTCATACTATTTAATATCTCTTCTCCACATAGAAGCAGACTTATAGCCCACTGTTATACTTGCTCTATGTGCAAGTTCGCAAAATTGGTCAATTACGATTCACAGGAAGTATGTTATCAAAGGAGTTGGAGAGAGTCTCATTATGATATCCATGCACACTTAAGATGTCACGGTTGTGAAGTGTGTTGACCTCGAAAAGGTTCATGCAAGACTTCAAAGTAGTGAAGTCAAATGACGAAATTAAATGAGTAACTGAAATTAAGTGAAATAAAACAAGTGTGATTGAGTAAATAATAAAATAAAATGAGAAACTTTAAGATGCATCCATCATGCTACAAAATTTCAAGATCGAACAAATTTGTTTCATAGCTAGCTTGAGGGAAAAAAAGACAAGTCTTTTTTTAGAAGAAAAAAAAGACAAGTCGATTACCGACAATACCACAATTCTAATCTTGCATGAATAGCAGATTTGTTTCAGAGTCTGATTTTTTTCTTGACCTGCAGGTCAAATTTTGAAATGGAATTCCTGGGCACTACAACGGTGTCATATACATTATCATTAATTGTACTAAAACACTATACTTTTTATAACTTTTTTCGTATAGTCCGGTGTGTCTACTCATCTCTTCTCTCAATTATTACAGTCTCCGTCTGCCTTGAATGTGTGACTAAATAAGACTTTGACTTTAATGAAAAATTCTGACTAGGCTAGCTACGTGCAAAACATTCCACGACTGATATCATTCCTGAGCAGGTGAGCTCATTATTAGAAGAGGCCAAAAAATACATTAGATCCCTCAAAGGTTGGGAAAGTATACTATAAGAGCATCTCTAGCAGACACCGTATATCGGCTATACTGCAAAATCTGTAGCCGGTATGCGGTATCGAATCTGAAAAATGGTTTTTGTAGACACCGTAAACTGGACCGTATCATAAAAAAATTGTCGTTTCCGCAAAACGGCCCGTTCGTCCCGTATATATTTGGGACTGGAGGGGTCGGATGCGGTAAACCGCATCCCATTCCCCTTCTCCCCCCATAGAAACCCTCGCCGCCGCCCGCTCAGATTCCGGCCGCGTCCTTCGCCGGAAATCAAATCGCCGCCACCCACCACCTCCCAGCCACCCCTCCGTGCCATGGCTGGCCAATCGTGCCGGAATTTGGCCGGACAAGGCGGCCGTTCGCCGCGGCGTGGAGGGAGATCCGGCGCCCGAGCTCCTGCGCCTCCGCCAAGCGAAGAGGAGGTCCGCCGGCGCCGCTTCGAGCATGCCCGCACGCACGGCGCCCTCGCGTGCTCCCGTGTGACCTCCCCGGCGTGGGCCGGGTTCGTCTTCCTGCCCTCCGCGCATGATGCCGAGGCGGGTAGCTCTCGACCTGCCATGCGCGCGGGACCGCGCCTCCGCGCGTCGTCGCTGGTGGTGCGTGCGCCGCCTCCAGTTCCCGCCCTTGATCCCGCTCCCGCACGGTGGGGCCACATCTCCGACACCAAGAGCGACGATGAGGAGGCAGACTTCTACTTGGAGGAAGATGATGCGGTCCGCGAAGCAAAGTTCAACTCGCTCGGGACCCTCGCGTCGGACGTGTGGGACCGCGCGAAGCGCCGCCACAACGAGCGCAAGGCCGAGCTACACGAGCTCCGTCGCATCTGCTGCCGCTCCGCCTGCGAGCACCAGGCACAACTCGGGGTCTTCATCGTCGACTACTCCGACGACAGCTCTGACTCCGAGTTTTAGTACGCGACGGACAATGATGCCTTGACGCTCCGGTGAGTAGGTATCGCCGGCGGCTTCTAGGGTAGATTGGATGTAGGGCGCGGTGACGAGGGTTTGACTCGTCAATGCCCATTGTTATGGACTTGGGTTTTGGAGAAGATGGGGATGCTAGAAGTCGCGAGATGGTCAACAGGAAAGCAACACGGGGACACGAGGTTTACCCAGGTTCAGGCCCCCGGAGGGAAAACCCTACTCCTGCTTGTCTGTTCTTGATTACGGTGGAACCGAAGGTTACAGGGGTGCTCAGATGCAATCTGGCATTGAGGTGTGTGTATGAGGTGGTGAAATCCTTCTCGCTGTACCCTCCTGGCCTTTATATAGATAGGCTAGGTCCCAGGATAGGTCGAGTCGGTTACAGACTAGGCTTGAAACCCTTTGAAATTCTATCTAATCTAGACTTTGTCCTCCAAGGAGTCGAATTAGCCATGTGCTTGGGCCACCCGAAATCTTCCTGGGATGCAAGTCTTCATGTGGGCCTTCCTTGAGCTAGAACGGGTATACCAATGTTATGCACCCGTAGGGTATATCCATGTCGGTAGCCCCCGAGTGTTCAGTCGAATCGTAGATTCGACTGGAGACTTCTATAATCTTTCGGGTGCATTGTATTTGAACCTGTCTTTTAGGAAAAATGTTTAGTTCATAGGATTGTTGATGCGTGTGCCTAGCTCACCCAACGGATCAGGGCTAGTTAACTATCATAGGACAAAACAACACGATCTTCATCAGATTCGAGTTCCCGGACTCGAATCCGGAATGAATGCTGGTGTGATTTGACTCAGACTGCTGAGGTCTTATAGGAGTTGAACCCCAGGGTTATTCAAATGATGTACCCAACGCGTCCGTCGGGATTTTCATCGTGCCTGTTGACACGGGAATTTACTGGCAGAGCGCAGTCGGGTGCGTTGCCAGGCCATCAGATGATATCCATAGGACTTATCTTTGCGTTGTAGACACAACATCCGAAGTTTTATCATCGCGGATGTGTTTCGGGTGGTCAAGGAGACTGCTTCTCACTTAGCGGTAGTTTGGGAAAAGTTGTCAAAAGTTTTTTTATCGTATTTGATCCGAAGGTTGTCAGTCGAATAATTCATAGGGTGCGCGACCAGCGCTTCCTATAGGAGTAGCCCCGAGTGTCTGTTCGAGTCGTAGACTCGAGCAGAGACTTTAGTTCAGTCATTCTCATAAGTTTCCATTATTATTCCAAATGACACATTTTTCGAATGCGCGACCAACGCTCCCTATGGGAGTAGCCCCCGAGTCCGTAGTGGATTCACAGACTCGACGTAGGACTCGAAGATCTCTTTGAGGTGCCTTTGTCTTTGTAATCTCCCAAGTACACGGCCAGCGCTCCTGATAGGAGTAGCCCCCGAGTACTTGGTTGAGTTGTAGACTCGAGTAAGTGCTTATGCTCAGTCGAAATCTTCGAGTCGTTGCTGGCTTCGCTTAGATGACGTCATTGCTGACGATCGGTGAGCTCAACCATCCGCGCAGCAGAGACGATGCGACGGAACGATCGTGGGTCCACCGCCTGACTTGAATTTGACTAGTCCCGCATAACGTGGAGAAAGTTACGTCATCTTCTCGATTTCCGCGCATAGTGGACGACGTGCTAGCGACGGTTCAGTTTGGTGCTGACAGGTGGACGGTCAGATCTGAGGAACGTGTTAGGGCTTCTCAAGATGGCTCTGCTGCATCGTCCTCGCCTTTTATACCGTGGGGAAAATAGTGAATTTTATCCTTCGCGATTTGCCTCTACTTCTTCGCCGTTGCCTACATTTCTTGCTCTTACTGCGCACTAGACATCCTCCGCGTATTTCCCTCTACTTTTCTCCGTTTGCAGAGTCGCACTCGCTGCTCCGTGATGGGCAAGTCCAAGAAGGCTGATGACCCACAAGTATAGGGGATCGCAACAGTTTTTGAGGGTAGTATTACCCAATTTATTAATTCGACACAATGGGAGCCAAAGAATACTTGCAAGCCTTAACGACTGAGTTGTCAATTCAGCTGCACCTGGAAATAGTTCTTGCTCATAGAAGTTTATCAGTAGCAACAATTTGTAGTAGCAACAACAAATCAATAGCAGCAGTAAAACAAGAGCAATAGTAATAGTAGCAGCAAACAATAGGATATGAGCGCGGTAGGCATAGGGATGGATGGACAGGCCTTGCATGGACGAGTCTAAACATGTAAATTCAAGATCTAGGGCAATTGCAGATAAATAAGATAGAACATCCAAGTACTAAACAATCATAGGCATGTGCTCCATATATAGTCATGCGTGCTCGCAATTAGAACTTGCACAACATCTTTTGTCCAGCCAGCCCGTTGTAGCGGGGATTCATGGGAACTACTGACAATTAAGGTGATTCTTTTAATAGAGCACCGGAGCAAAGCATTAACACTCCATGAACACATGTGATCCTCACATCATAGCCATCCCCTGAGGTTATCCCAATTTCTGTCACTTCGGGGCCTTTGGATCCGGACAATGATATGTTTACACAACTTGCAGATAAGATCACAAACAATACTATCATAATGATTCAATAATAAGTTCAGATCTGAGATCATGGCACTCGGCCCCTAGTGACAAGCATTAAGAACAACAAATTGCAACAAAGTTAAATAGCACTAATAGAGATACTAGGCACCATTCCCTAACAGTCTTATTCGATTACATGATAGAACTCATCTAATCCCTACCATCCCCATAGCCTACAGCGGGGGATTACTCACTCATGGATGAGGGAAACATGGATGGTTGATGGAGAGGCATTGGTGATGACGATGGCGATGATCCTCTCCAAATTCCCCGTCCCGGCAGGGTGCCAGAGCGGAGTTTCTGGTTCCGAATCGCGGTTTCTGGTGGTGGCGGCACAGCGGAACTCTTTCTGGAAAAACGTCGAACACCTCTCGGTTTTTAGGTCAAGAGGCTTCTTATAGGCGAAGAGGGAGCCCGAGGGGGTGCCTGGGGCAGCCACACCCCCTCCAGGCACGGGCTGGGCCCACCCGTGCGGCAGGGGGGGTGGGTCCCCCCAGGGCTCCACTTCGTCTCGTATTCTGGCTCCGTGGATCTTTTGGTGAAATAATATTTTTGGCATATTTTCCGGGATTTTTCCTGATAGTTGATTTTCTGCACAAAAACTAGACACCCAGGTAATTCTGCTGAAAACAGCGTCAGTCCGTGTTAGTTGTATCCAAATCACACAAGTTTAGAGGAGAAACAATAGCAAGAGTGTTCGGGAAAGTAGATACGTTTGGACGTATCAACTCCCCCCAAGCTTAGCTTATTGCTTGTACTCAAGCAATTCAGTTGAAAACTGAGTGCGATAAAAGAACTTTCACGAACACGTTTGCTTCATATGATGTATATATTCTCAGCATATGAGTAGATACTTAGACAATTCATAATAAAGGGTATGCAACTAAGTCTACTTAATAGTCATTGCAAGCTATGAAGAGAAACCAACTCAATAATAATAAGTAGCATGAAACATAAACATAACAACATTGCAATGCTCATAATAAGGTATGATAGAGTGGTATCTCGCTTGTGTTTGTTTGTAGAGCACAATATAAATACCAAGGCACCTCTGAAGTTCAAGTGAAGACTAGAAGTAAAGATATCAGAGGTACAAGCATCAAATTCATGACATAATTAACCAGTTTTGAGACAAACACAAGAATGACAACTATGCTCTCAAGAAGGTGCTCATAGAATAGTGTTGACTCAACAAGAAGGTGAAAAGGTTTTGAATGGTTTGAAAGGCTTCCAAATGCTGAAAGTAAGGTACTCATTAGCTTTGATCTCTCATTGCCCCTATCATAAGCATCTTTAGATGATTAATGGTGAAAGTGAGGTCCAATATGAGTTATATACTTGACGGACCATAAACTGGAAATCTCATGTTCCTTGAGTACGACGGCCACTCCTCATGCTACTCAACTTTAGTTACCTATAAGTTCTTGGCATTGTAAATACATGCGTATCATAGAGAACCGCCAACGGGGTACCCCTTGCACATGATACAAGAGATATCCCATAATCAAAATGACAAGGCAAGCAGACAATGAGCTTCTCAGCGATCTTTTTATTTGCTATTTGCATAGTTTTTTATTGAGGATGCTTCACAGATTGCTCATTATGGTTATGTTGCAAGTTTCCACCATGATTAGGCATGTCTTAGGCTAGCGGCCCAGGTGTTTCTCTAACACATATATATAACTCCATGAACTCACAAGCTCCCCTTTTATTTCACACCGATGACATCTGCAAACTAAAGAGCATGATATCAACTGGATATGTATCCATAATTGTTGAAAGCGTTCCCCGTGATAGCACGGTTCTGCTAACTCCCAGCCTATAATTTGCAAGTATATAACTTTCATGGACAGTCACAATGGTTCAGGTTTATTAAGTGTAAGAAATAAAGTGTGCCATCAAGTTCGTGAGAGCTTTACTAACTAACTTTCTCAAAACAGTCAAACATTTTATTTTGAAGAAAACAAGGCATAATGAATATGCACGGAATAGCAAATGATGCTAATAGGTAGGTATGGTGGAAACTGTTGGCAATATTGATTTTGGGGAGTTGGATGCACAAGTTAAGCTCATACTCAGTTCAAGTGAAGACTAGCAATAGATAGGGAGCGACAAACGAGAGAGCAATAACTGTCATAATCATGCTTGCAACAAAATAGGACTAATTATGGCATGAAAGTGATACAAGAACTTTGAGGCAAAATAAATCATCGAGGCTTACTGACTATTGTTTAGTCATATTCATGCGTGAGCATGTGCCAAGTCGATTCACATGAAGCATTCAGAGGAGGATAACAAAATATCATACCAAGTTATGAATAAAACAATGCAAGCAAACATTCATCTGACATGCTACAAACTATTAGCAAGCTGGAGATAATCACAAGAAAGCAAGAACTACTAAGCATCCATAAATAAAATACACCTTACATGAACAAACTAAGCATGCTCACAATGATGAGTATATGTACAAAAATGAAAACAAATAGAGTTCGTTACCAGCCTCTTACCACACCTCAAGTTGTCTTAATCTTCATTATTGCCCTTCACTTGTGTGACTCTAATAATAACATGAAACCAAACTCCACTGAGGATGGCTGAACCCTGCAAAGAACTCACAAAACCAAAGAAGAACAACAAAGATTTTAGCTGTTTTTGATTTTTTAAAGCAAGCAAACAAAGAAAAATCTTTGTGGATTTTTTCTTTAAGGAAAACCAAAGCTAAAAAGCAAAGAAACAAACCAAGAGAAACAATAAAAATATTTTTGTGTTTTGAGAAAGCAGAAACAAAAACCAAAAAGAAAGCGAAACAATGGATATATAAAGAACCGATGAAACATGATATAAAGATGAGTGTGATGTCGGTATACCTCCCCCAAGCTTAGGCTTTTGGCCTAAGTGGGGCTCAACTCCATGGTGACCAAGAAGGTGCACCTCCTTAATACGACAATGAGGCCCCTTCGTCCTGGTACGAGCTCGAGGACTCCCCTGTGTAGTGCATAGAGGGGTCGTATGAGGGCGCGTCCCCCTGGTAGTGTCCATGGAAGCCAAGAATGTGCATCTTCTCATCCATCTCCTCCTTGGCGTGTGACAAAGGTCCCTAGGAAATACTGAACAAAGTGGTTTGGGGCAGAGGAATCTCTCTCTTCCCCGTCAGTTTACAACGTTCTATAAACCAGACTCTCAAGGGTAGAGCCAGTAGTGACAAAGTGATGCACTTTCATGGCAGCAAGATCAAGCCTCCGAGGAGCCAAAACTATGTCATTTTGATCAACAACAAGGTCTAAGGCAGCAACAACATGTGCATCAATAATTCCCCCATAAATGGGCCCCTTAGCAGCTAAGCGACGAGCAATGAGAGAACCAAGATTGTACCTGGTTTCATTGTTGAGTGCAGCAACTAGGAAGGCCAAATGATAGTTGGAAATATTGCTAGTGTTCTCCCTACCAAGAACACTAGTGGAAAGATAATAAGCAAAATACCTGATAGATGGGAGTTGAATATTTCTTATCTTCCCCGCTGGGCTCTACGGTCATCATCATTAGTTATCCCGTGGTAGAGCTCCAACAAATCAGTGGGTTGAGCTAGAATCTTCTTCACCGCCCTAGCCATACCAATACCCAGGATCTCACAAAATTTCTTCAAAGTCATGGAGTCAGGCCTGTTATAGATTTTGAAAGACACATCTGGTTTGAACGGGCTATTAGAAAAAGAGAAACTCTCCACAAAGGTTTTAGTGAGCATAGCATACTGCACACTCTCATCCTGCATATAACTCGTTAGTCCAACCCTTCGAACCAAGGTTAGAAAATCATTGAGAATCCCAGCAGCCCGCCAAAAGGTTGGACAAGGAAAGGTAGAAGGGTGCGCATCCCCCTCATCCCCCTCGTCGCCAAATCACGGTGTAATGAGATCCTCATTGTATGAGGGCCTAGCTCGGGAGGATGATATTGAAGGTCTTGTCCTTCTAGGTGCATCACTCTCAAATATTTCACCATATGTGTGGTTGTCCATGATCCTTTTTTTCTGAAATTTTTAGACAAACATCAAACCAAGTGATTTCCAAGTTGATAAATGATGAGAAAGTACTATAGGAACTTGCTAGAGGGCAACATATGCATCAAAATGAAATCTCTAAGCATAGAACAAGAATGCAAGCTCACACAACCTGACACCTATAGCAACAAAATACTCAAGATATAATCTACCAATCACAAATCTAATTGGATAAGCGAGGGAGGCACATACCAAGGAGTAATCCCTCCAAAAATCAGCAGTAGAGATGGGTTGAGCAAGGAGATCAAAAATTGGGAGCAAGAACAGCAGAACTCGAGCTTCAGAAAATTTTCCGGTGTTTTTCGGGAGAGAAAAAGAAGGTGGCTATGAGGAGACAACTTGGAGGGCCTCAGGTGGGTCCCACCCATGCCAGGCGCGCACCTAGGGCTGGCCGCGCCACCAGGGGGTGTGCTGGCCTAGGGGGCCCACTGGGCCACTCCAGGTGTCCCCCTGCCCTGTTTTTCGAGGAAAAATTTAATATGAATTTTCTGGAATTTTTCGAGAAACTTTATTTTTGGCCAATTTTCAGGGTATGAAAATTGATTTTCTTGCAGAAAATATTTTTAGAAGAAGCAAAAGCAAACAAAAACCAAAACTACAGAAGTTCTAAGAAACTCTAACAAGAAAATAACTAGCAAAACTAAAGCTAACAAGAGGAAGAGCAAAGACTAGGAAGGAGAAAAGTAAAAGTGAGCAAGTTTAACCACATCGAAAACATTATTTTGTCCATGAAAATCCTTTTGTTAACAAGGTTTATCAGGTCTTGTTACCAAAACAATATTATATGAAACAAAACTTTGCATTCCACAAAGTGATTATGTTACGTCAAACTTGATAGAAATGGTCCCAATCATAATAGTTTCAAAACTTTCTTGTGGAATGGGACAATATATTTCTCCAACCTTGATGCTCTCAATATTTTCAATAGAGTTTAGACAATATCTCTTTGCAACCTTCTTGGGAAAATAGACAGTATGCTCTTTGTCATTAATATTAAATGTTACCTTTCCTTGATTACAATTGATGACAACACCTGCAATATTAAGAAAAGGTCTCCTAAGAATAATGGACATATTATCATCTTCAGGCATTTCAAGAACAACAAAATCAGTTAAAACCAAGCAATTATGAGCCACCTGAACAGGAACATCCTCACATATACCAACATGAATAGTAGTTGACTTATTAGCCATTTGCAAAGATATATCAGTTTGTATTAACTTTTCTAGCTGGAGTCTCTTATAGAGGGAAAAAGGCATAACACTAACTCCAGCTCCCAAATCACATAAAGCAGTTCTAACATAATTGTTCTTAATAGAGCAAGGAATAGTTGGTATACCTGGATCACCAAGTTTCTTTGGAACCTTACCATTGAAGGAATAATTAGCAAGCAAAGTAGAAATTTCCTCATTAGGAATCTTCCTTTTATTAGAGACAATATCCTTCATATACTTTGAATAAGGAGGAAACTTAATAGCATCAGTCAAAGGAATTTGCAAAAATAAAGGTTTCATCCACTCACAAAACTTGGTGTAGTGTTCTTCCTCCTTTGACTTGTGTTTCTTATTTGGAAAAGGCATAGGTTTTTGCACCCAAGGTTCTCTCTCACTACCATGTTTTTTAGCAATAAAATCTTCCTTAGTGTACCTAGTTGCGGTGACCCAGTATACCACCGCATGTGTAGTACACTATAGTCGTTGACATGACATCCACAGAACACTGTTCTGTAAATATCACATCCCTCGGAGTGGTACAACAGAAATATTGCAGGTCCATATTACAAACATTCACACATTATTATTATTACAATACCAAAAGTTCAAGACTTCAAAAGGATTCAACTTACAAACCAAAATATAAAGTGTTTCAGCGGAATTTAAAAGTAGCAACTCCAACTAGGAGTTGATCTCAGCAGCTTATTCTATAGATTTCATGTTGCTCGGCTCCATCGGTTACTACTAACTGGTATACTTAGTTGGACTCGTTGTCATCGACACCATAGAGGATTTCGTAATCCACTCCTTCAACACCTCCTGACAGGTCAGGCTCCTCGTAGAAGACATCTTCTTGGCATTTGGCTGCATACATTGGCACGTCTTCGGGATCCTCAGAGTCTAAGCAAGGGATCAAAGGAAAGTATGAGTAACAGCATTACCCAACAAGTTCATTATATGCAAGGTGGGAAGTTTGATGCTCTAACTACCACCTCGGACTATAAGTCCTTGGCACTATGCAGTTTTTGTAAATCTTTCTTCAAAGATTGATTTTATTATAAAAAATCTATGACCATCAGCCTTCACAGGTTGACCAAAACTTTCATGGAGTTCCTTTTATGCCGCGTTCGCAGCTCCTTCCCGGAACAGGGAGTAACAAGTTACAATTCTTACACTCTGCAGATGTGCGTTACTTTACCCATGAGAGATCAACTCCTTGTTGCACAACCGGGCATACTTTCCCGTCCACAATTCCTTGATGTGGGGCCCAGTAGTTGGTCCAAGCCAATCACTACCCCTTCGCGACCTCGCATGCCTCCTTGGTGTACACCATTCCCACATATTGAATTACAGCAATGGTTTGTTCAAACTGTTAGATGCCAGAACTATCGTGGGACATTGAGGGTTCCCACCCATATGCTGCATATCCTCTACAAATTACCAATTAAAATGCACGCTACGAGGATAACAGCCACGACCTGCACATCCTGCTACATGCGAGAGGAAGAAGATACAACTGACTTCTCTGTCCCATTCCGAATCTCATGGCTAACGCGTGATATACGGCGCTAGAATCACTTATGTCATGGGTTATTAAGTCCCTAATTGATCATCATTGTTGCAAATATAACCCTAAGTTCTATTGCTCCATTATATCATCACCTAGGATGATATCTAAGATTTCTTTATTTGTGAAAATAATATTTTCTTTCTTTTGAGTATATATGATAACACACAATTTGCAAATACTTTGATAAAGACTCTTCAAAGGATATGAGCAAGTGACGAACTTGCCTTGTGATGGCAAGGTAGTGAAGTCTGATGCTTGCATTGTACCTTGAGCTTCTATGTCTACAAAAACATCATTATTGCCCGGTAAGGACAATATTTAAAGAAGCAAAATGATTATGCAAAGTAATGTAATGCATTATTTAATTTTATGTGTATTCTCCCCCATTATTTAAGTTATAAAAAATTCTTTTTAATAATAAAGAATTTATAAATATTAATTTTTAATATTTATAGAATATTGTATTTTTTTCAATTTATTTGCATTTTATTTATTTAATAATTCCTTTAATAATTATCATTTAAATACCGAAAATTAATATTAGATATTTGTTTAGTATTTTTATAAAATACTACAATATTAATATATAATGAAAGTGATTTTTATTTATTTTTATCATATTTCAATAATTTTATAAAATTCCATAAAGAATGTATATATTACAAAATTCTTAATAAAATTTATATGTCTAAAATTTTATTTTCTAATTTATTTGGATAGTTTGGATTATTGTGAACCCAAAAATATTTTATTTATATTTTTTGGATTTTTATTTTATTTTCTAGAATTTATTTTAATTCAGGGGCATTTTGGTCTTTTTCTATTTATTAAAACATGCTCTAAGTAATTTGGGCTAACTGTTTGGGTTTATTGGGCCCTTGGGGCCCAGTAGGGCAGAGCCAAAACGATGCCCCTAAGGGGTCTTGGCCCAATCTAGCCCACTCCCTCTGTCACTCGCTCGACCTCATCTCTCTCTTTTCCTCCTCGACCCCGTGGTCGATGGCGCCGCCGCCATGCGCTGCTCGCCGCCGTGGTCCTCCCTGGCCGCTACCGTGATGCAGGGCGAGGTTATCGACCACGCTCTACCCTCCTGTCCAATTCGATTTGGCTCTGGAGCTTTCCCGTGGCCAGACTAGCTCCATCCCGAACCCTAGGGTTTGGGGTGGTGCTAGTGCTATCGCCACCGCTACTGCCGTGTGCTGTGGTGGTGCTCCTCGCCTCCAGGCCTGGCTGTGGTTGCCGCCTCGGCGTGGTGTGGGTCGCAGCGCCCCTTTGGGGTGCTCCCCGTGCCGCCGTGTTCGTCGATGACCTTCTTCTTCCTCTTCTAATCTACATCGAGGACCACAGGTGAGTTGGTCCTTGGGTTATCACCCATGCCTCTACCTCCTCTGAGATCATATGTGTGTAACTAGTGGCCATCCCTCATTAGGGTTCATATTTGTTCTAGGGTTCTTCCCTGGTTTTAGGATTCATCCCTCTTTGTGCTTGTAAGATGATGGTTCGATTTGGTAGTGATGCCTAGTGAAGATTTTGCTCATTGCACTTTAGTGATTTCTGTCATGTTTTGATTACATGATGATATTCTTGATCTGATGCTGGTGGTTCAGTAGTGTTGCCTCTAACTGGTGATAAAGCTTGGTTAAGCTGATGGTATAGCTGTGAAACCTGGTTGGTTAGGTTGATGCTTAGTGAGTTTCTCTACTGTTAGTACTCCAGTACTGATAGTAGCATTGTCAGTGGAGATGTGCAGATTGAAGTTACTTAGTTTCTTACAGTAACACTTTGCACATATAAACCTGATCCTGATTCCTGGTTATTCTTTCCAGGAAAATGATAGTTATTATTTTATTGGTTTATTTATGAAAGCTCAATGATTGTTGGCTTGTTTTAGAATTGGTTCTTGTGACACCATCCTAGGATGGCACACAAGTAGTGATTCTACTGCTGGCTTTACTATAGCAGTGCTTAAGATTGGATGTCTGTTAAAGATAAATTGTAAGCTTCTTTCTTTAAAAGATCAATTCCTATGATGCTGGTCTAAGGCTTAGGAATTAAATTTATATTACTGTCCCTCATAGGTTGTTTACTGAACCTTGGATCCTAGTGGGCTAAAATGATTGTTTTGCTTGTAGCTTAATGTTGGTGCATATAGTTTATAAAATCTGAGGTGCTACTCCATCATGAGATGTGCCCAAATTTTATAAGCTAATTTGAGAACATTTTGGAATATATGAGTTGTTTATGATCACCAGGACCTATGATGCAGGTCTGAGGTCCTGGTGGATTTGGTAGAGTTTACTACTGGCCTTTATATTTCAAATTTCCTCTATGATAGGTTCACCCCACTTGGGTGATCACTGAGAGGTTTAATTTGTAAAACATCACATGCTTTTCTGTTTGACTAAGATGAACAGAATATATGGGTGTTTTATGATACTCACCGCACTTGGGTGTTGTTGGGGTTGCAAGTTGTGGATCTTGTGGTTGTGTGTCTAGCTTGATCTGGTAATCCTCCTGATACTTCCAGCTCCTAGGCTTGTCCTTGATCTAGCTCTTCACCTCATAGTCCTGGTGGCTTGATCTTGATCTTGCTATCCACCTGATCTACCCCCTCCTTATGTCACCATTTTGGTGATGTGATCGAGGGTTTGGTTGGTGTGATCTGGTTTGGTTTAGCTGGCTGCTGTTCTTGGTATGTATGAACAAGTAAATGGTGTGGGCTTGCCCATGGCTATGCTGTGTAGTTTTGTGTGTTGGAGCTATTGTTGTTGTGCTAACAACACACACCATGCAGTTTGGTGTGTGTGCTGCTTGTGTGCCTGCTGCACCTTGTGGATATGCTCTGAATATGAAGTTACTTTTATCTGGTTACATTTACTTGGCTAGTGAAACTTGCTCCTCCTTGCTGTTTGGAGTTATTTGACTTCTGGCTTAAATTATGAAAGATTCAGTTCTTTCATATTGGTGAAATTTGCCCCTTTTAAAAGTTTACTCAATGATGAACTTCAAACAGTGCACCTCACTATCAATTCTGAGAGTAAAATTTTTTTAACCTTAACTTTCTTTCTTTTTTGTTTGTGTTTGTTTTGCAGGTACCAGACTTTGGCGATCAAGATTTTAGTTTAGGTTTTCTTTTCTTTATAGGATAGTCACTTGTAATATTTATTTTATTCTTTTGTAATTTTTATTTTATTCTTTTGTAATAAAGATTGTACTATTATTCAATATATAAAAATTCTTCTTTTATTTAATTACTATTGTAAAGATTGTTGATCATTTTCATATGTTACCTTTTTGTAACTTTTTTCTTGAATAAAATTATGGAATAAATATTAATTTTATTGATTGTGTCCTTTATTTAAAGTTTGAATAACTAATTGTTCACTCTTGACTAAATCATAATACTCAAACCTAATTCTAAATCCTTTTGAATTATAAATCCAACACTCAAGTTTGAATTCAAATTTCATTTCCCCAAAACACACTAAACCACAAAGATCATATCAAAGTCTATAACAATCATCCTATCATCCTCCAAGACTATACTTAATCCCAAAGCATGAAAGAAAGTTTGATCACTTTAGGTTTTTATTTGGCGAAAAAAATTTACCCCCATTTTCACAGATGAATGCATGCAAGTTCACAGATTTATAAATCTACCCTTCGTTGGTTCCTAAATGCTGGGATGTTACACTAGTGTTCTTAGTGTGCTTCTCAGGTTCTTACTCAACTTCCTCCTTATCAGGAGCATCATTTTTATCATTACCACTCCCAGTTTCAGCATTAGAGACAGATATACTATTAGGATCTACAGCAGGTTCAAGTGGTTCCTCAACTATTTTATATTTATTTTTCTTTCTCTTACGAGGACTACCACTACTTTCACGTTGTTGAGAATCCTTCTCAATTCTTTTAGGGTGTCCTTCAGGATATAAAGGATCTTGAGTAGCTATACCACTCCTAGTTCTAATTCCATAAGCATGTTTATCTCCTGAGGCATTAACTAGCATATCCTTTTGTACCTTAGAAAGTTGATAAATTTGGGTTTGAACCATTTGAAAGTGTTTACAAAGCATTTTAATATCATTAGCAGTTCTTTCCACAATATCTTTCAACTCATTAATAGCTCTAGAGTTTTCCAATAAATGATTCTGAACTTGTTTATTAAAATTACCTTGTTTAACAATAAATGTGTCAAGTTCCTCTAAGCATTGATCAGGAGGCTTACCATAGGGAATATCACCTTCATCAAAGTGGAGAGAGTGTACCTCAATAGTAGATGAGTGGGGAATTGGCTTACATAATTCTTCTATAGGAGGTAGATTCTTCACATCTTCAGCTCTAATACCTTTCTCCTTAAGACATTTCTTAGCTTATTTCATCACTTAATCATTTAATGCAATCATTCCCCTCTTCTTTGGTGTTGGTGTTGGAACTGGTTCAGGCACAACTGGTTCAGGAGTAATAGGCTCAGGTGTATTTAGCTCAGTTGAAGTCCAATCATCATAATTCTTGCTTATTTTAGCCATTAATTCTTCAGCATCTGTAGGAGTTCTTTTCCTGAAAACGCAATCACCAAAGCTATCTAGGTATGTCCTAGAATCATCAGTTAGTCCATTATAATAAATATCAAGAAGATCATTTTTAGGTAATGGACATCCAGGATGTGCATGAATCAAGGCACAGAACCTTGTCCTTGACTCAGGCAATTTCTCTTCTTCTCCCTGTTTAAAATCAAAAAGTTTCTACAAAGCAGCATGTCTAGCACTGGGAGGAAAATATTTCTGGAAGAAATAAGCAATCAAACAATCAGGGCTATCAATGAACCAAGAGTTAATCTATTAAACCAAGATTTAGCTTCTCCTTTTAGTGAAAAAGGGAAGATCTTAGTAACAAAGTACTTGCGCATCTTAAAATCATCAGAGAATAAAGCACATAGTGGAAAGCTCGTTCATATGAGCTAAAGCACTCTCATTTTCATTCCCACAAAAAGGTTCTTTATCAACAATGTCTAAATAGGATAAATCAAGAGATAAATCATAATATTTTTCTTTAATATGTATGGGAGAGGTGGCAAACTTAGGATCAGAGGATAGTTTAGGAATAATGGTACGTCTCTCAAGGAGACTCTTAATAGCACTAGCACCATGTGTGTTTTGGTACTCCTCAATAAATTATCAGTAAACTCAATGTAACCATCATTAATATCATATCTCTCTCTAGACTCAGGTAAGCTAATAGGTGTAACGGTGTATTCACTAGGAGTTTCAGTATTTCCTAGACTAGCCATGGTAGCATCTAGGAAAGGACCTAATGAACCACTCGCATAAAACATAGTAGAAGTAACATCGTGAGTATCAGAAGCAGTTTCAGATTCAACGGTAGTAGTAGTGTGCGTAGTATGAGTATGTGGTGGTGGTGTAACAAGCTTACTTATAACAGATGGTGAATCAAGAGAAGCAGAGGTGTTGAGGACTGTACCTCTTCTTGTAGTGGATGGTAAAATAGGAAACTTTCCATCATGAGACTTCCCCATGATGAAAGGAGTAGCAATGAACAATAATAGATCCAAGTGAACTTACAAATAAAGCTATGCTCCCCGGAAACGGCGCCAGAAAATAGTCTTGATGACCCACAAGTATAGGGGATCACAATAGTCTTTGAGGGTAGTATTACCCAATTTATTGATTCGACACAAGGGGAGCCAAAGAATACTTGCAAGCCTTAACAACTGAGTTGTCAATTCAGCTGCACCTGGAAATAGTTCTTGCTCACAGAAGTTTATAAGTAGCAATAGTTTGTAGTATCAACAACAAAACAATATCAGCAGTAAACCAAGAACAATAGTAACAGTAGCAGCAAACAGTAGGATATGAGCGCGGTAGGCATAGGGATGGATGGGCAGGCGTTGCATGGACGAGTCTAAACATGTAACTTCAAGATCTAGGGAAATTGCAGATAAATAAGATAAAGCATCCAAGTACTAAACAATCATAGGCATGTGTTCCATATATAGTCATGCGTGCTCGCAATGAGAACTTGCACAACATCTTTTGTGTAGCCAGCCTGTTGCAGCGGGGCCTCAAGGGAACTACTGGCAATTAAGGTGCTCCTTTTAATAGAGCACCAGAGCAAAGCATTAACACTCCGTAAACACATGTGATCCTCACATCATAGCCATCCCCTCAGGTTGTGCCAATTTTGTCACTTCGGGGCCTTTGGATCCAGACAATGATATGTGCACACAACTTGCAGATAAGATCACAAACCATACTATCATAATGATTCAATAATAAGTTCAGATCTGAGATCATGGCACTCGGGCCCTAGTGACAAGCATTAAGCACAACAAGTTGCAACAAAGTTAAATATCACTAATAGAGATACTAGGCACCATGCTCTAACAATCTTATTCGATTACATGATAGAACTCATCCAATCCCTACCATCCCCATAGCCTACAGCGGGGGATTACTCACTCATGGATGAGGGAAACATGGATGGTTGATGGAGAGGCATTGGTGATGACGATGGAGATGATCCTCTCCAAATTCCCCGTCCTGGCAGGGTGCCAGAACGGACTTTCTGGTTCCGAATCGCGGTTTCTTATGGTGGCGGCACAACGGAACTCTTTCTCGAAAAACGTCGAACCCCTCTCGGTTTTTAGGTCAAGAGGCTTCTTATAGGCGAAGAGGGAGCCCGAGGGGTTGCCTGGGGCAGCCACACCCCCTCCAGGCACTACTAGAACAACCCCCATAAAGCAATGTATAATCGGCAACGCTGTGAGTATTCGTTGCAAAATTTTAACCTAGATACACATGCATGCGTTGCGGGTCAATCTGTTGTCAAAAGCGTATGAGCCCAGCCCACTAAGTATGACTCCCTTGCATTATCCCCACCAGCCACAATGCACGAACGCACCTGCATCCCACTCCTTAGACTCTCCCAAACCTAGCCGCCTCCCTAATACCTATGCTCCCCCAGGTCGCCTCTCGATCGGGGGGCAGGGCCTTCGGTGCCAGACCTGTCTCTTACGATGAGATCCCCTGCCTATGGAAAACGCACATGAATGCAAGATGGATTTGGGATACTGCCTAACGTGGAGGTTTGCCGAAGGGCCACGGCGGAATATCGAAGAACAGGGGCACGGCGGCGCAAGGGCTCACGATAGGTTTAGGCTCCAGCGCAATTTCTGAGTTCCCCCGTCAGATTCCTATCTCCTTCCCTTTGGCTTGACCCGTTTTACAAGGAATTTAGTAATTTTGTGCATCCTTTACAGGTATGATGGCACCGGAGACAGAGGCAGCATTGCAGGCGGCACTAGAACGAGATGACGCGACAAGACGCAGCAAGAAGTTTCAAGCAGGCGCGCGTCAGCAGCAACAACCAGCAGTAGGAGGACGTGCAGGTATTAATTTCTCCCCTTTTGGCGCTTTATACACGTTCAATTTTGGTCCTTCTCATGCGATGTTTCACATGAAAGTTACGTGGTCAATGGGTATGAGTTCAATTCAGGACGCTCAACTCAAAGAATGCATACTAAACATACCCCTGCTAGAACTAATTTTCATGATTTTAACTTTTAAAGGAAAAAATGCAAATGGGTGTTCAGGTCCTTGTATCAGATCCAAGGGGACCAGAGAATATCTGTCAGATGTATGTGCATTTTTGTGTTAATTCTGTATTACTCCTTTCTGTTATCTCTAGAACATATTAGTATTTTCTCCAAATCATATTAGTTGACTCAAATTTGTCTAGATTTAGATGAATCTAGACACAATTTATATAGGTTCATCCAAATTTTAACAAATCCAAGTCAACTAATATGGGTCGAAGGGAGTACATGTTTTCTTCCCCATTTTTTGTGCTAGATCTTCTTGCCTTTGGTCCCATATTTTTCTAGGTCTCCAGTTAATTCCCCTGATAGAGAATCTGACATAACAAAACAGCAAATTGAGAAAGTTCTTAAGGACGGTGCTAACCTTTTATTTTGCCACAAAGAAAATTGTTGAAATCTTACCGAGGTAAGCTTTCAGTTCAAGCAGAAGCTTCAACTGTTCCAATTTTTATTTTTATTTTGGATTTAGTTTCAGAGTTCTCAATGCAGACTATTTATGTATTAATCTTAACCGGTTCATGCTTCTTCTGAAATATTCTACTTAGCTGCTGGTAGTCTGGTGGATGCTATGTACTAGAATCTATCGTATAACCCTTGACATAATTGACTCAAACTAGAAATTTTAGTTCGTTCCTTCTCATGACTAGCAAGTATTAATTTCTCCCTCGTGTTATTTTTACAACTATAGCTGACTAGCATCACACTTATGATCAAATGTAGATTCCTAATTATTTTCTTCACATGATATACATCTTGCATGGAATTGAAATCACACTGTGGCGACCAATAATATATTCTTGCAACATGAATCCTTGTTAGATGTTTATATAAGAATTTTTTTATGGTCTTGTTGTTGTTTTGTTAAGCACGCATGGACGATATAGTTTATTAAAAGATTTTGATCTTCTGTTTGCCGTATTTGGTTTTATTTTGTATAGTATATCCAGTTTTCGTTTTGTAGTTTCCTAATATATCAAGATTTCGTTATGTATTTCCATCTGTTTGGTAACCACTATGATTGATGGCTCTGTTGAGCTGTTTTGAATGCACGTAATAGAAAAAATAGTTTTACATGCTTACTTAGTACAGTTCACTATACCCTACGATGTCTTATGGCACTTTAATACTAAGCATAATTTTTATTTGCAGGGCCCATACATTAGCAAGACTTGCTATATTCAGATATCAGATGTCAAATATTAGAATGGATACAGACGACTTGGTGCACTATTCCCTTTTGATGCAAGATTGTAATTATCTACTCTATATATGTAGGACTATGTAGAATATCCCATTTTGATGTAAGATTGTACATTGTCTACTATTTGGTTGATGTTCTTGTATGAGATGATGATATAAATAATACTAAATATTGAAGTCTTTGTCACGTAATACATTCATATTTTACGGTTTGTGTGATGTGGTATGTCACTTCTGAAGTATGTCCTCGCATTGAAAAATATATCATTTTCAAGAGCGCTTGAATGATCCAATAGTAAAAGTTGTATTTTTTTGAAATAGATTTTTCAATCCTAGGATCTCTCTACCAACGCATATGGTTGTTGCTTGAAATCTGTAGCTATTTTGCAACGCATATACCGCTGGTTACCAACACACGTATATCTGTTGCATTGTATCCTAGCAACACCCAAAAACGCAACGCATTTTTATTCGTTGGTATAGTCGCTACCAACGCCTATATGAGCATTCAGATACGCATAAGTGCGTTGGTGTAGGGGGGGGGGGTTCTCTTGTAGTGAGGCGCGGGCTTGGCCCACCCGTGCGGTAGGGGTGTGGGCCCCCAGGGCTCCACTCCGTCTCGTATTCTGGCTCCGCTGATCTTCTGGTGAAATAGGATTTTGGCATATTTTTCGCGATTTTTCCTGATAGTTCATTTTTTGCACAAAAACTAGACACCTCTGCTGAAAACAGCGTCAGTCCGTGTTAGTTGTATCCAAATCACACAAGTTTAGAGGAGAAAAAATAGAAAAAGTGTTCGGGAAAGTAGATACGTTTTGGACGTATCAAAGGCTTCCTCCGCTGCAGCGGGTTCAAGCGCCGTCAGCACCGGGAAGAAAGTTGCTGCTCCGAGCCGCACCACCGATGGCGGGTGGCGGCGCACGAAGATGCGTGATTCAGATTTTAGAAAATTGCGTGATGCCGGGCTGATCTCCAAGGAGAAGGACGACGCCATCTTCCCGAGCCAAGAGGTAATCCCTCGCCCACCTGAAGGGTTTTGGGTGATGTTTTATGCCTTTATCATCCAGGGTCTTTCTTTGCCCGCCCACGAATTTCTTTGTGGGCTTCTTTTGTTTTATGGGATTCAGCTGCACCATCTGTCTCCCAATTCTCTCCTCCATATCGCATGTTTTATTACCCTTTGCGAGTGCTGGCTCGGAATCGAGCCTCACTTTGGCCTCTTCCGAAGACTCTACTCCGTGAAGAGGCAATCTGGCACCGGTGGTATCTATCCACTGGGTGTCTGCAGAATTTCTATCTTCTCCACTGTCCAGTTCTTCTCTTTTTCCCTTGGCGAGTCCGTCCAGTATTGGCGCAGGAAGTGGTTCTACATCCGCGACATTAAGCTGGACAATCAGCATTAAGGCTTGCTCCCTTCGATTCCAACCAAGAGATCATTCGAAAGAGGTCGTGGGGAAACAATATCTTGAAGGGTGAATCCGAAGAGGTGAAGAAGCTCTACAGGCGGGTGGAGGCTCTCCAGCTAGTGACCGGCAAAGTGGTCAATGGTGTCGACATCATCCGCACCTTCCTCAAGCGTCGGGGACAGCCGCTCCAAGCGAGGGTGCACCCGATGTTTCTGTAAGCTGGCCCCAACGACCTGAGAAGGGTCTTGTCTGAAGAGATGTCCTCGGGTGACCTTGATAAGGCTCTTCGGCCTCTGCTAAAGTACAAAGCCGATGAGGACCTCCCGGGGAAGTCTCTGACTACCCCTTTTAGTGCCAGGAAGGCCGCCCCCCTAGGTGAAACATGTAGTTACGCGTAGCACTATTTCGAGTGCATGCTGTTTGCCATCTGTACTTATAATTGTGCATTTCTTGTCTTTAATTTGCAGGACCTCAAGGTAGTGGGGATGATGCCCCCTCTACCTGAGAAGTACACAGATGCACCGGACCATGAAGAGGAAGAGTCCGAATCCGGGCTTCCTCTAGCGCAGTATCCTTCCGCGGAAGCCCCCGAGCTGAGCGAAGGGTAGACTCGAAAGCGGTCCCGGAGCGAAACCTCGGATGGGGCGATGCCACCAACGCCGAAAGGTCCACCCTTCCTAGAGTAGCACAGCGGGGATTAGGGTGTGACCTCTGCACCCTTTCCTGCTGTGCCCATTCGGGCGATGACCCCGCAGCCTCCGACCAAGGAGAAGAAGAAGAAGGAGAAGGAGGCTCATGTCTTCAACTTGTCAGACATACCATCGTAAGTTGCTCTGGTCGAGTCTTGTTACTTTATTCATGTGCTAAGCATTAGCTTGTTGTTGATCTAGTTCTTTGTAAGTGCTAGTAGTCATCACTCGGAGGAGTCCCTTGAGGAGGACACCGAAGAGATGATCGCAGAATCGAAGCCGACGTCTTCGTTTCCCAAGGTGGTGGCCAACTCCGATGACTAGGATTCGAGCTCCGCGAGGCTGGAGGCTCGTGCACTCGTTATGCGGAAGACGATATTTAAACCTTCGGAGTCTATAGCAGACCACGTAAGTGTCCTTCCTATTTTCCGTGGGGGGAGCCCCGAGCACTTTTATTCAGCGAGCTTGCTGTTTTCTCCAGAGACTTTTGTGCGCGACGCCAATCGCCTGACTGGGCGGCACCTTTCGCTGGAAGGCGAGCTCAAGCAGCTTCAAGGTGCGTAGGTTTCCTTTTCTTTGTTTCGAGTCCTCCAAAGTATCCATGTATTCACCCTTTTGTTGCCCCATGATGCATATGAGAACAATGATGCTCTCCGCAAGCTGAACGCTCTTGAAAAGAGCCTCGGTAAAGCGGAGAAACAGGCGAAGGATGCTGTAGAGGCCCTCCAGCGCCATCAGAAGGAGGCTGAAGACCATGAGAAGCAGCTCCCAGCCGTCCCAGCAACCCAGGAGAAGGCCATGGCTGAAAAGCTTATGGCTACTGCCAAGGCTATCTCTGGTAGGTAATTTTGTAGTTGTTTTGAGTGTTAAATGTTTCGGTTGCGATTTCTTCCTCCTCATCTAATGATTTTACCGTTTTCTTTGCAGATTCTTCAGGTGTTGCGTTCAATCGTGACGCCTTAGAGCACGGTGATCTTCTAGTGAATTCCATTGCAGTGATCGAAGGTCACTGCACCTTGTCCGTGGACGTGCTTGATAAAGCCAAGAAGGCGCTCACTCACTTCTACAAGGAGATCAACCCCAAGGGCGTTGCCCTAGAGGACGTCGACTCCCTTGCGGAGGCTCTGGCGGATGATGCTCCTTCCAAGTACAAGTGCGCACAGAAGGGGGTGGGCGCTGCTATGGGGCTAGCTATGGCGCTGGCGTCTGGAGCCTAGCTTGATCTGACGCAGGTCACGTCTAGGATGCCAACGGCGGCAGATGGCTCTGAGGTAACTTTTGCCACCTTTGCCTCCCTCTATAAGCATTATGGGCCTAAGCTAATAGACCTCCTGGACGACTACGCGGTAGAGCAGCAACGGGTGGCCAAGAGTAGGCAGTCTGGCTCCGAAGCTGCTCCGGGTGCTGGCGCTTAGGCCCTTCTACATTGTAGCTAGTCTTTTCTTTTTGGTTGTATGTATGACATCTTTTGGATGAACAAGTTGCACTTTGCCACGTAGTGGCCTTATTGGTGTATAAATGCGTCTTTTGACTGTTGTCAAATGTTGTTGTATTGATGTTTGCTTATGCACCCTTAGGGTCCTTTGGGTGCGGTCCCAGTGTCCACTCCTTCTACTGGGCCCGACACTCGCCCCTCGTTGAGCGAGTCGTCGCAGTTGCCTTTTTTGTGTGACCGTGTCCGGAGTTTGGAGAAGGACATACTTAGCATCCGCGGTCACGCGGATGTGTGGAAGTCGAAGGCTGAGCAAGCCATTCCCAGGGAGGAGTTTCTGCTTGAAGAGTTTCGGCAGATTGGCGAGCAACTCCAATGTAAGTTACCTAAACTCCTTGTCTTTTTGAGTGCACCAGTTTTTTCAGTGAGCTTATCCACTACTTGTGTGCAGTTGTGAATCTTGTTCTGAAGGAAGAGAAGGAACGTGTAGCAATTCGACTGAATTGCTTGATGCAACAAGAGTTGGAAGCCGGCGGTTTCTTCTAGATGGACCATGATCGAGCGATCGTCCTTGCGACGGTGCAAGATCGTGTTCACCAAGTTCTTCGGGTGCTGAAGCGAGCGAGGGCGTCACTCGGGACGATTTGGGCCACCATGTTCCCTTTAGATTTTGCGCCTTCTAGCTTTCCGGTGAGGAAGTTTCAAGATGCAGGTCAAGTAAAGGAGCTGGTGCACCATCAACTGGTGGCAGGCGTGAAGGCATCCTTGTCGCTTATTTGACCGCATCGTCGTGACGTTGATCTTGCAGAGATAGCGATTGGACCACCTCCAAATGGCATGGGATATGCGTCCACATTATTCGGCTGTGGAACAGTATGCTGAAGAAACTGTAGATGTGTTTGAGGAGTAGACAAATGTTCTGCTCCAGCATAGTTAGGTCCTATAAAAGAAAACGAGATAATGTAAAGTCTGTATTTATTCGAGTGGGTTTGTAATTCCCTTTGTAAAGTTTGTATGTATTGGCACGTAGTGCATTGTGTGATTATGTAATGTGCATATCCTTTTCGTTAGTCTGACGTGATCAGCTACTCAGGTTATATGCGTTTGTCAATCGATGAAGTCGTAAGGTGAGGCGCAGCCCCGAGCATGTTTAGCGATAAGTAATGTAAGGAGAAAAAAGATTTTTGGGTCAAGGAACTTAGATTTTATTCATCCTAAACGAGGAGGTATATTTTTTGGGTGAATAGCCTTATTGAAAGTAAATGGTAACTAGGGGTAGAAGCGTCGCAATCGTGTGACGTTCCAGGGGTTGGAGTATTTGACTCCTGATGCGACGTGCACGAGGCGGTAGGTGCCACCTGGGATGACTTCGGTGACGATGTAGGGTCCTTCCTAGGGTGACTCGAGCTTCTTGTGCCCTTCTTTCTTGAGTCACAGAACGAGGTCTCCTTCGACGAAGGACCTTGGACGCAGCCGACGGTTGTGGTAGTTGCGGAGGCTCTGCTGATACACCGTTGAGCGAGCCATGGAGAAGTCACGTGCTTTGTCCAGTGTGTCGACGGCCTCTTCGAGTGCGGCCGATGATTTGGCTTCGCTGTAGGCGACGACCCGTGGGGCCTTGTAGCGTACCTCAGCAGGTAGCATAGCTTCGGCTCCGTGCACCATGAAGAAGGGCATGCAGCCAGTTGAGCTGTTTGGAGTTGTGCACAAGATCCATAGAACAGAGAGCAGCTCGTCCGCCCAGGCTCCTGCGAGCCTTCCCAGTGGGCGTAGTAGGCGCTTCTTGATGCCGTTGCTGATGTGGCCATTGGCCTTTTCGACCTGTCTGTTGGTCTGCGGATGCACCACGGAGGCATATGATAGGTTGATTCCGAGGTTCCCGCAGAAGTCTCAGAACTCCTTCGAGATGAAGTTCGAACCATTGTCCGTTATGATGCTATGGGGCACTCCGAACTTGTAGACAATAGACTCGAAAAATTTGACGGCAGTTTTGCCGCTTTGATTGGTGACGGGCATGGCCTCGACCCACTTCGAGAACTTGTCGACTACTACCAGGAGGAAGATGTGGCCCCCTGGCAAGGACTTTGGCAGTTTGCCGATCATGTCGAGGCCCCACTGGGCGAAAGGCCAGGCCACTGGAAGGCCGTATCTCTGATCCTGGCGCGTGTGGCTTGTCCGCATACCACTGATAGGCATTGCACCTCTGAACTATATCCTTGGCATCGTTCATTGTGGTTGGCCAGTAGAACCTAGCTCGTAGAGCTTTGGCGACCAGGGCGCAGCTGCCTGTGTGATGGCCACAGATACCCTCATGGATGTCCAGGAGGATGCTTTTACCATCATCGATGGTGACGCATCGTTGGAGCACACCCGAAATGTTGCGCTTTTACAGCTCACCATTGATGATGGTGAAGGCCTTTGATTAGCAAGATATGCGTCGGGCATCTGTCGGGTCCTCAGACATCTGCTTGTTTATTAGGTAGCGAAGGTACGGCTACGTCCATGTTTCCTCAACCACCATGACCTGCATAAGGCTTACCAACTTGACCTCCGTGTCGAGCTTTTTGGGTCCTTCATGTCCTTCGGGTAGCGCAGCCCTCGATTACTCTTCTTCTTTGGCTGAGCCTTTTGGGAATTTCCTCTTGATGGAGGGTACGCAGATTTATTCGAGCAACACTCCTGGTGGCACCCGAGCACATGTAGATCCGATGTTGGCAGCTTGTCGGCCTCCTCGTTCCTCTCCCTGCCAACATGCCGAAGTCCATAGCCGTCAAAGTCCCCTTCGAGTGAATTGTAGAGCGCACGGTATGCAATCATGTTGGCGATATGGGCGTCGCACTCGTTCACCGTCCGCTGAACGACGAGGTTTGAGTCGCCATAGATGACAAGGCGTGTTGCACCGCATTGTTCATCTTGTCGTGGATGATGGCCTCGTATTCAGCCTTGTTGTTAGAGACGCGAAATTTCATCCGAAGGACATACTTCATCTTGTCGCCTTGAGGGGACGTCAGTATGACACCGCCCCCTGCTCCAGCATCGCGCTTGGAGCCGTCGAAGTGCATCGTCTAGGACTGAGACATGTCCAGAGTATCCGGCAGCTGGAGCTCCATCCAGTGGATGAGGAAGTCAGGGAGGACCTGAGATTCGATGGCGGTGCATCGCTCGTAGATGATGTCTTGAGGAGACAACTCGATGCCCTATAGGGCTACACGCCCCGTGGCTTCAGGGTTGTTCAGGGGGATTCAGTGGCAGTTCAGTTCCTATGTTGACGTTGCCACCATGGATGACGGCGCACAGGTAATACTCACGGAGCGGGTCGCTGCTGCCGCAACTCTCGGATCTAGAACCATAGGTTCCTTCATCCGAAGGGGGATCACACAGATTGGAGTTGCAGCTACAGCTGTCATCCGAATCGCCCATCAGCATCGACGTACGCAGGGCGTCGATGGGTGGGACCCACAAAGCGGGCCTGATGGATGGAAGTGGCACCCGCTCTAGGAGGCAGAGGGTGCCGGTCTGCCCCACCTGGAAGCAGAAGCTCCCGAACAGCATCTCGATTCCATCGCCTACGGACTCGAAATCTTGGCGGGTGGCCCGCGAGTGGGCGGTGAATTCGAAAGCGCCGAAGAGGAGGTGATTCTCTATCGCCGATGAATTGTAGATTACTCCAGATGGAACCGTCACGACCGCATGATCAGCGTCCCTGCTTCCCACAAACGGCACCAATTGACGAGGGTTCGACTCGTCAATGCCCATTGTTATGGACTTGGGTTTTGGAGAAGATGGGGATGCTAGAAGTCGTGAGACGGTTAACAAGCAAGCAACACGGGGACACGAGGTTTACCCAGGTTCAGGCCCCTAGAGGGAAAACCCTACTCCTGCTTGTCTGTTCTTGATTACGGCAGAACCGAAGGTTATAGGGCTGCTCAGATGCAATCTGGAGTGGAGGTTTGTGTATGATGTGTTGAGATCCTTCTCGTCGTACCCTCCTGGCCTTTATATAGATAGGACAGGTCCCAAGATAGGTCGAGCCGATTACAGATTAGGGTTGAAACCCTTTGAAATTCTATCTAATCTAGACTTGCCCTCCAAGGAGTCGAATTCACCATGGGCTTGGGCCACTCGAAATCTTCCTGGGCTGGAAGTCTTCATGTGGGCCTTCCTTGGGCTGGACCGAGTATACCAATGTTATGCACATGTAGGGTATATCCATGTCATGCGGCATCCAATTTTTTGCTGTCAATATGTTGATCTTTAATGATCGAAACTCCCCCTATGTATGAACTGGTGCCAACGTTTTATTTTTAAATATGCAGTTCATTTTAGTGTATCTATTTCGCCGCGGAAAATTTAATACCACAAATGCGGTTTGCAATTTACCGCAAACCATATTTGCGGTACGCGCGTTTGCAGTATCTGCTAGAGATGCTCTAACTATGGACGGAATACGATTAAGCCAAAATATGTCTTGTTTGTAAAATTTAGACAAAGAAACTCAAATTAATACATCTACCTTCATGTCGAGCTGTCTTGTTTCTTCCTTACTCTTCGTGTGCGGCTACACAGCACACTCCCTCCCCAGATTTCTCTAGCGTCCATATGGCCCCAACTTAAGATTACCAATGGCATCTGTCATGACACCACCACGACAGTTGGCACCCAGCGTGGGGCCAGCAGCGGCGCTTACTGGAGTGTTCATCCAGACGGGAAACCTCATCGCTTCCTCTCTGTCCTTATCTAGAGGTTCGGCATGCACAACTTCGTCAGCAACAATGCTAGATGCTTCGGCACAAGGCCTCTCCCTAGGGACGGTCGCTTCATCAACTTCGGCGAGCATCAAGTCTACATCGCGCTGTGCGTCGAACACGCGTATCCCAAGCGAGTCATCCTGGCAGCAGATCCACCTGTCTTTTGCTCTGCTTGCGGACGGCATAATGCTAGCTCGGGCGAGGTAATGATGACTGCTCCTCCTCCCTCATGTCCTCCAGTAGGTGCTCCAGTAGTTCCTCTAGTGAACGGGCCAGCAGATGAGGATGACCCGAATTTAAATCCTAAGCCGGTGAGGAGTGCTAATGTGCCACTAGAAGGACCCGAAAACATCGCTATAGCAGGGCGAGAGAGCTGCAGGAAGCTATGGACAAGATAGCTGATCCAGTAGCACCAGCAGCAGACCTAGAAAGGGCACAAGACGAGTTAGAAGAGACGAGAAAGAAACTGTTGGAAAAATCCCAATATGTGGCACATGCCCAGTAAGAGCCGGAAGTCACTCTCCAAGAGTATAACTCGGCGAACTAAGTCAAGGGAAATAAAACCTGGCTCAATACTACAAAGATAAGGGGAAGGAACCTCAATAACGAGATGGCAGCTGATGCTACCTCAAAGTATACCCCATTAAGTAGCCACACAACTGCGCTAGGGCCGAGATATAACACCGCAGTGGCTAACCTCAGGGCTGCAGAGGCAGCAATGGCCGAGTTACCTCATTCAACGTAGAGGCAAAAAGAAAACGGCAAGAAAGAGTAAATGAGTTAGTGCGAGCAGCTGGTGAGATGAATGAGGCCTACTACAGGGCAAATCCGGGTGCAGCGGGCGGATTACAAGTGGTTCACTCGGCAGCGCCTGAGCCGACAAGGTCAATCGGCCATGCATCATACATAGGAGAAGAGAAAACCATATATATAATTCCCTCGATAATTGGGTGAATGTCCCGAAATAAATTAAGCATGCGAGATTTCCAACCATCATAATTTGTGCCATTAAATGAATAAAAAGAATCATGCTCTAATCCCCTAGTCAACCTCGTTACTCTCATGGCGGTGAAGCCTAAAATGAGAGACCGGGCTCTGATACCAATTGAAAGGATACATATGCCGCCTAGAGGAGGGGTGAATAGGCGGTTTAAAACTTTTCTGAGAGTGGCTCAACAAAGGCGGAATTAAACTAGTGTTTACTTTGTTAAGCACAAAACCTAGAACAACTAGGGTTCACCTATTTGCACCAACAATTTATGCTAAGCAAGACAAGCAACTATGTGATAGCAAGATATATACTTCAAGCACAAAGGCTATCACAAAGTAAAGTGCATAATTCAGAGCTCGGACATAGAGATAACCAAGGCACGCGGATACGACGATATTTTACCGAGTTCCTCCCAACATGGAGTACGTCTCTTTTGGAGAGGAGGTGGTATCAAACCATGCCACATGAGGCCTCCCTTTTTCTCCTATGAATCTCACCCCAATGGGATTGATCCACATTTCCACTATCGGTGCACTTGTCGGTGGCAATCCGTAACCTCTCACAAGGTTGGGGCACTTCTCCATAACTTAATTGGAGGCTCCCAACAGACAAGCTTGGGGAAAGCTCCACAACTTAATTGGAGGCCCCAAGTAATCCACAACCCTGCAAAACAACCAAATTGTCTAGGGTTCCAAGAACCCAAGAGTAAAAAGCTTCTCACCTTTCACTCAATCGAATCCTCATCGAGAACTCAAACCGATGCCACCAAATGCAAATGACAAGAACACCACAAATATTCCCCAATCCCTCACTCTCAAGTTCTAACAAAGCTACTAAAGATTTTGGGGGAACAAGAGAGGAGGAACACAAAATCCCCCAAGATCTAGATCCCAAAGGATTTACTCACAAAAATATGAAATGGATTGGTCAAAATGTAGATCTAGACCTCCTCTCTCTTCCACTCAAATATGGGAAAGAATCATTAGAGGAGAAGATATTAATCAAGATTTTAGATGGTAGAACAAATGGGGGCAAAGCTTAGACAAAAGGAGGAAGAAGGAGCACTCAAAAATATAAAGGGAGGAAGTTTATAAAGGGCCCAAAACGAATCTGCATGTTGGGGAAGTTTTCCCGGACTAGGCCGGAGTACCGTAATGGGACGGTACTACCGCACCCATCCCAGCGAAACGAACAAACATACCAAATCGGGTCAACACGGGAAGAGTCAGCGCTGACGATCGAACAGGGTCCGCGGGCGAGCGAAGCAAGCGCAAGCAACGGCAGCAGGCAACGCGATTGGCACACACGCGAAACCTGGCATAGCGTGCGAGCAATCTGGAGTGAGCGGGCGCGCGAGCCAACGCGAGCTGGCGACACGGCATCGGGCCCAACGTGCGCGAGCAAGGCGCGCGAGAGCATGCGAGGCAGGAGGGGCCAGCGGGCTGCCGGCGGTGGACGCAAGGCAGACAGGGCGAGCTGGGCTGGGAGCTGGTGTTGGGCCGACTCGGTACTACCGGCCGCCCGGGCGGTAGTGCCGCGTGGGCCTAGGCCAGTAGTGCTGCGCCAAAGCTACCGCGAAGGGCAGTGGGATAGGCACGCGCGGGCGACTGGGTCGGTACCAGTCCTGGTATTATCGGACGACCCAAACAAAAGGGGTTTCCCTTTTTCCTTTATAAATTAAATAAGAGGCAAATTGAAACCACGATAACTTTAGATTGGTAACTCCGATTGACCCGATTCCAATTGGGAAATAGGACGACAAGAGCTACCCAATAAGATACCTCCCTTGGTGAGAAACCAAAAAACCTCAAAGATCAAAATCGCAACAATATATAAAAGGGAGATCCGATTTTGATGAAGAATAGCTTGTTATGGAGATTACCACAATCTATAAATCCTCACATGGATAAGAAAAAATAACAACCAAATATGATGATGCATGTGTGCAAAGATTTGAGCTCTCTCTGAATGATATGATCGAGATACTCACTCGAGAGCCCATCTTGATAGTACGGCTATCTATCCTAAATCCGGTCTCCCAACAACAACACGAGACCGGAAAAAGGGAAAACCTTTCAAGATTATACCTTTGCCTTGAGCAATCCACTTGAGCTCGATGTAGACAATCTTGTCCTTCTCAAGATGGACACCTTTCTTGATTCCTCATCATCGATCCATGATCACCAAGGATGACAAGCATCAAACATGAGATCTTCTATAGATGGGATCATTTTGAGTTTGCACAACACATCTTCTCATTTCATCGACCTTGAAGCCAACACATGCTCCAAGTGATGCCAATGGACAATTCCTACAAGTGCAACTTAATACACACATTAGTCCATAAAGATTGTCATTAATTACCAAAACCACACATGGGGGGCCACATGCTCTTTCAAGCATCATCACCGCATGATCCGCCAAAGCAAAGGAGAGAAGAAAGTGCCAATTCCGGCATAAACAAACAACTCGTCACATATGACCCGACAGTTGCTCAAGGCAATGCTGGTCAAGGAAATGTCACCAGGAGAAATTTTGTCCAGGGGAATGTAAACCAAGGAAATGCTGGTCAAGGAAACGTTGGTCAAGGAAATGCAGGGCACGGCAATGCCGGCTAGAATTACCCGTCGCAACCTCCGCGTGGCCATCACTAGGCAGGAGGAGGAAACCTGCCTCTGAATTAACAACAGGTGCATCCCGAAAGACCGCAGCAAAGCACTGGCCGGGTAGTGCAGTAGCAAGCAGATCCAAATGCAAATAGGCACAACAATGGTTACTCGGCAATGATAAATGTTGGGTATCATGGATCATCTGTACAACACACTGGGATCTCCGCTAGGGAACATAAATTTTTAGGCGGATGATGCAAGATTGAAACTCGATATGATCAAAATGGCAGAACTTGTCAAAGCACAAGATCCGCCGGGTCCAGCGTGTTTTGGAGCAAGAATCATGAGAGAGCAACCCGTGCCAAACTTTTAGCTGGCAAGGGGCACCAAAACATACGATGGCAGCACAAAGCCATAGGATTGGCTCATTGACTATGGTACTGATGTAAAAATTGCTTAGGAAAACCTAAGATGGGCAGTGAGGTACGTTCCATAGATATTGGAAGGGCCAGCAAGAGTGTGGTTAAACAACTTGCCACCGAGAAGTATCAATAGCTGGGTTGATTTTGAGGAGGCCTTCATCAGTAACTTCAAAAGCCCTATAAGAGGCCGAATCTCCCACAACAGCTGGTAATGTGCAAACAAAGGCCGAATGAAGCAGACAGAGAGTTTCTCACCATGTGGTGCACAATGCACAACTCCTACAAAGGGGTAATCGAGTTACAAGCTATCGCATGGTTCGCGCAGGGATGCTGACATGGAAGTGTGTTGTGGCAAAGATTACAGAGAGATATGCCGGAAAGCTTGGACGAAACAATAAAATCGCCGACTCATATGCGTTGGGTGATCCGACACAACCACTTCTTATCTTAGCAGATGGGAACACAGAGACTCCCGCATATGATGGAGCAGGGTCATTGAGGCGACATGACCACCATGGCTGTAATGAGTATAGATGCAAAAGGAGAGATGAAAGGCCGGATTACAGATATGTTTCGACTCAAGTGGCCGCAATAAGCCATGACCATCTAGATGCCGGCAACAGCCAGCGACAAAGTACAAGTGGACATCACCAACAATGGGTGCCAAAGAATGATGGCAAAAATCCATATGATGAGAACAAGCCTTGGCAAGAAAGGCAAAAAATACACCTATGAGATGATGCTGGATCAGCCGTGCAAGTTTCATACTCACAGTCCGAGTAAGCTGGCAAATCACATGACTCGGCAGTACAACTGGTTCCAAAGGGCCAATAAAGGAGAGCCAGTAAATCAGCTCCCTCCACCTCCCCCACTACCACTCACTAGAGCAAATTCTCAAATTGTGGTCGCGCAGCTGATACGTCCATAACGTATCTATAATTTTTGATGGTTTTATGCTATTATTATGCTTTTGACATTTCTTTTTATATAAAGTTCATGAGTTATTTGGACTAACCTACTAATAGTTGCAAAATTGCATAATATTGTTGTTTTACACTTTGATGTGTAGGAATTATCAAGAATACAAGTGGAATCCTTATTGGAGTCAAATTGGGATTTTCCAGAAATTTGTCTCAGAACTCTTTTTGAATATGTTCACGTTTCGGGTTGAATCATTCTGGACATTTCGGACAATCATTCTGGACATATAATTTAGCTAATTCCGAGTCCGGACGGGCCCTCTAGGCCCAATTTATTGCAGCCCAAGATGGGCTGACGGGAATCCGAGAAGCTATATAAAGGGAGGAAACCTAATTCATGGAAGACTCCTCCACCCACGAATTTGCAGCCACCAAAGCCACGTTTTTGCCTCCCCCACGGATCCTATCTCCATGGGGGAGGTCTTTCACGAAGCCATGAAGGAAGGGGGCTAAGGGGAGGTGCTCCCCCACGATACCGGCGGTAGGGAAGGAGTCCCCCGCACCGTCGCCGGTGCTGCCGCCGCCCTCTTCACCATCTTCACCACTATCTCCATCACCTAATCCTCCTAGTATGCAGTGATTCATCCTCCCACACACCTCTGTACCGTCCTATGTAAACATGGTGTTTGATGCTATAAGTTATAATCCTATGATCTATGTCATGTTTGTATAGTTTCTTTGTTCTTAAATTGAGTTGTTGAATGTCTTTGGTTCATTAGAGTTGTATGTTGATATGGTACAGTTCTTTGGTGTCCACTATATTTGTGTGTGCATGGATTAAACATCATAGGGTTTGTAGTATGTGTAAGAGGAAGGGGAAGTTCTACCGGAGTGAGAGAAACACAAGGACGCGAACCAGAACGTTGCACGTATGGGAGTAAGAGGACCATTAACTTAAGGATATGGTTGGGGAAACCTTAATGCATTGTTAGTAGTTACAAATGTTTGTAACAATCCAATCATATAGTACATGTAATTCCAAGTAGTGAAGCGCATTTATATTTAGCCTCTCCCACATAGAAAACTACATTGAAGATAATGAACCCGATTTATTCGCCAATTAAACTTGGACAAAGCCACCACAATTACCACCACTATTCCACACTCATGGTTCTGTTAGTTTAGTTTATTTTATTGCTGCAACAACTAGCTTTACTTTATTGTTGTTTATTATCTTGCAAAGCTTTCTCTAGTACTTGTGTTGTTGCTCTAGTTTTATTTCCTAGATAATGCAAACGTTTATTGTGCCTAGAGTTGTATCAGTGGTTGATATAACTTGATAGAATATTTATCCTACCTTTAGCTCCTCGTTGGGTTCGACACTCTTATGTATCGAAAAGGCTACACATGATCCCCTATACTTGTGGGATATCAAGACCTTTTCTGGCGCCGTTGCCGAGGAGCAATAGTGTGTGGGTGAATATTCTTGTGTGCACTCGTTTGCTTTATCTCTAAGTAGTTTTTACTTTCAGTTTTAAGTTGGTCTCTACCTTATTATGGATAGGGATTGCGAATTACAAAAAAATTAGTTATACTTGTTACCTAAAAACATTTTCAAAAAGGAAAGTGATTGGAAATATGAGTAATGGTTAAGTTGGGGTCGACCTTGAACACTTGTGTTCATGCCTATGAAACCAAAACAAATCTTCCCATGGAAGCTTTTCAACTGAAGGAAGACACCATTAGATATCAATTCCCATTCAAGAAAGGGAATACCATTTTCCTCTCCTATTAAAACAAAATTTTCTCTTAATACTTCTTTATTTGAAAATACTTGAATCTTGCTTCTTGTGCCTAACTTAAAGATGTTAAAGAAAAGTACTTCTTGGAAGATAACCCAATAGTTTTCTGGAGTCTTGGAAGTTATTACTTCTGTAGTAACCTTTCCTTATCCTTTTTGTCTAATTTTTGTGCCAAGAATAACCTCTAATGAGAGAAAAATAAGATTTGGGGAGTTGCTGTCCCGAAACACATTTTTGTGCTCCACTATAAAAATTCTTGAAAAATGTCTGTAAGTCAGATTGAGCTATATTTTTCTGAATAAATCCCCAGGTTGTTATCTAACTTTTTTAGTTCAACACTTTTTGATTTGAGAAATAGAAGGTCTTCGAAAAAATGAGTTTCTGCCTGTTGGTCTGTTTTGACAGATTTTTGCCATTATTTGCATTTGCTTCTTATTGATTCCTTTTTGGGTTCTTTTTGGTAAATTGAGATTTTTGAGGGAATTGCATAGTAGCTTGTGTCTTTAGTGAAAGTTTTGCTGTTTTGAAACTAAACTCAAAGGTCTATTATCTTTTGAATGCACTAATGTTGCTAATGAAGATTGTGTGAAGTTTTGTATGAAGGAAAATTTTTAGGTGTAAGGAAAGAATGATGTAATGAGATGAAGAATGGAAAAAATCTCAAGCTTACCCAGGTTCAGATCCCACAACGGTGGCGTAATCCTACTTTTGATATAAATCACTATAAGGGCAATATGCCGAGTTACAAGGATTGGTTCGCTGTGCGAGGTGTATGTTAATCGGTACTAGGTTGTGCCCTAAAGGCTCCCATAGGCCTGACTTATATAGTCGCCAGGTCCTAGGGTTACAGGGAAAAGTCCTAGCCAGACAGTTTATAGAGTCCTACACTACTGACAACTAGTCTAGCGTGTCTTGCACTCCAAGCCTCCGGGTACGTCGGTGATTCCTCCGTATCCTTCCTTTATTCGGCATGGGCCTCCCTTCTGGATCCATCTAACTGGGCCGCCCAGTAGGCCATGGGCCATGCTACCAACTGTGGGCCACCCGGGTTATCCGGATAGGATACATGCTATGAGGATACCCATATAGTATATCCCCAACAGTAGCCCACGGAGAATTCCGAGATCTTGCGCCGTCTTGCCTCTTCAGGCCGAATGCTCTATCTAGATGGATGTCGCCAAATCGTCAAGCAATATCTTGTAGTCCTCCTAAATAACCCTACAAGGTTTTCTCCATCTTCATCTTGTAAGTCGGAGAATTGATGAATCTTCAATCGTACTCTTCCATAGCCAGACTGGATCCGTCCATGCCAGAATCTTCCGATGTGATGGTTCACCTGCTAGTGACAGCTAGGGTGACGTAGACATAAGTCAGCAACGCCTCGTAACTCACACATGCAGAGAACACAATCATGTCCTTTTTTCCCACGCGAGCGATACGAACCGTTGGTGGTGACGGTTGGAAACGTGGCGAAATTTCCGCGCACGTTCCCGCACACGTCGTCCACGCACTAACCATTCGATTGTCTAGCACGAATCTTGACGCCAGAGGTTATAAATTGTAACTGCGGCGGATTTTTACTTTTCACCTCATTCTCCTCCCGTGTCGTCTTCTTCCTCTAGCAAGAGCCTCCTCGAGCTCTCCACGCGTTTCACAAAAAACCCTAGCCCTTCAATCCTTCCAGTCACCACCTCCTCCCCCCCAATGGCAAGCAGCTGCTCTGCCCCCTCCATGGTGGCGTCAGGCGATGCTGCGGTGAAGCCGGCGAGCACCGTGCTCATGCCTCCATAGGGCCTGGTGATCCCCAAGTCTGCGGTGATCGAATCCACCGGCGGCGACCACAATCCAGCGGCACTGGAGCTTCTGGAAGAGGAAAGCGATTCCCACAAAGGGGATTGGCGTGGTTCGGACATCACGGACCGCGAAATCAAGGAAATGCTCATCGAGGGCTACCTCCCTATGACGGTGCCGGTCGACGAGGTCACCCCTTCTCCCCAGGCCGGAGATAAGGTGTACCTCAAAGCTCAATTGGTACGCGGCGTTTCCCTGCCCATCTCCAATTTCTTCCTAGCTGTCCTTAGCCATTACCGAGTACAGCCTCAGAACCTCTCCCCCAATAGCATCCTCATGCTTAGCAACTATGCGGCGCTCTGTGAGGGTTAATTAGAGAGTAGGCCTAGGCTAGATCTCTTTATTTACTTCTTCACCGTCAAGGGGGAAGCCGGAGCCGGCAAGGACGAGCTTAGGAACTGCCGGACAATTAGCTTTAAGATCTGGCCTAGCCGGCGGTTCCCCGACATCATCAGCCATGAGTCTTGCAAGAACTGGCAATGGACGTACTTCTATGGCCCAGATATCCCTCTTGTTGGCCGAGAAGAAACATATCCGGACTTCGTCGACGGAGCCGCCGCTGAAGCCCCGACATGGAGGTCCCAAGCCACCCTTCCTTCCGACGACGAAGGATCCCACGCCATAAGGCGGATAGAGTGGTTCATAGACACTGGATTGACCGGGTTGGACCTAGCCATGTGCTAGTTCATTAGACGGATCCAGCCTCTGCGGCACCGCTCGAAGCTAATGCATGAGTACACCAAGGATAGGAAGGATAGCCTCCGCATCTCTGAGGACAATTTCTCGAGTGACTCCGTCAAGCTCCGCCTCAAGGACATCGTCAAGGTGAAGGATAGGAAGCGTGGCTTCACCATCACCTACGACATGTTCGTTGACGGCATGTGCACAGAGGTATGATGTTTATTTTCTGTGTTTGACATATACTCTAGTTCTTCCGTTTAACCATTAACATCTTCATCTAACACTTGTGGGATTTCACTTAACAGCTCAACAATCTAGATGAGGATAGCATGGCTGTCCAAATCTATGACCCAAAGATGAAGGAAGTCACCGTCGTGTCCAACTACAATGTTCCGTTGGCGCGAAAGTGGAAGAGGTCCACCTCTGACGTTGCCGACGGAGGCAAGAAAACAAAGACGGAGAGTGGAGTCTCCAAGAAGTCCACTGCCTCCCTGGAGGCGGAGAAAAGAAAGGTTACCGGGATCCCCTTTGCTAAAGCACCCCCTGTCGTGTAAGCTTCTTTCTCTCTGACATTTGTCCATTGATCGTCTTATTCCTGTACTTATACTTTTTGCACGTTTCAGGAAAAAGGCCACTACTAGTTTGAAGAAGTCCTCCAAAACTTTGGGGTCTTCTAGAAATATTAAAGATATGCTGCATCGTGACGTATCTCCCCACGCATCTCCCGCCATCATCCCTGTTACTCCCAGCATCCAGCCTACGTCTACTCCGACAAGCTCACAGGCCAAAGATGCATCTGGCCCTTCCGTCATGGAAGTGGACTCAGGCGCCTCCGTGGAGCTTGCCGTTATCAGTGAACAGGCAACACAAGAGAGTACCGCAACCCAAATGTCTGAAGCTTCGACTAAGGATGCCATCAGTAGAGGTAAGGCGATGGTTGTTGGTGGAACGTCTGTTGAAGGCGGCGCCTCCGCACCCAAGACAATCATAGAATTCCTGAAGATAGTCTACCCGGCACTTACGCCGAGTAGCTCTGCTTTGGTTCCTGGTGCGGCGCCGACATCTCCAACCTGCGGTCTTGAGGAGCTTCTCCGGCAAGCAGAAATCATGCGAGGAAACGGTTTGTCCTTCGGCAAGTTGCTTGTTGAGAGTGCTACGAACCTCAAGATCATTGCTCTTGTAAGTTTTATTTGCCTTTTGCATTTCATATGAGTATCCCACTATATCCCCCGAGGATTTATACGAAAAACCTTAGGTCTTTGCATCTGAATGCTCTAAGAGTGACTAAGCTAGAAAACTTCTCACTGTAGCCCCCAAGTATATAGTTTGAATGATATATTCCGACTAGATACTTTCAGAGTAGCATACGTAGTGTTTGTAAATTTCGCTACTGTAGCCCCCAATCTTCTAGTTGAAAACTGAATTAGTTTCGACTAGATGCTTAAAGAAAGACTAAGCATATGACTGAGTTAAAAAAAATTATACTGTAGCCCCCAAGATTCTAGTTGAAAACTGAATTAGTTCTGACTAGATGCTTGAAGAAAGACCAAGCATATTGCCAAGTTAAAAAACTCGCACTGTAGCCCCCAAGCCTCTAGGTGGATTGTTATCCGGCTAGATGCTCCAAGTAGACTAAACAACATTTAAACTTTCTTTCCACAGAATGAGAATGCTCGGAGAGGCGTGGCCAACGAGAAGTACCAGAACATGCATGCATACTTGGAAGCCGAAAAGGGTAAAACTGCCTTCTTGAAGGAACAAATCATCAAGAGCAAGAGTCTGGTTTTCCTTTTGTTTTAGTATTCCGACTTGGTCTTGTGCCAACTTTCTCCGAGTACTCATTGTGTACTATTCTTTCTCCGACTTGTAGAAGCCATTGACAAGGCCAAGGACATTGTGGAGCAATCCAAGCATATTCAACAGCTGGATAGCAAAAACAAGATCCTTAAGCGGGAGAGGAAGGATATGTTGAAGATGCACGAGGACTCCATGAAAGTCCTGCAAGAGTCCACCAACACGGAGATGAACCTCTTGAAGGAAGAGATCGCGATGCTGAAAGATCAGAAGAAAGCTACCGATGAGCAAAATCAGCGCAATCTCAAAGCATACAAGATCCTCCGACAAGAACGGGACTCCATGGCAGAAACTCTCCAGCAGGCCGAGATTAGCATCTTCAGTAAGTGATTCTCTGCCTTGTAATTCTATAAGCTAGATACTCTGAACTTTTTGCGTTATTGAACTCATGCATTCCTTTGTCGGAATTTTTAAGCACCTATTGGGTTGACCCAGTCGCCTCCTCCGCCAAAAGAATGCATGGTCCTTGCCGGCAACTTTATCAATACCGCCATCAAGCAGACCAAGGAGATAGCCAAGCCCCTCCAGATTAACATCAAAGCGGTGGATTCCGTGGCGAGTTTCTCGAAGATCATGCGCCGAGCCCCCGAGCGTATTGTAAGCTAGAAAGCTTCATGTACCCGGGCTGACGTGAGGATGGCACTGTCAATGGTCAAGGCGCACTACAAAAACGCCGACATCAACACGGTGACCTCCGGTATCCCCGACATAGACGACGATGGCCAGAAGATACACCACAAGGCTATCTTGGCATCGCTCGCAGGTTTTGATACCAGAGTCGCCGAGTTGGTCGACCCTAACGTCTTTGTGCCCATGGAAACCATTGACGGCGACAACCAAAGCTCCTCCGGGCCCCTCAACACCGCCGACTTCGACGAGGATGACTCTCCTGCTGCTGATGATGCTACATCCAAGTCGCCTGCGCCAGAGGAATGAAAAACAATATGTAATATTTGTTTCCTCTGGAATTTGTATGCGGAAAAAACTACTTGTTAACTTAAGGTGGAAAACAATGGTTGTTATTTCCTGCTACTCAAGAACTGGTTCCAGCATGTACATATTTTTAAGCAAGTGCTGGCTTATCAGTTACTCTGGTTTTTTTGCTTGACTTTTCGTGAGTCGGAAGACTCGTTGTCGGAACTATGCTCTCAGGCGATGATGCCCAATGGCACCGTCAATAACCTAAGCACAAAATCTCCGACAATAAGTGTCAAAAGTCACTACTCCAGAATCCACATAAAAACAACAAAGAATGTGTAGACCAGAAAACTTAAGCTAACGCACGTAGGCGGAATTTTCACAAGTGCAATCGCAAAACTTGTGCACAAACGTTTTATATGATCCAAAAATGAACACTAAAGGAGGTAAAGTACTCAGAAATATGAGTGAACCAGAGAGCTTTATTTCATTGATCATATAAGAGGTACACAATAGATAAAAAATGCTAAGTGTAGAAAGGACGTAGGTGTGCTATGTTCCATGGCCGATCAAGCTCCGGGTAGTCATCATCCGGGTCACATCTCTTACGCTTATGATCCTTGCTAGGTTTATCCTTCAGTTTACGATTGTCAACGAGGTAGTAAGACCCATTGAGTAGCGCCTTGCTTATGATGAATGGTCCTTCCCATGGTGGGGAGAATTTGTGTGACTTCCTCTGCTTAAGTCGGAGCACCAAGTCCCCCTCTCTAAACGAGCGATGCCGAACGCGGCGACTATGGTAGCTGCGTAGCTTCTGCTAGTAGATGGCGGATTTTTAGCATGCCAATACGCGCTCCTCCTCGAGAAGGTCCACATCTAGGCGTCTGGATTCTTCAGTGTCATCTTCGTCATAGGCGGCAACTCTTAGTGAATCGTGAAGGATGTCGGAAGGAAGGATGGTTTCTGCTCCATATACCATGAAGTAAGGGGTGTAGCCGGTGGATCTGTTGGGTGTAGTTCGTAAACTCCACAACACAGATGGTAATTCCTCCGCCCAGGCTCCAGCTGCTCTATGCAACGGCGCTTCCAGACGTGGCTTGATTCCCTGTAGATTAATCCATTGGCTCGCTCAACCTGACCATTGGACTGTGGATGTGCCACAGATGCAAGGTTAAGTCGGATGCCCTTCTCCCAACAATAAGCTTCCACTTCTCCAAGCGACAAGTTGCTGTCGTTGTCGGTGATAATGCTATGTGGGAGACCAAATCTCACCACTAGATCCCAGACAAATCTAGGGGCAGTTGCCCCATCGAGCTTTCTAATGGGTTTATCTTCTATCCATTTGGTGAATTTATCAACTGCTACTAGTAGATGCGTAAACCCACATGGTGCCGTCTGCAACGGACCAACCATGTCCAGCCCCCAGACTGCAAACGGCCAAGTTATTGGTATTGTTCGCAATTCTTCAGCAGGAACATGTGGTTGTCGGGCATAATACTGGCATCCCATGCATGTCTCAACTTCTTGCTAGGAAACACACTTAAGGTATACACCAGTAGTGCTTCTTTTGTAGATCTGTCCATTGATTATGGTATAACTCTTTGCTCGACGTACTATTTGCCGTCTTTCGACTTCGTCGTCGGGCAAAGTTCTGTGTACGAGATATCCCATGAACGGTTTTGTCCAAGCCGGAGGGACCTTTGTCACTATGTGAACGAAAGAGTCAACTCTATCCAGGTTGTCCATGTCTGCTCCCTTCACGGATGGTGTCCGTAGATGCTCCAGGAAAACTCCAAGCGGAATTCGTTTGCGCCCTGATCCAAGCTTAGACAGTAGATCAGCTGCCTCGTTTTGCTCCCTAGGTACATACTTGACCTCGTATCCCAAGAAGCTCTTGGCTATCTCGTCCACTTCGTCTTGATATGCCGCCATCAAAGGGTTCCGCGCGTTCCAGGTGCCAGCCACCTGCTGGGCAACCAAGTCGGAATCTCCACAGCAAACTATGCGCTTGATGCCAATATCCTTGGCTACGTGTAGTCCGTGAATGAGTGCTTCATACTACGCCATGTTGTTTGTAGCCTCAAAGTGGATCTGTAGAACGTAGTGTAGCTTTTCCCCAATTGGTGACTATAGTAGTACACCAGCCCCCGAGCCGTTGAGTAGTTTTGATCCGTCAAAGTGCACCACCCAGTATTCTGGCTCCGGCATTGGGGTAGCATCGGGCATCTCCGTCCAATATGTGATAAAATCCGCCAAGGCTTGTGATTTGATTGCGTCGCGTCTCTTGTAGGTAATCTCGAAGGCGGCAAGCTCAATGCCCCACTTCGCGACCCTTCCTGTAGCATTGCTGTTGTTGATGATGTCGGACAGTGGAGCTTTGCTCACAACTATGATAGGGTGCTCCTGGAAGTAGTGCCTCAGCTTCCGAGAAGCAAGGAACACTCCATAAGCTATCTTCTGGTAGTGCGGGTAACATTGCTTGGACTCCATCAAGACCTCGCTTACATAGTAAACTGGCCATTGAACTCCGTACTCATGCCCTGGTTCTTTCTGTTCTACCACGACGACGATGCTGATTACCCGGTTGGTGGTCGCCATGTAAATTAACATGGGCTCCCCAGGCTCGGGTGCTGCAAGGATAGGCACTGAGGAAAGTATCTCCTTGAGCTGCTTCAATGCTGCATCTGCCTCGTCCGTCCACGTGAATTTTTCCACCTTCTTCAGCAACTTGTACAGCGGCAGAGCCTTCTCTCAAAGTCGGCTGACGAACCGACTAGCTGCTGCAACGCAACCTGTTAGCCGTTGTATGTCCTTTATGCATGCCGAATGGTTTATGTTTAAGATGGCCTTGATTTTCTTCGGGTTCACCTTGATTCCACACTAGGAAACGATAAAGCCCAACAATTTGCCAGCTGGAACCCCGAAGACGCACTTCTTAGGGTTAAGCATCATGTCGTATTTCCAGAGATTATCAAAGGTTTATTTTAAGTCGGAGATTAAGTCGTTTGATTTTTTAGACATCACCGCTATATCATCCACATAGGCATCAACGTTCCGACCAATTTGATAGTGTAGGAAATGTTGCATTGTCCGCTGATACGTAGCACCTGCGTTTTTCATCCCAAAGGGCATCGTGACATAGCAAATGTATCGTATGGTGTAGTGAACGAAGTGGACAATTGGTCCGACTTACTCATCTTGATCTGGTGGTATCCTGAGTATGCATCAAGAAAACACAAAAGCTCCGAGCCATCCGTCGAGTCAATGACTTGGTCAATGCGAGGCAAAGCAAACAGATATTTGGGACATGCTTTGTTCAAGCCGGTGTAATCAACGCACATTCTTAATTCTTTGGTTCCCTGTTTGGGGACAAGTACATGATTGGCCACCCATCGGGTGTGAAGGACTTCTCGGATAAAACTATCCTTAAGTAACCTAGCTATCTCTTTGCCTATGGCGCGTCTCTTCTCGTCTCCGAAGTGTCGTAGAGGTTGTTTCACTGGTTTACATTTTCGATCAATATTCAAGCTGTGCTCGGCAAGTTCCCTAGGTACACCTTTTATGTCGGCAGGTTGCCAGGCAAAGATGTCCCTGTTCTCACGGAGGAACTCGACGAGAGCGCTTTCCTATTTAGGTTCCAGGTTCGTCCCAATGGCGGTGGTCTTGGAGGCATCGCCTACCACAAGTTCCACCGGCTTGGTCTCGATGGTGGCCTTGAATGCTGGGGCAGATTCAGAAATATGTTTCTTCTACGCGGGCATCTCTAAGGCATCGACCTTTCTCTGGATCTCCTTGAATTCTTCGTTGTAGAGGACAGTTTCTGCATAGGCTGCTTCTCCAATCTCATAGTCCCTTGCCTTGGTAAAGCTTTCGGATACGGTGATGACACCGTTTGGTCCGGGTATCTTGAGCTTGTTGTAGACGAAGCATGGCTTGGCCATGAAGGTGTGGAATATGTCGCGGCCAAATATGACGTCGTACACGCTTTTGAAGGGGACCACCTCAAAGGTCATGCGTTCTTGGCGGTACTTATTGACATGACCAAAAGCGACCTGAAGTGTGATGCACCCAAGGGACCGAGCCTCCCGACCAGGAACTACGCCATGGAAGATGGTGTTGGTCTGCCTTAGGTTTGCCTTCGCCAAGTTCATCTTCTGCAGTGTATCCACGTACTTGATGTTGATGCTTCTTCCACTATCCACCATACATTTGGTGAACTCATTACCGTCAATCAGGGGGTTGATGACCATGGCGTATTGGTTCTCCGTAGGGATGAGGTCTGGGTGATCCTTCCTGTCCCAAGTAATTGGAATCTCCGACCAGCGCAGGTATTGGGGAACTAGGGGTAGAGTAGCCATCGGTATCATCATGGAGGTCTTCTGTTGTCAGACGGTGGGGTGCCAAGGAAAGTTTGGAAAACTGTCTCCTTCTTCTCGAAGGGGGTTTTTCCCTTGTCGTCGCTCTTGGCGGAGTGCTTGGGGTCAACGTCCTCATCCATGTCACTTGAATCGTTGGACTCATCCTCCTTCTTCTTCCCCTTGCCCTTGCCTCGCGGTCTGTTCTTCCGACTTCGCTTGTAGGCGGACTCTGGGTCCTCCTTGAGGTCGTTGACGAACTTGCAATGTCGATTGGTGTGGGTGGCTTTACCGTTGGCGTCGAGGTGTATGAGGTACGACATATCACGGTATTCCTCGTAGGTTTGGGGAACGCGGAGCGCTGCCGAGGTAGTTTCACTTCCTCGCTACTGCCCACGACCAGCTCCCTGTCCTCGGCCATGCTGTCCGCCATCACCTCGTCCTGCAAAAGTCATAGCGACCATGTCGGAGGTTTGCTTTTCTTCTGGCGCGGTCTTCCGCTTGGTGCTGCCATTTCTCCGAGCTTGAGTTGGAACGGCCATTGCCGGCAGAGAGCCGCGAGCATCGTTGTCGGCCGCCGCGAACTCACTGGCTAACTGAATCATCTGGTTCAAGTCTAGCTGGTGATTGTCCTGCAGGCGCTTTAGCTTATTTCGGAGCAACGTGCCCCTTTCCAACCTGTCGATGAAGGAGGCCATGGCGGTCTGAGCGTGCACTCCTGCGCAGGAATTCTTCATATCCAACCAGCGAGAGAGGTAGGCGCAAGATGTCTCATCTTTTTCTTGCACGCACCACAGTAGATCGCCAACAGTGCAGGGACATTTGTACATACCCTCGAAGTTCTTGGTGAACGCTTCTTTCATGTGGAACCAATTGCAGATGGATCTTTTCGGCAAGTCATCAATCCATTGGCGGGCCGTGCCCGCCAACATTAATGGGAGGTACTTGATGGCGATGTTGGGGTTACCCCTGGAGATTTCCACCATGTTGCCGTAGTCCTGCATCCATGTAGCTGGCTTGGCGGTGCTGTTATAGGGCTTGATGGTCTTGTCAATCCGGAAACCTTTGGGGTAAGTTGCGGACCGTATCACAGGTACAAAGCAACGTGGTCCCAGGTATGGTACTTCCCGGGCCTCGTGGATCTTGTTCAGACGCGAACGTGCATCGTAAGGCTCCAGGCTTCTTTTCTTGTTCTTGCCATCAGGGGATGGACTGCGTGAACGACGCGGGCATCCTCCGCCCTGGTGGCTGCTGGGTGGCAACGGAGGCGGAGGTGGCGGTGGGTTAGCCTTCTTGTTGTTACCCTCTTGTGATGCCTCACGCTTGTCGCGGTTGCTTGTCGGACACGGAGGATCGTGGCGCGACCTACTCTTGTGTCCTTGGTTGCACTCTCCGTCATGACGGGTCTGCTCCGCGTTGTCGCGGATGACGATGCCACTCTGCCTTGGCGGAGGCATATCCGTACGACCGTGAGCCTGGTATCTTCGCGATGTCGGGGGGAACGGGGTGGTGGCGATGGGCGACGAGGTTGGGCCTTGCCTCCATGGTCGGAGGATATGGGGATAGCATCCTTCCTGTTGCGCGCATCCCTCCGTCTTCGTTCTGACGAACCCGTCTGGGACCCGACATCAAGAGGAGATCTGTCCCTTTGCGGCTTATGCTGGCTAGACTAGCAAAACGCTGGTTCAGACTGAAGCCTGTGAGAGGTGGCCTTTTCCTGCTGTTTCACCGCCTTGGACACTAGGTCTTAGACCTGGTTCACCGCTTCGGGTGATCTATCCTTCTCGAGAAGGGTCTTGGCAACGACGAGGTTGAGGAGAGGAGTGGGCATCACCTGCCTGCCTTCACTGTCAATGTATGGCTTGCCTGTGACGGCTTCGAGGGAGCCCATCCTAGGTTTCGCCGTACACCAGGATCGTTGATGACGCGAGCCGGGGCTTTCTTAGCCTTCTACTGATGCAGCAGAGTCTTGTATTTGGCCTCCCTTGCTCTAGATTTCTCTATTGACTTCTGCGTGTTGACCAGATCTCGATCTAGTTTTGCGCCTTGCTCCACGATGGCATGTGCTTCCTCCAGCAACTGCTGGCGCTTCTCGTCGAGCTGGACTACATTGCGAATATGAGCCACGGTCATAGGCTGGACGAGGAGATTGTCGTACATCACTCTATCAGCTGGAGTGACTTGGGCAACAGAAGACGTAGATGCCGGAGGCGGCGGGTTTGCGGTGTTGTTGTTGCTCAGACCGGTGCCGAGTTCCTGCGGCTGCTGCACTGGGTTAGGCGGAGGGGGCATGTCCTTTGCGCGATAATTTTCGGCAGCAATAGGTGGTCCCTTACCTTTGTCTAGCGCTGTAGGCGGAGCTCGTCCGGGTTGATCTTCATCCATCACTGTCCCAATGGCGACGAACACCTCTCGGGACGTGAGAGTGTTGTTGGCCTGCTCGTCTCGCTTGTAATCCTCCTCCATCTCCTGCATGGCAGAGTCTATCTCCTCCGGGCTGAAGTCTATCTCCTCCGAATCTGCGCTGAAGTCGGTGTAGAGCGCGTCAATCACGGAGTCGGAGGGTGCCGGGGCTTACTCGATGACGATGACGGGGGGGGGGGGGGTGGTGGTGCAACAGCAGCGACGATGACTGGGGATGGTGGCGCAGCTGCGGCGATGACGACCGGAGGCGGTGGCGGCGGTGGCTGAGGCGGAGGGGCTCTGTCAATGAGTGCGAGGGCTGTCTCAGCTGTCTCCTCAGCCTCCGCGTAGTTGTTGACGGTGTTCACCATGCTTTCGACGGTGAGGCGTCCTGAAGCCTACTACCACCTTAGCGAATACCGTAGAAGCGTACCTTCTCCAGTCTTTCCATAAAGTGATACATGGTATCATCATTGGGGTAATGTGCCAGATTGACCCGTATACGGAGCCACTTGGCAAGGTAATCACAAGGGTTTCCGCCCTCTCTCTGAATGCAATGCGCCAGATCGAAGATGGCCACCACTCCGAAGAACTTGGATCTCTGCTCTCTAGACGCACGGACGAAGCCGGCGGACTTGCAGCGATCTTCCACCGTTATATCCTGCACAGGGGCGGTTTGGGTGGGGCTTGAATTTTTCCAATCTTTGCCGACAAACTCCAAGGAGAGATCCGACATCAATCCTTCCGCGAATGTGTCCTGCCCGTAGGCGGTCCGTGCGGGCCTTGATGCTCCTCCGACTCCCGGGGAACTAGTGCCCGAGTCGATTTCTCCAATGAAGAGGTGGATATCTCCGATGGGGACGATCGAGCATCGCGTAGGGTTTGTCTTCAGCGGGATCCACAAATAGTCGGGAGGGACGATCGGAATGTTGTCGGAAGAACGCGACCGATGGATACGGTTTCGCCGATTCCCGCGAAGATCTTGGTCCTCGCCCGCTGAAGAGCCTGAAGCGCCTCTTGCCCCATGGTGGGCGCCAAATGTCGTGGTATTGCCGACGAGTACGCCATGGAGGGGTCCTCATAGTGCGTGTTTAGAGACGTGAGGGAAGGCGGATGGTTAACGGGTACGAGGTAACATAGCTTACCCAGGTTCAGATCCCACAACGGTGGCGGAATCCTACTCCTGCTATAAATCACTATAAGGGCAATACGGCGAGTTACATGGATTGGTTCGCTGTGCGAGGTTTATGTTAATCGATACTAGGTTGTTCCCTAAAGGCTCCCATAGGCCCGACTTATATAGTCGCCAGGTCCTAGGGTTACAGGGAAAAGTCCTAGCCGACAGGTTACAGAGTCCTACACTGCTTACAACTAGTCTAGCGTGTCTTGCACTCCAAGGCTCCGGGTACGTCGGTGACTCCTCCGTAGCCTTCCTTTATCCGGCATGGGCCTCCCTTCTGGATCCATCTAACTGGTCCACCTAGCAGGCCATGGGCCATGCTACCAACTGTGAGCCACCCGGGTTATCCGGATAGGAGACATGCTATGAGGATACCCATATAGCATATCCCCAACACTAGACACTTCGTTTTTATTGTTTCATGCACTGTTGTGTTGTTCTTGGAGCGTCTTAGTTTTTGTTTTTGGTTTTTTTTTGCTTAGTTTGCTTGAATAAAGTGGTTGGACCCCCATTTTCGCTGTGTTGTTTCAAATAAGTTGATTGGTGTTGGAGAAGGAGTAGGAAGCTTCATGTTTATAAGTGGTACAAAAGGAGTTTGTTTTCACTGTGGCCTAGACCTTATAATGTCATGTTCTATGTTGTTTTGACCCTATGCTTAGTGGTTATTGCTGTAGCATGACTTGTTCCAAACAATTAGGATTACTTAATGTGACTTGAAAGAATCATGCATTGTTTTAGCATACAAAAGCATAATATTGTGGTATTCTCCTTTGATGCTTTGTTTGGGTTGACTTGGCACATGCTCACACCATATTATGACTATGAACCAGTCGCCATAGCCTTTATAATAATTTAGTTTTTGACTTGTGGTACCACTTTCTGCTTTGATTAGTAATGTTTTGTCGTTCTGCATGATTATGCCCATTATTGCTCTCTTAGTTGGTCGCTCCCAGTCTTTTGCTAGCCTCCACTTGTATTGAGTAAGCTCTACTCATGCATCCAACTCCCAAGAAACCAAGTTATTCCAAAGTGTCCACTATAAATTCCTATGCATGGTGTGTTACACCATTCCAAGTATATTATTGTTTTATCTATCTTCGAAATTAAACTTGTTATGTGCAAGTTAGTGATTAAAGCTCTCACAAACTTGATGGCGTACTTTATTTTTCTTGCCCCTAATAAACTTGAACCATCGTGTCATCTATGTTGTATATGCTTGCACTTATAAGTTGGGATTATCAGAACCGTGCTGTCATGGGGAACGCTTTCAAGACTTGTAAATATCTACCCAGTTGATATCATGCTCTTTTGATTATGGATGTCTTCGGTGTGAAATGAAAGGGGAGCTTGTAAGTCCATGGAGTTATGTATGTGTGTTAGAGAAACGCCTGGGCCGCTAGCCTAAGCCATGCCTAATCATGGTGGAAACTTGCAGCATCACCATAGTGAGCAATCTATGAAGCATTCTTCTTATAAAAAAAGGAGATAGAGATTGAGAAAAAGAAAAAAAATGAGAGATGATAAAAGAGGAAAGAGAGAAAAAAACACCATTTTCCCATGGTAAATAAGAAGATTGCTGAGATGCTCATTGTCTGCTTGCCTTGTCATTTTGATATGGGATAGCTCCAGTGTCATGTGCAAGGGGTACCTCGTTGGCGGTTCTCTATAATACGCATATACTTACTATGACAAGAACTTACCGGTGACTAAAGTTGAGTAGCATGAGGACTGGCCCTCGTACTCAAGGAACATGAGATTGCCAACTTATAATTTTTCAAGCATATACTCCATCTTTGTTCACTTTAAACTTAATCACTTAAAGATGCTTATGATAGGGACAATGAGAGCTGAAAGCTAACAAGTACCATAATTTTTGGAAGCTCTATATGAGACTTGAAATCCCTGCTTCCCTTTGTGAAGGTCCTTTCCTCCACTTTTATATTGAGTCTACAAATTCTATCATTAGGCACCAATTAAGAGAGGATAGTTGTCATTCTTATTTCTATGTGCATTGTCCCAAAACTTATTTATTTATTCATATTGTTGATATTGCTTGCTCTTGAACTATTTGTATCTAGTCACCCTTATGAACTTTGAAGGTGTCCTATGCATTTATGATTTCCTATACCATGAGGGACAAGCCGAATACCACTCTTATTATGTTTCCTTTATGTGAAACAAACAAATATTTTTCAATACATTTTTATCCATGATCTTTGTTTGTAACATTTTCATGTTGCAACTTGGTTGCTCTGTCTTATTATTACAACTACATCTTTCATGCTCATGTTTAGAGTAATTTGATCCAGCTATCCATGTTTTGCAAATGGTTTGATCAAGATTATGATGGTGCTTGTCACCTAAAAAATTATATTGTTTTTATCGTTTACCTACTCGAGGACGAGCAGGAACTAAGCTTGGGGATGTTGATACGTCCATAACGTATCTATAATTTTTGATGGTTTTATGCTATTATTATGCTTTTGACACCTCTTTTTATATAAAGTTCATGAGTTATTTGGACTAACCTATTAATAGTTGCAAAAGTGCACAATGATCTTGTTTTACATTTTCGTGTGTAGGAATTATCGAGAATACAAGTGGAACCCTTGTTGGAGTCAAATTGGGATTTTTCATAAATCTGTCTCATAACTCTTTTTGAAGATGGTCACGTTTTCGGTCGAAGACGGCATCAAACAAAAAACTCTTAGACTACAAAGTTGTTGGAAATTTCATGACAATCGTTCTAGACATAAAATTTAGCTGATTCCGAGTCCAGACGGGCCCTCTAGGCCCAATTTACTGCAGCCCAAGATGGGGTGACGGGAATCCGAGAAGCTACATAAAGGGAGGAAACCTAATTCATGGAAGACTCCTCCACCCACGAATTTGCAGCCACCAAAGTCACATTTTTCCCTCCCCACAGATCCCATCTCCATGGGGGAGGGCTTCCATGAAGCCATGAAGGAAGGGGGCTAAGGGGCGATGCTCCCCCACGATACCGACGGAGGGGAAGGAGTCCCCCGTGCCGCCGCCAGCGCCGCCGCCGCCCTCTTCACCATCTTCACCGCCATCTCCAGCACCTAATTTCTTAGTATGCAGTGGTTCATCCTCCCACACACACACCTCTGTACCGTCCTATGTAAACATGGTGTTTGATTCTATAAGTTATAATCCTATGATTTATGTCATGTTTGTGTAGTTTCTTTGTTCTTAGATTGAGTGGTTGAACGTCTTTGGTTCATTAGAGTTGTATGTTGATATGGTACAGTCATTTGGTGTCCATTATATTTGTGCGTGCATGGATTAAACATCATAAGGTTTGTAGTATGTGTAAGAGGAAGGGAGAAGTTCTGCCCGAGTGACAGAAACCTAAGGACGCGAACCGGAACGTTGCACGTATGGGAGTAAGAGGACCATTAAATTAAGGCTATAGTTGGAGAAACCTTAATGAATTGTTAGTAGTTACGGATGTTTGCTAACAATGCGATCATATAGTACATGTAATTCCAAGTAGTGAAGCGCATGTATATTTAGCCTCTCCCACATAGAAAACTGCATCGAAGATAATGAACCCGATTTATTCGCCAAATAAACTTGGACAAAGCCACCACAATTACCACCACTATTCCACACTCATGGTTCTGTTAGTTTAGTGTATTTTATTGCTGCAACAACTAGCTTTACTTTCTTGTTGTTTATTATATTGCAAAGCTTTCTCTAGTATTTGTGTTGTTGCTCTAGTTTTATTTCCTTGATAATGCAAACGTTTAGTGTGTGTAGAGTTGTATCAGTGGTTGATAGAACTTGACAGAATATTATCCTACCATTAGCTCCTCGTTGGGTTCGACACTCTTACTTATCGAAAAGGCTACACACGATCCCCTATACTTGTGGGATATCAGCAGCCGAGGTATAATAACCCGGACAGGAGGTAAACTATGCACCAAGTGCATGACCCAAGAGATGATGGCATGAATCACGGCCAGAGAGGTCAAATGAGTACACGGAACATCATCAGAGTTAGGTTTTGTTTGTGACTGAGCCGAATGACAAGCAAAGTCAGAACGATGACTGATGGAAGTAAATGTCAATGCTGGCAATCACAAAGTACATGTACTGGTCCAAGCAAGAGATTACCTGCAGAATAAAGAATCACCCCAAGGTTATGCCAACTCTAGAAGGATATGCCTTGGTGTTAGACCCAACATTCATGGGCCCAAATATCAATGTCAAGTTCTCCAAGGTACTGATAGATGATGGCAGCAACATCAATATCATGTACAAGGACACGATGCACAAGTTAGGGATCACCCCCAACATGCTGGAGACGACTTAGAACTTGTTCCATGGCATTGTGTCGGGATTATTATGTGAGCCAATTGGCAAGGTTTGGGTTGATGTGTTATTTGGAAACAAAGAAAATTTCCAAACTAAAGCCATACAGTTCGAGGTGGTGGACCTCGCCAGTTCATATCATGCTTTACTCAGCAAGCCGGCATTGGCGAAATTCATGGCAACTGCGCAATAACATATCTCAAGATGAAGCTATCGGGTCCAAAATAAGTTATCACGGTTGAGGGAAATTACAAGCGCTCTATGGAGTGTGCCTTGGTTGGCTCATCGCTTGCTGAGTAACTGGTCATAGCATATGAGAAGAAGCAAATCATGGAGGTCGCAACACTGGCTAAGGGAGCTCAATTGGCTATGCCGCCACTCACTAACCCGCACGGAAGTGTCTCCTTCCAAGCAACCAAAGGAACAAGGAAGGTTAAGGTTGATGATTCTTTCCCAGAGCGCACTTTCACTATTGGTGCCGGGTTATTTGAGAAATAGGAAAGCTAACTCACCAACTTCCTCCGTGGGAATCGGGATATCTTTGCATGGTCCACACATGATTTGCTAGGTGTACCGAGGGAGTTGGCTGACCACTCTCTGCATGTGAGGCCAGATGCAAGGCCGATGAAGCAACCTCTCCGCCGCTTCGCCGAGGATAGGAGGAAAGTGATTGTTGCTGAGATAGCTCAGCTCCTAGATGTTAGGTTCTTCATGTAAGTACTACACCCGGACTGGTTATCAAAACTGGTCTTGGTCGAGAAGAAAAAGGATGATCCGAATGTTGCTGTGGTGTGGTGCATGTGTATTGATTACACGAACCTAAATATGGCGTGTCCAAAAGATCCATTTCCACTACCTCTAATTGATCAAGTGATTGATTCGACGGCCGGGTGTGAGCTACTGTCATTTGTAGATGCATATTCAGGTTTCCTCCAGATACCACTAAACCCGAATGATCAAATAAATACGGCTGTCATTACCTCGTATGGGTCTTATTGCTATCGCACCATGCCGTTTGGTTTGAGAAATGTAGATTCTACGTATCAAATATGCATGCAAAAATGCTTGCAAGATCAACTTGACAAAAATGTTCAAGTATATGTCGATGATGTGGTCATAAAAATGAAAAAGAGTCACACTCTCATCGATGACTTGAGGCACACAAACCTAAGAAGATTCAGGATGAAACTTAACCCGGAAAAATGCACCTTCGGTATCCCGGCCAGAAAATTACTCGGTTTCCTCCTATCCAGCCGAGGTATTGAGACAAATCCGACTAAGATCAGGGCCATAGAAAGAATCGAATTGCCAAAAACCCTCAATGTCCAGAAATTCACTAGATGCCTGGCATCATTAATTCAGTTTGTTAGTCGGCTGGGCAAAAAAGCCTTACCATTATATAAAATGATGAAGAAATTAGACAAAGTTGCATGGACACAGCAAGCTGATAGCGCTTTCTATGAGCTGAAAAAGATGTTGGCAATAACACCAATATTAGCCTCGCCACTATCCAAAGAGCCAATGCTGCTCTATGTGGCAGCAACTAACCGAGTAGTTAGTGAAGTGATAGTGGTAGAGCGTGAAGAAGAGGGCAAGTCAGTCCAAAGGCTAGTATACTACTTGAGCGAAGTGCTCTCTACATCGCAACATAATTACCCCCATTATCATAAAATGACATATACGGAGTATATGGTGGCCAAGAAGCTAATGTATTACTCCCAAGAACACCCAATTCGAGTGATATGTGAAGCACCTATCTCGGATATCTTGGGAAGTAAAGATGCAAGTAGCAGAGTAGCAAAATGGGCCATAGAGCTAGCCCCATATACTCCACAATATGATAGGCGGGAGGAAATCAAGTCTTAGGCATTGGCTGACATTTTTGTCGATTGGGCAGAAATACAACTGAGCCACGATTGCCTGACTCGAACTACTGGAAAATGCACTTTGATGGATACAAAATGAAATCGGGTCTTGGTGCCGACATAGTCCTTACCTCTCCCAAAAAGGATCAGCTCAAATATGTGTTCCAAATCCACTTTGCCAAATCCAACAACGTGGCCGAATATGAAGCACTTGTCCATGGGATAAAAGTGGCTAAGGAAATTGGCATCAAAAGAATTCAATGTTTTGGTGACTCGGATTTGGTGATTCAACAAGTGTCTGGCCATCCGGACGCTTTAGATGCAAATATGGCACTATATCATTTCCACGTCCCGCAAATTCCGGGATACTTTGAAGGGTGTGAGTTCCATCATATACCTTAGGCATAAAACGAAGCAACTGATGTTTTGTACAAGTTAGGCTCATCCCGGCAGTCAATCCCGCCCGGTAAGTGTTGGAGCACTCAGAAAACCATCAATCAAGCCATCACCTGAATCCGAGTCAATCTTTATCCCGGCAAGCCAAGAGCCAGATGTGATACCAATGGATATGGATGTGCGGGTATATTAGAGTAACCTGGGGACTGTTCCATTCAACCCGGGTGCTGCCAAATCAAACCCGGGGACTGTTCAAGGTATGGCAGTAGAGGCAATGTTAGTCAATCGAATGGAAATTGATGAATAATTTTCTCGACACCAGTTATACCAACTTGGGAACATCCAATATTCGACTTCCTAAAGGATGGGACTTTGCCGAGTGATGAAATATCAGCAAGGAAAGTGCAGAGAAGAGTAAAGGCTTATACCATCATCAACCATGAGATGTACAAAAGAAGTGTGACCAATGTACTACAACGATGTGTTACCTCAGAGGAAGCTCAGGAAATACTCCTAGACATCAACCAAGGGGAATGTGGTCACCATGCCTCATCCAGAGCCTTAGTGGCAAAGGCATTTTGGCATGGGTTTTACTAGCCTAGTGCACTGCAAGAAGAAGGCGACTTAGTGAAGAAGTGCAATGGTTGTCAAAGATACTCGGCTAAAACACATACACCAACATCTAAGCTCAAAACCATACCTATCACTTGGCCATTTGCAATATGGTGCTTGGATATGGTGGGACCGTTCAAGCCCGTGCGAGGCGGCGTGACTCGTATATTGGTCATGGTCGATAAATTCACCAAATAGATAGAAGTAAAACCTACCAAGAAATGTGATGGAAAGAGACCCTTAACATTATTAAGGAACATAATCCTAATATATGGCTATCCACACATCATAATCATAGACAATGGCAGAAATTTTGCCGAAGGAGCATTCACTCGATTCTGCATGGATAAAAGAATAAGACTCGACGTAGCATCAGTCGCTCACCCAGAATCAAATGGGCAAGTGGAAATAGCAAATGGGCTAGACCTATCCAGGATAAAACCTCGGCTGATAGAACCACTCTAGAGAACACTTGGCTGTTGGATAGAGGAATTATCCTCAATGCTATGGAGCTTAAGAACTACTCAGAATCGATCAAATGGCTACACGCCATTCTTCCTTGTTTATGGGGTAGAAGCCATCTTGTCTGTCGACATACATCATGACTCTCCAAGAGTCAAAGAATACACAAAAGCCGAGGTAAAAGAAGCCCGGGAAAATGATGTTGACTTACTTGAAGAAGCACGAGAGTTAACACTCTCTAGATCCGCCATATACCAACAAAGTATCCAACGCTATCATAGCCGGAAAATAAACCCTCGGGTGTTCAAAGAGGGGGATTTGTTGGAGATATGCCCAAGAGGCAATAATAAAGTGGTTATTATCATATCTTCATGCTTATGATAAATATTTACATGCCATGCTAAAATTGTATTAACCGGAAAAATTAATACTTGTGTGATTTGTAAACATGTAAGAGTCCCTAGTAAAGCCTCTTGTTAAACTAGCTTGTTGGTTAATATATGATCATGGTTTCTTGATCATGAACATTGAGATGTTATTAACAACAAGGTCATATCATTAGGAGAATGATGTGACGGACATACTCCTATAGTTAAGCGTAGCATAAGATCAAGTCATTTAAATAGTTCACTTGCTATAATCTTTCAAATACATAGTAACCTAAATCCTTTGACCATGAGATCATGTTAATCACCATCACCGGATGGATGCTTTGATGACATCAAACACCACTTCATAACTGGGTGGTTATAAATGTGGCATTGGGTGTTCGGAAAGTATGTGTTGAGGCACATGGATCAAGAGTGGGATTTTTCCATCCATATGACAGATAGATATACTCTGGGCCCTCTCGGTGAAATATCATCCAATTGGCTTGCAAGCATGTGACTGGCTCACATGGGATCACATATCACAGGAACAAGAAAAGAGTACTTGTCGGTAATGAGGTTGAACTAGGTATGCAGAGATACCGACGATCAAACCTAGGATAAGTAAAGTATCATGAGACAAAGGGAAATTGGTATCGTATGTAAATGGTTCATTCGATCACGACGTAATCGTAGAAATATGTGGGATCCATGTGAATTTCCAGATTCCTCTATTGGTTATTGATCGAAGAAGAGTCTCGTTCATGTGTGCATAATTCACGAACCGTAGGGACACACTTAAGGATTCGATGTTGTTTAGTAGATATGGAATGTGAGTAAAGAGACCGAATGTAGTACGGAGTCTCGGATGGGATCCGGGATGTCATGAGGAGATCCAGAATGGTCCAAAGAATAAGATTCATATAAGGAACATCCAATTCCGGAGTTCGGAAATGGTTTCGGTGTTTTCACCAGAATGTTCTAGAAGGGTCTAGAAGGTCCACCGAACCAAAAGGGGAAGTGTACATGGATGTGTCATGCCAAAGTGGAATGGTTGCATCATGTCCTACGTCACTTGGCTGGACACTTGGAAGAGAGAAATCAAACTCTAATTTGAAAGTCAAAAAGGCAGTTTGAAAAAGTCAAATCCCAACATGGTTTCCGAGTTAGGGAGGGTTTCCACCTGGGTTGGATCTGCTCTCGTTAACCGCTTTGGATCTTCTCTTTAGGTCACTAGTCCACTTGGCACCTTCCCGCATGTTCTACCAGACATCAAGATTGATAGTCTCGTACCAAGAAAGGACAAAGGAAAGGGCCTTGTACGCGGCAGCCCAGCCAGGTGACTCGCACCATTGATCCAGTCTCTCTTCAGCGAGCATTAGTTTCTCAGCTAGCACATCAATGGTCTTGGTAGTCTTCTCTTGGGGCCATAATGTCTTGAAGACGTGAATCCCATCCTTAAGAAGATCAACCTCATAGGATTTCATGGTCTTCGTCTGAGCAGAAGGGAGCCAGGTTCTCATCAATGGTGTATTCGGCCGTGGAAGCGACGGACTCACCTACCTTGGATCTGACACTCTGAACAGCTTTGATGGCAAACATATTGGCTTCAGGGAAATTCTTTGTAGAAAATAGACAGATATAAGAAAGCGACTAAGTCATATGAGGATGCCGTAAAGCATGATAAAAGAGTAAGAACTCACTACTGAGGTATGCGTTGATGTTGTCGAGTTCAGCTTGCCAAGTCTTAGACTTTGTATTAAGGGCATCAAAATCCTGCTGGGCCGAGGTCACCAAAGACTCGGCATCCTTGAGCAGCCCTTCAGTCTTTTGGACCTTGCCATTCAACTGGTCCATTTCCTCAGCAAACTCTTGGCACAAACCCTCGATCTCGGTCTTGTGCTCCTTCTTCATGTCAGCGATCTGCTGCTGGAGGTGACTCACCTATTCTTGCTCCTTCTGGAGCTCGATTTGGTGTTGCCCTCCTTATTCCAGAAATGAATCATCAGATCCGGCATATGCACACACTCTTCAAGTTTCTCTGCAAGCGAAAGTTTCTCAGCTGCACTGCGATATAAAAATATGGAAATATGGGCCTAAGCTATGCGGGGATTAAATTGCAGTGGAAAGGGAATACTTTCTACATCAGAAAGCTTCTTGTGCAGCCCCTCCAAAGTGGCTTAAGCGGTAGCTGAAAAACATAAGATGGCAAAGGAGAGTTGAAACCCGGAAAAGGCAAAAATTAGAGAAAGAAGCCGAGTAAAGAGGACTTACCATTTCCCTTCATCTCGGCAAGAAGGTCCTTGTGCTCGGTAGAAAGCTTCTAGTACTTTAAGAGAAAAGTTCAGAAGTTCTTGGTGCGAGCATTGAAGGAGACCTGAACAAGACAACAAGCATGAGCATACAAACATATGGGGTTCGAGTCGATTAACGTATTAACCTGAAATCCCGGCAAACAGTCAGAGAGTTGTGACTTGGTTCTGAGCTTACAACCAAGTAAATGATTTACTCGGCCGTAACCTCGGGTAGTAGGAGATATATATAGTCACTCAGAACACAAAAGAGTGAAGTGGGCATACCTTGTTAATCTTGTCGGGCGTAGCAGCAAGGCTATAGCCGAATGAGTCATTTCAGCCATAGTCTGAGGACCAATGGTCACTCCTTGCTATGGTGGCGCAAAGGGGTTGCGGGAAGAAACCTCTTGATCATTGGCGGCATTCCATTCAAGGGAAAATGGCTCAGCCGAACCAAGACTATGGCCACTGTCCGTTCGAGTCAAAACAAGGCCTTTGCCTTTGGCAGATGCAGCGCCACTTCTAGCAGCAGCCGGGTTAACATGAAGCGCTAGATGTCATTCATTGATGATTGGCTCAGAGGTAGCCACATCCTTTGTCAGTGGATCCGCGATTACATATGTCTATGTTGTTGTTGGCTGCTTCGGCTGTGACTGCGACGTGGTCTGGCCAAAGCTAAGATTCTATTGCCTTGACGCGATTGTCTTCGATGTTGTGGACTTGGATTGACCCAGAAGAGCCGAGTGAGGCTAGCTCTTGCAGGATTATAGGGGTAGCGTTGGATGTTTCTTATGTTGTTGAGTCGAAGGGGATGACTGATACAGCTGCGGCGGTCTCTTCTTGATCTGTTTCTCTGTTTTTGGGGGAGCAACGAAACTTTCAACATTAACTGACTTGGCGCCGGTGCTGCCGGCGCCGGGTATCTTCTCCTTCTCCTTCACGGGGGCCAGTGATTTATTTCTTAGCTCCTCCTCCCTCCGAGTCGTGGAGCTTGTTTCTGGCCGAGATGCTGAAACATCCGGCACATAAGGAGAGGGTCGGGCCGGACTTGGAATTCGAGTCTCCACCTGGATAGGAGAGGAAGGAGCAGGAATCTCAGAAGCGATGCAGCTCGCCGACTGAGGCGCTATCACGGCAGAACTGGCAAAGATGAGAAGTATATTTATGTAAGATCAAAGAAAGAAAGAGATAAATAGAAAATACAAGAAGAAAAATGTTGGCTAAGGGAATTTACCTGGCAACAACGGGAGTATGGTATGATATCCTCATGATCTTGTGCTTGTTCGAGAGCTTGGCCAGCTCTGCCTCAGCTGTTGTCGTTGCTGTTGTGCCTCACTTCTTGGAGGACTTGGCCGGCTCAGCCTCAGTCGCCACAGCTTCTGCGGCGCCTCATTTCTTGGAGGAGGGCTTGATTTTGACTAGACCACCCACAACAAGGGGCACGTCCTCATGCACCTGACGGGCTACATCAGCAGATGCAAAACCAATGGGATAAGCGAAATATACATCCTGAGGGTAAAGTACCTCCATAATTTGACAATCGTCATCATCATCATCATCCGGCCACTCCCTCAAAGGTACTCGAGTAGGAGCCTTACCCGGAGATGGCCCGATGCCGGCATGAGGGATTGGCATAAAATCTTCTGAGTCAAACTCCTCCTTGTCGGAGACGTCCCGATCCTCATCAAAGGCAGGGGCGGCACAACACTGTCATCTCCTTGCTGAGAGAAATTCTCCAGAATAAATAATGCGGGTCAACGGATGAAATCTAAATAAAATAAAACTCGCCAAGAAAAAATACTTTAGATCTTACCCAAGGAACGAGGTTATCTCGGTCGTAGGGAACAACGCCCCATTCCCAATCAGGCGCCATCGTCAGCTTAAAGATGGAGCTGATTCGGCGGGAAACTTGGTCCTTGGCAAGTTCGTAGGCCGAGTGGCGCGTTGGGTCAAATCGGCCACTCATGAAACCCATCTTGTGGGGGCGAAGCCGAAGGAGGCTGACTCGGCGGCTGATGAAGGTATGCATAAGGTCTTCACCCATTAGAGTCTGCTCCGCCTTCGCATTGAGCAGCGCCTCAAATATCATGGGCCTTGATGATGGCCGGGTATCTCTCCTTAGGGTCAAATGGCAAATTGTGCATATCTGGCACCATATCCTTGAACTCAGACAGGCCGAAGCAAATCATGTTCGGCAGAGTTTTTGACATAGAAGAATTTCCTCTGCCATTTCTTGCATGAGTCTAGGCCTTGGACCCGGGGAAATATGGATTATCTCATGGGAGTGATACTAGCGGCTCCGCATTGAGTCGGTCTCTTCTTGCCAGAAGGAACACCCGTCTTGGGAATAACTTGAATCCTAAACTGGAAGTATTTGGCCCAGATTTTGACATTGGGCCAAAGGCCGAGATCACCTTTTACGACTGAGATAAAGCAGGAAAAAGAACCTATGGCATTGGCTGGTAGATGGTGCAGCCGAATATGGAAGAACTCAAAGAAGAGCTTCACAAAGTTGCTCATATAAGAAGAGAAAATCCGCGTTCAAAATGGGACATGAACACTATGGGTTCACCAGGTAGAGGATCAGGGGCGAACTCACCAAGGGGGCGGCAGCACTCCACCCCCAGAGGGATCCTTCGTGTGGCACGGAGCCACTCGATTTCCGCAGCGGAGACCTTAGAGCCCTCCCACGAGCCACGCTCACCGGTGGCCTCCTTGATTTCTTCCTCCTCGCCATCGGCGGAGTCCCAGGGATCCATCTCCTCAAGTTCTTCACACACTTCCTCCTCTGGAAGCATCGTGGATTGCCTAGGCCCCGTCGCAGCAGCGCAATATCCTACAAGCGAGCAGCCGCACGATAACGGAGAAGAGGAACGACGACGGAGAAGAAGCCTAATGTGGTGGTGGATAAAAGGAGAGCAAGGGCCAGAGAGTGGCGGCGCAACGAGAAAGAAGGGAGGAGAAATTGAAATGGCAATGGGGGTTTCTTCCCTCAACACCCCTACTTAAGGGCGCGATGAAATCCGCGGTAGTGGGATAAGTTATGGCCAAGGCACACTATGGCCGTGTACGCGAGAAACTGGCGGATCAGACCGCGCCATGTGCACAACAACTGCACACCACACTGAAGTGCATCAGTCAACATGCAGCCCGAGGCGTTACGCGACGTGACCGCCATAGTGATGGTTGTCACTGTGCCGCTCTCACTGTGCAACATGTCAGGATTTGAGAAGAAAATATGGCAAAGTTTGATAATTACGCGCCGTCCATGATAAAATAATATAAAGCCTAGGGAGACTCGGCAAAGATCGAGCTAAGACCCGGCCCAAGAAGGAAGGTTGTAACTCGGCAAAGATCGAGCCAAAACCAATGTTGAAACAGAAGAGTTGAGCCAACTTATTAAATGTCGGATAGAAAAGGAAAGTTCCAAAAATCACTAAAGGAACATGCTAAGGCCTATCAGTCACTACTAGACCTCAACAGCTTCGGGGACTAATGTCAGGGGAATAACCCCTGGTAGGGTCATAAGAGGTGAAAGTTAAGGTTAACTCGGACTGGCCTTACCCGAGTCTGGCCGACATATGCCGAGTCAGTAATGGCCGAGTAATAATGGCAATGCTTGGCTGACATAAAACGTATGTCGATACAAACAACATGTGTGTTTCTTATTCATAGGTACGCCAAGGCCGAGTCTTAGAGGTAAGGCCGGGTCAAGAAGGTAGAGAGGCTCCTTCCAGTGTACACTTCTGGCTCCATGCTCCACCAAACAGGCTGGAACAGGACCACAATATAGCTCGGTCAAAGTAGAACGATGAGGAGAGCGCCACCGGGTGACGCCTAAAGTACGGAGTGACGCATAAACCAAGGAATGACACAAAAAGAACTGGCTTCTATGTACTAGAAGACTGTTGGCAAGGAAGCTTTGCTGACTAGGTCCAGGGCCAAGAACGACCCCTATAACCTGGCCCGCTAGGTAAAGGCTAAGCCCAAACAGTAAATCCTAGGATACACATTGTAACCTAGTTGCTCCCATCTCCTATATAAAGAGTGGTAGAGCTAGGGTTAGAGGAGATGGGCAATATGAGCCACAAGGCTGTACACTTCTTCTTCTTCCTCTAGACACTAGCTGCTACTTATAAAACAGCTCGAGGAACACTTGTAATCAAGATCAAGGGGAATGAGATAGCAAGTTCATCATACATCGACTGGCTCTGGGGATTCTCCTCCTTCTTTGTGTGCGGCTTCAGCACACACTCCTTCCCCATATTCCGTTTGCGTCTATACGGCTCCAACTTAAGCCTGTCCATGGCATCTGCCGTGACACCACCATGGCACCCATCGAGAGCTTCCTCTTCAATCAGAGAAGTGGACTTAGAAATTACCTTGATTGACGAGGTGCCCTTTAGTAGACAAGTTCTTAGTGTTGGAGATATGCCCTAGAGGCAATAATAAATGTAGTTATTATTATATCTTTGTGTTTATGATAAATGTTTACATTCATGCTTTAATAGTATTAACAGGGAAACATTAATACTTGTGTGATTTGTAAACTTAATTTGAAGTCCCTAGTATAGCCTCTATACTTTACTAGCTTGTTGGTTGATAAATGATTGTGGTTTCCCTATCATGAACATTGAGATGTTATCAACAACAAGATCATATCGTTAGGAGAATGATATGGTGGACATACTCCTATAGATAAGCGTAGCATAAAGATCAAGTCATTTCAATAGTTCAATTGCTATATGCTTTCTGATACATAGTGACCTAATTCCTTCGACCATGAGATCATGCATATCACCTTTACCGGATGGATGCTTTGATGACATCAAACACCACACCATAACTGGGTGGCTATAAAGGTGGCATTGAGTGTTCGGAAAGTATTGGTTGAGACACATGGATCAAGAGTGGGATTTGTCCATCCATATGACGGATAGATATTCTCTGGGCCCTCTCGGTGAAATGTCATCCAATTAGCTTGCAAGCATGTGACTGGCTCACAAGGGATCACATATAACGGGAACGAGAAAAGAGTACTTATCAGTAACGAGGTTGAACTAGGTATGCAGAGATACCGACGATCATAACCTCGGATAAGTAACATATCGTGAGACAAAGGGAAATTGGTATCGTATGTAAGTGGTTCATTCGATCGCAAAGTAATCGTATAAATATGTGGGAGCCATATGAATTTCCAGATTCCTCTATTGGTTATTGTTCGGAGAAGTGTCTCGATCATGTCCGCATAATTCACGAACCGTAGGGAGACACACTTAAGGATTCGACGTTGTTTTGAGTAGTTATGGTATTATGAGAAAGAGACCGAATGTTGTTCGGAGTCCCGGATGGGATCCGGGATATCACGAGGTGATCCGGAATGGTCCGGAGAATAAGATTCATATAAAGAAAGTCCCGTTTCGGAGTTCGGAAATGATTCCGGTGAATGTTCTAGAAGGTTCCGGAATGTCCGGCACTCCGGGAGGGGGGAGGGGTACATGAATGTGTCATTACATATTGGAATGATTGCATCATGTACTAAGTGTTCTTGCTGTCCCAAATAAAGGATTAAATTGAATCCTAAAACAGAAAAGTCAAATGTCCAGTTTGAAAGTCAAACGGCTAAAACAAGAAACTGTGGGAAACAAGCAAGAGGAGTTGGGAACCGACTTGAGGGAGGAGTCTCCTCCCCAAGCCGGCGCGCCACCCAAGGCCGACTTGGGGAGGGACTCCCCTCCCCTGTCCGCGCCTCCCCACCTATAAAAGGAGGGGCAGGGCCCCCTCCTCTAGACACACAAGTTTCTACCTCTAATCTCCGGTTTAGAGCCGTTTTGGTTTAGAGCTTCTAATTGCTTTAGCCTGCGGTTTAGAGCCTTCTAATTGGTGTGTCTAATCCCTAGACCACTAATAGCCCTCTCTCATAATCCACCATACTCGCTCCGGCTTAAGGCGAAGCCCTGCGGGATCTTCCCTCTACTTCCGGTACCACGCCGTTGTGCTGCCGGAATCGCGAGGAGAGTGCTACAACCTCCGCTGCCTGCTGGAACAAGGGAGAGGAAGGTCTTCGTCGAGTACCGAACGTGTGACCGACTGCGGGAGCGCTGCCGGAACGCAGCGCCGGAAGGATCGTCTACACGATCTTGAGATCGGGAAGAGTACGACTACATCACCCACGAGAATCTGCTCTCGTTAAACGCTTTGGAATCTTCGAGGGTAAGTTATTCCATCGACTCGTTGCTACAATCTAGTAGATAGATCTTGGCTTGTTTGTTTGTATGCGATAGAAAATTTTTGTTTTCCATGCTACGAACCCCTACAGTGGTATCAGAGCCGTGTCTATATGTAGATCTGTTGCACGAGTAGAACACAATGGTCATTGTGGGCGTTGATGCTTTTATTGTCGATTGCTTCTTGTGTACTTTGCATCTTGCGGTATGTTGGGATGAAGCGGCCCGGGCTAACCTTACATGACATCGTTCATGAGACTTGCTCCACGCTTGACATGCAACTTGTATTGCATACGTGGCTTTGCGGGTGCCTGTTTCTCCTAGCATAGTTAAGATCCAATTTACAACGGGTGATCAACAATGCTAGTATCAATGTTGTGGTTCTTGTTCGTAAGTTAGAACGACACTTATTGAAAGCCCCAAACCACGTAAAATATGCAAAGAAAGTAGAGGCTTCTAACTTTGTTTTGCAGGGGTGTGCAGTGATGTGATATGGCCATGATTGTGATTATATTTGATGTATGCAATGTTCCTTATTGTAAGTTGGCAACCGGCAGGAGCCATATGGTTGTCTTTAATTTATGTTAAGACCCACGTGTCTATTCAAAGTAGTTGTAATAGTTGAAGCCGGTGGACGACAACCATGGAGAAGCGTCATTGACCTTGATGCAATGCCGGTGATGATGGATATCATGTTCGTGCTTGAAGATGGAGATCGGAAGCACAAAGAAGAAAGGCCATATCATATCACATATATATTGAATTGCATGTGATGTTAATCCTTTATGCATCTTGTATTGCTTAGTAGACGACGGTAGCATTATAAGATGATCCCTCATGCACATCAATTTCAAATCATAAAGTGTTCACCCTTAGTTAGCACCGTTGCTAAAGCTTGTTGTTTCGAAGCACCACGTGATGATCGGGTGTGTTAGATTCTGCAAGTGTATACAACGTGAGCAAGCCAGATTTGCTCATGCAGAAACTAAGGTTTGATCTTGACGAGCCTAGCATGTACAGACATGGTCTCGGAACACGGATCACCGAAAGGTAAAGCATGAATCATATAGTAGATATGATGAACATGTCGATTGTTCGCCATTGAAACTATGTCAACTCTCGTGATGATCGGTGTTGATATGGTGGTTTTGGTTCGTGTGATCACTAAAACAATGTGAGGGATATTGTTTTGAGTGGGAGTTCACCTAGTTTAATTTCATTATTAATTTGAACTCAATTTGTCACAAACTTAGTCTAAACTATTGCAAATATGTTGTAGATCAATGGCAGCCCCTACCATCAATTTTAATGCGTTCCTAGAGAAAGAAAAGTTGAAAAACAATGGAAGCAACTTCGCGGATTGGTTCCGCAATTTGAGGATTGTCCTCACAGCTGGTAATTTGACCTATGTGCTGGATGCACCGCTGGGTGACCCACCTCCAGATGATGCTCCCGATGAAGTAAAGAATGTTTACCTCGCTCGGAAGAATCAGTACTCCATAGTTCAGTGTGCTATCTTGTATGGTTTGGAATCGGAGCTTCAGAAAAGGTTTGAGGATTCAGACCCATATGATATTGTCGAGGATCTCAAATTGATTTTTGAGACTCATGCGGCAATTGAAAGTTATGAAGCTTCTGAAAAGTTCTTTAACTACAAGATGGAAGAGGGCAGCTCCGTCAGTGAGCATGTGCTTAAGATGTCTGGGCACGCAAACAAACTTCAAAGCTTGGGTATTGTGATTCCTAATGCTTTGGGGATTTACCGTGTCCTCCAATCACTACCACCAAGTTACAAGAACTTTGTGATGAACTACAACATGCAGAACATGAACAAGACGTTGCCAGAACTCTTTGCCATGTTGAAATCTGCAGAAGTGGAGATTAAGAAAGAGCACCAAGTGTTGTTGGTCAATAAGACCACCAAATTCAAGAAAGGCAAGTCTAAGCAAAAGGGACACTTCAAGAAGGGTGGTAAGAAAGTTACCACGCCGGCGAAGAAGACCAAGGCTGGACCTAAGCCTGATACTGAGTGCTTTTACTGCAAGGGAGAAGGTCACTGGAAGCGGAATTGCCCAAAGTACTTGGCGGATTTGAAGAACGGCAACATCAAGAAGAAAGGTATATCTGATATACATGTTATTGATGTGTATCTCACTAGTACTCGTAGTAGTGCCTGGGTATTTGATACTGGTTCGGTTGCTCATATTTGTAACTCGAAACAGGTGCTACAGAATAAACGGAAGCTAGCGAAGAACGAGGTGACGATCCGCGTGGGAAACGGATCAAAGGTTGATGTGATCGCGGTCGGCACGCTATCCCTTCATCTACCATCGGGATTAGTTTTATACTTAAATAATTGTTATTTAGTGCCTGTGTTAAGCATGAACATTATATCGGGATCTTGTTTATTGCGAGACGGTTACTTGTTTAAATCAGAGAATAATGGTTGTTCGATTTATATGAGTAATATGTTTTATGCACATGCACCTTTGATAGATGGTCTATTCTTATTGAATCTCGATAGTGGAAATACACATATCAACAACATTGAGGCTAAACGTTTGAAATCAAGCGATAATTCGACCTATATGTGGCACTGTCGTCTTGGTCACATTGGAGTGAAGCGTATGAAGAAACTCCATTCCGATGGACTTCTTGAATCACTTGATTTTGAATCACTTGAAAGATGCGAAGCATGTCTGATGGGAAAAATGACTAAGACTCCATTTTCTGGTATGATGGAGCGAGCTACGGACTTATTGGAAATTATACATACCGATGTGTGTGGTCCAATGAGTGTAGCATCGCGCGGTGGTTATTGTTATGTTCTTACCTTCACGGATGATTTGAGTAGATATGGGTATATCTATTTCATGAAACATAAGTCCGAAACTTTTGAGAAGTTTAAGGAGTTTCAAAGTGAGGTAGAGAATCAACGTAACAAGAAGATTAAATTTCTACGTTCTGATCGTGGAGGTGAATATCTAAGTTACGAGTTTGGCGAGCATTTGAAGAAATGCGGAATACTTTCACAGTTGACACCGCCGGGAACACCACAGCGTAATGGTGTGTCCGAACGTCGTAATCGAACTCTCTTAGATATGGTTCGTTCTATGATGTCACTTACAGATTTACCGCTATCATTTTGGGGTTATGCATTAGAAACAGCCGCATTCACTTTAAATAGGGCACCATCTAAATCCGTTGAAACGACACCATATGAATTATGGTTTGGGAAGAAACCTAAATTGTCGTTCCTTAAAGTTTGGGGATGCGAAGCCTATGTAAAGAAGTTACAGCCGGACAAGCTTGAACCCAAAGCGGAAAAATGCGTCTTCATAGGATACCCGAAGGAAACTATTGGGTATACCTTCTATCATAGATCCGAAGGCAAAATCTTCGTTGCCAAGAATGGATCCTTTCTAGAGAAGGAATTTCTCTCGAAAGAAGTGACTGGAAGGAAAGTAGAACTCGACGAGGTTGTCGAACCTTCTCTCGAAATTGCGAGTAGCGCAGCACCGGAAGAAGTTCCTGTGGTGCCTGCACCAATTAGAGAGGGAGCTAATGATGGTGATCATGAAACTTCGGTTGAAGTTGCTACAGAGCCTCGGAGGTCAACGAGAACTCGTACCACTCCAGATTGGTATGATCCCGTTATGAGTGTCATGTTGGTGGACAACACCGATGACCCCGAGACATATGAGGAAGCGATGATGAGCCCTGATTCCAATAAATGGCAAGAAGCCATGAAATCCGAGATTGGATCCATGTACGAAAACCAAGTATGGACTTTGGTGGACTTACCGGATGGCCGAAAGGCTGTCGAGAACAAATGGATTTTCAAGAAGAAAACAGATGCTGATGGTAATGTTACTGTCTATAAAGCTCGACTTGTCGCAAAAGGGTTTCTACAAATTCAAGGAGTTGACTACGATGAGACTTTCTCACCGGTAGAGAAGCTAAAGTCTGTGAGGATTATGTTAGCAATCGCTGCATATTATGATTATGAGATATGGCAGATGGATGTCAAAACAGCATTCCTCAATGGAGATATTGATGAAGAGTTGTATATAATGCAACCCAAAGGTTTTGTCGATCCTAAAGATGCTAACAAGGTATGCAAACTTCAACGGTCCATCTATGGATTGAAGCAAGCATCCCGAAGTTGGAATCAACGTTTTGATAAGGTAATCAAAAGTTTTGGTTTTATACAAACTTATGGAGAAGCTTGTATTTACAAGAAAGTGAGTGGGAGCTCTGTAGCATTCTTAATACTATATGTGGATGACATATTGTTGATTGGGAATGATGTAGACCTTCTTAATAGTATCAAAGAATATTTGAATAATAGTTTTTCAATGAAGGATCTTGGCGAAGCAGCTTACATATTAGGCATAAAGATTTATAGAGATAGATCGAAACGCCAAATATCATTGTCACAGAGTACATATTTGGACAAAGTTCTAAAGAGGTTTGGAATGGAAGAAAGCAAGAAATGGTTCTTGCCCATGTTGCCCAATACGATCTTGAGTAAAACTCAAGGTCCGACATCGGCAGAAGATAGAGAAAGGATGAGTAAGACTCTCTATGCATCAGCCATAGGATCTCTAATGTATGCCATGCTATGTACTAGACCCGACATCGCATATGCTGTTAGTCTAACTAGCAGATATCAAAGTGATCCAGGAGTGGATCATTGGACAGCGGTCAAAAACATCCTTAAGTACTTGAGAAGAACTAAGGATATGGTTCTTTCTTATGGAGGTGATGAACAGCTCGTTGTTAATGGTTACACCGATGCTAGTTGGAACACCGATCCGGATGATTCTAAATCACAATCTGGATACGTATTTATTTTGAATGGTGCAGCAGTTAGCTGGAGGAGTGCAAAGCAAAGCGTTGTGGCGAGATCTTCAACTGAATCGGAATACATGGCTGCTTCGGAGGCTTCACAAGAAGCGATATGGATGAAAGAGTTCATTACAGAGCTGGGTGTGGTTCCTAGTGCGCTGGACCCAATGTCTATCTACTGTGATAACATGGGCGCCATAGCCAATGCGCAAGAACCAAGGTCACACAAGAAGCTGAAGAATATCAAGCTACGTTTTCACGCTATTCGAGAACATATCCAGGATGGGGATATAAAGATTTTCAAAGTACACACAGATCTGAATGTGGCGGATCCGTTGACTAAACCTCTCCCGAGGGCAAAACATGACCAACACCAAACTGCCATGGGTGTTCGGTATATTACCATGTAATCTAGATTAGATGACTCTAGTGCAAGTGGGAGACTGTTGGAGATATGCCCTAGAGGCAATAATAAATGTAGTTATTATTATATCTTTGTGTTTATGATAAATGTTTACATTCATGCTTTAATAGTATTAACAGGGAAACATTAATACTTGTGTGATTTGTAAACTTAATTTGAAGTCCCTAGTATAGCCTCTATACTTTACTAGCTTGTTGGTTGATAAATGATTGTGGTTTCCCTATCATGAACATTGAGATGTTATCAACAACAAGATCATATCGTTAGGAGAATGATATGGTGGACATACTCCTATAGATAAGCGTAGCATAAAGATCAAGTCATTTCAATAGTTCAATTGCTATATGCTTTCTGATACATAGTGACCTAATTCCTTCGACCATGAGATCATGCATATCACCTTTACCGGATGGATGCTTTGATGACATCAAACACCACACCGTAACTGGGTGGCTATAAAGGTGGCATTGAGTGTTCGGAAAGTATTGGTTGAGACACATGGATCAAGAGTGGGATTTGTCCATCCATACGACGGATAGATATTCTCTGGGCCCTCTCGGTGAAATGTCATCCAATTAGCTTGCAAGCATGTGACTGGCTCACAAGGGATCACATATCACGGGAACGAGAAAAGAGTACTTATCAGTAACGAGGTTGAACTAGGTATGCAGAGATACCGACGATCATAACCTCGGATAAGTAACATATCGTGAGACAAAGGGAAATTGGTATCGTATGTAAGTGGTTCATTCGATCGCAAAGTAATCGTAGAAATATGTGGGAGCCATATGAATTTCCAGATTCCTCTATTGGTTATTGTTCGGAGAAGTGTCTCGATCATGTCCGCATAATTCACGAACCGTAGGGAGACACACTTAAGGATTCGACGTTGTTTTGAGTAGTTATGGTATTATGAGAAAGAGACCGAATGTTGTTCGGAGTCCCGGATGGGATCCGGGATATCACGAGGTGATCCGGAATGGTCCGGAGAATAAGATTCATATAAAGAAAGTCCCGTTTCGGAGTTCGGAAATGATTCCGGTGAATGTTCTAGAAGGTTCCGGAATGTCCGGCACTCCGGGAGGGGGGAGGGGTACATGAATGTGTCATTACATATTGGAATGATTGCATCATGTACTAAGTGTTCTTGCTGTCCTAAATAAAGGATTAAATTGAATCCTAAAACAGAAAAGTCAAATGTCCAGTTTGAAAGTCAAACGGCTAAAACAAGAAACTGTGGGAAACAAGCAAGAGGAGTTGGGAACCGACTTGAGGGAGGAGTCTCCTCCCCAAGCCGGCGCGCCACCCAAGGCCGACTTGGGGAGGGACTCCCCTCCCCTGGCCGCGCCTCCCCACCTATAAAAGGAGGGGCAGGGCCCCCTCCTCTAGACACACAAGTTTCTACCTCTAATCTCCAGTTTAGAGCCGTTTTGGTTTAGAGCTTCTAATTGCTTTAGCCTGCGGTTTAGAGCCTTCTAATTGGTGTGTCTAATCCCTAGACCACTAATAGCCCTCTCTCATAATCCACCATACTCGCTCCGGCTTAAGGCGAAGCCCTGCGGGATCTTCCCTCTACTTCCGGTACCACGCCGTTGTGCTGCCGGAATCGCGAGGAGAGTGCTATAACCTCCGCTGCCTGCTGGAACAAGGGAGAGGAAGGTCTTCGTCGAGTACCGAATGTGTGACCGACTGCGGGAGCGCTGCCGGAACGCAGCGCCGGAAGGATCGTCTACACGATCTTGAGATCGGGAAGAGTACGACTACATCACCCACGAGAATCTGCTCTCGTTAAACGCTTTGGAATCTTCGAGGGTAAGTTATTCCATCGACTCGTTGCTACAATCTAGTAGATAGATCTTGGCTTGTTTGTTTGTATGCGATAGAAACTTTTTGTTTTCCATGCTACGAACCCCTACACTTAGTTTGTCTTTTTTGATGATAGAATTTTTCATCCTAACCTTTTGTGGTGAAATGAAATTGGGAAATTTGTTTTAGAGTTCTGAAGATTGCACGGGAAAGAATCATTTGGGTTTAACCAAAAACTTAGGTGCATCATATTTTTGTACTAATCAAGTTTTTAGCACGTGTGCAGTCTTTGCTAGCGACATGCTATGGATAACTAAGGTGAATTTATACAGCAAACATGACAATCATTTTTATCATGCTGATTCCAATGTCGATACCAAAACCTTGTTAGATGGAGTATTCTATAATAATTTTAAATCAAAAACTACAAATATATCTAGGCGCGTTAGTGCGAATATAGACAAATCTACGTCAACTAATTTAGGACAGAAGAAGTATATGATTTTTATTCCTTATTGCTGAAGAAGTATATGATTTTTATTCCTTATTTCTATAGCAACGCACAGACAATTTGCTAACTTATCATTGAGCCTCCTCTTCCCCAAAGCAGGCTTTCAGCACATTTTATAAACAAAGCACAACCATCCAAATTTGATACAAGTTCTGAGCCAAAAAATAGAGTTTGCTAGGACAACGTCACAACAAAGCCCAAAGAGAGAGAAAAAAAGAAAAAGAAAAAAAAAGACTAGAGTGCACTAGTAAAAAAAGGGTCTATAGTCCTGGGTTGTAAGCACATTTAGTCTCGGTTTTGCATTCGGGACTGTGAAATCGGGACTAAAGGCCCCTACCTTTAGTCCCGGTTTGCTACAATCTGGGACTAGAGGATGCCACATGGCCGTTTTTTCAGCGCGGGGAACGAAGGACCTCTAGTTCCGGGTCATAATACGGTCCGGGACTAGAGATTTTTTTCAATTTCTTTTCTATTTTTAAAATTTTTGTTTTCGAATTTTTTCTTAAACTTTTGAATTGTTTGAATCGTTAATCTTCTAACTTGAAACATTTTTAACACTAACTATACTTAATCTTAGGTCAAATTATACTTGTGGTCAAACTTCCCGGTCGGTCACCCATCCTAGCACTACTCTATCTCCAGCATGTTTAACTTGTCTATTCCATCAGGATGTCCTTGCGCGAAGCCCATTTATACCTTGTTGTCAACACTACCATATCAATCCTATTAGCCCATATCAATATGTCATACATCTTTATTTTTTAAAATTACAAACAAATATTTAAGTAATCAACAATAAATAAGTAATACTAATATTATAATCTAATGGAAAGTAAAAAACTAAATAAAACAATATTGTATTCATTTTTTTGCCATTTATTCATTTAATATGGCATAAATAATATCTTTAAATCTGTAAATCGAAATTTGACAAATAATATATTCATTATTATCAGAAAAATGTGAGGAATCAAAATATGGCATAAAAATTGCTAAAAAATAACTTTTTTAAATAACTTTTTTCCTTTCCAAATTTAAAAAATGTAAAAGAATCAGAAAATGTGAGGAATCCATTATTTATAATTTTAAAAATATAAAAATGTGAGGAATCCAAATAAGGCCGTTTAAATCAAACTCAAATTTATTTTCACACATTTTGATAGGTTGTACTTTTTTTTGATATCGTACGCAAAATTTATAGCAATTTTAAGTTGTCCGCGTTCGTATCCCTTTAGTCCCGGACCGTATCACGATCCGAGACTAAAGGGTGTGGCCCGTGACCGCACACGTTTAGTCCCAGGTCGTATCACGACCCGAGACTAAAGGTCCGGAATGACCCGGGACTAAAGTTTTCTCAGACTCATAGCCGCTGAAAACGGTACGAACCGAGACTAGTGTTCATACTAGTCCTGGGCCGTAATAAATCGGGACTAGTGTGAGACTCTAGATCGAACCAAAGCCCATTTTTCTACTAGTGGTGGCAAGATACAAACTCTCAAAGATTAGCGGCCAAAGGTGATAAAAATACTTTTCTTCAAGCCTCCTCTTCCTCAAAATAGGCTTTCACCTGTTTTGTAAATAAAGCAGAGATCATCCAAATTTGATACAAGTTCTGAGCCAAAAAAAAAAAAGAATTCCCTAAGGCAACATCACAACAAAGCACAAAAAAGAGAGAAAAGGAAAAAACATAAAAGACTAGAGCGGCAAGATACAAGCTCCCAAGAGTGGAATATCAGCAGGCCAGAGGTGAAGCATAGTGGCGTGCCGCCACCAGTAGTGCCTGAAGCGTGCCGTCCAAATGTTTCCTGTCTCGCTGCCTAGTAAGCGTGTGGCACTATTGTAGGAAAGGAAGAAAATTAAAGATGGAGTTAGAAGCACTCCGTGAAAAAACTTTCTCAAAAACTATTTTGTTACAATTATTTTATAAATTCCAGATCATCTTGACAAACATTAACGAGAAGAGACGTCTTCTACCAGTATGGTTTGCCTCGATCTCCAGTAATTCGTCGAGGTCATGGTCTGCCATGGATCACTAAAGCCTGTCAGAGAAAGCTCCATAAAAACTGTTTAGCAGGAAAGAAAACATTACGTGGGTCCCAGTTTCTGGAGTCCCACGTAAAGGACCCAGACCAGTGTCGCTTGGAAACCTCCACCTTGGAAGTAGACGGTCCCGTAGAAATTAACATGCAAAGATCTTAATATAGAGCGATACTGACGTTCAATTACTACACAGTGTTGTTTTCTTCTTTCTCGTGGATTACCGGCCGCGCTCCTCAACTTTCTTCTTTTTCTTGATCAACGTCCGTGTTGCGACTTCCCTGGCATGACTAGTTGGGCTAGGCACAATGTTCACGGCGCAGACGAGAGACGAAACGACCGACCGATCGCAAGAAGCTGGAAACGTTCATACGTGCCGTCGAAGAGTCGTCGCCGAACTAGCAAGACTGTTCGAGATGACATGCATGAAGTTTAAATTTGCAATACGCTGTACGTGCTAGGAAAGAGCGTAGATGCATTACAAGTTTGAACTTTGAACCAGCACAATCTTCCCAATTAACCGGCTGGTCACACACGTAAAACCATGCATGGAAAGTCTGGTGTCTAGTTGGTGGTGCTTTGACACGAGATATAGGTATAGGTACCTTATAAATAACCGACCAAATCTTCGAACAAGAGCTCACATACCATACGCCCATTGTCTGATACTCAGCGCAGATCGAAAAGCCTAGCTAGTTTGATCGATCGGTCGATCAGTATAGCTCATAATTAAGAGAGACAAACACTGCGTGCTTAGTTAGAGTGAGGTCTGGATCAGGATACAGTCGACGACGATCCATGTCTACGATGATGAGGAGGCTTGTTCTAGTTCCCATGCTCTTGGTTCTCATAGTGGCCATGTCAGGCTCATGGACCCGAGCAGCGGTAGCGAGGCCGTTGCAAGGTGAGGGCTTATGCGCCATGGAACCTTCCTCCGGTGGATCCGGCGGCATTGTGCTGCCGTCAACGATGCCGTCGGAATGGCGAGGCCACATGCTTCCTCCGTTGGAGATGAAGACGGGGGCAGGCGCATCGTGCTCAACCAATGATAACAACAATGGGTGCCCACCCGCTAAGAGATAGTACACGACTGATGACGAGACAGACGTACGACGGACAACGAATTCTTCTGCCTAGCTTCCATGGGGCCAAACATGAAGATATATATACTACGTAGTACATCTTTCGATTTGTAGTAGTGTTGTGATCGATTGTTAGGGTTCAGGTCTCCGTTTATTCATTTCTTATATATATGGCATGCACGTATCCTTTAATTTCATAGCTGGAGTTTGAAGTTAGAGTAAAACGCCTGTATGGTCTATCAAGTTGCCACTCACGGACGCATTGGTCACCAGCTGGGAAAATGCAAACTATCGGTTATGAAGTTGTGTGGATATGTCTCGTTAGTCTTTTCATCACGTGTGACGTTAAGTCGCTGACATGGCTACATGTTTTTTCAAATACCCCTTATTACAATGTTATTTTCTCTAATTACTATGTCTTTTTTTTCCATTATCCTATGGTTGGGCCATCAAAATAGTTGTAGGGCTCACTTTTCAACCTCTTCACACCCGGATCTCTTCTAGACATTCTATGAAATATCTTCTGTGCACGTACGCATCAGGGAAGCAACCTGTCAATTGTCATAACCAGCAGGGCTACGCAAGTCGGCTGCGAGCTAGCCACGCACCAGCAAGGCCACCCTCCCCGCTAGTAGGGTTTGGTTCAGAGCGTTGTTTGCCTCCATGAAGCGATTGAGGTTGGCGAGATGACGGGCGTCTAGGAGCTCTAGACGCGCACGTATCCGGCAACATGTACCGCTTCTTAGCATGGTAAAGTTATTAAGCTTCTTCAGAAACAATCATCCAGAATCTTGTAGATCAACGTGGATCTTTTCCTATCTATAGAGAGAACAAAGCCAATTATCTCTCGAGTTGTTCCTGTCTTCCTGGAAACGTACATGTGCAGAAGATAAGAAGCAATGCAATATGGAGGCTTGAAAGAATTCAGTTTCCACAAAAATTTTAGCTATTTGCTGACACAACTATGAACTATCCCACAAAAGTGACAACACTAGCACGAGCACGGCAGTAGGATCAACAAAGATTGGTCTATGCGGTTGAAGGGGAAAATGACATAGCAATTAGAAGAACTAAATTTTAAGAGGATATTTGCATAAAACAGATAGCCACAACAGCGACTTAACGGTGGACGTGAAGGAATGACTAACGGTGCACAACTACACAACTTCGTGACCCATAGTTTGCATTTTTCCAGTTAGTGACCAATGTGCTTATGGGTGGCAACTTGATAGACCACTCAGGTGTTTAACTCTTGAAGTTAAGGTGATGTACAAAATAATCATGTACGCCCCGTTATATTTGTTTAGATTAATAACGTACCTGTTTGCAGTGATCAAACATACAAATACGATTGATCCCTGTAGCATCCCAATTGTCTAACAATTGCAATGCTACTAGCCTAGTCTATATAAATGTTATTTCCTATATATAATTGTTGCATCATAATTATATCATGCTCATGTCATCATGCCACCTTGCATTTGAGCATCATATAAAACCCTTTTGATTTGGTTCTTCTCTCATATGCATTGTTAATTGTATTTACCTCTTGATATTGTATTTGGTTGTTGATATATTGTTAAATGTCCAAGTTGAGTTGGGGGCATATCTTTTATTTAACTCCACCACCTTTCTTGTCATCACCCCATAATTCCACCATCCAACTAAATATGAGCTTTGCACTTTATGGGTTTTACCTCTAGCTCATGTGGGTTGGGATGGATCCAATTCTTTTTCCACATGCTCTCATCTTAGCATCATGTTGTTTTCACATTAGTGATATGTGGAGCCACCTTTGCATGCATTATGAGTAGTGGCCTTTTTCCTAGTTTTCATATGGATTATCATGGATTTATGCTCATGTTGGGGTATTTTTGGGACTATTAAACATCTAGTGGAATGAACACACTAGCAAGTCCCAATTATAATCAAATGTGATCATCTTCATCTATTCCATCTGGAACTTTCCTTTAACTTCTTTTGCTTGGCTTAATTCCACTTTTGGGAATGCATAGGAATAATGCCATGTAAATATTATTGTCTTCACAAGAATAAGCATGGCATTAATTGTTTTGCATGGGCCATGCAAGAACCACCACATTCTAGCCTTTTGGTTTTTAATTGAATCTTTGAGTGAATCTTCCCCATATCTCTCTCTTTAAACCCTAAGTCCCCTCCCTCATCTCTCCTCTCTCCTAAACCCTAGTCCCTCTCTAACCTAACCCGAGCTTCCTTCCTAGCTACCCTAGCTACCCACATGCCCTCTCTCAGCCTCTCTCCCCTCTCTGCCCTGCAGGCCCCACCTGACCACCCTGGACCCACCTAGCTGCCACCACACCAAGCCCTAACCCGAGCCATACCCCCTCTCTCCAAACCCTAGCATCCACCCGAGCCTACCCCCTATCTCCCTCTAGCTCTCTCTCTGCCGTGCATGCCCCACACCGAGCCTACCCTCCCTGGCCTCACCTTGCCCCACCTGCCAGCTGCCTACCTGCCCTAGACGAGCCAACTCGAGCACGTGAAGAGGAGAGGGAAAGGTGGCACCCGAGCCACCTTTTTCCCTTCACCACCTCCCCACGGCATCTTCCTCTCCCTCTCTGCCTTGCCTCCGCCCCACAACCCCTCTGCCTCTCCCAGATCCGCCCAGAGCCTTGCCCTCTCCTCTCCTTCCTCTCCACCACCGGCCACCCTCTCCCGCCGGCCACCGTCGGCCTCCACCTTCCCTCCTATTCCCAGCCGGTGGCGTGGCGCTCAAGAGTGTCGAGGGAGTCGAGGACGCTCCTTTGCATCGCCCTGTACCCGCCCTCGAGGAGGAGAAGGGCTGGAGCCGAAGACCACCACCGCCACCGACGCCAAACCCTAGCTTCGCCGGCCTCTGCCTCGTCGTCGATCCGCTACCCCTCCGCACGATCCACCACCTCCAACAACCTCTCGGTGAGCCATCCGACCCCGCTAACACCCTCGCGTGCTTAGTCGCGTCCTAGTCTCGTCGGGCCCCTGGACGAACGCCCTCTGGATGTGTCTGCGTCTGCACGATCCCGTGACGCCCCGCGTTATCAAGCCGCCAGCCACCCTCCTAGCAACAACCCCAGCCCACCGTGCTGGTTACGCCCCGCAGTGCGCACCCCCGCGACCCAGGATCGATCCCCCGCCTCGCGCCGGGCACCGATCTGTCGCTCGTTGCAGAGAAAGAAGAGGAACAGTACGGGTTGTGGTAGTTTTACAGATCGCCCCCTTTTTGTTTTTCTGCTCAACCCGCGGTACCTCGTGGCCCACTAGTCAGCCGCCCGACCAATCTTGCAGAAAACCGCCCCAGCTCTCCAGCCCTCAAACCGCAGCCCCCTGGATCCGCGACGTGTCATCCGCTGGACGGCTGCGCGCGCAGTGGACCCGCGAGGCTGCCGGCCCCATCTGTCACCCTCTGAGGCTAGGCCAGCCCGCGGTGTAAAAAGGTTTGCCGCGCGCTGAGCTGCTGAGTCAGCGCTGGACCCACTGGTCATTGTCTGTGGCTAGTTCTGTGCGTGTAACAAAAGTTTTTCTGTTTATCTGTTTTAATTTAAACTTTTCAAATCTATTTTAAATTCAAATATAAATCTGTTTTAATTTATCTTTTAAAATATAAATCCAATTAATACATATGATATATGTTTAGAAATCAGAAAAATGTGAGGAATTCAATTATGGCCTTCAAAATATATTTTGAACACTTTAAATTTCAAGTTGATTAAAATTACAATAAAATGCCCTTTTCCTTAATTAATTAATAGCTTTTGATTTATAGCTCCAAATTTGACAAATGATATGTCTAAAATGATCAGCTCGACGAGACCTTTCTGTTTATGCATTCCATGTTCTGTATTGCAGCATGCATCATATAAATATAAAGCATACAGCAACTTATATGAGGTTAAAATGTGACCAAAACTCAATAAAATGTTTATTTCTTGTATTCTACACCTCACCCATGCCATGCTACTTTATTGCCATGCAAATTGTGCATCATTCATCATGGCATGATTGTTTGCTTGTCGCATTTGATTCATATGCTTGGGCACTTTATTTATGTTGGCCCTTGCTTGTTTGGTTCTTCTTCGAATAGACGCTGAGCAGGGGATATATCAAGAAACCCAGGAGCACTACCCAGATCCTTCTCTCGCTTCAACTGAGCTGCCAGGCAAGCACTACCACATGCTTGCATACATATAGTACCTATTGCCTCTATCTTATTCTTGCATCATTGAGTCGCGATCGCATTAAACTGAATCCCAAGTACTGCATAGCCTTTACTTTTAAACCCCACCGAAGCTTGTTCCTCCATCCCATGAGCCATTACTACATGAGTTGTTTGAGCCATGCGGGTCGTAGAACAGCATGTGTAGGGTATGTGAGTGTCTGATGGATAAGGAGGTACCTATACAACTTAAGCTGAGTAGTAATGGGATAACTAATGAAAGTGGCACCGGTGTGCAATATCTGCTATTTGGTTTTTCATGCTCACTTGTGTCCCGTAGCACCCCGAGTACTTGATTCCTGTTCCTTGAATATTCGCGCTATCCACATCCGGGAGGCTTATGGACCCCCCTAAGCCAGAGCTTGATTCGTTCTTATTTCTTGGGGCCACAATTAGTTTGGGGCTTTATTACTATCCTGTACTTATGCCATGCTTTACTGCTTAATTTAAGATTGTGCGAGGAATGCACCTGTACTATTTAGGTAAGCGGAGTGTTTTCGCGGTATCGACAAGCCCAGTCACACTTTCGGGTTCCCAGTCGTTTACAGCCATTGACGCAAACCTTGAGTCTGTCTCGGAGCCGGCCAACTTCGTTGCGGGTAGCTTAATGGGGTGGCCCCCTGAAATATTTCTGAATCCTGTGATCGCTTTGTCGTGAATGCCTCGTTGGGTTTTGATTTGCTTTTTCCGAGGTTGATCGAGTGTGTGTTGCTATTTGTGCACCCCTGCAGGGTAAAAATTTCTGAAAGCCGTGTCCGCGGTTATGGATGACTTGGAGCACAGTTTCTCGATCATAGACAAGTATAACTAAAGTACCGCTTTTAATTTGACTAAGTACCTGACTAGTAAATAGTGCAACACCCATGGAATGGTTAATAAAACTGCCAACGGATGGGGGGGGGGGGGGGTTGTTCGTCCGCTTCCTCGTTGGTAAGCGAGGAGGAGGATGGATCTGTTAATATTACTGTTATAACTGTTGTTATTAATTCACGGACATCCGTCTATCTATGGTTAGGCGGATGGTTAGCGAGTATCTATAGAATTGTTAGGGTTTATCTTTTGCTGTAATTGCGTCACCCCAGGTTGTGTCCCCTTTAGAGGCATAAAGACTTGCTGAGCACCCCTAGGGTCTCACACGATAAATTGTTTGATTCAGATGAACAGGTAAACTCGCAAGATAGATACTGGGTGGAGGAGACGGACGATGTGGACAACGATCATTCGGTGTAGAGATTCCGGGAACGGGGATCCATGAGATCTGTGGGCGGGATGTGATTATTGATGGGGCATCTTATGCCGATTTGCTTCTTATCCGTACTCGGATCTTGTTTTCCGCTTCCGCTTGATACTCTGATGTTTGATGTATGAGGAGATATCCTAAACTATTATATCTATCTAGGACATTTGGATCTTGCCGTATGGCATTGCAATATTTTTATTTCTTTTAGATGGAATGGCTCTGAGGACTGTTGTATGGTGGCTTGCATACATACTCATTTGTGTATGTAGTTGATCCCTTCGCCTGCCGATTACGCCGCCCGTTCTTGTCCCGATGTTTGAAAATGGTTAGGACGGCCGAAAGACCTATGAGTGGCATCTGGGCCTCACGTACTATTTTAACCATTTCCGCTCATCCAGGCTTGTAACTAGGAGCGTAATTCACCGAGGTAGTTACAATCCCGTATTCAATTCAAAATATGGTCAAATAAAATATGTTTAGTATTATTTATTCTCCAATTTTCAGACTCTGCACAGATTTACGGCAAAAAATGTAGCAGATGCTACTTTCTTTTTCTGCAATAAACGATGCTGCAATCCTGACCTATGTGCACTAATAACTATGAATTAGCCTTAAAAAAACTCTTTTATGGTGGTTGGTACGATACTTCTGGCGATACTAGTAAAACACTATAGATAATCCATATATTCGTGGCGCACGTGCCAAAGATCTCCCACGAGTAAAATAGACGTGACGCGCTGCCAACAAGTGACCTACGACTAACTAATATAACCATTGCGCACATGGCGGTGGTGCGCCATGGCTACATGTGGGCCAAGGCAGGGGTAAACGCAGGCCACTTACTATGTTGCCTATTTTTCTTAACTCCACCCCGTTTGGATCACCTTTTTAGCCTTGCAAAAAAATATTTTAAATTTAAAAATCTTTTGACATATGGGTAGATAATGTGGTCTAGTTTGTAGAAAAATTAACATATAAGAATTTCGACTTTTTCTGAAAAAAGGTCATGCCACGGTAAAACAGCCATAAATTTTGCATATGAAGTCAAAAAAAACATTTAATATACCAAAATAACGAGAACAAAATTTCGCATATGCTCGCAACTGGGTCGTTTAGCGATTTTTTAGATTTTCAAAATTCAAAAAAAATAAAAAGTTATGGTCAAAAGAACGTTTTTTCCTGCAAAAAAAAAGTGAGGCCACTTACCCGTAGCGCACCATCATGTAGTGCGTCACGAGTAAGTTGGGCGGGATTCGAAATTTGAATCACCACCCTGGCCACCTACCTCTCTCCTTTTCCCTCCCATTCTTCTCATTCTCCTTCCTTTTCCTTCTCTTCCTTCTCCTTCTCGTCCTTTTCCTTCCCCTTCTCCTCCTCTCCTCCTGCTCTCCTCATCTTCTCCTTCTCTTCCTTTTACTTCTCCTTTTCCCCTTCTCCTTCGACCGCCACCTCCTCCGGTGACCACCACCTCCATCCGCCGCCGCCACCACCTCCTCCGGCCACCACCTTCTCCCTCCTCCGATCGTCTCCTCCTCCGTCCGCCGCTGCCACCTCCTCCTCCGGCCGCCACCTTATCCACCTTCGGCTGCCACCTCCTCCTCCTTCGGCTATCACCTCCTCCTCAGCCCAACACCTCCCGCTCAAGAACTAGCGCGGCCACGGACTCCCGCACTTCCCTATGGTGGTAGGTTGTGGCCGCGGCCACAACTACCATGCTCCGGCGAGGCGACACGACAGCGGCGCTGCGTGGACCCGATTTCTTTTGCAATTCAAAATGAGGATGTTTTTTGCATTTTTTCGAATAACATAGCCGTGGCGCACCTGGACCCCTTCCTGTGGCGCACTAGGTGGTGCACCACAGGTAAATTTTAGCTGTAGCGCGTGGCTCGTGGCGCACTGCTAGTGCGCTATGGATGTCCATTTTTGGTGCGCCACGAATGTCCATAGTAGTGTGGTACCAGACAAAGTTACATGTTGGAATGGTAAGGAAATTGATAATCGTTAACTAATTTAATTGGTCGGCTATTAATCTATGCAACCTACATAAATTAGCACTTAAAACATCTATATATAAGACATAAAGAGTGTATGGGCCTCTATATGTCCGTCCCTACCTCTCTAGATCCCCAAAGCCCATTAAAACATATACACGTATCCTCCATGACCTTTTTCGAAAAGGGAAGTGAAACCTGGCTCTGGATCGGTTGATGCATACATTTTTTATTAAAAGTAATTATCAAGAGAGTTTATAATTCACGGATCACATAAGATCGATACATGCACCAACCAACGGAACAAAAGAAGCATATGAAGACTAAACATCCCACGGTCTACTATTATGCCACCAGAACCACTTGGTGAATATATCTTGAGCGACCATCAGAAGACGGCTGCACCTAGTAGCCATAATATCCCGTTGGTCTTGTGGCTGAAGAAAACCCCATAGTTACACTCAATGTGCAACCATGTGAATAACCTGCAAAAAATTAAACGTTTTCGTTTGTTAAAGACATTATCATTCCTGCAATACCATATAGCCCAACATAGGGCTAAAACACCAATCGTCCTTACTTTTTTTATCAACACCATTTAACCAGTTTTCAAACATATTAGTTATATTGGCTAGAGGCGGAGGCCAAACGGAAGGTGATAGTGCGCCACATGAGGCCCTACTTCTCCATGATCTAATCTTCAAGGTCACGAGCGACTCAGGATCCACCAGCTAGCACCATGTGCCCTCCTTCCGCTTATCCTCCTTTGGCATCTGAAGTTGCTCTTCTCCCACCACCTACCCAGGGTACGACACCTCTTGCACCTCAACCACCTACCCTATTAAAGGAAACCTCGAGCTCCCTGGATGATCTCCTCAAGGCACTCGAGCTCGTATATCCAAGGTAGGTCGGCAACAGCGAAGAACTAGTTCGTGATGTCGAAAATTGAGCGCCTAGAGGCGGGAAATCGAGTTCAAGCTTCGTAAAACCTACTTCATTGGGGTGGTCTAGCGACTGATATGCGTTGAAAATTTTGCAACTTTTTTTACCATGTGTAGTAGTTAATCGGAAACATACCTAGTAATTGGACTATGAGAGATATTAGTCGATCTAAACGATTAATATAATAGATTAGTGGTAATCAACATGCTTAGATCCTGAGTAGCGATTAATCGGCCTATTAATCGCTGATACGTCAAGGTGTTTGAAAAATAGTCAAAACAACACAAATTACATGTTGTTAACATGCTAAAAAAATACAGGCTAGGATGTTTAAAATACAGTCAAAGAATAAAAATGTTTATAGGCTATATATTTGAATACATGCATATGTAACAAAAGGAGTTATAAAAATATTACCATGTAACTACCCAAATGAACCATCAATATCTCAGTTTCCGGTGAGTTGACATATAAGACCTACAAACAAATAAAAAGTAAAATGTGATTAAAAGTGATAGCCTCCGTAGGAAAAAGGTAGTCATAGAGAAATAAAAGGATAAAAAAGGAATTAAGGGATACCATGTGGGTATAGGGAATCTCACCATAAGATATGGCATACACGCTTTGAACCAGTTCTTAATGCCCATTGCTTTTGTTGTCTGGATTAGGATGTTGATGATGAATTTAGCCCAATTTAGTATGTCCATAGGTGGGTAACACTTGGGCCAACCCTTGTGCAAGTTGTTGGAGCAAAAACAGTGAACACAGAGTAGATGATAAGCTTCCTTAGGTAATCACCGTCTGCAGGATAAGTAGGTTCTAACTACATCTCCACGGATGTAATAGATGGTTGATTTCCATTGGGGACCCGAAACATATCCATTATCACACTAGTTGAATGGATGTCCATCTGATACACAACTGGAATGTTGCCCATGGGGACTCCCATAACTCTGTATACCGACTGAATGGTTACAGGTACCCTTCTCGTAGGCCCAAAATATAGTTCACATGTGTTTGGGTTGAAGCAATCCATAAGAAACCTGCAAAGTTCTTGAATCAGCTTGGAACACTTAATGTTCGGTAAGTTTCCAAGTCTAAATTAATTAGCAGATCCCTCTGAGGTTTCGTTATCCCCTTGCAAACTCTGACCATCCTCATAGGGGATGCACGGTTAAATAGATTTCTCTGCAAAAGAAAAATCACATGATATAGGAGACATATGTGCATGTGGTGTTATTTTGAGAAAATATGATACATGGAAAATGGTACAGAAAGGCATAGGTTGATCCATGGTGTCATATTAGAATTTTTAGCCACATGTTGTACTTCCACGGTAACATCTTCATCTATGGGTGGGACTTCCTCTCTCTGGAAACTCAATAGAAATTGCCTCTTCTTTCAGTACTTCATGGTATTCCTGTATATTTGGTTCATTTACCTTTACTTTTAGCTGCAACCTTCGTTTCATCCTTTTATAATTGTCCACCAACCTAGACTTGCCAATGCTTTTAGGATTTAGTGAGTGTTTCTACAACACAACAATGAACATGAGGAAAGTTAGAATAAACCGTGGCACCGCAAGAGGATACCCAATGGCACCCCAAGAGGTGTACAAACCGTGGAATTAGACTCACCAAGACACAGCTCCCCGTCGCCTCCAAACCCTAGCCACCGTGCATTGCCTCCACCCCACACATGCCGCCGCCGCACCGTGCACCATAGCCGCCACCTCCCTCTCTCTACCTCCTCCCTGATGGTGGATCTAAACCCTAGGGTGGGTGTGACCTAGGTTCCTATTCTACTACGGTGCTAGAGTGCTACCCGAGTTGTACCTCCGTCTAGATCTAATCTAGTCCAACTACAGAAGCTCTGCCAGATCTTCATCAACACATTCTCACTTTTAACGTATGCTTGATCACACATCAATGCAGTGTCGCTGATCTCATATGTGTGTATACCTATGGAGGTTATACACTTGGAGCACTTGATTGTGAGGATCTTCACAAGGAGAATATTATCGCGGCTAATCGACTAGCTGCAGAAATTGATGCACCAACTACTTTGACAACAACGTATTCATCGGTGCATGTTCCTGGAGCGGTTCAGGGGATAATACATCTCCTCGTGACTTGATAAGTCTTTTGCGGGGATCAATGCTCGTTCAACCTCGTCATCGACAACTTATACTAGATCGATCTTCGAGGATATGATTCGTTGCCTCTCCCCTTTGCATATGATCCTCATTATGCGCTAGAGTATTTTTGTTTTGCATAGCACGCTCCCCACACTACTAGGAAAACCTTAATCAGTGGCGCATCCTTTTTGGCCTTCTGTGGCGCATATCAGATGCGCCACTGTTACGTCGCCACTGATGAGAAATTATGTGGTGTATTTCGAAATGCGCCACATAAGTCATGATACTTCTGTGGCGCATTCTGGCCGATGTGCCACAGGACGATGTTCAGTGGAGCATTATGTCAAATGCGCCACTTAAGTTGTATGCACCACAGAAGGTTAAATATGATGCGCCATTGGTGTGTATTTTAGGTATGAAAAAAGCACTACTGGTCCATAATTAGGTGTTGTACATGTATTATACACGTATTATACACATAGTAGTAGAAACGGTATATTTTACTTAGTATATGAAAACAAACATAATACAACACGAATATAGTGCCATCACACTACTTAGAGCCCGATCGAGGTAGACAAGTGGTCATCATATTACAATATAAGTGACAAGTAGCGAATATTTATACAAGTGTTTGGTACAAAGTTCACCATCTCACATTACAAATGAAGTGGTCACCGCCTACACTAGAATCAAACAGAATACAGCTGTGATGACGGTGAGCAAGAGCAAGAGCACTAGCAATATCTTCATCCGGTTCTCCTTTCACAGGTGGTTCCTCCACTTGGGTACCGCCCCCTCTCGAGTCGTTTATCCTTTGTAGTTGTTGCCGCTAAACTTGTTCACCTGTTTCTTACAGTCCTTCCACTCATCGTAGACTCCTGGAACCCAACCCTTGTACACCACGTACCACTTCGTCATCTCTATAGATAAGGAAGATTAGTAAATAGTGCAACAGAAAGAACTAAATTGGTTCACATGCATATATGTTCACATAAACTAAAGCAAAAGATTAGTAAACATAAAAGATAGCACATCGATCACAATCATAGAAGTTCGACGACAACGACCACAATAGTGAAGTTTACAACATACGACCACAGTAGTATAGTTTGTGACACAACACTACACACAGACATCTATGATAATTCTAGGCGCACACATAGATCATTGTTGAGAACTGCTAACACTCGGCTTTGGGAATGGTAGATAGCCATCCTTCATCATCCACGTCCTGTTGTCACCCTGCTTACAAAGAATATTTTCAATCTCCCTCTTAGTCAACCCTCTGTTGTGTATTAGGACCCCTCCCCTTGTGTTGACATCTTCCACTATGATTTCCGACAACTTAACCTGGATGCGATGGAAGTCTTCTCTAAGATCATCATCGTCACTTTGCACCAAATTTTTGGCCCATGATCAGAGACTAGATGGCAGAGTTAGGTTCTGGCAATCCCAGATAAACCCTTTAAGGTGATGCATGACGTAGAAGGCCTCCTTGGAGCCGCCAATAGTCGGCTCCTTGACACAGGGGAACTCGAGGACGTGCTTGAACACGGACCCTAAATAAGAATGGTCATGTGTACGTACCTTTGCTTTGTGTAGAGCCACAGGGGGATGTTGTATGGCCATACAAACACGGTCTAGGTGCTATGCGTGCTACTCTGGTTTCCAAAAGGATTGAGTCCATCGGTGCTCATACCCAGCATGACGTTCCTTGCATCACCCCCGAACTCTTCGAACTCGATGTCCAATGCATTCCACTAGCTAGCATATGAAGGGTGTGTTAGGATCTTGCCCTTCTCCGGATCATATTCGGGTTTCTCCCTTTCTGCGTGTCATTCCATTAGCTTTGCTTCCTTAGGATCTATGAAATATCTATAGACGGGGAGTGATAGGAAATTACCATACCACTTTTTGAGGAACTTTCTTGTTCCCTCTCTTGTACCGTCCATGGCCACACACTGGACATGTGGTTCTCTCCGCTTGCTCGTTATGATAAAGTGTGCAATCACTGATGCATGCGTGATATTTAACGTGCGGTAGGTCGAGAGGGCACACGATTTTCTTGGCCTCCTCTATACTTGTTGGCAATGTGTTCCCGTTAGGAAGACGATCGTGCCAGAATTCCATGTTAGCATTGAAGCTCATGTCGGTCCATTTGTGTTCCGCCTTCATCTCTAGAGCTTTGAGCGTTACACTCCGGCGTGTATCCTCGGGACGACACCCAGGATGCAATGGAGTCATCCCATCTATCTCCATTTGCGCCAGCTTGGCTTTCTCTCTGGCTGTAGCTTTGGTGTTGCTCGTATCCTTGAGAAGCAGTTCCTGAACATGAGGGTCCCTTAACACCGAAGTTAGCAGCGTCTGGGTGTTCGCTTCTTATCCTTCTTCGTCATGATGATCATGCCCTTTGACATCTCCTTCTTCGTCATGATGGTCATGCCCATCGACATCTCCTTCTTCGTCATGATGATCATGCCTGTCGGTATATTCTTCGTCATCATGACCATGCCCGCCAGGAGACTCTTCATCTTCTCGCCTGCCCACGTCTTCATGATGACCACCACCATTTACTGCCGGCTCCTCATCGAAGTCGCCACACATGAAACCGCGCCTGAGCAGGTGATCCTCCAATTGTCCAGAATCAGGGTCAATCCAGCGCTGGAGTTTGCATGTTCGACATGGACATCTTATCTGGGTCTTGTTGTTCCGAATTATGTCTGCCTTCGGGCCTTTCTTATACCTAGTAACTCGACCTTCGCTCATCCTGACGACCATGGTTTCCTGTGCGGTATGCATGTATAGAGCCAAAGATAGAGTAGGTTAATTAGAAACCACACCTTATGCACACACAAACACACATGCATGGTCGCCGGAAAAATTCGGCATGAACTTTCCTAAAAGTAGGACATATGGGTGGTGGAAAAATTTGCCGAAATGGAAATGAATCAACATTTTGGAAAACATCCATGCACCACACCAGGGCATACAAGCAACAACAAGAAACTTCTTCCCATGCAAACATTCATGCACCACACAAGATTCATGCACAAACATCATCTTCGCGCCATGCATCGCATGTACACACCGCCTGCGTGACAAGCTTTACACCTACAAAACATGCATATTCATGGCCAATTACTCACCGGGTAGATTGAATACCGAGTCGAGAGCGTGATGTGGGAGAGTGTGGACCAATAGATCTATGGAGAGATGATGGTACACAAATAGAGATGTGGAGGAGAAAAGTAAGTGTGTTTTAGATCTACTAGTTGGACAAAGGTTTTCCCTAACCAATCTATCAACTATAGTAGGTTTAAATACAACAAAATGTAGAAAATTATGGGCACAATGGGGTGGGAGAGAGGAGGAAGACAAGCTGGGAGGAGGGGAAGAAGGATGTGAAATGGATGGTGGTAGATAGAGGGGTGCAAAGCTGTCACCTTTTTGTGCAGATCTGGACGCAGGGTTCTGTGGCGCATATGATGATATGCGCCACAAAAGTTTAATCTTCTGTGGCACATATCACCCATATGCGCCACAGAACCTTGGCCATAGGTGGCCAGACTGTGGGCCCACATATGGTCGGTTAGAGCCCTGTCAAAAGCAGATCTGGACCAGGGTTCTGTGGCGCATATGTGTGATATCCGCCACATAAGATTGAACTTCTGTGGCGCATATCATACATATGCGCCACAGAACCCTGCTTCCAGATCTGCACAAAATTAAATGTGGCAGCTAGCTGCTTTAATGACACCCCTCTATATATATACCACACTCCCTATCAAAAGCATCGTCCCTGTCCCTGATGGCTTCTTCCCACAACTCGTCGGAAGACTCGCTGGAGAGCATAGCCCGCTCGCGTTCCCTGCAGCCTACTCGAAGTGGAGGGGCGAGGTTGAGGGGTAGTTCTCGGAGTCAGCCGCCGCGGGATTCGGAGGTCAACCTTATCGAGGAGGAGGTCAGGCTGCGGCACGAGGCCCTCTACAACAAGACCATGAGATTGTACGCCGTTCTCGCATCCCCGGAGGAGAGGGCGCGCATGGCGGAACCAATCGGGTGGCGACCGGGGCTCAACCCCAATGTGTCCATGGAGGAGCACGTCTGCAGGCTGCAAGCGCGCATGAACAGGGAGGTCTTGCATCTTCCACCGCCATCGCCCCCACCAGCTCTGCGAAGGAATTTGCAATGTTTGTTGTAGTTTGTGCACTTGCAATGATGTATGCCATTGTTGTTTTGCTGTTCAAGGGCTATGCTTAGCATGTGCATTTGCAATAATGTATGCCATTTTCTATCTAGTAGATTGTCTAGTATTCTACCTATGCCACTGGTACTTGTTTAGTTGGGAAAAGCAAGAGGAAAATGTACTAGAAATACTCAACATATTCTGAGTAGCACGCACAATTCTGTGGTGCATATTGTAGATATGCGCCACAGAAGTTTGATCTTCTGTGGCGCATATCTGCATATGCGCCACAAAAGCTTGGTCATAGGTGGCCAGACCGTGGGGCCCACATTCTTGTTATGTGGCGCATATGGCGATATGCGCCATAGAAGATATAAACTTCTGTGGCGCATAACACCATATGCGCCACAAAAGATTGGTCAGAGCACAGTCAAAGCCCGCCTGCTGTGGGTCCCACCTGATAATTCTGTGGCGCATCTGTATATATGCGCCACAAAAGTGAAAACTTCTGTGGCGCATGTGGTCAAATGCGCCACAGAAGTTTCATAGACCAAGGCCTGGTGTGGGTCCCACCTCACTTCTCTGGCGCATTATCTATTTCCATGCACCACAGAAGTTTTAGGGTTCTGTGGCGCATTGGGACAGATGCGCCACTAGACATCTTTTTTGGCGCATGGTCAGGACCATGCGCCACAGAAGGCCTGTCTATCTATAGCTAGTTTCCTAGTAGTGCCAACACCTTCTCTTCATTTAGCAACTCGAAGAGCCATTTACCGAGGAGGGATGTATTCTTGATCTCAATATCATGAATACAAAGTCCACCTCGATCTTTGGGCCAACATAGCATACTCCATTTAGCCAGTTTATACTTCTTTTTCTCACTGTCTCCCTGCCAAAATAATCTTGATCAAAAGTAATCCAATCATTTTAAGAATTCTCTTGATAGTCGGAAGAATTATATCATATATAATACTATATTACTTAGTACTGAATTAATGAGAACTAATCTTCCCCTGAGGGACAATATTTTTGTTTCCAACTTCTTAATCTTAATTGTATTCTTTCCTCAACAATTGTTTAGTCAGCATTTGTAAGCCTCCGATAGTAAATCAGGATGCCCAAATACCTACTGGTAAATTGGCCCTGACTACAGCCAAATAACTCAGCATACATAATTGCCTCGTCCTGAGACCCACTGGAACAGAACAAGCCAGTTTTATGGAAATTTATTTTCAGAACTAAAGTTTCTCAAAGGATGAAAAAATCGGTTTTTTATTTTTTTATTTTTCGAGATCATGTGGTTGGAGATATGCCAAAGAGGCAATAATAAAAGTAGTTATTATTATATCTTCGTGTTTATGATAAATGTTTGCATTCATGCTATAATTGTATTAACCGGAAATATTAATACTTGTGTGATTTGTAAACTTGTAAGAGTCCCTAGTAAAGCCTCTTTGTAATACTAGCTTGTTGGTTAATAGATGATCATGGTTTCCTGATCATGAACATTGAGATGTTATTGACAACAAGTTCATATCTTTAGGAGAATGATGTGATGGACATACTCCTATAGTAAAGAGTAGCATAAATATCAAGTCATTTCAATAGTTTGTTTTCTATAAGCTTTTAGATACATAGTAAACTAAATCCTTCGACCATGAGATCATGTTAATCACCATTCCCGGATGGATGCTTTGGTGACATCAAACACCACTTCATAACTGGGTGGTTATAAAGGTGGCATTGAGTGTTCGGAAAGTATGTGTTGAGGCACATGGATCAAGAGTGGGATTTGTCCATCCATATGACGGATAGATATACTCTGGGCCCTCTCGGTGGAATGTCATCCAATTAGCTTGAAAGCATGTGACTGGATCACAAGGGATCACATATGACATGACCGAGTAAAGAGTACTTATTGGTAACCAGGTTGAACTAGGTATGAAGAGATATCGAAGATCAAACCTCGGATAAGTAAAGTATAACGAGACAAAGGGAGATTGGTATCGTATGTGAATGGTTCATGTTGGGGATATACTTTCCGGGTATATCCATAGGGCCCGCTGACCAGGGTGGACCACCAATGGGTTAGAGCTTTGCTTCACGGGTGGCCCAGTCAGAGAAAGAGGAGGAGCTAGTTTTGGCTACGACAAGGCCCAGAAGAGTTACCGACTTAGGCCTATAGTATTACTTGTAGTCCAAGCTGTAGCTAGTTACCGACTCTGTAACATAGCCGAATAGGTCTCTCCATTAACCCTAGGCCCTCGTATCTATATAAACCAGCCCTATGGGAGCCTTCATGGCACAACCAATCTAACTACCACAATCACAACTCGCACAGGCAAACCTCTCTTGTAATCCGCTGTAACATCCAGCTTACGCCGATATATTACTGGGTTGCTAGCAGGAGTAGTATCCGATCACCGCATTCGGATCCGATCCTCTCCTGGAACATCCGATGTCTCACACCCCATCTTTCCAACGCCACTAGGACCCCTTATGGCGTACTTGTCGACAATCCGACGATAGTTGGCCCCCACCGTGGGGGACGTGACCTTTGAAGCTTCGTTCCAGGCATAATCTACGTGTGCAGGAATTGGCGAAACTATCACCATGGGTTGTGTGGTCTACGCCAGTGATGTCCCTCTCTTCCTTCTCGACGAGACCTGGATTCTGGCTTCAAAACCCATGACTACCTACATGATCATGTCTATCAGCGAGATCGATATTTATCTCGGTTTTGCTGGACCCGCCCAACCCACCCTTGAGGTGATGACCATGGCGGAAGAAAAATTTGGATCTTCTTTGTCCGCAGAAGCGGAAGAGTTCAAGATCTCGGAGAAAATCAAACCCACCCAACCCACTCTCGTAGTGGAAGAAGAGGTGGAAGAAAAATCCGGATCTGATCTCCATGACGAGATCGGGTACACGGACGAGGAACACATCCACTACGGATCCGGCCCTGCCGACGTCGTAGCAGAAAAAGAACTCTTGAGGAGCAAGATAACAGAGATGACGAGATGCCCCTACATCGATTACAAAGCAATCACCGACATCAAGGATAACTTCGAGATGGCAGAGGCGAAAACCAAGTTGTACCACTACCTCAATAACATAAACAAGAAGAAGCACTATTTTGTGTACCACATAATCTCTGGATCTGACTCTGTCGACGCTGGAGCCGGCAGTGTTGGGGATATGCTATATGGGTATCCTTATAGCATGTCTCCTATCCGGATAACCCGGGTGGCCCACAGTTGGTAGCAAGGCCCATGGCTTTCTGGGAGGCCCAGTTAGATGGATCCAGAAGGGAGGCCCATGCCGGATAAAGGAAAGCTACAGAGGAGTCACCGACGTACCTGGAGACTTGGAGTGCAAGACACGCTAGACTAGTTGTATGCAGTGTAGGACTCTGTAACCTGTCTAGCTAGGACTTTACCTGTAACCCTAGGACCTGGCGACTATATAAGCCAGACCTGTGGGAGCCTTTAGGGCACCAATTAACTCATACCTCGCACAGCGAACCGATCGCTGTAACTCGGCGTATTTCCATTATAGTGATTTATAGAAGGAGTAGGATTCCGCCACCATCGTGGGATCTGAACTTGGGTAAGCTGTGTTACCTCGTACCCGTCAACCATCTGCCTTACCCCACGTCTCTAAACACGCAGTGTGAGGACCCCTCCATGGCGTACTCGTCGGTAATACCACGATAGTTGGCGCCCACCAAGGGGCAAGAGGCGCTTCAGGCTCTACAGCGGGCGAGGTCCAAGATCTTCGCGGGAATCGGCGAAACCATAGCCATTGGACGTGTTCTCTTCTCCGTCAACGTTCCGATCGTCCCTCCCGACGAGTTCTGGGTCCCAGTGAATACGAACCCACCCGCTGCTCGATCGTCCCAATCGGGGACATCCACCTCTTCATCGGCGAAACCGACTCGAGCACTAGTTCCCTAGAAGTCGGAGGAGCATCAAGACCCGCACGGACTGCCTACGGGCATGATACTTTCACGGAAGGATCGATGTCGGATCTCTCTTCAAAGCTTGCCAACAAAGATCGGAAAAATTCAAGGCCCACCCAAACCGCCCCTGTGCAGGATATAACGGTGGAAGATCGCTGCAAGTCCGCCGGCTTCGCCCGTGCGTCTGGACACCAGAGATCCAAGTTCGTCGGAGTGGTGAACATCTTCGATCTGGCGTGTTGCATGCCGAGAGAGGGAGAAAACCCCCGCGATTACCTAGCCAGGTGGCTCCATATACGGGCCGACCTCGCGCATTACCCCAATGATAATGCCATGTATCACTTTGTGAAAGGACTATACCAAGGTACACTTCTTCGACATACGCTAAGGCGACAACAGGCTTTAGGACCCCTCACTTTCGAAAGCATGGTGAATACCGGCAACAACTACGCGGAAGCTAAGGAGGCAGCTCAGACAGCGCTCGCTCTCCTTGACGGTGCCCCTCTGCCTCAGCCACCGCCGCCACGCCTCAATTCGTTGTTGCTGCAGCTGCACCATGACCCCCAGTCATCATTGATGCTGTCGCACCTCCAACGCCCATCATCGAGGAAGCCTAGTCACCCTCCGAATCCGTTCTTGACGCCCTCTATGCCGACATCAGCGTTGACTCGGAGGAGATAGATTTTAGCCCGGAGGAGCTAGACTCTGCTATGCAGGAGGATTTCCAACGCGATGAGCAGGCCAACAACACCGTCACGTCCCGAGAGGTGTTCGTCGCCATTGGGACCGCGATGGATGAAGATCAACCCGGACAAGCTCCGCCTAAGGCACTGGATAACGGGAAGGGACCACCTTTTGCTTCCGACAATGATCGCACAAATGTCATGCCCCCTCCGCCTAACCCAGTTTCGCAGCCGCAGGAACTCAATGTCGGCCCGAGTAACAACAACACCGCAAACCCGCCGCCTCCGGCGTCTACGTCCGCTGCTGCCCAAATCACTCCAGCTGATAGAGTGATGTACGGCAACTTGCTCATCGAGCCCATGACCGTGTCCCATATACGAAACGTAGTCCAACTTGACGAGAAGTGCCAGCAGCTACTAGAGGAAGCATAGGCCATCGCGGAGCAAGGCGCAAAGCTAGATCGAGATCTGGCCGACGCGCAAAAGTCAATAGAGAAAGCTAGAGCAATGGAGGCTGAATACAAAAATCTGCTCAAGCAGCAGAAGGGTAAGAAAGCTCCGGCTCGCGTCATCAACGATCCTGGCGTACGGAGAAACCTAGGATAACCTCGCTGTCGCCAAGACCCTTCTGGAGTAGGATAGATCACCCGCAGTTGTAGAGCAGGTCTATGACCTTGTGGACAAGGTGGTGAAACAGAAGGAAAATGCCACCTCTCAGAGGCTTGAGTCTGACACAGTGTTTTGCCAGTCTAGCCAGCCTAAGCCGCCAAGGGACCAATCTCCTCATGATGTCGGGTCCCCGACGGGTCCCAAACAAAGACGGAGGGATGCACGCAACAGAAAGGATGCTATGCCTATATCCTGCAACCAGGGAGGCAAGGCTCATCCTCGTCGCCCATCTCCATCGCCTCGGTCTCCCCGACATCGCGAAGACCCCAAGACTCACCATCGCACGGACAAGGCTCCACCAAGGCAAAGCGGCATCGTCATCCACGACAACACGGAGCAACCCCGTCAAGATGGAGAACGCAACCAAGGACACAAGAGCAGGTCGCGTCATGACCCTCCGCGTCCGACAAGCAACAAGAAGGCTAACCCACCGCCACCTCCTCCTCTGTCGCCCCTTAGCAGGCACCATGGCGGAGGAGGCCCGTGTCGTTCACGCAGCCCATCCCCTGGCGGCAAGAAGAAAAGAGCAAGCCTAGAGCCATACGACACACGTTCACGCCTGGACAAGATTCATGAGGCCCGGGAAGGACAATACTTGGGACCACGTTGTTGGACCTGTAATACGGACCGCAACTTACCCCAAGGGTTTCTGGATTGACAAGACCATCAAGCCCTATGACAGAACCGCTAAACTAGCTATGTGGTTGCAGGACTACGGCAACACGGTTGAGATCGCCGGGGGTAACCCCAATGTCGCCGTCAAGTATCTCCCGCTGATGCTGGCGGGCACGACCCGACAATGGATTGATGACTTGCCAGAAAATTCCATCTACACCTGGTTGGACATGCAAGAAGCGTTCACCAAGAACTTCGAGGGTACGTATAAGCGTCCCTGTACTGTTGGCGCTCTAGAGCGGTGCATGCAGGAGAAAGACGAGTCATCTCGCTCCTACCTCTCTCGCTGGCTGGATATGAAGAATTCCTGCGCAGGAGTGCACGCTCAAACTGTCATGGCCGCCTTCATCGACGGGTTGGAGAAAGGTATGTTGCTCCGACATAAGTTGAAGCGCTTGTAGGACAATCACCGGCTAGATCTTAACCAGATGATCCAGCTGGCTAGTGAGTTCGCGGCTGCCGACGATGATGCTCGCGGCTCCTTTCCGGCAACGGTCGTTCCAACTCAAGCTAGGAGGAACAGCAGCACAAAGCGGAAGAGCCCGCCAGAAGAAAAGCAAACCTCCGACATGGTCACCATGACATTTTCTGGACGTGATGATGGCGGACAACGTGGCGGAGGACAGGGGGCTAGTCATGGGCAGAAACACGGTAATGAAACTACCCCGGCAGCGCTCCGCGTTCCCCACACATACGAGGAGTACCCTGATATGCCATTCCTTGTACACCTCGACGCCAACGACAAAGCCAATCACACCAATCGCCATTGCAAGTTCGTCAACGATCTCAAGGAGGACCCGGAGTCCGGCTACAAGCGAAGTTGGAAGAACAGACCGCGAGGCAAGGGCAAGGGTAATGAGAAGGACGAGGAGTTCAAGGATTCAAGTGACATGGACAAGGACATTTACCCCAAGCACGTCGCCAAGAGCGATGGCAAGGGCAAGAAACCCTTTGAGAAGAAGGCCCCCGTCTACCACACTTTCCTTGGCACCCCAACTGTCTGACAATAGAAAACCTCGCTGAAAATACAGATGGCCACTCTCCCCCCAGTCCCCCAGTACCTGCGCTGGTCGGAGATTCCAATCACTTGGGACAGGAAGGATTCCAATCACTTGGGACAGGAAGGATCATCCAGACCTCATCCCTATGGATAACTAGTACACCATGGTCATCAACCCCCTGATTGATGGAAATGAGTTCACCAAATGTATGGTGGATAGCGGAACCAGCATCAACATTATGTACCTGGATACACTGCACAAGATGAACTTGACAGAGTCTAACCTAAGGCGGACCAGCACCATGTTCCATGGCGTAGTTCCTGGCCGGGAGGCTCGGTCCCTTGGGTGTATCACGCTTCAGGTCTCTTTTGGCGATGTAACAATTACCGCCAAGAATGCATGACCTTTGAGGTGGTCCCCTTCAAGAGCGTGTACCACGTCATCTTCGGGCGCGACATCTTCCACACCTTCATGGACAAAGCATGCTTCGTCTACAACAAGCTCAAGATACCCGCACAAAACGATGTCATCACCGTATCCGGAAGTTTTACCAAGGCAAGGGACTGCGAGATTGGAGAAGCAGCCTTTGCAGAAGCTGTCCTCTACAGTGAAGAATTCAAGGAGATCCAGAGCAAGGTTGATGCCACGGAGATGCCGGCATCGAAGAAGCAGATTTCTGACTCCGCCCTAGCCTTCAAGGCCGCCATCGAAACCAAGTCGGTGGAACTTGTGGTAGGCGATGCCTCCAAGACCACCGCCATTGGGACGAACCTGGATCCCAAATAGGAAAGAGCGCTCGTCGAGTTCCTCCGTGAGAATAGGGACATCTTTTCCTGGCAACCTGCCGACATGAAAGGTGTACCTAGGGAACTTGCCGAGCACAGCTTGAATATTGATCCAAAATGCAAACCGATGAAACAACCTCTACGATGCTTCGAAGACGCGAAGACGCGCCATAGGCAAAGAGATAGCTAGGTTACTTAAGGCTAGTTTTATCCGAGAAGTCCTTCACACCCGATGGGTGGTCAATCCTGTACTTGTCCCCAAAAAGGGAACCAAAGAATTAAGAATGTGCGTTGATTATACCGGCTTGAACAAAGCGTGTCCCAAAGATCCGTTTGCTTTGCCTCGCATTGACCAAACGGATGGCTCGGAGCTTTTGTGTTTTCTCGATGCATACTCAGGATACCACCAGATTAAGATGAGGAAGTTGGACCAATTGGCCACTTCGTTCACCACACCTTACGACACGTTCTGCTATGTCATGATGCCCTTTGGGCTAAAAAAACGTAGGTGCTACGTACCAGCGGACAATGCAGCATTGCCTACACGATCAAATTGGTCGGAATGTTCACGCCTATGTGGACGATATAGCGGTGATGTCTAAAACGTCAAACGACTTAATCTCCGACTTAAAAGAAACCTTTGATAATCTCTAGAAATACAACATGATGCTTAACCCTAAGAAGTGCGTCTTCGGGGTTCCACTCGGCAAATTTTTGGGCTTCATCATTTCCCAGCACGGAATCGAGGCCAACCCGGAGAAAATCAAGGTCATCCTAAACATAAACTGTCCGACATGCCTGAAGGACATACAACGGCTGACTTGGAGAGAAGGCTAGTCGGTTCATCAGCCGACTTGGAGAGAAGGCTCTGCTGATGTACAAGTTGCTAAATAAGGCAGACAAATTCACATGGACGGACAAAGCAGAAGCAGCATTGAAGCAGCTAAAGGATATACTTTCCTCGGCACCTATCCTTGCAACACCCGAGCCTATGGAGCCTATATTAATTTACATAGCGGCCACTAACCGGGTAATCAGCATATCGTCATGGTAGAGTGGAAAGAACCAGGCTATGACTACGGAGTCCAACGACCAGCTTACTATGTAAGTGAGGTCTTGACGGAGTAAAAGTAGCGTTATCCGCACTACCAGAAGATATCTTATGTAGTGTTCCTTGCTTCTCGGAAGCTAAGGCACTACTTCCAGGAGCACCCTATCACAGTTGTGAGAAAAGCTCCACTGTCCGACATCATCAACAATAGCGACGCCACAGGCAGAGTCACGAAGTGGGGCATTGAACTTGTCTCCTTCGAGATTACCTACAAGAGATGCGACGCTATCAAATCGCAGATCTTAGAGGATTTTATTGCATATTGGACGGAGATGCCAGATGTTACCCCTATGCCGGAGCCAGAATACTGGGTAATACACTTTGACGGATCAAAGCTACTCAATGGCTTGGGGGCTAGTGTACTGCTATAGTCACCAATTGGGGAGAAACTACACTACGTTATGCAGATCCACTTCGAGGCTACGAACAAGATGGCGGAATATGAAGAACTCATTCACAGACTTCGCATGGCCAAGGATATTGGCATCAAGCACATAGTTTGTTGTGGAGATTCTGACTTGGTTGCCCAGCAGGTGGCTGGAACCTGGAACGTGCGGAACCCTATGATGGCGGCATATCGAGACGAAGTGGACGAGATAGCCAAAAGCTTCTTGGGCTACAAAGTCAAGTATGTACCTAGGGAGCAAAACGAGGCGGCTGATCTACTGTCTAAGCTTGGATCAGGGCACAAAAGAATTCTGCCTTGCGTTTTTCTACAGCATCTATGGACACCATCCGTGAAGGGAGCGGACACCGAGAACCCGGATAGAGTTGACTCTTTCGTTCACACAGTGACAAAGGTCCATCTGGCTTGGACGAAACCGTTCATGGAATATCTCGTACATGGAACTTTTCCCATCGACAAGGTCGAAAGTTGGGAAATAGTACGTCGAGCAAAGGGCTATACCATAATCAATGGATAACTCTACAAAAGAAGCACCACTGGTGTGTACCTTAAGTGTGTTTCCCAGCAAGAAGGTATTGACATCCTTCGTGAGATCCATCTCGGAGATGGCATGCATCACGCCGCTCCTCGATCGTTGGTCTCCAAAGACTTCCGGCAAGGATTCTACTGGCTGACCGCGAAGGCGGACGCCTACAAGCTGGTTGAGACATGCATGGGATGCCAGTATTATGCCCGACAACCCCATGTTCCAGCTGAAGAATTGCGAACAATACCAATAACTAGGTTGTTTGTAGTCTGGGGGCTAGACATGGTTGGTCCAGTACATACGGCACCATGTGGGTTTACGCATCTGCTAGTAGCAGTTGACAAATTCGCCAAATGGATAGAAGCTAAACCCATTAGAAAGCTTGATGGGGCAACTGCCCTTAGGTTTGTCCGGGATCTAGTGGTGAGATTTGGTCTCCCACATAGCATTATCACCGACAATGGCAGCAACTTGTCACTTAGAGAAGTGGGCTTATTGTTGGGAGAAAGGCATTCGACTTGACCTAGCATCTGTGTCACATCCACAGTCTAATGGCCAAGTTGAGCGAGCCAATGGATTAATTCTGCAGGGAATCAAGCCACGTCTTGAGGCACCGTTACATAGAGTAGCTGGAGCCTGGGCGGAGGAATTACCATCTATGCTATGGAGTTTACGAACTACTCCCAGAGATCTACCAGCTACACCCCTTACTTCATGGTATATGGAGCAGAAGCCATCTTGCCTTCGGACATCCTTCACGATTCACCAAGAGTTGCCGCCTATGACGAAGATGACGCTGAAGAATCTAGACGCCTAGATGTGGACCTTCTTGAGGAAGAGCGCGTATTGGCATGCAAAAGATCTGCCATCTATCAGCATAAGCTATGCAGCTACCATAGTCGCCGCGTTCAGCATCGCTCGTTTAAAGAGGGGGATCTGGTGCTCCGACTTAAGCAGAAGAAGTCACACAAATTATCCCCGCCATGGGAAGGACCATTCATCATAAGCAAGGCACTGCTCAATGGGTCTTACTACCGCGTTGACAATCATGAACTTGAGGATAGACCAACGAAGATCATAAGCATAAGCGACGTGACCCGGATGATGACTACCCGGAGCTTGATCGGCCATGAAACATAGCACAACTACGTCCTTTTTATACTTAGCATATTTTTTATCTACTATGTACCTCTTATATGATCAATGAAATAAAGCTCTCTGGTTCACTCATATTTTTGAGTCTTTTACCTCCTTTAGTGTTCATTTTTGGATCGTATAAAACCTTTATGCACAAGCTTTGCGTTTGCACCTGTGAAAATTTTGCCTACGGGCGTTAGCTTAAGTTTTCTGGTTTACACGTTCTTTGTTGTTTTTATGCGGATTCTGGAGTAATGACTTTCGGCACTTGTTGTCGGCGATTTTGTGCTTAGGTTTTTGATGGTGCCATTGGGCATCATCACCTGAGCGCATGGTTCCGACTACAAAAGGTCAAGCATAAGAACCAAGGTAATGGATAAGCCAGCACTTGCTTAAAAAACATTTACATGGTGGAACTAGTACTTAAGTAGCAGGAAATTACAGCTATTGTTTTTCCGCCTTAAGTTAACATGTCAGTTTTTCCGCACACACCAATCCAGAGGAAAACAAATATTACAAAGTGTTTTTATTCCTATGGAGGAGGAGACTTCAAGGCAGCATCGTCAGCAGCAGGAGAGCCATCATCTTCGAAGTCAGTGGTCTTGAGGGACTCGGAGGAGCTCTGGTGGTCGCCGTCAATGATCTCGAGCGGCACGAAGACGTTGTGATCGACCAACTCGGAAACTCTGGTGTCAAAACCCATGAGAGATGCCTAGATAGCCTTGTGGTCAATCTTCTGGCCTTCATCGTCTACGTCGGAAAGACCAGAGGTCATCGTGTCGAGGTCGACATTTTCATAGTGCGCCTTGACCATCGCCAGAGACATCCTTGCGCCAACCCGGGTACATGAAGCTTTCCAGCTTACGATACGCTCGGGGGCTTGACGCAGGATCTCCGAGTACTTCATCATAGAGTCCACCGCCTTGATGTTGATATTGAGAGGCTTGGCAATCTCCTTAGCTTGCTTCACGGTGGTGCTGATGAAGTTTCCGGCGAGGACCATGCATTCCTTTGGCGGAGGAGGCAACTTGGTTAAACCAATAGGAGCTGCATTTCCGACAAACAAAGGATCACATGAGTTCAATAACACAAAAAGTTCAAAGTACCTGTCTTACAGAAGTACAAGACGGAGATCACTTACCAAAGATGCTCGCTTCCTCTTGCTGGAGTGTCTCTGCCATGGAGTTCCGCTCTTGTCGGAGAATCTTGTAAGCCTCAAGGTTGCTCTAATTCTGCTCATCGGCAGCTTTCTTCTGCTCCTTGAGGATTACAATTTCCTCCTTCAAGCGATTCATCTCCGTGTTGGCAGACTCCTGCAATGCTTTCATGGATTCCACGTGCATCTTCAGGGTATCAGTCCTCTCCTGCTTGAGGATCTTGTTTTCGCTATCCAGCAACTCAATGTGCTTGGATTGCTCAACAATGTTCTTGGCCTTGGCGATGGTCTCTGCAAGTCGGAGAAAGAACATCATAGAGTGAGTAATCGGAGATTGATGGCACAATACCAAGTTGATTGCGAAATCGAAAGGAAAAATAGACTCTTGCTCTTGGTGATTTGTTCTTTCAAGAAGGCAGTTTTACCCTTTTTGGCTTCCAGCTTAGCACGCATCTTATGGAACTTCTCATTGGCGACGCCTCTCCGAGCATTCTCATTCTGTGGAAAGAAGATAAAAATCACTTAGTCTACTTGGAGCATCTAGCCGGATAATTATCCACCTAAGAGGCTTGGGGGCTACAGTGAGAGTTTCTAACTAGGTAAAATGCTTAGTCTTTCTTTAAGCATCTAGTCGAAACTAATTCAGTTTTCACCTAGAAGCTTAGGGGCTATAGTACGAGCTTTAAGCTCAGCAATATGCTTAGTCTTTCTTTAAGCATCTATTCGGAACTAATTCTATTTCAACTAGAGGCTTGGGGGCTACAATATATAAATTTACAAACACTGAGTATTGTCGTGGTATTGCCGACGAGTACGCCATGGAGGGGTCCTCACAGTGCGTGTTTAGAGAAGTGGGGAAGGCGGACGGTTGACGGGTACGAAGTAACACAGCTTACCCAGCTTCAGATCCCACGACGGTGGCGGAATCCTACTCCTGCTATAAATCACTATAAGGGCAATACGCCGAGTTCCAGTGATTGGTTCGCTGTGCGAGGTTGTGTGACGTTTGTCTATGATCGTCTGAGATTGTGCCCTAAAGGCTCCCATAGGCCCGACTTATATAGTCGCCAGGTCCTAGGGTTACAGGGAAAAGTCCTAGCCGGACATGTTACAGAGTCCTACACTGTCTATTACTAGTCTTGTGTATTTTGCACTCCAAGGCTCTGGGTACGTCGGTGACTCCAACCGTAGCCTTCCTTTATCCGTCATGGGCCTCCCTTCTGGATCCATCTAACCGGGACGCCCAGCAGGCCATAGGCCATGCTACCAACTATGGGCCACCCGGGTTAGCCGGATAAGAGACATGCTATAGGGATACCCATATAGCATATCCCCAATAGTACCCCCCGGAGAACTCCGAGATCTTGCGCCGTCTTGCCTTCTCACGTGGAATGCTCCGTCTAGATGGATGTCGGCAAATCGTCAAGCAATATCTTGAAGTCCTCCTAAAGAACCCTGCAAAGCTTTCTCCGTCTTCAACTTGTAAGTCGGAGAAATATTGAATCTTCCACCTTACTCTTCCGTAGTCGGATCGGGTCCGTCCATGTCGGAATCTTCGATGTGACGGCTCATCTGCCTATGTCAGCTAGGACGACGTAGGCTTAGGTCAGCGATGCCTCGTAACTCACACATGCAGAGAAGACAATCATGTCCGTTTTTCCCACGCGAGCAATACGAACCGTTGGTGGCGATGGTTGGAGACGTAGCGAAATTTCCGCACACGTTCGTGAACACGTCGTCTACGCGACAACCATCCGATTAAGATGCACGAATCTTGACGCTGGAGATGATAAATAGTAACCACGGTGGAATTTCCCCTTTTTACCTCATTCCCCTTGCGTCATCTTCTTCCTCCAGCGCACGCCCATTCGAACTCTCCACGCCTGACTCGCGAAAAAACCCTAGCTTCTAATCTGCACTAGTTGCGCTCAGCCTCACTCCATGGCCAGCAGCAGCAGCGCTTTTCCTTCCATGGCGGCGACGAGCGAAGCCGGCGAGCTCCATCGTCGTGCCTCCAGAGGGGCTAGTCATCCCTGTGTCGGCGGTTATCGAGTCCACCGGCGGTGACCTTAATCTGGCGGCGCTGGAGCCGTTGGAGGAGGAACCAGACTCGCACAAGGGCGACTGGCGCGGTTCGAATATCACAGACCGTGATATCCAAAAGATGATCGCCGGAGGCTACCTTCCTGCGATGGAGGGGCTTGCCTGGCGGGCGGCGCCGGCCGGCGAGGTGACACCTTCTCCTCAATCCGGAGAAAAGGTGTACCTCAAAGCTCAGCTGGTACGCGGCGTCTCTCTGCCTATCTCCAACTTCTTCCTCTCCGTCTTGAATCACTATAGGGTCCAGCCCCAGAACCTTTCCCCCAATAGTATCTTAGTGCTTAGCAACTACGCAGCGCTTTGTGAGGGATACTTAGGGATAAGGCCTAGGTTAGACCTCTTTGTGTACTTCTTCACCGTCAAACGTGAAGCCGGACATAGCAAGGAAGAGCTTAGGAACTGCGGCACGATAAGCTTCAAGATTCGACCTGGCCGGCGGTTCCCCGACATCGTCGGACATGAGTCCTGCAAAAATTGGCAGCGGACGTACTTTTACGGCCCAGACATTCCTCTGGTTGGCCGAGAAGTAACATACCCGGACTTCGTGGACGTAGCCGCCGCTGAAGTTTCCACATGGAGATCCCAAGCCTCCCTTCCCTCCGACCTCGACGCTTCTCGCGCTATAAAGCGGATCGAATGGTTTGTAGAGACGGATTTGACCGGCTTGGACCTAGCCATGTGCTGGTTCATCAGGCGAATCCAACCTCTGCAGCACCGTGCGAAGTTCATGCACGAGTATACCAGCGGTAGAAGGGATAGTCTGACATCTCCGTGGACAACTTCTCGAGCGACTCCGTCAAGCTCCGCCTTAAGGACATCGTTAAGGTGAAGGATAAGAAGCGTGGCTTCACCATCACCTACGACATGTACGTAGACGGCAAGTGCCCAAAGGTAGGTATCTATTTTCCATGTATGACATATACTCCAGTTCTTCCGTCTTGCAAATGTCTTTTTATCTAACACGGTGATTTCTCACTTAACAACTTAGCGATCTAGTGGAGGGCAACCTGGCTGCCCAAATCTATGATCCAAAGATGAAGGAAGTCACGGTCGTGTCCGACGACGAAGCTTGGGTGGCGCGAAAGCGGAAGAGATCCACCTCTAACGCTACTGACGGAGGCAAGAAGAAGAAGACGGAGGGTGGAGCCTCCAAAAATACTACCGCCACGCTGGAGGCGGAGAAAAGAAAATCCATCGGGATTTCTTTTGCTAAAGCACCCCCACTTGTGTAAGCTTCTTTTCTTCCAACATTGTCTATTTATCCGTCTTGATCCTGTACTGATGCATTTTTCACGTTTCAGGAAGAAAGCCACGACCAGCCTCAAGAAGACCTCCAAAACATCAGGGGCTTCTCGAAATATCAAGGATATGCTGCATCGCGACGTCTCTCTCACCATCGCCCCTGCCACTCCTGTCGTCAAGCCCTCATCTGCCCCGACAAGCTCTCAGGCTAAGGAGGCATCAGGCCCTTCCGCCATGGAAGTGGACTCTGGCGCCTCTACTGAGCTTGCTGTTGTCGGCGAGCAGGCGACGCAGGAGAGTAGCGCCCATCAAATGGCTGAAGCTCCGGCTAAGGATGCCATCGGTGGCGGCAAGGCGGTGGTGGAAGCTGGTACTTCTGCCAAAGGCGGCACCCTTGCTCCCTAGAAACCTTTCGAGTTTCCAAAGATAGTCTACCCGGCACTTACGCCGAGTATCAAAACTCTGGTTCCTGGAGAAGTACCGACATCTCCGACGTGCGGTCTTGAGGAGCTCCTCCTTCAAGCTGACATCTTGCGAGGAAACAGTATCTCCTTTGGCAAGCTGCTAGCCAAGAGCGCTACCAATCTCAAGATCATTGCACTGGTAAGTTCTATTTGGCTTTTTGCATTTCATATGAGTAGCCTACATATCCCCCGAGGATGTAGACGCAAAGCCATAGGATTTTGCGTCTAGATGCTCTAAGAGTGACTAAGCTAGAAAACTTCTCACTGTATCCCCCAAGCATTTAGATGGAATGAAATGTTCCGACTAGATGCTTTAAGAGTAGCATACGCAGTGTTTATAAATTTCAGCACTGTAGCCCCCAACCTTCTAGTTGTATCCGAATTAGTTCCGACTAGATGCTTAAAGAAAGATAAGCATGCTGCTAGGTTAAAAACTCTCGCTGTAGCCCCCGAGCGTCTAGGTGGAGGATTTCCAGCTAGATGCTCCAACCAGACTAAGCAACGTTTTAACTTTGTCCTTTTTTCCACAGAACGAGAATGCTCGGAGGGGCATGGCCAATGATAAGTATCAGAAGATGCGTGCAGATCTTGAAGCCTAAAAGGTTAAAACTGCCTTCTTGAAGGAACAAATCATCAAAAAAAGAGTCTGTTTTTTTTTTGCGCATTCCGTCTTGTTTTTGTGCCTACATTCTCCGAGTACTCACTGTGTACTTTGCTTTCTCCGACTTTGCAGAACATGTTGCTAAGGCCAAGGACATTGTCGAGCAGTCCAAGCATATCCAGCAGCTGGACAGCGAGAACAAGATCCTTAAGGAGGAGAGGAAAGATATGCTGAAAATGCATGAGGATTCAATGAAGGCCCTGCAGGACTCCACCACCGTGGAAATCAATCGCTTGAAGGAGGAGCTTGCGATCTTAAAAGATCAGAAGCAAGCTGCTGATGAGCAAAATCAGCGCCACAACGAGGCGTATAAGCTCCTCCAACAAGAGAAAGAATCCTTGGCGGACATCCTCTGGCAAGCTGAAGCCAGCATCTTTAGTAAGTTTTCTCTGTCTTGGATTTCTGTAGTCCGGATACTTTGAATTGTTGAACTCATGCACTTCTTGTCGGAATGTTCAGCTCCTCTGGGTTTGACCCGTTCACCTCCTCCGGCCAAGGAATGCATGGTTCTTGCCGACAACTTTATCAAAACCGCCATCATGCAAGCCAAGGATATCGCCAAGCCCCTCCAGATAAACATCAAGGCATCAGACTCTATGGTGAAGTACTCGGAGATTCTGCGCCGAGCCCCCAAGCGTATCACGAGCTGGAAAGCTTCTTGTGCACGGGTTGGCGCAAGGATGGCACTGTTGATGGTGAAGGCACACTATGAAGATGCCGACATCGACACGGTGACCTCTGGCATTCCCGACGCAGACGATGATGGCAAAGAGATTAATCATGAAGCCATCGTGTCATTGACGGGGATATGCCTACCGGGGTATGCCAGCAGGACGTTTCCTACTGGCCCAGGTGCCAGTGAGTGGGCCTGCAGGACGGCGACTGGATCAAGATCTGGCGTGGACTCAAGCGACTGGAAGCTGAAGGCCCAGAAGTTTAGATAGGCCCAGTCGGATTAGGTTAAAGAATCGCTGAAACCTTAAATGATTCGGTTGAGATCTGTAAACCCTAGGGAGGTGAGTCTATATAAACCTCCGTAGAGGACGCATAGAGGATACGTTCCATCATACACCCAAGCGACTCGCTGTCTATCCACCGAGCTCGCCCCATTGTACTCTCCCCATAATACAATCTAGCAGGAGTAGGTCTTTACCCTCCGGGGGGCCGAACCTAGGTAAATCCTTGTGTCTCAGCCCTCATCTCGCACTGCAGATGGCTGGCTGCCCTTGCCCCATGTTCTACTACTCGCTGCCGATTGCAGCATCTGCTGTGGTCATTCCCACGACAGTGGCGCCCACCGTGGGGCCTGGCCGGTCAGGCCGGTGTTCTGCGGCGAGATCCAATCTGCCCATCAACGAGACGATCGCCACCGGCCGCATGATTGCGATCGGCAAGATGCTGTAGATCTTGTCGAGCAGCTACGTCCCAGCGGCGCGACCCGTCACGCGCAGCATGATCCTGCCGGTCGGCACGATCAGCCTCTTCGTCGGCCTCACCGACGTCATCGTCTCGGAGGACTCGGCTCGCATCCGCGAGTCGCCGCCACGCGACCGGCTCTCTGAGAGCCAGGTCCGCACGATCCACCGCCTCGCCTCCGAGTACGACTCGGCCCACAACAACACGACCGAAACCACCGAGGCCACGGAAGACGCGGCTCTCAACGACAACGCCGATTCGGCGACCCCGGCGTCACTCACCGGGTCCATTGTCGCCGCGTCACCCGCGGGCTCCATCACCCAGGTCTCCAACGTCGGAGACTTCGAGGATCCCTCTATCCTAGGGATCTTCGACTTTGATTCCGGGTCGGAGAACTCCGCCGACCTCCACGACGGAACCGGACGCCACGCCGTGACCTACATGGCGACTGGCGCCGACCCGCTGGAAGATCCATTCTCCACGCTGATCCCTCCCAACGTGACGGCAACGGAGGTCGAGGAACTCCGCCTGAAACTGGCGGAAGCAGTCCGCAAGGAGCAAGCCGAGCGCGAAAAATTTCGCCTCGAGCAGGTGACAGCGCAGGAGCTGTCGCGCTACCACCAGCTCCGAATCAGGTCGCGCCTGAACCCCACTGTCCAGGGCGCGCCCTGAATTTCGACGACAAGAACGACCCGGCCCGCGCGGCCGAGCGCGCGATCTGCGAGAACGCGCCACCAGGAGGAAGCACTCGGCCCCCACCAGGGTCAACGGCCAATGGCGCCCCGCCACCACCCAACCGCGCACCCCCCAGGGACCAGCCGAGGATCATGGTCTCCTCACGGGAGCGAGACGTGAACGGCCTACCGCTCTTCTCCACCCCAATGGACAACCTCGTCGCGGGCCGAGCAGCAGTCGACAACATCGCAGCCACTGGTGAAGGCGCCCTGCAGATCCAGTACGCCAAGGCCCTGTTCGCAAAAGTGGTCGAGCAACAAAACGCAGGCGTCGACTCATAGGGTCGGATGTACTCGCGTTCATCGGGCAGGAGAGCGGCCTCAAGCGGCCGCCCCATGGCGGCAAACACCCTCAACTGCCCGCCGTCCGAACCACTACAGCTCCAACACCGACCCGCGAACGCGACACTCTCCACCAACGACCCCCGGCCGGTGACCAACTTCGTCGCCGCCAACGGTCAAACCGTCGACGCCCGTACCCACATCATCAACAACCAGAGCTGGCGCGCACGCCAGCCCGACGACCTGCGGCATACACTCACCAACCGCCGCGACGGTGAGCCGAGGGGGTCGCTAAGCCGACTCGGACCCCGGTGCTTCGGACCGATGATCCGAGGCAAGAGATACCCGGCGAACTTCAAAGCGCCGAAGGAAATAGAGAAGTATGACCCCTCGTACGACCCCTCCGTGTGGATGGATACCTACCTCATGGCGATGGGGATCGCCGGCCACACCGATCTACTAGCCGCCCGCTACCTTCCCTTGATGATGGAGGGAGCGTGCAGGCAGTGGATCAACACTCTTCCCGCGGATAGCATAGACTCCTGGGAAGAGATGCGCGACGCCTTCGTCAGGCACTTCGAGGGTTCATACACCCGCGCCACCACCATCGAGGACCTGGAACGATGCGTCCAGGGACCTCGCGAGTCGACCCGCAGCTGGGTCCAACGGTGGCAAGAACTGTGGTACAACGCGGTCGGCATCCACCCAGATACCGCGATCCACTTCTTCAAGACCTCGTGCCGCTACGAGCCCCTGGTCGCCAAGCTCAAACGAGCGTACCGCACACTCGACAACATACCGGATCTCCTGGAGATCTCCAAAAGGTACGGGGAGGAAGATCCAAACCAAGAAACCGATGACGATTCGGGAGGACAACGCCGCACGAGCGGCCACGACAATGGAAGATGATCCAATCTATGCTACAGAAACACTCGCCTCACCGGCAAACGCCGTAGTGACGGGCGAGTCGACTTCGTCACCAACGCTGGATATGTGCAGCGCGAGTCCAAGAGCTTCCGCCGCGACGGGGGGGCAACGCCGCGACGGCGTCAACTATAAGGCGAAGCCGAGGTTCGACCCCGCGACCCTTCTTAACCAACCTTGTGTATTTCACAGCAGGGAAGGAAAGCCCGCTACGCACACGACCGCCGACTGCCACTCTCTCAAGGAGATCAAGAAGGCACGGCGCGCGCAGGAAGACCCCGACAACAACCCGCCAAACGGCGGAAATTCGGCAGCGTGGCCGGCTCGCTCCACACCTTCACAGGCTTCAACACAAAGCGCGAGAAGAAGGTCATCGCCCGCGCCGTCGCCGTCAACGCGGTGTCCCAGGTGGACGTCCCCCAGTTCCTCAACTGGTCTGAGCAACCAAATACGTGGAGCCGCCAGGACCACTCGCCACGGATCGAGTACCCAGGCCGAGTCGCCCTGGTGGTCAAGCCCAAGGTGGGAGACTACTGGCTCCCCAAGACATTGATGGACAGCGGCAACTCCATCAACATCCTGTACCTGGACACCTTCAGGCGACTGCGGCTCCCACAGTAGATGATCGAGATGACCTACACCATGTTCCACGGCATCGTCCCCGGTCGGAAGGCGTACCCGATCGGCAAGGTCACGCTGCCAGTCACCTTCGGCACACCGGCAAACTTCCGTACCGATCGGATCGTCTTCGAACTGGTGCCCTTCGATAGCCCCTACCACTACGTCCTGGGGCGCCAGGCGTTCGCCAAGTTCATGGCGGCGCCCCACTACGCGTACAACGCGATGAAGCTCCCGGACCTCGCGGCGTCATCACCATCCACGGCGACCCCGACATGGCCGCCGAGTGCAAGGCCAAAGGAGCCAAACTCGCCGATGCCGTCATCACGGTAGAGGCCAACCACGCCTACGAGCTCGCCAAGTACGCGAGCGGGGTCAACAACGACGACCCCACCATACTCAAGAAGCCCAACTCGGAGGACGGAAACACCTCAGCCTTCGAGGCAACGACGCATACCTGCACCGTCGAGCTGGTCCCAGGCAACTCCAGCCAGACGGTGACGATCGGGACGGGCATGAGCCCAGCATAGGAAGGCGCGCTCATCGAGTTCCTCCGTGAGAACAGGGACATCTTCGCATGGAAGCCCTCTGACATGCCTGGTGTCCCTAGGGAACTCGCTGAGCACAAACTCAACGCCGACTCCAAAGTGCGACCTGTCAAGCAGTCGCTGCGGCCCTTCAATGAAGAGCGCCGCCGAGCCATCACCGAGGAGGTGTAGCGTCTACTCGCTGCAGGCTTCATCCGGCCAATCAAGTACTCTAAGTGGCTGGCAAACCCAGTCCTGGTCGAGAAGAAAAATGGGACCTGGAGGATGTGTATCGATTACACAAACTTAAACAACGCCTGCCCGAAAGAGCAATTCGTCCTCCCGCGGATCGACCAAATCATCGATTCCACCGCGGGCTCGGAGTCGCTATGCTTCCTCGACGCCTACTCTTGGTACAACTAGATCAAAATGTCTGTTGAGGACGAAGAAAAGACGGCGTTCATCACGCCATTCGGAGCCTTCTGCTACACTGCCATGACCTTCGGCCTAAAGAATGCCGGGGCAACCTACCAGCGGTGCATGCAGGAGTGCCTTGCGAGCCAAATTGGCCGCAATATCCACGTCTACATCGACGACATGGTGGTGACGTCCGCTCGCCAGAGCGACCTACTCGCTGACCTGGCGGAAACATTCGCCAACCTGCAGAAATACAAGATAAAGCTAAACCTAGGCAAATGCACCTTCGGTGTACCAGCTGGGCAGCTACTGGGATACGTAGTATCCAAGCGCGGGATCGAGGCGAACCCCACCAAGATCGACACGATCGCTCGACTCGGCAAACCCGAGTGCCTGCGCGACGTCCAGAAGCTGGTCGAGCGAGTCGCGGCTCTCAGTCGCTTCATCCCCCGATTGGGCGAAAAGGCGATGCCCCACTACCGCCTGATGCGCAAGAACCCCACCTTCTAGTGGGACAAGGAGGCGGATGATGCGCTCCGCGACCTCAAGAAGGTTCTACTCGCAGCACCTCTACTCGCTGCCCCCGTCGACAAGGAACCCATGCTGGTCTACGTCATGGCTTCTGAGCGCGTCGTCAGCGCCGTCATGGCCGTCGAACGACCAGAGGAATGAAAGGAGCGCCCGGTGCAGCGACCAGTGTACTACATCAGCGAAGTCCTCACCGAATCGCACCAGCGCTACCGCAATACCAGAAACTGGTATACACGGTCTTCAGAGCACAGCGGCGACTGCCACACTACTTCCAGGAGCACCCGATAATGGTTGTCTCCTCAACACAGTTGCAGGACATCATCCGCAACCGTGAGGCGATCGGGAGAGTCGCCAAGTGGGCCGTCGAGATCGGCGTCCACAACATCAAGTACGAGCCACGCAAAGCGATTAAGTCGTAGGCCCTCGCGGACTTCATCGTCGACTGGGAAGAGGCCCAGCAGCCAGAAAAGCTGCCATACCTGCATTACTGGAGCTTACACTTCGACGGCTCCAAGAACGCAGACGACACAGGAGCAGGGATCGTGCTAAGTTCTCCAAAGGGCGACAAGCTCCACTACGTCCTCTGCCTTGACTTCACCCCCTGCACCAACAACATGGCCGAGTATGAGGCGCTACTCCACGGCATGCGAGCTGCCAAGGAAATGAACGTCAACCGCCTGCGCTGCTACGGAGACTCCGACCTCGTCGCCGGGAAAGTCGCTGGCACCTGCGACGCCGTCTCCCCCACCATGGCGGCATACCGCCAAGAAGTGGACAAGCTGGGTGGACACTTCGCAGGCTACTCCGTCGAGTGGATTGATAGGCGGAAGAACGAGGAGGCCAACACACTCTCCCGCATCGGCTCGGCCCGACTCGCACCACCCGCCGGCGTCTTCCTCGACACCATCACCAAGCATTCTGTCTCACCCCCAAGGGAGATCGACATCGGAATCCCGCTGCAACCAGAGGCAGCCCTGGTCGCACTTATCGCCGAGCCAGACGACTGGACCACGCTGTACACTTCCTACTTGGAAGGAGGCACCCTGCCAGCGGATGAAACGGATGCCCGGATGATAGCACGCCGCTCAAATCCTTCGTCATCATCAACGGCGAGCTCCACAAGCGCAGAATGACCGGCGTGTTCTAACGCTGCGTTCAACCCACTGAAGGACACAAAATCCTACAAGACATTCACTCCGGCGACTGCGGCCACCACGCCGGCGCCCGCTCTCTGGTCGCAAAGGCTATGCGACACGGCTTCTACTGGCCCACCGCACACGCAGATGCTGTCGACATTGTCCAGCGGTGCGTCGGATGCCAGAAGTACGCCAACCAGACCCACGTGCCGAGCTCGGCGCTCAAGACAATCCCCATCACCTGGCCGTTCGCCGTGTGGGGCATGGACATGGTAGACCCTTTCAAGATGGCCCCCTCCGGCTTCACCCACCTCCTAGTCGCAGTCGACAAATTCACAAAATGGGTGGAGGCCAAGCCAGTCCGCAAATGCGACGGGAAGACCGCCACCAAGTTCCTACGCGAGCTCATCTATCGCTACGTGTTCCCAAACAGCATCATCACGGACAACGGCACCAACTTCGCCAAAGGAGCCATGGCCAAGTTCTGCGAGGAACATCACATCCGACTCGACCTCGCCTCAGTCGCCCAACCGGAGTCCAACGGCCAGGAGGAACGAGCCAACTAGAGCATCCTCCATGGCCTGAAGCCATGGCTCCAAGTACCACTCGAGCGCACCACCGGGTGCTGGGTCGAGGAGCTACCCTCCGTCATTTGGGGCATTCGCACCTCCGTCAATAGGTCGACAGGATTTACACCCTTCTTCATGCTGTACGGCGCCGAGGCAGTCATGCCCACCGACCTCGAGCACGACTCGCCAAGGGTGGTTAACTACACGGAGGTTGCAAAAGAACTTGCACGACAAGACGGAGTCGACCAGCTCGACGAGGCACGCGACCTAGCTTGCTCCCGCACCGCCATCTACCAGCAAGGGCTCCGCCGCTACCATAGCCGGCGAGTAAGGACTCGCACTTTCCAGGAAGGCGACCTGGTACTACGCCTCATCCAGGACAATAAGGGCATGCACAAGCTCTCCCCCCCTTGGGAGGGACCATTCTCCATCGGGCGAGTCCTAGGCAACGATGCCTACTACCTCACCGACGTCCGAGGAGATGGGAAACTCGACTTCAAGCGACCGTGGAATGTAAACCTCTTACGGAAGTTCTACTCCTAGAACTCCATACATGTACCCTCCACCTGCTATGAAATAAAAAAGATCGGTTACCGCAAATTGCGTCTACTCTCCGTGTCTTGTGCCACTCGCACTCGTAATAACAGCGTTAAGCTATTCGCAGAAGTCAACCTATGGTAAAGCGACCGGCACGGCCAAGTAGTGCGGTACAAGGGCACTGGGAGACCCCAGGCCTTCTAACGTCCACAAAAAACGCCAACCCGGAGCCCCATTGGAGTCGCCTAGCCCAACTGGCTTACCGAGCCAAGACAACTGCCCTTGCTCCTCACACCAACCAAAGTCATCCGCATCCTCAGCACAGCGACTCGAACGGCCAAGTACCACGCTCGGGGACTGACGTCCAGTCAAATAAGAGCGGCTAGGGAAAAACGCCCAGTATTAGAGCGTGCCTAGGACTCGCCATGCGACTGATCCTTCGGGTCAGGAAGGAGTGACACGCTTACTCTAACGCGCTTAGTCCTCACCTACCTTGGAGCTGCGACTAGAACCACCAAGTACCACGCTCGGGGACTCGGCTACCTGACCTCGTTCGTGCAAGGGAAAACGGTCAAGTAAAGAGTACCCACGGGAGTCGCCCTGCGAATGGCTCTCCGAGATCTGGCGAGTCGACCTCAATAGCAAAACAATTGACAAAACATTCAAAATCACAAACACATAACAAACGAGGTAAACCCCATAAAAAGGGCGGACGCGCTCGGGGACTCGTCCAATCAACACTCAAAATCGCGAAACAATTCACAAAACAACACGAATTTCCTTTACAGCAGAACAAAGTCATTCCAAAATACAAGAAAAGTTCAATGGCTATTTGTTACTAACGCCCCAGGGCACAATGCTTCTACTCCGCAGGTTTCGATGTCGACTCGCCGCCACCCCTGCGGTTGCGAATGAAGGGCACGTACGGGTTCGACGGGTACGTCGTCAACTCACCCGCCATCGCCGCACGGAACGGCTGCTCGACTTTAAAGTCCAGATGCTTAAGTTCGGGATCGTTGGGGGCGATAGTCGTCTCCTGATAGGGGAGGAGGTCGCCCATCGCCCAAACGCGATCGGAATACACCGCAGCCCGGTCCGTCAGCTTCAGCACCTCGGCAGTCTCCACAGAGCCCGTCGACGAGGGGTAGCCACTCGTCACATCATCAAGGTCAAAGTCCTTCGGGAAATGGGCAAGCCCAAGGCTGAGCGCCGTCGCTGCCCCGTGCCGGAAGGCAGACCGCGTCATGAATTCGACGACCGATGGAGCCTTCTCCAGATAACTCCATACCTCGACGAGGTCGCTGGGAATCACTTCCGTGGGCGATATCTCCTGAAGATATGCTCGAATGCAAGTCGCGGACAACACGGCCGAGTCGACCGGAGTGGTCACACACTGCCGCGCGTCGTATGACTGCGCCTCCTCCGAGCTATCAATAGTCCGGCCTGTGGACAGAAGCCGGCAGTGAGTACACCAACGACTCCACAACACAGCTATTGCAGGCAGAGGAAAGAGGAAGAAAGGCTTACCAATTAGTGGACGGCAGAGGCCCGTGATGAAGCTTTGAAGCGGAGGAGAAGTCGTTCTGTAGCCCAAAAACGAGTGCGTCAGACACCTTCCGCTCTTCAGCGGCAGTGGTAACAGCAGCTTTCGCTCGCCCCTCCGCCTTCGCCTCCGCCTTCGCCTCCTTGAGCTCACGCTCCAGATCAGCGATTCTCTTCTCTACTGTACTCAAAGCAGATTGAGCCGCCGTCAGGTCGCCCGCCGGGACAATGCCCCGGCGGACCTCCTCCGCCTCGGCTGCAATTGCTCGGAGTCCCTTGTTTGTCTCCTGGACGGCAACGAGTTCCCTTTCCATGCGACACTTTGCTGCAAGCCCATCGGCCGATTCGTGTTGCAGGCCCTGCGCACAAACTAAACCGTCAACAACACTGAAAATCCTAGGTGCCCACCCGCTGAAATTCAGCGACTAGGCACTCGGGGACTGGACATCGAAAATCCTAAGTGCCCACCCGCTGAAATTCAGCGACTAGGCACTCGGGGACTGGACGCTACAAAAACACTAAGAATCCGACCACTAAAATTCAGTGGCCCGATCCTCGGGGACTGGACATACCTGGATGGCTGCGCCTAGCATGCCGTGAAGTTGCAGCGCGTCCACAGAAGCAAGCATGACCGGAGTGTGGCCGCGACGCTGCTCGACCTCCGTCTCAGCGACCCCAGGCGTCTGGCTCGTTGGCGCCGCGCCACTCGCTGTGGCCGCCTTGGCCATGAAGGGAGGGAAAGTTGCAGCGGATGCCGCGACACCACTAGGAGCCGGCTCGGCCACTTCTGGCGAAGAAACAGCCTCCTTGGTCTTCAAGGCCACCTCCGCCGCAGTCGGAGGTTCGCTCGGAGCAACCGCCGTGTCATCAGAGACTGTGACGACGTCGTCGCCTTTCGCCCTCTTGGCACTGTCGGCGGGAGCAGCGACTTCATCGGTTTTCCTCTCCCGTGAGGGGTCCTCCTCGGTGACGACTGGCGGAACCTTGGCCACAAAAGGATGGCCGATCTTTGTAACTCCAGTCCTGTGAAACAACCATATGAATAAGACTGTCCGACTACAACGGAAGACAAGCAGATGAACAGGACTTACTTGGCGACTGGTATGAACCGCAGACCGGTGCGGATGCTGGCAGGCTTGTCCAGCTCGGGCCCCAACTTCTGACTGAGGCCCATCTCGAATACACCATGTGCCCAAGACACAGAGGGTTTCATCGAAGACGAGGCTGCGGCAGGAGCCTCCGTAACAACGGCTGCGGGAGCTTCCCTGGGAGGCGAAGCTGCTGCGGCCGGAGTAGCTCCCAACCCAGAGACCGGGGCGAATGGAGGTGGCAGCGCCGCCAGAGGCACCTCGTCCAGGGAGGCTGTAGCCTCTAGCGCCATGTTCGTGCGCGCCGCCTCGCCCTTAGCCGACCTGGTGGCGTCAGAACTGGTCGCGGATCGGGGCGGAGATGTCTGCTTTGCCGGCCTCGTCTTCCTCTTCGACGGAGCCTTCGCCTCCTTCTTTTTCTTTTTCTTCAACGGCGTGGCCTCATGTGAGGTGTGATCGGGAAGCTCGTCGTCATCATCATCATGACGCTAGAGGCTTCTACTCGCTTCGAGCTCGCGCTGGTATTGCCCGCGAGTCTTGCGAATTGTTGGGGCGGCGTCATCCACGGGCTCGTTTTCGTTGTTGTCATCATCATCACCATCGTCGCTCTCGACGTCGCCTTTGGCGGATGGCGACTCGCTCCCGTCCTGGATGGACGAGCTAGAGTTCTCGTCGTCTGCGGGTGGGAGCCACCCTTCTACCACTTGCAACAACTACAATAAGCATGAGACAGCGTCAGCACAACCGCGAATGCATCATCTGCGACTGCGAGTGGTGGCAAAATGGCGACTTACCGTCGGAGCTGGGCGCCTTGCGGTATAGGGGGCGACCCCGGCCTTCACGTCCAGGTACATCGCCTGGGTAATTTTTTCAGGGCCAGAGTGTAGTCGTCAAGATGCCATTCGGCGAAGGAAGACTTCGTCGGATCATCCTTAACCGTGTACTCGTACATGTAATGGTCGCGGCGGGCCAAGGGCACGAGCCGCCGCATGAACCAGCAGTTGTAGAGGTTAATGGTCTGGAGGCCCTTCTTCTTTAGACCGCGGATGGTTTGCAACATTTCTTCGACAACCATCCGCTGATCCAGCGGGAGCTTGCCGACCTGGAGCCAACGCGGTTCGGGCCGGTCGGTGGAGTACCTTGGAAGCGCCACCTCGCCGTCTGTAGTCGACTCGGTGACGTAGAACCAGGATTTCTTCCATTCGTTTGCCGCCTTGGCGGGCAGCATCAGGTCGAAGAACGATGCCTTCGACTTCAGCTGGAATGTCAGGCCACCCGCAGCCAGCATCGGGCCACCTGATTCTTCGCGGCTGATCCTCCTGTGGAACAGATCTTGCCACAAGGGGAAGTAGGGCCTATAGCCCAGATAGCACTCGCAGAACGCCACGAAAATGGCGAGCTGCTCGATGCTATGCGGGCCTAGGTCCGACGGCTGGATCCCGTAGTAGGCGCAGAAATGCCGGAAGAAGAGGGAAGTGGGAAACCCCAGCCCCGCTCCAGGTGGCTGGTGAAGCAGATGAATTCTCCATCGCGCAGGTCCGGAGTCACTTCTCCGGCCGCAGGGATGCGCCATCTACCGGCGCGCAGGATCCCGGCCTCCTCAAAGGACGCCAGTAGCGCCCTGGTACACTTGGATCTGCCCCATGGTTCGGTGGAGGGGGCCATTGGTTGGAAGTTCGCGGAGGTCGGGGCTCTCTGGATTGGTTGGATCGCGATGCAGAGTGGAAAATGGATATGGGCAAGATCGGAGGAAGGATGAAGGAGTGTTTCCCCGTTTGCCTGTCATTCTCCTTATATAGCGGTTGCTACCCGCCAATTTCGGGAGCCGTTACTACGCGGTAATTACGCCGAAGTTACCATTGGATTACCCCAATGGCTAGTTTGACCCCAATTGACGGTCCAACTTCATCCATTCGACTCGTCGCTCCGCGTGACTCGACGATTCGCCGACCTGATCACTATAACAGTGACTGAGTATTCGCCGACCCGTTCGCCGACCTGCGACCCGATTGGTCGCCGTTATTGCGACTAGAATAACTAGTTTTTCCTTTATTCAGGAGTCCGCCGTCGATTCGACTGGGTGTCCGCATTGGACCCGTATACTCCGACCGCCAGCGAACGCCTGCGACCAATCAACGACGGCCTCGGGGACTACTAACGGGGATATGCCTACCGAGGTATGCCCAGCAGGACGTTTCCTACTGGCCTAGGTGCCAGCGAGTGGGCCTGCAGGACCGCGACTGGATCAAGATCTGGCGTGGACTCAAGCGACTGGAAGCTGAAGGCCCAGAAGTGTAGATAGGCCCAGTCGGATTAGGTTAAAGAATCGCTAAAACCTTAACTGATTCGGTTGAGATCTGTAAACTCTAGGGAGGTGAGTCTATATAAACCTCCCTAGAGGACGCATAGAGGATACATTCCATCATACACCCAAGCGACTCGCTGCCTAGCCGCCGAACTCGCCCCATTGTACTGTTCCCATAATACAGTCTAGCAAGAGTAGGTCTTTACCCTCCGGGGAGCCGAACCTGGGTAAATCCTTGTGTCTCGGCCCTCATCTCGCACCGCAGATGGTTGGCCGCCCTTGCCCCATGTTCTACTAATCGCTGCCGATTGCAGCATCTGCCGTGGTCATTCCCACGACAGTCATTGCTCGCGGGCTATGACACCAGAGTTGCCGAGTTGGTGGATGTTAACGTCTTCGTGCCGATGAACACCATTGATGGCGGCAACCAAAGCTCCTCCGAGTCTCTTCACACCACCGACTTCGAGGGTGGTTCTCCTGCTGGTGATGACGCTGCTTCCAAGTTGCCTGCGCCAAAGGAATGAAAAACAACTTTGTAATATTTGTTTCACCTTTGGTGCATATGCGGAAAAAACTATGTATTTAACTTAAGGCGGAAAACAATGTTGTATGTCCTGCTACTTAAGAATTAGTTTCCAGCATGTATATATTTTTTAAGCAAGTGCTGGCTTATCCATTACTTTGGTTCTTATGCTTGACCTTTCGTGAGTCGGAAGACTCGTTGTCGGAACCATGCACTTAGGTGATGATGCCCAATGGAACCGTCAATAACCTGAGCACAAAATCACCGACAATAAGTGCCGAAAGTCACTACTCCAGAATCCACATAAAAACGACAAAGAACGTGTAGACCAGAAAACTTAAGCTAACACCCGTAGGCGGAATTTTTCACAAGTGCAATCGCAAAGCTTGTGCATAGAGGTTTTACATGATACAAAAATGAACACTAAAGGAGGTAAAAGACTCAGAAATTTGAGTGAACCAGAGAGCTTTATTTCATTGATCATATAAGAGATACACAATTAGATAAAAATGCTAAGTGTAAAAAGGACGTAGCTGTGCTATGTTCCATGCCCGATCAAGCTACGGGTAGTCATCATCCGGGTCACTTCGCTTACGCTTATGATCCTCATTGGGTCTATCCTTCAGTTCACGATTGTCAACGAGGTAGTAAGACCCATTGAGTAGCGCCTTGCTTATGATGAATGACTGGAAGTGGATTTGCAGAACGTAGTGTAGCTTGTCTCCTGTTGGTGACTGTAGCAATACACCAGCCCCCGAGCCGTTGAGCAGCTTTGATCCGTCAAAGTGCATCACCCAGTACTCTGGTTCCGGCAATGGAGTAGCATCTGGCATCTCCGTCCAATCTGCAACAAAATCCGCCAAGGCTTGTGATTTGATAGCGTCGCGCCTCTTGTAGGTGATCTCGAAGGCGGCAAGTTCAATGCCCCACTTCGCGACCCTTCCCGTAGCGTCACTGTTGTTGATAATGTCGGACAGTGGAGTCTTGCTCACCACTGTGATTCGGTGCTCCTGAAAGTAATGCCTCAGCTTCCATCAAGCAAGGAATACTCCATAAGCTGTCTTCTGGTAATGCGGGTAACGCTGCTTGGACTCCGTCAAGACCTCTCTTACATAGTAAACTGGTCGTTGAAATCCGTACTCATAGCCTGGTTCCTTCCGCTCTACCACGACGATGATGCTGATTACCCGGTTGGTTGCCGCCATGTAGATTAACAGGGGCTCTCCAGGCTCGGGTGCTGCAAGGACGGGTGCTGTGGAAAGAATCTCCTTGAGCTGCTTCAATGCTGCATCTGCTTCGTCTGTCCATGTGAATTTGTCCGCCTTCTTCAGCAACTTGTACAGTGGCAGAGCCTTCTCTCCATGTTGGCTAACGAACCGAGTAACTACTACAACACAACCTGTTAGTTGTTGAATGTCCTTTAGGCATGTCGAACGGTTTATGTTTAAGATGGCCTTGATTTTCTCCGGGTTGACCTTGATTCCGCGTTGGGAAACAATGAAACCCAACAGTTTGCCTGTTGGAACACCGAAGACGCACTTCTTAGGGTTAAGCATCATGTTGTATTTCCGGATATTATCAAAGGTTTCTTTTAAGTCGGAGATTAAGTCATTTGATTTTTTCAACATCACCGCAATATCGCCCACATAGGCGTGAACATTCCGACCAAATTGGTCGTGGAGGCAGCGTTGCATTGTCCGCTGCTACGTAGCACCTGCTTTTTTCAGCCCGAAGGGCATCGTAACATAGCAAAACGTGTCGTATGGTGTAGTGAACTAAGTGGCCAATTGGTACGACTTCCTCATCTTGATTTGGTGGTATCCTGAGTATGCATCGAGAAAACACAAAAGCTCCGATCCAGCCGTCGAGTCAATGACTTGGTCAATGCGAGGCAAAGCAAACAGATCTTTGGGACATGCTTTGTTCAAGCCAGTGTAATCAACGCACATTCTTAATTCATTGGTTCCCTTTTTAGGGACAAGTACAGGATTGGCCAGCCATCGGGTGTGAAGGACTTCTCGGATAAATCTAGCTTTATGTAACCTAGCTATCTCCTTGCCAATGGCGGGTCTCTTCTCATCTCCAAAGCGTCGTAGAGGTTGTTTCACTGGTTTGCATTTTGGATCGATGTTTAAGCTGTGCTCGGCAAGTTTCCTAGGTACACCTTTCATGTCGGCAGGTTGCCAGGCAAAGATGTCCCTATTCTCACGTAGGAACTTGACGAGTGCGCTTTCCTATTTGGGATCCAGGTTCGTCCCAATGGCGATGGTCTTGGAAGCATCACCTACCACAAGTTCCACAAGATTGGTCTCGATGGTGGCCTTGAACGCAGGAGCGGAGTCGGAGATCTTCTTCTTCAACGCGGGCATCTCTGAGTCATCGACCTTGCTCTGGATCTCCTTGAATTCTTCGCTGTAGAGGACAGCTTCTGCAATGGCTACTTCATTAATCTCTCAGTCCCTTGCCTTGGTAAAGCTTCCGGATACGGTGATGACACCGTTTGGTCCGGGTATCTTGAGTTTGTTGTAGACGAAGCATGGCTTGGCCATGAACGTGTGGAATATGTCGCGGCCAAATATGACGTGGTACACGCTCTTGAAGGGGACTACCTCGAAGGTCATGCGCTCTTGGCGGTAATTGTTAACATCGCCAAAGGCAACCTGAAGTGTAATGCACCCAAGGGATCGAGCCTCCTGACCAGGGACTACGCCGTTGAAGATGGTGTTGGTCCGCCTTAGGTTTGCCTCCGTCAAGTTCAACTTCTGCGGTGTATCTAGGTACATGATGTTGATGCTGCTTCCATTATCCACCATACACTTAGTGAACTCCACGCCGTCAATCAAAGGGTTGATGAACATGGCGTACTGGTTCTCCGTAGGTATAAGGTCTGGGTGATCCGTCCTGTCCCAAGTTATTGGAACCTCCGACCAGCGCAGGTACTGGGGAACTGGGGGGAGAGTGGCCATCAGGATCCTCAGAGAGGTCTTCTGTTGTCGGGCGGTGGGGGTGCCTAGGAAAGTGTGGTAGACTGAGGCCTTTTTCGCAAAGGGGTTCTTGCCCTTGTCGTCGCTCTTGGCGGCGTGCTTGGGGTCAACGTCTTCGTCCATGTCACTTGAATCCTTGGACTCCTCCTCCTTCTTCTTCCCCTTGCCCTTGCCTTGCGGTCTGTTCTTCCGACTTTGCTTGTAGCCGGACTCCGGGTCTTCCTTGAGGTCGTTGACGAACTTGTAGTGTCGATTGGTATGGGTGGCTTTACCGTTGGCGTCGAGGTGTACGAGGCACGACATATCACGGTACTCCTCGTAGGTTTGAGGAACATGGAGCGGCGTCGAGGTGGTTTCATTTCCTTGTTGCTGCCCACGACCAGCCACTCTTCCTCAGCCACATTGTCCGCCTTTGCCTCGTCCTGCAAAAGTCATAACGACCATGTTGGTAGATTGCTTTTCTTCTGGAGCGGTTTTCCGCTTTGTACTGTTGTTCCTTCGAGCTTGAGATGGAACGGCTGTTGCCGGCAAGGAGCCACGAGCATCATCGTCGGCAGCTGCGAACTCACTAGCCAACTGAATCATCTGGTTCAAGTCCAGTTGGTGATTGTCCTGCAAGTGCTTCAGCTTATGATGGAGCAACATGCCTCTTTCTAATCCGTCAATGAAGGCGGCGATGGCGGTCTGAGCGTGCACTCCTGCGCAGGAATTCTTCATGTCCAGCCAACGAGAGAGGTAGGCGCGAGATGTCTCGTCTTTCTCTTGCACGCACCGCTGTAGATCGCCAACAGTGCAGGGACGCTCGTATGTACCCTCAAAGTTCTTGGTGAACGCTTCTTGCATGTCCAACCAGTTGTAGATAGATTTCTCCGGCAAGTCGTCGATCCATTGACGGGCCGTGCCCGCCAACATTAATGGGAGGTACTTGACAGCGACGTTGGGGTTGCCACCAGCAATCTCCACTGCGTTGCCGTAGTCCTGCAACCATGTGGCTGGCTTGGCGGTGCCGTCGTAGGGCTTGATGGTCTTGTCAATCCGGAAACCTGTGGGGTAAGTTGCGGACCGTATTGTAGGTCCAAAGCAATGTGGTCCCAGGTATGGTCCTTCCCGGGCCTCGTGGATCTTATCGATCCACGAACGTGCATCGTATGGCTCCGGGTTCTTCTTCTTCTTGTCAACAGGGGACGGGCTGAGTGAACGACGCGGGACCCCTCCGCCATGGTGACTGCTTGGTGGTGATGGAGGCTGAGGTGGCGGTGGGTTAGCCTTCTTGCTGTTACCCTCCGGCGGCTCCTGACGCCTGTCACGATTGCTTGTCGGACGCGAAGGGTCATGATGCGACCTGCTCCTGTGCCCTTGGTTGTGTTCTCCGTCATGACGGGTCTGCTCCGCGTTGTTGCGGATGACGATGCCACACTGCTTTGGTGGGGGCATATCCGTTTGATGGTGAGCCTTGTAATCGTCGCGATGTCGGGGCGATCAGGGCAGTGCCGACGGGCAACGAGGTCGGGCCTTTTCTCCGTGGTTGGAGGATATAGGGATGGCATGCTCCCTGTTGCGTGCATCCCTGCGTCTTTATTCTGATGAACCCGTCTGGGACTCGACATCAAGAGGAGATCTGTCCCTTGGCGGTTTGTATTGAATAGAACGACAAAGCGCTGGATCGGACTCGAGCCTCTAAGAGGTGGCCTTTTTCCTGCTGCTTCACCGCCTTGGCCACTAGGTCATAGACATGTTCCACTACCTCGGGCGATCTATCCTGCTCCAGAAGGGTCTTGGCGATGGAGAGGTTAAGGAGTGGGGTGGGCATCACCTGCTTGCCTTCACTGTCAATGTATGGCTTGGCTTGTGCTGGCTTCGAGGGAGCCCATCCTAGGTTGCGCCATACACTAGGATCGTTGATGACGCAAGCCGGAGCCTCCTTAGCCTTCTGCTGCTGCAGCAAAGTCTTGTACTCGGCCTCCATTGCTCTATCCTTCTCTATAGATTTCTGCGTGTTGACCAGATCTCGATCTAGCTTGGTGCCTTGCTCCGCGATGGCCTGCGCTTCCTCCAGCAGCTGCTGGCGTTTCTCGTCAAGCTGGGTCACGTTCCGGATATGAGCAATGGTCAGTGGCTCGACGAGGAGATTGTCGTACATCACTCTATCAGCTGGAGTAACTTGGGCTGCTGCAGACGTGGATGCTGGGGGCGGCAAGTTTGCGGTGTTGTTGTTGCTCGGGCCGATACTGAGTTCCTGCGGTTGCTGCACTGGATTAGGCGGAGGAGGCATGACCTTTGTGCGATCATCGTCAGCAGCAATAAGTGGCCCCTTCCCCTTGTCCAGCGCTGTAGGCGGAGCTCGTCCGGGTTGGTCTTCTTTCATCGCCATCCCAAAATGGTGTGAACACCCCTCGAGATGCGATGGTGGTGTTGGCTTGCTCGTCGCGCGAGTACTCCTCATCCATCTCCTGCATAGCAGAGTCTAGCTCTTCTGGACTGAAACCTATCTCCTCTGAATCTGCACTGAAATCAACATAAAGCGCATCAATGACAGAGTCGGAGGGTGCTAGGACTTCCTCGATGACGGGAGGTGGAGGTGCAACGGCCGCGACGATGACTGGAGGTGGTGGTGCTGCTGCGGCGATGGCGGCCGGAGGCGGTGGTAGCGGTGGCTGAATCGGAGGTTCTCCGTCGATGAGTGCGAGTGCTTGCTGGGCCTCCGCCTCAGCCTCCGCGTAGTTGTTGACGGTGCTCACCATATGTTCAAGGGTAAGGCATCTTGTTGCCTGTTGTAGCCTTAAAGAATGTCGGAGAAGCATGCCACAGTACAATCCTTCCATGAAGTGATACAGAGCGTTATCATCGGGGTAGTGGGCTAGATCGGCTCGTATACGGAGCCACCTGGCCAGGTAATCGCGGGGGTTTTTGCCTTCTCTCTGAACACAGCGTTCCAGATCGAAGATGGTGACCACGCCGACGAACTTGGATCTTTGCTTTCCAGACGCACGGGCGAAGCCGGCGGATTTGCAGTGATCTTCCACCTTGATATCCTGCACAGGGGCGGTTTGGGTGGGCCTTGAATTTTTTCGATCTTTGCCAGCAAACTCCGAAGAGAGATCCGACATCGATCCTTCCGCGAACGTATCCTGCCCGTAGGCGGTCCGTGCGGGCCTTGATGCTCCTCCGACTCCCAGGGAACTAGTGCTCGAGTCGGTTTCGCCGATGAAGAGGTGGATGTCTCCGATAGGAATGATTGAACACCGCGTGGGGTTCGTCTTTGTCGGGATCCAGAATTCATCGGGAGGGACGATCAGAACGTTGCCAGAGAAGAGAACGCGACCGATGGCTGTGGTTTCGCCGATTCCCGCGAAGATCTTGGTCCTCACCCGCTGAAGAGCCTGAAGCGCCTCTTTCCCCACGGTGGGCGCCAACTGTCGTGGTATTGCCGACGAGTACGCCATGGAGGGGTCCTCACAGTGCATGTTTAGAGATGTGGGGGAAGGCAGACGGTTGAAGGGTACGAGGTAACACAGCTTACCCAGGTTCAGATCCCACGAAGGTGGCGGAATCCTACTCCTGCTATAAATCACTATAAGGGCAATACGCTGAGTTATAGGGATTGGTTCGCTGTGCGAGGTTGTGTGACGTTTGTCTATGATCGTCTGAGATTGTGCCCCAAAGGCTCCCATAGGCCCGACTTATATAGTCGCCAGGTCCTAGGATTACAGGGAAAAGTTCTAGCCAGACAGGTTACAGTCCTACACTACCTATTACTAGTCTTGTGTATCTTGCACTCCAAGGCTCCGGGTACGTCGGTGACTCCAACCATAGCCTTATTTTATCCGGCATGGGCCTCCCTTCTGGATCCATCTAACTGGGCCGCCCAACAGGCCATAAGCCATGCTACTAACTATGGGCCACCCGGGTTAGCCGGATAAGAGACATGCTATAGGGATACCCATATAGCATATCCCCAACAAGTATGCTACTCTAAAAGTATCTAGTCGGAATAAGTCATTCAAACTATATACTTGGGGGATACAGTGCGAAATTTTCTAGCTTAGTCACTCTTAGAGCATTCAGATGCAAAGACCTATGGTTTTCTGTCTAAATCCTCGGGGGCTACAATGAGATACTCATATGAAATGCAAAGGGCAAATAAAACTTACAAGTGCGATGATCTTGAGATTCGTGGCGCTCTCGGCAAATAACTTGCTGCAGGAAAGGCTATTTCCTTGCAAGATATCTGCTTGGCTAAGAAGCTCCTCGAGGCCGCAAGTCGGAGAGGTTGGTGCTGCACCAGGAGCCAGAGTTGAGCTACTCGGCGTAAGCGCCGGGTAGACTATCTTTGGAAGCTCTGTTGATGTCCTGGGTGCCACCATCGCCTACTGCTACCGATGGCATCCTTAGCCGGAGCTTCAACCATTTTGGAAGCAGTAATTTCTTGTGTCTCCTGCTCGTCGACTAGGAGAAGATCCGCGGAGACACCTGGGTCCACTTCCATGGCGGAAGGGCCAGATGCATCCTTAGCCGGAGAGCTTGTCAGAGCGGCGGCAGGCTGGACGTTGGGAGTGGTAGGGGCGATGGCGGGAGATGCTTGGTGCGACATATCTCAGTGCAACATATCTCTAATGTTTTTAGAAGCCCCCGATGTTTTGGAGGACTTCTTAACACTTATACTGGCCTTCTTCCTGAAACATGCAAAAAAGTATAAGTACAGGAATAAGACGAGCAATGGACAATGTCGGAGGATAAGAAGCTTACACAACAGTGGGTGCTTTGGTGAAAGGGATCCCGGTAATTCTTATTTTCTCCGCCTCTAGGACGATAGTGGGCTTCTTGGAGACTCCACTTTCCGTTTTCTTCTTCTTGCCTCCGTCGGCAGCGTCAGAGGTGGAGCTCTTCCTCTTTCGCGCCAATGGAACATCGTCGTCGGACACGACGGTGACTTCCTTCATATTGGGGTCATAGATTTGGAAAGCCATGTTATCCTCCTCTAGACTTTTGAGCTGTTAAGTGAAATCCCAAAGTGTTAGATGAGATGATAATGGCTAGATAAAAGAACTGGAGTATATGTCATACACGGAAAATAAACAGGTACCTCTGGGCACATGCCCTCCTCGAACATGTCATAGGTGATGGTGAAGCCGCGCTTCCTGTCCTTGACCTTGACGATGTCCTTGAGGTGGAGCTTGATGGAGTCACTAGAGAAGTTGTCCTCGGAGATGCGGAGGCTATCCTTCCGCTCCTTGGTGTACTGGTGTATCAGCTTCTCGCGGTGCTGCAGAGGCTGGATCCGCCTGACGAACCAGCACATGGCTAGGTCCAACCCGGTCAGACCCGTCTCTACGAACCACTCTATCCTCCTTATGGCGCGGGAAGCGTTGTTGTCAGAGGGAAGGGTGGCCTGGGATCTCCATGTCGGGCCTTCAGCGGCGGCCCCGTCGACGAAGTCCGGGTACGTTCCTTCTCGGCCAGCCAGAGGGATATCTGGTCCATAGAAGTACGTCCGCTGCCAGTTCTTGCAGGACTCGTGGCCGATGACGTCGGGGAACCGCCGTATAGGCCGGATCTTGAAGCTAATTGTTCCGCAATTCCCGAGCTCATCCTTGCTAGCCCAGGCTTCCCTCTTGACGGTGAAGAAATAAATAAACAAATCTAACCTAGGCCTAATCCCTAGGTAACCCTCACAAAGCGCAGCGTAGTTGCTGAGCGCTAGGATGCTATTGGGGGATAGGCTCTAAGGTTGAACCCGGTAATGGCTAAGGACAGAAATGAAGAAGTCGAACATCGGGAGGGGGACGCCGCGTACCAATTGCGCTTTGAGGTACACCTTATCTCCGGCTTGGGGAGAAGGGATGACCTCGCCGGCCGGCGCCGCCCACCAGATGAGCCCTTCCGTCGCGGGGAGGTAACCTTCGGCGAGCAGCTCTTTGATATCATCGCTGGAATATGGTCGTCGTCGGTGGTTTCCACCACCGCGGACCGTGGCACCACCACACCTTCTGGGGGCACATGGACGGCGCTCGCCGGCTTGGCCGCAGCATCGTTCGCTGCTGCCATGGAAGAAGTAGAGCTGCTGCTAGCCATTGGGGTGAGAGGAGAGGTAACTGGGAGATTGGGTGAAGTTAGGGTTTTTTGCATGCACGCGGAGAGCTCGAGAAGGTGCTCGCAGGAGGAAGAAGATGACGCAGGGGAAGAATGAGGTGAAAAAGGAAAAATCCACCACGGTTGTAATTTATAACCCCCAGCGTGAAGATTCGTGCAAGTGATCGAATGGTTGTCGCGTGGGCGACGTGTGCATGCGCGTGTGTGGAAACTTTGCCACGTTCCCAACCGCCTCCGCCAACGGTTCATATCCTTCGCGCAGAAAAACGGACATGATTGTGTTCTCTGCATGTGTGAGTTACCAGGCATCGCTGACCTATGGTCTATGTTGCTCTAGCTGACACGGGCAGGTGAACCATCACATCGGAATATTTCGGCACGGACGGATCCAGTCCGGCTACGAGAATAGTACGATGGAAGATTCAGCATTTCTCCGACTTACAAGTTGAAGACGGAGAGCATTGCTGGGTTCTTGGGAGGACTACAAGATATTGTTTGACAATTTGCCGACATTCACATAGACAGAGTATTCAACTTGAAGAGGCAAGACGACGCAAGATCTCGAAGTTCTTCCGGGGGCTACTGTTGGGGATATGCTATATGGGTATCCTCATAGCATGTCTCCTATCCGGATAACTCGGGTGGCCCAGATTTGGTAGCAAGGCCCATGGCCTGCTAGGTGGCCCAATTAGATGGATCCAGAAGGGAGGCCCATGTCGGGTAAAGGAAGGCTACAGAGGAGTCACCGACGTACCCAGAGCCTTGGAGTGCAAGACACGCTAGACTAGTTGTATGCAGTGTAGGACTATGTAACCTATCCGGCTAAGACTTTCCTTGTAACCCTATGACCTGGTGACTATATAAGCCGGACCTATGGGAGCCTTTAGGGCACCAATTAACTCATACCTCGCACAGCGAACCGATCCCTGTAACTCGAAGTATTGCCATTATAGTGATTTATATCAGGAGTAGGATTCCGCCACCATCGTGGGATCTGAACCTGGGTAAGCTGTGTTACCTCGTACCCGTCAACCGTCTGCCTTACCCCACGTCTCTAAACACACACTGTAAGGACCCCTCCATGGCGTACTCGTCGGAAATACCACGTAGGTAGCGATTCAGTCCTAGACGCAATCGGAGAAAATGCTGACTTACCTGGCTCCCCTTAGGAGTCAATAACGTCGCAGGAACTTCGAGACTTCGACAAGGAGATGGAGGAGTACGAGCAAGAACACGCCTCCAAGACAACGCAAGGTGAGCCCGAAAATTCTCCTAGTCCATATGATAGCATGGATGAAAGCTACACCTCGCAGTAGGCCTGGAATTATAACTCGAAACTCGCGAGCTAATTGAATAACTCGTGACACGGCTTGACTCGGCTCAAACTCAGTGTATAATGTGTCAAGCCAAGTTTTCAATTGGATCTTGTTTATTCACCCAATATAAATGCGATACTCGCGAGCTGCTCATTTAGCTCGTTAAACTCATTCAAATATAGAGTTTCAGAATTTTCATAGATGAGTGCCATACTATGAATGTTTCTTGAATCTGTAATGGTGTAGAGCTACTATATTTTTCATTGATATTCCTTTGTGTTATTATGGAAGTACTGTCGGTGTTCTAGTTCCAAATTAGTAGGATAATTACTAGTTTTTCTTAGATGTGATCCTATCTGTAGCTTATAACAAGATAAAGAGCTACTCGCGAGCTACTCGTGAGTTTAGCGAGTCGAGCCGAGTTTCAAATATGAGCTCGTTCTGTAAATGGGACGAGTCGAGCTAACTCGTTACTTGAACAAGCTTTAGGGAGTCGAGCCGAGTTGGCTCAGGTCAGCTCGAATTCCAGCCCTACCTCGCAGGATGATATGGATACCAGAGATTCCTCCGAGGTCCACAAGCCAACCACTATGGAAAGTACTAACGGAAGCTTATCCCTGGGTACTGGACCAAAAGCCGTCTTTGCCACTAGTATGCACGTTAAGGCTACTAGGAGGTCAATGAATAAGAAGAAGAACAAGAATCCGACACCGGCAGAGACGGACGTCGATGAAACCAATGAAGAAAAAGTTGATGAAGAGATCGAGATGGAGAATCAGGATGGAGATCCGATTAATACCACGCTGATTGACCCTCCTGTGGATGGTCACGTCGTCACCAAGGGTGCACGTGAAATTTATGGAGATGCTCTCATGATTCCAATCCCAACAATTTCAGATCTTACACCGGAGGCGCTGGATAAAATGGATGAGGACCTGGAAAATCACCGTCTATTTCTGCTCGAAGAGGCCGCGCGCATCATCGATCTTAGGCAGCAGTTAGACAGTGATCTAGCCAAATATCAGTCAAATTTCAAACGACACCCAAACAAAACAAGGGGAGGTCCGTTTCTTGCCAATAAGAACCCGGATATCCACAAAGATCTATTCGACGGAAAAACAAGAGACAAGATCCGAGTCTACGGCACGCCGTTGGAAAACGCTTCTATAGCTCGAGGCATCCTCGCCAATAACACGTCTCCACAGCAGGTCCAGCAGTGCGTCATGTTGCTGGACAAATGATTAAAGCAGCAGAAAACGGTCGCGTCATTCAGTGGCAAGCTGGCCTCAAAATCAGAATTTTGCCACACTGGCGCTAACCAAAGCACTAACATAAGGCTCCGCAGGGATACGGATCAATGCTATCGTCCCCATGGAGAAGAAGAGAATTCAAGAACCGGCTCAAACTGTAACACCCTCGCCTGATAAGGCTGAGTTCATGTGTATAGTGCCAATCCCTGGATCGGTTCACTGGCACACACAGTACAAAATGATACCAAATATAACTATGCATCATAAATACAACGAATATGATCCAGAATTTACATTATATTACAGCAGAAATCAATGCAAGGTAGATCTCCATCCTTCAAATGTTCCACAGGCGAACAATTGTTGAGTGGAGTCTCGCGACTTATGAATGATCACTCATATACGATATAACCTACAACATGAAACATTGCAGCCACGAATGGTCAATACATTGAATGTATGGCAAGTAGGGTAAAGTGGTTAACAACATATCTATGAACTACATGCTTATTTGGCCAAGTGAAGTTCAGGCTCATTTGCATAAAGCAACAGTTTTATCCTACCATTTCTAACAAAGTAGTTTTCCAATATGATAAATAGGACGCTCTAGTTCACTCCCAGATGCTCCTACCCAATTTAAGTCCACCCAACAAGTTTTAAGCAATTAAGAAATTGGGATGAGTGAGAAATATGTCATAGCATCAGTATCAGGTCGCTCAAATTGTCCATAACCGGGGACATGACTAAGTACTTAGTTTATACACCCTGCAGGTGTTTGTACACTTTACCCATGTGACCTGGCCAGCCCAGATCGGACCACCACACTCATATTGTGTGATGATAGGGAGAAGTCCAAGACGGGACAATTCGGGAAGAGCTTCCCAAACCCATCGACGCACCGTACCAACCTACACTATTCTACATCTCTGGCTACATAGGGTTCTGGTCGCCACAACCTACTAAGTCCAGCCAACCACCCATTTCATTATTGGCACATGGTTGCACACGAAAGCTTCCAAACAAAAAAACCAATCCTTTCTCAGTGTCCTGGGGGGCATTCCCCACCATAATCCACACTCGATGACCCAATCAATGCCATTCCGCCCAGGTGGTTCATTAAAATCATGTTGGTTTGTCATTTAACAAAATAAAATCCTTTCAAAACATATAACTTTTCATGGTGTGATTTCGTTCCTCGTCTAAATAGCATAACTAAGCAATCTACCAATACGATGGATCATAAACAAGGAATTCTAGGGAATAATATGGGACATAACATAGCATATACACATTAAATACTACATATGCAATTCTACGAAAACATCTATAATGCATAGGAAAGCAGTAGGACATTTATGACCAAGATAGCACCACTTGCCTTTGTTGTAGATGTAGTCAATTAGACAATCCTCACAATTATAATGGCCTCTTTCGCAATAACCACAATACTTGCAATCATAGTATTTGCAATCACAATAGTTGCACTCCTCGCAATCTAACGTTTGAAGCAAACACAACAAACACACCATTCAAAACATTGCAAACATGCAATAGTGCAACAATACAAGAAAACAATGATGAACAGATGCATGCATGATGATTTAATGAGTCATAATGGTTGCATTTAGTGTTCTGAACATTATTAGATTACATGATGTATGTGGAAAGTTATTTAATGCACTAAATCTTTTATTACTAAAGTTATATCGATTTAATATGGTTTATACCACTTTAATTGAACTACTGATATTTATGTCGTATTAAATTGTGAACTAAATGCTACTGGATAGGTAATGCAATTTAGAGACAGTTGCAATTTGAATCACCTAAAAAGTAGTTATAGATATTTTCTTATGATTAAAACACTATTTCAATAGGTTTAAAGATTTCTGTATGAATTTCTATTTTAACATTACCAAATAATTTGGCATGCAATTTCTCTGTATAGATATTTTCAATACAAAAACTTAGCATTTGGATTCACCCTAATCGGAGTTGTAGATCTTTTTCTATGATTTAATTACTACTTAATAGAGTTTAAATTATCTAAGCAGTTTACCACGTCCAAAAATAAATCGAATGCCAGATCTAGAATCTACACGGAATTTTAAATCCAGGGACATATTATTTACTATTTTGTAAATGGTATTTAATTTTTTATGAATTTATTACACTAAAGGGGACATTAATCTATTTAAATCTTCGCGGCAAAAGTTTACAGTATCTGTCTGAACCAATTGCATATTGATGATCTACTTGGAACCAGCTTTCCATCGGTATATTATTTATATTTTTGTGATATGCAAATAATTTACTATGAATTTAATGATTTCTAAAGTCATTAATACTAATTAAATTGCTACGGGGTAAATAATCCGCAAAAGCTGGACCCAGCCAGATATTATTAATCTACATTATAGTAGCTTCAATTTGATATATTGTTCATATTTTCGGAGTTACAGATAATTTCCTATGAATTTATTAACCTAAAATACCATTAAAAATAATCAAATTTCTACAGTAAACTCATACTGTAAATGTTAGATCTAATGCAATATTATCATTCTACACGTTTTTCTTAATCCATTGATATATAATTTTCTATTTTTGGATCTACGGATCCTTTTATATGATTTTTGCAAGTTTACACAATTTCCTACAATTTAAATTCAATTTCAAATCTACAGGGAATATTCCCTGGGAATATTCTACGTTGACTGGGACGGGTGCTTACCTGGCTTGACACATGGCGAGATCTGGTTTGCTCGTATCCCTTCGTTGATAAGATCTAATCTTGACCGTCGGGATGAGATCCAGTGGCTAGAAAAGATCGGCTCGATTTTGGCTCATAATAGATAAGAAAGAGATCTGTGTTAGAGAGATAAATCCGTAGATCAAATTGAAAAACTTACAACATGAAAGTTGTAGAGAATCATTAGTTCTACCTTTTCACCAAAGGGATTTGGATTTGAAGAAACAAGCGCGAGTACATCTTGGATTACACCGTCATATCTGAAATATTGCAGTGCGAAATTCTCCGTCTTTGGTGGATGAAAAGAGGTGAGGTTTGTCGGGATTGAAAGATTTCGACGAGATCTACAACTTTCGTGTTTTAGCCGAAGGCAAATGACGAAGTCTGGATGGGTGAATAAACGAAAGAAATTTCGGGCATGTGTAGATTCGAGATTTCGAGAAGGAAAACTCATACAGCTGTGGCTCCACGGGTTTATATGGAGTTTTAGTATGTTGAGGAGATATGTCTTGGAGTAGGGAACAAGTAGAAACAAACAGAAGTTGATTCGGAGTTGTAGATTAAAAGATATAAGTATTTGAATAGAGATAGGTTTGAGAAAAACAGATTTTGCACGGAAATTAAAGAAACTACGGGATCGGTCCCTTATCCCTTGCGCGTGGCTGGTCCGGCTGTAGTGGGCCGGCCCGTTAGTTTTTTTATTCTTTTTTTCCATTTTCTATTTATTTGTTTCCCTCGTATCTTTTTCATACGAACTCCAAATGACACGATTCTTGTTTCTATTTTTTTCTAAAATTCAGTAGATTATTATAGGATTATATTTCTAATATTATCACTTGTTTGAAGACGGTGGTTTCATAAATATCTTTATATTCCTTATAGAAACATTTGGGAAAATCAACTATAGGATTTAGATACTAGGATTTGGATTGAGTTTGTGAGAACTTTGCATGGATGTAATGAAATGCTTATGAATGCTTCATGGTTTTCATTTTAAATAAACATTCATTCAAATACTAAAACTAAAACTCAATCCACCCTCTTTTGCCTATATGGCTACTTAGGCCATAACAAAATAATATAAGGTTTTGAATTCAAGGTCGAGAGGATTTTCAATTCAAAAAGTTTCCTTTCTTTGAGATATTTCAACAAAGTCAAACAATCAATCAAAATTATTTTATTTATTTCACATTCCAAAATTAGGAGAATTTCGGGATGTGACAGAAACGGCCACTCTCGCCGGCCAGTGCGTGACTGGGCAAGAGTTATTCTGGCTACATCCAAATACGCCATCAGGGCAATGGTTCCTCATCAGGACCATCGTAGGGAAAACAACTGCTATAGAGAAGACCCGGAAACACGCCGACAGCGAGAAGAGCAAGATCAGCTAAGGATGCCACCACTGAGCCGTCCGGCTAGTAACGCCGGAAGAAGAGATGATCCAGATCGTCCTGAATCAAGTAGGGATGGAGACCGAAGAAATCGGCATCAGAGTCAGCATAATGAGGCTCCACCGCCACCACCGTGTAACCCAGCCAGAAATAATCCACCAGGGCCACCATCGCCTCCTGGCAGCGACCATGAAGGATCCCGACGTAGCCATGGAAGCCACAGGGGCGGAAGGGGCAATGGTGAAAGAAGAAGCAAAAATCCAACTCCGCCGCATAGAAGCCGCGAGCCTCTGAGGCGCAGATCTCTCTCGCCAAACGACACTCCCCATCACATTGAATCAAACATAGAGGTGCGGCAGTATGAGGAAGAGGATGTGTATGTGGGACCCAAGTGCTTTGGCCCACGCATACGTCGGACCAAATTTCCGGTTGATTATGGTATTGCCAAACACATTCAGCCCTACGACGGCGCGGCTCGGCCAGATACATGGCTCCAGGATTTTTCCAGGCTTGCTGCATCGCCAAAGGAGGAAACAGCCTAGTCGCAGTCCGATATCTCCCGCTTATGCTGAGGAATACGGATCGATCATGGCTCAATGAACTGCCAGAAAATTTAATTCATAACGGGTATGATATGCAAAGTGCGTTCTTTTCAAACTTCTAGGGAACATACAGGAGGCCCCACACAGTCGGAGACTTGCAGCGTTGCACACAAAGACCCGGAGAAACCTGCTGGGATTACCTCGGACGCTGGATTAACACGAAGAACTCCTGCGAGGGAGTAAACGAGCAAACTGCGATAGAAGCTTTCATCGCAGGACTCCTAGTTGGACTTTTGCGTCACAGACTGAAGCGTGACCACGTCACAGATTTGGGAAAAATGATTGAGACGGCAAGCAAATATGCTGATGCAGATGATGATTCAGAAGGGCTGCTAAACATTCTAGACAATCCAAATACGACCAAACAACCAAAACAACAAGCTCAGAAGCGTAAGAACACCTCAGAAGAAAACCGGCTCTGGACAGCGCAACTTTCAATGCAATGTTCGGATCTAACGGACGAGGAGGGCGCAGAGGTGGCCGGGGTAGATGCCGTGGAACTTCCCGAATCCAGGGCAGAGGAGATCAGCTACCCAGAAGAACCTATACCTGGGCCAACATTGCCAATAATCCCTGTGTCCACCACTTGGATAGTAATGGAGGATCTACCCACACAAATGCCGAGTGTCGTTTCAATGATGACATCAAGAAAGACGAATCCGCTGGCTACAGAGCCAAGCGACGAAAAGGAAAGAAAAATTCCAAGAAAGGAAAGGAGACCAAGGAAGAATCCGACATGGAAGAAGCGGATGCCGTAGAGCCCAAGTCGGATGGAAAGAAGAATTTTCTGACTAAGAAAGACGCATACGTCTGCTTCCTTGGATCCCAACCTGCTAAAGAAAATAAGGCGGTTCTCCGTGAGCTTAATGACACGGTTCCGGCTATTCCACAATTTCTGGACTGGTCAGACATAACCATCACCTTTAATCACTCAGATCACCCGAGGAGAACATATCGTCGGTGAAAGTACCCTCTGGTCGTCAATCCTCTTATTCATGGCTATGAGTTCTCTAAAACACTCATGGACAGTGGAAGCAACATTAACATCCTCTACATCGAGATGCTCCATCGCATGAAGCTACACGAGAGCCAGTTGAGTTACAGCAGTATAACTTTCCATGGCATTGTACCAGGGAGACAGGCGGATTCTCTAGGTGAGATTACTCTAGACGTGACATTCGGAACCCGAGACAATTACCTGACCGAGCCACTCTCTTTTGAGGTGGTGCCGTTCAGAAGTGCTTACCACGCCATCTTCGGACATCCAGCTTACTGGGCGTTCATGGCTCGTCCCTGTTACATCTACAATATGATTAAACTTCTAGGTCCAAAGGGCGTAATCACCATCCGGGGAAATCCGAGGAAGGCGTGAGAGTGCAACGAAGGATCTGCTGCCTTCGTCAAAGCCGTACTACATGCCCAAGAGTACCAGGAGATCAAGAAGACCATCAACCCGTCTGAGATGCCCGCTACAAAGAACGAGGTGCTGAAGCCAAGTTTGCAGTTCAAGGCATTAGAAGAGACAAAGAAAACGTCGTTGAAGGAATATGATCCCTCCAAGACAACGAACATAGGGTGGGCTTAGACCATGCATAGGAAAGCGCGCTCGTCGAGTTCCTCAAAGATAATAGTGACATCTTCGCATGGCAGCCTTCTGACATGACCGGAGTACCTAGGGAACTTGCCGAGCACTCTCTTAATGTATACCCTGACGCTAAACCCGTCAAACAGTCCTTAGGATGGTTTAGGGATGAAAAGCGCAAAGCGATAGCCAAGGAATTATCCCGACTAGAGTTAGCCGGATTCATAACAGAGATCATCCATACAGATTGGGTGGCAAATCCTGTACTCGTCCCTAAAAAGGACATCATTGATTTAAGGATGTGTGTTGATTATACCGCTTTGAACAAGGCATGCCCAAAAGCCCCGTTCCCTTTGCCAAGAACCAATCAAGTTATTGACTCAACGGCAGGGTCGGAATTACTCTGTTTTCTCGACGCATATTCCGGATATCACCAAATAACGATGAAAGAGTCGGATCAAATTAAGACGTCTTTCGTCACTCCTTTCGGAACCTTCTGCTACAAAACTATGCCTTTTGGCTTAAAGAACGCAGGAGCTACATATCAACATACTATGCAACATTGTCTCAATGATCAAATCAGACACAACGTCCATGTATACGTAGATGACATAGCAGTTATGTCGAAAAAGAAGGGAACTTTAATTTCCGACTTGGAGGAAACATTTGCTAGTCTATGAAAATTCAATATGATGCTAAATTTGAAGAAGTGTTTCTTTGGAATTCCAGCCAGAAAATTGTTAGGTTTCATCGTCTTTGAGCGAGGCATAGAGGTGAAATGGGACAAAATCAAGGATATACTCGACACTACCAGGCCGACTCTCCTGAAGGACGTGCAACGTCTCACTGGTTGTATTGCATCATTTAGTCGGTTTGTCAGTCGGCTCGGAAAAAGAGCCGCACCTTTATACAAACTCTTGAAGAAAACCGACAAGTTTGTCTGGACCCAGGAAGTCAAAACTTCCCTGCAAAGTTGGAAAGACCTACTTTCAAACCCAACAGTTCTCGTAGCGCCAGAACCTCGGGAGCCTATATTACTCTACATTGCAGTGACCAACAAAGTCATAAGTGTGGTAACAGTAGTGGAACGCGAGGAAGAAGGCCACAAGCATAAGGTGCAGCGTCCAACTTATTACCTGAGTGAGGTCCTGACTGAGTCAAAACAACGGTATCCACACCATCAAAAGCTAGCCTATGGAGTGTTTCTTTGCATCCAGAAAGCTATGCCACTATTTTCAAGAGCACAAGATCACAGTGGTGAACACCGCTCCCCTGCGAGATATAATCAATAACCACGATGCCACAAGACATGTCGCAAAGTGGGGAATAGAGCTTGCAGCTTTTGACATTGAGTACAAGTGATGGTGTTGCGTTGATGTGGAGCACTTCGTCGGGAAACCCCAAGAGCATGGTGTGAAGCAGGACGGCAACAAGTTTTCCCTCAGTAAGAAATCAAGGTTATCGAACCAGTAGGAGGAAGGAAACGCCTCAAAGGTGTTGTAAGCAACATCGCAACCTGCACAACACAAACTCAAGACTTTGCCCCAACGAACAGCGAGGTTGTCAATCTCACCGATTCCTGTGACAAAGGATTAACTGTATGGTGTGGAAGGTGATGATGGTTTGCAACAAGTAAACAATAACAGTGGAAGATGTATCAATGGTAAAGATTAGACCGGGGTCCATAGTTCACTAGAGGTGTTCTCCTTAGATAAACAAACATGACATGCTGGGTAAACAAATTACAACAGGGCAATTGACAGGACTAAGAAAGGCATAACAATGCAATACTAGACACAAATATCCTATGAGATTCGATTGGGCAATACAACAATATACATAGACCGCCATCCAACTGCATCTATGACTAGAAGTCCACGTTCAGGTTATCATCTGAACCCTCTCTAGTATTAAGGTGCAAGCAACAGACAACTGCTTTAAGCAAAGTGTGTAAGGTAAACAATCCACTTGTTCCATGAACAAGAGACCGTTGTTTTCTCCCTAGTGGCAACAGGACATCTATAACCGTAGAGATTTCTGTCACTTCTGTTGGAAAATAGAGGCATGAACCCACTATCGAGCATAAATACACCCTCTTGGAGTCACTAGCAACTACTTGGCCAAGATAGCTACTAACAACGGAGAGCATGCAAGATCACAAACTACATAGACATGATAGAATCAATAAGACAAAACCATTAATCAATCTGACATAGTAATCTCAATATCCATCGGATCCCCGCAAACTCAACATGCGTGATTACAAATAGATTAGATCTTGATCATGAAAAAGAGCTCACAAGATCTATACATGAAAGCACAAGGAGGAGATACAACCATCTAGCTACTACATGGACCCGTAGTCCAAGGTGGAACTACTCACGCTTCATACTGGAGGATGGCATGATGAAGAAGAAGGCCTCCGGGATGATATCCCCTCTGGCAGGGTGCCGGGAAGAGCTTCAGACCCCCCCCCCCACTCTAGGGACGATGGTGGCGGCAGCTACAGACGGTTTCATGGAATATTGATCGGGTATTTAGGGTTTTGGAATCGAGGGGACTTTATAGGTGAAGAGGCGTGGTAGGGCACCACCAGGGAGGCTGCACCCCCCAGGCGTGGGGTGGGTCCACCCGCGCGGCCAGGGGGTTTGGCCCCCTGGTGAGCCTCCTCCGTCTCGTATTCTGGCTTCGTGTTGCCCACAGTAAAATATTGACTTTGGCTGTTGTCCCGTCCAATTCCGAGAATATTTATTTTCTTCCTTTCTAGGACCAAAAACAGAAGAAAACAGACAACTGGCACTGTGGCAACTTGTTAATAGGTTAGTACCAGAAAACATATAAAAACACCTCAAAGTGTGGACAAAGCAAAGCAAAGTAGATAGTAAACAAGCATGGAGCATCAAAAATTATAGATACGTTTCCGACGTATGAACAAGCCGCGTACAACAATCAAGTCCCAAATACTTGCCGATTTTGTTGTTGATTGGACAGAGACGGCAGAAAACACAAGTCCTCCAGACTCGGAATTTTGGACCCTTCACTTCGACGGATCAAAAGCACGAGGAGGCTCGGGGGATGGCGTGGTGCTTAAATCACCCCAAGGAGATAAGTTGTTTTATGTGTTGAAAATATACTTTACGGGAACCAACAATATTGCTGAGTATGAAGCATTGCTGCATGGAATACGCATGGCCAAAAACATTGGTATAACAAGACTCATGTGTTACGGAGACTCGGATTTAGTTGCTCAGCAAGTATCCAACATCTGAAACCAATAACAGAAGAAAACATATAAAAACCAAAAAACAGAAGAAAACAGGCAACTGGCACTCTGGCAACTTGTTAATAGGTTAGTACCAGAAAGCATATAAAAACACCTCAAAGTGTGTAAAAAGCAAAGCAAAGTAGATAGTAAACAAGCATGGAGCATAAAAAATTATAGATATGTTTCCAATGTATCAAGCATCCCCAAGTTTAACTCCTGCTCGTCCTCGAGTAGGTAAGTGATAAAAGAATAATTTTTGAGGTGACATGCACCATCAAAACCAAGATCAAACCATTTGCAAGCATTGAAAGATGGGATCAAAGAACTCTAAACATGTGCATGAAAGATGGAGTTCTAACAATAGGACAAAGTAACTATTCATGCAACATGAAAGCCTACAAACAAAGATCATGAATAACATGCATTGAAAAACATTTGTTTGTTTCACATACAGAAAACATGGCATAGTGGCATTCAGCTTGTCCCTCATGGAGTAGCAAATAGATGCATATGACACCTTCAAAGTTCATAAGAGTGACTAGATACAAATAGCACAAGAACAAGCAATATCAACAATATGCATCAATCAATAAGTTTTGGGACACTGCACATAGAACTAAGAATGGCAACTATGCTCTCTTAATGGTGCCTAAAGGTAGAAGGTGGAGACTCAATATAATAGTGGAAGAAAGTCCCTTCATAAAGGGAAGCAGGGATTTCAAGTTTCAAAAAGAGCTTCCAAAAATTATGGTACTTGTTAGCTTTCAGCTTTCATTGCCCCTATCATAAGCATCTTGAAGTGATTAAGGTTAAAGTGAACAAACATGGAGTATATGCTTGACAAATTATAAGTTGGAAATATCATGTCCCTTGAATACGAGGGCCGCACCGCATGCTACTCAACTTAGTTCACCTATAAGTTCTTGTCATAGTAAGTACATGTGTATCATAGATAACCGTCAACGGGGTACCCCTTGCACATGGTACATGATCTATCCCATAACCAAAATGACAAGGCAAGCAGACAATGAGCATCTCAGCGATCTTTTTATTTACTATGTGCATAGCTTTTTATTGAGGATGCTTCAGAGAATGCTCAATATGGTGATGATGCAAGTTTCCACCATGATTAGGCATGGCTTAGGCTAGCGGCACAGACGTTTATCTAACACAAAATACATAACTCCATAGACTTACAAGCTCCCTCTTTATTTCATACCGACGACATCCATAGACAAAAGAGCATGATATCAACTTGTACAAAGTACAAGTGCAATGTTGAAAACGTTCCTCGTGACAGCACGGTTCTGCTAATTCCAATGTATAAATGGAAGCATATACAACATAGATGACACAATGGTTCAAGTTTATTAGGGGCAAGGAATATAAAGTGTGCCATCAAGTTTGTGAGGGCTTTAATCACTATGTTTTCACATAACAAAATACTTTTTAATTGGAAGATAGCTGAAAACAAGAATATACTTGGAATGGTGTAACACACCATGCATAGGAATTTATAGTGGACACTTTGGAATAACTTGGTTTCTTGGGAGTTGTAAGCATGAGTAGAGCTTACTCATACAAGTGGAGGCTAGCAACCAACTAAGAGAGCAATAATGGGAATAATCATGTAGAGCGACAAAACATTACTAATCAAAGCATAGAGTGGTACTATAAGTCAAGGACTAAATGATCAAAGAGGCTATGGTGACTTGTTCATAGTCATAACATGGTGTGAGCATGTGCCAAGTCAGTCCAAACAAACCATCAAAGGAGAATAACACAATACTATGCTTTTGTATGCTAAAACAATGCATGATTCTTTCAAGACACACTAAGAAATCCCAATTGTTTGGAACAAGACATTCTAAAGCAATAATCACTAGGCATAAGGTCAAAACAAGACCTAGCATGACATGCTAAAGTCTAAGTCACAGTCAATGCAAGCTCCTCTTGCACTTCTCAAGGAAGAACTTTCTACTCCTTTCCAACACAAATCGATTTATTTGAAACAACACAACGATAACGGGGGGTCCAAACTACTTTATTAAAGAAAACTAAAAAAACTAAGACGCTCCAAGAACAACACAACAATGCATGAAACAATAAAAACGAAGTGTCTAGAAAGACCTGAGGTTTTTATTGATGAAGAAGGGGATGCCTTGGGCATCCCCAAGCTTTGGCGCTTGTACCTCTTGGATATTTCTTGGGGTGACATCCCCAAGCTTGAGCTTTTGTCCATTCTTCATCTCATTACATCATTCTCTCTCTACACCTGAAATTTTTCCTTCATACAAAACTTCACACAATCTTCATTAGTAACATTAGTGTATTCAAAAGATAGTAGACCTTTGGGTTTAGCTTTAGAACAACAAAACTTTTCACTAAGAACACAAGATACTGTAGCAACTCCTTCAAAAAGCTCAATTCCCCAAAAGAGAAACCAAAAAGGAATCAATAAGAAGCAAATGCAAATAATGGCAGAAATCTGTCAATACAGACCTGCAGGTAGAAACCGATTTTTTCAAAAATCTTCTGTTGCTAAAATCAAAAAGTGTTGAATTAAAGAAAGTTAGATAATATACTAGAGGATTTATTTAAATTTGCAGCTCAATACGACTTACAGAGACTCCTCACGAATTTTTATGGTGGAGAATAGAAATCTGTTTTGGGACAACTCCCCAGATCTTACTTCCCTCTCATTAGAGGTCATTTTTGGTACAAAAAGAAAGCAAAAAGGATAAGGAGAGGTCATTACTGAAGTAATAACTTCCAATACTTAGTGAAACTCTTGGGTTATCTCCCAACAAGTACTTTTCTTTAACGCCTTTAAGTTAGGCACAAGAAGCAAGAAATCAAGTATTTTCAAATGAGGAAGCATTAACATCAAACCTTGCTTTCAAAGGAGGAGCAAAAAGCAACTTCTCTCTCCTCATAGGGAAGTGTTCAATACCTTTCTTGAATGGAAATTGATATTTAATGGTGCCTTCTTTCATATCAATGCTGGCACCAACAGTTCTAAGAAAAGGTCTTCCCAAAGTAATATGACAAGAAGCATTGTATTCAACATCGAAAACATAAAAATCAACAGGGACATAAGAATTGTTAACCATAATGAGAACATCATTAATACTCCCCATGAGTTTCTTCTTAGCATTATCATCAAGTGGCACATCCAAATAACAATCTTCCAAAGGTGGCAAATCAAGCATTTCATAAATCTTCCTAGGCATAATAGAGACACTAGAACCAAGATGACATGAAGCTTTGAGATCAAAGTCATTCACTTGCATATTAATAATGGGTTCCCAACTATATTCTACTTTCCTAGGAATATAATATTTGTGTTTAAACTTCTCTTCCTTAATCTTAACAAGAGCATTTGTAATCTGTTTGGTGAAAGAAACATGCATATCACTAGCATCAGGACCTCTAGCAAGTTTTTGCAGGAACAAAATCACTTTATAAATATTGCAACCATCTATATCAAAATTAAACTTAGCATCACTAGTAGTAGACTCATTAGGCTTAGGCATTGTAGGAGGAGGAATAGGGACTTCTTGTGGTTTAGTGCTATCCATTCTAGTGATGGTGCACACACTATTGTTTCTATCAATTTCAGCTTCCCTTTCCCACTTAGCATGATGTTGAGCTAATAGTCTAACATTTTCATCAAAGGTACTTTCTAAGGTTTCAGATTTAGCAGTCATTTTATTAATCAAGGAGGACTGTGCTTCAGACAAAGAGGAAATATTCTTCTCAACGGTTAAAAGCTTTTCCTCTACAGTCTTGTTGAAAGCGGTTTGTTTACTAATAAAGTCTTTGAGCATGACTTCAAGTTCAGAGGGGGGCACTTCTAGCATTGTTGTAGGAGTTTCCATAGGAATTGCCATTATTAGGAGGATAAGGCCTATAATTGTTGTTGCTACCAAAATTATTTCTATATGCATTGTTGTTGAAATTGTTGTTTCTAATGAAGTTCACATCAACTTGCTCTTCTTGAGCAACCAAAGAAGCTAAGGGAACATTGTTTGGATCTAAAGGAGTTTTCCCATTAACAAGCATAGCCATAATAACATCAATCTTATCACTCAAAGATGAAGTTTCTTCGACATAATTTTCCTTCTTACCATGTGGAGCTCTCTCAGTGTGCCATTCAGAGTAATTATCCATCATATTATCAAGGAGTTTTGTTGAAGCACCCAAAGTGATGCCCATAAAGGTACCTCCAGCAGCTGAATCCAATAGGTTTCTTGAACAGAAGTTGAAACCTGCATAAAAAGTCTGGATAATCATCCAAGCAGTAAGTCCATGAGTGGGACAATTCTTAACCAAAGATTTCATTCTTTCCCAAGCTTGAGCAACATGTTCATTATCAAGTTGTTTAAATTTCATAATTTCACTTCTCATAGATATAATCTTAGCAGGAGGGTAGTAATTTCCAATAAAAGCATCCTTGCACTTAATCCAAGAATCAATACTATTTCTAGGCAAGGATAGCAACCATTCTTTAGCTTTTCCTCTCAAGGAGAAAGGAAACAGCTTGAGCTTAATAATATATCCATCTACATCCTTATACTTTTGCATCTCACAAAGTTTAACAAATCTATTGAGATGGACAACATCATCATCACAACTAGCACCAAAAAATTGCTCTCTCATCACAATATTCGACAAAGTAGGATTAATTTCATAAAAGGCAGCATCAGGAGCAAGTGGAGCAATAGGAGTGCTAAGGAAATCATTGTTGTTTGTGCTAGTGAAGTCACACAACTTGGCGTTTTCATCAAAGTTCATTTTGGCAAAAGTGGGGCAAACCAAAAATAGCAGCAGTAGGGCAGGAACTAATTTTTTGTGTGTTTTTATAAGATAAAGCAAACAAAACTAGACTAACTTTTTTTGGAGTTTTTGATAAAAAGAGGCAAACAAAACCAATCAAAATAAACTAAGCAAACTAAAAACAAAGTAAAGAGAAAGGTTGAGGAGGACTCCCCTTGTGAAGACGTCCTTAGCCTCCCCGGCAGCGGTGCCAGAAAGTTTGATGGTGTTGCGTTTATGTGGAGCACTTCGTCGGGAAACCCCAAGAGCAAGGTGTGAAGCAGCACATCAGCAAGTTTTCCCTCAGTAAGAAACCAAGGTTATCGAACCAGTAGGTGGAAGGAAACTTCTCAAAGGTGTTGCAAGCAACGCGGAAACCTGCACAACACAAACTCAAGACTTTTCCCCAACGAACAGTGAGGTTGTCAATCTCACCGGTTGCTGTAATAAAGGATTAATTGTATGGTGTGGAAGGTGATGATGGTTTGCAGCAACTAAACAGTAATAGTGGAAGATGTATCAATGGTAAAGATTGGACCGGGGTCCATAGTTCACTAGAGGTGTTCTCCTTAGATAAACAAACATGGCATGCTGGGTAAACAAATTACAACAGGGCAATTGACAGGACTGAGCAAGGAATAACAATGCAATACTAGACACAAAGATGCTATGATATTCGATTGGGTAATACACAATATACATAGACCGCCATCCAACTGCATCTATGACTAGAATTCCACCTTCATGTTATCATCTAAACCCCCTCCAGTATTAAGTTGCAAGCAACAGACAACTGCTTTAAGCAAAGTGTGTAAGGTAAACAATCCACTTGTTCCATGAACAAGAGACCGTTGTTTTCTCCCTAGTGGCAACAACACATCTACAACCTTAGAGATTTCTGTCACTTCCCTTGGAAAATAGAGGCATGGCCCCACTATCGAGCATAAATACCCCCTCTTAGAGTCACTAGCAACTACTTGGCCAAGATAGCTACTAACAACGGAGAGCATGCAAGATCACAAACAACACAAACATGATAGAATCAAATAGACAAAACCATTAATTGATCCGACATAGTAATCTCAATATCCATCGGATCCCCGCAAACACAACATGCATGATTACAAATAGATTAGATGTTGATCATGAACGGAGCTCACAAGATCTATACATGAAAGCACAAGGAGGAGATACAACCATCTAGCTACTACATGGACCCGCAGTACAAGGTGGAACTACTCACGCTTCATACCGGAGGCTGGCATGATGAAGAAGAAGGCCTCCGGGATGATCTCCCCTTCGGCAGGGTGCCGAGAAGAGCTTTAGATCCCCCCGATATAGGGACAATTGTGGCAGCGGCTACAGAAGGTTTCGTGGAATATTTATCGGGTATTTTGGGTTTTGGCATCAGGGGGACTTTATAGGCGAAGAGGCGAGGCATGGGGGCCACCAGGGCGGCTGTACCCGCCAGGCGCAGGATGGACCCACCCGCGCGGCCAGGGGGTGTGGACCCCTGGTGAGCCTCCCCCGTCTCGTATTCTGGCTTCGTGTTGCCCACAGTAAAATATTGACTTTGGATTTTGTCCCGTCCAATTTCGAGAATATTGATTTTCTTCCTTTCTGGAACCAAAAACAGAAGAAAACAGGCAGCTGGCACTGTGGCCACTTGTTAATAGGTTAGTACCAGAAAACATATAAAAACACCTCAAAGTGCGGACAAAGCAAAGAAAAGTAGATAGTAAACAAGCATGGAGCATCAAAACTTATAGATACATTTCCGACGTATCAACAAGCCGCGTATAGCAATCAAGTCCCAAATACTTGCCGATTTTGTTGTTGATTGGACAGAGACGGCAGAAAACACAAGTCCTCCAGACTCAGAATTTTGGACCCTTCACTTCGACGGATCAAAAGCACGAGGAGGCTCGGGGGCTGGCTTGGTGCTTAAATCACCCCAAGGAGATAAGTTGTTCTATGTGTTGCAAACGCACTTTACGGGAACCAACAATATTGCTGAGTATGAAGCATTGTTGCATGGAGTACGCATTGGCATAACAAGACTCATGTGTTACAGAGACTCGGATTTAGTTGCTCAGCAAGTATCCGACATCTGCAACGCAAACAATCACATGTCAGCGTACAAAGCTGTTGTGGATGAACTATCTAAATCGTTTGAGGGTTTTGAGGTTCAACACATCCCTCGAGCAGAAAATGAGGAAGCAGATGCTCTATTAAGGATAGGCTCTGCGCGGAAAAAGTACCGAATGGCGCTTTTCTAGAGCATTTAAGGGCCCCCTCCATAACCGTAGTTGATGAGGAATATCCAACGAAATCTGACTCACCTTTAATAGCAGTTTTGGCTATAATTCCTAGTTGGACAAAACCCTATCTGGATTTCCTCATAGACAGGAAATTACCCGAAGATGAAGTCCTGAGCTGACAGATCGTCCGACGAGCAAAAGCCTATACTATAATAAATGGTGAGCTCTATAAGCGGAGTGTTTTTGGCATTTTCCAGCGATGTATTTCTTCAGAAGAAGGAGTGGAAATCTTGCGAGAAATCCACGAAGGAGAGTGTGGTCACCATGCTGCAGCCAGATCCTTAGTGGAAAAAGCTTTTCGACACGGATTCTTTTGGCTTACAGCTAAGGCGGATGCCGACAAACTGGTCAAAACGTGCAGAGGCTGCCAAAAGTACGCCCATTAGGCACACTGGCTGAGCAGCTGCGAACAATCCCTATTACATGGCCATTTGTGGTCTAGGGGCTTGATATGGTAGGACCGTTTCGCACGGCAAAATGTGGATTTACTCACTTACTAGTGATGGTGGATAAATTTATAAAGTGGATTGAGGCTAAACCCGTAACATGTTGCGATGGAACCACAACCAGAAATTTTGTTGAGGACGTGATCATACGATTCGGATATCCACACAGTATAATTACTGACAACGGGAGCAATTTTTTCATGGGAGAACTTGTCGAATTCTGCGAAGAACAAGAGATCCGACTTGATATTGCATCAGCACACATCCACAAGCTAATGGACAAGTCGAAAGAACTAACGGTCTTATTTTGCAAGGACTCCGACCTCGTATCGAGGCACTGCTACGTCGGGCCGCGGCGGCTTGGGCGGAAGAATTACCGTCTATGATATGGAGTTTACGTATAACTCCTAACAGATCAACAGGATATATTCCTTTCTTCTTGGTCTATGGTGCAGAATAAGTTCTTCCAAGTGATCTAATTCATCAGTCTCCACGAGTCAAAGTGTATATCGAAGAAGATTTAGAATTTTCTCGACAAGATGATCTCAATATAATCTAAGAAGTACGCGTCGTTGCTGAGCAGAGATCTATAGCCTATCAGCAGAAGTTACGCAAGTACCATAGTCATAGAGTTCAAAACCGTTCTTTTAGGAAAGGCGATTTGGTTCTTCGACTTGTGCAAAAAAGAAAGCACAAACTTTCCCCGATTTGGGAAGGACCTTTTATGATTAGTAGAGTTATGTATAATGGGTCATATTATTTAACCGATATGAGACTAGTTAAGGAAAGACTGGATACTTGGAAGAGAAAGAGGGCTGGCGGTAGCATAGACCCATATGAAATAGATCGACCATGGAATATTGCATAGCTACGTCCCTTCTATTCTTAGTTATATTTCCTTGTAATCATATATGTACATGTTCAAAGTGAAATAAAGTATTGGTTTCCTCATATGTTATTTTTGAGAAGTTTTGTGCCATCTTATTTCCAAAAGAGCATGCCATTTTCAAAAATCCCAGAATGCTTGAAAGTACTTTATGCTCATGTTTGTGTTCTAGTTACGATTTTTGAATATCTAAAAATGTTACCTTAGGGTAAAAAATTCAATGTATTGTCTATACTTTGGTTTTTTATCTGATTGCTTAGACACGGGTATTTTCCAAGTAATGAATTGTTGGTACTGGAAGCCGGCTTTGTTTCCGATTTTAAACTGGTTTAGCAATTGCACTCCGCTGCTTGACAAAGTTTATGTGCTAAAGGTTGGCTGGATCATGAAAGAAACGAGGCAGAGAGCAAGATAAAACGACAAGTATAAGCATAAAAACTAGTGCTTCAGAATTTTTTTCAAGCACACGCATAAACTATATACAAACATAAGTGCTATGATAGTAAAAGCATCAGTTTTTACAAAACCAGCACAAATCAAAATATTTTTTCCATCATTACATTGACGAAAGTTCAGAATAATGCATAAAAACTGTTTATGCTACAAATTCAGGTGGTGGTGATGAAGAAGGTGGAGCGCTGGAGTCGACAACGTTGTCGCCCTAGACCTCAGACTCGGAAGCTGCTTCAGTGAGGCTGTCTTCTGGCTCTTGAGGCGAGGGAGGCAAGGTGACGGATCCGAAGAACGGCGTCGCATAGTTGGTCATCTCCTCCACACAACAAGCATAACCTGCACAAGAATCTTGGATTGCCTTGATGTCCTACGGGTTGCCCTCATCGTCCTCCTCGGCGATACCCTTGGTGATATGCCAGATTTCCATCTCGCTGTGGTGGATCATCACCATGGTAAGAGCAGTTTGCGCAGCAGTCCGAGCATAGGAGATCTTCCAGTCCTCGATAAGCTTCAGAATTTCCTTGGCCTTGTCCCTAACCTCTTGCACTTACATCGTGTGCAAGTCGGAAAGCTTGACCGACTCGCCAACCTCTTCAAGAGTCTGGCGGAAGTCGAACAAGATATCTCTGACGAGCTTGATGCGCTCGACACGAGGTTTGGAGGTAGGAGAGTCGGAAAGATTCAGGGGGGCTAGGAAAGAACCAAAATTCAAAATTTGACTAAAAAGAAAGTCGAAAAATCAACGTAAAATGTAAGTCGGAAACCTTACCTAGCATAGAATGATTCCACTGGGCATGCTCCTCGCGGAGGCTATTCAGCTCGCTCTCTGTGGCCTGGGCCAGATCCCTTAACTATCAAAGTCCTTCCGAAGATGATCCAACTGTTTATCTCGGAGGGCGAGCAGCTTCTCGAGCCTCACGGTCTCATGGTTTGTTGACTCCAGGACAGCAGCTATGGATTTCTCTGACTCGATAGCGAGTTTCTGAAGCTTCTCCTGTAGATCAGCATTTTCCAGTTCCAAGACCTTGTAGTTCTTGGATTGCTCCACCATCTTGCTAGACTCACACAACAGTTCTGCAAAAGGAAAAATATTAGTCGGACAGAACAACTTTGACTATGACAATAGCTAATTGACAAAGAGGAAGCCAAAAAAGTTTACCTTCTGCTTCAGCTTTTTCAACTTGGAACTTTGAATTCTCAAGGCGCAAGGCTTTAATCTCGTTGCATATATTAAAAATTTTCTTTAACAATTCCTGGTTGGAAGATGCAATTTTCTGTAAGTTTAGAAGACGGAATACCGTCAGACGGCTACTAAGACTCGGGCTGCAAATTTATCTATGTAAAAATACAGCACGAGCCTTGGGAGCTACACTACATCGTTCTTTTGCAACCTAAAAGCATCAACTTGGATCCAATAATGTTTATCCAACTTTATGCTTGGGGGCTAGAGGATATGATAATAAAATAAAAATAAGAATCGGAAACATACAATGTGTTCCTAGTGCAACTTCTCAAATCCGATTTTAGTGTTGTGAAACACTTTCTCGGCAAGGGAGAGGGAGGGAACATCCGTCGCTGGGAGTTTTCCAGACTCTATCTTAGTAAGAAGACCAAAATACGTCCTCCTGCTCCTGGCTTGCTGGCTCTGCGGTTAAGGTTTGCTTCTCACGGCAGGATTGAGCCAGCCTGAGGATCTCTTCCTTCTTTTCCTCTTTAGGCCAGAGACAGCAAAGCCGGCCACTTTATCCAACGTTCCTGTAGACATTACCATGGGATCATTACCCTTGACGGGTTCACCCTTGTTAGTTGCTTGATCACCAACGGTGACCAAGGCTTTCGAGACGTTGCTAGCATCAAGAGAGGTGGAAGCCTCCTATGCTGATGGAGTACTGGATGGAGTTGGTGGCGGCATGGAAGGGGAGATGACAAGCTTATGCTGACGCAGTTGCTTGCCCGTCTTGCTGTCTGACTTTGTCTTACTCTTCAAAGACACTTTAGCTCTAGAGCACAAAAATCTGAATATCAGGTGTGCTCTGGAGAGAAAGAAAGGTACAAAGTACTGAAAAACTAAAGACAGGGTGCTTACTTTTTAACTACTGGCAGCACTTGGCTACCAGCAGTAATAACAACTTCCTTCGCCTTACGCTTCTTGGAGGCGGAGGCGGTAACTTCTTACACCTCATCATCCTCCGTCGCCTCCGGATCGTCTGAGAGATAACCCTCTAGTGGAGCTAGCTCAGACTCAAGGAGTTTCTCGAGCTGACAAAGTCATCTATGAAAATAGAGTCGGAGAAAGAAAGAACAGAAAAAACGCGAAAGCAGAGTCGAAATATTTACCGGAGTCAGAGGACGGTTGGACATAAACATCTTCATGGAGACATCCGGAACTTTTCGTTCCACTCTCTCCTTGATCAAATATTGAATGAGGGTCTCGTAGTCCTTCGTCGGAATCCGGTGTGGGCTCACCCGCAGGCTGTCTTTCTTGTCGCTAGTGAAGGTATGCATGAGACGATCTCCATGGTGCTGCAAAGGCTAGATCCGGTGATCCAGCCAGCAGTGGATCAAGGAGGAACCGCGGAGGCCCTTGTGCTTCATCATAAACTCAATCCACCTATTGGCGAGAATCAAGATATCCGATAATTTCGGCGATTCCGCATCCCATGATTTTTGGTGGGAGGCGGCACCATCAGCGAATGCCGAAAGACCTTCCTCCTTACCAGGAGCCGGAATATCCTTGTGATAAAAGAAGGTTCCGACCCAGCGTTTGATGGATCCACTAGCGTTAATCCTAGGATAAACATGGTTTCTCCTAAGGACTAAGCTAAGGGTGTCGATGGTGTAAGGCACACCGGCGCTAATGGAGTTCTTCCGGGTACCATAGTAGTACCAAAAAAGGGTGAGAGTTGGACTAATACCAAGAAACCCCTCACACAGAGCTGCGTGAGTGCTGAGCTTGAGCAGAGAGTTGGGAGGGAGGTTATGGAGCTGCACACCGTAATGATTGAGGACCTCGACGAAGAAGTCCGACGGTGGCAGGCTGAGGCCATGATCGATATGCACGTCGAACAGCACCCTCTCACCGTCGCGCGGGGAGGGAACAGCGTGCCCTGAGGAGCTCTGCCACGCACCGGCGATGATGAATCCTTCGTCCTCCATGACCTAGAGTTTGGCGTCGTCCATGACACTGGGGACCCAGAGGCCCCGCATCTTCTTCTCATCCGCCGCCGACGAACCCGCCACTGCTCCTGAACCCGAGGCAGACACCATCACTCTTGGAGAAGAAGGACTGGTGGGGAGAGAGATTTTTCCTTGAGGCGTGTAGATGGGAATGGTTGCAGAGCGCTCGAGGAGTAGGAGGAGACAATGAATGAATCGGTGGAGAGATAAATCTAAGAGAAGGGTTTTCTCCTCTCTTTTATTTGCCTCTACAGCAAGATTCGTTCGTTGATACACGTGATTTACTCCACGCGTATAGGAGAGAGATGGGTAACTTCCTCGCGACTCCTCCATCCCCTCGATTTTCGCATGAGCATTGAAACGGTGCTATGTTCCGTAAGGAGCGGACCCACCAACGGTCGTGTTGATCGGACTCCTGTCAATGACAGGACCTGGTCTGAAAAGCTGTCATCCCGCACACCGCTGTAAAATCCGGCTCATGTTTCAAACTAAGCAAGGAAAAGACTGAAGTCAGAATACAACATATCCGACTCAACTAACTCGGAATCCTACACTACTGAATGAAGTTTTTGGGAACCCTTCAAGATTCACAAGACGAAGAAACCATCAAGCTAGACGATTTATCCGACTTTGGATCTTGGAGACTTCCGGGGGCTACTGTTGGGGATATACTTTCCGGGTATACCCAGAGGACTCGCTGACTAGGGTGGCCCACCAACGTGTTAGAGCTTTGCTTCACGGGCGGCCCAGTCAGAGAAAGAGGAGGAGCTAGTTCCGTCTACGACAAGGCCCAGAAGAGTTACCGACTTAGGCTTGTAGTATTACTTGTAGTCCATGTTGTATCTAGTTACCGACTCTGTAACGTAGACGGATAGGTCTCTCCTGTTACCCTAGGCCGTGGTATCTATATAAAACAGCTCTATGGGAGCCTTTAGGGCAGAACCAATCTAACTACCACAATCACAACTCGCACAGGCGAACCTCTCTTGTAATCCGCTGTAACATCCGGCTTACGCCGATATATTACTGGGTTTCTAGAAGGAGTAGGATCCGATCACCATAGTCGGATCTGAACCTGGGTAAACTTGTGCTCACCGCTCCTGGAACATCCGATGTCTCACACCCCATCTTTCTAACGCCACTAGGAACCCCTATGGCATACTTGTCGACAATCTGACGATAGTTCATTCAATCATGAAGTAATCGTAGAAATATGTGGGAGCCATATGAATTTCTAGATTCCTCTATTGGTTATTGATCGGAGAAGAGTCCCGATCATGTTTGCATGATTCACGAACCGTAGGAAGACACACTTAAGGATTCGATGTTATTTAGTAGATATGGAATGTGAGTAAGAAGACCAAATGTTGTTCAGAGTCTCGGATTGGTTCCGGGATATCACGAGGAGATCCGGAATGGTCCGGAGAATACGATTCATCTAAGTAAAGTCCAATTCCGGAGTTCGGTAATGGTTTTGGTGTTTTCACCGAAATGTTCTAGAAGGGTATAGAAGGTCCACCGATCTAGAGTGGGAAGGGTACATGTATGTGTCATGGCAAAGTGGAATGGTTGCATCATGTCCTAGGTCACTTGGGTGGGAAATTGGAAGAGAGAAATCAAACTCTAGTTTGAAAGTCAAACTCCAACATTGATTGCCTAGTGGAGGGAGGGAAGGAATCCTACCTAAGGGAGGATTCCTCCCTCTCCTATCTGCCAGCCACACAAGGTGGATTTGGGGGAGGATTCACCTCCCCTTGCCGCCTCCCCACCTATATAAGGAGGGGTACGGCGCCCCTACCCCTCACCTCTAAACGCTAATTGTTTGTTGCCTCTAAAAAGTTGACAGCTGATTTTGAGCCTCTAAAATTAGTCGCTGACTAGCACCTCTACTAGCCACCGGCCACCTCTAAACCTCGGCCTCTAAACCCTAGATCACCGAGTCCCTCTTGTACTCCTCCATACCATCTTCGGCTTAGGCGAAGCCCTGCGGGATTTCCCCTCTACTTCCGACACCACGTCGTCGTGCTGCCAGAATCGCGAGGAGAGGTCTACAACCTCCGCTGCCTGCTGGAACAAGGGAGAGGAAGGTCTTCATCGAGTACCGAACATGTGACCGACTGCGGGAGTGCTTCTAGAATGCGGCGCCGGAAGGATCGTCTACACGATCTTGAGATCGGCAAGTGAACGACTACATCACCCACGTGAATCCGATCTCGTTAACCGCTTCGGAATCTTCAAGGGTTAGTACTCTATCGACTCGTTGTTACAATCTAGTAGATAGATCTTAGCTTGTGTGTGTTCATGCGGTAGAATTTTTATTTTCCATACTACAAACCCCTACACATGTTCCATAAATAGAATCGTGCCGTCGGCATATTGAAGGATAGATAAACCTGTAGGGTTCGCAGCATAGAAAACAAAAAATTTCCTACGATGTGAACTATATACCAAGATCTATCTAATAGATACAAACAACGGGCGGATGTATATCCGTAGAGTACATACCCTTGAAGAACAACAAAGCTTAACGAGTTCAACTCGTGGTTGATGTAGACGATCTCTTGCCGATCTCAAGATCGAGAGGAAGTCCTAGCGCCGAAAATCAGTAGCGCATCCGTGCTCGCACACACGTTCGAGGCACCGAGAAACCTCCGCCTCCTCGCTCCAGCGATGCAGCGGAAGCACAACTCTTTCTTGCCGAATAGCCACCGGGAACATGTATCTCGCTAGTCCGAGACCATGGGGGATAAACTCTAGAGGGGGAGAGAGATCCTTCACGAGGAGGTGTGAGAGACAAGTGAGGAGGGGGGCTCCTTTTATAGGAGGAGGGGGGGAACCCCAAGGGGGTGGCCGGCGCATGGGGGCTGCCCCCTTGCCCTCCCCTCTTCATGTGGGTGGACACTCCACTCACAAAATGCCCTTTAAAATCCCTCCACTCAAAAGTCCACTCAAATTCCCATTAAATTTCCACCAAATTTAATGCAAACTCTCATTAAATAAAACTCTTTTATTTTATTCAGAATTTTGTCAATTACTTTAATGACAAACATTCACAACTAACCCCTTGCTAGAATTCTATTTCACATGCATAACCACTTTATGCAATTTCACCCAAAAACCTGTTTCGGTATCTAGTGAAATAAATTCCTGCGCTTGTTCATTCTTTCAGCATGAAACATTTGCTCCAATTGGATGTCGGTGTCTCTTAAGTGTGTCACCCTACGGTTCGTGAATAATGCGGACATGATCGAGACCCCTCTCGGATCAATAATCAGAAGCGGGATCTGGAGACCCATACTGACTCCCACACATTCAACGATGACTTTCTTGTGATCGTCGGAACCTTTTACGCTAGTATCTTAATCCCTTTGTTTCACGATATATTACATGTCCGAGATTCGATCATCGGTATCTCCATACCTAGTTTGATCTCGTTACCGACATGCACTCTTTTCTCGTTCCTGTGTTATAACATTCTAGTGATCAAATCACTTGCTTGCAAGCTAATCAATGTGATATCACCGAGAGGGCCCAGAGTATATCTATCCGTCATCGGGATGAACAAATTCCACTCTCGATCCATGAGCCTCAACATAACACTTTATTAGTTTTGAATCCATCTTTATAATCACCCTGTTACGGTGTGACGTTTGATGTTATCAAGAAACTCTTCCGGTGTTAGTGATTGACATGATCTCATGCTCTAAGGATTAGGATCACTTCGTAAGTTGTTATAGCAATATAAACTCAATGACTTTGATCGTAATGCTATACTTCGGATGAATGTTCATCACACCATTACACTAATGTTGTGATCCCGTTATTAACAACATCCAATGTCCATGATCAGGAAACCTTGATCATCTTGTTAATCAACGAGCTAGTTTATGAGAGAGGCATAACTAGGAACTTTCTGTTTGTTTATTAAACACACATGTATTAACGTTTCCGTATTAATACAATTATAGCATGCAAAATAAACATCTATCATATACTTGGAATACACATAATAAACACTTTATTATTGCCTCTCAGGGCATATTCCCTTCAGTCTCCCACTTGCACTAGAGACAATAATCTAGTTACATAGTGATAAATCTAACACCCATTGAGTTCTGGTGTTGATCATGTTTTGCTCTAGGGAGAGTTTTAGTCAACGGATCTGCTACATTGAGATCCGTATGTACTTTACAAATCTTTATATCTCCATCCTTGACATGCTCGCGGATGGAGTGAAACCGGCGCTTAATATGCTTGGAATGCCTGTGAGACCTTGGATCTTTGGCATTGGCAATGGCACCATTGTTGTCACAATAGATCACCATTGGGTCCAACGCGTTTTCCACCACTCCTAGTTCGGATATGAACTCCTTCATCCAAACTGCTTCCTGAGCCGCTTCTGAAGCAGCAACATATTCGGCCTCCGTTGTTGATCCCGCTACCACAGGTTGTTTGGAGCTCCTCCAACTAACTGCTCCGCCATTCATGAGAAATACGTATCCGGATTGAGACTTATAGTCATCCGGATCGGTTTCAAAGCTAGCGTCGACATAACACTTAGCGACGAGCTCTTCTTCACCTCCGTATACAAGAAACATATCCTTAGTTCTTCGTAAGTACTTAAGGATATTCTTGACCGCTATCTAGTGTTCCGAACCTGGATCCGATTGGTACCTACTAGTCAAACTAATAGCATGTGCCACATCCGGTCTTGTACATAGCATGGCGTACATTATAGAGCCTATGGCTGAAGCATAGGGGACTTTGTCCATTATCTCTCTTTCTTCCGCCGAAGCCGGACTTTGAGTCTTACTCAATGTCTTGCCTTGCAACATAGGTAAGAACCCCTTATTACTTCCGTCCATTTTAAACTTCTTTAAAATCTTATCAAGGTATGTACTTTGCGATAGCCCTATTAGGCGCCTAGATCTATCTCTATAGATCTTTATGCCTAATATGTATGACGCTTCACCTAGGTCCTTCATTGAAAATTTGCTGTTTAGATAACTTTTAACACTGTTTAAAAGAACTATATCATTTCCGATCAATAATATGTCATCCACATATAATATCAGAAATGCCACATTGCTCCCACTCACTTTCTTGTAAATACAAGCTTCTCCATAAGTTTGGACAAATCCAAACTCTTTGATCACCTCATCAAAGCGGAGATTCCAACTTCGTGATGCTTGCTTCAATCCATAGATGGATCGCTGAAGCTTGCACACCTTGTTAGCATCCTTAGGATCGACAAAACCCTTTGGTTGTATCATATACAACTCTTCTTCAATATTACCATTGAGAAACGCGGTTTTGACATCCATCTGCCATATCTCATAATCGAAATATGCAGCAATTGCTAACATAATCCTAACTGACTTTAGCATCGCTATGGGAGAGAAAGTCTCATCATAGTCAACTCCTTGAATTTTTCAAAACCCCTTTGCGACAAGTCGAGCTTTATAGAAGGTCACATTACCATCAGCATCAGTTTTCCTTTTGAAAATCCATTTGTTCTCCACGGCCTTTCGGTCGTGAGGTAATTCCACCAAGTTCCAAACTTGATTTTCATACATGGATTCCATCTCGGATTTCATGGCTTCTAACCATTTGTTGGAATCCGGGATCATCATCGCTTCTTCATACGTCGCAGGGTCATCATTTTCATCAACCATGAAATTCATGAAAGGATTTCCGTACAGCTCGGGAGCTGCGCGCGTCCTGTTTGACCTGCGAGGTTCGGTAGTACTCTCTTTCGGAGTTTCATGATCATTATCATTAGTTCCCTCTTCAACAGGTGGAGCCAACTCCGGAACAACTTCCAGCGCTGCGCTACTCGCCATACTTTGAAGAGAAGGTTCCACAACCTCTTCGAGTTCTACCTTCCGACTACTCACACCTTTCGCGAGAAACTCTTTCTCTAGAAAGGATCCATTCTTGGCAACAAAAACCTTGCCCTCGGATCTGTGATAGAAGGAATACCCAATAGTTTCTTTAGGGTATCCTATGAAGACGCATTTTTCCGCTTTGGGTTCGAGTTTATCCGGTTGAAATTTCTTCACATAAACATCGCATCCCCAAACTTTAAGAAATGACAGCTTAGGATTGTTTCCAAACCACAATTCATACGATGTCTTTTCAACGGATTTAGATGGTGCCCGATTTAAAGTGAATGCAGCAGTTTCTAGTGCATAACCCCAAAATGACAATGGCAGGTCCATCAGAGACATCATAGATCGAACCATATCTAATAAAGTACGATTACGACGTTCCGACACACCAATTCACTGTGGTGTTCCGGCAGGTGTGAGTTGTGAAACAATTCCACACTCTTTCATGTGAGTGCTAAACTCGTAACTTAGATACTCACCTCCACGGTCGGACCGTAGAAATTTGATCTTTCTATTACGATGATTTTCCACTTCATTCTGAAATTCCTTGAACTTTTCAAAAGTTTCAGACTTGTGTTTCATCAAGTAGATATAACCGTATCTACTCAAATCATCCGTGAAAGTAACAAAATAATGATATCCACCTCGCGCCGACACACTCATTGGACCACATACATCAGAATGTATGATTTCCAATAAATCTGTCGCCCGTTCCATTGAACCGGAAAACGGCGTTCTAGTCATCTTGCCCATAAGGCATGGCTCACATGTATCAAATGATTCATAATCAAGTGATTCCAAAAGTCCATCCGAATGGAGCTTCTTCATGCGTTTAACGCCAATATGACCTAGACGGCAGTGCCACATATATGCGGATATATCATCATTAAGTTTAATCCTTTTAGCATCAACATTATGAATATGTGTAACATTATCATCGAGATCTTATAGAAATAAACCATTCATCATCGGTGCATGACCATACAAGATTTCATTCATATAAATGGAACAACCATTGTTCTCGGATTTAAATGAATAACCACTTCGCATCAAACACGATCCAGATACAATGTTCATGCTCAGTGCAGGCACCAGATAACATTTATTCCAGTTTATAACTAATCCCGACGGCAAGTGGAGAGGCAGCGTTCCGACGGCGATCACATCAACGCTTGATCCATTGCCGACACGCATCTTGACCTCACCCCTTGCTAGCGGTCGCTTGTTCCGCAGCCCCTGATTCGAGTTACAAATATTAGCAACTGAACCGGTATCAAATACCCAGGTGCTACTGCGAGCACTAGTCAAGTACACATCAATAACATGTATATCATATATACCTTTGTTTGCCTTGCCGGCCTTCTTGTCTGCCAGATACTTGGGGCAGTTGCGCTTCCAGTGGCCAGTCCCCTTACATTAGTAGCACTCGGAATCAGACTTAGGTCCAACTCGGGGTTTCTTTTTAGGCGCGGCAACAGGCTTGCTGCCCTTACTTCCCTTCCGTTTTCCCTTATTGTCTTTCTTGAAACCAGTGTTCCTATTGATCATCAACACTTGATGTTCCTTTTTGATCTCCACTTCTGCAGTTTTAAGCATTGACAGAAGCTCGGGGAGAGACTTCTTCATGCCTTGCATATTATAGTTCATCACGAAGCTCTTATAGCTAGGTGGCAGAGACTGCAGAACACGATGGATGCCTAAGTCAATGGGAATCGATATTCCCAAGGACACAAGCTTATCGGCGTAACCCGACATCTTGAGTACATGCTCACTAACGGAGCTGTGCTCTTCCATCATGCAGCTAAAGAACTTTTCTGAAGCGTTGTAGCTCTCTACAGCAGCATGTGTGTCGAAAATCATTTTCAACTCACCCATTGTATCAAATGCATTGCCGTTTTCGAAACGCTTTCGAAGTTCCGGCTCTAGCCCATACAATATGCCACAATGAACTAAGTTGTGGTCCTCCTAACGAGTCTGATAGACATTCTTCTCCTCGTCAGGGGCATCATCTAAAGGTGGGGGGCCTAACGGCGCTTCTAGCACATATTGCTTTTGTGCAGCAGAGAGGAGAATCCTCAAATTCATGGCCCATTCGGTAAAGTTGCTACCGTTCGTTGCTAGTTTCTCTTTCTCCATGAACACATTGAAATTAAAAGCAGGTGGTGCCATCTACAACAGAATTTGTAAAGTTTAGACTAAGTGTATGATAGATTGAGTTCAACTAATCTATATTACGAATGAACTCCCACTCAAAAACGACATCCCTCGTGCCTTTTTGGTGATTACATGAACCAAATCCACTACACCAAGTCCGATCATCACGTGAGTCGGTATAGCTTCAAAGGCGAGCATCAAATGGGCATCATATCAACTATATGACTCATGCTTAACCTTTCGGTCCGTGTTCCGAGGCCATGTCTGTACATTCTAGGCTCGCCAAGTTAGAACCTTAGTATTCGCGTGTGTAACTGTTTTACACCCGAAATATGGTCGTGGATCCAAGAAAACCCGATCATCACGTGATGTCTTGGAGCGACGAAAACATAATCGATGAATACTAAAGGAAGAACACATTCTTATCTTGATATTTAAATGAGGGATCATCTTATTATGCTAACAAAGCGCTAAACAAGCAATATAAGATGCTATCAAACATCATATGTTTATTAGTGAAATTATATGGTTCCCGCAGATGATCTCTATCATGTGCATCGTGGTATGATCACTATCATACCTATATGTGTAAATCCAAGGTCTATGGATTTTACACGCTATGTGTGTTGTAAGAGTATCATCTCATACTTCTACTTACAACACTACCATATCATAACACTAGCCCAGCAACAATCTAAACTACACGCCTCTAATTTATCCATTGCAAGTTTTACGTGGCTTAGGGCTTTCGAGATAGAACCGTTCTTACCTATGAACATGAACCACAACGAGGATAATCAAATTTTTGACAACTCGCTTGCAAAATAGATATTGACTATAGTAGGAGAGACAGACACCCGCTAGCCACTTATGCAAACTAGTTGCATGTCAAGCATGGAACAGGTCTCATGTGCGAGGACATGTAAGTTTGTCCGGGCCGCTTCATCCCACTATGCCACCAATATCCAAAATTACAACAAAGGAGCAACAACATGATCATCATCGCCCACATACTCATATGTGTACTACCCGTGTAAAGTATCTACGCATAGATCCGGCTCTGATACCACTGTAGGGTTCGCAGCATAGAAAACAAAAAATTTCCTACGATGTGAACTATATACCAAGATCTATCTAATAGATACAAACAACGGGCGGATGTATATCCATAGAGTACATACCCTTGAAGACCGACAAAGCTTAACGAGTTCAACTCGTGGTTGATGTAGACGATCTCTTGCCGATCTCAAGATCGAGAGGAAGTCCTAGCGCCGCAAATCAGCAGCGCATCCGTGCTCGCACACACGTTCGAGGCACCGAGCAACCTCCGCCTCCTCGCTCCAGCGATGCAGCGGAAGCACAACTCTTTCTTGCCAAATAGCCACCGGGAACATGTATCTCGCTAGTCTGAGACCATGGGGGATAAATTCTAGAGGGGGAGAGAGATCCTTCACGAGGAGGTGTGAGAGACAAGTGAGGAGGGGGGCTCCTTTTATAGGAGGAGGGGGGCGAACCCCAAGGGGGTGGCCGGCGCATGGGGGCTGCCCCCTTGCCCTCCCCTCTTCATGTGGGTGGACACTCCACTCACAAAATGCCCTTTAAAATCCCTCCACTCAAAAGTCCACTCAAATTCCCATTAAATTTCCACCAAATTTAATGCAAACTCTCATTAAATAAAACTCTTTTATTTTATTCAGAATTTTGTCAATTACTTTAATGACAAACATTCACAAATAACCCCTTGCTAGAATTCTATTTCACATGCATAACCACTTTATGCAATTTCACCCAAAAACCTGTTTCGGTATCTAGTGAAATAAATTCCTGCGCTTGTTCATTCTTTCGGCATGAAACATTTGCTCCAATTGGATGTCGGTGTCTCTTAAGTGTGTCACCCTACGGTTCGTGAATAATGCGGACATGATCGAGACCCCTCTCGGATCAATAATCAGAAGCGGGATCTGGAGACCCATACTGACTCCCACACATTCAACGATGACTTTCTTGTGATCGTCGGAACCTTTTACGCTAGTATCTTAATCCCTTTGTTTCACGATATATTACATGTCTGAGATTCGATCATTGGTATCTTCATACCTAGTTTGATCTCATTACCGACATGCACTCTTTTCTCGTTCCTGTGATATAACATTCTAGTGATCAAATCACTTGCTTGCAAGCTAATCAATGTGATATCACCGAGAGGGCCCAGGGTATATCTATCCGTCATCGGGATGAACAAATTACACTCTCGATCCATGAGCCTCAACATAACACTTTATTAGTTCTGAATCCATCTTTATAATCACCCTGTTACGGTGTGACGTTTGATGTTATCAAGAAACTCTTTCGGTGTTAGTGATTGACATGATCTCATGGTCTAAGGATTAGGATCACTTCGTAAGTTGTTATAGCAATATAAACTCAATGAATTTGATCGTAATGCTATACTTCGGATGAATGTTCATCACACGATTACACTAATGTTGTGATCCCGTTATTAACAACATCCAATATCCATGATCAGGAAACCTTGATCATCTTGTTAATCAACGAGCTAGTTTATGAGAGAGGCATAACTAGGAACTTTCTGTTTGTTTATTAAACACACATGTATTAACGTTTCCGTATTAATACAATTATAGCATGCAAAATAAACATCTATCATATACTTGGAATACAGATAATAAACACTTTATTATTGCCTCTCAGGGCATATTCCCTTCAAAACCTTCATCAACTAGATGGGGAATCACTCCTTTAATTTGGACATCAGACTTTGCACCCTCAATCATGACATCTAACATATCAACCACTATATTGAATAGCATTGGTGATAAAAGGATCGCCCCGTCTTAACCCTTTCTTGGTCTAGAAGTATTTGCCAACATCATCATTCATTTTGATGGCAACATTATCTCCCGACACAAAGCTATGGATTAAAGCATGCCACTCAGCCGAAAAAGTCTTCCATCCTAAGAGTCTGCTGATGGAAAGACCATTTGACTTTATCATAGGCTATCTCGAATTAATTTTTAAAATAACCCCATTCAAATTTTTTCTGTGAGTTCGTGTAATATTTCATGTAGCGTAACCACACCATCAAGTGCGTTGTGACCTTGCATGAAAGCAGTTTGGAAAGGGTGGACCACATGATCGGCCACTGAGTTTATCCGATTGTTGCAAGTTTGGTGAATATTTTATAATAACATTAAAAAGGAAAATTGGTATGTATTGTTGGATCCTCTCTGCTTTATTTAACCTTAGTGAAAGGTCCAACTTTAGTCGACTAGAGGGGGTGATTAGGAGAATACCAATTTTTATCTTTTTAATCAAGTTTAGGCTTTGCAATTGATAAGGTTCTCTAGATATGCAACTACATGAACAACCCTATATGCTAGAGAACAACAACAAGTAGCAAAGCGGCAAAGGACAAGAAGTAAAGGTGCAGAGCGAATAAATTGGAGAGGAGACGCGGAGATGTTATTCCATAGTTCATTTCCAAGGAAACTACATCTATGTTGGAGAGGTGTCTAGGCCACACAAGGTCACCCGAGCGCCATAAAGGCCTCACCTTCTTCTCTTGTGAGCTCCACCACAAAGGCGGGCTCATAGTCCACTAACCTGTGACCTTGAAGGCGCCAACCGAAACCATTACAACAAGGTTGAGGGTGATCTCCACAACTCAATTGGAGGCCCTCAACGACACCACGAAGCTTCACAATGCATGCCCGAACTCCGAGGATGTCCTACGCTGTCGTAGTATTGACCACGGAAGATGCTACTGGGGGTAGCTTACGTAGAGGGAGCAAGGGGACGTAGGAGAATTCGGGAGCGAGATTGGCACACGATGTACCCAGGTTCACGTCCCCTCGGTGGAGGATCGCTACGTCCTGCTATCAATCCAGTATATGATCATAGATTGGTTTACAAGGGAGCCGCCGTAGGTGGGGGATATTAGATCTAATGAGATATGGCCCCGTGGGGGTGCCCCTGGTGGCTTTATATATGCAGCCAGTCAGGGTTTACAGGTGCACTAATGGGCTTTTATTGGAGTTGCCGTCTTGGGCCTCCAATCAGCGCCACTCGTCTGGGTCCAGTATGCGCCAGTCGCCGTATTGGGCGAGTCGACCCGCTCTGGGATTGGCTTCAGTCGGCTCGATCCAGCTGGCGAATCCGCTTCGTGGGTATACCCCGATTGGTATTCCCCCATCAGTAGTCCCCGAGCACGTTGTTGATTCGACGCGGGCTTGAGGCAGGGCGCGGAGAGTCTTGACGATGGGTCGTGGCGAATCAGCGATGAGCTCCTGAACAGAGAAAAGAATCGTGAAGCGGGAGGCGATTTGCGTGAGCCAGTCGGTGATGGACAGTTGTTGTAAAACGCAGGGAGTCGGTGAATCCGCCAGTTGCACGAGTATCCGAGCACGGAGCGTGCCGAGGCCCTGAGCGCGGCGAGTCCCCGACCGGCCACCGGCGAGTGGCACTGTCTGTAGCGCGTCGAGTCCCCGAGCACATTGAGTACGCGAGGGCGAGTCTACGGTGGAGAGTCCCTGAGCGTGGAGAGTACGCGAGAGCGAGTGTCCATGGCGGCGAGTCCCCGAGCGCGTTGAGTACGCGGGGTCGAGTCCGCGGTGGCGAGTCCCCGAGCGTGTTGAGTACGCGGGAGCGAGTGTCCATGGCGGCGAGTCCCCGAGCGCGTTGAGTACGCGGGGGGTGAGTCCGCGGTGGCGAGTCCCCGAGCATGTTGAGTAGGCGAGAGCGAGTGTCCACGGCGGCGAATCCCCGAGCGTGGAGAGTACGCGAGGGGCGAGTCTGCGGTGGCGAGTCCCCGAGCGTGTTGAGTAGGCGAGAGCGAGTGTCCACGGCGGCGAATCCCCGAGCATGGAGAGTAAGCGAGGGAGAGTCCGCGGTGGTGATTCGACGAAGGCGAGCCGCGGCCGCGGAACCACGCGTACACGCAACATGCCTAGGTGTAGTCCCCGAGGCTTGAGTTGGCTTGTAGAGGTGACTTGACGCTCTTTAGAGATGCGAGTGGCGAGGTCGAGGGACCGGCGAGCGCCGAGCCCCCGAGCGCGGCGAGTGGAGAGGTCGAGCGACCGGCGAGCGCCGAGCCCCCGAGCGCGGCGAGTGTCTAGGTCGAGCGACCGGCGAGCCCCGAGCCCCCGAGCGCGGCGAGTGGCGATGCCGAGCGATCGGCGAGACCGAGCACGGCGAGTGACGAGGTCGAGCGACCGGCGAGCGCCGAGCCCCCGAGGGCGGCGAGGGGCGAGGTCGAGCGACCGGAGAGCGCCAAGTCCCCGAGCGCGGCGAGCGGCGAGGTCGGGCGACCGGCGAGCGCCGAGTCCCCGAGCGCGGAGAGTCGACGAGGTCAAGCGACTGGCGAGTGCCGAGTCCCCGAGCACGGCGAGTGGCGAGAAAGACACCGTTTTGCTGAAAAGGAGGAAAATGTACGACTGCATTAAGATGTACTTGCATAATATATTGAATAATTGTAAGACGTTGAAGAAAATGCACTTTTGTTATGTGGATCGATGGGCAGTATGTAAGGTTTATGCGTGTCTTTTCATGAGTAGGCAGACCTCCAGCATCAAACGCTTGCCGGATAACAGGAAAACGATGCCAGGCTGTTGAACCCGGAGACAAGGTCGGCCTTTTGGTACCCAGCCTCACTACTTTGACGGACGCGAATAAACAGCAGACAAAACTGAAACCGATTCCTATGATTTTGGTCCCTGAAAGGGTCTTATGCGACTGCATGGTCGGCTTTGAGAATGAATGGAGATGCATATATGATTTGAACCCATAACATGTAAAGAGTGTAAAAAAACTTAGTTGTTAGTATGACAAATTCGCAGCGGGTGATTCGCCGAATGTGGCGAGTCCGTGATCATAGCGCGTTTGCGCCGAGCGAGTCGTCCAACATGATGAGCCCGCGACCGTGACAAGTCGCCAAACATGGATAAATGCACGAGACGTTTAGAGAAATCATGGGTCGGTCATGTGTAAGAACAACATGCATACAAGATTAGTTTCAAATAAATAATAAATTAGAAGGGTGATCAATACGATGTGGGACCGAAATACAAAGATAATAAACTGGCAGAGTGATCAATGCGATAGTATGGTAGAATAATAAACTTAGTTATCGTATAGAATCGCTTGTGTGTGTGTGTACGCATGTGGAGATTCCTTCGACACATTGATTGGTAACCGAATCAGATTAATCGGCTCCCAATTTGGCTTGCCCACGTGTGACCAAGATCTTGACATGATTCGACTTCTTCATGTTGTTGCGCCAAGTGAATCAAACTGCATGCGCGCGTGGTAAGCCATCTGGACCAGCCTACCGCCGCACGAACGGCTGCACAGAATAGATTCAATCTGGATTTCTGTGTTGACGACGAATTTGAGGGTCTCGCCCGGATTATCACCCTCCAATCACCGCTGCACCACGGTGGGCGCCAACTGTCGTAGTATTGACCACGGCAGATGCTACTGGGGATAGCTTACGTATGGGGAGAAAGGCGACTTAGGAGAATCCGGGAGCGAGATTGGCACACGATGTACCCAGGTTCACGTCCCCTCGGTGGAGGATGGCTACGTCCTGCTATCAATCCAGCATATGATCATAGATTGGTTTACAAGGGAGCCGCCGTAGGCGGGGGAGATTAGATCTAATGAGAGATGGCCCCGTGGGGGTGCCCCTGGTGGCTTTATATATGCAGTCAGTTAGGGTTTACAGGTGCACTAATGGGCTTTGTATTGGAGTCGCCATCTTGGGCCTCCAATCAGCGCCACTCGTCTGGGTCCATCATGCGCCAGTCGCCGTATTGGGGGAGTCGACCCGCTCTGGGCTTGGCTTCAGTCGGCTCGATCCAGCTGGCGAATCCGCTTCGTGGGTATACCCCGATTGATATTCCCCCATCATACGCTGTCTAGGGTTCCAAGAACCCTAGAGTAACAATATCCACACATGATGGGTGGGGGAGTCAAGATTCCTTTGGTGAAAGTGTAAATCTAGGTCACCTCTCCCAATCCTCAAAAGATCAAGAGGTTTGAGTGGCTAGGGAGAGAGATCTAGGATGATTGAGCTCTTGTATTAATGGAGGAGAGAGAATATTGAAGACTTATGTGGGGAGGAGGAAGAAGGGTTCCTTAAATAATCCCCTTCAAATCGAACCATTACTAGGTTTTGCGTCACCACCAGTATTACCGGCAGAGCTCCACCATATACAACCAATCACGATAATACCACATAGATATCAACAAAGATATCATAGCACATAGTATCATACATAGAGTAGCACAAATAAACGAGGTCCACATGCACACATAGAAATAAGAATGTTCACGAGCATAAAAGGATCAAAGAAAGAACGAGCTCATAACATAGCCCATGCAAATCCCGTAGCAACCTAATAGATATCTTTCTCCCCCTTTGGCATCAAGACGCCAAAAAGGGACAAAGACCGAACTACATGCCCCAACCAGAAACATATGGACGAGGAGGCTCAGGGATCCAGGTGGCGTGCTCCCAAGTGGGATGAGGAAGACCGGTGACATCATTTTCTTCATCATTGTCGGTCCACTTGCAGTTCTCATTCACCCACTGATCCTTGGGCACGGGGATGGAGATTGACTCTGTAGATAGGTCAATATTGAGCTTCCTCATGATTTACTTCTCTCTCTTGACATTATGCCTCCTGTCAAGATAGGCTTGGTGCTCACGGTCTTGCATGAAGTAGAAGGACTTCTTGATCTTCTTCATCAATCTCTTGTCCCAAGATGGATTCCTCTCAAGCTTGGGAGGAGGAGAATCCCCCTCGCGATCTTCATCACTAGACACACCCTGGCCTGATGCCCTAGCCTTTGCTCTCTCATCTTCCAAATGGCAGCTTACTTTTCCTCTTTAGTCCAAGGCTTCTCATGTTGTTGCACACGAAGAGTTTTCTCATCATGGATAGTGAGGTACTCCTCAGGAAAGCGAGAATAAGTGACTTCCTACCAGTTGGCATTGATGAGGGTATGAATATATGGAGCATAAGGGAAAGACCTCTTGTCAATCATGGCAAGCCAAATATCATGGTAAAGATAGTGCATAACATCAAGCCTCTCAAAGGAATCATTGTGGAGATGCGTTTGAAGCATAAGGTCAATCTGGAAAGCATGGAGCTGATCGAAGTTACCAACCTTGGGAGTGATGTTGTTTTGGTACACACGATGCATGATGTCATGACGAGAAGAAGGTAAGCAACCTAACCATTCACACATTCAGCAACGGAGGCCTTTTCCCTATGGCATCTCCGACGATTTACCCTTCTTCCTGGTCGAATGGAATACCACAAAAGATCTGCAGACTCAGACCACTTGGCAGTCAGCAGCTAGTCAAGAGTCATCCACTTCAACGTCACATCCATGGGGTCGGCATCCATGTGGCACTACAAGAAATGTTTCCTTCCGCAACAACTGGGCCCGTCGGTCGTCATAGAAGGCACCTCTTCCGCGATGAAAATCTTGGCTCGACCATGGCCGATGAAAAACTTTTTTTCCGGTTCTGCGCCCCTCTACTACAACAGAACCGCTAAGACATAGAGAAAGCTCGTCGAGCGCGTGGCAGAAGTAAGATTTTTTCTTCCTCGCGATATGTTGACTCGCCGAAGTATTTTTTTGTGTGGTTCCCGGACGTCAGTGACTCTAGAGGACCAAACTTTTTGGTCGCGCCTCCCTGATTTGAACTCGATAATATTGTTCGATGCCTCTTCCGTTTAGTTAGGTTGCTGGGTCCCGCATGTCTGCCGCACATTAGAGGAATTGTGTGTATGATGGAATTTTTTTCCTTTCCTGTTCCGAACTTGATAGCGTCGCCGATGCATCTTCCGTTTAATCAGGCTGCTGGGTCCCACGTGTCATCCTCATACTAGAAGAAACGTGTGCATGATGGATTTTTTTCCTAGGCTCGTGCCTTCCTGATATGAACTCGATAACGTTGCTTGATCTATCTGCCGTTAATCATGATGCTGGGTCCCACATGCCAGCCTCTCATTACAAGAATCATGTATATGATGGAATTTTTTCTTTCGCTCCCGCTACCCTCTTTTGAACTTGATTGCACTGCCGTTTAATCACACATCTGGGCCCACCTGTCATCCTCTCATTAGAAGAAACGTGTGCATCATGGATTTTTTTCCCTCGGTCGCGCTACCCTATTCCGAACTTGATAGCGCTACCAGATGCATAATCACGCAGCTAGGCCCCACATGTCATCCTCTCATTAGAAGAAACATGTGTATGATAAAAAATTTGCCCTTGGTCGCGCCTCCGTGTTAACTTGATAGCGTTGCTCGGTGCATCAGCCGTTTATTCAGGCTGATGGGTCCCATATGTCAGCATCTCATTAGAAGACTCGTGTGTATATGATTGAATTTTTTCTTCTCTAGCGCTACCATGTTCCTAACTAGATAGCGTTGCTCGATGAATCTTCTGTTTGGTCACGCTGCTGGGTCCCATATGTTAGCATCTCATTAGAAGAAATGTGTTCATGTAGGACTTTTTTCTCGCTCGCGCCTACCTTATTCGAACTTGGCAACGTTGCTCGATGCAGCACCTATATAAGGTCTCTCTAGTGGGTCCCACATGTCAGCCTCTCTGTAAATCAAACATGCTATGATGGACTTTTTTTCGGTCGCCTTCGTTGTTCAGACTTTGGTCCGTAGTTGGGTACCAGATGTCAGTAACCTCTGTGCAGGAAACGTGTCTACGCTGGGTCCCATATGTCAGCCTCTATTGGAAAGAAACGTGTGTATGTTGGACTGTTTTTTTGGGGTGAGTCCGCTGTTATGACCTGGGCAACATTGGTGGATTTTTTGGAGGGGAAACGTGTCTATGATGCATCAGCAGTTTACCTGGGCCCCAGATGTCAGCCTTATAGAGTAGAAAAAATGTTAATCTACACTCCGATGCTTGGTCCCACATGTTAGCCTTCTATGTATAGGAAACATGTCTATGCTGGGTCCCACATTGCAGCCTTCTCTGTGCAGGAAACGTGTCTATGTTGGGTCCCACATGTCAGCCACTATTTGAATTAAACATGTCCATGCTGGGTCCCACATGTCAACCTCTATTTGAATTAAACGTGTGTATATGTTGGACTGTTTTTTCGGGTCAAGTCCGCCGTCCTGACCTTGGCAACATTTCTAGATGCAACAGCAGTTTATCTGGGTCCCACATGTTAGCCACTATTTGAATTAAACATGTCCATGCTGGGTCCCACATATCAACACCTATTTATATTAAACATGTGTATATATGTTGGACTGTTTTTTCGGGTCGAGTCTGCCGTTCTGACCCTGGCAACATAGATAGATGTAGCAACAGTTTATGTGGGTCCCAGATGTGTAACTCTATATTAACAAAAATTACCTAGGATTCGAACTCGAGACCTCACCACCGATTGACTGGGTGCCTTGCCACTATGACAGAAACAACTAATTGAATAAAAACGTTAAGTTTTGCTATTATAACTTATTGACTTGTCTCCTTAAAAAGACTTTTTTGAACATTTTTTATCTCCCATTAAATAATAAGGCGGCGCTCCTGGCAGCTAAACTAAAAATTGCAGGCGCTGTAAAAAAAATCTACAAGCAGAATTTTTAAAAAAATATTGAGACGTGGAGGGCAATGCCCAAAAGGCCGAATTAAAAAGAGTTTGACTATTATACATGGGCTACTTTACATGGGCTATACTCCATAGAATATTCTCCATGGGGTCCTTTCTCAAATTTCAGCATCTCATTAGAAGAACATGTACAGGGCCCCACATGTTAGCATCTCATTAGAAGAACGTGTGCATGTTGGACTTTTTTCTCACTCGCGCCTACCTTATTCGAACTTGGCAACGTTGCTCGATGCAGCACCTACATAAGGTTGATACGTCGGAAACGTATCTATAATTTTTGATGCTCCATGCTTGTTTACTATCTACTTTGCTTTGCTTTGTCCACGCTTTGAGGTGTTTTGATATGTTTTCTGGTACTAACCTATTAATAAGTTACCACATTGCTAGTTGCCTGTTTTTTTTGTTTTTGGTTCCAGAAAGGCAGAAAATCAATATTCTCGGAATTGGATGGGACAAAAGCCAAATTCAATATTTTACCATGGGCAACACATAGCCAGAATACGAGACGGAAGAGGCCCACAAGGGGGCCACACCCCCTGGCCGCGCGGGTGGGCCCACCCTAGGCCTGGGTGGGGGTGCAGCCGCCCTGGCGGCCCCCTGTCCCGCCTCTTCGCCTATAAGAAGCCCCCGATGCAGAAACCCTAGGAACCCAATCAATATTCGACGAAACCGTCTGTAGTCGTCGCAACCATCGTCCCTAGATCGGAGGGATCTAAATCTCTTCCTGGCACCCTGCCGGAGGGGAGATCACCCCGGAGGCCTTCTTCTTCATCATGCCAGCCTTCGGTATGAAGCGTGAGTAGTTCCACCTTGGACTACGGGTCCATGTAGTAGCTAGATGGTTGTATCTCCTCCTTGTGCTTTCATGTATAGATCTTGTGAGATCCATTCATGATCAAGATCTAATATATTTGTAATCATGCATGTTTTGTTTGCGGGGATCCGACGGATATTGAGATTACTATGTCAAATTGATTAATGGTTTTGTCTATTTGATTCTATCATGTCTGTGTTGTTTGTGATCTTGCATGCTCTCTGTTGTTAGTAGCTATCTTAGCCAAGTAGTTGCTAGTGACTCCAAGAGGGGGTATTTATGCTCGATAGTGGGTTCATGCAAGGGAAGTGACAGAAATCTCTATGGTTATAGATGTGCTGTTGCCACTAGGGAGGAAATAACGGTCTCTTGTTCATGGAACAAGTGGATTGTTTACCTTACACATTTTGCTTAAAGCAGTTGTCTGTTTCTTGCAACTTAATACTAGAGGGGGTTCGGATGATAACCTGAAGGTCGACTTCTAGTCATAGATGCAGTTGGATGGCGGTCTATGTATATTGTTGTATTGCCCAATCAAATCTCAAAGGATCTTTGTGTTTAGTATTGCATTGTTATGCCTTGCTCAGTCCTATAAATTGCCCTGCTGTAATTTGTTTACCTAGCATGCCATGTTTGTTTATCTAAGGAGAACACCTCTAGTGAACTATGGACCCCGGTCCAATCTTTACCATTGATACATCTTCCACTATCACCTTCCATACCATACAGTTAATCCTTTGTTACAGCAACCGGTGAGATTAACAACCTCACTGTTCGTTGGGGCAAAGTCTTGAGTTTGTGTTGTGCAGGTTTCCATGTTGCTTGCAACACCTTTGAGACGTTTCCTTCCTCCTACTGGTTCGATAACCTTGGTTTCTTACTGAGGGAAAACTTGTTGCTATGATGCATCATACCTTGCTCTTGGGGTTTCCCGACGAAGTGCTCCACATCAACGCAGCACCATCAAGCTTTTCGGGCGCCGTTGCCGGGGAGGCTAAGGACGTCTTCACAAGGGGAGTCCTCTTCAACCTTTCTCTTTACTTTGTTTTTAGTTTTCTTAGTTTCTTTTGCTTGGTTTTGTTTGCCTATTTTTATCAAAAACTCCAAAAAAATTAGTCTAGTTTTCTTTGCTTTCTCTTATCAAAAATACAAAAAAATTTAGTTCCTACTCTAGTTGCCACCTTGCTCTAGATCACCATGTTGTTCCCCAAGTTCGCCCTGAAGGACCTTTTGATAGGTAGTGGCTCTATAATTGGGAAATAAAATATTGAAGAATTCTTCAATCATGTTAGCAAACATGAGGATATTGAGGATAGATCTATAGTAGAACTTGCTCCTAATTATGAAATTGCTGCAGCTTCTTTAGTTCATATGTTGGAGTCTAGGTTTGTTAGCCTTAACCCCATGATGCAAATTTTGTTCCTAAAACTAAAAGAAGAAAAGAATGCTGAAAAGAGAGAATTTATTCTTGAAACTTTGCTCAAAGAGTTCCATGATATTGTGATATGCTAGGATCATGTATAGATTTTAGGCTCATGTGTAGATGTTGTGGGTACTATTGATAAAACTAAGCCTAGAGAGGAATTTAAGATACCTATACCCGTTAAGCTTGTTGAGATGCATGAGGCCTTTGAAAGTTTTTTTGATTGGATTGTTCTTGAAAATCCTTTTGATGAAAGTAGTAAACCAAAGATATATGAGAAGGGATCCTCCAAAACTCATTTGGATGATATACCTTTCATAGTTGAAGATTTTTCAAGTATTGATGTTAATGCTTCCTCATTTGAAAATACTTGATTTCTTGCTTCTTGTGCCTAACTTAAACACGTTAAAGAAAAGTACTTGTTGGGAGATAACCCAAGAGTTTCCTTGAGTCTTGGAAGTTATTACTTTAGTAATAACCTCTCCTTATCCCTTTTTTGATTTTTGTGCCAAGAATGACCTCTAATGAGAGGGAAGAAAGATTTGGGGAGTTGCTGTCCCGAAACAGATTTCTGTCCTCCACCATAAAAATTTGTGAGGAGTCTCTGTAAGTCAGATTGAGCTAAAACTTTAGTAATAAATCCCCCAGTATGTTAGATAACTTTCATTAGTTCAACACTTTTTGATTTGAGCAACAGAAGATTTTTGAAAAAATAGGTTCCTACCTGCTGGTCTGTTTTGACAGATTTCTGCCATTATTTGCATTTGCTTCTTATAGATTCCTTTTTGGGTTCTCTTTTGGGGAATACAGCTTTTTGAAGGAGTTGCTACAGTAGCTTGTGTTTTTTGTGAAGAGTTTTTCTGTTCTAAAGCTAAACCAAAAGGTCTATTATCTTCTGAATACACTAATGTTTCTAATGAAGATTGTGTGAAGTTTTGTATGAAGGAAAATTTTCAGGTGAAGAGAGAGAATGATGTAATGAGATGAAGAATGGACAAAAGCTCAAGCTTGGGGATTCCACCCCGGTGTAACCCTAAGAAATATCCAAGAGGTACAAGCATCAAATCTTGGGGATGCCCAAGGCATCCCCTTCTTCGTCAATAAAAAGCTCGGGTCTTTCTAGACACTTTATTGTTATTGTTTCATGCACTGTTGTGTTGTTCTTGGAGCGTCTTAGTTTTCGTTTGGTTTTCTTAGTTTGTTTAGTTTGCTTGAATAAAGTAGTTTGGACCGCCGTTCTTGCTGTGTTGTTTCAAATAAGTCAATTGGTGTTGGAAAGGAGTAGAAAGTTCTTGCTTGAAAGTGCAAGAGGAGCTTGCATTGACTATGACTTAGACTTTAGCATGTAATGCTAGGTGTTGTTTTGACCTTATTCTTAGTGATTATTGCTGTAGCATGTATTGTTCCAAACAATTGGGATTTCTTAGTGTGTCTCGAAAGAATCATGCGTTGTTTTAGCCTACGAAATCACAATATTGTGGTATTCTCCTTTGATGCTTTGTTTGGGTTGACTTGGCACATTCTCACACCATGTTATGACTATGAACAAGTCACCATAGCCTCTATGATCATTTAGTCCTTGAATTGTAGTACCACTCTATCCTTTGATTAGTAATGTTTTGTCGCTCTACATGATTATGACCATTATTGATCTCTTAGTTGGTTGCTCCCAGTCTTTTGCTAGCCTCCACTTGTATGGGTAATCTCTACTCATGCATCCAACTACCAACAAACCAAGTTATTCCAAAGTGTCCACTATAAATTCCTATGCATGGTGTGTTACACCATTCCAAGTATATTCTTGTTTTTAGCTATCTTCCAATTAAAAAGTATTTTGTTATGTGAAAAATTAGTGATTAAAGCCCTCACAAACTTGATGGCACACTTTATATTCCTTGCCCCTAATAAACTTGAAACATTGTGTCGTCTATGTTGTATATGCTTGCACTTATACGTTGGAATTAGCAGAACTGTGCTGTCACGGGGAACGTTTTCAACGTTGCACTTGTACTTTGTACACAGTTGATATCATGCTCTTTTGTCTATGGATGTCGCCGGTGTGAAATAAAGAGGGAACTTGTAAGTCCATGGAGTTATGTATTTTGTGTTAGAGAAACGCCTGTGCCGCTAGCCTAAGCCATGCCTAATCATGGTGGAAACTTACAGCATCACCATAATGAGCATTATGTGAATCATCCTCAATAAAAATCTATGCACATAGTAAATAAAAAGATCGCTGAGATGCTCATTGTCTGCTTGCCTTGTCATTTTGGTTATGGGATAGCTCTTGTACCATGTGCAAGGGGTACCTCGTTGGTGGTTCTCTATGATACACATGTACTTACTATGACAAGAACTTACATGTGACCAAAGTTGAGTAGCATGTGGTGCGGCCCTCATATTCAAGGGACATGAGATTGCCAACTAATACTTTGTCAAACATATACTCCATCTTTGTTCACTTTAACCTTAATCACTTCAAGATTCTTATGATAGGGGCAATGAGGGCTGAAAGCTAACAAGTACCATAATTTTTGGAAGCTATTTTTGAAACTTGAAATCCCTGCTTTCCCTTATGAAGGTCCTTTATTCCACTATTATATTGAGTCTCCACCTTCTACCTTTAGGCACCATTAAGAGAGCATAGTTTCCATTCTTAGTTCTATGTGCAGTGTCCCAAAACTTATTGATTGATGCATATTGATGATATTTCTTGTTCTTGTGCTACTTGTATCTAGTCACTATTATGAACTTTGAAGGTGTCATATGCATCTATTTGCTTCTATATGAGGGACAAGCTGAATGCCACTATGCCATGTTTTCTGTATGTGAAACAAACATTTTTCAATGCATGTTATTCATGATATTATTTTATAACCTTTCATGTTGCATGCATAGTTACTTTGTCCTATTGTTAGAACTCCGTCTTTCATGCACATGTTTAGAGTTCTTTGATCCCAGGTTTCAATGCTTGCAAACGGTTTGATCTTGGTTTTGATGGTGCATGTCAACTCAAAAATTATTCTTTTTTATCACTTACCTACTCGAGGACGAGCAGGAGTTAAGCTTGCGGATGCTTGATATGTTGGAAACGTATCTATAATTTTTGATGCCTCATGCTTGTTTACCATCTACTTTGCTTTGCTTTGTCCACACTTTGAGGTGTTTTTATATGTTTTCTGGTAATAACCTATTAACAAGTTGCCACAGTGCCAGTTGCCTGTTTTCTTCTAGTTTTGGTTCCAGAAAGGCAGAAAATCAATATTCTCGGAATTGGATGGGACAAAAGCCAAAGTCAATATTTTATAGTGGGCAACACAAAGCCAGAATACGAGACGAGGAGGCCCACCAGGGGGCCACACCCCCTGGACGCGCGGGTGGGCCCACCCCACGCCTGGGGGGTGCAGTCGTCCTGGCGGCCCCCTGCCTCGCCTCTTCGCCTATAAGAAGCCCCCGATGCAGAAATCCTAGGCACCCGATCAATATTCCACGAAACCATCAGTAGCCTCCGCCACGATCGTCCCTAGATCGGGGGATCTGAATCTCTTCCCGGCACCCTGCCAGAGAGGATATCATCCCGGAGGCCTTCTTTTTCATCATGCTAGCGTCCGGTATGAAGCATGAGTAGTTCCACCTTAGACTACGAGTCCATGTAGTAGCTAGATGGTTGTATCTCCTCCTTGTGCTTTCATGTATAGTTCTTGTGAGCTCTGTTCATGATCAAGATCTAATATATTTGTAATCATGCATGTTGTGTTTGCAGGGATACGATGGATATTGAGATTACTATGTCAGATTGATTAATGGTTTTGTCTATTTGATTCTATCATGTTTGTGTTGTTTGTGATCTTGCATGCTCTCCGTTGTTAGTAGCTATATTGGCCAAGTAGTTGCTAGTGACTCCAAGAGGGGGTATTTATGCTCGATAGTGGGTTCATGCCTCTATTTTCCAAGTGAAGTGATAGAAATATCTACAGTTATAGATGTGTTGTTTCCACTAGGGAGAAAACAACGGTCTCTTGCTCATGGAACAAGTGGATTGTTTACCTTACACACTCTGGTTAAAGCAGTTTTCTATTGGTTGCAACTTAATACTAGAGGGGGTTCGGATGGTAACCTGAAGGTGGACTTCTAGTCATAGATGCGGTTCGATGGCGGTCTATGTATATTGTTGTATTGCCCAATCGAATCTCATAGGATCTTTGTGTCTAGTATTGCATTGTTATGCCTTGCTCAGTCCTGTAAATTGCCATGCTGTAATTTGTTTACCCAGCATGCCATGTTTGTTTATCTAAGGAGAACACCTCTAGTGAACTATGGACCCTGGTCCAATCTTTACCATTGATACATCTTCCACTGTTACTATTTACTTGCTGCCAACCATTATCACCTTCCACTTCATACAGTTAATCCTTTGTTGCAGCAACCGGTGAGATTGATAACCTCACTGTTCGTTGGGGCAAAGTCTTGAGTTTGTGTTGTGTAGGTTTCCATGTTCCTTGCAACACCTTTGAGACGTTTCCTTCCAACTACTGGTTCGATAACCTTGGTTTCTTACTGATGGAAAACTTGCTGCTGTGCTGCATCATACCTTTCTCTTGGGGTTTTCCGACGAAGTGCTCCACATCAAATCGACACCATCAAAGGTCTTTCTGGTGGGTGGCCTTGGGGTTTCCCGATGAATATTTTTTAGGTTGAGTCCGCCGTTCTGACCTTGGCAACATTGCTAGATGCAGCAGCAGTTTATTGGGACCAGGTACCTATCTTTAAAAAAAAGTTAATCTATACTCCCTTGCTGAGACCCACACGTCAGTGTTAGTATATAGTAACATAAATTGCCACGACCACTATTTGACCTTGATCCGTTGATGGGTCCCAGATGTCAGCCTCCTCTATGCAGGAAACGTGTCTTTGCTGGGTCCCAGATGTCAGCCTCTATTGGAAAGAAATGTGTATGTGTTGGACTATTTTTTTTGGATCGAGTCCGACGTTCTGACCTTGGCAACATTGCTAGATGCAGCAGCAGTTTACCTGGGTCCCAGATGTCAGCCTCAGAGTACAAAAATATGACTACAAGAAAAACAAAAATTGCCTACCATTCGAACTTGAGACCTCAGAACCGGTAAACGACTTTCCTTGACACTACAAAAGAAACAGTTAATAGAACAAAATCGTTAAACAGTTTCTTCTATAAGTTTAAAAGACTTTCTTTGACCATGTTTATCTCCTTTGAAATAATATGGCGGCACTCCTGACAGCTAAACTAAAAACTGCTACATAATGCAGTAGTTTTTACGAAAAAAATAATAGGTAGGCTGAGCTTTTTTTGTCGTCATGGGAAATATTCAATGGGCTCACTCCTAAACTGAATGGGCTATAATCGGCAGCCACAAGACCATGAAAATGCCGAATTAGAAAGTTTTCAGCTATGCTTGGCCCTCATAGGCTAATTTCATGGGCTCAGTAATAAAAACTCCAGATATCAACAAGGAAGAAAAACACAAGGGCAGAAAAAATTGGCAGATATATCGCGTAAAAATTGTTGACAAGCAGGACACATAGCCCACGCGCACCAAAACTTTCCTGCTCGAGCATTCATTCTAGCATCCATCTACTGTCTCTGTGCCATTCTTCTGGAGATGCACCGACCGTGAAAACCATAGGCCACGCTCCAAAACATTCACCCTCCGTCTACCAGCCGAGGCGGCTGACACCATCGCTGGTGGCGCCTTTCTTCTCGAGACGCACACAGACCGTTGGTCAGTTAATAGATCACAATGGTACGCTTATAATTTCCTTAGTCTGCTCGAATCGGTGCCTAGAAGCTGTTTCGTACTCGATATGTTCGTTTGACATTGTTCTGCACTTGATCACAGTGTTTCTTCGAATTGGATAGCATTTTATTGCGCTCTGTCCATCTGTTCTCTCAAATATGTAACATAGTTCTGCACCCAATTTCTGAAATAGGCTAAAATTACTGAAATAGGATAAAATTACGTGGCATTTATAGTTCTATATTCCATTAGTTCGCTCATATATCTTGCCTTAATTAGATCTGTAATCAACATGTTCGCTGAAATATCATGAAAGATTCTGACCATCTCTATCCTCAATAGATGGACATATATTGGATATTGAACGGACAAAAAGCAACACCTTCATATTGGGCAGATGTTAATGACTTCGTGAAGTTTGTTAAACAGCATAACGACGACTCAGATGTGTTTTGCCCATGCCAATAATGCCTTAATTATAAAAAACTGAGTCAAAGCACAATTGTAGACCATATATTTATTAATGGGATGCAACGCACATACATTAGATGGACTAAACATGGTGAACCATATGATCAGCATGTTCTTGATCCTCTAGCTAATGTTGTTCCACCTGAAGCTCATCAGATCGAGGATGAGGACCTTTCTGGTTTGTTAAGGGATCTGTACCCCACTTCAAGCAAAAAAGGATGACCCTTCTCTTAAAACATCACCTTTCTCTGACCTGATAGAAGATGCCAAGTGTTCAGTGGACCTTGATTCTATTATCTCAAGATTCGAAATGGTAATGAAATTACTAAAGGAAAAGTCATCCAACAAGGTTACCAACAAAGCTTTTGATGAAGTGATTAAGGTGTACATCGAGTCAATCCCTAGGGAAGGATTGCCAAAATCCTTTTATGAGATGAAATAGTACATCAAGGTACTCGGACTATCATATGAGAAGATACATTTTTTCCAAATAAGTATGTACTGTTCTGGGAGGATTATAAAAACCTCGATGAATGCCTAGTATGTAATGAATCAAGATGGAAAAATGGTGATAAAAAGAAGAAAGATCCTTGTAAGGTTCTGAGATATTTTTCGATTATAGATAGATTCTAGAGGCTGTTTCAGTCAGAACAAACATCTAAGGAAACAAGATGGAATAAAGAGATTCTCAAGCCAGACGATTACTTACTGAGACATCCAGCTGATGGCGATGAATGGAAGAATTTTGACAAGGCTCATCCAGGATTTGCTGTGGATCCAAGGAACCTAAGACTTGGCCTAGCTACAGATGGATTTAACCCATTTGGCAACATGAGTAAGTCGTACAACATGTGTCCAGTACTTGTTACAATTTAAAACACGCCTCCCTAGGCATGCACTGGTCAGTCGAACTGCTTGCTGACTTTACTCATCCCAGGTCCCAAATCACCTGTTAAAGATTTTGATGTGTTCATGCATGCAGCTGCTTATAGGAGACTTGCAGAAACTATGGAAGGGTGTCATGACTCCTGATATCCTTGCAAGCCAACCTGAAGATGCCAAGTTCCCTTGGCGTGCTGCTATGCTGTTCTGCACCCATGATTTTCCAGCTCTTGGCACTATGTCAGGTAGAGTGACAGGAGGTTACAATGCACGTTCTCACTGTGAGTCAAATAAGGTCATAGTGAGTCTACAAAATAAGAATGGTTACCTTGGCCACCGGGTTTTTCTTCCTGCAGGCCACAAATTCCAAAAAAAACTTAAAAAATTGCAGTTCTATGGAAAGAGGACTGTGTATGGCACTGCACCGCGAAAGTTCACTGCAGTTGAGTTGCAGGCGCATCTAGAAAAGGTCAGAAATGTCAAACTAGGAAAACAACCAGCTGCCAAACGAGGTAAAAGAAACAATACATAAGATGCACCGACAGTAGGAGCAGCATCCAAAATGAAGAGAGCGGAAGAAATAGCAGCAGCTGCCCACGGGAAGGAAAACGAACTGAGAATATTTTATAAGCGTGGATCCATTCTATGGGACTTGCCGTATTGGGCTTGTAAGACGCTTCGACATAATATTGATGTCATGCACATGGAGAAAATATATGTGACAACATTATAGGCACATTACTCAACATTCCAACCAAGACAAAAGATAGCTATAATGCTAGGCTTGACTGCGAAAAACTCAATGTTAACAACAACTTGAAGTTGCATCCTGAAGATACGGTTGATAAGGGCGATGAAAAACATTACAAATTTCGAGGTGCAGAATTTACCTTGCCGATGAATAAAAGGATACTATTTTGTGACTTCCTACATGGTGTGAAGTTCCCATCTGGATTTTCCTCCAACATTGCAAATTGTATCAATGTAGAGGGGAACAAGCTCCAAGGGTTGAAAACTCATGATTGCCACATCCTACTAAAAAGGCTTTTAGCTCTTGGCGTTAAAGGTTTAGTGAACAAGGATTTCTACAATGTGCTTGCAGAATTGGGAAAGTTCTTTAGGGAAATTTTTAGCAAAACTCTGGACAGAAGAGTTGTGGCGCATCTTCAGATGGACATAGCATAAATCTTGTGAAAGCTTGATATGATATATCCACCATCCTTCTTTGATGTGATGGTGCATTTGGCTGTTCATCTGCCTGAAGATGCACTTTATAGAGCTCCCGTATAGTACGGATGGATGTATCATATAGAACGTCAACTATGCACTTTCAAGGGTACTGTTAGGAACAAGGCTAGAGAGATGCATATATTGCTGCTGAAGAATTTGCATTTTGCTCAAGATACATTCCTAAACGTAAAACAAGATCCAATCTGGGTGGCAGAACTGAAGAAGTTGAAAAATCTGTTTTTAACCATGGTGTTTGCCTTGTAGGAAAGAAGGAACATAGAACATTAACGCATCACGAATATGACCAACTCACTTGGTATGTGCTGAATAACGCTGATGAGGCTGAAAATTTTGTTGCGTGAGTTCTATTTATACATATCCTCACATATATGGAATGAAACTTGTAGAAAAATATGTTCAGATGTCTGACTTGAGTATCATTTTTGTAGGTTATTTAAAGCAACCAAAGGAAAAGATTATGTTTCACCACTATGTGGGGATGGGTTTCAGGAATGGTTTAGGAATCATGTAAGATGTTCAACTGAACTTTGAATTTCATATGAATTGTGCACATGAGATGACCCCTTGATTATTTTATATAACCGCAGATCACGAAGCTGCGTGAAGAGAACCCGGGCGATGTTAGTGATGGTCTCTATGCCCTATCACGTGGTCCTGCAAAGAGGGTGCAGATAGCTTTAGCTTGCAATGACGATGGTATCCACTACATCACTTATGAGCGTGAGAAATATTTGAAGACAAAAAATAGTGGCATCACGACTAGTGGAGAGCACTTGACAGCTAAAATGAAGAAGTCAGAGGACTATGATCATTATGGTCTCATAAAATAGGTTATTGAGTTGAACTATAACGACAAGACTGGTGGTCGATCTGTGGTTCTATTCAAGTGTTAATGGTATGACCAAGATTCGAACAAGAAAAGAGGCCCCAGAAATGATGGGAATTTCATATCGATCAATACTACTGCTGAGTGGTACAAGGAGGAACCTTATATTTTGGTAACTCAAGCTTCCAAGGTAATATTCTTAGATGACAGAGATAATAACGACTGGCAATATGTGCAAAAGTTTCAGGCCAGGAGCACCTATGATGTGAATGAGTATGACGAGCCAGTCACCATTGATGTTGCCCACCAAGATGACCCCAGTGTTTGTATGGTAACTGAACTGGCTGACGTTGATGAAAATTTGATTGCCAGAGGCGGATCTGCACATGATGGACAAGTAGATTTCACTATTAAGGTTAGTGTAGTGGACAAAGACATGAATAAACTGGTTCTACCTGATGAAACTCATGACATGTATGATAAATGGCAAGAGGAAGAAGATCCTACCTAGTCGGAATATGTGGATCTAGAATGTAGCAGTGTTGAAAGCGATGATGGTGATGATGATTTGACTGGTGTTCCAAATTATGAAGTGAGATGACGAACATTGATTCTTTTGGGTTTTGTCATTTTAAAATGTATGAGACATGATGACATTTTCCTGTTGGATTGTAATCCTAGACTAATTTTTTCCCTATCTAAATTGGATTAAGCTTAATTCAACAAGTGCAAACATATGTATAACAAGTTCAATACATTAATTGATTAGAAACAACATGACCAGGTTTCATACAGGAGGGGCATATGCACCTTGTGTCAGTAGAGATGGGCGAGCACATTGTCTCGGCAGATAGGGCAGCTGGCATTGGTATCAAACCAAGTGAATATGCACTTGCGGTGGTATGGATGGTTGCATCCCCAGAGACGCACCGTTGTGCGCTTCGCTATTGACTTCATGCATATGCTGCAGTGGCCATCCTGCAGCTCAACCAGGTACCAATTGTCTTGAAGCGTAGACAGGTTGACGATGAGCCGGATGTCGACGCTGAGGGTTAAGTGGAAGTGGAACCCGTTGACACACACATGCCTCATGACAGATCCGGTGCATAATTTAATTCATGATGATGTCCCACTACTCCACCGTGAGTTGCAGGTTCTTCAGGAGCCATACACGGCCAAGAACCTTCCGCATAGTTCCTACGACCTTGCTCGCTCTTCGCAGCTTGCTGGGAGGCAGGCTGAGATTCAACAACTCCTCTTCACAGGGTGTGGCCATGACATCGTCCTCTTCCAGAGGGGCTAGGAGGGAGCCAGGCATCCTCCTGAGCTCATACGTCCTCGAGAAGATCTTTAGTGTCATTGTGTACGACATCGCCTCATTAACTAACTACGGCTCGATGACAAAGAAGTCGGTTGTGGATACGGAGACACGGCAGGAACAGAAGACATGTGGGCTAGACTCGATGATGCGCTCTTGTGAGGAGCGCTCGAGTCCTGGCGGCACCGCCATTTGGGGATTTTTTGGTGGGGGCAGGGATGGGGGGGGGATGGCTAGTCAATGGTGAGGAGTTGGTTTTTTAATTTTGGTTTCTCTGGCATTGGGCCTGGATGAGGGGGAAGAGGCCAGGGGAAATGGGTGAGAGGGGAGAGCTCGAACGCGAGGCCGCGGTAGCTCGTCACTCCCCAACATCAGCCTTGGCTCGTCCTCTCTCTATGGTTCTACTGTATTATTTTTAATTTTTTTTTGCAGGGGCTCCATGGTTCTATTTTTTTAATTATTTTTTGCGGGGCTCCATGGTTCTATTTATAGGGTAAAGTCCAAAATAAACATTGAATATCTCGGGTAAAATGTAAATTCGAACCCCAAAACCAAATCCTTGAAATTGGCACTCCAAACTTATCAATCGTAGCTTCAATTCGAACCCCAAAACTGAATCCCCTGATTATCGGTAAAAGAGAGAAACTATGCGGATGTGATGATGATTCAATTAATTTATAACATAACTAGTACACGTACTCCACAACCACGGCAGAAACTAAATACCATACTCTAACGGAATCAGCACACACATGGACAACCGCATATCATACGGTTCTTTTCCGTCAAGAACCTACGGCGCCATCAGCTGCGTTCGGGCATGATAGATGTGAGATTCTACAAATTTTTAATGGTTTCTATCGATGGTTTTCGTTTGGATTTAATGGTTTTCTAGATTTACCTAACGCTAATACTTCGGTAGCAAAGAAAACTTAGTTTTTAATGTGTGTTTCAGGTTCTGAACATCACCAGAGGGATTTAACAGCAAAAACACAATATTCAGGCAAAAACAAGCAAGTCCCTTTTTGGAAGCAATCGAGGGAAATTTACTGCAAGCTTAACGACCAACTATACGGGACGCCGCCGTATAGTTCCCACCGTATAGTTGCCATCTCCTTCGTCTTATTAAAAGGGACAACTTTCGTGAAGAGGCCAAGGTTGAAAACAGAACACACGAGCCGCCATACGATCCAGAAGGGAGAAAGAAGGGATCAAGAGAAGAAGGGGAAGACATTCTTCATCTTGCTCCATGATCTTCGATCTCCTAGCCACCACACCTCCATAGCCATCACATGTACTTGAGAGAGAGAGATCTCCACCTTGCAAGATTAGGGTTTGAGATTGTTCTTCCCATCTTGAATTGTGTTGGATTCATTTCTATTTCTTATTCTGGATCTCCACGATAATATCAAGAAGAACTCCCTTTATTTAATTATATCGATGATGCATTCTTCTCTCATGTGTGAATAAGTTCCCTTGGGTGTGGGAGATGTAGGGGATTGGTGAGATGTTATGTGCCTATATAACTTCCATCAAGTTTGTGGTTGATTTTAATTACTATATTATGTGTACTTGACTATCTGTGGGATGCTTAATGCATGTTATCCAATTAAAGGCCCAGAAAACATGATGCTTTGTTCTACATGGATAGAATCTTGTTTGCTAGCAGACTGGTGACCCTCAAGTGACACGGGGAAATCAATGGGAAACTAGTTTGACTCGAGGATAACGAGGAACCACCGAGATAATTTCATTAGTCTGATCCATGGAGCTTAATGGCTAAGAAACCTAAAGGATCTTAATTGTCTAGTGACTGGCCATGGTTGTGGTAAATAGGCTAGTAGGATTATTGAAGTTGGGATGAAATCTACCAAGAGGAGTTCCGAATAATTATGGGTTTATCGCCTACACACATACTTATAAGATTATAATTGTTACACTTATCACTCATTCACTCAGCACATTCTATCACCATGAACTGAAACTCCCCGCGCCTACTTTGTCATCTGTAGAAAACAACAAACAAATCATTCTTTACTTTTATGCTTTTTACTTCTGAGGTTTACATTTTAGTTTTATTTAAATACTTCCGTTTAAATCCAAATTATATTCTCATTCTCAATACTTGCAGTCAATTCACTCGAAGACCTGTGACAACTTTGGGTGTGACAGAGACTTCACCAATACACTTACCTTTGGGCTCCCTGTGGAATCGATATCTGAACTTCGAAACTAGCTACAAATGATCTGTGGACTTGTAGTCATCAAGCTATTTTCTGGCACCGTTGCCGGGGAGCTAAGCGCTAAGTGTTTTGTCTCTTGACATTTCAGGTGTTACTACTACAAGATGGTCTCTTTAGGAGACAAAGGGTCTACACGCTCTGGTAGGGCTTATCTACCAGATTATTTTGAACGCGTGCCTACTCAAAGGCGCGAGAAAATCATTGAAAAACTTTTGAGATCGAATAAAGTTGAAGTTGACAACTTAAGTGACTTCATGGAAATAATTTCCATTCATAGGACAACCCCTAAGAAACCTAAGAAGAATCTTAGATAATATAGTGCTCCAAACTCTGCATTTCTTAAACAACAAACAAAGCTTCCTAATCCTAGAGTTAGGGAATATCGATTTGACGGTGAAATTATTAAAAATTTGTAGGAAAAAGCTTTTAGTGGAAGGGAAGATGAGGACCCAGGAAGGCATCTTAGGGAGTTCGACGATGTGTTAACATCACTAGGGACAAAAGGTTTGCCAAGAGAATTCTCTCGTCTGAAATTATTTCATTGGTTTCTCAAACGTAAAGCTCTAGACTGGTTATATTCTCTCCCTCACCATTATATTAAATGTTGGGAAAACTGCATTGTTAAATTCATAAACATGTTTAATCATTTTGCAAGGTAACATAACTTAGAAAGAATATGCAATTTTAGTTAGAACGTGGGAGAAAACTATCCACAAGCCTGGAAAAGATTTTTTGAAATGATAAATAGTATTTCTAATCATGGCAATTCTGAGTCAACTATTTGCCACTTATTTTACCACAATCTTAATACCCAATACAGAGATTTGCTAGATTCATCAGCAGGAGGATCGATAGATACTTTAACTATTAAAGCATGTTTGGAATTAATGGCTACTAGGGCTAAGAATGATTCTTTATATAATCCTGATTTTGGCACTAAGCCATAAAAAAGAATACATCATATAATCCTGATCTTATGCCTAAAGTACGCAAAACCATGAAAGAAAAAGGTATACCTTCATAACTTGTCAAGGAAAACAAAGTAGATTTGTTACAAGTTTTCACTGAAGAGGATGAAACAATAAAAGTTTTTCAAGAATTAAAAAATCAAAAAGCCAAATCTTACAGTAGCTTGCATAAGAATTTCAAAGACACAAAAAGATTTTGGCTGAACTTACAGAAAATTATGAGGAAATTGGCCAAGAAATAAAATTATTTAACAAGTACCTTAGTATGATTGAAACCCAATGTGAACAAATAGCATCTGGTTATCAAAATTTTCTTCGCGATGATATAAATATTCATGTTTCTACTAATTTTGTTACAAGAAGAGGTGCAGTTGTTAAAGGACCATTAGGACCACCGTAATATTAAGCTGAAAAGGACCGAAAGGAAAAATCCTTGCTCAAAGAAATCCAGGAAGATGATACATTGGTGGATCCTCAATATGAGACTGCTCAAGACACACAATATCAAACCTTGAAGGAGAAGAACAATGCACAGGATGACAGTTATAATTCTGATGCAGAAACTGTTGATCCAGGAGAAGAAAACGACACAAGCAAAGAAGATGAAGTTGTTGCAATAGAGAAGAAGAAAAAATGATAAGCAACAACAAAATAAAGCAACTAAAGAGCCCGGTCCTCCACAAAAGGTAAAAGACAAAGGTAAGAAACTTCCATATCCAGATCACAAAAAAGAAAGCACCAGATCCAGTAATCTATGATTCTTTCGCAAAGGCACGTAATGCTCTTCGTCTATAAATTCCATTTTCTTATGCAATAAAAGTGCCTGCCTATTCTAAATTTCTTCGTGATATTCTTAATATAAAGAAAGATATAACTGAAACCATTTCCATGGTGACTATTTACCCTGCTAATGGGATACTATTGTCTAAGTCAGGAGATCCTGGTATACCAACTATTTTATGTTCAATAGGCAAAACTGATATTCATAATGATTTATGTGATTTAGGTGCAGGAGTTAGTGTAATGACATACTCCTTCTATAAAAATCTAGGATTAGGGGAATATTCCCCCACTTCTATCACTTTATAGATGGCTGACAAATCCACTAAACAACCTGTTGGTATGATTGAGGATATTCTACTTAGAATAGATGAGCATGTTATTCCCACTGACTTTATTATTCTTGAAATGTCGGAAGATGAAAGATTATCTATAATACTTGGAAGACCTTTTCTTAGCACTATAGGAGCATCAGTTGATTTTGTTGCAGGGAAAATATTCTTCAATGTTTATGATGCTGAAATAATCCAGTATTTTCCAAATAAACTAGAAGCAGGAGAAAAGTATGTTCCACCGACAAAACGAGTTCATGTGGTAAGTGCCTTTGATAAAGGGCAACCAATGCTAAGAATTCAATAATAGAGAAAGGGTTGAAAAATTCAACAATTCTCAATAAAATGCTTAATGGGAGTCAACCCATCATATCAATAAAATAAATTGCAGTTAGATAATAAAGTTGTTCATCGCATTCCTATAACTTTTTCACTGACATTTTTGCGGAAGCGTGCTCGTAAAGATGCAGCTGTCAAAAAGTAGCAAAAATACCGACTAAACAAGCATAGATTTAGAGGAGAAAATAAAGTTTGACTTTTATCCGTAGAAACTAGCTCAACAATATTGTCCAAATAAAAAATGCATCTCTGAAAATTTGGGTGAAAAAGCATGCTACAGAAGGTCTAACGACCAACTATACAACGGGAATTTTTATTCCATCTATATAGTTATCGACAAAATTCTCAAAAGTTGGGGTTCAGATACAGAAAGGTTGACGACCAACTGGTCCCTCCGTATAGTTGTGGCTGTATCGTTGTGATCTGGCAAAGGGAAACCCTAACCCTCGTCGACGCCACAATTATATGACGGGAGCTACCTAGCCCGGCCGTATAGCTCCCGCCATATAGTTTGGCCCAACCAATTAAACGGGTCGGGGCAGGGCAAGGATCTTCCTCCCCTCATTATTTCTCTAAACCTCTCTCTCCAAAACTCTCAACTCTTCGCGGATTTCATTCGTTTGATTGGGGGAATCAATATATCGGTATGTTTCTCTCCCTATCCATGCTTTATTTTCAGAATTCCATGGTTGAAATCTTATCATTGAATTAGTGGATGAACTCAAGCTTGATTGATTTTGTCTTTTGATTTCTCACATTAGGATTGAATTCCTCCACGTAGAATCAATCATATATCATGTAGAAACTATATGCCTAAGGTTTTATGTTGGAATTTCTCAGTGTATCAAGATGAACAAGATCAGTGGTATTTTTTGCAAGAGCAAGCGCCAATGTGGTGAGGGCTCGGGGCTCCGGGCTAAGATCGACAACAAGTACGCCATGGTTTTGGCGAGGAAGGTGCTGCTGATACGTCCAAAATGTATCTACTTTCTCGAACACTTCGATATTGTTTCTTCTCTAAACTTGTGTGATTTGGATACAACTAACATGGACTGACGCTGTTTTCAGCATAATTACCTTGGTGTCTTGTTTTTGTGCAGAAAATGAACTATCAGGAAAAATCCCGGAAAATATGCCAAAAACTATTTCTCACCAGAAGATCCACAGAGCCAGAAGGGGAGATAGAGGGGAGGCCTGGGTGGCCCAGACCCACCCCAGGTGCGGGCCAGTGACCCCGCACCTCGGGGAGGTTTGGCCACCCCAGGTAGCTCCTCGGCCTCCCTCCGCGCCTATAAGTTGCCTTCTAACCTAAAAATAGAGGGGGGTTCGATAGTTTTCTAGAAAGAGTTCCGCTCCGCCGCCGCCACCAGAAACCAAGATTCAGATCTAGAAACTCTGTTCTGGCACCCTACCGGGATGGGGAATTTGGAGAGGATCATCGCCATCGTCATCACCAACGCATCTCCATCAACCACCGATGTTTCCCTCATCCATGAGTGAGTAATCCCCCGTTGTAGGCTTGGGTATATGGTAGGGATTGGATGAGTTCTATCATGTAATCGAATAAGATCTGTTAGGGGCATAGTGCCAAGTACCCCTATTAGTGCTATTTGACTTTGTTGCAACTTGTTGTGCTTAATGCTTGTCACTAGGGCCCGAGTGCCATGATCTCAGATCTGAACTTATTATTGAATAATTATGATAGTATTGTTTATGATCTTATCTGCAAGTTGTGTACACATATCATTGTCCGGATCCAAAGGCCCCAAAGTGACAATAATTGGGACAACCGGAGGGGATGGCTGTGGTGTGAGGATCACATGTGTTCACGCAGTGTGAATGCTTTGCTCCGGTGCTCTATTAAAAGGAGCACCTTAATTGCTAGTAGTTCCCTAGAGGCCCCACTGTCACGGGCTGGCTGGACAGAAGATGTTGTGCAAGTTCTCATTGCGAGCACGTATGACTATATTTGGAGCACATGCCTAGGATTGTTTAGTACTTGGATGCTTGTTATTATTTATCTGCAATGCCCTAGTTCTTTGAAGTTACATGTTTAGACTCGTCCATGCAACACCCATCCATCCATCCCTATGCCTACCGCACTCGAATCCTACTGTTACCGTTACTGTTACTATTGCTCCTATTTCACTGTTGTTGTTACTGCTGCTGTTGCTTTGATGTTGCTACTAAAAACTGTTGCTACTGATAAACTTCTGTGAGCAAGAACTATTTCCAGGTACAGCTGAACTGACAACTCAGTTGTTAAGACTTGCAAGTATTCTTTGGCTCCCCTTGTGTCGAATCAATAAATTGGGTAATACTACCCGCGAAGACTGTTGCGATCCCCTACACTTGTGGGTCATCCAGACTATTTTCTGGTGCCGTTGCCGGGGAGCATAGCTTTATTTGTAAGTTCACTTGGATCTATTATTGTTCAATGCTACTCTTTTAATCATGCGGAAGTCTCGTGATGGAAAGTTCCATATTTTACCATCCACTACAAGAAGAGGTACAGTCCTAAACACCTTTGTTGCTCTTGATTCAACGTCTGTTATAAGTAAGCTCGTCACATGACCATCACATACACATGCTACACACGCTGCTACTACTGCTAAGTCTAAAACTGCTTTTGATGCTCATGATGTTACTTCTACTGTGCTTGATGTGAGTGGTTCATTAGGTCCTTTTCTAGATGCTACTATGGCTAGTCTAGGAAATACTGAAACTCCTAGTGAATACACAGTTACACTTGTTAGCTCACCTGAGTCTAGTGAGATTTATGATATTAATGATGGTAACACTGAGCTCACTGATGAATTTGTTGAAGAGTGCTGAAACACACATGGTGCTAGTGCTATGAAGAGTCTCCTTGCTAGACGTACTATTATGCCTAATTTGTCCTATGATCCTAAGTTTGCCACTTCTCCCATAGATATTAAAGTTAAAGATTATGATTTCTCTCTTGATTTATCTTATTTAGATAGTGCTGAGAAAGAACCTTTTTGTGGTACTAAAAATGAGAGTGTTGTGGCTCATATGAATGAGCTTTCTACTATGAGTGCTTTGTTCTCTGATGATTTTAAAATGCGCAAGTACTTTGTTGCTAAGATCATCCCGTTTTCACTAAAAGGAGAAGTTAGCGCTTGGTTCAATAGATTACCTCTTGGTTCCATTGATAGACCTGATTGATTGATTGCTTCTTTCTTCCATAAATATTTTCCTCCCAGTGCTAGACATGCTGCTTTGCAGAGACTTTTTGATTTTAAACAGGGAGAAGAAGAGAAATTGACTGAATCATGGAAAAGATTCTGTTCCTTGATTCATGCGCATCCTGGATGTCCATTACCTAAGAATGAACTTCTTGATATTTATTATAATGGACTAACTAATGATTCTAGGACCTACCTAGATAGCTTTGCTGATTGTGTTTTGAGGAAAAGGACTCCTACAGATGCAGAAGAATTAATGACCAAGATAAGCAAGAATTATGATGATTGGACTTCAACTGAGCTGAATACACCTAAGCCTATTACTCCTGAACCAGTTGTTCCTGAACCAGTTCCAACACCAACAACATAGAAGAGAGGAGTTATTGCATTAAATGATGAAGTGATGAAGGAAGCTAAGAAGTGTCTAAATGAGAAAGGTATTAGAGCTGAAGATGTGAAGAATCTACCTCCTATAGAAGAATTATGCAAGGCAATTCCCCACTCATCTACTATTGAGGTACACTCTCTCCAATTTAATGAAGGTGGTATTCCTTATGGTAAACCTCCTGATCATTTCTTAGAGGAACTTGACACATTTATTGTTAAACAAGGTAATTTTAATAAACAAGTTCAGGATCATTTATTGGAAAACTCTAGGGCATCCATGAGTTGAAAGATATTGTAGAAAGAACTTCCAATGATATTAAAATGCTTTGCAAGCACTTTCAAATGGTTCAAACTCAACTTGATCAACTTGCTAAAGTATAAAAGGATATGATAGTTAATGCTTCAGGAGATAAACATGCTTATGGAATTAGAACTAGGAGTGGTGCATCTACTCAATATCCTTTATATCCTGACAGACACCCTAAAAGAATAGAGCAGGATTCCCAACAGGGTGAGTATAGTGGTAGTCCTCGTAAGAGGAAGAAAAAGAAACACAAAATAGTTGAGAACCACTTGAACCTGCTGTAGATCCTAATAGTATATCTGTCTCTGATGCTGAAACTGAGAGTGGTAATATTGATGAGTCTCCTGATAAGGAGGAAGGTGAGGAAGAACCTGAGAAACACACTAAGAACACTAGATACACAAAGGAAGATTTTATTGCTAATAAACATGGTAAAGAGAGAGAACCTTGGGTGCAGAAACCTATGCCTTTTCCAAGTAAGAAACACAAGTCAAAGGAGGAAGAACACTACAACAAGTTTTGTGAGTGGATGAAGCCTTTATTCTTGCAAATTCCTTTGACTGATGCTATTAAGTTTCCTCCTTATTCAAAGTATATGAAGGATATTGTCTCTAATAAAAGGAAGATTCCTAATGAGGAGATTTCTACTCTACTTGCTAATTACTCCTTCAATGGTAAGGTTCCAAAGAAACTTGCTGATCCAGGTATACCAACTATTCCCTGCTCTATTAAGAACTGCTTTGTGTGATTTGGGAGCTGGAGTTAGTGTTATGCCTTTTTCTCTATACAAGAGACTCCAGCTAGAAAAGTTGATACCAACTGATATATCTTTGAAAATGGCTGATAAGTCAACTACTATTCCTGTTGGTATATGTGAGGATGTTCATGTTCAAGTTGCTCATAATTGCATGGTTTTAACTGATTTTGTTGTGCTTGAAATGCCTGAAGATGAGAATATGTCTATTATTCTTGGGAGACCTTTTCTTAATACTGCAGGTGGTGTTATTAATTGCAATCAAGGAAAAGTAACATTCAATATTAATGACAAAGAGCATACTGTCTATTTCCCCAAGAAGGTTGTTACAAGCTATTGCCTAAATTCCATTGAAAATATTGAGAGTATCAAGGTTGGAGAAATATATTGTCCCATTCCACAAGAAAATTTTGAAACTATTATGATTGGGACCATTACTATCAAGTATGAGGTAACATAATCACCTTGTGGAATGCAAAGTTTTGATTCATATAAGATTGTTTTGGTAATAAGACTTGATCAAACTTGTTAACAAAAGGATTTTAATGAACAAAATAATGTTTTCACAGTGGTTATACTTGCTCACTTTTATTTTTGTCCTTTCCAATATTTGCTCTTCGCCATGCCTAACTTAAAGGCATTAAAGAAAGTTACTTGTGGGGAGATAACCCAAGAGTTTCCTTGAGTCTTGGAAGTTATTACTTCAGTAATGACCTCTCCTTATCATTTTTGTTTGATTTTTGTGCCAAGAATGACCTCTCATGAGAGGGAAGTAAGATTTGGGGAGTTGCTGTCCTGAAACAGATTTCTATCCTCCACCATAAAAATTCGCGAGGAGACTCTATAAGTCGGATTGAGCTGAAAGTTTACGAATAAATCCCCCAGTATGTTAGATAACTTTCGTTAGTTCAACACTTTTTGATTTGAGAAACATAAGGTCTTCGTAAAAATCGGTTTCTACCTGCTGGTCTGTTTTGACAGATTTTTGGCATTATTTACATTTGCTTCTTATTGATTCCTTTTCGGGTTATTTTTGGGAAATTGAGCTTTTTGAAGGAGTTGCTACAGTAGCTTGTGTTTTTAATGAAAAGTCTTGCTGTTCCAAAGCTTTGCTAGAGGTCTAATATCTTTTGAATAAACTAATGTTGCTAATTAAGATTGTGTGAAGTTTTGTATGAAAGAAAAATTTCAGGTGTAGAGAGAGGATGATGTAATGAGATGAAGAATGGACAAAAGCTCAATCTTGGGGGGGGGCACTCCGTGTCACCCCAAGAATTACTCAAGAGGTACAAGCGTCAAAGCTTGGGGGTGCCCAAGGCATCCCCTTCTTCATCAATAAAAATCTCAAGTCTTTCTAGACACTTCTTTTTTATTGTTTCATGCACAGTTGTGTTGTTCTTGGAGCGTCTTAGTTTTTGTTTTTGGTTTTATTTTGCTTCGTTTGGTTTTGCGTTGGTTGCCTTCTAAAAAAATTCGAAAACACCAAAAATATTTGTTTTTCTTCTTTGGTTTTGTGAGTTCTTTGCAGGGTTCAGCCGTCCTCAGTGGATTTTGGTTTCATGTTAATTATTCAAGTCAAACAAGGGAAGGACAATAATGAAGATTAAGACAACTCGAGGTGTGGTAAGAGGCTGGTAACAAACTCTATTTGTTTCATTTTTGTACATATACTCATCATTGTGATCATGCGTAGCCTGTTTGTGTAAGGTGTATGTCATTATGGATGCTTAGTAGTTCTTGCTTGTCTATGATTAGCTCCAGCTTTCTAATAGTTTGTAACATGTCATATGAATGTTTGCTTGCATTGTTTTATTCATACTTTGGTATGACATTATGGTACCCTCCTGTGACTGTTCATGTGAATCGACTTGGCACATGCTCACGCATGCATATGACTAATCAATAGTTAGTAAGCCTCGATGATTTATTTTGCCTCAGAGTTCTTGTATCACTTTCATGCCATAGTTAGTCATGTTTTATTGCAAGCATGATTATGGCAGCTATTGCTCTCTCGTTTGTCGCTCCCTCTCTATTGCTAGCCTTCACTTGCACTGGGTATGTGCTCTACTTGTGCTTCCAACTCACCAAAACCATATTGCCAGTTGTGTCCACCATACCTACCTATTAGCATCATTTGCTACTTCAGTGCATATTATATATGCCATGTTTTCTTCCAAAATAAAATGTTTGTCTGTTTTGAGAAAGTTAGTTAGTAAAGCTCTCACGAACTTGATGGCACACTTTATTCCTTGCGCTTAATAATCTTGAACCATTGTGACTAGTCCATGGAAGTTATATGCTTGCTTATTATATACTGGGAGTCAGCAGAACCGTGCTGTCACGGGGAACGCTTTCAACACTTTTTGGATATGTCATCCAGTTGATTCCTTGCTCTTTTGTTTACAGGTGTCGATGATGTGAAATAAAAGGGGAAGTTGTTAGTTCATGGAGTTTATACATTGTGTTAGATAAACGCATGGGCCGCTAGCCTAAGCCGTGCTTAATCATGGTGGAAACTTGCAACATCACTATAATGAGAATCTATGAAGCGTCCTCAATAAAAATCTATGCATATGGTCAATAAAAAGATTGCTGAGATGCTCATTGTCTGCTTGCCTTGTCATTTTGGTTATGGGAAAGCTCCTGTACCATGTGCAAGGGGTACCCCGTTGTCGGTTATCGATGATATGCATTTATTTACAATGACAAGAACTTTCAGGTGACCAAAGTTGAGTAGCATGAGGAGCGACCCTCGTACTCAAGGGACTTGGGATTTCCAGTCTATGGTATGTCAAGCATATGATTCAGAGTGGACCTCACTTTCACCTTAACCACATGAAGATGCCTATGATAGGGGCAATGAGAGCTCAAAGCTAATGAGTACCTTCCTTTCAGCATTAGGAAGCCTTTCAAACCTTCACAAAACCGTTTTCACAACTTTGTTGAGTCACCACTTATTCTATGAGCACCTTCTTGAGAGCATAGTTCTCATTCTTGTGTTTGTTCCAAAACGTGGTTAATTATGTCATGACTTTGATGCTTGTATCTCTGATATCTTTATCTCTAATCTTCATATGAACTTCAGAGGTGCCTCAACATTTATATTGTGCTCTTCAAACAAAGGCAAGTGAGATACCACTCTATCATACCTTATTAGGAGAATTGCAATGTTGCTTATGTTTATGTTTCATGTTACTTATTATTATTGAGTTGGTTTCTCTTCATAGCTTGCAATGACTATTGAGTAGACTTAGTTGCATACTCCTTATTATGAATTGTCTAAGCATCTACTCCTGTGCTGAGAATATATACATCATATGAAGCAAAGTGTTCGTGAAAGTTCTTTTATCGCACTCAGTTTTCAACTGAATTGCTTGAGGACAAGCAATAAGCTAAGCTTGGGGGGAGTTGATATGTCCAAAACGTATCTACTTTCTCGAACACTTTGCTATTGTTTCTTCTCTAAACTTGTGTGATTTGGATACAACTAACACAGACTGACGCGGTTTTCAGCAGAATTACCTTGGTATCTTGTTTTTGTGCAGAAAATGAACTATTAGGAAAAATCCCGGAAAATATGCCAAAAACTATTTCTCACCAGAAGATCCACGGATCCAGAAGTGGAGACAGAGGGGAGGCCTGGGGGGCCCAGACCCACCTTAGGCGCGGGCCCACTGACCCTGCGCATGGGTGAGGTTTGGCCACCCTAGGCATCTCCTCGGCCTCCCTCCGCGCCTATAAGTTACCTTCTGACCTAAAAACAGAGGGGGGTTCGATAGTTTTCCAGAAAGAGTTCCGCTCCGCCGACGCCACCAGAAACCAAGATTCGGATCCAGAAACTCCGTTCTGGCACCCTGACGGGACAGGGAATTTGGAGAGGATCATCGCCATCGTCATCACCAACGCATCTCCATCAACCAACGAGTTTCCCTCATCCATGAGTGAGTAATCCCCCGCTGTAGGGTTCGGAATGGTAGGGATTGGATGAGTTCTATCATGTAATCGAATAAGATCTGTTAGGGGCATAGTGCCTAGTATCCCTATTAGTGCTATTTGACTTTGTTGCAACTTGTTGTGCTTAATGCTTGTCACTAGGGCCCGAGTGCCATGATCTCAGATCTGAACTTATTATTGAATCATTATGATAGTATTGTTTATGATCTTATCTACAAGTTGTGTAACACATATCATTGTTCGGATCCAAAAGCCCCAAAGTGACAATAATTGGGACAACCGGAGGGGATGGCTGTGGTGTGAGGATCACATGTGTTCACAGAGTGTTAATGCTTTACTCCGGTGCTCTATTAAAAGGAGCACCTTAATTGCCAATAGTTCCCTAGAGGCCCTGCTGCCATGGGCTGGCTGGACAGAAGATGTTGTGCAAGTTCTCATTTCAAGCACGTATGACTATATTTGGAGCACATGCCTAGGATTGTTTAGTACTTGGATGCTTGTTATTATTTATCTGCAATGCCCTAGTTCTTTGAAGTTACATGTTTAGACTCGTCCATGCAACGCCCGTCCATCCATCCCTATTCCTACCGCACTCGAATCCCACTGTTACCGTTACTGTTACTATTGCTCCTGTTTCACTGTTGATGTTACTGCTGCTGTTGCTACTACAAATTGTTGCTACTAATAAACTTCTGTGAACAAGAACTATTTCCAGGTGCAGCTGAACTAACAACTCAGTTGTTAAGACTTGCAAGTATTCTTTGGCTCCCCTTGTGTCGAATCAATAAATTTTGTAATACTACCCTTGAAGACTGTTGCGATCCCCTACACTTGTGGGTCATCAGCTGCCCACACAATGGGCCGATAACGGCATCGTCAACTCAACAGAGTTGAAGGGGGACTTCGACTACCTGTGTGCAAATGCAGGGCTCACCGGCCTCGCCAACACCAACCACTACACCTACAAAGGGCTCACCCATGAGTTCCTCGCCTCCTTCTACGACGACTACAGGGATAAAGGTAATGCATGCATGATAAATTTCACCGTTAACCAACGACCATATCAAATTACCTATCAACAATTCTGCAATGCTTATGGATTCCCTCAAGATGGGGAACCAACTGTTACAAACCTGTATAGCGTCTCAAGTGCAAATACTTGGGAGGTTTTTTCTGTTAATGCCGGTTGGGACTTCTACCAGAAGAAGATGTCCACCATTCAGAACACAACCATCCATTACTTTGCTATGTTTCTTGCCAACACTTTGTTAGGAAGAAAAGATACTGGTTCGATGGCCAATGCAGACATGGCCATGATCACAAAGGCGCTCTTCCCTAATGTGCCGTAGAGTCCCACTCCTGCAGCTCTATTCCTCCAGCACCTCCGCCACCAGAGCAACAAAACAAAAGGTCATTTTTGTATCGGTGGAATGGTAACCCAACTAATCCAAGACCTTGAAATTGCAATTCCTATTGCACAAACTGTTGATGGCTACATACTTATGGATGTCAGATATGTAACTGCTTGTGGCTTACTCGGTGTTTACCAAGTTAACAGGAGGCTCCGAGCCTATAAATTTGGTTATGTTAATGATGTGTAGGATGGTCAGGTGCCACTGCCTTGCCCACAAGCCCTCGAGGTTCAGGGAAGTGACCATTGGATACTCACCAAGGATCAAGTGGCCGAAATCATGGTGGAGCTCTATCCTGACCATTGGATACTCACCAAGGAGGGCAGCAAGATGAGCAGGAGCAGGAGTAGAACCCTGCCTGGGAGGGACAGCAGCAGCAGGAGGAGCAGCCTTGGGACCAATGGCCCAATCATCCACAGCAGCAATAGGGGTTCAATAATGTCCCCTATCAGGATTTCTGCAGCTCAACCAGCGTGTTGGGGAGATTGACCAGACTTTGCATGGAGTAAGTGAAGATGTGAGTTCCTTAACTCACACCTTTGGTAACTTCATGACCTACCGCCTACTACCGGGAGCACCATCAACCGCCGCTGAATGACGACAACAACTAAGCTTGGCAACATCCTAAGCTTGGGGAAGGTTTTGAAAAACTCCAAACTTGCATTCATATTTTTATTTCTTCTTTCTATTTGTTTTATTTTCCAAGAAAAGCATCTTTACTTTCAGTTTGCATTCTTAAAAACCAAAAACACAAAAAAATAGTTATAACTTTTATTTGGAATTTGTTTCTTTGTCTTTCTCGGAGATTGCTCAATTTCAGGTGACTTGGCTATAATGAAATATAGAGAGGATTCGACTCAAGTACGAGAACAAAGCAAGCAAGAGGAGGTATCACATTCCTTTCATAACCCCTCCTGCAACTTTAAATTGATCCTACAATTACTTACTCGCTTGCACTTGAGTCACTCCCTACCTATATTGTTATCTCATAAACTATATTTTCTTGCTAGTGTCCGCCTTTAGCTTTGAAACATTGAGCAATGAACTTTTTTAAAATACTTCTGACATTTTTACAACAAGAAAAAGCATCCAAGAGATGACTTGAGTCCATTTTTATCCCAAAAGATTTGATTTTAGAAACTACTCAACCACATTGAGCTTAATGTAAATATACTCGATAAAACCCTTGAATAAAATTGTCTGATAAAATGGATACTTCGAAGTAGAAGAGATGATGCCACTGTTGTTTCTAATAATTACAGTAGGATATTGCTTTACGTGTGTCACTACACATACTGTTGTACTCGATGGGGAAATATTAACTCCGCTAGCCAACGAACGATCTAAATGTGGGAAACCACTTGATTTCGGATATGAGTTATGTAAACGTCTGTAGCTGCAAAGCTATGACGTGTAAATTTTTTAGTCTCCTCATGGTTTTATGTTCCAAGTGAAGTTGTAGTACTCCTATGACCCACTAGTGCTTAGCTATCTATTGGCATGGTCATTTGTGCGCAACACAACCCTAATTAACATGTTAAAACCAGTGGCATGATTTCTCTTTGAAAGAGTTGAAGTTTTTGAAAAACAAGGAAATGAAAAAGGTGCTTTGAGAGTCTTGAAATTTTGACGTGGGAGTATATGAGTTGTTCTTAAATTAAATGTTATTGGTGCAAACTTGAGTACGCTTAATTGATTAAAGTAACAAGAGAAAAAAATTTCATCTCTCAACAAGAGAGAAGCCAAAAAGATTTGTTCCACTTTCCTAGCTAAAACTTTCGACACTAGATCGTGCAAATGATTTATTTGCTAGCAAGATATACATGGTTAGGAAGTGAGTTCAGTGCAATCTTGTGAATATTTGTATGATCATGTTTAAGATTGCATGAGATGTGAACAAAATAATTTGACACCATTCAAGCTTGGAAGTTCTTTTATTTAGATTCGAATCTCCGCTATCCTTTCTTATTTCCTTGTCACTCGAGGGCGAGCAACATCTAATCTTGGGGGAGTTGATAGCTTTGAGATTCTACACATTTTTAATGGTTTATATTGATGGTTTTCGTTTGGATTTAATGGTTTTCTAGCTTTACCTGACACAAATACTTCAGTAGCGAAAAAACATGGTTTTTAATGTGCGTTTCAGGTTCTAAACATCACCAGAGGGATTTAACAGCAAAAACACAATATTCAGGCAAAAACAAGCAAGTCCCTTTTTGGAAGCAATCGAGGGAAATTTACTGCAAGCTTAACAACCAACTATACGGGCCGCCGCCGTATAGTTCCCGCCGTATAGGTGCCATCTCCTTCGTCTTATTAAAAGGGACAACTTTCATGAAGAGGCCAAGGTCGAAAACAGAACACACGAGCCACCATACCATCTAGAAGGGATCCAGAGAAGAAGGGAAGACGTTCTTCATCTCGCTTCACGATGTTTGATCTTCTAGCCACCACACCTCCATATACATCACTTATACTTGAGAGAGAGAGAGAGAGAGAGAGATCTCCACCTTGCACAATTAGGGTTTGAGATTGTTCTTCCCATCTTGAATTGTGTTGGATTTATTTCTATTTCTTATTATGGATCTCCACGGTAATATCAAGAAGAAATCTCTTTATTTAATTATATCGATGATGCTTTCTTATCTCATGTGTGAGTAAGTTCCCTTGGGCATGGGATATGTTGGGTATTGGTGAGATGTGATGTGCCTATATAACTTCCATCAAGTTTGTGGTTGATTTTAATTACTATATTATGTGTGCTTGACTATCTGTGGGATGCTTAATGCCTGTTGTCCAATTAAGGGCCCAGATAACATGATGCTTTGTTCTACATAGATAGAATCTTGTTCGCCAGCAGACCGGTGACCCTCGAATGACACGGGGTTATCAATGGGAAACTAGTTTGACTCGAGGATAACGAGGAACCACCGATCTTATTGCATTAGTCTTATCCAAGGATCTTAATTGCTAAGCAACCTGAAGGATGTTAATCGTCTATTCACTGACCATGGTTGTGGTAAACATGCTAGTAGGATTATTGAAGTTGGGATGAAATATACCAATAGGAGTTCTCGCTAATTATGGGTTGCTCGCCTACACACATACTTATAAGATTATAATTGTTACACTTATCACTCATTCACCTGGCACATTCACTATCACCATGAACTGAAACTCCCCGCGCCTACTTTGTCATCTACAGAAAACAACAAACAAATCATTCTTTACTTTTATGCTTTTTTACTTCTGAAGTTTACAATTTAGTTTTATGTAAATACTTCCATTTAAATCCAAATTCTATTCTCATTGTCAACATTGCAGTAAATTCACTCGAAGACCTATGAAAACTTCGGGTGTGATAGAGACTTCACCAGTAAACACTTACTTTTGGGCTCCCTGTGGGATAGATATCTGAACTTCGAAACTAGCTACAAACGATCTGTGCACTCATAGTCATCAGGGCACGCCCTCGCGTGTTCGATGTGTAGGGTTCGCAGCATAGAAAACAAAAATTTTCCTACGATGGGAACAACTATGTACCAAGATCTATCTACTAGATACAAACAACGGGCGGATGTATATCCGTAGAGAACATACCCTTGAAGACCAACAAAGCTTAACGAGTCCAAACTCGTGGTTGATGTAGACGATCTCTTGCCGATCTCAAGATCGAGAGGAAGTCCTAGCGCCGCAAAACAGCAGCGCATCCGTGCTCGCACACACGTTCGAGGCACCGAGCAACCTCCGCCTCCTCGCTCCAGAGATGCAGCGGAAGCACAACTCTTTCTTGCCGAAAAGCCACCGGGAACATGTATCTCGATAATCCGAGACCATGGGGATAAATACTAGAGGGGGAGAGAGATCCTTCACGAGGAGGTGTAAGTGAGAGAGAGGGAGGGGGATACTTTTATAGGGAGAGGGGGGGGAACCCAAGGGGCCATGCGCCCAGCCATGGGGCTGCCCCCACCTCTTCCACATTCATGTGGGTGGACACTCCACTCACTCAAATTCCTTTCAATTCCCGCCACTCAAAAACCCACTCAAATTCCCATTAAATTTCCACCAAATTTAATGCAAACTCTCATTAAATAAAACTCCTTTTATTTATTCAGAATTTTGTCAATTACTTTAATGACAAACATTCACATATAACCCCTTGCTAGTATTTCATTTCACATGCATAACCACTTTATGCAATTTCACCCGAAAACCCGTTTCGGTATCTAGTGAAATAAATTCCTACGCTTGTTATTCTTTTCGGCATGAAACTTTTGCTCCAAATGGATGTCGGTGTCTCTTAAGTGTGTCACCCTACGGTTCGTGAATAATGCGGACATGATCGAGACCCCTCTCGAATCAATAATCAGAAGCGGGATCTGGAGACCCATACTGACTCCCACACATTCAACGATGACTTTCTTGTGATCGTCGGAACCTTTCACGCTAGTATCTTAATCCCTTTGTTTCGCGATATATTACATGTCCGAGATTCGATCATCGGTATCTCCATACCTAGTTTGATCTCGTTACTGACATGCACTCTTTTCTCGTTCCCGTGATATAACATTCTAGTGATCAAATCACTTGCTTGCAAGCTAATCAATGTGATATCACCGAGAGGGCCCAGAGTATATCTATCCGTCATCGGGATGAACAAATTCCACTCTCGATCCATGGGCCTCAACATAACACTTTATTAGTTCTGAATCCATCTTTATAATCACCCTGTTACGGTGTGACGTTTGATGTTATCAAGAAACTCTTCCGGTGTTAGTGATTGACATGATCTCATGGTCTAAGAATTAGGATCACTTCGTAAGTTGTTATAGCAATATAAACTCAATGACTTTGATCGTAATGCTATACTTCGGATGAATGTTCATCACACCATTACACTAATGTTGTGATCCCGTTATTAACAACATCCAATGTCCATGATCAGGAAACCTTGATCATCTTGTTAATCAACGAGCTAGTTTATGAGAGAGGCATAACTAGGAACTTTCTATTTGTTTATTAAACACACATGTATTAAAGTTTCCGTATTAATACAATTATAGCATGCAAAATAAACATTTATCATAAATAAGGAATACGATAATAACCACGTTATTATTGCCTCTCGGGCATATTCCCTTCACGATGTAATCAAAGAAGATGTCCATCATGGTACACCATTTGTTCCTACAAGTTAACATCAGTCCTGAGGACAGCCGATCCACAAAAGTGTTTGCTTCGAAGACGTATCTATGCTCACATCCTGGGAACTTGCCATCGGATAATTTTCAAAGGCATTCTGGGCATGCCATGTGCCTATAGCCAGTGCACTGCTCGTGCAAGAAAAAGAGATTTAGCCCAAAAAACAACAGTTGTATCGAACCAGTATGACACAGAAGAAAAACATCCCGAAGAAAGAAGTACTTAACCATGTACACAGGATGACGAACAATTTGAGAACAAATCCTACAACTGAAGAACTGAGTTGTATGACTCTAGTCAATCATAACTTTAATCCACTTGTCCTCTATAGAGTCGCCACGCATATCAATCGTAGCTTCAACTGTGGATATGAGAGGGATTTTTGAGATCGAGCGAGAGAGGAGAGAGAGAGATAGGGTTGATGAGAGCGAACGGGGCACACTTGCAAGTTAAATAGTTATACTACTAGTAGACTCGTCATCTCACTCTAGGGAAGCGAAATAGAAAAATATTGTCATGGAGAAAACTTGGGAAGCGCTGTGTTTCCCGAGTAGGAGTAGGTGCGGAGTTACTCTAGTTTTTAATTAATCTTTGACCCGGTGTACACGACGCTTTGATGACCTAGGGATACGTGCAAGACTAATACAATATTATTAGTACATATTAGGAAGGAAACCACTTTGGTCCTTGGCGGCAAAAAAATGAAACTTTTCCGGTTTCAAAATTTTGACTTGCTTCCTAAACATCGGGAGGGAAGGTTATTTAAAAGATCCACCATTTACAGTAGTACTACTTCTTATCTTATCTTTATCTTATCTTATCTACTCTCACAGGGTACCCAAATTCACACTTCTACTCGTTAATAGTACTAGTAGTACTCCTAATTAGTACTCCGTCTGTTTGCGGCCATTCTGTTGGTACCAAGAACTAGCCTAGAAAACAGGTGAGAAATCTTGGGAACGTTTGAGCTAGCCTCTTAACTGCACCGGAATTCTCTTCCTTTGTTTCATTTTTTCCCATGCTTGTAGCTCATGCACAGGTCTTTTTTACGGGAAGCTTGTGTAAGGTTCCCAACCTTTAATAAGGTAGAGTCCCCTGTGTTTACAATGCTAGTCCCTGGATCAATAGCTAGCATCCACAGTTAAGATGTAATATCAAGAAACAAAGGTCATAATACAACTTTATAACCAGGAATAAAATATTTTATTACATCTCTCATAGCTCATTTGGCTATTACATTACATTGCAGCAGAATATCTATAAGCATGGGGTCCTTCATCTTCAAAGTGCCACAGGCAGACATGTTGGTTGTAGACTTTGTAATCCTAATCAACACACCTCACTAAATCAATCAAACCTGCAACATAACAAGTTACAGCCACAAGGGTCAATACATTTGAATTGTATTGGCAAGTTATATTATGGTAGTATAGTGGAGTCTATCAACTATATGCATTTGGGAAAGTGGAGTTGAGGCTTGCATTGCTCAAAAATAGATTTTTCATTATCATTTAAAAACACTAAGTTTTTGCTTGACAAAAATCACCCAAGGCATCTACCAATCAAAGATTGAAGATCCTTTAACCCTTGTTCAACCACAAGTTTTTAACTTAGAAATTTGGATGATGAGATTCTTGATAGCTTCCATGCCTTGATGCTCAAATTGTCCTTTACCAGGGACATGGCTAAGTACTTAGATTTTACACTCTGCAGAGGTGGTGCACTTTCCCCACAAGACTTGGTTTCACCAAGACAAGATCTTTCAGAAGCCTTTCCTTAGACCAAATGGACGCGTTCCAACCTATCATCCCACTACCACCAACTGTCCAAATGGCTAAGTTCTAGCAACCTATGTGATCCAGGCAGAGCCCATAATGCCAAGTGGTTGCACTTGAAGCTTCTCAACATTTGACATCTCAAATCTCTTTGTTCCTGGGTGGCCATCCACAAGTGAGATACACAAGGTTCACTAGTCCCCTGGCCTTGTGTAACCACTCAACACAAACCATTCCTTCCATTCCACCCAGGTGATTCATTTACTTAGTTGTTTTATTAAACAAAACTCAAGTCCTCAGACTTAGAAATTTTCCATAGCATGAATATATATTCCACCCTTGTTTTCTATTAGCTAAGCTAAGCATGATAGTAGTAGGAATCTTTAAATTAGAAATTTCTACTAAGGTTTCATCTACTAGGATTTCCCATAGCATGGTTTATACTTAGCAAAATTCCATGCAAGTCTTACTTAGAAATATCACTAATGCATAGTGAAAATAATGGGACAAAAGTATGAAGCATCACTTGCCTTTTTGGTAGAGAGTATAAGTTCACCCTTGATCTTTGCAATGTTCACACACTTCAAGTCACTACAATTCAATCAAGCAAACATAGATTCAACTAGCATTCCAACCAATATTCAATCACACATAAAATAATAGAAACTAAGTCATGCATGCAAGCATGCAAAAGATAGTTTTATTTGCAAAGGTGGTTTCTACTAGGCTCTAAACATTGTAAGGTTCAAAGGGGTCATTTTCTAAAGTGGCAATGTCATTTGCAAAAGGGTTTTATCTATAAACCATTTTTAAATCAATTCATTATTTCATGTGGTGGAAAAATGTTTTTAACAAAGCAACAATTTTATATTGTTCACCAAATAAGTTTTTAAACCTCAAAACTTGGTGTTTAGGGTCAGCAGGTTTGAATCAAAACATTTTCCAAAGGTTTTTCTCAAAAATCATTTCCATATCAAAATCAATATTTTTATTTGACTAGAAATGAGCTAAATCAATTATTCAATCCTAATCTTTACCAAAATACATTTTTAAATCCATGAGTTGGTTCCTAGGGTCAGTAGGTTCACAACAAACCATTTTGCAAAGATTTCAACCCAAAAATCATTTTGGAATAAATTTTATATCCTAAACAAGCATACCCAAGTTTCTGCAAAAACAAACAATTTAGTAGCAGCTTTTTACTAAACAAAGTGCATGGTTGGCTAGGGCTTGTCTTTCTGATTCCATTGATATAAAGTTTGCAAAATTTTGATGTGTAGAACTAAAGTTATGGATTTTTCAAATTTGCATACAAATCAGATTCTAATTCTATTTTAAATCAAAGGCTGGGCCACGCGGCGGCTTGCTATTGGCTAATACTGATTCGGTTGGATCAAGCTCTGTGAGGCGTTGGATCTAAACAGATCGCGCGGCTCAGACTCCTTCTTACCCTTTCGCTTAAGTTCTATTTTCAGCCACAGTATCAAGATGCAACGGGCTCAGTTGCTTTGACCACGAACTGGCGGTGCTAGCGGCGGCTGGCGGCGGCACACGCTCTGTCTACGGCGGAGCCGGCGATACAGGAAGCAAGGAGGGTAACGGATATGCTCACCGTGTTCATAGGGTACTGGTGAAGCTCAAGGTGGTGCTGGCTTGGCGAGGGGCGCACCAGAGAGGCGACGATTTCTCGCCGGAGCTTGCAGCGGTGTCGGGTTCGTCTGGTGGTCGTCGGGGGCGAATTTTGCGAGCGCGCTAAGGCAAACGGAGCACACGGTTAGACGCGTACGACACTAGGGATCATAGGAGTACAAATAGGAAGGCTCGGGGTGGTCGGCTCTTACCAGGAAAGCTCGTCGGAGGTGAGACAGACGGCGGTGGCGAGTTGAGGTCATCCTTGCCGACGCTAGGGATCGCGCGCGAGCGAGCTAATGCTACGGGAAGGTGCGCCTAGGTCTGGGGAGTGTGTGAGCTTGGTCGAGGAGGCAAGGGGCGGTGTCTACTGGCCGGAATCGCTTGCGGAACTCGCCGGAGACAGTGGCAAGGCGAGGCGAAATTGTCGCAGCCTGGAGGCAGAGGGGAAGCGGGGTTTGAGGGGAATCAGAGAGGAGGCAAGGGCATTTAAGACAGCATGGTCGCGGGGTGGAGTAATGGCCTCTGTTAACGCGAATTGATCGCCGGAGTAATGGCAGCAACGGCAGGGCGACGTGATCAGGGGGAAGACGATGCTGAGGTGGCTAGTGGGGTCTGCTTGGCAGCGTGAGAGAGGAGTGGGGAGTTGGGTCCACCGGTCGGCGTCTCTGTGGGTCAGTAAGTAGGTGTGAATCGTTTTCTGCGGGGGAGAGGGACTGGGCTAACTGGTCCTTATTGGGCTAATTGGGTTGGGTCGTCCTTGCTCTATTTTTTTTGTTCTGAAACTTTTTCCCTTTTTCTAATTTGATTTTCTGTTTTGAAATTCAATCAAACTAATCAAACAACAAATCAATTCAAAACTCCTCCAAACTTTGCATTGAGTTTTGGTTCTGTTTAACAACACAATTCCAAGTCCCAAAATAAAATAATATTTTTATTTTAGGGTCCATTAATAATAAAATGACTAGACCTTAATCATTTAATTCAAATAGGATTTGTTTTATTAAAATCTTTATTTTGGAAATCTAAATATAAAACCAAAAACACTTCACTAGGTTTTATTTGAGAATATAAAATACTTGGAAAACTTGTTTAAAATAATTTAACAAGTTTTGATGTTTAATTAAAATGGTAAACCCCTTTATTTTAATAAAATTGGTTTATTAATAAACTCTCATTATTTTATTTAAATAAACCTTTACTATTTTAATCAAAGCAAAACATTTTATTTTAAAAGCTTGGCCAAGGTTTATTTTGGCTCTATAAAATAATCCTTATTTATATTACTACCTTTTTATTTGAAAACCAAATCTTCTTATTAAAAGATCCAAAATAGTAATTCCAAATATTTTTAACTTTATTGTTTATTTATCTTTTTAAATCCCTTTAGGATTTTATTTGATCAAATAGGTTTGAAGGTTTCCAATTGGAATCAAAAAGTTTCTTCTCACCCTGAAAATCACAAAGTTTTATTTTATTCATTTATTTTTCACATAACAAGATTTGGAAAATCTTGGGATGTGACAGGCTACCACCCTTAAAATAAATCTCGTCCCGAGATTTGAGAAGGCTAGGGTTACAAGTAGGCTCAAAGCATCTAGGGTACTACCACCCTTAAAAAATTTCCAACTAAATTACATCTTGGCTTGCTTGGGATCTTGGGGAAACTTCTCTAGGCAAACATCTGCATAGTGTCCTTTGTTTCCACATTTGAAACATGTGACAAGGCTGAGATCCTTCATAGGCTTGTTTATCTTATGCTTCATCTTTTCTGGACAGTTGCTTGCATAATGTCCTTGGTTACCACAATTGTAACATGTGATAAGTTTGAGTTCTCCACGTATCTCTTGTGGACAGGTTGCTGCATAATGGCCTAGCTCTTTGCAGTTGTTGCACCATACTTGGCCAATACCCTTATACTTCTGTTTCTCTGGACATTCACTGGAATAGTGTCCCATTTCTTTGCAATGATTACATTGCACATGGCTTTTGTCCTTCTTTTTCTTGGGTTTCTCCAAAGCTAGGAGTGCTTCCAGTTCATGTTCTTCATATGTTATCTCATAGGTAGGAATGTCTACTGGTTTCTTTGACCTTCTATTGCTCCTTGGATAATTCATATGCCTCTTCTTTGGTTCTTTAAATTGGGTTGTATTGCATGGAGGTACAAGTGGAGCTTTTCCTTTGTCCTCATCCTTCTTGGTAGACTTAGATCCCTCTTGATAGTTTGCAATCAGTTGTTGCACTCCACCTTGTTTCCTTTGTTCAACTATGGTTTGAGAGGTGGGACATTGGCCAACTGGGTGTTTCTCTTCACAGTTGGGGCATTGATCTCCATGCTCCTCGGAAGTGTGATCCTTGTCTCCACAAATATTGCAAGCTTTGGTTCCTTCTAGAATAACATCTTTGTCATCTTTGTTGTCACAAACTCCTTTGGAAGAGTTGCCTTCCATGTTGATAATTTGATCTGTCACCTTATGCAACATTTGGGCTTGGGTTTCCAAAAATACTTGCAGGGTTGGATCTTCCCCACTGGTGTTGGCTATAAATTGAGCTGTCATTTGGTTCAACTGGTTTTGGGTTGCTATAAGTTCTCTCATGTTGTCCTCTTGGTTGTTGTTGGTGTCATCAACCTTGATGTTGGAGTCTCTTGGAGTAGTCATCTGTTTGGGTTGAATGGAGATTAGAATAGGCAAAATATTTCTAAGGAATCAATTCTAATCACACACATCACAATTCACACAAGCAATGTGCAAGCAACCACAAACAAACATTTCACTCCTTTCAAACACAAGTTTCCAAGCATATTCTTAGGCAACCAAAAATATTTTGTTACACTACATAAGTTGGTGGGTTTGGCTTAAACTAAATATGGTGGTCCATCTATATGGTTCACTTGTGATCTTTCCTTCCTTCTTGGTTAATTCTTCTTGCTTGATATCATGGTTTCCTTGGGAAAAACTCTTGGTCACAAAACTCCAAAGGTGTTGATGGCTCCTTCTAAGTTGTGTTTCCTTAGTCTTCAAATCTTGAGGAAGATTTCTTGTCTCACTTGTCCTTAGTGATATCCAAGTTTGTAGTCCTTGGTGAAAATGCTGAAGATGTTGAAGTCATTAGAGTTGAAGATGTTGAAGTCATTAGAGTTGAAGAAGTCCTTAGCTCATGGTGAAGTCCTTGTCCATGGGGTAAGTTTTTCCATCAAGTTTGAAAATAGAAAAGATGTAGAATCAAACAAAAATGGTTGGGGGAAAGAGTTTACAAGATTGTTTGTAAATAAGTTTTGGAACAAATACAACTCTTATTTTTCTAAGGGGTTTTGTCCAATCCTAGGGTTACAAATCCTACAGGCAACACAATGCTCTGATACCATCTGTAAGGTTCCCAACCTTTAATAAGGTAGAGTCCCCTGTGTTTACAATGCTAGTCCCTGGATCAATAGCTAGCATCCACAGTTAAGATGTAATATCAAGAAACAAAGGTCATAATACAACTTTATAACCAGGAATAAAATATTTTATTACATCTTTCATAGCTCATTTGGCTATTACATTACATTGCAGCAGAATATCTATAAGCATGGGGTCCTTCATCTTCAAAGTGCCACAGGCAGACATGTTGGTTGTAGACTTTGTAATCCTAATCAACACACCTCACTAAATCAATCAAACCTGCAACATAGAAAGTTACAGCCACAAGGGTCAATACATTTGAATTGTATTGGCAAGTGATACTATGGTAGTATAGTGGAGTCTATCAACTATATGCATTTGGGAAAGTGGAGTTGAGGCTTGCATTGCTCAAAAATAGATTTTTCATTATCATTTAAAAACACTAAGTTTTTGCTTGACAAAAATCACCCAAGGCATCTACCAATCAAAGATTGAAAATACTTTAACCCTTGTTCAACCACAAGTTTTTAACTTAGAAATTTGGATGATGAGATTCTTGATAGCTTCCATGCCTTGATGCTCAAATTGTCCTTTACCAGGTACATGGCTAAGTACTTAGATTTTACACTCTGCAGAGGTGGTGCACTTTCCCCACAAGACTTGGTTTCACAAAGACAAGATCTTTCAGAAGCCTTTCCTTATACCAAATGGACGCGTTCCAACCTATCATACCACTACCACCAACTGTCCAAATGGCTAAGTTCTAGCAACCTATGTGATCTAGGCAGAGCCCATAATGCCAAGTGGTTGCACTTGAAGCTTCTCAACATTTGACATCTCAAATCTCTTTGTTCCTGGGTGGCCATCCACAAGTGAGATACACAAGGTTCACCAGTCCCCTGGCCTTGTGTAACCACTCAACACAAACCATTCCTTCCATTCCACCCAGGTGATTCATTTACTTAGTTGTTTTATTAAACAAAACTCAAGTCCTCAGACTTAGAAATTTTCCATAGCATGAATATATATTCCACCCTTGTTTTCTATTAGCTAAGCTAAGCATGATAGTAGTAGGAATCTTTAACTTAGAAATTTCTACTAATGTTTCATCTACTAGGATTTCCCATAGCATGGTTTATACTTAGCAAAATTCCATGCAAGTCTTACTTAGAAATATCACTAATGCATAGTGAAAATAATTGGACAAAAGTATGAAGCATCACTTGCCTTTTTGGTAGAGAGTATAAGTTCACCCTTGATCTTTGCAATGTTCACACACTTCAAGTCACTACAATTCAATCAAGCAAAGATAGATTCAACTAGCATTCCAGCCAATATTCAATCACACATAAAATAATAGAAACTAAGTCATGCATGCAAGCATGCAAAAGATAGTTTTATTTGCAAAGGTGGTTTCTACTAGGCTCTAAACATTGTAAGGTTCAAAGGGGTCATTTTCTAAAGTGGCAAGGTCATTTACAAAAGGGTTTTATCTATAAACCATTTTTAAATCAATTCATTATTTCATGTGGTGGAAAAATGTTTTTAGCAAAGCAACAATTTTATATTGTTCACCAAATAAGTTGTTAAACCTCAAAACTTGGTGTTTAGGGTCAGTAGGTTTGAATCAAAACATTTTCCAAAGGTTTTTCTCCAAAATCATTTCCATATCAAAATCAATATTTTTATTTGACTAGAAATGAGCTAAATCAATTATTCAATCCTAATCTTTAACAAAATACATTTTTAAATCCATGAGTTGGTTCCTAGGGTCAGTAGGTTCACAACAAACAATTTTGCAAAGATTTCAACCCAAAAATCATTTTGGAATAAATTTTATATCCTAAACAAGCATACACAAGTTTCTGCAAAAACAAACAATTTAACAGAAGCTTTTTACTAAACAAAGTGCATGGTTGGCTAGGGCTTGTCTTTCTGATTCTATTGATATAAAGTTTGCAAAATTTGGACGTGTAGAACTAAAGTTATGGATTTTTCAAATTTGCATACAAATCAGATTCTAATTCTGTTTTAAATCAAAGGCTGGGACACGCGGCGGCTTGCTATTGGCTGATACCGATTCGGTTGGATCAACCTCTATGAGGCGTTGGATCTAAACAGATCGCGCGGCTAAGACTGCTTCTTACCCTTTCGCTTAAGTTCTATTTTCAGCCACAGGATCAAGATCCAACAGGCTCAGTTGCTTTGACCACGAACTAGCGGTGCTAGCGGCGGCTGGCGGCGGCGCACGCTCTGGCTACGGCGGAGCCGGCGATACAGGAAGCAAGGCGGGTAACGGATATGCTCACCGTGTTCGTAGGGTACTGGTGAAGCTCAAGGTGGTGCTGGCTTGGCGAGGGGCGCACCAGAGAGGCGACGATTTCTCGCCGGAGCTTGCAGCGGCGTCGGGTTCGTCTGGTGGTCGTCGGGGGCGAAGTTTGCGGGCGCGCTAAGGCAAACGGAGCACACGGTTAGACGCGTACGACACTAGGGATCATAGGAGTACAAATAGTAAGGCTCGTGGTGGTCGGCTCTTACCAGGAAAGCTCGTCGGAGGTGAGACAGACGACGGCGGCGAGTTGAGGTCGTCCTTGCCGACGCTAGGGATCGCGTGCGGGCGAGCTAATGCTACAGGAAGGTGCGCCTAGGTCTGGGGAGTGTGTGAGCTTGGTTGAGGAGGCAAGGGGCGGTGTCTACTGGCCGGAATCGCTTGCGGAACTCGCCGGAGACAGTGGCAAGGCGAGGCGAAATTGTCGCAGCCTGGAGGCAGAGGGGAAGCAGGGTCTGAGGGGAATCAGAGAGGAGGCGAGGGCGTTTAAGACAGAGTGGTCGCCGGGTGGATTAATGTCCTCTGTTAACGCGAATTGATCGCCGGAGTAATGGCAGCAATGGCAGGGCGACGTGATCAGGGGGAAGACGATGCTGAGGTGGCTAGTGGGGTCCGCTTGGCAGCGTGAGAGAAGAGTGGGGAGTTGGGTCCACCGGTCGGCGTCTCTGTGGGTCAGTAAGTAGGTGTGAATCGTTTTCTGCGGGGGTAGAGGGACTGGGCTAACTGGGCCTTATTGGGCTAATTGGGTTGGGTCGTCCTTGCTCTATTTTTTTTGTTCTGAAACTTTTTCCCTTTTTCTAATTTGATTTTCTGTTTTGAAATTCAATCAAACTAATCAAACAACAAATCAATTGAAAACTCCTCCAACCTTTGCATTGAGTTTTGGTTGTGTTTAACAACACAATTCCAAGTCCCAAAATAAAATAATATTTTTATTTTAGGGTCCATTAATAATTAAATGACTAGACCTTAATCATTTAATTCAAATAGGATTTTTTTATTAAAATCATTATTTTTGAAATCTAAATATAAAACCAAAAACACTTCACTAGGTTTTATTTGAGAATATAAAATACTTGGAAAACTTGTTTAAAATAATTTAACAAGTTTTGATGTTTAATTAAAATGGTAAACCCCTTTATTTTAATAAAATTGGTTTATTAATAAACTCTCATTATTTTATTTAAATAAACCTTTACTCTTTTAATCAAAGCAAAACATTTTATTTTAAAAGCTTGGCCAAGGTTTATTTTGGCTCTATAAAATAATCCTTATTTATATTACTACCTTTTTATTTGAAAACCAAATCTTTTTATTAAAAGATCCAAAATAGTAATTCCAAATATTTTTAACTTTATTGTTTATTTATCTTTTTAAATCCCTTTAGGATTTTATTTGATCAAATAGGTTTGAAGGTTTCTAATTGGAATCAAAAGGTTTCTTCTCACCCTGAAAATCACAAAATTTTATTTTATTCATTTATTTTTCACATAACATGATTTGGAAAATCTTGGGATGTGACAGCTTGGTGCCTTGGTCAAAGAAAGAAAACAGAAAATAAGGTCCCCTTATTTATTAATTGTAACGGAGGGAGTAGGAGTACTGGAGTAGTACTCTGTACTTCTCCTTCGCAAAAAGCAGTTTCAACTTCTCCTTCATGCTACTCTCTGGCGAAACTTATTTGTTCCTCGAAAGGCATGTTCCCCTCACAAATACTTGAAGGAATCCCGGTGGATTGGCTGCGTCATCCTCGGAGGTATGCTTCGGCTCGAGGCAAGTCACGGGAACAGTTCATCCGCCGAGAACATGCCGCCGTTGGAGCCGCCTCTATAGGGTGCCTGGACGCCCGTGGTAAACATGCGATCGCCGCGCTGGCCGACGAAACAATTTTGGTCCCCCTCAGGGGTACAGATCCTACGCTGGCCACGACACGGAGGCATCAACACGGCAGCCGAAGAAAAGTGGACCTCTACAACAAAGCGCCAGTGTGCTTCGACTTCCACTGTGACGGAGCTGCGTCTGTGGGGGCGCTCTAGATGGACATCAACCATGGCCAAGTTAAGCCCGTGTGAGACAGCGGGCAATCCTTCTACCGGGAACTTGCGGCAAACGAGCATGTGACCGGGGCAAACAACTCAGGTGGGCGCCAGGTCGCCCTAGCCGTGGCAGACGACCCTCTCCTGGGTCCCTCGAACCTATCGATCCTATGTTGGCCCTTGTTTATGGGCAGGACATGCTCGAGTTCGAGCTCGGGCGCGAGTAACCTGTGGTCGGCGGACGTGTGGCTAGGGGAATCGACTCGATAGGGGGGCAGGTTGACCTCTTCAGGACCTTTGCCTGATTTTAACAAGGTACATCAGTGACTTCAGTCCTCGAAATTGCTTCACATCCTTGTGTGCTCCTCTACTCCTTCCGAGCAATATTGTCCCTTTGACTATGATCAACAGTAACGAGGGTGTTTTTTTTCTGTGTGTGGCAAGCAACTGTACGAAGAGTATGGACTACTTTTCCAAGCTAAATTTTAGGCCCTTTGTGACAATTGTATGGATTTGGATGTAATTTTCTATTTTTATGTCCTTGATGTAACCTTTAATTCCAGTGAGCGTGTTGATTAAAATATGTTGCTCTTTCGAGACCTACCCTAGTTAAAAAATAAAAAGAATGCCACGACCACAATTTTCATACAAAGTGTACCATGCCAAATTTTAGGATTTTTAAGCTTTATAACTAAAACTTCGCACACATAAATGATTGTATGTCAATAATACGATATTAGGCAAAACTTGAATACATGTGAGCATGATAGACTATTACTCTTAAAATTTTCCAAAATTCAACCACTATTATAACCATAAACATAAGTTTCAAAAATGCTTAAAATTAACAATAATTACATATAGGTCCACAAACAACCTTGCAGTGACTATAGGCCCTAGCGCGATAATTGAAGCGTCTCGCTCCTCTAGGACCTACGGTATCTCGGTTCCAAAAATTAAATAAAGAATGCCAGCACCCCAATTTTCAGAAAAAGTGTACCATCGTCTCTTACAATTCCCAAATTTTAGGATTTTTCAAGCGTGCATAGAAAGGTTTTTCACTTTATTAATGTTTAATCTTCTTACTTTTGACGAGGTTGCTGCGTCGTGATGCTAGTTGTTCTATAGTTTAATCTCTAGGTATTCTATATGCTAGTATAAGGCCGACAGTAGATGACGTGTCACTTTGTTATACCTAAGACTTGGTTATACTATTGATCTTCCTCTCGCGCACTTCTTCTAGATTATTAAATTAGACCTAATTCGACATATCAACATAAAGTCGTCCGAGTGGGTGAAATTAGAAAGAAAATGAAGATTGAAAAATATAACATGTAAATTATCCAACCACTTTATGTACTATAAAATAAATGGAACCTATGAACTCTAATTTAGCCATATTAACCATACTTCCTTCTTAAAAAAACTTTTACTTCTTCACCATGCTAACTTTTACTTGAGAGGACTGCTCTATTTCTCTGGCGTGTTCGGCAGCCGCGTTGGTGTGGAGTAGGAGGAGTAATACATAGGAAGTAAACCACTTTGGTCCCTGGCAGCAAAAAGATTCAAACTTTTCAGGTTTTGAAATTCTCACTTGCTTCCCAAACATTGGGAGAGAAAGGTTATTCAAAAGACCGGCCAGACGCAGTAGTACTTCTTGTCTTATCTTTTTCTTAGAAAAACTATATAATGTATTGATAACTTTGAACATGATACGTTAGATCAAGACTGGCAAATCCAAACATTACTAACTATTGGATCTTATTTTCTGTTCTTACCATCTAGAAGATTCTATTGATAGTCTTTATCACAATGAACGCTAGTATGCACAAACTTCAAAACACACATCTGTGCATAGTTTCAGGGATCTTGTGCTAACTGCATGGACTTGAATGTAATTTCATTTTTTATGAGGTCCTCGATGCAACTCATACTTCCACCGACTGTGTTATCTGAAGCACTAGCTCATATAGGACCTACCACAGTTAAAAGAAAATGCAACCGCCCGAATTATCACACGAAGTGGACCACGTTTTCTCTGTTTTTTAAGCTTCCTAGCTAACTTCGCATGCTTCGCTGACTTCTTGCCGATTTAATGGAATTATTATGTCAAACTTGATCTACAAGTAAGCGCAATACATTGCACTTGAATTAGATGTCTTTTCTGAGGTAGATGGGTGCATCTTATTGTAGGAAAACAATGCCGTCGGTGTGAGTTTCCAACTATCTGGAAAAGAACATTCTCAACTTCTCGAGTGACGATGAGATTGTTCTTTTACGTAAACAAAGCTCGAATAATATGGATCTGAATGCCACAAGCCAAGCTTCCTAAAATATTAAGTGGACCAACATGTTTTACTGACGATTCCCATGTTTAATGCTATGAGTTTTCACACTTCGTCCTAGCAAAATCTGCCCACTTGAATGAGTTTATGTCGGTTTATCGAAGTTAGGGCAAATTTGAACTAAAAGTAAATTGTAGGTTGCTTTGAAATATTTGTGAAATTTTTGGAGATAACAATCGAGGGGTCATTTAATATATCACATACCACCACCGAGAATTTTTGGAGATAACCTTGATTTCTTTCTGAGGGAAAACTTACTGTTGTGCTCATCATAACTTCCTCTTAGGGTTTCCCAACGAAGCTTTACAGTGATCTGAGCCGCATCAGTGCCTTGGTATGGCGGCTCTGGTTTCTTCCTTTTTTAGAGGGCGCGGCTCTGTATCTCTGGTCTGTTCGGTGGCCGCATTGGTGTGGAGTAGGTAGGGTGTCAAGTGGGATCCCACCAAAATCCTACTCCTAGTTCATTTGCCAAAATATAGTGTAAACTTTTGCTCAAAATTTGAACTAGATTTTGACAAATGAATTAGAAGTGGGATTTTGGTGAGATCCCACTTGACCCCCTAGGAGTAGTACATAGGAAGGAAACCACTTTGGTCCTTGGGGCAAAAAGATACAAACTTTTTAGGTTTTGAAATTTTCACTTGCTTCCAAAACATCGGGAGGGAAAGGTTATTCAATAAGACCGGCCATGCGCAATAGTACTTCTTATCTTATCTTTTTCGTTAAAAAAACTATATAGTGTACTAGTAACTTTGAAATGATCCTTTTGATCAAGACTGGCAAATACAAATATTGATAACCATTGGATCCTTTTTTCGTTCTTAGCATCTAGAAGACTCTATTGATAGTCTTTATCACAATGAACGCTAGTATTCACAAACCTCAAAACACACTTCAGTGCATATTTTCAGGGATCTTGTGATAAATGCATGGACTTGTATGTAATTTTTATTTTTATGAGGTCCTCGATGCAACTCGTACTTCCACCGACCGTGTGTTAACTGAAGCACCTCGCTCCTATGGGACCTACCACAGTTAGAAGAAAATGCAACCGCCCCAATTATCACACGAAGTGGACCACGGTTTCTCTATTTTTTAAGCTTCCTAGCTAACTTCGCATGATTCAGTGACTTCTTGCCGATTTAACGGACTTATTAGGTCAAGTGCAATACATTGCACTTGAATTAGATGTCTTTTCTAAGGTAGATGGGTGCATGTTCTTGTAGGAAAACAATGTCGTCGGCGTGAGTTTCCAACTATCTGGAAAAGAACATTCTCAATTTCTCGAGTGATGACGATATTGTTCTTTTACACTAGTCCCTCCTATTCAAATTAATGTTTGCCAAATTCTGGATAAGGTCAACATTTGCTACAAGATAGGACCCACATAGCTTGGTCATATTGCTCCATGAAATAGATAAGAGAGAGGGGAAATGATTTTTATATTATCTATGGACAACCCACGAGCTTGAGGTATAACTTTATTTTCTCCACAATGTACTACTATGTGACTTAATGTGTAATTTTTTACACATTGCCGATGCCCTAAGGAAAAAAGCAAATAACGGGCCCACTTGGCAGTGTAAAACTCCTATGCGCAAGTTAGCCTCTTCAGTTTAGTGGGTCCCACAAATCATCTTGTTTAAACACTATCTAAACGGTGGAGATTTTTACTCGTAGTTGGACATATGCTCACCTCTGTCCACGCTCTATACATGCAGAGAGAATAAAACGTAGGCAGGGGAAGAGGGCAGCAGCGAAGAGAGAAGAGGAGTTGAAGGAGGTTCGAGATCAGAGCATTTACGATGGGTTTCTGACATGAGGTACTCCTGTCGCCTTATAGTGTACTCAGTCTACTAGTACAGTAGTAGTAAATTTTAGGACCTATGCACACAAAAAAGTATGTTTTCTCTCTCCTTCGCTGCCTCTCATCTCTCCCCACCCCCCCCCCCCCCCTCGCGCACCGACCCAACTGATCTCTCCCTCCTCTACATCGTGGCATTGCGCACGTCTGCCTGATACGTCGTAAATGTTTCTATAATTTTTTATGTTCCATGCTTGTTTAGTATCAAATTTTCTTTGCTTTATCTACACTTTGAGGTATTTTTACCCCGTGTTTGGATGTAGGAATTTTAGCTTGGAAATGAATTGGATTGGAAATTCCAAATCCAGGATAGAAAGGAAATGGTCTCTATTTTCTATTCCGTTGTTTGGATGTGCATGAGATTTACTGTTGGAATCAAAGGATAAGACCCAATTCCGAATCGTGTTTGGATGTACAACCATGGAATTGAATGTATTTTTGAGTTTTGATAATATAAACTTTAATACATGTGTGTATCTGATGTTTATATATTATATTTCACAAACAACACATTAGAAACACAGATTAATTCTCCAGTGACCTTGCTGTTCACAAACAACACACAGTAGCAAACAATGAGACTCAGCTACTAATTTTCTAGGGACCTGTAGTTCACGAACATCACAGACTAGCAAACAACACATATTATTTTCCAGTTGGACTCAGTACTAATTCTCCAGGGACCTGCATTTCACAAAAAACACAGATTAGCAACGGAGCATTTTCAGAACATTATCAACCAGTAGGCATCGGGAGCAGGAGGCACAAGTTGTGCAATGGGAAGTGGACGGCCATGGAAGAGGTCAGATTGGGGAGTCCAGGGAGAGGCTGCCATTACCCTAACCACCACCGGTTATCCCTCCCATTGCCGTTCCTCCTCCAGCGTGGTCGCATCTAGGGTTAGCGGCGACCTCGCGGACGGGACGACGACCGCTGGAGTTGCGGTATTTCGAGGAGGCTGGGTATGGGAGAGGGCGGGGAGAGAAGAGGAAGATGAGGGCAGGGAGGGGCTAACCGGTTGTGGCGCCTCCGGGTACCTTTATGTCGCAGGTCATCTCCCGTCGACAGGAACCCAAGAACGAAGTGTTCATGTTTCCCTCGCGACAAAGGGGTACGCGGGTGGCCGGGGACTCGTTTCCAAGCGATTCTGTGGTCACGAGCTCGGAAACTATCAACACGGAGCGGACACACGCGGGGGGGGGGGCTCGGAATTAGGATCCGTTTCTAGCGCTAAATTCCTAGCGCATCCAAACAGGCGAATTGGGCGGCTAAATTCTAGATGCATGATTTCATGACCAAATTCTTGCATCCAAACACTGCGTTATATATTTTCTGGGACTAACGTATTAACAAGATGCCGCAGTGCCAGTTGCCTGTTTTCTATTGTTTTTGGTTCTAGAAAAGTCATAAAATGAATATTCTCGGAATTGGACGGGACAAAAGCCAAAGTCAATATTCACCGAGGGGAACACGGAGCCAGAATACGAGATGGAGGAGGTCCTCGAGGGGCCACACCCCCTGGCCCCGCGGCCAGGCCTGGCCCGCGCATAGGGGGTGCGGCCTCCTCGGGCACCCCCTCGGCCTCCCCCTTTTCCTATAAGAATGCCCCGATACCTAAACCCTAAGTATCTGATCAGATCTCCATGAAAAAGTCCATAGACACTGCCACCATCGTCCCTAGATCAAGGGGGGATCTTAAGCTCTTCTCGGCACCCTGCCAGAGGGGAGAGATCACCCCGGAGGCCTTCTTCAACACCATGCCAGCCTCCGGTATGATGTGTGAGTAGTTCCACCTTGGACTATGGGTCCATACCGTAGCTAGATGGTTGTTTCTCTTACTTTGTACTAGCATGTTTAGATCTTGTGAGCTCCGTTCATGATCAAGATCATCTATTTGTAATCATGCATTTTGTGTTTGCGGGGATCTGATGGATATTGAGAATACTATGTCAGATTTATTAATGATTCTATCTTATTGATTCTATCATGTCTGTGTTGTTTGAGATCTTGCATGCTCTCCATTTCTAGTAGCTATCTTGGCCAAGTAGATGCTAGTGACTCCAAGAGGGAGTATTTATACTCGATAGTGCGTTCATGCCTCTATTGAATCTGGGGAAGTGACAGAAATCTCTAAGGTTGTAGATGTGATATTGCTACTAGGGAGAAAACAACAACCTTTTGTTCATGGAACAATTGTATTGTTTACTTTACACACCTTGCTTAAAGCAGTTATCCGTTGCTTGCAACTTAATACCGAAGGGGGTTCGGATGGTAACCTGAAGGTGGATTACTAGTCATAGATGTTGTTGGATGGTGGTCTATGTATATTGTTGTAATGCCTAATCAAATCTCATAGGATCATGAATGTCTAGTATTGCATTGTTATTCCTTGCTCTGTCCTGTCAATTGCCCCGTTGTAATTTGTTTACCCAGCATGTTATGTTGTTTATCTTAAGGAGAACACCTCTAGTGAACTGTGGACCCTGGTCCAATATTTACCATTGATACATCTCCCACTATTACTGTTTACTTTTTGCAAGCCACCATCACCTTCCACACCATACATTTAATCCTTTGTATTCAGCAAACCGGTGAGATTGACAACCTCACTGTTTGTTGGGGCAAAGTCTTGAGTTTGTGTTGTGTAGGTTTACAAGTTGCTAGCAACACCTTCGAGTCGTTTCCTTCCTCCTACTGGTTCGATAACCTTGGTTTCTTTATGAGGGAAGACTTACTGCTGTGCTCATAAGACCTTCCTCTTGGGGTTTCCCAACGAAGCTCTACAGTGATCTGAGCCGCATCAACGATTTTTCTGGAGCCGTTGTTGGGGAGGCTAAGGACATATTCGCCAGGGGAGTCCTTCACAACCTTTCTCTTTACTTTGTTTTTGTTTTTCTTAGTTTCTTTTGCTTTGTTTTGTTTGCTTCTTTTTATCAAAAATTCCAAAAAAATATTTTCATTTGGTTTGCTTTTTCTTATCAAAAACACAAAAAATAAATTAGTTCCTACTTTAGTTGCTACCATGTCTGGTGTGGTTCCAATCACTATGTCACCTATGGAAAGGATCTTTACTTTCAAACAAGGAAGTGAAGAGAGTTTCAAAGAAGCTTGGTAGAATTTCTGATTTACAGGAAAAAACTGATCCTATGATGAGTCTAGGCCTTGTCATTAGAAGTTTCTACCATGGTCTTACTCTTTGTTATAGATATGCTTTGGATGCTGTAGCAGGGAGAGATATTTTTCAATGTAATGAGAATGACGCTTTGGATGCCATAAAGAAGTTGATTACAATTTATTAATATGCTAGCAAGTCTAATTCTTCATTTATAAACATCTATGCTAGGTTGAACACTCTTGAGACCAGTACAGTTGCTTTGAAATATTGCTATAACATGCTTAGAGAGCACCATGATTATGTTCCAATAAATTTTGAGCCTTCAAAATGATTTCCTACAATAAAAGTTGATGTAAACAATGAAACTTTTGATGCTCGTTGTGATATCATGTCTGAATTTTGTCTTATGCCTAAATATATCTATGAGTCTTTGAATCTTTGGGGACTTTCTAAAGGAGGAGAAGAAATATCTCTTACCAATAATGCAACTATATTACCATTGGAATAGCTGAAGGAGTGTTTACAAAGATCTCAGGGAAAGTGGTGTCTACTGATTATCTTGTTATTGAATGTGTAGGAAAAGGACAAATTACACTTGAAATATCCCTACTGAAATACCTTGGAGCAATAATAGATGTGGGAAAAGGCATTATGCATTTTGCTTGTCCAATAAGCAATCATACATTACCTAAAGATAAGAAGAAAGGTATGAAAGGTAGGAGCAAAAAGTTGATGTCAATGCTTCTTCATTTGAAAATACTTGATTCTTACTTCTTATGCCTAACTTAGGGTGTGTTTGGTTGAGCTGTAGATTCCTGAAAATCGGCTGTGAAGAATTTGCTGTGAAAAAGCTGCTGTGAGCTAACAACTGTGAAAAAGCTGAAAGTTGTTTGGTTAGAACAACAGCCAACTATGAATTTGGTCGGAAATGTCTATAATGACCTATAGGCCCTGAGAAATTATTTGTATGATAATTGGTCGTATAACAACGATTTTTACACTAGCAATCATTCAATGGACATATTGGAAAGTAATTTTCTTGTATACGAAGGCCATCATTACAAATTTAATATTCCCTCTTATCCATATTAGTTGACTCAAATTTGTCTAGATACGGATGTATCTAGCATAAAATTTGACTAGATATATTTATATCTGGATAAATCTAAGTCAACTAATTTGTATCGAAGTAGTACAAAATAATCATGCATATCATCAATTGCGCATTGCATGAACCAATAGTTATACCGATCAACAAAAGTCTGAAAAAATAAGAAACAATAGGTGCATGGGACGAAGGGATAGTAGGAAGAAGGAAGATATCAAGGAGATAGAGAGAGAGCGTGTGGCAGAGAGTGTGGAGGAGAGCGTCATTTTCCTTCTACCCGTGCGCGAGCGAGTTTCGGGTTTGAGGACAGAGGAAAAGTTGAACAGTGCATTTTCCACTCCCGGTGGCATAGTGGGTAATTTTCTTCAATTCTCTTGGAGGCAACACGGTGAAATCTGGGGGTCAGCCTGCTTTCGTTTTACACGCTAGGAATCAGCAGCGTTCGGGAATTTGGTGGTCCGCCAAAACATGTTTGGTTCAGATTATAACTTTGAGAACGTGAATCTGCCAACAAAATCTCAACCAAACACAGCCTTAAAGGCGTTAAAGAAAAGTACTTCTTAGGAGATAACCCAACAGTTTTCTTGAGTCTTGGAAGTTATTACTTCTGTAATAACCTCTTCTTATCCTTTTTGTTTGATTTTTGTGCCAAGAATAAACCTCTAATGAGGGGGAAGTAAGATTTGAGGAGTTGTTGTCCCGAAACAGATTTTTGCGCTCCACTGTAAAAATTCTTAGCAAATCTCTGTAAGTAGGATTGAGCTGTAATGTTTTTAATAAATCCCCCAGGTTGTTGGATAACTTTCATTAGTTCAACACTTTTTATTTGAGAAACATAAGGTATTCGAAAAAATTGGTTTCTACCTACTGGTCTGTTTTGACAGATTTCTGGCCTTATTTGCATTTGCTTCTTATTGTTTCCTTTTTGGGTTCTCTTTGGGAAATTGAACTTTTTGAGGGAATTGCTACAGTAGCTTGTATTTTTAGTGAAAGTTTTGCTGTTTTGAAACTAAACCCCAAAGGTCTTTTGAATACACTAATGTTGCTAATGAAGATTATGTGAAGTTTTGTATGAAGGAAAATTTTTAGGTGTAAGGAAAGAATGATGTAATGAGATGAAGAATGGACAAAACCCCAAAGGTCTTTTTTTTATTTTGAAATTTTTCTCAACTTTTATAAATCTTTGAATTGTTTGAATCATTAATCTCTCACTTGGAACATTTTAACACTAATTACACTTAATTTTAGATCAAATTGCAGTCTTGGTCAAACTTTTTGATCGGTCAACCATCCTTACACTACTTCACCTCCAGCATGCTTATCTTCTCCGTTTCTTCTGAATCAGTTTCCGCGAAGCAATTTGTACCAAGTTGTGAATACTTTGATATCAATCCTATTAACTCTTATATCATTATGTCACATGTTTTATTTTTTGAAATTACAAAAAATTATTTAAGTAAACAACAATGAATAAGTAAAAAATATTATTGAATTCAAATAAAAATATAATAATATTAATTTTTTGTATTTTTATATTTAATATGGAATAAATAATATCTTTAAATCTGTAAATCGGAATTCGATAAATAATATGTCTAATTTGATCAGAAAAATGAGACGAATCAAAATATGATATTCATATCAACTTATCACAAACTATGTCATGATTATAGCCATTGTTTGTCATCCCATAATGCATATGCATACATAATATAGGCACCTTATCACAAATTATGCCTTGATTCTAGCCATAACATTGGTCATTTGACCCGAAAGCCAGAAAACCTCGAATGATATAGATCATTTTGTGAAGGTTTTCTGAGACATCAAAAATATATCAAGTTTGATATTTTTCCTTCCAACTATGTCATTTAACATGACACCACGCAAAGGTTTCACATTGTTTCGATTGCTTTTCAATTTTTTATGCCCGTTAACTTTGTCGAATGGCGGGCATGACGATTCTTAGCTCGGGACCGAGCCTCTCTAAACTTGCATTGGATCTCTGATGAAATAGAATATTGTGAACCTAAAAATGATTTTTGTAAAAAATCATGAGCATCAGATCATGTAATTGTAGTTCATATCTGACCCAATTCCTACCGATTTGGCAGGAATTTGTCTTTTTCACCAGGGGTGGACGGAAAGGTTTGAGATCCCCTTGTTGGGACATTGTCCATCTAAGGTGGTCTAGTATTTTAGAAAAATTGGGTGGTAGCATTTCGAATTAGCCATTTCGTGCTTGCTTCACAAAACCCCCTTTTTTGTGCTCGGAAAATGGAAAATGGTTTTTTGGTGCGAGGAAAAGGAAAACTTCCTCCTGCAATATTGTTCGTCATCTCATGATACACATGCATGCACAACATGGGCACATTATGACAAACTATACCTTGATTCTAGCCATAATATTGGTCATTTGACCTGAAAGCCATGAAACCTCGAATGAGTTCGGTCATTTTGTGAAGGTTTTTTGAGACATAACCAATATACCAAGTTTGATATTTTTCCTTCCAAATAGGTCACATAATATGACACCACATGAAGGTTTCATATTGTTTCTATGCCCGTTTTAAACTATAGTCAAACTTTGTCGGACGGCGGGCATGAAGATTCTTAGCTCGGGGCTGAGCCTCGCTAAAATTGCATTGGATCTCTGATGAAATAAAATATTGTGAACCTAAAAATTATTTTTGTAATAAATCATGAGTATAAGATCATGTACCCGTAGTTCACATCTAACCCACTTCCTACCGATTCAGCAGGAATTTGTCTTTTTCACCAGGGGTGGATGAAAAGGTTTCAGATCCCCTTGTTGGGACATTATCCATGTAAGGTGGTCTACTAGTGTTGAAAAATGGTGTGGTAGCATTTTGAATTAGCCATTTGGTGGTTGCTTCACAAAACCCCCCATTTTTTGCGCTCGGAAAATGGAAAATGGCTTTTTGGTGGGACGAAAAGGAAAACTTACTCCTGTAACATTGATGCATAATATGGGCACATTATCACAAACTATGCCTTCATTCTAGCCATAACATTGGGCATTTGACCTGAAAGTCAAGAAACCTCGAATAAGATAGGTCATTTTATGAATTTTTTTGAGACATAATCAATATACCAAGTTTGATATTTTTTCTTCCAATTATGTCACATAATATGACACCACGCGAAGGTTTCACATTGTTTTAATCGTTTTGAATTTTTATGCCCATTTAAACTATGGTCAAAACAATGAGCATGAAGATTCTTATTCAACATAAATATCTAATATTTGAGTGTAGATAGATAGATCTTATTTTTATGCAAATTTGTATATATTATTTGTATTTTTCTAAGTTAGAATAATTTAATTATAATTTTTCAAAGATTAATGAGATAAAATGAAAAATAGCTATGCCGAGGGAAGCCGTCGGAGCTTCATGGGGCGCATAGCTCGTGTCATATGCTGACGGCCCCGACTTTTGGCCGTCAACGTAGCCTCTGGCCGTCGATGCTTTGCTCCTTTCGTGATGTAAATATGCAATGAGTGGATAGGGTGTCTATGTGTATAGATTATTAGTGACTTCCAATGATGATTTTATAAGAAGATGTAGATAGATCTCACTACAGGAAACAACCGAGGCGCCGACGACCGGCTGCCGTCGGCACAATGCCACTTTGTCATCGGCACAGGCTGTGCCGACGGTGGCCGTCGGCGTACTCCCCTTGGCGTAGCTACAGGACGGCACATCCCCTTGGCCGTCGGCACAGGCACAACCCCCTCGACATAGAATTTACAGCGGGCCCCACGATGTCAGGCGATGACCATTCATAATGGCCCAAACCTGAAGCTACGCCGACGGCCAGGCCATTGGCACAGGCCTAGAGCTACGCCGACGGCCAGACTGTTGGCATATCCTAAAATATTTTCTTTTTTTTAATAAATTTTTTTAATCTTTGAATTTTTTGACTCGTTAATTTCTTGCTTTGAACATTTTTAACACTATTTACACTTAATCATTGATTAAATTGCAGTCTTGGTCAAACTTCTCGATCGGTCACCCATCCTCACTACTCCATCCCCAGCACGCTTAACTTCCTCGTTCCTTGAGAATCTCTTTCCGCAAAGGAATTTATACATTATTTTCAATACTATGATATCAATCCTATTAACTCTTATATTATCATGTCACATGTTTGTATTTTTTGAAATTATAAACAATTATTTAAGTAAACAACAATGAATAAGTAAAAATATTATTGAATTCAAATAAAAATATAATGATTTTTTTGTATTTTTCTATTTAATATGGAATAATTAATATCTTTAAATATGTAAATCGGAATTGGACAAATAATATGTCTAAATTGATTATAAAAATGAGAGGAACGAAAATATGATATCAATATCAACTTATCACAAACTATGTCCTGATTCTTACTATAATTTTATTTGCCCCTTTAAAACGGCACGCATAAAGATTCTTAGTTCGGGGATGAGCCTCGCTAAACTTAAAGTGGATCTCTGGTGAAACAACATATTGTGAACCTAAAAATAATTTTTTTAAGAAATCATGGGCATCCGATCATGTAGCTATAGTTCATATCTGACCCACTTCCTACCGATTTGGCAGGAATTTGTCTTTTTTACCCGGGATAGATGAAAAGGTTTGAGATCCCCCTGTTAAGACATTTTCCATGTAAGGTGGTCTAGTATTTTTGAAAAATGTGGTTGTAGCATTTTGAATTAGCCATTTGGTGGTTGATTCACAAAAGCGTCCATTTTTTGCACTCGGAAAATGGAAAATAGCTTTTTGGTGCGACGAAAAGGAAAACTTCCTCCTGAAACATTTTTCACCATCCCATGATGCACATGTATGCACAATATGGACACATTATCACAAACTATGCCTTCATTCTAGCCATAACATTGGTCATTTGACCCGAAAGCCAAGAAACATCGAACGAGATAGGTTATTTTGTGAAGGTTTTTTTGAGACATAATAAATATACCAAGTTTGATATTTCTCCTTCTAACTATGTCACATAATATGACACCACGTGAAGGTTTGACATTGTTTGGATCGTTTTTTAATTTATTATGCCCGTTTTAAACTATCGTTAAACTTTGTGGAACGGCGGGCATGAAGATTCTTAGCTCGGGGATGAGAATCGCTAAACTCGAAGTGGATCATGTAGGGTTCGCAGCATAGAAAACAAAAAATTTCCTATGATGGGAACAACTATGTACCAAGATCTATCTACTAGATACAAGCAACGGGTGGATATACATCCATAACGAATATACCCTCGTAGACCGACAAAGTTTAACGAGGTTGTACTCATGGATGATGTAGACGAACGCTTGTCGATCTCAAGATCGAAAAGAAGTCCAACGCCACAAATCAGCAACGCATCTGTGCTCGCACACACGTCCAAGCCACCGAGCAACCTCCGCCTCCTTGCTCCGGCGATGCAGCGGAAGCAACAACTCTTTCCAAATGAAAAGCCACCGAGAACATTTATCTCGTTAGTCTGAGACCATGGGGGATAAACTAGAGGAGGAGAGAGATCCTTTACGAGGAGGTATGAGTGTGAGACAGGGAGAGAGGGGGTCCTTTTACAGGAGGAGGCGGCACCCCAAGGGGTGTCCAGCACATGAGGGGCTAGCCCCACCCCTTCCTCCATTCATGTGGGTGGAGCTCCCACTCACAAAATGACCCTTCATTTCTCGACTCAAAATCCCACTCAAAAATCCCATTAAATTTCCACCAAATTTAATGTAATCTCTCTTTAAATAAAACTCCTTTTATTTATTTGTTCAGATTTTTGTCAATTACATTAATTAACAAACATTGACATAAAACCCCTTGCTAGTATTCTATTTCACATGCAGAAACAATTTCAGCAATTTCACCCAAAACAATTCCGGTGTCTAGTGAAATAAGTTCCCGCGCTTTGTAAATCTTTTCGTCTAGAAACTATTTGTTCCAAATGGTGTCGGTTTCTCTTAAGTGTGTCACCCTACGGTTCACGAATAATTCGGACATGATCGAGACCCTCTCGGATCAATAATCAGAAGCAGGACCTGGAGATCCATATTGACTCCCACACATTCAGCGATGACTTCTTGTGATCGTGAGAACCTTTTACGCTAGGAACTTAATCCCTTTGTCTCGCGATATATTAAATTTACGAGATTCGATCATCGGTATCTCCATACCTAGTTTGAACTCGTTACCGACATATACTCTTTTATCGTTCCCGTGATATAACATTCAAGTGATCTCATTACTTGCTTGCAAGCTAACTTAATGTCATATCACCGAGAGGGCATAGAGTATATCTCTCTGTCATCGGGATGGACAAATTCCACTCTTGATCCATGAGCCTCAACATTACACCTTCGTAGCACTGAACCCGTCTTTATAGTCACCCTGGTATGGTGTGACGTTTGATGTTATCAAGATACCCTTCTAGTGTTAGTGATTGACATGAAGTCATGGTCTAAGGATTAGGATTACTCCGTATGATGTTATAGCAATATAAACACAATTACTTTGGTTGTAATGCTATATTTCGGATGAATGTTCATCACACCATTCCAATAATGTTGTGACCTCGTTATTAACAACATCCAATGTCCATGATCAGGAAACCTTGATCATCTTGTTAATCAACGAGCTAGTTTATAAGAGAGGCATAACTAGGCTTTCCATTTGTTTATTAAACACACATGTATTAATATTTTCGTATTAATACAATTATAGCATGAAAAAAACATCTATCATATACTTGGAATATACATAATAACAACTTTATTATTGCCTCTCAGGACATATTCCCTTCAGTCTCCCACTTGCACTAGAGATAATAATCTAGTTATATAGTGATAAATCTAACACCCATGGAGTTCTGGTGTTGATCATGTTTTTCTCTAGGGAGAGTTTTAGAGTGTGTTTGGTAGACCATCCACTTGGAATTCACACTCCCACTTAAGATATCTGAGCGCGTACATGCTGGCACAAGATTTGTGGTGTGTTTGGTTTAGACCGTTTCGGTTGAGATATCTGAACTCATACGCTGTTTGGTAGCCCATTTGTACCGGGATTGGCCTAAAAACTGAGAAATCACAGAACAATCCAGAGTTTTACACAGAGGCCCCTAAATAGAAAAAGAAAAATAAATCTGGCCCACCTCTTCACCACACCGCGTGCTAGGTGTTGTTCGCCGCCGGTGGCCAGCGTTGGGGTGCCGACGGTGGGTGCTTAGCTACGGGACGACGTGTTGGTAGGTGGCGCACATGGTGATTGGCGGCGACACGACCTGCTGCGCTCACGGTGGCGTGAGGAGCTCGGGGTCGGGGCAGCGACATGAGGAGCTCAGGGTCAGGGCGACGCTATGAGGAGCTCGAGGACGCCGGCGGGAGCGGAGGAGGGCGCCGTCAGGGCGGACATGTGGTATGCAGCGTCGTGGGCGGTTCTATCCGGGTGCATCAGGGCGGCGGGGTGGTTGGCGGCATCGAGGCGGATGGTGCGTCGATGCGAACGAGAAAAATGAGGCTGAGGAGAGAGGGGTTGGGGGTCAGGCGGGTGGGCCCACGGTCACTATGGGGTGGACTCAGCCCGGTCGAGTTGCGAAGCTCGATTCAAGCTTCTCTCCTCAGCCCGGCTGGGAGCCCTTTTCGGGGTGAGTTGGGCAGTGCCCACCTGAGAGAACCGGGCTAACAAACAGCTAAATTCTTAGAAATCTGGGTTGAGATAAGAATTGTTGGATTGACCCGATCTACCAAACACACTCTTAGTCAACGTATCTGCTACATTAAGATCTGTGTGTACTTTACAAATCTTTATATGGCCATCCTTGACATGTTCGTGGATGGAGTGAAACTGGTGCTTAATATGCTTGGAATCCTTGTGAGACCTTCGTTCTTTGGCATTGGCTATGGCTCCACTGTTGTCACAATAGATCACCATTAGGCCCAACGCGCTAGGAACCACACCTTGTTCAGTTATGAACTCTTTCATCCAAACTACTTCCTGAGCCGCTTCCGAAGCAGCAACATAATCGGTCTCCGTTATGGATCCCACCACCACGAGTTGTTTGGAACTCCTCCAACTAACCGATCCACCATTCATGAGAAATATGTATTCGGATTGAGACTTAGAGTCATCTGGATCGATGTCGAAGCTAGCATCGACATAACACTTAGCGATGAGATCTTCTTCACCTCCGTACATGAGAAACATTTCCTTAGTTCTTCTTAAGTACTTAAGGATATTCTTGACCGCTATCCCGTGTTCCGATCCTGGATCAGATTGGTATCTACTAGTAAAACTAATAGCATGTGCCACATCCCGTCTTGTACATAGCATGTCGTACATTATAGAGCCTATGAATAAAGCATAGGGGACCTTGTCCATTATCTCTCTTTCTTCCGCCATAGCCGGACTTTTAGTCTTAGTCAATGTCTTGCCTAGCAACGTAGGTAAGAACCCCTTCTTACTTTCATCCATTTTAAACTTCTTTAAAATATTATCAAGGTATGTACTTTGTGATAGACCTATTAGGCGCCTTGATCTATCTCTATAGATCTTTATGCCTAATATGTATCAAGCTTCACCTAGGTTCTTCATTGAAAATTTGCTGTTTAGATAACTTTTAATACGGTTTAAAAGATCTACATCATTTCTGATCAGTAATATGTCATCCACATATAATATCAGAAATTCCACATCGCTCCCACTCACTTTCTTGTAAATACAAGTCTCGCCATAAGTTTGGACAAATCCAAACTCTTTAATCACCTCATCAAATAGGAGATTCCAACTCCGGGATGCTTTCTTCAGTCCATAGATGGATCGCTGAAGTTTTCATACCTTGTTAGCATCCTTAGGATCGAAAAAACCCTTTGGTTGTATCATATATAACTCTTCTTCAATGTTGCCATTGAGGAACGCAGTTTTGACATCCATCTACCATATCTTATACTCAAAATATGCAGCAATTACTAAAATAATCCTAACTGACTTTAGCATAGCTACGGAAGAGAATGTCTCATCGTAGTCAACTCCTTGAATTTGTCGAAACCCATTTGCGACAAGTCGAGCTTTATAGACAGTTACGTTACCATCAGCATTAGTTTTTCTTTTGAAAATCCATTTGTTCTCACGTTCTTTCGGTCGTGAGGTAAGTCCACCAAGGTCCAAACCTGGTTTTAGTACATGAATTCCATCTCGGATTTCATGGCTTCTAGCTATTTGTTGGAATATGGGCTCATCATCGCTTCTTCATACGTCGCAGGGTCATCTATTTCATCAACCATGAAATTCATAACAGGATTTTCGTACAGTTCAGGAGCTCTATGAGTCCTGCTTGACCTGCGAGATTTGGTAGTATTCTCTTTCGGAGTTTCATGATCATTATCATTAGTTCCCACTTCATTTGGTGAAGTCAACTCCGGAACAGCTTACGATGTTGTGCTAGTCGCCATATTATGAAGAGAAGGTTCAATAACCACTTCGAGTTCTACCTTTCGACTACGCACACCTTCGCGAGAAACTCATTCTCTAGAAAGGATCCATTATTGGCAACAAAAACCTTGCCCTTGGATCTGTGATAGAAGTAATACCCAATAGTTTCCTTAGGGTATCCTATGAAGACGCATTTTTCCGCTTTGGGTTTGAGTTTATCAGGCTGAAGTTTCTTCACATAAACATCGCATCCCCAAACTTTAAGAAATGACAGCTTAGGCTTGTTTCCAAACCACAATTCATACGTTGTCTTTTCAATGGATTTAGATGGTGCCCGATTTAAAGTGAATATAGCAGTTTCTAGTGCATAACCCCAAAATAACAATGGCAAGTCAGTCAGAGACATCATAGATCGAACTATATCCAGTAAAGTACGATTCCGACGTTCCGACACACCATTTCGCTGTGGTGTTCCGGCAGGTGTGAGTTGTGAAACTATTCCACACTATTTCATATGTGTGCTAAACTCGTAACTTAGATACTCACCTCCACAATCAGACCATAGAAATTTGATCTTTCTATTACGATGATTTTCCACTTCATTCTGAAATTCCTTGAACTTTTCAAAGGTTTTAGACTTTTGATTCGTCTAGTAGATATAAACGTATCTACTCAAATCATCCATGAAAGTAACAAAATAAAGATATCCGCTTCGCACCGACACACTCATTGGACCACATACATCAGAATGTATGATTTCCAATAAATCTGTCGCCCATTCCACTGAACCGGAAAACGACGTTCTAGTCATCTTGCCCATAAGTCATGGCTCACATGTATCAAATGATTCGAAATCAAGTGCTTCCAAAAGTACATCCGAATGGAGTTTCTTCATGCGTTTAACGCCAATATGACCTAGACGGCAATGCCACATATATGTGGATATATCATCATCAAGTTTAATCCTTTTAGCATCAACATTATGAATATGTGTAACACTATTATTGAGATCCAACAGAAATAAACCATTCATCACAGGTTCCTGACTATAAAAGATATCATTCATATAAATTGAACAACCATTGTTTTCGGATTGTAACCACTTCGCATCAAACATGACCCGAATACAATGTTCATGCTCAGTGCAGGAACCAAATAACAATTATTTAGGTTTATGACTAATCCCGATGGTAAGTGGAGAGGCAACATTCTAATGGCGATCAAATCAACACTTGATCCATTGCTAACACGCATCTTGACCTCACCCCTTGCTAGCGGTCACTTGTTCCGCAACACCTGATTTGAGTTACAAATATTAGCAATTGATCTGGTATCAAATACTCAGGTGCTACTGCGAGTACTAGTCAAGTACACATCAATAACATGTATATCATATATACCTTTGTTTTCCTTGCCGGCCTTCTTGTCTTCCAAATACTTGGGGCAGTTGTGCTTCCAATGGTCAGTCCACTTACAATAGGATCAACTCGGGATTTCTTTTTAGGTTTGGAAATAGTTTTGCTGCCCTTATTTTCCTTCTGTTTACCCTTCTTGTCTTTCTTGAAACCGGTGGTCTTATTGATCATCAACACTTGATGTTCTTTCCTGATCTCCACCTATGCAGTCATAAGCATTGACAAAAGCTCGGGGAGATACTTCATCATGCCCTGCATGTTATAGTTCATCATGAAGCTCTTGTAGCTAGGTGGCAGAGATTGGAGAACATGATGTATCCCTAATTCAATGGGAATCGATATTCCCAAGGACAAATGCTTATCGGCGTACCCATACATTTTGAGTACGTGCTCACTAACAGAGTTGTTCTCTTCCATCATGCAGCTAAAGAACTTTTCAGAAGCATTATAACTCTCTGTAGCAGCATGGGTGTCGAAAATCATTTTCAACTCACCCACTGTATCAAAGGCATTACCGTTTTCGAAACGCTTTTGAACTTCTGGATCTAGCCCATACAGTATGCCGCAATGAACTAAGTTGTGGTCCTCCTAACGATTCTGATAGGCATTCTTTTCCTCGTCAGGGGCATCATCAAGTGGTGGGGGTCCTAGCGGCACTTCTAGCACATATTTCTTTTGTGCAGCAGAGAGGAGAATCCTCAAATTCATAGCCCATTCAGTAAAGTTGCTACCATTCATCGCAAGTTTCTTTTTCTTCATGAACACATTGAAATTAAAAGCATGTGGTGCCATCTACAATATAATTTGTAAAGTTTAGACTAAGTTTATGATAGATTGAATTAAACTAATCCAAATTATGAATGAACTCCCACTCAAAAACGACATCCCTCGTGTCTTTTTGGTGATTACATGAACCAAATCCACTACACCAAGTCCGATCATCACGTGAGTTGGTGTATCTTAAAAGGAGAGCATCTATATGGGCATCATATCAACATATGACTCATGCTTAACCTTTCGATCCGTGTTTCGAGGCCATGTTTGTACATGCTAGGCTCACCAAGTAAGAACCTTAGTATTTAGCCTGTGTAAAACTGTCTTTCACCTGTAATATGATCATGGATTCAACACCTAATCATCACGTGATGTCTTGAAGGGGCGAAACATAATCGGTGCATACTTAAGGGAGAACACATTTTTATCTTGATATCTAAATGAGGGATCATATTATTATGCTAATAAAACGCCAAACAAGCAATATAATATGCAACAAACATCATATGTGAAAAGTGAAATGATATGGTTCTTGCACTTGATCACCATCATGTGCATCGTGGTATGATCTTTATCATTCCTTTGTGTGTAAGGTCAAGGTCTATGGAACTTACACGTTAGGTGTGTTGTAAGAGTATCAACTATACATCTACTTACAACATTACCATATCATGACACTAGTCCAGCAACAATCTAAACTAGACGCTTCGAATTTATCCATTGCAAGTTTTACGTGGCTTAGGGCTTTCGAAGATAGAACCGTTCTTACCTACGAACATGGAACCACAATGAGGATAACCAAATTATTAACAACTCATTGTAAATTAGATATTGACTATAGTAGGAGACACAGACACCCACTAGCCATTTATGCAAAACTAGTTGCATGTCAAGCGTGGAACAGGTCTCATGTGCGAGGACATGTAAAGTTTGTCCGGGCCGCTTCATCCCACTATGCCACCAATATCCAAAGTACAAACAAGAAGCAATAACATGATCATCATCGCCCACATACTCATATGTGTACTACCCATGCAAATCATCTACGCATAGATCCGGCTCTGATACCACTGTAGGGTTCGCAGCATAGAAAACAAAAATTTCCTACGATGGGAACAACTATGTACCAAGATCTATCTACTAGATACAATCAACGGGTGGATATACATCCATAGAGAATATACCCTTGTAGATCGACAAAGTTTAACGAGGTTTTACTCATGGATGATGTAGACGAACGCTTGCCGATCTCAAGATCGAGAAGAAGTCCAACGCCGCAAATCAACAACGCATTTGTGCTCGCACACACATCCAAGCCACCGAGCAACCTCCGCCTCCTTGCTCTAGCGATGCAGCGAAAGCAACAACTCTTTCCAAGTGAAAAGCCACCGGGAACATGTCTCTCGCTAGTCCGAGACCATGGGGATAAACTAGAGGGGGGAGAGATCCTTCACGAGGAGGTGTGAGTGTGAGAGAGGGAGAGGGGGTCCTTTTATAGGAGGAGGGGGGCACCCCAAGGGTGGTCGGCGCATGGGGGCTGCCCCCACCCCTTCTTCCATTCATGTGGGTGGAGCTCCCACTCACAAAATGACCCTTCATTTCTCCACCCAAAATCCCACTCAAAAATCCCATTAAATTTCTACCAAATTTAATGTAATCTATCTTTAAATAAAACTACTTTTATTTATTTATTCAGAATTTTTTCAATTACATTAATTAACAAACATTCACATAAAACCCCCATGTGAGTGGATTTTTGAGTGATTTTATGTGAATGTTTGTTAATTAATGTAATTAACAAAATTCTGAATAAATAAATAAAAGAATTTTATTTATATGAGAGCTTGCATTAAATTTGGTGGAAATTTAATGGATGTGAGTGGATTTTTGAGTGGAGGCATATTTATGTGAGTGGAGGATTTTCATTTTGAGTGGGAGCTCCACCCACATGAATGTGGAAGAGGTGGGGGCAGCCACCATGGATGGGCACCATGCCCCTTGGTTGCCCCCTCTCCCTATAAAAATCCCCCCTCTCCTCCTCTCATGTGACACCTCCTCGCGAAGGATATCTCTCCCCCCTTTAGAATTCCCCCATGGTCTTGGATCAGCGAGATACATGTTCCCGATGGCTTTTTTTGGAAGGATTTGTTGCTTCTGCTGCTTCGCTGGAGTGAGGGCATGGAGGTTTGATGAACCACAAGTATAGGGGGTGTATCGTAGTACTTTTGATAAATAGGAGTGTCGATCCCAACGAGGAGCAGAAGGTGTTGGCTAGTGGTTTGGAGCAGGAAATCTCTGTAAATACTTAGCAAACGGATTTTTAGGGGGTTTTGATAAAGCAATGAAATAAAGTGCAAGTAAATACAGACAGCAAATAATTGCAGCAAGTGGCCTAATCCTTTCTTAGCAAAGGACAAGCTGGTTGTAATACTTATGAGGACCAAACGTTCTCGAGGACACATGGGAATACTTTCAAGTGCTTTCATTTCATATAGCTGATTAACCTTCTTTGGTTTGATAAGTGTTGTGTGGGTGAACCTGTGCTAATGTACCAACCTTACTCAGACTAATACATACTTGTGATTAAACTCCTTGCAAGCATCCGCAACTACAAGAAAGTAATTAAGATAAAAACCTAACCACAGCCTTAAACTCTGAGATCCTACACTCCCTTGTGCAAAGGTTTACTAATGGGGGTTCAGGTTTCTGTCACTCCAGCAACCCCACAATTAGTAGCCAAATACAAAATGCATTCCCCTAGGCCCATAAATGGTGAAGTATCATGTAGTCGATGTTCACATGACAGCGCTAGAATAATGGCACCACAACTTAAATACTAAACCATTGAATAATACCTCAACACAATTCCAATACTAACAACATGACTTCTCCCATGTCCTCAAGAACTAAACGAACTACTCACGATACATCATATGGATCAAGATCAGAGATGATATGATGATGAATAACAATCTGAACATAAACAATAATTTAATGGTTCCACTTACAAGCATCAACTACAAAAGTAATCAACACCGGGAAAGTTTCCCCTAAGAACTATGCAAGATTCAACACAATTGTTACAACGGGATGGTGTGGTGATGATGGTGCTGGTGGAGATGGTGATGTGGATGATGATGATGATCCCGATGAAGTCTAGATTGATGATGATGTTGATGGCGACGATCTCCCCTCTCCAGGAAGGAATTTCCCTGGCAGAAATCTGCCAGAGAGCTCTTTCTCTCTGTGTGGTTTCTGCCCTACAGAGGCGGCGGAATATTTCTGTGGTCGATCCTCGTGTTTTAGGGTTTCGAGGAGAAGATATAGGCAAAAGGAAGGATCCAGATGTGGGCCAGGGTGGCCACACCCCCTGGTGGCGCGGCCCAGGGTGGCCCTGATGACCCACAAGTATAGGGGATCGCAATAGCCTTCGAGGGTAGTATAACCAAATTTATTGATTCGACACAAGGGATCCAAAGAATACTTATAAGCCTTAACAATTGAGTTGTCAATTTAGCTGCACCTGGAAATAGTCTTGCTTAGAGGAGTTTATGAGTAGCAATAGTTCTGTAGTAGCAATAGCAAAGTAACTGCAGCAGTGAAACGAAGGCAGTAGTAACAATAGTAGCAAATAGTAGGATTCGAGTGTGGTAGGCATAGGGATGGATGGACGGGCGTTTCATGGATGCGACTATTCATATAACTTCAATATTTAGGGCAATTACAGATAAATAAGATAAAGCATCCAAGTACTAAACAATCATAGGCATGTGTTCCATATATAGTCATAGATGCTCGCAATGAGAACTTGCACAACATCTTTTGTCCTGTCAGCCCGTTGAAGCGGGGCCTCAAGGGAATCTACTGGCAATTAAGGTGCTCCTTTTAATTGAGCACTAGAGTGAAGCATTAACACTCTGTGAACACATGTGATCCTCATATCCCAGCCATCCCCTCCGGCTGTCCCAACTGTCACTTCGGGGCCTTTGGTTCCAGACAATGATATGTGTACACAACTTGCAGATAAGATCACAAACAATACTATCATCATGAATCAATAATAAGTTCAGATCTGAGATCATGACACTCGGGCCCTAGTGACAAGCATTAAGCATAACAAGCTGCAACAAATTCAAATAGCACTAATAGGGATACTAGGCACTATGCCCCTAACAGATCTTATTCGATTACATGATAGAACTCATCCAATCCCTACCATCCCCATAGCCTACAGCGGGGGATTACTCACTCATGGATGGGGGAAACATGGATGGTTGATGGATAGGCATCGGTGATGATGATGGAGATGATCTCCTCCAATTCCCCGTCCCGCCAGGGTGCCAGAACGGAGTTTCTAGTTCCGAATCGCGGTTTCTGGTGGTGGCGGCACAGCGGAACTATCTTTGGAAAAACTTCGAACCCACTTCGTTTTTAGGTCAGAAGGCTTTATGTAGGCGAAGAGGGAGGCCGAGGGGGTTCTCGAGGTGGCCACACCCCTCCCAGGCGTGGCCTGGGATGGGCCGCGTGGCCAGGGGTGTGGGCCCCTGGTGGCCCTCCTCCGTCTCGTCTTCTGGCTCCGTGAGTCTTCTGGTAAAATAGGAGTTTTGGCATATTTTCTGGGATTTTTCCTGAAAGTTGATTCTCTACACAAAAACTAGACACCAAAGCAATTCTGCTAAAAACAGCGTTAATCTGTGTTAGTTGTATCAAAATCACACAAGTTTAGAGGAGAAACAATAACAAAAGTGTTCGGGAAAGTAGATACGTTTTGGACGTATCAACTGCCCCCAAGCTTAGCTTATTCCTTGTCCTCAAGTAATTCAGTTGAAAACTGAGTGCGATAAAAGAAACTTTCACGAACACATTTGCTTCATGTAAAGTATATATTCTCAACATATGATCAGTACTTAGACAATTCATAATAAGGAGTATGCAACTAAGTCTACTCAATAGTGATTGCAAGCTATGAAGAGATTCGAACATAATAATAATAAGCAGCATGAAGTATAAACATAAGCAACATTGCAATGCTCATAAGAAAGCATGATAGAGTGGTATCTTGCTTGCCTTTTTTTGTGGAGCAAAACATAAATGCCAATGCACCTCTGAAGTTCAAGTGAAGACTAGAAGTAAAGATATCAGAGATAAAAGCATCAAAGTTATGACATAATTAACCAAGTTTTGAGACAAGCACATTACACTAAGAATGACAACTATGCTCTTAGGTAGGTGCTCATATAATAAGTGGTGAATTAACAAGGAAGTGAAAAGGTTTTGGAAAGTTTGAAATGCTTCCAAATGCCGAAAGTATGGTACTCATTAGCTTTGAGCTCTCATTGCCCCTATCATAGGCATCTTTAAATGGTTAAGGTGAAAGTGAGGTCCAATATGAGTTATATGCTTGACAGACCATAAACTAGAAATCTCATGTCCCTTGAGTACGAGGGCCGCTCCTCATGCTACTCAATTTTAGTTACCGGTAAGTTCTTGTCATAGTAAATACATGCGTATCATAGAGGACCGCCAATGGGGTACCCCTTGCCCCATGACACAGGAGCTATCCCATATCAAAATGAGAAGGCAAGCAGACAGTGAGCATCTCAGCAATCTTATTTACCATGGGAAAATGGTGCTTTTCTCTTTCTTTCCTCTTTTCTGTGTCTCTCTTTTTTTATAAGAAGAAATCTTCATAGATTGCTCACTATGGTTATGCTGCAAGTTTCTACCATGATTAGGCATGGCTTAGGATAGCGGCCCAGGCGTTTCTCTAACACATATACATAACTCCATGGACTTACAAGCTCCCCTTTTATTTCACACCAACGACATCTGTAAACAAAAGAGCATGATATCAACTGGGTATATATTTACAGGTGTTGAAAGTGTTCCCCGTGACAGCATGGTTCTGCTAACTCCCAGCCTATAATTTGCAAGAATATAACTTTCATGGGTAGTCACAATGGTTCATTCTTATTAAGTGCAAGGAATAAAGTGTGCCATCAAGTTCGTGAGAGCTTTACTAACTAACTTTATCATAAGAAGCAAACATTTTATTTGAAAGAAAACAAGGCATAATAAATATTCACGGAATAGCAAACGATGCTAGTAGGTAGATATGGTGGACACTTTTTGACAATAATGGTTTTGGGGAGTTGGATGCACAAGTAGAGCTCATACTCAGTGCAAGTGAAGGCTAGCAATAGAGAGGGAGCGACAAACGAGAGAGCAATAACTATCATAATCATGCTTCCAACAAAACAAAATTAATTATGGCATAAAAGTGATACAACTACTCTGAGGCAAAATAAATCATCGAGGCTTAACTGACTTTGGTTCAGTCATATGCATGCGTGAGCAAACATTCAGAGGAGGATACCACAATGTCATACCAAGTTATGAATAGAACAATGCAAGCAAATATTCATATGACATGCTACAAACTATTAGCAAGTTGGAGCTAATCATAAGAGATCAAGAACTACTAAGCATCCAGTAAATACATACACCTTACATGAACAGACTAACCATGCCCACAATGATGAGTATATGTACAAAAATGAAGACAAATAGAGTTCATTACTAGCCTCTTACCACACCTCGAGTTGTCATAAATCATCATAATTGACTTTCACTTGTGTGGCTTGAATAATAACATGAAACCAAACTCCATTGAGGACCGCTGAACCTTGCAACGAACTTCACAAAACCAAAGAAGAACAATAAATATTTTTGGTGTTTTTGATTTTTTTAAAGCAAGCACTCAAAGCAAAAGAACACAAAGAAAAATCTTTTTTATTTTTTCTTAAAGCAAACCAAAGCTAAAAATCAAAGAAACAAACTAAGAGAAACAACAAAAATATTTTTGGTCTTTTTATGTTTTGGGAAAGAAGAAAAAAACTAAAAAGAAAACGAAACATGGATATACAAAGTACCGACGAAACATGATATGTAGATGAGTGTGATGTCAGTATACCTCCCCCCAAGCTTAGGCTTTTGGCCTAAGTGGAGCTCAATCAATAACGTGGGTAGTAAACCCAAGCTGGTGGGTCATCGTAGGAATGATCATAATCAGGCCCTCGTGATGAAGAAGAAGAAGCGCTCCAATCATAGGAGGAATGCTGGTATGAAGACTCCCCTATGTTGGAGGGATGAACCGAATCATCGTCGGCACCCTCTCCAACATTCTCCTCTTGCTGGGAGAGCTCTGCCATGTATGTGTCAAGTTCTTCCTCTGTGAGTGACCATCCTTGCCTGTTATCAAAGTTAAACAAAACAGGTGCAGGCAAAGAGACTACTTTCTCAGACCTACCCCCTCTCCAACCACTCTTCACACAGGTTATTTCATATGGTAACACACTCAAAGTAGCCCAATAGGAAACAAATTTATGCTGAACCATGGAATTGAAATCAAGTCTCTCTATGGGGAACTGAAAATCTGAATGATGAGGCTCTAAACCATGAAAAGCTAAAAGACGAGATGCAATGAGAACTCCACAAATCCCACCTTTCTCATGGTTAGCAGCAAGACGAAAAGCTATCAAAGCACCCAAGTTATAAGTTCTATCCCTATTCAAAGCAGCTGAGATAAAAGCTAGATCAAATGAAGATAATTTTCAAGCAGTCTTCCTAGCAAGAACACACTTGGCAATGAAATAGGCAAAATATCTAATGGATGGGAAATGAATATTCCGAATTTTACCACTTTCCTTTGAGAAGTCGCAACCTTGGCAAATTCCAGCATATAAATCCATGAGTGGCTTAGGCCTCTCTCTAATCTTCTCACATGAACCCACTGTGGCACTCTGATAGATGCACAAAAATCATTGAAAGGGAGGTTGACAGCTATATTATAAATTTTGTAGTGGACCATGGGATTAGTCAAGGACCAACTAAACCGAATTTCCTGCACCATAGACATGGTTAGCTTGACATATTGGTAAGGCTCTTCCTCAACAAAATGTTCCAACCCTACATTAGAAATCATAGTTTGGAAATCCTAAAAGTTCCCCGCAGCTCTCATAAATTCGGGGCATGGATATATGGAAGAGAAAACCTCCTCCTCATGATGGACTTTCATTGGCTCAGGTACCATCAATTCATGTTGATTCAGTTGGTATGCACTCATCTTCTTTTCTGAAATTTTGAGACAAACATCAAACCAAGTGATTTCCAAGTTGATAAATGATGAGGAACTACTATAGGAACTTGCTAGAGGGATAAACATGCATCAAAATGAAATATCTAAGCATAGAACAATCATGCAATCTCACACAACCAGTCACCTACAGTAGCAAAATACTCAAGATACAATCTACCAATCAAAAATCTAATTGGACAAGCGGAGGAGGCACATACCGGAGAGAAATCCCTAAAAAATCAGCAGCAAAGATGGGCTGAGCAAGGAGATCGAAATTCAGGAGCAAGAACAGTAGGAACTCCAGCTTGAGAAAGTTTTCTGGTGTTTTTTGGGAGAGAGAAAGAAGTGGCTGGAAGGAGGCAACTTGGAGGGCCACAGGTGGGCCCCACCCAGGCTAGGCCTCCTGGGGCTGGCCGCGCCACCAGGGGGTGTGCTGGCATGGTGGGTCCCCCTGGTCCAGTCCGGGTGCCCCTCAGCCCCTTTTTTGAGGAAAAAGTTAATATGAATTTTCTGGAATTTTTCGGGAAACATTATTTTTGGACAATTTTCAAGCTATGAAAATTGATTTTCTCACAGAAAAAGATTTTTTGAAAGACACAAAAAGCAAACCAAAACCAAAATTACAGAAGTTCTAATACACTCTAAAAAGGAAACAACTAGAAAAACTAAGACTAACAAGACGAAGAGCAAAGAATGGAAAGGAGAAAGATAAAGGTGAGCAAGTATAATCAATGTGAAAGCATTTTTTGTCCATTAAAATCCCTTTGTTAACAAGGTTGATCAAGTCTTGTTACCAAAACAATTTTATATGAAACAGAACTTTGCGTTTCACAAAACAATTATGTTATCTCAATCTTGATAGCAATAGTCCCAATCATAATAGTTTCAAAACTTTCTTGTGGAATGGGACAATATATTTCTCCAACTTTGATGCTCTCAATATTTTTAATTGAATTCATGCCATAGCTCTTATCAATCTTCTTTGGGAAATAGACAGTATGCTCTTTGTCATTAATATTAAAAGTTACTTTTCCTTTATTACAATTGATGACAGCACCTACACTATTAAGAAAAGGTCTCCAAGAATAATGGACATATTATCATCTTCAGGAATCTCAAGCACAACAAAATCAGTTAGAACCAAGCAATTATGAGCCACTTGAACAGGAACATCCTCACATATACCAACATGAATAGTAGTTGACTTATCAGCCATTTGCAAAGATATATCAGTTGGTATCAAATTTTCTAACTGGAGTCTCTTGTAGAGAGAAAAAGGCATAACACTAACTCCAGCTCCCAAATCACACAAAGCAGTTATAACATAATTATTTTTAATAGAGCAAGGAATAGTTGGAATACCTGGATCACCAAGTTTCTTTGGAACCTTACCACTTAAGGAATTATTAGCAAACAAAGTAGAAATTTCCTCATTAGGAATCTTCTTTTCTTTAGAGACAATATCATTCATATACTTTGAATAAGGAGGCAACTTAATAGCATCAGTCAAAGGAATTTGAAAAAATAAAGGTTTCATCCACTCACAAAACTTGTTTGTCGTGGGAATGACCACGGCAGATGCTGCAATCGGCAGCGAGTAGTAGAACATGGGGCAAGGGCGGCCAGCCATCTGTGGTGTGATATGAGGGATGAGACACAAGGATTTACCCAGGTTTGGCCCCCCGGAGGGTAAAGACCTACTCCTGCTAGATTGTATTACGGGAAGAGTACAATGGGGCAAGCTCGGTGACTAGGCAGTGAGTCGCTTGGGTATATGATGGAACCTATCCTCTATGCGTCCTCTGGGGAGGTTTATATAGACTCACCTCCCTAGGGTTTACAGATCTCAACCGAATCAGTTAAGGAATCAGCAATTCCACGACCTAGTCCGACTGGGCCTATCTATACTTCTGGGACTTCAGCTTCCAGTCACTTGAGTCCACGCCAGATCTTGATCTAGTCGCCGTCCTGCAGGCCCACTCGCTGGCGCCTGGCCAGTAGGAAACATCATGCTGGGTATACCCCGGTAGGCATATCCCCATCAGTAGTCCCCGAGGCCGTCGTTGATTGGTCGCAGGCGTTCGCTGGCAGTCGGAGTATGCGGGTCTAATGCGGACGCCCAGTCGAATCGGCGGCGGACTCCTGAACAAAGGAAAAACTAGTTACTCTAGTCGCAATAACGGCGACCAGTCGTATCGTAGCTCAGCGAACGGGTCGGCGAGTACTCAGTCACTGTTATAGTGATCAGGTCGGCGAATAGTCGAGTCGCATGGAGCGACGAGTCGAATGGATGAAGTTGGACCGTCAATTGGGGTCAAACTAGCCGTTGGGGTAATCCAACGGTAACTTCGGCGTAATTACCGCGTAGTAACGGCTCCCGAAATTGGCGGGTAGCAACCGCTATATAAGGAGAATGACAGGCAAACGGGGAAACACTCCTTCGTTCTTCCTCCTATCTCGCCCGTCTCCGTTTTCCACTCCGCACAGCGATCCAACTAGCCCAGAAAGCCCCGACCTCCGCGAATTTCCAACCGATGGCCCCCTCCACCGAACCATGGGGCAGGTCCAAGTGTACCAGGGCGCTGCTGGCATCCTTCGAGGAGGCCGGGATCCTGCACACCGGTAGATGGCGCATCCCCGCGGCCGGAGAAGTGACCCCGGACCCGCGCAAGGGAGAATTCATTTGCTTCACCGGCCATCTGGAGCAGGGGCTGGGGTTTCCCACTTCCCTCTTCTTCCGGCGCTTCTGCTCCTACTACGGGATCCAACCGTCGGATCTGGGTCCGCATAGTATCGAGCAGCTCGCCATCTTCGTGGCGTTCTGTGAGTGCTACCTGGGCTGCAGGCCCTACTTCCCTTTGTGGCAAGATCTGTTCCATGGGAGGATCAGCCGCGAAGAGTCAGGCGGCCTGATGCTGGCCGCGGGTGGCCTGACATTCCATCTGAAGTCGAAGGCGTCGTTCTTCGACCTGATGCTGCCCGCCAAGGCAGCAAACGAATGGAAGAAATCCTGGTTCTACGTCACCGAGTTGACTCCAGACGGCGAGGTGGCGCTTCCAAGGTACTCCGCCGACCGGCCCGAACCGCGTCGGCTCCAGGTCGGCAAGCTTCCGCTGGATCAGCGGATGGTTGTCGACGAAATGTTGCAAACCATCCGCGGCCTGAAGAAGAAGGGCCTCCAGACCATCAACCTCTACAACTGCTGGTTCGGGCGGCGGCTCGTGCCTTTGGCCCACCGCGACCACTACATGTACGAGTATACGGGTAAGGACGATCCGACGAAGTCCTCCTTTGCCGAATGGCATCTTGACGACTACACCCTGGCCCTGAAGAAAATTATCCAGGGGGTGTATCTGGACGTGAAGGCCGGGGTCGCCCCCTATACTACAAGGCGCCTAGCTCCAACGGCAAGTCGTCATTTTGCCACCACTCGCAGTGGCAGACGATGCATTCGCGGTTGTGCTGACGTTGTCTCATGTTTGGTGTAGTTGTTCCAAGTGGTGGAAGGCTGGCTCCCACCCGCAGACGACAAAAACTCTAGCTCGTCCATCCAGGACGGGAGCGAGTCACCGTCCGCCAAAGGTGACGTCGGGAGCGATGATGGTGATGATGACGACGACGACGAAGAGGAGCCCGTGGAAGACGCCGCCCCAACAGTTCACAAGACTCGCGGGCAACACCAGCGCGAGCTCGAAGCGAGTAGAAGCCTCGAGCCTCACGATGACGATGACGACGAACTTCCCAAGCACACCTCATATCATGAGGCCACGCCGTCGAAGAAGAAGAAGAAGAAGAAGAAGAATAAGAAGAAGAAGAAGAAGGAGAAGAAGGAGGCGAAGGCTCCGCCGAAGAGGAAGACGAAGCCGGCAAAGCAGACGTCTCCGCCTTGATCCGCGACCAGTTCTGACGCCACCAGCTCGGCTAAGGGCGAGGGGGCGCGCACGACCGTGGCGCGAGACGCTGCAGCCCCCATGGACGAGGTGCCTCTGGCGGCACTGCCACCTCGATTCGCCCCGGTCTCTTGGTTTGGAGCTACTCCGGCCGCAGCAGCTTCGCCTCCCAGGGAAGCTCCCGCAGCCGTCGTCACGGAGGCTCCTGCCGCAGCCTCATCTTCGAAGAAACCCTCTGTGTCTTGGGCACACGGTGTATTCAAGATGGGCCTCAGTCGGAAGTTGGGGCCCGAGCTGGAAAGGCCTGCCAGCATTTGCACCGGTTTGCGGTTCATACCAGTTGCCAAGTAAGTCCTGTTCATCTGCTTGTCTTCCGTTGTAGTCGGAGAGTCTTATTCATTTCGTTGTTTCACAGGACTGGAGTTAAAAAGATCGGCCATCCTTCTGTGGCCAAGGTTCCGCCAGTCGTCGCCGAGGAGGAACCCTCACGGAAGAGGAAAACTGACGAAGTCGCTGCTCCTGCCGACGGTGCCAAGAGGGCGAAAGGCGACGACGTCGTCACGGTCTCTGATGACACAGCGGTTGCTCCGAGCGAACCTCCGACTGCGGCGGAGGTGGCCTCGAAGACCAAGGAGGCTGTTGCATCACCCGAAGTGGCCGAGCCGTCTCCTAGTGGTGCCGCGGCGTCTGGTGCAACTGTCCCTCGCTTCATGGCCAAGGCAGCCGCAGCGAGTGGCACGGAGCCAACGAGCTGGACGCCTGGGGTCGCTGAGACGGAGGTCGAGCAGCATCGCGGCCACACTCCGGTCATGCTTACATGTGTGGACGTGCTGCAACTTCACGGCATGCTGGGCGCAGCCATCCAGGTATGTCCAGTCCCCGAGGATCGGGCCACTGAATTTCAGTGGTCGGATTCTTAATGTTTTTGTAGCGTCCAGTCCCCGAGTGCCTAGTCGCTGAATTTCAGCGGGTGGGCACTTAGGATTTTCAATGTCCAGTCCCCGAGTGCCTAGTCGTGAACTTCAGCGGGTGGGCACTTAGGATTTTCAGTGTCCAGTCCCCAAGTGCCTAGTCGCTGAAATTCAGCGGGTGGGCACTTAGGATTTTCGATGTTGTTGACGGTTTAGTTTGTGCGCAGGGCCTGCAGCACGAATCGTCCTATCGGCTTGCAGCAAAGTGTCGCATGGAAAAGGAACTCGTTGCCGTCCAGGAGACGAACAAGGGACTCCAAGCATTTGCGGCCGAGGTGGAGGAGGTCCGCCGGGGCCTCGTCCCGGCAGGTGACCTGACGGCGGCTCAATATGCTTTGAGTACGGCCGAGAAGCGAATCGCTGATCTGGAGCGTGAGCTCAAGGAAGCGAGGGCGGAGGCGAGCTCGGCGGAGGAGCGAGCGAAAGCTGCTGTTACGGCTGCCGCTGAAGAGCGGAAGGTGTCTGACGCACTCGTTATTCGGCTGCAGAACGACTTCTCCTCGCTTCAAAGCTTCATCACGGGCCTCTGCCATCCGCTAATTGGTAAACATTTCTTCCTCTTTCCTCTGTCTGCAACAGCTGTGTTGTGGAGTCGTTGGTGTACTCACTGCCGGTTTCTGTCCACTGGCCGGATTATTGATATCTTGGAGGAGGCGCAGTCATACGACGCGCGGCAGTGTGTGACCACTCTGGTCGACTCGGCCGCGTTGTCCGCGACTTGCATTCGCGCATATCTTCAGGAGATATCGCCCACGGAAATGATTCCCAGCAACCTCGTTGAGGTATGGCGTTATCTGGAAAAGGCTCCGTCAGTCGTCGAATTCATGACGCGGTCGGCCTTCCGGCGCGGGGCGGCGACGATGCTCAGCCTTGGGATTGCCCATTTCCCGGAGGACTTCGACCTTGACGATGTGACGAGTGGCTACCCCTCGTCGACGGGCTCTGTGGAGATTGCCGAGGTGCTGAAGCTGATGGACCGGGCCGTGGTGTATTCCGATCGTGTTTGGGCGATGGGCGACCTCCTCCCCTATCAGGAGATGACTGTCGCCCCCAACGATCCCGAACCGAAGCATCTGGACTTCAAAGTCGAGCAGCCATTCCGTGCGGCGATGGCGGGTGAATTGACGACGTACCCGTCGAACCCGTACGTGCCCTTAATTCGCAATCGCAGGGCTGGCGGCGAGTCGGCAACGAAACCTGCGGAGTAGAAGCATTGTGCCCTGGGGCGTTAGTAACAAATAGCCATTGAACTTTTCTTGTATTTTGGAACGACTTTGTTCTGCTATAATGGAAATTCGTGTTGTTTTCTATATTGTTTCGCGATTTTGAATGTTGATTCGACGAGTCCCCGAGCGCGTCCGCCCTTTTTATGGGGTTTTACCTCGTTTGTAATGTGTGTGCGATTTTGAATGTTTTGTCAATTGTTTCGCTATTAAGGTCGACTCGCCAGAGCTCGGAGAGCCAGTCGCAGGGCGACTCCCGTGGGTGCTCTTTACTTGACCGTTTTCCCGTGCGCAAACAAGGTCGGGTAGCCGAGTCCCCGAGCGTGGTACTTGGTGGTTCTAGTCGCAGCTCCAGGGTAGGTGAGGACTAAGCACGTTAGAGTAATCGCGTCACTCCTGCCTGACCCGAAGGATCAGTCGCATGGCGAGTCCTGGGCACGCTCTCATACTGGGCGTTTTTCCCTAGCCGCTCATATTTGACTGGACGTCAGTCCCCGAGCGTGGTACTTGGCCATTCGAGTCGCTGTGCCGAGGATGCGGATGACTTTGGTTGCTGTGAGGAGCGAGGGCAGTTGCCTTGGCTCGGTAAGCCAGTCGGGCTGGGCGACTCCAATGGAGCTCCGGGTTGGCGTTTTTCGTGGACGTTACAACGCCTGGGGTCTCCCTTTGCCCTTGTATCGCACTACTTGGCCGTGCCGGTCTCTTTACCAAAGGTTGACTTCTGCCAATAGCTTAACGCTGTTATTACGAGTGTGAATGGCACAAGAAATGGAGAGTAGACGCAATTTGCGGTAACCGGTCTGTTTTATTTCATAGCAGGTGGAGGGTACATGTATGGAGTTCTAGGAGTAGAACTTTCGTAGGAGGTTTACATTCCACGGTCGCTTGACGTCGAGTTTCCCGTCTCCTCAGACATCAGTGAGGTAGTAGGCGTCGTTGCCTAGGACTCGCCCGATGGCGAATGGTCCCTCCCAAGGGAGGGAGAGCTTGTGCATGCCCTTCTTGTCCTGGATGAGGCGTAGTACCAGGTCGCCTTCCTGGAAAGTGCGAGTCCTTACTCGCCGGCTATGGTAGCGGCGGAGCCCTTGCTGGTAGATGGCGGTGTGGGAGCGAGCTAGGTCGCGTGCCTCGTCGAGCTGGTCAACTCCGTCTTGTCGTGCGAGTTCGTTTGTAGCCTCCGTGTAGTTGCCCACCCTTGGCGAATCGTGCTCGAGGTCGGTGGGCATGACTGCCTCGGCGCCGTACACCATGAAGAAGGGTGTAAATCCTGTCGACCTGTTGACGGAGGTGCGAATGCCCCAAATGACGGAGGGTAGATCTTCGACCCAGCACCCGGCGGTGCGCTCGAGTGGTACTTGGAGCCGTGGCTTCAGGCCATGGAGGATGCTCGGGTTGGCTCGTTCCGCCTGGCCGTTGGAATCCGGGTGGGCGACTGAGGCGAGGTTGAGTCGGATGCGATGTTCCTCGCAGAACTATGTCATGGCTCCTTTGGCGAAGTTGGTGTCGTTGTCCGTGATGATGTTGTTTGGGAACCCGTAGCAATAGATGAGCTCGCGTAGGAACTTGGTGGCGGTCTTCCCGTCGCATTTGCGGACTGGCTTGGCCTCCACCAACTTTGTGAATTTGTCGACTGCGACCAGGAGGTGGGTGAAGCTGGAGGAGGCCTTCTTGAAAGGGCCTACCATGTCCATGCCCCACACGGCAAACGGCCAGGTGATGGGGATTGTCTTGAGTGCCGAGCTCGGCACGTGGGTCTGGTTGGCGTACTTCTGGCATCCGATGCATCGCCAGACAATGTCAACAGCGTCTGCGTGTGTGGTGGGCCAGTAGAAGCCGTGTCGCATAGCCTTTGTGACCAGAGACCGGGCGCCGGCATGGTGGCCGCAGTCGCCGGAGTGAATGTCTTGGAGTATTTTGCGTCCTTCAGTGGGTTGAACGCAGCGCTGGAACATGTCGGTCACGCTGCGCTTGTGGAGCTCGCCGTTGATGATGATGAAGGATTTGCATCGGCGTGCTATCATCCGGGCGTCCGTTTCGTCCGCTGGCAAGGTGCCTCCCTCCAAGTAAGCAGTGTACGGCGCGGTCCAGTCGTCTGGCTTGGCGATAAGTGCGACCAGGGCTGCCTCTGGTTGCAGCGGGATTCCGATGTTGATCTCCCTTGAGGGAGAGACGGAAGGCTTGGTGATGGTGTCGAGGAAGACGTCGGCGGGTGGTGCGAGTCGAGCCGAGCCGATGCGAGAGAGTGCGTCGGCCTCCTTGTTCTTCGGCCTGTCAATCCACTCGACGGAGTAGCTTGCAAAGTGTCTGACCATCTTGTCCACTGCTTGGCGGTATGCCGCCATGGTGGGGGAGACGGCGTCGCAGGTGCCAGCGACTTGCCCGGCGACGAGTTCGGAGTCTCCGTAGCAGCGCAGGCGGTTGATGTTCATCTCCTTGGCATCTCGCATGCCATGGAGTAGCGCTTCGTACTCAGCCATGTTGTTGGTGCAGGGGGTGAAGTCGAGGCAAAGGACGTAGCGGAGCTTGTCGCCCTTCGGAGAAGTTAGGACGATCCCTGCTCCTACGCCGTCCGCGTTCTTGGATCCATCGAAGTGTAAACTCTAGTGATGTAGGTATGGCAGCTTTTCTGGCTGCTGGGCCTCCTCCCAATCGGTGATGAAGTCCGCGAGAGCCTGCGACTTGATCGCCTTGCGCGGCTCGTATTTGATGTTATGGACGCCGATCTCGACGGCCCACTTGGCGACTCGCCCGGTCGCCTCACGGTTGCGGATGATGTCCTGCAACGGTGCTGAGGAGACGACCGTTATCGGCTGCTCCTGGAAGTAGTGCGGCAGTCGCCGCTGTGCTCTAAAGACCGCGTATACCAGTTTCTGGTATTGCGGGTAGCGCTGGCGCGATTCGGTGAGGACTTCGCTGATGTAGTACACTGGTCACTGCACCGGGCTCTCCTTTCCTTCCTCTGGTCGTTCGACGACCATGACGGCGCTGACGATGCGCTCGGAAGCCGCGACGTAGACCATCATGGGTTCCTTGTCGACGGGGGCGGCGAGTAGTGGTGCTGCGAGTAGCACCTTTTTGAGGTCACAGAGCGCATCATCCGCCTCCTTGTCCCACTGGAAGGTGGGGTTCTTGCGCATCAGGCGGTAGAGGGGCATCGCCTTTTCGCCCAACCGGGGGATGAAGCAACTGAGAGCCGCGACTCGCCCGGCCAGCTTCTGGACATCGCGCAGGCACTCGGGTTTGCCGAGTCGAGCGATCGTGTTGATCTTGGTGGGGTTCGCCTTGATCCCGCGCTTGGAGACTACGTATCCCAGTAGCTGCCCAGCTGGTAAACCGAAGGTGCATTTGCCTGGGTTTAGCTTTATCTTGTATTTCCGCAGGTTGGCGAATGTTTCCGCCAGGTCAGCGAGTAGGTCGCTCTGGCGAGCGGACTTCACCACCACGTCGTCGATGTAGACGTGGATATTGCGACCAATTTGGCTCGCAAGGCACTCCTGCATGCAACGCTGGTAGGTTGCCCCGGCGTTCTTTAGGCCGAAGGTCATGGCAGTGTAGCAGAAGGCTCCGAATGGCGTGATGAATGTCGTCTTTTCTTCGTCCTCAACGGCCATTTTGATCTGGTTGTACTCAGAGTAGGCGTCGAGGAAGCATAGCGACTCCGAGCCCGCGGTGGAATCGATGATTTGGTCGATCTGCGGGAGGACGAATTGCTCCTTCGGGCAGGCGCTGTTTAAGTTTGTGTAATCGATACACATCCTCCAGGTCCCATTTTTCTTCTCGACCAGGACTGGGTTTGCCAGCCACATGGAGTACTTGATTGGCCGGATGAAGCCTGCAGCGAGTAGACGCTGCACCTCCTCGGCGATGGCTCGGCAGCGCTCTTCATTGAAGGGCCGCAGCGACTGCTTGACAGGTCGCACTTTGGGGTTGACGTTGAGTTTGTGCTCAGCGAGTTCCCTAGGGACACCAGCCATGTTAGAGGGCTTCCATGCGAAGATGTCCCTGTTCTCACGGAGGAACTCGATGAGCGCGCCTTCCTATGCTGGGTTCATGACCGTCCCGATCGTCACCGTCTGGCTGGAGTCGCCTGGGACCAGCTCGACGGTGCGGGTATGTGTTGTTGCCTCGAAGGTTGTGGGGTTGCCGCCCTCCGAGTTGGGCTTCTTGAGTACAGTGGAGTCGTCGTTGTTGACCCCGCTCGTGTACTTGGCGAGCTCGTCGGCGTGGTTGGCCTCTGCCGCGATGACGGCGTCGGCGAGTTCGGCTCCTTTGGCCTCACACTCGGCGGCCATGTCGGGGTCGCCGTGGATGGTGACGACACCGCACGGCCCGGGGAGCTTCATCGCGTTGTACGCGTAGTGGGGCACCGCCATGAACTTGGCGAACGCCTGGCTCCCCAGGACGCAGTGGTAGGGGCTGTCGAAGGGTACCAGCTCGAAGACGATCCGCTCGGTGCGAAAGTTTGCTGGTGTGCCGAAGGTGACTGGCAGCGTGACCTTGCCGATCGGGTACGCCTTCCAACCGGGGACGATGCCGTGGAACATGGTGTAGGTCGTCTCAATCATCGACTGCAGGAGCCGTAGTCGCCTGAAGGTGTCCAGGTACAGGATGTTGATGGAGCTGCCGCCGTCCATCAATGTCTTGGGGAGCCAGTAGTCTCCCACCTTGGGCTTGACCACCAGGGCTACTCGGCCTGGGTACTCGATCCGTGGCGAGTGGTCCTGGCGGCTCCACGTGATTGGATGCTTAGACCAGTTGAGGAACTGGGGGACGTCCACCTGGGCCACCGCATTGACGGCGACGGCGCGCGCGATGACCTTCTTCTCGCGCTTCGTGTTGAAGCCTGTGAAGGTGTGGAGCGAGCCGGCCACGCTGCCGAATTTTCCGCCGTTTGGCGGGTTGTTGTCGGGGTCTTCCCGCGCGCGCCGTGCCTTCTCGATCTCTTTGAGAGAGTGGCAGTCGGCGGTCGTGTGCGTAGCGGGCTTTCCTTCCCTGCTGTGAAATACACAAGGTTGGTTAAGAAGGTCCGCGGGGTCGAACCTCGGCTTTGCCTTATAGTTGCCACCGTCGCGGTGGAAGCTCTTGGGCTCGCGCTGCGCGTATCCAGCGTTGGCGACAAAGTCGACTCGCCCGTCACTGCGGCGCTTGCCAGTTAGGCGAGTGTTGCTGTAGCGTAGATCGGATCGTCTTCCATTGTCGTGGCCGCTCGTGCGGCGTTGTCCTCCCGACTTGTCGTCGGTTTCTTGGTTTGGGTCTTCCTCCGCGTACCTTTTGGCGATCTCTAGGAGATCCGGTATGTTGTCGAGTGTGCGGTACGCTCGTTTGAGCTTGGAGACCAGGGGCTCGTAGCGGCACGAGGTCTTGAAGCAGTGGATCGCGGTGTCTGGGTTGATGCCGACCGCGTTGTACCACAGTTATTGCCACTGTTGGACCCAGCTGCGGGTCGACTCGCGAGGTCCCTGGACGCATCGTTCCAGGTCCTCGATGGTGGTGGCGCGGGTGTATGAACCTCGAAGTGCCTGACGAAGGAATCGCGCATCTCTTCCCAGGAGTCGATGCTATCCGTGGGGACAGTGTTGATCCACCGCATGCACGCTCCCTCCATCATCAGGGGAAGGTAGCGGGCGGCTAGTATATCGGTGTGGCCGGCGATCCCCATCGCCATGAGGTAGGTATCCAGCCACACGGAGGGATCGTACGAGGGGTCGTACTTCTCTATTTCCTTCGGCGCCTTGAAAATCTTCGGGTATCTCTCGCCTCGGATCATCGGTCCGAAGCACCGGGGCCCGAGTCGGCTTAGCGATCCCCTCGGCTCACCGTCGCGGTGGTTGGTGAGAGTATGCCGCAGGTCGTCAGGTTGGCGTGCGCGCCAGCTCTGGTTGTTGATGATGCGTGTGCGGGCGTCGATGGGTTGACCGTTGGCGGCGACGAAGATGGTCGCCGGCCGGGGGTCGTTGGTGGAGAGTGCCGCGTTCTCGGGTCGGTGTTGGAGCTGTAGCGGTTCGGGTGGCGGGCAGTTGAGGGTGTTTGCCGCCATGGGGCGGCCGCTTGAGGCCGCTCTGCTGCCCGATGTACGCGAATAAGTACGACCCTGTAAGTCGACACTGGCGTTTTGTTGCTCGACCGCTTTTGCGAGCAGGGCCTTGGCGTACTGGATCTGCAGAGCGCCTTCACCAGTGGCTACGATGTTGTCGACTGCTGCTCGGCCCGCGACGAGGTTCTCCATTGGGGTGGAGAATAGCGGGAGGCCGTTCACGTCTCGCTCCCGTGAGGAGACCACGATCCTCGGCTGGTCCCTGGGGGGGTGCACGGTTGGGTGGTGGCGGGGCACCGTTGGCCGTTGCCCCTGGTGGGGCCGAGTGCTTCCTCCTGGTGGCGCGTTCTCCAGATCGTGCGCTCGGCCGCGCGGGCCGGGTCGTTCTCGTCGTCGAAGTTCAGGGCGCGCCCCTGGACGTTGGGGTTCAGGCGCGACCTGTTTCGGAGCTGGTGGTAGCACGACAGCTCCTGCGCTGTCACCTGCTCGAGGCGAAATTTTTCGCGCTCGGCTTGTTCCTTGCGGACTGCTTCCGCCAGCTTAAGGCGGAGTTCCTCGTCCTCCGTTGCCGTCGCGTTGGGAGGGATCAGTGTGGAGAATGGGTCTTCCGGCGGGTTGGCGCCAGTCACCATGTAGGTCACGGCGTGGCAGCCGGTTCTGTCGTGGAGGTCGGCAGAGTTCTCTGACCCGGAGTCAAAGTCGAAGATCCCAAGGATAGACGGATCCTCGAAGTCTCCGACGTTGGAGACCTGGGTGATGGAGCTCGTGGGTGACGCGGCGACAATGGATCCGGCGAGTGACGCCGGGGTCGCCGAATCGGCGTCATCGTTGAGGGTCGCGTCTTCCGCGGCCGCGGTGGTTTCGGCCACGTTGCTGTGGGCCAAGTCGTACTCGGAGGCGAGGCGGTGGATTGTGCAGACCTGACTCTCAGAGAGCCGGTTGCGTGGCGGCGACTCGCGGATGCAAGCCGAGTCCTCCGAGACGATGACGTCGGTGAGGCCGACGAAGAGGCTGATCGTGCCGACCGGCAGGATCATGCTACGCGTGACGGGCCGGGCCGCCGGGACGTAGCTGCTCGGCAAGCTCTGGAGCATCTCGCCGATCGCGATCATGCGGCCGGTGGCGATCGTATCGTTGATGGGAAGATTGGATCTCGCCGCAGAACACCAGCCTGACCGGCCAGGCCCCACAGTGGGCGCCACTGTCATGGGAATGACCACGGCAGATGCTGGAATCGACAGCGAGTAGTAGAACATGGGGCAAGGGCGGCCAGCCATCTGCGGTGCGAGATGAGGGCTGAGACACAAGGATTTACCCAGGTTCGGCCCCCGGAGGGTAAAGACCTACTCCTGCTAGATTGTATTACAGGAAGAGTACAATGGGGCGAGCTCGGCGACTAGGCAGCGAGTCGCTTGGGTGTATGATGGAACCTATCCTCTATGCGTCCTCTAGGGAGGTTTATATAGACTCACCTCCCTAGGGTTTACATATCTCAACCGAATCAGTTAAGGAATCAGCGATTCGACGACCTAGTCCGACTGGGCCTATCTATACTTCTGGGCCTTCAGCTTCCAGCCGCTCGAGTCCACGCCAGATCTTGATCCAGTCGCCGTCCTGCAGGCCCACTCGCTGGCGCCTGGGCCAGTAGGAAACGTCCTGCTGGGTATACCCCGGTAGGCATATCCAAGGTTATAGTGTTCTTCCTCCTTTGACTTGTGTTTCTTATTAGGAAAAGGCAGGTTTCTGTACCCAAGGTTCTCTTTCACTACCATGTTTATTAGAAACAAAATCTTCCTTAGTGTACTTAGTGTTCTTAGTGGTTCTCTCAGGTTCTTCTTCAATTTCTTCCTTATCAAGAGGATCATTATTATCATTACCACTTTTAGTTTCAACATCAGAGACAGATATACTATTAGGATTTATAGCTGGTTCAGGAGGTTCCTCATCTATTTTATGTTTCTTTTTCTTTCTCTTAGAAGGACTACCACTATTTTCAGCTTGTTGAGAATCCTGCTCAATTCTTTTAGGATGTCCTTCGGGATATAAAGGATCGTGAGTGGCTGCGCCACTCCTAGTTCTAATTCCATAATCATTAACTAGCATATCCCTTTGCACTTTAGCAAGTTGATCAATTTGAGTTTGAACCATTTGGAAATGTTTAACAAGCATTTTAACATCATTAGCAGTTATTTCTACAATATCTTTCAACTCATTAATAGCTCTACAGTTTTCCAATAAATGATTCTAACTTGTTTATTAAAATTACCTTGCTTAACAATAAAAATGTCAAGTTCCTCTAAGCATTGATCAGGAGGTTTACCATAGGGAATATCACCTTCATCAAAGTGTTGGAGACAGTGTACCTCAATAGTGAATGAGTGGGTAATTGGCTTACATAATTCATCTATAGGAGGTAAATTCTTCACATCGTCAGATCTAATACCCTTCTCCTTAAGACATTTCGTAGCCTCTTTCATCACTTCATCATTTAATTCAATCACTCCCCTCTTCCTTGGTGTCGGTGTTGGAGTTGGTTCAGGCATAATTGGTTCAGGTGTAGTAGGCTCAGGTGTAATTGGCTCAGTTGAGGTCCAATCATCATAATTCTTGCTTATCTTAGCCATTAATTCTTCAGCTTCTGCAGGAGCCCTTTTCCTGATAACACAATAAGCAAAACTATCTAGGTATGTCCTAGATTCATCAGTTAGTCCATTATAATGTAACACCCCAAAAATATTAAGCAAGATTGTCAAGTTCTAATCACTCAAGTTTAGGGTTAACAAAAACTTTTATTATTAAAATTAATATGAATGCATGTGTGTCTGATTAATGCATGGATGATTGAAATTGCCATGTTGGATTGCTATGAATGATAAGAATTGGTTTAAAGATGAAAACAATATCATCTAGATCATTTCCAAGCAGAATCAAATAAAGAGAAATTCAAATATAACAAATATAAGCAAATGGTCATTTTGACCAAAGTTAACCACTAGACCACTTTGAGTGTTCCTAGCCCAAGTTTTCTAACAAAAACAAATCCAATTCTTTTCACCCCTTGCTAGACCAAGTAAAAGTGAACCCAAGCCCACTTTACAAACCAACAGAAACAGATTCCAAATCTATTTAAAGGACAATTCAAAATTTAATCAAGTGTATGTACTAAGATCACCATTTCTCAAAAACCACTCAAATCAATTCACCTTGCCAAACCCAAGCAACCTTGGACACTCAAGCTTATGAGGGAGCACTCACCAAAATTCATCCAAAAATTCAAATGTAATGTTCACCTGGCCATTTCATCAAACACTTGGTGAGCACAGATCAAACTTGCCTAACTTGTACTGTTCTTGATCAATGCATTGTCCATTACTTGTCGCCACTACTATCCCTTGTCTGCCCCAGTGCCCAGCAATGCATTGAATCAGTTACCCCTACGCCGTTTGCACCAGTGTCATGCCACCCGAGCCCGCCATTGCCGGCCGACCATGAACAGCTCGCAGGAGGAAGCGTCGTGCCCGTCCACAATGTCTAGGAGGCAGGCCACCGTCCACCACCACCCCCTATCCAACCGTCTAGCCCAGCCAAGACCTGGACCACCGAGAAACACCGCCCCATTTTCTCTCTGCCATGTCGAGAGGGCGCCAGAGCACCGCAGCCAACACGCACGCACATGGTGCGCCTTGCCTTTACCATGCATAACTACACTCGCCATGACCCTAGCTACCTCCCAGACACAACTGTTCGCTGTCACGCAACACGAAGCCCCTGTACATCGTCTAAAACACCGTTAGTGACGCGCAGAGCGTCGACCTGTTCCGACCAGCCTCGACTGCCCCGTGCCATGCCATTTAGCGTGCGATGACCGCCAGGAGTCACTGCACCGTCCTACGCCCTCAGACATGCTGTTAGCCCTCTGTATCATCGTCACCGACGAGCCTTGACAATGTCGCACTGCCCCTCTCGCCGGTGTATAAATAGAGGCCACCCCCGCCTCGATTCTTCACACCATCTCACTCCCCTCTCTCTCAGAACCACCCCACACCCTTCCTCGGAGAAAGGTGAGCACCAGCCTGCCAGAATTTGGCCGGAGTCCACCGCTGCAGAGGAGAAGAGGAGCCATTGATTGGAGCCACCCCCGGAGCCGCCGCGACCATCGTTCAAACCTCCATCGTCGACAAAGTCGTTTGCCCCCATCACCGACCCTAGATAGGGCCCAGGTGAGCCACCGTGTACCCCCACCATCGTGTTAGGGTTCGGTCTCATCGGAGCTATTCGACGGAGACGACGAATGTGAGGCGTATATCTTGTTCTAATTGCACGGTTTAGATTGAAACGTACCCCTTCGGTTAGATTGAACCACTGACTAGTGGGACCCCCCTGTTAGCAGCCCGCTGCATCCGCGTTGTGCATCTGGGCCGGCCCAGTAACATTCTCGCGCGTAGCCCGGCAGTTCAAATAGATATTTTCCATTTTAGTTCAAACCTAGTTCTGTCAGTAGATTCAAAAATCAATTCAAAGAGTTTTACTAAACCAAATGGTATGATTCCAATTTTGTTAGAAAGGTATTGAAATTATCTATCGAAGCCCGTTGGATTCAAATCTTTTGAAATTATAGATCACCTATACCAAAAAAACAAGACAGAGAATTTTTCACATTCAAACATTTTTCAAAAATCAACCATAAATGCTTTTGAGTTGATTCCAACTCTCAAAATTCACATTTGACAAGATCTAGCTGAATATGGAAAAATATTTAGGTTTACATGCAGTGATCTTGGACTAGTATTAAAATAATGCTATATGGGCATTTCTAGTCACTTTAATTATATAAAATAGTAATTTTAAACTTTATAAAATATGACCACCACTTTAAATCACATTCCCAAGTATTAGAATATATGGTGATGACATGTGTCCACATGATCCCATATTTTAATTGGAGAATATTAAATCTTAAGTATTTTCAATGAGTAGAAATTACTTTTCCAAAATAAAATAAATAAGACTAGGTCTTTATTTCATGTGATGATTGTGATGATGCTAGATCCTCTAGTGTGAACCTTTGTGTGCGAAATAGTAGTAATTAAGTATTGTTTGGTGATTGTGTACCTCGTGTTCATTTATAGACGCTAGTACCGACCAAGGCTACGAGGAGGAGGAGTACTACGAAAAAGAAGAAGAAGAAGAAGAAGAAGAAGAAGAAGAAGAAGAAGAAGAAGAAGAAGAAGAAGAAAAGAAGAAGAAGAAGAAGAAGAAGAAGAAGAAGAAGAAGAAAACTTCAACCACTGCACCAATCAAGGCAAGCTAACACTTGCAAGTTTCTTAACCATGCAAGATAAGCTAACTATGGAAGCCTAACACTATAAGATAACCTATTAATTTATTAGGCATACTTTGGTTATGCAACCTTGATTATACCAAATCTGAGTTTTACTTGCAAGCTTTATTCTTTTATTTTCTTTACCAAAGTTCTTTACCTTTACTTAGTGACTTGTGAGTTTTTGGAAAGATAGTGTAGATAGCATAAAGAGCATAAAACTTGTCCTAAGTAGTTACACTTAGATGTCACACTAAGGCATGACACTAGATTTGGATAGTCACACCTGATTAGCACCCCTCATTAGTGAATACCCCCAACTTTAGTGGCTAGTGCTAAGCACAAAAATTGATCGCTTTAGATGGGAATACTTGGTGAAAATGATTATGAAAACCTTGGAATGAAGATTAATTCTTGTAACATCCCAAATTTCATCAAATAAAAAATCATATTATTGCATTCATATCATCATGGCATTATTACCTTGCATAAATTTTTTCAAAACAAAACCCTAAATAAAACGATATTTAAACCCCTCTTATTTTATATGTATATGGGGATGGTTTTATTTTTTATTTTCAAGACCCAAAGATGATTTTGAGTGATTATATGTGTTTGACACACTTTCGGACACTAGAGTCACGGTACAAAAACTTGGTGAAAGTTTGAATTCAAATGGATTTGAAAATGCCATTCAAATATATCCTAGAAAATCAAAATAGAAAAGGAAAAAATGAAAAGAGAAAAAATAAACAGGCGCAGCTATTCTGGCCCATTCTTCCTCAAACGGCCCAGCAAGCCCACCCGGGGTTTTCCCCTCCCCCTCTGTTTTCTACCCCGCACGCTTGCACCCACCCGCTGACCACTGGGCCCCGTCGCCACATCAGCCCCGTCGTCCCTAAACCCTGTGTGACGAGTAGCTCGCCACTCGTTTCTTCCCCCTTCACTGTTGTTTGATTCGCGAGTTAAATTCCATTGAATCTCCGAGTGGTTTCCTCCCCTGCTCCGGCTACTTAACCCCCACCCCCTTGCGGCCATTTCCCCTCACCTATCCAACACCAAGCGCCACCAGGCTCTACAAATTTTGCCCTGCACCACCGCAGCACCGAGCAGCTCCGGCGAGCTATCGCGGTAAGTTTCGTGTGCCCCTCTGCCTCTCGTTCACTCGAACGTGTTCGCCAGGTCCTTGCACATCTACTCATGCCTCTGATTTGTCCAATCTTGCCCCAGTTCGCCGTCCCCGTCATCAACTGCAAGCACCCGAAGCACCGCCCAACTCCGACGAGTGACTCCGATAAAGTCAAAGCGGCCCCTTAACCTCTAATCCATGTGACTGTGTTCACCGTGACCTTGTGCATCTTCTAATGCCTTTCGTTTATCCTATTGCACCCTAGACCGTCGACTCCATCTCTGTTCGTGAGCACCCAATGCTGGTATAAACTCCGACGATGTTTTCCGGCCGTTTCCGTGTGCCCCTGTGCAAGCCAAGACCACGTTGAGCTTCACTGCATCCTCGTGATCTCGGTAAGCATCAGCGCCCCTCCCCTAACCCCCTAGCCTCGCCGGCGTGTCACCGGCAGTAGCGTCACCGCCGCCAGAGCCATTTACGTCGCCCGTGAATGGTCAGTCAGATCTATTCCGTTGGATCTGTAGCTAGCGGACAGGATTAGAATTAGAATGAAGGGGTAAGTTTAGATATGAACCACTGGATTTGCTTTAGATCTAATGGCGCAGAAATGTGATCCAGCGCGAACCGGTGCGCTCCAATCAGACGCTGCCGCTGTCACTAGTTTAGATTTAAAACCTGATTTTTGATCTATTAGATATTCAAACTTGTAAATTCAATAACTTTTGATCTGTTTGTCCAAAAATTACAAATTTTATATCAATGGATTCAGAAAAATGAGATCTTTGCAACTATGGCCTTGGTTTGGCCATTTTCTTCTGAAAAATTGGGATTTTATGCAGAACCATTGTAGGCTTATTTTGGCTATATAAATTGTTTAGAAAATTATTTTAAAGTAAATTTTAGTTTATTTAGACCTTAGAAGGTATGCTTTGTTTTCAGTACTGTTTAGTTTGTTTTGAAAAGTGTGACAAATCATTCATTTGCATTTTGCATGCATTCATATATAATTTTGTTTGTATATTGAATGTGAATTTGGTGGTATGATTTTATGTGTAGATTTTGGTGATTGTGGAGAGTGTGATTGTGAGGATTGTTCCTATTCCCCAAGCTACGATGGCAAGTGATGCTTCATGTTTTTGTCCTACTATTTTAACTATGCACTAGTGATATTTTGAGTAGGATTTGCATGGAGATTTTTCTAAGTATATGCTATGCCATGGGAAATCCTATATATATTGTCTTTGTATAATTATCCTAAGTTAGGAGACTTGTTGTGTTAACATGCTTAGCCTAGCTAGTATAACACAAGGGTGGATTATTCATTCTATGATATTATGCAAAGTCTATGAATATGTTTTTGATTAATAAAAAAACTATGTGAATGAATCACCAGGATGGAATGGGAAGATTGGTTTGTGTTGAGTGGTTACACAAGGCCCATTTCTATGGTTTACCTTGTGTATCACACTTGTGGATGGCCAACCAGGAACAAATATATTTGAGATGTTTAGTGTTGAGAAGCTTCTAGTGCAACCACATGGCATATGGGCTCTGCCTTGACCAACTAGGTTGCAAGAACTTAGCCAGATGGACAGTTGGTGGTAGGGTTGATAGGATGGAACGCGTCCATGGTGGTCTAAGGGAATGCTTCTGAAATGTCTCGTCTCGATGCATGTCAAGTCTTGTGGGGAAAGTGCACCATCTCTAGAGAGGGTAAACCCTAAGTACTTAGCTGTGTCCCCGGTAACGGACATTTTGAGCATCAAAGACATTGAAATGATCAAGGATCTCCTCATCCCAATTTCTCTAAGTTAAAACTTGTGGTTGAACAAGGGTAAAGGTTCACTTGTCTATTGGTGGTTCCTTGGGTGTTTTTGCCAAACAAAAACTTAGTGTTTTTAACTAATAAGAAAAACTTTATTTTGAGCAAAGCCTGTCTGAAGTACACTTAGCGAAATTCATATAGTTATTAGATGTTACTATATTACTATGGTATCACTTGCCAATACAATTCCAAATGTATTGACCCTCTGTGGCTAGAACTTATGATGTTGCAGGTTACTCTGATGGTGACTAGGGTTATGAGTCTACACTCAACATGTTTGCCTGTGGCACATGAAGATGAAGACTTTTATTTATTTTGTTAAGTATTGTGAACTCTATGTATTAGCCTTGGGCTAATGAGTTGTAAGAACTATGTATCTCTGGATATTACGTTATAATAATGACCTTTGTATATGTGTACTTCATCTTAAATTGTGGATGCTAGCAATTCGATCCACGGACTAGCATTGCAATCACACAGGCCTTTACCTTAAATGGTGGGGTCTAACAATTCTAATGAAATGTTTTGACACGTGCTATGAGCACAAGATGATTTGATGATGAAAACGTTGAGGCATGAGCCTTAGCCCTTTTTAAAAGTTGATGGTTGGGTTTGGATGCGGTACCATTCCAATTTTACCGTACAACCACAATAGCCAAATTTGGGTAGGGCTTGACTGGAAGTTTATATGTCTTAGTATGGGTTCCCATGCGGAAGAGGTTGATCTGAGGCTACCGCATAAATGTGAATGTCCACCTATGCAGTTCCCAAGATGACATATGGTCATGGTTGGGAGGCCAAACTCATCGGGGAGGTGCCTATACTAGGGTGTGTAATTGAAAGGTTAGGATTGATTATCCGCATACCAAGTATGATGATTCAGGATTTCTCCTGACAGATGTATCGAATGTTGTGGTGAAAGTATACCACCTCTGCAGAGTGTCAAACTATTCGAATAGCCTCATCCGCGGTCATGGACAGTTGGAGTGGCCATACTGTTCCGTCTTCAGATGTTTTCAAAATGACTTGTGAAATGAACTATGACTTTGACTTGACCAAAACAGGGTTGTGAATATGAAAACTAAGTTCCACTTAGGTGTTGTAAAACATTAAACTAGTGTTCTCTACTTGAACTCAGTTGAGATAAACCTGGCTTTTTGCAAATGAACCTAGAGCTTAGGATTCCTACTCGAACTACTTTACTTGTTAGTGATAGTTTGCGAGTACTTAAAGAGTACTCATGGCTTTGTCCCTGGCTATTCCCATGGCTAGACTATGAAAAGGACTACCAGGATGATGGACAGCAGGATGCTATGACCACGCTACCCTTATTATTATTCTGCTGCGTTGACTGTATTAAGACTGGATCATGAGATCCTTTATTTGTAAGACCTTTATTATGGTTTGTAATGTATGATGAACTATGGTACCAATCTGTTATGTCTCGCAAAAATGGTGATCATGGGATTGCGATGTATGGCATAATAGGCATTTGCGATTAAAAATCCGGGTGTTGACAAGTTGGTATCAGAGCCATCTTGACCATAGGAGACCCTAGTTAGAATGGACGCTTGAATCAAAAACTTAATTTCAAAACAAAAGAAGTGAGTATTTATGAAAACCTATTCTCATTCTAATCACTGAGATTCTTTAAAAAAAATCATGTTCCTCAAAAATTCTTGCAATCCTACATAAAATTTGACACACTTGATCACATCACTAACTTACTCATCCTACATTCTTATAGATGGAAGTCAAGTATAGCAAGTTCTACTAGTTGGGCAACGGAGGAGAGATCATCTTCGGGCAAGAATTAAGCCAACTCTCGAAACTTCTTGAGCGCCCGCACCCCAAGTTCTTTGGAGCACAGCTCAATGATCAGCAAGGAGCAGAACTACAGTGGCTGATAGTTGCAAATCTCAGATTCACAACTTGGAGGCACCCACCTCAAAGGGGATCCAATTCAGTTTGAGGCAGAACAACTGGCTAGACGGACTCGCCAAGGCGATGCAGGAGGGTCTTGCCTGTCCGTGTGGGCAAAGCATCAACCAGATCAAGGGCACTCGCTTTGAGTACTATGCAAGGCGTGATATTATGGGACAAACATTGGAGGTACCAAGACATCCAGAGCTGAAGCATTAGGTGGATCATCTCGAATTCATGCTGTATGACAGGCAAAAGGAGCTGGACAACGCCCGCGCCTACGCCAACCACAACTATGCCATTTCAGTCAATAAGGACTAGACCCTCGCCATCCTCGTGAAGGAGCGCAAGTCACTTTGTCATCTGCGTGACAACAAGGATCGCATCATTGCCCGCCTTCATCACAAAGTGTCAGACCTGGAGGAGACCGACCATCGATGAGCAGGACATGCAGCTTGAGGAGAGGGAGAATGAAGGGGAAGATATCCGTGGAGATCCCTACTCATAGTATGCTTAGTGTATACATTAGTATGCTTTGATACTACCATGCTTGAGAAGATGATACCTTTATATCAAGTACTCGTTGTTCATCTTTTCGTCTTGTTCCTTTGGACCCCTTGTCTAACCTTCTTTTTGTTCTTTGAGGATGGTTGACACCTCTCGTGCCCGTACCCGTGCTCATGCCCATGGTGCTGCAAATGAGGGTGAATCTTCCAACCTTCCTCCACCACCGTCCATGGTTAAACTCATGACCATGTACGAAACCAACCATGCTAACAACATGAGGCTCCTTGAAAGGATTGAGTGCAACACTGCTCAACGCCAGAACAATCAAGTTGGTATCAAGGACTTCACACGTCTCACTCCGTCAGTTTTCAGCTATTCCACTGAGCCACTTGATGCAGACTACTAGCTTCGCACTATGGAGCGCAAACTTCAGGTTGGTCATGTTGCTCAAGCTAATTGGGTGACTTTTGCTGCCTATCATCTAGAGGGAGCAGCCAACTCCTGGTGGGAAAATTTCTTGGCTATGCAAGAAGCTCAACATGTTGTTACATGGCAAGAGTTCACTGAAGCCTTTCGATCTTATCATATTCCAGAGGGTCTGATGGATCAGAAGAGGGAGGAGTTCCTCAAGCTTAAGCAGGGCACTAGTTCCGTGTGTGATTACCAGCGCAACTTCAATCGTCTTGCCTGCTATGCTACTAAAGAGGTCTCCACTGATGTTAAGAAGCAAGCTCTGTTCCACAAGGGACTGGATCCTGAGGTTCGCCGTGATATCAATCTCATGGAATTTGGTAACTTCCAAGGTCTTGTTAATAAGGCTATGAAAGCCGAGAGTGGAAAGGTGGAGTATGAAGAAACTCGTAAGCGTCCTCAGGAGGGGTACAACAAGGCTGGTTCTGGCAATAAGAAGCGTCGTATTTTCATGCCTTACAGTGTTGTGCCACGTGCAACTTATACTCCAAGGTCTTCTGGATATGCTCCCCGTACGAATGCTACTCCAAGAAATGTTGGTGGATCAAATTATCCTGCTGCTGGTACTGAATCAGGCCTCATATGTTTCAACTGTCGCCAGCCTAGCCACTATGCAAGAGATTGTCCTCAAAAGAGTGCTGCTGAGAAGGCACAACCACCAAATAATAATGATAAGTATCCAGGTGCTGGAAAAGGTCGCCTGAACCATATCTCTGCTAAGGAGGCTCAGGAAGATCCAAGCGTCATCATGGGTACGCTTCGTATCAATCAAATTCTAGCTAAAGTTTTTTTTGATTCTGGAGCATCGCATTCATTCCTGTCACAAGCTTTTGCTCAAATGCATGGGATAAGTTTTGAGGGGTTATCCGTTCCTCTGCTAGTTCAGTCTCCTGGTTCTAGGTGGTGTTCCACCATGGTTAGTCATGGGAATTTAATTGAGGTTGCATTTCAACTTTTCCCTACTTCTTTGATCGCCCTCAAGTCAACTGATATTGACATCATTTTGGGCATGGACTGGTTGACCCGTTATCAAGCCATTATCAATTCTACAACCAAGTCTGTGACTCTGACTAGTCCTGCTGGCATAACAGTCAAGTACTGGACCGTAGGGTCACTGTCTCCTTCACCTATTCCTATCCCTGAAGCAGAGTTGTATGCTCTTGAAGTTCTACCTCCGTTAGAGATCTAAGATATTTCCGTGGTCTGTGAGTTTCCGGATGTCTTTCCTGAGGAGTTCCCTGGCATGCCACCTGATCGAAGTGTGGAGTTTGTCATAGAGTTAGTTCCTGGAATTTCTCCTATTTCTAAAAGACCCTATCGTATGCCTCCTCATGAGCTTGTGGAGTTGAAGAAGCAATTAGAGGAGTTAGAAGGAAAAGAATACATTCAGCCCAGCACATCTTCTTGGGGATGTCCTACCATCTTTGTCAAGAAGCGGGATACCAATATACCGTGTCTGGTTGTGGATTATCGCCCACTCAATGCTGTGACTATCAAGAACAAGTATCCTCTCCCTAGGATCAATGATCTCTTTGATAAGTTAAGTGGTGCCACTGTATTTTCCAAAATGGATTTGAGGTCAGGGTATCCCATGATAAAGATCCGCAAGGAAGATATTCCAAAGACTGCTTTCACCACTCGTTATGGTCTTTACGAGTATACAGTCATGTCCTTTGGTCTTACCAATGCTCCATCCACTTTTTTGCGGCTTATGAACTCTGTCTTCATGGAGTATCTTGACAAGTTCGTTGTGGTTTACATCGATGATATTCTGGTCTATTCCAAGACTAAAGAAGAGCACACTGAACATCTTCATTTGGTGTTGACAAAACTCCGAGAACATCGTCTCTACGCAAGTTTTCCAAATGTGAGTTTTGGTTACAAGAACTTGTATTCCTCGGTCATGTTGTTTCCGCCAAAGGGGTTGCTGTTATCCCCGATAAGGTCCAAACTATCCTCGACTGGGAGTCTCCTAAATCCGTCAAGGATGTCCGAAGCTTTCTCGGGATGGCTGGTTATTACCGTCGATTCATCGAGAACTTCTCCAGAATTGCAAAGCCGATGACTGATCTTCTTAAGAAGGATAAGAAGTTTGAATGGTCTGATAAGGCTGAGGAAAGCTTCCAGTTGTTGAAAACCAAGTTAACCACTACACCAGTGTTGGTTCTTCCAGACACTAGCAAAGACTTTGTAGTCTTCTGCGATGCTTGTCACCAAGGTCTCGGACGTGTGCTAATGCAAGATGGGCATGTGGTGGCTTATGCCTCCCGTCAGCTAAAACCACATGAGAACAACTACCCAACTCATGATCTTGAGCTTGAAGATATTGTCCATGCTCTTAAGCAATGGCGACATTACCTTCTCGGTAGTCGTTGCGAGTTATACTCGGATCATCAGAGTCTGAAGTACCTTTTCACACAACCTGACTTGAATCTCAGGCAAAGAAGATGGTTGGAACTCATCAAGGACTATGATTTGGGTCTCAACTATCAACCTAGAAAAGCCAATGTTGTTGCTGATGCGCTAAGTCGTAAGTATTATTGCAACAATTTGGTGATCAAACAATTTCAACCTTCTCTTCATGAGGAATTTGCTCGATTGAATCTTGAAGTAGTTCCTCGTGGATTCCTTTCTACCCTTGAAGTGAAGTCTTCTATAGAGGATGACATCAAGCTTACTTAGAAACATGATTCTGAAATTGCTGAGATCAAAGGGAACATTGCTAGTGGAGTTGCTAAGTATTTCTCTATTGATAATCAAGGTATTGTTTACTTTGGAGACGGTCTGGTAGTGCCGAAGAGAACAAAATTGAGGGATTTAATTCTCCAAGAGGCTCATGAATCACCTCTATCTATCCATCCTGGAGGTACCAAGATGTATCGGGATCTTCGTCAAAGATTCTGGTGGTCTGGTATGAAAAAGGATATCGCTCGTTTTGTTGCTGAGTGTGAAGTTTGCCGTCGCGTCAAAGCTGAGCACCAAAAACTCGCTGGTCTCCTGCAACAACATAAAATACCTGAGTGGAAATGGGATGAAGTTGGTATGGATTTCATCGCTGGTCTCCCTAAGACCCAGAAAGGAAATGATGCCATCTGGGTAATCGTTGACTATCTGTCCAAGGTTGCTCACTTTCTACCTGTTCGCGAGAGTATCAATGCTAGTCAGTTAGCAAATCTATATATCTCTCGTATAGTTATTCTTCATGGGATTCCAAAGAAAATCGTCTCTGGTCGAGGGAGTTTGTTCACCTCAAGGTTCTGGACAACCTTCCAAGCTGCTAAGGGAACTCGTTTGTCTTTCAGTACAGCTTATCATCCTAGTACCGGTGGCGACACCAAAAGAGTGAATCAAATCCTTGAAGACATGCTAAGAGCGTGTGTCATATAATTTGGCAAGAATTGGGATAAATGCCTTCCTTTTGTTGAATTCTCCTACAACAATAGTTTTCAATCCAGTATTGGTATGGCACCATTCCAGTTTCTATATGGAAGAACATGTCGTACTCCTTTGAACTGGTCAGAAACCGGCGAAAGAAAGTTCTTTGGTCCGAATATGATTCAGGAAGCAGAAGATCAAGTTCGTATCATTCGAGATCGTTTGAAAACTGCTCAGTCTCGCCAGAAAAGCTATCATGATCGTCACCATCAACATATTGAATATGAAGTCAGTGATCAAGCTTATCTCAGGGTCACTCCTCTGAAGGGTGTCCATCATTTCGGTATCAAAGGCAAACTGGCTCCTTGCTATGTTGGTCCTTTCCGTGTTCTATCCAGGCAAGGTAACCTCGCATACAAGTTGGAATTGCCTGCAAACTTCCCTGAGGTACATGACGTCTTCCATGTGTCTCAACTCAAGCGTTGCTTCAAAGACCCTGTCTGTGGTGTTGATCACCAAACTCTTGATCTCTAGAAGGATCTGACTTATCGTTAGTATCCTGTTCGTATCCTTGATGAAACCGAGCGCAAAACTCGTCGTCAAAACATCAAGTTACTGAAAGTTCAGTGGTCTCATCACTCTGAGGACGAAGCAACCTGGGAACGAGAATATTGTCTTAGATCTGAGTACCCTGCCTTCTTTTCTAAAACTAAGGAACCTCGGGTCGAGATTCTTGTAAGGGGGGTAGAGCTGTAATAGCCAAGCTTGTAATATATGTACTTAGTACTTAAAGCATTGCATGCATGTGTTTAAATCATCCAAGTAATGCATGTGATCAAGTGTGTTGAATTAAATACAAATCCAAAACCCTAAGTTTCCCCTCTCTTTGAAACTATATTCAAATAGTTTGAATATTAAGAAAAGTGCCAAAATGTGGAGCCCAATTGGTTGTAAGGGCCCCTGAATAATTTATAAAGTTTACTAAAGTCTCTGGTAATTTTTGAATGGTTCAAAAACAGATTTGAAATGAAATTTACAAACAGAAAAAGAATTGGAAAACCCTTTTTACATAAAAACAAAATGAGCCAAAGCCCAACCAGGCCGCAGCCCAGGTCGGCCCAGCCTCTCTTCTCCCTCTATGTCACGCTACTTAGCCCGCAACAATCCAGCTTGGCCCACCCGGGGCCCAGGAGCCGGCCCGGTACCCCTTCACTCTCTGTTCTTCGTCGTCTTCGACGATGACGCTAAGCAGCTGGGTGGCAGCGCCGCCGCCGTCGATTTCCGCCGCGCCCGGCGATGCTCGCCACCGTGCCGCCGCCCCCGAAGCCCAGGATAAGAATGTCGCTACTTGGCTCTCTCTCCTCATACCCTTATCCACTTCCCTCTCGCCCTCTCTCCGCAGAGCCCCTCCCCACCGAACCCTAGCCGCCATGGCGACGAGCTAGGGCTCGTTCCCGTTCGCCCCGAGCACTGCCAAGTAGCCTATGAGCTCCGCCATGAAGCTCTCCGTCTCCTAGCCATAGGAATCGAGACGTGCATCCCCAGCTGGCCCTGACGAGATCGTCTCCCCGAGGTTCGGCCGCCACCTTCGTCATCAAATCGCCATCGTCCCGAAGCTCCTCCGGCCTCACCGTCGCCATCGTTACCCTCAGGGTGAGCATGCGGTGCTCCAGCACCATCTCACTTCGCCCCTTCCTCTATGGTTCACCGCAGCATCGTGCGCCAACGCTCGCCGTCGCCGTCTATCGTCGTGCTGCCTTCTCCGGCGACCTCTACCTAGCGGCGCCGCCCTATTTAGGTTCGTGGTGAAGCCCTGGTTCGAGTAGGCCGCACGTCCCCGTTCGCATCCTAGCGCCGCCAGTCGCCGCCGTCTGGCCGTTCTCCAGCGAGGGTCGTGTGGCGCATGCGTGGATTGCCAAGGTGTACCAGGTCCCACTCGTCAGCCTCTTTGTCTAGATACTGCCTGACCTTGCCCTCTTAATCTCCACTCTCGCATCTCCATTTCCCCCATCTCTCCGCACCTGAGCACCCCCAGGCTGCCCCCAATTTGGATTGCACCGCCGCTGTCCCCAACAAGCTTCGGCGCCAATTCTGGCAGACTCCGACCACCCCTTTCCCCCTAGATCACGCGGGCTTGCTCGCCATCATCGTGCGCACCTGCCAACAGTCCCCGTGTGCTCGCGCGTGCCCCTGACGCTTGGCAACGACCTCCCCTGCGAGCAACCGACGACTGCCGCTACTCCGGCGAGTTTTTCCGGTAAACCCTGTGTGGCTCGTCCTCTAACACTTTCTGACTTGTTTGCCTTTGTCCTGTGACTCTTCTGGTAGTCGCCATTCACTCGCTCATGACCTTCAGGCTCACCTCCGACGACAACAGCACGCACCCGACACCGACGCAAGCTCTGGCGAAGAATTCCCGATGACCCCGTGCGCCCCTTCGCCAGCCAGCGCCGCCAGTTCTTGGCCAGGGCAATATCGTCCGTTAGATCTAGATCTAGAGGCTATGACAGATCACTTAAACAAAGGGGTATGAATTGATCTGCGCCGTGCGATGCTAATTAAATATAACGGCTCACATTGCTCAATCCACCCGAAGAGGTACCATCCAATAGAAACAAGACATGTGGTCAGGCTTTTGTTTTTAAAACCAGAGTTTGTTTTATTAGATGTTTAAAATTGTAAAATCAATAACTTTTGATCTGTATGTCCAAAAATTGCCAATTTTATATCAATGGATTCAGAAAAATGTGTACTTTGCACCTATGGCCCTGGTTTGGTCATTTGCTTCTGAAAAATTAGGTTTTTATGCAGAAACATTAATAGGACTATTTTGAGTATAAAATTGTTCTAAAATTATTTTTGAGTGAAACCTTTTGCAAATGGTTTTGTTTTCAACCCTCTGACCATAAACACTAACATTTGAATTTGAAAATATATTTTGTTAGCACTAGAAAATTATTCCTTTGAATAAAAGCATTTCTAGTAAAACAAAAATGATTTAAAATAACTTATTTTCACTAACTTGATTTGAAATGAAATTCCACCTTTATAAAATACCAGTAGGTGTTTTGAAATGTTTAGAACCTTGTTAGAAACCAAGTTGCAATAAAACAACCTTTTGCATGCTTGCATGCATTTCTTTGTTTTATTGTTTTGTTTGTTATTTGTCTGAGTGCTAGTTTTGAATGTGTGCTTTGCTTGATTGTATTGTAGTGCACTTTGAGGAGTGTGACAATTGCAAGATCAAGGAGAGTACCTAGATTTTCTACTAAAAAGGCAAGCGATACTTTGGTCATCAAAAGTCCTATCTTTTCAATATTGCATTAGTGATATTTTTCTAGTATGCATGATAGGACTATTTTATATATTGCTATGCTATAGTAGATCCTATAGAATTTATCTTGGTAGGATCTTCCTAAGTTAAGTGACATGTTATGCTAGTATGCTTAGCCTAGCTATTAGAATTCAAGGGTGGAATATTCATGCTATGATATTATGCAAAGTCTATGACTATGTTTTTTGATTAATAAAACAGCTATGTGAATGAAACTCCTGGGTGGAATGGGAAGATTGGATTGTGTTGAGTGGTTACACAATGCCCATGTCTATGGTTTACATTGTGTATAAAACTTGTTGATGGCCACCCAGGAAAAAAGAGATTTGAGATGTTTTGCCTTGACCAACTAGGTTGCAATAACTCAGACGGACAGACAGTTGATGGTAGTGATGATAGGATGGAACGCGTCTGTGCTGATCTGAGGGATTGTTTCTGAAAATTCTAGTCTCGATGCATGCCGAGTCTTGTAGGAAAAGTGCACCACCTCTCGAGAGGGTAAAACCTAAGTACTTAGTCGTGTCCCCGGTAATGGACATTTTGAGCATCAAAGACATTGAAATAATCAAGGATCTCCTCATCCCAATTTCTCTAAGTTAAAACTTGTTGGGTGAACAAGGGAAGCACCTGGTGTGTATCTAGTGTGCCTTGTGTGATGAAATGTTTTGAAAAAGAGAAAAACTATTTTCAAAGGATAGGGAAAACTTGTTTTATGCAAAGGCCACCCAAAACTCCACTTAGCCAAATATCCATGTAGATTTTAGATTCTCCATATCAATATGATATTACTTGCCAATACAATTCAAATGTATTGACCCTTGTGGGTGTAACTTATTATGTTGCAGGTTTGTTTGATGTTAGTGAAGTTTGTTGAGTAGGGATTACAAATCTACAACCAACATGATTGCATGTGGAATATGAAGATGAAGGACTCCATGCATTATAGTTGTATCTGCTGCTTTGTAATAAGATAGCCATATGAGCTATGTAAGATGTAATGAACTATTTTATTCCTGGTTATGAGTTGTAATATGACCTTTGTTTCTTGATATTACATCTTAAACTGTGGGTGCTAGCTAATCGATCCAGGGATTAGCACTATAAACACAGGATCTCCACCTTATTAGGTTGGGACCTCTACAAATGGTATTAGAGCACTATGTTGCATGTAGGATTGTAACCCTAGGATTGGACAAAACCCCTTAGAAAAGTAAGAGATGTATTTGTTCTAACTTATTTACAAACAATCCTATAAACTCTTTCCTCAGCATTTTGTTTTGATTCTACATCTATTCCTTTTCTATTTGCTGGACAAAAACTTCATCATGAGCAAGGATTTCAACATCACAAATGACTTCAACTTCAGTTTCAACAAAGACTTCAACTTGGACATCACTAAGGACTTCAAGTGAGATAAGAATAAAACTCAAGACTTGGAGACTAGGAAACACAACTTAGGAGGAACCATCATCAACTTTGAACTTTGTGACCAAGATGCAAGAATTTATTCCAAGGATACAATGATATTGTTCATGATATAACAACTAAGAAGGAGGGAATGATCTCAGGTCATACATGTAACAGCCCAAGCTTGTAATATATGTACTTAGTACTTAAAGCATTGCATGCATGTGTTTAAATCATCCAAGTAATGCATGTGATCAAGTGTGTTGAATTAAATACAAATCCAAAACCCTAAGTTTCCCCTCTCTTTGAAACTATATTCAAATAGTTTGAATATTAGGAAAAGTGCCAAAATGTGGAGCCCAATTGGTTGTAAGGGCCCCTGAATATTTTATAAAGTTTACTAAAGTCTCTGGTAATTTTTGAATGGTTCAAAAACAGATTTGAAATGAAATTTACAAACAGAAAAAGAATTGGAAAACCCTTTTTACAGAAAAACAAAATGAGCCAGAGCCCAACCAGGCCGCAGCCCAGGTCGGCCCAGCCTCTCTTCTCCCTCTCTGCCGCGCTACGCAGCCCGCAGCAGTCCAGCTTGGCCCACCCGGGGCCCAGGAGCCGGCCCGGTACCCCTTCACTCTCTGTTCTTCGTCGTCTTCGACGACGACGCTAAGTAGCTGGGCGGCAGCGCCGCCGTCATCGAATTCTACAGCGCCATGTGATGCTCGCCACCGCGTCTCCTACCCCGGAGCCCAGGATAAGAATGCCGCTCCTCGGCTCTCTCTCCTCGTACCCTTATCCTCTTCCCTCTCGCCCTCTCTCCGTAGAGCCCCTCCCCACTGAACCCTAGCCACCATGGCGACAAGCTAGGGTTCGTTCCCGTTTGCCCCGAGCCCTGCCAAGTAACCTACGAGCTCCGCTGTGAAGCTCTCCGTCTCCTAGCCAGAGGAATCGAGCCGTGCATCCGCAGCTGGCCCTGACGAGATCGTCTCCCCGAGGGTCGGCCACCACCGTCGTCATCAAATCGTCGTCGTCCTGAAGCTCCTCCGACCTCACCGTCGTCATCGTTATGCTCAAGGTGAGCATGCGGTGCTCCAGCACCATCTCACTTCGCCCCTCCCTCTATGGTTCACCGCAGCATCGTGCGCCGCCGCTCGCCGTTGCTGTCTGTCGTTGTGTTGCCTGCTCTAGCGACCTCTACCTAGCGGCGCTGCCCTATTTAGGTTCGTGGTGAAGCCCTGGTTCGAGTAGGCCTAGCCGCGCGTCCCCGTTCGCATGCTAGCGCCGCCAATCCCCGCCGTCTGGCCGTTCTCCGGCGAGGGCCATGTGGCGCCTGCGTGGATTGCCAAGGTGTACCAGGTCCCACTCGTCAGCCTCTTTGTCTAGCTACTGCCTCGGTGAGAAATAACAAACCGGCCCCCCTGTCCCACTTTGCCTGCGTGGAGGCTGCGGTGGCCAGTGCCCCACCTGTCTGTCTCTAGGGCTAGCCCAGCCCTCTGTGTAAAAAGTATTCCCAGTTTTATTTAAGTTAAGAAAAGGTTTAATAAATTCAGAAATTGTTTTGAATATTGTAAATTCAATAACTTTTAATCTGTAACTCAGAAAAATACAAATAATATATCAAAATGTTCTGAAAAATGAGAACTATCTAACTAACCTATAATTGTGCATTGTTCAACAACTTTAATGACAAGTTTAATTAGAACAACATAGTAACCCCTCTCATGTGTTTCCGGAGTTTTCCGAGTTAGGGTTTTCAACCCTCGGAACCCCGTTTAAGTTGTCGAGCATGTTTTAGGGTTCCATTTCAATGCAATTCAACTTGTCATATCATCATACTTGTTTGAGCATTGCATCGATACCACGTATTGATTGTTTCCTTTCTTTCCGGTATTGGTTCTTCGCGATAGGATCCGAACCCGAGGTTGAAGTCAACAACATCAAAGATCCATACCTGTCTACTGATGGACAAGGCAAGCGTAGCCTCTCATTCTGAACCTATATGTTATACAGTATATTACTTTCTCGCTATGATGCACATGATTCCAATGTGGTATTTTGTCAGTAGTTAGTGTTACCTATCTTCAGCACAGTTTCCCTTTTGTAGCCTTATACTCCTGATCCGCTGCTCCTAGCATACCTAGGTTTGGCATGTGAGCATTGTTAGAGCTTTTGTTACCAACATCTTCGCCATGCATAGCAACAACGTCTGATCTATCCGAACGATGAATCAGAGGTGCCATAGAATGTAGAAAGGTAGGAGATGGCGACATCATCGAAGGAGTTAACTAAACATGCTAAGGCTTGTATGGGAGGCCATGTTGGGTGTGGTTTTTGTAGTCCCATGCTCGCCACCACTAGGAACTGAGTTCTTACCTTTGGAACCAAGACGAGCATACAGCCACACGGGGCCTGGACAACCCCTCGACTAACTAACTTGCCTAGTAGATTCCATGAGTCACATAGTTCGGGTTTTCCATTTGGCATACGCATTGAAAATGTTTTCGAAAGAGGAGGTGATGGAGGTGCATCATAACAGGTAGGGAAGCTTGGACCGGGTTGCTTGGGGTAGATAGCGCCCTTAGTAAACCAACCTCGCCTCACATCTTTAAGTACCAGCTTCGGGATTTGACCCGTTACGGCGGAATCATACTTATTGCGTGACTCATAGTCTCGGCGAAAGCAAGGTAAAGGTCGTGGTCAACCACCCTCTGTCGGCCTTCCCAGGAAGAGGGCTAATAATTTGGCATTAAGAGTCGGTTGGTGCATGTGGGTAAAGTTGTACACCCCTGTAGGGTTAAATCTTTTCGAAAAGCCATGTTCACGGTTATGAACGACTTGGCGACCGGACTTAAGATCATAGATAACATTAACCAATATAAAACTTGTTGATCCACGTGTGCTTAATGATGCTTCCTCCGGGTCGAGGGGGTGATTCTAGATAGGAGGTTCTGATGAAGCTGGTGGTTATCAAGATGTGGTGGACAAGATGAAGAAGTCGCTATCTTATCTCTTTTAAAAGATTCTGAGTAGACGAGCCTCTTCTCTCTCTTTTTACAAATAATGATTGATTTCCGCAAAAGAAAATCCAGAGAAAGCCTTTCTAGCCAGAGCATGTAGATACTAGGTTATCTAAGTCTTGCTGAGTACATTCTTGTACTCAGCCTTGCGCCATTGTTGTTTTTTTACAGAGGATCTGGTTGCAACTGAAGGTGGCTTCTACGTTGACATCGACGAGTAGTTGGGGGTCCCAGGTAGCAGCCTGAGGACTATGGGATGGACGTCACTTTTGTTTATGTCCTCTTAGGCCTTTTGCTAAGTTGTTGTGTAGCACAACATAATTTGCTTTCGCTGTGTGATGTTATGTTGGGTCTATGACCTCTGGTTTGTAATAACTCTAATATCTCACTCTGCTAAGAGTTTAAACTTATGCTGTTGAATCCCTGTGTTCTGTAATGTTACCGAATCATACTGTGATCTTCCGTGTTTGAGAGTTGAACTTATCTTAGATGGTGATCTGAGGTTAGTTTAACCCTAACCCCGGGGGGTGCTACAATACCCATAGTTGGACCACCACACTAGTGTTTAGTTTAAATCGATTTATTGATCACACCAACTTATGTGGTGTAGCAAAAATATTTTGTTGCCTAAAATATGCTTGAATCTTGTTGTTTGAGTGGAATGCATGATTGTGACTGCTTGCACATTGATTTGTGTGATTTGTTGTGTGTGAGTAGGATTCTTCCTCTAGAAATCTTATGCCTAATCTAATCCCAATCCAACCCAAGCAGATGACTTCTCCAAGAGACCACGACGCCAACATCAAGGATGGTAACAACAATCTAGAGATGCACATGACAGAACAACTGCTAGCAACCCAAGCCCAGTTGAATCAAGTGACAACCCAGTTTTTAGCCAACAACATTGAGTTAGACCTAGCCATGCTAAAGTTCTTGGAATCCCAATCTCAATTGCTGCAAAGGATGACCAATCAGATGATCAACATGAGAAGCAACCCTTCCCAAAGAGATTGTGACAACAATGATATCAAGGATGATATTATGGAAGGAACTCAAGTCTGCAAAATCTGTGGAGACATAGGACACACTTATGAAGATCACATTGACCAATGCCCTAATTGTGAAGAGAAACATCCAGCTAGACAATGCCCCACATCTCAAGTCACTTGTTTCCTATGTGAAGGAAATGATCATGTCCATGTTCAATGCCACATCTATCCTATAGTTCAACAGTTGAAACATCAAGCTAAGGATGGAAAACATCAAGTCTTTGGAAACATTCATGAAGGTACAACTTCTACCAAGAACGATGAAGACAAAGTCAAATCTCAGTATGCACCTCCATACATTGTAACCCACTATGGTGGACAAAAGAGGAAACGTGGACGTTGGAACCGTTCTAAGAATCGAGGAAGTTTTCCCACATTTGTGGTGAAATATGAAGAACATGAACTAAGAGCCCTCCTAGCCTTGGAGAGACCCAAAAAGAAGAAGAGCTAGGGAAACAAACAAGAGATAGGGATACCAAAGATGAAGAGGGATACTAGCCAGGTAATGTGCCACAAATGCAAAGAGCTAGGCCATTATGCATCAAATTTTCCAGAATTGGAGAAGAACAAGACAAGCAAGCTTGTGAGGGACATCAACCGCCACCCCCTGTCCAACCCTCGAGCCCAGCCAAGCCCTAGACCACCGAGAAACACCGTGCCCATTATCTCTCTGCCATGCCGAGAGCGCGCGAGAGCACCGTAGTCAACACGCGCGCACATGCCACGCCTCGCCTTCACCGCGCATAACTACACTAGCCATGACCCTAGCTACCTCCCAGACACGACCGTTCGCCGCCGCACGACACGAAGCCATTGTACGTTGTCTAAAACACCGTCGGTGCCGTGCAGAGCGTCTACCCGTTCCGACCATCCTTGACCGCCCCGTGCCGTGTCGTGCCATTAAGCGTGCGACGACCGCCAGGAGACACTGCACCATCCTACGCCCTCAGCCATGCCGTTAGCCCTCTGTATCATCGTCACCGATGAGCTCAGACCATGCCGCACTTCCCCTCTCGCCGGTGTATAAATAGAGGACACCCCCACATCGATTCTTCACACCATCTCACTCCCCTCTCTCTCAGAACCACCCCACACCCTTCCCCGAAGCAAGGCAAGCACCAGCCCGCCGGAATTTGTCTGGAGTCCGCCGCTGCAGAGGAGAAGAGGAGTCATTGATTGGAGTCACCCCAGGAGCCGCCACGACCACCGTTCGAACCGCTGTTGTCGACAATGTCGTTCGCCCCCATCGCCGACCTTAGCTGGAGCCCAAGTGAGCCACCGCGTACCCCCATCATCGCGTTAGGGTTCGGTCTCTTCGGAGCTGTTCGACGGAGACGACGAACGTGAGTCGTAGATCTTGTTCTAATTGCACGGTTTAGATTGAAATGTACCCCTTCGGTTAGATTGAGCTGCTGACTAGTGTGACCCCCCCTGTTAGCAGCCTGCTGCACGTGCTGTGGAGCTGGGCCGGCCCAGTAACATTCCCGCACGTAGCCTAGCAGTTCAAATAGATATTTTCCATTTTAGTTCAAACCTAGTTTTGTCAGTATATTCAAAAATCAATTCAAAGAGTTTCACTGAACCAAATTGCATGATTCCAATTTTGTTAGAAAGGTATTGAAATTATTTATCCAAGCCCGTTGGATTCAAATAACTTGAAATTATATATCACCTATGCCAAAAATAACAAGACAGAAACTTTTTCACATGCAAACATTTTTCAAAAATCAACCATAAATGCTTTTGAGTTGATTCTAACTCTCAAAATTCACATTTGACAAGATCTAGCTGAATATGTAAAAATATTTAGGTTTACGTGCACTGATCTTGGACTAGTATTAAAAGAATGAGCATTGGGCATTTATAGTCACTTTAATTATATAAAATAGTAATTTTAAACTTTATAAAATATGGCCACCACTTTAAATCACATTCCCAAGTATTAGAATATGTGATGATGACATGTGTCCACATGATCCCATATTTTAATTGGAGAATGTTAAATCTTAAGTATTTTCAATGAGTAGAAATTACTTTTCCAAAATAAAATAAATAAGACTAGGTCTTTATTTCATGTGATGATTGTGATGATGCTAGATCCTCTAGTGTGAACCTTTGTGTGCTAAATAGAAGTAGCTAAGTATTGTTTGGTGATTGTGTACCTCGTATTCATTTCTAGACGCTAGTACCGACTAAGGCTATGAAGAGGAGGAGTACGAAGAAGAAGAAGAAGAAGAAGAAGAAAACTTCAACCAATGCACCAATCAAGGCAAGCTAACACTTGCAAGTTTCTTAACCATGCAAGCTAATCTAACTATGCAAGCCTAACACTACAAGATAACGTATGCAATGTATTAGGCATACTTTGGTTATGCAACCTTGATTATACCAAATCCCAGTTTTACTTGCAAGCTTTATTATTTTATTTTATTTACCAAAGTTCTTTACCTTTACTTAGTGACTTGTGAGTTTTTGGAAATATAGTATAGATAGCATAAATAGCATAAAACTTGGCCTAAGTAGTTACACTTAGATGTCACACTAAGGCACTAGATTTGGATAGTCACACCTGATTAGCACCCCTCATTAGTGAATACCCCCAACTTTAGTGGCTAGTGATAAGCATAAAAGTTGATCACTTTAGATGGGAATACTTGGTGAAAATGATTATGAAAACCTTGGAATGAAGATTCATTCTATTGAAATGTTTTGACGCGTGCTATGAGCACAAGATGATTTGATGATGAAAATGTTGAGGCATGATCCTTAGCCCTTTTGAAAAATTGATGGTTGGGTTCGGATGCGATACCATTCCAATTTTACCGTACAACCACAATACCAGAATTTGGGTAGGAATTGACTGGAAGTTTATATGTCTTAGTATGGGTTCCCTTGTGGAAGAGGTTGAGCCGAGGCTACCTCATAAATGTGAACGTCCACCTATGCAGTTCCCAAGATGACAGATGGTCATGGTTGGGAGGCCAAACTCATAGGGGAGGTGCATATATTAGGGTGTGTAATTGAAAGGTTAGGATTGATTATCCGCATACCAAGTATGATGATTCAGGATTTCTCCTGAGGGATGTACCGAATGTTGTGGTGAAAGTGTACCACCTCTGTAGAGTGTCAAACTATTCGAATAGCCGCGTCCACGGTCATGGACAGTTGGAGTGGCCATATTGTTCCATCGTCAGATGTTTTCAAAATGACTTGTGAAATGAACTATGACTTTGACTTGACCAAAACAGGGTTGTGAATATGAAAACTAAGTTCCCACTTAGGTGTTGTAAAACATTAAACTAGTTTTCTTTACTTCTGAACTCAGTTGAGATAAACCTGGCTTTTCGCAAATGAACCTAGAGCTTAGGATTCCTACTCAAACTACTTTACTTTTTAGTGATAGTTTGCGAGTACTTAAAGAGTACTCATGGCTTTGTCCCTGGCTATTCCCATTGCCAGACTATGAAGAGGACTACCAGGATGATGGACAGCAGGAAGTCTATGACAACTAGGATTATCTCCCATCGTCAGCATTGCCTGTGACCCTGAAGATGGAGCTTCGACCATGCTACCCTTATTATTCCACTGTGTTGATTGTATTAAGACTGGATCATGAGATCCTTTATTTGTAAGACCTTTATTATGGTTTGTAATGGATGATGAACTATGGTACCAATTTGTTATGTCTCGCAAAAATGGTAATCCTGGGATTGCGATGAATGGCATAACAGGCATCTGGGATTAAAAATATGGGTGTTGACATATAATATATATCAAGAAGATCATTTTTAGGTAATGGAGATCCAGGATGTGCATGAATCAAGGCACAGAACCTTGTCCATGACTCAGGCAATTTCTCTTCTTCTCCCTGTTTAAAATCAAAAAGTTTCTGCAAAGCAGCATGTCTAGCACTAGGAGGGAAATATTTCTGAAAGAAAGTAGTAATCAAGCAATCAGTGCTATCAATGGATCCAGGAGGTAAACTATTAAACCAAGCTTTAGCTTCTCCTTTTAGTGAAAAGGGGAAAATTTTAGCAACAAAGTAGGTACGCAACTTAACATCATCAGAAAATAAGGCACTCATGGTAGAAAGCTCATTCATATGTGCCACGGCCCTTTCATTCTCAGTCCCACAAAAAGGTTCCTTCTCAACAATGTTTATATAGGATAAATCAAGAGAGAAATCATAATCTTCATCTTTAATGTCTATGGGAGAAGTAGCAAACTTAGCATCAGGAGATAGTTTAGGTATAATAGTACGTTTCTCAACGAGACTCCTAATAGCACTAGCACCACGTGTGTTGCAATACTCTTCAATAAATTCATCAGTCATTTCAATATAACCATCATTAATATCATAAATCTCTCTAGACTCAGGTATAATAGTGCCTTCACTAGGAGTTTCAGTGTTTCCCAATATAGTTCTAGCAATAGTAGCATCTAGGAAAGGACCTAATGAACCACTCTCATCAAGCACAGTAGAAGTAACATCATAAGCATCAGAAGCAATTTCAGATTTAGCAGTAGTAGCAGTGTGTGTAGCATGTATACGTGGTGGTGGTGTAACAATCTTACTTATAACAAACGGAAGAGCAGTAGAGGTGTTTAGAATTGTACCTCTTCTTGTAGTGGATGGTAAAATAGGAAACTTTCCATCACGAGACTTTCCCATGATGAAAAAGGATAGCAGCGAACAATAATAAATCCAAGTGAACTTACAAATAAAGGTATTCTCCCCGGCAGCGGCGCCAGAAAATAGTCTTGATGACCCACAAGTATAGGGGATCGCAATAGTCTTCGAGGGTAGTATAACCCAATTTATTGATTCGACACAAGGGGAGCCAAAGAATACTTATAAGCCTTAACAACTGAGTTGTCAATTTAGCTGCACCTAGAAATAGTCTTGCTCACAGAAGTTTATCAGTAGAAACATTTGTGTAGTAGCAATAGCAGAGTAACAGCAGCAGTGAAACAAAGGCAGTAGTAACAATAGTAGCAAACAGTAGGATTCAAGTGCGATAGGCATAGGGATGGATGGACAGGCATTGCATGGATGAGAATATTCATGTAACTTCAAGATCTAGGGAAATTGTAGATAAATAAGATAAAGCATCCAAGTACTAAACAATCATAGGCATGTGTTCCATATATAGTCATACGTGCTCGCAATGAGAACTTACACAACATCTTTTGTCCTGCCAGCCCGTTGAAGCGGGGCCTCAAGGGAATATACTGGCAATTAAGGTGCTCCTTTTAATAGAGCACCGTAGCAAAGCATTAACACTCTATGAACACATGTGAACCTCATATCATAGCCATCCCCTCTGGCTGTCGCAATTTCTGTCACTTCGGGGCCTTTGGTTCCGGACAATGATATGTGTACACAACTTGAAGAGAAGATCACAAACAATACTATCATCATGAATCAATAATATGTTCATATCTGAGATAATGGCACTCGGGCCCTAGTGACAAGCATTAAGCACAACAAGTTGCAACAAAGTAAAATAGCACTAATAGAGATACTAGGCACCATGCCCTAACAATCTTATTCGATTACATGATAGATCTCATCCAATCCCTACCATCCCCATAGCCTAAGCGAGGGATTACTCACTCATGGATGGGGGAAACATGGATAGTTGATGGAGAGGCATCGGTGATGATGATGGCGATAATCTCCTCCAATTCCCCGTCCCGGCAGGGTGCCAAAACGGAGTTTCTGGTTCCAAATCGCGGTTTCTGGTGGTGGCGGCGCAACAGAACTCTCTCTGGAAATACGTCGAACCCCCCATCATTTTTAGGTCAGAAGGCTTTATGTAGGTGAAGAGGGAGGCCGAGGGGGTTCTCGAGGTGGCCACACCCTTCCCAGGCGCGGCCTGGGCTGGCCCGCATGGCCAGGGGGTGTGGGCCCCTCGTGTCCCTCCTCCGTATCGTCTTCTGGCTCTGTGAGTCTTCTGGTAAAATAGGAGTTTTGGCATATTTTCCAGGATTTTCCTGAAAGTTGATTTTCTGCACAAAAACTAGATACCAAAGAAATTCTGCTAAAAACAGCGTCAGTCTGTGTTAGTTGTATCCAAATCACACAAGTTTAGAGGAGAAACAATAGCAAAAGTGTTCGGGAAAGTAGATACGATTTGGACGTATCAGGCCCACACATGGGGGGTGTGGGCCCCCTGTGGCCCATCTCAGCCTCCCCTTCTAGCATCCTTTGTCTTTTGGAAAAATAGGATTTTCCGTGTATTTTCTGATATTTTCTAATCTTCACGAAAATTGCATCCAAACACTGCTTTTTCCATCAGAATCCTGACTCCGGCAGTTCATCCTCCAAGAATCATCCATCATGCAAAAATAGATGAAACAACATAAGAATCACCTCTTAATATGAAATATATCAATGAATAACAACAAATTATGATATAGAATAGTGATGCAAAATGGACGTATCATCTCCCCCCAAGCTTAGACCTCGCTTGTCCCTAAGCGAAAACTAAGCTCAGTAAACATGCCCACAGGTTATGGAGTTGTCGATAAAAAGAATACGGACAAGAATCATCACACTTACCAATACACAACTCATAATAGAAAGCAACTCACCATTATATAACTTAACTTGCAACGAGCATGGGAGTCACAATAAAGATGCATAAAGATAAATCATAATTGGGAATCGCAAACTTTGTTCGTGGTCAGAGAATAGTTGACAAATCATACTTTTTCAAGCAAAGCTTTTGTAAAGAAGTTTATAAAATGAGTCCCTTTGCTCAAACATAAAAGGCTTTTAACAATGATGGCTTTCAAAGTAATACTCATTCAGATAAGAACCATGTGCAAAACAAGGAAGATAAGAAACATGATTGAATGAATCATCATATGAATGATTGAAACACAACAACTCAAATGCTTGCTGGATATAGAGAGGAATAGGTTTACTGACTCAACTAAGAAGTAAAAGAAAGGCCCTTAGCAGATGGAAGCAGGGATTTCAAGTTCATAAAGAGCTTTAAAAATATTATGGTACTTACTAGCTTTGAGCTCTCATTGCCCTATCATAAGAATCTTGAGGTGATTAAGGTGAAAGTGAACAAAGATGGAGTATATGATTGACGAAATATAAATTGGCAATCTCATGTCCCTTGAGTACGAGGGCCGCTCCTCATGCTACTCAACTTTAGTTACCAGTAAGTTCTTGTCATAGTAAGTGCATGTGTATCATAAAGAACCCCCAACGGGGTCCCCCTTGCCCCATGATACAGGAGCTATCCCATATCAAAATGACAAGGCAAGCAGACAGTGAGCATCTCAGCGATATTTTTATTTGCTATTTGCATAGGTTTTTATTGAGGATGCTTCACATATTGCTCACTAAGGTTTTGTTGCAAGTTTCCACCATGATTAGGCATGGCTTAGGCTAGTGGTCCATGCGTTTCTCTAACACACATACATAACTTCATGGACTTACAAGCTCCCCTTTTATTTCACACCGACGACATCCGCAAACAAAAGATCATGATATCAACGGGGTAGATATTTACAGGTGTTGAAAGCGTTCCCCGTGACTGCACGGTTCTGCTAATCCCAACTTACAGGTGCAAGCATATACAACATACATGACATAATGGTTCAAGTTTATTAAGGGCCAGAAAATAAGGTGTGCCATCAAGTTCGTGAGAGCTTTACTAACCAGTTTTCACATAACAAAAGAATTTTTAATTCGAAAGATAAATGAAGCTTGAGAATTTACTTGGAATAGCAATAGTGCTAATAAGTAGATATGGTGGACAGAGATGGCATAATTTTTGGTTTAAAGGATTGGATACACGAGAAGTATTCCCTCTCAGTACAGGTTTTTGGCTAACAAGGCTGGGTAGCAAGCAAGAGAGTTGAAGGAAACAAGCAAAAATACAAGTGAAAAGGTCAAATATTCAACCTTCCTTGAAAACACAAAAGATCTTAAATAAACAATACTAAGCTTATGAGCCAATCAAGAAAGAAAAAAATGATATAAAATACCTGTAAGTGCTTTTCTCTTTTCCTTTCAAACCTCAAAAAGTGTTGCTACTGACTAGAGCTTGGTTTGCCAAAACCAATTTAGATTTACTTGATGCTACCAAAGTGATACCAATACTAATCAACAAGATCAATCATATAATAGAGATTGCAAACTAAAATAAGAAGTGCCAAAAGTAAAATATGAAACTTCTATTAATATTCCATAAAGGCACTCACACCAAGGGATACATAGATAACCAACTAAAGGAGAGATACTTCCACAATGCAAACCATCCTATATAATAACTTCTCTGTTCAAGATATGAATCTACTAAAAAGGTAAAAAGATGAAAGATAATGATGTGATACCGTGGCACTTCCCCAAGCTTGGAACAAACCAAGGGGATTGCAAAACCTGATGATGAATTACTCCTTCGGTGGTGGTGGTGTTCCCTTGTCATCGTCAGACTTCCAAGGTAAAGGCTCCCCATCCACAAAGGATGTATTGGTTTCAAATATCCTAAAACTAGCAGCAGAACTTATGCGTTTAAACCTAGCCTCACACTCACAGTTTTGATTTTGTATGTCGTAGAGCGGTGCTTGTAATTGGTTGGTGGTCTGATGCAGTGAGAGGATTTTGTCTCGAAGCTCGGCAGTCTCCCTCTTGTGCTTAGGGATGAGTTCTGAACTTATCTTATGGATGACGTCCACTTCGTGTTCTGCCATCTTCTTGTACCTAAAAACTTCCTGCTCTAATGCTTCCATCCAATCTTCCAGACTGCCTTCTCCTTTAGGGATCTGAACTTCTTTTATCTGTACCTTCTCATCCTTGAGTAATAACTCCTTGGGGTGAATCTTCAACTCATACATGTATGGGTTGATGACGTATATGGAGGAATCCTCCATGGGTGATCCAGAGGAAGACATTGTGGCTCCAAAACTAAGAATCTGCCTGACAGAAACACATCGAAATGAAAACACGACGAGAACACGATATACGAACCTCGGGGGATCCGGGGGTTATATATTACAAAGTTTTACACCATAAGGAAGGTACTGTGAGAAAACGGGACGGAGGCGGACTTCGGGGTGGTCTCACCCCCTGGTGGCGTGGCCAGGGAGGGCCCGCGCCACTGGTGGGTGTGGCCCACCCGGGCTCCGTTTCCTCCTCTTTTTCATCTCGTAACCTTCCATCTGGAATAAAAACAACAAAAATATAAAAATATAAGTTTTTCGCGAACCTTCTGTTTTCAGCACTTTTACCTATTCAAAGACGGACTCTGCAGGTTCTGGAGTTTGGTCTCTAATAAATTCTTCCGGAGTCACCATTTGAATAATATCAACATCTTCATTATAAGAATCTCCAGAAATATAATGTTTGAGCCTTTGACCATTCACCACTTGTGTAGTGTTGTCTCTCAAAGAAGAAATTTTAATAGTACCTGAACGATACACCTCCTTAATAACAAAAGGTCCTTCCTATTTTGAGAGTAGTTTTCCTGCAAAAAATCTGAGACGAGACCTATACAATAGAACTTTCTCACCAACATGGAACTCCCTTTTGATAATTCTCCTATCATGCCATATTTTTACTTTTTCTTTAAAGAGTCTAGAATTTTCATAAGCTTCACTTCTCCACTCATCTAAGGAACTTAAGTCAAGCAATCTTTTCTCACCAGCAAGTTTAAAATCTCTATTCAGTTCTTTCACTGCCCAATAAGCTTTGTGTTCTAATTCTAAAGGAAAGTGACAAGCTTTACCATAAACCATTTTGTAAGGATACATTCCCATAGGATTTTTATAAGAAGTTCTATATGCCCATAAAGCATCATTCTTCTTTTTAGCCCAATTTTTTATGGATCTATTAACAGTCTTTTGCAAGATGGATTTAATTTCTCTATTTGAAAGTTCTACTTGCCCACTGGTTTAAGGGTGATAAGCTGAAGCAATTCTATAATTAACATCATACTTAGCAAGGGTCTACCTAAAACCACCATGAATAAAATGAGAACCTCCATCAGTCATAAGATATCTAGGCACACCAAACCTAGGAAAAATAACATCTTTAAGCATTTTTAAAGAGGTCTTACCATTAGCACTATTTGTAGGTATGGCTTGTACCCACTTTGTAACATAATCAACAGCAACAAGGATATGAGTATACCCTTTTGAAGGAGGAAAAGGACCCATAAACTCAGATCCTGAACAATCAAATGGTTCAATAACAAGAGAATAATTCATAGGCATTTCATTGCGTCTAGAAATTTTACCAACTCTTTGACATTCATCACATGATAGAATAAACTTTCTTGCATCTTTAAAAAGAGTAGGACAATAAAAACCTGATTGTAAAACTTTTTGTGTGGTCTATCTCCAGCATGATGTCCTCCATAAGCACTACCATGACATTTTCTCGATATCTCTTGTTCATATTCTGGAACACACCTCCGCATAATACCATCTACTCCTTCTTTGTATAAATGTGGGTCATCCCAAAAGTAATGCCTCGGATCATAGAAGAATTTCCTTCTTTGCTGGGCTGTAAAGGTTGGAGGCAAATACTTGGAAACAATAAAGTTAGCATAATCATCATACCACGGACTCTCTCTTGGTTTACCTATATTGTAGCCAACTGTTCATTTGGAAAACTATCATTAACAGGCATAGGATCAAAAGAAATATTTTCCAAACGATATAAATTATCAACAACCGGATTTTCCACACCTTATCTATGATATGTAGATCAAACTCTTGTAAAAGCAACACCCATCTAATAATCCTAGGCTTAGCATCTTTCTTTTTCATAAGGTACTTAATAGAAGCATGATCAGTATCAATGGTAACTTTTCACTACTAGGAAAAGGCCTATCAGTGGCGCATCATTTTGGGACTTCTGTGGCACATATGGGATACTCCAATGTTATCTCGCCACTAAAGTGCAGTTATGTGGCGCATATTGAAATGCGCCACGGAAGTCTGAAAAACTTCTGTGGCGCATATTGCCAAAATGCGCCACAGAAGTACCGAACTAGATCTCAAACTTCTGTGGCGCATTTTGCCAATATACGCCACAGAAGTTTTTTTCAAATTTCAAACAAAAAACCCGGCCAGAATCTGGCCGGAGGTAGTGCTTGCCGGAGGTGGGGGTCGCCGATGGAGGAGATAAGGAGGACACCGATGGAGGAGGTGGAGGTCGCCGGTGGAGGAGAGGAGGAGTCCACTGGAGGAGGAGGAGGCCGCCGGAGGAGGAGGAGAGGAGGAGGAGGAGGATAAGGTCGCCAGAGGAGGAGCTCGCAGGGGTGGAGGAGAAGGAAGGTGGGAGGAGGAGGAGCTCGCTGGGGTGAACGAGAAGGAAGGTGGGAGGAGGAGGAGCTCACCGGGGTGGAGGAGGAGGAAGGTGGGTGGAGGAGGGAGGAGCTCACCGGAGTGGAGGAGGGAGGAGCTCACCGGGGTGGTGGTGCAGGAGGAGGAGGAGAAGCTCACCGGGGTGGTGGTGGAGGAGGATGAGGAGGAGGAGGATCTCACCGGGGTGGAGGAGGAGGAGGAGAAGGTGAGGAGAATGAGAGAAGAAGGTGAGGAGGGAAAGGAAGGAGGAGAGGAAGAGTATAAGAGAGGGAGAAGGGGCGGGATTCAAATTTCGAATTTTGGCCAAGACTTCTGTGGCGCATATGGAAGAAATGCGCCACAGAAGTTTGTCCTCCTTTTTTATTTTTTGCAGGAAAAAAAGATCTTTTGGCCATAACTTTTTACTCTTTTTGAATTTAAAAATCTAAATAATTGCTAAACGACCGGAGGTTGCTGCGAGCGGATGCGAAATCTCGTCATTTTGGTATATTATACGTATTTTTCCGACATCGTATGCAAAAGTTACGGCCGTTTTACCGTGGCATAAACTTTTTTTGCATAAAAAGTCCAAATGCATGTTTGTTAATTTTTCTACAAACTAGACCACATTACCTATCACTATGTGAAAGGATTTTATTTTTTGAAGTGTTTTTCATTTTCTATTATTTTTTGCAAGGCTAAAAAGGCGATCCACGGTCATATGCGCCACAGAATGTTGGTCAGAGTACAGTCAACGAGATTCCGTGGTAGGGTCCACCCGAGCTTTCTGTGGTGCATATGGGCATATGCGCCACAGAAGTTCCAACTTCTGTGGCGCATACGGACATATGCGCCACAAAAGTTGGAACTTCTGTGGCACGTTTTTCCTATATGCGCCACAGAAGTGTGAAGACTTCTGTGGCGCATTTTCTGAAATGCATCACTGGACAACTTTTGTGGCGCATGGTCAGAACCATGCGCCACAGAAGGTCTGTCTATCTATAGCTAGTTTCCTAGTAGTGTTTGAATCAACAATATAGGGTCTAAACTTATCACAAGCAAAGATTATAGCTAAGAACTCCTTTTCAGTAGTAGCATAATTCTTTTGAGCAGCATCAAGAGTCTTACTAGCAAAATGAATAATATTCAATTTTTTATATACTCGTTGCCCAAGAACAGCACCCACAGGAAAATCACTAGCATCACACATAATTTCAAAAGGTAAATTCCAATCTGGTGGTTGAACAATAGGAGCAATAGTTAAAGCTTTCTTCAAAGTTTCAAAAGCTTCCTTACAATCATCATCAAAAACAAAAGGTACATCTTTTTGGAGAAGATTTGTAAGGGGCTTTGAAATTTTTGAGAAATCTTTAAGAAACCTTCTATAGAAACCAGCATGACCAAGGATACTACGAATACCTTTCACATCCCTAGGACAAGGCATTTTCTCAATTGCTTCAATTTTGGCTCTGTCTACTTTAATACCTCTTTCAAAAAAATTGTGTCCAAGAACAATCCCTTCATTAACCATGAAGTGGCATTTATCCCAATTAAGAACAAGATTAGTTTCTTCACATATCTGCAAAACTTTATCAAGGTTGTGCAAACAATTATCAAAAGAAGTTCCATAGACGGAGAAATCGTCCATGAAAACTTCCACAATTTCTTCACAAAAACCATGAAAGATAGTAGACATACATCTCTGAAAAGTAGCAGGATCATTACATAAAGAAAAAGGCATACGCCTATAAGCATAAGTTCCATAGGTACAAGTGAAAGTGGTTTTCTCTTGGTCTTGTGCTCTCACAGAAATTTGAGAAAACCTAGAATAACCATCAAGAAAACAAAAGTGAGTATTTTTAGACAACCTTTATAGCATTTGATCAATAAAAGGCAGAGGATAATGATCTTTCTTAATGACTTTATTCACCTTTCTAAAATCAATGCACATCCTATAACCAACAACTACTCTTTGAGGAATAAGCTCATTAGGCACACCAGTTATTCCTCCTTTCTTAGGGACACAATGAACAGGACTAACCCAATTATTATCAGCAATAGGAAAAATAATACCAGCATCAAGAAGTTTTAATACCTCATTTCTTACCACTTCCTTCATCTTAGAATTTAAACGATGTTGATGTTCAACAACTGGCATTGCATCAGGCTCTATATTAATAGCATGCTGACATATAGTACGAGAAATCCCTTTTAAATCATCAAGAGTATACCCCATAACTCCTCTATGCTTCTTCAATACTTCCAATAATCTTTCCTCTTCCTTTTCTGAAAGTTTAGAACTAATAATAACAGGATATATTTTCTTATCATCTAGATAAGCATATTTAAGATCATCAGGTAGAGGTTTTAAATCGAAAACAGGATCCCCTTTAGGTGGTAGTGTGGTACCCAAATCTTCCACATGTAGGTTATGCTTAAGCATCTTAGGTTGACGAAGGAAAATCTCGTCAATCTCATTTCTTTCCTTCATGAAGACCTCACTTTCATGATCTTCCATATACTGTTGCAAGGCATTGTTAGGATCAAGAGAAATAGCAGAAAGTTATTCAACCCTAAAATCCTCATTAGGCAATTCATTTTCATAAGAAGTTTTAGCAAATTTGGAAAAATTAAACTCATAAGATTTTCCATCAAACTTATTTAAAACTTTGTCCTTCTTACAATCTATAATAGCTCCACAAGTGTTCAAGAAAAGTCTACCAAAAATGATAGGACAAGTTTTACTAGCAGCTGAACCAAGCACTAGAAAATCAGCAGGATATTTAATCTTACCACAAAGAACTTCCACATCTCTTACAATGCCAATTGGACAGACTGTCTCTCTATTATCAAGGTGAATAACCACATCAATGTCCTCTAGTTCAAAAGGACCAATTTCATGCATAATTTTCTTGTAAAGCTCATAAGGAATAGCACTAGAACTAGCACCAATATCACATAAACCATAATAGCAATGATCACCAATTCTAACAGAAAGCACAGGGACACTGCCTTACTAGCTTTACTAGGATGAGATACGATATTAGAAGCATCTTCACAAAAGATAATGTGCCCATCTTCTACATTTTTAGTGACAAGATCTTTTGCAGTGGCTACTACATGTTCAATATTTATTTGTTCATCAGGTTCCACAACTTTCTTTGTACTTTTTCTAACCATATTAGCCATAATAGAGTGTTCCTTTACCTTGGTAGGGAAAGGTATTTTCTCAATATAGGGTTCAGTCAAAATAGGATCAATAGTACAAACTTCAGTATTTCTAACAAGAACATGATTAACAACATCTTTATAAGGTTCATGGTACTTGTCCCACTTATTTTTAGGAATTTATATATAAGAGGCAAAGGCCTTAAAACAATTGGCAATACTTTGAGAATCAAAACCATACTCAGTTCTAATATCATGAAAGTCATCAGTTCCCATAAAAGATTTAATGCATTCATAATCATAGTTTATACCTGACTTTCTTCCTTTGTCATTCTCCCATGCTTCAGTGTTTTCTTGCATACGGTCTATTAGATCCCATTTAGTTTCTTCCTTCATACGTGTGAATGATCTAGCACAAGAAGCATCTAATAAATCTTTATCATAAAGAGAAAGCCTTGCATAAAAGTTATTAGTAATAATATTATTAGGGAGTTCATGAATAGGACATTTAAACATTAGTAACTTCAATCTCCCCCAAGCTTAGGTTGTACTCTCTCCATCGCGAGGCCAAAAATTATATATTTGGTTCCTATCCTTATGAATCTCACTGGGAGGATAGAATTTAGAATAAAATAGAGGTACCATTTCCTCCCATTCCATAGATTGTCCATTCTTCGGCAACTTATACCATTCTTCAGCTCTTCCTTTCAATGATATAGAGAGTAACTTCTTCCTAACTTGTTGCGTCGTGATACCTGCACACTTAAACAACCCGCATAATTCATGGATAAAAAGCAAGTGATTACCAGGATGGACAGTTCCATCTCCAAAATAATAATTATCCATAACACGATCAACAATTTTTGTAGGTATCTTAAAAGGATCTATCTCAACAAGTGTTGGTTCATCTACTACCCTAGCAGTGGTAGTAGATTTCCCAAACAGGAAACCAAGTGGGTTATCCATATTGGAAACAAAGTAACAAACAGAAATAAAAGGCAATACTCATAGTAGAAGTTTCCTTCACCAGTTCCACTCTTCATTAGCGCTTCACTCCCCGGCAATGGCACCAGAAAATAGTCTTGATGACCCACAAGTATAGGGGGTGTGTCGTATTACTTTTGATAAATAGGAGTGTCGATCCCAACGAGGAGCAGAAGGTGTTGACTAGTGGTTTGGAGCAGGAAATCTCTGTAATACTTAGCAAACGGATTTTTAGGGGTTTTTGATAAAGCAAGGAAATAAAGTGCAAGTAAACAAATACAGCAAATAATTGCAGCAAGTGGCCCAATCCGTTCTTAGCAAAGGACAAGCCGATTGTAATACTTATGAGGACCAAACGTTCTCGAGGACACATGTGAATACTGTCAAGTGCTTTCGTTTCATATAGCTGATTAACCTTCTTTGGTTTGATAAGTGTTGTGTGGGTGAACCTTTACTAATGTACTGACCTTACTAGGACTAATACATACTTGTGATTAAACCCCTTGCAAGCATTCGCAACTACAATAAAGTAATTAAGATAAAAACCTAACCACAGCCCTAAACTCTGAGATCCTACACTCCCTTGTGCAAAGGTTTCCTAACGGGGGTTCAGGTTTCTGTCACTCCGGCAACCCCACAATTAGTAGCCAAATACACAATGCATTCCCCTAGGCCCATAAATGGTGAAGTATCATGTAGTCGACGTTCACATGACACCACTAGAAGAATAGCACTAGAACTTAAATACTAAACCATTGAATAATACCTCAACACAATTCCACTACTAACAACATGACTTCTCCCATGTCCTCAAGACCTAAACGAACTACTCACGAGACATCATATGGATCAAGATCATAGATGATATGATGATGAATAACAATCTAAACATAAACAATAATTCAATGGTTCCACTTACAAGCATCAACTACAAAAGTAATCAACACCGGGAAAGTTTCCCCTAAGAACTATGCAAGATTCAACACAATTGTTACAGCGGGATGGAGTTGTGATGATGGTGCTGGTGGAGATAGTGGTGTGGATGATGATGATGATCCCGATGAAGTCTAGTTTGATGACGATGTTGATGGCGACGATCTCCCCTCTCTGGTAAGGAATTTCCCTGGCAGAAATTTGTTTGCTGGAGAGCTCTTTCTCTCTTTGTGGTTTCCGCCCCGCAGAGGCGGCGGAATCTTTCTGTGGTCGCTCCCTGTGTCTTAGGGTTTCGAGGAGAAGATATAGGCGAAAGGGTGGAGCCATAGGTGGGATAGGGTGGCCATACCCCCTGGTGGCATGGCACAGGGTGGCCCGTGCAGGGGGTGTGGGCCCCCTGTGGCCCATCTCAGCCTCCCCTTCTGGCATCCTTTGTCTTCTGGAAAAATAGGATTTTCTGTGTATTTTCTGGTATTTTTTTATCTTCATGAAAATTGCAACCAAACACCGCTTTTTCCATCAGAATCCTGACTCCGGCAGTTCATCCTCCAAGAATCATCCATCATGCAAAAATAGATGAAACAACATAAGAATCACCTCTTAATATGAAATATATCAATGAATAACAACAAATTATGATATAGAATAGTGATGCAAAATGGACGTATCAAGGTTGTTGGGGTACCTAAAGTGTGTCCGATCATGGATGCACCACTGCTTTGCGGTTCTGGACTTGATGGTGCTGGACCAGCTGGACCAGATGGACTTCATCACGATTTTGAGATCGGCAAGAGATCGACTACATCACAAACGAGTTCATACTCGAAAAAGCTTTCGGTCTTCAAGGGTATGTATTCTATGTATGTATATCCACCTATTGCTTGTATCTAGCTAGATGGATCTTGGCGCTTGTAGTTCCCATCGTAGGAAAATTTTTGTTTTCTATGCTGTGAACCCGTCAGTGGTATCAGAGCCGGATCTATGCGTAGATGCTTTACACGGGTAGTACACATATGAGTATGTGGGTGCTGATGGTCATGTTATTGCTTCTTTCTTGTATTTTGGATATTGGTGGCATAGTGGGATGAAGCGGCCCGGACAAACTTTACATGTCCTCGCACATGAGACCTGTTCCACGCTTGACATGCAATTAGTTTTGCATAAGTGGCTTGCGGGTGTATCTCTCCTACTATAGTCAATATCTAATTTACAACGGGTTGCAAATAATTTGATTATCATCATTGTGGTTCCATGTTCGTAGGTAAGAACATTTTCTATCTCTGAAAGCCTCCAGCCACGTAAAACATGCAAAATATAAATTAGAGGCGTCTAGTTTTTGGTTTTGCCGGGCAAGTACTATGATATGGTAGTGTTATAATTTGTAGTATGGATTGATACTATTGAAAATTATAATATGACAAAGTGTAAGTTCCATAGACCTTGGACTTACACATATAGGAATGATAAAGATCATTCCACGATGCATAAGATGGTGATCAAGTGGAAGAACCATATCATATCACTATATCATATGATGTTTGTTTGCATCTTATATTGCTTTTTTGGCGTTTTAGTAGCATTATAAGATGATCCCTCATTTAGATATCAAGATAAAAATGTGTTTTCCCTTAAGTATGCGCCAACTATGTTTCGTCGCTTCAAGACATCACGTGATGATCGGGTGTACTTGAATCCACGATCATATCTCGGGTGTAAGACATTTTTACACACGCGAATACTAAGGTTCTTACTTGGCGATCCTAGCATGTACAGACATGGCCTCGAAACACGGACCAAAAGGTTAAGCATGAGTCATATGTTTGATATGATGACCATATAGATGCTCGCCTTTGAAGCTACACCGACTCACATGATGATCGAACTTGGTGTAGTGGATTTGGTTCATGTAATCACCAAAAAGACACGAGGGGTGTCGTTTTTGAGTGGGACTTTATTTCTAATTTGGATTAGTAGAACTCAGTTTATCATAAAATAAATTAAAGTGAATTTGCAGAATTTGTTGGGGTCGTTGGCATTCGTTCACCACCTTATGATTAGTTGTAATTGAGATAATAGAACTATAGAATTCTGGATATTTAATTTAAGAACTGGTATCGTATTGTTTTAAGTGTCAATTTAAAGTTTAAAGTCCTATTGCAAACTTTTAGCAAACTCCATGAAATTTAATAATTAGTATTAAATTGAGAGTGATAATTCCAGTGTTAGTATCTAAAGTATCATGTTTGCCTCCATGATTCTTGATATTCAAAAGTTGTTTTAAATATCAAGGTTATCTACGAGCTGAAAGAATTGTTTCAAAAACCATCATGTGTGACAGATATTACGATATCTAAAATGATGTTTTGGTTGCAATATGATAGAGTATAATACATGTTCTCATATTGGATGAGAATTTGCAAAGGTTGGAGATGCTAGACATCCTAATCATCCAAAAAGGTTTTGGAAAGTAACATTATACCCATGATTCGCCTTTATAAGCTACATTAGCTTGATAATCAAAGTTGTCATGATAAGGATGAATAGAAGATGTAAGTGAAATGTTTACTGCACTAAAATATTACTAAAGAATGGATTTTGAAAGAACGCCAAACATTTGATGATGGTGATTAACTTCAAAGTGCAAGTCCAAAGGTATTAGTATTTTACTATACACGCTTTGGACTATGTGTCATATGTATGGCACCACTATTGATGTTGGTAGATTCTTTTAAAGGGCTAAAGGAAATGCTGAAAGAGAATCTATAAAATATTTGGCAGAAAAGACTGGAAAAGTCAAGTTAAGGTATATAGATGATATACATGTTATGGTTGTATTCTATGCTTGTTAAACAATGTGGTTCTTGGGTATTGGATACCGATTTGGTGGTATGAAATTTCACACAGAATGACGCAATTCATCAACCAAAATGGCCTAAGTAACTAGCAAGAGAATATGTGATGATGTTCATCGAAAACAAACAAGCTGTTGTTTGTATTTCTTGTTGACATCAAAGATTTGTTTTAATAATTGCTATTTAAATCAGGTATTATGAGAAAAAATATTGTTCAAATAATTACCGTATTCCATATAAGATGGATGATTTACAAATCTAGTTGGAGAAATCACGTCCAAAAAATCTAATGCTAAAATGTCGCAAGACAAATGAATGAAAGAACACTTACGAAGTGACATCACCGTTTAAATTATATTTGAAAAAAAACATGAAGAAACTCCATGTTCATGGATTTTTGGATTCGTTGATTTTGATCAAATGACGCTTGTGAGACTTTCCTCGGGATAATTGAACCTTCGTTCAAAGGCCAAAGAAGAACGAACGACTAAATTATTGGAATTTATACATATCGACGTATATAGTCCATTATGTGTAGTCGTGAGCGATGGATTTCAACTTCATATGCTTTCTCCGGAAATTTGAGTGAACAATCACTTAATGAGGAAGAGGTGTGAAATATTTGAAAAAGTTCAAAGACTTTCAATATGAAATGGAAAATCATTGTAACAAGAAAATAAATAATTTATGATTTGATCATAAAGGGATTTATTTGAGTTGCAAGTTTAGCAAAACACCTAGATTTGCATCTCCCGAAACACCATAGGAATATGAAGTGTTCGCGATTTGTAATTAAACCTTGTTTGACATGGTTAGATCAAAGGTGTTATTTAAAGATGCCATTATGTTTTAAAAGATGAAAGCTTTAGAGACTACCACTTTTACACTAAAAAGAGGTCCATCTTGATCCATTGAAATGACACCATATAAGTTATGGTTTGGGGTAAAACCCAAGTTGTCCTTTCTTAAATTTTGGCATGCTAAGCATAAGTAAGATGCTTACAACCAAAGTCAGATGAGCGTGTCTTTGTAGGTTATTTTCAATAACCGTTGGGTATTCCTCCATACCGAGGACAAAAGAGTTTTTCGCTTGAAACATGAAGTTTCTTGAAAAAGGAATTTTCGCAAAAGTTAAGTGGGAGTACAACAGAACTTTGATAAGGTTGATGAACCTTAGCTATATGTGTTGAGTTGCGCAGCGCCGAAAAAATGTTCCGGAGGCAGCTCCAATACTCATGGCTCACTTGCCTCAAAGGTTGTGGTCATAGAGGTCTAAGTTCCTATTGAACCAAGTAGGTCGGGTAAACAATAAAATACTAAGATTTGAGAGTTAATCATTATTGTTTGACAATGATGAACCGACTACATGCAAAGAAGCGATGATGGGCCCTGACTCCGTCAAATGGCTTGAAGCCATAAAATCCGTGATAGTTTCATACACGAGAAATCAAGTTTTTTGAACTTGGAAGACCCTCCAGAAAGGTGTAAAAACCTATTGGTCGTGTTTGGATCTATAAATAAACAGACATGGATGTTTCACATCTATGAAATAGTCGACATGTCAGTAAAGATTTTACGACAATGTTCAAGGAGTTCACTATGACAAGATTTGATATTTCATAGCGATATTTAGTCTGAACGGATTAATGTAGAAACCACTACATATAATTTTGGTATATGGTAGTTGAATAAACTAAACAAAGTTCTTCAAATAGAATGGTTACCTAGGACACGTACATGACAAGATCCAAAGGATTTTGTTAAATTCAAAGGATGCTAAAAAGGCATGCAAACTTCAACGGTTGAAGTAAGCATCGCGGAGTTGGAATCTTCACCGTGATGAAACTGTTAAAGGAGTTAAATTTCATCGGAGACGATGAAGATGCTTGCATTTGCAAGAAATTAAGTGGGAGCGGTAAGACACATTTCTAATACATTATGAGGAGTCTTATTGTTGATTTTAAATGATGTATCTTTTATTGACAAAGGTTAAGAATTTAATTTCGATGAAAGATTTAGGCAAAACCCGAATATTAGGCATAAAGGTCTATATGATAGATTGTGATGCTAATATGGTTATGCCAGACGTACATATATGAGATATTGAATGAGTTCAATATGGAAATGATGAGAAAAGGTTCTTGTCGCATGGAAAGTAAGATTCAAGTGTGTTGACACTTGATAAGTGAAACAAGATTCAAGTGCTTTGACACTTGATGAGTGCAATCACAAGAATGTTTTGATCAATCATACCGCAATATGTACACATCCAAATATGTCATATGCTCTGAATGTTATGAGCATATACCAGAATGAATCATAAGATGATCATTGGATGATAGAAAGGATATTATTATAATATTTTGGAAGAATTAAGAATATATTCTATTTGTATAAGAGACAAATAGTTTATTTTAAAATGACACTAGTTTTGTCACAAGATACAAATTAAGTTTATCTCAATTTAAACTATGTGTGGCACAATGTAATGGAAAGGAGATTCCATGATGGATTTGGATGAATTCCAAACTTAAGACATTGTGAAGGATACTACAACAAAAGGCTAAGTATATGATTGCTATAGTAGTAGCAAAGGAGGGAATTTGTGTCAAATAGTTTGTTATCAACTAAGGTGTGGTTCAGAACGGGCTAGTACTATGAAGGTATATTGTATGACAATTATATCAACATATTTAACCCAAGGAACTAAAGGTCTCACCAAAAGACCAAATTTATACAATGCCATCTCATTAGAGAATGAGTGATGCGTAAAGACACAAAGACATGCAAATACACACGGACCTAAAAGTGTCAAATCCGGATATTATGTTAACCACTAGCAGTCGCGTATATACAACATCAGAGAGGCATAGGTGTTCAATATGCAAAGTTATTGACTCTAGTGCAAGTGGGAGACTGAAGGGAATATGCCTGAGAGTCAATAATAAAGTGGTTATTATCTTATTCCTTGTTTATGATAAATGTTTATTTTGCATGCTATAATTGTATTAATACAGAAACGTTAATACATGTGTGTTTAATAAACAAATAGAAGGTTCCTATTTATGCCTCTCTTATAAACTAGCTTGTTGATTAACAAGATGATCAAAGGTTTCCTGATCATGGACATTGGATGTTGTTAATAATGAGGTCACAACATTGTTGGAATGATGTGATGAACATTCATCCGAAGTATAGCATTACGATCAAAGTCATTGTGTTTATATTTCTATAACATCATACGAAGTAATCCTAGTCCTTAGACCATGAGATCATGTCAAGAACTAACACTGGAAGAGTATCTTGAAAACATCAAACGCCACACCATAACAGGGCGACTATAAAGATGGGTTCAGTGCTAAGAAGGTGTTATGTAGAGGCTCATGGATCAAGAGATGAATTTTTCCATCCAGATGACGGATAGATATACTCTGGGCCCTCTCGGTGATATCACATTAATTAGCTTGCAAGCAAGTGATGAGATCACTAAAATGTTATATCACGAACAAGAAAAGAGTACATGTCGGTAATGATATCAAACTAGGTATGGAGATACCGATGATCGAATCTCGGACATGTAATATATCGCGAGACAAAGGGATTGAGTTACATGCGTATAAGGTTCACACGATCACAGAATTCATCGTTGCATGTGTGGCAGTCGGTACGGATCTCCAGGTCCCGCTGCTGATTATAGATCGGAGAGGTGTCTCGATCATGTCTGAATTATTCGCGATCTGTAGGGTGACACACTTAAGGGATACCAACACCATTTGGAGCAAATAAGATGCCAGAGAAGGAATTACAAAGTGTAGGAATTTATTTCACTAGACACCGGAATTGTTTCGGGTGAAATTGCTAAAAAAAATCTGCATGTGAAATTGAATACTAGCAAGGGGTTTTATGTGAATTTTTGTTAATTAATGTAATTAAAAAAATTCTGAATAAATAAATAAAAGAGTTTTATTTAACTGAGAGCTTGCATTAAATTTGGTGGAAATTTAATGGATATGAGTGGATTTTTGAGTGGAGGAATATTTATGTGAGTGGAGGCTTTTCATTTTGAGTGGGAGCTCCACCCACATGAATGTGGAAGAGGTGGGGGTGGCCACCATGGATGGGCACCATGCCCCTTGGTTGCCCCCCTCTCCCTATAAAAATCCCCCCTCTCCTCCTCTCATATGACACCTCCTCGTGAAGGATATCTCTCTCCCCTTTAGAAGTCCCCCATGGTCTCGGATCAGCGAGATACATGTTCCCGGTGGATTTTTCTGGAAGGATTTGTTGCTTCCGCTGCTTCACTAGAGTGAGGCGCGGAGGTTGTCGGGGTACCTGAACGTGTGTGCGATCACGGATGCACCACTTCTTTGTGGTGTTGGACCGGCTAGACCAGATGGACTTCATCACGATCTTGAGATCGGAAAGAGATTGACTACATCACCAATGAGTTCATACTTGAAAAAGATTTCGGTCTTCGAGGATATGTATTCTATGGATGTATATCCACATGTTGCTTGTATCTAGATAGATGGATCTTGGCGCTTGTAGTTCCCATCGTATGAAAAAAATTGTTTTCTATGATGTGAACACTTTAGTAAGGTGGTATAGTATTTTTGAAAAATGTGCTGATAGCATTTTGAATTAGCCATTTGATGGTTGCTTCACAAAACCATCCATTTTTTGCACTCGAAAAATGGAAAATGGCTTTTTGGTGCGAGGAAAAGGAAAACTTCCTCCTGAAACATTGTTCGCCATCCCATGATGCACATGTATGAACAATATGGACACATTATCACAAACTATGCCTTCATTCTAGCCATAACATTGGTCATTTGACCCGAAAGCCAAGAAACCTCGAACGAGATAGGTCATTTTGTGAAGGTTTTTTAGAGACATAATCAATATACCAGGTTTCATATTTTTCCTTATAACTATGGCACATAATATGACACCACATGAGGTTTCACATTGTTTGAATCGTTTTTTAGTTTCTTGTGCCTGTTTTAAACTATCGTTAAACTTTGTCGAACGGCGGGCATGAAGATTCTTAGCTCGGGGATGAGACTCGCTAAACTTTGAGTGGATCTCTGATGAAACAGCATATTGTTAACCTAAAAATGATTTTTAAGAAATCATGAGCATCCGATCATGTACCCGTACTTCATATCTGACCCACTTCTTACCGATTCGGCAGGAATTTGTCTTTTTCACCAGGGATAGACGAAAACGTTTGAGATCCCCCTGTTAGGACGTTATCTATTTAAGGTGGTCTAGTATTTTTTTAAAATGTGGTGGTAGCATTTTGAACTATCCATTTGGTGGTTGCTTCACAAAACTGCCTGTTTTTTGCACTCGGAAAATGGAAAATAGCTTTTTTGTGCGACAAAAAGGAAAACTTCCGCCTAAAACATTGTTCGCCATCCCATGATGCGCATGTATGCACAATATGGATACATTATCACAAACTATGCCTTCATTCTAGCCATAACATTGGTCATTTGACCCGAAAGCCAAGAAACCTCGAACAAGATAGGTTATTTTGTGAAGGTTTTTTGAGACATAATTAATATACCAAGTTTGATATTTTTACTTCTAATTATGTCACATAATATGACACCACGTGAAGGTTTCGCATTGTTTGGATCGTTTTTTAATTTCTTATGCCTGTTTTAAACTATCGTTAAACTTTATCAAACAGCGAGCATGAAGATTCTTAGCTCGGGGATAAGACTCGCTAAAATTTGAGTGAATCTCTGATGAAACAGCATATTTTGAACCTAAAAATGATTTTTGTAAGTGTAGAGACCTGAACCCAATAAGGTACAAGTCCCTGTGTTTACAGTGCTAGTCCCTGGATCGATTAGCTAGCACCCACGGTTTAAGATGTAATATCAAGAAACAAAGTTCAAATTACAACTCATATCCAGGAATAAAATAGTTCATTACAACTTACATAGCCCATACGGCTATCTTATTACAGAGCAACAGATATAACTATAAAGCATGGAGTCCTTCATCTTTATATGCCACAGGCAAACATGTTGGTTGTAGACTTGTAATCCCTACTCAACAAACTTCACTAACATCAAACAAACCTGCAACATAATAAATTACAGCCACAAGGGTCAATACATTTGAATTGTATTGGCAAGTGATATCATATTGATATGGAGAATCTAACATCTACATGAATATATGGCTAAATGGAGTTTTGGCTGGCCTTTGCATAAAATAAGTTTTTCCTATCCTTTGTAAAATAGTTTTTCTCTTTTTCAAAACACTTCATCAAACATGGCACACTGGATGTACACCAGTTTCTACCCTTGTTCACCCAACAAGTTTTAACTTAGAGAAATTGGGATGAGGAGATCCTTGATCATTTCAATGTCTTTGATGCTCAAAATTGTCCATGACCGGGGACACGGCTAAGTACTTAGTTTTTACCCTCTCGAGAGGTGGTGCACTTTCCCCACAAGACTCGACATGCATCGACACGAGACTTTTCCGAAGAAATCCCTCAGACCACCATGGACATGTTCCATCCTATCATCACTGCCATCTTCTGTCCATCTGGCTGAGTTCTTGCAACCTAGTTGGTCAAGGCAGAGCCCATATGCCATGAGGTTGCACTGGAAGCTTCTCAACACTAAACATCTCAAATCTCTTTGTTCCTGGGTGGCCATCCACAAGTGAGATACACCAGGGTAAACCATAGAAATGGGCCCTGAGTAACCACTCAACAAAAATCCATCTATACAAGTACATTTCCACCCAGGTGTTTCATTAACATCGGTTGTTTTCATTAGTCCAAAACAATATTTGTATTTTCATAAGACATCATATTATGATTTCCACCCACAAATCTATATAGCTAGACTAAGCATTCTAAACTTACCATGTTTCCTATCTTTAGGAAATACTACCAAGGTAGATACTATAGGATTTGCACAGCATAGAAATATTTAAAATAGTCCTAACATGCATACTACAAAAATATCACTAATGCAATATTGAAAAGATAGGACTTTTGATGACCAAAGTATCACTTGCATTTTTAGTAGAAAATCTAGGTACTCTCCTTGATCTTGCAATTTTCACACTCCTCAAGGTTCACTACATCACAATCAAGCAAAGCACACATTCAAAACTAGAACACAAACAAATAATAAAACAAAACAAGAAAACAAAGAAATGCATGCAAGCATGCAAAAGGTTATTTTATTGAAAAATTTGTTTCTAACAAGGTTCTAAACATTTCAAAACACCTACTGGTCTTTTATAAAACTGGAAATTCATTTGAAACCAACTTAGTGAAAATAAGTCATTTAAATCATTTTTCTTTGGTTAGAAAAGCTTTTATTCAAAGGAATAATTTGTAGTGTCAAAAAAACATATTTTTAATTTCAAGTGTTAGTGTTTATGGTCAGAGGGTTCAAAACAAAACCATTTGCAAAAGGATTTACTCAAAAACAGTTTTTAGAACAATTTTTATATTCAAAATAGCCCTAAACAAGTCTATGCATAAAACTCTAATTTTTTCTAAGCAAATTACGAAAGTAAGGCCATAGATGTAAAGGTATCATTTTTATGAATATATAGACACCTAATTTGTAATTTTTGGAATTACAGATCAAAAGTTATGAATTTTGTAAGGTTAAACATCTAAAAATCTTTTCTCGATTTTTGTCTGAAAAGGCCTGGCCACGTGGCACTGTCTAACTGGCTGGTACCGCTTCACGCGGATCACGCATCGCACACAGTTAGATCTAAGTGAATCTGAGCGGCTCAGATCTGCGGATACCCCTTCGTTAAGTGACCTAATCCTAACCCTTGGATACGCATCTAACGGACCTGAGCGCTAGGTCATAGACGGGCGGCGTTGCTGGCGAGCTGCGGCGGCAGCGCGTCGGGCAAGCGGTGCTCTGGCGATTCTACGGGGTAAAGGGGAGAGTGTAGGGCATTACCAGGGTCACAGTGGTGAGGAGAGCTCGGGGGTGGTCTTGGTCGAAGCAGGGGCGCACAGACTGGGCTTGGATTCCTCGCCGGAGTTTGCGTCGGCATCGGTGGTTGCAGAGGTTGACAGAGTCGATCACCTGGGGCGCAAGCAAGAGAGGCAAGGCATCAGGGAGGTGCGCACGAGTACAACGGTCACGACAGAACCTACCAGAGCGCAAGGGGCGTACAGAGTCATCGAGAATCTCTCTCTGGAGTTGCGCGCTCCGTCGGTTGCTTGAAGGTGATGACGGAGGCGAGCCTATAGAGCGCTCGCGGACGAACAGAGAGTATCAGTGCATGCGCAAGACGATGACAAGCAAACCAGTGTGAACCAGAGGGCAAGGGGAGGTCAGGGTTCACCGGAATTATTGCTGGAGTTCGTCTGTGGTCGCGGTGGTGCGAGCAAGAATACGGGCAGCCTAGTGGCTCTCTAGGCACGGGGCTTGAGGGGAACGGAGAGGAGGGAGAGGGGTTAAGTGAGCATGGTCGAGGGAGGAGATTACTGGCGCAGTTAAGCGTATTAACGCGAATGAATCCTTGAGGAAACGACAGAGGGGGAACGGGTCCTGGGCGCGAGGTTGAGGACGACGCTGACTTGGCGGGTGGGACCGGGCCGTCATTGAGGGGTGCGGGAATGGCTCGGGTGCGAAAAGAAGTAGAGGGGAGAGAGAGGTGGCCCGGGTGGGCTAGTTGGGCTGGGGTTTGCTGGGCTGGGCTGGGTTTTCTCTCTCTTTTTTTCTTACCTTTTTCCCTTTTCTATTTCCATTTTCTATTTTTATTCAAACTAATTGATTTCAACTCCAAATTGATTCAAAACTTCTCCAAATCCTTTCAGTAGGTTTTATACCAATTATTAGTGTATTATCTAGTCCAATTCAAAATTTTATTTTTAATCACTTAATATTCATTTAAAATTAAGTGAGGCATATTGGTATTTATTTAAATAAATTTTGAATATGGTTCATAAGCTATACAAAATAAACTTTTATCCTTTTAAATTATTTAAATTACTTTTATTCCATGTACTTATGGGTTTAGCCATGGTTTAAATTGTCCTTGCAATAATTCTTATTATTTTTTTCTTTGTCTTATAAAATTCATATCTTTTTATTTATAGCTCCAAAAATAGTGATTCCAATTTGTAAATTTTTATTCAATAAATATTTATCTTTATAAATCCTTTTAGGATTACTTTGTTCACAATTAAGCATTTATTTTAGCTAGGAGCTTTATTAGCCTTGGAATAATTTATTTTATCTTATAACAATCATAAGTTTTTATCCATGGTTCCAAATGGAGTGAAATCAATTCCCAAAGTTTTGTAATATTTTTGTTTACCATTAATGGTCAATTATGGATGTTGTTGCTAAATTTTTATATGGAACAAAGCCATAGTCTTAGAGTGATCTTGATGATGATTTCTTTTATTATGGTTTAGGGTTTAGGTTTAACTTTTCCAAGTGTTCAAAATCAAGATACATTTCATGCATGAATGCATTTGATTTGTTTAAAACTTTGTTTATTACTTTCTCATTCAAAATTTGTTCACGTAAAGTTTTGATGTTTCCATTTATAAACAAAAAGTTTCTTTTCCCCCTAAATTTCAACATTTATTTCTTTTGTTTGTTTATTTTTCACATTTCAAAATTTGGAAAATTTTGGGATGTGACAGACTACCACCCTTAAAAGGAATCTCGTCCCGAGATTCGGGAAGGCTAGAAACAACAAGTTACTTTCAGGACAACTAGGGTACTACCACCCTTAAAAGGATTTTAACTAGATTGCATTTTGGCTTACTTGGTGTCTTGATGTAACTTCTCGGGACAGTTGTTTGCATAGTGTCCCTTATTTTCACATTTGAAACATGTGACAAGGTTGATATCCTTTCCAAGTTTGCTTGTCTTGTTCTTCTCCTTTTCTGGACAATTTGATGCATAATGGCCAAGCTCTTTGCATTTGTGGCACATCACCTGGCTAATATCCCTCTTTATTCTTGGTATCACTATCTCTTGTTTGTTTCATTGGCCCTTCTTATTTTTGGGTCTCCCCAAGGCTACGATATCTCTTATTTCATGTTCTTCATATTTCACCACAAATGTAGGAAAACTTCCTCGGTTCTTAGAACGGTTCCTAGGATAGCGTCCATGTTTGCTCTTTTGCTCACCAAAGTTGGTTGCATTGTATGGAGGTGCATATTGAGATTTTACTTTGTCTTCATCATCCTTGGTAGAAGTTGTACCTTTATGGGTGTTTCCAAAGTCTTGATGTATTCCATCCTTAGCTTGATGTTTTATCTGTTGAACTATAGGATAGATGTGGCATTGGATAGGGACATGATCATTTCCTTCACACAAGAAACAAGTAAATTGAGATGTGGGGCATTATCTAGCTGGATGGTTCTCTTCACAATTAGGGCATTGGTCAATAATCTCTTTATAAGTGTGTCCTATGTCTCCATAGATTTTGCAGGCTTGTGTTCTTTCCATAATATCATCCTTGAAATCATTGTTGTCACAATCTCTTTGGGAAGGGTTGCTTCTCATTAGATCATCTGATTGGTCATCCTTTGCAACAATTGGGATTGGGATCCCAAGAACTTTAGCATGGACGGGTATAACTCAGTGTTGTTTGATTGTTGGCTAAAAACTGGGTTGTCACTTGATTCAACTTAGTTTGGGTAGCTAGAAGTTGTACTATCATGTGCATCTCGAGGTTGTTGTTGTCACCATCCTTGATGTTGGAGTTGTGGTCTCTTGGAGAAGTCATCTTCTTGGGTTGGAATTAGAATAGACCAAAGATTTCTAGGGAAAGAATTCTACTCATTCAAAACAAATCGCACAAAGCAATGTACAAGCAATCACAATCATGCATTCCACTCAAACAACAATGTTCAAGCATAACTTAGGCAAACAAAATATGATTGTCACACCACATAGGCTGGTATGATCAATAAATGATCAGCAAATTGGTTTTAAACGAAACACTAGTATGGTGGTCCAACTATAGGGTATCACTTGAGATCATTCGATCCTTCTTCTTACCTAGTACACAGGGAACAAGATCATGGTTTCCTTGAAAGAAATTATTGCTTCTTGGTCACAAAGCTCAAATGTGATAATGGTTCTTCCTAAGTTGTGTTTCCTTAGTCTCCAAGTCTTGAGTATTATTCTTATCTCACTTGAAGTCCTTAGTGATGTCCAAGTTGAAGTCCTTGGTGAAGCTGAAGTTGAAGTCCTTTGTGAGTTTAAGCTGAAGTCATTTGTGATGTTGAAGTCCTTGCTCATGTTGAAGTCTTTGTCCATCAAGTTGAAAAAGGGAGAGATATAGAAGCAAAACAAAATGATGAGAAAAGAGTTTAAAAGATTGTTTATAAATAATTTGGAACAATTACTACTCCTATTTCTAAGGGGTTTTGTACAATCCTAGGGTTATAATCCTACAGGCAACACAGTGCTCTAATACCATCTATAGAGGCCTGAACGCAATAAGGTACAAGTCTCTGTGTTTACAGTGCTAGTCCCTGGATCGATTAGCTAGCACCCACAGTTTAAGATATAATATCAAGAAACAAATGTCATATTACAACTCATATCCAGGAATAAAATAGTTCATTACAACTTACATAGCTCATATGGCTATCTTATTACAGAGCAGCAGATATAACTATAAAGCATGGAGTCCTTCATCTTCATATGCCACAGGCAAACATGTTGGTTGTAGACTTGTAATCCCTACTCAACAAACTTCACTAACATCAAACAAACCTACAACATAATAAGTTACGGCCACAAGGGTCAATACATTTGAATTGTATTGGCAAGTGATATCATATTGATATGGAGAATCTAACATCTACATGAATATATGGCTAAGTGGAGTTTTGGATGGCCTTTGCATAAAATAAGTTTTCCTATCCTTTGTAAAATAGTTTTTCTCTTTTTCAAAACACTTCATCAAACATGGCACACTGGAAACACACCAGGTGCTACCCTTGTTCACCCAACAAGTTTTAACATAGATAAATTGGGCTGAGGAGATCCTTGATCTTTCAATGTCTTTGATGCTCAAAATTGTCCATAACCGGGGACACTGCTAAGTACTTAGTTTTAACCCTCTCGAGAGGTGATGCACTTTCCCCACAAGACTCGACATGCATCGAGACGAGACTTTTCAGAAGCAATCCCTTAGACCACCATGGACGCGTTCCATCCTATCATCACTACCACCTTCTGTCCATCTAGCTAAGTTCTTGCAACCTAGTTGGTCAAGGCAGGGCCCATATGCCATGTGGTTGCACTGGAAGCTTCTCAACACTAAACATCTCAAATCTCTTTGTTCCTGGGTGGCCATCCAAAAGTGAGATACACCAGGGTAAACCATAGAAATGGGCCCAGAGTAACCACTCAACAAAAAATCCATCCATATAAGTACATTTCCACCCAGGTGTTTCATTAACATCAGTTGTTTTCATTAATCCAAAACAATATTTGTATTTTCATAAGACATCATATTATTATTTCCACCCACAAATCTATGTAGCTAGACTAAGCATTCTAAACTTACCATGTTTCCTATCTTTAGGAAATACTACCAAGGTAGATACTATAGGATTTGCATAGCATAGAAATATTTAAAATAGTCCTAACATCCATACTACAAAAATATCACTAATGCAATATTGAATAGATAGGACTTTTGATGACCAAACTATCAGTTGCATTTTTAGTAGAAACTATAGGTACTCTCCTTGATCTTGCAATTGTCACACTCCTCAAAGTTCACTACATCACAATCAAGCAAAGCACACATTCAAAACTAGCACACAAACAAATAATAAAACAAAACAAGAAAACAAAGAAATGCATACAAGCATGCAAAAGGTTATTTTATCGAAAAAGTTGTTTCTAACAAAGTTCTAAACATTTCAAAACACCTACTGGTCTTTTATAAAAGTGGAAATTCATTTGAAACCAAGTTAGTGAAAATAAGTCATTTAAATCATTTTTCTTTGGTTAGAAAAGCTTTTATTCAAAGGAATAAATTGTACTGTCAACAAAACATATTTTCAATTTCAAGTGTTAGTGTTTATGGTCAGAGGGTTCAAAACAAAACCATTTGCAAAAGGATTTACACAAAAACAGTTTTTAGAACAATTTTTATATTCAAAATAGCCCTAAACAAGTCTCTGCATATAACTCTATTTTTTCTAAGAAAATGACGAAAGTAAGGCCATAGATATAAAGGTATCATTTTTCTGAATCTATAGACACCTAATTTGTAATTTTTGGAATTACAGATCAAAAGTTATGAATTTTGTAAGGTTAAACATCAAAAAATCTTTTCTGGATTTTTGTCTGAAAAGACCTGGCCACGTGGCACTGTTTAACTGGCTGGTACCGCTTCACGCGGATCACGCATCGCACACAGTTAGATCTAAGTGAATCTGAGCGGCTCAGATCTGCGGATACCCCTTCGTTAAGTGACCTAATCCTAACCCTTGGATACGCATCTAACAGACCTGAGCGCTAGGTCATAGACGGGCGGCGCTGCTGGCGAGCTTCGGCGGCGGCGCTTCGGGCAAGCAGTGCTCTGGCGATTCTAGGGGGTAAAGGGGAGAGTGTAGGGCGTTACCAGGGTCGCAGTGGCGAGGCGAGCTTGGGGGTGGTCTTGGTCCAAGTAGGGGCGCACAGACTGGGCTTGCATTCCTCGCTGGAGTTTGCGTCGGCGTCGATGGTTGCAGAGGTTGACAGAGTCGAGCACCTGGGGCGCAATCAAGCGAGTCAAGGTGCGCACGAGTACAAGGGTCGCGACATAACCTACCAGAGCGCAAGGGGCGCACGGAGTCATCGAGAATCTCTCTGGAGTTGCGCGCTCCGTCGGTTGCTTGCAAGTGATGACGGAGGCGAGCCTATAGAGCGCTCGCGGACGAACAGAGAGTATCAGTGCATGCGCAAGATGATGACAAGCAAACCAGTGTGAACCAGAGGGCAAGGGGAGGTCAGGGTTCACCGGAATTATTGCTGGAGTTTGTCGGTGGTCGCGGCGGTGCGAGCAAGAATACGGGCAGCCTAGTGCATCTCTGGGCGCGGGGCTTCAGGGGAAACGGAGAGGAGGGAGAGGGGTTAAGTGAGCATGGTCGAGGGAGGAGATTACTGGCGCAGTTAAGCATATTAACGCGAAGGAGATCGTGAGGAAACGATAGAGGGGGAACGGGTCCTAGGCGCGAGATTGAGGACGACGCTGACTTGGCGGGTGGGACCGAGCCGTCATTGAGGGGTGAGGGAAGGGCTCGGGTGCGAAAAGAAGTAGAGGGGAGAGAGAGGTGGCCCGGGTGGGCTAGTTGGGCTGGGGTTTGCTAGGCTGGGCTGGGTGGGGTTTTCTCTCTCTTTTTTTCTTACCTTTTTCCCTTTTCTATTTCCATTTTCTGTTTTATTCAAACTAATTGATTTCAACTCCAAATTGATTCAAATCTTCTCCAAATCCTTTCAGTAGGTTTTATACCAATTATTAGTGTATTATCTAGTCCAATTCAAAAAAAAATTATCACTTAATATTCTTTTAAAATTAAGTGAGGCATATTGGTATTTATTTAAATAAAATTTGAATATGGTTCATAAGCCATATAATTTTATTTAAATAAACTTTTATCCTTTCAAATTATTTAAATTACTTTTATTCCATTTACTTATGGGTTTAGCGATGGTTTAAATTGTCCATGCAATAATTCTTCTTATTATTATTTCTTTATCTTATAAAATTCATATCTTTTTATTTATAGCTCTAAAAATAGTGATTCCAATTTGTAAATTTTTATTCAATAATTATTTATCTTTATAAATAATTTTAGGATTACTTTGTTCACCATTAATCATTGATTTTAGCTAGGAGATTTATTAGCCTTGGAATACTTTATTTTATCTTCTAAAAATCATAAGTTTTTATCCATGGTTCCAAATGGAGTGAAATCAATTCCCATAGTTTTGTAATATTTTTATTCACCATTAAGCATTGATAGACGAAAAGGTTTGAGATCCCCCTGTTAGGACATTTTCCATGTAAGATGGTCTAGTATTTTTGAAAATGTGGTGGTAGAATTTTGAATTAGCCATTTGGTGGTTGCTTCACAAAAACGTCCGTTTTTGCATTCGAAAAATGGAAAATGCCTTTTTTGTGCGATAAAAAGGAAAACTTCCTCCTGAAACATTGTTCGCCATCCCATGATGCACATGTATGCACAATATGGACACATTATCACAAACTATGACTTCATTCTAGCCATAACATTGGCCATTTGACCGAAAGCCAAGAAACCTCAAACAAGATAGGTCATTTTGTGAAGGTTTTTTGAGACATAATCAATATACCAAGTTTGATATTTTTCCTTCTAACTATGTCACATAGTATGACACCACGTGGAGGTTTGACATTGTTTGGATCGTTTTTTAATTTTTTATGCCCGTTTTAAACTATCGTTAAACTTTGTCGAACGGCGGGCATGAAGATTCTTAGCTCGGGGATGAGACTCGCTAAACTTTGAGTGGATATCTAATGAAACAACATATTGTGAACCTAAAAATGATTTTTGTAAGAAATCATGAACATCCGATCATGTACATGTAGTTCATATCTGACCCACTTCCTATCGATTCGGCAGGAATTTGTCTTTTTTATCAGGGATAGACGAAAATGTTTGAGACCCCCTGTTAGGACATTGTCCATGTAAGGTGGTCTAGTATTTTTTGAAAAATGTGGTGGTAGCATGTTGAATTAGCCATTTGGTGGTTGTTTTACAAAATCGCCTGTTTTTTGCACTCGGAAAATGGAAAATGATTTTTGGTGCGACGAAAATGAAAACTTTCTCCTCAAATATTGTTCGCCATCCCATGATGCACATGTATACATAATATGGACACATTATCACAAACTATGCCTTCATTCTAGCCATAACATTGGTCATTTGACCCGAAAGCCAAAAAAAACTCGAATGAGATAGGTCATTTTGTGAAGGTTTTCTTGAGACATAATAAATATACCAAGTTTGATATTTTTCCTTCTAAATATGTCACATAATTTGACACCACGCGAAGGTTTCGCATTGTTTGGATCGTTTTTTTATGCCCGTTTTAAACTATCGTTAAACATTGTCGAACGGCAGACATGAAGATTCTTAGCTCGGGGATGAGACTCGCTAAAATTTGAGTGGATATCTGATGAAATAGCATATTTTGAACCTAAAAATGATTTTTAAAAAAAAATTTGAGCATCTGATATTGTACTTGTAGTTCATATCTAACCCACTTCCTACCGATTCGGTAGAAATTTGTCTTTTTCACCAGGAATAGACGAAAAGGTTTGAGATCCCTCTATTAGTACATTGTCCATGTAAGGTGGTCTAGTATTTTTGAAAAATATGGTGGTGGCATTTTGAATTATCCATTTGGTGGTTGCTTCACAAAACCGCCCGTTTTTTGCACTCGAAAAATGGAAAATGGATTTTTGGTGTGACGAAAAGGAAAACATTGTTCGTCATCTCATGATGCACATGTATACATAATATGGACACATTATCACAAACTATGCCTTCATTCTAGCATAACATTGATTATTTGACCCGAAAGCCAGAAAACCTCGAATGAGATAGATCATTTTGTAAAGTTTTTTTTGAGACATAATAAATATACCAAGTTTTATATTTTTTATTCTAACTATGTCACATAATATGACACCACGCGAAGGTTTCGCATTGTTTGGATCGTTTTTTAATTTCTTATGCCTGTTTTAAACTATCGTTAAACTTTGTCGAACCTAAAAATGATTCTTAGCTCGGGATGATACTCGCTAAACTTTGAGTGGATCTCTGATGAAATAGCATATTGTGAACCTAAAAATGATTTTTATAAAAAATATGATACATGTAGTATATATCTGACCCACTTCCTACCGATTCAGCAGGAATTTGTCTTTTTCATCGGGGATAGACGAAAAGGTTTGAAATCTCCCTATTAGAACATTGTCCATATAAGGTGGTCTAATATTTTTGAAAAATATGATGGTAGCATTTTGAATTAGCCATTTGGTGGTTGCTTCACAAAACCTCACATTTTTTGCACTCGAAAAATGGAAAATCGCTTTTTGGTGCAACGAAAAGGAAAAATTCCTCCTGAAATATTGTTCGTCATCCCATGATGCACATGTATGCATAATATGGATACATTATCACAAACTATACCTTTATTCTAGCCATAACAATCGTCATTTGATCTGAAAGCCAGAAAACCTCGAATAAGATAGGTCATTTTGTGAAGGTGTTTTTAATACATAATAAATATACCAAGTTTGATATTTTTCCTTCTAACTATATCACATAATGTGACATCACGCGAACGGTTTGCATTGTTTGGATCTTTTTGAATTTCTAATGCCCATTTTAAACTATATATAATGTTTTATGTTTCACTTAATTTTTATTTATAAATATGTAATATTTGAGTGTAGATAGATAGATCTTATTTTTCTGCAAATTTTGATATATTATTTGTATTTTCATGAATTAGAATAATTTAGTTATGATTTTTTAAAAATTAATGAGATAAACGGAAAAATAGTTATGGCTAAAATTAAATGGAAAAAAATCTGAAGGCCTGGCCGTCGGCACAGACTAACTAATTTTTTACCTAACGTTGTTTTTATCGCCATGTCTAAACTGAAGCTACGCCGAGGGCGGTACGTACGTCGAGGGCCACCGTCGGCACAATCCTCTCTACTACGCTGATGGCCACGCTACGCCGAGGACTACCCTCGGCACCTTCTATCTACGCCGACAGCCGGGCTAGGTGGCTGGCCAGGAAAGACCGCTACGCAGATGGCTCCGACATTTAGTCGTCGGCGTCTCCAGATTCTCCTGTAGTGTCTCCAACACAGGCACACATGAATGGATTAATGTTGGGCTGAAATCTCACGACCTGCCCAGTTTCGAAGTATGTGGAGTCGCAGCAGAAAAGCCCAGCTATCCAAAGCCTGATAATTTGGAAGACGAGGATCGATGACGCAAACGAGCGTTTGACCCCGACTGGAGTCGTACATGTAGTAGTACAAGCGGTACGCATCACGCTGAAGAGTGTGCCGTCTGCGTGTGTACCCACTCGATCAGATCGAGCAATATGCAAGTTCAAAATTCCGCAATCTAGACTAGACTTGGATGGATCCGCATCCATTAGTCAGTCACGCACTTGGCTTAATTACAGTTTACACACACACACGGTTACATGGAATACTGGTACGGTAGTAAATATGCTGTCCTGCCGAATTCTATGTCGTGGAGAATCGAATGCTGGTATGGTAAATCGCGGTTAGGTGCCTCCTATCGATCCTAGTTTTTTCTTCACGGTGACATCTTGATGCCCCGTCAGCTCAATTCGACGTCAAACCTAGTTTAAGATTCTCTCCTCATCCCTGCCAAGGCAGCTAGGGCTTTGTCGCCTCTCATCGGCGCCGCCACCGATCTGCCTCATTTCTGTGGCCTTCGGGCCATGGAGATGGAACGGATCTAGGCCCTCGACGGTGGGAGGACTCAATTTTCCCGTTTCTAGGGTTCAAGCTTGTGGGGGCGGCGTTTAGGTGGTGGTGGGGACGTCTCTTCCAAAAAGGTCTTTCCGGCTTCATCCCTATCTCAACCGTCGAGAAGTTTGGGAGAGTGGTGTGTCTTTGAGGACTTTTTCTAACTGTGGGGATCTTCGGATCATCAATGAGTTTCATCGATAGTTTATTCTTCTTCTTCGTCTTTGGGACGGATGTGATCTTTTTGATCCGGTCGGCGACTTCCCGTCCGCAATCAACAACGTCCGGCAAAAAAAGTTGCTGCAGTGGTGCGTAGCGGCAGCAGTGGCGTGCCGTCAACACGGTCTAGAGGTTGAAGTTAAAGGGTTTCTCAAGGATTTTGATTTAATTTTCGTTTTTATTGAGCTACTTTGTAATGTTCGATGTTTTTTAATAACAGTCCTATTCTGAAAAAAAAAACTTAATCCCCAGTTACGGCAGCTACGATTTAGCTCAACCAGAACCAGACAGTCGGTCACTGGTCCCGAGAGCCATACTCCACTCAACCCAACAAGGACGGCGGCTACTACGACCAAGTCTGTACAGTACTATAGTCCAGCGCCGTTGTGGGACAGTCCAAACATAGTTGGATCTAGCGTGCGTGCGTGAGTGCAAGTGCAACCATCAATCGGCATCAAGAATTCGTCTCACCGAGGGAGATCATCACCTTGCACGACGAACAGAACCCAACAGCGACTACCAATTATTAATGGCGAGACGGACGTACATACGTGCGCGTATAACCTTGGCAGAAAAGTATGAGGCGTGACCAGATGATCGGGTCTCCGGTCCGAGTGCGTGCGTCGACCGACCGCGGTCTCGATCGGCACGTAGCTGTCGAGATCGGTCCATAATCTAATCGCCGCTCCTACGCAAATTAGGTGTTGAACGACAGAACAAAGATTATTGATCCAATTGATTATGCTGCGGGAGCGCTGGACGTTGGATCGGTAATGGTTTACATTAACGTCAGAGAAGAAGTAACCTTCGTCTCTTGACCGGCCTCCTTGTGATTTTTACGTGCTTACCAAATGGCGGAGAGTGCAAAGTGAGAGTGAGTAGTATCAAGTCGATAATATCGATGGCGACTGCTGCGTCTGGTCGATCGAAAGAACCAGTGAACAACGCTGGATGGCGGATGTGTACAGATCCGGAATGTGCACGTCGATGACTACTCGTGCTCGATCCGCTAGTCTAGTCTATAGTCCACTGTCCAGACTGGTACAGTTAATACTACTGTAGCTAACTCTCCTGGAACATCCAGTGTCTTGTTTAGTTGAACAGGTAAGCTGCAATCCACTTCGTGCATCACTCCTAGTCCTTGTCCTAGTCGTCGTCGGATTACTTGTCTCGCATGAAACTTTGACGGTGAAAATTAATTAGAGGTTTAGGTGGAAGTGACGCGGCCGGGCCGAGCTAGCGAGTCAGTCACCCCGACCATGATGATGCATGTGATCTCGGTCTCTTCCTTGGATCCGTATCTCCTCAACCTTTTGTTCTTGGGGGCATCTAGCTACTAGCGGCCGGAGATCGTGGATTGCAGCATTGGCATAAAAAGGTTCCGTATGTGCTTCCTGCCTAATAAACGGATAAAGCCAAAGCAGGGAGTTGGGTCCTAAAGAAATACTACTACTATTATTGTTCCAAAAGACTCGAGCAAAAGAGAAAATGATTATTGTTCCGAAACACACGGTTAACGTTTGTTCCAGGAATCAAAACCAGGTTCCTGAATCCTGAGCACAGGTCAAGCACGCATGCAGTACTGCATGCATGATGCGTTTGGTCTCACCTGTACAATATACTACTAGTACTATGAATGTACAGGAATCGACCACGCCGTACACGCAGAACTAGCTCCATGCATCGATGGCGGCACACAAGATACTGTAGGTCAAAAAAAAACTATGGGCCGGCCAGCCGGCTAGCAGCCCATGCCTTGGCTTCGTGTAACGTTGGCTTCCAGACTTGCAACCACTCCACACCAATCTCACTGAACCTGATGATGTCCTTGTCTTGTCCGGCTGGCCAGGCATGCTACAGCTGTTCTAGTCGAAATAAAACTGTGTGGGAAACTCGATGATGAGCACAGCAGGCAGCCGAAAGGAAACGGCATGTCCCATGCATGCATACGGCCGCACTGGAAGAAGAAGAAAAGGCAGAACCACGAAGATTCTCAACTAACTGCCACCTACTCCATTCTCCCATGCGCCATGACAAAATTTTGTGTGGGGGCAGTATATCCGACTTGCTAGAGGACACTTCCGTATGAAAACTCACAACATTTTTTGCTTTTATTCCAACAAAACGGATTTCAGCAGGTGAGTGACCGGTGGTCCGTTCACTTTGAGGTCATTTCAATTCACATGTTTGATATGACACAAAGGTTGAGATGTGAGTCGAATCGTCCATATAGATGATGCTTATTTCTTTTATTTACACGTATCAAGAATGGAATCCATTTCTTACTCCCTAGTTTATCATTTTGTTGATACTAATTACCCAATTTACCAAATTTTCATCACAATAAATCTCATTTAGCAATATAGTTGGGCCAAAATTTATATTCCTTCTAAATACTATCCGATAGCAATATAGGAGGTGGGTCCTACCGCCAAGAATGCATGGCATGCCATGTCGCGGTTTTTCTCTTGTGCCATCTAGCTGAATCTTTCCGGAAAAGGAGAAGAAACCTCTACATGACACCACATGTGTACCTCACCGTCGGGCTCATCGGTAAGGATTCATACCTCTCTATAGGCCGATGATGCCGCTATTTTTATGACCCCAAACAAAGAATACATCAATTTCTTAGCATCAACGTGGATAAGTTTGACAACACCACCTATCTCGTTACAAATTGCAATTAAGAGCCAAGTGGCACTTATAAGGTGTGATGCCACTTGGCTCTTCATGGAAAGCTTTGGCTTCACTTGCAATGCTTGTCTCTTGGGAAATTTGGAAGGAGAGGAACAAAAGAGTTTTTAGGAGTCAATCATCAACCTCAACATATTCATGAAAGTCAAGGAGGACACGGCTATGTGGAGCATCGTGGGTGCTAAAGAGATTTGTAATATTGTGCCGCGAGAGTAGGACTTGCTTTATTCGTCTTGTCCCTTGTGCCAAGGGTGGCTTGTAAGACCTCTAAAAATCTCTTCTTAATTACCCAATTTACCAAATTTTCATCACAATAATTCTCATTTAGCAATATAGTTGGGCCAAAATTTGTATTCCTTCTAAATACTATCCAATAGAAATATAGGAGGTGGGTCCTACCGCCAAGAATACATGGCATGCCACGTCGCGGTTTTTCTCTTGTGCCATCTAGCTAAATCTTTCTGGAGAAGAAACCTCTACATGGCACCCCATATGTACCTCACCGTCGGGCTCATCAGTAAGAATTCATACCTTCTGCCAAGGGTGCTAACACAATTTGTAATATTGTGTCGCGACATGGAAGCGGGTATGTGGAGCGTCGCGGGTGCTAACACGATTTGTAATATTGTGTCGCGAGAGTAGGACTTGCTTCATTCGTATTGTCCCTTGTGCCAAGGGTGGCTTGTAAGACCTCTAAAAATCTCTTCTTAATCAATGAAAATGCAAATCTTTTGCCTTGTTTTAAAAAAATATTTTATAAGCAGTAAAAATTGGCACATACTCTCTCAGTAAGTAAATGTAAGGTTTATCTTTTCCCATGGTAATTAAAGAACATATATAGAGAGCAAAAAATATACCATTTTGGGTGGGAATAACCCTGGCTAATTGGTCTGAGAAAATAGAGGAGTTTGCTAAATACTGCTATTAGAGTGAAAACTTACAAAATGATGTAATTAGTATCCACTAGGGTACAACTAATCCAGTCTTATACTATGGCGGGTTTATGCTACCGTTTCTCTTTCACAAGAAATTTTTATTGTAACTTAAAGATCATCCCTTGGCACATGCAATTTAGCAAACTTAATGATGGGATCTATATATTATTTGTATGCAAAAAATGTGTATCAGTCATCATCTCTATGTATGGTCAATGTCTTTTAGCACCACCTTTTAGGATGGTTACCATTTACCACCACCTCAAATACTTTCTCCGACGGTTGCAGTCACCAGATTTGCCACCACAACCCCAATTTCCTAACCTAACAAGTTACCATCCATCTTCTTTGTCCAATATTTGTGAGACTTTGACCACTTAATCCAAACCCTAATCCATTGAGGTAACTTTTCTTTTGAAGCAACCATGAAAAAGAAAATGGTCGAACCTTAAGCAATTATATGATATGAGTATTCTTGAGTCTAATTTTCTTCCACGACACATACATGATCTAACACATCAGTAATTTAGTTTGCCTACAAAATGATCATCTTTCTAAATTCGTAGAAATATTTCTATAGGCCAAGCACAAATGGAAAATATTGGTGTGAAATTTTAAAATTGGGATTTAGGTGCAAACCCCATTAGATGATATTTTTCTAAAGTTTTTTTTGGAGGTAATTTTTTCCCCAAAGTTAGCTTGCACAACGGATGATTCAATTGTGTGTTTTCTGCAGTCTGCCAATTTTCACATTTTTTGCCAAAATTTACAAGCGCAAGTTTCTACATATTCTATACATGCATGGTTTTTTTATATGGTTCACAACTTGTCGATATCATTTTGACTAATTTTCAGCGGAATCGTATTTCCGGGTTCCCAAAACACTCCCCGTGCGTAGAGTAATTCTTCCCAAAATAAAATCTAAACCTAATTTTATCTGCATGGTTCCATGTTTCTATCCACATCGTAACCAGGTTTCGATATGCACACTCAAAAGGGTCTTTTGAGCCCCTTGAAATCCACCGTGTCGATGCACTCGGCGCCGTCTCTCGATCCATTGAGAAGCCTGAGCAATTCGCTAGCCCGATCCTTCGTCACGCCCTCGCAGCCCACCTGTAGCAGCAGCAAGAGCTTCTGGAACGCGCCGACCTGCAGCGCCTCGGCCTTGCACCCGCCGCCCTCCGCCGAGAAGTTCTTGCACAGCCGCCACAGCGCCGACACGGCAAACTCGGTCGCCATGTCAGACACGTGCTGCATCTTCTTCACGATCACCGGCACAGCCAGCGCCTGCGCGTACGCCTCGTCGCGTCCCTTGCCGATGAGGAGGAGGCTGTCCAACAAGGCAAGCGCCTTCTCCGTCGTGCCTCTGTCGGCATCCACCAGTAGCTCGACGAGGAGCTGAACCATGCCGAGGTCGACGAGGCTGGAAGCGGCGAGCTCGCTATGCGCGACGAGGTAGTACGCGGTTACCAGCGCCGACTTGGTCGCCTGTGGCGAGACAGGCTTCTTCAAGAGCTTGACAAGCGTGGAGTACATGCCGTTTGTCTTGGACATTGCCTCGAGGCACAGACTGTCGGACGACGAGGCGATCTCGCGGAGAAGGACGACGGCGCTGACCTTCGCCGGGAACTCGCCGTGGGACAGGATAGACACGACGGAGTCCAGCGACGCCGGGGAGGCAATGCTGCGCCTGGACTCCTCGTCAATCGGTAAGAACACGACCAACGCCGCCAAGATTTCCTCTAGGGCCGTCGCCGGGACCACCCGCTCGCTGGCAAGATGGCAGAACGCCGAAGAGAGCGCGCGGGCGGCGCCCGCGGACGTGAAGCACCTCCGGTTGCGCTCGCTTTCCTTCCCGAGCGCCCTGGCTCTCGCAACAAGCTCCCGGCACCTCGGCCCATCGCCCCGCCTCGCGGCCGCGGACACGGCCCCCAGGAGCTCGGACGCGTCGAAGGCGGAGACAGGGACGCGGGGAGTGGGCACGCGCTCCACCCCGAGGCCCCGGTTGGCGACGCACCACTCCTGGATCACCCTCCTCGTCGCGTGGTTGGGGACGAGCTCCTCCAGCCTCAGCGGCCGGGCGGTGACGGGGCACGTAGAGTGGCCGCGCTCCAGCCACCCCTCCACGCTCTCTCGGTCGTACGTGATCCCCGTCGGCGCCGTGACGGGGTCCCGCATCATGTCCAGCGAGATAGGGCATAGGAAGTGCGTAGGCATGGCCGGCTCGGGCTCGGCGGCCTCGTCCTGCCACGTCCGTCTCACAGCGAGCGGTATCTCAGGCGCACCACGCGCCGCGCCGCGGAACGCGCGAGCGCGGGAGCGAGGCAGCGGCGTGACCATCGATCCGCGTGGATCGCCGCGAGTTGGCGTCAGGCGCGCGGCGGCCGGGACTGTATATCGGAGTCGACGCGAGATGGCGGCGGATGACGATGGCTTTTTTGGGTGGGGGCGAGGTGAAAGTGCGGTGATATATAGGTTGTGGACGGCATAGTTGAACGTGAGCGTGCGCTTGTTTGAATAGCGGCGGGAGGGAAAGAGAAAGGGGAGACTGGGGCGGGTTCTTTCCTTGGGATTGGGTTTTGAATGTTGACCGTTGAAGTTTGAATTGTACACTTGTTTACGAATATTGTTTTTAGATGGAGAATAGTACTAGTACTTGGATTCAGATGGAGAATTGTATTTGGCTCCGTGCAGGCCCTTTTTGTATTCTTGTTTTTTTTTTTGTTTTTAGATGGCATTTCAAATGGTTCCAACCGTGTAACGGGGAAAATCTTATGGGATTTCCTTCTTTATCAAGCTAGACCCCCTCTTGTATTACTTTGTAGTGCAAAAATCACTGTTGGTTAGTTATTCCATCATCGCGTCAATCCTACTCACTCCGTTGTGTTAGTTTCGTTAACTAAGACCCGGACAAATAATTATTCTATTAACATGTGACATATATGATACACCTTCTATAGTTTTTTGTGAAAAACAATCTAAAATATAAGATATACTACGTTACGCAACTCGTCTAGATAAATTTTTGGGGATTTAATTACGCCTCGTTATCTCATGCAAACCCCTCTATCTTATCACGTTAATTAGCCAAGAGTAACCCCATCCAAAACTAGTCTAATGTTTCCTCCACATATGTTCGTTAATTTCCATGCCAGAAATTATAAACACTATAGAAAGGAATGAAGAAAGTGCAATAAAAATCACAATAATCAGTAGCAACTCTGTAAAAACATTATTTGCGGTAATCCATTGTTTACTACCAGAAAGACTATGGAAAACATAGTAAAAACATAAATTGTAGCAGTTATGTAAAAAACATTATTTGTGGTAATTATTTGTTCACTACACAAGAAAGACGAGAAAATGAGCGCAGAACTATCACACTCTTATTAAAAAAACTAGCACCTTAGGGACTTTTGATACATAAAATCCACTTTCGAGATAGGGGTGTGATAGAAAGCTCTAACTTGGCGTGTTTAGTCCTTTAACTCGGAGGGAGACAACAGTTGTTAGGGCAGTCTTTGTCCCCTCGAGGCTCAGTAGTGAGTGGCATATTTCAGTTACTTTGCCGCTCCCGTGATAGCAATGGCGAGTGGAGGCGGAGGGACGTCGAACGGCGACGGAGGGGGCCGCAGTGGAGGCGGCGGCGGTCGTTTCGTGCGGCAGGTGCTCTTCGGCCCCATATTCAATATGGGGTCCATCGATTTGGACTCTGATGAAGACCGTGAGTCTATGGATCTCGCGCCGGGGGCGGACCAGGACGTCGCGCCGGAGCCGGACTAGGACGCCACATAGGAGGAAGCTTCTTCATCTCAGCTGGCTACGGCGAGCCAATTAAGCGAGGACCCGCTCAACCACTATGTCTCCAACGGCGGGTAAGCTTCTTTTCTCTTCTATGCCTTTGGGAATTCATCAATTACGATGTGTCCAATTTGGTCATATTTATTAGTAGAAAATAATTGTCGCACATTATCTTAACTTTATTTTAGGACACATTCAGAGATTTGGGATCTGTACATTCAATTTGATGGTGCTAAATTTATGCAATCAAAAATGTTAAGATCAGATATAAGGTTTCTGAATTTGTTGGGACTGATGGAAAGGAAGGTTATGGTCTGTGTGATTCAATGTACTATGTAAAAGAAGAAGGGGAGGGACTCAATGAGCTAGAAATTATGGATAGCAATGTTAAGGTGGAAGAGATGGTCAATAAATATGAAAGGTCTAAAAAACTGGTTTTAATCGTTGCACTGTCATTTCGCTACCGGTTGAATCTCTAATTTTAAGTGTTTCCTGTGCAAACTGGTGGGATACATGCACAACCTGGTGATGTATGTTGAATATTGCTCTCTGTTGAACCTGTGCCCTTCTAAATGAATGAGAATATTTGGTGATATTTTGACTATGAGCAAGTGTGTGTTGTTTATCTGCCAATAATTAGTTTTGCTCAACACCAATCATTCAACATGCCATTGTTCACAGCAAGCTCACAAATAATTGCCATTGTTCACAGATAATTTTCACAAACATATTAAAACTCACAAATAATTCAAACCTTGTTCAAAGCAATCTCACAGATATTACAATACTAATATTTCAATAATAATTCAAACCCTGTTCACCTACCAAAAGCATTACAGTTCAACATATTAAAACTCACAAATAATTAAACTATTCTTCATAGCAAGCTCATATCATAATTAAACTACATCTCAGCAAGCTTCTTTATCTTCTTGAACTTGACCCTGTAGACCTCTTTCTCCTTCAACAAATTTGATACAATGCATTACAGCTTTCTCTTCTCCTCCACGTACGTATCCATATCTTTATCTGTCTTTATCAACAAATATTTGTGCATGTTGATAGTTGTTGCATCAGTGGTCCTTTTCTCCTGAAGTTCATCCCTTGCACCCATCAAAGCTTGTTCAGCTTTGGCCTTGTGGCTAAAGTCACATGCTTTTCTTTCATTTTTTTTGCAACTTTATCATGTGATTTTTTCAAATCTTGGTTGAGCTTCTTAATTTGGTCTTCAAACTCAAACTTCTTCTCCACGTAATCCAGTGTATCATTCACCCTGCCTTGTTCAACTTCTGAAAACATCTCTCAAAGCTTGCCCATTACTTTCATCGGAGCATCTAGCCACACTGAATCAACCCAATACACGTATGAACACTTCTCTCCATCCTACATCAGTTAAAGCAGACTACAAATTAACACATACTTGACTAAAATTAGTTGCATTCACTATCTATACTAATTAGAAAATGATCATATACCTGCCCTTCACAAGCTAGATACCTCCTTCTAGTGTTACAACCCCCATGCTAAGAATTTGGCGGCCACAAATCCACACTTACAGAGCACATGCTCCTCCCCATCGTCAGCTAAACCATAAAAACCTGAATCGCAAGTGTTGTTCATACTCTAACATGTTGAAACGTGGCAGAAATTAGAGAAGGAACCACCTGATTCTGAAGAATCGCCAAATCTAAATCAACTAACCCTAGAAATCGAACAACGCATGTGCATGGTACTCACATCATCGTCCGAGCTTGGGTAATGCGTCGACTCTTCTCCATCGCTCCACGAAATCATGGCGGCAATGGTGGCGACGGGGAGAACTTGCTGCGGAAGTATCGCAGCGGGGCAATGTCAGGTTGGGGAAGAGTGGGGAAACATGTGAATGAGGAGATAGCCAGTGAAATCGACACAGAGAAGCTGTCCTAACGACCGTTGTTGTCGCGCACCTCACAGTTGTTGTCTCCCTCCGTCAAGTTCGTGCCACGTCGACACAGACAACGACCCCCACCTGTCGGGAATGTTGTTAAAGGACTAAACACGCCGAGTTAGAGATTTCTGTCACACCCCTACCCCAAAAGTGGATTTTATGTGTCAAAAATCCTAAGATGGTAGTCTTTTAACAAAAGTGGCTCAAATGTGGTAGTTTTGTGTCATTTTCTCCAAGAAAGACTGTAGAAAACAATATTTTAGAAAGAACAATAATGTGGAGAGAAGTAATAATATACTCTATTTGAATTTCCTTCTAAAAGATTGATGACAAATATAATTATGCGATTTGCATTTAATTGACCTATTGTAATTAATTAGTGACAAAAGAAAGATATTTTGATTTCTCATTTTCTCAAAGAACAACTATTTTGAAATAGGTGAGAAAATATATAATTGTGCACTACGGATACGTTCAAACTATTTGAATGGGTGTATGTAGCATTGTTCCATGTGCACAAGTGATCTTGTAGAAGGTTCCAGATGTCTCGTCCTCTGTAAAAGTATACTACAATACGCACCTAATAATATAAATTTTATAGATGTTAATATAATTTTATCAAACTTTAAGTTACTCCCTCTGACCTAAACTAGTTGATTTAGATTTCTAGATACGATTGTATCTAGACATGATTTAGTACTAGATACACTAGAGGAAAAAGGGCCATCCGTTCGCCACCCCTGCGAGCATTAGTCCCGGTTGCGCCACCAACCGGGACTAATGCTGGCACGCGTCCCGGTTGGAGCGGGCACGGGGCCAGGGGGCATGGGTCCCGGTTGGTAAGGGGGCATGCGTCCCGGTTGGAGCCACCAACCGGGACTAAATGTTTGGCCACAGCCACGTGGCGTGGCACGCACCTTTAGTCCCGGTTGGCTCCAACCGGGACTAAAGACCCCTTGCCCTATATAAATGCAACGCCCAAGCCCCCTCTGCCTCCACTCTGTTTTTTTGAATGGTGTAAGGTGTGAGGGTGTGTGCTAGTTTTTTCTCATGCATGCATTGAAGGTGTTTGTTGAAATGTTTGAGTGAAAAATCCAGTTGAATTTCTCATAGAACAAAAATATAGAAGGTGTCCGAGACGCACTTGAGCTTTCTCCTCTTTATTTCCCTCGATCGAGGTTAGCAATCCTATCTTTTCTAGGTCATTGATACAATTCATGTGTCGGTGTGAATTGGTTATTTCACTATTTATGATGTCCTGTTTTTTGATAAACTTACTTATATGATGCAGATGAACGGTCGGGAATGGATGTACGGTGACCGGCGGGTAGCCGGGTATATCAAAGGCGTGGATAAATTTATCGATGTGGCTACGGCAAACAAAGAGAATGGATTTATACGTTGTCCATGTGTTCAATGTCGGAACAACAAGGAGTACTCTTCCTCGAAAATCATTCGCGGCCACCTGATTATGAAAGGTTTCATGCCCAACTATAATTGCTGGACCAAGCACGGGGAAAGAGGGGTTATGATGGAAGATGGTGAAGAAGAAGATGATGATAACAACTATCATCATATGTTTCCTGAATACGGTGATACTGCAATGGAAGACAATGGAGAGGAAAAAGGTGAAGAACGGGCATCAGATGAGCCGGCTGATGAACTTGGTAGGGTCATTTATGATGCAAAGCGAGACTGTGAAACAGAAAATGAGAAGTTGAAGTTAGAGGGCATGTTAGAAGATCACAAGAAATTGTTGTACCCAAATTGTGAAGATGGCAGCACAAAGCTCGGTACCACACTGGAATTGTTGCGATGGAAGGCAGAGTGTGGTCTAACTGACTCCTCATTTGAAAAGATGCTGAAAATAATGAAGCCGAAGTTTCCAAAACATAACGAACTTCCCGAGAGTACCTACGAAGCAAAGAAGACTCTCTGTCCTCTGGGATTAGATGTGCAAAAGATACATGCATGCATTAATGATTGCATCCTCTACCGCGGTAAGGAGTATGAGAATTTAGATAAATGCCCGGTATGCAACGCGTTGCGGTATAAGATCAGACGAGATGACCCTGGTGATGTTGAGGGAGAGCCCCTCCGGAAGAGGGTTCCTACTAAGGTTATGTGGTATGCTCCTATAATACCAAGGTTGAAACGCATGTTCAGAAACAAAGAGCATGCCAGGTTGTTGCGATGGCACAAAGAAGACCGTAAGAAAGACGGGGAGTTGAGACACCCTGCTGATGGGTCACAGTGGAGAAAAATCGAGAGAGACTTCCCAGACTTTGCAGGTGACGCAAGGAACTTATGGTTTGGTCTAAGTACGGATGGCATGAATCCTTTTGGGAAGCAGAGCTGCAGTCACAGCACCTGGCCCGTGACTCTATGTATCTACAACCTGCCTCCTTGGTTGTGCATGAAGAGTAAGTTCATTATGATGCCAGTGCTCATCCAAGGCCCTAAGCAACCGGGAAACGACATTGATGTGTACCTTAGGCCATTAGTTGAAGAACTCTTACAGTTGTGGGGCAAACCAGGTGTACGTGCGTGGGATGAGAACAAACAGGAGCCATTTAATCTACGAGGGTTGTTATTCGTAACCATCAATGATTGGCCTGCTCTTAGTAACCTTTCAGGACAGACAAACAAAGGATATAAGGCATGCACCCACTGTTTAGATAAGACCGAAGGTACATATTTGCATAAATGCAAGAAGGTTGTGTACCTAGCGAATCGACGATTTCTTCCGACCAATCATCCCGTAAGAAAGAAAGGCAAGCATTTTAAAGGTGAGGCAGATCACCGGAAGAAGCCTGAACTCCCTGCTGGTGATGATGTATTTGGTATGGTCAAGGACATAGAAGTAATCTTTGGAAAGGGTCCCGGCGGTCAATCAGTTCCGAACGACGTCGCTACAGGACACGCACCCATGTGGAAGAAGAAATCTATATTTTGGGAGCTGCCATATTGGAAAGTCCTGCGTGTCCGCTCTTCAATCGACGTGATGCACGTGACGAAGAATCTCTGCGTGAACCTGCTAGGATTCCTAGGCGTGTATGGTAAGACAAAAGATACACCTGAAGCACGGGAGGACCAACAAATTATGAAAGACCCAAAGAACATGCATACAGATAACAAGACGGATAAAGGGCGTCACTTAAGTCGTGCCAGCTATGCTCTTACCAAAGCAGAGAAGGAAATCTTTTTTGAAGTCCTTTACAGTATCAAGGTGCCGTCGGGCTTCTCATCTAATATAAAGGGGATAATAAATATGGCAGAGAAAAAGTTCCAAAACCTGAAGTCTCATGACTGTCACGTGATTATGACGCAGTTGCTTCCGATTGCATTGAGGGGGCTTCTACCGGAAAATGTTCGAGTACCCATTGTGAAGCTGTGTGCATTCCTCAATGCAATATCTCAGAAGGTAATCAATCCAGATATTCTGCCAAGGTTACAGAAGGATGTGGTACAATGTCTTGTTAGTTTTGAATTGGTGTTCCCACCATCCTTCTTCAATATTATGACGCATCTCCTGGTTCATCTAGTGGAAGAGATTGCCATTCTCGGTCCGGTATTTCTGCACAATATGTTCCCCTTTGAGAGGTTCATGGGAGTCTTAAAGAAATATGTTCATAACCGTGCTAGACCAGAAGGAAGCATCTCCAAGGGATATGGAACAGAGGAGGTCATTGAGTTTTGTGTTGACTTTATTCCTGACCTTAAGCCGATTGGTGTTTCTAACTCGCGGCATGAGGGAAGACTAAGTGGAAAAGGCACGCTGGGAAAGAAAGCAATGATATGTAGGGACGGGGATTCTTTCACTAAAGCACACTACACAGTTCTACATAATTCCACCTTGGCAGCTCCGTATATCGAGGAACACAAGAATATTGTACTCTCCAAAAACCCGGGGAAGCCTGAATCATGGATCACAGATGAACACATGAAGTCTTTCGGTGGTTGGATGCGGACACATCTCTTGAATGACACCACTGTTGGAGATCAGCTATACTTGTTGGCCGCGTCACCATCTTCTACTGTATTGAATTTCCAAGGGTACGAAATAAATGGGAATACATTCTACACGATCGCCCAAGATAAAAAGAGCACCAACCAAAATAGTGGTGTCCGCTTTGATGCAATAGACGAGAATGGACAAAAGGACACATATTATGGTTACATAGAGGAGATATGGGAACTAGACTATGGAGTCTCTTTTAAGGTCCCTTTGTTTCGCTGCAAATGGGTCAACCTGAATGGGGAAGGGGTAAAGATAGACCAGTTGTACGGAATGACAACAGTGGATCTCAACAATCTTGGTTATAGATATGAACCATTCGTCCTAGCCAATGATGTGTCTCAGGTTTTCTATGTGAAGGACATGTCCTCCAGACCGAAAAAAAGAAAAAATATGCAAACGAATACATCATATGATGAGCCAAAGCGTCACATAGTTCTTTCAGGGAAAAGAAACATCGTGGGAATCGAGGACAAGACAGACATGTCAGAAGATTATAATAAGTTTGATGAAATTCCGCCCTTCACAGTGAAAACTGACCCAAGCATTCCGTTAAGTAAAGAAGATGCTCCATGGTTACGTCTGAAGCGGTCATAAGGAATGACATATGCCAAGAAGTTCATGCTCATATTATGTAACTCTAGTTCATGTCTTTCGCGGTTTGTGGCTTGACCGAAGGATATCTTTCGCGGTTTGTGGCCTTTAGTCCCGGTTTTGTAGTCTCGGTTTTTAATATTAATAAATGTCTTGAGTGTTAGTCCCATTTTGTGGCTGGACCGGGAGTGCCTCTATGACCAGTTTCTTGGAGATGCCGGAGGACTGGGCTCCGTCGGCATCTCCCTGAAACTGGTCGTAGTGGTGGCCCTGCTCTCGAAAACCATCTTGCAGCTTGTAACTTCACTAACTAGATCAATACGCCTCGGAGCTAACTAATTTCACATATTAGGGAGTGCCTCTATGACCAGTTTCTTGGAGATGCCGGAGGACTGGGCTCCGTCGGCATCTCCCTGAAACTGGCCGCAGTGGTGTCCCTGCTCTCGAAAACCATCTTGCAGCTTGTAACTTCACTAACTAGATCAATACGCCTCGGAGCTAACTAATTTCACATATTAGGGAGTGCCTCTATGACCAGTTTCTCGGAGATGCCGGAGGACTGGGCTCCGTCGGCATCTCCCTGAAACTGGCCGCAGTGGTGTCCCTGCTCTCGAAAACCATCTTGCAGCTTGTAACTTCACTAACTAGATCAATACGCCTCGGAGCTAACTAATTTCACATATTAGGGAGTGCCTCTATGACCAGTTTCTCGGAGATGCCGGAGGACTGGGCTCCGTCGGCATCTCCCTGAAACTGGCCGTAGTGGAAGCAGCTCGGCATAATGTCGACACTCACGACATAATGTCGACACTCACCCCTATTATTAGTGCTGACTCATCTTTAGTCCCGGTTGGTGTCTCCAACCGGGACTAAAGGTTCATCTTTAGTCCCGGTTGGTGACACCATCCGGGACAAGGTACAAGCCGCACGACATAATGTCGACACTCACCCCTATTATTAGTGTTGTCTGGCCCACTCTGCCGCAATCCCTTTAGTCCCGGTTTGTGACTACATCCGGGACTAAATGTGTGCCGAACAATGATCATGTTTCGAAAAAACCTTCACAAAATGACCTATCATGTTCGAGGTTTCATGGCTTTCGGTCCAAATGACCGATGTTATGTGCTGAATCACGGCATAGTTTGTGATGTTGTGCCCATATTATGCATGTGTGTGGACATTGGTATGTATAACAATGTTGCAGGAGGAAGTTTTCCTTTTTGTCGCACGGAAAATCCCTTTTCCATTTTCCGAGCGCAAAAAACGGGTCGTTTTGTGAAGTAACCACCAAAATGCCGTTTCAGAATGCTACCGTCCTATTTTCCTAAAATACTAGACCACCTTACATGGACTATATCCCAACCGGTACATCTCAAACCTTTTCGTCCATCCCGGGTAAAAAGGACAAATGTCTGCCGAATCGGCAGGAAGTGGGTCCGGTTTGTACTACAGGTACATGATCTATCGCCCGTGATTTTTTGAAAAAATCATTTTTAGACTCGCAATATGTGGTTTCTTCAGAGATCCAATGCAAGTTCTAACGATGCCCGTCCCCTATCTTCATGCACACCGGTTCGACCATAGTTAGAAATTCAGATAATTCAAAACGGGCATAATAAATTCAAAAAAAATCCGAACAATGAAAATCCTTCGCGTGGTGTCATATTATGTTACATAGTTGAAAGGAAAAATACCAGACTTGGTATATTGATCATGTTTCGAAAAAACCTTCACAAAATGACCTATCATGTTCGAGGTTTCATGGCTTTCGGTCCAAATGACCGATGTTATGTGCTGAATCACGGCATAGTTTGTGATGTTGTGCCCATATTATGCATGTGTGTGGACATTGGTATGTAGAATAATGTTGCAGGAGGAATTTTTCCTTTTTGTCGCACGGAAAATCCCTTTTCCATTTTCCGAGCGCAAAAAACGGGTCGTTTTGTGAAGTAACCACCAAAATGCCGTTTCGGAATGCTACCGTCCTATTTTCCTAAAATACTAGACCACCTTACATGGACTATATCCCAACCGGTACATCTCAAACCTTTTCGTCCATCCCGGGTAAAAAGGACAAATGTCTGCCGAATCGGCAGGAAGTGGGTCCGGTTTGTACTACAGGTACATGATCTATCGCCCGTGATTTTTTGAAAAAATCATTTTTAGACTCGCAATATGTGGTTTCTTCAGAGATCCAATGCAAGTTCTAACGATGCCCGTCCCCTATCTTCATGCACACCGGTTCGACCATAGTTAGAAATTCAGATAATTCAAAACGGGCATAATAAATTCAAAAAAAATCCGAACAATGAAAATCCTTCGCGTGGTGTCATATTATGTTACATAGTTGAAAGGAAAAATACCAGACTTGGTATATTGATCATGTTTCGAAAAAACCTTCACAAAATGACCTATCATGTTCGAGGTTTCATGGCTTTCGGTCCAAATGACCGATGTTATGTGCTGAATCACGGCATAGTTTGTGATGTTGTGCCCATATTATGCATGTGTGTGGACATTGGTATGTAGAACAATGTTGCAGGAGGAATTTTTCCTTTTTGTCGCACGGAAAATCCCTTTTCCATTTTCCGAGCGCAAAAAACGGGTCGTTTTGTGAAGTAACCACCAAAATGCCGTTTCAGAATGCTACCGTCCTATTTTCCTAAAATACTAGACCACCTTACATGGACTATATCCCGACCGGTACATCTCAAACCTTTTCGTCCATCCCGGGTAAAAAGGACAAATGTGTGCCGAATCGGCAGGAAGTGGGTCCGGTTTGTACTACAGGTACATGATCTATCGCCCGTGATTTTTTGAAAAAATCATTTTTAGACTCGCAATATGTGGTTTTTTTAGAGATCCAATGCAAGTTCTAACGATGCCCGTCCCCTATCTTCATGCACACCGGTTCGACCATAGTTAGAAATTCAGATATTTCAAAACGGGCATAATAAATTCAAAAAAAATCCGAACAATGAAAATCCTTCACGTGGTGTCATATTATGTTACATAGTTAAAAGGAAAAATACCAGACTTGGTATATTGATCATGTTTCGAAAAAACCTTCACAAAATGACCTATCATGTTCGAGGTTTCATGGCTTTCGGTCCAAATGACCGATGTTATGTGCTGAATCACGGCATAGTTTGTGATGTTGTGCCCATATTATGCATGTGTGTGGACATTGGTATGTATAACAATGTTGCAGGAGGAAGTTTTCCTTTTTGTCGCACGGAAAATCCCTTTTCCATTTTCCGAGCGCAAAAAACGGGTCGTTTTGTGAAGTAACCACCAAAATGCCGTTTCAGAATGCTACCGTCCTATTTTCCTAAAATACTAGACCACCTTACATGGACTATATCCCAACCGGTACATCTCAAACCTTTTCGTCCATCCCGGATAAAAAGGACAAATGTCTGCCGAATCGGCAGGAAGTGGGTCCGGTTTGTACTACAGGTACATGATCTATCGCCCGTGATTTTTTGAAAAAATCATTTTTAGACTCGCAATATGTGGTTTCTTCAGAGATCCAATGCAAGTTCTAACGATGCCCGTCCCCTATCTTCATGCACACCGGTTCGACCATAGTTAGAAATTCAGATAATTCAAAACGGGCATAATAAATTCAAAAAAAATCCGAACAATGAAAATCCTTCGCGTGGTGTCATATTATGTTACATAGTTGAAAGGAAAAATACCAGACTTGGTATATTGATCATGTTTCGAAAAAACCTTCACAAAATGACCTAATCATGTTCGAGGTTTCATGGCTTTCGGTCCAAATGACCGATGTTATGTGCTGAATCACGGCATAGTTTGTGATGTTGTGCCCATATTATGCATGTGTGTGGACATTGGTATGTAGAACAATGTTGCAGGAGGAAGTTTTCCTTTTTGTCGCACGGAAAATCCCTTTTCCATTTTCCGAGCGCAAAAAACGGGTCGTTTTGTGAAGTAACCACCAAAATGCCGTTTCAGAATGCTACCGTCCTATTTTCCTAAAATACGAGACCACCTTACATGGACTATATCCCAACCGGTACATCTCAAACCTTTTCGTCCATCCCGGGTAAAAAGGACAAATGTCTGCCGAATCGGCAGGAAGTGGGTTCGGTTTGTACTACAGGTACATGATCTATCGCCCGTGATTTTTTGAAAAAATCATTTTTAGACTCGCAATATGTGGTTTCTTCAGAGATCCAATGCAAGTTCTAACGATGCCCGTCCCCTATCTTCATGCACACCGGTTCGACCATAGTTAGAAATTCAGATAATTCAAAACGGGCATAATAAATTCAAAAAAAATCCGAACAATGAAAATCCTTCACGTGGTGTCATATTATGTTACATAGTTGAAAGGAAAAATACCAGACTTGGTATATTGATCATGTTTCGAAAAAACCTTCACAAAATGACCTATCATGTTCGAGGTTTCATGGCTTTCGGTCCAAATGACCGATGTTATGTGCTGAATCACGGCATAGTTTGTGATGTTGTGCCCATATTATGCATGTGTGTGGACATTGGTATGTATAACAATGTTGCAGGAGGAAGTTTTCCTTTTTGTCGCACGGAAAATCCCTTTTCCATTTTCCGAGCGCAAAAAACGGGTCGTTTTGTGAAGTAACCACCAAAATGCCGTTTCAGAATGCTACCGTCCTATTTTCCTAAAATACTAGACCACCTTACATGGACTATATCCCAACCGGTACATCTCAAACCTTTTCTTCCATCCCGGATAAAAAGGACAAATGTCTGCCGAATCGGCAGGAAGTGGGTCCGGTTTGTACTACAGGTACATGATCTATCGCCCGTGATTTTTTGAAAAAATCATTTTTAGACTCGCAATATGTGGTTTCTTCAGAGATCCAATGCAAGTTCTAACGATGCCCGTCCCCTATCTTCATGCACACCGGTTCGACCATAGTTAGAAATTCAGATAATTCAAAACGGGCATAATAAATTCAAAAAAAATCCGAACAATGAAAATCCTTCGCGTGGTGTCATATTATGTTACATAGTTGAAAGGAAAAATACCAGACTTGGTATATTGATCATGTTTCGAAAAAACCTTCACAAAATGACCTAATCATGTTCGAGGTTTCATGGCTTTCGGTCCAAATGACCGATGTTATGTGCTGAATCACGGCATAGTTTGTGATGTTGTGCCCATATTATGCATGTGTGTGGACATTGGTATGTAGAACAATGTTGCAGGAGGAAGTTTTCCTTTTTGTCGCACGGAAAATCCCTTTTCCATTTTCCGAGCGCAAAAAACGGGTCGTTTTGTGAAGTAACCACCAAAATGCCGTTTCAGAATGCTACCGTCCTATTTTCCTAAAATACGAGACCACCTTACATGGACTATATCCCAACCGGTACATCTCAAACCTTTTCGTCCATCCCGGGTAAAAAGGACAAATGTCTGCCGAATCGGCAGGAAGTGGGTTCGGTTTGTACTACAGGTACATGATCTATCGCCCGTGATTTTTTGAAAAAATCATTTTTAGACTCGCAATATGTGGTTTCTTCAGAGATCCAATGCAAGTTCTAACGATGCCCGTCCCCTATCTTCATGCACACCGGTTCGACCATAGTTAGAAATTCAGATAATTCAAAACGGGCATAATAAATTCAAAAAAAACGGACATATAAGTTAATTCATTTTAAAAGGTTACATTAATTATTTTTTAAAAATAGAATATGTTTTTGAATTATTTATTCAAATCCATACACTTCTTATGTTTAACGTTTTTCTAAATTCCAAATTGATATTAAAAAAATATAAGTTAATTCATTTTTAATTGTAAATGGTTCATATTTTAAATGGTTACATTAATTATTTTTTAAAACAGAAAATGTTTTTGAATTATTTATTTAAATCCAAACACTTTTTACGTTTAAAATTTTTCTAAATTCCAAATTAATATTCAAAAATATAAGTTAATTCATTTTAAAAGGTTACATTAATTATTTTTTAAAAATAGAATATGTTTTTGAATTATTTATTCAAATCCATACACTTCTTATGTTTAAAGTTTTTCTAAATTCCAAATTGATATTAAAAAAATATAAGTTAATTCATTTTTAATTGTAAATGGTTCATATTTTAAATGGTTACATTAATTATTTTTTAAAACAGAAAATGTTTTTGAATTATTTATTTAAATCCAAACACTTTTTATGTTTAAATTTTTTCTAAATTCCAAATTAATATTCAAAAATATAAGTTAATTCATTTTAAAAGGTTACATTAATTATTTTTTAAAAATAGAATATGTTTTTGAATTATTTATTCAAATCCATACACTTCTTATGTTTAAAGTTTTTCTAAATTCCAAATTGATATTAAAAAAATATAAGTTAATTCATTTTTAATTGTAAATGGTTCATATTTTAAATGGTTACATTAATTATTTTTTAAAACAGAAAATGGTTTTGAATTATTTGTTCAAATCCAAACACTTTTTATGTTTAAAGTTTTTCTAAATTCCAAATTAATTATCATTTAAAAAACAATACAAATTTAAACCCCAAAATAAAAAATAAGGCGGGAATAGAGAGAAAATACCTGAAATTTTTTGAAAACAGGGGAATATGTCCCGGTTGGAGCCACCAACCGGGACTAAAGACCCCCTGCGCGCCAACCCTTGGTCTGCTGAAAATATTGGAGTATAGGTCCCGGTTGGTGGCTCCAACCGGGACGTATAACCCTTTAGTCCCGGTTGGAGCCACAAACCGGGACTAAAGGTCCTTTGGTTATAACTGGGTGCCCCTCCTCTTCTTCTTCCCCCATCTCACCTCCTCTTCTCTTCTCGCGCACGACGCCGTCAGGCTGCCCCGCCGCCGTGCACGCCCTACCGGCCGCCCCTCGCCCAGCCAAGCGTGCAGGAAGCTTCGCCTCGTCGCCCCGAGGCTTCTCCCTGAAGGAATCGGCCCCGCTCGCTCCCAATCGTCGCCAACGACCCTCGAGCCCGACGATCGCCGCCGTCGATTCGTCGGCTCCTGACCTCGCCTCGCCTCCCCGACACCACCACCGCACACCTGGTATGCTGCTGGTCCTCGTGGACCCTCTCTCTCGCCCCCTCTCGCTCTGGTTCATCCTCCCCGTCGACTCCCTGCCACCACCGCCGCTCACCGTCGTCGTGCTCTCTCTCCGGTGACCTTTTGGAGGCGGCGCCGCTACTCGTTGGCTCGCCTCAACCTCCTCTCTCTAACGCGCGCACGCACGCTCCCTAGATCGCACCCTAACGCCGTTCCCGATCACCGTCCTGCAAGCCACCGCCGGCGTCGGGAGAGAAGAGGTCGATGGCGACGATTCGAAGAACGCGGGGCTGATTCCTCCGGTGGAGATGATCTTCGCGATGAGGCGGTTCCAACGGCGGCCTCGACTGGCCGTGAGGTGGCCAGAGACGGCGGGGCGACGCAACACCTACGCAGCTAGGGTTCGGGCAAAGGGGGAAAACGGGGAAGAAGAGAAGCTAGGGTTGTTGATGGCGGCGCTGGAGCTCTTATAGGCTCGCGGGGGCGGCGACGATGATCTTGGCATGCGGCGGCGCATCGGGTGGCCGGCGGCGAGCCACCGCGAGCTGCTTGCGTCGGGGAGGAAGAAGACAGAAACAGAAAGGCCGAAGGGGTACGGGCCTGGCTGGGCTGCTCTTGGGCCCCGGGTGGGCTTCCTGCTAGCGCCAGAGAGAGAGAAGGAGAGATGGGCTCGGCCCAGTAGCTAGGTTGGATACATTTTTTATTTCCAGAATTTTTTTTTCTATTTCTATTTCTGATTTCCCTTTTGTAATTTGAATTTCAAATCTGTTTTGAATCTTTTCAACTTACAGAAACTTTTATAAAGTATATGAAATAGTGTGAGACCCTTTTATACACTTTGGGCTCAACTCATGTAGTTAGTTGTTTAAATACAAAACTCATTTGAATGGTTTTCAAATGGAGGGGGAAGTTAGGGTTTAGGGTTTGATTTGTTCTTTCTTTATTAAACCAAAATGCAAGTTCAACAATTTAAATGACAAGTATAATTAGAAGAACAAATGCACCCCTCTCATATGTTCCGGAGTTTCCCCGAGTTAGGGTTTTCACCCGTCGGAACCCCGATTAAATCGTCGAGCATGTCTTAGGGTTACATTCCAATGCAAATTAACTTGTCATATCATCATACTTGCTTGAGCATTGCATCGATGCCATGTGTTGATTGTTTCCCTTTCTTTTCGGTGTTTCGATTATTAGGTTTATTATTAGTTAGGTATTATTAGGTTTATTAATTAGTTTGGTATTATTGGTATTCGACCCCACTGGTCAGTCAATGTGGGTAGCCCCAGACCCGATTCACATTGTCAGTCACTGTGGTTAGATAAGGAATCATTAATACCCCTTAGGTGCATGTGGGTTCGACGATGTGCCTTCGCCAGGGCATTCTGAACCCTCTTAAATCGATTCCAATATGGTATTTTGTTAGTATCTAGTGTTACCTATCTGCTGGATAGTTTCCCTTTTGTAGCCTTATACTCATGTTCCCCTCTCATATGCATCGGAGGTTTCTCCGAACTAGGTTACACCCCTCGGAACTCCGGAATATTGATTTTAGTTGATTTTAGCTAGAGTTACCTATCTACTACACAGTTTCCTTTTTGTAGCTAGGTTTAGGGTTTCTCTTCATTTTTATTATTGTGTATGTATATATTAGGGTTTCTCCTTAACTTTCTCCTTTAGCCGCTTTGACTTATTCGTTTTTCCACCTATGCAGAAAATATGGACCCACACGTCAGAGACGAAGAAAAGGAAGAGTTGATCCAAGGTGTGATCCGTGGGGAAGATAATTTAGACGTATCAACGTTTCTGAACAACTCCGGTGAGGGTGATCCTCTTTTTACCGGAGTAGACAACTTGTTTGAGGTTGAAGGTGTTGCCTTCCGCGAGGGAGAAGGCGATGCCTTGTGTAATCGAGAAGACGACCGCTCCGGCGAGGTGCATGTAATATAAATCAATTCATTAATTAATCATCTGCTATCTATATAGAAATAGTAACGATGATCTTTCTTTTTTTAGCCCTCCGGATCGAAGGAATCTACTGAAAAGAGCAGACGAGGCCCAACCAAAAAGTTGCAAGACCATGAGAGGTTTAGGATCGAAGATGTCGCTGAAGACGGCAGACCGACAGCTCCCGAAGTTGTCGCAACCAAATTTGTGGCACAATGCGGAGTAATCGTTAGGGACTTAATCCCGATCACCATTAGAAATTGGAATAGGCCTGCTAAAGCGGATGAAGAGGGAACATGTTTATTTGTCCCTAACCACGCCAAAGATTTACTGTGGAAGAGGCTCATGGTTAATTTCAAACTACCGAAGATAGAGCTGGATCCAAATGCGGAGGATCCAGTTGAGGACGCCTTACAACATGGGAGAGCCATGGAGGCTAAGGTCAGGGAGTGGGCTTTGAAGAAGATGGCCCAGTGTTTCACCAACTGGAAGAAAAGATTGCACCTTGACTATGTCGTGAAAGAGAAGACTCCGGATTTCAAGAAGACTCAGTTTCAGAAGATAAAACCATTCTGGGCTGAGTTTGTGGAATACAAGACATCGGAAAAAGCTAAGGAAATGTCTGCAAAGAATAAGCTGAATGCTGCTAACAAGAAGTATCACCATACTATGGGGCAAGGTGGCTACAGGGCTGGCATTCCTAAGTGGGAGAAACTTGAGGAAGAACTGCGTGCTAAAAAGATCACTCCAGAGACAGACGATTGGGTAGAACGTGCAAGGAATTGGTTTTACGGGCATGGGGGCACGTTGGACTCGGAAGGGAGGTGTATATATAACATACGACATAAAGAAGACCCCTTGCCAATCGAGAGGATGAGAAAAGCAGTAAAGGCTGTTAAAGATGGGGACTTCATTCCCGATAGAGAGAATGATGAGCTCACACTCGCCCTTGGAAATAAGGAACATGATGGACGAACACGAGGCACAATAGGCTCCCAATCATGGAGGACTGGGTTTCCCGAAGAGAGGAAGAAATATCCTGATAGAAGCCGTCAGAGGAGTAAGGACAGGGCGACAGTTGAAGCAGAAAGTCAGAAAGAGCGAATGCGTTTAATTGAAGAACGATTAAAGCAACAACAAGATGAAATTAACTCACTTAAAGAGCAAAGTACTACCGGCCCATCTCAGCAGCACACTGCATTCGATGCTACCGGCCTATCGAATAATCGAAAAAGCAGTGTGGCTTCCACCGAGGTCCCGGGTGATGACAATGGCGATGCCGATGATGCACCGACGATGGCTCCTGTTGGCTACCCAGTGGATGATATCACAGAGATGACACACTGCGAGCTACATGTCAAAGTTGTGAACATATAAATGAAGGTGGCGGTCGGCTATGCCTTACCAATTGGACCCACACCAACTTACCACAGTCGTCCGGTTCCAGAGGGCTACGCTGTTGTCGGCGTGGATGAAATCATGCCCACCTTTGAGGTTTTGGATCTTCACTACCCTGCTGGTGAAGGGGATGTGACTGTGCTGGGTGACGCAAAAAACGTCACCATTCTATGGCCGAAGGATTGTATCGTGCTTCGAAATCACACGCCAAGGCCATCTTCGCCGCCGCCTCACCCGTCTCCAGCGAGGTCGTCGCCGCCGCGGCAGCCGTCTTCGTCGCCTCACCCGGCTCCGTCGCCTCACCCGTCTCCGGTGCAGCCATCGCCGCGGGAGCCATCGCCGGCGCCTCAGGATAAAAAGCGTAAGCGTACCGCTACTGTGCGTCGTAAGCGATCGCCGAAACGTAAACAAGAGCCTCTTCCAAAAGTACCAACGGTTCCTCCCAAGAGAGCTTATGACTGTACTGAAGAGGAGACTGCGGCGATCGTTGATGCGGAAACGACAGCGTTTTTCGCTAAGCTGAGGCGGCCGAAAGAGCCAGAGTTCCCCAGCACCAAAGAAGAAAAAGCCAAAGTGTTGAAAATGCTAAAGACTCTTCATCAACCCGAGCCAAAGCTGTCATCAGACTATGAGCGTTCTATTCTCAAGTCACATGCAGCACAAAAAGCCTCGAAGAGCAGTACTGATGCAAGCGGGAAATCTGTTGCCCAGCTCGAACGTCTACGGGACGGTCTTCTGCCAAAGGATCGCATACGAGCAATACAGGAGGAATTGGCGGGATTCTTGGATGCAGAAGTCCTAGACCCAAAAGTGGAATACTATTCGGCTGTGTATAGACAATAGGGATTGTAAAAATAGCAACTTTCAAGGAATTGGCCGGTAGCATCGAATAGCAACTTTTGTATGTAGTGCATGAACTCGATCCGTGTATTGAATGTAAAATGTTGTCATGATGATCTTGTGTAATATAAGGTTCCTTCATTGATAAGTGTAAAACACTAAATAAACAATAAAACAACCTAAATGAATTCTCTGCCGCGGCACAAAAAGTGGCGAAAATGCTGCCGCGGCAACAAAATGTGCCAAAATGAATTCTCTGCCGCGGCAGAGAAATGGGCCAAATCTCTGCCGCGGCAGCAGGTTATTAGTCCCGGTTCGTGTTACGAACCGGGACTAAAGCTCCACCCCCCCTCGCGCTCTGATGCCGCCACGTGTGCCCCCATTTGTCCCGGTTCGTGTTACGAACCGGGACTAATGCTCCACCCCCCCTCGCGCTCTGATGCCGCCACGTGTGCCCCCATTTGTCCCGGTTGGTGGGGCAACCGGGACTAAAGGTTAGAGCTTTAGTCCCGATTGCCCCGTCCCGGTTGGGCAACCGGGACTAATGGCCCTTACCAACCGGGACGCATGGGGCGTTCTCTACCAGTGATACATCCGTATTTTAAAAAATTTGAGTTAACTAATTTGGATTGAAATGAGTTTTTTTTTTAAAGTAAGGAGTCCTCCACCATGCAACGGAGGTATTTTACATGCACGTTATATGCTTTTTAATAAAGAGAGCGCGTGCACCGGGTGGATGAGGTATGTACGATTATATGCCCCTTGTTTGGTTCAACAAATGTAATTCCTATAATTTGCACGAATCCACTTTGCTTCACATGTGTAGATGTGTCTATTGTTTAAAAACATTAAAATGATAAAAAATAATCAACTTCATGTGTACATCCGAACATTTAATGTTTGGTTTCAAAATTTCGGTAAAAAGAAATATTTTTGTTACTTGCCTAGAGAAGATGTATCTGTGAGTTATTTTTTCGAGATTTTATAACATTTTAAAATGCATTTCTTATGCAATTTTTCATAACAGGTGTATCTACACATATGAGCCAAAAACACCGCCTCCCTAGAATTTTCGCAACATTGTATCCAAAGGTTGAAGCGTCACAGAAAGCCTGCTCGCAAGTGAGCCGGCCGGATATCATATCGATCTCCTTCTTCTCCAAAGTTTTTGTGTTTTCTCTGCCACTAGCCGATCACTGTGGACTGTAGAGCACCAGCGGGAGTGCGGTACGACGGAGACCATGGCACGAATAACACAGACGCCGGCGATCGATAGCTGTAGGTGCTCCCGAGTCAAGTCTTTTAACGTGGGGCGCGCTGCGCCTGGCCGTGCCGACGGGGCGACGACCGGCGACTTTGACAACGGCTGAGTCGGTGCGAGGCGATCGACTCGACTCGACGACAGTTCCGGCACGATCTCGATCGATCCAATGGGCAATTTACTCCGGTCCAAGTCACGGGTCACAGCTAAGCAGCGGCGCGCGAGCCGAAAGGGCGGATATTCCTTCCCTGATCGAGTGGTAGACGACTGGAGACGGGGTTCCAGCCTGACTCGAACTGCCTTCTTGTCGTGGCATGATATGATTGTATTTCTCGCTTCGTTTTCTAAAGTTTTTACTTGGACTTTTGGACTACCACTACACACGCCTTCGGTTTGATTTTTGAAATTCAACATGCCGTGTTCTGGTTGTCTGTAAACAAGGTATCGATGCGTACGTAGGATGCCAATTAAAATACTGTTCGATCGAACGTGCGACTTCGCATGATCCAAGGCTCGGGATCAATGCAGTCTTTGCTTCACTATAGTCATATAGACATTGTCGGGAAATTCAGCTTTCGAAATTCTTAGTGAAAAGCTAGGCGTTGTGGTGGTCGGGCTCCATGAAGCTCGGTATTGAAAACGAAACTTAAAATAACCTAGTTATACATATGGATTCTATAGGCCTGCTAGATTTCATTTTGTTAAATACTCCATCCTCCATCCTACACAAAAATGAAATACAAAAGTTAGATACGAAGAAGGTGAATGGTACACTACTTTTGCAGACACAATTCATAAGAAAATATCGTTTTGCGTAGTCTAGACTATAACGAATTTTATATCTTGTAAATACATCAATATGTACATGTAGATTTTTTTAGGATTGAAATGTCGTCTTGAAGTTTCAAAAAATCATATTCCAGAGCCCGAGCTCACTTTTACAATTTTGACCATATCACGACTTCAAATGACACATAGGATTTCTGCCTATCGACGAATCGAGAATCGAGAATGTTGTCTTTTTAGTAGCTAAGGAATAATATTTTACAAAATAAGTGAGGGCTAATCTTTTTTCTATAATAATGGGGACCTTGTATCCAGTTCCATTCTTAGAAATGAAACCCCAGTGAAAACCAGGTTTTAGTACAAAGTTCTAGGATCACCCCGTGGGGCAAGGCGACCAAAAGATGTAACGTCTGGCAAAAGAGCATTTCTAGTTACTACTCCCTCAGATGTTTTAGTTTTGTGAAGCAAATATATCTAGACTAATTTAGTATATAGGTTTACTCATGTTTGGAGTAAATCTACACACTAAAACAAGTCTAGATACATTGTCTTCATAAATCTAAAACATCTTATATTTTAAAACGGAGAGAGAGTAGAAGCTAACAAGCAATCAAGCGACTAAAGAGAGCAGGGAAAGGTTCATCAAGAAAAATAGAGAAAAAAAATCTTTTTACAAGAGCTAAGGGTGCACACACCAGCTCAGGGGAACAAGTCTATGCTTCAGCATCTTGATAGATCACGGGGGACTCCCCTACTGGCCTGGGTGTCTTCCAATATCTGGGCTTGCTTTCTTCTTCACCTCCGGGGACTCAGGAATATGATCAGCCCAGGAGTGCGAAGGATTGCCCTTTAGCTAGCTCCCTGTTGCATTGACGTGCGTGGGATCAGAGATAGCAGCTAACAAAGCCTCTCTTTCATGCACCATATGATCCTTGAAGATCAGTCTCCATTTTTTGAGAGAGCAGAGAATTAGTCTCCAAACCTATTTAACATCCAGTCAGGGGTGACCATTAAAAATAAGGCAATTTCTTGCTTTTCATGGACTCCCAAGCACCACAGCATAAAAAAAACTGAATTTAAAAGGTCACTTTTTTGTTTGACACACAGAACCTAGCTATAGATTCATAGAAATCACCAACATGTAATTTGATGAAGTTTGCTATACGTGGCTAAATTTGTTTAGGTAGTATGCATCCAAAAGAAGGTGATTCACTCATTCTAATTCAGAACAAAAGATGGTTTTATGCATATTTCTCTTCTTTGATCGGGACAGAGGAAAAAAAAAACCCGCGTCGCTCCCGCGAGCGACCGGGGGTGCCCTATTCCCGCCCCCCCCCCCCCCCCCCCCCGCCCCCTTCCTCCCCCTCGCCGCCGCCAAGGCCTGCTGCCGGGCAAAGCTCTGGTAGCGTCGGTGACGGCGGCAGGGCGTCTTCTCCCCCTCGCGCGGTGGCGGCGTCGCGGGCCGGCGGCATCGAGCGGGGCGTGGCGCTGGCGCAGGGTGCTGCGTCGCGGCGGCGAGCGCCGGCGGCTGCGTCGGGCGGGTTCGCGGCGAGGAGGGCTGCGCAGTGGGGGGCTTCCCCTGGTGGCGGCGACCGGTGCTGCCTGCCCCAGATCTGACGGCGGCGGGCAGACAGCCCTGGTGGCGGCGGCGCGGGGCGGTGGAGCTCGGCCGGCGGTGGCGGGGTGGCGGCGAGCTCGGCCGCTGCTGACCCTGGGCTGCACGGGTCCTCCTCCCCTGCTGGTTCCCTAGGGCCGGCTCGGGGAGGCCCTGCGGCGTCGGCGTTGTCCCCTCCGGCGGCGGCGGATCACGACGGGGGTCTGCTCGGTGGTGGTGGGCTAGGCGGGAGTTCCCCGGGGCGTGGTCGGCGGCGTCACCATGGCGCAGCAACGCGGCAGCGGGCTGATCTTGGCCAGATCTGGGCCCGATCTGGGCCTGCGGGGCCGGCGGGCTGATCTGGGCTTGGTCGCGGTTGGTCGGCCCTGCCACTGTGTCCGGACTGCGGCCGCTTCGGTTGGTGGCGGGTTGTACCCCGCACCCTGGTGGCGGCACGGACCTTCAGCCTCCTGAGGTAGCTCTCGATCACCTCACCCATCCCGACGGACTCTTGGAGTGTAAGGCTGACGGTGGTATGGACTCGAGCTCGTGGACGCCGGGGCGGCGGCCTCGGAAGGTGGACGGCTTCGACTTCCCTCCGGCGGAGGTGGCTTCGGGAGGTGACGTGAGACCCCTTGACCGGCGGCGGTCCGGTTGGCCCGGGGGAGCTCGGGGGGCGATGGTGCTGCTACTTGGCAGCCAGGATTTGCCGGTGCGGCGGATCCCCTGGTGGGAGGAGGAGTGGGGTCTGAGGCGGTGGTTGGCGTGTTCGTTGGCACCCTTGCTGCAGTGCGGCGGCGGGACTTTACGAGCCTCCGCGGATTCGGCCGGGCCTGAGGGCCTGGTTTGTCCTGCTGCTGCACCCGGTCGGCTACCACCTTCTGGTGGTGGAGGTAGTTCCCTCCCGCGTACTATTGACATGCCGTCCATCGCCGAAGTCTCTGCTCCCTCGGCCTACCGGCTTCGCTCCGTGGTTCCCGGTGTGACGGCGGTGGCGACTTCAAGACCAGGGTGGCGCGTGCTCGTGGGTGACGGGTTTGGTGGAGCTGTTCAAAGCGCTCGGGTGGGTGGCTCCGGCGGGGTCGGGAGAAATCCTTGTATGTTGACACTGGCACGGTGACGCCCGCGGGTATCACCTTCCTTCTTGAAGGGTGTCGGTGGCCTCCCTCCCCCTCCCCCCGCTGCGGACCAGGGGAAACCCTAGGCCCCGGCCGGACAGCAGTGTCGTCATCGTCACTCCCCTTCTTGGAGGTGTTGTCTTGGTTCGCAGACGCTTTGGACTGTGGGATGTGTGGTGGTACGTCTTTGGGGGGCGCACCGGTTGCGAGTTGCTTCCGTTTTCGGCACACCGCCGTTCTCGGCTTTCTTTTTCTTTTCTTTCTTCTTGCGTTTCGTGTTGGGCTTGGGTTCTTCCCGACGCCTTGTATCCTGTGCTGTTTGTTCCTTTGGGCGATGTGTTGTCTGGCCCAGCAGCGGTCTCACCTGTGTGCTTTATTTATAAAGCGGGGCGAAAGCCTATTTTGAGAGATATTTCTCTTCTTTAGGTTATCCCCAGTCATTAGTTTTGTGCAAGAAGCCACATGAAAATATGTACCCTGGGAGGCATGTGAAGCTGCGAGACTGTAGGAATGTCATCCTTACTTGTGTATTGCCAAATGAGGGCATCACAGTCCTTGTTAAAGCTTACGCTAGATGCTATACCCATTAATTCATACCAATAGTTTATCATAATTCATAATAACATCAAAATTCAATCTAAAGGTCAACTCAAGTTGGGAGCCATCCCAAAATTTTCTAATTGTTCTACCTTATTCATTACGCAGAATGCAGATGTCAAAAAACTGCATAGCTAGTGGAGAGGTCCCAAACCAGGTGTCCTTCCAAAACGTAGTAAGTGTACTTCCGGCTTTTGTTTTAAGTCAAAGTTTTAATATTTGGCTGATTTTGTAAATAAATGTAACAATATATATATAATCCAATCGGTATATTATGACCCTACATTTCAAAATGAGTATTTTAGTACTAAATAAATGTAATAAATATCGCTACATTTCCTATAAAATTGTTCAAATTTTATAAAGTTTGACTTAGGAGAAAGGCTAGAAGTACACTTATTTGTGGATGGAATAAGTATAACCAAACTTTATGATTTTTTTTGCGAAACCCAGACGCAAACACTCATAAATAAGTTTATACAACCCAGATCACACAATTCCAAAAGCAAGAGTCCCTAAAATTATCATTGCAGAAGACGTTGTGTGTTATATTTGCAATCTACTAAAGTTTTCCATAACTCCCCTTCGTCTTTTGTATACCTTTTAATCCATGAACTCAAAAGACAAAGATTAACATTTGCAACATATGGAATGTCTAAACCACCAAATTCTTTTTTCCTACATATTAATTTCCAACTGGCCAAATGTATTCTCCTATGAGCCTCAAAGTCATTCCACAAACAATTATTCATTTGAGAATTAGTAAGTTTAAGAGTCCACTGTGGGAACTTGAAAAAGGACAACATTTAAATAGGGGTTACTAGCAAGACCAGTTTTAACAATCTCTATATTGTACCGTATATCTTTCCTTCGATACTTTGAATTAATTTTTATTAACGGCTAGGGATGACAATAAGAGACATGCAAAAAAAAGATGGCAATAAGAGAAAGTACACTGTAGCACTAATAACTATATATCTAAATAGTCTTCTTCAAATAATTTATTTTTTGAAACAAGGAAAAATATTTGTCATTTTTATTAATAGAAAAGAAAAAAAAGTAGTCTTACAAGCCGACTCTTGCCAAAGGCGAAGAGTCAAGTCACAAAATGGATACAAGGGATTACTCTCGTGACATTACGTTACTCAATGCCTTAGCGCCGGCAAGGGACCAAAGCTTAGCTTCTTCTTTGATCTCCTCCACAAGCATGGTCGATGTAGAAAAATTATTGCGGAAGACCCTAGCGTTCTTTTCTTTCCAAATCTCCCAAGACACCAACATGGCAATGGTGGCCATAGCCTTTGTAAGAGGACCTCTTCCATGGATAGCTTCCATCCACCAATCTTTGACGCTTTGTATGGCCACCCAATCTCCCGGATTCACATCATGAAGCCCAAGCCAATCCTTCAACCGACACCACACTATAATAGTAAATCGGCATTTAAAAAGAAGATGAGCGACCGATTCTTGAGTTTGCTTATAAAGCTTGCACAATCCGCAATTTGGTCGTCCTCTCTTTTAAAGTCTATCCACCGTCTACGCTCAATTTTGAATAATCAACCAAGGGAAGAATTTGCATTTGGACAGGAGCCCACGGTTTCCAAAGAAGGGACTGCAATGGCTAACTAAAAATGTGGCTAACTAAAAAATGTGGCCACCCAATCTTGTTCAAATATAATGTGGATAACTAAAACGATGACGTGCATTCTTTACCATCTTAATTGAGCGGTAGCCGCCCCCACGAGGCGCACAAAAGCATAACCTGACGTACGGTGTGGATCAGATCGACCGGGGCATTTCGATCAGCACCACCCGCATGCAGCGGAGACAAGTACGGGTGCGTACGTCGTGTCACACACTGTCAGATCGAGACGTGACAGTCCGGGCATAAATACCCGCCGTCCGTGTTTGATACGTCTCCAATGCACTTCAATTACACGCCCTGCGCGCGCCGATCCGGGTCAAGGACGCGATGATATGATACCCGTATCCCGTATCGTCTGGGGCTGGGCCGCACGTTAGCACTCGATTACGGCCTTACGGGCCTCCCCGGGTCAGCTCGTGTCTGCCACTGCCATGCATGGCCGATCATCTGACCACAGCACCTGGAGGGCGCGATCGATCGAAGACGACTAGACCACCCGGCCACCAGCTGGCCGGGCCTGCCTGGACAATGGTTATCCGATGATCGATTTATCTCAGACTGGACACGGAGGCTGCAGGCGGGCTGACAGCTAACATGCACGCGTCATGATCTTGTGGTTAATGTTGGGGCGCCGGTACGTACTTGACGCAACGATGTTAAGCCTGACATCGTACACGAATTGCTACGGCCTACAGGTTACACATAAAATAAATCGAGCGACGCCGCTGGCAGCCCACCGTGTTCTGTAAATCTGTGTCCGATCCGGGGTAGAGGAATCAAGAAGAGAGAGAGCGCTCGACCGTGATGATCCAGCCCACCAGAGTTTAAACCCCGGTTTAACGTTTTGATGTCTTATTAAGGCGGAATATTCTTCCAGTGGAAGGCGACGTTTTCGTCGATAGCGAGACGTGTCTACGGTAACTTCGTTAATCTCAAGACTTGCCGGCTCAGTCTCTCGCAGATGCTCATAGAGATAGGATGTGCGTGCATGTATTCATAGGGATGGGTATGTATACGCATTGTGAGCGTCTGTATTTGTACTGTGTTTCTAAAAAAAAAAAAAGTTGTGCTTCACACCTACTAGTACTAATTCATTGCCAATGAGATAAAGCAGAGGTTACGTACAGCCTGACCGCAGGCCGAGTCCAGGCATTTGGGCCTGGGTAAGATAGCGGGGCGTCTCTTTCCTGGGCCGACACAATGCTTCATCCTAGATAGCTAAGCCCACTGTGGTCAAGAACCAGGAAGAGCACTGGAGAGAATGGATCGAGATTCGACACCACGCAAACACAAACACAGACGGGAGCACGCAGGCCTGGGAGCACAGATGCTTTTTTTCTCAAAAAAAAAAAAAGAGAGAGAGAGGAGGAGGGATGCTCGCTTGTCCTCGACGCTGCAATCAATGGAGCAGCAGTTTCTTCATCATATCTCAAGGCAACACACTGGAATCCTCGCGAGTCCATGATATATACTCTCCTACTGGCTACGACTATGCCCTAGCTTATACAGCTAACCTCTAGCTACCCTGTGCATGCCTTGATGATGAGCTACAAGTACTACTACTACACACTGAACAGGGTCGTGGCCTCCTGGCTTGGCAGCGCAACGTCAACTCGGGTATACAGGCTTATCACTGTATGATCATGCAGCAAAAGTACGTACGTGTAGATAGTTCCCTCCTCTCCTCTATATATAATTTAGATCCGTCCTGAACTTCCCCTGTACAGTAGTATGAAATATGATGATGTTTTATTCTGTTTCCTGCTGCTCGCCGCCGGGTGTGGGCATAGCAACAGTGCTGTGCGTGCATGACGGGAGCAGCATCGCATCGGTCAGGGCTGGTGCGCGGACGACAAGAGAGAGAGGCCAGGTCTGATGCGATTGTTTGTTTTCTTTTCCATATAAATTTCTCTCCATCCATGGCCTAGACTACTGACTAGTAGATAGATGTAGTGGCTAGTCAATGCAGCAGCCAGCAGCAGGCACGTCACTGCTGCGCAGCATGTGACCTAGTATCGACATCCGACACCATAATCCGATGTGTATCGCCTACAGCCCGTGCATGTGCATACTACGCGGCTAGGCTACGTATGCTTGGTCGGTCTCCGTGGATACTACTCAGAGTCAGAGGTGACACTGAAATGCCCAATTTAATTACGGATTTGCTAGTTCTCAGACGTCCGAGAACTTCTTAAGTCTCTGTCGCCTCTTTCACCATTTATCTCGTGATTCGTGCAAAACGGAAGTTACACATGAGTTGGAACTTGGGTGTAACTGAGAATTTAATGAGTTGTAACTAGGTTGTAACTGAGAATTAGTACAAATCATATGATTTGCAACTAGATTGCAACTGAAAATTAACATAAATATTAAGATGACATCAGCAACTTAGACATAACTAGTTCTCAGGCGCCCTGAGATCTATGCACTCCCATTTAATTAATTTCCACCTTTATATTCGACGGGTTCGAAACAAGTTGGTGAGGCTGCCTGTGAAACATTATTCACATCATCGATGCATGTACTACCTTGGATCGTTAGTTATACTGCCTCTGTCAACTCAACTCAAGCCTAGCTAGCTCTCTCTCATCGTGGCCTGCGCGCGTCTGTACGTCAGTGTACAAAATCTTCTTCAGCAAAGTACATGTACACGTAGTATTATAGTAGCAGTACGTAGGTAGAGAAAAGTCCACGCGCAGGCGCACCGCGTGACATCGCTCCATCGACGTCGGCGTGGTTAAGGTCAATGCAACGTAGCAGCAGTAGTACCGCCGTCCTAGCCAGCAGTACCACCACGTCTGCGTGTACCACTTTTGCATTTGCATCGACACGGCCAGGCCAAGCCATACCATGCACCCATCATGGCGTTGGCGGGGCGGGCACTGCCCAACATAAATATGCTGATCGATCCAAGCACGAAAAAGGCAGGAATAGTAAACAATATGAAGGCGCCGGTACCATGGCATGGCATCATCGCATGAAAGCCTTCTCCGATCCGAGCCACAGAGATGGGCAGCGATGCATGGCTTTGCACCAGGGGAGGGAGCTAGCGGTGCTGTGATCTCTGGCCTGTGGCATGGCACGCTGACCTGACTGCGACGCCTTGCTTCTTTGCGAGAGCCCCGATGGCCAGAAGCGGAAGGAGGTTCTGCTGCGCCGATCGATGTGGGGAAAAGCAAGCGGGCAGGCCATCGTCCCCAGCTGGTCACACCCACACACTGGCATCGGCATTGTCATGTCATGGCACTACTGCGCCGATGCGCGGCAGTGGTCAGGGTCAGGAGGGAGTTTTTAATCATGGCGACGGGTGGTGGCCTTTATCGGTCCGTGCCGGGAAACCAAAAAAGAAATGCGGGGACGGGGGAGCGGCAGATGGGAGGAAATGAAATCAATTGGGAGGTGATGTGAAAGCAAAGTCCAAATTAAAGGCCTGGGGCAGGAGTCATTAAAGAAGGGTTTAAAGAAACGGAGTACTAGCTGCCGCCTGCACGAACGTGTTGCTTTGCTCGCCGATGTGAAATTTAAAAATGGGATTATATTGGTGGCATGCAGCAAGCCCTGTCAGGCCTGGCTCGGGACACACCTTTCTTTGTCAGGCTTGAGAAGCCTGGCGCTATCATTTTGACCACTACACTATTTTACTACCTTTGTCAGTACCGTATGCGATTCTTCTTTTGCTCTACAACATACGCCTCTACTACTGCTCTTATAGTATGCGTCTGACTTGCCTGTTCGTGAAAATAGAAAGCTAGAAGCCACGAGACAGCATGAGTGTAGTGCATTTTGTGGTGTTTGCGGCAGTAATGTGGAGCCACGATACTTACGGGTACAGTGCTCTTATTATGTGCAGTGATGTTAGCACCGTAGTAGCGTCAATGAAGTCGGTACTTGAAGTACTGCGCTGTAGTTTCAGTTCGCCTAGTTAAAGCCTTAAGCAGCGAGCACAGTTGACTCGCACAACTTCAACTTTTTCCATTGCCGCGGCGCGGAGACAGAAAACCGGACCAGTAGCTAGCTGGGCTGCGCCGCAGCCCACAGCCTACCAGCGTACTACTACCACGCCGCATAGCATGGCGGTAGTGGTTAGTGGGACGACCGCGATTTATTGCCGCTGTTTTGTGTAAGCATCTGCTCGCTCCGACATTGTGTCGCGGCAGGAGGAGGAGGAGGAGGAGGAGTACGTGCGCGACCAGAGCGCGCGCCTTTACGTGGGATGTTTATGTGATTCAACGTATCGCCGCGACGTCCTTATCTCGCGAAGCGTGGTACTACCATTTCTCATTCTCTATTCTCATCAACCGATCTGTCTAATTGGGACGAAATGTTGAGAAACTCTCCTCGGGCAGGCATGTACGTACGAATGTGATCAATCAGGATCAGGGTCCCTCTTTAAATACTTTTCTAGGCTTGTTTGATTCGTACAGTTCTTTAAGCTTTTTTTTTTTCTTATAAAAAGGATATTTTCTTGCGTTGCCATCAAATGAACATCGATTTATACAAACACAACACGGGCAAAATTCGAATGAGCATTGCATTGCAACTCTCTTTCCTTTGCCACTTTGACATATTTGCAAATGAAAATGGCCTTCCATGCATAGAGACACTTCCCCATGTTTCTAGAAAGTAAGGTGGTCGTGAATGGTGGGAGGATGGCGACTATGTCTTTGACATTTTGTCTCACATGGTGGTGGAGCTTGGTGTCTAGCACGGCTTAGGTATCAGAGAAGTTGTCTAGCCTTACTATTGGCGGTAAAAGTTTGGAGACAAGGTTATCCAACACGTTTTTGTCTTCCCGTTTGGAGTCAGAGAGGGCTCTATAATCGTGACAATGCATGCTTTATAGTGGTTTGAACTTGTTTACATTAGATCTATAATATGAGATGAGATGTGATCTTATTGGCTTGAGAATATTATGAAATTTCTATTTATGTGGATGTCCATAACCTCTATGTCATCAAAGCTATAACCACTATGGCATTACTAGTGTATCTCTCTCTCTCATATAGTAAGGATGTATGTATGGAGGACATTGTATGCTTTGATAACATGAATGAGACTATCAAGCTCCATTTCTCCCCTATCTCATCTTTGAGCATTTTCCAACAGTCAATTAGTAATTAGTATATAATATATTATCACCACGATTTTCTCAAGATTGTCGTGAATAATATATACTTTTTCAATGATAGGATATTATTCTAACAACTCTCTATTTCTATATAATCTTATTAGTGTGCACTACAAGAAAACTTACCATCTACCACGACTGAATTTCGTGGCAGAAGGGTCTTTTTGTGGTTAAAGGTCTTTTACCACGGATGGGCGTCACAAAAGCTTCTACCATGGGTTTTCGGGAATCGTGGTGGATGGAATCCATCTGTCAGAAAATTCTGACTGTGATAGATAATGGGTTCGTTGCATGAAAAACATAAAAAATTCTAAGTAAGAGTCGAAGAAACCCAACAAGACATGATCTATAAGATGCTGGTAACAAGAGATAGATGTCATCTACTTACCCTCTACGGATGCTAGTAACAAGAGATAGATCTCATGCTCGAGGGATTGTGGATGATGTAGTCGTACATGGCGTCCGATGAAGTCCTACATTCGGCAGATCTTCTGCGGTATCCACATGTTTGGCTTGGCGTCGTATCCTCCTCCTTGACCCCTCAAGCGAGAGAGAAGAGCTCCGCGAGATTAAAAGAGCACAATGGCAGTAGTTGGTTATGATGGAGAGAAAACAGCAGGGCCATGCCGAGTGTCTGTGCGTAGGAGGGAGAAAGCATCTTGAAGAGACGGGAGGCGGTGTCCAGAGCTTATGGAGGCTGTGCACCAGCCCCTCCCCCTCTTATATAGGTGTGGTGGAGTAGCCGTAGGATTGGACCCCTCCAAGTTGGTGGGTGGCGACACCAAGGGGGAGGGGGAAACTCCCACTTTCCTACACCCCTCCTAGGGTTTTCCTAAACCTAGCCACATGGACCTAGGTGGGTTGTGGCGCCCTAGTCCAATGAGGCTGGGTGCCCCTTATTTTGGCCCATGTGGTCCCACCTTGTAGGTGGGCCCCACAGATGGACCCCAAGAACCTTCTAGAACATTTTGGCAAGCTCCGATATATACCAATTTTTTTAGAACCCTAAACACAACTTGCCATATAATTTTCTTTACCTCTAGACTATTCTAAAACTCCTCGTGATATCTAGGATCTCATTTGAGACTCCGAACTAACACTTGATCATACCATATTTAATCTCGTTGAAGCCTGGCAACATGAATCGTTAATTGTGTGACCCTATGAGGCTGAAAACGTGCAGACATGATCGAGACACCTCTCCGATTAAAAACCTTTAGAGGGACCGTAGATGTCCATATTGGTCCCACGCATTCAACGAAGTTCTTTTATCGGTTGATCCACGATGTCAAGGATTCAATTTATCTGATATCCGATTCCCTTTGTCTCGCGATATATTACTTTCCTAAGATATGATCGTCGGTATCGCCATACCTAGTTCAATCTCGTTATTGGAAGTCTTTCTTTACTCGTTCGGTGGTGTAGGATCCTCGTGACTAAATATCTTAGTCACATGCTTGCAAGTTTTAGGATGCTACACTACCGATAGGGCCTAGAGATATCTCCCCGTCATGTGAATCGAAGATACCTAAAAGACATCTTTCTAATTACCCAACTATGAAGCAACATTTGATGTCCACAAAGAATTCCTCTATTACCAGGGAGTAAAACAATCTCATGGTCTAAGGAAACGATACTTGACATATATATACAAAAAGCTATAACAATCAAGCTAAGTGACACGATCAAAGGCTATGCTTATTATTGGGTATGTCCATCACATCATTCTCTTGATCATATGATCATGTTATCAAGTGACATTTCATCTCCATCACCAGGAAACCTTAACCATCTCTTTACTAACAAACTAGTCAGAAGAGGCTCACTAGGGACACTGTATTGTTTATTTATCCATACATATATACAGTTTTCGGTTCATACAATTATAACATGGATAGTAAAAACTTATCTTGAACACTGAATATAATAGTAACAACTTTATTTTTTGCTCACGGGCATATTTCCAACGATGTGTTTCGTCAGCCCCGTTGATTGCTGACGTCATGCCAACTTCCGCGTGGCAAACACCGCTAACAAGTACTTACCACCGTCAACTCTCACAAATCCGTGATAGATATCGGAGCCTAACCAAGACCTGCTAAACCTTATATGGGAGGCCCATCATAGAATACTATTAAGAAGGTAGCTTGCTACTATTTTGGCCCGTTGGGGCAACACTGTTCAAAAGGAGCCCATTACTATGCATCCCAACTATGGCCTTCTAACATTGAGGCCATTACTATTTTGGCCTATGGAAATCCTAAGTACCCATCACTCCATGGCCCATGAAAATCCTATTAACTTTTAGGCCTTTACTATTTTGGCCAATGATAGGTCGGTTGTTGTTTACGTAGACCGTTAGGCCAAAGCCCATTTAAGACCTTTAGAATTATTGTCCTCTACTATTTTGGTCCAACAAGAGCCTATAGCTTGCAGCCCATGACTAGCCCTTTAAATCATGGGCCTACTACTGTTTTGGCTTGGTGAAGGCCCACTACTGTTCATCCATGGTCTAGCAACATCCGACCTTTTAATGACCTATCATTGTTCCTATTGCCTAATGTTTTAACCCATGGATGATCCAGTTTGGGACCGGTCAACGAAATGGCACATTGCACATATTGCCATTAACGGCCCAAACATGTAACTGTTATATGTCGAATTAAGGCCAATTAGTACAATCATAAGCCCATTAATGACCCAATGTGGTTAAGGCTTGTTAAAATATAATACTGTTCCGTTGGTGTTCTCATGGACGACTCTTTTTTAGTCCAATAAGGTTGCTTTATGTCACAAACAAGAATTAATACACAAATTATATCAACGCGGTAGCATAATATTATTACATAAGCACCACAAATTCAACAGAAATAAAATTTAGCATTACACAACCATAAAAGTTTATCAAATCATAGAGGTTAAATTTATGGATCTTTGTTCGTCAAAAGTGTATCAAGTGGATGGCCCGCAGTTATCGACAAAATATTTTCACACGCATTTGGAGTATTTTAGTGATGTTTGTATCTGAATACTGTGTTTTATTTCTAAGCAAAGAAATATACTCATGGAGCCTGGTGTTTTCCTTTTGTCGGTTAGAAGTATATGGTGAAGAACTTGTTGAAAAATTGACCTACCAGTGGCTTGGACACTGCTTCACCCAGGTACGAGATAATTAACCATGCAGGGGGTAAGTATTGTAAGCACTTTGCAGACTCTTCTGTTGAATATTGTAGATAATTCTATTGTAGGGTTTCGTAGCATGAAAAACAAAAATTTTCTATCGCATACAAACAAACAAGCCAAGATCTATCTACTAGATTGTAGCAACGAGTCGATGGAATAACTCACCCTCGAAGATTCCAAAGTGTTTAACGAGAGCGCATTCTCATGGGTGATGTAGTCATACTTTTCCCGATCTCAAGATCGCGTAGACGATCCTTCCGGCGCTGCGTTCCGGCAGCGCTCCCGCAGTCGGTCACACGTTCGGTACTCGATGGAGACCTTCCTCTCCCTTTTTCCAGCAGGCAGCGGAGGTTGTAGCACTCTCCTCGCGATTCCGGTAGCACAACGGCGTGGTACCGGAAGTAGAGGGGAGATCTCGCAGGGCTTCGCCTTAAGCCGGAGCGAGTATGGTGGACTATGAGAGAGCCCTCGACGATCTAGGGTTTAGACACGCCGAGGAGGAGGCTTGGCCGGCGGCTAGGGTTGCTAGGCGGCGGCGGCGGCGGTTTGCCCTAGGGCGGCGGCGGCAGTAGCAGGTGGCGGCGCCGGCGGCTTAGGGTTTGGAGGTGGGGATCTTGTGTGCTAGGAGTGGAGCCCTGCGCCTCCTCTTATAGGTGGAGAGAGGCGCGCCAGGGGAGGGGAGTCCCTTCCCAACTCGGACCCAAGGTGGGCCGGCGGTGGAGGTGGAGGGACTCCTCCCCAACTCGGATTCCACCTCCCCTCCACTTCCTAAAATTAGCCGTTTGACTTTCAAATTGGCGTTTGACTTTTCAAACAAGGATTTGATTAAATCCTCTATTTTGTTCAGCGATGACACTTAGTACATTATGTAATCATACCAACTTGATATAACACATTCATGTACCCTTCCCCTCCGGAGTGCCGGACATTCCGGAACCTTCTAGAACATTCCCGATGAAAACACCGGAAACATTCCCCAACTCCGAAACAGGACTTTCCTTATATGAATCTTATTCTCCGGACCATTCCGGATCTCCTCGTGATATCCCGAATCCCATCCGAGACTCCGAACAACATTTGGTCTCTTTCTCATCATTCCATAACTACGCAAACAACGTCGAATCCTTAAGTGTGTCTCCCTACGGTTCGTGAATTATGCGGACATGATCGAGACACTTCTCCGAACAATAACCAATAGAGGAATCTGGAAATTCATATGGCTCCCACATATTTCAACGATTACTTTGCGATCGAATGAACCATTTACATACGATACCAATTTCCCTTTGTCTCACGATAGTTTACTTATCCGAGGTTATGATCGTCGGTATCTCTGCATACCTAGTTCAACCTCGTTACCGATAAGTACTCTTTTCTCGTTCCCATGTTATGTGATCCCTTGTGAGCCAGTCAAATTCTTGCAAGCTAATTGGATGAAATTTCACCGAGAGGGCCCAGAGTATATCTATCTGTCATATGGATGGACAAATCCCACTCTTGATCCATGTGTTTCAACCAATACTTTCCGAACACTCAATGCCACCTTTATAGCCACCCAGTTACGGTGTGGTGTTTGATGTCATCAAAGCATCCATCCGGTAAAGGTGATATGCATGATCTCATGGTCGAAGGAATTAGGTTACTATGTATCAGAAAGCATATAACAATTGAACTATTAAAATGACTTGTTCTTTATGCTACGCTTATCTATAGGAGTATGTCCACCATATCATTCTCCTAATGATATGATCTTGTTGTTAATAACATCTCAATGTTCATGATAGGGAAACCACAATCATCTATTAACCAACAAGCTACTATTATAAAGAGGCTTTACTAGGGACTTCAATTTAAGTTTACAAATCACACAAGTATTAATGTTTCCTCGTTAATACTATTATAGCATGAATGTAAACATTTATCATAAACACAAAGATATAATAATAACTACATTTATTATTGCCTCTAGGGCATATCTCCAACAGTCTCCCACTTGCACTAGAGTCATCTAATCTAGATTACATGGTAATATACCGAACACCCATGGCAGTTTGGTGCTGGTCATGTTTTTCCCTCGGGAGAGGTTTAGTCAACGGATCCACCACATTCAGATCTATGTGTACTTTGCAAATATTTATGTCCCCATATTGGACATATTCTCGAATAGCGTGAAAACGTAGCTTGATATGCTTCAGCTTATTGTGTGACCTTGGTTCTTGCGCATTGGCTATGGCACCCATGTTATCACAGTAGATAGACATTGGGTCCAGCGCACTAGGAACCACACCCAGCTCTGTAATGAACTCTTTCATCCATATCGCTTCTTGTGAAGCCTCCGAAGCAGCCATGTATTCCGATTCAGTTGAAGATCTCTCCACAACGCTTTGCTTTGCACTCCTCCAGCTAACTGCTGCACCATTCAAAATAAATACGTATCCAGATTGTGATTTAGAATCATCCGGATCGGTGTTCCAACTAGCATCGGTGTAACCATTAACAACGAGCTGTTCATCACCTCCATAAGAAAGAACCATATTCTTAGTTCTTCTCAAGTACTTAAGGATGTTTTTGACCGCTGTCCAATGATCCACTCCTGGATCACTTTGATATATGCTAGTTAAACTAACATCATATGCAATGTCGGGTCTAGTACATAGCATGGCATACATTAGAGATCCTATGGCTGAGGCATAGGGAGTCTTACTCATCCTTTCTCTATCTTCTGTCGATGTCAGACTTTGAGTTTTACTCAAGGTCGTATTGGGCAACATGGGCAAGAAACCTTTCTTGCTATCTTCCATTCCAAACCTCTTTAGAACTTTGTCCAAATATATACTTTGTGACAATGATATTTGGTGTCTTGATCTATCTCTATAAATCTTTATGCCTAATATGTAAGCTGCTTCACCAAGATCCTTCATTGAAAAACTATTATTCAAATATTGAAGGGAATATGCCCTGAGAGGCAATAATAAAGTGTTTATTATGTGTATTCCAAGTATATGATAGATATTTATTTTGCATGCTATAATTGTATTAATACGGAAACGTTAATACATGTGTGTTTAATAAACAAACAGAAAGTTCCTAGCTATGCCTCTCTCATAAACTAGCTCGTTGATTAACAAGATGATCAAGGTTTCCTGATCATAGACATTGGATGTTGTTAATAATGGGATCACAACATTAGTGTAATGGTGTGATGAACATTCATCCGAAGTATAGCATTACGATCAAAGTCATTGAGTTTATATTGCTATAACAACTTACGAAGTGATCCTAATCCTTAGACCATGAGATCATGTCAATCACTAACACCGGAAGAGTTTCTTGATAACATCAAACTTCACACCGTAACAGGGTGATTATAAAGATGGATTCAGAACTAATAAAGTGTTATGTTGAGGCTCATGGATCGAGAATGGAATTTGTTCATCCCGATGACGGATAGATATACTCTGGGCCCTCTCGGTGATATCACATTGATTAGCTTGCAAGCAAGTGATTTGATCACTAGAATGTTATATCACAGGAACGAGAAAAGAGTGCATGTCGGTAACGAGATCAAACTAGGTATGGAGATACTGATGATCGAATCTCGGACATGTAATATATCGTGAAACAAAGGGATTAAGATACTAGCGTAAAAGGTTCCGACGATCACAAGAAAGTCATCGTTGAATGTGTGGGAGTCAGTATGGGTCTCCAGATCCCGCTTCTGATTATTGATCCAAGAGGGGTCTCGATCATGTCCGCATTATTCACGAACCGCAGGGTGACACACTTAAGAGACACCGACATCCAATTGGAGCAAATGTTTCATGCCGAAAGAATGAACAAGCGCAGGAATTTATTTCACTAGATACCGAAACAGGTTTTCGGGTGAAATTGCATAAAGTGGTTATGCATGTGAAATAGAATTCTAGCAAGGGGTTATTTGTGAATGTTTGTCATTAAAGTAATTGACAAAATTCTGAATAAAATAAAAGAGTTTTATTTAATGAGAGTTTGCATTAAATTTGGTGGAAATTTAATGGGAATTTGAGTGGACTTTTGAGTGGAGGGATTTTAAAGGGCATTTTGTGAGTGGAGTGTCCACCCACATGAATGAAGGAGGGGAGGGGGCAGCACCCATGGCCGGCGGCCACCCCCTTGGGTGCCCCCCTCCTCCTATAAAAGGAGCCCCCCTCCTCACTTGTCTCTCACACCTCCTCGTGAAGGATCTCTCTCCCCCTCTAGAATTTATTCCCCATGGTCTCGGACTAGCGAGATACATGTTCCCGGTGGCTATTCGGCAAGAAAGAGTTGTGCTTCCGCTGCATCGCTGGAGCGAGGAGGCGGAGGTTTCTCGGTGCCTCGAACGTGTGTGCGAGCACGGATGCGCTGCTGATTTGCGGCGCTAGGACTTCCTCTCAATCTTGAGATCGGCAAGAGATCGTCTACATCAACCACGAGTTGAACTCGTTAAGCTTTGTCGGTCTTCAAGGGTAAGTTATCTACGGATATACATCCGCCCGTTGTTTGTATCTAGTAGATAGATCTTTGTATATAGTTCACATCGTAGGAAATTTTTTGTTTTCTATGCTGCGAACCCTACAGTGGTATCAGAGACGGATCTATGCGTAGATACTTTACACGGGTAGTACACATATGAGTATGTGGGCGATGATGATCATGTTGTTGCTCCTTTGTTGTAATTTTGGATATTGGTGGCATAGTGGGATGAAGCGGCCCGGACAAACTTTACATGTCCTCGCACATGAGACCTGTTCCACGCTTGACATGCAACTAGTTTGCATAAGTGGCTAGCGGGTGTCTGTCTCTCCTACTATAGTCAATATCTATTTTGCAAGCGAGTTGTCAACAATTTGATTATCCTCGTTGTGGTTCATGTTCGTAGGTAAGAACGGTTCTATCTCGAAAGCCCTAAGCCACGTAAAACTTGCAATGGATAAATTAGAGGCGTCTAGTTTAGATTGTTGCTGGGCTAGTGTTATGATATGGTAGTGTTGTAAGTAGAAGTATGAGATGATACTCTTACAACACACATAGCGTGTAAAATCCATAGACCTTGGATTTACACATATAGGTATGATAGTGATCATACCACGATGCACATGATAGAGATCATCTGTGGGAACCATATAATTTCACTAATAAACATATGATGTTTGATAGCATCTTATATTGCTTGTTTAGCGCTTTGTTAGCATAATAATATGATCCCTCATTTAAATATCAAGATAAGAATGTGTTCTTCCTTTAGTATGCACCGATTATGTTTTCGTCGCTCCAAGACATCACGTGATGATCGGGTGTTATTGGATCCACGACCATATTTCGGGTGTAAAACAGTTACACACGCGAATACTAAGGTTCTAACTTGGCGAGCCTAGCATGTACAGACATGGCCTCGGAACACGGACCGAAAGGTTAAGCATGAGTCATATAGTTGATATGATGCCCATTTGATGCTCGCCTTTGAAGCTATACCGACTCACGTGATGATCGGACTTGGTGTAGTGGATTTGGTTCATGTAATCACCAAAAAGGCACGAGGGATGTCGTTTTTGAGTGGGAGTTCATTCGTAATATAGATTAGTTGAACACAATCTATCATACACTTAGTCTAAACTTTACAAATTCTGTTGTAGATGGCACCACCTGCTTTTAATTTCAATGTGTTCATGGAGAAAGAGAAACTAGCAACGAACGGTAGCAACTTTACCGAATGGGCCATGAATTTGAGGATTCTCCTCTCTGCTGCACAAAAACAATATGTGCTAGAAGCGCCGTTAGGCCCCCCACCTTTTGATGATGCCCCTGACGAGGAGAAGAATGTCTATCAGACTCGTCAGGAGGACCACAACTTAGTTCATTGCGGCATATTGTATGGGCTAGAGCCGGAACTTCGAAAGCGTTTCGAAAACGGCAATGCATTTGATACAATGGGTGACTTGAAAATGATTTTCGACACACATGCTGCTGTAGAAAGCTACAACGCTTCAGAAAAGTTCTTTAGCTGCATGATGGAAGAGCACAGCTCCGTTAGTGAGCATGTACTCAAGATGTCGGGTTACGCCGATAAGCTTGTGTCCTTGGGAATATCGATTCCCATTGACTTAGGCATCCATCGTGTTCTGCAGTCTCTGCCACCTAGCTATAAGAGCTTCGTGATGAACTATAATATGCAAGGCATGAAGAAGTCTCTCCCCGAGCTTCTGTCAATGCTTAAAACTGCAGAAGTGGAGATCAAAAAGGAACATCAAGTGTTGATGATCAATAGGAACACTGGTTTCAAGAAAGACAAGAAGGGAAAACGGAGGGGAAGTAAGGGCGGCAAGCCTGTTGCCGCGCCTGAAAAGAAACCCCGAGTTGGACCTAAGTCTGATTCCGAGTGCTACTATTGTAAGGGGACTAGCCACTGGAAGCGCAACTGCCCCAAGTATCTGGCAGACAAGAAGGCCGGCAAGGCAAACAAAGGTATATATGATATACATGTTATTTATGTGTACTTGACTAGTGCTCGCAGTAGCACCTGGGTATTTGATACCGGTTCAGTTGCTAATATTTGTAACTCGAATCAGGGGCTGCGGAACAAGCGACCGCTAGCAAGGGGTGAGGTCAAGATGCGTGTCGGCAATGGATCAAGCGTTGATGTCATCGCCGTCGGAACGCTGCCTCTCCACTTACCGTCGGGATTAGTTATAAACTTGAATAAATGTTATCTGGTGCCTGCACTGAGCATGAACATTGTATCTGGATCGTGTTTGATGCGAAGTGGTTATTCATTTAAATCCGAGAACAATGGTTGTTCCATTTATATGAATGAAATCTTTTATGGTCATGCACCGATGATGAATGGTTTATTTCTATTAGATCTCGATGATAATGTTACACATATTCATAATGTTGATGCTAAAAGGATTAAACTTAATGATGATATATCCGCATATATGTGGCACTGCCGTCTAGGTCATATTGGCGTTAAACGCATGAAGAAGCTCCATTCAGATGGACTTTTGGAATCACTTGATTATGAATCATTTGATACATGTGAGCCATGCCTTATGGGCAAGATGACCAGAACGCCGTTTTCCGGTTCAATGGAACGGGCGACAGATTTATTGGAAATCATACATTCTGATGTATGTGGTCCAATTAGTGTGTCGGCGCGAGGTGGATATCGTTATTACTTTCACGGATGATTTGAGTAGATACGGTTATATCTACTTAATGAAACACAAGTCTGAAACCTTTGAAAAGTTCAAGGAATTTCAGAATGAAGTGGAAAATCATCGTAATAGAAAGATCAAATTTCTACGGTCCGACCGTGGAGGTGAGTATCTAAGTTACGAGTTTAGCACTCACATGAAAGAGTGTGGAATTGTTTCACAACTCACACCTGCCGGAACACCACAGTGAAATGGTGTGTCGGAACGTCGTAATCGTACTTTATTAGATATGGTTCGATCTATGATGTCTCTGACGGACTTGCCGTTGTCATTTTGGGGTTATGCACTAGAAACTGCTGCATTCACTTTAAATCGGGCACCATCTAAATCCGTTGAAAAGACACCATATGAATTGTGGTTTGGAAACAAACCTAAGCTGTCATTTCTTAAAGTTTGGGGATGCGATGTTTATGTGAAGAAACTTCAACCGGATAAACTCGAACCCAAAGCGGAAAAATGCGTCTTCATAGGATACCCTAAAAAAACTATTGGGTATTCCTTCTATCACAGATCCGAGGGCAAGGTTTTTGTTGCCAAGAATGGATCCTTTCTAGAGAAAGAGTTTCTCGCGAAAGGTGTGAGTAGTCAGAAGGTAGAACTCGAAGAGGTTATGGAACCTTCTCTTCAAAGTATGGCGAGTAGCGCAGCGCCAGAAGTTGTTCCGGAGTTGGCTCCACCTATTGAAGAGGGAACTAATGATAATGATCATGAAACTCCGAAAGAGAGTACTACCGAATCTCGCAGGTCAAACAGGACGCGAGCAGCTCCCGAGCTGTACGGAAATCCTGTCATGAATTTCATGGTTGATGAAAATGATGACCCTGCGACGTATGAAGAAGCGATGATGAGACCGGATTCCAACAAATGGTTAGAAGCCATGAAATCCGAGATGGAATCCATGTATGAAAATCAAGTTTGGAACTTGGTGGAATTACCTCACGACCGAAAGGCCGTGGAGAACAAATGGATTTTCAAAAGGAAAACTGATGCTGATGGTAATGTGACCGTCTATAAAGCTCGACTTGTCGCAAAGGGGTTTCGACAAATTCAAGGAGTTGACTATGATGAGACTTTCTCTCCCGTAGCGATGCTAAAGTCAGTTAGGATTATGTTAGCAATTGCTGCATATTTCGATTATGAGATATGGCAGATGGATGTCAAAACCGCGTTTCTCAATGGTAATATTGAAGAAGAGTTGTATATGAAACAACCAAAGGGTTTTGTCGATCCTAAGGATGCTAACAAGGTGTGCAAGCTTCAGCGATCCATCTATGGATTGAAGCAAGCATCACGAAGTTGGAATCTCCGCTTTGATGAGGTGATCAAAGAGTTTGGATTTGTCCAAACTTATGGAGAAGCTTGTATTTACAAGAAAGTGAGTGGGAGCAATGTGGCATTTCTGATATTATATGTGGATGACATATTATTGATCAGAAATGATATAGATCTTTTAAACAGTGTTAAAAGTTATCTAAACAGCAAATTTTCAATGAAGGACCTAGGTGAAGCGTCATACATATTAGGCATAAAGATCTATAGAGATAGATCTAGGCGCCTAATAGGGCTATCGCAAAGTACATACCTTGATAAGATTTTAAAGAAGTTTAAAATGGACGGAAGTAAGAAGGGGTTCTTACCTATGTTGCAAGGCAAGACATTGAGTAAGACTCAAAGTCCGGCTTCGGCGGAAGAAAGAGAGATAATGGACAAAGTCCCCTATGCTTCAGCCATAGGCTCTATAATGTACGCCATGCTATGTACAAGACCGGATGTGGCACATGCTATTAGTTTGACTAGTAGGTACCAATCGGATCCAGGTTCGGAACACTGGATAGCAGTCAAGAATATCCTTAAGTACTTACGAAGAACTAAGGATATGTTTCTTGTATACGGAGGTGAAGAAGAGCTCGTCGCTAAGTGTTATGTCGACGCTATATTTGACACCGATCCGGATGACTCTAAGTCTCAATCCGGATACGTATTTCTCATGAATGGCGGAGCGGTTAGTTGGAGGAGCTCCAAACAACCTGTGGTAGCGGGATCAACAACGGAGGCCGAATATGTTGCTGCTTCAGAAGCGGCTCAGGAAGCAGTTTGGATGAAGGAGTTCATATCCGAACTAGGAGTGGTGGCAAACGCGTTGGACCCAATGGTGATCTATTGTGACAACAATGGTGCCATTGCCAATGCCAAAGAGCCAAGGTCTCACAAGCATTCCAAGCATATTAAGCGCCGGTTTCACTCCATCCGCGAGCATGTCAAGGATGGAGATATAAAGATTTGTAAAGTACATACGGATCTCAATGTAGCAGATCCGTTGACTAAAACTCTCCCTAGAGCAAAACATGATCAACACCAGAACTCAATGGGTGTTAGATTTATCACTATGTAACTAGATTATTGTCTCTAGTGCAAGTGGGAGACTGAAGGGAATATGCCCTGAGAGGCAATAATAAAGTGTTTATTATGTGTATTCCAAGTATATGATAGATGTTTATTTTGCATGCTATAATTGTATTAATACGGAAACATTAATACATGTGTGTTTAATAAACAAACAGAAAGTTCCTAGTTATGCCTCTCTCATAAACTAGCTCGTTGATTAACAAGATGATCAAGGTTTCCTGATCATGGACATTGGATGTTGTTAATAATGGGATCACAACATTAGTGTAATGGTGTGATGAAAATTCATCCGAAGTATAGCATTACGATCAAAGTCATTGAGTTTATATTGCTATAACAACTTACGAAGTGATCCTAATCCTTAGACCATGAGATCATGTCAATCACTAACACCGGAAGAGTTTCTTGATAACATCAAACGTCACACCGTAACAGGGTGATTATAAAGATGGATTCAGAACTAATAAAGTGTTATGTTGAGGCTCATGGATCGAGAGTGGAATTTGTTCATCCCGATGACGGATAGATATACTCTGGGCCCTCTCGGTGATATCACATTGATTAGCTTGCAAGCAAGTGATTTGATCACTAGAATGTTATATCACAGGAACGAGAAAAGAGTGCATGTCAGTAACGAGATCAAACTAGGTATCGAGATACCGATGATCGAATCTCGGACATGTAATATATCGTGAAACAAAGGGATTAAGATACTAGCGTAAAAGGTTCCGACGATCACAAGAAAGTCATCGTTGAATGTGTGGGAGTCAGTATGGGTCTCCAGATCCCGCTTCTGATTATTGATCCAAGAGGGGTCTTGATCATGTCCGCATTATTCACGAACCGTAGGGTGACACACTTAAGAGACACCGACATCCAATTGGAGCAAATGTTTCATGCCGAAAGAATGAACAAGCGCAGGAATTTATTTCACTAGATACCGAAACAGGTTTTCGGGTGAAATTGCATAAAGTGGTTATGCATGTGAAATAGAATTCTAGCAAGGGGTTATTTGTGAATGTTTGTCATTAAAGTAATTGACAAAATTCTGAATAAAATAAAAGAGTTTTATTTAATGAGAGTTTGCATTAAATTTGGTGGAAATTTAATGGGAATTTGAGTGGACTTTTGAGTGGAGGGATTTTAAAGGGCATTTTGTGAGTGGAGTGTCCACCCACATGAATGAAGGAGGGGAGGGGGCAGCCCCCATGGCTGGCGGCCACCCCCTTGGGTGCCCCCCTCCTCCTATAAAAGGAGCCCCCCTCCTCACTTGTCTCTCACACCTCCTCGTGAAGGATCTCTCTCCCCCTCTAGAATTTATTCCCCATGGTCTCGGACTAGCGAGATACATGTTCCCGGTGGCTATTCGGCAAGAAAGAGTTGTGCTTCCGCTGCATCGCTGGAGCGAGGAGGCGGAGGTTGCTCGGTGCCTCGAACGTGTGTGCGAGCACGGATGCGCTGCTGATTTGCGGCGCTAGGACTTCCTCTCGATCTTGAGATCGGCAAGAGATCGTCTACATCAACCACGAGTTGAACTCGTTAAGCTTTGTCGGTCTTCAAGGGTAAGTTCTCTACGGATATACATCCGCCCGTTGTTTGTATCTAGTAGATAGATCTTGGTATATAGTTCACATCGTAGGAAAATTTTTGTTTTCTATGCTGCGAACCCTACAAATATTCGTTGACACTATTAAGAAGGTCTACATCATTCCCAATCAACAATATGTCATCTACATATAGTATTAAGAATGCTACAGAGCTCCCACTCACTTTCTTGTAAATACAAGCTTCTCCATAAGTTTGTATAAAACCAAAACTTTTGATTACCTTATCAAAACGTTGATTCCAACTTCGGGATGCTTGCTTCAATCCATAGATGGACCGTTGAAGTTTGCATACCTTGTTAGCATCTTTAGGATCGACAAAACCTTTGGGTTGCATCATATACAACTCTTCATCAATGTCTCCATTGAGGAATGCTGTTTTGACATCCATCTGCCATATCTCATAATCATAATATGCAGTGATTGCTAACATAATCCTCACAGACTTTAGCTTCGCTATAGGTGAGAAAGTATCATCGTAGTCAACTCCTTGAATTTGTCGAAACCCCTTTGCGACAAGTCGAGCTTTATAGACAGTAATATTACCACCAGCATCTGTTTTCTTCTTGAAAATCCATTTGTTCTCGACAGCCTTCCGGCCATCCGGTAAGTCCACCAAAGTCCATACTTGGTTTTCGTACATGGATCCAATCTCGGATTTCATGGCTTCTTGCCATTTGTTGGAATCTGGGCTCATCATTGCTTCCTCATATGTCGCAGGGTCATCGGTGTTGTCCACCAACATGACACTCATAACGGGATCATACCAATCTGGAGTGGTACGAGTTCTCGTTGACCTGCGAGGCTCTGTAGCAACTACAACCGAAGTTTCATGATCATCATCATTAGCTTCCTATCTTATTGGTGCAAGCAACACAGGAACTTCTTCCGGTGCTGCGCTACTCGCAATTTAGAGAGAAGGTTCGACAACCTCGTCGAGTTCTACTTTCCTTCCAGTCACTTCTTTCGAGAGAAATTCCTTCTCTAGAAAGGATCCATTCTTGGCAACGAAGATTTTGCCTTCGGATCTATGATAGAAGGTATACCCAATAGTTTCCTTCGGGTATCCTTTGAAGACGCATTTTTCCGCTTTGGGTTCAAGCTTGTCCGGCTGTAACTTCTTTACATAGGCTTCGCAACCCCAAACTTTAAGGAACGACAATCTAGGTTTCTTCCCAAACCATAATTCATACGGTGTCGTTTCAACGAATTTAGATGGTGCCCTATTTAAAGTGAATGCGGCTGTTTCTAATGCATAACCCCAAAATGATAGCGGTAAATCTGTAAGTGACATCATAGAACGAACCATATCTAAGAGAGTTCGATTACGACGTTCGGACACACCATTACGCTGTGGTGTTCCCGACATTGTCAATTGTGAAAGTATTCCGCATTTCTTCAAATGCTCGCCAAACTCGTAACTTAGATATTCACCTCCACGATCAGAACATAGAAATTTGATCTTCTTGTTACGTTGATTCTCTACCTCACTTTGAAATTCCTTGAACTTCTCAAAAGTTTCGGACTTATGTTTCATAAAATAGATATACCCATATCTACTCAAGTCATCCGTGAAGGTAAGAACATAACGATAACCACCGCGCGATGCTACACTCATTGGACCACACACATCGGTATGTATGATTTCCAATAAGTCCGTAGCTCGCTCCATCATACCAGAAAATGGAGTCTTAGTCATTTTACCCATCAGACATGCTTCCCATCTTTCAAGTGATTCGAAATCAAGTGATTCAAGAAGTCCATCTGAATGGAGTTTCTTCATACGCTTCACTCCAATGTGACCAAGACGACAGTGCCACATATAGGTCGAGTTATCGCTCGATTTCAAACGTTTAGCCTCAATGTTATTAATATGTGTATTTCCACTATCGAGATTCAATAAGAATAGACCATCTATCAATGGTGCATGTGCATAAAACATATTACTCATATAAATCGAACAACCATTATTCTCGGACTTAAACAAGTAACCGTCTCGCAATAAACAAGATCCCGATATAATGTTCATGCTTAACGCAGGCACCAAATAACAATTATTTAAGTATAAAAATAATCCCGATGGTAGATGAAGGGGTAGCGTGCCGACCGCGATCACATCAACCTTTGATCCGTTTCCCACGCGCATCGTCACCTTGTTCTTCGCTAGCTTCCGTTTATTCTGCAGCACCTGTTTCGAGTTACAAATATGAGCAACCGAACCAGTATCAAATACCCAGGCACTACTACGAGTACTAGTGAGATACACATAATTAACATGTATATCAGATATACCTTTCTTCTTGATGTTGCCGTTCTTCAAATCCGCCAAGTACTTTGGGCAATTCCGCTTCCAGTGACCTTCTCCCTTGCAGTAAAAGCACTCAGTATCAGGCTTAGGTCCAACCTTGGTCTTCTTCGTTGCCGCGGTAACTTTCTTACCACCCTTTTTGAAGTGTCCCTTCTGCTTAGACTTGCCTTTCTTGAATTTGGTGGTCTTATTGACCAACAACACTTGGTGCTCTTTCTTGATCTCCACTTCTGCAGATTTCAACATGGCAAAGAGTTCTGGCAATGTCTTGTTCATGTTCTGCATGTTGTAGTTCATCACAAAGTTCTTGTAACTTGGTGGTAGTGATTGGAGGACGCGGTAAATCCCCAAAGCATTAGGAATCACTATACCCAAGCTTTGAAGTTTGTTTGCGTGCCCAGACATCTTAAGCACATGCTCACTGACGGAGCTGCCCTCTTTCATCTTGCAGTTAAAGAACTTTTCAGAAGCCTCATAGCTTTCAATTGCCGCATGAGTCTCAAAGATCAATTTGAGATCCTCGACAATATCATATGGGTCTGAATTCTCAAACCTTTTCTGAAGCTCCGATTCTAAACCATACAAGATAGCACACTGAACTGTGGAGTACTGAGTCTTCCGAGTGAGGTAAACATTCTTTACTTCATCGGTAGCATCAGCTGTAGGTGGGTCACCCAGCGGTGCATCCAGCACATAGGTCAAATTACCAGCAGTGAGGACAATCCTCAAATTGCGGAACCAATCCGCGAAGTTGCTTCCATTGTTTTTCAACTTTTATTTCTCTAGGAACGCATTAAAATTGATGGTAGGGGCTACCATTGATCTACAACATATTTGCAATAGTTTAGACTAAGTTTATGACAAATTGAGTTCAAATTAATAATAAAATTAATCTACGTGAACTCCCACTCAAAACAATATCCCTCACATTGTTTTAGTGATCACACGAACCAAATCCACCACATCAACACCGATCATCACGAGAGTTGATATAGTTTTAATGGCGAACAATCGACATGTTCATCATATCTACTATATGATTCATGCTTTACCTTTCGGTGATCCGTGTTCCGAGACCATGTCTGTACATGCTAGGCTCGTCAAGATCAAACCTTAGCTTCCGCATGAGCAAATCTGGCTTGCTCACGTTGTATACACTTGCGGAATCTAACACACCCGATCATCACGTGGTGCTTCGAAACAACAAGCTTTAGCAACGGTGCTAACTAAGGGTGAACACTTTATGACTTGAAATTCATGTGCATGAGGGATCATCTTATAATGCTACCGTCGTCTACTAAGCAATACAAGATGCATAAAGGATTAACATCACATGCAATTCATAATATATGATATGATATGGCCTTTTCTTCTTTGTGCTTCCGATCACCATCTTCAAGCACGAACATGATCTCCATCATCACCGGCATTGCATCAAGGTCAATGACGCTTCTTCATGGTTGTCATTCACCGGCTTCAACTATTACAACTACTTTGAATAGACACGCGGGTCTTAACATAAATTAAAGACAACCATATGGCTCCTGCCGGTTGCCAACTTACAATAAGGAACATTGCATACATCAAATATAATCACAATCATGGCCATATCACATCACTGCACACCCCTGCAAAACAAAGTTAGACGCCTCTACTTTCTTTGCATGTTTTACGTGGTTTGGGGCTTTCAATAAGTGTCGTTCTAACTTACGAACATGAACCACAACATTGATACTAGTATTGTTAATCACCCGTTGTAAATTGGATCTTAACTATGCTAGGAGAAACAGGCACCCGCAAAGCCACTTATGCAATACAAGTTGCATGTCAAGCATGGAGCAAGTCTCATGAACGATGTCATGTAAGGTTAGCCCGGGCCGCTTCATCCCAACATCCCGCAAGATGCAAAGTACACAAGAAGCAATCGACAATAAAAGCATCAACGCCCACGACCATTGTGTTCTACTCGTGCAACAGATCTATAGACACGGCTCTGATACCACTGTAGGGTTTCGTAGCATGGAAAACAAAAAATTTCTATCGCATACAAACAAACAAGCCAAGATCTATCTACTAGATTGTAGCAACGAGTCGATGGAATAACTCACCCTCGAAGATTCCAAAGTGTTTAACGAGAGCGGATTCTCGTGGGTGATGTAGTCGTACTTTTCCCGATCTCAAGATCGCGTAGACGATCCTTCCGGCGCTGCGTTCCGGCAGCGCTCCCGCAGTCGGTCACACGTTCGGTACTCGACGAAGACCTTCCTCTCCCTTGTTCCAGCAGGCAGCGGAGGTTGTAGCACTCTCCTCGCGATTCCAGCAGCACAATGGCGTGGTATCGGAAGTAGAGGGGAGATCTCGCAGGGCTTCGCCTTAAGCCGGAGCGAGTATGGTGGACTATGAGAGAGCCCTCGACGATCTAGGGTTTAGACACGCCGAGGAGGAGGCTTGGCCGGTGGCTAGGGTTGCTAGGCGGTGGCGGTTTGCCCTAGGGAGGCGGCGGCAGCAGGTGGCGGCGCCGGCGGCTTAGGGTTTGGAGGTGGGGATCTTGTGTGCTAGGAGGGGAGCCCTGCCCCTCCTCTTATAGGTGGAGGGAGGCGCGCCAGGGGAGGGGAGTCCCTCCCCAACTCGGACCCAAGGTGGGCCGGCGGTGGAGGTGGAGGGACTCCTCCCCAACTCGGATTCCACCTCCCCTCCACTTCCTAGAATTAGCCGTTTGACTTTCAAATTGGCGTTTGACTTTTCAAACAAGGATTTGATTAAATCCTCTATTTTGTTCAGCGATGACACTTAGTACATTATGCAATCATACCAACTTGATATAACACATTCATGTACCCTTCCCCTCCGGAGTGCCGGACATTCCGGAACCTTCTAGAACATTCCCGATGAAAACACCGGAAACATTCCCCAACTCCGAAACAAGACTTTCCTTATATGAATCTTATTCTCCGAACCATTCCGGATCTCCTCGTGATATCCCAAATCCCATCCGAGACTCCGAACAACATTCGGTCTCTTTCTCATCATTCCATAACTACTCAAACAACGTCGAATCCTTAAGTGTGTCTCCCTACGGTTCGTGAATTATTCGGACATGATCGAGACACTTCTCCGAACAATAACCAATAGAGGAATCTGGAAATTCATATGGCTCCCACATATTTCAACGATTACTTTGCGATCGAATGAACCATTTACATACGATACCAATTTCCCTTTGTCTCACGATAGTTTACTTATCCGAGGTTATGATCGTCGGTATCTCTGCATACCTAGTTCAACCTCGTTACCGATAAGTACTCTTTTCTCGTTCCCGTGATATGTGATCCCTTGTGAGCCAGTCACATGCTTGCAAGCTAATTGGATGAAATTTCACCGAGAGGGCCCAGAGTATATCTATTCGTCATATGGATGGACAAATCCCACTCTTGATCCATGTGTTTCAACCAATACTTTTCGAACACTCAATGCCACCTTTATAGACACCGAGTTACGGTGTGGTGTTTGATGTCATCAAAGCATCCATACGGTAAAGGTGATATGCATGATCTCATGGTCGAAGGAATTAGGTTACTATGTATCAGAAAGCATATAGCAATTGAACTATTAAAATGACTTGATCTTTATGCTACGCTTATCTATAGGAGTATGTCCACCATATCATTCTCCTAACGATATGATCTTGTTGTTAATAACATCTCAATGTTCATGATAGGGAAACCACAATCATCTATTAACCAACAAGCTACTATTATAAAGAGGCTTTACTAGGGACTTCAATTTAAGTTTACAAATCACACAAGTATTAATGTTTCTTCGTTAATACTATTATAGCATGAATGTAAACATTTATCATAAAAACAAAGATATAATAATAACTACATTTATTATTGCCTCTAGGGCATATCTCCAACATCTATTCCTTGCATTCTAACAATATCAATTAAATCTTAGAGTTTGTTAGCGGCCTCAAGTTATACAAGTACATGTTGTAGTTGTGGGAATTGCTACTCTTGGTAATTGAGAGATACACTTTGGGCACACTCAAGTATTATGATGTTTGTCATCGTATGGCTAGACAAACAATCAAGTTGTTACTCACACAAACATCAATAATAAGGAACGAGTAAAAGAGTATATGTTGGTTAGTGAGGATTTCACCTCAGGTTATGTATCTATAATAAGGAACGAGTAATGCGGAAGATTCACACGATAAAGATTTTCGTGTTATGTGTGGGATCGATGTGGTGATTCAAGCATGATGTCGTGGTATTGCCAACGAGTACGCCATGGAGGGGTCCTCATAGAGCGTGTCTAGAGATGTGGGGGAAGGCGGTGAGTTGGCGGGTACTAGGTAACACAGCTTACCTAGGTTCAGATCCCATGATGGTGGCGGTATCCTACTCCTGCTATAAATCACTATAGTGGAAATGTGCCGAGTTACATGGATTGGTTCGTTGTGCAAGGTGTTGTAAGTTGTATGAATCGTTGCCCTAAAGGCTTCTAGAGTTCCAGCTTATAAAGATGCCCGAACCTAGGGTTACAGGGAAAATTTCTAATCGGACAGGTCACAGAGTCTTACACTAATACTAACTAGTCTTCGTGTCTTGCATTCCTAGGATCCGGTTTGCTCTTGGACTATACCGTAGTCTTCCTTTATTCGACATAGGACTCCCTTCTGGATTTGTCTAACTAGGCTACCCAGCAGGCCATAGGCCTTGCTACCAACTATGAGCCACCCGGGTTAGCTAGATTAGAGAAGTTCTATAGTGATACCCATTTAGCATATGCCCAATAGTAGCCCCCGGAGAACATTGAGATCTTGTGTCGTCTTACCCTTTAGTCTCGAATGCCCCATCTAGGTGATTTCTGCAATTCATGAAGCAATATCTCGAAGTCCTCCCAAAGAACACTGCAATCTTCTTTGTCTTCAACATGTAAGTTGGAGAATCATCGAGTCTTCCATATTACTCTTCTCGTAGCTGGATAGGATCCGCCTATGAAGGAATCTTCAGATGGAACAGTTCCACTGCTTCTGTCAGTAGGGTGACCTAGGCTACAGCCTACGCTTCCTTGAAACTCACATATGGCAGCAGTTAATCATAGAGATTTTCCCGCGCGTGAAATCTGAAATGGTAAGCGACAATGGGGGAACGTGGCAAAATTTCTGTGCATGTACACGCACACGTTGTCGATGCATTGGCCGTTAGATCCTTCGTGTGAATCTTGATACCAGGGGTGATGGCTCCAAAAATCGCCATCTTTCTCTTCGTTTAGACATTATTTCTCATCAAGCAATTGACATTATTCTCTCTTGATTTTCCACTAATAACTAATTATTGTAAATATATGCAAAACATTTATTTGATTTATGTTTTGCATGAAGTCACACTTTTATTGTGAAATCTGGAGTCATAAATGATGATTTTGAGGAAGTATTGACGACCACGTATTCCTGGAGAAATTACTAGGCGCCAGCCAGCATAATGACCAATGGTATGGGCGCATCCCACCCGTACCGCACGACCATACGGGGTGGCGGCGGCTTCGTCTCGTCAAACCCTACAACTATCGTGAAGGCGCCTATATATTTGGAGGACCAAGCCGCCATGCAAAGGGCAGCAATTCTCAGATTACATCACAACACCACCAAAGGAGATCCACACCATAGTTCATCCCTTACATCTCTCATCCTCTCCATTAGTCATAGCCATTACTTTATACTTGAGATCTCCTTGTGATTTAGAACCATTGTAAGAATATTTGATTTCAATCTAAGTATTTTGCATAATGTTTTCTATCCTTGATCTTATTATTATGAGTGCGTAGTCCTCACGGGATACGGGTTGGGAAGAAATCTCGCAACGTTTATGTGTATATAATCTATGGAAGAATTATGTATTGGTTTGTAAAAGGGATTTGTATCATTTGTTTCTTTGTCTCTTGCCTCGATCTTTGGACTTGTAGGTACCCAAGACTCCCGAGATTGATCAAGGCTTGAGGTGGGATACTTGGCTAGTAGTGATCTCATAGGAACACTAGTGACAACAAGGGCAGCATAGTCTTTGCTTAGCGACCCATTTGGGATCACAACAATAACACCACTTAATGCTTTGATCTATGTTTTACACTTAATAATCATTTGTAGTCTGGTGTTTCGCGGTACACTCGGTTGGATCAAAAGACTATTACTATGCTCGTGGCCTCTCAGGGGCTCTAGTATATTAGAATGTGTTGCCCATAAAAGATTATCTCTATTGGAACCTTACACATGATTGTGCTTATTATTATCTTTTATCCCATATGTTGTGCAACTACAGGTGGATCTTTAACCCTGGCCTATCTCCATCCATTGATTTAACCACAATATAAAGTAAACTAGATTGGTCTGGTAAACAAAGGTAAAATTGAAAAAAAAAGTATTATATACATGTCCTTATTTTATTCCTATTAGCGTTGTTTCCCAAGGTTCGATTAAACCTAGGTCTACAAGGGAAAAAGCTACTATACTGCATCCGTAATCCGTATCGAAGGTATCAACCTTTTTTCTAGCACCATCATCGGGAAGCAATTCGCTATCCTGGTGAGGTCACTAGAGTCCTTGCTTTTAGATTTAATTTTTGATTTTAGTTTATTGTTATTAGTTTACTTTCTTGTTATCTATTTGAAACCCCCAAAAAATAGTTACTCGTTTATCTATTTATCTCACTTTAAAAATACCAAAAATAAAAGAGCGATGGCTCAAAAGAAACTTGGGGAGTATGCAACTCCTATTGACGATTTTATTCATGCACCTATTACTCAGCCTGTTGTTGATGCAGAACCATATGAGATAAAGCCTAACCTTTGAGTTTGGTTCAGCAGAACCAATTTGGAGGCTCATCTTCTAAGGATTCAGGTTTGCACCTAAACACATTTATTGAAATTTGCGACATGATGCATATTAAGGATGTTGATCCAAATACTGTTAAATTATGATTGTTTCCTTTCTCTCTTAGAGGAAAGTCTAAGGACTGGTTTCTAGCTCTAGCTAAGGGCATTATCACATCTTGGGAGAAATGTACTAATCTCTTTATGACTAAACTCCCCCAAGCTAAAACTATACAACTAAGATCCAATATTATAATTTTAGACAAGAAGACCGCGAGACACTAGCGCTTGCATGGGAAAGGATGAAAGAAGCCGTAATGAATTTTCCTAGCGCATGGAATGGAAGAGTGGCTAATATTGCATTTATTTTATAATGGACTTAATCCAATGTCTAAGTCTATGCTAGATACTGCATCAGGAGTGTCCTGGTGGTGGCACGACAGATGCCATGGGTAGGCTAAAGATGGGGCCAATATGTACTAGTGGGATCCAATGAGGGATATTGTAGTGGATCTACACACGATGGATACTCTCAAGATCTTTCCTTTAGATCAACAATGGTGTACACTTGCTCCTTGAGCTGTATCAGAGAGAGGAGGAAGAAGAAATAAGTTGCTCCCCTAGGGTTTCTCCTTTCCAGAATGAATCCACCCCTCTAAGATGCCCTGGCTCACCTTATAAAGGGGTGGATAGGTTACAATTAGGGCCGAGCTGGACATCATATGCCCTTCCCAAAGTGGTAATTTGACAGCCTCCTTTCTGCCGTCTCCCTTCTCTGCACGGTATATACCCAGAGCCCACGACATGTGACCGTTAGACACAGTGGACTATCACCTTGTGACCTCTGTTCTATCTTTGTCCCTCTGGTCCTTGTCCTTAGCGCTTGTCTCTCCTTGGATTCCTAGAAGAGAGGCATAGGATAGTGTTGACCTTGGGGCTTGCTCTCTCCTTCTCGAGCAAGCCATCTCCTGACTCGACTTCATCCCTTAAACTCGGTCAGGCGCGTACCTACAAATACTAGGTGACCTAGATATTGTGCCGACATACGTTGTATGTTGGCCGAGTCCAGCCAATGCTATTTATCTTACGGTAATCCGGCCCTTATTCGGACGGTCCTTATATACCTCGGCCGGATAATGCCTTGGCATCAATACATCGGTGGGATTTGCCCTTTACCTTAGTTTGACCCTACCTGGGTTCATCCCCCCAACATTAGTCCCCGAAGTTGGTGAGGTCTTAACAGCCTTAGCCAGAAAGGACACAATAGGTTTAACTTATCTGGATCTTTGTCCGCGCTGCCAAAGTATACATTTGTCGGCCAATCCTGATGTTTACCTCGGCTGCACTGTTTGTGCTTTTATACTAGATCTGGCTCTTTTTGGCTTTGTCCGAATTGTATATCGCTTGTCGAGTCATCTCGTTCCATCCGGGTTATTTCCCTTGGGAATTTCCTTCTTTCCTAAGCTTCCTTGCATCCTATGTGGACCGAAATGATTTGGTTTTGCCTCGTTTCACCAGTCATGACATCATTCACTACTACACGTAGAGGCTTATCACTGCGACCAGTCAAGTCCTGTGGCGCCTCCTCGTTTTCCACAAAGGGCTCTGCGCGCCGCTTGATCTTTACGCGGTGTAACCGCTCCTATGGCACAATCTCACGCACGCGGGTTCGGTATACACGCGTGCATGGTGGAACCATCGCACACACGATCCCACGACTCCTCGTATGCGCCGCAATTAAATAGGGGAGAAGGAGGGGAAACCCTTACTCACTTTCCACCGCTCCCATTTCCTCTTCATCTCCCGCGCGCTGCCGCCGCAGTGCGCTGCTTTCGCAACCACACCGTGCTCTTTTTCTGCTCAGCCCACCTTGCTGTGCATCTGCTCCGCTCAGGCCACCGCCGCCGCCCGAGCCTCTGCTCCTGCGACGCCTCTACGGGACTGTGCCAATCTAGGACTTGTGCCCCTTCTCCGAGTAGCTCGTTGGAAGAAGAATCCATGGCGAGCTCACGTGGGATGGTCACCATTGATTAACACGAAGAGGGGGCCGCCGTCTCCGAGCGGGGATCTTAGCAAGGATCCAAAGCGACCCAGGCGGAGCTGGATTGGCTCACGCAGACGCGCCGGATCCCGCTGGAGGTTTCCTTCTATGTCCCCAACGATGAGCTCACCCCAGACGCCCAAGAAGGTGAGTATATAGTATTCGTCACTCACTTTGCCCACGGGTTCAGCCTTATCTTGAGAGATTTCCCCAAGGAGTTCCTGGATTCATTTGACCTCCAGCCTCATCATCTCCTGGCGAACTCCATTGCTTCTCTCTCCTCCGTTCTCTTGGCTTCCGAAGGTTACTTCGGCATTTGGCCCAATGTGCAAATTTGGGCTAGATTCTTCCAGCCCCGGGCCAATGTCGTGCCGAATAAGGATCTGCGCCTGTTCGAGAAATCATTGACTCAGTGTGGAGCCGCCTCAATCACGCCTTGAAAAGGCTGTCTTTCCCCTGGTCACCGGAGTCATGCAAGAAGTGGCACAAGCCATTCTTCTACGTGAAGAATAAGACTGAGGTAGACATGATCCAATTGTCGGCATTCTTAGTCGGCGTCCCCTCCAAGAAGAACTAGGACTTCAATCCGAAGAAGAAGAACCCAGTGGTTAATTTGTTTGAGGAGCGGCTCCTCGAGTTGACAAAGGCCAAATTATGCAACGACAACCTCATGGCTACTTTTATTAGTAGCCCGTCTAGAAGTGAAGCCATAAAATTTTCCACATGAGTGGCCGACTTGACCTGATCTGGGTTTTGACGGTTGAGTTAGACAATTACCAGATCCAGAAGCAGGTCAAGTCCATTTTGAGACGAAACTAGGCGAGGATTGGACATGGGGTATGATGAGGCCCTACAGACAAGATAATCCCCCGCCCCAGGTAATTTTCTTATCGAGCTAATTTTTCCTAATTAAGCATTATGTCGGCTCAGTTTCTTATTTGGTTTGCTATACTCCTTTCTCTATAAATTTTACCAGCAATCCGTGGGGGACAGGATGAGCCTGGTCCTTACTTGGGGCAAGGATCATGAAACCTCGGACGAGGGCGAGCTGGACTCCGAGGAGTTTATGCCCATCCCGGGTTCGGGCTCCGGCCAGACCTCTGGTAAGGCCTATGTTTTGAGAGAGTGCCCCGACGACGATGATGATTCGGATGGCTGCGAGATCCTTAAGGTACTCAACCCAGCGCCTCTCTCATATGCCTTTCCGGCTGATTTTTCCCCAGCTAATCCGGTTGGGCAGGTGTACAATGTGCCCCTATCGCGATAGGAGGCCAAGGTCCCGTGAGTAAGTGCGCCACAACCTCTGAACCCCCGACCGAGACTCCCAGGGCCGGGAAAAGAATAAAGAAAGCCGCCAAGAGGGCTCCTAAGCCAAAGATGGCGCCGACACTTTCCTTGTAAGTTTCCTTGTTTAACTTGCACTTGTATTTATTGTTTCTATCTTTCCTTTATTTCTTGTTTCTCTCTTTGCTTGTATTTGATTCATGCTTCTTGTTGTTTTACCTCGGCAGCAATCCTCTCGATATCCCTTAGAGAGAATCAAGCATGGCCTCCCCTATTCCTAGGCCGCCATTGCCCTCTGCTTATGAGGATACTCTGGTCCCTAGCCCTGCCCGAGGTGATTCTTCCCCTGTGCTGACTAACAGTCCACCTCGGCGGGAGGAAGAGAATGTTAGTGCTGGAGGTGGCATCGCTTTGAGGGATACAGCCATGCCGGATCAGCAAGATGATTCGGCTTCCCCCACGAAGAACACCGAAGACTGTGGCGCCAGCAACTCTGGCGCCGAACCAACTTCTACCGAGGTACCAGTTACCTCGGACCTTGTTCAACCTCAGGCTCCTCCTCAACCATCTTCTCAGACAACACCCCACCAACTCCGAGTTAGCAACAGCAACCTGCACCAGGAGCGTTCGGGTCTTCCAAGATTCAGCAGCAAGAGCAACCTCGGAAAAGCCCGCGCTCTAAGTATCAATCGATTGAGCCATCGCCGCCTCCGCCAAGTTCATCAACAGAAAGCTCAGCCGAGCCAATCTCAGCCGCAAGCTACCTTGTCTGCTAGGCAGCAGAAGAAAGGAGGATCCACGACCAAGCCGCTCCAGAAGAAAACTAGGGAATCTGCTTCCCAGCCCTCTGTCGCTACTATGCTCCAAAAGGGTGCCTCTGCCTCTTCCTCGGCTACTGGCAACCAAATGGTATTGCACCCAAACCCGACAGTTGTAATGGCAACTCAGAAATCTATGGCCAATGAGGGCCTGGTGTTGACTTGCATGCTCACCAGAGAAAGCCTCGGCTCGTTAGCTGAGTACGCTAATAACTGGAATAATGCTGACTTTGAAGAGGTCATATCTGGGAATCCTCTCCCTAAGAAGTTTGACCCACGGAGATCAGATCGAGGATGTTTACCGTGAGCCAGGCCATAGCCGAGGCTAGCCAGATGATGGAGGTAAAAACCTCAGCTCACACTTTATTTTTACAGTATCTAGTACATAACCATTAGTCCTCGAGCCTCTGGAGGAGTAAGGTATTACTCGGCTGGATGCTCCCTTGGGTTTGCCCATAGTGTAGCCGTGGTATAAAACCGAGTTACTTTAACTTATCCAAATTTTCTCTTAGAATCGAATATACAACCACCTATATTTTGACCGAGTTTACTCGGTTTGACTCTTGAGTAATACTATGAATATTCCGCTACCTAGATCCGGGTCAAGTTTTACTTGATTGGAATCTTGAGTAATACTTTGAATATCCAGCCACCTAGATTCGGGTCAAGATTTACTTGATTCGAATCTTGAGAAATGCTTTGAATATCCATTTTTCTCAATGACTAACATCTGTGCTTTTTCATATTGCTCATAACTAGTGCACCACCAAATTTTAGAGGCTGCTCTTCTCCCACAGGATCCCTTCACCAAGTATAAAAAGCTGCTGCCTATTGTGAAGAAGACAGGTGAATATTCTGCTTCGTTGCTTCTGGTATCTTTTTGTGTTTCCTCATCCGAACTAACACCTGACTCGTCTTTTGTCAGCCGATATTGATGCTCAGAACAAGAAGCTGAAAGACAAGGTCGCTAAGCTAGAAGGTACTTTGGCATTTACCTCGGCACTTTATATCTAGTTCTTGTTCTTATTTGAGTTGCCTCATGATTTTTACCTCGGCTCAACAGAATTAAAAGACTTTGCAGAATCTCATCAAGACTGCATTTCTATGCCTAACTTGATGACCCATTTCCTCGAACAAGAAAGAGAACAAGTAGCCAAGCTAAAGGAGAAGGACGATGAGATAGCTCGACTTCATGTCAAGAATGAAAACCCGAAGAAGCTCCAGCAAGCCAAGCTCTCAAAACTTGACCAAGAGTTCTCCGAAGAGAAATGCCGACTCAACCTCCAACTGTAGAAGGACAAAGAACTCATCCAAACGGCTGAGGCCACAGCTGACTCGGCCAAGCTCGAGCTTGACAAGCAGACCAAGAATGCCGGCTGGCTGTCCAAACTTGTCCGAATTCTTAGCGTCATGCACCGTAAGTTTCCTTTTCTGTTTTCCCGTTTCAGGCGACATTGCTTGTTATTCTCATTGACTTGTGTGCTTGTTATTTTCAGATAATTTCCCAAAGTCCAAAGTCCGAGGTGCTAAAGCTATGCCGAAGGCTCGGCAGAATCATGGTGAATACACTGATCCATCCGTTGCCTACAACCTTGAGGACTATCTAGTCAGCTTGGGGCCAGCATGAAGCCAATGAAGACTTTCGGCATGGATCTCATGGATGCTGCAATCCGGGTCTTCAATGTCCTCTGGCCGATAGAGGCTATCCCTAAGCGAGTTGTAGTGCTTGCCGAGAGATTGATGGACTGTGAGACACAGCTCAACCTCTGGAGGGAATCTGCCGCGCGAGCAGGTGACGACATGGATTTGACCTTCGTCCTTTCGTGGTATGAAGGGATTTGCTTAGACACACTTTAGAATATAATCACCGGCTCACCGTGGCTCTCTGATTCAGAGTACATTAAACACCAACAAGCTCAGTCCTACTAGCTTATTCAATTTGCCAATACACATGCTTGGAATGAAGGGCCGAGCTTCCTCGAGGAAGAAGCTGATGCCAATGATGAAGAGGTGGGCGAAGAGGAGGCCGAGGAAGAGTCCAACAAAGAATAAGAAAACCCGGACGAGGCCGAGGCAAATTCAGACAACGAAGCGAAAACCAAGGCTCCCACTTCAGAGGCCGAGATTCCCTCTACTGAGGACGAGGTTTCCTCTACCAAAGCTGAGGTTCCTTTAGCTGTAGTCGAGTCTCCTCCTATAGCAAAGGAAACTGCCGCCGCTGCCGATGATTCGGCCTCCACTGCTCCTTAGGCGAAAAAATCCAAATTTTATTAAATCCCGGGTATGCCGGTAGAAAGATGTAATATATAGTTCATGTTATTTTTCTACTATTGTGCTTGTATATATTGGATTCTTTTGGGCAGAGTCCCCGAGTTTTGTTTTCTTGTTTTCTCAATTCCGTTACTCGGCTCATGTCTACCATTTTGCGGTGTTCGACTTATGAGTCCAAGACGAACATATTGAATTAACAATACTTAGAAATTTGGGGAATAAGCTCAAATTTATTCCATATGATAAATAAATAAAGTAAATACATGGGTTAGTCAAAACATGAGTTGGCTCGCGTACTTGTCTTCCCTTAGTCGTTTTTCATGTGTTTAGCATTCGCTGGATTTTGTCTTGCTTGCCATGAATCCTATTTTTTTGGACAGCAGCAAGTCGAAGAGGTGACCTTTGTCTCCTACACATTACTAATCCGGCCTAATGATTAAGAAATTTAAGCCAACCCACATATTAAAGTAAACACATGAAAGACAGTTTTATTAAGGCAGTCCCCGAGTTACAACTTGAGGTGTCGAGGTTTTATTCCTTAGTTCACTGTCGACATACAATTCGATAAATGAAAGTTCGAGATACATACACTTCTAATAAGTGTAAAATGGACGAAGTAGAGCTACATTCCATGGCCTCTTTGATTCTTCTCCTGACCTGTCCGCCTTATTCTTCTCCCGTGCTTGAGCATCTATTAGATAGTATGCGTAATGTGTTATGCTTTTCTCATAATAAATGTCCCCTCCCATGGAGGTGATCGCTTATGCATGTCGGCAGTGCGTTGCAGTAGCCGAAGCACCAAATATCCTTCCCGGAAAACTCGGGGGTTCACTTGTTTGCTATGATAACGTCTGAGATTCTGCTGATATATGGCAGATCTGGACAATTCCAACTCTCTTGCTTCTTATAACAAATCAACATCATTTTGCCAGGATTCTTGTACTTTGGGGTCTATGTATTGGGTGACTCTAGGCGAGTCATGCACTATGTCGGCTAGTAATACAGCTTCTACCCCATATACCAGAAAAATGGCGTATAGCCTATTGATCGATTTAGAGTTGTCCTTAGGCTCCATAGTACAACTGGGAGCTCCTGGATCCAACACCCTGCTGATCTTTGCAGCGGCTCAATGAGCTGGGGTTTTATCCCAGACAGTACTACCCCATTGGATCTCTCTACTTGCCCGTTTGATGCGGGGTGTGCAACTGATGCAACATATAGTCTTATATAATTCTCTTGACAGAATCGAGCGAATGCTCCTTCGGCAAAATTCGCACCATTATCTATTATGATGCTATGTGGGTACCCATATCTTAGGATAATATCCTTAAGAAATTTCGCGGCTGTGGGCCCATCACATTTTCTTATGGGTTTAACCTCAATCCATTTTGTGAATTTATCAACCATGACCAAGATGTGGGTCATTCCACCATGAGCCGGCTTAAATGGCCCAACCATATCTAAGCACCACATAGAAAACATCCAGGTTATGGGTATTGTTTTGAGTTTGGAGGATAGCATATGTGTCTTACTCCAATATCTCTGACATTCATTGCATTTTTTTACTAGTTCCTCTGCATCTCGTAGAGCACTGGGCCAGTAGAACCCATATCGGAATGCTTTAGCCACTAAGGATCTAGACGAAACATGATAGCCACATTCACCTTGATGGATATCTCGGAGGATCTCTTGTCCTTCTGCCAGATCAATGCATCTCTATAGGATACTAGTTACACTTCTTTTATATATCTCTTTGTTTATTATGGTGTAGGATTTTGTCCTTCTTTGGATTTGTATGGCGACGATTCATCACTCGGCGAAGTTTCATATTTTAAGAACTAAAAAATGGGCAACACACATGCTGGTACCTCATGTACCGGGGTGGTTGGTTCATCAATCACCATCACATCAGCCGACATAACCTCCGCCGAATTAGGATCACTAGTCCCCGAGTTCTGCAAGACAGTCCCGGATTATTTGGATTGTTCCTCCCATCAATTTCCATTGGGACAGCCTCGGACTTTGGGTTGTCCGAGATAAAAATTGACTCGGATTCTGGTGATGTGGTAATCGATGGTTTTCTGAGGTTCTCAAGAACTACGCCTGGTGGGATAGATTTCCTGGATGAGCCGAGTTTGGACAATGTGTCGGCTACATCATTTTGGGTACCTTTTGGCAGCGGGGAAGCAGAGCTTGAGCGGTCGATGACGCCATTGACAGGTCAGGGAGACCGCAGCTCCAGTGCAGTGGAGAGAGATCCGGTGAACTAGATCCGGTGGGGTGGGTGTCCGTGAAGCGGCTCCGTGACGGTGCACGAGACCGCAGCTCAAGCGGCTCAGGCCGCCGTGGAATTGCTGTCTGCCGGTGCGCAGTGGGCGTGGAGCTAAGGGCGTGGGGGGAGCCTGGGATTTTTTGGAGGGCCGGCGAAAAAAACTGTGAGAATTAGAGACAATGGAGGTGAAAAGAAAAATAATTACGATCGTGTCCCCAAGCTACGGACTATAGATTTTCCCATAGGGCGTCTGCACAACGGGTATAATGGTAATTTTGAAACCAAAAGTTTTTGAAACGGTGGGGTGTGAAATTGTAAGATCCCTCCTTTGTAAAGGAAAAGGATCCCTGTGATTGCAATGCTAGTCCCTGGATCATTGCTAGCATCCACAGTTTAAGATGAAGTACACATATACAAAGGTCATTTATTACATCCATTCCAGAGATAACATAGTCTTTACAACTCAAGGCCACAGGCCTAATACAAGAGTTTTAATAAGTAAATAAATATAAGTCTTTATCTTCATGTGCCACAGGCAAACATGTTGAGTGTAGACTCATGACACCTAATCCTCATCAGAGTAACCTGCAACATCACAAGTTACAGCCACAGTGGGTCAATACTTTGGAATAGTATTGGCAAGTGATACGTTAGTAAATTTTAATTGGGCTATATTACTAGATGCAATTTGACTGTGTAGCTTGGCTTGCTTTGCTCAAAATAGGTTTTTCCTATTAGTTGAAATCACTAAGTTTTTCTTTGTCAAAACTTTTCCCAAGAAACCACCAATAGACATCGGGGTCCTTCACCCTTGTTCACCCACAAGTTTTTACTTAGAAGTTGGAGTGATGAGATTCTTGATAGCTTCCATGCCTTGATGCTCAAGTTGTCCATTTCCATGGACTTGGCTAAGTACTTAGATTTTTCCATCTGCAGAGGTTGTGCACTTTCCCCACCAGACTTGGTTTCACCAAGACAGGACCTTTCAGAAGCCTTCCCTTAGACCAAATGGACGCGTTCCAACCTATCATTCCCACTAGCACCAACTGTCCAAATGGTTAAGTTCTAGCAACCTATGTGATCCAGGCAGAGCCCATATTGCCAAGTGGCTGCACTATAAGCTTCTCAACACTTGGCCTCTAAAATCCCTTTGTTCCTGGGTGGCTTTCCACAAGTGAGATACACAAGGTAAACCATAGCCATGGGCCTTTTGTAACCACTCAACCAAAATCCACCAATCAAGTCCCTTTCCACCCAGGTGATTCATTGACTTAGTTGTTTTATTAAGAAAACATAAGTCTAAAGACTTAGAAATATTTTCATCATAGCATGTATAATTTACCAACCCTTGTTTGCTACTAGCTAGGCTAAGCATGGCATAGATAATAACTTAACTTAGAAATTTCCTAGCAATTCTACAACTACTTAGGATTTCCCAACATGGCATTTGGCAAAATAGTAACATGCAAGACTTAGCAAAATATTTCTAATGCTTGTATATAAAAATATAGGGATAGAAATATTCATGAAGTACCACTTGCCTTGGTAGTTGGGAGAGTAGCACTCTTCACAATCACAATCACTAGCACCAAAGTCTACACAAAGAATGGTAGCAACAAATTACACACAACATATACAAACAAACAAAAATACATATGCATGCATGCAAAAATGCTAAGTGATGATTTTTAAAACTCAACCAAGCAAGTGCATAGTACTGAATCATAACCAAGTTAAAAACTTGCTAAACCAAGTTTATTTTACACTAAAACAATTTCCTAAACAATTCCTATACTCAAAATAGTCCTAAACAAGTTTCTGCAAATAAAGTCATTTTAACAGAAACTAAACACTAAACACATTACATAAAAAGAAAGGGCTTGTCTCCCTGATTCCAACGGTATAAAATTTGCTAAAATCTAACGTGGGAATCAAAAGTTACAAGCAAATAAAATTTGGATATAAATCTGATTTCAAATTCTGTTTTAATTCAAACCCTAGCCACGCGTCTTAATCTTACTGGCGCGTACCGGTTCGCGTTGGATCACGCACGCGAGCCGTAGGATCTAAGTGGCGATGCACGGTTCAGATCAAAACGTAACGCTTCGCTAAGTGGTTCTATAGCACGTGTTGGATCTAGATCCAACGGCTCTTGATCAAACGACCAAGGTCTGGCGGCGCGCGGCGACGGCGAGCGGCGGAGCGCTCTGTCCGTGGCGGTGCCGGCGTTCTAGGTCGCCCGGGGAGGAAAGAGTGTGCTCACCAGAATCGCAGGGTCGAGGCGAAGCTCAACGTGGAGGTGGCTTGGCAAGGGGCGCACGGCAGGGGCTGCTGGAGCTCGTCGGAGTCGTGCACGGCGTCGGGAGGTTGCAGACGATGTAGTTGCCGAGGTTTCGCGTCGCCCTAGCACGTACCAGATGGATTAGGAGACGCGCAAAACAGTGGAGAACATCCTCGTATGCAAGAGGGGGCAAGGGGCGCGCTCTGCTTACCGTAATTGGTCGCCGGAGTTGAGCGGCGGCTCGGTCGGTTGCGGGCACGAACGGGGACGGCGTCCTTGGTCACGAGCAGGCAAGCAAAGAGTATCAGGAGATGCACGAGATCACACTGGGCACGATAGTTTGAACCAGAGAAAGGAGGGCGGTCGAAGCTCACCGGAATCAGTTGCCGGAGGTCGTCGGTGCTGCGGGGTTTCGAGGTCGAATGCACGCAGCCTGGTGGCGGAGTGAGCGAGGAAAGTGGGGGGAAATGACCGCGGCGGCAAGGGGTTTACGTAGCCAGAAGCGGGGCGAGGATTGCACGCTGAATCAATGGAATTTAAGCGAGTTTTAATCGCGGCGTCACTGCACGGTGGTAACGGCGGAGCGGTGTCTGCGCGCGAGAAATTGGGGAAGACGACGCTGACGTGGAGAGGGCCCGCTCGTTAGCGAACAGAACAAAGGGGAATGGGGTATGGGTGTCAGCGACTTGCTGGGTGCGTCCGCGCGTGCGAGAGAGAGAGGGGAGCCGGGTGGGCTAGCTGGGCCGGTTTTGCTGTTGGGCTAGAATAGGAGCGCCGACCTTTTTCTTTTTCTTTATTCCTTTTCTATTTCTGAATTGATTTTCAGGAATGGTTTTCAAATGATTTCAAAAGCTATTTGAATTCAAATCTTTTTGGGATTTTTGTAGTGTGCAACAGTCACAAAACTTGGCATAAAACCATGTGGTCACTTTGAGTTGGCTTGGTCATTTTTGGAAAAACAAAATTACAGGGACATTGCACTTGGTTTGCAAATGTTTGAAAATGGTTTTTGAAACCACTTCTATTTTGTAAAATTTTGTTCTAACTCCACACTCAAACCAATCAATAAGGGAGAAAAACAATCTAGGTTTAAAACATTCAAGCTCTCAAATGGGGATGGGCATTTGATTCAAGTTTGCTCACATAAAATGATAGCACTATGTGCTTCTGTTTTCTTGAAATGAGTTTGAAATTGATCTCAATTCTATATGCATGCATGAATGATATGCAATCTTTGAAATCATGATTTTAGGGATGTTACAAATCTAACCCCCTTAAGGTGAATCTCGCCCTCGAGATTCGGATTGGCTAGCAAATAGGTGAGGGTGGTCTTTCCGAAGATCATCTTCTCTTTCCCATGTTGCTTCCTCTTCGGAATGATGATTCCACTGCACTTTGCAGAACTTGATAGTCTTAGTCCTTGTGACTCTTTCTGCAGTCTCAAGGATCTTGATAGGTCTCTCTTCATAGGTGAGATCACTTTCTAGTTGAACTTCCTCCAAAGGTATAGTATCCTTCAAAGAAGTTTCTTCCATTTCTGGATGACATTTCTTAAGCTGACTCACATGAAACACATTATGGACAGCTGACAGAGATTCTGGTAATTCAATTTCATAGGCAACTTCTCCTTTGCGACTCAGAATCTTGAATGGCCCAACATATCTTGGTGCCAATTTTCCTTTGGCTCCGAATCTTTTCACTCCGCGAAGTGGTGACACTCTAAGATAGGCTCTATCACCAACTTCGTAGGTGACTTCTCTATGCTTAGGATCCGCGTAGCTATTCTGTCGGGACTGTGCTATCTTCAACCTATCCTTAACCAACTTGACCTTCTCTTCGGCTTCTTTGATAAGATCTGGCCCAAATAAACTTCTTTCTCCCACACCATTCCATAACAATGGGGTGGTACATTTTCTTCCGTAGAGAAACTCAAACAGTGCCATCTCAATGCTGGCTTGATAGCTGTTGTTATAAGAAAATTCTGCGTAAGGCAGACTTTCGTACCAACTGGCTCCATAGTCTAAGGCACACGCCCTCAACATGTCTTCAAGAATCTGATTAGTTCTTTCTGTTTGTCCATCAGTTTGAGGATGAAAAGTAGTACTGAATTCCAACCTCGTTCCCAATGACTCATGTAGCTGTCTCCAAAAATGGGAAGTGAATTGGGTTCCCCTATCAGACACAATACTCTTGGGCACTCCATGTAGACATACAATTCTACTCATGTAGATTTTGGATAACTTAGCACTTGTATAGGTTGTCTTCACGGGTATGAAATGAGCCACTTTAGTTAGGCGATCCACTACTACCCATATGGAATCATATCCTGACCTGGTCCTTGGTAATCCGGTAATGAAATCCATACCAATTTTGTCCCACTTCCAATCAGGAATAGGTAGTGGTTGAAGCAAACCTGCTGGTTTCTGGTGCTCCGCTTTCACTCTACTACACACATCACACAAAGCAATATGTTCGGCGATGTCCTTCTTGAGATTATTCCAGCAAAACCTTTCCTTCATGTCCATGTACATTTTGGTGTTACCCGGGTGAATAGAATACGGAGAGTTGTGTGCTTCTTGCAAAATCAGTTTCCGCAACTCCGGGTCTTGTGGAACACAAATACGTTTCCCATGCCATAAAGTATCCTGTTCGTCTTCATGGAACCCTTTGGCTTTTCCTTTGCCAATCTTCTCTTTAATCTCTTCGATTTCTTTATCAATCTTCTGGGCTTCTTTGATCTTGTCCAACAAAGTGGGTTGAACATCCAGAGACATGAGATGTCCTTCAGGTACAATCTCCAATCTGAGTTTTCTAAATTGGGTACACAAATCATCTGGCAATTCTCCTTTGGTAAGGCCATTCACAAAAACCTTACGGCTTAGAGCATCTGCTACAACATTTGCTTTACTGGGATGGTATTGCAAACTTAGGTCGTAGTCTTTGATAAGTTCTAGCCATCTTCTTTGTCTCATATTAATTTCCTTCTGGGTGAAGATATACTTCAAACTTTTGTGATCCGTGAACACTTCAAAACGCTTTCCCAAAAGATAGTGTCTCCATGTTTTGAGTGCATGGACGACAGAGGCTAACTCTAAATCATGAGTAGGATAGTTTACTTCATGAGTTTTGAGTTGTCTCGAGGCATAAGCCACAACTTTTACCGTCTTGCATAAGTACTGCACCCAAACCTTGATGAGATGCATCACAATATACTTGGAAATCCTTTTCCAAATCTGGCAGACACAAGACTGGTGCTGTCACAAGTCTCTTCTTCAACTCCTGAAAGCTGAGTTCACAACCTTCAGACCAAGCAAACTTCTTGTCTTTCTTTAACAATTCAGTCATGGGCTTAGCTACCTTAGAGAAATTCTCAATAAACCTTCTGTAGTAACCTGCTAAGCCAAGGAAACTACGAACTTCTTTCACGGACTTGGGAGATTCCCATTCAGTCACAGCTGAAACCTTAGCAGGATCAACTGCTACACCATCCTTTGTCATAACATGACCAAGAAATCCAACCTCCTCCAACCAGAACTCACACTTGCTGAATTTGGAATAAAGTTTATGCTCTCTTAATTTCTCAAGTATCAAACGTAAGTGTCCTTCATGTTCTTATTTGCTCTTGGAGTAGACTAAGATGTCATCGATGAAAACGACAACAAACTTGTCAATAAATTCCATGAACACTTTGTTCATCATATTCATGAAGTATGCTGGAGCATTGGTCAAACCGAAAGGCATTACGGTATACTCATACTGTTGGAGATATGCCCTAGAGGCAATAATAAATGTAGTTATTATTATATCTTTGTGTTTGTGATAAATGTTTATATTCATGCTATAATAGTATTAACAAGGAAACATTAATACTTGTGTGATTTGTAAACTTAATTTGAAGTCCCTAGTAAAGCCTCTATATAATACTAGCTTGTTGGTTAATAGATGATTGTGGTTTCCATATCATGAACATTGAGATGTTATTAACAAAAAGATCATATCGTTAGGAGAATGATATGGTGGACATACTCCTATAGATAAGCGTAGCATAAAGATCAAGTCATTTTTAATAGTTCAATTGCTATATGCTTTCTGATACATAGTAATCTAAATTCCTTCGACCATGAGATCATGCATATCACCTTTACCGGATGGATGCTTTGATGACATCAAACACCACACCGTAACTGGGTGGTTATAAAGGTGGCATTGAGTGTTCGGAAAGTATTGGTTGAAACACATGGATCAAGAGTGGGATTTGTCCATCCATATGACGGATAGATATACTCTGGGCCCTCTCGGTGAAATGTCATCCAATTAGCTTGCAAGCATGTGACTGGCTCACAAGGGATCACATATCACGGGAACGAGAAAAGAGTACTTATCGGTAACGAGGTTGAACTAGGTATGCAGAGATACCGACGATCATAACCTCAGATGAGTAAACTATCGTGAGACAAAGGGAAATTGATATCGTATGTAAGTGGTTCATTCGATCGCAAAGTAATCGTAGAAATATGTGGGAGCCATATGAATTTCCAGATTCCTCTATTGGTTATTGTTCGGAGAAGTGTCTCGATCATGTCCGCATAATTCACGAACCGTAGGGAGACACACTTAAGGATTCGACGTTGTTTGAGTAGTTATGGTATGATGAGAAAGAGACCGAATGTTGTTCAGAGTCTCGAATGGGATTCGGGATATCACGAGGAGATCCGGAATGGTCCGGAGAATAAGATTCATATAAGGAAAGTCTCGTTTCGGAGTTGGGGAATGATTCCGGTGTTTTCATCGGGAATGTTCTAGAGGGTTCCGGAATGTCCGACACTCCGGAGGGGAAGGGGTACATGAATGTGTCATTACAAGTTGGAATGATTGCATCATGTACTAGGTGTCATGGCTGTCCAAAATAAAGGGTTTATTCAAATCCTAGTTTGAAAAGTCAAACGGCTAGTTTGAAAAGTCAAACGGCAGTTTTTGGAAAGAGGAGGAGAGGTGGAAACCGAGTTGGGGAGGAGTTCCCTCCTCCAACCGGCGGCCCACATCCAAGCCGAGTTGGGGAGGGACTCCCCTCCCCTTGGCCGCACCTCCCACCTATAAAGGGAGGGGCAGGGCTGCCCCTCCTAGCACACAAGTTCCTTGCCCCAAACCCTAGCTTGGCGCCACCACCTCCTGCAGCTGCCGCCGCCTCCTAGGGTTGCCCTAGCCGCCGACTTGGGCTGCCCCAAGCCCTAGCCGCCGGCTCTAGCACCTCCTCCTTGGTGTGTCTAAACCCTAGATCGCCGAGGAGCTCTCTCATAATCCACCATACTCGCTCCGGCTTAAGGCGAACCTCTGCGAGATCTCCCCTCTACTTCCGGTACCACGCTGTTGTGCTGCCGGAATCGCGAGGAGAGTGCTACAACCTCCGCTGCCTGCTGGAACAAGGGAGAGGAAGGTCTTCGTCGAGTACCTAACGTGTGACCTACTGCGGGAGCGCTGCCGGAACGCAGCGCCGGAAGGATCGTCTACGCGATCTTGAGATCGGGAAGAGTACGACTACATCACCCACGAGAATCTGCTCTCGTTAAACACTTTGGAATCTTCGAGGGTGAGTTATTCCATCGACTCGTTGCTACAATCTAGTAGATAGATCTTGGCTTGTTTGTTTGTATGCGATAGAAAATTTTGTTTTCCATGCTACGAAACCCTACAGTGGTATCAGAGCCAGGTTTATATGTAGATCTGTTGCACGAGTAGAACACAATGGTCATTGTGGGCGTTGATGCTTTTATTGTCGATTGCTTCTTGTGTACTTTGCATCTTGCGGTATGTTGGGATGAAGCGGCCCGGGCTAACCTTACATGACATCGTTCATGAGACTTGCTCCACGCTTGACATGCAACTTGTATTGCATAAGTGGCTTTGCGGGTGCCTGTTTCTCCTAGCATAGTTAAGATCCAATTTACAACGGGTGATTAACAATACTAGTATCAATGTTGTGGTTCTTCTTCGTAAGTTAGAATGCCACTTATTGAAAGCCCCAAACCACGTAAAATATGCAAAGAAAGTAGAAGCGTCTAACATTGTTTTGCAGGGGTGTGCTGTGATGTGATATGGCCATGATTGTGATTATATTTGATGTATGCAATGTTCCTTATTGTAAGTTGGCAACCGACAGGAGCCATATGGTTGTCTTTAATTTATGTTAAGACCCGCGTGTCTATTCAAAGTAGTTGTAATAGTTGAAGCCGGTGGACGACAACCATGGAGAAGCGTCATTGACCTTGATGCAATGCCGGTGATGATGGAGATCATGTTCGTGCTAGAAGATGGAGATCGGAAGCACAAAGAAGAAAGGCCATATCATATCACATATTATGAATTGCATGTGATGTTAATCCTTTATGCATCTTGTATTGCTTAGTAGACGACGGTAGCATTATAAGATGATCCCTCATGCACATGAATTTCAAGTCATAAAGTGTTCACCCTTAGTTAGCACCGTTGCTAAAGCTTGTTGTTTTGAAGCACCACGTGATGATCGGGTGTGTTAGATTCCGCAAGTGTATACAACGTGAGCAAGCCAGATTTGCTCATGCAGAAACTAAGGTTTGATCTTGACGAGCCTAGCATGTACAGACATGGTCTCGGAACACGGATCACCGAAAGGTAAAGCATGCATCATATAGTAGATATGATGAACATGTCGATTGTTCGCCATTGAAACTATATCAACTCTCGTGATGATCGGTGTTGATGTGGTGGATTTGGTTCGTGTGATCACTAAAACAATGTGAGGGATATTGTTTTGAGTGGGAGTTCACCTAGATTAAGTTTATTATGAATTTGAACTCATTTTGTCATAAACTTAGTCTAAACTATTGCAAATATGTTGTAGATCAATGGCAGCCCCTACCATCAATTTTAATGCGTTCCTAGAGAAAGAAAACTTGAAAAACAATGGAAGCAACTTCGCGGATTGGTTCCGCAATTTGAGGATTGTCCTCACAGCTGGTAATTTGACCTATGTGCTGGATGCACCGCTGGGTGACCCACCTGCAGCTGATTCTACCGATGAAGTAAAGAATGTTTACCTCGCTCGGAAGAATCAGTACTCCATAGTTCAGTGTGCTATCTTGTATGGTTTAGAATCGGAGCTTCAGAAAAGGTTTGAGAATTCAGACCCATATGATATTGTCGAGGATCTCAAATTGATTTTTGAGACTCATGCGGCAATTGAAAGCTATGAGGCTTCTGAAAAGTTCTTTAACTGCAAGATGGAAGAGGGCAACTCCGTCAGTGAGCATGTGCTTAAGATGTCTGGGCACGCAAACAAACTTCAAAGCTTGGGTATAGTGATTCCTAATGCTTTGGGGATTTACCGTGTCCTCCAATCACTACCACCAAGTTACAAGAACTTTGTGATGAACTACAACATGCAGAACATGAACAAGCAGTTGCCAGAACTGTTTGCCATGTTGAAGTCTGCAGAAGTGGAGATCAAGAAAGAGCACCAGGTGTTGTTGGTCAATAAGACCACCAAATTCAAGAAAGGCAAGTCTAAACAGAAGGGACACTTCAAGAAGGGTGGTAAGAAAGTTACCGCGCCGACGAAGAAGACCAAGGCTGGATCTAAGCCTGATACTGAGTGCTTTTACTGCAAGGGAGAAGGTCACTGGAAGCGGAATTGCCCAAAGTACTTGGCGGATTTGAAGAACGGCAACATCAAGAAGAAAGGTATATCTGATATACATGTTATTGATGTGTATCTCACTAGTACTCGTAGTAGTTCCTGGGTATTTGATACTGGTTCGGTTGCTCATATTTGTAACTCGAAGCAGGTGCTGCAGAATAAACGGAAGCTAGCGAAGAACGAGGTGACGATGCGCGTTGGAAACGGATCAAAGGTTGATGTGATCGCGGTCGGCACGCTACCCCTTCATCTACCATCGGGATTAGTTTTATACTTAAATAAATTGTTATTTTGTGCCTGCGTTGAGCATGAACATTATATCGGGATCTTGTTTATTGCGAGACGGTTACTTGTTTAAATCCGAGAATAATGGTTGTTCGATTTATAAGAGTAATATGTTTTATGCACATGCACCTTTGATAGATGGTCTATTCTTGTAGAATCTCGATAGTGGAAATACACATATTAATAACATTGAGGCTAAACGTTTGAAATCGAGCGATAACTCGACCTATATGTGGCACTGTCGTCTTGGTCATATTGGAGTGAAGCGTATGAAGAAACTCCATTCCGATGGACTTCTTGAATCACTTGATTTCGAATCACTTGATAGATGCGAAGCATGTCTGATGGGTAAAATGACTAAGACTCCATTTTCTGGTATGATGGAGCGAGCTACGGACTTATTGGAAATCATACATACCGATGTGTGTGGTCCAATGAGTGTAGCATCGCGCGGTGGTTATTGTTATGTTCTTACCTTCATGGATGACTTGAGTAGATATGGGTATATCTATTTCATGAAACATAAGTCCGAAACTTTCGAGAAGTTTAAGGAATTTCAAAGTGAGGTAGAGAATCAACGTAACAAGAAGATTAAATTTCTGCGTTCTGATCGTGGAGGTGAATATCTAAGTTAAGAGTTTGGCGAGCATTTGAAGAAATGCGGAATACTTTCACAATTGACACCGCCGGGAACACCACAGCGTAATGGTGTGTCCGAACGTCGTAATCGAACTCTCCTAGATATGGTTCGTTCTATGATGTCACTTACAGATTTACCGCTATCATTTTGGGGTTATGCATTAGAAACAACCGCATTCACTTTAAATAGGGCACCGTCTAAATCCGTTGAAACGACACCGTATGAATTATGGTTTGGGAAGAAACCTAGATTGTCGTTCCTTAAAGTTTGGGGGTGCGAAGCCTATGTAAATAAGTTACAACCGGACAAGCTTGAACCCAAAGCGGAAAAATGCGTCTTCATAGGATACCCGAAGGAAACTATTGGGTATACCTTCTATCATAGATCCGAAGGCAAAATATTCGTTGCCAAGAATGGATCCTTTCTAGAGAAGGAATTTCTCTCGAAAGAAGTGACTGGAAGGAAAGTAGAACTTGACGAGGTTGTCGAACCTTCTCTCGAAATTGCGAGTAGCGCAGCACCGGAAGAAGTTCCTGTGGTGCCTGCACCAATAAGAGAGGAAGCTAATGATGATGATCATGAAACTTCGGTTGAAGTTGCTACAGAGCCTCGCAGGTCAACGAGAACTCGTACCACTCCAGATTGGTATGATCCCGTTATGAGTGTCATGTTGGTGGACAACACCGATGACCCTGAGACATATGAGGAAGCAATGATGAGCCCAGATTCCAATAAATGGCAAGAAGCCATGAAATCCGAGATTGGATCCATGTACGAAAACCAAGTATGGACTTTGGTGGACTTACCGGATGGCCGGAAGGCTGTCGAGAACAAATGGATCTTCAAAAATAAAACAGATGCTGATGGTAATGTTACTGTCTATAAAGCTCGACTTGTCGCAAAGGGGTTTCGACAAATTCAAGGAGTTGACTACGATGAGACTTTCTCACCAGTAGCGAAGCTAAAGTCTGTGAGGATTATGTTAGCAATCGCTGCATATTATGATTATGAGATATGGCAGATGGATGTCAAAACAGCATTCCTTAATGGAGACATTGATGAAGAGTTGTATATGATGCAACCCAAAGGTTTTGTCGATCCTAAAGATGCTAACAAGGTATGCAAACTTCAACGGTCCATCTATGGATTGAAGCAAGCATCCCGAAGTTGGAATCAACGTTTTGATAAGGTGATCAAAAGTTTTGTTTTTATACAAACTTATGGAGAAGCTTGTATTTACAAGAAAGTGAGTGGGAGCTCTGTAGCATTCTTAATACTATATGTGGATGACATATTGTTGATTGGGAATGATATAGACCTACTTAATAGTGTCAAGGAATATTTGAATAATAGTTTTTCAATGAAGGATCTTGGCGAAGCAGCTTACATATTAGGCATAAAGATTTATAGAGATAGATCAAAACGCCAAATATCATTGTCACAAAGTACATATTTGGACAAAGTTCTAAAGAGGTTTGGAATGGAAGTTAGCAAGAAAGGGTTCTTGCCCATGTTGCCCAATACGACCTTGAGTAAAACTCAAAGTCCGACATCGGCAGAAGATAGAGAAAGGATGAGTAAGACTCCCTATGCCTCAGCCATAGGATCTCTAATGTATGCCATGCTATGTACTAGACCCGACATTGCATATGCTGTTAGTTTAACTAGCAGATATCAAAGTGATCCAGGAGTGGATCATTGGACAGCGGTCAAAAACATCCTTAAGTACTTGAGAAGAACTAAGGATATGGTTCTTTCTTATGGAGGTGATGAACAGCTCGTTGTTAATGGTTACACCGATGCTAGTTGGAACACCGATCCGGATGATTCTAAATCACAATCTGGATACGTATTTATTTTGAATGGTGCAGCAGTTAGCTGGAGGAGTGCAAAACAAAGCGTTGTGGCGAGATCTTCAACTGAATCGGAATACATGGCTACTTCGGAGGCTTCACAAGAAGCAATATGGATGAAAGAGTTCATTACAAAGCTGGGTGTGGTTCCTAGTGCGCTGGAACCAATATCTATCTACTGTGATAACATGGGGGCCATAGCCAATGCGCAAGAACCAAGGTCACACAAGAAGCTGAAGCACATCAAGCTACGTTTTCACGCTATTCGAGAACATATCCAAGATGGGGATATAAAGATTTGCAAAGTACACACAGATCTGAATGTGGCGGATCCGTTGACTAAACCTCTCCCGAGGGCAAAACATGACCAGCACCAAACTGCCATGGGTGTTCGGTATATTACCATGTAATCTAGATTAGATGACTCTAGTGCAAGTGGGAGACTGTTGGAGATATGCCCTAGAGGCAATAATAAATGTAGTTATTATTATATCTTTGTGTTTGTAATAAATGTTTACATTCATGCTATAATAGTATTAACAAGGAAACATTAATACTTGTGTGATTTGTAAACTTAATTTGAAGTCCCTAGTAAAGCCTCTATATAATACTAGCTTGTTGGTTAATAGATGATTGTGGTTTCCATATCATGAACATTGAGATGTTATTAACAACAAGACCATATCGTTAGGAGAATGATATGGTGGACATACTCCTATAGATAAGCGTAGCATAAAGATCAAGTCATTTTTAATAGTTCAATTGCTATATGCTTTCTGATACATAGTAATCTAAATTCCTTCGACCATGAGATCATGCATATCACCTTTACCGGATGGATGCTTTGATGACATCAAACACCACACCGTAACTGGGTGGTTATAAAGGTGGCATTGAGTGTTCGGAAAGTATTGGTTGAAACACATGGATCAAGAGTGGGATTTGTCCATCCATATGATGGATAGATATACTCTGGGCCCTCTCGGTGAAATGTCATTCAATTAGCTTGCAAGCATGTGACTGGCTCACAAGGGATCACATATCACGGGAATGAGAAAAGAGTACTTATCGGTAACGAGGTTGAACTAGGTATGCAGAGATACCGACGATCATAACCTCGGATGAGTAAACTATCGTGAGACAAAGGGAAATTGATATCGTATGTAAGTGGTTCATTTGATCGCAAAGTAATCGTAGAAATATGTGGGAGCCATATGAATTTCCAGATTCCTCTATTGGTTATTGTTCGGAGAAGTGTCTCGATCATGTCCGCATAATTCACGAACCGTAGGGAGACACACTTAAGGATTCGACGTTGTTTGAGTAGTTATGGTATGATGAGAAAGAGACCGAATGTTGTTCGGAGTCTCGAATGGGATTCGGGATATCACGAGGAGATCCGGAATGGTCCGGAGAATAATATTCATATAAGGAAAGTCTCGTTTCGGAGTTGGGAAATGATTCCAGTGTTTTCATCGGGAATGTTCTAGAAGGTTCCGGAATGTCCGGCACTCCGGAGGGGAAGGGGTACATGAATGTGTCATTACAAGTTGGAATGATTGCATCATGTACTAGGTGTCATCGCTGTCCAAAATAAAGGGTTTATTCAAATCCTAGTTTGAAAAGTCAAACGGCTAGTTTGAAAAGTCAAACGGCAGTTTTTGGAAAGAGGAGGAGAGGTGGAAACCGAGTTGGGGAGGAGTTCCCTCCTCCAACCGGCGGCCCACCTCCAAGCCGAGTTGGGGAGGGACTCCCCTCACCTTGGCCGCACCTCCCACCTATAAAGGGAGGGGCAGGGCTGCCCCTCCTAGCACACAAGTTCCCTGCCCCAAACCCTAGCTTGGCGCCACCACCTCCTGCAGCTGCCGCCGCCTCCTAGGGTTGCCCTAGCCGCCGACTTGGGCTGCCCCAAGCCCTAGCCGCCGGCTCTAGCACCTCATCCTTGGTGTGTCTAAACCCTATATCATCGAGGAGCTCTCTCATAATCCACCATACTCGCTCCGGCTTAAGGCGAAGCCCTGCGAGATCTCCCCTCTACTTCCGGTACCACGCCGTTGTGCTGCCGGAATCGCGAGGAGAGTGCTACAACCTCCGCTGCCTGCTGGAACAAGGGAGAGGAAGGTCTTCATCGAGTACCGAAGGTGTGACCGACTGCGGGAGCGCTGCCGGAACGCAGCGCCGGAAGGATCGTCTACGCGATCTTGAGATCGGGAAGAGTACGACTACATCACCCACGAGAATCTGCTCTCATTAAACACTTTGGAATCTTCGAGGGTGAGTTATTCCATCGACTCGTTGCTACAATCTAGTCGATAGATCTTGGCTTGTTTGTTTGTATGTGATAGAAAATTTTGTTTTCCATGCTACGAAACCCTACACATACAATCCATAACTTGTAGTGAAAGCTGTTTTAGGTATGTCTTGTTCCCTTATCTTGAGTTCAAAATATCCTGACCGGAGATCAATCTTTGAGAACACACATGCTCCTTCTAGCTGATCAAACAAGTCATTGATTCTAGGCAAAGGATATTTGTTCTTGATAGTTACCTCGTTGAGTGATCGGTAATCTATGCATAACCTTTGACTTCTATCTTTCTTCTCCACGAACAAAACTGGGGCTCCCCAAGATGAAGAACTTGGTTGAATAAATCCTTTCTGCAACTGTTCTCCAAGTTGCTTCTTGAGTTCTTTTAGTTCATCAACTGACATTTTATACGGTCTCTTTGCTATTGGTCCAGACTCTGGTACCAAATCTATTAGAAACTCCACATCTCTATCTGGTGGCATTCCCGGCAGTTCTTCCGGAAACACATCCGGATATTCACTCACAATTGGCACACTGTCCATGCTAACCCCCTTAAGAGAATTAAGCATACTCCTTTTTGCTTCAAAGCTGGTCTTGAATCTGATCCTTTTATTTTCTGGAGTTGTGAGTGAGACAGTATGATTGGCACAATCTATCACTCCTTTGTACTTAGTCATCCAGTCCATTCCTAGAATGACATCCAATCCTTGGGAGTTTAGAATTATCAAGTTAACGGGAAACTTATACTTCCCAAATTCTATGACTAGATCATGACATCCAGAATTCACTATCATTTCTCCACCAGGAGAACATACTTTTATAGGACACCCAATAGTTTCTACCGGTAGTTCATTTCTTTCAACAAATGCTCTTGATATGAATGAATGAGATGCACCAGTATCAAAGAGTACAAATGCTGGAATAGAATTGAGTCTGAACTTACCAGCAACAACATCAGGCTCCTCATAGACCTCCTCCACATTGATGTGGTTTACCTGTCCCTTCTGGAAAGGGTTGGGCTTGATAGATCCTTCAACTTTCTTTTCAGGGCACTCATTTGCATAATGCCCCATCTTCTTGCATTTGAAGCATTCAACCTGACTGATGTCTCTTTTAACAGGCTGACTTCCACTTCCACTACCATTACCACTGTGGTGGCTCTTATGTCCACTCTTGTGGTTCTTGTACTTGTCATTGTCATGACTGCAATGATGCTTGTTGTCATGACGGTTGTGGTGGTGGTGCTTGTTGAATTTCCCATGCTTGTGGGATCCTGAGCTTCCGCTGTCATCATAGTGAGATCGTTTGTGAGACGATCCCGAGCTGTGCTTGTCGGAGTGCTTTCTCTTTCTACTCTCGACTTGCTTCATTTTGTTCTCCAATATTGCAGCTTTGTCACAGAGCGACTGATAAGTGGGAACATATGCACAGCCAATTGCAGATTCAGCTCATCATTCAAGCCTTCAAGAAATTTTTCCTTTCTCTTGGCATCAGTGTCAACTTCATCCAGTGCATAACGCGCCAGATTGTTGAACTCCTCAATGTATTCAGCTACGCTGCGGTGGCGCTGCTTCAGATTGTGGAACTCTTTCTTTTTCAGGCTCATCACTCCTGATGAGATATGAGCAGTGCGAAAGCCATCCTCAAACATAGCCCATGTCACTTCATCTATGGGAGTGGTGATCTGGAAGTTGTCCCACCAAGTGGCGGCTGGCCCTTCCAGCAGATGTGCTGCAAATCTGACCTTTTCAGCATCCGTGCAGCCCACGGTTACTAAGTCCTTGTTCACAGAACGTAGCCAATCGTTGGCCACCATGGGATCAGTCGTCCCTGAGAACTTAGCTGGTCTCAACCTCAAGAACCTGGTGAGCATATCAAAACCCGGAGGGTTGTTGTTGTTGTTGTTGTTGTTGTTGTTGTTGTTGTTGTTGTTGTTGTTATTGTTGTTGTTGTTGTTGTTGTTGTTGTTGTTGTTGTTGTTGTTGTTGTTGTTGTTGTTGTTGTTGTTGTTGTTGCTGTTGCTGTTGCTGTTGCTGTTGCTGTTGCTGTTGCTGTTGCTGTTGCTATTGCTGTTGTTGTTGTTGTTGTTGTTGTTGTTGTTGTTGTTGTTGTTGTTGTTGTTGTTGTTGTTGTTGTTGTTGTTGTTGTTGTTGTTGTTGTTGTTGTTGTTGTTGTTGTTGTTGTTGTTGTTGTTGTTGTTGTCGTTGTTGTTGTTGTTGTTGTTGTTGTTTCTCAACACTTGGCCTCTAAAATCCCTTTGTTCCTGGGTGGCTTTCCACAAGTGAGATACACAAGGTAAACCATAGCCATGGGCCTTGTGTAACCACTCAACCAAAATCCACCAATCAAGTCCCTTTCCACCCAGGTGATTCATTGACTTAGTTGTTTTATTAAGAAAACATAAGTCTAAAGACTTAGAAATATTTTCATCATAGCATGTATAATTTACCAACCCTTGTTTGCTACTAGCTAGGCTAAGCATGGCATAGATAGTAACTTAACTTAGAAATTTCCTAGCAATTCTACAACTATTTAGGATTTCCCGACATGGCATTTGGCAAAATAGTAACATGCAAGACTTAGCAAAATATTTCTAATGCTTGTATATAAAAATATAGGGATAGAAATATTCATGAAGTACCACTTGCCTTGGTAGTTGGGAGAGTAGCACTCTTCACAATCACAATCACTAGCACCAAAGTCTACACAAAGAATGGTAGCAACAAATTACACACAACATATACAAACAAACAAAAATACATATGCATGCATGCAAAAATGCTAAGTGATGATTTTTAAAACTCAACCAAGCAAGTGCATAGTACTGAATCATAACCAAGTTAAAAACTTGCTAAACCAAGTTTATTTTACACTAAAACAATTTCCTAAACAATTCCTATACTCAAAATAGTCCTAAACAAGTTTTTGCAAATAAAGTCATTTTAACAGAAACTAAACACTAAACACATTGCATAAAAAGAAAGGGCTTGTCTCCCTGATTCCAACGGTATAAAATTTGCTAAAATATAACGTGGGAATCAAAAGTTACAAGCAAATCAAATTTGGATATAAATCTGATTTCAAATTCTGTTTTAATTCAAACCCTAGCCACGCGTCTTAATCTTACTGGCGCGTACCGGTTCGCGTTGGATCACGCACGTGAGCCGTAGGATCTAAGTGGCGATGCACGGTTCAGATCAAAACGTAACGCTTCGCTAAGTGGTTCTATCGCACGTGTTGGATCTAGATCCAACGGCTCTTGATCAAACGACCAAGGTCTGGCGGCGCGCGGCGATGGCGAGCGGCGGAGCGCTCTGTCCGTGGAGGTGCCGGCGTTCTAGGTCGCCCGGGGAGGAAAGAGTGTGCTCACCAGAATCGCAGGGTCGAGGCAAAGCTCAACGTGGAGGTGGCTTGGCAAGGGGCGCACGGCAGGGGCTGCTGGAGCTCGTCGGAGTCGTGCACGGCGTCGGGAGGTTGCAGACGATGTAGTTGCCGAGGTTTCGCGTCGCCCTAGCACATACCAGATGGATTAGGAGACGCGCAAAACAGTGGCGAACATCCTCGTATGCAAGAGGGGGCAAGAGGCGCGCTCTGCTTACCGTAATTGGTCGCCGGAGTTGAGCGGCGGCTCGGTCGGTTGCGGGCACGAACAGGGACGGAGTCCTGGGTCACGAGCAGGCAAGCGAAGAGTATCAGGAGATGGACGAGATCACGCTGGGCACGATAGTTTGAACCAGATAAAGGGGGCGGTCGAAGCTCACCGGAATCAGTCGCCGGAGGTCGTCAGTGCTGCGGGGTTTCGAGGTCGAATGCGCGCAGCCTGGTGGCGGAGTGAGCGAGGAAAGTGGGGGGAAATGACCGCGGCGGCGAAGGGTTTAAGTAGCCAGAAGTGGGGCGAGGATTGCGCGCTGAATCAATGGAATTTAAGCGAGTTTTAATCGCGGCGTCACTGCACGGTGGTAACGGCGGAGCGGTGTCTGCGCGCGAGAAATTGGGGAAGACGACGCTGACGTGGAGAGGGCCCACTCGTCAGCGAACAGAACAGAGGGGAGTGGGGTCTGGGTGTCAGCGACTTGCTGGGTGCGTCCGCGCGTGCGAGAGAGGGAGGGGAGCCGGGTGGGATAGCTGGGCCGGTTTTGCTGTTGGGTTAGAATAGGAGCGTCGGCCTTTTTCTTTTTCTTTATTCCTTTTCTATTTCTGAATTGATTTTCAGGAATGGTTTTCAAATGATTTCAAAAGCTATTTGAATTCAAATCTTTTTGGGATTTTTGTAGTGTGCAACAGTCACAAAACTTGGCATAAAACCATGTGGTCACTTTGAGTTGGCTTGGTCATTTTTGGAAAAACAAAATTACAGGGACATTGCACTTGGTTTGCAAATGTTTGAAAATGGTTTTTGAAACCACTTCTATTTTGTAAAATTTTGTTCTAACTCCACACTCAAACCAATCAATAAGGGAGACAAACAATCTAGGTTTAAAACATTCAAGCTCTCAAATGGGGATGGGCATTTGATTCAAGTTTGCTCACATAAAATGATAGCACTATGTGCTTCTGTTTTCTTGAAATGAGTTTGAAATTGATCTCAATTCTATATGCATGCATGAATGATATGTTATCTTTGAAATCATGATTTTAGGGATGTTACAGAAATGCTTCAAGGTCGGTGTGTGATTTTGCTGCCCGATTGAGATTTTGAATTTGGCTAGTGTCCATCTACTAATAGAAATAATGTAGTAGACCGTATGCTATCTGTCTAGGAATTCAAGGCAGAGAGTCACATCAACTGATCATCCATATCCATAATTTTGCATAGAAACTTGGATACCACGGCGTAGGCGGTAAATTTTGTCGGCTGACTGAAATTTTGAATTTGGATAGCGTCCAAGTAATAATAGAAAAATGGCGCTCGATTACTATTTTGGGGTCGATGGGTTATTTTGCCACTCGATTACGATTTTGAATTTGGATGCCGGCCAAGGTTTAATAAAAAAAGGTTGTGTAGACCGTATGCCATCTGGTCAGGAATTTAAAGCGGGAGTCACATCTACTAATGCCTCCCATTCAAACGGGATAGGCGGTAGGTTTTGGTGGCCGACTGTGATTTTGAATTTGTAGTTTGTCCAAATAATAATTTAAAAAATTGGCCGTTCTCTCTCTATTTTAGGAATCCAAGTCAGGGCAACATATAAATGTCTGAAGTAGCTTCGATTCAAGAATAAAAATACAAGGTCTACTAATAATTTAGGTGTCGGCACAGACTCTTCTACAGGAAGCACTAACCAAATGGCAGTACTAATTTAGATCAAATAAAAAGCCCTGCCGCAAAACAAATACTACTGCATACTATCAAAACACAAACACCAGCTGCACGAGTATATGTAGATCACATAAAATAAGGTTTCATCACGCATAGAGTACTATATATAGAGAGAAATAATGTTACATCAGACACGCATAGGCCCCCAAAATAAACAGACACCTCTAACATTCCAGCCCCTACAGCTTCGTGACTGCAGCACAAACAAAATTGCCACCACTGTTCTATCACCTACCAAAACAAACAAACATCAGACCGTAGATCCAAATAACACAACCCGGGCTAACACATTCTTGCCCAAACAAGCCTTTCTTGTTCATCCGAGTGTTATTTTCATATCCTTGATGTTGCAGTCTGAATCAACTGGGTTGCTGACAGGACTTCCTTTTCATTTATTTGATTTAGCACTCTGGATCATGTCGGTTGCTGAAGGAAATGAACGAACTTATTAGAAAAATCATAGGTGTATGTGAAGGGAATATGCCCTGAGAGGCAATAATAAAGTGTTTATTATGTGTATTCCAAGTATATGATAAATGTTTATTTTGCATGCTATAATTGTATTAATACGGAAACGTTAATACATGTGTGTTTAATAAACAAACATAAAGTTCCTAGTTATGCCACTCTCATAAACTAGCTCGTTGATTAACAAGATGATCAAGGTTTCCTGATCATGGACATTGGATGTTGTTAATAACGGGATCACAACATTAGTGTAATGGTGTGATGAACATTCATCCAAAGTATAGCATTACGATCAAAGTCATTGAGTTTATATTTCTATAACAACTTACGAAGTGATCCTAATCCTTAGACCATGAGATCATGTCAATCACTAACACCGGAAGAGTTTCTTGATAACATCAAACGTCACACCATAACAGGGTGATTATAAAGATGGATTCAGAACTAATAAAGTTTTATGTTGAGGCCCATGGATCGAGAGTGGAATTTGTTCATCCCGATGAAGGATAGATATACTCTGGGCCCTCTCGGTGATATCACATTGGTTAGCTTGCAAGCAAGTGATTTGATGTCACATCCCAAGATTTTCCAAATCTTGTAATGTGAAAAATAAATGAATAAAATAAAACTTTGTTGATTTTCAGGGTGAGAAGAAACTTTTTGATTCCATTTGGAAACTTTCAAAAACCTATTTGGATCAAATAAAATCTTAAAGGGATTTAAAAAGTTAAAAAAACAACAAACATAAAATATTTAAAATTACTATTTTGGATCTTTTAAATAAAAGGATTTGGCTTTCAAAAGAAAAGGTGGATTTAGAAATAAAGATTATTTTATAAAGCCAAATTAAAACTTGGCCAAGCTTTTGAAATAAAATGTTTTGTTTTGATTAAAAATAGTAAAGGTTTATTTAAATAAAATAATAAGGATTTAATATCCAATTTTATTTAAATAAAAGGTTTTACCATTTTAATTAAAACATCAAAACTTATTAAATTATTTTAAATAAGTTTTCCAAGTATTTTATATTCTCAAATAAAACCTACTAAAGTGTTTTGGTTTTATTTTAGATTTTAAAATAAAGTTTTTAATAAAACAAATCCTATTTGATTTAATGACTAAGCTCCATTTTATTTAATTATTAGTGGACCCTAAAATAAAATGTTATTTTATTTTAAACAAGTTTTCCAAATATCTTTTATTTTCAAATAAAACCTACTGATTTGGTTTTGAAAATATTTGGATTTCAAATGGAGTTTTTAAATAAATTAAAACCCATTTAATTTATTAACTAGTGTCCATTTTATATTATTATTTGACTTTGGTTTTGTGTTGTTAAACAGAACCAAATTCAAATTACAAGTGTGGTGATTGTTTGAATTGTTTGAATGTTTGTTTTGTTGTTTGAATTGTGAATTGAATTTCAAATGAGTAAATAGAAATAGAAAAGGATAAATCAATCAGTCCAAAAAAATAGAGCAAAACGACCCAGCCCAGCTAAAGCCCATCCCAGCCCAGCAGCCCACCTCCCTCCCCAGCGAACCGTTATTTTTCTCACTCAGGAACTTAACCGCTAAGTCGCTGACGACTGGACCCCACACTCGCGCTCTCTCTCTCGCAGACAGCCAGGACCCACACACTGTTCATCGTCTCCACCACTGCGACCAGTTCTTCCCCGCTCCTGCCGTTGATTCCTCAGGCTTAATTCGTCTTAATGCGGCCACCATTACTCGCTTTGATCACGCAAGCTTAAACGCTCATGCCTCCTCTCCATTTCCCCTCTGTCTCCTCCCCCAAGTGCGCCCCCAGGCTGTCGAATTTCGCCAGACACCGCCCACTGTCCGACGACACTCCGGCGACGATTCCGGCCGTGTCCTGCCACCCCTTGCCTCCTCAAGCACCCAGACGTGATCTCCATCACCTGGCGGACCTTTCTGCATCCGCAGCTCGCTCGCGCGCGTTCCTGAGAGTCAGCAACGACAACAACCGCCGCCGCCACCGTCTGGTTTAACTCCGGCGAGTGCCCCAGGTAGTTCCCGTCCGCCCCTTCCCCTCTCGTTCACGCACACACCTTCGCTGTACCTTTGCGCGTCTGACCATGCGTTTCGTGTGCCTCCTAGTGATCCATAGCACCGTCCTCGACGACGACTGAGCGTGGCCGAGGCGCAGCTCCACTCCGGCGAGCAATCAAGCCCGCTCCAGTGCGCCCCTCGACAAGACGGCATCACCTTGAGCTTCCCCAGGCCTCTGCAAACGCTGTGAGTACCTTCCCAGCCACCCTTGCTTCCTGTATCGCCGGCGCCGCCACCGTCTGGCTGCTCCGCCGCCATCCAGTCACAGTGCCGCTCGTTTAGGGTCGAGCTCACAGCAGCCGTCCGATCTCGATCTAGTGGATAGGATAGAACCACTTAAAGCGAAGAGGTACGCAACCTGTGCCACACGATCTGACTTGATCCAACGCGCCAGAGCAGTCGATCCAACCGAAAGGGTATTGACGAATCAGAAACAGCCACGTGGACTGGATTCGATTTAAAACAGACTTTTGATCTGATTAGAATGCAAATTTGTAATTGGTATAACTTTTGATCCACACATTCAAAATTTACAAACTTTATATCAATGGAATCAGTGAGACAAGCCCTAGCCAACCATGCCATTTGTTTAGTAAAACGCTTCTGGAAAAATGATTGTTTTTGCAGAAACATTTGTATGCTTGTTTAGGTTATAAAAATTGTTAAAAAATGGTTTTGGGGATAAAAACTTTGGCAAATGGTGTGATTTGAACCTACTGACCATAGGAAACACTTTGTGGTTTCAAAAATGTATTTGGTAAAACAAAAGAATAATTCTTTGATTTAAAACCATTTCTAGTCAAATAGAAATGTGGTTTATTTATTAAAAATGGTTTTGGAAGAAAGCCTTCGGAAAATGTTTTGTTTTAAACTCTCTGACCCCAAACACCAAGTTTTATGGTTTGAAAACATATTTTGTGAACCCTATAGGTTAATGCCTTAGTAAAAATATTTCTACACCACATAAAATGATACCTTGTTTTGAAAATGGTTTCTGAGGTGAAACCTTTTGCAAATGACTTTTCCACTTTACAAAATGACCATTAGGTGTTTTCAAATGTTTATAACCCATTAGGAACCACTTTTTCAAACAAAACAAAGCTTGGCATGCTTGCATGCATTACTTTGACTTTGTTATTTTATGTGTTGTTTTGCTTGATTGGTAGATTGAGTTTGTGCCTTGCTTGATTGAATTGTAGTGACTTGAAGAGTGTGATTGTTGCAAGGACAAGAAGTGAACCCATACTCTACCAAAAATGCAAGTGATGCTTCATACTTTTTGTCCCATTACTTTCACTATGCATTAGTGATTTTTCTAAGTAAAACTTGCATGGAATTTTGCTAAGTATTGACCTTGCTATAGGAAAATCTAGTAGATGAAACCTTAGTAGAAATTTCCTATGTCAACATACCTACTACTATCATGCTTAGCTTAGCTAATAGAAAACAAGGGTGGAAATATATTCACACTATGGAAAAATTTCTAAGTCTGAGGACTTGTGTTTTTGTTTAATAAAACAACTAAGTTAATGAATCACCTGGGTGGAATGGGACTTGATTTGGTGGTTTTTGGTTGAGTGGTTCACAAGGCCCATGTCTATGGTTGACCTTGTGTATCTCACTTGTGGATTGCCACCCAGGAACAAAGAGATTTGAGATGTCAAATGTTGAGAAGCTTCAAGTGCAGCCACTTGGCATTATGGGCTCTGCCTGGATCATATAGGTTGCAAGAACTTAGCCATATGGACAGTTGGTGGTAGATTTTGATAGGTTGGAGCGCGTACATTTTGGTCTAAGGGAAGGCTTCTGAAAGATCTTGTCTTGGGAAACCAAGTCTTGTGGGGAAAGTGCACCACCTCTGCAGAGTGTAAAATCTAAGTACTTAGCCATGTCCCTGGTAAAGGACAATTTGAGCATCAAGACATGGAAGCAATCAAGAATCTCATCATTCAAATTTCTAAGTTAAAAACTTGTGGTTGAACAAGGTTAAAGGATCTTCAATCTTTGATTGAGAATAATGATTTTGTCAAGCAAAAACTTTGTGTTTTCAAATGTTAAGGAAAAATCTATTTTGAGCAATGCAAGCCTCAACTCCACTTGGCCAAATGCATATAGATGATAGATTACACCATACTACCACAGTATCACTTGCCAATACAATTCAAATGTATTGACCCTTGTGGCTGTAACTTGTATGTTGCAGGTTTGATTGATTTAGTGAAGTGTGTTGATTAGGATTACAAAGTCTACAACCAACATGTCTGCCTGTGGCACTTTGAAGATGAAGGACCCCATGCTTATAGATATTCTGCTGCAATGTAATGTAATAGCCAAATGAGCTATGTAAGATGTAATAAAATTATGTTATTCCTGGTTATAAAGTTGTATTATGACCTTTGTTTATTGATATTACATCTTAACTATGGATGCTAGCTATTGATCCAGGGACTAGCATTGTAAACACAGGGGACTCCACCTTATATTAAATAAAGGTTGGGACACTCCCTCTACAGATGGTATCAGAGCATTGTGTTGCCTGTAGGATTTGTAACCCTAGGATTGGACAAAACCCCTTAGAAAAATAGGAGTGTATTTGTTCCAAAACTTATTTACAAACAATCTTGTAAACTCTTTCCTCAACCATTTTGGTTTTAACTCTACACCTCTTCTATTTCAAACTTGATGGACAAACCTACCCCATGGCCAAAGACTACACCATGTGCAAAGGACATGTTCAACTCTAATGACTTCAACTTCTTCAACTCTAATGACTTCAACGTCTTCAGCATATTCACCAAGGACTTCCAACTTGGATACCACTAAGGACTACAAGTGAGACAAGAAATCTTGCTCAAGATTTTGAAACTAAGGAAATACAACTTAGAAGGAACCATGATCACCTTTGAAGTTTTGTGACCAAGAGTTTTCCTAAGGAAACCATGATTTCATACAAGAAGAACCAAGAAGGAAGGAAAGATCACAAGTGAACCATATAGATGGACCACCATATTATAGTTAAGTCTAACACACCAACTTATGTGGTGTAACAAATATATTTTTGGTTGCCTAAAAATGTGCTTGAACTTTGTTGTTTGAGTGAAATGTTGGGCTTGTGATTGCTTGCACATTGCTTGAGTGAATTGTGATGTGTGTGAATAGAATTATTCCCTTAGAAATATTTTTGCCTATTCTAATCCCAATCCAACCCAAACAGATGACTACTCCAAGAGACTCCAACATCAAGGTTGATGACAACAACAACAACCAAGAGGATAATATGAGAGAACTCATAGCAACCCAAAACCAGTTGAACCAAGAGACAACTCAGCTTTTAGCCAACAACAATGGACTAGACCCAGCCATGCAAAGGATTTTGAAACTTGAATCCCAATTGTTGCAAGGATTGGTTACTCAAATGATCAACATGGGAGAAAACTTTTCCCAAAGAGATAATGACAACAAGGATGACAAAGATGCTATTGTAGAAGAAACCAAGCTAGCAATATTTGTAGAGACAAGGATCATTCATCCAAGGAGCATGAAGATCAATGCCCCGAGAAGAGAGAAAGATCTCCCACCTATGAAGAACATGAACTAGAAGAACTCCTAGCTTTGGAGAGACCCAAGAAGAAGAAGAAATGCCCCAACCCTAACAAGAAGGATATTACTCAAGTGCAATGTTACAATTGCAAAGAGATGGGACACTATGCCAATGAATGCCCAGAAAAGAAGAAGAACCAAGGAAACAAACAAGAGGCAATGATACCAAAGGAAAAGAAAGATATCAGCCAAGTGATGTGTTTCAAATGCAAGGAACTAGGCCACTATGTAAACTTCTGTCCAGGAAAGATGAAGCACAATATAAACCAGCCTGTGAAGGATCTCAGCCTTGTCACATGTTTCAAGTGTGAAAACAAAGGACACTATGCAGATGTTTGCCCAGAGAAGTTTCCCCAAGATTCCAAGAAGGCCAATATGTAAACTAGTTGGAAATTTTTTAAGGGTGGTAGTACCATAGATGCTTTTGAGCCTACTTGTAACCCCTAGCCTCCCCAAATCTCGGGACGAGATTTATTTTAAGGGTGGTAGCCTGTCACATCCCAAGATTTTCCAAATCTTGTAATGTGAAAAATAAATGAATAAAATAAAACTTTGTTGATTTTCAGGGTGAGAAGAAACTTTTTGATTCCATTTGGAAAATTTCAAAAACCTATTTGGATCAAATAAAATCCTAAAGGGATTTAAAAAGTTAAATAAACAACAAACTTAAAATATTTAAAATTACTATTTTGGATCTTTTAAATAAAAGGATTTGGCTTTCAAAAGAAAAGGTGGATTTATAAATAAAGATTATTTTATAAAGCCAAATTAAAACTTGGCCAAGCTTTTGAAATAAAATGTTTTATTTTGATTAAAAATAGTAAAGGTTTATTTAAATAAAATAATAAGGATTTAATATCCAATTTTATTTAAATAAAAGGTTTTACCATTTTAATTAAAACATCAAAACTTATTAAATTATTTTAAATAAGTTTTCCAAGTATTTTATATTCTCAAATAAAACCTACTGAAGTGTTTTGGTTTTATTTTAGATTTTAAGATAAAGTTTTTAATAAAACAAATCCTATTTGATTTAATGACTAAGGTCCATTTTATTTAATTATTAGTGGACCCTAAAATAAAATGTTATTTTATTTTAAACAAGTTTTCCAAATATCTTTTATTTTTAAATAAAACCTACTGATTTGGTTTTGAAAATATTTGGATTTCAAATGGAGTTTTTAAATAAATTAAAACCCATTTAATTTATTAACTAGTGTCCATTTTATTTAATTATAAATGGACTCTAAAATATTATATTATTATTTGACTTTGGTTTTGTGTTGTTAAACAGAACCAAATTCAAATTACAAGTGTGGTGATTGTTTGAATTGTTTGAATGTTTGTTTTGTTGTTTGAATTGTGAATTGAATTTCAAATCAGTAAATAGAAATAGAAAAGGATAAATCAATCAGACAGAAAAAATAGAGAAAAACGACCCAGCCCAGCTAAAGCCCATCCTAGCCCAGCAGCCCACCTCCCTCCCCAGCGAACCGTTATTTTTCTCACTCAGGAACTTAACCGCTAAGTCGCTGACGACTGGACCCCACACTCTCTCTCTCTCTCTCTCTCTCTCTCTCTCTCTCTCTCTCTCTCTCTCTCTCTCTCTCTCTCTCTCTCTCTCTCTCTCTCTCTCTCTCTCTCTCGCAGACAGCCAGGACCCACACACTGTTCATCGTCTCCACCACTGCGACCAGTTCTTCCCCGCTCCTGCCGTTGATTCCTCAGGCTTAATTCGTCTTAATGCGGCCACCATTACTCTCTTTGATCACGCAAGCTTAAACGCTCATGCCTCCTCTCCATTCCCCTCTGTCTCCTCCCCCAAGTGCGCACCCAGGCTGTCGAATTTCGCCAGACACCTCCCACTGTCCGACGACACTCCGGCGACGATTCCGGCCGTGTCCTGCCACCCCTTGCCTCCTGGAGCACCCAGACGTGATCTCCATCACCTGGCGGACCTTTCTGCATCCGCAGCTCGCTCGCGCGTGTTCCTGAGCGTCAGCAACGACAACAACCGCCGCCGCCACCGTCTGGTTAACTCCGGCGAGTGCCCCAGGTAGTTCCCGTCCGCCCCTTCCCCTCTCGTTCACGCACACACCTTCGCCGTACCTTTGCGCGTCTGACCATGCATTTTGTTTGCCTCCTAGTGATCCATAGCACCGTCCTCGACGACGACTGAGCGTGGCCGAGGCGCAGCTCCACTCCGGCGAGCAATCCAGCCCGCTCCAGTGCGCCCCTCGACAAGACGGCATCACCTTGAGCTTCCCCAGGCCTCTGCGAACGCTGTGAGTACCTTCCCAGCCACCCTTGCTTCCTGTATCGCCGGCGCCGCCACCGTCTGGCCGCTCCGCCGCCAGCCACCGTCGCAGTGCCGCTCGTTTAGGGTCGAGCTCACAGCAGCCGTCCGATCTCGATCTAGTGGATAGGATAGAACCACTTAAAGCGAAGAGGTACGCAACCTGTGCCACAGGATCTGACTTGATCCAACGCGCCAGAGCAGTAGATCCAACCGAAAGGGTATTGACGAATCAGAAACAGCCACGTGGACTGGATTCGATTTAAAACAGATTTTTGATCTGATTAGAATGCAAATTTGTAATTGGTATAACTTTTGATCCACACGTTCAAAATTTACAAACTTTATATCAATGGAATCAGTGAGACAAGCCCTAGCTAACCATGCCATTTTTTTAGTAAAACGCTTCTGGAAAAATGATTGTTTTTGCAGAAACATTTGTATGCTTGTTTAGGTTATAAAAATTGTTCAAAAATGGTTTTGGGGATAAAAACTTTGGCAAATGGTGTGATTTGAACATACTGACCATAGGAAACACTTTGTGGTTTCAAAAATGTATTTGGTAAAACAAAAGAATAATTCTTTGATTTAAAACCATTTCTAGTCAAATAGAAATGTGGTTTATTTATTAAAAATGGTTTTGGAAGAAAGCCTTTGGAAAATGTTTTGTTTTAAACTCTCTGACCCCAAACACCAAGTTTTATGGTTTGAAAACATATTTTGTGAACCCTATAGGTTAATGCCTTAGTAAAAATATTTCTACACCACATAAAATGATACCTTGTTTTGAAAATGGTTTCTGAGGTGAAACCTTTTGCAAATGACTTTGCCACTTTAAAAAATGACCATTAGGTGTTTTCAAATGTTTATAACCCATTAGGAACCACTTTTTCAAATAAAACAAAGCTTGGCATGCTTGCATGCATTACTTTGACTTTGTTATTTTATGTGTTGTTTTGCTTGATTGGTAGATTGAGTTTGTGCCTTGCTTGATTGAATTGTAGTGACTTGAAGAGTGTGATTGTTGCAAGGACAAGAAGTGAACCCATACTCTACCAAAAAGGCAAGTGATGCTTCATACTTTTTGTCCCATTACTTTCACTATGCATTAGTGATTTTTCTAAGTAAAACTTGCATGGAATTTAGCTAAGTATAAACCTTGCTATAGGAAAATCTAGTAGATGAAACCTTAGTAGAAATTTCCTATGTCAAGATACCTACTACTATCATGCTTAGCTTAGCTAATAGAAAACAAGGGTGGAAATATATTCACACTATGGAAAAATTTCTAAGTCTGAGGACTTGTGTTTTTGTTTAATAAAACAACTAAGTTAATGAATCACCTGGGTGGAATGGGACTTGATTTGGTGGTTTTTGGTTGAGTGGTTCACAAGGCCCATGTCTATGGTTGACCTTGTGTATCTCACTTGTGGATTGCCACCCAGGAACAAAGAGATTTGAGATGTCAAATGTTGAGAAGCTTCAAGTGCAGCCACTTGGCATTATGGGCTCTGCCTGGATCATATAGGTTGCAAGAACTTAGCCATATGGACAGTTGGTGGTAGAGTTTGATAGGTTGGAGCGCGTCCATTTTGGTCTAAGGGAAGGCTTCTGAAAGATCTTGTCTTGGGAAACCAAGTCTTGTGGGGAAAGTGCACCACCTCTGCAGAGTGTAAAATCTAAGTACTTAGCCATGTCCCTGGTAAAGGACAATTTTAGCATCAAGACATGGAAGCAATCAAGAATCTCATCATTCAAATTTCTAAGTTAAAAACTTGTGGTTGAACAAGGTTAAAGGATCTTCAATCTTTGATTGAGAAAAATGATTTTGTCAAGCAAAAACTTTGTGTTTTCAAATGTTAAGGAAAAATCTATTTTGAGCAATGCAAGCCTCAACTCCACTTGGCCAAATGCATATAGATGATAGATTACACCATACTACCATAGTATCACTTGCCAATACAATTCAAATGTACTGACCCTTGTGGCTGTAACTTGTATGTTGCAGGTTTGATTGATTTAGTGAAGTGTGTTGATTAGGATTACAAAGTCTACAACCAACATGTCTGCCTGTGGCACTTTGAAGATGAAGGACCCCATGCTTATAGATATTCTGCTGCAATGTAATGTAATAGCCAAATGAGCTATGTAAGATGTAATAAAATTATGTTATTCCTGGTTATAAAGTTGTATTATGACCTTTGTTTCTTGATATTACATCTTAACTGTGGATGCTAGCTATTGATCCAGGGACTAGCATTGTAAACACAGGGGACTCCACCTTATATTAAATAAAGGTTGGGACACTCCCTCTACATTTGATCACTAGAATGTTATATCACGGGAACGAGAAAAGAGTGCATGTCAGTAACGAGATCAAACTAGGTATGGAGATACCGATGATCGAATCTCGGACATGTAATATATCGTGAAACAAAAGGATTAAGATACTAGCGTAAAAGGTTCCGACGATCACAAGAAAGTCATCGTTGAATGTGTGGGAGTCAGTATGGGTCTCTAGATCCCGCTTCTGATTATTGATCCGAGAGGGGTCTCGATCATGTCCGCATTATTCACGAACCGTAGGGTGACACACTTAAGAGACACCGACATTCAATTGGAGCAAAAGTTTCATGCCGAAAGAATGAACAAGCGCAGGAATTTATTTCACTAGATACCAAAATAGGTTTTCGGGTGAAATTGCATAAAGTGGTTATGCATGTGAAATATAATTCTAGCAAGGGGTTATTTGTGAATGTTTATCATTAAAGTAATTGAAAAAATTCTGAATAAAATAAAAGAGTTTTATTTAATGAGAGTTTGCATTAAATTTGGTGGAAATTTAATGGCAAGTTTGAGTGGGATTTTGAGTGGAGGGAATTTAAAGGAATTTTGTGAGTGGAGTGTCCACCCACATGAAGAGGGGAGGGCAAGGGGGCAGCCCCCATGCGCCGGCCACCCCCTTGGGGTTCCCCCCTCTCCTATAAAAGGCACCCCTCTCCTCACTTCTCACTCACACCTCCTCGTGAAGGATCTCTCTCCCCCTCTAGAATTTATCCCCCATGGTCTCGGACTAGCGAGATACATGTTCCCGGTGGCTATTCGGAAAGAAAGAGTTGTGCTTCCGCTGCATCGCTGGAGCGAGAAGGCAGAGGTTGCTCGGTGCCTCGAACGTGTGTGCGAGCACGGATGCGCTGCTGATTTGCGGCACTAGGACTTCCTCTCGATCTTGAGATCGGCAAGAGATCATCTACATCAACAACGAGTCGAACTCGTTAAGCTTTGTCGGTCTTCAAGGGTATGTTCTCTATGGATATACATCCTCTCGTTGTTTGTATCTAGTAGATAGATCTTGGTACATAGTTCCCATCGTAGGAATTTTTTTGTTTTCTATGCTGCGAACCCTACAGTGGTATCAGAGCCGGATCTATGCATAGATGCTTTACACGGGTAGTACACATATGAGTATGTGGGCGATGATGGTCATGTTGTTGCTCCTTAGTTTAATTTTGGATATTGGTGGCATAGTGGGATGAAGTGTCCCGGACAAACTTTACATGTCCTCGCACATGAGACCTGTTCCACGCTTGACATGCAACTAGTTTGCATAAGTGGCTAGAGGGTGTCTGTCTCTCCTACTATAGTCAATATCTATTTTGCAACGAGTTGTCAAAAATTTGGTTATCCTCGTTGTGGTTCATGTTCGTAGGTAAGAACGGTTCTATCTCGAAAGCCCTAAGCCACGTAAAACTTGCAATGGATAAATTAGAGGCGTCTAGTTTAGATTGTTGCTGGGCTAGTGTTATGATATGGTGATGTTGTAAGTAGAAGTATGAGGTGATACTCTTACAACATACATAACGTGTAATCTCCATAGACCTTGGACTTACACATATAGGTATGATAGTGATCATACCATGATGCACATGATAGAGATCATATGCTGGAACCATATCATTCCACTAATAAACATGTGATGTTTGATAGCATCTTATATTGCTTGTTTAGCGCTTTGTTAGCATAATAATATGATCCCTCATTTAAATATCAAGATAAGAATGTGTTCTTCCTTTAGTATGGACCTATTATGTTTTCGTCGCTCCAAGACATCACGTGATGATCGGGTGTTCTTGGATCCACAACCATATTTCGGGTGTAAAACAGTTACACACGCGAATACTAAGGTTCTAACTTGGCGAGCCTAGAATGTACAAACATGGCCTCGGAACACGGACCGAAAGGTTAAGCATGAGTCATATAGTAGATATGATGCCCATTTTATGCTCGCCTTTGAAGCTATACCGACTGACGTGATGATCGGACTTGGTGTAGTGGATTTGGTTCATGTAATCACCAAAAAGGCACGAGGGATGTCATTTTTGTGTGGGCGTTCATTCGTAATATGGATTAGTTGAACTCAATCTATCATAAACTTAGTCTAAACTTTACAAATTCTGTTGTAGATGGCACCACCTGCTTTTAATTTCAATGTGTTCATGGAGAAAGAGAAACTTGCAACAAACTGTAGCAACTTTGCCGAATGGGCCATGAATTTGAGGATTCTCCTCTCTGCTGCACAAAAGCAATATGTGCTAGAAGCGCCGCTAGGCCCCCCACCTTTTGAGGATGCTCCTGACGAGGAGAAGAATGTCTATCAGATTCGTCAGGAGGACCACAACTTAGTTCATTGCGGCATATTGTATGGGCTAGAGCCGGAACTTCGAAAGCATTTTGAAAACGGCAATGCATTTGATACAATGTGTGAGTTGAAAATGATTTTCGACACAGATGCTGCTGTAGAGAGCTACAATGCTTCAGAAAAGTTCTTTAGCTGCATGATGGAAGAGCACAGCTCCGTTAGTGAGCATGTACTCAAGATGTCGGGTTACGCCGATAAGCTTGTGTCCTTGGGAATAACGATTCCCATTGACTTAGGCATCCATCGTGTTCTGCAGTCTCTTCCACCTAGCTATAAGAGCTTTGTGATGAACTATAATATGCAAGGCATGAAGAAGTCTCTCCCCGAGCTTCTGTCAATGCTTAAAACTACAGAAGTGGAGATCAAAAAGGAACATCAAGTGTTGATGATCAATAGAAACACTAGTTTCAAGAAAGACAAGAAGGGAAAATGGAAGGGAAGTAAGGGCGGCAAGCCGGTTGCCGTGCCTGAAAAGAAACCCCAAGTTGGACCTAAGTCTGATACCGAGTGCTACTATTGTAAGGGGACTGGCCACTGGAAGCGCAACTGCCCCAAGTATTTGGCAGACAAGAAGGCCGGCAAGGCAAACAAAGGTATATATGATATACATGTTATTGATGTGTACTCGACTAGTGCTCGCAGTAGCACCTGGGTATTTGATACCGGTTCAGTTGCTAATATTTGTAACTCGAATCAGGGGATGCGGAACAAGCGACCGCTAGCAAGGGGGAGGTCAAGATGCGTGTCGGCAATGGATCAAGCGTTGATGTGATCACCGTCGGAACGCTACCTCTCCATTTGCCGTCGGGATTAGTTATAAACTTGAATAATTGTTATCCGGTGCCTACACTAAGCATGAACATTGTATCTGGATCGTGTTTGATGCGAAGTGGTTATTCATTTAAATCCGAGAACAATGGTTGTTCTATTTATATGAATGAAATATTTTATGGTCATGCACCGATGATGAATGGTTTATTTCTATTAGATCTCGACGATAATGTTACACATATTCGTAATGTTGATGCTAAAAGGGTTAAACTTAATTGTAACTACCTCGGTGAATTACGCTCCTAGTTACAAGCCTGGATGAGCGGAAATGGTTAAAATAGTACGGTGGGGCCCAAATGCCACTCACAGGTAGACCTTTCTGCCGTCCTAACCATTTCCAGACATCGGGACAAGAACGGGCGGCGTAATCGGCAGGCGAAGGGATCAACTACATACACAAATGAGTATGTATGCAAGCCACCATACAACAGTCCTCAGAGCCATTCCATCTAAAAGAAATAGAAATATTGTAAAGCCATACAGCAAGATCCAAATGTCCTAGATAGATATAATAGTTTAGGATATCTCCTCATACATCAAACATCAGAGTATCAGGCGGAAGCGGCAAACAAGATCCGAGTACGGATAAGAAGCAAATCGGCATAAGATGCCCCATAAATAAACACATCCGCCCACAGATCTCACGGATCCCCGTTCCCGGAATCTCTACACCGAATGATCGTTGCCCACATCGTCCGTCTCCTCCACCCAGTATCCATCTCGTGAGTGTACCTGTTCATCTGAATCAAATAATTTATCGTGTGAGACCCTAGGGGTACTCAGCAAGTCTTTATGCCTCTAAAGGGGACACAACCTGGGGTGACGCAATTGCAGCAAAAGATAATACCTATTAGTTCTATAGATACTCGCTAACCATCCGCCTAACCAAAGATAGACGGATGTCCGTGAATTAAGAACAACAATTATAACAATAATATTAACAGATCCATCCTCCTCCTCGCTTACCAACGAGGAAGCGGACGAACAACCCCCCATCCGTTGGCAGTTTTATTATCCATTCCATGAGTGTTGCACTATTTACTAGTCAGTTACTTAGTCAAATTAAAAACGGTACTTTAGTTATACTTGTCCATGATCGAGAAACTGTGCTCCAAGTCGTCCATAACCGCGGACACGGCTTTCAGAAAGTTTTACCCTGCAGGGGTGCACAAATAGCAACACACACTCGATCAACCTCGGAAAAACCAAATCAAAACCCAACGAGGCTTTCACGACAAAGCAATCACAAGATTCAGAAATATTTCAGGGGGCCACCCCATTAAGTATACCCGCAACGAAGCTGGCCGGCTCCGAGACGGACTCAAGGTTTGGGTGGACGGCTGTAAACGACTGGGAACCCGAAAGTGTGACTGGGCTTGTCGATACCACGAAATCGTGTCCCGATCCTAAACAGTACAGGTGCAGTACCTCGCACAATTTTAAATAAAGCAGTAAAGCATGGCATAAGTACAGGATAGTAAATAAAACCTCAAACTAGTTTGTGGCCCCAAGAAATAAGAATGAATCAAGCTCTGGCTCAGGGGGGGTCCCATAAGCCTCCCGGATGTGGATAGCGCGAATATTCAAGGAACAGGAATCAAGTACTCGGGGTCCTACGGGACACAAGTGAGCATGAAAAACCAAATAGCAGATATTGCTCACCGGTGCTACTTTCATTAGTTATCCCATACTACTCAGGTTAAGTTGTTTAGGTACCTCGTTATCCATCAGACACTCACATACCCTACACATGCTGTTCTACGACTCGCATGGCTCAAACAACTCCTGTAGTAATGGCTCATGGGATGGAGGAACAAGCTTCGGTGGGGTTTAAAAGTAAAGGCTATGCAATACTTGGGATTCAGTTTAATGCAATCGCGACTCAATGATGCAAGAATAAGATAGAGGCAATAGGTACTATATGTATGCAAGCATGTGGTAGTGCTTGCCTGGCAGCTCAGTTGAAGCGAGAGAAGGATCTGGGTAGTGCTCCTGGGTTTCTTGATATATCCCCTGCTCAGCGTCTATTCGAAGAAGAACCAAACAAACAAGGGCCAACATAAATAAAGTGCACAAGCATAAGAATAAAATGCGACAAGCAAACAATCATGCCATGATGAATGATGCACAATTTGCATGGCAATAAAGTAGCATGGCATGGGTGAGGTGTAGAATACAAGAAATAAACATTTTATGGAGTTTTAGTCACCTTTTATACTCCAATAAGTTGCTGTATACTTTATATTTATATGATGCATGCTGCAATTCAGAACATGGAATGCATAAACAGAAAGGTCTCGTCGCGCTGATCGATTTAGACATATCATTTGTTAAATTTGGAGTTATAAAACAAAAGTTATTAATTAATTAAGGCGAAAGGGCATTTTGTTGTAATTTTAATCAACTCGAAATTTAAAGTGTTCAAAATATATTTTGGATGGCATATTTGAAATCCTCACATTTTTCTGATTCAAAAACATATATTACATGTTGAATTTGGAATTACATTTTAAAAGATATTTGAAAACATATTTGAGTTTGAATTTAAAACAAATTTGAAAAGTTTAATTCAAAACAGAAAACGGAAAAACATTTTGCTACTCACACAGAGCTAGCCACAGACAGTGACAAGTGGGCCCATGCTGACCTGGCGGAAAAACGACGCAGAGAAACCTTTCTCCCCGCGAGCTGGGCTAGCCCATGCGGCTGACAGGTGGGGCCGGTGGGGCTGAGGGTCCACGGCACGCGCGGCCAGCCGGTAGGCGACACGTGGTGGATCCGGGGGAGTGCGGGCTGCGAACGGGAAAAGCCAGGGGGTTTTCTGTAAACGCGCTGGCGTGGCTGACTGGTGGGGCTAGCGAGGAGCGCGTGTTGAGCAGGTAAAAACTAGGGGGGGGGTAAGTGCAAAAAGGACGCCACGGGTACTGTTGTTCTTCTCTGCGATCGAACGATCGGTGTCCGCACGCGCAGAGCGCGGCGCGCGGGGGATCGAACCCAGGTCACGGGCGTGCGCGCTGAGGGGGCTGACCAGCGCGGCTGGCGGGGGTAGTTGACAGGAGAGGGTAACGCGGCTAGGTAGGGTTTTGCGCGACGTGGGAGCGAGCAGACGCGCGCGCTCGTCGGTGCTCCGAGGGTGCTCGGCACAACGACCGGCGTGTCCAGGAAACGACGGTGGCCGTGAGGATGTCTAGGAGGGAGGTTGGCTCACCGTGAGGATGTTGGTGGTGTTTGATCGGCTTGGGGAGCGTCGCAGCGGCGAGGATGCAGACGTCCACCGGCGTTAGGGTTTGGCGTCGGCTTGTCGGGGAACTCCGGCGCTGGTCCTTCTCCTCCTTCGCGACAGGTACTGGTCGAAGCAGAGAGGCCTCCTCGTCCTCCCAGACCACCTCCACGTCGAGCTTGACGGCCGGATCGACGAGGCGACGACGTACTGGCGGTGGCCGGCTAGAGAGGGTGGCGTCGGTGGAGAGGGAGGGGAGGAGCGGCAGGCGCCCTGGGGTAGATCTAGGGGAGGCAGCAGGCGAGAGAGAGGGAGTAGATAGGGACGGGAAAGGAGAGGGGTGCCATGGGGAGGTGGTGAAGATAGAGGTGGCTTCGGCCACCTTTTCTGCCTCTCCTCCTCACGTGCTCGTCCGGCTCGGGCAGGGCTGCAGCTGGGGCCAGGCGCATGGGACCAGAGAGAGGAGAAGGGGAGGCTCGGGTGGGGCTGCTGGGGCAGAGAGAGAGCTGGAGAGAGGGAGGGGAGTGGCATGGAGCTAGGGTCGGGTGGGGCTCGGGTTAGGTTTGGTTTAGGGTTAGGGTAGATGGTGGTAGGGTTTATAGCAAGCTCAAACAAAATCCAACAAAAGGAGTGTAGAGAGGAATAAAGGTGATGGATGGATATGGCCCCATAAAGAGAAAACCCATCTAAACCAACAGAGAAAACAAATGGCTAAAGTGGTGGTACTCTTGCATGGCCCATGCAAAACTAATAAATGCCTTGGTTAAATTCTTGTGAAAACAAAAATAATAATCATGGCATTATTCCTATGCATTACCCAAAATGTGGAGTAAGGCCAAGCAAAAGAATTTGTAGAAGTGGATCCATCCTATCTCCCATGAGCTAGATTAAATACCAAAAGAAAATCAAATACAAGCTCATGCATAATGGAATGGTGGAATTATAAGGTGGTGAAAAGAAAGGGTGGTGGAGTAGATTAAAAGATATGCCCCCAACTCAACTTGGGCATTTAAACAAGATATCAATAACCAAATACAATATCAAGAGGCAAATACAATTTACAATGCATATGAGAGAAGAACCAACACAAAAAGGGTTTTATATGATGCTCAAATGCAAGGTGGCATGATGACATGAGCATGATATAATGATGATGCAACAATTATATATATGAAGTAGCCATTATATAGACTAGGCTAGTAGCATTGCAATTGTTAGACAATTGGGATGCTACAACTCTCCCCCACTAAACAAGAATCTCGCCCCGAGATTCCTAGGAAAAAGAAAACAACACAAGGAGAGGCGGGTGTTCGAACGAAGGTGACCCTCACGTTCCCAAGTTGATGAACAACAGAATGGTGCGACCACTACACCTTGCAAAACTTGCTAGACTTGTTGCGAGTCTTGCGTTTTGCTTGAGAAACAACGGGTTAGAAGAGTTGAAGGATTGTCGTGAGACAAGAAGGATATGATGGGCATAGCTCCGGTTTTCCCAAGAATCATGATAAAAGAATATAACCACTTGTGAAAGAAAAGGAGAAGATGATGTATCATGGATAAAGAAAGACACACCATTAAGATTAAAGATTTACCGATACGAGAGAGGATGAATCTTTGTCTCGCCGGAAGAAAGGAGCTAGATTGGAGAGGTTTTGAACCACTATTACAATAGCATCGTATCTTCTCTCGGATTTGAGAAATGAAGTTCGGAAACAATATTGCCTTCAAACAATAGAGTCCCTTGATATCAACAGAAAGATTTAGTTAGACATCGTCGGATTAGATTCTTGTTGCGCTGGTAAGAACCAAGGATCACGCAATTTAGGTGCGCAGATATAACTTCCAGAGATGGATGTGAAGCCAGATCATGGTGGAATCCCGAGAAGCAAAGAATATGGAGGATCTAGAGTTTATTGTAGAGATACTTATTGCTTTCTTTAGCCTTGAGGCTAACGCAATAGATTTGCGGCTGATGGCATCAACCATAATTGGCTTTACCACAGAAAAAGAATTGATGAAACAAAGAGAGAGATAGTTTCCTTTCATCTTGTTTGGGGATATCGAGCATCGGTAGAAAGACGAGGATAGAAAAGGTTTGCGTTTGTTTCCACCAGATAATTGAGGATTTTGCTCCGTGTAGAAAGGGTGAGATCACCAACAAGAGATTATTGATTACTTTCTTCGAAAGAGCACTCCGGAAAAACAAGGACGGAAGTAAAAGTATCAAGGGATAAAGGCCACTTCTAACTTCCGTGGAATGAGTGAAATCACATTAATTCACCAATTCAATGTACAAGAGCGAATGATAAGAGTAGTGGTATGGTAGCTACTCCATCCCGCACTCAAAGAATTACTCCGCACATGAATAAGAAAACCATGCAACCCAACTACCGAAACAGACTGAAGGTATTGACAAGAAGAGCTCGTGGAACTCCGTAAGAAAACAAAGATTGATGCAAACGATTCGCCGGATTCATAGATAGATAAAGATGATGATGTTGTCGTCATGTCGGAAGTACCAAACCACCGGAAAGATATAAAGGAAGATCACGGAGACAACTGCAAAATTTCACAGATATAGAAAAAGATAGCACCACTTGAACAGAAGGAATACAAGATCTGGAAGGTCTTCATGGCCTCCGGTGGATTGAGCATAGACGATAGAGCGAGAGGGTTTCAAGAGATTACTTAACGAGATTGAGGTGAAAGAACTCCATGTTCTTCTTGAAATGATTGAGAGAGATTTAGCAGCCTTGAGGAAATCTTCAGCGGAACGACGATGATAACTTTCCAACAAGGAACAACTCCGGATTGGTTGAAGATGGAGGATGGAATTAACAATGGACTTGCTGATTCCAGAGTTGAAGTAATGTATTTAGCAGAAGGACATGGTCGAGATATGTGACTTCAAAAAGTCAGAATTCTCACTTTGAGACTTTGCACACAGGCAGTGCTCACGAAGCTCGAGAGAAAGAGACACAGATGATCTTCCATGTCCTTCCATAGATATCGAATAGGCAAGCATATTATCAACATATACCACCATGGATTAACAAGATATTCCCAGAATACCAAGTTCAAGAGGCGGGAGAAACGAACAAATGCTCGAAACACTTTCTGAGCTCAACGCTCTTTGAAAGATCAACGTTACGAGTAAGGATTCCTGTTGAAGAAGATGCGCTGACAGAATAGGTTAACTGGTCCTTCAGAAGAAAAAGAGATGTCACCTGGTTCACGTTGTCGATCGGAACACCGGTTACAAAGATAAAGAGATCTTGGATAAGAACCGATGATAGCTCATACCTTAAGCAAAGCTATCAGAGACGAAAAGATGCAATTCCCTCGTCTCAAAGAGAATTTTGCAGATATGGAGTTCAAAAAGATGTGCAGCATGATGGGCAGATGATAGACCGCCGTAGTGCTTGGAGAAACTCTGGATTGCCAAAGATGCTTGAATATGTATAGATATGATCGCGGTGTACTCAAAATCACAGGAGATAACCGTCACCATTTGGAGGATAGTGGTGATTGCATTTTCCATATTCCACTCAAGATAAGTGTCATATAGCTATGCCGAGAACCAAATTACAATCACCAGCATCGGATCGACACATGTTATGTAATTAGCCCAAGAGAATTGGAGATGAAAAGAAACTCTAGGATTAAGCGCCGGTGACAAAAGAATGAGTTAGCATGGACATGCTGATAAAAGGGAGATAGATAATGTTTCACACACGACTGAAAAAGGAGTGTGGAAGCACAGATGTATCAAAGAAATTTTTTCCGCATTTTTTGGTATTAAAATACCAATAGATGCACAAAAACACTTATCAGGTAGCGATTAGCAACTGATGGTTTCACAGAATGTGGAGTTGCTAGAAGGAAGGACACCCTTAAGAAGATGGCACCGGTTAACAAGGAGTCAGATAGATCGCGCCGGTATTCAAAAGCCTGTCAGTATGGAATGTACCAACAGTTGATAACCAAAGGCAGATAAAGATAACATGTTGGAAACAACAGATAGACAAGGAATTACACACACACACACACACACACACACACACTTTCTATGGTACTACGGAAACCCAGAACACGTGAATCCTAGTTTGAATTTTAAGAAGAGGATTGAAAACGTTACACTTCCTTACCAGAAAAGGGTGTCTGGGTGGGTAAGAAGAAAAATGGAAGCAGTCCTACTCTCGCGTTTTGTTTTTCCCTAGTATACATAGCTACCAAAAATATTTGCTAGACTGACAACGACCATTTGGCTGAGACCCTGAAGGGCGGGATGGCTCTGATACCAATTGTAACTACCTCGGTGAATTACGCTCCTAGTTACAAGCCTGGATGAGCGGAAATGGTTAAAATAGTACGGTGAGGCCCAAATGCCACTCACAGGTAGACCTTTCTGCCGTCCTAACCATTTCCAGACATCGGGACAAGAACGGGCGGCGTAATCGGCATGCGAAGGGATCAACTACATACACAAATGAGTATGTATGCAAGCCACCATACAACAGTCCTCAGAGCCATTCCATCTAAAAGAAATAGAAATATTGTAACGCCATACGGCAAGATCCAAATGTCCTAGATAGATATAATAGTTTAGGATATCTCCTCATACATCAAACATCAGAGTATCAGGCGGAAGCGGCAAACAAGATCCGAGTACGAATAAGAAGCAAATCGGCATAAGATGCCCCATAAATAAACACATCCCGCCCACAGATCTCACGGATCCCCGTTCCCGGAATCTCTACACCGAATGATCGTTGCCCACATCGTCCGTCTCCTCCACCCAGTATCCATCTCGTGAGTGTACCTGTTCATCTGAATCAAATAATTTATCGTGTGAGACCCTAGGGGTACTCAGCAAGTCTTTATGCCTCTAAAGGGGACACAACCTGGGGTGACGCAATTGCAGCAAAAGATAATACCTATCAGTTCTATAGATACTCGCTAACCATCCGCCTAACCAAAGATAGACGGATGTCCGTGAATTAAGAACAACAATTATAACAATAATATTAACAGATCCATCCTCCTCCTCGCTTACCAACGAGGAAGCGGACGAACAACCCCCCATCCGTTGGCAGTTTTATTATCCATTCCATGAGTGTTGCACTATTTACTAGTCAGTTACTTAGTCAAATTAAAAACGGTACTTTAGTTATACTTGTCCATGATCGAGAAACTGTGCTCCAAGTCGTCCATAACCGCGGACACGGCTTTCAGAAAGTTTTACCCTGCAGGGGTGCACAAATAGCAACACACACTCGATCAACCTCGGAAAAACCAAATCAAAACCCAACGAGGCTTTCACGACAAAGCAATCACAAGATTCGGAAATATTTCAGGGGGCCACCCCATTAAGTATACCCGCAACGAAGCTGGCCGGCTCCGAGATGGACTCAAGGTTTGGGTGGACGGCTGTAAACGACTGGGAACCCGAAAGTGTGACTGGGCTTGTCGATACCGCGAAATCGTGTCCCGATCCTAAACAGTACAGGTGCAGTACCTCGCACAATTTTAAATAAAGCAGTAAAGCATGGCATAAGTACAGGATAGTAAATAAAACCTCAAACTAGTTTGTGGCCCCAAGAAATAAGAATGAATTAAGCTCTGGCTCAGGGGGGTCCCATAAGCCTCCCGGATGTGGATAGCGCGAATATTCAAGGAACAGGAATCAAGTACTCGGGGTCCTACGGGACACAAGTGAGCATGAAAAACCAAATAGCAGATATTGCTCACCGGTGCCACTTTCATTAGTTATCCCATACTACTCAGGTTAAGTTGTTTAGGTACCTCGTTATCCATCAGACACTCACATACCCTACACATGCTGTTCTACGACTCGCATGGCTCAAACAACTCCTGTAGTAATGGCTCATGGGATGGAGGAACAAGCTTCGGTGGGGTTTAAAAGTAAAGGCTATGCAATACTTGGGATTCAGTTTAATGCAATCGCGACTCAATGATGCAAGAATAAGATAGAGGCAATAGGTACTATATGTATGCAAGCATGTGGTAGTGCTTGCCTGGCAGCTCAGTTGAAGCGAGAGAAGGATCTGGGTAGTGCTCCTGGGTTTCTTGATATATCCCCTGCTCAGCGTCTATTCGAAGAAGAACCAAACAAACAAGGGCCAACATAAATAAAGTGCACAAGCATAAGAATAAAATGCGACAAGCAAACAATCATGCCATGATGAATGATGCAAAATTTGCATGGCAATAAAGTAGCATGGCATGGGTGAGGTGTAGAATACAAGAAATAAACATTTTATGGAGTTTTAGTCACCTTTTGTACTCAAATAAGTTGCTATATACTTTATATTTATATGATGCATGCTGCAATTCAGAACATGGAATGCATAAACAGAAAGGTCTCGTCGCGCTGATCGATTTAGACATATCATTTGTTAAATTTGGAGTTATAAAACAAAAGTTATTAATTAATTAAGGCGAAAGGGCATTTTGTTGTAATTTTAATCAACTCGAAATTTAAAGTGTTCAAAATATATTTTAGATGGCATATTTGAAATCCTCACATTTTTCTGATTCAAAAACATATATTACATGTTGAATTTGGAATTACATTTTAAAAGATATTTGAAAACAGATTTGCGTTTGAATTTAAAACAAATTTGAAAAGTTTAATTCAAAACAGAAAACGAAAAAACCTTTTGCTACTCACACAGAGCTAGTCACAGACAGTGACAAGTGGGCCCGTGCTGACCTGGCGGAAAAACGACGCAGAGAAACCTTTCTCCCCGCGAGCTGGGCTAGCCCATGCGGCTGGCAGGTGGGGCCGGTGGGGCTGAGGGTCCACGGCACGCGCGGCCAGCCGGTAGGCGACACGTGGTGGATCCGGGGGAGTGCGGGTTGCGAACGGGAAAAGCCGGGGGGTTTTCTGTAAACGCGCTGGCGTGGCTGACTGGTGGGGCTAGCGAGGAGCGCGGGTTGAGCAGGTAAAAACTAGGGGGGGTAAGTGTAAAAAGGACGCCACGGGTACTGTTCTTCTTCTCTGCGATCGGCCGATCGGTGTCCGCACGGGTAGAGCGCAGCGCGCGGGGGATCGAACCCAGGTCGCGGGCATGCGCGCTGAGGGGGCTGACCAGCGCGGCTGGCGGGGGTAGTTGACAGGAGAGGGTAACGCGGCTAGGTAAGGTTTTGCGGGACGTGGGAGCGAGCAGACGCGCGCGCTCGTCGGTGCTCCGAGGGTGCTCGGCACAACGACCGGCGTGTCCAGGAAACGACGGTGGCCGTGAGGATGTCTAGGAGGGAGGTTGGCTCACCGTGAGGATGTTGGTGGTGTTTGATCGGCTTGGGGAGCGTCGCAGCGGCGAGGATGCAGACGTCCACCGGCGTTAGGGTTTGGCGTCGGCTTGTCGGGGAACTCCGGCGCTGGTCCTTCTCCTCCTTCGCGACAGGTACTGGTCGAAGCAGAGAGGCCTCCTCGTCCTCCCAGACCACCTCCACGTCGAGCTTGACGGCCGGATCGACGAGGCGACGACGTACTGGCGGTGGCCGGCTAGAGAGGGTGGCGTCGGTGGAGAGGGAGGGGAGGAGTGGCAGGCGCCCTGGGGTAGATCTAGGGGAGGCAGCAGGCGAGAGAGAGGGAGTAGATAGGGACGGGAAAGGAGAGGGGTGCCGTGGGGAGGTGGTGAAGATAGAGGTGGCTTCGGCCACCTTTTCTGCCTCTCCTCCTCACGTGCTCGCTCGGCTCGGGCAGGGCTGCAGCTGGGGCCAGGCGCATGGGACCAGAGAGAGGAGAAGGGGAGGCTCGGGTGGGGCTGCTGGGGCAGAGAGAGAGCTGGAGAGAGGGAGGGGAGTGGCATGGAGCTAGGTTCGGGTGGGGCTCGGGTTAGGTTTGGTTTAGGGTTAGGGTAGATGGTGGTAGGGTTTATAGCAAGCTCAAACAAAATCCAACAAAAGGAGTGTAGAGAGGAATAAAGGTGATGGATGGATATGGCCCCATAAAGAGAAAACCCATCTAAACCAAGAGAGAAAACAAATGGCTAAAGTGGTGGTACTCTTGCATGGCCCATGCAAAACTAATAAATGCCTTGGTTAAATTCTTGTGAAAACAAAAATAATAATCATGGCATTATTCCTATGCATTACCCAAAATGTGGAGTAAGGCCAAGCAAAAGAATTTGTAGAAGTGGATCCATCCTATCTCCCATGAGCTAGATTAAATACCAAAAGAAAATCAAATGCAAGCTCATGGATAATGGAATGGTGGAATTATAAGGTGGTGAAAAGAAAGGGTGGTGGAGTAGATTAAAAGATATGCCCCCAACTCAACTTGGGCATTTAAACAAGATATCAATAACCAAATACAATATCAAGAGGCAAATACAATTTACAATGCATATGAGAGAAGAACCAACACAAAAAGGGTTTTATATGATGCTCAAATGCAAGGTGGCATGATGACATGAGCATGATATAATGATGATGCAACAATTATATATATGAAGTAGCCATTATATAGACTAGGCTAGTAGCATTGCAATTGTTAGACAATTGGGATGCTACATTAATGATGATATATCTGCATATATGTGGCAATGCCGTCTAGGTCATATTGGCGTTAAACGCATGAAGAATCTCCATTCGGATGGACTTTTGGAATCACTTGATTTTGAATCATTTGATACATGTGAGCCATGCCTTATGGGCAAGATGACTAGAACGTCGTTTTCCGGTTCAATGGAACGGGCGACAGATTTATTGGAAATCATACATTCTGATGTATGTGGTCCAATGAGTGTGTCGGCGCGAGGTGGATATCGTTATTTTGTTACTTTCACGGATGATTTGAGTAGATACGGTTATATCTACTTGATGAAACACAAGTCTGAAACCTTTGAAAATTTCAAGGAATTTCGGAATGAAGTGGAAAATCATCGTAATAGAAAGATCAAATTTCTGCAGTCCGACCGTGGAGGTGAGTATCTAAGTTACGAGTTTAGCACTCACATGAAAGAGTGTGGAATTGTTTCACAACTCACACCTGCCGGAACACCACAGCGAAATGGTGTGTCGGAACGTCGTAATCGTACTTTATTAGATATGGTTCGATCTATGATGTTTCTGACGGACCGTTGTCATTTTGGGGTTATGCACTAGAAACTGCTGCATTCACTTTAAATCGGGCACCATCTAAATCCGTTGAAAAGACACCGTATGAATTGTGGTTTGGAAACAAACCTAAGGTGTCATTTCTTAAAGTTTGGGGATGCGATATTTATGTGAATAAACTTCAACCGGATAAACTCGAACCCAAAGTGGAAAAATGTGTCTTCATAGGATACCCTAAGGAAACTATTGGGTATTCCTTCTATCACAGATCCGAGGGCAAAGTTTTTGTTGCCAAGAATGGATCCTTTCTAGAGAAATAGTTTCTCGCGAAAGGTGTGAGTAGTCGAAAGGTAGTACTCGAAGAGGTTATTGAACCTTCTCTTCAAAGTATGGCGAGTAGCACAGCGCCGGAAGTTGTTCCGGAGTTGGCTTCACCTGTTGAAGAGGGAACTAATGATAATGATCATGAAACTCCGAAATAGAGTACTACCGAACCTCGCAGGTCTAGCAGGACGCGTGCAGCTCCCGAGCTGTACGGAAATCCTGTCATGAATTTCATGGTTGATGATAATGATGACCCTGCGACGTATGAAGAAGCGATGATGAGCTCGGATACCAACAAATGGTTAGAAGCCATGAAATCTGAGATGGAATCCATGTATGAAAATCAAGTTTGGAACTTGGTGGAATTACCTCACGACCGAAAGGCCGTGGAAAACAAATGGATTTTCAAAAGGAAAACTGATGCTGATGGTAATGTGACCGTCTATAAAGCTCGACTTGTCGCAAAGGGGTGTTAGACCCCTCCTTTGTAAAAGAAAGGATCCCTGTGATTGCAATGCTAGTCCCTGGATCAATGCTATCATCCACAGTTTAAGATGAAGTACACAGATACAAAGGTCGTTTATTACATTCATTCCAGAGATAAAAACATAGTCTTTTACAACTCGGGGCCAAAGGCCTATTACAAGAGTTTATGGAATAAGTAAATAAACACAAGTCCTCATCTTCATGTGCCACAGGCAAGCATGTTGAGTGTAGACTCATGACTCCTACTCATCATCGGAGTAACCTGCAACATCACAAGTTACAGCCACAGTGGGTCAATACTTTGGAATAGTATTGGCAAGTGATACCTTAGTAAATTTTAAGTGGACTAAACTTCTATATGCATTTTGGCTGAGTGTAGCTTGGCTTGCTTTGCTTCAAAATAGATTTTTCCTATTAGTTGAAATCACTAAGTTTTTCTTTGTCAAAAACTTTCCCAAGAAACCACCAATAGACATTGGGGTCCTTACCCTTGTTCACCTACAAGTTTTACTTAGAAGTTGGAGTGATGAGATTCTTGTAGCTTCCATGTCTTGATGCTCAAGTTGTCCATTGCCATGGACTTGGCTAAGTACTTAGGTTTTTCCATCTGCAGAGGTTGTGCACTTTCCCCACCAGACTTGGTTTCCCAAGACAGGACCCAAGTTCTAGCTACCTATATGATCAAGGCAGAGCCCATTTTGCCAAGTGGTTGCACTGTAAGCTTTCTCAACACTTGGCCTCCAAATCACTTTGTGCCTGGGTGGCATACCACAAGTGTGATACACAAGCCAAGTCCATGGCCTTGTGTAACCACTCAACATAACCCAATCTTTCCATTCCACCCAGGAGGTTTATTGACTTATGCTTTGTTTGGATGCACAGAATTGAATCCAGGAAATGAATTAGGTGGGAATTCCAATTCCTGCTTGGAAAGGAAATGACTGCTAATTCGAATTCTGTTGTTTGGATGGTTGGAATCTGTTGTTGGAATCAGAGGGCTGTATCCAATTCTAATTCCTGTTTGGATGTTCAAACCATGGAATTGATGTTTTTTTGCATTTGGCTATTTCATACTTTTGTAAACTAAATGCATGCATAGTCACATGTGTACATATTAGAATGTATATATATTATTTTCTAGACATAATAACATTAACATTATCTTGACAAGATCACAAGAATCACAGATGTAATTTATGTTTCTTACACATAGCACAAACTTAGCACGAGCGGATAGTTCATAATCAACCAAATACGTAGTAATTTATTTTAACATCCACACATCATAACAACCATCAAGGCAAGGTCAAGAGATATGTCTTCTTGAAGTTCGCGGGGAGCGCCATGAATGCGTCAAACAAGCGCTCATTGATGATCAACTTCTGATAAGCCTTGATCATATCAGAATCCTCCAACTCAGGTACCTTTTTTAGTGCATCAAGAATTTCTGCCGGAGGAGTCACCTTTGGCATTGGAAGTGGCTCAGTTGTCTTCAAAGCTTCATCAAAAGATGTCCTTATTTGTCCCATCATGCATAAGATGGCTTCCCCAGTGCGTTGCTTCTTCTGAGGCACCTCCAGAGACTCTTCAGGAACTGGTGTGTTTAAACCACCCGCACGGCTTCTATTATCTTCTTCAACAAACTCAGCTGCTGTCCTAGCACCGGCACCTGTTGCATGGTCTTTTGAATAAATAGTCTGGATGGCATCCCAGTTCCTGATGACCTTGTTCCGGTAGTGACCTGCTTCCTTATTAGCCTACATATAATACACAAATATGTTATCATACATGATATTGTAGTTGTAAATGCTAGCACAAATGTGGTGTTACGTACCTCCACATATCGAGTCCACACTTCGTCACTATCAACCATCACCATGTTATTATCCCAATCCCATCTGAAGCCACTCTGAGCAAGCATCTTGCTAATGACCTCATAATGCTTGTCAAACGTTTTAATTCTTGCTTGTATTTTGTCCTTGTTGATAACAACATCACATTGCTCCTTCACATGTTTTATGCAAGCATTATACACATGTGGCTTCCAACCATTTTGAGCATGGTCACCATTATTGTGATGCTCAACAAGCATGGTCAACAATGCAGTATCCATCTCAGGAGTCCATGTAAGGTATGACCTGCTACCTTTCTTTTCTTTCGGATCAGCCATGTTTCTGCAAGTTAATAAAAAGTATGAACAAAATACATAATTGTAGTGAGGTAAAACATGTATATATAGTAGTATCAAGATGATGAATGCACAAAATTGTCACACAAAATCCACCATCATAAAATTATCACAAAAATGGACACCGTAGCACACACCATAGCACAAAAATGGACACTGTAGCACAAAAATAGAAACCGTAGCACACACACCGTAGCACAAAAATGGACACACCAATTTATCTACTGCTCTATCGCTAGTTCAGCGTGCGCAACAAGATAGTCAGCAAACATATCATCGGCAAATTCCTGTCTAAAGTTGGACCATGCAACTGTTTGTTGGACACTTCTAATTAAAGTAGCATCATCAGCTGGCTCAGGAGCCATAGCAGCTAGTTCAGCGTCGACTTCTTGCAGCAACAAATCATCCCTCACATGCTGCCTATCCCTTGCGTAGTTGTGCAACACACAACACGCATTAATAATTCGAATCTGCAAATATTTATTTCTATATCAGTATTTGTTGTTGTCAAAGAATTAATTAGTGCAACACCATATTGACATGTACTACCTGGTCATCTATGCCAAAGAAGGAACAAGAACGTAGGAAGGCCCATTTCTTCTTCAACAATCCAAAAGTTCTCTCCACTACGTTTCTAGCACGAGCATGCCGCAAGTTGTACAACTCCTTTTCATTTTGTGGCTGTTGTTGACTAGCAACCCACTCTTTCAAATGGTACCGAGTAGATCTAAATGGAGATAGAAATCCAGGTCCATTTGTATAGCCAGCATCAACAAGATAGTACTTTCCTATTTATGAAGTAAATAAGTTAGCTAACAATTAAATGTGATAAAGAAAAAAGGCAATAGATAGAGCCATACCCTGTGGTACAACAAACGCATTTTGGCGGTCATTTCTCATAGCATCTTTCAAGACTCTCGAGTCTGATGCAGAGCCCTCCCATCCAGGTAGAACAAAGAGAAATTTCATGTTCCAATCAACCACACCTAGCATGTTAGTGGTGATTTCTTGTTTTCTGTTTCTATACCTTCCTTTGTCCGCAGCATTAACAAACACTGGAATATGACACCCATCTAGTGCTCCAAGTGCATCGCCAAACCATTTCCATTTGTAATCATTGGGAGGGGTAACAGAAGGATCGGGAAGCTTGATTAACTCCCCATGTAGAGATAGGATGGCTGATAACACCGATGAGAAATTCCTACTGATAGTCTCTAAAGACCGCTGATAAGTGCCACCCAACATTCTCATTTTAATTCCATGTCCAACAACGTGTAAAAACATAGCAAGATTTTCTTCTACTGTCACAAACACGCTATCTTTGAGACCACACTTCTCACGCAACATAGCACAAAGGTCATGAAAGTTTCTTTTAGTTAGGCGTAGCTTATCATAGCAAGTTGTCTCGGACCCATCATATGTTTGTTTCAATATATACTTCCTGTATGCAACCTTCTCCTCATCATCATTGTAGCATCCTAGATTTCTCGGTGCCCTCTGCATACTAACATAATATAGAGCAAGACATGACATCTCGAAAAACTTCTTTGTCAATACTATCCTTTTTCTTTTTCTTCGTTTATTCTCTTCGGTGATGTAATCAACCAACTCTTGTTGAGACATGATTCTACGATTCACACAACATTTAAATTATCATATAACCAAATATAGTACTATATCTATGTATCGACTACACAAAAATTTAATCTACAATTCAGAGTTACAACTGTGTGTATAACTAGTCTACCAACATGCATGCAAATCAATATGTAGCGACGCATAAAAAAATGGGCTTCAGTTGTGGATGAGTAGGACATGCATGCAAATCAATATGAAGCGACGCATCAAAAAAATTGGACACACGGTGGCATACATAATTTGTTGCTTCTGTATGCTTAGGAAACAGGAACGATATATATTGCTTGATACTGGCTAGTCTTCTTTTAGACCCACGATGGCATACATAATATGAGGTGACTACCTTTTAGACCCAAAAAAATACATATCTTCAAAATACTGGCTAGTCTTCTTGGCAACTCCTTATTTTTGAACCATTCTCTATTTTTATCCTAGATTCGCCACTGCGTACACCATATCTAGTACTCCTTCCGACCCATATTAGTTGACTTGTATTTGTCAAAATTTGGACAAACCTATATGCTAAATAGTGTCTAGATTTATCCAAATCTAGACAAATTTGAGTCAACTAATATGGGTCAGAGGGAGTATATACATCTTACTACACCGACTAATGACTCCATACACCACATCTATATATACATCTTAGTACACGCACACAGTAGATTAAACGTACATAGTAGATTATATGTAGCTACTTCAGTCATCGGACTAGGCGGCAGTTCAACCAGTCGGCAGTTCAATCCTAGTAAATTACACAAGTATTACCACAACCAGCCCAGGTCGTCGGACCTGCTACTTCAGTCGTTGCTAGATGGAAACTAGCCTAGCACAGAGAGATCACGATCACACGTACGAACTCAAGAAGACACAAGATTGCAAGCACAAACAATTGGAATAGGACATGTAGAGGGTGTGGACGGGGATCCCACCGCTACCACGCCTCAGCCCGCTGCCAACATACCTCAATCCGCCGCCAACAACTAGGATTAGGGCTGTCGGACATGAAGGAGAGAAGGACGGCGGAGAGAGAAGACTGCTGGGACTAGAGAAAGAAGGGATGGGGATGGAGGAGGGCAGGAAAGGGGAGAGGATGGGAGGGAGGGAGGAGGGAGGAGGGGAAGCCTTACCGGCGGCGGATGGGAAGGCGGCGCGGCGATGGTGTCCCGCGATGAAGCTCGGGACCTGGCGACAGAGATCGCGTCTGGGGTGAAGCGGTACGCGGGGGAGTCGTTTCCGTAATGATTCGGAGGGGAGAGGCTCTGAATTGGACGTAACGGGATGACTGGCCTCGCCAGGGGTCCTGGAATTGGGTCGTTGTTTCCGGGGCTGATTTCCAGGACAAAACAAACGGTAGAATTTAGAGTATGTTTCCAATTCCTCAATTCTAGGCCCAATTGGGTGCATCCAAACAGGGTGTTAGTGGTTTTATTAAGAAAACATAAGTCTCGTGACTTAGAAATATAGTCATTATAGCATGAATAGATTATACCAACCCTTGTTTTCTAGTAGCTAGGCTAAGCATGGCATGGTAACTTAACTTAGGAAAATTCCTAGCAATTCTATCATTCTAACTACATAGGATTTCCCAATCTTTTATCTGGCAAAAGTAGCATGCAAGACTTAACAAAATATCTAATGCTAGTACAAAACATAGGATGGAAATATTCATGAAAAATATCACTTTCCTTGGTAATGTGGAGAGTAGCACTCCTCACAGTCACAGTCACTAGCAAAATCTACACAAAGATTTGTGGCATACAATTACACACAATTTATATACAATCAAAAATAATATGAATGCATGCATGCAAGAATTTTACTAAGTGGTGATTTTGAAAACTCTACCAAGCATGTACATGTTTACAGAAACTTAACAAGTCACAAGTTTGCCAACTAAACTTATTTGACACCAAAACAAATTACTAAACTAAATCTATACCCAAAATAGCCTTAAACATGTTTCTACAAATAAAGTCATTTTAACTGTTACTATTTGTTAAACACATTGGATATTCAGAAAGGTATTGTTTCACTGAATCCAACGGTATAAAGTTTGCAAAATTCCAACGTGGCATTCAAAAGTTATAGTTGTTTGAAGTTTGGATCTAAATCTGATTCGAATTTCTGTTTTTGAATTATCCCTAGCCACGTGTCGCAGCCTCACTGGCGCATACCAATTCGGTTGGATCGCGCTCTGCGGACCGTAGGATCTAAGTGGGATCTGGTGGCTCAGATGCGCGCTTACCCCTTCGTTTACAATCTATCCTAGCCTTACGATCTGGATCCAACGGACACAACCATCAAGCCACAAACTGGCGGCGCTAGCGGCGTTGACTAGCGGCGGCGCGTCTGACTACGGTGGCGCCGACGCTCTAGGTCGTCCAGGGAAGCAAGAAGGCGCTTACCAGGACCGCGGTGGCGTGCTGAAGCTCGAGGTGGCTCTGGTTTGTCAAGGGGCGCGCAGATACGGCGATGATTGCTCGTCGGAGTAGAGACAGACGTCGGCACGGTCAGTCGTCGTCGTTGGCGAGGTTGTCGATCACTAGGAGGCAAACAAAGGGCGTGGTCAGATGCAGGAGATCACGTAGAACACGCGTGTGTGAAAGACAAGGCTTGGGGCGGTCTGGACTTACCACTGGAGGTCGCCGGAGTTGAAGCCGAAGACGGTGGCGGCCAGTCGTCGACGTTGCTGGAGCTACGGGTCATGCGAAGGTAAGTGGGGTGTGTCAGTAGATGCGCCGCGACTCACTGAACAAGATAGCATGAATGAGAGGCAGAGGGGAACACGAGACTCACCGGAATTCGCCGGCGCAGTCGTCGGAGCAGCGGCGGAGTCGTGCGAGTCGTGGACAGCCTGGTGGCGTGAAGGCAAAATTGACTGGGGGAAAATGGTCGTGGGGAGGTGGGGATCTTATAGCCCGAGGCTCGATAGGTAACGCTCGCTGAATCAATGCCCATTAAGCTCGCGAGATCAGTGCTTCAACGGGCAGCGGCGAGGTCGTGCGCGGAATCAGGGGGAAGACGATGCTGACGTGGAGAAGGCCCGCTCGTCAGCGAAGGGCGCGAGGTGGAGGTGGGGTATGGCTGTCAGCGACTGAGTGCGTGCGCTCGCGCGAGAGAGAGGAAAAGAAAACCCCCGGGTGGGCTAGTTGGGCTCGATTTGATGCTGGGCCAGAAACCTGGCGCGCGGCCTTTTTATTTTGTTTATTCCTTTTCCTTTTCTATTTTGGTTTTCAGGAATGATTTAGATATGAATTCAAATCCTTTTTGAATTCAAACAATTCTACGGATTTTTGCAGGGTACTGTGGTTTCAAAAATCAGTTATTTAACCATGTGGTTACCCTGCAAGGGCTTGGTCAAGCTTGGATTTAAAACAATCAGAGACTTTGCCTCTGGTTTGCAAATGTTTAAAAATAGGGTTTTGAATTTATTTCCAAGTTGAAAACTTTGGTCAAAATTTTACACCTAAACTTTCCAACAATGTAGGCAAGCAAACAAGTTCCTAAACATTCAAATTTCAAAGGGGGATGGCCATTCGAATTAAATTTGCTCACATGAAATCATAGCATCAAGTTTCTGTTTTTCTGAAATGGTTTTGATTTTGAAACCCTAAATGATAATGGATGCATGGATGATATGAATGAGTTTTGGAATATGAATTTAGGGATGTTACAAGGGGTTTCGACAAATTCAACGAGTTGACTACGATGAGACATTCTATCCCGTAGCGATGCTAAAATCAGTTATGATTATGTTAGCAATTGCTACATATTTCGATTATGAGATATGGCAGATGGATGTCAAAACCGCGTTTCTCAATGGTAATATTGAAGAAGAGTTGTATATGATACAACAAAAGGGTTTTGTCGATCCTAAGGATGCTAACAAGGTGTGCAAGCTTCAGCGATCCATCTATGGATTGAAGCAAGCATCACGAAGTTGGAATCTCCGCTTTGATGAGGTGATCAAAGAGTTTGGATTTGTCCAAACTTATGGAGAAGCTTGTATTTACAAGAAAGTGAGTGGGAGCAATGTGGCATTTCTGATATTATATGTGGATGACATATTATTGATCGGAAATGATATAGATATTTTAAACAGTGTTAAAAGTTATCTAAACAGCAAATTTTCAATGAAGGACCTAGGTGAAGCGTCATACATATTAGGCATAAAGATCTATAGAGATAGATCTAGGCGCCTAATAGGGCTATCGCAAAGTACATACCTTGATAAGATTTTAAAGAAGTTTAAAATGGACGGAAGTAAGAAGGGGTTCTTACCTATGTTGCAAGGCAAGACATTGAGTAAGACTCAAAGTCCGGCTTCGGCGGAAGAAAGAGAGATAATGGACAAAGTCCCCTATGCTTTAGCCATAGGCTCTATAATGTACGCCATGCTATGTACAAGACCGGATGTGGCACATTCTATTAGTTTGACTAGTAGGTACCAATCGGATCCAGGTTCGGAACACTGGATAGCGGTCAAGAATATCCTTAAGTACTTACGAAGAACTAAGGATATGTTTCTTGTATACGGAGGTGAAGAAGACCTCGTCGCTAAGTGTTATGTTGACGCTAGCTTTGACACCGATCCGGATGACTCTAAGTCTCAATCCGGATACGTATTTCTCATGAATGGCAGAGCGGTTAGTTGGAGGAGCTCCAAACAACCTGTGATGGCGGGATCAACAACGGAGGCCGAATATGTTGCTGCTTCAGAAGCGGCTCAGGAAGCAGTTTGGATAAAGGAGTTCATATCCGAACTAGGAGTGGTTGCTAACGCGTTGGACCCAATGGTGATCTATTGTGACAACAATGGTGCCATTGCCAATGCCAAATAGCCAAGGTCTCACAAGCATTCCAAGCATATTAAGCGCCGGTTTCACTCCATCTGCGAGCATGTCAAGGATGGAGATATAAAGATTTGTAAAGTACACACGGATCTCAATGTAGCAGATTCGTTGACTAAAACTCTCCCTAGAGCAAAACATGATCAACACCAGAACTCAATGGGTGTTAGATTTATCACTATGTAACTAGATTATTGTCTCTAGTGCAAGTGGGAGACTGAAGGGAATATTCCCTGAGAGGCAATAATAAAGTGTTTATTATGTGTATTCCAAGTATATGATAGATGTTTATTTTGCATGCTATAATTGTATTAATACGGAAACGTTAATACATGTGTGTTTAATAAACAAACAGAAAGTTCCTAGTTATGCCTCTCTCATAAACTAGCTCGTTGATTAACAAGATGATCAAGGTTTCCTGATCATGGACATTGGATGTTGTTAATAACGGGATCACAACATTAGTGTAATGGTGTGATGAACATTCATCCGAAGTATAGCATTACGATCAAAGTCATTGAGTTTATATTGCTATAACAACTTACGAAGTGATCCTAATCCTTAGACCATGAGATCATGTCAATCACTAACACCGGAAGAGTTTCTTGATAACATCAAACGTCACACCGTAACAGGATGATTATAAAGATGGATTCAGAACTAATAAAGTGTTATGTTGAGGCCCATGGATCGAGAGTGGAATTTGTTCATCCCGATGACGGATAGATATACTCTGGGCCCTCTCGGTGATATCACATTGGTTAGCTTGCAAGCAAGTGATTTGATCACTAGAATGTTATATCACGGGAACGAGAAAAGAGTGCATGTCAGTAATGAGATCAAACTAGGTATGGAGATATCGATGATCGAATCTCGGACATGTAATATATCGTGAAACAAAGGGATTAAGATACTAGCGTAAAAGGTTCCGACGATCACAAGAAAGTCATCGTTGAATGTGTGGGAGTCAGTATGGGTCTCCAGATCCCGCTTCTAATTATTGATCCGAGAGGGGTGTCGATCATGTCCGCATTATTCACGAACCGTAGGGTGACCCACTTAAGAGACACCGACATCCAATTGGAGCAAATGTTTCATGCCGAAAGAATGAACAAGCGCAGGAATTTATTTCACTAGATACCAAAACAGGTTTTCGGGTGAAATTGCATAAAGTGGTTATGCATGTGAAATAGAATTCTAGCAAGGGGTTATTTGTGAATGTTTATCATTAAAGTAATTGACAAAATTCTGAATAAAATAAAAGAGTTTTATTTAATGAGAGTTTGCATTAAATTTGGTGGAAATTTAATGGCAAGTTTGAGTGGGATTTTGAGTGGGATTTTGAGTGGAGGGAATTTAAAGGAATTTTGTGAGTGGAGTGTCCACCCACATGAAGAGGGGAGGGCAAGGGGGCAGCCCCCATGCGCCGGCCACCCCCTTGGGGTTCCCCCCTCTCCTATAAAAGGCACCCCTCTCCTCACTTCTCACTCACACCTCCTCGTGAAGGATCTCTCTCCCCCTCTAGAATTTATCCCCCATGGTATCGGACTAGCGAGATACATGTTCCCGGTGGCTATTCGGCAAGAAAGAGTTGTGCTTCCACTGCATCGCTAGAGCGAGGAGGCAGAGGTTGCTCGGTGCCTCGAACGTGCGTGCGAGCACGGATGCGCTGCTGATTTGCGGCGCTAGGACTTCCTCTCGATCTTGAGATCGGCAAGAGATCGTCTACATCAACCACGAGTCGAACTCGTTAAGCTTTGTCGGTCTTTAAGGGTATGTTCTCTACGGATATACATCCGCCCGTTGTTTGTATCTAGTAGATACATCGTGGTACATAGTTCCCATCGTAGGAAATTTTTTGTTTTCTATGTTGCGAACCCTACAGTACAAAGATACAAGGGTTGCACATGAATGACTGCACTAACCAGGTGTCATTAAGTAGGGATGCAAAGTACACCAACGTTTAGGAGATCTGAACTTCTTACACATCATGCTGTTGAGATCTAATTCGAATACTCCCTCCTTCACCCATATAACCACCATTTATCTATCCTCAAATGCGTATAGTAACCTTACTGAATCTTTCCGATCAGATGCCCATGATTTCTCAAGGCCAAGGAGAGTATCCAACTCAACCTTTATATGAGGAACCCAAGCTTCCCATTTCCCTGTTGATGATCTTGCACTGAACCATGTGCATAGAGTGAAATCTCTTATAACCGGAAGGGCAACATCTCCATTATGCCCCTTAGCGATGACAAAATCACGTTTGGAAATATCATGTGTCTCATGTTGGCACTCAATATAACATAGTTTTATTGTCACGTTATCGAAGAAAATTATATACCTAGACTTCATTGTTGGCCAGTACAAAATGCCCCCTATGAGAGTTGCCTACCTGTGATCAGTCTTAGTCAGCATATCAGAATGTTCAATCCAGTCCTCCCATTTTCCAAACTCTGATGAGTACCTCTGGACCAGTGCCTGGTTACAATTGGTTACTATCCAAACTACCCAAACATTGCTGCAATAGTGTGAAGACAATTGCCCATGGTTTCTTGAACAGAGAATTGTCCCGCTGTCATACTCACGTCTCCGCCAAATTGGTGGTTAAGGTATCACTGTTTCACTTTCACTGGTTGGATCCCAGGCCATTATCAAATTAGACCTTTGCGGAGAATGAAGTAGCACCCTACATATTGCAACATCTGAGTACATATGGTTTGTAGGCTTTATGTACTTCCACTAGGCTGTTCAGCTTCTTGAAGATGGATTGGTCAAGATTATGATCTGTTATGAATCGAGCATCCTCGGAGGTGTTGGTGCAAAATCCAAGTAACAACATTCCTATGTTGTGTGACAGGGTTAGCTTTTTGAAATCGTTGCTTCCCATGAAGTCCATCCAATGTTTTTGGGCGAATGATGACCTCAGTATGCAGGATGGGTACGGAGGAAGCCTGACAAGAATTTGACGGACTATGTCGCTTGGAAAGTCGTTGCTTGTTGCATATGTTCTTCCACTGAAGCTGGTATGATGATGCAAATAGCACAAGTGCATCATCGGAATCAAGTAAATTGCAAAAGGCACAATGCACAACCCTAAAAAAAGAATTATGTAAACACCAGAATACATCATATAATTTGACAGGAAAATTTATCATCAAAATTTCATAAACTGCACGTGTCTGAAAAAACTACCTAAATAGCAGAGTGTGTCAACAAAATACCTAAATAGCACAAGGAATCAACTAGAATAGTACAAAAGCACCAAAATGCTTCACCATGTCGGAACAGGGTAAAGGGAATGGATATTTTTTTTCAGAGGTCACCAGAGAGGACAGAAAGGCCTCCACCTAAATTTTCTCGTTTTATCATAAAGAAGGGGAGAAAAAACGGACGCAGCTTCAGTGACTTGGGGTGTGTTTGGTTTGTGCCCAAGATTACCCCACCAAATATTTGGCTAGCCAAAATTTTTGGTTGAGCCTTTGCTTGCCCACAAGTTGGCCAACACTGGCTTAAAAATTGAACTAGAGTTGGTAGTGAAGTATTGGCACGCCAAAAAGTTGGCAACAATTCAAACAAGAGCCAACCTTTTGATCATGACCAAAATATTGATAGGGTAAACTTTGGCCACAATACAAACACACTCTTGGTGAATCCAGGTCTCATGGTGACTTGCCCCAAGATCCACCTTCCATCTTAGTTTCAAGGTATATGATAGTAGCTTAGGTTTTAAACTACAAACCAAAACTATTCAAAAAATTGACAAAAAATTAGTAAATCATAGGTGCCTAGGTTTGAATCCTATGAAAGTTTCATCCCATTCGGTTCGCTAGTTTGTGATTAAATAGCTTTTATGTTCCAGTACTAGTAGTTTAAACTAATATCCACTGCTTCCAGAAAACCCCCAGAGCGGAATACATAAAAGAGGGAGGGAGTGAGGGAGGCAACATCCAACGCAGAACTTACAAAGGGGTCGATGAGTTCTGAGTAGATGGAGCAGGCGCCGCTGACGAATAACGAGCTGAAGCCGCTGACGCTGAATAAGCACGACCACGAGTTGACGCATTCCTAGCATCCCACACAGTCGTCGTTTTAGCAGTGGCAACCAACATATCCGAATTTGATCCAGCAGCAGCCGATGAGGATCTCGACTGCGCCTCCACCGCTTTCCAAGAATCACTCAACACTTCCTAAGATTCCGATGCAGTACAAACATCAGCCTCCGCATCCGCTTCACATGTATCCGCTGGTGCTGCTTCAACATCCACCTTTGCTTTACAAGCATCAGCCGACACAGCAAAAGCATTTGCCGACGCCGATTGCATTTCCTGCAATAGCCACCAGCTTATTTACTTTGCAATGCCCAAAATAAATGTATTCTATCCATCAAAAATCACGTAATCGATGGAGGTTGGGGACGTACGTACCAGCGAACGGCGTTGTGGAGCGACACGGACGGTCCAGTCGAGGGAGAGTGATATGTTGCAAAGATATCTATAATTTTTTATGCTCCATGCTTGTTCTACACCAATTGCTTTATGTTTTGCTTGCAAATCGTGGTATTTTTATGCATTTCCTGGAACTAACCTATCAACAAGATGTCATAGAGCCAGTTCCCTATTTTCTGCTATTTTTGGTTTCAGAAAAACTAGTAAAGAAATATTCTCGGAATTGGGCGAAACAAAAACCAAAGTTCCTATTTTTCCCGGCACGACACGGAGTCCAAATCAGAGACAGAGGAGGGCACCGAGGCGGCCACAACATAGGGTGGCACGGGTCCCCCCTGATTGCACCTGGCCATGGTGTGGGACCCTCGGTCTTTTCCTGTAGGTCTGTTTTGACAGATTTGAGCAACAGAATATTTTCGAAAAAATCGGTCTTTACCTGCAGGTATGTTTTGACAGATTTTTGCCATTATTTGCATTTGACTCTTAATCGATTTCTTTTGAGTTCTTTTGATCACTTGAGCTTTTAAAAGGAATTGCTACAGTAGCTTATGTTTTAATGGATAATTTACTTGAATTGAAACTGAACCCAAAGGTTTATTATCTTGCATACACTAATGTTGCTAATGAAGATTGTGTGAACTTTTGTATGAAGGAAGTTTTCAATTGTAGGGGTTCGTAGCATGGAAAACAAAAAAATTCTACCACATGCACAAAAACAAGCCAAGATCTATCTACTAGATTGTAGCAACGAATCGATTAGAGTACTCACCCTCGAAGATTCCAAAGCGGTTAATGAGAGCAGATTCTCGTGGGTGATGTAGTCGTACACTTGCCGATCTCAAGATCGCGTAGACGGTCCTTCCTGCGCTGCTTTCCGGCAGCGCTTCCGCAGTCGGTCACACGTTCGGTACTCGATGAAGACCTTCCTCTCCCTTATTCCAGCAGGCAGTGGAGGTTGTAGTTCTCCCCTCGCGATTCCTGCAGCACGACGACGTGGTGTCAGAAGTAGAGGGAAAATCCTGCAGGGCTTCGCCTAAGCCGGATCAGGTTATGGTGGATCTTGGGTTTCCAGCAATCTAGGTTTAGAGGGACGGAGATGAGGAGGTGGTGGCTAGGGCGGCTACGACGATCCAGCGGCGGCGCAAGGCGGCGGCGGTTGGCGGCGGCGCGACGGCTTGGTGGGGAGGGCTGGTTGTGTAGCCTTGGGCCACCCCCTCCCCTTTATTTATGAGAGGGAGGGCAGCTTGGGAGAGGGAGTTTGAATATCAAAAGCTCCAAATTGAAATTCAAAAGGCAGCTTGGTGGGGAGGGCTGGTTGTGTGGCCTTGGGGCACCCCCTCCCCTCTATTTATGAGAGGGAGGGCAGCTTGGGAGAGGGGAGTTTGAATCCTTCCCCAACTCCCTCTCCTAGTTGACTTGTGATGGAGGGAAAGCAGGATTCTTTCCTTCCTCCACTAGGAAACAGTGTCCTAGTTTGACTTTTCAAACTTGCCTTTTGACTTTCAATTTGGAGCTTTATTTCTTTCTTGCAAATGCCCAACCAAGTGACCTAGGACATCATTCAATCATTCCACTTATCCATGACACATTCATGTACCCTTCCCCGTCTGGTCTGGTGAACCTTCTAGACCCTTCTAGAACCTCTCCGATGAAATCATCGGAATCATTCCCGAACTTCGGAATTGGACTTTCCTTATATGAATCTTATTCTTCGGACCATTCCGGATCTCCTCGTGATATCCCGGATCCCATCCAAGACTCCGAACAACATTCGGTCTCCCTACTTACATACCATATCTACTAAACAACATCGAATCCTTAAGTGTATCTCCCTACGGTTCGTGAATTATGCGGACATGACCGAGACACTTCTCCAATCAATAACCAATAGAGGAATCTGGAAATTCATATGGCTCCCACATATTTCTATGATTACTTTGTGATCAAATGAACCACTTACATACGATACCAATTTCCCTTTGTCTCGCGATAGTTTACTTATCCGAGGTTTGATCGTCGGTATCTCTGCATACCTAGTTTAACCTCGTTACCGATAAGTACTCTTTTCTCGTTCCCATGATATGTGATCCCTTGTGATCCAGTCACATGCTTGCAAGCTAATTGTATGACATTCCACCAAGAGGGCCTAGAGTATATATATCCGTCATATGGATGGACAAATCCCACTCTTGATCCATGTGCCTCAACACATACTTGCCAAACACTCAATGCCACCTTTATAGCCACCCAATTACGGTGTGGTGTTTGATGGCATCAAAGCATCCTTCCAGTGATGGTGATTAACATGATATCATGGTCGAAGGAATCAAGTTACTATGTATCATAAAGCTTATAGCAAACGAACTATTGAAATGACTTGATCTTTATGCTACGCTTATCTATAGGGGTATGTCCATCATACCATTCTCCTAATGATATGATCTTGTTGTTAACAACATCTCTATGTTCATGATCTAGAAACCATGATAGTCTATTAACCAACAAGCTAGTATTACAAAGAGGCTTTACCAAGGACACTAATTTAGTTTACAAATCACACAAGTATTAATGTTTCCGGTTAATACTATTATAGCATGAATGTAAACATTTATCATAAACACAAAGATATAATAATAACCACTTTTATTATTGCCTCTAGGGCATATCTCCAACAAGGATGATGTGATGAGATTAAGTATGGACAAAAGCTCAAGCTTGGGGATGCCACCCATGTCACCCCAAGAAATATTTAAGAGGTACAAGCGTCAAAGCTCGGGGATGCCCAAGGCATCCCTTCTTCATCAACAAAAATCTCAGGTCTTCTTTCAAGATACTATTCTTTTATTGGTTCATGCACTATGTGTTGTTCTTGGAGTGTTCTTGTTTTTGTTATTAGTTTTTTTTGCTGCAACAAGTTGGTTGGATCCTAGCACACTTCTTTTGGAGAAGTCACACCCCGTTCTTCATTGCCTAGAACACTCTAGTTTTCACTCTTATTGTTCCATGAGTGTTCTCTTTTGCTAGCACTGCGTTTAGCTTTAGTTTTCTTCTTATTTTTGTTTAGAATTTTTTAGTTCTTCTTTGAAGTTAGATGAGACATTATCTCTGGTATTTATTGATTATTATCTTTGTGAGTTGTTTCAAATAAGTTGATTGGTGTTGGAAAAGAGTAGAATGTTTCATGCTTATGGTGGTACAAAAAGAAGCTTGTTTTTACTGTGACTTAGACTTTATCATGTCATGTTAGATGTTGCTTTGACCATATGCTTAGTGATTATTGTTGTAGCGTGAATTATTTCAAATAATTGAGATTGCTTAATGTGCCATGGAATAATCATGTGTTGTTTTAGCATACAAAAGCATAATATTGTGGTATTCTCCTTTAATGATTTATTTGGGTTGACTTGGCACATGCTTACACCATGTTATGACTATGAACCAGTCACCTTAGCCTCTATGATCATTTAATTTTTGAATTGTGATATCACTTTATGCTTTGATTAATAATGTTTTGTCTCTCTGCATGATTATGGCCATTATTGCTCTCTTAGTTGGTCGCTCCCAGTCTTTTGCTAGACTCCACCTGTACTGAGTATGATCTCTACTCGTGCATCAAACTCCCAAGAAACCAAGTTATTCTAAAGAGTACACTATAAATTCCTATGCATGGTGTGTTACACCATTCCAAGTATATTCATGTTTTTATATATCTTCCAAATTAATTTTTTATTATGTAAAAATTAGTGACTAAAGCTCTCATGAACTTGAAGGCACATTTTATTTCTTGCACTTAATAAACCTGAACCATTGTGACTGTCATATGATTCTTATATGCTTTCAAATTATAAGTTGGGAGTTAGCAAAACCATGCTGTCATGGGGCATGCTTTCGACATTGCACTTATTTATTCAGTTGATATCATGTTCTTTTGTTTATGGATGCTTTTGGTGTGAAATAAGATGAGAGCTTGCAGGTCCATTGAGTTTGTATATGTGTTAGAGAAACACCTGGGCGGATAGCCTAAGCCATGCCTAATCATGGTGGAAACTTGCAGCAAAACCATAGTGGCATTCTATGAAGCATCCTCAATAAAAAACTATTCAAATAGCAAATAAAAAGATCGCTGAGATGCTCACTGTCTGTTTCCTTGTCATTTTGATATGGGATAGCTCCTGTGTCATGGGGCAAGGGGTACCCCGTTGGCGGTTCTCTATGATACACATATACTTACAATGAAAAGAACTTGCTTGGGACCAAAGTTGAGTAGCATGAGGTCTCGGTACTCGTACTCAAGGGGCGTGAGATTTTCAACTTGTGATTTGTCAAGCATATAACTCATATTTGTCCTCACTTTAACCTTAATCACTTCAAGATTCTTATGATAGGGGCAATGAGAGCTCAAAGCTAATAAGTACCATCATTTTTGGAAGTTTTATAAAACCATTTAATCCCTACTTCCCTTTGAGAAGGGCCTTTCTTTTTACTTTTTGTTGAGTCTCCATTTTCTATCTTTATGCACCAGTTAAGAGAGCCTAGTTGTCATTCTGAGTTCAATGTGCATTGTCCCAAAACTTGTTGATTGATTCATAATTATGGTATTGCTTGTTCTTAAATTATTTGTATCTAGTCACCCTTATGAACTTTGAAGGTGTCCTATGCATTTATGTTTTGTTATTCCATGAAGGACAAGATGAATACCACTCTTGCTATGTTTTATATATGTGAAACAAAAAAAATGTCTTTCAAAGCATTATTCATGATCTTTTGTTTGTGTAGCGTTTCATGTTTCAACATAGTTTCTATGTCTTATTATTAGAAATATATCTTTCATGCTTATGTTTAGAGTACTTTGATCCCAGCTATCAATGCTTTGCAATACTTTGATCAAGATTGTGATGGTGAATGTCACCTAAAAAACTATTCTTTTTATCACTTACCTACTCGAGGACGAGCAGGAGTTAAGCTTGGGGATGCTGATATGTTGCAAACGTATCTATAATTTTTGATGCTCCATGCTTGTTTTACACCAATTGCTTTATGTTTTGCTTGCACTTCGTGGCATTTTTATGCATTTTCTGGAACTAACCTATTAACAAGATGCCATAGAGCCAGTTCCCTGTTTTTTGCTCTTTTTGGTTTCAAGAAAACTAGTAAAGAAATATTTTCGGAATTGGACGAAACAAAAGCCGAAGTTCCTATTTTTCCCCGGCATGACACGGAGTCCAAAGCAGAGACGAAGGAGGGCATCGAGGCGTCCACACCATAGGGTGGCGCGGGCCCCCTGGCCGCGCCTGGCCATGGTGTGGGCCCCTCGGGCATCCACCTACCTCGCCCCTTCGCCTATATAAATCCCCAAGACAAAAACCCTAGATGAGAATAGAATTCCACGAAAAGTTCCGCAGTGCCGCCGCCACCGAAGACGAGATTCGGGGGACAGAAGTTTCTGTTCTGGCACCTACCTAGACGGGGAATTGCCCCCGGAGCCATCATCGACTCCACCGCCATCTCCATCACTGTTGCTGACTCCCATGATGAGGAGGGAGTAGTTCTCCCCCGAGGCTAAGGGCTCTACTGGTAGCTATGTGTCCATCTCTCTCTCCATGGTGTGATCTTAGTGTGATCATGAGATTTGTAATCTAGTTGAATAAGTATATGCTAATCTTTGTCTATTATGCTACTCAAGTGCTTTTATTATTGTGATCTCCGGAGACACCTTGTCCCACATGTGTGAAGGTGACAGTGTGCGCACCGTGTGTGTGGATCTTAGGCTAAAGATTACAGAAATAATTATCATGAGTTATAAATTGAGTTTGATATCTCTATGAAATTATGTTGTTTGTCTAGAACCATCTAGCGCTCAAGGTGATAGTGTGGGGTTACCTAGATGGGGAATGCGAACTTTAAGGTGCACTTTTATAGCCCTACGCGGTGAATTGGTGTTTGTTATCCAACTGGAGAGTAGTTTAGGGTAGCATAGTGAAGAGAAGATATTTATGTGTTCAATTATGTTATCATTGTTGAGAGTGTCCACTAGTGAAAGTATGATCCCTAGGCCTTGTTTCTAATCATTAAAACACCACTTACAACCAGTCCTGCTACATGTGTGCTTGCTGCCATTTTTTATTTCAGATTGCAATTACCACTTATAATCATCCATATTACTTGTATTTCACTATCTCTTCGCCGAACAAGTGCACCTATACACCTGACAAGTGTATTGGGTGTGTTGGGGACACAAGATACTTCTTGTTGTAGGGTTGCTTGAGAGGGATATCTTTGACATCTTCCTCCCTGAGTTTGATAAACCTTGGGTGATCCACTTAATGGAAACTTGCTGCTATTCTACGAACCTCTCCAGTTGGAGGCCCAACACTGTCTACAAGAATAGAAACGTGCGTAGACATCAGAGAGTGGCCAGGCGTAGGAGAAGTCTCGATGCAGTTGAGGGAGGGCTTCCTCAAAACTAACTTTCGGCCCGCTATATATATATAATTTTTTTGTGAACCCGCTTTATTTTTGTGGGAAAACCCCACTGTATTAATAAAAGCAACCACACGAGGCCCAGTTCTTTTGGAGCTTTGTGACAGCTTAAGCATCCGTAATGTATAAGGTGAAGTTTTTCCATAAGGTACTACCCACATGGCTTATGGAAAATGTCACAATGTATAAGGTCAACAATTGCCACAAGGTGGGACCCAGATAACTTGTCACATTGCTCCATGCAAACGAGAGTAGAGAGGGAAATTTATTTTTATATTCCTTATGGGCAACCCACAAGCTTGAGGTGCACCTTTAGGCTTAAAGACATGCTTATTTTCCACAATGTACATGGTGAACCTTAGGGAATGCCACATATTCCTTAAGGTGTGCTTTTTTGCACATTGCGTATGCCCAGCTTAAGCCAAAAATAACTCGATTTTAAGACGTTTCTTGGGACAGCAAGACGGGGTACCCAAGCTTCCATTAGCTTCCTTCCTTGCGATGCTCACTTACCCGCAAGTTTTGTACTGTATTCATATGATAAAATGAATTGCTTGGTATAAAATGTTCTAGGTGGTAAAAGCCTGCCATCAAGTTCTAGAGTTCAAACATTCTTAGAGCAAGTCTAGCAGTGCCCCTATATTTTCTCCCCTATATATGTATGTAGGGGCCTCCCCTAAAAAGATTCTTCCCTTAAATTTTGCTTACCTCAAGAAGTTACCCTAAATTATCTCTCCTATATCATAAAGAGATATATTTTAATAGAGGAGGCCCCACTTTTATCATTTTTTACCCAACAACTCAATCATCCACATAGATCCAACATATCGTCAGTGTGAGTTTCCAACTATAAGGAAAGAACATTCTCAACTTCCCGAGTAATGACGAGATTGTCCTTTTTTGTAAAGAAAGTCCGAAGAATATGGATCCAAATGCCACAAGCCAAGCTTCCAAACATATTAAGTGGACTAACATGTTTCACTTACAATTCCTATGTTTAATTTTATGAGTTTATGTGGACTTATCTAAATTAGGTCACTTGAATAACTTTATGCGGACTTACCGAAATTATGTCAAATTTGAACTATAAGAAAATTGTAGGTTTGGTTTGAAAGTTTTGCGATTTTTGAGGTAACCATCGGGGCAGGGGGCGTTTAATATATCACAAACCACCACAGAGAGTTTTGATAACACGTTCTTTCTAAAATTATGCATGCTGACAATTTAACGAAATTAGGTCAAACTCGAGCTACCAGCAAGAGCGACAAATTGCTCTTGAATTACTAGTTGTCTTTTTGAAGGTAGATGGGTGCATCTACTTTCTAGTAAACAATGCCATCAGTGTGAGTTCCAACTATTAGGAAAGAACATTCTTAATTTTACGAGTAGTGACGATGACGGGATTATTCCTTTCCGTAAAGAAAGTCTGAAGAATATGGATCTGAATACCACAAGCAGACCTTTCAAATATATATAGTGGATCGACATGTTGTACTTACGGTTCCCATGTTTTATGTTTTTTCAAACTTCGACCTAGCTAACTCTGCCCACTTGAATGAATTTATGTCAATTTATCAAAATTAGGTCAATCTTGAACTACAGGAAAATTGTAGGTTGCTTTGAAAGTTATGCAATTTTCTTGAGGTAACCATCGGGGGGTCATTTAATATGTCACAAAACACCACCGAGAGTTTTGAAAAAAGGTTCAACTTCTTGGTAAGATTTTTCATCTCGACAACTTAACAAAATTGGGTGACGCGATAGATTTCTCTTGAATTAATTGTCTTTTCGAAGGTAGATGGGTCATGCACTTAGATCACTATAGATCTTCGTTGGGAGACCCCAAGAGGAAGGTGTGATGAGCACATCAGCAAGTTTTCCCTCACTAAGAAACCAAGGTTATCGAACCAGTAGGAGGAAGTAAACGACTCAAAGGTGTTGCTAGCAACTTGGAAACCTACACAATACAAACTAAATACTTTGCCCCAACGAACAGTGAGGTCGTCAATCTCACCGGTTTGCTGAAAACAAAGGGTTAACTGTATGGTGTGGAAGGTTATAGTGGTTTGCAGAAAGTAAACAGTAATAGTGGAAGATGTATCAATGGTAAAGATTGGACCGGGGTCCATAGTTCACTAGAGGTGTTCTCCTTAAGATAAACAAACATGGCATGCTGGGTAAACAAATTACAGCAGGGAAATTGACAGGGCTGAGCAAGGCATAACAATGAAATACTAGACATTCATCATCCTATGAGATTCGATTGGGAAATACAACAAGATAAATAGAACGCCATCCAACTGCATCTATGACTAGTAATCTACCTTCAGGTTATCATTCGAACCCCCTCCAGTATTAAGTTGCAAGCAACGGATAACTGCTTTAAGCAAAGTGTGTAAGGTAAACAATCCACTTGTTCCATGAACAAGAGACCATTGTTTTATCCCTAGTAGCAACAACACATCTACAACCTTAGAGATTTCTGTCACTTCCCTCAGATTAAATAGAGGCATGACCCCACTATCGAGCATAAATACTCCCTCTTGGAGTCACTAGCATCTACTTGGCCAAGATAGCTACTAGAAACGGAGAGCATGTAAGATATCAAACAACACGGACATGATAGAATCAATAAGACAAAACCATTAATCAATCTGACATAGTAATCTCAATATCCATCGGATCCCCACCAACACAACATGCATGATTACAAATAGATGATCTTGATCATAAACGGAGCTCAAAAGATCTAAACATGGTAGCACAAAGGAGGAGATACAACCATCTAGCTACTACATGGACCCGTAGTCCAAGGTGGAACTACTCACACTTCATACCGAAGGCTAGCATGATGAAGAAGAAGGCCTCCGAGATGATTTCCCCTCCGGCAGGGCGCCAGGAAGAGCTTCAGATCCCCCTTGATCTAGGGATGATGGTGGCGGCGCCTACAGACGGTTTCGTGGAATATTGATCGGGTACTTAGGGTTTTGGTATCGGGGGGTCTTTATAGGCGTAGAGGCGAGGCAGGGGGCAGCCAGGGCGGCCGCACCCCCAAGGCGCGGGTTGGGCCTAGCTGCGTGACCAGGGGGTGTGGCCCCCTGGTGGATCCCCTCTATCTCATACTCTGGCTCCGTGTTCCCCACGGTAAAATATTGACTTTGGCTTTTGTCCCATGCAATTTCGAGAATATTGATTTTCTGCTTTTTCTGGAACCAAAAACAGAAGAAAACATGCAACTGGCACTGTGGCATCTTGTTAATAGGTTAGTCCAGAAAAACATATAAAAACACCTCAAAGTGTAGACAAAACAAAGAAAAGTAGATACTAAACAAGCATGGAACATTAAAAATTATAGATACGTTTCCGACGAATCAATCATCCCCAAGCTTAACTCCTACTCGTCCTCAAGTAGGTAAGTGATAAAAAGAATAATTTTTGAGGTGACATGCACCATCAAAATCAAGATCAAACCATTTGCAAGCATTGAAAGCTGGGATCAAAGAACTCTAAACATGAGCATGAAAGATGGAGTTCTAACAATAAAACAAAGTAACTATGATGCAACATGAATGGTTACAAACAAAGATCATGGATAACATACATTGAAAAACGTTTGTTTGTTTCACATATAGAAAACATAGCATAGTGGCATTCAGCTTGTCCCTCATGGAGTAGCAAATAGATGCATAGGACACCTTCAAAGTTCATAAGAGTGACTAGATACAAATAGTAAAAGAACAAGTATTATCAACAATATGCATCAATCAATAAGTATTTGGACAATGCACATAGAACTAAGAATGGCAACTATGCTCTCTTAATTGGTGCCTAAGGATAGAAGGTGGAGACTAAATATAAGTGGAAGAAAGGCCCTTCATATAGGGAAGCAGGGATTTCAAGTCTCAAAAAGAGCTTCCAAAAAGTATGGTACTTGTTAGCTTTCAGCTCTCATTGCCCATATCATAAGCATCTTGAAGTGATTAAGGTTAAACTGAACAAACTATGGAGTATATGCTTGACAAAGTATAAGTTGGCAATCTCATATCCCTTGAATACGAGCACCGCTCCTCATGCTACTCAAGTTTAGTTACTTGCAAGTTCTTGTCATAGTAAGTACATGTGTATCATAGAGAACTGCCAACGGGGTACCCCTTGCACATGATACCGGAGCTATCCCATAATCAAAATGACAAGGCAAGCAGACAATGAGCATCTCAGCAATCTTATTATTTACCATGGCAAAATGGTGATTTTTTCTCTCTTTCCTCTTTTCTCATATTTTTTCTTTTTCTCAATCTTTTTTTTCTATCTCTTTTTTATAATAAGAATGCTTCATAGATTGCTCACTATGGTGATGCTGCAAGTTTCCACCATGATTAGGCATGGCTTAGGCTAGCGGCCTAGGCATTTCTCTAACACACATACATAACTCCATGGACTTACAAGGTCCCCTTTCATTTCACACCGACGACATCCATAGACAAAACAACATGATATCAACTAGGTACAATGTACAAGTGCAATGTTGAAAGCGTTCCCCGTGATAGCACGGTTATGCTAATTCCAATGTATAAGTGCAAGCATATACAACATAGATGACCCAATGGTTCAAGTTTATTAGGGGCAAGAAAAGTAAAGTGTGCCATCAAGTTCGTGACAGCTTAATTCACTAAGTTTTCACATAACAAAATACTTTTTAATTGGAAGATAGATGAAAACAAGAATATACTTGGAATGGTGTAACACACCATGCATAGGAATTTATAGTGGACACTTTGGAACAACTTGGTTTCTTGGGAGTTGGATGCATGAGTAGAGTTTACTCATACAAGTGGAGGCTAGCAAAAGACTGGCAACGACCAACTAAGAGAGCAATAATGGCCATAACCATGCAGAGCGACAAAACATTACTAATCAAAGAATAAACTGCTACCACAAGTTAAGGACTAAATGATCATATAGGCTATGGTGACTTGTTCATAGTCATAACATGGTGTGAGCATGTGCCAAGTCAACCCAAACAAAGCATCAAAGGAGAATACCACAATACTATGCTTTTGTATGCTATAACAACACATGATTCCTTCAAGGGACATTAAGAAATCCTAATTGTTTGGAACAAGTCTTGCTACAGAAATAATAACTAAGCATAAGGTCAAAACAACATCTAGCATGACATGCTAAAGTCTAAGTCACAGTCAAAGCAAGCTCCTCTTGTACTATTCAAGCAAGAACTTTCTACTCCTTTCCAACACCAATCAACTTATTTGAAACAACACAGCGAGAACGGGGGTCCAAACTACTTTATTCAAGCAAAATAAGCAAACTAAAACGAAAAATAAGACGCTCCAAGAACAACACAACTGTGCATGAAACAATAAAAACGAAGTGTCTAGAAAGACCTGAGATTTTTATTGATGAAGAAGGGAATGCCTTGGGCATACCCAAGCTTTAACGCTTGTACCTCTTGAATATTTCTTAGGGTGACACGGAGTGGCATCCCTAAGCTTGAGCTTTTGTCCATTCTTCATCTCATTACATCATTCTTTTCTACACCTGAAAATTTTCCTTCATACAAAACTTCACACAATCTTCATTAGCAATATTAGTGTATTCAAAAGATAATAGACCTTTGGGTTTAGCTTTATATCATCAGAACTTTCACTAAAAACATAATCTACTGTAGCAATTCCGTCAAAAAGCTCAATTTCCCAAAAAGAACCCAAAAAGGAATCAATAAGAAGCAAATGCAAATAATGGCAGAAGTCTGTCAAAACAGACCAACATGTAGAAACCGATTTTTTCGAAGACCTTCTGTTGCTCAAATAAAAAAGTGTTGAACTAACAAAAGTTAGCTAACATACTGGGGGAGTTATTCAGAACATATCTTTTCAATCCTACTTATAGTGATTTTACATGAATTTTTACGGTTGAGCACAAAAATTTGTTTCAGGACAGGAACTCCCCAAATCTTACTTCCCTATCGTTAGAGGTTATTCTTGGCACAAAAAGAAAATAAAAAGGATAAGGAGAGGTTATTACAGAGGTAATAACTGAAGGGAATATGCCCGAGAGGCAATAATAAAGTGGTTATTATCGTATTCCTTATTTATGATAAATGTTTATTTTGCATGCTATAATTGTATTAATAGGAAACATTAATACATGTGTGTTTAATAAACAAAGTGGTAGTTCCTAGTTATGCCTCTCTCATAAACTAGCTCGTTGATTAACAAGATGATCAAGGTTTCCTGATCATGGACATTGGATGTTGTTAATATCGGGGTCACAACATTAGTGTAATGGTGTGATGAACATTCATCCGAAGTATAGCATTACGATCAAAGTCATTGAGTTTATATTGCTATAACAACTTACGAAGTGATCCTAATCCTTAGACCATGAGATCATGTCAATCACTAACACCGGAAGAGTTTCTTGATAACATCAAACGTCACACCGTAACAGGGTGATTATAAAGATGGATTCAGAACTACTAAAGTGTTATGTTGAGGCCCATGGATCAAGAGTGGAATTTGTTCATCCCGATGACGGATAGATATACTCTGGGCCCTCTCGGTGATATCACATTGATTAGCTTGCAAGCAAGTGATTTGATCACTAGAATGTTATATCACGGGAACGAGAAAAGAGTGCATGTCAGTAACGAGATCAAACTAGGTATGGAGATACCGATGATCGAATCTCGGACATGTAATATATCGCGAAACAAAGGGATTAAGATACTAGCGTAAAAAGGTTCCGACGATCACAAGAAAGTCATCGTTGAATGTGTGGGAGTCAGTATGGGTCTCCAGATCCCGCTTCTGATTATTGATCTGAGAGGGGTCTCGATCATGTCCGCATTATTCACGAACCGTAGGGTGACACACTTAAGAGACACCGACATCCAGTTGGAGCAAAAGTTTCATGCCGAAAGAATGAACAAGCGTAGGAATTTATTTCACTAGATACCGAAACAGGTTTTCGGGTGAAATAGCATAAAGTGGTTATGCATGTGAAATAGAATTCTAGCAAGGGGTTATTTGTGAATGTTTATCATTAAAGTAATTGACAAAATTCTGAATAAAATAAAAGAGTTTTATTTAATGAGAGTTTGCATTAAATTTGGTGGAAATTTAATGGGAATTTGAGTGGGTTTTTGAGTGGAGAAAATTGAAGGGCCATTTTGTGAGTGGAGTGTCCACCCACATGAATGAGGGAGAGGTGGGGGCACCCTCCATGGCCGGCGGCCATGCCCCCTTGGGCTGCCCCCCCTCCCCTATATAAGGAGCCCCTCCTCTCACTTCTCACTCACACCTCCTCGTGAAGGATCTCTCTCCCCCTCTAGAATTTATCCCCCATGGTATCGGACTAGCGAGATACATGTTCCCGGTGGCTATTCGGCAAGAAAGAGTTGTGCTTCCGCTGCATCGCTGGAGCGAGGAGGCGGAGGTTGCTCGGTGCCTCGAACGTGTGTGCGAGCACGGATGCGCTGCTGATTTGCGGCGCTAGGACTTCCTCTCGATCTTGAGATCGGCAAGAGATCGTCTACATCAACCACGAGTTGAACTCGTTAAGCTTTGTCGGTATTCAAGGGTATGTTCTCTACGGATATACATCCGCCCGTTGTTTGTATCTAGTATATATAGATCTTGGTATATAGTTCACATCGTAGGAAATTTTTTGTTTTCTATGCTGCGAACCCTACAGTGGTATCAGAGCCAGGTCTATGCATAGATGCTTTGCACGGGTAGTACACATATGAGTATGTGGGCGATGATGATCATTTTATTGCTTCTTAGTTATACTTTGGATATTGGTGGCATAGTGGGATGAAGCGGCCTGGACAAACTTTACATGTCCTCGCACATGAGACCTGTTCCACGCTTGACATGCAACTAGTTTTGCATAAGTGGCTAGCGGGTGTCTGTCTCTCCTACTATAGTCAATATCTAATTTGCAACGAGTTGTCAACAATTTGGTTATCCTCGTTGTGGTTCATGTTCGTAGGTAAGAACGGTTCTATCTTCGAAAGCCCTAAGCCACGTAAAATTTGCAATGGATAAATTAGAGGCGTCTAGTTTAGATTGTTGCTGGGCTAGTGTTATGATATGGTGATGTTGTAAGTAGAAGTATGAGATGATACTCTTACAACATACATAACGTGTAAACTCCATAGACCTTGGATTTACACATAAAGGTATGATATTGATCATACCACGGTGCACATGATAGAGATCATATGCGAGAACCATATCATTCCACTAATAAACATGTGATGTTTGATAGCATCTTATATTGCTTGTTTGGCGTTTTATTAGCATAATAAGATGATCCCTCATTTAGATATCAAGATAAAAATGTGTTCTTCCTTAAGTATGCACCGACAATGTTTCGTCGCTTCAAGACATCACGTGATGATCGGGTGTACTTGAATCCACGAGCATATCTCGGGTGTAAGACAGTTACACACGCGAATACTAAGGTTCTTACTTGACGAGCCTAGCATGTACAGACATGGCCTCGGAACACGGACCGAAAGGTTAAGCATGAGTCATATGTTTTGATATGATGACCATATGGATGCTCGCCTTTGAAGCTATACCGACTCACGTGATGATCGGACTTGGTGTAGTGGATTTGGTTCATGTAATCACCAAAAGGACACGAGGGATGTCGTTTTTGAGTGGGAGTTCATTTCTAATATGGATTAGTAGAACTCAATTTATCATAAATTAAATCAAAGTGAATTTGCATAATTTGTTGTAGTCATTGGCATTCGTTTACCACCTTATGCATAGTTGTAATTGAGATAATAGAACTATAGAATTCTGGATATTTACTTTACGAACTGTATCGTATTGTGTTGAGTGTCAATCAAAGTTTAAAGTCCTATTGCAAACTTTCAGCAAACTCTATTTACTCCGTGAAATTTAATAATTGGTATTAAATCGAGAGTAACAATTCCAGTGCTAGTATCTTAAGTATCATGTTTGCCTCCACGATTCTTGATTGTTTTAATATCAAGTTTATCTAGGAGCTGAAAGAATTGTTTCAGAAACCATCATGTGTGGCAGATATAACGATATCTGAAACAATGTTTTGGTTGCAATATGATAGAGTATAATATATGTTCTCATATTGGATGAGAATTTACGAATGTTGGAGATGCTAGACATCCTAATCATCCAAAAAGGGTTTTGGAAAGTAATGTTATACTCACGATTCTCCTTTATAAGCTAAATTGGCTTGATCATGAAAGTCGTCATGATAAGGATGAATAGAAGATGTATGTAAAGTGTTTACTACACTAAAAGATTACTAAAGAATGGATTTTGAAAGAATACCGATCATTTTGATGATGGTGATCTACTTCAAAGTGCAAGTCCAAAGGTATTATTATTTGAATATACACGCTTTGGACTATGTGTCATGTATATGGCGCCACTTTTGATGTTGATAGATTCTTTTAAAAGGAAAAGGAAATGCTGAAAGAGAATCTATAAAATATATTTGGCAGAAAAGAAAAGATTGGAAATATCCAATTTAGGTATATGGATGATATACATGTTATGGTTGTATTCTTTGCTTGTTAAACAATGTGGTTCTTGGGTATTGGATACCGAATTGGTTGGTATGAAATTTCATACGGAATGACGCAATTCATGAACCACAATGGCCTAAGTAACTAGCAAGAGAATATGTGATGATGTTCATCGAAAACAAACAAACCGTTGTTTGTATTTCTCGTTGACATCAAAGCTTGACTTCAAGATTTGTTTTGTTATTTGAATCAGGTATTATAAGAACAAAGGTTGTTCAAATAATTACCGTATTCCATATAAGATGGATGATTTACAAATCTAGTTGAAGAAATCACATCCATAAAACCTAATGCTAAAATGTCGCAAGACAAATGATTGAAAGATCACTTATGAAGTGACATCGCTGTTTAAATTATATTGGAAAGAAAACATGAAGAATCTCCATATTCATGGATTTTTGGAGTCTTGATTTGATCAAGTGACGCTTGTGAGACTTTCCACGTGATAATTAAAACTTCGTTCAAAGGCCAAAGAAGAACGAACGACTAAATTATTAGAATTTATACATATCGATGTATGTAGTCCATTATGAGTAGTCGTAAGCGATGGGTTTCAACTTCATATGCTTTCTCCGGTTTTTTGAGTGAATGTTCACATAATGAGAAAGAAGTATGAAATATTTGAAAATGTTTCAAAGACTTTCAAGATGAAGTGGAAAATCATTGTAACAAGAAAAATAAATAAATTATGATTTGATCATAAAGGGATTTATTTGAGTTACAAGTGTAACAAGAAAATAAATGAATTATGATTTTATCATAAAGGGATTTATTTGAGTTGCAAGTTTAGCAAAACACCTAGATTTACATCTCCCGAAACACCATAGGAGTATGGAGTGTTTGAGATTTGTAATGAAACCTTGTGAGACATGGTTGGATCAAAGGTGTTATTTATAAAACTGCCATTATGTTTTAAAAGATTAAAGCTTTAGAGACTACCGCTTTTACACTGAAAAGAGCTCCATCTTGATCCGGTGAAATGACACCATGGAAGTTATGGTTTGGGGTAAAACCCAAGTTGTCATTTCTTAAATTTTGGTATGCTAAACATAAGTAAGATGTTTACAACCGAAGTCGGATGAGCATGTCTTTGTAGGTTATTTCGAATAACAATTGGTTATTCCTCCATAACACCGAGGACAAAAGGGTTTGTCGCTTGAAATGTGAAGTTTCTTGAAAAAGGAATCTTTCGCAAAAGTTAAGTGGGAGGACAATAGAACTTTGATAAGGTTAACGAACCTTAGCTAAATGTGCTGAGTTGCGCAGCACCGGAAATCATTCTGGAGGCTGCCATAATGCTCATAGCCTATGTGCCTCAAAGGTTGTGGTCACGGAGGTCTAAAGTTCCTATTGAACCAAGAAGGTCGGTTAAACAATCAAATGCTAAGATTTGAGAGTAAATCATTATTGTTTGACAATGATGAACCGAATACATACAAAGAAGCGATGATGGGCCCTGACTCCGTCAAATGGCTTGAAGCCATAAAATCCGTGATAGTTCCATATACGAGAAATCAAGTTTTGAACTTGGAAGACCCTCCGGAAAGGTGTAAAAACCTATCGGTCGTATTTGGATCTATAAAGAAACAGACATGGATGTCTCACATCTATGAAATATTCGACATGTTGTAAAGTATTTTATGACAATGTTCAAAGAGTTGACTATGACAAGATTTGATCTTTCATAGCGATATTTAGTCTGAACGGATTAAAGTAGCAACCACTACATATAATTTGGTATATGGTAGATGAATAAACAAAACAAAGTTCTTTTAATAGGATGGTTACCTAGGACGTGTACATGACACGGTCCAAAGGGTTTTGTTACATTCAAAGGATGCTAAAAGGGCATGCAAACTTCAATGGTTGAAGTAAGCATCGCGGAGTTGGAATCTTCACCATGATGAAAAATGAGTTTTTCATCTGGAGACGATGAAGATGCTTGCATTTGCAAGAAATTAAGTGGGAGCGCTGAGACATATTTCTAATACATTATGTGAAGGACATCTTGTTGATTAGAAATGATGAATCTTTTATTGACAAAGGTTAAGAATTTCATTTCGATGAAAGACTTAGGCAAAACCCGAATATTTAGCATGAATGTCTATAGTGGATAGACTGTAACGCTAATATGTTTATGCCAAACGTACATATATGAGATATTGAAGGAGTTCAATATAGAAACGACAAGAAACAGTTCTTGTTGCATGGAAAGGAATTGAATCAAGATTCAACTGTATCGACACTTGATAAGTGAAACAAGATTCAAGTGCTTTGACACTTGATGAGTGCAATCACGAGAATGTTTTGATCAATCATACCATGATATGTACACATCCAGATATGTCCTATGCTCTAAGTGTTATGAGCATATACCAGAATGAATCATAAAATGATCATTGGACGATAGTGAGGATATTCTTATGATCTTTTGGAAGAACTAAGAATATATTTGTGTAGAGGTGACAAACAATTACAAATAGTTCATTGTAAAGCGTTACATTGATACTAGTTTTGTCACAAGATACAAATTAAGTTTATCTCAATTTAAACTATGGGTGGCACAATGTAATGGAAAGGAGATTCCATGATGGATTTGGAAGAGTTCCAAAGTTAAGATATTGTGAGGAATACTACAACAAAAGGCTAAGTATATGACTGCTATAGTAGCAGCAAAGGAGGGAATTTGTGTCAAGTAGTTTGTTATCAAACTAAGGTGTGGTTCGCAACGGGCTAACACTAAAGATATATTGTATGACAATAGTATCGATGTGTTTTAACCCCAAGGAACTAAAGGTCTCACCAAAAGACCAAATTTATACAATGCCATCTCATTGGAGAATGAGTGATGCGTGGAGACGCAAAGACATGCAAATACACACGGACCTGAAGCGTCAGCTCCGTAGATTATGTCAACCACTTGCAATTGCGTATTTGGAACACCAGAAAGCCATAGGTGTTCAATACACAAAGTTTTCAAACTAGATTATTGTCTCTAGTGCAAGTGGGAGACTGAAGGGAATATGCCCGAGAGGCAATAATAAAGTGGTTATTATCGTATTCCTTATTTATGATAAATGTTTATTTTGCATGCTATAATTGTATTAATATGGAAACATTAATACATGTGTGTTTAATAAACAAAGTGGTAGTTCCTAGTTATGCCTCTCTCATAAACTAGCTCGTTGATTAACAAGATGATCAAGGTTTCCTGATCATGGACATTGGATGTTGTTAATAACGGGGTCACAACATTAGTGTAATGGTGTGATGAACATTCATCCGAAGTATAGCATTACGATCAAAGTCATTGAGTTTATATTGCTATAACAACTTACGAAGTGATCCTAATCCTTAGACCATGAGATCATGTCAATCACTAACACCGGAAGAGTTTCTTGATAACATCAAACGTCACACCGTAACAGGGTGATTATAAAGATGGATTCAGAACTACTAAAGTGTTATGTTGAGGCCCATGGATCAAGAGTGGAATTTGTTCATCCCGATGACGGATAGATATACTCTGGGCCCTCTCGGTGATATCACATTGATTAGCTTGCAAGCAAGTGATTTGATCACTAGAATGTTATATCACGGGAACGAGAAAAGAGTGCATGTCAGTAACGAGATCAAACTAGGTATGGAGATACCGATGATCGAATCTCGGACATGTAATATATCGCGAAACAAAGGGATTAAGATACTAGCGTAAAAAGGTTCCGACGATCACAAGAAAGTCATCGTTGAATGTGTGGGAGTCAGTATGGGTCTCCAGATCCCGCTTCTGATTATTGATCTGAGAGGGGTCTTGATCATGTCCGCATTATTCACGAACCGTAGGGTGACACACTTAAGAGACACCGACATCCAGTTGGAGCAAAAGTTTCATGCCGAAAGAATGAACAAGCGCAGGAATTTATTTCACTAGATACCGAAACAGGTTTTCGGGTGAAATTGCATAAAGTGGTTATGCATGTGAAATAGAATTCTAGCAAGGGGTTATTTGTGAATGTTTATCATTAAAGTAATTGACAAAATTCTGAATAAAATAAAAGAGTTTTATTTAATGAGAGTTTGCATTAAATTTGGTGGAAATTTAATGGGAATTTGAGTGGGTTTTTGAGTGGAGAAAATTGAAGGGCCATTTTGTGAGTGGAGTGTCCACCCACATGAATGAGGGAGAGGTGGGGGCACCCTCCATGGCCGGCGGCCATGCCCCCTTGGGCTGCCCCCCCTCCCCTATATAAGGAGCCCCTCCTCTCACTTCTCACTCACACCTCCTCGTGAAGGATCTCTCTCCCCCTCTAGAATTTATCCCCCATGGTATCGGACTAGCGAGATACATGTTCCCGGTGGCTATTCGGCAAGAAAGAGTTGTGCTTCCGCTGCATCGCTAGAGCGAGGAGGCGGAGGTTGCTCGGTGCCTCGAACGTGTGTGCGAGCACGGATGCGCTGCTGATTTGCGGCGCTAGGACTTCCTCTCGATCTTGAGATCGGCAAGAGATCGTCTACATCAACCACGAGTTGAACTCGTTAAGCTTTGTCGGTCTTCAAGGGTATGTTCTCTACGGATATACATCCGCCCGTTGTTTGTATCTAGTATATATAGATCTTGGTATATAGTTCACATCGTAGGAAATTTTTTGTTTTCTATGCTACGAACCCTACAATAACTTCCAAGACTCAAGGAAACTTTTGGGTTATCTCCCAATAAGTACTTTTATTTAACGCCTTTAAGTTAGGCACAAGAAGAAAGAATCAAGTATTTTCAAATGAAGAAGCATTAACATCAAACCTTGCTTTCAAAGGAGGAGAAAAAAGCAACTTATCTATCCTTATAGGGAAGTGTTCAATACCTTTCTTGAATAGAAATTGATATTTAATGGTGCCGTCTTTCATATCAATGATGGCACCAACAGTTCTAAGAAAAGGTCTTCCCAAAGTAATAGGACAAGAAGCATTGTATTCAACATCCAAAACGTAGAAATAAACAGGGACATAAGCATTGTTAACCATAATGGGAACATCATTAACACTTCCCATAAGTTTATTTTTAGCATTATCATTAAGTGGGACATCCAAATAAAAATCTTCCAAAGGTGGCAAATCAAGCATTTCATAAATCTTTCTAGGCATAATAGAGACATTCACTTGCATATTAATAATGGGTTCCCAGATATCTTCTACTTTCCTAGGAATAGAGGCTTTGTGTTTCAACTTTTCTTCCTTGATTTAAATAAGAGCATCAGTAATGTGTTTGGTGAAAGTTACATTCATATCACTAGCATCAGGACTTCTAGCAAGCTTTTGTAGGAACATAATCACTTCAGAAATATTACAACCATCAAGACCAAAATCAAACTTAACATCACTAGTAGTAGACTCATTGGGTTTAGGCATTGTGGTAGGAGAAAAAGGGACTTATTGTGGTTTAGTGGCATCCATATTGGTGGTGGTGATAGTGCACACACTATTGTTTCTAGCAATTTCAGCTTCTCTTTCCCACTTAGCATGTAGTTGGGCTAACAGTCTAACATTTTCATCAATAGTAACTTGTATAGCATGAGTAGCAGCAAAGGTACTTTCCAAAGTTTCAGGTTTAGCCGCCATTTTATTAATCAAAGAGGACTGTGCTTCAGACAAAGAGGAAATATTTTTCTCAACATTCAAAAGCTTTTCCTCCACAGTCTTGTTGAAAGTGGTTTGTTTACTAATAAAGTCTGTGAGCATGACTTCATGTTCAGAGGGAGCACTTCTAGTATTGTTGTAGGAGTTTCCATAGGTATTGCTATTATTAGGAGGATAAGGCCTATAATTGTTGTTACTACCAAAATTATTCCTATAGGCATTCTTGTTGAAATTGTCGTTTCTAATGAAGTTCACATCAACTTGCTCTTCTTGAGCAACCAAAGAGGCTAAGAAAACATTATTTGGATCTATATGAGCTTTTCCATTAACAAGCATAGCCATTATAACATCAATCTTATCACTCAAAGAGGAGGTTTCTAAAACAGAATTTACCTTCTTACCATGTGGAGCTCTCCTAGTGTGCCATTCAGAATAATTAACCATCATATTATCAAGGAGCTTTGTTGCAACACCCATGGTAATGGTCATAAAGTACCTACAGCAGCTGAATCCAACAGGTTTCTTGAAGAAAAGTTCAAACCTGCATAAAAAGTCTGGATAATCATCCAAGCAGTAAGTCCATGAGTGGGACAATTATTAACCAAAGATTTCATTCTTTCCCAAGCTTGAGATACATGTTCATTATAAAGTTGTTTAAATTTCATTATTTCACTTCTCATAGATATAATCTTAGCATGAGGATAGTATTTTCCAATAAAAGCATCTTTGCACTTAATCCAAGAATCAATACTATTTCTAGGCAAGGATAGAACCATTCGTTAGCTTTTACTCTCAAGGAGAAAGGAAACAACTTGAGCTTAATAATATCTCCATCTACATCCTTATATTTTTGCATCTCACAAAGTTCAACAAAGTTATTGAGGTGGGCAGCAGCAACATCAGAACTAGCACCAGAAAACTGCTCTCTCATCACAAGATTCAACAAAGCAGGCTTAATTTCATAAAAGGTAGCATCAGGAGCAGGTGGAGCAATAGGAGTACTTAGTAAATCATTGTTGTTTGTGCTAGTGAAGTCACACAACTTGGTGTTCTCAGCAGAGTTCATTTTGGCAAAAGTGGAGCAAGCCAACAACAGAAACAACTAGAGCAGGCACTAATTTCTTTTGTGTTTTTGATAAGAGAAAGCAAACCAAACTAAACTATTTTTTTTTGGAGTTTTTGATAAAAATAGGCAAACAAAACCAAGCAAAAGAAACTAAGTAAAAAAAAAGTAAAGAGAGAGGTTGTGAAGGACTCCCCTTGTGAAGACGTCCTTAGCCTCCGTGGCAACGGTGCTAGAAAGTCTTTGATGCGCTCAGATCACTGTAGAGCTTCGTTGGGAGATCCCAAGAGGAAGGTGTGATGAGCACAACAACAAGTTTTCCCTCAATAAGAAACCAAGGTTCTCGAACCAGTAGGAGGAAGGAAACGTCTCAAAGGTGTTGCTTTAAACTTGGAAACCTACACAACACAAACTCAAGACTTTGCCCCAACGAACAGTGAGGTTGTCAATCTCACCGGTATGCTGAAAACAAAGGGTTAACTGTATGGTGTGGAAGGTAATAGTGGTTTGCAGAAAGTAAAAAGTAATAGTGGAAGATGTATCAATGGTTAAGATTGGACCGGGGTCCATAGTTCACTAGAGGTGTTCTCCTTAAGATAAACAATCATGGCATGCTGGGTAAACAAATTAAAGCAGGGCAATTGACAGGACTGAGCAAGGCATAACAATGCAATACTAGACATTCATGATCCTATGAGATTCGATTGGGCAATACAACAAGATACATAGACCGCCATCCAACTCCATCTATGACTAGTAATCCACCTTCAGGTTATCATCCGAACCCCCACCAGTATTAAGTTGCAAGCAACGGATAACTGCTTTAAGCAAAGTGTGTAAGGTAAACAATCCACTTGTTCCATGAATAAGAGACCGTTGTTTTCTCCCTAGTAGCAACGACACATCTACAACCTTAGAGATTTCTATCACTTCCCTTAGATTAAATAGAGGCATGAACCCACTATCGAGCATAAATACTCCCAATTGGAGTCACTAGCATCTACTTGGCCAAGATAGCTACTATAAACGGAGAGCAAGCAAGATCTCAAACAACACATACATGATAGAATCAATAAGACAAAACCATTAATCAATCTGACATAGTAATCTCAATATCCATCAGATCCCCGCAAACACAACATGCATGATTAGAAATAGATGATCTTGATTATGATGGAGCTCACAAGATCTAAACATGGTAGCACAAAGGAGGAGGTACAACCATCTAGCTACTACATGGACCCGTAGTCCAAGGTGGAACTACTCACACTTCATACCGGAGGCTGGCATGATGAAGAAGAAGGCCTCCGGGATGATTTCCCATCCGGTAGGGTGCCTGGAAGAGCTTCAGATCCCCCCGATCTAGGGACAATGGTGGTGGCGGCTATAGACCATTTCGTGGAATATTGATCGGGTACTTAGGGTTTTGGTATCGGGGGGTCTTTATAGGCATAGAGGCGAGGCAGGGGGTAGCCAGGGCGGCCGCACCCCCCAGGCGCGGGTTGGGTCCAGCTGTGAGGCCAAGGGGTGTGGCCCCTGATGGATCCCCTCCGTCTCGTACACTGGCTCCATGTTCCCCACAATAAAATATTGACTTTGGCTTTTGTCCCGTCCAAGTCTGAGAATATTGATTTTCTTCCTGTTCTAGAACCAAAAACAGAAGAAAACAGGCAATTGGCACTGTGGCATCTTGTTAATAGGTTAGTCCAGAAAAACATATAAAAACACCTTAAAGTGTAGACAAAGAAAATAAAAGTAGATACTAAACAAGCATGAAACATCAAAAATTATAGATACGTTTCCGACGTATCAATGGGTGCATTTTATTATAGTAAACAATGTGGTCGGTGTGAGTTTCCAATTGTCAGGAAAGAGAATTCTTGGTTTTTGAGTGATGACGAGATCTTTCCTTTTCATGAAGAAAGTCTGAAGAATATAGATTTGAATGCCATAAGCAGACCTTTCAAATATTTATAGTGGACTAACATGTGGTACTTACGATTCTAGTGTTTTATGTTTTTCAAACTTTGGCCTAGCTAACTCTCCCCATATGAATGACTTTATGTTGATTTATCGAAATTAGGTCAATCTTGAACTACAGGAAATTGTAGGTTGCTTTGAAAGTTGTGCGGTTTTTTGAGGTGACCATCGAGGGGTCATTTAATATATCATGAACCACCACTGAGAGTTTTGAAAACAGGTTGAACTTCTTGCTTAGATTTTTCATCTTGAAAACTTAACAAATATAGGTCAAATAATTTGAGGTACGAGTAAGAGCGATGGATTGATCTTGAATTAATTGTCTTTTCAGAAGTAGATGGGTGCATCTTATTTTAGTAAACAATAACGTCGGTGTGAGTTTCCAACTTTTAGGAAAGAACATTCTCAGTTTTCTGAGTGATGACGAGATATTGTTCCTTTCTGTAAAGGAAGTCCGAAGAATATTGCATCTGAATATGCAACAAGCCAAGCTTTCATACATATGTATTGGACAGACATGTTGTACTACTTATGATTCCCATGTTTCATGACTTTTCAAACTTCGTCCTTGCTAACTCTACCCACTTGAATGACTTTATGCCGATTTATCTAAATTAGGTCAAATTTGAACTACAGGAAAACTGTAGGTTGCTTTGAAAGTTTTGTTGTTTTTTTTGAGGTAACCATCGGGGGCTCATTTAATATATCACAAACCACCACTTGGAGTTTTCAAAACAGGTTCAACTTCTTGCTAAGATTTTGCATCTCTACAATTTAAAGAAATTGGGTCAAACTTGAGCTACCAGTAAGCGCGATAGATTGCTCTTGAATTAAATATCATTTCAGAGGTAGATGGGTACATCTTCGTTTAGTAAACAATGCCATCGGTGTGAGATTCCAACTATCAGGAAAGAACATTCTCAATTTTCCAAATGATGAACTTGGATGTCATTTTCATTTTTCGTAAGGTCCTTGATGCAACATATACTTCCATCGACCGTGTTAACTGAAGCTCATTGATCCCACGAGATCCGTGTTAGTTAAAATAAAATGCCACCGCCAAAATTTTCATACAAAGTAGAACTTGCTTTCTTACAATTCCCATGTTGTTAGATAGATTTTTCAAGATTACTAGCTGACCTGGTACACTTAAATCACTTTATATGGATTTAACAAAATTAGGTCAAAATGTTCTTCTATGTAAAGAATATAGCTCAAAATAGAGGGGAAAGTCGAAGAACGAGAATAGATTATGCATGCAAATTGTTGAGGAAATACGATGTGTAAGAGCAACTTACTTTTGCGTCTCTTTATACGGTTGTTGATCATTATTAAAAGATCCGTGGAATTTCACGGAAACAAATTCGATTCTAGCACGATGGCGTGGGGAGTACACAAGGCACAAGTGTCTAAAGGGAAAAGCAAATACTAGGCCCCACTTGAAAGTGTATGACCAATATGTAAAACTACTATGCATAAGTTAGCATCTTCAGTTTAGTAGGTCCCACTAATCGTCTCATATAGACACTGTCTAAACGGTAGAGCTTAGGGTATCACTTTTGTATTTGGCCAAACCAATGTTTAAGATGGGACCCACTTGCTAATACCAAGCTACTAGTTGATTGTACCACCAAGCTAGTAGTTGATTGCACCATAATGTATCTAGTCAGATTTGTCCATAAGATAGGATCCACACGTAAGAGCTACCCTCTCGCGCTCTTGTGATTAAAATTTGTTTTCAATTATGTGTATTAGATACCAATTTTTTAATCTTTATGGACTACCCATGATGAACCTTAAGGTTTTTAGCTTGTGGATAGCTTCCACTATGTATATGGAAGTCCATCGGGACTACCTTTTTTCCCCTATGGAAAACATATTTGATGCCCCACTCGTAGTATACATATGCTCACCTCAACGCGCTGTAAGTGCATAGAGAATAAAACGTAGGCAGGGGAAGAGGGAAGCAGCGAAGATCAAAGTTATTATGGGTTCCTGACACGAGTTACTCTTGCCACCTTACAGTTACAGTGTACACTCTAGTAGTACTAAATTTCAAGACCTATGCACGCAAAAAAGAGTGTGTTTCTCTCTCCTTTGATGCCTCTCATCTCGCCACCCCTCTCCCCTCACGCACTAGCCCGACTGATCTCTCCTCGTCCACAGTGTGGCGCTGCGCACATGTGCCTTGGTACGACGGCTCTATTTCTTTTTCTTTTTAATTTTGAGAGGGTGGCTCTGTTCCTCTGGCGTGTTCGGCCGCCGCGTTGCTGTGGAGTAGGAGTAGTACATAGGAAGGAAACCACTTTGGTCCTCGGCGGCAAAAAGATTCAAACTTTTTCGGTTTCGAAATTTTCACTTGCTTCCCAAACAACAGGAGGGAAGGAGTATTCAAAAGACCGGCCATTCACTGTAGTACTTCTTATCTTATCTTTTTCATAAAAAACTATATAGTGTACGGATAACTTTGAACATGGACCGTTGGATCAAGACTGGCAAATCAAAACATTGATAACCGTTGGATCTTATTTTCCAGTATTAGGATCTAGAAGATTCTATTGATAGTCTTTAGCACAATGAAGGCTAGTGTGCGCAAACCTCAAAACACACTTCATTGCCTAGTTTCAGGGACCTTGTACTAAATGCATGTACTTGGATATAATTTACATTTTTTACGAGGTCCTTGATGTAACTTGTACTTACACCGACCATGTTAAACTGAAGCACGTCGCTCCGTGGGGGCCCTACCACAGTTAGAAGAAAATGCAACCCTCCCAATCATCACACAAATTGGACCACGGTTTCTTATATAATTCCATTTTTCAAGCTTCCTAGCTAAATTCGCACACTTCACTTACTTCTTTGTCGATTCACCAAAATTAGGTCAAACTTGAGCTACAAGTAAGCGCGGTAGATAAATTTCTCTTGAAATAAATGTAATTTGAGAGGTTGATGGGTGCATCTTCTTTTAGTAAACAATGTCGTCGATGTGAGTTTCCAACTATCAGGAAAGAATATCATTCTCAATTTCCTCAGTAATGACGAGATTGTCCTTTTTCGTAAAGAAAGTCCGAAGATTATGGATCCGAATGCCACAAGCCAAGGTTCCAGACATATTAAGTGGACCAACATATTTCACTTACGATTCCTATGTTTAATTTTATTAGTTATCAAACTTCGTCCTAGCTAACTCTGCCCGCTTGAATGACTTTATGCCGACTTATAGAAATTAGGTCAAATTGAACTACAAGAAAATTGTAGGTTTGATTTGAAAGTTTCATGATTTTTTTGAGGTAACCATCGGGGTAGGGGCGTTTAATATATCACAAACCACCACCAAGAGTTTTTATAACACGTTCCTCTTCTTGCTAAAATTCTACATGCTGACAATTTAACGGAATTAGGTCAAACTTGAGCTACCAGTAAGAGCGATAGATTGCTCTTGAGTTACTAGGTGTCTTTTCGAAGGTAGATGGGTGCATCTAATTTCTAGTAAACAATGCCATCAGTGTGAGTATCCAACTATCAGGAAAGAACATTCTTAATTTTATGAGTAGTGACGATGACGAGATTGTTCCTTTCCGTAAAGAAAGTCTGAAGAATATGGATCTGAATGCCACAAGCAGACCTTTCAAATATTTATATTGGATAGACATGTTGTACTTATGATTACCATGTTTTATTTTTTTTCAAACTTCGGCCTAGCTAACTCTGCCCACTTGAATGACTTTATGCCTATTTATCGAAATTAGGTCAATCTTGAACTACAGGAAATTGTAGGTTGCTTTGAAAGTTCCGCGATTTTCTTGAGGTAACCATCGGGGGGGGGGGGGGAATTTAATATGTCACGAACCACCACCGAGAGTTTTGAAAAAAGGTTCAACTTCTTGGTAAGATTTTTCATCTCGACAACTTAACAAAATTAGGTCAAACTAGAGGTACGAGTAAGTGCGAGAGATTTCTCTTGAATTAATTGTATTTTTATAGGTAGATGGGTGCATCTTATTGTAGTAAACAATGTCGTCGGTGAGACTTTCCAACTATCAGGAAAGAGCATTCTTGGTTTTTCGAGTGATGACGAGATCGTACCTTTTCATGAAGAAAGTTTGAAGAATATGGATTCGAATGCCATAAGCAGATCTTTCAAATATTTATAGTGGACCAACATGTTGTACTTACGATTCCAATGTTTATGTTTTCTCAAAATTTTGCCTAGCTAACTCTGCCCATGATGGCTAACATGGAGCCTGTTGGGAACCCCAAGAGCATGGTGTGAAGCAGCATAGCAGCAAGTTTTCCCTCAGTAAGAAACCGAGGTTATCGAACCAGCAGGAGGAAGAAAATGTCACAGAGGTGTCGCAAGCAACACGGAAAACTGCACAACACAAACTCAAGACTTTGCCCCAACGAATCAGTGAGGTTGTAAAGCTCACCGGTTTGCTGTAACAAAGGATTAAACGTATGGTGTGAAAGGTAATGGTTTGCAGCAAGTAAACAGGTAACAGTGGAAGATGTATTAATGGTAAAGATTGGACCGAGGTCCATAGTTCACTAGAGGTGCTCTCCTTAGATAAACAACATGGCATGAAGGGTAAACAAATTACAGCAGGGCAATTGACAGGAACTGAGCAAGGCATAACAATGCAATACTAATGACCCACAAGTATAGGGGATCGCAACAGTATGCGCAGGTAGTATTAACCAATTTATTGATTCGACACAAGGGGAGCCAAAGAATACTTGCAAGCCTTAACAGCTGAGTTGTCAGTTCAGCTGCACCTGGAAATAGTTCTTGCTCATAGAAGTTTATCAGTAGCAATAGTTTGTAGTAGCAACAACAACAGTGAAACATGAGCAATAGTAACAGTAACGGTAACAACAGGATTCGAGTGCGGTAGGCATAGGGATGGATGGACGGGCATTGCATGGACGAGTCTAAACATGTAACTTCAAGAACTAGGGCATTGCAGATAAATAATAACAAGCATCCAAGTACTAAACAATCTTAGGCATGTGCTCCAAATATAGTCATACGTGCTCGCAATGAGAACTTGCACAACATCTTCTGTCTAGCCAGCCCGTGGCAGCGGGGCTTCTAGGTAACTATTGGCAATCAAGGTGCTCCTTTTAATAGAGCACCAGAGCAAAGCATTAACACTCCATGAACACATGTGATCCTCACACCACAGACATCCCCTCCGGTTGTCCCAATTATTATCACTTTGGGGCCTTTGGATCTGGACAATGATATGTGTATACAACTTGTAGATAAGATCACAAACAATACTATCATAATGATTCAATAATAAGTTCATATCTGAGATCATGGCACTCGGGCCCTAGTGGCAAGCATTAAGCACAACAAGTTGCAACAAAGTAAAATAGCACAAGAAAAACTAGGCACTATGCCCTAACAGATCTTATTCGATTACATGATAGAACTCATCCAATCCCTACCATCCCCAAGCCTAAAGCGGGGGATTACTCACTCATGGATGAGGGAAACATCGATGGTTGATGGAGATGCATTGGTGATGACGATGGCGATGATCCTCTCCAAATTCCCCGTCCCGGCAGGGTGCCAGAACGAAGTTTCTGGATCCGAATCTTGGTTTCTAGTGGCGGCGGTGGAGCGGAACTCTTTCTGGAAAACTATCGAACCCCCCTCGGTTTTTAGGTCGAAAGGCAGCTTATAGGCGCAGAGGGAGGCTGAGGACCTGCCTGGGGTGGCCAAACCCCCACCAGGCGTGGGATCAGGTGGGACCGTGCCTAGGGTGGGTCTGGGCCCCCTAGGCCTCCTCTCTGTCCCACCTTCTAGCTCCGTGGATCTTCTGGTGAAATATAATTTTTCGTATATTTTCCGAAATTTTTCCTGACAGTTCATTTTCTGCACAAAAACAAGACACCAAGGTAATTCTGCTGAACACAGCGTCAGTCCGTGTTAGTTGTATCCAAATCACACAAGTTTAGAGAAGAAACAATAGCAAAGTGTTCGAGAAAGTAGATACGTTTTGGACGTATCAAATCCCCCCAAGCTTAGCTTATTTCTTGTCCTCAAGCAATTCATTTGAAAACTGAGTGCGATAAAAGAAATTTCACGAACACTTTGCTTCATATGATGTAAATAATATCATCACAAGAGTAGATGCTTAGACAATTCATAATAAAGAGTATGCAAATAAGTCTACTCAATAGTCATTGCAAGCTATGAAGAGAAACCAACTCAATAATAATAAGTAGCATGAAACATAAACATAAGCAACATTGCAATGCTCATAATAAGGTATGATAGAGTGGTATCTCGCTTGCCTTTGTTTGAAGAGCACAATATAAATGCCAAGGCACCTCTGAAGTTCACATGAATACTAGAAGTAAAGATATCAGAGATACAAGCATCACAGTCATGACATAATTAACCAAGTTTTGGAACAAACACAAGAATGACAACTATGCTCTCAAGAAGGTGCTCATAGAATAAGTGGTGACTCAACAAAGTTGTGAAAACGGTTTTGTGAAGGTTTGAAAGGATTCCCAATGCTGAAAGGAAGGTACTCATTATATTTGAGCTCTCATTGCCCCTATCATAGGCATCTTCATGTGGTTAAGGTGAAAGTGAGGTCCACTCTGAGTCATATGCTTGACATACCATACACTGGAAATCCCAAGTACCTTGAGTACGAGGGTCGCTCCGCATGCAACTCAACTTTGGTCACCTGAAAGTTCTTGTCATTGTAAATACATGCATATCATCGAGAACCGCCAATGGGGTACCCCTTGCACATGGTACAAGAGCTTTCCCATAACCAAAATGACAAGGCAAGCATACAATGAGCATCTCAGCAATCTTTTTATTTACCATATGCATAGCTTTTTATTGATGAAGCTTCATAGATACTCATTATAGTGATGCTGCAAGTTTCCACCATGATTAGGCATGACTTAGGCTAGCGGCCCAGGCATTTCTCTAACACAATGTATAAACTCCATGAACTCACAACCTCCCCTTTTATTTCACATCGTCGACATCCGTAAACAAAAGAGCAAGGAATCAACTGGATGAGATATCCAAAAAGTGTTGAAAGAGTTCCCCATGACAGCACGGTTCTGTTGACTCCCAGTATATAATTAGCAAGCATATAACTTTCATGGACTAGTCACAATGGTTCAGGATTATTAAGAGCAAGGAATAAAGTGTGCCATCAAGTTCGTGAGAGCTTTACTAACCAACTTTCTCAAAATAGACAAACATTTTATTTTGGAAGAAAACACGACATATGGAATATGCACTGAAATAGAAAAATGATGCTAATATGTAGGTATGGTGGACACAGCTGGCAATATTGGTTTTGGGGGAGTTGGAAGCACAGGTAGAGCATGTACTCAGTGCAAATGAAGGCTATCAATAGAGAGGGAGCGACAAACGAGAGAGCAATAGCTGTCATAATCATGCTTGCAACAAAACATGACTAACTACGGCATGAAAGTGATACAAGAACTCCTGAGGCAAAATAAATCATCGAGGCTTACTTACTATTGATTAGCCATATGAATGCGTGAGCATGTGCCAAGTCGATTCACATGAATAGTCAGAGGAGGATACCACAATATCATACCAAAATATGAATAAAACAATGCAAGCAAACATTCATATGACATGCTATAAACTATTAGCAAGCTGGAGCTAATCATAGACAAGCAAGAACTACTAAGCATCCATAATGACATACACCTTACACAAACAGGCTAAGCATGCTCACAATGATGAGTATATGTACAAAAATGAAACAAATAGAGTTCGTTATCAGCCTCTTACCACATCTCGAGTTGTCTTAATCTTCATTATTGCCCTTCACTTGTGTGACTTGAATAATTAACATGAAACAAAAATCCACTGAGGACGGCTTAACCCTGCAAAGAACTCACAAAACCAGAGAAGAACAACAAATATTTTTGGTGTTTTCAATTTTTTTAGAAACAAGCAAACAAAGAAAAGCCAAACAAAAACAAAGCAAACCAAACAAAGCAAACCAAACAAAGCAAAATGTTTTTGGATTTTTCTTTTTAGGCAAACCAAAGCAAAGGAGCAAAGAAACAAACCAAGAGAATTAACAAAAATATTTTTGGTATTTTTGGGTTTTTAGAAGAAGCAACAAAAACCAAAAAGAAAGCAAAACAATGGATATACAAAGAACCGACCAAGTATGATATATATATGAGTGCGATGTCGGTATACCTCCCCCCAAGCTTAGGATTTTTGCCTAAGTGGGGCTCAATAATGCGGATAGTAACCCCATGCTGGTGGGTCATCATAGGAATGATCATAGTCAGGCACCTGCAAAGAAGAAGAAGACGCGCCCCAATCAAATGAGGGATGCTGGTATGAAGAGTCTCCCAAGTTGGAGGGCTGAACCGAATTGTCTTCGGCGTCCTCTTCAACATTCTCCACTTGCTGGGAGAGTTCCCCCACATAAGTGTCAACCCCCTCCTCCGTAAGTGACCATCCTTGCCTGTTATCAAAGTTAAACAAAGCAGGTGCATGCAAATAAACTATTTTCTCAGTCCTACCCTTTCTCCGACCTTGTTGGGCAAAAGATATTTCATATGGTAAACTTCTCACATTAGCCCCCAAAGAAACAAAACCATGCTGAATTATAGATTCAATATCAAGCCTCTCTATGGGGAACTGAAAATCTGAAAAGTGAGGCTCTAAACCATGGAAAGCTAGCAACCTAGAAGCAATGAGACCTCCACAAATTCCACCCTTCTCACGGTTGGTGGTGAGACGGTGAGCTATCAAAGCACCCAAACTATACGAACTATTCCTATTCACAGCAGCTGCAATAAAAGCTATATCAAAAGAAGACAACTTTCTAGCAGTCTTTCTAGCAAGAACACACTTGGTAATGAAATAGGCAAAGTATCTAATAGCTGGGAGCTAAATGTTCCGAATTTTACCACTTTCCTTTGAGAAGTTGAAACCTTGGCAAATCTCAGCATACAAATCAACAAGTGACTTGGGCCTCTCCTTGATCTTCTCACAAGATCCCCACTGAGGTACTCTAATTGCTGCACAGAAATCAGCAAAAGGTAGGTCGACAAGTATATTATATATTTTGTAATGGACCATGGGATTAGCAGTATACCAAGTAAACCGGAAGTCCTGCACAAAAGCCATGGTTAGCTTAACATATTGGATTGGTTCACCTTCAAAAAAGTGTTCCAACCCTGCATTTGTAACCATAGTTTGGAAATCTTGGAGGATCCCCGTAGCTCTCATAAATTCATGGCATGGATATATGGAGGGGAAAACTGCCTCCTCTCGATGAACCCTCATTGGCTCATGCACCATCAAGTCATATTGATTCAGTGGATAAGCACTCATCTTCCTTGCTGAAATTTTTAAACAACTATCAAACCAAGTGATTTCTAAGTTGATAAATGATGATCAACTACTATAGGAACTTGCTAGAGTGCTACACATGCATCAAAACAAAGTTTCTAAGCAAATAACAAGCATGCAAGATCAAACAATCTGTCACCTATAGTAGCAAAATACTGAAGATACAATCTACCAATCACAAATCTAATTGGGCAAGTGGAGGAGGCACATACCAAGGAGAAATCCCTCCAAAAAATCAGCACTTGAGATGGGCTGAACAAGTAGATCGAAAATCACGAGCAAGAACAGCAAGAACTCGAGCTTGAGCAAGTTTTCCGGTGTTTTTCGAGAGAGAGAAAGAAGGTGGCTTTGAGGAGGCAACCTGGAGGGGCCCAGGTGGGCCAACCCCCCCTAGGTGCCACCCCTAGGTAGGCCGCGCCTACCCTGGGTGTGGTGCCCTGGGGTGGCCCCCTGGGTCACTTCAGGTGTCTCTCTGCCCCTTTTTCCGAGGAAAGTTTTATCTTGAATTTTCTGGGATTTTTCGGGAAACTTTATTTTTGGCCAATTTTCAGGGTATGAAAATTGATTTTCTCGCAGAAACAATTTTTTTCAAAAGAAGCAAAAGCAAACCAAAAGCCAAACTACAGGATCTCTTAGAAACTCAAACAAGCAAACAACTAGCAAAACTAAAACTAAATCAAAGACTAGGAAGGAGAAAGGAAAAAGAAAGCAAGTATAACCACAGTGGAAACATTATTTTGTTCATAAAAATCCTTTTTTAACAAGGTTGATCAAGTCTTGTTACCAAAACAATTTTATATGAAGAAAAAATTTGCATTCCACAAGGTGATTATGTTACCTCATACTTGATAGCAATGGTCCCAATCATAATAGTTTCAAAAATTTCTTGTGGAATGGGACAATATATTTCTCCAACCTTGATGCTCTCAATATTTTCAATGGAATTCAGGCAATAGCTTCTAACAACCTTCTTCGGGAAATATACAGTGTGCTCCTTGTCATTAATATTAAATGTTACTTTTCCTTGATTACAATTGATGACAGTACTTGCAGTATTAAGAAAAGGTCTCCCAAGAATAATAGACATATTATCATCTTCAGGCATTTCAAGCACACCAAAATCAGTAAGAACCATGCAATTATGATCAACTTGAACAGGAACATCCTCACATATACCAACAGTAATAGTAGTTGACTTATCATCCATTTTCAAAGAAATATCAGTTGGTATCAACGTTTCTAGGTGGAGTCTCTTATAGAGAGAAAAAGGCATAACACTAACTCCAGCTCTCAAGTCACATAAAGCAGTTCTAACATAATTATTATTAATGGAGCAAGAAATAGTTGGTATACTTGGATCACCAAGTTTCTTTGGAACCTTACCATTGAAGGAATAATTAGCAAGCAAAGTAGAAATCTCCTCATTAGGAATCTTCCTTTTATTAAAGACAATATCCTTCATATACTTTGAATAAGGAGGCAACTTAATAGCATCAGTCAAAGGAATTTGCAAGAATAAAGGCTTCATCCACTCACAAAACTTGTTGTAGTGTTCTTCCTCCTTTGACTTGTGTTTTTACCTGGAAAAGTCATAGGTTTCTGCACCCAAGGTTCTCTCTCTTTACCATGTTTATTAGCAATAAAATATTCCTTGGTGTACCTAGTGTTCTTAGTGTGCATCTCAGGTTCTTCCTCACCTTCCTCCTTATTAGGAGACTCATTTTTATCATTACCACTCTCAGTTTCAGCATCAGAGATAGATATACTATTAGGACCTATAGCAGGTTCAAGTGGTTCCTCAACTACTTTATGTTTCTTTTTCTTTCTCTTACGGGGACTACCACTATCCTCACCTTGTTGAGAATCCTTCTCTATTCTTTTAGGGTGTCCTTTAGGATATAAAGGATCTTGAGTAGCTATACCACTCCTAGTTCTAATTCCATAAGCATGTTTATCTCCTGAAGCATTAACTAGCATATCCTTTTGTACCTTAGCAAGTTGATCAAGTTGGGTTTGAACCATTTGAAAGTGTTTACAAAGCATTTTAATATCATTGGAAGTTCTTTCCACAATATCTTTCAACTCATGGATAGCTCTAGAGTTTTTTCCAATAAATGATTCTGAACTTGTTTATTAAAATACCCTTGCTTAACAATAAAAGTGTCAAGTTCCTCTAAACATTGATCAGGAGGCTTACCATAAGGAATATCACCTTCATCAAAGTGTTGGAGAGAGTGTACCTCAATAGTAGATGAGTGGGGAATTGGATTACATAATTCTTCTATAGGAGTTAGATTCTTCACATCCTCAGCTCTAATACCTTTCTCCTTTAGACACTTCTTAGCTTCCTTCATCACTTCATCATTTAATGCAATAACTCCCCTCTTCTTTGTTGTTGGTGCTGGAATTGGTTCAGGAACAACTGGTTCAGGAGTAATAGGCTTAGGCGTATTCAGCTCAGTTGAAGTCCAATCATCATAATTCTTGCTTATCTTGGTCATTAGTTCTTCAGCATCTGTAGGAGTCCTATTCCTGAAAACACAATCAGCAAAGCTATCTAGGTAGGTCCTAGAATCATCAGTTAGTCCATTATAATAAAGATCAAGAAGCTCATTCTTAGGTAATGGACATCCAGGATGTGCATGAATCAAGGCACAGAACCTTGTCCATGACTCAGGCAATTTCTCTTCTTCTCCCTGTTTAAAATCAAAAAGTTTCTGCAAAGCAGCATGTCTAGCACTGGGAGGAAAATATTTCTGGAAGAAAGAAGCAATCAAGAAATCAGGGCTATCAATGGAACCAATAGGCAATCTATTAAACCAAGCCCTAGCTTCTCCTTTTAGTAAAAAAGGGAAGATCTTAGCAACAAAGTACTTGTGCATCTAAAAATCATCAGAGAACAAAGCACTCATAGTAGAAAGCTCATTCATATGAGCCACAGCACTCTCAGTTTTAGTACCACAAAAAGGTTCTTTCTCAACAATATCTAAGTAAGATAAATCAAGAGAGAAATCATAATCTTCATCTTTGATATCTATGGGAGAAGTGGCAAACTTAGGATCAGAGGACATCTTAGGCATAATAGTACGTCTAGCAAGGGGACTCTTAATAGCACTAGTACCATGTGTGTTTCAACACTCTTCAACAAAATCATTAGTGAACTCAATGTAACCATCATTAATATCATAACTCTCACTAGCCTCAGGTGAGCTAACAGGTGTAACAATGTCTTCACTAGGAGTTTTGGTATTTCCTAGACTAGCCATAGTAGCATCTAGAAAAGGACCTAATGAACCACTCGCATCAAGCACAGTAGAAGTAACATCATGAGTATCAAAAGCAGTTTCAGGCTTAGCAGTAGTAGCAGTGTGTGTAGGATGAGTATGTGGTGGTGGTGTGACAAGCTTACTTATAACAGACGGTGAATCAAGAGTAGCAGAGGTGTTTAGGACTGTACCTCATCTTGTAGTGGATGGTAAAATAGGGAACTTTCCATCACGAGACTTCCCCATGATGAAAGGAGTAGCAGTGAACAATAATAGATCCAAGTGAACTCAAAAATAAAGCTATGCTCCCCGGCAACGGCGCCAGAAAATAGTCTTGATGACCCACAAGTAGAGGGGATCGCAACAATCTTCGCGGGTAGTATTACCCAATTTATTGATTCGACACAAGGGGAGCCAAAGAATACTTGCAAGCCTTAACAACTCAGTTGTCAGTTCAGCTGCACCTGAAAATAGTTCTTCCTCACAGAAGTTTATCAGTAGCAACAGTTTGTAGTAGCAACAGCAACATCAACAGCAACAGTGAAACAAGATCAATAGTAACAGTAACAGAAACAGTAGGATTCGAGTGCGGTAGGCATATGATGGACGGACGGGAGTTGCATGGACGAGTCTAAACATGTAACTTCAAGAACTAGGGCATTGCAGATAAATAATAACAATCATCCAAGTACTAAACAATCCTAGGCATGTGCTCCAAATATAGTCATACGTGCTCGGAATGAGAACTTGCACAACATCTTCTATCCAGCCAGACCGTGGCTGCGGGGCCTCTAGGGAATTACTGGCAATTAAGGTGCTCCTTTTAATAGAGCACCGGAGCAAAACATTAACACTCCGTGAACACATGTGCTCCTCACACCACAGCCATTCCCTCCGGTTGTTCCAATTATTATCACTTTGGGGCCTTTGGATCCGGACAATGATATGTGTATACAACTTGCAGATAAGATCACAAACAATACTATCATAATGATTCAATAATAAGTTCAGATTTGAGATCATGGCACTCGGGCCCTAGTGACTAGAATTAAGCACAACAAGTTGCAATAAAGTCAAATAGAACAAGAGAAACTAGGAACTATGCCCTAACAGATCTTATTCGATTGCATGATAGAACTCATCCAATCCCTACCATCCCCAAGCCTATAGCGGGGGACTACTCACTCATGGATGAGGGAAACATCAATGGTTGATGGAGATGCGTTGGTGATGACGATGGCGATGATCCTCTCGAAATTCCCCGTCCCGGCAGGGTGCCAGAACGGAGTTTCTGGATCCGAATCTTGGTTTCTGGTGGCGGCGGCGGAGCGGAACTCTTTCTGGAAAACTATCGAACCCCCTCGGTTTTTTGGTTGAAAGGCAATTTATAGGCGCAGAGGGAGGCCGAGGAGCTGCCTGGGGTGGCCAAACCCCCACCAGGCGCGGGATCAGGTGGGCCCGTGCCTGGGGTGGGTCTGGGCCCCCAGGCCTCCTCTGTGTCTCCCCTTCTAGCTCCATGGATCTTCTGGTGAAATATAATTTTTGGTATATTTTCCGGAATTTTTCCTGACAGTTCATTTTCTGCACAAAAACAAGACACCAAGGTAATTCTGCTGAACACAGCGTCAGTCCGTGTTAGTTGTTTCCAAATCACACAAGTTTAGAGAAGAAACAATAGCAAAGTGTTCGAGAAAGTAGATACGTTTTGGACGTATCAAATACCAGACAAAAAGATCCTATGAGATTCGCTTGGGCAATACAACAATATACATAGACCGTTATCCAACTGCTTCTATGACTATGTAAGACCCCACCTTTATAAAGGTAAATGTCCCTGTGATTGCAATTCTAGTCCCTGGATCAAATGCTAGCATCCACAGTTTAAGATGAAGTACACATAAACAAAGGTCATTATTACAACGTCATTCCAGAGATAACATAGTCTTTTACAACTCCATGGCCATAGGCTAGTACACGAGTTTTAACTTAACAATATAAATAAAAGTCTTCATCTTCATGTGCCACAGGCAAGCATGTTGAGTGTAGACTCATAACCCTAATTCTCATCAGAGTAACCTGCAACATCACAAGTTACAGCCATAGTGGATCAATACATTGGAATAGTATTGGCAATTGATACCTTAGTAGAATAATAGTATCTAGCTTCTACATGAATTTGGCTAAGTGTAGCTTAGGCTTGCTTTGCTCAAAATAGGTTTTACCTATCAGTTGAAAACACTAAGTTTTTGTTTGGCAAAACAACTCCCAAGGAACCACCAATAGACATTGGTGAACCTCACCCTTGTTCAACCACAAGTTTTAACTTAGAAATTGGGATGAGGAGATTCTTGATAGCTTCCATGTCTTTATGATCAAATTGTCCATTACCGGGGACACGACTAAGAACTTAGTTTCTTCCTTCTGCAGAGGTGGTGCACTTTCCCCAAAAGACTTGATTTTCACCAAGACAGGACCTTTCAGAAGCCTTCCCTTAGACCAAATGGACGCGTTCCAAACCTATCACCCACTACCACCAACTGTCCAAATGGCTAAGTTATTGCAACCTATATGACCCAGGCAGAGCCCATAATTCCATGTGGTTGCACTAGAAGATTCTTAACATTTGGCATCTCAAATCCCTTTGTTCCTGGGTGGCAATCCACAAGTGAGATACACAGGGTAGACCATTGGAAAATGGGCCCTGGTAACCACTCAACCAAAATCCACCAAGCAATTACCATTCCACCTAGGTATTTCATTCACTTAGTTGTTTTATTAAGCAAAACATAAGTCCAAGACTTAGAAATATTTTCCATAGAATGTGTATATAAACCACCCTTGGTTGCTACTAGCTAGGCTAAGCATGGCAATTGCAAGTATCTTAACTTAGAGAAAATTCTAACAATTCTACAACTACTAGGATTTCCCAAGCATAGCATATAGATACTTAGCAAAAATTATCATGCAAGTCCTATACAAAATATTTCTAATGCATAGTAAAAATATTGGGACAAAAGTATGAAGCACCACTTTCCTTGGTAGTTAGGGGAGTATCAACAATCCTCACAGTCACAATCACCACTAGCACCAAAATCTACACATAAAATGATAGCACCAAATTCACATACCAAAATAATCAAACAAAAATATATGAATGCATGCAAGTGCCATGTGATGATTTTTCTAAACCAAACAAGACAAGTGAAACAGTATTGAGCAATAAACAAAACAATTATACACTAAATAAACTTAATTTGGCCCTTAAAACATTTTCCAAATAATTTTTTTTATACACAAAATATGCCTACAAATGTCTCTGCATAAAATTCTAATTTACCCGAGGAAAAATAAAAAATAAAGCCCATAGATGTGTAGGATTTTTTTTTTGATTCCAATGGTATATTATTTGTAAATTTTGGATAAACAGATCAAAAGTTATTGAATTTACAAGTTTAAACAACTAATAGATCTAAATTCATATTTTAAATCTAAAACCTAGCCATGCGGCAGCCTCTGATTGGTGCGTACCGGTTCGGCCGGATCACGCTCACGGACCGTAGGATCTAACTAACGATGCACGGCCTAGATTTGTTCGTACCGCTTTGGCTAAAATCTAATCGTGGCCTTTGGATCTAGATCCAATGGATTAGACCTATCTGACCAGGATCCAGCGGCGCGAATGGCGCAGGCGGCGGTGACGGCTCTGGCGGCGACACGCCGGCGAGGTTAGAGGTGCAGGGGGTTGCGCTAGTGCTTACCGAGACCGCGAGGACATGGAGATGCTCAACGTGCAAACGGACAGGGTCAGGGCGCACGGACGCAGCAGCAGGACCTCGTCGTAGTTCGTCCGCGCGTCGGGTGCTCACTGTCGGAGTCGAAGACGACGACCTAGGGCGCAAGGGATCAAACGACAAGCGTTAACAGATGCGCAAGACATTGGCGAACACAACTGCGTGAACTAGATACAGAGGGGGACACAGGGCTCACCAGAATGGCTCGTCGGAGTCGAGCTTAGCTTCGGGCGCTTGCAGATGATGACGAGGGCGATGACCTGGGGCGATTCAGGACAAATGGAAAACATGAGAAGATGCGCAAGGCGATGGCGAAGAAGCTCGTGTGAACCAGAGGGCAAGGCACGCTCGAGACTCACCGTGATAGCTCGCCGGAGTTCTTCGGTGCTGCGGCGGTGTAGGGCGAAATTCGTGGAGCCTGGCGGCGCTTCGGGCTGGTTGTGTTGGGGGGAAATGGCCTCAAGGGGGAGGCGATTAAGTAGCCAGAGCGGGGGCGAGGATTGCGCACGAAATCATCGGCATTTACTCGAATTATGACGCGACAGTGAAGGAGGAGGAAGAAACGGCGAGGCCGAGTCGTGGGCGGGGTTTGGGGACGATGCTGACGCGGCAGGTGGGTCCGGAGTGTCAGCGAGGGAGGGGTGTGCGAGTGGGTGAGAAACAGAGAGAGAGAAACCTCAGGTGGGCTGGCTAATGGGCTGGATCCAGTACTGGGCCAGTTTGGCAACGCTGGCCCTTTTCCTTTTCTTTTTTTGTTTTGATTTTCTAGAATCATTTTCAAATGTTTTTCAAATGAATTTGAATTCAAATTTTCTCTGGATTTTTGTAGGATGAATCATGCACATATTTGAGTATTAAACATTGCTGTTCACTCAAATTTATATTGGTCCATTGAAATTTAAAACAAACCTTGCCTTTAACATTTATTTATAATAGGCATATGAATAGTTTTGAATTCATATTTTGTTTTGAAAACTTTGACCAAGATTTGGAAATATCAAACAGTCCTATGTTCAAATATTTTCTGGTCAAAACAAATATTCTCATTTTAGAGAGTAGCAATAGAGCCATTGTTTTGCTTACATAAAATAATAGACAACAAATGCTTCTGTTTTTGAAATCTTATTTGAAAATGATCCTAAAATGATTATGAATGCATGAATGATATGCAAACTTTGAAATCATGATTTTTGGGATGTTACTAATCTAACCCCCTTAAGGTGAATCTCGCCCTCGAGATTCGGATTGGCTAGCAAATAGGTGAGGGTGGTCTTTCCGAAGATCATCTTCTCTTTCCCATGTTGCTTCTTCCTCAGAATGATGGTTCCACTATACTTTGCAGAATTTGATAGTCTTTGTCCGAGTAACTCTTTCTGCCGTCTCAAGAATCTTGATAGGTTTTTCTTCATAAGTGATATCACTTTCCAATTGGATCTCTTCCAAAGGTATATTATCCTTCAAAGAAGTCTCTTCCATCTCCGGATGGCATTTCTTTAGTTGACTCACATGAAACACATTGTGAACGGCAGACAATGATTCAGACAATTCAATCTCATATGCTACTTCTCCTTTACGGCTCAGAATCTTGAATGGTCCAACATATCTTGGGGCCAATTTTCCTTTGACTCCAAATCTCTTCACTCCACGAAGTGGTGTCACTCTAAGATATGCTCTATCACCCACCTCATAGGTGACTTCCCTACGCTTGGGATCTGCGTAGCTCTTTTGTCGGGACTGTGCTATCTTCAATCTGTCCTTTACTAACTTGACTTTCTCTTCAGCTTCTTTGATTAGTTCTGGCCCGAACAAGTTTATTTCTCCAACACCATTCCATAACAATGGTGTAGTACACTTTCTCCCATAGAGAAATTCAAACGGTGCCATCTCAATACTGGCTTGATAGCTGTTGTTGTAAGAGAATTCTGTGTAAGGCAGACTTTCATCCCAACTAGCACCATAATCTAGGGCACATTCCCTCAACATATCCTCTAAAATTTGGTTGGTTCTTTCTGTCTGTAAGTCAGTCTAGGGATGAAAAGCAGTACTGAATTCCAATCTCGTTCCCAATGACTCATGCAGTTGCCTCCAAAAATGGGAAGTGAACTGAGTTCCCCTATCAGACACAATACTCTTGGGTACTCCATGTAGACACACAATCCTATTCATATAGATCTTGGCCAACTTAGCACCTGTATAGGTTTTCTTCACGGGTATGAAATGAGGCACTTTAGTTAGACGATCCACTACTACCCAAATAGAATCATATCCTGATCTGGTCCTTGGAAATCCGGTGATGAAATCCATGCCAATCTTGTCCCACTTCCAATCAGGAATAGGTAATGTTGTAACAATCCTGCTAGTTTCTGAAGTTCGGCTTTCACTCTAGTACATACATCACACAAAGCAATATGTTCGTCGATGTCCTTCTTGAGATTATTCCACCAAAATCTTTCCTTCACATCCATGTACATTTTGGTGTTACCCGGATGAATGGAATATGGTGAGTTGTGTGCTTCTTGTAAAATCAGTTTCCGAAGTTCCGGATCTTGCGGAATACAGATACGTTTTCCATACCATAAAGTACACTGTTCATCTTCATGGAATCCTTTGGCTTTTCCTTTGCCAATCTTTACCTTAAGCTCTTCAATTTCCTTGTCCGTCTTTTGGGCTTCCTTGATTTTGTACAACAAAGTGGGTTGAACATCCAATGACATGAGATGTCCCTCAGGCACAATCTGCAATCTGAGATCTTTGAATTGGGCACACAGATCATCTGACAATTCTCCCTTAGTAAGGCCATTCACATAAACCTTACGTCTTAATACATCCGCTACAACATTTGCTTTACCGGGGTGGTATTACAAACTCAAGTCATAGTCCTTGATGAGTTCCAGCCATCTTATTTGTCTCATGTTGATTTATTTCTGAGTGAAGATATATTTCAAACTTTTGTGATCCGTGAACACTTCACATCGCTTTCCCAAAAGATAATGTCTCCATGTTTTGAGTGCATGGACAACAGAGGCTAACTCTAAATCATGAGTAGGATAATTCACTTCATGAGTTTTGAGCTGTCTCGAGGCATAAGCCACAACTTTCCCTTCTTGCATCAGAACTGCACCTAATCCTTGATTAGATGCATCACAATAAACTTGGAAATCCTTCTCCAAATCTGGCAGACATAAGACTGGTGCTGTCACTAGTCTCTTCTTTAATTCTTGGAAACTAAGTTCACATCCTTCAGTCCAATCAAATTTCTTGTCTTTCGTTAGTAACTCCGTCAATGGCTTAGCTACCTTTGAGAAATTCTCAATGAACCTTCTATAGTATCCTGCCAAGCCAAGGAAACTACAAACTTATTTCACTGACTTAGGAGATTCCCACTCAGTTACAGCCGACACTTTTGCGGGATCAACGGCTACACCATCTCCTGACACAATGTGTCCAAGAAATCCAACCTCATTCAGCCAGAATGCACACTTGCTGAATTTGGCATACAGCTTATGCTCTCTAAGCTTCTCAAGTATCAAACGCAAATGTCCTTCATGCTCTTCATTACTCTTGGAGTAGATCAAAATGTCATCGATGAAAATGACAACAAACTTGTCAAGAAACTCCATGAACACCTTGTTCATCATATTCATGAAGTAGGCTGGTGCATTGGTCAAACCAAATGGCATCACGGTGTACTCATACAATCCATACCTAGTGGTGGAAGCAGTCTTAGGTATGTCTTGTTCCCTTATCTTAAGCTGAAAATAGCCTGACCGGAGATCAATCTTTGAGAACACACGGGCTCCTTCTAACTGATCAAACAAGTCATTGATTCTAGGCAAAGGATATTTGTTCTTGATAGTCACCTCATTGAGTGAATGATAATCTATGCATAACCTTTGACTTCTATCTTTCTTTTCAACAAACAAGACTGGTGCTCCCCAAGATGAAGAACCTGGTTGAATAAATCCTTTCTACAACTGTTCTCCAAGTTGTTTCTTGAGTTCCTTCAACTCATCAACTGACATCTTGTAAGGTCTCTTTGCTATTGGTCCTGATCCTGGTTGCAAGTCAATCAGAAACTCCACATCTCTATCTGGTGGCATTCCCGACAATTCTTCCGGAAACACATCTGGAGTTTCTCTGACAATTAGCACACTATCTATGCTAACCCCCTTAAGGGAATTTAGCTTACTCCCTTTTGATTCGAAGTTAGTCTTGAATCTAATCCTTTTATTATCCGGGGTTGTGAGTGTGACAGTATGATTGGCACAATCTAGCACTCCATTGTACTTAGTCATCCAATCCATTCCCAAAATGACATCCAATCCCTGGGAATTTAGGATTATCAAATTAACGGGAAACTTATTCTTCCCAAATTCTATGACTAGATCATGACATCCTGAGTTCACTATCATTTCTCCACCAGGAGAACTTACTTTTATAGGACACCCAATAGTTTCAACTGGAAGTTCATTTCTATCAACAAATGCTCTTGATATGAATGAATGTGATGCGCCAGTATCAAAAAGAACAAGTGCTGGAACAGAATTGAGTTTGAACTTACCAGCCACAGCATCAGGTTCCTCATATATTTCTTCCACATTGATGTGGTTCACTTGTCCCTTCTAGAAAGGGTTGGGCTTGGTGGTTCCTTCGACCTTCTTCTCTGGGCACTCATTAGCATAGTGCCCCATCTTCTTACACTTGAAGCATTCAACCTGACTGATATCTCTCTTTGTAGGCTGACTTCCACTTCCACTTCCACCTCCATTGTGGTGACTCTTGTGTCCACTCTTGTGGTTCTTGTACTTGTCATTATCATGACTACGGTGATGCTTGTTGTCATGATGGCGGTTGTGGCTGTGGTGGTTGTTGTACTTTCCATGTTTGTGGGATCCAGAACTCCCACTATCATCATGATGGGAACGCTTATGAGACGATCACGAGCTGTGCTTATCAAAGCTGTGTTTTCTCTTCCTGCCCTCAACCTGTTTCATCTTGTTCTCCAAGATGGTAGCCTTGTCACAAAGTGATTGGTAGGTTGGGACATAGGCAAAAAACAGCTGCAGATTCAGTCCTTCGAGGAATTTCTCCTTCCTCTTGGCATCAGTATCAACTTCATCCGATGCATAACGCGCCAAATTGTTGAATTCCTCAATATACTCAGCCACGCTACGGTGACGCTGTTTCAGGTTGTGGAACTCCTTCTTCTTCAAATTCATCACTCCGGATGAGATGTGAGCTGTACGGAATCCATCAAAAAGATAGCCCATGTCACATCCTCAATGGGAGTGGTGATCTGAAAGTTATCCCACCAGGTTGCTGCTGGCCCTTCCAACAGATGTGCTGCAAACCTGACCTTCTCTTCGTCGGTGCAGCCGACAGTCACTAAATCCTTGTTCACTGAACGTAGCCACCACCATTGGATCAGTGGTTCCTGAGAACTTTGCAGGCCTCAGTCTCAGAAATCTGGTGAGCATGTCAAATCCTGGCGGATTATTCTGGTTGTTGTTGTTGTTGTTGTTGTTGTTGTTGTTGTTGTTGTTGTTGTTGTTGTTGTTGTTGTTGTTGTTGTTGTTGTTGTTGTTGTTTGGGTTGGGGTTGGCACGTCGAGGAGGCATCTGTGGTTTTCATAAGGATAAGAATGAGATACCCATAGATGCTTAACATGCACAATACATCACATACTCAATCACAATAACCAAGCATCAAAATAACATAGAGTTTGAACGACATAAACAACAAGTTTGGAAATGCAACACACCATAGCAAGCCACCCACATGTTGGATGGTCATTGCGACTCAATAATCAAAAATATGGTAGATGAAAGATAATAGAGTAGTCTACACTACTCCTCCGCATCAATCTCTATGTCAACGAGGGTAAGACCTGCATTCTCCATGGCAGTCTTGTACTCATCAACACTAGTAGTCAAGGCCTCTATCTTGGCCCTAAGAGCCCTCTTCTGTGAGCGAAGCCTCTCGATCACTCCCTGCTGATGCTCAAGCTCAAAGTCCTTGGCCTCTAACTCTTCCTTCATCTCTCGGATCTTCTTATTCCTATCTTGGAATCTTTTCTCCTGGCTCTTGAACTTCTTGTCCTGGCTTTCAAACTTGGCCTCCATTTCCTTGACTATCTCGTCTTTCTCCGCGAAGAGCTTGTCCTTCTCACGAAGCTGAACCTGGAGCTCGTCATTGCTAAGCATGACGTTGGTCCTATAAGTATCTAGGTGTCTAATAAGACCCTCTAGGTCCTGGAGGTATAGCCGAATCGGCTCCATCGTCTCTCTAGCAGCATCCTCGTACTCTATAGCTTCACCCTCCTTGTTGCGTCTCCCGAAGGGGTGAAAGTAAAGACCTCTAAGCTCGGCGGAGTGTCTCCCTACCAGGCGCCCAAGTAACTCCTGCATGACTACATCTAAGCCTTTGTCCTTGTCGTCATGCATCAGCTTGAAGGTGATGGTCTCCGTGGTTGGCTCTGTCTGGCGTCCCGGCTGAGTGACTCTGAAGCCCCACATGTCCTTCCTCTCAAACTTGGCGAGTGGAAGTGTCATGATGCTAGGAAGTGGAAGGTTGAGCACACTAGTGAGCTCAATGAGACGAGTACCAAAACGAGTTCCCTTGAACTCCTCGGCCGTGTTGATAATATCATTAGGCATCTATTTTTTATAAGATAGAGAAAAGTTAGAATCAACATCAAATAGAGAAAAATCACAAAACAAAATATCTCAAGCACATCTTTTGCAACAATCACACAAGTCATGGCATACACAAATCCATTACAAGCATCAAAGGTTCAACATAACTTAGACAAATTTTTGGAAGGAAAATGATAAGTGTGGTGGTCCAACTAACAGAGTACATTACAATCCCCACTCACTTGCCAAGTTAGATATCAGGGCATCCCTAGAGGCAATCTGTCGATCTTGATCACATGATTCCATTGCTAAATCTATGATGTCTTCTCTTAGACGTTGGTTAGCAGCCTCTAAGTCCTGGGTACGCTTCTTTTCTTCCCTTGCATTTCTGAGTTGGTGACCATGCAGAATCCTGACTCCTTGTGGTTGTCTTCCTTGTTTTTGTACAAGTGAAGTTGCACCCACCAGTACTCTTCTCCTTCATCCATCACAGGAAAACCTTTGTACACAGTTGCACCATTTATCCCCATGGTAACCATAAGGTTCTTGAGGGACTTGGGAAATTCAGTCTCACACTCCAAAGTCATGGTCATGAGTGGTCCCTTCCTCACGGCTTCGTTGATGGAGTTCATCTACAAATAGAGATGAGAAATAAGATTAGAAAAGTTTACGAGAAGAAAAAGACAAGTGTGGAATTATTTCAAAGTGTTGAAAATTTTACCTTAGTGGTTTCCAATCCAATCCTAGGGTCATAATCCTACAGGCAACACAATGCTCTGATACCATCTGTAAGACCCCACCTTTATAAAGGTAAAGGTCCCTGTGATTGCAATGCTAGTCCCTGGATCAAATGCTAGCATCCACAGTTTAAGATGAAGTACACAGAAACAAAGGTCATTATTACAACGTCATTCCAGAGATAACATAGTCTTTTACAACTCCATGGCCATAGTCTAGTACAAGAGTTTTAACTTAACAATATAAATAAAAGTCTTCATCTTCATGTGCCACAGGCAAGCATGTTGAGTGTAGACTCATGACCCTAATCCTCATCAGAGTAACCTGCAACATCACAAGTTACAACCAAAGTGGTTCAATACATTGGAATAGTATTGGCAAGTGATACCTTAGTAGAATAATAGTATCTATCTTCTACATGAATTTGGCTAAGTGTAGCTTAGGCTTGCTTTGCTCAAAATAGGTTTTACCTATCAGTTGAAAACACTAAGTTTTTGTTTGGCAAAAAAAACTCCCAAGGAACCACCAATAGACATTGGTGAACCTCACCCTTGTTTAACCACAAGTTTTAAATTAGAAATTGGGATGAGGAGATTCTTGATAGCTTCCATGTCTTGATGCTCAAATTGTCCATTACCGGGGACACGGCTAAGTATTTAGTTTCTTCCTTCTGCAGAGGTGGTGCACTTTCCCCACAAGACTTGATTTTCACCAAGACAGGACCTTTCAGAAGCCTTCCCTTAGACCAAATGGACGCGTTCCAAACCTATCACCCACTACCACCAATTGTCCAAATGGCTCAGTTATTGCAACCTATATGATCCAGGCAGAGCCCATAATGCCATGTGGTTGCACTAGAAGCTTCTTAACATTTGGCATCTCAAATCCCTTTGTTCCTGGGTGGCAATCCATAAGTGAGATACACAGGATAGACCATTGGAAAATGGGCCCTGGTAACCACTCAACTAAAATCCACCAAGCAATTACCATTCCACCGAGGTGTTTCATTCACTTAGTTGTTTTATTAAGCAAAACATAAGTCCAAGACTTAGAAATATTTTCCATAGCATGTGTATATAAACCACCCTTGGTTGCTACTAGCTAGGCTAAGCATGGCAATTGCAAGTATCTTAACTTAGAGAAAATTCTAGCAATTCTACAACTACTAGGATTTCCCAAGCATAACATATAGATACTTAGCAAAAATTATCATGCAAGTCCTATACAAAATATTTCTAATGCATAGTAAAAATATTGGGACAAAAGTATGAAGCACCACTTGCCTTGGTAGTTAGGGGAGTAGCAACAATCCTCACATTCACAATCACCACTAGCACCAAAATCTACACATAAAATGATAACACCAAATTCACATTCCAAAATAATCAAACAAAAATATATGAATGCATGAAAATGCCATGTGATGATTTTTCTAAACCAACAAGACAAGTGAAACAGTACTGAGCAATAAACAAAACAATTATACACTAAATAAACTTAATTTGGCCCTTAAAACATTTTCCAAATAATTTTTTTTATACACAAAATATGCCTACAAATGTCTCTGTATAAAATTCTATTTTAACAGAGGCAAAATACAAAATCAAGCCCATAGATGTGTAGGATTTCTTTTTGTGATTCCAATGGTATATTATTTGTAAATTTTGGATAAACAGATCAAAACTTATTGAATTTACAACTTTAAATAACTAATAGATCTAAATTCAGATTTTAAATCTAAAACCTAGCCACGCGGCAGCCTCTGATTGGTGCGTACCGGTTTGGCCGGATCACGCTCACGGACCGTAGGATCTAAATAACGATGCACGGCCCAGATCTGTTTGTACCGCTTCGGCTAAAATCTAATCGTGGCCTTTGGATCTAGATCCAATGGATCAGACCTATCTGACTAGGATCCAGCGACGCGAATGGCACAGGCAGCGGCGACGGCTCTGGTGGCGACATGCCGGCGCGGTTAGAGGTGCAGGGGGGTTGCGCTAGTACTTACCAAGACCGTGAGGACGTGGAGATGCTCAACGTGCAGACGGACACGGTCGGGACGCACGGACACAACAGCAGGACCTCGTCGGAGTTTGTCCGCGCGTCAGGTGCTCACTGTCGGAGTCGAAGACGACAACCTAGGGAGCAAGGGATCAAACGGCAAGCGTTAACAGATGCCCAAGACATTGGTAAACACAGCTGCGTGAACTAGAGACAGGGGGGATACGGGGCTCACCGGAATGGCTCGTCGGAGTCGAGCTTAGCTTCGGGCGCTTGTAGATGTTGACGAGGGCGACGACCTAGAGCGATTCAGGACAAATGGAAAACATGAGAAGATGCGCAAGGTGATGGCGAAGCAGCTCGTGTGAACCAGAGGGCAAGGCGCGCTCGAGACTCACCGCGATAGCTCGCCGGAGTTCTTCAGTGCTGCGGCGGTGTAGGGCGAAATTCGTGGAGCCTGGCGGCGCTTCGGGCTGGTTGTGTTGGGGGAAATGGCCGCGAGGAGGAGGTGATTAAGTAGCCAGAGCGGGGGCGAGGATTGCACATGAAATCATCGACATTTACTCGAATTATGACGCGGCAGTGAAGGAGGAGGAAGAAACGGCGAGGCCGAGTCGTGGGCGGGGTTTGGGAACGACGCTGACGGGGCAGGTGGGTCCGGAGTGTCAGCGAGGGAGGGGTGAGCGAGTGGGTGAGAAACACAGAGAGAGAGAGGAACCCCGGGTGGCCTGGCTAATGGGCTGTATCCAGTACTGGGCCAGTTTGGCAACGCTGGCCCTTTTCCTTTTCTTTTATCCTTTTCTTTTTCTGTTTTGATTTTTGTAGAATCATTTTCAAATGTTTTTAAAATGAATTTGAATTCAAATTTTCTCTGGAGTTTTGTAGGATGAATCATGCACATATTTGAGTATTAAACATTTCTGTTCACTCAAATTTATATTGGCCCATTGAAATTTAAAATAAACCTTGCCTTCAACATTTATTTATAATAGGCATATGAATGGTTTTGAATTTATATTTTGTTTGGAAAACTTTGACCAAGCTTTGGAAATATCAAACAGTCCTATGTTCAAATCTTTTCTGGTCTAAACAAATATTCTCATATTAGAGAGTAGCAATAAGGCCATTGTTTTTATTACATAAAATAATAAACAACAAATGCTTCTGTTTTTGAAATCTTATTTGAAAATGATCCTAAAATGATTATGCATGCATGAATGATATGAAAACTTTGAAATCATGATTTTTGGGATGTGACAGACTAGAAGCCCACTTTCAGGTTATCATCCGACCCCCCTCCAGTATTAAGTTGCAAGCAACAGACAACTGCTTTAAGCAAAGTGTGTAAGGTAAACAATCCACTTGTTCCATGAACAAAAGACCGTTGTTTTCTCCCTAGTAGCAACAACACATCTACAACCGAAGATATTTTTGTTACTTCCCTTGGAAACTAAAGGCATCAACCCACTATCGAGCATAAATACCCCCTCTTGGAGTCACTAGCAACTACTTGCCAAGATAGCTACTAACAACGGAGAGCATGCAAGATCACAAACAACACAAACATGATAGTATCAAATAGACAAAACCATTAATCAATCTGACATAGTAATCTCAATATCCATCCGATCCCCGCAAACACAATGAATGATTACAAATATATTAGATCTTGATCATGAAAGGAGCTCACAAGATCTATACATGAAAGCACAAGGAGGAGATACAACCATCTAGCTACTACATGGACCCATAGTCCAAGGTGGAACTACTCACGCTTCATACCGGACAGAAGGCCTCTGGGATGATCTCCCCTCCGGCAGGGTGCCGAGAAGAACTTCAGATGCCCCTGATCTAGGGACGAAGGTGGCGGCGACTACAGAAGGTTTCGTGGAGTTTTTATCGGGTTCCTAGGGTATCTGCATCGGGGGCTTCTTATAGGCGAAGAGGCGAGGCGGGCAGGGGGCCCACACCCTACCCAGGTGCAGGGTGGGCCCACCCGCGCCTAGGGGGGTCTGTCCACCCTGGTCCGCTTCTCCGTCTCTCCGCTGAACTTCGTGTCGCCCACGATAAAATATTGACTTTGGCTTTTGTCCCGTCCAATTCCAAGAATATTGATTTTCTGCCTTTCTGGAACCAAAAACAGAAGAAAACAGGCAACTGGCACTGTGGCAACTTGTTAATAGGTTAGTTCTAGAAAAGATATAAAAACACCTCAAAGTGTAGACAAAGCAAAGCAAAGTAGATAGTAAACAAGCATGGAGCATCAAAAATTATAGATACGTTTCCGACGTATCAAGCATCCCCAAGCTTAACTCCTCCTCGTCCTCGAGTAGGTAAGTGATAAAAGAATAATTTTTGAGGTGACATGCACCATCAAAACCAAGATCACACCATTTGAAAACATTGAAAACTGGGATCAAAGAACTCTAAACATGTGCATGAAAGATGGAGTTCTAACACTAGAACAAAGTAACTATGCATGCAACATGAAAGGCTACAAACAAAGATCATGAATAACATGCATTGAAAAACATTTGTTTGTTTCACATACAGAAAACATGGCATAGTGGCATTCTGCTTGTCCCTCATGGAGTAGCAAATAGATGCATAGGACACCTTTAAAGTTCACAAGGGTGACTAGAAACAAATAGCACAAGAACAAGTAATATCACAATATGCATCAATCAATAATTTTTGGAACACTGCACATAGAATGACAACTATGCTCTCTTAATAATGGTGGAAGAAGGCCCTTCAAAGGGAAGCAGGGATTTCAAGTTTCAAAAAGAGCTTCCAAAAATTATGGTACTTGTTAGCTTTCAGCCCTGATTGCCCCTATCATAAGCATATTGAAGTTGTTAAGGTTAAAGTGAACAAAGATGGAGTATATGCTTGACAAAGTATAAGTTGGAAACCTCAAGTCCCTTGAATACGAGGGCCACACCTCATGCTACTCAACTTCAGTCACCTGTAAGTTCTTGTCATTGTAAGTACATGCGTATCATAGAGAACCGCCAACGGGGTACCCCTTGCACATGGTACAGGAGCTATCCCATAACCAAAATGACAAAGCAAGCAGACAATGAGCATCTGAGTGATCTTTTTATTTACTATATGCATAGATTTTTATTGAGGATGCTTCATAGATAGCTCACTATGGTGATGCTGCAAGTTTCCACCATGATTAGGCATGGCTTAGGCTAGCGGCCTAGGCGTTTCTCTAACACAAAATACATACTCCATGGACTTACAAGTTCCCTCTTTATTTCACACCGGTGACATCCATAGACAAAAGAGCATGATATCAACTGAGTACAAAGTACAAGTGCAATGTTGAAAATGTTCCCCGTGACATCACGGTTTTGCTAATTCCAACTCATAAGTGCAAGGATATACAACATAGATGACACAATGGTTCAAGTTTATTAGGGGTAAAGAATATAAAGTGTGCCATCAAGTTTGTGAGAGCTTTAATCACTAAGTTTTCACATAACAAAGAGACTTTTCAACTGGAAGGTAGCTGAAAACAAGAATATACTTGGAATGGTGTAACACACCATGCATAGGAGTTTATAGTGGACACTTTGGAATAACTTGGTTTCTTGGGAGTTGGAAGCATGAGTGGAGCTTACTCATACAATTGGAGGCTAGCAAAAGACTAGGAGCAACCAGCTAAGATAGCAATAATGGCGATAATCATGCAGAGCAACAAAACATTACTAATCAAAGCATAGAGTGGTACTACAAGTCAAGTACTAAATGATCATAGAGGCTATGGTGACTTATAATAGTCATAATATGGTGTGAGCATGTGCCAAGTAAACCTAAACAAATCATCAAAGGAGAAAACCACAATAATATGCTTTTGCATGCTAAAACAACGCATAATTTCTTCAAGGCACACTAACAATCCCAATTGTTTGGAACAAGACATGCTACAACAATAATCACTAAGCATAAGGTCAAAGCAACACCTAGCATGTCATGCTAAATTCTAAGTCACATTCAATGCAAGCTCCTCTTGCACTTTCAAGCAGGAAGTTCCTACTCCTTTCCAACACCAAGAAACTTATTTGAAACAACACAGCAAGAACGAGCGTCCAAACTACTTTATTCAAGCAAACTAAACAACTAAGCAAACCAAACGAAAACTAAGACGCTCTAAGAACAACACAACTTGTGCATGAAATAATAAAAACGAAGTGTCTAGACAAATCTGAGGTTTTATTGATGAAGAAGGGGATGCCTTGGGAATCCCCAAGATTTGACGCTTTTACCTCTTGGATATTTCTTGGGGTGACACCAGGGTGGCATCCCCAAGCTTGAGCTTTTGTCCATTCGTCAACTCATTACATCATTCTCTCTCTACACGTGAAATTTTTTCTTCACACAATCTTCATTAACAACATTAGTGTATTCAAAAGATAATAGACCTTTAGGTAAAACTTTGGAACATCAAGACTTTTCACTAAAAACACAAGATACTATATCAACTCCTTCAAAAATCTCAATTCCCCAAAAGAGAACTCAAAAAGGAATCAATAAGAAGCAAATGCAAATAATGGCAGAAATCTGTCAAAACATACCAGCAGGTAGAAACCGAGTTTTTAGAAAATCTTCTGTTGCTCAAATCAAAAAGTGTTTAACTAACAAAAGTTAGCTAACATACTGTGGGATTTATTTGTAAAGTTTTAGGTCAATCCGAGTTACAGAGACTCCTCATGAATTTGTTTGGTGGAGGACAGAAATCTGTTTCAGGACAACAACACCCCAAATCTTACTTCCCTCTCATTAGAGGTCATTGTTGGCACAAAAACCAAACAAAAAGGAAAAGGAGAGGTCCATTACTGAAGTAATAACTTCCAAGACTGAAGGAAACTCTTGGGTTATCTCCCAACAAGTACTTTTCCTTAACGCCTTTAAGTTAGGCACAAGAAGTAAGAAGAATCAAGTATTTTCAAATGAAGAAGCATTAACATCAAACCTTGCTTTCAAAGGAGGAGCAAAAAGCAACTTCGCTCTCCTCATAGGGAAGTGTTCAATACCTTTATTGAACGGAAAATGATATTTAATGGTGCCTTCTTTCATATTAATGATGGCACCAACAGTTCTAAGAAAAGGTCTTCCCAAAGTAATAGGACAAGAAGCGTTGTATTCAACATCCAAAGCATAGAAATCCACAGGGACATAAGAATTGTTAACCATAATGTGAACATCATTAATATTCCCCATGAGTTTCTTTTTATCATTATCATTGAGTGGGACATCCAAATAGCAATCTCCCAAAGGTGGAAAATCAAGCATTTCAGAAATCTTCTTAGGCATAATAGAGACACTAGAACCAAGATCACATGAAGCTTTGAGATCAAAGTCATTCACTTGCATATTAATAATGGGTTCCCAACTATCTTCTACTTTCCTAGGAATAGAAGCTTTGTGTTTTAGCTTATCTTCCTTAATCTTATCAAGAGCATATGTAATTGGTTTAGTGAAAGCAACATGCATAACACTAGCATCAGGACTTCTAACAAGATTTTGCAGGAACAAAATCACTTCAGAAATATTGCAACCATCTATATCAAAATCAAACTTAGCATCACTAGTAGTAGACTCAATAGGCCTAGGCACTGTAGGAGGAGGAATAGGGACTTCTTGTGGTTTAGTGGTATCCATTCTAGTGAGGGTGCACACACTATTGTTTCTATCAATTTCAGCTTCCCTTTCCCACTTAGCATGAAGTTGGGTTAATAGTCTAACAATTTCATCAATAGTAACTTGTATGGCATGAGTGGCAGCAAAGGTACTTTCCATGGTTTCAGGTTTAGCAGCCATTTTATTAATCAAGGAGGACTGAGGATATATTCTTCTCAGCAGTTAAAATATTCTCCTCCACAGTCTTGTTGAAAGCAGTTTGTTTACTAATAAAGTCTTTGAGCATGACTTCAATTTCAGAGGGGGCACTTCTAGCATTGTTGTAGGATTTTCCATAAGAATTTCCATTATTAGGAGGATAAGGCCTATAATTGTTGTTACCCCCAAAATTATTCCTATAGGCATTGTTGTTGAAATTGTTGTTTCTAATGAAGTTCACAACAACTTGCTCTTCTTGAGCAACCAAAGAGGCTAAGGGAACACTATTAGGATCTAGAGGAGCTTTCCCATTAACAATCATAACCATAATAACATCAATCTTATCACTCAAAGAGGAGGTTTCTTCAACAGAATTTACCTTCTTACCATGTGGAGCTCTCTCAGTATGCCATTCAGAGTAGTTAACCATCGTATTGTCAAGGAGCTTTGTTGCAGCACCCAAAGTGAGGCCCATGAAGGTACCTCCAGAAGCTGAATCCAACTGGTTTCTTGAAGAGAGGTTTAAACCTGCATAAAAAGTCTGGATAATCATCCAAGCAGTGAATCCATGAGTGGGACAATTCTTCACCAAAGACTTCATTCTTTCCCAAGCATGAGCAACATGTTCATTATCAAGTTGTTTAAATTTTATAATGTCATTTCTCATAGATATAATCTTAGTAGGAGGATAGTACTTTCCAATAAAAGCGTATTCGCACTTAGTCCAAGAATCAATACTATTTCTAGGCAAGGATAGCAACCATTCTTTAGCTTTCCCTCTCAAGGAGAAAGGAAACAGCTTGAGCTTAATAATATCTCCATCTACATCCTTGTACTTTTGCATATCACAAAGTTCAAAAAAGTTATTAAGATGGGCAGCAGCATCATCAAAACTAGCACCAGAAAATTGCTCTCTCATCACAAGATTTAACAAAGTAGGCTTAATTTCATAAAAGGTAGCATCAGGAGCAGGTGGAGCAATGGGAGTGTTAAGGAAAGCATTGTTGTTTGTGCTAGTGAAGTCACACAACTTGGTGTTCTCAGCAGAATTCATTTTGGCAAAGGTGGGCAAGCCAAAAAACATCAGCAGCAGCTAGAGCAGGAACCAATTTTTATGTGTGTTTGAATAAAGAAAGCAAACCAAAATAAACTAATTTTTTTTAGTTTTTGAAAAGAGGTAAACAAAACCAAGCAAAATAAACTAATCAAACTAAAAACAAAGTAAAGAGAAAGGAAGTGAAGGACTCCCCCTGTGAATACGTCCTTAGCCTCCCCGGCAACGGCGCTAGAGAAACTTGATGGCTAACGTGGAGCCTGTTGGGAACCCCAAGAGCAGGGTGTGAAGTAGCACAACAACAAGTTTTCCCTCAGTAAGAAACCGAGGTTATTGAACCAGAAGGAGGAATGAAATATCACACAGGTGTTACAAGCAACACAGGAACCTACACAACACAAACTCAAGACTTTGCCCCAATGAATCAGTGAGGTTGTCAAGCTCACCGTTTTGCTGTAACAAAGGATTAAACGTATGGTGTGGAAGGTAATGGTTTGCAGCAAGTAAACATGTAACAGTGGAAGATGTATCAATGCTAAAGATTGGACCGGGGTCCATAGTTCACTAGAGGTGCTCTCCTTAGATAAACAACATGGCATGAAGGGTAAACAAACTACAGCAGGGCAATTGACAGGAACTGAGCAAGGCATAACAATGCAATACATGACAAAAATATCCTATGAGATTCGATTGGGCAATACAACAATATACATAGACCGCCATCCAACTGCATCTATGACTAGAAGTCCACCTTCAGGTTATCATCCGAACCCCCTCCAGTATTAAGTTGCAAGCAACAGACAACTACTTTAAGCAAAGTGTGTAAGGTAAACAATCCACTTGTTCCATGAACAAGAGACCGTTGTTTTCTCCCTAGTAGCAACAACACATCTACAACCGAAGAATTTCTGTCACTTCTCTTGGAAACTAGAGGCATGAGCCCACTATCGAGCATAAATAACCCCTCTTGGAGGCACTAGCAACTACTTGGCCAAGATAGCTACTAACAACGGAGAGCATGCAAGATCACAAACAACATAGACATGATAGTATCAAATAGATAAAACCATTAATCAATATGACATAGTAATCTCAATATCCATCGGATTCCCGCAAACACAACATGCATGATTACAAATAGATTATATCTTGATCATGAACGGAGCTCACAAGATCTATATATGAAAGCACAAGGAGGAGATACAACCATCTAGATACTACATGGACCCATAGTCCAAGGTGGAACTACTCACGTTTCATACCGGAGAGAAGGCCCCCGGGATGATCTCCCCTCCGGCAGGGTGCCGGGAAGAACTTCAGATCCGCCCGATCTAGGGACGACGGTGGCGACGGCTATAGAAGGTTTCGTGGAGTTTTTATCGGGTTCCTAGGGTTTCTGCATCGGGGGCTTCTTATAGGATAAGTGAGGCTGGGAGGCGGCCAGGGGGCCCACACCCTACCTAGGCGCGGGGTGGGCCCACCCACTCCTAGGGGGGGGGGTCTGGACGCCCTGGTCCGCTTCTCCGTCACTCCTCTGGACTTCGTGTCGCCCACGGTAAAATATTGACTTTGGCTTTTGTCCCGTCCAATTTCGAGAATATTGATTTTATGCCTTTCTGGAACCAAAAAACAGAAGAAAACAGACAACTGGCACTATGGCAACTTGTTAATAGGTTAGTTCCAGAAAAGATATAAAAACACCTCAAAGTGTAGACAAAGCAAAGAAAAGTAGATAGTAAACAAGCATGGAGCATAAAAATGATAGATATGTTTCTGACGTATCAGCCCACGTGAATGACTTTATGCCGATTTGCCGAAATTAGGTTAATCATGAACTACAAAAAATTGTAGGTTGCTTTGAAAGTTGTGCGATTTTTTGAGGTAACCATTGGGGGTCATTTAATATATCACGAACCACCACCGAGAGTTTTGAAAATAGGTTGAACTTCTTTCTAAGATTTTTCATCTTGAAAACTTAATGAAATTAGGTCAAATAACTTGAGGTACGAGTAAGCGCGATGGATTGATCTTGAATTAAGTGTATTTTTAGAGGTAGATGAGTGCATCTTCTTTTAGTAAACAATGTCGTCGATGTGAGTTTCCAACTTTTAGGAAAGACGAACATTCTCAGTTTTTCGAGTGATGACGAGATATTGTTCATTTCTGTAAAGGAAGTCCAAAGAATATTGGATCTGAATATGCCACAATCCAAGCTTTCATACATATGTATTGGACCGACATGTTGTACTACTTATGATTCCCATGTTTCATGAGTTTTCAAACTTCGTCCCTGCTAACTCTGCCCACTTGAATGACTTTATGCCGATTCATAGAAATTAGGTCAAATTTGAACTACAGGAAAACTGTAGGTTGCTTTGAAAGTTTTGTGATTTTTTGGAGGTAACCAGTGGGTGCTCATTTAATATACCACAAACCATCAGTTGGAGTTTTGAAAATAGGTTCAATTTCTTGATAATATTTTGCATCTTGACAATTTAAAGAAATTGGTCAAACTTGAGCTACCAGTAAGCACGACAGATTTCTCTCAAATTAAATAGAATTTCAGAGGTAGGTGGGTATATATTTGTTTAGTAAACAATGCCATCGGTGTGAGATTCCAACTATCAGGAAAGAACATTCTCAATTTTCCAAGTGATGGACTTGGATGTCATTTTCATTTTCTATAAGGTCCTTGATGCAACATGTACTTCCACCGGCAGTGTTAACTGAAGCTCACTGCTCCCACGGGACCCGCGTTAGTTAAAAGGAAATGCCACCGCCCAAATTTTCATACAAAGTGGATCTTGATTTCTTATAATCCCCATGTTTTTAGACGGATTTTTCAAGATTACGCTAGCTAACCTAGTACACTTAAATTAATTTATATAGATTTAATGAAATTAGGTCAAAATGTTCTTGTATGTAAAGAATATAGCTCAAAATAGAGGGTAAATTCGAAAAACGAGAATAGATTATGCATGAAATTGTTGAGGAAATACGGTGTGTAAGAGCAACTTACTTTTGCGTCTCTTTATACGGTTGTTGATCATTATTAATAGATCGGTGGAATTTCGTAAAAAAAAATTCGAGTCTAGCACGGTGGCGAGGGGAGTACAAGGAAAATGTGTCCAAAGGGAAAAGCAAATACTGGGCCCCACTTGGCAGTGTATGACCAAGATATAAAACTACTATGCAAAAGTTAGCATCTTCAGTTTAGTAGGTCCCACGAATCGTCTCTTATATACACTGTATAAATGGCAGAGCTTAGGGCATCACCTTTGTATTTAGCCAAACCTATGTTTAATATGGTACCCGCTTGCTAATACCAAGCTACTAGTTGATTGCACCACCAAGCTAGTAGTTGATTGCACCACAATGTATCTAGTTAGACTTGTCCATAAAATAGGACCCACATGTAAGAGCTACCCTCTCGCGGTCTTGTGATTAAAATTTGTTTTCAGTTGCTATATGTACTAGATATCAATATTTTAATGATTATGGACTACCCATGATGAGCTTAAGGATGAACCTTAAGGTTTTTAGCTCGTGGATAGCTTCCACTATGTATATGGAAGTCCATCGGGACTACCTTTTTTACCTATGGAAACATATTGGATGCCCCACTCATAGTACACATATGCTCACCTCTGCCAACGCGCTGTAAGTAAAGAGAGAATAAAACGTAGGAAGGGTAAGAGGGAAGCAGCGAAGAAAAAAGTTATGATGGGTTCCTGACACGAGTTACTCCTGCCACCTTACAATTACAGTGTATACTCTACTAGTAGTAAATTTCAAAGACCTATTCATGCAAAAAAAGAGTGTGTTTTCTCTCTCTTTTGCTGCCTCTCATCTCTCCAGCCCTCTCCCCTCGCGCACCGGCCTGGCTGATCTCTCCCTTGTCCACAGCGTGGCGTTGTGCATGTGTGCCTTGGTACCGCGGCTCTGTATCTTTTTATTTTTAATTTTGAGAGGGCGTCTCTGTTTCTCTAGCATGTTCTGCAGCCGCGTTTATGTGGAGTAGGAGGAGTAGTACATAGGAAGGAAACAACTTTGGTCCTCGGCGGCAAAAAGATTCAAACTTTTCCGGTTTCGAAATTTTCACTTGCTTCCCAAACATCGGGAGGGAATGGGTATTCAAAAGACCATCCATTCATGGTAGTAGTTCTTATCTTTTTTGTCAAAATAAAAACTATATAGTGTATGGATAAATTTGAACATGGACTATTGGATCAAGACTGGCAAATCCAAACATTTCTAACCGTTGGATCTTATTTTCCATTATTAGGATCAAGAAGATTCTATTGATAGTCTTTAGCACAATGAACGCTAGTGTGCGCAAACCTCAAAACACACTTCATTGATTAGTTTCAGGGACCTTGTTCTAAATGCTTGGACTTGGATGTAATTTACATTTTTTATGAGGTCCTTGATGTAACTTGTACTTACACTGACCATGTTGAACTGAAGCACCTCGCTCCGAGGGGGGGGGGGGGGCTACCACAGTTAGAAGAAAACGCAACCCTACCAATCATCACACAAAGTGGACCACGGTTCCTTATATAATTCCATTTTTCAATCTTCCATGCTAAATTCGCACACTTCACTTACTTTGACGATTTAGCGAAATTAGGTTAAACTTGAGCTACAAGTAAGCACGGTAGATTAATTTCTCTTGATTTAATGTAATTTCAGAGGTAGATGGGTGCATATTCTTGTAGTAAACAATGTCATTGGTATCAGTTTCCAACTATCAGGAAAGAACATCATTCTCAATTTCCCGAGTAATGACAACATTGTTCTGTTTCGTAAAGAAAGTCTAAAGAATATGGATCTAAATGTCATAAGCCAAGCTTCCGGACATATTAAGTGGACCAACATATTTCACTTACAATTCCTATGTTTAATTTTATGAGTTTTTAAACTTTGTCCTAGCTAACTCTGATCGCTTGAATTACTTGATGCATGTCGATTTATCAAAATTAGGTCAAATTTGAACTTCAAGAAAATTGTAGGTTTGGTTTGAAAGTTTTGTGATTTTTTTGAGGTAACCATCGGGGGAGGGGAATTTAATATATCACAAACCACCACCGAGAGTTTTGATAATAGGTTCCTCTTCTTGCTAAAAATTTTCATACTGACAATTTAACAAAATTAGTAGGTCAAACTCGAGCTACTAGTAAGCGCGATAGATTTCTCTTGAATTACTAGTTGTCTTTTGAAAGGTAGATGGGTGCATCTACTTTCTAGTAAACAATGCATTCGGTTTGAGTATCCAATTATCAGGAAAGAACATTCTTAAATTTTCGAGTGACAATGATGAGATTGTTCCTTTCCGTAAAGATAGTCTGAAGAATATGGATCCAAATTCCACAAGCAGGCCTTTCAAATATTTATAGTGGATCGACATGTTATACTTACGATTCCCATGTTTTATGATTTTTCAAACTTTGGCCTAGCTAACTCAGTCCACTTGGATGACTTTATGCCAATTTATCTAAATTAGGTCAATCTTGAACTACAGGAAAATTGCAGGTTACTTTGAAAGTTCTGTGATTTTATTGAGGTAACCATCGGGGGGTCATTTAATATATAACGAAACACCACAAAGAGTCTTAAAAAAGTTTCAACTTCTTTCTAAGATTTTTCATCTCGACGACTTAAGGAAATTAGGTCAAACTTGAGGTACGAGTAAGAGATATAGATTGCTCTTCAATTAATTGTCTTTTTGAAGGTAGATGGTGTGAATCTTATTTTACTAAATAATGTCATCGGTGTGAGTATCCAACTATCAGGAAAGAACATTCTTGATTTTTCGATGGATGACGAGATCGTTCCTTTCCGTGAAGAAAGTCTGAAGAATATGGATCTGAATGCCATAAGTGTAGACCTTTCAAATATATATAGTGGACCAACATGTTGTACTTACGATTCCCATGTTTTATGTTTTTTCAAACTTTGGCCTAGCTAACTCTGCCCACGTTAATGACTTTATGCCGATTTACCGAAATTAGGTCAATCTTGAACTGCAGGAAAATTGTAGGTTGCTTTGAAAGTTTGCAATTTTTTGAGGTAACCGTTGGGGGGTTATTTAATATATCACGAACGACCACCAAGAACTTTTAAAATAGGTTGAACCTCTTGTTAAGATTTTTATCTTGACAACTTAACGAAATTAGGACAAATAACTTGAGGTACGAGTAAGCACGATGGATTGATCTTGAATTAATTGTCTTTTCGGAGGTAGATGGGTGCATCTTCTTTTAGTAAACAATGTCGTCGGTGTGAGTTTCCAACTTTTAGGAAAGACGAAAATTCTCAGTTTTTTGAGTGATGACGAGATATTGTTCCTTTCTATAAAGGAAGTCCGAAGAATATTTGATCTAAATATGACACAAGCCAAGCTTTCATATATGTATTGGACAAACATGTTGTACTACATATGATTCCCATGTTTCATGAGTTTTCAAACTTCGTCCTTGCTAACTCTGCCCACTTGAATGATTTTATCCAATTTATCGAAATTAGGTCAAATTTGAACTACAGAAAAACTGTAGGTTGCTTTGAAAGTTTTGTGTTTTTTTGGAGGTAACCACCGGGGGCTCATTTAATATATCACAAACCACCACTTGGAGTTTTGAAAACAGGTTCAACTTCTTGCTAAGATTATGCATCTTGACAATTTAAAGAAATTGGGTCAAAATTGAGCTATCAGTAAGCGCTATAGATTGCTCTCGAATTAAATAGCATTTTAGAGGTAGATGGGTACATCTTCGTTTAGTAAACAATGCCATTGGTGTGAGATTCCAACTATCAGGAAAGAACATTCTCAATTTTCCAAGTGATGGACTTGGATTTCATTTTCATTTTCTATAAGGTCCTTGATGCAACATGTACTTCCATCGGCCGTGTTAACCGAAGATCACTGCTCCCACAGGACCCGCGTCCATCAAAATAAAATGTCACCTCCCAAATTTTCATACAAAGTGGACCTTGCTTTCTTACAATCCCCATATTTTTTGACGGATTTTTCAAGATTACTCTAGCTAACCTGGTACACTTAAATGAATTTATATAGATTTAATGAAATTAGGTCAAAATGTTCTTTTATGTAAATAATATACCTCAAAATAGAGGGGAAAGTCGAAGAACGAGAATATATTATGCATGCAAATTGTTGAGGAAATATGGTGTGTAAGAGCAACTTACTTTTGCGTCTCTTTATACGGTTGTTGATCATTATTAATAGATCGGTGGAATTTCGCAAAAAAAATTGAGTCTAGCACGTTGGCGAGGGGAGTACAAGGTATAGGTGTCTAAAGGCAAAAGCAAATACTGGGCCCCACTTGGCAGTGTATGACCATGATGTAAAAGTACTATGCAAAACTAATAATCTTCAGTTTAGTAGGTCCCACGAATCGTCTCGTATAGACACTTCATAAACGGTAGAGCTTAGGGAATCACCTTTGTATTTGGCCAAACCTATGTTTAATATGGGACCCACATGCTAATACCAGTATACTAGTTGATTGCACCACAATCTATCTAGTCAGACTTGTTCATAAGATAGGACCCACATGTAAGATCTACCCTCTCGTTGTCTTGTGATTAAAATTTGTTTTCGATTGCTATGTTCACTAGATATCAATATTATAATGCTTATGGACTGCCCATGATGAGCTTAAGGGTGAACCTTAAGGTTTTTAGCTCATGGATATCTTCCACTATGTATATGGAAGTCCATCAGGACTCCCTTTTTTCCCTTTGAAAATAATATTGGATGCTCCACTCGTAGTAGACATATGCTCACCTCTGTCAATATGTTGTAAGTGAAGAGAGAATAAAACATAGGCAGGGAAAGAGGGAAGTAGCAAAGAGCAAAGTTATGATGGGTTCCTGACACGAGTTACTCTTGCCACCTTACAGTTATAGTGTACACTCTACTAGTAGTAAATTTCAAGACCTATGCACGCAAAAAAGAGTGTATTTTCTATCTCCTTTTCTTCCTCTCATCTCTCCACCCCTCTCCCCTCTTGCACCGGCCTGGCTGATCTCTCCCTCTTCCATAGTGTGGCGCTACGCACGTGTGCATGCCTTGGTACGGCGGATCTGTTTCTTTTTATTTTTATTTTTGAGAGGGTGGCTCTGTTTCTCTGGCGTGTTCGGCAGCTGTGTTGGTGTGGAGTAGGAGTAGTACATAGGAAGGGAACCACTTTGGTCCTCGGTGGAAAAAATATTCAAACCTTTTCGGTTTCGAAAATTTCACTTGCTTCGCAAACATCGGGAGGGAAGGGATATTCAAAAGACCGTCTATTCATGGTAGTACTTCTTATCTTATATTTTTCATTAAAAAAACTATATAGTGTACGAATAACTTTTAATATGGACCATTGGATCAAAACTGGCAAATCCAAACATTGCTAACCGTTGGATTTTATTTTCCATTCTTAGGATCTAGAAGATTCTGTTGATATTCTTTAGCACAATGAACGCTAGTGTGCACAAATCTTAAAACACACTTCATTGGTTAGTTTTAGGGACCTTGTGCTGAATGCATGGACTTGGATGTAATTTACATTTTTACAAGGTCCTTGATGTAACTTGTACTTCCATCGTCCATATTAATTTGAATCATCTCGCTCCGGGGGGCCCTACCACAGTTAGAAGAAAATGCAACCCTCCCAATCATCACACAAAGTGGACCACAGTTTCTTATGTAATTCCATTTTCAAGCTTCCTAGCTAAATTCACACACTTCACTTCTTTGTCGATTCAGCAAAATTAGGTCAAACTTGAGCTACAAGTAAGCACGGTAGATAAATTTCTCTTGAATTAAATGTAATTTCAGAGGTAGATGGGTGCATCTTCTTGTAGTAAACAATGTCGTTGGTGTGAGCTTCCAAGTATCAGGAAATAACATTCTCAATTTCCCGAGTAATGACGAGATTGTTCTTTTCCGTACAGAAAGTACGAAGAATATGGATCAGAATGCCACAAGCCAAGATTCCGGACATATTAAGTGGACCAACATGTTTCACTTACAATTCCTATCTTTAATTTTATGAGTTTTCAAACTTTGACCTAGCTAACTCTGTCCCCTTGAATGATTTTAAGCCAACTTATCGAAATTAGGTCAAATTTGAACTACAAGAAAATTATAGGTTTGGTTTGAAAGTTTTGCAAGTTATTTGAGGTAACCATCAGGGGAGGGGCATTTAATATATCACGAACCACCACCGAGAGTTTTGAAAACAGGTTCAACTTCTTGCTAAGATTTTGCATCTTGACAATTTAACGAAATTAGGTCAAACTTGAGCTACTAGTAAGCGCGATAGATTGCTCTCGAATTAAATATCAGTTTAGAGGTAGATGTGTGGTACATCTTATTTTAGTAAACAATGTCGTCGATGTGAGTTTCCAACTATCAGGAAATAACTATGTCAATTTTCTAAGTGATGACGAGATTGTTTTTATTTCGTAAAGAAAGTCCGAAGAATATTGGATCTAAATGCCACAATACAAGATTTTAGTCCTATATAGTGACCGACGTGTTGTACTTATTATCCCCATGTTTTATGAGTTTTCAAACTTCGTCCTTGCTAACTCGGCCCACTTGAATGACTTATGTTGATGTACCTAAATTAGGTCAAATTTGAACTACAAGAAAATTGTAGGCTGAGTTGAAAGTTTAACGAAAAAAGCTTTTGTAGCTACCCATGTGGCGCTCAATTTTTATAACAGAAACCACCGAGAGTTTTGACAACTCGTCTGACTTATCACTATGATTTCATGTTTACAAATTTGAATCTTTTTTGAAAATGATGACATAAAATAAAGGAAAAATGAAAGATCTACGCATGATGTCCTATCCTGTCGCAAGCACTATGTGCCATGAAAACGGTAACCACGGGATTACATAAGTTTTGGAAAAATGGTTTCATAATATTGGCCTACCATGCGTATGGACATTATTGGGTTTCAACCCGAACGACCAAGGTCGTCAAGGCCATATCGACATTATCGTTTACTATTTGATAGAGTTCTCACATTAGTTTGATCGATGGGTGCATCTTGGCACAGTAAGCACTGTTGCTTGTAGTAGTTTCCAACAAATTAGAAAAAAATACATTCAATTTTTCCTATCGACGACGGTGTTTTTTCTTTGCAAAATGTCCAAATAATATGGTTCACAATGCCACAAGCCAATGGTTTTAGACATAGTGGATCATGCTTACTATCTAACTTCTGCACTTAAATGGCTTTATGTGGATTTATAGAAACTAGGTCAAATTAATTTGAAGTATAAGTAAATGGTAGATTGCTCTTAATATTTTACATAGGGCCTTTGAAGGTATTGTACCCACCAGGAAATCAATATACGAGAACTTCCAAGTCGAAAGATTCATCTTATTGCTAATAATTTGCATGCTGACAATGTTGACCCTATTTTGAGATCAATTGAAGAAAATAAATAAAAATCCTAAAAACAAAGACTTAGACACGATGTCCTTTTGTGTGTATTACCTGCCATGAAAAATGATAAACATGAGTTTTGATAACTTTGGAAAAACATTCCTCGCAAAATTGGCCTAGCTTGTATGTGCACAAGTTTCAAGCCGAAAGAGGAAAGAACAAGTTCATGGCCATATCCAATATGATGTTTATGATAATTTTCCCATATTTAGTAGATTGGTGCATCTTGGCATGTTAACGAATGTTGACAAAGGGGAGTTTCCAACAGGTATTAGGAAAAGAGACAATCTCAATTTTCCTAGGGAGAGGAATGTTTTTTATGTAAATCAAGTAGTACCAGTACAACAAAGAATATGGCTTGAAATGGAGGGTAATATCAAAGAGCGATAAGAGACTGTAAGCACGCTTAGGCCGGGCGAGAGGAGTTGAAGGCGGTGCGATGTCACATGATACTAGTACATCTATTCTACCTCTCGATTTTATCTCTCCTTCACCCCCTCTCACCATCCATCACCACAAGAAAAATGTCCTTTTACAACGGATGATTTTCGTGGTTGAAGGTCCATTTTTTGTGGCTGAAAAGCCTTCCACGACGGATGGCCATCGTGGTAGAAGCCCCGTCACAAATAATTCTACCACGGTTTTTCCGACCGTGGTAGATCACACCCTTTAGCCACGAAAAGTTGTTCCGTCGTAGATCTGTTCGCCAGCCGTGCTAACTATTGACGTCATGCAAATTGCCATGTGGCGAGTGCCGTTAACGACCAGTTAACACCGTTAACTGTTAGTGAAACCATGGTAGAAGCCAGACCCAGCCAAGGCCTGGTAATTATTAAGTGGGCCGGCCCACTAAGGAAGCCCAACAGGATCATGGCCCGTTACTGTTTCACCATGCATGACCCCTCCCCTTCCTCAAAATTCACACCACTAGACTTACCTCTCCCCCAGCACTCCCTCTGACCCATCCTCGGAGCAAGGCGAGCACCGCATCGCCAAAATTTCACCGGAGCCCGCCGGTGCTTTGGTGGAAAGAAGCCATCGCTAGGATCTTCCCAGGAGGTACCGCGACCACCATTCGAACCGCCGTCGTTTACCAGCTCGTTCGACCACCTTGCGGGACCTAGCTAGACCCCTGGTAAGCCTCCTACGACCCCCGTCGTAGAGCTAGGGTTAAAATCACCTGCGCGCCGTGCGTCGGAGATGGCGATGTTGAGCCGTTGATCGTATTCTAATAGTGTGGCCCAGATTAGCTCATACCGCTTTGCTTTAGAATAGACACTAACAGGTGGGGCCAATGCCCCCTCTACGCGCATGCCGCGTAGTTGGGCCGGTCCAGTAACATTTCCGTGCATTGCCCACAAATTAAAATTTAGATTTTTCCTTTTATTCCAAAATCCCATTCTGTTAGTGACTTCAAAATTAAATTTAGGAAGATTTACTGAACCAAATTGCATGATTCCAATTTTTTTAGAAAGGTAATGAAATTATCTAACCACTCCCATTGGATTCAAATAGTTTGAAGTTATAGATCACACAGATTAAAAATAACAAGGCAGAGACTTTTATAACTTCAAACATTTTTCTAAAATCGACCATAAATGCTTTTGAGTTGATTGCAGTTCTCAAAAATCACATTTTCCATGATCTATCGGAATATGTAAAAATATTTGGTTTTACATGCATTAATCATGGACTAGTATTAAACAATGCTATATAGTCATTTTTAGTCACTTTAATATTATTACATAGCAATATTATTCTTTGTAATGTATGCCATCCACATTAAATCACATTCCCAAGTATTGTAATATGTGATGATGACATGTGTCAACATGATCCCATATTTTATAATTGGAGAATATTAAATCTTAAGTATTTTTCAATGAGTAGAAATTGCATTTCTAAAATAAGATAAATAAGGCCATGTCAATATTTCATGTAGTGATTAAGATGATGCTAGATTATCTAGTGTGGATCTTTGTGTGCTAAATAGAAGTAGTTAAGTATTGTTTGGTGATTGTGTACCTCGTATTTATTTATAGACGCTAGTATCAACCTGGCGTACGAGGAAGAGGAGTTCTATGACGAAGAAGAGGAGAACTTCAACAACTGCACCAACCAAGGCAAGCTAAACTATGCAAGCTAGTCAGATGCAAGCTAGCATATGCAAGATATATTATGCATGCTATGGTGATGCAACCATGATTATACCAATCCCAAGTTTTATCTGCAAGCTTTATCTTTTCTTCCTTTTATCAAAGTTGCTCAAATAGTTAATTAATTGGTGATTAGTGGAGAAATAGGAAAGATGCCATCAAGAGCATAGAACTAGGTGTAGGTAGTTACACTTGATTAGTACCCCTCAATAGTGATATCCTCATTGATAGATTCTAGTGCTAAACTAATCTTGATCACTGTAGATGGGAACACTTGGAGAAAATGATTATGAAAACCTTGGGATGATGAGTCATTCTATTGAAATGTTTTGACATGTGTTATGGAACACAACGAGTTGAAGATGATACTGAATGAATTATGTGCCCTGACTTTGATAGAAATTGATGGTTGGGTTTGGATGCGATACCATTCCAACTTTACCGTACAACCACAATACTTGAGTTGGGTAGGGCTTAACTGGAAGTTTATGTGTCTTAGTATGGGTTCCCTCGCGGAAAGAGGTTGAGCTGAGGCTACCTCATGAATATGAATGTCCACCTATGCAGTGCCCGGGATGGCGGATGGCCATGGCTGGGAGGCAAAACTCATAGGGGAGGTGCATATACTAGGGTGTGTAATTGAAAGGTTACGATTGATTATCCGCATACCAAGTATGATGATTCAGGGTTATCCCTGATGGATGTATCAAATGTTGTGGTGAAAGTGTACCACCTCTGCAGAGTGTCAAACTATTCGAATAGCCGCGTCCGCGGTCATGGACAGTTGGATGGTCATACTGTTCCGTTGTCAGATATTTTCAAAATGACTTGTGACTTGAAATATGACTTGGACTTGACCACACAGGGCTGTGGACATGAAACTAGGTTCCCTCTTGATTAATGTAGATAACTAAAATAGGTCTTTACTACTAAGTACCTCTGAAATAAAACTAGCTTATTGCAAATAAGCCTAGAGCTTATGTCGTGGTGGTGTCACGGCAGATGCCATGGGTAGACTTAAGTTGGGGGCCGAATGGATGCTTGTGGTCACCGGGAAGGGAGTGCACGGTCTAGCCATGCACGAAGAACAAGATGAACTCTCCACACTTAGGAATTTTATTGATACTTGAGGTTTACAAGTGCTCCTAGAGCTCTATGAACTAGGGTTCAGTGCACTAGTTCCCTGCTCGGTCTAACCTTCTCTAACCCTAGCTACCCCCTCCTTATATAGGCAATGGCTAGCTAGGTTACACCCCTTTGGGTCCTAGGGTTACTGTTTGGATCTTGGTCTTTACTATACGGGCCGGGTCATGGGCTTGCTCTAAGCCCAGTGGCCTAGTCCATAAAGCTAGACAGCTAACGGTCTTCACATACGTTGCCTCCAGTTCCTTTGGTGTCATGCAGTAACTTTGTATGTCAACCCTTGCTTTAGCGTCACCCGGCTCCTTTCGTGTCATCCGGCGTCGCCCTTATCTTTTGACCGTGCTTTACTATGGTCCCTCCTGAACCTCACTTGGAAAGGTTCCACGCGTCCTATCTGACTCGGCCCTTCCTCGTGAGACTCGGATCGTTGGTTCCTGCAAGATTAATTTATTTATCCTATACGGGCCGACATAGTTTCTATGTCGGCCGCACACGACTATCTTACCCGTCCTTCCTGACTCGGCCTGGTTCTTTCTTCACTCGGCATAAGCCAAGCTGGGCAATGTTTTACTCCTCATGACCCTACCGGGGGTTATCCCCCCGACATTAGTCCTCGAAGCTGGTGAGGTCTAGCAGTTCTAGCTGTTAGGCGTGTCCAGGTTCCTTTAACGTGATTGGAACTTCTTCTTTTGTCTTTATTTACTGCTTAGGACGCACTGTTTGGCGCAATCTTGTACCTTGCCGAGTCTGTCTGACAGTTTTGCGGGTTTGTTATTTGACTTTTTGGCTCATTTTTGCCTCATGCCGAGTCATTTTGGCCAATTCCGAGTCATTTTCGGCGTGCTTCAGTCACTGCAGATGGTAATCATGGTGACTTGCCTCAAATTTTGTTCCAAGCTCTAACTGCACAGTGACGGCTGCGCAGTAATTCCCTGTCACTGTGTTAGTCCAATCGCTCTGCACCTCTCGTCCTGCACTACGTGACGTGGCAGTGGATTTTCCGTGTATTGTGTACACGTGGCGCTCGCCAACTGGCTCACTCGGCCGAATACACGGACACACGTTGGCCGCACGGCACAGGGGGATCCCACGATTGGGGTTTTTACTCCCCTTAAGTAGGGGTGAGGGGAACATAACTTCCCTCGCCCGTTTAGTTTCCCCATTGCCTCTTCTTCTTCCTTGCGCCTCCAAAATCACAACTGCCCCTTTGCGGTTCTTATTTCTCATGGTTTCTCCTCCGCGATTCCTTCTTTCCCCATTCTATTCCGCTACGGGTCCTTGATCTTCCAAGCCTCTTCCAACAGCGGAAGAGATTGAATCCAGGGAGGTCATGGACACTCGCGATGCTGCCAAGGGAGCGAGGAACAGGAGGTTCCCGCCGGTAAGCGCGGCGGCTGGGAGGTCTCTGAGGTCTCCGCGGAGGAGGTCGAATGGCCGCGCTCCACCAGGCGCATCCCTCTCGAGGTGGATTGCCGCCTCCCTGCTGGTGATATTTCCCCCGAACCTGAGGGCAATGAGAGGGTGGTTTTCCTCTCCCACTTTGAGCGTGGTTTCGCCTTGCCCGTGAGCAATTTCTTTGTTTCTTTCCTTTCCACTTTCCATCTTCAGACCCATCACTTGCCCGCCAATGCCATCGGCTCCCTCTCTTGTTTTATTTCTGGTTGCGAGGCCTACCTTGGCATTTGGCCTACAGTTCTTCTGTGGGCCAAATATTTTAACTTTAGGATCCAAGTAGTTCCCCAGCCTGGCGCTCCCCGTGCCGAGAAGAGGCCTACTTGGTGCGGTGCCGCTAGCATCACACCCAGGAGAGAATCCATCTTTCCTCGGGTCACTGGCTTAGACTCTTGCAAGAAATGGCATAGGACTTTCTTCTATGTCAAAAACAGCGGAGCCACTGATTACATCCGGCTCCCCCCTTTCTCGGACGAGGTCCCCAACAAAGAGTACTAGAAGCTTAACCCGCGCGACAAGAATGCTGCAGTGAACGAGGCCAACGTAATTCTAGAGAGGTTGCTATCGCCGGATGAGAACGTCCATCTTGCCGACACGGATCTCATGTGTACTTTTATTGCACGCCGTGTCTGTCCCATCCAATCCAGGAGCCACAAGATGTGCTTCATGAGCGGCACGCAGGACCCCACTCGGCATTGCACGAAGGAGCTCACCCATGACTCTGTGGCCCGCCGAGTAAGGTCGATCTTCAAGCTGACTTTGGCGGAGGATTGGGCTTGGAGCTGCCCTCCATTTATCCGGGTTAGGCCTGTCCCCTGGGTAAGTTTCCGAATCACTTTCTATCCGACATAGCTTTTCTTACGTTATCTTCCTTCTCACTCGTTATCTATTCTTATTATGTTTATCTTTTGCAGAATCTTGTTCACCAGGTTGATGACAGTATTGTCTGTAACATCCTAGCATTTAGGAACCAACGAAGGGTAGATTTAGGAATATGTGAAATTGCATGCATTCATCTGTAAAAATATGGGTAAATTTTTCGCCAAATAAAAACCTAAAGTGATCAAGTTTCTTTCATTCCTTGAGATTAGGTATAGTCTCGGAGAATGATTGTTATAAACTTTGATATGATCTTTGTGGATTAGTGTGTTTTGGGAAATGAAATTTGAATTTAAACTTGAGTGTTGGATTCATAATTCAAAAGGATTTAGAATTATGTTTAAGTATTTTGATTTAGTCAAGAGTTGATAATTAGTAGCTCAAACTTTAAATAAAAAACTTAATTAAGAAAAAGAGTATGAGGGATGAGGGATGAATTCAGGGAGTTGAAGCAAGGAAGAATGACTTTGGTGGAATACCGTGACAGATTTCTGTCTTTGGCTAGGCATGCCCCAGATGAGATCAAAACTGAAGCAAAGAAGAAGGAAAGATTCCTAAATGGCCTGCATGATGAGATGCAGACAGTGTTAGTCAATATTCCTTTTGCCGATCTAGAAGCTCTAGTGGATTCTGCTATCCAGATGGAAGGACAGATCAATCAAGCCATTGAGAACCGCAAGCATCATATGATGCACCAGCCTGGACCACACCATACCCCGAAGTAGCGCCCTAGCTCGTCTGCAGGATTTGCACCAAGGAACAACATGCCACCTATGTCCCGTCCAAAATTTCCCAATCGTGGCGGAGGAAACCCGAGGCCAAGAGGCCACAACAACAACCCCGGTAACCCCCATAACTTCAATCGTGCACCGCCAAGGTCCACCACCAACAACAACAATATTGCCCCAAGGACTGGAAGCAATGCTATGAAAATTTCCGGGAAGGACAAGTCAGTGATAACCTGCTTTGAATGTGGGATCACGGGTCACTACTCCAATGAGTGCCCCAAGAAGCTTGCTACAGCACCCAATGTTGCTGCACCTGTCCAGAAGCAGCGTCGTGTCCAACCTTGAAAGAGATTTGCCCTAGGAAACCCGCACAACCGTACCGGCCGTATGTTCCACATAAATGCGGAAGAAGCCCAGGAAGCGCCAGATGTCATGCTGGGTATGTTTTCTGTTAACTCAGTACTTGCAAGAGTGTTGTTTGATTCTGGAGCATCGCACTCCTTTGTTATAGAAGAATTTTCATGCACTAGTAAGATTCAACCAACAAATTTGAAGCATGTTATGATAGTTCAAATACCTGGGTCAACTACCAAAGCTAGAAAAATTTGCAAGGTCGTTCCTATCAGAATACATGGAATAGATTTTTATGCCAATTTAATAGTACTTGGAACAAAAGGTTTGGAAGTAGTACTAGGAATGGATTCGATGTCAAAACATCAAGGATTAATAGACTGTGCCAAGAAAGCCATAACCATGACCAGTAGCACCGGATTATCAGTAGAGCATGTGTCTAGGACGCTGCCCTGTCAATTCAAGTCCAACAACAGTTTAGTCCAATCAACCCTAGACCAAGTCAGAGTAGTCTGTGAATACCCCGATGTGTTCCTAGATGAATTACCCGGTATGCCCCCAGATCGGGATATCGAGTTTATCATTGAACTAGTTCCTGGAACTAGACCTGTAGCTCAGAGACCCTATAATATGAACCCAGCTAAACTAGTGGAGCTCAGGAAGCAACTTGATGACATGTTGGGGAAAGGTCTGATACAACCAAGTGCATCGCCGTGGAGATCCCCTGTTTTGTTTGTGGATAAGAAAGATGGTTCCTACCGTTTGTGTACGGATTACCGGAAGCTAAATGGCGTCACCATCAACAACAAATACCCACTGCCAAAGATAGAAGATCTATTAGACCAGCTGGCTGGTGCCAGAGTGTTTTCCAAGATTGATCTTAAAACTAGTTATCATCAACTAAAGACCCGCGCAACGGATATCCCAAAGACTGCTTTCACTACCAGATATGGATTGTATGAGTACAATGTCATGTCATTTGTATTAACCAATGCTCCCGCTTATTTCATGAATCTCATGAATAAGATTTTTATGAAATTTTTGGATAAGTTTGTCGTTGTTTTTATCGATGACATTCTGATCTATTCCAAGTCGAAAGAGGAACATGAGCAACACCTAAGGACCATCCTTGAAACCCTTAAAGAGCATCAGTTGTATGCCCAGTTTAGCAAATGTGAGTTCTGGTTAAAGGAAGTAGGATTACTAGGACATATCTTGTCGGCAGGAGGAGTTGCCATCGACCCCGCCAAGATTAAGGATGTTGAAGAATGGAAAGACCGAACCACTCAAACCGAAGTCCGTGCATTTCTTGGATTAGCGGGATATTACCGCATTTGTGTGCCAGAAGATTCAGATTTGAAGCAAGTCATTTTGCAAGAAGCCCATGATACTCTTTATTCTATTCATCCGGGAGGAACGAAGATGTATCAGGATTTGAAGGAGCAATTTTGGTGGCACAAGATGAAGAGAGAAGTCGGAAGCTATATCGCCAAGTGTGATATCTGTCAGAGAGTCAAAGCGGAACACTAGCGACCCGCAAGACTGTTGCAGCCATTGCAAATTCCAGAATGGAATTGAGATTCAGTTGGAATGGATTTCATCACCGGTTTGCCTACATCTAGTAGAGGAGATGATTCTATTTGGGTCATAGTATATAGACTGTCCAAAGTAGCTCATTTCATACCCCTCAAGACCACTTATCAAATCTCAAAGCTAGCAGAGTTGTATATTGCTAGAATAGTCAGTCTGCATGGAACACCCAAGACAATTGTGTCAGACCGAGGAACCCAGTTTACTTCAAGGTTTTGGAAGAAAGTCCAAGAAGGATTAGGAACCAAACTGAACTTCAGCACATCTTATCATCCATAGACCGACAGACAAAAGAAAAGAGTAAACCAAATACTAGAAGATATGTTGAGAGCCTGTGTACTAGAATATGGATCTAAATGGGAATACTACCTGCCGTTCGCAGAATTCTCATACAACAACAGTTATCCGGCCTGTCTACAAATGGACCCATTTGAGTTTTTGTATGGAAGAAAGTGCCGTACTCCCCTGAATTGGTCGCAAGTAGGAGAGAGTCAGATATTCGGACCAGACATCCTACGAGAAGCCGAAGAGAAGGTTCACAAGATCTATGAGCACCTCAAGACCGCTCAATCCAGATAGAAGAGTTATGCTGATAAGAGACGTCGAGACCTAACCTTCAATATCGGAGATTTTGTGTATCTCAAAGTATCACCATTGAAAGGAATGCAGCATTTTCAACTCAAAGGGAAGCTTGCACCCAGATATATCGAACCCTTCAAGATTTTAAGTCACCGAGGAGAAGTACCCTATCAGATAGAACTGCTTGAAGAGATGTGAGTCGTACATAATATGTTTCATATCTCGTTACTTCGAAAATGCTTAGAAGTTCCAGAGAAGACCGAAGTTTTCAAGAACATCGATCATAGAGCTATGGATATCAACAAGGATTTAACCTATCATGAAGTACCCATTCATATTTTGGAAGAAGCCTTCAGAACCACCCGGACCAGGAGTACCATGTTTCTCAAAATCCAGTGGAGCAACCATACTGAAGAAGAAGCCACCTAGGAGCGAGAAGATTATATTAGGACGGAGTTTCCCAATCTCTTTAGTTCCTAGTTTTTCCTGAATCTCGGGACGAGATTCTGTTTAAGGGGGGGAAGGTTTGTAACATCTCAAAAATATAATAATTAGAATATCAATTTCCAATCAACTAAAATTAGGATTTACAAAAGCTTTTAATATTAAACACTATATAAATGCATGTTGTTTATTAGTGATGTATGAATGCTTTTTATGCCTTGTTTGTTTGTTATATATGTTGAGAAATAGTTTAAGGATCATAGCAATATCATCTAGGTCAAATCCAAACCAAATCAAATCAAAAGCAAATCAAATGGTGAAGCATATGACCTAATGGTCATTTTTGCCAAAGTTAACACCTAGCCCACTTTGGGCATCTCTAGTAAATGATTTCAAACAGAAAAAATTCTATTTATTTTCTCACCTTGCTAGACCAAGTAAAAATGAATACAAGGGAACTTGCAAAACTTACAGAAACAAATTCAAACTCTTTTAGAGGACGTTTCCAAATTGAATCCATCATAGACATCAAGATAGCCATTTTTCAAAAACCACTCAAAGCTTCTTCACTTGGCAAACCTTTGCAACCAGAGACACTTAAGCATATGACCAGCACACACACCAAAAAGAATTTAAAAATTCAAATGTTTATTTCATGCGGACATTTAATCAAACACTTAGCAGGAACAGTACAGATATACCAACTATACACTGTTGTGATCAATCTAGTGATCATCCTTGTACTCGACACAGCTCCACTACTAACCCACGATCTCCCCAGTGGAGCCTCTCTTACTCTCTGATTGGACTAGTGCCAGCCCGTACCCGAGCGTGCCACATCGGCCGGACATGGACACAACGCCACAAGCATCGCCGCCCTTGCCCGTGATGTCTAGAAGGTAGCCCTAACCTCACCGCACTCGCCAGCATACGCATCGACTAACGCCAGCCCGTGGAAACGCTATCGCGGCCATGGCCATTTCTCTACCGACCATGTCGAGCTGCATGCTAGTGCGCCAAGCAATTCTGCGCAACCACGCCGCGCCTCGCTCTCCCCTCGCGTCAAGGCAATCGCCATGCCGCCAGCAATCTCCCAGACATGCTCGTTTGACCCCGCCCGATCAGTACACGCCATATGCCATGACGAACAACGCGTACTTGAGCAGAGAATGGATGTCCCCGTGCAATTAGGACCATGCCTCTCCGTGTGACTATGCGCATGACCTACGCCCACAGCCATGCCGATAGCGCCATGTAGCAACATCGCCGATGAGCCCGAGCCATGCCGCAATGCTCCTCTCGCCGGGGTATAAATAGACCCCTCCCCTGCCTAAAAATGCACACTACTCGACTCACCTCTCCCCAAGCACTCCCTCTGACCCATCCCTGGAGCAAGGCGAGCACTGCATCGTCGGAATTTCACTGGAGCCCGCCGCTACTGTGGTGGAAAGGAGCCATCGCTAGGAGCCGCCCCAAGAGCTGCCACGACCATCATTCGAACCTCCGTCGTCTACCAGCTCGTTCGCCCACCTCGCTGGACCTAGCTGGAGCCCTGGTAAGTCTCTAACGACCCCTCCATAGAGCGACGGAGATGACGACTCTGAGCCGTTGATCGTATTCTAATTGTGCGGCCCAGATTAGCTGATATTGCTTCGCTTTAGAATAGCCACTAATAGGTGGGGCCAACGCCAGTACAGCCCGCTGCGCGTGCGCCGCATAGTTGGGCCAGCCCAGTAACGTTCCCGCGCGTTGCCCACGAATTCAAATTTAGATTTTTCATTTTACTCCAAAATCCCATTATGTCAGTGACTTCAAAATTAAATTCAGGAAGATTTAATGAACCAAATTGCATGATTCCACTTTTGTTAGAAAGGTAATGAAATTATCTAACCACTCCCATTGGATTCAAACAATTTGAAGTTATAGATCACCTAGAGTAAAAATAGCAATGCAGAGACTTTTACAACTTCAAACATTTTTCTAAAATCGACCATAAATTATTTTGAGTTGATTCCAATTCTCAAAAATCACATTTGCCATGATCTATCTGAATATGTAAAAATATTTGGTTTTACATGCATTAATCATGGAATAGTATTAAAAGAATTATATATAGTCATTTCTAGTCACTTTAATATTATTAAATAGCAATATTATACTTTGTAATGTATGAAATCCACTTTAAATCACATTCCCATGTATTGGAATATATGGTGAGGACATGTGTCAAAATGATCCCATATTTTATAATTGGAGAATATTAAATTTTAAGTATTTTTCAATGAGTAGAAATTGCATTTCTAAAATAAGATAAATAAGGCCATGTCAATATTTCATGTAGTGATTGAGATGATGCTAGATCATCTAGTGTGGATCTTTGTGTGCTAAATAGAAGTAGTTAAGTATTGTTTGGTGATTGTGTACCTCGTATTTATTTATAGACGATAGTATCAACCTGAGTACGAGGAACAGGAGTTCTACGACGAAGTAGAGGAGAACTTCGACAACTGCACCAACCAAGGAAAGCTAAACTATGAAAGCTAGTCAGATGCAAACTAGCATATGCAAGATATATTATGCATGCTATGGTGATGCAACCATGATTATACCAATCCCAAGTTTTACCTACAAGCTTTATCTTTTTTTTTACTTTTATCAAAGTTGCTCAAATAGTTAATTAATTGGTGATTAGTGGAGAAATAGGAAAGATGTCATCAAGAGCTTAGAACTAGGTGTACGTAGTAACACTTGATTAGTAGCCCTCAATAGTGACACCCTTATTGATAGATGCTAGTGCTAAACTAATCTTGATCACTGTAGAAGGGAACACTTGGAGAAAATGAAACTACTTGGAAAAGGGCTATAGGTAATCCGCATATTCGTGGCTCATGTGGTTGAAGTGCCCCACGGGTAAAACAGACGTGGCTCACCTGTGGACAATGCCCTATTAGTAACTAGAACAACCGTGACGCACATGGTGATAGTGCGCCATAGATATGTGTGGGCCAGGGGCCTGACGGCCGCATGCCACATACCCGTAATGCACATGAGGTATGTGCGCTACGCTTGTGAGGTGTAACCATGGTGCACTTGCTGCCCGTGCGCTACGAGTAAACCACCGTAGGTCTGCTGGCTAACTGGGAAAACACACTCGTGGCGCATGTGTACATAGTGGGCCACGGTTGTGGCAAGTTCTGTGGCTCACTAGGTCATGTGTGCCACGAGTGTGACTATCCACTTTTTGGCAGCTCCACTTTGAACATGTGACTATCCACTACCACACCCACACTTCACTTTCCCCTCCTTCCTCCTCCTTAGATCTAGTCGTAATCCTCCTCGTTCCCACCTCAATTTATCCACTCATTTACCATTTTTAGCATGTAGAACTTACCTTGAATGCTACATACATAATAGAGGAAGCTCTCCTTCCGGACATGCCATCCTCTCGGTTTCGCACCTCCCCTTCCATCTTCTCGATCGGTCTCTCATCTCGATAAGTTGTCCATGTAAGGATGTGTTCATGTGTATATGAATGATATGCTCATATGTATGTAGAGGATTGATGCTCATGTGTGCATGGAGAGGATCGATGCTCATGTGTGTATGGAGAGGATCGATGCTCATGTGTGTGTATATGGAGAGGATAGATGCTCATGTGTGTATGGATAGGATGATCTGTTCCTGTGAATGGACCGGTCTCTCTGTTGTGTTTGTGTGTGAATGAGTTACCATTTGTTTTGCGAAAATGTTGATTCATTTTCATTTTGGCAAGACTTTGGCATTTAAAAAAGGTCCTTATTTTAGGATAGGTCATGCCAAAATTTTCTATCGACCATTGCATGCATGCATTGATTATGTGGTTCTAATAAACTTCTAATTCTACCGTGTACACTGCGCAGGCAACCATGGTCCGCATAATGAGCGAAGGCATTGTGGCTAGATTTTTGAAATGCGCGACGGCCGACATGATACGAAATAACAAGATGGAGATAAGATGTTCGTACAGAAGATGCAAACTCAACTGGTTGATCGACCCAGATTCCGGGCATCTGCGGGCGCACCTGCTCCGCCATGGTTTCATGGATGGATACACTCATTGGATAAGCGATGTCGAAGACGATGGAGACGGTGAAGGTGGGCAACATGATGATGATCATCACGACAAGGACGGGCGAGATGATGAAGAGTCTCCTGGAGACGGTGAAGGTGCGGAAGCAGACCGAGATGATGATGATCTAGATGCCGGAGTAGAAGATGACGATGGAACAACGTTAGGCTGGGTGCGGGACCCTTATGTGCAAGAACTGCTTCTCAAGCAAACGAGTAACGCTGGGGCTGCCGCTAGAGAGAAAGCCAAGCTTGTGCAACTTGAGAAAGACGCAATTAATATATTGTATGAAGGATGCAGGCCCGATGATACACGATTGAATGTAACGCTCAAGGCTATGGAGATGAAGGCAAAACACAAATTGACCGACGCAAGCTTCTACGATATGATGGCATTTTGGCACGGTCGTCTCCCGGAGGGGAACACGTGTCCAACTAGTATCGAGGACTCCAAGAAAATCGTCTGTCCTCTCGATCTACCACACATTAGATACCATGTATGCATCAACGATTGCATCATTTATCGGGGCGCGGACGCGGATAAAACCACATGTCCAATGTGCGGCGTGAGTCGATACAAGAAAGGGAAGAAAGCACCTCGAAAAGTGGTATGGTACTTTCCTATCACTCCTCATCTACAGCGCTATTTCACGGACCCTAAAGAAGCGAAGCTCATGCGATGGCAGGCGGAAAGGAAGAAGCAAGGAGATGACGATGGCCCCGAAAAGGACGAGCTGCTGACGCACCCTTCAGATGTTAGCCAGTGGAAAGCATTGGACCTCAAATTCCCAGAATTCGGTGGAACATCAGGCTTGGTGCGAGCATTGATGGATTCAATTCGTTCGGTACCCAGAGCAGCACGCACAGTACTTGGCCGTGTTTGTATGGATGTACAACCTCCCTCCATGGCTGTGCATGAAGAAGAAGTACATACAAATGAGTATGCTAATTCAAGGGCCAAAGCAACCTGGTACTGACATCAATCTGTATCTCGGGTTGTTGAAAGGGATCTAGCCACATTATGGGAATCTGGAACCAATACATACGACACCGTTGCACAAGATTATTTCACTATGAGAGCCGCGTTGGTCACTACGGTGTAAGACTATCCAGGTTGTGGGTATATCTAGTGCAAGGTTATCCAAGGATTCTCCGCATGCGTTAGGTGCATGGATAACACAATCTATCTCCAAATAGAGAAAGATCCAGGGTCTTCGAAAATCGTGTTCATGGTGCACCGGAGGTGGCTCAGCAAGAATGATCCATGGAGAAAACATGGAGATCTGTTGTATGGAAAATCCGAGACCCGAGAAATCCTAGAGCGGAGGAGCAGCGAAGAATTCGAAGAATTGCTGAAAAACTGGAAAGATTGTCCTAAGCCTGGAAAGAAGCAAAAGAGGCAGCAAGACAAGCCGCTTCTGAAGGTATGGAAAACAAGGTCTGTTTTTTGGGAGTTGCCATACTAGAAGTTTCTCCGCACGCCTCATAGCCTTGACATCATGCATATCACGAAAAACGTGTGCGAGAGTCTGGTCGCCACCATAATCAACATGCCAGATAGGATGAAAGATGGTCCGAAAGCAAGGCATGACCTAATATTTATGGGCATCCGGAAGGAGCATCACAGAGGACGCACTACTCCCGATGATCGGGAAGATGATGATGATCATGAGTCGGAGGCGACACAAGGTCGTAGGAAGGGTAAAAAGGTCAAGAAGAATGAATATTCCTGCCCTCCTTCTTGCTTCACTCTAAGCCAGGATGAGATCATATAGTTTTTCAAGTGCCTTCTAGGAGTCAAATTTCCTTACGGCTACGCGGGCAAGATAAGAAGATACCTAGACTACGCGAATCAGAGGTTCAATGGCATGAAGTCTCACGACTGTGCCGTGCTAATGACGCAGGTACTTCCAGTTGCACTAAGAGGGATAATGGACGAGAACATCCGTGAAACGTTGTTTGGGCTCTGCAAGTTTTTCGACGTTATCTCTCGAAAGTCAATTGGCGTGAATCAGCTCGGGAGGCTACAGGAGGAGATCATGGTGATACTAAGCGAGTTTGAGGTCTACTTCCCGCCTGCATTCTTCGACATTATGGTGCATCTGCTGGTCCATGTCATGGAGGACATCATCCAACTCGGGCCGATGTTCCTCCGCAGCATGATGGCGTTCGAAAGGATGAACGGACACATCAAAGGATACGTTCGCAACAGGTCCCGTCCAGATGGAAGCATAGCCAAGGGCTTTCTGGCCAAAGAGTGCATCTCTTTCTGCACGAATTATCTAGACATTGAGAACCCTGTCGGTCTTCCCGTCAACAGGCACCTTGGAAAGCTCGACGGATCTGGTCACCGAGAGGGTCGTCGCGTACTACATGCAAACTTCGATTGTCGATGCGCATACTTTGATCGATCAAACGTTGTCGTTCTACAGCATTTAGAACTAGTCGATCCTTGGGTACAGAAGGATAAAATGTTAATCGAGAAGAAGTAAAGTGACCGGGGCATACAGAGGATGCAGGGAGAAATAATCAAAGAGCATAACTTAGATTTCACGCGTTGGTTTAGGCAAACGCTCCTTGATAACCCCCGCGATCGCATTCTTCTGACACGGAAAAGATCATATTCACCTTATCGCAGGGACCCATGCAAAACCTGGTGACCTATCAGGCGTATGATATCAACGCCTACACATTCTACACGGAGGAAAAGAACAACAAGTGTAATTGTCAGAACTTAGGCGTAATGTCGGAATTCTACACTGATGACAACGTGAAGGAAAGATTCTACGAATGGATCGAGGAGATCTTGGAGCTCGACTACTGTGGATAAAAGGTGCCGATGTTCCGTGTCAGATGGGCCAAGAGCGTCGAAAGAGAAGACCGGTATTTCACAACCATGGTTATACCCGAAGCAGCCAAATCCAAGGCCGCCGGTGCGAATGTGTCCATGAAAAATGAACCATGGGTACCGGATAGCAAAGTGTACCAATGTTTTTTCATTACCGACCCGACAAAGCCTAGTCGTGTTGTGTGAGGAGAGGAAAAATAAACATCATCAGAATTGATGGAGTCGCCAACGAGCAAGACTTTGACCAGTACGGTGATCCAAAGATTGAAGATGACAACGACTATGATGCAGAGACATACATCACAAGAAGAAAAAGGATAACCCTACCCAAAAAAGGTAGCCCATTCGAAAGAAGAAACATTAAAGTGTCGGGGCTTAATTATTCAACCGCGACAAAGAAGAATTTTTTTTTTTAAAACACTAGATCAAAAAATAATGTAAAACATATGGTCAAAAAAGATTGTAATATTCATGGACAAATTATTATTTAATTTAGTTATACTTTGAATCATATTTATACCACTTTTATGACATATATTATCACTTTTGGGCATTTTTGGAATATTTAAAAGTATTTTTAAAATCAAAACAAAATTTTTATGGCATATATCACCACTTTTGGGCATTTTTTGGAACATTTTAAAGTATTTTTGAAATAAAAACAAAAATGTTGGGCACCAAGATTCGAACCTGGATGCTCACAAGTTGAAATAGAGCAGTGGGCGGAACCAGTGGGATAGGGTACTGTATCTGTTAGAGAGTGGGGCTGTTGTAATCTTATACAGTTGTAAGAAGCCGCTAGGCGTCGCGCACTAGCCTGGAGTGCGCTACATATATCCGTAGCACACTATTCCCAAGTGCGCTACGCTTATATGGGCTTTATCCACACGTGCGCCCGAGCCCCCTCTCTCATCCCCATCTCAGCCCGAGCCCCCTACCTCCCCCCCCCCCGCCGCCGCCGCTCTCGATCCGTTGCCTCGCCAGCCCCGCCAGCAGCCGCCGCTCGAGGAGGAGGCCGTGGAGGAGGACGTGGAGGAAGAGGAGACCTGCGCGCGTCCGAGGAGGAGGAGGCCCGTGCGCGTCCAAGGAGGAGGAGGCCGCCGTCGTCCACCCATCGTTGTCTGCCCGCCATCGTCGTCCTCATCTCAGAGGTGAGCTATTGTCAGCCCTCCCCTCTCGGCCCTCTCTTCCCTTTCTCTGACTACCATTGCCCTAGGAAGAAGTAGGTTAGAGCAGGTTTAGGTTCAGATGACAGCAGATTTAGATTCAGATTACAACATGTTTAGGTTTATGTTCAGTAGCATGTTTAGGTTCAGATTACAGCAGGTTTAGGTTTAGATTCAGTAGCATGTTTAGGTTCAGATTACAGCATGTTCAGTAGGTCAGTAGTAGGTTAGCAGTAGGTTCAAATTATAGCAGGTTCAATAGGTTACCAGTAGGCTGCTAAATTTGTTTAGGTTCAAATATCATTGCAGTATAAAGCTTATTTTAGGTTAGCGGAAATAACCTAAATTTGTTTAGGTTCAAATATCGTTTCAGTAGGTTAGCAGTAGGCTGTTAAATTTGTTTAGGTTCAATATCATTGCAGTAGGTTAGCGTATTTTAGGTTAGCAGAAATAATCTAATTTGTTTAGGTCCAAATGCACTCATTTGCTCGAATGTGGGTACTAGCTAGTGGGTAAATGGCACTGAGATAGAACCGAACTATCTGTTCATTTGACGGAATTAACTTTGGGGAAATATAGTTTTTGACAAGAAAGAAGGGCAGTAAAGGTTAGTTTGGCCCTTGAGTGACGACAGAAAAGGCTTTGTACTCCCATCTAAAAAGAAATGTTTTCTATTTCTGATACTCCCTCTGCCTAAACATGAATGACTTGAATTTGTTAGATTCACCTGCATCTATATACCAAAATATGTCAAGATACACATGAATCTAGCAAGATTTGCTTATTTCTGGACATATCAGCATGTACTTTTAGATATTTGTTTAGGTTAGCCAGTATGTCAATATTCCAGGTTAGCTGTAGGGTTGTCTATATGTGCCCAGAAATGGCTCATATTAGAACATATACTCATATTAGTGTATTAGAATTTTTGGCCAAAATTTGACAAAAGCTATTAACACACAATCTCTTTAGCTATTTACCAGCAATCATTTTACATTGCCAAATCATCATTGGAACTTAACACACATTCTGTTTTCATTGAATATTAATCACTGAACATTAATAATATTCAACCAATACTATCTTAGTTGCATAGGCGTTCTATTTTATATGTTTTCCTATAGAATGTATTATGTTTTCCATATATATTCTGATTTTGAGAATGTATAGCTTTCTGTTTTGCATATATATTCTGGTAATGTGCTGTGCTGGCTGTGTTGACCATTTATTGTGTGTTGGTTGTGCTGGCCATTTATTGTGTGTTGGAAGTGCCAGCTGTGCTGGCCATAGATATGCAGGTTCTTGTATGAAATGACTCATGATTTTTGACGGAATGTTGATTAACTTCCATTTCGGCAGAAATCAGGCACTCCTAGTTTAAGAAAATTAGCAAAGGTCATGTCGTATTTTTCCGGACACTTTATTACAAACCATTATTTGCTTTTTATTAGTGCAAACATGTGTAACAACGACAAGGCTGGCTGTTCTAAGCGCATCAGCGCTGAAGGAGAAGTCAGACCTCCGAATAAACAATTGTCATTTTGGGAGGAGGCCTAGCGGCTAGAAGAATATGACGAATACCATCCTTCGGAGAGCGAGGACGATGAGATGGAAGATGTAACATCCCAAAAATATTGATCATCATTATAAAATTCTAATCACTAAAATTAGGGTTAACAAAAACTTTGATTAAATAAAAACCAAATGAATGCATGTGTGTATGTGATGATTGTATGAATGCATGAATGGACTTGTGTGATTAACCTAAATAGCAAGGAATGATTTAAAGATGAAAATAATATCATCTAAAACATTTCCAAGCAGAAACAAATCAAGAGAAAATCAAAAACAAAACAAATAAGGCAAATGGTCATTTTTGCCAATCTTGCTCACTAGGTCACTTTGAGTGTTTCTAGTCCAAGATTCCAAATAGAAACTTTTCCAATTCTTTGCACCCGTTGCAAGACTAAGTAAAAGTGAATCAAAGACCACCTTTCAAACATGCAGAAACATTTGGCAACTTGATTTAGATGACAATTGAAAATTGAATCTATAACATATGTGAAGATCACACATTTTCAAAACCCAACCAAACCAGTGCCCCTTGACCAATCCAACTAACCCAAGAATCCCTAGTATGTAACCAACACATCCACCAAGTTTGAATCCAAAATTGAAATTTGAATTTCTTTCGGCCATTTCATCAAACACCTTGTAATCAGCAAACAAACAAACATCAAACACTATTAGTAACAGTAATTTTGGCCAACCATGTCCCCTTTCTAGCTCACTCTACACTCTCAGTAGATGATCAAACTAATCTAACTAGCCTTAGCATCACTGTGAGTATGCATAGCCATCAATGGTGACCATGTTGAGAGCACTCTTGCCACCCCCATGTCACCACGAGCTAGGAGAAGCTCTAGCCTCGCCAACCTTGTCTGGAGAACTAACCACCGTCCACTGCCACCCCCTGTTCAACGCTCGAGCCTTGCCAGCCACTGGACCACACGAGAAGATCGCACCCAGTTTCTCTACGTTTGTGCCGAGAGCGCGCCAGTGCGCCATCAGCGACACGAGCCCACAGACCGCACGCAACTCACTGGCCCCTATCGTCGCCCATGCCATTAGCATGTTGTGCCGATGACCACGACGAGATCCGCTCGCGCCCGTTGGTCCCCTTCAGGCACTATAAAAGGAGGCCACCCCCGTTAGATTTGAGCACACCATCTCACTCTCCACATCTCATTGATCACACCCACTCACCACTGGAGCAAGGCGAGCACCAGGTGGCCGGAATTGCACCGGAGTTCGCCGCTTCAGAGGAGGAGAGGCGTCGTCGATTGGAGCCACCCCAGGAGAAGCTGTCGGTACCAGGAGGATCGCCATCATCGACTTCATCGTTCGCCCCCATCGCCGACCATCGCCGGAGCCCCGGTGAGCCCCCGTCGACCCCCAAGGGCCGCGCTAGGGTTCAACCTCGCCGCGTCCTGTTCAGGCGTGGACGATGAACCACAGCCGTAGGATTAGAACTAGATCGCATGGCCTAGATCGCCCCATACCCCTTCGCCACTCGTTGTCTCACTGACGAGTGGGGTCGTTCACTTAACCAGCCCGTGCACACGCTATGCGTAGTGGACCGGCCCAGTTAAACCTCCCGCGCGACCCAACAATTCAAACTTAGTTTCAAAATCAGTTATGTACCTAGATTCAAAAATCAACCTAGATCGATTCACTGAACCAAAATGCATGAAACTAATTTTGTTAGAAAGGTTCTGGAGTGCTTAATCCAAGCCTGTTGGATTCAAACCAATTATAATTGTAGATCACCCATGGTAAAAATAACAAGGGAGAAGCTTTTCTGCATTCAAACATTTTTTAAAATTCAACCATAAAAGATTTTCAGTTGATTCCAACTCTCGAAAATTACATTTAACCATACCTTTCAGAATATATAAAAATATATAGTTTTACTTATAGAAATAATGATTAAGTAATAAAAGAATGCCTCATAGGCATTTCTAGTCACTTTATTTAATTAAAATAAAAAGGTTACACCTTATTAAATTGTGACACCACTTTAAATCATATTCCCATGTACTGAAATATGTGGTGATGACATGTGTCAACATGATCCCATGTTTTAGTTGGAAAATATTAAATCTTAGGTAGTTTTTCAATGAGTAGAAATTACTTTTCTAAAATAAAGAAAATAAAACTATTTTCCTTAATGATTCTAATGTTTGTGATGATAATAGATCATCTAGTGAAAACCTTGGTGTGATAAATAGAAATAGTTAAGTATTGTTTGATGATTGTGTACCTCGTATTTATTTATAGATGCTAGTACCGACCAAGGATACGAGGAGGAAGGAGGATACTATGCGGAAGAAGCCGAGGAGCACTTCAGCTAATGCTCTGTACAAGGCAAGCTATTGACTTTGCAAGCTAACCCTTGCAACTATGAAAGTTAGATAATCTATGCCATGCATTGAGTATGCTTGGTTAGATACATTTGATGATACCCCACCCTTGTTTTACTTGCAAGCTTAGTACTTTATTTCTTTATTAAAACTTTCTCTTAGAGTTTACTTAGTGACTTGTAGATTCTAGAAAGATATTTAAAGGTAGCATAATGAGCATAAAACTTGGCCTAAGTTAGATAAATCTTGATGTCATCCTGAGGCATGAGATTGAACTTACATAAGATACAATTGCTTATCACCCCTCATTAGTATTTACCCCCACTTGTAGACGCTTGTGCTAAGCATAAAACTTGATCAACTTTAGATGGGAATACTTGGTGAAAATGGTTATGAAAACCTTGGAATGATGAGTCATTCTACTGAAATGTTTTGCCATGTGTTCTTGAAAACCAGATGATTTTGATGATGAAAATGTTAAGGCATGAGTCTTAGACCTTTATAAAACTGATGGTTGTCTGGATGCGATACCATTCCAATTTTACTGTACAACCACAATACCCGAAAATTGGGTAGGGCTTGACTGGAAATTTATATACCTTAGTATGGGTTCCCTTGTTGCCAAGGTCTGATTTGAGGCTACCTTGTGAAGATTGTCCACATGTGCAGTACCCAAGATGACAGTTGGTCATGGTTGGGAGGCCAAACTCACAGGAGAGGTGCCTATACTAGGGCGTGTAATTTAAAGGTTAGGATTGAGTATCCGCATACTTAGTATGGTGAATTCAGGATTGTTCCTGACGGATGTATCGAATGTTGTGGTGAAAGAGTACAATCTCTACAGAGTGTCAAACTATTCGAATAGCCGCGTCTGCGGTTATGGACAGTTGGAGTGGCCATACTGTTCCGTCGTCAGATGTTTCCAAAATGACTTATGACTTTGACTTGACCACAACAGAGTTGTGATATGAAATTCAAGTTCCCACTTAGGTGTTATAAAACTTTCAACTAGCTTTCTTTGCTTCTGAACTCAGTAGAGGTAAATCTGGATTTTGCAAAATAACTCTAGATCTTAGCATCCTACTCAAAACCAATTCACTTGTTAGTATTAGTTTGCGAGTACTTAAAGAGTACTTATGGCTTTGTCCCTGGATATTCCCGTGGCCAGACTATGAAGAGTACTATTAGGAGGAAGGACATCAAGAAGGTTATGACAACTAGGATCATCTCCCATCGTTAGCATTGCCTGTGACCACGAAGATGGAGCTTTGCCTACGCTATCGTTACTATTACGTATTCCTCTGCTTGAATTGTATTAAGACTGGATCATGAGATCCTTATTAGTGTAAGACCTTATGTATGGTTTGTAATGGATGATGTACTATGATATCCAATATGTTATGTCTCGCAAAAATGGTAATCTTGGGATTGCGATCTATGGCATAACAGGCATCTGGGTTTAAAAATCCGATTGTTGACAGAAGACGCGGAGGAAGAAGAATCTAAAGGAACGGCGGATGATGAAACCACTGATGGCGACGAGGGCGTAGCGAGTGGTAGCAATCCTCCTAAGAAGAAGAAGCCGAAGGAACGGCGCCCGAACACGGTCGGCACCGTTAGAGAGGAAATTAACGAAGTGAGCCCAACTGGGGTTCCTTTGGCGCCCCACCTTGTCGTCAGAGTGTACGGTGGGCAAGTGGAGGCTATCACCCAGACCACCATCTTGATCAATACCGAGAATCTCCAGCATAAAGATAATGGCCATCTGCGCACACTCCTCTTCGAGAAGCTGCACGCAAGATACAAGTTCCCCACTGAGTATCTGAACACAAATTATCATGGGAATGAAGTAAACAAATCCTCCGTCACAAAGATGAGCACCGCCCTGGCCAGCTGGAGAACCCAGATAAAGTAGAAGATCTATAAAGAAGGCAAAAGTCTCGAGGAGATCTAGAAGATTGACCCGCAGATCACCGAAGATCAGTACCGGGAGTTCAAGGAGAGGTCTGAATCCGAAAGAGCCTAGGCCTTGAGTAATATAGGTCACCACCATCTCGGATCTGGTGGATACAGAACCGCGGAGGCCAAATGGGATAAGGAGGATGACGAGTATAGAGCTAAGGGGATAGCTAACCCCTTTGCAAAATTCGAAAAGGGGCAGCTTCGAAACTTCATCAGGGCCCATTACCATGTGGACCAAAAAACCAAACAACTCACCGCGGATCCTGCGATGAAGGACTTCGAGGAAATTGTGGTAAGTAATTTAATTACCGCGGATAAACTTGATTGCATTATAATCGATGAAGTTGAATTTCTAAACGGTTCACTATTACTTCTTCTGCAGGAGCAGGAAATTGCTAGTCATGGATCCCAGGGGTCAACGGTGGCCACCCGGTGGGATAACCCTTTTAATAGGGCGATGAACCAGGCCAAGAAAATCACGTCGGTTACGAAGAAGACGTTGTCGGCTGGCCGTCTGGATGGCTTCGGGGGTAAGAATTGGGTGGATCATTTTGGTCCACCGCCGAGGACGCGTGTGGCGCTATCGTGAAGGAGCGAGGAGGAAAACCACGAGGTTAAAGAACTTAAAGAACAAGTGGCACGGATCCGGCAGATCGTCCAAGACAACCTGGAAATCACCCTCATGTCCATCCTGCCTACCTTGGTGGAGTCAATAGCAAACTGGAGTGCGGGTGGTCGATAAGGGCCATGCCCGATTCCAAGCATGGTCAGCACTCAGCAGCCACTCGAACAACACGGCGCTGATGAATCAGGCGAATTATGTGTTCGTGACTCCGCCCGTTAGGACCACGGTGCCAGAAGTGTTGGTGACTCCCCCTTCCATCATCGTGGAGCCGGACATGTTGGTGACTCCCCCTGCCATCGTTGCGGCGGCACCGAAGCTCCATGCACCCGGTAGGGAGAATACACTGGCGGCCGGCACCGCGCCATCAAGCAGCCCCTCCGTCTCTTGCACACCCGTCATCGTATGCGGTGCCTCGACATTAGACGATCTCGGCGCCATCACGGTAAACAAATTACTTTACCGCCTTTCATGCCATCTGCTACTCTTATGGTATCTCTCTGACGCTGTACATGTTTTCATAGATGGATGTTCCTTGCACTCTCTTATGCTACGTGAATAATGAGCTGAGGGATGTTGCCAAGGGTACCATCCTTCAACCCTTTTAACGCACGTCCCACTCAAGGCCGTTTCTAGATAGCGTGCACAGGGTTAAAATTAGTCGGGTGATGAGGGGTGTGATGACCTAGAACCTCCCATTCAACTCCAGGAGCGGATGAAGAAGAGTCGGCTGTCCTTAGAAGTTGCTTCGGGTTATTATTGCAATGGCCAAATATCATGACTCATTTGGGGACGGCGGGGGCCATCACCCCACAAACAACAGTACTGCATGTCGTGCCAGTGACAAGCGGTGGCAAGGCCCCCTTACTACCCCCGCCGTCACCTCCACGCACTGGGTCGGATGATCATGTTGATGATATGCACATGGCGCAGGATCTGAATGAGTACGACGAAGACTTCGATCAGTTCTTCAACACTCAGTTTTGCAACAATGACCCAGCTGGTGGCCCCATAGAGAAACCCAATATCACCAAGCATCGGTTTGGTTCTCAGGAGATGCCTCTAGCTTGCGCCTTCACCGAGCCAGCTGATACAACCAACCGGCCCTTTATTCTAAGCCCTGACACACTACATAGGGCAGCCAGTGCTCAAATTGCAGTTCCTGCCCGCTCTCAGAAAGGCAAAAAGGCCAGGAAAAGAAAATCTAGTAGCTCGAGCCAGCCGGTGGCGTCAACTGCGAATCCGATAAGGTTTCGGGATGGGCCACCAAGACCCAAGGGTATTATGTGGAGGATTCGTGTGGCGGGTGAACCCATGCTAACTAAGAATTTGTGGAGGCTTGCCAGTTCGGAAATGAAGAGTGTGCATGACGGTGTGCTGACGGTAGAGAAACGCCTTCTGGCGGAGAAAGATCCCTCGCACCCGGTATTCGTGGTTAAGGTGCCACCAGGATTGGGCTTTGTCGACAATGCCCCCGCGGATCTGTTCTTCCTTCGGTTTGACAACATCTTCAGTATGTTCCACCTGTACCCGCTGCACTATACCATGGTCCACCTGTTTTCTCTCAGCCTGGCCATGCAGATCATTAGAGAGAACACCCCGGGCATTGCGGTAGTGGACCCCTACTACATGCATGACGACTTCTTGGGAAGCGCCATTGAATGACGATTCGTGGCCTCGTACCTAAAAGGAATCTTCGTGGTGAACAAGACAAGGAATACATTCTCGTGCCTTACTTTCCCGAGTAAGTCATTATTCACTCGCCACCATCGATTGGCTTTATTAGATTATCATCATTGTTTTTACAACACATTCCATTTGAATTTTTTTGTGCAGAGATGAACACTGCACACTCATCTCCTTATCACCGAAGCATTTGCAGGCCACGTATTTCAACTCGGGGAGTCTAGAAAAGAAGAAAAACTATGACAAGATCAAGGAAGTTCTGGATGATGCTCTCACTGGCTATGCCTCAATGGAAGGCCCCACCTTCGTGCGTAAGAAGGTCAAGTTCGGCAAGCACTTCTTCAACCACGTAACGGAGTTCCTCTGTGTGAAGCAGCCGAGAGGCAGTCAGAAGGAAGCCTACTACACACTCCATCACAGGAGGGTGTTCCTACTAGACCAGCATAATTCTATGCTGCCAGATCATCTCAAACAGTAGGCCAAGATCACTGATTCATATATTAGACAAGAGATGTATCGCATCCAGCAGCAGTTTGGGGCAATCATCTTTCATGATGTCATGACTTTGGGAGGGATCTTCTACGGAGGAAATCTCCCGAATAACCGTGACATAGAAAATCGCCTAGAGATACAGGGTGACTATAGGAAGTTCATGACGAGACAAGGCGTCCTCCCATACCTTGAGCCGAGCTAGAAGTCTTGATGTTGTCCTAATTGTAGTTCCAAAATATAGATGACCTTTGTGTGTGTGGACAAGTACATGCTACTACTTATCTTATTAGGTTTATGCATCATCGCTTACTTATTTTGCTTATTATTATTATATATGAATCAATGCTTGGTTTTTTGCTTACTCTTTGGTCCTTTTCTTACTTTGGCCTTTTTCGAGAATGCCGATGATTGAAATGCCGTGGCACACTACATATATGTGAATGTGCTATGACGGGATAGTAAGCCTTGTGATATGAAAAAATCCAGGTGTTGTGCATCCTACTTGGCTTACTATTCCGTCATAGCATATTCCTGTGTCCAACGACCTAGTTCTATATGAGGCATTCTTTTTGAGTTACTTTGGTCTTTTTCGAGAATAATGCTGATGATTGAAATGTCGTGGCACACTAAATATGTGAATGTGCTATGACGGTATTGTAAGCCTTGTGCTATGCACAAGTCCAGATGTTGTCCATCGTACTTGGCTTACAGTTCCGTCATAGCATATTCCTGTGTCCAACGACCTAGTTATATATGAGGCATTCTTTTTAACTTACTTTGGTATTTTTGAGTTGGGACTACTTTCTATAAGTGTATCTTCATATGCGACTTTAATTATACATGTTTTTTCAATCACCGGTTAATTATTATTTCCAACTTGTAGATGACGTGGTACATCGTGTACAAAGGACGGGTTCCCGAAGCCTACGATGATTGGGAAGACTGCCGGAGACAGGTGCACCATTTCAGCCGCAATAGATACAAAGGGTACAACACTGTGCGGAGGCGGAAGCTAGATACACGCGCTATCTAGCGGGAGTTAGGACGAGGAATCGGATGAAGACCTACACCTTCGTCGCGGTGATGCTTATCGTCCTTGGTTGTTTATCCTGTGTTTGTTTCTAGTTTAGATGTCTAGGAGAGCTTCCGAGCTCTAACTTATTCGAGACACATGTATTCGCATGTCATCAACTACTTTGTAACTTGATGGAAACAATGTAACTTATACTATGTATTCATGTATGGGACTTACCTATATGTATTTGTTTCAATCTTGTTTTGCAAATTGTATATTCATATATATAACTGTAAATCTTATATATGTGTGTGTATATCTGCCTTGAATATTGTATATAATCTGTATTGTATATCATCTAGCTCAGAATTAAAAAAACAAAAAAGTTTCCCGTGGCGCACATGGCATGGCTTTAGTGGCGCACTACAACTAAAGCACACATGCCTTCCCTCAGTGGCGCACTGCTATGTGTGGCACAAGCAACATAGTGGAAGCGCACCTGCCTTCCTAGCCATGGCGCACTAGCATGTGCGCTACTACTGTCTCTAGATACCCGTAGAGCACCAGGCAGTGCGCTACTCGTAAGTGTTAGCCGTAGCGCGAGGCTAGGGGTGCACACCTAGTGCGCCACAGATGTTGTCTACAGGTGCACCACAAGCGACCTGTTTTCTAGTAGTGTGATTATAAAAACCTTGGGATGATGAGTCATGCTATTGAAATGTTTTGACATGTGTTATGGAACACAATGAGTTGACGATGATACTGAATGAAGCATGTGCCCTGACTTTGATAGAAACTGATGGTTGGGTTCGGATGCGATACCATTCCAACTTTACCGTACAACCACAATACCTGAGTTCGGTAGGGCTTAACTGGAAGTTTATGTGTCTTAGTATGGGTTCCCTCGCGGAAAGAGGTTGAGCTGAGGCTACCTCGTGAATATGAATGTCCACCTATGTAGTGCCCGGTATGGCAGATGGCCATGGCTAGGGTCCAAACTCATAGGGAAGGTGCCTATACTAGGGTGTGTAATTGAAAGGTTAGGATTGATTATCCGCATACAAAGTATGATGATTTAGGGTTATCCCTGACGGATGTATCGAATGTTTTGGTGAAAGTGTACCACCTCTGCAGAGTGTCAAACTATTCGAATAGCCGCATCCGCGGTCATGGACAGTTGGATGGCCATACTGTTTCATTGTCAGATATTTTCAAAATGACTTTTGACTTGAAATATGACTTGGACTTGACCACACAGGGTTGTGGACATGAAACTAGGTTCCCTCTTGATTAATATAGATAAATAAAATAGGTCTTTACTACTAAGTACCTCTGAAACAAAACTAGCTTATTGCAAATAAGCCTAGAGCTTAGGATTCCTACTAGAATTGTCTTACTTACATGAGTGATAGTTTGCGAGTACTTTAAAAGTACTCATGGCTTTGTCCCTGTCTATTCCCATGGCCAGACTATGAAGACGACTATCCGGAGGACGGACAACAGGATATCTACGATAACTAGGATCATCTCCCATCGTTAGCATTGACTGTGGCAATGAAGCTGGAGCCTCTACTACATTATTTTCCGCTGCTTTGATGTGTGTTAAGACTTGATCATGTGATCAACTATTTGTAAGACTATTATGGTTTGTAATGGATGATGTACTGTGCTACCAATTCTGTTATGTCTCGCAAAAATGGTAATCCTGGGATTGTGATGTACGTCATAACATGCATCTGGACTTAAAAATCCAGGTGTTCACAAAGTGACATCGTTGTTTAAATTATATTGGAAAGAAAACATGAAGAAACTCCATGATGATGGAATTTTGGAGTCTTTTGATTTTGATCAAATGACGCTTGTGAGACTTTCCTGGAGATAATTAAAACTTTATTCAAAGGCTTAGAAGAACGAATGACTAACTTATTGGAATTTGTATATATTGATGTATATAGTTCATTATGTGTATTCATGAGCGATGGATTTCAAATTCATATGATTTATCTGAAATTTGAGTGAATACATAAGTATATTTACATAATGAGGATGAAGTATGAAATATTTCAAAATGTTCAAAGACTTTCAAGATGAAGTGGAAAATCATTGTAACAAGAAAATAAAGAATTTATGATTGGATCATAAAGGAAGATATTTGAGTAACAAGTTTATCAAAACACCTAAGTTTTGAGGAATCGTTCCATAGATTTATGTTTCCCAAAAACATCATAGCGGTATGGAGTGTTCGAGATATGTAATGAAACCTTGTTTGACATGGTAAGATCAAAGGTGTAATTTATAAAACTGACATTATATTTTAAAGATTAAAATCTTTAGTGACTACCACTTTTACACTGAAAAGAGCACCATTGATCCGTTGAAATGACACCATATAAAGTTATGGTCTGGGATAAAACCCAAGTTGTCCTTTCTTAAAATTTGGTATGCTAGGCATAAGTAAGATGTTTACAACGGAAGTCGGATGAACATGTCTTTGTAAGTTATTTCGAATAACCGTTGGGTATTCCTCCATAACACCGAAGACAAAAATGTGTGTTGCTTAGAACGTCAAGTTTCTTGAAAAGGATTTTTTTCGTGAAAAGTAAAGTGGGAGGACAATAGAACTTTGATAAGGTTATTGAATTTTAGCTATATGTGAAAAGTTGCGCAGCGCCGAAAAGTGTTCTGGAGGCAGCAAAAATGCTTATGGCTCACGTACCTCAAAGGTTGTGGTCATGGAATTCTAAGTTCCTATTGAACGAAGTTGGTCAGGTAAACAATCAAATACCAAGATTTGAGAGTCAAATCATTGTTTGACAATGATGAATCGACTACATGCAAATAAGCGATGATGGGCATAACTCCGTAAAATGGCTTGAAGCCATAAAATCCGTGATAGTTCCATACACCAGAAATAAAGTTTTTTGAACTTGGAAAACCCTCTAGAAAGGTTTAAGTCCTTACAATAATTTTTGGATCTATAAAGAAATTGACAAGGATGTTTCACATCTATGAAATAGTCAACATTTCAAGAAAGAGTTCACGATAATGTTCAAGCAGTTGATTATGACAAGATTTGATCTTTCATAGCGATATTTAATCTAGACGGATTAATATATAGAAACCACTACATATAATTTTGTTATATGGTAGTAAAAAAAACAAGTTCTTATAATATAATTTTTACCTAGGACGTCTACATAACACGTTCCAAAGGGTTCTGTTTGTTCAAAGGATGCTAACAGGGCCTGGAAACTTCAATAGTTGAAGTAAGCATCGCAGAGTTGGAATCTTCACCGTGATGAAATTGTTAAAAGGTTTAATTTCATCAGAAACGATGAAGATGCTTACATTTACAAGAAATTAAGAGGGATCGCTAAGACATATTTCTAATACATTATGTGAAAGACATATTATTGATTGGATAAGATGTATCTCTTATTGACATAGGTTAAGAATTTCATGACGATGCAAGACTTAGGCAAAACCCGAGTATTTGGCATCAATGTTTATATGAATAGATTGAGACACTAATATGGTTGTACCAAATGTACATAAATGAGATATTAAATGAGTTCAATATGGAAATGACAAGAAATATTCTTGTCACATGGAAAGGATTGAATCAAGATTCAAGTGTATTGACACTTGGTAAGTGAAACAAGATTCAAGTGTTTTGACACTTGGTGATTGAAATCACAAGAATATTTTTGGTTAATCATACTTTGATATGTACACATCCATATATGTCCTATGCTCTAAATGTTATGACCATATACATGAAGGACTCATAAGATGATCATTGTATGATAGTAAGGATATTCTTATGATCTTTGGAAGAACTAAGAATATGTTATTTATCTAGAGGTGACAAATAGATAGATAGTTCATTGTAAAGTATTACATTTATACTAGTTTTGTCAGAAGAACATTGTGACAGATACTACAATAAAAGGCTAAGTATATGACTGCCATTGTATCAGCAAAAGCATTTGTGTCAAGTAGTTTGTTATCAAACTAGGTGTGGTTCACAGCGGGCTATTACCACGAATATATATTGTACAACAATTGTATCGACATGGTTTAATCCCAAAGGAACTAAAGGTCTCACCAAAGGACCAAATTTATACAATGCCATCTCATTGGAGAATGAGTGATGCATTAAGACACAAATACATGCAACTACACATGGCCTTGAAGTGTCAGATCTGAAGATTATGTTTACCACTAGAAATCGCGTATATACAACACTAGAAAGCCATAAGTGTTTAATACAAAAGTTTTGTTGGAGATATGCCCTAGAGGCAATAATAAAAGTGGTTATTATTATATCTTTGTGTTTATGATAAATGTTTACATTCATGCTATAATAGTATTAACCGGAAACATTAATACTTGTGGGATTTGTAAACTAAATTAGAGTCCCTGGTAAAGCCTCTTTATAATACTAGCTTGTTGATTAATAGATGATCATGGTTTCTCGATCATGAACATTGAGATGTTATTAATAACAAGATCATATCATTAGGAGAATGGTATGATGGACATACTCCTATAGATAAGCGTAGCATAAAGATCAAGTCATTTTTATAGTTCGTTTGCTATAAGCTTTCTGATACATAGTAACCTAATTCCTTCGACCATGAGATCATGCTAATCACCATCAGCGGAAGGATGCTTTGATGACATCAAACACCACACCGTAACTGGGTGGCTATAAAGGTGGCATTGAGTATTCGGAAAGTATGGGTTGAGGCACATGGATCAAGAGTGGGATTTGTCCATCCATATGACGGATAGATATACTCTGGGCCCTCTCGGTGGAATGTCATCCAATTATCTTGCAAGCATGTGACTAGCTCACAAGGGATCACATATCACAGGAATGAGACAAGACTACTTATCGGTAACGAGGTTGAACTAGGTATGCAGAGATACCGACGATCAAAACCTCGGATAAGTAAACTATCGTGAGTCAAAGGGAAATTGGTATAGTATGTTAGTGGTTCATTCGATCACAAAATAATCGTAGAACTATGTGGGAGCCATATGAATTTCCAGATTCCTCTATTGGTTATTGATTGGAAAAGTGTCTCGATCATGTCCACATAATTCACGAACCGTAGGGAGACACACTTAAGGATTAGACGTTGTTTAGTAGATATGGAATGTTAGTAGTGATACTGAATGTTGTTATGATTCTTGGATGGGATCCGGGATATCACGAGGAGATCCGGAATGGTCCGGAGAATAAGGTTCATATAAGGAAAGTCCTATTTTGGAGTTCGGGAAAGTTTCCGATGTTTTCATCGGAGAGGTTCTAGAAGGGTCTAGAAGGTTCACCGGTCCGGAAGGAGAATGGTTCATGAATGTGTCATGGGTAAGTGGAATTATTGGATCATATCCTAGGTCACATGATGTGTGTATTTGTAAGAGAGAATTAAAGCTCTAAATGGAAAGTCAAACGGGAGTTTGAAAAGTCAAACTGGAACAATGGTTTCCTAGTGGGAGAAGAAACAAATCCTTCTCTCAATCCAACTTGGGTTTGGGTTTGGATTCAAACCCATCCCTCCCAAGGCTGCCCCCCCTCTCATAAATATAGGGGGAGGGTTGCCCCAAAGCACACAAGCCCTAGCCCCTCTCCACCCGAGCCGCCGCCGCCGACCCGCCCCGCGCCGCCGCCGCCACCGCTCGCCGCCGCCGCCTTGCGCCACCACCGGTCCATCGCCGTCGCCCTAGCCACCGCCGACATCTCCTCCTCCTCCCGGACTTCTAAACCCTATATCTCCGGGAAACCCTAATCCACCATAACTTGCACCGGCTTAGGCGAAGCTCTGCGGGATCTTCCCTCTACTTCCGACACCATGCCGTCGTGCTGCCGGAATCACAAGGGGAGAAATACAACCTCCGCTGCCTGCTAGAACAAGGGAGAGGAAGGTCTTCATCGAGTACCGAACGTGTGACCGACTGCGGAAGCGCTGCCGGAACGCAGTGCCGGAAGGATCGTATACGCGGTCTTGAGATCGGCAAGTGTACGACTACAGCACCCACGAGAATCTGCTCTCGTTAACCGCTTTAGAATCTTCGAGGGTGAGTACTTCTATCGACTCGTTGCTACAATCTAGTAGATAGATCTTGGCTTGTTTGTGTGCATGCGGTAGAATTTTTTTGTTTTCCATGCTACGAACCCCTACGGTGGTATCAGAGTCGTGTCTATATGTAGATATGTTGCACGAGTATAACACAATGGTCATTATGGGCGGTGGTGCTTTTATTATCAATTGCTTTTTGTGTACTTTGCATCTTGCGGTATGATGGGATGAAGCGGCCCGGGCTAACCTTACATGACATCGTTCATGAGACTTGCTCCACGCTCAACATGCAACTTGTATTGCATAAGTGGCTTTGTGGGTGTCTGTCTCTCCCATCATAGTATAGATTCAATTTACAACGGGCGCTTGATAGTTCAAACATCAATGTTGTGGTTCTTGTTCGTAAGTTAGAACGACACTTATTGAAAGCCCCAAACCACGTAAAATATGCAAAGAAAATTAGAGGCGTCTAACTTTGTTTTGCAGGGGTGTGCTGTGATGTGATATGGCCATGATTGTGATTATATATGATGTATGCAATGTTCCTTATTGTAAGTTGGCAACCGGCAGGAGCCATATGGTTGTCTTTTAAATTCCGTTAAGACATGCGTGTCTATTCAAAGTAGTTGTAATAGTTGAAGCTGGTGCACGACAACCATGAAACGACACCATTGACCTTGACGGCATACCGGTGATGATGGAGATCATGTTCGTGCTTGAAGATAGATATCGGAAGCACAAGAAGAAAGGCCATATCATATCACATATTATGAATTGCATGTGATGTTAATCCTTTATGCATCTTGTATTGCTTAGTTTGCGACGTAGTATTATAAGATGATCCCTCAAGCACAAAATTTCAAGTTTGAAAGTGCTCATCCTTAGTAAGCACCGTTGCTAAAGCTCGTTTTTTCGAAGCACCACGTGATGATCGGGTGTGTTAGATTCCGCGAGTGTATACAATGTGAGCAAGCCAGATTTGCTCATTGCGGAAGCTAATGTTTGATCTTGACGAGCCTAGCATGTACAGACATGGTCTCGGAACACGGATCACCGAAAGGTAAAGCAAGAGTCATATAGTAGATATGATGAACATGTTGATTGTTCGCCATTGAAGCTACATCAACTCTCGTGATGATCGGTTTGGATGTGGTGGATTTGGTTCGTGTGATCACTAAAACAATTTGAGGGATATTGTTTTGAGTGGGATTTCACCTAGATTAATTTAACTACTAATTAGAACTCAATTTGTCATAAACTTAGTCTAAACTATTGCAAATATGTTCTAGATCAATGGCGGCCCCTACCATCAATTTTAATGCGTTCCTAGGGAAAGAAAAGTTGAAAAACAATGGAAGCAGCTTCGCGGATTGGTTCCACAACTTGAGGATTATCCTCAATGCTGGTAATTTGACCTTTGTGTTGGATGCACCGCTGGGTGACGTGCCTGCAGCTAATGCTACCGATGAGGTAAAGAATGTTTTCCTCGCTCGGAAGAATCAGTACTCCATAGTTCAGTGTGCTATCTTGTATGGTTTGGAATCGGAGCTTCAGAAAAGGTTTGAGAATCATGACCCAAATGATATTGTCCGTGAACTCAAAATGATATTTGAGGATCACGCGGCAGTTGAGAGGTATGAGGCTTCTGAAAAGTTCTTTAACTGCAAGATGGAAGAGGGCATCTCCGTCAGTGAGCATGTGCTTAAGATGTCTAGGCACGCAAGCAAGCTTCAAAGCTTGGGAATAGTGATTCCTAATGCTTTGGGGATTCACCGTGTCCTCCAATCACTACCACCAAGTTACAAGAACTTTGTGATGAACTACAATATGCAAAACATGGAAAGGTCGTTGCCAGAACTCTTCTCCATGTTGAAATCTGCAGAAGTGGAGATCAAGAAAGAGCACCAAGTGTTGTTGGTCAATAAGACAACCAAATTCAAGAAGCAAGGCAAGTCTAAGAAAAAGGGAAACTTCAAGAAGGGCAGTAAGAAAGTTACAGCGCCGGCAAAGAAGACCAAGGCTAGGCCTAAGCCTGATACTGAGTGTTTTTACTACAAGGGGAATTGCCCAAAGTACTTGGCGGATTTGAAGAACGGCAACATCAAGAAGAAAGGTATATCCGATATACATGTTATTGATGTGTATCTCACTAGTACTCATAGTAGTGCTTGGGTATTTGATACTGGTTCGGTTGCTCATATTTGTAACTCGAAACAGGTACTGCAGAATAAATGGAAGATAGCGAAGAACGAGGTGACGATGCACGTTGTAAATGGATCAAAGGTTGATGTGATCGCGGTTGGCACGCTACCTCTTCATCTACCATCGGGATTAGTTTTATACTTAAATAATTGTTATTTGGTGCCTGTGTTGAGCATGAACATTATATCTGGATCATGTTTATTGTGAGATGGTTACTTGTTTAAGTCCGAGAATAATGGTTGTTCGATTTATATGAGTAATATGTTTTATGCACATGCACCTTTGATAGATGGTCTATTCTTATTGAATCTCGATTGTGGAAATACACACATTAATAACATTGAAGCTAAACGTTTTAAATTGAGTGATAACTCGACCTATATGTGGCACTGTCGTCTTGGTCATATTGGAGCGAAGCATATGAAGAAACTCCATTCCGATGGACTTCTTGAATCACTTGATTTCGAATCACTTGAAAGATGTGAAGAATGTATGATGGGTAAAATGACTAAGACTCCATTTTCTGGTATGATGGAGCGAGCTACGGACTTATTGGAAATCATACATACCGATGTATGTGGCCCAATGAGTGTAGCATCGCGCGGTGGTTATCGTTATGTTCTTACCTTCACGGATGACTTGAGTAGATATGGGTATATCTATTTCATGAAACATAAGTCCAAAACTTTCGAGAAGTTTAAGGAATTTCAAAGTGAGGTAGAGAGTCAACGTAACAAGAAGATTAAATTTCTACGATCTGATCGTGGAGGTGAATATCTAAGTTACGAGTTTGGCGAGCATTTGAAGAAATGCGGAATACTTTCACAATTGACACCGCCAGGAACACCACAGCGTAATGGTGTGTCCGAACATCGTAATCGAACTCTCTTAGATATGGTTCGTTCTATGATGTCACTTACAGATTTACCGCTATCGTTTTGGGGTTATGCATTAGAAACAACCGCATTCACTTTAAATAGGGCACCATCTAAATCCGTTGAAACGACACCGTATGAATTGTGGTTTGGGAAGAAACCTAAATTGTCGTTCCTTAAAGTTTGGGGTTGCGAAGCTTATGTAAATAAGTTACAGCCAGACAAGCTTGAACCCAAAGCGGAAAAATGCGTCTTCATAGGATACCTGAAGGAAACTATTGGGTATACCTTCTATCATAGATCCGAGGGCAAAATCTCCTTTGCTAAGAATGGATCCTTTCTAGAGAAGGAGTTTCTCATGAAAGAAGTGACTGGAAGAAAAGTAGAACTCGACGAGGTTGTTGAACCTTCTCTCGAACTTGCGAGTAGCGCAGCATCGGAAGTAGTTCCTGTGGCGCCTGCACCAATAAGAGAGGAAGCTAATGATGTTGATCATGAAACTTCGGTTGAAGTTACTACAGAACCTCGCAGGTCAACGACAACTCGTACCACTCCTGATTAGTATGATCCCGTTATGAGTGTCATGTTGGTGGACAACACCGATGACCCTGCGACATATGAGGAAGCAATGATGAGCCCAGATTCCAATAAATGGCAATTAGCCATGAAATCCGAGATTAGATCCACGTACGAAAACCAAGTATGGACTTTGGTGGACTTACCGGATGGCCGGAAGGCTGTCGAGAACAAATGGATTTTCAAGAAGAAAACAGATGCTGATGGTAATGTTACTGTCTATAAAGCTCGACTTGTTGCAAAAAGGTTTCGACAAATTCAAGGTGTTGACTATGATGAGACTTTCTCACTAGTAGAGAAGCTAAAGGCTGTGAGGATTATGTTAGCAATCGCTGCATATTATGATTATGAGATATGGCAGATGGATGTCAAAATGGCGTTCCTCAATGGACACATTGATGAAGAGTTGTATATGATGCAATCCAAAGGTTTTGTCAATCCTAAAGATGCTAACAAGGTATGCAAACTTCAACGGTCCATATATGGATTGAAGCAAGCATCCCGAAGTTGGAATCAACATTTTGATAAGGTAACCAAAAGCTTTGGTTTTATACAAACTTATGGAGAAGCTTGTATTTACAAGAAAGTGAGTGGGAGCTCTGTAGCATTCTTAATACTATATGTAGATGACATATTGTTGATTGGGAATAATGTAGACCTTCTTAATAGTGTCAAGGATTATTTGAATAATAGTTTTTCAATGAAAGATCTTGGCGGAGCAGCTTACATATTAGGCATAAAGATTTATAGAGATAGATCGAGACGCCTAATCTCATTGTCACATAGTACATATTTGGACAAATTTCTAAAGAGGTTTGGAATGAAAGATAGCAAGAAAGGGTTCTTGCCCATGTTGCCCAATAGGACCTTGAGCAAAACTCAAAGTCCTGCAACGGCAGAAGATAGAGAAAGGATGAGTAAGACTCCCTATGCCTCAGCCATAGGATCTCTTATGTATTCCATGCTATGTACTAGACCCGACATTGCATATGCTATTAGTTTGACTAGCAGATATCAAAGTGACCCAGGATTGGATCATTGGACAGCGGTCAAAAACATCCTTAAGTACTTGAGAAGAACTAAGCATATGGTTCTTTCTTATGGAGGTGATGAACAACTCGTTGTTAATGGTTACACCGATGCTAGTTGGAACACTGATCCGGATGATTCTAAATCTCAATATGCATACGTATTTACTTTGAATGGTGAAGCAGTTAGCTGGAGGAGTGCAAAGCAAAGCGTTGTGGCGAGATCTTCAACTGAATCGGAATACATAGCTACTTCAGAGGCTTCACAAGAGGCAATATGGATGAAGGAGTTCATTACAGAGATTGGTGTGGTTCCAAGTGCGCTGGACCCAATGTTTATCTACTGTGATAACATGGGCGCCATAGCCAATGCGCAAGAACCAAGGTTACACAAGAAGCTGAAGCACATCAAGCTACGTTTTCACGCTATTCGAGAGCATGTCCAAGATGGTGACATAAAGATTTGCAAAGTACACACAGATCTGAATGTGGCGGATCCGTTGACTAAACCTCTCCCGAGGGCAAAACATGACCAGCACCAAACCGCCATGGGTGTTCGGTATATTACCATGTAATCTAGATTAGTTGACTCTAGGGCAAGTGGGAGACTGTTGGAGATATGCCCTAGAGCAATAATAAAAGTGGTTATTATTATATCTTTGTGTTTATGATAAATTTTTACATTCATGCTATAATAGTATTAACCGGAAACATTAATACTTGTGTGATTTGTAAACGAAATTAGAGTACCTAGTAAAGCCTCTTTATAATACTAGCTTGTTGATTAATAGATGATCGTCGTTTCTCGATCATGAACATTGAGATGTTATTAATAACAAGATCATATCATTAGGAGAATGGTATGATGGACATACTCCTATAGATAAGTGTAGCATAAAGATCAAGTCATTTTTATAGTTCGTTTGCTATAAGCTTTATGATACATAGTAACCTAATTACTTCGACCATGAGATCATGCTAATCACCATCAGCGGAAGGATGCTTTGATGACATCAAACACCACACTGTAACTGGGTGGCTATAAAGGTGGCATTGAGTATTCGGAAAGTATGGGTTGAGGCACATGGATCAAGAGTGGGATTTGTCCATCCATATGACGGATAGATATACTCTGGGCCCTCTCGGTTGAATGTCATCCAATTAGCTTGCAAGCATGTGACTGTCTCACAAGGGATCACATATCACGGGAACGAGAAAAGAGTACTTATCAATAACAAGGTTGAACTAGGTATGCAGAGATACCGACGATCAAAATCTCGGATAAGTAAACTATCGTGAGACAAAGGGAAATTGGTATACTATGTAAGTGCTTCATTCGATCGCAAAATAATCGTAGAAATATGTGGGATCCATATGAATTTCCAGATTCCTCTATTGGTTATTTATTGGATAAGTGTCTCGATCATGTCCGCATAATTCACGAACCGTAGGGAGACACACTTAAGGATTCGATGTTGTTTAGTAGATATGGAATGTTAGTAGGGATACCGAATGTTGTTCGGAGTCTCGGATGGGATCCGGGATATCACGAGGAGATCCGGAATGGTCCGTAAAATAAGATTCATATAAGGAAAGTCCTATTTAGGAGTCCTATTTAGGGTCTAGAAGGTTCACCGGTCCGGAAGGAGAATGTTCCATGAATGTTTCATGGGTAAGTGGAATGATTGGATCATATCCTTGGTCACATGATATGTGCATTTGTAAGAGAGAATTAAACCTCTAAATTGAAAGTCAAACAGGAGTTTGAAAAGTCAAACTGGAACAATGGTTTCCTAGTGGGAGAAGAAAAAAGTCCTTCTCTCAATCCAACTTGGGTTTGGGTTTGGATTCAAACCCACCCCTCCCAAGTCTGCGCCCCTCTCATAAATAGAGGGGGAGGGATGCCCCAAAGCACACAAGCCCTAGCCCCTATCCACCCGAGCCACCGCCGCCGACCCGCCGTCGTCGTTCCGTCGCCGCCGTCGACACCTCCTCCTCCTCCCGGACTTCTAAACCCTAGATCTCTGGGAAACCCTAATCCACCATAACTTGCACCGGCTTAGGCGAAGCCCTGCGGGATCTTCCCTCTACTTCCGACACCATGCCGTCGTGCTTCCGGAATCACAAGGGGTGAACTACGACCTCCGCTGCCTGCTAGAACAAGGGAGAGGAAGGTCTTCATCGAGTATCGAACGTGTGATCGACTGCGGAAGCGCTGCCGAAACGCAGCGCCGGAAGGATCGTCTACACGATCTTGAGATCAGCAGGTGTACGACTACATCACCCACGAGAATCTGCTCTCCTTAACCGCTTTGGAATCTTCGAGGGTGAGTGCTTCTATCGACTCGTTGCTACAATCTAGTAGATAGATCTTGGCTTGTTTGTGTGCATGCGGTAGAAATTTTTTGTTTTCCATGCTACGAACCCCTACAAGTTTTTCTAAACTAGATTATTGACTCTAGTGCAAGTGGGAGACTGTTGGAGATATGCCCAAGAGGCAATAATAAAAGGTTTATTATTATATCTTTGTGTTTATGATATATGTTTGCATCCCATGCTATAATTGTATTAACCGGAAACATTAATACTTGTGTGTTTTGTAAACATAAAAGAAGTCCCTAGTAAGCCTCTTGTTGAACTAACTTGTTGATTAGTAGCTGATCATGGTTCCTGATCATGGACATTGGATGTTATTAATAACAAGGTCATATCATTAGGAGAATGATGTCATGGACACACTCCTATAGTAAGTGTAGCGTAAGATCAAGTCATTTAGAGTTTGTTTGCTACAAAGCTTTCAAATATATAGTAACCTAATCCTTCGACCATGATATCATGTTAATCACCATCATCGGATGAATACTTTGATGACATCAAACACCACTTCTGTAATGTAACATCCCAGCATTAGAGCCTACAAATAAGTTGAACCCAGATGTGTGCATTGCATTCATGCATAGAAAATCCGAATAATTTTCGCGCTTTTAAACAAAACTTGTCAAAGTGATTGAAGCTTCTCTTAGCTTGATGGAATTGAAGTAGATCATCAAGTTGACTGCGATAAGTTTCAATAAGACCTTTGTTAAAATCTCATTTTGGGTAAGAGAGATTTGATCTAAGGGTATATCAAAATATACCACAAGTTAAACCTTAATATAATGTGAATTATATTTGATCATTAGGTGATCATCTTATAGTATTCATTATAACCATTCATAAGAATCAAGTTAAGGATATAAAACAAATAATAAGAATGTAACCAATATGTCTTAAATCCCATCTGCATACATTCTGAGAATCATAATAACACCTAAATCCTAAAAACTCTTTTGATGAGTTGGAGTTGGAAAGAGATTAAGTTAAGTTCATCCACTATGTATATATATATCTTTCTATACCATCTTTATGGAACCTATCTCAATATCTGTTGTTCATCAATGTTGGATGACTTCCCATTGATTCACAACTTCTTTAACTATTAGTCTTTGATCTATTATTTGATCTTATCAGAACATCTACTCAAATATTCTAATGAGTGCATAGTCCATTAATAACCTTAATCTAATATAAGATACTAAGAAGATAATTTCCAGGCAATAAAAGGTAGGATTGATAAAGCCATGTTTAGCCAACTAAGAACTTCAGTAATAAATGATTAAAGTATTATAATGGTAATGCTTTGGCCACCAACATGGAATGATTATATTTAGTATTGGTAATACTGGTGGGTAGAACATGATTGCAACCTTAGTAAAGATAAGTGATCCTAGAGAAGTCTTTGCAAACCCCATAAATATAATTCACGGATTGAAGTGTAAGTCATGAGGGTTAAGTAATTAAGATGGTGTTATTCATCTTGAAGAATAATCAACTTTAGAGAAAGATTAGTGATGGAAGATAATCAACAGCAGAATCGTAAATTCAACCAACCAAGGATATGAACAGATTATAAAATGCCTTTGTATCAAACTCATTGGATTCATCCATAAGTTTAGAAAAATGATGTATTGAATAAGAAGATCTTAATAAGTAAGTCCATCAAACTAACCATGATGATGGAAAGAAAGAGGTATTATATCTAGGAAAGGAATTCCTTAATTAGAGATTCCAGATTGTGAAATATAATTATATATTATAGATCATTTTCCTATTTAATCTTGGTAAAAATCAACTCTAAATCTTAAATCAAAACATAATATCCATCTCATAATGTTAAACCATAATCTGATGCTCATAACACTTTATGGAAATATTTCCTAATAACAAATTACGTAAGCATATCTCCATTCATTTCAACCATCATCACTATATGTGCCTAAGTATATCTTTATAAGTTCACTTCCATAAAACACTCTAATTTCAAACTTCCTATTAAAAAGAAAGATTTCATCAAAGACTATATACACAAGGCAATATACTGAATTATTAAATCTTAACTCTTAAAGGAATCAAAGATTATACAAACCCTAAAGCCAAGGGTAGTACTCATAATTTAAAAACCCTAAACCTCTTTGTTTATCACAATAGTATATATACAATTCATTTTCTAAATAAATGGGAATGGTAATAACCATATCCTTATCCTTCATGTTCTCATGCAACAAATAATGATCCAAGATCATGATACATATAAAATCTATATTCAAACTATGAGCCAATCAGAGTTAAATCTATAAACAAATAAGAAGATATCAATTAAGAAATTCCTAATGAAAATTAGAAGAGAAAAATAATAAGAAGAAGTTTCTTCCAATTATTAAAAAGAGTTCTTATTGAGTAAATAAAAGAAATATAAAAAGAAGGCATAATCAAAATTTCACAAAGGTTACCAAATATATTTTAATATTACTGCAAATGTCCAGCAAATAAATCATACAAAGAAAGGTTCAAAATCTAATTCAAATTCAAATCTGAAAAGGAAAACAGAAAATAGAAAAGAATAAAGCAAATAAAAAATAAACCTGGCCGCAGCCCAATACCACTATACCTATCTGACGCCTAGGTGCAGCCCATAACGGCCCAGTAACCAGCCATATCCTTTTCCATCTGAGACTGACAAGTGGGGTCAGGAAAGGACCACGGGTTGAGCTACAGAAAACGTCAGGGGGTTATCCGTAAAACGATCATCGTCGTCATCGTCACGCACACAGACAGCTCGCTGGCGAAGCTCGCCGCCGCCCGATGTCGTCATCGCCGTCATTGCGCCAAGATACTCGCCGCCGCTGCCAGGAGGGGATAATAAGGCCACCGCGACGCATTGCTTCCATCCCTATCTCCAATCCCTCCTTATCCTCTCAGATACGAGCGAGACAGAACCCTAGCTCGCCGGAGCCACTCTTCGCTGTCGAATCACGTCACCCCACACCATTCTGAGCCGTCATGGAGAAGCGCCATCCTCCGTAGATCCTCTGGGTAGAAGCTTGCATCAAGGGGAGCACTGGAGCGGGTGAATTTGGACGTTTTCCTCCGCGGCAGTTCTTCGGAATCCTCGTCGGAAAGCTTGATTCCGGCCGCGCCTGTCCTCGCCAACCACTCAATCATCATCAGGGTGAGTTCCTGAATTTTCTAGCATCCTTGAATCATTTGATCTCGTTATAAATCGCTGTTTCACTGTAAGCCACCGTCGGCCACCGTCGGAGCTCGTCAGAGTTGAGGCTCCAATAACCATTTCCGAGCGGCGCTGCCACTCCTAGGTTTAGTAGCTTGCGCTGATTCGAACTAGACCTATTTCGCTTGCTGGGGTGCAGTAGATCGTCGCCGGTGACCACTCACCGATGGCGGTGGTGGTGCTGATGTCATGCTCACCTCATGATCGAGCCACATCAGTCGTTTGACTAGTCTTTGCCTCGTGTGGTGGATGACATGGCCCAGGGCCCGCATGTCATCGACAGTGAGTAGAGAGGGAGTTAGTAGCAAAAACATTTCTTTCATCTTAAGCTGAGGTGGACAATGGCCCACAGATCAGTGACTGGGGCTAGCTCTGGTAGTGGTGTAAAAAGTATTTTTCTGTTAGGAATAAATAAAATGTTATAAGCCAATTAATATTATTCCAGAAATTTAATAAATGATTAAATCTTGTTTAATTAATAACTTTTGATTTATAATTCAGAAAAATATGTATAATATATGGAAATTTGTAGAAAAATAAAATCTACAACTTAAACTTATTAACAAATATTATTATGATGATTATTTAAATAAATATTATTTAATAAAAGTTTTATAAGTAATAAAACTTTGATAATTCATATTTTAATAATAATAAATATTAATAATAGTAATAAAATATCAAAAAAATCTTAGAAAAATAAGAATTCTAATTTAAAACTATAATCATGTATTGTTATTTCACTTAATTAAATATTTATTATTTATTAAGTAACTATAAAAGTAATAAAAATTATAAAAATCATATCTTATTGTTTATAAAACACAAAAATAAATATGATATACCAAAATGATCACAAAAATATTATTTACATGCTAAAAATCTAATAATCTCTTTTTAGCTACACAAGAAAATTGAATATTTTAATAACTCAAATTTAAACTTATTTACTTCATTAACAATTCATAGAAAACTAAAAAAATTACTAATATTCCTAAAAAGAGTTAAATAAAGTCTAATAAATATTATTAGTCTTAAATATTAATAATCTAATGCCATAATAGTTTAAAACATTATAAATGTTCTTATTTTAAAAAGAATCCACAAACTTAAATGAAGATTATCTCTAAAAAAGAATTCCACTAATAATAAAATCCTTAAAAGGATAACTTTGAACAATCAGTTCTTTTCTAAATCATATTAATCCCCAAATTACAAAAGCCACTACAACACTATTTAAATCCATAAGTAGTTAAGTAACATTATCTTGGGTTCATATACCATACTCACTCATCCATAAAAGACAAATGATATTACTCCATACTCACATACAGACACCATTAACTCAAGTAACAAAATAACATTCTTAACTAACCTAAAGAACACATTTTAGATGTACGTGCATAACATTACTTATGCATAAAAGCATATTGCTTATTTAAACATTAGTCCTTACCGGACCAATGATACTAATTTCATATTTTGTATCTTATACTGACTCGAAGACCGTGAGTGCATAATCTTGCAATCACAAAAGGCAAGTTCACACTTTCTCATGTCCTTTGATTATTTTCTGTAAAGTATTTTACAAATCCAGTGTTGTCATCACCTGCATTTGAAAAAGGACAGAAAATACTATTTTCAATAACAATCAGAACTATTGATTACTGGTCCAAGGTGATCAGCTAATCTATTAAATCTGACAGTTGGGATACCACTGTTCAGAATTATATCACCTAGGACTTAACAACCAATGTCCCCAGTGATTCTTGCGCCGTATATTACATGTTGACCATGAGATTTGGAATGGGACGGAGAAGTCAGCTGTATCTTCTTCCTCTCGCATGAAGCCGGATGTGCAGGTCGTGGCTGTTATCCTCGTAGCGTGCATATTGATTGGTAATTCGTAGAGGATATGCAGCATATGGGTGGGAACCCTCAACGTCCCACAATAGTTCTGGCATCTAACGGTTTGTACAAACCATTGCCGTAATTCATTATGTGGGCATGGTGTACACGAAGGAGGCATGCGGGGTCGCGAAGGGGGCAGTGATTGACTTGGATCATCTTCTGGGCCCCACATCATGGAATTGTGGACGGGAATAAGCTGTCCGATTGTGCAACAAAGAGTTGATCTCTCATGGGTAAAGTGACGCACCTATGTAGAGTGTAAGAACTGTAACTTGTTACTCCCTGTTCCGGGAAGGAGCTGCGAACGCGGCAGGAAAGGAACCCCATGAAGGTTCTGGTAAACCCGTGAAGGATGACAGACATAGCTTTTCAGAATAAAATCAACCTTTTAAGAAATGTTTATGAAAACTTGCATTGCCTACGACCTACGGTCTGTGGCTGTAGTTATAGTGCATCAAACACTCCTTTTCTAGTGAATTTGTTGAGTACGCTCGTACTCAAAATATCTTCTTAACCCTTGCTAGATTCTGAAGCCATTAAAACGATGACTACATCAAGATATACTCCAAGACTTTTCAAGATCACCTAAAGATCTTCAATGAAGAAAAGGAAGTCAACATATACCTCAACTCAAGTGAAGACAAAATTTACCGAATATATAGGGATATTATCTCTAGCCAAAGAACCTATTTCTGTAGAGTGTGGCAATAGCAGCAATGCCAACCTCTTAGTCTGAATATTAGACCTAATAATATAATCGTTCTTGCGTTGTTTAAACTTTGATTCTTCTCCGTAAGAAGTTCTTTCTCTCTCTTTAACCTAGAGTGTTCTCTGGATCTTATGTAAAGAGTGAGTTGTAACCTTTAAGCCATGTATTGGACTCGCTGTATTTCTGTTGTGCCATTATAAGGGATATAATACTAGTGAACGGTGTTTCATTGGTGTTATGTCAGCGACTATAGTATACTACGTCATGCAGTGGTATGCTGGGTCACCGCATGTAACTAGGTGGTTATAAAGGTGGCATTAGGTATTATAAAAGTATGTGTTGAGGCACATGGATCAAGAGTGGCATTTGTCAAACCATATGATGGATAGATATACTCTAGGCCCTCTCGGTGGAATGTCATCTAATTGGCTTGCAAGCATGTGACTAGGTCACAAGGGATTTCATATCACAGAACAAGTAAATAATACTTATCGGTAACAAGGTTGAACTACGTATAGAGATACCGACGATCAAACCTCGGATCAGTAAAGTATCATGCGACAAAGGGAATCGGTATCATATGTAAATGGTTCATTCGATCACAAAGTAATCATAGAGATATGTGGGAGCCATATGAATTTCCATATTCCTCTATTGGTTATTGATCGGAGAAGTGTCTCGATCATGTCTGCATAATTCACGAACCGTAGGGAGACAGAGTTAAGGATTCGATGTTTTTTAGTAGTATGGAATATGAGTTGGATACTGAATGTTGTTTGGAGTCTCGGATTGGATCCAAGACATCATCAGGAGATCCGGAATGGTCTGAAGAATATGATTCATATAAGAAAAGTCCAATTCCGGGGTTCGGAAATGTTTTCGGTGTTTTCACCGGAAGCTTCAAGAAGGTTCTGGAAGGTCCACCAGCCCGGAGGGGGTACATGAATGTGCCATGCCAATGTGGAATGGTTGCATCATACCCTAGGTCACTTGGCTGGGCAATGGGAAGAGAAATAATCAAACTCTAGTTTGAATAGTCAAACTCCAATTTGAAAAGTCAAATCCCAACATTGAAAGTCAAAAGCCTAGTGTAGGGAGGAGAGGAAACCTAGAAGGGAGAGGTTTCCCTCTCCCTCCTTGCCACCGACCACAAAGGGGAGTTAGGGGAGGACTCGTCCTCCCCTAGTCGCCCCTCCCACCCATAAAAGGAGGGGGTGGGGCGCCCCCTTGAACCCCACCCCAAAAACCCTAGGCTGCCGCCCCTTGCCCCAAGGTCGCTGGCGCCCTAGCCCTCTCCAAGCCGCCGCCTAGCCCTATCCCTAGCCGTTGGCTGCCCTCCTCCCCTTGGTGTCTAAACCCTAGCCGTCGAGGCTCTCTCTAATCGACCATACCTGCTTCGGCTTAGGCGAAGCCCTGCAGGATCTGTTCCTCCACCTCTACCACCACATCGTCGTGCTGCTGGAATCACGAGATCTACAACCTCCACTGCCTGCTAGAACAAGGGAGAGGAAGGTATTCATCGAGTACCGAACGTGTGATCAACTATGGAAGCGTTGCTAGAAAGCGGCGCCGGAAGGATCATCTTCGCAATCTTGAGATCGGGAAGTGAACGACTACATCAACCATGACAATCCGATCTTGTTAAATGCTTTGGATCTTCAAGGGTTAGTACTCTATGTACTCGTTGCACCGATCTCGTAGATTAGATTTTGTCTTTTGTGTGTTCATGCGGTAGAATTTTTTTTGTTTTCGATGCTACGAACCCCTACAGTGGTATCAGAGCAGTGTCTATGCATAGATCTGTTGCACGAGTAGAACACAATGGTTTTATGAGCGTTGATGCTTTTGTTGTCGCTTGGTTTTTTGTACTTTGCATCTTGCGGGATGGTGGGATGAAGCGGCCCAGGCTAACCTTACATGTCATTGTACATGATACTTGCTCCACGCTCCACGTGCAACTTGCATTGCACAAGTGGCTTTGCGGGTGTCTGTCTCCCCCACCATAGTGAAGATTCAATTTACAATGGGCTCTTTACAATACTTGTATCAGCTTTGTGGTTCATGTTCGTAAGTTAGAACGGTTTTTATGCGAAAGCCCCAGCCACGTAAAACTTGCAAAGAAGATTAGAGGCGTCTAACTTTTTTTTGCAGGGCTTGTGCTGTGATGTTATATGGCCATGATTGTGATTATATATGATATATGCAATGATCCTTATTGTAAGTTGACAACCGGTAGGAGCCTTATGGTTGTCTTTAAATTTCGTTTAAGACTTGCATATCTATTTATCAAAGTAGTTGTAATAGTTGCTGTTGGTGGAGGACAACCATGAAGCGGCGCCATTGACCTTGACGCTACGCAGGTGATGATGGAGATCATGTTCGTGCTTCGAGATGGAGATCGAAGGCACAAGAAGAAAGGCCATGTCATATCACATATTATGAATTTCATGTGATGTTAATCCTGTTTATGCATCTTGTATTGATTAGATATCGACGGTAGCATTATAAGATGATCCCTCTCACTAAATATCAAGTAATAAAGAGTAGGATCCATTTCTAAGACTCGTCGTTTTGAAGCATCACGTGATGATCGGGTGTGATAGATTCTACGTGTGCATACAACGGGTGCAAGCCAGATTTGCACACACGAATACTAAGGTTAACCTTGACGAGCCTAGCATGTACAGACATGTCCTCGGAACACGGAATACCAAAAGGTAAATCATGAGTCATATGGATGATATGATGAACATGTTGATTGTTCGCCTTTGAAGCTACATCATCTCTCGTGATGATCAGACTTGGTGTAGTGGATTTGGTTCCTGTAATCACCAAAACGACTCGAGGGATGTTGTTTTGAGTGGGAGTTCAACAGTGATATGATTAAAATTTGAACACAATTTATCATAAATTAAATCAAAGTGAATTTGCATAATTGTTGTAGTCATTGGCATCCGTTCACCACATTACGCTTAGTTATAGTTGAGATAATAAAACTATAGAATTGTGGATAGTTACTTTACAAACTGATATCGTATTGTTTTAAGTGTCAATCTAAAGTTTACAATTCCTCTTGCAAACTTTCACCAAACTCTGTTTACTCCATGAAGTTTAATAATTTGTACTAAATCAAGAGTAACAATTCCAGTGTTAGTATCTAAGTATCATGTATGTCTCCATGATTCTTGATATTCAAAAGATTGTTTTAATATCAAGATTAATCTAGGAGCTGAAAGAATTATTTCAAAAACCATCATGTGTGGAAGATATTGCGATATCTGAAAGGATATTTTGGTTGCAACATGATAGATTATAATATGGAAAAATTTATGTTCTCATATTTGATGATAATTTGCAAAAGGTTGGAGACGCTAGTCATCCTAATACTCCAAAAGGTTTTGGAGAGAAACATTATACTCGTGATTCACCGTTAAAAGCTATAATAGCTTGATCATGAAAATTGTCATGATAAGGATGAATAAAAGACGTAGGTAAAATGTTTACTACACTAAAAGATTACTAAAGAATGGATTTCGAAAGAAAGCCAAACATTTGATAAAGGTGATCTACTTCAAAGTGCAAGTCCAAAGACATTAGTATTTGACTATACACGCTTTGGACTATCTTTCATGTGTATGGCGCCACTGTTGATGTTGATAGATTCTTTTAAAAAGAAAAGGAGATGCTGAAAGAGAATCTCAGAAATATTTGGCAGAAAAAGAGAAGACTTGAATTTTTAAAGCTCATGTATATAGATGATATACATGTTACGCCTGTATTCTTTGCTTGTTAATCAATGTGGTTCTTGGATATGGGATACCGAATTTGTTGGTGTGAAATACAAAACAACACAATTCATGAATTGCAATGGCCTAAGTAACTAGCAAGAGAATAGGTGATGATGTTCATCGAAAATAAACAAAGTGTTGTTGTGTTGCTCGTTGACATCAAAGTTTACCTTCAAGAGTTGATTCAATAATTGTTATTTGGATCAGGTATTATGAGAACAAAAGGGTTGTTCAAATAATTATCGTAATCCATAAAAGGTGGATGATTTACAAATCTGGTTGGATAAATCACGTCCATAAAACTAATGCAAAAATGTCTAAAGACAAATGATTGAAATATCACTTAAGAAGTGACATCGTCGATTAAATTATATTGGAAATAAAACATGAAGAGACTCCATGTTGATGGAATTTTGGAGTCTTTTGATTTTGATCAAATTACGCTTGTGAGACTTTCCTGGAGATAATTAAAACTTTATTCAAAGGCCTAGAAGAACAAATGACTAACTTAGTGGAATTTGTATATATTGATGTATATAGTTCATTATGTGTATTCATGATGATTTATTTCAACTTCATATGATTTCTCTGAAATTTGAGTGAATACATAAGTATATTTACTTAATGAGGATGAAGTATGGAATATTTGAAAATTGTCAAAGACTTTCAAGATGAAGTGGAAAATCATTGTAACAAGAAAATAAAGAATTTATGATTGGATCATAAAGGAAGATATTTGAGTAACAAGTTTAGCAAAACACCTAAGATTTGAGGAATCATTCCATAGATTTATGTTTCCCGAAAACAGCATAGCGGTATGGAGTGTTCAAGATATGTAATGAAACCTTGTTTGAAATGGTAAGATCGAAGATGTAGTTTATAAAACTGCCATTACATTTTAAAGATTCAAAGCTTTAGTGACTACCGCTTTTCCACTGAAAAGAGCACCATCGATCTGTTGAAATGACACCATATAAAGTTATGGTATTGGATAAAACCCAAGTTGTTCTTCTTAAAATTTGGTATGCTAGGCATAAGTAATATGTTTACAACCAAAGTCGGATGAACATGTATTTGTAAGTTATTTCGAATAACCGTTGGGTATTCCTCCATAACACCAAAGACAAAAAAAATGTCGCTTAGAACGTCAAGTTTTTTGAGAAGGGATTTTTCGTGAAAAGTTAAGTGGGAGGACAATACAAATTTGATAAGGTTATTGAATTTTAGCTATATGTGCAAAGTTACGCAGCACCGAAAAGTGTTCCAGAGGCAGCAACAATGCTCATGCCTCACGTGCCTCAAATGTTGTGGTCACGGAGGTCTAAGTTTTGAGAGTCATATACCAAGTTGGTCAGGTAAACAATCAAATACCAAGATTTGAGAGTCAAATCATTGTTTGACAATGATGAACCGACTACATGCAAAGAAGTGATGATGGTCCATAACTCTGTCAAATGGCTTGAAGCCATAAAATCTGTGATAGTTCCATACACGAGAAATCAAGGTTTTTGAACTTGGAAGACCCTCTAGAAAGGTGTAAGACCTTACAATCGTATTTGGATCTATAAAGAAATAGACAAGGATGTTTCACATCTATGAAATAGTCTACATGTCGAGAAAGATTTCACGACAATGTTCAAGCAGATGATTATGACAAGATTTGATCTTTCATAGCGATATTTAATCTAGAGGGATTAATATATAGCAACCACTACATATAATTTTGTTATATGGTAGTTGAACAAAAAAACAAGTTCTTCTAATAGAATGGTTACCTAGGATGTGTACATAACATGTTCCAAAGGGTTTTGTTTGTTCAAAGGATGCTAACAGGGCATGAAAACTTCAATAGTTGAAGTAAGCATCGCGGAGTTGGAATCTTCACCATGATGAAATTGTTAAAAGTTTTAATTTCATCAGAAATGATGAATATGCTTACATTTACAAGAAATTAAGTGGGAGCTCTAAGCATATTTCTAATACATTATGTGAAAGACATATTGTTGATTGGAGAATATGTATATTTTATTGACATAGGTTAATAATTTCATGTTGATGAAAGACTTGGGCAAAACCCGGATATTTGGAATCAGTGTCTATATGGATAGATTGAGACGCTAATATGGTTGTGACAAATGTACATAGATGAGATATTGAATGAATTCAATATGGAAATGATAAGAAAGATTCTTGTCACACGAAAAGGATTGAATCAATATTCAAGTGTATTGACACTTGGTAAGTGAAACGAGATTCAAGTGTTTTGACACTTGGTGATTGAAATCACAAGAATATTTTTGGTTAATCATATTGTGATATGTACACATCCAGATATGTCCTATGCTCTAAATGTTATGAGCATATACAAGGACTCATAAGATGATCATTGGAGGATAGTAAGGATATTCTTATGATCTTTGGAAGAACTAAGAATATGTTATTTACGTAGAGGTGACAAACAGATAGATAGTTCATTGTAAAGTATTACATTGATACTAGTTTTGTCACAAGATACAAATTAAGTTTATCTCAATTTCAATTGTGGGTGGCATAATGTAATGGACAGGAAGTTCCATAATAGATTTGGATGAGTTCCAAAGTTAAGACATTGTGACAGATACTACAACAAAAGGCTAAGTATATGACGCCATTGTAGCAGCAAAAGAGGGCATTTGTGTCAAGTAGTTTGTTATCAAACTAGGTGTGGGTCACAGCGGGCTATTACCATGAAGATATATTGTACAACAATTGTATCGACATGGTTTAATCCCAAAGGAACTAAAGGTCTCACCAAAGGACCAAATTTATACAATGTCATCTCATTGGATAATGAGTGATGCATAGAGACGCAAAGACATGCAAATACACACGGCCTTGAAGTGTCAGATCTGAAGATTATGTTTACCACTAGAAATCGTGTATATACAACACTAGAAAGCCATAAGTGTTGAACACACAAGTTTTTATAAACTAGATTATTGACTCTAGTGCAAGTGGGAGACTATTGGAGATATGCCAAAGAGGCAATAATAAAATGGTTATTATTATATATTTGTGTTTATGATAAATGTTTGCATCCCATGCTATAATTGTATTAATCAGAAACATTAACACTTGTGTGTTTTGTAAACATAAAAGAAGTCCCTAGTAAGCCTCTTGTTAAACTAGCTTGTTGATTAATAGATGATCATGGTTTCCTGATCATGGGCATTGGATGTTATTAATAACAAGGTCATATCATTAGGAGAATGATGTGATGGACACACTCCTATAGTAAGTGTAGCGTAAGATCAAGCCATTTAGAGTTCGTTTGCTATAAAGCTTTCAAATACATAGTAACCTAATCCTTTGACCATGAGATCATGTTAATCACCATCACCGGATGAATACTTTGATGACATCAAACACCACTTCTGTAACTGGGTGGTTATAAAGGTGGCATTAGGTATTCTGAAAGTATGTGTTGAGGCACATGGATCAAGAGTGGGATTTGTCCATCCATATGACTGATAGATATACTCTGGGCCCTCTCGGTGGAATGTCATCCAATTGGCTTGCAAGCATGTGACGAGGTCACAAGGCATGTCATATCACAGAACAAGTAAATAGCACTTATTAGTAACGAGGTTGAACTAAGTATAGAGATACCAACGATCAAACCTCGGATAAGTAAAGTACCGCGTGACAAAGGGAATACGTATTGTATGAAAATAGTTCATTCGATCACAAAGTAATCATAGAGAAATGTGGGAGCCATATGAATTTCCAGATTACTCTATTGGTTATTGATCGTAGAAGTGTCTCGATTATGTCTGCATAATTCATGAACCGTAGGGAGACACACTTAAGGATTCGATGTTTTTTAGTAGTATGGAATATGAGTTGGATACCGAATATTGTTCGGAGTCTCGGATTGGATCCAGGACATCAGAGGATATTCTGAATGGTCCGAAGAATAAGATTCATATATGGAAAGTCCAATTCCGGGGTTCGGAAATGTTTTTGGTGTTTTCACCGGAAGCTTCAAGAAGGTTCTGGAAGGTCCACCAGCCCGGAGGGGGTACATGAATGTGCCATGCCAATGTGGAATGGTTTCATCATACCCTAGGTCACTTGGCTGGGCAATGGGAAGAGAAATAATCAAACTCTAGTTTTAGTAGTCAAATTAAAGTCAAAAGCCTAGTGGAGGGAGGAGAGGAAACCTAGAAGGGAGAGGTTTCGCTCTCCCTCCTTGCCACCAGCCACCAAGGGGAGTTAGGGGAGGACTCAGCCTCCCCTAGCCTCCTCTCCCACCCGTAAAACGAGGGGGTGGGGCGCCCCCTTGAACCCCACCCCAAAAACCCTAGGCCGCCGCCCCTTGCCCCAAGGCCGCCGGTGCCCTAGCCCTCTCCAATCTGCTGCCGCCTAGCCCTAGCCCTATCCGCTGGCTACCCTCCTCCCCTCGGTGTCTAAACCCTAGCCGCTGAGGATCTCTCTAATCCACCATACCTTCTCCGGTTTAGGCGAAGCCCTGCAGGATCTACTCCTCCACCTCCACCACCACACCGCCGTGCTGCTGGAATCGCGAGGAGATCTACAACCTCTGCTGCCTGCTGGAACAAGGGAGAGGAAGGTCTTCATCGAGTACCAAACGTGTTCCTATTAAAGAAGCGCTGCCGGAACACGGCGCCAGAAGGATCATCTTCGCAATCTTGAGATCGGCAAGTGAATGACTACATCAACCACGAGAATCCGATATCGTTAATGTAACATCCCAGTTTTGGTATTAGGATGTTATTAGTGTCATGCATCATCCTTGCATCATTGCATCCTACAATTGAAAATTGAAATAAAAATCCTAAACACCTAAACCTCGAAAACCCTAATAGTGGTTGCCTTATGTAAGCATTATTGTAGAGGTCAAGTAATTACCCTTCTAAAAACCTTGTAAAACATTAAACTATAGCCCTATGTTGACCACCTTAATTTTATAAAAATTTAGAAACAATTTTCATCAAGTTTGGGCTTGGTAGGCAAAAGTTATTTAGGTTTTATTAAAACAGAAAAAAAGAAAATGATAAAAGGAAAAAATGGGCAACCTACCTAACTGGGCCGCAGCGCCAGCCCACCAGCGCCCGCACGGCAGCCAGCTTGCCCGCGCCAGCCTCCGCAGCCCGCCACCGGCCCACCCGCGCCGTCGCCACCTGCCGCACCCGCTGACCGCACGGGCCCACGCGTCAGCGCCCTCAACAACTCCAGGACGAACACGACGTCCTGCCGCGCTACCGACCGGGGAAATTGGCCGATTACGGGTCGAATCCGTGCCCCCTACGTCACGAAATCCCTCTCTCTTATACCACAGCATCGGCCCCCACCGTTTCCCCTCGATTTTCTCAAACCCTAGCCCCATTTTCGCAGTTTCCGAGCTCGCCGGAACAGCCGCCGTCGGAGCTCGAGGTTGGCGACTCTCCAGGGCACCTCGAGCCTTGCTACACCTTCCACCCTTCTCGCCCCGACCTACCCTAACCGCCAGTCTGTTTCGTTTCTTCCGAAACGCAGGAGATCGCCGACGATTGCTCGCCGGAGCCGTCGGGTCCGAGAAGAGGAACCGCCGACGCTGGGAGAAGGAGGAGGAGAGGGACCACGCTGAGGCCATTGGGAGATTCGCCATCGACATGCGCATCAGGGACCCTCTTCGTCGCCTCCACTAGGACAACCAGGACCTCCGCCACCGTCGACTCCGCCGCCGCCGCCGTCGTCTCCTGATGGGGATATGCCTACCGGGGTATACCCAGCAGGACGTTTCCGACTGGCCCAAGACCCGGCGAGTGGGCCTGCAGAACGGCGAGTGGATCGAAGCCCAGCCAGGAACTGAGCGACTGGAAGCTGAAGGCCCAGGCGAGTAGATAGGCCCAGTCGGGTGAGGTTAAACGGCTACTGAAGCTTTAACCGAATCGGTTGAGATATGTAAACCCTAGGGGAGGTGAGCCTATATAAACCTCCCTATAGGGTGAGTAGAGACACGTTCCCTCATACACCCAAGTGACTCGCCGCCTAGCCGCCGTGCTCGCCCATTGTAACACCTCCATAATACAATCTAGCAGGAGTAGGTCTTTACCCTCCGGGGGGCCGAACCTGGGTAAAACCCTATGTCTTTGCCCTCATCTCGCACCGCAGATGGCTGGCCGCCCTTGCCCCTCGTTCTACTACTCGCTGCCGATTGCAGCATCTGCCGTGACCATTCCCACGACAGTGGCGCCCACCGTGGGGCCTGGCCGGTCTGGCCGGTGTTCTGCGGCGAGATCCAATCTTCCCATCAACGAGACGGTCGCCACCGGCCGCATGATAGCGATCGGCGAGATGCTCCAGATCTTGCCGAGCAGCTACGTCCCGGCGGCGCGACCCGTCACGCACAGCGTGATCCTGCCTATCGACACGATCAGCCTCTTCGTCGGCCTCACCGATGTCATCGTCTCGGAGGACTCAGCTCGCATCCGCGAGTCGCCGCCACGCGATCGGCTCTCCGAGAGCCAGATCCGCACGATCCACCGCCTCGCCTCCGAGTACAATTCGGCCCATAGCAACGTGGCCGAGAACTCAGCGGCCGCAGAGGACGCGGCCCTCAATGACGACGCCGACTCGGCGACCCCGGCGTCACTCGCCGGATCCATCACCGCGGCCTCATCCGCGGGCTCCATCGCCCAGGTCTCCAACGCGGGAGATTTCGAGGACCCCTCCATCCTCGGGATCTTCGAATTCGACTCCGGGTCGGAGAACTCCGCCGATCTCCGCGACGGAACCGGTCGCTACGCCGCGACCTACATGGCGACCGGCACCGACCCGCCAGAGGATCCATTCTCCACCCCGATCCCTCCTAACGCCACGGCCTTGGAGGTCGAGGAACTCCGCCTAAAACTGGCGGAGGCGGTACGCAAGGAGCAAGCTGAGCGCGAAAATTTTCGCCTCGAGCAAGTGACGGCGCAGGAATTATCGCGCTACCACCAGCAGCGGATCAGGACGCGCCTGAACCCCACTATTCAGGGGCGTGCCCTGAACTTCGACGACGAAAACGACCCGGCCCGCGTGGCCGAGCGCGCGATCTGCGAGAACGCGCGACCAGGAGGGAGTGTCCGGCCCCCGCCAGGATCAACGGCAATGGGTGCCCCACCTCCACCCAACCGCACGCCCCCCAGGGACCAGCCTCCTCACGAGAGCGAGACGCAAACGGCCTTCCACTGTTCTCCACCCCGATGGACAACCTTGTGGCAGGCCGAGCAGCAGTCGACAGCATCACGGCGACCGGCAACGGCGCCCTGCAGATCGAATACGTCAAGGCCCTGCTCGCGAAGGCCGTCGAACAGCAGAGAGCGGGCGCCGATTCGCAAGGACGGGTATACTCGCGTTCCTCAGGAAGCAGAGCGGCCTCCAGCGGCCGCCCAGCGGCGGCAAACACCCTCAACTGCCCGCCACCAGAGCCACTGCAGCCCCAATACCGACCTGCTAACGCGGCACTCTCCACCAACGACCCCAGGCCGGCAACCAACCTTGTCGCCGCCAATGGTCAACCCATCGACTCCCGCACCCACATCATCAACAACCAAAGCTGGCGCGCACGCCAGCCCGACGACCTGCGACATACCCTAACCAATCGCCGCGACGGCGAGCCCATGGGGTCGCTCAGACGACTCGGGCCAAAGTGCTTCGGACCAATGATCCGAGGCGAGAAGTATCCGCCAAACTTCAAGGCGCCAAAAGAAATAGAAAAGTACGACTCCTCGTACGACCCCACCGTATGGCTCGACACATACCTCATGGCGATGGGGATCGCGGGTCACACTGACCTGCTCGCCGCCCGTTACCTCCCCCTGATGATGGAGGGGACATGCAGGCAGTGGATCAACACTCTCCCCCAGGACAGTATCGACTCCTGGGAGGAAATGCGCGACGCCTTCGTCAGGCACTTCGAGTGCTCCTACACCCGCGCCACCACTATTGAGGACCTGGAACGGTGCGTCCAGGGACCCCGCGAGTCGACCCGAAACTGGGTCCAACGGTGGCAAGAGCTTTGGTACAACGCGGTCGATCCACCCGGACACCGCGATCCATTGCTTCAAGACCTCGTGCCGCTACGAGCCCCTAGTCGCCAAGCTCAAGCGACACTCCCGCACACTCGACAACATCCCCGACCTCCTCGAGATCGCCAAACAGTACGCCGAGGAAGATCCAAACCAGGAAACTGACGACGAGTCAGGAGGTCAACGCCGCACAGGCGGCAACGACGGTGGATGCCGAGCCGACCTACGCTACAGCGGCACTCGCCTCACTGGCAAGCGCCGCAGTGACGGGCGAGTCGACTTCCTCGCCAACGCCGGGCACGCGCAGCGCGAGCCCAAGAGCTTCCGCCGCGACAGAGGGCAACGCCGCGACGGCGGCAACTACAAGAACAAGCCAAGGTTGGATCCCGCGGCCCTCCTTAACCAACCATGTGCGTTCCATAGCAGGGAAGGAAAGCCCGCAACGCACACCACCGCCGACTGCCACACCCTCAGGGAAATCGAGAAGGCACGGCGAGCGCGGGAGGACCCCGACAACGACCCGCCAAACGGCGGAAAATTCGGCAAAGTAGCCGGCTCGCTCCACACCTTCACAGGCTTCAACATGAAGCGCGAGAAGAAGGTCATCGCCCGCGCCGTCGCCGTCAACGCGGTGGCCCAAATAGACGTCCCCCAGTTCCTGAACTGGTCAGAGCAGCCCATCACCTGGAGCCGCCAAGACCACTCGCCGCGCATCGAGTACCCAGGACGAGTCGCCTTGGTGGTCAAGCCCAAGGTTGGCGACTACTGGCTCCCCAAGACACTGATGGACGGCGGCAGCTCCATCAACATCCTCTACCTCGACACCTTCAGGCGGCTGCGCCTCCCGCAGTCAATGATCGAGACGACTCACACCACATTCCACGGCATCGTCCCCGGTCGGAAGGCGTACCCGATCGGCAAGGTCACGCTGCCAGTAACCTTCGGCACACCGGCAAACTTCCGCACCGAGCGGATCGTCTTCGAGCTGGTGCCCTTCGACAGCCCCTACCACTGTGTCCTGGGGCGCCAGGCGTTCGCCAAATTCATGGCAGCGCCCCACTACGCGTACAACGCGATGAAGCTCCCCGGGCCGTGCGGCGTCATCACCATCCACGGCGACCCCGACATGGCCGCCGAGTGCGAGGCCAAAGGAGCTGAGCTCGCTGACGCAGTAATCGCGGCGGAGACAAACCACGCCGACGAGCTCGCCAAGTACGCGAGCGGGGTCAACAATGACGACCCCAGCATACTCAAGAAGCCCAACTCAGAGGGCGCGAACACCTCAACCTTTGAGGCCACGACGCACACTCGCACCGTCGAGCTGGTCCCAGGCGACTCCAGCCAGACAGTGACGATCGGGACGAGCATGAGCCCAGCATAGGAAGGCGCGCTCATCGAGTTCCTCCGTGAGAACAGGGACATCTTTGCATGGAAACCCTCCGACATGCCCGGTGTCCCTAGGGAGCTCGCTGAGCACAAGCTGAACGCCGACCCCAAAGTACGACCTGTCAAGCAGTCGCTGCGGCCCTTCAATGAAGAACGCCGTCGAGCAATCGCCGAGGAAGTGCAGCGTCTACTCGCTGCCAGCTTCATCCGGCCAATCAAATACTCCAAGTGGCTGGCAAACCCAGTCCTGGTCGAGAAGAAAAACGGGACCTGGAGAATGTGTATCGACTACACAAACCTGAACAGCGCCTGCCCAAAGGAGCAGTTCGTCCTCCCGCGGATCGACCAGATAATCGATTCAACCGCAGGCTCGGAGTCGCTATGTTTCCTCGACGCCTACTCTAGGTACAACCAGATCAAAATGGCTGTCGAAGAGGAGGAGAAAACGGCGTTCATCACGCCATTCGGAGCCTTCTGCTACACCGCCATGACCTTCGGTCTCAAGAACGCCGGGGCGACCTACCAGCGGTGCATGCAAGAATGCCTCGCGAGCCAAATTGGCCGCAACATCCACGTCTACATCGACGACGTGGTCGTGAAGTCCGCTCGCCAAGGCGACCTACTCGCCGACCTGGCGGAAACTTTCGCCAACCTACGAAGATATAAGATAAAGCTCAACCCAGGCAAGTGCACCTTTGGTGTACCCGCCGGACAACTACTGGGGTACGTCGTCTCCAAACGAGGAATCGAGGCGAACCCCACAAAGATCGGCACGATCGCCCGGCTCGGCAAACCCGAGTGCCCGCGCGACGTCCAGAAGCTGGCCGGGCGAGTAGCGGCTCTCAGTCGCTTCATCCCCCGCCTGGGCGAAAAGGCGATGCCCCTATACCGCCTGATGCGCAAGAACCCCACCTTCCAGTGGGACAAGGAGGCGGACGACGCGCTCCGCGACCTAAAAAAGGTGCTACTCGCCGCACCACTACTCGCCGCCCCCGCCGACAAAGAACCCATGCTGGTTTACGTCGCGGCGTCCGAGCGCGTCGTCAGCGCCGTGATGGTCGTCGAGCGACCAGAGGAAGGAAAGGAGCGCCCGGTTCAGCAGCCGGTGTACTACATCAGCGAGGTCCTCACCGAGTCACGCCAGCGGTACCCACAGTACCAAAAGCTAGTATACGCGGTCTTCAGGGCTCAGCGGCGCCTGCCGCACTACTTCCAGGAGCACCCGATCACGGTCGTCTCCTCAGCACCACTGCAAGACATCATCCGCAATCGCGAGGCGACCGGGCGGGTCGCCAAGTGGGCCGTCGAGATCGGCGTCCACAACATCAAATACGAGCCACGAAAGGCGATCAAGTCACAGGCACTGGCAGACTTCATCGCCGACTGGGAGGAGGCCCAGCAGCCAGAGAAGCTGCCGTACCTCCACTACTGGAGCCTGCACTTCGACGGCTCCAAGAACGCGGACGGTGCAGGCGCAGGGATAGTGTTGACTTCACCAAAGGGCGACAAGCTCCGCTACATCCTCTGCCTCGACTTCACGCCCTGCACCAACAACATGGCTGAATACGAGGCCCTACTCCACGGCATGCGAGCCGCCAAGGAGATGAACGTCAATCGCCTCCGCTGCTACGGAGATTCCAACCTTGTCGCGGGGCAAGTCACCGGCACCTGCGACGCCGTCTCCCCTACCATGGCGGCGTACCGCCAAGCAGTGGACAAATTGGGCGGACACTTCACCGGCTACTCCGTCGAGTGGATCGACAGGCGGAAGAACGAGGAGGCCGACACACTCTCTCGCATCGGGTCGGCCCGACTCGCACCACCCGCCGGCGTTTTCCTCGACACGATCTCCAAGCCATCAGTCTCTCCCCCGAGGGAGATCGACATTGGAGTCCCACTCCAACCAGAGGCAGCCTTGGTCGGACTCGTCAACGATCCAGACGACTGGACCAAGCCTTACATCGCCTACCTGGAAGCCGGCACCCTGCCGGCAGACGAGACAGACGCTCGAATGATCGCTCGTCGATGCAAGTCCTACACCATCATCAACGGCGAACTCCACAAGCGCAGCGTCACCGGCGTGTTCCAACGCTGCGTCCAACCAGCTGAAGGACATAAGATCCTCCACGACATCCACTCCGGTGACTGCGGCCACCACGCCGCTGCTCGCTCCCTGGTCGCCAAGGCTATGCGACATGGTTTCTACTGGCCCACCGCACACGCCGATGCTGTCGATATCGTCCAGCGGTGCGCCGGGTGCCAGAAGTACGCCAGTCAGACGCATGTATCGAGCTCGGCGCTCAAAACAATCCCCATTACCTGGCCATTCGCCGTATGGGGCATGGACATGGTAGGCCCCTTCAAGAAGGCCCCCTCTGGCTACACCCACCTGCTAGTCGCCGTCGACAAATTCACGAAGTGGGTGGAGGCCAAGCCAGTCCGGAAATGCGACGGGAAGACCGCCACTAAATTCTTACGCGAGCTCATATATCGCTACGGGTTCCCCAACAGCATCATCACGGACAACGGCACCAACTTCGCCAAGGGAGCCATGGCCGAATTCTGCGAAGAGCATCATATCCGGCTCGACCTCGTGTCAGTCGCCCACCCGGAGTCCAACGGCCAGGCGGAATGGGCCAACCAAAGCATCCTACACGGCCTGAAGCCGCGACTCCAAGTACCACTCGAGTGCACCGCCGGGTGCTGGGTCGAGGAGTTGCCCTCCGTCATATGGGGGATCCGCACCTCAGTCAACAGATCGACGGGATTCACTCCCTTCTTCATGGTCTACGGCGCCGAGGCAGTCATGCCCACCGACCTCGAACACGACTCGCCGCGGGTCGTCCACTACACGGAGGCTGCAAACGAGCTTGCCCGCCAAGACGGGATCGACCAACTTGATGAAGCACGCGACCTCGCTCGGTCACGCACTGCCATCTACCAGCAAGGACTCCGCCGCTACCACAGCCGGCGGGTGAAATCTCGCACCTTCCATGAAGGCGACCTGGTGTTACGCCTCATCCAGGACAAGAAGGGCATGCACAAGCTCTCCCCTCCGTGGGAAGGCCCATTCGCTATCGGGCGCGTACTCGGCAACGACGCCTACCTCATCGACGTCCGCGGAGACGGCGAACTCGACGTCAAGCGACCATGGAATGTAAACCTCCTACGGAAGTTCTAATCCTAGAACCCCACACATGTACCCTCTAGTCGCTATGAAATAAAAAGAAACGGTTACCGCAAATTGCGCCTACTCTCCATGACTTGTGCCACTCGCACTCGTAATAACAGCGACACGCTAAATGCAGAAGTCAACTTTTGGTACAGCGATCGGCACGGCTAAGTAGTGCGGTGTAAGAGCACTGAATCACCTCAGGTCTTGCATCGTCCATGAAAAACGCCCACCCGGAGCCCCATTGGAGTCGCCTAGCTCGACTGGTTCTACGAGCCAAGACAACTGCCCTCGCTTCTCATAGCGACCTTGGTCCTCCGCATCCTTGGCATAGCGACTCGAACGGCTAAGTACCACGCTCGGGGACTGAAGACCAGCCCGTCGCGAGCGGTCAGGGAAAACACCAAGTAAGAGAGCATGCCCAGGACTCGCCACGCAACTGACCCCACGGGCCAGGCAGGAGTGACGCGCTCACACCAACGCGCTAAGTCCTCAACCACCCTCGAGTCGCGCCTCGAACTACCAAGTACCACGCTCGGGGACTCGGCCACCCGACCCCATTCGCGCACGGGAAAACGGTAAAGTACAGAGCACTCAAGGGAGTCGCCTTGCGACTGGATCTCCGAGCTCGGGCGAGTCGACCAAGACAACAAAACACATGATAACAACACACACATCATATACGAGGTAAACCCCACAAAAGGGCGGACGCGCTCGGGGACTCGTCCAAAATCAATCAAAAGCACACAAACAAATATCAAAATAGACACGACGTCTCATTCAATCGCATGTTGCATTGTTTCATATTACAAAATATGCCCGCGTGGCAGAACTGCTGCTAACGCCACAAGGCAAACTACCCTACTATGCAGGCTTCGATGACGACTCGCCAGCATCGCGGCGATTGCGGACGAATGCCGTGTACGGGTTTGATGGATACGTCGTCAGTTCACCCGCCATCGCCGTGCGAAAAGGCTGCTCGACCTTGAAGTCAAGATGCGGCGGTTCGGGGTCGTTCGGCGCGACAACCGTCTCCTGGTATGGCAGGAGGTCGCCCATTGCCCAGACACGTTCCGAGTACGTGGCGGCACGTTCTTGCAACTTGAGGACCTCGGACAGCTCCACCGCGCCAGTCGACGATGGATACCCACTCGTCACATTGTCAACGTCGAAATCTTCGGGGAAGTGGGCGAGTCCAAGGGTCAGTGCCGTCGACGCTCCACGCCGAAACGCCGACCGCGTCATGAACTCAATGACCGCGAGCGCCTTCTCCAAATACTTCCACACTTCAACGAGGTCACTGGGAATCACCTCCGTGGGCGATATTTCTTGGAGGCAGGCGCGGATGCACGTCGCCGACAGCGTCGAGCGAGTTCGCCTCTCCTTCGCTATCAATGATGCGACCTGCGAGTAGAAGACAATGATGAGTACGACGGACACCACAAAAGCCACAGCCACTAGAAGGGAAGATGTACTCACCAAGCAACGGACGGGCGAGTCCCGTGATGAAGCACTGAAGCGACGTGTGGTCATCCTGAAGCCCAGCGATAAGGGCTTCCGACACCTTGCGATCCTCCTCAGCAGCCGCAATAGCGGACTTAGCTCGCCCATCCGCCGAGCTCGCTTCTTCTCTCGCTTCCCGCAGTTCGCGCTCAAGGTCGGCGATCCGCTGTTCAGCGGCACTTAGAGCAGATCGCGCCGCCACCAACTCACCAGCGGGGACAAGCCCCTGGCGAGCTTCCTCTGCCTTCACAGCAACAACCTGAAAACCTTTGTTCGCCTCCTGGACGATGGCAAGCTCCCTCTCCGCGCGCTGTTTCGCGGCCAATCGGTCCGCTGACTCAAGCTGCAGACCCTGCACGTCACCAAAAGGTTAATCAAAAAGAAGTTCCTAAATGCCCACCCTCTGAAATTCAGCGAGTGCGCACTCGGGGACTGGCGATCAAGAAATTCCTAAGTACCCACCCGCTGAAATTCAGCGACTGCGCACTCGGGGACTGGCGATCAAAAAATTCCTAAATGCCCACCCACTGAAATTCAGCGAGTGCGCACTCGGGGACTGGTATTCAAAGAAATTCCTAAGTGCCCACCCGCTGAAATTCAGCGCGTGCGCACTCGGGGACTGGATGCGACAAACAAAAAGATGAGAAATTATAAGAATCAGGCCGCTGCAAAGCACCGACCTGATCCTCGGGGACTGGACGTACCTGGATGGCCGCGCTAAGCATGCCGTGGAGTTGTACCGCGTCCACGGATGCGAGAAGTGCCGGCGTGTGCCCGCGACGTTGGTCGACTTCAGCATCGGCGGTCCCAGGAGCGTGGCTCGAGGGTGTAGGCCCACTCGCCGTGGCTGCCTTGGTCACGAAGCGCGGAAAGGTAGCAATAGAAGCACCCGCTCCGAGAGAGGTCGCCTCCGCCATTCCAGGCAAGGAAGCACCCTCCTTCCTAGACGCGGCTGCCTCCAACGCGGGCTCGGCTGGTGCGACCGTTGTGTCATCAGAGATAGTGACGGTGTCATCGCCCTTGGCCTTCTTACTGCCATCCACTGAGGCGACGACCTCGTCCGCCTTCCTCTTGCGGGAAGGATCCTCCTCGCTAGCGGCGGAGGGCAACTTGGCCACGGTCGGGTGGCCCATCCTTTTCACTCCGGTTCTGCGCATCAATCGAATCAACAAAGACAATCGAAATAGTTATGGAAAATAAGGAGGGGTGAGCGCACTCACTTGGCGACTGGGATGAAACGTAGCCCCGTACGAAGGCCGGCCGGTTTTTCCAGTTCAGGGCCCAGTCGGCGACTTAGCCCCAGTTCCAGGACGTCGCGTGCCCAAGACATGGACGGCTTCTTCGTCGTTGAGGCTGCAGCTGGCGCCTCTGGGACATCCTCGGCGGGAGCTTCCTCGCGAGTTGGAGCCGCTGTAGCCGGAGCCTCCTTGCGAGGCGAAGCCGCCGCAGCTGGAGCCTCCCCCGGCCCAGAGACTGGGGCGAACGGCGGAGGCATTGAGGCCAGCGACACTTCCACGGTCGCCGCGTCCAGCGCGGCTGTCGCTAGCGGCGCGCCGTCACCGGCTGGGCTAGGAGCATCGGAGCTGCTCGCCGAGTGCGGCGGTGAGGCCATCCTCGACGGCTTCGTTTTCTTCTTCGGGGGGGCCCTCGCCTCCCTTTCCTTCTTCTTCTTCTTTAACGGAGTGGCTTGACGGCGCGAGGTGGTCTCTGGGAGCTCGTCGTCGTCATCATGACGCTCGAGGCTTCTGCTCGCCTTGATCTCGCGTTGTCGTTGCCCGCGGGTCTTTCGGACCAGCGGGGCGACCTCCTCTTCGGACTCGTCCTCGTTGCCCCTCGCAGGCGGCGATTCGCCTATATCCTGGGCGGACGGGCCCGAGCTCTCATCATCCGAAGGTGGGAGCCACCCTTCCACCACTTGGAATAACTGCAACGAATACAAAACGGAATCAGAATTACCGCGACTGCATATACTGCGACTGCGAGCAAGGTAAAGAAATTACCATTGGAGCCGGACGCTTCGCGGTGTAGGGGCGACCCCAGCCTGCGCATCCAGGTACACCGCCTGGGTAATCTTCTTCAACGCTGGGAGATAATCCTCTAGCTTCCACTCGTCGAGGCAGGCCTTCGTCGAGTCTCCCCGGCCCATGTACTGGTACCTGTAGTGGTCGCGCTGGGCGAGTGGAACGAGCCGCCGCCCAAGCCAGCAATTGTACAAGTTTATCGTTTGAAGGCCCTTCTTTTTCAGACCACGGATGGTCTGGAGCATCTCGTCAATGACCATCCGCTGGTCGTCGGGGAGCTTGCCGACTTGGAGATGGCGCGGCTCGGAACGACTAGCGGAGTACCGCGGGATCGCCACCTCGCCCTCCGGGGTCGCCTCGGCCACGTAGAACCACGACTTCTTCCAGTCGCTCGCTGCCTTGGCGGGTAGCATCAGATCAAAGAAAGAAGCTTTGGACTTGAGATGAAACGTCAAGCCGCCCACGGCTAGCATTGGGCCGCCTGCCTCCTCGCGGCTGATCCGGCCATGGAACAGATCTTGCCACAAGGGGAAATAGGGCCGGCAGCCCAAGTAGCATTCGCAGAACGCCACGAAGATGGCGAGCTGCTCGATGCTGTGGGGACCCAGATCTGAAGGCTGGATCCCATAGTAGGCGCAGAAGCGCCGGAAGAATAGGGACGTAGGAAACCCTAGCCCCCGCTCGAGATGACTGGTGAAACAGACGAATTCCCTCTCTCGCGGGTTTGGGGTCGTTTCTCTGGCTGCGGGGATACGCCAACAGCCGGCTCGCAGGATCCCGGCCTCCTCGAAAGAGGCCAGCTGCGCCCTCGTGCACTTGGACCTACCCCACGGCTCGGTGGAAAGGGCCATGGCCGAGAGTTTGGTTGGAGATCGGAGGATTTCGGGTCGACTGGATCGCGGAGCGAAGGAAGGAAAATGCGCGCACTCGGAAGAAATGGTGAGGAGTTGGCTCTACGATTGCCTGCCATTCCTCTTATATAGCGGGAGTTACCCGCCAAATCAGGGAGCCGTTACCACGCGGTGATTACGCCGAAAGTTACCGTTGGATTACCCCAACGGCTAGTTTGACCACGCCTGACGGTCCAACTACGGCCACTCGGCTCGCCGACCCAATCACTAAGACAGTGTTTTCGCCGACTCGACTCGCCAAAGTTGCGACCTGGATCATTGGTTGTCTCCTTTATACAGGAGCCCGCCGACGATTCGACTGGGTGCCTACTCTGAAGCCGTATACTCCGACTGCTAGCAGCCACCTACGCCTAATCGACGACGGCCTCGGGGACTACTGATGGGGATATGCCTACCGGGGTATACCCAGCAGGACGTTTCCGACTGGCCCAAGACCCGGCGAGTGGGCCTGCAGAACGGTGAGTGGATCGAAGCCCAGCCAGGAACTGAGCGACTGGAAGCTGAAGGCCCAGGCGAGTAGATAGGCCCAGTCGGGTGAGGTTAAACGGCTACTGAAGCTTTAACCGAATCGGTTGAGATATGTAAACCCTAGGGGAGGTGAGCCTATATAAACCTCCCTATAGGGTCAGTAGAGACACGTTCCCTCATACACCCAAGCGAATCGCCGCCTAGCCGCCGAGCTCGCCCATTGTAACACCTCCATAATACAATCTAGCAGGAGTAGGTCTTTACCCTCCGGGGGGCCGAACCTGGGTAAAACCCTGTGTCTTTGCCCTCATCTCGCACCGCAGATGGCTGGCCGCCCTTGCCCCTCGTTCTACTACTCGCTGCCGATTGCAGCATCTGCCGTGACCATTCCCACGACATCTCCATCGCCGCCACCACCACAGGTCAGTGAAGTCGCCCCGGCCGTCCGATTGAAATCTTGCGGGCCAGATTAGAAGGAGGGAATGAAGGGGTATCGGCCAACCATGCGGCACCGCGTGGCAAGCGCGTCGTCGCCGCGCCGCGTCGCCCGCCTGGCCAGCTGGCCCAACCAGAAGCCGCCACTTGGCGCGATCTGAGCTAGGGTTTAGGCTAGATTGTTTTGATTTTTGCAGATTAAGTTTAATATTGCGAAAATCATAGAAAAATAACTACTTGGCCAATTTTAGCTTATGATATACCGTTGGATTCCTAATTTTGAGTAGAATCCAAATCTCCAATAATATCCCAGGTTCACAGTAAGGTTTTAGGTGTAGATTTTAATCATTAGATTAGAGAGTTTAATCTATAGAAAAATAATTAAAATTCTATTTTAATTGATTCTTGTTGCAATAACTTTGTTTCCACAATACCTACTGATCCAAATCATTAAGCTTTGCTTAGGATCATTAGATCTAACTTGGGCTAATTAGATGGTTTGAGCTCCTTTAAACCTAGGAATTGTTATAGTGATTCAATTACATCTAAATCTTTGGGAAATCAATTCTAGTGACACCCTTACACTATCACAACCCAAACTTGCTACCTTGGTACATTTAGAAGAACCAACCTTTCATAAAATACCATGTGCATGCATGCATGTTTACCTCTGTGATATGTTTTGAGCAAGTTGTGATCAGATCTATGTTTGTGATTCGTTAGATTGTTCGGAGTGCTCTAAGGAGTGCTATTGTGTAGAGTGCTGCTCGGATCAAGGCAAGTTACACCACTTGTTCATAATTTTGTCCTAGTTTTGATTCTATGCATGTGATCTTCAAAATTCTGTAGTATGCATGAGTAGGATGTTCTAGTAGAATTTTCCTTAGTATTATTTTGCAAGTGCGATGATTTTGTAGTATGCCATGAGTAGCTCTATACTTAGGATTTTCCCTCCTAATAGGTTACCCCTGTTTTTGCTAAGTACTGCTTGCTATGCTATATATACAAAGTACCGTTGGGGGGTTCGAAAGACAAAGAATTTTTCTAAGTATAAAGGCTCTCTAGAGCAAACTTTTCTTCTCAAATCCACTTCAAAATAAAACTAAGTTTTCTTCTGGGCAGAATGTTTGTCGGGTCAACGAGTGAGATTTTGGTGGAGGACGGCCGCCCAGGAATCAAAGAAGACTGCCATGTTTCATAATTCAGAAGCTTCCAGTGCAACCACAATACATTATGGGCTCTGTCTTGGCCTAGTACTTAGTGGGAAACCTCACCTGGGTACCAACATTTGGAGGTTCTTGGCATGGTTGGATCCAGAAGTTAGAGGGGCTACTAAGGGAAAGCCTCGCCATGGTCTTGTCTGTAAAAGGACTTGATCGTGGATTGTGGGTAAAGTGCACAAACTCTCGAGAGTATTGCAATCTGATCGATCAGCCGTGTTCACGGTAACAGAACAACAATGAGCGTCTGAAGGATGGAGCCTCTGAAGGATCTTCCTCTCTCTTTTCTAAAACAAAGTTTTGAAACCCCATGGCGTGCGTAATATCGCTAATGGGTGGGATTTTGGGGAACTTGGTGTGTAATATCCAAGTGTCACTTGGTGCGTAATATCCAGGTGTTTGGTTGGTTGGACACTTGGTGCGTAATATCCTCATGTGCCACTCGACCTTATTTTATCTAAGCAAGTGTTTACAAAGTAGGACAATCTTCTCTTCTTCTCTCTACTTAAGAAAACTAGCTTTGAGCAAATGAACTCTACAGCCTATACCAGCCTTGCATGTAGAGATAGTCTTTTCTCTCCTTGGTGTAATTTGCCAATACATTCAAAGTATTGACCCAACTTGTTGGCTGCACGTCTTATGTGCAGAATCCGAAGATTGAAAGGTGTGTAGGGATCGCGGGTCTACACTCGACAAGCCTGGGGCGTTGATGGACTCATGCTGCTTTTATGTTTCCGCTGTTATTTGAGCTAGCATAATGCTAAACAATTTTTGTAATAAATTCATACTCTGGATTCTCCGTGTAATAAAGACTTTTTGTTTTACATGATATTTCATCGACTGTGAGTGCTAGCTATTGATCCAGGGACTAGCATGTTAATCACAGGGACTTAGGATCCTTACCGATCCGAGGTCACTACAGATGGTATCAGAGCACATCGTTGCCTGTAGGACGTGACCCTAGGATTGGAACCACCTCTAAATTTTGTGCCTTACCTGTTTTCTACTAAGTTATTTCCCGCACTTCTAGTATCTGCCTTCCTCTACTTGTTTAAGTATCTAACCTTCATTCTTCTAACTCAAAGATGACAAGCTTCCTCTACGACACCGTCGCGGACATCGAGCCCCTTCGCTTTGGTGGATGCCTCATGGATCTACTCACACGTTTGGATCTTCCTCTCCCAACCATCCAGGGAAGCACAATGAAGAAACTCCACAAGGACGGCTGTTGGGGAGTCAAGGTCATCCAGCCAGGAAAAGAGCGAGGCAAAAACCCGAAGGAAGACATAGCAATCCACATTGTTAGCGATTCCAAGGAGAAGGCCCTTAGCATCAGCTTGCAGCAACTCATTGGTCGCCTATGTGGACGTCATCATGAAGCTCTCCAAGGACACTGCGGCGACCTCTTTGGAAGAAGGGATGAGGAAGGAATTCCCATGGAGTTAACCTTTGAGGAAAGAACTTCTACCAAGCGCCGAAGAACACAATATCAAGACTTGGAGTGCCATATCCATGACCTTGAAAAGGGTACCTTCCTCGGGATGTTGAAGAACGACGAGCTATGCACCCTCATCAAGGAGAAGGAAGAAATGATCAAGCAGCAGGAGGAGGCAATGAATCTCCAAGAGATAAAATTCCATTACCAAGAGAAGAAGTTCGCTAACCAAGAGAAGAGGGTGATAAATAAAAACAAGAGAATTAGGGAACTCAAACAGCAGATCGATGGAGATGAAGTGCAAACTGAAGGCCTTTGCAAGATAATCAATGATGTGCGTGCTTCCAAGAGGGACTTGGCAAAGCAACTTGAAGCCGCAAAGAAGTCAAGTTTAGTGGAGGAGCTACAAAGCGAGAAGGAGGGACTTCAGAAGCAGCTGGAAGCCACTACCAAGAAGCTACAGGATGAGATAAAGAACCTCTAGGAGAAGCTTGAGGCTACCACAAAGGAGATGGAGTTGTACAAGACAACTCTAGAGCAGGAAGGCTACTCGTTCGAGGACGAGGAAGAGGAAGGCGTGGAAGATGTGTAATAGTTGGACCACCTTTAATTCTATAGTAGAACGTTATTCGCGAATGTAATAAATACCAAGACAAGTCTGGTTTAGTTAAAGTTATGTCTTGTGTGCCTTGTGTGCTTGGTGTGTTTTCTTAAGGGTAGGAGTTTACTACTTAGTCTTTCTGTCTATTTCTTAACTATTCTCTTAAACCCCATAGATGCCGCCAAGACGTGCGAACTCCGAAATCCCGCCAGAAATAGCACAACTTTTGGCCACTCAGAACCAGCTGATCCAACTGCTCACTCAGAACATGCAAAACAACAACAACAACCCGCCGCCACCACCACCTCCTCAACAGGATCGCTTGACTCGGTTTTTAAGGCTGAACCCACCTACCTTCACTAGCAGCACTGAACCAATCATCGCTGATGACTGGCTGCGTACGATCAACAAGAAGCTAGACATCGTGCAAGCTGTCGAAGCCGACAGGGTGCGTTATGCCACACACCAGCTTGAAGGACCTGCTGCAGAATGGTGGGATAATTACCAAGTCACCCACCCGTATATTGATGCTATCACTTGGGAACAGTTTGAGTTAGCTTTTCGCACTCATCATGTGGCTGCTGGTGTCATGACTCTGAAAAGGCGCGAGTTTCGCGACCTACACCAGCTGCACCGTTCTGTCACCGAGTATGGGGAGCTTTTCAATAAGCTAGCCCGTTATGCACCCGATGATGTTTCCACTTATGCCAAGAGACAGGAGGAGTTCTTAAGAGGGCTCAATGATGAGATATCCATTCAGCTTGTGGCTCAGAAATTTGACAACTTTCAGGAACTCCTGGACAGAGCCATTGTGGTTGAATCAAAGAGGAAGAGCATAGAAAACCGCAAGAGGAAATCTAACCCTCACAAACACTCTGTTCCGTACCAGAAGCAGCGCAATTCCTCACCACCACCTTATAACAATAATGGCCACAACTATAACGGTCATAACCATGGTGGCCACAAACACAATGGGCATAAGAACCGCAATGGGAATGGCAGCAATGGAAAGGATCTCAGTGAGGTGACATGCTTTAAGTGCAACAAGACAGGGCACTATGCAACCTCTTGCCCCGAGAGGAGGAATGGCAATGGAAATGGCAATGGGAATGGAAATGGACACAACCATGGCAATGGAAATGGGAAGAAGCCAAATCCGTTTGTCAAAGCCACGGTGAATCATGTTTCTATGGAGGATGCTTGTGATGCGCCAGACTCTATGATTGGTAAGTTCAAACTCAATTCTATTCCCGCAGTTGTTCTTTTTTATACCGGTGCGTCGCATTCATTCATATCAAGGGTATTTGTGGATAGAGGCAAGATACCAACGGAGACTATAAACTTTCCTCTAAGGGTAAGTTCTCCTGGGGGAGAAATAGTGGCAAACTCCGGTTGCCGGGAATTAGAACTAAGGATTGGGACACACATTTTTCCCACCAGCCTAGTGGTTCTAGAATCACAAGGATTAGACATAATCTTGGGCATGAATTGGATGACCGAATATGAAGGAGTCATAGATTGTGCTAAGAGAACTGTCATGCTCACAACACCGGAAGGGAAGAGGATTCGTATCAAGTCGAATTTCGCACTTAAAGAAGTCATGGTGAACTCTCTTAAGGGGGTTAGCTTGGAGGAGGTACCTATTGTAAAGGAATACCCAGATGTCTTCCCGGAGGAACTACCAGGAATGCCACCCGACCGTGATATCGAGTTCCTCATTGACTTGATGCCAGGCACGGGACCGATAGCTAAGAGACCATACAAGATGGATGTGGACGAGTTAAAGGAACTCAAGAAACAGCTTAGGGAACAATTGGACAAGGGGTTCATTCAACCCAGCGCGTCATCATGGGGAGCACCCATCCTATTTGTGGAAAAGAAGGATAAGACCAAGAGGCTGGTTGTGGACTACCGCTCGTTGAACGAAGTGACGATTAAGAATAAGTATCCTCTGCCCAACATCAATGACCTGTTTGACCAGTTAAAAGGAGCCAGCGTGTTCTCAAAGATCGATCTACGATCAGGCTATTTCCAGCTGAAGATTCGAGAACAGGATGTGCCCAAAACAGCATTCACCACAAGATACGGATTGTATGAGTACACTGTGATGTCTTTTAGTCTAACCAATGCCCCAGCATACTTCATGACCATGATGAACAAGGTGTTAATGGAATATTTGGACAAGTTTATCGTGGTATTCATAGATGATATACTCATATACTCTAAGGATGAGAAGGAACATGAGAAACATCTGCGCCTTATTATGGAGAAACTAAGAGAACACAAGTTGTACACCAAATTCAGCAAGTGCGAGTTCTGGTTACAGGAAGTGGGGTTCCTTGGTCATGTTTTGTCGGCAAAAGGAGTTTCCGTAGATCCTAGTAAGGTAGCTTCCGTGACGGAATGGGAGTCACCCAAGAATGTGGGAGATATTAGGAGTTTCTTGGGCCTCGCAGGATATTACCGGAGGTTCATTGAAAACTTTTCCAAGATAGCAAAACCCATGACAGAACTATTAAAGAAGGAAAAGAAATTCCTATGGACCGAGGCATGTGAAGCAAGTTTTCAAGAGTTGAAGAAACGCCTTGTAACGGCGCCAGTTCTGTGTCTGCCTGATATCCAGAAGGATTTTCAAGTCTATTGTGACGCTTCTCGGCAAGGACTTGGAAGTGTATTGATGCAGGATGGGAAAGTGGTATCCTATGCCTCCCGGCAACTTAAGAACCACGAACACAACTACCCCACACATGATTTGGAACTTGCGTCTTTGGTTCATGCACTCAAGGTATGGAGACACTACCTCATGGTCAAACATTGTGATGTGTTCACAGATCACAAGAGTTTGAAGTACATCTTCACCCAAAAGGAGTTGATTATGAGACAAAGAAGATGGCTTGAGTTAATTAAGGATTATGACTTGGATTTACAGTACCATCCCGGAAAGGCAAATGTGGTGGCTGATGCCTTAAGTCGTAAGGTGTATGTGAATGGACTTACCGCAGGGGAACTTCCAGAGGGTTTATGCAAACAATTCAGGGATCTCAGGCTAGAGATAGTTCCGAAAGGGCACGTAGCGACTATGGAAATAGTGTCCACCTTCCTAGAGAGAATCAAGGAAGCACAGAAGGGAGATAAAGAGTTGGAAGGAATAAGAATCAGGATAAGAAGGAAAGACTAAAGAATTTTGACTGGATGAACAAGGAACCCTCTGGCATGGGAAGAGTTTGTGCGTTCCCAACGACCCCGATATCAGGAAAATGGTTTTACAAGAAGCTCATGATTCTCCATACTCAATTCATCCAGGTAACACAAAGATGTACATGGATGTGAAGGATAGATTCTGGTGGAATAACCTAAAGAGAGATATTGCAGAGTATATTTCTCTGTGTGATGTGTGCAACAGAGTTAAAGCCGAGCATCAGAAACCGGCAGGGTTACTTCAACCACTACCTATACCCGACTGGAAGTGGGACAAGGTAGGCATGGATTTCATCACGGGATTGCCCCAGACTCGTTCTGGATTTGATTCTATCTGGGTAGTGGTGGACCACTTGTAACACCCTTAGAATCGGCCCTATGCAAGTTTCAGCGCTTCCCGCCAAACCCGCATAGAAACGATTCAAAGGTGCCCACCAGGCACTTGCGTGCGGGTGGAAAACGAAGTAATAACATTACACAACAGTCCTCGATGGGACCCACAGAACAGATATATATACAACACGACTCCATGAGTCAAGAATACAGATATACAGGACAAAGATCCAAATCACCTTGAAAACGATAGAGCGTCCAGCTACGAACAAGATGGAAATGGGGCTAAGAGCCCTGAAGAATAACCAATGGCGTCCATAACCCTGCCCAGGCCAAGCCGGAAGGGTAACCCTGCTAACGACGTCGATCTCAAAACCTGCTTAAACAAAAGGGGTGCCGACAAAGGGCAAAGGAAAAAGAGAGAGCGGTCAGTACTGAGGCCAGTACACGGCGAGGCTAGAATTCGGCGGTCCTCGCCTACACAGGTATGGTGGACTGAGCGGCAGCGCAGCATGCACTAAACAACCTATAGAGACTCGATACAACTAGCGGCTATCAAAGAGGGGTAAGAAAGACCTATTCGGAACCAACCTGATACTACCACCAAACATACCCATCCTGGTATTTCCCCCTCGAGACCAAACGAGGAAGTCAACCGAGGAACTCACACAGTTGGCAGTTTTATTTATTCAGTTATCGTTGCAGCAATTACTAGTCAGGTATAGATAGTCATCCTGATAAGATAAGCAGTGGGCAGTTTTAGTTAACCATTCCGTTGTAGTTGCGACACTTACTAGTCAAATTCCATTAGCATGAGATATCCCAAACCCAGCAGTTGTTGGTACTTTTATTTAGCCATCCCGTTATAGTTGCAATACTTACTAGTCAGATACAATGGTAGCAAGCGACAACCCAAACAAGCAATCGTTGGCAGTTTTATTTAGCCATTCCATTATAGTGAAGCTGATTACTAGTCATTATAAAGTCAAATTTATAGCACTACTTTAGTTATAGTTGTCTATGATCGAGATACTGTGCTCCAAGTCGTCCATAACCGCGGACACGGCTTTCAAAAAGTTTTACCCTGCAGGGGTGCACAAATAGCAACACACACTCGATCAACCTCGGAAAAACCAAATCAAAACCCAACAAGGCCTTCACGACAAAGCAATCACAGGATTCAGAAATATTTCAGGGGGCCACCCCATTAAGCTACCCACAACGAAGTTAGCTGACTTTGAGACGGACTCAAGGTTTGCGTCAGTGGCTGTAAACGACTGGGAACCCGAAAATATGACTGGGCTTGTCGATACCGCGAAAACACTCCGCTTGCCTAAACGGTACAGGTGCTCCTCGCACAATCGTAAATAAAGCAGTAAAGCATGGCATAAGTACAGGATAGTAAATAAAACCTCAAACTAGTTTGTGGCCCCAAGAAATAAGAATGAATCAATCTCTGGCTCAGGGGGGTCCCATAATCCTCCCGGATGTGGATAGCGCGAATATTCAAGGAACAGGTATCAAGTACTCGGGGTCCTACGGGACACAAGTGGACGGTTAAAAGCCAAATAACATCTATTGCCCACCTGTGCCTCTGCATTTACCTACTTCAATTTTAGTTGTTAAAGAGTAATTAAAGTCTTGAACAACTCCAACAATAAACACACGGCAATACTCCAACAACTATGGTACTTGACGACACACAACAGCACTTGAGCAAGCGACTACGATGCGCAGGTCCAACTATCTACCAAACAACAGGTAATAGGAGGTGTCCAAGGCAATATAAGGCTGCAAGGGATATCATGGGTACGAAAACTAGAGCATCGCAACACAGATAGCAATAGATCAACAGGAGGGAATAAATACTATAAACGTAAGATAGGTAGAAAGGGGGAGATGCTCGCCTGAAAACATTGCCGAAGATTCATCCGAAGATCGGGTCGACACTCGCATCAACTCATCGGCCTAATCCGTGAAGAAGCACAACACTAGCACAAACACCGGAGGCACTATTTAATACTACGACAGAAGATCGGGCATGATGCATGTATGATGTATGACATGGCAAAGGTGCGATGCGATTAGGTCATATTAAGCGGAACCGGGGTCCCGACATTTATTATTAGGTTCGAGTTATTTAACTACCCCGCAATTTAATTGTTGTCTTAACAAGGCAAAATATAACACCGGTTCGATGCACAAATTTAAATGGGACCAATATAAGACTAGAAAAGTCCGCATATGGACCCCATATTTAATTTAGGTGAATCGGCATAAGGCCCCCAAACCACATGACAATATGCATGCGAGTATGACAATTTAATATGCAACAATTTATATAGATGGCATTTATAAAAATAGGGGCTCGGATCAGGGTCACACATTAGGGTTCGACGATCTTGGGGTTCGCCGAGGGTTCGGGGTTGGTCTCAGGGTTTCGGATCTTCGGGAGGGTCGGTCTTCGAACTCCGGGGTCGGTCTTCGGATCTCAACATGGGCCGGTCTTGGTGACGATCTTGTCCGATGGGGATCTTGGTTCGACATCATAGCGGTCTTCGGGTCCGAGAGGTAGATCTTGGCGTCCGAGGGGAAGTTCATGTCGTATCCGTGTCGACGACCTTGGCGTTCAGGGGGGAGTTCTCGGTGTTCCGTGTGGAAGGCTGCGAGGGTTTGGTGACGGAGATCTTGACGGTCCGGGAGGAAGAACTTGGGTCGGCATCGGATCGGTCTTGTACTTCGAGTGTCGTTGAAGATCTTGTCAAAAAAATATTGTGTGGTCTTCGAGAGGTAACACTCCTCGGGTTCATAAACAAAGGCCGGCGTAGATGAGGTAGATCAACACCCGATGGACAACATCACAGGGCCAAGATAGAAACCAGGATATAGTGCCACACGTAACACAATAGCGTGCCTGTTTGATTGCACCTGAACAACACCACGTAGTGGAGCCAAAAGCATGGACGACGTCGGTATGTAGAAGGGGCGCCAGACGCAGAGACATGGGAGGAACAAAACAGGGCGGGGCCTCCATGCCAGTGGAGAAGGGCGGTCGCGGCAAGACGAGGAGGCAGGCGCGCACTGGGGAGCGTGACCCGGCGATGCAGAGAGGCGCGGCCTCGCTGGGCGACGTGAGGTGGCGGCGGACAGGACCTTCGGGCTGGGCCAACCATGAGGAGGTGGTGAGGGAACCGCGGCGGCAGAAGATGAGGGCCGCCGGAGTTCCTGCGGGCGGCGCCATGGGGACGCGGGGGGGTGCACAGCAGGTCCCGCGACCGGAGGGGAGCAGCGTCCAGAGAGGAAGGCGGGCTCGACGGGGCCGACAAAGAGGAGGCCCAAGGCGGCGCTGGTGCTGGGGCACGCGGCCGGCAGCGGGAATGGAGGCGCTCGGGCCGGCAAGGGAGCTCAGGGAGGCAGAGCGGGACGGCGAGAGGAGGGAGGAGAGATGAACGAGGTCGGTCAGCGGCGGTGCCTGGGGAGGAGGCGGCGGCGACACAGGACGAGGGGGATGTGGCGAACGGAGGAGAGAGAGAGGGGGGAGCGGCGCGCGGGGCGACCACGGTGCAGGGCGGCGCTCAGGGGAGAGGGTGGTGGCGAGCGGCGGCGCCTGGCGAGGGGAGAGGAGGGGCGCCGCGGAGGGAGGGGGCCGGCAGCAAGGCAGCTTGCGCGAGGAGGCGAGCGGGAGGGCGGCGGCGGCGGTTGTTGAGCAGAGGGGTGGGTCGGGGGAGAAGAGACGCGGGGTCGGGAGAGAGAGGACGCGTGGCGAGGTGGGGCCGGGGTGGGCTCCAGCGAGCGGGAGCGTGCGTGTGAGGTGTGGCGTGGGAGTTGGTGGAGGCAGGGTGATGCGGCGCTGGGTGAGAGAGGGAGTAGGGATTAGGTGGGGATGAGGTGGAGGGAAAAGGGAGGGGGTTGGTGAGGTGGCAGGCTGGGAGTGGGTGGAGGAGAGATGAGAGATGAGGTGGCAAGAGGGGATTGGTCAGGGTGAGGTGGAGGGGCGGCTGGGTAGGTTATCTGGTAGCATAGGTTTCGGGTGTTCTGGGGTAGGTAGGATTTTTGAACTGGGGTGGCCGACTGGGTCGGATCGGCCCGGTACGGCTGCCCCTAAAAAATAAAATAAGTATTTTATTATTTAGAACGGGGCGTTTGAAATCCGTTGGTAGACGAAACATAATAATCCGGAGACCCGGGTTTTTGGATTTTGAAATAAAGGCGGAGTATTTAGAAAAAAAAATATGTTTTTTCGAAGATAGTTTCAGACAAATAAATGCATGTTGATGACGATGCTCAAATGCAAGGTGGCATGATGACATGAGCATGCGGTCATGATGATGCAATGCACAAAAACACAGCGATTTTCTAGTAGTGGTTTTTGCGGGATGCCACACCACTTTACCAACGTGGCTCACTTCATCCGCGTAAAGACCACATATACAAGTTCTAAGCTTGCTAAGATATACATGTCAAGAATTGTAAGTCTGCATGGTGTTCCCAAGGGAATTGTGTCAGATAGAGGCACCCAGTTTACTTCAAAGTTTTGGCGTCAACTACATGAGTCTCTTGGAACCCGACTAGAATTCAGTACTGCCTTCCACCCTTAGACAGATGGCCAGAAATAAAGGGTGAATCAAATTTTGGAGGATATGTTGAGAGCTTGCGCGCTGGACTATGGGTCTAGTTGGGACGATAACCTGCCGTATGCTGAGTTCTCATATAACAACAGTTACCAGACGAGTATCAAAATGGCTCCATTTGAAGTTCTATATGGCAGGAAGTGTAGGACTCCATTGCTATGGAATGGAGTTGGTGAACGCAGTCTTTGCGGACCTGACTTGATAAAGGATGCCAAAGAAAAGGTACGACAGATTCAGGATAGGCTAAAGGTAGCCAAATCCCGACAGAAGAGTTACGCTGACTCCAAGCGTAGAGATGTGGCCTATGAAATAGGGGACCGTGTGTATCTCCGAGTTTCACCCCTACGCGGAGTTAAGAGGTTCGAAATCAAGGGCAAGTTAGCCCCACGATTCATAGGACCATATAAGGTTCTGGCCCGTAGAGGAGAAGTTGCTTATCAGTTGGAGTTACCGGAAGGACTTACTGTTCATGATGTGTTTCATGTGTCGCAACTAAAGAAGTGTCACCCGGAGATGGCCGAAACACCGCTAAGAGACACCGTTCCCCTAGATGAGGTTCAATTGGAAAATGACCTTACCTATGAGGAAAAACCCATCAGAATACTGGAACAGCTGAAAGGATTACCCGCACCAAGACTATAAGATTCTGCAAGGTACAATGGAACCACCACTCCGAGGAAGAAGCTACGTGGGAGCGTGAGGAAGACTTGAAGGCAGAACACCCACACCTATTTGCTAGCCAACCCGAATCTCGAGGACGAGATTCTTATTAAGGGGGGTAGGTTTGTAACATCCCAGTTTTGGTATTAGGATGTTATTAGTGTCATGCATCATCCTTGCATCATTGTATCCTACAATTGAAAATTGAAATAAAAATCCTAAACACCTAAACCTAGAAAACCCTAATAGTGGTTGCCTTATGTAAGCATTATTGTAGAGGTCAACTAATGACCCTTCTAAAAACCTTGTAAAACATTAAACTATAGCCCTATGTTGACCACCTTAATTTTATAAAAATTTAGAAACAATTTTCATCAAGTTTGGGCTTGGTAGGCAAAAGTTATTTAGGTTTTATTAAAACAGAAAAAAAGAAAATGATAAAAGGAAAAAAAATGGGCAACCTACCTAACTGGGCCGCAGCGCCAGCCCACCAGCGCCCGCGCGGCAGCCAGCTTGCCCGCGCCAGCCTCCACAGCCCGCCACCGGCCCACCCGCGCCGTCGCCACCTGCCGCACCCGCTGACCTCCCGGGCCCACGCGTCAGCGCCCTCAACAACTCCAGGACGAACACGACGTCCTGCCGCGCTACCGACCGGGGAAATCGGCCGATTACGGGTCGAATCCGTGCCCCCTACGTCACGAAATCCCTCTGTCTTATACCACAGCATCGGCCCCCACCGTTTCCCCTCGATTTTCTCAAACCCTAGCCCCGTTTTCACAGTTTCCGAGCTCGCCGGAACAGCCGCCGTCGGAGCTCGAGGTTGGCGACTCTCCAGGGAACCTCGAGCCTTGCTACACCTTCCACCCTTCTCGCCCCGACCTACCCTAACCGCCCGTCTGTTTCGTTTCTTCCGAAACGCAGGAGATCGCCGGCGATTTCTCGCTGGAGCCGTCGGGTCCGAGAAGAGGAACCGCCGACGCTGGGAGAAGGAGGAGGAGAGGGACCGCGCTGAGGCCATTGGGAGATTCGCCATCGACGTGCGCATCAGGGACCCTCTTCGTCGCCTCCACTAGGACCACCAGGACCTCCGCCACCGTCGACTCCGCCACCGCCGCCGTCGTCTCCATCGCCGCCACCACCACAGGTCAGTGAAGTCGCCCCGGCCGTCCGATTGAAATCTTGCGGGCCAGATTAGAAGGAGGGAACGAAGGGGTATCGGCCAACCACGCGGCGCCGCGAGGCAAGCGCGTCGTCGCCGCGCCGCGTCGCCCGCCTGGCCAGCTGGCCCAACCAGAAGCCGCCACTTGGCGCGATCTGATCTAGGGTTTAGGCTAGATTGTTTTGATTTTTGCAGATTAAGTTTAATATTGCAAAAATCATAGAAAAATAACTACTTGGCCAATTTTAGCTTATGATATACCGTTGGATTCCTAATTTTGAGTAGAATCCAAATCTGCAATAATATCCCAGGTTCACAGTAAGGTTTTAGGTGTAGATTTTAATCATTAGATTAGAGAGTTTAATCTATAGAAAAATAATTAAAATTCTATTTTAATTGATTCTTGTTGCAATAACTTTGTTTCCACAATACCTACTGATCCAAATCATTAAGCTTTGCTTAGGATCATTAGATCTAACTTGGGCTAATTAGATGGTTTGAGCTCCTTTAAACCTAGGAATTGTTTTAGTGATTCAATTACATCTAAATCTTTGGGAAATCAATTCAAGTGACACCCTTACACTATCACAACCCAAACTTGCTACCTTGGTCCATTTAGAAGAACCAACCTTGCATAAAATACCATGTGCATGCATGCATGTTTACCTCTGTGATATGTTTTGAGCAAGTTGTGATCAGATCTATGTTTGTGATTCATTAGATTATTCGGAGTGCGCTAAGGAGTGCTATTGTGTAGAGTGCTGCTCGGATCAAGGCAAGTTACACCACTTGTTCATAATTTTGTCCCAGTTTTGATTCTATGCATGTGATCTTCAAAATTCTGTAGTATGCATGAGTAGGATGTTCTAGTAGAATTTTCCTTAGTATTATTTTGCAAGTGCGATGATTTTGTAGTATGCCATGAGTAGCTCTATACTTAGGATTTTCCCTCCTAATAGGTTACCCCTGTTTTTGCTAAGTACTGCTTGCTATGCTATATATACAAAGTACCGTTGGGGGGTTCGAAAGACAAAGAATTTTTCTAAGTATAAAGGCTCTCTAGAGCAAACTTTTCTTCTCAAATCCACTTCAAAATAAAACTAAGTTTTCTTCTGGGCGGAATGGTTGTCGGGTCAACGAGTGAGATTTTGGTGGAGGATGGCCGCCCAAGAATCAAAGAAGACTGCCATGTTTCATAATTCAGAAGCTTCCAGTGCAACCACAATACATTATGGGCTCTGTCTTGGCCTAGTACTTAGTGGGAAACCTCACCTGGGTACCAACATTTGGAGGTTCTTGGCACGTTTGGATCCAGAAGGTAGAGGGGATACTAAGGGAAAGCCTCGCCATGGTCTTGTCTGTAAAAGGACTTGATCGTGCATTGTGGGTAAAGTGCACAAACTCTCGAGAGTATTGCAATCTGATCGATCAGCCGTGTTCACGGTAACAAAACAACAATGAGTGTCTGAAGGATGGAGCCTCTGAAGGATCTTCCTCTCTCTTTTCTAAAACAAAGTTTTGAAACCCCATGGCGTGCGTAATATCACTAATGGGTGGGATTTTGGGGAACTTGGTGTGTTATATCCAAGTGTCACTTGGTGCGTAATATCCAGGTGTTTGGTTGGTTGGACACTTGGTGCGTAATATCCTCATGTGCCACTCGACCTTATTTTATCTAAGCAAATGTTTACAAAGTAGGACAATCTTCTCTTCTTCTCTCTACTTAAGAAAACTATCTTTCAGCAAATGAACTCTACAGCCTATACCAGCCTTGCATGTAGAGATAGTCTTTTCTCTCCTTGGTGTAATTTGCCAATACATTCAAAGTATTGACCCAACTTGTTGGCTGCACGTCTTATGTGCAGAATCCGAAGATTGAAAGGTGCGTAGGGATCACGGGTCTACACTCGACAAGCCTGGGCGTTGATGGACTCATGCTGCTTTTATGTTTCCGCTGTTATTTGAGCTAGCATAATGCTAAGCAATTTTTGTAATAAATTCATACTCTGGATTCTCCGTGTAATAAAGACTTTGTGTTTTACATGATATTTCATCGACTGTGAGTGCTAGCTATTGATCCAGGGACTAGCATGTTAATCACAGGGACTTAGGATCTTTACCGATCCGAGTTCACTACAGTTAAACGCTTTGGACCTTTGAGGGTTAGTACTCCATGAACTCGTTGCACCGATCTTGCAGATTAGATCTTGGATTTTGTGTGTTTAGATAGAATTTTTTGTTTTCCATGATACGAACCTCTACACCACCTTCATATGAATCTGGTGTTATCCTGAGTAGGCATCAAGGGAGGAGAGGCGCTCACATCCCATGGTGGAATCGATGATTTGATCGATCCGCAGTAATAGGAATTGATCCTTTGGACAGTGCTTATTGAGGCGGTAAAGTCCACGCACATCCGTAGGATGTCCATGTCCTTCTTGGGGACCAACATGGGGTTAGCTACCTAGGTCCTTTCCTTGATCTCTCTTATGAAATCAGCATTGAGGAGTCTATTGACCTCCATGCCGACCGCTTTGGCATGTCCTTCAGACAGTCGACGCATCGATTGCTTGACTGGTCATGCATCTGGGTACATGTTGAGTGCATGCTTGGCGAATTTCCTAGGGACTCCTGGCATGTCCACAGGACACCAGATGAAGATTTCCTAGCGCTCATGGAGGAATTCGACATGCATGAGTTCCTATGTGGGACTCAGGTCGTTGGCGATGAGGGCGGTTTTGACGGGGTATTTCGGGTGGACCTAGATCACCTTGGTGTTGATCATGGAGTCGAAGGACTGGTCAGGGGCGTTTTCCTTGGTCATAGGAGGGAGGCTGGTGTCTGTTGACTCCTTTAGCCTTGCGAGCTCCTCCTTTATACCGAAGGACTGTGATATTCTGTTGAATTCCCTATCACAGTTGTCCAATTTGGTGAAGCTCACTAGGATGGTGGTGATGCAATTGGGTCCTGGATTTTTTAGCAGGACGTACGCGTAGTGAGGTACCGCCAGGAACCGTGCAAATGCCATGTGACCGAGGATGGCGTGGTACTATGATGGCCAGTCGACAACCTTGAACCCGAGTCACTCGCGCCTAAAGTTCTTGGGTGTGCCGAATATGACATCAAGCCATATCTTTCCCTTGGAAAATGTCGTGGAACGTCAAGCCATATCTTGCCCTTGGAAGATGTCGTGAATACTCCTTTCCCTTGGAAGATTTCGTGGAACGTTGTACCGGATGCCTCCAGGCTGGTGAGCGGGATCCGCATTGCCTCCAGGGTGCTAGCAAACATAAGATTTGTGCCGCTGCCACCGTACATGAATACTTGGCTCATATCAAACCCCCCGATCTGAACCTCAAGAACCAAGGCAGAATGGCCTGGGCGAGGGATCTGATGGGGATGTTCAGATCTATCGAAGGTGATGCATGACTCCGAGCCGCTAATTTACTCAGGTACGGTCGATGGGGAAGTGATAGCCAGGTTTATCTGGTGGGTGATTGTCTTCTAGATCTTGTTGGATGGACGCCCCTTCTGTATCATCCGACAGTCGTCATAGATGCGTCCTCTCCTCTTCCCTCAGCGGTCATGTATGCGGCCGAGGTCATCCTTGTCATCCTAGCGTGCTCGGTTGCTATGGACGACAACTTCACCATCGGCCCAGCGATTGGCGATATCCATCAGGTGATCGATGGTTTGGGGCTTGATATGGCCCAGCTCCTCCTTGAGCTTGTGGCGCCTCACGCCGTCGTTGAATGCATCGATTGCCCTTTCCTCAGAGATATCCTCTAATGAGTTCTTGATGATAGAACAACATTGGACGTACGAGCGGATGGACTCGTTGGAACTTTGGTAGAAGGCATGCGATTCTTTGATTGAGGCCGGCCTCTTGCAAGTGCCCTTGAAGTTGCGGATGAAGCTATAAACAAGCTCCTCCCAGTTGTGGATGTGTAACACCCTCAGAATCGACCCTATGCAAGTTTTAACGAAACCCGCCAAACCCGCATAGAAACGATTCAAAGGTGCCCACCAGGCACTTTCGTGCGGGTGGAAAACGAAGTAATAACATTACACAACAGTCCTCGATGGGACCCACAGAACAGATATATACAGCAGCGACTCCATGAGTCAAGAATACAGATATAATATATAAAGATCCAAATCACCTTGAAAATGAAAGAGCGTCCAGCTACGGACAAGATGCAAATGGGGCTAAGAGCCCTGAAGAATAACCAATGGCGTCCATAACCCTGCCCAGGCCAAGCCGGAAGGGTAACCCTGCTAACGGCGTCGATCTCAAAACCTGCTTAAACAAAAGGGGTGCCGACAAAGGGCAAAGGAAAAAGAGGAGCGTCAGTACTGAGGCCAGTACACGGCGAGACTAGAATTCGGCGGTCCTCGCCTACATAGGTATGGTGGACTGCAGCGGCAGCGGCAGCATGCGCTAAACAACCTATAGAGACTCGATACAACGTGGCGGCTATCAGAGAGGGATAAGAAAGACCTATTCGGAACCAACCTGATGCTACCATCAAACAAACCCATCCTGGTGTTTCCCCCTCGAGACCAATCGAGGAAGTCAGCCGAGGAACTCACACCGTTGGCAGTTTTACTTTTTCAGTTATCGTTGCAGCAATTACTAGTCAGGTATAGATAATCGTCCTGATAAAAGAAGCAGTGGGCCCTTTTAGTCAATCATTCCGTTGTAGTTGCAACAATTACTAATCAAATACAATTAGCATGAGATAAACCCAAAACCCAGCAGTTGTTGGTACTTTTATTTAGCCATTCCGTTGTAGTTGCAATACTTACTAGTCGGGTACAAGGGTCGCAAGCGACAACTCAAACAAGCAATTGTGGGCAGTATTATTTAGCCATTCCATTATAGTGAAGCTGATTACTAGTCATTATAAAGTCAAATTTATAGCACTACTTTAGTTATAGTTGTCTATGATCGAGATACTGTGCTCCAAGTCGTCCATAACCGCGGACACGGCTTTCAGAAAGTTTTAACCCGACCGGGGTGCACAAATAGCAACACACACACGATCAACCTCGGAAAAACCAAATCAAAACCCAACGAGGCTTTCACGACAAAGCAATCACAGGATTCAGAAATATTTCAGGGGGCCACCCCTTGGAGTACACCCGCAACGAAGTAAGCTAGCTCCGAGACGGACCCGAGGTTTGGGTGGACGGCTGTGAGCGACTGGGAACCCAAAACTGAGCTTGTCGACACCACGAAAACGTGTCCCGATCCTAAACAGTACAGTGTGCTCCTCGCACAATCGTAAAAAAAACAGTAAAGCATGGCATAAGTACAGGATCGTAAATAAAACCTCAAACTAGTTTGTGGCCCCAAGAAATAAGACTGAATCAAGCTCTGGCTAAGGGGGGCCCATAATTCCCCGTATGTGGATAGCGCGATAAATCAAGGAAAAGGTATCAAGTACTCGGGGTCCTACGGGACACAAGTGGGCGGTCGGAAACCAAATATTATCTATCACCCACCGATGCCTCTGCTTACTTACTTCAATTTTAGTTGTTAAACAGGAATTAAAGTGAACGATAAGTAAAACCATGATCATCTCCAACAATTAACTTGCGGCAATACTCCAACAACTGTGGTACTTGACGACACGCAACAGCACTTGAGCGAGCGACTACGACATGCAAGTCCAACTATCTACCAAACAACAGGTCATAGGATGTGTCCAAGGCAATATGAGGCGGCAAGGGATTTCACGGGTACGGAAACTAGAGCATCGCAACACAGATAGCAATAGATCAACAGGAGGGAGTAAATACTATAAAAGTAAGATAGGTAGAAAGGGGGGAGGTGCTCGCCTGAAAACATTGTCAAAGGTTCAACCGAAGATCGGGTCGACACTCGCATCAACTCAACGGCCTTATCCGCGAAGAAGCAAAACACTAGAAGAAACACCGGATACACTATTTAATACTACGGCAAAAGATCGGGCATGATGCATGTATGGTGCATGACATGGCAAAGATGCGATGCGATTAGTCAAGATTAAGGGGAACCGGGGTCCGATAATTGATTAAATGGTTCATGTTGTTTAGATACCCCACAATTTAAATATTGTTTAAACATGGCAAAAGATAGTACTGGTTCGCTACACAAGTTTAAATGAGGCCAATATGAGACTAGATTTGCCCGCATATGGGCCCCATATTTAATTATGAGGTGAATCGGCCTAAGGCCCCCAAACCAATGATATGCATGCGAGGATGACAATTTAATATGCGACAAGTTTATTATATTATGAAATAGGGTTTCGGGAAGGGGTTCACACATTAGGGGTCTCGACGAACTTGGGGTTCCGGGGTCGGTCTCGGGGTTCGACAGGGTTCGACGGGGTTCGTTCTCGGACAACTAAGGTAGACCTTGGCGCCTCCGTGGTCTTCGGGTCATGTTGACGGTCATGGCATTCGGGACAAAGTACTTGTCGTACCGGTGGCGATCTTGGCGTCCTTCAGGTTCGGGTGCGGTCCTCGGCGAACTGGTCGGTTCCCTGTAGGAGGCCTTGGCGCTTCAGATCGGTCTTCGGTTCGGGGCCTCAGGGTCTTGGGGTTCGCGTCCGTGTGGCGATCTTGTCGTTCGGTGCAGGCGTTCTTGAGGTCGATGGCGAACTTGTCCGGTACCGGGGCTTTTCGGAGATCTTGGCGCGACACCGGGTACGGGATCGACCTTCGGGTCCGTGTGGGTGATCTTGGCATTCCGTTGTAGAAGATCTTGTTCGGTTCCCTGTCGAGGGCCTTGTGGTGCTTGTTCCGTTCCTTGGCGGTGGCTTGGATTGGCACCGAACTGGTAGTTGGGTCCTCGGAAAGACTTGGAACGGCCTCGTGACGCTAGTACACCGAGACTGGACAAGACAGACACGTACACGGGCACCTGCAACTTCTTACACACACGCACAGGAGGCTACAGGGAGAAACCGGCGGTCGGCTCGCGCGGCGCTTGGTGGATGCGACGGGGTGTGCTGGCCATGGGGCTGAGGCCAGCGGGGCCAGAGGAGGCCGACGAAGCGGGCCCCGCCGGCGACGGCGGCGACAGGCGAGGCAGGCACGGCCAGGGGGAGGCTCGGGGACGCGGGGCTCGTCGCAGGCGAGGAGGCAGAGGCCGGGCCGGCGGCGAGCGTCGCGGGGGCGCAGGTGGCCGGGGAGAACGGGGGTCGCGGCAGAGGCCGAAGAGGGCGGAGGCGACCGGCGGAGGCGAGGCAGGGACGGCGTCGGGTGGAGGCGAGGGCGCTGGACCGCGCGGGACGACGGAGCTCGGGGCCAGGACGGCCGGGCACGGGTGGGTGGTGGAGGAGGGGCGCGGCGGACGACGGGGCTGGCGCGAGGCGGAGGGCGCCGGCGGCCAGAGGGAGGTGCAGCGGCGGGGAAGGTCGGGCTCGGCGACGGTGAAGGCGCAGGCGGCGAGGCCGCAGGCGACGGAGGAGGGCGGTGAACGGCGAGCGAGGGGGAGGGAGGAGGAGGAGCCCGGTGGCCGCGGGCGCGGAGGTCGGGGGCGGCCGACCGCGGGGAAGGGGAAGGAGGCGGGCGGCTCCGGCGGCGTTGGTGGAGGCCGCGGAGGGCGGAGGAAGAGGAGGCGGGCGCGCGGTTGGCGGCGGTGGCTGGAGCGGGAGAAGAAGGGAGGAGAGAGGGAGACTGCGGGCGCGTCGGGGCAGGTGGGTTGGGGACGCGTCGGTGCGGCGGTGGGGGTCGAACGCGGGTTGGGGCTAGCGGGTGGGGCTGGGCGATGGGAGTGGCAGGTGGGGCCGGGTGGGGCTGGTGTGTGTCGGTGTGTGTGCGTGTGATGCGTGTGTTGGGGCAGGGTTGAGTGGGGAGTGGGGTGAGAGGAGAGAGAGGTGGCTGGGTGACGTGGCAGCTGGGGGTTGGCTGGAGGGAAGGAAGTGGGTGAGGTGGCGAGCCGCGAGTGGCTGGGGTGAGGTGGAGGGGGTGTGGGTAGATTAGGTTGGGTAGTTTTAGGATTATGGGTGGACCGATATTTATTCTGGGGTGGTCGTTCGGGTCGAATCGGCCCGTTCGACTGCCCCACTAAAAATAATTTAATATTTTATTCATTTTAAACGGACCGTTTGCAAACCGATAGCAAACAAAACAAAATAATCCGGTGACCCGGGTTTTGCGTTTGAACAAAGACGGGGCGTTTAGAAAACAAAACCAGACTTTTCCAAAATAGTTTTATGCGCACAGATGCAAGATGATGACGATGCTCAAATGCAATGTGGCATGATGACATGAGCATGCGGTCATGATGATGCAATGCACAAAAACAACGCGATTTTCTAGTAGTGGTTTTGCGGGATGCCACAATTCGACACCACTAACAATGGATCTCGCCCTCGAGATCCGCCTCATGGTACCGGGAAGAAGGTCGGCGTTCTGCAACTTCTCGCTTCGTGTAGATCCTTGCGACACCACTAACAAGGGGTCGTTGTCCGTGATCGTCGCGGAAACACTCCGGAAACAAAAGGGCGAAGGTAGAGGTATCCACAATTAAAGCCACCTCTAACCCCGATGGAGAAAAGGAACCGATGCATTCTCATCCACTTCAATGTACAAAAGCGAATAGAAGGGGTAATCGGCATGGGGGCCAATCCATCACGCACCCAAACTATTACTCTGCACAATCAGTGGAAAAGCGTGCAACCATTCTCGGAATCATACTGAAGATCTCGACAATCGAGGTTCGGAACAAAAGAGTGATGCAGACTCTGCATCGGATCCGGCGTAGATGATGTCGTCGCGTCGGAAAACACCGGAAGGAACAAACAAGGAACAAAGAATGGTACCACAGTAGACGAATTCATCAGGCAGCTTGAACACCGGATGGTAGAACACCGTTATCAGAGGAGGAAGCGAAACCCTGAAGGTACGACGGAACCCAACCACGAGAATCCTGGACTCGAAGAAAAAGACGAGAGTGGATTCAAAACACGCAGAGGTAAGAGGAGAATAGCAGAGGGGTAAGGAGTAAAATCAGACCTAATCAGAACTATCCAACCGATTTTGCAAAAATAGTTTTGACACTCTACTTCGGCCGTTAGCTAGGTTATCCTACAGGCTGGACTTGTGGGGTATCGCAACTGCTGAGCTCTGATACCACTCTGTAACACCCTCAGAATCGACCCTATGCAAGTTTTAACGAAACCCGCCAAACCCGCATAGAAACGATTCAAAGGTGCCCACCAGGCACTTTCGTGCGGGTGGAAAACGAAGTAATAACATTACACAACAGTCCTCGATGGGACCCACAGAACATATATATACAGCAGCGACTCCATGAGTCAAGAATACAGATATAATATATAAAGATCCAAATCACCTTGAAAATGAAAGAGCGTCCAGCTACGGACAAGATGCAAATGGGGCTAAGAGCCCTGAAGAATAACCAATGGCGTCCATAACCCTGCCCAGGCCAAGCCGGAAGGGTAACCCTGCTAACGGCGTCGATCTCAAAACCTGCTTAAACAAAAGGGGTGCCGACAAAGGGCAAAGGAAAAAGAGGAGCGTCAGTACTGACGCCAGTACACGGCGAGACTAGAATTCGGCGGTCCTCGCCTACATAGGTATGGTGGACTGCAGCGGCAGCATGCGCTAAACAACCTATAGAGACTCGATACAACGTGGCGGCTATCAGAGAGGGATAAGAAAGACCTATTCGGAACCAACCTGATGCTACCATCAAACAAACCCATCCTGGTGTTTCCCCCTCGAGACCAATCGAGGAAGTCAACCGAGGAACTCACACCGTTGGCAGTTTTACTTTTTCAGTTATCGTTGTAGCAATTACTAGTCAGGTATAGATAATCGTCCTGATAAAAGAAGCAGTGGGCTCTTTTAGTTAATCATTCCGTTGTAGTTGCATCAATTACTAATCAAATACAATTAGCATGAGATAAACCCAAAACCCAGCAGTTGTTGGTACTTTTATTTAGCCATTCCGTTGTAGTTGCAATACTTACTAGTCGGGTACAAGGGTCGCAAGCGACAACTCAAACAAGCAATTGTGGGCAGTATTATTTAGCCATTCCATTATAGTGAAGCTGATTACTAGTCATTATAAAGTCAAATTTATAGCACTACTTTAGTTATAGTTGTCTATGATCGAGATACTGTGCTCCAAGTCGTCCATAACCGCGGACACGGCTTTCAGAAAGTTTTAACCCGGCCGGGGTGCACAAATAGCAACACACACACGATCAACCTCGGAAAAACCAAATCAAAACCCAACGAGGCTTTCACGACAAAGCAATCACAGGATTCAGAAATATTTCAGGGGGCCACCCCTTGGAGTACACCCGCAACGAAGTAAGCTAGCTCCGAGACGGACCCGAGGTTTGGGTGGACGGCTGTGAGCGACTGGGAACCCAAAACTGAGCTTGTCGACACCGCGAAAACGTGTCCCGATCCTAAACAGTACAGTGTGCTCCTCGCACAATCGTAAAAAAAACAGTAAAGCATGGCATAAGTACAGGATCGTAAATAAAACCTCAAACTAGTTTGTGGCCCCAAGAAATAAGACTGAATCAAGCTCTGGCTAAGGGGGGCCCATAATTCCCCGTATGTGGATAGCGCGATAAATCAAGGAAAAGGTATCAAGTACTCGGGGTCCTACGGGACACAAGTGGGCGGTCGGAAACCAAATATTATCTATCACCCACCGATGCCTCTGCTTACTTACTTCAATTTTAGTTGTTAAACAGGAATTAAAGTGAACGATAAGTAAAACCATGATCATCTCCAACAATTAACTTGCGGCAATACTCCAACAACTGTGGTACTTGACGACACGCAACAGCACTTGAGCGAGCGACTACGACACGCAAGTCCAACTATCTACCAAACAACAGGTCATAGGATGTGTCCAAGGCAATATGAGGCGGCAAGGGATTTCACGGGTACGGAAACTAGAGCATCGCAACACAGATAGCAATAGATCAACAGGAGGGAGTAAATACTATAAAAGTAAGATAGGTAGAAAGGGGGGAGGTGCTCACCTGAAAACATTGTCGAAGGTTCAACCGAAGATCGGGTCGACACTCGCATCAACTCAACGGCCTTATCCGCGAAGAAGCAAAACACTAGAAGAAACACCGGATACACTATTTAATACTACGGCAAAAGATCGGGCATGATGCATGTATGGTGCATGACATGGCAAAGATGCGATGCGATTAGTCAAGATTAAGGGGAACCGGGGTCCGATAATTGATTAAATGGTTCATGTTGTTTAGATACCCCACAATTTAAATATTGTTTAAACATGGCAAAAGATAGTACTGGTTCGCTACACAAGTTTAAATGAGGCCAATATGAGACTAGATTTGCCCGCATATGGGCCCCATATTTAATTATGAGGTGAATCGGCCTAAGGCCCCCAAACCAATGATATGCATGCGAGGATGACAATTTAATATGCGACAAGTTTATTATATTATGAAATAGGGTTTCGGGAAGGGGTTCACACATTAGGGGTCTCGACGAACTTGGGGTTCCGGGGTCGGTCTCGGGGTTCGACAGGGTTCGACGGGGTTCGTTCTCGGACAACTAAGGTAGACCTTGGCGCCTCCGTGGTCTTCGGGTCATGTTGACGGTCATGGCGTTCGGGACAAAGTACTTGTCGTACCGGTGGCGATCTTGGCGTCCTTCAGGTTCGGGTGCGGTCCTCGGCGAACTGGTCGGTTCCCTGTAGGAGGCCTTGGCGCTTCAGATCGGTCTTCGGTTCGGGGCCTCAGGGTCTTGGGGTTCGCGTCCGTGTGGCGATCTTGTCGTTCGGTGCAGGCGTTCTCGAGGTCGATGGCGAACTTGTCCGGTACCGGGGCTTTTCGGAGATCTTGGCGCGACACCGGGTACGGGATCGACCTTCGGGTCCGTGTGGGTGATCTTGGCATTCCGTTGTAGAAGATCTTGTTCGGTTCCCTGTCGAGGGCCTTGTGGTGCTTGTTCCGTTCCTTGGCGGTGGCTTGGATTGGCACCGAACTGGTAGTTGGGTCCTCGGAAAGACTTGGAACGGCCTCGTGGCGCTAGTACACCGAGACTGGACAAGACAGACACGTACACGGGCACCTGCAACTTCTTACACACACGCACAGGAGGCTACAGGGAGAAACCGGCGGTCGGCTCGTGCGGCGCTTGGTGGATGCGACGGGGTGTGCTGGCCATGGGGCTGAGGCCAGCAGGGCCAGAGGAGGCCGACGAAGCGGGCCCCGCCGGCGACGGCGGCGACAGGCGAGGCAGGCACGGCCAGGGGGAGGCTCGGGGACGCGGGGCTCGTCGCAGGCGAGGAGGCAGAGGCCGGGCCGGCGGCGAGCGTCGCGGGGGCGCAGGTGGCCGGGGGGAACGGGGGTCACGGCGGAGGCCGAAGAGGGCGGAGGCGACCGGCGGAGGCGAGGCAGGGACGGCGTCGGGTGGAGGCGAGGGCGCTGAACCGCGCGGGACGACGGAGCTCGGGGCCAGGACGGCCGGGCGCGGGTGGGTGGTGGAGGAGGGGCGCGGCGGACGACGGGGCTGGCGCGAGGCGGAGGGCGCCGGCGGCCAGAGGGAGGTGCGGCGGCGGGGAAGGTCGGGCTCGGCGACGGTGAAGGCGCAGGCAGCGGGGCCGCAGGCGAGGGAGGAGGGCGGTGAACGGCGAGCGAGGGGGAGGGAGGAGGAGGAGCCCGGTGGCCGCGGGCGCGGAGGTCGGGGGCGGCCGGCCGCGGGGAAGGGGAAGGAGGCGGGCGGCTCCGGCGGCGTCGGTGGAGGCCGCGGAGGGCGGAGGAAGAGGAGGCGGGCGCGTGGTGGGCGGCGGTGGCCGGAGCGGGAGAAGAAGGGAGGAGAGAGGGAGGCTGCGGGCGCGTCGGGGCAGGTGGGTTGGGGACGCGTCGGTGCGGCGGTGGGGGTCGAACGCGGGTTGGGGCTAGCGGGTGGGGCTGGTCGATGGGAGTGGCAGGTGGGGCCGGGTGGGGCTGGTGTGTGTCGGTGTGTCTGCGTGTGATGCGTGTGTTGGGGCAGGGTTGAGTGGGGAGTGGGGTGAGAGGAGAGAGAGGTGGCTGGGTGACGTGGCAGCTGGGGGTTGGCTGGAGGGAAGGAAGTGGGTGAGGTGGCGAGCCACGAGTGGCTGGGGTGAGGTGGAGGGGGTGTGGGTAGATTAGGTTGGGTAGTTTTAGGATTATGGGTGGACCGATATTTATTCTGGGGTGGTCGTTCGGGTCGAATCGGCCCGTTCGACTGCCCCACTAAAAATAATTTAATATTTTATTCATTTTAAACGGACCGTTTGCAAACCGATAGCAAACAAAACAAAATAATCCGGTGACCCGGGTTTTGCGTTTGAACAAAGACGGGGCGTTTAGAAAACAAAACCAGACTTTTCCAAAATAGTTTTATGCGTACAGATGCAAGATGATGACGATGCTCAAATGCAATGTGGCATGATGACATGAGCATGCGGTCATGATGATGCAATGCACAAAAACAACGCGATTTTCTAGTAGTGGTTTTGCGGGATGCCACAGGATGGATCCGGAGGGGAGATTGTTTAGCCAGGCCCGGGCCGCGCCTTTTAGTTGTAGCTGAAGGCATTGCATGGTTGTGTTCTTGATTCCACCATGTAGCTTGATTGACGATATGTGATCATCCAGCCAGATCTCGGCTCCTGCAAGCCCATCGAACTTCGGATTGTGCGAAGGAATTTTGAAGCCTGTGGGCACCCGCGATTGTCGTATGGCTCAACTGAAGCATCTGGCGCCACAGAGCTTCGTGTCTTCATCTTGCAACTCCGTGGATCATGCGCGTTTGGCACGTAGCTTGTCAAATTAAAGGCGCGTGAGCTCGTCACGAGCGTCGTAGTTGTGGCTCCTCCGTTGTGGGATGCTGCATCTCCATGACAGATCGTGGTCGGATGAGGGAATGTGGTTTCTCGCAAATTTTACTTCAGCCTTCTTTGGTTCCGGAGCCTCCTCTCCGGTTAGTGTGGCTCCGACGAGCCCGAGGCCCGCGGTCATAGACTTATGGACGGCGGATCGTGGATCCCCGACCAGTGGTTGGTTGGCGAGCAGGTACGTAGTAGCTGCTATGACCGCGGCCTACGGTGTCTTGGGCATCATATTGCCCTGCGAGTCCACCGACAAGAATGAAAGGTCGAGGGCTTTGGTGGCCTCGCGCCTTGTGTCTGGGCCCATGTGCTCTAGCCGAGAGCGACTTTAGTGGGAAGTGTAGCTGCTGTTGTCCTTTGAAGAGGACCCGCTGATGGAGGAGAGTGCTACCCGTCGGGCGCTTGACTCATCGGATGCCTTCCTGCGCTGCTCGAGTTCCTTGTGTTACAAGACTTGTCGATTATGTTCCTTTATGAGGAGCCAATGGTATCACATCAGCATGTCACGGGAGGCATCGATTGGCAGCAGTTTTCCTTGTGCAACCTCTCTGACCCTTTACCACTCGACATCATTGAGGTGGATCTACTAGCGAGCTGATTCACCACCGTTAGCGGCTTTGGGGTTCTAGGGACCGGTCTCATCAAGGTTCAAAGGAGGGCCGCCGTTGGCATTGGTGTTTGGAGAATGGCCTCCATTCATAGCGTTCGGAGCCTGCGAATCAGTACCATTTCCACTGTTGCCGCGGGTGTCATGGGCATTGACGATGATCGCACACATGAAAAGATGAGGGGGGTCATTTCTCCCACAACTTTCAGATCCAGAACTGTAGGTTCCTTCCTCTATTGCTGGGTCACAGACATTGTAGTTGCAAATGCTGCTGCTATCTGTGTCGTATACCAGCGTGGGTGCGCTGAGCACGCCGATTGGCGGTATCCACGAGGCAGGTGCAATCGCCGGCGGCGTCATCCGCTCAGGGAGGTGGAGCGTGCCGATCTTTCCAACCAAGAAGCATAGGATACCAAGCATCATGTCGACTCTGTCTCCTACGGAGTAGAAGTCCAGGCGAGTGGCCAACAAGTGGACGGTGAAGTCGATGGTGCCGAAGACAAGGTGGCTCTCCGTCGTAGAGGAATCAAAGATCGCAGTTGAATGGGCCGTCATGATCACCACATCATTATCCCCAGTTCCACAGACGATGCCAATTGACGAGGGTTCGACTCGTCAATGCCCATTGTTATGGGCTTGGGTTTTGGAGAAGAAGAGGATGTCGGAGATCGTGGAATGGCTAGAAAACAAGCAACACGGGACACGAGATTTACCCAAGTTCAGGCCCCCGGAGTGAAGCCTTACTCCTTCTTGTCTGCTCTTGATTGATGACGAAACCGAAGGTTACAGGGGGTGCGTAGATGGGATCTGGTGGTGTGTATGCTAGGGTTATGTATTGACCTCCTCGTCTTGCCCTCCTGGCCTTTATATAGGTAGGCCAGGTCCCGGGGGTAGGTCAAGTTGGTTACAAGTTAGGGTTTTTACCTTTTAGTTTCTATCTAAAGCTAGCCGTTTTCTTCAAGGAGTCGCTCCCTTATTGGGCTTGGGCCACCCGAAATCCTCCTGGGCTTCGCCTTCAGGGGTACATCATCTCATGGGCTTCTACTAGGCCAGACCGGGTAGGCCAACATGAGGCACCCGTAGGGCATACCCATGTCACTTACCTACAAGAAAATTAGCATAATCTACAAACCAAGGGTCATGCGGTTCTAAGATTACAAGATATTCACCAGGCATAGATTCATTAATAGGGGTAGGATACTCTATTATGCCTTCCATGCGTGAAATATGATCGGCAGCCGGATTATCTTTACCTCTTATATCAACTATTTGTAGGTCATACTCTTGTATTTAATAGGACCCACTTAATCAAATGAGGCTTTGCATCTTTCTTGGCTAAGAGATATCTTAAAGCCTGATGATCGGTATGCACTATTACGTAGGAGTTTATAAGTAATGTCTAAACATATTGTTATGGGATCCCTTGAGGTATTGACCCTAGGGTGGCCTGATCTTCATGGATTTGAGGCGGGGAGTGAGGGGAAACCTGATGAACACGATGAACGCAATGCAAACGCAAGGTAAGGGTACAAACGCACGCAAAGAAAACCCGATTCAATTTGCTCCCATTGGTTTGAACAACCAATCCAATAGAATCCTCGGCGAGAGACTGTGAGGTAGAATCACCATAGGAGAGATCGGAAAGCAGATGATATAATCCCAATCAAGGAGGTAGTAGCAACCAAGTAGAATTTCAAAGGGAGAGACCTAGCACTACTAGAATCCTTGACGGGCAGAGACCAAACACTTGAGGACGATCTTGGCAACTTGGAGATGAACACTAAACTCTAAGGTCTTGTTCAACTCATAGATTAATTATAGAGAGGGGTTCCCATCTAGGGTTAGGCACAAGATTTCATTCATAATCAACTCCAAGTAGATCTGAGTGACAAGGGGGCTATTATAGTACTAGGGGCGAAGGGGGTAGGTACGAGGGAATATTCTGGGCATCAAACCCTTCATAGTGCGCAGACTGGCATTTCCGGCAATAAGTTCATCGTCGCCTCTAATTGGCGCTGATATTTCCGACGGGCGCCGGTTATTCCGGTCAGCAGCCGGAAGGGCTTACAGAAGGCGGTTTCGGCGGGGTGTCCGGTTCGCCGGCTGTAACACCCCGGCCTCTGTGGACTGGCGGCTGTCACTCCTGGCAGCTCAATAGGATCTCTAGACTAGCCCCATAGACCAACACTAGTCCTTTATGCGCACTTTGTCCTCAATCATGCGCGCCCGGTACCCACTTCCCGGTCTGTCACCCATCCTCAGATTTCTCTAGGTCAAGCATGCCTAACCTCAGAGTTCTTTTTAGATAAGCTTCCATAAAATAAGTTGCAACTTGTTGGTACGGGTATACTATCAATCCTATTAAGCCATGCACCAGGGTCTCACATACACCCACCCATAGAAGATCGATGCCCTTGTCGACCAACCACAAGCCAGGAACGTCCCTTTTGGCATACGTCTGTGCGTCCAGTGCCGGCACATGTGCCATGTCGTGTCCACACTAGGCCACATGTGCCATGCTCCACATGTCTGCCACTAACCTGCGCACACCCGTGTAACCGTGAGGGTCAGCTCTGATACCACTTTGTAACACCCCGGCCTCTCCAGACCGATGGATGTCACTCCTAGCAGCTCAATAGGATCTCTAGACTAGCCCCACATACCAACACTAGTCTTTTCTGCACACTTTTTCCTCACTCGTGCGCACCCGGTACCCACTTCTTGGTCGGTCACCCATCCTCAAATTTCTCTAGGTCAAACACGCTTAACCTCAGAGTTCTTTTTAGATGAACTTCCAGAAAAGAAGTTACCACTTGTTGGTATAGGTATACTATCAATACTATGAAGCCATGCACCAGGGTCTCACACTATCTCGTTCGCCGGAAGTTCTGGCAGGGCTTCCGGTTTGTCAGGCTTGGCGCCGGAAGTTCTGACATGGATTCCGGCGGCACCGGACCTGGCGCCAAAAACCTTCTTCTGTATTCTCTTCCATGCTTCTTGCTTGGTCTCTTGGTTCCTAGGGTCTTCTTGCCGTCTCCTCTTGGTGCCATGGTCATGGGCGTGGTCATAGCATTGGCACTTGTCTCAAGTAGGATCCCATTCACATGATAACCAGAGGAGGGCGAGATATGGAACGAATTCACCTTTGTGGGTTTGGTTGGTGTAGCATGATGTGGACCAATGATGAATGACATGTGTTGGGTTGCATCTCCTCCGCTTGAAAATGAGTCATACTTGACAAAGTTCTATCATCATGTAAGGAGAGAGGTGTACCCATGGTCTTGAGCTAGTATGTTGTTGGATCTCTAGTGTTGTAGCCTTGTTCAAATTGGTTGAAGATCTTGAAGTTGAGCTTGTCACCAAGGAGTGGTTGGAAATTTTGTAGCGTGTTCATTGTAGGTGGTGGTTGAGCTTGTGTACCTTGCAAAACCGACAACAAAGAGAGAGTTGTATGAAGGATTGTTAGTATGAGTCACACTCAAATAACTCTTCTCACTTTTGGTGTTATGCGATGCAGCACTCATGATTTTCCCACTCATTTGAGGCTTCTGGCACTCACTCACTTGTTGGTGGTTCGCTCTCTCACCACTCATTTCACAACGGTCCTTAGCTTGTTTTCTCTTGGGCAGCGACGTCATGTTGGAACGATAAATTGGCTTGGCGTCATAGGTTCAATCACAAACGTCTTGTCATTCCACTTGAAAGAGTATTGGTTGCAGGTACCATCATGTAGTGCACCCTTGTCGTATTGCCATGGTATTCCAAGAAGCATGTGACACACAGTCATTGGCACGACATCACACTCGACAGTGTCTTGATAGGGACAATCTGGAAGGACACGTTTACCTTGTGTTTGATTTGGATGGTTCCATTGTCATCAAGCCATTGATGAGGGTGCTCCATGTATGGTAACTTGATTTTCTCACAAAGTTAGATGCTCACAAGGTTGTGGCAACTTCATCCATCAATTATTACTTTTATTGATTTACCATCAATTCTGGCTCGGGTTTGAAAGGTGTTGAGACGTTGGTCCTCTCTTGGAATGGAGTGGGTTGTCAAGACTTGGGAGATGACAAGTGAAGGACTTGGTTCATTTTCACATATGAGTGTGTCCTCGTATGGCATTGCGATATCCTTTGTGATAGCGGCTTGAGTCAAAGCTTCATATTCTTCTTCACTCACGCAGTAGGTGGCGCCATTCTCATCAGTAGAAGCCCCTCCGGGTGAATGCGGAAGGATGGCCGGTTCCCACCAAGCCAGCTCGAGAGAAGCAAGCCGAGCAAGGTGGAGATGACGGATCGCCTAGGCGGCCTGGAGGCGACAATCGCTACCAGGGCAAGCGTCCGGTCGAGCATAACCCCCGCTACCACCAAAGGCAAGTCAACACGGTGCAAGGCGCGCCGGCTGGCAACGACAAGAGGCAAAGGAACGCATTCACCTTTGAGCAGATGTTTGATGGGTCGTGCAAGTACCACAGCGGCGCCTTCAAGCTGGCTACACACACCACTCGGCAGTGCAGCTAGACCCGGTGGATCAAGGAGCAGGCTAGCTTGCCTCCTCTCCCCCCCACCCCCTCATGGCAAGCCCCCACAATCGTCTAGGGCAGCCCACAACAACAACGGCAACGGGGCCTACCCTCAACAGAATGAGAACTACCACATTTCCGAGGACGAGCCGAATGACAGTCGCAGCCGGAAGCAGCGCACCACGGAGGTGAAAGTTGTCGTTCCCCCGGTCCCCCTGCACCTCAACTGGTCCAAGACTCCCATCACCTGGAGCCAAGAGGATCAGCCGGATCTGCTCCCGAATCTCGGGGGCTACGCGATGGTGCTAGACCCTCTTCTCATCTCCGACGTGCACACCTGCCGGTTCTCGCGCGTGCTGGTAGACGGTGGGAGCAGCCTCAATCTTCTCTATCGGTCTTCCATAGAGAAGCTGGGCATCCGGGAGTGCGACCTGCAACCCTCGACCACTATGTTCCATGGCATCGCGCTTGGGCCATTGTGTGTTCCATTGGGCAATATCCGTCTGGATGTCATATTCGGCTCGGAGGAGAACTTCCAGCGCGAGACGATCTGGTTTGAGGTGGTAAACCATGCCAGCACCTACCATGTCCTCCTTGGGCGTCCTTCCCTTGCAAAGTTCATGGAGGTCTGTCAACACCCGGATTATTAATCACAAATGCCTGTTATGCCATACATTGCAATCCTAGGATTACCATTTTTGCGAGACATAACAAATTGGATATCACAGTACATCATACATTACAAACCATACATAAGGTCTTACACAAATAAGGATCTCATGATCCAGTTCTTAATACAATTCAAACAGCATAATAACCTAATAGTAACGATAGCGTAGGTGAAACTCCATCTTCAGGGTCACAGGCAATGCTGACGATGGGAGATGATCCTAGTTGTCGTAACCTTCCTACTGTCCGTCCTCCTGATACTCCTCTTCATAGTCTGGCCACGGGAATAACCAGGGACAAATCCATGAGTACTCTTTAAGTACTCGCAAACTAATACTAACAAGTCAAGTGGTTTTGAATAGGATATACTAAGATCTAGGGTTGTTTTGCAAAAAAGCCAGATTTACCTCTACTAAGTTCAAAGGAAAAGAAAGCTAGTTGAAAGTTTTATAACACCTAAGTGGGAACTTGAATTTCATGTCACCTCTGTTGTGGTAAAGTCAAAGTCATAAATCATTTCATAAGTAATTTTCAAAACATCTGACGATAGAACAGTATGGCCACTCCAACTGTGCATAACCATGGACGCGGCTATTCGAATAGTTTGACACTCTGTAGAGATTGTACACTTTCACCACAACATTTGATACATCCGTCAGGAACAATCCTGAATTCACCATACTCAATATGCGGATAATCAATCCTAACCTTTCAATTACACGCCCTAGTATAGGCACCTCTCCTGTGAGTTTGGCCTCCCAACCATGACCAACTATCATCTTGGGTACTGCACAGGTGGACAATCTTCACAAGGTAGCCTTAGCTCAGACCTTGGTCACAAGGGAACCCATACTAAGGTATATAAATTTCCAGTCAAGCCCTACCCAATTTTCGGGTATTGTGGTTGTACGGTAAAATTGGAATGGTATCGCATCCAAACAACCATCAGTTTTGTAAAGGGCTAAGGCTCATGCCTTAACATTTTCATCATCATCAATCATTTGGTGTTCGGAAACACATGTCAAAACATTTCAGTAGAATGACTCATCATTCTAAGGTTTTCATAACCATTTTCACCAAGTATTCCCATCTAAAGTTGATCAAGTTTTATGCTTAGCACTAGCATCTACAAGTGGGGGTAAATACTAATGAGGGGTGGTAAACAAGTGTATCTTATCTAAGTAAAATCTCATGCCTCAGGATGACATCAAGATTATCTAACCTAGGCCAAGTTTTATGCTCTTTATGTTACCTTCAATTATCTTTCTAGAATCTACAAGTCACTAAGTAAACTTTTGATAGAAAGCTTTTAATAAAGAAAATAAAATATTAAGCTTGCAAGTAAAACTAGGATGGTGTGTCAAGTGGGTATAATCACATATGCTTAAGGCATATAGTTGGCATAGTAACAAGCAAGTAGTATCTTGCATAAGTAGGGTATCTTGCAAGTGTTAGCTTGCTCAGTTAATAGCTTGCTAATTCAACTAGTAGTATTAGGCTTTCCTTGTGCAGAGTAGTGGTTGAAGTTCTCCTCAGTTTCTTCCTCGTAGTATCCTCCTTCCTCCTCATATCCTTGGTCGGTACTAGCGTCTATAAATAAATACGAGGTACACTCACCAAACAATACTTAACTATTTCTAATCATCACTAACATTACCAGATTAAAGCACTTGTCCCATTTATTTTATTTTAGAAAAGTAATTTCTACTCATTCAAAAGTACTTAAGATTTAATATTCTCCAACTCAAACATGGGATCATGTTGACACATGTCATCACCACATATTTCAGTACATGGGAATGTGATTTAAAGTGGTGTCACAATTTAATAAGGTTTAACCTTTTTTATTTTAATTAATTAAAGTGACAAGAAATGCCTATGTGGCATTCTTTTATTACTTGATCATTATTACCGTAAGTAAACCTATATATTTTTATATATTCTGAAAGGTATGGTTAAATGTGATTTTTGAGAGTTGGAATCAACTCAAAACCTCTTATGGTTGAATTTTGAAAAATGTTTGAATGCAGAAAATCTTCTGCCTTGTTATTTTTACCATGGTTGATCTATAATTCTAAATGGTTTGAATCCAACGGGCTTCAATTAAGCATTCCAGTACCTTTCTAACAAAATTGGTTTCATGCATTTTGGTTCAGTGAATCGAGCTGGGTTGATTTTTGAATCAAGGTACAGAACTAAGTTTAGAACTAAATGAATAAAACTAAATTTGAATTGTTGGGTCGCGCGGGATGTTTAACTGGGCCGGCCCACTATGCACAGCGCACGCGCGGGCTGGTTAAGTGAGCGACCCCACTCCTCGGTGAGACAACGAGTGGCGAAGCGGTACGGGGTGATCTAGGCTGCACGATCTAACTCTAATCGAACGGATCTGGTTAATCGTCCATGTCAAGCAACGCCGGCGAGACAGAACCCTAGCATGGCTGGTGGGGGTCGTGGGAGGCTCACCGGGGCTCAGGCGATAGTCGGCGATGGGGGCGAACGAAGAAGTCGACGACGAGGATTCTCCTGGTACCGGCAGCTTTTCTTGGGGTGGCTCCAATCGACGGTGCCTCTCCTCCTCTACAGCGGCGAACTTCGTTGAAATTCCGGCCACCAGGTGCTTGCCTTTCTCCGGGAGTGAGTGTCTGTGATCAGTGAGAGGTGGGGAGTGAGATGGTGTGAAGAAAACGAGCGGGGGAGGCCTCCTTTTATAGTGGCTGAAGGGGACCGAAGGGTGCAGGCTGAGCTCATCGGGGTCGGCTGCACAGTGAGCTAACGGCATGGCCGAAGGTAGGGGATGGTGCATTGCCTCCTGGCGAAGCTCAACGGCTTGATGGCGAGCCGTGGGGCGGTGCAAATCGGTCGGAACACGTCGACGCTCTGGGCGGCTCCGACGGAAGTCTTAATGGCGCACAAGCGCTCCTAGTCACGCGGCGGTGAACGAGCATGTCTGGGCGGTTCCTGGTGTGGTGGTGATCACATCTGCAAGCGGCGAGTGCGGCGCGTGGTTTGTGCGAGCGTGTCGAGCGTGGCGCTCTGGCGCGCTCTCGGCATTGTCGCCGAGAGAATGGTCACGCGTGTTCTGGGTGGTCCAGTGGCTAGCAGGGTTCAAGCATTGGACAGGGGGTGGCAGTGGACGGTGGAGTGCCTGCTAGGAAAGGTTGGCGAGGCTAGTTAGGATTGTAGCTTACTGTCGACATTGGGGTTGGCAATTGGGCTCGTCCATGTTCACCATTGATGGCATTATCGAGTTTACAGTGAGCTAGAGCTGGTTAAACTAGTTAGATTATATACTGAGGGTGTAGTGAGAGCTAGGGAGGGGACAAGGTTGGCACAACACTGCTCACTATAGTGTTTGTTGTTTAATTTGATTTGTGCCCAGAAGGTGTTTGATGAAATGGCCGAAAGAAATTCAAATTTGAATTTTTGGTTCAAACTTGGTGGGTTGGCTAGGCACATACTAGGGAGTATCTAGTTAGTTGGATTGGTCAAGGGGCACTGGTTTGGTTGGGTTTGGAAAAGGTGTGATCTTCACATATGTTAAAGATTCAATTTTGAATTGTAATTTAAATGGGGTTGCTAAATTTTTCTACAAGTTTTAAAGGTGGGTTTTGATTCACTTTTACTTGGTCTAGCAAGGGGTGAAAAGAATTGGAAAATTTTATGTTTGAAATCTTGGACTAGAAACACTCAAAGTGACCTAGTGAGCAAGATTGGCAAAAATGACCATTTGCTTTATTTGATTTGTTTTTGATTTTCTCTTTATTTTTTTCTGCTTGGAAATGTTTTATATGATGTTATTTTCATCTTTAAACCATTCCTTGCTATTTAGGTTAATCACATAAGTCATGCATTCATCAAATCATCACATACTCACATGCATTCATTTGGTTTTGATTTAATCAAAGTTTTTGTTAACCCTAATTTTAGTGATTAGAGTTTGATGATCATTGTTTCATATTTTTGGGATGTTACACGGTCCCCCACTATGCATACCTCAAGATGAAGTTGTCGGGGCCGAATGGTATGATCACCATGGACAGGTGCTTCAAGCGTTCCATGGCATGCGTGAAGGAAGGCGCGAAGATAGTGGAGGCCCTGCTCATCGTTGAAGAGAAGCGCGGGATGATGCGCAACATTGCCATGCTGCAGCAGGAGGTGCCGGCTGGCTTGAATCCGGCTGGGGACATGGCGTTCCAGCCGTCCAAGGAGACCAATCAGATACCGCTCGACCTAGCTGACCACTCCAAGTGCGTCACCATTGGTGCCGGCTTGGACAGCAAATAGGAAAGCGCGCTCGTCGACTTCCTCCGTGAGAATCGGGAAATCATTGCATGGTCTCCCAAAGACATGTCGGGTGTGCCAAGGGAGTTTGCCAACCACTCGCTTCATGTGCGGACTGACGCCAAGCCGGTCAAGCAGCCCCTTTGTCGCTTCGCGGAGGACAAGAGGAAGGTCATAGGCGACGAGATCGCCTGGCTACTTGCTGTCGACTTCATCATGGAAGTGTACCACCCGGATTGGCTGGCCAACCTAGTCCTGGTGTTGAAGAAGAACAAGACTTGGCGCATGTGTATCGATTACACAAGCCTGAACAAGGCCTTCCCGAAAGACCCTTTCGCCCTTCCCCGTATTGATCAAGTGATCGACTCTACGGCCGGCTGCGATTTTCTCTCCTTTCTCGATTGTTATTCCGGTTATAATCAGATCCGGCTGAATCTGGCTGATTGTGGCATCCCGCAAAAACCACTACTAGAAAATCGCTGTGTTTTTGTGCATTGCATCATCGTGACCGCATGCTCATGTCGTCATGCCTCATTGCATTTGAGCATCGTCATGATCATGCATTTGTTTGTCTGAAACTATTTTCAATAAGCCTATTTTTCTTTTCTAAAATTACCCCTCTTTTATTTCAAAACAAAGTCTCATAATTAGCTGCTAAACTATTTAACTAAAATTTATTTGCTAAAAAGATTTAAAACAAAACAAAAACAAATAAGTGTCTTACAAAATAATAAACCCAAACCTAATTCCTAAAACTACCTAGTCCTAATCTACCCACCAATCACAGCTTGCCATCTCACACTCTCCCCCAATCCCTACCCACCTTGCCACCTCATCAATCCACCCTGCAGCACCCCACTCCTTCTCTCACCCCAGTCCCACCTACCCCCTCTCTCTCTCCCTCACCGACAGCCTGGCCCCACCCCAACCCGCTGCCACCTCACCTCCTCCCTGGCCCCACATGCCAGCCCCACCCCCACTCAACCACCCCTGGACCCAGTCCACCCCCACCCCACGGGCCCCACCTGCCGCTCCCCTTGGCCCCACTCCCCACTGCCAACCGAGCCCCCACCCCGTCGCTCGTATCCCACCCCGCGCCTCTCCTCATCTCGTTCCCCAACCCAGCGCTCGCCTGCCTCGCCTTCCTCTCCGGCGTCGGCCGCCGCCACCGGCCGCGTCGCCCCACCGGCCGCCCTCCGACCCCCTCGCCACCGGCGCCCCCCTCCACTCGCCCCCACGCGCGCCCGTCCCCAACCTCCCCTCCCCTCCTCTTCTCTCTCCCCGCTCGCCCCAGGCTGACCTCGCCTCCGTCGCGTCTGCCTCCCCGCCGGCGAGCCGCCTCCCGCCTCCTCGCCGTCGCCGCGGCGACCCCCTCGCCACCGTCCTCCGCCGCGCTGGCCTCGCTCGTCCTCGCCTGCGTCCGTCCGCCGCCGTTCCCCCTGGCCGCCTCCCCGGCGCGCCCCGCCAAGCACACCTCCGGCCGCCCTCCGACCCCCTCGCGTCCGGCTGTGCCCCGCTCGAGCTTCCTCTCGCGCGAGCCCCGCGCGCCACCGCCGGTGAGCCCGCCTCCGGCGAGCTTCTCCGTCCGCTCCCACCAGCGGCCGCGGCCACCGCCCCTCCCCATCGCCTCCGGCCCGCGCGTCCCGCGGAGCTCTGCCGCCGCCGATGCCAGGGCCTCCTCCCCGTCAGCCTCCCCTCGGCCGCCCTTGCAAGCCCGAGCCGCCGGCGGCCTTGCTCCGCGTCGTCTTGCCGCCAGCGAGCCCGCGAGCCACCTCCCCGACTCCGTCCTGCGCGTGCGCAAGCGCTGCTGGTCGTCATCGCCAGGCGCCGCCGGCCCTGCGCGTCCTTGCAGGCGCCTGCCGCTTGCTCGAGTCTGGCCACCGCTGTCCGCGCGCGCGTGCCCAGCTCCATGTTTCTATTTCTGGTGTTTTTCCTTTCACGCGTGGTGCTCACCACATGTTCGATGGAAATCCCGCAAGATTTCGGGTAGATGCACTCTGTGATGTCGACAAGATCGTCCGAAGACCCAGGATGTACGGATCGTCGCCCTGATGGCCGTTTGACGTCGAGTTCTAATTCTGGTTCCACAAAGTTCTACCGAAGACTTGCGGAGACATGAACCACGAAGATCGTCGCCACGGACGCCAAGACCGAACCCGGACCTTGGTGCCGATCCCAAGTTAGCCATCGGCGAATAAGGTGGTACCTCAAGGACTTCGACACGGGACGCCGAGACCCCGAAGAACGACCTCACCGAACCCGGCGCCGCTCCAAGATCCCCTTCCCGGAGTTGATGACCCGAAGGCCGGCAAGATCGCCACGGAACGGCAAGCTCTCCATCCCGGATACGCCAAGTTCTTCGCCCTGAACGCCAAGACTGACCTGATACTCGGGCCTGACAAGATCGACACCGACCAGGGCGAGTCCGATACGCCCCCGGCGCCGAACCAAGTCCTTCCTTCACGGAACGCCAAGATCTACTCCGTTATCCGAGACCGATCCCGTCGAACCCTGAACCCTGTCGAACCCCGAACCCCGGAACCCCAAGTTCGTCGAGACCCCCTAATGTGTGACCCCTTTTCTCGAGCCCTATTTTATAAATGTAATAACAACTTGTTGCATATTAATTGCCATACTTGCATGCATATTTGTGTGGTTTGGGGGCCTTATGCCGATTCACCTAATAATTAAATATGGGGCCATATGCGGGCAAATCTAGTCTCGTATTGGCCTCATTTAAATTTGTGTAACGGACCGATGCCATGCTTTGCCTTACTAATTCAACATTTAATTTGCGGGGTAGATAAATAACTTGAACCGTTTAATTAATTGTCGGGACCCCGGTTCCACTTAATATTGACCTAATTGCATCGCATCTTTGCCATGCCATACATCATACATGCATCATGCCCGATCTTTTGCCGTAGTATTGAATATTGCATCCGGTGTTTATTCTAGTGTTTTGGTTCTTCGCGGATAAGGCCGTTGAGTTGATGCAAGTGTCGACCCGATCTTCGGTTGAACCTTCGGCAATGTTTTCAGGCGAGCATCTCCCCCTTTCTACCTATCTTACTTTTATAGTATTTATTCCCTCTTGTTGATCTATTGCTATCTGTGTTGCGATGCTCTAGTTTTCGTACCCGTGATATCCCTTGAAGCCTTATATTGCCTTGGACACATCCTATTACCTGTTGTTTGGTCGATAGTTGGACTTGCGCGTCGTAGTCGCTTGCTCGAGTGCTATTGCGTGTCGTCAAGTACCACAGTTGTTGGAGTACTGCCGCATGCTTAATGTTGGAGATGATCATGGCTTTAATTATCTTTTACTTTAATAATTGTTTAACAACTAAAATTGAAGTAGGTAAGCAGAGGCACAGGTGGGCAATAGATGTTATTTGGTTGTTAACCGTCCACTTGTGTCCCGTAGGACCCCGAGTTCTTGACACCTGTTCCGAGATCGAGCGCGCTAACCACATGTGGGGAGATATGGGCCTCCCATCGATTTAGTACCTGATTTCAAAGTACTGTACTAGGGGCCACAAGTAGTTTGGGGCTTTATTACTATCCTGTACTTATGCCATGCTTTACTGCTTTATTTAAATTGTGCGATGGATAGCACCTGTACTGTTTTGGAAGCGGAGTGTTTTCGCGGTATTGACAGGCCCAGTTTTGGGATCCCCTGTCGTTTACAGCCACTGTCGCAAACCCTGAGTCCGTCTCGGAGACCGGCCGACTTTGTTGCGGGTGTACTTAGTGGGGTGGCCCCCCGTGCTTGCTTTGGGTCTGGGAAACGTCATGACTTAGGCCCCGCCGACATACCGATGGGTGTATGTTAATTGATCTGGCAAAAAGGGTCGAAGTGCGTGTGGATACTTTGGTGCACCCCTGCAGGGTTTAATCTTTTCGAGAAGCCGTGTCCGCGGTTATGGACGACTTGGAGCACAGTGCTTGATCATAGACAACTATAACTAAAGTTTACTGTTATAAATTGACTTGTATCCGATATGACTAGTAATCAGCTTCACCACAACGGAATGGCTAAATAAAAGTACCAACAACTGCTGGGTTTTGGGGATATCCGATGCTAATTGTATCTGACTAGTAAGCGTTGCAACTACAACGGAATGATTAACAAAAAAAAGGCCCACTGCTTATTTTATCAGGATGATTATCTATACCTGACTAGTAATTGCTGCAACGATAACCGAATAAATAAAACTGCCAACTGTGTGAGTTCCTCGGTTGACTTCCTCGTTTGGTCTCGAGGGGGAATATCAGGATGGGTTTGTTTGGTGTTAGAATCAGGTTGGATCCGAATAGGTCTTTCTTATCCTTCTCTGGTAGCCGCCAGTTGTATCGAGTCTCTATAGGTTGTTTAGTGCATGTCGCGTTGCCGCTTCAGTCCACCATACCTATGTAGGCGAGGACCGCCGAATTCTAGTCTCGCCGTGTACTGGCCTCAGTACTGACGCTCCTCTTTTTCCTTTGCCCTTTGTCGGCACCCCTTTTGTTTAAGCAGGTTTTGAAATCGACGTCGTTAGCAGGGTTACCCTTCCGGCTTGGCCTGGGCAGGGTTATGGACGCCATTGGTTATTCTTCAGGGCTCTTAGCTCAATTTGCATCTTGTCCGTACTCGGACGCCGTAATGTTTCAAGGTGATTTGGATCTTTGTACTGTATATCTGTATTCTTGACTCGTTGAGTCGCTGTTATATATATCTGTTCTGTGGGTCCCATCGAGGACTGTTGTGTAATGTTATTACTTCGTTTTCCACCCGCACGCAAGTGCCTGGTGGGCACCTTTGAATCGTTTCTATGCGGGTTTGGCGGGAAGCGCTGAAACTTGCATAGGGTCGATTCTGAGGGTGTTACACTGATCCATTGAAAACGTCGTTCATCACCCCGTACAGGGCTTACTGCTACGTAACCATGCTATTCGGCATGAAGAATGCAGGTGCTACCTACCAGCATTGCATGTAGAAATGCTTGCACTCGCAGATAGGCCGGAATGTGCACGCGTACATGGACGAATGTCGTCATCAAGACGAAGGAGAAGCAGACCTTGCTGGAGGACCTCGGTGAGACGTTCATGAATCTTCGCCGATACCAGATGAAGCTAAACCCGGAGAAGTGCGTGTTCGTCTTGCCAGCCGGACAGCTCCTCAGTTTCCTCGTGTCTAGCCAAGGGATCGAGGCTAATCCAGAGAAGATCGCGGCCATCAAGAGGATGCAGCCGCCTAAGAGCCTACTCGGCATACATAAGTTCACCGGATGCTTGGCCTCCCTCAGCCGATTCGTCAGCCGGCTTGCGGAGAAGGCACTGCCGCTATACTAGCTGATGAAGAAGACGGACAAGTTCACCTGGACTGCGCAGGCGGATGCCGCGTTCCACGACCTCAAGCGCAGGCTAAGAAGGAGTTGATGTTTCTCTATGTATCAGCCACCAACCGGGTCGTCAGTATCATCTTGTCGGTGGAGAGTCACGATGAGGGCAAGGCTCAGCCGGTTCAGCGACCCGTCTACTACCTTAGCGAGGTGCTCTCCCTCTGCAAGCAGAACTACCCCCACTACCAGAAGATGTGCTATGGTGTCTACCTAGCCTGCAAGAAGCTCAAGCACTACTTCTAGGAGCATTCGCTCACCGTGGTATCCATCGTGCCGTTGGGAGAGATCTTTGGCAACAAAGACGCCACAGGCCGGGTAGCCAAGTAGGCCATCGAGCTGGCCGCCTACTGCATCCGGTACGAGCCCAGGATCACCATCGAGTCATAGGCGATGGAAGATTTCTTTGTCGACTGGGCGGAGAACCAGTACCTACCGCCAGTTCCTAATTCCGACTACTGGAAGCTGCACTTCAACGGCTCGAAGATGCGCGGGGGCTTGGGATCCGGCATTGTGCTCACCTCGCCCAAAGGAGACCACTGGAGTACGTGATGCTGATCCACTTCACCGCCTCGAACAACGTCACCGAGTACGAGGCGCTCGTGCACGGGCTCCGGCTCGTGAAATACATCTGCATCTGTGGGATCCTTTGCTTCGGCGATTCGGATCTAGTGGTGCAACAAGTATCCGGTGAGTGGGACACTCGGGACGCCAACATGGCCCTGTACCGGTTCCACATCCAGCTGCTCAGTGTCGGCTTCGAGGGATGTGAATTCCATCACGTTCCCCGCGCCAACAACAAAGAGGCCAACGCGCTCGCGCGAGTCGGATCCACCAGAGCGGCCATCCCGTCCAGAGTATCCTTGGAGCACCTCCGCAAGCCCAGCATCACCCCTTCTCCAAAATCCGGGTCCATCATCTGGGTAGAAGACCCGAGGGCTGCCGACTCGAAAGAGCCGGGCCCCGTTGTTGTGCCCTCCGGCTCGAAAGATCTAGGGGTTGCCTCCTCCACAGGCAAGCCATCATCGAGCAAGGGAAAAGGCTCGGGGGCTGCCGACTCGGGCATCCCACCCGGCCGACCACCGGATGAGCTCCAGATCATGTCGGCTAGTGTCTTCACTATCCGGGAAGTTCCATCCTGGGCCCAGCCCTTCATGAAATACCTCCTCAACGACGAGCTCCCGGATGACGAGGTGGAGTCAAGGCAGCTCTGACGCCGCGCGCACACATACACCATAATCAACAAGGAGTCGTACAAGCGCAGTGCCGCGGGCGTTTTTCAGTGGTGCGTCGACACAGATACCGGCTACCGACTGTTTAAGGAAAACCACCAAGGGGAGTGCGGTCACCACGCATCTTCTCATGCCCTGGTGACGAAGGCAATGCGCCATGGGTTCTACTGGCCTACCGCCTCGAAGGACGCGTACCAGCTGGTTCGCCCGTGCAATGGGTGCAGAAGGTTCGTCCGGCTAAGGCATATGCCGACTTCAGCACTCAAGACCATACTGATCACGTGTCCCTTTGCAATTTGGGGGCTGGACATGATCGGCCCCTTCAAGCGAGCCCAAGCCGGCATGACCCACCTGCTGGTGGCGGTGGACAAGTTCACCAAGTGGATCGAGGCAAAGACGATACGGAAACTGGACGGTGCCACGGTCATCACCTTCTTCCGGGACATCATCATCTGGTTCGGGTATCCCCATAGAATCATCACCGACAACGGCACGAACTTTGCCAAGGGAGCTTCGCCTGGTTCTACCACAAGGGGATACGACTAGACCTCGCGTCCATCGTGCACCCGCAGTCTAACGGGTAGGTGGAAAGAGCCAACGGCTTGGTGCTACCCGAAATCAAGCCCCGACTGATCGAGCCACTAGAGCGGTCACCCGGCTACTGGATCGAGGAACTCTCGGCTGTGCTGTGGAGCCTCCAAACCACCCCAAACAGATCAACCGGCTTCACCCCGTTCTTCCTCACCTATGGCTTGGAAGCGGTCCTCGCGGTGGACATAAAGTTCGACTCACCCCACAAGCTTCTTTACATAGAGAAGGATAACCAGGAGGTGATGGAGGATAGCGTGGACCTCCTCAAGGAGGCCCGCGAACTGGCCTTGTCCAGGTCGGCCATCTACCAGCAGGGGCTGCGCCGGTATCACTCCAACCGCATCCGGCCTGTCGTGTTCCGCGAAGCTGACCTGGTGCTTTGGCAGATAGAAGACACGAAGGGCATGCACAAGTTGTCCCCTGCGTGGGAGGGCCCCTTCATCATCAGCAAGGCGCTGCACAACAACTCCTACTACCTCATCGACACACAGCAGTCGTGCAAGAACAAGATGGACAAGTCGGACGAGGAGACAGAGCGGCCGTGGAACGCAGACCTGCTCCAACCAATTTACACTTAGTTGCAAATTAGTGTTTGTATCCGGAACCCTGAATGAATGAAATATGTGGAACCCCGGCTGATGCTCGGGGGCTCCTTGCTAGACAATTTGTCGTTGTTCGTTTCCGATTAAATCCTGCAACTTTTTTCCCAGCTTTCGTCAACCCCTAACCGCGGGGGCTCGCCGGTTTGCCTGGCCTTCTAATTCTACAAAACGCAACCCAGCTGTCCGACTAGCAAGAGCAAAAGCCCGAGGTATCCCACACAAAAAACGGTGAAAGATGCGACAGATCGGATAGTCCGGCCATGTGCCTAGTTGGTATTTTTTGGCTAATAAGCCTCTAGTACCGTGCGGAATGTATTGCCAGCTCCCTTCGGTTCCGGCTCCAGACCGCAACCCGGCTATCCGGCAAGGTGCAGCGTAAACAGAATTGCGCACGAGAAAGCGACTAGGTCTTCAAAAAAGCACGAGCTAGTTTTCGAAAAGAGAAATTTTAGTCGGACAGTAAAAGACATTCAACATAACAATGTACCGATGAGAAATCATTTTCATGTGTTTCCTTTTGCACAAACCGCACCGAGCTGGAGATCAAAGACGGAGAAGATTCAAAGTACCTACCTGCGGTAGCCACCGCGAATCTCGGGGTCTACACCTAGTGGGTGCGCTGACGCGCCCCCACTGGAAGCATGTAGCATCCAGCTGGAAGATGTCCCAGCCAGACAGAGAAAGGCAAAGTCAGACAGAAAGCAAGGCTGCAAGATCGCTCAGGCAGGGGTGCAGCCTCTCCCGTCCGGCTAAGTCCATTAGTCGGACAAGCAAGGCAGATCCAGTCGGAGAAGCAAGAAGTTTTTGAAAATATTTGAAGTACCTATCTGCGGTAGCCACTCCGAAACTCGAGGGTTACACCCTGTGGGTGCGCAGACATGCCCCCACTGGAAAAGCGAAGTTCCCGGATAAGAGATGCCTTAGTCGGTCAAAGAAAGAAAGAGAGAAAGATGATGGAAAGAGGGAATAAAGAAAGAGGGGAGGATGATGACAAGAAGAAAGAAAGAAAGAAAGAAAGAAAGAAAGAGAGAAAGAAAGAAAGAGAGAAAGAGGAAAGAAACAAAGAGAGAAAGAGGAAAGAAAGAAAGAGAGAAGGAAAGATGGGATAAGGAAAGTAATAGAGAAAAAGGCCCAAGATACAGCCGAATGACGTAGTCGGACTGGGATGCAGTTCCTCCTATACCGGCTAAGCAAGTCGGACTCTAAGAGATAAGGTGAGAGGCAAGAATTTTTTGAAGATTCGAAACACCTGGCTACTCCAGCTATTTCGAATCTCGGGGGCTACACCCAGTGGGTGCGCTGGCGCGCCCTCACTAGAAGAACGTAGTGCCCGGACAGAAAGCGTGCTCGCCGGCCATAGCAAGTTGGCAAGCTACTACCAAGTCAGAAGCGTAAAGTCATAAAGAGAAAGCACGAACAGTGGGCTATTCAAGCAAGAAGCAAGATAAAGCCGGATGGAAAGGACCAGCCGGAGAAGCTAATCAGACGGACCCAATGAAAAGTAGGTGCGCGAAGGCAAAACCCAGCCAGACAATAGTTAAATGGTGGGGGACGAAGCCCCCGCAGATCCAAGGTTTCAAAGCACAAGTACGCGAGGCTAAAGTTTAAAGAAGCTATATACAATTACGCCTGGCATCCCGGGGATATCCTTCTTCTTCAAGCCTCCGAACCCTTGTCGTGAGGAGACGAGCCAGCCCCGGACGACTAGGAGTATGTCTCCGCCTCGACTTCCGGCCCCGCGCTCGCTTCAGTCTCCGTCAACACCTCGTCGATGTCGGCGTAGCCGGCGATCGTGATGGTGGTGGACCAAAGTCCGGGGTTGTCCTGGAGCACAATGGGGAGATCCGCGTCGTCTCAGAAGCCCTCCATCAGCTTCTCCATGCGCGCATCCTTGTACCAGCGTAGCATCAGCGCCAAGGCCATCTCGGAGCCAGCGCGAGCAGCGAGGTCGCGGAGCCGGTCGATGGCATTTGGCGCGTCACCCATCTTGATGGAAAGGGCGCCCATGGTCTCTGGAAGGATCTCACCCGGGAAGATGAGGTCATGGATGGCGGCACCGGCCTTGCGGAGATTGGCGGAGTCCTCCCCGAGCTGCGCCACCAGATCTCGAGCGCAGGCCTTCTCACCCGGCGCAACCCGCTGAACCCGGTCGTAGGCGAGGGCATCTACTTGCGGATAGAAGCCTTTTGATCAGGAACAGAAGTCAAAAGACAATCTGGGTAAAGTCGGTCAGACGAAAACAAAAAGAAGAAGCAGCCGGCTTACCCTTGGCGACATGGCCAATCTTCATCAGCTCGTCCTCCAGGAAGGCGGTGTGCTCCTTCAGCCGGGTGACCTCCTTGCCCAGGAGATCAAAGGTGGTGGCCCGGCTGGCGAGGGTCTCGTCGCGCTCCTTCACGACGGCCTCCAGCTGATCAACCTTGGAGTGCCACTCCTTGTACTACAGGCAAAGAGAAGAGTTGTCCCGGATGAGGCGCGTGTTAGAGCGCGTCAGCCGGTCAATCTCATGTTGCACGCAGACAAGGATGGCTATGGCAAGACAGAAAAAGGCAAGTGAGAATGCAGTCAAAAAAAGGCAAGACAGAAAACTTACTCCGCGCAGTCCCCCACACCGTCGCCAGCTGTGCCGAGGCGGCCTGGTTGGCGCTGTCCAACATCACTTGGAGCTGTCGACACTCCTCGATCCTGGCCTCGAGGTTCCCCTCGAGGGCTTGCAGCGAAGGAACTGCCTCCATGTGGAGTGGAGTCAAGGGGTCGGCTAGGGCAGCCGGGGCATCGCGGGTGGCCGCCATCCACTGCACCGTCGCCTCCTCGTCGGAGTCGATGTCCTCCACCACCACCGTCTCCTTGCCGGCATGCGAGCCCCCCGCGCCGGCTGAAGAGCCCCAACCTGGGCTAGAGGTCAGATCTGGCTGACCCGGCGCGTGATGTCTACACACTTCTATTCTTGTAGACAGTTGTTGGGCCTCCAAGTGCAGAGGTTTGTAGAACAGCAACTAGTTTCCCTTAAGTGGATTACCCAAGGTTTATCGAACTTAGGGAGGAAGTGTTCAAAGTTATCCCTCTCAAGCAACCCTTCAATCAAGATACAAGAAGTCTCTTGTGTCCCAAACACACCCAATACACTTGTCAGGTGTATAAGTGCACTAGTTTGGCGAAGAGATAGTGAAACACAAGTAGTGTGGATGATTATAAGTGGTAACGGTGCCAGAAAAGATATTCTGACGGGGAGGAAAGACTAAAGGAAAAAAGATGGAAGCAAGCAAACATGCAACAGATCTAGTTGTAAACGGTGTTTCAATGCTTAGAAACGAGGCCTAGGGATCATACTTTCACTAGTGAACACTCTCAATAAATATATTCTCTTCATGATACTACTGTTAACTACTCTCCGGTTGGACACTCTAATACATGGTAGGTCTATAACAGCACTCCTTAAAGTCCGCCTTCCCCATCTAGATAACCCCACACTATCACCTTGAGCGCTAGATGGTTCCAACAAACCACAATCTCATAAAGACATCCAACTCCAAATATACTCATGATAAGTATTTATGAAGTCTAGCCTAAGTGCCACCACGGCATGCACACTGTCACTTTCACACACGTGGGGAGAGTAGAGATCTATTGAAGCACTTGAGTATTTATGTAGACTCTAGCCTAAGTGCCACCACGGCGTGCACGCTGTCACTTTCAAACACGTGGGGAGAGCAGAGATCTATTGAAGCACTTGAGTAAAAAAGTAGATCTACTTGATTACAAAGCTCATGATTTCAATAAGATCACGCATAGAGAGAGAGATATGAACACATAGCTACCGGTAGAGCCCTTAGCCTCGAGGAAGAACTACTCCCTCATCATCATGGGAATCAGCAACAATGATGGAGATGGTGGTGGAATGGCTCCGGGGGTAATTCCCCATCCCGTCAGGGTGCCGAAACAGAGACTTCTGTCCCCCAAATCTCCCCTTTGGTGGCGGCGGTGCTGCGTAACTTTTCATGATTTATGGTTTTCTCCCGGGGGCTTCTTATAGGCGAAGGGGCAAGGCGAGGAGGCAGACGGGGGGGCACACCCCCTGGTGGTGCGGCCTAGGTGGGCCCGTGCCCACCCTGGTGCCCTACTCCGTCTCTGCTTCACGTTTCTGTATTGCTCCGGGAAAAATATGTAACTTTGGCTTTTGTCCCGTCCAATTCCGAGAATATTCATTTTTTAGCTTTTCTGAAACCAAAAACAGCAGAAAATAGGCAACTGGCACTATGGCATCTTGTCAATAGGTTAGTTCCAGAAAGTGTATAAAAATACCTCAAAGTGTAGAAAAAACATAAGATAAATGATATAAAACAAGCACGGAGCATCAAAAATTATAGATACGTTTATGACGTATCAAGCATCCCCAAGCTTAATTCCTGCTCGTCCTCGAGTAGTTAAGTGATAGAAAGAATAATTTTTTAGGTGACATGCACCATCACAATCTTGATCAAACCATTTGCCAGCATTGATTGCTGGGATCAAAGAACTCTAAACATGAGAATGAAAGATGAAGTTCTAACAATAAGACAAAGCAACCATGTTGCAACATGAAATGATACAAACAAAGGTTCATGAATAACAGTGTGTTGAAAGATGTTTGTTTGTTTCACATATAGAAAACATAGCATAGTGGTATTCAGCTTGTCCGTCATGGATTAGCAAAACATAAATGCATAGGACACCTTCAAAGTTCATAAGGGTGACTAGATACAAATAGTTCAAGAGCAAGCAATAACAACATTATGAATCAATGAATAAGTTTTGGGACAATGCACATAGAACTAAGAATGACAACTATGCTCTCCTAGTTGGTGCATAAGGATAGAAGGTGGAGACTCAATATAAAAGTAGGAAGAAAGGCCCTTCAAAAGGGAAGAAGGGATTTCAAGTCTCATAAAGAGCTTCCAAAAAGTATGGTACTTGTTAGCTTTCAGCTCTCATTGCCCCTATCATAATCATCTTGAAGTGATTAAGGTTAAAGTGAACAAAATATGGAGTATATGCTTGACAAAGTATAAATTGGCAATCTCATGTACCTTGAGTATGAGGGCCGCTCCTCATGCTACTCAACTTTAGTTACCGGTAAGTTCTTGTCATAGTAAGTACATGTGTATCATAGAGAACCACCAATGGGGAACCCCTTGCCCAATGATACAGGATCTATCCCATATCAAAATGACAAGGCAAGCACGCAATGAGCATCTCAGCAATCTTCTTATTTACCATGGGAAAATGGTGCTTTTTTCTCTCTTTCCTCTTTTCTCATCTCTTTTTTTCTTTTTCTCAATCTCTTTTTTCTATCTCTCTTTTTTTATAAGAATAATGCTTCATAGATTGCTCACTATGGTGATGCTACATGTTTCCACCATGATTAGGCATGGCTTAGGCTAGCGGCCCAAGCGTTTCTCTAACACACATATATAACTCCATGGACTTACAAGATCCCCCTTTATTTCACACCGACGAGATCCATAGACAAAAGAGCATGATATCAACTAGGTAGATATTTACAAGTGTTGAAAGCGTTCCCCGTGACAGCACGGTTCTGCTAATCCCAAATTATAAGTGCAAGCATATACAACATAGATGACACAATGGTTCAAGTTTATTAGGGGCAAGAAACTAAAGTGTGCCATCAAGTTTGTGAGAGCTTTAATCACTAACTTTCACATAACAAGTTTAATTTGGAACATAGACAAAACAAGAATATACTTGGAATGGTGTAACACACCATGCATAGGAATTTATAATTGACACTTTGGAATAACTTGGTTTCTTGGGAGTTGGATGCATGAGTAGAGCTTACTCGATACAAGTGGAGGCTAGCAAAAGACTGGGAGCGACCAACTAAGAGAGCAATAATGGCCATAATCATGCAGAGCGACAAAACATTACTAATCAAAGCATAAAGTGGTACCACAAGTCAAAAACTAAATGATCATAGAGGCTGTGACTGGTTCATAGTCATAACATGGTGTGATCATGTGCCAAGTCAACCCAAACAAAGCATCAAAGGAGAATACCGCAATACTATGCTTTTGTATGCTAAAACAATGCATGATCTTTCAAGGCACATTAAGCCATCTCAATTGTTTGGAACAAGTCATGATACTTCAATAATCACTAAGCATAGGGTCAAAACAACATCTAGCATGACCTGATAAAGTCTAAGTCATAGTCAAAGCAAGCTCATTTTTGTACTACTAAAGCAAGAACTTACTTCTCCTTTCCAACACCAATCAACTTATTTGAAACAACACAGCGAAAATGGGGTACAACTACTTAATTCAAGCAAAATAAACAAATGAAAACCAAAAACGAAAAGTAAGACGCTCCAAGAACGACACAACTATGCATGAAACGATAAAAACAAAGTGTCTACAAAGACGTGAGATTTTTATTGATGAAGAAGCGGATGCCTTGGGAATCCCCAAGCTTTGACGTGTGTACCTCTTAAATATTTCTTGGGGTGACACGGGTTGGCATCCCCAAGCTTGATCTTTTGTCCATTCTTCATCTCATTACATCATTCTTCCCTTACACCTGGAAATTTTACATCATACAAAACTTCACACAATTCTTCATTAGCAACATTAGTGCATTCAAAAGTAATAAGCCTTTGGGTTTAGTTTAGAAACAGCAAAACTTTCATTAAAAACACAATATACTGTAGCAATTCCTTTAAAAATCTCAATTTACCAAAGAGAACTCAAAAAGAAATCGATAAGAGGCAAATGCAAATAATGGCAGAAATCTGTCAAAACAGACCAGCAGGTAAAAGCCGATTTTTTCGAAGACCTTCTGTTACTCAAATCAAAAAGTGTCGAACTAACAAAAGTTAGCTAACAACCTGGGGGGTTTATTTAGAAAATTAAATCTCAATCCGACATTTAGAGATTTTTCAAGAATTTTTAGAGTGAAGCACAAAAATCTGTTTCGGGACAGCAACTTCCCCAAATCTTACTTCTCTCTCATTAGAGGTTATTCTTGGCACAAAAACTACACAAAAAGGATAAGGATAGGTTATTACATAAGTAATAACTTCCAACACTCAATAAAACTATTGGGTTATCTCCCAAGTACTTTTCTTTAACGCCTTTAAGTTAGTCTTGATAGTTTGAGAAGATGCTCACATAAGAAATATGAATTGAAGTAAAACAGAGCATCAAGAAGAAAATTCAAAACACATTTAAGTATAACCCACTTTCTATGCATAGGAATCTTGTAAATAAACAAGTCATGAAAGCACAAAGCAACAAGCATAGGAAAGCAAAACAAGTGCAACTTCAAGATTTTGAACATAAAGAGGGGAAACTTAATATTGTTGAGATACATAAAACCATGTTTTCGTCTCTCATAATAACTTTTAATAGCATCATGAATAAAATTAACAATATAACTATCACATAAAACATTCTTATCATGAGCCACGTGCATAAAATGATTATTACTCTCCACATAAGCATAGTCATTCTTATTAATTGTAGTGGGAGCAAATTCAAAAAATAGCTATCATTATTATTCTCATCACCACAGTCATCAAATATAGGAGGTATATTGTAATCACCATTAATTTTCTCCTCAATAATAGGTGGACTGAAAATATCATATTCATCATGGTAATCATCATATATTGGAGGTTTGGTATCATCATAAGCAATAGAATAGCTATCTTCCAAAGCTGGGGAACTAAAAAGATCATTTTCATAAAAACTAGCTTCCCCAAGCTTAGACGTTTCCATAGCTATAGGAATAATGGTGTTCAAAGAATTCATACTAATAAAATTTCTATTAGCATGCAAACAAAGTTCCATAGGTTTTTTAATTTTCTCTTCAAACACTTCATGTCCTAACTCAAGATAAATACTATAAAGCTCTCTAATTTGTTTGTTGTTTTCCATTAAGCCTAACTAGTGAAAACAAGAAACAAAAAGACAAAATTGCAGAATCTAAAGGAAATAACTTCGAGCACTCACACCGGAGGATGTGAGTACCTTTTACCTTACCTCCCTGACAACGGCGCCAGAAAATACTCTGATGGAGCTTGACGTGGAGGAAAGGTAAAATGACCAAAACCTCCCCGGCAACGGTGCCAGAAAAGAGCTTGATGTCTACGCACTTCTATTCTTGTAGACAGTTGTTGGGCCTCCAAGTGCAGAGGTTTGTAGAACAGCAACAAGTTTCCCTTAAGTAGATTACCCAAGGTTTATCGAACTTAGAGAGGAAGTGGTCAAAGGTATTCCCTCTCAAGCAACCCTGCAATCAAGATACAAGAAGTCTCTTGTGTCCCCAACACACCCAATACACTTGTCAGGTGTAAAGGTGCGATAGTTCGGCGAAGAGATAGTGAAATACAAGTGGTAACGGTGCCAGAAAATAGCTTGACGGTGAGGTAAAGATTAAAGGCAAAAAGAAGGAAGCAAGGAAACATGTAACTGATCTAGATGCAAACGGTGTTTCAATGTTTAGAAACAAGGCCTAGGGATCATACTTTCACTAGTGAACACTCTCTCATATAAATATCTTCTCTTAATGATACTACCCTGAAATACTCTCCGGTTGGACACTCTAATCCACGGTAGGCCTACAAAAGCACACCTCAAAGTCCGCCTTTCCCAATCTAGATAACCCCACACTGTCACGTTGAGCGCTAGATGGTTCCAACAAACACCACAATTTCATAGAGACATCCAACTCCAAATATAACTCATAACAAATATATATAATCTAGCTTAAGTGCCACACATGGCGCGCACGCTATCACTATCACACACATGGGGAAAAGCATAGATCTAATAAAGCACGATGGGTATTTATGTCGACTCTAGCCTAAGTGCCACCATGGGGTGCACGTTGTCACTTTCACACACATGGGAGAGCAGAGATCTATTGAAGCACTTGAGTAGCAAGGTAGATCTACTTAATTACAAAGCTCATGACCACAACAAGATCATGCATAGAGAGAGAGAGAGAGATGAACACATAGCTATAGGTAGAGCCCTTAGCCTCGAGGAAGAACTACTCCCTCCTCAACATGGGAATCAGCAATGGCGATGGAGATGGTGATGGAGATCGATGGAGATGGCTCTGGGGCACTTCCCTGTCCTGGCAGGGTGTCGGAATAGAGACTTTCTATCCCCTGAATCTCCCCTTCGGTGGCGGTGGTGCTATGGAGGTTTTTGTGGATTTCTTCTGGATGCTTTAGGGTTTTCTCCCCGGGGCTTCTTATAGGCGCAGGAGGCAAGGTCGATGGAGGTCCAGGGGGCCCACACCCCCTGTGGGGGCAGCCAGGGTGGGCCCCGCGCCCACCTAGGGTGTGGCCACCCTGGTATCCTCCTCCGTCTCGTCTTTGATTTTCTGTATCGTTCAGGGATAAATATGAACTTTGGCTTTTGTCCCGTCCAATTAAGAGAATATTAATTTTTTAGCTTTCTGAAACCAAAAACAGTAGAAAATAGGCAACTGGCACGGTGGCATCTTGTCAATAGGTTAGTTCCAGAAAGTGTATAAAAATACCTCAAAGTGTAGACAAAACATATCAAAGTGGATACTAAACAAGCATGGAACATCAAAAATTATAGATATGTTTACGACATATCAGGGGCGTGGAGGAACATGCACCCGGCTGCGCTTCACAGCCGAATCTTTGGGAGCGGGAGCGTTGCTCGAGCTCCCCTCGTCGCCTCATTTATGTGTCGGCTCGGGCGGCACGGTGCCGTCGCTCTCCTCGGGCGCGGGGCCGTGCGGGTCCTCCACTGCCTCGTTGTTCCGGCTGGGGAAGAACCACTCCTCGACATCCTGGCCCTCGCTGGTCTGGCGTGGGCGTGGCTCGATGAGGTCGGTGGTGAAGACTTGGAGGGGCTCCTCGCCCTCCTCCCGGATGATGCAGGGGAAGGTCTGCAAAGGAAGAAGAAGAAAGTAAAGCCGGAACAAGCAGTGATTCCGGACAAAGCAAAAGCAAGAGAAAGGCAAAGAAAATGACAAGTCAGTTTACCCGGGTGTCATCGGATTGTCGATAAGTACGCCATAGGGGGTCCTAGTGGTGTTGGAAAGATGGGGTGTGAGACGTCGGATGTTCCAGGAGCGGTGAGAACAAGTTTACTGATGGGGATATGCCTACCGGGGTATACCCAGCAGGACGTTTCCGACTGGCCCAAGAACCGGCGAGTGGGCCTGCAGGACGGCGAATGGATTGAAGCCCAGCGAGGAGCCAAGCGACTGGAAGCTGAAGGCCCAGGCGAGTAGATAGGCCCGGTCGGATTAGGTTGAACGATTACCGAAGCTTTAACTGAATCGGTTGAGATATGTAAACCCTAGGGGAGGTGAGCCTATATAAACCTCCCTATAGGGCGAGTAGAGATAGGTTCCCTCATACACCCAAGCGACTCGCCGCCTAGTAGCCGAGCTCGCCCATTGTAACACCTCCATAATACAATCCAGCAGGAGTAGGTCTTTACCCTCCGGGGGGCCGAACCTGGGTAAACCCTGTGTCTTCGCCCTCATCTCGCACCGCAGATTGCTGGCCGCCCTTGCCCCTCGTTCTACTACTCGCTGCCGATTGCAGCATCTGCCATGACTATTCCCACGACAGTGGCGCCCACCGTGGGGCCTGGCCGGTCCGGCCGGTGTTCTGCGGCGAGATCCAATATGCCCATCAATGAGACGGTCGCCACCGGCCGCATGATAGCGATCGGCGAGATGCTCGAAATCTTGCCGAGCAGCTACGTCCCGACGGCGCGACCCGTCACGCACAGCATGATCCTGCCGATCGGCACGATCAGCCTCTTCGTCGGTCTCACCGACGTCATCGTCTCGGAGGATTCGGCTCGCATCCGCGAGTCGCCGCCACGCGATCGGCTCTCTGAGAGCCAGATCCGCACGATCCATCGCCTCGCCTCCGAGTACAACTCGGCCTACAGCAACGTGGCCGAGAACTCAGCGGTCGCAGAGGACGCGGCCCTCACCGACGACGCCGACTCGGCAACCCCGGCGTCACTCGCCGGATCCATCACCGCGGCTTCATCCGCGGGCTCCATCGCCCAGGTCTCCAACGCGGGAGACTTCGAGGACCCCTCCATCCTCGGGATCTTCGAGTTCGACTCCGGGTCGGAGAACTTTGCCGACCTCCACGACGGAACCGGTCGCCACACCGCGACCTACATGGCGACCGGCACCGATCCGCCGGAGGATCCGTTCTCCACCCCAATCCCTCCTAACGCCACGGCAACGGAGGTCGAGGAACTCCGCCTGAAACTGGCGGAGGCGATACGCAAGGAGCAAGCCGAGCGCGAAAAATTTCGCCTCGAGCAGGTGACGGCGCAGGAGCTATCACGCTACCACCAGCAGCGGATCAGGTCACGCCTGAACCCCACCGTTCAGGGGCATGCCCTGAACTTCGACGATGAAAACGACCCGGCCCGCGTGGCCGAGCGCGCGATCTGCGAGAACGCGCCACCAGGTGGAAGCACCCGGCCCCCGCCAGGATCAACGGCAATGGGCGCCCCACCTCCACCCAACCGCACCCCTCCCAGGGACCAGCCGCGGATAGTAGTCTCCTCACGGGAGCGAGACGTAAACGGCCTCCCACTGTTCTCCACCCCGATGGACAACCTCGTGGCAGGCCGAGCAGCAGCCGACAGCATCACGGCCACCGGCAATGGTGCCCTACAGATCCAATACGTCAAGGCCCTGCTCGCGAAGGCCGTAGAGCAGCAAAGAGCGGGTGCCGACTCGCAAGGACGAGTATACTCGAGTTCCTCGGGAAGCAGAGCGGCCTCCAGCGGCCGCCCCGCGGCGGCAAACACCCTCAATTGCCCGCCACCAGAGCCACTGCAGCTCCAACACCGACCCGCGAACGCGGCACTCTCCACCAACGAACCCAGGCCGGCAACCAACCTTGTCGCCGCCAAGGGGCAACCCATTGACGCCCGCACCCACATCATCAACAACCAAAGTTGGCGCGCACGCCAGCCCGACGACCTGCGACATACCCTAACCAATCGCCGCGACGGCGAGCCCATGGGGTCGCTCAGTCGACTCAGACCCAAGTGCTTCGGACCAATGATCCGAGGCAAGAAGTACCCGCCAAACTTCAAGGCGCCAAAGGAGATAGAAAAGTACGACTCCTTGTACGACCCCGCCGTCTGGCTCGACACATACCTCATGGCGATGGGGATCGCAGGCCACACTGACCTGCTAGCCGCCCGTTACCTCCCCCTGATGATGGAGGGGACGTGCAGGCAGTGGATCAACACCCTCCCCCAGGACAGTATCGACTCCTGGGAGGAGATGCGCGATGCCTTCGTCAGGCACTTCGAGTGCTCCTACACCCGCGCCACCACTATCGAGGACCTGGAGCGATGCGTCCAGGGACCCCGCGAGTCGACCCGCAACTGGGTCCAACGGTGGCATCCACCCGGACACGGTCGGCATCCACCCGGACACCGCGATCCATTGCTTCAAGACCTCCTGCCGCTACGAGCCCCTGGTCGCCAAGCTCAAGCGACACTCCCACACACTCGACAACATCCCCGACCTCCTCGAGATCGCCAAACGGTACGCCGAGGAAGATCCGAACCAGGAAACTGACGATGAGTCAGGAGGTCAACGCTGCACGAGCGGCAACGACAGCGGACGACGGTCCGACCTACGCTACAGCAGCACTCGCCTCACCGGCAAGCGCGCAGTGACGGGCAAGTCGACTTCGTCGCCAACGCCGGGCACGTGCAACGCGAGCCCAAGAGCTTCCGCCGTGACGGAGGACAACGCCGCGACGGCGGCAACTACAAGGACAAGCCAAGGTTCGACCCCGCAGCTCTCCTTAACCAACCATGTGCGTTTCATAGCAGGGAAGGGAAGCCCGCAACGCACATAACCGCCGACTGCCACACCCTCAGGGAAATCGAGAAGGCACGGCGAGCGCGGGAGGACCCCGACAACGACCCGCCAAACGGCGGAAAATTCGGCAAAGTGGCCGGCTCGCTCCACACCTTCACAGGCTTCAACACGAAGCGCGAGAAGAAGTTCATCGCCCGCGCTGTCGCCGTCAACGCGGTGTCACAGGTGGACGTTCCCCAGTTCCTAAACTGGTCAGAGCAGCCCATCACCTGGAGCCGCCAAGACCACTCGCCATGCATCGAGTACCCAGGACGAGTCGCCCTGGTGGTCAATCCCAATGTCGGCGACTACTGGCTCCCCAAGACATTGATGGACGGCGGCAGCTCCATCAACATCCTGTACCTCGACACCTTCAGGCGGTTGCGGCTCCCGCAGTCGATGATCGAGACGACCCACACCACATTCCACGGCATCGTCCCCGGTCGGAAGGCGTACCCGATCGGCAAGGTCACGCTGCCAGTCACCTTCGGCACACCGGCAAACTTCCGCACCGAGCGGATCATCTTCGAGCTGGTACCCTTCGACAGCCCCTACCACTGCGTCCTGGGGCGCCAGGCGTTCGCTAAATTCATGGCAGCGCCCCACTACGCGTACAACGCGATGAAGCTCCCCGGGCCGTGCGGCGTCATCACCATCCACGGCGACCCCGACATGGCCGCCGAGTGCGAGGCCAAAGGAGCCGAGCTCGCTGATGCCGTCATCGCGGCGGAGACAAACCACGCCGATGAGCTCGCCAAGTACGCGAACGGGGTCAACAACGACGACCCCACCATACTCAAGAAGCCCAACTCAGAGGGCGCAAACACCTCAACCTTTGAGGCCACGACGCACACCCGCACCGTCGAGCTGGTCCCAGGCGACTCCAGCCAGACGGTGACGATCGGGACGGGCATGAGCCCAGCATAGGAAGGCGCGCTCATCGAGTTCCTCCGTGAGAACAGGGACATCTTCGCATGGAGATCCTCCGACATGCCCGGTGTCCCTAGGGAGCTCGCTGAGCACAAGCTAAACGCCGACCCCAAAGTGCGACCTGTCAAGCAGTCGCTGCGGCCCTTCAATGAAGAACGCCGTCGAGCAATCGCCGAGGAGGTGCAGCGTCTACTCGCTGCCGGCTTCATCCGGCCAATCAAGTACTCCAAGTGGCTGGCAAACCCAGTCCTGGTCGAGAAAAAGAACGGGACCTGGAGAATGTGTATCGACTACACAAACCTGAACAGCGCCTGCCCAAAGGAGCAGTTCGTCCTCCCGCGGATCGACCAGATAATCGATTCAACCGCGGGCTCGGAGTCGCTATGTTTCCTCGACGCCTACTCTGGGTACAACCAGATCAAAATGGCTGTCGAAGACGAGGAGAAGACGGCGTTCATCACGCCATTCGGAGCCTTCTGCTACACCGCCATGACCTTCGGCCTCAAGAACGCCGGGGCGACCTACCAGCGGTGCATGCAAGAATGCCTCGCGAGCCAAATTGGCCACAACATCCACGTCTACATCGACGACGTGGTCGTAAAATCCGCTCGCCAAGGCGACCTACTCGCCGACCTGGCGGAAACATTCGCCAACCTGCGAAGATATAAGATAAAGCTCAACCCAGGCAAATGCACCTTCGGTGTACCTGCCGGACAACTACTGGGGTACGTCGTCTCCAAACAAGGGATCGAGGCGAACCCCACGAAGATCGACACGATCGCCCGGCTCGGCAAACCCGAGTGCCTGCGCGACGTCCAGAAGCTGGCCGGGCGAGTAGCGGCTCTCAGTCGCTTCATCCCCCGCCTGGGCGAAAAGGCGATGCCCCTATACCGCCTGATGCGTAAGAACCCCACCTTCCAGTGGGACAAGGAGGTGGACGACGCGCTCCGCGACCTCAAAAAGGTGCTACTCGCCGCACCATTACTCGCTGCCCCCGCCGACAAAGAACCCATGCTGGTTTACGTCGCGGCTTCCGAGCGCGTCGTCAGCGCCGTGATGGTCGTCAAGCGACCAGAGGAAGGAAAGGAGCGCCCAGTCCAGCGGCCGGTGTACTACATCAGCGAGGTCCTCACCGAGTCGCGCCAGCGGTACCCAAAGTACCAAAAGCTAGTATACGCGGTCTTCAGAGCTCAGCGGCACCTACCGCACTACTTCCAAGAGCACCCGATCACGGTCGTCTCCTCGGCACCACTGCAAGACATCATCCGCAACCGCGAGGCGACCGGGCGGGTCGCCAAGTGGGCCGTCGAGATCGGCGTCCACAACATCAAATACGAGCCACGAAAAGCGATCAAATCGCAGGCACTGGCAGACTTCATTGCCGACTGGGAAGAGGCCCAGTAGCCAGAGAAGCTGCCGTACCTCCATTACTGGAGCCTGCACTTCGACGGCTCCAAGAACGCGGACGGTGCAGGCGCAGGGATAGTGCTAACTTCACCAAAGGGCGACAAGCTCCGCTACATCCTCTTCCCGACTTCACACCCTGTACCAACAACATGGATGAATACGAGGCCCTACTCCACGGCATGCGAGCCGCCAAGGAGATGAACGTCAATCGCCTCCGCTGCTACGGAGATTCCGACCTTGTCGCGGGGCAAGTCGCTAGCACCTGCGACGCCGTCTCCCCTACCATGGCGGCGTACCGCCAAGCAGTGGACAAGTTGGGCGGACACTTCACCGGCTACTCCGTCGAGTGGATCGACAGGCGGAAGAACGAGGAGGCCGACGCACTCTCTCGCATCGGGTCGGCTCGACTCGCACCACCCGCCGGCGTTTTCCTCGACACGATCACCAAGCCATCAGTCTCTCCCCCGAGGGAGATCGACATCGGAGTCCCACTCCAACCAGAGTCAGCCTTGGTCGCACTCGTCCACGAGCCAGACGACTGAACCAAGCCCTACATCGCCTACCTGGAAGCCGGCACCCTGCCGGCAGACGAGACGGACGCTCGGATGATCGCTCGTCGATGCAAGTCCTACACCATCATCGACGGCGAGCTCCACAAGCGCAGCGTCACCGGCGTGTTCCAACGCTGCGTCCAACCAGCTGAAGGACGCAAGATCCTCCACGACATCCACTCTGGTGACTGCGGCCACCACGCCGCCGCCCGCTCCCTGGTCGCCAAGGCTATGCGACATGGCTTCTACTGGCCCACCGCACACGCCGACGCTGTCGATATCGTCCAGCGGTGCGCCGGGTGCCAGAAGTACGCCAACCAGACGCACGTACCGAGCTCGGCACTCAAAACAATCCCCATCACCTGGCCATTCGCTGTGTGGGGCATGGATATGGTAGGCCCCTTCAAGAAGGCCCCCTCCGGCTACACCCATCTGCTAGTCGCCGTCGACAAATTCACGAAATGGGTGGAGGCCAAGCCAGTCCGGAAATGCGACGGGAAGACCGCCACTAAATTCCTACGCGAGCTCATATATCGCTACGGGTTCCCAAACAGCATCATCACGGACAACGGCACCAACTTCGCCAAGGGAGCCATGGCCGAATTCTGCGAAGAGCACCACATCCGGCTCGACCTCGCGTCAGTCGCCCACCCGGAATCCAACGACCAGGCGGAACGGGCCAACCAAAGCATCCTCCATGGCCTGAAGCCGCGACTCCAGGTACCACTCGAGCGCACCGCCGGGTGCTGGGTCGAGGAGTTGCCCTCTGTCATCTGGGGGATCCGCACCTCAGTCAACAGATCGACAGGGTTCACTCCCTTCTTCATGGTCTACGGCACCGAGGCAGTCATGCCCACCGACCTCGAGCACGACTCGCCGCGGGTCGTCCACTATACGGAGGCTGCGAACGAGCTCGCCCGCCAAGACGGGGTCGACCAACTCGATGAAGCACGTGACCTCGCTCGGTCACGCACCGCTATCTACCAGCAGGGACTCCGCCGCTACCATAGCCGGCGGGTGAAAGCTCACACCTTCCAAGAAGGCGACCTGGTGTTACGCCTCATCCAGGACAAAAAGGGCATGCACAAGCTATCTCCTCCGTCGGAAGGCCCATTCGCCATTGGGCGTGTACTCGGCAACGACGCCTACTACCTCATCGACGTCAAGCGACCATGGAATGTAAACCTCCTACGGAAGTTCTACTCCTAGAACCCCACACATGTACTCTCCAGTCGCTATGAAATAAAGAGAAACGGTTACCGCAAATTGCGCCTACTCTCCATGACTTGTGCCACTCGCACTCGTAATAACAGCGTTACGCTAACCGCAGAAGTCAACCTTTGGTGCAGCGATCGGCACGGCTAAGTAGTGCGGTGTAAGAGCACTGAGTCACCTCAGGTCTTGCATCGTCCATGAAAAACGCCCACCCGGATCCCCATTGGAGTCGCCTAGCTCGACTGGTTCTACGAGCCAAGACAACTGCCCTCGCTTCTCACAACGACCTTGGTCCTCCGCATCCTCGGCATAGCGACTCGAACGGCTAAGTACCACGCCCGGGGACTGAAGACCAGTTCATCGCGAGCGGTCAGGGAAAACACCAAGTAGGAGAGCATGCCCAGGACTCGCCACGCGACTGACCCCACGGGCCAGGCAGGAGTGACGCGCTCAAACCAACGCGCTAAGTCCTCAACCACCCTCGAGTCGCGCCTAGAACAACCAAGTACCACGCTCGGGGACTCGGCCACCCGACCTCGTTCGCGCAAGGGAAAACGGTAAAGTACAGAGAACTCAAGGGAGTCGCCTAGCGACTGGCTCTTCGAGCTCGGGCGAGTCGACCAAAATAACAAAACACATAAACAACAACACATATATCGCATATGAGGTAAACCCCACAAAAAGGGCGGACGCGCTCGGGGACTCGTTCAAAAATCAATCACAAGCACACAACAAATACCAAAATAGACACGATGTCTCATTCAATTGCATATCGCATTGTTTCATGCTACAAAAAATGCCCACATGGCAGACCTGCTACTAACGCCACAAGGAAAACTATCCTACTCTACAGGCTTTGATGATGACTCGCCAACATCCCGGCGATTGCGGATGAACGGCGTGAACGGGTTCGATGGATACGTCGTCAGTTCACCCGCCATTGCCGCGCGAAAAGGTTGCTCGACCTTGAAGTCACGATGTGGCGGCTCGGGGTCGTTCGGCGCGACGACCGTCTCCTGGTACGGAAGGAGGTCGCCCATTGCCCAGACACGTTCTGAGTACGTGGCGGCGCGGTCCTGCAACTTGAGAACCTCGGACAGCTCCACCGCGCCAGTCGACGATGGATATCCACTCGTCACATCGTCTATGTCGAAGTCTTCGGGGAAATGGGCAAGTCCAAGACTAAGCGCCGTCGACGCTCCGCGCCGAAACGCCGACCGCGTCATGAACTCAACGACCGCGGGCGCTTTCTCCAAATACTTCCACACCTCAACGAGGTCGCTGGGAATCACCTCCGTGGGCGATATTTCTTGGAGATAGGCGCAGATGCACGTCGCCGACAACGTTGCCGAATCGACGAGCATGCTTACGCACTGCCTCGCGTCGAGCGAGCTCGCCTCTTCCTCGCTATCGATGATGCGACCTGCGAATAGAAGACAACAATGAGTACGACGGACACCACAAAAGACACAACCACCGGAAAGGGAAGATGTACTCACCAAGCAGCGGGCGGGCGAGTTCCGTGATGAAGCATTGAAGCGATGTATGGTCGTCCTAAAGCCCAGCAATAAGGACTTCCAACACCTTGCGATCCTCCTCAGCGGCTGCAATGGCGGCCTTAGCTCGCCCGTCAGCCGAGCTCGCTTCTTCTTTTGCCTCCCGTAGTTCGCGCTCGAGGTTGGCGATCCGCTGTTCAGCGGCACTCAAAGCCGATTGCGCCGCCGCCAATTCACCAGCGGGGACAAGCCCCTGGCGAGCTTCCTCTGCATTCGCGGCAACATCCTGAAGCCCTTTGTTTGCTTCCTGGACGATGGCCAGCTCCTTCTCCGCGCGCTGCTTCGCGGCCAATCGGTCAGCCGACTCAAGTTGTAGACCCTGCACGTCAACAAAAAGGTTAATCAAAGAAAAATTCCTAAAGTGCCCACCCGCTGAGACTCAGCGAGTGCGCACTCGGGGACTGGCGATCAAAAAATTCCTAAAGTGCCCACCCGCTGAGACTCAGCGAGTGCGCACTCGGGGACTGGCGATCAAAAAACTCCTAAAGTGCCCACCCGCTGAAATTCAGCGAGTGCGCACTCGAGGACTGGCGATCAAGAAATTCCTAAGTGCCCACCCGCTAAAATTTAGCGCGTGCGCACTCAGGGACTGGATGCGAAAAATAAAGTTAAGATATTATAAGAATCAGGCCGCTGCAAAACACCGACCTGATCCTCGGGGACTGGATGTACCTGGATGGTTGCGCCAAGCATGCCATGGAGTTGTATCGCGTCCACAGACGCGAGGAGAGCCGGCGTATGCCCACGACGTTGGTCGACTTCAGCATCGGCGGTCCCAAGAGCGTGGCTTGAGGGCGAAGTCCCACTCGCCGCAGCCGCCTTGGTCACGAAGCGCGGGAACGTGGCGATAGAGGCACCTGCTCCAAAGGAGGTCGGCTCCGCCGGTCCAGGCAAGGGAGCACCCTCCTTCGTAGACGCGGCTGCCTCCATCGCGGGTCCGGCTGGCGCGACTGCCTGTCGTCAGAAATAGTGACGGTGTCGTCGCCCTTGGCCTTCTTGCTGCCATCCGCCGAGGCGACGACCTCGTCCGCCTTCCTCTTGCGGGAAGGATCCTCCTCGCTAACGACGGGCGGCACCTTAGCCACGGTCGGATGGCCCATCCTTTTCACTCCGGTCCTGTGCATCAATCGTATAAGCAAAAACAATTGAAGTAATTATGAGAGACAAGGAAGGGTGAGTGCAATCACTTGGCGACTGGAATAAAGCGCAGCCCCGTACGGAGGCCGGCTAGTTTTTCTAGTTCAGGGCCAAGTCGACAACTGAGCCCCATCTCCAGGACGTCGCGTGCCCAAGACACGGACGGCTTCTTCGTCGTTGAGGCCGCAGCTGGAGCCTCTGGGATATCTTCGGCAGGAGCCTCCTGGCGAGGCGAAGCCGCCGCAGCCGAAACATCCCCCAGCCCAGAGACAGGGGCGAATGGCGGAGGCATTGAAGCCAGCGGCACTTCCTCGGTCGCTGCGTCCAGTACGGCTGTCACTGGTGGCGCGTCCTCCCCGGCCGGGCTGGGAGCATCAGAGCTGCTCGCCGAGTGTGGTGGCGAGGCCGGCTTCGATGGCTTCGTCTTCTTCTTCGGGGGGGCCTTACCTCCCTTTACTTTTTCTTCTTCTTCGACGGAGTGGCTTGACGACGCGAGGTGGTCTCTAGGAGCTCGTCGTCGTCATCATGACGCTCGAGGCTTCTGCTTGCCTCGATCTCGCGCTGTCGTTGTCCGCGGGTCTTTCGGACCAGCGAGGCGACCTCCTCCTCGGATTCGTCGTCGTCGTCCTCGTCGCCCTTAGCGGGCGGCGACTCGCCTACTTCCTGGGCGGACGAGCTCGAGTTCTCATCGTCCGAAGGTGGGAGCCACCCTTCCACCACTTGGAATAGCTGCGATGAATACAAAGTAAAATCAGAATTACCGCGACTGCATAAACTGCGACTGCGAGCAAAGTAAAGTGGTTACCGTTGGAGCCGGACGCTTTGCGGTATAGGGGGCGACCCCAGCCTGCGCATCCAGGTACACCGCCTGGGTAATCTTCTTCAGTGCTGGGAGATAGTCCTCCAGCTTCCACTCGTCGAGGCAGGCCTTCGTCGAGTCTCCCCGGCCCGTGTATTGGTACATGTAATGGTCGCGCTGGGCGAGCGGGACGAGCCGCCGCCCGAGCCAGCAGTTGTACAGATTTATCGTCTGGAGGCCCTTCTTTTTCAGACCGCGGATGGTCTGGAGCATCTCGTCGACGACCATCCGCTGATCGTTGGGGAGCTTGCCGACTTGGAGAAGGCGCGGCTCGGACCGATTGGCGGAATACCGCGGGATCGCCACCTCATCCTCCGGGGTCGCCTCGGCCACGTAGAACCACGACTTCTTCCAGTCGCTCGCTGCCTTGGCGGGCAGCATCAGATCGAAGAATGAAGCTTTGGACTTGAGCTGGAACGTCAGGCCGCCCGCGGCTAGCATTGGGCCGCCTGCTTCCTCGCGGCTGATCCGTCCGTGGAACAGATCTTGCCACAAGGGGAAGTAGGGCCGGCAGCCCAAGTAGCATTCGCAGAACGCCACGAAGATGGCGAGCTGCTCGATGCTGTGGGGACCCAGATCTCAAGGCTGGATCCCGTAGTAGGCGCAGAAGCGCCGGAAGAACAGGGACGTAGGAAACCCTAGCCCCCGCTCGAGATGACTGGTGAAACAGACGAATTCCCTCTCTCGCGGATTCGGGGTCGTCTCTCCGGCTGCGGGAATACGCCAACATCCGGCTCGCAAGATCCCAGCCTCCTCGAAGGAGGCCAGCTGCGCCCTCGTGCACTTGGATCTACCCCACGGTTCGGTGGAAAGGGCCATGGCCGAGAGGTTTGTTGGGGGTCGGGGAATTTCGGGTTGACTGGATCGCGATGCGAGGGGAGGCGAAAATGCGTGCAGTCGGAAGAGATGATGAGAAGGTGGCTCTCCGATCGCCTGCCATTCCCCTTATATAGGGGATGTTACCCGCCAAATCAGGGAACCGTTACCGCGCGATGATTACGCTAAAAGTTACCGTTGGATTACCCCAACGGCTAGTTTGACCATGCTTGACGGTCCAACTACGGCCACTCGGCTCGCCGACCCAATCACTATAACAGTGTTTCGCCGACTCGACTCGCCAAAGCTGCGACCTAGATCACTGGTTTCCTCCTTTATACAGGAGCCCGCCGACGATTCGACTGGATGCCTACTCTGAAGCCGTATACTCCGACTGCCAGCAGCCACTTACGCCTAATCGACGACGGCCTCGGGGACTACTGATGGGGATATGCCTACCGGGGTATACCCAGCAGGACGTTTCCGACTAGCCCAAGAACCGGCGAGTGGGCCTGCAGGACGGCGAATGGATTGAAGCCCAGTGAGGAGCCAAGCGACTGGAAGCTGAAGGCCCAGGCGAGTAGATAGGCCCGGTCGGATTAGGTTGAACGATTACTGAAGCTTTAACTGAATCGGTTGAGATATGTAAACCCTAGGGGAGGTGAGCCTATATAAACCTCCCTATAGGGCGAGTAGAGATACGTTCCCTCATACACCCAAGCGACTCGCCGCCTAGTAGCCGAGCTCGCCCATTGTAACACCTCCATAATACAATCCAGCAGGAGTAGGTCTTTACCCTCCGGGGGGCCGAACCTGGGTAAACCCTGTGTCTTCGCCCTCATCTCGCACCGCAGATGGCTGGCCGCCCTTGCCCCTCGTTCTACTACTCGCTGCCGATTGCAGCATCTGCCGTGACTATTCCCACGACATTTACCCAGGTTCAGATCCGACTGCGGTGATCGGATCCTACTCCTCCTAGCAACCCAGTAATATATCAGCGTCAGCCAGATGTTACAATGGATTACAAGAGAGGTTCGCCTATGCAATTTGATTGTTGTGGTTGTGTTATTGTGCCCTAAAGGCTCCCATAGGGCTGGTTTATATAGTCACCAGGACCTAGGGTTACAGGAGAGACCTATTCGGCTACGTTACAGAGTCGGTAACTAGATACAGCTTGGACTACAAGTAATACTACAGGCCTAAGTCGGTAACTCTTCTGGGCCTTGTGTAGCCGGAATTGGATCCTCCTCTTTATCTGACTGGGCCACCCCTGAAACAAAGCTCTAACCCGTTGGTGGGCCACCCTGGTCAGCGAGTTCTATGGGTATGCCCGAAAAGTATATCCCCAACATTATCCCCCGGAAGTTTACAAGATCCAAAGTCGGATAAATCGTCTAGCTTGATGGTTTCTTCGTCTTCAGAATCTTGAAGGGTTCCCGAAAACTTCTTCCAGTAATGTAGGATTCCGAGTCAGTTGAGTCGGATATGTTTTGTTCTGACTTTAGTCTTTTCCTTGCTCAGTTTAAAACATAAGCCGGATTTTTCAGCGGCGTGCAGACTGACAACTTTTCAGACTAGGTCCTATCACTGACAGGAGTCCTATCAACACGATAGTTGGTGGGTCCACTCCTTATAGAACGGAATGCCGTTTCAATGCCTATGTGAAAATCGAGGGGGCGGAAGAGTTGCGAGGAAGCTACCTCCCTCTCTCCTATACGCATGGCACTAATCGCGCGTATTAACGCACGAATCTTGGCACAGAGACAAATCAAAGAGAGGAGAAAACCCTTTCTCTCAGATTTATCTCTCCACCGATTCATTCATTGCCTCCTCATACTCCTCGAGCGCTCCGCAGCCGTTCCCATCTGCACATCTCAAGAAAAATCTCTCTCCCCCGCCAGTCCTTTTCCTCGAAGATCAATGACGTCTGCCTCGACCTCAGGAGTGATGGTGGGTTCGTCAGCGGCGGACGAGAAGAAGATGAGGGGCCTCTGGGTTCCTAGTATCATGGACGACGCCGAGCTCCAGGTCATGGAGGACGAAGGATTCATCATCGTCGGCGCGTGGCGGAGCGCCTCGGGGTACGCCGTTCCCGCCCCGTGCGATAGCGAGAGGGTGTTGTTCGGCATGCACATCGACCGCGGCCTCAGCCTGCCACCGTCAGACTTCCTCGTCGAGGTAATCAACTACTACGGTGTGCAACTTCATAATCTTCCTCCCATCTCTCTGCTCGATCTTAGTACTCATGCAACTCTGTGCGAGGGGTTTCTGGGCATTAGGCCAAGGCTCACCCTTTTCCGATACTACTATGGTACCAGGAAGAACTCCATTAGCGTCGATGTGCCTTACACCACCGGCACCCTTAGCCTAGTCCTTAGGAGAAACCGAGTTTATCCTAGGATTAATGCAAGTGAATCCGTAAAACACTAGGCCGGAACTTTCTTTTATCACAAGGATATTCAGGCTCCTGGAAAGGCGAAAGTTCTTCCGACATTCACCGACGGCGCCGCTCCCCACCAGAGGTCATGGGACACTGAGGCGCCAGAGCTATCGGATATCTTGATCCTCGCCAAAAGGCGGATTGAGTTTCTGATGAAGAATGAGGGCCTCCGTGGATCCGATTTGATCCTCTGCTGGTTGGAGCGCCGGATTCAGCCTCTCCGGCACCATGGGGATCGCCTCATGTACCAGATCACCAACAACAAGAAGGACAAGATGCGTGTCAGTTCGAGCCGGATTCCGGCGAAGGACTACAAGACCCTTATGCAATATTTGATCAAGGAAAGAGTGGAACGAAAGGTTCCAGAAGTCTCCATGAAGATGTATACGTCCAACCGTCCTCTGACTCCGGTAAATATTTCGACTCGGCTTTTTGTGTTTCGTCATTCTTTTTTGTTCTTTCTCCGACTCTTATTTTCATCGATGCTTTTTGACTTTATTAGCTCGAGAAACTCTCTGAGTCTGAGCAAGCTCCACTAGAGGGATATCCCTCAAATGATCCGGAGGCGACGGAGGATGATGAGGTGCAAGAAGTTGCCGCCCCCGCCTCCAAGAAGCGCAAGGCGAAAGAAGTTGTTGTTACTGCTGGTAGCCAAGTGCTGCCAATAGTTAAAAAGTAAGCACATTGTCTTTTATTTTCAGTACTTTATACCTTCCTTTCTTTCCAGAGCACACCTGATATTTGGATTTTCGTGTTCTAGAGCTAAATCAGTTTTGAAGAGTAAGATCAAGCCAGACAGCAAGCCGGGCAAGCAGATGTGTCAGCAGAAGCTTGTTATTTCCCCTGCCATGCCGCCACCAACTCCATCCAGTACTCCATCAGCACAGGAAGCCTCTGCCTCTCCTAATGCTAGCAATGTCTCGAAAGCCTGGTGACCAAGCATCTAACAAGGGTGAACCCGCTAAGGGTAATGATCCCATGGTAACATCTACAGGAACATTGGATAAAGTGGCCGGCTATGTTGTCTCTGTACTGAAGAGGAAGAAGGAAGAGATCCTCAGGCTGGCTCAGTCCAGCCTTGAGAAGCAAACCTTAACCGCAGAGGCAGCGAGCCAGGAGCAGGAGGATGTCAAGCTAGTTAGCCTCCTGGACCAAATTTTGGTCCGGGATGCTAAGATCGAGTCCGGCGAACTCCCAGCGACGGATGTTCCTTCCCTCTCCATTGCCGAGAAGGTGTTTCATAGCACCAAGCTCGGATTTGAAAAGTTGCACCTGAAACATATTGTTAGTTTCCGATTCTTATTTGCATTTATTATCATATCCAGTAGCCCCCAAGCATAAAGCCGGATAAACATCGTTGAATCCGAGTTGATGCTTTTAGGTTGCAAAAGAATGATGTAGTGTACCTCCCAAGGCTCTTGCTGTAATTTTACTTAGTTAAATTTGCAGCCCGAGTCTTAGTAGCCGTCTGACGGTATTCCGTCTCTAAACTTACAAAAAATTGCATCTTCCAACCAGGAATTGCTCAAGAACATTTGTAATAAGCGCAAGGAGATCAAAACCTTGCGCCTTGAGAATTCAAAGTTGAAAATTGATAAGAATGAAGCAAAAGGTAATTTTTCCGGCTTCAATTTTTGTCAATTAGCTATTGTCATAGTCAAACTTGTTCTGTCCGACTGATTATTTTTTCCCTTTGCAAAACTTTTGTGTGAGTCCAGCAAGATGGTGGAGCAATCCGAGAACTTCAAGGTCTTAGAAATGGATAATGCTGAACTCTGGGACAAGCTTCAGAAGCTCACTATTGAGTCGGAGAAATCCGTAGCTGCTGTCCTGGAGTCAAGCAATCATGAGACCGTGAGGCTCGAGAAGCTGCTAGCCCTCCGAGATAAACAACTAGATGATCTCAAGAAGGACTTCGATAGTCAGAAGGATCTGGCCCAGGCTGCAGAGAGTGAACTTAACAGTCTCCCTGAGGAGCATGCTTAATGGAATCGCTCTGTGCTTGGTAAGATTTCCGACTTTTACTTGTTGATTTTTCGACTGTCTATTCAGTCAAATTTTGACTTTTTGGTTCTTTCCTAGCCCCCTGAATCTTTCTGACTCTCCTACATCCGAACCAGGCCTTGAGCGTATCAAGCTCGTCGGAGATATCTTGTACGACTTCCTCCAGACTCTTGAAGAGTCTGGTGAGTCAGTCAAGATTTCTGACTTGCACACAATGTCAGTGCAAGAGGTGAGGGACAAGGCCAAGGAGATTCCGAAGCTTATCGAGGACTGGAAGATCTCCTACGCTCGGACTTCTGCTCAGACTGCGCTTACCATGGTGATGAGCCACCACAGCGAGATGGAAATCTGGCATGTCACCAAAGGTATCGCCGAGGAGGATGATGAGGGTAACCCACAGGACATCAAGGGAATACAAGATTCCTGTGCAGGTTATGCTTGTCGTGTGGCGGAGATGACCAACTATACGACGCTATTATTTGAATCCATCGTCGTGCCTCCCTCGCCCCAAGAGCCAGAAAACAGCTTTGCAGCTTCCAAGTCTGAGATCCAGGGCGACAATGTTGTCGACTCCAGCGCTCCACCTTCTTCATCACCACCGCCTGACTCTACAGCATAAACAGTTTTTATGCATTATTCTGAACTTCTGGCAATGTAATGATGGAAACAATGTTCTTATTTGTGTTGATCTTATAAAAACTAATGCTTTTACTATCGTAGCACTTATTCTTATATTTTTTATGCATGTGCTTGAAAATTTCTGAAGAACTTTTGTGTTTTAGGCCTATACTTGTCGTTTTATCTGGCTCTCTGCCTCGTCCCTTTCATGGGTCGGCCAACTTTTAGCACGGAAACTTTGCCGAGCAACGAAGCGCAATTTCTAAACCAGTTTAAACTTGGAAACAAAGCCGGCTTCTAGTACCAACAACTCATTACTCGGAAAATACCCGCGTCTAAGCAATCAGATAAAAAACCAAAGTACAAACAATGAATTGAATTTTTTACCCTAAGGTAACATTTTTTAGATATTCAAAAATCATAACCAGAACGAACATGAGCATAAAGTACTTTCAAGAATTATGGGATTTTGAAAAAATGACATGCTCTTTTGGAAATAAAATGGCAAAAACTGCTCAAAGATAACATATGAGGAAACCAATACTTTATTTCACTTTGAACATGTACATATATGATTACAAGGAAATATAAATAAGAATAGAAGGAACGTAGCTGTGCAATATTCCATGGAGGGTCTATTTCATCCGGGTATGTGCTACCGCCATCTCTCTTTCTCTTCCGAGTATCTGGTCTTTCCTTGACTGGTCTTATATCGGTTAAATAATATGACCCATTATGCAGAACTCTGCTAATAATAAAAGGTCCTTCCCAAATCGGGGAAAGTTTGTTCTTTCTCTTTTGCACAAGTCAGAGAACCAAATCGCCTTTTCTGAAAGAGCGGTTTTGCACTCTCTGACTATGATACTTGTGCAACTTTTGCTGATAGGCTATAGATCTCTGCTCAGCAATGACGCGTACTTCGATTATATCGAGATCATCTTGTCGAGAAACTTTTGCATCTTCTTTGATATACGCTTTGACTCGTGAAGACTGATGAATTAGATCGCTTGGAAGAACTGCTTCTGCACCATAGACCAAGAAGAAATGAGTATAGTCGGTTGACCTGTTAGGACATGTACGTAAACTCCATATCACAGACGGTAATTCCTCCGCCCAAGCCCCCGCGGCCAAACGAAGCGGTGCCTCAAGGCGAGGTTGGATTCCTTGCAAAATAAGGCCATTAGTCCTTTCGACTTGTCCATTAGCTTGTGGGTGTGCGACTGATGCAATATCAATTCGGATCCCTTGTTTTCCACAGAATTCGGCAAGTTCCCCCATGGAAAATTGCTCCCATTGTCAGTACTTATACTGTGCGGATATCTGAATCGGATGATTACATCCTCGACGAACATTCTGGTTGTGGCTCCATCGCAACTTGTTACGGGTTTAGCCTTAATCCATTTTATAAATTTATCCACCATCACTAGTAGGTGGGTAAATCCACATTTTGCCGTGTGAAACGGACCTACTATATCAAGCCCCCAGACCGCAAATGGCCATGTAATAGGGAATGTTCGCAGCTGTTCAGCCGGAACGTGTGCCTGATGGGCGTACTTTTGGCAGCCTCTGCATGTTTTAACCAGTTTATCGTCATCCACCTTAGCTGTAAGCCAAAAGAATCTATGTCGAAAAGCTTTTTCTACTAAGGATCTGCCTGCAGCATGATGACCACACTCGCCTTCGTGGATTTCTCTTAAGATTTCCACCCCTTCTTCCGAAGAAATACATCGCTAAAACACGCCAGAAACACTCCGTTTATAGAGCTCACCATTTATTATAGTGTAGGCTTTTGCTCGTCGTACAATCTGCCGGCTCAAGACTTCGTCTTTGGGTAATTTTCCATCTATCAGGAAATCCATATAGGGTTTTGTCCAGCTGGGAATTACAGCCAGAACTGCTATTAAAGGTGAGTCGGATTTCGTCGGATAGTCCTAATCAACTCCAACTATGGAGGGGACCCTTAAATGCTCTAAAAAAGCGCCATCTGGTACTTGTTTCCATGCAAAGCCTATCCTTGATAGAGCATCTGCTTCCTCATTTTCTGCTCGAGGGATGTGTTGAACCTCAAAACCCTCGAACGATTTAGATAGTTCATCCACAACAGCTTTGTATACTGCCATGTGCTTGTTTGCGTTGCAGATATCAGACACTTGTTGAGCAACTAAATCTGAGTCTCCGTAACACATGAGTCTTGATATGCCAATGTTTTTGGACATGCGTATTCCATGTAGCAATGCTTCATACTCGGAAATATCGTTGGTTGTTGTGAAGTGTATTTGCAACACATAGAACAGCTTATCTCCTTGGGGTGATTTGAGCACCACGCCAGCCCCCGAGCCTCCTCGTGCTTTTGATCCGTCAAAGTGAAGGGTCCAAAATTCCAAGTCTGGAGGACATGTGTTTTCTGCCGTCTCTGTCCAATCAACAACAAAGTCGGCAAGTATTTGGGACTTGATTGTTGTACGTCGTTTGTACTCAATGTCGAAAGCTGCAAGCTCTATTCCCCACTTTGCGACATGTCCTGTGGCATCGCGGTTATTGATTATATCTCGCAGGGGAGCGGTGCTCACCACTATGATCTTGTGCTCTTAAAAATAGTGGCGTAGCTTTCTGTATACAAAGAACACTCCATAGGCTAGCTTTTGATGATGTGGGTACCGTTGTTTTCATTCTGTCAGGATCTCACTCAGGTAATAAGTTGGTCGTTGCACCTTATGCTCGTGGCCTTCTTCCTCGTGCTCGACTACTATTACCACACTTATGACCTTGTTGGTCACTGCAATGTATAACATAGGTTCCTGAGGTTCTGGCGCTGCGAGAACTGGTGGGCTTGAAAGTAGATCTTTCAAACTTTGCAGGGCAGTTTCGGCTTCTTGGGTCTAGACAAATTTGTCGGTTTTTTTCAAGTGTTTGTATAAAGGTGCGGCTCTTTTGCCGAGTCGGCTGACGAACCGACTCACTGCCACAATGCAACCAGTGAGACGCTACACGTCCTTCAGGTGAGTTGGCCTGGAAATATTTAGTATAGCCTTGATTTTATCCCGGTTCACCTCTATGCCTCGCTTAGAGACAATGAAATCTAACTATTTTCCGGCTGGAATTCCAAAGAAACACTTCTTCGGATTTAGCATCATACTGAATTTTTGTAGACTAGCAAATGTTTTATCCAAGTCGAAAATTAGAGTTTCCTTCTTTTTGGACATATCTGCTATGTCGTCTACGTATACGTGGACGTTGCGTCCGATTTGGTCGTTGAGACAACATTGCATAGTACATTGATATGTTGCTACTGTGTTCTTTAAGCCAAAAGGCATAGTTTTATAGTAGAAGGTTCCAAAAGGAGTGACGAAAGATGTCTTAGTTTGATCTGACTTTTTCATCGGTATTTGGTGATATCCGGAATATGCGTCGAGAAAATAGAGTAGTTCCGATCCTGTTGTTGAGTCGATAACTTGATCGATTCGTGGCAAAGGAAACGGATCTTTTGGGCATGCCTTGTTCAAAGCGGTATAATCAACACATATCCTTAAATCAATGGTGTCCTTTTTATGGACGATTACAGGATTTTTCACCCAATCTATATGGATGACCTCTGTTATGAAATCCACTAATTCTAGTCAGGCTAATTCCTTGGCTATTGCTTTGCGCTTTTCATCACCAACCCGTCGTAAGGACTGTTTGACGGGTTTAGCGTCAAGGTAAACATTAAGAGAGTGCTCGGCAAGTTCCCTAGGTACTCCGATCATGTCAGAAGGCTGCCATGCGAAGATATCACTATTAGCTTTGAGGAACTCGATGAGCGCTCTTTCCTATGCGTGGCCTAAGCCTACCCCTATGTTCGTCGTCTTGGAGGGAACATCTTCCTTCAGCGACGTTTTCTTTGTCTCTTCCGACGCCTTGAAATGCAAACTTGGCTTTAGCACCTCGTTCTTTGTAGCGGGCATCTCGGACAGATTGATGGTATTCTTGATCTCCTGGTATTCCTAGGCGTGCAGCACAGCTTCGGCGAAGGCAGCAGATCCTTCGTCACACTCTCGCAACTTCCTCGGATTTCCCCGTATGATGATTAGGCCCTTTGGACTTGGAAGTTTAATCATGTTGTAGATGTAACAGGGATGAGCCATGAACGCCTAGTAAGCCGGGCGTCTGAAGATGGCGTGGTAAGCACTTTTGAACGGTACCACCTCAAAAGAGAGTGGCTCGGTCCGGTAATTGTCTCGGGTTCCGAATGTCATGTCCAGAGTAATCTCACCCAGAGAATCCGCCTGTCTCCCTGGTACAATGCCATGGAAAGTTACACTGTTGTAACTCAACTGGCTCTCGTGTAGCTTCATGCGATGGAGCATCTCGATGTAGAGGATGTTAATGTTTCTTCCATCGTCCATGAGTGTTTTAGAAAACTCATAACCATCAATAAGAGGATTGATGACCAGAGGGTACTTTCCCCGACGACGTGTTTTCCTCTGGTGATCTGAGCGATCAAAGGTGATGGTTACATCCGACCAATCTAGAAACTGTGGAACAACCGAAACCGTGGCATTGAGCTCACGAAGAACCGCCTTCTTTTCTTTGGCAGGTTGGGATCCAAGGAAGCAGACGTATGCGTCTTTCTTGGTCGGAAAGGTCTTCTTTCCATCCGACTTGGGCTCTGCAGCGGTTTCCGCTTCTTCCATGTCGGAATCTTCCTTGGGCTCCTTTCCTTTCTCGGAATTTTTCTTTCCTTTTCGTCTCTTGGCTTTGTAGCCAGCGGATTCGTCTTTCTTGATGTTCTCATTGAAATGACACTCGACATTTGTGTGGGCAGATCCTCCGTTACTATCCAAGTGGTGCACACAGGGATTATTGGCAATGTCGGCTCAGGTATAGGTTCTTTTGGGTTGCTGATCTCCTCTGCCCTAGATTCGGGAAGTTCCACGTCCTCTACCCCGGCCGCCTCTGTGCCCTCCTCGTCCTCCAGATCTGAACGTTGTGTTGATAGCTGTGTTGTCCGGAGCCGGCTTTTCTTCCGAGGTGTTCTTGCGCTTCTGAGCTTGTTTTGGTTGTTTGGCCGCATTGGGATTGGCCAGAGTATTTAGCAGCCCTTCTGAATCATCATCGGCATCAGCATATTTGCTTATTGTCTCTATCATTTCTACCAAATCGGTGACATGTTCATGCTTCAGTATATGACGCAAAAGTCCGACTGGAAGTCCTGCAATAAAAGCTTCTATCCCAGTTTGCTCGTTTACTCCCTTGCAGGAGTTCTTCATGTCAATCCAGCGTCCGAGGTAATCCTGACAGGTTTCTCCAGGTCTTTTTGTCCAACGCTGCAAATCTCCGACTGTGCAGGGCCTCCTATATGTTCCCTCGAAGTTTGAAAAGAACACACGTTGCATATCACACCAGTTGTGAATTGAATTCTCTGGCAGTTCATTGAGCCATAATCGAGCCGTATTCCTCGGCATGAGTGGGAGAAATCCTAGAGCCAGGTATCTGGCCAAACTGCGCTGTCGTAGGGATGAATGTGTTTGGCAATACCAAAGTCAACCGGAAATTTGGTCTGACGTATGCATGGTCCAAAGAACTTGGGTTCCACATACACGTCTTCCTCCTCGTACCGCTGCGCCTCTATGTTTGATTCAATGCGATGGCGAGCGTCGTTTGGCGAGAGAGATATGCTCCTTGGAGGTTCACCGCTTCTGCGCGGTGGAGTCATATTTCTGCTTCTCCTTTCACCATTGCCGCCTCCACCCTGTGGCTTCCATGGCTACGTCGGGATCCTTCATGGTTGCTTCTAGGAGGCGATGGTGGCCCTGGTGGATTATTTCCGGCTGAGTTACGCGGTGGTGGCGGTGGAGCCTCATTATGCTGACTCTGATGACTATTTCTTCTGGCACCGTCCCTACTTGATTCAGGACGGTCCGGATCATCTCTTCGTCCGGCATTGCCAGCCGGATGGCTCGGTGGTGGCATCCTTAGCCGATCTTGCTCCTCTTGCTGGCGGTGTGTTTCTGGGTATTCTCTATAGCGGTTGTTTTGTCGATGAGGGACCATTGCCCTAATGGCGTCTTCGGATGCAGCCGGAATAACTCTTGCCCAATCACGTGTCGGTCGGCGGGAGTGGCTGTTTGAGCCGGTTCTTGAATTCTCTTCTTCTCCACGGGGACGATAGTGTTGATTCGTATCCCTGCTAAGACTTACATCGGCGCTTTGGTCAGCTCCAGTGTGGCAAAATTCGGACTTTGAGGCTAGCTTGCCACTAAATGACGCGGCCGTTTTCTACTGCTTTAACCCTTTGTCCAGCAACACAATGCACTGCTGGACTTGTTGTGGAGACGAATTGTTGGCGAGGATGGCTCGAGCTGCAGCAGTGTTTTCCAACGGCGTGTTGTAGACTCAGATCTTCTCTCTGTCCTTTCTGCTGAATAGATCTTTATGGATATCCGGGTTCTTGTTATCAAGAAACGGACCTCCTCTTGTCATGTTTGGGTGTCGCTTGAAATCTGACTGATACTTGGCAGGATCACTGTCTAACTGCTGTCTAAGCTCGACGATGCGCGCGGCTTCCTTGAGCTGAAACAGACGATGCTTTTCCAGGTCCTTAGCCCTTTTCTCCAGCGCCTCCAATATAAGATCTGAAGCCGTTGGGATTGGAATCGTGAGAGCATCTTTGTAGATTTAACACGCACCCTTGGTGACGACGTGTCCATCCATAGGAGGGTCGATCGGGGTGGTATTAATCGGATCTCCGTTCTGATTCTCCATCTCGATCTCTTCATCAACTTTTTCTTTGTTGGTTTCCTCGATGTCCGGTTCTGCCGGTGTCGGATTCTTGTTCTTCTTCTTCTTTGACCACCCAGTAGCCTTAACATGCGTACCAGTGGCAAAGACGGCTTTTGGTCCGGTACCGGGGGATAAAATTCCGTCGATACTTTCCGTCATGGTTGTATTGTGGACCTCGGAAGAATCTCCGGTGTCCATGTCATCCTGCGAGGTGTAGCTTTCATGCATGCTATCATATGGACTAGGAGAATTTTCCGGCTCACCTTGCATTTGCTTCGAGACGTGTTCTTTTTCATACTCCTCCATCTCTTTGTCAAAGTCTCGAAGTTCCTGCGACGTTATTGACTCCTGAGGGGAGCCAGGTAAGTCAGTGTTTTCTTTGATTGCGTCTAGGACCGAATCGCTACCGGCTCCAGCATCGAAATAGTCGGATCCAGAGCTTATGTGGTACACGAAACAGTGCTTCTTCCGGTTCATGTTCTTGAGGTAGTTGCACAGCTGGATTTCTGCCTCCTCCATCTCAAAGTTCTCCTTGATGTCGGTGATTGCTTCGTAATCGATGTAGGGGCGTTTCATCATGTCCTTTATCCTGTGCTTCAAGGGTAGTTTTTCTGCTATGACGTCCGGGAGGACGGATCCGTAGCGGATATATTCCTCATCCGTGTATCCGATCTCAGCAGGGAGGTCAGATCCGGATTCTTCTTCCACCTCTTCTTCCACTATAGGAGTTGGCTGGGTGGGTATGATTTTCTCCGAGATCTTGAACTCTTCCGCTTTTGCCAAAGTAGATCCGAATTTTTCTTCCGCCATGGTCATCACCTCAAGGGTGGGTTGGGCGGGATTAGCGAAACCGATATAAATATCGCTCTCACTGATGGACATGATCGTGTAGGTTGTCACGGGTTTCGAAGCCGGAATCCAGGTCTCGTCGAGAAGGACGAGGGGGACATCACTGGCGTAGACCCCGCGACCCATGGCGATAGTATCGCCGATTCCTGCACGCGCGGATTCCACCTGGAACGATGCTCCAAAGGTCATGAGCCCCATGGTGGGTGCCAACTGTCGTCGGATTGTCGACAAGTACGCCATAGGGGGTCCTAGTGGAGTTGGAAAGATGGGGTGTGAGACGTCGTATGTTCCAGGAGCGGTGAGCACAAGTTTACCCAGGTTCAGATCCGACTGTGATGATCGGATCCTACTCATGCTAGCAACCCAGTAATATATCGGCGTAAGCCGGATGTTACAATGGATTACAAGAGAGGTTCACCTGTGCGAGTTGATTGTTGTGGTTGTGTTATTGTGCCCTAAAGGATCCCATAGGGCTGGTTTATATAGTCACCAAGACATAGGGTTACAGGAGAGACCTATCCGGCTATGTTACAGAGTCGGTAACTAGATACAGCTTGGAATACAAGTAATACTACAGGCCTAAGTCGGTAACTCTTATGGGCCTTGTCATAGCCGGAACTGGATCCTCCTCTTTCTCTGACTGGGCCATCCGTGAAGAAAAGCTCTAACCTGTTGGTGGCCCACCCTAGTCAGCGAGTCCTATGGGTATACCCGAAAAGTATATCCCCTACACCGGGGAGCACGGCTCTCGCGGTGGTAGGGGGCAAGACCGAAGCGCCAGTCGGCCTTGATATTCTCCTTCGTGATCATCCACACCCACTCGTAGAGGCTAGCGAAGGGGGATCACGACGGGAGAGCCAGGTCGGATCTAGGCGGCCGGAGTAGTAGCACATTTTGTGCGCATGCTGCTGGAGGGGCATCATCAGCCGGGAGGCCCAGCTGAGCATCACGTCGATGCCAGTATGGCCGGCTATGACCAGCGCCCGCATCCGACGCAGCAACTCCTCTGCCTCAGGCTTGGAGCTGTAATATTTCTGCTCCCAGTTCACCCAAGTGGACTCGATGTCCTAGAAGGCGGGAAAGTTGAGGTGGTCGTTGGCGCCCAAGTTGCGTACGTAGAAGTACGTCGGCTGCCACAACTTGACCTTGTCATGCCGCCGGAACTTGGGGTAGCCGGTTTGGGCGCGCGAGTAGATGGAAGCGCCGCTGCAGGACACGAGCGGCCCCTTAGCGTACTGCACCTGCGGCCGAATGAGGACCAACCGGCACAACAGCCCGAGATCCGGCTGGATCCCAAGGTAGCACTCGCATAAGTCTACGAAGTGCGCGAGAATTCCAATTGCATTTGTGCCGAGATGGTGAAGGCGAAGGTCGAAGTGGGCGAGGAAAGTGAGAAAGAAGGCGCTGGCCGGGAAGGCCAGGCCACGCACGAGGTGCACGAGGAAGATGACGCGCTCGTTGGCTTGCGGCACCGACGAGATCTCGTCGGCCAGAGCAAGGTGTACGCCGACCTCGCCGGCGGTCGACAGCAAGCGGGCGCGCCGGTATTTTTCAATTTGCTCCTCCATGACGGAGGAGCCGCACCAGGCGCCGCAGCTCTCGGCCATCTCGTCGTCGGCGGTGCACGGTGGAGGAGGAACAAGAATAAAGGAAGGAGAAGAGGGAGCAGCGGGGGAGTGGCGATGGCCCGTTGCTCCGGCAGGCAGAGAACGAGCGGCGCCAGCGAGACAGGGGCGGTGGGAGCTCGTCGGTGGCATGGGCGCAAGGAAGCAGCAAGAGTTAGAGGGGCGCAGTAGCTTCGGTGGCAAGGAAAAGGGGAGAAAATGGCGAGTGCAGGGCAACAACGCGGCTCAGGCGGTACTTAAGGGCCGGGCAGGCCAACCATCGGCTCGCCACATGGCAGAACCGCACACCCCCATCAAAGGCTGGATAGTTTGCACCGGCGCAAGATGCACAGAGGATCTAGGGCGCGATAGGTGAGGCGCCGGCGACGGCTCCCGAGGCGGCGCCTGACACGATGCGTCGTTGCACGTCGCAGCAGTCATCACCACGCGCGTGGCTGACGTCCGTGATGACGTAGCCAAGCAGCTCAACCGCTAGAACTCAGCCGGGAAAATTCAAACTAGATTTTGGATCCCGTGCACATTTCGCCTAAGGGTGGAATCTACGCGTGCTCGAGGGCTAGTGTCAGGGGGATCACCCCTGGGTAGGCTAACCGGACAAGATGCAGAGGCAATGTAACTGCCAGCCGGCTGACCCGGCCGGATGTAAAAACCCAAGAGCAGGTCATAAAGAAGACCAGACGCATAGCAAGCTAGCAAACCAATCAGCCGGATAAAGAGCACTCCTAAAGGCGTCTAGCCAGCTAGATCACACCAGCCGGATAGAGCAAGACAAGCCAAGGACGAACCGGCAAAGCCATCAGCCGGATAAGATAGCAAAGTCCAGACACTTAGCCGGATGAGACCAACCACCCGGACAAGATAGAGCAGCGGCCTAGGACAACCTAGCCGAACATTCAAGCCAGACGGATGATGTAGGGCACATTGCTCCGCAACCCTAGTAGACAGAGGACAGACAAGAGGACAGAGGCAGCGACACCAACGCCAGAGGAGATGACCCATACCCGTGTCGGGCGGGAACAGGAGCCGCCGCCCGTGTTGGCCAGGGCGGCCTCCACTATTTCCGTGCCGGCCGGGGGGCGGCCACCACTATTTACGTCCCGGCCAGGGGGTGCGGCATTATGCAAGACATCAAGGAGGCTAGATACTGTGCTAGAATAGTCGGTTGGGCCCGCCTGTGGGACCCGCCAGTCGGCTGAGTCTTTGCCCATGCCGCTTCGGCCTATATAAGGGGCGGAAGGGGCATTGTAGCAAGGGTTGATCTCTTCTTCTTCTAGCTAGGCACAGATACAGCTTGAGGAGCCCTTGTAGTCCTTCGTGTTCATCCATATAGTTAGATCGGCAGGAGTAGGGGTGTTACCTCACCACGAGGGCCCCGAACCTGGGTACTTCTTGTGTCCCCGACGCATGCTTGTGCCCAATCCCGCCTGTGGACGTCGTCGCTCGCTTCCCTACTCGCTCCCACACCACGAACTAGCCTGCTCAGGCACTGCCATTTCCATAACAACGACAAGGTTTATTTAGTGCAAGAAATAAAATATGCCTTCAAGTTCGTGAGAGCTTTAATCATTAATTTTCACATAACAAAAATTTAATTTCGAAAATAAACAAAAACATGAATATACTTGGAATGGTGTAACACACCATGCATAGGAATTTATAGTGGACTCTTTGGAATAACTTGGTTTCTTGGGAGTTGGATGCACGAGTAGAGCTCATACTCAGTACAGGTGGAAGCTAGCAAAAGACTAGGAGCGACCAACTAAGAGAGCAATAATGGCCATAATCATGCGGAGCGACAAAACATTATTAATCAAAGCATAAAGTGATATCAAAAACTAAATGATCATAAAGTCTAAGGTGACTAGTTCATAGTCATAACATGGTGTAGCATGTGCCAAGTCAACCCAAATAAAGCATCAAAGGAGAATACCATAATATTATGCTTTTGTATGCTAAAACAATGCATGATTATTCCATGGAACATTAAGCAATATCAATTGTTTGAAACAAGTCATGCTATAACAATAATCACTAAGCATATGGTCAAAGCAACATCTAACATGACCTGATAAACTCTAAGTCACAGTCAAAACAAGCTTCTTTTTGTACCACCATAAGTATGAAACATTCTACTCTTTTCCAACACCAATCAACTTATTTGAAACAACTCACAAAGATAATAATCAATAAAGACTAGAGAGCATGTCTCACCTAACTACAAAGAAGAACTAAAAAGTTCTAAGCAAAAATAATAAGAAAACTAAAGCTAAACGCAGTGCTAGCAAAAGAGAATACTCACAGAACAATAAGAGTGAAAACTAAAGTGTTCTAGGCAATTAATAATAGGGTGTGACTTCTCCAAAAGAAGTGTGCTGGGGTACAACCAACTTATTGCGGCAAACAAAACAAAATAAAACTAAAAACAAAAACAAAGACGCTCCAAGAACAACACACAGTGCATGACTCAAAAAATATACTGTCTTGAAAGAAGAGCTAAGATTTATGTTGATGAAGAAGGGGATGCCTTGGGCATCCCCAAGCTTTGATGCTTGTACCTCTTGAATATTTCTTGGGGTGACATGGGTGGCATCCCCAAGCTTGAGCTTTTGTACATACCTCATCTCATCATACCATTCTCTCCCTACACTTGAAAATTTTCCTCATACAAAACTTCACACAATCTTCATTAGCAACATTAGTGTATTCAAGATAATAAGCCTTTGGGTTCAGTTTCAACTCAAGTAAATCTTCCATTAACACATAGGCCACTGTAGCAACTCCTTTTAAAATCTCAGGTGATCAAAGAGAACTCAAAAAGAAACTGATTAAGAGGCAAATGCAAATAATAGCACAAATCTGTCAAAACAAACCAGCAGGTAAAGACCATTTTTTTCGAAACTCTTCTGTTGCTCAAATATAAAAGTTACAAACTAATGAAAGTTGGGTAAATACCAAGGGAATGCACACACAAAATTTCAGCTCAATCCGACGTACTGTAATTTTTCACGATTTTTTACAGTGAAGCACAGAAATCTGTTTTGGGACAGCAACTTCCCCAAATCTTACTTCCCTCTCATTAGAGGCTATTCTTGGCACAAAAACAAAACAAACAGGATAAGGAGAGGTTATTACAGAGGTAAAAACTTCCAAGACTCAACAAAAGAAAAATTACAGAAATAAAACAATGGGTTATCTCCCATAAGCGCTTTTCTTTAATGCCTTTTAGCTAGGCTTGATAGTTTAAGAAGATGCTCACATAAGAAATATGAATTGAAGTAAAAGAGCATCAAGAAGCAAATTCAAAACACATTTAATTCTAACCCACTTACTATGCATAGGAATCTTGGACGCAAATAAATTCACAAAGAACAAAGTGACAGGCATAGGAAGATAAAACAAGAGTAACTTCAAAACTTTCAACACATAGAGAGGTGTATTAGTACCATGAAAACTTCTACAACCATGTTTTCCTCTCTCATAATAATTTTCGGTATCCTCATGAATAAACTCAACAATATAACTATCACATAAAGTATGATTTTCATGATCTACAAACACATATGTTTTATCAAACTCAAAAATAGTGGGATTAAAACCTCCAAACCCATGTTTAACAATTTTATAACAAGATGACTCATCATTCTCAAGAGGTATGGGGTTCCAAGATAAAGTCAAGACCCCTCCAATATCATTTTGAATAGTAGTACAATTAATATTATCAACCAATATAGAACCATCATCTAGAGCTTTATCATAAACATTTTCTAAGCAAAACTCTTTAGTACCATGTATTTTGAAGTTAGGCACAAATAAAGGATTATCATAAGATTTATCAAAATAGCATGGATTATCATAGATAACATGAGCATAATTATTATCACAAGTTTTACCCATAGTAAATATTTCAAAAGAATCCACAAGAACATAACATTCATCCTCCTTTGGTAAGCATGGGGGACAATCAAATAATGTAAGGGATAAAGAGTTACTCTCATTAGAAGGTATGCATGGGTAGCTAATCCATTCTTCCTCCTTTTGTTCATCACTCTCCTCCTCTTTTTCATCTAATGAGCTTTCAGGTTCAGCAATTTCTTCTTCCACAGGTTCCTGCAAATTGTGGACACATCCTTGTGCATGACTGAGTCTCTCTTTATAATAAATGATATAACAATTATTGCTAAAATTTTCTATTCAATAATCAAGGATAGAAGAGACCATATCTTTAAGGTCTTTACAAGCAACACAGGTTTCATAATTTTTATACATGAAGGATTCTATTTCAGAAGCTCCTATAAACAAAACAAATTGTTCTACTTCTTCAAATCCAAGATGAATATAGTTATTCAAATGATAGTTTGCAATTAAAACTTCTTTACTAAAGCCACATTGGAATTTAAGATGTTTAGTATCCTGTTTAGAGCACCAATTTATCTCATGGTGTTTAAGCAAAATTTTAGAAATTTGATCCAACCTTTTTAACACGCCTCTCATGACTTTACCCTTATATGATTCTCTATACTTCATAAAATATTCCATAGAGGTTCTACCATGTTCTTCCATAACAACAGTTTTTAGATTTTCGGATTTTCAATTTTTTATGGATTTTCGAGTATATAAGAAAAATAAAACAAGACAAAAAAAACTAGGCAAAAGTAAACTAAACAAAACACAACTAAGAAGAAATAAACTGAGCTCAAATAAACTAGACAAGAAAAAATAAAATAAAAACAGAGAGACAGGTAAATTGTACTCCCAGGTGAACTTAGGGACCAACATAATGAGCTAAGAACAAGGTAACAACTAAAGAAGGAACTAGTTTTTTGTGTTTTTATATAAACAAACAAACAAAACAAAGCTAAAGAAACAAAGCAAAACAAAAACAAAGTACAGAGGTTGCTTGTGAGAGACTCCCCTTGCAGAAATATTCTTACTCCCAGAAAAGCTTTTTGACGAGGAGGGAGAGATTGAAGTTGTCATGTGTCTCCCCGGCAACGGTGCCAGAAATTCTTGATGCGGCTTGGTTACTATAGAGCCTGTTGGGAGACCACAAGAGCAAGGTGTGATGAGCACAACAGCAAGTTTTCCCTCAGTTGTGAAACCAAGGTTATCGAACCAGTAGGAGAAAGGAAACAACTCCCAAGGTGTTTCTAGCAACGTGGAACCTTCACAACACAACCACAATACTTTGCCCCAACTCACAGTGAGGTTTTCAAGCTCACCGGTTTGCTGAAAACAGAGGATTAAACATATAGTGTGGAAGAAAGTAATTGTTTGTAGTAGTTGTAGAAAGTAAACAATATGAAGTAGATTGAATATCAGTGGGAAGGAATGAACCGGGGTCCACAGTTCACTAGAGTTGTTTCTCCATAAGATAAATAATATGCTGGGTGAACAAATTACAGTTGGGAAATTGACAGATTGAGAATGCATAACAATGCATGTACTTGTCATAATGATTTCTGTGAGATTCGTTTTGGCATTACAACATAATACATAGATTGTAATTCAAATGCATCTATGACTAATAATCCACCTCCGGGATATCATCCGAACAACCATCCGATATTAAGTTGCAAGCAACAGATAATTGAATAAACCAAAGTGTGTACAGTAAACAATACAATTGCCCTTGGACAAAGGATTGTTGTTTCTTCCCTAGTAGCAAAAACACATCTATAACCTTAGAGGTTCCTGTCGCTCCCCCAGATTACTAGAGGCATTAACCTACTATCGAGCATAAGATACTCCCTCTTGGAGTCACAAGCAAATACTTGGCCAGAGTAGCTACTAGCAACGGAGAGCATGCAAGATCACAAATAACATAGACATGATAGAATCAATAATCAATCTTGATGTCATACTCAATATCCATTAGATCCCAACAAACACAACATGTAGGATTACAAATAGATGATCTTGATCATGATAGGCAGCTCACAAGATCTAAACGACCATCTAGCTACTGTTATGGACCCATAGTCCAAGGATGAACTACTCATGCATCACTCCGGAGGCTGGCATGGTGATGAAGAAGGCCTCCAGGATGATCTCCCCTCTCCGGTAGGGTGCCGGGAAGAGCTTTAGATCCCTCTCGATCTAGGGACGATGGTGGTAGCGGCTACGGAGTTCGTCGTGGATTTCTCTTCGGGTACTTCGGGTTTTCTCCTCGGGGGGTTTATATAGGCGAAGGGGCAAGGTCGGTGGACGCCCGAGGGGCTCACACCATAGGGCGACACGACCTAGGGTGGACCCGTGCGGCCCCCTGGTGCGGCTGCCTCATGGCGCTCCTTTGTCTCTCCTTCAGACTACGTGCAGTGTCTGAAAAATAGGAACTTTGGCTTTGGTTCCATACAATTCCGAGAATATTTCTTTACCTGTTTTTTTGAAACCAAAAACAGCAGAAAACAGGAACTGACACTGTGGCATCTTGTTAATAGGTTAGTTCAAGAAAATATATAAAAATGCCTCAAAGTGTAGACAAAACATAAGATAGTTGGTACAAAACAGGCATGGAGCATAAAAAATTATAGATGTGTTTACAACGTATCATAGGACGTTGAATATACCAAGAGCAGGCCTCATCAATAGGAGTTTGAATAAATCGAGTAGATTTAACCTCATCCTCAGTATATATTAAGACGAAAAGTCTCACGTGTTTCTTCGAAGAACCCTACATGCTCATACGTATCCTCATCCTCCAAAAAAATTAGCATGCAAAAGATCCAGCGGCATGGGGTTAATATCATACCCATCAAGGTTGTTGGATTTTAAATAAGCGTCCATGGGTGGACCAGAATTGTTTATAGCTTCAAGCTGGATTATATGTCGGTACTCGCCCATGGTGTTTACCTAAAACTAGTAAACAACTTTAGTAGAACCATTAGTAGAATAAGCAACTAAGAACAAAGACCAAAAGCGCTTAGGTCCCTGGCAACGACGCTAGAAAATAGCTTGATAACTACATGTGCACAAATCAATTATAGCTAGTTTCAAATAAGAGTATCAAATCTATAGAGAGCTATCTGGTTAAGGTCTTTATGCCCCTTGTCACTATCTACCAAAGGATACTTGTAAGCGGTCTTTGATTTTAAGTAAAGGGTGTTTGAAAGGTTTTTGGTTTGTGTGCAAAAAAGTAATAAAACAAGTAAAGAAAAGAAAGTAACAAAACCATTGGAAAAGGCATTGGAACTCAATAAGGCTAAAGCATTCTCTAAGATATAGGATACACCGCTAGCATGTGATAATTAATCATAATTAGGATAGTCTATTTCTTTCGGCATGATATGTGTGGAGAGAATTTCATAATAAGATGTTCACTACAAGACTCATGGCAGTCGCTTTCTTGTGTCAGGTAATGAGGCCATCTCTAAAAAACCACTGCGATGCTTGAGAGAAGTCACTCATACAAACCACCACAATTAAGGGTTTCCCCATGGATATCGTAATTAGCTTGGTGAATCACTCTTCATTCTACCTTTGACCGTTCAGGTTATAAGCCAATGCTTGTAGTCACAAAAGTAACACTAGAGATACTCACAAACACGTCCTAAGGGTATCACCCTCTCTTTAGACCCGGAGGGAAATGATAGCTGGTCTACTACACATACCATCTAAAGATAGAGATCAAACACAATATCATAAATCAATGGATCATGAACCAAAGTAATAGATTATCTTTATTTCATTTCATAATAACGCTAGGGTTTCTCCATCTCCCCAAGAACAAAGGGAACTACTCACACATGGACGCAATCAACAATATCATCATATTCAAATGGATGTATAAAAGTATGGAGATAAATCTAGTGCAAACACAATTGAATTTGGAATTACAACACGATCTAAAGTATGGAAGAGGGGAATAGTAATGGTGATAGAGGTGTAGTGGTTGATGATGAAGGGGATGATGTGATGTCCTCTGATGATGTGAGGTAGCAGGCATTTTCCCTTCTCCTAGTTCCTCCTCCAGATCCCTTTCTGACGTGGTATTTCGAGGCTAGGAGTTTCTATGAATGTTGGATCTCAGATCCGTCTTTGCATGGTGAGAGTATTTTGACGAGACGGACGTGCTGACAGTTGGTATGGGCGGACGGTATGGGTAAGATCCGCCTGTACCACTAGTCATTAAGCCCTCTATAGCCTTCCTCCATGTTTGCTATTCTCCCATATGTGAGTAAAAATCAATTAAATGACATTTATCACTTAGAAATATCATATTACTACATAATATGACAATCCCAATTGATATGTTCACAAGATACTTAATAATTCGGGATCCTATTGAAACAAGGAAAAAAGGTACGCGCGACCGCAATAAAATACCAAAAATCCTACTCTACTTGTGCCAAAACATAAAGTAAATATGCTTCAATTTTTGACTCATCAAAGGCGACAACCAAAACCTTCATAGTAAGGTTGAGATCAAACTCCACAACTCAATTGGAGGGGCCCTAACAATGCCTTGGAGCTTTAAAAGACCAAATACTAGCTCTAAAGGCACCCAGATGCTCTTAGGATTCCAAGAACACAAGACCAATAAATTCACAATTTATACAAGGGGAAATACAAATTCCTTTGGTGAGAACATAGATCTAGGTTTCCTCCACTGAATCCTAGAAGTGCATCAAGATTTGTTGGCTAGTGAGGGAGATCCAGGGCTTCAAAGCTTGCATTCGTGGACGAGAGAGAATGTCTGGATGAAGAAGCTCCTCCAAGGTAGGTGGAGGGGTATTTATAGCCCCTCCCTAAGTACGACCATTGTAGGCCACTAACACTGAAAATTCCGTCCATTGGGCGGAATTTACAGCCCATCGTTGAAGCTTCCAACATGACAGAAATTTCTAGCCCCCATACAAAAAGGAACACCTCATTTAGTTAGCAAAAAATGAAACATCAGCAAGAGATAATTTCCGGGCGAGACGGAAATTTATCAAGGGGTCATAAATTCTGGTGATGAGGGGCGGAATATCCTCCCCCTTGAATTTTCAATAGCCCAAAAAATTATGGCCAAATTTCGGGTCAAATTACCCGTGGCCATACTAAGAGGAACACCATTTTTCCTTAGCAAAAATTCAACACGGCGAAGAGTGAGAGAATTTTTGGGGACGGCAAAAATTTCCAGGGGTTGAAAATTTCGGCTCTGTGAGGGAGGAATATCCGCCCCCCATGAAAATTTCAGTCAATAACATAATATTTATTTCTCCCACAAACTTCTGTAGAACTATGTGATTATATCTAGTAAGAACAAGTGTACACTTGAGCACAAGATTAGATATTTTTTATGTTGTATTCAAACACCCAAAACCAATCCATTGGGAAATGCTCTTTCAGGAGCAATTTACATTGTTGTGTGACAATGTCAAGAGTTGAGGAGATGAAACCTTGGCTCTAGATTTTTACCTAGCACAAATCAAGCAAAGAGCAGTTAGATCCTGTTCCAAAAGAGCATTCATATGATGCCTGCAAGAAGGGATTTATGGAATGACGCATGGCACTAATTTGCATAGATGGATACCACATTAAGACTAGGTACAAGGGGGATTTTCCATAAACAATTGATATTGATCCTAGTGTATGCATATATCCAATTATAATGGGGCTACTTGAGGTAGAGTGCACAAACTAGTGGGAATCGTTTCTAACCACATTGAGAGATGATGTGAACATTACAAGCACTTCTAAATTCACAATTATGAGTGACAATAAGAAGGTTTTTTACTTATCCACACTTGTACCAAATATCTTTCTATTTTTACTGGATTTTCCTAACTAAAAAATAGAAGAACATATTATGTTAGAAGAAACCACATCAAGATGGCCCAACGATAGAGGAAAAAAATTCACAACCTATAAGAGGAAGACATATAAATATCCCATACAACACTAGGCTTGGAACAACATATTGATGGGTTTCGCGGCATAGTAAATCAAAATTTTCTATGGAGCGAACAGAGGGAAAGCCAAGATCTAATCTAGGAGATGCAAACAACGAGAGAGATTGGATTAGATCTTCATACCCTTGAAGATTCGCACAGCGGAACGTTCGTCGGAACGTGGGTGATGTAGTCGTACTCGCTTCTCCTCCTCGCGATCCGATCCGATCTAGCACCACAAGTGGCGGTGCCTCCGTGAGATGCACACGTGCAGCACCTCGACGTCTCCTCCTTCCTCGGACCAGCAAGTATGGTGGAGAGATAGATTGGATCTACAACACGACGGCGTGGTGTATATGGTGAATTTCTGCAGCAGGGCTTCGCCTACAAACAGTCGGGAGGGAGAGAGGAAAGCTAGCAAGGCGGCTAGGGTTTGGAGGAGAGGTGTGGGGGGTTGGTGCGCCCCCACCCCTCTTTATATAGAGGGGGGCGCAGCCCTAGCCCCTCCCCCAAGCCCAAAGGATAAGGAGTGGGGGGCATGGACTCTCCCCTCTTCTAGAAACCCTATCTCTAGTTTAAACGATTTAAACTCTCTAGGATCGGCTGGGCCCTATGGGGCCTTGTGCCCCTGGCCCAATGCGGCCAGGACACTCCCTCATAGGCCCATGCCCCCTCCCGGAAGGTGGGGCCACGTTGGTCCCCTTCCGGAAGGTTCTAGAATCTTCCGGTACAATACCGATTAACCCGGAACAATTCCGAACTCCAAAAACTGCACTGCCTTATATGAATCTTATTCTCCGGACCATTCCGGAACCTCTCGTGATGTCCCGGATCCCATCCGAGACTCCGAACAAAAATTCATAAACCAATTATCCAATCTATCCTAGCGTCGAGATACGTTAAGTGTGTGACCCTGCGGGTTCGAGAATATGCAGACATGATCTTCTATCAATAATCAACAGCGGGGTCTGGGCACCCATATTGACTCCCACACATTCATCGATGATCATATCGGATGAGCCACGATGCCAGGATTCAATCAATCCCATATATATATTCCCTTCGTCTCGCGATATTTTACTTGCCCGAGATTCGATCGTCAGTACCGTCATACCTAGTTCAATCTCGTTCACAGCAAGTACTTTACTCGTTCCGTAATCCGATATCACTTTGTGATTAACTACTTAACCACATGCTTGCAAGCGGTGTTGATATCGATTACCGAGTGTCCCGAAGTATATATCTCTCCGACTTGGGAGGGACAAATTCCATCTCGATACATACAACCCAACAGATACTTTTCGATCACCTGAGAGACACCTTTATGATCACCCTCTCATAGGATGACATTTGATGACCTCAAAGCTTTCTTCCGATACCAGGGAGTTGTATTATCTCATGGTCTAAGGAATACAATATTTGACATAGAAAAAGCTTCGCAAAGATGAACACGATGATACGATCTAATTGCTTCGCTTAGTTTGGGTCTGTCCATCATATCATTCTCCTAATGATATGATCTCATTATCAATTGACAACTCATGTCTATGGTTAGGAAACCTTAACCATCATTGATCAATGAGCTAGTCCTTAGAGGCGTACCAGGGACACGGTGTTGTTCACAAACCACACAAGTATTAATGTTTCCACTTAATACAATTCTAGCATGGAATATAAACTTTATCATGAACAAGAATTATAATAATAACATCTTTATTATTGCCTCTAGGGCATAATTCCAACAGTCTCCCACTTGCACTAGAGTCAATAATCTAGTTTACATCTGGCAACAATCTCACACCCATGGCACTGAGGTGTTGATCATGTTTTACACGTGGAAGAGGTTTAGTCAATGGATCTGCGACATTCAGATCCGTATGTACTTTGCTAATCTTCAGATCTCCATCTGCTATATAATCTCGGATTATATGAAACTTGCGGTTGATATGCTTGGTCTTTGGATGATATCTTGGTTCCTTAGCGAGTGCTATGGCGCCAGTGTTGTCACACAATATCTCCAGTGGGTCCAATGCACTTGGAACCACGCCAAGCTCAGTGATGAAGTTTCTGATCCAAACTCCTTCACTTGACGCTTCTGCAGCAGCCATGTATTCCGCTTCCACTGTAGATCCCGCGATCACGCTTTGCTTGCAGCTTCTCCAGCTCACAGCTCCTCCATTCAAAATATAAACGTATCCTGTCTGAGATTTGGAATCATCCTTGTCGGTGTCGAAACTAGCATCGACGTAACCTTTTACGACAAGCTGTTCATCACCCCCATAGACTAAGAACATTTCTTTAGTTCTATTTAGGTACTTTAGGATGTTCTTCACGGCTGTCCAGTGTTCCACTCCTGGATCACTTTGATATCTGCTCGTCAAACTAAGAGCATTGGACATATCCGGTCTAGTACACAGCATGGCATACATGATGGAACCTATGGCCGAGGCATAAGGCACTTTGCTCATAGCTTCCCTATCATTTACCGTAGCTGGACACTGAGCCTTGCTCAATATCTTACCTGACAACATAGGCACTGAACCTTTCTTTGCCTTATCCATTCTGAACGTTTTCAGAACTTTGTCTAGGTATGTACTCTGGCTTAAAGCTATCAGGCGTCTTTGTCTATCTCTATAGATTTTGATGCCCAATATATAAGCAGCTTCACCTAGGTCTTTCATTGAAAAACACTTGTTCAAATAACTCTTCACATCGTTAAGCATGTTGATGTCATTTCCAATAATCAATATGTCATCCACATACAGTACCAGAAACGTCACCGAGCTCCCACTCACTTTCTTATAGATACAAGCTTTGTAGCAATTTGGAAAAAATCCAAAACTCTTGATCACTTGATCAAAGCGAAGGTTCCAACTCCGAGATGCTTGCTTCAGTCCATAAATGGAACGCTGAAGTTTGCATACTTTACTAGCATCCTTAGGATCGACAAAACCTTCGGGTTGCATCATATACAACTCTTCATCAATGTTCCCATTGAGGAAAGCAGTCTTGACATCCATCTGCCATATTTCATAATCATGAAACGCAGCAATTGCTAATAAAATCCGAATGGACTTAAACATCGCTACGGGAGAGAAAGTCTCATCGTAGTCAACACCTTGAACTTGTCGAAAACCTTTTGCGACAAGCCGTGCTTTATAGACGGTAACATTACCATCCGCGTCTGTTTTCTTCTTGAATATCCATTTGCACTCAACGGCCTTTCGGTCGCTAGGAGGATCCACCAAAGTCCATACTTGGTTTTCGCTCATGGATCCCAATTCGGATTTCATGGCTTCCAGCCATTTCTCAGAGTCTGGGCTCATCATCGCTTCCTCATAGTTCGTAGGTTCACTGTCTTCTACCAACAAGACAGTCAAGACAGGGTTGCCGTACCACTCAGGAGGGGCACGCGACCTTGTCGACCTGTGACGTTCAGTAGCAGCATCGTCCGAAGCTTCATGATCCTTGTCATTAGCTTCCTCTATTGTTGGTGCAGGCGGCACTGGAACAATTTCAGGTGCTGCGCTACTCTCCAATTCAAGAGAAGGTTCAATAACCTCGTCTAGCTCTACTTTCCTCCCACTCACTTCTTTCGAGAGAAACTCCTTCTCAAGAAAGGAACCGTTCTTTGCGACAAACACTTTGCCTTCGGTTCTGTGATAGAAGGTATACCCAATAGTTTCCTTAGGGTATCCTATGAAGACGCATTTCTCCGCTTTGGGTTCGAGCTTGTCCGGCATCAACTTCTTGACGTAAGCTTCGCATCCCCAAACTTTAAGAAACGACAACTTAGGTTTAGCACCAAACCACAGTTCATACGGTGTCGTCTCAACGGATTTAGATGGAGCCCTATTTAAAGTGAATGCAGCGGTTTCTAATGCATAACCCCAAAATGATAACGGCAAATCAGTAAGAGACATCATTGATCGGACCATATCTAATAGGGTTCGATTCCGGCGTTCAGACACACCATTGCGCTGTGGTGTTCCGGGTGGCGTGAGTTGTGAAACGATTCCACTTGCTTTAAGATGCGTGAGAAAATCATAACTCAAATATTCACCTCCACGATCGGATCGTAGAAACTTAATCTTTCTGTTACGATGGTTCTCCACTTCATTCTGAAATTCCTTGAACTTTTCAAATGTTTCAGATTTATGTTTCATTAAATAGATATACCCATATCTACTTAAGTCATCGGTAAAAGTGAGGAAATAGCGATATCCACCGCGCGTCGAAACACTCATCGGTCCGCATACATCGGTATGTATGATTTCCAACAAGTCCGCTGCTCGCTCCATCATACCGGAGAACGGGGTTTTGATCATCTTGCCCAAGAGGCATGGTTCGCATGTGTCAAATGATTCAAAATCAAGAGACTCCAAAAGTCCATCAGAATGGAGTTTCTTCATGCGCTTTACACCAATATGACCTAGACGACAGTGCCACAAATAAGTAGTATTATCACTATCTACTTTGCATCTCTTAGCCTCAATGTTATGGATGTGTGTTTCATCCCTTTCGAGATTTAGAAGAAATAAACCATTCACAAGAGGTGCATGATCATAAAATATGTTACTCATATAAATAGAACAACCATTATTCTCCGATTTAAATGAATAACCGTCTTGCAATAAAAACGATCCAGAAATAATGTTCATGCTCAACGCAGGCACATAATAACACTTATTAAGGTTTAAAACTAATCCCGAAGGTAAAACTAAGGAGAGCGTGCCGACGGCCATCACATCAACTCTTGATCCGTTGCCAACGCGCATCGTCACCTCATCCCTCGCAAGCCGCCGTCTATTCCGTAGCTCCTGTTTCGAGTTACAAATATTAGCAACTGAACCGGTATCAAATACCCAGGCACTACAACGAGGGCTAGTAAGGAAAACATCAATAACATGTATATCAAATATACCTTTGATGGTGCCAGCCTTCTTGTCCGCTAAGTACTTCGGACAGTTGCGCTTCCAGTGACCCTTGTCCTTGCAATAGAAGCACTCAGTGTCGGGCTTAGGACCAGACTTGAGCTTCTTCTTAGCAGGGGCATTGCGCTTGTCGCCGCCCTTCTTGAAGGGTTTCTTTGCTCCCTTACCTTTCTTAAAGGAGGGCTTGTTGACCATCAACACATGATTATCCTTCTTGATGTCCACCTCTGCAGCCTTCAGCTTTGCGAAGAGCTCGGTGATCGTATCAGTGGAACCAATCTGATTATGAGTCACTACAAAACTTTTGTAGCTGGGAGGGAGTGATTGCAGAACCCTGTCAATATTGAGCTCCTCTGGAATCGTGCATTCCAGTTGCTCAAGCCGTTGAGTGTAGCCCGTCATCTTAATGGCGTGCTCACTAACGGAACTCCCTTCCTCCATCTTGCAGTTAAAGAACTTCTCGGAGATCTCATATCTCTCAGAACGGGCCTGAGTCTGAAACATTGTTTTCAGCTCCTCGAGAATCTCAAAGGGCCCGGGATACTCTTCAAAACGATTTTGAAGCTCCGGTTCCATAGCAAACAACATGGTTCTCTTAATCACACCATAATCATCTTTACGCGACTGATAGACAGCTTTCTCATCAGCCGGCGCAGTTGCAGCAGGGGGGTCACCTAACGCTTTCCCAAGGACATAGTCCTTTTGTCCGCCAGACAGAATGATTCTTAGATTGCGGAACCAATTGGTGAAGTTAGACCCATTGTTTCTAAGCTTTTCTTTCTCAGCAAAAACGTTGAAGTTGAAGTTGGACTTGGCCATGTGATCTACAGTATTTGCAAGTACAATTTAGACTATGTTCATGATAAATAGTTCAACTTAATCAAATTACTAGATGAACTCCCACTAAATTCAACATCCCTCAAGTTGTTTAGTGGACACGATCCAAATTCACCACACCTAATCCGATCATCACGAGAAGAGATGTGGTTTCAATGGTGGACAACAAAGTGTCGATCATATCACTCATATGACTCATGCTTAACCTTTCGGTTCTTGTGTTCCGAGGCCATGTTTGTACATGCTAGGCTCGTCAAGCTAGACCCAAGTATTTCTGCGTGTGCAAAACTGACTTGCACCCGTTGTATGTGAGCTTAGAGTCTATAGCACCCGATCATCACGTGATGCTTGGACACGACGAACTTTCGCAACGGTGCATACTTGGGGAGAACACAGTTTTTATCTTGATCTTTAAGTGAGGAATCATCTTATAATGCTACCGTCGCGATCTAAGCATAATAAGATACATAAAGGGATAAACATCACATGCATATAACTTTATGTGACATGGTATAGCCAATCCTCGCGCAATGATCTCCATCTTGTGCATTTCGGCATGATCTCCATCACTCCACCATGATTGCCTCCACCACGAATAGCAACTACAACTATTGCTAACTACTTAGCGATAAAGTAAAGCTATTACATGGCGTATAAGAAGTTGACTCGCAGGTCATACACAATTATAAAGACAACCATATGGCTCCTGCCGGTTGTGTACTCATCGACATGCAAGTCGTGAAACATTACAAAACATGATCATCGCATACAATATACACATCACATCTTGGGCCATACCATATCACAGAAAACACTCCCTGCAAAAACAAGTTAGACGCCTCTACTTTGTTGTTGCATGTTTTACGTGGCTTATGGGAGTAGATGCTAAGAACGATTCTTACCTACGGAAAGCCACAACGGTGATATTATGGTTGCCAAACTCCGGTGTTAATCCCATGACAACTATAGTGAGAGAAACTGACATCCACCAGCCGCATGTGTGGAACAAGCCACACGTCAAGTGCGGAGCCGGTCTCGCGAACGACGTCGCGTAAGGTTGGCCTGGATCGCTTCAATCTCACTATCCCGCGTCATAAGAAGAACACAAACAAGAGGCTTGCAACAGAAAACATCAACGCCCGCAACAACCATGTTGCGTTCTACTCGTGAAACACATCTACGCATAGATCTAGCTCTGATACCACTGATGGGTTTCGTGGCATAGTAAATCAAAATTTTCTATGGAGCGAACAGAGGGAAAGCCAAGATCTAATCTAGGAGATGCAAACAACGAGAGAGATTGGATTAGATCTTCATACCCTTGAAGATTCGCACAGCGGAACGTTCGTCGGAACGTGGGTGATGTAGTCGTACTCGCTTCTCCTCCTCGCGATCCGATCCGATCTAGCACCACAAGTGGCGGTGCCTCCGTGAGATGCACACGTGCAGCACCTCGACGTCTCCTCCTTCCTCGGACCAGCAAGTATGGTGGAGAGATAGATTGGATCTACAACACGACGGCGTGGTGTATATGGTGGAGAATTTCTGCAGCAGGGCTTCGCCTACAAACAGTCGGGAGGGAGAGAGGAAAGCTAGCAAGGCGGCTAGGGTTTGGAGGAGAGGTGTGGGGGTTGGTGCGCCCCCATCCCTCTTTATATAGAGGGGGGGCGCAGCCCTAGCCCCTCCCCCAAGCCCAAAGGATAAGGAGTGGGGGGCATGGACTCTCCCCTCTTCTAGAAACCCTATCTCTAGTTTAAACGATTTAAACTCTCTAGGATCGGCTGGGCCCTATGGGGCCTTGTGCCCCTGGCCCAATGCGGCCAGGACACTCCCTCATAGGCCCATGCCCCCTCAAGGTGGGGCCACGTTGGTCCCCTTCTGGAAGGTTCTAGAAGCTTCCGGTACAATACCGATTAACCCGGAACAATTCCGAACTCCAAAAACTGCACTGCCTTATATGAATCTTATTCTCCGGACCATTCCGGAACCTCTCGTGATGTCCCGGATCCCATCCGAGACTCCGAACAAAAATTCATAAACCAATTATCCAATCTATCCTAGCGTCTAGATACGTTAAGTGTGTGACCCTGCGGGTTCGAGAATATGCAGACATGATCTTCTATCAATAATCAACAGCGGGGTCTGGGCACCCATATTGACTCCCACACATTCATCGATGATCATATCGGATGAACCACGATGCCAGGATTCAATCAATCCCATATATATATTTCCTTCGTCTCGCGATATTTTACTTGCCCGAGATTCGATCGTCAGTACCGTCATACCTAGTTCAATCTCGTTCACAGCAAGTACTTTACTCGTTCCGTAATCCGATATCACTTTGTGATTAACTCCTTAACCACATGCTTGCAAGCGGTGTTGATATCGATTACCGAGTGGGCCCGAAGTATATATCTCTCCGACTTGGGAGGGACAAATTCCATCTCGATACATACAACCCAACAGATACTTTCCGATCACCTGAGAGACACCTTTATGATCACCCTCTCATAGGATGACGTTTGATGACCTCAAAGCTTTCTTCCGATACCAGGGAGTTGTATTATCTCATGGTCTAAGGAATACAATATTTGACATAGAAAAAGCTTCGCAAAGATGAACAAGATGATACGATCTAATTGCTTCGCTTAGTTTGGGTCTGTCCATCATATCATTCTCCCAATGATATGATCTCATTATCAATTGACAACTCATGTCTATGGTTAGGAAACCTTAACCATCATTGATCAATGAGCTAGTCCTTAGAGGCGTACCAGGGACACGGTGTTGTTCACAAACCACACAATATTAATGTTTCCGCTTAATACAATTCTAGCATGGAATATAAACTTTATCATGAACAAGAATTATAATAATAACATCTTTATTATTGCCTCTAGGGCATAATTCCAACACATATTACATGTTGTTTGGTGATAACCAATAATGGTAAGTGGAATTGCCTGATCTACATGAGGTTGTTCCTAATCTTAATGATATCGTGGTAGATGAGATTCAAATCACACAAAACGTACCTAAGTGATATGCCATGGATGGTTTTGTGTCACTAAGTTCATCATTAACTTTGTCTCTTGTAGGTATGCAAGTTTTAGTTATGTGAACTTTGGAGAATTTTGAGTAGATCATACATAGTTTACTTAGCATCGAGCTTTACTTGTGTATTTTGTATCTTTAATTGTCTGCTATATTTCTAGAAATATATTTCTAAGCTATAATGTGTGTGCACATAAAGTGAGTTCTCAACTAAATTAGGAAGACTTAAAGGTTCATAGACACATACATGACCAACTAGAACTAAAGATACAAATAGAGGTACATGAGTGCATCAGTAGATCCATTTCTTCTTATATTTCTCCTCCTTCCCATTTCTGATCCCATTGAATGCAGACTCTATTCCATTTTTGGTCTTACACAAAGCACTATCTGCTTTCAATTCTATAACCAACCTTTTAGGCACCATATGGGACAACACGTACTCATGTGAGCTGTGATGCCTACCTTCCTGCATAGCTTTTAAAGTTGCAAGCCGAGGATGCATTCCATCCACCCTCCTAGGTAGCTCATGCATTATAGAAAAACTGTGCATGGGTGGAGTTGTTGGTGTAGACATAGCCATCACAGAAGAGTAGACAATGTCTGATACGTCGGAAACGTATCTATAATTTTTTATGCTCCGTGCTTGTTTAGTATCTACTTTGCTTTGTCTACACTTTAAGGTGTTTTTATATCTTTTCTGGAACTAACCTATTAACAAGTTGCCACAGTGCCAGTTGCCTGTTTTCTTCTGTTTTTGGTTCCAGAAAGGCAGAAAATCAATATCCTCGGAATTGGAGGGGACAAAAGCCAAAGTCAATATTTTACCGTGGGCGACACGAAGTCCAGTGGGGAGAGGAGAGGCGAACCAGGGCCACCACACCCCCCCTAGGCGCTGGTGGGCCCATCTCACGCCTGGGTAAGTGTGGGCCCCCTGGCCGCCTCCTAGCCTCGCCTCTTCGCCTATAAGAAGCCCCCGATGCAGAAACCCTAGGCACCCGATCAAACTCCATGAAACCTTCTATAGCCACCGCCACCATCGTCCCTAGATCGGGGGATCTGAAGTTCTTCCCGGCACCCTGCCGGAGAGGAGATCATCCTAGAGGCCTTCTTCTCCGGTATGAAGCGTGAGTATTTCCACCTTGGACTATGGGTCCACGTAGTAGCTAGATGGTTGTATCTCCTCCTTGTGCTTTCATGTATAGATCTTGTGAGCTCCATTCATGATCAAGATCTAATCTATTTGTAATCATGCATGTTTTGTTTGCGGGAGTCCGATGGATATTGAGATTACTATGTCAGGTTAATTAATGGTTTTGTCTATTTGATACTATCATGTCTGTGTTGTTTGTGGTCTTGCATGCTCACCGTTGTTAGTAGCTATCTTGGCCAAGTAGTTGCTAGTGACTCCAAGAGAGGGTATTTATGCTCGATAGTGGGTTCATGCCTCTTGTTTCTAAAGAAGTGACAGAAATCTCTTCGGTTGTAGATGTGTTGTTGCCACTAGGGAGAAAACAACGGTCTCTTGTTCATGGAACAAGTGGATTGTTTACCTTACACACTTTTCTTAAAGCAGTTGTCTGTTGCTTGAACCTTAATACTGGAGGGGGGTCGGATGATAACCTGAAGGTGGACTTCTAGTCATAGATGCAATTGGATGGTGGTCTATGTATATTGTTGTACTGCCCAATCGAATCTCATAGGATCTTTTTGTCTAGTATTGCATTGTTATGCCTTGCTCAGTTCCTGTCAATTGCCCTTCTGTAATTTGTTTACCCTTCATGTCATGTTGTTTATCTAAGGAGAGCACCTCTATTGAACTATGGACCCCGGTCCAAACTTTACCATTGATACATCTTCCACTGTTACCTGTTTACTTGCTGCAAACCATTACCTTCCGCATCATATGTTTAATCCTTTGTTACAGCAAACCGGTGAGCTTGACAACCTCACTGATTCGTTGGGGCAAAGTCTTGAGTTTGTGTTGTGTAGGTCTCCGCGTTGCTTACAACACCTGTGTGATTCTTTCTTCCTCCTACGGGTTCGATAACCTCGGTTTCTTACTGAGGGAAAACTTGCTGTTGTGTTGCTTCACACCTTGCTCTTGGGATTCCCAATAGGCTCCGCGTCAACCACGCGTATAGCCATCAAGTCTTTCTGGCGCCGTTGCCGTGGAGGCTAAGGATGTCTTCACAAGGGGAGTCCTCCACTTCCTTTCTCTTTACTTTGTTTTTAGTTTGCTTAGTTTCTTTTGCTTGGTTTTGTTTGCCTCTTTTCAAAAACTCAAAAAAAATAGTTTAGTTTGGTTTGCTTTCTTTATTCAAAAACACAAAAAAAATAGTTCCTACCCTAGTTGCTACCATGTCTGGTTTTGGACCAATCTTTATTTCACCTACGAAAGAGATCTATACTTTTAAGCACAAAACTGAAGAGAGTTTTAAAGAAGCTTGGTCTAGAATTTCCGCTTTACAGGGGGAAACTGAGCCTAAGATGAGTCTTAGCTTGGTTATTGATAGTTTCTACCGCGGTACTGATCTTCATTATAGATATGCTTTGGATGTCATGGCTGAGAAAGATATTTTGCTATGTACTGAGTATGAAGCTTTTGATGCCATAAAGAAATTGATTATAATTTATGGTACACCTGGCAAGTCGGATTCCTCTTTCACAAATATTTTTGCTAGGTTGAACACACTTGAGACCAGTATTGCTGTTATGAATAGTTGTTATCACACGCTTAGGGCTTACCATGATTATGTTCCCATAAATTCTGAGCCTTCAAAGTGGTTTCCCACAATGAAAGTCTCTATAAATACTACACTATTTGATGCTCGCTATGATATCATGTCTGAATTTTGCCTCATGCCTAAAGATATCTATGAATCTTTGAGTCTTTCGGGGCTTTCTAAGAAGGAGAGGAAATCTCTCTTACTAATAATGCCACTTTATTGCCCATTGGAATAGCTGAAGGTGTGTTTACAAAAATCTCAGGGAAAATGGTGTCTACTGATTATCTTGTTATTGAATGTGTAGGCAAAGGACAGATCACATTTGGAAGATCCCTACTGAAACACCTTGGATCAATAATAGATGTGGGAAAAGGCATTATGCATTTTGCTCCTCCAGTAATCAATCATATCTTCCCTAAAGAGAAGAAGAAAGGTAAGAAAGGAAAGAACAAGAGGGTTAATGTCTCATTTGAAAATACTTGATTCTTCTTGCTTCTTGTGCCTAACTTAAAGGCGTCAAAGAAAAGTGTAACACCCTCAGAATCGACCCTATGCAAGTTTTAGCGCTTCCCGCCAAACCCGCATAGAAACGATTCAAAGGTGCCCACCAGGCACTTTCGTGCAGGTGGAAAACGAAGTAATAACATTACACAACAGTCCTCGATGGGACCCACAGAACAGATATATATACAACAGCGACTCAATGAGTCAAGAATACAGATATACAGTACAAAGATCCAAATCACCTTGGAAATGATACAGCGTCCGACTACGGACAAGATGCAAATGGGGCTAAGAGCCCTGAAGAATAACCAATGGCGTCCATAACCCTGCCCAGGCCAAGCCGGAAGGGTAACCCTGCTAACGACGTCGATCTCAAAACCTTCTTGAACAAAAGGGGTGCCGACAAAAGGCAAAGGAAAAAGAGGAGCGTCAGTACTGAGGCCAGTACACGGCGAGGCTAGAATTCGGCGGTCCTCACCTACATAGGTATGGTGGACTGAAGCGGCAGCGCGGCATGCACTAAACAACCTATAGAGACTCGATATAACTGTCGGCTATCAGAGAGGGATAAGAAAAACCTATTCGGTACCAATCTGATACTACCACCAAACATTCCCATCCTGGTATTTCCCCCTCGAGACCAAACGAGGAAGTCAACCGAGGAACTCACACCGTTGGCAGTTTTACTCATTCCGTTATAGTTGCGGCAATTACTAGTCAGGTATAGATAATCATCCTGATAAAATAAGCAGTGGGCCGTTTTAGTTAACCATTCCGTTATAGTTGCGACACTTACTAGTCAAATACCATTAGCATGAGATATCCCAAAACCCAGCAGTTGTTGGTACTTTTATTTAGCCATTCCGTTATAGTTGCCATACTTACTAGTCAGGTACAATGGTAGCAAGCGACAACCCAAACAAGCAATTGTTGGCAATTTTATTTAGCCATTCCATTATAGTGAAGCTGATTACTAGTCATTATAAAGTCAAATTTATAGCACTACTTTAGTTATAGTTGTCTATGATCGAGATACTGTGCTCCAAGTCGTCCATAACCGCGGACACGGCTTTCAGAAAGTTTTACCCTGCAGGGGTGCACAAATAGCAACACACACTCGATCGACCTCGGAAAAACCAAATCAAAACCCAACGAGGCCTTCACGACAAAGCAATCACAGGATTCAGAAATATTTTAGGGGGCCACCCCATTGAGTACACCCGCAACGAAGTTAGCTGACTCCGAGACGGACTCGAGGTTTGCGCCAGTGGCTGTAAACGACTGGGAACCCAAAACTGGGCTTGTCGATACCGCGAAAACACTCCGCTTACCTAAACAGTACAGGTGCTCCTCGCACAATCGTAAATAAAGCAGTAAAGCATGGCATAAGTACAGGATCGTAAATAAAACCTCAAACTAGTTTGTGGCCCCAAGAAATAAGAATGAGTCAAGCTCTGGCTCAGGGGGGTCCCATAATCCTCCCGGATGTGGATAGCGCGAATATTCAAGGAACAGGTATCAAGTACTCGGGGTCCTACGGGACACAAGTGGACGGTTAAAAACCAAATAACATCTATTGCCCACCTGTGCCTCTGCATTTACCTACTTCAATTTTAGTTGTTAAACAGTAAATAAAGTGATGATCACCTCCAACATTAAACATGCGGCAATACTCCAACAACTGTGGTACTTGACGACACGCAACAGCACTTGAGCAAGCGACTACGACGCGCAGGTCCAACTATCTACCAAACAACAGGTAATAGGAGGTGTCCAAGGCAATATAAGGCTGCAAGGGGTATCACGGGTACGAAAGATAGAGCATCGCAACACAGATAGCAATAGATCAACAGGAGGGAATAAATACTATAAAAGTAAGATAGGTAGAAAGGGGGAGATGCTCGCCTGAAAACATTGCCGAAGGTTCATCCGAAGATCGGGTCGACACTCGCATCAACTCATCGGCCTAATCCGCGAAGAAGCAAAGCACTAGAAGAAACACCGGATGCACTATTTAATACTACGGCAAAAGATCGGGCATGATGCATGTATGATGTATGACATGGCAAAGGTGCAATGCAATTAGATCATATTAAGCGGAACCGGAGGTCCCGACAATTAAATATATGGTTCTAGTTGTTTAGATACCCGCCATTTAAATGTTGTCTTAACATGGCAAAACATAGTATCGGTTCGCTAGGCAATTTAAATGGGACCAGTATACGACTAGATTTGCCCGCATATGGATCCCATATTTAATTTAGGTGAATCGGCATAAGGCCCCCAAACCACATTATGTATGCGAGTATGATAATTAAATATGCAACAGTTTTATATAAAGCATTTATAAAATAGGGGCTCGGGAAAAGGTTCACACATCTGGGGTCGAAGGTCTTGGGGGTCCGGGGTTCAGGGTTCGGTCTCAGGGTTCAGGGTTCGACGGGATCGGCGAGGTCGGACTCCGGGATTTAGGGTCTTCGGATCTGTGAAGGAGATCATGGCGTCCCGAGGAGAAGGTCTTGGCGTGCCGAGGGTTCGATCTTCAAATCCCGGGAAGGATGTCTTGCGGTTTCCCGTGAAGGCGATCTTGACGCTCGGTGCCCGTGAAGTAGAACTTGTCGTTCCGACACCATCACATCCGATCTTCGGTTGTAGTCTTGTCGTCCGTCTTTTGTCGGTGGTGAACTTGACCGATGGTCTTCGGGTCCGGGAAGGAGCACTTGGCGTGGCGCCGGGTACGGGATCGGTCTTCGGGGAATTGGCGTTTCGCGGCGAATTTCTCAGAATCCGGCACTCTTCGGTTCCTTGATGTCGATTTTAGGTCCCGTCTTCATCCATCGATGGCGGACTTGGATCAGTGCCATAGATTACAAGTCTGAAGGCATTTGCGGGAGGCAGGTGCTCGAGCGGCACTCGTCGCGGCCGAAGGCATGAGGACTGGAAACAGAGGCCACGCGGCTCGGCGAGTAGGGGCGAGCGCCGACGAGGTCAGGGTGCGGTGGCTCGATGGCGCTGGCGACGGTGACCTTGGCGGCCGCTGAGCGCGGCAGCAGGGCTCGCGTCCGCGGGGAGGCCGGCGACGCTGCAGGTGGGGTCGAGGGCGCCCCTGCCCTGGCTCCGCACGACGATGGGCGTCCGGACGAGGAGGGGGCCGGCATGAAGGTCGGCGAGGTCGGGGCGAGCTCGGGCGGCGAGACGCGAAGGCAGAGCGGGGGCGCCCCTAGCGGCGCCTAGGGGAGCTTGGGGAGGCCGAGGACGGCAGGGCCCGTGGCCGGCGGAGAGGAGGTCCAGAGGCGGAGGAGGGGATCCCGGCGAGCGGGGCGGCGGCGGTCGAGCGCGGGGCCGGCGAGGCGGCCTGGCTCGGGGGTGAACGGGGCAGAGGCGAGGCGGGGAGGGGAGAGGACGGGCCGCGGGGAGAGCGCGCCGGGGAGGAGCCGGGGTAGGTAGAAGGCGGGGGCGGCGGCGCCTGGGAGAAACGAGGGAGGAGGTAGACGCGGGGAGAGAGGAAGGAGACGGGGTGGGGGAGCGGGATCAGGTGGTGGGGCCAGGAGCGGGGCCGGGGCGGTTGACCGCGGTTGGGAGCCGCTCGGGATCGAGGAGGGTTGGTGGGCGCGTGGGGCTGGGAGCGTGTGGTGTGTGCTGCGTGCGTGTGAGGGAGTGGGGTGGGTCCGGCCGGCTGATGTGGCGGCAAGGGAGTGGAGGGAGGCTAGGGAATGGTGAGGTGGCGAGAACCGATTGGAGGGAGTGATGTGGCTGGGGACTGGGTAGGTTAGGGTTGGGTAGGAAAAGATTTAGGTGGCCCGATTTTGTACTGGGGGTGGCCGACTGGGTCGGATCGGCCCGGTTTGGCTGCCCCCTAAAAATAAAATAAATATTTTATTATTTAAAACGGGGCGTTTAAAATATGTGGTTAGACAAAACAAAATATTCCGGAGACCCGGGTTTTAAGTTGAATAAAAACGGGAGTATTTGGAGAACAAAATATGTTTTTCGAAATAGTTTCAGACAAACAAATGCATGATGATGACGCAATGCACAAAAACAACGCGATTTTCTAGTAGTGGTTTTGCGGGATGCCACAAAAAGTACTTGTTGGGAGATAACCCAAGAGTTTACTTGAGTCTTAGAAGTTATTACTTCAGTAATGACCTCTCCTTATCCTTTTTGTTTGCTTTTTGTGCCAAGAATGACCTCTAATGAGAGGGAAGTGTGATTTGGGGAGTTGTTGTCCCGAAACAGATTTCTGCCCTCCACCATAAAAATTCGCGAGGAGTCTCTGTAACTCATATTGAGCTAAAAAGTTACGAATAAATCCCTCGGTATGTTAGATAACTTTTGTTAGTTCAACATTTTTTGATTTGAGCAACAGAAGATTTTCTAAAAAATCGGTTTCTACCTGCTGGTCTGTTTTGACAGATTTCTGCCATTATTTGCATTTGCTTCTTATTGATTCCTCTTTGAGTTCTCTTTTGGGAAATTGAGATTTTTGAAGGATTTGCTACAGTATCTTCTGTTTTTAGTGAAAAGTCTTGTTGTTCCAAAGCTTTGCCTAAAGGTCTATTATCCTTTGATTACACTAATGTTGCTAATGAAGATTGTGTGAAGTTTTGTATGAAGGAAAAATTTCAGGTGTAGAGAAAGAATGATGTAATGAGATGAAGAATGGACAAAAGCTCAAGCTTGGGAATGCCACCCCAGTGTCACCCCAAGAAATATCCAAGAGGTACAAGCATCAAAGCTTGGGGATGCCCAAGGCATCCCCTTCTTCATCAATAAAAAGCTCAGGTCTGTCTAGACACTTCGTTTTTATTGTTTCATGCACAAGTTGTGTTGTTCTTGGAGCGTCTTAGTTTTTGTTTGGTTTGCTTAGTTTTCTTGAATAAAGTAGTTTGGACCCTCATTCTCGTTGTGTTGTTTCAAATAAGTTGCTTGGTGTTGGAAAGGAGTAGAAAGTTCCTGCTTGAAAGTGCAAGAGGAGCTTGCATTGACTGTGATTTAGACTTTAGCATGACATGCTAGGTGTTGTTTTGACCTTATGCTTAGTGATTATTGCTGTAGCATGTCTTGTACCAAACAATTAGGATTTCTTAGTGTGCCTTGAAAGAATTATGCGTTGTTTTAGCATGCAAAAGCATAGTATTGTGGTATTCTCCTTTGATGCTTTGTTTGGGTTGACTTGGCACATGCTCACACCATGTTATGAATATGAACAAGTCACCATAGCCTCTATGATAATTTAGTCCTTGACTTGTAGTACCACTCTATGCTTTGATTAGTAATGTTTTGTTGCTCTACATGATTTTGGCCATTATTGCTCTCTTAGTTGGTTGCTCCCAGTCTTTTGCTAGCCTCCACTTATATGAGTAAGCTCTACTCATGCTTCCAACTCCCAAGAAACCAAATTATTCCAAAGTGTCCACTATAAATTCCTATGCATGGTGTGTTACACCATTCCAAGTATATTCTTGTTTTTATCTATCTTCTAATTAAAAAGTATTTTGTTATGTAAAAACTTAGTGATTAAATCTCTCACGAACTTGATGGCACACTTTATATTCTTTGCCCCTAATAATCTTGAACCATTGTGTCACCTATGTTGTATATGCTTGCACTTATACGTTGGAATTAGCAGAATTGTGTTGTCCCGGGGAACGTTTTCAACATTGCACTTGTACTTTGTACTCAGTTGATATCATGCTCTTTTGTCTATGGATGTCACCGGTGTGAAATAAAGAGGGAACTTGTAAGTCCATGGAGTATGTATTTTGTGTTAGAGAAACATGTGGGCCGCTAGCCTAAGCCATGCCTAATCATGGTGGAAACTTGCAGCATCACCATAGTGAGCTATCTATGAAGCATCCTCAATAGAAAGCTATGCATATACTAAATAAAAAGATTGCTGAGATGCTCATTGTCTGCTTGCCTTGTCATTTTGGTATTGGATGGCTCCTATACCATGTGCAAGGGGTACCCCGTTGGCGATTCTCTATGATACGCATGTACATACAATGACAAGAACTTACAGGTGAATGAAGTTGAGTAGAATGAGGTGTGGCCCTCGCATTTGATTTAGGACGATCCGGATCATCTCTTCGTCCGGCATTGTCAGCCGGACGGCTCGGTGGTGGCATCCTTAGCCGATCTTGCTCCTCTCGCTGGCAGCGTGTTTCCAGGTCTTCTCTATAGTGGTTGTTTTGCCGACGATGGTCCTGATAAGGAACCATTGCCCTGATGGAGTCTTCGGATGCATCCGGAATAACTCTTGCCCAGTCACGTGCCGGCCGGCGAGAGTGGTCGTTTGAGCCGGTTCTTGAATTCTCTTCTTCTCCACGGGGACGATAGGGTTCGGTCGTATCCCTGCGAAGCCTTACGTCAGCGCTTTGGTCAGCGCCAGTGTGGCAAAACTCGGATTTTGAGGCCATATTGCCACTAAATTACGCGGTCGTTTTCTGCTGCTTTAATCCTTTGTCCAGCAACGCGACGCACTGCTGAACCTGCTGCGGAGACGGATTGTTGGCGAGGATGGCTCGAGCTGCAGCAACATTTTCCAACGGCGTGATGTAGACTCGGATATTCTCTCCATCTTTTCTGTTGAATAGATCTTTGTGCATATCCGGATTCTTGTTAGCAAGAAATGGACCTTCCCTTGTCTTATTTGGATGTCGCTTAAAATCTGACTGATATTTGGTAGGATCACTGTCTAACTTTTGTCTCATCTCGACGATGCGCATTGCCTCTTCGAGTAGAGACAGACGGGGCTTTTCCAGGTCCATGGCCCTTTTCTCCAGCGCCTTCGGTGTGAGATCCGAAGCCGTTGGGATTGGAATCGTGAGAGCATCTCCGTAAATTTCACGTGCACCCTTGGTGACAACGTGTCCATCCACAGGAGGGTCGATCGGTGTGGTATTAATCGGATCTCCGTCCTGATTCTCCATCTCGATCTCTTTGTCAACTTTTTCTTCCTTGGTTTCCTCGACGTCCGGCTCTGCCGGTGTCGGATTCTTGTTCTTATTCTTTGACCGCCCAGTAGCCTTAATGTGCATACCAGTGGCAAAGACAGCTTTTGGTCCGGTACTGGGGGATAAACTTCCGTCAGTACTTTCCGTCATGGTTGGCTTGTGGACCTCGGAGGAATCTCCGGTATCTATATCATCCTGCAAGGTGTAGCTTTCATCCATGCTATCATATGGACTAGGAGAATTTTCCGGCTCACCTTGCGTTTGCTTGGAGACTGTCGACACCTGGATTTTTAATCCCAGATGCTTGTTATGCCATACATCGCAATCCCAGGATTACCATTTTTGTGAGACATAACAGATTTGGATATCACAGTACATCATCCATTACAAACCATACATAAGTTCTTACACAAATAAGGATCTCATGATCCAGTTCTTAATACAAGTCAAGAAGCGGAATAACGTAATAATAACGATAGCGTAGGCGAAACTCCATCTTCAGGGTCACAGGTAATGCTGACGATGGGAGATGATCCTAGTTGTCGTAACCTTCCTACGGTCCATCATCCTGGTACTCCTCTTCATAGTCTGGCCACGGGAATAGCCAGGGACACAGCCATGAGTACTCTTTAAGTACTCGCAAACTAATACTAACAAGTGAATTGGTTTTGAGTAGGATGCTAAGCTCTAGGGTTGTTTTGCAAAATCTAGATTTACCTCTAGTGAGTTCAGAAGCAAAGAAAGCTAGTTGAAAGTTCTATAATACCTAAGTGGGAACTTGAATTTCATGTCACAACTCTGTTGTGGTCAAGTCAAAGTCATAAGTCATTTTCATAAGTCATTTTGAAAACATCTGATGACGGAACAGTATGGCCACTCCAACTGTCCATAACCACGGATGCAGCTATTCGAATAGTTTGACACTCTGCAGAGATTGTACACTTTCACCACAACATTCAATACATCTGCCAGGAACAATCCTGAATTCACCATACTCAGTATGCGGATAATCAATCCTAACCTTTCAATTACACGCCCTAGTATAGGCACCTCTCCTGTGAGTTTGGCCTCCCAACCATGACCAATTATCATCTTGGGAACTGCACAGGTGGACAATCTTCACAAGGTAGCCTCAGCTCAGACCTTGGCCGCGAGGGAACCCATACTAAGGTATATAAATTTCCAGTCAAGCCCTACCCAAACGTCGGGTATTGTGGTTGTACGATAAAATTGGAATGGTAACGCATCCAGACAACCATCAGTTTTATAAAGGTGCAAGGCTCATGCCTCAACATTTTCATCATCAAAATTATATGGTGTTCGGAAACACATGTCAAAACATTTCAGTAGAATGACTCATCATTTTAAGGTTTTCATAACCATTTTCACCAAGTATTCCCATCTAAAGTTGATCAAGTTTTATACTTAGCACTAGCATCTATAAGTGGTGGTAAATACTAATGAGGGGTGATAAACAAGTGGGGATTTTCTAAGTTCAATCTCATGCCTTAGGATGACATCAAGATTATCTAACTTAGGCCAAATTTTATGCTCTTTATGCTACCTTTAGTTATCTTTCTAGAATCTACAAGTCACCATGTAAACTCTAAGAGAAAGCTTTGATAAAGAAAATAAAGTATTAAGCTTGCAAGTAAAACTAGGATTGGGTTATCAAGTGGGTATGATCACATATGCTTAAGGCATATAGTTGGCATAGTAACAAGCAAGTATTGGCTTGCATAATTTGCAAGGGTTAGCTTGCTAAGTTAATAGCTTGCCTTGAGCAGAGCAGTGGTTGAAGTTCTCCTCGGCTTCTTCCTCGTAGTATCCTCCTTCCTCGTATCCTTGGTCGGTACTAGCGTCTATAAGTAAATACGAGGTACACAATCACCAAACAATACTTAACTATTTTTAATCATCACACAAAAAGTCACACAAGATGATTTAGCATCATCACTATTATCACAAGGATTAAAGCACTTGTCTTATTTATTTTATTTGAGAAAAGTAATTTCTACTCATTGAAAAACTACTTAAGATTTAATATTCTCCAGCTAAAACATGGGATCATGTTGACACATGTCATCACCACATATTTCAGTACATGGGAGTGTGATTTAAAGTGGTGTCACAATTTAATAAGGTTTAACCTTTTTATTTTAATTAAATAAAGTGACTAGAAATACCTATGTGGCATTCTTTTATCACTTGAATATTATTTCTGCAAGTAAACCCATATGTTTTTATATATTCTGAAAGGTATGATCAAATGTGATTTTTGAGAGTTGGAATAAACTCAAAAGCTTTTATGGTTGAATTTTTAAAAATGTTTGAATGCAGAAAAGCTTCTGCCATGTTATTTTTACCATGGTTGATCTATAAATCCAAATGGTTTTAATCCAACGGGCTTGGATTAAGCATTTCAGTACCTTCCTAACAAAATTGGTTTCATGCATTTTGGTTTAGTGAATCGAGCTAGGTGGATTTTTGAATCTAGGTACATAAGTATGTTTAAAATTAAATGAATAAAGCTTAATTTGAATTGTTGGGTCGCGCGGGATGTTTTACTGGGCCGGCCCACTACACACAACGCGTACGTGGGCTGGTTAAGTGGCTGTCCCCACGCGTCAGTGAGACGGGGAGGGGCGAAGCGGTACGGGGCAATGCGAACCGCACGATCTAACTCTAATCGAACGGCTATGGTTCATCGTCCACGTCGGGCAGCGCCGGTGAGACAGAACCCTAGCGCGACAGGTGGGGGTCGTGGGAGGCTCACCGGGCTCAGACGAGGGTCGGCGACGGGGGTGAACGACGAAGTCGACAACGGCGGTTCTCCTGGTACCGGCAGCTTCTCCTGGGGCAGCTCCAATCGACTGCTCCCTTCTTCTCCAACAGCGGCGGGCTCCAGCCAAATTCCAGTGATGCGCTGCTCGCCTTGCTCCGGGACTGAGATGGGGTGGTTCTGGGTGAGAGGGGAGTGAACTGGTGTGGCGAAAACAAGCGGTGGAGGACTCTATTTATAGTGGTGGAAGGGGACCGACGGGCACGGGCTGAGCTCGTCGTGGTCGACGGCACAGAGGGCTACTGGCATGGGCGACAATAGGGGGCGGTGATGTGCTCCCTGGCGAAGCTCAACGGTGTGGTGGCCAGGCGTGGGGCGGTGCTGATCGGTCGGAACACGCTGATGCTCTGGGCAGGTCCGACGGCGGTTTTAATGTCGCACAACGCGCGTGGTCCGCGCGACGGTGAACAGGCATGTCTGGCGGGGTTCTAGGGTGCTGGTGATCATCCCTGAAAGCGGCGAGGGCGGCACGCGGTCTGTGGGTGCTGGTCGAGCGTGGCGCACTGGCGCGCTCTCGGCATGGTCGCAAAGGAGTTTGGCATGGGCGTGTCGTGTGGTCCAGGGGTTGGCATTGCTCGGGGCTGGGACAGTGGGTGGCAGTGGACGGTGTTGCATGTCCCAGACAAGGTTGGCGAGGCTAGTGCAGCCTCTAGCTCGCTGGCGACAATGGGGTGGCAATGGTGCTCTCGGCATGCTTGACATTAATGGGTAGGCTTGCTCACAGTGGTTCTAAAGCTAGTTAGATTACTTTGATCATCTACTGAGAGTGTAGAGTAAGCTATAGAGGGAACAAGTTAGGCAATTTTACTGCACACTATAGTGTTTGATGTTTGTTTGATTTGTATCTGCAAAGTGTTTGATGAAATGGCCACAAGAACTTTAAATTTGAATTTTGGATTCAAACTTGGTGGGTTTGCTAGGCACATACTAGGAGTGTCTAGTTAGTTGGATTAGTCAAGGGGCACATGTTTGGTTGGGTTTTGAAAATGTGTGATCTTCACATATAATAAAGATTCAATTTTGAATTTTGATTTGAATGAGGTTGCCAAATGTTTCTGCAAGTTTGAAAGGTGGGCTTTGATTTACTTTTACTTGTTCTAGCAAGGGGTGAAAAGAGTTCGAAAAGTTTTTGTTTGAAATCTTGAACTAGAAACACTCAAAGTGACCTAGTGAGCAAGATTGGCAAAAATGACCATTTGCTTTATTTTATTTGTTTTTGATTTTCTCTTGTTTTGTTTCTGCATGGAAATGTTTTATATGATGTTATTTTCATCTTTAAACCATTTCTTGCTATTTAGGTTAATCACACAAGTTCATTCATGCATTTATCAAATCATCTCATTCAAACATGCATTCATATGATTTTAAATTAATCAAAGTTTTTGTTAACCCTAATTTTAGTGATTAGAGTTTGATGATCCGTGTGTTATATTTTTGGGATGTTACAAAGACGTCCTCTTGTTCATACTCCTCCATCTCCTTGTCGAAGTCTCGAAGTTCTTGCGACGTGATTGACTCCTGAGGGGAGCCAGGTGAGTCAGCATTTTCTTTGATTGCATCTAGGACCGAATCGCTACCAGCTCCAGCATCGACAGATTTGGATCCAGTGCTTATGTGGTACACGAAACAGTGCTTCTTCTTGTTCATGTTCTTGAAGTAGTGGCACAGCTGGGTTTCCGCCTCCTCCATCTCAAAGTTCTCCTTGATGTCGGCGATTGCTTCGTAATCGATGTAGGGTCGCTTCATCATCTCCTTTATCATGTGCTTCAAGGGTAGTTTTTCTGCTACAACATCCGGCAGGGCGAAGCCTAGCAGATATATTCCTCATCCGTGTATCCGATCTCATTAGGGAGAACAGATCCGGATTTGTCTTCCACCTCTTCATCCACTACAGGAGTGGGCTGGGTGGGTTTGATTTTCTCCGGGACCTTGAACTCTTCCGCCTCTGCGGACAAAGTAGATCCGGATTTTTACTCCGACGTGGTCATCACCTCAAGGGTGGGTTGGGCGGGTTCAGCAAAACCGAGATAGATATCGATCTCGCCGATGGACATGATCGTGTAGGTTGTCACGAGTTTCAAAGCCGGAATCCAGGTCTCGTCGAGAAGGACGAGAGGGACATCACTGGCTGATACGTCCAATTTACATCACCATTCTATATCATAATTTGCCTCTATTAATCTATATGTGTCTTATTATGAGGTGTTACTTATGTCTTTTCCTCTGTTTTTGCATGTTGGATGATTCTTGGCGGATGGACTGCCGGAGTTAGGTTTCTGATGGAAAAAGAGCTATTTTGATGCAATTTCACCAAAATCAGAAAAACACCAGAAAAATATTGAAAAATATATTTTCCCAGAAGACGATGGAAGCCAGAAGGGGAGGCGTAGTTGGGCCATAGGGGGCCCACACCCCCTAGGCACGGGTCCCCCCGGGCCGCGCCTAGGGCAGGTGTGGCCCACCTGTCCAGCTTCCGACACTGCCCTCTCGCATATATCTTCCTCTCGGAACCCTAATACCAGGAGAGCGACCATAGAAAGATTTTCGCCGCCTCTGCGGGGCGGAAAATACCGAGAGAGAAAGAGCTCTTCGGCAGACAGGTTTATTCCAGTGAAATTCCTTCCCGGAGAGGGGAGATCGTCGCCATCAACACCGTCATCAAGCTAGACTTCATCGGGATCATCATCACCCACACCATCATCTCCAACAGCACCATCATCACCACTCCGTCCTGCTGTAACAATTGTGTTGGATCTTGCATTAGTTCTTAGGAGAAACTTTCCCGGTGTTGATTACTATTATAGTTGATGCCTGTGAGTGGAACCATTGGATTATTTATTATTTTCAGATTGTTATCCATCACCATATAATCTTTGATCTTGATCCATATGATGTCTTGTGAGTAGTTCGTTTAGTTCTTCAGGATGTGGGAGAAGTCATGTTGTTAGTAGTGGATTTGTGTTGAGTTATTATTCAATGGTTTAGTATTTAAGTTGTGGTGTTATTCTTCTAGTGGTGTCATGTGAACATCGACTACATGATACTTCACCATTTATGGGCCTAGGGGAATGCATTGTATATTTGGCTACTAATTGTGGGGTTGCCGGAGTGACAGAAACTTGAACCCCCATTAGGACACCATTACACAAGGGAGCGTAGGACCTCAGAGTTTAAGGCTGTGGTTAGGTTTATATATTAATTGTTTTCATGTAATTGTGGATGCTTGCAGGGGGTTTAATCACAAGTATGTATTAGTCCAAGTAAGGTCGGTACATTATCACGGGTTCACCCGCACAACATTTACAATACTAAAGAAGAGTACTCAGCTATTTGAAGCGAAAGCACTTGACAGAATTCCCATGTGTCATCGAGAACGTTTGGTCCTTATAAGTATTTCCACCGGCTTGTCCTTTGCTAAGAAAGAATTGGGCCACTTGCTGCAGTTGTTCGTTGTCTTTATTACTTGCACTTTGTTTCTTTTCTTTATCAGAGAACCCCTAAAAATCCATTTGCTAAGTATTTACAGAGATTTCTTGCTCCATACCACTAGTCAACACCTTTTGCTCCTCGTTGGGATCGACACTCCTATTTATCGAAAGTACTATGATATACCCCTATACTTGTGGGTCATCAAGACTATTTTCTGGCGCCGTTGCCGGGGAGTGAAGCGCTATTAAAGAGTGGAACTGGTAAAGGAAACTTCTACTATGAGTATTGATTTTTGTTTCGATTTGTTACTTTGTTTACAATATGGATAACCCACTTGGTTTTCTGTTTGGGAAAACTACTACCACTGTTAGGGTAGTATATGAACCACCACTTGTTGAGATAGATCCTTTTAAGATACCTACAAGTATTGTTGATCGTGTTATGGATAATTATTATTTAGGAGATGGAACTGTCCATCCTGGTGATCATTTGCTTTTTATCCATGAATTATGCGGGTTGTTTAAGTGTGCAGGTATCACAACTGAACAGGTGAAGAAGAAGTTACTCTCTATATCCTTGAAAGGGAGAGCTGAAGAATGTTATAAGTTGCTGAAGAATGGGCAATCCATGGAATGGTAGGAAATAATACCTCTCTTTTATTCTAAATTCTATCTTCCCAGTGAGATTCATAAGGATAGAAATCTGATATATAATTTTTGGCCTCGTGATGGAGAGAGTACAGCTCAAGATTGGGGGAGATTGAAGTTACTAATGCTTAAATGTCCTATTCATGAACTCCCTAACAATATTATTATCAATAACTTCTATGCTAGGCTTTCTCTTCATGACAAAGATTTCCTAGATGCTTCTTGTGCTGGATCATTCACACGTATTAAGGAAAAAGCTAAATGGGATCTCCTAGACCGTATTCAAGAGAACACTGAAGCTTGGGAGAATGACAAAGGAAGAAAGCCAGGTATAAATTATGATTATGAATGCATAAAATCTTTTATGGGAACTAATGACTTCCATGATATTAGTAATGAGTATGGTCTTGATTCTCAAGTCCTTGCAAAGTGTTTGAAGGCCTTTGCCTCTTATATTGAAATTTCCAAGAAAGAGTGGGACAAGTACCATGCTCCTTATAAAGACATTGTTACCCATGTTCTTGCTAGCATAGAAGTTTGTACTGTTGATCCTATTTTGCCTGAACCTTATGTTGAGAAAATCCCTTTTCCTGCTGAGGTAAAGTAACATTCTATCATAGCTAATGTGGTTAGCAAAAGTGCAAAGGAAACTGTGGAACCCGATGAGCAAATAAATATTGAGCCTATGGTAGCTATTGTGAAAGATCTTGTCACTAGAAATATAGAGGATGAGCATATTGTCTTCTGTGAAGACGCTTCTAATATTGTCTCTCATCCTAGAAAAACTAGAAAAGCTAGTGTCCCTGTGCTTTCTGTTAGAATTAGTGATCATTGCTACTATGGTTTATGTGATATTGGTGCTAGTTCTAGTGCTATTCCTTATGATCTTTACAGGGAAATTATGCATGAAATTGGTACTTGTGAGCTTGAGGACATTGATGTGGTTATTCACCTTGTTAATAAGGAAACCATTTGTCCCATTGGTATTGTAATAGATGTGGAGGTTCTCTGTGGTAAGATTAAGTATCCTGCTGATTTTCTAGTACTTAATTCAGCAGCTAGTAAAACTTGCCCTATCATTTTTGGTAGACCTTTCTTGAACACTTGTGGAGCTATTATAGATTGTAAGAAGGAGAAAGATTTAACTAAGTTTGATGGAGATTCTTATGAGTTTAACTTTGCCAAATTTGCTAAAGCTCCTTGTGAAAATATTTTGCCTAATGAAGATTCCAGGATGGAACAACTTGCTTCTATTGATCCTGTTTATGACCTTGAACCTCTTTTTGGTGATAGTAAGTATGCTCATTCTTATGATAAAGTTTTTGCCAGTTACACTTATATTGTCAACTTTATTCAAAGTGCTACTGAAAGTTATTATGAGAAAGGGAAACATGGCTTTATGTATCTCAATAATGTTAAGTTTCCCCGTTTTATGTTGAAAGCTTTGAAGTTGCATTTGTTTTGTCTTCCTATGCTTGTGGCTTTTTGTTTTAACAATTCGTTTTCTCATGACACCCCCATGCATAGTAAGTGGGTTAGACTCAAATGTGTTGGTTATTTGCTCCTTGATGCTCTCTTTCACTTCAAATATATATCTCCTTTGTGAGCATCTTTGAAACTTTCAAGCCTAACTTAAAGGCATTAAAGAAAAGTACTTCTTGGGAGATAACCCAATAGTTTTGTTGAGTCTTGGAAGTTATTACCTCAGTAATAACCGCTCCTTATCCTTTTTGTTTTGGGTTTTGTGTCAAGTTCAACTACTTTTGAGAAGTGGCGGAGTTGTGAAAAGTGGCTGTCCTGGGACAGATTTTTGTGCTGCATTATAAAAATTTGCGAGGGAGATCAGTACGTCGGATGGAGCTGTATTTTTCTGAGCTTGTTCTCCAGGTTGTTACCCAACTTTCATTAATTTTGCACTTCTTTATTTGAGCAACAGAAGGTTTTCGAAAAAATCAATCTTTACCTGCTGGTCCGTTTTGACAGATTTCTGTCATCATTTGCATTTGCCTCTTACAAAAGCCTTTGTTTTGATGGATTTCAGTTGAGGTGTGAACCTAAAGGTTTATTGTTTTTTCTTACACTAATGCTGACATCGAGGTTTGTGTATTGTCTTGCATGAAAGAAATTTCCAGGAGAAGGAGGAAAGGAGTCTGCAGAGTTCGTCTTTGATTAGGTAAAAGTGGTGAAAACAGAAGGTTCGTGAAATCCTATCTTTTTATATTTTTGATGTTTTTATTACATACGGAAGGTTATAAAACAGAACAGAGGAGGAAACAGAGGACGGGGTGGCCAAACTCACCCTAGGCGCGGGCCCCAGCTGGACACACCTGGAGGGGGTGTGAGTCCCCCGAGCTTCGTCTCCGCCTCGGTTTCGTACCAACACCTTCCTTATGCATTGAAACTTCGTAATATATAACCCCCGGGTTCCCCGAGGTTCGTTCATCATGTTCTCGTCGTGTTTTCGTTTCGATCTGTTTTTGTCAGGAAATCTTCTCAAGTTTAGAGCACCATGGTCTCCGCCAACGACAAAGGCAAGAAGCCCGAAGAAGACGATCCTCAAAACCCTAAGGAGGAGGAGATTTTGGTAGGGGATGAAGAAGACATGGAGGATGACAAGCATCTGGACACCCACGCTACCGTCGCAAGCATTGGAGTGGTGGAAAAACCTACCAAGCTTAGGAGGATAGCACGGATGTCTGCAGGAGGGAAACCTCCGTGTCATATCCTCGCTCCACGGTCATCTCCTCCACGTACCAATAATCCCTTCCATACTCTTATACATGAGCATCAATACCAACAGGTGCCCAAAGGGAACCTGCCCTCGACTTGGGATATGCCTCGTTCTAACCATGCAGGGGAGGAACACACTAAGAAGGAAGAGTGGAGAAAGAATAATAAGGATTGGGGCTCTCAGTCCGATATGATCATGAATCGCATTGAGAAACATTCGGAGTTGATTCATACTCTGACCTTTGAGATTGAGGATTTGAGGAAACTGATTGAGGAGCTTATCAAGAGAACACCACCACCAAAGGAGTAATTCGCCATCAGTTTTGCCATCCCCTTGGTTTGTTCCAAGCTTGGGGGAGTGCCACGGTATCACATCATTATCTTCTATCTTTTACCTTTTTAGTACAACCATATCTTTGGTAGAGAAGTTATCTTATAGGTTGGTTTGCATGTGGAAGTATATCTCCTTTAGTTGATTATCTATGTATCCCTTGGTGTGAGTGCCTTTATGGAATATTAATGAGAAGTTTCATCTTTTACTTTTTGCACTTCTTATTTTAGTTTGCAATCTCTATTATATGATTGATCTTGTTGATCAGTATTGGCATCACTTTGGGAGCATCAAGTAAATCTAAATTGGTTTTGGCAAACCGAGCTCTGGTCAGTAGCAACACTTTTTGAGGTTTGAAAGGAAAAGATAAAAAGCTTACAGATATTTTGTATCATTTATTTTCTTTCTTGATTGACTCATAAGCTTAGTATTCTTTATTTAAGATCTTTTGTGTCTTCAAGGAAGATTGCATGTTTGGATTTATCACTTGTAGTTTTGCTTGTTTCTTTCAACTCTTTTGCTTGCTACCCAGCCTTGCTAGCCAAAAACCTGTTTTTAGAAGGCATACTTCTCATGTTTCCAACCCCTTTGAACCAAAACTTGTGCCATTTGTGTCCACCATATCTATCTATTATCATTATTGCTATTCCAAGCAAATTCTCAAGCTTCATCTATCTTTTGAATTAAAAATTATTTTGTTATGTGAAAACTAGTTAGTAAAGCTCTCACGAACTTGATGGCACACCTTATTTTCTTGCCCCTAATAGAATTGAACCATTGTGTCATCGAAGTTGTATATGCTTTCATCTATACGTTGGAATTAGCAGAACCGTGCTATCACGGGGAACGCTTTCAAAAATTATGGATACTCATCCAGTTGATATCATGCTCTTTTGTTTGCGGATGTTGTTGGTGTGAAATAAAAAGGGAGCTTGTAAGTCCATGTAGTGATGTATGTGTGTTAGAGAAACGCCTGGGCCGCTAGCCTAAGCCATGCCCAATAATGGTGGAAACTTGCAACATCACCATAATGAGCAATCTGTGAAGCATCCTCAATAATAATCTATGCAAATAGTAAATAAAAAGATCGCTGAGATGCTCATTGTCTGCTTGCCTTGTCATTTTGGTTATGGGATAGCTCTTGTACCATGTGCAAGGGGTACCCCGTTGGCGGTTCTTTATGATACACATGTACTTACAATGCCAAGAACCTACCGGTGACTAAAGTTGAGTTGCATGAGGAGCGGCCCTCGTACTCAAGGGACATGAGATTGCCAACTTATATTTCATCAAGCATATACTCCATCCTTGTTCACTTTAACCTTAATCATCTCAAGATGCCTATGATAGGGGCAATGAGGGCTAAAAGCTAGTAAGTACCATAATCTTTTGGAAGCTCTTTATCACTTGAAAACCCTTCTTCCCTCTATGAAGGGACTTTTCTCCTATTTTCTAAGTTGAGTTAGTAAACCTACTTCCTCTCTATCTCCAGCAAGCATTTGAGTTCTTGTGTTTCCAGCATTCATATGATGATTTATTCAATCATGTTCTCTATCTTCCTTTTTTGCACAAAACTCTTATCTATTGAGTATTACTTTGAAAGCCATCATTGTGAAAAACCTGTTTTAGCAAAGAGTGCTCCTGTTTTTGAAGACTTCTAGAAAGGCTTTATTTGAAAAACTGTTTGCCAGCTGTTCTTTGACCAAGAACAAAGTTTGCCAATTCCAATTATGATTTATCTTTATGCATCTCTATTGTGACTCCTGTACTCGTTGCAAGCTAAGTTATATAATGGTGAGCTGCTTTCTTCTATGAGTTGTGTAATGGTAAGTGTGATGCTTCTTGTCCGTATTCTTTTATCGACACTTCACTCCATAAACCTGTGGACATGTTTACTGAGCTTAGTTTTCGCATGGGGACAAGCGAAGGTCTAAGCTTGTGGGGAGTTGATACGTCCAATTTGCATCACCATTCTATATCATAATTTGCCTCTATTAATTTATATGTGTCTTATTATGAGATGTTACTTATGTCTTTTCCTCTGTTTTTGCATGTTGGATGATTCTTGGAGGATGGACTGCCGGAGTCAGGTTTCTGATGGAAAAAGAGGTGTTTTGATGCAATTTCGCGAAGATCAGAAAAATACCAAAAAAATATTGGAAAATTATATTTTCCCAGAAGACGAAGGAAGCCAGAAGGGGAGGCATAGCTGGGCCACAAGGGGCCCTGTAACATCCCAAAAATATTGAACTAGAATCATCAAACTCTAATCATCAAAATTAGAGTTAATAAAAAAATTTCTAAATAAAAATATGAAAGCATGCATGTGTGTATGCACTCCGATTTGAAATCTTTTGAATTGCCATGATTGTGTGTTTCTTTGCTTGTAAAATGATTCTTAGATGAAATAAACATCATCTAAACAATCCCCACACTTTTCCCAAAGACAAATAAATCAAAACAAACAAAATAAAGGAATGGTCACTTTTGCCAAATTAACTCCCATGTCTACTTTGTCTATCTCTAACTTTCAGAACTTAACAGAAACTTGCTTGGATCTTTGCACCCCTTGATAGTACTCATAACAAAGTATCAAGGCCCACCTTATGATCATCCAGAAACATTCAAATGCATAGTTTAAATAACAGTTTAAAATTGAATCTATATCATATGGGAAGATCCCACTTTTTCAAAAACCACTCAAACAAGCTCAACTTTCAAAACCCAAGCATCTACAGACTCACCAGCACATTCCTAGCACACCCACCAAAAATCTTTTCAAAATTCAAAACTTTAATTCATGCGGCCATTTCATCAAAAAACACCTTGCAGATTCAAATCAACAAAATCACAAACACTATTTTGAGCAGTGATTCTGGCCTAACTTGTTCCCTCTCTGGGCACCACTAGCCTTAGTAGATCATCTAACAACCTAAACTAATCTCTAGCACCACTGTAAGCTGGCCATTGTCATCAATGGTGAGCAGGCCGAGTGCACCCTTGCCACCCACATGTCGACAACGAGCTAGGAGAAGCACCAAGCCTAGCCAACATGTTTGGGAGCAAACTAGCACCCCACCGCCACTCCCTGTCCCAGCCGCGAGCGATGCCAGCCCCTGGACCACACGCACAGACCATGCCAAGCTACTCTGCAACCATGCCGAGAGCGCGCCCTGTGCGCCACGCTTGACAGACGCCCACAGACCGCGCGCCGCCCTTGCCGCGTGCATACGTAATCACCACCGTCCCAGCAACCCCGCAGACATGCTCGTTCGCCGCCGCGCGGACCACGCGCGTTGTGCGCCATAAAAACTTCCGTCGGGCACGCGCAGAGCACCGCCGCGTTCCGACCGATCAGCACCGCCCCACGCCTCGCCACCATGTCGTTGAGCTTCGCCAGGGAGCACAGCACCGCCCCCACCGTCGCCCACGCCGATAGCCCACTGTGCCGTCGACCACGACGAGCTCAGCTTGCGCCCATCGGTCCCCTCTCGCCACTATAAATAGAGGCCACCCCCAGCCGAATTGAGCACACCATTCCACTCCCCTCTCACGCAGAACCACCCCGCCTCAGTCCCGGAGCAAGGCGAGCAGCGCATCGCCGGAATTTGGCCGGAGCCCACCACTGCTAGAGAAGAAGGAAGCCATCGATTGGGGCCGCCCAAGGAGAAGTTGCCGGTACCAGGAGGTTCGTCGTCGTCAACTTCGTCGTTCGCCCGCATCGCCGACCCTCGCCTGAGCCCCGGTGAGCCCCCGATGACCCCCACCTGCCGCGTTAGGGTTCTGTCTCGCCGGCGCTGCCCGACGTGGACGATGAACCAGAGCCATTGGATTAGAACTAGATCCAACGCACCACGTTGCCCCGTACCGCTTCGCACCCCCCGTCTCACTGACGCGTGGGGGCAGCAACTTAACCAGCCCGCGTAAGCGCTGTGCGTAGCAGGCCGGCCCATTAGCAGTTCCCGCGCAGCCCACTCGTTTGAATTTGGATTTTTCCATTTCCATTCAAACACAGTTCTGTACCTAGTTTTAAAAATCAACCCAGCTCGATTTAGTGAACCAAATTGAATGAAACCAATTTTGTTAGAAAGGTCTGGAAATTCTTAATCCAAGCCCGTTGGATTCAAATCATTTGGATCTGTAGATCACCCTTGGTAAAAAGAACAAGGCAGAAGCTTTTCCGCATTCAAACATTTTTCAAATTTAAACTATAATAGATTTTGAGTTGATTCCAACTCTCAAAAATCACATTTGATCATACCTTTCAGAATATATAAAAATATATGGGTTTACTTACAGAAATAATGTTCAAGTAATAAAAGGATGCCACATAGGCATTTATAGTCACTTTATTTAAGTAAAATAAAAGGTTAAACCTTATTAAATTGTGACACCACTTTAAATCACATTCCCATGTACTGAAATGTGTGGTGATGACATGTGTCAACATGATCCCATGTTTGGTTTGGAGAATATTAAATCTTAAGTGGTTTTTCAATGAGTAGAAATTACTTTTCTAAAAATAAAAGAAATTAAACCAAGCTTTAATCTTGTAATGTTAGTGATGATGCTAGATCATCTATAGGACCCTTTTGTGTGATGATTGAAAATAGTTAAGTATTGTTTGGTGATTGTGTACCCCGTATTTATTTATAGACGCTAGTACCGACCAAGGATACGAGGAAGGAGGATACTACGAAGAAGAAGTCGAGGAGAACTTCAACCACTGCTCTGCACAAGGCAAGCTATTAACCTTGCAAGCTAACACTTGCAATTTAGCAAGCTTATACTGATATTGATGCAAGTTAACACTTGCAAGATACTCTACTTTAGAAAGCCTTACTAATCAAGTTGACCTATGCAAGCAAATACTTGCTTGTTACCATGCCAACTATATGCCTTAAGCATATGTGATCATACCCACTAGATAACCCCATTCCTAGTTTTACTTACAAGCTTTATAATTTATTTATTTATCAAAGCTATTACTTAGAGCTTACTTAAGTGAATTTGTAGATTCTAGAAAGATAATTGAAGGTTGCATAAAGAGCATAAAACTTGGCCTAAGCTAGATAATCTTTATGTCATCCTAAGGCATGAGATTAAACTTAGTTAAATTCCACTAGTTTACCACCCCTCTTTAGTACTTATCCCCACTTGTAGATGCTAGTGCTAAGCATAAAACTTGATCAACCTTAGATGGGAATACTTGGTGGAAAAATGGTTATGAAAACCTTGGAATGATGGACCATTATATTGAGATGTTTTGACATGTGTTTCCAAACACTAGATGATTTTGGTGATGAAAATGTTGAGGCATGAGCCTTAGCCCTTTATAAAAATGATGGTTGTCTGGATGCGATACCATTCCAATTTTACCGTACAACCACAATACCCGAGAATTGGGTAGGGCTTGACTGGAAACTTATATACCTTAGTATTAGTTCCCTCACGGCCAAGGTCTGAGCTGAGGCTACCTTATGAAGATTGTCCACCTGTGATGTACCCAAGATGACAGTTGGTCATGGTTGGGAGGCCAAACTCACAGGAGAGGTGCTTATACTAGGGCGTGTAATTGAAAGGTTAGGATTGATTATCCGCATACTGAGTATGGTGAATTCAGGATTTGTTCCTGACGGATGTATCGAATGTTGTGGTGAAAGTGTACAATCTCTGCAGAGTGTCAAACTATTCGAATAGCCGCGTCCGCGGTTATGGACAGTTGGAGTGGCCATATTGTTTCCCCGTCAGATGTTTTCAAAATGGCTTGTGAAATGGATTGAGATTTTGACTTGACCACAACAGAGTTGTGATATGAAATACAAGTTCCCACTTAGGTGTTATAAAACTTCAACTCGCTTTCTTCATTTTTGAACTTAGTAGATGTAAATCTGGCTTTTTGCAAAACAACCCTAGAGCTTAGTGTCCTACTACAAAAAACCCCTTCACTTGTTAGTATTAGTTTGCGAGTACTTAAAGAGTACTCATGGCTTTGTCCCTGGCTATTCACATGGCCAGACTATGAAGAGGAGTACCAGGAGGATGGACCCCAGGAAGGTTACGACAACTAGGATCATCTCCCATCGTCAGCATTGCCTGTGACCCCGAAGATGGAGCTTCGCCTACGCTACCGTTATTATTGCGTTATTCCGCTGCTTGAGTTGTATTAAGAACTGGATCATGAAATCCTTATTTGTGTAAGACCTTATGTATGGTTTGTAATGGATGATGTACTGTGATATCCAAATCTGTTATGTCTCGCAAAAATGGTAATCCTGGGATTGCGATGTATGGCATAACAGGCATCTGGGATTAAGAATCCGGGTGTTGACAGGCCCACACACCCCTAGGCGCGGGTCCCCCTGGGCCATGCCTAGGGCAGGTGTGGCCCACCTGGCCGGCTTCCGACTCCGCCCTCTCGCCTATTTCTTCCTCTCGGAACCCTAATTTTAGGAGAGCGACCACAAAAAGATTTCCGCCGCCTCTGCGGGGCGGAAAACACCGAGATAGAAAGAGCTCTCCGGCAGACAGATTTCTGCCGGGTAAATTCCTTCCCGGAGAGGGGAGATCGTTGCCATCAACACCGTCATCAAGCTAGACTTTGTCGGGATCATCATCATCATCCACACCATCATCTCCACCAGCACCATCATCACCACTCCATCCCGCTGTAACAATTGTGTTGGATCTTGCATTAGTTCTTAGGGGAAACTTTCTCGGTGTTGATTACTATTGTAGTTGATGCTTATGAGTAGAACCATTGGATTATTGTTTATGTTCAGATTGTTATCCATCACCATATCATCTTTGATCTTGATCCATATGATGTCCTGTGAGTAGTTCGTTTATTTGTTGAGGACATGGGAGAAGTCATGTTGTTAGTAGTGGATTTGTGTTGAGTTATTATTCAATGGTTTAGTATTTAAGTTGTGGTGTTATTCTTCTAGTGGTGTCATGTGAACATCGACTACATGATACTTCACCATTTATGGGCCTAGGGGAATTCATTGTATATTTGGCTACTAATTGTGGGGTTGCCGGAGTGACAGAAACTTGAACCCCCATTAGGACACCATTGCACAAGGGAGCGTAGGACCTCAGAGTTCAAGGCTATGGTTAGGTTTATATATTAATTGTTTTCCTGTAGTTGTGGATGCTTGCAGGAGGTTTAATCACAAGTATGTATTAGTCCAAGTAAGGTCGGTACATTAGCACAGGTTCACCCACACAACACTTACAACACTAAAGAAGAGTACTCAGCTGTATGAAGCGAAAGCACTTGACAGAATTCTCATGTGTCCTCGAAAATGTTTGGTCCTTATAAGTATTTCTATCGGCTTGTCCTTTGCTAAGAAAGGATTGGGCCACTTGCTGCAGTTGTTCGTTGTCTTTATTACTTGCACTTTGTTTCTTTGCTTTATCAGAAAACCCCTAAAAATCTGTTTTCTAAGTATTTACAGAGATTTCCTGCTCCATACCATTAGTCAACACCTTCTGCTCCTCGTTGGGATCGACACTCCTATTTATCGAAAGTACTACAAAACACCACCTATACTTGTGGGTCATCACTGGCGTAGACCACGCGACCCATGGCGATTGTTTCGCCGATTCCTACACGTGCAGATTCCGCCTAGAACGATGCTCCAAAGGTCACCTACCCCACGATGGGCGCCAACTGTCATCGGATTGTCGACAAGTACGTCATAGGGGGTCCTAGTGGAGTTGGAAGGATGGGGTGTGAGACGTCGGATGTTCTAGGAGCGGTGAGCACAAGTTTATCCAAGTTCAGGTCCGACTGCGGTGATCGGATTCTACTCCAGCTAGCAACCCAGTAATATATCGGCGTAAGCCGGATGTTACATCGGATTACAAGAGAGGTTCGCATATGCGAGTTGGTTGTGGTTGTGTGTATTGTGTTGTTCCTTAAAGGCTCCCATAGGGCCGGTTTATATAGCCACCGGGGCATAGAGTTACAGTAGAGACCTATCCGGCGACGTTACAAAGTCGGTAACTATGTACAACTTGGACTACAAGTAATACTACAGGTCTAAGCCGGTAACTCTTATGGGCCTTGTCGTAGCCGGAACTGGCTCCTCCTATTTTTCTGACTGGACCGCCCGTGAAGCAAAGCTCCAACCCATTGGTAGGCCACTCTGGTCAGCGAGTCCTGTGGGTATACTCGAAAAGTATAACCCAACACTACCTCCATTCCAATATATAACACAATTACGTACTTTAAAAAATTATTTAACCATAAATTTGTTCAATAAAATACAAACTATATTTAATAAAAATTATATCATTAGATCCATATTCAAAATACGACTTCCAATGGTTAGATCCAGCGTTGGACGGAACACATGTTAGCTTCAGAAACATCTGTATGAACGTTACACATAGATAATAATTTGTTGTACCACGGGAACACAAAGGACAGGTTTTTTGCATGGAACTACAATGTGTTGTACTAGTGGCGCAATAATCTCTAAGGGTCTCTTTCGATTGAATGAAGTTTTTTTAGAGGAATTCAATCCATAGGAGTTTTTTTTTCCCTAAGGGAGCCATTTAGATCAAAAGAATCACACCTCCAAAGATTGCATTCCTACACCTCCAATCCCATAGGAATTTCGACATCCACTTTTCATGTGTTTCATCCAAATAATTAATGATACAGTTTTCCTCTATTTTGGATCCTCTATTTTATAGCTGCAACTCTTTTAAATTCCTATGTTCTTTCTATTCTTGTGTTTTAAACTCCTGTGATCCAAAGAAAAGAAAGCCTAAAGGAAATGAGACTAGTACTGGATTCGAGACTCTAGTGCACTCACATAATAATAAACGTTAAATTAAGCAAAACCTTTGAGACCGGTGTTTTTTTTCAACTTGTTGCCCGTGGCCCCTGTATGCATACTAGTATATAAAACCTGGCCCACAGAGCAGCGCGTATCATATTTTGGCTAGACAAGCGGAACAGTAACATCTTTCACCAAATCCAGAGTGCAGTACTCTGTTGCTGTACTTGCGCGCAGATTTATTGCCCAAAGCGCCATCCCATTCAATAAACCTCGGGCCCTACATGCCACACGATGGCCCATCTACATTTACTCGGCTTCGCAACGCGCACACGGAGATCGTGCATGGCCTGGCACTCAATTTGGAACAGTGAGCTCAGTTGAGTTCAGTTCACCACACGCACTCTATTTTTTTCTCTCTCTCTCGAGAGAGAGAGCGGTAGCCGGTAGACACTATCCATAAGACTGAGGATTGGATGAGTCGAGCCACGTATGGATCATCACCGTTTATCTCTCAACGAGTGATGAATGTTCTCCAGATTAGTATCATTTGCTGCGAGATGACTATGGCTTTTCTGTTCTTGTGTTTCGCGGGAGGGTGAGTGTCACTTTTAGCTTGCGTGTTGGTGTAGGTAAATGCAGAGGAGAGCAACAGAGAGAGAGAGAGAGAGAGAGAGAGAGAGAGATTAGCAAGCGAACAAAAAGGAAAACCTCACCGGGAGACGGGAGTCGTCCTGGTCGTGGTGGATCACGGGTGGGTCTGGCAACCCCGCACTCGATCTGCCCGCTCGCCCGCCTCTTGTCCGCGCCACGTGATCCAAAAGGACTTCCGCCCGCCCTGGGCCTGGGCTAGCCACTAGCCTAGCTACGACGACTACGAGTAGTAGCAGCAGCCAGGCCCCAGCATCCCTCTCGCTCTCTCGCTCTCGGCTGGCTCCCTCCTCCCCCGCCACGGTCGCTGTCGCAGTATCACCACCCCGGCCCCCGGCCCCCAGTGGTGGTACCTCTCCAGCTGTAGGTTGTGCTAGTACCAGGTAGCGGCAGCAGCCGCGTCTGTCCAAGTCGCCGCGCGCGACCGTCGATCTCACTCCGCCACCCTTTCCCCCTACCCAACCACCCACCCACCCACCAAAAGCAGCCCTTCCCGCCGCCACCCCGCTTCCTCCTCCTGCTCCGTTGGACCGCCCGGGGAGGCAAGCTAGCTCCCTTCACGCTTCGGCTCCACCAGCAGCAGCAGCGTGGTTTAATCTGCGGCCGGGCCGCCACGCCACGCGGCGTCCTTGTCCCGAATATTTGCTGCAGCAGAAAAAAGAAGAAGCTCGCGATGCGATTCCTCCCCAATTTTTAATTGCTTTCGCTTCGGCAGCGGCGAGCTCCCAAGGAAGGATTGGTAGGAGGAGGAAGTACTACTACTACTGGCGGCTAGCTGCTAGCCGCTGCTGCGGCTTGGGGATTTATTAATGCAGTTTAATTAGTGCGCGGGCAAGCTAATTATTTTAGCGCAGCTGTCTCCGTTGGGAACTCGCGAAAGCTTCGTTTCTTTTGAGACCCACGCCTGCCTGCCTGCCTCGCCGCCTCCTCCACCCAACCCCTCTGCGCCGCGCCGCTGCCCTCTCATTCTCTCTCTCTGTTGCGCGCGCGCTGCTTGCTGTTTCTCTTTCTTTCTGGGTAGTAGCGCGTGCTTTGGCTGCCTGGCCGGTCGTCGCGCGCGCATTCCCACAAGCATATGGTGGGCACTGGGCAGGGGGATGGGGAGTAGTAGTAAATTGGGGGAGGAGGACAAAGGGGCCGGAGGGATGGAGAAGGGGAAGCACGCGGCCACGCGGGGGTGGAGGCCCCTGGCGGCGGTCGTATGGGTGGCGGCGGCGCTCGCCTGCTCGGCCGCCGTGCACTGGCAGCTGCGGGGGGAGACCATGGAGCGCGCGGAGCAGCGCCTCGTCAGCATGTGCGACGAGCGGGCCAGGATGCTGCAGGAGCAGTTCGGAGTCACCGTCAACCACGTCCACGCCCTCGCCATCCTCATCTCCATCTTCCACTTCGAGAAGAACCCGTCCGCCATCGACCAGGTAACCAGCGATTCATTCTTCATTCTTCCCCGATGGCGCGTGTGTGTGCTCCCGGTGCTGCGGCAATGGCGGACTCCTGTGATCCTAAACTAGTATAGTAGTAGAGGGGATTTCATATTAAAAGCATATTTCCTCGTGGTGGCTTGGTTGATGCTTACAGAGTTGCAGCCTAGTCGTTTAGCGGCCGCATTATTGTTTTTAGTCGGTCCGTTGTGGGCCTCTTGATCTTTCAATATGCTATGTGGCGTTCTTGGAGCGGTTGCGTTTTTTTCCGCTCTCTCTATGCTCCCAGCCAGACACAAGGGGTAGTAGCTCGGTCAGAGACGTCTCTAAACTGCTAGGTTGGTGGAGCATTTTTAGATTAGAGTGGTTAATGGTTGGGTTTAGGCAATGCTTGACTCCTCTTGTTTATTTATTATTATGCTGATGATGATGAGTAATGTCACCGGAGTACGCAATGCGTTGCTGGCTGTGGCTGTCCAGTGATGGGTTCTTGATGCATCCTACTTTTTTCTCCTAAAATAGTTCCCTAAAGGTGTTGGCCCTCTTTTGGGAATTCCGAAACTTCTGCTTTCGTTGATTTAGCTGTAGCTTTAGACTTTTAGGAGTACCTCGCCAAAGGCAATATGGTATTTGAAGCCACATTCTGGTTGTTGCAACAAGCAACAACGGGGAATGGCCTAATTTGGTTGGTGGCCCTAGTTGGCGTCTGATTTGTTTGATGGCTTTGTTCTTACTTGCAACAATAAGAATCACATGGTTTAGGTGCAGCTTTTACTTGATTATTTCTTGGATGCTCTTGGTCATTTAATCTTGTCCTATCACTTTGCCGCCTGCCAGTGTGTTTTACTCTACAGTTTGGTGAAATGCAGGATACTTTTGCGAGATACACGGCAATGACATCCTTCGAGCGTCCGCTGCTGAATGGGATTGCATACGCGCAGCGCATTTTCCCTCATGAGAAGGAAATGTTTGAAAGACAGCATGGATGGATTATGAAGACGATGAATCGAGAGGGTGCACCTCTCCAAGATGAGTATGCTCCGGTGATTTTCTCCCAGGATACCGTCTCCTACCTTGCGCGCATGGACATGATGTCTGGGGAGGTGTGATTTCTTATTGCCTCCATCTTTTTTTTTTCTGTTTGTCCATTCTTAGTTCATTGAGGGCAGGGGAGATGTTGTATTGCCAATTCAATTTTACTTTAGTGAAAGTGATCTTTTTGTGTCTTGTGTAGGAGGACCGAGAAAACATCTTGCGTGCGAGGGCTACTGGAAAACCTGTATTGACAAACCCATTTCGGCTTCTTGGCTCAAACCACTTGGGGGTAGTGCTCACTTTTGCCGTGTATCGCCCTGATCTACCTGCTGATGCATCAGTTGAGCAACGCGTGGAAGCAACTGCTGGGTGAGATGATTGAACCATCTTTCAAAGTTTGTCACCTGTAGGCCCTGAATTTATATGTCCATTCTTTAGTGTTGATCTCTTGGCTATACAATACTCAAATGCATCAAAGCAGATGATGAGTAGGATAATTTGACATAACCTACAATAACCTAGAGAACTTGCATCAGTGTATCATTAATTCTACATGTTAGCTTACTGCAATACAGAGGTCTTTTCTAGTGTGATGACCTGTCATATTTACTACCATAAACATAACATGGATGGAAAATTTAACTGTTTATTGGGTGTGGTTTATGGCTTTCATCTAATTGAATCCCCCACTAACAGCTATCTTGGTGGAGCTTTCGATGTGGAGTCACTTGTCGAGAATTTGTTGAGTAAACTTGCTGGCAATCAGGATATATTGGTGAATGTGTACGATGTCACCAATGCTTCAGAACCAATGGCTATGTATGGATCTCAAATGCCAGATGATAAACCAGGCCTCTTGCATGTTAGCATGCTTGATTTTGGAGATCCATTTAGGAGGCATGAAATGAGGTGCAGGTGGGTAGCTTCTTCCTTTGGCACTAACTTTGTTGGCTCAATTGTCCTTCTACTAATGCTGGTAACCCGTGCAGGTATAGGCAAAAGCCTCCTATGCCGTGGTCTGCCATTAGTAATCCTCTGGGCACTTTTGTCATATGGATGCTTGTGGGGTATATAATTTGTGCTGCCTGGTCTCGGTATGACAAAGTTACAGAGGATTGTAGAAAGATGGAAGAGCTCAAAACTCAAGCGGAAGCTGCTGATGTTGCGAAGTCTCAGGTTTGTCACTTGGTTTTTTGAGTTACTTGGTTATCTTGCATACGGATGAATTATGTATCGATGCAAGTTTTCCTTTCTGCAGTTTCTGGCAACTGTATCACATGAAATCAGAACTCCTATGAATGGCGTCCTCGGTACGTATATTTTCCTTTTGGTTCCTGTATAATGTCCATTCCAAGAACTAGGCAATCTGAAAACGTTACCTTCTGTTGTAGGAATGCTGGACATGCTTTTGGGGACAGATCTGACAATGACCCAGAAGGATTTTGCTCAGACTGCTCAGAATTGTGGCAAGGAGTTGATAAAACTGATAAATGATGTCCTTGATCGAGCAAAGTTTGAGGCAGGAAGGTTGGAACTTGAGGCAGTGCCTTTTGACTTGCGATCACTCTTGGACGATGTGATCTCTTTGTTTCCTTCAAAGTTAAGAGAGAAGAGCATAGAGGTATCTTACTAGTACTACCTCCGTTCCGTAAAATAAGGCGTATTATTCTTTCTGAAGTCAAACGATGTAAACTTTGACCAAACATATAGAAAAATCTATTGAGAACTAAGAAACCATATATATATATATATGAAAATATATGTCATGATGTATCTAATGACATTGATTTGGCATGGTAGCTGCTATTACTCCCTCCGATCCATAATAAGTGTCGTGTACTAAATCAACGACGGAGTAGCAACATATATGAATCGGATGGAGTAGATTTTTCTAAAACTTGGTCATATTTTATATCGTTTGGCTTTTGAAAAAATTATACGCCTTATTTTATGGAACGAATACTCCCTCCTTCCTCAAATAAGTGTACTTCTAAGTTTTTCCTAAGTTAAATATTTTTAGATATACCAACTTTGTTAAAAAAAGTAGCAACATATATGAAATCAAATCGGTATATTATGGAACTCCATTTCAAAAGTGATATAGTGTTACTAATTTAGTGCCATAATTGTTGCTACGTTTTCCCATAAAGTGGGCCAAACTTTAAAAACATTGACTTAGGACAAAGCTAGAAGTACACTTATTTGTGGATGGAGGGTATTAAATATGGTTCCTCTGCACTCGTCTTATCTTATACTCTTATAAAGATTTGGTTCACCAAGATGCTATGAATTACCGCAGTTTACATCCATTCCATGGAGGATGTATGGTTGATGTATACGTTGAGATTTTGTTTTCATTTTGCACGATTTCAGAAGTATGGTGCATAAGCCTTTAAGTAATTAACAATAAAAGAACTTACGCAGAGATGCACGAGAATTTAGCTAGTAGTCTTAATGGATGTAGACTGCTTGCATTCATTTTTTTGCAGCTGAGTGCACTAAGATGATACAATCCCACGCATACCAATCTTCCCTATATCTCCTTTCCTGCAGCACAATATTCCTAATGTTCTCCTTATTGCTGCAGCTTGCAGTGTTTGTGTGTGATGATGTTCCAAAACTTGTCATTGGCGATCCTTGCAGATTCCGTCAGATAGTAACAAATTTAGTGAACAACGCAGTCAAGGTAAGCAGTCAACTTTTGGTATCATGACATTTTTCTGCTTTTTGCATACTTTACAACTTCAAATAATATTGTAAGTTTTCTGTTAACAAACACATTTAGAAAATGTTCTGAATTCACTATTAATTGTCCAGTTCACAGAACGAGGTCATGTTTTTGTGCGGGTCTCTTTGGCTGAGAACTCAAGTGTGGAAGCTAATCGGGCTTTTAATGGAATGCTCAACGGAAAAGATGGTAAAGTTGAGTCTACAGCCAATGGTGCCTTCAATACATTGAGTGGGTTTCAAGCTGCGGATGAACGAAATAGCTGGGAATATTTTAAGCTGCTGCTCTCTGATAAGGAGTTACATTCGAATGAGCTTGAGGGTGAAAGTTCGAACCGAATGGATGCTGCTGATCATGTTACCTTGATGATAAGCATTGAAGATACAGGTGTTGGTATCCCACTGCATGCACAGGATCGTGTTTTTACGCCGTTTATGCAGGCGGATAGTTCAACTTCAAGGAACTATGGTGGAACTGGCATTGGTTTAAGCATCAGCAAATGTTTGGCCGAGCTTATGGGTGGGCAAATAAGTTTCACTAGCCGTCCTTCCATTGGGAGTACATTTACATTCTCAGCTGTCGTGAAGCGTGCATCCAAAGATACTTCAAGTGATTCAGAGAGGAGCTTGTGCGAGGCACTACCAACTGCCTTTAGGGGAATGAAGGCAATTTTGGTAGATGCGAAACCTGTACGTAGTGCTGTCACTAGATATCACCTTAACAGGCTGGGAATAATTGTTCAAGTTGTGAATAATCTGAGTATGGGAATTCAAGCCTTTGGGCAAAACGGTGCAACAAAGTCGAGGTGAGCTTCCTTTCAGCATTTTCAATTCCTAACAGAACTTGTCACAAACATTTTAGAGATAGAGGACAAATACTACCTTAACTGATTACTAGCTATATCATCAACCAGTCCATTGTTATAAGCTGGACCAAAGGTAGGGATGATATTTTATAGTAATACCAGAGGAGATTTCATATAAGAAGTATATATATTTCCTAACATAATAATAAAATACAGTCCTACTTTTAAATTTAGACATATTTATCATAATACCTAGTCAATCGTGTAGGGTGTTTGGCAAGTTATACTTGATGAGAGGACTGGAATTTCTTCGCGAGTCATAAATGAAGAGAAACAAGAACGAAGCAATTTCTGTGTGTACTTCCTCCTGGATGTTGCTTTAGATAGAGCATACTATTGAGAGAGTGAATTGGCTGAGATTACAACGTATGACTATGATGCTGAGTTTAGACCCTAGCTGTGTGGGTAGACATGCGTGTGTTGTTGCATTGCATGCGGAACACTTGGGTAGAGCAGCAGCTTGTCTAAACAATAAATTGTGTCAAGTAAAAAAACTATAAGACCTTTGAAGGACCAGAACTGATCCTTACTACTAAATATTCTATTCATGCAGCATCAGATTTTCTTCGACACCTGCTGAGTCTCCTTTCTCCATGTACCTTTTCTTGCAGAGAAAAAACATCCATGCTTTTTATTGAGAATGACATCTGGAGGCCCGAGGTAGACATTCAGTTATTGAATCGTGTACATACTCTCAGGATGAAAAGTCAAATGCACGAGTTGCCCAAGATAATTCTTTTGGTCACATCTGAAGCTGATAAGGACAAGTATGGATCCACGTTCAATACTGTGATGTGTAAACCTATCCGAGCAAGCACAATAGCTTCTTGTCTTCAGCAGTTGCTAAGAGTGGAGATACCTGAAAGGAAAGAAAATCAAAATAGGCCGTCTTTTCTCCGTAGCTTGTTGGTTGGGAAGAATATATTGGTTGTAGATGATAACAAAGTAAATCTGCGAGTTGCTCAAGCCGCACTAAAGAAGTATGGTGCCAAGGTTCATTGTGTTGAGAGTGGCAAGGATGCTATCTCCCTACTTCAACCGCCACATTGCTTCGATGCATGTTTTATGGATGTCCAGATGCCTGAGATGGACGGGTAAGATTTTGTGCTATCCATTATTTAGTCTGCTGCAATTGTTATTTCAAAACCCATTTACCCATTTAAGTATCTCAAGTTGAAAAGAAGTTAAGATTATGTCTCCTAGAGTTAGTTATATGCGTCCAGTTCTCATGCTTAAAGTTGTACTGGCTGCTGAGGTTGCTGTATATTATATTCTTCAGGTTTGAGGCAACTAAACAAATAAGGGAAATTGAGAAGAAAGCGAACGAGGCAAAGAAGGAGCAGTTGACTTCAGCCGAATCTTCAACATTTGTGGAGTGGCATTTGCCTGTCCTGGCAATGACTGCCGATGTCATTCAGGCAACCTATGAACAGTGTATAAAATCGGGAATGGATGGCTACGTGTCCAAACCGTTTGACGAACAGCAGTTATGCCAAGCAGTCTCCAGATTAGTGGTGGGAACAACTGATCCCTTCATGACCTGATCAACTGGACGGATCCCGAGGCCCGGCCTCGCTAGTTGAAGTGATGTCAAGCTGACTCTGACTCTTACAGTAGATGGAAAGATGAAGGTACCTTGTGCTAGTGAAGTTGGGTGCAACCATCGCGAACGAACGGCATTTCTGCATGCTGCAGCCCAGGGCCATTGCAGCCATGGTAATGATGATGATGCACTGCGGTGGACATTTCTGCTGCAGCCCAGGAGGGGGAGACGAAGAAGGTACCTTGAGATAGGTAGATTAGGCCCTTTTTTGGTTTTGGTGTTGGTAGGCAGATGTATGTTGTTGTAACTCCTGTCTGTTCATTCTTGAAAATATAACATCTCCGTGCTGTGCTGTGCTGCACTCCCCCTCCGAGTTTCGGAGCCCCGCGCAAAGAAAAGAAGAAATGGTCGACTTTTCAGTTATCTCCTCTCAGGATGCATGAAGCTGTCCAGTGTAGTTAAATTGGCCTTTTTTTTCTCTCTGCCAGAACACAGGACTTATTTGTCAGGAATATATAACATGTATTTCTCTGGGGGCCAAAGGCCACAACATATAGCACATGTATAGGTGGAAACTAGCACCGAGAACAATCGGCGTCGGCGGAGAAGGAGCCACAGGAGGAGGGGCCACGGTGGACACGAGACCTCGCCGGAGAGCACACACCAAAGACGGAGATCGCACATGTGAATGCGCATAAAGGCAGCGAAATTAGGATAATTCGCGCCATCGAAGATCACCGGGCAGCGAGGAATCGCAACATAGCCAGATGCAGAAGACATCTCTCTCTCTCTCAAATTTTTTTCGAAGTCAACTCTTCAGATTCGATCGGGACCGACGAAGAACAGCTCGCAGATCCGATCGGGGCGACGGGAGAGGGCCAGCAGGCTCTCAGATCCGATCGGGGGACATGAGAGGGCCAACAGGTGGCGGGGCCCAGGCCAGGAGCAGATGGCGGCGCGGCCAGAAGCAGATGGCAGCTTACAGCCTGTGAGGCTGCGGGGCGGACGACCTGCGAGGCGGCGGGGCGGGGAGTGGAGGGCGGGGCAGACGGTGGCGCGCCGGCCAGGAGGCGGCGGACGACCCTGCAGCAGATGATGGCGGTCGGAGACGGTGAACAGATGGCCACAGAGATAGCAGGAGACAACGGCAACCGGCGGCAGCGACGTCGGAAAAACGACGGCGACAGGGATGGTGGTGGCTGTGACGATGTTACAGAAAAACTGTCTAACCTAACTCTGATACCATGTCAGGAATATGCAACATGTATTCCTCTGGGGCCAAAGGCCACAATATATAGTACATGTATTCCTCTGGGGCCAAAGGCCACAATATATAGTACATGTACATGTGGAAATATGCAGGAAAACCCCCTAACTAATGACGATAGGCGAGAGTCACAAAGGTGACCAAGACGATGATGCCACTGCTGAAAAGAGCTGGTAGCAGAGGCGACGACCGGAGAAGAACTGGCAGAGGAAGTGGCAGCGGAAGGAACACGAAGCCAGTCTAACTTCCAAAGTCTTGAAGAGTCACGGCTGCGAGGGCCATCTCCAACCTGGGCCTATGTGCGACGATCCTGGACAACACAAGAATTAGCATAAAGAATGACGCGACAACCAGAGTCAGTAAGCTGGCTAGCAAAGAACAAATTCATCTTAAGACGAGGAACATGAGAAATATCAGGAACAGAAAAAAAATAAGTAGAAAGGGTACCCCGACTAGAAACAGAAAGAGAGGTACCACCAGCCGTGAGAACACGGACATGAGAAGAGAGAGAACGAATAGCGGAGAGGAGAGAAGACTCAGAGGTCATATGAAAAGAAGCTCCAGAATCCAGATACCACGAGGACGTACCTGACTGTGTAGAGGGTGGTGGTCGCGCAGTGCCGGAAGAATCAGTCACAGAACCGGCAGTGCCCGTCGAAGAAGAGCCTGTAGCAGCAAGCAGATCGCGAAGACTCCTGATAATGTCCTGATCAGAGAGAGCAACTGCTGAAGATCGGATCGATCAGACTGCCCACGAGCCTAGTGCTGCTGACGTAAACTGGGGTCCCATGTATAACAGGTGGCCCAAGTGTGGACATCCTTGCTACATTAAGTGCACTGACGAAGAGAACCACGGCGACCCTGACCACGAGCCTGCTGGTGCTGACTCTGACCCTGACCTGGAGGAGTGGGTAGTATCGGTGGCGGCACAGAGGACCACGGCCGAGTCGAGGGAGCAGACAACGGAGGAGGACCACGAGTAGCAAGCACAGACGGAACCGCAAGAAGACCAGCACCACGAAGACGAGTCTCCTCAGCCTGAAGCTCAGACAACACCTCAGAGAGCGGAATACGACCACGAGCATTCAGCTGAGCACACCGGGGCTCAAACTCCTGGCGGAGCCGAGACAAAAACTCATAGATGCGGTGGAACTCCAAATCCGAGCGCACAATCTGGTAGCACGGGCATGTGCCACAAACAGCAGTACGGAGAGAATCAAGCTGACGCCAGATAGCAGTACTCTGAGTATAGAACTTATCAATAGTGGAATCACCCTGCTGAAGAGCATGCTTCAGGCAAACCACAGACAGGTAAAGAGCATCCCCAGACAGCTGATAGCGCTGACGAAGATGTGCCCACTGAGCGGCAACAGTAGGGAGACTCATGAACTTAGCAGCAAACTGGGGCAGAACACTGGAGGTGAGAACAGCAGCAGCACGAGCATCCTCATCGACCCACTGAATGTAGGCGGTCAGATCGTGGCGATAGGTCTCGAGATCAGCAGAGTACTGTTTGAACTTCAGCTCATAAGCAGCATCCTTGGCCTCCTGAGAAGCATAAGCACCGAGAACAATCGGCGTCGGCGGAAGAGGAGCCAAAGGAGCAGGAGGGCATGGAGGACAGGAGACCTCGCTGGAGAGCACACCCCAAAGACGAAGACCAGGCATGTGAACGCGCATAAAGGCAGCGAAATCAGGATAATTCATGCCATCGAAGATCACCGGGCAGCGAGGAATCGCAACATAGCCCGATGCAGAAGACATCTCTCTCTCAATTTTTTTTCGAAGTCAACTCTTCAGATCCGACCAGGGCCAACGAAGAACGGCTCGCAGATCCGATCGGGGCGACGGGAGAGGGCCAACAGACTCTCTGATCTGATCGGGGGACAGGAGAGGGCCAACAGGTGGCGGGGCCCCGGCCAAGAGCAGATGGCGGCGCGCCGGCCAGAAGCAGATGGCGGCGAACGGCCTGCAAGGCGGCGGGGCGGACGACCTGCGAGGCGGCGGGGCGGGCAGTGGAGGGCGGGGCAGACGATGGCGCGCCGGCCAGGAGGCGGCGGACGGCCCTGCAACAGATGACGGCGGTCGGACACGGTGAACAGATGGCCAGAGAGATGGCCAGAGACAGCGGCAACCGGCGGCGGCGACGTCGGAAAAACGACGACGATAGGGACGGTGGCGGCTGTGACGATATTGCAGAAAAACTGTCTAACCTAGCTCTGATATCATATGAGAAATATGCAATATGTATTTTTCTGGGACCAAAGGCCACAATATATAGTACATGTACAGGTGAAAATATGTAGAAAAACCCCTAACAAATAGAAACATACAATATACAAATATACATCTAACATTACTAGGGTTCTTGTATGCTCTCGCTGCCCTCGTTCTTGTTAGCGCGATTGACTTGCTAGTGCTCGTTTTTTCCGTAGAGCGTTGTAGATTTTGCCGTGAAATGGATAGATCGCTGAGATGCGAGTGATCTGGTTCGAAGTTCATGTGTACATCTGTACTAGTAGTAGCTTGGTATGAATCGCAGGACACCATCGCTCCGCTGTCACTCCAGGCTTCTTCTGCCACGGGTTTGACTTGTTGCCCCAGCTGAACCGTGCATGCATGGCTCAGTTTTAATTGCTCTGGCCTCTGAGCGCCTACTGTGCTCCTGCTGGCTCAGGCTAGTACGCTGCAGCGCTGCGAATCGTATCGACGACAGGCTTCCGGTACGGCGTCGGCGCGGAAGCTGGCTGCCTGCAGAGGGAGGCCTCTCGGCGGGAGGCTGGCGCGAGCGCGATGCGACGGTCTACTGCTCCACCTGACAGGCTGAGCCGAGTCAGCCCGTGACGCCGCGGCGCGATACTGGCTTTTTTTGTTTTTGAGCGGACGGCGATACTGGCTCTTGGGCAGTGATGAAGTGGCCTGTGCCCCTGCCCTACGAGGCTTACCGGCCCAACTGAGATCTCCATTCGGAATCCGCTTCGCCGCGTTGCTGGCCCAAACGCCAACAAATCGGAACCCAGACGGTTGTTGTGGCCGTGCTCCTGTCTCGTGGCTGCAGCTTTTGTTTTTCTTTTTAAAAATCTTCGCCTATTGTCTAGGAGTAATTAACAAATGAAAACTACAATTGCTGTACTTTATCCACCATCTATCATTGGTTCCGCTATACTGATCGCCACCAACAGCTCCCCAGTTTCTCAACCAGCAGGACAGAAATGTCCTGCCACATTAAAACAACCGTGACTAAACAGCAGATTAGCAGGACTTGGCGAGTAATCGCTCGCATTATATTATTTAAGAAGCTAAAGATCGAAAGCACCGCACAACCTAGATAAAGCCTAGAAAACCCAACAGCCGCGCTCCGCAGGCATCGCCCTCCAAAGCAGACGTACGCACGCGTGCGCACTCACACTCGCGCTCGCGTCCGGTGGTTGGTGCCGGATAGCGGCGACTCACCACACTGCCACTATCTTGCGACCTACGCCAGCAGCGGGAGTCAGAGAGCTAGCTACCTCGATCGCTAGTTTCGTTGATACGGGAACAGGTGCGACGGCGACGGCGACCCCAACCGGAGCCTACGATCGAGGGAGCGCGCGTAGTGGGAGCACCCAACACTCGTTGCTTTTGCTTAGTCTTGATGGAAAAGGGAACAGGTTCCATGTGCCAGGAGGAATAAAATGCAGAGGTTAGTTCGAGGGGGACATGACATGTGGACGGACTCTCTCTTTGGAATAGGTTTCGCTTATATTATGCGATTTAATTGGGGGTGTTTTACCCTAGAATTTATGCTCCCTGGGCTACTAGAGGGCCATGGCATTCATGCACTGCCCTTATCGGGAAGATAAGATATGGAAGTCAACAATGTTACTATCTTAGCACGGTATCATAAGCATTTTACGATATGTGGCCTTTCACAATAGGCGTCACTAAGCGCGGCATCCTACACAAAAATGCTAACGTGACATGTTAATTAAGAAAGAGGAGGTTGTTGTATCTAGCCCAATTAAGTACATGCATGAGAGAAAAACATTAAATTAAGATACAACATCTACTAAAATAGTACGATGCATTGGATAGGTTGTCTTTTAAATATTTATAGCTCCTATGATAATATGCTAAGATACACTCCATTGTGAAAAGCCTAAGACTAGTCCCAATAGGGATATCATAGGTGGTAGCATGCACCACATGCATGCAAAATGTTTATGTGTCACTGCAATTAATAATAAAAAATATTATGTTTATCATAGGTTGATACGGTATCATAGCACATGGAACTAGAAAAATCAATCCCAAATAAACCTTGTACACGATTTTATATTAAGATTCTACAAAACAATAAATACACTAAGATTATGATACTACTACATGCGATCCCATCAGGTGTGTCCCTCCTTCTGCTATGTCCCCGTTACTACGGCGTTTGCTCCGACGTCATGGTAGAGCAGGGAGGATGTGTTGTCCAGGAGTACGCGCAGATGGTCTGCGTACGTATCAAATTGAAGATGGTTTATCCTGTGCTAGGTTTGTGGATGGAAGCTGGCAGTTCTGTTTTCCTCTCCCGATGTGGTAGTCGTGCGGGGGTGTCAGTCCTAGAGTTTGATCGCGTGTCCGGGAACATGTTGCCCGGTCTGATTCGTTCAACGACAATGGTTTTGCCTTTGACAAGCTACTTTGGAGGTCTAAAAAGCTGCTGATCAGCGATGGAGCCGCGTCAAGATCAGGTGTTGTGGTGATCTGTCTTTCGCTCCTTTGGTGGTTGCTTCGGTGGTGCCGAAGGAGGAGGATAGACGCTGGTATTTTGCATAGGTTTATCCTATCTTTCCGGTTCTATAAAGTCTTTTTATTCATACTTTGTAACTTATTTTTATCTTATTAATAAGGGAGTGCCTAGATCTAAGGCGCCTAAGAACTACTTATGTCTAAGTCGCTGATGTCATCCTAATATTTGTGTTAATTCTCAGTTGCAACCTAGTTGTAACTCATAAGATTTATACTAATTCTCAGTTACAACCTAGTTGCAACCTATTAAATTCTCAGTTACACCCTAGTTGCAACTCATGTGTAACTTTCATTTTGCACGAATCACGAGGTAAATCGAACGGCAAAAGAGGCGACTGAGACTTAAAAAGTTCTCAGGCAAATCCGTATTAATAAAGAGCGGATTACAGTGTTAAAAAAAAGTTTGGAGCTCTCACATGTGGCACTTGTTGCTCCATTGAGCTACCCTTGGTGCATCATCGACCATCGGTTGCAATATCCACGTCAAGTCGTCAACCGCATGCATGTCTCTTGCTGCCCGTCCCGTGTCGTGTCTGTCTTGTCTTGGTGTACAAGATTTAACGAGAGCCATTTGATGCCCTTGCATGCATGACCCTTGAGGACGCCTCATCGTCTATAGCTTAGCTTAATTAGCTATCTGGTCGCTTTTTAAGGCACGCATTGTGTACGTTTTGTTAGATCAAACACATCTTTCGTAACTTTTTATTGCTTCCTTTACTCAAAGAAAGCTTTTTCTTTCTGCATGATTAAGGGCGATCGCAATCAGGCGTCAGGTGTCGTAGGCCGGGCACTTTTTCAGTGACATCGTCACAAACCTACAAACTACGCAACTGAATTGCACATACACCAAATTTCATGCTCCGAGGAAGAAAAGAAGAATGGCTAGCAGCATTGGTGGTCTCTGACCAGCTAATTAATCAAGCTACCAAAAGAATTGAATCCATTAGCCTGTTTGGTTTTCCTTAGGAAGTGAGCTAAAGCGAGAAAGTGTGTGAAAAGTGTCAGCATCTGATCGAGTTAAGAGTATAGCTCGTCACATTGCTATTCTGCAGGGCAGCCGAGGAAGGGCTGCTATCGCCGATTGGGAATTGCTCTCAGCTACAGCGGATCTCTATCTATGCGGACGACGTTGTGCTCTTTGTTAAGCCCACAGCTCAGGACTTAGCTTTTGTCAGAGTTTTACTTTCGATTTTTGGAGACGCATCGGGGTTGCACGTGAACTATGCCAAGACGTCAGCAACTGTTATCAGAGGAAGGGGACAGGAAGAGGAGAACTTGGTCTCCAACATTCTCAATTGCGCCATCGCCAAGTTTCCGATCAGGTACCTTGGGCTGCAGCTTGCCCTTCGGCCTCTCACCAAGGCGCAGTGGCAGCCCATGTTGGACACAGTGGTGCAGATCTTACCGGCATGGCAAAGGGGCATGATTACTAGGCCCGGGAGACTTGAATTGGTTAAGTCGGTGATGGCAGCTCGGCCAATACATCACCTGATCGTTGCGGAGGCCCCGATTTGGTTCCTAGAAGAGGTGGACAAGAGCTGTAGAGGTTTTTTCTGGGCAGGCAAAGATCGTGCAAATGGTGGGCAATGCTTGGTTGCATGGGATCAAGTCTGCAACCCGACGGAGTTTGGTGGTCTAGGAGTCAAAAACCTCAGAAAGCAAGGATTAGCTCTTCGGATTCGCTGGGAATGGTTACGGAGGACGGACCAGCAGAGGCCATGGCAGGGCCTTCCAATGCCAAGGGATGATGAGGCCAGGAGCGTGTTTGATAGTCTGGTACACATCCGAGTTGGAGACGGGAGAAGCACCCTTTTTTGGCGGGATCGATGGATAGCAGGCAAATCAGCCTCTGATTTCGCGCCAGGCCTGATTTTAACTGTCAGTACGAGGGCGCAAAACTCGAGAACGGTTGAGCAAGCACTGACGGGCAACCGATGGATCACTGATATCTCGGGCTCGCTGGCCCCTCGGGGAGCGAGGGAATGTTTGGCTCTATGGATGGCTATCAACGGAGTGGAGAGGGATGTGCACAGCCCTGATGAGTTCTTTTGGCCATGGTCGACCACTGGGACCTACTCGGCCAAGTCTACATACAGTATGCTCTCGCAGGGGCAGGTCCGTCACCCGCTTGCGGAGGCAATCTGGAGAAGCAAGGCCACCCCCAAGAGCAGGCTTTTTGTATGGTTGGCAGCCCAACATAGGATTTGGACTTCGGACAGACGTTTTGCCCATGGATTGCAGAGCCAAACGACACACTGTTTTGTATGCTTACAGGAGGAGGACACGGCTGAACACATTCTCCTTCAATGTGTCTTTGCTAGGGAGGTGTGGTACCGGTGTGGCCAGGCTCTACGTGTGACGTTAGCGCCTCCCACGACAGAGGATGTCCTCCAAGAATGGTGGCTACGACAGAGGAGTGGCATTGAAGAGAAGGAAAGAAGGTGGTTTGATGGCCTGGTCTGCACGGCGGCACATGCTCTGTGGAAAAACAGAAACGCCTGGATGTATAACAATGTAAGCAAGCAATTGTCGGCCAGCTCCCTGACAGGCAACATCTTGGAGGAGCTGACCCTGCTTAGGTCGGCCCTTTCGAGTGATGGGAGAGTCGGAGTAGGAGTTCACCCTAGGGAGAGAGAGTAGTCTTTTTTCTTCTTTCTTGGAGCGCTGAGGTCCGGTTGTTCGCATCTGGGACCCCTTTCTTGTAACATACATTCTGCCTTCTATAAAATTAAGGTACGCTTTCGCGTACTCTCGAAAAAAAAAAATAGCGTAATTGTAATACGAACAAGAAATTATGTTTTGTGACGAGGAGAAAACAGCTCACCATCCTTTTGTACTATCATGTCTTCTAGCTCTCCTTGTACGATGGAGAGTTCAAAACAAGCTTTTGGTTATCGGACCGGTTACCGTCCGGTAGATGGGCTTCACGGGCAAAAAATTGTAGGCATTTTCAAATTTGAGCCAAACCTGTGCATTTTCTAGAAATGCGCGGAATATTTAAGATTTTTTCGTTTTTAATACAAATTTCAGTTCAAAAATTTGCCCAGTAATTTCCCTAACCTAGGTTCACTCTGATTTTAATTTATGCCCACTAACTAATACTGTATAAAGAGTATGTCTAGGAACTGGTTGAAAACGGTTATCTAGGCGGAGTGTGCCTTTATCTTTGGCTATTTCGAACAGTCACAATGATGTTGGTTTGAGTGTCTCATTTCTGTACAAAACAATTATTTTTTCTAGCATACCTTTGTTTTGCAAAAAATTCACTAATCTCTTAAAAATCATCAACAACGGTACAAAAAGGCCTAAAAGTAATAAAATTTACAAATAAAATCAAATTGAAAATATTCTCTTAATATTTTTTTGCAAATTTAAACTTTCAAATTCTCATATGTTCATCTTTTGAACAAATTAAATACAATTTGTGATGCTTATAATTTTTTCATCATTCATGACTTGCAAATCTTCACCTACATGACCTTTTTGTCAATTTTTCTTCTCATTTTTCACTGCATGTGCCTTGTACTTTCTCTACCAAGGATGAAGTTATGATTGAGTGTTAGAGTATTGTACGTATATGATTGTCACGATAGTTTAGTATTGTCAGCATATCGTAAAGTCATATTATATCTCAGAATTATATCTCGGATCACAGTTTATCGCAGTTTGCCATCATATCATAAGATTATATTATAACTCGGATTTATATCTCAGATCACAGTTTATGGCAGTTTGCCAACATACCATAAATCATATTATAACTCAAATTTAAGTTTTATAACTCGGATCTGAGTCATATAATTCGGATTTGAGTCATATAACTCAGATTTAAGTCATATAACTCGGATTTTGAGTCATATAACTCAGATTTGGGACATATATATATATATATATATATATATATATCAAATTCATATGTTAATGACAAAATGCCCATGCAGGCCATAAGTCAAATTTATATAACTCGGATTTAACTCATATAACTCAGATTTAAGTCATGTAGCTCGGATTTGAGTCATATAATTCGGATTTTGAGTCATATAACTCAGATTTGGGACATATATGTCGAATTCATATGTTAATGAAAAAATGCCCATGAAGGCCATAAGTCAAATTTATATAACTCGGATTTTAGTCATATAACTCAGATTTAAGTCATGTAACTCGGATTTGAGTCATATAACTTCGATTTTGAGTCATATAACTCAGATGTGGGGCATATATGTCAAAGTTATATGTCAATTTGCCCAATGAAAGCTATATGATAAATGTTCATGAAGGCTATATGTCAAATATGCTCAATAAAGGCTATATGTCAAATTTATATGTCAATTTGCCCAATGAAGGCTATATGACAAATGCCCATGAAGGCTATATGTCAAATATGCTCAATAAAGGCTATATGTCAAATCTGTATGTCAAACTTTGCCCAATGAAGGCTATATGACAAGTGCCCATGATGGACATAAATCAAATTTTCCCAAACAAGGCTATATGACCAAGTGCCCATGATGGTCATGAGTCAAAATTTCCCAAAGAAGGTTATATGACCAAGTGCCCATGATGGCCATAAGTCAAATTCTCCTAAAAGGGCTATATGACAAATACCCAAGAAGGCTATAGGTCAGTTTTCCCAATGAATGCTATATGATGAATGTCCATGAAGGCTATATATCAATTTGCCCAATGAAGGCTATATGGCGAATGCCAATAATGTCTATATGTCAAATGTTGGGTCATATGACCCAAATTTGGGCCATATAACTCAGATTTTGGGTCATATAACTTGTATGTGGGATATATATATGTAGAATGTTGGGTCATATAACCCAGATTTGGGTTATATGACTCAAATTTTGAGTCACATAACTCGAATTTTGGACAAATATGTCAAATTATGATGGGTATGTAGGATTTTGAAAACATAAGTCAAATTTACCCAATGAAGGTTATATGACAAGTGCCCATGATGGCCATGAGTCGAATTTGCCCAAGGAAGGCTATATGACAAGTTCCCATGATGGCCATATGTCAACTTCAAAAGCTATATGACAAGTGCCCATGAAGGACATATGTCAATCTAAGCCTATTTAGGCAAAGTATGATATGGGTACAACCCAAATGAGTTGAATGTCAAATATGAGAATATAGATCATGTGTCAACTAAGCCAACCCAAGCAGATGTATAATATCGGCGCAATTCATGCCAGTTATATATTACAATAGAGTAAAAAGACTATATGTCAATAAACCACTCTAGGGTATTTTAAATATGAAGCCTATGCACGACTCTGTGAGTCTCACATAGCCTCACGGACTAATGTCGGGGATATGACCCCGAGTAACCCAGAGTTGAGGTACCAAGTGATTCAATAGAATGTTGAGTAATTCAATAGAAGATGTGAAGTATAAAAATAATAAGATATTCAACCCGGTCGAAATCCCTCCAGGCCAATGCTATTTCCTGGCCGGATTAAGTATGAATGAGCCAATATACTGCTGTTACCCGGATGGGACGAGTTACCCATTTGGCCCACCAAGCAACCCGGTGCCACCTCACTTCCCCGACAACTCCCTTCTCTGCTCCCACCAAAACCGACGCCGCGCTTCAATCGCCACAATGTCGCCAGCTTCCCCGGGTGGGTCGGCACTGGGATGATCCGACCCACCATGGGCCACCTTGTCACGCTACCTCTCCATCACCACATCACCCAAGTGGGCCAGCTGGAGGATAACTCGGCCCACCACGGAGCTGCATAGCACCACCTCGGCGCAACCTTGACGCCGTCACCTCGCCTTCTCCCGCTACCGCCTTGACGCCAGCTCCTCCCACCGAATTCCCCCGCGTGGGCCTCATCGCCACCAGTTCACCCTAGGTGTGCCGATAGTGGCCTTACTCGGCCCATACTGGATCATCTCTCTCTCGGAAGAGCATTGCCCAACTAGGATGAATCAGGGTTAACCCTGCTAGGCCCTCTTCTTTCCCCTCCAGGCCGAATCAGCCATTTCCCACGCCGAATTATCCTAGGAATAGGACCTCCAGGCCGAGTCAGCTACCCTTCAAGCCAAGTTTCAACCAGCCAGGTCGATCCCTTCCATCATATGCCGGTCTTGGGACGCCCCTGCCTCAGACTGGCACATGCAGCATCGTTACGTCCAAGTGATACGTCGGAAACGTATCTGTAATTTTTTATGCTCCATGCTTGTTTAGTATATACTTTACTTTGCTTTGTCTACACTTTGAGATGCTTTTTACATGTTTTCTGGTACTAACCTATTAACAAGTTGCCACAGTGCCAGTTGCCTGTTTTTTGCTGTTTTTGGTTCCAAAAAAGCTAGTAAGGAAATATTCTCGGAATTGGACGGGACAAACGTCAAAGTCAATAAATTTTCGTGGGGAACAAGAAGTCCAGAGGGGAGCCGGAGAGGCGTGCCAGGGCGCCTAGACCCTCCTAGGTGCGGGTGGTCCCTACCCCACGCCTAGGCAGTGTGTGGGGCCCCTGGCCACCGCCTCGGCCTCCCCCTTCGCCTATAAGAATCCCCTGATGCAGAAACTCTAAGTACCCGATCAATATTCCACAAAAACTTCTGTAGCCGCCGCCACTGTCGTCCCTATATCGGGGGGGGGGGGGGGTTCTGAAGTTCTTCCCGGCACCCTGCCGAAGGGGAGATAATCCCGGAGGCCTTCTCTCCGGTATGATGCGTGAGTAGTTCCACCTTGGACTATGGGTCCATGTAGTATCTAGATGGTTGTATCTCCTCCTTGTTCTTTCATGTATAGATCTTGTGAGCTCCGTTCATGATCAAGATCTAATCTATTTGTAATCATGCATGTTGTGTTTGCGGGGATCCGACGGATATTGAGATCATTATGCTGGTTTGATTAATGGTTTTGTCTTTATGATTCTATCATGTCTGTGTTGTTTGTGATCTTGCATGCTCTCCATTGTTAGTAGCTATCTTGGCCAAGTAGTTGCCAGTGACTCCAAGAGGGGGTATTTATGCTCGATAGTGGGTTCATGCCTCTAGTTTCCAAGGGAAGTGACAGAAATCTCTTCGGTTGTAGATGTGCTGTTGCTACTAGGGAGAAAACAACGGTCTCTTGTTCATGGAACATGTGGACTGTTTACCTTACATACTTTGCTTAAAGCAGTTGTCTGTTGCTTGCAACTTAATACTGGAGGGGGTTCAGATGATAACCTGAAGGTGAACTTCTAGTCATAGATGCAGTTGGATGGAAGTCTATGTATCTTGTTGTATTGCCCAATCAAATCTCATAGGATCTTCCTGACTAGTAATTGCATTGTTATGCCTTGCTTAGTTCCTGTCAATTGCCCTGCTGTAGTTTGTTTACCCTTCATGCCATGTTGTTTATCTAAGGAGAGCACCTCTAGTGAACTATGGACCCCGGTCCAATCTTTACCATTGATACATATTCCATTGTTACTTGTTTACTTGCTGCAAACCGCCATTACCTTCCACACCATACGTTTAATCCTTTGTTATAGCAAACCGGTGAGCTTGACAACCTCACTGATTCGTTGGGGCAAAGTCTTGAGTTTGTTTTGTGCAGGTCTCTGCGTTGCTTGCAACACCTGTGTGATGTTTTCTTCCTCCTACTGGTTTGATAACCTCGGTTTCTTACTGAGGGAATACTTGCTGCTGTGCTGCTTCACACCTTGCTCTTGGGGTTCCCAACGAAGCACTCCTACATCAACTCAGCTCTGCATCAAGCTTTTCTGGTGTCGTTGCCGGGGAGGCTAAGGACGTCTTCACTAGGGGAGTCCTTCACTTCCTTTCTCTTTACTTTGTTTTAGTTTGCTTGGTTTTGTTTGCCTATTTTCAAAAAACCCAAAAAAATTAGTCTAGTTTTGTTTGCTTGCTTTATTCAAAAACACAAAAAAATTAGTTCCTGCTCTAGCTGCTGCTGTTTTTAGCTTGCCCACCTTTTCCAAAATGAACTCTGCTGAGAACACCAAGTTGTGTGACTTGACTAGCACCAACAACAATGATTTCCTTAGCACACCCATTGCTCCACCTGCTCCTGATGCTACCTTTTATGAAATTAAGCCTACTTTGTTGAATCTTGTGATGAGAGAGCAATTTTCTGGTGCTAGTTCTGATGATCCTGCTGCCCATCTCAATAGCTTTGTTGAACTTTGTGAGATGCAAAAGTATAAAGATTTAGATGGAGATATTATTAAGCTCAAGATTTTTCCTTTCTCCCTGAGAGGAAAAGCTAAAGAATGGTTGCTGTCTTTGCCTAAAAATAGTATTGATTCTTGGACTAAGTGCAAAGATGCTTTTATTGGAAAGTACTATCCTCCTGCTAAGATTATATCTATGAGAAGTGACATTATGAAATTTAAACAACTTGATAGTGAACATGTTGCTCCAGCTTGGGGAAGAATGAAATCTTTGGTTAAGAATTGCCCTACTCATGGACTCACTGCTTGGATGATTATCCAGAATTTTTATGCAGGTTTGAACTTCTCCTCAAGAAATCTGTTGGATTCCGCTGCTGGAGGTACCTTCATGGGCCTCACTTTGGGTACGACAACAAGGCTCCTTGATAATATGATGGTTAACTACTCTAAATGGCATGTTGAGAGAGCTCCACATGGTAAGAAGGTAAATTCTGTTGAGGAAACTTCCTCTTTGAGTGAAAATATTGATGTTATTATGGCTATGCTTGTTAATGGGAAAGCTCCTCTAGATCCTAATAGTGTTCCCTTAGCCTCCTTGGTTGCTCAAGAAGATCAAGTTGATGTGAAATTCATTAGAAACAAAAATTTCAACAATAATGCTTATAGGAGTAATTTTGGTGGTAAAAATTATAGACCTTATCCTCCTAATAATGGCAATTCCTATGGAAACTCTTATAATAATGCTAGAAGTGCCCCCTCTGAACTTGAGGTCATGCTCAAAGACTTTATTAGTAAAGAAACCACTTTCAATAAGGCTATAGAGGAAAAGCTTTTAAATGTTGAGAAAAATATATCCTCTTTGTCTGAAGCTCAAACTTCCTTGGTTAATAAAATGGTTGCTAAACCTGAAACCATGAAAAGTACCTTTGCTGCCACTCATGCCATACAAGTTACTATTGATGAAAATATTAGACTGTTAACCCAACTACATGCTAAGCGGGAAAGGGAAGCTAAAATTGATAGAAACAATAGTGTGTGCACCATCACCACTAAACAACAAGTAGTCCATATTCCTCCTTCTACTATGCCTAAGCCTATTGATCCTACTCCTAGTGATGCTAAGTTTGACTTTGATATTGATGGTTGCAATATTTCTGAAGTAATTATGTTCCTACAAAAGCTTGCTAGAAGTCCTGATGCTAGTGATATGCATGTTGCTTTCACTAAACACATTACAGATGCTCTTGCTAAGATTAAGGAAGAGAAGCTAAAACACAAAGCTTATATTCCTAGGAAGATAGAAGATAGTTGGGAACCCATTATTAATGTGCAAGTGAATAACTTTGATCTCAAAGCTTCATGTGATCTTGGTTCTAGTGTCTCTATTATGCCTAGGAAGATTTATGAAATGCTTGATTTGCCACCATTGGAAGATTGTTATTTGGACGTTTCACTCAATGATAATTCTAAGAAGAAACTCATGGGGAGTATTAATAATTTTCTCATTATGGTTAACAATGCTTATGTCCCTGTTGATTTCTATGTTCTGGATGTTGAATTCAATGCTTCTTGTCCTATTACTTTGGGAAGACCTTTTCTTAGAATAGTTGGTGCCATCATTGATATGAAAGAAGGCACCATTAAATATCATTTTCCATTCAAGAAATATATTGAAAAATTCCCTATGAGGAGAGAAAAGTTGATTTTTGCTCCTCCTTTGAAAGCAAGGTTTGATGTTAATGCTTCTTCATTTGAAAATACTTGATTCTTCTTGCTTCTTGTGCCTAACTTAAAGGCGTTAAAGAAAAGTACTTGTTGAGAGATAACCCAAGAGTTTTCTTGAGTATTGGAAGTTATTACTTCAGTAATGAGCCTTATCCTTTTTGTTTTTCTTTTTGTGCCAAGAATGACCCCTAATGAGAGGGAAGTAAGATTTAGGGAGTTGCTGTCCCGAAACAGATTTCTGTCCTCCACCATAAAATTTCGTGAGGAGTCTGTGTAACTTGGATTGAGCTCAAAATTTACGAATAAATCCCCCAGTATGTTAAATAACTTTCGTTAGTTCAACACTTTTTGATTTGAGCAATAGAAGATGTTCGAAAAAATCGGTTTCTACCTGCTGGTCTGTTTTGACAGATTTCTGCCATTATTTGCATTTGCTTCTTATTGATTCCTTTTTGAGTTCTCTTTAGGTGAATTGAGCTTTTTGAAGAAGTTACTACAGTAGCTTGTGTTTTTAGTGAAAATCCTTGCTGTTCCAAAGCTTTGCCAGAGGTCTAATATCTTTTGAATACACTAATGTTGCTAATGAAGATTGTGTGAAGTTTTGTACGAAGGGAAAATTTCAGGTGTAGAGAGAGAATGATGCGATGAGATGAAGAATGGATAAAAGCTCAAGCTTGGGGATGCCACCATGGTGTCACCCCAAGAAATATACAAGAGGTACAAGCTTCAAAGCTTGGGGATGCCTTGGGCATCCCCTTCTTCATCAATAAAAAGCTCAGGTCTGTCTAGACACTTCGTTTTTATTGTTTCATGCCAAGTTGTGTTGTTCTTGGAGCGTCTTAATTTTTGTTTGATTTGCTTAGTTTGTTTGAGTAGTTTGGACCCCCGTTCTCGCTGTGTTGTTGCAAATAAGTTGCTTGGTGTTGGAAAGGAGTAGTAAGTTCTTGCTTGAAAGTGCAAGAGGAGCTTGCATTGACTCTGACTTAGAATTTAGCATGACATGCTAGGTGTGAAGGAAATATGCCCTAGAGGCAATCATAGAGATGATTATATTTCTTATGTATCCATAAGTTATTATAATGTTTCTTGAATATCCATATCAGGCAACTTGTATTGATCGACAATTATGTGAATTGTTTGTGAAACTCTATACTTGTATGGTTAATTAAGAGTTGTCCCTAGTCGGAGTTCATGTAAGGACACACGTGACTATTAGACTAGCGCATCGATTGGTTGATGACTATGTTTCACAAGTCATAGACATGGAGATGTCAAACCAATGATGTGGACACATGTTATGAACATGGGGTTGGACTGACCCAACTTGAGACTGGCAATTAGTTGCAGCTCTCTCTACACATCGTGTACATTTTGTCCTTAGACCTGAGATTGTCGCATGTACTTGAGATGTGGATCGACCTACTTTGGGGCTATCAAACGCTACTCCGTAACTGGGTAGTTATAAAGGTAGTTTTCGGGTTTGTCCTGAAGCATGCTGCAAGGCATGGTCAATCAAGATGTGATTTGCCCCTCTCTACTTGAGAGAGATATCTCTGGGACCCTCGAGTGATTGGATCCAGAAATGCATGGCTGTGCTACATATGGTTAAGAGTTAACCTAGTAAAGGAATTCCGAATCACAGTATCGAGAAAGGGAGGTCAACTTGGAGTTAGACCAAATATCGTGAGGCAAAGGGAAAGACATATACTAAACCTTGTGATGGTTCGTCTGATATGATCTTTGTATGTGTTTAGGAGTTGGCACGTCTTGCTAGAGGCCGCTACCAACTATTGACAGAATAAGTGTATTCGTGTCATGTCTATACGTATATGAACCTATAGGGGCTGGAAGCCTAATGAGGATTGGATCCGAATTAGACCAAGCTTAGGCTACTAATGGGCTGCTAATGTAGAAGCCCACTAGGACCGCCTATATAAGAGAGGGAGGGGCGTGCTGACCAGGGTTAGACCATTCCTTCCAGCCGCCACTCCTCACGCCTGTGTTGCACGCGCGAACCTAGCAGTCTGGCGTCTGACGCTTCCACCCCGCACGTGTGGATACCTCGGAGGCGCTGCATCTGTAGCGCTTGGACGAGCCACGCAAGGGGAGCTGCTCGTGGGACGAGAACAAGGAGGAGACGTAGATCGTCTGCACTGCTTCGACGTGCTTCATCAAGTTCCGTAACTGCGCGTCTAGTGGTAATCCGTGATCTATGACAACAGTAATCCTGGTTTACGCGGTAGAAAATTTTGATTTGCGCTAGTGTAGCCTACCCGTATCCCTTCAAGCTGTTGTTTTGACCTTATGCTTAGTGATTATTGCTGTAGCATGTCTTGTTTCAAACAATTGGGATTTCTTAGTGTGCCTTGAAGAAATTATGCGTTGTTTTAGCATGCAAAAGCATAGTATTATGGTATTCTCCTTTGATGCTTTGCTTGGGTTGACTTGGCACATGCTCACACCATGTTATGACTATGACAAGTCACCATTAGCCTCTATGATCATTTAGTCCTTGACTTGTAGTACCACTCTATGCTTTGATTAGTAATGCTTTGTTGCACTGCATGATTATGGCTATTATTGATCTCTTATTTGGTTGCTCCCAGTCTTTTGCTAGCCTCCATTTGTATGAGTAAGCTCTACTCATGCTTCCAACTCCCAAGAAACCAAGTTATTCCAAAGTGTCCACTATAAAATCCTATGCATGGTGTGTTACACCATTCCAAGTATATTCTTGTTTTCAGCTATCTTCCAATTTAAAACTATTTTGTTATGTGAAAACTTAGTGATTAAAGCCCTCACAAACTTGATGGCTCACTTTATATTCTTTGCCCCTAATAAATTTGAACCATTATGTCATCTATGTTGTATATTCTTGCACTTATATGTTGGAATTAGTAGAATCGTGCTGCCACGGGGAACGTTTTCAACATTGCACTTGTACTTTATACTCAGTTGATATCATGCTCTTTTGTCTATGGATGTCACTGGTGTGAAATAAAGAGGGAACTTGTAAGTCCATGGAGTTTGTATCCTGTGTTAGAGAAACGCCTGGGCCGCTAGCCTAAGCCATGCCTAATCATGGTGGAAACTTGCAGCATCACCATAGTGAGCTATCTATGAAGCATCCTCTATAAAAAGCTATGCATATGGTAAATAAAAAGATTGCTGAGATGCTCATTGTCTGCTTGCCTTGTCATTTTGGTTATGGGAAAGCTCCTGTACCATGTGCAAGGTGTACCACGTTGGCGGTTCTCTATGATATGCAAATACTTACAATGACAAGAACTTACAGGTGACTAAAGTTGAGTAGCATGAGGTGTGGCCCTCGTATTCAAGGGACTTGAGATTGCCAACTTATACTTCGTCAAGCATATAGTCCATCTTTGTTCACTTTAACCTTAACCACTTCAAGATGCTTATGATAGGGGCAATGAGGGATGAAAGCTAACAAGTACCATAATTTTTGGAAGCTCCTTTTGAAACTTGAAATCCCTGCTTACTTTATAAAAGGCCTTTCTTCTACCACTATTGAGTCTCCACCTTCTACCTTTAGGCACCATTAAGATAGCATAGTTGTCATTCTATGTGCAGTGTTCCAAAGCTTATTGATTGATGCATATTGTGATATGACTTGTTTTTGTGCTATTTGTTTCTAGTCACCCTTGTGAACTTTGAAGGTGTCCTATGCATCTATTTGCTACTCTATGAGGGACAAGCTGATTGCCACAATGCTATGTTTTCTGTATGTGAAACAAACAAACGTTTTTCAATGCATGTTATTCATGATCTTTGTTTGTAGCCTTTCATGTTGCATGCATAGTTACTATGTACTATTGTTAGAACTCCATATTTCATGCACATGTTTAGATTTCTTTGATCCCAACTTTCAATGCTTGCAAATGGTTGGATCTTTATTGTGAGGGTGCATGTCACCTCAAATATTTTTTATCACTTACCTACTCGAGGACGAGCAGGAGTTAAGATTGGGGATGCTTGATACGTCGGAAACGTATCTATAATTTTTGATGCTCCATGCTTGTTTAGTATCTACTTTGCTTTGCTTTGTCTACACTTTGAGGTGATTTTTACATGTTTTCTGGTACTAACCTATTAACAAGTTGCCACAGTGCCAGTTGCATGTTTTCTGCTGTTTTTGGTTCCAGAAAAGCTAGTAAGGAAATATTTTTGGAATTGGACGGGACAAACGTCAAAGTCAATAACTTTCCGTGGGGAACAAGAAGTCCAGAGTGGAGCCGGAGAGGCGTGCCAGAGCGCGCAGACCCCCCTAGGCACGGGTAGGCCCTGCCCCACGCCTAGGCTGGGTGTGGGGCCCCTGCCCACCGCCTCGGCCTCCCCCTTCGCCTATAAGAAGCCCCCGCTGCAGAAATCCTAAGTACCCGATCAATATTCCACGAAACCTTCTGTAGCTGCCGCCACCGTCGTCTCTAGATCGGGGGGTGGGGGGGATCTGAAGTTCTTCCCGGCACCCTGCCGGAGGGGATATCATCTCGGAGGCCTTCTCTCCAATATGATGCGTGAGTAGTTCCACTTTGGACTATGGGTCCATGTAGTAGCTAGATGGTTGTATCTCCTCCTTGTTCTTTCATGTATAGATCTTGTGAGCTCCGTTCATGATCAAGATCTAATCTATTTGTAATCATGCATGTTGTGTTTGCGGGGATCCGATGGATATTAAGATTATTATGTTGGTTTGATTAATGGTTTTGTATTTATGATTCTATCATGTCTGTGTTGTTTGTGATCTTGCATGCTCTCTGTTGTTAGTAGCTATCTTGGCTAAGTAGTTGTTAGTGACTCCAAGAGGGGGTATTTATGCTCGATATTGGGTTCATGCCTATAGTTTCCAAGGGAAGTGACAGAAATCTCTTGGTTGTAGATGTGCTGTTGCTACTAGGGACAAAACAACGGTCTCTTGTTCATGGAATATGTGGACTTTTTACCTTACACACTTTGCTTAAAGTAGTTGGCTGTTGCTTGCAACTTAATACTGGAGGGGGTTCGGATGATAACCTGAAGGTGGACTTCTAGTCATAGATACAGTTGGTTGCTAGTCTATGTATCTTGTTGTGTTGCCCAATCGAATCTCATAGGATCTTTCTGACTAGTAATTGTATTGTTATGCCTTGCTCAGTTCCTGTCAATTGCCCTGCTATAATTTTTTTATCCTTCATGCCATATTGTTTATCTAAGGAGAGCACCTCTAGTGAACTATGGACCCCGGTCCAATCTTTACCATTGATACATCTTCCACTGTTACTTGTTTACTTGGTGCAAACCACCATTACCTTCCACACCATATGTTTAATCCTTTGTTACAGCAAACCGGTGAGCTTGACAACCTCACTGATTCGTTGGGGGCAAAGTCTTGAGTTTGTGTTGTGCAGGTCTCCGCGTTGCTTGCAACACCTGTATGACGTTTCCTTCCTCCTACTGGTTTGATAACCTCGGTTTCTTACTGAGGGAAAACTTTCTGATGTGCTGCTTTACACCTTCCTCTTGGGGTTCCCAACGAAGCACTCCTACATCAACTCAGCGCTGCATCACCAAGATGCTCCCAGGTTCTTAGGGATGCTCCCTCGTAAGTCGAAGATATCCGCTGGTTATCATGAAGACATAAGACCAATGAGTAGGAAGATGCCAAGGACGAGCACAAGAGGCAACACAAAGGACAGACAAGACCTGACATGACCCATGCCTTGTCAGTTGACAAGACCCCAGTAGTCACACCAGGAACAATGTATGTGGGACATATCTTGTCCCTTGGGATCTCCTTTATAAGGAGCACCGGGGGGATCGATCCAGGAAGACCCTTGGAGGGCTCTTTCCTTCTCTGCTCACGTACGAGCACTTCTTGTTCCACCTCTGACTCTGCTAGAAAAGGCCATTAGAGGCATAAAGAGCACCAATGTAGCTACAGTAATGGACAGGGAATATGATATGGCAAGCAGGGGTAGGGGTTTTATCTCATTTAGAGAGCATCAAACCTAGGTATATTGTATGTGCTTGTGTTTGTTCGTTATTCTCTTATGTGCAGATTCACTGCATCATCCATTCCTGGATTTTTCTAGTATCCATGATGCCCCAACTTAAGCCTATCTCAGCATCTGCCGTGACACCATCACGACACTTACCCATGAGGTTCAATAACATCCAACATATTTCGCCTATCCCTCTCTATCGTTCTACATTGATAATACAACATAATGACATATAGTACTCCCTCCGACCCGATTTACTTGACGCGGCGGTAATTAAGCAAAACAGTCCTACACTAATCTCCGACAAACCGCATCGTCCTCATCCCCTTCCTCGAGCTCAGCCACCTGCTCCGCCGCTCACTCGGCCGTGCCTCGCCCTCGCCCTCGCTGTCCTATCGCCCTCACGCCTGTGTCGTGAAGGTCCCCCGCGCCTCCTCCCAGTCTATTCCCCCGCACAGCTCCCCAGGCCCACTCCCCGGCGCGTCCATCCGCTCCCCCGTATTCTTCTTGAAAATTGATTCTTGGTGACGGTGGTGATTCCCCAATGGCGGCGAAGTGGGTGCATATAGCCACAGTCCGGTCGCCGACCAGCATCGCGGTCATCAAGTACTACGGGAAGCGGGAGGATGCGCTCGTCTTTCCCCGTCAACGACAACAGCCGTCACTACCAGGTCAAGGGCCGGCCTTTCGCCCTTGGCCATTGCAGGAGATAGGGAGTCCTGGTTCCTGCCCGTGCTCGCCGGCAGAAGTTCCTGCCCGTGCTCATGCTGGGAAGATCCCGTCCGTGCTGGGTTCATGCTGGGAAGACCCCATCCGTGCTGAAGGCCTCCTCCAAAAGTTCCTGCCCGTGCTCGCCGGCCTGAACCTTCAAGCCCCACGCCTCTCTCCACGTATGAGGACAAAATTGAAGAACTGAAAAATCAGATTCTGAAGTTCATGGCTGAGAAGAATGATCTTGAGGTCAGGGTTAAGGAATCCTTGCAAGATTCAGGTACGGAGTAATTGGTTCTGTCTTGGTAGCTTCTTAACAAACCTCTATACTCCGTCATCCTCTTCAGTAGAAATTATGAATAGCTAACCAAACCTCTAGTACATACAAAAACATCTGATGAAAGTATCTCTAATTTTCATATCAATGAACAGAAGGAGATATCTGATAGATACAACATAGAACTCTATGAGATCAAAGCATTGGTATGGTATAATGAATATCTCTCCTTGTGTATGCCATCACTATCTATGTTCTGGAGTTGCCGGGCATCTACCATATCCCTGTTAGTTTCTATGGATACCGCTCTGAACTTAACATATTGGTAGTAAGATTTCAGTTGATGAAAACAGCAGCTTCTTTTTTCTGTTGAAAGAGGTTTATTCCCCTTGAGAACACGCATTGATTTGTGGTATAGAGCATTACAAAAGATATAGCAGTACTAGATAATATTTGGCTATCATGATTCAGTACGTAGTAAGACATCCAAGGACATATTAGGGACTATATGGAAAATGACTAGTAGTGTCATGTTTCCTGAATCATGTAGACTGATTTTATAAATACTCCTGTAGCAGTTTACAATATCACAGAAATATAAGTATTCTTATTCAATGTATTGCAGCCTGGTAAAATTCAGCATGGGAAAATCAAAGGCAATGTTGTTTGAGCTTCAATTGACATGTGCATAACCCAAGTTAAAAGCATGATTCCATTGTTGTTATAACCCAAGTTTACTGATACCCTTTATATTTTTACCCATCATGTTAAACACTGCCATACATAATCAGAACCAGTTTGCTTTTGTCCATTTGAGCTAACATGGCATGCTTAACCATACCGTGTTGTATTTAGTTTTGTATCCTCATGTGTATTGTATCTTAGCCTAGGTGCTGAATATAGAACTATGCTTTTATAGGTTTTGTGCCTCTGTAAGTCCAGTCTTGAAAATACAAACTGTAGGAAATATTCCTACGTATTTCCTATATATATATTTATCCATCAGATATTACATCATCACACATTTACATCATCACACATCATCCTGTCTACAATACAATGTATACTACATAGGAACAAATACATGATCTCTCTATGTAGTACTGAGGTGAGATTTTCCTGTTGAGTCTCACTCATTCTCTTTTTGGTTTGGATACTCCCTTCGTCCAAAAATGGTCAAACCAACCCTGATTAATTTTTTGTAAATAGTAGTGTCGGTATCCACACCTTTGACTCGACGCCTTTTACGAATAAGGCCTGATGGGTCATTTAACCATGTCTCATATATACTTCCTGGGATAATTATGTGATCATCCAAAATTACTTGGCCTTTTCTCTTTGATGCTTTGGTTGTTTGTTTTTCCTTCATCTTCTCCTCCTCTTGTTGAGCCAATGCCTCCACGTGATCTGCTATAATCTCCAAGCTTTTCCAATAGCATTCACCATCAAATCTTAGAACCATAGGCAGCTTTCCCTCCTTTAGCAGTTGATCTTTGCCCATGTGTGTTATTGCGTACGTGTTGCCTCCTTCAACTTTCATCACCTGAATCATGACAGACTGGAGGCTTATGAACACTTTGAGCAAAGTGTTCACGTCATACCCATCAAATGATTGTTCAACCGACTCAATTAGTTCCTTCAGTGTGTTTGGTGCATAGCGAACCGTGAGGGATTGAATGGATCTGAAAAATCCAAGATCCAGGGCATTCAAGTCCGGTGAATTTGGAGGTTGTTGCAACAACTTAATATCCCGTCCCGATTCCTTCACGGCAGCTAAGAAAATTGGATCATTTGGAAGAACGTGTGTTCTTGCGTTGTCTTGTTGAATATAGATGGTTCCCTCCTTATCTGGCCATAGATATGCAATTGCTGGAATTACCATTTCACAAAGATACTCTCTCATTACATCTCTCGTAACTATTATTGTCTTTAGTTCCATCGTTCCTTTGACCCTATTCTTGGAGTTGTACTTAGCTGCAGTTTCTTTGACAAAAGCCCAGATTCCGATTTTTCCATCAAATGTGACTTCTCCTTTCTCATTGTATCTTGGTTTCGCAACCGCTGTTAAGAACATCACCTTTCCAATGCTATTCTTGTTTTGAATAGTTCGCACGGGATCTCGTTCTTCAGGTAGTAGATAATATGTTCTCCTCCGCATTGTCATGTCAAACCATTTTTCGTCTATATGAACTATGTTCTCCATACTGACGAACGATGGCTCTGCTTCGGTTATCGTTGTTTGATCAATCATTGAAGTGCAGAACTTGAGCCTTTCAATTTTGTTTTCAGGCTTCAAAGCTGGTTTGAGTGTACTTGTGTGGCGCTTTATTTTACCCCATTGGAATCTTCTCTGCAAGGTGGAATAGGCGACGCCCAATTCTCTTGCTAGGGACCTCAGTGTAGACCTTTGATTTAGAGGAATGGAAGTCATTCTTGACAGACCAAGATTTGCTCTCTTTCGTCCAACCCTCCCCTTCTTTTGATTTGAAACATCCACTTATAGCCCTTCCTTCTCTTGACCTATTGCCTTTTTCCATATTCTATCAATTGTGCTGAGACTTTTCTCTAAAAGAGCAGCTACAAGTTTTTTATCTGCCTTCTCAACTTTCCCGCCTTTACCAAGAGCTTTCAATGCAATGTATGCCGCGAATCTGTGAGAATCAGGTAGCTCTCTATGGTCTGGCTGCTCATGTTCTTCTTCTTGTATTTGTGCATCTCCTTGTATTTCCATATGTTCTTCTTCTTGTATTTGTGCATGTTGGTCACCATGTATTTGTGCATCTTCTTTTTCTTCTTGTATTTTTATATCTTCTTCCTCTTCCTCTTGTGGACTCAAGTTGAGATCCAAAAGAGCTCGTGGCACTTGAACCTGAACAAACAAGTGAATAAAGTTACTCCACTACGCAGACAATTGAATTTAAAGTTATTCAACAAACATTCAGTTATTCACATAACATTCAGTGAGCAGTGACTGTGCCCTTCTGGTTCTCCAGGGTTTATTGCTGATCCAGCTAAATGCCGTTTGCTGAGTGTCGATGCAAAGAGAAAACTTCTCTGTAAATTGTCAAAGTGTCTAGATAGGGCACTTGAACTGCTGCATGAATGGACACGCCCTGATATTATACAGATTTATATGAATTCTAGCTCAGCTGTATATGGGAGATACAAGATCATGGATGATCCGACAGAGATACTAGATGAGTGTGACCTGGATATGTTTCAGCTGAAGCAGAGTGAGGATGTTGTGCTGGAATGCGATCTGCTAAGAGATTCTGTGCACGGAGATGACCGTGTGGAGCAGAATGTTGTGGAGAGGGACCTTCAAATGCTCAGTTCATTTGATACTCCTGATGATGCTGATATTACTGCAAGTAAGTACTACTAGTATCCTATTTTTATGAATTCTACTGTACAAGTGTAATGTAAAATTTCTTAGCTTCACTCACTCCTGAAAATAATGAAAATTAAATTATTTACTTGGTTTAATATGATGAAGAGGAATAATTACACCATTTATTAGTTTACGTACTGTCGAGGTTATCCATGTTGAACTGTGAAGACCTGAATCTCTGTCACCATTTTGCAAACATGCAAGGATACAAAAATGCAAGTCAAAAAGTCTGCTGCTCCTATAGCTGAGGAACAAGAGCCAGAGTCAAATATTGATTTGGCCATCTCTAATTTTCACCGAGAATACGAGGTATTTGAACTGAGAATTGTCCACCGCAAGAATAGCTTCACATCAAATCTTTTTGTTCTTCTTCTTTTGGTTGTTGCTAAAAACATTCTTAGCTCATATAGCAGATATCCATTACAGGACTGGCTTCGAAGAAAACAAAGATTATAGGTTGGCTCGGCTGCATTCAGCAAGGTTGCTCAGCTGCATTCAGCAAGGTTGCTATTATGTCACCGAATATAGCAGGAAGATATTATGTCACCGAATATCTTGGCTCGACTGCATTCAGCAAGGTTTCTCAAGCACATGACCTTCTGCAACTGTTGTTGTACAGGTTGGCTCTATGCACATCAAGCTAAATGTGGCTGGGGGCTCATCATCAGAGATTATAGGTGCTGGAAGGGGTTCCCCGGAGACGAAGGGAGCGGGACGCTGAGCAGGCTCTCAACAAAAACGAGTTAAGTGGAGTCAGATGCAAATGGTGTGCAACTAATTTCTTTTTATTTCTGGGTGCCGTGTGTTCTTCATTTAAAGTCTCCTTGTGCTGGTCGGGTTTAGCTAGCTGTACTTTTTTTTGCTTGTGGTACTGCAGTTAGTTTCTCAGCCTTATGTTCCTTATGTTGCTGGAATCAGACCAAAGGTGTCCCTTATGTTGCTGGAAAGTTAACAGAGGCATCAAGAAATGGCTGATTCCTGATATTGTTGTCTGATATAATCTGGAATCTCAGGTGAGAGGGAGTGGAGATCGCGTCACCTTTGGGGCAGTGGTCCTTGGCGACGGGGGAGCAAACGGCGAGGAGGATGTGGTCACCTCGGACACCAGCCGATCCCCTAGACATGGAGGGCGAGGCAGCAGCGGTGGCGGCCTTGTCCAGGTGCTTGTCAACCGCGTAGCGGATTCTCGAGGACCGGTGGAGAGCGCTGAGCGGCCAGGGACGGTGGAGAGCGCTGAGCGGCCAGGGGTGGCGCCGGAGCTGCTCGAGGTGGAGGGCTGCCGGCGGGGGAGCTCGCGACTCCTGGAGGCCCCGCCTCCTCTGCTCCTGGAGGCCCCGCCTCCTCTGCTCATCGAGGGGACGCGATCGACTGGCGGGGGTGCGGGCGCTCGTCGTAGGCGCCGACGTAGACCAACTCGAGCCCAGCTCCGGCGCTGGACGGAGCTCCTCCGTCGGGTTGCGTTTCTGATTTTCAAATTGATTTGAGGACTTCGTTCGAGAAGAATTCAATCTGTAAGGGGGTTTTCGCAAAAAAACCAATACACAGGGGCTGCGTCATCTAAATCGGGCCGGAGGGAGTAACAAACTTTCTTGGCGTACAAGATGTCTTTGAAGAAACTATTTAAACAACTTGCGACAGATGCATATTAAAGTAAACATGTTAGCTATTTTTACTAATTTTTTTTCGTTTAAAAGGAATGCGGTAGGAAGGCCCTACAACGATTTTGTATGTGTGGACCGAACCTTTTCGTGCGAGTTTTCCTGGGAGTTAACTTTTCATTTTAGTTTTCCTGCATTGCAAACCAGTTTCAGACTTTCCGTTTACTCCATTGCCAAAAAAGAAAGTCCATACTAATTTCCAAAGGACCCGAGAGCCCTCGTAGTCTTCTAGTGATAGTATCAATTTTATCACGTCGTTGTCAAAAAACGAAGAGGCCTTTACGACGAGAATGAGTCGACCTGTCGTCTAAGGTCGTCTCTATACAGCCCGACTCATCCGGTCGTCCTAAACGGTCTGTTTTTATTCGTTTGAGTTGGACCGCGATGATATGTGTCATGGTCTAGCCTGTCCGGCCAACCACGATAACGCGACCTAAACAAACAAAAACAGATCGATCAGTCCAAAAGAAGAAAGCCCATGTATATCTATATCTGGCCAATGTATGTCCGCGTATGCATAATATCTAGGTCACAAATGAAGCGGTTCGGACTAATTAGTCCGGATGAATTGTGCTATGAAATGCCACACACATCCCACGTGTCCCTATAAATCCATTCGAACACGCTCACACCATTTGGATAGGCCGATGAAGATACCCTAACTTTGCGCGGAAACTTTTTTTATGTTCCGTGGACGAGAGTCGCCGTGGCAGCCTGGCAGGCGACGACAGCGTGGAATCTCTGGAGCAAGTTGCCGCTAAGGTATAATTTTACACGTCATCCTGAGGCCAGCACGACGCACCATGAACCTATTCATACTTGTCATCTTGGAGACAATGGATGATAGTCTTTTCGGTTGCACATGGATGCGGTGGTAACATGGCCTTTGCAGACAGGGGGCAGTTGAGACTGATCGGTAGACCCTCCTACCCTGTGTAATGATGAGTATTCCTGTTGTCCTTTAGTAATTATTAGTTACTGGTCAACAAGGAGTATGTGGAGTACCATAATAATAATTCAGTTATTGATCTAGGTGTCGCTGGTGCTAGAGTCTACAGAGAGCTGAGCAAGACGGTTATGACTTATGAAGATGAGGTGCGATCATCTAGTCAGTCAATGAATAGCAAGCACGCACAGTTAGTTCAAGTGGCACAGCGATGTAGGGTAGGAGGATTTTGTGCCCGGTGAGGAGCAGGCGGATCACAGGCTCGCAGCAGTATTTCCGGCGATGTCATGTATAAATGCGTATATATGGTTCATATAGATATTTAGATAGGTGGCACTGTAGAACTGAAAGCAGACCAGGAATCGATCACTAATAATCTCTTCTAGACCTGTACAGTAGTAGCCAAGTCCAACTAGTAGTATAGTACAAAGGTCCCAACAGTAGTTTTGACTGGTGTCCAGCTGTGACTCAAAGGAGCCGTTCAACGGCAGGCACGCCCAGCTGATTGATGCGTGGACGATCGGTGCTGGTTTTCAGTAGCAGCCAGCAAGGCCGGGCCAGGCCGGTCGACCTAGAGACAAATTCCTAACCAAACAAAACGTCCATACATCGCCGTGTAGCCTGTTGGAAAAACGAACCACATTTTTGGCGATTCTCCACGAGCTAGATCGATCTGCGTGTACTAGTACGTGGCTGATGTTGCATGGCCGAATTTCCCCAAAAATGTTGGGAGGAAAGCACGAAACTAAGGAAGAGAAGACTCGTCGATCGAATGGATCTTCTCGAGTTGTCAACCTAGCTAGCTAGCCTAGCAGGTCCCCCTCGTGGATGTATAACTAGTAACTAATTTGCCTAACTTGTACTGGCGCCCGCGTACATGTACAGACGCATTGCGCCATTCTGTCCCCCCACCTTTGACTCCTTTGCTCCCATCCCATGCAGTACGCGCACGGCGACAAACTCTTCCGTTCCGTTCGGCCACCGCACCGTCTCTCATCCGTTGACAACGTCGCCAGCCGCGGAGCGGCGGAAGAGGGGTGATATGTGTAGTGCGTGTCGCGACGCGCGCAGATCGATCGATCCATCGGCTGCCGAACCAATGCATGCAGACGAATTCGTGGTGGCGTTGCGCCGAACAGCATCAGCAGCAACAAATCGAATATGTAGAAGACCATGCAATGCACATATGATAGATAATGCCTATATAGAGAGATTTTTAAAAATACGCGACCATACATTTTTTATACAGATCGATCTGATCATACACATGTATATCCCGCAATACCCTGACGCGCTTTCGAGCGGGAATCCTTCTCGTTTTCAGTATGGACGAGGGTTATACACTTATACTAGTGGTGGTGGTGGTTGTCGCCGTCGTCCATATGGACGCGTCCATCCGTCTATCTGCATCACCATGTCCAGCCAGGCTATTGGTTGGACAGCACTGGTATAACAAGTTTATGTGTGGACGTACGTACGCACCAACGCTACGTGGATAGGGAACAAATAGTTAGGTGCCGCGCGCAACCACGATCCGTAGCTGAGACCCGTTCGGTTTTGTCATCTCCCGTACGTCCTGTCATCAGTTAATAATTATCGCTGCTCGCTGATTGATGCATCGGATGCGAACATATGTTCCAAAATTATTGGGAAATATTGCGCAGGTTGATCAAACATGGAAACCGTGTTGATAGTCCTCCTCCCCTAAGAAAAAGTGAGGCGGCGCCTAGGATGAAAATCCTAGCAGCCGCCGCAATCTACTTCGTCCTTTTCGTTTATGTCTGGAAATCGATGGGCCCCCGTCTGTTTTGTTTGTCGCTCTGACGGGAGGAGGTGGGGACCTCGGGCCTATGCTTGATATTGTAGAAGGTCTCTAAAGTTAGAGTTTGGTTAACCGGCATCGACGCTATGGTGGCGTTGAGCGGGACAAGAATAAGAATAAGGTATACCCGTCTCTTCTTCCACCTCGTCTGTGACGATCTTGCCGCTGGCATTAAGGGGCGGGGATTCGTCTAGTCACCGCTTTCATGGAGTGGTGGATCTCGTCCAGTCTACGTGTGTTCTAAGTTTGGTGTTACAAGTTTTAGATCAATTCAAGGGTTCAATGGCGATTGCTTCAGCTCTGGGGCGCTGGTCCTTAGAAGCACGTGCACGAAGACTTCCCGACTGTCATCAACAACGTCAAGCTAGCTCCGTTAAGAGCGGAGCAGCAATAGCGGCCCGCTCTGACGGCAGTAGTGGTCGTTAGGTGGTTCAAGGATCTCGATGTAATTTTTATTATGTTTGGGGTGTTTTGTACTTCCTGTGAACTCATAAAATAGATCCGGATCTTTTTTCCGCAAAAAAAAAAACATGAAAAATGTGTTGCTAGCTTTAAGAGTGCCAACCGCAATGGCCTTCTTGTATATCAAACTTTTTTTGAGATCCTTGTATATCGAACATGGTACCGTACGGGTGCGTCGTTTTGGCACCCGGGGTTCATGGGGCTCCTTTTTAAACTTCAAAAAATTCAAATTCAGAGCTTCAAAAATTCAATGGTCCTGGGAGATGGAAGAAAAGCTGATTTTTGGCATGATGATTGGCTTGGTTCTATCCCTTTGTGTGAGAAATTTCTCATGATATTCAATGTCTGAATCAACAGCAAGGTAATGTGAGGGAGATGCATGATGATGGGTAAAATTCGACTTTTAGAAGATCGTTAGATCGCATACTACAAGTTCAGTGGTATAGACTGAGAGATATGACATATACTGTAGCTTTAAATGACTCTGTTGTTGTATTGTTAGGCATAATTTCCAGAATATCAATTATGACAGCAACATCCATAGTCACGTGAAAGTCTAACATACTAGATTATTAATCAACATGAACAGTAGCACTAGATACACAATAATAGCCATAGTATAGCAACAGATCAAATCACGGTATACATACTAATCGGTTGTCGATGTAGTCGCAGTTGTTGTAGAGGTTGCCGTAGCCTGTCGAAGAAGTCAGCGTTAAATACGAATCACCCATGGACCAGGAGATCGCCTAGAAAGATGCGTCGTGATGACGAACTTGAGCAGTCGCGCGGAGTGCTTTTCAAAAATATTATTCGCCCTCTCCCGTGCAGGATCGAAAAAGAGACCTGCTCTCCCGTCCACCGGTGCACGCCGGCAACCGGGTTGGAGTAGACTACGGTGACGGTGCAAATAGAGAGGCCGACAAAACTTAGATTGGTTTTAGGTGTATTATGGTGGAGGCCGCACATGCGCTTATATAGAGCAGCTTAGACTAACTATTGACATGTCTGTCAAACCGTACATATTTTTCTGAGCAGTAAAATAAAGCTCGGTTCGATGAGATTCCCGTGACCGCGGCTCGAGCACGCATCGTGACGAGCGGGCAGGCGAGCGTCGTTGGAGGAGGATGAGCGTGTGCATAGCTCTCTTATTGTCACTCACTTATAAAGTGGTGCAACACTCCACCTTATAAGATGGTGCAACTCCCTTTCAACTTCCCATGTAGGACTAAACTTTAGCACCCACTCCTCTTGCCACACACATATGTGAGCTGCCACCAACTTGGGTCAAATCACATATCGGCTTCTACAAACATGGACTTTGAGATTTAGGAAAAATCTGAAATCACACATGGGTCTAATGCTTTAGCCCATTATTTCTAACATCCCCCACCATATCTCAAATGCCCGTTTGAAGATTTGTCAATCCCCACTACTTGTTTATATACTAGTGTTTTAGCAGAGACTGTTAAGCTGAACTTTCGCCTAGAATCTTGATCTACGTCTATCAGCAACTTGAACAATGGACGAAAATTGAATTGTAAGTTTCGTGCCAATAGATTTCACTCAAAATCATAACCAGTACCTGGCTGCCAATAGCCTACCCCGCGGGGTGGAGCATATACGTCATATTCCCTGGTCTCTTCATGAGTTTACGAGAGATTACCCAAATCTCATAGACCGTGACGTTTACAGTCGAGCTCATATAGGTGTGTTCTTTGAAGAATGCCCTATAGGATGACATCTTTGCTAGTTATAGCCAACAGAAACACATTAAGGCAGGTTGTCAACCTGCCTTATAGATTCCAAGAGTTATGCATCTTCACATAGACAGGGTTACAAAATACCTTCCTCAGTCAAATCACTAGCTTGTTCTTCCCAGGTCCAAATTCACGGGATCTCCGATCATATAGGTTGGGTTACACTATGGTGTGACATCAATGGGTCTCAACCCCACATCCCTCGATGCATTTTCTACCACATTTCTGATAGTCCCTTTGTAAAAGGATCTGCCAGGTTTTTGTCTGTTTGAATATACATAATAGTTATTACTCCAGAGTTTCTCAATTTTCTGACAGATTTCAAGTGTCTCTTCACGTGTCTTAATGACTTTGCGTTATCCTTAGAATTGTTCACTTTGACAATAATAATTTGGTTGTCACAATTCAAAAGGATTGCTGACACATGTTTTTCAACCATAGGCAAGTCCATCAAAAGCTCACGCAGCCATTCTGACTCAACAGTGGATGTGTCTAAAGTAGTAAGCTCTGCTTCCATAGTTGACCTCATCAATATGGTATGTCTACGAGACCTCCATGACACTGCGCCACCTCCAAGGGTAAACACATACCTACTCGTGGCGTAGAGTTCATCAACGTCAGCTATCTAGTTTGAATCACTATATCCTTCAAGCACAACATGGAGCCCTGAATAGTGAATCACATAGCTCATTATACCACATAGATAATGCATTACCCTTTAAAGTGCATGCCAATGATCAATACTCGGGTTATACATGAACCTACCCAACAAGGTCACAACAAAAGAAATATCGGGTCTTGTAGCGCTTGCTAAGTACATGAGAGAACCAACAATTTGTAAATATTTCAACTGATCTGTTGGTTCCTTCTTATTGTTTCATAATGTCAAACTAGGATCATAAGGTTTTGGAGAAGTCTTGCCATCAATAAAGACAAATTGGCTCAAGACCTCAACATGATGATATTGCGTTAAAGTAATCCCATTCTCTTCTTAATAAACTTGATGTTCAGAATCACATCAGCCTCTCCCAGATCTTTCATATCAAAACTCTTTGACATGAAATACTTGACTTCATTTATCACTTTCATGTTTGTACCAAAGATCACAATGTCATCCACGTACAAACATAATATAACACTATCGCCCCCACCATGGCGATAGTAAACACACCTATCAACCTCATTAATGACAAAGCCAACAGAAAGTAGAGTTCTGTCAAACTTCACATGCCATTGCTTAGGTGCTTGTTTCATGCCATATAAAGATTTTAACTACTTGCACACCTTTGTCTCTTCACCTTTTACCACAAACCCATATGGCTGATCCATATAGATATCCTCTTCCAACTCTCCATTAAGGAAAGTTGTCTTCATGTCCATTTGATGAACGAGAAGACCATAAGAGGCAGCCAGGGACAGTAGTACTTGAATGGTGGCCAGTCTAGCGACAAGTGAATATGTGTCAAAGTAATCTTTGACTTCTTTCCATGTGTAGCTCTCTGCTACAAGCCGTGCCTTGTACTTCTCAATAGTACCATCAGGTCTTAGCTTCTTCTTGAACACCCACTTACAGCCCACAGGTTTACAACCATAGGGATGTTCTGATAATTCCCATGTTCAATTAGAAATAATTGAGTCCATCTCATTTTGGACAGCTTCTTTCCAATCATATGCATCAAGAGATGCAAATGCCTCAGCAATGGATCTAGGAGTATCATCCACAAGGTACACGATGAAATCATTAGCAAAGGATTTTGCAATCCTCTGTCTCTTACTCCTCGTGGGAGGTTCATCGTCATCCTTCTTAAGGACTTCCTCATGTGGTTGTTCAGAATTCTCAATAGATGCACAAGATTTAGGAAGTATTTCAGAAGAAATTCTACCAATGATATGCATATCTTTCATAGGAAACATATTCTTAAAGAATGTTGCATCACGAGATTCCATTATAGTATCAACATGCATATCAGGTACCTCGGATTTAACCACTAGAAATCTATAGCCTACACTCCATGGAGCACATCCTAGAAAGATACAATCCACTATCTTAGGTCCGAGCTTACATTTCTTAGGAATAGGAATGTTGACCTTCGCCATACACCCCCAAGTACGCAAATACGAAAGTGATGGTTTTCTCCAAGCCCACTCCTCATAAGGGGTATTTTCTTTATTCTTATTAGGAACTCTATTCAGGACATGAAATGAAGTCAACAAAGCCTCCCCCACCATGCCTTTGATAAATCGACAGTGGCTAACATGGAATTCACCAAGTCAGTCAGCCTACGTTTTTCCTCTCGGCAACCCCGTTTGATTGGGGCGAGTAGGGAGGCATCCTCTCATGAATAATGTCATGTTCCTCGCAGAATTCGTCAAATAATTTGGGAAAATACTCACCACCATGATCCTACCTAAGACACTTTATCTTTATCTCTAGTTGATTTTCAACTTAGGCATTATAAATTTTAAAGTTGTCTAAAGCCTCATATTTAGTTTGAAACAAGTAAACATAGCAGAATTTAGTAGCATCATCTATCAACATCATGAAATATATCTTTCCACCTTTTTTTAACACACCATTCATCTCTCATAGATTAGAATGTATGAGTTCTAGAGGTGCCAAGTTTCTCTCCTCGGCAACCTTGTGAGGCTTTCGAGGTTGCTTTGATTGCACATAACTATGGCACTTAGAGCCTTTGGCAATAGTGAAATTCAGAATGAAACTCACACTAGACATCTGAGACATCAACCAAAATTAATGTGACATAAACGAGAATGCCAAACACTGGTATCATCATTAACACCACCACAAATGTGATTTACGAATTTATTACAAAACTCTGAAAGTGAAAATCGGAACAAGCCTCTGAACTCATAACCTTTACCAATAAATTGTCCTTGTTTGGAAACAATGACTTTATTAGACTCTAAAAGAGCCTTAAACCCATCTCTGCATATAAGGGAGCCACAGACAAGATTCTTGTTCATAATAGGGACATGCTGCACATTCCTTAGTTGCATGATCTTTCTGAAAGTAAACTTCAGATCCACCATTCCAACACCACAAATAGAAGCATGTGATCCATTCCCCATTAGGATGGAAGAATCCTAAGCGATTTGATAAGAAGTGAACATAGGGATGTCAGTACACACATGAACATTAGCACCCGTATCAATCCACCAACATGGTGATTGAAACACCAAAAGAACAGTAAATAAATTGTCGTACCCATTCGTGTTGCTAGCGGTCACGACATAGACATTTTTCCCACTTTCCCTCTATGATCTGCATGTTGTAGGCAGTCCTTGGAAAAGTGTCTGAGCTCTCCACATGTATAGCAACCTAGCTCGGCCTTGTTCAACTTCTTATTTTCTTCTTCTGGGAGGTTGTAGTCTTTTTAGGCTTGTTGAAGGAGGGCTTATAGTTTCCTTTGTTCTTGTTGAAGGTCTTCTTCTGCACCATGTTGGCGCTAGACTGACCCTCACCTCCTTTCTCAGTAGTGTCCTTAGCCCGAGCCTTCTCCTAAACATCAAGGGACACTATCAAGTCTTCAACTAATATCTCTTGTCTCTTATGCTTGAGAGTTGTGGCGAAGTTCCTTCATAAAGAGGGCAACTTTGCAATAATGCACCTAGCCAAAAACTTGTTGGGTAAGATACACTTAAGGATTTCAAGCTCCTTGGAAAAGCATTGTATCTCATGAGCTTGACTACAGAATGGTTGTTAACCATCCTGTAATCATGGAAGTTCTCCATGATGTACAACTCACTACCAACATTTGCTGCACCGAACTTAGTGTTCAGTGCCTCCCAGAGCTCTTTTCCATCTCTGATGTGCATGTACACATCAAATAGCTTATTGTTTCCTTGAACTTGTTCAAAAGTTCATCAGATATAGTTCCTTTAGGTAAACCCTCACTAGCCTCGAATACTTTCAGAGCTTGCAGCCACATAGTGGTATTATACCGACACCTCTTAAAATAAATACCAGTAAACTTTTCTGGCTTCATTGCATCGGCCAAGTGTCCCATGTTTAACTCTAGAAATTTCCTATAATAAGGTTTTTGTATTATTGTATTATTAGACATAATTTTCACAATTAAGTCTGGAATATAAATCATGATAACAATAACAACAACTACAATCACATGAAACTCTAACATACTCGGTGTATTAATCAACATGAATAGTAGAAGTACATGCGCAATAATCGCCATAGTATAGCAACAGATCGAATCACGGTATATGTACTGATCGGTTGCCGATGTTATTGTCGTTAGTGCGAAGGTTGTCATAGCCTGTAGAAGAAGTCAATGTTAAAGACGAGTTACCCGTGGACCAGGAGATCGCCCAGGATGACAAGCCATGATGACGAACTTGAGAAGTCACATGGAGCGCTTCCCAAAAACCTTATTCGCCCTCTCCCGTATGGGATCGTAAAGACGGGTGGTTCTGAAGACCTGCTCTCCTGTCCGCCGATGCATGCCTGCAAGTGATAGTCAACATGCGGGGTCCAAGTTGTCGTGCAAATGCATCGCGAGGTATAAGTTGCCTGTAATTGTTAGGTTTCGCAAAGTTGGGCCACCTAACATTGAGAGGGACCATTTCTAGGCAAACTCATCGTAGCCCTGCCAAAATTAAACATTCTATCAACTGACCCATGAAGGAGACGGTCAGGACTTCCTTGTCACTTGTCTGTCTGCGATGCGAGCGCCAAGTCGGAAACCACATAGGAAAAACAAGGAACTAGACCTCACGCCTTAGTGCATTGACGAAATTTGCAAATTCACTCTCTCCTTCGCATGAACCCTAGCCCTAGTGGTAGCAAAATCCACCCTCCACCCAGAACGATCCCTTGGGACATTTGTCTTCCAACGCCAAGTTGCTGCGTCCACTCGCTGATCCTGATCTCCAATGCTGCATGCCATGCCCACCACTGCTAGGCTCTTGCCTGCCTTCGCCGCCGGACTAGCTAAGCAGCATGGAGGATGGCAGATCATCGTACCCTAAAAGAAGTGTTGGATACATTCGGGTGTGCTACTCTTTTATTTTCTATCTGCACTAACTATAATTTCTAGTGGGCTATTAACATTAAAGAGATAGATCGAACCTAGAATTGTTTGCTAGCCGAACACTGACAAACAGTTCTTTCTTTTTGTCCCCAAATTTATGTCAACTAGGATCCCCCTAGAGACCCCTTACGTGGTTTTGGTACTCCTCTATGACTACCACTCTAAATTATAAAATGGGAAGGGCAAGTGGAATCCTGGTAATTGTATCGCGATTAAAGAAGCACTGGCTAAGATCTGCACTATCCCTAGTATGGTTGTTGCTCTGCGTAAACATACTAAAATGGGGCCGACGCAAACTACATAGTTCAACTTCAAGGATGAACAAGCAGCAAGGTTCCTATAAAATGTGATATTCAGATATCTTGGTTCCTGAAACGGTGTCCGATGGCTCGAATTTTTCTCCTGGATTGAAAATACTGGATGTGGTAGCTGCTTCCACTCATAATCGCCCTACTATTCTTGGTCAGGGTGGTCTAACTAGAAGCCCTACTGCTGTTAAGCAAAATGTGGTTCCTCGTCTGTGCCATGCTTCTGCTGCACAACCTCCTCGTAGGAGTGCCCGTATTTTCGTTGCTTAAAACCCTGTTGTGGATGAAGGTCATGCTTCTGTTGTGGAATCTGCTGGTACTGGTCGTCATTGTGGTGTTGTTGCTCTGGTTGGTACTAACCCAATCCCTTCTACTATTGAGCAAACTAAGGCTTCGGGAGGCCGCCCCGTTGTTGTTGTTGTTGTTGTTGTTGTTGTTGTTGTTGTTGTTGTTGTTGCTGTTGCTGTTGCTGTTGCTGTTGCTGTTGCTGCTGCTGCTGCTGCTGTTGCTGTTGCTGTTGCTGTTGCTGTTGTTGTTGTTGTTGTTGTTGTTGTTGTTGCCAGAACTACTGTCTTGGGTGCTGGTCCTCCTCGAACCTGTGGTGAAGTTTAACGTCCTTCTGCTATGGCTACTCGAAGCACTGTTGTTGTGGAGTAAGCCCATGTTCTGGACTCTGCTACTACTCGAAGCCCTGTTGTTGTGGAGCAAGCCCATGTTCTGGACTCTGCTACTACTCGAAGCCCTCCTGTTGTGGAAACTGATCATGGTCGTCGTTGTGGCGTATTAGCAGTTGCTTCTGTTGTAGCTTCCGTTCACATTGCTCCTCCTACTGATACTGTCACCAAGGTTGCTCTAGTTACCGATGACTTTTGGCGTTGGTGGCATTGTATCTGGGTCTGATGGTGCCGCTTCACCTATTGAACCTCTCGGTGGCTTCGGTCCTGCAGAACCTGATGATAGCAAAGTACACGTTTTTATCGGTATTGAGAAGTTCACTGCAAAATTAGATGATGGCACCGAAAATTTCGATGACGATATTGATGTAGTCATTGACACATACGATCCTAAAGTGGTACAATTATTTGACATGATAGCAGCATATGTGCGAAGGTGGCATGAGGGTCCTCCCAGCAAGCACATTTGGCATATTTTTGTTACAAGACCAAAAAGCCTGTGTACCAGTGAAAGTCACAAGTGATTTAGCCATACTGTTTGGTAGGATAAGTCATAGACAGGAAGTGTACCTGTTCGCGATGGTGCAAATGGTTGGATAGCAATGGGATTTTTGCCATCATAAAGATGCACTTGTATAAGACATGCTTGACCTGATTGATGACATCACTCATAGTTGTGCGACTGAGGGTAGGATGGTGAAGATTCTAAATCATATGTAAAAGATGGCACTATAGAGGATCAAGAATCTGGTGATGATGAGATAGACGAGACACTTAAGGATGGGGCTGACATTCCAATTGATGACTTGGGTCCCGATGTAGAGATGATACATGACCACGAGGATCCTATAATTTTGGTTGGCACCAAGTTTAGTAGCATGCATGAGTTCATGATGTCGTTACGACAGTTATGTATCAAGGGGGAGTTCAATGTTCATAGACTGAAGAACACTGCCCAGAGGTATGAGGACGTTTGCAGGTTAAAGTGGAAGAGTGGACCGGTGGTGATACCTTGTCCGTGGAGGATCGCAACCAAAGCCCTACCTGCGTCAAAGGAAATTATGGTTTTTGGGAAATGAATGGAGCAAACCATTTGAACTTTCTCATTTTTTTCACTCTATAACTATAGTTGATGTGCAAGACCTATCTGGCAACTCTGCTTATACTGTAAATGAATCTATGTTGCAGGTGAACAAATTGGGCCCTCCCCACACGTGTGCAACAAGGAGCATGCTAAAATCCTCAATGGATGATACGAAGTGGGTGGATTACAAGCTATGTCCATACTAAAGGATAACCCTAAGGAGACCGCAAAGAATATTCAGAATAGACTCGTTGCTAATACAACATCGTCCTACTATGTTACACGGTTTGGAAAGGTAAAGAGAAAGCTCTGAAAGTCTTGCATGGGGATTGGACTAATAGCTTCAGGATACTATACAATGTGAAGGATGAGGTACATGCTAGGTGTCCAGGGAGTGTTGTGAATATCGACACTAAATCGGAAGGTGGTAAATTTATTTCAACATATTTTTCATGGCTCTTAAACCTTGCATCCAGGGATTCAAGGACCATTGTAGGCCATATCTGTGTAGATAGTACTATCCTAATTGGCAAATGGAAAGGTTGCCTGGCATCTTCGACAACACTGGATGGTCACAACTGGATGTTCCTAGTGGCATTCGGGCTGTTCGATACAAAGACATAGGAAAACTTAGTCTGGTTTATGAGGAAGCTTAGGAGATCAATAGGACACATGGATCCATTTTCTATATCCAAAGATACATGCAAATGGCTAAATAATGTTGTCGTGCTGGTGTCACGGCAGATGCCTGGGGTATGCTTATGTTGGGGCCAAAACACATGAGGAATCCGAAGAGGGAGAGTGCAGTGGATCTACATACGAAGAACAAAGAAAGACAGTGACAATCGATGTGCCTAGGTTTAGGGATCTCTGGATGAGATAAAATCCCTTCCCCTCCTTGCTAGATCTCTTATTTATTTATTTATTTATTTATTTTGTTACAGAGGCTCCTTGAGAAGTTTCCCAAGATGCTAGAAAGAACTAGAGGAAGAAGATGAACTGGCCAACCTCCTCTTACCCTAGATCTACCCTCGGTTGGGGGACTAGGTTACAATGTGGGTTCTAGGGTTTACAGAATGGGCTTTGGGTTTGCCCAGCGGGCTTGCTAGCAGGTCCTGGTCGGTGGACCATGACCCAGTCAGTGTCCTAATACAGGGAAGCCGTGGTACAATGCACTAGCACCAATCCTTTAGGCATCACCCGACAATTTAGAGGTCACCCGACAACGCTTCCCTTAGCGTCCAGCTTTGCCCCACTCGGTATAGTTGTCCTGTAGCACCGTTAGGGTGGTTCGCCAGCCTATTTGGTGACATGCGGAGTCAAAGGTGTTCTCATCAAGGAGCGCTACCCCCTCCATGATTCGGCTCCTGCCTTGTTAACTCGGCCTCTATGTACCTGAAAGTAATAATCATACATATGTTTGTGCCAACATACATTATATGTCGGCTTTGTCTTGCTGTTATCACTCGACTTTGGTTATTTGGCCTATGTTGGCTTAACTTGGCCAACATGAATCCAAGTCAACCTATCTTTTTACCTTTCATGACCCTACCGGGGGTCATCCCCCCGACATTAATCCCTGAAGCTGTTAAGGTCTAGCAGTTTTAACTGATAGGCCTTGGCATGTTCCTTTAATGAATCTGGAACATTCCTTATATATCTGAAATATTTTATGTTGGCCCAACTCTGTTAACTTGGAATCGGTAATTTTCAACATCTTTTCGAATAAGATTCTTTCTTCTTGTGACGAGTCTTATCTCGACCTTTATACCTCATTTCCACTCTACGCAGTTTTCCTTGGGGTCTCCTATATTTTCCGAGTTTCCCTTGGTTTTATATTATTTTATTTCGTGTGGCAGGTAATCATCACACTTTGCCTCATTTTTTGCACAAAACCCTGGCACGCTTCACTGTTGCTGTGACAGAGTGTCAGTTACCACTATAGCGGTCATGTCAGTGTGGCGCCTCGGTTACCGCTTTGACCAATTCACTACGACATGGCGATAAGTTTACATGTATTTGGCGTGATCTAAGGGGATGGTTCCTCTCATACACGCCCACACTATGGCCTAAATCCGCAACTGATCCCACCATCGACAGTTTCCACTATGCCCATAAGTAGGAAGTGGGGGAAAACCCCATTTTCATTCTCATTTTCCACCCTATGCCTTCTTTGTGTTGCCACTCTCTGCTCCTGCTCTAGCGCTCGTTCGCCACCCCAAGTTTCCTCTGCTTTTGCTAATCTTATTCTCGGCCGTTCTCTAGCCCTTCCCGCACAATCTTTTTCGTTGCTGAAATGGGGTTGCGACATTGCTTGCATGTTCTAGAGGAGGAGGAAATCAATGAACTAGAGGAGGCGATGGATCATCAGGATGTCGTCACCATCGAGGAGGAAGAACTGGACGAGGCCACCGGAGAGCGTGGCTCTTGGGAGGGCTCGGAGGTCACCATTGAGGAGCTAGAGTGGCTCAGTTCTACCCGGCGGATCTCGCTGGAGGTCGAATGCCGCCGCCCCGTCGGCAAGCTCACTCCAAATCCTCGCCCTGGTGAGTCTGTCGTGTTCATGTCCCACTTTGAACATGGCTTTGCTCTCCCTTTGAGCAACTTCGCGAAACATTTCTTCAATTTTTTCCATCTGCAATAACATCATCTCTGTGCCAATGCTATTAGCTCGCTTTCTTCGTTTATCTCTTGCGTTGAGGGATTCCTCGGCCTCTGACCTACTATCTTTATCTCGGCCAAATACTTCTAGTTTAGGGTCCAACTTATCACTGAGCCGGGTGTTCCTTCCGACAAAAAAAAATGGCCAATTCAGTGCGGTGCTGCCAGCATCACCCCTAGGAAAAAATCCATCTTCCCCCGAGTCTAGGGCCTAGACTCTTGCAAGAAATGGCAGCGGATTTTTTCTCTGTCAGGAATTCGGGTGAGCATGATTTGATTTGGCTTCCTCCTTTTAGTGTCGGCCGATAAGTTTAACTGAAAGTTTGACCCGAAGGCCAATTATCCAACCATCAATGAGGCGCATGCTATCCTGGAGCATCTATTGAACGAGAAACTAAAGGGGGAAGACCATATGCGAACATTTATCAGTCGCTGAGTCAGCCCCCTTCAGCTTCGCTCTCACAAGATCTGTTATATGAGCTGCCATTTTGACCTAAACCGCCACTCAACTTATGAGCTTGACAAGGAGCAAATTGCCAAACGATTCAACTCCATTTTCAAGATAACTATGCTGTCAGATTGGGAATGGGGTAAAGCTCCCTTTGACCGCGCCAACCCTGTGTCATGGGTAAGGTTCCAAGTCATTATATTTCGACATATACCGACCTCGGCCTTTATTTTATTTGACTCGGTCATCTGCTTTTTGCAGAGGTTTTCTCATCAGGAGCCCGACAGCACCGACCCGGCCCTTGCTTGGGAAGATGATTGGGAAACCTCGGACACTAAGGAACTTAACTCAGAGGACTTCATGCCCATCCCTCACACCGGCGCCGAAACATATCTAGGTAAGACTCCTATTAGCGAGCCTTTAAGGGAATGGTCGGATGATGATGATGATGAGTGTGAAATTTTAGAGTTACTTGATCCCATGCCAATACCATTCACCTATCCCCTTGATTCCACACTAGTTGACGTAGCTGTACAAGTGCACGATGTTGCACCTCTCGCTGTGGGGGTCCAGGTTAATCCCAAGACAGGCGGTGCACCAGGGAGAACCATGGTTGATAAAGCTAAAACCTCCAAGACGCAAAGTTTCCAAGAGGGTTTATCACAAGCCCACCATTGCCGGGTAACTTTCCTTGTTCCAATATTTTTCTTTTGTATTTCTTGTTTCTCTCTTTCTTTCTTTGAACTTATTTTTTCGAAATGGGGTTGCCCCCCGGCCTTTGCATCCAAAGATTCACACAACCCTTTATTACGAAGTAATAAGTATATAATTATTACAAATCACGGACCAGATAGGGTTGATACAAAAATCAACCATCTGAAAAAATCCAAAAGTCTGAATAAAAGTTGTAAGCGACAGCTAGACATTCCTTAGTCTACTAGTATGTCGCCACGAAGCCAGGTAGTATATATCCTGAGCGACCACCACTAGACGGTTGCATCCAGAAACCATCAGCTTTCTTTGAACTTATATACACATATTTTTTCTGTCTCATGGATCTGCTATAGTTGCCCCTCAGTCTGCAACTTGCATTGCGTTTGAGCTTCCTCCTCCTCCTTATCCATCTCCGACCGACACTCATGTTCCGAGTCTGGCCCGGGGCACTCCTTCAGCGCCGGATACTACCGTATCTCATCTTGAAGAGAGATCCAAAACTAGGAGAGAGATGAGTCGAGAGAGAAAACCCCAGCCCCTGAGAAAGAGAAAACACTCAATGCTAGAAACATCGGTGCCAGGTCAGCTGACGTTGATACCTCAGTGACTCAATCGCAACAACAACAGAAGAATAAGCCGACTCAACCGCCGCAACCAACTCCACAGCCGTAGAAATAGCATACACCACCTCTGCAGCAGCAAAAGAAAAAGCAATCTCACCCGGCTCAACCAGGTTAGCAGTAGCCACCCACACAGAAACAATAGAAGCTTACCTTCAGTAAGGCATCATCTCAGTCACATTCAGAGCAGCAAACAACAACAAAGAAATCCGCAGTTGTGCCCAAGCCTAGGTCAGCTACGGATTTGTTGAAGAAAACTGTGGTTGCTTTCGGGTAAACTATCGATAGGCGGCTTTCCCTTCATGTTAGTCCAGCTGCAACTAGAAGTAGCATCACCCCATCTACCAAGGGTCTTGTTCTGACTCGGACCTTGAGCAGCCAGAGTCTTGGCTCTGCTAAACAATATGCCATGGACTAGAATGATGCCAATGCTTATGAAGTGACTTCTGGCAATCCTCACCCTCATCTGCATCAGGAAAATACATTCGGCCCTCAGATTGTAGCTGAGTTTATGAACATAGATCATATTGCTTTGAAAAATGCCGACAAGGTTAATGAGGTACATACGCTTTACTCTTTTCATACTCAAAGTACTTGTATATCTCCTAGTCCCCGAGGTTGCAACCGAGTGAAGCATTTACTCGATTGTAAGCTCAAAGAACAAATCTTGGCTTACTAGATCTTGTCGTGTATCATAGTTTCCTTGTTTTTATAATTTATTTCATAGAATTCAATCCTCATGTTCCAAGGTTCAGGTCGAGTTTACTCGGATTGAAGCTTTTTAAATCAAATCCTCACTTTTTCTGAGGTTCAAGTCGAGTCTTACTCGAATTGAAACTTATAGATTCAAATCCTCATTTTGTCTTATACCTTGTAAGTCTCCTCCAACACTCGCACCGAAACTTTCCATGCCTTTCTCCTGAAATATAGGCAGCTCTCTGCCGAACATAAGGATTTATAGGTCCAGATGAAGGGAAAGGGTATATCCACACAACCGCTTTGTTTGTCTACTTTTGCCTACTTGCTGTGTTAACCCTTTTTATTTATTCATCTTAGAAACCGCTAAATCCAATGTAGAGGAGCTTCACAAAAACTCTCTAAGGCTAAAGTTATTCCCTCTTCCCTGTGATTTCATCCTTTCATTCCATGCTTTCATCTCTACATAGTTTTCTATCCTAGTGCAATCGAGAAATCTGCTGTTGTAGAAAAATTCCAAGACTATGTGTTGATGACCCACAAGTATAGGGGGTGTATCATAGTACTTTCGATAAATAGGAGTGTCGATCCCAACGAGGAGCAGAAGGTGTTGACTAGTGGTATGGAGCAAGAAATCTCTGTAAATACTTAGCAAACGGATTTTTAGTGGTTTTCTGATAAGGCAACAAAACAAAGAGCAAGTAACAAAGAACAAACGCAGCAAGTGGCCCAATCCTTTCTTAGCAAAGGACAAGCCGGTGGAAATACTTATAAAGACCAAACATTCTCGAGGACACATGGGAATTCTGTCAAGTGCTTTCTCTTCAAATAGCTGAGTACTCTTCTTTGGTGTTGTAAGTGTTGTGTGGGTGAACCTGTGCTAATGTACTGACCTTACTTGGACTAATACATACTTGTGATTAAACCCCCTGCAAACATCCGTAACTACAGGAAAGTAATTAAGATATAAACCTAACCACAACCTTAAACTCTGAGATCCTACGCTCCCTTATGCAATTGTGTCCTAACGGGGGTTCAGGTTTCTGTCACTCCGGCAACCCTAGAATTAGTAGCCAAATACACAATGCATTCCCCTAGGCCCATAAATGGTGAAGTATCATGTAGTCGACGTTCACATGACACCACTAGAAGAATAGCACCACGACTTAAATACTAAACCATTGAATAATAACCCAACACAGATCCACTAATAACAACATGAATTCTCCCATGTCCTCAAGAACTCGACAAACTACTCACAAGACATCATATGGATCAAGATCAAAGATGATATGATAATGGATAACAATCTGAACATAAACAATAATCCAATGGTTCCCTCACAAGCATCAACTACAATAGTAATTAACTCCGGGAAAGTTTTCCCTAAGAACTAAAGCAATATCCAACATAATTGTTATAGCGGGACGGAGTGGTGATGATGGTGCCGGTGGAGATGATGGTGTGGATGATGATGATGATCCCGATGAAGACTATCTTGATGACAGTGTTGATGGCGACGATCCCCCCTCACCGGGAAGGAATTTCCCTGATAGAAATCTGTATGCCGGAGAGATCTTTCTCTCTCGGTGTTTTCCGCCCCGCATAGGCGATGGAAATATATCTATGGTCGCTCCCTTCGTATTAGGGTTCCATAGGGAAGATATTGGCGAAGGGGCGGAGTCGGGAGCCGGGCAGGTGGGCCACACCTGCCCTAGGCGCGGGGTCAGGTGGGCCCGCGCCTAGGGGGTGTGGGCCCCCTGTGGCCCTTCTTCGCTCCTCCTTCTGGCTTCCTCAATCTTCTGGAAAAATAATATTTTCCCATATTTTCTAGTATTTTTCTGATCTTCGCGAAATTGCATCAAAACGCCTTATTTTCCATCAGAATCCAGACTCCGGCAGTTCATCCTCCAAGAATCATCCAACATGCATAAACAGTGGAAAAGACATATGTAATACCCCATAATAAGACATACATCAATGAATAGAGGCAAATTATGATATAGAATGGTGATCCAAATTGGACGTATCATGTGTCTATGCCGAAACTGATGATTCACTTTCTAGAACAAGCTGGGCAACACCAGTTCGAAATGAAGAAAGAGTGAGATGATATATCTCGGCTTTATAATAAAATTGCCGACTTGTAGAAGAAAAATGAAGCCGAGATTGAGGGTGTTCGCCAGGAGTTCACTGAGGAGAAGAGGCAGCTAGAGGGCAAGATCCAAAAGGGTGAAAAATTGCTCAAAAATGCCGAGTCTCTATTGAGTTCATCTCAACAAGATTATGATGCCCTAAAGGATAAGTCCAATACTTGGTAGTCAGACCTTGGTAGAATCAACATATATCTTGGTAGTGAGTTCTTGTTTTTTATTTTTCTTTCCAATATTCCTTCATAACTCAATTTCTATCTGAAACTTCTTGTTGTTTCTCATCATAAACTTTCCTTGAGGCTACCCTGCTGTAACACCCCAGTTTTACTTAATCAATATTAGGGTTTTTGATTATGCACTCATGATCATCATCTTCTTAAATTGCGCATGCAATAAGAAACAAATTCAAAACCCTAAACCCTAGTTTCCCTTCTCTCTTTAAAACCTTCTAAAATGGTTTTGTATATGAAATCATAAAATTAAAGGAGCCCAAATTGATTAAAGGGGTCCCTCACTATTTTGAATATTTTATAAAGGCCTCTGGTATTTTTGAAATATGCCAAAACAGATTTCAAATCATTTACAAAAGAGAGAAATCTAAAACAGGAAATAGAAAAATGTTTCTAAAAAAAGAGCAGCCAGGCCTCAGCCCAACCGGCCCACTTCTCTCTTTCCCTCCCTGCCGCCCACGTGCATCACCCCGCGACCCACCTGGCCCGTTCGAGGCCCACTCTAGCCCGTACCCCTTCGCGTCTTTTCTTCTTTCTTCTTCCTCCCGTTGGCAAGCTGCTACGTGTCCGATGCACTGCCGTCGATCTCCTCTGTGCCACGATGCACGCCGCCGACCGCCGAGCTGAGGATAAGAATCGCCGTGATCCGCTCTTTCTCCCCATCCCCATTTCCCCTCTCTCTCGCTCTGTGTCTCCTCGCGTGCAGGAAGCCGGAAACCCTAGCCTCGGGTACCCCATGGTCCCATTGACTCCGAGCTCGCCTCGCCTCACTAAGCCATCCACGAGCTGTGCGTTGTCGTCTAAGTCATCTTCCCCGAAGGAATCGATGCGAGGCCTTGCCAATCGAGCTCCTGGTCGTCGTTTTCTCCACCACCGATGGAGCTCGTCGCCGTCGATTCGCCGTCGATTCGCCGTCGTCTGGCCACCTCTTGCCTCACTGACACCGTCATCGCATTCACGGTGAGCCTCCGCACCTCCCAGTCCCTCCCAATCTCTTCCTCTCGCTCTGAATCTCCACCCCACCGTGCACCGCCGCTTGCCGCCGTTGGCCGTCGTCATGGAAGTCGCTCCGGCGACCATATCATGGCGGCGCCGCCACAGTTAGGCTCCCCGCAGAGCGCCGCGTCGAGCCAGCCCTCTCCCGCGCCCCATTTCGCCCTCCTACGCCATCACTAGCCACCGTCTGGCCGCTCCCCGGCGATGTCCGCGTGGCTTGCCCGCGTGGACTAGGCCCACCCGTTAGCCTCTCTGGCTAGAGCCAGACACAGTGAAAAACGCCCTGACCTCACTTTGCTTGCGTGGATGCCGATGTGGCCTCGGCCCCACCGTCAATCACTAAGAGTAGACTGTGTGTGTGGGTGTAAAAAGTTTAATAAACTTTTAATAATTGTTTGAATAATTTCAAAATTTGAATAAAACTTGTAAATTCAATATCTAATTATTTATAAGTTAGAAAAATACAAATAATATATCAAAATGTTCAGAAAAATGAAACCTATCTCATAGAATTATAATCATGCATTTATATACAACTTACATGAAAAGTTTAATTAGAACAACAAAATAACCCCTCTCATATGAATCCGGCGTTTTCCCGAATCAGGGTTTGTACCCCTCGGAACCCCATTTAATTTGTCGAGCATGCCTTAGAGTTACTTTTCAATACAATTCAACTTGTCATATCATCATACTTGTTTGAGCATTGCATCGATGCCATTGTTGATTGTTTCCCTCTCTTTCCGGTAGAATACGATATCAAGATCAAGATCGACGCCAGAGATCAACACCGTTGAAGATCGAAGATCAAAGAACAATACTTGACCAACTATAACCAAGTCAAGTACAAGCTTCCGAAGATATACTTATCTGTTATCAACTGGCAAAGGAAAGCATAGCCCCACCATGATATAATCCTACGATTTCAAAAGAATTTCAATTCTGCCATAATGCATACGATTCTAGTGTGGTATTTTATCGATAGATAGAATATCCTATCTATTGCATTACTCCCTTTGAGCTTATATTACCTGATCCATTGCTCCTAGCATAACTAGGTTTGGCTTGTGTGCACCGCTAGAGCTATTATATGTGTCTGCTTAGCCATGCATAGCTGTTGAGTCTGGTCCATCCAGATGATGTGGCAGATGCAGAGAATCTAGTATGACAGGAGAACTTGATGAGATGAGATCAGTAATGTGAGATTAAACATGCTAAGGCTTGTATGGGAGGCCACAGTGGGATGTGGTTTTTTAGTCCCATGCTCGCCACCACTAGGACTTGAGTTCTTGCCTTTGGAACCAAGACGAGCGTGCAACCACACGGGGACTGGACAACCTCACGAGCAACTAACTTGCCTAGTAGATTCCATGAATCACATAGTTCGAGCGTTCCATTCGACATATGCATAGAAAATCTTTTGAAAGATTTGCCGGGTGAAGTTGGTGCATTCATAACAGGTAGGTAAGCGTGGACCGGGTTGCTTGGGGGTCGATGGAGCCCTTGTTAACCAACCTCGCCTCACATCTTTAGGTACCGGCTCCGATATTTGATCCGTTACGGCAGAACCATACTTATTGTGTGACTCATGGTCTCGGCAAAAGTAAGGTAAAGGTCGTGTCTAACCACCCTCTGCCGGCCTTCCAAGGAAGATGGCTTATCTAGTGGCATGAAGATAAGGTTAGTACGTGTGGGTAAAGTTGTACACCCCTGCAGGGTAATAATATTTTCGAAAAGCCGTGTTCACGGTTATGAACGACTTGGCGACCGGACTCAAGATCATAGAGAACTTTAACCTAATCTTAAAACTTGGCAGATCAACGTGTGCTTAAGGATGCTTCCTCATGGGTATGAGGGGGTGATCCTAGTTGGTAGATGATGATGATTTGGTGGATATCAAAAGATGATGATCAATACTTTGGAGATGTCGCTCTCTTATCCCCTTTCAAAATACTCTGATTAGACGAGCTTCTTCTTCTCCCTCTTGTTTTATAAACAAAAGATGGCTTTATGCAAAACAACTCCACCAGCCATAAGTCTTGCGGAGTACACCCTGTACTCACCCTTGCTTTGTTGATACTTTTGGCAGAGTAAGTGTTCCCTGAAGATCAGTTTGGTACTACATCGACATCGATGAGTAGCTTGGGGTTCCCGACCGGCAGCCTGGAATCTATGGGCAGGGACGTCATCGTTATGCTTCAATCCTCTTAGGACATTTGTTATGTTTTCTATACTTAATAGCATAATTTGCCTTCCATTGTTTGATGTTTGTGGTCAGTGACCTCTGCTTGTAATAATTTGGTTCTCTGCTCAGTTATGAGCTTGATGTAATAAATTTTGTGTCGTAGGGTCACTGCTATTTTACCGATTCTTCACTGGATATTCTCGAGCTCAAGGTTAAGCTTATTTCAGACGGAGGTCTGGGATTTTTTTTGCCCTGATCCCGGGGGTGTCATAGTTCTTGGTACCAGAGCAGTACCGACCGTAGGAAAATCTTGCTATTGGTCGATGTTGAGTCTAGTGGTTGTGAAAACTATTTTAAAGATGAAAAGTATTTGCGAAAAACTCTAGTATGCTTATTTTTCTCCTTATCCAGTTTCGCTCTAACTCTGGGTCATCTTATCTTGTGTTGACTTTGGAAAAGTCTTGATATCTCTTCTAGTCTTTCAAAACTTAGGTGCCTTCTAGGCATGTCGTTTCTCAACCAGTTGACCTAGTGTTGAGTTCTCTAGAGTTGTGTGTGTTGTGAATTCATTGTTCCCTTGCTATGTTTCTTCTGAGAGATTCCTGCCCATCATCATCTCTCTAAGCTTTGGACCCACAATATTATATTATTGGTTCCACAGTGTTCTGTTCTAGGCTTCGAGGTTTCCTTTCGCCTCGTGTGCCTCCTTTATACTTGTTTGTCGAGTACTTTAGAAGTTGTTTCTTCTTTCGGAAGCTACCTCGTGATCCCTATCTTGAAGTGTACGCTATGTCACTCAAGTAGTGGTTACTCCTTTCTTTGGGTTTTAACCCTTCGACTTGAACCTAAGATTCCCGATTGTGCTAGATTCTGGTGTCCCGAATCTTGTACATGAAGCTGATCTTTAAACCAAGATCCATTCCTTTGATCCCTGTTGTTAATGTTCGCACATTACCTCAGGATGGCTAGTACTACAATTCTAGCCTTCAAGCTTGTGGTTATTATCGCGATTAAATTGTGACAGCTAAGGACTCCCCTACCACATGCTATGGCATATGTTCTTTAATGGAATCAAACAGATCACGACAAGAGTACTCCTCGTGAGTCTCGCATCTATATTCGTGACTCTGCCACACCTTTATCTTCTCTGCATTGGTTCTCGGAAGATTGTTGACTTATGCATCCACATCTTGGGATTCTATCCTAAGCATGTTCCTCTCCCCTCGTTGTTTTCTGACCTTTGTTTACCAGTTGGTAGCCAAGTAGTAACGTGCATCGGTGTCTTCCGAAGCAAGATACTCTTGTGGTCCGTCATGACAAACCATTTCGGGATGTCAGGAAAAAAACAAACTCTAGTACCTCGTCCTATCTAGGAACAGGTCAAAGTGTTGTAATCCGCAGATTAAGAGGCGTTGATAAGCTTCTGTCTGTTCTACCTTAAAGTATCACACTCTTTTGTACTAAGAGGTCATGCTAAGTTTTATGACCCCTTAATGAAGTGATGATCTTTCACATATTTACCCACCATTACTCGAGCTTTTGTGCTCGTGAATGATGCGTGTGCGTAATAACGTGGCTATCTGAGGTTCTTAGCAATTATTATTGGTTTGAACTCTAAGGACATTTTCGTCATTCTTAGTGTGATTGGTTAATCCTATCACTAAGCGAAGTTTGATTGTGCTACCAAGTCCTCTATTCTGGTGCACCCTCCTCAGTCAAAGAGTTAGGCTTGTGCCGAAGCTCTGTGACTATGTCTGCTTGCCTTATAAAGCAAGTTTCCTCTCGAACTAAGTGACACATCGGTGGTTTCTGATATTCTAGATATCTTTCTAGAAGTATCGCCTTGTTGCCACATGACCGTGTTGTCAAGTTCTTGAGAAATTCAGTTCTTTGAACTACACCTTTCTCCAAGGATCCGTACTAGATACCCCTGAACTAGTTGGTTGAGCTTAAACAACAACTTGGAGAGTTGTAAGACAAAAGTTATATCCGACTTTGTTCCTTCTTAAAGGGTTGTCTAGTTTTGTTCGTTTTGAAGAAAGATAGTATTCCCTTCATGGATATGTTATCTTCTCCCATCTTTGATTTGATTTGGGTTATTGTCAAATCAAACTCAGTTCCAAGGATTATTTTGATGATGTTGCTACTTGTGATGTTTCACTTGAGTACATCCTCATGTATTTGGTCTGACCAACAATTATGATTTGTTCATGCAACATACAAGTTCATCTTCTTGGAGTGTCTTGGTAAGTTTGTTGTTGAGCCCATCAATGACATTCTTATTTTCTCCATGTTAGATTGTATTCATATGGAACAATTGGCATTAATGTTGGAAAATTTCGAGAACCATCTTCGTGCTATCTCGAAGTATGTGTTCTGGATGTTGGAAGTGACCTTCTCAGATTCATGTGCAATTGTTGAAAGATATCGCCGTGAATTAGAGTAAAGTTAACTCCATTCCTTAAGGACATATGTGTGTTTTATTGTCGGTACCTTAAGTGTGTGCAGTTATTTTCCGACAAATTGCTAAATACATGGGTCCAGCAATCTAGCTCGTACTTTGGAGCTTCACACTATAGTCCGTGTCTTGAGAATCTAGTGACTTTACCTTTGTGGTAAATGTTGCAAACTTTCTATTCAGACATGCTGAGTCTGAAATATCATACCACCTAACCAGATCTGAATCTCAAGCAGCAATTATGGTTGGTGTTCCTCAAGGTTTTGACATAGGTCTATTTGTAAGTCTGGCAAGATTGATGTAATGGTTGACACACTTAGCTGGAAAGATCTCTTGTCATATTCTCTTGATTCAGCAATAACAACCACTCTTCATGAGACTTCTTCTATATGTTATTATAGGAGTGGTGCTTATGATTCCTTTGTATCTGAAGTATGATATTTACTTGGTGTCTGATTTCTCGAACATCAAGGAGAACATTTAAAGTAGTGTTGCTAAATGTCCCTCGGTCAATCCTCCAGACCCTTATGTTGGCAAGCGTCTTGTTGTGCCAAGTAATTGAAGTCTGAGAATGAAGTTTCTTTCTTCTCGTGTCATCAGGAATCTTCTTAAATATTCATCCTAGTGGTGTAAAGTGATATCATGATCTTCGACCAAGATTTTGATAGACCTGGATGAATAAAGAGTTTCTTTCGTTTTCTCAGCCATGTTTTCAGAGTAGCTATGATTTTGGTAATCTGAAGCTTCTCTTGGTACATGTTCCTTGTGAATCATACGAGTCCTCTCCACCAAAATACCTTTCTGTCTTGACCTTCTGTTGGATGAAAGAGTGACCCTTCTGTTTCAAAATTAGTTCAACGACTTGGTTTTGTTGATCCCTATCTCTACAACCTGAAATCTCTACTTAAGTCGCTTAGTAGAGGTTCCCTATCAAAGTGTGTGGTCATGTTCTTTCTATTGGAAGCTTTCTTTTTCAGAAGCTTCAAAACCTCCTACAAGCTCCATGGTCTCCATCCTTATGACGACCATCTATCTAGCAACTAGAAACTTTCTCCTCTTGTTTCCTCCGTTACCTTGACGTGTTTCATGTTGTCATCTCAGAGTTGTTTTGAGCAATCCATCCATGATCTGACCATGAGATACTCTATGTGTTGCTTAGTGTGTTCCCTCATATCTTTAGAGTGGCCCTGTTCCTTTCTCTCTCTGTCTCTCTTCCTACCTTTGGAATCTCGGGTCGAGATTCTCGTAAGGGGGATAGAGCTGTAACACCCCAGTTTTACTTAATCAATATTAGGGTTTTTGATTGTGCACTCATGATCATCATCTTCTTAAATTGTGCATGCAATAAGAAACAAATTCAAAACCCTAAACCCTAGTTTCCCTTCTCTCTTTAAAACCTTCTAAAATGGTTTTGTATATGAAATCATAAAATTAAAGGAGCCCAAATTGATTAAAGGGGTTCCTCACTATTTTGAATATTTTATAAAGGCCTCTGGTATTTTTGAAATATGCCAAAACAGATTTCAAATCATTTACAAAAGAGAGAAATCTAAAACAGGAAATAGAAAAATGTTTCTAAAAAAGGGCAGCCAGGCCTCAGCCCAACCGACCCACTTCTCTCTTTCCCTCCCTGCCGACCATGTGCATCACACCGTGACCCACCTGGCCCGTTCGCGGCCCACTCCGGCCCGTACCCCTTTGCGTCTTTTCTTCTTTCTTCTTCCTCCCGCCGGCAAGCTGCTGCGTGTCTGACGCGCTGCCGTCGATCTCCTCTGCACCACGATGCACTCCGCCGACCGCCGAGCTGAGGATAAGAATCGCCGTGATCCGCTCTTTCTCCCCATCCCCATTTCCCCCTCTCTCTCTCTCCGTGTCTCCTCGCGTGCAGAAAGCCGGAAACCCTAGCCTCAGGTACCCCATGGCCCCATCGACGTCGAGCTCGCCTCGCCTCACTAAGCCATCCACGAGCTGTGCCTCGTCGTCTAAGTCATCTTCCCCGAAGGAATCGACGCGAGGCCTTGCCAATCGAGCTCCTGGTCGTTGTTTTCTCCACCACCGACGGAGCTCGTCGCCATCGATTCGCCGTCGTCTGGCCACCTCTTGCCTCACTGACACCGTCATCGCATTCACGGTGAGCCTCCGCACCTCCCAGTCCCTCCCAATCTCTTTCTCTCGCTCTAAATCGCCACCCCACCATGCACCACCGCTTGCCGCTGTCGTCCGTCGTCATGGAAGTCGCTCCGGCGACCATATCATGGCGGCGCCGCCATAGTTAGGCTCCCCGCAGAGCGCTGCGTCGAGCCATACCTCTCCCGCGCCCCATTTCGCCCTCCTACGCCGTCACCAGCCACCGTCTGGCCGCTCCCCGGCGATGTCCGCGTGGCACCTGCGTGGCTTGCCCGCGTGGACTAGGCCCACCCGTCAGCCTCTCTGGCTAGAGCCAGACACAGTGAAAAACGCCCTGACCTCACTTTGCTTGCGTGGATGCCGATGTGGACTTGGCCCCACCGGTCAGTCACTGAGGGTAGACTATGTCTGGGTGTAAATTTTTTAATGAATTTTTAATAATTGTTTGAATAATTTCAGAATTTGAATAAAACTTGTAAATTCAGTATCTAATTATTTATAAGTCATAAAAATACAAATAATATATCAAAATGTTCAGAAAAATGAAACCTATCTCATAGCATTATAATAATGCATTGAAATACAAATTACATGACAAGTTTAATTAGAACAACAAAACAACCCCTCTCGAATTTGTCGAGCATGCCTTAGGGTTACTTTTCAATACAATTAAACTTGTCATATCATCATCCTTGTTTGAGCATTGCATCGATGCCATTGTTGCTTGTTTCCCTCTCTTTCCGGTGTTTGGTTCTTTCCGGTAGAATACGATATCAAGATCAAGATCGAAGCCAGAGATCAACACCATTGAAGATCGAAGATCGAAGAACAATACTTTACCAACTATAACCAAGTCAAGTACAAGCTTCCGAAGATCTACTTATCTGTTATCAACTGGCAAAGGCAAGCATAGCCCCACCATGATGTAATCCTACGATTTCAAAAGCATTTTCAATTCTGCCATAATGCATACGATTCTAATGTGGTCTTTTATCGATAGATAGAATATCCTATCTATTGCATTACTCCCTTTGAGCTTATATTACCTGATCCACTGCTCCTAGCATAGCTAGGTTTGGCTTGTGTGCACCGCTAGAGCTATTATATGTGTCTGCTTAGCCATGCATAGCTGTTGAGTCTGGTCCATCCAGATGATGTATCAGATGTAGAGAATCTAGTATGACAGGAGAACTTGATGAGATGAGATCAGTAATGTGAGATTAAACATGCTAAGGCTTGTATGGGAGGCCACGATGGGATGTGGTTTTTCTAGTCCCATGCTCGCCACCACTAGGACGTGAGTTCTTGCCTTTGGAACCAAGACGAGCGTGCAACTACACAGGGCCTGGACAACCTCACGAGCAACTAACTTGCCTAGTAGATTCCATGAGTCACATAGTTTGGGCGTTCCATTCGACATATGCATAGAAAATCTTTTGAATGATTTGCCGGGTGAAGTTGGTGCATTCATAATAGGTAGGTAAGCGTGGACCGGGTTGCTTGGGGTCGATGGAGCCCTTGTTAACCAACCTCGCCTCACGTCTTTAAGTACCGGCTTCGGGATTTGACCCATTACGGCGGAACCATACTTATTGCGTGACTCATGGTCTCGGCGGAAGCAAGGTAAAGGTCGTGTCTAACCACCCTCTGCCGGCCTTCCAAGGAAGAGGGCTTATCTAGTGGCATTAAGAGAAGGTTAGTACGTGTGGGTAAAGTTGTACACCTGTAGAGGTCCCAACCTTTAATAAGGTAGAGATCCATGTGTTTACAATGCTAGTCCCTGGATCAATAGCTAGCATCCACAGTTAAGATGTAATATCAAGAAACAAAGGTCATAATACAATTTTATAACCAGGAATAAAATAATTTATTACATCTTACATAACTCGTTTGGCTATCTCCTTACAATGCAGCAGAAAATAACAATAGCATGGGGTCCTTCATCTTCAAAGTGCCACAGGCAGTCATGTTGGTTGTAGACTTGTAATCCTAATCAACACAACTTACTAATATCAAACCAACCTGCAACATAACAAGTTACAGCCACAGGGGTCAATACATTTGAATTGTATTGGCAAGTGATACTATGGTAGTATAGTGGAGTCTATCATCTATATGCATTTGGCTAAGTGGAGCTTAGGCTTGCATTGCTCAAAATAGATTTTTTCCTTATCATTTGAAAACACTAAGTTTTTGCTTGACAAAATCACCCAAGGCATCTCCCAATAGAAATTGGTGATCCTCCAACCTTTGTTCAACCACTAGAAATTTGGATGAGGAGATTCTTGATAGCTTCCATGTCTTGATGCTCAAATTGTCCTTTACCAGGGACATGGCTAAGTACTTAGATTTTACACTCTGCAGAGGTGGTGCACTTTCCCCACAAGACTTGGTTTCACCAAGACAAGATCTTTCAGAAGCCTTCCCTTAGACCAGAATGGATGCGCTCCAACCTATCAAACCCCTACCACCAACTGTCCATTTGGCTAAGTTATTGCAACCTATATGATCTAGGCAGAGGCCATAATGCCATGTGGCTGCACTTGAAGCTTCTCAACATTTGACATCTCAAATCTCTTTGTTCCTGGGTGGCCATCAGCAAGTGAGATATCAAGTTTTCCCCAGTATACTGGACTTGGTGATGCCCAAGTTCTCCCCAGCATACTGGACTTGCATAACCACTCAACACAAACCAATCTTTCCAATCCACCCAGGTGATTCATTCACTTAGTTGTTTTATTAAACAAAACACAAGTCCTTGACTTAGAAATATTCCATAGCATGAAATATAATCCACCCTGGTTTTCTACTAGCTAAGCTAAGCATGATAGTAGTAGGATTCTTAACTTAGGAAGTTTCTACTAAGGTTTCATCTACTAGGATTTCCCATGGCATAGTTTATACTTAGCAAAATTCCATGCAAGTCCTACTTAGAAATATCACTAATGCATAGTGAAAATAATGGGACAAAAGTATGAAGCATCACTTGCCTTTTTGGTATAGAATATAAATTCACTCCTTGTCCTTGCAATGTTCACACTCTTCAAATCACTACAATTCAATCAAGCAAGGTACAATTTCAATCTACCATTCAAGCAAACATCACATAAAATAATAGAAACACAACAATGCATGCAAGCATGCCAAATATTGTTTTATTTGGAAGAGTGGTTTCTAATAGGTTATAAACATTTGAAAACACCTATTGGTCATTCTATAAAGTGGCAAAACCATTTGCAAAAGATTTTATCTATAAACCAAATCAATATTTTACGTGGTTGAAAATGCCTTTAGCAAAGTAACAATCTTTATAGAGTTAATCAAATACATTCTCAAATCATAAAACTTGGTGTTTGGGGTCAGATAGTTTGAATCAAAACTTTTCCCAAAGGTTTTCCTCCAAAATCATTTTTAAATCATAAACAACATTTTTATTTGGCTACAAATGCTTTTATTCAAAGATTTATTCTTTTGCTTCACCAAATATATTTTTGAAACCACAAATTGATTTCTATGGTCAGTAGGTTCAAAACAAACCATTTGATAAAGATTTTATCACCAAAATAATTTTACAAACAATTTTATATCCAAAACATGCCTACACAAGTTTCTGCAAAAACAACCAATTTAACAGAAGGAATTTACTAAACAAAATGCATGGTTGGATAGGGCTTGTCTTGCTGATTCCATTGATATAAAATTTGCAAAATTTGGACGTCTGGTTTGAAAGTTATGAATTTTACAAAATTGAACAACAAAAAGATCAAATTTGTTTTTATTAGAACACACAGGGCCACGTGGAACGTTTCTATTGGTCCATACCGTTTTGGTTGGATCGATCTCTCTGGTGCATTGGATTTTAAACAGATCATGCGGCGCAGAGGCATTCGTACCCCTTCGATCATGTTCAATCGTGGCGCTTGGATCTACATCCTACGGTGCACATCACGCTAGCCATCGAGTGGCGGCGCTGGTGGCGGCAGGTGGCGGCGCGCGCTCTGTTCGCGGTGGTTCTGGTGAAGTAGGGAGGAAAGGAGGGAGAGAAGATGCTCACAATGTTCACAGCGTCGTGGGGAAGCTCAAGGCGGTTGTCGTTGCTGAAGGGGCGCACAGAGTCGACTAGGATTCCTCGCCGTAGTTCTGCCTGGCGTCGGGCTCGCACTGGCGTCGTCGGGGACGTTGCTACAGAGCACGGAAGAGGGAACATAGGGTGCTGTTAGACGCGTAGAAGGGTAGGGAGCATCAAAGAGAGGGGCCGGCGCGGTCGGATGTTACCAGTAGAGCTCGTCGGAGTTGGAGCAGACGGTGGCGCTGCTGGTTGTTGTCATTGCCAATGTTATGGTGTTCGCGCGGATGAATGGGAAGCACAGGGAGGTGCGCCAGAGGCTGGGGATCACGCTTGTGTGGTCTATGGGGCGAGGGGCGGCGAGGTGTTTCCGGAATTTGTCAGGGAGTTCATCGGAGACAGGGGCAGTCGAGGTTGTAATTTGGGCAGCCTAGTGGCTCCGGTCGTGTGGGATCTGAGGGGAAAAGAAGAGGAGGGAGAGGCGCTTAAGAGGGCGAGGTCGCGGGGCTATTTCATGGCGTAGTTAACGCGAATTCACGCCGGCTTTCAATCGGCAGTAATGGCCAGAGAGGGGGCGCGGTCAGCGGCGGGTGAGGACGACGACGACGTGGCCGTGGGCCTGGTTAGTCAGCGAGTGAGAGAGTGTGGGGTGGGGTCCGGTTTTCATTCTCTGTGCGAGTCAATTCGTGAGTGAGAGAAAACGCTTCGGGGGAAAAGGAGAGGTGGGCTGCTGGGCTTAGTGGGCTAGCTAGGCTGGGCTGCTTTTGTTTATTTTTTTTGTACATATTCTTTTTCCATTTTCCATTTCTATTAATCTGTTTTGATTTTTTTAATTATTTCAAACATCAATTTGATTTCAAACCTCAACCAAAATTTGTGTAGATTCAAATACTGATTAATAGTTCATTTTAGAGTCAAAATTGGAATATTTCTTTTATTCTTTTAGGGTCTTTTAATTATTTAAAAGTAGCCCCCATGCATTTAAATTCAATTAATATCAAATATATTTTAAACCCTTATTTAATTTCAATTCTCACAAAACCTTTTCAGTAGGTTTATTTATTTGATAGGGGTCATATAATTCACCTTCACCTATTTGGAAAATGATTTATTAATCATTTTTTTAATTTGGGTACTTGTCTTTTATTCTAATGAAATTAAATATAGTTTTAATTCCATAAATTTTATTTGGAAGATTTCTTTGATTTTATTTAAGTTAATTAAATAAATTTTAATCCCCTTGGGTAAATTCCAAATATTATTTTCCCATGATTTAATTAATCATTTCTAATAGGGATTTTATCTTTATTCAAATAGAATAGGATTTGGTCAAAGTCATTTTATTTTATTTGGAAAAATTATTTATCCATTTATTTTATTTGGACTACTTTCATTCCATTTGCTTATGGATTAAGCCAAGATTTAATTTGGTCTTTAAATATTCCTCATTTAATATTTCTATCTTTATCTCATAAAAACCATATCTTTTTTATTTATAGATTCAAACTTGGTGATTCTAATTTGTAAAATCTTATTTAATATTTGTTTATCCTTTTAAATCCCTTTAGGATTAATTTGCTCACCATTTTGTATGGATTTTTAGATAGGTGCTTTCTTAGCCTTGGAATTTCAATTTCCTTATCTTATTAAATTTATAAGAATTTATCTATGGCTCCAAATTAAGTGAAACCAATTTATATGGTCTTATAATATTTCTATTTGTCATTATTGATCATTTTGAAATGTTTGTTTGACAAATTTTTATATGGATGGAATCCATAGGCTTGGAGATATCTTGGAAATGATTTTATTCCATTAGGGTTTAGGGTTTGGATTTATTTTCCAAGTGTTTAAATTTCAAGATACATTCATTGAGGAATGCATTTCTCTTGATTTGGATTTTGTTGGATTCAAACTTTAATTAAAGTTTGTTCAAGATGGTATTTTAAGTTTCCATTTAGAAACAAAAGTTTCTTTTCACCCTAATTTTCAACAATTATTTATTTTGTTTATTTAATTTTCACATTACAAGATTTGGAAGATCTTGGGATGTGGCAGGCTACCACCCTTAAAATAAATCTCGTCCCGAGATTTGGGAAGGCTAGGGGTTACAAGTTGGCTCAAAGCAACTAGGGTACTACCACCCTTAAAATTTTCCAACTAGATTAATTCTTGGCTTGCTTGGGATCTTGATGATACTTCTCTGGGCAAACATCTGCATAGTGTCCTTTGTTTCCACACTTGAAACATGTGACAAGGCTGAGATCCTTCATAGGCTTTATCTTGTGCTTCATGTTTTCTGGACAATTGCTTGCATAATGTCCTTGGTTACCACAATTATAACATGTGACAAGATTGAGTTCTTCACGTATCTTCTGCGGACAAGTTGCTACATAATGGCCTAGCTCTTTGCAGTTGTTGCACCACACTTGGTTAATCTCCTTATATTTTTGTTTCTTCTCAGGACATTCATTAGCATAGTGTCCCATCTCTTTGCAATGGCAACATTGCACTTGGCTTTTGTCCTTCTTCTTCTTGGGCTTCTCCAAAGCTAAGAGTGCTTCTAGTTCATGTTCTTCATATGTTATCTCAAAGGTAGGAAAGTTTCCTGGTCTCCTTGACCTTTTCGTTGGGTAATACATATGTCTCCTCTTTGGTCCTTCAAATTGAGTCATATTGCTTGGAGATACAAGCTGAGATTTTCCTTTGTCTTCATCCTTCTTGGTAGACTTTGTTCTCTCATGGAAGTCTGCAATCTGTTGTTGCACTCCACCTTGTTTCCTTTGTTGAACTATGGAATAGATGGGGCATTGGATAGGGACATGATTATTTCCTTCACATAGGAAACAAGTAGCTTGAGATGTGGGGCATTGGTTAGTTGGATGTTTCTCTTCAAAATTGGGGCATTGATCTTCATGCTCCTTGGAATTGTGATCCTTGTCTCCACAAACATTGCAAGCTTGAGTTCCTTCTAAATTGTCATCCTTGACATCCTTGTTGTCATAATCTCCTTGGGAAGAGTTGTTTCCCAGGTTGATCATTTGAGTGGTCATCCCTTGCAGCAATTGGGATTGGATTTCCAAAATCTTTTGCATGGTTGGGTCTAACCCATTGTTGTTGGCTAAAAACTAAGTTGTCACTTGGTTCAACTGGGTTTGGTTTGCTAGTAGTTGTTCTCTCATGTGCATCTCTTGGTTGTTGGTGTCACCATTCTTGATGTTGGAGTTTCTTGGAGTAGTCATCTGTTTGGGTTGGATTGGGATTAGAATGGGCAAAAGATTTCTAATAAATAATTCTAATCACACACATCACAATTCACACAAGCATTGTGTAGGCAATCACAAACAAACTTTCCACTCAAACAACAAAGTCCAAACACATTTTTAGGCAACAAAATATTTTTGCTACACCACATAAGTGGGTGTGTTTTATTTAATCTAAATATGGTGGTCCAACTATATGGTTCACTTAAGATCTTTCCATTCTTCTTGGTTGATTCTTCTTGAACAAGATCTTTGTATCTTTGGAGAAATTCTTGCATCTTGGTCACAAAACTTCAAAGGTGATGATGGTTCCTTCTAAGTTGTGTTTCCTTAGTCTTCAAGTCTTGAGAAATATTTCTTGTCTCACTTGTAGTCCTTAGTGATATCCAAGTTGAAGTCCTTGTTGAGAATAAGGTTGAAATCACTTGAGTTGGTGAAGTCCTTTGCTCATGTTGAAGTCTTTGCTCATGGAGGAGGCTTTGTCCATCAAGATTTGGAAAGGAAGAGATGTAGAGTCAAAACCAAAAAGGTTGAGGAAAGAGTTTACAAGATTGTTTGTAATAAGTTTTGGAACAAATACAACTCCTATTTTTCTAAGGGGTTTTGTCCAATCCTAGGTTTACAAATCCTATAGGCAACACAATGCTCTGATACCATCTGTAGAGGTCCGAACCTTTAATAAGGTAGAGATCCCTGTGTTTACAATGCTAGTCCCTGGATCAATAGCTAGCATCCACAGTTAAGATGTAATATCAAGAAACAAAGGTCATAATACAATTTTATAACCAGGAATAAAATAATTTATTACATCTTACATAGCTCATTTGGCTATCTCATTACAATGCAGCAGAAAATAACAATAGCTTGGGGTCCTTCATCTTCAAAGTGCCACAGGCAGTCATGTTGGTTGTAGACTTGTAATCCTAATCAACACAACTTACTAATATCAAACCAACCTGCAACATAACAAGTTACAGCCACAGGGGTCAATAAATTTGAATTGTATTGGCAAGTGATACTATGGTAGTATAGTGGAGTCTATCATCTATATGCATTTGGCTAAGTGGAGCTTAGGCTTGCATTGCTCAAAATAGATTTTTTCCTTATCATTTGAAAACACTAAGTTTTTGCTTGACAAAATCACCCAAGGCATCTCCCAATAGAAATTGGTGATCCTCCAACCTTTGTTCAACCACTAGAAATTTGGATGAGGAGATTCTTGATAGCTTCCATGTCTTGATGCTCAAATTGTCCTTTACCAGGGACATGGCTAAGTACTTAGATTTTACACTCTGCAGAGGTGGTGCACTTTCCCCACAAGACTTGGTTTCACCAAGACAAGATCTTTCAGAAGCCTTCCCTTAGACCAGAATGGATGCGCTCCAACCTATCAAACCCCTACCACCAACTGTCCATTTGGCTAAGTTATTGCAACCTATATGATCTAGGCAGAGGCCATAATGCCATGTGGCTGCACTTGAAGCTTCTCAACATTTGACATCTCAAATCTCTTTGTTCCTGGGTGGCCATCAGCAAGTGAGATATCAAGTTTTCCCCAGTATACTGGACTTGGTGATGCCCAAGTTCTCCCCAGCATACTGGACTTGCATAACCACTCAACACAAACCAATCTTTCCAATCCACCCAGGTGATTCATTCACTTAGTTGTTTTATTAAACAAAACACAAGTCCTTGACTTAGAAATATTCCATAGCATGAAATATAATCCACCCTGGTTTTCTACTAGCTAAGCTAAGCATGATAGTAGTAGGATTCTTAACTTAGGAAGTTTCTACTAAGGTTTCATCTACTAGGATTTCCCATGGCATAGTTTATACTTAGCAAAATTCCATGCAAGTCCTACTTAGAAATATCACTAATGCATAGTGAAAATAATGGGACAAAAGTATGAAGCATCACTTGCCTTTTTGGTATAGAATATAAATTCACTCCTTGTCCTTGCAATGTTCACACTCTTCAAATCACTACAATTCAATCAAGCAAGGTACAATTTCAATCTACCATTCAAGCAAACATCACATAAAATAATAGAAACACAACAATGCATGCAAGCATGCCAAATATTGTTTTATTTGGAAGAGTGGTTTCTAATAGGTTATAAACATTTGAAAACACCTATTGGTCATTCTATAAAGTGGCAAAACCATTTGCAAAAGATTTTATCTATAAACCAAATCAATATTTTACGTGGTTGAAAATGCCTTTAGCAAAGTAACAATCTTTATAGAGTTAATCAAATACATTCTCAAATCATAAAACTTGGTGTTTGGGGTCAGATAGTTTGAATCAAAACTTTTCCCAAAGGTTTTCCTCCAAAATCATTTTTAAATCATAAACAACATTTTTATTTGGCTACAAATGCTTTTATTCAAAGATTTATTCTTTTGCTTCACCAAATATATTTTTGAAACCACAAATTGATTTCTATGGTCAGTAGGTTCAAAACAAACCATTTGATAAAGATTTTATCACCAAAATAATTTTACAAACAATTTTATATCCAAAACATGCCTACACAAGTTTCTGCAAAAACAACCAATTTAACAGAAGGAATTTACTAAACAAAATGCATGGTTGGATAGGGCTTGTCTTGCTGATTCCATTGATATAAAATTTGCAAAATTTGGACGTCTGGTTTGAAAGTTATGAATTTTACAAAATTGAACAACAAAAAGATCAAATTTGTTTTTATTAGAACACACAGGGCCACGTGGAACGTTTCTATTGGTCCATACCGTTTTGGTTGGATCGATCTCTCTGGTGCATTGGATTTTAAACAGATCATGCGGCGCAGAGGCATTCGTACCCCTTCGATCATGTTCAATCGTGGCGCTTGGATCTACATCCTACGGTGCACATCACGCTAGCCATCGAGTGGCGGCGCTGGTGGCGGCAGGTGGCGGCGCGCGCTCTGTTCGCGGTGGTTCTGGTGAAGTAGGGAGGAAAGGAGGGAGAGAAGATGCTCACAATGTTCACAGCGTCGTGGGGAAGCTCAAGGCGGTTGTCGTTGCTGAAGGGGCGCACAGAGTCGACTAGGATTCATTCACTTAGTTGTTTTATTAAACAAAACACAAGTCCTTGACTTAGAAATATTCCATAGCATGAAATATAATCCACCCTGGTTTTCTACTAGTTAAGCTAAGCATGATAGTAGTAGGATTCTTAACTTAGGAAGTTTCTACTAAGGTTTCATCTACTAGGATTTCCCATGGCATAGTTTACACTTAGCAAAATTCCATGCAAGTCCTACTTAGAAATATCACTAATGCATAGTGAAAATAATGGGACAAAAGTATGAAGCATCACTTGCCTTTTTGGTATAGAATATAAATTCACTCCTTGTCCTTGCAATGTTCACACTCTTCAAATCACTACAATTCAATCAAGCAAGGTACAATTTCAATCTACCATTCAAGCCAACATCACATAAAATAATAGAAACACAACAATGCATGCAAGCATGCCAAAGATTGTTTTATTTGGAAGAGTGGTTTCTAATAGTTTATAAACATTTGAAAACACCTATTGGTCATTCTATAAAGTGGCAAAACCATTTGCAAAAGATTTTATCTATAAACCACTTTTAAACCAAATCAATATTTTATGTGGTTGAAAATGCCTTTAGCAAAGTAACAATCTTTATAGAGTTAATCAAATACATTTAAAATAATAAAACTTGGTGTTTGGGGTCAGAGAGTTTGAATCAAAACTTTTCCCAAAGGTTTTCCTCCAAAATCATTTTTAAATCATAAACAACATTTTTATTTGGCTAGAAATGCTTTTATTCAAAGATTTATTCTTTTGCTTCACCAAATATATTTTTGAAACCACAAATTGATTTCTATGGTCAGTAGGTTCAAAACAAACCATTTTCCAAAGATTTTATCACCAAATAATTTTACAAAGAATTTTATATCCAAAACATGCCTACACAAGTTTCTACAAAAACAACCAATTTAACAGAAGAAATTTACTAAACAAAGTGCATGGTTGGATAGGGCTTGTCTTGCTAATTTCATTGATATAAAATTTGCAAAATTTGGACAAGTGGTTTGAAAGTTATGAATTTTAAAAAATTGAACAACAAAAAGATCAAATCTGTTTGTATTAGAACAGACAGGGCCACGTGGAACGTTTCTATTGGTACATACCGTTTCGGTTGGATCGATCTCTCTGGTGCGTTGGATTTTAAACAGATCGTGCAGCGCAGAGGCATTCATACCCCTTCGATCATGTTCTATCGTGGCGCTTGGATCTACATCCTACGGTGCACAGGACGCTAGCCATCGAGTGGTGGCTCTGGCGGCGGCAGGTGGCGACGCGCGCTCTGTTTGCGGTGGTTCTGGCAAAGTAGGGAGGAAAGGAGGGAGAGAAGATGCTCAGAATGTTCGCAGCGTCGTGGGGAAGCTCAAGGCGGTTGTCGTTGCTGAAGGGGCGCACAGAGTCTACTGGGATTCCTCGCCGTAGTTCTGCCTGGCGTCGGGCTCGCACTGGCGTCATCGGGGATGTTGCTACAGAGCACGGAAGAGGGAACATAGGGTGCTGTTAGACACGTAGAAGGGTAGGGAGCATCAAAGAGAGAGGCCGGCGCGGTCGGATGTTACCAGTAGAGCTCGTCGGAGTTGGAGCAGACGGTGGCGCTGCTGGTTGTTGTTGTTGCCGACGTTCTGGTGTTCGCGCGGATGAATGGGAAGCACAGGGAGGTGCACCAGAGGCTGGGGATCACGCTCGTGTGGTCGATGGGGCGAGGGGCAGCGAGGTGTGGTCGGAATTTGTCAGGGAGTTCATCGGAGACAGGGGCAGTCGAGGTTGTAATTTGGGCAGCCTAGTAGCTCCGGTCGAGTGGGATTTGAGGGGAAAAGAAGAGGAGGGAGAGGCGCTTAAGAGGGCGAGGTTGCGGGGCTGTTTCATGGCGTAGTTAACGCAAATTCACGCCGGATTTCAATCGGCAGTAATGGCCAGAGAGGGGGCACGGTCAGCGGCGGGTGAGGACGACGATGACGTGGCTGTGGGCCTGGTTAGTCAGGGAGTGAGAGAGTGTGGGGTGGGGTCCGGTTGTCATTCGCTGTGCGGGTCAATTCGTGAGTGAGAGAAAACGCTTCGGGGGAAAAGGAGAGGTGGGCTGCTGGGCTTAGTGGGCTAGCTGGGCTGGGCTGCTTTTGTTTATTTTTTTTGTGCAGATTCTTTTTCCCTTTTCCATTTCTATTAATCTGTTTTGATTTTGTTTAATTATTTCAAACATCAATTTGATTTCAAACCTCAACCAAAATTTGTGTAGATTCAAATACTGATAAATAGTTCATTTTAGAGTCAAAATTGGAATATTTCTTTTGTTCTTTTAGGGTCTTTTAATTATTTAAAAGTAGGCCCCATGCATTTAAATTCAATTAATATCAAATATATTTTAAACCCTTATTTAATTTCAATTCTCACAAAACCTTTTCAGTAGGTTTATTTATTTGATAGGGGGTCATATAATTCACCTTGACCTATTTGGAAAATGATTTATTAATCATTTTTTAATTTGGGTACTTGTCTTTTATTCTAATGAAATTAAATATAGTTTTATTTCCATAAATTTAATTTGGAAGATTTCTTTGATTTTATTTAAGTTAATTAAATAACTTTTAATCCACTTGGGTAAATTCCAAATATTATTTTCCCATGATTTAATTAATCATTTCTAATAGGGATTTTATCTTTATTCAAATATAATAGGATTTGGTCAAAGTCATTTTATTTTATTTGGAAAATTCTTTATCCATTTATTTTATTTGGATTTGGATTACTTTCATTCCATTTGCTTATGGATTAAGCCAAGATTTAATTTGGTCTTTAAATATTCCTCATTTAATATTTCTATCTTTATCTCATAAAAACCATATCTTTTTTATTTATAGATTCAAACTTGGTGATTCTAATTTGTAAAGTCTTATTTAATATTTGTTTATCCTTTTAAATCCCTTTAGGATTAATTTGCTCACCATTTTGTATGGATTTTTAGATAGGTGCTTTATTAGCCTTGGAATTTCAATTTCCTTATCTTATTAAATTTATAAGATTTTATCTATGGCTCCAAATTAAGTGAAACCAATTTATATGGTCTTATAATATTTCTATTTTTCATTATTGATCATTTTTAAATGTTTGTTTGACAAATTTTTATATGGATGGAATCCATAGGCTTGGAGATATCTTGAAAATGATTTTATTCCATTAGGGTTTAGGGTTTGGATTTATTTTCCAAGTGTTTAAATTTCAAGATACATTCATTGAGGAATGCATTTCTCTTGATTTGGATTTTGTTGGATTCAAACTTTAATTAAAGTTTGTTCAAGATGGGATTTTAAGTTTCCATTTAGAAACAAAAGTTTCTTTTGACCCTAATTTTCAAGAATTATTTATTTTGTTTATTTATTTTTCACATTACAAGATTTGGAAAATCTTGGGATGTGACAACACCCCTGCAGGGTAATAATCTTTTCGAAAAGCCGTGTTCACGGTTATGAACGACTTGGCGACCAGACTCAAGATAATAGAGAACTTTAACCTAATCTTAAAACTTGGCAGATCAACGTGTGCTTAAGGATGCTTCCTCATGGGTACGAGGGGGTAATCCTAGTTGGTAGATCATGATGATTTGGTGGATATCAAAAGATGATGATCAATACTTTGGAGATGTCGCTCTCTTATCCCCTTTCAAAATACTCTGATTAGACGAGCTTCTTCTTCTCCCTCTTGTTTTATAAACAAAAGATGGCTTTATGCAAAACAACTCCACCAGCCATAAGTCTTGCGGAGTACACCCTGTACTCACCCTTGCTTTGTTGATACTTTTGGCAGAGTAAGTGTTCCCTGAAGATCAGTTTGGTACTACATCGACATCGACGAGTAGCTTGGGGTTCCCGGCCGGCAGCCTGGAATCTATGGGCAGGGACGTCAGCGTTATGCTTCAAGCCTCTTAGGCCATTTGTTAAGTTTGCTATACTTAATAGCATAATTTTCCTTCCGTTGTTTGATGTTTGTGGTCAGTGACCTCTGCTTGTAATAATTTGGTTCTCTGCTCAGTTATGAGCTTGCTGTAATAAATTTTGTGTCATAGTGTCACTGCTATGTTACCGATTCTTCACTGGATATTCTCGAGCTCAAGGTTAAGCTTATTTCAGATGGAGGTCAGGGATTTGTTTAGCCCTGATCCCGGGGGTTTCATAGTTCTTGGTATCAGAGCAGTACCGACCGTAGGAAAACCTTGCTATTGGTCGATGTTGAGTCTAGTGGTTGTGAAAACTATTTTAAAGATGAAAAGTATTTGCGAAAAACTCTAGTATGCTTCTTTTTCTCCTTATCCAGTTTTGCTCTAACTCTGGGTCATCTTATCTTGTGTTGACTTTGGAAAAGTTTTGATATCTCTTCTAGTCTTTCAAAACTTAGGTGCCTTCTGGGCATGTCGTTTCTCAACCAGTTGACCTAGTGTTGAGTTCTCTAGAGTTGTGAATTCCTTGTTCCCTTGCTCTGTTTCTTCTGAGAGATTCCTGCCCATCATGATCTCTCTATGCTTTGGACCCACAATATTATATTATTGGTTCCACAGTGTTCTGTTCTAGGCTTCGGGGTTTCCTTTCGCCTTGATCGTATGCCTCCTTTATACTTGTTTGTTGAGTACTTCATGTCAACACCCGGATTTTTAATCCCAGATGCCTGTTATGCCATACATCGCAATCCCAGGATTACCATTTTTGCGAGACATAACAGAATTGGATACCATAGTACATCATCCATTACAAACGGTACATAAGTTCTTACACAAATAGGGATCTCATGATCCAGTTCTTAATACAACTTCAAGCAGCGGAATACGTAATAATAACGGTAGCGTAGGCGAAGCTCCATCTTCGGGGTCACAGGCAATGCTGACGATGGGAGATGATCCTAGTTGTCGTAACCTCCCTGGGGTCCATCCTCCAGGTACTCCTATTCATAGTCTGGCCATGGGAATAGCCAGGGACAAAGCCATGTGTACTCTTTAAGTACTCACAAACTAATACTAACAGGTAAAGGGGTTTTTGGATAATAGGACACTAGGCTCTAAGGTTGTTTTGCAAAACCCAGATTTATCTCTACTAAGTTCCAAAGCTATTCACAATTTTATAGCTCCTAAGTGGGATCTTGTAACTCATGTCACAACTCTGTTGTGGTCAAGTCAAAGTCTCAATTCATTTCACAAGTCATTTTGAAAAGTTTGACGGGGGAACAGTATGGACTGTCCATAACCGCGGACGTGGCTATTCGAATAGTTTGACACTCTGCAGAGATTGTACACTTTCACCACAACATTCGATACATCCATCAGGAACAAATCCTGAATTCACCATACTTAGTATGCGGATAATCAATCCTAACCTTTCAATTACACGCCCTAGTATAAGCACCTCTCCTGTGAGTTTGGCCTCCCAACCATGACCAACTGTCATCTTGGGTACTCCACAGGTGGACAATCTTCACAAGGTAGGCTCAGCTCAGACCTTGGCCATGAGGGAACTAATACTAAGGTATATAAGTTTCCAGTCAAGCCCTACCCAATCTTCGGGTATTGTGGTTGTATGATAAAATTGGAATGGTATCGCATCCAGACAACCATCAGTTTTATAAAAGGCTAAGGCTCATGCCTCAACATTTTCATCACCAAAATCATCAAGTGTTTGGAAACACATGTCCAAAACATTTCAATAGAATGATTCATCATTCCAAGGTTTTCATAACCATTTTTCCACCAAGTAAACCCATCTAAAGTTGATCAAGTTTTATGCTTAGCACTAGCATCTACAAGTGGGGGTAGTTCTAATGAGGGGTGGTAAACTAGTGGAGTTTCAACTAAGTACAACCTTATATCTTAGGATGATATCAAGGTTTCTAACTTAGGCCAAATTTTATGCTCTTTATGCAACCTTCAGATAACTTTCTAGTATCTACCAAACTCTTAAGCAAACTCTAAGTAAGCTCTGATAAAGAAATAAAGTAAGAAGCTTGCAAATAAAACTAGGATTGGTTTATCAAGTGGGTATGATCACATATGCTTAAGGCATATAGTAGGCATAGTAACAAGTATTGGCTTGCATAGGTATAGTCTCAGCTTGCACATTCAACTAGTAGTATTAGGCTTGCATCAGTGTCAATATAAGCTTGCTAAATTGCAAGTGTTAGCCTGCATCAATGTCAATATAAGCTTGCTAAATTGCAAGTGTTAGCTTGCATCAATGTCAATATAAGCTTGCTAAATTGCAAGTGTTAGCTTGCATCAATGTCAATATAAGCTTGCTAAATTGCAAGTGTTAGCTTGCCTTGTGCAGAGCAGTGGTTGAAGTCCTCCTCGGCTTCTTCTTCGTAGTATCCTCCTTCCTCCTCGTATCCTTGGTCGGTACTAGCGTCTATGAATAAATACGAGGTACACAATCACCAAACAATACTTAACTACTTGCAATCATCACACACAAGGGTCCTATAGATGATCTAGCATCATCTCTAACCTTACAAGGTTAAGGCTTGGTTTAATTCCTTTTATTTTTAGAAAAGTAATTTCTACTCATTGAAAAACTACTTAAGATTTAATATTCTCCAAACCAAACATGGGATCATGTTGACACATGTCATCACCACATATTGTAGTCCGTGGGAATGTGATTTAAAGTGGTGTCACAATTTAATAAGGTTTTACCCTTTTATTTTAATTAAATAAAGTGACTAGAAATGCCTATGTAGCATTCTTTTATTACTTGAATATTATTTCTGTAAGTAAACCTATATATTTATATATATTCTGAAAGGTATGGTTCAATGTGATTTTTGAGAGTTGGAATCAACTCAAAAGTTATTATGGTTTAAATTTGAAAAATATTTGAATGCAGAAAAGCTTCTGCCTTGTTATTTTTACTAAGGATGATCTACAGATCCAAATGACTTGAATCCAACGGGCTTGGATTCAGCATTCACAGACCTTTCCAAGAAATATTTTTTCATTCAAAATGGTGCACTGAATCGATCTGGATTGATTTTTGAAAATGGGTACAGAAGTGTGTTTGAATTAAAAAGAAAAAGATATAATTCAAATCACTGGGCTGCGCGGGAAAAGATAATGGGCCGGAATACTAAGCGCAGTGCTCCCGCGGGCTGCTTAAGTGGATGTCCCCACTCGTCAGTGACACGGGGCTGGGCGAAGCGGTATGGGGCAACGTGGGTCGTTTGATCTGATTCTAATCCAACGGCTGGGAGTCATCGTCGACGCGAGACAACGCCGGCGAGAACGAAACCTAGCGCGGCCAGTGAGGGGTGCTGGGGGCTCACCGGGGTGCTGGCGAGGGTCGGCGAGGCGGGCGAACGACGAAGTCGACAACGGCGAATCTCCTGGTACCGGTGGCTTCTCCTGGGGCGGCTCCAATCGCTGGCTCCCTTCTTCTCCAGAGGCGGCGGGCTCCGGTGAAATTCCGGCGAGGTGGTGCCCGCCTTGCTCCGGGAACGGTGTGGCACGATCAGTGATGATAGGGGAGTGAGATGGTGTGAAGAAATCTACTGGGGGTGGCCTCTATTTATAGTCGAGCAAGGGGACCGACGGGGCGCACGATGAGCTCGTCGGGGGCGATGGTACAGGCGGCTATTGGCATGGGCGAAGGTAGGGTACGGTGCGGTGTTTCCTGGCGATGCTCAACGACATGGTTTTGAGGCGTGGGGCGGTGCGGCTTGGTCTGGAACATGCGACGCTCTGCGCGGCAGAGGCGGCGTCTTCGACGGCGAACGGTGGGTGTGCGTCACGGGGCGGCGAACAGGGATGTCTGGCGGTCTCCTGGGTCGGTGGGGATTGTGTATGCACGCGGCGAGGGCAGCGCGCGGTCTGTGGGCTTCGGTCGAGGGTGGTGCTCTGGCGCACGCTCGGCATGGTCTCTGGCGGTCTGGGCGCGGTCTATGCGTGTGGTCCTGGGCTTGGCAACGCTCGCGGCTGGGACAGTGAGTGGCAGTGGACGGTGGGCTGCCTCCCAGACATGCTGGCTAGGCTAGCTGATTCTCCTAGCTTGCTGTCGACTATGGGGTGGCAAGGGTGTGCTCGGCTGTTCACCATTGATGGCAATGGCAAGCTCATAGTGGTGCTAGTGCTTGGTTAATCTTGCTAGATGATCTACTGAGCTGGGTGTGAGCTAAATGGGGAACCAGTTAGGCAAGAATCACTGCTCACAATAGTGTTTGATGTTTGTTTGATTTTTGTCTGCAACCTGTTTGATGAAATGGCCGCATGAAATCAAGTTTTGAATTTTGAAAAGATTTTTGGTGGGTTTGCTAGATTGGTGCTGATGAGTCTGCAGATGCTTGGGTTTTGAAAGTTGAGCTTGTTTGAGTGGTTTTTGAAAAAGTGGGATCTTCCCATATGATAAAGATTCAATTTTGAATTGTCATTTAAACTATGCATTTGAAAGTTTCTGTATGATCACAAAGTGGGCCTTGATACTTTGTTATGAGTACATTCAAGGGGTGCAAAGATCCAGAAAAGTTTCTATTAGGTTTTGAATGTTTGAGACATCCAAAGTAGGCATGGGAGTTAAATTGGTCAAAATGACCATTCCTTTTATATATTTGTTTTGATTTACTTGTCTTTAGGAAAAGTGTGGGAAATGTTTTAGATGATGTTTATTTCACCTAAGAAACATTTTACAAGCAATGAAACAATCAAACAAGGTGGTTTAAAAGAATTTCAAAATCAATGCATACACATATGCATGCATTCATAATTTTAATTAGAAAAGTTTTTGTTAACCCTAATTTTGGGGATTAGAGTTTGATGATCCAAGTTTAGTATTTTTGGGATGTTACAAACCTTCCCCCCTTAAACAAAATCTCGTCCTGAGATTTGAAAAAGGACGAAACGATTACCTAGGATTTGAAGAGATCGGGAAACTCCGTCCTGATGTGATCTTTGCGTTCCCAGGTAGCTTCCTCTTCGGTGTGGTTGCTCCAGTGAATCTTGAGAAACTTGATGCTTCGGGTTCGGGTAGTTCGAAAAGCTTCTTCCAAATTGCGGATGGGTACTTCGGGATAGGTCAGGTCATCGTTGATCTCTATGGTCCGATGGTCGATATTCTTGAACACTTCGGTCTTCTCGGGGACTTCGAGACACTTGCGAAGTAATGAGATATGGAACACATTGTGCTCGGCTGACATCTCTTCGGGTAGCTCCAATTGATACGATACTTCTCCTTGATGGTTCAGAATGGTCCGATATATCTAGGGGCTAACTTTCCTTTGAGTTGGAAACGCTGCATTCCCTTCAATGGCGACACTTTCAGATAAACAAAATCTCCTATGTTGAAGGCGAGGTCTCGACGTCTCTTGTCGGCGTAACTCTTCTGTCGGGATTGGGCGGTCTTGAGGTGCTCACGAATCTTGTGAACCTTCTCTTCTGCTTCTCGTAGGATGTCGGGTCCAAAAATCTGACTCTCTCCTACTTCCGACCAGTTCAAAGGGGTGCGACACTTTCTTCCGTACATGAATTCAAATGGGGCCATTTGCAAACTGGCTTGGTAACTGTTGTTGTAGGAAAATTCTGCAAACGGCAGACAGTCTTCCCACTTGGATCCATATTCTAACACACAGGCTCTCAGCATATCTTCGAGTATTTGATTTACTCGCTCCGTTTGTCCATCGGTCTGAGGGTGATACGCGGTACTGAAATCTAGGCGGGTTCCTAAACCTTCTTGAACTTTCTTCCAGAATCTCGAGGTAAACTGAGTTCCTCGATCCGATACTATGTTCTTAGGGACTCCGTGCAAACTGACGATTCTAGCGATGTACAACTCCACTAGTTTCGAACTCTGATAGGTGGTTTTGACGGGCAAGAAATGGTCGACTTTGGACAATCTGTCCACTATGACCCAGATAGAGTCATTTCCCCTACTAGAAGTAGGCAGTCCAGTGATAACGTCCATTCCTACAGAATCCCATTTCCATTCCGGAATCTGCAAGGGTTGCAACAATCCAGCGGGTCTTTGATGTCCTGCCTTGATTCGCTGACATATATCACACTTGGCGACATAGCTTCCGATTTCTCTCTTCATCTTATGCCACCAAAATTGCTCCTTTAAATCTTGATACATCTTAGTTCCTCCGGGATGGATAGAATAAAGAGTATCATGAGCCTCCTTCAAGATAACTTCTTTCAACTCAGAATCTGATGGTACACAAAGGCGTCCTTTGTACCACAAAACTCCTTCTTCGTCTTCGGTGAATCCGGGTACTTTGCCTGTACCGATACGATGCTTGATTCTGTCTATACTAGCATTTTCCTTCTGCGCCTCTTTAATCTGACTGATCAAAGTGGGCTGGAGTTCTATGCTAGCCAGAAATCCTTCACTTACTAATTCCATCTGAAAATCTTCCATCTCTTTGTGCAGACTTGGTTGCTCCTTCAAAATCATGGAGTTCAAGCGGCACGGCAATCTGCTAAGGGCATCGGCTACCACGTTGGCTTTACCAGGGTGATAGTGAATGTCTAGATCGTAATCCTTGATTATCTCAATCCATCTTCTCTGCCTCATATTCAGCTCCTTCTGAGTGAATATATACTTTAGGCTCTTGTGATCTAAATAAATCTCACAACGGTTTCCCATCAGGTAATGTCTCGATGTCTTCAGGGCTAGAACTACGGCTGCGAGTTCGAGGTCATGGGTTGGGTAGTTTTGCTCATGTTTCTTCAATTGTCGAGATAGATAAGATATAACTTTTGCCTTCTTGCATTAGCACACATCCGAGATCAATCTTGGATGCGTCACAATACACATCGAAGGGCTTCGTGATATCCGGCATGATCAAGATTGGGGCTGAAATCAATCTCCTTTTGAGTTCTTGAAAACTCGCTTCACATTTATCGGTCCATTCAAACTTCTTGTCCTTCTTTAGCAATTGGGTCATGGGCCTGGCGATACTCGAGAATCCTTCTACGAATTTGCGGTAATATCCCGCCAATCAGAGAAATGCACGAACTTGGGTTTGAGTGGTTGGGGCTTGCCAATCTTCTACATCTTTTACTTTGGCAGGGTCAATGGCAATTCCTCCGGATGATACAATGTGACCGAGGAATCCTACCTCCTATAACCAGAATTCACATTTGCTAAACTTTGCCTACAACTGATGCTCTCTAAGGGTTCCAAGAATGGTCCTTAGGTGTAGCTCATGTTCTTCTTCTGATTTGGAATAAATTAGAATGTCATCGATGAAAACAACGACAAACTTATCCAGGAAGTCCATAAAAATCTTATTCATGAGGTTCATGAAATAAGCGGGGGCATTGGTTAATCCAAAAGACATGACTGTATACTCATACAATCCATATCTGGTGGTAAAGGCAGTCCTTGGAATGTCCTCCGCACGAATCTTGAGTTGATGATAGCCAGTTCTAAGATCAATCTTAGAAAACACTTTGGCACCGGTCAAATGATCAAACAAATCTTCTATCTTGGGCAAGGGGTACTTGTTCTTGATGGTGACATCATTCAACTTCCGATAATCCGTACACAAACGGTTACATCCATCTTTCTTGTCCACAAACAAGACGGGTGATCTCCAAGGTGACGCACTTGGTTGAATCAATCCAATTTCCAACATGGAATCCAGTTGCTTCTTCAGTTCTGCTAGTTCCGACGGGTTCATACTATAGGGTCCCTAGGCTATGGGTCCAGTTCCGGGGATTAGTTCAATGATAAACTCGATATCCCGATCTGGGGGCATACCGGGCAAAACATCTGGAAATACATCAGGGTATTCACAGACTATCCGGACTTGGTCAATGGTAGGTTGGGCTATACTCTTGTTGCACTTGAATTGGCGAGGTAAGGTTTTAGATATATGCTCGACTGATATTCCGGCTGTACTGGTCATGGTTATGGCTTTCTTGGCACAGTCAATCAATCCTTTATGTTTGGACATCCAATCCATTCCTAGTACTACTTCCAAACCTTTAGTTCCGAGTACTATCAGATTAGCATAAAAATCTATGCCATGGATTCGGATAGGGACGGCTTTGCAAATTTGCCTAGCCTTGGTGGTTGATCCGGGAATTTGAACAATCATAACATGCTTCAGTTTGGTTGGTTGAATTTTACTAGTGCATACAAATTCTTCGGTGTCAAATGAATGCGATGCACCAGAATCAAACAACACTCTTGCAAGTACTGAATTAACAGAAAACATACCCAACACAACGTCTGGCGCTTCCTGAGCTTCTTCAGCATGCATGAGAAAAAGACGGCCATTGCGGTTGAGTGAATTCCCTGGGGCAAATCTTCTCCCTGGCTGAACACGACGTTGTTGCTGAGCTGGGGCATTGGCATTGGGGGCTGTAGCATTCTTCTTGTTGGGGCATTCATTGGAGTAGTGATCCTTATTTCCATAGTCATAACAAGTCACTTGCGACTTGTCCTTGGCTGCGACAGGCACAACATTGCTTCCAGTCCTCGGGGCAGTGTTGGGGTTGGCGGTAGCATTGTTGGTGTTGAACTTGGGTGGGGCACGGGTGAAATTGCTAGAGTTGCCGGGGTTGTTGTGATTTCCTCCGGGTCTAGGGTTTCCACAGTTGGGATAGGTCGGACGGTTCATCGGGGGTCTGTTGGTTCTTGGGGCAAATCCGGGAGATGGGTTGGGGCGATACTTTGGGGTCTAATGGGTTCCTGGCTGATGCATCATGCGACGTTTGCGGTTCTCATTGGCTTGGTTGATCTTTCCTTCCATCTGGATGGCAGAGTCGACAAGGGCTTCAATATCCGCAAAGGGGATATTGACTAACACCGTCTGCATCTCATCATGCAGACCATTCAGGAACCTCTCTTTCTTCTTGGATTCCGTGTCTATCTCGTCTGGGGCATACCTAGCTAATGACAAAAATTTGCCACGGTATTCCACTACAGTCATCCTTCCTTGCTTCAGCTCTCTGAACTTGTCTCTCATTCTCTTGATCAAACCCGGTGGCACATGGGTTCTGCTAAACTTGACCTTGAATTCCTCCCAGGTCATCATCTGGCCTCCGGTCATTGCGCGAACACTGTTCCACCATGCCCTGGCATCTCCGGCTAGATAGTGGGTGGCAAACAGAACTTTCTCGTTGGCTTCCACTCCGGCTACTTCTAAGTTATTTTCCATGGTTTGCAGCCAATCCTCGGCGTCTAGGGGTTCTTCGGACTTAGTGAAAACAGGTGGGTTGGTATTCTGGAAATTCTTGAGCTTAGATCCATGGTTGTCCTGATTTTCGTGGCCTTGGTTGTTGTGGGCTAGCTGGGCTATCTGCTGCAGAGTGGCTAGGTTGGCTTGACGTTCCGCTCTTTCAGCTTCGCGGTCAGAAGTCAACATTTGCAGTATCTGCAACATCGGGTCCGGGGCTGAACCACTTCCTCCACGTGGCATCTGAAGATTTAGATAGATCATGAGAAAAGAGGGAAATTTCTAAGGTTTCGGGGACTTTGAAAAGTTTTAAAGGTTTGACTCAGATTTCCTAGCAACTTGCTTTTTCATTCATTCATTCATATCACACAGTACAACACACACCACAACAAAGAAGAACAGATGGTTTGAAAAAACCATTATGGAAACTACGATACAGTGGGACTGAATACTACTCACTACGCTAGTGCTCAAGTGATACTACTCCTCGGAGTCTGTGGCTTCATCATCTTCATCATCATCGATGAAGGCGAAATCATCCTCATCGATGAAGAAGTCCATGGCCTGATCCTCCAGAAAATCATCGTCATCACTGAGATAGGAGTAAGGGTCTCCATGAAGATCCTCTCCGGCATTCTCCCTTTCCTCCAACTACATGTCTCTCTCGTGGATGGTCTCCTCCAAAGATGAGATGCGGTGGCGAAGACGGGCAATGATACGCTCCTTCTTGTCGAGCTGACGGCGGTGAGACTTGCGATCCTTTGCTAGCATGGAGATGGTCTGATCCTTCGTCTTGATGATGGCGGACTTGTGGTTGGAGTAGTCACGGCAGTTGTCCAACTCCTGCTGACGATCGTACATCATGAAGCTAAGGTGGTCCAATTGAGTCTTTAGCTCGGGGTGGTATGGGGCTTCCAGTGGTTGTCCATTTTCATCACGCCTTGGGAAAAACTCAAAGCGAGTACCCTTGATCTGATTGATGCTCTGCCCACACAGACGGGAAAGAGCTTCCTGCATTGCTCTGGCAAGTCCATCGAGCCAGTTGTTCACTCTCAAGGTAAAATGAATTCCTTCCGCAGTGGGAGGTTCAATATTTCCTCTGAGACTTGCAACAATTAGCCACTACAGATCTTCTCCTCCTTGATCATTGAGCTGAGCTCCGAAGAACTTGGGGTGCGGATGCTCCAGAAGTTCCGAAAGCTGGTCCAAATCCCTCTCAAAGATCATGTCTCCTCCATTCCCCAACTGATAAAACTTGCTGTACTTCACGTCCATCTATAAGAATATAGGATGAGTAGATTAGTAGGGTGATCAAGTGTGTCAAAATTTTATGTATTTTGCAAGAGTTTTTGAGGAACATGAATTTTTATGAAAGAATAAAAGGGATAAGAATGAGAATAAGTTTTTGTAAATATTTGTTTTCTTTGGTTTTGAAACTAAGTTTTTGGTTCAAACGTCCAGTCTAACTAGGGTCTCCTATGGTCAGGATGGCTCTGATACCAACTTGTAAACACCCGGATTTTTAATCCCAGATGCCTGTTATGCCATACATCGCAATCCCAGGATTACCATTTTTGCGAGACATAACAGAATTGGATACCATAGTACATCATCCATTACAAACGGTACATAAGTTCTTACACAAATAGGGATCTCATGATCCAGTTCTTAATACAACTTCAAGCAGCGGAATACGTAATAATAACGGTAGCGTAGGCGAAGCTCCATCTTTGGGGTCACAGGCAATGCTGACGATGGGAGATGATCCTAGTTGTCGTAACCTCCCTGGGGTCCATCCTCCAGGTACTCCTCTTCATAGTCTGGCTATGGGAATAGCCAGGGACAAAGCCATGAGTACTTTTTAAGTACTCGCAAACTAATACTAACAGGTAAAGGGGTTTTTGGATAATAGGACACTAGGCTCTAAGGTTGTTTTGCAAAAGCCATATTTATCTCTACTAAGTTCCAAAGCTAGTCACAATTTTATAGCTCCTAAGTGGGATCTTGTAACTCATGTCACAACTCTGTTGTGGTCAAGTCAAAGTCTCAATTCATTTCACAAGTCATTTTGAAAAGTCTGACGGGGGAACAATATGGCCACTCCAACTGTCCATAACCGCGGACGCGGCTATTCGAATAGTTTGACACTCTGCAGAGATTGTACACTTTCACCACAACATTCGATAATCCGTCAGGAACAAATCCTGAATTCACCATACTCAATATGCGGATAATCAATCCTAACCTTTCAATTACATGCCCTAGTATAAGCACCTCTCCTGTGAGTTTGGCCTCCCAACCATGACCAACTGTCATCTTGGGTACTGCACAGGTGGACAATCTTCACAAGGTAGCCTCAGCTCAGACCTTGGCCGTGAGGGAACTAATACTAAGGTATATAAGTTTACAGTCAAGCCCTACCGAATCTTCGGGTATTGTGGTTGTACGATAAAATTGGAATGGTATCGCATCCAGACAACCATCAGTTTTATAAAAGGCTAAGGCTCATGCCTCAAAATTTTCATCACCAAAATCATCAAGTGTTTGGAAACACATGTCCAAAACATTTCAATAGAATGATCCATCATTCCAAGGTTTTCATAACCATTTTCCACCAAGTAAACCCATCTAAAGTTGATCAAGTTTTATGCTTAGCACTAGCATCTACAAGTGGGGGTAGTACTAATGAGGGGTGGTAAACTAGTGGAGTTTCAACTAAGTACAACCTTATATCTTAGGATGATATCAAGGTTTCTAACTTAGGCCAAATTTTATGCTCTTTATGCAACCTTCAGATAACTTTCTAGTATCTACCAAACTCTTAAGCAAACTCTAAGTAAGCTCTGATAAAGAAATAAAGTAAGAAGCTTGCAAATAAAACTAAGATTGGTTTATCAAGTGGGTATGATCACATATGCTTAAGGCATATAGTAGGCATAGTAACAAGTATTGGCTTGCATAGGTATAGTCTCAGCTTGGACATTCAATTAGTAGTATTAGGCTTGCATCAATGTCAAGATAAGCTTGCTAAATTGCAAGTGTTAGCTTGCATCAATGTCAATATAAGCTTGCTAAATTGCAAGCGTTAGCTTGCATCAATGTCAATATAAGCTTGCTAAATTGCAAGTGTTAGCTTGCCTTGTGCAGAGCAGTGGTTGAAGTCCTCCTCGGCTTCTTCTTCGTAGTATCCTCCTTCCTCCTCGTATCCTTGGTCGGTACTAGCGTCTATGAATAAATACGAGGTACACAATCACCAAACAATACTTAACTACTTGCAATCATCACACACAAGGGTCCTATAGATGATCTAGCATCATCTCTAACATTACAAGGTTAAGGCTTGGTTTAATTCCTTTTATTTTTAGAAAAGTAATTTCTACTCATTGAAAAACTACTTAAGTTTTAATATTCTCCAAACCAAACATGGGATCATGTTGACACATGTCATCACCACATATTGTAGTCCATGGGAATGTGATTTAAAGTGGTGTCACAATTTAATAAGGTTTTACCCTTTTATTTTAATTAAATAAAGTGACTAGAAATGCCTATGTAGCATTCTTTTATTACCTGAACATTATTTCTGTAATTAAACCTATATATTTTTATATATTCTGAAAGGTATGGTTCAATGTGATTTTTGAGAGTTGGAATCAACTCAAAAGTTATTATGGTTTAAATTTGACAAATGTTTGAATGCAGAAAAGCTTCTGCCTTGTTATTTTTACTAAGGATGATCTACAGATCTAAATGACTTGAATCCAACGGGCTTGGATTCAGCATTCACAGACCTTTCCAACAAAATTGGTTTCATTCAAAATGGTGCACTGAATCGATCTGGATTGATTTTTGAAAATGGGTACAAAAGTGTGTTTGAATTAAAAAGAAAAAGATCTAATTCAAATCACTGGGCTGCGTGGGAAAAGATAATGGGCCGGCCTGCTAAGCGCAGTGCTCCTGCGGGCTGCTTAAGTGGGTGTCCCCACTCGTCAGTGACACGGGGCTGGGCGAAGCGGTATGGGGCAACGTGGGTCGTTTGATCTGATTCTAATCCAATGGCTGGGAGTCATCGTCGAGCGAGACAACGCCGGCGAGAACGAAACCTAGCGCGGCCAGTGAGGGGTGCTGGGGGCTCACCGGGGTGCTGGCGAGGGTCGGCGAGGCGGGCGAACGACAAAGTCGACGACGGCGAATGTCCTGGTACCGGTGGCTTCTCCTGGGGCGGCTCCAAGCGCTGGCTCCCTTCTTCTCCAGAGGCGGCGGGCTCTGGTGAAATTCCGGCGAGGTGGTGCTTGCCTTGCTCTGGGAACGGTGTGGCATGATCAGTGATGAGAGGGGAGTGAGATTGTGTGAAGAAATCGACTAGGGGTGACCTCTATTTATAGTCGAGCGAGGGGACCGATTGGGCGCACGGTGAGCTCGTCTGGGGCGATGGTACAGGCGGCTATTGGCATGGGTGAAGGTAGGGGACGGTGCGGTGTCTCCTGCGATGCTCAACGACATGGTTTTGAGGCGTGGGGCGGTGCGTCTTGGTCTGGAACATGCAACGCTATGCACGGCAGAGGCGGCGTCTTCGACGGCGAGCGGTGGCTGTGCGTCACGGGGCGGGAACGGGGATGTCTGGCGGTCTCCTGGGTCGGTGGGGATTGTGTATGCACGCGGCAAGGGCGGTGTGCGGTCTGTGGGCTTCGGTCGAGGGTGGTACTCTGGCGCACGCTCGGCATGGTCTCTGGCGGTCTGGGCGCGGTCTGTGCGTGTGGTCCAGGGCTTGTTAACGCTCGCGGCTGGGACAGTGAGTGGCGGTGGATGGTGGGCTGCCTCCCAAACATGCTGGCTAGGCTTGCTGCTGCTCGTAGCTTGCTGTCGACTATGGGGTGGCAAGGGTGTGCTCGGCTATTCACCATTGATGGTAATGGCAAGCTCACAGTGGTGCTAGTGCTTGGTTAATCTTGCTAGATGATCTACTGAGCTGGTTGTGAGCTAAATGGGGAACCAGTTAGGCAAGAATCACTGCTCACAATAGTGTTTGATGTTTGTTTGATTTGTGTCTGCAACCTGTTTGATGAAATGGCCGCATGAAATCAAGTTTTTAATTTTGAAAAGATTTTTGGTGGGTTTGCTAGATTGGTGCTGGTGAGTCTGCACATGCTTGGGTTTTGAAAGTTGAGCTTGTTTGAGTGGTTTTTGAAAAAGTGGGATCTTCCCATATGATAAAGATTCAATTTTGAATTTTCATTTAAACTATGCATTTAAAAGTTTCTGGATGATCACAAAGTGGGCTTTGATACTTTGTTATGAGTACATTCAAGGGGTGCAAAGATCCAGAAAAGTTTCTATTAGGTTTTGAATGTTTGAGACATCCAAAGTAGGCATGGGAGTTAAATTGGTCAAAATGACCATTCCTTTTATATATTTGTTTTGATTTACTTGTCTTTAGGAAAAGTGTGGGAAATGTTTTAGATGATGTTTATTTCACCTAAGAAACATTTTACAAGCAATGAAACAATCAAACAAGGTGGTTTAAAAGAATTTCAAAATCAATGCATACACATATGCATGCATTCATAATTTAATTAGAAAAGTTTTTGTTAACCCTAATTTTGGGGATTAGAGTTTGATGATCCAAGTTTAGTATTTTTGGGATGTTACACTTCAGAAGTTGTTTCTTCTTTCGGAAGCTACCTCGTGATCCCTATCTTGAAGTGTACGCTATGTCACTCAAGTAGTGGTTACTCCTTTCTTTGGGTTTTAACCCTTGGAATTGAACCTAAGATTCCCAATTGTGCTGGATTCTGGTGTCCTGAATCTTGTACATGAAGCTGATCTTTAAACCAAGATCCATAAGTCTTGCGGAGTACACCCTATACTCTCCCTTGCTTTGTTGATACTTTTGGCAGAGTAAGTGTTCCCTGAAGATCAGTTTGGTACTACATCGACATCGACGAGTAGCTTGGGGTTCCCGGCTAGCAGCCTGGAATCTATGGGCTGGGACGTCATTGTTATGCTTCAAGCCTCTTAGGCCATTTGTTAAGTTTGATGTACTTAATAGCATAATTTTCCTTCCGTTGTTTGATGTTTGTGGTCAGTGACCTCTGCTTGTAATAATTTGGTTCTCTGCTCAGTTATGAGCTTGCTGTAATAAATTTTGTGTCGTAGGGTCACTGTTATGTTACCGATTCTTCACTGGATATTCTCGAGCTCAAGGTTAAGCTTATTTCAGACGGAGGTCTGGGATTTGTTTAGCCCTGATCCCGGGGGTGTCACACCTACTTTCCATCAAGGATATGGATAAGGAAAACTCTAAAGAAGGAAAATCTATCTTTTCCTCGGTTGAGTTGACAATTGACGAGCATCTGATTGCTCTTGCTGCTCGCACCAAGTCAATGAAATCTTTTGGTGTGGATCTTCTCAAAGTCGGCATTCGTGTTTTTAACACATTCTAGCCGATTAAAAAGACTCCAAAAAATGTCCCAGAGCTGTATGAGTGACTGATGCTTTGCGAAGAAAGGCTTGATGAATGGCGCAAGTCAGCTGGCCAAGTCGGCACCGATGAATCCTTGTCTTTTGTGCTTTCTTGGTACGATACAATCAATCTTGACGTCTTGCGACATATGGGGGAAGGTGCCAAATGGATCACTGACCCGGATCTCATCAAGCAATGCCAAGACAGGGTTTACGCTTTCATTCAGTATGCAAATGTGCATGTTTGGTGGGATGGGACATGTTTCCTTGATATGATGGGTGAAGAAGAAGAAGTGGATGACAAAGAAGAAGAGTCAGGTGATGAGGACATTGAGGTAGATACCCCCTGCAAAAGCTGATGCCTCTGCCTCAACTACTGACACTTCTGCTCTAACATTTGACCTTGCTGGCTCTAGTTCTGGCCCTGCAGCCTCTTAAGGCCAAAACACTTTAAACTCGTTAAATTCTGGTATTCCGGGTGACAATGTATGACATACTTTGGTTATTTTGGGGTTCTTTAGCACAACTTTAACTCTAATGATGGGGCTTGATGCCGAATGATATTTGGGAAAGTCCCCGAGTTTGTTTTCCCTCAATTTCATAACCCTGACTCTTGTCTACCTTTTGTGGCGTTCGACGTATGAGTCTCAACATCATAACAATCAAGTTAACAATACTCAAAACTTTGAGATTTGACATAAAGTCATTCAACATAAGCGATGACATACAATGCAAGGGGTTATTTAGAAACAACAAATGTCGACTCGCTTATTCTTCCTTCCCTTAGTCGTTTTTCATGTTTATTCACCTCTAGCCTTTTGCTCTTGCTTTCCATGAAGCTGGGTTTCGGACAGTAGCTAAATCGAAGAGTTTACGTTTGGTTTTTATACATTACTAATCCGATATAAGGATAAGAGAGGAAAGCCAGCTGACATATGAAATCAAGTACTAAAAATAAAGAAAAATAACATTACGACGAAGGATTCCACGAGTTACTTTTTGGGATCCGACATTTTCATTCATATCTCATAGCCTACATACATGTCGGACATATGGGAGTTTAGAGATACATACATTGTTCCCCTAGGTATAGAAAGGGTGAAGCAATGCAACATTCCATGGCTTCTTTGTTTCCTCACCTGACATATCCGCCTTGTTCTTCTATGGTCCCTGAGCATTTATGAGATAATATTTATCATTGTGCAGGGCCTTGCTCATAATAAAAGGTCCCTCCCAGTGATGAGGGTTGATTTCGTCAATGCCCATTGTTATGGACTTGATGAACGCTGTTTTCTCCTGATCTTCGACCTTTAGCCGAATCTGGTTGTAGCTTGAGTAGGCATCGAGGTAGGAGAGTTTCTCGCATCCTGCAGTTGAATCGATGATTTGATCGATCCGTGGTAGAGGGAAGTGGTCCTTGGGGCAGTACTTCTTGAGCGATGTGAAGTCTACGCACATCCGCAGGATGTCCGTATCCTTTTTTGGGACTAGCACGGTGTTGGCCAGCCACTCGCTCTCCTTGATTTCCCTAATGAAGTTGGCATCGAGCAGTCTGCTGAATTTGATTCCAACGGCTTCGGCTCTTGGTTCGGAGAGTCGTCGGATCGACTTCTTGACTGGCTTCGCGTCAGGAAACACATTGAGTGTGTGCTCGGCAAATTCCCTGGGAACTCCTAGCATGTCCGGAGGACACCAGGCGAAAATTTCCCAGCGCTCATGGAAGAATTTGACGAGCGCGCTTTCCTATGCGGGACTGAGGTCGTTGGCGATCAGCCGCGTCTTGGAGGCATCCGTTGGGTGGACCTACACCTTCTTCGTGTTGACCGTGGAGTCAAACGACATATCGGGTGCGTTTTTTCTAGTGACTGGGGGTGCCCCGTTGTCTGTCACCTCTCTAAGCGTCGTGAGCTCCTCCTTCATGCCGAACGACTAGGAGATTCTGTTGAAGTATCTGTCGTAGTGGTTGGATCGGGTGAAGCTTCCTTGGACAATGATGATGCCCCTAGGTCCTGGCATCTTCAGTAGTAGGTACGCATAGTGCGGTACTGCCAAGAATCGTGTGAATGCCACACCCCCGAGGATGGCGTGGTACTGTGATGTCCAATCTACCACTTCGAATTCTAGCCGCTCGCTCCTGAAGTTCTCAGGCTAGCCGAACATGACATCGAGCCATATCTTTCCTAGGGGGTATATGACTTCCTTGGGACTATGCCGCGGAACGTCGTGTCTGATTGCTCCAAGCTGCACAACGAGATCCGCATTGCTGCGAGTGTGCTGGCGAACATCAGATTGAGGCCGCTACTGCCGTCCATGAAGACGCGGCTCATCTCGAATTCCCCGATCTACGCCTCTAGCACCAGGGCGGCATGACCTGCACGAGGGATCTGGTGTGGGTGATCCGAACGATCGAACGTGATGCAGGACTCCGAGCTACTGAGGTACTCAGTGATGGCTGGTGGAGAGGTCACGGCCAGACTAACTTGGCGGGTGATCTTCTTTTGCACCCTGTTGGTTGGGCGTCCCTCCTGGATCATTAGGGACCCTTTTGGTGGCGGGTATCCTCCTGCACAGTTATTTGGCACTGGTGCAACCGACGGTTGCGATGGTCCGACGGGTGGTGGTGGAGGAGCTCTGTGGGCGATGTCACCTGGTACGGGTGCGGGCCTGAATCCAGGGTTCACGGTCTGGCGTCGCATTTGGGTGAGACCTTCGCTGAGCTTCTGGAACTCGCGGTAGTCCTTGAGCATGTGGCTGGCCTTCTTCGTACCATCTTGTTTGTCGATGTAGAAGTGGATGGTACAGGGACCAGACAGCTTGCCATATGCCGAAGGCTCGTCGTCATGGCTACGACGTTGCCATGTTTGAGTGGGTCGCCCACTATCGCGGTAATTGCTTCCGTGGTATCCGCTACTGCGGTTGCCGTCATTGCGTTGATCGGCATATCCTGCCGTGACCATATCGACTCCATCGCGATCGTCGTAGACGCGCGATCTTCTCTTGATGCGCGCTCACGCCTGCGGCCGTAGTCATGTTTGTCATCCGAATGCGTTTGGGTGACGGAATCCTCACCATCTGCCCACCGGTTGGCGATGTCCATGAGGTGGTAGACCGTCTTGGGCTTGACGCGTCCAAGCTCCTCCTTGAAATCTGGGCGCCTCGCACCGTCCTTGAAGGTGTCGATTGCTCTCTCCTCGGAGATGTGCGTGGTGGAGTTCTTGATGTGAGACCAGTGGAGTATGTACGAGCGGATGGACTCGTTGGATCGTTGGGTGCAGGCCCGTAGCTCTTCTATTGAAGCTGGCATCTTGCTAGTGCCCTTGAAGTTGCGGGTAAAGCTGTATGCCAGCTCTTCCCAGCTTCAGATGGAGCTGGAGGATAAGCTGCTAAGCCATACCCTGGCCGCGCCTGTCAGCTGCAGCTGAAGGCATTGTAAGGCGGTGTTCTTGTTTCCGCTGTGCAGCTTGACTGACGAGAGGTGATTCTTGAGCTAGGCCTTTGGCTCCTGTGTGCCGTCGAACTTCGGGTTGTCTGAAGGGAGCTTGAAATTTTTCGGCATCCATGTTTGCCGAACGGATCTGCTGAAGCATCTGGCGCCGCTCAACTCTCCATCGTCTTCCTCGTCGGACTCAGTTGAGCACGCGCGTTTGGCATGTGCCTTGTCGATCTTCCACTGGGTGAGCTCGTTGCGAGCATCGTAGTTGCTACTTTGGTGCCGTGGGATCTTGCGGTGTCGGGGCAGGTCGTGCTCGTCTTTCTCGGATGAGGGTGTAGGGATCTGGGTGAACTTGAACACAACTTTCTTCTTCGGCTTCGTAGGAGCATCATCGTGGAGCGTAGCTCTGACGAGTACGAGGTCTGCTAGCGTGGACTTGTGCATGGCGCTCTTCGGGTTGCCCACCGGAGGTGGATGGGACGCGAGATATGTAGTGGCCGCCATGATCGCAGCCTGCGGCATTTTAGGCATGATGTTGTCGTGCGAGTCCATCGTCATGAAGGATGTGTTGAGGGCCCGGGTGACCTCTCCCGCGCGGCGGGGTCCATGTGCTCCGTGTGGGAGCGGTACTTATTGGTGTTGTTGCCATGCGAACTGGAGCCACCAGCGGCAAAGAGCGCAGCTCGCCACGCGCTGGATTCCGCAGCTGCCTTCTTACTCTTATCAAGCTCCTCCATCAGCTTCACCTGCCGGTTGTGCTCGTCGATGAGGAGGAGTTGGTAGGCCATCAGTAAATCCCGTGAAGCATTCACAGGTAGGATTATATTGCCTGCCACGGCCTGGCGTGCTTGGCTCCAGCCTTCCACATTGAGGTTGATCTGATTGTAGGCATGAGCGTCGCCTTCGTTGGGCCTGTTAGGCGGATCTCCCCCGTTTCCTCTGTTCTCAGCTTGCGGGTTGAGAGGGGGGTTTGGTGTTTGATGTGCACTCGAACCCGGTGGCGGGTCCATTACGTTGTTGATGAAGATGGCGCATAGGTAGCGCCCGCGAACTGAATCGCTGCTACCGCAGCTTTCAGATCCGGAACTATAGGTTCCTTCATCTGAGGGAGGGCCGCATAAATATGAGTTGCAGCTGCTGTCATCCGAGTCGTCTGTCAGCGTCGACGCGTGTAACGCGCCGATGGGTGGGGCCCATGAAGTGGGCCTGATGGATGGTGGAGGCACCCGCTTTGGGAGGCGGAGGGTGCCGGTCTACCCCACCTGGAAGCAGAAGATCCCAAACAGCATCTCGAGCCCGTCGCCGACGGACTCGAGATCCCTCAAGGTGGCCGACGAGTGGGCGGTGAAGTCTAAGGCTCCGAAGAGGAGGTGGCTCTCTGTTGCTGATGAGTTGTAGATCACTCTGAATGGAACCGTCACGATTACACGATCAACGTCCCCAGTTCCCACAGACGGTGCCAATTGACGAGGGTTGATTTCGTCATTGCCCATTGTTATGGACTTGGGTTTTGGAGAAGATGGGGATGCTGGACGTCGCGGAACGGTTAACAGAAAAGCAACACAGGGACACGAGATTTCTCCAGGTTCAGGCCCCTGGAGGGAAAACCCTACTCCTGCTTGTCTGTTCTTGATTATGGCGGAACCGAAGATTACAGGGGTACGCAGATGCAATCTGGCGTGAGGTGCGTATGCGGTGGTGGAAGATATCCTTCTCGCCGTACCCTCCCGGCCTTTATATAGATAGGCAGTTCCCGAGCTTAGGTCGAGTCGGTTACAAATTAAGGTTGGTACCCTTTGAAATTCTATCTAATCTAGACTTGTCCTCCATGGAGCGGAAAACGTCATGGGCTTGGGCCACCCGAAGTCTTCATGGGTCGCGTGTCTTGACGTGGGCCTTCCTTAGTCTGGACCAGGTATACCAATGTCGTGTACCCGTGGGGTTTATCCATGTCACCCAGGGGGTGATAACTTGTGCATTCTGGGTGTGCGTTGCACTAGTCGGAGCACCAAGTCCCCTTCTTTGAATACACGAGGGTTTATTTTCCGGCTGTGATACTGTCAGAGACTTTTCTGATATATTGCAGATCTGGACAATGATAATTCTCTTTTCTTTTCGAGTAAGTCGACATCATTTTCCTGGGATTCTTTTACTTTGGCCTTAGTATATTGAGTAATTCTTGGAGAGTCATGCTCTATGTCGGCTGGTAATACAGCTTCTGCCCCATATACGAGGAAAAATGGTGTATCGCTAGTTGATTGATTTGGAGCTGTCCTTAGACTCCACAGTACTGAGGGTAATTCCTCTATCCAGGAACCAGGCATTCTATGGAGTGGTTCTACCAGCCGAGCTTTTATCCCGGATAACACAAGCCCATCTGCCCTTTCAACTTTCCCATTGATTCTGGGTGAGCGACTAATGCAACATCGAGTATTATTATTTTCTCCATACAGAATCAAGTGAATGCTCCTTCGGAAAAGTTCGTGGCATTGTCTGTTATTATACTATGGGGATAGTCATATCTTAGGATTATGTCCTTTAAGAATGTTACGTTTGTTTTTCCATCACATTTTCTGATAGGTTTACCTCTACCCACTTGGTAAATTTGTCTACCATGACCAATATATGAGTCATATTATCTCGTGCAGGATTGAATGGTCCCACCATATCCAAGCACCACACAGCGAACAACCAAGTGATAGAGATAGTCTTGAGCTCAGATGTTGGTGTGTGTATCTTACTTGAGTACATTTGGAAACGATTGCATTTCCTCACTATGTCTTTTGCTTCTTATAGTGCACTGGGCCAATAAAACGCATGTCTAAATGCTTTGGCCACTAAGGATCTGGATGAGGCGTGGTGCCCACATTCTCCTTGGTGAATATATAGGAGTATCTCTTGACCTTGCTTCGAACTGGCACATCGTTGAATCACACTGGTTACACTCCTTTGGTATAGCTCACAATTGATGATGGTATAGGCTTTTCCCCTTCTTTGCACTTGCCTGGCCGAAGTTCCATCACTCGACAGGGTTCCATCCTTTAAGAATTCGAATATTGGATGTTCCCAACCTGGTATAACAGGAACTAGGAAAACCTCTTCATCAACTTGCATTGGCTCAACCGACATACTCTAAACAGTCCCCGGGTTTGATTCGTTAGGCCCTGGGATGAATGGAACAGCTGGGTTACTCAGATGTGTCCCCACATATATATCCATTGGTATCACACCAAGCTCTGGATTTGCCGGGATAAAGATTGACTCGGACTCAGGTGATGGCTTGATTGAAGGTTTCCTGAGGTGTTCCAATGCTATACCGGGTGGGATTTCTTGTCAGGATGAGCCTAGCTTTGAAAAAATATCGGCTGCTTCATTTTCTGCCCAAGGTATATGAGGGAATTCACACCCGTCAAAGTATCTCCAAATTTTCCGAACATGGAAACGATATAATATCATGTTTGCATGTATAGCGTCCTAATGAACAGATACCTACTAAATCACTAGATCTGAGTCACCAAAACATTGAATTCTCGTGATACGAATTTCTTTTGCCACTTTTATCCCATGGACGATTGCTTCATACTCATCCACATTGTTAGATGCTGCAAAATGAATCTACAACACATATCTCAATTGATCCTTCTTGGGCGAGGTGAGGACTATGCCGGCACCTAGACCCGTTTTCACCATCAAAGTGCATCCTCCAATAGTTCGAGTCAGGCAATGGTGGTTCATATTATATTTCTGACCAGTCAACAAAAAAGTCGGCTAACACTTGGGACTTAGTTGCACATCTCATGTCATATTGTGGGGTATATGTAGCTAACTCTAAGGTCCATTTTTCACTCTACCACTTGCATCTTTACTACCCAGAATGTCCGAGATAGGTGCCTCGCATATAACTTGGATTGTGTGCTCTTAGAAGTAATGTTTCAGCTTCTTAGCTGCCATATAAACACCATAAGTCATCTTATGGTAATGGGGATAAATCTATTTTGATGTTGAGATGTCACATCCCAAAATTTTCCAAATTTTGTAATGTGAAAAATAAATAAACCAAACAAATAATTGTTGAAATTTAGGGTGAAAAGAATTTTTTTTATTCCAATTGGAATCAAAACCCATCTTGAACACACTTTGAATAAAGTTCGAATCCAGCTAAATTCAAATCAAGTGAAATGCATTCTTCATAAATGTATCTTGAAATTTAAACACTTGAAAAATAAACCAAAACCCTAAAACCCTAATGGGAGATTTCCAAAATATCTCTAAGACCATGGATTTGATCCATATAAAATTTGTCAACAAACATTTATAAATGATCAAGAATGATAATTAGAAATATTTTTAAAGCCATAGAAATTGGTTTCATTCAATTTGGAGCCTTAGATAAAACCCTATGAATTTAATAAGTTGAAAGGAAATAATTTCCAAATCTAATTAAGCTCCTATCTGCAATCCATACCAAATGGTGAGAAAATAATCCTAAAGAGATTTAAAAAGATAAGCAAATATTAAATAAGATTTTACAAATTGGAATCACCAATTTTGGACCTATAAATAAAAAGATATGGATTTTATAAAATAAGGAAAGAAATAATAATAGGGAATATTCAAAAGCCAAAATAAAACTTGGCCAAGACCATAAGAAAAAGTAATAAATATAACCCAAATCCAAATGAAATAAATGGATAAAGAATATCCAAATAAAATATTATGGCATTAACCAACTTCTATTTCTATTTGAATAAAAGACAAACTCCCTAATAGAAATGATTAATTAAATCATGAGAAAATAATGAATGGATATTGCCCAAGTGGAATAAAATTTATTTAATTAACTTAAATGGAGTCAAAGAAATCACCTAAATAAAATTTATGGAACTAAAACCATATTTGAATTTCATTGGAATAAAAACAATTGACTAAATTAAATGATTAATAATCATAATAAGATACTTTAAATAATTCAAAGTAAATTATTTAACACCCCTTTTTGAATAAATAAAACCTACTGAAAATATTTGGTAAAATTTAGTTTTCAAATAGAGTTTGAAAACATTAATAAATCTTATTTGAATTAAGACAAGGGCCTATTTTAAATAATTAATATAACCTAAAATGAATAAAAGAGATATTCTAAATCTGACTTAGAATATGTTAATAAACAGTACTAGAATATACACAAAGTTTGGCAAAGGTTTGAATTCAAATAGTATTTGAATTATTTGAATAGAAATCAAAATAGAAATTCAAAATAGAAAAAGAAAAAGGTTCTGTATAAAAAAAGAGAAACGAATCCATCCTAGAATCAGGCCCAGTCCAGCCCAGCAAACGCAGCCCACTCCTGCCCCTCGCGAAACGTTTTTCACCCCCGAGTGAACCCGCGCAGTCGCTGACGACAGGACCCCACGCACATCTCCTCTCTCTCGCTGTCAGCGCAACCCCACCCTGTCAGTTATCTTCTTCACCTACCGCGAAGACCACGCCCCTCGCCGGCCGTTTCTGCCGTTTAATGCTCGAATCAATTCGCATCAATGCCGCGGCCTTTACTCCCTGCGACCGCGCTCCCTTAAATGCCCATGCCCCCTCTATCTTTCCCCCAGACACTGTCTCCTCTACGCCCCCAGGCTGCCTTGATTTTGCTTCGAAACTCCGCTGCCTCCGACGCCCTCCGACGGCGATTCCGGCCAAGTCTCGCCTCCCCTTGCCCCCTAGCCACCACGAGACTACTCCCCATCGCCAGGCACACACTCCAGTACCACCAGCTCGCTCGCGCTCACCTTGCAACCTCGACTGCGTCTTCGCCAAAGCAGCGCTGCCGTCTACCTTCGCTCCGTCGACCTCACCCCGGTAATCCTGACTGCCCCTCTCCCCCTCTTTCACACGCGTGCACTCTCCGCAACCTTGCGCATCTAACCGCACCCTTATTTCTCTTTGGCGTGACCCGTAGCGTCGCCTCCGTCAACGTCTGAGAGCACCCGACGTCTTTGCGAACTTCGGCGAGGAATCGTAGCCACACCCGAGCGCCCCTTTGACGGTGAAGACCACCTTGAGCATCTACTCGCCACGGTGATTCTGGTGAGCTACTACTCTTTATTCCTTGCTCCTAAATCACCGGCGACTGCGCCATCTGACCGCGCCGCCGCCACTCGCCGCCGCCAGCGCCGCTCATCCATGGTCAAGCTCACAGTAGCCGTTGGATCTGGACCGCGTCGATAGGAAAGAACGACTTAAGCGAAAGGGTATCCTTTGATCTGTACCATGCGTAGTCATTTAGATCTAACGGCTCAGAGAGGTCGATCCAACCGAAGCGGTATCAGCCAGTAAGAACACGACGCGTGGCCTGTGATTTGTTTTAAAACCAGAATTTGTTCTATTAGATGCTTGATTTTGTAAATTGCATAACTTTAAATCTAAACGTACAAATTTTGCAAATTTTATATCATTGGAATCCGCATAACAAGTATTTTCCAACCATGCACTTTGTTTAATGAATTGCTTCTGGAAAATTGGTTGTATTTGCAGAAACATGTGTAGGTATATTTTGGATATAAAAATTATTCCAGAAATATTTTTATGGTAAAATCTTTGGAAATTGGATTTTTTTGAACCTACTGACCATATAAACCAACTTGTGGATTCAAAAACATATTTTGTGAAGCAAAAGAATAAATCTTTGAATTAGAACATTTCTAGTCAAATAAAAATATTGTTTATGTGTTAAAAATGCTTTTTGAGTAAAACCTTTGGAAAATGATTTGATTTAAACTCTCTGACCCGAAACACAAAGTTTTATGATTTAAAAATATATTTGATGAACCCTATAAATTATTACTTTGCTAAAAAGCATTTTCTACAACATAAAATATTGATTTGTTATAAAAATGGTTTATAGGTGAAACCTTTTGAAAATGGTTTTAACATTAAAACACTTGACCATAAAACACTTACATTTGTGTTTAAATATGTGTTTGCCAAACACTAGAAAATATTACTTTGATTTAAATCCTTTCTAGCAAAACAAAAATGATTTAAAGTGGCCATTTTTTCACTAACTTGATATCAAATAGTTCTACCACTTTTGTAAACGACCAATAGGTGTTTTAAAATGTTTATAACCTATTAGAAACCACTTTTCCAAATAAAACAATCTTTGGCATGTTTGCATGCATTGCCTTGTTTTTATTATTTTATGTGATGTTTGCTTGAATGGTAGATTGAATATTGCTTGCTTGATTGAATTATAGTGAAATTTGAAGAGTGTGACTATTGGAAGATCAAAGAGTGAACTTATATTCTCTACCAAAAAGGAAAGTGACGCTTCATACTTTTGTCCCATTATTTTCACTATGCATTAGTGATATTTCTAAGTAGGACTTGCATGGAATTTTTGCTGAGTATAAACTATGCCATGGGAAATCCTAGTAGATGAAACCTTAGTAGAATTTTCCTAAGTTAAGATTCCTACTACTATCATGCTTAGATTAGCTAGTAGAAAACAAGGGTGGATTATATTCATGATATGGAATATTTCTAAGTCAAGGACTTGTGTTTTGTTTAATAAAACAACTAAGTGAATGAATCACCTGGGTGGAATGGAAAGAAAGGTTTGTGTTGAGTGGTTACACAAGTCCAGTATGCTGGGGAAAACTTGGGCATCACCAAGTCCAGTATACTGGGGAAGACTTGGTATCTCACCTGTGGATTGCCACCCAGGAACAAAGAGATTTGAGATGTCAAATGTTGAGAAGCTTCAAGTGCAGCCACTTGGCATTATGGGCTCTGCCTGGATCATATAGGTTGCAATAACTTAGCCAAATGGACAGTTGGTGGTAGGGGATGATAGGTTGGAGTGCGTCCATTCTGGTCTAAGGGAAGGCTTCTGAAAGATCTTGTCTTGGTGAAACCAAGTCTTGTGGGGAAAGTGCACCACCTCTACAGAGTGTAAAATCTAAGTACTTAGCCATGTACCTGGCAAAGGACAATTTGAGCATCAAGACATGGAAGCTATCAAGAATCTCCTCATCCCAATTTCTAAGTTAAAAACTTGTGGTTGAACAAGGGTTAAAGGATCACCAATTTCTATTGGGAGATGCCTTGGGTGATTTTGGCAAGCAAAATCTTAGTGCTTTCAAATGATAAGGAAAAATCTATTTTTGAGCAAAGCAAGCCTAAGCTCCACTTAGCCAAATGCATATAGAGGATAGTTACCACTATACTACCGTAGTATCACTTGCCAATACAATTCAAATGTATTGACCCTTGTGGCTGTAACTTATTATGTTGCAGGATTGTTTGATGTTAGTGAAGTGTGTTGATTAGGATTACAAGTCTACAACCAACATGATTGCCTGTGGCACCTTGAACATGAAGGACTCCATGCTATAGTTATTTCTGCTGCATTGTAATGAGATAGCCAAGTGAGCTATGTAAGATGTAATGAATTATTTTATTCCTGGTTATAAAGTTGTATTATGACCTTTGTTTCTTGATATTACATCTTAACTGTGGATGCTAGCTATTGATGCAGGGACTAGCATTGTAAACACAGGGATCTCTACCTTATTAAAGGTTGGGACCTCTACATGAGAGAACTTCGCTCAAGTAATATATTGGCCTTTGCACCGATTTTCCTTCTTCTTTAGGCTCAACCACCACTATAACACTGACTACTCGGTTAGTTGCTGCCACATAGAGCAGCATCGGCTCTTTGGATAGTGGTGATGCTAATATTGGCGCCGTGGCCACATATTTTTAAGCTCATGGAAGTCATTATCGGCTTGCTGTGTCCAGATGAATTTATCCCATTTTTCATCAATTGATATAACGACAATGCTTTTTCTCCTAGCCGACTAACAAAGCGATTCAATGATGCCAGACAACCAGTGAACTTTTGGACATTGTTAAGTCTCTTTGTTAGTCCCATTCTTTCTATTGCCCATATCTTAGTCGGATTTTCCTCTATGCCTTGGCTGGACACAAGGAAACTGAGTAATTTCTGGTCGGGACACCGAATGTACCATTTCCGGGTTAAGTTTCATTCAGAATCTTCTTAAGTTTGAGATGTTTGTCACAGATCATCTATGATAGTATGACTCTCCTTGGTTTTTATTACCACATCATCAACATATACTTGGACATTTATGTCGATTTGATCATGTAAACATTTTTGCATGCATCTTTGATATGTGGCGCTACCATTTTTCAAGCTGAATGGCATAGTGCGATAGAAATAAGCCCCATACGGGGTAATGAAGGTTGTCTTTATTTGATCATCTGGATTTAACGGTATCTGGTGGAAACTAGAATAAGCATCTACAAATGACAGTTGTTCACATCTGGCCGTGGAATTGATCACTTTATCAATCCACGGTAAAGGGAATGGGTCTTTCAGAAAAGGCTTGTTCAGATTTGTGTAGTCAATACACATACGTCATACCACAACCAAATTGGGATCATCTTTTTTCTTTTCTACCAAAACTGGATTTGACAACCAGTCCGGGTGCAACACTTCCATTATAAACCAGGCAGATAAGGATCGAGCTATCTCATCAGCAATCACTTTTCTCCTATCTTCTGCAAAGCAGCGGATAGGTTGCTTCACTAGTCTTGCATCTGGCCTTAGATGAAGAGAGTGCTCAGCCAACTCACTTGGCACACCTTGCAAGTCTTGTGTGGACCATGCAAAGATATCCCGATTCTCAGGGATGACGTTGGTGAGCTCGCCTTCCTATTTCTCACTTAACCTGACACCAATGGTAATGGTGTGTTCTAGGAATGCCTCATCAATTTGAATATTATTTGTCTCTTTTGTCGCCTGAAAGGCAACACTCCTGTGAAGGTTACTCAGTGGCGGCATAGCCAAGTGAGCCGACTTATCCAAAGCTACCACCTCCATAATTATTTCTTTTTCATGAGCAATCACTAGTGACTCGGCAAGAGAGAAACCATCCGAAGCACAATCCATTGAGCGCTTGTACTGGCTAGTGACAGTGATGATGCCATTTGGACCTGGCAGCTTCATCTTTAGATATGGAATATGAGTGGAAGCAATAAACTTTGCCAGTGCTGGCCTACCAAGTAATGCATGATAAGAGCTGGTGAGGTCTACCACTTCAAACTGTATAGACTTAGTTTGACAATTCTATCTGTTTCCAAACAGAATGTCAACCCAAATCTTGCCAATTGGCTCACATGAAAATACCGTCACGATAACGTGAAAAAGTAGTATTGGTTGGTTCCATCATATTTGGGCTTATCCCAACTTATGCATTGTATCCTCGTACATGATATTGATACTGCTTTCTCCATCGATGAGTACCTTGGAGAATTTCACATTTATCTCTGGACCAATGAATGTTGGGTCTAGTACCAGGGCATATTGTTAGGGGTGACCCCTTAGGGTTGCCCGATCTTTCACGAATCCCCGTGGAAATCGATGGGGAATCAAGGGGAAAGGGAGAAGGTAGCGGAAGCGAACACACACCTCGTGAAGAACACGACGAACACACACAAAACTCACATTATACAAGGCCTATTGCTCCCGAACGGCGGCCACCGGTTCGATAGAATCCTCGCAAGGAAAGATCGGTCAACGTTCTCCCTCAAATCCACATCGAAGAGGGAAGAACACCTTGGGGAGGGTCTTGATAGCTTGGAGAAGAGACACCGACTCCAAGGCTTGTACAAAAATAGATGCGTGATACAAAGTCCAATCAAGGTTGGTGACGATAGTTGGTCGCCTTGGTAAAGGGGATGAGGCAAAACTAGAGATTCCACACAAGGGGATTGTCTTTAGTCTATCATCTATGCCTCCAGGATACATGAAGGGGCGGGGGATCTATTTATAATCCAGCCACTAAACAAGGGGTAGTTTGGGGATAAAACTAGGGTTTGGGCAGAATAAGGGGGTACATGGGCCAAGGGCCTAGCTGGCGTCATGCAGGCTGGAGACTCGGTGTAGAGGGCCGGAGACTCTTGGGCCAGAGATTCCGTTATATCTCCGATCCGTCTCCGGAGGGGCATGCAGACTGTCCCTGGGTCGGTTTCTAGGGTCGGTCCGGAGGTTGGCTGGAGACTCCGGGGCATCGGTCCGGAGACTCCGGTGTAGCAGGCCGGAGACTCCGGTCTTTAGGGCCGGAGACTCCAGGGGTTCAGCCGCTGCTTCTTCTGTCTCCTCTTCCAAGCCTCCATCTTTTTGGGATTGATGTTCCGGGCTTCCTTCCTTGCCTCCGTACTTGTTGGTGTGAACCTATCATGCATATGTGATGAAGTATGAAGTAGTAAACCATTCAATAGTGTAGGAAGTGGTCTCGCATAGAGGAACGGGTTCACCTTTGGAGTCCTTGACGACTTGGCGTAAGTTGGAGACCTTGATGTGGTAACGACCGTAGGTCGGGCTACATCACATATCCTCCTGGCTTTGGCATGACTTTGGGGTGATCCTTCACACTTCAAGTGATTTCTTGGTCTGACCAGTACATGAACTTTGGCACAACCGGTATTGTGGCATTTACTTCCATTATTCATCATTGCTGATATTTGCTTATCATTCGGATTAGTCACAAACACCATGTAACTCTGGTGATGCTCTCTGTGAAGGGAATATGCCCTAGAGGAAAATAATAAAAGGTTTATTATTGTCACATCCCAATTAGTTCGTAATAGTTTCATGTTGTGATATAACTGTATCAAGTGGAAACATTGATACAGGTGTGATATGAAACATAAGTCCGTAGTAGCCTCTATTGATACTAGTTCATTGGGCAACGGGTGATCAAGGTTTCCAGATCATGAATGATAGAGCTAGTTGTCAACGAGATCATATCATTGGTGAATGATGTGATGGACATTACTCAAAGATTGTGATACAATCAAGTCACAATGTTCATCATTGCAATAGTCAGAATTGAAGTCTCCTTCTCCTTAGACCATGAGATCATACTAATCATTGTTTCTCGAGGTTGCTTTAACTACATCAAACGTCACTCAGTGAAAGGGTGATTATAAAGGTGTATGTTAGGTATTCCAAAGGTGATTATAAAGGTTTAGGGATTTGTTCACCCATTGACGGGTAAGATACAGTTAGGACGACTTGGTGAGATTACATCCATAATGTTGCAACATGTGACTAGGTCACGAGGATGTAATATCGCGTTAATAAGGGAATGGTACTTGTCGATAACAAGATTGAACAAGGTATGGAGATACCTAACAGTTGTATCTCGAACAAGTAGTATCTAAGCAACAAACAAAATTGGACTCTATGTTTATGGTTCAAACGACATCGTCATTTGGAATGTACAGGGATCATCATGGGCATCCCAGTCTCGTTGATGATCATTGATGGAGGTCATGTCTGTTCCATTCCCGAGCCATGAGGGGATCCACTTAAGGGTACGATGAGCTGGAGATTTTCCATAAGTTGGAATCATAGTATAGAAAGAGAAATCCAGAATTGTTCCATGGAGAGAGATCCGAAGTTGTTCGGAGAAAGAAAGGAAACCGAAAAAGTTCCATGAAAGGACCAGAATTGTTCCCGGAAGTTCTAAAGTTGTTAGGAGGATATAGAAGGGGAACCAAAAGGTGTTTCGGGTCAAATCGGATCTAGTAATATGTACATACATATTAATTAATGTAATTAATATTAAATATAATATTAAAATATAATTTGAAAGGTTATTCCACTAATGGGCCAAGTTTCCTAGGGAAAAGGGCCCATGAGGGAAAAACCAAGAGAGAGGGACCAAGACCATGCTCCTAGGGTTTGGTGGGTTGCCCCCTTCCTTGGCTGATGGCTACGGTTAGGGTTTGGGGACACCCTAGGTATGCCCCCTCCCTTGGCCGCCGCCTCTCCCCCCTTGGCCGCCGCCTGGTTAGCTTGGGGAGGAGAAAGCCTACCTGTCCACCCCTATATAAACAACCCCCTCTACCCCTTGGAGGAAGACATGAAGAAAACATATCCCATGAGTTGGGAGCTCTCCTCCTCTCCAATCTCTCTCTAGTTGTCTCCACATGTTGGCACGGCCCATGGCTGTTTGCACAAGATACGGCGCACATGCAGCACGTTGTTGCGCTACAGGGATTCCAAGAGCCGAAGATCTACTTCCGCACTCTCGGCAGGGATCAGGGGAGAAGAGGTTATCATCATACACCATATGTGTACGAAGCCACGAGGTGCAATACTTGGGGCACTTTGGATGTCATGATCCAGACTGCTGCATGGTGATGGAGCAAGGGGTGACCTGCGAGGAGCTTCGCGACCTTAAGGTCGGCTACGAGCACGACTACTTCAACCATGTTCCTCTTGGAATGTTAACTACTTTTGGACTACAAGGGTATGTATCCGAAACATCTTGGTCATTAATGCATTACTAGTTGATAGATCTTGGGCAATGGAGCCATCTGACGTAGATTTTTTTTGTTTTCTGCACCGGAACCCCTATAGTGGTATCATAGTCGATCTATGTGTAGTAGTGTTGTACGGCCAGTATGCACATGCGTTGTGTGGGCATTGATGCTATAGTTGTTACCCTTCCACGTCTACTTGTTTATATCGCGGTATTGTTTGATGAAGCGGCCCGGACCGACCTTACGCATACTCTTACACGAGACTGGTTCCATGTTCGACATATATCTTGTTCCTTATAAGTGGCTAAAGGGTGTCTGTATCTCGTACAATAGTTGATATAGCATTTATAACGGAGGACCCCGAAAGGGGTGTAGTAGAGACAACTGTATGTATCCATGTTGTGGTTGGAAAGTTCATAGATTAGAAACAGTTCTATTGCGAAAGCCCTAACAACCATGTAAAACTTTCAATAGATAAAGTAGAGGCGTCTAACTTTATTTTGTAGGACCGATGTAATTTGATATGGTCATGGTTGTTACAAAGGTAAATTAGTTTACTTTTGTGTTACTAAGTTGTGTAGTAATAGTCATCATTCCGATGGATGACCTACTGGTGGCGCTGTGGACTTGGCGTCAAAATCGGTGGCATGATGGAGATCATGCCAGTGGCATGATGGAGATCATGCCGGAGCGTTCGATGGAGATCAAGGCGCAAGAAGGACCATATAATATCACAAATATACACGTGATGTTGGTACCTGTCTTGCATCTTATTGTGTGCTAATATTAAATACTCAGCGGTAGCATAGATAAGGTGATCCCTATTAAAACCAATATTGAATTGGCGAGCCTAGCATGTGTAGACATGGCTATGGAATATTGTGTTTTCCATAATTCCAATTATAGTGTTCCCCTTGTGTGTGCACCACCAAGAAAGTTCTTCATTATGAAGCCGTCTGTGACGATCAGATACTAGACATATCTACGTTCGCATATAGTGGGTGTAAGAAAGGTTACACTGCAATACACACAAGTTTGAGTTGGCGAGCCTAGCATGTACAAACATGGCCTCGGAACACAAGAGATCAAAAGATCGAGATTGAGTCATATGGATGATGTGAGTGGCATTGGACAATGTCTACCTTTGAAGCTATGTTGCTGGCGATGACGATCGGTTGCATAGTGAATTGGGATCCTGTGATCGCTAAAATCGTCCAGGGGATGACTATTTTAGTGGGAGCTCAATTATGAATTGAACTCATATTATGAACTAAGTCTAGATGTTTGTTTGCAAATATCTTAGTAGAGCAAGTCCTATTTAATTGAGGTCCTTTGCGGCCATGAGAAATTTCTTGCTAGATATGGAACATAGCAAAAGGGTCCAACTTCATAGATTAATACCCACGCCCGAGGGATATCCTCGTAATAAGATGATCTTATCTTCTTGATATAATAATCATTAGGAGATAATCCAATGACTCCACCAAGTTTGTGTTTTCTCCATAAATCACCGAAAAGGGGTCATTCTCCATTCTATGGAGAGTTGGACTACAATTTTGCATTTTGTAAAATCAGGCACGTAATGTATGAGCCATTGGATGAATTTTCTTCTGTGGTGGATGAAAATAGAATATTTGGAGAATCACTTAGCAATCTTCCATTAGAGTTGAGAACTCTTAGAAGGGCTTGATTATAATGGTGGTCATGGATGAAAAGGGTACATGACAACTATACATAGTTATAAATGTAATTCTTGGAAAACTCATTGCAGTTTACAAAGTATCGGATACGTGTCCTAGTTTGTGAAAGCAAGATGGTTTGCTTGAGAATTTATAGAATTGAGGCAATGTGGTTTGATGATGGCAAGAAAACTAGTTGATGACCGACATCACTCCTTCCCTCAAACTTTATCATTTGGATTAGTGGACTTGAATATAATTTTATAATACTTGTTTGTGTGTCTTGCTTTTGGCAAGACGATTATTCATGTGAAATAAGTTACAATCTAGTTGTACTATTCTTATGAGTAATACCTACACTATGTTAATGATAATAGGTTAAGCATTTATAAAGGATTAGAATGCTAAAAGATATCCAAAGGTTAATAATGAAATGACACTATTGTTTAAGTCATGATGGTTATTGCATGTTTTTCACTTAGATGAAAATCGGGGGTCTTAGATATTTGATATAGAGACTTTGCAAAACCATGCCTCGTTTGGCAAGATGACTAAAACTCCGCATTACGGTAAAACGGTGATATGCAAAAAAATGTTTAATTTTATACATAGTGATGTATCGTATTTTAAACAAATAGTAGAAATCATTATTTCATTATGGACTTAAGTAAATATGTGTATTTACTTAACGAGACAGAATTTTTTGAAAGGATTTGAAATGTTCAAATGAGTTCAAAACAAAGTGGGATATGAAATTAACAGGAATACAAAGTCGCTTTTATTTGATCAATATGACTGAAGTATTTAAGTTAAGTATTGGCATAAAGGGACTTGTCAAAGTTGTTTCACAAATTATGATGATTGGAAAAATTCAAGGTGTTTATATGTCTAAACATCATAATCATATTATATTAGATATATCCAGTCTAATATTATCTCTTATCAGGGTTATAGTTATTATTTAGAGTTAAAGATTGAAATAAGAAACACTCATTCGAAATTAAGGAACATCTAAAGATTTGTGGAAACAACACCATAAGAGTTATAGCATGTTCAAGTTTCTAGAGATTTCGATGATTCGAAATCGTGGCGAATAAACAAGTCTTTGTAGTGTATTCCTAGGAAACTATGAATACATGTTCTACAGAGGGAAAATCTGTTGTTATCCTAAGGTTTTACGTGTCTTAATGAAGATACAGGTGGAAGAAAGTAAAATATCAAAACAAGGTATTTGACCTTACCTGCTGATTCTTGAGTGGCGCAGCGAAATTTGTTTTGTGAAACCAAACTCTGCAAATAGAGGAGAAACTAATGATAATGATCATAAAGTTTCATTGGATACTTTTACTAAAGTAAGTAGGATTCAAGAATATATATTCCGCAAGTTTGTGGAATTATATTATTGATTCACTTGTCATGTTATTTGAATAAGACATACCTACGAAATACAAAGAAGCATGATGGACCTAACATAACACCTCAAAAATATTAAACAAGATTATCAAGTTCTAATCACCCAAGTTTAGGGTTAACAAAACTTTTATTATTAAAATTAATATGAATGCATGTGTGTGTGATTAATGCATGAATGAGTGCAATTGACATGTTTGATTGCTATGAATGTTAAGGATTGATTTAAAGATGAAAAAAATATCGTCTAGATCATTTCCAAGCAAAATCACCTGAAGAGAAAATCAAATATAAGAAATATGAGAAAATGGTCATTTTGGCCAAACTTGTTCACTAGACCACTTTGGGTGTTCCTAGTCAAAGATTTCTAATAGAAATAAATCCAATTCTTTTCACCCCTTGCTAGACAAAGTAATAATGAACCCAAGCCCACTTTACAAACCAACAGAAATAAATTCCAAATCTATTTAAAGGGCAATTCAAAATTGAATCAAGTGTAGGTACTAAGATAGCCATTTATCAAAAACCAACCAAACCACTTCACCTTGGCAAACCCAAGCAACCTCAGACTACCAAGCTTATGACTAGAGCACTTACCAAAATTCATCCAAAAATTCAAACTTTGAATTCATGCGGCCATTTTATCAAACACCCGGTGAGCACATATCAAACTTGCCTAACTTCTACTGTTCTTGATCAATGCCTTGTCCACTACTTGTCGCCACTACTAGCCCTTGTCTCCCCCAGTGCCCAGCAATGCATTGAAGTAGCTACCCCTCTACTGTTTGTACCAGTGTCGTGCCACCCGAGCCGCCATTGCCGGTCAACCATGGACAGCTTGTAGGAGGAAGCGCCGCGCCCGTCCATGATGTCTAGGAGATAGGCCACCGTCCATCGCCACTCCCTGTCCACCCCTCAAGCGTAGCTAAGCCGTGGACCACCTGAGAAACACCGTGCCCATTTCTCTATCGCCATGCCGAGAGCATGCTAGAGCGCCACAATCGAAACGCTCGCACACACCGTGCCTCGCCCTCATCGCGAGTAAGGCGAGCACCGCATCGCCGGAATTTCGCTGGAGTCTGCCGCTGCAGAGGAGGAGAGGAGTCGTTGATTGGTGCCACCCCAGGAGCTGCCACGACCACCGTTCAAACCACTATCGTTGACAATGTTGTTCGCCCCCATCATCGACCCTATCTGGAGCCCAGGTGAGCCACCGCGTACCCCCACCGTCTCTATTAGGGTTCGGTCTCACCGGAGCTATCCGACGGAGACGACGAATGTCAGCCGTAGATCCTAGTCTAATCGCACGGCCTAGATTGAAACATCCCGCTTGGGGTTAAATGAACCACTGGCAAGCAGGACCCCCTGTCAGCAGCCCGCTGCACGCGCAGTGCATATGGGCCGGCCCATTTCCTTTCCCGCGCATAGCCCATTAATTCAAATTGATATTTTCCATTTTAATCAAAACCTAGTTCAGTTAGTGACTTTGAAATATTCAAAGTGATTTACTAAACCAAATTGCATGATTCCAGTTTTGCAAGAAAGGTACTGAAATTATCAATCCAAGCCCGTTGGATTCAAACCATTTGAAATTATAGATCACCTATAGTAAAAAAAAAACAGAGACTTTTTCACATTCAAACATTTTTTAAAAATCAACCATAAATGCTTTTGAGTTGATTCCAACTCTCAAAAATCACATTTGACAATATATTTCTGAATATGTAAAAATATTTAGGTTTACATGCAGTGATCTTGGACTAGTACTAAAATAATGCTACATAGGCATTTCTATTCACTTTAATTATATAAAATAGTAATTTTAAAATTTATAAAATATGAACAACACTTTAATTCACATTCCCAAGTATTAGAATATGTGGTCATGACATGTGTCAACATGATCCCATATTTCAATTGGAGAATATTAAATATTAAGTAGTATTCAATGAGTAGAAAGTACTTTTCCAAAATTAAATAAAAAACACTAGGTCTTTATTTCAAGTGATGATTATGATGATGCTAGATCATCTAGTGTGAGCCCTTGAGTGCTAAATAGAAGTAGTTAAGTATTGTTTGGTGATTGTGTACCTCGTATTTATATATAGACGCTAGTACCGACCAAGGCTACGAGGAGGAGTACTACGAAGAAGAAGAAAACTTCAACCACTGCACCAATCAAGACAAGCCATCCATGCAAGCTAACACTTGCAAGCTACAAATTTGCATGCTACTTATGCAAGCTAACCTATGCAAGATGCATTAGGCATGCTTTGGTTATGCAACCTGGATTATACCAAATCCCAGTTTTACTTGCAAGCTTTATTCTTTTATTTTTACAAAAGTTCTTTATTACTTTTAGTTAGTGCTTTGTGAGTTTTGGAAAAATAGTATAGATAGCATAAAGAGCATAAAACTAGGCCTAAGTAGTTAGAACTAGATGTCATACTAATGCATGAGACTAGATTTGGATAGTCACACTTGATTAGCACCCCTCATAAGTGAATACCCTCAATTTTAGTGGCTAGTGCTAAGCATAAAAGTTGATCACTTTAGATGGGAATACTTGGTGAAAATGATTATGAAAACATTGGAATGAGGATTCATTCTATTGAAATGTTTTGACATGTGTTATGAACACAAGATGATTTGATGATGAAAATGTTGAGTAATGAGCCTTAGCCCTTTATAAAAACTGATGGTTGGGTTCGGATGCGATACCATTCCAATTTTACCGTACAACCACAATACCCGAATTTGGGTAAGGCTTAACTAGAAGTTTATATGTCTTAGTATGGGTTCCCTTGCGGAAGAGGTTTGAGCTGAGGCTACCTCATGACGAATGTCCACCTATGCAGTTCCCAAGATGACATATGGTCATGGTTAGGAGGCCAAACTCATAGGGGAGGTGCCTATACTAGGGTGTGTAATTGAAAGGTTAGGATTTATTATCCGCATACTAAGTATAATGATTCAGGGTTGCCCCTGACGGATGTATCAAATGTTGTGGTGAAAGTGTACCACCTCTGCAGAGTATCAAACTATTCGAATAGCCGCGTCCGTGGTCATCGACAGTTGGAGTGGCCATACTGTTCTGTCGTCAGATGTTTTCAAAATGACTGGTGAAATGAACAATGACTTTGAATTGACCACAACAGGGTTGTGAACATGAAAACCAAGTTCCCACTTAGGTGTTATAGAACTTTAAACTAGTTGTCTGTGCTTCTGAACTCAGTTTGAGATAAACCTGGATTTTTGCAAATAAACTTAGAGCTTAGGATTCCTACTCGAACTACTTTACTTGTTAGTGATAGTTTGCGAGTACTTAAAGAGTTCTCATGGCTTTGTCCCTGGCTATTCCCGTGGCCATAATATGAAGAAGACTATCAGGATGATGGATAGCAGGAATTCTATGACAACTAGGATCATCTTCCATCATCAGCATTGCCTGTGACTCTAAAGATGGAGCCTCGACCATGCTACTCTTATTATTATTTCCGCTGCGTTGATTGTATTAAGACTGGATCCTGAGATCCTTTATTTGTAAGACCTTTATTATGGTTTGTAATAGATGATGAACTATGGTACCAATCTGTTATGTCTCGAAAAAATGGTAATCGTGGGATTGCGATGTATGGCATAACAGGCATCTGGGATTAAAAATCCGGGTGTTGACAAGTTGGTATCAGAGCCATCCTGACCATAGGAGACCCTAGTTAGAATGGACACTTGAATCAAAAAATTAGTTTCAATACAAAATAAGTGAGTATTTTTGAAAACCTATTCTCATTCTTATCACTAAGATTCTTCCAAGAAAATTCATGTTCCTAAAAAATTCTTGCAATCCTACATAAAATTTGACACTCTTGATCACCTCACTAACTTACTCATCTTACATTCTTATAGATGGAAGTCAAGTATAGCAAGTTCTACCAGTTGGGAAATGGAGGAGAGCTCTTCTTTGAGCGCGATTTAAGACAACTCTTAGAACTTCTTGAGCGCCCGCACCCCGAGTTCTTCGGAGCATAGCTCAATGATCATCAACGCGGAGAACTACAATGGATGATAGTTCCAATCTCAGAGGCAAGATGGAGGCACCCACCTCAGAGGGGATCCAATTCATCTTGAGGGAGAACAACTGGCTAAAAGGACTCGCCAGGGTTATACAGGAGGCTCTTGCCCGTCTGTGTGGGAAAAGCATCAACCAGATCAATGGCACTCGCTTTGCTTACTATGCAAGGCGTGACGCTATGGGACAGCCAATGGAGGTTCCAGGCCATCCGGAGCTAAAGCATCAGGTGGATCATCTCGACTCCAAGGTGTATGATAGGCAGAAGGAGCTGGACAACGCCACGCCTACGCTAACCACAACCATGCCATCGCAGTCAAGAAGGACCAGACCCTCTCCATCCTTGTGAAAGGAGCGCAAGTCACTTTGCCGTCTGCGTGACAAGAAGGATCACATCATTGCCCACCTTCGTCACAAGGTGTCATCTTTGGAGGAGACCATCCATGAGTGGGACATGCAGCTTGAGGAGAGGGAGAACAAAGGGGAATATATTTGTGGAGATCCCTACTCCTACGTCAGTGATGATGATGACTATCTGGAGGACCTCGACATGGACTTCCACACTTATGATGATCATTCCGCCTTCATTGATGATGACAAAGCCACCGGTTCTGATGAGTAGTAGCACTTGAGCACTATCATAGGTGTGAGTTGTATCCAGTCCCACTGTATCGTAGCTTCACAGAATGGTTCCTAAAACTATCTGTTACCCTACTGTGGTGTGTGTTTGTATTGGGTGCTATGAATGAATGAATGAATGAATGAATGAATGAATGAATGAAAAGCAAGTTGCTAGTTGGCAAAACCTGAGTCAAACTCAAAATTTAAAATATTTTCAAAAACAAATCCATGAACCTTAGAAATTTCCCTCTTGTCTCATGATCTATCTCAATCTTCAGACGCCTCGCGGAGGGAGCAGCTCATCTCAAGACCCAATGCTGCAAATCTTGCAAATGTTGGTTGCTGACCGTGAAGCTGGAAGATCTGAACGTCAAGCTAGTTTAGCCACCCTTCAATAGATAGCTCAGATGTCCCATAGTAATCAAGGCCATGGAAACCAGGACAACCATGGATCCAAGCTCAAGAAATTTCAAAACACCAATCCCCCCATATTTAGTAAGTCTGAAGAGCCATTAGATGTTGATGACTGGCTGCAGACCATGAAGTACAACTTAGAAGTCGCAGGAGTGGAGGCCATTGATAAAGTACTGCTTGCCACCCATTATCTGGCAGGTGATGCAAGATCTTGGTTGAATAGCATTCATACCATGAATGGAGGACAGATGATGGCTTGGGATGAATTCAAACTCAAGTTTAGCTGAATCCATGTGCCACCGGGTTTGATTCTGCGGATGAGGGATGAATTCAAGGAGCTGAAGCAGGGAAGGATGACTGTGGTAGAGTACCGTGACAGATTTATGTCTCTGTCTAGGTATGCCCCTGATAAGATTAGTACTGAATCCAAGTAGAAGGAGATATTCTTGAACGGTATGCACGATGAGATACAGATAGTGCTCGTCAACATTCCCTTCGCTGACCTTGAAGCCTTAGTGGATTCTACAATGCAGATGGAAGGCAAGATCAACCAAGCAAATGAGAATTACAAGCATCGAATGATGCATCAACCAGGATCCCACCATACCCCGAAGTATCGCCCCAACCCGTCTGCAGGATATGCCCCGAGAAACAATATACCCCCTATGTCCCGTCCGAACTATCCCAACCGTGGAGGAGGAAACCGAAGGCCCGGAGGAAACCACAACAACAACCCTGGCAACTCCAACAATTTCAACTGTGCACCGCCCAAGTCCAACAACAACAACCCCAACAACAACAATACTGCCCCACGGACTGGAAGCAATGTCATGCCTGTTGCAGGAAAAGACAAGTCTCCGATTACTTGTTTTGAATGCGGAGTCAAGGGTCATTACTCCAACGAGTGCCCCAAGAAGCTTGCAGCAGCCCCCAATGTGAATGCACCAGTGCAGCAGCAACGCCGTGTTCAGCCTGGAAGGAGATTTTCCCTAGGGAATTCGCTCAACCGCAACGACCGTCTGTTTCACATGAATGCTGAAGAAGCTCAGGAAGCGCCAGATGTCAGCCTGGGTATGTTTTCTGTTCACTTAATACCTGCAAGAGTGTTGTTTGATTCTGGAGCATCGCACTTGTTTGTTATAGAAGAATTTGCATGCACTAGTAAGATTCAACCAACAAAAATGAAGCATGTTATGATAGTTCAAATACCTGTTTCAACCACCAAAGATAGACAAATTTGCAAGGTCGTACCTATCAGAATACACGGAATAGATTTTTATGCTAATCTAATAGTACTTGGAACCAAAGGTTTGGAAGTAGTACTAGGAATGGATTGGATGTCGAAACATAAAGGATTAATCGACTGTGCCAAGAAAGCCAGAACCATGACTAGTACCACTGGAGTATAAGTAGAGCATGTATCTAAGACTTTGTCTCATCAATTCAAGTGCAATAAGAGTCTTGACCAACCAACTATTGACCAAGTCAGAGTAGTATGTGAATACCCTGACGTATTCCAAGATGAATTGCCCGGTATGCCCCCAGATCGGGATATCGAGTTTATCATTGAACTAATCCCTGGAACTGGACCCATAGCACAGAGACCTTATAGTATGAACCCGTCTAAATTAGCAGAGCTAAAGAAGCAACTGGATGCTATGCTGGAGACAGGCTTGATTCAACCAAGTGCATCGCCATGGAGATCACCTGTTTTCTTTGTGGATAAGAAAGATGGAGGTAACCGTTTGTGCACGGATTATTGGAAGCTGAATGATGTCACCATTAAGAACAAGTACCCACTGCCGAAGATAGAAGACATGTTTGACCAGTTGACCGGTGCCAAAGTGTTTTCTAAGATTGATCTTAGAACTGGTTATCATCAACTCAAGATTCGCGCAACGGATATTCCAAAGACTGCCTTCACCACTAGATATGGATTGTATGAGTACACTATCATGTCTTTTGGATTGACCAATGCCCCCGCTTATTTCATGAACCTCATGAATAAGATTTTTATGAACTTCCTAGATAAGTTTGTCGTTGTTTTTATCGATAATATTCTGATCTATTACAAATCATAAGAAGACCATGAGCTACACCTGAGGACCATCCTTGAAACCCTTAGAGAGCATCAGTTGTATGCCAAGTTTAGCAAATGTGAGTTCTGGTTAAAGGAAGTAGGATTCCTAGGACATATCGTGTCGGCTGGAGGAATTGTTGCCGATCCCGCCAAGATTAAGGATGTTGAAGAATGGCAAGCCCCAACCACTCAAACCCAAGTTCGCGCATTTCTCGGATTAGCGGGATATGACCGCAAGTTCATAGAAGGATTCTCGAGCATCGCAAGACCCATGACCCAGTTGTTGAAGAAATATAAGAAGTTTTAATGGACGGACAAATGTGAAGCACGTTTTCAAGAGCTCAAGAAGAGATTGATTTCAGCCCCAATCTTGATTATGCCGGATATCAAGAAGCCTTTTGATGTGTATTGTGACGCATCCAAGGTTGGTCTTGGATGTGTGTTGATGCAAGAAGGAAAAGTCATATCCTATCTATCCCGACAACTAAAGAAACATGAGCAGAATTACCCTACCCATGACCTCGAACTACCAGCCTTAGTTTTAGCCTTGAAGACATGGCGGAATTACCTCATGGGTAACCGCTGTGAGATTTATTCAGATCACAAGAGTTTGAAGTATATTTTCACCCAGAAGGAGCTAAATATGAGGCAAAGGAGATGGATAGAGATAATAAAGGACTATGACCTTGACATTCACTATCACCCCGACAAAGCTAATGTGGTAGCAGATGCTCTTAGCAGATTGCCGTGTCGATTGAACACCATGATAAAAGAAGCCCAACCAAGTTTGCATGAGGAGATGGAAAATTTTAGAGTGGAGCTAGTTAGTGAAGGAGTTTTGGCTAGCATAGAACTTCAACCCACTTTGATCAGTCAGATCTAGGAGGCACAGAAAGGAAATGCTAGTATCGACGTAATCAAACATCGTATCGGTACAAGGAAGGTACCCAGATTCACCGAGGATGAAGGAGTTTTGAGGTACAAAGGACGAATCTGTGTGCCCGCCGATTCAGAGTTGAAACAAGCTATTTTGCAAGAATCCCATGATATTCTTTACTCCATCCACCCGGGAGGAACGAAGATGTAACAGGATTTGAAGGAGCAATTTTGGTGGCACAAGATGAAGAGAGAAATCGGAAGCTACATAGCCAAATGTGATATCTGTCAGAGAGTCAAAGCGGGACATCAAAGACCTGCAGGACTTTTGCAACCTTTGTAGATCCCGGAATGGAAATGGGATTCAGTTGGAATGGATTTTATCACCGGTTTGCCTACATCTAGTAGGGTAAATGACTCTATTTGGGTCATAGTGGATAGACTGTCTAAAGTAGCTCATTTCTTACCGATCAAGACCACTTATCAGAGTTCGAAGCTAGCAGAGTTGTACATTGCTAGGATAGTCAGTTTGCATGGAATCTCCAAGAACATTGTGTTGGATCAAGGAACCCAGTTTACCTCGAGATTTTGGGAGAAAGTCCAAGAAGGATTGGGAACCAGATCGGATTTTAGCACAGCTTATCACCCTCAGACTGATGGACAAACGAAGCCTGTAAACCAGATACTCGAAGATGTGTTGAGAGCTTGTGTGTTGGAATATGGATCTAAATGGGAGGACTGTCTGCCTTTCACAGAATTCTCATACAACAACAGTTATCAAGCCAGTTTGCAAATGGCCCCATTTGAGTTTATGTATGGAAGGAAGTGCCGTACCCCACTGAATTGGTCGGAAGTAGGAGAGAGTCAGATTTTTGGACCCGGCATCCTAACAGATTCGTGAGCACCTCAAGAACGCCCAATCCAGACAAAAGAGTTATGCCGACAAGAGACGTCGAGATATAGCCTTCGCTATCGAAGATTTTGTCTATCTGAAAGTATCACCCTTGAAAGGAATGCATCGTTTCCAACTCAAAGGAAAGCTTGCCCCAAGATATATTGGACCCTTCAAGATTTTTAATCGCCTAGGAGAAGTATCATATCAACTGGAACTGCCGGAGGAGATGTCAGCCGTGCATGATGTGTTCCATATTTCATTACTTCGCAAATGCCTAGAAATTCCGGAGAAGACCGAAGTTTTCAAGAATATTGATCACCAAACCATAGAGCTCAATAAAGCCCTAACTTATCGTGAAGTACCCATTCGTATTTTGGAAGAAGCCTTCAAGACCACCAGAACCCGAAGTATCAAGTTTCTCAAGATCCAGTGGAGTAACCATACTGAAGAAGAAGCTACTTGGGAACGATAAGATTACATTAGGACTAAGTTTCCAGATCTCTTTAGTTCCTATTTTTATTTTTCTTAAATCTCGGGACGATATTTTGTTTAAGGAGGGAAGGTTTCTAAAACCTCAAAAATATTAAACAAGATTTCAAGTTCTAATCACCCAAGTTTAGGGTTAACAAAAACTTTTATTATTAAAATTAATATGAATGCATGTGTGTGTGATTAATTCATGAATGAGTGAAATTGCCATGTTTGATTGCTATGAATGTTAACGATTGGTTTAAATATGAAAACAATATCATCTAGATCATTTCCAAGCAAAATCACCTGAAGATAAAATCAAATATAAGAAATATGAGCAAATGGTCATTTTGGCCAAACTTGTTCATTAGACCACTTTGGGTGTTCCTAGTCAAAGATTTCTAACATAAACAAATCCAATTATTTTCACCCCTTTCTAGACAAAGTAACAATGAACCCAAGCCCACTTTACAAACCAACAGAAACAAATTCCAAATCTATTTAAAGGGCAATTCAAAATTGAATCAAGTGTAGGTACTAAGATAGACATTTCTCAAAAACCAACCAAACCACTTCACATTGGCAAACCCAAGCAACCTCGGACTACAAAGCTTATGACTAGAGCACTCACCAAAATTCATCCAAAAATTCAAGCAGTGAATTCATGCGGCCATTTCATCAAACACCTGGTCAACACGGATCAAACTTGCCTAACTTCTACTGTTCTTGATCAATGCCTTGTCCACTACTTGTCGCCACTACTAGCCCTTGTCTCCCCCAGTGCCCAACAATGCATTGAAGCAGCTACCCCTCTACCGTTTGCACCAGTGCTGCGCCACCCAAGCCGCCATTGCCAGCGACCATGGACAGCTCGCAGGAGGAAGTGCCGTGCACGTCCATGATGTCTAGGAGATAGGCCACCGTCCATAAACACTCCCTGTCCACCCCTCGAGCGCATCTAAGCCGTGGACCACCCGAGAAACGCTACGCCCATTTCTCTGTCGCCATGCCGAGAGCACGCCAGAGCGCCGCAACCGACACGCTCGCACACGCCGTGCCTCGCCCTCACCACGCGTAACTGCACTCACCATGACCCTAGCTACCTCCCAGACATGACCGTTTGCTGCCAAGCGACACGAAACCTCTGTACGCCGTCTCTAACACCGACATTCCCACGCAGAGCACAGATCGCGCCCAACCATCCTCGACAGCCCCATGCCGCGCCATTAAGTGTGCGACGACCGACAGGAGAAACCACACCGTCCTACGCCCTCAGCCATGCCGTTAGCTCACTACATTGTCGTCACCGACAAGCCTAGCCCATGCCGCTCAGCCCCTCTCGCTGGTGTATAAATAGAGGCCACCCCCGCCTCAATTCTTCACACCATATCACTCCCCTCTCTCTCAGAACCACCCCTGACCCTTCCCCGGAGCAAGGCGAGCACCACATCGTCGGACTTTGGCCGGAGTGTGCCGCTGCAGAGGAGGAGAGGAGCCGTTGATTGAAGCCACCCCAGGATCCTCCGTGACCATCGTTCGAACTGTCATCGTCGACAATGTCGTTCTCCCCCATCACCGACCCTAGCTGGATCCCAGATGAGCCATCGCGTACCCCCGCCGTCATTGTTAGGATTCAGTCTCGCCGGAGCTATCCGACGGAGATGACGAACGTCAGCGGTAGATCCTAGTCTAATCGCACGGCCTAGATTGAAACATAACGCTTTGGGTTAAATGAGCCACTGACAAGCAAGACCCCCCTATCAGCAGCCCGATGCACGCGCAGTGCAGTTGGGCCGGCCCATTTCCTTTCCCGTGCATAGCCTAGTAATTCAAATAAATATTTTCCATTTTAATCAAAACCTAGTTCAGTTAGTGACTTTGAAATTCAATTCAAAGAGATTTACTAAACCAAATTGCATGATTCCAATTTTGCTAGAAAGGTATTGAAATGATCAATCCAAGCTCGTTCGATTCAAACCATTTGAAATTATAGATCACCTATATTAAAAATAACAAGACAGAGACTTTTTCACATTCAAACATTTTTCAAAAATCAACCATAAATGCTTTTGAGTTGATTCCAACTCTCAAAATCACATTTGACAAGATCTTTCTGAATATGTAAAAATATTTAGGTTTACATGCAGTGATCTTAGACTAGTACTAAAAGAATGCTACATAGGCATTTCTAGTCACTTTAATTATATAAAATAGTAATTTTAAACTTTATAAAATATGACCACCACTTTAAATCACATTCCCAAGTATTAGAATATGTGGTGATGACATGTGTCAACATGATCCCATATTTCAATTGGAGAATATTAAATCTTAAGTAGTTTTCAATGAGTATAAAGTACTTTTCCAAAATTAAATAAAAAAGACTAGGTCTTTATTTCATGTGATGATTGTGATGATGCTAGATCATCTAGTGTGAGCCCTTGACTGCTAAATAGAAGTAGTTAAGTATTTTTTGGTGATTGTGTACCTCGTATTTATTTATAGACGCTAGTACCGACCAAGGCTACGAGGAGGAGGAGTACTACGAAGAAGAAGAAAACTTCAACCACTGCACCAATCAAGGCAAACCATCCATGCAAGCTAACACTTGCAAGCTAGAAATTTGCATGCTACTTATGCAAGAAAACCTATGCAAGATGCATTAGGCATGCTTTGGTTATGCAACCTGGATTATACCAAATCCCATTTTTACTTACAAGCTTTATTCTTTTATTTTTACCAAAGTTCTTTATTACTTTTAGTTAGTGCTTTGTGAGTTTTGGAAAAATAGTATAGATAGCATAAAGAGCATAAAACTAGGCCTAAGTAGTTAGAACTAGATGTCATACTAAGGCATGAGACTAGATTTGTATAGTCACACTTGATTAGCACCCTTCATTAGTGAATACCCTCAATTTTAGTGGCTAGTGCTAAGCATAAAAGTTGATCACTTTAGATGGGAATACTTGGTGAAAATGATTATGAAAACCTTGGAATGAGGATTCATTCTATTGAAATGTTTTGACATGTGTTATGAACACAAGATGATTTGATGATGAAAATGTTGAGGCATGAGCCTTAGCCCTTTATAAAAACTGATGGTTGGGTTCGGATGCGATACCATTCCAATTTTACCGTACAACCATAATACCCGAATTTGGGTAAGGCTTAACTGGAAGTTTATATGTCTTAGTATGGGTTCCCTTGTGGAAGAGGTTTGAGATGAGGCTACCTAGTGATGAATGTCCACCTATGCAGTTCCCAAGATGACATATGGTCATGGTTGGGAGGCCAAAATCATAGGGGAGGTGCCTATACTAGGGTGTGTAATTGAAAGGTTAGGATTGATTATCCGCATACTAAGTATGATGATTCAGGGTTGCCCCTGACGGATGTATCGAATGTTGTGGTGAAAGTGTACCACTTCTGCAGATTGTCAAACTATTCGAATAGTTGCGTCCACGGTCATGGACAGTTGGAGTGTGAAAGCATCGTATGGGCACCTAGAGGGGGGGGGGTGAATAGGTGCTACTTCAAATTTTAGTCTTTTTCAAGTTAGAGTTTGACACGAAAGGTAAATTCTCTAGAATATGCAACTATGGTGAATTTACCTATATGTCAACCATGCACAATCTAGCATAACACTAAGCAAGAACAAGTAAGTAAAGTGCGGTAAAGGAGAGAAGTAACCAAAGGAGTGGACGCGGAGACACAAGGATTTGTTTCCCGTAGTTCCTTCCTTTTGAAGGGAAGTACGTCTATGTTTGGAGAGGGGGTGGTTTCAAACCACCAACGCCACGAGAAGCCTCCCTTGTTCTCCGATGAACCTCACCCCAACGGGCTCGATTCACCTTCCACTATATCGGCAACCTTCGAGGTGGAAGCCGGCACCTTTACTTACAAGTCTAGGGCACGCATCCACAAATGAATTGGAGGCTTCCAAATACAAGCAAGCTGTCAAGACAAATCAAAGACAAGCTTGTAAGAACCAAATCAAAGTTAGAGTTTCCAATGAAACACTAGAGCTTGGGGGCCCTCAAGTGAATGAGGGGGAAATGAAGATCTTTCTTGGTGAAGATGTAGACCAAGGCCTCCTCCTTCGATTCTCCAAAGATCAATGACTTTGGATGGTTTGATGAAGAGATCTTGTAGATTTGTTGGCTCTAATGGGGTTGGTGTTCTTGAACAGCTCGAGCAGCTGGAGGATGAAGATAAGGGTCCCTTTTTATAGGCAGCCCCCTCCACGAACCGTTTTCTGACCGTTGTAGAAAAGTCAGACCGGAGACTTCGGTCTACATCGGAGACTTCGGCCAATCTCCGGACCAGTCTCCGGACTGCCCTTCTGACTGACCCAGACCAATTCTGCACCAGCAACACCAGAGACTCCGGCCTTCCAACACCGGAGACTCCGGACTGACCAAAGTCCGGAGACTCCGGAGTAACCTCCGGTGCAGCCTCCGGACCCCTAGTTAGAATGTCCCAGCCAGATCCTGAGAGGCACCACCGGAGCCAGAACCGGAAACTCCGGACCACATCGGAGACTCCGGTCTTGGCAGACCGGAGACTCCGGTTTGGAGTTTCCAGAATAGTGGCATATGAATGTGGTCTTTTCCCAAGAGTGTGGGTGCTGTTTATCTATGATAATACCAACCTGTGGACAATAACAAACTGTAAAATGATCTACTTGTTGTTAACGAACACCAAAAGTGATTATGATAATAAATGCCCTTTCAATCTCCCCCTTTTTGGTGTTCGATGACAACAAGTGATTTGCATGGAATAACATATAAATGTGGCTCCCCCTGACTATGTGCAGCAAGATAATGAAGTAAATCATGTAAGCAAGATAATATCAACGATAGCACACATAGATCTCACATGAGTTACAATAGGTGTTGCACACAAGCACATAATCATAGACACACATAAGAGCAGCAGATAACACACATAAAGTTCAGGTTCGAATATCCAAATAAAAGGAAAATAAAGGCAGATAGTCGCAAATCCCAAATCCCATGCAAACCGACGAGAATGTCTTCTCCCCCTTTGGCATCGAAACGCCGAAAAAGGGAAAAGACCTACACTAGCGCCCCAACAACGCAGTAGTCATCGTCATCTTTGTCATCCTCAGCATCCTCATCCTCCTCCTGGTCACCATCATCCTAATCATAGTCATCATCATCGTCTTCAGGGATAGCAGGCCCTTTGCCGTGAGGGAGAGAAGAGGAAGTACCCTGGTATCCAAACCCTGAGGTGACATCAGCAAACATCTTCCATTCCACCAGATTATCCTGTTGGGCATTCCATGCCCCAAAAGAGAGGGTATGATCAGACTATGTGGACTGTTGAGCCCCAAGCTCATCATTGTAGTCATCCTCACCTTCCTCGACACCCTGTTCCTTGATCTCTTTGAGAAGCTTCTCAATGCGGCGGTTGCTTTGGTAGGATGCATGCTGCTGCTTGCGTATGTCGACATCCATGCAACAAAGGGTCCTCTCCCAAAAGCTGGCCTTCTTGACCCTCTCATGCACATAGTCTCGAGTCATAGTAGGCAAAGGGGCATTAGCGGCATTCTTCCTCCGAACTCTAGGTGGAGAGGGAGCCCCCTCCGTCTCAATCTCCTCATCATCATCATCCCTATAGCAACGTCGTGGAGCAGGACCCATGCGCCCCTTATGCTGCAGAGAGACCAGAGTGTGCTCAGTGAGGTGTGGTGGTATACCAAGTGGAGAATCATGCTCCTAGGTGTTGATGAGCCTCATCACCAAGGGTTCATATGGAGGAGATTTCTTGTAAAGAATGGCATGGAACATCTCCTCGAAAATGAAGTCCATCACATCAATAGGTGCAACCTCAGCCTCAGGTCCAACATTGAAGGTCCGGTGAGTATGGTACAGGAGGTTGACAAGCCCACCCCTAATAGCATCATCATTGCCAGCACTGGGAGAAATAGTGTGACAGAAGATCCTCAGCATAAGGTTGTAGAGGGTTTTGAGTCCCTTGGACCCCCCCACAACACCTTCATCATACAGAGGTGCCAGCTTCAACTTGTTCTCTCCCAAAGCAGCTGAGTTAATGCGCAGTACCACGGGAGTGGATACTCCATGGAAGGTCTCAAAGATGACATTGGCAAAGTCATGAAATGTAGCCATGCAGCGAGTAGTGCCAGTCATCGACACTATGGTCCGGTCAAGATCAGACCCAAACACAATTGTGGCATAAAACTACTGGACAAGGTGAACACTGTAGTCTTCGCGCAGCTCCATCAAGTTGTAGAGACCCAGCTTCTCAGAGATCCACATGGCATCATTAAAGTAAGGTCTCTGGTGCATTTTCTCAACACTCATGAACTTCTGGGGGCAGACAGGTGATCTGGTGAGTACACCATACACATCCTTCATGAACACAGCCTGTTCTTTGCTCCAGTAACAAGGATCCTCACTGGTACGAGGCAGCGCATAGAAATTTGTCTTCCTCGGCTCACAGTACTTCTCTTTAGACATTTTGGCTAAGGACTGCAGGTTGTCATACTTGGCCCTCTTGGCACGGTCCTCCCGCTCAGCCCTCTCCTGATCCCTCTTCATGTAAGCTGCATCACGTGCCCGCTGTTTCCGGTTGGACGGAGGCACAATGAACTGACCTTGAGCTTCATCATAGCAAGGATTGCCCCTTTGGGACTTGGCCTTGGTACGACGAGGACGACTAGAACCATCACCTGTGAACAGCAGTGAGGGAGATAGCATGGAGATGAGTATATATGTCCCAATGATGCAGTACAAGAGCTTTGATGCATTTCTGTACTATTTTGATTCACCCAACACCGGAGTCTCCGCACCTTATACCGGAGTTTCCGGCTCAGACCGGAGTCTCTGGTCCTGGGGACCGGAGTCTCCGGACCTAAGTCCGGAATCTCTGGTCAGGATTCTCGGGTATGAGATGGGGAGATGCTGGTGAGGGTGAATCTAGTAGATCGGGCAATGCAACAAGGCTAAAGTACTAGAGTGCTCACAAACAAGTGATTCCAATGGACAAATCAACAACAATCCTCAAAAACACATCTAGAGATGAACCCTAGGAGAAAAAATAGAGGAGAGGTACCAGATCTGTCCATGGGATCAATTCCTCTGGTGGGAATGACCCAATGGAGGAGAGGGGAAGGTTGGCCGGCGACACGGCGAATCCCGAGGACTTCTTGACCTCCGGGGAGGATTTTTGGAAGAGGAGGCGACGGGTTTGGAGGTAGGGGACGGGGTGAAGAATGAGGAACTGCTATACCAGTTCACCCCGTGCCCCCTTCTTTAAGTGACAGAAACCGTCCAGACTGGAGACTCCGGTCTACACCGGAGACTCCGGCCTACACCGGAGACTCTGGTGTATGTACACCGGAGACTCCGGTCCTCCTCGACCAAAAGTTCCAGGAAAAGTGTTTGGGGACATATATGAGAGATAGATGGTCTTTTAAGATAGGGATAGGGCTTGGGTTGAGACATCAAACTGTGAAGAACCAACAAGAGCCATAGAAGTTCGAAAATAATCAGAAAAGCTTCAAGAGACTAAAATCAAGCAAATGACAAACATGAGTAAGTGCCAACCTCTCAAATGAGAGAGGGCGGTGGCCTAGGCCACCATATTTGTGTATACTTGGTTTGGTACCACGAAGATATATCTTGGGTCCATTACCAACACTCATCATTAAGCTCACATATCACTAAATGATATTAAGAGGAATGATTTTGATTGCTTTGGGCATAATGGGGGGAGGGATGATCCAATCAATTAGGACCGCACTCCCCCTATATCCATGCCTGCACCTAAACCAAATATGAGATGAAACATAGGTGAGAGTGCAAGAAAATCAAGTCAAGATCCTTGAATCTACGACATTTAGTTCATTCCTCAAGTAGCAAAACCTTGCTTCATCAAGTGGCTTCGTGAAGATATCGGCAAGTTGATCTTTGGTTGATACATATGATAGATCAATATCACCTCGAGCAACATGATCTCTAATGAAGTGATGGCGAATCTCAAAATGCTTTGTCCTTGTGTGATCCACGGGGTTGTAAGCAATCTTGATGGCACTTTCATTGTCACATAGAAGAGGCACTTTGTCACAATGGACACCGTATTCCTTTAAGGTTTGCCTCATCCTTAGCAATTGGGTGCAAGCACTAGCAGCTGCCACATACTCGGCTTCGGCGGTGGAGAGAGATATGCAATTTTGCTTCTTGGAAGACCAACATACCAAGGACCTACCAAGGAATTGGCAAGCCCCGGATGTTGATTTTCTATCATCCTTGTCACCCGCCCAATCCGAATCCGTGTATCCACAAAGAGCAAATGTTGAGCCTCGAGGATACCAAAGACCATAAAATGGGGTATGAACTAAATATCGAAAGATTCTCTTGACCGCCATTAAATGGCTTTCCTCAGGAGCAGCTTGATATCTTGCACACACGCCTACACTCAAAACAATATCGGGTCTAGATGCACAAAGGTAAAGCAAAGAACCAATCATAGACCGGTGAAAGAACATGTTGGGACCCCATGTGTGGTTTTGGTAATTAATGACAATCTTTATGGACTAATGTGTGTATTAAGTTATATTTGTAGGATTTGTCCATTGGCATCGCTTGGAGCATGTGTTGCCTTCAAGGTCGATGAAATGCAAAGAAGTTATGTTGGGCAAGCTCAATATGCGTGGTCGATGATGAGGAATTACGAAAGGCGTTCCATCTTGAGAAGGGCAAGATCGTCTACATCGAGCTCAAGTGGAATGCTCAAGGCAAAGGTATAATCTTAATAGGTTTTCCCTTTTGCCGGTATCACGTTGTGTGTGTGAGACCGGGTTTAGGATAGATAACCGTACTATCAAGAGGGGCTCTCGTGTGAGTAATTCGGTCACATCGTTCGGAGAGAGCTCAAACCTTTGCATAATTGCATCATCGTATTTGGTTGTTATTTGGTCTTATCCATGTGAGGATATAGAGCTTGTGGTAATCTCCATAACAAGCTCTTGTTCATCAAAATCGGATCTTCCGTTTGTATCTTGTTGCGATTTTGATTTATGCAGCTTTTCGGTTTCTCACCAAGTGAGGTATTTCACATTAGTCTACTTGATACTTTCTCACTTGATACTTTCTAACTTGGTGATAATCAATATTTCACATTATTGGGAAGCCCTTGTCGTCCTCTATCCAACGCAATTTGAATCGGGTCAATCGGAGCTTCCAGTCAAAAGTTATTGCCGTTTGAATATTTGCCTGTTTGTCTGTCTTCTGGGCCCAGCGGTAGTACCGCCCGGATGGGCCGGTACTACCGCCCGGGCCTAAAAACGGCCCGTTTTCTTTCTGTCTGGCTAGGTACCTTTTTCCGGTACTACCGGCCGGCCCGGTAGTACCGCCCGGGTGGGCCGGTAGTACCGGTCGGCCCAGTTTCTTTCCCAGATATTATTCTAGATCCAAATCTGCCCGCTGCGTTGACCAAATGCGCCGCTGTACCCGCGCGTGCATGCACCCGCCACCTCCCTAGCCCCACTCGCTGCTGCGCGGGCCCCGCTGCATGCGATATTGCTGCGCGCGGGCTGGCCCCGCTCCCGCTGCCGGTTTGACCGCGCGCGCTCGCCTGCGTGCAGCTGCTGCCTGCTGCTAGCTGGCCCACGCGGGCCCCGCGACCCGCCTGCTGCTCTGCACGATGTGCTGCTGCACCTGCCGCCTGCGGGCCCCGCTGCCGCTGTTGTCTGCATGCGCGCTGCTGGCTGCATGCGGCTGCCGCTGCGCTGCTACCGCTGCATGCGCTGGCCCACTGGCCCGCCTAGCTGCGCTGCTGCTGCCACTGCTTTGGCCCCACCGCCTGCTGCTGCTTGCTTGCTGCTGACCGCATGCGCACTTGTAGCTGGCTCGTTTTTTTGCATGTGGTACTACCGGTTTATTCCGATAGTACCGGAACGGCCAGAAAAATAGCCCCAACGGCCAGATTTCGCTCGTCTCTTTAAATAGCTTCACCCCTTTATCTTTTAGGGTTACTTCTTCCTCCTTTTCTTGCCCAAGCTTTGTCCCCATTTGCTCTACTCTTTAAGCTTGATTTCTACACACCCCTCCATTGATTCTTGCAAAAATTTGAGGGGTTGTTGGAGGAGATCTAGATCTACGTTTTGACCAAACCAAAACATCTCTTTGTGAGTGTATCTTTGGGGATCTAGATTTTGGGGGATTTTGTGTCTCTCTTTGATTTCTCCTCTCTTGTTCCCCCAATAGCTTTGGTAGCTTTGTTGGAACTTGAGAGTGAGGGATTTGAGTATCTTTGTGGTGTTCTTGCCATTTGCATTTGTTGCATCGGTTTGAGTTCTCCTCGGAGGATTTGGTTTGAATTGCTCATTGGAGCTTGTCCCTCTTGGGTTCTTGGAACCCTAGACGGTTTTGTGGCCTTGGTGGCATTGTAGCCTTGGTGGCATATGTTGAGGCCTTTTGTGGCATTTGTTGGGAGCCTCCAATTAATTTGTGGAGTTGTGCCCCAACCTTGTGAGAGGTTCCGGTTGCCACCGACAAGTGCACCGATAGTGGAAGCGTGGATCGATCCCATTGGGGTGAGATTCACCGGAGAATAAGGGAGTCCTTTTGTTGCGTTGGTGGTTTGATACCACCCCCTCTCCAAACAAGACGTACTCCATGTTGGGAGGAACTCGGTAAAATATCGGTGTCCCCGCATGCCTCGGTAATCTCTATACCCGAGCTCTTTACTTATGCACTTTACATTGTGATAGCCTTCGTGCTTGAAGTAATATATATCTTGCTATCACTTTGTTGCTTGTATTGCTTAGCATAAGTTGTTCGTGCACATAGGTGAACCTTAGTTGTTCTAGGTTTATCTTAACAAAGTAAACACTAGTTTTATTCCGCCTTTGTTGAGCCACTCTAGGAAAAGTTTTAATCGCCTATTCACCCCCCTCTAGGCGACATCCGTATCCTTTCAACCGGTATACCTTTTGATCCACATCTTTACCATTTGGATTTTGTTCTAGATGAGTCTTTGTAGCCATGGGAGTAGGAGCTCCATTTAAATCTTGCATATTGAATCTCTTGAGATTATCTTGAGTATACTTGGCTTGATTGAAGAATGTCCCTCCTCTAACTTGCTTGATCTCAAAACCAAGAAATACTCTCAACTCCCCCATCAAAGACATCCGGAACCTACTAGTCATAAGCTTTGAGAATTCATCATTAAAAGCTTTGTTAGATGAGCCAAAGATAATATCATCAACATATATTTGGCATACAAAAATCTCCCCATTGACTTTCTTAGTAAAAATAGTGGGATCGATTTTTCCAACCTCAAAGCCACGGTCAAACAATAACTCTCTAAGGTGCTCATACCATGTGCGTGGGGCTTGCTTGATCCCATAGAGCGCCTTATCAAGTTTGTAGACATGGTTTGGGAAGTTGGGGTCCTCAAATCCCAGGGTTTGCTTAACATATACCAATTCATTTAATGGGCCATAAAGAAATGCACTTTCTACATCCATTTGTTGCAACTTAAAGTTGTGATGTGCCGCATAAGCAAGAAGGATACGGATGGACTCAAGGCGAGCCACGGGTGAATATGTCTCTCCATAGTCAATGCCTTCAATTTGAGAGAACCCTTGTGCAACCAATCTAGCCTTGTTTCTTACTATGATTCCATGCTCATCTTGCTTGTTCTTGAATATCCACTTTGTTCCAATAACATTGCGGCAATCCTTTGGCTTCTCAACTAACTTCCATACTTTGTTTCTCTCAAAGTTGTTGAGTTCTTTGTGCATAGCTTCTAACCAATCCGAATCTTCAAGAGCTTCCCACACTTTCTTTGGTTCAATCATGGAGATGTGTGCTTGGTGTTCACTGAACCTCTTCAATTGTGCTCTTGTGGAAATACCTTTCCTTAGATCACCAACCACATTTTGTAGAGAGTGGTATCTTAATTCCAACATTCTTTCCTTTCTGGCTTCACGACGAGCGTGGATCTCCGTGTTGTTTCTTGGAGGACCCTCTTCATCATTTTGATCCTCGTCTTGACAATCATCTTGACCTTGATCATCATTAGAATCATCCTCTACATTGGGAGGCAATGATTGACCTTGGTATTGATCAAGTGCTCTTCTAGCGTCAATTTGAGCTTGTCTCAAAACAGTTTGTATGGATCTTCCTTGACAAATTGACTTGGCACCACTTGACAACCCGTCGAATGGGCCAAGCACCCTTTGACTAGAGTTGTCACTTTGATCATCATGTTGAGGGTCCACATCTTGTCTTTGGATTGAGTCAATGTCCTCTTCGGTGGATTGAGCATGTTGAGGTTGTGAAGATGAGGGCTCCACTTGAGTGGAGCATAGTTCTTCTTGATCCGCCATAAGGGGTTCCTCAACGGTGCGGATATATCCCACACCCATTCTTCCTATGGCATCCTGAGGCATTTCATCATCTGCATCACAAGCATCAACACGCCCCCCTTGGGGACCATCATATTCTTCGAAGGTCACACTACAACATTCTATGACGGCTCCGGAGAGCTTATCATAGATTCTATAAGTGTGAGATTCGAGACCATAGCCAACAAAAATACCCTCTAATGCTTTAGACTCGAATTTAGACAAACGGACACCTTTTATGAGATAGAAACACTTACAACCGAACACCCGGAAGTAAGATATGTTGGGCTTGTTACCGGTAAGTATTTTATATGGAGTCTTGTTGATTTCTTTGCGGAGGTAGAGCCGGTTTGAAGCATGGCAAGCGGTGGAGATGGCTTCGGACCAGAAGTTGTATGGAGATTTAAACTCCACCAACATGGTCCTAGCCATCTCAATAAGAGTCCGGTTCTTCCTTTCGGCCACACCATTTTGTTGAGGGGTGTATGCAGCGGAATATTGATGTTTAATCCCCTCATCACTAAGGAAATCATTCAAGGTTTAGTTCTTGAACTCGGTGTCGTTGTCAGTTCTTATAATCAACACGGGAACATTGTTATTGCTGTTGAACCAAGTTGATGAAGTCGATAAAAGTCTTTTGAGTCTCACTCTTCAACTTGAAGAAATAAACCCAAGAGTATCTTGAAAAGTCGTCAACAATCACCAAACAATATTTCTTCCCACCAAGACTTGCATGAGATGGAGGACCAAATAGGTCCACATGGAGAAGTTCTAAGATCTTGGTAGACTTGATTTGGTTCTTAGGCTTGTGAGGAGCGTCATGCATCTTCCCTAGAACACATGCCCTGCAAACACGATCTTTGGCAAAGGAAACATTTTCTTTTAGTCCCATAATATGGCCCTCTTTATGGAGACTTTGCAAAGTTCTCATATTGACGTGGGCTAGTCGGCGATGCCATAGCCAACCCACATCGGCCTTTCCGAATAAGCACATCGGACCTGTAGTGGTTTGCTCCAAAAATTCCACCACATACAAGTCATGTTCGACGTGCCCAACGAAAGCGACCTTGAGAGACTTGCTCCACAAGAGGACCATAATATCAACATCAATAAAGACGGCAAAGCCCATCTTTCCAAGAGCAAGGACTGAAAGTAGGTTGTATCCAAGGGTCTCAACAAGCATGACGTTCACGAGTGTAATGTCGTGAGCAACCACAACCTTGCCGAAACCCATTACCTTAGATTTTGATTTGTCGGCATATGTCACGGTGATTTGATCATCATTTGTCTTTAACTCCTTGACAATAGACGGGCTTCCGGTCATATGACTTGTGCAACCACTATCAAGCACCCACTTTGACCCTCCGGAAGCATAAGTCTACAAAAGATCAAGCTAATTTTTAGGTACCCATTTTTCAATGGGTCCTCTTTTTTTAGCAACAAGGGTCTTGGGAACCCAAATAGACCAAGCAATATAACCATCATAAGGGCCAACATATTGTGCATACACATCACCATAATAATCATGCATTAGAACATAGTGAGGGTTAGCACTTCCCGCAAAGTCATCATGAGACATAGTTTTACCACTTGTGGTCTTACTCTCCACAATGGTCTTGTTGGTCTCTTGTGAGGGCTTGGCCTTCTTCTTCTTATTGTTCTTCTTCTTGGTTTTGGAAACAAAACCAATGCCCCCTTTATCACCACTACGCCTTTGCTTGCTCAAAAGATCATCAATGGACTTGTTGCCTTGTGGAAATGTGGCCTTAGCAAGCTCCCCCTTCAACCTAGCATTCTCTTCAAGAATAGTTGTGTTACTAGATGGAATGAAGTTACTAGGTGAAGGAATATTGGCCAATTGAGTTTGAAGTGTTTCATGGGACTTTGTGAGTGACAAGAGTTCACTCTCCAAGGCCTTGTGAGCCTTGTTAAGCAAACTAAAGTCCTCGGCAAGTTTTTCATGAACCACACCAAACTCAATCTTGTCCTTTTTAGCCCTTTTGTATTTAGTAATACCATGATCACGCTCTTTGATGAGTTTTTTAACAATAATGTCATTGGCCTCATCAAGCCCTTCAAGTTTTAATTCAAGTGACAACCTAGTTTCTTGTTCTTCTTCTAGAGCATTTTTTAAAGCCTCTAGCTCAATCATATGTTCATGCCCAAGTTTACATCTTACATCTAGAAGCTCTTGAGTATGTGAGAGTTGATCTAAGATGTTCCCAAAATGTAACTTAGCATCTCCTTCTAGGTTAGTCATAAACTCATCAAAGGCAATTAATTCCTTTTTAACATCAAGAGACATCTCATCATCAATTTCATTATTATCTAAGGGAGTAGAGAGGGATGATGAGGATACCTCTGTTCATTTTGCCATAAGGCAAGTGACGTTCTTGGTGTGAGAGTTCTCATTTGGAGAATCGAAGAGTGAGAATGTCGGAGTAGAGGTGGTGGCTAGAGCAGCCACACCATGAGAAGTTTCTCATCTTCATCATCTTCATTGTCGGAGGAGTATTCTTCATGAGTGATCAAGACAATTTCTCCCGACTTCTTGTTGATGGGATTATTTTTGATGAAAGGTTTCTTGTAGGGTGCCTTGAGAGTATTCTTCAACACAAGCTTACCCCCATGATCTTCTCTCTTTTAATAGGGACAACTTGCTACAAGTGATAGCGGTCACCACAATTGAAGAAAGTTCTCAATCTCGTTGTATTTTCTCTTTTCCCATTTGGGTTGCTTTTTCTTTGCATTTCCATCTTGGCCTTGGCGGGGTTCTTCCAGAAGTTCTTTGCATAGAAGGCCATATATTGACTATGAGAAATCTTGACTTCATCGGGGTGGTCCATGGAAAGCCCTTCATCACTATCATCTTCATCCCCAAGTTCCACAACTTTGGCCTTCAAAGCAACATTGACCACATTGCTCATACCAAGGGCACGATCATGGGCATCTTTGGCATTCTTGGCGACAACCTTGAAAGCGTCCATCTCTTGCATAACTTCATTTGAGGTCATGATATGGTAGTTGTGTCTTCCTTGTAGGCTCTTCAAGTCGGTGGGCTCAAAAGGCATGAGTGCACTCACATATTTCCTTTTTATCCATGCATCATCCACATGTGAGGCACCCACATTTCTAAAAGCGGTGGCGGTGGTCTTGAGCCTTCGATACATGTCTTCGTGATCTTCACCTTCTTTCATGTAGAAGCCTTCGGCTTCATTGCTTAGAGCATCATATCGGTTCCTCCTCATACTCTCATTTCCAACAAACAACACAGTGAGAGCATCCCAAGCTTCCTTGGCAATGCTAAAGTGCTCAATGTGTGGATAATCCTTTGTCCCCAAACCTTGTTGTATGCAAAGCAGTGGCATTGAGTTGACTATTGACAATCTCTCTTCTTGTCAAGTTGTTTGGATCCCCAATAAAGAGTCCATGCTCAATGATGTTCCATAGTTCAATGCAAGAGCTACGCACATGAGTTCTCATTAGTGATTGGCATTGAGCAAAAGTAGCCGACTCTTCAAGCTTAGGTGGGTCACCCCTATTGTACACATGAGGGTGAGGGATGGGAGGGTCGGGAGAGTACCATGAGTCACGGTGCTCACCCTTCCCACCATCATCGTGTGTGTAGGAATTAACGTTGTCTAGTTTACCCCCCACCACCATACCCTCGGGGGATACTGACGTATTCCCTTTAGGTAAAATGGATGGTTGATCCTCTTGAGGAGATAGGGGTGATGAGCCTTGTTTGTCTTTAAGAAGTTGCTCAAGCATCTTCTTGACTTCGTTGACCAAGGAAGAGCTCAATCTTGTTTCCAAGTTTTTGAGATCTTCCATGGTCACCGGGGTCGGCTCACTACCACCATCCCCTTCATTGCTACCCATATTATCTTAGGCGGTAAAGCCCAAATAAAGAGCCGAGGCTCTGATAACAATTGAAAGGATCGTATGGGCACCTAGATGGGGGGGTGAATAGGTGCTACTTCAAATTTTATTCTTTTTCAAGTTAGGGTTGGACACGAAAGGTAAACTCTAGAATATGCAACTATGGTGAATTTACCTATATGTCAACCATGCACAATCTAGCACAACACTAAGCAAGAACAAGTAAGTAAAGTGCGGTAAAGGAGAGAAGTAACCAAAGGAGTGGACGCGGAGACACAAGGATTTGTTTCCTGTAGTTCCTTCCTTTTGAAGGGAAATACGTCTACGTTTGGAGAGGGGGTGGTTTCAAACCACCAACGCCACGAGAGGCCTCCCTTGTTATCCGATGAACCTCACCCCAATAGGCTCGATTCACCTTCCACTATATCGTCAACCTTCGAGGTGGAAGCCGGCACCTTTACAACAAGTCTGGGGCACGCATCCACAACTGAATTGGAGGCTCCCAAATACAAGCAAGATGTCAAGACAAATCAAAGACAAGCTTGTAAGAACCAAATCAAAGTTAGGGTTTCCAATGAAACACTAGAGCTTGGGGGCCCTCAAGTGAATGAGGGGGAAATGAAGATCTCTCTTGGTGAAGATGTAGATTAAGGCCTCCTCCTTCGATTCTCCAAAGATCAATGACTTTGGATGGTTGGATGAAGAGATCTTGTAGATTTGGTGGCTCTAATGGGGTTGGTGTTCTTGAACAACTCGAGCAGCTGGAGGAAGAAGATAAGGGTCCCTTTTTATAGGCAGCCCCCTCCACGAACCGTTTTCTGACTATTGTAGAAAAGTCAGACCGGAGACTCCGGTCTGAAGACCGGACACTCCGGTCTACACCGAATACCCCGGCCAATATCCGGACCAGTCTCCAGACTGCCCCTCTGACTGACCCAGACCAATTCTGCACCAGCAACACCGGAGACTCGGGCCTTCCAACACCGTAGACTCCGGACTGACCAAAGTTCGTACACTCCGGAGTAACCTCCGGTGCAGCCTCCGGACCCTAATCAGAATGTCCCAGCCAGATCCTAGGAGGCACCACCGAAGCCAGAACCGGAATCTCCGGACCACACCGGAGACTCCGGTCTTGGTAGACCGGAGACTCCGGTCTGGAGTTTCCAGAACAGTGGCATATGAATGTGGTCTTTTCCCAAGAGCGTGGGTGCTGTTTATCTATGATAATACCAACCTGTGGACAATAACAAACTGTAAAATGATCTACTTGTTGTTAACGAACACCAAAAGTGATTATGACAATAAATGCCCATACTGTTCTGTCGTCATATGTTTTCAAAATGACTGGTGAAATGAACTATGACTTTGACTTGAACACAACAGGGTTGTGAATATGAAAACTAAGTTCCCACCTAGGTGTTATAGAACTTTAAACTAGTTTTCTTTACTTCTGAACTCAGTTTGAGATAAACCTGGATTTTTGCAAATAAACTTAGAGCTTAGGATTCCTACTCGAACTACTTTACTTGTTAGTGATAGTTTGCGAGTACTTAAAGAGTACTCATGGCTTTATCCCTGGATATTCCCATGTCCAGACTATGAAGAGGACTACTAGGATGATTGACATCAGGAAGTCTATGAAAACTAGGATCATCTCACATCGTCAGCATTGCCTGTGACCCTGAAGATGGAGCCTCGACCATGCTACCCTTATTATTATTTCCGTTGTGTTGATTGCATTAAGACGGGATCCTGAGATCCTTTATTTGTAAGACCTTTATTATGGTTTGTAATGGATGATGAACTATGGTACCAATCCATTATGTCTCGCAAAAATGGTAATCCTGGGATTGGGATGTATGACATAACATGCATCTAGGATTAAAAATCTGGGTGTTGACACCTAAAGTGCGAGAAATGACTAGGATTCATAAAATCATGTATTAAGTTACATTCAAGATTGAAAAGTAATGTGTTACTTGATATTATTAAGTAAATAGGTTTACTTAATATTTCTAAATGACTGCAAAGTCATGAGAAAGAAATGAATGAAAGACATAAATCTTGATTTGTTGCAAAGCATGTTTGGAAAAATTCAAAGAGTTGACTACAAATGTAGCGATGCTTGAGTCTACTGGATTTACACCAACAATATATGGATATTGGGAACTCGCAGCTGAAATTCTCAATTTGATGATGATCAAAGAATTTTGGAACGTCCAAGATTATTTAGAGGACTCGCATTTGAGTGGGATCTTAATGGCTTGGCTAAGACTCAATATGTAGGAGACATATTTTGAGTGGGAGCTAAGTGAAATCCCTGGATCTCATTTATGGATGCCATATTTGAGTGGGAGCATGTCATCATTCTGAAATATGTGGATGACATATATGAATGATGTGGTTGGTATTAATAATATTTAAGCTAGTAAATATGGATGAAGTTGAATAAGTTATTAAAAAATGGAATCTATCGAGATAGATTGGGAAGTTTAATAAACATTATTGTTGAATGCTTCTTGGACTGAATTCTAAATATGTTCAGAATGTCCTAGGTAAGATTTTGAAGGATTTCAGAAGGGAACAAGATAAGGAAGTGGTTCTTACTTGTATGAAGCATTGAGTTAGACTCAGTATTACAACTATGGTTAAAAGAAAGAAAGAGATGTGTTTCATCTCCTATGCCTCAGTCATAGGTTCTTCCATATAACCATATTGTATACTCGATGTAATATGACCTAATGGATCTGGTTGGAAGAATATGTCTTAAGGTGATTCCTGAGTTAATCACTTAACTAGAGTTGAGTTTGTTCTTAAATGTCAAGAAGCGAAGTTAGGCACATAATTTCATGTTATGCACTAGGATCTATATAAAGGTAAAAGTATATTTTGGCTAAGGAAGTTCGACTTCTGCTAAGTGTGTTTTCAGAGTTTACATGATAATAGTGAAAGTTAAATTAACTCAACGACCGTCATTGTAAACAATAGAAACAAATCCTCACTCGCCAAAACGAATACTTCGGCTCATTATGAGATAATGGAAGGAATGTAAAAATTAGGAAGACATTATGATTTGCAAAATACATACTGATTTGGTAAAACAGAACAGGGTCATGACGTTTCCTATGAGCGTGCATGATCAATAAACGCATATGTAATATGGTTTATGATTAGTAAATGCAATCTAGATTATTTGTACTCTAGTGCAAGTGGGGGACTAAAGGGAATATGCCCTAGAGGAAATTAATAAAAAGGCTTATTACTATCATATCCCAATAAGTTCGTAATAGTTTCATGTTGTGATATCACTATATCAAGTGGAAACAATGTTACAGGTGTGATAAGAAACATAAGTCCATAGTATCCTCTATTGATACTAGTTCGTTAGGCAACAGATGATCAAGGTTTCCTGATCATGAGTGATAGATCTAGTTGACAACAAAATCATACCACTGGTGAATGATGTGATGGACATTCCTCAAATATTGTGACACGATCAAGTCACAAAGTTTATCGTTACAATAGTCAGAAACAAAGTCTCCTCCCCCTTAGACTGTGAGATCGTATTAATCATTATTTCCCGAGGCTGCTTTAACTACATCAAATGTCACTCACTGAAATGGTGATGATAAAGGTGTATGTGAGGTATTCCAGACGTACATGTTGAGTCCTATGAATCAAGACCAGGATTTGTTCACCTAGTGACGGGTAAGATGTAGTTAGGCCGGCTTGGTGAGATTACATCCATAATGTTTCAACATGTGACTAGGTCACGGGGATGTAATATCGCGGTAACAAGTGAACAGTACTTGTCAGTAATGAGATTGAACAAGGTATGGAGATACCTAACGATCGAATCTTAGACGATTAGTATCAAAGAAACAAAGGGAATTGGACTCAGCGTTTACGGTTCGAACAACATCGTTATTTGGAACGTATAGGGATCATCATGGGCATCACGGTCCCACTGTTGATCATTGATGGAGATCATGTATGTGCCATTCCCGAGCCATTAGGGGATCCACTTAAGGGTATGATGAGCTGGATATTGTCCGTAAGTTGGAATCATAGTAGAGAAAGAGAATGCCAGAATTGTTCCATGGAGAGAGATCCGAAGTTGTTCGGAGAAAGAAAGGAAATCAGAAAAGTTCCGTGAGAGGACCAGAATTGTTCTGGGATGTTCCGGAGTTATTCAGACGATATAGAAGGGGAACCGAAAGGTGTTTTAGGACAAATCGGATTTAGTAATATGTATTTACATATTAATTAATGTAATTAATATTAAATATAATATTAAAATCTAATTGAAAGGTTATTCCACTAATGGGCCAAGTTTCCTATGGAAAAGGGCCCATGAGGGAAAAACCAAGAGAGAGGGACCAAGCCCATGCGCCTAGGCTTTGGTGGGCGCCTAGGGCTGCCCCTCCCTTGGCCGACGTCTAGGTTTAGGGTTTGGGGTACCCTATGGTTGCCCCTCCATTGGTCGCCGCATCTCCCCCTTGGTCGCCGCCTGGTTGGCTTGGGTAGGGGCAAGCCTACCCCTCCACCCCTATATAAAGGGACCGCCTCTCCCCCTTGGAGGAAGACACCAAGACAACATATCCCATGAGTTGGGAGCTCTCCCCCTCCTCTCCAATCTCTCTCTAGTTGTCTCCACGTGTTGGCACAACCCAGGGCTAGTCGCGCAAGAGACAGCACGTCGTTGCGCCGCGGGGATTCAAAGAGCCGGAGATCTACTTCTGCACTCCCGACAAGGATCAAGGGAGTGGAGGTTATCTTTGTACACCGTATGTGTACGAATCCATGAGGTGGAACACTTGGGGTGCTTTGGATGTCATGAGCCAGACTGCTACATGGTGATGGATCAAGGGGTGACCTGCGAGGAGCTTCGTGACATTGAGGTCGGCTACGAGCATGACTACTTCAACCACGTTCCCCTTGAAACGTTAACCGCTTTCGGACTACAAGGGTATGTATCCAAAACCTCTCGGTCATTACTAAATTACTAGTATATAGATGTTGTGCAATGGGGTAAGCCGACTTAGGATTTTTTTTGTTTTCTGCACTGGAACCCCTACACTCTATACTCATTACGTCTTCCTTGGCCCACATTGCCACCATTGTGTCCTTGATTATGTTGTCGATGCACAACCTCCCTCCTATCCGAGTTATTGTATCTTGGATGTTGGTTCTCATACCTCGGTTGCGCAGCTACTATTTTAGTATTTGCCCCAGTGAGTGGTAATGGGGGTGGTGGAGGAATATTGTTCGTTTATCCTTTCTCTGTCCATTGTAACCAGTTGCACTACCAAGTCATATGGTTATCCGGCTTACTTGGGCTAGGAGTATGGAATTTTTAGGGCTGATCTAGCATCATTTCATATATATATATATATATATACTTTTGCTTATCCTGCCACGGCTTTTTTTGCTCATACGACTTGTTGCCATCATTCTTTGGTACCCATTGTTGGTGTTGTGGTCCACTACTCCTCTGATGCTGGCTGATGCCGACATCCGAGTGATCTTGACTCACTTCGGCAACTTGGTTTGAACTGTATTGATAGTCTGGCCGTTCTTCCCTTCTCTTTCGTCTATAATCATTGCGATCATATCGCCTGTATGATCCGGCTCCATCATATGACGGGTTTTCCATATTCCAATCTGCTGACATAATCAATGGCTGTGTCGGGTCTCCCAACGCATATGAGTCGGCATTCTTGATTGTCTCGGCTAATGTTGTCGACATATATCTTTGCAGCCTTTGCCACATCATAATTCCATGTCGGCATACTTGTGCGAACCATGCTATATCTTGTGACTCGATTACCCCTTCACAGGAATTGCGCATTATGCACCACCTCATGAGGAATTCTCTATCAGTCTCATTCGGGCTCTGTTTGCACATGGATAATTGTTGAGGGCGATTCGGCCTCTTGTAGGTGCTTGTGAAATTGCTCACAAATGCCTCCTCGAAATACAACCAGCTATTTATACTTCCCGCTGGTAGATTATTCAACCATACTCACGCCGATCCCTCCAACATTTCTGGGACATATCTTACCGCCCACCTGCGGTTCCCTTGTGCTATGTTTACTGCCATGTCATAATCAATCAACCAATCCTCTGGCTTGGTACTGTCGTCATATGTATTGGTGCCTCTGGCTAATTGAAAGTTCGACACCAGAGGTTCTCTCATGATTCAGGGACCAAAACATGTTGGACCCGGTGTACCTTGAGCCTCAACGAGTTGTGCCATATAGATTCCATCCAATTTCAACCTTACATCATCCGGCACCAAGTTCCTATTTCCTAGCTAAGATCCAAGTGTATGGTACACATGATTTGACATATGATACCCGAGGTTCACCATTTCCGAGTAACCATCATTATAGCTATGAGCATTTGGATTAATTCCTTGATTGGGTGCACCTCGCCCGTCGCTCTGATTCAGCTGAGGAGCTAGTGCCTGTTGCGGAGGTGGAGGTGGATTTGCTCCTCCTGCTGAATTATGACTATGTCGGGGTTGTGGCAGGTAATTCTGGCCGGAATTTCCTTTGGCGACATTCCGCTACATGACTACTTGTTTCCCAGCTACTGTCGAATCATAAGTTACCATCTACTTGTTTCTTCCTGAGGAGCGCCCTCGTCTCTTCTTCTTGATGGAGAGACATGTGGAGATGATGCTTCTTGGCCTACTGCACTCGCCAGCGCGGCCACTACCGAGTGAACCACTTGTGATATGCCAACAACATCTGGGTTTGCCCTATAAAAGGCCCCATTCAGCTCACCAGCAGCACATACTAGCTCATTGACTCTTTCTTGTTGTCTTCGCTTTGCTTCACCGCTAAGGTTGGGTAACTCGGCCATGGCCCTTCTCCTAACCTAAGATTCACAGCTGTTGTGTTGTACTTCGGCAGCCTAGCCGTCATTTGGCTATATGAAGTGTTTGACCTAGGCGCAACATTTGTTGCCCCAACATCTCTTGCTATCTCATTGCCGAGATTTCTACCTTTCAGCCTCACACCATCTACAAGACTCTTGAGTCCCTTAAGTCTATGGGCCGAGTTATACTCTCGGAGAGTGATATCCAGTTCTTGCTAGGCACGGGCTACATCTTTAGAACACTCAAGCATCTTCCGCCGAGTCTCCTATAATTCAGCTAATGCCTGAGCTAGGTCTACTATTAGGCCTACTAGTTCAGCTAGCTTATCTATTGCCTCTTGTATTACTCGCGCCCTGCTACTGCTAGCTATGTTTTATGGCCTTTCCAATGGAAACTTAGCAGTTCTGGCTAGCCTAGGTGTTACATTCTGATCATCCTCCACTATATCGTGCACCACTTGAGCTACTTGGCGGATTGGTCATCATGACCTCTACCGAGCTTGCGGTATGCCGGCGGTGAGCAGCACATATAGGGGGATCTGCAGCTATTGTCACCTTTTCAGGATATACGCGCTCAATGCACAGCGCAATGTAGACTTGATGCTCGCCGAAGTTGAGGAAGCGACAATTCCTTAGGAGCGGCCTGGTGCCGAAACACCCCGCATTATCGCTGACGAAGTTAAGCATGCTGAACCTCTGGATTAGGCCAGAGAGGACGCGCTCGCCTAAAGAAACGATGAGGTTTCCCGTCAGATGAACACTTTAGCAAGCGTTGCTGCTGGCCCCATGGTCGGCACCAACTGTCGTCCTGGTGTCATGGCTGATGCCTGGGGTAGGCTTATGTTGGGGTGAATGGACGCATGATGAATCTGGGAAGGGAGAGTGCAGTAGATTTGGACATGAAGAACAAACAAACACAGTGAAAATCGATGTGCCTAGGTTTAGGGCGCTCTAGATGAGACAAAACCCCTTCTCATCCTTGCTAGATCTCTTATTTATCTCTATATTGTGGTTATAGAGGCTCATTGAGTAGTTTCCCAAGATGCTAGAAAGAACTAGAGGAATAAGATAAACTGGCCAACCTCCTCTTACCCTAGATCTACCATCCCTTATATACTGGTTGGGGGGACTAGGTTACAATGTGGGTTCTAGGGTTTATAGAATGGTCTTTGGGTTTGCTCAGCGGAAATGCTAGCAGGGCTTGGTCGGTGGTCCATGACCCAGTCAGCGTCCTAGTACAGGGCAGATTTTCTACAGTGCACTGGTTCTAGTCCTTTAGGCATCACGTAGCACTTTAGAGGTCACCTGACAACGCTTCCCTCAACATCCATCTTTTCCCCACTCGATACAGTTGTCATGTAGCACCGTTAGAGCGGTGCGCCAAAATATTTGGTGTCGCATAGAGTCAGAGGCATGCTCATCAAGGAGCATCACCACCTCCATGATTCAGCTCATGCCTTGTTAACTCGGCATCGATGTACCTGAAAGTAAGAATCATACATTTGTTCGTGATGACATACATTATATGTCGGCTTCGTCTTGCCATTATCCCTTGGCTTTGGTTATTCGGCCTATGTCGGCTTAACTTGGCCAACATGAATCCAAGTTAACCTATGGTTTTACCTCTCATGACAATACCGGGGGTCATCCCCCCCCCCCCGACAAATGCAGTGAAGGAGGTGTTCCTATGAGCTAAGGGTAGAGAATGCCATGCCCACCTGATGCTCAACTTTTACATGCACTACATAGGCATCATATTTGGTTACATGTTTGCTGCTGCTAGAACTTACAAAACTGGGCGCTGCGAATATTTCATGAGCAAGATTTATGACCAAGCTCCTGATCTTCGGTAGTACTTGGTCGCACATTGATACGTCATAAACGTATCTATAATTTTTGATGTTCCATGCTTGTTTAGTATCTATTTTGCTTTGTCTTCTCTTTGAAGTATTTTTTATATGTTTTCTGGGACTAACCTATTAACAATATGTCACAGTGCCAGTTGCCTATTTTCTGTTGTTTTTGGTTCCAGAAAAGCCAGAAAATGAATATTCTCAGAATTGGACGGGACAAAAGCTAAAGTCAATATTTTACCGTGGGGAACATGGAGCCAGAAGACGAGACGGAGAAGGGCCTCGACGGGGCTAAACCCCTTGGTTGCGCATCCTGGCCTGGCCCGCGCCTAGGGGGTGCAGCCGCCTTGGGCACCCCCTCGGCCTCCCTCTTTGCCTATAAGAAGCCCCCTATACCTAAACCCTAAGTACCGGATAATTCTTCCACAAAATAGTCTGTAGCCGCTGCCACCATCGTCCCTAGATCAGGGGGATCTGAAGCTCTTCCTGGCACCGCGCCGGAGGGGAGAGATCATCACTGAGGCCTTCTTCATCACCATGCCACCCTCCGATATGAAGCGTGAGTAGTTCCACCTTGGACTACGGGTCCATGCAGTAGCTAGATGGTTGTTTGTCCTCCTTTGTGCTACCATGTTTAGATCTTATGAGCTCCGTTCATGATCAAGATCATCTATTTGTAATCATGCATGTTGTATTTGCGGGGATCCGATGGATATTATGTCAGATTGGTTAATGATTCTATCTTATTGATTCTATCATGTCTGTGTTGTTTGAGATCTTGCATGCTCTCCATTTCTAGTAGCTATCTTGGCCAAATAGAAGCTAGTGACTCTAAGAGGGAGTATTTCTGCTCGATAGTGGGTTCATGCCTCTATTTATTCTAGGGAAGTGACAGAAATCTCTAAGGTTGTAGATGTGTTGTTGCTACTAGGGAGAAAAAAAGATCTCTTGTTCATGGAACAAGTGGATTTTTTACTTTACACACCTTTCTTAAAGCAGTTGTCCGTTGCTTGCAACTTAATACTGGAGGGGGTTCAGATGATAACCTGAAGGTGGATTACTATTCATAGATGCAGTTGGATGGCGGTTTATGTATCTTGTTGTAATGCCCAATCAAATGTCATAGGATCATGAATGTCTAGTATTGCATTGTTATGCCTTGCTCTGTCCTGTCAATTGCCCCGCTGTAATTTGTTTACCCAGCATGTTATGTTGTTTATCTTAAGCAGAACACCTCTGGTGAACTATGGACCATGGTCCAATCTTTACCATTGATACATCCTCCATTGTTACTGTTTAATTTCTACACGCCACCATTACCTTCCACACCATATAGTTAATCCTTTGTTTTCAGCAAACCGGTGAGATTGACAACCTCACTATTTGTTGGGGCAAAGTCTTGAGTTTGTATTGTGCAGGTTTCCAAGTTGCTAGCAACATCTTTGAGTCGTTTCCTTCCTCCTACTGGTTCGATAACCTTGGTTTCTTACCGAGGGAAAACTTGTTGTTGTGCTTATCGTACCTTCCTTTTGGGGTTTCCCAACGAAGCTCTAAAGTGAGCTACACATCATCAAGCTATTTCTGGCGCCATTGTCGGGGAGGCTAAGGACGGCTTCACAAGGGGAGTCCTTCACAACCTTTCTCTTTACTTTGTTTTTTTTCTTAGTTTTGTTTGCCTCTTTTTATCGAAAACTCCAAAAAAAATTAGTTTCGTTTGGTTTGATTTTCTTATCAAAAATACAAAAAAAAAATAGTTCCTACTCTAGTTGTTGCTGCTGTTGGTTTGCTCCACTTTTGCAAAATTGAACTACTGAGAACACCATGTTGTGTGACTTCACTAGCACAAACAACAATGATTTCCTGAGTACACCTATTGCTCCACCTGCTCCTGATGCTACCCTTTATGAAATTAAGCCTTCTTTGTTGAATCTTGTGATGAAAGAGCAATTTCTGGTGCTAGTTCTGATGATGCTGTGGCCCACCTCAATAACTTTTTTGAACTTTGTGAGATGCAAAAATATAAGGATGTAGATGGAGATATTATTAAGCTCAAGTTGTTCCTTTCTCCTTGAGAGGAAAAGCTAAAGAATGGTTGCTATCCTTGCCTATAAATTGTATTGATTCTTGGATTAAGTGCAAAGATGCTTTTATTAGAAAATACTATCCTCCTGCTAAGATTATATCTATGAGAAGTGAAATAATGAAATTTAAACAACTTGATAATTAACATGTTTCTCAAGCTTGGGAAAGAATGAAATCTTTGGTAAATAATTGTCCCACTCATGGACTGACTGCTTGGATGATTATCCAGACTTTTTATGCAGGTTTAAACTTCTATTTAATAAATCTGTTGGATTCATCTGCTGGGGGTACCTTTAGGACCATTACTTTGGGAGCTGCAACAAAGATCCTTGATAATATGATGTTCAACTATTCTGAATGGCACACTGAGAAATATCCACATGGTAAGAAGGTAAAATATGTTGAAGAAACCTCTTCTTTGAGTGATAAGATTGATGTTATCATGGCTATGATTGTTAATGGAAAAGCTCATATATATCCAAATAATGTTCCCCTTAGCCTCTTTGGTTGCTCAACAAGAGCAAGTTGATGTGAACTTCATTAGAAATAATAATTTTGGCAACAATGCTTCCCGTAACAATACTATAGGCCTTATCCTCCTAATAATAGCAATACTTATCATGGTAGATCTGGAATGCCTAGTGAAGATAGGATTCTAGAAGTTGAAAGATCCACTAAAAACTTCATGCAAATGAAATATGAGCGGAACAAAATATTCATTAAAACTATGGAAGAAGAATCTGCTATCTTGAAAAACATTAGTCATCAACTTGAGAATTTGAACAGAGAAATTCCTAGTTTACAGTCAAAAAATTTGAGTGCTGAGAAAAATATTTCCTCTTTGTCTGAAGCACAGTCCTCTTTGATTAATAAAATGGCTGCTAAACCTAAAACCTTGGAAAGTACCTTTGCTGCTACTCATGCCATACAAGTTACTATTGATGAAAATGTTAGACTGTTAGCCAAACTACATGTGAAGCGGGAAAGAGAAGCTGAAATTGCTAGAAACTATAGTGTTTGCACTATTACCACCCCCAATATGGATGCCACTAAACCACAAGAAGTCCCTATTCCTCCTACCACAATGCCTAAAGCCAATGAATATACTACTAGTGATGCTAAGTTTGATTTTGATCTTGATGGTTGCAATATTTCTGAAGTTATTATGTTCCTACAAAAGCTTGCTAGAAGTCCTAATGCTAGTGATATGAATGTAGCTTTCACCAAACACATTACAGATGCTCTTATTAAAATTAAGGAAGAAAAGTTGAAACACAAAGCCTCTATTCCTAGGAAAGTAGAAGATAGTATGGAACCCATCATTAATATGCAAGTGAATGTTTTGATCTCAAAGCTTCATGTGACCTTATTTCTAGTGTCTCTATTATGCCTAGAAAGATTTATGAAATGCTTGATTTGCCACCTTTGGAAGATTGCTATTTGGATGTACCACTTGATGATAATGCTAAAAATAAACTCATGGAAAGTGTTAATTATGTTATTATTATGGTTAATAATGCCTATTTCCCTATTGATTTCTATGTTTTGGATGTTGAATACAATGCTTCTTGTCATATTACTTTGGGAAAACCTTTTCTTAGAATTGTTGGTGCCATCATTGATATGAAAGAAGGCACCATTAAATATCAATTTCCATTCAATAAAGTTATTGAACACTTCCCTATGAGGAGAGATAAGTTGCCTTTTGCTCCTTATTTGAAAGCAAGGTTTGATGTTAATGCTTCTTCGTTTGAAAATACTTGATACTTGCTTCTTGTGCCTAACTTAAAGGCGTTAAAGAAAAGTACTTCTTAGGAGATAAACCAATAGTTTTATTGAGTCTTGAAAGTTATTACTTCTGTAATGACATCTCCTTATCCTTTTTATTTGATTTTTGTGCCAAGAATAACCTCTAATGAGAGGGAAGTAAGATTTGGGGAGTTGTTGTCCCGAAACAGATTTTTGTGCTCCACCATAAAAAATCGTGTAAAATATCTGTAAGTCGGATTGAGCTGTAATTTTCTGAATAAATCCCCCAGGTTTTTTTATAACTTTCTTTAGTTCAATACTTTTTGATTTGAGCAACATAAGGTCTTCGAAAAAATCGTTTTATACCTGTTGTTCTGTTTTGACAGATTTCTGTCATTATTTGCATTTGCTTCTTATCGATTCCTTTTTTGGTTATTTTTAGGAAATTCAGCTTTTTGAGGGAATTGATACAGTATCTTGTGTCTTTGGTGAAAGTTTTGCTGTTTTAAAACAAAACCCCAAAGGTCTATTATCTTTTGAATGTACTAATGTTGCTAATGAAGATTGTGTGAAGTTTTGTATGAAGGAAAATTTTCAGGTGTAAGGAAAGGATGATGTAATGAGATGAAGAATGTACAAAAGCTAAAGCTTGGGTATTACACCCCGTGTCACCCCAAGAAATATTCAAGAGGTACAAGCGTCAAAGCTTGGGGATGCCCAAGGCATCCCCTTCTTCATCAATAAAAATCTCAGGTCTTTCTAGACACTTCGTTTTTTATTGTTTCATGCACAGTTGTGTTGTTCTTGGAGCGTCTTAGTTTTTGATTTTGATTTTTGTTTGCTTAGTTTTCTTGAATAAAGTAGTTTGGACCCCCGTTTCCGCTGTGTTGTTTTAAATAAGTTGATTGGTGTTGGAAAGGAGTAGGAAGTTCTTGCTTAAGTAGTATAAGAAGGAGCTTGCTTTGACTGTGACTTAGACTCTATCATGGCATGCTAGATGTTGTTTTGACCTTATTCTTAGTGATTATTGTTGTAGCATGACTTGTTACAAACAATTAGGATTTCTTAATGTGTCGTGAAAGAATCATGCGTTGTTTTAGCATACAAAAGCATAGTATTGTGGTATTCTCCTTTGATGTTTTGTTTGGGTTGACTTAGCACATGCTCACACCATGTTATGACTTTGAACCAGTCACCTTAGCCTCTATGATCATTTAGTTTTTGACTTGTAGTACCATTTTATGCTTTGATTAGTAATTTTTTGTAGCTCTGCATGAGAATGGCCATTATTGCTCTCTTAGTTGGTCGCTCACAGTCTTTTGCTAGCCTCCACTTGTATGAGTAAGCTCTACTCATGCATCCAACTCCCAAGAAACCAAGTTATTCCAAAGTGTCCACTATAAATTCCTATGCATGGTGTGTTACACCATTCCAAGTATATTCTTGTTTTATCTATCTTCCAAATTAAATTTTGTTATGTGAAACTTAGTGATTAAATCTCTCACAAATATGATGGCACACTTTATTTTTCTTGCCCCTAAATAAACTTGAACCATTGTGTCATCTATGTTGTATATGGTTGAACTTATACGTTGTAATTAGCAGAACCATGATGTCATGGGGAACGCTTTCAACATTGCACATGTACATTGTACCCAGTTTATATCATGCTCTTTTGTTTGCATATGTCGTCGGTGTGAAATAAAAGGGAAGCTTGTAAGTCCATGGAGTTATGTATGTGTGTTAGAGAAATGCCTGGGCCGCTAGCCTAAGCCATGCCTAATCATGGTAGAAACTTGCAGCATCATGATAGTGAGTAATCTATGAAGCTTTCTTCTTATAAAAAAAGAGAGACACATTGAAAAGAGGAAAGAGAGAAAAAAACACCATTTTCACATGGTAAATAAGAAGATTACTAAGATGCTCATTATCTGCTTGCCTTGTCATTTTTATTATGGGATAGCTCATGTATCATGTGCAAGGGGTACCCCGTTGGCGGTTCTCTATGATACACATGTACTTACTATGACAAGAACTTATAGGGAACTAAAGTTGAGTAGCATGAGGAGAAGCCCTCGTACTCAAGGCACATGAGATTGCCAACTTATACTTTGTCAAGCATATACTCCATAGTTTGTTCACTTTAACTTTAATCACTTCAAGATGCTTATGATAGGGGCAATGAGAGCTGAAATCTAACAAGTACCATAATTTTTGGAACCTCTTTATGAGACTTGAAATCTCTACTTCCCTTTTATGAAGGGCCTTTCTTCCACTATTATATTGAGTCTCCACCTACTATCCTTAGGCACCAATTAAGAGAGCATAGTTTCCATTCTTAGTTCTATGTGCATTGTCCCAAAGCTTATTGATTGATTCATATTGTTGATATTGCTTGTTCTTGAACTATTTATATCTAGTCACTCTTATGAACATTGAAGGTGTCCTATGCATTTATTGCTACTCTATGAGGGAAAAGCTAAATGTCAATATGCTATGTTTTCTATATGTGAAACAAACAAACATCTTTGAATGCATTGTTATTCATGATCTTGTTTTGTACCCTTTTATGTTGCATGCATAGTTACTATGTCTTATTGTTAGAACTTCTTCTTTAATGCTCATGTTTAGAGTTCTTTGATCCTAGCTTCCAATGCTTGCAAATTGTTTGATCTTGATTTTGATGGTGCATGTCACCTCAAAAATTATTCTTTTTATCACTTACCTACTCGAGGACGAGCATGAGTTAAGCTTGGGGATGCTTGATTCGTCATAAATGTATCTATAATTTTTTATGTTCGATGCTTGTTTAGCATCTACTTTGCTTTGCTTTGTCTTCTTTTTGAGGTGTTTTTATTTGTTTTCTGGGACTAACCTATTAACAAGATGCCACAATGCCAGTTGCATGTTTTCTTTTGTTTTTGGTTCCAGAAAAGCCAGAAAATGAATATTCTCGGAATTGGACGGGACAAAAGCTAAAGTCAATATTTTATCATGGGGAACACGGAGCCGGAAAACAAGACAGAGAGGGGTCTCGAGGGGGGCACACCCACTGGCAGCGCGGCCTGGCCTGGCCCGTGCCTGGGGGGTGCAGCCACCTCGATCACCCCCTCGGCCTCCCTCGTCGCCTATAAGAAGCTCCCAATACCTAAACCCTAAGTACCCGATCAATCTTCCATGGAACAGTCTGTAGCCGCCGCCACCATCGTCCCTAGATCGGGGGGTCTAAAGCACTTCCTGACACCCTGCCGGAGGGGAGAGATCATCCCGGAGGCCTTCTTCATCACCATGTCAGCCTCTCGTATGAAGCGTGAGTAGTTCCACCTTGGACTATGGGTCCATGTAGTAGCTAGATGGTTGTTTCTCCTCCTTTGTGCTACCATGTTTAGATCTTGTGAGCTCCGTTCATGATCAAGATAATCTATTTGTAATCATGCATGTTGTGTTTGTGGGGACTCGATGGATATTGAAATTACTATGTTAGATTGGTTAATGATTCTATCTTATTGATTCTATCATGTCTTTGTTGTTTGAGATCTTGCATGCTCTCCATTTCTAGTAGCTATCTTGGCCAAGTAGATGCTAGTGACTCCAAGAGGGAGTATTTATGCTCGATACTGGGTTCATGCCTCTATTTAATCTGGGGAAGTGATATAAATCTCTAAGGTTGTAGATGTGTTGTTGCTACTAGGGATAAAACAACGATCTCTTGTTCATGGAACATGTGGATTGTTTACTTTACACACCTTGCTTAAAGAAGTTATCAGTTGCTTGCAACTTAATACTGGAGGGGGTTCGGATGATAACCTAAAGGTGGATTACTAGTCATAGATGCAGTTGGATGGCGGTCTATGTATCTTATTGTAATGCCCAATCAAATCGCATAGGATCATGAATGTCTAGTATTGCATTGTTATGCCTTGCTCTGTCCTGTCAATTGCCCCGCTGTAATTTGTTTACCCAGCATGTTATGTTGTTTATCTTAAGGAGAACACCTCTAGTGAACTATAGACCCCAGTCCATGAAGGGAATATGCCCGAGAGGCAATAATAAAGTGGTTATTATCGTATTCCTATTTATGATAAATGTTTATTTTACATGCTATAATTGTATTAATACGGAAACGTTAATACATGTGTGTTTAATAAACAAAAGAAAGTTCCTAGTTATGCCTCTCTTATAAACTAGCTCGTTGATTAACAAGATGATCAAAGGTTTCCTGATCATGGACATTGGATGTTGTTAATAACGAGGTCACAACATTAGTGTAATGGTGTGATGAACATTCATCCGAAGTATAGCATTACGATCAAAGTCATTGAGTTTATATTGCTATAACAACTTACGAAGTGATCCTAATCCTTAGACCATGAGATCATGTCAATCACTAACACCGGAAGAGTTTCTTGATAACATCAAACGTCACAACGTAACAGGGTGATTATAAAGATGGATTCAGAACTACTAAAGTGTTATGTTGAGGCCCATGGATCGAGAGTGGAATTTTTTCATCTCGATGACGGATAGATATGCTCTGGGCCCTCTCGGTGATATCACATTGATTAGCTTGCAAGCAAGTGATTTGATCACTAGAATGTTATATCACGGGAACGAGAAAAGAGTACATGTCGGTAACGAGATCAAACTAGGTATGGAGATACCGATGATCGAATCTCGGACATGTAATATATCGCGAAACAAAAGGATTAAGATACTAGCGTAAAAGGTTCCGACGATCACAAGAAAGTCATCGTTGAATGTGTGGGAGTCAGTATGGGTCTCCAGATCCCGCTTCTGATTATTGATCCGAGAGGGGTCTCGATCATGTCCTCATTATTCACGAACCGTAGGGTGACACACTTAAGAGACACCGACATCCATTTGGAGCAAAAGTTTCATGCCGAAAAGAATAACAAGCGCAGGAATTTATTTCACTAGATACCGAAACGGGTTTTCGGGTGAAATTGCAGAAAGTGTTTCTGCATGTGAAATGAAATACTAGCAAGGGGTTATTTGTGAATGTTTGTCATTAAAGTAATTGACAAAATTCTGAATAAAATAAAAGAGTTTTATTTAATGAGAGTTTGCATTAAATTTGGTGGAAATTTAATGGGAATTTGAGTGGGTTTTTGAGTGGAGAAAATTGAAGGGCCATTTTGTGAGTGGAGTGTCCACCCACATGAATGAGGGAGAGGTGGGGGCACCCTCCATGGCCGGCGGCCATGCCCCCTTGGGCTGCCCCCCCTCCCCTATATAAGGAGCCCCTCCTCTCACTTCTCACTCACACCTCCTCGTGAAGGATCTCTCTCCCCCTCTAGAATTTATCCCCCATGGTCTCGGACTAGCGAGATACATGTTCCCGGTGGCTATTCGGCAAGAAAGAGTTGTGCTTTCGCTGCATCGCTGGAGCGAGGAGGCGGAGGTTGCTCGATGCCTCGAACGTGTGTGCGAGCACGGATGCGCTGCTGTTTTGCGGCGCTAGGACTTCCTCTCGATCTTGAGAGCGGCAAGAGATCGTCTACATCAACCACGAGTTTGGACTCGTTAAGCTTTGTCGGTCTTCAAGGGTATGTTCTCTACGGATATACATCCGCCCGTTGTTTGTATCTAGTAGATAGATCTTGGTACATAGTTGTTCCCATCGTAGGAAAATTTTTGTTTTCTATGCTGCGAACCCTACAGTGGTATCAGAGCCGGATCTATGCGTAGATGCTTTGCACGGGTAGTACACATATGAGTATGTGGGCGATGATGATCATTTTATTGCTTCTTAGTTGTACTTTGGATATTGGTGGCATAGTGGGATGAAGCGGCCCGGACAAACTTTACATGTCCTCGCACATGAGACCTGTTCCACGCTTGACATGCAACTAGTTTTGCATAAGTGGCTAGCGGGTGTCTGTCTCTCCTACTATAGTCAATATCTAATTTGCAATGAGTTGTCAACAATTTGGTTATCCTCGTTGTGGTTCATGTTCGTAGGTAAGAACGGTTCTATCTTCGAAAGCCCTAAGCCACGTAAAAATTTGCAATGGATAAATTAGAGGCGTCTAGTTTAGATTGTTGCTGGGCTAGTGTCATGATATGGTGATGTTGTAAGTAGAAGTATGAGATGATACTCTTACAACATACATAACGTGTAAACTCCATAGACCTTGGATTTACACATAAAGGTATGATAGTGATCATACCACGGTGCACATGATAGAGATCATATGCGAGAACCATATCATTCCACTAATAAACATGTGATGTTTGATTGCATCTTATATTGCTTGTTTGGCGTTTTATTAGCATAATAAGATGATCCCTCATTTAAATATCAAGATAAGAATGTGTTCTTCCTTAAGTATGCACCGACAATGTTTCGTCGCTTCAAGACATCACGTGATGATCGGGTGTACTTGAATCCACGAGCATATCTCGGGTGTAAGACAGTTACACACGCGAATACTAAGGTTCTTACTTGGCGAGCCTAGCATGTACAGACATGGCCTCGGAACACGGACCGAAAGGTTAAGCATGAGTCATATGTTTTGATATGATGACCATATGGATGCTCGCCTTTGAAGCTACGCCGACTCACGTGATGATCGGACTTGGTGTAGTGGATTTGGTTCATGTAATCACCAAAAGGACACGAGGGATGTCGTTTTTGAGTGGGAGTTCATTTCTAATATGGATTAGTAGAACTCAATTTATCATAAATTAAATCAAAGTGAATTTGCATAATTTGTTGTAGTCATTGGCATTCGTTTACCACCTTATGCATAGTTGTAATTGAGATAATAGAACTATAGAATTCTGGATATTTACTTTACGAACTGGTATCGTATTGTGTTGAGTGTCAATCTAAAGTTTAAAGTCCTATTGCAAACTTTCAGCAAACTCTATTTACTCCGGGAAATTTAATAGTTGGTATTAAATCGAGAGTAACAATTCCAGTGTTAGTATCTTAAGTATCATGTTTGCCTCCATGATTCTTGATTGTTTTAATATCAAGTTTATCTAGGAGCTGAAAGAATTGTTTCAGAAACCATCATGTGTGGCAGATATAACGATATCTGAAACAATGTTTTGGTTGCAATATGATAGAGTATAATATATGTTCTCATATTGGATGAGAATTTACGAAGGTTGGAGATGCTAGACATCCTAATCATCCAAAAGGATTTTGGAAAGTAATGTTATACTCACGATTCGCCTTTATAAGCTATAGTAGCTTGATCATGAAAGTCGTCATGATAAGGGTGAATAGAATATGTATGTAAAATGTTTACTACACTATAAGATTACTAAAGAATGGATTTTGAAAGAATACCGATCATTTTGATGATGGTGATCTACTTCAAAGTGCAAGTCCAAAGGTATTATTATTTGAATATACACGCTTTGGACTATGTGTCATGTATATGGCGCCACTTTTGATGTTGATAAATTCTTTTAAGAAGGAAAAGGAAATGCTGAAAGAGAATCTATAAAATATACTTGGCAGAAAAGAAAAGATTGGAAATATCCAATTTAGGTATATATATGATATACATGTTATGGTTGTATTCTTTGCTTGTTAAACAATGTGGTTCTTGGGTATTGGATACCGAATTGGTTGGTATGAAATTTCATACGGAACGATGCAATTCATGAACCACAATGGCCTAAGTAACTAGCAAGAGAATATGTGATGATGTTCATCAAAAACAAACAAACCGTTGTTTGTATTTCTCGTTGACATCAAGGCTTGACTTCAAGATTTGTTTTAATAATTGTTATTTGAATCAGGTATTATGAGAACAAAGGTTGTTCAAATAATTACCGTATTCCATATAAGATGGATGATTTACAAATCTAGTTGAAGAAATCACATCCATAAAACCTAATGCTAAAATGTCGCAAGACAAATGATTGAAAGATCACTTATGAAGTGACATCGCTATTTAAATTATATTGGAAAGAAAACATGAAGAATCTCCATATTCATGGATTTTTGGAGTCTTTGATTTGATCAAGTGACGCTTGTGAAACTTTCCACGTGATAATTAAAACTTCGTTCAAAGGCCAAAGAAGAACGAACGACTAAATTATTGGAATCGATGTATGTAGTCCATTATGTGTAGTCGTAAGCGATGGGTTTCAACTTCATATGCTTTCTCCGGAATTTTGAGTGAATGTTCACTTAATGAGAAAGAAGTATGAAATATTTGAAAATGTTTCAAAGACTTTCAAGATGAAGTGGAAAATCATTGTAACAAGAAAAATAAATAAATTATGATTTGATCATAAAGGGATTTATTTGAGTTACAAGTGTAACAAGAAAATAAATGAATTATGATTTTATCATAAAGGGATTTATTTGAGTTGCAAGTTTAGCAAAACACCTAGATTTACATCTCCCGAAACACCATAGGAGTATGGAGTGTTTGAGATTTGTAATGAAACCTTGTGAGACATGGTTGGATCAAAGGTGTTATTTATAAAACTGCCATTATGTTTTAAAAGATTAAAGCTTTAGAGACTACCGCTTTTACACTGAAAAGAGCTCCATCTAGATCCGTTGAAATGACACCATGGAAGTTTTGGTTTGGGGTAAAACCCAAGTTGTCATTTCTTAAATTTTGGTATGCTAAACATAAGTAAGATGTTTACAACCGAATTCGGATGAGCATGTCTTTGTAGGTTATTCCGAATAACAATTGGTTATTCCTCCATAACACCGAGGACAAAAGGGTTTGTCGCTTGAAATGTGAAGTTTCTTGAAAAAGGAATTTTTCGCAAAAGTTAAGTGGGAGGACAATAGAACTTTGATAAGGTTAACGAACCTTAGCTAAATGTGCTGAGTTGCGCAGCGCCGGAAATGGTTCCGGAGGCTGCTATAATTCTCATAGCTTATGTGCCTCAAAGGTTGTGGTCACGGAGATCTAAGTTCTTATTGAACCAAGTCGGCCGAATAAACAATCAAGTACTAAGATTTGAGAGTAAATCATTATTGTTTGACAATGATGAACCGACTATATGCAAAGAAGCGATGATGGGCCCTGGCTCTGTCAAATGGCTTGAAGCCATAAAATCCGTGATAGTTCCTTACACGAGAAATCAAGTTTTGAACTTGGAAGACCCTCCGGAAAGGTGTAAAAACCTATCGGTCGTATTTGGATCTATAAAGAAACAGACATGGATGTTTCACATCTATGAAATAGTCGACATGTCGTAAAGTATTTTATGACAATGTTCAAGGAGTTGACTATGACAAGATTTGATCTTTCATAGCGATATTTAGTCTGGACGGATTAAAGTAGCAACCACTACATATAATCTGTTATATGGTAGATGAATAAACAAAACAAAGTTCTTCTAATAGAATGGTTACCTAGGACGTGTACATGACACGATCCAAAGGGTTTTGTTAATTAAAAGGATGCTAAAAGTGGCATGCAAACTTCAATGGTTGAAGTAAGCATCGCGGAGTTGGAATCTTCACCGTGATGAAAAGGAGTTTTCATCAAGAGACGATGAAGATGCTTGCATTTGCAAGAAATTAAGTGGGAGCGCTAAGACATATTTCTAATACATTATGTGGAGGACATCTTGTTGATTAGAAATGATGTATCTTTTATTGACAAAGGTTAAGAATTTCATTTCGATGAAATACTTAGGCAAAACCCGAATATTTAGCGTGAATGTCTATAGTGGATAGACTGTGACGCCAATATGGTTGTGCCAAATATACATATATGAGATATTGAAGGAGTTCAATATAGAAACGACAAGAAACAGTTCTTGTTGCATGGAAAGTAATTGAATCAAGATTAAAGTGTATTGACACTTGATAAGTGAAACAAGATTCAAGTGCTTTGACACTTGATGAGTGAAATCACAAGGATGCTTTGATCAATCATACCATGATATGTACACATCCAGATATGTCCTATGCTCTAAGTGTTATGAGCATATACCAGAATGAATCATAAAATGATCATTGGACGATAGTGAGGATATTCTTATGATCTTTTAGAAGAACTAAGAATATATTTGTGTAGAGGTGACAAACAATTACAAATAGTTCATTGTAAAGCGTTACATTGATACTAGTTTTGTCACAAGATACAAATTAAGTTTATCTCAATTTAAACTATGGGTGGCACAATGTAACGGAAAGGAGATTCCATGATGGATTTGGAAGAGTTCCAAAGTTAAGACATTGTGACGAATACTACAACAAAAGGCTAAGTATATGACTGCTATAGTACCAGCAAAGGAGGGAATTTGTGTCAAGTAGTTTGTTATCAAACTAAGGTGTGGTTCGCAACGGGCTAACACTAAAGATATATTGTATGACAATAGTATCGATGTGTTTTAACCCCAAGGAACTAAAGGTCTCACCAAAAGACCAAATTTATACAATGCCATCTCGTTGGAGAATGAGTGATGCGTGGAGACGCAAAGACATGCAAATACACACGGACCTGAAGCGTCAGATCCGTAGATTATGTTAACCACTTGCAATTGCATATTTGGAACACCAGAAAGCCATAGGTGTTCAATACACAAAGTTTTCAAACTAGATTATTGTCTCTAGTGCAAGTGGGAGACTGAAGGGAATATGCCCGAGAGGCAATAATAAAGTGGTTATTATCGTATTCCTATTTATGATAAATGTTTATTTTACATGCTATAATTGTATTAATACGGAAACGTTAATACATGTGTGTTTAATAAACAAAAGAAAGTTCCTAGTTATGCCTCTCTTATAAACTAGCTCGTTGATTAACAAGATGATCAAAGGTTTCCTGATCATGGACATTGGATGTTGTTAATAACGAGGTCACAACATTAGTGTAATGGTGTGATGAACATTCATCCGAAGTATAGCATTACGATCAAAGTCATTGAGTTTATATTGCTATAACAACTTACGAAGTGATCCTAATCCTTAGACCATGAGATCATGTCAATCACTAACACCGGAAGAGTTTCTTGATAACATCAAACGTCACACCGTAACAGGGTGATTATAAAGATGGATTCAGAACTACTAAAGTGTTATGTTGAGGCCCATGGATCGAGAGTGGAATTTTTTCATCCCGATGACGGATAGATATGCTCTGGGCCCTCTCGGTGATATCACATTGATTAGCTTGCAAGCAAGTGATTTGATCACTAGAATGTTATATCACGGGAACGAGAAAAGAGTACATGTTGGTAACGAGATCAAACTAGGTATGGAGATACCGATGATCGAATCTCGGACATGTAATATATCGCGAAACAAAAGGATTAAGATACTAGCGTAAAAGGTTCCGACGATCACAAGAAAGTCATCGTTGAATGTGTGGGAGTCAGTATGGGTCTCCAGATCCCGCTTCTGATTATTGATCCGAGAGGGGTCTCGATCATGTCCTCATTATTCACGAACCGTAGGGTGACACACTTAAGAGACACCGACATCCATTTGGAGCAAAAGTTTCATGCCGAAAAGAATAACAAGCGCAGGAATTTATTTCACTAGATACCGAAACGGGTTTTCGGGTGAAATTGCAGAAAGTGTTTCTGCATGTGAAATGAAATACTAGCAAGGGGTTATTTGTGAATGTTTGTCATTAAAGTAATTGACAAAATTCTGAATAAAATAAAAGAGTTTTATTTAATGAGAGTTTGCATTAAATTTGGTGGAAATTTAATGGGAATTTGAGTGGGTTTTTGAGTGGAGAAAATTGAAGGGCCATTTTGTGAGTGGAGTGTCCACCCACATGAATGAGGGAGAGGTGGGGGCACCCTCCATGGCCGGCGGCCATGCCCCCTTGGGCTGCCCCCCCTCCCCTATATAAGGAGCCCCTCCTCTCACTTCTCACTCACACCTCCTCGTGAAGGATCTCTCTCCCCCTCTAGAATTTATCCCCCATGGTCTCGGACTAGCGAGATACATGTTCCCGGTGGCTATTCGGCAAGAAAGAGTTGTGCTTTCGCTGCATCGCTGGAGCGAGGAGGCGGAGGTTGCTCGATGCCTCGAACGTGTGTGCGAGCACGGATGCGCTGCTGTTTTGCGGCGCTAGGACTTCCTCTCGATCTTGAGATCGGCAAGAGATCGTCTACATCAACCACGAGTTTGGACTCGTTAAGCTTTGTCGGTCTTCAAGGGTATGTTCTCTACGGATATACATCCGCCCGTTGTTTGTATCTAGTAGATAGATCTTGGTACATAGTTGTTCCCATCGTAGGAAAATTTTTGTTTTCTATGCTGCGAACCCTACAGTGGTATCAGAGCCGGATCTATGCGTAGATGCTTTGCACGGGTAGTACACATATGAGTATGTGGGCGATGATGACCATTTTATTTCTTCTTAGTTGTACTTTGGATATTGGTGGCATAGTGGGATGAAGCGGCCCGGACAAACTTTACATGTCCTCGCACATGAGACCTGTTCCACGCTTGACATGCAACTAGTTTTGCATAAGTGGCTAGCGGGTGTCTGTCTCTCCTACTATAGTCAATATCTAATTTGCAATGAGTTGTCAACAATTTGGTTATCCTCGTTGTGGTTCATGTTCGTAGGTAAGAACGGTTCTATCTTCGAAAGCCCTAAGCCACGTAAAAATTTGCAATGGATAAATTAGAGGCGTCTAGTTTAGATTGTTGCTGGGCTAGTGTCATGATATGGTGATGTTGTAAGTAGAAGTATGAGATGATACTCTTACAACATACATAACGTGTAAACTCCATAGACCTTGGATTTACACATAAAGGTATGATAGTGATCATACCACGGTGCACATGATAGAGATCATATGCGAGAACCATATCATTCCACTAATAAACATGTGATGTTTGATTGCATCTTATATTGCTTGTTTGGCGTTTTATTAGCATAATAAGATGATCCCTCATTTAAATATCAAGATAAGAATGTGTTCTTCCTTAAGTATGCACCGACAATGTTTCGTCGCTTCAAGACATCACGTGATGATCGGGTGTACTTGAATCCACGAGCATATCTCGGGTGTAAGACAGTTACACACGCGAATACTAAGGTTCTTACTTGGCGAGCCTAGCATGTACAGACATGGCCTCGGAACACGGACCGAAAGGTTAAGCATGAGTCATATGTTTTGATATGATGACCATATGGATGCTCGCCTTTGAAGCTACGCCGACTCACGTGATGATCGGACTTGGTGTAGTGGATTTGGTTCATGTAATCACCAAAAGGACACGAGGGATGTCGTTTTTGAGTGGGAGTTCATTTCTAATATGGATTAGTAGAACTCAATTTATCATAAATTAAATCAAAGTGAATTTGCATAATTTGTTGTAGTCATTGGCATTCGTTTACCACCTTATGCATAGTTGTAATTGAGATAATAGAACTATAGAATTCTGGATATTTACTTTACGAACTGGTATCGTATTGTGTTGAGTGTCAATCTAAAGTTTAAAGTCCTATTGCAAACTTTCAGCAAACTCTATTTACTCCGGGAAATTTAATAGTTGGTATTAAATCGAGAGTAACAATTCCAGTGTTAGTATCTTAAGTATCATGTTTGCCTCCATGATTCTTGATTGTTTTAATATCAAGTTTATCTAGGAGCTGAAAGAATTGTTTCAGAAACCATCATGTGTGGCAGATATAACGATATCTGAAACAATGTTTTGGTTGCAATATGATAGAGTATAATATATGTTCTCATATTGGATGAGAATTTACGAAGGTTGGAGATGCTAGACATCCTAATCATCCAAAAGGATTTTGGAAAGTAATGTTATACTCACGATTCGCCTTTATAAGCTATAGTAGCTTGATCATGAAAGTCGTCATGATAAGGGTGAATAGAATATGTATGTAAAATGTTTACTACACTATAAGATTACTAAAGAATGGATTTTGAAAGAATACCGATCATTTTGATGATGGTGATCTACTTCAAAGTGCAAGTCCAAAGGTATTATTATTTGAATATACACGCTTTGGACTATGTGTCATGTATATGGCGCCACTTTTGATGTTGATAAATTCTTTTAAGAAGGAAAAGGAAATGCTGAAAGAGAATCTATAAAATATACTTGGCAGAAAAGAAAAGATTGGAAATATCCAATTTAGGTATATATATGATATACATGTTATGGTTGTATTCTTTGCTTGTTAAACAATGTGGTTCTTGGGTATTGGATACCGAATTGGTTGGTATGAAATTTCATACGGAACGATGCAATTCATGAACCACAATGGCCTAAGTAACTAGCAAGAGAATATGTGATGATGTTCATCAAAAACAAACAAACCGTTGTTTGTATTTCTCGTTGACATCAAGGCTTGACTTCAAGATTTGTTTTAATAATTGTTATTTGAATCAGGTATTATGAGAACAAAGGTTGTTCAAATAATTACCGTATTCCATATAAGATGGATGATTTACAAATCTAGTTGAAGAAATCACATCCATAAAACCTAATGCTAAAATGTCGCAAGACAAATGATTGAAAGATCACTTATGAAGTGACATCGCTATTTAAATTATATTGGAAAGAAAACATGAAGAATCTCCATATTCATGGATTTTTGGAGTCTTTGATTTGATCAAGTGACGCTTGTGAAACTTTCCACGTGATAATTAAAACTTCGTTCAAAGGCCAAAGAAGAACGAACGACTAAATTATTGGAATCGATGTATGTAGTCCATTATGTGTAGTCGTAAGCGATGGGTTTCAACTTCATATGCTTTCTCCGGAATTTTGAGTGAATGTTCACTTAATGAGAAAGAAGTATGAAATATTTGAAAATGTTTCAAAGACTTTCAAGATGAAGTGGAAAATCATTGTAACAAGAAAAATAAATAAATTATGATTTGATCATAAAGGGATTTATTTGAGTTACAAGTGTAACAAGAAAATAAATGAATTATGATTTTATCATAAAGGGATTTATTTGAGTTGCAAGTTTAGCAAAACACCTAGATTTACATCTCTCGAAACACCATAGGAGTATGGAGTGTTTGAGATTTGTAATGAAACCTTGTGAGACATGGTTGGATCAAAGGTGTTATTTATAAAACTGCCATTATGTTTTAAAAGATTAAAGCTTTAGAGACTACCGCTTTTACACTGAAAAGAGCTCCATCTAGATCCGTTGAAATGACACCATGGAAGTTTTGGTTTGGGGTAAAACCCAAGTTGTCATTTCTTAAATTTTGGTATGCTAAACATAAGTAAGATGTTTACAACCGAATTCGGATGAGCATGTCTTTGTAGGTTATTCCGAATAACAATTGGTTATTCCTCCATAACACCGAGGACAAAAGGGTTTGTCGCTTGAAATGTGAAGTTTCTTGAAAAAGGAATTTTTCGCAAAAGTTAAGTGGGAGGACAATAGAACTTTGATAAGGTTAACGAACCTTAGCTAAATGTGCTGAGTTGCGCAGCGCCGGAAATGGTTCCGGAGGCTGCTATAATTCTCATAGCTTATGTGCCTCAAAGGTTGTGGTCACGGAGATCTAAGTTCTTATTGAACCAAGTCGGCCGAATAAACAATCAAGTACTAAGATTTGAGAGTAAATCATTATTGTTTGACAATGATGAACCGACTATATGCAAAGAAGCGATGATGGGCCCTGGCTCCGTCAAATGGCTTGAAGCCATAAAATCCGTGATAGTTCCTTACACGAGAAATCAAGTTTTGAACTTGGAAGACCCTCCGGAAAGGTGTAAAAACCTATCGGTCGTATTTGGATCTATAAAGAAACAGACATGGATGTTTCACATCTATGAAATAGTCGACATGTCGTAAAGTATTTTATGACAATGTTCAAGGAGTTGACTATGACAAGATTTGATCTTTCATAGCGATATTTAGTCTGGACGGATTAAAGTAGCAACCACTACATATAATCTGTTATATGGTAGATGAATAAACAAAACAAAGTTCTTCTAATAGAATGGTTACCTAGGACGTGTACATGACACGATCCAAAGGGTTTTGTTAATTAAAAGGATGCTAAAAGTGGCATGCAAACTTCAATGGTTGAAGTAAGCATCGCGGAGTTGGAATCTTCACCGTGATGAAAAGGAGTTTTCATCAAGAGACGATGAAGATGCTTGCATTTGCAAGAAATTAAGTGGGAGCGCTAAGACATATTTCTAATACATTATGTGGAGGACATCTTGTTGATTAGAAATGATGTATCTTTTATTGACAAAGGTTAAGAATTTCATTTCGATGAAATACTTAGGCAAAACCCGAATATTTAGCGTGAATGTCTATAGTGGATAGACTGTGACGCCAATATGGTTGTGCCAAATATACATATATGAGATATTGAAGGAGTTCAATATAGAAACGACAAGAAACAGTTCTTGTTGCATGGAAAGTAATTGAATCAAGATTCAAGTGTATTGACACTTGATAAGTGAAACAAGATTCAAGTGCTTTGACACTTGATGAGTGAAATCACAAGGATGCTTTGATCAATCATACCATGATATGTACACATCCAGATATGTCCTATGCTCTAAGTGTTATGAGCATATACCAGAATGAATCATAAAATGATCATTGGACGATAGTGAGGATATTCTTATGATCTTTTAGAAGAACTAAGAATATATTTGTGTAGAGGTGACAAACAATTACAAATAGTTCATTGTAAAGCGTTACATTGATACTAGTTTTGTCACAAGATACAAATTAAGTTTATCTCAATTTAAACTATGGGTGGCACAATGTAACGGAAAGGAGATTCCATGATGGATTTGGAAGAGTTCCAAAGTTAAGACATTGTGACGAATACTACAACAAAAGGCTAAGTATATGACTGCTATAGTACCAGCAAAGGAGGGAATTTGTGTCAAGTAGTTTGTTATCAAACTAAGGTGTGGTTCGCAACGGGCTAACACTAAAGATATATTGTATGACAATAGTATCGATGTGTTTTAACCCCAAGGAACTAAAGGTCTCACCAAAAGACCAAATTTATACAATGCCATCTCGTTGGAGAATGAGTGATGCGTGGAGACGCAAAGACATGCAAATACACACGGACCTGAAGCGTCAGATCCGTAGATTATGTTAACCACTTGCAATTGCATATTTGGAACACCAGAAAGCCATAGGTGTTCAATACACAAAGTTTTCAAACTAGATTATTGTCTCTAGTGCAAGTGGGAGACTGAAGGGAATATGCCCGAGAGGCAATAATAAAGTGGTTATTATCGTATTCCTATTTATGATAAATGTTTATTTTACATGCTATAATTGTATTAATACGGAAACGTTAATACATGTGTGTTTAATAAACAAAAGAAAGTTCCTAGTTATGCCTCTCTTATAAACTAGCTCGTTGATTAACAAGATGATCAAAGGTTTCCTGATCATGGACATTGGATGTTGTTAATAACGAGGTCACAACATTAGTGTAATGGTGTGATGAACATTCATCCGAAGTATAGCATTACGATCAAAGTCATTGAGTTTATATTGCTATAACAACTTACGAAGTGATCCTAATCCTTAGACCATGAGATCATGTCAATCACTAACACCGGAAGAGTTTCTTGATAACATCAAACGTCACACCGTAACAGGGTGATTATAAAGATGGATTCAGAACTACTAAAGTGTTATGTTGAGGCCCATGGATCGAGAGTGGAATTTTTTCATCCCGATGACGGATAGATATGCTCTGGGCCCTCTCGGTGATATCACATTGATTAGCTTGCAAGCAAGTGATTTGATCACTAGAATGTTATATCACGGGAACGAGAAAAGAGTACATGTTGGTAACGAGATCAAACTAGGTATGGAGATACCGATGATCGAATCTCGGACATGTAATATATCGCGAAACAAAAGGATTAAGATACTAGCGTAAAAGGTTCCGACGATCACAAGAAAGTCATCGTTGAATGTGTGGGAGTCAGTATGGGTCTCCAGATCCCGCTTCTGATTATTGATCCGAGAGGGGTCTCGATCATGTCCTCATTATTCACGAACCGTAGGGTGACACACTTAAGAGACACCGACATCCATTTGGAGCAAAAGTTTCATGCCGAAAAGAATAACAAGCGCAGGAATTTATTTCACTAGATACCGAAACGGGTTTTCGGGTGAAATTGCAGAAAGTGTTTCTGCATGTGAAATGAAATACTAGCAAGGGGTTATTTGTGAATGTTTGTCATTAAAGTAATTGACAAAATTCTGAATAAAATAAAAGAGTTTTATTTAATGAGAGTTTGCATTAAATTTGGTGGAAATTTAATGGGAATTTGAGTGGGTTTTTGAGTGGAGAAAATTGAAGGGCCATTTTGTGAGTGGAGTGTCCACCCACATGAATGAGGGAGAGGTGGGGGCACCCTCCATGGCCGGCGGCCATGCCCCCTTGGGCTGCCCCCCCTCCCCTATATAAGGAGCCCCTCCTCTCACTTCTCACTCACACCTCCTCGTGAAGGATCTCTCTCCCCCTCTAGAATTTATCCCCCATGGTCTCGGACTAGCGAGATACATGTTCCCGGTGGCTATTCGGCAAGAAAGAGTTGTGCTTCCGCTGCATCGCTGGAGCGAGGAGGCGGAGGTTGCTCGGTGCCTCGAACGTGTGTGCGAGCACGGATGCGCTGCTGTTTTGCGGCGCTAGGACTTCCTCTCGATCTTGAGATCGGCAAGAGATCGTCTACATCAACCACGAGTTTGGACTCGTTAAGCTTTGTCGGTCTTCAAGGGTATGTTCTCTACGGATATACATCCGCCCATTGTTTGTATCTAGTAGATAGATCTTGGTACATAGTTGTTCCCATCGTAGGAAAATTTTTGTTTTCTATGCTGCGAACCCTACAGTCCAATCTTTACCATTGATACATCCTCCACTGTTACTGTTTACTTTCTGCAAGCCACCATTACCTTCCACACCATACATTTAATCCTTTGTTTTCAGCAAACCGGTGAGATTGACAACCTCACTGTTCATTGGGGCAAAGTCTTGAGTTTGTGTTGTGCAGGTTTACAATTTGCTAGCAACACCTTTCAGTCGTTTCCTTCCTCCTACTGGTTTGATAACCTTGGTTTCTTACTATGGGGAAACTTGCTGCTGTGCTCATCATACCTTCCTCTTGGGGTTTCCCAAAAAAGATCTAAAGTGAGCTATACATCATTACACATCTTTCATAGCTATGGAAGAGGAGTCAGTTCAACCCTGACCTCAAAGTTGATTACATAAACAACAACATGGCTGAATGCCTAAATAACTAGGTGAAATACATAAAAGTCCGTCATGTTCATATGTTGATGGACAACATAAAGGGTATGATCATGAAGCTGTTAAATATAAGGAGAGAGATCGGTCAGAGACTTAGAGGCCATATGCTATCGTCTATTGTACAACAACTGCATAAGAGAAGCCAAGGACTTGGTCATCTTAGGGTTCTCCCATCAAACAGTAGCAACTGTGAGGTGGTGATATGTCCAAAAAATGGACACATGGATGTTATGAACATCGAGCAGCGAGAATGCACCTGCTTAGAGTGCCAGCTTACTGGAAAAAATAATGCGACCACACATTGGTCTTCTTGGTGAAGAAAAGAACTCTACCACATTTGGATCAATATTTGTCTCACTACTTCTCTCTGGAAAAGTTCAGAGTTGTGTACGCTGGTTCCGTGTAGCCCTGTATAGACCCATCTCAGTGGCCTCAAGTCCAACTGAGTTTTGAGTTGTGCTAGCCAGTAACAAAAAGGAGCAGAGGAAGACCCCAGGTGAAGAGGTTTAAGAATTTTATAGAGAAGTGAGAAAACCGATGCAAGACCTGCCATCTTATAGGCCATAGAGCAGTTGGGGGGTGCTCTTAATGCTCCCAAACCTAGGTATGAGATGGTACCTATACAAAGATTTGGTGGTACTCTATAGATATTAGTTACTTAACCGTGTCCTATTTTTTGAAAGGAAACGCAAGGTAAGAAACCTGACTGCGGACTAAGTGATTTAGCGTCGGATCACCCTCCTTGCCTCCAAGTATGACTCGGTCGAGGAAGGTTCGGTCGAAAGAAACTCCACCCTCTGTGATGACGCTGACTCGGCGACGCCTATGCCGGCCGTGTGATCCATCGCCCCCGCATCCAAGGCCAACTCCATCACCAAAGTCTCCAACGCTAGGGACTACGAGGAAGAATTGATCCTCCAGCTCCTCGACTACAACTCGGGGTCGGAATCTCCAGATGAGATCTACTGCGCTGTCCACCATGCCATCTACATGGCGAACGACAACGAGCCACCGGTGGACCCTTTCACCATCTCTATCCCGCCAACAGCAACCGCCGACGAGATCGAGCGGCACCGAGTAATAATCATGCCACGGGAGTACGACACCAACGGCCTCCCTCTATACTCAACTCCGATGGACAATGTCATCGCGATCCAGGCCATGGTCGCTAACCTGAACCCTATTGGAGATGGTGCGATCTAGATCAAATATGATCAGGCCCTGCTTGCCAAAGAGGTCGAGCAGCAGACCGCGGGGTGGGACTCGCATGAGCGGGTCTATTCCTGATCCAGCAATAGAGGGCAGCATCGTCCAATCGCCTAGGCGAATGGACAGTCGCCAACCTTGCCAACTGTTTGCCCCAGAGCCCCGGTCACAACAACTGGTGGTTGCCAACCCCACTATCTCCACCAACAATCCACGACCCCAGTACAATGCGGTCGCCGCCAACGGCCAGCCTGTTGATGCACATGGCCACATCATCAACACACAGGCATTGCGAGCTCATCAGCCGTACGACCTTTGCCACACACTCTCCAACCGCGGTGACCTTAGTCGGGTTGGACCACCGTGCTTCGGACCGATGGTACGAGGCGAATATTACCCTCCAAACTTTTGAGGGCCAAAGGACATCGAGAAGTACGACCCCACGCTTGATCCCAAAGTATGGATCGACACCTACCTCATGGCGATGGGGATCACCAGCCAAACAAGCTGCTGGCCACTCGCTACCCCCTCCTGATGATGGAGCGTGCGAACCACCAGTGGATCAACACCCTCCTAGAAAACAGCGTTGACTCCTGGGAGAAGATGCGCGAGGCCTTCATAAAACACTTCGAAGTCTCCTAGTAATGTTCCACCATGATCGAAGACCTAGAGCGATGCGTCTAGGGTCCTAGCGAGTCGACCGACAATTGGGTCCAGCGCTAGCAGGACCTGTGGATAAATCCACGAGCATCCACATAGACACGGTCATCCACTGCTCCAAGAATGCGTGTTGATACGAACACTTGGTCGCCAAGATTTACTGAATGCTTGACAACATCCTTGACCTCTTTGAGATCGCCAAGCGCTACTTAGAAGAGGACCCAATCTAGGAGTCCGATGACGAGTTGGGCAGAAGACGCCACACAGGCGGTCAAACCGATGGCCATAGCCGCGAACTCCACTATACCAACACTCGTCAGGCGACTAAGCGCCACAACAACGGGAGAAATGACTTTGTTGCCAACACCAGCTACGGACCACGCGACCCAAATAACTACCGCCATGAGTGGAACAACCCACGTGGAAATATGGCGGCTCGGCCGAAATTCTACCCCGCCTCCCTATTGAATCAACCATGTGTCTAATATAGTAGGGAAGGCAAACCTGCCACCCACACGACCATCGACTGCCACCCTCTCAAAGATATTGAGAAGGCACGACGCACCAGGGAGAACCCGCACCCCGATCAGCAGTGTGACAACGCCAATGGTGGCACGTTCAGAAACTGCGACGCGAGAAGAAAGTAATCACCCACGTTGTTGACATCAATGCGATGCAGTATGTCGACATACCACGCTGGCTAAATTGGTCAGAGCAGAGCATCACCTGGAGCCGCAAGGATCATGCGCCCAGGATCGAATATCCAGGACGAGTCACCCTGGTCGTCAAGCCCAAAGTGGCTGACTACTGGCTGCCAAAGACTGATGGATGGAGGAATCTCCATCAACATCATGTACTGGATACGTTCAGGCGACTACAGCTCCCGCAGTTGACCCTCTACATTTTCCACAGCATAGTCCCAGACCGGAAGGCATACCATATTGGGAAGGTGACGCTACCAGTCACCTTTGGCATGCTATCCAACTTCCACATGGAGCAGATCATGTTCGAGCTGGTGAACTTCATAAGCCTGTACCACTGTGTACTCGATAGGCAGGCGTTTGCCAAATTCATGGCAACCCCAAACTACGCCTATAACATGATGAAGCTTCTGGGGCCCCATGGCATAATCACCATGCGCAGGGACCCAGACATGGTTGTCGAGTGAGAAGAGAACAACGCCAAGATGGTTGACATGGTCATTGCAGAAGAGGCGCAACACGCTGAAATACTCACCAAATTGGCGAGCGGCCCCTATCAGGATGACCCTATAGTCCTGAAGAAGCCGATGATGACATGCTTCCTCACAAGCACCTTTGAAACGCCCATTCAGGCTACCCAATCCGAGCTTTCCCCTGGCGAGCCAAGCCAGCAGGGGACACCATAGGCAGACCTCATCTGCACATAGGGAAGCATGCTCAATGAGCCCCGTGAGAACCGTGATGCCCTATCCCGGGTCGTATCCGGCACACAAGGCGTTATAGAGGACCTCACTGAGCACAAAAAAAGCGCCAAACCAAAGGCTTGGCCTGACAAGCAACCACCATGACCCCGCAATGCAGAGCATCACCAATAACTCGCCGAAAAGGTACGACAGCTACTCACCATGGGTTCACTCGCCCAAATAAGTACTCCGACTGGTTGATGAAACTGTTCTTGGTGCTCAAGAAAAAACGGCACTCGGAGAATGTGTGTCGACTACAACAACCTCGTCTGAGCACAGCTTGCCCAGATCCATAGCTGTATCAACTTGCTGGGCAAGCGACACGATCGGAGGAAGCCACCCACTGCACCCGACGCACGCGGCAATTGCCCCCCGCAAATCAGTACATCGCACAAGTCTTACACTTCACTCCCCACCTTGTACAACAAATTGTGTACCCCTCCCCCATCCAATGAATAAAATCTATTGTTCTATAAATCGTGTTCATCGCCATGTCTTGTGCCAATCACACTCGTAAACGCATATATGTTACACCTGTCGTCAACCCTTGGGAGAGTGACTCGACACAGCCAAGTAGTGCAGTACAAGGGTATCAGGTAAACCCAAGCTTTGTGTTGTCCATGAAAAACGCCCAAGCGAGAGCCCCCATCGGAGTCGCCTTGCTCGACTGGCTCACCGGGCAAAGACAACCGGTCGTTCTTCTCACAGCACTCTGTCTCCGTCATCCTCGGATGCAGCGACTCAAACAGTGAAGTAGCACGCTCACGGACTCATGGCAACACGGAACCATAATCGCCTTGCAAAAACACCAAGTAAAGAGCTTGCCTTGGAGTCGCCCAGCGACTGGCTCCCCGAGCCAGGAGGGATTACGCGCTACACACAAACAATGCAACAAAAGTCCTTCTACCTTAGGATTAACGCCTCAAAAAGCTAAAGTACCACGCTCGGGTACTCGTAAAAAACAAAAACGTACACATCCACGGAAAAAATCCAAGTATAGCAGGTCCTTTGGGGTCGCCACACGAATGGCTCCACGAGACATGAGAAGTTGACAATGATCTACCCAAACAGCTCGCACACACATATATTATTAGTCATGCGCGTGCAAACTCAAACCAACCTTCTCGGGGACGAGCTACCCCCGACGCACTGAAATATCAACATAATAACACAAACAAACAGTCACGGATCATTACCACATCAAGGAAAAATACAATGCATTTATAATAACATCAAGTCTTTACAAAGCCAGTCGGCACTAACCCTATTACATGGTCAGACCTCTCACTTTGCAGGTTTTGACACCGAAGCACCACCCATTCCCTTATCCACCTCGACGGGCTTGGTCGGATATGTCAATAGCTCCTTCACAATCGCCGACCGAAACGGGCGCTCTGAGGGGAGGTCGTGATGCTCTGGCTCAGTGTCGCCTAGGGCCACCTGCGTCGCCTGGTAGGGCAGGAGGTCATTCATCGACAGCACCCGCTCCTCATACGGGGCAGCCTTCGATTGCAAGGTGAGAACATCAGCGGCCTCCACCATCCTAGTCATCGACGGATACCCGCTAGTGACATCGTCAAGGTCGAAGTATTCCGATAAATGGGCGAGCCCGAGACTTAGCTCCGTAGTTGACCTGCATGAACCTTGAGGGTATTACCTCGGTCGGAGTAATGTTCTGGAGTGTAGGGTTCGCAGCATAGAAAACAAAAAATTTCCTACGATGTGAACTATATATCAAGATCTATCTACTAGATACAAACAACGGGCGGATGTATATCCGTAGAGAACATACCCTTGAAGACCGACAAAGCTTAACGAGTTCAACTCGTGGTTGATGTAGACGATCTCTTGCCGATCTCAAGATCGAGAGGAAGTCCTAGCGCCTCAAATCAGCAGCGCATCCGTGCTCGCACACACATTCGAGGCACCGAGCAACCTCCGCCTCCTCGCTCCAGCGATGCAGCGGAAGCACAACTCTTTCTTGGCGAATAGCCACCGGGAACATGTATCTCGCTAGTCCGAGACCATGGGGGATAAATTCTAGAGGGGGAGAGAGATCCTTCACGAGGAGGTGTGTGAGACAAGTGAGGAGGGGGGCTCCTTTTATAGGAGGAGGGGGGAACCCCAAGGGGGTGGCCGGCGCATGGGGGCTTCCCCCTTGCCCTCCCCTCTTCATGTGGGTGGACACTCCACTCACAAATCTCCTTTAAATTCCCTCCACTCAAAAGTCCACTCAAATTCCCATTAAATTTCCACCAAATTTAATGCAAACTCTCATTAAATAAAACTCTTTTATTTTATTCAGAATTTTGTCAATTACTTTAATGACAAACATTCACAAATAACCCCTTGCTAGAATTCTATTTCACATGCATAACCACTTTATGCAATTTCACCCGAAAACCTGTTTCGGTATCTAGTGAAATAAATTCCTGCGCTTGTTCATTCTTTCGGCATGAAACATTTGCTCCAATTGGATGTCGGTGTCTCTTAAGTGTGTCACCCTACGGTTCGTGAATAATGCGGACATGATCGAGACCCCTCTCGGATCAATAATCAGAAGCGGGATCTGGAGACCCATACTGACTCCCACACATTCAACGATGACTTTCTTGTGATCGTCGGAACCTTTTACGCTAGTATCTTAATCCCTTTGTTTCACGATATATTACATGTCCGAGATTCGATCATCGGTATCTCCATACCTAGTTTGATCTCGTTACCGACATGCACTCTTTTCTCATTCCTGTGATATAACATTCTAGTGATCAAATCACTTGCTTGCAAGCTAATCAATGTGATATCACCGAGAGGGCCCAGAGTATATCTATCCGTCATCGGGATGAACAAATTCCACTCTCGATCCATGAGCCTCAACATAACACTTTATTAGTTCTGAATCCATCTTTATAATCACCCTGTTACGGTGTGACGTTTGATGTTATCAAGAAACTCTTCCGGTGTTAGTGATTGACATGATCTCATGGTCTAAGGATTAGGATCACTTCGTAAGTTGTTATAGCAATATAAACTCAATGACTTTGATCGTAATGCTATACTTCGGATGAATGTTCATCACACCATTACACTAATGTTGTGATCCCGTTATTAACAACATCCAATGTCCATGATCAGGAAACCTTGATCATCTTGTTAATCAACGAGCTAGTTTATGAGAGAGGCATAACTAGGAACTCTCTGTTTGTTTATTAAACACACATGTATTAACGTTTCCGTATTAATACAATTATAGCATGCAAAATAAACATCTATCATATACTTGGAATACACATAATAAACACTTTATTATTGCCTCTCAGGGCATATTCCCTTCAGTCTCCCACTTGCACTAGAGACAATAATCTAGTTACATAGTGATAAATCTAACACCCATTGAGTTCTGGTGTTGATCATGTTTTGCTCTAGGGAGAGTTTTAGTCAACGGATCTGCTACATTGAGATCCGTATGTACTTTACAAATCTTTATATCTCCATCCTTGACATGCTCGCGGATGGAGTGAAACCGGCGCTTAATATGCTTGGAATGCTTGTGAGACCTTGGCTCTTTGGCATTGGCAATGGCACCATTGTTGTCACAATAGATCACCATTGGGTCCAACGCGTTTGCCACCACTCCTAGTTCGGATATGAACTCCTTCATCCAAACTGCTTCCTGAGCCGCTTCTGAAGCAGCAACATATTCGGCCTCCGTTGTTGATCCCGCTACCACAGGTTGTTTGGAGCTCCTCCAACTAACCGCTCCGCCATTCATGAGAAATACGTATCCGGATTGAGACTTAGAGTCATCCGGATCGGTGTCAAAGCTAGCGTCGACATAACACTTAGCGACGAGCTCTTCTTCACCTCCGTATACAAGAAACATATCCTTAGTTCTTCGTAAGTACTTAAGGATATTCTTGACCGCTATCCAGTGTTCCGAACCTGGATCCGATTGATACCTACTAGTCAAACTAATAGCATGTGCCACATCCGGTCTTGTACATAGCATGGCGTACATTATAGAGCCTATGGCTGAAGCATAGGGGACTTTGTCCATTATCTCTCTTTCTTCCGCCGAAGCCGGACTTTGAGTCTTACTCAATGTCTTGCCTTGCAACATAGGTAAGAACCCCTTCTTACTTCCGTCCATTTTAAACTTCTTTAAAATCTTATCAAGGTATGTACTTTGCGATAGCCCTATTAGGCGCCTAGATCTATCTCTATAGATCTTTATGCCTAATATGTATGACGCTTCACCTAGGTCCTTCATTGAAAATTTGCTGTTTAGATAACTTTTAACACTGTTTAAAAGATCTATATCATTTCCGATCAATAATATGTCATCCACATATAATATCAGAAATGCCACATTGCTCCCACTCACTTTCTTGTAAATACAAGCTTCTCCATAAGTTTGGACAAATCCAAACTCTTTGATCACCTCATCAAAGCGGAGATTCCAACTTCGTGATGCTTGCTTCAATCCATAGATGGATCGCTGAAGCTTGCACACCTTGTTAGCATCCTTAGGATCGACAAAACCCTTTGGTTGTATCATATACAACTCTTCTTCAATATTACCATTGAGAAACGCGGTTTTGACATCCATCTGCCATATCTCATAATCAAAATATGCAGCAATTGCTAACATAATCCTAACTGACTTTAGCATCGCTACGGGAGAGAAAGTCTCATCGTAGTCAACTCCTTGAATTTGTCGAAACCCCTTTGCGACAAGTCGAGCTTTATAGACGGTCACATTACCATCAGCATCAGTTTTCCTTTTGAAAATCCATTTGTTCTCCACGGCCTTTCGGTCGTGAGGTAATTCCACCAAGTTCCAAACTTGATTTTCATACATGGATTCCATCTCGGATTTCATGGCTTCTAACCATTTGTTGGAATCCGGGCTCATCATCGCTTCTTCATACGTCGCAGGGTCATCATTTTCATCAACCATGAAATTCATGACAGGATTTCCGTACAGCTCGGGAGCTGCACGCGTCCTGTTTGACCTGCGAGGTTCGGTAGTACTCTCTTTCGGAGTTTCATGATCATTATCATTAGTTCCCTCTTCAATAGGTGGAGCCAACTCCGGAACAACTTCCGGCGCTGCGCTACTCGCCATACTTTGAAGAGAAGGTTCCACAACCTCTTCGAGTTCTACCTTCCGACTACTCACACCTTTCGCGAGAAACTCTTTCTCTAGAAAGGATCCATTCTTGGCAACAAAAACCTTGCCCTCGGATCTGTGATAGAAGGAATACCCAATAGTTTCTTTAGGGTATCCTATGAAGACGCATTTTTCCGCTTTGGGTTCGAGTTTATCCGGTTGAAGTTTCTTCACATAAACATCGCATCCCCAAACTTTAAGAAATGACAGCTTAGGTTTGTTTCCAAACCACAATTCATACGGTGTCTTTTCAACGGATTTAGATGGTGCCCGATTTAAAGTGAATGCAGCAGTTTCTAGTGCATAACCCCAAAATGACAACGGCAAGTCCGTCAGAGACATCATAGATCGAACCATATCTAATAAAGTACGATTACGATGTTCCGACACACCATTTCGCTGTGGTGTTCCGGCAGGTGTGAGTTGTGAAACAATTCCACACTCTTTCATGTGAGTGCTAAACTCGTAACTTAGATACTCACCTCCACGGTCGGACCGTAGAAATTTGATCTTTCTATTACGATGATTTTCCACTTCATTCTGAAATTCCTTGAACTTTTCAAAGGTTTCAGACTTGTGTTTCATCAAGTAGATATAACCGTAGCTACTCAATTCATCCGTGAAATTAACAAAATAACGATATCTACCTCGCGCCGACACACTCATTGGACCACATACATCAGAATGTATGATTTCCAATAAATCTGTCGCCCGTTCCATTGAACCGGAAAACGGCGATCTAGTCATTTTTCCCATAAGGCATGGCTCACATGTATCAAATGATTCATAATCAAGTGATTCCAAAAGTCCATCCGAATGGAGCTTCTTCATGCGTTTAACGCCAATATGACCTAGACGGCAGTGCCACATATATGCGGATATACCATCATTAAGTTTAATCCTTTTAGCATCAACATTATGAATATGTGTAACATTATCATCGAGATCTAATAGAAATAAACCATTCATCATCGGTGCATGACCATAAAAGATTTCATTCATATAAATGGAACAACCATTGTTCTCGGATTTAAATGAATAACCACTTTGCATCAAACACGATCCAGATACAATGTTCATGCTCAGTGCAGGCACCAGATAACATTTATTCAAGTTTATAACTAATCCCGACGGCAAGTGGAGAGGCAGCGTTCCGACGGCGATCACATCAACGCTTGATCCATTGCCGACACGCATCTTGACCTCACCCCTTGCTAGCGGTCGCTTGTTTCGCAGCCCCTGATTCGAGTTACAAATATTAGCAACTGAACCGGTATCAAATACCCAGGTGCTACTGCGAGCACTAGTCAAGTACACATCAATAACATGTATACCATACATACCTTTGTTTGCCTTGCCGGCCTTCTTGTCTGCCAGATACTTGGGGCAGTTGCGCTTCCAGTGGCCAGTCCCCTTACAATAGTAGCACTCGGAATCAGACTTAGGTCGAACTCGGGGTTTCTTTTCAGGCGCGGCAACAGGCTTGCCGCCCTTACTTCCCTTCCATTTTCCCTTCTTGTCTTTCTTGAAACCAGTGTTCCTATTGATCATCAACACTTGATGTTCCTTTTTGATCTCCACTTCTGCAGTTTTAAGCATTGACAGAAGCTCGGGGAGAGACTTCTTCATGCCTTGCATATTATAGTTCATCGCGAAGCTCTTATAGCTAGGTGGCAGAGACTGCAGAACACGATGGATGCCTAAGTCAATGGGAATCGATATTCCCAAGGACACAAGCTTATCGGCGTAACCTGACATCTTGAGTACATGCTCACTAACGGAGCTGTGCTCTTCCATCATGCATCTAAAGAACTTTTCTGAAGCGTTGTAGCTTTCTACAGCAGCATGTGTGTCGAAAATCATTTTCAACTCACCGATTGTATCAAATGCATTGCCGTTTTCGAAACGCTTTCGAAGTTCCGGCTCTAGCCCATACAATATGCCGCAATGAACTAAGTTGTGGTCCTCCTGACGAGTCTGATAGACACTCTTCTCCTCGTCAGGGGCATCATCTAAATGTGGGGGGCCTAACGGCGCTTCTAGCACATATTGCTTTTGTGCAGCAGAGAGGAGAATCCTCAAATTCATGGCCCATTCGGTAAAGTTGCTACCGTTCGTTGCTAGTTTCTCTTTCTCCATGAACACATTGAAATTAAAAGCAGGTGGTGCCATCTACAACAGAATTTGTAAAGTTTAGACTAAGTGTATGATAGATTGAGTTCAACTAATCTATATTACGAATGAACTCCCACTCAAAAACGACATCCCTCGTGCCTTTTTGGTGATTACATGAACCAAATCCACTACACCAAGTCCGATCATCACGTGAGTCGGTATAGCTTCAAAGGCGAGCATCAAATGGGCATCATATCAACTATATGACTCATGCTTAACCTTTCGGTCCGTGTTCCGAGGCCATGTCTGTACATGCTAGGCTCGCCAAGTTAGAACCTTAGTATTCGCGTGTGTAACTGTTTTACACTCGAAATATGGTCGTGGATCCAAGAACACCCGATCATCACGTGATGTCTTGGAGCGACGAAAACATAATCGGTGCATACTAAAGGAAGAACACATTCTTATCTTGATATTTAAATGAGGGATCATCTTATTATGCTAACAAAGCGCTAAACAAGCAATATAAGATGCTATCAAACATCATGTGTTTATTAGTGAAATTATATGGTTCCCGCAGATGATCTCTATCATGTGCATCGTGGTATGATCACTATCATACCTATATGTGTAAATCCAAGGTCTATGGATTTTACACGCTATGTGTGTTGTAAGAGTATCATCTCATACTGGCCCCGCAAAAACCACTACTAGAAAATCGCGTTGTTTTTGTGCATTGCATCATCATGACCGCATGCTCATGTCATCATGCCACATTGCATTTGAGCATCGTCATCATCATGCATGGTTTTTGTCTAAACTATTTTCGAAAACGCCTAGTTTTGTTTTCTAAATACCCCGCCTTTATTTCAAATCCAAAACCCGGGTCTCCGGATTATTATGTTTCGTCTACCAACGGATTTCAAACGCCCCGTTTTAAATAATAAAATACTTATTTTATTTTTTAGGGGCAGCCGTACCGGGCCGATCCGACCCAGTCGGCCACCCCAGTTCAAAAACCCTACCTACCCTAGAACACCCGAAACCTATGCTACCAGATAACCTACCCATCCCCCCCTCCACCTCACCCTGACCAATCCCCTCTCGCCACCTCATCTCTCATCTCTCCTCCACCCACTCCCAGCCTGCCACCTCACCAACCCCCTCCCTTTTCCCTCCACCTCATCCCCACCTAATCCCTACTCCCTCTCTCACCCAGCGCCGAATCACCCCTGCCTCCACCAACTCCCACGCCACACCTCACACGCACGCTCCCGCTCGCCTCCTCGCGCAAGTTGCCTTGCTGCCGGCCCCCTCCCTCCGTGGCGCCCCTCCTCTCCCCTCGCCAGGCGCCACCGCTCGCCACCACCCTCTCCCCTAAGCGCCGCCCTGCACCGTGGTCGCCCCGCGCGCCGCTCCCCCCTCTCTCTCTCTCCTCCGTTCGCCACATCCCCCTCGTCCCGCGTCTCTGCCGCCTCCTTCCCAGGCACCGCCGCTGGCCGACCTCGTTCCTCTCTCCTCCCTCCTCTCGCCGTCCCGCTCTGCCTCCCCGAGCTCCCTCGCCGGCCCGAGCGCCTCCATTCCCGCTGCCGGCCGCGTGCCCCAGCACCAGCGCCGCCTTGGGCCTCCTCTTTGTCGGCCCCGTCGAGCCCGCCTCCCTCTCTGGACGCTGCTCCCCTCCGGTCGCGGGACCTGCTGTGCACCCCCCCGCGTCCCCATGGCGCCGCCCGCAGGAACTCCGTCGGCCCTCATCTTCTGCCGCCGCGGTTCCCTCACCACCTCCTCATGGTTGGCCCAGCCCGAAGGTCCTGTCCGCCGCCACCTCACGTCGCCCAGCGAGGCCGCGCCTCTCTGCATCGCCGGGTCACGCTCCCCAGTGCGCGCCTGCCTCCTCGTCTTGCCACGATCGCCCTGCTCCACTGGCATGGAGGCCCCGCCCTGTTTTGTTCCTCCCATGTCAATGCGTCTGGCGCCCCTTCTACATACCGATGTCGTCCATGCTTTTGGCTCCACTACGTGGTGTTGTTCAGGTGCAATCAAACAGGCACGCTATTGTGTTACGTGTGGCACTATATCCTGGTTTCTATCTTGGCCCTGTGATGTTGTCCATCGGGTGTTGATCTACCTCATCTACGTCGGCCTTTGTTTATGAACCCGAGGAGTGTTACCTCTCGAAGACCACACAATATTTTTTTTGACAAGATCTTCAACGACACTCGAAGTACAAGACCGATCCGATGCCGACCCAAGTTCTTCCTCCCGGACCGTCAAGATCTCCGTCACCAAACCCTCGCGGCCTTCCACACGGAACACCGAGAACTCCCCCCTGAACGCCAAGGTCGTCGACACGGATACGACATGAACTTCCCCTCGGACGCCAAGATCTACCTCTCGGACCCGAAGACCGCGATGATGTCGAACCAAGATCCCCATCGGACAATATCGTCACCAAGACCGGCCCATGTTGAGATCCGAAGACCGACCCCGGAGTTCGAAGACCGACCCTCCCGAAGATCCGAAACCCTGAGACCAACCCCGAACCCTCGGCGAACCCCAAGATCGTCGAACCCTAATGTGTGACCCTGATCCGAGCCCCTATTTTTATAAATGCCATCTATATAAATTGTTGCATATTAAATTGTCATACTCGCATGCATATTGTCATGTGGTTTGGGGGCCTTATGCCGATTCACCTAAATTAAATATGGGGTCCATATGCGGACTTTTCTAGTCTTATATTGGTCCCATTTAAATTTGTGCATCGAACCGGTGTTATATTTTGCCTTGTTAAGACAACAATTAAATTGCGGGGTAGTTAAATAACTCGAACCTAATAATAAATGTCGGGACCCCGGTTCCGCTTAATATGACCTAATCGCATCGCACCTTTGCCATGTCATACATCATACATGCATCATGCCCGATCTTCTGTCGTAGTAATAAATAGTGCCTCCGGTGTTTGTGCTAGTGTTGTGCTTCTTCACAGATTAGGCCGATGAGTTGATGCGAGTGTCGACCCGATCTTCGGATGAATCTTCGGCAATGTTTTCAGGCGAGCATCCCTTCCCCTTCTACCTATTTTGCATTTATAGTCTTTATTTCCTCCTGTTGATCTATTGCTATCTGTGTTGCGATGCTCTAGTTTTTCGTACCCGTGATATCCCTTGCAGCCTTATATTTCCTTGGACACATCCTATTACCTGTTGTTTGGTAGATAGTTGGACCTGCGCGTCGTAGTCGCTTGCTCAAGTGCTGTTGCGTGTCGTCAGTACCACAGTTGTTGGAGTATTGCCGCATGTTTAATGTTGGATATGATCATGGCTTTAATTATTGTTTAATAACTAAAATTGAAGTAGGTAAATGCAGAGGCACAGGTGGGCAATAGATGTTATTTGGTTGTTAACCGTCCACTTGTGTCCCGTAGGACCCCGAGTACTTGATACCTGTTCCTTGAATATTCGCGCTATCCACATCCGGGAGGATTATGGGACCCCCCTGAGCCAGAGCTTGATTCATTCTTATTTCTTGGGGCCACAAACTAGTTTGAGGTTTTATTTACTATCCTGTACTTATGCCATGCTTTACTGCTTTATTTAAATTGTGCGAGGTACTGCACCTGTACTGTTTAGGGAAGCGGAGTGTTTTCGCGGTATCGACAAGCCCAGTCACATTTTCAGGTTCCCAGTCGTTTACAGCCACTGACGCAAACCTTGAGTCCGTCTCGGAGTCAGCTAACTTCGTTGCGGGTAGCTTAATGGGGTGGCCCCCTGAAATATTTCTGAATCTGGTGATTGCTTTGTCGTGAATGCCTCGTTGGGTTTTGATTTGGTTTTTCCGAGGTTGATCGAGTGTGTGTTGCTATTTGTGCACCCCTGCAGGGTAAAACTTTCTGAAAGCCGTGTCCGCGGTTATGGACGACTTGGAGCACAGTATCTCGATCATAGACAACTATAACTAAAGTAGTGCTATAAATTTGCCTTTATAATGACTAGTAATCAGCTTCACTATAATGGAATGGCTAAATAAAACTGCCAACAATTGCTTGTTTGGGTTGTCGCTTGCTACCATTGTATCTGACTAGTAAGTATTGTAACTATAACGGAATGGCTAAATAAAAGTACCAACAACTGCTGGGTTTGGGGATATCTCATGCTAATTCTATCTGACTAGTAAGTGTCGCAACTATAACGGAATGGTTAACTAAAAGTGCCCACTGCTTATTCTATCAGGATGACTATCTATACCTGACTAGTAATTGCTGCAACGATAACTGAATAAATAAAACTGCCAACGGTGTGAGTTCCTCGGTTGACTTCCTCGTCTGGTCTCGAGGGGGAAATACCAGGAGGGGTATGCTTGGGGGTAGTATCAGGTTGGTTCCGGATAGGTCTTTCTCTTATCCCTCTCTGATAGCCGCTAGTGGTATCGAGTCTCTATAGGTTGTTTAGTGCATGCTGCCGCTGCCGCTTCAGTCCACCACACCTATGTAGGCGAGGACCGCCGAATTCTAGCCTCGCCGTGTACTGGCCTCAGTACTGACCGCTCTCTCTTTTTCCTTTGCCCTTTGTCGGCACCCCTTTTGTTTAAGCAGGTTTTGAGATCGACGTCGTTAGCAGGGTTACCCTTCCGGCTTGTCCTGGGCAGGGTTATGGACGCCATTGGTTATTCTTCAGGGCTCTTAGCTCAATTTGCATCTTGTCCGTACTCGGACGCTATGTCGTTTTAAAGGTGATTTGGATCTTTGTATTGTATATCTGTATTCTTGACTCTTTGAGTCGTGTTGTATATATATCTGTTCTGTGGGTCACATCGAGGACTGTTGTGTAATGTTATTACTTCGTTTTCCACCCGCACGCAAGTGCCCGGTGGGCACCTTTGAATCGTTTCTATGCGGGTTTGGCGGGGAGCGCTGAAACTTGCATAGGGACGATTCTGAGGGTGTTACACATACTTCTACTTACAACACTACCATATCATAACACTAGCCCAGCAACAATCTAAACTAGACGCCTCTAATTTATCCATTGCAAGTTTTACGTGGCTTAGGGCTTTCGAGATAGAACCGTTCTTACCTACAAACATGAACCACAACGAGGATAATCAAATTGTTGACAACTCGCTTGCAAAATAGATATTGAATATAGTAGGAGAGACAGACACCCGCTAGCCACTTATGCAAACTAGTTGCATGTCAAGCGTGGAACAGGTCTCATGTGCGAGGACATGTAAAGTTTGTCCGGGCCGCTTCATCCCACTATGTCACCAATATCAAAAATTACAACAAAGGAGCAACAACATGATCATCATCGCCCACATACTCATATGTGTACTACCCGTGTAAAGTATCTACGCATAGTTCCGGCTCTGATACCACTGTAGGGTTCGCAGCATAGAAAACAAAATTTTTCCTACGATGTGAACTATATACCAAGATATATCTACTAGATACAAACAACGGGCGGATGTATATCCGTAGAGAACATACCCTTGAAGACCGACAAAGCTTAACGAGTTCAACTCGTGGTTGATGTAGACGATCTCTTGCCGATCTCAAGATCGAGAGGAAGTCCTAGCGCCGCAAATCAGCAGCGCATCCATGCTCGCACACACGTTCGAGGCACCGAGCAACCTCCGCCTCCTCGCTCCAGCGATGCAGCGGAAGCACAACTCTTTCTTGCCAAATAGCCACCGGGAACATGTATCTCGCTAGTCCGAGACCATGGGGGATAAATTCTAGAGGGGGAGAGAGATCCTTCACGAGGAGGTGTGTGAGACAAGTGAGGAGGGGGGCTCCTTTTATAGGAGGAGGGGGGGAACCCCAAGGGGGTGGCCGGCGCATGGGGGCTGCCCCCTTGCCCTCCCCTCTTCATGTGGGTGGACACTCCACTCACAAATCTCCTTTAAATTCCCTCCACTCAAAAGTCCACTCAAATTCCCATTAAATTTCCACCAAATTTAATGCAAACTCTCATTAAATAAAACTCTTTTATTTTATTCAGAATTTTGTCAATTACTTTAATGACAAACATTCACAAATAACCCCTTGCTAGAATTCTATTTCACATGCATAACCACTTTATGCAATTTCACCCGAAAACCTGTTTCGGTATCTAGTGAAATAAATTCCTGCGCTTGTTCATTCTTTCGGCATGAAACATTTGCTCCAATTGGATGTCGATGTCTCTTAAGTGTGTCACCCTACGGTTCGTGAATAATGCGGACATGATCGAGACCCCTCTCGGATCAATAATCAGAAGCGGGATCTGGAGACCCATACTGACTCCCACACATTCAACGATGACTTTCTTGTGATCGTCGGAACCTTTTACGCTAGTATCTTAATCCCTTTGTTTCACGATATATTACATGTCCAAGATTCGATCATCGGTATCTCCATACCTAGTTTGATCTCGTTACCGACATGCACTCTTTTCTCGTTCCTGTGATATAACATTCTAGTGATCAAATCACTTGCTTGCAAGCTAATCAATGTGATATCATCGAGAGGGCCCAGAGTATATCTATCTGTCATCGGGATGAACAAATTCCACTCTCGATCCATGAGCCTCAACATAACACTTTATTAGTTCTGAATCCATCTTTATAATCACCCTGTTACGGTGTGACGTTTGATGTTATCAAGAAACTCTTCCGGTGTTAGTGATTGACATGATCTCATGGTCTAAGGATTAGGATCACTTCGTAAGTTGTTATAGCAATATAAACTCAATGACTTTGATCGTAATGCTATACTTCGGATGAATGTTCATCACACCATTACACTAATTTTGTGATCCCGTTATTAACAACATCCAATGTCCATGATCAGGAAACCTTGATCATCTTGTTAATCAACGAGCTAGTTTATGAGAGAGGCATAACTAGGAACTCTCTGTTTGTTTATTAAACACACATGTATTAACGTTTCCGTATTAATACAATTATAGCATGCAAAATAAACATCTATCATATACTTGGAATACACATAATAAACACTTTATTATTGCCTCTCAGGGCATATTCCCTTCATGGAGAACCGTGTGAACGCACGTCGATGATGCTGTTGCGGCATTCAACACCGAGTTCCTGCATAGTTCAGCGGTGAAGTCCCACACGGTGGGTTGCCTTGGCCTACAATATCTGCAAAGTCAGATCGCATCACATCAAGTTCACGCTCGCACCGACCCACTCGGGGACTTCCCCCGTTAATAGATATCAAAAAAATAAGCACTCACCGAGGAGTTGATGGAATCTCGCCTTGACAAATTACTCCAAATTGGAGAGCTTTTCCTGCAGATCCACGATGATGGAATTGGACGCCTCACGGTCTGAATCTGCTGGTGTGGTTGCCGCTCTCGCCTTCTCCTCTGCTTTGGCAAGTGCGGTCTTCATCGACTCAAGCTCAGTGACTGGCACGTAGCCTTCACGCACCTTCTCCACTGTGGTAGTTCGGTTCTCTACACAATGATCACAACCTTTAGCACTTGGGTCGCAAGTCAACTACAACAACTCAAAACAGAGACAGACCCACCAAAGCTTTCAGTCGGCGAGCCTCCTCCTCCTGCGCTGCCCCCAACCCCTTTTCCATCTAATGTATCGCGGATCGTCGGTCGGTCGCCTCGGCCTACAACACAACAATGAAAATATTATCAGTAAACTCTTCACAGACTCGACTCACTAATTTCCAGCAACCTGACCTTCGGGGACTGGGGAATGAAAAATTCTAAGTGCCCAGTCGCTAAAATTTAGCAATTGGACCCTCGGGGACTGGGATTACCTGGTTAGCCTCACCTAGAAGGTGATGCAGTTCGATAGCGTCTATGGAGGATGTCGGAGCCGTCCCATCTCTTGGGTGGTGTGACACTAACTCAGCGTGGTCGTCAATGACCTCGGGCACAGCGGGCGACTGCACACCCACGACCTTCATGATGAACCACGGGAAGGTGGCATACTTCACCGTAAACGCTTCAGTCGCCACCGAAGCCGCCTTGATGGGAGGATCTACCTCCATGATGATGTTGCTCTCGCTGAGCGGCTTCTCTTGCTGAGGCATTGGCGTTTCAACCTCGGTTGCCATTGCTACGCCCGTTGCTGGAGGGTCGACATTCTTGTTTTTGGTGCCCACCTCGGGCGTGTTGGCGGATCCATCCTTCCTCTTCATGGAAGGTTCTTCCGCAATCTCAGCGGGCTCGGCCGGGAGCTTCACCACCATGGCCCGTTTAATCTTCTTTGGGTTGCCCCTACGAAAAGATGGTAGTTGGCGACTCATAAATTCCGAACAAACATGCAAAACTTAAAAGATGAAGGCAATTACACTTACTTGACAACCGGGATGGCTCGCGGCCCAGTGGTGATGTGCGCGGGTTTTTCCAGTTCTGTCCTGATGGGCCACGACAGCCCCATCTCTAGCAGGCTCGTCTAGCGCTGCTGCTTTGGCAGAACCTTCGGTTCAGCCGCGGGCTAGGATGGCATCGGAGATCTCCTGGAGCTTTCCTCCGCGATGACCTTCGGGTCGCTATCTCCTTCGTCAAGACTGCAACTGGCCTCAGTCTCGCGTCACTTTTGGCCATGCGTCTTATGAGTCACCGAAAGCCGTTCGCGCTCCTCCTAGGCGATCTCCTTTTCTTCCTCCTCTTCGGCTGAGGAGTCTCCCGCTTCTTTGTGAAGAAGCTCCTGTGGCATCTCCTAGTCTATAAGAGGCAACCAGTGCTCCAAGATTTTGAATGTTTGCAAGCAATTGCATCAGTTAAGTAAATTCATGGGATACAACTAAAAAAGAAACAATGGAAATTACTAACTGTGGGTGCCGTCATCTCGTCCAGCCTATACAGGGCGAATCCGTCGGACATGCTGGCATAGGTTGCCTTCGTGATTTTCCTTAGGGCCGCGACATAGTCTTCTGCAAACCACTATGTCGGGTTCGACCTCGACGGGTCGAAGGGCCCGGTGTACTCGCACATCAGGGTCGGACGGTTCATCAAAGGAACCATCCACCGACTGAGCCAGCAGTTGAAGAGATTGACCATCTTCAGCCCCTCCTCCTCCATCTCGATCATCCGGGCAATCATCTCCATGACGAACACCTTATGCGAGCGAGGCAGCTCCTTCACCGACAGCCGCTGTGGGTTGCTCCGCTCTGTCGTATACGTCGAGATCGCCACCTCTTGGGCTAGGGTTGATTCTCTGGTGTAGAACCAGGATTTATTCTAGTCGCGGGCCGCCTTCTTCGGCAGCATCAACTTAAATAAATTGGCGTTGGGCTTCACATGGAAGGTGATGTTGCCCGCTGCTAATAGGGGCTCGTTCTTCCCCTCACGAGTGTCCCAGCCATGTAATAGCTCAAGCCAGAGGGGGGAGTAGGGGTAGCACCCTAAATATGATTTGCAGAAAGCGACGAAGACCCTGATCTTCTCGATACTGTGAGGCCCTAGATTGGAGGGTTTGATTCAATAAAAATGGAGGAAGCGCCTGAAGAAGAGAGAGGTGGGGAAACCTATCCCACACTCTAGGTGACTGATGAATGAGATGAATTCGCCAGGGTGCATCTTGGGCTCGCTCTCGCCGGACGGTGGATCTCGCTAGTTTCCCTTGGTGAGGATCCCTGCGTCCTGAAAGGACTATAGGACAGCTGTGGTGCACTTTGATTTGGACCATGACGGTGCCATGAGGATGGGCTCGCGGAGATATGAGGTTTGGATTAGAGGCGGGTGCGAATGCAGAAGAAAGAAATAATGAGGAAGGTGCAATGAGATCCTTATTTCCCTCTGCCGCTCTCCCTTTGTAGCGCCATGCCCTAGTAATCACGGGATTAGCCGTTGCTTCGTGGTAAATCCGTTGAAGTTACCACTAGAAATTAACTAGCGGCTAGTTTAACCATGCTGATGGTCCAACTTCGGCCAAATTGGCCACTCTCTTATACCAATCGCTCATTCCAAACGATTGAGCAATGAGACTAGAAGAAAAACGATTCGCCAAAGCTACGAATAAAGATCAAAGGCTTCTCCATTCATTGGAGGAGTTTGTCACTAATTCGACTAGGCATCCACCTGGACTCGCCTACTCCGACTACCAAGTTGACTCCTATGCCGAATCCTCGCATTCGGGGACTACTGATGGGGATATGACAATCGAGGTATCCATAGAGGAAGGAAACGACTGGACCAAGACAATGTCGAGCGGGCCAGCAATGATGGCGACTGGAATAAAGGCCCTGATGAAGACAGACGACTGGACGTGAAGGCCCAAGACCGTAGCTAGGCCTAGGCAGATTAGGTCAAGATCTCAAAACCCTTACTGATTCGGCTGAGATCTTGTAAAACCCTAGTGAGGCACCCCTATATAAACCTCCCTAGGGTTACCATTGTACTCACGAGCTATTAGCTACCCCATCCTTGTGACTCGCTGCCCATACGCCAAGTTCGCCCACCTTGTAATCTCACTTGCCATTAATACAATCAAGCAAGAAGTAGGTCTTTACCCTACGGGGGGCGAACCTAGGTAAACCCTTGTATTGCCTTGAATCTCGATCCATGGATGGTTACTCGCTCTTGCCCTACTTCGACACAATTTCTACCCCTGGTAGCGACTGCTGTGGCCATTCCCACGACATCGGGAAGAAAATCAAAACGAGTGGAGTGATGATGCTGAACATGATTATGGTGTTGATTGGCCTAACTTCCCTCAACCCGGAGATGTAGATTACGTGGAGGTAAGAAAGTTGGCACCTAGGAAGAGTAAGAAGGCTGGCAAAGAAGATGCCTAATAATGTGTTGAACTCGAATCTATCTATGTATTTCGGTTAAATTATGGAGTTGTTCATGGGAATTGTCGGGCGAAACAAGCGTGTAGTGGTGTATAAGACAATCAGAGTTATTTCCCGTTCTTGTACTTATTCGTGCACTATCTTCTCCCACTCTCGTAGTGAAATGTACCGTGACTTGAGGTTTGGTTATGGCTGAAGTCACTTGTTGAAGCCGGAATTGTGGATGTTCCTCTAATATCTATACAATCGCATCACCAGGACCATGATTGCTTCTCCAATTCGATGGATGGTAGTGGCACAAACATAATTTACATAAGCGCTTAATGGGTGCGCCAGTCGGAATAAATCTCTACTTTTAGCATTACACTTATTAAAAGGATCTAAGCTGAAAAACAAGTTCTAAGCTGCTACAATCCACAAAGAAGCAATTTATTTCAGCTGCTGGACAACACCATGGAAACATAAACAGCAAAGGCAACAGATAATCCGAGATAATGAGGAAATTGTTTCCACTTTCTGGCCTAATATTGAGCTTGTCTATCTCACCAGCTTGCTTCTGCAACTAAGCCTGCACGCCTCCTCCCTGCTCCTGCATCTCCTGCATCTGGCGAAGCTCCCGAATCTCTCCCTCCAATGCACGAATCTGATCTTTCTTGTCCCACATAGCATCCGGAAGATCCTGAACAAGCTCTTTGTGAAAACCTGTCAGGGGATTTTTGATCCACACAAACTTTTCACATCCCGGTCTCCTCCCTTCATGCAAACAATCTAAGAAAACAAACAGAAAATTACATCACAATTCCTGGATCGGGATTACCAATTGCGCATAGCATAGGAAGTTACCGCTCTTATGCTGCAGTTGCTGAATTATCCTGCAGTATTTTTGTTGGTCCATGAAATCCATCATGGTATCTTCTCACCGCACAAACACAACATCTCAGGGTATTAATCGTAGGGCGTCTTCTGGTACCTAGTGGGCGCACCCGCCTGGTAGCGTTGAGCCAACCCTGATTCCGCCTGAGACAAGATGCATGAGCTGCAAGCCATGGGCGAGGGGAGCAAGGGCATAGGAAAGAGGGGACGACGGAGGAGCCTTGGATGTCAGAACAGTGGCACGGTGAAGCATGATTTATCCCACCTAATAAATCAAGGAGAATCCTACCGTCCCCATTGGGCTGACAGGTGGGTGCCTAACCTGCCGACTTGTCACCCAAAGATCATGCCTTCGTTGTTCAAAGGCCCTTTCACGTGCATTGACCGAAAATATTTGGCCTCATGCCCGCCTACATATCGCTGGGAGGCCTTTCTAAGTAGATAGACATATCCATCCACTCCAGCACTCTCCGTTGGTCTCGCCGCGGTGGATCCACCCTGAGATCCTATTGTCGTAGTATAAATAAGCCATGGTTTATTGATCCAAATGGCTACTCTACGTCTCCGAGCTCGTCCCCTCCTATCTGGAGAAGGAATGTTGTGGCATCGAGATCGAGCATGATCCGCCAGGTGCGATGGGGCTCGATCTTTGCCACCCTCATCCCCTTCATCATTGTTGATTCCGACGAGGAGGAGGATAGCGATGAAGCAATGCAAAACGCCATTTATGCCTCCTTAGGAAGGTCAAGCCACGGGCGGGAGTGGATGTCGCTGGGAAGGGCAAGGCAGGGTCACCAATCAGGGTGGACTCCGACGACAGTGGCATGATCTGGGTCTAGATGTTGTTTAGGTTGGTTGCAATTTTGGTTATGTTTAATGCGAGTACAATTATTGTAATGGGTTTGGCAATCTATAATGGGAAATGTGGATAGCTATGGTCAGCGCAATAACAAGTGTATGTGCTTCCACATTATAAATTGTGTTTGTGCCCTTTGCATGTGGCAGAATCCACGTAGATTTTGTTTAAACAAACCAGCAAAATCAGATTACAACCATCAGACAAACGAAGAAAGGAAGGCCTAAGATAGAGGAACGAACGATGAATTTTGTTCTCAGCATTCCTAGACACAAGTCAGAGTCCACAAACATGCTTCAGATTAGGCTCCTATTAGTTCAGACTTTAGACCACTTGGTCAACAAATACTATTACAATTAATAGTACGGAGCTCTATCTAAACAAACCTAGTTATCATACATATTCATTATCTTCCTAATCTAAGCCCAATGCCCTTCATTCTTTGATTCCAAGGTTTTAATCATCAGCGTCATTTTTGGCATCCTCCTTGCACTTGGTCAGTTCTTTCTCTACCTTAATCCTCATGAACCTCTCCAGATTGGTAGTTCTAACCTCGTGGACTTTCTTCTCATGCAGTTCAATCCTTGATGCAGTCAGGTCTTGCTCTGCTTTAGTCTTCAGGGCTAGCGCCACGTCCCTCTCCTCCACGATATTTCTAACCTTGTCTTGCACCCTCCTGAGATCACGGTGAAGCTTTGATGTGTCCTCATGGCCCATTAACCTCATCTCAACACTCTCAATAGCTTAGCTGACTATGCCTTCTTTCAACTCAACATTCTTATTCCATAGTTTATGTAGCAATTTCTGCATAGGTAGTGGCCACTCCGGATATACCCATTTGACAACGGCACAAATTTTGCATGGCCACTCTTCACCCTGCCCTTGACACTCTAAAAACCTCATGTCTGTGTTGCGTCCCTCGAATGCTACAAATTTAGCAGCCACAAGTCCATGTTTTTTACAACGGGGATGACTGTCTTCCTCCGCTAAACTGTGATAATCAGAGTCGTACAGCATCTTGACGGCATAACACATCAGACATGCATGAGTAATCAGAGTAGATCTAGCTCAAAATAGAGAAACCCCATAAAGAATCTAAATATGGCCATAAAATGATAGGCATGAGACAACTCACATCGCTTTCATCGACATTGTGATCTTCACACGTTTCCTTGCCGTCTCCCTGCGAAGCCATGACAAAAAGGAGGTGGCGGCAGGAGAGGTCGCTGGAGGCGCGCCACCTGCTAGCGGTTAAGGCAGTATAGTGGAGTGAAGACAGTGGCTTCAAGGGGAAGGAAGAGAATTAAAGGAGAACGCCAACCATACCAACAATGACTATTTTATCATGAAGAGATCTAACGTCTTCTGCACGGGGCACGGGGAACACGTGACACTGGCAGGTGGGAGCACACGCTATTATTAAGAAATATTACAAAACTACAACTATGATACATTCACACAATAAGTATGCTCTCCACACCAGAGTAGTATTGATTACGGCTTACATTTAAGCACAACATAAGTTCTACAACTCATGTCGGTCTTCTCGATGCAACTGCAGAAATTGATCTGCTTGGCTGGTCCAACACTGACATGGTACTTAGATGGCAAACAAAGGACCGACCTCATGTCCGTAAACTCCACCTCGCCCGACATCAGGTAGCTCGGTGCAACGGCTATCACATCCATTGTATCGGACGACAGCGGTTGTGCATGTGCCCACATCCTCACCGTGTACAGGGGCCAATCGCTTGAGACCGACCTGACGCATATCGGATAAACGATGGTGGGCCCATCTATGGTTCCTGGAACGCTAGCGGTGATGGTCAGGACAAAAACTGAGTCGTCCTCCCCCTGGGAAATGAGCCAGCGGCGTGCCGACTCAGGAAACGGCACCTGCTCTTGGAAGAGTTTGCTCTGGCCATAAGAGAACCTAATCACTTCGATCAGGTGATCCTCTGCAACCTGGACCACGAGCTCTACTAGCGGGTCGGTGTAGTTGTAGCCGGGCTCCGTGCAGCCGCACGGGCCATGCCGGTACGCAAGCTCGTGGCCGGGGAGCTCGTAGTAGGATTAATGGCGAAAGAATCTAGGGTGGAGCACACGATCGGGTACGTCGCTAGGATGTTGCGCGTGATGATATCCACATTCTCGGGTGCAACATGAAAGGAATATTCACGAGAGGCAATAATAAAGTGGTTATTATGCTATTCCAGGTTTATAATAGATGTGTATTTTCATGCTATAATTGTATTAATAGGAAACATTAATACATGTGTGATTTATAAACAGATAAAGGTTCCTAGTAAAGCCTCTCTTTATACTAGCTTGTTGATTAATGGATGATCAAAGGTTTCCTGATCATGAACATTGGATGTTGTTAATAACAGGGTCATATCATTGGATAATGATATGATGAACAAACACCCACAGTAGTTCTAGCAAAACAATCATGTCATCAAGTTTATATTGCTATCACATTCGCGGTAACTCAATGTCCTTATACAATGAGATCACATCAATCACTTTCACCGAAGAGTACTTTGATTCTATCAAAGGTCACATCGTAACAGGGTGATTATAAAGGTGTCATCGGGTATTTGGAAAGTGTTAGTTGAGGCTGATCATGAAGTATCCTCAGGCAATCCCTCACCGCCAGCGTAACAAGCAATGCTTCTTGGTCCATAAACCGTGGCCGAGATGACCCAGGCAGCTATTAGCTTGCTAGTGCGTGTTAACAAGATCAACGAGGTAAAAAACCATTTCACTCTTTTGGGTTCTGAGTGTTCATATACATCCCCTAGTACACGAGGTTACTGCCGAGTAAAGTATTTACTCGGTTGTAAGCTCAAAGCTGAGTAACATTTTCTTGGCTACTTGTCGGGACTCCATGTTAACATATTTAGTCAATCTGGATCTCATGTGTATAAGTTCCTTCTCCACAAGTCTCCTACAACTCTCACACCAAATGTTTTAAACTCTGATGTTCAAGTACCAGAAACTCACTGCTTATCACCGGGATCTCCTTGCCGAGGTGAAGGGCAGAGGTATGTTCTTTTTACTTGGCTTCTTTGTAATTGTACATTGTCCTGTTGTTCTAACTTTATTTCTGGTGTTTTCCCTTTTGTAGCCACAGCTCAAGCTACCGTGGATGATCTGCACAAGAAAATCTCGGACGCTGAAGGTATTTATTTTCCCTTTGTAAATTTTATTTCCACGTAATTTGGACCATGCTCTCCATGTTTTTATATCCCGGTGTATCCAAGAGACTTTTCCTCACAGAGAGACTCGAAGACAGCATTTCAATGCCGGAACTGATGGATCATTTTCTCAAACAAGCAGGGCAGCACCAGATCAAGCTCAAGAAAGATTGAGACTAGGTGTCCCGACTCTAGCAGCAGATTTCCGAGATGGAAAAGAAACACAAGGCCAAGATTGAGGGGATGCGCCAAGAGTTTGCTGAGGAAAAGGACCAGCTCTTGGGCAAAATTGAGAAGACCGAGGGGTTTCTTAAGGATGCCGAGTTGTTAGTGATCTCGTCTCAACAAGACTTCGACGCTCTTCGGACCAAGTCAAAAACTTGGCAAACTAACCTCAGTTGCGTCAACTCATATATCGGTAGTGAGTTCTTACTCTTTATTGCTTTATGCTTTCCGACACTTCCATTTTAACTCAATCATTTCCTGACGCCCTTCCTCTTTTGCAGAGAACTTTCGTGAAGCTGACATGTTTTCCCTTAGAGCTATCAAAAAGGTCCGGTCCGAGTCAAGCGATTTGGCAGATCCCAGTGGCGAGGTTACCATTGATGAGCATCTGGCTGCACTTTCTGAGCGTGTGAGGACTCAGAAGTCTTGTGGAGTCGACTTTCTCAAGACTTCTATCCATATCTTTAGGACATTGTGGCCTGAGGAGGAACCTCCCAAGACTATTGATGTGCTTGCAGAAAAAATCATGCTCTCTGAAGATATAATGAATTAATGGCGTGAGTCGGACGGCCGAGCTACTACGGACAAGGACCTTTCCTTTTTCCTTTCATGGTATGAGACTATCAATCTTGATGTCTTGCAAAACATGAGGGAATGCGCCAAGTGGACCTACGACCCGGAGCTCATCAAGAAGTGCCAAGAGCAAGCTTACTTTTATGGAGTACACTAACGTCCATGCTTGGTGCGATGCGCTCAGCTTTCTCGATGCCGCCACAAAGTTGAAGATGAGGAGGAAGAAGGTGACAGCGAGGACACCGAGTCAGATGTCCTAGAAGCGAACGAATCCTCTATCCCAGTTGATGATGCCGACGCGCCGAGTTCTGGGCCTGTCGGGTCATCTTACAGCCCTGCCGCCTCGTAAGCTGAAAACACTCTTAAGTTTCATGAGATCCCAGTATTCCGGGTGCATATGTATTAAGTAGTGCGATCCTTTTTGTGGAAGCTACACTATGGTGGTTAAACCTCTTAAGATTTTGGCTTATAGCCTAATCACTTTGGGGAAAGTCCCCGAGTTTATTTCTTGTTCCCTCAATTCCTTAACTTTGGCTCTTGTCTACCTTTTTTGTCGTTCAACATTAGAGTCTCAAGGTCATAGGGATTAAGCTAACAGTACTTGAAACCATGAAACTTTACATAAAGTCATTCGACATATCCTGCAATTGGTTAGTTAAACATAGTGTCGGCTCACACTTTTTCCTTTCCCTTATTCGTTGTTCATGTTTACCTGCCTTTGGTCTTTTTCCCTTGCTTGCCATGAAGCCGTATTTCGGACAACAGCTAAGTCGAAGAGTTGACCTCTAGCGTTTATACATTACTATTCTGAGATAAGAGATAAAGAGCGATGCCATCCGACATAGATAATGAAATGCTGAATAAAAACAATAACAAGTAAGGGGGGAGTCCCCGAGTCAATTTTCGAGTTACGACATCTTTATTGATAGCACATACCGACATACAGGTCTGACATATGAGAGTTTAGAGATACATACATTGCCTTCCTATGTATAGAAAGGACTGTAGAGGGAGTGTCCCAACCTTTACACAATATAAGGTGGGGTCCCCTGTGTTTACAATGCTAGTCCCTGGATCAATAGCTAGCATCCACAGTTAAGATGTAATATCAAGAAACAAAGGTCATAATATAATTTTATAACCAAGAATAACATAATTTTATTACATCTTACATAGCTCATTTGGCTATTACTTTACATTGCAGCGGAATAACTATAGTCATGGGTCCTTCATCTTCAAAGTGCCACAGGCAGATGTTGGTTGTAGACTTTGTAATCCTAATCAATCAATCTTCACTAAAACAATCAAACCTACAACATTACAAGTTACAGCCACAAGGGTCAATACATTTGAATTGTATTGGCAAGTGATACTATGGTAGTATAGTGGAGTCTATCATCTATATGCATTTGGCTAAGTGGAGTTGAGGCTTGCATTGCTCAAAATAGATTTTTCTTATCATTTTGAAAATACTAAGTTTTTGTTTTGACAAAATCTTTTCCAAGGCATCTCTCAATGAAAGATTGAAGATTTCAAATAACCCTTGTTCAAACCACAAGATTTTAACTTAGAAATTTGAATGATGAGATTCTTGATTGCTTCCATGTCTTGATGCTCAAATTGTCCTTTACCAGGGACATGGCTAAGTACTTAGATTTTACACTCTGCAGAGGTGGTGCACTTTCCCCACAAGACTTGGTTTCCCAAGACAAGATCTTTCAGAAGCCTTCCCTTAGACCAAAATGGACGTGTTCCAACCTATCAAACTCTACCACCAACTGTCCATATGGCTAAGTTCTTGCAACCTATATGATCCAAGCAGAGCCCATAATGCCAAGTGGCTGCACTTGAAGCTTCTCAACATTTGACATCTCAAATCTCTTTGTTCCTGGGTGGCAATCCACAAGTGAGATACACAAGGTCAACCATAAATATGGGCCTTGTGAACCACTCAACCAAAAACCACCAAGCAATTACCATTCCACCCAGGTGATTCATTAACTTAGTTGTTTTATTAAACAAAAACACAAGTCCTCAGACTTAGAAATTTTCCATAGTATGGATATATATTCCACCCTTGTTTTCTATTAGCTAAGCTAAGCTTGATAGTAGTAGGAATATTTAACTTAGGAAATTTTACTAAGTTTTTTCTACTAGGTTTTCCTATAGCAAGGTTTATACTAGCAAAAATTCCATGCAAGTTTTACTTAGAAAAATCACTAATGCATAGTGAAAGTAATGGGACAAAAAGTATGAAGCATCACTTGCCTTTTTGGTAGAGTATGGGTTCACTCCTTGTCCTTGCAACAATCACACTCTTCAAGTCACTACAATTCAATCAAGCAAGGCACAAACTCAATCTACCAATCAAGCAAAACATCACATAAAATAACAAAGTCAAAGTAATGCATGCAAGCATGCCAAGATTTGTTTTGTTTTGAAAACTGGTTCCTAATGGGTCATAAACATTTTAAAACACCTAATGGTCATTTTGTAAAGTGGAAAAGTCATTTGCAAAAGGTTTCACTTTAAAAACCATTTTCAAAACAAAGTATCATTTTATGTGGTGGAGAAATGTTTTTACTAAGGCATTAATCTATAGGGTTCACCAAATAAGTTTTCAAACCATAAAAATTGGTGTTTGGGGTCAGAGAGTTTAAAACAAAACATTTTCCAAAGGTTTTCTTCCAAAACCATTTTTAATAAATAAACCACATTTCTATTTGACTAGAATGTTTTTAAATCAAAGAATCATTATTTTATTTCACCAAATACATTTTTGAGTCCACAAAGTGTTTCCTATGGTCAGTAGGTTCAAAATACACCAATTGCAAAAGATTTTATCCCCAAATTCATTTTTAAACAATTTTCACAACCTTAACAAGCATTCAAATGTTTCTGCAAAAACAAATCATCTAACAGTTACTATTTACTAAACCAATGGCATGGTTGGCTAGGGCTTGTTCCACTGATTCCAATGATACCAAATTTGCAAGTTTTGGACGTGTGGATCAAAAGTTACAAAGGTTTGAAAATCACAATCTAATCTGATTTCAAATTTCTGTTTTAAACAAATCTGGCCACGCGTCTTTATTTCACTGGTCGATACCGGTTCGGCCGGATCGGCTCTGCGGTGCGTTGGATCTAATTAGATCGTGTGCTCCAAAGAGCGTACCCTTTCGCGGTTAAGTGACTCTATCATGAGCGTCAGATAAAGATCCTACGGCTATTATCGCATTGACCAAATGTGAGCGGCGCCGACGGTGGCTAGCGGCGGCGACGGTCAGGTGGTGGCGGCGCTGGCGAAACAGGAAGCGAGAGAGGGAGGGAGTAGGCTCACCGAGATCACAGGAGGCTGGGGAAGCTCGTCGTGTGGTCGACGGGGCAAGGGGCGCACGAGGGCAGGAGGAATTCCTCGTCGGAGTTTGGTCTGGCGACGGTTGGCTCTGGTCAAGGTCGAAGACGATGCTACGGGTCACGAGAAGGCAAAACAGAAGCATGGTTAGATGCAGGAGATCACGGAGATGTTGTGTGCGTGAACGAGAAGAAGAGGGGCGGCCAGAAACTACCTGTGGGGCTCGTCGGAGTTGGAGCGAACGGCGGCGTCGTTCAGAGCTTGTTGCAGACGTTGCTCTGGAGCGCCCGCGTTCGTACGAAGGGAACAGGTGGATGCGCCTGGAAGTGGTGAGCGTGCTCGTGTGCTCGGGGAGGCAGGAGGTGGTGTGCTTCGGCCGGAATTGAAGGTGGAAGCTCGTCGGAGACAGAGCTGCTCGGGGAGAAATTGGGGCGGCCTGGGGGCGTGCTTGGGGGAGGATACAGAGGGGAAACGGAGGAGAGTCGTTGGCGTTTAAAGGGGCATGGTTACTGCGAGTAATGGTGGCCGCGTTATGACGAATACAAGCCGCGAAATCAAAGCAGAAAACGGGGATGAACTGGTCGCTGCAGTGAGGACGATGAACAGGAGGGTGGGGCATACTTGTCAGCGAGAGAGGAAAGTTTCAGGTGGGCTCCAGTTGTCATTCACTGCGCGGGTTTGTTTTGCGGTAAGGAAAACGTTTCGGGGGCGAGAGAACAGGTGGGCTGGACTGGGCTGTTGGGCCAGTTTGTTGGGCTGGGTCCTTTGCACTATTTTTTTCTGTCTGAAAGATTTAACCTTTTCTATTTCTATTTACTGGTTTGAAATTCCAAACAACATTCAACATTCAAACAATTCAAACAATTCAAACATTCAACACTCTTTGCACTTGAATTTGGTTCTGTTTAACAACATAAACCAAAATCCAAAATAAAATAATATTTTTATTCTTTTTAGGATCTATTTAATAATTAAATAAAATAGACCATAGTTATTTAATCAAATAGGGTTTGATTTATTTAATAAAATCTCCATTTGAAATCCAAATATTTTCAAAACCAAATCAGTAGGTTTTATTTGGAAATATAAGATATTTGTAAAACTTGTTTAAAACAAAATAACCTTTTATTTTAGGGTCCATTAATAATTAAATAAAATGGACCTTAGTTAATAATCCATATAGAATTTGTTTTATTAAAATATTTATTTTGAAATCTAAAATAAAACCAAAACACTTCAGTAGGTTTTATTTGAGAATATAAAGTATTTGGAAAACCTATTTTAAACAAATAAACAAGTTTTGATGGTTTAGAAATAATAAAACCTTTATTATTAAAAACTTGGATATTAAATCCTTATTACTTTATTTAAATAAACCGTTACTATTTTTATCAAAATGTTTTATTTTCAAAAGCTTGGCCAAGGTTTAATTTGGCTCTATAAAATAATCCTTATTTGAATATTTCTTTTCCCTTTGAAAACCAAAGCCTTTATAAAAATATTTCAAAGTAGTAGTAAAATATTTTTATTTTTCCTTTACTAAATATTTATCTTTTTAATCCCTTTAGGATTTCTTTGTTCAAAATAGGTTTGAAGATTTCCAATTGGATTCAAAAGTTTCTTCTGGCCCTGAAAATGAACAAAGTTTTATTTTATTCATTTATTTTTCACATTACAAGATTTGGAAAATCTTTGGGATGTGACAGGCTACCACCCTTAAAATAAATCTCGTCCCGAGATTTGGGGAGGCTAGGGTTACAAGTAGGTTCAAAACAACTAGGGTACTACCACCCTTAAAAATTTGCCAACTAGTTTACATATTGGCCTTCTTGGAATCTTGGGGAAACTTCTCTGGGCAAACATCTGCATAATGTCCTTTGTTTTCACACTTGAAACATGTGACAAGGCTGAGATCTTTTATAGGTTGGTTTATCTTGGGCTTCCTCTTTCCTGGACAGGAGTTTACATAGTGGCCTAGTTCCTTGCATTTGAAACACATCACTTGGCTGATATCTTTCTTTTCCTTTGGTATCATTGCCTTTTGTTAGTTTCTTTGATTCTTCTTCTCTTCTGGGAATTCATTGGCATAGTGTCCCATCTCTTTGCAATTGTAACATTGCACTTGAGTAATATCCTCCTTGTTAGGGTTGGGGCATTTCTTCTTCTTCTTGGGTTTCTCCAAAGCTAAGAGTTCTTCTAGTTCATGCTCTTCATAGGTGGGAGATCTTTCTCTCTTCTTGGGGCATTGATCTTCTTGTTCCTCGGATGCATGATCCTTGTCTCCACAAATATTGCTAGCTTGGGTTCCTTCTAGATTAACATCTTTGTCATCCTTGTTGTCATTAGCTCTTTGGGAAAAGTTTTCTCCCATGTTGATCATTTGAGTAACCAATCCTTGCAACAATTGGGATTGAAGTTTCAAAATCCTTTGTATGGCTGGGTCTAGTCCATTGTTGTTGGCTAAAAGCTGAGTTGTCTCTTGGCTCAACTGGTTTTGGGTTGCTATAAGTTCTCTCATGTTGTCCTCTTGTTTGTTGTTGGTGTCACCATCCTTGATGTTGGAGTTTCTTGGAGAAGTCATCTGTTTGGGTTGGGTAGGGATTAGAATAGGCAAAATATTTCCAAGGGAATAATTTTAATTACACACATCACAATTCACACAAGCAATGTGCAAGCAATCACAAACAAACATTCCACTCAAACAACAAAGTTCAAGTACATACTTAGGCAACAAAATATTTTTGTTACACCACATAAGTTGGTGGTTTTGACTTAACTAAAATATGGTGGTCCATCTATATGGTTCACTTGTGATCTTTCCAACCTTCTTGATTCTTCTTGCATGAGATCATGGTTCCCTTGGGAAAACTCTTGGTCACAAAACTTCAAGTGAAGTGAACTCCCTCTAATTTTGCATTTCCTTAGTCTCCACATCTTGAGCAAGATTTCCTTGTCTCACTTGTAGTCCTTAGTGGTATCCAAGTTGGAAGTCCTTGGTGAATATGCTGAAGATGTTGAAGTCATTAGAGTTGAAGAAGTTGAAGTCATTAGAGTTGAAGTAGTCCTTTGCACATGGTGTATTCCTTGGCCATGGGGTAGGTTTTCCATCAAGTTTGAAATAGATGAGGTGTACAATCAAAATCAAAGTGGTTGAGGAAAGATTTTACAAGTTTGTTTTGTAAATAAGTTTTTGGAACAACTCCTATTTTTCTAAGGGGTTTTTGTCCAATCCTAGGTTTACAAATCCTACAGGCAACACAATGCTCTGATACCATCTGTAGAGGGAGTGTCCCAACCTTTACACAATATAAGGTGGGGTCCCCTGTGTTTACAATGCTAGTCCCTGGATCAATAGCTAGCATCCACAGTTAAGATGTAATATCAAGAAACAAAGGTCATAATATAACTTTATAACCAGGAATAACATAATTTTATTACATCTTACATAGCTCATTTGGCTATTACATTACATTGCAGCAGAATAACTATAGTCATGGGTCCTTCATCTTCAAAGTGCCACAGGCAGATGTTGGTTGTAGACTTTGTAATCCTAATCAATCAATCTTCACTAAAACAATCAAACCTGCAACATTACAAGTTACAGCCACAAGGGTCAATACATTTGAATTGTATTGTCAAGTGATACTATGGTAGTATAGTGGAGTCTATCATCTATATGCATTTGTCTAAGTGGAGTTGAGGCTTGCATTGCTCAAAATAGATTTTTCTTATCATTTTGAAAATACTAAGTTTTTGTTTTGACAAAATCTTTTCCAAGGCATCTCTCAATCAAAGATTGAATATTTCAAATAACTGTAGGGGTTCCAATCTTTAATAAGATAGAGCCCCCTGTGTTTACAATGCTAGTCCCTGGATCAATAACTAGCATCCACAGTTAAGATGTAATATTAAGAAACAAAGGTCATAATATAACTTTATAACCAGGAATAACATAATTTTATTACATCTTACATAGCTCATTTGGCTATTACATTACATTGCAGCGGAATAACTATAGTCATGGGTCCTTCATCTTCAAAGTGCCACAGGCAGATGTTGGTTGTAGACTTTGTAATCCTAATCAATCAATCTTCACTAAAACACTCAAACCTGCAACATACAAGTTACAGCCACAAAGGGTCAATACATTTGAATTGTATTGGCAAGTGATACTATGGTAGTATAGTGGAGTCTATCATCTATATGCATATGGCTAAGTGGAGTTGAGGCTTGCAATTGCTCAAAATAGATTTTTCCTTAACATTTGAAAATACTAAGTTTTTGCTTTGACAAAATCATTTTTCTCAATCAAAGATTGAAGATCCTTTAACAAGGCATCTCTCAATCAAAGATTGAAGATTTCAAACAACCCTTGTTCAAACCACAATATTTTAACTTAGAAATTTGAATGATGAGATTCTTGATTGCTTCCATGTCTTGATGCTCAAATTGTCCTTTACCAGGGACATGGCTAAGTACTTAGATTTTACACTCTGCAGAGGTGGTGCACTTTCCCCACAAGACTTGGTTTCCCAAGACAAGATCTTTCAGAAGCCTTCCCTTAGACCAAAATGGACGCGTTCCAACCTATCAAACACTACCACCCACTGTCCATATGGCTAAGTTCTTGCAACCTATATGATCATGGCAGAGCCCATATTGCCAAGTGGTTGCACTTGAAGCTTCTCAACATTTGACATCTCAAATCTCTTTGTGCCTGGGTGGCATACCACAAGTGAGATACACAAGCCAAGTCCATGGCCTTGTGAACCACTCAACCAAAAACCACCAATCAAGTCCCATTCCACCCAGGTGATTCATTGACTTAGTTGTTTTATTAAGAAAAACATAAGTCCAAAGACTTAGAAATTTTCCATAGTGTGAATATATTTCCACCCTTGTTTTCTATTAGCTAAGCTAAGCATGATAGTAGTAGGAGTCTTAACTTAGGAAATTTTTACTAAGGTTTCATCTACTAGGTTTCCTATAGCAAGGTTTATACTTAGCAAAATTCCCTGCAAGTTTTACTTAGAAAAATCACTAATGCATAGTGAAAGTAATGGGACAAAAGTATGAAGCATCACTTGCCTTTTTGGTAGAGGGTATAGGTTCACTCCTTGTCCTTGCAACAATCACACTCTTCAAGTCACTACAATTCAATCAAGCAAGGCACAAACTTAATCTACCAATCAAGCAAAACATCACATAAAATAACAAAGTCAAAGTAATGCATGCAAGCATGCAAAAGATGGTTCTAATTGCAAAGGTGGTCTCCACTAGGCTTCTAAACTTTGTAAAGTCAAAAGTGGTCATTTTCCAAAGTGACAAAGTTATTTGCAAAAGGGTTTTGGTCCATAAACCATTTTTAAATCTAATCATTATTTTGGGTGGTGAAAATTATTTCATCAAAGCAAAACTTTATGTTTTTCACCAAATGAGTTGTTATTGCAAAACTTGGTGTTTTAGGGTCAGTATGTTTGGTCTAAACCATTTTCCCAAAGTTTTTACTCAAAATCATTTTCATAACAAAACCATTATTTTCATTTGGCTAGAAATGACTAAATCAAGTTTTCCATCCTAAACTTTACCAAATCCATTTTCCAAACTATGGGTTGGTTCCTAGGGTCAGTGAGTTTACAACAAACCATTTCCCAAAGGTTTACCTTCAAAATCATTTTCAATAATTAAATCACATTTCTATTTGACTGGAAATGGTTTTACATCAAAGAATCATTATTTTATTTCACCAAATACATTTTTGAGTCCAAAAAGTGTTTCCTAGGGTCAGTAGGTTCAAATCAATCCAATTGCCAAAGATTTTAACCCCAAATTCATTTTTAAACAATTTTTACATCCTTAACAAGTATACAAATGTTTCTGCAAATTCAAACAAGCTAACAGATACTATTTGCTAAACTAAGGGCATGGTTGGCTAGGGTTTGTTCCACTGAATCAATTGATATAAAATTTGCAAAATTTGGACGTATGGTTTGAAAGTTACAAGGGTTTCAAAATGGTATTTAAATCTGGTTTCAAAATCTGTTTTAATCAGAACAGGGGACACGCGGCGCACCGTGATTGGTCGGTACCGGTTCGTGTGGATCGCACAGCTGCAGACCGTTGGATTAAAAGGGATCTGTGCGGCTCTGATCAACGCATACCCCTTCGACCTAATCTAATCTCAGCCACTGGATGACAATCCAACGACGCATAGCCGCTTGACCAGCAACTGGCGGCGACTGGCGGCGTGGCTCTGCTTGCGATGGTTCCGGTGATACAGGGAGCTAGAGGAGGAGTGGGGTGGCTCACCGTGCTCGTAGACGCCTGGGGAAGCTCAACGTGGCAGTACCTCATCGAGGGGCGTACGGGAGCGAGGTGGATTGCTCGCCGGAGTTCCTGCTGGCATCGGTTGCGCGTGGCCGTGGTCGAGGGCGAGGCTGCAGTGCGTGCCGAAGCAAGGTAGAGGGTGCGTTAGACGCGCATGGTACTAAGGAGCATGCGAGCATCACTGAATGTCATCGGGGAGGTCCGAGCTTACCAGGAAGACTCGCCGGAGTTGTAGTAGACGCGGTGGTGCTCAGAAGTGGTCAGAGTCGACGGTCTGGGGCGCCCGCAGGTGAATGGGTGGTATGGGCAGATGCGCCTGTGAGTGGGGAATGTGCCTGCGTGCTTGGGGAGGCAAGGAGTGGCAGGACACGGCCGGAATTCTCGCCGGAGCGTCGTCGGAGCGTCGTCGGAGTCAGTGACGGTTTGGGAACGATTGGAGCAGCCTGGTGGCTCTCAGGTGGTTCTGGTTTGGGGGAAAGGAAGAGTGAAGCATGGCGTTTAACACCGCGTGGTTGCTGGACTGAATCAATGCGGCAGTTAAGCGAATTTAATCGGGAATTGACTGACAGGGAACGGCAGCGCTGTCTGAGGAAGAACAGGTCGCGGTGAAGACGATGGCTAGCGAAGTGGGACCGTTCCGTCAGTGGGAAAAAGAGTGAGGGGGAGGTCCACCAGTCAGTGGCCTTGCGGGTTGTTTCTGCGGTGAAGAAAAACGGTTCGGGGGAGAAAAGGAGCTGGGCTGTTGGGCTGTTGGGCTGGGCCTTGTTGGGCTGCTGTTGTTTCTCTCTTTTTTTTGTACAGAAACTTTTGCCTTTTCTATTTCTATTTACTGATTTGAAATTCAATTCATAATTCAAACAACAAGACAAACATTCAAATAATTCAAACAATCACCACACTTGTATTAAGTTTTTGGTTCTGTTTATCAACATAAACCAAAGTCCAAAATAAAATAATATTTCTAAATCTTTTTAGGTTCCATTTATTAATTAAATAAAATGGACCATGGTTTATTAATCAAATAGGGTTTGATTTATTTAATAAAATCTCTATTTGAAATCTAAATATTTTCAAAACCAAATCAGTAGGTTTTATTTGAAAATAGAAGATACTTGGAAAACTTGTTTTAAATTAAAATAACATTTTGTTTTAGGGTCCAAATAATAATTAAATGAATAGACCTTATTCATTTAATTCAAATAGGTTTTGTTTTATTAAAATCTTTATTTTGAAAATCTAAAATAAAACCAAAACACTTCAGTAGGTTTTTATTTGAGAATATAAAATATTTGGAAAACTTATTTAAAACAAATAAATAAGTTTTAGTGTTTATTTAAAATGGAAAAAGTCTTTACTTAAATAAAATTTGGATATTAAATCCTTATTATTTTATTTAAATAAACATTTACTATTTTTATCAAAATAAAACATTATGTTTTATTCAAAGACTTGGCCAAGGTTTAACTTGGATTTATGAAATAATCTTTATTCATAAAACTTCTATTTCTTTTGAAAACCAAATCTTTTTACTTAAAAGATCCAAAATAGTAGTTCCAAAATATTTTATTTTCTTTTATCATATGTTTACTCTTTTAAATTTCTTTAGGATTTTATTTGATCCAAATAGGTTTTGATTTCCCAATTGGATTCAAAAAGTTTCTTCTGGCCCTGAAAATCAAACAAAGTTTTATTTCATTCATTTATTTTCACATTACAAGATTTGGAAAATCTTGGGATGTGACAGGCTACCACCCTTAAAATAAATCTCGTCCCGAGATTTGGGGAGGCTAGGGTTACAAGCAGGTTCAAAACAGCTAGGGTACTACCACCCTTAAAACTTTTCAAACAAAAATTACATATTGGCCTTCTTGGGATCTTGGGGAACTTCTCTAAGCAAACTTTTGCATTGTGTCCTTGGTTTCCATTCTTGACTCACGGGCCAAGGTTGAGATCCTTCATAAACTTGTTTAACTTGTTCTTCATCTTTTCTGGACATTTATTGGCATAGTGTCCCATCTCTTTGCAATTGCAACATTGCAACTGGCTTATGTCCTTCTTCTTCTTTTTGGGTCTCTCCAAAGCTAGGAGTTCTTCTAGTTCATGTTCTTCATAGGTGGGAGATCTTTCTCTCTTCTTGGGGCATTGATCTTCATGCTCCTTGGATGCATGATCCTTGCCTTCATAAATAATGTAAGCTTGGGTTCTCTCTAGAATAATATCCTTGTCATCCTTGTTGTCATTATCTCCTTGGGAAAAGTTTTCTCTCATGTTGATCATTTGAGTAACCAATCCTTGCAACATTTGGGATTGAAGTTTCAAAATCCTTTGTATGGTTGGGTCTAGTCCATTGTTCTTGGCTAAAAGCTAAGTTGTCTCTTGGCTCAACTGGTTTTGGGTTGCTATAAGTTCTCTCATGTTGTCCTCTTGGTTGTTGTTGGTGTCATCAACCTTGATGTTGGAGTCTCTTGGGGTAGTCATCTGTTTGGGCTGAATTGGGATTAGAATAGGCAAGATATTTCTAAGGAAATATTTCTAATCACACACATCACAATTCACACAAGCAATGTGCAAGCAATCACAAACAAACATTTCACTCAAACAAGGTTCAAGCACATACTTAGGCAACAAAATATTTTTGTTACACCACATAAGTTGGTGTGTTTGACTTAACTAAATTATGGTGGTCCATCTATATGGTTCACTTGTGATCTTTCCTTCCTTCATGATTCTTCTTGTATGAGATCATGGTTTCCTTGGGAAAAACTCTTGGTCACAATACTTCAAGTGATGTAGGTTCCTTCTAACTTTTGCATTCCCTCAATCTCTAAATCTTGAGCAAGTTTTCCTTGTCTCACTTGTAGTCCTTAGTGATATCCAAGTTGGAAGTCCTTGGGGAATATGCTGAAGATGTTGAAGTCATTAGAGTTGAAGAAGTTGAAGTCATTAGAGTTGAAGAAGTCCTTTGCACATGGTGTAGTCTTTGGCCATGGGGCAGGTTTTTCCATCAAGTTGAAGTAGAGGAGAAGTAGAGTTCAAACCAAAATGGTTGAGGAAAGAGTTTACAAGTTTTTGTAAATAAGTTTCTGATTAAAACATAACTCCTATTCTTCTAAGGGTTTTTTGTCCAATCCTAGGGTTTACAAATCCTATAGGCAACACAATGCTCTGATACCATCTGTTAGACCCCTCCTTTGTAAAGGAAAAGGATCCCTGTGATTGCAATGCTAGTCCTTGGATCAATAGCTAGCATCCACAGTTAAGATGTAATATCAAGAAACAAAGGTCATAATATAACTTTATAACCAGGAATAACATAATTTTATTACATCTTTCATAGCTCATTTGGATATTACATTACATTGCAGCGGAATAACTATAGTCATGGGTCCTTCATCTTCAAAGTGCCACAGGCAGATGTTGGTTGTAGACTTTGTAATCCTAATCAATCAATCTTCACTAAAACACTCAAACCTGCAACATACAAGTTACAGCCACAAAGGGTCAATACATTTGAATTGTATTGGCAAGTGATACTATGGTAGTATAGTGGAGTCTATCATCTATATGCATATGGCTAAGTGGATTTGAGGCTTGCAATTGCTCAAAATAGATTTTTTCTTAACATTTGAAAATACTAAGTTTTTGCTTTGACAAAATCATTTTTCTCAATCAAAGATTGAAGATCCTTTAACAAGGCATCTCTCAATCAAAGATTGAAGATTTCAAACAACCCTTGTTCAAACCACAAGATTTTAACTTAGAAATTTGAATGATGAGATTCTTGATTGCTTCCATGTCTTGATGCTCAAATTGTCCTTTACCAGGGACATGGCTAAGTACTTAGATTTTACACTCTGCAGAGGTGGTGCACTTTCCCCACAAGACTTGGTTTCCCAAGACAAGATCTTTCAGAAGCCTTCCCTTAGACCAAAATGGACGCGTTCCAACCTATCAAACACTACCACCCACTGTCCATATGGCTAAGTTCTTGCAACCTATATGATCATGGCAGAGCCCATATTGCCAAGTGGTTGCACTTGAAGCTTCTCAACATTTGACATCTCAAATCTCTTTGTGCCTGGGTGGCATACCACAAGTGAGATACACAAGCCAAGTCCATGGCCTTGTGAACCACTCAACCAAAAACCACCAATCAAGTCCCATTCCACCCAGGTGATTCATTGACTTAGTTGTTTTATTAAGAAAAACATAAGTCCAAAGACTTAGAAATTTTCCATAGTGTGAATATATTTCCACCCTTGTTTTCTATTAGCTAAGCTAAGCATGATAGTAGTAGGAGTCTTAACTTAGGAAATTTTTACTAAGGTTTCATCTACTAGGTTTCCTATAGCAAGGTTTATACTTAGCAAAATTCCCTGCAAGTTTTACTTAGAAAAATCACTAATGCATAGTGAAAGTAATGGGACAAAAGTATGAAGCATCACTTGCCTTTTTGGTAGAGGGTATAGGTTCACTCCTTGTCCTTGCAACAATCACACTCTTCAAGTCACTACAATTCAATCAAGCAAGGCACAAACTTAATCTACCAATCAAGCAAAACATCACATAAAATAACAAAGTCAAAGTAATGCATGCAAGCATGCAAAAGATGGTTCTAATTGCAAAGGTGGTCTCCACTAGGCTTCTAAACTTTGTAAAGTCAAAAGTGGTCATTTTCCAAAGTGACAAAGTTATTTGCAAAAGGGTTTTGGTCCATAAACCATTTTTAAATCTAATCATTATTTTGGGTGGTGAAAATTATTTCATCAAAGCAAAACTTTATGTTTTTCACCAAATGAGTTGTTATTGCAAAACTTGGTGTTTTAGGGTCAGTAGGTTTGGTCTAAACCATTTTCCCAAAGTTTTTACTCAAAATCATTTTCATAACAAAACCATTATTTTCATTTGGCTAGAAATGACTAAATCAAGTTTTCCATCCTAAACTTTACCAAATCCATTTTCCAAACTATGGGTTGGTTCCTAGGGTCAGTGAGTTTACAACAAACCATTTCCCAAAGGTTTACCTTCAAAATCATTTTCAATAATTAAATCACATTTCTATTTGACTGGAAATGGTTTTACATCAAAGAATCATTATTTTATTTCACCAAATACATTTTTGAGTCCAAAAAGTGTTTCCTAGGGTCAGTAGGTTCAAATCAATCCAATTGCCAAAGATTTTAACCCCAAATTCATTTTTAAACAATTTTTACATCCTTAACAAGTATACAAATGTTTCTGCAAATTCAAACAAGCTAACAGATACTATTTGCTAAACTAAGGGCATGGTTGGCTAGGGTTTGTTCCACTGAATCAATTGATATAAAATTTGCAAAATTTGGACGTATGGTTTGAAAGTTACAAGGGTTTCAAAATGGTATTTAAATCTGGTTTCAAAATCTGTTTTAATCAGAACAGGGGACACGCGGCGCACCGTGATTGGTCGGTACCGGTTCGTGTGGATCGCACAGCTGCAGACCGTTGGATTAAAAGGGATCTGTGCGGCTCTGATCAACGCATACCCCTTCGACCTAATCTAATCTCAGCCACTGGATGACAATCCAACGACGCATAGCCGCTTGACCAGCAACTGGCGGCGACTGGCGGCGTGGCTCTGCTTGCGATGGTTCCGGTGATACAGGGAGCTAGAGGAGGAGTGGGGTGGCTCACCGTGCTCGTAGACGCCTGGGGAAGCTCAACGTGGCAGTACCTCATCGAGGGGCGTACGGGAGCGAGGTGGATTGCTCGCCGGAGTTCCTGCTGGCATCGGTTGCGCGTGGCCGTGGTCGAGGGCGAGGCTGCAGTGCGTGCCGAAGCAAGGTAGAGGGTGCGTTAGACGCGCATGGTACTAAGGAGCATGCGAGCATCACTGAATGTCATCGGGGAGGTCCGAGCTTACCAGGAAGACTCGCCGGAGTTGTAGTAGACACGGTGGTGCTCAGAAGTGGTCAGAGTCGACGGTCTGGGGCGCCCGCGGGTGAATGGGTGGTATGGGCAGATGCGCCTGTGAGTGGGGAATGTGCCTGCGTGCTTGGGGAGGCAAGGAGTGGCAGGACACGGCCGGAATTCTCGCCGGAGCGTCGTCGGAGCGTCGTCGGAGTCAATGACGGTTTGGGAACGATTGGAGCAGCCTGGTGGCTCTCAGGTGGTTCTGGTTTGGGGGAAAGGAAGAGTGAAGCATGGCGTTTAACACCGCGTGGTTGCTGGACTGAATCAATGCGGCAGTTAAGCGAATTTAATCGGGAATTGACTGACAGGGAACGGCAGCGCTGTCTGAGGAAGAACAGGTCGCGGTGAAGACGATGGCTAGCGAAGTGGGACCGTTGCGTCAGTGGGAAAAAGAGTGAGGGGGAGGTCCACCAGTCAGTGGCCTTGCGGGTTGTTTCTGCGGTGAATAAAAACGGTTCGGGGGAGAAAAGGAGCTGGGCTGTTGGGCTGGGCCTTGTTGGGCTGCTGTTGTTTCTCTCTTTTTTTTGTACAGAAACTTTTGCCTTTTCTATTTCTATTTACTGATTTGAAATTCAATTCATAATTCAAACAACAAGACAAACATTCAAATAATTCAAACAATCACCACACTTGTATTAAGTTTTTGGTTCTGTTTATCAACATAAACCAAAGTCCAAAATGAAATAATATTTCTAAATCTTTTTAGGTTCCATTTATTAATTAAATAAAATGGACCATGGTTTATTAATCAAATAGGGTTTGATTTATTTAATAAAATCTCTATTTGAATTCTAAATATTTTCAAAACCAAATCAGTAGGTTTTATTTGAAAATAGAAGATACTTGGAAAACTTGTTTTAAATTAAAATAACATTTTGTTTTAGGGTCCAAATAATAATTAAATGAATAGACCTTATTCATTTAATTCAAATAGGTTTTGTTTTATTAAAATCTTTATTTTGAAAATCTAAAATAAAACCAAAACACTTCAGTAGGTTTTTATTTGAGAATATAAAATATTTGGAAAACTTATTTAAAAACAAATAAATAAGTTTTAGTGTTTATTTAAAATGGAAAAAGTCTTTACTTAAATAAAATTTGGATATTAAATCCTTATTATTTTATTTAAATAAACATTTACTATTTTTATCAAAATAAAACATTATGTTTTATTCAAAGACTTGGCCAAGGTTTAACTTGGCTATATGAAATAATCTTTATTCATAAAACTTCTATTTCTTTTGAAAACCAAATCTTTTTACTTAAAAGATCCAAAATAGTAGTTCCAAAATATTTTATTTTCTTTTATCATATGTTTACTCTTTTAAATTTCTTTAGGATTTTATTTGATCCAAATAGGTTTTGATTTCCCAATTGGATTCAAAAAGTTTCTTCTGGCCCTGAAAATCAAACAAAGTTTTATTTCATTCATTTATTTTCACATTACAAGATTTGGAAAATCTTGGGATGTGACAATAACCCTTGTTCAAACCACAAGATTTTAACTTAGAAATTTGAATGATGAGATTCCTGATTGCTTCCATGTCTTGATGCTCAAATTGTCCTTTACCAGGGACATGGCTAAGTACTTAGATTTTACACTCTGCAGAGGTGGTACACTTTCCCCACAAGACTTGGTTTCCCAAGACAAGATCTTTCAGAAGCCTTCCCTTAGACCAAAATGGACGCGTTCCAACCTATCAAACTCTACCACCAACTGTCCATATGGCTAAGTTCTTGCAACCTATATGATCCAGGCAGAGCCCATAATGCCAAGTGGCTGCACTTGAAGCTTCTCAACATTTGACATCTCAAATCTCTTTGTTCCTGGGTGGCAATCCACAAGTGAGATACACAAGTTCAACCATAAACATGGGCCTTGTGAACCACTCAACCAAAAACCACCAAGCAATTACCATTCCACCCAGGTGATTCATTAACTTAGTTGTTTTATTAAACAAAAACACAAGTCCTCAGACTTAGAAATTTTCCATAGTATGGATATATATTCCACCCTTGTTTTCTATTAGCAAAGCTAAGCTTGATAGTAGTAGGAATATTTAACTTAGGAAATTTTACTAAGTTTCTTCTACTAGGTTTTCCTATAGCAAGGTTTATACTGGCAAAAATTCCATGCAAGTTTTACTTAGAAAAATCACTAATGCATAGTGAAAGTAATGGGACAAAAAGTATGAAGCATCACTTGCCTTTTTGGTAGAGTATGGGTTCACTCCTTGTCCTTGCAACAATCACACTCTTCAAGTCACTACAATTCAATCAAGCAAGGCACAAACTCAATCTACCAATCAAGCAAAACATCACATAAAATAACAAAGTCAAAGTAATGCATGCAAGCATGCCAAGCTTTGTTTTGTTTTGAAAAGTGGTTCCTAATGGGTCATAAACATTTGAAAACACCTAATGGTCATTTTGTAAAGTGGCAAAGTCATTTGCAAAAGGTTTCACTTTAAAAACCATTTTCAAAACAAAGTATCATTTTATGTGGTGGAGAAATGTTTTTACTAAGGAATTAATCTATAGGGTTCACCAAATAAGTTTTCAAACCATAAAAATTGGTGTTTGGGGTCAGAGAGTTTAAAACAAAACATTTTCCAAAGGTTTTCTTCCAAAACCATTTTTAATAAATAAACCACATTTCTATTTGACTAGAATGGTTTTAAATCAAAGAATCATTATTTTATTTCACCACATACATTTTTGAGTCCACAAAGTGTTTCCTATGGTCAGTAGGTTCAAAATACACCAATTGCAAAAGATTTTATCCCCAAATTCATTTTTAAACAGTTTTCACAACCTTAACAAGCATTCAAATGTTTCTGCAAAAACAAACCATCTAACAGTTACTATTTACTAAACCAATGGCATGGTTGTCTAGGGCTTGTTCCACTGATTCCAATGATACCAAATTTGCAATTTTTGGACGTGTGGATCAAAAGTTACAAAGGTTTGAAAATCACAATCTAATCTGATTTCAAATTTCTGTTTTAAACCAATCTGGCCACGCGTCTTTATTTCACTGGTCGATACCGGTTCGGCCGGATCAGCTCTGCGGTGCGTTGGATCTAATTAGATCGTGTGGTACAGAGAGCGTACCCTTTCGCGGTTAAGTGACTCTATCGTGAGCGTCAGATAAAGATCCTACGGCTATTATCGCATTGACCAAATGTGAGCGGCGCCGACGGTGGCTAGCGGCGGCGACAGTCAGGTGGTGGCGGCGCTGGCGAAACAGGAAGCGAGAGAGGGAGGGAGTAGGCTCACCGAGATCGCAGGAGGCTGGGGAAGCTCGTCGTGTGGTCGACGGGGCAAGGGGCGCACGAGGGCAGGAGGAATTCCTCGCCGGAGTTTGGTCTGGCGATGGTTGGCTCTGGTCGAGGTCGAAGACGATGCTACGGGTCACGAGAAGGCAAACCAGAAGCATGGTTAGACGCAGGAGATCACGGAGATGCTGTGTGCATGAACGAGAAGAAGAGGGGCGGCCGGAAACTACCTGTGGGGCTCGTCGGAGTTGGAGCGGACGGCGGCGTTGTTCAGAGCTTGTTGCAGACGTTGCTTTGGAGCGCCCGCGGTCGTACGAAGGGCACAGGTGGATGCGCCTGGAAGTGGTGAGCGTGCTCGTGTGCTCGGGGAGGCAGGAGGTGGTGTGCTTCGGCCGGAATTGAAGTTGGAAGCTCGTCGGAGACAGAGCTGCTCGGGGAGAAATTGGGGCGGCGTGGGGGCGTGCTTGGGGGAGGATACAGAGGGGAAACGGAGGAGAGTCGTTGGCATTTAAAGGGGCATGGTTACTGCGAGTAATGGTGGCCGCGTTATGACGAATTCAAGCCACGAAATCAAAGCAGAAAACGGGGATGAACTGGTCGCTGCGGTGAGGACGATGAACAGGAGGGTGGGGCATACTTGTTAGCGAGAGAGGAAAGTTTCAGGTGGGCTCCAGTTGTCATTCACTGCGCGGGTTTGTTTTGCGGTAAGGAAAACATTTCAGGGGCGAGAGAACAGGTGGGCTGGACTGGGCTGTTGGGCCAGTTTGTTGGGCTGGGTCCTTTGCACTATTTTTTTCTGTCTGAAAGATTCAACCTTTTCTATTTCTATTTACTGGTTTGAAATTCCAAACAACATTCAACATTCAAACAATTCAAACAATTCAAACATTCAACACTCTTTGCACTTGAATTTGGTTCTGTTTAACAACATAAACCAAAATCCAAAATAAAATAATATTTTTATTCTTTTTAGGATCTATTTAATAATTAAATAAAATAGACCATAGTTATTTAATCAAATAGGGTTTGATTTCTTTAATAAAATCTCCATTTGAAATCCAAATATTTTCAAAACCAAATCAGTAGGTTTTATTTGGAAATATAAGATATTTGGAAAACTTGTTTAAAACAAAATAACCTTTTATTTTAGGGTCCATTAATAATTAAATAAAATGGACCTTAGTTAATAATCCATATAGAATTTGTTTTATTAAAATATTTATTTTGAAATCTAAAATAAAACCAAAACACTTCAGTAGGTTTTATTTGAGAATATAAAGTATTTGGAAAACCTATTTTAAACAAATAAACAAGTTTTGATGGTTTAGAAATAATAAAACCTTTATTATTAAAAACTTGGATATTAAATCCTTATTACTTTATTTAAATAAACCGTTACTATTTTTATCAAAATGTTTTATTTTCAAAAGCTTGGCCAAGGTTTAATTTGGCTCTATAAAATAATCCTTATTTGAATATTTCTTTTCCCTTTGAAAACCAAAGCCTTTATAAAAAGATTTCAAAGTAGTAGTAAAATATTTTTATTTTTCCTTTACTAAATATTTATCTTTTTAATCCCTTTAGGATTTCTTTGTTCAAAATAGGTTTGAAGATTTCCAATTGGATTCAAAAGTTTCTTCTGGCCCTGAAAATGAACAAAGTTTTATTTTATTCATTTATTTTTCACATTACAAGATTTGGAAAATCTTGGGATGTGACAAGGACGAAGCAATGCAACATTCCATGGTCTTTTGGTTTCATCACCCGACCTGTCTGCCTTGTTCTTTTGTGCTTCTCGAGCATCTATCAAATAGTATGAATCATTATGTAGGGCGTTGCTCACAATGAAGGGACCTTCCCATGGGGGTGATAATTTGTGCATTCCACCAGTGTGTTGCACTAGTCTGAGCACCAAATCCCCTTCTCTAAACACACGAGGGTTAACTTTCCGTCTATGATAGCGTCGAAGACTTTGTTGGTATATGGCAGATCTGGACAATGCCAACTCTCGTGCTTCTTCGAGTGCGTCAACTCCTTTTTCCCCGAGCTTCTTTTACCTCGGCTTATGTTTATTGCCTTACTCTTGGTGATTCATGCTCTATGTCGACAGGCAAGACTGCTTCTGCCCCATAGACAAGGAAAATGGCATATAGCCAGTTGATCTATTGGGAGTTATTCTTAAGATCCAAAGTACTAAGGGTAATTCCTCTATACAATAGCCAGGTATTCTCTGGAGTGGTTATATTAGCCGAGTTTTTATCCTAGATAGGACAAACCCATTTGCCCTTTCGACTTGCCCATTTGATTCTGGGTGAGCAACTGAAGCTACATCGAGTCTTATTTGTTTATCCATGCAGAATCGAGAAAATGCTCCTTCGGAAAAATTTGTGCGTTTGTCCGTGATTATACTGTGTGGGTAGACATTTCTTAGGATTATATCCCTTAAGAATGTCACGGCTATTTTTCCATCACACCTCTTAACAGGTTTCACTTCTATCCACTTGGTGAATTTGTCGATCATGACAAGTATGTGAGTCATACTACCTCGTGCAGGTTTGAATGGTCCTACCATATCCAAGCACCATACTGCAAATGGCCAAGTTATTGGTATAGTTTTGAGTTCAAATGCCGGCATGTGTGTTTTAGACGAGTATCTTTGACAACCATCGCATTTCTTCACCAATTCCTCTGCTTCTTGGAGTGCACTTGGCCAGTAAAAACCATGCTGAAACTCTTTGTCCACTAATGTTCTAGACAAGGCATGGTGCCCACATTCACCTTGGTGGATGTCTTGGAGTATCTCCTAACCTTGCTCTGAGCTAACACATCGTTGTAGCACATTAGTCACACTCCTTTTGTACAGCTCCTTGTTGATGATGATTTAAGCTTTCGCCCTTCTTTCTATTTGCCTGGATAGTATTTTTCACTCGACAAGGTTCCATCCTTCAAAAAATTGAATATTTGTTGTGACCAAATTGGTATGACCGGTGCTGGGCCAACTTCTTCGTCAATCTCCATGGGTTCTGTCGACATTGCCTCTGCCAACATAACCTGACCAGTCCTCGGGTTTGGTTCAGCAGTCCCCGGGTTGAATGGAACAGTCCCTGGGTTACTCGAATTTGTCCCCACATCGATATCCATTGGTACCACATCTGGTTCTTGGTTTGCCGGGATAAATATCGACTCGGATTCTGGTGATGGCTTAATTGATGGTTTTCTGAGATGTTCCAATGCTATTCCTAGCGAGATTTCTTGCCGAGATGACCCTAATTTGGACAAAACATCAGCTGCCTCATATCCTTATCTGGTATATGGTGAAACTCACATCCGTCAAAGTATCCCGAAATTTGCTGGACATGGAAGCGATACAGTGCCATGTTTGCATCCAATGCATCCCAATGACCAGAAACTTGCTGAATTACCAAGTCTGAGTCACCAAAACATTGGATCCTCCTGATGCCAATCTCCTTAGCCACTTTTATCCCATGGAAAAGTGCTTCATACTCGGTGACATTATTGGATGCTGCAAAATGGATCTACAACACATACTTAAGTTTATCCTTTTTGGGTGAAGTGACGACTATGCCTGCACCAAGACCCGTTTTCATTTTGGACATGTCAAAGGGCATCATCCAATAGTTCGAGTCAGGCATTGGCGGCTCATATTGCATTTCTTCCCAATCGACAAAAAGTCGGCAAATGCTTGAGACTTAATGGCTTCTCGCATATCTATGTCCCACTTTGCCACTCTACCACTTGCATCTTTACTGCCCAGGATGTCTGAGATAGGTGCTTCACATATCACTCGGATTGGATGTTCCTGAAAATAATGCTTTAGCTTCTTAGCTACCATATATACCACCTATGTCATTTTCTGTTATTGAGGGTAATTTTGTTTCAATTTAGAGAGCACTTCGCTCAGGTAATATACTGGTCTTTGGACTGATTTGCCCTCTTCTTCGCGCTCTACCACTATCATTGCGCTAACCACTCGATTAGTTGTTGCGACATAGAGTAGCATTGGATCTTTGGATAGTGGTGAGGCCAATATTGGTGTCATTTCTAACATTTTATTAAGCTCATGGAAATCGCTCTCAACTTGTTGTGTCCATGTGAAATTATCTGATCTTTTCATCAATTGATATAATTGTAAGACTTTTTTTGCCTAGATGACTTACAAACCGACTTAATGATGCCAAGAATCAAGTGAAATTCTGGACATCATTGAGGGTTTTTAGTAATTCCATTCTTTCTATGGCCCTGATCTTTGTCGGGTTAGCTTCAATACCTCGGCTAGATACAAGGAAACCGAGTAATTTTCCGGCCGGGACACCAAAGGTGCATTTTTCTGGATTAAGCTTCATGTGGAATCTTCTTAAGTGTGCGAATTTTCCGCAATTCATCGATGAGAGTGTGACTCTGTTTGGTTTTTATTACCACATCTTCGACATATACTTGAACGTTTTTGTCAAGTTGATCTTGCAATAATTTTTGCATGCATCTTTGATAAGTGGCACCTGCATTTCTCAAACCAAACGGCATAGTACAATAGCAATAAGCCCCGTACGGGATAATAAAATCCGTCTTTATTTGATCATCCGGGTTCAGTGGTATCTGGTGGAAACCAGAATATGCATCTACAAATGACAGTAACTCACACCCGGTCATCGAATCAATCACCTGGTCAAAATGAGGTAGTGGAAATGGATCTTTTGGACACACCTTGTTTAGCTTCGTGTAATCTATACACATGCACCATACCACTGCAACATTCGGATCGTCTTTCTTTTTCTAAACCAGGACCGGATTTGATAACCAGTCTGGGTGAAACACTTCCATGATAAACTCGGCAGCTAGGAGCCGAGCTATCTCAGCAGCACTCACTTTCCTCCTATCTTCGGCAAAGCGGCAGAGGGGTTGCTTCACCATCTTTGCATTTGGCCTCACATATAGATAGTGCTCAGCCAACTCCCTCGGAACACCTTGCAAATCTTGTGTAGACCATGCAAAGATATCCTGATTCTCATGGAGGAAGTTGGTGAGCGCGCTTTCCTTTTTCTCAGATAACTTGGCACCGATAGTAAGAGTGCACTCTAGGAAAGCATCATCAATCTGTACTTTCTTTGTTTACTTTTGTTGCTTGGAAATAAACACTCCCGTGTGGGTTAGTCAGTGATGGCACTACCAGTTGACCTGCTTTAGCCAGTGATGCGACCTCCATCATTTTATGCTTCTCCTGTGCTATCACCAAAGACTCGGCCAGCGACAAGCCGGCTGAGGAGCATGCTATACAGCGTTTGTAGTCACCCTCAACTGTGATACCTCCACATGGACCCGACAAATTCATATTCAGATATGCAATGTGAGGGGTGTCCATGTATTTTGCCATAGCTGTCCTACCGAGTAATGCATGTTAAGAGCTGACAAGGTCCACCACTTCGAACTCCATGGCTTCTGTGCAAAAACATTCTCTATTGACAAATAGTACGTCAACCCAGACTTTCCCAATTGGTTCGCACGACAATCCCAGCACAATGCCATGGAATGTGGTCTTAGTTAGCTCCAGCATATTCATGGTGATCCCTAGCTTGAGCATCGTGTCCTTGTACATGATGTTGATGTTGCTTCCATCGTCTATCAGTATTTTGGAAAACTTGACATTTATGTTAGGCCCCATGAATTTTGGGTCTAGCACTAAGGAATATCCCCCTGGAGTTGACATAATCTTTGGGTGATCCTTTATGCTCCAAGTGATCTCTTGCTCGGACCAATGCATGTACTTTGGTATCGCCAACATTGTGGCATTTACTTCCATCATTCTTCACTGCTGACTCTTCTTGTCATTTGGCTCGGTGAAAAACACAACGTAACTTTGTGAGATTCCCTGTAATCATTCCGACCTCCGTGGCCGACATTCTCGCCATCGTTTCTTAGATCATGCACCTGATGTATGGCCTCTCTTCTGTCCGAGTTATGGTATCTCGACTGTTGATTCTCGTATCTTGGCTGTGCAACCGTAAGCTGAGCATTTCCCCTGTGAGTGGTAGTGGGGGAGGTGGAGGGAGCTAATTCGCCGACTCTCCTTTGTCACCCTTTTGGAACCAGTTGCACTGCCGAGTCGTATGGTTTGCCGGCTTACTTGGTCTGGGAGTATGAAACTTCCACGGCTGATCAAACATCATCTCGTAAGTGTACTTTTGCCTTTATTTCCAAGGCTTCTTTTGTTCATATGGATTTTTTCCATCATTTTTTGGCACCCATTGTTGGTGTTGCCTACTTGTCCTTTGATGCTGACTGCTGTCAGCATCTGGATGGTCCTGGCTTACAACAACTACCTGAGTAGAACCATATCTATAATCTTGCATCTCATCTCTTCTTTTGCTTTTGTATTCATTCGATCTTGTCTCCTCTGTGACCCGGCTGCGTCATATGTTGGAGTCTCAGTGTTTCCATCTGCAGAGATAAGAAGAGGCTGAGTCGGATCTCCCAATGCATATGAGTATGCAATTTTTATCGTCTCGGCCAAACTTGCCAGCATATCCCTTTGCGATCTTTGCCACAACATGCTTCCATGTCAGCATCCTTGCGCGGACCAAGCTATGGCCTGTGACTCGATCACTCCTTCATAAGAGTTGCGCATAGTGCACCACCTAGTGAGGAACTCCCTATTTGTTTTGTTCGGCCTCTATTTGCACATTGCCAGCTGTTGTGGGAGATTTGGCCTCTTATATGTTCTTGTGAATTTACCTACAAAGGCTTCTCAAAATCAACCCAGCTGTTGATGCTTCCTGGTGGAAAATTGTTCAGCCACACTCTCGCTAGTCCCTCCAGCATTTGCGGAACGTACCTTACTGGCCATCTCAGGTTTCTCTGAGCGATGTTCACTAAAGTTCCATAGTCAATGAGCTAATCTTCCGGCTTCGTACTGCCATCGTACGTTTTAGTGCCTCTTGCCAGCTGAAAATTTGGCACTGACGTCTCTCTCATGATCCTTTCACCGAAACATGCTGGACTCGACGGGCCTTGTGCTTCAACAAGTTCTTCCATTTTGATCTTGTTGATTTTTAATCTCGCATCATCCGGCTGGATATTTCTGCCTCCCAACCAAGATCCCAGTCTGTTGTATAGGTGATCCGGTATCTGATATCCAGCATTTATCATCGTCGAATAACCATCATTATACCTGTTGGCATTTGGATCTATGGGGGTTGTTGCGTCGCTCGTCCCAAAGTTTGTTGCGGTCTTTCTGGCTATGTTTGGAGGTGGATTTCCTCCTCCTGCCGAGTGACTCCTGTGCCGAGGCTGTGGCGGGTAATTCTGATCACCATTGTCATTCCTTCGGCCAGCATGCCCTTGGTTCACATTTCCCTAGCCAGCATTTCTCTTGGCGTCGTGTCCTCGACCGTGATTTCCTTGAGCAACTTCCGGGTCATATGTGACGAGTTGCTTGTTTCTGCCGGAGTTGGCGCTTTCTTCTTGCCTTTGTCTTGGCGCATCATGCGACGATGAAGCTGCGTGTCCAATGGACTTGGTCGGGTTTGGTGCTGCCGAGTGAACCACTTGATACCCACCTGGCGCACCCGGATTTGCCCTGTGGTAGGATTTATTTAATTCTCCAGGAGCTCGTACCAACTCGTTAACTCTTTCTTGCTATTTTATTTTTTATTCACCCATTAAGTGAGGTACCTCGGCCATTGCCGCTTTTGCATCTCTAAGATTTGATGCCTCCGTATTGTATGTCGGCCTTATCGCAGTCACGTGGCTGCATGATGGAGTGGACCTTGATGTTGCGTTTGCTGCCATCTCGTTGTTAAGGTTCCTTCCTCTTATCTTTGTTGCATCGAGACGGGTCTTGTTTCCCTTGACTTGGTTTGCCGAGTTATACTCTCAGAGAGTGATTTATAGCTCCTGCTAGAGCTGTGCAACCTCCTTAGCTCTTTCTAGCACTTTCTTTCTTGTTTCCTCTAACTCGGCCTGCGTAAGCACTGGGTCAGATGCTGGTGCTACCGGCTCAGCCAGCTTGTTTATAGCATCCTGCAACTCTCTTTTCCTCCTACTCGAGGCTATGTTCTCGGGTCTCTCTAGTGGTACCTTTGCAGTTCTTGCTGCCTTGGTAGTGACGTTCGGTTCATCCTCATCCACCGGCTCAGTCACTGCAGGAACTACTGGTGGCGGTATTGGCGAGCGTGAGGGAACTAGAGCAGTCATCATTACCTCGGCTGATGCAGTGTTACATTGGCTCCTCGCAGCGCGAACAGCAAGTGGATCTTCCACCAGGACGAATCGCTCAGGGTACGCATGTTCAATGCGTACCGCGATGTAGACTTGATGCTCACCGAACTTGATGAAACAACCACCCCTTGGGAACGGCCTTATGCCGAAGCACCCAACATTGTCGCTGACAAAGTTGAGCACGACAAACCTCTGGACAAGGCCGGAGAGGACGCGCTTGCCCAATGAAGCGATGATGTTACCCGTCCATATGAACACTCTAGCAAGCGTCATTGTTGGCCCCATGGTGGGGGCCAACTGTTGTGATGGTGTCACAGCAGATGCCATGGGTAGGCTTGAGTTGGGGCCGAATGGACGCAAGAGGGATCCTGGGAGGGACTGCGCGGTGTAGCCGCACACAAAGAACTATGAAGAACTAAATGAAACTTGCAATCTTACTCCTCTTCATTCTAATTTATAAGTGATCCTTGAGTTGTTTTCCTTGTATCTACTAGCTTGAATAAGAAGTGGCCAGCCTTGAGGCCCTAGTTGCGCATGTCCCTAACCCTAGCTCTACCCTTCCTTATGTAGAAGATGGGAACTGCTAGGTTACAATGTGGATCCTAGGGTTTACTGTTTGGGCTTTGTCTTTACTCTACGGGCCGGGTCACTGGGCCAACCCTTGGCCCTAGACCCAGTTAGCAAAGCTACTTCGCCAACGGTCTTCCAGTACATAGACGCTAGTTCCTTTGGCGTCACCTCTTGCTTTATGCGTCACCCGGTACTTTGAGCGTCACCTGACGCCTTTAGTTGTCACCCGACGGTGCTCTCTTCTTTTGAACCAGCTTTAGCGTGGTCCTCCCTGAACCATACTCGTCAAGGAGCTTCATTCCCTCCTTGACTCTGCCTCGCTTCCTGAGACTCGGCCTGGCGTTATCTACAGACAATGATAATCTATACTGCCCCTGCCGACATATATCTTATGTCGTCCAAGCATGGGCATTATGACTTAGCCATTATTGACTCGTCCTACATCATGTTAACTCGGCTGAGGCTAAGCCGGATTAGTAGTTAACTTTCACCCCTTATGAACCTATCATGGGTTATCCCCCGATAGTCCTCTCTTCATGTTTACATTTCCTCCAGATACATCTTATTCTACCCTTATCAACACTGTCTAGCACCCCTAGGGGATTGAAAGTGTGCACATATAAAAGTTTGGCAGACAAGATAGGACAGAGTTTACCAGAATCAGCCTGTCCCCGTATGATATAAAGGATGCAGTAGCTAACAACCTCCTCTCAATTCTATCAGTTAAAGGCGAGAAATCCTTAATCTATGGCCTTGTGGTGCCCATGGGTAATCTAAGGTAAGTTAAAGGCATATTACCAAGCTGGCATTGGAAGACAGTGGACAGATGATTTGCCTCCTCCCTAGAAATATTAATGGGAATTAAATATGACTTATGATAATTCACTTTGAGCCCAATGAAGCTAGCATATTGATCTAAAAGTTCCTTAAAATTAAGTAGCTGATCATCTTCTATAGGAAGTACTTATGGCCCGTTCCTTGGCCGCAAGTCACCTCGCCCATGGTTACTGACAGCTCGTGAGGCTCCGATCTTCGCGGCTACTATTTTCAGGACCTAAAGTGTGGAGCTATGAACTTACGGCATGTTCCTCGGCCGCAAGTCACCTCGCCCACAGTTCCTGACAGCTCGTGAGCCTCTGATCTCCACGGATCCTATTTTTAGGACCTAAAGTGTGGAGCTCTGAACTTACGGCATGTTCCTCGAATGAAAGTCACCTCGCCCACAGTTCCTGATAGCTCGTGAGGCTCCGATCTCCGTGGCTCCTATTTTTAGGACCTAAAGTGTGGAGCTCTGAACTGACGGCTCATTCCTCGGCCGCAAGTCACATCCCCCATGGTTCCTAGCCCTTAAAAACAAAAATAAAACCTCCATGTTGGTCGTTGGCCACTCCTCGAGAGGCCAGCCGGTTTAACATTTGCCCTACGGTTCTCTCCTCGATAGGCTTATGGAGCGGCTCGATAGGCTCTACCCCTCCAGCAGCCCGTAGTAGGAAGGACGAAAGTCTTAGAGCTCTAAACTTACCACCCGACGGCGGCCATAGGTTACCTCGTCCTTGGTTCCTAACGTTGCAATGCAGGCGTTTTCACAGGTCTGCACAGCCCTCTCCCCGAGAGGCCTCGGAGGACCATGAACTCCCCAGCAAAACATGGACAAACACATGCGGTAAAGGCATACAAGTTACCCAAGGTCCATCCGCGGTCATCAAGCCAAGGTTCACCAAAAATGAAAAGGGGGACTACATCGTAAAGGGCCTCTCAGGCTGATGGCTCTCAATCACTACCCTCGGGAGACTGCCTGTCACTCCCTCTCGCGGAGGGTGAGCCTCCACGAGGAACACTTCCTTTGCCTTTTGGGGCCGTGCCGGCCTCAGAGTAGTCGTCCACTTCAGTCCGCTTGAACAGCGGTAGGAACTCATCCACACGCTTGTTCACGAGCTGCTGGAAGCGGACAACCTCACTTGCCGAGGTCCCCTCGAAATGCTCCACCTCCTGAAGAAGTACCCTCCAGAGGAAGTTGGCGTCGTGCTGGTAAAGGGTGGAGATGGCCTGGGTTGCGACGGCCTGCATCATATTCCGACACTCGTCAAGATGATATTCCTGATAGAGAGCATCTCTCTCCTCCAGCGTCATCGTGATCCGGGAGAAGAGCTCCAGGAAGGCGCCATCCTCGTCAGCATCAGCAAGGGGCCCAAGATAAAAGTTAGTTACCCAGAAGTCCCAGAGGGTCTCACACGCGCGCTCGGCGAGCTCCCAGTACATGTTGCATCGCTCCTTCTCTAGCACGCGGAGGTCTTGCTCCAGTTTGTTGCGCTAGTTCCAACGCTTTTGGATGTCCTCGTGGGCGACCCGCAGCTCCTTCCGGCCGTCCAGCTCGGCGGTGGTCTCAGCCAGCCGCTCCTCCGTATGACAGAGGGTGGTCTCCGATGTGCGCCTCTTTTCAGTGAAGCGATCCTCTTGGGTTCGATCCTTCTCCTGACATTCCGCATGGAGGCCCTGGGAGAGCCACAAGAGCGTCTCGTCGTTTGCTATCTTCAGCTGCTCCTGCTCTTCACCCACCTTCACGTTGCAGCGATGGATACGTTCGTCGATCTTGGCATGCGGTTCTCCATGTTGAGGGAGGACTCCTCAACCCTCTGGTGAGTGGTCTCTAGTTGCATGTCCAGCACCTCCAAGAGGCTTCTCTCTAGCTCAGCCTCGACCTCTCAGAGCCAGACCGCCTCCTCACGGAGAGCCACGTCCGCCTCACGTTGAGCAACCCTCCGGCGGTCTTCTTTGACCTCCCGCTCAAAAAAGGCAAGCGCGCGATCATGGACAGAGAGGTCCCCCACTGCGCGGCTCAAGTCTGTGGTGTAAGGGCTAGCCCCTCCAAAGGGAAAGGCCGGGTCTCGAGGGAGATTCGAGTTCTGTGCCTCACCAGGGGCTTGAACACCTTGTGAGGCGCTCTACTCTCCTAGGCCCACCCACAGTTGTTGGGCCTCATCGAGCGCATCCCGCTCCAGTAACAGACGGCGCCACGTGCCAGCCATACGGTGCTCCTCCGCGGCAAAGTCCTTAAGAAACTGGTCGAGCCCAGAGTGCGCGACAGCCATCATGTCACGGAGGCGTCCTGACCGGCTACGGGAGGCATCTGAAGAGGGTGGCAGCGCGAGATCGCTCGAGCCTACGCTCCTGGGAGATCAGAGGCTACCCAGGCGAGGATCACCATGATCATCACAAGCAGGGGACAGCGACATGCCTTGTGTGCCCATCGGGTCCTCGACCAGCGGGGCATCGTCGCCCACAACGACCAAGTCAAGGCCGTCCCGGTTCGACTCCAGAGGGTGGTCCTCTGACCCATGGCCAGGGACTCTATGCGGTGGAGGCTCCAAGACCTCCACAGCGGCAGGCGAGAGACTCCTTCGCGTTGGCGGAGAGCGGATACACTCCAAGGCTTCATCAGAACCCTTCTCTGACACCTCTCTCTTCCTCTTCTCCTCACGCCAGTACAACATGATCAGGAGGCAGGAGAGAAAGGAGTAGAGGAGACCTCTAAGAGCCATGTGAGGCATACTCACCCTGCAACAGGCACTCTCGCCAAGGACCAATGGCCCTCCACACTCTAGGCGGAAGGAAGGCACGACCCTCCGTGGGTCTGGGCCTTTTACCGGCAGATCGCGCAGCAAGCCAGCGGCAGTCGGCTACAACAGCGAAGTGGCGGTAGGACCCTCCTGCCCAGCGGAACCATTGGCCTCTTCCTTGGGAGGCGTGCGGACGTACCATCCAGAGGCAGACGCCCTGCCGATTATCCCCCCCATGGTAGACGACCGGGGAGGATCTAGGATCACCACCTGACGCTGCATCCTTGTTGTCGAGTTCAACCAAGGAGCACATGGTCGTGCGTAAAAGGTGGGAAGCTCGGCGCGCACGGCGGCCACACTGCTGTCCAGTTACAAGGGGAGCACGCCGGGAGGAAGCTCTGTCCCTGGCTTTTCTCCCAGGGGCATCTGAGTCCAGGCCCCCTTCGCGAGTCTGGCCATGTCTCGACCCGACGCCAGGGTCTAGAGAGGCTGTCGGTGCTCCTAGAGTGGAGAAATCTGCTGCCGCAGATACTCCTGTACCACCATATCACCAGTCAGACGATGGCTCATTAGATGCTCCATGCGCCTCGCAAGGAGGCCTAGACTCATGCATGCGGCCGCCTCGCAAGACCATCTGGGATTCTCCACGGCCGCTCTCGCTAGAGCTCAGAGCTGCTGCCAACCCTAGTCGGCCTCGATCAGCACCCAATCTGGGCAGAACTTTGATGAGGCTCCAAGAATGGAGATGGGCACGAAATCCCCCTCCTTGTTGGCGAAGAATACAATGCTGCCTAGAGTGTCTTCCAGCAAGAGGACGAGGAGGTGATAGAAGTGTCGGAACAATGCCACAGAGGGTACCATGCCGACGAAGGCCTCACACCAGAACCCGAAAGCGGCGAGGAGTGTCATGCTCCGCGGATGAAGGGGAAGTATCTGGATGCAATAGTTCTCTAGGATAGCAAGGAGAAAGGGGAAAAGGGAGGAACCAGCCCAGCGGCGATGGTGTGGGTGAAGACCATGGCCAGACGATGGTGCGGCGATGGCGGCTCGCGGTAGGGCGCCACCCGTCTCCCCAACACCAAGGCACCTGGCATGCAAAGCTCCCCACTCGTTCGAGTGGGTGGCCATGAGCTTCTCAACCTTCTACAGCCCCTCTGTGTTGAGGACGGTGGCTCGAGGCAGGGCCCTCGCGCTCAATGCCGGGAGACTCAGCGTGGAAGCAGCGGAACGGGCTCTCTTGGGGGCCATCTTGGGGGCTACTTGGCGGAAGCAACGAGAAGGTCGGCGGCGTGGAATATGAAGTGTCCCGGCTCTTCCAAGGTTCGGGGTTTTATGGGTGGTGCGAACCCCAACACCCTCAAGCGGAAGTGACGGTTCCCATATCGAGCGGGTGCCACACCCTTCGTGGGCACGTGGAATACACAGGTGCATCCACGAGAAACCACGCATGGACATGACCAGTCGTGGGCCCGGCATCAGAAGGTCCCATGACTTCCACACCCTTTCGTCAAACGCATGCAAGACAAGCGACCGGGGGCTAATGTCAGACTATTGGCACCGAGGGTACCTGATAGCTATGAGATTCGACATATTTTTGATGGTCTCAATTGATGGTTTTCAGTTGGATTTGATGGGTTTCTAGCTTTACCTAACACTAATACTTAGGTAGCAAAGAAAACTTGGTTTTTAATATGTGTTTCAGGTTCTGAACATCAATAGAGGGTTTTAACAACAAAATCACAATATTCAGACGAAAACAAGCAAGTCCCTTTTTGGAATCAATCTAGGGGAGCATACAGTAGCTTTAACGAGCAACTATACGGGGAGAATATTTTTCCAGCCGTATATTTCCCGCCGTATAGTTGTCATCGCATTCGTCTTGTTAAAAGGGACAACTTTCATGAAGAGGCCAAGGACAAAAACAGAACACAGTAGCTGTCATCCCATCCAGAAGGGAGACAGAAGAGATCCGGAGAAGAAGGGGAAGACGTTCTTCATCTATCTCCACGATCTTCGACCTCCTAGCCAACACACCTCCATAGCCATTACTTGTACTTGAGAGAGATCTCCACCTTGCAAGATTAGGGTTTGAGATTGTTCTTCCCATCTTGAATTGTGTTGGATTTATTTCTATTCTTATTGTCGATCTCCACGGTAATATCAAGAAGAACTCCCTTTATTTAATTATATTGATGATGCTTTGTTCTCTCATGTGTGAGTAAGTTCCCTTGGGCGTGGGAGATGTAAGGGATTGGTGAGATGTGATGTGCCTATATAATTTCCATTAAGTTTGTGGTTGATTTTAATTACTATATTATGTGTGCTTGACTATCTGTGGGATGCTTAATACTTGTTCTCCAATTAAGGGCTCATACAACATGATACCTTGTTCTACATAGATAGGATCTTGTTTTCTAGCAGACCGGCGACCCCTGAGTGACACGGGGATATCAATGGAAAACTAGTTGAGCTTGAGGAGCCACTTTGCCTAATGCATTAGTCCGATCCAAGGAGTTTAATTGCTAAGCAACCTGAAGGATCTTAATCGTCTAGTGACAGACCATGGTTTTGGTAACAGGCTAGTAGGATTTTTGAAGTTGGGATGAAATCTACCAAGAGGAGTTCTTGATAATTATGGGTTGCTCGCGTACACACATACTTATAAGATTATAATTGTTACACTTATCACTCATCCACTTGGCACATTCACTATCACCATGAACTGAATCTCCCCGCGCCTATTTTGCCATCTGCGGAAAACAACAAACAAATCGTTCTTTACTTTTATGCTTTTTATTTCTAAATTTTACATTTTAGTTTTATTTATCATTTTAATCCAATTATCATTCTTATTTCAACACTTGTAGTCAATTCACTCAAAGACCGCTGACAACTTTGAGTGCGACAGAGACTTTCTTCATAAAAATTTACCTTTGGGCTCCCTGTGGGATCAATATCTTAACTTTGAAACTAGCTACAAATGATCTGTGCACTTGCAGCCATCAGTACCCCGTCCCGTCAAGATGTCGACCCCACGGGTCATGCCTTGGCAGGGCAGTGAGGAGCGCATCCCTCGCGAGGGCACACGGAGAACATGACACTCCGAGGATCTAACACAGCAGTAACCGAAGACCCCCTAACGAAGGCCTCACGAGGGGGAGGCTCCAGGATTCGGACCTCAGCGTGCTAGACGACACACCAACTGGCGGTCCATGCAAGGACTGGACCGCCTCGGAAAAGCAAGATGCTCCACTCCCCCTTTGGTGCAAAGGAGGGAGATGATACAAGGGCATGGCAGGGCCTGGCGGGCATCTTTGGCGCAGAGGAGCAGCGACACAGTATGATGATCGTCCACCATGTCGGCGCCACAGCTGGCAGGTGGCCAGAAGAAGACAAGACGAATCCACGGCCCCTAGCGCGGGAATGTGGTGACCCTTCCCTCCCAATGTATGGGGGGAGAGGCCTGGCACCGCCCTATATAAAGGTCCCTTATCCTACCTTAGAAGATATTGATCCCCGGTGATCTAAACCCTAAACATTCATCCTCCATTGTACCCTCGTGAAGCCAAGCGAGTAATACAAAAAAGCAGGAGTAGGGGCTTTACGTCCTCATGAGGGTCTTGGTCCTGTTTAAAAAACCTGTCATCTCTCTGTCGTGGTGCTAGCTCCGTTATTGCCACTGTCGCCGAGGTTCCTTAGGAACGCGTGTTCACCCCCCTCTCGAACCAAGGGACCGTTGGACCCTAGTTCCTTCACGGGACAAATCTCGAACACTGCCAAAGTCAAAAAGCGATCCTCCATGAGCTAAATGCCACGGTTTCAGTTGTCCCACAATTCCTAGACTGTTCGGGAGTAACCTTCACCTTTGATCGAAGTGTCCTCCCACAAAAACTCATAGGCTGTTAAAGTATCCTCTAGTTACCAATCCACTTATTGACAGCTACGAGTTCTCCAAAACTCTCGTGGATGCTGGCAGCAGCATTAATATCCTCTACATAGAGAATTGTACCACATGAGGATATCAGAAAGACAGTTGAATCATAGCAACATGGTTTTCTAGGGAATTGTACCAGGGAGAGAGGCGAATTCTCTTGGTGAAATCACTCTTGATGTTACTTTCGATACTCCAAAGAACTACTAGATCAAACTATTGTCTTTCGAGGTGGTATTGTTCAAGAGCGCATATCACGCCATCTTAGGGCATCTGGCTTACTGGGAATTCATGGCTCACCCCTACTACATCTACAACATGATGAAACTTTCGGGTCCCAAAGGCATCATCACAGTTAGGAAAACCCAAAGAAAGCACGGGATTGCAAAGAGGGGACGCTGCCTTCGCCGAAGTCGTGTTGCATGCCCAGGAGTACCAGGAGATCAAGAAAAACATAGACTCTCCTGAGATGTCGACTACAAAGAAGGAGGTGCTGAAGCCGACTCTGTGGTTCTAGGCACCAGAAGATACGAAGACGATGTCACTGAAGGAACATGATCCCTCCAAGGTGACCAATGTAGGAGTAGGCTTAGATCACGCATAGGAATGCACACTCGTCGAGTTACTCAAAGCTAATAAAGATACCTTCTGACGTGATAGGTGTACCTAGGAAACTTGTTGAGCACTCTCTCAACGTGTATCCTGATGCTAGACCCGTCAAACGGTCCTTATGATGTTTTGGCGATGAATAGCTCAAGGCCATATCCAAATAATTAGTCCGACTAGATATATCCGGATTTATCCAAGAGTTCATCCATACTGATTGGGTGGCAAATCATGTAATAGTCCCTAAAAAGGACACCACTTATTTAAGAAAGTGTGTTGATTATACGACCTTGAACGAGGTTTCTCCAAAATATCTGTTCGCTTTGCCTAGAATCGATCAAGTTATTGACTCTACGGCAGGCTCGGAACTCCTTTGCTTCCTCGACGCATATTCCTTTTATCACCAAATAAAAATGAAAAATTTAGATCAATTGAAGACTTCGTTCATCACTCCATTTGGAACCTTCTGATACACTACAATGTTTTTCATCTTAAAGAATGTGGGAGCTACACACCAGTGCACTATGCAGCGTTGGCTCCATGATCAAATCAGACGCAAGGTATATGTATATGTGGACAACATAGCGGTAATGTCCAAAAGGAAGGAAACATTAAATTCTGATTTGGAGAAAATGTTTGCTAATCTTCGGAAATAGACACTACAAAAAATTGGAAGGTACATGATGATTTGATATCGTCGTGGATCAGGGGCAAAACGTCATAGATCACCATCCACGACGAATTTTGCAAATAAAAAAAGGGTCATGAACCCCACATCATAATCTGACCCGTGACGTTTTTTCTATCTGAAAACATCACGGCCATCCATGATGTTCCTTGAATTTTGTCGAGGCTAACGGGATCGGCCCAGCGTAGGCCTAATCAGTCGTGTTGTTTTTGTTTCGTCATGGTCCATGCCACGTGGCTGACGGTGCCGTGGGCGGCTGTTAGAGAAGCCAGCTGACGTCATGCCGGCCGTCAGTGACGTCATCATTGTCGTGACATTTTTTCGTCATGGCTTGATTTTGTTAACGCCAGCTCCTTATGTCATCATGACATCTAAGACGTCTTCTCCAGCCATGAAGAATTTCCTTTCACTATAGCCTGCCACCGGTAGACAGACACGTGGTCCATTAAAATGATAAGACGTGGGCTACTGGTAGGGTAGCACATGGACTAATCAGAATGAGACACATGGGCTAACTTTTCGTGACGTTACTATTTTATCGTGGAAGTTGGCCAGTCTCCGCGTGCCACGTTGATGACTACGCATCACGGAAATATTTCGTAAAGGAACAATCACTATGTTTACGCTTACATAAATTTCAGTACAAATGTGTAACATCCTAGCATTGGGGCTTAGAAATAAGCTGAACCCAGGTGTGTGCATTGCATCCATGCATAGAAAATCCGGGAAAGTTTTGCGCAAAAGTAAAGAAGCTATAGAGGGATCGAGATCTCTATTGTTATGATGGAAAGGTTAGGGCTAGTGCTCTGGATTTTGACATGACCTTGGTTGAATCCTTTGCATTAGGGTGGAAGCAATTCGAATTTGAAGATTCAAATCATATATTTGAATTCAAGAGAAATTTAAAATTGAATTATAAATGAATAAATGAATCACAATAACAAATAGAAAAGAATGTTAATATAGAACAATACTAGAAAAGGACATAACAATAATAAAAAAACAAAGGAAAAGAAATAATAGTTAATACATCAATAATGTTACAAGAATTCGTTATTCTGCACATGAAAATATTACATTATTCTTACAAGGAAATTGAAATTGTAATACCTATAAAATGAATTACAATAATAAATAAGAATTGAATTCACATTTATAAACAAGATATAAACTTTACAAGATCAAAATTAAAATTAAAAAAAAAGAAGAGAAAAGTAACTTTATTAATATTATACAATATTACACTGTCAAATTACAATATCCAAGTAAATAGGATTACAAGATAATATTAAAAAGAAAACCTAAACTAAATCTGGTACTTTCAATTCTTGCCATCCTTGTCTTGCACTTGTTTCCTGCAAAAAGAAATAGATAAAAAAAGAAAGTGTGAGAGGTTAGTGTTAGTTGCAGTCTCAGGTTTTAGCAATGTGATGCATTGCTTTGCCTCATCATTGAGTGGTATTAAATAAAAAGGGGCCAATGTAAAATCAGTTCTTATCTAGAGTTTTTGCCTCAGGCTTATGCATCATAGGCAGGGGCAAGTTTCACCAATTAATGGTATTTTTTCTTAATCAGATAAACTATCTCAGTACCACTTCATTGGCATTCATATGTGGGGCAAGTTTCACTAGAGTAGTGGCAGTAAAAGAGTGGAATCAAGATATTTTTCCTTGCACTGATCCAAAACAGTGCAAGCAGATCACACAACCATGCACAATGTTGTGTTGTCGACACAGCAGAAGAAGCAGTAGTAGTGGTAATATAAAAGGATAGCCACAACAGCTAGCCAAAGCAGTATCCCATTCTTAGTTTGCAGACCATAAGACCAACACGTCCTGATCCATTCTATCACTATACCAAAGAACTCAAGAACTCATTTCTCTTGAGAATTCATCACAGCCAATTCATCTCTCACCAACCAAGACACTAGCCAGATCAGCACCACATCATTTGCACCCTGGTTGCTTCAAGAAGCCATCCAATGGCAAGAACAAGGTGGAGAAGGCTAGGCCAGTAATAGCAAAGAGTAACTGGTCATACACCAGTATCAGATCTCGGGAGCAAGGGGAGAAGGTGGATCAACCTTATAGCAAGTGAATCTAGAAGCAGTTGTGATAGACCAAGCTTTCTAACAGGTCATAGACTACTCATCAGCAACAGGTAAAAATCAGCTTAATTATCCACCAGATTATACAGTAAATGTACTCAGATCTTGCATATAAATCTGGGCATATAAGGACAATTAAATACATCAACTAGCTTCAGCTACTATTCCATTAGATTCTCATCTAAGGGGAATATATGGAGTTATGTTCTCAGAACTGCATGGAGGTGCCATGCAAGGATCATAACAGAAGATTAAAGCCAACCAATCATATCCGTTTTTATCCCAAAGGATCTAGCCTCAGCCTTTGCATCACTGTCCAAACTTGGATAATAGTAGGATCAAGTACAAGTTTAACAGCAGAGAACTTTATTTTAATCAATCCACTCATAAAAGTATCCATAAGCTGATATATCATCCATTCATATAATCCAAATGATTTTAAATCATTTTCCCAGTTCAGTAAGCTAGGAATCATTCTAGGATATGTGACTAATATCATTACTGAACCATAGTTCAGTTCATCATGCACATTTCATATATAAATTCAACACTGAGCCAAATACATCATTTTGTCTCAAAAAGAATAATGGCAATCAATTCAGCTAGCCATCTCTAGCACACAAGCTAGCTAAGCAAGTGGGTATATGTGCATCTTCCAAGGAAGTACCACATAGCTTGCCATCATGCCTAGCTAGTGACACATAAGTTACTAAGCTAGACTTAATCACCATATTCTTCTTTTAAAACCATCAATACACATGAAATTTTTCTATATCCTTAACCACCACTTGTTCATCATGTATGGACAAACAGGAAGAATAATAACCATCTCAAGGAAATCATTATCTCGATCAATCATCCCATAAAAGCATACAAATCATCTTCGCACAAACCAGCAAGCAGGAAAGATTGTTGGGCACAAATCCAAAAGAATTGGAATTGCACCTCAGGCACAATCACTTACTCACAGTTTACCAGCCATTACAGTTATTTAGTTGACATGTTAACTAAGATTAAACACGGTCAGAAATACCTAAAAACTACCATGGCATCTGAAGGGTTTCGTAGCATAGTAAATCAAACAAATTCTACGGATGCGAACGGGAAAGCCAAGATCTAATCTAGGAGATGCAAACAATGAGGGGGAATAGATGAGATCTTCATACCCTTGAAGATTCGCACAGCGGAACGTTCGACGGAATGTGGGTGATGTAGTCGTACTCGCTTATCCTCCTCGCGATCCGATCCGGTCTAACACCGCAAGTGGCGATGCCTCTGAGAGATGCACACGTGCGGCACCTCGACGTCTCCTCCTTCCTCGGTCCAGCAAGTGGGGTGGAGAGATGGGTTGGATCTACAATGCGACGGCGCGGTGCAAGTGGTGGAGAGTTTCTGCGGCAGGGCTTCGCCTACGCGCAGTCGGGAGGGAGAGAGACAGGAGGGGCAGCAGGGCGGCTAGGGTTGTGGAGGAGGTGTAGGGGGAGGGTGCGCCCCCAGCCCTATTTATATAGAGGGGTGGGCGGCCAGCCCTAGCCCCTTCCCCAAGCCCTAGGCCGGCGGCCAAGGAGGCAGGAGTGGGGGGCAAGTTTCCCCTCCTCCCTCCTCCCTTCTAGAAGCTCCCCTAGGGTTTCCTAGGTGTTTGGCCGGCTGGGCCCTATGGGGCCGTGTGCCCCTGGCCCAATGCGTCCAGGGCACTCCCTCATAGTCCCATGCCCCCTCCCGATAAGTGGGGCCACGTTGGTCCCACTCCGGAAGGTTCTAGAAGCTTTCGGTACAATACCGATTAACCCGAAACAATTCCGAACTCCAAAATCTGCTTTGCCTTATATGAATCTTATTCTCCGGACCATTCCGGAACCTCTCGTGATATCCTGGATCTCATCCGAGACTCCGAACAAAAACTCATAAACTAACTATCCAATCTATCCTAGCGTCGAGACACGTTAAGTGTGTGACCCTTCGGGTTCTGGAACATGCAAACATGATCTTATATCAATAATCAACAGCGGGGTCTGGAAACCCATATTGACTCCCACACATTCATCGATGATCATATCGGATGAACCACGATGCCAGGATTCAATCAATCCCATATATATATTCCCTTCGTCGTGCGATAATTTACTTGTCCGAGATTCTATCGTTGGTACCGTCATACCTAGTTCAATCTCGTTCACAGCAAGTACTTTACTCGTTCCGTAATCCGATATCACTTTGTGATTAACTCCTTAACCACGTGCTTGCAAGCGGTGTTGATATCGATTACCGAGTGGGCCCGAAGTATATCTCTCCGACTTGGGAGGGACAAATCCCATCTCGATACATATAACCCAACAGGTACTTTCCGATCACCTGAGAGACACCTTTATGATCACCCTCTCATAGGATGACGTTTGATGACCTCAAAGCTTTCATCCGATACCAGGGAGTTGCATTATCTCATGGTCTAAGAAATACAATATTTGACATAAGAAAAGCTTCGCAAAGACGAACACGCTGACACGATCTAATTGCTCCGCTTAGTTTGGGTCTGTCCATCATATAATTCTCCCAATGATATGATCTCATTATTAATCGACAACTCATGTCTATGGTTAGGAAACCTTAACCATCATTAATCAATGAGCTAGTCCATAGAGGCGTACTAGGGACACGGTGTTATTCACAAACCACACAAGTATTAAAGTTTCCGCTTAATACAATTCTAGCATGGAATATAAACTTTATCATGAACAATAATTATAATAATAACATCTTTATTATTGCCTCTATGGCATAATTCCAACAGTCTCCCACTTGCACTAGAGTCAATAATCTAGTTTACATCTGGCAACAATCTAACACCCATGGCACTAAGGTGTTGATCATGTTTTGCACGTGGAAGAGGTTTAGTCAATGGATCTGCGACATTCAGATCTGTATGTACTTTGCTAATCTTTAGATCTCCATCTGCTATATAATCTCGGATTATATGAAACTTGCGGTTGATATGCTTGGTCTTTGGATGATATCTTGGTTCCTTAGCCAGTGCTATGGCGCCAGTGTTGTCACACAATATCTCCAGTGGGTCCAAGGCACTTGGAACCACACCAAGCTCAGTGATGAAGTTCCTGATCCAAACTCCTTCACTTGACGCTTCTGCAGCAGCCATCTATTCCGCTTCTACTGTAGATCCTGCGATCACGCTTTGCTTGCAGCTTCTCCAGCTCACGGCTCCTCCATTCAAAATTAAAACGTATCCTGTCTGACATTTAGAATCATCCTTGTCGGTGTCAAAACTAGCGTCGACGTAACCCTTTACGACGAGCTGTTCATCACCTCCATAGACTAAGAACATTTCTTTAGTCCTATTTAAATACTTTAGGATGTTCTTCACGGCTGTCCAGTGTTCCACTCCTGGATCACTTTGGTATCTGCTCGTCAAACTAAGAGCATTGGACACATTCGGTCTAGTACACAGCATGGCATACATGATAGAACCTATGGCCGAGGCATAAGGCACTTTGCTCATAGCTTCCCTATCATTTACCGTAGCTGGACACTGAGCCCTGCTCAATATCTTACCTGACAACATAGGCACTGAACCTTTCTTTGCCTTATCCATTCTGAACCTTTTCAGAACTTTTTCTAGGTGTGTACTGTTAACACCCGGATTTTTAATCCCAGATGCCTGTTATGCCATACCTCGAAATCCCAGGATTACCATTTTTGCGAGACATAACAGAATTGGATACCACAGTACATCATCCATTACAAACGATTCATAAGTTCTTACACCAATAGGGATCTCATGATCCAGTTCTTAATACAACATCAAGCAGTGGAATAAGTAATAATAACGGTAGCGTACGCGAAGCTCCATCTTCGGGTTCACAGGCAATGCTGACGATGGGAGATGATCCTAGTTGTCGTAACCTTCCTGGGGTCCATCCTCCAGGTACTCCTCTTCATAGTATGTCCATGGGAATAGCCAGGGACAAAGCCATGAGTACTCTTTAAGTACTCGCAAAATAATACTAACAGGTAAAGGGGTTTTTGGATAATAGGACACTAGGCTCTAGGGTTGTTTTGCAAAAGCCAGATTTATCTCTACTAAGTTCCAAAGCTAGTCACAATTTTATAACTCCTAAGTGGGATCTTGTAACTCATGTCACAACTATGTTGTGGTCAAGTCAAAGTCTCAATTCATTTCACAAGTCATTTTCGAAAAGTTTGACGGGGGAACAGTATGGCCACTCCAACTGTCCATAACCGCGGACGCGGCTATTCGAATAGTTTGACACTCTGTAGAGATTGTACACTTTCACCACAACATTCGATACATCCGTCAGGAACAAATCCTGAATTCACCATACTCAGTATGCGGATAATAAAACCTAACCTTTCAATTACATGCCCTAGTATAAGCACCTCTCCTGTGAGTTTGGCCTCCCAACCATGACCAACTGTCATCTTGGGTACTGCACAGGTGGACAATCTTCACAAGGTAGCCTCAGCTCAGACCTTGGCCGTGAGGGAACTAACACTAAGGTATATAAGTTTCCAGTCAAGCCCTACCCAATCTTCGAGTATTGTGGTTGTACGATAAAATTGGAATGGTATCGCATATAGAAAACCATCAGTTTTAAAAAGGGCTAAGGCTCATGCCTCAATATTTTCATCACCAAAATCATCAGGTGTTCGGAAACACATGTCCAAAACATTTCAATAGAATGATCCATCATTCCAAGGTTTTCATAACCATTTTTCCACCAAGTATTCCCATCTAAAGTTGATCAAGTTTTATGCTTAGCACTAGCATCTACAGGTGGGGGTAAGCACTGATGAGGGGTGGTAAACTAGTGGGGTTTTAACTAAGTTCAATCTCATGCCTTGGGATGACATCAAGATTATCTAGCTTAGGCCAAATTTTATGCTCTTTATGCAACCTTCACATATCTTTCTAGTATCTACCAATCTCTTAATTAAACTCTAAGCAAGATTTGATAAAGAAATAAAGTAAGAAGCTTGCAAGTAAAGCTAGGATTGGTTTATCAAGTGGGTATGATCACATATGCTTAAGGCATATAGTAGGCATAGTAACAAGTATTGGCTTGCATAGGTAAAGTATCTTGCAAGTGTTAGCTTGCATCAATATCAGTATAAGCTTGCAAGTATTGGCTTGCATAGGTATAGTATCAGCTTGCCTTGTGCAGAGTAGTGGTTGAAGTTCTCCTCGGCTTCTTCTTCGTAGTATCCTCCTTCCTCCTCGTATCCTTGGTGGGTACTAGAGTCTATGAATAAATATGAGGTACACAATCACCAAACAATACTTAACTACTTGCAATCATCACACAAAAGGGTCCTATAGATGATCTAGCATCATCTCTAACATTACAAGTTTAAGGCTTGGTTTAATTCTTTTTATTTTTAGAAAAGTAATTTCTACTCATTGAAAAACTACTTAAGATTTAATATTCTCCAAACCAAACATGGGATCATGTTGACACATGTCATCACCACATATTGTAGTCCAAGGGAATGTGTTTTAAAGTGGTTTCACAATTTAATAAGGTTTTACCCTTTTATTCTAATTAATTAAAGTGGCTAGAAATGCCTATGTAGCATTCTTTTATTACTTGAACATTATTTCTGCAAGTAAACCTATATATTTTTATATATTCTGAAAGGTATGGTTAAATGTGATTATTGAGAGTTGGAATAAACTCAAAAGCTATTATGGTTTAAATTTGAAAAATGTTTGAATGCAGAAAATCTTCTGCCTTGTTATTTTTACCATGGGTGATCTATAGATCCAAATGACTTGAATCCAACGGGATTGGATTCAGCATTCCCAGACCTTTCTAACAAAATTGGTTTCATTCAATTTGATGCACTGAATCGATCTGGGTTGATTTTTGAAGTTGAGTACAGAAGTGAGTTTGAAACAATAATGAAAAAGGTTTAATTCAAATAACTAAGCTGCGCGGGAAAAGTTAACGGGCCGGCCTACTAAGCGCAGTGCTCCCGTGGGCTGCTTAAGTGGGTGTCCCCACTTGCCAGTGAGACAGGGAGGGGCAAAGCGGTATGGGGCAACGTGGGTCGTTCGATCTGATTCTAATCCAACGTCTGGGAGTCATCGTCGACACGAGACAACGCCGGCGAGAAAGAAACCTATCGCGGCCAGTGAGGCGTGCTGGGGGTTCACCGGGGTGTAGGCGAGGGTCAGCGAGGCGGGCGAACGATGAAGTCGACGACGGCGAACTCAGGGGTGGTCGTGGCAGCTCCTGGGGTGGACGAAATCGATGGCGCCCTTCTTCTCCAGAGGCGGCAGGCTCCGGTGAAATTCCGGCGAGGTGGTGCTCGCCTTGCTCCGGGAACGGTGTGGCACGATCAATGAGGAGAGGGGAGTGAGATGGTGTAAAGAAATCGACTGGGGGTGGCCTCTATTTATAGTCGAGCGAGGGGACCGACGGGGCGCACGGTGAGCTCGTCAGGAGCGATGTTAAAGGCGTCTATTGGCATGGGCGACGGTAGGGGACGGTGCGGTGTTCCCTGGCGATGCTCAAGGACATGGTTTCGAGGCGTGGGGCGGTGCGGCTTGGTCTGGAACATGCGACGCTCTGCGCGGCAAAGGCAGCGTCTTCTACGGCGAGCGGTGGCTGTGCAGCACGGGGCGGCGAACGAGGATGTCTGGCGGTCTCCTGGGTCGGTGGGGATTGTGTATGCACGCGACGAGGGCGGCGCGCGGTCTGTGGGCTGCGGTCGAGGGTGGCGCTCTGGCGCACGCTCGGCATGGTCGCTGGCGGTCTGGGCGCGGTCTGTGCGTGTGGGCCAGTGGGTGGCAAGGTTCGAGCGGTGGACAGGGAGTGGCGGTGGACGATGGGCTGCCTCCCAGTCATGCTGGCTAGGCTTGTGTCTCCTCCTAGCTTGCTGTCGACATGGGGGTGACATGGGTGTGCTCGGCTATTCACCATTGATGGCAATGCCAAGCTTACAGTGGGGCTAGTGCTTGGTTAATCTTGCTAGATGATCTACTGAGCTGGTTGTGAGCTAGATAGGGAACCAGTTAGGCAAGAATCACTGCTCACAATTGTGTTTAGGATTTGGATGATTTGTGTCTGCAACCTGTTTGATGAAATGGCCGCATGAAATCAAGTTTTGAATTTTGAAATGATTTTTGGTGGGTTTGCTAGATTAGGGTTGGTGAGTCTGCAAATGCTTGGGTTTTGAAAGTTGAGCTTGTTTGAGTGGTTTTTGAAAAAGTAGGATCTTCCCATATGATAAAGATTCAATTTTGGATTGCCATTTAAACTATGCATTTGAAAGTTTCTGGATGATCACAAAGTGGGCCTTGATACTTTGTTATGAGTACATTCAAGGGGTGCAAAGATCCAGAAAAGTTTCTGTTAGGTTTTGAAAGTTTGAGACAGCCAAAGTAGACCTTCCCCCCTTAAACAAAATCTCGTCCCGAGATTTGAAAAAGGACGAAAAGATTACCTAGGATTTGAAGAGATCGAGAAACTCCGTCCTGATGTGATCTTCGCGCTCCCAGGTAGCTTCCTCTTCTGTGTGGTTGCACCACTGAATCTTGAGAAACTTGATGCTTCGGGTTCGGGTAGTTCGAAAAGCTTCTTCCAAAATATGGATGGGTACTTCGGGATAGGTTAGGTCATCGTTGATCTCTATGGTCTGATGATCGATATTCTTGAACACTTCGGTCTTCTTGGGGACTTCGAGACACTTGCGAAGTAATGAGATATGGAACACATTGTGCACGGCTGACATCTCTTCGGGTCGCTCCAATTGGTACGACACTTCTCCTCGACGGTTCAGAATCTTGAAAGGTCCGATATATCTAGGGGCTAACTTTCCTTTGAGTTGGAAACGCTGCATTCCCTTCAATGGCGACACTTTCAGATAAACAAAATCTCCTATGTTGAAGGAGAGATCTCTACGTCTCTTGTCGGCGTAACTCTTCTGTCGGGATTGGGCGGTCTTGAGGTGCTCACGAATCTTGTGAACCTTCTCTTCTGCTTCTCGTAGGATATCGGGTCCAAAAATCTGACTCTCTCCTACTTCCGACCAGTTCAAAGGGGTGCGACACTTCCTTCCGTACATGAATTCAAATGGGGCCATTTGCAAACTGGCTTGATAACTATTGTTGTATGAAAATTCTGCAAACGGCAGACATTCTTCCCACTTGGATCCATATTCTAACACACATGCTCTAAGCATATCTTCGAGTATTTGATTTACTCGCTCTGTTTGTCCATCGGTCTGAGGGTGATACGCGGTGCTGAAATCTAGATGGGTTCCTAAACCTTCTTGTACTTTCTTCCAGAATCTCGAGGTAAACTGAGTTCCTCGATCCGATACTATGTTCTAGGGGACTCCATGCAAACTAACGATTCTAGCGATGTATAACTCCGCTAGCTTCGAACTCTGATAGGTGGTTTTGACGGGCAAGAAATGGGCGACTTTGGACAATCTGTCCACTATGACCCAGATAGAGTCATTTCCCCTACTAGAAGTAGGTAGTCTAGTGATAAAGTCCATTCCTACAGAATCCCATTTCCATTCCGGAATCTGCAAGGGTTGCAACAATCCAGCGGGTCTTTGATGTCCTGCCTTGACTCGCTGACAGATATCACACTTGGCGATATAGCTTCCGATTTCTCTTTTCATCTTATGCCACCAAAATTGCTCTTTCAAATCTTGATACATCTTAGTTCCTCCGGGATGGATAGAATAAAGAGTATCATGAGCCTCCTTCAAAATAACTTCTTTCAACTCAGAATCTGCTGGTACACAAAGGCGTCCTTTGTACCACAGAACTCCTTAATCGTCTTCGGTGAATCCGGGTACCTTGCATGTACCGATACGATGCTTGATTCCTTCAATACTAGCATTTTTTTCTGTGCCACTTTAATCTGAATGATCAAAGTGGGCTGAAGTTCTATGCTAGCCAAAAATTCTTCACTTACTAATTCCATTCGAAAATCTTCCATCTCTTTGTGCAAACTTGGTTGCTCCTTCAAAATCATGGAGTTCAAGCGGCACGGCAATCTGCTAAGGGCATCGGCTACTACATTGGCTTTACCAGGGTGATAGTGAATGTCCAAATCGTAATCCTTGATTATCTCAAGCCATCTTCTCTGCCTCATTATCAGCTCCTTCTGAGTGAATATATACTTTAGGCTCTTGTGATCCGAATAGATCTCACAACGGTTTCCCATTAGGTAATGTCTCCATGTCTTTAGGGCTAGAACTACGGCTGCGAGTTCGAGGTCATGGGTTGGGTAGTTTTGCTCATGTTTCTTCCATTGTCGAGATAGATAAGATATAACTTTTCCTTCTTGCAGTAGCACACATCCGAGACCGATCTTGGATGCGTCACAATACACATCGAAGGGCTTCGTGATATCTGGCATGATCAAGATTGGGGCTGAAATCAATCTCCTCTTGAGTTCTTGAAAACTCGCTTCACATTTGTCGGTCCATTCAAACTTCTTGTCCTTCTTCAGCAATTGGGTCATGGGTCTAGCGATACTCGAGAATCCTTCTACGAATTTGCGGTAATATCCCGCCAATCCGAGAAATGCACGAACTTGGGTTTGAGTGGTCGAGGCTTGCCAATCTTCTACATCTTTCACTTTGGCAGGGTCAACAGCAATTCCTCCGGCTGATACAATGTGACCGAGGAATCCTACCTCCTGTAACCAGAATTCACATTTGCTAAACTTTCCATACAACTGATGCTCTCTAAGGGTTCCAAGAATGGTCCTTAGGTGTAGCTCATGTTCTTCTTTTGATTTGGAATAAATCAGAATGTCATCGATGAAAACAACGACAAACTTATCCAGGAAGTCCATAAAAATCTTATTCATGAGATTCATGAAATAAGCGGGGGCATTGCTTAATCCGAAAGACATGACTGTATACTCATACAATCCATATCTGGTGGTAAAGGCAGTCTTTGGAATATCCTCTGCACGAATTTTGAGTTGATGATAGCCAGTTCTAAGATCAATCTTAGAAAACACTTTGGCACCGGTCAACTGACCAAACAAATCTTCTATCTTGGGAAAGGGGTACTTGTTCTTGATGGTGACATCATTCAATTTCCGATAATCCGTACACAAACGGTTGCCTCCATCCTTCTTGTCCACAAACAAGACAGGTGATCTCCATGGGGACACACTTGGTTGAATTAATCCTATTTCCAACATGGAATCCAGTTGCTTCTTCAATTCTGCTAGCTCTGACGGGTTCATACTATATGGTCTCTGGGCTATGGGTCCAGTTCCGGGGATTAGTTCGATGATAAACTCGATAGCCCGATCTGGGGGCATACCGGGCAAAACATCTGGAAATACATCGGGGTATTCACAGACTATCCGGACTTGGTCAATGGTAGGTTGGGCTATACTCTTGTTACACTTGAATTGACGAGGTAAGGTTTCAGATATATGCTCGACTGATATTCCGGCGGTACTGGTCATGGTTATGGCTTTCTTGGCACAGTCAATCAATCCTTTATGTTTGGACATCCAATCCATTCCTAGTACTACTTCCAAACCTTTAGTTCCGGGTACTATCAGATTTGCATAAAAATCTATGCCATGGATTCGGATAGGGACGGCTTTGAAAATTTGCCTAGCCTTGGTGGTTGATCCAGGAATTTGCACAATCATAACATGCTTTAGTTTGGTTGGTTGAATTTTACTAGTGCATGCAAATTCTTCGGTGACAAATGAATGCGATGCACAAGAATCAAACAACACTCTTGCAAGTACTGAATTAACAGAAAACATACCCGGCACGACGCCTGGCGCTTCCTGAGCTTCTTTAGCATGCATGAGAAAAAGGCGACCATTGCGGTTGAGCGAATTCCCTGGGGCAAATCTTCTTCCTGGCTGAACATGACGTTGCTACTGAGCTAGGACATTGGCGTTGGGGGTTGTAGCATTCTTCTTGTTGGGTCACTCGTTGGAATAGTGGCCTTTATTTCCACAGTCATAACAGGTCACTTGCGACTTGTCCTTGGCTGCTACAGGCACAGCATTGCTTCCAGTCCTCGGGGCAGTGTTGGTGCTGGCGGTAACATTGTTGTTGTTGAACTTGGGTGGGGCACGATCGAAATTGCTAGAGTTGCCGGGGTTGTTGTGATTTCCTCCGGGTCTAGGCTTTCCACGGTTGGGATAGGTCGGACGGTTCATCAGCGGTCTGTTGGTTCTTGGGGCAAATCCTGGAGATGGGTTAGGGCGATACTTTGGGGTCTGATGGGTTCCTGGCTGATGCATCATACGACGCTTGCGGTTCTCATTGGCTTGGTTGATCTTTCCTTCCATATGGATAGCTGAGTCGACAAGGGCTTCAATATCCGCAAAGGGGATATTGACTAACACTGTCTGCATCTCATCATGCAGACCATTCAGGAATCTTTCTTTCTTCTTGGCTTCAGTGTCTATTTCATCCGGGGCATACCTAGCTAATGACAAAAATTTGTCACGGTATTCCACTACAGTCATCCTTCCTTGCTTCAGCTCTCTGAACTCGTCTCTCATTCTCTTGATCAAACCTGGTGGCACATGGGTTCTGCTAAACTTTACCTTGAATTCCTCCCAGGTCATCATCTGGCCTCCGGTCATTGCGCGAACACTGTTCCACCATGCTCTGGCATCTCCGGCTAGATAGTGGGTGGCGAATAGGACTTTCTCGTTGGCTTCCACTCCTGCTACTTCTAAGTTATTTTCCATGGTTTGCAGCAAATCATCGGCGTCTAGGGGTTCTTCGGACTTAGTGAACACAGGTGTGTTGGTATTCTGGAAGTTCTTGAGCTTAGATCCATGGTTGTCCTGATTTCCGTGGCCTTGGTTGTTGTGGGCTAGCTGGGCTATCTGCTGAAGGGTGGCTAGGTTGGCTTGACGTTCCGCTCTTTCAGCTTCACGGTCAGAAGTCAAAATTTGCAGTATCAGCAACATCGGGTCCTTGGATGAACCACTTCCTCTGCGTGGCATCTGAAGATTGAGGTAGATCATGAGAAAAGAGGGAAATTTCTAAGGTTCTGGGACTTTGAAAAGTTTTTAAAGTTTGACTCAGCTTTTTCTAGCAACTTGCTTTTTCATTCATTCATTCATTCATAGCACCCAGTACAACACACACCACAACAAAGAAAAACAGATGGTTTTAAGAACCATTCTGGAAACTACGATACAGTGGGACCGAATACTACTCACTACGCTAGTGCTCAAGTGCTACTACTCCTCGGAATCTGTGGCTTCATCATCCTCATCATCATCAATGAAGGCGAAATCATCCTCATCGGTGAAGAAATCCATAGCCCGATCCTCCAGAAAATCGTCATCATCGCTGAGATAGGAGTAGGGGTCTCCACGAAGATCCTCTCCGGCATTCTCCCTTTCCTCCAACTGCATGTCTCTCTCGTGGATGGTCTCCTCCAGAGAGGAGATGCGGTGGCGAAGACGGGCAATGATGCGCTCCTTCTTGTCGAGCTGACGGCGGTGAGACTTGCGATCCTTTGCTAGCATGGCGATGGTTTGGTCCTTCGTCTTGATGATGGCAGACTTGTGGGTGCAGTAGTCACGGCAGTTGTCCAACTCCTGCTGACGATCGTACATCATGAAGCTAAGGTGGTCCAATTGGGTCTTCAGCTCGGGGTGGTATGGAGCTTCCAGGGGTTGTCCATTAGCATCACGCCTTGGGCAAAACTCAAAGCGAGTACCCTTGATCTGATTGATGCTCTGCCCACACAGACGGGAAAGAGCTTCCTGCATGGCCCTGGCAAGTCCATCGAGCCAGTTGTTCTCTCTCAAGTTAAACTGAATTCCTTCCGCAGTGGGAGGTTCAATCTTTCCTCTGAGACTTGCAACAATTATCCACTGCAGATCTTCTCCTCCTTGATCACTGAGTTGAGCTCCGAAGAACTCGGGGTGCGGACGCTCCAGAAGTTCCGAAAGCTGGTCCAAATCCCTCTCAAAGATAAGGTCTCCTCCATTCCCCAACTGATAAAACTTGTTGTACTTCACGTCCATCTATAAGAATAGAGGATGAGTAGGTTAGCAGAGTGATTAAGTTTGTCAAAACTTTTATGTATTTTGCAAGAGTTTTTGAGGAACATGAATTTTCATGAAAGAATCAAAGGGATAAGAATGATAATAGGTTTTTGTAAATATTTGTTTTCTTTGGTTTTGAAACTTAAGTTTTTGGTTCAAACGTCCAGTCTAACTAGGGTCTCCTATGGTCAGGATGGCTCTGATACCAACTTGTCAACACCCAGATTTTTAATCCCAGATGCCTGTTATGCCATACCTCGCAATCCCAGGATTACCATTTTTGCGAGACATAACAGAATTGGATACCACAGTACATCATCCATTACAAACGATTCATAAGTTCTTACATAAAAAGGGATCTCATGATCCAGTTCTTAATACAACATCAAGCAGCGGAATACGTAATAATAACGGTAGCGTAGGCGAAGCTCCATCTTCGGGTTCACAGGCAATGCTGACGATGGGAGATGATCCTAGTTGTCGTAACCTTCCTGGGGTCCATCCTCCAGGTACTCCTCTTCATAGTCTGGCCATGGGAATAGCCAGGGACAAAGCCATGAGTACCCTTTAAGTACTCGCAAAATAATACTAACAGGTAAAGGGGTTTTTGGATAATAGGACACTAGGCTCTAGGGTTGTTTTGCAAAAGCCAGATTTATCTCTACTAAGTTCCAAAGCTAGTCACAATTTTATAACTCCTAAGTGGGATCTTGTAACTCATGTCACAACTCTGTTGTGGTCAAGTCAAAGTCCCAATTCATTTCACAAGTCATTGAAAAGTCTGACGGGGGAACAGTATGGCCACTCCAACTGTCCATAACCACGGACGCGGATATTCGAATAGTTTGACACTCTGCAGAGATTGTACACTTTCACCACAACATTCGATACATCTGTCAGGAACAAATCCTGAATTCACCATACTCAGTATGCGGATAATCAATCCTAACCTTTCAATTACATGCCCTAGTATAAGCACATCTCCTGTGAGTTTGGCCTCCCAACCATGACCAATTGTCATCTTGGGTACTGCACAGGTGGACAATCTTCACAAGGTAGCCTCAGCTCAGACCTTGGCCGTGAGGGAACTAACACTAAGGTATATAAGTTTCCAGTCAAACCCTACCCAATCTTCGGGTATTGTGGTTGTACGATAAAATTGGAATGGTATCGCATCCAGACAACCAACAGTTTTATAAAGGGCTGAGGCTCATGCCTCAATATTTTCATCACCAAAATCATCAGGTGTTCGGAAACACATGTCCAAAACATTTCAATAGAATGATCCATCATTCCAAGGTTTTCATAACCATTTTTCCACCAAGTATTCCCATCTAAAGTTGATCAAGTTTTATGCTTAGCACTAGCATCTACAGGTGGGGTAAGCACTGATGAGGGGTGGTAAACTAGTGGGGTTTTAACTAAGTTCAATCTAATGCCTTGGGATGACATCAAGATTATCTAGCTTAGGCCAAATTTTATGCTCTTTATGCAACCTTCACATATCTTTCTAGTATCTACCAATCTCTTAAGTAAACTCTAAGCAAGCTTTGATAAAGAAATAAAGTAAGAAGCTTTCAAGTAAATCTAGGATTGGTTTATCAAGTGGGCATGATCACATATGCTTAAGGCATATAGTAGGCATAGTAAAAAAGTATTAGCTTGCATAGGTAAAGTATCTTGCAAGTGTTAGCTTGCATCAATATCAGTATAAGCTTGCAAGTATTGGCTTGCATAGGTATAGTCTCAGCTTGCCTTGTGCAGAGCAGTGGTTGAAGTTCTCCTCGGCTTCTTCTTTGTAGTATCCTCCTTCCTCCTCGTATCCTTGGTCGGTACTAGCGTCTATGAATAAATACGAGGTACACAATCACCAAACAATACTTAACTACTTGCAATCATCACACAAAAGGGTCCTATAGATGATCTAGCATCATCTCTAACATTACAAGGTTAAGGCTTGGTTTAATTCTTTTTATTTTTAGAAAAGTAATTTCTACTCATTGAAAAACTACTTAAGATTTAATATTCTCCAAACCAAACATGGGATCATGTTGACACATGTCATCACCACATATTGTAGTCCAAGGGAATGTGTTTTAAAGTGGTGTCACAATTTAATAAGGTTTTACCCTTTTATTCTAATTAATTAAAGTGGCTAGAAATGCCTATGTAGCATTCTTTTATTACATGAAAATTATTTCTGCAAGTAAACCTATATATTTTTATATATTCTGAAAGGTATGGTTAAATTTGATTTTTGAGAGTTGGAATCAACTCAAAAGCTATTATGGTTTAAATTTGAAAAATGTTTGAATGCAGAAAAGCTTCTGCCTTGTTATTTTTACCATGGGTGATCTATAGATCCAAATGACTTGAATCCAACGGGCTTGGATTCAGCATTCCCAGACCTTTCTAAAAAATTGGTTTCATTCAATTTGATGCACTGAATCGATCTGGGTTGATTTTTGAAGTTGAGTACAGAAGTGAGTTTGAAACAAAAATGAAAAAGGTTTAATTCAAATAACTGGGCTACGCGGGAAAAGTTAACGGGCCGTCCTGTTAAGCGCAGTGCTCCCGCGAGCTGCTTAAGTGGGTGTCCCCACTTGCCAGTGAGACAGGGAGGGGCGAAGCGGTACGGGGCAACGTGGGTCGTTCGATCTGATTCTAATCCAACGGCTGGGAGTCATCTTCGACGCGAGACAACGCCGGCGAGAAAGAAACCTAGCGCGGCTAGTGAGGGGTGCTGGGGGCTCACCGGGGTGTAGGCGAGGGTCGGCGAGGCGGGCGAACGATGAAGTCGACGACGGCGAACTCAGGGGTGGTCGCGGCAGCTCCTGGGGTGGACGAAATCGATGGCGCCCTTCTTCTCCAGAGGCGGCGGGCTCCGGTAAAATTCCAGCGAGGTGGTGCTCGCCTTGCTCCGGGAACGGTGTGGCACGATCAGTGAGGAGAGGGGAGTGAGATGGTGTGAAGAAATCGACTGGGGTGGCCTCTATTTATAGTCGAGCGAGGGGACCGACGGGGCGCACGGTGAGCTCGTCGGGGGCGATGTTACAGGCGGCTATTGGCATGGGCGACGGTAGGGGACGGTGCGGTGTTCCCTAGCAATGCTCAACGACATGGTTTCGAGGCGTGGGGCAGTGCGTCTTGGTCTGGAACATGCGACGCTCTTCACGGCAGAGGCGGCGTCTTCTACGGCGAGCGGTGGCTGTGCGGCACGGGGCGGCGAACGAGGATGTCTGGCGGTCTCCTGGGTCGGTGGGGATTGTGTATGCACGCGGCGAGGGCGGCGCGCGGTCTGTGTGCTGCGGTCGAGGGTGGCGCTCTGGCGCACGCTCGGCATGGTCGCTAGCGGTCTGGGCGCGGTCTGTGCGTGTGGTCCTGTGGGTGGCAAGGTTCGAGCGGTGGACAGGGAGTGGCGGTGGACGGTGGGCTGCCTCCCAGACATGTTGGCTAGGCTTGTGTCTCCTCCTAGCTTGTTGTCGACATGGGGGTGACATGGGTGTGCTCGGCTGTTCACCATTGATGGCAATGCCAAGCTTACAGTGGGGCTAGTGCTTGGTTAATCTTGCTAGATGATCTACTGAGCTGGTTGTGAGCTAGATAGGGAACCAGTTAGGCAAGAATCACTGCTCACAATAGTGTTTAGGATTTGGATGAGTTGTGTCTGCAACCTGTTTGATGAAATGGCCGCATGAAATCAAGTTTTGAATTTTGAAATGATTTTTGGTGGGTTTGCTAGATTAGGGCTGGTGAGTCTGCAGATGCTTGGGTTTTGAAAGTTGAGCTTGTTTGAGTGGTTTTTGAAAAAGTGGGATCTTCCCATATGATAAAGATTCAATTTTGGATTGCCATTTAAACTATGCATTTGAAAGTTTCTGGATGATCACAAAGTGGGCCTTGATACGTTGTTATGAGTACATTCAAGGGGTGCAAAGATCCAGAAAAGTTTCTGTTAGGTTTTGAAAGTTTGAGACAGCCAAAGTAGGCATAGGAGTTAAATTGGTCAAAATGACCATTCCTTTATTTTATTGGTTTTGACTTATTTATCTTTAGGAAAAGTTTGGGAAATGTTTAGATGATGTTTATTTCACCTAAGAAACATTTTACAAGCAAGGAAACATACAAACAAGGTGGTTCCAAAGAATTTCAAATTAAATGCATACACATATGCATGCCATCATAATTTTAATTTGAAAAGTTTTTGTTAACCCTAATTTTGATGATTAGAGTTTGATGATCCAAGTTAGTATTTTTGGGATGTTACATGTACTCTGGCTTAAAGCTATCAGGAGTCTTTGTCTATCTCTATAGATTTTGATGCCTAATATATAAGCAGCTTCCCCTAGGTCTTTCATTGAAAAACATTTGTTCAAATAACTCTTCACATCGTAGCAATTTGGAACAAATCCAAAGCTCTTGATCACTTGATCAAAACGAAGGTTCCAACTCCGAGATGCTTGCTTCAGTCCATAAATGGAACTCTGAAGTTTGCATATTTTATCAGCATCCTTAGGATCGACAAAACCTTCGGGTTGCATCATATACAACTCTTCATCAATGTTGCCATTGAGGAACGCAGTCTTGACATCCATCTGCCATATTTGTAGCATCCCAGTTGTCTAACACCTGTAATGCTACTTGATCTAATAATAAAAGGGCCACTTCCTACATATAATTGTTGCATCATCATCATATCATGCTCATGTCATCATGCCACCTTGCATTTGAGCATCATATAAAACCCCTTCTTGTTTGGTTCTTATCTCATGTGCCTTATTAATTGTATTTGCCTCTTGATATTGTATTTGGTTCTTGATATATTGTTAAATGCCCAAGTTGATTTGGGGGCATATCTCTTACTAACTCCACCACCCCTTCTTTCACCACCTTATAGTTCCACCATCCAACTAAATATGAGCTTGGCATTTTTGAGTTTTATCTCTAGCTCATGTGGGTTGGGATGGATCACATTCTAGCTCCACATGCTCCCATGTATGCACCATGTTGTTTTCACAATATTGGTATATGAGAGCCACATGGCCACCTTTGCATGCCTTGTGAGTGGGACCTTTCCTTAGTCTCCATATGTGTTGTTTTGGGGTTATCATCATGTTGGGAGATTTTGTGGGCTTAATCAATATCTAGTGGCATACACACACTAGCAAGTCCCATTGTATCTCAGATATGGTCATCTCCATCTATTCCACATGAGACCTCCTTTTTAATTCTTTTTTGCTTGGACTTATTCCAATTTTTGGGGAATGCAAAATAATAATGACATGTAATAACATTGTTTTCACAAGAATCATCAGAGCATTAAATATTCTGCATGGGCCATGCAATTACCATCTTGTGCTTGTCATTGGATTTTTATCTGGTTTTTGAGTGAATCATCTCCATCTCTTTTTCTCTTTTGGCTTGCTATATGTTGATCTTGCATAAGCCCTAAACCCCCACATCCTTCTCCCTCTCTCTTTCTTCTTGATCTTGCTTGACCTATGTTTGGGGCATGCATGCCTCACAAACCCTAGCTCTCCCCCTCTCTCTAATCCTCATCACCATACCCATCCTAGCTCAAAACCCTAAGCTACACCTAGTCTAAACAAAACACTAAGTATTCCCCATCTATCCCCTCAACAAACCCTAAACCTAACCTCCCCTCTCACCTCACCCATGCCTCTACACCTAGCTGCCACCTATCCCTCTCGGCCTCCCCCTCTCCCTGCATGAGGACCCCACCTAGCCACCACCTCCATGCCAAGCTACCCACCCCTCCTATCCAACCCTAGCCGAGCTTCCCCTACCCTAGACACCCGAGCCTACCCTCACCCTTTTCTTTCTCTCTCTCTGCATGCTAGCCCCACCTTGGCAGCCTCCCTCCCGTGCTCACGCCACCCCAGCCGTGCCTGCCCTGGCCCCATGCCGTGCACGTGAGGGGAGAGGATAAAGGTGGCCGAAGCCACCTCCCCTCTCCAACACGCCATCCCTTCCTCCCTTCGGTCCTATCCACCCCACAGCCTCCTCTGCCTCCCAGATCCAGCCCCAGAGTCCTGCCTCTCCTCTCCTTCCTTCCCACCACCGGCCAACCACCATCGCCGGCCACCATCTGCTTCGGCGTCGACCTGCAGAACGAGGAGGCGGCCGTGGAGTTGTGCGTGTCGAGGAAGAACCGGAGGCACTGCAGCCGCCCCGTGCACGGAACCGCGAGGAGGAGGAGCCCCCAGGAACCCTGCACGTCGGCGCCGCCCCGACAAACCCTAGCTCCAGTCCGGCAGCCCCGCCAACGATCGCGACCGCACCAACCTGTACCGACCACACCAACACCACCGCGGTAAGCCCCTAACCCCCCTGGACATGCTCTGGCCCTGCCTCGTTTCCTACCGGCGGCGATCGTTCTGTCGAGCACCCTCGGTGCGCCCGTCGCCGCGTCTGCCCACTCGCTGCCGCGGCGCGCAACGTTTACCTAGCCCCGCTACTGTCCCCTGTCAACAACCACTCAGCCACCGCAGCGGTAGCCGCCCCCGCTGGCGCGCCCGTGGTCGCGGGATCGAGTCCGGCGCGCCCCTGTTTTCTCTGTCGCGCGGCTTTTTCAGTTCGTCAGACAACCGAGAAGAAAAACAGTAGCGTGTGCATATTACAGATAGCCCCCTGGCCTTCTTTTTCCTCAACCCGCAGTCCCCATAGCCCTACCTGTCGGTGCCCCGAGCCGTTTTGCAAAAAGGTTCCTAGCTTAATAAGTTTTCCACCCGCGGTCCCTGGCTCGCCCGCGTGGCCTTAGCCGCCCAGTCAGCATGGCCCCACTGGTCATTGGCTGTGGCTAGGCTCTGTGCGGGTAACAAAAGGTTTTTCCAGAATCTTTTTAAATTCAACCTATTTCCAAATTAATTCAAATTCAAAATTAAATTTGTTATCTAAATAACTTTTGAGTTATGTTTCCAAATTAAACAAATAATATATGTTTTGAGATCAGAAAACTGTGAGGATTTCAAATATGCTTTTCAAATTACCTTTTGCACATTTTAAATTCCAAGTTGATTAAATTACAACAAAATGCCACTGGAACTTAATAAATTAATAACTTTTGATCTATAACTCCGAATTTAACAAATGATATGTCTAAAATGATCAGCTCGACGAGACCTTTCTGTTTATGCTATCCATGACTTCAATTGCAGCATGCATCATATAAATATAAAGTATACAGCAACTATTATGACAATAAAATGGGACCAAAACCCCATAAAAATGTAACTTCTTGTGTTCTACACCTCACCCATGCCATGCTACTATATTGCCATGCAACTTGTGCATCATTCATCATGGCATGATTGTTTGCTTGGCGCATTTTATTCCTATGCTTGTGCACTTTATTTATGTTGGCCCTTGTTTGTTTGGTTCTTCTTCGAATAGACACTGAGCAGGGGATATATCAAGAGAACCAGGAGCACTACCCAGATCCGTCTCTCGCTTCAACTGAGTTGCCAGGAAAGCACTACCACATGCTTGCATACATACAGTACCTATTGCCTCTATCTTATTCTTGCATCATTGAGTCGCGATTGCATTAAATTGAATCCCAAGTATTGCATAGCCATTACTTTTAAACCCCACCAAGCTTGTTTCTCCATCCCATGAGCCGTTACTACAGGAGTTGTTTGAGCCATGCGAGTCGTAGAACAGCATGTGTAGGGTATGTGAGTGTCTGTTGGATAACGAGGTACCTAAACAACTTAACCTGAGTAGTAATGGGATAACTAATGAAAGTGGCACCAGTGAGCAATATCTGCTATTTGGTTTTTCCTGCTCACTTGTGTCCCGTAGGACCCCGAGTACTTGATTCCTGTTCCTTGATTTATCGCGCTATCCACATCCGGGAGGCTTATGGGACCCCCTGAGCCAGAGCTTGATTCCGTCTTATTTCTTGGGGCCACAAACTAGTTTGAGGTTTTATTTACTATCCTGTACTTATGCCATGCTTTACTGCTTTATTACGATTGTGCGAGGAGCACACTGTACTGTTTAGGATCAGGACATGATTCCGCGGTGTCGACAAGCTCAGTTTTGGGTTCCCAGTCGTTCACAGCCGTCCACCCAAACCTCGGGTCCGTCTCGGAGTCAGCTAGCTTCGTTGCGGGTGTACTCCAAGGGGTGGCCCCCTGAAATATTTCTAAATCTTGTGATTGCTTTGTCGTGAAGGCCTCGTTGGGTGTTGATTTGGTTTTTCCGAGGTTGATCGAGTGTGTGTTGCTATTTGTGCACCCCTGCAGGGTAAAACTTTCTGAAAGCCGTGTCCGCGGTTATGGACGACTTGGAGCACAGTTTCTCGATCATAGACAAGCATAACTAAAGTACCGTTTTTAATTTGACTAAGTAATTGACTAGTAAATAGTGCAACACTCATGGAATGGTTAATAAAACTGCCAACGGATGGGAGGGGTTGTTCGTCCGCTTCCTCGTCGGTAAGCGAGGAGGAGGATGGATCTGATGAAATTACTGTTATAACTGCTGTCATTAAATCACGGACATCCGTCTATTTTGGTTAGGCGGATGGTTAGCGAGTCTCTATAGAACTGCTAGGGTTTATCTTTTGCTGCAATTGCGTCACCCCAGGTTGTGTCCCCTTTAGAGGCATTAAGACTTGCTGAGTACCCTTAGGGTCTCACACGATAAATTATTGGTTCAGATGAACAGGTACCCTCGCAGGACGGATACTGGGTGGAAGAGGCTGATGATGTGGGCAACGATCGTTCGGTGTAGAGATTCCGGGAACGGGGATCCGTGAGATCTGTGGGCGGGATGTGCTTATTTCTATGGCATCTTATGCCGATTTGCTTCTTATCCGTACTCGGACTTTGTTTGGCCGCTTCCGCTTGATACTCTGATGTGTGCTGTATGAGGAATTATCCTGACATATTATATCTATCTAGGTCATTTGAATCTTGCCGTATGGCGTTGCTATATTTCCTTTCTTTCTAGATGGTATGGCTCTGATGTACTCTTGTATGGTGGCTTGCATACATACTCATTTGTGTATGTAGTTGATCCCTTCGTCTGCCGATTACGCCGCCCGTACAGGTCCCGTTGAGTTGGAAGTGGTTGGGACGGCCGAAAGGTCTACCCGTGAGTGGCTTTTGGGGCCCCACCGTACTATTTCAACCACTACCGCTCATCCAGGCTTGTATCTAGGAGCGTAATTCACCGAGGTAGTTACAATATTTCATAATCATGAAACGCAGCAATTGCTAATAAAATCCGAATGGACTTAAACATCGCTACGGGAGAGAAAGTCTCATCGTAGTCAACACCTTAAACTTGTCGAAAACCTTTCGTGACAAGTCGTGCTTTATAGACAGTAACATTACCATCCGCGTCCGTTTTCTTCATGAAAATCCATTTGCACTCAACGGCCTTTCGGTCGCTAGGAGGGTCCACCAAAGTCCATACTTGGTTTTCGCTCATGGATCCCAATTCGGATTTCATGGCCTCTAGACATTTCTCAGAGTCTGGGCTCATCATCGCTTCCTCATAGTTCACAGGTTCACTGTCGTGTACTAACAAGACAGTTAAGACAAGGTTGCCGTACCACTCAGGAGGGGCATGCGATCTTGTCGACCTGCGACGTTCAGTAGTAGCATCGTCCGAAGCATCATGATCCTTGTCATTAGCTTCCTCTATTGTTGGTGCAGGCGGCACTGGAACAATTTCAGGTGCTGCGCTACTCTCCAATTCAAGAGAAGGTTCAACAACCTCGTCTAGCTCTACTTTCCTCCCACTCACTTCTTTCGAGAGAAACTCCTTCTCAAGAAAGGATCCGTTCTTTGCGACAAACACTTTGCCTTCGGTTCTGTGATAGAAGGTATACCCAATAATTTCCTTAGGGTATCCTATGAAGACGCATTTCTTCGCTTTGGGTTCGAGCTTGTCCGACATCAACTTCTTGACGTAAGCTTCGCATCCCCAAACTTTAAGAAACGACAACTTAGGTTTAGCACCAAACCACAGTTCATACGGTGTCGTCTCAACGGATTTAGATGGTGCTCTATTTAAAGTGAATGCAGCGGTTTCTAATGCATAACCCCAAAATGATAACGGCAAATCAGTAAGAGACATCATTGATCGGACCATATCTAATAGAGTTAGATTTCGGCGTTCAGACACACCATTGCGCTGTGGTGTTCCGGGTGTCGTGAGTTGCGAAACGATTCCGCTTGCTTTAAGATGCGTGAGAAAATCATAACTCAAATATTCACCTCCACGATCGGATCGTAGAAACTTAATTTTTCTGTTACGATGGTTCTCCACTTAATTCTGAAATTCCTTGAACTTTTCAAATGTTTCAGATTTATGTTTCATCAAATAGATATACCCATATATACTTAAGTCATCGGTAAAAGTGAGAAAATAGCGATATCCACCGCGCGTCGAAACACTCATCGGTCCGCATACATTGGTATGTATGATTTCCAATAAGTCCATTGCTCGCTCCATCATTCCGGAGAACGGGGTTTTGATCATCTTGCCCATGAGGCATGGTTCGCATGTGTCAAATGATTCAAAATCAAGAGACTCCAAAAGTCCATCAGAATGGAGTTTCTTCATGCGCTTTACACCAATATGACCTAGACGGTAGTGCCACAAATAAGTAGTATTATCACTATCTACCTTGCATCTCTTGGCCTCAATGTTATAGATGTGTGTTTCATCCCTTTCGAGATTCAGAAGAAATAAACCATTCACAGCAGGTGCATGACCATAAAAGATGTATATGATGTTCATGCTCAACGTAGGCACATGATAACACTTATTGAGGTTTAAAACTAATCCCGAAGGTAAAACTAAGGAGAGCATGCCGACGGCCATCACATCAACTCTTGATCCGTTGCCAACGCGCATCGTCACCTCATCCCTCGCAAGCCGCCGTCTATTCCGTAGCTCCTGTTTCGAGTTACAAATATTAGCAACTGAACCAGTATCAAATACCCAGGCACTACAACGAGGGATAGTTAGGAAAACATCAATAACATGTATATCAAATATACCTTTGATGGTGCCAGCCTTCTTGTCCGCTAAGTACTTCGGACAGTTGCGCTTCCAGTGACCCTTGTCCTTGCAGTAGAAGCACTCAGTGTCCGGCTTAGGTCCATACTTGAGCTTCTTCTCAGCAGGGGCAACGCGCTTGTCGCCTCCTTTCTTGAAGGGCTTCTTTGCACCCTTACCTTTCTTAAAGCTGGGGGGCTTGTTGACCAGCAACACATGATTATCCTTTTTGATGTCCACCTCCACAGCTTTCAGCTTAACGAAGAGCTCGGTGATCGTATCAGTGGAACCAATCTGATTATGAGTCACTACAAAACTTTTGTAGCTGGGAGGGAGTGATTGCAGAACCCTGTCAATCTTGAGCTCCTATGGAATCTTGCAGTCCAGTTGCTCAAGGCGTTGAGTGTAGCCCGACATCTTTATGGCGTGCTCACTAACGGAACTCCCTTCCTCCATCTTGCAGTTAAAGAATTTCTCAGAGATCTCATATCTCTTAGAACGGGCATGAGTCTGAAACATAGTTTTCAGTTCCTCAAGAATCTCAAAGGGCCCGGGATAATCTTCAAAATGATTTTGAAGGTCCGATTCCATAGCAAACAACATGGTGCTCTTAATCACACCGTAATCATCTTTGCGCAACTGATAAACAGCTTTCTCATCAGCCGGCGCATCTACATCAGGCGCGTCACCTAGCGCATCCTCAAGGACATAGTCCTTTTGTCCGCCAGCGAGAATGATTCTCAGATTGCGGACTAGTTGGTGAAGTTAGACCCATTGTTTCTAAGCTTTTCTTTCTCAGCAAAAACGTTGAAGTTGAAGTTGGACTTAGCCATTTGATCTACAATATTTGCAAGTACAAATTTGTAGCATCCCAGTTGTCTAACACCTGTAATGCTACTTGATCTAGTAATAAAAGGGCCACTTCCTACATATAATTGTTGCATCATCATCATATCATGCTCATGTCATCATGCCACCTTGCATTTGAGCATCATACAAAAACCCTTGAGCTTTGGTTCTTATCTCATATGCATTAATATTTGTATTTGCCTCTTGATATTGTATTTGGTTCTTGATATATTGTTAAATGCCCAAGTTGAGTTGGGGGCATATCTCTTATTGACTCCACCACCTTTTCTTCACCACCTTATAATTCCACCATCCAACTAATATGAGCTTGGCATTTTAATTGAGTTTACCTCTAGCTCATGTGGGTTGGGTGGATCTCTCTCCACTTCTTTTGCTTGCCCTTACTCCAACTTTGGGAGGATGCAAATAAACAAATGCCATGGAAGTTATTTTGTTTTCACAAGAGTAAACAAGGCATTAAATATTTTGCATGGGCCATGCAACCATCACCCTTGTTTTCTTTTCTTCCTTTTGCTTGTTCTTGTGGACCTTGTTTTTGATCTTGCTTGGTCTTGTTTAATGCATGTAAGCACCATGATCTACCCCATCCTAGCTAAACCCTAATCTACACCTAATCTAAACCAAACCCTAAGTACACCCTCTTTCTCTCCCTCTCCCCCTCTAGTTAAACCCTACCCTAATCACCATCCCCCATCCATGCATGCACATGTGATCATGTGGGTGTGCATAAGCCCTAAACCCCCCCCCCTACCCCTCTCTTTAACCTCCCACCACACCTTGTGCTTGACCTGGTGATGCCATTGTCATGTGTTAAACATGGGCATCTCCCTTACCCTCTCATCTCCCCTCTCAACAACCCTAAACCAAACCCTCTAATCCAAAACCCTAGACCATGCCCTACCCTCTCTCTCTCGGCCCCCTCTCTCTAGCCATGCCGGCCCCACCTGGCCACCCTCTCCCTGGCCCCACACCCCAGCCCTCTCTCTTTCTCTCTTCCCACAAACCCTAAGACCAACCCTAGCCGAGCCCACCCAACCTAGCTAGAACCACACCCGATCCACCTCTCTCCTCTCTCTTGCTCTCTCTGCCGGCGTGCCCTACCCGAGCGTCCTCCCCCTGGCCCTACCTGGCAGCCCCATCCCCATGCCTAGCTACCCTGCCCCTGGCCGATCACGTGAGGAGGAGGAAAGGTGGCACCCGAGGCCACCTTTATCACCTTCCCCTCCCCCACGCAAGCCTCACCTGCCCCGTCCTTATCTACCCCTTCCTCGCCCCTCTAGCCTCCCCCAGATCCCACCCAGAGGCCCTGCCTCGTTCCCCTCTGCCCCTCTTTTCTTCACCACCATCGCCGGCCACCGTCGGCTTCGGCGTCTATCTGCAGTACGAGGAGGCGAGCGAGGTTGTTGGGTGTCGAGGAAGCTCTGCAAGGTCGCCGCATCACCCCTGTACCCGCAGACGAGGAGGAGAAGCCCCAGGACGCTGGACACCGACGCACCCCGCCGCGAAACCCTAGCTCGCCGGCGTCTGCCTCGTCGCCGACCTGCTGCTCCCCTGCACGATCCACCTCCCTCAACCAACTCTCGGTAAGCCCCCGACCCCCTGGACATGCTCTGGCCCTTCCTCGTTTCCTGGCGGCGACGTGCGTTCTGTCGAGCACACTCGGTGCACCGGCGGCCGCGCGCATCTGCTCGGTTCCGTGACGTCTAGCGCCATATCTAGCCACGCCCCCCCCCTACCTGACATCAACACACGGCCACCGCAGTGGTTCTGCCCCACCGCGCGCACGCCCGCGTCGCGGGTTCAAATCCCGCCTCGCCGCGCTGCCCTCTGCCCTCTTTTCGATCAAGGCAGAGAAGATCAACAGTGGGCCGTGTCCACTTTGCACATACCCCCCCCCCCCTCTTTTGTTTTCCTAAACCGTGGTCCAGCCTAGCCCCACCAGTCAGCGTCAGTTGGTTTTTGCAAAAAGGCTCCCCAAGTTTTTAGGCCTCAACCCGCGGTCCTTATCCACCCGCCTGTCAGCCGCTGCCGTTTTTCCCCGCTGGCACGTGGGCCCGCGAACCCCTGTCCCCACCCGTCAGCTTCGGTGGCTGGCAGCAGCCGCGGTGACCACCAGTTTTCCGCGCGCGTGGGCCTGTGCCAGCTGTGTCCCCACCAGTCAGTGACTGGGGTAGCTCTAGCCCGTGTAAGAAAAGTCCAGCAGCCTGTCTGTTTTATTTCAAATCAAATTCAAACTAATTCAAATTCAAATCCCAATCTGTTTTTAATATCTTTTAAATTATAAATCCAAATAATGCATATAATATATGTTTTTGAATCAGAAAAATGTGAGGATTTCAAATATGCTATTCAAATTACCTTTTGCACATTTAAAATTGCAAGTTGCGTAAATTACGACAAAATGCCACTGGAACTTAATAAACTAATAACTTTTGATATATAACTCCGAATTTAACAAATGATATGTCTAAAATGATCAGCTCGACGAGACCTTTCTGTTTATGCTATCCATAACTTCAATTGTAGCATGCATCATATAAATATATAGTATACAGCAACTAATATGACAATAAAATGTGGCCAAACCTTAATAAAATGACTTATTCTTGTATACCACACCTCACCCATGCCATGCTACGTTACTGCCATGCAACTGGTGCATCATTCATCATGGCATGATTGTTTTCTTGACGCATTTTATTTCTATGCTTGTGCACTTTATTTATGTTGGCCCTTGTTTGTTTGGTTCTTCTTCGGATAGACTCTGAGCAGGGGATATATCAAGAGAACCAGGAGCACTACCCAGATCCGTCTCTCGCTTCAACTGAGTTGCCAGGCAAGCACTACCACATGCTTGCATACATACAGTACCTATTGCCTCTATCTTATTCTTGCATCATTGAGTCGCGATTGCATTAAACTGAATCCCAAGTATAGCATAGCCTTTACTTTTAAACCCCACCAAGCTTGTACCTCCGTCCCATGAGCCATTACTACAGGAGTTGTTTGAGCTATGCGAGTCGTAGAACAGCATGTGTAGGGTATGTGAGTGTCTGATGGATAACGAGGTTCCTAAACAACTTAACCTGAGTAGTAATGGGATAACTAATGAAAGTGGCACCGGTGAGCAATATCTGCTATTTGGTTTTTCCTGCTCACTTGTGTCCCGTAGGACCCCGAGTACTTGATTCCTGTTCCTTGATTTATCGCGCTATCCACATCCGGGAGGCTTATGGGACCCCCCTGAGCCAGAGCTTGATTCCGTCTTATTTCTTGGGGCCACAAACTAGTTTGAGGTCTTATTTACTATCCTGTACTTATGCCATGTTTACTGCTTTATTTAAGATTGTGCGAGGAGCACACTGTACTGTTTAGGTAAGCGGAATGTTTTCGCGGTATCGACAAGCCCAGTCACATTTTCGGGTTCCCAGTCGTTTACAGCCATTGACGCAAACCTTGAGTCCGTCTCGGAGTCAGCTAGCTTCGTTGCGGGTCTACTCAATGGGGTGGCCCCCTGAAATATTTCTGAATCTTGTGATTGCTTTGTCGTGAAGGCCTCGTTGGGTTTTGATTTGGTTTTTCCGAGGTTGATCGAGTGTGTGTTGCTATTTGTGCACCCCTGCAGGGTAAAATTTTCTGAAAGCCGTGTCCGCGGTTATGGACGACTTGGAGCACAGTTTCTCGATCATAGACAAGCATAACTAAAGTACCGCTTTAACCTGACTAAGTAATTGACTAGTAAATAGTGCAACACTCATGGAATGGTTAATAAAATTGCCAACGGATGGGCGGTTGTTCGTCCGCTTCCTCGTTGGTAAGCGAGGAGGAGGATGGATCTGATGAAATTACTGTTATAACTGTTGTCATTAATTTACGGACATCCGACTATCATTGGTTAGACGGATGGTTAGCGAGTATCTATAGAACTGCTAGGGTTTATCTTTTGCTGCAATTGCGTCACCCCAGGTTGTGTCCCCTTTAGAGGCATAAAGACTTGCTGAGTACCCTTAGGGTCTCACACGATAAATTATTGGTTCAGATGAACAGGTACACTCGCAGGACGGATATTGGGTGGGAGAGGCTGATGATGTGGGCAACGATCGTTCGGTGTAGAGATTCCTGGAACGGGGATCCGTGAGATCTGTGGGCGGGATGTGCTTATTTCCATGGCATCTTATGCCGATTTGCTTCTTATCCGTACTCGGACTTTGTTTTGCCGCTTCCGCTTGATACTCTGATGTGTGATGTATGAGGAATTATCCTAAAATATTATATATATCTAGGTCATTTGAATCTTGCCGTATGGCGTTGCTATATTTCCTTTCCTTCTAGATGGAATGGCTCTGATGTACTTTTGTATGGTGGCTTGCATACATACTCATTTGTGTATGTAGTTGATCCCTTCGCCTGCCGATTACGCCGCCCGTACAGGTCCCGATGAATTGGAAGTGGTTGGGACGGCCGAAAGGTCTACCCGTGAGTGGCTTTTGGGGCCCCACCGTACTATTTCAACCACTACCGTTCATCCAGGCTTGTATCTAGGAGCGTAATTCACCGAGGTAGTTACAATTGGTATCAGAGCCATCCCGACCTTCAGGGTCTCAGCCAAACGGTCGTTGTCAGTCTAGCAAATATTTTGGTAGTTATGTATACTAGGGAAAAACAAAAACGAGAGAGTAGGACTGCTTCCACTTTTCTTCTTACCCACCCACCCACCCTTTTCTGGTAAGGAAGTGCAACGTTTTCAATCCTCTTCTTAAAAATTCAAACTAGGATTCACGTGTTCTGGGTTTCCGTAGTACCATAGGTTGTGTGTGTGTGTAATCCTTTGTCTATCTGTTGCATCCAAGTTGTTGTCTAATCAGCCTTTTGGTTATCAACTGTTGGTACTTTCCATACCGACAGGCTTTTGCAAACCGACGCGATCTGTCTTACTCTTTGTTATCCGACGTTATCTTGTTTGGGGTGTTCGTTTCCGTAGTGCTAATCTTTAGGTTCAACGTGAGAAGAAGGGGTTAGGATATGTGTTCCACTTGTTCATGTGCGGAGTAATGATTAGAGTGCGGGATGGAGTCGCGACCATACCACTACTCTTATCATTCGCTTTTGTATATTGAATTGGTAGAGTCACGAATCTTGATTCATTAAGTAATTTTGCGCATCTATTGGTATTTTAATGCCGAAATTTGTGGAAAAAATTTCTTTGATATATTTGTGTACCACACTCCTTTTCAGTCGTGTGCGATATGCTTAATATCTTTTAGGTGCTTTGAACTTTGTTGATATTTTAATATCATCTTAGTAAATTGTATCCTTTAATCTTGGTTAATTCCATCTTGGTACTATTTTGGATTATTATTATTCTCCATTATAGTACTGACTTGTGTTTTATATCAATCTCAGGATGGCTCCACCACGCCATTCAGATGAGGACATACCACCGGAATTGGGGGCCGCGTTGTCAAACATAGCCAATGCCTTGGCAGCAATGCAGCAGAACCAGCAGCGTTTGGAAGAGAGTGTTCGGAGGAATGAGTTTTCTCCACTCCCTCCACCTCCCAAGCGGGGTGACATCAAAAGCTTCCTGAAGTTCAACCCACGCCAATTTGATGTTTCTGATCGACCACTGGATGTGGATGATTGGTTACGTGAGACGGCAAGGCTACTGGAGACTGCTGATGTTCCTGAGCAGGAGTGGGTAAAGTGTGCTACTCACCTTCTAAAGGGAGATGCAGCTCTCTGGTGGGAGAATTACCTGAAGGCAAGCTGCACTGGTTTTCAGCCTACTTGGGAAAGGTTCACTGCAGCTTTCAAAGAGCAATTCCTGTCAGAAATTGTTATGGAAAGGATGAAGGAAGCTTTTCTCAACCTTAAGCAGGGAAATGATAATGTCAACACCTACATCAGGAACTTCATGAACCTTTCTCGTTATGGTGGCGATGAGGTATCTGATGACAAGAAGAAACAAAAGAGGTTCAGGCAAGGGCTCAATGCATCGATCAAGTATGCAATCACACATGCAAGGCCGGCATCTTTCCTGGAACTACAGCACACAGCTCTGCAAGAGGAAGCAAGCAGGCAAGTGTTTGAGGAGTCCAAGAAACACAACCGTGATGCATCAAGCTCTTCAGCTATGGCAGCTCCTTCTAAGCGGCGTGTCTGGGTTCCTAACACCCCACCGTCGCTCCCGGCTTCACCAAGACCTGCAAGCTACGCGTCAAGGCCACTAAACTCCATCACTGCTGCTCCCAGAGGCTACACCAACAACTACCCTGGAGCGCCTGGCGGAGTCCCTGGCTACGTTGCTCCACGTCCACCTGGTGCTTGCTTCACGTGTGGAGATCCTGGACATCTGAACTGGAACTGTCCGTTGAAGAACAAAGCTCTTCCTCCACCCCCTCCAAGACCTGCGGCAAGCTCTCCTATGGTTCGTGCACCACCACCTCGGGCTCTCAACATCAACACTAAGCCCGGGTCTACTGTTGCTCGTGCCAATTGTGTCAACGCCGCTCAAGCTGAGCATGCACCTGGAGTCGTGATGGGTATGCTTTCCGTTAACTCAGTCCCTGCACGAGTTTTGTTTGATTCTGGTGCATCGCATTCTTTTGTTTCTCACAAGTTTGCAAATGAGAATGAGTTAGCAATGGATCCTCTCCTTAAGAAGTTGATGGTCCTTTCTCCTGGAACGAATATGGTAGCTTCTAAAGTCAGCCATGGCAATCAAGTTGAGATTGGTGGCTCTTCGTTCTCGGCTTCTTTAATTGTTCTGGGCAATTCTGACATTGATGTCATCTTGGGCATGGATTGGTTGACGGCAAATGCAGCTGTGATTGATTGTGCTGAACACTCGGTTTCTCTGAAGATTCCTGAAGGCCATATAGTCTTTTCTCCAAGTCTGACTCCTGCTGTCCAGCTTTTCTCTTTGGCGGCTCTGAATGATGATGCTATGGAAGCTATTCAGAGAGTCCCAGTGGTCTGTGAGTTTCCGGATGTTTTTCCTGAAGAGTTGCCGGGTATGCCTCCGGATCGTGAGGTTGAGTTTGTAATTGAGCTTGAACCTGGAACGGCTCCTATCTCCAAGCGGCCTTATAAAATGGGTCCTGCTGAGTTGGCTGAACTCAAACGTCAGCTTGATGAACAAGAGAAGTTGGGTTTCATTCAACACAGTACTTCTTCTTGGGGTAGCCCAACAATCTTTGTGAAGAAGCGTGACAGGACTGATAGACTTTTTGTGTTGACTATCGGGCTCTCAATGCTAAAACCATCAAGAACAAATATCCCCTTCCGCGGATTAATGATCTCTTTGACTAGCTAGCTGGAGCTGTGGTATTCTCTAAGCTGGACTTGAGGAGTGGTTATCACCAAATCAAAATTCGCAAGGAAGATGTGCCCAAAACAGCTTTCACCACCCGCTATGGCCTGTATGAGTACACAGTCATGTCTTTCGGTCTCACCAACACACCTGCTACCTTCTCGAGGCTTATGAACTCGGTCTTCATGGAGTACCTGGATAAGTTCGTTGTGGTCTATCTGGATGACATCCTGGTCTATTCTAAGTCCAAGGAAGAGCATGAAGAACACCTTCGTTGTGTCCTAAACAAGCTTCGCGAGAACCGCTTGTATGCAAAGTTCTCAAAGTGTGAGTTTTGGCTGCCTGAAGTAACCTATCTTGGTCATGTCATCTCTGCCAAGGGCATTGCAGTCTACCCGGAAACGGTAAAGACAATTGTTGAATGGCTTCCTCCTGTTAATGTCAAAGAAGTGCGGAGTTTCCTCGGTTTGGCTAGTTATTGCCGTCGCTTCGTTCAGAACTTCTCGAAGATAGCGAAGCCTCTTACCGATCTCCTCAAGAAAGGCAAGAAATACCTTTGGACTCCTGCATGTCAAGAAAGTTTTGAGACACTCAAAGAGAAGCTCACTTCCACACCAGTCTTGGTTCCTCCGGATACATCCAAGCCTTTCCAGATATTTTGTGACGCCTCTTTGCAAGGATTGGGTGCGGTCCTTATGCAAGAAAGACAAGTTGTTGCTTATGCCTCTCGACAGTTGAAGACGCATGAGATCAACTATCCCACACATGACCTCGAGCTCGCAGCAGTTGTCTTTGCTTTGAAGCTATGGAGGCACTACTTGCTTGGCAACCGATGTGAGATCTTTTCTGATCACAAGAGTTTGAAGTATATCTTCACTCAACCTGATCTCAACCTTCGGCAGAGGAGATGGACTGAAGCAATCAATGATTTTGATTTGACCATCAACTACACACCGGGTAAAGCTAATGTCATGGCCGATGCTCTCAGCCGCAAAGCTTATGTCAACAACCTCATGATGGAAGAACAGCAACCTCTTTTGTGCAAAGAATTCTGTCAGCTCAACCTGGAAGTTGTGGAACAAGGGCATCTCCTGAACCTTCTGGCTACTCCTCTCTTGGAAGAAAAGATTCGTTTTCGTCAGCGTGGTGATCCGCACACCAGAAAGATCACCTCCCAGCTTCAGCTTCCGAAGTATGAGTCCTTCCACGTAGATGATCAAGGCACGCTTTTCTTCGAACACCGGATGTTTGTTCCGAACTACCCGGGTTTGAGAGAGCAAGTTCTCAAGGAGGCGCATGATTCTGTTCTATCTATCCACCCTGGCAGCACAAAGATGTACATGGACTTGAAAACACAGTATTGGTGGCCTGGTTTGAAACGATATTGTGCAAAGTATGTCTCGGAGTGTGATGTTTGCCGCAGAGTGAAAGCTGTCTATGAGAAACCTTTCGGTCTTCTACAGCCATTGAAACCCCCGGAATGGAAATGGGAGAAAGTAGAGATGGACTTCATCACTGGTTTTCCAAGGTCGCAGAAGGGCAACAATGCAATCTTTGTTGTCATCGACAGGCTTTCTAAAGTGGCTCATTTCTTCCCCGTCAAGGAAACAATTTCTGGAATTCAGTTGGCTGAGCTCTATATCAACAGAATTGTCTCTCTGTATGGGGTTCCGCTTGAGATCAGTTTAGACCGTGGAAGCATCTTCACTTCCAAGTTCTGGGAAAGCTTTCAAAATGCTCTGGGAACAAAGTTGAACTTCAGCACTGCTTACCACCCTCAGTCGCAAGGACAAGTTGAAAGGATCAATCAGATTATGGAGGATATGCTTCGTGCTTGCGTCATCTCTTTTGGCATGAAGTGGGAGGAATGTCTTCCTTATGCTGAATTCTCTTACAACAACAGCTTCCAGAAGAGTCTGAAGATGGCACCATTTGAGGCTCTCTATGGTCGCAAGTGCAGAACTCCGATTGGTTGGTCAGGTGCAGGAGAAAGAATCTGGTTTGGCCCTGACATTGTAACTCAAGCAGAGGAGAAGGTGCATATCATTCTTGAGAACCTGAAGATTGCTCAAAGTCGTCAGAAGAGCAATTATGACAGGAAGCACACGGACATGGTGTATGCCCCTGGTGATCTCGTTTACCTTCGTGTCACTCCCATGAAAGGCACACACCGCTTTGGTATCAAAGGAAAGCTGGCTCCTAGATACATCGGTCCTTTCAAGATTCGTGGTAGAAGAGGAGAAGTCGCTTATGCCCTTGAGCTTCCGGAAAAACTCAAAGTCCATGATGTTTTCCACATCTCTCAGCTCAAGAAGTGCTTCAAAGATCCCGGCAGGACCGTGGATCATGAGCTAATCGATCTTCAAAAAGACCTGTCTTATCAAGAACACCCCACCAAAATCCTTGAGACCGTAGAAAGAAGGACTCGCAACAAGTCCATCAAGTTCTGCAAGGTGCAGTGGTCACACCATTCTGTTGATGAAGCCACTTGGGAACGTGAAGATGAACTCCGTGCCAACTATCCTACCCTCTTTGTGCCTTCTTCTTCTTCCTAGAATCTCGGGGCGAGATTCCTGTTTAGTGGGGGAGAGTTGTAGCATCCCAGTTGTCTAACACCTGTAATGCTACTTGATCTAGTAATAAAAGGGCCACTTCCTACATATAATTGTTGCATCATCATCATATCATGCTCATGTCATCATGCCACCTTGCATTTGAGCATCATACAAAAACCCTTGAGCTTTGGTTCTTATCTCATATGCATTAATATTTGTATTTGCCTCTTGATATTGTATTTGGTTCTTGATATATTGTTAAATGCCCAAGTTGAGTTGGGGGCATATCTCTTATTGACTCCACCACCTTTTCTTCACCACCTTATAATTCCACCATCCAACTAATATGAGCTTGGCATTTTAATTGAGTTTACCTCTAGCTCATGTGGGCTGGGTGGATCTCTCTCCACTTGTTTTGCTTGCCCTTACTCCAACTTTGGGAGGATGCAAATAAACAAATGCCATGGAAGTTATTTTGTTTTCACAAGAGTAAACAAGGCATTAAATATTTTGCATGGGCCATGCAACCATCACCCTTGTTTTCTTTTCTTCCTTTTGCTTGTTCTTGTGGACCTTGTTTTTGATCTTGCTTGGTCTTGTTTAATGCATGTAAGCACCATGATCTACCCCATCCTAGCTAAACCCTAATCTACACCTAATCTAAACCAAACCCTAAGTACACCCTCTTTCTCTCCCTCTCCCCCTCTAGTTAAACCCTACCCTAATCACCATCCCCCATCCATGCATGCACATGTGATCATGTGGGTGTGCATAAGCCCTAACCCCCCCCCCTACCCCTCTCTTTAACCTCCCACCACACCTTGTGCTTGACCTGGTGATGCCATTGTCATGTGTTAAACATGGGCATCTCCCTTACCCTCTCATCTCCCCTCTCAACAACCCTAAACCAAACCCTCTAATCCAAAACCCTAGACCATGCCCTACCCTCTCTCTCTCGGCCCCCCTCTCTCTAGCCATGCCGGCCCCACCTGGCCACCCTCTCCCTGGCCCCACACCCCAGCCCTCTCTCTTTCTCTCTTCCCACAAACCCTAAGACCAACCCTAGCCGAGCCCACCCAACCTAGCTAGAACCACACCCGATCCACCTCTCTCCTCTCTCTTGCTCTCTCTGCCGGCGTGCCCTACCCGAGAGTCCTCCCCCTGGCCCTACCTGGCAGCCCCATCCCCATGCCTAGCTACCCTGCCCCTGGCCGATCACGTGAGGAGGAGGAAAGGTGGCACCCGAGGCCACCTTTATCACCTTCCCCTCCCTCACGCAAGCCTCACCTGCCCCGTCCTTATCTACCCCTTCCTTGCCCCTCTAGCCTCCCCCAGATCCCACCCAGAGGCCCTGCCTCGTTCCCCTCTGCCCCTCTTTTCTTCACCACCATCGCCGGCCACCGTCGGCTTCGGTGTCTATCTGCAGTACGAGGAGGCGAGCGAGGTTGTTGGGTGTCGAGGAAGCTCTGCAAGGTCGCCGCATCACCCCTGTACCCGCAGACGAGGAGGAGAAGCCCCAGGACGCTGGACACCGACGCGCCCCGCCGCGAAACCCTAGCTCGCCGGCGTCTGCCACGTCGCCGACCTGCTGCTCCCCTGCACGATCCACCCCCCTCAACCAACTCTCGGTAAGCCCCCGACCCCCTGGACATGCTCTGGCCCTTCCTCGTTTCCTGGCGGCGACGTGCGTTCCGTCGAGCACACTCGGTGCACCGGCGGCCGCGCGCATATGCTCGGTTCCGTGACGTCTAGCGCCATATCTAGCCACGCCCCCCTACCTGACATCAACACACGGCCACCGCAGTGGTTACACCCCACCGCGCGCACGCCCGTGTCGCGGGTTCGAATCCCGCCTCGCCGCGCTGCCCTCTGCCCTCTTTTCGATCAAGGCAGAGAAGATCAACAGTGGGCCGTGTCCACTTTGCACATACCCCCCCCCCCCCTCTTTTGTTTTCCTAAACCGCGGTCCAGCCTAGCCCCACCAGTCAGCGTCAGTTGGTTTTTGCAAAAAGGCTCCCCAAGTTTTTAGGCCTCAACCCGCGGTCCTTATCCACCCGCCTGTCAGCCGCTGCCGTTTTTCCCCGCTGGCACGTGGGCCCGCGAACCCCTGTCCCCACCCGTCAGCTTCGGTGGCTGGCAGCAGCCGCGGTGACCACCAGTTTTCCGCGCGCGTGGGCCTGTGCCAGCTGTGTCCCCACCAGTCAGTGACTGGGGTAGCTCTAGCCCGTGTAAGAAAAGTCCAGCAGCCTGTCTGTTTTATTTCAAATCAAATTCAAACTAATTCAAATTCAAATCCCAATCTGCTTTTAATATCTTTTAAATTATAAATCCAAATAATGCATATAATATATGTTTTTGAATCAGAAAAATGTGAGGATTTCAAATATGCTATTCAAATTACCTTTTGCACATTTAAAATTGCAAGTTGAGTAAATTACGACAAAATGCCACTGGAACTTAATAAATTAATAACTTTTGATATATAACTCCGAATTTAACAAATGATATGTCTAAAATGATCAGCTCGACGAGACCTTTCTGTTTATGCTATCCATAACTTCAATTGTAGCATGCATCATATAAATATATAGTATACAGCAACTAATATGACAATAAAATGTGGCCAAACCTTAATAAAATGACTTATTCTTGTATACCACACCTCACCCATGCCATGCTACGTTATTGCCATGCAACTGGTGCATCATTCATCATGGCATGATTGTTTGCTTGACGCATTTTATTTCTATGCTTGTGCACTTTATTTATGTTGGCCCTTGTTTGTTTGGTTCTTCTTCGGATAGACTCTGAGCAGGGGATATATCAAGAGAACCAGGAGCACTACCCAGATCCGTCTCTCACTTCAACTGAGTTGCCAGGCAAGCACTACCACATGCTTGCATACATACAGTACCTATTGCCTCTATCTTATTCTTGCATCATTGAGTCGCGATTGCATTAAACTGAATCCCAAGTATTGCATAGCCTTTACTTTTAAACCCCACCAAGCTTGTACCTCCGTCCCATGAGCCATTACTACAGGAGTTGTTTGAGCCATGCGAGTCGTAGAACAGCATGTGTAGGGTATGTGAGTGTCTGATGGATAACGAGGTTCCTAAACAACTTAACCTGAGTAGTAATGGGATAACTAATGAAAGTGGCACCGGTGAGCAATATCTGCTATTTGGTTTTTCCTACTCACTTGTGTCCCGTAGGACCCCGAGTACTTGATTCCTGTTCCTTGATTTATCGCGCTATCCACATCCGGGAGGCTTATGGGACCCCCCTGAGCCAGAGCTTGATTCTGTCTTATTTCTTGGGGCCACAAACTAGTTTGAGGTCTTATTTACTATCCTGTACTTATGCCATGTTTACTTCTTTATTTAAGATTGTGCGAGGAGCACACTGTACTGTTTAGGTAAGCGGAATGTTTTCGCGGTATCGACAAGCCCAGTCACATTTTCGGGTTCCCAGTCGTTTACAGCCATTGACGCAAACCTTGAGTCAGTCTCGGAGTCAGCTAGCTTCGTTGCGGGTCTACTCAATGGGGTGGCCCCCTGAAATATTTCTGAATCTTGTGATTGCTTTGTCGTGAAGGCCTCCTTGGGTTTTGATTTGGTTTTTCTGAGGTTGATCGAGTGTGTGTTGCTATTTGTGCACCCCTGCAGGGTAAAACTTTCTGAAAGTTGTGTCCGCGGTTATGGACGACTTGGAGCACAGTTTCTCGATCATAGACAAGCATAACTAAAGTACCGCTTTAACCTGACTAAGTAATTGACTAGTAAATAGTGCAACACTCATGGAATGGTTAATAAAATTGCCAACGGATGGGGGGTTGTTCATCCGCTTCCTCGTTGGTAAGCGAGGAGGAGGATGGATCTGATGAAATTACTGTTATAACTGTTGTCATTAATTCACGGACATCCGACTATCATTGGTTAGACGGATGGTTAGCGAGTATCTATAGAACTGCTAGGGTTTATCTTTTGCTGCAATTGCGTCACCCCAGGTTGTGTCCCCTTTAGAGGCATAAAGACTTGCTGAGTACCCTTAGGGTCTCACACGATAAATTATTGGTTCAGATGAACAGGTACACTCGCAGGACGGATACTGGGTGGGAGAGGCTGATGATGTGGGCAACGATCGTTCGGTGTAGAGATTCTGGGAACGGGGATCCGTGAGATCTGTGGGCGAGATGTGCTTATTTCCATGGCATCTTATGCCGATTTGCTTCTTATCCGTACTCGGACTTTGTTTTGCCGCTTTCGCTTGATACTCTGATGTGTGATGTATGAGGAATTATCCTAAAATATTATATCTATCTAGGTCATTTGAATCTTGCCGTATGGCGTTGCTATATTTCCTTTCCTTCTAGATGGAATGGCTCTGATGTACTTTTGTATGGTGGCTTGCATACATACTCATTTGTGTATGTAGTTGATCCCTTCGCCTGCCGATTACGCCGCCCGTACAGGTCCCAATGAATTGGAAGTGGTTGGGACGGCCGAAAGGTCTACCCGTGAGTGGCTTTTGGGGCCCCACCGTACTATTTCAACCACTACCGTTCATCCAGGCTTGTATCTAGGAGCGTAATTCACCGAGGTAGTTACAAAATTAGACTATGTTCATGATAACTACTTCAACTTAATCAAATTACTAGATGAACTCCCACTAAATTCAACATCCCTCAAGTTGTTTAGTGAACATGATCCAAATTCACCACACCTAATCTGATCTTCACGAGAAGAGATGTGGTTTCAATGGTGGACAACGAAGTGTCGATCATATCATTCATATGACTCATGCTTAACCTTTCGGTTCATGTGTTCCGAGGCCATGTCTGTACATGCTAGGCTCATCAAGTCAAACCCAAGTATTTCCACGTGTGCAAAACTGGCTTGCACCCGTTGTATGTGAACGTAGAGTTTATAGCACCCGATCATCACGTGATGCTTGAACACGACGAACTTTCGCAACGGTGCATACATGGGGAGAACACAGTTTTATCTTTATTTTTTAAGTGAGGAATCATCTTATAATGCTACCTTCGCGATATAAGCATAATAAGATACATAAAAGGATAAACATCACATGCATATAACTTTATGTGACATGGTATAGCCAATCTTCGCGCAATGATCTCCATCTTGTGCGTGCCGGCATGATCTCCATCACTCCACCATGATTGCCTCCACCACGAATAGCAACTACAACTATTGCTAACTACTTAGCGATAAGGTAAAGCTATTACATGGCGTATAAGAAGTTGACACACAGGTCATACACAATTATAAAGACAACCATATGGCTCCTGCCGGTTGTGTACTCATCGACATGCAAGTCGTGAAACATTACAAAACATGATCATTGCATACAACATACACAGCACATCTTGGGCCATACCATATCACAGAAAACACTCCCTGCAAAAACAAGTTAGACGCCTCTACTTTGTTGTTGCATGTTTTACGTGGATTATGGGAGTAGCAAGCTAAGAATGATTCTTACCTACGGAAAGCCACAACGGTGATATTATGGTTGCCAAACTCCGGTGTAAATCCCATGACAACTATAGTGAGAGAAACAGGCATCCACCAGCTGCATGTGTGGAACAAGCCACACGTCAAGTGCGGAGCCGGTCTCGCGAACGACGTCGCGTAAGGTTGGCCCGGACCGCTTCGATCTCACTATCCCGTGTCATAAGAAGTACACAAACAAGAGGCTTGCAACAGAAAACATCAACGCCTGCAACAACCATGTTGCGTTCTACTCGTGAAACACATCTACGCATAGATCTAGCTCTGATACCACTGAAGGGTTTCGTAGCATAGTAAATCAAAAAAATTCTACAGATGCGAACAGGAAAGCCAAGATCTAATCTAGGAGATGCAAACAATGAGGGGGAATAGATGAGATCTTCATACCCTTAAATATTCGCACAGCGGAACGTTCGACGGAACGTGGGTGATGTAGTCGTACTCGCTTCTCCTCCTCGCGATCCGATCCGATCTAACACCGCAAGTGGCGATGCCTCCGAGAGATGCACACGTGCGGCACCTCAACGTCTCCTCCTTCCTAGGTCCAGAAAGTGGGGTGGAGAGATGGATTGGATCTACAACGCGATGGCACGGTACAAGCGGTGGAGAGTTTTTGCGGCAGGGCTTCGCCCACGCGCAGTCGAGAGGGAGAGAGAGAGGAGGGGCAGCAGGGCGGCTAGGGTTGTGGAGGAGGTGTAGGGGAGGGTGCTCCCCCAGCCCTCTTTATATAGAGGGGTGGTCAGCCAGCCCTAGCCCCTTCCCCAAGCCCTAGGCCGGCGGCCAAGGAGGGAGGAGTGGGGGGCAAGTTCCCCCCCCCCCTCCCTTCTAGAAGCTCCCCTAGGGTTTCCTAGGTGTTTGGCCGGCTGGGCCCTATGGGGCCTTGTGCCCCTGGCCCAATGTGGCCAGGGCACTCCCTCATAGGGCCATGCCCCCTCCCGACAAGTGGGGCCACGTTGGTCCCACTCCGGAAGGTTCTAGAAGCTTCCGGTACAATACCGATTAACCCGAAACAATTCCGAACTACAAAATCTGCTTTGCCTTCTATGAATCTTATTCTCCGGACCATTCCGAAACCTCTCATGATATCCTGGATCTCATCCGAGACTCCGAACAAAAACTCATAAACCAACTATCCAATCTATCCTAGCGTCGAGACACGTTAAGTGTGTGACCCTTCGGGTTCGAGAATATGCAGACATGATCTTATATCAATAATCAACAGCGGGGTCTGGAAACCCATATTTACTCCCACACATTCATCGATGATCATATCGGATGAACCACGATGCCAGGATTCAATCAATCCCATATATATATTCCCTTCATCGCGCGATATTTTACTTGCCCGAGATTCGATCGTCGGTACCGTCATACCTAGTTCAATCTCGTTCACAGCAAGTACTTTACTCGTTTCGTAATCCGATATCACTTTGTGATTAACTCCTTAACCACGTGCTTGCAAGCGGTGTTGATATCGATTACCGAGTGGGCCCGAAGTATATCTCTCCGACTTGGGAGGGACAAATCCCATCTCGATACATACAACCCAACAGGTACTTTCCGATCACCTGAGAGACACCTTTATGATCACCCTCTCATAGGATGATGTTTGATGACCTCAAAGCTTTCATCCGATACCAGGGAGTTGCATTATCTCATGGTCTAAGGAATACAATATTTGACATAAGAAAAGCTTCGCAAAGACGAACACGATGACACGATCTAATTGCTCCGCTTAGTTTGGGTCTCTCCATCATATCATTCTCCCAATGATATGATCTCATTATTAATCGACAACTCATGTGTATGGTTAGGAAACCTTAACCATCATTAATCAATGAGCTAGTCCATAGAGGCGTACTAGGGACACGGTGTTGTTCACAAACCACACAAGTATTAAAGTTTCCGCTTAATACAATTCTAGCATGGAATATAAACTTTATCATGAACAAGAATTATAATAATAACATCTTTATTATTGCCTCTAGGGCATAATTCCAACAGTCTCCCACTTGCACTAGAGTCAATAATCTAGTTTACATCTGGCAACAATCTAACACCCATGGCACTAAGGTGTTGATCATGTTTTGCACGTGGAAGAGGTTTAGTCAATGGATCTGCAACATTCAGATCTGTATGTAATTTGCTAATCTTCAGATCTCCATCTACTATATAATCTCGGATTATATGAAACTTGCGGTTGATATGCTTGGTATTTGGATGATATCTTGGTTCCTTAGCCAGTGCTATGGCGCCAGTGTTGTCACACAATATCTCCAGTGGGTCCAAGGCACTTGGAACCACACCAAGATCAGTGATGAAGTTCCTGATCCAAACTCCTTCACTTGACGCTTCTACAGCAGCCATGTATTCCGCTTCTACTGTAGATCCTGCGATCACGCTTTGCTTACAGCTTCTCCAGCTCACGGCTCCTCCATTCAAAATTAAAACGTATCATGTCTGAGATTTAGAATCATCCTTGTCGGTGTCAAAACTAGCGTCGACGTAACCCTTTATGACGAGCTGTTCATCACCTCCATAGACTAAGAACATTTCTTTAGTCCTATTTAAATACTTTAGGATGTTCTTCACGGCTGTCCAATGTTCCACTCCTGGATCACTTTGGTATCTGCTCGTCAAACTAAGAGCATTGGACACATTCGGTCTAGTACACAGCATGGCATACATGATAGAACCTATGGCCGAGGCATAAGGCACTTTGCTCATAGCTTCCCTATCATTTACCATAGCTGGACACTGAGCCCTGCTCAATATCTTACTTGATAACATAGGCACTGAACCTTTCTTTGCCTTATCCATTCTGAACCTTTTCAGAACTTTGTCTAGGTATGTACTGTCAACACCCGGATTTTTAATCCCAGATGCCTGTTATGCCATACCTCGCAATCCCAGGATTACCATTTTTGCGAGACATAATAGAATTGGATACCACAGTACATCATCCATTACAAACGATTCATAAGTTCTTACACAAATAGGGATCTCATGATCCAGTTCTTAATACAACATCAAGCAGCGGAATACGTAATAATAACGGTAGCGTAGGCGAAGCTCCATCTTCGGGTTCACAGGCAATGCTGACGATGGGAGATGATCCTAGTTGTCGTAACCTTCCTGGGGTCCATCCTCCAGGTACTCCTCTTCATAGTCTGGCCATGGGAATAGCCAGGGACAAAGCCATGAGTACTCTTTAAGTACTCGCAAACTAATACTAACAGGTAAAGGGGTTTTTGGATAATAGGACACTAGGCTCTAGGGTTGTTTTGCAAAAGCCAGATTTTTATCTCTACTAAGTTCTAAAGCTATTCACAATTTTATAACTCCTAAGTGGGATCTTGTAACTCATGTCACAACTCTGTTGTGGTCAAGTCAAAGTCTCAGTTCATTTCACAAGTCATTTTTGAAAAGTCTGAGGGGGAACAGTATGGCCACTCCAACTGTCCATAACCGCGGACGCGGCTATTCGAATAGTTTGACACTCTGCAGAGATTGTACACTTTCACCACAACATTCGATACATCCGTCAGGAACAAATCCTGAATTCACCATACTCAGTATGCGGATAATCAATCCTAACCTTTCAATTACATGCCCTAGTATAAGCACCTCTCCTGTGAGTTTGGCCTCCCAACCATGACCAACTGTCATCTTGGGTACTGCACAGGTGGACAATCTTCACAAGGTAGCCTCAGCTCAGACCTTGGCCGTGAGAAACTAACACTAAGGTATATAAGTTTCCAGTCAAGCCCTACCCAATCTTCGGGTATTGTGGTTGTACGATAAAATTGGAATGGTATCGCATCCAGACAACCATCAGTTTTATAAAGGGCTAAGGCTCATGCCTCAATATTTTCATCACCAAAATCATCAGGTGTTCGGAAACACATGTCCAAAACATTTCAATAGAATGATCCATCATTCCAAGGTTTTCATAACCATTTTTCCACCAAGTATTCCCATCTAAAGTTGATCAAGTTTTATGCTTAGCACTAGCATCTACAGGTGGGGGTAAGCACTGATGAGGGGTGGTAAACTAGTGGGGTTTTAACTAAGTTCAATCTCATGCCTTGGGATGACATCAATATTATCTAGCTTAGGCCAAATTTTATGCTCTTTATGCAACCTTCACATATCTTTCTAGTATCTACCAATCTCTTAAGTAAACTCTAAGCAAGCTTTGATAAAGAAATAAAGTAAGAAGCTTGCAAGTAAAGCTAGGATTGGTTTATCAAGTGGGTATGATCACATATGCTTAAGGCATATAGTAGGCATAGTAACAAGTATTGGCTTGCATAGGTAAAGTATCTTGCAAGTGTTAGCTTGCATCAATATCAGTATAAGCTTGCAAGTATTGGCTTGCATAGGTATAGTCTCAGCTTGCCTTGTGCAGAGCAGTGGTTGAAGTTCTCCTCGGCTTCTTCTTCGTAGTATCCTCCTTCCTCCTCGTATCCTTGGTGGGTACTAGCGTCTATGAATAAATACGAGATACAAAATCACCAAACAATACTTAACTACTTGCAATCATCACACAAAAGGGTCCTATAGATGATCTAGCATCATCTCTAACATTACAAGGTTAAGGCTTGGTTTAATTCTTTTTATTTTTAGAAAAGTAATTTCTACTCATTGAAAAACTACTTAAGATTTAATATTCTCCAAACCAAACATGGGATCATGTTGACACATGTCATCACCACATATTGTAGTCCAAGGGAATGTGTTTTAAAGTGGTTTCACAATTTAATGAGGTTTTACCCTTTTATTCTAATTAATTAAAGTGGCTAGAAATGCCTATGTAGCATTATTTTATTACTTGAATATTATTTCTGCAAGTAAACCTATATATTTTTATATATTCTGAAAGGTATGGTTAAATGTGATTATTGAGAGTTGGAATCAACTCAAAAGCTATTATGGTTTAAATTTGAAAAATGTTTGAATGCAGAAAAGCTTCTGCCTTGTTATTTTTACCATGGGTGATCTATAGATCCAAATGACTTGAATCCAATGGTATTGGATTCAGCATTCCCAGACCTTTCTAACAAAATTGGTTTCATTTAATTTGATGCACTGAATCGATCTGGGTTGATTTTTGAAGTTGAGTACAGAAGTGAGTTTGAAACAAAAATGAAAAAGGTTTAATTCAAATAACTGGGCTGCGCAGGAAAAGTTAACGGGCCGGCCTGCTAAGCGCAGTGCTCCCGCGGGCTGCTTAAGTGGGTGTCCCCACTTTCCATGAGACAGGGAGGGGCGAAGCGGTACGGGGCAACGTGGGTCGTTCGATCTGATTCTAATCCAACGGCTGGGAGTCATCGTCGACGCGAGACAACGCCCGCGAGAAATAAACCTAGCGCGGCCAGTGAGGGGTGTTGGGGGCTCACCGGGGTGTAGTCAAGGGTCGGCGAGGCGGGCAAACGATGAAGTCGACGACGGCGAACTCAGGGGTGGTCGCGGCAGCTCCTCTGGTGGACGAAATCGATGGAGCCCTTCTTCTCCAGAGGCAGCGGGCTCCGGTGAAATTCCAGCGAGGTGGTGCTCGCCTTGCTCCGGGAACGGTGTGGCACGATCAGTGAGGAGAGGGGAGTGAGATGGTGTGAAGAAATCGACTGGGGGTGGCCTCTATTTATAGTCGAGCGAGGGGACCGACGGGGCGCACGGTGAGCTCGTCGGGGGCGATGTTACAGGCGGCTATTGGCATGGGCGATGGTAGGGGACGGTGCGGTGTTCCCTGGCGATGCTCAACGACATGGTTTCGAGGCGTGGGGCAGTGCGGCTTGGTCTGGAACATGCTACGCTCTGTGCGGCAGAGGCGGCGTCTTCTACGGCGAGCGGTGGCTGTGCGGCACGGGGCGGCGAATGAGGATGTCTGGTGGTCTCCTGGGTCGGTGGGGATTGTGTATGCACGCGGCAAGGGCGGCGCGCGGTCTGTGGGCTGCGGTCGAGGGTGGCGCTCTGGCGCACGCTCGGCATGGTCGCTAGCGGTCTGGGCGCGGTCTGTGCGTGTGGTCCAGTGGGTGGCAAGGTTCGAGCGGTGGACAGGGAGTGGCGGTGGACGGTGGGATGCCTCCCAGACATGCTAGCTAGGCTTGTGTCTCCTCCTAGCTTGCTGTCGACATGGGGGTGACATGGGTGTGCTCGGCTGTTCACCATTGATGGCAATGCCAAGCTTACAGTGGGGGTAGTGCTTGGTTAATCTTGCTAGATGATCTACTGAGCTGGTTGGGAGCTAGATAGGGAACCAGTTAGGCAAGAATCACTGCTCACAATAGTGTTTAGGATTTGGATGATTTGTGTCTACAACATGTTTGATGAAATGGCCGCATGAAATCAAGTTTTGAATTTTGAAATGATTTTTGCTGGGTTTGCTAGATTAGGGCTGGTGAGTCTGTAGATGCTTGGGTTTTGAAAGTTGAGCTTGTTTGAGTGATTTTTGAAAAAGTGGGATCTTCCCATATGATAAAGATTCAATTTTGGATTGCCATTTAAACTATGCATTTGAAAGTTTCTGGATGATCACAAAGTGGGCCTTGATACTTTGTTATGAGTACATTCAAGGGGTGTAAAGATCCAGAAAAGTTTCTGTTAGGTTTTGAAAGTTTGAGACAGCCAAAGTAGGCATAGGAGTTAAATTGGTCAAAATGACCATTCCTTTATTTTATTGGTTTTGACTTATTTGTCTTTAGGAAAAGTTTGGGAAATGTTTAGATGATGTTTATTTCACCTAAGAAACATTTCAAGCAAGGAAACATACAAACAAGGTGGTTCCAAAGAATTTCAAATTAAATGCATACACATATGCATGCCTTCATAATTTTAATTAGAAAAGTTTTTGTTAACCCTAATTTTGATGATTAGAGTTTGATGATCCAAGTTTAGTATTTTTGGGATGTTACAAACCATCCCCCCTTAAACAAAATCTCGTCCCGAGATTTGAAAAAGGACGAAAATATTACCTAGGATTTGAAGAGATCGGGAAACTCCGTCCTGATGTGATCTTCGCACTCCCAGGTAGCTTCCTCTTCTGTGTGGTTGCTCCACTGAATCTTGAGAAACTTGATTCTTCGGGTTCGGGTAGTTCGAAAAGCTTCTTCCAAAATACGGATGGGTACTTCAGGATAGGTTAGGTCATCGTTGATCTCTATGGCCCGATGATCGATATTCTTGAACACTTCGGTCTTCTCGGGGACTTCGAGACACTTGCGAAGTAATGAGATATGGAACACATTGTGCACGGCTGACATCTCTTCGGGTCGTTCCAATTGGTATGACACTTCTCCTCGATGGTTCAGAATCTTGAAAGGTCCGATATATCTAGGGGCTAACTTTCCTTTGAGTTGGAAACGCTGCATTCCCTTCAATGGCGACACTTTCAGATATACAAAATCTCCTATGTTGAAGGAGAGATCTCTACGTCTCTTGTCGGTGTAACTCTTCTGTCGGGATTGGGCGGTCTTGAGGTGCTCACAAATCTTGTGAACCTTCTCTTCTGCTTCTCGTAGGATATCGGGTCCAAAAATCTGACTCTCTCCTACTTCCGACCAGTTCAAAGGGGTGCGATACTTCCTTCCGTACATGAATTCAAATGGGGCCATTTGCAAACTGGCTTGATAACTGTTATTGTACAAAAATTCTGCAAACGGCAGACAGTCTTCCCACTTGGATCCATATTCTAACACACATGCTCTAAGCATATCTTCGAGTATTTGATTTACTCGCTCTGTTTGTCCATCGGTCTGAGGGTGATACGCGGTGCTGAAATCTCGACGGGTTCCTAAACCTTCTTGTACTTTCTTCTAGAATCTCGAGGTAAATTGAGTTCCTCGATCCGATACTATGTTCTTGGGGACTCCATGCAAACTAACGATTCTAGCGATGTATAACTCCGCTAGCTTCGAACTCTGATAGGTGGTTTTGACGGGCAAGAAATGGGCGACTTTGGACAATCTGTCCACTATGACCCAGATAGAGTCATTTCCCCTACTAGAAGTAGGTAGTCTAGTGATAAAGTCCATTCCTACAGAATCCCATTTCCATTCCGGAATCTGCAAGGGTTGCAACAATCCAGCGGGTCTTTGATGTCCTGCCTTGACTCGCTGACAGATATCACACTTGGCGATATAGCTTCCGATTTCTCTCTTCATCTTATGCCACCAAAATTGCTCTTTCAAATCTTGATACATCTTAGTTCCTCCGGGATGGATAGAATAAAGAGTATCATGAGCCTCCTTCAAAATAACTTCTTTCAACTCAAAATCTGCTGGTACACAAAGGCGTCCTTTGTACCACAGAACTCCTTCTTCGTCTTCGGTGAATCCGGGTACCTTGCATGTACCGATACGACGCTTGATTCCTTCAATACTAGCATTTTCTTTCTGCGCCTCTTTAATCTGACTGATCAAAGTGGGCTAAAGTTCTATGCTAGCCAAAAATCCTTCACTTACTAATTCCATTCGAAAATCTTCCATCTCTTTGTGCAAACTTGGTTGCTCCTTCAAAATCATGGAGTTCAAGCGGCACGGCAATCTGCTAAGGGCTGCGGCTACTACATTGGCTTTACCAGGGTGATAGTGAATGTCCAGATTGTAATCCTTGATTAGCTCAAGCCATCTTCTCTGCCTCATATTCAGCTCCTTCTGAGTGAATATATACTTTAGGCTCTTGTGATCCGAATAGATCTCACAACGGTTTCCCATCAGGTAATGTCTCCATGTCTTCAGGGCTAGAACTACGGCTGCGAGTTCGAGGTCATGGGTTGGGTAATTTTGCTCATGTTGCTTCAATTGTCGAGATAGATAAGATATAATTTTTCCTTCTTGCATTAGCACACATCCGAGACCGATCTTGGATGCGTCACAATACACATCGAAGGGCTTCGTGATATCTGGCATGATCAAGATTGGGGCTGAAATCAATCTCCTCTTGAGTTCTTGAAAACTCGCTTCACATTTGTCGGTCCATTCAAACTTCTTGTCCTTCTTCTGCAATTGGGTCATGGGTCTGGCGATACTCGAGAATCCTTCTACGAATTTGCGGTAATATCCCGCCAATCCGAGAAATGCACGAACTTGGGTTTGAGTGGTCGGGGCTTGCCAATCTTCTACACTTTCACTTTGGCAGGGTCAACAGCAATTCCTCCGGCTGATACAATGTGACCGAGGAATCCTACCTCCTGTAACCAGAATTCACATTTGCTAAACTTTGCATACAACTGATGTTCTCTAAGGGTTCCAAGAATGGTCCTTAGGTGTAGCTCATGTTCTTCTTCTGATTTGGATTAATCAGAATGTCATCGATGAAAACAACGACAAACTTATCCAGCAAGTCCATAAAAATCTTATTCATGAGATTCATGAAATAAGTGGGGGGCATTGGTTAATCCGAAAGACATGACCGTATACTCATACAATCCATATCTGGTGGTAAAGGCAGTCTTTGGAATATCCTCTGCACGAATTTTGAGTTGATGATAGCCAGTTCGAAGATCAATCTTAGAAAACACTTTGGCACCGGTCAACTGATCAAACAAATCTTCTATCTTGGGCAAGGGGTACTTGTTCTTGATGCTGACATCATTCAATTTCCGATAATCCGTACACAAACGGTTGCCTCCATCCTTCTTGTCCACAAACAAGACAGGTGATCTCCATGGGGACGCACTTGGTTGAATTAATCCTATTTCCAACATGGAATCCAGTTGCTTCTTCAATTCTAATAGCTCTGACGGGTTCATACTATATGGTCTCTGGGCTATGGGTCCAGTTCCGGGGATTAGTTCGATGATAAACTCGATATCCCGATCTGGGGGCATACCAGGCAAAACATCTGGAAATACATCGGGGTATTCACAGACTATCCGGACTTGGTCAATGGTAGGTTGCGCTATACTCTTGTTACACTTGAATTGACGAGGTAAGGTTTCAGATATATGCTCGACTGATATTCCGGCGGTACTGGTCATGGTTATGACTTTCTTGGCACAGTCAATCAATCCTTTATGTTTGGACGTCCAATCCATTCCTAGTACTACTTCCAAACCTTTAGTTCCGAGTACTATCAGATTTGCATAAAAATCTATGCCGTGGATTCGGATAGGGACGGCTTTGCAAATTTGCCTAGCCTTGGTGGTTGATCCGGGAATTTGCACAATCATAACATGCTTCAGTTTGGTTGGTTGAATTTTACTAGTGCATGCAAATTCTTCGGTGACAAATGAATGCGATGCACCAGAATCAAACAACACTCTTGCAAGTACTGAATTAACAGAAAACATACCCAGCACGACGTCTGGCGCTTCCTGAGCTTCTTCAGCATGCATGAGAAAAAGACGACCATTGTGGTTGAGCGAATTCCCTGGGGCAAATCTTCTTCCTGGCTGAACACTACATTGCTGCTGAGCTAGGACATTGGCGTTGGGGGCTGTAGCATTCTTCTTGTTGGGGCACTCGTTGGAATAGTGGCCTTTATTTCCACAGTCATAACAGGTCACTTGCGACTTGTCCTTGGCTGCTACAGGCACAGCATTGCTTCCAGTCCTCGGGGCAGTGTTGGTGTTGGCGGTAACATTGTTGTTGTTGAACTTGGGTGGGGCACGATTGAAATAGCTAGAGTTGCCGGGGTTGTTGTGATTTCCTCCGGGTCTAGGGTTTCCACGGTTGGGATAGGTCGGACGGTTCATCGGGGGTCTGTTGGTTCTTGGGGCAAATCCTGGAGATGGGTTAGGGCGATACTTTGGGGTCTGATGGGTTCCTGGCTGATGCATCATACGACGCTTGCGGTTCTCATTGGCTTGGTTGATCTTTCCTTCCATCTGGATAGCTGAGTCGACAAGGGCTTCAATATCCGCAAAGGGGATATTGACTAACACTGTCTGCATCTCATCATGCAGACCATTCAGGAATCTTTCTTTCTTCTTGGCTTAAGTGTCTATTTCATCCGGGGCATACCTAGCTAATGACAAAATTTTGTCACGGTATTCCACTACAGTCATCCTTCCTTGCTTCAGCTCTCTGAACTCGTCTCTCATTCTCTTGATCAAACCTGGTGGCACATGGGTTCTGCTAAACTTGACCTTGAATTCCTCCCAGGTCATCATCTGGCCTCTGGTCATTGCGCGAACACTGTTCCACCATGCTCTGGCATCTCCGGCTAGATAGCGGGTGGCGAACAGGACTTTCTCGTTGGCTTCCACTCCTGCTACTTCTAAGTTATTTTCCATGGTTTGCAGCAAATCATCGGCGTCTAGGGGTTCTTCGGACTTAGTGAACACAGGTGTGTTGGTATTCTGGAAGTTCTTGAGCTTAGATCCAAGGTTGTCCTGATTTCCGTGGCCTTGGTTGTTGTGGGCTAGCTGGGCTATCTGCTGAAGGGTGGCTAGGTTGGCTTGATGTTCCGCTCTTTCAGCTTCACAGTCAGAAGTCAACATTTGCAGTATCTACAACATCGGGTCCTGGGATGAACCACTTCCTCCGCGTGGCATTTGAAGATTGAGGTAGATCATGAGAAAAGAGGGAAATTTCTAAGGTTCTAGGACTTTGAAAAGTTTTTAAAGTTTGACTCAGCTTTTTCTAGCAACTTGCTTTTTCATTCATTCATTCATTCATTCATTCATAGCACCCAGTACAACACACACCACAACAAAGAAAAACAGATGGTTTTAAGAACCATTCTGGAAACTACGATACAGTGGGACCGAATACTACTCACTACGCTAGTGCTCAAGTGCTACTACTCCTCGGAATCTGTGGCTTCATCATCCTCATCATCATCAATGAAGGCGAAATCATCCTCATCGGTGAAAAAATCCATAGCCTGATCCTCCAGAAAATCGTCATCATCGCTGAGATAGGAGTAGGGGTATCCACGAAGATCCTCTCCGGCATTCTCCCTTTCCTCCAACTACATGTCTCTCTCGTGGATGGTCTCCTCCAGAGAGGAGATGCGGTGGCGAAGACGGGCAATGATGCGCTCCTTCTTGTCGAGCTGACGGCGGCGAGACTTGCGATCCTTTGCTAGCATGGCGATGGTTTGGTCCTTCGTCTTGATGATGGCAGACTTGTGGGTGCAGTAGTCACGGCAGTTGTCCAACTCCTGCTGACGATCGTACATCATGAAGCTAAGGTGGTCCAATTGGGTCTTCAGCTCGGGGTGGTATGGGGCTTCCAGGGGTTGTCCATTAGCATCACGCCTTGGGCAAAACTCAAAGCGAGTACCCTTGATCTGATTGATGCTCTGCCCACACAGACGGGAAAGAGCTTCCTGCATGGCCCTGGCAAGTCCATCGAGCCAGTTGTTCTCTCTCAAGGTAAACTGAATTCCTTCCGCAGTGGGAGGTTCAATCTTTCCTTGGAGACTTGCAACAATTATCCACTACAGATCTTCTCCTCCTTGATCACTGAGTTGAGCTCCGAAGAACTCGGGGTGCGGACGCTCCAGAAGTTCCGAAAGCTGGTCCAAATCCCTCTCAAAGATAAGGTCTCCTCCATTCCCCAACTGATAAAACTTGCTGTACTTCACGTCCATCTATAAGAATAGAGGATGAGTAGGTTAGCAGAGTGATTAAGTGTGTCAAAACTTTTATGTATTTTGCAAGAGTTTTTGAGGAACATGAATTTTCATGAAAGAATCAAAGGGATAAGAATGAGAATAGGTTTTTGTAAATATTTGTTTTCTTTGGTTTTGAAACTTAAGTTTTTGGTTCAAACGTCCAGTCTAACTAGGGTCTCCTATGGTCAGGATGGCTCTGATACCAACTTGTCAACACCCAGATTTTTAATCCCAGATGCCTGTTATGCCATACCTCGCAATCCCAGGATTACCATTTTTGCGAGACATAACAGAATTGGATACCACAGTACATCATCCATTACAAACGATTCATAAGTTCTTACACAAATAGGGATCTCATGATCCAGTTCTTAATAAAACATCAAGCAGTGGAATACGTAATAATAACGGTAGCGTAGGCGAAGCTCCATCTTCGGGTTCATAGGCAATGCTGACGATGGGAGATGATTCGAGTTGTCGTAACCTTCCTGGGGTCCATCCTCCAGGTACTCCTCTTCATAGTCTGGCCATGGGAATAGCCAGGGACAAAGCCATGAGTACTCTTTAAGTACTCGCAAACTAATACTAACAGGTAAAGGGGTTTTTGGATAATAGGACACTAGGCTCTAGGGTTGTTTTGCAAAAGCCAGATTTATCTCTACTAAGTTCTAAAGCTATTCACAATTTTATAACTCCTAAGTGGGATCTTGTAACTCATGTCACAACTCTGTTGTGGTCAAGTCAAAGTCTCAATTCATTTCACAAGTCATTTTTGAAAAGTCTGACGGGGGAACAGTATGGCCACTCCAACTGTCCATAACCGCGGACGCGGCTATTCGAATAGTTTGACACTCTGCAGAGATTGTACACTTTCACCACAACATTCGATACATCCGTCAGGAACAAATCCTGAATTCACCATACTCAGTATGCGGATAATCAATCCTAACCTTTCAATTACATGCCCTAGTATAAGCACCTCTCCTGTGAGTTTGGCCTCCCAACCATGACCAACTGTCATCTTGGGTACTGCACAGGTGGACAATCTTCACAAGGTAGCCTCAGCTCAGACCTTGGCCATGAGAAACTAACACTAAGGTATATAAGTTTCCAGTCAAGCCCTACCCAATCTTCGGGTATTGTGGTTGTACGATAAAATTGGAATGGTATCGCATCCAGACAACCATCAGTTTTATAAAGGGCTAAGGCTCATGCCTCACTATTTTCATCACCAAAATCATCAGGTGTTCGGAAACACATGTCCAAAACATTTCAATAGAATGATCCATCATTCCAAGGTTTTCATAACCATTTTTCCACCAAGTATTCCCATCTAAAGTTGATCAAGTTTTATGCTTAGCACTAGCATCTACAGGTGGGGGTAAGCACTGATGAGGGGTGGTAAACTAGTGGGGTTTTAACTAAGTTCAATCTCATGCCTTGGGATGACATCAAGATTATCTAGCTTAGGCCAAATTTTATGCTCTTTATGCAACCTTCACATATCTTTCTAGTATCTACCAATCTCTTAAGTAAACTCTAAGCAAGCTTTGATAAAGAAATAAAGTAAGAAGCTTGCAAGTAAAGCTAGGATTGGTTTATCAAGTGGGTATGATCACATATGATTAAGGCATATAGTAGGCATAGTAACAAGTATTGGCTTGCCTAGGTAAAGTATCTTGCAAGTGTTAGCTTGCATCAATATCAGTATAAGCTTGCAAGTATTGGCTTGCATAGGTATAGTCTCAGCTTGCCTTGTGCAGAGCAGTGGTTGAAGTTCTCCTCGGCTTCTTCTTTGTAGTATCCTCCTTCCTCCTCGTATCCTTGGTCGGTACTAGCGTCTATGAATAAATATGAGGTACACAATCACCAAACAATACTTAACTACTTGCAATCATCACACAAAAGGGTCCTATAGATGATCTAGCATCATCTCTAACATTACAAGGTTAAGGCTTGGTTTAATTCTTTTTATTTTTAGAAAAGTAATTTCTACTCATTGAAAAACTACTTAAGATTTAATATTCTCCAAACCAAACATGGGATCATGTTGACACATGTCATCACCACATATTGTAGTCCAAGGGAATGTGTTTTAAAGTGGTGTCACAATTTAATAAGGTTTTACCCTTTTATTCTAATTAATTAAAGTGGCTAGAAATGCCTATGTAGCATTCTTTTATTACATGAACATTATTTATGCAAGTAAACCTATATATTTTTATATATTCTGAAAGGTATGGTTAAATTTGATTTTTGAGAGTTGGAATCAACTCAAAAGCTATTATGGTTTAAATTTGAAAAATGTTTGAATGCAGAAAAGCTTCTGCCTTGTTATTTTTACCATGGGTGATCTATAGATCCAAATGACTTGAATCCAACGGGCTTGGATTCAGCATTCCCAGACCTTTCTAAAAAATTGGTTTCATTCAATTTGATACACTGAATCGATCTGGGTTGATTTTTGAAGTTGAGTACAAAAGTGAGTTTGAAACAAAAATGAAAAAGGTTTAATTCAAATAACTGGGTTGCGCGGGAAAAGTTAACGGGTCGGCCTGCTAAGCGCAGTGCTCCCGCGGGCTGCTTAAGTGGGTGTCCCCACTTGCCAGTGAGACAGGGAGGGGCGAAGCGGTACGGGGCAACGTGGGTCGTTTGATCTGATTCTAATCCAACGGTTGGGAGTCATCGTCTACGCGAGACAACGCCGGCGAGAAAGAAACCTAGCGCGGCCAGTGAGGGGTGCTGGGGGATCACCGGGGTGTAGGCGAGGGTCGGCGAGGCGGGCGAACGATGAAGTCGACAACGACGAACTCAGGGGTGGTCGCGGCAGCTCCTGGGGTGGACGAAATCGATGGCGCCCTTCTTCTCCAGAGGCGGCAGGCTCCGGTGAAATTCCGGCGAGGTGGTGCTCGCCTTGCTCCGGGAACGGTGTGGCACGGTCAGTGAGGAGAGGGGAGTGAGATGGTGTGAAGAAATCGACTGGGGGTGGCCTCTATTTATAGTCGAGCGAGGGGACCGACGGGGCGCACGGTGAGCTCATCGGGGGCGATGTTACAGGCGGCTATTGGCATGGGCGACGGTAGGGGACGGTGCGGTGTTCCCTGGCGATGCTCAACGACAGGGTTTCGAGGCGTGGGGCGGTGCGGCTTGGTCTGGAACATGCGATGCTCTGCGCGACAGAGGTGGGGCGTCTTCTACGGCGAGCGGTGGCTGTGCGGCACGGGGCGGCGAACGAGGATGTCTGGCGGTCTCCTGGGTCGGTGGGGATTGTGTATGCACGCGGCGAGGGCGGCGCGCGGTCTGTGGGCTGCGGTCGAGGGTGGCGCTCTGGCGCACGCTCAGCATGGTCGCTGGCGGTCTAGGCGCGGTCTGTGTGTGTGGTCCAGTGGGTGGAAAGGTTCGAGCGGTGGACAGGGAGTGGCGGTGGACGGTGGGCTGCCTCCCACACATGTTGGCTAGGCTTGTGTCTCCTCCTAGCTTGCTGTCGACATGGGGGTGACATGGGTGTGCTCGGTTGTTCACCATTGATGGCAATGCCAAGCTTACAGTGGGTCTAGTGCTTGGTTAATCTTGCTAGATGATATACTGAGCTGGTTGTGAGCTAGATAGGGAACCAGTTAGGCAAGAATCACTGCTCACAATAGTGTTTAGGATTTGGATGATTTGTGTCTGCAACCTGTTTGATGAAATGGCCGCATGAAATCAAGTTTTGAATTTTGAAATGATTTTTGGTGGGTTTGCTAGATTAGGGCTGGTGAGTCTGCAGATGCTTGGGTTTTGAAAGTTGAGCTTGTTTGAGTGGTTTTTGAAAAAGTGGGATCTTCCCATATGATAAAGATTCAATTTTGGATTTCTATTTAAACTATGCATTTGAAAGTTTCTGGATGATCACAAAGTGGGCCTTGATACTTTGTTATGAGTACATTCAAGGGGTGCAAAGATCCAGAAAAGTTTCTGTTAGGTTTTGATAGTTTGAGACAGCCAAAGTAGACATAGGAGTTAAATTGGTCAAAATGACCATTCCTTTATTTTATTGGTTTTGACTTATTTGTCTTTAGGAAAAGTTTGGGAAATGTTTATATGATGTTTATTTCACCTAAGAAACATTTTACAAGCAAGGAAACATACAAACAAGGTGGTTCCAAAGAATTTCAAATTAAATGCATACACATATGCATGCCTTCATAATTTTAATTAGAAAAGTTTTTGTTAACCCTAATTTTGATGATTAGAGTTTGATGATCCAAGTTCAGTATTTTTGGGATGTTACATGTACTCTGGCTTAAAGCTATCAGGAGTCTTTGTCTATCTCTATAGATTTTGATGCCTAATATATAAGCAGCTTCCCCTAGGTCTTTCATTGAAAAACATTTGTTCAAATAACTCTTCACATCGTAGCAATTTGGAACAAATCCAAAGCTCTTGATCACTTGATCAAAACGAAGGTTCCAACTCCAAGATGCTTGCTTCAGTCCATAAATGGAACGCTGAAGTTTGCATATTTTATCAGCATCCTTAGGATCGACAAAACCTTCGGGTTGCATCATATACAACTCTTCATCAATGTTTCCATTGAGGAATGCAGTCTTGACATCCATCTGCCATATTTCATAATCATGAAACGCAGCAATTGCTAATAAAATCCGAATGGACTTAAACATCGCTACGGGAGAGAAAGTCTCATCGTAGTCAACACCTTGAACTTGTCGAAAACCTTTCGCGACAAGTCGTGCTTTATAGACAGTAACATTACCATCCGCGTCCGTTTTCTTCTTGAAAATCCATTTGCACTCAACGGCCTTTCGGTCGCTAGGAGGGTCCACCAAAGTCCATACTTGGTTTTCGCTCATGGATCCCAATTCGGATTTCATGGCCTCTAGCCATTTCTCAGAGTCTGGGCTCATCATCGCTTCCTCATAGTTCGCAGGTTCACTGTCGTCTACTAACAAGACAGTTACGACAGGGTTGTCGTACCACTCAGGAGGGGCATGTGACCTTGTCGACCTGAGATGTTCAGTAGTAGCATCGTCTGAAGCTTCATGATCCTTGTCATTAGCTTCCTCAATTGTTGGTGCAGGCGGCACTGGAACAATTTCAGGTGCTGCGCTACTCTCCAATTCAAGAGAAGGTTCAACAACCTCGTCTAGCTCTACTTTCCTCCCACTCACTTCTTTCGAGAGAAACTCCTTCTCAAGAAAGGATCCGTTCTTTGCGACAAACACTTTGCCTTCGGTTCTGTGATAGAAGGTAAACCCAATAGTTTCCTTAGGGTATCCTATGAAGACGCATTTCTCCGCTTTGGGTTCGAGCTTGTCCGGCATCAACTTCTTGACGTAAGCTTCTCATCCCCAAACTTTAAGAAACGACAACTTAGGTTTAGCACCAAACCACAGTTCATACGGTGTCGTCTCAACGGATTTAGATGGTGCCCTATTTAAAGTGAATGCAGCGGTTTCTAATGCATAACCCCAAAATGATAACGGCAAATCAGTAAGAGACATCATTGATCGGACCATATCTAATAGAGTTCGATTCCGGTGTTCAGACACACCATTGCGCTGTGGTGTTCCGGGTGTCATGAGTTGTGAAATGATTCCACTTGCTTTAAGATGCGTGAGAAAATCATAACTCAAATATTCTCCTCCACGATCGGATCGTAGAAACTTAATTTTTCTGTTACGATGGTTCTCCACTTCATTCTGAAATTCCTTGAACTTTTCAAATGTTTCAGATTTATGTTTCATCAAATAGATATACCCATATCTACTTAAGTCATTGGTAAAAGTGAGAAAATAGCGATATCCACCGCGCATCGAAACACACATCGGTCCGCATACATTGGTATGTATGATTTCCAATAAGTCCGTTGCTCGCTCCATCATTCCGGAGAACGGGGTTTTGATCATCTTGCCCATGAGGCATGGTTCGCATGTGTCAAATGATTCAAAATCAAGAGACTCCAAAAGTCCATCAGAATGGAGTTTCTTCATGCGCTTTACACCAATATGACCTAGACGGCAGTGCCACAAATAAGTAGTATTATCACTATCTACCTTGCATCTCTTGGCCTCAATGTTATGGATGTGTGTTTCATCCCTTTCGAGATTCAGAAGAAATAAACCATTCACAGCAGGTGCATGACCATAAAAGATGTTACTCATATAAATAGAACAACCATTATTCTCATATTTAAATGAATAACCGTCTTGCAATAAACACGATCCAGATATGATGTTCATGCTCAACGTAGGCACATAATAAGACTGATTGAGGTTTAAAACTAATCCCGAAGGTAAAACTAAGGAGAGCGTGCCGACGGCCATCACATCAACTCTTGATCCGTTGCCAACGCGCATCGTCACCTCATCCCTCACAAGCCGCCGTCTATTCTGTAGCTCCTGTTTCGAGTTACAAATATTAGCAACTGAACCAGTATCAAATACCCAGGCACTACAACGAGGGCTAGTAAGGAAAACATCAATAACATGTATATCAAATATACCTTTGATGGTGCCAGCCTTCTTGTCCGCTAAGTACTTCGGACAGTTGCGCTTCCAGTGACCCTTGTCCTTGTAGTAGAAGCACTCAGTTTCCGGCTTATGTCCAGACTTGAGCTTCTTCTCAGCAGGGGCAACGCGCGTGCCGCCTCCTTTCTTGAAGGGCTTCCTTGCACCCTTACCTTTCTTAAAGCTGGGGGGCTTGTTGACCATCAACACATGATTATCCTTTTTGATGTCCACCTCCGCAGCTTTCAGCTTAGCGAAGAGCTCGGTTATCGTATCAGTGGAACCAATCTGATTATGAGTCACTACAAAACTTTTGTAGCTGGGAGGGAGTGATTGCAGAACCCTGTCAATCTTGAGCTCCTATGGAATCTTGCAGTCTAGTTGCTCAAGGCGTTGAGTGTAGCCCGACATCTTTATTGCGTGCTCACTAACGAAACTCCCTTCCTCCATCTTGCAGTTAAAGAATTTCTCAGAGATCTCATATCTCTCAGAACGGGCCTGAGTCTGAAACATAGTTTTCAGTTCCTCAAGAATCTCAAAGGGCCCGGGATAATCTTCAAAACGATTTTGAAGGTCCGATTCCATAGCAAACAACATGGTGCTCGTAATCACACCATAATCATCTTTGCGCGACTGATAAATAGCTTTCTCATCAGCCGGCGCATCTACAGTAGGGGCGTCACCTAGCGCATCCTCAAGGACATAGTCCTTTTGTCCGCCAGCGAGAATGATTCTCAGATTGCGGAACCAGTTGGTGAAGTTAGACCCATTGTTTCTAAGCTTCTCTTTCTCAGCAAAAACGTTGAAGTTGAAGTTGGACTTAGCCATTTGATCTACAATATTTGCAAGTACAAATTAGACTATGTTCATGATAACTAGTTCAACTTAATCAAATTACTAGATGAACTCCCACTAAATTCAACATCCCTCAAGTTGTTTAGTGAACATGATCCAAATTCACCACACCTAATCTGATCTTCACGAGAAGAGATGTGGTTTCAATGGTGGACAACGAAGTGTCGATCATATCATTCATATGACTCATGCTTAACCTTTCGGTTCATGTGTTCCGAGGCCATGTCTGTACATGCTAGGCTCTTCAAGTCAAACCCAAGTATTTCCGCGTGTGCAAAACTGGCTTGCACCTGTTGTATGTGAACGTAGAGTTTATAGCACCCGATCATCACGTGATGCTTGAACACGACGAACTTTCGCAACGGTGCATACATGGGGAGAACACAGTTTTTATCTTTATTTTTAAGTGAGGAATCATCTTATAATGCTACCATCGCGATCTAAGCATAATAAGATACATAAAAGGATAAACATTACATGCATATAACTTTATGTGACATGGTATAGCCAATCTTCGCGCAATGATCTCTATCTTGTGCGTGCCGGCATGATCTCCATCACTCCACCATGATTGCCTCCACCACGAATAGCAACTACAACTATTGCTAACTACTTAGCAATAAGGTAAAGCTATTACATGGCGTATAAGAAGTCGACACACAGGTCATACACAATTATAAATACAACCATATGGCTCCTGCCGGTTGTGTACTCATCGACATGCAAGTCGTGAAACATTACAAAAAATGATCATTGCATACAACATACACATCACATCTTGGGCCATACCATATCACAGAAAACACTCCCTGCAAAAACAAGTTAGATGCCTCTACTTTGTTGTTGCATGTTTTACGTGGCTTATGGGAGTAGCAAGCTAAGAACGATTCTTACCTACGGAAAGCCACAACGGTGATATTATGGTTACCAAACTCCGGTGTAAATCCCATGACAACTATAGTGAGAGAAACAGGCATCCACCAGCCGCATGTGTGGAACAAGCCACACGTCAAGTGTGGAGCCGGTCTCGCGAACGACGTCGCGTAAGGTTGACCCGGACCGCTTCGATCTCACTATCCCGTGTCATAAGAAGTACACAAACAAGAGGCTTGCAACATAAAACATCAACGCCCGCAACAACCATGTTGCGTTCTACTCGTGAAACACATCTACACATAGATCTAGATCTGATACCACTGAAGGGTTTCGTAGCATAGTAAATCAAAAAAAATCTACGGATGCGAACAGGAAAGCCAAGATCTAATCTAGGAGATGCAAACAATGAGGGGGAATAGATGAGATCTTCATACCCTTGAAGATTCGCACAGCGGAACGTTCGATGGGACGTGGGTGATGTAGTCGTACTCGCTTCTCCTCCTCGCGATCTGATCCGATCTAACACCGCAAGTGGCAATGCCTCCGAGAGATGCACACGTGCGGCACCTCAACGTCTCCTCCTTCCTAGGTCCAGCAAGTGGGGTGGAGAGATGGATTGGATCTACAACGCGGCGGCGCGGTGCAAGCGGTGGAGAGTTTTTGCGGCAGGGCTTCGCCCACGCGCAGTCGGGAGGGAGAGAGAGAGGAGGGGCAGCAGGGCGGCTAGGATTGTGGAGGAGGTGTAGGGGGAGGGTGCGCCCCCAGCCCTCTTTATATAGAGGGGTGGACGGCCAGCCCTAGCCCCTTCCCCAAGCCCTAGGCCGGCGGCCAAGGAGGGAGGAGTGGGGGGCAAGTTCCCCCCCCCCCCCTCCCTTCTAGAAGCTCCCCTAGGGTTTCCTAGGTGTTTGGCCGGCTGGGCCCTATGGGGCCTTGTGCCCCTGGCCCAATGCGGCCAGGGCACTCCCTCATAGGCCCATTCCCCCTCCCGACAAGTGGGGCCACGTTGGTCCCACTCCGAAAGGTTCTAGAAGCTTCCGGTACAATACCGATTAACCCGAAACAATTCCGAACTCCAAAATCTGCTTTGCCTTATATGAATCTTATTCTCCGGACCATTCCGGAACCTCTCGTGATGTCCTGGATCTCATCCGAGACTCCGAACAAAAACTCATAAACCAACTATCCAATCTATCCTAGCGTCGAGACACGTTAAGTGTGTGACCCTTCGGGTTCGAGAACATGCAGACATGATCTTATATCAATAATCAACAGCGGGGTCTGGAAACCCATATTGACTCCCCCACATTCATCGATGATCATATCGGATGAACCACGATGTCAGGATTCAATCAATCCCATATATATATTCCCTTTGTCGCGCGATATTTTACTTGCCCGAGATTCGATCGTCGGTACCGTCATACCTAGTTCAATCTTGTTCACAGCAAGTACTTTACTTGTTCCGTAATCCGATATCACTTTGTGATTAACTCCTTAACCACGTGCTTGCAAGCGGTGTTGATATTGATTACCGAGTGGGCCCAAAGTATATCTCTCCAACTTGGGAGGGACAAATCCCATCTCGATACATATAACCCAACAGGTACTTTCCGATCACCTGAGAGACACCTTTATGATCACCCTCTCATAGGATGACGTATGATGACCTCAAAGCTTTCATCCGATACCAGGGAGTTGCATTATCTCATGGTCTAAGGAATACAATATTTGACATAAGAAAAGCTTCGCAAAGACGAACACGATGACACGATCTAATTGCTCCGCTTAGTTTGGGTCTGTCCATCATATCATTCTCCCAATGATATGATCTCATTATTAATCGACAACTCATGTCTATGGTTAGGAAACCTTAACCATCATTAATCAATGAGCTAATCCATAGAGGCGTACTAGGGACACGGTGTTGTTCACAAACCACACAAGTATTAAAGTTTCCGCTTAATACAATTCTAGCATGGAATATAAACTTTATCATGAACAAGAATTATAATAATAACATATTTATTATTGCCTCTAGGGCATAATTCCAACAATCAGACTCTTCACAATTCATCCACAGGAGAATTACACAGTAAACAATAAGGCAAATTATATACACTTACACAGATCAAAATCCTGACATGATTACTACTGTTATGAAATGAGGCATTTAAACTACAATTTACCATATATTCCACATAGCACCCAACCAGGAGCATGAATAGCTCAAGCCCAATATCTAATCCAAAAAAGCTTGTCCCACATCAGCAGTAGCTTAAACAACACTATTTTTCTCCACTCACAATTTAGCTCATACTACAGCAATTGTTTTATTCTAAGTCCAACTATTGTAAGTTAGTTGATGCATAGCATCTATACATGGATTACATTAATAAAACTAAGTCATCTCTAGGCTTATTTACAATACTAAAACTAACCACATAGCATCCATCTAGAACAAATCATCGGCTCGAGGGCCGGTCACACCAGGATTAGCTGAGTTAAATTAGAAGGAGAGGTAGCAAGAATGGAGTAGTTGAAGTAGTTAGGAAGGTTGGCACCGAGGTTGCTAAGTTGCAGTGCCATCCCATCGGATGCAGCACTAACACAGCACCATCACTCCAATACCACACCATCAACCACATCACCTCAATAAACAGTCCAATAGAAACAGATCAAGGTCGTTGTGGTTGTAAGTGCTCTGCCGTCCCACCAAAACCTAGATCAAAAATTGACAACATAAACAAACTAAGCATCAATACATGTTACTAGGATTTTAGGGTTCCCAGTAGTAAAGAGAAAAGGTGAAAGAGGTAGAAGAGAGTAGCCTGAGCCCAGGAAGCTGCCGGAGGCGTGCACCGGCGCACCCGTAGCACCCAACCTAAGGTTAACCGGGAGACAGGGGCCTGCGCAGGAGCCGGCTGGGGTCGAGGATGGGGAAACTGGCGGAGAAGATCATAGAGAGGCGGCGCCAACTGACGGTGGTGATGGAAACGGCCGGTGGCGGCCAGAGGGGCAGTCGGCAGCGGCGACACCGCACGCGGGCAGGAGGTGAGAGGTTGGGGTCGTGTGTGGTGTATGTTGGGTGTGGGAAGGGGAATGGGTCGGGGGTCAAGATGACCCCCAAACCAGGTTAGTTGGGCCAAATCGGCCCATATGCCCAACTCAAATAGGCCAGATTTCAATAAAATAGAAAATTAAAGAATAAAATAAAAATTACCAAAATGCCTTTTTACAATTGAAGCTCTAAAGAATTATAGAAAAATCATAGAAATACATCTAAAATATTTAAGTCGTCATAAAAATAAGATCTACTTTATTTAAGTCGTCATAAAATATATATATATATATATATATAACTTTATTTGTTTAAAATAAATTTAAAACAAATAAATATTAACACCATTAAATCCTAAGTGAAATTTCATAAAATAAGGAAAAATCCTAAAAAAATGAATAAAAATCATTTTTAGCATAAAAATAAATATACTATTTTATAAAAATACTAGCCTAATTTTTTTGTAAAATAAAATATGAAGTAAATATTCAAAGACATTTAATCCTTGATGGAATTTTATAAACATAAGAATAATACTTAAAAATAAATAAAAATCATTTTAAAATCTTAAAAAATATATTACACTAGAATATTATTAAACATAATATTGGAAAGGTTTTAATATTGTAAAGTAATAAATCCTTGTCTATTATCTATTTTGAAAATTCTTTAAAAACATTTCTTAAATAAGAAATAATTATATTCCTTTAAAAATATTAAACCCTTAAAATCCAATTACTAAAGTTCTAAACCATAACTAAGATTTATAATAAAACTTAAGCATAAACCATTAACTTTATAATATTCTTTTGAAACCTTAAATCAAAATTCAAAACAACAACCTTTAAGATAATTTTATACACCATTCACTGACATTAGGAGGGAAGGATCTTAATATCTAAATAATAATCAACATGACTTTAAATCTAACACATTAATAATATTATCCAAATTATACCTTCATTTAACGGTTGCATATTATTTTCATAATAACAAAACAAATTTAATCTAATCATTCACATATAAAGTGAATAATTTCACACCTTAGTCATACTTATCATAAATCCAAAACTGGAGAATAATTAAAACCAATTCCACCTTAAGTTTATTTACCCTTTTAAAGTTAACTTTAGTCTCAAAAGCTTATAAACATCATGACTAATAAACTACTTATGTTTTTATAGTTAAATTTGGTCTATTTAAATTAAGACATAAAGCATCTCAAGTCCATACTAATCAATCAAACACCAAAAGACATTGATCATGTTCTCTTAACAATAAAGATTGTTTAAACCTTAGAAAAGAAATCTTTTCTTCAAATGTTATTCTTTTTGCCACTTCAAATAATAATCTTATAATAAGTTCTTCAATTCTTAACAATTCAATCCCAAGGATGTTTATCAATAGTCACCAAATTACAATTAACCATAAATCACATTATTTTATACTTTACTTGTATATTTTGAATTATTAACACTTAAGCTCCTATATAAAGGTCATTACTTATAAAGTAAAATTTGAAGATAAACCAACTCGTAAAATAATTACCTAAACTCACTTCACTCAAAGTATTGGGGATTCACTTTGGGAGTTTTTACAAAATGCATAGCATTACTTATGCATAACTTCATATTGCTTCTTTAAACATTAGTCCTTACTAGACCAATGATGCTGATTTCAGATATTGGATCTTATATAGTCTCGAAGCCCGTGAGTGCATAATCTTGTAATCACAAAAGGCAAGTTCACACTTGCTCATGTCCTTTGATTATTTTTTGTAAAGTATTTTACAAATCCAGTGTTGTCATCACCTGTATTTGAAAAAGGTCAGAAAACACTATTTTCATAATGATGTGATTATAGGTTATTACCATGAGGTAATAACCTACTATGAAAGTTCCGATGGTAAAGGAACATATTATCTAGGAATTAACAACCAATGTCGCCAGTGATTCTTGCGCCGTATATTACGCGTTGACCATGAGATTTGGAATGGGACGGAGAAGTCAGCTATATCTTTTCCCTCTTGCATGGAGCCGGATGTGTGGGTCGTGGCTGTTATCACTCATAGCGTGCATATTAATTGGTAATTCGTAGAGGATATGCAGCATATGGGTGGGATCCCTCAACGTCCCAGGATAGTTCCGGCATCTGAACGGTTTGTACTGCCAATAGCCGTAATTCAATAGGTGGGTTGGCGTACACCAAGGAGACATGCGGGATCGCGGAGAAGGCAGTGATTGGCTTGGATCTTAGGTTGGGCCTCAAACCAAGCAAGTTTGAACGGGGACATACTCCCGGCCGTGCAACAAAACCTAAGGTCTCTCATGGGTAAAGTAACGCACCTCTGCAGAGTGTACGAACTGTAACTTGTTACTCCCTGTTCCGGGAAGGAGCTACGAACGCGGCGGGAAAGGAACTCCATGAAAGTTCTGGTAAACCCGTGAAGGCTGACGGACATAGCTTTTTAGAATAAAAGCAAAATTTGAAGAAATGTTTACGAAAACATGCATTGCATGCGACCTATGGTCTGTGGCTGTAGATATAGTGCATCATACACTCCTTTTCTAGTGAACTTGCTGAGTACGCTCGTACTCAACGTATCTTCTTAACCCTTGCTAGATTCTGAAGCCAGTACAGACGATGTCTACATCCCAATATGCTCCAGGAATCATCACCAGAAGCTAAAGTTCTTCAATGAAGTCAAGAAATTCAACATATACATCAACTCAAGTGAAGACGAAGTTACTGATTAGATAGGAATATAATCTCTAGCCATAGAACCCATTTCTGTAGTGTATTACGTTAGCAGCAGTGCCAGACCATTAGTTAAGATACTAGTCTTAATAGTATGATAGTTTTTGAGTTATTTATTTCTGATTCTTCTTTGTAAGAAGTTTCTTTCTCTCTCTTTAACCTAGAATGTTCTCTGGATCTTGTGTAAAGAGTTGAGTTGTAACCTATAGTCATGTCTTGGACCTGCTGTGTTTCTGTTGTACCACTCTGAGGGATGTAATACTAGTGAACGGTGTTTCATTGGTGTTATGTCAACGATTATAGTGTACTACATCATGCAGTGGTATGCTGGGTCACCGCAAAATGTTTCAATTAATAGAAATGAATACCAGCTTCAAAGAAACTCACATAAAAGGTTCAACACCATAATATTGCCGACCATCATAAATGTTTCTTGGCCAAATGTCTGACAAATTTCCATAGATTCACCACAATATTCACACCACCAATTCACTTACCAAATTGCCTCTTCTGGTTCCGACAACTGAGCCAACACTTATTGAATTAATGCATTTGCCCCTTCTTGTTTCTTCCTTAGGTCTTCTTGTTTCTTCTGCATTTCTTATAGGTCTTCCAAATACATTATCATATCTGCCTCATTAGATTCGTTCACCTTCTACAACTCCTCAATGGTAGAGCACAATTCCATATTACCCGCTCTCTGAGCCTCGAGTTGCACTTCTAGTTGAGACTTGGTTGGTCTTGAAGTACTTGCATGGATGACCATGTTCTTCAAGAAAGTTGGCTGTCTCTTGTCCCGCTACCGCACAAAGTGCACAACATCGTTGGAAGGAATTGGTTCATTGTATGTGCCATCTTCTGAAGCATATGGCACCATGTTGCTTTCCATGACTGCCTACCAGTTTTAGGAATAAAAGATAATATGAGAACCTAGCGAGTTATAAACGCATTGTATATGTTTTAAGGAAGAAAAAGGCACTAAATTTTAAGAAGATGGATAGTATTATGGAGCGCTTACCGTTACTTCTTTCACATTGCCATTTGGAAGAACAAGTTCATTGGACTGTTCCTCCATGTCGCACAAAACCTCATAGCTGCAAGCACCAGTGGCATGAGGGTACTTTACTGACAGTCTTCTATTCTTATTTTTTATAGACAGAGCATGCACAAACAGGGAGCATACAGTTAGTCCTACTTAAACAATTCAAATATGAGGGAAGTTGAGTAAACAATACATTACCTAGTTCTTGGGGTTAGACCAAAAATTGATAAGTCTACACAATTCCTCATTACTCATGTCTTCCACAGGAGATACCCTTATAACTTCATTCTTTGGAATGGGGTCAAAAAGCAATTTCTTCAGATAATGCCGTTGATTTCTTGCGTGCCTCATGAACTGCTTGTTTCAAGAAAACTGCACATCTGGTAGAGAGGGGTCCATGATAAACTTTTGCTGAAATAAAACAATGATCATCAGCCTTTGCATAAACAACAATGGAAGGAAGGGATAGCTGAGTGCGACAGAAGATTCAAAAACTTTGCCATAAAAGTATTCTTTGACATCCGGTATATCCCTACAATCTTTCCAATTGGGGAAGATAGGCATCTTAGTCTTGACAGTTAATGCACACTCAGTGGCAAACTTGGCAGCAATCAATGGTGACACTGGTCTAGTTCTTCCTACAGGAACGATAAGTGGTTTTTTGTTCTGTGGGCATACTGTCAGCCACAAAATGATGATCGTCATGCATAATAGTGTCTTCAGAATGCTTATGGCCAAATTCATCTACAAGAATATAATGGGAATGAGTTGGTGTTCTAAAATAGAAAAATGCAATAAGTGTGAGCAACATGTTACCTTCTTGATCCCAGTCAAAAAGGTAAAAGAACCATCCATCACGACAAGAATCTAACCCCTCGCCTAGGGTAGGTGAACCCTCAGATGCAAGGTCACCTTGGAGAGGCTCCAGTGCATGGCTAGGAGGGGGCTGCTGCTGGCCTTGGGGAGGTCCCCGTGGAAGGCAGGGAGCAGGATATTGGCCTTGGGGAGGTCCCCATGGACGATGGGAACCTGGCTGATGGCCTTGTGGAGGTACTCGCGGAACGCATGGATCTGTATGCTGGACTTGGGGAGGTGCCCGCGGAAGGCAGGGACCTGGCTGTTGGACTTTGGGAGGTGCATGTGGACGGCAGGGACCTGGCTGCTAGCCTTGGGGAGATGCCCGCAAAACTCATGGACCTGGATGCTAGACTTGGTAAGGTGTTGGCAGACGGCAGGGACCTGGCTGCTGGCCTTGAGGAGGTGTCCGTGGAAGGCAGGAACCTGACATCTGGCCTTGGGGAGGTGCCCGTGGAAGGCAGGGGGCTGGCTGCTGCATTTAGGGAGGCGTCAGCGGACGGCAGGGACCTAGTCGCTCGCCTTGGGGAGGTGACCATGGAAGGCAGGGACCTGGCTACTAGACTTGGGGAGGTGCCGGTGGACGGAAGGGACCTGGCTGCTGGCCTTGGGGAGGTGCCCGTGGAGGGGAGAGGCCTGGCTTCTGGCCTTGGGGAGGTGTGTGCTCAGCTTGGGGAGCTGCCCGGATGCCTTGGACAGCTGGCTGCTTCCGCCACTACTAGGAAAATGGCTATAGGTAATCATCACATCCATGGCTCACATGGTTGAAGTGCCCCACGGCTAAAACAGGTGTGGCTCACCTATGGGCAGTGCCCTACTAGTAACTAGAACAACCGTGGCGCACATGACCATAGTGCGCCACAGATATGTGTGGGCCAGGGCCCTGTTGGCCGCACGCCAAACATCCGTAGCGCACATAGGGTAGGTGCGCTACGGTTGTTTGTGTCAACCGTGGCGCACATGGGGGGTGCGCTATGCCTAAGCGCATGCCCCCCTCTGCTGTGAAACGGCCAGACACATCCGTGGTGCACTATGGCATGTGCGCCACAGATGTTACTCCTCCCTGTGGCGCACTAGGGCAGAGTGCGCCACGGATGTGTCGATTTTTTTTACAGCACTTTATGTGCACATGTGTGACCACATCCACCACCCCACACTTCACTTTCCCCTTCTTCTTCCTCCTTAGATCTAGTCGGGATCTTCTCCTTCCCACCTCAATTTCTCCACCCATTCACCATTTTTAGCATGTAGAACTTGCCTTGGATGTTACATAAGTAATAGAGGAAGGTCTCCGGTCTCTCATCTCCTTCTCCGGTCTTGCGCGCGCACCTCTCCTTTACATCTTTCTCGCGATCGGTCTCTCATCTCGGTAAGTTGTCCATGTAAGGATGTGTTCATGTGTATATGGATGATATTCTCATATGTATGTAGATGATCGATGCTCATGATGTGTGTATTGAGAGGATCGATGGTCATATGTGTGTATATGGAGAGTATCGATGATGCTCATGCATGTGTGTATGGAGAGGATAATAATATGTTCATGTGTGTATGGATCGGTCTCTCTCTCTTGTGTTTGTATGTGAACAAGTTGCCATTTGTTTTGCCAAAATGTTGATTCATTTCCATTTTGGCAAGACTTTGGCATTTTGCAAAGGTCCTAATTTTAGGATAGGTCATGCCGAAATTTTCTATCGACCATTGCATGCATTCATTATGTGGTTCTAATAGACTTCTAATTATACCGTGTACACCGTGCAGGCAAAAATGGTCCGCATAATGAGCAAAGGCATTGTGGCTAGATTTTTGAAATGTGCGACGGCCGACATGATACGAAATAACAAGACGGATATAAGATGTCCGTGCAGAAGATGCAAACTCAACTGGGTGATCGACCCAGATTCCGGGCATCTGCAGGCGCACCTGCTCCGCCATGGTTTCATGGATGGATACACTCGTTGGATAAGCGATGACGAAGACAATGGAGACGGTGAAGGTGGCCAACATGACGATGATCATCATCACGGCGAGAACAGGCGAGATGATGAAGAGTCTCCTAGAGATGGTGAAGGTGCGGAAGCAGACCGGGATGATGATGATCTAGATGCCGGAGGAGCAGACGACGATGGAACAACGTCAGGCTGGGTGCGGTACCCTTATGTGCAAGAGCTGCTTCTCAAGCAGACGAGTAACGCCTGGGCTGCCGCTAGAGAGAAAGCCAAGCTTGCGCAACTTGAGAAAGACGCGGTTACTCCATTGTATGAAGGATGCAGGCCCGATGATACCCGGTTGAATGTAACGCTCAAGGCTATGGATATGAAGGAAAAACACAAATTGAGCTACGCAAGCTTCGACGATATGATGGCATTCTGGCACGATCGTCTCCCGGAGGGGAACACATGTCCAACTAGTATCGAGGACGCCAAGAAAATCGTTTGTCCTCTTGATCTACCGCACGTTAGATATCACGTATGCATCAACGATTGCATCATTTATCGTGGCGGGGGCGCGGAGAAAACCACATGTCCTGTCGTGGGAATGGTCACGGCAGATGCTGCAATCGGCAGCGAGTAGTAGAATGAAGGGCAAGGGCGGCCAGCCATCTGCGGTGCGAGATGAAGGCGGAGACTCAGGGTTTTACCCAGGTTCGGCCCCCCGGAGGGTAAAGACCTACTCCTGCTAGATTGTATTATGGAGGTGGTACAATGGGCGAGCTCGGCGGCTAGGCGGCGAGTCGCTTGGGTGTCTGATGGAACGTATCTCTACTCGCCCTGCAGGGAGGTTTATATAGGCTCACCTCCCCTAGGGTTTACATATCTCAACCGAATCAGTTAAGGCTTCAATACTCGTTTAACCTAATCCGACTGGGCCTATCCACTCGCCGGGGCCTTCAGCTTCCAATCGCTTGGATCCTCGCCGGGCCTTGATCCAGTCGCCGTCCTGTAGGCCCACTCGCCAGGTCTTGGGCCAGTCGGAAACGTCCCGCTGGGTATACCCCGGTAGGCGCATCCCCATCAGTAGTCCCCGAGGCCGTCGTCGATTGGGCGTAGATGGTTGCTGGCAGTCGGAGTATGCGGCCGTCGAGCAGGCATCCAGTCGAATCGTCGGCGGGCTCCTGTATAACGAGAAACTAGTCGTTCTGATCGCAGCTTTGGCGAGTCGAGTCGGCGAAATACTGTCATAGTGAACGAGTCGGCGAGCCGAGTGGCTGAAGTTGGACCGTTAATCGTGGTCAAACTAGCCGTTGGGGTAATCCAACGGTAACTTTCGGCGTAATCACCGCGTAGTAACGGCTCCCTGATTTGGCGGGTAACATCCGCTATATAAGAGGAATGGCAGGTGATCAGAGAACCACCTTCTCACCATTTCCTCCGACTACACGTACTTTCGCCTTCCTCCGCATCGCGACCCAGCCAACCGGAAATCCTCCGAACCCCCACAAATCTTTCCGCCATGGCCCTCTCCACTGAACCTTGGGGCAGATCGAAGTGCACTAGGGCACAACTGGCTTCCTTTGAGGAGGCCGGGATCCTGCAAGCCGGCTGCTGGCGCATCCCCGCGGCCGGAGAGGTGACTCTGAACCCGCGAGAGAGGGAGTTCATCTGCTTCACCAGCCATCTTGAACGGGGGCTAGGGTTCCCCACGTCCCTGTTCTTTCGGCGCTTCTGCGCCTACTACGGGATCCAGCCATCGGATCTGGGTCCCCACAGGATCGAGCAGCTCGCCATCTTTGTGGCGTTCTGCGAATGCTATTTGGGCTGACGGCCCTACTTCCCTCTGTGGCAAGATCTGTTTCATGGACGGATCAGCCGCGAGGAAGCGGGCGGCCCAATGCTAGCCGCGGGTGGCCTAACCTTCTAGCTGAAGTCGAAGGCTTCATTCTTCGACCTGATGCTGCCCGCCAAGGCAGCGAGCGTCTGGAAGAAATCGTGGTTCTACGTTGCCGAGGCGACCCCGGAGGGCGAGACGGCGATCCCGCGGTACTCCGCCAATCGGTCCGAGCCACGCCGTCTTCAAGTCGGCAAGCTCCCCAGCGACCAACGGATGGTCGTTGACGAAATGCTTCAGACCATCCGCGGTCTGAAGAAGAGGGGCCTCCAGACGATAAACCTGTACAACTGCTGGCTCGGGCGGCGGCTCGTCCCGCTGGCTCGACGCGAGCACTATATGTACCAGTACACCGGCCGGGACGACTCGACGAAGGCCTGCCTCGCCGAATGGAAGCTCGAGGACTACCTCCCAGCACTGAAGAAAATCACCCAGGCGGTGTACCTGGACGCACAGGCTGGGGTCGCCCCCTACACCGCAAAGCGTCCAGCCCCAACGGTAATCGCTTTTCTTCACTCGCAGTCGCAGTTTTTGCAGTCGCGGTAATTCTGATTTCATCTTGTATTCATTGCAGCTATTCCAAGTGGTGGAAGGATGGCTCCCGCCTTCGGACGATGAGAACTCGAGCTCGTCCGTCCAGGACGTGGGCGAGTCGCCTCCCGCCAAAGGCGATGCCGGGAGTGATGAGGGCAACAGCGACGATGAGTCCGAAGAGGAGGTCGCCCCACTGCTCCGCAAGACCCGTGGGCAGCGTCAACGTGAGCTTGAGGCAAGCAAAAGCCTCGAGCGCCATGACGACGACGACGAGCTTCCGGAAACCACCTCGCGCCGCCAGGCTACTCCATCGAAAAAGAAGAAGAAGGAAAAGGAGGCGAAGGCCCCTCCGAGGAAGAGGAAGGCGAAGCCGACGAGGCCGGCCTCGCCGCCACACTCAGCGAGCAGTTCTGACGCCCCCAGCCCAGCCAAGGACGAGGCGCCGCCGGCGACAGCCGCGCTGGATACGGCCACCATCGAGGTGCCCCTGGCGTCGATGCCTCCGCCATTCGCCCCAGTCTCTGGGCTGGGGGACGCTCCGGCCGTAGCGGCTTCGCCTCGCAGGGAAGCTCATGTCGAAGATGTTCCAGAGGCTCCGGTTGCGACCTCGACGACGAAGAAGCCGTCCGTGTCTTGGGCACGCGACGTTCTGGACATGGGGCTCAGCCGCCGACTGGGCCCTGAACTAGAGAAGCCAGCCGGCCTCCGTACGGGGTTGCGCTTCATTCCAGTCGCCAAGTGAGTACACTCTCCTTCCTTTGTCTTCCATAGCAGCTTGAATTATCTTGCTTACATGATTGATGTACAGGACCGGAGTGAAGAGGATGGGCCACCCGACCGTGGCTAAGGTGCCACCCGTCGTCAGCGAGGAGGATCCTTCCCGCAAGAGGAAGGCGGACGAAGTCGTCGTCCCTGCGGGTGGCGACAAGAAGGCCAAGGGCGACGATGTCGTCACGATTTCTGACGACACAGCGGTCGCGCCGGCTGGACCCGTAACGGAGGCGGCCGCGTCCACGAAGGAGGGCGCTCCTTTGCCTGGAACGGCCAAGCCGACCTCCTTTGGGGCGGGTGCTTCCATCGCCACCTTCCCGCGCTTCATGGCCAAAGCGGCCGCGGCGAGTGGAACTTCGCCCTCGAGCCACGCTCCTGGGAACGCCGATGTTGAAGTCGACCAGCGTCGTGGGCATACGCCGGCTCTCCTCGCGTCCGTGGACGCGATACAACTCCATGGCATGCTTGGCGCAGCCATCCAGGTATGTCCAGTCCCCGAGGATCAGGTCGGTGCTTTGCAGTGGCCTGATTCTTTTAGTGTCTTATTTTTATTTTTCGCATCCAGTCCCCGAGTGCGCACTCGCTGATATCAGCGGGTGGGTACTTGAGATTTTTTGATTGCCAGTCCCCAAGTGCGCACTCGCTGGATTTCAGCGGGTGGGCACTTAGGAATTTCTTGATTTCCAGTCCCCAAGTGCGCAGTCGCTGAATTTCAGCGGGTGGGCGCTTAGGAATTTTGCTTTGGTTAACTTTTTTGGGTGATGTGCAGGGTCTGCAACTTGAATCGGCTGACCGATTGGCAGCGAAACACCGCGCGGAGAAGGAACTGGCCATCGTCCAGGAGGCGAACAAAGGGCTTCAGGCGGTTGCCGCGAAGGCAGAAGAAGCTCGCCAGGGACTTGTCCCCGCGGGTGAATTGGCAGCGGCGCAATCGGCGTTGAGTTCGGCTGAACAGTGGATCGCCGACCTCGAGCGCGAGCTGCGGGAGGCGAAGGAAGAAGCGAGCTCGGCTGACGGGCGAGCCAAGGCCTCCATTGCAGCCGTCGAAGAGGATCGCAAAGTGTCGGACGCCCTTGTTGCTGGGCTTCAGGACGACCATACTTCTCTTCAATGCTTCATCACGGATCTTGCCCGCCCGTTGATTGGTAAGTGCATCTGCCTCTGCCAGTAGGTGTGCCTTTTGCGGTGTCCGTTGTATTCAATATTGTCTCCTACTCGCAGGTCGCATCATCGATAGCGCGGAAGAGGCAAGCTCGTTCGACGCGCGGTAGTGTGTAGCCACGCTTGTCGACTCGGCGACGTTGTCGGCGACGTGCATCCGAGCCTATCTCCAGGAGATATCGCCCACGGAAGTGATTCCCAGCGACCTCGTTGAGGTGTGTAAGTATTTGGAGAAGGCACCCGCGGTCGTTGAGTTCATGACGCGGTCGGCGTTTCGTCACGGAGCGGCTACTGCACTGAGCCTTGGACTTGCTCACTTCCTGCAGGACTTCGACCTCGACGATGTGACGAGTGGCTATCCTTCGTCGACTGGAGCGGTGGAGCTTTCCGAGGTGCTCAAGTTGACAGATCGCGCCGCGACGTATTCGGAGCGTGTCTGGGCAATGGGCGACCTCCTTCCGTACCAGGAGACGGTCGTCGTGCCGAACGACCCCGAGCCGCCGCACCGTGACTTCAAGGTCGAGCAGCCTTTCCGCGCGGCGATGGCGGGTGAGCTGACGACGTACCCGTCGAATCCGTACACACTGTTCATCCGCAATCGCCGGGGTGTTGACGAGTCGTCGTCGAAGCCTACAGAATAGGATAGTTTGCCCTGGGGCGTTAGGTAGCAGGTCTTCCATATGGGCATATTTTGTAATATGAGACAATGCAACATGCTATCGCATGAGACATCGTGTCTATTTTGGTATTTGTCATGTGTTTGTGATTGAGGTTTTGAACGAGTCCCCGAGCGCGTCCGCCCTTTTGTGGGGTTTACCTCGTATGTGATATGTTTGTTGTTTTTGTGTTTTCTTATTGTGGTCGACTCGCCCGGACTCGAAGAGCCAGTCGCTAGGCGACTCCCTTGAGCGCTCTGTACGTCGCCGTTTTCCCTTGCGCGAACGAGGTCGGGTGGCCGAGTCCCCGAGCGTGGTACTTGGTTGTTCTAGGCGCGACTCGAGGGTGGGTGAGGACTTAGCGCGTTAGTTTGAGCGCATCACTCCTGCCTGGCCCGTGGGGTCAGTCGCGTGGCGAGTCCTGGGCAAGCTCTCCTACTTGGCGTTTTCCCGGACCGCTCGCGATGAACTGGTCTTCAGTCCCCGAGTGTGGTACTTAGCCGTTCGAGTCGCTATGTCAAGGATGCGGAGGACCATGGTCGCTATAAGAAGCGAAGGCAGTTGTCTTGGCTCGTAGAACCAGTCGGGCTGGGCGACTCCAATGGGGCTCCGGGTAGGCTTTTTTCATGGACGATGCAAGACCTGAGGTGACTCAGTGCTCTTGCACCGCACTACTTAGCCGTGCCGATCGCTGTACCAAAGGTTGACTTCTGCGGTTAGCTTAATGCTGTTATTACGAGTGCGAGTGGCACAAGACATGGAGAGTAGGCGCAATTTGCGGTAACCGTTTCTTTTTATTTCATAGCGACTGGAGAGTACATATGTGGGGTTCTAGGCGTAGAACTTCCGTAGGAGGTTTACATTCCATGGTCGCTTGACGTCGAGTTCGCCGTCCCCGCAGACGTCGATGAGGTAGTAGGCGTTGTTGCCGAGTACTCGCCTGATGGCGAGTGGCCCTTCCCACGGAGGGGAGAGCTTGTGCATGCCCTTCTTGTCCTGGATGAGGCGTAATACCAGGTCGCCCTCTTGGAAGGTGCGAGTTTTCACCCGCCGGCTGTGGTAGCGGCGGAGTCCCTGCTGGTAGATGGCGGTGCGTGACCGAGCGAGGTCACGTGCCTCGTCGAGTTGATCGACCCCGTCTTGGCAGGCGAGCTCATTTGCGGCCTCCGTGTAGTGGACGACCCGCGGCGAGTCGTGCTCGAGGTCGGTGGGCATGACTGCCTCGGCGCCGTAGACCATGAAGAAGGGGGTGAACCCTATCGACCTGTTGACCGAGGTGCGGATCCCCCAGATGACAGAGGGCAACTCCTCGACCCAGCACCCGACGGTGCGCTCGAGTGGTACTTGGAGTCGTGGCTTCAGGCCGTGGAGGATGCTTTGGTTGGCCCGTTCCGCCTGGCTGTTGGATTCCGGGTGGGCGACTGACGCGAGGTCGAGCCGAATGTGGTGCTCTTCGCAGAATTCGGCCATGGCTCCTTTGGCGAAGTTGGTGCCGTTGTCCGTGATGATGCTGTTTGGGTACCCGTAGCGATATATGAGCTCGCGTAGGAATTTGGTGGCGGTCTTCCCGTCACATTTCCGAACTGGCTTGGCTTCCACCCACTTGGTGAATTTGTCGACCGCGACCAGGAGGTGGGTGTAGCCGGCGGGAGCCTTCTTGAAGGGGCCTACCATGTCCATGCCCCCACACAGCGAATGGCCAGGTGATGGGTATTGTTTTGAGCGCTGAGCTCGGCACATGCGTCTGGTTGGCGTACTTCTGGCACCCGGCGCACCGCTGGACAATGTCGACAGCATCGGCGTGTGCGGTCGGCCAGTAAAAACCATGCCGCATAGCTTTGGCGACCAGAGAGCGGGCGCCGGCGTGGTGGCCGCAGTCGCCGGAGTGGATATCGTGGAGAATCTTGCGTCCTTCAGCGGGTTGGACGCAGCGTTGGAACACACCGGTGACGCTGCGCTTGTGGAGTTCGCCGTCGATGATGGTGTAGGACTTGCATCGGCGGGCGATCATCCGAGCGTCCGTCTCGTCTGCCGGCAGGGTGCCGGCCTCGAGGTAGGCGATGTAGGGTTTGGTCCAGTCGTCTGGCTCGTTGACGAGTGCGACCAGTGCTGCCTCCGGCTGTAGCGGGACTCCGATGTCGATCTCCCTCGGGGGAGAGACTAATGGCTTGGTTATCGTGTCGAGGAAGACGCCGGCGGGTGGTGCGAGTCGAGCCGACCCAATACGGGAGAGGGCGTCGGCCTCTTCGTTCTTCCGCCTGTCTATCCATTCGACGGAGTAGCCTGTGAAGTGTCCGCCCAGCTTGTCCACTGCTTGGCGGTACGCCTCCATGGTGGGGGAGACGGTGTCGCAAGTGCCTGCGACTTGCCCTGCGACGAGGTCGTAGTCTCCGTAGCAGCGTAGGCGGTTGACGTTCATCTCCTTGGCAGCTCGCATGCCGTGGAGCAAGGCCTCGTACTCGGCCATGTTGTTGGTGCAGGGTGTGAAGTCGAGGCAGAGGACGTAGCGGATCTTGTCGCCCTTCGGTGAAGTTAGCACGATCCCTGCACCTGCGCCGTCCGCGTTTTTGGAGCCGTCGAAGTGCAGGCTCCAGTAATGGAGGTATGGCAGCTTCTCTGGTTGTTGGGCCTCTTCCCAGTCGGCGATGAAGTCCGCTAGGGCCTACGACTTGATCGCTTTTCGTGGCTCGTATTTGATGTTGTGGACGCCGATCTCGACGGCCCACTTGGCGACCCGCCCGGTCGCCTCGCGATTGCGGATGATGTCTTGCAATGGTGCTGAGGAGACAACCGTGATCGGGTGCTCCTGGAAGTAGTGCGGCAGGCGCCGCTGAGCTCTGAAGACCGCATATACCAGCTTTTGGTACTGCGGGTATCGCTGACGCAACTCAGTGAGGACCTCGCTGATGTAGTACACCGGTCGCTGTACTGGGCATTCCTTTCCTTCCTCTGGTCGCTCGACGACCATGACGGCGCTGACGACGCGCTCGGAAGCCGCGACGTAAACCAGCATGGGTTCTTTGTCGGCGGGGGCGGCGAGTAGCGGTGCGGCGAGTAGCACCTTCTTGAGGTCACGGAGCGCGTCATCCGCCTCCTTGTCCCACTGGAAGGTGGGGTTCTTGCGCATCAGGCGGTATAGGGGCATCGCCTTTTCGCCCATGCGGGGGATGAAGCGACTGAGAGCCGCTACTCGCCCGGCCAGTTTCTGGACGTCGCGCAGGCACTCGGGTTTGCCGAGCCGGGCGATCGTGTCGATCTTCGTGGGGTTTGCCTCGATCCCACGCTTGGAGACGACGTACCCCAGTAGTTGTCCTGCTGGTACACCGAAGGTGCATTTGCCTGGGTTGAGCTTTATCTTGTATTTTCGCAAGTTGGCGAATGTTTCCGCCAGGTCGGCGAGTAGGTCACCCTGGCGAGCGGATTTTACGACCACATTGTCGATGTAGACGTGGATGTTGCGGCCAATTTGGCTTGCGAGGCACTCTTGCATGCACCGCTGGTAGGTCGCCCCGGCGTTCTTGAGGCCGAAGGTCATGGCGGTGTAGTAGAAGGCTCCAAATGGCGTGATGAACGCCGTCTTCTCCTCGTCTTCGACGGACATTTTGATCTGGTTGTACCCAGAGTAGGCGTCGAGGAAACATAGCGACTCCGAGCCCGCGGTGGAATCGATTATTTGGTCGATCCGCGGGAGGACGAACTGCTCCTTTGGGCAGGCGTTGTTTAAGTTTGTGTAGTCGATACACATCCTCCAGGTCCCGTTCTTTTTCTCGACCAGGACTGGGTTTGCCAGCCACTTGGAGTATTTGATTGGCCGGATGAAGCCTGCAGCGAGTAGACGCTGCACTTCCTCGGCGATTGCTCGGCGGCGCTCTTCATTGAAGGGCCGTAGCGACTGTTTGACGGGTCACACTTTGGGGTCGGCGTTTAGCTTGTGCTCAGCGAGCTCCCTAGGGACACCAGGCATGTCAGAAGGCTTCCACGCGAAGATGTCCCTGTTCTCACGGAGGAACTCGATGAGCGCGCCTTCCTATGCTGGGCTCATGCCCGTCCCGATCGTCACCGTCTGGCTGGAGTCGCCTGGGACCAGCTCGACGGTGCGGGTGTGCGTCGTCGCCTCGAAGGTTGAGTTGTTTGCGCCCTCCGAGTTGGGCTTCTTGAGGATGGTGGGGTCGTCGCTGTTGACCCCGCTCGCGTACTTGGCGAGTTCGTCGGCGTGGTTGGTTTCTGCCGTGATGACGGCGTCGGCGAGTTTGGCTCCTTTGGCCTCGCACTCGGCGGCCATGTCGGGGTCGCCGTTGATGGTGATGACGCCGCACGGTCCGGGGAGCTTCATCGCGTTGTACGCGTAGTGGGGCGCTGCCATGAACTTGGCGAACGCCTGGCGCCCCAGGACGCAGTGGTAGGGGCTGTCGAAGGGCACCAACTCGAAGACGATCCGCTCGGTGCGGAAGTTTGCTGGTGTGCCGAAGGTGACTGGCAGCGTGACCTTGCCGATCGGGTACGCCTTCCGACCGGGGATGATGCCATGGAACGTGGTGTGGGTCGTCTCGATCATCGACTGCGGGAGCCGCAGCCGCCTGAAGGTGTCGAGGTACAGGATGTTGATGGAGCTGCCGCCGTCCATCAATGTTTTGGGGAGCCAGTAGTCGCCGACCTTAGGCTTGACCACCAGGGCGACTCGTCCTGGGTACTCGATGCGTGGCGAGTGGTCCTGGCGGCTCCAGGTGATGGGCTGCTCCGACCAGTTGAGGAACTGGGGAACGTCCACCTGGGCCACCGCGTTGAGGGCGACGGCGCAGACGATGACCTTCTTCTCGCGCTTCGTGTTGAAGCCTGTGAAGGTATGGAGCGAGCCGGACACTTTGCCGAATTTTCCGCCGTTTGGCGGGTCGTTGTCGGGGTCTTCCCGTGCTCGCCTTGCCTTCTCGATCTCCCTGAGGGTGTGGCAGTCGGCGGTTGTGTGCGTTGCGGGCTTCCCTTCCCTGCTGTGAAACGCACACGGTTGGTTAATGAGGGCCGCAGGGTCGAACCTTGGCTTGGCCTTGTAGTTGTCGCCGTCGCGGCGTCGTCCGCCGTCCCGGCGGAAGCTCTTGGGCTAGCGTTGTGCATGCCCAGCGTTGGCGACGAAATCGACTCGCCCGTCACTGCGGCGCTTGCCGGTGAGGCGAGTGCTGCTGTACCGTAGGTCGGACCATCGTCCGCCGTCGTTGCCGCTCGTGCGGCGTTGACCTCCTGACTCGTCGTCAGTTTCCTGGTTTGAGTCTTCCTCCGCGTACCATTTGGCGATTTTGAGGAGGTCCGGTATGTTGTCGAGTGTGCGGGAGTGTCGCTTAAGCTTGGCGACGAGGGGCTCGTAGCGGCACGAGGTCTTGAAGCAATGGATTGCGGTGTCCGGGTGGATGCCGGCCGCGTTGTACCAGAGATCTTGCCACCGTTGGACCCAGTTGCGGGTCAACTCGCGGGGTCCCTGGACGCATCGCTCCAGGTCCTCGATGGTGGTGGCGCGGGTGTAGGAGCACTCGAAATGCCTGACGAAGGCGTCGCGCATCTCTTCCCAGGAGTCGATACTGTCCTGGGGGAGGGTGTTGATCCACTGCCTGCACGTCCCCTCCATCATCAGGGGGAGGTAATGGGCGGCTAGCAGGTCGGTGTGACCTGCGATCCCCATTGCCATGAGGTATGTGTCGAGCCAGACGGTGGGGTCGTACGAGGGGTCGTACTTTTCTATCTCCTTCGGCGCCTTGAAGTTTGGCGGGTACTTCTCGCCTCGGATCATTGGTCCGAAGCACTTGGGGCCGAGTCGACTGAGCGACCCCATGGGCTCGCCGTCGCGGCGATTGGTCAGAGTGTGTCGCAGGTCATCGGGCTGGCGTGCGCGCCAGCTTTGGTTGTTGATGATGTGGGTGCGGGCGTCGATGGGTTGACCGTTGGCGGCGACGAAGTTGGTCGCTGGCCTGGGGTCGTTGGTGGAGAGTGCCGCGTTCGCGGGTCGGTGTTGGAGCTGCAGTGGCTCTGGTGGCGGGCAGTTGAGTGTGTTTGCCGCCATTGGCCGCCCTGCTTCCCGAGGAACGCGAGTATACTCGACCCTGCGAGTCGGCGCCCGCCCTTTGCTGCTCGACGGCCTTTGCGAGCAGGGCCCTGACGTATTGGATCTGTAGGGCGCCGTCGCCGGTGGCCATGATGCTGTCGGCTGCTGCTCGGACTGCCACGAGGTTGTCCATCGGGGTGGAGAACAGTGGGAGGCCGTTTGTGTCTCGCTCCCGTGAGGAGACTACTATCCGCGGCTGGTCCCTGGGGGGTGTGCGGTTGGGTGGAGGCGGGGCGCCCATCGCCGTCGACCCTGGCGGGGGTCGAGCGCTTCCTCCTGGTGGCGCGTTCTCGCAGATCGCGCGCTCGGCCACGCGGGCCGGGTCGTTTTCGTCGTCGAACTTCAGGGCGCGCCCCTGAACGGTGGGGTTCAGGCGCGACCTGATCCGCTGTTGGTGGTAGCGCGATAGCTCCTGCGCCGTCACCTTCTCGAGGCGAAATTTTTCGCGCTCGGCTTGCTCCTTGCGCACTGCCTCCGCCAGTTTCAGGCGGAGTTCCTCGACCTCCGTTGTCATGGCGATAGGAGGGATTGGGGTGGAGAAGGGGTCCTCCGGCGGCTCGGTGCCGGTCGGCATGTAGGTCGCTGCGTGGCGACCGGTGCCGTCGCGGAGGTCGGTGGAATTTTCCGACCCGGAGTCGAAGTCGAAGATCTCGAGGATGGAAGGGTCCTCGAAGTCTCCCACGTTGGACACCTGGGTGATGGAGCCCGCGGGCGAAGCCGCGGTGATGTATCCGGCGAGTGACGCCGGGGTCGCCGAGTGGGCGTCGTCGTTGAGGGCCGCGTCTTCTGCGGCCGCTGAATTTTCGGCCACGTCGCTGTGGGACGAGTCGTACTCGGAGGCGAGTCGATGGATCGTGCGGATCTGGCTCTCGGAGAGCCGATCGCGTGGCGGCGACTCGCGGATGCGAGCCGAGTCCTCCGAGACGACGACGTCGGTGAGGCCGACGAAGAGGCTGATCGTGCCGACCGGTAGGATCACGCTGTGCGTGACGGGTCGCGCCGCCGGGACGTAGCTGCTCGGCAAGATTTGGAGCATCTCGCTGATCGCTATCATGCGGCCGGTGGCGACCGTCTCGTTGATGGGCAGATTGGATCTCGCCGCAGAACACCGGCCAGACCGGCCAAGCCCCACGGTGGGCGCCACTGTCGTGGGAATGGTCACGGCAGATGCTGCAATCGGCAGCGAGTAGTAGAACGAAGGGCAAGGGCGGCCAGCCATCTGCGGTGCGAGATGAGGGCGGAGACTCAGGGTTTTACCCAGGTTCGGTGTGGCATCCCGCAAAACCACTACTAGAAAATCGCGTTGATTTTTGTGCATTGCGTCATCATGACATCATCATGCATATTATTTTTACTTAAAACTATGTTGCGAAAGACTATTGTTTTCTGAAACTAACCTCCTTCTATTTCAAATTAAACCCCCGGATGTTTCCGGATATTTTGTTTGTCTAAAAACTATTACAAAAGTTTATTGCAAATTAAACAAATATTTAATTATTTTGGTGGGGGCAGCCAACCGGGCCGATCCGACCCAGTTGGTCACCCCAGAACAAAACCAACCAGTCCCACCTAAATCCCTAATCTACCCAATCCTAGTCTACCCACCAATCTCATCTCGCCACCTCACCCCTCCCCCAATTCCCTACCCACCTTGCCACCTCATCAATCCCCCTCTTTTTCCCCCTCTCTCTCTTTCTCACACAGCCCCATCTACCCTCTCTCTCTTACACCCTGGCCCCACGCCACACAACACCACACAGCCAACACCCCCACTCACCCGAGCCAGCCCTCACCCCTCTCCCTGTTCCCCGGGCCCCGCAGCCCCTTCCTCCCTCACCCCACACCGACCTGCCCCGCGCGGCCCACCGCGGGTCCCACACAGCCCCCCCCCCCCCCCCCCCCCACGCGGTGCCCCGGCCCCACCACGCGCGACCCCCGCTGTCCCCCAACCTCTCTCCCTCCCCCACCTTCTTCCTCCTCTAGCCCGCAACCCGACCCCGCGCCCCTCCCTCGCCAGCTCCGCCCTGCTCCGGCCGCCGGCGCCTGCTCGCCTCCCCCTCCTCCGGTGCCCCTGTCTCCCTCGGCCGCATCCTCCTCCGGCCTCGCGCGCCGGCCGCCTCCACCCCGCCGCCCTGGGCCTCCTCCCCGCCTTCCGCCGCCACCCCGCACCGGCCCGAGCTCCGCCTCGCCTCAGCACGTCCTCGGCCCGCGTCCGCCGCCGCTCCTTCCCTTCCTGCGCCCTCCCGCCGTCTGCTACGAGCCCGTCGCGCCTCGACCTCCTCCCCGACGGCGCCCCTATCCTCCCGTGAGCAGGCCGCCACCGGAGCCTCCCTTCCCCAGCTGCCGGCCGCAGAGCCCGGCCGTCCGCGCCCTCCTCGGCCTTGTAGCGTGCCTCCAGCGCCGGCCACCTCCCTGCAGGAGCGACCCCGCGCCTCCACGCGTCACGGGCCGCCTCCGAGCTCGCCCTGCTGCCATCCCCACAAGATCTTCCGAAGACCCTAGAACGCCATGCTCTTTACCAAGCACTCCGTTGTCGAGGACCGATGCGTGAAGATTGTACCGAGACGGGGACTCTAGGAGGTTGCCGGTACCACATCCAAGGCCGTCATCGTCTACCCAAGCCAGTACCCGAACATCCTCGTCACGGATCGACAAGATCATCGTCATGAAACCGAGAGCACGGATCCGAAGACCCTGGTCCACAGATCCGGTGATGCAGAACCCCTGGCGCGCCAAGATCTGGAACTGAAGACCGATCCCGAAGCCCGAACCCCGTGGACCGACACGATTCCCTTCACGGATACGACAAGTACTCCCTCGAGGACGCCGAGTACTTCACCCGGGACACCGAGACCCTGGACGACAAGTTCTCCTTCCCGGACGCCGAGCTCGCCGAGAACCGGATGCGACAAGATCTACCCGTTGATCGAGAATGTTTCTGCCGAGACCGATCCCGTCGAACCCTGAACCCTGAGACCGAACCCCGAACCCCGGAACCAAGATCGCCGAACCCTAATGTGTGAACCCCTTCCCGAAACCCTATTTTATAATATAATACAACTTGTCGCATATTAGATTGTCATACTCGCATGCATATTTGTGTGGTTTGGGGGCCTTATGCCGATTCACCTCATAATTAAATATGGGGCCCATATGCGGGCAAATCTAGTCTTATATTGGCCTCATTTAAATTGGTGTAGCGAACCGGTGCTATCTCTTGCCATGTTAATACAACATTTAAAATGCGGGGTATCTAAACAACTAGAACCATTTAATTAATTGGCGGGACCCCGGTTCCGCTTAATATGGCCTAATTGCATCGCACCTTTGCCATGCCATACATCATACATGCACCATGCCCGATCTTTTGCCGTAGTATTAAATATTGCATCTGGTGTTTATTCTAGTGTTTTGCTTCTTCGCGGATAAGGCCGTTGAGTTGATGCGAGTGTCGACCCGATCTTCGGTTGAACCTTCGGCAATGTTTTCAGGCGAGCATCTCCCCCTTTCTACCTATCTTACTTTTATAGTATTTATTCCCTCATGTTGATCTATTGCTATCTGTGTTGCGTTGCTCTAGTTTTCGTACCCGTGACATTCCTTGCAGCCTTATATTGCCTCGGACACCTCCTATTACCTGTTGTTTGGTAGATAGTTGGACTTGCGTGTCGTAGTCGCTTGCTCAAGTGCTGTTGCGTGTCGTCCAGTACCATAGTTGTTGGAGTATTGCCGCATGTTTGATGTTGGAGATGATCATGGCTTTACTTATCGTTCACTTTAATTCCTGTTTAACAACTAAAATTGAAGTAGGTAAGCAGAGGCACAGGTGGGCAATAGATGTTATTTGGTTGTTAACCGTCCACTTGTGTCCCGTAGGACCCCGAGTTCTTGATACCTGTTCCTTGTTTTATCGCGCTATCCACATCCGGGAGGATTATGGGACCCCCCTGAGCCAGAGCTTGATTCAGTCTTATTTCTTGGGGCCACAAACTAGTTTGAGGTTTTGTTTACTATTCCGTACTTATGCCATGTTTACTGTTTTATTTAAGCTTGTGCGAGGAGCACACTGTACTGTTTAGGTAAGCGAAGTGTTTTCGCGGTATCGACAAGCCCAGTCACACTTTCGGGTTCCCGGTCGTTTACAGCCACTGACGCAAACCTTGAGTCCGTCTCGGAGTCAGCTAGCTTCGTTGCGGGTAGCTTAATGGGGTGGCCCCCTGAAATATTTCTGAATCCTGTGATTGCTTTGTCGTGAAGGCCTCGTTGGGTTTTGATTTGGTTTTTCCGAGGTTGATCGAGTGTGTGTTGCTATTGGTGCACCCCGGCCGGGTAAAACTTTCTGAAAGCCGTGTCCGCGGTTATGGACGACTTGGAGCACAGTATCTCGATCATAGACAACCATAACTAAAGTAGTGCTATAAATTTGACTTTATTATGACTAGTAATCAGCTCCACTATAATGAAATGGCTAAATAAAACTGCCAACAATTGCTTGTTTGAGTTGTCGCTTGCGACCCTTGTGTCTGACTAGTAAGTATTGCAACTACAACGGAATGGCTAAATAAAAGTACCAACAACTGCTGGGTTTTGGGTTATCTCATGTTAATTGTACCTGACTAGTAAGTGTCGCAACTACAACGGAATGGTTAACTAAAATTGCCCACTGCTTATTTTATCAGGATGACTATCTATACCTGACTAGTAATTGCTGCAACGATAACTGAATAAGTAAAACTGCCAACGGTGTGAGTTCCTCGGTTGACTTCCTCGTTTGGTCTCGAGGGGGAAATACCAGGATGGGTTTGTTTGGTGTTAGATTCAGGTTGGATCCGAATAGATCTTTCTTATCCCTCTCTGATAGCCGACAGTTATATCGAGTCTCTATAGGTTGTTTAGTGCATGTTGCGCTGCCGCTGCAGTCCACCATACCTATGTAGGCGAGGACCACCGAATTCTAGTCTCGCCGTGTACTGGCCTCAGTACTGACGCTCCTCTTTTTCCTTTGCCCTTTGTCGGCACCCCTTTTGTTTAAGCAGGTTTTGAGATCGACGCCGTTAGCAGGGCTACCCTTCCGGCTTGGCCTGGGCAGGGTTATGGACGCCATTGGTTATTCCTCAGGGCTCTTAGCCCCATTTGCTTCTTGTCCGTAGTCGGACGCTCTATCATTTTCAAGGTGATTTGGATCTTTGTATATTATATCTGTATTATTGACTCCTTGAGTCGCTGTTGTATATATATCTGTTTTGTGGGTCCCATTGAGGACTGTTGTGTAATGTTATTACTTCGTTTTCCACCCGCACGAAAGTGCCTGGTGGGCACCTTTGAATCGTTTCTATGCGGGTTTGGCGGGAATCGCTGAAACTTGCATAGGGTCGATTCTGAGGGTGTTACATTCGGCCCCCCGGAGGGTAAAGACCTACTCCTGCTAGATTGTATTATGGAGGTGGTACAATGGGCGAGCTCGGCGGCTAGGTGGCGAGTCGCTTGGGTGTCTGATGGAACGTATCTCTACTCGCCCCGCAGGTAGGTTTATATAGGCTCACCTCCCCTAGGGTTTACATATCTCAACCGAATCAGTTAAGGCTTCAATACTCGTTTAACCTAATCCGACTCGGCCTATCCACTCGCCGGGGCCTTCAGCTTCCAATCGCTTCGATCCTCGCCGGGCCTTGATCCAGTCGCCGTCCTGCAGGCCCACTCGCCAGGTCTTGGGCCAGTCGGAAACGTCCCGCTGGGTATACCCCGGTAGGCGCATCCCCATCATGTTCGGTGTGCGGCGTGAGTCGATACAAGAAAGGGAAGAAAGCACCTCGAAAAGTGGTATGGTACTTTCCTATCACTCCTCGTCTGTAGCGCTATTTCGCGGACCCTGAGGAAGCGAAGCTCATGCGATGGCATGCGGAAAGGAAGAAGCCAGGAGATGATGATGATGACCCCGAAAAGGATGAGCTGTTGACGCACCCTTCAGATGCTAGCCAGTGGAAAGCATTGGACCTCGAATTCCCAGAATTTGGTGGAGATTCGAGGAACATCAGGCTGCGTGCGAGCACCGATGGAGTCAATCCGTTCGGTAGCCAGAGCAGCACGCACAGCACTTGGCCCGTGTTTGTATGGATGTACAACCTCCCTCCATGGTTGTGCATGAAGAAGAAGTACATACAAATGAGTATGCTAATTCAATGGCCGAAACAACCTGGTACCGACATCAATCTGTATCTCAGGCTGTTGAAAGAGGAGCTAGACACGTTATGGGAATCTGGAGCCAATACTTACGACGCCGTCGCACAAGATTATTTCACTATGAGAGCCGCGTTGGTCACTACGGTGCAAGACTATCCAGGTTGCGGGTATATCTCGGGGCAGGTTATCCAAGGATTCTGCGCATGTGTTAGGTGCATGGATAACACAAGATATCTCCAACTAGAGAAAGATCTAGGGTCATCGAAAACCATGTTCATGGCGCACCGGAGGTGGCTCGGCAAGAATGATCCATGGAGAAAACGTGGAGACCTGTTCGATGGCAAATCAGAGACCCGAGGAATCCCAGAGCGTAGGAGCAGTGAAGAAGTGGAAGAGTTGCTGAAAAACTAGAAAGATTGTCCTAAGCCTGGAAAGAAGCGAAAGAGGCAGCAACAAGACAAGCCGCTGATGAAGGTATGGAAAACAAGGTCTATTATCTGGGAGTTGCCATACTGGAAGTTTCTCCGCACGCCTCATAGCCTCGACATCATGCATATCACGAAAAACGTGTGCGAGAGTCTGGTCGCCACCATAATCAACATGCCAGATAGGACGAAAGATGGTCCGAAAGCAAGGCACGACCTGATATGCTTGGGTATCCGGAAGGAGCTTCACGGAGGACGCACTACTCCTGATGATCAGGAAGATGACGATGATCATGAGTCGGAGACGACACAAGGTCGTCGGAAGGGTAAAAAGTTCAAGAAGAACGAATATTACTGCCCTCCTTCTTGCTTCACTCTAAGCCAGGATGAGATCAAACAGTTTTTCAAGTGCCTTCTAGGAGTCAAATTTCCTTACGGCTACGCAGGCAAGATAAGCAGATACCTAGACGAGGCGAAGTAGAGGTTTAGTGGAATGAAGTCTCACGACTGTGTCGTGCTAATGACGCAGGTACTTCCGGTCGCACTAAGTGGGATAATGGACGAGAACGTCCGTGAAACGTTATTTGGCCTATGCAAGTTTTTCAACGTCATCTCTAGGAAGTCGATTGGTGTGAATCAGCTCGGGAGGCTACAGGAGGAGATCGTGGTGATACTATGTGAGCTTGAGGTCTACTTACCACCCGCATTCTTCGACATTATGGTGCATCAGCGCTGAAGGAGAACTCAGACCTCCGAATAAACAATTGACATTCTGGGAGGCGGCCCAGCGGCTAGAAGACGATGAAGAATACCATCCTTCGGAGAGCGAGGAATATGAGATGGAAGACGCGGAGGAAGAAGCCGAAGGAACGGCGGACGATGAAACCACTGATGGCGGCGAGGGCACAGGGAGTGGTAGCAATCCTCCTAAGAAGAAGAAGAAGAAGAAGAAGAAGAAGAAGCCAAAGGACCGGCGCCTGAACACGGTCGGCATGGTCAGGGAGGAAATTACCGAAGTGAGCCTATCAGGGGTTCCTTTGGAGCCCGCCCTTGTCGTCAAAGGGTATGGTGGGAAAGTGGCGGCGATTACCCGGACAACCATCTCGATCAACACCGAGAATCTCCGGCATAAAGATAATGGCCACTTGCGCACACTCCTCTTCGAGAAGCTGCACGCAAGATACAAGTTCCCCGCTAAGTATCAGAACACAAATTATCATGGGAACGAAGTAAACAAATCCGCCCTCACAAAGATGAGCACCGCCCTGGCTAGCTGGAGAACCCGGATAAAGAAGAAGATCTATAAAGAAGGCAAAAGTCTCGAGGAGATCCAGAAGATTAACCCGCAGATCACCGAAGATCAGTTCCGGGAGTTCAAGGAGAGGTGTGAATCCGAAAGAGCCCTGGCCAATAGTAATCCGGGAAAGGTGCTGCAGGCGATGAATATAGGTCATCACCATCTCGGATCTGGTGGATACAGAACCGCGGAGGACAAATGGAATAAGGAGGACGAAGAGTATAGTTCCAAGGGGGTAGAAAACCCCTTTGCTAAATTCGAACTCGGGCAGGTTCGAAACTTCATCAGGGCCCGTTACCATGTGGACCCAAAAACCAAACAACTCACCACGGATCCTGCGGTGAAGGAATTCGAGGAAATTGTGGTAAGTATAATCTAATTACCGCGGATCAACTCGATTGCAATCTAATCGATGATCTAAACGATTCACTGTTACTTCTTCTGCAGGAGGAGGAAATTGTTGCTAGTCATGGATCCCAGGTTCCTCATCCCAGGGGTCGACGGCGGCCACCCGGTGGGATAACCCTTTTAATAGGGCGATGAACCGGGCCAAGAAAATAGAGCCGGTTACGAAGAAGCTGTCGTCGGCTGGCCGTCTGGCCGTCCTCGGGGGTAAGAATTGGGTGGATCATTTTGGTCCACCGCCGAGGATGCATGTGGCGCCGTCGGGAAGGAGCGAGTAGGAAAACCGCGAGGTTCAAGAACTTAAGGCACAAGTGGCGTGGATCCTGCAGATCGTCCAAGACAACCTGGCAATCACCCTCACGTCCTTCCTGCCTACCTTGGTGGAGTCAATAGCGAACTGGAGTGCGGGTGGTCGAGTAGGGCCGTGCCCGATTCCAAGCATGGTCAGCAGCCACTCAAACAACGCGGCGCCGACGAATCAGGCGAACTACGTGTTCGTGACTCCGCCCGCTAGCACCACGGCGCCGCAAGTGTTGGTGACTCCCCCTGCCATCACCGCGGCACCGGAGTACATGTTGGTGCCCCCCTGCCATCGTCGCGGCGGCACCGGAGCTCCAAGCACCCGTCGGTAGGGAGAATACACCGGCGGCCAGCACCGCGCCATCAAGCATCCCTTCCGTCTCTTGCACGCTCGTCGCCGTATGCGGTGCGTCGACATTAGCCGATCTCGACGCCATCACGGTAAACAAATTGCTTTAATTACCGCCTTTCATGCCATCTATTACTCTTATGGCATCTCGCTCTGACGACGCCGTACATGTTTTCCGCAGACGGATGTTCCTTGCACTCTCTTATGCTACGTGAACAACGAGCTGAGGGATGTTGCCAAGGGTACCATCGTTCAACCCTTGCAGCGCACGTTCCACTCAAGGCCGATGCCAGATAGCGTGCACAGGGTTAAAATTAGTCGGGTGCTAAGGGGCTGCGACGACCTGGAACCTCCCATTCAACCCCCAGGAGCGGATGAAGAAGAGTCGTCTGTCCTCAGAACTTGCTTCGGCTTATTCTTGCTATGGCCAAAGAGCATGATCCGTTTGGGGATGGCGGGGGCCATCACGCCACAGACAACAGCACCGCCTATCGTGCCAGCGACAAGCGGTGGCAAGGCCCCCTTACCGCCCTCGCCGTCACCTCCACGCGGTGGGTCGGATGATCATGTTGATGATATGCACATGGCGCAGGATCCGGCCGAGGACGACGAAGACTGGAATGATCACTTCTTCACCACTCAGTTTAGCAACGAAGACCTAGCTGGTGGCCCCACAGAGAAAGCCACTATCACCAAGCGTCTGTTTGGTTCTCAGGAGACGCCTCCAGCTTGCGCCTTTACAGAGCCAGCTGATACAACCAACCGGCCCTTTATTCTAAGCCTTGACACACTACATAGGGCGGCCGGTGCTCATATTGTGGTGCCTGCCCGCTCTCCAAAAGGAAAAAAGGGCAGGAAAAGAAAATCTAGCAGCTCGAGCCAGCCGGTGGCGTCAACAACTGCGAATCCGATCAGGTTTCGGGACGGGCCACCAAGACCCGAGGGTATTATGTGGAGGATTCATGTGGCGGGTGAGCCCATGCTACCTAAGAATTTGCGGAATCTCGCCAGTTCGGAACTGCAGAGTGTGCATGACGGCGTGCTGACGATAGAGAGACGCCTTCTATCGGAGAAAGATCCCTCGCACCCGGTATTCGTGGTTAAGGTGCCACCAGGCTTGGGCTTCATCGACAATGCCCCTGCGGATCTGTTCTTCCTGCGGTTCGACGACATCTTCAATATGTTCCACCTATTCCCGCTGCACTATACCATGGTCTGTCTCTTTTCTCTCAGCCTGGCCATGTAGATCATTAGAGAGAACACACCGGGCATCGCTATAGTGGACCCCTACTACATGTGTGACGGCTGTTTGGGTTCCCCCGCCGAACGACGTATCGTGGCCTCGTACCTAAAAAGAATCCTCGTGGCGAACAAGACAAAGGAATACATTCTCGTGCCTTACTTTCCCGAGTAAGTCGTTATTCACTCGCCACCGTCGATTGGCTTTATTAGATCATCATCATTCTTTTTCCAACACATTCCATTTGAATTTTTTGCACAGAGATGAACACTGCACGCTCATCTCCTTATCGCTGAAGCATTCCCACGCCATGTATTTCGACTAGGGGAGTCTAGAAAAGAAGAAAAACTACGACAAGATCAAGGAAGTTCTAGATGATGCTCTCACTGGCTTTGCCTCGACGGAAGGCACCACGTTCGTGCGTACGAAGGTCAAGTTCGGCAGGCACGTCTTCAACCACGTAACGGAGTTCCCCTGCGTGAAGCAGCCGGAAAACAGTAAGAAGGAAGCCTACTACGCACAACATCACATGAGGGCGTTCCTACTTGACCAGCAGAATTCTACGCTGCCAGATCATCTCAAACAGTGGGCCGAAGCAAAGGCCAAGATCAATGATTCAGATATTAGACAAGAGATGTATCGCATCCAGCAGCAGTTTGGGGCAATCATCTTTCGTGATGTCATGACTTCGGGGGGGATCTTCTACGGAGGAAATATCCCGAATAACCGTGACATAGAAGATCACCTAGAGATGCAGGGTGACTATAGGAAGTTCATGACGAGACAAGGCGTCCTCCCGTTCCCTAAGCCGAGCCAGAAGGCTTGATGTTGGCCTAGTTGTAGTTCCAAACTATAGATGACCTTTGTGTGTGTATGGACAAGTGTACATGCTACTATACTTATCTTATTAGGTTTATGAATCATCGCTTACTTATTTTGCTTATTATTATTATATATCAATCAATGCTTGGTTTTTTTGCTTACTCTTTGGTCCTTTGCTCACTTTGGTCCTTCTTTTTTTCCTTACTCTTTTTTCGAGAATAATGCCGATGATTGAAATGTCATGGCACACTATATATGTGAATGTGCTACGATGAGATTGTGAGCCTTGTGATATGCACAAGTCCAGGTCTTGTGCATCCTACTTGGCTCACCGTTCCATCGTAGCATATTCCTGTGTCCAACGACCTATGTATATATATGAGGCATTCTTTTCGAGTTATTTTTGTCTTTTTCGAGAATAATGCTGATGATTGAAATGTCGTGGCACAATATATATGTGAATGTGCTACGACGGGATAGTTAGCCTTGTGATATGCACAAGTCCAGGAATTGTGCATCCTACTTGGCTGACTGTTCCGTCGTAGCATATTCCTGTGTCCAACGACCTATGTATATATATGAGGCATTCTTTTCGAGTTATTTTTGTCTTTTTCGAGAATAATGCCGATGATTGAAATGTCGTGGCACACTATATATGTGAATGTGCTATGATGGGAATGTGAGCCTTGTGATATGCACAAGTCCAGGTCTTATGCATCCTACTTGGCTCACGGTTCCATCATAGCATATTCCTGTGTCCAACGACCTATGTATATATATGAGGCATTCTTTTCGAGTTATTTTTATCTTTTTCGAGAATATGCCGATGATTGAAATGTCGTGGCACAATATATATATGTGAATATGCTATGACGGGATAGTTAGCCTTGTGATATGCACAAGTCCAGGAATTGTGCATCCTACTTGGCTAACTGTTCCGTCATAGCATATTCATGTGTCCAACGACCTAGCTAGTTATATATGAGGCATTCTTTTCGAGCTAATTTGGTCTTTTTCGAGAATAATGCCGATGATTGAAATGTCGTGGCACACTATATTTGTGAATGTGCTACGATGGGATTGTACGCCTTGTGCTATGCACAAGTCCAGGTGTTGTGCATCCTACTTGGCGTACGGTTCCATCGTAGCATATTCCTGTGTCCAACAACCTAGTTATATATGAGGCATGCTTTTTGAGTTTGCTCTTTTTGATTTAGGAGTACTTTATATAAGTGTATCTTCATATGTGACTTTAATTATACATGTTTTTTCAATCACCGGTTAATTATTATTGTCAACTTGTAGATGACGTGGTACGTCGTGTACAAGGGACGGGTTCCTGGAGTCTACGATGATTGGGAAGACTGCCGGAGACAGGTGCACCGTTTTAGCGGCAATAGCTACAAAGGGTACAATACTATGGCGGAGGCGGAAGCTAGATACACGCGCTATCTAGCGGGAGTTAGGACAAGGAACCGGATGAAGACCTACACCTTCGTCGCGGCGGTGATCATGCTTATCTTCTTTGGTTGTTTATCCCACGTTTGTGTCTAGCTAGTTTAGATGTCTAGGCGAGCTTCCGAGCTCTAACTTGTTCGATCGACACATGTATTCGCATGTCACCAACTACTACTTTGTAACTTGATCGAAACAATGTAACTTATACTATGTATTCATGTATGAGACTTATCTATATGTATTTGTTTCAATCTTGTTTTTCATATTGTGTATTTATATATATAATTGTATATCTTGTATCCGTGTGTGTATATCTGCTGTAATATTGTATATAATCTGTATTGTATATAATCTGGCTCAGAAATTAAAAAAAAAAAAAACATACCTGTGGCGCACATGATCTACCTTCTGTGGCGCACTACACCTAAAGCGCACTATAGAAGCTTAGTGGCGCACTGGGAGTGCGCCACAGAAGATCCTAGGCGTAGCGCACCTGCCCACATAGCCGTGGCGCACTAGCAGGTGCGCTACGCCTATCTCGACACAACCGTGGCGCACTAGGCAGTGCGCCACAGCTGGGAGATAGCCGTAGCGCAAGGCACGTGGCGCACTGCTAGTGCGCCACTGGTGATGTTTTCAGGTGCGCCACTAAATGATGTTTTCCTAGTAGTGCGCTTGGACCTGGTTTTTCTTGAAGTTTATGTGTCGGCACCTAGGCCTTCCAAGAAGCGATTCCGAGCAGTTGCTACACCAGCAGGAGCCAAATTTGTCCTGATGGTAGATGTATTCTTGCATTTCATCTTCTCAGACTACAAATTTCATATGTACTGGTCAATTCAATAGATATATGGATAAATCAGTTAGAAAACAATTGAACACAAGATGAGTAAGTAAGGGGTTGACCTACATCTCATCTTCCTCGCTGACATCATCTGAGTATTGTTCAGTGGAATCTTCCTCCTCTTTAGGATCATAGTCAGATCCAGAGCCTTCATTTTTCCTCTTTTTAGGAGAGAATACAGTTGGTGATGCAAAAATACTTGCAAGGGGCCTAACACCCAGGTTTTGCAACCGCTCATTGTTTCTCATGATGTTTTTAGCCGACTTTATTCCATGGAATGCATTTGAAGTTCTAAAATTAATAAATAAATCTAAGTAAGCTACAAATTATGTAGGGTTTCGTAGCATGGAAAACAAAAAATTTCTACCGCATACAAACAAACAAGCCAAGATCTATCTATTAGATTGTAGCAACGAGTCGATAGAATAACTCACCCTCGAAGATTCCAAAGTGTTTAACGAGAGCGGATTCTCGTGGGTGATGTAGTCGTACTCTTCCCGATCTCAAGATCGCGTAGACGATCCTTCCGGCGCTGCGTTCTGGCAGCGCTTCCGTAGTCGGTCACATGTTCCGTACTCGACAAAGACCTTCCTCTCCCTTGTTCCAGCAGGCAGTGGAGGTTGTAGCACTCTCCTCGCGATTCCGGCAGCACGACGGCGTGGTATCGGAAGTAGAGGGGAGATCTTGCAGGGCTTCGCCTTAAGCCGGAGCGAGTATGGTGGACTATGAGAGAGGCCTCGGTGATCTAGGGTTTAGACACACCAAGGAGAGAGGGCTAGGCCGGCGGCTAGGGCAACTAGAAGCCCCAACTCGGCGGCTTGGGAGAAACCCTAGGGCGACGGCGGCTATGGTGGGCGGCGGCTAGGGTTAGGGTTTAGAGGGGCAAGGTGTAGGTCTAGGAGGGGCAGCCCTGTCCCTCCTTATATAGGTGGGAGGGCGCGGCCAAGGGGAGGGGAGTCCCTCCCCAACTCGGCCTCCTTGGCCGGAGGTGGAGGGAGAGGGACTTCCTCCCCAAGTAGGTTTCCTACTCTCCCTCCACCAAACAAAATAGCCGTTTGACTTTTCAAATTGGCATTTGACTTTTCAAACTAGGATTTGATTTATCCCTTTATTTTGTTCAGCGATGACACCTAGTACATGATGCAACCATTCCAACTTGATATGACACATTCATGCACCCTTCCCCTCCGGAGTGTCGGACATTCCGGAACCTTCTAGAACATTCCCGATGAAAACACCGGAACCATTCTCCAACCTCGAAACAGGACTTTCCTTATATGAATCTTATTCTCTGGACCATTCTGGATCTCCTCGTGATATCCCGAATCCCATCCGAGACTCCGAACAACATTTGGTATCTTACTCATCATTCCATAACTACTCAACAACGTCGAATCCTTAAGTGTGTCTCCCTACGGTTCGTGAATTATGCGGACATGATCGAGACACTTCTCCGAACAATAACCAATAGAGGAATCTGGAAATTCATATGGCTCCCACATATTTCTACGATTACTTTGTGATCGAATGAACCACTTACATACGATACCAATTTCCCTTTGTCTCACGATAGTTTACTTATTCGAGGTTTTGATCGTCGGTATCTCTGCATACCTAGTTCAACCTCGTTACTGATAAGTACTCTTTTCTCATTACCGTGATATGTGATCCCTTGTGATCCAGTCACATGCTTGCAAGCTAATTGGATGACATTCCACCGAGAGGGCCCAAAGTATATCTATCCGTCATATGGATGGACAAATCCCACTCTTGATCCATGTGTCTCAACCAATACTTTCCGAACACTCAATGCCACCTTTATAGCCACCAAGTTACGGTGTGGTGTTTGATGTCATCAAAGCATCCTTCCGATGATGGTGATAAGCATGATCTCATGGTCGAAGGAATTAGGTTACTATGTATTAGAAAGCATATAGCAATTGAACTATTAAAATGACTTGATCTTTATGCTACGCTTATCTATAGGAGTATGTCCATCATATCATTCTCCTAACGATATGATCTTGTTAATAACATCTCAATGTTCATGATAGGGAAACCACAATCATTTATTAACCAACAAGCTAGTATTATGAAGAGGCTTTACTAGGGACTTTAATTTAGTTTACAAATCACACAAGTATTAATGTTTCCTTGTTAATACTATTATAGCATGAATGTAAACATTTATCATAAACACAAAGCTATAATAATAACTACATTTATTATTGCCTCTAGGGCATATCTCCAACAAATTAAACAGCCAATTAAACAAAATATAACGTGTGGTGTTGATTGTCCTAGAAAAACATGAGCGGGATAATGAATAGCCTCTCAGACAAGAAATTTCACAGGAAAAAAATAATTTCCTCAAACACGCAAACACACATGAGCATCGAGGAGGCTTAAAAGATCAGAAAAACTAGGTGGTTGTTTCCTTGACTACAGGAAGTAGGGCCCTTTTCTTTATGCGCTTCTTTCCAGGAACCTTGGTGGCAGACCTTGTCAGCTAGGTGGACGACGATCTAGCATTCCTTGACGGCATGGTTAGAGGCAAATTGGCGGACCTTGACGGTGAGTTATACGGTGAGAAGACATGCATTGTTGGTGATGAGGACGGCGATGTAAAAGACCTTGACGCCCAGGTTCATGGAGAGGGTGAAGACCTTGTTGGTGAGTTGGCAGACCCCCTTGGTGAGGCTAATGGCAATATGGCGGTCCTCCAAGGCGAGGCGGAAGATTTGTGAGCTCTACGATGTGGCGGTAAACCGAGAATGTGAGGACGGGCTAGGGCGGCAGCTAGATGAATACTAGTCGGACGGGTGGCGACGAGGGTTAGAGGTTGCGACGGGTGGTGGTGGCGGGGTGGGTGGGTGGGGTGGGAAGGGGGTGGGGCGGGGTGATTGGATCTGTCTCCTCTTGGTGAGGGGATAAAGGAGGTTTTTGCATAGATTACATACATGCCCTCTTCATGAATGCTTGGGTTGCACGGTGCGGGAGGGCTGACAGTAATATCAAAGCGCGAAAGTTTCATTTCGCTCTGTTGCACGAGAATTTGAGTTCCCAACCGTGAAATTTTTGTCCACGAGAATTCTCTCTATGGCGCGAGGGGAGGACCGAACCCCAAATTTTTTGGCCGCTAGATGCATGATGTGTGGATGAAATACATTTTTAGGCTGGTTTAGAAATTTTGCCGAGATCGCGGTCGTTGGGGTTCCTAGCTATGTGCTGGTTCTTGCTAATCTCTTATTAGATCTATGAAGAAATGCCATATTTTGTACCTGAAAATGATTTTCTGGAAAATTCTCGAGAGAGCTACGAGGTAGCTCCAGGCTAAATTTGAGCCCCTTCCAGCTAGACCGACAGAAACTTGTTTATATCGCGGGGGTTCCGCCAAGAGGTTCTAGGTGAAGCCAATTGGTGTATTGGCCACTAAATTCTCTCTAGTATTTATTAAAAATGGGGTTATGCATTTTCACATCACATCCTTGATGACTGATTCACAAAATAATCCTTTTTTGGCACCAAGAAAATAGAAAATGGATTTTCTATGCAGAGAATGTGAAAACTTCATTAAGCAACATTGTTTTAATCACAAGATACACGCATGTGCAGGAATATGGCACATTAAAGAAAACTATGCCATGATTGTGGTCATGACCTTGCTCATTTGCCTTGAAAGTATGAATCCTCGAAGGCGGTAGGTGATTTCTATAAACACTTTTTAGAATAATCCTCATATTCATGTTTGTTATTTTTACCTGCAACTAGATAACATAAAATGACAACGTGTGAAGGATTCACATTTTTTGAATTTTTTATGCCGTTTCGAAATTTGGCCAAGATCGCGGCAGTTAGGGTTCGTATCTATGTGTCGGTTCTTGCTAATCTCTTGTTGGATGTCTGAAGAAAAGCCATGTTTTATACCTGGAAATATGTGTTGGAGAATTCCCGAGAGAGCTACGAGGTAGCTTCAGGCTAAATTTGAGCCCCTTCTAGCTAGACTGGCAGAAATTTGTTTATATCATAGGGGTTGCATCGAGAGGTTATAGGTGAAGCCAATTGATGAATTGGCCACTAAATGCTCTCTAGTATTTATTAAAAAATGAGGTGATTCATTTTTACATCAAATCCTTGGTGGGTGCTTCACAAAATAAGCCCTTTTTGGCACATAGAAAATGGAAAATGAATTTTCTGTGCAGAGAATGTGAAAACTGCATGAAGCAACATTGTTTTCCATCACAAGATACATGCATGTGCGCAATATGGGCGCATTAAAGCAAACTATGCCATGATTGTGGTCATGACCTAGCTCATTTGCCTTGAAAGTTATGAATCGTCGAAGGCAGTAGGTGATTTCTGTGAAAACATTTTAAGAATAATCCTCATATCCCATGTTTGTTATGTTTACCTGCAACTAGGTAACATAAAATTACAATGTGCTAAGGTTTCACATTTGTTAAATATTTTTTGAATTTTTTAGGCTGGTTTCAAATTTCGACCGAGATAGTAGCGGTTAGGGTTCCTGGCTATGTGTTGGGTCTTGCTAATCTCGTGTTGGATATCTGAAGAAATGCCATGTTTTGTATCTAGAAATGATTTTTTGGAAAATTTCCAAGAGAGCTACGAGGTAGCTCCAGGAAAAATTTGGGCCCCTCTAGCTGGACCGAGAGAAACTTGTTTATATAGTGGGGGTTGCGCAAAGAGGTTCTAGCTGAAGCCAATTGGTGATTTAGCTACTAAATGCTCTCTAGTATTTATTAAGAATGGGTGATGCATTTTCATATCACATCCTTGGTGGCTGCTTCACAAAATAAGCCCTTTCCGACATTGGAAAAATGGAAAATAGATTTTCCGTGCAGAGAATGTGAAAACTTCATGAAGCAACATTGTTTGTCATCACAAGGTACACGCATATGCGGAATATGAGCACATTACAGCAAACTATGACATGGTTGTGGTCATGACCTTGCTCATTAGCCTTAAAAGCCATGAATCCTCGAAGGCGGTAGGTGATTTTAGTGAATACTTTTTTTAGAATAATCCCCATATACCATGATTGTTATTTTGCATGCAACTAGGCAACATAAATAGCATTTTGCAAAGGTTTCATATTTTTTATTTTTTATTCAAAATTTTTAGACCGGTTTCGAAATTCGGCCGAGATCGCGGCAGTTAGGGTTCCTGGCTATGTGTCGGGTCTTGCTAATCTCTTGTTGGATATCTAAATAAATGCCAAGTTTTGTACCTGGAAATGATTTTTGGAAAATTCTAGAGAGAGGTACGAGGTAGCTGTAGGCTAAATTTGAGCCTCTAAATGCTCTATAATATTTATTAAAAATAGGGTGATGCATTTTTTACATCAAATCCTTGGTGGGTGCTTCACAAAATAAGCCCTTTTTTGGCACCGGGAAAATGGAAAATGAATTTTCCATGTAGAGAATGTGAAAACTTCATGAAGCAACATTGTTTGCCATCACAAGATACATGCATGTGCGGAATATGGATGCATTAAAGCAAACTATGCCATGATTGCGGTCATGACCTAGCTCATTTGCCTTGAAAGCTATGAATCGTCGAAGGTGGTAAGTGATTTCTGTGAACACTTTTTTAGAATAATCCTCATATGCCATGTTTGTTATTTTTACCTGCAACTAGGTAACATAAAATAACAATGTGCGAAGGTTTCATATTTTCTGAATTTTTTTTAAATTTTTTAGGCCGGTTTCGAAATTCAGTTGAGATCGCAGCTGTTAGGGTTCCTAGCTATGTGTCGGGTCTTGCTAATATATTGTTGTATATCTAAAAAAATGCCATGTTTTGTACCTGGAAATGATTTTTGGAAAATTTCCAAGAGAGCTACGAGGTAGCTCCAGGCTAAATTTGAGCCCCTTCTAGCTAAACCGACAGAAACTTGTTTATATCGCGGGGGTTGCGCCGAGAGGTTCTAGGTGAAGCCAATTGGTGAATTGGCCACTAGATGCTCTCTAGTATTTATTAAAAATAGGGTGGTGCATTTTCACATCATATCCTTGGTGGCTGCTTCATAAAATAAGCCCTTTTAGGCACCGAGAAATGGAAAATGGATTTTTCGTGCAGAGAATGTGAAAAGTTCATGAAGCAACATTGTTTGACATCACAAGATAGACGCATATGCGGAATATGAGAGCATTAAAGCAAACTATGCCAGGATTGTGGTCATGACCTTGCTCATTTGCCTTGAAAGCCATGAATCCTCGAAGGTAGTACGTGATTTCTATGAACACTTTTTTAGAATAATCTGGATATGCCATGTTTGTTATTTTTACCTGCAACTAGGTAACATAAAATGACAACGTGTGAAGGTTTCATATTTTTTGAATTGTTTTTGAATTTTTTATGCCGGTTTCGAAATTGAGGCCTTCTGTGAAGTAATGTATTTGTCACAAATACATCCTTATAACTGAAGATAATTTCGCTTGTGCTGAATACTGAACATAAAAGATAATTTTGATAGTTGTAGCCCACGGGACCCACTCACCAGCTTCACGGAAGGTGTCGTTGGACATGCTTCCCTACCGTCTCTAGCCTCCCCTTGCTCTGCTAAGCCGCCATAGAGAAGCGCCACATCGCCCTTGTTCTTCTCGTCGAAGCGCGCAAGCTGGGAAGCCCCCATCTCGGTGGAATCGAGCTCGACTCCACCGCTGGTTGCTGCAGTCTCATCGTCAATACTCCGTTGTGCGGTATCCTTAATTCATTAGCGCTTTGCTATGTTTATAGTATTTAAATAACATGCAAGTCTTTGCAGAAACTATGGACCACGATGAAGAACAAGAAGAGATATTGACGAATATGATTAGAGGTGGAGATGATATCACCTCATAGTATGTGAACGGATCCGATTTTGGAGTGGAGGATCTCGAGCGAAGAGACGACTCTGATGAGGGAAGAGACGACTCCGGTGAGTGAAGAGACGGTTCCGGTGTTGGAACCTTGACTACAAAGTTCGGCGAGATATATAAATTAAGTCGTTGCTGACTAGATGCATTAATTGATTTGTCTATATATATTAATGATTCTTTATTATTTTAGCCCTCCGGATCGAAGCAATCTTCTATAATGAAACTAGGCCCGACCAAAAAGTTAGGTCCCGATTCTAGGTTCAAGATCGAAGATGGCGCCTCGATTTCTCATGCGCAGAACGCAAGATTATTTGTAAGTCATTATGGATTTGTTGTTAGGGACAACATCCCGATCACCATTCGAGAATGTAATAAGCCAAAGGCGGATGGAGTTAGTTATGTCGAGGATAGATCCAAGATATGCTTTGGAATACGCTCATGACAAATTTTACCCTACCGTCAGAGGTGGATCCAGAAAAAAATTATAGAGCCAAAAGTCAAGGTGTGGGCTCTTAAAAAGATGGCCACACTATTCTGCAATCACAAGAAAATATTGCACGTGGACTATATCCTGAAAAAGGACTCTGGAGTCCACTAGAGCGAATGAGAAGCTAAGAGAAAATCCTGTGCCAAATTTGTGGAGTACAAGAAATCGGTTGAAGTTGTGAAAAGGTCGGAAATAAATAAGGCAAATGTTGCGCTAAAGAAATATCACCATGTTATGGGGACAGGTGGCTACAAGGCTGACAAGCCTAAGTGGGAGAAAGCTGAGAACGACCTGATTGATAAAGGGATCGATCCAGAGACATCAGAGTGGTCCGAGAGGGCAAAGTCTTGGTTCTATGGGCATGGGGAAAGTTGAACCTAGAAACAATGAAGTGTATTTTTACAAAAGAACATCTTGCAACACCTAAAGAAGCCCTTAAAATGCAATGAAGGATGTCCAGGAGGGGAAGTTCTATCCCGATAGAGAGAACGACGAGCTGACACGCGCCCTTGGGAATAAAGAACACAAAGGACTAACAAGAGACACACCAGGCTCCCTTCCATGGAAGCTCGGGTTCGGCGACAGGAAGAAATATCTCGATAGAAGCCATCAGAGAAGAAAGGACGGGGAGGCAGACCGGATGCAGCAGATAGAAGAAACATTAAGGAGGAAGTAGGAGCAAATAAACGCACTTAGACAGCAAGCTACCAGCCATCTCAGCGGCTAGACGAATATCCTGCATTCGATGCTACCGGCCCACCATCTTGGCAGAAAAGCAGTGTGGCTTCCACGGAGATCCCGGCTGATGATGATGATGATGATGCACTGACAATGGATCCTCGCTACCCCATGGATGATATCACAAAGATGGAAAATTGTGAGCTGCATGTGAAATATGTGAACATATCCATGAAGGTGGCGGTCGGCTTTTCCTTAGCTTCTGGACCTAGACCAACTTACCATTGCTCTCCGATTCCAGATGACTATGTTGTTGTTGGGGTGGATGAAGTTATGAAGGGATTTGAGCACCTGGAGCTTCACTTCCCTGCAGGTGAAGGGGATCTGAATGAACTGGGAGAAGCCAGGAAAGGCACTGTTATGTGGCGAAAGTAAAACATCGTGCTTCCAAATTGGATGCCAAGGCCACCGACTTCTCAGAGTAGCAATCCAGCTCAATCTCCGCCACCTCAGCCGTCTCTGACGCGTCTGCAGACTCCGCTGCGTCAGCAGAATCCGTCGTCTCCGCCGCCTTGGCCGTCTCCGTTGCCTCAGCAGACTCCGCCACCTCAGCAGACTCTGCCGCATTAGCAGACACCACCGCCTCAGCCCCAGTTTCAAAAGTGGAAGACCACCGCCGCTCCGGCGGCTAGTAATATAGCTGCAAAGAAATCCTCACCATACAAAAGGAACAAAGTCTGTGCCAAGTTACCTTATGACCTGACTAATGAGGAACTCAAAATTGTCGTGGATGAAGATGTGAAATGCCAGCTTGCACCGAAATGGCCCCATCTAAAGCAGTATATAACACCGAAAAGAGTGAAGCACTTTGTGAACATGCTTGAGCGACCAAGGCCAGAACATTTGTCATCAGACTATGAATGCTCTATTATCAAGTCACGCGAATGTGCAACGGTCGATAAGTAGTAGTGCAACAATCGAGAAAACAATTCCCCAGCTCAGAGAACAGAAAAAACAATTGTGCCCCCCGCTCAGTGTGTTTTCTGATGAGGATCCGGAGGTTGCACGACTAATCACACAAACTGCTATTGATCAATTCATAGGAAACAAAGACATGCCCAAGGCTGAATTAGCTTATAGATACGAGTACGAGAAGCCTCTCGTCTGACCTGAGGAGCTCCCGCATATACAAACACAAATGCAAAAATTGCATCAGTGGTACATGCAAGACGCAAAGGAAGGTAACATCATGCTCAAAGTGGAAATTAGAGAGGAGCATTACTTCTGTGGAGACGACAAGATACACATTGACTTTATAGAATTATTTCAATTATTCAATCAAGACGCTCTCGACAAATCTCCCGACAGTTACTATTGTCTATAAGTGATTTATTTATGTGATTAAGTCTCTAGCTCAGCTCGTTCATTGCATGTATAATTATCCTCACTATATATTGTTTTGTATGCTATTATGTAGTATGAAGATTCTCAAATGCAAAAGAGGACAAATCTATGACCTTAGGTTCATTGACCCAAATAACATTCATGAGGTTACGGTAAAAAAAACATGCCAAGGACACAGAGGATTACTTGATAAGGTTTTAAATGAAACAACAAACCAAAACATAAATACTATTTCGTTACAACTTCAAGTGAGTGTTATTGTCTTGTACACATTCGATTTCGCTTACTCGATGTTAAGTGTAGTTGATGTGTTTGCGTGCGCAGGTTTCACTTTATTATGCTAATCATTCAAGTTGACAAAGGAATAGTACTTGTCATGGACTCGAAACATAAAGACCATGATATATGGGCGGACCTGATTGAAATGCTCCAGAGGTAATTTCAATCATTATCGCACTATATCGGCATCTTTCATTCATTTCCTGATATCAAGTAATTAATAACTCCTTTACTCATTTTCTTTGCCGGACAGGGTTTGGAAACGGTTAATCAATGCTGTTAGGAGTGAATGGAAAAAAGAGGTGCAATTTCGAGATCTCAATATAAGTAGTACTATAGCTAGGTCCACGCATCTATTAGATTCTTGTTTCAATACCATTATCATGTTTGATTATTATTTTGATTGAACTATATTCTTGTAAAGTGTTTGAGTCAGGAAGACGGGAATAATTTGTGTGGATATTATGTTTGCGATTTCATTCGCTAGACGACCTATGAGCATGACAAAATTATAAAACAATTTGAAGTATGTCAATAATATTCATAATGTTATTTTATTATCATCAATTGTGTTGAGTTCCATTCATATATATTGATCCCCATTTTTTAAATTATATCGAACGGATCGCATACGAGAAATTCAAGAGGAATTGGCGGGATTCTTACTTAAGGAGTTCATATCTCCAACGGAAGAATACCATCGGCAATTTATATTTGTAGTATATTAAGGATTGTAAGAGAAATTATATTATATATGCATGAATGTGTACTGTATGTAATATATTCGACCAAGCACAAAGAAAGAGGTCACTTCGATCTATATATTCATGACAATGTTGTATAATGGTTCCTTCATTGCACGTCACTTACGCCAAACCTCTCCCTCCTCTACTGATCCTCCTGCCGCGGCAGAAATCAGTCTCAAAACTCTGCCACGGCAGAACCTGTTGCCGCACCGTCATCTTAAAGGTTATCCGTCCCCGGCTCTCCACCGTGGCCATGTGGCGCGCCTTTAGTCTCGGTTCGCCTCACAACCAGGACTAAAGGAGGGGGCTCTAGTTCCAATTGTGCAATCCTGGTTGCGCAACCAGGACTACAAGAGGCCCTTACGAATCGGGACTAGAAACCCTGTTTTCCACTAGTGGCACCACAATTAGGGGTGTGGAAATTGTATTTTAGCTAAAAAATGGTACCATAAGTATTAACGCATTACACATACAGTAACGAGTAAAGCACACACTAAAGCGGGACCACCAGAATTAATAGAACTAGTAATAGGGTTTGTAATACGTAATTGTACAAATACTTGTCCCATGATATTATAATATGTAATAAACACAGATATGATTGGGATATGCAAACTGGTAGTTTGGTGAAGCATCGACAAAAATCTCCATCAATGACACCATACTTCAATGGAAAACATAAATCACAAACCATGAAAGAAACTATAGTGCCCCTGCATACTCTGAGGTGGGCCTCATGCATAGTTGCATACACCTAGCATCACACTGGAATTTGAAAACGACGAATGGCGAAAAGGTTATCTCACGAAAAAAGCATTTTCGAAGGAAGAAAGTCTTTGTCACCACAACAAGCGGTAGGTCGTTCGTTCAATCAACCTCCGTCACTCGATCTCTAGAGGAAAGCTATATATCTATGGCTAGCAAATTAAGAAATATGTAAGCGTGATCAAAGACCAATACTAAAGAACATTTTCAAGGTCACAAAAATCGTGCCACAAATGCATATATACTATATCTCTAGAGTATCAACATCATTAGCCACCAAAAGCTAGCCATTAATTAGTGATCTAACCACGCGTACAAAAAATAAATAAAGCGATGATGATGTGGTGTTAGCTTAGTAGTAGCTTCCTTTAGATTTTCCACGGTTGCTTCAGAGAACAGTTTACGGGGAGAGAGAGGAGGACTGGCCAACCGCAGGAGAAAAATGAAGGAACCAGACGTTTGGTTGAACTACGAGAGGAATAAATCCCTTGAAAAATGGAGCCTAGGGAGGAATGTCAATAACAAGCTAGTAAGTACGTAGTATCTTTGTCCCCGGCACATACATGTACCAGTACATACATAAGCACACATCGTAGTCGATTGGTCGAAGGATCTTTGATTTTCTTCCCCCAAGAATAAAAAACGACGAGAAGACTAGACTATTAGACAAGTGCAACTGCTGCCACAAGCACGGTCAAAATGTGGTTTAATTGGCCAAGGAACGATGATTGAATAGTACGCTATACATCAAGAAGTTTCCAAGCAGGGTTTGGCAAAGCACACACACGGGTATAAACCACCTACCAGCGGATGTACCCATGCATGCATGTATGCATCTACGGTCCACGATGGGCATCGGCCTGAGCAGCCGATGGAGAAAGTGATAGAGGCCACAAGGTGAAGAAAAAGCTAGGAGGCGTCCAAATCGTTACAGCCGGAGAGTCCCTGTCCGGACACGGGGAAATGGATCACCAGTTTCACGTACACGCGCAAAAACAGCGGGAGTAGAGGTAGATGGCTAGCTAGGTGGAGAAAAAGACGTATGCTTGTAGCTGCGGCAAAAGAAACAGCAAAATTGTACTATACTAGTATGTGCCTACGGTGTCTTTCGGGGCCATTTCTCAAATAAAATCCGTGAGATGATTTTCTGGATGATAGATATACATGATTAATCAGATTAATACACATTCGAGGGTGTATTCTAGAAAAAAAATTAATCAGCTCAACGGGAAGAAAAAAAAAGGTGCTAATAATCAGCAAAGTAGTGCTGAGTCGATGCATGTATTATTATGGAAGGAAAGGATCTGATGCTCGGCGCAACCGTCGTCCGTCAGCCCCCCCCCCCCCCCCCCCCCCTCAACGATTGACCAACCGATCGTGGACATGCTCGTCCCGACAAAACATGCCATTCGGAATCATGTCGGAATAACACAGGCTTGCCAATTGTTAAGCGTAAGCCAACCACTTATAACTAGTGCACAGCATGTGTGCGCAACGATAGATGTTCTGAGAGGTAGAAAAATGCTTCTCTGGATCATCTGAACTAGGTAGCTAGGTACGTAGATTGTGTAAAAATTGCCGGTTACAGACCGATCTATTTTTCCTGCTAGGAGTAGTAGTAGTAGTAGGAGGAGTACATTAATTGGGTTACTAGTAGACACGTAAGCATCGGTCGGTTGATGACTCTCGGTTCGATCTGTTCAACTAGCTAGGTCGCGTGTTTTGCCATGTGTCCGGCCCCAACCGATCGATGCACATGTGCACGCTCTGAAAAGGCAAGCCCTAGCGATCGACGGCACACTAGGCGTCCCGGTCAAAATCTGCTCCGCTTCCTTTTTTTTTTTTCTTGCGTGCGTCGCTAACGCAAACCCAACCCAACCATTTTCATTTTCATTTCCATTCTCCCACACCAAACCGAACGAGTCCACAGCCCCTCCAACTCCATCTCAAACGCCGCCAAACGCAGCTTCCCTCGCTAGCTAGCTAAGTTGATCTCCTGCTCTCCTGTTGTATCTCTCGACTTTTATATTCACCCGCCCCGTGGTGAAAGCCGCACCAATTCAACGCGCTGCGCGTGTGCGTGTGCGTCGCCCGCGAATATAAGCGCGGCACGCCACGGCTTCAGGTTGAAGAACACTGCCCCTCCCACACAGCACAAGACGGGAGGAGACAGAGATCACACACACACACAGACCTCCTACGACGCTCGCTCGCGCATCCCAGCACCACGCAGAAGCAGCGCGATCACATGCGCGCAGCGGCACAAGGGCGGCGGGCACATGCGAGTACTGACACACCAGCGACCACAAGTCATCCTCGCGCAATGAGGTCAGGTAGCGCCGCCGCCGCCGCCACATGGCTCCTGCTCCTCCTCCTCCTGGCCACGTCGTCGTCGTCCTCGGCGGCTTCATCGGACGGGAGCAAGAGCGGCAACACCAACAAGGCGCACAACTACGAGGAGGCGCTGCGGAAGAGCCTGCTCTACTTCGAGGCGCAGCGGTCGGGCCGTCTGCCGCACGGCCAGCGCGTGCCCTGGCGCGACCACTCCGGCCTCACCGACGGGCTCGAGCAAGGGGTGGACCTGGTCGGCGGGTACTACGACGCCGGCGACCACGTCAAGTTCGGCCTGCCCATGGCCTTTACCGTCACCATGCTGTCCTGGAGCCTGATCGAGTACGGCGACGACGTCGCGGCGGCCGGCGAGGTCGCGCACGCGCTCGAGGCAATCAAGTGGGGCACCGACTACTTCGTCAAGGCGCACACGCGGCCCGACGAGCTGTGGGCAGAGGTAACCAACATACGAGCGTAACAAACATCTCGATCGGATACGACCGACACCATGACATGCATCGATCATGATAGACCAGTTCTAGTTCTGGCTGGCTACACCGTGACTGACTTGGCCTCCATAGATTGCTAGCTGGTGCACACAACATGAGTGATCATCAGTGGAAAGAGACCAATTCAATTATGCGTACCATGCTGTTGCACTTCGACTGATCAGTATTTTTTTCCGCAAAAAAAAACTGATTATTAGAAACCTTACTCAGTTATACACTGTTTTCTATAGAGCGAGATAAAATTTATGTTAATTATTATTATTATTTTGGTTAGCTAGAAAAAAAAGAGGTTCTTTTCTGTCTTGTGAATAACAACAACCGTGTTAGGTGGCCAGCAGTTTGATGAACGTACGTCCGAACGAACGGCAGCACCTAAACAATGCGTCTTCTTCCACATGGCGTGCATACGTTCCCAAGACTTCGTCGGTCGCATGCATCCGAACCGTTGGATTAATCGGTCCCTTTTGCTTTGCTTGCTTGCTTCCTTGCTTGCAGGTGGGTGACGGCGACACGGATCACTACTGCTGGCAGCGGCCGGAGGACATGACCACGTCGCGGCAGGCGTACAAGGTCGACCGGGAGAACCCGGGCTCCGACGTCGCCGGCGAGACGGCCGCCGCCCTGGCCGCCGCATCCATGGTCTTCCGCAAGTCCAACCCGCACTACGCCCACCTCCTCCTCCACCACGCCCAGCAGGTAACCTACAGTACTTGCTTACAGCTTATTACGTTGACGTCGTGCAAAGTCTCGTGTGGAAAAATTGGATCGAAAAATCTCGTTGGAAAATGTGGCGCGTGTACCGAATTTTGGAACGTACTAGCCGGTGGCATATTTTTCATGGATCGATCGGGTAGTATGCGGTGTGTGTTGTTTCTTGTGCCCTGCGCCGCACATGCCACAGCAAGTTGTCAACAGCTCAACACGATCGACGTCGAGCGGGAAAGAGATTTTTCTCTCCTGTCGGCTCGTTCATGCTGCCGTGTGGGACCAGGCCGCCGGCACGCAACCTAACGAAGAAGAATAAAGAGGTTGTTAGCGTCTACTACCTCCGTTTGGGATTATAAGTCCCGCGCGGATAACTAGGTTGCCAATTTGAACAATAAAATATATATATTATAGCATAAAGATTATACCACTAGATAACTTAGAGATCATATTTTCTAATGATATAATTTTTGTGATATATAAGTTATATTTTATTAGTCAAATTAACAATCTAGGTGTGCGCGTAGGACCTATAATCCCGAACAGAGGGAGTAGTATCTGGTGGATGGGAAACTTTCCCATTTGCCTCCAGTTTCCATGATTAGGTTGCCAGTTCAATCACATGGTCGAGCAGCTTAATTGGGAACTAAGAAATGGTCCGTGTCGTCATGTGCATATTGAACCAGTCCGTATTCACACCCACCAAGCTACTTTTCCAGTGTCAATTAATCATGAAAGAGAAGATCTATTTATAAAATGTAAAACAATTATGTAATATAAATCGTAGTTGTCGAGTATACATGCGCATTAGCTAAATTTAATAAAAAATTATGTGTGCAGTTGTTCGAGTTTGCGGACAAGTACCGGGGCAAATACGACAGCAGCATCGCGGAGGTGAAGAGCTACTACGCGTCGGTGAGCGGGTACAAGGACGAGCTCCTGTGGGCCGCCCTGTGGCTCCACCGCGCCACCGCCAAGGCCGACTACCTCGACTACGTCGTCGACAATGCACACGACTTTGGCGGCACCGGCTGGGCCATCACCGAGTTCAGCTGGGACGTCAAGTACGCCGGCGTCCAGATCCTCGCCGCTAGGGTAAGCACCAGCCCACAAAATTAATACTACTGCAACGACACCCTGAAAGACAAAACTTGAAAAACAAAAATAGTGGAGCGATCATTCATGCTGACGAGAATGTGTGTTTCAGCTGCTGTTGAGAAGGGAGCACTCGGCGGCTCAGAAGGAGACGCTGGAGCGGTACCAGGCCAAGGCGGAGCACTACGTGTGCGCGTGCCTGGGCCGGAACGCGGCGGCCGGCGACGGCGAAGAGGACCAGGCCAACGTGGAGCGGAGCCCGGGCGGGATGCTCTACATCCGGCAGTGGAACAACATGCAGTACGTGACCAACGCGGCGTTCCTCCTCTCCGCCTACTCCGACTACCTGGTCGAGGCCGGCGTGGACACCGTGACCTGCGCCGGCGGGGAGACGGCCGATGCCGGCGAGGTGGCCGCGCTCGCCAGGGCGCAGGTGGACTACGTGCTGGGCACCAACCCGAGGGGCGTCAGCTACCTCGTCGGCTACGGCGCCAAGTACCCCGCCAGGGTGCACCACCGCGCCGCCTCCATCGTGCCCTACAAGCACAGCAAGCAGTTCATCGGCTGCACGCAGGGGTTCGACCACTGGTTCGGCCGCCGGAGCTCCAACCCCAACGTCCTCGTCGGCGCCATCGTCGGCGGGCCCGACCGGAAGGACAGGTTCAGGGACGACAGGGAGAACTACATGCAGACGGAGGCGTGCACCTACAACACCGCGCCCATGGTCGGGATGTTCGCCAAGTTCAACAGGATGGCCCGGGAGGAAAGGGAACAGAGAGCGGCGACGGCGAGAAGTCCGGTCACGTCCATGGCGGCCGACTTGTAAATAAATAGATAGGCTATATAGATCGAGGGGGCTGTACAATTTTCCCCATTCTTTGGTTCAATTTTTCCCTTCTTCTTTGGAGTTCTTTATACACAGGATGAAATTAGTTTTAGTACACGAGAAAAAAAAAGGTGGAGGCATTGACATGCAAATGTAAATTCACTGCCAGTACATACGGAGAAAAAGAAAAGAGAGATTCAAGTACGTTCAACAAGGTCCCTAAAGTTAGTGTTTCTGTGGTGTCGTGGTGGCGCAACTTAGATGGTGGTGGATGCGCTAAATCGAATAAAGGTACCCGGCTTCAACCCCATCTCGGCGACGTTTGCGGCGTCGAGAAGCCTGTGGGATTTGGTCTTCGCCGGACGTGTGCTCCGGCTTTGTGTGGTGTTGATCTTGCCGCCGATCTGGTCCTGGCGGCCTTGGAGTGCGGCGGTGCGGATTGCTGCTGGTTTGTGGTGGATGGTGGAAGATCCGGCCGCTTGATAGGCGGGGTGGCCTTGGCCCTGGATCCGGCGTTGAAGATGCTTGGAGGGCTCCTCCGGCCGATGTTTCTTAGCAGCAGGATAGATCCAGTCTTATGGGGCTGGTGGTTATTGCGGCTCTTTAAAGCCTCATGGCTAGAGGTTTCTTCAATGCCAAAGTGTGGACCAGCTGCTGTTGATCTTCTTCTCCGGCGACAGCAAAGGATTTCGGTTCTTAGTAGTTGCGGCGAGGACGGTTTGCAGTTTTCCAACCGTTTGTTTTCTTCTTGTTTTCTTTTGCTTGTATTGGTATCTTTCTTGTATTGTTATGGTTATAAATACAAGTAATGTATGCCTATGGGCGTACAAAGTCAAAAAAAAAAAAAGAAGCTTGATCGATCATTTAATTTAATCAGTTAAATTGTACAGTACATACGCTGAATTCAAATGGAAGGTATACTTCAACAACTAAATCAGGCACTGGAGGAAACCAATGCAAGATTGTTTCATCAGTAACTATTGTCGATGATGATTTGTACCACACTGCAAGATCTTAATTAAGGTATGATATCTTTAATCACAGAAACCAGATCAGGGAATACACGCACTAACGACCAACTATGGAGCAGCAATATTGCCAGAGCTCAGTAAACAAAAATCAAATATTTCAGTGATAGGTGCACAAATGTGGCCAGAAGAACACATAAACAATACTAGCAACAAGGATGTTTATAAGTTCTCATGCCCAATCAAAGAATGCAATCCAGATTGATCAAAGAATTGCTGAGTTCAAACATACAACAATATCACCTCAAATATCAAACATGAGCCTAGTGAGGTCAAAAAGAATGAAAGAAATAATACACCAATGGGTGAATATAATACATTGCCAGTTTGATGGAAGACTTACAAGTTACAACAACAGAGTTCAGAACCAAGATCAACTGATCTGTGGCAACAAAATCTGACGGGTTGAGAGAGCATCAGACCGATCAATATGGCAAAATGATCGTGAAACAACAACCATAGATAACCTACGTATTTCTATAAACAACTGAGGTCCTCTGGATACACACCATTCATGCAATCTCTCGTCAGTGCTCCATTCTTCAACCTCATATTCTTTTCCACCGATATCACGAGGGAATGAGAGCCTGCCATGAAAATATGATTTTCATAGATGTCCATCAACACGCTTAGTATTTCGGTGGTGCCGGTGGCAATCGATTTGGTGTGCGTCGGCTGCCTGAATTGGCACCATTTGCGTCCCCATTTTCATACCGCCGACCACGACTGTCAGCACTTCTCGATCTTGATTCATTGTGTGAGCTGGATCGGTCAACAGAGCCATTTGCTGCAGAATTGAAGGCGGACCTCCAGTCCTCACCTGGCTGGCCAGGGCTCTGTGGGGTACTCTCTGCAAGTGATATTTTATTTTGTCAAGATCAAGAGTTTGATTTGTGCATCAGGAAAGCAGAACTAATTAACAAAACTGCATCACCCGCCATTACATCATAGGGTGTCCATTGCTTGCACTGAAAAGCACTAACTTCTCAGTAAGGTTCATGATTTCTGTAATCACGTTTCAAAATGTAAGGTACATTCAGATTTAATGGTACATTCAGATTTAATGGCACATTTTCTCCTTTGTCCGCATTTAGTTTCACCATATCCGATTTATGAGTAAACGCACTACTCCCTCCGATCCATATTAATGGCTTCAACTTTGTCCAGATACGAATGCATCTACTCTAGATACTTAACTAGATACATACGAATCTAGATAAAGTTTAGGCCATTAATATGGACCGGAGGGAGTACCTTATACTCCAAGGTCTAGAATTATCAAAGACATTAATACCATGGGGTAAGTATGGTCAAACCCCTGTAGTACTCTTGGTTTCGTGACCTCCTTCATCCCAGTGGCCATTAATATGGACCGGAGGGAGTACCTTATACTCCAAGGTCTAGAATTATCAAAGACATTAATACCATGGGGTAAGTATGGTCAAACCCCTGTAGTACTCTTGGTTTCGTGACCTCCTTAATCCCAGTGCTGGGAAAGATGACATGTTTTCAAGTGGAATGCTGGACAATCTAGAAATTCTACGCGTGAATTCTAAATATTATATCTTGCTCGGTTGGTAGACGTTATTCATACAAAATAATACACAATTAAGTATTTTCAAACTGGTGCAAGAGTGTTTAACCACTAGAAACTAGGATACTTGCAAATGGTGACTGCAAGCCCCTGAATCTAACGCAAGCACATTGCCCTTCCAAAGTTTTGGGCAAAGATGTGTGCCATGTCATCTCTGACCCAGCCCAACCTCCATATAACAAATCTAGTGTGAAGTCTGTTATACTGTAGCGCTCCAAATTTGTTTGCAAATAGAACAGGTCTGAAGTTTTGAGCTGACAACACTGGCTTTGCAAAACAAGTGAAAGATGTACACAGACACTAAGGACATACTCATTCCTGCAAAGTTAGTACCACAAAAGGTCTAGAATTATCAAGCATTGTAAGTAGCCTTCAAATAGTGTTTGTCCAGGTGACAGTGAAATGGACAACCATCAGCTAATCAGCAAAATGCCATAAACTACAAACAAATTAAGAATATTATATAGATAATTTGCTTGATACAAGTAACCAATACGGATGAATTACTCAGAGAGAAATTTTAAGGCTCGACTTCTATAGTCATTAGTAGGTACTAAATGTCGTTCACATCGGACGATATTGCGGTTTCGGTTGGCTGCGACACTTCAACTGATGTTTCGGTCATATTGGTCTTTTCAGGCCAAACCGGTATGACCCAGCTTGACGGTGTAGCTGCACACACTCTGCAACTGGATCATTAAGCATGGGACTCCCGGTGTGTTTGTCCATGTAGCAGTGAAAATATGGACAAAGCCACACGAGTACACAACCATCAGAATACTGATTTAGACCCAACATATTAGGCATGGCCATCATAGTAACATGTCCATTGGCTATGTATGCTAATGAGCAACTGGAACAGCAATTAACCATCAAATTACTCTGCGTGTGGGTTTGGGTGCTCTCGTGTTTGTGCTTGGTACTAGGTTACACTCTATTTAGTAACACAAACAAAACTAGCTAAGAACTGAAGAAAGCTCACAAGCAGCTAAAACCAGTAAATTTGTAGCATGAAGCAGATATTTGAAAGTCAGCTTACCTGGGCCAGAAGTATCATCGGAATATGATGCAACTGCAGCTCTGTTATCATGGATGCTGAGTTGACGAGTAAGTGTTGACAGAAGGGATGATTGTTTTTGAGCCTTTTCCCGTCTACGTTTAGCATTGTGGTCCTCTTGGAGAAGTTCTTCAATCTTTGCATTACTTTGTGAACTAAAAGTGAAAATTGTGACGAAGTTAACAACACTGCAACACATTCTAAAAAGATATTACCTCTGTTTCAAAATATAAGATGTTTTGGTAGGCTATTTTAGCCTGTCAAAACATAAATAGCCTACCAAAACATCTTATATGTACTTAAATAGCGCGACCATGAACCTACTTTCAACTTTTCTACAAGTTTGCGGTGAGAAAAGAATAATGTTTGAGGTGCATGATAGTATTTTGGGTAGGTAGGTGGGAGGGGTATCATGGCCATCACTTATTTTATTAAAGAGAAAATATATACAAGATGTGGGGGGCGAGGGAATGTACAGAAGGGCCTAGCCCAGGGCCATCACTTGTTTCTAGTTCGTATATGTCACAAACCAGAATGTAATTAGTCAAAGAAAAAGAAAATAAGAAAAATCACAATGTCATCTGAAAAGTTTTGTAGGAAAGAAGTTAGCAGCTATTCACCTACAAGCAGAGCAAAGTACGAATCACATGATTAAGCTTACTTCAAAGGAAATGTAAGCAACATTTAAGAAAAAGGGCAGACTATCAAGTCACAAAAATGGTGAACTAACAAAAAGTTGCTATGCTGCATGTACTTGAGTGTGTGCATATTAGGTGTAGCTGTGCAACTGTGAAAGGTCGTGGATATCAGTTTGTAAACAGTATGGAACTTTTTAGTCGTGGCATTTTCCCAGTACACATCCATCAAATATAACCCAAGCAGAAGGAAACTAAAATAATGAAGCTATTCCAAATGGACCTACCCGTTGACGAGGACCCATAAGGCCATAACTGCAAGTAAAACTAGGGTTTAGGTAGGATTACACAAAACATTCCGTTAATTGCAGTTTTTCCACCCAGGTTGTCCACTTTTCAGTGAATTGGGTAAAAGAAACAGGAAACTAATGAAATGGACAACTGGACACAGAATAAGGATGTATTTCAGAACAAACAGAGAATATTCATCCAACCTTATTGAGCTGTACAGCTGGTTTAGCATATCTTCCTTTGCTTTCTCCACTTGGCAAAGTACAATAGCCTGATCAATTGATCATACATAAGATAATGAACACCCCATATGAGAGTGCTAAAATAATTGACTGAGGCTACAAATATACCTTTGGAACATTCGCTGCCAAACTGTTCAAAACAGCCTCAACATAACCACGAACTTCTTGAGACATCCATCGGAGTTCTTCTTCGGGATCAGCAGGCCTCCGGGCCATTGTATCCTTCAGAGAAAAGGCATGATATCGTGTCAGTAGAATAGTAGAACAAAGCAACAAAAAGAAGTGAAATTCTGTTTGATACATCACACATTCAAATGATAAACATGCTTACTCGTAAGCAGCATGAGCACAAAAAAGACATTTTTCATAGAAATAGGCTGAGGCAACGAACTCTAAACAGAAGTTCTAAAAGCTTCACAGCGAATAAATCTATAAGGACACAAGTCAGGCATAGCATGGAGCTTACAAGGGATCCATCTGAATGGCTTTGTCTTATGGAACCACCCTCGGGAGTATTTGAACCCTTGACAGACCCACCTTTGCTCTGAATTATACCTCTTATCTTCTTCATCCACTCAATCTTATCAGCCATGCTCTCAGCCTTCAATATAACGGCACTATGAGCTGCAACATGGAATAAGCATTAATAGCGATAGAACCAGAGTAAACCTCGGGATTGTTGGTTTAGAGGCACCAACCTTTCAGCACAGTTTTGTAGGCAACCCTGTTAGTGATCTTAAATACAAGACTTGGGCCTTTCTCTGGCCCATTCGCCTTCTTTGAATCCTTAGAATTCTTAGAAATCTCTTCCTCCTCTATCTCTTCCATGTTACATTCCTGAATCACGCAACAGACTGTTACTAGAATAGTTTATATGACAGCCATAGTTCCATGCATGATGTTTATGAGTTCAAATATCTTTTTATTTAAGATAAGTTCAAAACAAATTGGAACCATCCACGATGATTTGAAAAATCATTTTACTGTTTATAACCATGAATGTGAAGTAGTGCGTCATAGATTACTCATCATCAAGTAGAATAAAACAAACAGAGTAAAATATAGAAAAAGCACACCTCTAAGACAATGACACCTCGAAAATGCCTCTCCTCTTGTTTCTTGGTGTATCCGAGCTGGACAGAGAAAGGTTACGGTAAATGACACATACCCCCTCAAATGTTAAAAGAACAGCAACAAATGTCAAGGATACTATTGGAAGATTGGATTCAGATTGATTAACCTTTCCACTCTTCTCATTTAGGACAAACCACCTTCTGCTCCATTCATTGTTTTTTGCACTCTTTTTCAATAGGTAACCTAAAGAGAGAAGAAAACATATACTTGTCTATCAATAAATCAAACCAAAAATTTACATAAAAACCATGTCCAGCTACTTATTACATCTGTATGCATGGACTGTATAATACAAAATGAAGATTATGGTAGTCAGCATAAGAGTTAACAAGCGGCTAATTCTTGCGAAACCCACATTACATTTTACTGGGTAAAAATGGCATGGTAGCTACATCAAATAAATCTGCAGGATTTTCTGTTATATAATCAGAGCGAGAAACAAAAGTGCTAGTACCAAATTGCTCTGAGAAAAGATGAAGTTGAATCAACCTATGGCACAGTATTATACCTGCAGTTATTTCGCCGCCAGGACCAGCAACCTGCAGATTAGGTCCCTCTTTTGTATCTTTATCTTGCTGATTGGATTTGTCTTTCGACGATTTCAGACTACCACCAGATTGGTCAGATCCTGTTTGTGCGCTTGAATCCTAATATGAAATACAACTAATATATGAATAGCCAGACCAAAACAAGTATATGGTGGTCAATCTACGTAAAGTTTTGTAGCAGATTCGTGCAAGCAAAGATGCATAAATCATACCTTGTTCATCATGGATTTCTCAGCATCTTGTGCTTTCTTAGATGATTTAGTTTTCACCTCGTCCTCACGACGCTGCCTTTCCATTCTGAGAATACCATGCCAAGCCAAAAGAAGAAAATGGGAATACTTGAATATGATCATGAAAACTCAGAAAGGGCAATTTAACTTGTAGATTGCCTATGGTGTGACAAATCGTTACGATTAATTTTCTTAAAGTAAAAAAAGAAGTGGGTATACTTCATTAGTAAGGAAAAAGCTTCAGCAGTCTAATTTAGGTTGATGATGTTATTCTATTGTGTCACTAATACGGTTCAACATTAGCTTATTATCTAGTGAAAACTAATAAAGTTACCAAGTACAGAAAAAAAAGTAGCAGATTACCTGCCAAAGTTACACCAAAGCTGATCAAATAAAATGAAACCAACTGTCAAGACATTCAGTAAGGCCCCATCTAACATTACCTTCTTTGTACTAAACGGATGAAATGTTGCGGGGGGACAAACGCACGCTCCATATCAACAAGCGCAACCACCATCTTTTTCGCGTCATTTTTGAATGTATCCAGTGCATTGGTTGCAATTTCAATGATCTTGCAAAAAAGAAATGGTGGAATGTTGTGCTCAGAAATGAAGTGAACAAGAATCGTATATGCGAACATTAAAAGGTAGTATGTTGCTATAGAACAAAGTGGCACCTCGCGTTTGAATGGAGGATATCTTCCAAGCCCTGGCGTGCCATTTGCAGTAGCATTTACGATGTCTAACAGTACACGATGTACCTAGTAAAAAAACTGATAGATCAGAAGCTACATAGACAATATCTACCAACGCAGAATAGATCTACTAGATTGAGCTCGAGTGAGCCTACATTCGAATTCAAGCTTGGAGCTAGCCTCAACAATGTAACTCTAGACACACATATATGAATATATACTATATGCTTGAGCTCAGCTTGATAAGGCTTGAATATGTATAGCACATGTGTACATACTTGAGCCAAGCTCGAGCCGAATTATAGGCCTAGGTAGTGACAGATAGTTTGTCTGAGCCCAAGCCTTTTTGATAGTTCTAATACCTAGTTTATTAACAAACATAATGATTGATAAGCTACACCGCTAGTTGCATATTCGCCCAAGCAGTATTTTACAGATACAGCATAATAATAAATATTAGCATTCTACAAGTAACTCATCAAAAGAATTACATTGTTCTTATTGTTGTTCATCCAAAGGCATAAGTCAAGACATACCTCTTCAACACATAGCCGCGATGGCTCCTTTGCCATTTCAAGTACTCCTTTAATCAAAGATTTTAAACCTTTCTCCGGAGATATCAAATATGGCTGATAACCATCAGCTTCTAAGACAATCTAGAACATATGGAGAGAATGATGTTTCATCGTAGGCCAAAACAATAGTCCACTCTAGTATATTTTGAAGAGCTTTTAAAATTTACCCTTTTGACATTGTTCAGGTCAAAATGTCTGTCCAATGGAAGCTGTTTGATCCTATCTGGAAACTTGCCCTCAAAACTTGCAACAATTTTCCAACCAGACCCCTTTTGATAGAGAACAGTACAATGATATTGTAATCAGTTCATTTGGCAAGTATTAAATTAGGTATAGACAAAAACCATAACTCAAGCTTATCACTAACCTCACCAGAGGTAACATGAGCAAGAAACTTATCTTCAAACTCTCGGCACAGCTCCAAAGCAACAGTCCTGGTTCCTTCTGCACTTTGTACCATCTGTTCTCCCAGCTTTGAAAGTTCATCTTTCACTGTCTGAGACTTGCCTTGAAGCCTGAGAAATAGAGCAATGGTGCAGATATTTGCAAAATCAAACACCAGAAATCAGAATCAGCTTATTTTTGCATGAAAGAAGGACATGAGACAAGAAATATCCATGTTCAGGGCGCACTTATGATCAACTGAATTGATGATTAACAGAATAGTTCAGTAGTCATAGCAAATTTTGGTAGGGAGTATGAAAGATGGTATAACTTTAATATTTTCTAGACAAGTAGATGCCTCAACATATAGTTCACAATGCTTACCCAGATAGCAAGGTAGGTAGCCGCACTTTCATCCGTTTACGTATCTGCTTAGCAATGGTATCTACAAGAGCAATTCTGCCAAGCTTGTTTTGAGGAGCACTGGTTAAGATGGATTTAAGGCTTTCCGCCTCAGCTCGCCAAGCTGTTTCCAGTGAATTCTCGGACCCAACTGACCCTGATTGAGCTGAAGCAATTGCAACAGATTGCCCTATTAAAGCAACCCATTCAATTTCGGCAGCTGCACGTGGACCCTTATTAGACAAAATGGCCTGAACACATGCAACTGTTTTTGCATCTGCTGCAGCTTGATCAATTTTACTCAAGACTCCTATTGTTCGGGTTCCTACAACAAGGACAAGAAGAAACATCAGTTTCTAAAAAGAGAGTGAATATGCTGTTGCAGAGGATGTATGATCAGATTCAAATGACAGACCATCTGGATCAATATCCCTCGCTAGTCGTAGGGCTCGAGATGATGCAACCTCAGCGGCTTGGATTGCTGGTATCACAACAATCAATATAGCATCATTGTGCCCAGCAAACTCATTAATCTGAAATTTGAACAGTATGTTATATAACATGAGGTGATGGAAAACATGATACATAAGATTAAGTTTTGGTGATACATAAGATTAAGTTTTGGTGTTTCTCTTCCGTGTAGAGTGGGGGTAGGGTGGGGGAATGTAGTAGTATAGCTATGCCACGCGGTAAGTGATTCTCAGTTCAAGTGCATGACATGGCGTTACTTGTCTGCTTTTTGCCGCATTCCTACGCGTTAGATATTATTCCAGTTCATATTGGTTAAAATAATGCACAGTCATATCTTAATCATGATGACCATGAATATTCTGAACAGGAATTGTTTAGTACTATAGGAGTAAAGGTAAGAATACTGAGTGAGCACAGAGCAGTACTCACTGTTGAATCATCAATAACCCGCTGGTCTATCCCAGGTAAATCAATCAATTTTAGTGGAGGAGCTGGAAAAACAAAGAGAGATGTAGTGAGAAATCATTTGCAAAGGGAAAAAGAAGGAACTAATGTACAGCATGTAGTACAGCTATCAGGTACTGAGCTGGTATTTCCAAATGAGTTTAACTGCGTCGTTGGAAATTCAAGGGCACGCGCATTTGGGAAATTTGTAATCACCATACTAGAACACGCTCTTGATACACGTTTCACAATCTTACCATTTCAGCTTTACGCAGCACAAAAATCCAAGCTGTCAATGTGCAACAACTAACTAGGGAAACAGTTTAGTAACTTGCTCAAACATTGCCGAAACTACCAGGGTGAAAATGTGCAGTCCAGCAACAAACCTGTACTTGTCCGCAGCTTGAGGTAAATCTCATCAGTGCGGCTTCTCCCGGGTCCCTTGGCCTTGCCAAGCCTATCCTGCAGCGAATGCCGGAGCGCACCTGCACGCCAGCACAACCGGAAATGAGTTACCAAACTCAGCACACCGACCAACCGCGCCCATTGTCAGATCTGACTAGGCTAAGGGAAGATCTCACTCACTCGCGGAAACCTGCTGCGACTTGCTGTCGATCTGTATGACGATGGACTTGGTGCTGAGCCCCGGATCCCTCTGCAGGTCGACGACTATCGGCGCCCGCGTCGCGCCGTTCTCCCCCGTCGGCTGCACCACACCAACCGCGGCTCACACAAACGAATGCTGAAGCAGCAGAAGACAGCGGGCTAAACAAGAGGAACTCACCAGCACGGGGTGGCCGATGAGGCTGTTGAGCACGGCCGACTTGCCGGACCCCTGCACGGAACAAACAGGATCGAGTCAGATCAGGCGCGGGCGGGCGGGGCGGGCGAGGGTTTGGAGCTCGGGGTGAAGGGACTTACGACGTTGCCGAGCGCGACGGCGTTGAGGAAGGTGGAGGGGCGGCGCGGGGTGGACTCGTCGGAGGGGTCGTCGTCGGCGAGGAGGGAGGCGGCCTGGCGCATGGACTCGGAGAGCTGGACGAGCTCGTCCATGGCGTCCATGGCTGCGGACGACATGGCACAGGGATCTCGAGGCTGGTCGGGGAGATCTCGGGGGGGCTGGGGAGCCGAGCTGCTGTTGCGAGGAAATTGGAGGCGGACTCGTGGAAATTGGAATCCAGGAGGCGAGTATAGGAACGGGAACGGGATTTGGACACGGGAGTCGTTGCGGACGTTCAGTTGCACCGCTGCTTTTCAAGTGACGGGACCACCCACCAGTGTGGTGCGGTGCGCGTTTGTTTGTTCGGGCGCGTCGGTCGGGTTTGGCTGCAGATCTGGCTCTGGAGCTCATCTCGGCTTTACTCCTTCCGTCTATAAATAAGTATTTTAATCTATACTATTATTAATATTTTTATATTTTTACTATTAAATGAGAGCTGGTGTCTTGTTTTGGCCATCAAACATGGAAAGATCTGGACCGTCAAAATCACCCTCAAACAATCTTATTAAACACCCGTCAGATCATGCCTGCTTCCCTCCACCCCTGTCAAAAACTTTGGTAACCAGCAATTACGAAAGCATATTATTTATTATTTATTTAGTACCGACATTAAGTATTGCCACAATCAGCCAATAATCTTTACTATTAAATAGGAGTTGGTGTCTCACTTTGGCCATCAAACATTGAAAAGATCTGGACCGTTAAAATCACCCTCAAACAATCTCATCAAACACCCGTCAGATCATGCCCGCTTCCCTCCGCCCGTGTCAAAACTTTGGTAACCAGCAATTACGAAAGCATATTATTTATTTAGTACCGACATTAAGTATTGCCATAATCAGCCAATAAAAGAAGGAACAAATCGTCACAATTACGCGTCAGTTTTCTCGCGTGTTAGTATATCTACATGCAGTAGCCCAATTAAATACGGATCCACTAGTCTCCGTTTGGGATCTCAATTTTTTTAAAGTATTCTGAGTATACTTTAGTTTCTAAAAAAAGAAGTATTAAATACTTCAATGCGTTTGGGTCCATGGAATATTATGTTTTTGGAAACTGAACTGTTAGCAAAACTACAGCATTATTGCCGTATTAGAAACTTTGGCCGAGATCGCTTTTTTCCCAAACAGAGAAACGCTCGCAAAGCGCATCTGCTCGGTCCTATCGTTTTGCCTACGGCGCCTAGCACCTGAACAGCGGCGCCCAAGTTCATCTCTATTCTTGTCCAAATCTATGGCATGATTGACCGACATATATGTATATTCTCAAGTAGAAGCAGGATTATTTGCCATGATAGTAGAAGTATCAGTATTTGACCTATAAGGTCAGTGTTGATTAAAAGCATGATTCATGAGGTGTGCTTCTGTGTCCCTCCTTCAAAATTAATTTTGCATGGGCTAATTTCTTTTAAATTTGTCGAAACCTATATCCAAGTCATGTATACCTCTGTATATGTGTAGTTACTGAGCATGATATACTCCATGTTTCAACCGGTTGATCTTGCCTTCCGTTATCGCGATCTACATCTTTGCATGCTGTGTTTTAAATTTGTGTTCCTGCTGCTATATACCTCCTGATTTCCGCTTCCCGCGGGCACGTGAGTATACATGTATGGTGAGTATAGTCTAAGAGGACCATAGGGGCTTCCGTTAGGTTCGTACGGTTTTCAAAATGAATCGGTATTAAGTTTTGTTTGTCAAAGTTAGAAAATGAGGGGATACCGAAGCAAAAGTGATGATTCATAGGTGTATTAATTAGTTGAAGATAAAGCATTTAGCGTGAGCATTCACTCAATAACCATCCATATATCTATCAATAGTGATCATACATGCAGCTTAACAACCGGTGAAAGGGCACTAAAATAGCATTTTCCAAACGCCTTACAATTTTTGCTAAAACTAAGAAATACCACAGTATTAAGTGTAGGGGTTCGTAGCATGAAAAACAAAAAAAATCTACTGCATGCAAACAAACAAGTCAAGATCTATCTACTAGATTGTAGCAACGAGTCGATAGAGGAACTCACCCTCGAAGATTCCAAAGCGGTTAACGAGAGCGGATTCTCGTGGGTGATGTAGTCGTACTCTTGCCGATCTCAAGATCGTGTAGACGATCCTTCCGGCGCTGCGTTCCGGCAGCGCTTCCCCAGTCGGTCACATGTTCGGTACTCGATGAAGACCTTCCTCTCCTTGTTCCAGCAGGCAGCAGAGGTTGTATCACTCTCCTCGCGATTCCGGCAGCACGACGGCGTGGTACCGGAAGTAGAGGGGAGATCTCGTAGGGCTTCGCCTTAAGCCGGAGCGAGTATGGTGGACTATGAGAGAGGCCTTGGCGATCTAGGGTTTAGAGGCACCAAGGGGAGAGAGCTAGGCCGGCGGCTAGGGCTTGAGGAGAGCCCCAACTCGGCGGCTAGGGCAAACCCTAGGGCGGCGGCGGCGACTTGGTGGCCGGCGGCTAGGGTTAGGGTTTGGGTGGAGAGAGGTGTAGCCTAGAGGGGGCACCCCTGCCCCTTCTTTTATAGGTGGGAGGGCGCCGGCCAAGGGGAGGGAGTCCTTGTAGGGGTTCGTAGCATGGAAAACAAAATTTTCTATCGCATACAAACAAACAAGCCAAGATCTATCTACTAGATTGTAGCAACGAGTCGATGGAATAACTTACCCTCGAAGATTCCAAAGCGTTTAACGAGAGCGGATTCTCGTGGGTGATGTAGTCGTACTCTTCCCGATCTCAAGATCGTGTAGACGATCCTTCCGGCGCTGCGTTCCGGCAGCGCTCCCGCAGTCGGTCACACGTTCGGTACTCGACGAAGACCTTCCTCTCCCTTGTTCCAGCAGGCAGCGGAGGTTGTAGCACTCTCCTCGCGATTCCGGCAGCACAACGGCGTGGTACCGGAAGTAGAGGGGAAATCCCGGAGGGCTTCGCCTTAAGCCGGAGCGAGTATGGTGGATTATGAGAGAGGGCTATTAGTGGTCTAGAGATTAGACACACCAATTAGAAGGCTCTAAACCGCAGGCTAAAGCAATTAGAAGCTCTAAACCAAAACGGCTCTAAACCGGAGATTAGAGGTAGAAACTTGTGTGTCTAGAGGAGGAGGCCCTGCCCCTCCTTTTATAGGTGGGAGGCGCGGCCAGGGGAGGGGAGTCCCTCCCTAAGTCGGCCTTGGGTGGCGCGCCGTCTTGGGGAGGAGACTCCTCCCTCAAGTCGGTTCCCAACTCCTCTTGCTTGTTTCCCACAGTTTTTTGTTTTAGCCGTTTGACTTTCAAACTGGACATTTGACTTTTCTGTTTTAGGATTCAATTTAATCCTTTATTTGGGACAGCAAGAACACTTAGTACATGATGCAATCATTCCAATATGTAATGACACATTCATGTACCCCTCCCCCCTCCCGGAGTGCCGGACATTCCGGAACCTTCTAGAACATTCACCGGAATCATTTCCGAACTCCGAAACGGGACTTTCTTTATATGAATCTTATTCTCCGGACCATTCCGGATCACCTCGTGATATCTCGGATCCCATCCGAGACTCCGAACAACATTCGGTCTCTTTATCATAATACCATAACTACTCAAAACAACGTCGAATCCTTAAGTGTGTCTCCCTACGGTTCGTGAATTATGCGGACATGATCGAGACACTTCTCCGAACAATAACCAATAGAGGAATCTGGAAATTCATATGGCTCCCACATATTTCTACGATTACTTTGCGATCGAATGAACCACTTACATACGATACCAATTTCCCTTTGTCTCACGATATGTTACTTATCCGAGGTTATGATCGTCGGTATCTCTGCATACCTAGTTCAACCTCGTTACTGATAAGTACTCTTTTCTCGTTCCCGTGATATGTGATCCCTTGTGAGCCAGTCACATGCTTGCAAGCTAATTGGATGACATTTCACCGAGAGGGCCCAGAGAATATCTATCCGTCATATGGATGGACAAATCCCACTCTTGATCCATGTGTCTCAACCAATACTTTCCGAACACTCAATGCCACCTTTATAGACACCCAGTTACGGTGTGGTGTTTGATGTCATCAAAGCATCCATCCGGTAAAGGTGATATGCATGATCTCATGGTCGAAGGAATTAGGTTACTATGTATCAGAAAGCATATAGCAATTGAACTATTGAAATGACTTGATCTTTATGCTACGCTTATCTATAGGAGTATGTCCACCATATCATTCTCCTAACGATATGATCTTGTTGTTGATAACATCTCAATGTTCATGATAGGGAAACCACAATCATTTATCAACCAACAAGCTAGTGAAGTATAGAGGCTATACTAGGGACTTCAAATTAAGTTTACAAATCACACAAGTATTAATGTTTCCCTGTTAATACTATTATAGCATGAATGTAAACATTTATCATAAACACAAAGATAATAATAACTACATTTATTATTGCCTCTAGGGCATATCTCCAACAGTCTCCCACTTGCACTAGAGTCATCTAATCTAGATTACATGGTAATATACCGAACACCCATGGCAGTTTGGTGTTGGTCATGTTTTGCCCTCGGGAGAGGTTTAGTCAACGGATCCGCCACATTCAGATCTGTGTGTACTTTGCAAATCTTTATATCCCCATCCTGGATATGTTCTCGAATAGCGTGAAAACGTAGCTTGATATGCTTCAGCTTCTTGTGTGACCTTGGTTCTTGCGCATTGGCTATGGCGCCCATGTTATCACAGTAGATAGACATTGGGTCCAGCGCACTAGGAACCACACCCAGCTCTGTAATGAACTCTTTCATCCATATCGCTTCTTGTGAAGCCTCCGAAGCAGCCATGTATTCCGATTCAGTTGAAGATCTCGCCACAACGCTTTGCTTTGCACTCCTCCAGCTAACTGCTGCACCATTCAAAATAAATACGTATCCAGATTGTGATTTAGAATCATCCGGATCAGTGTTCCAACTAGCATCGGTGTAACCATTAACAACGAGCTGTTCATCACCTCCATAAGAAAGAACCATATCCTTAGTTCTTCTCAAGTACTTAAGGATGTTTTTGACCGCTGTCCAATGATCCACTCCTGGATCACTTTGATATCTGCTAGTTAGACTAACAGCATATGCGATGTCGGGTCTAGTACATAGCATGGCATACATTAGAGATCCTATGGCTGATGCATAGGGAGTCTTACTCATCCTTTCTCTATCTTCTGCCGATGTCGGACTTTGAGTTTTACTCAAGGTCGTATTGGGCAACATGGGCAAGAACCCTTTCTTGCTTTCTTCCATTCCAAACCTCTTTAGAACTTTGTCCAAATATGTACTCTGTGACAATGATATTTGGCGTTTCGATCTATCTCTATAAATCTTTATGCCTAATATGTAAGCTGCTTCGCCAAGATCCTTCATTGAAAAACTATTATTCAAATATTCTTTGACACTATTAAGAAGGTCTACATCATTCCCAATCAACAATATGTCATCCACATATAGTATTAAGAATGCTACAGAGCTCCCACTCACTTTCTTGTAAATACAAGCTTCTCCATAAGTTTGTATAAAACCAAAACTTTTGATTACCTTATCAAAACGTTGATTCCAACTTCGGGATGCTTGCTTCAATCCATAGATGGACCGTTGAAGTTTGCATACCTTGTTAACATCTTTAGGATTGACAAAACCTTTGGGTTGCATCATATACAACTCTTCATCAATATCTCCATTGAGGAATGCTGTTTTGACATCCATCTGCCATATCTCATAATCATAATATGCAGCGATTGCTAACATAATCCTCACAGACTTTAGCTTCGCTACCGGTGAGAAAGTCTCATCGTAGTCAACTCCTTGAATTTGTCGAAACCCTTTTGCGACAAGTCGAGCTTTATAGACAGTAACATTACCATCAGCATCTGTTTTCTTCTTGAAAATCCATTTGTTCTCGACAGCCTTTCGGCCATCTGGTAAGTCCACCAAAGTCCATACTTGGTTTTCGTACATGGATCCAATCTCGGATTTCATGGCTTCTTGCCATTTATTGGAATCTGGGCTCATCATCGCTTCCTCATATGTCTCGAGGTCATCGGTGTTGTCCACCAACATGACACTCATAACGGGATCATACCAATCTGGAGTGGTACGAGTTCTCGTTGACCTCTGAGGCTCTGTAGCAACTTCAACCGAAGTTTCATGATCACCATCATTAGCTCCCTCTCTAATTGGTGCAGGCACCACAGGAATTTCTTCCGGTGCTGCGCTACTCTCAATTTCGAGAGAAGGTTTGACAACCTCGTCGAGTTCTACTTTCCTTCCAGTCACTTCTTTCGAGAGAAATTCCTTCTCTAGAAAGGATCCATTCTTGGCAACGAAGATTTTGCCTTCGGATCTATGATAGAAGGTATACCCAATAGTTTCCTTCGGGTATCCTATGAAGACGCATTTTTCCGCTTTGGGTTCAAGCTTGTCCGGCTGTAACTTCTTTACATAGGCTCCGCATCCCCAAACTTTAAGGAACGACAATTTAGGTTTCTTCCCAAACCATAATTCATACGGTGTCGTTTCAACGGATTTAGATGGTGCCCTATTTAAAGTGAATGCGGCTGTTTCTAATGCATAACCCCAAAATGATAGCGGTAAATCTGTAAGTGACATCATAGAACGAACCATATCTAAGAGAGTTCGATTACGACGTTCGGACACACCATTACGCTGTGGTGTTCCCGGCGGTGTCAATTGTGAAAGTATTCCGCATTTCTTCAAATGCTCGCCAAACTCGTAACTTAGATATTCACCTCCACGATCAGAACGTAGAAATTTAATCTTCTTGTTACGTTGATTCTCTACCTCACTTTGAAACTCCTTAAACTTCTCGAAAGTTTCAGACTTATGTTTCATGAAATAGATATACCCATATCTACTCAAGTCATCCGTGAAGGTAAGAACATAACGATAACCACCGCGCGATGCTACACTCATTGGACCACACACATCGGTATGTATAATTTCCAATAAGTCCGTAGCTCGCTCCATCATACCAGAAAATGGAGTCTTAGTCATTTTTCCCATCAGACATGCTTTGCATCTTTCAAGTGATTCAAAATCAAGTGATTCAAGAAGTCCATCGGAATGGAGTTTCTTCATACGCTTCACTCCAATGTGACCAAGACGACAGTGCCACATATAGGTCGAATTATCGCTTGATTTCAAACGTTTAGCCTCAATGTTGTTGATATGTGTATTTCCACTATCGAGATTCAATAAGAATAGACCATCTATCAAAGGTGCATGTGCATAAAACATATTACTCATATAAATCGAACAACCATTATTCTCTGATTTAAACAAGTAACCGTCTCGCAATAAACAAGATCCCGATATAATGTTCATGCTTAACACAGGCACTAAATAACAATTATTTAAGTATAAAACTAATCCCGATGGTAGATGAAGGGGTAGCGTGCCGACCGCGATCACATCAACCTTTGATCGTTTCCCACGCGCATCGTCACCTCGTTCTTCGCTAGCTTCCGTTTATTCTGCAGCACCTGTTTCGAGTTACAAATATGAGCAACCGAACCAGTATCAAATACCCAGGCACTACTACGAGTACTAGTGAGATACACATCAATAACATGTATATCAGATATACCTTTCTTCTTGATGTTGCCGTTCTTCAAATCCGCCAAGTACTTTGGGCAATTCCGCTTCCAGTGACCTTCTCCCTTGCAGTAAAAGCACTCAGTATCAGGCTTAGGTCCAGCCTTGGTCTTCTTCGCCGGCGTGGTAACTTTCTTACCACCCTTCTTGAAGTGTCCCTTTTGCTTAGACTTGCCTTTCTTGAATTTGGTGGTCTTATTGACCAACAACACTTGGTGCTCTTTCTTAATCTCCACTTCTGCAGATTTCAACATGGCAAAGAGTTCTGGCAACGTCTTGTTCATGTTCTGCATGTTGTAGTTCATCACAAAGTTCTTGTAACTTGGTGGTAGTGATTGGAGGACACGGTAAATCCCCAAAGCATTAGGAATCACAATACCCAAGCTTTGAAGTTTGTTTGCGTGCCCAGACATCTTAAGCACATGCTCACTGACGGAGCTGCCCTCTTCCATCTTGCAGTTAAAGAACTTTTCAGAAGCTTCATAACTTTCAATTGCCGCATGAGTCTCAAAAATCAATTTGAGATCCTCGACAATATCATATGGGTCTGAATCCTCAAACCTTTTCTGAAGCTCCGATTCCAAACCATACAAGATAGCACACTGAACTATGGAGTACTGATTCTTCCGAGCGAGGTAAACATTCTTTACTTCATCGGGAGCATCATCTGCAGGTGGGTCACCCAGCGGTGCATCCAGCACATAGGTCAAATTACCAGCTGTGAGGACAATCCTCAAATTGCGGAACCAATCCGCGAAGTTGCTTCCATTGTTTTTCAACTTTTCTTTCTCTAGGAACGCATTAAAATTGATGGTAGGGGCTGCCATTGATCTACAACATATTTGCAATAGTTTAGACTAAGTTTATGACAAATTGAGTTCAATTTAATTAATGAAATTAAACTAGGTGAACTCCCACTCAAAACAATATCCCTCACATTGTTTTAGTGATCACACGAACCAAATCCACCATATCAACACCGATCATCACGAGAGTTGATATAGTTTCAATGGCGAACAATCGACATGTTCATCATATCTACTATATGATTCATGCTTTACCTTTCGGTGATCCGTGTTCCGAGACCATGTCTGTACATGCTAGGCTCGTCAAGATCAAACCTTAGTTTCTGCATGAGCAAATCTGGCTTGCTCACGTTGTATACACTTGCAGAATCTAGCACACCCGATCATCACGTGGTGCTTCGAAACAACAAGCTTTAGCAACGGTGCTAACTAAGGGAAAACACTTTATGATTTGAAATTGATGTGCATGAGGGATCATCTTATAATGCTACCGTCGTCTACTAAGCAATACAAGATGCATAAAGGATTAACATCACATGCAATTCAATATATATGTGATATGATATGGCCTTTCTTCTTTGTGCTTCCGATCTCCATCTTCAAGCACGAACATGATCTCCATCATCACCGGCATTGCATCAAGGTCAATGACGCTTCTTCATGGTTGTCGTCCACCGGCTTCAACTATTACAACTACTTTGAATAGACACGCGGGTCTTAACATAAATTAAAGACAACCATATGGCTCCTGCCGGTTGCCAACTTACAATAAGGAACATTGCATACATCAAATATAATCACAATCATGGCCATATCACATCACTGCACACCCCTGCAAAACAAAGTTAGACGCCTCTACTTTCTTTGCATATTTTACGTGGTTTGGGGCTTTCAATAAGTGTCGTTCTAACTTACGAACAAGAACCACAACATTGATACTAGCATTGTTGATCACCCGTTGTAAATTGGATCTTAACTATGCTAGGAGAAACAGGCACCCGCAAAGCCACTTATGCATTACAAGTTGCATGTCAAGCGTGGAGCAAGTCTCATGAACGATGTCATGTAAGGTTATCCCGGGCTGCTTCATCCCAACATACCGCAAGATGCAAAGTACACAAGAAGTAATCGACAATAAAAGCATCAACGCCCATAATGACCATTGTGTTCTACTCGTGCAACAGATCTACATATAGACACGGCTCTGATACCACTGTAGGGGTTCGTAGCATGGAAAACAAAATTTTCTATCGCATACAAACAAACAAGCCAAGATCTATCTACTAGATTGTAGCAACGAGTCGATGGAATAACTTACCCTCGAAGATTCCAAAGCGTTTAACGAGAGCGGATTCTCGTGGGTGATGTAGTCGTACTCTTCCCGATCTCAAGATCGTGTAGACGATCCTTCCGGCGCTGCGTTCCGGCAGCGCTCCCGCAGTCGGTCACACGTTCGGTACTCGACAAAGACCTTCCTCTCCCTTGTTCCAGCAGGCAGCGGAGGTTGTAGCACTCTCCTCGCGATTCCGGCAGCACAACGGCGTGGTACCGGAAGTAGAGGGGAAATCCCGCAGGGCTTCGCCTTAAGCCGGAGCGAGTATGGTGGATTATGAGAGAGGGCTATTAGTGGTCTAGAGATTAGACACACCAATTAGAAGGCTCTAAACTGCAGGCTAAAGCAATTAGAAGCTCTAAACCAAAATGGCTCTAAACCAGAGATTAGAGGTAGAAACTTGTGTGTCTAGAGGAGGAGGCCCTGCCCCTCCTTTTATAGGTGGGAGGCGCGGCCAGGGGAGGGGAGTCCCTCCCCAAGTCGGCCTTGGGTGGCGCGCCGGCTTGGGGAGGAGACTCCTCCCTCAAGTCGGTTCCCAACTCCTCTTGCTTGTTTCCCACAGTTTTTTGTTTTAGCCGTTTGACTTTCAAACTGGACATTTGACTTTTCTGTTTTAGGATTCAATTTAATCCTTTATTTGGGACAGCAAGAACACTTAGTACATGATGCAATCATTCCAATATGTAATGACACATTCATGTACCCCTCCCCCCTCCCGGAGTGCCGGACATTCCGGAACCTTCTAGAACATTCACCGGAATCATTTCCGAACTCCGAAACGGGACTTTCTTTATATGAATCTTATTCTCCGGACCATTCCGGATCACCTCGTGATATCCCGGATCCCATCCGAGACTCCGAACAACATTCGGTCTCTTTCTCATAATACCATAACTACTCAAAACAACATCGAATCCTTAAGTGTGTCTCCCTACGGTTCGTGAATTATGCGGACATGATCGAGACACTTCTCCGAACAATAACCAATAGAGGAATCTGGAAATTCATATGGCTCCCACATATTTCTACGATTACTTTGCGATCGAATGAACCACTTACATACGATACCAATTTCCCTTTGTCTCATGATATGTTACTTATCCGAGGTTATGATCGTCGGTATCTCTGCATACCTAGTTCAACCTCGTTACTGATAAGTACTCTTTTCTCGTTCCCGTGATATGTGATCCCTTGTGAGCCAGTCACATGCTTGCAAGCTAATTGGATGACATTTCACCGAGAGGGCCCAGAGAATATCTATCCGTCATATGGATGGACAAATCCCACTCTTGATCCATGTGTCTCAACCAATACTTTCCGAACACTCAATGCCACCTTTATAGCCACCCAGTTACGGTGTGGTGTTTGATGTCATCAAAGCATCCATCCGGTAAAGGTGATATGCATGATCTCATGGTCGAAGGAATTAGGTTACTATGTATCAGAAAGCATATAGCAATTGAACTATTGAAATGACTTGATCTTTATGCTACGCTTATCTATAGGAGTATGTCCACCATATCATTCTCCTAACGATATGATCTTGTTGTTGATAACATCTCAATGTTCATGATAGGGAAACCACAATCATTTATCAACCAACAAGCTAGTGAAGTATAGAGGCTATACTAGGGACTTCAAATTAAGTTTACAAATCACACAAGTATTAATGTTTCCCTGTTAATACTATTATAGCATGAATGTAAACATTTATCATAAAAACAAAGATATAATAATAACTACATTTATTATTGCCTCTAGGGCATATCTCCAACAGTCCTCCCCCAAGTCGACCTCCTTGGCCGGCGGGTGGAGGGAGAGGAACTCCTCCCCAAGTAGGTTTCCTACTCTCCCTCCACCAAGCAAAACTGCCATTTGACTTTTCAAATTGGCGTTTGACTTTTCAAACTAGGATTTGATTTATCCCTTTATTTTGCCCAGCCATGATACCTAGTACATGATGCAACCATTCCACATTGTCATGACACATTCATGTACCCTTCCCCTCCGGAGTGCCGGACCTTCCGGAACCTTCTAGAACATTCCCGATGAAAACACCGGAATCATTCCCCAACTCCGAAATAGGACTTTCCTTATATGAATCTTATTCTCCGGACCATTCCGGATCTCCTCTTTATATCCCGAATCCCATCTGAGACTCTGAACAACATTCGGTCTCTTACTCATCATTCCATAGCTACTCAACAACATCGAATCCTTAAGTGTGTCTCCCTAGGGTTCGTGAATTATACGGACATGATCGAGACACTTCTCCGAACAATAACCGAATCTGTAAATTCATATGGCTCCAACATATTTCTACGATTACTTTGCGGTCGAATGAACCACTTACATACGATACCAATTTCCCTTTGTCTCACGATAGTTTACTTATCCGAGGTTTTGATCGTCGGTATCTCTGCATACCTAGTTCAACCTCGTTACCGATAAGTACTCTTTTCTCGTTCCCGTGGTATGTGATCCCTTGTGAGCCAGTCACATGCTTGCAAGCTAATTGGATGACATTCCACCGAGAGGGCCCAGAGTATATCTATCTGTCATATGGATGGACAAATCCCACTCTTGATCCGTGTGTCTCAACTCATACTTTCCGAATACTCAATGCCACCTTTATAGCCACCCAGTTACGATGTGGTGTTTGATGTCATCAAAGCATCCTTCCGGTGACGGTGATTAGCATGATCTCATGGTCGAAGGAATTAGGTTACTATGTATCAGAAAGCTTATAGCAATTGAACTATAAAAAATGACTTGATCTTTATGCTACGCTTATCTATAGGAGTATGTCCACCATACCATTCTCCTAATGATATGATATTGTTATTAACAATATCTCAAATGTTCATGATCAAGAAACCATGATCATCTATTAATCAACAAGCTAGTATTATGAAGAGGCTTTACTAGGGACTCTAATTTAGTTTACAAATCACACAAGTATTAATGTTTCTGGTTAATACTGTTATAGCATGAATGTAAACATTTATCATAAACACAAAGATATAATAATAACTATATTTATTATTGCCTCTAGGACATATCTCCAACATTAAGAAATCGCAGTTTTCATTGCCCATGCACTGATATACTTCAGTTTTGGAATACTATGGTTTTGAAAAAGTGGAGCTTTCAAACGGAGCCCTAATCTCTACTATATAATTTATCTTGAGGTGGTTTTCGCACGACCAGATATTTTCGTCCGTCGTCCGTTCTTTCGGCCCTTGCACGGCAGAAGAGTCCGTCTCGAACTCGATTGATATTGTCATGCTTTGTATCGTAGCCACGCAATACTCTGGAGCAGCGCCGCAATCTAGGCATAGTAGGTGTTCCGCGTCCCCCGCAACTCACTCGGGCGGCGGCCGCTCCCCCTCCTTCTTGTTCATGGTGGCGCACACCACCCGAGTTCCTCTGCGGTGAAGTACAAATTGACCGAGTTCCTCGAGCCCTGCCTGAGGAGCCAGCGAGATCGTAGAAGCAGCAGTCCCGCAACCGCAGAGCATGCGGGGAGAGTCCTCTCCGTCTCCGCGCTCGCTAGCTCGGAGGGGATCTTATGGTCCGGTCGGCCGCTATGGAGGGGGAGGAGGTCAGCGGGGTGGACTGGGACAGCCTGGCCATCGGCGCGCTCGTCAGCACCACCGTCCTATACCCGCTCGACACCTGCAAGACCAAGTTCCAGGTCAGCGTGCAAACGGACCAGGGCGGACGCAAGTACAGGTCAGCGATTTCGTCCCTCCCCTCTCTTTCTCCTACATACCCGCAGGTGATCGCCGGTGCTGGCTGGATTGGGAGGGCATTCAGATCTGGGGGTTCTGGATTTTGCAGAGCCTACCGGTGATGGATCGTTCTTAAGGCCACGAGATAGATATAGCGCTAGATGTGGATGTGTTGATTTCCACTTACACTTACACTGTAGTTCAGTATCAGCACATGAATAGATTGTTTTACCCCATTAAGGTTCACAAGGAGTTCATTAGTCCAATGACTTCAGGTTGTAGATGAGGAGCTCTATGTTCAGTTCCCATCAAAGAGGAGTTAGATTAATTTGTGTACAAGCTCTAAAGATGGCACAATCAATCAAGGTTGCATAAGTTGTCAAGGTAAGTAGCCTAGCTAGAAAAGAAAGAAAGAATGAATGATCATACGTATGAAGGTGTTTCTTTGGCCAGTCACCTAGACCGAGCCCTGCAAAACATTCAGCGAAATCAGTACATCCTAGAAGATTTACTTTTACTTCCCCTAGTGTTTTTTGGCGAAGGATATTTCACTGCATACTTCTCTATCTCTACCATAACATTTGTTTTCCTCATTTACTATATTAAACTCCATTGCACAAACAAGCTTGCCTCAAATGAATTTTCAGGAACCTCTCGGATGTCTTTTGGGAAGCAATTTTGTCCATATACTAGGGCCTCAAGACAAAGAATATTCAGTCTTTAATTTCCCAGTTTGATTACTTTTATGGCTATAGCTATTTCAAAAAACTCTACCTAGAGAAGAGTGGATCTAAGGGTCGATGTCACAAGCCCCACTGCCATGGAATCCCTCTATGGACCGAGCAAGATGCCACGCCGGGTTGCTCGCCGCATGGCCAAGACGGGAGGTGAAGACACTAAGACAATGTTCGTTGCCACTCACCAAGCCGCATTCATGAACCTCAATAGCGAGCACGAGACGACAAAGTTTTTTCTTGTATTGCTTGATTGATTTACCTACTCCTCCTATCCTTCTTCGTGGTGCTTTATGTCCACGGCTAGCGATAATTGTAACACCCCCGGTCTCTCTGGACCGACGGTTGTCACTTCTGGCAGCTCAATAGGATCTCTAGACCAACCCCACAGACCAACACTAGTCTTTTCTGCGCACTTTGTCCTCACTCGTGCGCACCTGGTACCCACTTTCCGGTCGGTCACCCATCCTAGAATTACTCTAGGCCAAGCACGCTTTACCTTAGAGTTCTTTTCGAATGAGCTTCCGGAAAAGAAGTTACAACTTGTTGGTATAGGTTTCCTATCAATCCTATTGAGCCAATGCGCCAGGGTCTCACAATAATTGCCTTGAGGAGTAGCGCAATTGGATCTCATCTAACATATAATGTATGAATGCAAATATGCCCAAAGAATTTCTGCGTGCGATGGTCTTGGTTAACAGTGTTGCTCTTTTGATCCACTGTTGCTGCTCGTGAGTGATATAGTTGGTTGAATGGATGAATCTACAAACTCACTTTTCGTTAAGAATATTTGCTAGAATAAGTAGTTGAGTACCAGGACTACTGCAAGCAGTTAATTCACGTTTACTACCGTGCAAGGTTGCTCTTTCCATTCAATTTAATTATGAAGTTCTGCATTAGAAAGCGCTTGTGATTGTCATCGATCAGTACAGCACTCAGAGCCAGTATAGTGCTATTGCACAGAATGCTACGAATTTGAATGGAATTAAGCTACTTTGGAGTTTTTAGCTTGGATGTTTCAAACATCATCACCTGACTCTACGAGTGTGCTACAGACTGATGTGACTGATGTGTAGTTCTAACTCATTTTACAAAGTGACGACAGATTAACTAACTCATATCGCATTGAGTGTTGTGGACGGAATTCTCTAGAAAACTTTAGAGTCTGGTAGTAAGGTCGATAAAAATGAGGATGGTGTTGAGGGAGGTTCGCAACGAGGGAAGGAAGAACATCGTCAGATGCTCACAATAGTGTACTACAAATATAAGAGACACTACATCGGAAAGGTGCGAGGGACAAACTGGACATCCAGAACTCACATAAAGATACTTGCAACGTGAAGCCGTAGCATCGCACGGGCATTCAGCTAGTTAATACTATTAAATGGGAGTTGGTGACTTACTTTGGGGTCAAATATTGGGAGCATCATAGCCATCTAATGAAAATGTCAAACTTTGGGCACATTCGGACCGCACACTTACCACCAAACAACAGTTTAGAAAGTTTAAATCATGTTCATCAATACTTGGAAGAAAATTAACCACGATCATCAATACTACGAAGGAAATATTAGGAAGGAAACCAACCACATACGTTGGGAAGGGAATACTAGTAAGGTAGTACCATCTAATTTGGTCACTATTAATTCAAAAAACAATCACTGTCGCTCAGAAGGAAATCAATCATGCATGTCAACTCTGCATCCTAGAAGGCTAGAACCCATCACGTTCCGGAACATGGGGATCGACAGCTGATGCGTCGTGTGGCACGTCGGGGACCGCAACAGAGCGGGATAACAAGCGCGGCTGGTGTTTGGCGATGGTTGTGGAAGCAACAAGGGCCTCACCGTAGGCTGCAGCGTCCTGGTTCGATAAGTGTCATCGCCCGGTTCTTCGAGGCACCACGCCAAGGACTGTGCCGAGGATCAACACGAACTCGGTCCTGTCGACGATTGGGTCGCATGGGAGTTTGTGGATGGGGCCCATCATGGGGCGCAATCAAAAGATTTTGGTGTCGCCCGGCGCCGGTACTGCGGCTGGAATCGTGCGGTCGTGTTGTGGAAGACTGCGGTGACCCAGCATACCACTGCATGTGTAGTACACTATAGTCGTTGACATGACATCCACAGAACACCGTTTCGTAAATATCACATCTATCGGAGTGGTACAACAGAAAAATTGCGGGTCCATATTACAAACATACATACATTATTATTATTACAATACCAGAAGTTCAAGACTTCAAAAATATTCAACTTACAAACCAAAATATAAAGTGTTTCAGCGGAATTTAAAAGTAACAACTCCAACTAAGAGTTGAGCTCAGCAGCTTATTCTATATGGTTCATGCTGCTCAGCTCTGTCGGTTACTATTAACTAGAGCAACTAGGTTGACTCTGCCATCTACTCCATAGCAGATTTCGTAATCCACTCCTTCAACACCTCCTGACAGGTCAGACTCCTCGTAGAACACATATTCTTGGCATTCTACTACATACATAGGAGTATCTTCGGGATCTTCAGAGTCTAAGCAAGGGATCAAAGGAAAGGGTGAGTAACAGTGTTACCCAGCAAGTTCATTATATGCAAGGTGGGAAGTTTGATGATCTATCTACCACCTCGGACTATAAGTCCTTGGCACTATGCAGTTTTTGTAAATCTTTCTTCAAAAATTGATTTTATTATGAAAATCTATGACCATCAGCCTTTACTGGTTGACCAGAACTTTCATGGAGTTCCTTTCCTGCCGCGTTCGTAGCTCCTTCCCGGAACAGGGAGTAACAAGTTATAATTCTTACACTCTGAAGAGGTGCGTTACTTTACCCATGAGAGATCAACTCCTTATTGCACAACCGGGCGTACTTTCCCGTCCACAATTCCATGATGTGGGGCTCAGTAGGTGATCCAAGCCAATCACTGCCCTATTCGCGACCTCGCATGCCTCCTTGGTGTACACCATGCCCACCCATTGAATTACGACAATGGTTTATATAGACCGTTAGATGCCAGAACCATCGTGGGACAATGAGGGTTCCCACCCATATGTTGCATATCCTCTACGAATTACCAATTAATATGCACGCTATGAGTGATAATAGCCACGACCTGCACATCTGGCTACATGCGAGAGAAAGAAGATACAGTTGACTTCTATGTCCCGTTCCAAATCTCATGGTTAACGCGTGATATATGGCGCTAGAATCACCGATATCATGGGTTGTTAAGTCCCTAATTGATCATCATTGTTGCAAATAGAACCTAAGTTCTATTGCTCCATTATATCATCACTTAGGATGATACCTATGATTTATTTGTTTGAGAAAATAATATTTTTTTCTCCGGAACATAGATCAAATACTTTGATAAAGACTCTTCAAAGGACATGAGCAAGTGATGAACTTGCCTTGTGATTGCAAGGTAGTGAAGTCGGATGCTTGCATTGGACCTTGAGCTTCTATATCTACAAAACATCATTATTTCCCGGTAAGGACAATATTTAAAGAGGCAAAATGATTATGCAAAGTAATATAATACATTATTTATTTTTGTGTGTTCTACCCATTATTTTAGTTACAAAAATTCCTTGAAAATTATATTTTTATTTTATTTTTATTTATTTAATAATTCTTTTAAGGATTAACATTTAAATGAAGAATTTATTTTTATGATACTAAACATTTATTTAGTATTTTTATAAAATACTACAATATTAATATATAATAAAAGTGTTTTTTATTTTTTTTATCTTCTTTCTTTAATTTTATAAAATTCCATAAGTAATACATATATTATAAAATTCTTGATAAAAAATTATATGCATAAAAATTTATTTCTTAATTTATTTAGATAGATTGGATTATTATGAATCCAAAAATATTTTATTTATAATTTTTAGATTTTTATTTTATTTTCTAGAACTTATTTAAATTTAGGGGTATCTTGGTCTTTTCTTAATTATTAAAACTTCTTTTAAGTTTTTGGGTTGGCTCTGTTGGGCTTATTGGGTCGTTTTGGCCCAAGTGACCATAACCAAAAGGCTTCCCGGAGGGCTGGCCCGCTCAGCCCACTCTCCTTGTCCTTCTCTCTCGTCCTCATATTCTCTCCCCCTCGACCCCGTGGGGTGCTGGCGCCGCCGTCGGGCGATGCTCGCCGTCGTGGCCCTTCTTGGCCGCTGCCGTGGTGCAGGGCGAGGTTGTCGACTATGCTGGTTCATCTCCTCCGCCTTGATTTGACTTTGGAGCTCTCCTATGGCTATGCTAGCCCCGTTCCCAAACCCTAGGGTTTGGGGATGGTGCTGCTACTGCCGCTGCTGACCCTCGTGTGGTGGTGTGCGGTGTTCGTGTGTTGCTGTGGCCGCCGCCATGGCTGGTGCGGGTTGCAGCGCCCTCTGGGTGCTCCCCGTGCCACCGCGAGCACGTCGGCCCTTCTGCTTCCTCTTCAATTCGTCAGCGAGGACCCCGAGTGAGTTGTGCCTCTGTGGATTCTAGTTCATCTTGTTACCTCGAGTCCCTTTGTGTGTATCTAGTGGCCAATCTTTGTTCTGTGCTTGTATTGCTACTAGGGTTCACCTCTGGTTCTTGTAAGATGATACTATGGTCTGGTCATGATGCTTAGTGAGAATTTGTGTGCTCTGCACTTTGGTGCTTGTGGTCATCCTTTGATTAAGTGTTGTTGGTGGTGGTCTGAGGCTAATGTTGGATCAAATGCTAGTGTTTCACTAGCCGAATGCCCGTGCGATGCTACGGCTTCATGTTGCAAGTATATTTATGTGAGTTCTGGATGTCCAGTTTGTACCTCGCACCTTTCCGATGCAGTGTCTCTTCTATTTGTAGTACACTATTGTGAGCATCTGACGATGTTCTTTCTTCCCTCATTCCAAACCTCCCTCAACACCATCCTCATTTTTATTGATCTTACTACCGGACTCTAAAGTTTTCTAGAGACTTCCATCCACAACACTCAATGCGATCTGAGTTAGTTAATCTGTCGTCACTTCCTAAAACGAGTTAGACCTACACATCAGTCACATCAGTCTGTAGCACACTTGTAGAGTCAGGTGATGATGTTTGAAATATCCAAGCTAAAAACTCAAAAGTAGCTTAATTCCATTCAAACTCGTAGCATTCTGTGCAATAGAACTATACTGGCTCTGAGTGTTGTACTGATAGATGACAATCACAAGCGCTTTTTAATACAGAACTTCATAATTAAATTGAATGGAAAGAGCAACCTTGCACAGCAGTAGACGTGAATTAACTACTTGCAGTAGTCCTGATACTCAACTACTTATTCTAGCAAATCTCCTTATCAAAAAGTGAGTTTGTAGATTCATCCATTCAACCAATTATATCACTCACGAGCAGCAACAATGGATCAAAAGAGCAACACTGTTAACCAAGACCATCGCACGCAGAAATTCTTTGGGCATATTTGCATTCATACATTATATGTTAGCTGAAATCCAATTGCGCTACTCCTCAAGGCAATTATCGCTAGCCGTGGACATAAAGCACCGCGAAGAAGGATAAGAGGAGTAGGGAAATCAATCAAGCAATATAGGGAAAAAACATTGTCATCTCATGCTCGCTACTGAGGTTCATGAATGCGGCTTGGCGAGTGGCAACGAACATGGTCTCAGTGTCTTCACCTCTTGTCTTGGCCATGCGGCGAGCAACCCGGTGTGGCATCGTGCTCGGTCCAGAGAGGGATTCCATGGCAGTGGGTCTTGTGAAGTCGGCCCTTAGATCCACTCTTCTCTAGGTAGAGTTTTTTGAAATAGCTATAGCCATAAAAGTAATCGAACTGCAAAATGAAAGACTGAATATTCTTTGTCTTGAGGCCCTGGTATATGGACAAAATTGCTTCTTCTTAATTGCTTCCCAAAAGATATCTGAAAGGTTCCTGAAAAGTCATTTGAGGCAAGCTTGTTTGTTCAATGGAGTTTAATATGGTAGATGAGAAAAACAAATGCTATGGTAGAGATAGAAGAGAATGCAGTGAAATCTCTTTCACCAAAAAACACAAGGGGATGTAAAAGTAAATCTTCTAGGATGTACTAATTGAATGTTTTGCAGGGCTTGGTCTAGGTGATTGGCCAAAGAAACACTTTCATACGTATTATCATTCATTCTTTCTTTTCTGGCTAGGCTACTTACCTTGACAACTTATGCAACCTTGATTGATTGCGCTATCTTTAGAGCTTGTACACAAATTAATCTAACTCCTCTTTGATGAGAACTGAACATAGAGCTCCTCATTTACAACTTGCAGTCGCTCGACTAATGAACTCCTTGTGAACCTTAATGGGGTAAAACAATTTATTCATGTGCTGATACTGAACTACAGTGTAAGTGTAAGTGGAAATCAACACATCCACCTCTAGCGCTATATCTATCTCGTGGCCCTGAGAACGATCCATCACCGATAGGCTCTGCAAAATCCAGAACCCCCAGATCTGAATGCCCTCCTAATCCAGCCAGCACCGACGATCACCTACGGGGATGCAGGAGAAAGAGAGGGGAGGGACGGAATCGATGACCTGTACTTGCGTCCGCCCTGGTCCGTCTGCACGCCGGCCTGGAACTTGGTCTTGCAGGTGTCGAGCGGGTATAGGACGGTGGTGCTGACGAGCGCGCCGATGGCCAGGCTGTCCCAGTCCACCCCGCTGACCTCCTCCCCCTCCATAGCGGCCGGCCGGACCACGAGATCTCCTCCGAGCTAGCGAGCGTGGAGACGGAGAGGACTCTCCCCGCGCGCTCTGCGGTTGCGGGACGGCTGCTTCTACGATCTCGCTGGCTCGTCAGGCAGGGCCAGAGGAACTTGGTCAATTTGTACTTCACCGCAGAGGACTCGGGTGGTGTGCGCCGCCATGAACAAGAAGGAGGGGGAGCGGCCGTCGCCCGAGTGAGTTGCGGGGGAGGCGGAACACCAACTATGCCTAGATTGTGACGCTGCTCCAGAGTATTGCGTGGCTACGATACGAAGCACGCCAATATCAATCGAGTTCGAGACGGACTCTTCTTCCGTGCGAGGGCCGGAAGAACGGACGACGGACGAAAATATCTGGTCGTACGAAAACCACCTCAAGAGAAATTATATATTAGATATTAGGGCTCCGTTTGAAAGCTCCACTTTTTCAAAACCATATTATTCCAAAATTGAAGTATATCAGTGCACGGTAAATGAATACTGCGATTTCTTAATACTGTGGTATTTCTCAATTTTAGCAAAAACTATAAGGCATTTGGAAAGTGCTATTTTAGTGCCCTTTCACCGGTTGTTAAGATGCATGTATGATCACTATTGATATATAGATGGATGGTTATTGAGTGAATGCTCACGCTAAATGCTTTATCTTCAACTAATTAAGACACCTATGAATCATCACTTTTGCTTCGTTATCCCCTCATTTTCTAACTCTGACAAACAAAACTTGATACCGATTCGTTTTGAAGACCGTACGAACCTAACAGAAGCCCCTATGGTCCTCTTAGATTATACTCACCATACACGTGTACTCACGTGCCCGCGAGAAGCGGAAATCAGGAGGTATATAGCAGCAGGAACAAAAATTTAAAACGCGGCATGCAAAGATGTAGATCACGATAACGGAAGGTAAGATCAAACGGTTGGAACATGGAGTATATCATGCTCAGTAACTACACATATACGGAGGTATACATGACCTGGATATAGGTTTCGACGAATTTAAGAGAAATTGGCTCATGCAAAATTAATTTTGGAGGAGGGACACCGAAGTACACCTCATGAATCATGCTTTTAATCAACACCGACCTTATAGGTCAAATACTGATGCTTCTACTATCATGGCAAATAATACTGCTTCTACTTGAGAATATACATATATGTCGGTCAATCATGCCATAGATTTGGGCAAGAATAGAGATGAACTTGGGCGCCGCTGCTCAGGTGCTAGGCGTCGTAGGCAAAATGATAGGACCGAGCAGATGCGTTTTGCGAGCGTTTCTCTTTTTAGGATAAAAGAGGTCTCACCCAAAGTTTCTAATACGGCAATAATACTGTAGTTTTGCTAACACTTCAGTTTCCAAAAACACAATATTCGATGGACCTAAACTCATTGAAGTATTTAATACTTCATTTTTTTAGAAACTAAAGTATACTCAGAATACTTAAAAAAATTGAGCTCCCAAACGGAGCCTAGTGGATCCGTATTTAATGGGGCTACTGCATCTTGATATACTAACACGCGAGAAAACTGACGCGTAATTGTGGCGATTTGTTCCTTCTTTTATTGGCTGATTGTGGCAATACTTAATATAGGTACTAAATAAATAATATGCTTTCGTAATTGCTGGTTATCAAAGTTTTTGATAGGGGTGGAGGGAACCGGGCGTGATCTTATGGGTGTTTAACAAGATTGTTTGAGGGTGATTTTGATGTCCAGATCTTTCCAATGTGTAACGCCCCCGAATCGGGTCTATGCAGATCTCAGCATTTCCCGCCAAAATCCGCATAGAAGCGATTCAAAGACGCCCACCAGACACTTTCGTTTGGGTGGGATATGAATACAAGTAGTTACATCACAGTAGTTTACAACAGAGTTCACAAGAACTTATATATACAACAACGACACAATGAGTCAAGAATACAAATGATACAAATCATAAAGAAAGCCAAATAGTATCCGAGTACGGACAAGATTCAAATGGGACTAAGAGTCCTGAAGAATAACCAAGCGGTGTCCATAACCCTGCCCAGGCCAAGCCGGAAGGATAACCTTGCTAACGTCGTCGATCACATACCTGTCAAGCCAGAAGGGTGCCGACAAAGGGCAAAGGAAAACAGAAAGAGAGCGGTCAGTACTGAGGCCAGTACACAGCGAGACTAGAATTCGGCGGTCCTCGTCTACATAGGTATGGTGGGCTCAGCGGCAGAAAAGCTTGCACTATCTAACTTATAGAGACACGCTACAACTTCAGCTATTAGAGCGAGATAAGAGAGCGTTATGCGGTAACAACAATATAACACCAAACATAACCCATCCGAAGATTTCCCCCTCGAAGACCAGGCGAGGAAGTCCCCTTGCGGAACACACACAGTGACAATTTTAGTTGAGCAGGTGTATAGTTGATAAGCCTAATTACTAGTCATATTATTAAAGAGGCAAATCATTAGTGGCGTTATCTATGATCATGACACTGTACTCCTGAGACGCCCATAACCGTGGACACACGGCTTCTCGAAAAGATTTACCCTGTAGGGATGCACTACTGTACCCAAACGCATGCTCAACCCTTCAAGCAACATATCACGTGTGCCTTCCGAATCTCACAACAAGAACTGTCCCTTAACTACGCGCATATCCAGAGGCATCACCTACTGTGTTTTACCCACACAAGAGATACAGCTGATTCTCTAGGTGGCACAACGTTTGAGTCTACGGTCGAGCGATGATCAGAAGATAACTTGTAGAGCTCCATCCCACCTCCGGCACGATATCCCGATTTTATGCAATGCAAGCCATGGAAGTCCACCAAAATCATATCACAACTTAACCCATGTCCGAGGACATATTATGCGTATGCACCAAATGTAAAACCAATTTTGTAACCCTCTGGATATACGAATAGCGCCGGTAGTTGAGGGGGGATCCCAGAGGCCCCCACGTTTGGTTAGCGCGATCAACTCAGAACTGGTATCGTAGAACGAACTGGTCCTAGGTCGGCTCAAGCAGTTCCCAAAGGTGGTTCCTGCCGGGGCCTTATCATTAGGTGAAACCATAACCAACAATATCAGATTAATTATCTTATCACCAACCATATCCAAGTATCATGTTTCACCTGTATGAGAGCGATACTAAGCATGCATACGACTCGCAAGAACAAAGCTAGCTAATCAAACAAGGCAATAGGATAAGCAAGGAAATATAGTGGATCAGGTAAATAAAGGGACGATACTATAGCATCGACAATAAAAATAGCAATAGATCAAAGGAAGGAAGTAAAGACTATAAATGCAAAATGGGTATAAGGGGAAGAATGCTCGCCAGTGAGACAAAGTCGATAACCGAAGGCTTGTCGTATCTCGCATCGGCTCATCGTCCTATCCGATGAAGAAGCAAAGCACTAGAAAGAACACCCGGTGCAATATTTAATACTAGTGCGGAAGATCCAGCATGCTTATGATATGATGCATGGCATGCCAATATGCGGCCTAACTTAGCAATGTTAAGCGGAATCGGGATTCTGACATTTATTATTAGGTTCAAGTTATTAACTACCCCGCAATTTAAATGTTGATTAGCAAGGCAAAAGCATGGCATGTGTGAGCTACACAAATTTAAATAGAGCCAATGTTAGACTAGATTCGCCCGCATATGGACTTCATATTTAATTTAGGTGAATCGGCATAAGGCCCCCAAACCACACAAGATGTATGCAATATGGATGAATTAATATGCAACAAGTTATATTATATTTATCAAAATAGGGTATCGGGATGGGGTCACACATCTCGGTTCGGAGAACTTGGGGTTCGCCGAGGGTTCGGGTTCGACTTCGAACTCCAGAAAAGGTCTTCGGGGTCCATGAAGGAGATCTTATCGATCCGGCGCCACCGCCTCCGGTGTTCGTGTTGGAGTTCTTGTTGTCCGTCTTTTGTCGGTGTCAAACTCCGAGGGTCGTCGCCAATTGTTTGTCGAGGTAGATCTTGTCAGTGTAGAAGATTGGAGTTAGACGATGTGGGGATCCAAGATCACACATTGGCTTGAACAACGTAGACAGTTTTGGTTACCAGGCAGCGACACTATAAGAAATTAACAGAAATGTTACACGGAGCCAAACAACAACGATCTCAGGCCGAGGCGGGTCTGGCAGGTCAAGGATACGATGCAATAACAGGGCCAGGGTGCGCTGAGGCGAGGTGCCGCCGAGCGGCGCGCTCGCAGGCAGACGGAGGAAGACCCGTGCAGGGCCGAGCTTGGGGCGAAGGAGAGGGCCGCGATGGCGGTGCAGGACGATGGTGAGAGGGAGCGGTCGACGCGCGCTCGCGGCCAGGCTCAGGTTAGGCAACGGCCAGGCCTGCGCAGGGAGGGAGAAGAGGAGGTCGGGGTCGAGCTTGACAGTGGCGCCAGTTGCGCGTGCTGCGACGGCGACAACAGAACGGCATCGGGGCGAGGGGATCCGAGCTTCAGCGGGAGGAGGAGGGCGATGGCGGCCGCTCGAAGAGGAGAGACCGCCGGGGCGCGGGGTCGGCAGGGCGCTGGCGGCGGGCTCGGGAGTGGGAGGTTGGGGATGGGGAAAGGGAGGAGAGAGGCGCGGGCTTCGATCGGGATTGGGATGGGACTCGCGTGGGGTGCGTGACCGGTGTGCGTGCGTTTCCTGCGTCCATCGAGTCGTGTCCGCGTGCGTGCGTTACCTGGGTGTGGGGTGCGTGTGTGCAAGTGTGGCGTGTCAGGTTTTGCTGGGTGTGTGTGGTGTGCCGCTGGGTTCTGGGTGTGTGTTGGGCCAGGTGGTGTGTGTGTTGCTGTTGGGGTCGCGTGAGTGCGTGCGTGTGTTGTGTTTTGTGGCCGGCGGCGCCCGGGTGTGGTGTTAGGATTAGATCTAGGGTTTGGGTTTGTCTAGGATTTGGGGAGAAAAGAGGGAATAGATTATTTATCTAGTCCAAAGTAGACTAGACGAGGCTAGTTTTGGGCCAAAATTTTAGACGGGCCTTTAGCCTAATTTTATTTTAGTCAAATAAGAAAAGCTTTTGTTGCGATAAATATTATTTCTTTTAATTTTAGAATAAGAACGACATACGGGTTTAATAAAACCACATGGATATTTAGTAAAACAAAATATGGTTTGATAAAATAATTTTACGAATAAAACACACATGATGATCTCATGATGATGCATAAAATAAAACAACAATCAATTTCTAATTTTTAATATTTTTCAGGCATTACAACTCGACACCACTAACAAGGATCGCGTCCCGAGATCCAAACAAAGACACCGGGGGAAGGGGGTTGATGATCGGACCTTCTTGCGTCAGGATCATGGTCACGACACCACTAACAAGAATTGTTGCTCCATCTTAAAATTGTCGACACCATCAACAAAGGGTTGTTTTTCGCGTTCTTGGAGTGAACACTCCGGAGAAGCAAATTCGAAAGTAAAGGTCTCAAAGGTAAGGCCACATTTAACTTCCATGGAAGGAGTATAAGTCACATGGACCCACCAAAGCATTACCCTGCACAAGAATAGGAGAATTATGTAACCAAAATTCAGAATTTTAGACTGAGGGTCTTAACGGTCGGTATTAACAAAGATTCAGGAAGACAACGTCGTCGCAGAAGTTGCAGAACATCGAGAAATATTTGAAAAGTGATCAGATAGGATGAAATCCAGATGTAGCACCACCGTTACAAAAGAAGGGAAGCGGAACCCTAAAGGTACAACGGAAAACCCATCCACGAGAATCCTATACTTGAGCAAGGTAAGAGAGAAGATTAAAACACGCAATGATAAGAAGAAAAAGAATGGAGGTAAGGAGTAAAATCAGAGCTAATCAGATCTATCCAACGCATTTGTAGTAAAATAGTTTTGACACTAAACATCGGCCATTGGCAAGGTTGACCTACAGGCTGGACTAGTGGGGTATCGTAAACCTTTGCTCTGATACCACTTGTAACGCCCCCGAATCGGGTCTATGCAGATCTCAGCATTTCCCGCCAAAATCCGCATAGAAGCGATTCAAAGACGCCCACTAGACACTTTCGTGTGGGTGGGATATGAATACAAGTAGTTACATCACAATAGTTTACAACAGAGTTCACAAGAACTTATATATACAACAACGACTCAATGAGTCAAGAATACAAATGGTACAAATCATAAAGAAAGCCAAATAGTATCCGAGTACGGACAAGATTCAAATGGGACTAAGAGTCCTGAAGAATAACCAAGCGGTGTCCATAACCCTGCCCAGGCCAAGCCGGAAGGATAACCTTGCTAACGTCGTCGATCACATACCTGTCAAGCCAGAAGGGTGCCGGCAAAGGGCAAAGGAAAATAGAAAGAGAGCGGTCAGTACTGAGGCCAGTACACGGCGAGACTAGAATTCGGCGGTCCTCGCCTACATAGGTATGGTGGGCTCAGCGGCAGAAAAACTTGCACTATCTAACTTATAGAGACACGCTACAACTTCGGCTATTAGAGCGAGATAAGAGAGCGTTATGCGGTAAAAAAAATATAACACCAAACATAACCCATCCAAAGATTTCCCTCTCGAAGACCAGTCGAGGAAGTCCCCTTGCGGAACATGCACAGTGGCAATTTTAGTTGAGTAGGTGTATAGTTGATAAGGCTAATTACTAGTCATATTATTAAAGAGGCAAATCATTAGTGGCGTTATCTATGATCATGACACTGTACTCCTGAGGCGGCCATAACCGTGGACACACGGCTTCTCGAAAAGATTTACCCTGCAGGGGTGCACTACTGTACCCAAACGCATGCTCAACCCTTCAGGCAACATATCACGCGTGCCTTCCGAATCTCACAACAAGAACTGTCCCTTAACTACGCGCATATCCAGAGGCATCACCTACTGTGTTTTACCCACACAAGAGATACAGCTGATTCTCCAGGTGGCACAACGTTTGAGTCTACGGCCGGGCGATGATCGGAAGATAACTTGTAGAGCTCCATCCCACGTCCGGCACGATATCCCGATTTTATGCAATGCAAGCCATGACAGTCCACCAAAATCATATCACAACTCAACCCATGTCCGAGGACATATTATGCATATGCACCAAATGGAAAACCAATTTTGTAACCCTCTGGAAATACGAATAGCGCCGATAGTTGAGGGGGGATCCCAAAGGCCCCCACGTTTGGTTAGCACGATCAACTTAGAACTGGTATCGTAGAACGAACGGGTCCTAGGTCGGCTCAAGCAGTTCCCAAAGGTGGTCCCTGCCGGGGCCTTATCATTAGGTGAAACCATAACCAACAATATTAGATTAATTATCTTATCACCAACCATATCCAAGTATCATGTTTCACCTGTATGAGAGCGATACTAAGCATGCATACGACTCGCAAGGACAAAGCTAGCTAATCAAACAAGGCAATAGGATAACCAAGGCAATATAGTGGATCAGGTAAATAAAGGGACGGTACTATAGCATCGACAATAAAGATAACAATAGATCAAAGGAAGGAAGTAAAGACTATAAATGCAAAATGGGTAGAAGGGGAAGAATGCTCGCCTGTGAGACAAAGTCGATAACCGAAGGCTTGTTGTATCTCGCATCGGCTCATCGTCCTATCCGATTAAAAAGCAAAGCACTAGAAAGAACACCCGGTGCAATATTTAATACTAGTGCGGAAGATCTAGCATGCTTATGATATGATGCATGGCATGCCAATATGCGGCCTAACTTAGCAATGTTAAGCGGAATCGGGATTCCGACATTTATTATTAGGTTCAAGTTATTTAACTACCCCGCAATTTAAATGTTGATTAGCAAGGCAAAATCATGGCATGTGTGAGCTACACAAATTTAAATAGAGCCAATGTTAGACTAGATTCTCCCGCATATGGGCTTCATATTTAATTTAGGTGAATCGGCATAAGGCCCCCAAACCACACAAGATGTATGCAATATGGATGAATTAATATGCAACAATTTATATTATATTTATGAAAATAGGGTATCGGGATGGGGTCACACATCTCGGTTCGGAGAACTTGGGGTTCGCCGAGGGTTCGGGTTCGACTTCGGACTCCAGAAAAGGTCTTCGGGGTCCATGAAGGAGATCTTATCGATCCGGCGCCACCGCCTCCGGTGTTCGTGTTGGAGTTCTTGGTGTCCGTCTTTTGTCGGTGTCAAACGCCGAGGGTCGTCACCAATTGTTTGTCGAGGTAGATCTTGTCAGTGTAGAAGATTGGAGTTAGACGATGTGGGGATCCAAGATCACACATTGACTTGAACAACGTAGACAGTTTTGGTTACCAGGCAGCGACACTATAAGAAATAACAGAAGTGCTACACGGAGCCAAACAACAACGATCTCAGGCTGAGGCGGGTCTGGCAGGTCAAGGATACGATGCAATAACAGGGCCAGGGTGCGCTGAGGCGAGGTGCCGCCAGGCGGTGCGCTCGCAGGCAGACAGAGGAAGACCCGGGCGGGGCCGAGATTGGGGCGAAGGAGAGGGCCGCGATGGCGGTGCAGGACGATGGCGAGAGGGAGCAGTTGACGCGCGCTCGCGGCCATGCTCAGGGTAGGCGACGGCCAGGCCTGCGCGGGGAGGGAGAAGAGGAGGTCGGGGTCGAGCTTGACAGTGGCGGCAGTTGCGCGTGCTGCGACGGTGACAACAGAACGACGCCAGGGCGAGGGGATCCGAGCTTCAGCGGGAGGAGGAGGGCGATGGCGGCCGCTCGAAGAGGAGAGACCGCCGGGGCGCGGGGTCGGCAGGGCGCTGGCGGCGGGCTCGGGAGTGGGAGGTTGGGGATGAGGAAAGGGAGGAGAGAGGCACGGGCTTCGATCAGGATTGGGATGGGACTCGCGTGGGGTGCGTGACCGGTGTGCGAGCGTTTCCTGCGTCCATCGAGTCATGTCCGCGTGCGTGCGTTACCTGGGTGTGGGGTGTGTGTGTGCAAGTGTGGCGTGTCAGGTTTTGCTGGGTGTGTGTGGTGTGCCGCTGGGTTATGGGTGTGTGTTGGGCCAGGTGGTGTGTGTGTTGCTGCGTGTGTTGTGTTTTGTGGCCGGCGGCGCCCGGGTGTGGTGTTAGGATTAGATCTAGGGTTTGGGTTAGTCTGGGATTTGAGGAGAAAAGAGGGAATAGATTATTTATCTGGTCCAAAGTAGACTAGACGAGCCTAGTTTTGGGCCAAAATTTTAGACGGGCCTTTAGCCTAATTTTATTTTAGTCAAATAAGAAAAGCTTTTGTTGCGAGAAATATTATTTCTTTTAATTTTAGAATAAGAACGAGAGACAGGTTTAATAAACCACATGGATATTTAGTAAAACAAAATATGGTTTGATAAAATAATTTTACGAATAAAACATGCATGATGATGTCATGATGATGCATAAAATAAAACAACAATTAATTTCTAATTTTTAATATTTTTCGGGCATTACACAATGTTTGATGGCCAAAGTGAGCCACCAACTCCCATTTAATAGTAAAGATAGTGTTGCCTCTGGTTGATACTATGGTGGCTTAGTGTGTTCATCTGTTATACTGACAGTAACCTTGTCAGTGGTGATTCCACTGAATTAATATTTATTGACTTGCATGTTTATCCTTAGTCTGAACCTTTCAATAGAATCTGATGATTCTAGAAAATGAATGGATATATGTTGTCTGATCTCTGAGCATGGTCTCAAAGAAATGATTTGCTAATGGATTTATAAAAACTGGTCTATCTCGTTGTCTTAGTAGTAAGATCAATGCTTATGAAACCTTCTTAGAATGGTACATAAGTAGATCTTGTTGCTGGCTTTACTTATGGTCTTTTCTGGAATTTGATAGATGCTTATAAATAAGTTGGAAAGCTTATTGTTTGATCATGCCTATGATGCTGGTCTGAGGCTCTAGGATCTAAAGTCCTAGTTGGTTAAGTGAATGGTTTGTTTGTAACTTATAAGATTAGAGGTGCTACTCCCTCTAGGAGATGTGCCCTGGTCTGGTAAGAACAAGTGATAGATTATTTAAGTTGCATGTGTTAACACCAAATTTGCGAGGCTGGTCTGAGAAATTGGTGTTTTTTGGCTAGGTTTGATTTCTGATCTTTATACTCAAAATCTCTAGGATAGATTCACCTCACGAGGGTGATTATTGAGAGGTTGTTTCATGAAACAACACATGTTCCTGTCTAGATAATATGAATAGATCATGTGATGGTTTTATGATACTCACCATAAAACTGATGATTGTTGTGGTTTGTGGTGATGTTGATGTTGCTGATTGGATCCTGTCCTTCACCTCTGATGATGTTCTTGTTTCCCTTGAGTTCTTGTGCTTGGCCTTGATCTAGCCTGCTCCTCCTAGCTCATGTGGCTTGGCCTTGCTATCCACCTGATTCTTCCCCTCCTTATGTCACCATCTGGTGATGTTTGGTTGATCTGTGGTGGTGCTTATGTTTGGCTGGTTTGATTGGCTTGGCTATGGCTAAGCTGCTGGTTCTGATGTAGTATGAGCAAAGAAATGGTGCACTTGTGCTTGCCCACGGCTGTGTTGAGATCTTTTGCTTGTGTAGGCAGTTGTGGCTGTGTGGACATCACATCCATACATTTAGTTGTGTGAGATGCTTGTGTGTCTGTTGTACTATTGTGGATATGCTCAGGGAAATGTTCTACCTTTTTATCTGGTTACCATTTATCTGCCTGGTGAAACTTTCCCCTCTTACTGATTGGAATCATTTGACTTATGGCTTATTTATTATGAAAGTTTTAATTATTTCATATTGGTGAAACTTGCCCCTAAAGATTTACTCAATGATGTAAAATGGAACAGTGCATCTCACCGTTCTCTACTAAGAGTAAAAATTAATAACTTAACCTTTATTTTTATTTTGTTTTGTTTTTTGTTTTGCAGGTACAAGATTTGAAGATTCAAGAGTAGTGTAGATTTCTTTTAGACGGATATAGATCTTGTAATGTTTATTTTATTCTTTTGTAAGGAATATTGTAATAATTCTCAGTATGTAAATATTCGTCCTTTTGTAATTTCACTATTGTAAGAATTCTTTATTGTCTTAATATATTACTGTTTTGTAACTTATTAATGAAATGAATATATGAAATAAATAATCATTTGTTTGATTACAATTCTTATTTAGAGTTTCTGTTTATTATTTATTGTTTCTTGATTAAATATTATTATTAAATCTTAATTCTAAATATAAACTCACATTTCAAATTTGAATTCAAATTTACCCAAACACATTGTTTCATAAAGGCCATGTCAAAATTTATAACGATCACTCTCTAGAGATATTCCTATACCTAGAGAGTGAAAGAAACTTTGATCCCTTTAAATTTTTATTTGGCAAAAAATTTACCCACAATTTTGCAGATAAATGCATGTATGCACAAATGCCTAAATCTACTCTTCGTTAGTTCCTAAATATTGGGATGTTATAGAGACGAGGCGCGAGGTGTTGTGGCTGTGAGAGACTAGGTGGATGGATGAGCAGCGGGAAGGGAGAGTGGGTGGTTGGGCGGACTGAAGGCGTGGAACAGCGGCCGGTGGTGATAGACCGTTCGCGACCCTGGGAGAATTGGTGAAATTAATTAGTGACCGTGCGCTTGGTTGCTTTGATTAGGCCTTGACTAGCCCAGCTCGGCAAATCTAGCGTTGCCTCATTGACACATTTGGTCGATTGCAGTAGTAAGGGTGAGCCGTTTACTTGGATTAGTAGCTTTTGATTATTCAGTAAGTTCAGTACTTTATCTGAAGCTATTTTTCTAACTGCAGTCATCAAGGAAATCGAGTATTCCACTTAATTTGCAATTTTAAGATTTGTACTGAGTTAGCTCGTTTTAGTTAGAGTCCATTTTATTATTCTAAGAGCATCTCTAGCAGACACCGTAAAAGGGCAAACTGAAAAACACGTTCTCATGTCGCGTTTGACGGGTTTTTCAGGCTGCGAGCGACGGGGCTGAACAGACCCCTCAAAAACGAACCAAAAAAGGGAATATTCTCTTTTTACAGTTTCGCGCACACGGTTTCTGCCAGGACAAAAACGATACGAAACCGTAAAACTAAACCACAAATGACAGAATTTAAACAAATTCGACCGTTCAACCGCGACAATCATAAGTTTTAACCAAATTTAACAAAATCACATCGCAAAACATCATCCAAAATATGAATCATCACCACAACCCACGATGATCATCAAGCATCGAAGCCAAGAGAAGCATCACCGCTACCACCACTTGCTGAAGCACCACCATGGACACCGCTTGCTGGAGCACCATGTCCACCACCATACTTTGCCCGAGCATTGCCTCTTGCCAGCGCCGCTGACCTCCTTCTCTCCAAGATGTCCAGGCTTTCTTGATCATGCCACACCAAGGTGAGCTCATCCATGTTGCTCCAATTCGGATCAATTGTCCATAACTAGGTCGGCGGCGGCTGCGACGGCTACGGTGGAAGGGGGAAGGGAATTGTTCATACCTAGGTCAGCTAGCCAAGGCCATTTTGGCCGATTTTGCGGCGGTAGATAGTTTCTCGGGGGCTTTCTTCCGCTTCACGACCGTCCTCTTAACCTTGCCCGGCGCCGGCATCGAAGGCGGCGACACTCACTTGAGCATGGGGATCAGCGGGACCGGTGGGAGAGGCCGGAGCACCCACGCTGCCATCCTGGATGAGGATGGAGCCATGCCGCTTCCTCTTCGTCGCAGCAGCAACCCCGGCTGGGGGACCGGCGACGGGGACAAAGACGATGGTGGTGGCTATCAGATCTGGCAGACCCGTCGGAGGGGTCGCCTGCACCGGCGCGACCTCACCGGAGCTCGGCGGTGGCTGTTGGACGTTCATGGCGACCTTCCTTGAGGCTCGACGGAGGTGGGAGGGGCGGGACGACAGATCGTGCGTGGCGGCTATGGGAATGGCGCGACTGAAACTTCCCCCCCACCAACGAAAACCGGGGATATGGTTCGCGTCTAGGTCGGGCTCAAAAACTGTGTTTTCTCGGTTACGCAGGGGTGTTTTCTCGGGGGCCCTAATTTTTTTCGGTTCGATCGATTTTGAGACGTCTGTTGTGGCCACTTTTCTCACGCGAAACTGAAAAGTGACGGTTATTTTCTCGGTTCTGCCCTTTTACGATGTCTGCTAGCGATGTTCTAAGTATATGCAAAATTATGTTTTTAATATTTCTTCCATTTTATTATTTTATTCAGATATGTCTGTGGAAAATTTATTTCATTTTATTATTCTGAATATATGCCAAATTCCTAATGTAATTTTTTAGATCAAGTAAACTTATGGAGACAATAGACCCCGACACGTCAATGTCAAAAGGAAGCATAAATTCAGCGAGCTTGACGGGATCAAAAGAGGTGCAACGAGATAATTTTCTTCGTATCTTACAATATTTAAATTTATATATTCGGTATATGCTTCATGTTTGCAAATCATGGGCGAAGGGGATATGGATATTACCAACACTCGGAACGAACCCATCGATACATGTGACAATGTGATGTTGGTAGCAGGGATAGAAAACTCATCGAGTTTTACACGGTCAAAGGAGGTGATTATCTTTACGACATTGGCATGAATTTTTCCCTCTCCAGCAGATATTGGCGCTGTATAATTTTTTTGGTATGTCATAAAAAGCTAGGATCGGCTGTATATATCAGACACATAGCTGGGCACGCCCAAAAATATCTCACCCCATTGCTTCCATCTGCCATGAAAAATCCCTTCCCCTTTCCCACCTCTTATGTGCAATTCCAAGATTATTCTGCTTGATTTGCAATTCCAAGATTTGTACTGAGTTAACTCATTTTAGCACAAACCAGTTAGCATGCCTCTTATGTATCTATTTAGCATGTCTCTTTAGTATCTGTTTTTGATCGGCTCTCCGTATTGCCATCGGTGGACAATAAAACGTGTCGATCTCACAACATGCAGTTAAAGTTACAAAGAATTGGAATCTACTTAGGCGAAGCACTCGGATTAGCACAACCTGGTTGGGATGGCGATATATTTTTCTAGCCACATAGATCACGAGTTTGTATTCCAGAAAATCCAAGCACAAGCGAATGTCTCTTAAAATAAGCGTATTTGTTTTCTTTGCCTTTTACTATTCAATGATATAATACCGAGGCATTCATATACACAAATGCTTCTGCTTATTTTATTTTTTACATTATACTTTTGTGAAATGGTGAAGAATTGGTTTGTCCAACATGCACGGTCGGTATTCTGACTTGCATATATTTATATTTTTCACTTTAACATACTTAGCCTAATGAGACAGATTGTTTATGCAGAATATTTATGAGTTGGGAAAGAAATTTTTGGTGTACCTGCTCAAGTACCATAAAAATGAAGCAGAAAAGAATACCCCTAACATTGCGCGACAATATGTAATGTATCGAGAAGTAGATGTAATTATATTAGTTAATTAGTCCAAGTGCTTATTTCATATGTAAATGATATCGATTATCGAAATATACATCAGAGATGTCTGGAATACTATGGGTTTGGATATCTTGTGGTTGTTTTTTCATACATGTGAATTTTGCATATATTATATTGATATATGCGAAAGATTAATTGTGAAGCCGTAGCAACGCACGGGCATTCAACTAGTGATGCGATAAGAGCATCTACACCGTGAGAGGTGTCTAACAAAAATACTCTCTTCGTCTTAAAATAGATGTCTCAGATTTGTTAAAATTTGGATAAATATAGACACTATTTAGTATATAGGTTTATCTAAATTTTGACAAATCTAAGACATCTATTCTGGGACGGAGAAAGTAGTAGATTATGGCTAAGAAAAGCAAAAATGCCCTAGCGTATTAAACATCATGCTAGGCTCCACTGGCCAAAAACATAACATTGTTTATTACCAAAAACTCATTAGAAGACTATGATTCCTTACCATTACTAGGGATGTAGGGCACTAGACGTGGTGTCTAGTATTGGACTCAAGTCTAGTAAAACTTTTCTTAGCTACCCTAGTCCAGTGTTTAGACCTACATCTAAGTGTTCTTAAACACTTATTTTTACCAACGTTGTGCTTGCTCTAACTCATAAAGATATAGAACTTTAAATAGAATTGACATACTCCCTTAGTTCCACAAGAGCTTGCTAAAAAGGCTTACATTATAAAACGAAGGGAGCATGTCGAGAAACCATCCAAGATTCTGGAAGAGAACTATAAAAGGTTGAGAAATCGAGCTATTAAGTATTGCAAAGTGCAACGAAAGCATCATCCGGAACGAGAAACATCCTAGGAGAAAAAATAGGAAATGCAATAAGCCTATCCAGAGCTATTGAAGTACACAACGATACAGTTTCAGGACGAAATTTCTTTAAAGGGAGGAGGTTGTTACATCCTAGCGTTTAGGAACCAACGAAGGATAGAAATAAGAATATGTGCATATGCATGCATTCATCTATAAAAATTAGGGTAATTTTTCGCAACTAAAACACTAGAGGGACCAGGGTTTCTTTCACTTTCATGAGTTAGGGTTTAGCTCATCGAGGTGATCATTATAAATTCTAACATGATCTCTGCGTATTTTGAGCTATTTTGGGGATGATAATTTAAATTGACATTTAAATTTGAATTGACTTTTGGAATAATTCAAATATGATCTAATTATTTCCATAAAACATTTGAGTGTTTTAATGTGAAGTATTATTATATAACAAGAATACAATAAAAGCAAATTCAAGACATTAAAGTAATTCAGATATATAGAAATAAATAGCAATCTTTATTCCTTTCTTATTAAATATTCCAAAGATATAAAGAATACAAGGAAATAAGAATTTATTACACAAAATAATAATTATAAGTAAAGAAAAAGAAATGCTTTATTAAATCATATATATATTGCATTGTTTTTACAAATAAATACGGAATAATAAAAGAAAACCTATAGTACTTTTCCTAAACTAAGTCGTGTATCTTTATATCCTTCTTTGTAATAATCTCTGCCTGCAGGTAAATAAAGATACTAAAAGAAAACAAAATGGTTAGTGTTAATAAAATTGCTCTCAGTTTTAACAGTGAGATGCACCGTTGATATACATCATTGAGCAAGAATGATTAAGGGGGCAAGTTTCACCAAAAATGCAGCATCTGTTCTTAATCACAAGTTGGCCTCAATACAACCTCACTGGAAGTGGATAAAGGGGAAAGATTCACCAGGGGGAAGTAGAAGTAAAAGGGTGAAATCAAAATATCTTCACTTGATTTGATCCACATAACTCAGCAAGCAAGCAAGCACACAACTTACACAAACATGCGTGTGTGAGGTGTTGTCGATACCAGGAATCAAGGGAGAGGAGATAAAAGGGCACAACCGTGTTAGGAGAAATTCCTCTGCTAAACATTCTCACCACATCAAGAACAGCAAGAACATGTCACAATTTTATCACTAGAGCTTACCAGAACCACCATTAAATCCACCACAGAACCAACCAACCAAATCATCAATCATAGTCACCTAAAGGAGGGGAAGGTCTAGGTGTTGAGCAAGGTCAGGTTATCAGTAGAGAAGAGGATATCCAGTCACTTGCAGGAAGTAGATAAGCAAGGCCAAGTCAGGATACACAGCTAGGGAGGCAGATGATACGTTGAAAACGTATCTATAATTGTTTAGTATCTACTTTGCTTTGCTTTGTATACACTTTGAGGTATTTTTATATGTTTTCTGGTACTAACCTATTAACAAGATGCCACAGTGCCAGTTGCTTGTTTTCTTCTGTTTTTTGTTCCAGAAAAGGCAGAAAATCAATATTCTCGGAATTGGACATGACAAAAGCCAAAGTCAATATTTTACCGTGGGCAACACGGAGCCAGAATACGAGACAGAGGGGAGCCACCAGGGGGACACACCCCCTGGCCGTGCGTCTGACCCTAGCCCGTGTGTGTGGGGGGGTGCGGCCGCCCTAGGTGCCCCTGCCTCGCCTCTTCGCCTATAAAGACCCCCGATACCAAAACCCTAAGGACCCGATCAATCTTCCACGAAACAGTCTGTAGCCGCCGCCACCATCGTCCCTAGATCAGGGGGATCTAAAGCTCTTCCCGTCACCCTGCCGGAGGGGAAATCATACCGGAGGCCTTCATCATCATCATGCCAGCCTCCGGTATGAAGCGTGAGTAGTTCCACCTTGGACTGCGGGTCCATGTAGTAGCTAGATGGTTGTCTCTCCTCCTTTGTGCTACCATGTTTAGATCTTGTGAGCTCCGTTCATGATCAAGATCATCTATTTGTAATCATGCATGTTGTGTTTGCAGGGATCCGATGGATACTAAGATTACTATGTCAGATTGATTAATGGTTTTGTCTTATTGATTATATCATGCCTATGTTGTTTGTGATCTTGCATGCTCTCTGTTTCTAGTAGCTATCTTGGCCAAGTAGATGCTAGTGATTCCAAGAGGGATTATTTATGCTCGATAGTGGGTTCATGCCTCTATTTAATCTCGGGAAGTGACAGAAATCTCTAAGGTTGTAGATGTGATGTTGCTACTAGGGAGAAAACAACGGTCTCTTGTTCATGGAACAAATGGATTGTTTACCTTACACACTTTGCTTAAAGAAGTTATTTTTTGCTTGCAACTTAATACTGGAGGGGTTCGGATGATAACCTAAAGGTGGATTACTAGTCATAGATGCAGTTGGATGGCGGTCTATGTATCTTGATGTATTGCCCAATCAAATCTCATAGGATTGATACGTCCAAAACATATCTACTTTCCCGAACACTTTTGCTATTGTTTCTCCTCTAAACTTGTGTGATTTGGATACAACTAACACGGACTAACGCTATTTTCAGCAAAATTACCTTGGTGTCTAGTTTTTGTGCAGAAAATCAACTATCAGGAAAAATCCCGAAAAATATGCCAAAAATCTTATTTGACCAGAAGATCCACGGAGCTAGAGTACAAGACGGAGTGGAGGCCTGAGGGGCCCACACCCCTGCAGCGCGGGTGGGCCCAACCCGCGCCTGGGGGTGCAGACACCTCAGGCACCCCCTTGGCCTCCCTCTTCGCCTATAAGATACCCCTTGACCTAAAAACCGAGGGGGGTTTGTCGTTTTTCCAAAAAGAGTTCCGTTGTGCCGCCACCACCAGAAGCCGCGATTCGGAACCAGAAACTCCGTTCTGGCATGCTGCCGGGACGGGGAATTTGGGGAGGATCATCGCCATCTTCATCACCAACGCCTGTCCATCAACCATCAATGTTTCCCTCATCCATGAGTGAGTAATCCCCCGCTGTAGGCTATGGGGATGGTAGGGATTGGATGAGTTCTATCATGTAATCGAATAAGATTGTTAGGGCATGGCGCCTAGTATGTCTATTAGTGCTATTTGACTTTGTTGCAACTTGTTGTGCTTATGTCACTAGGGCCCGAGTTCCATGATCTCAGATCTAAACTTATTATTGAATCATTATGATAGTATTGTTTGTGATCTTATCTGCAAGTTGTGTACACATATCATTGTCCGAATCCAAAGGCCCCGAAGTGACAAAAATTGGGACAACCGGAGGGGATGGCTATGATGTGAGGATCACATGTGTTCACGGAGTGTTAATGCTTTGCTCTGGTGCTCTATTAAAAGTAGCACCTTAATTTCCAGTAGTTCCCTAGAGGCCCCGCTGCAACGGGCTGGCAGGACAAAAGATGTTGTGCAAGTTCTCATTGCGAGCACGCATGACTATATATGGAGCACATGCCTATGATTGTTTAGTACTTGGATGCTTATTCTTATTTATTTGCAATTTCCCTAGTTCTTGAAGTTACGTGTTTAGACTCTATGCCCGTCCATCCATCTTTATGCCTACCGCGCTCTTATCCTACTGTGTGTTGTTACTATTACTATTGCTCCTGTTTTACTGCCGCTGTTTCTTTGTTGTTGCTACTACAAACTATTGCTACTAATAAACTTCCGTGAGCAAGAACTATTTCCAGGTGCAGCTGAATTGACAACTCAGTTTTTAAGACTTGCAAGTATTCTTTGGCTCCCCTTGTGTCGAATCAATAAATTGGGTAATACTACCCTCGAAAACTGTTGCGATCCCCTATACTTGTGGGTCATCAAGACTATTTTCTGGCGCTGTTGCCAGGGAGCATCGCTTTATTTGTAAGTTCACTTGGATCTACTATTGTTCATTGCTGCTCCTTTCATCATGGGGAAGTCTTGTGATGGAAAGTTTCCTATTTTACCATCCACTAAAAGAAGAGGTACTGTCCTAAACACCTCTGCTGCTCTTGATTCACCGTCAGTTATAAGTAAGCTTGTTACACCACCACCGCATACTCATGCTACACACACTACTACTACTGCTGAATCTGAAACTGCTTTTGATACTCATGATGTTACTTCTACTGTGCTTGATGCGAGTGGTTCATTAGGTCCTTTCCTAGATGCTACTATGGCTAGTCTAGGAAATACTGAAACTCCTAGTGAAGACACTGTTACACTTGTTAGCTCACCTAAGTCTAGAGAGATATATGATATTAATGATGGCTACATTGAGTTACTGATGATTTTATTGAAGAGTGCCAAAACACACATGGTGCTAGTGCTATTAAGAGTCTCCTTGCAAGACGTACTATTATTCCTAAACTGTCCTCTCACCCTAAGTTTGCCACCTCTCCCATAGATATTAAAGATAAAGATTATGATTTTTCTCTTGATTATCCTATTTAGATATTGTTGAGAAAGAACCTTTTTGTGGGATTGAGAGTGATAGTGTCGTGGCACATATGAATGAGCTTTCCACTATGAGTGCTTTATTCTTTAATGATTTTAAGATGCTCAAGTACTTTGTTACTAAGATCTTCCCTTTTTCACTAAAAGGAGAAGCTAGGGCTTGGTTTAATAGATTACCTCTGGTTCCATTGATAGCCTTGATTGTTTGATTGCTTTTTTCTTCCAGAAATATTTTCCTCCTAGTGCTAGACATGCTACTTTGCAAAGACTTTTTGATTTTAAACAGGTATAAGAAGAGAAATTGCCTGAGTCATGGACAACGTTTTGTGCCTTGATTCATGCACATCCTGGATGTCCATGAGCTTCTTGATATTTATTATAATGGACTAACTGATGATTCTAGGACATACCTAGATAGTTTTGCTGATTGTGTTTTCAGGAAAAAAAACTCCTAAAGATGCTGAAGAATTAATGGCTAAATAAGCAAGAATTATGATGATTGGAGTTCAACTAAGCTAAATACACCTGAGCCTATTACTCCTGAACCAGTTGTGCCTGAACCAGTTCCAACACCAACACAAAAGAAGAGGGGCGTAATTGCATTAAATGATGAAGTGAAGAAGGAAGCTAAGAAGTGTCTAAAGGAGAAAGGTATTAGAGCTGAAGATGTGAAGAATCTACCTCCTATAGAAGAATTATGTAAGCCAATTCCCCACTCATACACTATTGAGGTACACACTCTCCACTTTGATGAAGGTGATATTCCCTATGGTAAGCCTCTTGATCAATGCTTAGAGGAACTTGACACATTTATTGTTAAACAAGGTAATTTTAATAAACAAGTTCAGAATCATTTATTGGAAAACTCTAGAGCTATTAAAGAGTTGAAAGATATTGTGGAAAGAACTTCTAATGATATTAAAATGCTTTGTAAACACTTTCAAATGGTTCAAACCCAAATTGATCAACTTGCTAAGGTACAAAAAGATATGCTAGTTAATGCCTCAGGAGATAAACATGCTTATGGAATCAGAACTAGGAGTGATATAGCTACTCAAGATCCTTTATATCCTGAAGGACACCCTAAAATAATTGAGCAGGACTCTCAGCAAGGTGAAAGTAGTGGCAGTCCTCATAAAAGAAAGAAAAAGAAACATAAAATATGGTGGGAACCACTTGAACCCGCTGTAGATCCTAATAGTACATTTGTCTCTGATGCTGAAACTAAGAGTGATAATGATAAAAATGATGCTCCTGATAAGGAGGAAGTTGAGGAAGAACCTGAGAAGAACACTAAGAATACTAGGTACACTAAGGAATATTTTATTGCTAACAAACATGGTAGTGAGAGAGAACATTGGGTGAAGAAACCTATGCCTTTTCCAGGTAAGAAACACAAGTCAAAGGAGGAAGAACACTACAACAAGTTTTGTGAGTGGATGAAACCTTTATTTTGCAAATTCCTTTGACTGATGCTATTAAATTTCCTCCTTATTCAAAGTATATGAAGGATATTGTCTCTAATAAAAGGAAGATTCCTAATAAGGAGATTTCTACTTTGCTTGCTAATTATTCCTTCAACGGTAAGGTTCCAAAGAAACTTGGTGATCCAGGTATACCAACTATTCCTTGCTCTATTAAGAATAATTATATTAGAACTGTTTTATGTGATTTGGGAGCTGGAGTTAGTGTTATGCCTTTTTTCTCTTTACAAGAGACTCCAGCTAGAAAAGTTGATACCAACTGATATATCTTTGCAAATGGCTGGTAAGTCAATTACTATTCCTGTTGGTATATGTGAGGATGTTCCTGTTCAAATGGCTCATAATTGCTTGGTTTTAACTGATTTTGTTGTGCTTGAAATGCCTGAAGATGATAATATGTCTATTATTCTTGGGAGACCTTTTCTTAATACTGCAGGTGCTGTCATCAATTGTAATCAATGAAAAGTAACACTCAATATTAATGACAAAGAGCATACTATATATTTCCCCAAGAAGGTTGCTAAGAGCTATTGCTTGAATTCTATTGAAAATATTGAGAGCATCAAGGTTGGAGAAATATATTGTCCCATTCCACAATAAAGTTTTGAAACTATTATGATTGGGACCATTGCTATCAAGTTTGACGTAACATAATCACTTTGTGGAATGCAAAGTTTTGTTTCATATAAGATTGTTTTGGTAACAAGACTTGATCAACCTTGTTAACAAAAGGATTTTAATGAACAAAATAATGTTTTCACTGTGGTTATACTTACTCACTTTTACTTTTCTCCTTCCTAGTCTTTGTATTTTCTCTTGTTAGCTTTGGTTTTGCTAGTTGTTTGCTTGTTAGAGTGTCTTAGAACTTACGTAGTTTGGTTTTTGGTTTGCTTTTGTGTCTTCGAAAATTCTTTTTCTGCTAGAAAATCAATTCAATTTTCATAACTTGAAAATTGGCCAAAAATAAAGTTTCCCGAAAAATTCCATAAAATTCATATTAAATTTTGCCTCGAAAAAAGGGGCAGAGGGACACCTGGATTGGCCCAGGGGGACCCACCAGGCCAGCACACCCCCTGGTGGCACATCTAGCCCCAGGGCGCGCCTGGCCTGGGTGGGGCCCACCTCTGGCCCTCCAATGTGTCTCCTCCCAGCCATCTTCTTTCTCTCTCCCGAGAAACACCGAAAAACTTTCTCAAGCTCGAGTTCCTGCTGTTCTTGCTCCCGATTTTCGATCTCCTTACTCAGCCCATCTTTGCTGCTGATTTTTGGAGGGATTGCTCCTTGGTATGTGCCTCCTCCGCTTGTCCAATTATATTTGTGATTGGTAGATTGTATCTTGAGTATTTTGCTGCTATAGGTGTCAGGTTGTGTGAGCTTGCATGCTTGTTCTATGCTTAGAAACTTCATTTTGATGCATGTGTTGCCCTCTAGAAAGTTCCTATAGTAGTTTCTCATTAATTATCAGCTTGGAAATCACTTGGTTTGATGTTTGTCTAAAAAATTCAGAAAAATGGGTCATGGACAACCACACCTTTGGTGAAATATTTGAGAGTGATGCACCTAGGAGGGCAAGGCCTTCAAGATCATCCTCATGATCTAGGCCCTCATACAATGAGGATCTCACTACACCGCGATTCGGCGACGAGGGAGATGAGGGGGATGCGTACCCTTCCACCTTTCCTTGCCCAGCCTTTTTGCGGGCTGCTGGGATTCTTGAGGATTTCCTGACCTTGGTTCAGAGGGTTGGACTAACGAGTTATATGCAGGATGAGAGCATGCAATATGCTACGCTCACTAAAACCTTTGTGGAGAGCTTCTTTTTTTCTAACAGCCTGTTCAAACCATATGTGTCTTTCAAAATTTATGGCATGCCTTACACCATGACATTGAAGAAATTTTGTGAGATCCTGGGTCTTGGTACAACTGGTATGGTGAAGAAGATTCCAGCTGAACCCACTGATTTGTTGGAGCTCTACCGCGGGATAACTAATAATGATAACCGTAGAGCCCAGCGGGGAGAGATAAGAAATATTCAACTTCCAGCTATCATGTACTTTGCTTATTATCTTGCCACTAGTGTTCTTTGTAGGGAGAACACTAGCAATATTTCCAACTATCATTTGGCCTTCCTAGCTGTTGCACTCAACAATGAAACCAGATACAATCTTGGTTCTCTCATTGCTCGTCGCTTAGCAGCTAAGAGACCCATTTATGGGGGAATTATTGATGCACGTGTTGTTGCTACTTTAGACATTGCTGTTGATCCAAATGATACAGTTTTGGCTTCTCAGAGGATTTATCTTACTGCCATGAAAGCGCATCACTTTGTCACTGCTGGCTCTACTCTTGAGAGATTGGTTTATAAAATGTTGTTTACTGATGGGGAAGAGAGATCCCTCTCCCCCCAAACCACTTTGTTCGGTATTTCCCAGGGACCTTTGTCACGCTCCAAGAAGGAGATGGACGAGAAGCTGCACATTCTTGGCTTCCATGGACACTATCAGGGGGACGCGCCCTCATATGACCCCTCTATGCACTACATAGGAGAGTCCTCGAGCTCCTACCAGGACGAAGGGGCCTCCTCGTCGTACTACGGAGGTGCACCTTCTTGGTCACCATGGAGTTGAGCCCCACTTAGGCCAAAAGCCTAAGCTTGGGGGGAGGTACACCAACATCACACTCATCTATATATCATGTTTCATCGGTTCTTTGTATATCCATTGTTTCGCTTTCTTTTGGGTTTTTGTTTCTGCTTTCTCAAAACACAAAAAGACCAAAAATATTTTCGTTGTTTCTCTTGGTTTGTTTCTTTGCTTTTTATCTTTCGTTTGCCTTAAATAAAAATCCAAAAATATTTTGCTTTGTTTGTTTGCTTGCTTTAAAAAATCGAAAACACCGAAAATATTTATTGTTCTTCTTTGGTTTTGTGAGTTCTTTGCAAGGTTCAGCCGTCCTCAATGGATTTTGGTTTCATGTTATTATTCAAGTCACACAAGTGAAGGTCAATAATGAAGATTAAGACAACTTGAGGTGTGGTAAGAGGCTGGTAACAAACTCTATTTGTTTTCATTTTTGTACATATACTCATCATTGTGAGCATGCTTAGTCTGCTCATGTAAGGTGTATGTTATTTATGGATGCTTAGTAGTTCTTGCTTTCTTGTGATTAGCTCCAGCTTCCTAATAGTTTGTAGCATGTCATATGAATGTTTGCTAGCATTGTTCTATTCATAACTTGGTATGATATTGTGGTATCCTCCTCTAAATGTTTCATGTGAATCGACTTGGCACATTCTCACGCATGCATATGACTAAACAGTAGTCAATAAGCCTCGATGATTTATTTTGCCTCAGAATTCTTGTATCACTTTCATGCCATAATTAGTCTTGTTTTGTTGCAAGCATGATTATGGCAGTTGTTGCTCTCTCGTTTGTCGCTCCCTCTCTATTGCTAGCCTTCACATGCATTGAGTATGGGCTCTACTTGTGCATCCAACTCCCCAAAACCATTTTTGCAAACAGTGTCCACCATACCTACCTATTAGCATCATTTGCTATTCAGTGCATATTCATTATGCCCTGTTTTCTTCCAAATAAAATGTTTGACTGTTTTGAGAAAGTTAGTTAGTAAAGCTCTCACAAACTTGATGGCACACTTTATTCCTTGCACTTAATAAACCTAAACCATTGTGACTGTCCATGAAAGTTATATGCTTGCAAATTATAGGCTGGGAGTTAGCAGAACTGTGCTGTCACGGGAAACGCTTTCAACACTTATGGATACATATCTAGTTAATACCATGATCTTTTGTCTGCGGATGTCGTCGGTGTGAAATAAAAAGGGAGCTTGTGAGTTCATGGAGTTATATATATATATATGTGTTAGAGAAACACCTGGGCCGCTAGCCTAAGCCATGCCTAATCATGGAGGAAACTTGCAGGACTACCATAATGAGCATCCATGAAGCATCCTCAATAAAAACCTATGCAAATAGCAAATAAAAAGATCACTGAGATGCTCATTGTCTGCTTGCCTTGTCATTTTTATTATGGGATAGCTCATGTATCATGTGCAAGGGGTACCCCGTTGGCAGTTCTCTATGATATGCATGTATTGACAATGACAAGAACTTACAATTAACTAAAGTTGAATAGCATGAGGAGCGTCCTCATACTCAAGGGACATGGGATTTCCAGTTTATGGTCTGTCAAGCATAAAACTCATATTGGACCTCAGTTTCACCATTAACCACATAAAGATGCCTATGATAGGGGCAATGAGAGCTCAAAGCTAATTAGTACCTTACTTTCAACATTTGGAAGCCTTTCAAACTTTTCAAAACCTTTTCACTTCCTTGTTGAGTCACCACTTATTCTATGAGCACCTTCTTGAGAGCATAGTTGTCATTCTTGTGTTTGTTCCAAAACTTGGTTAATTATGTCATTACTTTGATGCTTGTATCTCTGATATCTTTACTTCTAGTATTCACTTGAACTTCAGAGGTGCCTTGGCATTTATATTGTGCTCTGCAAACAAAGGCAAGCGAGATACCACTCTATCATACCTTCTTATGAGCATTGCAATGTTGCTTATGTTTATGTTTCATGTTACTTATTATTATTGAGTTGGTTTCTCTTCATAGCTTGCAATGACTATTGAGTAGACTTAGTTGCATACTCCTTATTATGAATGTTTTAAGTATCTACTCCTGTGATGAGAATATATACATCATATGAAGCAAATGTGTTCGTGAAAGTTCTTTTATCGCACTCAGTTTTCAACTGAATTGCTTGAGGATAAGCAATAAGCTAAGCTTGGGGGGAGTTGATACGTCCAAAACGTATCTACTTTCCCAAACACTTTTGCTATAGTTTCTCCTCTAAACTTGTGTGATTTGGATACAACTAACACAAACTGACGTTGTTTTCAGCAGAATTACCTTGGTGTCTAGTTTTTGTGCAGAAAATCAACTATCAGAAAAAATCCTAGAAAATATGCCAAAAATCCTATCTCACCAGAAGATCCACGGATCCAGAGTACGAGACGGAGTGGAGGCCTTAGGGGCCCACACCCCCTGCCGTGTGGGTGGGCCCAGCCTGTGCCTGGGGGTGCAGCCACCTCAGGCACCCCCTCGGCCTCCCTCTTCACCTATAAGAAACCCCTTGACCTAAAAATCGAGGGGGGTTTGTCGTTCTTCTAGAAAGAGTTCCGCTGCGCCGCCACCACCAGAAGCCGCGATTCGGAACCAGAAACTCCGTTCTGGCACCCTGCCGGGACGGGGAATTTGGGGAGGATCATCACCATCGTCATCACCAATGCCTCTCCATCAACCATCAATGTTTCCCTCATCCATGAGTGAGTAATCCCCCGCTGTAGGCTATGGGGATGGTAGGGATTGGATGAGTTCTATCATGTAATCGAATAAGATTGTTAGGGCATGGCGCCTAGTATCTCTATTAGTGCTATTTGACTTTGTTGCAACTTGTTGTGCTTAATGCTTGTCACTAGGGCCCGAGTGCCATGATCTCAGATCTAAACTTATTATTGAATCATTATGATAGTATTGTTTGTGATCTTATCTGCAAGTTGTGTACACATGTCATTGTCCGGATCCAAAGGCCCCGAAATGATAGAAATTGGGACAACCGGAGGGGATGGTTGTGATGTGAGGATCACATGTGTTCACGGAGTGTTAATGCTTTGCTCCGGTGCTCTATTAAAAGGAGCACCTTAATTGCCAGTAGTTCCCTAGAGACCCCGCTGCAACGGGCTGGCAGGACAAAAGATGGTGTGCAAGTTCTCATTGTGAGCACACGTGACTATATATGGAGCACATGCCTATGATTGTTTAGTACTTGGATGCTTATTATTATTTATCTGCAATTTCCCTAGTTCTTGAAGTTACATGTTTAGACTCATCCATGCAACGCCCGTCCATCCATCCTAGACGAGGTAGTCGATGACGGTGAGCACGTGAGCGCGCCGGGACGGAGGAAGTCTTCCACAACACCTCCTTCTTGCACCTAGTATTGGGCGGCATCGACAACTCCTCTCCTCGCTCCTAGACGAGGTGGCTCGGCATTGGCGTCCCGGACCATTGACACAATGAGGGCCCGGCAAAGACATGGACACAGTAGAGCTAGCTAGGGTTTTTGATTCCCGTGTAGAAGAAGTGAGGGATGTCGAGATCCAAATGTGGGAGTGGTTGAGGAGATGAGAAAGAATAGGAAAGCGCTTTCGTTGATGTCTCTTTATGGGCAGAGAGAGGAGGGCCAAAGAGGGAAACGGTTCACGAGTGAGAGAGGAGATAAGGTGGCGCACACTAAGTGCGTGCTCTCAAATGTCTTGCGCGAGGGGCGGGAGCACATGGGCTCAAGGCTGTCGTGGAGAGCTATTGTCCACCAGGCACACACTGATCTGATCTGAGGAGGGGTCCGGGTTTTAGAGTGGTAGACTCGGTGGAGAACTAGGCCTTGAGATAAGAGAGGCAGTGAGATTGGAGAGAGGACTCGGTGTACCAAGCTATGTAGGCTCAGGTGGTAGGTAAATTAGGGCTTTAGCTAGAATCAGCTTAGCCAGAGAGAGAGATGGTTTGAGTTGATTCTACACATTGTTTGGATGGGAGAAAAATACAAAATAAAACACATATTCTATAAATAAGGAATATAATATCAAGGGAAAGGAGTCTTGCATGGGCCATGCAAGCATTGCTTGCACCCATGAAGAGATATGTGAGAAGGAAGATCCACATTTCCACATGGGTTTGAATTAAGATCCAAATAAAAATGAAGGACCCACATGTAGGTAATAAGAATTGAAGCAAGGTGATGATTTCAATATGTTAGTGGGTAGAGGAAGAATAAGAGAGATTCCCTCAACTCATATTGGGCATTATGCACATGTATCAAGAACCAAATACAATATATCAAGAAGAAACTATGTTTAACAAGATGCAAAGTATAATGCAAACATGATGATAAGAACATAATATAGGTGTTTTAATATGATGCTCAAATGCAATGTGGCATGATGACATGAGAATGATAATATGATGATGCAATAATGATATGTAGGAAGTAGAAATAAATAAATATATATATGTATATATATATATATAACCATGTAGCATTACAATGTTAGACATTTGGGGTGCTACAACTATCCCCCACTTAACAAGAATCTCTCCTTGAGATGCCTAGGAAAATAAGAAGACACAAATAGTGGCGGGTGCTTGAAGTGAAGGTGATCCTCATGTTCCCAATTTGCTTCATCAATAGAATGGTGCAACAAATGCACCTTGCAGAACTTTATAGACTTGTTGTTATTCTTGCGTTTTGCTTCTTAAAAACAAGGGACTTGAAGAATTTAAGGATTATGGCGAAACGAGGAAGGTAGGATGGACATAGATCAGGTGCTCTCGAGGAACACGATATGAAAAAATTTGAGAAGACGATGAATCGAATTTAACTAATGATCAACTAGATTTAACTATAATTTGAGAAGACGAAGAATTGAAGCATTAGAATGTTAGAAAATTGGGGTGCTATAATGCCCTCCTATGCTTGATCAACTAGGTTTAACTATGACTTCATGCAATAAAATTTGTCTGCTTCCATTTGTCTTTCAGGATGTTGCAACCTACCGCCGGTTGATGCTCGAGTTTTTGAACACACTAGAGCACACTGTGGGAATAAGCTGTTGGAGATATGCCCAAGAGGCAATAATAAAGTGGTTATTATCATATCTTCACACTTATGATAAATGTTTATATTCATGCTATAATAGTATTAACAAGGAAACATTAATACTTGTGTGAATTGTAAACTTAAATTGAAGTCCCTAGTATAGCCTCTATACTTCACTAGCTTGTTGGTTGATTAAATGATTGTGGTTTCCATATCATGAACATTGAGATGTTATCAACAGCAAGATCATATCGTTAGGAGAATGATACGGTGGACATACTCCTATTGATAAGCATAGCATAAAGATCAAGTCATTTCAATAGTTCAATTGCTATATGCTTTCTGATACATAGTAACCTAATTCCTTCGACCATGAGATCATGCATATCACCTTTACCGGATGGATGCTTTGATGACATCAAACACCACACCGTAACTGGGTGGCTATAAAGGTGGCATTAAGTGTTCGGAAAGTATTGGTTGAAACACATGGATCAAGAGTGGGATTTGTCCATCCACATGACGGATAGATATACTCTGGGCCCTCTCGGTGAAATGTCATCCAATTAGCTTGCAAGCATGTGACTGGCTCACAAGGGATCACATATCACGGGAACGAGAAAAGAGTACTTATCGGTAACGAGGTTGAACTAGGTATGCAGAGATACCGACGATCATAACCTCAGATAAGTAAACTATCGTGAGACAAAGGGAAATTGGTATCGTATGTAAGTGGTTCATTCGATCGCAAAGTAATCGTAGAAATATGTGGGAGCCATATGAATTTCCAGATTCCTCTATTGGTTATTGTTCGGAGAAGTGTCTCGATCATGTCCGCATAATTCACGAACCGTAGGGAGACACACTTAAGGATTCGACGTTGTTTGAGTAGTTATGGTATTATGAGAAAGAGACCGAATGTTGTTCGGAGTCTCGGATGGGATCCGGGATATTACGAGGTGATCCGGAATGGTCCGGAGAATAAGATTCATATAAGGAAAGTCCCGTTTCGGAGTTCGGGAATGATTCCGGTGTTTTCATCGGGAATGTTCTAGAAGGTTCCGGATTGTCCGGCACTCCGGGGGGGGGGGGGAGGGTACATGAGTGTGTCATTGAATGATTGCATCATGTACTAAGTGTTCTTGCTGTTCCAAAAACATGAAAGTCAAATTGCCAGTTTGAAAGTCAAACGGCTAAAACAGGAAACTGTGGGAAACAGGAAACTGTGGGAAACAAGCAAGAGGAGTTGGAACCAACTTGGAGGAGGAGTCCCACTCCTCCAAGCCGGCGCCCAGCCCAAGGCCGACTTGGGGAGGGACTCCCCTCCCCTGGCCGCGCCTCCCCACCTATAAAAGGAGGGGCAGGGCTCCCTCCTAGAACACACAAGTTCCTATCTTCTACCTCCGGTTTAGAGCCGTTTTGGTTTAGAGCTTCTAATTGCTTTAGCCAGCGGTTTAGAGCCTTCTAATTGGTTTAGAGCCTTCTAATTGGTGTGTCTAATTACTAGACCACTAATAGCCTCTCTCATAAGCTCCACCATACTCGCACCGGCTTAAGGCGAAGCCCTGCGGGATTTCCCCTCTACTTCCGGTACCACGCCGTTGTGCTGCCGGAATCGCGAGGAGAGTGCTACAACCTCCGCTGCCTGCTGGAACAAGGGAGAGGAAGGTCTTCGTCGAGTACCGAACGTGTGACCGACTGCGGGAGCGCTGCCGGAACGTGGCACCGGAAGGATCGTCTACACGATCTTGAGATCGGAAAGAGTACGACTACATCACCCACGAGAATCTGCTCTCGTTAACCGCTTTGGAATCTTCGAGGGTAAGTTATTCCATCGACTCGTTGCTACAATCTAGTAGATAGATCTTGGCTTGTTTGTTTGTATGCGATAGAAAATTTTTGTTTTCCATGCTACGAACCCCTATAGTGGTATCAGAGCTGTGTCTATATGTAGATCTGTTGCACGAGTAGAACACAATGGTCATTGTGGGCGTTGATGCTTTTATTGTCGATTGCTTCTTGTGTACTTTGCATCTTGCGGTATGTTGGGATGAAGCGGCTCGGGCTAACCTTACATGACATCGTTCATGAGACTTGCTCCACGCTTGACATGCAACTTGTATTGCATAAGTGGCTTTGCGGGTGCCTGTTTCTCCTAGCATAGTTAAGATCCAATTTACAACGGGTGATCAACAATGATAGTATCAATGTTGTGGTTCTTGTTTGTAAGTTAGAACGACACTTATTGAAAGCCCCAAACCACGTAAAATATGCAAAGAAAGTAGAGGCGTCTAACTTTGTTTTGCAGGGGTGTGCAGTGATGTGATATGGCCATAATTGTGATTATATATGATGTATGCAATGTTCCTTATTGTAAGTTGGCAACCGGCAGGAGCCATATGGTTGTTTTTAATTTATGTTAAGACCCGCGTGTCTATTCAAAGTAGTTGTAATAGTTGAAGCTGGTGGACGACAACCATGGAGAAGCGTCATTGACCTTGATGCAATGCCGGTGATGATGGATATCATGTTCGTGCTTGAAGATGGAGATCAGAAGCACAAAGAAGAAAGGCCATATCATATCACATATTATGAATTGCATGTGATGTTAATCCTTTATGCATCTTGTATTGCTTAGTAGACGACGGTAGCATTATAAGATGATCCCTCATGCACATGAATTTCAAGTTCGAAAGTGTTCACCCTTAGTATGCACCGTTGCTAATGCTTGTTGTTTCGAAGCACCACGTGATGATCGGGTGTGTTAGATTCTGCAAGTGTATACAACGTGAGCAAGCCAGATTTGCTCATGCGGAAACTAAGGTTTGATCTTGACGAGCCTAGCATGTACAGACATGGCCTCAGGAACACGGATTACCGAAAGGTAGAGCATGAGTCATATAGTAGATATGATGAACATGTTGATTGTTCGCCATTGAAGTTGCATCAACTCTCGTGATGATCGGTTTTGATGTGGTGGATTTGGTTCGTGTGATCGCTAAAACAATGTGAGGGATATTGTTTTGAGTGGGAGTTCACCTAGATTAATTTAATTATTAATTAGAACTCAATTTATCATAAACTAAATCAAAGTGAATTTGCATAGTTGTTGTAGTCATTGGCATCCGTTTACCACCTTGCGCTTAGTTATAATTGAGATGATAGAACTATAGAATTCTGGTTAGTTACTTTACGAACTGGTATCGTATTGTTTTTGAAGTGTTAATCTAAAGTTTAAAAGTCCTATTGCAAACTTTCAGTAAGTTCCGGTTACTCCATGAAGTTTAATAATTAGTATTAAATCAAGAGTAACAATTCCAAGTGTTAGTATATAAGTATCATGTTAGTCTCCATGATTCTTGATATTCAAAGGATTCTCTTAATATCAAGGTTATCTAGGATCTGAAAGAGTTGTTTCAGAAACCATGATGTGTGGAAGATATTGATATCTGAAACAAAGTTTTGGTTGCAACATGATAGAGTATAATATGGAAAAAGTCATGTTCTCATATTTGATGAGAATTTGCAAAAGGTTGGAGACACTGGTTGTCCTAATCCTCCAAAAGGTTTTGGAGAGCAACATTATACTTGCGATTCACCGTTACAAGCTAAAAGTAGCTTGATCATGGATAAATCCATAATGAGGGTGAATATTAGATGTAGGTAAAATGTTTACTACACCAAGAAGATTACTAAATAAAGGAATTTGAAAGAACACCAAACATTTGATGATGGTGATCTACTTCAAAGTGCAAGTCCAAAGACATTGGTATTTAATTATACACGCTTTGGACTATATGTCATATGTATGACTCCACTATTGATATTGATAGATTCTTTCAAATAGAAAAGGAAATACTGAAAGAGAATCTCATAAATATATGGCAGAAAGGAAAAGACTAGAATTGTTCAGCTTAAGTATATAGATGATATACATGTTATGGCTATATTCTTTGCTTATTAAACAATGTGGTTCTTAAGTAATTGATACTGAATTTGTTCGTGTGAATCGTCATACGAAACAACACAATTCATGAACTACAATGGACTAAGTAATTAGCAAAAGAATATGTGATGATGTTCATCGAGAACAAATAAAGGGTTATTGTGTTGCTCGTTAAAACATCAAAGCTTGCCTTCAAGATTTGTTTTATCAGGTATTATGAGAACAAAAGGGTTGTTCAAAATAATTGCCGTAATCCATAAAAGATGGATGATTCACAAATCTCGTTGGAGAAATCACATCCATAAAACTAGTGCTAAAAATGTCGAAAGACAAATTGATTGAAAGATCACTTAGGAAGTGACATCGCAGTTTAAATTATATTGGAAAGAAAACATGAAGAAACTCCATATGGATGGAATTTTGGAGTCTATTTGATTTTGATCAAATGACGCTTGTGAAACTTTCCTAGAGATAATTAAAACTTCGTTCATAGGCCGAAAGGGAACGAATGACTAGCATATTGGAACTTGTACATATTGTTGTATGAAATCCATTATGTGTAGTCAAGAGCGATGGATTTCAACTTCATATGCTTTCTCCGAAAATTTGAGTGAATATATGAATATTTACTTAATAAGGATGAAGTATGAAACATTTGAAAAGTTCAAAGACTTTCAAGATGAAGTGCAAAATCATTGTAACAAGAATATAAACAGTTTATGATAAAGATCATAAAGGAAGATATTTGAGTTACAGAGTTTAGCATAATACCTAAGATTTAAGGAATCGTTCCGTGGATTTGCATTTTCTCGAAACACCATAATTGTATGGAGCGTTCGAGATATGTAATTAAACCTTGTTTGACATGGTAAGATCAAAGGTATAATTTATAAAACTGCCATTATATTTTAAAGATTAAAAGCTTTAGAGATTACTGTTTTTCCACTGAAAAGAGCTCCATCATAATCCGTTGAAATGACACCATATAAAGTTATGGTTTGGGATAAAACCCAAGTTGTCCTTTCTTAAAACATTGGTATGCTATGCATAAGAAAGATGTGTGCAACCAAAGTCGGATGAACCTGTCTTTGTATAACTGTTAAGTATTCCTCCATAAACACCGGAGACAAAAGTGTTTGTTGCTTAGAACGTCAAGTTTCTTTGGGAAGGAATTTTTCGTGAAAAGTTAAGTGGGAGGACAATAGAACTTTGATAAGGTTAAAAGAACCTTAGCTATATGTGCAGAGTTGCGCAGCACCGAAAAGTGTTCCGGAGGCAGCAACAAAGCTCATGGCTCACGTACCTCAAAGGTTGTGGTCACGGAGATCCAAGTTCCTATTGAAACAAGTAGATCGGGTAAACAATCAAATACCAAGATTTGAGGGTTGAATCATTATTTGAGAATAATGAACCGACTACATGCAAAGAAGCGATGATGGGCCCTGACTCCGTCAAATGGCTTGAAGCCATAAAATCCGTGATAGTTCCATACACGAGAAATCAAGTTTTGAACTTGAAGGACCCTCGAGAAAGGTGTAAGACCTTACAGTTGTGTTTGGATCTATAAATAAACAGACATGGATGTTGCACATCTATGAAATAGTCGACATGTTGGGAAAGAGTTCACAACAATGTTCAAAAGTTGACTATGACAAGATCTGATCTTTCATAGCGATATTTAGTCTAGATGGATTAGTGTAGCAACCACTACATATAATTTTATTATATGGTAGTTGAATAAACAAAACAAGTTCTTCTAATAGAAGGGTTACCTAGGACGTGTGCATGACACAGTCCAAAGGGTTTTTGTTAAAATTCAAGGGATGCTAAAAACATATGCAAACTTCAATGGTTGAAGTAAGCATAGCGGAGTTGGAATCTTCACTATGATGAAACTGTTAAAGGAGTTTAAAAGTTCATTAGAGACAATGAAGATGCTTGCATTTGCAAGAAATTAAGTGGGAGCGCTAAGACATGTTTCTAATACATTATGTGGAAGACATATTGTTGATTGGAAATAATGTATCTTTTATTAACACATATTAAGAATTTCATCCCGATGAAAGACTTAGGCAAAACCCAAATATTTGGCATCAATAGACGCTAATATGGTTGTGCCAGAAGTACATAGACAAGATATTGAATGAGTTCAATATAGAAACTACAAGAGAGGTTCTTGTCGCACAGAAAGGATTGAATAAGTTCAATGTTGATGATATATTCAAGTATATTAACATTTGGTAAAGTGAAACAAATAATCAAGTATAGATTGATACTTGATGTATGAAATCACAAAGAGTATTTATATCAATCATACTGTGATATGTACAAATCCAGATATGTCCTATGCTCTAAATGTTGTGAGCATATACCAGAATGATTCGTAAGATGATCATTGGACAATAGTAAGGATATTCTTATGATCTTTTGAAAGAACTAAGAGTATAATATTTGTAGAAGTGACAAATAGATGGTTAGTTCATTGTAAAAGTACTACATTGATACTAGCTTTGTCACAAAGTACAAATTAAGTTTATCTCAATCTAAACTAAGGATGGCACAATATAATGGAAAGTGAGTTCCATAATGGATTTGGATGATTTCCAAAGTTAAGACATTGTGACAGATACTACAACAAAAGGCTAAGTATATGACTGCTATTTTAGCAGCAAAAGAGGGCATTTGTGTCAAGTAGTTTGTTATCAAACTAGGTGTAGTTCACAGTGGGATAATACTATGAAGATATATTGTGCGACAATATTATCAACATGTTTTAACCCCAAAGAGCTAAAGGTCACACCTAAAGACCAAAATTATACAAAGCCATCTCATTAGAGAATGAGTGATGCGTAGAGACGCAAAGACATGCAATTACACACGGACCTGGAAGTGTCAGATCCGGAGATCAGTTGACCACTAGCAATCGTGTACATACAACACTGGAAAGCCATAGGTGTTGAATACACAAAGGTTTGAAACTAGATTATTGACTCTAGTGCAAGTGGGAGACTGTTGGAGATATGCCCAAGAGGCAATAATAAAGTGGTTATTATCATATCTTCACACTTATGATAAATGTTTATATTCATGCTATAATAGTATTAACAAGGAAACATTAATACTTGTGTGAATTGTAAACTTAAATTGAAGTCCCTAGTATAGCCTCTATACTTCACTAGCTTGTTGGTTGATTAAATGATTGTGGTTTCCCTATCATGAACATTGAGATGTTATCAACAGCAAGATCATATCGTTAGGAGAATGATATGGTGGACATACTCCTATTGATAAGCGTAGCATAAAGATCAAGTCATTTCAATAGTTCAATTGCTATATGCTTTCTGATACATAGTAACCTAATTCCTTCGACCATGAGATCATGCATATCACCTTTACCGGATGGATGCTTTGATGACATCAAACACCACACCGTAACTGGGTGGCTATAAAGGTGGCATTAAGTGTTCGGAAAGTATTGGTTGAAACACATGGATCAAGAGTGGGATTTGTCCATCCACATGACGGATAGATATACTCTGGGCCCTCTCGGTGAAATGTCATCCAATTAGCTTGCAAGCATGTGACTGGCTCACAAGGGATCACATATCACGGGAACGAGAAAAGAGTACTTATCGGTAACGAGGTTGAACTAGGTATGCAGAGATACCGACGATCATAACCTCAGATAAGTAAACTATCGTGAGACAAAGGGAAATTGGTATCGTATGTAAGTGGTTCATTCGATCGCAAAGTAATCGTAGAAATATGTGGGAGCCATATGAATTTCCAGATTCCTCTATTGGTTATTGTTCGGAGAAGTGTCTCGATCATGTCCGCATAATTCACGAACCGTAGGGAGACACACTTAAGGATTCGACGTTGTTTGAGTAGTTATGGTATTATGAGAAAGAGACCGAATGTTGTTCGGAGTCTCGGATGGGATCCGGGATATTACGAGGTGATCCAGAATGGTCCGGAGAATAAGATTCATATAAGGAAAGTCCCGTTTCGGAGTTCGGGAATGATTCCGGTGTTTTCATCGGGAATGTTCTAGAAGGTTCCGGATTGTCCGGCACTCCGGGGGGGGGGGGAGGGTACATGAGTGTGTCATTGAATGATTGCATCATGTACTAAGTGTTCTTGCTGTTCCAAAAACATGAAAGTCAAATTGCCAGTTTGAAAGTCAAACGGCTAAAACAGGAAACTGTGGGAAACAGGAAACTGTGGGAAACAAGCAAGAGGAGTTGGAACCAACTTGGAGGAGGAGTCCCACTCCTCCAAGCCGGCGCCCAGCCCAAGGCCGACTTGGGGAGGGACTCCCCTCCCCTGGCCGCGCCTCCCCACCTATAAAAGGAGGGGCAGGGCTCCTCCTAGAACACACAAGTTCCTATCTTCTACCTCCGGTTTAGAGCCGTTTTGGTTTAGAGCTTCTAATTGCTTTAGCCAGCGGTTTAGAGCCTTCTAATTGGTTTAGAGCCTTCTAATTGGTGTGTCTAATTACTAGACCACTAATAGCCTCTCTCATAAGCTCCACCATACTCGCACCGGCTTAAGGCGAAGCCCTGCGGGATTTCCCCTCTACTTCCGGTACCACGCCGTTGTGCTGCCGGAATCGCGAGGAGAGTGCTACAACCTCCGCTGCCTGCTGGAACAAGGGAGAGGAAGGTCTTCGTCGAGTACCGAACGTGTGACCGACTGCGGGAGCACTGCCGGAACGTGGCGCCGGAAGGATCGTCTACACGATCTTGAGATCGGAAAGAGTACGACTACATCACCCACGAGAATCTGCTCTCGTTAACCGCTTTGGAATCTTCGAGGGTAAGTTATTCCATCGACTCGTTGCTACAATCTAGTAGATAGATCTTGGCTTGTTTGTTTGTATGCGATAGAAATTTTTTGTTTTCCATGCTACGAACCCCTACATAAGCTACCAATCCGACGAGGAGTATGAAAGAACTTGCGTGATCACTTTCTGCCTCATGAACCATAACTATGGCTTGACCCTCAGCCTAATGAATCGTAACTACGGCTTGACCCTCACCGAGTGGTGCACCTGCTTCGGGTTCATCAATAATAACACTGACGTCTAGTGTGCAAGTTTCCTTCTGAACCCCACCCCATTCAATATTTTAGTTTGATGAATATTCACTAACCTATTGAGAAAGGGGTCACGTTGAATGTCCTGCAGTTCGATATGCGTACTATATTATTTCTAACACCCTACAACATGTGGTGAGTTTACTAGAGTCAATGAGGAGAACATGATTGCCCTCACCAAAGTGTTGTCATACCAGATTGTAACTTGACACCAAACTTGGGCGCCATCCTTTTGTTCTTTTGTCCATCAAGCTCTTTCAACCCGTGGACCCATTGCCTGTGAAGGAGTCATAACCATCCTTGCCAATGCCCTTCACATTAACTCAGGTAATCCACAATCGTTGGAAGGTGAGAAATGTCTCGGTTTTCATACTCTCAATGCTCGTGGTATGATTAAGCGTAGATATGAATGTTATTGTGTTCACATACCTAGAGCTAGGTGTCTACACCCCGCTCTTGTGCCTCATTATCTATTCTCTATCGAGGATGGACATATGTATTATGATGCGCAGGTTGAACAAGAACAATCTCAAGTGGATATGTCATGATAGGATTATGAAGTAGAACAAGAAGAAGTAAGGCTTGAACAAGATAAGTAGCCACATGTCCCCTACACCACGTATGCCGACATGTACGCACTCCGTGGCATCATCAGCAACATGAACAACCTCGTCATCGACCTCCACGACCCCACTTAGAATTTTTCATATCACTTCGTCCAATGGAGTGGCCAATGAAACTTCGAGACCTACCAGTCGTCCCCGCCACAATGAACAACAAGAGGGCTTGAAAAAGCTTGAGCTTGGAGAAGTCTCCTCAAGAATTAAGAGTGGTGGCTATCTGTGTAATAATGAGGTTGTATTGTGCTCCATGTGAACTTAAAACACTTGTGTTGGACTTCTTCCAACACTTTGCTTTTTTCGTTTGCTTTTGCTTTCTTTTTGTTTGTTTGTTTCTAGTTTAAAGTTTTTTTTAGCCAAGCTTTGTCACCAGTTTTCTATTATCTAAATATCAATATTCAAAAACTTAAAAAAATCCTTTTATCCTTGCTCCTAAAATTGATTACATTTGCCTCAATTGCTTTAATAATTGCAAAAGAGTGATCTGCTTCGAGTTTTAAAGGAACATGTCATATCGAATAAAAACGTCAAGTCACAAACGAGAGGTATGTATTATGACTCCCACTTTTAAAGTTTGAAATGCTTATGCTAGTTGGTAGTATTGTTGAGATATTATACTAGTGGAGAAAGTCTTGATAATTTGAGTAAAGTTTTTGTTTGCATGAATAGTTGGTTAAGCAAGCTTTTACTCTAGTTCATGTAGTTAAACAAGTCGTGCCTTGGAAATAATTTGGCCAAACAAAAAGAACAAGAAATGTCTCCAAATGATGACCCGAGTGTTGTTTAATTGTCTTAAGAGTTTAGCTTTTAATATACTCAACTCCATAGAATTGATAGTACTCTTGAAAGGATTTTGTTCAAATGAATGAATGTTTAGTGGTGATTGAGATGCATGCCAAATTTTGACATGTTAAACAAAGTAGGATATAACTTTACGCATGTCTACAACACTGTCGCACTCATGGTATGCCATAACTCCGCTAGCCTACGAACAATCCATATGGATGAAACTCTTAGATTTAGGCTATGAATTGAATGAACATTCGTAAAAGCAATGATATAATGGTTAAAAGTATGTCACTCTCATGGTATGTGTTGCAAGCAAAAGATGGAACAACACTTTGAACGGAATGGATACAAAGACTATACTAGCCTACATAGTATGATTAAACTCACTAAGTTTGGCAACATCTCATTACTACTAAACTGAAGTTCTAAAAAGACAGAGAATGGAAAATAAGTGTTTGATAGTCTTGATTTATTAATGTAGATGTTTTATAGTGATATACTCCATTGTTATGCTTCTTTTGACATGATCTCTAACTCTTAATTGTTAATATGAATCTTCTAGTGTTCCTTGGCAAGCTAAGAGTTGACTAGAGGAATTGGAATATTTGTTTACCCATCTAGTTGTTCTTACTTATGAATTCTTTATTTTGCATGTCTTGCCTTAAGACCACTTGTATGATATTCTTGTCATTGATATTTCTACGCTAAGCTTTCAGATTAAACAAGTGGTGCGTGCATGAGACTAATAATTGTAAGTGAGCTTGCTTTTTCGTTTTAGTTTAAACACTAAGTTTCTTATGATATTTGTTTTCTTGCCCGAGGGTGAACAAGGTTTAAGCTTGGGGAGGTTGATGACTGTAAAATACAACCATTTATCTTTGTGTTTAAACCTCATATTTATTAGGTAATTGATAAAATATATCTATAGCATTGCCACTAATGACTGACTATTGCATAGATGTGCAAATACTTTGTTTGATATTTCTATTTGCAAAAATGGACACTTTTATGATGAAATCTAGAGCATTTAATGGAGAATTATGAGTTGCCAACAATTCCAAGTCAAATATGCCACAAAGGAGTCATCTAGAGACTTCAACAAGCATTGGTACGGACGCATACCGCCTGTACGTGTGCCCATACAAGGTGTCGTCGCCTTTGCATGGTCAACACAAACAACTTTCTGGAAGGCTCCTACATAAGAATAATATTAGAGTCGCCAGAAACCTTAACACGAGTCTACATCAACACATATAAAGCCATTTGCATATGAGGATAGGAGATCCATCGCCGCCATCACCATCGCCATAGCCACTCCTCCTCTCCTCTCCATCTCCACACCATAGACGTAGTCCTCTACTTGTAATCTTAATCTCATCATGATTGCCAGCATTGTAATATTATTTGCTATTTGTCTTAATAAGAATTTCTATATAATGTTTATGATTGTTGATCTAATCATGAGTGAGTATCACATGCTAAGGAATATCCTCGCATTGTTATGTGCATCTTTTGACTCCATGGGATACCGAGTTATGATTGAATGTTAGATTTATCCTCTATATTCTTGACTATTGCCTCGATCCAAGGACTTGTCAGGTACTCAAGACCCCGATGATTGATACATGTGATAATGTGATATGAATGGTGATCAGATTCTACATATGAAATCTAGTGACAACAAGGGGAGTATGATAGTTGTTTAGAGATCCATTGTGGAGTAACGGTAACATCATTGATCATAAAGCTTTGGTTTGTTTTACTTAATAACCACATAACCCAGCGCGATGGTGGTGTATAGGTGGAAAAAAGTCTTTTGTAGATGTGGATAACAAATACTATCGTATCTATGGACTTACGGCTCACGTTATTGATCAATATTAAATCACGACCCATGAACGAGACTATCCTTATTATCTTTATCCCTAACATATGTGCACAACTGCAGGTGAATCCTTAGCCCCGGCGTTTCTCCATCCATTGATAGACCACAAAGACTAAATGTGAAAGGTACAGTAAACAAAGATACTATGAGTTTTCAAGGTCTTGTTCAACATAATCTTACACCATAGCGAATTCTTTCCAAGTTTCGATAAAACTAGGCCTTCCAGGAAAAAAAGCAAGATATATAACATCCCTAATCCGGATCGAAGGTATCACTGATTCATTTGGAGCTCCATTGTAAGCAGCTGCAAATATTCTCATGAGTATATTATCATTGGTTGGTGGTTCAGTTGCTATTGGTTCTTGTTGTGGCGGAAGGTGATCTGTACCTCCAACATCCATGTGAAACAGTTGTTCTTGTGTCATAGGTAGCTCCTTCATTCTTCTTACATATTTCCATGCATTTGTATTGCATTCAGCTGCATAGTTTGACAACAATGTCCCACTGCCCATTTATCATGGAAATGCCAGCATTTGCATGGTTCTCTAGCAAGTCCCAGCCTTGGCTCGTTGTATCTGGTTGTAGGTGCTATGTTTGGTTATGGAGTCGTAGGGGCTGGTTGGTATTTGACCGTAGAGATGAAATATTTCTCATACTGGCAAGAGTGCAAGTAGGCATAGAGAAGGGTAATGGGATTTTGACACTACATGTTATGCTTGATATTATCCTTGAGTCCACTAAGAAATGTGTCCATGAAGAAATCTTGTGGGAGATAGGCTCTGTCTTTGTGCATTTGTGTCATCCAATTCTCATAGGCATTGATGTAATTATCCATTGTTGTCACCTATTTGAGATGTTTAAGTTGTTAGATTGGATCCACATGTTAGTTGTCATGAAAACGTTCCAACAGTATTTTGCAAAGCTCTGGCAAGTCAATGTGTTGTAAGTGAAATCCAGAGCTCCTAAGCCAAGTCTTTGCATGTCCTATGATATGTTCTAGATCCCATTTACCTTCTATTCTTCAGCAATACCCACCAAGGAAAAAATTCATCACATTAAAGAATCCAAGCCCTTGGGATATCACCTGAAAAGGTTGGTAATTCTACATGTGGGGTGCGGATGTGGGGTTCAGAGTTTGTGTTATGTTGTCTGTGGTGGTTGTCTGTTCTATTTGTAGCTTGTATGTGTTGTTAGGGGTGGTTTTTCATTGGAATGTGTTGGTTGTTGGGTGATTGATGGCGCCCAGTACTTGTCGTGGAACGCTTCGTTGGAAACCCCAAGAGCAAGGTATGAAGCAGCACAACAACAAGTTTCCCTCAGTAAGAAACCGAGGTTATCGAACCAATAGGAGGAAGGAAACGTCACACAGGCGTTGCTAGTGGAGACCTGCACAACACAAACTCAAGACTTTGCCCCAACGAATCAGTGAGGTTGTCAAGCTCACCGGTTTGCTGTAACAAAGGATTAAACGTATGGTGTGGAAGGTAATGGTTTGCAGCAAGTAAACAAGTAACAGTGGGAGATGTATCAATGGTAATGATTGGACCGGGGTCCATAGTTCACTAGAGGTGCTCTCCTTAGATAAACAACATGGCATGAAGGGCAAACAAATTACAGCGGGGCAATTGACAGGAACTGAGCAAGGCATAACAATGCAATTACTAGCCAAAAAGATCCTATGAGGTTGATTGGGCAATACAACAATATACATAGACCGCCATCCAGTTGCATCTATGACTAGAAGTCCACCTTCACGTTATCATCTGAACCCCCTCCAGTATTAAGTTGCAAGCAACAGACAACTACTTTAAGCAAAGTGTGTAAGGTAAACAGTCCACATGTTCCATGAACAAGAGACCATTGTTTTCTCCCTAGTAACAACAACACATCTACAACCGAAGAGATTTTTGTCACTTCCCTTGTAAACTAGAGGCACGAACCCACTATCAAGCATAAATACTCCCTCTTGGAGTCACTAGCAACTACTTGGCCAAGATAACCACTAGCAACGGAGAGCATGCAAGATCACAAACAACACAGACATGATAGAATCATAAAGATAAAACCATTAATCAAACCAATATAATAATCTCAATATCCATCGGTTCCCCGCAAACACAACATGCATGATTACAAATAGATTAGATCTTGATCATGAACGGAGCTTACAAGATCTATACATGAAAGCACAAAGGAGGAGATATAACCATCTAGCTACTACATGGACTCATAGTCCAAGGTGGAACTACTCACGCATCATACCGGAGAGAAGGCCTCCGGGATGATCTCCCCTCCTGCAGGATGCCGGAAAGAGCTTCAGATCCCCACGATCTAGGGACGATGGTGGCGGCGGCTATAGACGGTTTCGTGGATTTCTGATCGGGTACTTAGGGTTTCTGCATCAGGGGCTTCTTATAGGCGAAGGGGCGAGACCGGGAGGCGGCCAGGGCCACCAAACCCTAGCCAGGCGCGGGCCCACCTGCCCCCGCACCTGGGGTGGGTCTGGCCCCCTGGCTGGGCCCTCCGTCTCTCCTCTGGACTTCTTTTTTCCCACGAAAAGTAATTGACTTTGGCGTTTGTCCCGTCCAATTCTGAGAATATTTCTTTACTAACTTTTCTGAAACCAAAAACAACAGAAAACATGCATTTGGCACTGTTGCAACTTGTTAATAGGTTAGTACCAGAAAACATGTAAAAAGCACCTCAAAGTTTGGACAAGTAAAACAAAGTAGATACAAAACAAGCATGGAGCATCAAAACTTATAGATACATTTCCAACGTATCAGTGATGTGTCTAGTGGTGTTGATTGTATGGGTATTGGTATGGAATTGGTGGTGGGCAGTATTGTGAGTATGGCGGGAAAAAGGATTTTGGTGTAGGTGGTATGGACTATATGATGTTGGTTTGTGGAAGAAAAGTTTGTGAATTTGGTGGAATGTAGTCACATGGATGGTTAATATGGTCGGTATTTTGAGAAAAATGGGTCTGTGTTGATGATTAAGGCATTGTGAAGGTAATCAAATGTGTTGTTATTGTGACAGGTGAAACTGTTGTGGTACTAGTTGCAAGGAAGTTTGTTTGGTTTGGTACTGGTTGTTGGCTGGGGTTGGCAGGATCGATAGTTGGCCTGGGGTGATATTTTCTAGTTGTCGTGGGAACAGGAGGGGGTGGTGATGTTGTTGCTGGTGAGACACCTTCAGGAATTGGGGAAAGCTGCTGGTTTTGGAGCGTCAATGGTGTGGAAAAGTTGTGGCCCTGGGTGTGTGTCAAAAGAATTGGCGATGGCCGTGGCTTTAAATGCTGCTAAGTTAGCGAATTTCATAGCTAAAGTATAGATCTTAGAAGTCATCTTTGCCATATCACCTTGAATTGCAGAGAGGGTGGTGGTGGAGTCAACGATGACCTTGTCCTGGCGGTCGAGACAATGATAGATGGATCAGAATTCATGCGACAGCTATCCCTTGAGATAATCCTCGTAGTGTTTCTTGTTTGTTGTGATGGTGGTAACGGTGCATGTGTTTCGGCGTGATCGCTCGCGAGAACACGAGCGTGACTGAGGGTCAGAAGGCATGAAATAGGAGGGATTTTACGGCGGAGTGATGAACTCGGTTAACCTCTTGTTGTTGCAGGAGAAGAAGGATATATGGTTAGGTCGACACTTTGATACCACCTTGTCAAGATCCTGCTAGATCGTTGGCGGTCAATTTCTTGAGGGGAAGAAGGTGGGGGTCTCAGATCTAGAGAGCTAAGAAGTATAAATTACAACACAGATAATTTTTAGGATTTATTGATAGCATGCCAGCCAACCTCCAATTTCACTAGTTATACTGGTCATAGTGGAAATATCATATTATTAGTATACTACCTCGATAGTGCTTAGTACTCGCTCTGTTTCAAAATATAAGATGTTTTAGCTTTGTGAAGCAAAGTGTATCTAGACTTCTTTTAGTGTGTAGGTTCACTCAGATGATTAGACTGAATCTACACACTAAAATAAGTCTAGATATTTTTTTTATAAACCTAAAACATTTTATATTTTAAAATAGAGGGAGTATCATTTAGTTGTATCATAGTCTTATGGTATATTTGTAGAATCTTGATGTAATTTGATGTACAAGATGTATTTAATTAAATTTTCTTGTTAAATGTGCTATGATACCATATCACATTATGATACCATATCATCATTTTCCCAAGATGGTATGCATGATACTATAACTTATGATACGACCATTAGGGCCAGCCATGCTTACAAGGATATAAACTCTATTACATCTAAACTTTGTTTAATCCCCCATCCCCCCCCCCCAAAAACTTTGTTTAACCATCTAAACACATCTAGCCCTACGCACTTTAAGAACTAAGCATCGTTGGATCAGGCAGAAGCGTCATCCTTGCATCTGAACCGTTGCTTCGGCTAAAGGGAAAGGTTAAGGGCATCTCCACCGGGCCGACCCATCCGGTTCGAGCGTGTCCGAAACTATCCGCGCGGACGCGCGGGGCGTTCGCGACGCCTCAGCGGGCCCGACCCATCCAGAGAAACGCGTCCGGATTGACCCATCCGTGCATCTAATCTAGGGCTCGGTTGCGTCAGCCCGGATGCACGCTTGTCCAAGTGCGTTCTCCTTTTATCATTGGTGGTCCCTCCCGCTAGTGGCACAGAAACCACACCACTTCTCCCTCCCAAAAAACTCTCCCAAATATTCCACTGGCGGGAGCGGAAGGGAAGGTGATGGATCCCACCGCCATGCTTGATGTTGCGCCCTCCGCCGCCAAGAAGTGTGGCCGGCCGAGGAAGCCCGCAAAGGACCAGACATCGAAGGAGCGGAAGATCGAGTAGGACAAGCGCAAGGGACGTCGGTTGGGGGCGAGATATTGATGCACCGCTGCTAGGCTCGGGACGGAGCGCCGGGACAAGGAGGAGTGCCTCCTCGTCACCAAGATCAGGGTCGACGCCAACGAGATGGTAGTGAATGCTGCCAAGCACGTTGTCAACATGATCAAGCAGGAGGCGTTCAACACCGTTTTCGCCGGCGTCGTCTCTCTTCCCAGCCTGGCCACGGCCGGCATGTCCTCTACCAGCTCCGTCACTTCCACACCTACCAGCCAGCCACCAGCTCAGCCCAGGGCAACATGGCCACACACGTTGTAACACCTCAAAAATATTAAACAAGATTATCAAGTTCTAATCACCCAAGTTTAGGGTTAACAAAAACTTTTATTATTAAAATTAATATGAATGCATGTGTGTATGTGTGACTAATGCATGAATGATTGCAATTGCCATGTTTGATTGCTATGAATGTTAAGGATTGGTTTAAAGATGAAAACAATATCATCTAGATCAATTCCAAGCAGAATCAAATAAAGAGAAATCAAAAATAAGTAATATGAGCAAATGGTCATTTTGGCCAAACTTGTTCACTAGACCACTTTGGGTGTTCCTAGTCAAAGATTTCTAACAGAAACAAATCCAATTCTTTTTACCCCTTGCTAGACCAAGTAACAGTGAACCCAAGCCCACTTTACAAACCAACAGAAACAAAGTCCAAATATATTTAAAGGACAATTCAAAATTGAATCGAGTGTAGGTACTAAGATCACCATTTCTCAAAAACCAACCAAACCACTTCACCTTGGCAAACCCAAGCAACCAGAGACTACCAAGCATGTGACCAGAGCACTCACCAAAATTCAGCCAAAAAATCAAATTTAAATTTCATGCGCCATTTCCTCAAACACTTGGTGAGCACAGATCAAACTTGCTTAACTTCTATTGTTCTTGATCAATGCCTTGTCCTCTACTTGTCGCCACTACTAACCCTTGTCTCCCCCAGCACCCAGCAATGCATTGAAGCCACTACCACTTCACTGCTTGCACCAGTGCCATGCCACCCGAAGCCACCATTGCCGGCCGACCATGGCCAGCACGCGGGAGGAAGCGCCGCGCCCATCCACAATGTCTAGGAGGCAGGCCACCGTCCACCGCCACCCCCTGTCCAACCCTCGAGCGCAGCCAAGCCCTGGACCACCAGACAATCGCCACGCCCATTTATCTGCAACCATGCCAAGAGCACGCCAGAGCGCCGCAGCCGACACGCATGCACACACCGCGCCTCGCCCTCGCCGCGCTTAACTACACTCGCCACGACCCTAGCTACCTCCCATACACGACCGTTCACCGCCGCGCGACACGAAGCATGTGTACGCCATCTCGAACACTGTTGTTTCTGCCTAGAGCACCAAACGCGCCCGACCGTTCTCGACCACCCCTTGCCACGCCATTAAGCTAGTGACGATCGCCAGGAGACACCGCACCGTCCTATGCCCTTAGCCATGCCTTTAGCTTGCTGTACTGATGTCGCCGGGGGAGCCTGACCATGCCGCACTGCCCCTCTCACCGGTGTATAAATAGAGGCCACCCCAGCCCTCAGTCTCCACACCATCTCACTCCCCTCTCTCTCAGAACCACCCCACGCCTTTCCCTGGAGCAAGGCGAGAACCAGCCCGTCGGAATTTCACCGGAGTCCTCCGCTACAGAGGAGGAGCGAAGCCGTTGATTGGAGCCACCCCAGAAGCTACCGTGACCACCGTTCAAACCAGCATCATCGAAAACGTCGTTCGCCCCCATCGCCGACCCTAGTTGGAGCCCTGGTAATCCACCGCATACCCCCACCGTCGCTGTTAGGCTTCAGTATCATCGGAGTTGTTCGGCAGAGACGACGAACCATGGCCGTAGATCCTAGTCTAATCCCACGACATATATTGAAACATACCGTTTTGGTTAGGATGAGTCGCTGACGCTTGGGACCCCCTTGTCTGCAGCCCGCTGCGCGCGCTGTTGATGCAACACTCAGTTGATGTAGGAGCACTTCGTTGGGAACCCCAAGAGCAAGGTGTGAAGCAGCATAGTAGCAAGTTTTCCCTTAGTAAGAAACCAAGGTTATCGAACCAGTAGGAGGAAGGAAATGTCACACAGGTGTTGCAAGCAACGCGGAAACCTGCACAACACAAACTCAAGACTTTGCCCCAAAGAATCAGTGAGGTTGTCAAGCTCACCGGTTTTCTGTAACAAAGGATTAAACGTATGGTGTGGAAGGCAATGGTTTGCCTCAAGTAAACAAGTAACAGTGGAAGGTGTATCAATGGTAAAGATTGGACCGGGGTCCATAGTTCACTAGAGGTGCTCTCCTTAGATAAACAACATGGCATGAAGGGTAAACAAATTACAGCAGGGCAAAACTGAGCAAGGCATAACAATGCAATTACTAGTCAGAAAGATCCTATGAGATTCGATTGGGCAATACAACAATATACATAGACCGCCATCCAAATGCATCTACGACTAGAAGTCCACCTTCAGGTTATCATCCGAACCCCCTCCAGTATTAAGTTGCAAGCAACATACAATTGCTTTAAGAAAAGTGTCTAAGGTAAACAATCCACATGTTCTATGAACAAGAGACTGCTGTTTTCTCTCTAGTAGCAACAGCACATCTACAACCGAAGAGATTATTGTCACTTCCCTTGGAAACTAGAGGCATGAACCCACTATCGAGCATAAATACCCCCTCTTGGAGTCACTAGCAACTACTTGGCCAAGATAGCTACTAACAACTGAGAGCATGCATGATCACAAACAACACAAACATGATAGAATCATAAAGACAAAACCATTAATCAAACCAATATAATAATCTCAATATCCATCGGATCCCCGCAAACACAACATGCATGATTACAAATAGATTAGATCTTGATCATGAACGGAGCTCAGAAGATCTATACATGAAAGCACAAAGGAGGAGATACAGCCATCTAGCTACTACATGGACCCATAGTCCAAGGTGGAACTACTCACGCATCATACCGGAGAGAAGGCCTCCGGGATGATCTCCCCTCTGCCAGGGTGCCGGGAAGAACTTCAGATCCCCCCGATCTAGGGACGATGGTGGCGGCGGCTACAGAAGGTTTCGTGGAGATTTGATCGGGTACTTAGGGTTTCTGCATCGGGGGCTGTAGGGTTTCGTAGCATGGAAAACAAAAAATTTCTATCACATACAAACAAACAAGCCAAGATCTATCTACTAGATTGTAGCAATGAGTCGATGGAATAACTCACCCTCGAAGATTCCAAAGTGTTTAACGAGAGCGGATTCTCGTGGGTGATGTAGTCGTACTCTTCCCGATCTCAAGATTGCGTAGACGATCCTTCCGGCGCTGCGTTCCGGCAGCGCTCCCGCAGTCGGTCACACGTTCGGTACTCGACGAAGACCTTCCTCTCCCTTGTTCCAGCAGGCAACGGAGGTTGTAGCACTCTCCTCGCGATTCCGGCAGCACAACGGCGTGGTACCGGAAGTAGAGGGGAGATCTCGCAGGGCTTCGCCTTAAGCCGGAGCGAGTATGGTGGACTATGAGAGAGTTCCTCGACGATCTAGGGATTAGACACGCCGAAGAGGAGCAAGGCCGGCAGCTAGGGTTAGCTAGGCGGCGGCGGTTTGCCCTAGGGCGGCGGCGGCAGCAGGAGGTGGCGGCGCCGACGGCTAGGGTTTGCGGGGTAGGGAACTTGTGTCTCTAGGAGGGGAGCCCTGCCCCTCCTCTTATAGGAGGGAGGCGCCAGCCAAGGGGAGGGGAATCCCTCCCCAACTCGGATCCCAAGTGGGCCGGCGGTGGATGAGGGACTCCTCCCCAACTCGGTTTCCACCTCCCTCTCCACTTCCCAAAATAGCCGTTTGACTTTCAAATTGGCGTTTGGCTTTTTCAAACTAGGATTTGATTAAACCCTTTATTTTGTTCATCGATGACACCTTGTACATGATGCAATCATACCAACTTGATATAACACATTCATGTACCCTTCTCCTCCAGAGTGCCGGACATTCCGGAACCTTCTAGAACATTCCCGATGAAAACACCGGAACCATTCCCCAACTCCGAAATAGGACTTTCCTTATATGAATCTTATTCTCCGGACCATTCTGGATCTCCTCGTGATATCCCGAATCCCATCCGAGACTCCGAACAACATTCGGTCTCTTTCTCATCATTCCATAACTACTTAAACAACGTCGAATCCTTAAGTGTGTCTCCCTACGGTTCGTGAATTATGCGGACATGATCGAGACACTTCTCCGAACAATAACCAATAGAGGAATCTGGAAATTCATATGGCTCCCACATATTTCTACGATTACTTTGCGATCGAATGAACCACTTACATACGATACCAATTTCCCTTTGTCTCACGATAGTTTACTTATCCGAGGTTATGATCGTCGGTATCTCTGCATACCTAGTTCAACCTCGTTACCGATAAGTACTCTTTTCTCGTTCCCGTGACATGTGATCCCTTGTGAGCCAGTCACATGCTTGAAAGCTAATTGGATGACATTCCACCGAGAGGGCCCAGAGTATATCTATCCTTCATATGGATGGACAAATCCCACTCTTGATCCATGTGTCTCAACCAATACTTTTCGAACACTCAATGCCACCTTTATAGCCACCCAGTTATGGTGTGGTGTTTGATGTCATCAAAGCATCCATCCCGCAAAGGTGATATGAATGATCTCATGGTCGAAGGAATTAGGTTACTATGTATCAGAAAGCATATAGCAATTGAACTATTAAAATGACTTGATATTTATGCTACGCTTATCTATAGGAGTATGTCCACCATATCATTCTCCTAAGGATATGATCTTGTTGTTAATAACATCTCAATGTTCATGATAGGGAAACCATAATCATTTATTAACCAACAAGCTATTATTATAAAGAGGCTTTACTAGGATGCTTTGATGACTGGGAGCAACCAACTAAGAGAGCAATAATGGCCATAATCATGCAGTAAAGCCTCTTTATAATACTAGCTTGTTGGTTAATAAATGATTGTGGTTTCCCTATCATGAACATTGAGATTTTATTAACAACAAGATCATATCGTTAGGAGAATGATATGGTGGACATACTCCTATAGATAAGCGTAGCATAAAGATCAAGTCATTTTAATAGTTCAATTGCTATATGCTTTTTGATACATAGTAACCTAATTCCTTCGACCATGAGATCATGCATATCACCTTCACCGGAAGGATGCTTTGATGACATCAAACACCACACCATAACTGGGTGGTTATAAAGGTGGCATTGAGTGTTTGGAAAGTATTGGTTGAGACACATGGATCAAGAGTGGGATTTGTCCATCCATATGACGGATAGATATACTCTGGGCCCTCTCGGTGAAATGTCATCCAATTAGCTTGCAAGCATGTGACTGGATCACAAGGGATCACATATCACGGGAACGAGAAAAGAGTACTTACCAGTAACGAGGTTGAACTAGGTATGCAGAGATACCGACGATCATAACCTCGGATAAGTAAACTATCATGAGACAAAGGGAAATTGGTATCGTATGTAAGTGGTTCATTCGATCGCAAAGTAATCATAGAAATATGTGGGAGCCATATGAATTTCTAGATTCCTCTATTGGTTATTGTTCGGAGAAGTGTCTCGATCATGTCCACATAATTCACGAACCGTAGGGAGACACACTTACGGATTCGACGTTGTTTGAGTAGTTATGGAATGATGAGTAAGAGACCGAATGCTGTTCGGAGTCTCGGATGGGATCCGGAATATCACGAGGAGATCCGGAATGGTCCGGAGAATAAGATTCATATAAGGAAAGTCCTGTTTCGGGGTTGGAGAATGGTTCCGGTGTTTTCATCGGGAATGTTCTAGAAGGTTCCGGAATGTCCGGCACTCCGGAGGGGAAGGGTACATGAATGTGTCATAACAAGTTGGAATGATTGCATCATGTACTAGGTGTCATCGCTGAACAAAATAAAGGGTTTAATCAAATCCTAGTTTGAAAAGTCAAATGCCAATTTGAAAAGTCAAACGGCTATTTTGTGAGGTGGAGGGGAAGTAGGAAACCTACTTGGGGAGGAGTTCCCTCCCTCCACCGCCGGCCCACTTGGAGACCGAGTTGGGGAGGGACTCCCCTCCCCTTGGCGCGCCCCTCCACCTATATAAGGAGGGGCAGGGCTGCCCCTCCAAGCACACAACACCACGCCCTCTAAACCCTAACCCTAGCCGCCGCCCTCCATAGCCGCCGCCTAGGGCAACTCGCCGCCGCCTAGGCTAAACCCTAGCCGCCGGCCTTGCCCCCTCCTTGGTGCGTCTAAACCCTAGATTGCCGAGGCTCTCTCTCATAGTCCACCATACTCACTCCGGCTTAAGGCGAAGCCCTGCGAGATCTCCCCTCTACTTCCGGTACCAAGCCGTTGTGCTGCCGGAATCGCGAGGAGAGTGCTACAACCTCCGCTACCTGCTGGAACAAGGGAGAGGAAGGTCTTCGTCGAGTACCGAACGTGTGACCGACTGTGGAAGCGCTGCCAGAACGCAGCGCCGGAAGGATCGTCTACGCGATCTTGAGATCGGGAAGAGTACGACTACATCACCCACGAGAATCCGCTCTCGTTAAACACTTTGGAATCTTCGAGGGTGAGTTATTCCATCGACTCGTTGCTACAATCTAGTAGATAGATCTTGGCTTGTTTGTTTGTATGCGGTAGAAATTTTTTGTTTTCCATGCTACGAAACCCTGCAGTGGTATCAGAGCCGTGTGTATTTGTAGATCTGTTGCACGAGTAGAACACAATGGTCATTGTGGGCGTTGATGCTTTTGTTGTCGATTGCTTCTTGTGTACTTTGCATCTTGCGGGATGGTGGGATGAAGCGGACCGGGCTAACGTTACATGACATCGTTCATGAGACTTGCTCCACGCTTGACATGCAACTTGTATTGCATAAGTGGCTTTGCGGGTGCCTGTTTCTCCCAACATAGTTTAGATTCAATTTACAACGGGTGATTAACAATACTAGTATCAATGTTGTGGTTCTTGTTCGTAAGTTAGAACGGCACTTATTGAAAGCCCCAAACCACGTAAAACATGCAAAGAAAGTAGAGGCGTCTAACTTTGTTTTGCAGGGGTGTGTTGTGATGTGATATGACCATGATTGTGATTATATTTGATGTATGCAATGTTCCTTATTGTAAGTTGGCAACTGGCAGGAGCCATATGGTTGTCTTTAAATTCTGTTAAGACCCGCGTGTCTATTCAAAGTAGTTGTAATAGTTGAAGCCGGTGGACGACAACCATGGAGCGGCATCATTGACCTTGATGCAATGCCGGTGATGATGGAGATCATGTTCGTGCTTGAAGATGGAGATCGGAAGCACAAAGAAGAAAGGCCATATCATATCACATATTATGAATTGCATGTGATGTTAATCCTTTATGCATCTTGTATTGCTTAGTTAACGACGGTCACATTATAAGATGATCCCTCATGCACATAAATATCAAGTCTAAAGTGTTCATCCTTAGTGAGCACCGTTGCTAAAGCTTGTTATTTCGAAGCACCACGTGATGATCGGGTGTGTTAGATTCCGCAAGTGTATACAACGTGAGCAAGCCAGATTTGCTCATGCGGAAGCTAAGGTTTGATCTTGACGAGCCTAGCATGTACAGACATGGTCTCGGAACACGGATCACTGAAAGGTAAAGCATGAATCATATAGTAGATATGATGAACATGTCGATTGTTCGCCATTGAAGCTACATCAACTCTCGTGATGATCGGTGTTGATGTGGTGGATTTGGTTCGTGTGATCACTAAAACAATGTGAGGGATATTGTTTTGAGTGGGAGTTCACCTAGATTAATTTAACTATTAATTAGAACTCAATTTGTCATAAACTTAGTCTAAACTATTGCAAATATGTTGTAGATCAATGGCGGCCCCTACCATCAATTTTAATGCGTTCCTAGAGAAAGAAAAGTTGAAAAACAATGGAAGCAACTTCGCGGATTGGTTTCGCAATTTGAGGATTGTCCTCACAGCTGGTAATTTGACCTATGTGCTGGATGCACCGCTGGGTGACCAACCTGCAGCTACTGCTACCGATGAAGTAAAGAATGTTTACCTCGCTCGGAAGACTCAGTACTCCACAGTTCAGTGTGCTATCTTGTATGGTTTAGAATCGGAGCTTCAGAAAAGGTTTGAGAATTCAGACCCACATGATATTGTCCGTGATCTCAAATTGATCTTTGAGACTCACGCGGCAATTGAGAGCTATGAGGCTTCTAAAAAGTTCTTTAACTTCAAGATGGAAGAGGGCAGCTCCGTCAGTGAGCATGTGCTTAAGATGTCTGGGCATGCAAACAAACTTCAAAGCTTGGGTATAGTGATTCCTAATGCTTTGGGGATTTATCGTGTCCTCCAATCACTACCACCAAGTTACAAGAACTTTGTGATGAACTATAATATGCAAAACATGAACAAGCAGTTGCCAGAACTCTTTGCCATGTTAAAATCTGCAGAAGTGGAGATCAAGAAAGAGCACCAAGTGTTGATGGTCAATAAGACCACCAAATTCAAGAAAGGCAAGTCTAAGCAAAAGGGACACTTCAAGAAGGGTGGTAAGAAAGTTACCGCGCCGACGAAGAAGACCAAGGCTAGACCTAAGCCTGATACTGAGTGCTTTTACTGCAAGGGAGAAGGTCACTGGAAGCGGAATTGCCCAAAGTACTTGGCGGATTTGAAGAACGGCAACATCAAGAAGAAAGGTATATCCGATATACATGTTATTGATGTGTATCTCACTAGTACTCGTAGTAGTGCCTAGGTATTTGATACTGGTTCGGTTGCTCATATTTGTAACTCGAAACAGGTGCTGCGGAATAAACGGAAGCTAGCGAAGAACGAGGTGACGATGCGCGTGGGAAACGGATCAAAGGTTGATGTGATCGCGGTCGGCACGCTACCTCTTCATCTACCATCGGGATTAGTTTTATACTTAAATAATTGTTATTTGGTGCCTGCGTTAAGCATGAACATTATATCGGGATCTTGTTTATTGCGAGACGGTTACTTGTTTAAGTTTGAGAATAATGGTTGTTCGATTTATATGAGTAATATGTTTTATGCACATGCACCTTTGATAGATGGTCTATTCTTATTGAATCTCGATAGTGGAAATACACATATTAATAACATTGAGGCTAAACGTTTGAAATCGAGCGATAACTCGACCTATATGTGGCACTGTCGTCTTGGTCACATTGGAGTGAAGCGTATGAAGAAACTCCATTCCGATGGACTTCTTGAATCACTTGATTTCGAATCACTTGAAAGATGCGAAGCATGTCTGATGGGTAAAATGACTAAGACTCCTTTTTCTGGTATGATGGAGCGAGCTACGGACTTATTGGAAATCATACATACCGATGTGTGTGGTCCAATGAGTGTAGCATCGCGCGGTGGTTATCGTTATGTTCTTACCTTCACGGATGACTTGAGTAGATATGGGTATATCTATTTCATGAAACATAAGCCCGAAACTTTCGAGAAGTTTAAGGAATTTCAAAGTGAGGTAGAGAATCAACGTAACAAGAAGATTAAATTTCTACGTTCTGATCGTGGAGGTGAATATCTAAGTTACGAGTTTGGCGAGCATTTGAAGAAATGCGGAATACTTTCACAATTGACACCGCCGGGAACACCACAGCGTAATGGTGTGTCCGAATGTCGTAATCGAACTCTCTTAGATATGGTTCGTTCTATGATGTCACTTACAGATTTACCGCTATCATTTTGGGGTTATGCATTAGACAAAGCCGCATTCACTTTAAATAGGGCACCATCTAAATCCGTTGAAACGACACCATATGAATTATGGTTTGGGAAGAAACCTAAATTGTCGTTCCTTAAAGTTTGGGGTTGCGAAGCCTATGTAAAGAAGTTACAGCCGGACAAGCTTGAACCCAAAGCGGAAAAATGCGTCTTCATAGGATACCCGAAGGAAACTATTGGGTATACCTTCTATCATAGATCCGAAGGCAAAATCTTCGTTGCCAAGAATGGATCCTTTCTAGAGAAGGAATTTCTCTCGAAAGAAGTGACTGGAAGGAAAGTAGAACTCGACAAGGTTGTCGAACCTTCTCTCGAACTTGCGAGTAGCGTAGCACCGGAAGAAGTTCCTGTGGTGCCTGCACCAATAAGAGAAGAAGCTAATGATGATGATCATGAAACTTCGGTTGTAGTTGCTACAGAGCCTCGCAGGTCAACGAGAACTCGTACCACTCCTGATTGGTATGATCCCGTTATGAGTGTCATGTTGGTGGACAACACCGATGACCCTGGGACATATGAGGAAGCGATGATGAGCCCAGATTCCAATAAATGGCAAGAATCCATGAAATCCGAGATTGGATCCATGTACGAAAACCAAGTATGGACTTTGGTGGACTTACCGGATGGCCGGAAGGCTGTCGAGAACAAATGGATTTTCAAGAAGAAAACAGATGCTGATGGTAATGTTACTGTCTATAAAGCTCGACTTGTCGCAAAAGGGTTTCGACAAATTCAAGGAGTTGACTACGATGAGACTTTCTCACCTGTAGCGAAGCTAAAGTCTGTGAGGATTATGTTAGCAATCGCTGCATATTATGATTATGAGATATGGCAGATGGATGTCAAAACAGCGTTCCTCAATGGAGACATTGATGAAGAGTTGTATATGATGCAACCCAAAGGTTTTGTTGATCCTAAAGATGCTAACAAGGTATGCAAACTTCAACGGTCCATTATGGATTGAAGCAAGCATCCCGAAGTTGGAATCAACGTTTTGATAAGGTAATCAAAAGTTTTGGTTTTATACAAACTTACGGAGAAGCTTGTATTTACAAGAAAGTGAGTGGGAGCTCTATAGCATTCTTAATACTATATGTAGATGACATATTGTTGATTGGGAATGATGTAGACCTTCTTAATAGTGTCAAGGAATATTTGAATAATAGTTTTTCAATGAAGGATCTTGGCGAAGCAGCTTATATATTAGGCATAAAGATTTATAGAGATATATCAAGACGCCTAATATCATTGTCACAAAGTACATATTTGGACAAAGTTCTAAAGAGGTTTGGAATGGAAGATAGCAAGAAAGGGTTCTTGCCCATGTTGCCCAATACGACGTTGAGTAAGACTCAAAGTCCGACAACGGCAGAAGATAGAGAAAGGATGAGTAAGACTCCCTATGCCTCCGCCATAGGATCTCTAATGTATGCCATGCTATGTACTAGACCTGACATTGCATATGCTGTTAGTTTAACTAGCAGATATCAAAGTGATCCAGGACTGGATCATTGGACAGCGGTCAAAAACATCCTTAAGTACTTGAGAAGAACTAAGGATATGGTTCTTTCTTATGGAGGTGATGAACAGCTCGTTGTTAATGGTTACACTGATGCTAGTTGAAACACCGATCCGGATGATTCTAAATCACAATCTGGATACGTATTTACTTTGAATGGTGCAGCAGTTAGCTGGAGGAGTGCAAAGCAAAGCGTTGTGGCGAGATCTTCAACTGAATCGGAAGACATGGCTACTTCAGAGGCTTCACAAGAAGCGATATGGATGAAAGAGTTCATTACAGAGCTCGGTGTGGTTCCTAGTGCGCTAGACCCAATGTCTATCTACTGTGATAACATGGACGCCATAGCCAATGCGCAAGAACCAAGGTCACACAAGAAGCTGAAGCACATCAAGCTACGTTTTCACGCTATTCGAGAACATGTCCAAGATGGAGACATAAAGATTTTGAAAGTACACACAGATCTGAATGTGGCGGATCCGTTGACTAAACCTCTCCCGAGGGCAAAACAGGACCAACACCAAACTGCCATGAGTGTTCGGTATATTACCATGTAATCTAGATTAGATGACTCTAGTGCAAGTGGGAGACTGTTGGAGATATGCCCTAGAGGCAATAATAAATATAGTTATTATTATATCTTTGTGTTTATGATAAATGTTTACATTCATGCTATAATAGTATTAACAAGGAAACGTAAATACTTGTGTGATTTGTAAAATAAAATAGAGTCCCTAGTGAAGCCTCTTTATAATACTAGCTTGTTGGTTAATAAATGATTGTGGTTTCCCTATCATGAACATTGAGATGTTATTAACAACAAGATCATATCGTTAGGAGAATGATATGGTGGACATACTCCTATAGATAAGTGTAGCATAAAGATCAAGTCATTTTAATAGTTCAATTGCTATATGCTTTCTGATACATAGTAACCTAATTCCTTCGACCATGAGATCATGCATATCACCTTCACCAGAAGGATGCTTTGATGACATCAAACACCACACCGTAACTGGGTGGTTATAAAGGTGGCATTGAGTGTTCGGAACGTATTGGTTGAGACACATGGATCAAGAGTGGGATTTATCCATCCATATGGCGGATAGATATACTCTAGGCCCTCTCGGTGAAATGTCATCCAATTAGCTTGCAAGCATGTGACTGGCTCACAAGGGATCACATATCACGTGAACGAGAAAAGAGTACTTATCAGTAACGAGGTTGAACTAGGTATGCAGAGATACCGACGATCATAACCTCGGATAAGTAAACTATCGTGAGACAAAGGGAAATTGGTATCGTATGTAAGTGGTTCATTCAATCGCAAAGTAATCGTAGAAATATGTAGGAGCCATATGAATTTCTAGATTCCTCTATTGGTTATTGTTCGGAGAAGTATCTCGATCATGTCCGCATAATTCACGAACCGTAGGGAGACACACTTAAGGATTCGACGTTGTTTGAGTAGTTATGGAATGATGAGTAAGAGACTGAATGTTGTTCGGAGTATCGGATGGGATCCGGGATATCACGAGGAGATCCTGAATGGTCCGGAGAATAAGATTCATATAAGGAAAGTCCTGTTTCGGGGTTGGAGAATGGTTCTGGTGTTTTCATCGGGAATGTTCTAGAAGGTTCCGGAATGTCCGGCACTCCGGAGGGGAAGGGTACATGAATGTGTCATAACAAGTTGGAATGATTGCATCATGTACTAGGTGTCATCGCTGAACAAAATAAAGGGTTTAATCAAATCCTGGTTTGAAAAGTCAAACGCCAATTTGAAAAGTCAAACGGCTATTTTGTGAGGTGGAGGGGAAGTAGGAAACCTACTTAGGGAGGAGTTCGCTCCCTCCACCGCCGGCCCACTTGGAGACCGAGTTGGGGAGGGACTCCCCTCCCCTTGGCGCGCCCCCTCCACCTATATAAGGAGGGGCAGGGCTGCCCCTCCAAGCACACAACACCAGGCCCTCTAAACCCTAACCCTAGCCGCCGCCGCCCTCCATAGCTGCCGCCGCCTAGGGAAACTCGCCGCCGCCGCCTAGGCTAAACCCTAGCCGCCGGCCTTGCCCCCTCCTTGGTGCGTCTAAACCCTAGATCACCGAGGCTCTCTCTCATAGTCCACCATACTCGCTCCGGCTTAAGGCGAAGCCCTGTGAGATCTCCCCTCTACTTCCGGTACCACGCCGTTGTGCTGCCGGAATCGCGAGGAGAGTGCTACAACCTCCGCTGTCTGCTGGAAACAAGGGAGAGCAAGGTCTTCGTTGAGTACCGAACGTGTGACCGACTGCGGAAGCACTGCCGGAACGCAGCGCCGGAAGGATCGTCTACGCGATCTTGAGATCGGGAAGAGTATGACTACATCACCCACAAGAATCCGCTCTCGTTAAACACTTTGGAATCTTTGAGGGTGAGTTATTCCATCGACTCGTTCCTACAATCTAGTAGATAGATCTTGGCTTGTTTGTTTGTATGTGGTAGAAATTTTTTGTTTTCCATGCTACAAAACCCTACAAGCTTAACTATAGGAGTATGTCCATCACATCATTCTCCTAATGATATGACCCTGTTGTTAATAACATCTATATGTTCATGATCAGGAAATCATGATCATATATTAACCAACAAGCTAGTTTAACAAGAGGCTTTACTAGGGACTCTTTTATGTTTACAAATCACACAAGTATTAATGTTTCCGGTTAATACAATTATAGCATGGTATGTAAACATTTATCATAAGCATGAAGATATGATAATAACCACTTTATTATTGCCTCTTGGGCATATCTCCAACAGTCTCCCACTTGCACTAGAGTCAATAATCTAGTTTCAAACCTTTGTGCATTCAACACCTATGGCTTTTCGGTGCTGTATTTACACGATCGCTAGTGTTCAACTGATCTCCGGATCCGACACTTTCAGGTCCGTGTGTAATTGCATGTCTTTGCGTCTCTACGCACCACTCATTCTATAATGAGATGGCTTTGTATAAATTTGGTCCTTTGGTGATACCTTTAGTTCCTTGGGGTTAAAACATGTTGATAATATTGTCGTACAATATATCTTCATAGTACTATCCCGCTGTGAACCACACCTAGTTTGATAACAAACTACTTGACACAAATGCCCTCTTTTGCTGCTATTATAGCAGTCATATACTTAGCCTTTTGTTGTAGTATCTGTCATAATGTCTTAACTTTGGAACTCATCCAAATCCATTATGGAACTTACTTTTCATCATATTATGCCACCCTTAGTTTAGATAGAGATAAACTTAATTTGTACTTTGTGACAAAACTAGTATCAATATAATACTTTTACAATGAACTAACCATCTATTTGTCACTTCTACAAAATAATATATTCTTAGTTCTTCTAAAAGATCATAAGAATATCTTTACTATCATCCAATAATCATCTTATGAATCATTCTGGTATACGCTCATAACATTTAGAGCATAGGACATATCTGGATTTGTACACATCACAGCATGATTGATAAAGTACTATGTGATTTTATATATCAAGTATCAAAAATACTTGAATCTTTATTCAATCCTTCCTGTGCAACAAGAACCTTTCTTGTAGTTTATATATTGAACTCATTCAATATCTCATCTATGTACTTCTGGCACAACCATATTAGTGTCTCAATTTATCCATATAGACATTGATGCCAAATATTCGGGTTCTGCCTAAGCCTTTCATCGAGATGAAATTCTTAACCCGTGTCAATAAAAATATACATCATTTCCAATCAACAATATGTCTTCCACATAATGTATTAGAAACATGTCTTAGCGCTCCCACTTAATTTCTTGCAAATGCAAGCATCTTCATCATCTCCGATGAAATTAAACTCTTTTAACAGTTTCATCATAGTGAAGATTCCAACTCCGCGATGCTTACTTCAACCATTGAAGTTTTCATATGCTTTTAGCATCCTTTGAATTAACAAAACCCTTTGGACCGTGTCATGCACACGTCCTAGGTAACCATTCTATTAGAAGAACTTGTTTTGTTTATTCAACTACCACATAACAAAATTGTATGTAGTGGTTGCTACATTAATACGTCTAGACTAAATATCGCTTAATGAAAGATCAGATCTTGTCATAGTCAACTCTTTGAACATTGTCGTGAACTCTTTCCCGACATGTCGATAATTTCATATATGTGAAACATCAATGTCTGTTTCTTTATAGATCCAAATACGACTGTAAGGTCTTGCACCTTTTCAGAGGGTCTTTCAAGTTCAAAGCTTGATCTCTCGCATATGGAACTATCACGGATTTTATGGCTTCAAACCATTTGATAGAGTCAGGGCCCATCATCGCTTCTTTCCATGTAGTCGGATCATTATTGTCAAATAATGATTTAACTCTCAAATCTTGGTATTTGATTGGTTACCTGACCTACTTGTTTCAATAGGAACTTTGTAACACCGCGGTTCTGAAAAGACCGTGGCTTCTATGTGACATGCCAATCCCTAGATCGGTTCATTGGCCCACAATAGAATAAGACGAATAACATAGCAAATATCCGTGTATCATGAATAACGAAGATCCAGAGTACCATTATTACAATAAAAGCTTAGCCCAAAGCTAGCTCAAATTATTCAGGTAGCAACATAAATAAAGTAAATCCTCCATTCTTCAAATTGCCCACAAGTGAACAAGTGCCGAGTGGAGTACCGTGGCCTATATCGATTACTCAGAATCGGAATAACCTGCAACATGAAACGTAGCAGCCCCGAAGGGTCAATACATGGAATGTATGGCAAGTAGAGCTAGTAAGGAGACAATAGTACTAACATCTACATGCATATTTGGCAAGTGGAGCTGTGTCTAGCTTGCATTTGCAAATACCTTTGTCCTACTTTCATAAACAGTTTTTGATTTTCTTTGAAAAGATCCCAATTAAGTTAACCCAACAATATTAAAACAATTATGAAGTTGGAATGAGCGAGAAACATGTCATGGAGTCAATATCAAGCAACTCAGTTGTCCATAACCGGGGACACGGCTAATCGATTAGATTATACACCCTGCAGAGGTTAGTACACTTTACCCATGTGACTTGGCCAGCCCAGCTCGTACCATCACTCTCATTTTGGGTGATGATAGGGAGAAGTCCAAGAAGAGACTGTTCGGGAAGTAGCACCCCAATCCCGACGCGCACCGGTCCAACCTACCAAAATTCTACATCTCTGGATACGCGGGTTCGGGTTACCACAACCTACTAAGTCCAACCAACCGCCCATTTCATTATTGGCACATGGTTGTACACGTAAGCTACCAAATAAAGAAGCCAATCAATTTCTCTCGATACCTGGGTGCCTTTCCGCAATGGAACCACCAAAAATTATCAATACCATCACACCCAGGGGATTCATTGATTAAGTTGTTTTAGTCTTCACAAACCAATACTTTTAGAAACAAGTCTCAATGATGTAACCCAGCCCACGTTCAACATAGCATGGCTAAGCACATCTACCAACGGTGGTTCATCTACAAGGAAAGCCCTACCACATAATAGGACATAGCATAGCGATAGTATCATCCTACACATGCGTCTACAAAATACATGACAATGCATAGAAAATAGTAGGACAATATCATGGACAAAATAGCATCTACTTGCCTTGGTTGTAGCGGTCGGAAGAACAATCCACACACGAGCAAGCGTTGCACTCGTCATAATCTACACGATACAATTGCAATCATAAACAAACAATCCTCAAGCATATGCAACAAAGATGATGCATGAAGGTATGCAAGGCAAGTGAATTGGTGCTACAGCTGCACCACATAATCCTATTCAATAATTCTACTGGTTGCATGCATGGAAAATAGTTTTAGCGCAAGGAAAACTATTACGCAAAAAGTAATGCTCAAAACTAGAGCTAGAATTCAAATAATTCACTACCGGTAGTATACTGTTTGTAAAATCTTGGGAAAATTCTACAGTATAGGCATTGCTATTTAGAAACAGTACCAACTGGAATTACTCAAAAAGGAATTATAAAACTCCCCGAGTAATTAAAACACTGCAGAAAGCCACTAGACAGTTTCTGCAGAAGTTTTTACTGTAAGACTATCCTTTTAAATCACGATGATATTCCCCTCGTTCCACTGAATCCAGGGACATATCATACGCATTTTTTGGAGTTACAGATCTTTTTCTACGAATTAATTACTCCAAAAAGTCCATTAACTCAATTGATTAAACTGTACTAAATCTTGCTGCAAAAGTGTGAAACAATGGTACAGCAAGATTCTACACGCCTTACTGAACCTACACATATTTTATTTGCAATTTTTGGCCCAGCGGTTTAATTTCTACGCAATTTACAAGTTTCTACCGAAATCTGCCAACTAAAACGATTAAAGAATAAACCCAGTCAACTGTGTCTCTTGACTGGTCAACGCGGCTGCTGACTGGGCGCTGACTGGGCGTCTGACTAGTCAACTCCTGGGGCTGACCGGTCAATGACCGATCTTGACCGCTGATCTGAGATCCAACGATCCCAAGAGATGGCGGCTGCGGACTCACCGGAGACGAACGGCGGCGAGCTCGGGACGGTGGCGGCGATCGGCTCCGGCGACGGCGGTTCCTGCGCGGAAAGAGGGACGGTCAGCACGCGGAACCGTGGCGGTCAACGCGGCGGCGGCGCGAGGTGGCGGCGGCGGCGCGCGACGGCGGCGAGCAGCGCGCGGCGTGGGGCGGCGGCGCGGCGGCGCGCGTGCAGCGCGCGCGGGCGGCTGCACTACAGGCTGGCGGCGGCGGGTGGCTGCGGCGGCGGGCAGCAGCGGCGCGGCTGCGCGGCACGGGCGCAGCGCGCGAGGCAGCGGCGAGCAGGGCGGCGGCGGCGACGTACCTGGAGGCGGCGGCGGGCACGGTTCCCGAGAGGCGGCGACGCGCGCGGGGATCGAGGCGGCGGCGGCGGTTCCAGGGAGGCGGGTCGGGTGCGGGGATCGAGGGCGCGGCGGCGGCGGGGTCCAGGGCTTTTAAGTGGGGCCCCCATGCGGGGTCCTACGCGGACACGGCGGCGCGGTTGGAGGCGAACACGACGAAGTCGGCGCCGATTTTGATCTTTTAATAAAACGGCCATAACTTTTCCGTACGAGCTCCGAATTGGGCGATTTTTGATCCTAAATTTTTGTAAAATCGAGGGGAACAATCTAGGGTCAAGGGTTGAGTGAAAACACTAGGCTACAAGGGTGGACAACACAAGTCCTACTAAAGCCTCCCGTAGGAGCCTCGTAGTAAAAATAGAATAAGGTTTTGAAAATAGCGTTTTGCCGATTCCTTTCAATCGGTGGTTTTGCGTGGAAAAGTATGATGCAATGGCATGAATGATATGCAGAACCAAATTCTAAAATTTGGGATGTGACAAACTTAGACCTCCGTGACCATAACCTTTGAGGCACGTGATCCATGAGCATTGTTGCTGCCTCCGGAACACTTTTCAGCGCTGCGCAATTTTTCACATATAGCTAAGGTTCTTTTAACCTTATCAAAGTTCTATTGTCCTCCCACTTAACTTTTCACGGAAAATTCCTTTCTCAAAGAAACTTGATGTTCTAAGCGACGAACATTTTTGTCTTTGGTGTTATGGAGGAATACTCAACGATTATTCAAAATAACATACAAAGATATGTTCATCCAATTTTGGTTACAAACATCTTTCTTATGCATAGCATACCAATGTTTAAGAAAGGATAACTTGGGTTTTATCCCAAACCATAACTTTATATGGTGTCATTTCAACGGATTATGATGGAGCTCTTTTCAGTGGAAAAACGGTAGTCTCTAAAGCTTTAATCTTTAAAATATAATGGCAGTTTTATCAATTACACCTTTGATCTTACCATGTCAAACAAGGTTTCATTGCATATCTCGATTATTCCATACTCATATGGTGTTTCGGGAAATGTAAATCCATGGAACGATTCCTCAAATCTTAGGTGTTATGCTAAACTTTATAACTCAAATATCTTCCTTTATGATCCTATCATAAATTCTTTATTTTCTTGTTACATTGATTTTGCACTTCATCTTGAAAGTCTTTAAACTTTTCAAATGTTTCACACTTCATCCTTATTAAGTAAATATTCATATATTCACTCAAATTTTCGGAGAAAGCATATGAAGTTGAAATCTATCGCTCTTGACTACACATAATGGACTTCATACAACAATATGTACAAGTTCCAATAAGCTAGTCATCCGTTCCCTTTGGCCTATGAGCGGAGTTTTAATTATCTCTACGAAAATTTCACAAGCATCATTTGATCAAAAATCAAGACTCCAAAATTCCATCCACATGGAGTTTCTTCATGTTTTATTTCCAATATAATTTAAACGGCGATGTCACTTTTTTTTGAAACATAAGGACTGTGAGGCAAAGCCCCCCAACATTTTATTGAAACTATAGAGTTTAAGAAATTACAAACTATTTACAGCAGCAAATATTTGCAGAAAAAATAAAAGCTATCTATCCTATATTCATGGTAGGCTAGACACCCAGCCCATCAGATTATCTCTATGCTTTGCTTTAATTCTATATTTTAACAGAGACATATCATGAATGAACCTTCCTTTCCATTTCCCAAAACTAGGCTTCTCATCATTGAAGATCCTTCCATTCCTCAAGATCCAGATATTCCAACAGGCCGTGATCAAAACCTCCATGAAAAAAGGATGACCAAAAATTGCATGAGCATGAGATACCACGGCCTGCAGATTACCATCTGATTGCCACTCAATCTGAAGATAATTCCAAATTCTCACACTAAAGTTACATTCAAAAAATAGGTGTGATCGATCTTCGAGGGTTAGTTACATTCCAAATTCTCACACTAAAGTTACATTCAAAAAATAAGTTACATTCAAAAAATAGGTGACACATTAAACGGCGATGTCACTTCCTAAGTGATCTTTCTTATCAATTGTCTTTCGACATTTTTAGCAATATTTTTATGGATGTGATTTATCCAACAAGATTTGTAAATCATCCATCTTTTATGGGTTACGGCAATTATTTGAACAACCCTTTTATTCTCATAATACCCGATAAAACAAATCTTGAAGGCAAGCTTTGATGTTAACAAGCAACACAACAACCCTTTATTTGTTCTCGATGAACATCATCACATATTCTTTTGCTAGTTACTTAGGCCATTGTAGTTCATGAATTGTGTTGTTTCGTATGACAATTCACACCAACATATTCAGTATCCAATACTTAAGAACCACATTGTTTAATAAGCAAAGAGTATAGACATAACATGTATATCCTCTATATACCTAAGCTGAACAATTCTAGTCTTTTCTTTTCTGCCATATATTTCTGAGATTCTCTTTCAGTATTTCCTTTTCTGTTCGAAAGAATCTATCAACATCAATAGTGGAGCCATACACATGACACATAGTCCAAAGCATGTATAGTTAAATACCAATGTCTTTGGACTTGCACTTTGAAGTAGATCACCATCATCAAATACTTGGTGTTCTTTCAAATTCCATTCTTTAGTAATCTTTTAGTGTAGTAAACATTTTATTAAATATTCACCCTTATTATGGAACTATTCATGATCAAGCTACTTTTAGCTTATAACGGTGAATCGCGAGTATAATGTTGCTCTCCAAAACCTTTTGGAGGATTAGGACGACAAGCGTCTCCAACTTTTTTCAAATTCTCATCAAATATGAGAACATAAACTTTGCCATATTATACTCTCTCTCATGTTGCAACCAAAACATCATTTCAGATATCGCAATATCTTCCACACATCATGGTTTCTGAAACAACTCTTTCAGATCCTAGATAACCTTGATATTAAAACAATCTTTTGAATATCAAGAATCATGGAGACAAACATGATACTTATATACTAACACTGGAATTGTCACTCTTGATTTAATACCAATTAAACTTCACGGAGTAACCGGAACTTACTGAAAGTTTGTAATAGGACTTTTAAACTTTAGATTAACACTTCAGAACAATACGATACCATCTTGTAAAGTAACTAACCAGAATTTTATAGTTCTATTATCTCAATTATAACTAAGCGCAAGGTGGTAAACGGATGCCAATGATTACAACAAATATGCAAATTTAATTTGATTTAATTTATGATAAATAGTGTTCAACTTTTAATCATATTGCTATTGAACTCCCACTTAAAACAATATCCCTCACATTGTTTTAGTGATCACACGAACCAAATTCACTACACCAAGTCCGATCATCACGTGACATGATATAGTTTCAAAGGCGAACAATCATAATGTTCATCATATCATCTATATGACTCATGCTTTACCTTTCGGTATTCCGTGTTTCGAGACCATGTCTGTACATGCTAGGCTCGTCAAGATCAAACCTTAGCTTCCGCATGAGCAAATCTGGCTTGCTCCCATTGTATACATTCGCAGAATCTAACACACCCGATCATCACGTGGTGCTTCGAAACAACGAGATTTGGCAACGGTGCCTACCAAGGATGAACACTCTATAACTTGATATTTTTTAGAGGAATCATCTTATAATGCTACCGTCGCGAACTAAGCAATACAAGATGCATAAAAGGATTAACATCACATGCAATTCAAAATATGTGATATGATATGGCCTTTCTTCTTGTGCTTCCGATCTCCATCTTCAAGCACGAACATGATCTCCATCATCACCGGTGTGGCGTCAAGGTCAATGGCGCCGCTCCATGGTTGTCATCCAGCAACATCAACTATTACAACTACTTTGAATAATAGACACGCAGGTCTAGATGAAATTAAAAGACAACCATATGGCTCCTGCCGGTTGCCGACTTACAATAAGGAACATTGCATACATCATATATAATCACAATCATGGCCATATAACATCACATCACACCCCTGCAAAACAAAGTTAGACGCCTCTAATTTTCTTTGCATGTTTTACGTGGTTTGGGGCTTTCAATAAGTGTCGTTCTAACTTACGAACAAGAACCACAACGTTGATGCTTGAACTATGAAGTGCCCGTTGTAAATTGAATCTTTACTATGATGGGAGAGACAGACACCCGCAAAGCCACTTATGCAATACAAGTTGCATGTCGAGCGTGGAGCAAGTCTCATGAACGATGTCATGTAAGGTTAGCCCGAGCCGCTTCATCCCACCATACCGCAAGATGCAAAGTACACAAGAAGCAATTGATAATAAAAGCACCACCGCCCACAATGACCATTGTGTTCTACTCGTGCAACAGATCTACATATAGACACGGCTCTGATACCACTGTAGGGGTTCGTATCATGGAAAACAAAAAATTCTACCGCATGAACACACAATCAAGATCTAATCTATGATCAAGCCAAGATCTATCTACTAGATCGGTGCAACAAGTTGATAGAGTACTAACCCTCGAAGATCCAAAGCGGTTAACGAGAGCAGATTCTCGTGGGTGATGTAGTCGTTCACTTGCCGATCTCAGGATCGCGTAGACGATCCTTCTGGCGCCGCCTTCTGGCAGCGCTCCCGCAATCGGTCACACGTACGGTACTCGATGAAGACCTTCCTCTCCCTTGTTTCAGAAGGCAGCGGAGGTTGTAGCTCTCTCCTCGCGATTCCGGCAGCACGACGGCATGGTGTCGGAAGTAGAGGGGAGATCCCGCAGGGCTTCGCCTAAGCCGGAGCGAGCATGGTGTTGTAGAGGGAGCCCCGGCGATCTAGGGTTTAGAGAGCCGAGGTTTAGAGGTAGCTAGCAACTAGAGTTTAGCTAGTCATTAGCGGTTTAGAGGATATCTAGATTGGTCGCAACTAGAGAGGGGGCGACGGCCAACCTAGGGTTTCTTGGGAGCCTAGGGCAAGGGGGATACCTTGGGGTGCGCCCCTACCCATCCTTATATAGGTGGGGGCGTCCAAGGGTGTTCCCAACCCAGGTGGAAACCCTCCCTAACTCAGAAACTCTCCCTAACTCGGAAACCATGTTGGGATTTTACTTTTTCAAACTGCCTTTTTGACTTTCAAATTAGAGTTTGATTTCTCTCTTCCAAGTGTCCAGCCAAGTTACCTAGGACATGATGCAACCATTACACTTTGTCATGACACATCCATGTACCCTTCCCCTTCCGGTTCAGTGAACCTTCTAGACCCTTGATAGGGCAAAGGTGTCCGATCTTTCGATGAGATGGTGATAGTCGATTTGGTGGAGTTCGGGCTTGACGATCCGACTACACGTGCGAGCACGAGTGCCAATGCAATCTCTAGGCCAACCTCCTGGAGGTTACCGATCCTGCGGGAACACGATCAGCCTGACCAGCGAGGGTCTTAATTCCTACCTGAAATCGAGAACAAGTAAGAACTAATATTGCAATCAAGATATTGTGGATTAAGATGAAATCTTTATTGAAAAGGTGGGATCTTGTATAGGTGCGAAGTACAAGAGGCCTCTGTGACGCTCGAGCCTTGGCGAAGTTGCTATGATGGCTAACTTAATGTCTAAGCAAAATCCGAGTCTATGGTGACGACTATGGGGAGTATTTAAGGAGGAAAAGGTGGGGTTTCAGCCAGCCATAGAAGTGGTGGCCGAATCCAACCCTAGAAGTCCTTTTCTCCTTAAACACGGACTCTAAAAAGTGGCTATTTAAAATCCTGCGAAAATTACATGGGCCTGGCCCAAAACAAAGGTGTCGTAGCACCATATTAAACTATGGACGAATTTGTGAAGTATTAATCTTGAATATTTCGTCCAAGCCTTCTTTCTTCATTATGGTGGCCTCAAAGTTCTGAAATCTTCATCCGTGGCCTTCTCTTGGATCATCACATGCTTGCTGCCATCTCCATGCATGGCCATGCTCCAATGCTTGTCCCTCTGATCCATGCTTGGTCCATCATTCCTAAGAGTAAGAAATACATCTGATTTAGGCAGCATCATATTCTCATGTATGTGAGGAATAGTTCCAAGAAACGAAAGTACCTGATAGTTAAGTTGTTTGGCACGAGATCTTGTGATAGGTCCTTGTATGTGTGTAGCTATAGGTACAACGGTTGTATCAATAGATGGGATGTCCACATCAACACTTCTAGAACATTCCGGTGAAAACACCGGAATCATTCCCGAACTCCGAAATTGGATTTTCCTTATATGAATCTTATTCTCCGGACCATTCCGGATCTCCTCGTGATATCCCGGATCCCGTACGAGACTCCTAACAACATTCGGTCTCTTTACTCACATTCCATATCTACTAAACAACATCGAATGTCGTGGTGGTGGCACGGCAGATGCCATGGGTAGGCTTAAGTTGGGGGCCGAATGGGTTCTTGTGGTCACCGGGGAGGGCGTACATGGTCGAGCCATGCACGAAGAACAAGTATAACTCTCCAGACTTGGCAATTTGATTAATACCCCAAATATTACAAGTGCTCCTTGAGCTGTTTAGGCTTGAGTTCTCCACACTAGTTCCCTACTTGGTCCAACCTCCTTCTACTACTGCTATGCCCTCCCTTATATAGGCGGTGCTAGCTAGCTAATACCCCCTTTGGGTTCTAGGGTTTACTGTTTGGATCTTGGTCCCTACCATATGGGCCGGGTTATGGGCTTGCCCTGAGCCCATAGGCCCGGTCCATAAAGCTTGACAGCTAACGGTCCTCTGGTACATTGCTTCTTGTTCTTTTTGGCGTCATGCAGTTACTTTGTATGTCAGTGCTTCCTTTGGGCGTCACCCGGCTCCTTTTGTGTCATCTCGGCGTTGCCCTTCTCTTTTCACCATGCTTTACCATGGTCCTTCCCGAACCTTACTCGGAAAGGTGCCACACGTCCTTCTTGACTCGGCCCTTCCTCGGTTGACTCGGCTCGCAGGTACCTACAAGGGTTACAACTTTGTCCTATTCAGGCCGAGATAGTTTGTATCTCAGCTTTCTTGCTTATCTTACCCGGCCGTTCTTACCCGGCCTGGTCCATTTTTACTCGGAACCAACCCAGTTGCGCTATGTTTCCCCTCTCGTGACCCTACCGGGGGTTATCCCCCCGACATTAGTCCCCGAAGCTGGTGAGGTCTAGCAGTTCAAGCTGTTAGGCGTCTCCAGGTTCCTTTTGTGTGAATGGAACTTAGTTTTTGTCTTTTATCTGTCTTAGTTTCGCATCTTGCCGGGTTAGTCTGACAATTTCGGGTCAGTTCTTTGATTTCTTGGCTCATTCTTGCCTCGAGCCGAGTTATTTTGGCCAATTCCGGGTCATTTTCGGCGCACTTCAGTCACTGACAGCTAGTAATCATGATTACTTGCCTCAATTTTTGTTCCAAGTTCTGGCGGCACAGTGACGGCTGCACAGTTATTCCTCGTCACTCCCATCGGTCTGCGCCTCTTGTCCTTCCAGCCGTGACGTGGCACCGGATTTTTCGTGTATCTTTGGCTACGTGGCGCTCGCTGACTGGCTCACCCGGCCTGGTACACGGCCACACGCTGGCCGCACGGCACAGTTAGATCCCACTACAGGGTTTTTAACTGCCTTAAGTAGGGGTTGGGGGTTTCCACTTCCCCCACGCCTGTTCAGTTTCCTTAGCCTTTCTTCTTCCTCGCGCCTTCAAGATTGAACTGCCTCCTTTGCGGTTCCTTCTCCTTCTTGCTCTAGTGATGCGATTGCCCCTGTCCTCTTTCGATTCCAGCACGGGTCCTCGTTGTTCCAAGCCTCTCCTTTCCGTGGAGGAGACGGACTCCGACGATCCCATGGATGCTCGTGACGGCGCTGATGGTGCTGAGGAACAGGATGTTCCCTCCGACGAGCGCGGTGGTTGGGAAGGCTCTGAGGTCTCCACCGAAGAGGTGGAGTGGCTCCGCTCCACCAGACGCATTCCACTGCAAGTGGATTGCCGTCTCCCCACCGGTGAGATTTCCCCCACCCCTCAAGCTGGCGAATGGGTGGTTTTTCTTTCACACTTTGAACGCGGTTTTGCTCTTCCTGTGAGCACCTTCTTTTCCTCGCTTCTTTCTACCTTCCATCTGCGGACCCACCATCTTCCTGCCAATGCAATTGGCTCTCTTTCTTGTTTCATATCTGTCTACGAGGCCTATCTTGGAATTTGGCCCACAGTTCCTTTGTGGGCCAAGTATTTTGGCTTTAAAGTTCAGGTTGTTCCCCAGCCTGGTGCTACTCAATCCGAGAAGAGTCCGACCCGATGTGGTGCTGCTAGCATCACCCCCAGGAGAGATTCTATCTTTCCTCGGGTTACCGGCATTGACTCCTCCAAGAAGTGGCATAGAACCTTTTTCTATGTCAAAAACAGCGAGTCCACTGACAACATCAGGCTTCCCCCTTTCTCGGACGAGGTCCCCAACAAGAAGTATTGGCAGCTTGACCCGCGCGACCAAGACGCTACGGTTAACAGGGCAAACGCTATCCTGGAAAGGTTGCTGCCACCGGATGAGAACTTTCATCTCGCCGACTTTGACCTCATGTGCACCTTCATCTCACGCCGGGTAAGCCCCATCCAAGCCAGGAGCCACAAGATGTGCTTCATGAGCGGGTCCCATGATCCCACTCGACACTCCACCAAGGAGCTCACCCATGACTCCATTGCCCACCGAGTAAGCTCCATCTTCAAATTGAACTTGGCGGATGATTGGGCTTGGAGTTGCCCACCGTTTAGCCAGGTCAGGCATGTCCCCTGGGTAAGTTTTCCGAATTACCTTCTCGCCGAGTAGTCTTTAGCTCTTTTGCCACTCTTTAGCTTAGTTTTTAGTCTCTCATTCTGTTTGTCTTTCGTAGAATCTCCTTCACCAGGTTGATGACAGTATTGTCCCTCCGGCTGGCTATAACGGGGATCGCTCTGACTCGGATGAGTTCGAGTATGACCTGGAGTGCTTCATGCCCATCCTGCACACTGAGGCTGCTTCAGCTTCGGGTAAGAGTCAATCTCGCAATCCCTTACAAGATTGGTCTGACGATGATGAGGATGATGATTGTACGCTTTTAGAGGTACATGCCTTGTGAGCTTAATCTCTTTGCTTATCCGAGTAAACCCATTATTTACTTATGCAGCTGGCCAGGTACATGACGTTCCTCCTCTCGCCGTGGGCGGAGTCGGCAAGATTCCCGTTGCTAAGCCGAAGCAACGTGGAACCTCCTCTAGCACTCAGCCGACCAAGAAGAACAAGCCCACTCCGGCTGCTCCTGCTGCCTCTGCTGCTGCCAGCCTGGGTGAGACTCGCCAAGCTGCTAGGCGCCGAGTCACGCGCCGAGTCATCCGCGACCCGGTTGTCACCGGGTAAGTTTTTGAACCTTGCTTTCTTTGCTCTTTTCTCTCTCATTACTGTTGTTCTCTCATATATATCTTGTTGTTTTCAGTGTTGCACCTTTGACGACGAATCAGGCCGCTTCTAGCATTGCCTCGCCGCTTAGGCTTGCACCTCCTCCAGCTGACTCGGCGGTGCCGAGTCTCGTCCGGGTGAGGCTCGCACTATTGAGGCTCGCGCTTCTCAGTGTTAGTCAGACCCGGTGGATCACTCGGCTAGCACCCCTTTCGCTGGTCAGGAGAAACTTCCTGATCTTGGTGCTCACAAGTATGGCACCGAGAAACCCTCTGCCCCTAGTTCCTCTGGCATCAGCCCTCAAGCTGATGTGAATGAACAACTTCCTAATCCTGGAGCCAGCAAAACTGTTGAGCCCAGTCAGGGGGTCCACGTCCTTCTTCAAATCCTTCTGCTCGCTCTCTAGTTCTGTCAAAAGGCCAGACCCAGCCCAGGGCTTCTGGTTCTACTCGCCCCTCTTCTAGCAAATCCACCTCTTCCAAGCAAGCAAATCTAGTTTGCGCTCCGGGTTCTGCTCCTCAGATTCGGCCTCCTATGTCGGCGACCGTGTTTGCTTCAACGGGTAAGGGGGACGAGTCCGCTGCTGCCGGGTCAGGTGATGGCTCCAAGGCTGTTACCCTCCATACCTCTGCAGCTGCAACCCGTGCCACTGTGGAAACCGCCCTGAAAACGGGTCGAGTTCTCACTCAGACGCTCAGTGGGCAGAGCCTTGGTTCGGCTGAGCCTTACTCCGTGGCATGGAATGCAGCAGGCGATCAAGAGGTCAGCACTCGTGCCGGGAAGAAGCTGAAGCTGGGCCCCAAGGTCGTCTCCGACATAACCCAGCAGGCCATTACTCTGATGGCCCGCGCCGACGAAATAAACGAGGTAACATAACTTACTCTTTTGTACTGTTGAGTATTTCCTTTATATATATCACCTAGTCCCCAAGGTTATAGTTGAGTAAGAGACTTACTCGGCTATAAGCTCTTCAATTATTCACTTAGTCTTTGAATCCCACGCTTGCATGTTAGAGCTTCGAGCCCTAGCCCTCGAGGTTACTGTCAAGTAAGGAACTTAATCGGCTGTAATCTCTTAAGCTCTTTGATTTCTTTATGACAAACTCACGTTAGAGCTTCAACCCCTAGCCCTCGAGGTTACTGCCGAGTAAGGAACTTACTCGGCTGTAAGCTCTTAAGCTCTTCTTTATTCAGACGGTCGCCTGTCTTGACTCTTCCTTATTATCTAACTTCTTTGATTAGCTTACGCACAACGAGCGCACCAAGGTGCACCAAGCTCTCGTCCTGGCGCATCGCAAGCTCGAACTTGCGTATGAGAAGCTACAGACTGACACCTACGGCCAAGGTAATATCTTTGCTCTTCCTCTTTCTTTTTTGATGTAATTTTCCTTGGTTCATCTTCTCATTTTTCCTCTTGCTCTTGTTCCACAGCCACTGCTCAGGATACCATCAATGATCTTCACTCGCAAATCAGCGAGGCCGAGAGTAAATTTCCTACCTCCTAAGCCAATAGTTGAATTTTTTTCTGTCGGTACTGACAAATTTTTGTTCTCAATAAGGAGAGAAGCAACAAGCCGAACTCCAGAAGGAGCGTGATGAGGTGACTCGGCTGAAGAAACTGATGGACGAGACGTAGGAAAAGCACTTGGCCGAGGTGAAAGGGCTGAAGGAGGAGCTTGCCGAGAAGAACGAGCAGCAGGCTGCCAGCGCCGAGAAGACTAAGAAGCTGCTCGACGAGGCCGAATCATTGGTCGAGTCGACAAATATGAACCTCGATGCCCTTCAAGCTAAGACCAAGACTTGGCATAGCAAGCTCGCTGCCATCAACTTCTTTCTCGGTAGTGAGTTCTTACTCTTTACGCATTGTCCAAGTCCTGCTGGATTTCTTCCATCTGCCCTTGCTATTTGCTAACTTTCCCTTTTTGCTTGCAGAGAACTTTCCTCAGGCCAACATGTTTGCCATCCGAGCCATGAAGAAAGTGAGAGCCGAAGCTGGTGCTGCTGCTGACAGCGAGGTGTCCATGGAGGAGCTCCTTGCAGCAGTGTCTGAACGGCTCAAGACCCTCAGATCCTGCGGTTTGGACTTGCTCAAAGTGGCTATCCATGCGTTTCGCATGCTCTGGCCGGATGAAGACCCACCCGCACTCATCGAGCCACTCGCCGACAGATTGCTCCTTACAGAAGACCGGCTGGATCAATGGCGTGAGTTGGCCGGCCGGGCTGCAGCGGACAAGGCTCTCTCCTTCGTGCTTTCATGGTACGAGGACATCAACCTTGATGTTCTTGCTTGCATAAGGGGAGATGGCAAATGGTTGAATGACTCGGAGTTGATCAAGAAGCGCCAGGAGCGACCTTATGCCATGATCGAGTACACCATGGTGCACACTTGGCGTGAGGGCCCAGCTTCCTCAACCTTGGCGACCTGCTCGTTGAAGTTCCTGCTGAAGAAGGTGGCGACAGCGAGGCGACCGAGTTAGATGATCCAGATGACCCGGCCGCAGATGCCCCTCACCCGGCTGATGCTCCAAGCACTCCTAGCTCCGAGAATGCTCCTCCGAGTTCTCCTGCTCCTTAGGCCAACAAATACTCGAACTTTTATTAGATCCCCGGCATGCCGGGTAAAAATGTAACGTACATTGCACTTGAAGTTTGACTATGTGCCTTGTGATAGGCTTTATATATTTGCGTTGTGCTTTGACCGCGAATTAATCAAGGACAAGTCCCCGAGTTTCATTTTGCCATGTCACCTTTCCTTGCCTTTGGCCCTTGTCTACCATTTTTCGGCGTTCGACATTAGAATCTCAAAGTACGAAGGATTTAGTTAGCGGATATGAAACTTGGATAACTTGGCCGAGATTACTCGACACATAGTATAACACAACCTGCAGAGAGTTAGGCAAAAACTAAAGCCGACTCGCGTTTCTCCCTTGTACTTATCCGGCGTTCGTGTTTACCCGTCTTAGATCTTTTTCTCTTGCTTGCCATGAAGCTGTGTTTTCGGACAACAGCATAGTCGAAGAGTTGATTTCTTCCAAGTAAACACTACTTGTTCCGAGATAAATTTCGGGTATCACGCCAGTCGACGCAAAATAATTGAAATGGAAAGCCTAAGGGGTAGTCCCCAAGTCAGTTTTTTGAATCATACCATTTTATTATTAGCACATAGCCGGCAAACACGTCCAACATATGAGAGTTCGAGTGATACATGCACTACTTCTCCTAAGTATAGAAGGGACGAAGCAGTGCCACATTCCATGGCCTTTTAGTTTCATCTCCCGACCTGTCCGCCTTGTTATTTTGTGCTTCACGAGCGTCTATGAGATAGTAGGAATCATTGTGCAATTCTTTGCTTATAATGAATGGACCTTCCCATGGATGTGATAATTTATGCATTCTAGCTGTGCGCTGCACCTACTGTAGCACCATATCTCCTTCTCGAAAAACACGAGGTTGCACTTCCTGGCTATGGTAGCGTCGAAGATTTTGTTGATATATAGCAGATCTGGAGAATGCCAGTTCCCTTGCTTCTTCGAGTAAATCTACTCCATCTTCTCGAGCCTCTTTTACCTCGGCTTCTGAGTATTGCCTTATCCTTGGCGAGTCATATTCTATGTCTGCAGGCAAAACTACTTCAGCCCCATATACAAGGAAAAATGGCGTATAACCAGTTGATCGATTCGGAGTCGTTCTTAAGCTCCACAGTACTGAGGGTAGTTCCTCCAGCCAACAACCAGGTGATCTCTGGAGTGGTTCCATTAAGCGGGGTTTTATCCCGGACAGAACTAAGCCATTAGCTCGTTCAACTTGTCCATTTGATTCTGGATGGGCGACTGACGCTACGTCGAGTCTTATTCGGTGTTCCCCACAGAAGCGAGCAAAAGCTCCTTCAGCAAAGTTTGTGCCATTGTTCGTGATCACACTGTGCGGGTAACCGTATCTAAGGATTATATCCCTTAGGAATGTAACAGCTGTTTTGCCGTCCAATTTTTTGATTGGTTTCACTTATATCCACCTAGTGAACTTATCAATCATGACCAAGATATGAGTCATGCCTCCCCTTGCTGGTTTGAATGTTCCTACCATATCTAGGCACCATACTGCAAACGGCCAAGTGATTGGTACAGTCTTCAATTCAGACGCTGGTAAATGTGACTTGGACGCATAGTGTTGACAACCACTGCATTTCCCCACTAACTCTTGCACTTGTGCCAATGCGCTTGGCCAGTAAAATCCATGTCGGAATGCCTTGGCTACCAACGCTCTTGATGATGCATGGTGCCCGCACTCTCCCTGATGGATATCCAACAAGATCTCCTGGCCTTGCTCTGAGCTGATGCAACGCTGCAGTACACTTGTCACACTTCGCTTGTAGAGTTCCTTGTTGATTATGGTGTATGCTTTTGCTCTTCGTGCCATTTGCCTTGCCAGTGTTTCATCACTCGGCAAGGTTCCATCTTTCAAATAACTGAATATTGGTTGTACCCACGTTGGTATTATTGGTTCTGGGTCTGCTTCAACATCAATGTCCATTGGTTCCGCCGACATATGCTCTGCCGACGTAACCTGAGGAGTCCTCGAGTATGATTCGGCTACCCCTGAGGTGAACGGATCAGTCCCCCAGTGACTCGAACCTACCCCTGAGTCGATATCCATTGGCACTGCCTCTGATTCCTGACTCGCCGGGATGACCCTGATTGATTCGGACTCTGGTGATGGCTTGATTGATGGCTTCCTGAGATGCTCCAATGTTACCCCTGGTGGTATTGCTTGCCTAGATGACCCTAGTTTGGATAATACATCTGCTGCCTCATTTTCCGCTCTAGGAATGTGATGAAATTCACAACCGTCAAAATATCCCAAAATTTGTTGTACGTGGAAGCGATATAATGCCATGTTTGCGTCCAGTGCATCCCAATGTCCAGACACTTGCTGAATCACCAAATCTGAATCGCCAAAACACATGATCCTTTTGATACCAATTTCCTTGGCTACTTTAATGTCATGGACAAGTGCTTCATACTCGGCAACGTTGTTAGAAGCAGCAAAATGAATTTGCAACACATATATCAGTTGATCCCTCTTTGGAGATGTGAGCACTATCCCGGCGCCTAGACCCATTTTCGTCTTGGACCCGTCAAAATGCATTTTCCAGTAATTTGGATCTGGCAGTGGTGGTTCGTACTGCATCTCCATCCATTCTACAAAGAAATCTGCAATGGCTTGAGATTTTATTGCATCCCGTCTATCATATTGTAGAGTGTATGGTGCCAGTCCAATGGCCCATTTGGCTACTCGGCCGCTGGCATCTTTGCTACCCAATATATCCGAGATAGGTGCCTCGCATATTACCCGGATTGGATGTTCTTGAAAATAATGTTTCAGTTTTGTTGCTGCCATATATACCCCATATGTCATCTTCTGATAATGCGGGTAATTCTGTTTCGAGACAGAGAGCACTTGGCTCAAGTAATATACTGGCCTTTGGACTGATTTGCCCCCTTCTTCACGTTCAACCACTATTACTGCGCTCACAACTCTGTTGGTTGCGGCGACATAGAGCAGCATTGGCTCCTTGGATAGTAGTGACGCTAATATTGGTGTTGTTGCCAACATTTTCTTTAATTCATGGAAAGCGCTATCAGCTTGTTGTGTCCATGTGAATTTGTATGATTTCTTCATCAGCTGATATAGTGGTAGGGCTTTCTCGCCTAGCTGACTAACAAACCTGCTTAATGAAGCCAGGCATCCAGTGAACTTCTGGACATCATTGAGGGTTTTTGGCAATTCCATTCTTTCGATGGCCCTGATCTTTGTCGGGTTACCTTCAATTCCTCGGCTGGATACAAGGAATCCGAGTAACTTGCCAGTCGGGACACCAAATGTACATTTTCCAGGGTTGAGTTTCATCCGGAATTTTCTCAAGTTTGCGAATGTTTGACGCAAGTCCTCAATTAGAGTATGACTTTGTTTGGTTTTTATTACCACGTCATCGACGTATACTTGAACATTTTTGTCCAATTGATCTTGCAAGCATTTTTACATGCATCTTTGATATGTTGCGCCTGCATTTCTCAATCCAAATGGCATGGTGCGATAGCAATAAGCCCCATACGGGGTGATAAAAGCTGTATTTATTTGATCATTTGGATTCAGTGGAATCTGATGGAATCCTGAATATGCATCCACAAATGACAACAACTCACACCCAGTCGTAGAATCTATGACTTGATCGATCCGAGGCAGAGGAAATAGATCTTTCGGACACGCCTTATTGAGGTTCGTGTAATCAATACACATGCGCCATACGACTGCCATGTTCGGGTCATCTTTCTTCTTCTCGACCAGGATTGGATTTGACAACCAGTCCGGGTGCAGCACTTCCATGATGAATCCAGCAGCTAAAAGTCTTGCAATCTCGGCCGCTATTACTTTCCTCCTATCTTCGGCGAAGCGACGGAGGGGTTGCTTCACCGGCCTTGCATCTGGTCTTACATGAAGAGAATGCTCAGCCAGCTCCCTCGGAACTCCTTGCAGATCTTGAGTGGACCATGCAAAGATGTCCCGATTCTCACGGAGGAAGATGGTGAGCTCGCTTTCCTATTTATCTGTAAGGCCAACCCCAATGGTTACTGTGCGCTCTCGGAAAATTTCATCCACCTGCACCTTTTTGGTTTCCTTGGTAGCTTGAAATGACACATTGCCATGCGGGTTGGTGAGTGCCGGCATGGACATTTGCGCTGCTTTGGCCAATGCTACCACCTCCAACATCTGACTCTTCTCTTGTGCTATGACGAGTGACTCGGCTAGTGAAGATCCGGCTGAGGCACAAGCAATAGATCTTTTGCAATCCCCTTCAACTGTGATCACCCCACATGGGCCTGGCAGCTTCATCTTCAAGTAAGCGATGTGAGGAGTAGCCATGAACTTTGCCATAGCCGGCCTGCCGAGTAAGGCATGATATGAGCTGACCAAATCTACTACCTCGAACTCTATGGCTTCAGTGCGACAATTTTCTCTGTTGCCAAATAAGATGTCGACCCAGATCTTGCCAATTGGCTCACAGGACAATCCCGGCACAATCCCGTGGAAAGTGGTCTTAGTCGGCTCCAGCATGTTCATGGTAATGCCTAACTTGAGCATAGTATCCTTCTACATGATGTTGATGCTACTGCCATCATCGATTAACACCTTTGAAAACTTCACGTTGATATCTGGGCCCATGAACGTTGGATCCAGAACTAGAGCGTATCCTCCAGGGGTTGGCATGATTTTGGGGTGATCCTTTAGACTCCAAGTTATCTCTTGCTCAGACCAATGCATGTACTTGGGAATTGCCGGCATCGTGGCATTCACTTCCATCATTCGTCGCTGCTGGCTCTTCTTGTCATTTGGCTCTGTGACAAAGACAACATAGCTCTGGTGATGTTCTCTGTACTCATTTCTGGTTTCGTGGCCGACATGGGCATCGTCACCTCTTGGATTGTGCACTTGGTGCACAACTTCTCTTCTTTCTTGATTCTGATACCTCGGTTGCCTATTTTCATATCTGTTATCTGCTCCTACTATTTGAGCATTTCCTCCTGTAAGTGGTGGAGGGGGAGGTGGTGGAAGTTGCTTATTCGGCGAGTCCACTTTGTCTCCTTTCTGAAACCAAGTGCATTGCCTTGTTGAGTGATTTGCCGGATTACTCGGACTTGGCGTGTGAAACTTACACGGCTGATCTAGCATCATCTCATAGGTGTATTTTTGTCGGTCCTGATACTGTTTCCTCTGATCGTATGGCCTTTTGCCGTCATTCTTTGGCACCCATTGTTGTTGACCATTTTTGACGCTGACTGTTTCCAGCATCTGGATGATCCTGACTCACTGCTGCAACCTGAGCCGAACCATACCTGTAATCCGGCCTCTCGTCCCTTCTTTTGCCTCTGTATTCGGATCTCTCCTGGCGCCTTTGTGACCCAGCAGCATCATAGATCTGAGTCTCAGTCATCCTGTCTGCCGACATGAGCAGCGGCTGAGTCGGATCTCCTAACGCGTACGAGTCGGCGATTCTTATCGTCTCTGCTAGGCTTGCCGGCATATATCTTTGTAACCTTTGCCATAGCACACTCCCATGTCTACATCCTTGTGCAAACCATGCGATTGATTGTGACTCGATTACCCCTTCACAAGAGTTACGCATCGTACACCACCTTGTGAGGAACTCCCTGTCTGTCTCATTCGGTCTTTGCTTGCATATTGCTAGTTGCTATGGGCGATTCGGTCTCTTGTATGTGCTCGTGAAATTGCTCACGAAGGCGTCGTGAAAATCAATCCAACTGTTGATGCTTCCGGGTGGCAAATTGTTCAAACATACTCGAGCTGGCCCTTCCAGCATCTGCGGTACGTAACGTAATGCCCATCTCAAGTTTCCCTACGCGATCTTCATAGCGGTTCCATAATCTATGAGCTAATCCTCTAGCTTTGTGCTTCCATCATATCTTTTTGTCCCCCTGGCCAGCTGAAAATGTGGCACCGGTGGCTCCTTCATGATCCTTGGGCCAAAGCATGGTGGACCCTGCGGACCTTGCGATTCAATTATCTCTGCCATTTTTATGCGTTCAAGCTTCAGCCTGGCATCATCCGGCTGAAGGTTCCTACCTCCGTATCTCGCTCCCATTGCTTGATATGCATGATCCGGCAGCTCATACCCATCATTTACCATAGCCGAGTAACCATCATTATACTTATTCGCGTTCGGGTCAGCTGGCTGTTGAGCTGCTTTTCCCGCGCTCTGTTGTCTTCTTTTCGGCTGGGCTGGTGAATTATTTGGAGCTGGATTTCCTCCTGCCGAGTGAGTTGCGCGCCGAGTATGAGGCACAAAATTTTGCCCTCCGTTGTCATTTCTCTGTCTAATTTTTTCCTGGTTTTAATTTTCTCGGTATTTCTTTTTGCCCCTTGCGCATGCGCCGGGTTTCCTTGGACTACTGCCGAATCATAGGCGACCATCTGTTTGTTTCTTCCAGAATCCACACTTTTTTCTTTTCTCGGCCTGGGTGCTGCTCCGGGTGAAGATGCCGTGTGCCCAGCCGATCTTGCCGGAACAGGAGTTGCCGAGTGAACCAGCTGTGATCTCCCTGCTATACCCGGATTTGCTCTACAATATGCCTCATTTAGCATGCTGGCTGCTTTTACTAACTCATTGACTCGTTCCTGCTGCCTTCTCTTTGCTTCCCCCTCCAAGTGGGGTAATTCTGCCATTGCTGCTTCTGCTGCTCGCAGATTAGCTGTTGCTTTGTTGTATGTTGGACGCATGGCCGTCTCATTGTTGTTCTCTGGCGTTATCTTTGATGTCGCATCTGCTAGTTCTTCATTGAGATTCCTTCCTCTCAACCTCGTTGCATCAAGCCGGGTTTTTGCGCCCTTATCTCGATTTGCCAAGTTAAGCTCTCGGATGGTGATATCCACATCCTGCTGTAATTGTGCTAGCTCCTTTGCTTTCTCCAAGACTTTTATCCTGGCTTCTTCCAACTCGGCTTGCACACACGCCAGGTCAGTTGCTTGTGCCACTGGCTCTGCCAACTTGTCTATCGCTTCCTGCAGCTCCTTAGCTCTTTTGCTCCTAGCTATGTTCTCTGGTTTCTCCAGTGGCGCCTTTGCTGTTCTTGCAGCCCTTGGTGTTTCCTCATGATTTCCTCCTTCTGTGTTTTCATTTACCACTGGAACTACTGGGGGAGCTACGGGGTTTGGGGCAGTCATCATTACCTCCATGGAGACGAGCTGGAGAGGTTTCCCAGCGACTGGTGCCGTTGGGGGATCCGGCGCCAGGACGACGTGCTCAGGATATGCGCGATCCACGCGCACTACGATGTAGACCTGGTGCTCGCCGAACTTGATGAAGCGACCGCCCCTAGGGAACGGCTTGGCCCCGAAGTAGCCCGCGTTGTCGCTGGCGAAGTTGAGCGCCCCAAACCTCTGGATGAGGCCAGAGTAGACGCGCTCGCCGGTCTTGGCAATGAGACTCCATCAAGCACCTGCTTCTGCCCCAAGGTGGGCGCCAACTGTCATGGTGGTGGCACGGCAGATGCCATGGGTATGCTTAAGTTGGGGGCCGAATGGGTGCTTGTGGTCACCGGGGAGGGAGTACACGGTCGAGCCATGCACGAAGAACAAGTAGAACTCTCCAGACTTGGCAATTCGATTGAGACCCCAAAGATTACAAGTGCTCCTTGAGCTGTTTAGGCTTGAGTTCTCCACACTAGTTCCCTACTTGGTCCAACCTCCTTCTACTACTGCTATGCCCTCCCTTATATAGGCGGTGCTAGCTAGCTAATACCTTACTGTTTGGATCTTGGTCCCTACCATATGGGCCGGGTTATGGGCTTGCCCTGAGCCCATGGGCCCGGTCCATAAAGCTTGACAGCTAACGGTCCTCTGGTACACTGCTTCTTGTTCTTTTTGGCGTCATGCAGTTACTTTGTACGTCAATGCTTCCTTTGGGCGTCACCTGGCTCCTTTTGTGTCATCCCGGCGTCGCCCTTCTCGTTTGACCATGCTTTACCATGGTCCTTCCCGAACCTTACTCGGAAAGGTGCCACGCGTCCTTCTTGACTCGGCCCTTCCTCGGTTGACTCGGCTTGCTGGTACCTGCAAGGGTTACAACTTTGTCCTATTTAGGCCGAGATAGTTTGTATCTCGGCTTTCTTGCTTATCTTACCCGACCGTTCTTACCCGGCCTGGTCCATTTTTACTCGGAACCAACCCAGTTGCGCTATGTTTCCCCTCTCGTGACCCTACCGGGGGTTATCCCCCCAACATCGAATCCTTAAGTGTGTCTCCCTACGGTTCGTGAATTATGCAGACATGATCAAGACTCTTCTCCGATCAATAACCAATAGAGGAATATGGAAATTCATATGGATCCCACATATTTCTACGATTACTTCATGATAGAATGAACCATTTACATATGATACCAATTTCCCTTTGTCTCACGATACTTTACTTATCCGAGGTTTGATCGTTAGTATCTCTGCATACCTAGTTCAACCTCATTGCCAATAAGTACTCTTTTCTCATTCCCGTGATATGTGATCCCTTGTGAGTCAGTCACATGCTTGCAAGATAATTGGATGACATTCCACCGAGAGGGCCCAGAGTATATCTATCCGTCATATGGATGGACAAATCCCAATCTTGATCCATGTGCCTCAACACATACTTTCCGAACACTCAATGCCACCTTTATAGCCACCCAATTACGGTGTGGTGTTTGATGTCATCAAAGCATCTTTACGGTGATGGTGATTAGCATGATCTCATGGTCGAAGGAATTAGGTTACTATGTATCAGAAAGCTTATAGCAAGTGAACTATATAAAATGACTTGATCTTTATGCTACGCTTAACTATAGGAGTATGTCCATCACATCATTCTCCTAATGATATGACCATGTTGTTAATAACATCTCTATGTTCATGATCAGGAAACCATGATCATATATTAACCAACAAGCTAGTTTAACAAGAGGCTTTAATAAGGACTCTTTTATGTTTACAAATCACACAAGTATTAATGTTTCCGGTTAATATAATTATAGCATGGTATGTAAAATTTTATCATAAGCATGAAGATATGATAATAACCACTTTATTATTGCCTCTTGGGCATATCTCCAACAATAACATGGTGTGAGCATGTACCAAGTCAACCCAAGCAAAGCATCAAAGGAGAATACCACAATATTATGCTTTTGCATGCTAAAACAACACATAATTTCTTCAAGGCACACTAAGCAATCCCAATTGTTTGGAACAATACATGCTACAACAATAATCACTAAGAATAAGGTCAAAATAACACCTAGCATGTCATGCTAAAGTCTAATTCACGGTCAATGCAAGCTCCTCTTGCACTTACAAGCAAGAACTTACTACTCCTTTCCAACACCAAGCAACTTATTTGCAAATCAACACAACGATAACGGGGGTCCAAACTACTTTATTCAATCAAACTAAACAACCTAAGCAAAGCAAACGAAAACTAAGACGCTCCAAGAATAACACAACTGTGAATGAAATAATAAAAACGAAGTGTCTAGACAGACCTGAGCTTTTTATTGATGAAGAAGGGGATGCCCAAGGCATCCCCAAGCTTTGATGCTTGTACCTCTTGGATATTTCTTGGGGTGACACCGGGGTGGCATCCCCAAGCTTGTGCTTTTGTCCATTATTCATCTCATTGCATCATTCTTTGTCTACACCTGAAATCTTTTTCTTCATACAAAACTTTACACAATCTTCATTAGCAACATTAGTGTATTCAAAAGATATTAGACCTCTGGCAAAGCTTTGGAACAACAAGGATTTTCACTAAAAACACAAGCTACTATATTAACTCCTTCAAAAATCTCAATTCCCCAAAAGAGAACTAAAAAAGGAATCAATAAGAAGCAAATGCAAATAATGGCACAAATTTGTCAAAACAGACCAGCAGGTAGAAACCGATTTTTTCGGACATCTTATATTGCTCAAATCAAAAAAATGTTGAACTAACAAAAGTTAGATAACATACTGGGGGATTTATTCATAAATTTTTAGCTCAATCCGAGTTACAGAGACTCCTCACGAATTCTTTTGGTGGAGGACAGAAATCTGTTTCGGGACAACAACTCCCCAAATCTTACTTCCCTCTCATTAGAGGTCATTCTTGGCACAAAAAGCAAACAAAAAGGATAAGGAGAGGTCATTACAGAAGTAATAACTTCCAAGACTCAAGGAAACTCTTGGGTTATCTCCCAATAAGTACTTTTTTTAACGCCTTTAACTTAGGCACAAGAAACAAGAAGAATCAAGTATTTTCAAATGAAGAATTGAGATCAATACTTGCAAAGTCTTCAACTATGAAAGGTATCTCATCCAAATGGGTTTTGGAGGATCCTTTCTCATCTCTCTTTTATTTACTACTTTCATCAAAAGGATTTTCAAGAACAATCTAATCAAAATTATTTTCAAAAGCCTCATGCATCCCAAGAAGCTTAAAGGGTATGGGTATCTTAAATTCATCTCTAGGATTTGTTTTATATGAAGTACCCACAACATCTACACATGATCCTAGCATATTGAAATGCTCAAAGACCTTTTTTGCTTCCCTAGCAACATCATGAAACTCTTTGAGTAAAGTTTCAAGAATAAAATCTCTCTTTTTAGCATTCTTTTCTTCTTTTAGTTTTAAGAACAAAATTTGCATCATGGGGTTAAGGCTAACAAACCTAGCCTCCAACATATGAACTAATGAAGCTAAAGCAATTTCATAATTAGGAGCAAGCTCTGCTATAGATTTATCCTCAATATCCTCATGCTTGCTAACATAATTAAAAAATTCTTCAATATTACCTTTCCCAATTATGGAGCCACTACCTATAGAAAGGTCTTTTAGGGTGAACTTGGGGAGCAACATGGTGGGCTACAACGAGGTGGTAACTAGAGTAGGAACTAATTTTTTTGTGTTTTTGAATAAAGAAATCAGACCAAGCTAGACTAATTTTTTGGGTTTTTTGAAAAGAGGCAAACAAATCCAAGCAAAAGAAACAAAGCAAACTAAAAACAAAGTAAATAGAAAGGAAGTGGAGGACTCCCCTAGTGAAGACGTCCTTAGACTCCCCGGCAATGGCGCCTCGTTGACGTGGGAGTTTCTTCTTCTTCGTTCCCCGACAATGGCGCCAAAAAAGCTTGATGCAGCGTTGAGTTGATGTAGGAGAGCTTCGTCGGGAACCCCAAGAGCAAGGTGTGAAGCAGCAAGCAGCAAGTCTTCCCTCAGTAGAGACCGAGGTTATCGAACCGGTAGGAGGAAGGAAACGTCACACAGGTGTTGCAAGCAACACGGATACTTGCACAACACAAACTCAAGACTTTGCCCCAACGAATCAGTGAGGTTGTCAACCTCACCGGTTTGCTGTAACAAAGGATTAAACATATGGTGTGGAAGGCAATGGTTTGCCTCAAGTAAACAAGTAATAGTGGAAGTTGTATCAATGGTAAAGATTGGACCGGGGTCCATAGTTCACTAGAGGTCCTCTCCTTAGATAAACAACATGGCATGAAGGGTAAACAAATTACAGCAGGGCAATTGACAGGAACTGAGCAAGACATAACAATGCAATTACTAGTTAGAAAGATCCTATGAGATTCGATTAGGCAATACAACAATATACATAGACCGCCATCCAACTACATCTACGACTAGATGTCCACCTTCAGGTTATCATCCGACCCCCCTCCAGTATTAACTTGCAAGCAACAGACAACTGCTTTAAGCAAAGTGTGTAAGGTAAACAGTCCACATGTTCCATGAACAAGAGACCGTTGTTTTCTCCCTAATGGCAATAACACATCTACAACCGAAGAGATTTCTGTCACTTCCCTTGGAAACTATAGGCATGAATCCACTATCGAGCATAAATACCCCCTCTTGGAGTCACTAGCAACTACTTGGCCAAGATAGCTACTAACAACGGAGAGCATGCAAGATCACAAACAACACAGACATGATAGAATCATAAAGACAAAATCATTAATCAAACCAACATAATAATCTCAATATCCATCGGATCCCCGTTGAAAGGATCGTATGGCACCTAGAGGGAGGGTGAATAGGTGCTACTTCAAATTTTCTTCTTTTTCAAATTAAGGTTTGACAATAAGGTAAATTCTCTAGATAATGTAACTATGGTGAATTTACCTATATGACAATTATGCAAGAGCTACCACAACACAAAGTAGTAACAAGTAAGTAAGGTGCGGTAAAGGATACAAGTAACCGAAAAGTGGACGCGGAGACACACGGATTTGTTTCCCGTAGTTCCTTCCTTTTGAGGGGAAGTACGTCTACGTTTCGAGAGGGGGTGGTTTCAAACCACCAACGCCACGAGAGGCCTCCCTTGTTCTCCGATGAATCTCACCCCAACGGGATCGATTCACCTTCCACTATATCGGCAACCTTCAAGGTGGAATCCGGCACCGTTACAAGTTTGGGGCACACATCCACAACTTAATCGGAGGCTCCCAAATATAAGCAAGCTGTCAAAGCAATCAAAGACAAGCTTGTAAGAACAAAAACAAGAACTAGGGTTTCCAACAAAACACTAGAGCAAAGGGGCCCTCAATGAAATGAGGAGGAAATGAAGATCTCTTTTGGTGAAGTAGTAGATCGGGGACTCCTCCTTCGATTCCCCAAAGATCAAGAACTTTGGGTGGTGGGATGAGGAGATCTTGAAGATTTGGGTGGCTCCAATGGACTCCAATGGTGGGCAATGACTTTAATGTGCTGAGCAATTTGTCCCAAGGTAGGTGGAGGGGTATTTATACCCCTCCACGAAATATGGCCGTTGGAGCATTTAATGTACCGGTAGTGCCGGTACTCAAGCGGTAGTACCGCTTGCAAGCGGTACTACCGGTCAAGTACCAGACCAGGTACCGGAGGTGCTCAAGATCTTCAGCATTCTTCAGTCTTGGGCGGTATCGTCCTTGCGGTACTACCGCCAAGCGGTAGTACCGGTCGTAGGAAGCGGTACTACCGGTTGGGGCGGTAGTACCGGTCCCAAGTACCGCTTGGTACTGACCAAAATGGAGAGGGGTGACTGCTAGTCAGTATGCCACGGTACTGCCGAGCGGTACGACCGCCTCAAGCGGTAGTACCGCTTGTACCAAGCGGTACTACCGGTTGGACCGGTAGTGCCGCTCCGTGGTACCGGGGGGTACTGACTAGCACGCACCTTTATCACTTTTGATCAGTGCCAACCGGTACTGGAACCGGTAGTACCGGTGTCAAGCGGTAGTATCGGTTGTATTTCCGGTACTACCGGTTGACACAGAGGTTTTTTGCAAGGGGAATTGATATGCCATTAATTGTGCCTCCTCTTATCAATCCTGTGATAAACTTAGCACACATTTAAAATGATAAGTGTATTGTTATCAAACATCAAAATCAGAGGGATAGGAAAATGCTCTTTCAATCTCCCCCTTTTTGGTGTTTGATGACAATACACTTCTGCAAGATGATTTTAATAGTAAGCATATGATATTTGTAAAATAGAGACGGGACTCCCCCTAGATGTGTAGAAACAAACCTCCCCCTCTATTTTACAAACCCAACATGGGTGCATAAATATGGATACTAGCATTTGAACATACCTTTGTAGGGGTTCGTAGCATGGAAAACAAAAATTTTCTATCGCATACAAACAAACAAGCCAAGATCTATCTACTAGATTGTAGCAACGAGTCGATGGAATAACTTACCCTCGAAGATTCCAAAGCGGTTAACGAGAGCAGATTCTCGTGGGTGATGTAGTCGTACTCTTTCCGATCTCAAGATCACGTAGACGATCCTTCCGGCGCTGCGTTCCGGCAGCGCTCCCGCAGTCGGTCACACGTTCGGTACTCGACGAAGACCTTCCTCTCCCTTGTTCCAGCAGGCAGCGGAGGTTGTAGCACTCTCCTCGCGATTCCGGCAGCACAACGGCGTGGTGCCGGAAGTAGAGGGGAGATCCCGCAGGGCTTTGCCTTAAGCCGGAGCGAGTATGGTGGATTATGAGAGAGGGATATTAGTGGTCTAGAGATTAGACACACCAATTAGAAGGCTCTAGACCGCAGGCTAAAGCAATTAGAAGCTCTAAACCAGAACGGCTCTAAACCGGAGATTAGAGGTAGAAACTTGTGTGTCTCAAGGAGGAGCCCTGCCCCTCCTTTTATGGGTGGAGGGGCCTTGGCGCGCCAGGGGAGGGAGGGAGTCCCTCCCCAACTCGGCCTAGGGCTAGGCGCCGGCCTGGAGGAGCTGGACTCCTCCTCCAAGTTGGTTCCAACTCCTCTTGCTTGTTTCCCACAGTTTCCTGTTTCCCACAGTTTCCTGTTTTAGCCGTTTGACTTTCAAACTGGCAATTTGACTTTCATGTTTTTGGAACAGCAAGAACACTTAGTACATGATGCAATCATTCAATTACACACTCATGTACCCTCCCCCCCCCCCCCCCCGGAGTGCCGGACAATCCGGAACCTTCTAGAACATTCCCGATGAAAACACCGGAATCATTCCCGAACTCCGAAACGGGACTTTCCTTATATGAATCTTATTCTCCGGACCATTCCGGATCACCTCGTGATATCCCGGATCCCATCCGAGACTCCGAACAACATTTGGTCTCTTTCTCATAATACCATAACTACTCAAAACAACGTCGAATCCTTAAGTGTGTCTCCCTACGGTTCGTGAATTATGCGGACATGATCGAGACACTTCTCCGAACAATAACCAATAGAGGAATCTGGAAATTCATATGGATCCCACATATTTCTACGATTACTTTGCGATCGAATGAACCACTTACATACGATACCAATTTCCCTTTGTCTCACGATAGTTTACTTATCCGAGGTTATGATCGTCGGTATCTCTGCATACCTAGTTCAACCTCGTTACCGATAAGTACTCTTTTCTTGTTCCCGTGATATGTGATCCCTTGTGACCAAGTCACATGCTTGCAAGCCAATTGGATGACATTCCACCGAGAGGGCCCAGAGTATATCTATCTGTCATGTGGATGGACAAATCCCACTCTTGATCCATGTGTTTCAACCAATACTTTCCGAACACTTAATGCCACCTTTATAGCCACCCAGTTACGGTGTGGTGTTTGATGTCATCAAAGCATCCATCCGGTAAAGGTGATATGCATGATCTCATGGTCGAAGGAATTAGGTTACTATGTATCAGAAAGCATATAGCAATTGAACTATTGAAATGACTTGATCTTTATGCTACGCTTGTCTATAGGAGTATGTCCATCACATCATTCTCCTAATGATATGATCCTGTTGTTAATAACATCTCAATGTTCATGATCAGGAAACCTTGATCATATATTAACCAACAAGCTAGTTTAACAAGAGGCTATACTAGGGACTCTTATTTTAGTTTACAAATCACACAAGTATTAATGTTTCCGGTTAATACAATTATAGCATGGTATGTAAACATTTATCATAAGTGTGAAGATATGATAATAACCACTTTATTATTGCCTCTTGGGCATATCTCCAACAACCTTTGCACAAAACATGTGATGAGGAATATATAGACAATAGATACCGCATAACATCACAAGATGGATGCAATGAAATAAACCACATAGTCTCATAAGATGGATCCACAACCACATAGTCTCACACGACATGAACACATAGTCTCACACATAAATAGAGGGAAATCAAAGTTCACAAGCAATAAAAGGATCAAAGAGAAAAACGAGCTTGTGACTTCCCATGCAACACCCGTGCCTAAAATGCAACTTCTCACCCTTTGGCATCAAGACGCCAAAAAGGGACAAGTGCAAAGCTACCGTCCCAAAGGTCAATCCTCCTCCTCATCCTCAAGGTCATCCTCGTAAGTGGGTGGGGCGCGGTGCGAGGAAGAGACATCATCGTCCCAACGGTTGTGCTGATAAATCCACTGATCTTCTGGAGTGATGTTGTTCTCGGATCCCTCGGAGATGGTCAAACCTTGAGCAGACATCATTTCCTTCTGCCGAGCACAGGCTTTCTTTGCATACACATGCGCCTCATACATGCGCTTCTGGTTGTCAACCTGGAAGCAGAAGATCTTCTTGAGCTTGACCTCCATCCTTTTGGCCCAAGAGGGCTTGGCATTCTTGCGACGAGAGACAACATAGTCAGTGTCATGACCACTGTCAGCAGCCTCAGAGTCATCCTCATCCTCCTCACCTGCCTCAACGCGAGATTTAGCATGTTTCTTGATCTTGAGTGCCTTTGGCCTGTGCACAACGAGAGAGCGAGTGGAGAGAGTCCTAGCAATGACGGGGCACTTTGACACAATGAGGGCCATAATGTAAGGAGCAAATGGTGGAACCCTCCGATTGTATGCAGCAGCAACCATTTCATTCCATATGAAGTCTGTCACATCAAGAGGATTGCCTGGTTCTTGGTTGAGGAAGGTGTTGAACAGCAAGTCAACGGAGAACCCATGTATCTCATCCTTGTTGCCCGCACGAGGAGCAACAGTCTCACGGAAAATGCGATGGAGAATGTCATATGTGGGGAGTAGATCCTTGATCTTGCCAGCAACCCCACGGCCTTGGTATGGCATCCCGCAAAAACCACTACTAGAAAATCGCTTGTTGTTTTATGTTCGTGCATCACCATTACATCAGCATGCATCTGTTTGCTTAAAACTAATTTGCTAAAAGACCTACTTTGTTTTCTATATTAATATCCTCCCCTCTTTGTTCAAACCAAAACCGTCGGTCCAGCCGGATCTTTTATTTATCTAAAACTATTTACAAAAGTTTATTTTACAATAAAAGGAATAAATAAAATGTTTAAATATTTTTAGGGGGCAGCCGAACCGGGCCGATCCGACCCAGTCGACCACCCCCAGTTCAAACCGATTCACCCAAAATCCCTAACCTACCCAATCCTATTCTACCCACCCTGCCTCCACCTCACCCGGACCAATCCCCTCTCGCCACCTCATCTCTCCCTCCCCCCCCATCCAATTCCAGCCCGCCACCTGGCCCACCTCCTCTCTCACCCCCCCACTCCCCACTCACCCCTGCCACCCAACACACCCCAGCCACACACACCACATGCGACGCCCACACCCACACCTGCCCCGAACCGCCCACACAACGCACGCCTGCCCCCTGTCTCCCGGGCCCCACCCCGAGACCCACCGCCCGCTCCCCTCGTTTCTCGCCCGCCCCGCTCCATCGCCCACCAACCCCACCTGTAATCCCTGCTCTCTCTCTGCTACCGCTCGACACCGCCGCCGCCCTCAACCTCCCGTCTCCATCCACCTCGGCCGGCGCCCATGTCACACCCCCGTCTCCCCGCCGCCCTCTACCCGTAGCCGCGAGACCCCGTTGACCTCCTCCCCGCCTCCTCTTTCCCCGGCGTCCCTCGTCAGCCTCGCCTCAAGCTCCACCGCCGGCAGCAGGAGTTCCTCCCCGCGCCGTCCTCTCCTCTTCACCAAGCTCTGTTGCCGCATGTGCCTTCTCTCTGCGAGCCGTCCTCCGTGTCGTTGTCCTCCTCGCCTCTTTCTGGCCCCACCACCACCGTCGCCAAGCGCCTCGCCTTGCCACTGTCAGGTCGCCCCAGCATCGCCGCCGTGCGAACCCCACCTCGTCTCGCTCGGCCGCTGCCCCGCAGCGCCCCGCTGCCTCACTGCACGAGCCCGGCCTCGCCCGGTGCCCCCACCAGGTCCTCCCTCTGCCTCCCGCCTCCGGCCGGCCCTGCCTGCAAGCCGCCGCCATCCGCGTCATCTCTGGCTCCGCCGCTCGCCACCATACTCTCCTCCGAGCGCCGCCCTCGTCCTTGCCAAGCCCCAGGCTCCGCCGACCTGCGCCGTGGGCGTCCCTCCCTCTACCGCGGCCGGCACCCTCCCCTTCTCCTTCGCCCTGCTGCTAGGCGCCCTCGGCCACTACCCGTCCTCCGGCCGAGCCGCGTCGCCCTCCGTCGCCAGGGACTGCCGCCAGCATGGCCTGCCTCTATTCGGCCGCCCGTCGTCGACCAAGCTCTTCCGCCCCTGCGTCTACGCCCTCGTCGCCTCCAGGCCCCTGCAGTGTCGCCCGCTCTAGGTGATTCCTGGTGGTGCACGACCCGCGGCAAGACGTTTTGGTGTAGTGTTGGAGTGGTACTAGAGGAGTGCAGATGTTTTGGTCATGAAGATCAGTTGTTGTTGCAACGATGATGGTATGGTGTTGATGTGGCGATTCTAAGTGCTACCCTCCCGATGCCAAGATCTTATACCTGGCTTGCGAATCCAAATCCCGAAGACCCCGGTGCGACAAGACCTTCTTCCCGGATGCGACGTCGAGAACCCGAACGCCAAGATCGCCGACGCGGATACGCCAAGTTCGTCTTCCCGGACACCGTGCGACAAGATCTACTTCACGGATCCGAAGACCCCGGTACCCGATCCACTCAAGTTCGCCATCATGAGTCCGAACTTCATCGTTTCCCCTGTCGAACCCTGAGACCCGACCCCGAACCCCTCGGAGCCCAAGATCGCCGAACCCTAATGTGTGACCCCTTTTCTCGAGCCCTATTTTATAAATGTAATATCAAATTGATGCATATTAAATTGTCATACTCGCATGCATATTTGTGTGGTTTGGGGGCCTTATGCCGATTCACCATATAATTAAATATGGGGCCCATATGCGGGCAAATCTAGTCTTATATTGGCCTCATTTAAATTTGTGTAGTGAACCGGTGATATATTTTTGCCATGATAAGACAACATTTAAAGTGCGGGGTATCTAAACAACTTGAACCACTTAAATAAATGTCGGGACCCTGGTTCCACTTAATATTGCCCAATTGCATCGCACCTTGCCATGTCATACATCATACATGCATCATGCCCGATCTTTTGCCGTAGTATTAAATATTGCATCCGATGTTTATTCTAGTGTTTTGGTTCTTCGCGGATAAGGTCGTTGAGTTGATGCGAGTGTCGACCCGATCTTCGGATGAAACTTCGGAAATGTTTTCAGGCGAGCATCTCCCCCTTTCTACCTATCTTACTTTTATAGTATTTATTTCCCTCCTGTTGATCTATTGCTATCTGTGTTGCGTTGCTCTAGTTTTCGTACCCGCGATATCCCTTGCAGCCTTATATTACCTTGGACACATCCTATTACCTGTTGTTTGGTAGATAGTTGGACCGCGCGTCGTAGTCGCTTGCTCAAGTGCCGTTGCGTGTCGTCAAGTACCACAGTTGTTGGAGTATTGCCGTGTGTTTATTATTGGAGATGATCAAGACTTTAATTACTGTTTAACAACTAAAATTGAAGTAGGTAAATGCAGAGGCACAGGTGGGCAATAGATGTTATTTGGTTGTTAACCGTCCACTTGTGTCCCGTAGGACCCCGAGTACTTGATACCTGTTCCTTGAATATTCGCGCTATCCACATCCGGGAGGATTATGGGACCCCCCTGAGCCAGAGCTTGATTCATTCTTATTTCTTGGGGCCACAAACTAGTTTGAGGTTTTATTTACTATCCTGTACTTATGCCACGCTTTACTGCTTTATTTACGATTGTGCGAGGAGCACCTGTACTGTTTAGGTAAGCGGAGTGTTTTCGCGGTATCGACAAGCTCAGTTTTGGGTTCCCAGTCGTTTACAGCCATTGACGCAAACCTTGAGTCCGTCTCGGAGTCAGCTAACTTTGTTGCGGGTGTACTCAATGGGGTGGCCCCCTGAAATATTTCTGAATCCTGTGATTGCTTTGTCGTGAAAGCCTCGTTGGGTTTTGATTTGGTTTTTCCGAGTTTGATCGAGTGTGTGTTGCTATTTGTGCACCCCTGCAGGGTAAAACTTTCTGAAAGCCGTGTCCGCGGTTATGGACGACTTGGAGCACAGTATATCGATCATAGACAACTATAACTAAAGTAGTGCTATAAATTTGACTTTATAATGACTAGTAATCAGCTCCACTATAATGGAATGGCTAAATAAAATTGCCAACAATTGCTTGTTTGGGTTGACGCTTGCTACCATTGTATCTGACTAGTAAGTATTGCAACTATAACGGAATGGCTAAATAAAAGTACCAACCACTGCTGGGTTTTGGGATATCTCATGCTAATTGTATCTGACTAGTAAGTGTTGCAACTACAACGGACTGGTTAACTAAAACTGCCCACTGCTTATCTTATCAGGATGACTATCTATACCTGACTAGTAATTGCTGCAACGATAACTGAATAAATAAAACTGCCAACTGTGTGAGTTCCTCGGTTGACTTCCTCGTTTGGTCTCGAGGGGGAAACACCAGGATGGGTTTGATTGATGGTAGCATCAGGTTGGTTCCGAATAGGTCTTTCTTACCCCTCTCTGATAGCCGACAGTTATATCGAGTCTCTATAGGTTGTTTAGTGCATGCTGCGCTGCCGCTCAGTCCACCATACCTATGTAGGCGAGGACCGCCGAATTCTAGCCTCGCCGTGTACTGGCCTCAGTACTGACCGCTCTCTCTTTTTCCTTTGCCCTTTGTCGGCACCCCTTTTGTTTAAGCAGGTTTTGAGATCGACGTCGTTAGCAGGGTTACCCTTCCGGCTTGGCCTGGGCAGGGTTATGGACGCCATTGGTTATTCTTCAGGGCTCTTAGCCCCATTTGCATATTGTCCGTAGTCGGACGCTCTATCGTTTCCAAGGTGATTTGGATCTTTGCTCTGTATATCTGTATTCTTGACTCATGGAGTCGTGTGGTATATATATATATATATCTGTTCTGTGGGTCCCATCGAGGACTGTTGTGTAATGTTATTACTTCGTTTTCCACCCGCACGAAAGTGCCTGGTGGGCACCTTTGAATCGTTTCTATGCGGGTTTTGGCGGGAATCGCTGAAACTTGCATAGGGTCGATTCTGAGGGTGTTACACTCGGATATACAAAGGTGTAAGAACATCCTTTTTGGAGGGATGCTCCCACATGTGACAGCGAAAACCACAAGGAACGTCCCGGCCGCGATCTTCATACCCCAAGATGGCAACAAGCTCCGCAAGTGTAGCTTCCTTGACAGCACCTTGAGTCATCCAGGTAATCTTCCGAGTGCGGCCAGTGTGAAAATGTGCAGTGGCATAAAATTGGCAGATAAGGAGGGGATCATAGTCATGCTGAAACTCCATAATGGGGAACAAGCCAAGGCGAGAGCAGATTTCCTTAGCTTCAGCAAAGTAGTCAAGGTTCTTGTCAATGTGTCCCATGTCAATCCACTGCTGAGGCACCACCATCTGGATGTTGGTCAAAAGAACCTCATGATAAACACGCCCTTGGAAATCATCATAGAAGAGACTGTATTCCCTTGCTTCACTCCGGTTGCGGGAGTATGCATTTTCAATCCGGAGAGCCCTAAAATCTGACTCAGAGATATCTGACAGTTTCTTTGGCCCAGATGGCCCAGAGCTGAGACTTTTGGTACGCCCAGTGGAAGGGGGGCGAGAGGGAGGGGCGCTGCCACACCCAGCTGAGCGCTTGGTAACCCCTTCACGACCCCCACGACCACCTCGAGTGGCAGGCAGCTTGGAACGGTGTCTTGGCTGTGGCATAACTTCTTCCTCAGACTCCGTCTCTTCCTCAACAATCTCACAGTCAGACTTGGAGCGCTTGCGTGCACCCCGAGAACCATCTGCATCTGTGAAAGCACGAGGGAGGATAGCAAGGAGATAAGGGCACAAGAATCACAAAGGCACAAACGAGAGAATCTACAATTTGGGCAGAAAAAAGTGGTTAGAGTGGACCGGTACTACCGGACCTGACGACCGGTAGTACCGCTTGCAAGCAGTAGTACTGGAACAAGTTTCGGTACTACCGGTTGAGCGGCACACACGCGTCAGATCTGATGGTAATGGCCCAACATGACGGCCTAAAACTGCACAATCGAGGATTCTACTCGGTATCAAGGAATCATATGGCAGTACAACCTTGTATATAGTCAATTTCTCCACAAATCTAAGCCAAAACCTAGATCTAATGGGTAAATCAAACGGGGAGAGAGAAAGGGCGGTTGTACCGGGATCCATGGCGGTGGAAAGGAGTGGGAGCCCGCCAAGAGGCCGAATCCAAGGAGAATCCAGAGGGAGGAGGGCACGTTAGGGCTCCGGTGGCGGCGCAGGTTTGAGTGGAGGGCGTGGGAAATAATGAGGCACTGAGGGGTGCCTCTCCCCACGCGTCCAATATATACCTGGAAACCGTCAACCGGTAGTACCGGTTGTTGGAGCGGTACTACCGCTTGTAAGCGGTAGTACCGGTTCCACAACCGGTAGTACCGGTGGCCGGTAGGACCGAACATGGGGGCGGTAGTAGCATTCCTGGAGCAGTTCTTCCAGGAGACAATCTGGGAACTTCCCAGGTCCGGTAGTACCGCTCGCACATCCGGTAGTACCGGTCCCATATGATTCCAAAGCCAGGGATCAAGGATGATTCTTGTGCCGATAGAGAGAGGGTTTTCGTGAGGGAGTACAGAGGCTTGGGTTAAGATAAGTGAGCTGAGAAGCACATGCACTCTAAAAAATTGAAGAAACAAATAAATCCCCAAGCATGACGTTCACGAGTGTAATGTCGTGAGCCACCACTACCTTGTCGAAACCCATTACCTTAGACTTTGACTTGTCGGCATATGTGACGGTGATTTGATCTTCATTTGACACCAAGTCCTTGACAATAGATGAGCTTCCGGTCATATGACTTGTGCAACCACTATCGATCACCCATTTTGACCCTCCGGAAGCATAAGTCTACAAAAGATCAAGCTAGTTTTTAGGTACCCATTTTTCAATGGGTCCTCTTTTGTTAGCAACAAGGGTCTTGGGAACCCAAATAGACCAAGCAATATAACCATCATAAGGGCCAACATATTGTGCATACACATCACCATAATAATCACGCATTAGAACATAGTGAGGGTTAGCACTTCCCGCAAAATCATCATGAGACATAGTTTTACCATTTGTGGTCTTACTCTCCACAATGGTCTTGTTGGTCTCTTGTGCGGGCTTGCCCTTCTTCTTCTTGTTGTTCTTCTTCTTTGTTTTGGAGACAAAACCAATGCCCCCTTTATCACCACTACGCCTTTGCTTGCTCAAAAGATCATCAATAGACTTGTTGCCTTGTGGAAATGTGGCCTTAGCAATCTCCCCCTTCAACCTAGCATTCTCTTCAAGAATAGTTGTGCTACTAGATGGAATGAAGTTACTAGGTGAAGGAATATTGGCCAATTGAGTTTGAAGCGTTTCATGGGACTTTGTGAGAGACAAGAGTTCACTCTCCAAGGCTTTGTGGGCCTTGTTAAGCACGCTAAAGTCCTCGGCAAGTTTTTCATGAACCACACCAAACTCAATCTTGTCCTTTTTAGCTCTTTTATATTTAGCAATAGCATGATCACGCTCTTTGATGAGTTTGTTAACAATAATGTCATTGGCCTCATCAAGCCCTTCAAGTTTTAATTCAAGTGACAACCTAGTTTCTTGTTCTTCTTCTAGAGCATTGTTTAGGTCCTCTAGCTCAATCATATGTTCATGCCCAAGTTTACATCTTACATCTAGAAGCTCTTGAGTATGTGATAGTTGATCTAAGATGTTTCCAAAATGTAGCTTAGCATCACCTTCTAGGTTAGTCATAAACTCATCAAAGGCAATTAACTCCTTTTTAACATCAATAGACATCTCATCATCAATTTCATCATTATCTAAGTGAGTAGAGCGGGATGATGAAGATACCTTCGTTCCTCTTGCCATAAGGCAAGTGGCGTTCTTGGTGGAGGAGTTCTCATTTGGAGAATCGAAGAGTGAGAATGTCGGAGTAGATGTGGTGGCAAGAGCAGCCACACCATGAGAAGTTTCCTCTTCGTCATCTTCATTGTCGGAGGAGTACTCTTCATGAGTGATCAAGACAATTTCTCCCGGCTTCTTGTTGATGGGATTCTTTTTGATGAAAGGTTTCTTATACGGTCCCTTGAGAGTCTTCTTCAACACAAGCTTTCCACCCTGATCTTCTCTCTTCTCATAGGGGCAACTAGCCACAAAGTGGTAGCGGTCACCACAATTGAAGCAAGTTCTCGATCTTGTGGTATTCTCTCTTTTCCCATTTGGATTGCTTCTCCGTTCCATTTCCATCTTGGACTTGGCAGGGTTCTTCCAAAAGTTCTTTGCATAGAAAGTCATATATTGACCATGAGCAATCTTCACTTCATCGGGATGGTCCATGAAAAGCCCTTCATCACTATCATCTTCATCCCCATGGTCCACAACTTTGGCCTTCAAAGCAACATTGACAACATTACTCATACCAAGGGCACGAGCACGGGCATCTTTGGCATTCTTGGCGGCAACCTTGAAAGCAGCCATCTCTTGCATAACTTCATTTGAGGTCATGAGATGGTAGTTGTGTCTTCCTTGTAGACTCTTCAAGTCGGTGGGCTCAAAAGGCATGAGTGCACTCACATACTTCCTTTTTATCCATGCATCATCCACATGTGAGGCACCCACATTTCTAAAGGCGGTGGCGGTGGTCTTGAGCCTTCGGTACATGTCTTCATGATCTTCACCTTCTTTCATGTAGAAGCCTTCGGCTTCATTGCTTAGAGCATCATATCGATTCCTCCTCATACTCTCATTGCCAACAAACAACATAGTGAGAGCATCCCAAGCTTCCTTGGCAATGCTAAAGTGCTCAATGTGAGGATAATCCTTTGTCCCCAAACCTTGTTGAATCATATGCAGAGCAGTGGCATTGAGTTGACTATTAACAATCTCTCTTCTTGCCAAGTTGTTTGGATCCCCAATAAAGAGTCCATGCTCGATGATGTTCCATAGTTCAATGCAAGAGCTGCGCATATAAGTTCTCATTAGTGATTGCCATTGAGCAAAAGTAGCGGATTCTTCAAGCTTAGGTGGGTCACCTCTATTGTATACATGAGGGTGAGGGATTGGAGGGTCGGGAGAGTACCATGAGTCACGGTGCTCACCCTTCCCACCATTATTGTGTGTGGAGGAATTAGCATTGTCTGGTTTACCCCCTACCAATGCACCCTCGGGGGATACTAACGTATTCCCCTTAGGTAAAATAGATGGTTGATCCTCTTCAGGAGATGGGGGTGGTGAGCCTTCTTTGTCTTTAAGAAGTTGCTCAAGCATCTTCTTGACTCCGTTGACCAAGGAAGAGCTCAATCTTGTTTCCAAGTTTTTGAGATCCTCCATGGTCACCGTGGTCGGCTCACCATCACCATCCCCTTCACGGCTACCCATATTCTCTTAGGCGGTAAAGCCCAAATAAAGAGCCGAGGCTCTGATACCAATTGAAAGGATCGTATGGGCACCTAGAAGGGGGGGGAATAGGTGCTACTTCAAATTTTCTTCTTTTTCAAATTAAGGTTTGACAATAAGGTAAATTCTCTAGATAGTGCAACTATGGTGAATTTACCTATATGACAATTATGCAAGAGCTACCACAACACAAAGTAGTAACAAGTAAGTAAGGTGCGGTAAAGGATAGAAGTAACCGAAAAGTGGACGCGGAGACACAAGGATTTGTTTCCCGTAGTTCCTTCCTTTTGAGGGGAAGTACGTCTACGTTTGGAGAGGGGGTGGTTTCAAACCACCAACGCCACGAGAGGCCTCCCTTGTTCTCCGATGAATCTCACCCCAATGGAATCGATTCACCTTCCACTATATCGGCAACCTTCAAGGTGGAAGCTGGCACCGTTACAAGTTTGGGGCACACATCCACAACTTAATCGGAGGCTCCCAAATACAAGCAAGCTGTCAAAGCAATCAAAGACAAGCTTGTAAGAACAAAAACAAGAACTAGGGTTTCCAACAAAACACTAGAGCAAAGGGGCCCTCAATGAAATGAGGGGGAAATGAAGATCTCTTTTGGTGAAGTAGTAGATCGGGGAGTCCTCCTTCAATTCCCCAAAGATCAAGAACTTTGGGTGGTGGGATGAGGAGATCTTGAAGATTTGGATGGCTCAAATGGACTCCAATGGTGGGCAATGACTTTAATGTGCTGAGCAATTTGTCCCAAGGTAGGTGGAGGGGTATTTATACCCCTCCACGAAATATGGTCGTTGGAGCATTTAATGTACTGGTAGTACCGGTACTCAAGCGGTAGTACCGCTTGCAAGCGGTACTACCGGTCAAGTACCGGACCAGGTACCGGAGGTGCTCAAGATCTTCAGCATTCTTCAATCTTGGGCGGTATCGTCCTTGCGGTACTACCGCCAAGCGGTACTACCGGACGTAGGAAGCGGTACTACCGGTTGGGGCGGTAGTACCGGTCCCAAGTACCGCTTGGTACTGACCAAAATGGAGAGGGGTGAGTGCTAGTCAGTATGCCACGGTACTGCCGAGCGGTACGACCACCTCAAGCGTTAGTACCGCTTGTACCAAGCGGTACTACCGATTGGACCGGTAGTGTCGCTCCGTGGTACCGGGGGGTACTGACTAGCACGCACCTTTATCACTTTTGATCAGTGCCAACCGGTACTGGAACCGGTAGTACCGGTGTCAAGCGGTAGTACCGGTTGTATTTCCGGTACTACCGGTTGACACAGAGGTTTTTTGCAAGGGGAATTGATATGCCATTAATTGTGCCTCCTCTTATCAATCCTGTGATAAACTTAGCACACAGTTAAAATGATAAGTGTATTGTTATCAAACATCAAAATCAGAGGGATAGGAAAATGCTCTTTCACCCGTAAACACAACATGCATGATTACAAATAGATTAGATCTTGATCATGAACGGAGCTCACAAAATCTATACATGAAAGCACAAAGGAGGAGATACAACCATCTAGCTACTACATGGACCCATAGTCCAAGGTGTAACTACTCACGCATCATACCGGAGAGAAGGCCTCCGGGATGATCTCCCCTCCGGCAGGGTGCTGGTAAGAACTTCAGATCCCTCCCGATCTAGGGACGATGGTGGCGGCGGCTACAGACGGTTTCGTGGATATTTGATCAGGTTTTTTCAGGGTTTCTGCACCGGGGGCTTCTTATAGGCGAAGGGGGAGACCGAGGAGGCGACCAGGGGTGGCAAACCCTAGCCAAGCGCGGGGCTGGGCCCACCCGCGCCTGGGGTGGGTCTGGCCCCCCTGGCTGGCCCCTCCGGCTCCCTTCTGGACTTCTTGTTCCCCACGGAAAGTAATTGACTTTGAAGTTTGTCCTGTCCAATTCCGAGAATATTTCTTTACTAACTTTTCTGAAACCAAAAATAGCAGAAAACAGGCATCTAGCACTGTTGCAACTTGTTAATAGGTTAGTACCAGAAAACATGTAAAAAACACCTCAAAGTGTGGACAAGTAAAGCAAAGTAGATACTAAACAAACATGGAGCATAAAAAAATTTAGATATGTTTCCAACGTATCAACATCCCCAAGCTTAACTCCTGCTCGTCCTCGAGTAGGTAAGTGATAAAAGAATAATTTTTGAGGTGACATGCACCCTCACAATAAAGATCCAACCATTCGCAAGCATTGAAAGCTGGGATCAAAGAACTCTAAACATGTGCATGAAAGATGGAGTTCTAACAATAGGACATAGTAACTATGCATGCAACATGACAAGCTACAAACAAAGATCATGAATAATATGCATTGAAAAATGTTTGTTTGTTTCACATGCAGAAAACATGGCATAGTGGCAATCAACTTGTCCCTCATAGAGTAGCAAATAGATGCATATGACACCTGCAAAGTTCACAAGGGTGACTAGAAAAAAATAGCACAAGAACAAGTAATAACACAACATGCATCAATTAATAAGCTTTGGAACACTGCACACAGAATGACAACTATGCTCTCTTAATGGTGCCTAAAGGCAGAAGGTGGAGACTCACATAATGGTGGAAGAAAGGCCTTTTTGTAAAGGAAGCAGGGATTACAAGTTTCAAAAAAGAGCTTCCAAAAATTATGGTACTTGTTAGCTTTCAGCCCTCATTGCCCCTATCATAAGCATCTTGAAGTGGTTAAGGTTAAAGTGGCAAAGCTGGAGTATATGCTTAACGAAGTATAAGTTGGCAATCTCAAGTCCCTTGAATATGAGGGCCACACCTCATGCATACTCAACTTTGGGTCCAGGTAAGTTCTTGTCATTGTAAGTATTTGCATATCATTAAGAACCGCCAACGGGGTACCCCTTTCATATGGTACATGAGCTTTCCCATAACCAAAATGACAAGGCAAGCAGACAATGAGCACCTCAACAATCTTTTTATTTACCATATGCATAGCTTTTTATTGAGGATGCTTCATAGATAGCTCATTATGGTGATGCTGCAAGTTTCCACCATGATTAGGCATGGCTTAGGCTAGCGGCCCAGGCGTTTCTCTAACACAGGATACAAACTCCATGAACTTACAAGTTCCCTCTTTATTTCACACCAGTGACATCCATAGACAAAAGAACATGATATCAACTGAGTACAACAAGGTACAAGTGCAATGTTGAAAATGTTCCCCGTGACAGCACGGTTCTGCTAATTCCAACTTATAAGTGCAAGCATATACAACAAAGTTGTCATAATGGTTCAAGTTTATCAGGGGCAAAGAATAAAGTGTGCCGTCAAGTTCGTGAGGGCTTTAATCACTAAGTTTTCACATAACAAAATAGTTTTTAATTGAAAGATAGTTGAAAACAAGAATATACTTGGAATGGTGTAACACACCATGCATAGGAGTTTATAGTGGACACACTGGAATAACTCGGTTTCTTGGGAGTTGGAGGCATGAGTAGAACTTACTCATACAAGTGGAGGCTAGCAAAAGACTGGGAGCAACCAACTAAGAGAGCAATAATGGCCAAAATCATGCAATGCAACAAAGCATACTAATCAGAGCAAAGAGTGGTACTACAAGTCAAGGAATAAATGATCATAGAGGCTATGGTGACTTGTGAGAGTCATAACATGGTGTGAGCATGTGCCAAGTCAACCCAAGCAAAACATCAAAGGAGAATACCACAATACTATGCTTTTGCATGCTAAAACAACACATAATTTCTTCAAGGCACACTAAGCAATTCCAATTGTTTGGAACAAAACATGCTACAACAATAATCACTAAGCATAAGGTCAAAACAACACCTAGCATGTCATGCTAAAGTCTAAGTCACAGTCAATGCAAGCTCCTCTTGCACTTTAAGCAAGAACTTACTACTCATTTCCAACACCAAGCAAACTTATTTGCAAAATAACACAGTGAGAACGGGGGTCCAAACTACTTTATTCAAGCAAACTAAACAACCTAAGCAAAGCAAACGGAAACTAAAACGCTCCAAGAACAACACAACTATGCATGAAACAATAAAAACGAAGTGTCTAGACAGACTTGAGCTTTTTATTGATGAAGAAGGGGATGCCTTGGGCATCCCCAAGCTTTGAAGCTTGTACCTCTTGGATATTTCTTGGGGTGACACCATGGTGGCATCCCCAATCTTGAGCTTTTGTCCATTCTTCATCTCATTGCATCATTCTCTCTCTGCACCTGAAATTTTTCCTTCATACAAAACTTCACACAATCTTCATTAGCAACATCAGTGTATTCAAAAGATATTAGACCACTAGCAAAGCTTTGGAACAACAAGGATTTTCACTAAGAACACAAGATACTGTAGTAACTCCTTCAAAAATCTCAATTAACCTAAAGAGAACTCAAAAAGGAATCAATAAAAAGCAAATGCAAATAATGGCAAAAATCTGTCAAAACAGACCAGCAGGTAGAAACCGATTTTTTCAAACATCTTCTATTGCTCAAATCAAAAAGTGTTGATCTAACTAAAGTTATCTAACATACTGGGGGATTTATTCGTAAATTTTGAGCTCAATCCGAGTTACATAGACTCCTCACGAATATTTTTGGTGGAGGACAGAAATCTGTTTTGGGACAACAACTCCCCAAATCTTACTTCCCTCTCATTAGAGGTCATTCTTGGCACAAAAAGCAAACAACAAGGATAAGGATAGGTCATTACTGAAGTAATAACTTCCAAGACTCAAGAAAGCTCTTGGTTTATCTCCCAACAAGTACTTTTCTTTAACGCCTTTAAGTTAGGCACAAGAAGCAACAAGAATCAAGTATTTTCAAATGAAGCATTAATATCCATACTTGCAAAGTCTTCAACTATGAAAGGTATCTCATCCAAATGAGATTTGGAGGATCCCTTATCATCTCTCTTTGGTCTACTACTTTCATCAAAAAGATTTTCAGGAGCAATCCAATCAAAATTCTTTTCAAAGGCTTCATGCATTCCAACAAGCTTAAAGGGTATGGGTATCTTAAATTCTTCGCCAGGCTTAGTTTTATCAGAAATACCCACAACATCTACACTTGAGCCTAGCATATTGAAACGCTCAAAGACCTTTTTGGCTTCCCTAGCAACATCATGAAATTCTTTTGATAAAGTTCCAAGGATGAATTCTCTCTTTTCAGCATTCTTTTATTCTTTTAGTTTTAGGAACAAGAATTGTATGAAGGGGTTAAGGCTAACAAACCTAGCCTCCAACATATGAACTAAAGAAGCTGCATCAATCTCATAACTAGGAGCAAGCTCTGCTATAGATTTATCCTCAATATCCTCATGCTTGCTAACATAATTAAAGAATTCTTCAATATTATATTTCCCAATTATGGAGCCACTACCTATTGCAAGATCTTTCAGGGCGAACTTGGGGAGCAACATGGTGAGCTAGAGCAACGTGGCAACTAGAGGAGGAACTATTTTTTTTGTGTTTTTGAATAAAGCAAGCAAACCAAACTAGACTAAATTTTTTGGGTATTTTGAAAAGAGGCAAACAAAACCAAGCAAAAGAAACAAAGCAAACTAAAACAAAGTAAAGAGAAAGGAAGTGAAGGACCCCCCTAGTGAAGACGTCCTTGGCCTCCCCGGCAACGGCGCCAGAAAACTTGTCGATGGTGTTGATTAGCACTTCGTTGGAAACCCAAGAGCAAGGTGTGAAGAAACAAGCAGCAAGTCTTCCCTCAGTAGACCGAGGTTATCGAATCAGAAGGAGGAAGGAAACGTCACACAGATGTTGCTAGCAACGCGGAGACCTGCACAACACAAACTCAAGACTTTCCCCAACGAATCGGTGAGGTTGTCAAGCTCACCGGTTTGCTGTAACAAAGGATTAAACGTATGGTGTGGAAGGCAATGGTTTGCCTCAAGTAAACAAGTATCAGTGGAAGTTGTATCAATGGTAAAGATTGGACCGGGGTCCATAGTTCACTAGAGGTCCTCTCCTTAGATAAACAACATGGCATGAAGGGTAAACAAATTACAGCAGGGCAATTGACAGGAACTGAGCAAGGCATAACAATGCAATTACTAGTTAGAAAGATCCTATGAGATTCGATTGGGCAATACAACAATATACATAGACCGCCATCCAACTGCATCTACGACTAGATGTCCACCTTCAGGTTATCATCCGACCCCCCTCCAGTATTAACTTGCAAGCAACAAACAAATGCTTTAAGCAAAGTGTGTAAGGTAAACAGTCCACATGTTCCATGAACAAGAGACCGTTGTTTTCTCCCTAATGGCAATAGCACATCTACAACCGGAGAGATTTCTGTCACTTCCCTTGGAAACTATAGGCATGAATCCACTATCGAGCATAAATACCCCCTCTTAGAGTCACTAGCAACTACTTGGCCAAGATAGCTACTAACAACGGAGAGCATGCAAGATCACAAACAACACAGACATGATAGAATCATAAAGACAAAACCATTAATCAAACCAACATAATAATCTCAATATCCATCGGATCCCCGCAAACACAACATGCATGATTACAAATAGATTAGATCTTGATCATGAACGGAGCTCACAAGATCTATACATGAAAGCACAAAGGAGGAGATACAGCCATCTAGATACTACATGGACCCATAATCTAAGGTGGAACTACTCACACATCATACCGGAGAGAAGGCCTCCGGGATGATCTCCCCTCCGGCAGGGTGCCGGTAAGAACTTCAGATCCCCCGATCTAGGGACAATGGTGGCGGCGGCTACAGACAGTTTCGTGGATATTTGATCGGGCTTTTTCAGGGTTTCTGCATCGGGGGCTTCTTATAGGCGAAGGGGGAGATCGAGGAGGCGTCCAGGGGTGGCAAACCCTAGCCAGGCACGGGGCTGGGCCCACCCACACCTGGGGTGGGTCTGGCCCCCCTGGCTGGCCCCTCCGGCTCCCTTCTGGACTTCTTGTTCCCCATGGAAAGTAATTGACTTTGACGTTTGTCCCGTCCAATTCCGAGAAGATTTCTTTACTAACTTTTCTAAAACCAAAAACAACAGAAAACAAGCATCTGACACTGTTGCAACTTGTTAATAGGTTAGTACCAGAAAACATGTAAAAAGCACCTCAAAGTGTGGACAAGTAAATCAAAGTAGATACTAAACAAGCATGGAGCATAAAAAATTATAGATACGTTTCCAACGTATTAATCTTTCATAGCGATATTTAGTCTAGACGGATTAAAGTAGAAACCCCACTACATATAATTTGGTATATGGTAGATGAATAAACAAAACAAAGTTCTTCTAATAAAATGGTTACCTAGGATGTGTGCATTACACGATCCAAAGGGTTTTGTTAATTCAAAGGATGCTAAAAAGGGCATGCAAACTTCAATGGTTGAAGTAAGCACCGCGGAGTTGGAATCTTCACCGTGATGAAACTGTTAAAGGATTTTTCATCAGGAGACGATGAAGATGCTTGCATTTGCAAGAAATTAAGTGGGAGCGCTGAGACATATTTCTAATATATTCTGTGGAGGAAATCTTGTTTATTGGAAATGATGTATCTTTTATTGACAAAGATTAAGAAATTCATTTCGATGAAAGACTTAGACAAAACCCGAATATTTAGCATGAATGTCTACATGGATAGACAATGACGCTAATATGGTCGTGCCAAACGTACATATATGAGATGTTGAAGGGGTTCAATATAGAAACGACGAGAAAATAATCTTGTCGCATGGAAAAGGAATTGAATCAAGATTCAAGTGTATAGACACTTGATAAGTGAAACAAGATTCAAGTGCTTTGACACTTGATGAGTAAAATCACAAGAATATTTTGATCAATCATACCATGATATGTACACATCCAGATATGTCCTATGCTCTAAATGATATGAGCATATACGAGAATGAATCATAAGATGATCATTGGACGATAGTAAGGAAATTCTTATGATCTTTTGGAAGAATTAAGAATATATTCTATCTGTATAAGAGACAAATAGTTCATTGAAAAATGATACTAGTTTTTGTCACAAGATACAAATTAAGTTTATCTTAAATTAAACTATGGGTGGCACAATGAAATGGAAAGAATTTTCCATGACGGATTTGGATGAATTTCAAAGTTAAGACATTGTGACGGATACTACAACAAAAGGCTAAGTATATGTCTGCTACAGTAGCAGCAAAGGAGGGCATTTGTGTCAAGTAGTTTGTTATCAAACTAACGTGTGGTTCGCAACGGGCTAACACTAAAGATATATTGTACGACCATAATATCGACATGATTTAACCCCAAGGAACTAAAGGTCTCACCAAAAGACCAAATTTATACAATGCCATCTCATTGGAGAAGGACTGATGCGTGAAGACGCAAAGACATGCAAATACACACGGACCTGAAAGCGTCAGATCCATATATTATGTTAACCACTTGCAACCGGGTATATGGAACACTAGAAAGCCATACATGTTCAATACACAAAGTTTATAAACTAGATTATTGTCTCTAGTGCAAGTGGGAGACTGAAGGGAATATGCCCGAGAGGCAATAATAAAAGTGGTTATTATCGTATTCCTTATTATGATAAATGTTTATTTTGCATACTATAATTGTATTAATACGGAAACATTAATACATGTGTATTTAATAAACAAAAATAAAGTTCGTAGTTATGCCTCTCTTATAATCTAGCTCATTGATTAACAAGATGATCAAAGGTTTCCTGATCATGGACATTGAATATTGTTAATAACGAGGTCACAACATTGTTGGAATGATGTGATAAACATTCATATGAAGTATAGCATTATGATCAAGGTCATTGTGTTTATATTGCTATAACATCATACGAAGTAATCTTAGTCCTTAGACCATGAGATTATGTCAATCACTAACACCGGAAGAGTATCTTGATAACATCAAACGTCACACCGTAACAGTGTGATTAAAAAGATGGGTTCAGTGATACGAAGGTGTTATGTTGAGGCTCATGGATCAAGAGTGGAATTTGTCCATCCCGATGACGGATAGATATACTCTGGGCCCTCTCGGTGATATCACATTAGTTAACTTGCAAGCAAGTGATTTGATCGCTAGAAAGTTATATCACGGGAACGAGAAAAGAGTACATGTCAGTAACGAGATCAAACTAGGTATGGAGATACCAATGATCGAATCTCGGACATGTAATATATTGCGAGACAAAGGGATTGAGTTACATGCGTATAGGGTTCACACGATCATAGAAGTCATCGTTGAATATGTGAGAGTCAGTACGGATCTCCAGGTCCCGATGTTGATTATTAATCGAATAGGGGTCTCGATCATGTCTACATTATTCGCGAACCGTAGGGTGACACACTTAAGGAATACCGACACCATTTGGAGCAAATAATATGCTAGAGAAAGAAAAAGAAAAGCGCAGGAATTTATTTCACTAGACACCGGAACTGTTTCGATTGAAATTGCTGAAACTGGTTCTGCATATGAAATTGAATACTTGTAAGGGGTTTTATGTGAATTTTTGTTAATTAGAGTAATTAACAAAATTCTTAATAAATAAATAAAAGAGTTTTATTTAAATGAGAGCTTGCATTAAATTTGGTGGAAATTTAATGCATGTGAGTGGATTTTTGAGTGGAGGCATTTTTATGGGAGTGGAGACTTTTCATTTTGAGTGGGAGCTCCACCCACATGAATGTGGAAGAGGTGGGGGCAGCCACCATTGGTGCCCCCTCTCCCTACAAAAGGACCCCCTCTCCTCCTCTCATATCACATCTCCTCGTGAAGAATCTCTCTCCCCCCTTTAGAATTTTCCCATGGTCTCGGATCAGCGAGATACATGTTCCCGATAGCTTTTTCTGGAAGGATTTGTTGCTTCCGTTGCTTCACTGTAGCGAGGGCGTGGAGGTTGCCGCGGTATCCAGACGTGTGTGCGATCATGGATGCACCACTACTTTGCAGTGCTGGACTTGATGGTGCTAGACCGGCTAGACCAGATGGACTTCATCACGATCTTGAGATCGGCAAGCGTTTAACTACATCATTCACGAGTACAACCTCGTTAACGCTATTCGGTCTTCGAGGGTATGTATTCTATGGATGTATATCCACCCGTTGCTTGTATCTAGTAGATAGATCTTGGTACTTAGTTCCCATCGTAGGAATTTTTTTGTTTTCTATGCTGCGAACCCTACATGGCATAACATGCATCTGGGATTAAAAATCCGGGTGTTGACACACGCCCTCGCTTGGAGGCCACCAGCTGTCCCGGTTTAACCATCTCCGCGCGACGTCAGAGGCGGGAGAGCCCGCCATCGACCTGAACTGCACTCCAACCACCGCGGACGCAACCCTGGAGGCATCGACGAAGTGCCGGACCATCTCTGCCATGAACATGCTGATGCCAGTCAAACCTGTTCGGTGAAATTCGCACCGAGCGGCCGGCCGCCGCCGACACGGTATGATTGCCACATTTCTTCGTCATTGCCAGTGCACTGATCGCGCTGCTTTATGATGGCCAATTGGCGTGTAGGATTTTGTGGGAAACAACGGCGAGGACGTCGTTCACGACATGATCAACGAGGATGGCCAGGGCTATGCCAACGACGGCGAGGCCGAGACGGAGACGCAACAAGAGACCCAACAAGATGCATGCAACATTGCGGACGAGGCATTTTTTGGGAACGATGGCACTTCCATGGGCGAGGGCGTCACGACTGCGTCGTTGGCCGCTTCACTTGCGGCCTCAATTATCGATGATAAGAAGGTGGGCCAACGAACCGGGGGCTACACCCCCACCGAGGACAATCTCCTATGGAAGGCATGGATTGAGATTTCACAAGATCCACTATGCGGCGCCGAGCAAAAGGGCTTTGCCTATTATAAGAAGGTGGGAAGGTTCTTCCATGAGCATAGGAAATTTGGGAAGGACACCTTTCTTAGCGATCGAAATGATCTCTCCCTCTCCAAGCGTTGGGGCACCATCCATGCCGAGTGTAGCAAGTTCGAAGGCTCCGACGAGATGGTGACGAAAAGGAAAATAAGCGGCTTGCAGCCGGTTGACATGGTAAAACCTCTCCCTCTCTTTGTCGATGTCTTGCATTTGCATTTGCTAGTTGAGCCATTGTTGGCATCCTTCTGTGTAGATCATGAAAGCAATGGAGCATTTCAAGATGGTGAACGATAACAAGGCCTTCTCGTTGCGCCATTGTTGGACATTGCTCAAGGACACCAAAAAATGGGAGACTAGATTTGCCCTTTGGAGAGAAACAAACAAGAAGAGGGGCAAGGCTAGTGCTTCGACAGGCGATGTCGTCGACCTAGACGCCGACAATGACGAAGGCTTCGTCCCATCTGCAAGCGACGGGACTGCCGGCCGTGCCCGCCGACTTCGCCCGCCAGGCCGGCATTCCAGGAGACCTTGAAGCAGATCCTGGAGAAGAAGGAAGAGGCCATCTCCAAGAGGAAGGATAGGCGGCACAAAGAGAAAGAGGCCACCGCCAAGGCCTTTGTCGAGCTGTAGACGAGGTCCATTGAGGTGAAGGAGGCCAACGCTAAGGCCAGGCTAATGGAGATCGAGGCCAAGGCGAAGTCGACAGAGGCCGAAGACAATGCCAAGGAGGCCGATGCCAGGTCTAGGGTGCTGGAAGCCAATGCCAAGGCCAAGGAAGCCAAAGCCAAGATAATGGCCGAGAAGAATGCCATCATGCTCACTGACCTGAATAGCATCGCCGACCCTGATCGCAAGGCTTGGGTTGCGAAGAGGCAGCATGCCATCAAGGTTCACGGTGCCTGAAGGGCAATGGCAACGGCAGTTGCAACTTTTTTGGGCAGGAAAGCTGCCATCTTTTGGACATTGTGTATAATATTGCCCCCTTTTGCACAGTTTATATCCAATGGCCACTTGTTGGCGATGTCCAAAGGGCGATGACGTACGTATGCCATGTTATTTGCCAGTAATCTCTGTGTGTCTTTGGCCAACGATGGCGCTAGTTTCAACTGATTTATATCCCTGTCCAGCGATGGCACCAACGCCCGCCTGCGCGGACAAATGGGTCGCACCACTGGGCACAACTGGCCGGACAGGCCAGACGCCCTAACCAAATTGACCGCGGCCTGACCCAAACGGATAGAAACGCCGTTTGGAGTGACTGTATGGTTCGGCCCGATAGAGATGCGCTAACTAAATGGGAAATGATACATATCCCCTGTGGCTACGATCCCCCGCCTCCTCCTGCGCATGTGGCAACCAACGAACAAACACCGAGGCCCACCGCAACAACCGCCCGCAGTAATTGATCCGCCTCATCCTTTTCCTCCGTTCCTCTTTCCTTATCCTCTTCTCCAAATTCTCCACAGCAGCAACGAGCCGACGATGCAGCTCCTCCGGTGTCACCTCCACCGGATGCAAAGCGCCTCCTCTGCCCAGCCGTCATCACGCGCCGCCGCCGCCCTCCGCCACCATGACGGCCGGAGTAGGCCACCTCCTCCCGCCGCCACGCGCCGCCGCCGAGATCCGCCCTCCGTAACTACCGTGGCCGGAGTAGGCCGTCAGAGCCCGCCTTCTGCCTCCACTCGCCTAGAACCTACGCGCCACTGCACTAACAGGGAGGCCACGACAGTGGTGCTACTGTTTGTCGCCGGAGATTAACTCCACCGCAGAGGTGCTCCTGTGGGTGGAGCGGCCATGACTGCCATGGCCCGGATGACATCGATGCTACATACGACGTTCAGTGTTGCTATCACAGTTTAAATCTTCTGCTACTCCAGTTGGCCGGTGTCGCTATATTTGTGTCTTTTTTTCTGCTACGAGTGTTGCTACCTTACCATATTTTTTTTGCTATCTACTCATATTTTTTTTGCTACTTTCTCATATACTTTTTGCTACAACCAATCTCTTTGGTTTTGCTATGAGGTCTCCGGTGAGAGTCTGTGACGATGTTCCGGCGATGTCCCCTTTTGCTATATTAAAAAAAACATTTTGCTACAACTGTTTTACGGGTTTGCTACAACGGCGTAGAGTTTTTGCTACACGGTCTCCGGCGAGGTTTACCGGCGAGATTGGATCTGCTACATTAGCACAACTTTTTGCTACAAGGTCATCGGCGTGGTCTTCGGCGAACTCTTCGGTGAGATCCAGTCTGTTTTTCTATTTTTCAGGCCAAACCGTTTTTTACTACATGTAGCAAAAGCGAGAATATTTGTAGGCGGATATATTTATAGCAAAACAAGATTTTATGATTTTTTTTAGTGTCAGCAGTGACCGGTCGATTTTGAGAAATTACAGTACTGTCCACGAATGTGTATACGGGTCCTGACAATTGACATGCCCTCGACGCCCGGTTGACTGACTCCCACGGGTCACCAGTAAACTCTCGCCTCCAGGTAATCCCCACCATCCTCGCTCTCCCTCGCTGGTCGCCGCCTCGCACCGCAGCCCCTCTCTGCTCTCCCCGTACACCCTAGTCCCACCGGTGACTCGCGCCAGGAACCCTTGGCACCGGCAATAACTGGCGAGCAGGCCATGGACGGCAGCGGCGGCACGGTGGAGCTGCGCGAGACCCACCGTCTGACGGGCCACGCCGACCGCGCGTGGGCACTCGCGTGGAACCCCAACCCGGGCGCCGGCGTTAGCCCCGTCCTCGCCTCCTGCGGCGGCGACAAGACAGTACGGATCTGGAAGCGCGCTCCCGACGGTGCCTGGCAGTGCACGGTAAACACCAGGCTAGTTTAGTTTGTTATAGAGGTCCACATTGCAGTGATTCATTTTCTTCTTTATGCCCGTTTGGTTTGATTAGGATGTGCTCGAAGACACGCACAACCGCACAGTGAGGTCGTGCGCTTGGTCCCCTGACGGGAAGCTGCTGGCCACCGCGAGCTTCGATGCCACCACGGCCATATGGGAGTACTCCGGTGGGGACTTCGAGTGCGTCGCCACACTGGAGGTGAAATTTCTGCTGGATTTGTTTTTTCCAGTTAGGTGTTATCACGGTGTGCTATTAGGAGCGTTGGTTATCTGTGGATGTTAACTCTCTGCCACCGGTGCGTAGGGGCATGAGAATGAAGTGAAGTGTGCGTCATGGAGCCCATCTGGGTCGCTGCTCGCGACATGCAGCCGGGACAAGGCGGTGTGGATATGGGAGATGCAGCCAGGGAACGAGTACGAGTGCGTAGCGGTGTTGCAGGGTCACACTCAGGATGTGAAGATGGTCCAGTGGCACCCGAGCCTTGATGTTCTTGTTTCTGTCAGCTATGACAATACGATCAGGGTAATTTAATTTGAAATAATCACATGAACCATGCACACATTAATTTGGCCTGCGTTATTTTGTTTGATGTCTTCAGATTTTAGGATGGTGTAGGCAAAAAAGGGTGTGCTCTTGCTCGGTTTGGTTTTGTAGTATTTATGTGACATAATATGGAAGCTTGGATGTAGGTCTGGGCTGATGATGGCGATGATGAGTGGCATTGCGTACAGACATTAACTGAATCCGGTAACTGGTAATTATGCTCTCTGGTCCAAGCTATTTTTGCTATCCTATGATTGATAAGCCTGAAATAGTTTGTGGTATTTCGAATTATTTAATTGTAATATCATACTAATGTATTCACACGAAATTCCATCTTATGTGCTGCTGATGATTGCAAAAAAAAGATGTGATGCATGAAATTGTCCATTTTATGAGTTGCGTGGCTGTTGATTTTATTAATTGGATGATATTTTTTGCTCCACGACCATACCCTCTTATATGGACAGTCAGATAACAGTAATCACATCCAACTGGTTCTCTTTATATTGGTAGTATATATCCTATAATTATGTTAGTTGCATTTTCTTTCCTTTTCCAGTTCCCACTTTACTATAACATAATCTGGGATTACATGCCAATCATAGTAATTTGTTTGTGTTATGTATATTAACTATTATGACTAGTTGAATGCCCGTGCGTTGCTACGGTCCATCGAATTTATTTAATTATGTCATGTAAACATAATAATGAATAAAAACACGTAATATTTTCCAATAGAACATCATTTTGCTCAAATGAATCTAGATAATTCGACGTCAAATGCATAAGAAACAAGAAAAATAGTAGTTAAATACCTTTTATTAATAAGTCCTACTCCCTAACACTCAAATTTATTATTTACAACCACTCACACGGGTGTTGTCTTTAGATCTATTTGCATAGTACTTGAGCAGGTGTACCAAAGAATTATTCTTTGTTTTGCATGCATCCTGCCCGAGCAATGATTGTTTTTACGATAAAAATTTCAAATGGAAGATGTAAAGAGCAATAGAGAATATTCACGGTTCAGACTGAATGAACATAATATTCACAAATCCATACAATAAACATGTTCATCTATGAAGGTTCAAATTAAATCAATGTCATGAAGTGTGTGCCTCTGAAAATAAAGAGTAATTCTCAGATAATACAATGATAAATTGGGGGAATATAACAGAAGACCCCGTAGTTGGCGTATTGATAAGCAAACCAGACTTGCTACCCCATTATCTACCAAAAGAACCAGCAAATTAACAGATTTATACGATGTGCCTTGCTCCCGCCCCGTCAACCTAAGATAATTTCTAGTCGTTTGTCCCCCAGCGTATCGAGCGTTGGCCTGGCCTTTCGGCGCTTCCGCCGGCCGTTTCCAATTACACCCTAGTGTGCTCTTCCCCTTGCTAGCAGATAAGGATCAAATAAGAGAGGCGGGGAGAATAAGGGGAGAAAGGGTGAGGAGGACGTACCTGGGGAGCTGTTGTCAGCGCGTGGGTGTCCTAGTCCTCTGTGTCCTAGACTCCACCATGATCCCGAGGTGGTCGCAAACATCACTGTGGCAGATCCAGGTGGCGGCGGGGAAGTTTGGAGGAGGCGAGCGAGAAACTCTATGCGATGCACGACATACAAGCAAAGATTTTATGAAGTGATTAGCGGGGAAACCTCAAATTTTGGCAAGCGTTTATGACGATAAGGGGGCATCTCCGCCTTAGCATCTCATGCTAAAGGACAATAGACGGCCATGATGAAATGAATGTCATGAAGTGTGTGCCTCTTAAAATAAAGAGTAATTCTCAAATAATACAATTATAAATTGGGGGAATATAACAGAAGACCCCGTAGTTGGCGGATTGATGAGCAAACCAGACTTACTACCCCATTATCTACCAAAAGAACCAGCAAATTAACAGATTTATACGATGTGCCTTGCTCCCCACCCCGTCAACCTAAGAGAATTTCTAGTCGTTTGTCCCCCAGCGTATCAAGCGTTGGCCTTTCGGCGCCTTCGTCGGCCGTTTCCAATTACACCCTAGTGTGCTCTTCCCCTTGCTGGGCAGATAAGGATCAAATAAGAGAGGCGGAGAGAATAAGGGGAGAAAGGGTGAGGAGGACGTACCTGGGGAGCTGTTGTCAGCGTGTGGGTGTCCTAGTCCTCTGTGGCCTAGACTCCACCATGATCCCGAGGTGGTCACAAACATCACTGCGGCAGATCCAGGCGGCGGCGGGGGAAGTTTGGAGGAGGCGAGCGAGAAACTCTATACGATGCGCGACATACAAGCAAAGATTTTATGAAGTGATTAGCGGGGCAACCTCAAATTTTGGCAAGCGTTTATGACAATAAGAGGGCATCTCCGTCTTAGCATCTCATGCTAAAGGTCAATAGACGGCCATGATGCGCCCAGTGTTTGATGTCAAAGCGTCAAAGTATGACCTACCAACACTAACTTCTTTTTAATAGTAACGACTCACAATTTAAATCTTGAATTAAGTGTATCCATAAATAGCTATAAATGAAACGAAATTCATATTTAAGTACTCATGTATCTTTCTAGCTCCTATCCGAAAAATATATGAAAAATTCAAATTTAGGATCGTTGTCAAAATTTGCGACTGTTTCAAGAAATTTGGAATCTACTCCCTCCGTTTGAAAATATAAGATGTTTTAGGTTTGTGAAAGGGATGTATCTAGACACATTTTAGTATCTAGATTCATTTGAACCTATACACTAAAACGTGTCTAGATACATCTACTTCACAGACCTAAAACATCTTATATTTCTAAACGGAGGGAGTACATTGCAAACTTTATAACTCATGCATCTTCGAGGAAGCATCATAGCATTCAACGACAAACCATGAAGTTTGAACAACAAAAAACATTTTTCATCGTTTTTTCTTTAGATTTTGTTTATAACTTCCTCTTACACCAATTTAAACAAAAATACCACCCTGTTCCATATCTTGTTGTGAAATAATTTGTTTTTTAACTACACGTTTGTCCTGCCTGTTTCGCCTTCTACTGAGTTTCTGAAAACTACACGAGGTAGTTTCTCGATGGCAAGTGGCAAAACTATGCATCTCCTCAGGACATAGTACAACATCGCTCTTCTTTGTTTCTGAACCCATTCAGTTTTTTTTTGAGAGAGAACCCATTCAGTTCAGTAGGCATTCTTCCTGCGATCGAGCAAGATATACATGAAAATGCAAAGCGCTAGAAAAAGGATAAAAGGAAAACCGACAAATATTTGCAAGAACAAAAACTTATAAACAACACCCATATGTATCGCTATGGAATAAGGAACTATTGTTTTCACGAGCATGTGTGTCGAACAGTCGTGAATTTCCAGTCAAACCGACTTGCAGGCTTATTATTTTTCAAAAGCATGTGTGTCAAACTGACGTATATTTCCAATCAGACTGACTTGCAGGCTGAAGGGCAGAAATTAGTCTGGACCATTCTTTTCTCATGGTTTTTCTTGAAGGATTGTTCTTAGAAACCAACCAAGGGCCTAACCCGGGAGAAGCAAAGGGAAAGTCCAGAAACAAAATCTAAAGCTAATACAAGCAGCGCAAGACCTCTATCAATTAAACGCTTAACTTCTAACCTGTATGCAGAATTGATGTCCACATGTATAAATCGTGTGCTCTCTGGCTCTCTCAATCTAGCTCGCATCAGATCAGATAAAATCGAATATTACCTCTGTCCTGTGGAGATGGAGCCGAGTGACGAGCTGCAGGTCGGCCGTCGGTGGCAGTGGTTCACCCGACGATGCAGGCAACCGCTGGCTCCATTGTGCGCGGTAGCAACAGCCTCTCCGCTCCGATTCAATTTTCCGACGCCGGGCGGAAGAGAGAAGAGCAGGAGGCCAGGGCCGTAGGAGAGGTTGTGCGCTCGCAAGCCACCTGTCCGATTTGCCATCCTGTCCGATTTGCCATGGAACCGCCGCCGCTTCTGTCTCTCTCTCCGCTCCCGTTCCTCTTGGTCCTTGTCGGCATCGGCTTCCGCGGCATCAAGGACGCGCGGCCGCCTACCCAACGCTCGGTGGACCGTGGGACGAACGGATGGAAACGTATTTTAGCTGACGGAAACGTATTGGACGAACCTACCTCTAAAGAAATTAGTAGATAGATTATCTTTAACGGTTCCATCTTGTTTGGATAGTATGATCTGCTTTCTATGATTTATCTTCAGAAATAGTTGAATGTATATATCTCCATTTCATTGTTCACTTCAATTGTCAATGAGCATTAATTCTCTCACTGGTAACGGAATACTGTATGTTGACTGTTTGCGTTGACTGTTCTTTCTGGTTTTATTATTTAACTGATTATTGGAACTTTCTCTGCTGCAATTGATCTCCTTCTTGATTACAGTGGTCATTCCTCAACAGTATGGTCAATATCTTTTAATCAGAAAGGAGATAGGATGGTTACATGCAGGTTCGTTCTACCATTCTGGATTAGTATCCCTCATTTTTCCCCATGATGTCCTAGGTTCCGACCCGCTGTTTGGAACATGGTATTTCCCCAGATTCTTTAGGGCTGCTGAATTCCTGTGTTCCAGACAGGACATAGCAAAGTTACTAATTTCGTATAGTTTTTATCCAGTGATGACCGTACTTTGAAAATTTGGGACACAAGTATTGATTTGTCGCAGCCAAATACTGGAGAAGGTCACGAGTCTTGGTAAGAGTTTTCTTATTGATGCATAACCTCTCTATTTGGGCAGCATCATTATTTTTTTACTTACATTTTTTGTATAAGTTTGATAACACTGAAATAACACAGCTGTGCCTAAAAGATATGGCTGCAGAAGAAGACAAGCTGTGTGGTAATTCATAGTTTAGCCCCCACTGCCCAAAAATTAGACTAAGCCAGTAATAAATCAACCATATTATTGTTCTTGTGCTATCTGCTATTATTAGTATGGCATATCTAGGTATTTGCATACCAGTTTACTCCCTTGGACAATTTGGACAGGTGTAAACTAATATTCGTGGATGCGCCTGTTCATCAAGTTGCTTCGTATATCCCAGTATACATTCTTATTTGCAACAGACCTTGTATAAGTTGGATGCACTCAGAACATCTCCAGCGGCGCCCCCAATAGAGTGTACGGCAACAGTGCCGGATGAGCGCTATTGGGAGCGTCGGAACCATGTGCCGGTGTATTGGGGCCGGCTGCCCCCAGCGGCGACCCCCAATAGGCCCTCCCGATAGATTTTTTTGCCATTTTATTTGCAGATACAATCATATTTTACCTAAACATAGAAATAAACAGTTCATGCAACAATTCAAATAATATTACATCTAGATCTAGACAAATGTTTGGTTTTCTTTGAGCCGCAAATGGTCAACAAGATCATCTAGTGCCAATTGAAAACATTTCATTCTTCACAGATTTGCTTGATCCCTCATCTTTTCCTTGTTCACATCACTAGTTTCCAGCAGATCGAACAACGTATATTCTAGCCTCTTCCTCTCCTCCGTTTTTTCCTTTCCTCATCACATTTCTTCTTCTCCTTCAGCTTGTTCATCTCAAATTGGAACCCTCCTAAATTCTAACCCTGTGCTAAAATGGGGAAGAAGAGCTCACATCGTCTCTCCGTCGTTCCAGCTCGACATGTCGATGACGTCGCCAACAACGCAGGAATGGCAGCGCAGTGTGGTACGAGCTGCCGATGGCCGGATCCTAGCAGCTGGCGGCCAAACGACGTCGAGAGCTCAACAGCCGAAGTGTGTGTGTGGGTGGGTGGGGGGTATCGTTGCTGGGTAGGCGCCGCCAAACTGACGGCGTCGAAACGGGCGGCGGTGATTTGGCAGGGGTGGGAGAGGAGGCGAGGTAGGGCGGGGAGAATGGCTGAGTCAGGGAGGAGTGGGTGTGCTGGACAGTTTATTGGGCCACGGCGTTGTCCGACATCCTATTGGGAGGATGGCTGGGAGCCCATTTCATGTCTGGCACCCCAATAGCCCTATTGTGAGTGCCAGAGATGCTCTCATTTTTTCAACAAGGCTTTTGGCTCCAGGGTGCACCCGAATGAACAGTAAAATCATAAAAAATGTTCTAATTTTTTTTAAAATCTGAAACTTTTCGAAAACATAGATGTTTGTGTCTTCTACATGCTTGCAAAATTTCATGAAGGAAAGACATATGGTGTGTCCTAGATAAAATAAACAAAAACATATCTCTAAGAATTAAGTTTAGAAACACCAGATTTTTTTAACACAGGCCCCTCAAGCTTGGCTCTTTGAACGAAACTTAACATGTCCTCATGGAATATGGACGTAAACTTGTGTAATTTTTTCCAGATTTTTTGTGGCAATTAGAACACTATTTTTAAAACAGGTTTAACTTTGAAGTTTCATCATTTTTTCTATTATCATCTAATATTGATACTTACATAGTTACATTGAGTAAACTTTTGCTCCTTTTTATGTGTACTTCAATTGTAGCACAACTAAGCCCTTTCCACACATAGGTTAAGGTTCTGACTAGTTGAGACATACTTGATTGTTTTGACCGAGACTCTTTTAAGGACTATGAGTTGGCTTTATGGTAAACTGTGTAACAGTTATAGTTCAATTGATATTGTCATCACATTACAGCAGCGAAGCTTTTCGCCACTCTGTTCCCTTTCCACACCATCCCTCCTTAACTGGTCAATTATTATTTTCTTTCAGGCGACATGTTTCTACTCTAACTGGATATCATGGTCGAACTATTTTTTCAGCCCATTGGTCAAGGTTAGCTGTACTCCAGTCACATATACGTTTGCTGCTTCCGAGTTTACTCTTTAATCAGCTAAAACACAAGCGTTATTTATGAATTCAAGCAAAAAGGAGCCTTATTATATTTTATGCAAGTATAAACTTAATTATACACATCAATATTCATGTTGGACTGATGGCCAGAATCCTGCAGAAGCTGCTCAAAGTCCTTAACTGTCTGCTACATGTTTAGGGTATATTATAGTTTTATAAAAGATAGGATTCTTAGCCTGAATCTGACTATGTACGGATATGTTTTCAGACATTATCATATGCTTGTGTTGAACAAACTTGATCTCCCTTGGCAAATTATGCTGTCATTTTGAAGAATCTGAGACACTGTTGACCATTCTAATCTACTGAAGTCTTTCCATAAGTGACAACAATATGAATTGCCATGCTGAATTGAAATGGGTATCTTTTGTACTATTCTTTGACATTTTTCATGCTCCTCTGTTCATGGCAGCGAGGATGTTATTGCCAGCGGGGCAGGCGATGATGCTATCTGCTTATTTGTTGAGGAGAAGAGTAGTATGGTATCTCACAACTCATGATTTATCTTTGTAGGGTGTGCTTAGCTTACCTTTATGTGCAAGTTATATTTGGGTAGATAGTGAAGCATGATGTTCCAACATGGATTGCATACTTTAGTGGTCAAAGTTTTGTAGGAATAAATGCTGGAGGGTTGTTAATTTTGTAGATACACATGATCATTGGCGTCTGAACAATCATTTTATGCCCTTTATTTGTGTTACACTTTATAATCAATTTATGTTTATATCCCTTTAAATGAATGTACGATGGTATAGTTATTGTTTTTAGGTACTATCAATGGCATTCTCTTTTGCACAAGCTGGGGGCAGCATAAGATTTGTGTGCGTCAAGTATTAACAATTACCTTGGACGGTGCAGGTTGAGGGGCCTTCTTACAGATTAATATTGAAAAAGGAGAAGGCACATGACATGGATATAAACTCTGTCAGATGGTGTCCTCAGGTAATTTCAGATAATTAGCAATAAATTAGTCTTATTGTGTTAAGCTGGCAATGGATTTCATTTGTTTCTACCTTCTTTCAAATATAGGACCCGAGGGTGTTGGCATCCGCAAGCGATGATGGCACGGTGAAATTGTGGGAGCTGCAGGGGAATATACTGGATTGAACTGTATCCAGTCTGCTGTAGATGATTATGGTACTACTAGCTGTGTACCTTAAGATCATAGAACAGAGTAGGAATCGCCTTTTGTTTTCTGTTCTCCAAAACAACGCTCTCTAGGTTAGCTAATACTTTTGTTATTGAGAGAGCTTGTAAGGTGGTCTTTTAATAGATTTGCCATCCAAGCTAAGAGCATATGGCACACTTTCAAGACATGGAATTGTTTGTGTATACACTGAAATGATAGATGTGTTATCTTATCATTTTTGCAAATAAGTAACGATACAGCAGATTAAGCTCATGTACACAGATAAGTCCTGCATATGGATTTACATGTTCTCAAGTTCTTTCCTGTAGGAAACCCAATATTGTTTGTCGCACTGGTTGGGAAACTTGATCTCATTATTGTATTGTTGAGATTTGCAATGCCATGTTGTTCTTTGTACTACTCCCTCTATCTAGAAATAACTGACTTGGATTTGTTTATATTTGGATGAATCTAAACACTAAAATGAGTCTAGATACATACAAATCTAGACAAATCCAAGTCAGTTAGTTTTGGACGGAGGGAGTACATTATATCTGTTGTTTGCTAATTGAGTGACGTGTATTAAACTGATAATTATGTCCCTTATTGCAGCGTGGAGTTTAAAATGAATTTTTTTCAGGAGTACCTGCTTGAGCTTGGATCCACCTCACCTGGGCGTTGCTATACGAATACGTTAGTTCTCCAACTGATTGGAATTTCTGATGACCATTTAGGTGGTGTAATGGATGAATGAGTGTCTAGGGATCCTCTGCCGGGTGCTGGCTCCCCATTGATTAATCAATTCTTCTCAAAATGGCATGCCCAAACATCTTTTTACATAACATACCCGAGGTCAAAAGGATGTTCTTGGTGATATCCGCACATCCATGGGAATGAAGTGCTATTGCAGCTTTGTCGAATCTCCGAGACGCGAGGAACCATCGACCAATTCCAATGTGAACACCGGCGGCCAGCCAGACCGGGACACAACCGGTTGTACAAACTCGTGCCATCGATGCAAATTGTGCTGCCAAGTGCCAAACCCTTCGTGTTACCAGACTCCAATCGGCCTGTTAATACCTTGTTTAAAAACACCATTTCCCTCATGCACCGTTTTCTTTTTAGAGTTTACACCGCAGCTCATGTTGTGCCGAGTTATTATGATAATCAACCAATCACGGACTGGCCTGAACCGTCAGATTGAATTGGGCAAATGGTTCAAATGAATAAAGGGGGAGAGCAACTACTAATGGCGCTCAATGAGATCATGTTGAAGTGCGATATGCGTGGAGGAGTTTTCTACCTCCCCAAAAAAGCTTGAATACGACTAGGATTGCTTTGTGGCCTCACTCGGCTACCACCATTGCCAAAGAAGAATTCTAAATTCAAGTCCTTCTCATCCTTGGTGATCATGTTGTAAAGAATTACACAAGAAGTCATGATGTTGTTTAGGGTTTTCTTGTCCCAAAAATGAGTAGGACCATTTAGTCTGTAGGGAAAAGATTCAACAGACATGTGGGTACCTTAGCGAAGTAATCTTGCATGAGCATGCTGAGACTGAGCGCATAGTTTCAAGGGATGCAAAAACGACCGGCTGTCGATCCTCACCGCTTCTTCTTTTTCTTCGAGAGAACGGGCTGCATTTTATTAACCATCAACAGAGTCTACAACGAGCGCTGATACAATACCGTCCAGCAGACTTCTAAACCATGTTTTACAAATCTTATTCGTACAACCTTCCTTTGCCAACTTATGGGCAACTCCATTAGCTGTGCGACGCACAACTCGGATTTCTACACAATCAAAGCTACCCAGAGCAGTCTTCAGGTCTTCGATCAGTGAACCAACCACCGACATGTCTTTCTCTTCTTCATTCAACTTCTTCACAACGTTGGCACAGTCTGTCTCCAGCACAAAACCTATGGCACCCAATTTCCTTTGCCAGTTCCACCGCGCGCCTTCATGCTAGGATCTCGGCTCCTTCTGCATCAACGATATCTGGGAAGAAATGCGCCGCTCCTGCAACGAAGGCGCCATTGTGATCTCTCACGACCACCCCACCACCCTGATGGTCGTTCTTGGAGAAAGAACCACCTATGTTCAGCTTTAGCCATCCTTCATTCGGCGGATACCAACGTTCCATCGATTTGATTGATGTCGTGATAGCAGGCGCTGAATGGACATAATGCCACTCTTCCATCAAAGCCAGGGATCTGCTAGTAATGGCCACCGGGTCCTCAATGAGTGGGTTATCCCTCGCATTATTACATACTCAATGTTGTTGTTGGGGAATTAGCACACTCAAACGTGATCTAAAAATACACAACGGAATAAGTTATAAACTTCAGCACCACTCATGTACTAAATTCATAGATCGTTGCTCGATGACAGAAGAAAACATATGCATCAAACATATATGGAGAAATAGATCTGTCCCAACTAAGGACCGAAATCTGCAAGTAGGTAGGACAAATCCTATGTGGAGAGCATAGGTGCAGTAACAAACAAATCAACACAAAGGAATACCAATACTTTTTACGTGGAAAACCTCTCAACTTAAGAGGAAAAACCACGTGACAAAGCCACCCAAATCTTTTTTCCACTATTATCAAATATTGATACAACTTGTTCTTTTCTATAGAGCACTAGAGGATCTCATACATCAAGATACACACGTATCTTGGATGCCAAAAACAAGATTTGGGGCACAAGAGCTAGGGATTGAAATAATCTCCCAAAGATGGTGGAACCACAACTTGAAGGAGACAATGTAGTGGATCCGGACGTCACGACCTTATAGGAAGAGGCCGGTGCTTGATTCAACTTCTTTATCTTCCCTTCTCTCTTGGTTTTCTTCTCCAATGGAGGCTAACCTGAATTTTCGTCACTCCAGCTAGTGGTGGCTGGATGGGAGGCATATCCTCTCCCGTTACTCATGTGTAATGTCCAAAATGACCCTTGGTCATAACCCTAAAGATTGGTGGACTCTTGCACCTGTTTGGACCGCCTGAAAGGCTTCATAAGACAATCTCCTCACAACCCACATGAGGAGGATACCCAACAGCCATCGTCTAAAAGATCGGTATAAGCGACTAGAGGGGCGAGTGAATAGGCGTTGCTCAATTTTTATTTCCTTTTTCAATTTTAGCCTTGACACAAAGTAAGTTCTCTAGATATTAAACTAAGTGGTAGAACCTATATGACAAGCACGCAAGCAACAATAACAATAAGGATAAAAGGATAGAAGTCACCGAGAATTGACATAGACATGTTATTCCAAAGTTCCTTCCTTTTGAGGGGAAGTACGTATCCGTTGGAAGGGTGGGCGGTACTAAGACCACCAGGGCCACGAAAGGCCTCACCCTATTCTCCCGCGCACCGCCTCATGGCAAGAACATGATCCACTATATGATGGCCTTCAAGGTGGCGACCGAAACCTTGTACAAATCCTTGGGGCACGTCTCCACAACTGAATTGGAGGCTACCAAGACGACCCTGAAGCTCTTACACACGAGGATGAGCTATGGAGGACGACTTCTTCAAGTTAGGGTTTCCTCAAACCCTAGGGCAACAACAACTTACACAAATGGTGGGGAAACACAATCCCCTTGGTGGAAAGTTAGGTCTAGGTCCCTCCCTTGATTTCCCAAAGGGCATAAAGTTCTAGTGGCTAGGGAGGGAGAACTAGGAAGTTGAAGCTCAGAAACAATGGAGGAGATAGAGTAGAATCCGCAGCCTCCCCTTGGAGAAGAAGGGGTATAAATAGCCCCCTTGAAATATAGCCGTTGCAGGTGACTTAACCCAGAGTCTCCAGCTTCCACCAGCCAGAAACTCCGGCTGAGTCGAAAACTCCGGCTGAGTCGAAAACTCCGGCTGGGCCAGAAACTCCGGCCGAACTAGCGGAGACTCTGAGGCGATGAAAGGGTCTTGACATAACTAGACCTTGCGAGCGAGGCAGATACTCTGGAAGAAGATCGCCCAAAAACTCCATAGTAGTCAGAATCTCCGAATCCAGGCACGGAAACCCCGAGCCACTTCTAGGGGCTAGCAGCAGGCTGGCCTGATGGAGCATGTCAGAGTTTCCTACATGGTGGAGTCGGAAACTCTGTAAGAGGCGGAAACTCTGGCTCAGGGGCCGGGAATTCCGACCTGATGCCAATAACTGGCAGCACTATGTGAGAAAATCTTCGCCGGAACTCTCCTTTTATGCTGCAAAAAGACTAACAAGTGTAATGACATGAACACACCTAAAACCACTTAACACACGTGTTAGTCCAATAATGGGTTGTTAATCAAACACCAAAACACATAATTAGGGAAGTTTCCTTTCAATCTCCCTCTTTTTGGTGTTTGATGACAACACATAAATTTGCATAAAAAATATTATGATAAGACTAGATAATTTGTAAAATGGAGATGGGCTCCCCTATATGTGTGCAAACACAAACTTGCTTTAGAAACACACTAGGATCAACACCCCCCTCACTTTTACAAACCAACAAAAGGTGCAAAGAAGATAATGGATGACTAGAGGCCCATACCTTTGCACACGAATATATGTGAGGAAGAGTATAATGATCATCAAAATATATAGAGCTTCATCAAAAGACATAAATCCACACATACATAGCCACATGGTATTCCACAAATAGATCACAAATATAGTTCACACAAAGCACATAAGGTTCACACATAATATGAGGCAATAAAATAAAGTTCACAAACTAAAGATCAAAGGAAGAACGAGCTTGTGACTTTAACCCATGCAAAACCCGCAACCTACATATGATACTTCTCCCCCTTTGGCATCAATACGCCAAAAGGGGAAAAGAGCGATGCTACTCACCCCGTGGGGATCATTCCTTAAAGTCGTCGTTGTCGTCCTCATCATAATCAGCATCATTAGAGGAGGTGGTGGCCGGTGGAATATCATTGCGAGAAGCCAGAACCTTGCCGTGAGGGCGAGAACAAGAAGCCGTAACAGAAGAAATATCCTCAAAGTCAGTCCAGCAGACAAGTCTTTCACTCCACTTGCCAAACGAAAGCGCGCCCTCAGACTCTTCCTCGCCTTCAGAAGCCTCTGGGGACTCACCATCCTTTGCATTGATAGCATTGAGAGTCACTTGTTGATTGTGCAGGACTTGCCTAGAGTCACAGTATTGTAGGTATTGAGATTCGTGAATGTCCACTTGCATGCAACAATTGACCTTCTCCCACCAAGAGACCTTCTTGAGACGAGAGGATACAATCTCGCGAGAAGTGGGAGGCATATATGCATTGGATGCATTCTTCATCCGAGGCCCCCGACGGGGCTCCTCTTCCTCATCTTCTTCCTCTGCAGCAGGAGTACGGGAACCAGGCTTGGAGGCGACCTGTTTCCTTTGGAGCTTATGGAGCTTGTGTTCCACTAGAGCAACCTTGATAGCATAAAACCCAGTCTTTGTGCAACAATGAGCTTCATGACAAAAGGATCAAAGATGGGAGATTTCTTTTGAATGATGCAACTCCACATTTCCTCAAATATATAGTTGATCACATAAATGTGCCTAGGAGGAGCATCAGGACCTGCAAGATAGACCAAGCAAGATCCAAGAGATTCACGTGCACTCGACAAATCATATCCAAATTCCCAGCTTGAGTGGCAAGGTTCTCATGGAAGCCACGAAGCAACTAATTAGGCAGCAGATGCATGTTCTTGGTCTGGCCAAATATACCATCAACATTGTATAGAGGAGCCAACTGCCTCACGTCATACAGGCCCATTGCATTGTGAAGCGGCACACCACAAGGATTGGAGCGACCTTCGAAAGGGTGCTCCAAAATACGAGCAAAGTCACAGAATGAGGCTGTGCAGCGGGTTTCTCTAGTCATCCAAGTCATATTGATATCCTAACTAGAATCAACAACCAAAGTGGCAAAGAACTGATGAATGACATGAATATTGAAATTCTCTTGAGTTTGCATGATCTTGTGCAGGCCAAGCTTGTTAGTGATCCAAAGAAAGTCCTCAAAGTAGCTCATGTGCTATGCAAAGTCCAACACAAATCGAGGACAAACCTTGTATTTGGTGAGAGAGCCATAGAATTCTCGGTAGATGACTTCTTGTTCCCTCCTCCAAAACTGAGCATTCTCACAAGTGCGATGCAGCTCATAGAAGTTGTGCTTGCACATCTCAGCATAGTCACTTGGAGACATTCCCTTGACACTGGTGATATCATCATAGTTTTGCTTCTTGGCACGCTCAACCCTCAACCTTTTGAGCTCCTCCCTATCAGCGGCACTACTATTGCGACGGGCATCCTCAGTCACATGGCCTTCCAAAAACCTGTCACCAGACTCATCATATGAAAGGGGATGCCGACGAACACCCCTACAAATCATTATTGCAACCTTGGTGCAATGGGAACCACCTGTGAAAGAGAGAGAGAGAGAGAGAGAGAGGAGGTACTCGGGGCATCCATGGGGAGGGCTTGACCGGCGGGGAAGTGCCCAGCTGCAGACAGGAGGAGAGGGCCAGCGACAACGGCGGGATCCGGGGGCAGGGAGCACCAGGCAGCGTAGTTGGAGGAGGGAGGCGGCGGTATGAGAGAGGATAATGGACTCGGGGTGGAGAGTGGAAGAAAAGGGACCCAGAGTCTTTAAGTTAAAAACGAAACCGCCCAGATCTAGAGTCTCTGGGAGGACACAACCGGAGTCTCTGGCTCAGCCAAAGATTCCGGTATTAAAAACTGGAGTCTCCGACCCAGCCGGAGATTCTGGTGTATGGACATCGAAGTTTCCGAACCCCTCGACCAAAAATGCATGGGACAAGCTGGGCAAGTGTGTGGCAAGAAGAGAAAGGCTGTAGGGACGAGAAAACATGCTTAGGATAGTTTTCCAACCTGATATAGGGACAAATGCACTCAAACAAGGAGAATCAAAACAAGAACCAAACGGGAGTGCGTGTCCCAACAACCAACCATAAACCAAAAGATGACAAACATGAGGAAAATCCAACCTCTCACGAGGAGAGGACGGTGTCCTAGGCCACTGAAAGAACATTTTATAATCCCTAGTGTCTTGTGTGTTAGATAACAATATCAAGGATTATTTAATGTGTGTTTAAGTGTTGCAGCTACCTATGAGAAAAAGGGAAAGGATTCTGTTTTTGGGGGGCGGATAATCCGCCCCTCCCTCTTCCCAAGAAGGCACAAGCCCAGAAGGGGGGCGGAATTTTGGCCGGATTTTCCGGCCCCGCCGGATAATCCGCCCCTCAGGGGGCCGGATAGTCCGCCCCCCTGCTCATCGCCAAGGCGCAAGCCCCATAGAGGGGGCGGAGTATTGGCCGGACTTTCCGGCCTGGCCGGATAATCCTCCCCTAGGGGGGCCGGATTATCCGCCCCCCAAGATCTTCGCCAAGTTCTGCAGGCGCCAGCCCCAGAGAGGGGGCGAAGTTTTCCCCGGAGAATCCGCCCTTGGGGCGGAGTTTTCCCAGGGGATGGATAATCCGCCCCAATTGGGGGGCGGATAATCCGCCCCCAAAGTTGTGCAACGGCCAGATCTGGGGAGGGGGTATTTAAGCCAGCCTTCCCTCTCTTGCCAGAACTCTTGATTCATCATGAAAAAGACCAGATCAGATCTAAAAGCTTCATCCAAGAGTGCTCCACCTAGATCCACCCAAAGGCCCCATCCCTTGGGGAATCGAAGGAGGAGAACTCAATCTTCATCATCAGCAATCAAGCGCTTCATCTCCTCTCCATTTATTTGCAGAACCTCCGATCTAGTATTTCTTGCAAATATCTAGATCCTTGTTTTTGTTTATATTGATAAACCTTGTTCTTGTGGCAGCTTGTTGTCATCTCGGGAGCCCCCAATTCGGTTGTGGGTGTGTGCCCCGATAGTGTTGTAAAAGGCACCGGTTCCCGCCTCGAAGGGATCCAATAGTGGAGAAGGTGGATCAGGCCTCTCGTGGCGAGATCCATCGGAGAATAGGGTGAGGCCTATTGTGGCGTGGTGGTCTTAGAACCGCCCACCCCTCCAACGCAGATGTACTTCCCTTAACAAGGAAGGAACTGCCGTAAAACAAATCCTTGTGTCTCCGCGTGCTCCACTACGGTTTCCTCGCTCCTCTTTTACGTGCTTAGTAGTTAGGGTTACATATAGGGAAATTCTCGTAGTTGCATATCTAGAGAATTTACTTTGTGTCAAGCCTAAAATTGAAAAAGTATTAAAAATTGGTTAGCACCTATTCACCCCCCTCTAGGTGCCCATACTATCCATTTCAATTGGTATCAGAGCCTCGGCTCTTATTTCGGGCTTAACCGCCTAAGAGAAGTATGGGTTCCAAGGTAGATGGGAGTGATGCTCCGGAGGTAGTCACCATGAACGATCTCAAGATGTTGGAAACAACCTTGGTGAGTTCAATGGAGGCTAAGATGGAAGAGATGCGTCAATTCATAATGCGTCTCTCCACATCCGCAGCATCACCTCCATCTAACTCTGAGGATACCACTCCGCAATCCAAGGAAACGGGTAAAACTGTTTCCAAAGATAACGAAGTGGTTGGTGATGATACTAGCAAGAGCTCCTCCTCGAAAAAGGATAGCGGTAAGGATGGATACAATGAGGTTTCTCATGTGTATTCCCCTGATCCGCCTATCCCTTACCCACATATACATAATAGGGGTGATCCACCCAAACTTTCTGCATCTACTTTCTCTCAATGGCAATTTTTGATGAAATCTCATGTGTGCAGTTCCTCCATAGAGTTGTGGAAGATTATCGAAAATGGTCTTCATGTTGGAAACCCCAACAATCTCACAAGAAGAGAAGTGGTCGATAGCCAACTCAACGCTACAGCTCTACACATGATACAGCTTGGTGTGGGTGACAAAGACATGCCACACATTCAGCATCTTAGCACAGCTAAGGAAGCTTGGGATGCCCTCACCGAGCTCTTAATCGGAAATGAAAGTATGAGAAGGAATAGATATGATGCCTTGAGCAATGAAGCTGAAGGATTCTATATGCTGGATGGAGAAGACCACGAGGAAATGTATAGGAGGCTCAAGGCAATAGCCACAACCTTCAGAAACAACGGTGCAGCTCATGTTGATGATGCTTGGATCAAGCGCAAGTATGTCAGTGCTCTTATGCCATTTGAGCCCACAGATTTGAAAAGTCTCCAAGGTAGGCATAACTATCACCTCATGTCATCCAATGAGGTAATGCAAGAAATGGCCGCTTTCAAAGTGGCTGCCAAGAATGCCGAAGATGCTCGTGCTCGAGCTATGGGGATGCAAAAGGGGGTCAACATGGCCTTGAAGACTAGTGTGATTGATAATGATGAATATGCGGTAGAAGGTCTGGACTGTCCCGAGGATATAAAAAGGATCCACGGACAATACTTGGCTCTTTATGCAAGAAACTTTTGGAAAGATCCAGCCAAGGCTAAAGCTGAACTAGATCGCAAGAGTGGAGCCTATGGAAGAAAAGAAAATGGTCCCAAGCTGAGAACATGCTTCAATTGTGGTGACCGGCTGCACTTCGTAGCTGAGTGTCCATATCAAAGTAGAGAGGATAATGGAGGAAGACTCATTTTCAAGGACAAATCAAAAGCTCCACGTAAGAAACAGTTTGTAAAGAAGAATGCTCCTTTCAAGAAGCAACCAAAGATTGTTCTAGTGGCTCAAGAAGAATATTCATCGGGGAGTGAAGATGAGGACAAGGACGATAGCTCTCAAGAGGTGGCTGCTATAGCCACCACATGTACATCAACATCTCTCTTCGACTCTCCAAACGAAAACATCATCAACAAGAATGCTACTTGCCTCATGGCAAGAAGCTCCGAGGTAACTTCTTCTAACTCTTCTTTTCCCAAGGCTATGATAGACATGGATGATCCTACTAGTCTTAAGGTTAAAGAAGAGATTATTGCTTTGGTTATTTCTACACTAACTTGCAAGGTGAGCACAAAGTTCGTTTTGAAGCTCTTATGGATCAACTGGCCCAAAACGAAGCACTCCTCGGAGAAAAGGGCAGAATTGAAAGGGAGGATGCAATGGAAATTGCATCCCTAAAAAATGCTCTTGAAGAAGAAGAAGAAGCTCGGGTCTCTCTTGAAGAGAGGCTCGAGTCTATGGAAGAGTCACATGAAGAAATTGTGACTAAACTTGTTAAGGAACGTGACAATGCTGTCACCAAAGCAAAGAAGTTAAAGAAGGAAAGGATTGACTTTGGGGCTGCTCATGATAGACTCTCCGAGGAATTGGAGAAACTTGACAATGCTCACAAGGCGTTGAAAAACGAGTTCTCTATTCTCAGTGAGTCACATGATCAGCTTCAAAGTCGATTGTCCAAATATGATACTCCTAGCTCGTCCAACTCAACATATAGTAACAAGAAAAATGCTAGTGTGGAAAAAGAAGTGATCAAGGACATCACTACCAAGGACAAAGGTGTGCTTGATGAAGTCCTTGGCAAGCAAATGTCAAATCATGGTAAAGAGGGACTTGGGTATGTCACCAAGTCCAATAAGAAGAAAACCAAGAAGAACAAGACCAAGAATGTGCAATTAAAGACAAGCACCGCTGAGAAGAATGTCACAAAAGACAAGACTAATAATATTGGTTTTGTAGGGTCTCACAATCCGAATTATGAACTCTTTTGTGATGACTATGGCGATGTTTATGCTTATTATGTTGGTCCTTTTGATGAATATATTGCTTGGTCTATTTGGATCCCAAAGACCCTTGTTACTAACATGAAAGGACCCATTGAAAAATGGGTACCTAAAACCAAGAAGTAATTTTCTTGCAGGGCTATGCTTCCGGTGGGTCAAAATGGGTGCTGGATAGTGGCTGCACTAGTCATATGACCGGAAGCAAGGAGATCATCACGGAGATGCGTCCAAATCATGATAATATCATAGTCTCCTATGGTGATAAGTCTAAATCTCATGTATTGGGTCTTGGCAAGGTTGTGGTTGCCCACGATATCTCTCTCGTGGACGTCATGCTTGTTGAGACCCTCGGTTACAACCTTCTTTCTGTACGTGCCCTTGGAAAGATGGGTTTTGCTGTTTTTATCGATGATGATTTGGTGGTACTCTTGTGGAGCAAGTCTCTAAAGGTCGCTTTCGTTGGATACGTCGAAAATGACTTGTATGTGGTGGACTTCTCGGGGAAGACCACTTCGGGTCCGATGTGTCTATTCGGAAAGGCCGACGTGGGCTGGCTATGGCATCGCCGTTTAGCCCATGTCAACATGAGAACTTTGCAAAGTCTCCAGAAGGGTGGCCACATCCTTGGACTAAAAGACAATGTCTCTTTTGCCAAAGATCGTGTTTGCAGGGCTTGTGTAGAAGGAAAAATGCATGACTCTCCCCACAAGAGGAAGACTATTGTGTCATCAAAGAGGATCCTGGAATTACTTCATGTGGATTTATTTGGTCCTCCTTCTCATGCAAGTCTTGGTGGGAAGAAATATTGCTTGGTCATTGTCGATGATTACTCAAGATATACATGGGTCTATTTCTTCAAGCCGAAAAGTGAGACTCAACAAACTGTCATCGACTTTGACAATGAAGTTCAACGTCAACACAATGTTCCTATCTTGGCAATTAGAAGTGACAACGACTCCGAATTCAAGAACTACACTTTAAATGAGTTTCTTAGCGAAGAGGGGATTAGACATCAATATTCCGCTGCGTACACCCCTCAACAAAATGGTGTAGCCGAGAGGAAGAACCGGACTTTGATGGATATGGCAAGATCTATGCTAGCTGAATTCAAGTCTCCTTATAATTTTTGGGCTGAAGCCATATCCACTGCTTGTCACTCATCAAACCGGCTCTACCTTCGAAAGATTTTGGACAAGACTCCATATGAAATACTTACCGGTAACAAGCCCAACATCTCATACTTCAGGGTATTCGGGTGTAAGTGTTTCTTTCTTATTAAAGGTGTCCGTTTGTCAAAATTTGAGTCCAAGGCTTTAGAAGGTATTTTTGTTGGTTACTGTGCCGAATCCCACACTTATAGAATCTACAACAAGCTCACTGGGATTGTTGTAGAATCTTGTAGTGTGGAGTTCGATGAAAATAACGGCTCCTTTGTAGGGCAAGTTGATGTTTGTGATGTAGATGTTGAAATACCCCAAGATGCCATAAGAAGAATGGGCGTGGGATTTTTCCGCCCCATTGAGGAACCCCTTGTGGCGGATCGGGAAGGACAATGCTCCACACATGTGGAGCCCTCATCTACACAAGATCAACAAGCTCCTACTGTTGGAGAAAATCCTGCATCAACACCGCAATCTGCTGAAGATCAACTGTCCCCTGGACAAGTTGGTAGTCCTAGGCCGGACTATCCGCCCCCTCCAAGGGGTGGACAATCCGCCCCTGGCACTCCAACTCATTCCAGAGGATCCGAAGGAGAAGTCAGCAACTCTGAAGCTCCCAGGCCGGATTCTCCGGCCCCCGAGGGCGGATTATCCGGCCCTGGGTCTCCAACTCACGACAGGCATTCTCAGGAAGATGGCTCTGGTTCTTCACCTCCCAGGCCGGATAGTCTGGCCCCTCCAAGGGGCGGATTATCCGGGCCTGAAGAAAGTGTTGAGCAACAATCTTCTGGCGTTAACGGAGACCAAGATCAAGGGCAGGGCAATAATCAAGACAAGGATACAAATATTGAATCAACTCCTTCTAGAAACAATAAGGACATTGAGGCTCGTCGCAAGGCTCGTGCTGATCGGAACCTTGAACTAAGAGGTCACACTCTTGACAAGGTTGTTGGTGATCTACGATGAAGGGTATCCACTAGAAGAGAACTTGCAAGCTTCTGTGATCATCAAGCTCACATTTCCATGGTCGAACCGAAGAAGGTTTTTGATGTTCTTGAAGACCCCTATTGGGTTGTTGCAATGCATGAAGAATTAAATAATTTCGAACGCAACAAAGTTTGGAAGCTCGTAGAAAAACCAAAGGATTGCCGCAATGTTATCGGCACCAAGTGGATCTTCAAGAACAAACAGGATGAAAATGGCATTGTTGTGAGGAATAAAGCATGACTAGTGGATCAAGGATTCTCTCAAGTGGAAGGAATTGATTTTGGCGAGACTTACGCTCCTGTGGCTCATCTTGAGTCCATCCGTATCCTCTTGCATATGCAGCCCATCATAATTTTAAATTACAACAAATGGATGTTAAGAGCGCTTTCCTTAATGGTCCTCTACATGAGTTAGTATACGTCAAGAAGCCCCCGGGGTTTGAGGACCCCAAATTTCCGAACCATGTCTACAAACTCGATAAGGCGCTCTATGGCCTTAAACAAGCCCCACATGCGTGGTATGAGCACCTTAAAGAGCTTTTGCTAGACCGTGGATTCGAAGTTGGGCAAATCGATCCCACTCTTTTTACTAAGAAGGTTAATGGGGAGCTTTTTGTATGCCAACTTTATGTAGATGACATCATTTTTGGCTCTACTAACCAAGCTTTTAACGATGAATTTTCAAAGCTTATGACTGACAGGTTTGAGATGTCCGTGATGGGTGAGCTGAGGTTCTTTCTTGGATTTGAGATCAAACAACTTAGAGAGGGAACCTTTATTAATCAAGCTAAGTACATCCAAGACATGCTCAAAAGGTTCAAGATGACGGATCTCAATGGCGTTGCTACCCCAATGCAAACAAAGTGTCATCTTGAGCTCAATCCCAAGGGTAAAGACGTGGATCAAAAGGTATACCGATCCATGATCGGGTCTCTCCTTTACCTTTGCGCATCTAGGCCCGATATCGTGTTAAGTGTAGGAGTGTGTGCAAGGTACCAAGCCGCTCCTAAAGAAAGCCACTTAGTGGCGGTTAAGCGAATCTTCCGATATTTGGTTCATTCCCCAAATTTTGGGTTATGGTATCCCAAGGGTTCAAGTTTCTCTCTATGTGGCTACACTGATTCAGATTGGGCTGGTGACAAAGATGATAGGAAATCAACCTCTGGTGCATGTCAATTCTTGGGCAGGTCTCTAGTGTGTTGGTCTTCAAAGAAACAGAATTGTATTTCACTCTCAACCGTCGAAGCTGAATATGTTGTTGCTGCAAGTGCTTGTACACAATTGTTATGGATGAGGCAAACTTTAAAGGAATATGGTGTGAATTGTGACAAAGTGCCTCTATTATGCGACAATGAAAGTGCTACCAAAATTGCTTACAATCCCGTGCAGCATACAAGAACAAAACATATAGAGATTCGCAACCACTTTATTCGGGATCATGTTGCTCGTGGAGATATTGCTCTATCCTTTGTGAGCACGAAGAACCAACCTGCTGATATTTTCACGAAGCCTCTTGATGAAGCAATATTTTGTTATTTGAGGAATGAGCTAAATATCATAGATTCAAGGAGCTTGGCTTGACTACCCTTGCACACTCACTTGCTCTTATTCATGTATTTGGTTTTGATGCGGGCATAGACATAGGGGGATTGTGGTCCTAATTGATTGGGCCAACCCTCCCCCCATAATGCCAAAAGCAAGTAAAATCATTTCCCTTAATATCATTTTGTGATATGTGGGTCATCGATGAGCATTGGTTTTGAACTCAAGATACATCTTCGCGGTGTCATGCCATGCGCTCCAACATGGTGGCTTCGGCCACCGCCCTCTTCCTCGAGAAGAGTTGGTTTCTCATGGGTCTCGTTGGATTTTCTTGCATATCTCATGTTCTTATGGAAAACACACTCAAATTTGGCTTTTGATTGATTTGATTCTTGCAAATTTGGGTGTGTAGTACCATCTCAGTTTTGGCGTTTAGCATCGCTCTTATTCCTTTTTGGCGTTTTGATGCCAAAGGGGGAGAAGTAGTTCTATTAGGTCTCGTGGATTTGCAAGGGTCGGACGCAAGCATCTTTCTTTCAGTCATTTTTATTTGCTTGCTTGTGCCTTTTCTAGCGTGAACTCATTTGCTATTTGTGTTTTTTATGTAAGACTATGTCGTACTCCACTATGTTTGGCACTATGTTTGGACCTCATGGAATTCTGGAATTATGGAGCATATTTGATGGCATATGGATTCATGGGATTATATATGTATGCTTTGGCTATATTCTCATCCCGGTGGTATGACCTTGTCTCCCAAACCACCTTGTTTCAATTATCTTGGTTATGGAAGTAGTGTTCTCTCTAGTGTGTGTATTTGTATTCAAATGCAAATCTTAAATATGCACACATATAGGGGGAGCGTCTTTCATTTTTGTAGGTGGCATTTGCCGGTTTTATTGCAAATCCTAATATTGTCATCTAACACCAAAAAGGGGGAGGTTGAAAGAATATTTTATAATCCCTAGTGTTTTGTGTGTTAGATAACAATATCAAGGATTATTTAATGTGTGTTGAAGTGTTGCAGCTACCCATGAGAAAAAGGGAAAGGATTCTGTTTTTGGGGGGCGGATAATCCGCCCCCACCAGGGGCGGATAATCCGCCCCGCCCTCTTCCCAAGAAGGCGCAAGCCCCAGAAGGGGGGCGGAATTTTGGCCGGATTTTCCGGCCCCGCCGGATAATCCGCCCCTCAGGGGGCCGGATAGTCCGCCCCCCTGCTCATCACCAAGGCGCAAGCCCCAGAGAGGGGGCGGAGTATTGGCCGGACTTTCCGGCCTGGCCGGATAATCCGCCCCTAGGGGGGGCCGGATTATCGTCCCTCCCAAGATCTTCGCCAAGTTCTGCAGGCGCCAGCCCCAGAGAGGGGGCGGAGTTTCCCCCGGAGAATCCGCCCTTGGGGCGGAGTTTTCCCAGGGGGCGGATAATCCGCCCCAAGTGGGGGGCGGATAATCCGCCCCCAAAGTTGTGCAACAGCCAGATCTGGGGAGGGGGTATTTAAGCCAGCCTTCCCCCTCCTGCCAGAACTCTTGATTCATCACGAAAAAGACCAGATCAGATCTGAAAGCTTCATCCAAGAGTGCTCCACCTAGATCCACCCAAAGGCCCCATCCCTTGGGGAATCGAAGGAGGAGAACTCGATCTTCATCATCAGCAATCAAGCGCTTCATCTCCTCTCCATTCATTTGGAGAACCTCCGATCTAGTATTTCTTGCAAATATCTAGATCCTTGTTTTTGTTTATATTGATAAACCTTGTTCTTGTGGCAGCTTTTTGTCATCTCGGGAGCCCCCAATTCATTTGTGGGTGTGTGCCCCGATAGTGTTGTAAAAGGCACCGGTTCCCTCCTCGAAGGGATCCAATAGTGGAGAAGGTGGATCAGGCCTCTCGTGGTGAGATCCATCGGAGAATAGGGTGAGGCCTATTGTGGCGTGGTGGTATTAGAACCGCCCACCCCTCCAAAGCAGATGTACTTCCCTTAACAAGGAAGGAACCGCGGTAAAACAAATCCCTGTGTCTCCGCGTGCTCCACTACGGTTTCCTCGCTCCTCTTTTACGTGCTTAGTAGTTAGGGTTACATATAGGGAAATTCTCGTAGTTGCATATCTAGAGAATTTACTTTGTGTCAAGCCTAAAATTGAAAAAGTATTAAAAATTGGTTGGCACCTATTCACCCCCCTCTAGGTTACGATCCATTTCAGCCACCATGTTTGAGTATACTTGGCTTGGCACCGCAAAGATATATCTTGGGTCCATTACCAAAACTCATCATTGAAGCTCACATATCACCAAGTGATATCAAGAGAATGATTGTTTATCACTTTGGGCATGATGGGGGAGGGATAGCCCAATCAATTAGGACCGCACTCCCCCTATTTACATGCCTACATCTAGACAGAATAAACATATGAATGCATGCGTATGAGTGCATGGTCTCAATCCACATTGCTCGAATCTATGATATTTAGCTCATGCCTTAACTCTCGGAATCTCATCTCATCAAGGGGCTTGGTGAGTAAATCCGCAATATTCTTCTCGATGCTTACATAAGAGAGATCAATATCACCATTGTTCACATGATCATTGATGAAATGATGACGAATATCAATATGCTTCGTTCTTGTGTGTTGCACCGGGTTGTAGGCGATCTTGATTGCACTTTCATTATCAGAAAGAAGAGACACTTTGTCATAAGTGACACCATAATCCTTTAGAGTTTGCCTCAACCACAACAATTTTGCACAACAACTAGCGGCCACAATATACTTGGATTCGGCAGAAGACAATGATACACAATTTTGTTTCTTAGATGACCAACACACCAAGGACCTACCAAGGAATTGGCGAGTCCCGGAGGTTGATTTCCTTCCAACTTTGTCTCCCGCCCAATCCGAATTTGTGAAACCATGAAGAACAAAGCTTGATCCCTTGGGATACCATAAGCCAATGTTTGGGGTATCAACTAAATATCGAAAGATTCGCTTGACCACCACAAGGTGGCTTTATTTTGGGGCGGCTTAAAACCATGCACAAATACCCACAATCAACATGATATCCGGTCTAGATGCACAAAGTTAAAGCAAAGAACCAATCATAGAACGGTATACCTTTTGATACACATCTTTACCCTTAGTATCGAGAGTAAGATCACACTTGAGGGGCATGGGAGTCTTGGATCCATTTAGATCCGTCAACTTGAACCTCTTGAGCATATCTTGAATGTATTTGGCTTGATTAATGAAGATACCTCCAAATAGTTGCTTCACTTCAAATCCAAGAAAGAATTGCAATTCGCCCATCATAGACATTTCAAACTCATTGGTCATTAGCTTAGCAAATACATCATTGAAAGCTTTGTTAGGATAACCAAAGATAATGTCATCAACATATATTTGGCATATGAACAAGTTTCCTCCAACTCTCTTAGTAATAATAGTGGGGTCGATTAGCCCAACTTCGAAACCACGGTCTACCAATAACTTTCTAAGGTGCTCGTACCATGCACGAGGAGCTTGTTTAAGCCCATAGAGCACCTTATAAAGTTTGTAAACGTGGTTTGGAAACTTGGTATCCTAAAACCCGGAGGTTGCTTGACATACACCAACACATTTAAGGGACCATATATTAAGAAATGCACTTTTAACATCCATTTGTTGTAACTTGAAGTTATGTTGAGATGCATATTCAAGCAAGATACAAATAGACTCAAGACGAGCAACGAGGGCAAAAGTTTCATCATAGTCGATACCCTCTACCTGGGAGAAGCCTCGAGACACCAATATAGCCTTGTTGTGAATGACCATTCCACTTGCATCTTGCTTGTTATTAAAGATTCACTTTGGTCCAATGTCATTATGGCAATCCTTGGGTATCTACACCAATGACCACACTTTGTTGCGTGATGAACCACAAGTGTAGGGGGTGTATCGTAGTACTTTCAATAAATAAGAGTGTCGAACCCAACAAAGAGCAGAAGGTGTTGACAAGTGGTTTGGATAAGGAATTCACTGTAAATACTTAACAAATGGATTTTAGGGTTTTTTGATAATGGAGATAAATAAAGTGCGAGTAAAGGACAAGCCAATTGTATTACTTAAGATGACCAAACGTTCTCGAGGACACATGAGAATACTGTCAAGTGCTTTCACTTCATATAGTTGGTTAACCTTCTTTGGTTGGATAAGTGTTGGGTGGGTGAACCTATGCTAATGTACCGACCTTACTTGGACTAATACATACTTGTGATTATACCCCTTGCAAGCATCCGCAACTACAAGAAAGTAATTAAGATAGAAACCTAACCACAACATTAAACTCTGAGATCCTACACTCCCTTGTGCAAAGGTTTCCTAACGGGGGTTTAGGTTTCTGTCACTCCGGCAACCCCACAATTAGTAGCCAAATACACAATGCATTACCCTAGGCCCATAAAGGTGAAGTATCATGTAGTTGACGTTCACATGACACTACTAGAAGAATAGCACCACAACTTAAATATATAACAATTGAATATTTCTCAACACAATTCCACTACTAACAACATGACTTCTCCCATGTCCTCAAGAAATAAACGAACTACTCATGAGACATCATATGGATCAAGATCAGAGATGAAATAATGATAAGTAACAATCTGAACATGAACAATAATTTGATGGTTCCACTCAATAGCATCAACTACAAAAGCAACACCGGGAAAGTTTCCCCTAAGAACTATGCAAGATTCAACCCAGTTGTTACAGCGGGATGGAGTGGTGGTGCTGGTGCTGGTGGAGATGATGGTGAAGATGATGATCCCGATGAAGTCTAGCTTGATGGCGATGTTGATGGCGACAATCTCCCCTCTCCGGGAAGGAATTTCCCCAATAGATTTCTGCTTGCCAGAGAGCTCTTTATCTCTCTGTAGTTTCTGCCCCGCGGAGGCGACGAAATCTTTCTGTGGTCGCTCCCCGAGTCTTAGGGTTTCGGGGGGGGGGGATGATATAGGCGAAAGGGCGATGCCAGAGGTGGGACAGGGTGGCCACACCACCTGGTGGCATGGCCCAGGGGGGCGCCAGGGGGTGGTGTGGGCCCCTTGTGGCCCATCTCCACTTCCCCTTCTAGCTTCCTTCGTCTTTTGGAAAAAATAGGGATTTCCATATATTTTTTGTAATTTTCCTATCTTCGCGAATATTGCATCTAGACACCGCTTTTCTCCATCAGAATCCTGACTCCGGCTGTTCATCCTCCAAAAGTCATCCATCATGCAAAATAGATGAAATAACATAAGTATCATCTCTTAATATGAAATATATCAATGAATAACAGTAAATTATGATATAAAATAGTGATGCAAAATGGACGTGTCAACTCCCCCCAAGCTTAGACCTCGCTTGTCCCCAAGCGAAAACTGAGATCAGTAAACATGACCACATGTTTATGGAGTGAAGTGTCGATAAAAAGAATATGAACAAGAAGCATCACATTTATTAATACACAAGTCATAATAGAAAACAACTTACTATTATATAACTTAACTTACAATGAGTATGGGAGTCACAATAAAGATGCACAAAGAAAATTATAATTGGTAATGGCAAACTTTGTTCTTGGTCAGAGAACAGTTGACAAATCATACTTAGTTTTAAGCAAAGATTTTGTAATGAAGTTTATAGTACAGGAATCTCTTGCTCAAACATAATGGGCTTTTTGCCATGATAGCTTTCAAAGTAGTATTCATTCAGATAAGAGCATTGTGCAAAACAAGGAACAGAAGAAACAAGATTGAATAAATCATCATATGTATGATTGAATCACAACAACTCAAATGCTTGCTGGAGATAGAAAGGAATAGGTTTACTGACTCAACTTAAAAGTAAAAGATAGACCCTTCGCAAAGGGAAGCAGGGATTTCAAGTTTCATAAAGAGCTTCCAAAAAATTATGGCACTTACTAGCTTTGAGCTCTCATTTCCCCTAGCATAAGCATCTTAAAGTGGTTAAGGTTAAAGTGAAACAAATATGAAGTATATGTGTAGAAAATATGAAGTATCCACTACTAGAAAATCGCTGTTGTTGTATGTTGTGCATCATCATGACATCATCATGCATATTATTTTTGCCTGAAACTATTTTGCGAAAGGCTATATTGTTTTCTAAACTAGCCCTCCTTAAATTTTGAATAAAAAATCTCGGTCTGTTCGAATCTTGTATTTGTCTTAAACTACTTACAAAATAATTTTAAAAACAAATTAAATAAACCAACTATTTTAAAACCCGGGGAGGCAGCCTAGCCTGTAAGCAAGGCCACCTACCACCCCGGTAGTTCTGGCCCAGACCAATCTAACCAAACCCTAGACCTAAACCGGCCAGGCCCAAAGGCCCAACCGGTTGGACCAAACCCTAAACCTACTAGTCCCTAGAAACGCTAAGCCCCCCTCTCTCTCTCTCACCAACCCACCCAGCGTGCAGCGACACACCCCACAGGATCAACCCGACCCACCCCTGAACTCAACACAACACGCACATAGGAAACACACGCCACATCGCACCCGTGCTATCGCTAATCCCCAGAGCCCCGCGTCCTTGCTCACCAACCCATCTCGCGAGCGGACCCCACCCCCACTACACCCAGGCCCCACCCCTGCTCGCCCCTACCCATCAATTTCTCACCCCTGCTCCTCTATGCTTCCTCCCGTGGGCAGCCGCCGCCACCTGCACCCCACCTCGTCGATCTCCCCGCCGCTAGCTTGGGCCTCCCCGCATGCCGTCTTCGGCCGCCCTTCTCTCCTGGCCTCGTCCCCTCTTTGCGAGTGCCGCCCGGGATCTTCCATGGTGCCTGCAAGCTCGCCCGCCCTGTGCGCGTCCTAGCAGTGCTCTGCCTCCCGTCGCTCGCGCCTCCCCGTGGCCTCCACCGTCCTGTCGAGCCCGCCCCCGCCGCCAGTGCTCCTCTCCGTCCCTGGCGCCGCCCTGCCCAGGCCTCCTCCACTGGGCCCTCTTCCTGCCATCCCTGCCTCCCCGGCTGTGTTCGGCCGCCGTCTGTCCCGTCGTCGCATCCTCGCTATTCCATGGCGCTGCCAACCTCGCCCAACATGCCCCACTGGTCTTGGTGCAATAGTCATTGGCCTTATCTCTTTTTCATCGCTGCTAGTTCCCTACTGCCACGCCCGGAAGCTATTTGACGAAAGGCTCCCCTTCACGTAAAGGACCTCTCGGCCCTGAATCCCTTTGGTCTAGTCGTCCTAGTGCAGCGGGTGTGCAACACACACTCTTTTCTATGCCGCCTCCTACCGATGGTATTTCTCGGTCAATATAGCTTTTCCTCGTGTTGTGGCATGGACCATCAGTGTTTGACGTTATGCCGGAAGCCATGTCTGAGCATGTACACTTGGGTCGCGCCGCAGGTTTGCCACCGTGAGATGCCAAGGTCGACCATATGCAAGATCCGCCACCGAAGGGATGGTACTCAGTGGCCCATTCGGCCACCGAAGATGGAGTTTCGCCAAGAAACCAACGCCGGAACCTCAAGATCTCCTTCACGGATCTGATGGCTGGAGCCCCAAAGACCAATCCTGACGAGACCGAACCCGGACCCCCTCAAAACCCAAGATCGCCGAGCCCCTAAGTGTGACCCCTATCCGAGACCCCTATTTTATAAATGCCATCTATATAAATTGTTGCATAGTACTAAATTGTTCATAATTTCATACATTGTGTGATTTGGGAGCCTTATGCCGATTCACCTAATAATTAAATATGGAGACCATATGCGGGCGAATCTAGTCTAATATTGGTCCTATTTAAATTCGTGCATCGAACCGGTGAAATATTTTGCCTTGTTAAGACAACTTTTAAATTGCGGGGTATCTAAATAACATGAACCATCTAATTAATTGTCGAGATCCCGGTTCCGCTTAATATTTCCTAATTGCATCACACTTTTGCCATGCCATACATCATACATGCATCATGCCCGATCTTCTGCGGTAGTATTAAAATAGTGCATTCGGTGTTTCTTCTAGTGCTTTGCTTCTCCACGGATTAGGCTGATGAGTTGATGCGAGTGATGCCCGTTCTTCGGATGAAACTTCAGCGGTGTTCTCAGGCGAGCATTCTCCCCCTTTCTACCTATCTTACTTTTGTAGTTTTTATTTACTCCTATTGATCTATTGCTACCTATGATGCGATGCTATAGATTCCGTGTCCCTTTATAATTCCCCGCAGCCCGAGTATCCCGTAGGATCCCGAGTACTTGATACATGTTCCTTAAATATTTGCACTATCCGCATGTGGGACCATGAATCCACTTAGCATGAGCTTGAGTCATATCTTATTTCTTGGGGCCACAAAGTAGTTTGGGGCTTTATTACTATCCTATACTTATGCCACGATTATACCATGCTGTACTGCTTTATTTACTATTGTGTGTGGAGCGCCTGTACTATTTAGGTAAGCAAAGTATTTTCACGGTATCGACAATCCCAGTCACACTTTCGGGTTCCCAGTCGTTTACAACCATTGACGCAAACCTCTGGGTCCGTTCTGGAGCCGGCCAACTTTGCCACGGGTAGCTTGGTGGGGTGGCCCCCTGAAATAATATATGAATCTTGCGATTTCTTTGTCGTGATGCCTCGTTGGGTTTTCATTTGGTTTTTCCAAGGTTGATCGTGCGTGTGTTGCTATTTGTGCCCCATGCAGGGTAAAACTTTCTGAAAGCCGGGTCCGCGGTTATGGACAACTTGGAGCACATTATATCTATCATAGACAACTATAACTAAAGTAGTGCTATAGATTTGACTTTATAATAACTAGTAATCAGCTTCACTACAACGAAATGTCTAAATAAAGTACCAACAACTGCTGGTTTTGGGATGCCTCATGCTATATGTATCTGACTAGTAAGTATTGCAACTACAACAAAATGGTTAACTAAAACATCCCACTGTTTATAATATCAGAATGACTCATGCTATCTACATATGACAACTATGTGAGTTCCTTGGTTGACTTCCTCGTTTGGTCTCGAGGGGGAAATACCAGGATGGGTATGCTTGGTGATAGTTTCAGGTTGGATCCAAATAGGTCTTTCTTATCCCTCTCTGGTAGCCGCCAGTTGTATCGAGTCTCTATAGGTTGTTTAGTGCCTGCTGCGCTACCGCTTCAGTCCACCATACCTATGTAGGCGAGGACCGCCAAATTCTAATACTCGTCGTGTACTGGCCTCAGTACTGACCGCTCCTCCTTTTCCTTTGCCCTTTGTCGGCACCCCTTTTGTTTTAACAGGTTTGAGATCGACGTCGTTAGTGGGGTTACCCTTACGGCTTGTCTTGGGCAGGGTTATGGACACCATTGGTTATACTTCAGGGCTCTTAGCCCCATTTGCATCTTGTCCATAGTCGGATGTTGTATCGCTTTCAAGGTGATTTGGATCTTTGTGCTGTATATCTATATTCTTGACTCGTGGAGTCATTGCTGTATATATCTGTTTTATGGGTTCCATCATGGACTAATGTGTAATGGTATTACTTCATTTTCCACCCGCACGAAAGTGCCTGGTGGGCGCCTTTGAATCGTTTCTATGCGGGTTTGGCGGTAATCGCTAAGATCCGAGGGTGTTACAGAGTGGTATCAGAGCTCAGAAGTTACGATACCCCACTGGTCTAGCCTGTAGGATAACCTAGCTAACTAGCATTGTAGAGTGTCAAAACTATTTTGAAAAATCGGTTGGATAGATCTGATTAGGTCTGCTTTTACTCCTTACCCCTCTGCTCTTCTCCTCTTACCTTTGCGAGTTTTGAGTATATCTCCTTATCTTTTCTTCGAGTCCAGGAATTCCCGTAGTTGGGTTTTCATCGTACCTTCAGGGTTTCGCTTCCTGCCTCTTGTAACGGTGTTTCTACATCCGACCTTCATGCTATTTGAGGAAACTTATTTTGTTGTATCTTTCAGTGGATCCAAAAATTCACTAAAAATTTTCTTTGTATCTTCCGGTGTTCTCCTTCGCGACGACTTCATCTACACAAGATCCGATGAAGAACCTGCATCATTCCTCGGTTTCCGAACATCGCTTTTCAAGATCTTCAGTTTGAATTCCAAGAGTTGGTTGCATAGTTCTCCTATTCATGTGCAGAGTAATGCTTTGGGTGCGCGATGGACTGATCACCATCCGACTACTCTTATCATTCGCTCTGGTACATTGAATCGGTGGATCGATGCAATTATATTCGTTCCATGGAAGTTAGAGGTGGCCTTACCTTTTGAGACCTCGACCTTCATCTTTATTTCTCTGGAGTGTTCTCTCGATGAATGGGAGCATCGACCCTTGTTGGTGGTGTCGCTGATTTCAAGATATAGAAAGAACCCTTGTTAGTGGTGTCGCGAAGATCTACACGAAGCGAGAAGATTCAGACCGTCGGCCTTCTTCCCCGTACCAGGAGGCGGATCTCGAGGGCAAGATCCATTGTTAGTGGTGTCGAATTCTAGCACCCTGGGTAAATCCACTACTAGAAAATCGCTGTTGTTGTATGTTGTGCATCATCATGACATCATCATGCATATTATTTTTGCCTAAAACTATTTTGCGAAAGACTATATTATTTTCTAATCTAGCCCTCCTTAAATTTCAAATAAAAAATGTCCGTCTGTTTGGATCTTGTATTTGTCTTAAACTACTTACAAAATATTTTTAAAAACAAATTAAATAAACCAACTATTTTAAAACCTAGGGGAGGCAGCCCAGCCCGTGAGCTAGCCCACCTAACACCCCGGTAGTTCTGGCCTGGCCCAATCTAACCAAACCCTAGACCTAAACCGGCCAGGCCCAAAAGCCCAACCGGTTGGACCAAACCCAAAACCTACTAGTCCCTAGGAACCCTAAGCCTCTCTCTCTCTCTCTCTCTCTCTCCAACACACCCAGCGCGCCGCGGCACACCCCACAGGATCAACCCGACCCACCCCTGAACTCAACACAGCACGCACACAAACCCACCACGCACACATGAAACACACGCCACGCCGCACCCGTGCTATCGCTAATCCCCGGAGCCCCATGTCGTTGCTCGCCAACCCATCTCACGAGCGGACCCCACCCCCACGACACCTAGGCCCCACCCCTGCTCGCCCATACCCATCGATCTCTCACCCCTGCTCCTCTGCGCTTCCTCCCGCAGGCACCCGCCGCCACCTGCGCCCCACCTTGTCGATCTCCCCGCCGCCGTCCTAGGCCTCCCTGCACACCGTCTCCAGCCGCCCTTCTCTCCTGGCCTCATCCTCTCTTTGCGAGTGCCGCCCGGGTTCTTCCATGGTGCCTGCAAGCTCGCCCGTCCTGTGCGCGTCCTAGCGGTGCTCTGCCTCCCGTCGCTCGCGCCTCCCCGTGTCTGCCACCGTACCGTCGAGCCCTTCCCCGCCACCCTGCTCGGGCCTCCTCTGTTGGGCCCTCTTCCCGCCGTCCCTGCATCCCCGGCTGTGTTCGGCCACCATCTGTCCCACCCTTGCCTCCTCGCTATTCCATGGCACCGCTAACCTCGCCCAGCGTGCCCCACTGGCCTTGGTGCAGTAACCGTCAGCCTTCTCTTTTTCATTGCTGCTAGTTCCCTTCTGTCACCCCCAGAAGCTGTTTGACGAAAGGCTCCCCTTCCCATAAAGGATCTCTCGGCCCTCAATCCCTTTGGTCTAGTCGTCCTGGTGCAGTGGGTGTGCAACACACACTCTTTTCTGTGCCACCTCCTACCGATGGTATTTCTCAGTCAAGATAGCTTTTCCTCATGTTGTGGCACGGCCCATCAGTGTTTGACGTTATGCCGGAAGCCATGTCTGTGCATGTACACTTGGGTCGCGCCACAGGTTTGCCACCGTGAGATGCCAAGGTCGACCATATGCAAGATCTGCTACCGAAGGTATGGTACTCGATGGCCCATTCGTCCACCAAAGATGGAGTTTCGCCAAGAAACCAACGCCGGAACCTCAAGATCTCCTTCACGGATCCGATGGCTGGACCCCAAAGACTGATTCTAACGAGACCGAACCCAGACCCCCTCAAAACCCAAGATCGCCGAGCCCCTATGTGTGACCCCTATCCGAGACCCCTATTTTATAAATACCATCTATATAAATTGTTGCAGATTAAATTGTTCATACTTGCATACATTGTGTGATTTGGGGGCCTTATGTCGATTCACCTAATAATTAAATATGGAGACCATATGCGGGCGAATCTAGTCTAATATTGGTCCTATTTAAATTCGTGCATCGAACCGGTGAAATATTTTGCCTTGTTAAGACAACATTTAAATTGCGGGGTATCTAAATAACACGAACCATCTAATTAATTGTCGGGACCCTGGTTCCGCTTAATATTGCCTAATTGCATCGCACTTTTGCCATGCCATACATCATACTGCATCATGCCCGGTCTTTTGCGGTAGTATTAAAATAGTGCATTCGGTGTTTCTGCTAGTGCTTTGCTTCTCCATGGATTAGGCCGATGAGTTGATGCGAGTGACACCCATTCTTCGGATGAACCTTCGGCAGTGTTCTCAGGCGAGCATTCTCCCTCTTTCTACCTATCTTACTTTTGTAGTTTTTATTTACTCCTGTTGATCTATTGCTACCTGTGATGCGATGCTATAGATTCTGTTCCCTTTATAATTCCCTGCAGCCCCTATATTGCCATGGACACCTCCTATTACATGTTGTTTGGTAGATAGTCGGCCTTACGAGTCATAGTCGCTTGTGCAGGTGTTGCGTCGCGCCGTTGATGTCCCATAGTTGTTGAAGTAATTCCTCATATTTAATGTTGGAGATGATCATGAATTTAATCACCGTTTAATAACTAATATTGAAAGTAGGTAAATAATGCAGAGGCACATGTGGGCAATAGATGTTATTTGGTTTTTAACCGTCTACTTGTGTCTCGTAGGACACTGAGTACTTGATACCTGTTCCTTAAATATTCGCACTATCCGCATGTGGGACAATGAATCCCCTTATCATGAGCTTGAGTCATATCTTATTTCGTGGGGCCACAAAGTAGTTTGGGGGCTTTATTACTATCCTGTACTTATGCCACGATTATGCTATGCTTTACTGCTTTATTTACTATTGTGTGTGGAGCGCCTGTACTATTTAGGTAAGCAGAGTGTTTTCACGGTATCGACAAGCCCAGTCACACTTTTGGGTTCCTAGTCGTTTACAACCATTGACACAAACCTCTGGGTCCATTCCGAAGCCGGCCAACTTCGTCGTGGGTAGCTTGGTGGGGTGGCCCCCTGAAATAATATATGAATCTTGCGATTTCTTTGTCATGATGCCTCGTTGGGTTTTCATTTGGTTTTTCCGAGGTTGATCGTGCGTGTGTTGCTATTTGTGCCCCCTGCAGGGTAAAAATTTCTGAAAGCTGTGTCCGTGGTTATGGACGACTTGGAGCATAGTATCTCAATCATAGACAACTATAACTAAAGTAGTGCTATAAATTTGAATTTATAATGACTAGTAATTAGCTTCACTACAACGGAATGTCTAAATAAAAGTACCAACAACTGTTGGTTTTGGGATGCCTCATGCTATATGTATCTAACTAGTAAGTATTGCAACTACAACATAATGGTTAACTAAAACTGCCCACTGTTTATAATATCAGGATGACTCATGCTATCTACATCTGACTAGTAATTGCCGCAACTATAACAGAATGAATAAAACTGCCAACTATGTGAGTTTCTCGGTTGACTTTCTCGTTTGGTCTCGAGGGGGAAATACCAGGATGTGTATGCTTGGTGATAGTTTCAGGTTGGATACGAATAGGTATTTATTATCCCTCTCTGATATCCGCCAGTTGTATCGAGTCTCTATAGGTTATTTAGTGCCTGCTGCGTTGCCGCTTCAGTCCACCATACCTATGTAGGCGAGGACCGCCGAATTCTAAGACTCGCCGTGTACTGGCCTTAGTACCGACCGCTCCTCTTTTTCCTTTGCCCTTTGTCGGCACCCCTTTTGTTTTAATAGGTTTGAGATCGACGTCGTTAGCTGGGTTACCCTTCCGGCTTGGCCTGGGAGGTTTATGGACGCCATTGGTTATTCTTCAGGGATCTTAGCCCCATTTGCATCTTGTCCGTAGTCGGATGTTGTATTGTTTTCAATATGATTTGGATATTTGTACTATATATCTGTATTCTTGACTCGTGGAGTCATTGCTGTATATATATTCTCTGGGTTCCATCATGGACTAATGTGTAATGGTATTACTTCGTTTTACACCCACACGAAAGTGCCTGGTGGGCGCCTTTGAATCGTTTCTATGCGGGTTTGGCGGGAATCGCTAAGACTTGCATATGGACGATCTGAGGGTGTTATAATATGCTTGACAAATCATAAGTTGGCAATCTCATGTCCCTTGAGTACGAGGGCCGTTCCTCATGCTACTCAACTTTAGTCACAAGCAAGTTCTTTTCATTGTAAGTATATGTGTATCATAGAGAACCGCCAACGGGGTACCCCTTGCCCCGTGACATAGGAGCTATCCCATATCAAAATGACAAGGCAACCGACAGTGAGCATATCAGCGATCTTTGTATTTACCATGAGAATGGTGCCTCTTTTTTTCTTTCTCTTTTTTTCTATATATTTTTTCTAAAGATACTTCATAGATTGCTCACTATGGTTATGCTGCAAGTTTCCACCATGATTGGGCATGGCTTAGGCTAGACGCTCAGGCGTTTATCTAACACACATATAATACTCCATGAACTTACAAGCTCCCCTTTTATTTCACACCGCCGACATCCATAAAAAAAGATCATGATATCAACTAGAAAATATTTACAAGTGTTGAAAGCGTTCCCCATGACACCATGGTTCTGCTAATTCCCAACTTATAACTTGCAAGCATATAAGAAACATAGATGACACAATGGTTCAAATTTATTAAGTGCAAGAAAAATAAAGTGTGCCATCAAGTCCGTGAGAGCTTTACTGACTAGTTTTCACATAACAAATAATTTTAATTTGGAAGATAGATAAAACTCTAGAATTTACTTGGAATAATAATAATGCTAATAGGTAGATATGGTGGACACAAATGGCATGGGTTTTAGTTCAAGTATTGGATGCACGAGAAGCATTCCCTCTCAGTACAGGTCTTTGGCTAGCAAGGCTGGGTAGCAAGCATAAGAGTTGAAGGAAACAAACAAACTTACAAGTGATAGAAACAATCATGCAATCTTCCTTGAAAGCACAAAAGATCTTAACTTGGGAATACTAAGCTTATGAGCTAATCAAGAAAGAAAGAAAATTAAATAATATATCTGCAAGTACTTTTCTCTTTTCCTTTCAATCCTCAAAGTGGTGTTGCTACTGACCAAAGCTAGGTTTGCCAAAACCAACTAAATTTACTTAATGATCCCATAGTGATACCAATACTAACAACAAGATCAATCATATAACAGAAATTGCAAACTAAAATAAGATGTGCAAAAGGTAAATGATGAAACTTCTCATTAATATTCCATAATGGCACTCACACCAAGGGATACATAGATAACCAACTAGAGGAGAGATACTTCCACAATGCAAACCATCCTATATGATAATTTCTCTATTCATGATATGACTCTACTAAAAAGGTAAAAAGATGAAAGATAATGATGTGATACCACGACACTCCCCCAAGCTTGGAACAAACCAAGGGGATGCCAAAACTTGATGATGAGTTACTCCTTCGGTGGTGGTGGTGTTTTCGTGATCGGAGTAAGGAAATCCTCCAGCTTCTTGAGAAGCCTTTTATACTCCTCTTGAAGTATATTGACCTTTCTCCTCAAGACTCGATACTTATCACAAAACTCATCAGTGGCTCGAAGGGCTTCCACTGCCGCAGGGCAAGAACTAAGGTCTGGAACTGAGGTCATCATCCCCTGCATATTATGAGAGAAAGCACGGCCAGTGTTAGTTTCCCCTACAAGAGTAGGTTTTCTTGCCCTTGATCCTACAACGATCTGTCCCTCAGTGCTTGCTGACATGTTCTTTACTTCCTCCTTGACGCTCCGATCCATGTCTTCGCGTCTAGCTGTGATCCTTTCTTCTTCCACCCATCCAATGAAAGTTCCTTGCTCAAGATCGCGGAGGAGCTTGTGCCGGTGTCACAGCTCATAGTCCTCCGAAAACGAACCCATGAACGACATCTGAACAGAACATATTGAAAAAAACACACGACGAGAACATGATATATGGACCTTGGGGGATCCGGGGGATTATATATTACGAAGTTTAATGACAAAAGGAAGGTACTGGGAGAAAACGGGACGGAGACAGGCTCCATGGTGGTCACACCACCTGGTGGCGCGACCAGGTGGGCCCGCGCCACAGGGTGGTGTGAGCCACCCGGGATCCGTTTCCTTCCCTCTTTTGACTCACTATCTTCCATATTAAATAAAACTGCAAAAATATAAGTTGGAAAGTTTTTCGCGAACCTTTTCTTACCAGAACTATTACCTATTCGAAAACGGATTCTGCAGATTCCTTAATTTGGTCTTTAATAAATTCTTCCAGAGTCACCACTTGAATAATATCGATATCTTCATTATAAGTATCTCCAGAAATATAATTTTTGAGCCTTTGACCATTCTTCATCTCCTTACATCATTCTCTCCCAACATTTGAAAATTTCTTTCATATAAAATTTCACACAATTTTCATTAGCAACATTAGTGCATGCAAGATAATAAACCTTTGGGTTCAATTTTAACTAAAGTTCATAAAAACATAAGCTACTGTAGCAACTCCTTTCAAAATCCCAAAATAATTTAAAAGGAAATCGATTTGAGAGGCAAATGCAAAAATGGCAGAAATCTGTCAAAACAGACCTGCAGATAAAGATCGATTTTTTCGAAAATCTTATGTTGCTCAAATCGAAAAGTGAAAAACTAATGAAAGTTAAATAATAACTTGGGGCACATGCACATAAAATTACAGCTCAAGCCGACGTTCTGGTATTTTTCACGATTTTTTTACAGTGAAGCACAAAAATCTGTTTCGGGACAACAACTTCCCCACATCTTACCTCCTTCTCATTAGAGGCTAATCTTGACACAAAAACCAAACAATAAGGATAAAGAGAGGTTATTATAGAGGCAATAACTTCCAAGACTCAACAAAAGAAAATGGGTTGTCTCCCAAAAGCTCTTTCTTTTAAGCCATTAAGATAGGCATGATAATTTCGATGATGCTCACGGAGGAAATATGGATTTGAAGTGAAAACGAGCATCAAGAAGCAAATATCCAGCACTTTTAAGTCTAACCCACTTACTATGACAAGGAATTTTGTAAGAAAAAAAATTATTGAAATCAGAGGCTACTAGCATAGGAAGACAAAACAAGTGAACATCAAAACTTTCAACATAAAGCGGGAAAACTTAATATGATTGAGATGCATAAAGCCATGTTTCCCTCTCTCATAATAACTTTCAGTAGCATTATGAATAAAATTAACAATGTAACTATCACATGAGACATTCTTATCATCAGAATGAGCATACTTAAAATCATCAAATAGAGGTTTAAGATTGAAAACTGGATCAATATCGGCAAGTTGTTTAACTCTAAAATCCTCATTAGGCAATTCATTTTCATAAGGAGCTTTAGCAAATTTGGAAAAATTAAACTCATACGATTCTCCATCAAATTTATTTAAAATTTTCTCCTTCTTACAATCTATAATAGCTCCACAAGTGTTCAAGAAAGGTCTACCAAAAATGACAGGACAAGTTTTACTAGCTGCTGTACCAAGTACTAGAAAATCAACAAGATATTTAGTCTTACCACAAGGAACTTCCACATCTCTTACAATACCAATTGGACAGATGGTTTCTCTATTAGCAAACTGAATAACCACAGTAATTTCTTCAAGTTCACAAGGACCAATTTCATGCATTGTAAAGCTCACTTGAGCTTGCACCAATGCCACATAAACCATAATAGCAATGATCACCAATTCTAACAAAAAGCATAGGGACACTAGCTTTCCTAGTCATACTAGGATGTGAAACAATATTAGAAGCATCTTCACAAAAGATAATGTGCCCATCTTCTATATTTTTAGTGAAAAGGTCTTTCACAATTGCTACTACAGGTTCAACATTTATTTGTTCATCAAGTTCTACAGCTTTCTTTGTACTTTTGTTAACCACATTAGATACCATAGAATTGTAAGATCCCTCCTTTGTAAAGGAAAAGGATCCCTGTGATTGCAATGCTAGTCCCTGGATCATTACTAGCATCCACAGTTTAAGATGAAGTACACAGATACAAAGGTCATTTATTACATCCATTCCAGAGATAACATAGTCTTTACATCTCAAGGCCACAGGCCTAATACAAGAGTTTAAATAAGTATATAAATGTAAGTCTTCATCTTCATGTGCCACAGGCAAACATGTTGAGTGTAGACTCATGACACCTAATCCTCATCAGAGTAACCTGCAACATCACAAGTTACAGCCACAGTGGGTCAATACTTTGGAATAGTATTGGCAAGTGATACCTTAGTAAAATTTAGGTGTACTATATTACTATATGCATTTTGGCTAAGTGTAGCTTGGCTTGCTTTGCTCAAAATAGGTTTTTTCCTATTATTTGAAAACACTAAGTTTTTCTTTGTCAAAACTTTTCCCAAGGAACCACCAATAGACATTGAGTTCCTTCACCCTTGTTCACCCACAAATTTTTACTTAGAAATTGGGATGAGGAGATTCTTGATAGCTTCCATGCCTTGATGCTCAAGTTATCCATTGCCATGGACTTGGCTAAGTATTTATATTTTTCCATCTGCAGAGGTTGTGCACTTTCCCCACCAGACTTGGTTTCCCAAGACAGGACCTTTCATAAGCCTTCCCTTAGACCAAATGGACGCGCTCCAACCTATCATTCCCACTACCACCAACTGTCCAAATGGCTAAGTTCTAGCAACTTATGTGATCCAGGCAGAGCCCATATTGCCAAGTGGCTGCACTATAAGCTTCTTAACACTTGGCCTCTAAAATCTCTTTGTTCCTGGGTGGCTTGCCACAAGTGAGATACACAAGGTAAACCATAGCCATGGGCCTTGTGTAACCACTCAACCAAAATCCACCAATCAAGTCCCTTTCCACCCAGGTGATTCATTAACTTAGTTGTTTTATTAAGCAAAACAAAGTCCAAAGACTTAGAAATATTTTCATCATAGCATGTGTATTTCACCAACCCTTGTTTGCTACTAGCTAGGCTAAGCATGGCATAGATAGTAACTTAACTTAGTAATTTCCTAGCAATTCTACAACTACTTAGGATTTCCCATCATGGCATTTAGGCAAAATATTAACATGCAAGACTTAGCAAAATATTTCTAATGCTTAGTATAAAATATAGGGATAGAAATATTCATGAAGTACCACTTGCCTTGGTAGTTTGTAGAGTAGCACTCTTCACAATCACAATCACTAGCACCAAAGTCTACACAAAGAATGGTAGCACAAAATTACACACAATTCATATACAAACATATATATATATATTCATGCATGCAAAATGCTAAGTGATGATTTTCAAAACTCAACCAAGAAAGTGCAAGGTACTGATTCACTAACAAGACAAAAACTTGCCAAACAACCAATATTTATACCCTAAAGCATTTCCTAAACATTTCAAACACTCAAATTAGTCCTAAACAAATTTCTGCAAATAAAGCCTTTTTAACAGAAGCTAAACACTAAACACATTGCATAGTTTGAAAGAGCTTGCTCTCCTGATTCCAACGGTATAAAATTTGTCAAAATCTAACGTGGAAATCAAAAGTTACAAACAAAACAAATTTGAACTATAATCTGATTCAAAATCTGTTTTAAATCTAACTCACTGCCACGCGTCTGTTTCCTATTGGCCCGTACCGGTTCGGGCGGATCGATCGACGCAGATCGTTGGATTTAAGTGAACGTGCACGGCTCAGATCTAACGTACCGCTTCGTTTAAGTGATTCTATTACACGCGTTGGATCTAGATCCAACGGCTCTTGATCAAACGACCAAGGTCTGGCGGCGCTAGCGCGGCGGCAAGCGACGGAGCGCTCTGTCAGTGGCGGCGCTGGCGTTCTAGGTCGCACGGGGGAGGGGGAAGGGGATTACCGAGCTCGCCGTGCGATGCTGATGCTCAAGGTGGTGTCGGCTGGTCAAGGGGCGCGCTGTAGTGGCTGGGGGAGCTCGTCGGAGTTGTGCAGTCAGGTGGTTGCTGTCGAAGTCGTTGCCGAGGTTCCGCGTCGCCCTAGCATGAACCAGATGGATTAGAAGATGCGCAAGACAGTGGCGAACAACCTCGTATGCATGAGAGATCAAGGGGCGCTCGGTGCTTACCGCAATTGATCGCCGGAGTTGATGGGGTCGTCTAACGCATGTGGTCGCCGACGTTGCCGAGGCTCTGGATGATCCTAGCATGCACCAGAGGGGTCAGGAGGTGCGCAAGGTCGTGGAGATTGTACTGGCAAATTTAGACAGCAAGGGGCGACGGGATCTTACCGGAATACCTCGCCGGAGTTAGCTCTGGCTGCGGCGGTGCAACGCGAATTATGGGCAGACTGGTGGCGAGAAGAGAGTGCAGCATGGGGGGAAATGACCGCCGCGGGGTGTGGTTTAAATAGGCCGAAGCGCGACAGGAAATGCTCGCGGTATCAAGGCTAATTACGCCGCGCCATTACCGGCATCAACGGCAGCGGCGACGTGGTCTGCGGGCACGATTTGGGGAAGAAGGAGTCGACGTGGAGAGGGCCTGCTTGTCAGCGAATAGAACAGAGGGGGAGTGGGGTCCGAGTGTCAGTGACTCTGGGGGTGCTTCTGCGCGTGAGAGAGAGGGGACCCGGGTGGGCTAGCTGGGCTGGATTCGCTGTTGGGCCAGAATAGTAGCGCCGGCCCTTTTCCTTTTCTTTATTCCTTTTCTTTTTCTAATTTGATTTTCTGGATTGATTTTCAAATGATTTCAAAAGCTTTAGAATTCAAACTTTTTCCAGGATTTTGTAGGGTGCAACATTCATATTTCTGGGCATAGAAACATGTGGTCTCTCTGTTCAAGCTTGGTTCTTTTGAATAAACAAAATAAATAGTGCCATAGCACTTGATTTGCAAATGTTTTGAAAATGGTTTTGAAACCATTTTTATTTTGTATACTTTTGTTCAAACTCCACACTCAATCTAGTCAACAAGGAAACAAACAAACTTGGTTTTAAAACACTTAAGCTCTCAAATGGGGATGGTCATTTGATTTAAGTTTGCTCACATAAAATGATAGCACTATGTGCTTCTGTTTTCTTGGAATTGGTTTGAAATTGATCTCAAAACTATATGCATGCATGAATGATATGTAATATTTGAAATCATGATTTTACGGATGTTACAAATCTAACCCCCTTAAGGTGAATCTCGCCCTCGAGATTCGGTTTGGCTAGCAAATAGGTGAGGGTGGTCTTTCCGAAGATCATCTTCTCTTTCCCATGTTGCTTCCTCTTCGGAATGATGATTCCACTGTACTTTGCAAAACTTGATAGTCTTAGTCCTTGTGACTCTTTCTGCAGTCTCAAGAATCTTGATAGGTTTCTCTTCATAGGTGAGATCACTTTCCAATTGAACCTCCTCCAAAGGTATAATATCCTTCAAAGAAGTTTCTTCCATTTCTGTATGACATTTCTTAAGCTGACTCACATGAAAAACATTATGGACAGCTGATAGAGATTCTGGCAGTTCTATTTCATAGGCAACTTCCCCTTTGCGACTCAGAATCTTGAATGGCCCAACATATCTTGGTGCCAATTTTCCTTTGACTCCGAATCTCTTCATTCCACGAAGTGGTGACACTCTAAGATAAGCTCTATCACCCACTTCGTAGGTGACTTCTCTACGCTTAGGATCTGCGTAGCTTTTCTGTCGGGACTGTGCTATCTTCAACCTGTCCTTAACCAATTTGACCTTCTCTTCGGCTTATTTGATAAGATCTGGCCCGAATAAACTTCTTTCTCCCACACCATTCCATAACAATGGGGTGGTACACTTTCTTCCGTAGAGAAACTCAAACGGTGCCATCTCAATGCTGGCTTGATAGCTGTTGTTATAAGAAAATTCTGCGTAAGGCAGACTTACATCCCAACTGGCTCCATAGTCTAAGGCACATGCCCTCAACATGTCTTCAAGAATCTGATTAGTCCTTTCTGTTTGTCCATCAGTTTGAGGATGAAAAGCAGTACTGAATTCCAACCTTGTTCCCAATGACTCATGTATCTGTCTCCAAAAATGGGAAGTGAATTGAGTTCCCCTATCAGACACAATACTCTTGGGCACTCCATGTAGACATACAATTCTACTCATGTAGATTCTGGCTAACTTAGCACTTGTATAGGTTGTCTTCACGGGTATGAAATGAGCCACTTTAGTTAGGCGATCCACTACTACCCAAATAGAATCGTATCCTGACCGGGTCCTTGGTAATCCGGTAATGAAATCCATACCAATCTTGTCCCACTTCCAATCAGGAATAGGTAGTGGTTGAAGCAAACCGGCTGGTTTCTGATGTTCCGCTTTTACTCTACTACACACATCACACAAAGCAATGTGTTCGGCGATGTCCTTCTTGAGATTATTCCACCAAAATCTTTCTTTCATGTCCATGTACATTTTGGTGTTACCCGGATGAATGGAATACGGAGAGTTGTGTGCTTCTTGCAAAATCAGTTTCCGCAACTCTGGGTCTTGTGGAACACAGATACGTTTCCCATGCCATATAGTACCCTGTTCGTCTTCATGGAATTCTTTGGCTTTTCCTTTGCCAATCTTTTCCTTAATCTCTTCAATTTCCTTATCAGTCTTCTGGGCTTCTTTGATCTTGTCCAACAAAGTGGGTTGAACATCCAAAGTCATGAGATGTCCTTCAGGCACAATCTCCAATCTGAGTTATCTAAATTGAGTACACAGATCATCTGGCAATTCTCCTTTAGTAAGGTCATTCACAAAAACCTTACGACTTAGAGCATCTGCTACAACATTTGCTTTACCGGGGTGGTATTGCAAACTTAAGTCATAGTCCTTGATAAGTTCTAGCCATCTTCTTTGTCTCATATTAATTTCTTTCTGGGTGAAGATATACTTCAAACTTTTGTGATCTGTGAACACTTCACAACGCTTTCCCAAAAGATAGTGTCTCCATGTTTTGAGTGCATGGACAACAGAGGCTAACTCCAAATCATGAGTAGGATAGTTTACTTCATGAGTTTTGAGTTGTCTCGAGGCATAAGCCACAACTTTACCGTCTTGCATAAGTACTGCACCCAAACCTTGATGAGATGCATCACAATATACTTGGAAATCTTTCTCCAAATCTGGCAGACACAAGACTGGTGTTGTCACAAGTCTCTTCTTCAATTCCTGAAAGCTGAGTTCACAACCTTCAGACCAAGCAAACTTCTTGTCTTTCTTTAACAATTCTGTCATAGGCTTAGCAACCTTGGAGAAATTTTCAATGAACCTTCTGTAGTAACCTGCTAATCCAAGGAAACTACGAACTTCTTTCACGGACTTGGGAGATTCCCATTCAGTCATAGCTGAAACTTTAGCAGGATCAACTGCTACACCATCCTTTGTCATAACATGTCCTAAAAAACCAACTTCATCCAACCAGAACTCACACTTGCTGAATTTGGCATAAAGTTTATGCTCTCTTAATTTCTCAAGTATCAAACGCAAGTGTCCTTCATGCTCTTCTTTGCTCTTGGAGTAGACTAAGATGTCATTGATGAAAACGACAACAAACTTGTCAAGGAATTCCATGAACACCTTGTTCATCATATTCATGAAGTATGCTGGAGCATTGGTCAAGCCAAAAGGCATTACGGTATACTCATACAATCCATACCTTGTAGTGAATGATGTCTTAGGTATGTCTTGTTCCCTTATCTTGAGTTGAAAATAGCCTGACCGGAGATCAATCTTTGAGAACACACAGGCTCCTTCTAGCTGATCAAACAAGTCATTGATTCTAGGCAAAGGGTATTTGTTCTTGATAGTTACCTCGTTGAGTGAACTGTAATCTATGCATAACCTTTGACTTCTATCCTTCTTCTCCACGAACAAAACCGGGGCTCCCCAAGATGAAGAACTTGGTTGAATAAACCCTTTCTGCAACTGTTCTCCAAGTTGTTTCTTGAGTTCTTTTAGTTCATCAACTGACATTTTATATGGTCTCTTTGCTATTGGTCCAGACCCTGGTACCAAAACTATCAGAAACTCCACATCTCTATCCGGTGGCATTCCCGGCAATTCTTCCGGAAACACATCTGGATACTCACTCACAATTGGCACACTGTCCATGCTAACCCCCTTAAGAGAATTTAGCTTACTTCCTTTAGATTCAAAGTTGGACTTGAATTTAATCCGCTTTCTTTCCGGGGTTGTGAGTGCAACAGTACGATTAGCACAATCTAGTACTCCTTCATACTTAGCCATCCAATCCATTCCCAATATTACGTCCAGTCCTTAGGAATCTAGGATTATCAGACTCACTGGAAATTTATGCTTTCCAAACTCTATTACTAGATCCCGGCATCCAATACTTACTATCATATCTCCACCCGGAGAACTAACTTTTATTGGACACCCAATGTTTTCAGTTGGAAACCCATTTCTATCAACAAATGCTTTTGATATGAATGAATGCGATGCTCCAGTATCAAAAAGAACAAATGCTGGAATAGAATTGAGTCTGAACTTACCAGCAACAACATCAGGCTCCTCATTGACCTCCTCCACACTGATGTGGTTCACCTGTCCCTTCTGAAAAGGATTGGGCTTGTTGGGTCCTTCAACTTTCTTTTCTGGGCAGTCGTTTGCATAATGCCCCATCTTCTTGCATTTGAAGCATTCAACCTGACTGATGTCTCTCTTAACAGGCTGACTTCCACTTCCACTTCCACTACCACTGTGGTGGCTCTTATGTCCACTCTTGTGGTTCTTGTACTTGTCATTGTCATGACTACGGTGATGCTTGTTGTCATGACGGTTGTGGTTGTGGTGCTTGTTGAATTTCCCATGCTTGTGGGATCCTGAGCTTCCGCTGTCATCATAATGAGATCGTTTGTGAGACGATCCCGAGCTGTGCTTGTCGGAGTGCTTCCTCTTTCTACTCTCAACTTGCTTCATTTTGTTCTCCAATATTGCAGCCTTGTCACAGAGCGACTGATAAGTGGGAACATATGCCACAACCAACTGCAGATTCAGCTCATCATTCAAGCCTTCAAGAAATTTTTCCTTTCTTTTAGCATCGGTGTGAACCTCATCCGGTGCGTAACGCGCCAGATTGTTGAACTCCTCAATATATTCAGCCACGATGCGGTGGCGCTGCTTCAGATTGTGGAACTCTTTCTTTTTCAGACTCATCACTCCAGATGAGATATGAGCAGTGCGAAAACCATCCTCAAAGATAGCCCATGTCACTTCATCTATGGGAGTGGTGATCTGGAAGTTGTCCCACCAAGTGGCGGTTGGCCCTTCCAGCAGATGTGCTGCAAATCTGACCTTTTCAGCATCAGTACAGCCCACGGTTACCAAGTCCTTGTTCACTGAGCGTAGCCAATCATTGGCCACCATGGGATCAGTCGTCCCCGAGAACTTAGCTGGCCTCAATCTCAAGAACCTGATGAGCATATCAAAACCCAGTGGGTTGTTGTTGTTATTGTTGTTATTGTTGTTGTTATTGTTGTTGTTGTTGTTGTTGTTGTTTTGGTTCTGGATGAACGTCGTCATCATCTGCATTAGCTGAGTTTGAGCAGTCATCATTTGTTGCATTTCTGGAGTGATGTTGTTGTTGTTGTTGTTGTTGTTGGGGTTGGGGTTTGCACGAAGGGGAGGCATCTGTGGTTTGTTCAAATAGAGATAAGAATGAGATACCCATAGATGCTTTCATGCACATTACATCACATAAGCAAACACAAGCATGCAACAGAAAGATAAAGATTCAACAACAAGATAACAAGTTCACAAAGTAAAACACACAAGTAGCAAGCCATACACATGTCGGATGGTCAAATAACAAGTTCTCAAACAACAAGTATGATAATAAAAGATAAACGAGTAGTCAATCTACTCATCGGCATCAATCTCCTCCTCGACAAAGGTAAGACCTGCGTTCTACATCGCGGTCTTGTTTTCCTCGATGCTAGTGGTCAAGGTCTCTATCTTGGCCTTGAGAGCCCTCTTCTGGGAGCGAAGCCTCTCTATCACCGTCTGCTGCTGCTCAAGCTCGAAGTCCTTGGACTGCAGTTCTTCAGTCATGTCCCGGATCTTCTTGTTCCTATCCTGGACACGCTTCTCCTGACTCTTGAACCTCCTGTCCTGGGTCTCGAACTTCGCCTCCATTTCCTTGACTATCTCGTCTTGCTGCGCGAAGAGCTTGTCCTTCTCGCGAAGCTGCACCTGGAGCTCATCATTGTTGAGCATGACATTGGTCATGTCTGTGTCCACGTGCCTAATGAGAGACTCTAAGTCCTGGAGGTACAGGCGTATCGGCTCTGCTGCGTCCCTCGAATCATCCTCGAAGTCGATGGACTCTCCATCCTCATCACGTCTTCCAAAGACGTGGAAGTGGGTACCTCTAACCTGTCGGGAGTGTCGCCCTAGCAGACGTCCTATCAGATCCTGCATAACTACCTCAAGGCCTCTCTCCCTGTCATCGTGCATGAGCTTGAAGACAATGGCCTCCGTGGTAGGCTCCGTCTGGCGTCCGGGCTGGTTGACCTTGAAGCCCCAGAGGTCCTTCCTCTCAAACTTGGTGAGGGGATGCACCATGATGGTGGGAATAGGGAGATTGAGCAAAGTAGTAAGCTCAACGATACGAGGACCAAAGCGGGTAACCTGGAACTCCTCAACAGTGCTGATGGTAATAGGCATCTATTATAAGATAGAAAAGTTAGAACAACACAAATCATGATAAAACAAAAGACAAAACAACACATACATATCCTTGGGAAGCAAAATACACAAGTCATGCATACATGGAACCATTACAACAACCAAGGTTCAATCTTATTTTAAAGCAACGTTTTGGAAAATAAGGTGATAGGTGGTGGTCCAACTAACGAAGTACGTTTACAATCCTATCTCACTGGATCTGTTGGCTAACGTAATGTTTCTAGAAGCAATCAACCTATCTTGCTCACATGACTCCATCACTAAGTCTATAATGTCTCCTCCTAAGGTTTGGTTGGTAGCTTCCAACTCTTGGGTATGTTCCTTCTCTTTCCTTAGATCATTTTGGAGGTTGAGCATTCTGCACTTGACTCTATCACCAAGTTCTTTGATGGTCCTCCAAGCTGCATGCTTTGCTGATTCAAAGAATGTAGGGTGCACCACTGAATTGGTGAACATGCAGAATCCTTTTTCCTGATGGTTGTCTTCCTTGTTTTTATACAAGTGAAGTTGTACCCACCAGTATTCCTCTCCTTCATCCATCACAGCAAAGCCCTTGTACACAGCTGCACCTTGTATGTCTAATGCAACCATGAGGTCCTTGAGAGCCTTGGGGAATTCTGTCTCACACACCAAAGTCATTGTCATGAGTGGTCCTTTCCTCACGGCTTCGTTGATGGAGTTCATCTACAAATAGAGATGAGAGAGAAGATTAGAAATTTTTTATGAGAAGAATAGACAAGTGTAGAAGTGGCTGAAATTCTTAGTGGTTTCCAATCCTAGGGTCATAATCCTACAGGCAACACAGTGCTCTGATACCATCTGTAAGATCCCTCCTTTGTAAAGGAAAAGGATCCCTGTGATTGCAATGCTAGACCCTAGATCATTGCTAGCATCCACAGTTTAAGATGAAGTACACAGATACAAAGGTCATTTATTACATCCATTCCAGAGATAACATAGTCTTTACATCTCAAGGCCACATGCCTAATACAAGAGTTTGAATAAGTATATAAATGTAAGTCTTCATCTTCATGTGCCACAGGCAAACATGTTGAGTGTAGACTCATGACACCTAATCCTCATCAGAGTAACCTGCAACATCACAAGTTACAGCCACAGTGGGTCAATACTTTGGAATAGTATTGGCAAGTGTTACCTTAGTAAAATTTAGGTGGACTATATTACTATATGCATTTTGGCTAAGTGTAGCTTGGCTTGCTTTGCTCAAAATAGGTTTTTTCCTATTAGTTGAAAACACTAAGTTTTTCTTTGTCAAAACTTTTCCCAAGGAACCACCAATAGACATTGAGGTCCTTCACCCTTGTTCACCCACAAATTTTTACTTAGAAATTGGGATGAGGAGATTCTTGATAGCTTCCATGCCTTGATGCTCAAGTTGTCCATTGCCATGGACTTGGCTAAGTACTTAGATTTTTCCATCTGCAGAGGTTGTGCACTTTCCCCACCAGACTTGGTTTCCCAAGACAGGACCTTTCAGAAGCCTTCCCTTAGACCAAATGGACGCGCTCCAACCTATCATTCCCACTACCACCAACTGTCCAAATGGCTAAGTTCTAGCAACTTATGTGATCCAGGCAGAGCCCATATTGCCAAGTGGCTGCACTATAAGCTTCTTAACACTTGGCCTCTAAAATCTCTTTGTTCCTGGGTGGCTTGCCACAAGTGAGATACACAAGGTAAACCATATCCATGGGCCTTGTGTAACCACTCAACCAAAATCCACCAATCAAGTCCCTTTCCACCCAGGTGATTCATTAACTTAGTTGTTTTATTAAGCAAAACAAAGTCCAAAGACTTAGAAATATTTTCATCATAGCATGTGTATTTCACCAACCCTTGTTTGCTACTAGCTAGGCTAAGCATGGCATAGATAGTAACTTAACTTAGTAATTTCCTAGCAATTCTACAACTACTTAGGATTTCCCATCAAGGCATTTAGGCAAAATATTAACATGCAAGACTTAGCAAAATATTTCTAATGCTTAGTATAAAATATAGGGATAGAAATATTCATGAAGTACCACTTGCCTTGGTAGTTGGGAGAGTAGCACTCTTCACAATCACAATCACTAGCACCAAAGTCTACACAAAGAATGGTAGCACAAAATTACACACAATTCATATACAAACATATATATATGCATGCATGCAAAATGCTAAGTGATGATTTTAAAAACTCAACCAAGCAAGTGCAAGGTACTGATTCACTAACAAGACAAAAACTTGCCAAACAACCAATATTTATACCCTAAAGCATTTCCTAAACATTTCAAACACTCAAATTAGTCCTAAACAAATTTCTGCAAATAAAGCCTTTTTAACAGAAGCTAAACACTAAACACATTGCATAGTTTGAAAGAGCTTGCTCTCCTGATTCCAACGGTATAAAATTTGTCAAAATCTAACGTGGAAATCAAAAGTTACAAACAAAACAAATTTGAACTATAATCTGATTCAAAATCTGTTTTAAATCTAACTCACTGCCACGCGTCTGTTTCCTATTGGCCCGTACCGGTTCGGGCGGATCGATCGACGCAGATCGTTGGATTTAAGTGAACGTGCACGGATCAGATCTAACGTACCGCTTCGTTTAAGTGATTCTATTACACGCGTTTGATCTAGATCCAACGGCTCTTGATCAAACGACCAAGGTCTGGCGGCGCTAGCGCGGCGGCGAGCGGCGGAGCACTCTGTCAGTGGCGGAGCTGGCGTTCTAGGTCGCACGGGGGAGGGGGAAGGGGCTTACCGAGCTCGCCGTGCGATGCTGATGCTCAAGGTGGTGTCGGCTGGTCAAGGGGCACGCTGTAGTGGCTGGGGGAGCTCGTCGGAGTTGTGCACGGCGTCAGGTGGTTGCTGTCAAAGTCGTTGCCGAGGTTCCGCGTCGCCCTAGCACGAACCAGATGGATTAGAAGATGCGCAAGAGGGTGGCGAACAACCTCGTATGCGTGAGAGATCAAGGGGCGCTCGGTGCTTACCGCAATTGATCGCCAGAGTTGATGGGGTCGTCTGACGCGTGTGGTCGCCGATGTTGCCGAGGCTCTGGATGATCCTAGCATGCACCAGAGGGGTCAGGAGGTGCGCAAGGTCGTGGAGATTGTACTGGCAAATTTAGACAGCAAGGGGCGACGAGGTCTTACCGGAATACCTCACCGGAGTTAGCTCTGGCTGCGGCGGTGCAACGCGAATTAGGGGCAGCCTGGTGGCGAGAAGAGAGTGCAGCGTGGGGGGAAATGACCGCGGCGGGGTGTGGTTTAAATAGGCCGAAGCGCGACAGGAAATGCTCGCGGTATCAAGGCTAATTACGCCGCGCCATTACCGGCATCAACGACAGCGGCGACGTGGTCTGCGGGCGCGATTTGGGGAAGAAGGAGTCGACGTGGAGAGGGCCCGCTTGTCAGCGAATAGAACAGAGGGGGAGTGGGGTCCGAGTGTCAGTGACTTTGGGGGTGCTTCTGCGCGTGAGAGAGAGAGGGGACCCGGGTGGGCTAGCTGGGCTGGATTCGCTGTTGGGCCAGAATAGTAGCGCCGGCCCTTTTCTTTATTCCTTTTCTTTTTCTAATTTGATTTTCTGGATTGATTTTCAAATGATTTCAAAAGCTTTAGAATTCAAACTTTTTCCAGGATTTTGTAGGGTGCAACATTCATATTTCTGGGCATATAAACATGTGGTCTCTCTGTTCAAGCTTGGTTCTTTTGAATAAACAAAATAAAAAGTGCCATAGCACTTGATTTGCAAATGTTTTGAAACCATTTTTATTTTGTATACTTTTGTTCAAACTCCACACTCAATCCAGTCAACAAGGAAACAAACAAACTTGGTTTTAAAACACTTAAGCTCTCAAATGGGGATGGTCATTTGGTTTAAGTTTGCTCACATAAAATGATAGCACTATGTGCTTCTGTTTTCTTGGAATTGGTTTGAAATTGATCTCAAAACTATATGCATGCATGAATGATATGCAATCTTTGAAATCATGATTTTAGGGATGTTATAAGAATGTTCCTTTACTTTTGCAGGAAAAGGTATTTTCTTAATATACGTTCAGGCAAAATGCGATCAACAGTACAAACTTTAATATTTCTAGCCGGAACATGATTAACAATATCTTTATATGGTGCATGATACTTGTTCCATTCCTTTTTAGGAATTTCAATATAAGAGGCAAAGGTCTTAAAACAATTAGCTATACTTTGGGAATCAAGACCATAAGCAGTACAAATATTATAAAAGTCATAATTTCCCATAAAATATTTAATGCATTCATAATCATAATTTATACCTGAATTTCTTGTTTTGTCATTCTCCCATGCTTTTGTATTTTCTTGAATACGGTCTATAAGATCCCATTTAGCTTCTTCTTTCATACGTGTAAATGATCCTGCACAAGAAACATCCAGTAAATCCTTATCATGAAGAGAAATCCTTGCATAAAAGTTATTAATAATATTATTATTAGGGAGGTCATGAATAGGACATTTGAGCGTTAGTAACTTCAATCTCCCCCAAGCTTGGTCTGTACTCTCTCCATCACGAGGCCAAAAGTTATATATTTGATTCCGATCTTTATGAATCTTATTGGGAGGATAGAATTTAGAATAAAAGAGAGGTACAATTTCCTCCCATTCCATAGATTGTCCATTCTTCAGCAGCTTATACCATTCCTCAGCTCTGCCTTTCAATGATATAGAGAGCAAATTTTTCTTAACTTGTTCCATTGTGATACCTGCAGACTTGAACAACCCGCATAATTCATGTATAAAAAGCAAATGATCACCAGGATGCACAGTTCCATGTCCAAAATAGTAGTTATCCATAACACGATCAACAATTTTTGTATGTACTTTAAAAGGATCTAATTCAGCAGGTGGTGTTTCATCCACTACCCTAGAAGTGGTAGTAGCTTTTCGAAATAGGAAACTAAGTGAATTAACCATATTGAAAACAAAGTAACAAACATAAATAAAATTAATACTCACGGTAGAAATTTCCTTTACCAATTCCACTCATCAATAGCGCTTCACTTCCCAGCAACGGCGCCAGAAAATTGTCTTGATGACCCACAAGTATATGTGGTGTATCGTAGTAATTTTGATAAATAAGAGTGTCGAACCCAACAAGGAGCATAAGGTGTTGACAAGTGGTTTGGATCAGAAATTCACTATAAATACTTAACAAACGGATTTTTAGGTTTTTTTTATAATGCAGATAAATAAAGTGCAAGTAAATAAAAGACAATAATAATAATTGCAGCAAGTGGCCCAATCCTTATTTAGCAAAGGACAAGCCGGTTGTATTACTTAAGATGACCAAACGTTCTCGAGGACACATATGAATACTATCAAGTGCTTTCGCTTCATATAGTTGATTAACCTTCTTTGGTTGGATAAGTGTTGTGTGGGTGAACCTATGCTAATGTACCGACCTTACTTGGACTAATACATACTTGTGATTATACCCCTTGCAAGCATCCGCAACTACAAGAAAGTAATTAAGATAGAAACCTAACCACAACATTAAACTCTGAGATCCTACACTCCCTTGTGCAAAGGTTTCCTAACGGGGGTTTAGGTTTCTGTCACTCTGGCAACCCCACAATTAGTAGCCAAATACACAATGCATTCCCCTAGGACCATAAAGGTGAAGTATCATGTAGTCGATGTTCACATGACACCACTAGAAGAATAGCACCACAACTTAAATGTCAAACCATTGAATATTTCTCAACACAATTCCACTACTAACAACATGACTTCTCCCATGTCCTCAAGAACTAAACTAACTACTCAAGAGACATCATATGGATCAAGATCAGATATGAAATAATGATAAGTAACAATCTGAACATGAACAATAATTCGATGGTTCCACTCAATAGCATCAACTACAAAAGTAATCAACACCGGGAAAGTTTCCCCTAAGAACTATGCAATATTCAACCCAATTGTTACAACGGGATGGAGTGGTGGTGATGGTGAAGATGATTATGATCCCTATGAAGTCTAGCTTGATGACGGTGTTGATGGTGATGATCTCCCCTCTCCGGGAAGGAATTTCCCTGGCAGATTTCTGCCTGCCGGAGAGCTCTTTCTCTCTCTATAGTTTCCACCCCATAGAGGCGGCGGAATCTTTCTGTGGTTGCTCCCGAGTCTTAGGGTTTCGGGGGGATGATATAGGCGAAAGGGCGATGCCAGAGGTGGGCCAGGGTGGCCACACCACCTGGTGGCGCGGCCCAGGTGGGGGCGCCAGGGGTTGGTGTGGGCCCCTATGGCCCATCTCCACTTCCCTTACTGGCTTCCTTCGTCTTCTGAAAAATAGGGATTTCCATATATTTTATGGAGTTTTCTGATCTTCGCGAATATTTCATCTGGACATCGCTTTTTCCATCAAAATCCTGACTCCGGCAATTCATCCTCCAAAAGTCATCCATCATGCAAAATAGATGAAATAACATGAGTATCATCTATTAATATGAAATATATAAATGAATAACAATAAATTATGATATAAAATAGTGATGCAAAATGGACGTATCATTGCGCTCGAATTTGCTAAGCTCTTCATGCATGGCTTCAACCCGATCCAGGTCTTCAAGCGCCTTATACAACTTTTGGGGATCTACACAAGAAATGAAACTATTGTGTCCAACAAAGTTAGCCACTTGGTTACAAGTAGAAATGCCCCTTTCAAGATCACCAACAACATTATCAAGGGTAATACCTTCACGAACAAGCTTGACGATCCTTCTTGCTTCACAACGAGCGTCAGCTTCTTTAATGGATTATTGAGAAACCTCTTGGTAATCACCACTATTTTTGTCCTCGTCTTGACCTTGAAAATGATCTTGCTCGATATTTTGTCCTTGTCCAACTCCATGAGTTTGACCTTGATCATGAGCTATATCTTCAACCGGGGTATCTTGAGGGCTATGTGCTGGATGAAGATCTTGATTAGGTTAGGGCTCCACACGAGTAGAGCATTGTAGTTATCCTTCCACCACAAGGGGTTCCTCAACGGGGCGTAAAAATACCACACCCATTCTTCTTATGGCTTGAGGAGCAATTTTATCACCTACATCACCAATATCAAGTTGCCCCACTTGGGAGCCATTATGCACATCGAATCTCATGTTACAAGAGACTGGTGGACTTGTTATACACTCTATAAGCGTGAGAATCTGAAGCATAGCCAACAAAGATATCTTCAATAGTACGAGACTCGAATTTAGATAACCGGCTACCTTTCTTGAGAATGAAGCACCTACACCCAAATACCCGAAGGTATTGGATATTTGGTTTCTTGCTGGTGAGGATCTCATAAGGAGTCATTTCCAAATACTTGTGGAGATATGAACGGTTGGAAATATGACAAGCGGTTGAGATAGCTTCGGCCCAAAAATTATAAGGAGACTTGAACTCCGCAATCATGGTTCTTGACATATCCAAGAGGGTCCAGTTCTTCCTTTTTGCCACACCATTTTTTTGAGGTGTATATGGAGTGGAATATTGATGCTTGATTCCCTTATCACTAAGGAACTCATCCAATGTATAGTTCTTGAACTCGGTACCATTGTCACTTCTAATGGCCAAGATTTTCTTGTTATGTTGATGTTGAGCTTCATTGGCAAAGTCGATGACGGTTTGTTGAGTTTCACTCTTCTTCTTGAAGAAATATACCCAAGTGTATCTTGAGTAGTCATCCACGATAACCAAGCAATACTTCTCCCCCAAGACTATCAAAGGATGGAGGACCAAAGAGGTCCATGTGAAGGACCTCCAAGATCCCATTGGAATAGATGGTAGTTGTGGGGGGATGCGCCGACTCATGGAGCTTTCCTTCAATACAATCCCTACACACACGATATTTGACAAAACCAATGTTATCTTTTAGTCCAAGGATGTGACCTCCCATGTGGAGACTTTGCAAAGCCCTCATGTTGACGTGGGCAAGACAGCGATGCCAAAGCCATCCCACGTCACCTTTAACCATTAGGCAAGCCGCGGTAGGGGTGGGTTTCTTATCGAAATCTACCACATACAAACCGTTCTCGACATTCCCAACAAAATCTATAGAGAGATACTTTCTCCTCATGAGAATCACAACCTTGGGGGTAAAGTACGCACCAAAACCCATGAGTATAAGTTGATGAATGGAAATAAGATTGTATAAGAGGGTTTTTACAAGCATAATGTCCACAATGGAAATATCCAGTGTGACCACTACCTTACCCAAACCCAATACCTTAGAGGTTGATCCATATCCATAAGTGACACACATGTTGGAAGAACTTGTCTTTACTCATCGAGCATATCTTTGCTTCCGGTCATATGAATAGTGGCACCACTATCAACCACCCATTTTCTTCCACCGGAAGTATAGTCCTACAAAAGAGACCAATGCTTGATCTTAGGTACCCATTGTTGGATGGGTCCTCTTTTGTTAGTCACAAGTATCTTAGGAACCCAAATGGCCCGATGGTAATCATCACCATATGAGGTTCCTACATATTTATCATAGACGTGGCCATCATAAGATTTCATAAGGACATAAGTTGGATTTGTATTTTCCTGCAAAGTCATTGTGAGATGGTTCATCACCATCTTTAATGACACATGAATCCTTTCATTTTGCCTTCTCCCCCTCCTTCACAAAGGTAACAATTTTGGAAGGGGGAGCAGGCTCAATCTTCGTCTTGTTCTTTCCCATGTTCTTCTTCTTAGCCTTGGGTGCAAATCCAAGCCCTACCTTAGTCACATTGTCTCTTTGATTGCTCAAAAGGGCATTTAGACTTTTCTCACCTTGTATGCACGAGACTAGACCTTTATCAATTGTGGCCTTCAACCCATTGTTCCCCTCAATAAGATCTCCATGCTTACAACAAGGGTTAGTAGAACAAGAAGCAACACTAGTTAATGCAATTGAACTTTCTTTTGTTACTTGAGTTTGAAGTTGTTCATGAGACTTTGAGAGAATAAAGAATTTGCTCAATAGGACCTCATGGTCCTTCTTGAGTTTATCAAGCTCATCATTTAGTCTAGAATGACCAATCCCAAACTCAGTTTCTCCTTTTTAAGAACTTTACAAGTCAAGAGCATGATCACGTTCCTTGGTAAGTTTTGAGACATTCAAGTTATATGATTCTTTATGTGAAACATTGGTTCCTTCGAGAATGACTCTTTTAATTTTTTTTGAACCGTAAGACTATGAGGCAAAAGCCCCATAGCAAATAAATTAACCAAAAATAAAACTTGTTCAAAGAATACATATGGGGGTGGAGGACTAACTGTACAAAACTGTTGCACAAAGGAAAGAAAGCCTATCTGTACAAGCTACTGATAGAAAAGATGAATTATTGCAAGTTTCCTATCCAGGCCTTCAGAGAATTAAGATGTCTCTTTTTGATCCTATACTTAAGCAAGGATATATCATGCACAAAGCATCCTTTCCAACCATTAAAAGATGGCCTCTCATTCTGAATTTTTTTACCATTTATTTGCTTCCATATATTCCAGCAGGCTAATATAACCACCTCCATAAAAAGGGCTTAGAAAACTCTCTTTTGGCAGAAGATGCAGTTGACTGGATGTACTGGCCATGAGTCCAACCAATCTGTAAATAATTCCATACTCTTTGGCTAAAGATACATTCAAAAAACAAGTGCATCCGGTCTTCATGAGCACCCATTGGGCAAAACACATATTGTTTGTCTTCAGTGACCTTCCAGTTCCTACGATGCAACATGTATCTAGTATTCAGTCTATCATGTAGAAGCAACCAAGAAAAACACTTAGTTCTCATAATGTAGCTGGACTTCCAAATCCATTTAAAAAGATCCATAACCACCATGTGCCGATGCAAATACTGATAGTAACTAGAAGATGTATATGTTGGCCCTCAACTGTTAACCCATGTGCCATTACCCACTAAAAGATCATTCTGCTGCATCATAACCTATAGCTGCTGTAATTCCTGAAACGCCTATGGTGACATCGGAAGGGCAAAATCTCGGTCATATCACCACCTGAGTAAACCCGAGAAGTTGTTAACTTATCATCAATAGCAAACGAATGTAATCTAGTGAATCTTGCAGATAGAGTTTGAGTTGAACCAGCAAACGTCCAACTATCTTCCCAGAGCAGAATGGTGTCTCCTTTTCCTGGCAGCACAGTGGAAATAGCTCTGTATTTATCTAGAAGTTTACAAATATCCCTCCACCAAAAAGACCCACAGATATTTTCAGCCTGAGGTATAGTTGCCTGATAGTATGTATGCCAAATCAACCTGACCGATGGAAAATCAGATTTAATATAAAATTTATCTAAAAACTTCAGCAGGAGAGCTTCATTTATTTGGATAAGTTGATAATACCAGTGCCTCCCTTATGCTTCGACATGCACACTAATTCCCATGCTGCAAGTGATTATTTTGGAGTATCAATATTGTCTCTCCATAAGCATTGCCTAAGAATTTGATCTAGTTGTTTGATGATTCCAGGAGGTATTTGCAGAGAGCAAAGGAAGAATATTGACATTGAAGAAAGTGCAGAGTCCACAAGCTGAAGTCTTGCACCTTGAGATAAGAAACAGGAAATACATGTCAACTTTCTTTCAAGTCTAGTAACAATGGGTGCCAAGTCCTGCAACCTTGACTTGTAGTTCCCAAAGGCAATCCTAGATAAATAAAAGGCAGAGTGGAAACTTGGCATTCAAAAGCAGCAGCTAGATGTGCACAAGAGTCTTCATACACATTAATAGGCACCATGCTTGATTTGCTGTTATTTACTCTTAGACCAGTAGACTAAGCAAATTTCTCAAGAGTTTCTTTCAAAGCCAAAACTTGGTGCAATTCAGCAGGCAAGATTAGCAAGGTATCATCTGCATACTGGATGATTGGGAAATCTGGGTCATTAATGTCAATAGGTAATCAAATATTACCATCCATCAGGAGCTGGTTAATCATACATTGTAACAACTCAGATCCAAGAACATATAATAACGGTGATAATGGATCACCCTGTCGTACACCACGCTTGCACACAAACTATTTACTAGGCACGCCATTCAAAAGTATCTTGGGAGTTCCAGAGGACAAAATGTTCTTGACCCATCCAATTGTTTTGTCATAAATCCGTTATGTTCCATTACTTGTAGAATTGCTTCACGTTCATTTGTATAGAATGCCTTTGCAAAATCCAATTTGAGAATGATATTTGGTATCTTGGAGGCATGTCATTGAAAGAGATATTAAAAAGTTCAGGCAACACAATCTTGAATGGTTCTGTCCTTAATAAAACCATATTGGATTTTATGGACATAGTGTAGCACTCTTCTCTGAAATATGTTGGCCACCAACTTAGTTAAGAACTTGAGACGAGTATTAGTTAAGGATATGGGTCTGAAATCATTAACAGTGACAGGGGACTGCACTTTAGGTACCAAGGTGATAAACGACTCATTAATATTCTATAGATTGAGAGTACCCCGATGAAAATCATTAGCCAACTAAACAAACTCTTTCTAAACGATTGGCCAACACTTCTTAAGGAATAATCCATTAAACCCATTCGGGCCAAGAGCCTTATCTGGTGGCATCTGCTTTATAACTAGCTCAATCTCTTCCTTAAAAAGGGGCTGATATCTCCTCCAGCCCATCCGCCCTTTGTATGATTCTACCAAGATCAAACTGCATGTTGATTCCCGTTGAACATCCCATTCTCTCCTTATAGCTTGCCCATAGAAGACCAGCCATCTCATCATGGGTAGTAACTTGCCTCCCATCCTCAGCAGTAAGCATAGCAATATAATTTATCATATGCCTCTGCGTATCCATGGCATGAATTTTTTTGTGTTATCCTCACCAAGTTTTACCCATCTGGCAGTACATATCTTTCTCCAATAAGTGCATTCCATGTACAGTAATTCCTCCAAATGCAACTTAACAATTCTCCTAAAATTAAATTCTGTAACAAAAAGTGGTCAGTGCTCCTCCAAATCATCCATCAACGGGATTACCTTGTTACAATACTGAATAACCCTTTTAATTTAGATAAACTAGTATGCCATTTCTTCAGCCCATGTCTAAGAAGATTAAGTTTGTCAGCCATAATAGCAGCACTATTTGTTTTAGAGGAATGGTGATTCCAACTGTCAGCAGCACACTCCATGAAACCAGGTTGATTTGTCCAAAAATTCTCAAACGAAAAATGTTGGCCTGAGGAATTATAGTGTCCATAGTCACGACATAAGGCACATGATCATAAGCAATATTGGCAGGTGGCAACACCACAGTGTGTGGATAATTTGTAATCCAATCAGCACTTGTAAAAAACCAATCAAGCTATTCCAACAATGGTTGTTCCTGCATATTTGACCATGTGAATTTTCTCCCCTTTAAAGGTAGCTCCAACAACCTTAAATGGCCAATATTTTCATTAAAGAGAAACATATCATTTATGTCTCCCCCTGGCTTATTTCTATTTTCCTCAGACCTTATAAAATTAGAGACCCCAAACAGTAGCCAGTTACTCCCAACTAGGATTTGAAGCTGAAAAAGGCAGTCAACAAAGTTATCCTTGAGTTTCCCATGACAAGGCCCATATACTGACACTACGGTCCAGTTTTCTGCATTGTGCACTGATGTGAAAGTAACAATCATCCCATATCTCTGAATATCCATGATCAGGCCTGAAAACACTGTTGAACTCCAGATAACTATAATTCCCCTGATGCCCCAACAGAAGGTGCATATGCAAAGTGATCAAACATTTTTGGGAAAAAATTTCAAAGTAACCCATGATCAATAAATTAACATTTAGTTTCCTGAATACAAATAACTGAGCACTGACTTTCTTATATCTTTGATCTTAGAGCTCTTTGATGTTTTTCTGATTTAGTCCACGTATATTCCAACATAAAACCCTCCATTTTCTATTCTGATGTATACTCATTGTAACACAGAAGATTAATGGAGCAAAAACATAGTTGAGCATAAATCCACTGCTTTGAGAAGGATGGGTTCATACAACATCCCATCACATAGAAACAGTAATTAAAACAGTAGCCAAATAAACCCTTCTTCACATAGAAAAGTATGAAATAAACATCCACCACCACAGACATCTTATACATAAAAGTGGTCTGCGGTGCCACAGTTGAACTGACTGATAGTAAAAGTTTGACCATACACCACCAAACACATAGTCTAACACAAACCCATAGACTGGCAGACAAAGTGAAGCAAACTTAAAATAAATATCAGGAAGATAAAGAGCATGATTTAAGGAGTGCTCTCTCCTATAGCTCTGAGAAGGTGCACTATTCATCAGGAAGGGTCTTCTTAGCCTTTACATCCTTGATATCAGCCCTAAGCTTCTCTTCAGATAACCTTGTTGGGTCAATACCAAGAACAGCACCCACAGCCTGCATCACATGAACCGGGGTATCAAGTAAGTTTGCAATGTCTTCATCTGCAGCAGTATGCTCAGTATGCTTGTGTTTGCTTCCTTTTGGACCCTTATGACTTGACAACTTCATCCTTTCAGTCCCAGTATCATCACCCTTTTCCTTGGATATTTTGGTCCTTTTTCATGCACCTTTATGTGTTCCAGGAACTGATGGAGGCTTGTACCCATCCAATTGTGTTTGACTTCTAGTTTTCATCCTAGGAGTTGTGTTAACTACTGGAACGGATTTTTTACCGGGGCGATGCAGCATATGTCCTTCTGCACCTTGTCCCTAGAAATGATACAAAACATCCTTATTGGCATCAGACTGGACAGAGTCATCATGCCTGACTACTTTGTTAACTCTCCTGCTACTTCCTTCTGTGGTCACTTTTGGGGTGGAAACAAAGGAGGTGTCCAACTCAAACACATTAGGCCAAGTTCTTTTCTTACCAGAGCTTGGAACAAACGGAACATTGCTAGCATGGGATTAAAATCATCCATCACTTCATCCTCTGAAGCAGGTTGTACATCCCTATCAATTACATTTGTATGACCAGGCTGATCCCCAACTCCTTACTGCATTACTGGGTTCTCATTTACTTGCACTTGCTGATTATCAGATAGAATGTCTTTATCGGCCTCATTTCCCTAAACTGCCCCTTGCTGCACCACAGGTTGCTCATTTTGTTCCTAGACTGCCATCTGCCGGCTCTTTTACTTTGCTCTTCCTCAAGAGCATCAGATAGAGCGGCTATCTCCATGCGGCCTCACGAGCATGCCCAAACATCTCCAAGATGGTATCATCTCTTTCATTGATGATATAGTGTGCTTCACCTAGTTGACTCATGAGGGACTCAACACACATCTTAACATCAACTTCAAGTTAGTTAATAAGCTAGTGGATTCCACCACTTCCTTCTTAATCTTGAGACCTATCTCATCATCACATGAAGCAACATCAAGAAAGGGAGTTGAGGGTTTAGGAGTTACCATGGAGGCTTTATCCATGAGGCATGTCGCCTTGGTGATGATGACTGCAAGTACACAGACCGGTTGTAGCTAGTTTCGAAATAAAGATATCGATCCCACAGGGAGCAGGAGTCTAAAGTCTAAGAATTTTTGAAATAAATACTGAAAATAGAAATGTAAATAAAGTTCTAAGTGACAAGATAAAATGCGAGTATTGTGTAAAAAGGTGTTTTGGGGTTTTTGGTATAAGAGGATAATGCGTAAAGTAAACAAAACGGAATAGAGAAAATAAGTATCGCGTATGTAAAAGAGATTTAAAACTTTAGTGAGGAAAAACGTTCTCAAGGATTAGCGGATACACCACTAGCATTATAAAAGGCTAAGGTAAATATTATTATCATGAACATTCTCAACTATGTATGTGTGGGAGGAACTCCGTATTTGGACAATTAGGCAGCAACCACTGCACAAATCATCCTCATAACCACAGCAGACAACAATCAACATCAATTGAATTACTGCGCTATTAAGGGACATAATCCCGCAGGACGTATCCCATGGCATGGATAGTGTTTCGTGAGTTTCCTTGATTCCCAAGTTGATACGTAAGGGTGCCAACAGCTTTATAGTAAGTGCTAACACGCCTCCGTCTACCAACAATTAGTTCCCTCCATCAAGTCCCCAGAAGAGGCAAATATTGATAGGTCGACTTCTCCCAACATCAAGATGAAGACAATCTAACACATGGTCATAGCGATGAATATCATAATAAACTTTATATTATTTCAATATCACACTAGGGTTTCTCCATCTCCCCAAGAACTAATGATCTACTCAGACATGGAGGCAATCAACATCATGGCAAATCCACAACGAGTATGGAAATTACAACAAGATCTAGTCAAGATGTAGATGGGATGGATGGAGATGGTGGTGATGCAGCGGTTGATTATGAAGATCGATGCCTTATCCTCCTCAATCTACGCAGGGCAAAGATGGATCCCCGGTGGATGAGTTCCCCCTCCAGATGCCTTCCAGAGGTGAGGTTTCGGTGATTTCTGGGTGTTCTGTATGACGTCTCCCCGATCCAGTTGCATGGGGTGAAACTATTTGAGGAGGCAGTGTCGGCGCCAACTATACGGCTGGAACTTTATGGCCGGAATATTTTTTCCCGCTGTATAGTTGGTCATTAAACCTTCTATACACTCCAGTTGCTTTGGGTTTTCTTTTGGTGTTATTAATATTTCCCAAATAAGCAATTTACGTTGTTTTTGGCTCCTTTTTACTCCAATATAACTGGTCCAAGAATTGTGTCCATCGTATCCATCATCTGATCTGATCCTGGTGAAAATAAACATAAAAAGTGCTTGTGAACACTATAAAATACCAAGATCCTACCACTACAATGCAAAATAATAATCTAAAACATAATGCAAATATGCACTCATCAACTTCCCCAAGCTTATACTCTTGCTCGTCCTGAGCAAGTTTAGCTTAATGGATGTGATCCTTAAATTCATGAAGCTGAGTCGATAAAATAAATGAGGCAGTTGCATCATGTGTTTATCATAAAGGATACATATAAATAAGTTCATGAATAGTAACTTACTCGAACCATCCGAATAATATTAGCAGGCTTCCACACCTTTAGAAATTAACAGTTCACAAAAGATTATTCTCAACATGACATAAAAGTATTCGGTTGAATCGAATGAGTTAGTGAGGTAGTCCCAAGTGTTTTAGGATTAACATATTCACTTGGGATTCAAAATCTCAAAACGTCTCTTTGTCTTACTACTATATAGTGGTATATGCCTATTTGCTCTTTGCACATTCGCTCTTTTTCTTCATCTTTCTTTTTCTTCTTTATCTATATATATTCATGCTCACACTTTTGTTTAAGTGTTGTGCAAAGGAGCTAGCCATATATTCCACTTCATGTAGGAATTCAAAGTTTGACGATCTCAATTACCAAATTCCAAACATATATGAAGCATCTTTATAACTTGATTATTCTACCTCAACTTGTTCTCACTCTATTTTATAGCACTTATAATTTCTCCTTTATTCAAGGTTTTTATTTCTCATCTTAATTAATTAGATAATATATCATTTTTATAAATCAAACCATTGACCTACAACATATTGATCAAATTATCTCTATATGTTCCGTTAATACCAATGGTGTGGAAGACTCCTATTGCTATCATCAAGTGCAAGTAAAATCATACTCAAACCATTCATATATCCAATAAGACAAACTCAAACTCAATAATTCTCCATATATTATAATAAACTCAAAATTTCATAAGAGGGATCAACTATTCCTGAAGGGAATTCTAATGATGCAAACTTTATTTATGAGCTCGAACTAATGCAAAACTAGAATAGTAATAAAAACTTATAAGCTATATTAAAAGGTTTTAAAGATCTCCCAAGCTTGGAATCAAGCCAGGCGAGATCAAATAATCCCTCACGATTATTTGATACCGTGTTTTATTGTAGGTCACTGTGGTGCCATGGCACGTTGTATCTTCTCTTCACGGGCTAGCCTGATACGGAGGGATTGGTTGACGGCCTCCAGTTATTTGATGCGCAACTTGTAGAGGAGATTATTATTCTCCATCACTTTCACCTGTTCTTTAATGATCTCATTATTATTTTGGAGGGTCTGTATCACCTTAAGACTCATAGAAAAACCTGCTTTGGTGGTTTGCTTAATATCTTCATCGAGTTTATCAAGATAAAATCGCAGCCACTGAAGATGTCTGGGTGTCCCTAGTGCCTCCTTGTCCATCTCTGCGATCTTCAGCTCGAGGGGCTTCAATTCCTTTTTCTGGCGTTCTCTGTCGGTGTCAAGGAACTCCATAGGGAGGGCCTTGATCTCATCGCTCTGCTCACTATTGCTTACGATATTAATAGGAGCTCTCTCCCTAGCTTCTTGGATCTGAGTTGCTCTTTGTGGTGTGTTCTCTTGTATGAACGAGAGGTAGATTGGTTCCTGGTGATTGTGATTAGATAGAGGCACAATGGCAGTATATAAGAGGGGTCAGAGGTCGGTAAAACTCGCGATAAACACCAAATCCACGCCCAATAAAAGAATCCAAATAGATTAAGAAATCGCGGATTTGGAGGAGTCTTGCTCCGTAACGACCAACTATACGGTCGCGGCCCGTATAGTTCCGGCTGTATAGTTAGTTCCGGGTAGATATTTCCAAATATATCGAACCCAGGTCGGTTAGATTACCGACTAGGAACCGACAAAGCGTTTTTTTAGACGAATAAGAACAAAAATGGGTCGATGATACAGAAGCTTTGACGACCAACTATATGGGGGGAGACTTTTCTCCGGCCGTATAGATACTGCACACCGAAAATTATTTTGAGAAGGGGGGTACTGTAGCTTTAACGACCAACTATACGGAGGGAGATTTTTCTCCGGCTGTATAGCTGCACCCGTATAGTTACAAAAACCCTTCAAAAACTTCAGAAAACAAGAGGAATTCAAAGGCAAAAAAATAGTAGTAAAAACTGTGAAAGCAAATCACTTATTAGAGTAAGAAAACTTACTTTGCACTTACCGTTTATTTATTCGGGGATGACAAGCTCCTCCAACAACACAGACTTCTTCTTCTTGGGAGGATTTTACCTTAGTTCATATAATAATTCTTGAAAACAAAAATCACCAGGACTAAATCCCCTCTCAATAAGATCGGTGTCTTGCTAGGCAAATATAGCTGCTGCAACCACTACCTTTGCTTCTTGTCTCTACATAATCTGCAACTCAAATTCTTGAAGTAAAAGTATCCAACAAATCAATCTTGGCTTATGATTTTTCCTCTCAAGGAGATATTTTAAACTATCATGATCCGTATGAACTCTTACTTTTGCATCAACAATATAAGAACGAAACTTATCACAAGATAAAATACAACAAAGAGTTCTCTTTCTTCCTTAGGATAATTCTTTTGAGCACTATTGAGAGTTCTACTAGCATGATGTATAATATTAAATCTATGATCTATGTGTTGTCCCAGAGTTACTCCTACAGCATCATCACTAGCTTCACATATTAAATAAAAGCTATATCCCATATATGTGGTTTAATAATAGGGGCATGAGATAAAGCATATTTAAGTTTATCAAAGGAAATAAGGAATTTATCATCAAAGTTAAATCTTACCCCATTTGTAGTAGATTAGTGAAAGGTTTAGAAATTCTAGAAAAAATTCTAATGAACCTTCTATAAAAACCTACATGTCCAAGAAAACTTCTTATACCTTTTATGTCCCTTGGTTGTGGCATTCTCTCTATTGCTTCAACTTTAGCCCTATCTACTTCAATACCCTTACTGTCGTGGTATTGCCAACGAGTACGCCATGTAGGGGTCCTCATAGTGCGTGTTTATAGACGTGGGGGAAGGCGGACGGTTGACGGGTACGAGGTAACATAGCTTACCCAGGTTCAGATCCCACAACGGTGGCGGAATCCTACTCCTGCTATAAATCACTATAATGGCAATACGCCGAGTTACAAAGATAGGTTCGCTGTGCGAGGTGTATGCTAATCGCTACTCGGTTGTCTGAAGTTGTGCCCTAAAGGCTCCCATAGGCCCGACTTATATAGTCGCCAGGTCCTAGGGTTACAGGGAAAAGTCCTAGCCGGACAGGTTACAGAGTCCTACACTGTCTATTACTAGTCTTGCGTGTCGTGTACTCCAAGGCTCTGGATACGTCAGTGACTCCATCGTAGCCTTACTTTATCTGGTATGGGCCTCCCTTCTGGATCCATCTAACTGGGCCGCCCAGCAGGCCATGGGCCATGCTACCAACTGTGGGCCACCGGGTTATCCGGATAGGAGACATGCTATGAGGATACCCATATAGCATATCCCCAACAGTAGCCCTCGGAGAACTCCGAGATCTTGCGCCTTCTTGCCTCTTCATGTGGAATGCTCCATCTAGATGGATGTCGCCAAATCGTCAAGCAACATCTTGTAGTCCTCCCAAAGAACCCTGCAAGATTTTCTCCGTCTTCAACTTGGAGAATTGCTGAATCTTCCATCATACTCTTCCGTAGCCGGACTGGATCCGTCCATGCCGGAATCGTCTGATGTGCTAGTTCATCTGCCTATGTCAGCTAGGGCGATGCAGACGTAGGTCAGCAACGCCTCGTAACTCACACATGCAGAGAACACAATCATGTCCACTTTTCCCGCGCGAGCGATACAAACCGTTGGCAGCGACGGTTGGGACGTGGCGAAATTTCCGGGAACGTTCGCAGTGGAATTTTTACTTTTCACCTCATTCTCTCCTCGCATCATCTTCTTCCTCCAGCGAGCGCCCCCTCGAGCTCTCCGCGCAACTTGCGAAAAACCCTAACTCCAATCTCGCCAGTCACCTCCAAACACTCACAATGGCCAGCAGTAGTTCTACTCCCTCGATGGCGGCGTAGGGCGAAGCCGCGGCAAATCCGACGAGCTCCATCATCGTGCCCACAGAGGGCCTGGTCATCCCCGTCTCTGCGGTGGTTGAGACCACCAGCGGCGACCACAATCCAGCGGCGCTGGAGCTGCTAGAGGAGGACAACGACTCCCACAAAGGCGATTGGTGTGGTTCGGACATCACGGACCGCGACATCAAGGAGCTGATCGTCGAGGGCTACCTCCCCGCGACAGAGGGACTCGCCTGGCGGGCGGCGCCGGCCGGCAAGGTCACACCTTCTCCCCAAGCCGGAGAAAAGGTGTACCTCAAAGCACAATTGGTACGCGGCGTCTCCCTGCCCATCTCTAACTTCTTCCTTGCTATCCTTAATCATTACCGAGTACAGCCCCAAAACCTCTCTCCCAACAGTATCCTAGCGCTTAGCAATTACGCGGCGCTTTGCGAGGGTTACCTAGGGATTAGGCCTAGGCTAGATCTTTTTGTCTATTTCTTCACCGTCAAACGTGAAGCCGGGGCTAGCAAGGATGAACTTAGAAATTGTGGCACCATTAGCTTCAAGATCCGTCCTGGACGGCGGTTCCCTGACATCGTCGGACACGAGTCCTGCAAGAACTGGCAGCGTACTTACTTCTACGGCCCAGATATCCCTCTGGCCGGCCGAGAAGTAACGTACCCGGACTTTGTCGATGGAGCCGCCCCGAAACTTCGACATGGAGATCCCAGGTGTAACACCCTCGCCTGATAAGGCTGAGTTCATGTGTATAGTGCCAATCCCTGGATCGGTTCACTGGCACACATAGTACAAAATGATACCAAATATAACTGTGCATCATAAATACAACGAATATGATCCAGAATTTACATTATTTATTCAAGTACACAGCGGAAAACGAATACAAGGTAGATCTCCATCCTTCAAATGTGCCACAGGCGAACAATTGTTGAGTGGAGTCTCGTGACCTATGAACGATCACTCAGATACGATATAACCTGCAACATGAAACGTTGCAGCCACGAATGGTCAATACATTGAATGTATGGCAAGTAGGCTAAAGTTCTTAACAACAGATCTATCAACTACATGCTTATTTGGCCAAGTGGAGTTCAGGCTCATTTGCATAAAGCAACAGTTTTATCCTAACATTTGTAACAAAGTAGTTTTCCAATACGATAAATAGGACACTCTGGTTCACTCCCAGGTGATCCTACCCAATTATGTTCTCCTAACAAGTTTTAAGTAATTAATAAATAAGGATGAGTGAGAAATATCATAGCATCAGTATCAGGTCGCTCAAATTGTCCATAACCAGGGACACAGCTAAGCACTTAGTTTATACACCCTGCAGGGGTTAGTACACTTTACCCATGTGACTTGGCCAGCCCAGCTCGTACCACCACTCTCATATTGGGTGATGATAGGGAGAAGTCCAAGAAGGAACCGTTCGGAAAGTAGCTCCCCAATCCCGACGCGCACCGGTCCAACCTACACTATCTACATCTCTGGATACACGGGTACGAGTTACCACAATCTACTGAGTTCAGCCAACCGCCCATTTTATTATTGGCACATGGTTGCACACAAAAGCTTCCAAACAAAGAAACCAATCATTTCTCAGTGTCCTGGGTGCCTTTCCGCAATGATACCACCAAAAATTATCAATCCCATCACACCCAGGAGATTCATTGATTAAGTTGTTTTAGTTTTCGCAAACCAACACATTTAGAAACAACTTCAGTGATGTAACCCAGCCCTCGTTCATCATAGCATGGCTAAGCACATCTACCAACGGTGGCTCATAAACAAGGAATGCTAGGGAATAATATGGACATAGCATAGCATATACACATCAATTCCTACATATGCAATTCTACAAAAACATATATAATGCATAGGAAAACAATAGGACATTTATGACCAAGATAGCACCACTTGCCTTTGTTGTAGATGTAGTCAATTAGATAATCCTCACAATCCTCATAGATATAATGGTTGCACTTGTCATAACCACAATACTTGCAATCATAGTAGTTGCAATCACACAGGTTGCACTCCTCGCAATCTATCGATCAAACAATTGCATACAACATAAACAATAGCACACAGAGATCAAACAAATACAACAAATGCATGCATGACAATTTAGTAAGTCACAATGGTTGTTACTTTAGTTCTCTAAACAATATTGAACTATATGATGCATGCACGAGGCCAATTAATGCAATGGAGTACTTGTTATTAATAATTACTTACCAATATAGGGTTTTTAATAGTTCTGTTGTAACGTCTGTTCTAACTGTTGAATTAAATTTGTTTCTTGGGTTTACTAGATAGAGGACATTAATACGAACCAGTAGGCGTTGGATTCATCCTAATCGGAGTTATAGATCTTTTTGTATGATTTAAATAGTGTTTAATGGGTTTTAAATGATTCATATAGTTTCTGTTATCTAAAAATCAAACTAAAATTATATCAGTAATCTCCACGGAATTGTGATTTCAAGGACATATTATTTGTAATTTTCTGAATAGTATTTATTTTCTTATGAATTTATTACTCTAAATAAGACATTAAACCATTTATTTAATTACTGCAAAACCTTACAGTATTTGCCTAAACCATTTGCATATTGATGATCTACATGGAACCAGCTTTCCATCGTTGTACATTTATATTTTTGTGACAAGCAATTAATTTACTATGAATTTAATGATTTATAAAGCCATTAAAACTAATTAAAATGCTACGGGGTAACTAATCCGAAAAGGCTGGATCCAACCAGATATTATTATTGTACATTACAGTAGCTTCAATTTGATATATTGTTCATATTTTTCAGAGTTACAGATAATTTTCTATGAATTTATTAACCTAAAAGACCATTAAAACTAATTAAATTACTGCAGTAACTACGTACAGTAAAAGTTGGATCTATTCTGATTAGATGATTCTACGTAAAATTATCTTCAATTTGATATATTATACGCAATTTTTGGACGTGGTATGAATTTCTAATGAATTTTACAAGTTAGACCTATAATATGCAATTTTAAATTCGAAATGAAATATTTCAGAGAATATTCCGCTGACTGGACAGGTTGACTTTGCATGCTGACTAGGACTAGATGTTGACCTGACATTGACGTGGCGTTGATGAGGAAGCTGACTGGGATAACGACATGGCACGCATCGGTTTGATTGGATCTCGACCGTCTGGATAGGATCCGGTGGCTAGAAGAAGAGATTGACCCGATTTAGGCTCAGAATAGACAAGAAATAGATCTGTGTTAGAGAGACAAATCCGTAGGTCAAATTGAAAAACTCAGAACATGAAAGTTGTGGGGAATCATTATTCCTACCTTCTCAGCAAAGTAATTTGGATTTGAAGAAACGAGCGCGAGTACATCTTGGATTTACACCGTAAGATCTGAAATATTGCGATCCGAAATTCTCCGGCTGTGGTGGATGAAAGGAGGTGAGGTTTGTCGGGATTGAAAGATTTCGACGATTCCTACAACTTTCGTTTTTTGACCGAAGGCAAACGACAAATTCTAGATGGGTTAAAAAGCGAAATAAGATTAGGGCATGTGTAGATTCGGGATTTCAAGAAGGGAAACTCGTACAGCTGTGGCTCCACGAGATTATATGGAGGTTTGGGATGGTATAGAGATAGGCCTTGGAGTAGAGAACAAGTAGAAACAAACGGAAGTCGATTCGGAGTTGTAGATAAAAAGTTATAGCAGTTTGAGTAGAGATAGGTTTAACAAAAACCGATTTGCACGCTTTTTAAAGCAACCTGGGACACGATCACATACCTGCCTGCCTGGTTCGGTCGGGTCGGTCCGGGTGGGCCCGCCCGTTTAGTTTTTTTTTCCTTTTTCTTTTTCTATTTACTTGTTTCCCTCATATCTTTTGCATACGAACTCCAAATGACATGATTCTTGTTTCTAAATTTTTCTAAAATAGAATAGATCATTATAGGATCAAATTTGTAATCTTTTTACTAGTTTGGAAGTATTGGATTTACAAATCCTTGTATATTTCATTTTATTTATATCTTTATGTGTTTGTATTTATTTCATAACTTTTTCATACTAGCTCCAAATGAGCTCAATTTTGTTTCTAAAATTTTGTAGTATTAATTGGATCTCTTTAGGCTATAATTATCAATAATTTATGCCTTAGCAATAGTGGGTTTTAATAGGTCAATTTAATTACCCTTAGGAACATTTGGGCGAATCAACTATAGGATTTAGATACCAGGATTTGGATTTAGTTTGTGAGAACTTTGCATGGATGTAATGAAATTCTTATGAATGCTTCATGATTTTCATTTTGAAATCTTGCACACCAATTCTACAATCCATGCCCTTTTGCCTATATAGCTACTTAGGTCTTAACAAAAGAATATAAGATTTTGAATTCATGGTTGAGAGGATTTTCTATTCAAAAAGTTTCTTCTCTTTGAGAATTTTCAACATAGTCAAACAATCAATCAAACTTATTTATTTATTTCATATTCCAAAATCAGGAGAATTTTGGGATGTGACAGACCACCACCCTTAAAAGAAATCTCGTCCCGAGATTTGGGAAGGCTAGAAAGAAAGAAAGGTTCGGGATCCATTAGGATGCTACCGCCCTTAAAATAAAATTGACTAGGTCATTTCTCGAGGATTCACTTAGCTCAGATTGGTTCTCCTTTAGACTTTTATTGGCACAATGTCTCTAGCACATTCTAAACATCATGATTGATAGTTTCCGAGAAAGCACTTCTTAAACTAGCAAAACTCTCATGGTGGGCAAATAGGGAACGTTTACTTCACGGTGCCCATAATTCACAGTTGGGATTCATCCTTACCGTACATTCCTATGCTTAGCAATGGATGCTTTTAAAAGGGTGTAACAATATACCATTCTAGGGTTTAGGCTCAACGTCGACTCTCTGCTAAGGTTGAAAAGGACACTCAAGATTTGCAAAGCCAACAGTACAAGAGCGAATAATAAGAGTAGTAGGAATGATGATCAAACCATCCTGCACCCAAATCATTACCCTGTATGAGGATAGGTGAATCACGTTTTCTATCACTCGGGCATTCTCACTTGCCTTGAAGAATGTTTCCATGGGCACGAACTAATGCTCTATGTATACTCCCATGTATTCAATCAACAAAGCTACTACTAAAACTAAGCTATCGATACTTCAACTTTCAGGTTGCGTAATCTACTACATAACATTATTTCAACACTTCATACTCCCATATCTTTTTTTTCCATTTAGATAAAGCATTCTACTTCCTAATTGCATTGTGTTGTCAAACCTTCCACTTAACACATCATTATATCCCAAGGGTTCAAGATAGGGAAGAATAGATTCTATAGGAAAGAAACGACTAAGAAAATAATCCTACCCATAACTATATGAAGCAATCAATGTCACCAACAAGGGAACAATCATAAGAAATCAACACACAAGCAAGCACTTGCATAACAATAGTACAGAGGTCTAAACTTAGTAGTATATAACCACAAAATAGTTTGAAAGCATTGGGAACAATACTAGAGTAAAATATAGCAACATATAAGCACTAAACTAAAGCTGTCAACATAGTACAGCAGGTTTCACGAATTTTTCTGACCGACTTAAACGCGTCAGAAATTTTAGCCAATTTTTGTGCATGTACTACAGGTAATTACGCTCAAGATCCTATTTGTTTAGATTTTTATGAGTTACCAATAAAATATGAAAAATCGCACGGTATAACAGGTCAGGCAGAAAACTGCAGCAGTTATTCCACGAATTTCAATCAATTCACACCATTCAAATAATTTTAAAACCACATGAAAACTCCAGCAACTTTAGAGTTTCAAAACAACAGATCCTAAACAAGGCATCACACGATATGGTTCAGTATAAACAAGCAAGCAACCTATATTGTCATACCACATAAGTTGGTAAGAACAATATGCTAACACGATAGCGATGATCTCCTAAAAGAGATAAAATATGGTGGTCCAGAACTAACCAAACTTGGTGAGATGTTTATTTATGTCATATTATTTATTGTTTTACTTATATGCTAACCCTCATATAGGTATCATAAGAATGGACAACTATAAATTTTGAACAAGAAGAGGTTCTAGAAAAGATAGATAAGGAATATAAGAACTCTAATAAGTAGAAAATATGATTGTTATCCTAATAGAGGTCTTCCATTACTAATCCATTTCTAAGGTCACGATCCTACAGTCAACACACAGCTCTGATACCATCTTGTAACACCCTCGCCGATAAGGCTGAGTTCATGTGTATAGTGCCAATCCCTGGATCGGTTCACTGGCACACACAGTACAAAATGATACCAAATATAACTGTGCATCATAAATACAACGAATATGATCCATAATTTACATTATTTATTCAAGTACACAGCGGAAAATGAATACAAGGTAGATCTCCATCCTTCAAATGTTCCACAGGCGAACAATTGTTGAGTGGAGTCTCGCGACCTATGAACGATCACTCGAATACGATATAACCTGCAACATAAAACGTTGCAGCCACGAATGGTCAATATATTGAATGTATGGCAAGTAGGCTAAAGTTCTTAACAACAGATCTATCAACTACATGCTTATTTGGCCAAGTGGAGTTCAGGCTCATTTGCATAAAGCAACAGTTTTATCCTAACATTTGTAACAAAGTAGTTTTCCAATACGATAAATAGGACACTCTGGTTCACTCCCAGGTGCTCCTACCCAATTATGTTCTCCCAATAAGTTTTAAGTAATTAAGAAATAAGGATGAGTGAGAAATATCATAGCATCAGTATCAGGTCGCTCAAATTGTCCATAACCAGGGACACGGCTAAGCACTTAGTTTATACATCCTGCAGGGGTTAGTACACTTTACCCATGTGACTTGGCCAGCCCAGCTCGTACCACCACTCTCATATTGGGTGATGATAGGGAGAAGTCCAAGAAGGAACCGTTTGGAAAGTAGCTCCCCAATCCCGACGCGCACCAGTCCAACCTACACTATCTACATCTCTGGATACACGGGTTCGAGTTACCACAACCTACTGAGTTCAGCCAACCGCCCATTTCATTATTGGCACATGGTTGCACACGAAAGCTTCCAAACAAAGAAACCAATCATTTCTCAGTGTCCTGGGTGCCTTTCCGCAATGATACCACCAAAAATTATCAATCCCATCACACCCAGGAGATTCATTGATTAAGTTGTTTTAGTTTTCGCAAACCAACACATTTAGAAACAACTTCAGTGATGTAACCCAGCCCTCGTTCATCATAGCATGACTAAGCACATCTACCAACGGTGGCTCATAAACAAGGAATGCTAGGGAATAATATGGGACATAGCATAGCATATACACATCAATTCCTACATATGCAATTCTACAAAAACATCTATAATGCATAGGAAAACAATAGGACATTTATGACCAAGATAGCACCACTTGCCTTTGTTGTAGATGTAGTCAATTAGATAATCCTCACAATCCTCATAGATATAATGGTTGCACTTGTCATAACCACAATACTTGCAATCATAATAGTTGCAATCACACACGTTGCACTCCTCGCAATCTATCGATCAAACAATTGCATACAACATAAAAAATAGCACACAGAGATCAAACAAATACAACAAACGCATGCATGACAATTTAGTAAGTCACAATGGTTGTTACTTTAGTTCTCTAAACAATATTGAACTATATGATGCATGCAAGAGGGCAATTAATGCAATGGAGTACTTGTTATTAATAATTACTTGCCAATATAGGGTTTTTAATAGTTCTGTTGTAACGCCTATTCTAACTGTCGAATTAAATTTGTTTCTTGGGTTTACTGGATAGAGGACGTTAATACGAACCAGTAGGTGTTGGATTCATCCTATCGGAGTTATAGATCTTTTTGTATGATTTAAATAGTGTTTAATGAGTTTTAAATGATTAATATAGTTTCTGTTATCTAAAAATCAAACTAAAATTATATCAGTAATCTTCACGGAATTGTGATTTCAGGGACATATTATTTGTAATTTTCTGAATAGTATTTATTTTCTTATGAATTTATTACTCTAAATAAGACATTAAACCATTTATTTAATTACTTCAAAACCTTACCGTATTTGCCTGAACCATTTGCATATTGATGATCTACATGAAACCAGCTTTCCATCGATATATCAGTTATATTTTTGTGACAAGCAATTAATTTACTATGAATTTAATGATTTATAAAGCCATTAAAACTAATTAAAATGCTATGGTGTAAATAATCCGAAAAGGCTGGATCCAACAAGATATTATTATTGTACATTACAGTAGCTTCAATTTGATATATTGTTCATATTTGTCGGAGTTACAGATAATTTTCTATGAATTTATTAACCTAAAAGACCATTAAAACTAATTAAGTTACTACAGTAACTACGTACAGTAAAAGTTGGATCTATTCTGATAAGATGATTCTACGTAAAATTGTCTTCAATTTGATATATTATACGCAATTTTTGGACGTGGTATGAATTTCTAATAAATTTTACAAGTTAGACCTATAATATGCAATTTTAAATTCGAACGGAATATTCCAGAGAATATTCCGCTGACTGGACAGGTTGACTTTGCATGCTGACTGGGACTAGATGTTGACCTGACATTGACGTGGTGTTGATAAGGAAGCTGACCGGGATAACGACATGGCACACATCGGTTTGACTGGATCTCGACCGTCTGGATAGGATCCGGTGGCTAGAAGACGAGATTGACCCGATTTAGGCTCAGAATAGACAAGAAATAGATCTGTGTTAGAGAGACAAATCCGCAGGTCAAATTGAAAAACTCAGAACATGAAAGTTGTGGGGAATCATTATTCCTACCTTCTCACCAAAGGAATTTGGATTTGAAGAAACGAGCGCGAGTACATCTTGGATTTACACCGTAAGATCTGAAATATTGCGATACGAAATTCTCCGGCTGTGGTGGATGAAAAGAGGTGAGGTTTGTCGGGATTGAAAGATTTCGACAATTCCTACAACTTTCATTTTTTGACCGAAGGCAAACGACGAAGTCTAGATGGGTTAAAAAGCGAAATAAGTTTCGGGCATGTGTAGATTCGGGATTTCGAGAAGAGAAACTCGTACAGCTTTGGCTCCACGAGATTATATGGAGGTTTGGGATGGTGTAGAGATAGGCCTTGGAGTAGAGAACAAGTAGAAACAAACGGAAGTCGATTCGGAGTTGTAGATAAAAAGTTATAGCAGTTTGAGTAGAGATAGGTTTAACAAAAACCGATTTGCACGCTTTTTAAAGCAATCTGGGACACGATCACGTACCTGCCTGCCTGGTTCGGTCGGTTCGGTCCGGGTGGGCCGGCCTGTTTAGTTTTTTTTTTCCTTTTTCTTTTTCTATTTACTTGTTTCCCTCATATCTTTTGCTTACGAACTCCAAATGAAATGATACTTGTTTCTAAATTTTTCTAAAATTGAATAGATCATTATAGGATCAAATTTGTAATATTTTTACTAGTTTGGAAGTAGTGGATTTACAAATCCTTATATATTTCATTTTATTTATATCTTTATGTGTTTGTATTTATTTCATAACTTTTTCATACTAGCTCCAAATGAGCTCAATTTTGTTTCTAAAATTTTGTAGTATTAATTGGATCTCTTTAGGCTATAATTATCAATAATTTATGCCTTAGCAACAGTGGGTTTTAATAAGTCAATTTAATTACCCTTAGGAACATTTGGGCGAATCAACTATAGGATTTAGATACCGGGATTTGGATTTAGTTTGTGAGAACTTTGCATGGATGTAATGAAATGCTTATGAATGCTTCATGATTTTCATTTTGAAATCTTGCACACCAATTCTACAATCGATGCCCTTTTGCCTATATGGCTACTTAGGTCTTAACAAAAGAATATAAGATTTTGAATTCATGGTTGAGAGTATTTTCTATTCAAAAAGTTTCTTCTCTTTGAGAATTTTCAACATAGTCAAACAATCAATCAAACTTATTTATTTATTTATTTCACATTCCAAAATTAGGAGAATTTTGGGATGTGACACCAGGCCTCCCTTCCCTCTGACATCGACGCTTCCCGCGCTATAAGGCGGATAGAGTGGTTCGTAGAGACGGGTTTGACCGGCTTGGACCTAGCCATGTGCTGGTTCATCAGGCGAATCCAGCCTCTGCAGCACCGCTCGAAGCTGATGCACGAGTATACCAGCGATAGAAGGGATAGCCTTTCGCATCTCCATGGACAATTTCTTGAGCGACTCCGTCAAGCTCCGCCTCAAGGACATCGTCAAGGTGAAGAACAAGAAGCGTGGCTTCACCATCACCTATGACATGTTCGTAGAGAGCAAGTGCCCAAAGGTAACTGTTTATTTTTCGTGTATGACATGTACTCCAGTTCTTCCATCTAGCCATTACCATTTCATCTAACACGGTGGTTCTTCACCTTACAGCTTAGCGACATAGATGAGGACAGCATGGCTCCTCAAATCTATGATCCAAAGCTAAAGGAAGTAACCGTCGTGTCCGACGATGATGCCCCATTGGCGCGAAAGCGGAAGAGCTCCACCTCTGACGTTGTCGACGGAGGCAAGAAGAAGAAGACGGAGGGTGGAGCCTCCAAAAAGACTACCTCCGCCCTGGAGGCGGAGAAAAGAAAGACTACTGGGATCCCTTTTGCCAAATCACCCCCTCTTGTGTAAGCTTCTTTCTCTCCAAAATTGTCCATTTTTCTGTCTTATTCCTGTACTTATGCATTTTGCACGTTTCAGAAAGAAATCCACGACCAGCTTGAAGAAGACCTCCAAAACATCGGGGGCTTCTAGAACCATCAAGGACATGCTGCATCGCGACGCATATCCCGCCATCGCCCCTATCACTCCCATCGTCAAGCCTTCCTCCACTCCGACAAGCTCACAAGCTAAGGAAGCATCTAGCCCTTCCTCCATGGAAGTGGACTCAGGTGCCTCTATCGAGATTGCTGTTGTCGGCGAACAGGCGACGCAGGAGAGTGCCGCACACCAAATGGCTGAAGCTCCGGCTAAGGATGCCATCGGTTGTGGTAAGGCGGTGGTGGAAGCTGGTACTTCGGCGCCCCCGCACCCAAGAAAACCATAGAGTATCCATAGATAGTCTATGTGGTACTTACACCGGGTAGCACTGCTCTGGTTCCTGGTGCGGCGCCGACATCTCCGACGTGCGGTCTAGAGGAGCTTCTCCGACAAGCAAAGATCTTGCAAGGAAACAACGTATCCTTTGGCAAGTTGCTGGCCGAGAGTGCCACTAACCTCAAGATTATTGCACTTGTAAGTTTTATTTGCCTTTTGCATTTCATATAAGCATTCCACTGTATCCCCCGAGGATTTAGACGGAAAACCATAGGTCTTTGCGTCTGAATGCTCTAAGAGTGACTAAAGTAGAAAACTTCTCACTGTAGCCCCCAAGCATGTAGCTTGAATGAATTATTCCGACTAGATGCTTTAAGAGTAGCATACGCAGTGTTTATAAATTTTAATACTGTACCCCCCAAGCCTCTAGTTGTAACTGAATTAGTTCCGACTAGATGCTTAAAGAGAAGCTAAGCATACATCCGAGTTAAAAACTTTATACTATAGTCCTCAAGCTTCTAATTGAAAACTGAATTAGTTCCGACTAGATGCTTAAAGAAAGACTAAGCATATTGCTAAGTTAAAAACTCTCGCTGTAGCCCCCGAGCGTCTAGGTGGAAATTTTTCGGCTAGATGCTCCAAGTAGACCAAACAACGTTTAACTTATCTTTTTTCCACAGAACGAGAATGCTCGGAGGGGCATGGCCAACGACAAGTACCAGAAGATGCGCGCGGACTTGGAAGCCGAAAAGGGTAAAACTGCCTTCTTGAAGTAACATATCATCAAGAGCAAGCGTCTGTTTTTCCTTTCTTTTTCGTATTCCGACTTAAACTTGTGTATTCTCCGAGTACTCACTGTGTACTTTGCTTTCTCTGACTTGCAGAAACCATTGCCAAGGCTAAGGACTTTGTCGAGCAATCCAAGCACATTCAAGAGCTGGATAGCGAGAACAAGATCCTTAAGTAGGAGAGGAAGGACATGCTGAAGATGCATGAAAAATCAATGAAAGCCCTACAGGACTCCGCCACCAAGGAGATGAACCGCTTGAAGGAGGAGAACTCGATCTTAAGAGATCAGAAGAAAGCTGCCGATGAGAAGAATCAACGCCATCATGAAGCGTACAAGCTCCTCCAACAAGAACGGGACTCCTTGGCGGATACCCTCTGGCAAGCTGAGGCTAGCATCTTCAGTAAGTGATTCTCCGTCTTGGATTTCTGTAGTCTAGATACTCTGAATTTTTGAACTCATATGCTCCTTGTCGGAATTTGCAGCTCCTATGGGTTTAACTCGGTCACCTCCTCCAGCAAAGGAATGCATGGTTCTTGCCGGCAACTTCATCAACACCGCCATCGCACAAGCCAAAGAGATTGCCAAGCCCCTCCAGATCAACATCAAGGCATCGAACTCTATGGCGAAGTTTTCGGAGATCCTGCGCCGAGCCCCCGAGCGTATCACAAGCTGGAAAGCTTCATGTGAACAGGCCGGTGCAAGGATGGCGTTGTCCATGGTTAAGGCACACTACGAGGATGCCGACATCGACACGGTAACCTCTGGCATTCCCGACGTAGATGACGATGGAAAGGAGATAAACCATCAGTCCATATTGCCGTCACTCGCGGGTTATGACACCAGAGTTGCCGAGTTAGTCGACGTCAACGTCTTCGTGCCGATGAATACCATCGATGGCGGCAACCAAAGCTCCTCCGAGTCTCTTCACACTGCCAACTTCGAGGGTGATTCTCCTGCTGCCGATGACGCTGCTTCCAAGTCGCCCGCGCCAAAGGAATGAAAAACAACTTGTAATATTTGTTTCATCTTTGATGCATATGCGGAAAAAACTATGTATTAACTTAAGGCGGAAAACAATGATGTATGTCCTGCTACTGAAGAACTAGTTTCCAGCATGTATATATTTTTTAAGCAAGTGCTGGCTTATCCATTACTTTGGTTCTTATGCTTGATTTTTCGTGAGTCGGAAGACTCGTTGTCGGAACCATGCGCTCAGGCGATGATGCCCAATGGCACCGTCAATAACCTAAGCACAAAATTGCCGACAATAAGTGCCGAAAGTTACTACTCCAGAATCCACATAAAAACGACAAAGAACGTGTAGACCAGAAAACTTAAGCTAATGCCCGTAGGTGGAATTTTCACAAGTGCAATCGCAAAGCTTGTGCGTAAAGGTTGTATATGATCCAAAAATGAACACTAAAGGAGGTAAAAGACTCAGAAATATGAGTGAACCAGAGAGCTTTATTTCATTGATCATATAAAAGGTACACAATTAGATAAAAATGCTAAGTGTAAAAAGGACGTAGCTGTGCTATGTTCCATGGCCGATCAAGCTCCGGGTAATCATCATCCGGGTCACGTCGCTTACTCTTATGCTCCTTGTTGGGTCTATCCTTCAGTTCACAATTGTCAACGAGGTAGTAAGACCCATTGAGTAGCGCCTTACTTATGATGAACGGTCCTTCCCATGGCGGGGATAATTTGTGTGACTTCTTCTGCTTAAGTCGGAGCACCAAATCCCCCTCTTTAAACGAGCGATGCCGAGCGCGGTGACTATGGTAGCTATGTAGCTTCTGCTGGTAGATGGCGGATCTTTGGCATGCCGAAACACGCTCTTCCTCGAGAAGGTCCACATCTAGGCGTCTAGATTCTTCAGTGTCATCTTCGGCATAGGAGGCAACCCTTGGTGCATCGTGAAGTATGTCGGAAGGTAGGATGGCTTCTGCTTCATATACCATGAAATAAGGGGTGCAGCCGGTGGATCTGTTGGGTGTATTTCGTAAACTCCACAGCATAGATGACAATTCTTCCGCCCAGGCTCCAGCTGCTCTATGTAGCGGTGCCTCAAGACGTGGCTTGTTTCCCTGCAGAATTAATCCATTGGCTCGCTCAACCTGACCATTGGATTGTGGATGTGCCATAGATGCAAGGTCAAGTCGGATGCCCTTATCCCAACAATAATCCTCCACTTCTCCGAGTGACAAGTTGATGCCGTTGTCGGTGATAATGCTATGTGGGAGACCAAATCTCACCACTAGATCCCGGACAAACCCGAGGGCAGTTGCCCCATCAAGCTTTCTAATGGGTTTAGCTTCTATCCATTTAGTGAATTTATCAACTGCTACAAGCAGATGTGTAAACCCACATGGTGACGTTTGCAACGGTCCCACCATGTCTAGCCCCCAGACTGCAAACGGCCAAGTTATTGGTATTGTTCGCAATTCTTCAGCAGGAACATGTAGTTGTCGGGCATAATACTGGCATCCCATGCATGTCTCAACCAGCTTGTCGGCGTCCGCCTTCGCGGTCAGCCAGTAGAATCCTTGCCGAAAGGCTTTCGCGACCAACGATCGAGGAGCGGCGTGATGCCCGCAATCTCCGAGATGGATTTTGCGTAGGATTTCAATACCTTCTAGCTGGGAAACACACTTTAGGTATACACCAGTGGTGCTCCTTTTGTAGAGTTGTCCATTGATTATGGTATAACCCTTTGCTCGTCGTACTATTTGCCGTCTTTCGACCTCGTTGTCGGGAAAAGTTCCGTGTTCGAGATATTTCATGAATGGTTTTGTCCAAGCCGGAGGGACCTTTGCCAAAATGTGGACAAAAGAGTCAACTCTATCCAGGTTGTCGATGTCGACTCCCTTCACGGATGGTGTTCGTAGATACTCTAGGAAAAATCCCGGCGGAATTTGTTTGCGCCCTGATCCAAGCTTAGACAACAGATCAGCCGCCTCGTTTTGCTCCCTAGGTACATAATTGACTTCGTAGCCCAAGAAGCTCTTGGCTATCTCGTCCACTTCATCTCGATATGCCACCATCATAGGGTTCTGCGCATTCCAGGTGCCAGCCACCTGCTGGGCAACCAAGTCGGAATCTCCACAACAAACTATGCGCTTGATGCCAATATCCTTGGCTACGCATAATCCGTGAATGAGTGCTTCATACTCCGCCATGTTGTTCGTATCCTCGAAGTGGATCTGCAGAACGTAGTGTAGCTTGTCTCCTATTGGTGACTGTAGCAATACACCAGCCCCCGAGCCGTTGAGCAGCTTTGATCCGTCAAAGTGCATCACCCAGTACTCTGGTTCCGGCAACGAAGTAGCATCTGGCATCTCCGTACAATCCACGATAAAATCCGCCAAGGCTTGTGACTTGATAGCGCCGCGTCTCTTGTAGGTGATCTCGAAGGCGGCAAGTTCAATGCCCCACTTCGCGACCCTTCCCGTAGCGTCGCCGTTGTTGATAATGTCGGACAATGGCGTTTTTCTCACCACTATGATTGGGTGCTCCTGAAAGTAATGCCTCAGCTTCCGAGAAGTAAGGAATACTCCATAAGCTATCTTTTGGTAGTGCGGGTAACGCTGCTTCGACTCCGTCATGACCTCGCTCACATAGTAAACTGGTTGTTGAAATCGGTGCTCATAGCCTGGTTCCTTCCGCTCTACCACGACGATGATGCTGATTACCCGGTTGGTTTCGGCCATGTAGATTAACAGGGGCTCTCTAGGCTCGGGTGTTGCAAGGATGGACGCTGAGGAAAGAGTCTCCTTGAGATGCTTCAATGCTGCATCTGCTTCGTCCGTCCACGTGAATTTGTCCGCCTTCTTCAACAACTTGTATAGCGGCAGAGCCTTCTCTCCAAGTCGGCCGACGAACCGACTAACTGCTGCAACACAACCTGTTAGTCGTTGAATGTCCTTTAGGCATGTCGGACGGTTTATGTTTAAGATGGCCTTGATTTTCTCCTGGTTGACCTCGATTCCACGCCGGGAAACGATGAATCCCAACAATTTGCCGGCTGGAACCCCGAAGATGCACTTCTTAGGGTTAAGCATCATGTTGTATTTCCGGAGATTATCAAAGGTTTCTTTTAAGTTGGAGATTAAGTCATTGGACTTTTTAGACATCACCGCGATATCGTCCACATAGGCATGAACGTTCCGACCAATTTGATCGTGCAGACAACATTGCATTGTCCGCTGGTACATAGCACCTGCGTTTTTCAGCCCAAAGGGCATCATAGCATAGCAAAACGTGCCGTATGGAGTAGTGAATGAAGTGGCCAATTGGTCCGACTTCCTCATCTTGATCTGGTGGTATCCTGAGTTTGCATCGAGAAAACACAAAAGTTCCGAGCCAACTGTCGAGTCAATGACTTGGTCAATGCGAGGCAAAGCAAACGGATCTTTGGGGCATGCTTTGTTCAAGCCGGTGTAATCAACGCACGTTCTTAATTCTTTGGTTCCATTTTTGGGGACAAGTACAGGATTTGCTACCCATAGGGTGTGAAGGACTTCTCGGATAAATCTAGCCTTAAGTAACCTAGCTATCTCTTTGCCAATGGCACGTCTCTTCTCGTCTTCGAAGCGTCGTAGAGGTTGTTTCACTGGTTTGCATTTTGGATCAATGTTTAAGCTGTGCTCGGCAAGTTCCCTAGGTACACCTTTCATGTCGGCAGGTTGCCAGGCAAAGATGTCCCTGTTCTCACGGAGGAACTCGACGAGCGCGCTTTCCTATTTGGGATCCAGGTTCGTCCCAATGGCGGTGGTGTTGGAGGCATCGCCTACCACAAATTCCACCGGCTTGGTCTTGATGGCGGCCTTGAGTGCAGGAGCGGAGTCGGGATCTGCTTCTTTGATGCGGGCATATCTGAGTCATCGACCTTGCTCTGGATCTCTTTGAATTCTTCGCTGTAGAGGACAACTTCCCTGAAGGCTGCTTCATTAATCTCGCAGTCCCTTGCCTTGGTAAAGCTTCCCGATACGGTGATGACACTGTCTGGTCCGGGTATCTTGAGTTTGTTGTAGACGAAGCATGGCTTGGCCATGAAGGTGTGGAATATGTCACAGCCGAATATGACGTGGTACACGCTCTTGAAGGGGACCACCTCAAAGGTCATGCACTCTTGGCGGTAATTATTAACATCGACAAAGGCAACCTGAAGTGTGATGCACCCAAGGGACCGAGCCTCCCGACCAGGAACTACGTCGTGGAAGATGGTGTTGGTCCGCCTTAGGTTTGCCTCCGTCAAGTTCATCTTCTGCAGTGTATCCAGGTACATGATGTTGATGTTGCTTCCACTGTCCACCATACATTTGGTGAACTCCACGCCGTCAATCAAGGGGTTGATGACCATGGCGTATTGGTTCTCCGTAGGGATGAGGTCTGGGTGATCCTTCCCGTCCCAAGTAATTGGAACTTCCGACCAGCGCAGGTATTGGGGAACTGGGGGTAGAGTGGCCATCAGTATCCTCAGAGAGGTGTTCTGTTTTCGGATGGTGGGGGTGCCAAGGAAAGTGTGGTAGACTGGCGCCTCCTTCACGAAGGGGTTCTTGCCCTTGTCGTCTCTCTTGGCGGCGTGCTTGGGGTCAACATCCTCGTCCATGTCACTTGAATTCTTGGACTCCTCCTCCTTCTTCTTCCCCTTGCCTCGCGCTCTGTTCTTCCGACTTTGCTTGTAGCCGGACTCCGGGTCCTCCTTGAGGTCGTTGACGAACTTGTAGTGTCGATTGGTATGGGTGGCTTTGCCATTGGCATCAAGGTGTACGAGGCACGGCATATCGCGATACTCTTCGTAGGTTTGGGGAACGCGGAGCAGTGCCAAGGTAGTTTCACTTCCTCGCTTCTGCCCACGACCATCTCCCCGTCCTCGGCCATGTTGTCCACCATCACCTCGTCCTGCAAAGGTCATGGCGACCATGTCGGGAGTTTGCTTTTCTTCTGGAGCGGTTTTCCGCTTTGTGCTGCTGTTCCTCCGAGCTTGAGTTGGAACGGACGTTGCCGGCAGAGAGCCACGAGCATCGTCGGCGGCAGCTGCGAACTCACTAGCCAACTGAATCATCTGGTTCAAGTCAAGCTGGTGATTGTCCTTCAAGCGCTTCAGCTTATGTCGGAGCAATGTGCCCCTTTCCAACCCATCAATGAAGGCGGCCATGGCGGTCTGGGCGTGCACTCCTGCGCAGGACGAGATAAAATGCGAGTATTGTGTAAAATGCGAGTATTGTGTAAAATGCAAGTCTAAGAATTCCTGAAATAAATACTAAAAATATGAATGTAAATAAATTTTGAAGTGACAAGATAAAATGCGAGTATTGTGTAAAAAGGTGTTTTGGAGTTTTTTGGTATAAGAGGACAATGCGTAAAGTAAACAAAATGGAATACAAAAAATAAGTATTGCGTATGTAAAAGAGATTTGAAACTTCGGTGGGGAAAATCGTTCTCAGGGATTAGCGGATACACCGCTAGCATTATAAAAGGCTAAGGTAAATATTATTATCATAAACATTCTCAACTATGTATGTGTGGGAAGAACTCCGTATTTGGACAATTAGGCAACAACCACTGCACAAATCATCCTCATAACCACAACATATAATAATCAACATCAATTGAATTACTGCGCTATTAAGGGACATAATCCTACAGGACGTATCCCATGGCATGGATAGTATTTCGTGAGTTTCCTTGATTCCCATGTTGATACGTAAGGGGTGCCAACAGCTTTATAGTCACTGTAAGTGCTAGCATGCCTCCGTCTACCAACAATTAGTTCCCTCCATCAAGTCCCCAGAAGAGGCAAATATTGAGAGGTCGACTTCTCCCAACATCAAGATGAAGACAATCTAACATATGGTCACAACGATGAATATCATAATAAACTTTATCTTATTTCAATCTCATACCAGGGTTTCTCCACCCCCCAAGAACTAATGATCTACTCATGCATGGAGGCAATCAACATCATGGCAAAAGTAATGGAATCTATCATAGATGAATAGTACTTGTATAAATCCACAACGAGTACGGAAATTACAACAAGATCTAGTCAAGATGTAGATGGTGGTGATGCAGCGATTGATGATGAAGATCGATGCCTTAGCCTCCTGGATCTGTGCAGGGTGAAGATGGATCCCCGGTGGATGAGTTCCCCCTCCATATGCCTTCCAGAGGTGAGGTTTCGACGATTTCTGGGTGTTCTGTATGTCGTATCCCTGATCTAGTTGCACGGGGTGAAACTATTTGAGGAGGCGGTGTTGGCGCCAACTATACGGCGGAAACTATATGGCCGAAATATTTCTTCATGCCGTATAGTTGGTCGTTAAACCTTCTGTATACTCCAATTGCTTTGGGTTTTCTTCTGGTGTTATTAATATTTCCCAATTAAGCAATTTACATTGTTTTTGGTTCCTTTTCACTACAATATAATTGGTCCAAGAATTGTGTCCATCGTATCCATCATTTGATCTGATCCTGGTGAAAATAAACATAAAAAGTGCGTGCGAATACCAATATCCTACCACTATAATGAAAAATAATAATCTAAAAAATGATGCAAATATTCACTCATCAGGTGACAATCTTGTTCTAATTGGGAGAGTCAAAGAGAGATGTTGGTGGATCGGTTGGGGTAGCGGAGGCGGTAGCAATTGTGGTGATGGCGGCCACTCCCACAATCTCTCCATCTTCATCATCACTCACATCCTCTTGAGTTTCTTCATATTCTTCACGAACCATCAACACTACTCTAGTGGTTCCTTCTTGTTTGGGAAGTTCTTGTTGTGGACTTTCTTGACGAAGTTCTTGTTTGGAGTAGGCTTGAACTTGAATATCAACACAAGCCTCCCTCCATGGTCTTCTATCTTCTCATATGGACACTCAACAACAAAGTGACTTGTTTCTTGACAATTGTAGCATGTTCTCAACTTGGATGAGTTGCTTGGGTGAGATTTTGAAGGATTGCCCTTTCCTTGGTTACTCCAAAAGGTCCTTGATGCTAGATCTAGATGCTCATGCAAGGCACACTTTATCTCTTCGGCATCACCTCCTATCACCTCTAAGCCATCATCTTCTTCCTCATAGACTTGGGCCTTGGACTTCAAATCAAGAGTAGGGGAATCCATTCTTCGAGAACAAGCAAGAGCATCATTGGCAGTCATGTTGATGATTCCAAGAGACACAAACTCACTTAGCACTTCATTTGAGGACATGGCATAGAAATCCGCTCTTGAGCGAATATTGTTGGTGAAGTCTCTTTTAAAGGGCAAGGTGGCTTGCATGAACTTGCACTTGATCCACTTTTCATCCACATCCTTGCTCCTATGGTCAATCATTCTAATAAAGAGAGTCGTGACCATTCGATATAGCTCTTCGGGAGTCTCATCTTCTTTTCCAACAAAGTCATTGGCTTCATAATGAATTTCTTTGAACTTGGAGCTTCGGATGCTCTTATTGCCAAGATAGACCGGCTCAAGGGAATTCCAAGCCTCCTTGGTGGTATGATAGGAGAGAATGTGAGTCATTTTATCATGGGTCAAGGCATCTTGGAGAATGGCCAAGACAGTGGCGTTGAGTTGATAGTTGATCTCTTCCATGGGCATCATGCTGTAGGGATCACGTGGGTTGAATCCATACTCCATAACCTTCCAAAGATGAACATTTGAACTTTGAAATCGAGAACGCATAAGATATTGCCAATTGGCAAAATTAGATTCATAAAGCTTAGGAGGAGGACCATGATGGTTGATATGGGGTATAGGAAGGGAGCATTATTGTAACTAGGAGGTGGTGGCACACTTCCATGAGGTTTATCATTTTCCTTGTGCCTACCCTTACCAGCGGAAGCACCCTTGTGGGACTCATCCGTCGGTTTTTCACCATTTGATGAACCATCATGGGTATCGGCAACAACAGTATTTTATACCAAGATATAACTCAAATATGGCTCTCATCTCTTCCCTAACTGTATTCATGGAATCAGTAAGTTCTTTATTAGATATGGGAGAGTTTTCTTTAGGAGATTCAGCCCCCTTAAGCTCGCCGCTCATACTTCTCTTAGGCGGTTAAGCCAAAGTAAGAGCCGAGGCGCTGCTCAATTGAAAGATCGGTATAAGCTACTAGAGGGGGGTGGGTGAAAAGGCGCTTCTCAATTTTTATTTCCTTTTTCAATTTTAGGCTTGACACAAAGTAAGTTCTCTAGATATGCAACTAAGTGGTAGAACCTATATGACAAGTGATGGCTCAGATATGTAGAGCTCGTTGGGAACCCCAAGAGGAAGGTATGATGAGCACAGCAACAAGTTTCCCTCAGTTATGAAACCAAGGTTATCAAACCAGTAGGAGTAAGGAAACAACTCCAAGGTGTTGCTAACAACTTGGAACCTGCACAACACAACCACAATACTTTGCCCCAACTTACGGTGAGGTTGTCAATCTCACCGGTTTGATGAAAACAAAGGATTAAACATATAGTGTGGAAGATAGTGATTTGCTTGTAGAAATTAAATAGTAAATGGTAAACCGTAGATGGTATATCAATGATAAAGGAATGGACCGGGGTCCATAATTCACTAGAGGTGTTCTCCATAAGATAAATAGCATGTTGGTGAACAAATTACAGTGGGGCAATTAACAGATTGAGAAAGCATAACAATGCATACACTAGACATCTTGAATCCTACGAGATTTGTTTGGGCATTAAAACATAATACATAGTCTGTAATCCAACTGTATCTATGACTAATAATCCACCTTCAGGTTATCATACGAACCCCTTCCAGTATTAAGTTGCAAGCAACAGATAATTGCATTAAGCAATGTGTGTAAAGTAAACAATACAATTGCCCTTGGGAAAAGGATTGCTGTTTTCTCCCTAGTAGAAACAACACATCTGCAACCTTAGAGATTTCTGTCACTTCCCCAGATTACTAGAGAAATGAACCTACTATCGAGCATAAATACTCCCTCTTGGAGTTGCAAGCATATACTTGGACAAAGCATCTACGAACAACGGAGATCATGCAAGATCACAAATAACATAGACATGATAGAATCAATAATCAATCTGACATAGTATCTCAATATCCATCGGATCCCAGCAAACACAACATGTATTATTACAAATAGATGATCTTGATCATGAATGGAGCTCATAAGATCTAAACATGATAGCACAAAGGAGGAGAAACAACCATCTAGCTACTGTATGGACCCATAGTCCAAGGGTGAACTACTCACACATCACTCCGGAGGCTGGAATGGTGATGAAGAAGGCCTCCGGGATGATCTCTCCCCTCTGGCAGGGTGCTGGGAAGAGCTTCAGACCCTCCTATCTAGGGACGATGGTGGCGGTGGCTACAGACTGTTCCGTGGAGATTTGATCGGGTACTTAGGGTTTCTGCATCGGGGTGCTTTTATAGGCGAAGGGGCAAGGTCGGTGGGCGCCCGAGGGGCCCACACTTAGGGCTGGCATGCCTCCTGGCCACGCCACCCTATGGTGTGGCCACCTCCTGGCACCACTTCGGCTGCCCTCCGGATTCCGTGTTCCTTCTGGTAAAATATTGAATTTGGCTTTTGTCCCGTCCAATTTCGAGAATATTTACTTACTAGCTTTTCTGAAACCAAAAATAGCACAAAACAGGCAACTGACACTGCGGCATCTTGTCAATAGGTTAGTTTCGGAAAATGTATAAAAATACCTCAAAGTGTAGAAAAAACATAAGAAAGTTGATATAAAACAAGCATGGAGCATAAAAAATTATAGATACGTTTACGACGTATCAAGCATCCCCAAGCTTAACTCCTGCTCGTCCTTGAGTAGGTAAGTGATAAAAAGAATAATTTTTGAGGTGACATGCTATCACAATTTTGATCAAGGTATTGTAAAGCATTGATAGATGGGATGAAAGTACTCTAAACATGAGCATGAAAGATGTAGTTCTAACAATAAGACATAGAAACTATGTTGTAACATGAAAGGGTACAGACAAAGATCATGAAGACAATGCATTGAGAGACGTTTGTTTGTTTCACATATAAAAAACATAGCAAGAGTGGTATTCAGCTTGTCCTTCATGGTATAGCAAAACATAAATGCATAGGACACCTTCAAAGTTCATAAGGGTGACTAGATACAAATAATTTAAGAACAAGCAATATCAACATTATGAATCAATCAATAAGTTCTGGGACCATGCACATTAAACTAAGAATGACAACTATGCTATCTTAATTGGTGCATAAAGATAGAAGATGGAGACTCAACATAAAAGTAAAAGAAAGGCCCTTCACAGAGGGAAGCAGGGATTTCAAGTTTCATAAAGAGCTTCCAAAAATTATGGTACTTATTAGCTTTTAGCTCTCATTTCCCCTATCATAAGCATCTTGAAGTGATTAAGGTTAAAGTGAAACAAATATGAAGTATATGCTTGACAGATCATAAGTTGGCAATCTCATGTCCCTTGAGTACGAGGGCCGTTCCTCATGCTACTCAATTTTAGTCACAAGCAAGTTCTTGTCATTGTAAGTATATGTGTATCATAGAGAACTGCCAACGGGGTACCCCTTGCCCCATGACACATGAGCTATCCCATATCAAAATGACAAGGCAACAGACAATGAGCATCTCAGCGATCTTTTTATTTACCATGAGCATGGTGCTTTTTCTCTCTCTTTTTTTCTATATATTTTTTCTGAAGATGCTTCATAGATTGCTCACTATGGTTATGATGAAAGTTTCCACCATAATTAGGCATGGCTTAGGCTAGCCGCCCAGGCGTTTCTCTAACACATATATAATACTCCATGAACTTACAAGCTCCCCTTTTATTTCACACCGCCGACATCCATAAACAAAAGATCATGATATAAACTGGATAATATTTACAAGTGTTGAAAGCTACCCCATGACAACATGGTTATACTAATTCCCAACTTATAAGTGTAAGCATATAAACAACATAGATGACACAATGGTTCAAATTTATTATGTGCAAGAAAGTAAAGTGTGCCATCAAGTTTGTGAGAGCTTTAATCACTAATTTTCACATAACAAGTTTAATTTGGAAGATAGGTAAAAACATGAATATACTTGGAATGGTGTAACACACCATGCATAGGATTTATAGTGGACTCTTTGGAATAACTTGGTTTCTTGGGAGTTGGATGCACGAGTAGAGCTCATACTTAGTACAAGTGGAGGCTAGCAAAAGACTGGGAGCGACCAACTAAGAGAGCAATAATGGCCATAATCATGCAAAGAGAGAAAACATTATCAATTAAAGAATACGGTGGTATCACAAGTCAAAAAATAAATGATCATAGAGGCTAAGGTGACTGGTTCATCGTATTAACATGGTGTAAGCATGTGCCAAGTTAACCCAAACAAAGCATCAAAGGAGAATACCACAATATTATGCTTTTGTGCTAAAACAACGCATGATTCTTTTAAGGCACATTGAGCAATCTCAATTGTTTGGAACAAGTTATGCTACATCAATAATCACTAAGCATAAGGTCAAAGCAACATCTAGCATGACATGATAAAGTCTAAGCCATAGTCAAAACAAGCTCCCTTTTGTACCACTATAAGCATGAAACTTGCTACTCTGTTCCAACACCAATCAACTTATTTGAAACAAAATACGAATGCGGGGGTCCAACTAATTTATCAGCAAACCAAAAAAAAACTAAAGACAAAAACAAAGACGCTCCAAGAACAACACAAAAGTGCATGAAGCAATAAAAATGAAGTGTCTAGAAAGAGACCTGAGATTTTTATTGATGAAGAAGGGGATGCCTTGGGCATCCCCAAGTTTTGACGCTTGTACCTCTTGAATATTTATTGGGGTGACACGGGTGGCATCCCCAAGCTTAAGCTTTTGTCCATTCTTCATCTCATCACATCATTCTTCCCCTACACTTAAAAATTTCCTTCATACAAAACTTCACACAATCTTCATTAGGAACATTAGTGTATTCAAAATAATAAGCCTTTGGGTTTAGTTTCAACACAAGTAAAACTTTCATTAAACACAAGATACTGTATCAATTCCTTTTAAAAGCTCAAGTGATCAAAGAGAACTCAAAAAGAAACCCGTAAGAGGCAAATGCAAATAATGACAGAAATCTGTCAAAACAGACTAGCAGGTAAAAACCGATTTTTTCAAAGACCTTCTGTTGCTCAAATCAAAAAGTGTTAAACTAACGAAAGTTAGATAATAACCTGGGTCATATGATCAGAAAATTACAGCTCAATCTGACGTACTGGGATTTTTCACGAATTTTTATAGTGAATCACAGAAATCTGTTTCGGGACAACAACTTCTCCAAATCTTACTTCTCTCTCATTAGAGGTTATTCTTGGCACAAAAACCACACAAAAAGGATAAGGAGAGGTTATTACGGAGACAATAACTTCCAAGACTCAACAAAATAAAACTTACTGAAATAAATATAAATTGGGTTATCTCCTAATAGTACTTTTCTTTAATGCCTTTTAGCTAGGCTTTATAGTTTGAGAAGATGCTCACATAAGAAATATGAATTGAAGTAAAAGAGAGCATCAAGAAGCAAATTCAAAACACATTTAAGTCTAACCCACTTCCTATGCATATGAATCTTATATGCAAATAAATTCTCAAAGAACAAAGTGACAGGCATAGGAAGATAAAACAAGAGTAACTTCAAAACTTTTAGCACATAGAGAGGTGTTTCAGTACCATGAAAACTTCTACAACCATATTTTCCTCTCTCATAATAATTTTCAGTAGCCTCATGAATAAACTCAACAATATAACTATCACATAAATCATGCTTTTCATGATCTACAAACATATAATTTTTATCAAGCTAAAAAATAGTGGGATTAAAACCTTCAAACCCACTTTTAACAATTTTATAACAAGATGACTGATCATTCTCAAGAGTTATGTGATGACCCACAAGTATATGGGATGTATTGTAGTATATTCGATAAATAGGAGTGTCGATCCCAACGAGGAGCAGAAGGTGTTGAACAGTGGTATGGAGCGGGATATCCCTGTGAATACTTAGCAAACGGATTTTTAGTGGTTTTATGATAAGGCAACAAAACAAAAAGCAAGTAATAAAGACAACAAACAAACGGAGCAAGTGGCCCAATCCTTTCTTAGCAAAGGACAAGACGGTGGAAATACCTATAAGGACTAAGCGTTCCTTTGTCACCTGTTCATAATGCATTCATAATCATAGTTTCTACCTGACTTTCTTCCTTTGTCATTCTCCCAAGACTCAGTGTTATCTTGAATATGGTCTAAGAGATCCCATTTATCTTCTTCCTTCATACGTGTGAATGATCCAGCACAAGAAGCATCTAGTAAATCTTTATCATGAAGAGAAAGCCTAGCAAAAAATTTATTGAGAATAATATTGTTAGGGAGTTCATGAATAGGACATTTAAGCATTAGTAACTTCAATCTCCCCCAAGCTTGAGCTGTACTTTCTCCATCAAGAGGAAAAAAGTTATATATAAGATTTCTTATAAATCTCACTGGGAGGATAAAATTTAGAGTAAAAGAGAGATGCCATCTCCTCCCATTCCATTGATTGTCCATTCTTCAGCAGCTTATACCATTCTTCAGCTCTCCCTTTCAAGGATATGGAGAGTAACTTCTTCTTCACCTATTCAGTTGTGATACCTGCACACTTAAACAACCCGCCTAATTCATGGATAAAAAGCAAGTGATCACCAGGATGGATAGTTCCATCCCCAAAATAATAATTATCCATAACACGATTAACAATACTTGTAGGTATCTTAAAAGGATCTATCTCAACAGGAGGTGGTTCATCTACTACCCTAGCAGTGGTAGTAGTTTTCACAAACAAAAAACCAAGTGGGTTATCCATATTGGAAACAAAGTAACAAGCAGTAACAAAAGAAATACTCATAGTAAAAGTTTCCTTTACCAGTTCCACTCTTCAATAGCGCTTCACTCCCCGGCAACGGTGCCAGAAAACAGTCTTGATGACCCACAAGTATAGGGGGTGTATCGTAATACTTTTGATAAATAGGAGTGTCGATCCCAACGAGGAGCAGAAGGTGTTGAACGGTGGTATGGAGCGGGATATCCCTGTGAATACTTAGCAAACAGATTTTGAGTGGTTTTCTGATAAGGCAACAAAACAAAGAGCAAGTAATAAAGACAACGAACAAACGGAGCAAGTGGCCCAATCCTTTCTTAGAAAAGGACAAGCCAGTGGAAATACTTATAAGGAGTAAACATTCTCGAGGACACATGGGAATTCTGCCAAGTGCTTTCGCTTCAAATAGCTAAGTACTCTTCGTTGGTGTTGTAAGTGTTGTGTGGGTGAACCTGTGCTAATGTACCGACCTTACTTGGACTAATACATACTTGTGATTAAACCCCCTACAAACACCTGGAACTATAGGAAAGTAATTAAGATATAAATCTAACCACAGCCTTAAACTCTGAGATCCTACACTCCCTTGTGCAAAGGTGTCCTAACAGGGGTTCAGGTTTCTGTCACTCCGGCAACCCCACGATTAGTAGCCAAATACACAATGCATTCCCCTAGGCCCATAAATGGTGAAGTATCATGTAGTCGACGTTAACATGACACCACTAGAAGAATAGCACCACAACTTAAATACTAAACCATTGAATAATAACTCATCACAGATTCACTACTAACAACATGACTTCTCCCATGTCCTCAAGAACACAACGAACTACTCACAAGACATCATATGGATCAAGATAAAAGATTATATGGTAATGGATAACAACCTGAACATAAACAATAATCCAATGCTTCCACTCACAAGCATCAACTACAATAGTAATCGACACCGGGAAAGTTTCCCCTAAGAACTAAAGCAACATACAACACAATTGTTATAGCGGGACGGAGTGGCGATGATGGTGCTGGTGGATATGATGGTGTGGATGATGGTGATGATGATCCCGATGAAGCCTAGCTTGATGACGGTGTTGATGGCGACGATCTCCCCTCTCCGGGAAGGAATTTCCCCGGCAGAAATCTGTCTGCCGGAGAGATCTTTCTCTCTCGGTGTTTTCCGCCCCCCAAAGGCGGCGAAAATATATCTGTGGTCGCTCCCTTATGCTTAGGGTTCTGTAGGGAAGATATAGGCGAAGGGGCGGAGTCGGAGGCCAGGCAGGTGGGCCACACCTGCCCTAGGCGCGGGGTCAGGTGGGCCCGCGCCTAGGGGGTTTGGGCCCCTGCGGCCCCTCTTCGCTCCTCCTTCTGGCTTCCCTTGTCTTCTGGTAAAATAATATGTTTCCATATTTTTCTGGTAGTTTTCTGATCTTCGCGAAATTGCACCGAAACGCCTTCTTTTCCATCAGAATCCAGACTCCGGCAGTCCATCCTCCAAGAATCATCCAACATGCATAAACAGATGAAAAGCCATAAGTAATACCTCATAATAAGACACATATCAATGAATATAGGTAAATTATGATATAGAATGGTGATGCAAATTGGGCGTATCAGTATGGGGTTCCAAGATAAAGTTAAAACCCCTCCAATATCATTTTTAATAATAGTACAATTAATATTATCAACCAATATAGGACCATCATCTAGGGCTTTATCATAAACATTTTCTAAGCAAAACTCTTTAGTACCATGCATTTCGAAGATAGGCACAAATAAAGGATTATCATAGATAACAACATAATTATTATCACAAGTTTTACCCATAGTATATATTTCAAAAGAATCCGCAGGAACATAACATTCATCCTCCTTTGGTAAGCATGGGGGACAATCAAATAATGTAAGGGATAAAGAGTTACTCTCATTAGAAGGTAGGCATGGGTAGCTAATCCATTCTTCCTCCTTTTGTTCATCACTCTCCTCCTCTTTTTCATCTAATGAGCTTCCACTTTTAGCAATTTCTTCTTCCATAGGCTCATGCAAGACATTAGTCTCTTTCGTTGGTGGAAAGCATCTATTAAAATATTCAAGAATATAGCCATTTTGTTCCTTGTAATTATCAAAGCAAAATTTAAGTATATCATAAACCTCATATTTATAAGGTGGATCATCAGTATTTTCAAGCAAATTAGCAAGTTCGAATGCACCCTTCCAAGCAACAAATTCTTCAATTTGTTCCACATCATAAAAGTCATAATTTACCTTAACATAAGAAGATATGGTAACATTATCATTATACTCACATTGAAAAGGGAGGTGTTTATACCTCCTACAACAACAAGATTTATCAAAGCAATAAGTAACATTATAAGTAGAGCACACGTTTCTAGCAATTGTATGCAATTTATTAATCTGTTCCCATAAGTGTTTCCCTTTTTGTGACAAGCGGTGTTCCTCATAATAATATTTTTGTTCTTTCGTGAACCCACCTTGCCAATAAGATCTAGTTTCAAAGAAATCAACCACTGATAGAAAGAATGATAAAGCAAGACAATAACAGACCAACAAAAATACACTGATAGAAATAATGATAAAGCAAGACAATAATAGACCAACAAAAATAACAACTATAGTAGGACCTAATTTTATTTTTTATGTGTTTTTTTGATAAAAAGAAGCAAACCAAACAAAACTAAAGAAACAAAGCAAAAACGAAAACAAAGTAAAGAGATTGGTTGTGAGAGACTCCCCTTGCAAGAATATTCTTTCTCCCAGAAAAGTGATTGACTAGGAGGAAGAGATTGAAGTTGTCCTTATCTCCCCGGCAACGGTGCCAGAAAAGTGCTTGATGGCTCAGATATGTAGAGCTCATTGGGAACCCCAAGAGGAAGGTATGATGAGCACAACAGCAAGTTTCCCTCAATTATGAAACCAAGGTTATCGAACCAGTATGAGTAAGGAAACAACTCCAAGGTGTTGCTAACAACTTGGAACCTGCACAACACAACCACAATACTTTGCCCCAACTTATGGTGAGGTTGTCAATCTCACCGGTTTGCTGAAAACAAAGGATTAAACGTATAGTGTGGAAGATAGTGATTTGCTTGTAGAAACTAAATAGTAAACGGTAAACAGTAGATGGTATATCAATGATAAAGGAATACACCGGGGTCCATAGTTCACTAGAGGTGTTCTCCATAAGATAAATAGCATGTTGGGTGAACAAATTACAGCGGGGCAATTGACAGATTGAGAAAGCATAACAATGCATATACTAGACATCTTGACTCCTACGAGATTTGTTTGGGCATTACAAAATAATACATAGACCATAATCCAACTGCATCTATGACTAATAATCCACCTTCAGGTTATCATCCGAACCCCTTCCAGTATTAAGTTGCAAGCAACAGATAATTGCATTAAGCAATGTGTGTAAAGTAAACAATACAATTGCCCTTGGACAAAGGATTGTTGTTTTCTCCCTAGTAGCAACAACACATCTACAACCTTAGAGATTTCTGTCACTTCCCTAGATTACTAGAGGCATGAACCTACTATCGAGCATAAATACTCCCTCTTGGAGTTGCAAGCATCTACTTGGCCAAAGCATCTACGAACAACAAAGATCATGCAAAATCACAAATAACATAAACATGATAGAATCAATAATCAATCTGACATAGTATCTCAATATCCATCGGATCCCCGCAAACACAACATGTATTATTACAAATAGATGATCTTGATCATGAATGGAGCTCATAAGATCTAAACATGATAGCACAAAGGAGGAGAAACAACCATCTAGCTACTGTATGGACCCACAGTCCAAGGGTGAACTACTCACACATCACTCCGGAGGCTGGCATGGTGATGAAGAAGGCCTCCGGGATGATCTCTCCCCTCCAACAGGGTGCCGGGAAGAGCTCCAGACCCCCCGATCTAGGGACGATGGTGGTGGTGGGTACAGACTATTTCGTGGAGATTTGATCGGGTACTTAGGGTTTCTACATCTGGGTGCTTTTATAGGCGAAGGGGCAAAGTCGGTGGGCGCCCGAGGGGCCCACACCTAGGGCTGGTGTGCCTCCTGGCCATGCCACCCTATGGTGTGGCCGCCTCCTGGCCCCACTCCGGTTGCCCTCTGGACTCCGTGTTCCTTACGGTAAAATATTGACTTTGGCTTTTGTCCCGTCCAATTCCGAGAATATTTCCTTACTAGCTTTTCTGAAACCAAAAACAGCAAAAAACAGGCAACTGACACTGTGACATCTTGTCAATAGGTTAGTTCCAGAAAATGTATAAAATACCTCAAAGTGATAGTTGATATAAAACAACCATGGAGCATCAAAAATTATTGATACGTTTACGACGTATCAACAAGCAAGCAAGCAACAATAACAATAAGGAGAAAAGGATAGAAGTCACCAAGAGTTGACATGGAGATGTTATCCCAAAGTTCCTTCCTTTCGAGGGGAAGTACGTCTCCGTTGGAGAGGTGGGCGGTACTAAGAACACCAGCACCACGAAAGGTCTCACCCTATTCTCCCGTGCACACGCCTCACGATAAGCACATGGTCCACTATACGGTGGCCTTCAATGTGGTGACCTAAACCTTGTACAAATCCTTGGGGAACGTCTCCACTACTGAATTGGAGGCTACCAAGATGACCTCGAAGCTCTTACACACGAGGATGATCTATGGAGGGCGAATTCTTCAAGTTAGGGTTTCCTCAAACCCTAGGGCAACAAAAAATTACACAAATGGTGGGGAAACACAAATTCCCTTGGTGGAAAGCTAGGTCTAGGTCTCCTCCCTTGATCCCCCAAAGGGCATCAAGTTATACTGGCTAGGGAGGGAGAACTAGGAAGTTGAAGCTCATCAACAATGGAGGAGAGAGAGAGAGTAGAAGCTGTAGCCTGCCCTTGGAGAAGAAGGGGGTATAAACAGGTCCTCAAAATATAGCCGTTGCAGGTGACTTAACCTAGAGTCTCCGGCTTCCACCAGCCGGAAACTCCGGCTTCCACCAGCCGGAAACTCCGGCTGAGCCAGAAACTCCAGCCGAACCGGTGGAGACTCTGAGGCGATGACAGGGGCTTGACATAGCTAGACCTTGTGAGCGAGGCAGAGACTCCAAAAGAAGATCAGCCGGAAACTCCGGAGTAGTCGGAATCTCTGAATCCAGGCGTGGAAACTCCGAGCCACTTCCAAGGGCTAGCAGCATGCTGGCCTGATGGAGCACGCCGGAGTTTCTTACATGGTGGAGTCGGAAACTCCGAAAGCGGCGGCAACTCCAGCTCAGGGGCCAGAAATTTTGAACTGACGCCAGGAACTAGCAGCACTATGTGAGAAAATCTTCGCTGGAACTCTCCTTTTACTACTGCAAAAATACTAACAAGTGTAATGACATGAACACACCTGAAACCAATTAGCACACGTGAAAGATCACAGATGCTGCCTAGAGGGGCAGGGGTGAATAGGCGGTTAAATTTTTTTATGAGATGAGCTTAATAAGGGCAGAATAAAACTAGCATTTTCTTTTTTCAAGCACAAATCCTATATATACTAAGGTTCACCTATGTGCACCAACAACTTATGCTAAGCAAGACAAGCAACGAAGTGATAGCAATAAATAATACTTCAAGCACGAAGGCTATCACAATGTAAAGTGCATAAGTAAAAAGCTTGGGTATAGAGATAACCGAGGCACGCGGGGACGACGATATTTTACCGAGTTCCTTCCTACACGGAAGTGCGTCTCGTTAGAGGGGTGGGCGGTACTATGCCCACCAATGCCACAAGAGGCCTATAACACCCTCGCCTGATAAGTCTGAGTTCATGTGTATAGTGCCAATCCCTAGATCGGTTCACTCGCACACACACATTACAGATGAATACCAAATAATTTAACAGTGCATCATAAATAACGAATTGATCCAGAATTTTCAATTATTACAATAAATCTTAGCACGCAGGCTAGATCAAATAGTTCAATAGCAAACAGAAGCTTAAATATATAGTAGACTCCATCTTCAATTGCCCACAAGCAAACAAATGTTGAGTGGAGTACCGCGACCTATTCGATCACTCGGAATCAGAATAACAACCCGCAACATAAAAGTAGCATCCCCGAAGGGTCAATACATGGAATGTATGGCAAGTAGAGCTATTAAAGGAGACAATAGAACTAGCATCTACATGCATATTTGGCAAGTGGAGTTGTGGCTAGCTTGCATTTGCAAATACCTTTGTCCTACTTTCATAAATAGTTTTTTCTTTTTTTGAAAAGATCCCAATTAAGTTAACCCATCAACATTAAATCAATTAGGAAATTGGAATGAGCGAGAAACATGTCATGAACTCAATATCAAGCAACTTAGATGTCCATAACCGGGAACACGGCTAATCGATTAGATTATACACCCTGCAGGGGTTAGTACACTTTACCCATGTGACTTGGCCAGCCCAGCTCGTACCACCAGTCTCATATTGGGTGATGATAGGGAGAAGTCCAAGAAGGGACCGTTCGGGAAGTAGCTCCCCAAACCCGACACGCACCGTACCAACCTACCAAAATTCTACATCTCTGGATACGTGGGTTCGAGTTACCACAACCTATTGAGTCCAACCAACCGCCCATTTCACTATTGTCACATGGTTGTACACGTAAGCTACCAAATAAAGAAGCCAATTATTTTCTCTTGATACCTGGGTGCCTTTCCGCAATGAAACCACCAAAAATTATCAATCCCATCACACCTAGGAGATTCATTGATTAAGTTGTTTTAGTTTTCTCAAAACAACTCTAACAGCAATAGCTATCACATGATGTAACCCAACCCTCATCTATCACAGCATGGGTAAGCACATCTAGACATACGATGGTTCATGTACAAGGAATTCCTACCAAGGTGTATAGGATTTAGCATAACGATAGTACTTTTCTACACATGCAACTACAAAATACACTACACATGCATATAAAATAGTAGGACAATGGTATGATCAAAATAGAATCTACTTGCCTTGGTTGCAGCTGAAGTCGTTCAAGCACTCATTGCAATCACACACGTTGCACTCCTCGTAATCTATAGACAAACAATTGCATACAACATAAACAATAACACTAGAGATCAAACAAATGCAACAAATGCATGCATGGAAATTTAATAAGTCACAATAGTTGTTATTTTAGTTCTCTAAACAATACTGAAGTATATGATGCATGCAAGAGATCAGTTAATGCAATGGGGTATTTATTATTAATAATTACTTGCTAATATAGGGGTTTTAATAGTTCTGTTGCAACACCTATTCTAACTGTCGAATTAAATTTGGTTCTGAGGTTTACTGGATAGAGGACGTTAATACGAACCAGTAGGCGTTGGATTCACCCTAATCGGAGTTATAGATCTTTTTGTATGATTTAAATATTGTTTAATGGGTTTTAAATAATTTAAATAGTTTCTGTTGCCTAAAAATCAAACTAAAATTAGATCTGTAATCTCCACGGGATTGTGATTTCAGGGACATATTATTTGTAATTTTCTGAGCGGTACTCGAATTACTATGATTTTAATACTCCAACTAAGCCATTAATCTATTTATTTAATTGCTGCAAAACCTTATAGTAAAGGTCTGAAACAATTGCGTATTGATGATCTACACAAAATTGTGAATCCATCGGTATATTATTTGTGATTTTTGAACCAGTACATATTTTACTATGAAATTATTAACCTAAAGGATCATTGAAACTAATTAAATTATTACAGTAAACACATACTATAAAGGTTGGATCTACTATCATATTAAAATTCTACACGTTTTTTTGAATCTATTGATACCTTATTTGCAATTTTTGGTGCAGTGGATTAATTTCTAAAATTTTTACAAGTTTCAACTATTTTCTGCTATTTCCAAATTTGCTAAACGAATTAATAGTGTGCAGTCAACGCGACTGGGCGGGTCAGCGCTGTCGTGGCTATGACGTGGCATGCCACGCGACAGGACGCGAGTGGGTGATACCCCTTCGTGGGTTCCTTCTAATCTGGCACGTTCACGTTAGATCGGATGGCCGGGACTATCTCTCTCTTACCAGGGCGTCGACGACGAGGTGACGGGGCGGTGGCTTCGGGCGGCGACGATGGCGAGGGGGTCCGGCGGTCCTGGCGGCAGAGGCGGGCACGACGGTGCTCAGCGGACGCAACGGTCTCGGGGGTGTCTTCAGATGCCTCCTGTGCTTCCTCTAGCGGCGGCAGGGAGCGGCTGGAGGCGGCGATGGCGCGCGGACTCCGGCGAGAAATCCAGCGGCGTTCGGCGAGCTGTAGATGGGGAAAGGTGGTCAGGGCGATTCGGTCAAGTGAGAGGGAGAGTTCAGAGGGAAAAAGGGGGTCGGGGAGACGGGAAACGCGAGTTGGGGAACGTCCTGTGAGCTCCGACGGCGGCGATCGGATCGATCTCGATCTGGGAATAGGGTTACTAAATTTTTGCAAAAACGGAAACAGGTGACAGAGGGGGGGTTTATATGGAGGGGGAAACGTGCAGAGAGGCAAAGGAACGGACAAATTCGACGCGGATTCGACGCGGATTTCACGCGGGTTCGTTCGGTGTCTGGATCGGGGATGAGTTCGGCGGGAGGAAGACGACTCGGTGGGCCCGCGTTGTCAGCGGCAGAGAGGAGGGATGCGGGCTGCGCGCTGCGGTGTTCGTTGGGTCGCTAGCGGGCTGCAGCTGTGCTGCGCGCTGCACGTGTGCGGGGGCTGGCAGTAGGTAGGGAGGCGCGCTAGGTGGGCTGGGCCGGGGTGGCTCACCGGGTAGGTTAGGTTTATTTTTTTATTTGTTTTTTTTATCTTTTTCTTATTCTATTTATTTGCATATCTTCTTCATACTAGCTCCAAATGAATTCAGTTCTGTTTCTAAATTTTCTAAAAACTATGGGATCAATATAAGATCCTTTTTGGCAATAGTTTGCCTATTTCAAAATAGTAATTTCATATTTCCATGTATGTATTTTTGTAGCAGCACTTCGGTAATGCCATTTAGGGTTTGAATGTAGTGTTTTGCATTTGAAATTTTTCATGAATGCAAAATGACATGTCAATGCAATGCAAATGATTTTTTTCTAGTCCCAATTTTTAAAAATTTGGGATGTGAGAAGGCATCACTATATTCTCCTGATGACGAGGTTCGATCTCGTCAATGCCCATTGTTATGAGCTTGGGTTTTGGAGAAGATTGGGATGCTGGAGATCGCGGAACGGTTAACAGACAAGCAACACGGGGACACGAGATTTACCCAGGTTCAGGCCCCCGGAGCGAAAACCCTACTCCTGCTTGTCTGCTCTTGATTACGGCGGAACCAAAAAGTACAGTGGTGCGCAGATGCAATCTGGCGTGGAGGTGTGTATGCGGTGAGAGGTGCCCTACTCGCCGTGCCCTCCTTGCCTGTATATAGATAGGCAGGTCCCAGGCATAGGTCGAGTCAGTTATAGATTAGGGTTTCCCTTTTGAATATTCTATCTACTCTAGTCTTGTCCTCCAAGGATCCGAAAGCGTCATGGGCTTGGGCCACCCGAAAATCTTCATAGGCCGCATGTGTTCTTGTGGGCCTTCCTTGGGCTGGACCAGGCATACTAATATCATGCACCCGTAGGGTATAACCATGTTAGTAGCCTCCGAGTGTTTAGTCGAATCGTAGATTCTGCTAAGGACTCTTCAATCTTTCGGGTGCAGTTGGTTCTGTTCGTAAGAGAAAAAAATGATTTTAGCTCGTAGGGATTGTTGATGCGTGTGCCTGACCCTCTTGACGGATCAGGGTCAGTTAACTGTCTTAGGAGAAAACAACACGATCTTCTTCAGACTCGAGTCCCTAGACTCGAATCTGGAACGGATGCTGGTGTAATTCGAGTCAGGACGCTGAGGTCTTATAAGAGTCGAATCCCAGTAGTTTTCGAGTGATGTACCCAACGCGTCTGTCAGTATTTTCATCATGCTTGACACGACTTTTTACTGGCAGAGCGCAGTCAGGTGCGTTACCAGGCCATCAGATGATATCTGCAGGTCTTATCTTTGTGTCGCAGACACAACATCCGAAATGTTATCACCGCAGAGGTGTTTCGGGTGGCCAAGGAGGATGCTTATCACTTAGCGTTGACTTGGGCAAAGTTGCCAGAAACGATTTTGTCGTGTTTGATCCGAAGGATCACAGTCGAATAATTCATAGGGTGCACGGCCAGCGCTCCCTATGGGAGTAGCCCCCGAGTGTTTGTTCGAGTTGTAGACTCGAGCAGAGACATTAGTTCAGTTAATTGAGCTCTAGGTCCGTAGGACACAATTTTTTTGGATGTTTGATCAATCCTCCCTATGGGAGTAGCCCCCGAGTCCTTAGTGGAGTCGTAGACTCGACGTAGGACTCGAAGAATCATCAGTGGTGTAGTACCTTAATCATGTCTTAGGTGCGCGGCCAGCGCTCCTGATAGGAGTAGCCCCCGAGTAGTTGCTCGAATCGTAATTCGAGTGAGTACATTTAGTTATGAGCCGAAGATTTCCAACCGTTACTAGCTTGGTTTTGATGATGTCAGTGCTGACGATCGGTGATCTCAACCATCTGCGGCGCCAGAGTTGACGTAACAGGACGAACGTGGGTCCCACTTTCTGACTTGGAGTTGACTAGTCATGCGCGTCATAGCGAAAATTACGGCATCTCCTTGATTTCCGTGCATAGTGGATGGCGTGCGGGCGACGGTTCACTGCTGTGTTGACACGTGGACGGTTGGATCCGACCCTAGCGTTAGGTCTTCTGGATGAACGATTCCCATTCGTCGTTTTCATCCTTATAACCGTGGGGAAAACAGTGGTTTGTTTTCACCCTTTGCTGCCTCCATTTTCACGAGCTCGTCCTCGTGCGCACTGGACGCTCTTCGATCTTTTCCCTCTTTGTTCTTGCGCGTGCACTGCCGCCGTCGACGCTCCACAATGGTGAAGTCGACGAAGGCCTCCGCTGGAGCGGGCTCGAGTGCTGCTGTCAGCGGCAAGAAGGTTGCCGCCCCTACACGCAACACTAATGGCAAGTGGAGGCGTTCCGACGTGCACGACACCGATCTGCGCAAGCTGCACGATGCGGGGTTAATCCCTCAAAACAAGGAGGACGTTAAGATCCATGGCGATGAGGTAATCCCTCGCCCACCCGTGGGTTTTCGGGTGATCTTCGTTGCCTTTATTCTTCATGGTTTGTCGCTTCCTGCCCATGAGTTCCTTCGTGGGCTCCTTTTCCTCTATGGGATTCATATTCATCATCTATCTCCCAATTCCCTTCTTAACATTGTGTGTTTCATCACGCTTTGCGAGTGCTGGCTCGGCATCGAGCCACACTTTGGTCTCTTCCGAAAACTCTATTCTGTGAAGAGGCAGTCCGGCTCCGACGGAGTCTATCCGCTCGGTGGCTGCATCATTTCTCTTCGTCCCTTTGTCCAGTTTTTCTCCCTCTCCATTTGCGAGTCCGTTCAGTATTGGCGTCGCAAGTGGTTTTACATCCACGATGTCATGCTGGGCGGCCAGCAATTTGGTCTTGCCCCCTTTGACTCTGACCAGAAGATCGTTCGAAAGAGATCGTGGAAAAAACCACATCTTGGAGGGCGAAGTGGCGGAGGTGGAGATGCTCTACCAGCGAGTGGAGGCTGTCCAACTGGTGCCAGGCAAGGAGGTCAACAGAGTCAACATCATCCGCATCTTCCTCAAGTGTCAGGTGCCGCCGCTCCAGGCCAGGGCGCATCCGATGTTTCTCTACGCTGGCCCTAGTGACCCTACCAGAGTGTCATCCATAGAATTACCTTTGGGTGATCTTGATAGGGCCCTCCATGCTCTGCTGAAGTACAAGGCTGGTAAGGACCTGCCGGGGGAGTCGCTTACCCCCCCTCTTAGCGCCAATAAAGGGGCCTCAAAGGTGAAGATTATTCGTGCGCTTTGCGCTTTGCTATGCATTTTTTGCTTGTTGTAGTTTCTCATGTCTTTGTTTTATTTGCTTGCAGCGCCTCTAGGTTACGGGGTCCATGCCCCCTCTACCTGAGAAATATAGGGAGGCACCAGGCAATTAGGAGGTAGACTCTGAGTCTGAGCTGCCGCTGGCGCAGTCGCCAACTCATGAAGCCCCCGAGGTGAGCGAGGGGCGGACCCAAAAGCGAGCACGGAGTCCGAGCGAATCTTCGGATGCCTCGAATCCACCGATGCCTAGGGACCCATCCTTCCTTGTGCGCCACAACGAGGACGGTGCTTGTTCCGCACCATTCCCGGCTGTGCCTCTGCAGGCAGTGGCGCCGCAGCCGCCAGCTAAGAATAAGAAGAAGGAGAAGGCGCCACTCGTGTTCAACTTGAGTGACATTGACTCGTAAGTACCGCCAGATGCCTTTTGTTCTGAATCTTGCATGCACAACTTTTCTTGTTGTCTTGATCAGTACTATTTATTGCAGCCACTCCTCGGAGGGTTCTCTTAGTGAGGGCGCTCAGGAGGCCGTAGGGGAGTCGAAGCTGAGAGATCCTTACTCTCAGATGGTGGCCGACTCTGAGGATGATGCCCCAAATCCCTCTCCGCCAGAGGCTCGGGTGGTCATTACTCAGAAGACCCCTGGTGGACCTTTGGAGTCTCCATCTGAGCATGTAAGTTGCTTTCTTTTTTCGTCCTGGGGGGAGCCCCCGAGCCCTTTTCGGGTTGTTCTATTGAATGTTTTGCTTTTTCCGGGGCGTATCCCCCGAGCACTTTTTCTGATGCTTTCTTGATTATTTTCTTCTTCTTCCTTTGACAGCCCTTCACGCGCAGCGCTAATCTGATCATCCAGCAGCATCTGGCGCTAGAGGCCAGCATGAAGCATCTGCAAGGTTCTAGATTTTTCTCATCTCTGTTCGTTTATCACACGAACGATGCTTGTGTCACTCATGTGCTTGTTGGTTTGTTTGTAGAAGAGAACAACGATGCCCTCTGTCGGCTGGATCCTCTCGACAAGAGCCTCGGTCGAGTGAAGAAGAAGGTTGCGGATGCTGCTGAGGCGAAGGAGCGTCTGGAGAAGGAGGTGGCCGCTGTTGCCGAGGCGCAAGAGCGCCTGCAGAAGGAGTCTGCGGATCGCAAGAAGGAGCTTGCTGCTACAGCTGCTGCTCGCGAGAAGGAGATGGCCGACAGGCTAATGGCTGCGGCCAAGGCGTTCTCCGGTAAGTGTCTTTCATGCGAATTGGTCCTTTGGATTTTCGACTACTTTTCTTCATGTCCTTATTCGACTCATGACTGTTATTCTTTGGTCCAGATGCCTCGGGCATTGCGTTTGATCACAGTGTCTTGGAGCACGTGAGCGCTCTGGATGATGCCACCGCAGCGGTCGAAGATCGTTGCGGCACTGCTGCTAGCTCCCTTGCTAAGGCCAAGGAGGTCCTCCGACATTTCTACAAGGAGATCGTTCCCAAGGGCACTGCCCTTGAGGATGTCGATTCTCTGGTGGATGCGCTGTCAGAGGATGCCCCTGCGGCCTACAAGCGCAAGCAGAAGGGCATAGGCGCCTCCATGGGTCTGTACATGGCCATGGCGTCCAGAGCGGATTTGGATCTTCAGCATGTCACCTCCTAGATGCCGACGGTACCAGGCGGCTTAGAGGTAGCCTTTGCTCTCTTCGCCTCTCGCTGTAAGCATTATGGTCCGAAGCTTATCGACCTGCTGGCAGACTATGCTGTGAAGCAGCAGGGGGAGGCCAAGAGTAGGCACTCTGGCTCCGAGGCCACTCCGGATGCGGGTGCTTAGGCTTCTCTGTTGTAGTTTTAGGATAGTGTATCCTCTTTTGTAATGTATGCTTTTGTTGATGAACAATCCTTCTTTTGTGCCACGCGGTGGTCATTAATATATATAAGTTGTTTTGTCGAGATATCTTCAGAGATGTTTTTGATGTTTATCTCCTGCCATGTTTTGCCTTCTAGGGTCCTTCAGGTGGTGCACCCGTTGGTACTTCAACTGCACCAGATCCACGGCCATCATTGTATGATGCGTCGCAGCTTATTTTCCTTCACGATCGCGTCCGTAGCTTGGAGAAGGAGATCCTTGGAGTCCGGGGCCATGCGAACATGTGGAAGTCGAAGACTGAGCGGGTTACCGCTAGAGAGGATTATCTGATGGGGGAGCTGTGGTAGTTGAGCGAATAACTGCAATGTAAGTATTCCTGAGCTGTTGCTCGTTTTTTGGTGCACCTTGTTTGCATGTCACCTTATCTTGAATGTTCTACAGTGTTAACCTTGTTACTTGGGAGGAGAAGGAACGCGTTGCGGTTCGGATCAACTATCTGACCCAACAGGACTTGGAAGTTGGCGGTTTCTTTTGGATGGATCGTGACTAAGCCACCGTCCTTGCGACGGTGCAGGATCGTGCGCATCAAGTCTCGCGGGTGCTGAAGCAGGCGAAGACTTCCATGTCATCGATTATGTACGTCATTTTTTTCTCTAGACGAGGCACCCTTAACTCTTTGGGGTTTGCTGGCAAAGTTTCGAGATGTGAGTCATGTGAGGGAGTTGGTGCGGCACCAGTTGGTTGCAAGCGTGAAGGCTGCCCTTTCACTTGTTCTAGCGATGGTTGCATCGCCCTGATGTTGACCTAGCGATGGTGGTGACTGGGCCGCCTCTTCGACCGGACGATAGCCTCTGGGACATGCGCCCGCACTAGGCGGCTGTTAGGCAGTATGCTGAAGAGATCGTGGATCTCTTTGAGCATCGGGCGCACGTGATCCTTCAGAATAGGTAGACCCTGTAAAAAGATAGATGTAAAACTTGTATATATTTCGAGTGGGCTTGTTGTGCCCTTTGTTGTAAAGATTATTTGTGTTAGCACGTGGTGCTTTGTTGTATGCATGTCCTTTTCATTAGCCTGGCGAGGTCAGCTACTCAGGTTTACATGCGTTATTCTCAGGCGACGAAGTCGTGAGGAGAGGCAGAGCCCCCGAGTGTATTGTAACATAAAGTAAATGCAAGGTAAAGAGATTTTTTGGATTGGGGACTTATCTTTTATTCATATTTTAATGAGGAGGTACATTGTTCGGCTGAGTAGCCTTATTGAAAGTAAAAGGATAGCTAGGGGTAGAAGCGTCACAATTGTGCAACGTTCCATGGGTTCGAGTATGCGACTCCTGACTTGACTTCCTTGAGGCGGTATAGGCGCCACCTAGGATAACTTCGGTGACAATGTAGGGTCCTTCCTAGGGTGACTCGAGCTTCTTCGGCCGCTCTTGCTTGAGTCGCAGGACTAGGTCTCCTTCGACGAAGGACCTTGGTCGCAGCCGTCGGCTGTGGTAGTTGCGGAGGCTCTGCTGGTAGACTGCTGAGCGAGCCACGACGATGTCGCGTGCCTCGTCGAGTGTGTCGACGGTGTCTTCGAGTGCGGGGCCGTAGATTTGGCTTCGCTGTAGGCGACGATCGGTGGGGCCTTGTGGCGTACTTCTGCAGTAGTAGTATGGCTTCGGCTCCGTGCACCATGAAGAATGGCTTGTAGCCAGTTGAGCTGTTTGGCGTTGTACGCAAGCTCCAGAGGACAGAGGGTAGCTCTTCTGCCCAGGCTCCCGCAACTCGTTCGAGTGGGCTGAGTAGGCGTTTCTTGATGCCACCGCCTACGAGACTATTGTCCTTTTCGACCTGCCCGTTGGTTTGCGGGTATGCCACAGAGGAGTATGATATGTTGATGACAAGGCCTTCGCAAAAGTCCTGGAATTCTTTGGAGATGAAGTTCGACCCGTTGTCCGTGATGATGTTGTGCGGCACGCCGAACCTGTAGACTATGAACTCGAAGAACTTGACGGCCGTTTTTCCCTTTTGGTTGGTGACAGGCATGGCTTCGATCCACTTGGTGAACTTGTCAACTGCGACCAGGAGGTAGATGTGGCCTCCTTTCGAAGATTTGGGCAGTTTGCCGATCATGTCGAGGCCCCACTGGGCAAAGGGCCAGGCCAAGGGTATGGGCCTGAGCTTCGACCCTGGTGCGTGTGGTTTGTCTACAAACCTTTGGTAGTCTTTGTACCATTGGACAATGTCCTTGGAGTCGTTCATGTCCGTTGGCCAGTAGAATCCAGCTCGTAAAGCTTTGGCGATGTAACACCCCTGTTTTAGTTAATCATTATTAGGGTTTTGTTTGTGCACTCATGAGCATCATCATTAAATTATGCATTGAATAAAATAATCAAAACCCTAAACCCTACTCTTTCCCTGTATTTGAAAGCAATTCAAATATTTTGAATATTTTGAAAACTATCAAAGTTTATGGAGCCCAAATGGACTAAAAGGGCCCCACATTATTTCAGGTATTTTATAAACTCTCTGGTATTTTTGAAAATGCTCAAAACAGTTTTGGATTTGAAAATACAAATAGAAAAACAAAAACAGAAAAGGAAAAAAGATTTAAAAAAAATAGCCAGGCGAGCTCCCTGGGCCGAGCCCAGCTTGCCTCCCTTCTCCTCTCTGCCGCCCACTCGCGTAGCAGCCAGCACCGCCGCGGCCCAGGAGAAGCCCACCCGGGCCCATACCACTTCAGCCTTCTTTCCGTTGTCGTCTTCGTCAACGACACGACGATGCCAAGCTGTTGCGTGTCGGCGCCCTCGCCGTCGATCGTCACCGCACCAATATACTCACCCCGCCGCCCCTAGAGCCGAAGATAAGGCCGTCGAGGTGTCCTGCTTCGGCCTCATCCCCTCTTTTCCCCCACCAGCACTCTCTCCCTTTCTTCCCACGAGGTCCCGAAAACCTAGCCGGCCAGGCGCCGCACGTCGTCGTCGCTCCCAGCCTACTCTGGCCGTTCCGAGGCCGCCTTTAGCTCCGCCTTGCAGCCCTGATTCTTCTGGTCAAAGGACGCATGCCCGGGAGCTCCCCGCTCACCGGAATCAACGTTTTCTCCCTGAGCCCGACGACCTCCGCCGCTCGATTCACCGCCGCTCTGGCCACCGCCTCGCCGTCAACACCAACCGCTTCGGGGTGAGCCTCTGGTGCTCAGGAACCCCTCCACTCATCCCCTCCCCTCTTGTCTCGTCTCGCCACCGTGGAGCTCTGAGCGCCGCCGCAGTTGTGCTCGTCGCCGGCGAGTTCCTCGACCAAATGGTCCAACGTTGCCAGGGTTAGGTCCCTCTCGGTGAGCTCGTTCGAACCTGCCGCTTCGCGCTTCTCGGTTCGCCGTCAACTGCCGTCCCGCGCCGCCGTCTGGCCGCTCCCCGGCGATGCCCGTGTGGCGTCCACGTGGTGCCTGCGTGGCCCTGGTCCCACCAGTCAGCCTCTAGGGCTAGCTCCTGCCCCGGTGAAGGAAACCCCTAACCCTTTTCGCGTGTGTGGCTGTTGAGGTGGCCTTGGGCCCATTGGTCAGTCACCTGGGCTAGCCCAACCTCTGTGTAAAAAGTATTTCCAATTTTATTTGAATTAATAAAAGGTTTAATAATTTCAGGAATTGTTTTAATATTGTAAAATCAATAACTTATTATTTATAAGTCAGAAAAATACAAATAATATATCAAAATGTTCAGAAAATGAAACCTAGCTATGTAAGCTATAATCATGCATTATTAAACAACTCAAATGACAAGTTTAATTAGAGAACTAATCAACCCCTCTCATATGATTCCGGAGTTTTCTCGAATTAGGGTTTGCGCCCCTCGGAACCCCGATTAAGTTGTCGAGCATGCTTTAGGGTTACATTTCAAAGCAAACTAACTTGTCATATAATCATCCTTGCTTGAGCATTGCATCGATGCCATTGTTGATCGTTTCCCTTTCTTTCCGATGTAAGATACTCTTGTGGTCCGTTAAGACAAACCATTTTGGAATGTCTAGGAGAAACAAACTCCAATACCTCATCATTTCTACGACCAGGTCAAAATGTTGTAATCCGCAGATCAAGAGGCATTAATTGTCTTCCATCTGTTCTACCTTGAAGTATCACACTCTTTCATACTAAGAGGTCGTGTTGAGTTTCATGACCCTTAATGCAGTGATGCTCTTACACATATTTACCCACCCTTCCTCGAGCTTTCGCACTCGAGAGTGATGCGTGTGCGTAATAATGTGGCTATCTGAGGTTCTTAGCAATTATTATTGCTTTGACTCTAAGGACGTTTGAGTCATTCTTAGCGTGATTGGTTAACCTTATCACCAAGCGAAGTTTGACTGTGCTACCAAGTCTGTTATCCAGGTGCACTCTCTTCGGTCAAAGAGTTAGGCTTGTGCTGAAGCTCTAACACTATTTCTTCTTGCCTTACCAAGCAAGTTTCCTCTCGAAATAAGTGATATATCGGTGGTTCGTGATATTCTGGACGTCTTTCTAGAAGTATCGCCTTGTTGCCACATGATCGCGTTGTCACGTTCTTGAGCAAGCAAGTTCTCTGAACTGCACCTTTCTCCAAGAACCCGTACTGGATACCCCTGAACTAGTTGGTTGAGCTTAAACAACAACTTGGAGAGTTGTAAGACAAAAGTTCTATCCAACCAGTTCCTTTCTTAAAGGGATGTCTAGTTTTGTTCGTGTTGAAGAAAGATAGTATTTCCTTCATGGACATGTTATCGTCCCCTATCTTTGATTTGATTTGGGTTATCGTCAAATCAAACTCAGTTCCAAGGACTATCTTGACGATGTTTCTTCTCGTGATGTTTCATTTGAGTACATCTTCATGTCCTTTGATCTGATCAATACTTTTGCCTTGTTCAAGCAACATGTGAGTTCATCTTTTTGGAGTGTCTTGATAAGGTTGTTGTTGAGCCCATCAATGACATCCTTATCTTCTCCATGCTAGATTTGATTCATATGGAACATTTGGCATTAATGTTGGAAAATTTTGAGAACCATCTTCGAGTCATCTCGAAGTATATGTTCTGGATGTTAGAAGTAACCTTCTCTAGTTCACGTGCAAATGTTGAAAGATGTCACCGTGGATTTGAGAAGAGTTATATCCGTCCCTCAAGGATATATGTGCGCTTATTGTTAGTACCTTATATGTATGCAGTTGTCTTTCGACAAGTTGTAAATACATGGGTCTATCAATTTAGCCCAGTCTTTTGGAGCTTTACACTATAGTCCCTATCTTGAGAATCTAGTAACTTTACCTTTGTGGTAAATGTTGCAAACTTTCTATTCGGACATGCTGAGTCTGAAATATCATCCCACCTAACCAAAGCTGAATCTCAAGCAGCAACAATGGTTGGTGCTCCTCAAGGTTTTGACATGTGTCTCTTTGTAAATCTGGCAAGAATGATGTAATGGTTGACACAAACTTAACCGGAAAGACCTCTTGTCATATCCTCTTGATTCAGCAATAACAACCACTCTTCATGAGGCTTGTTCTATGATCCACTATAGGAGTTGTGCTTATGGTTTCCTTTGTATCCGACATCTGACTTTTACTTGATGTTTGATTTTCCGAACATCGAGGAGAACATTTAAAGTAGTGTTGCTAAATGTCTCTCGGTCGATCCTCTAGACCCTTTTATGATGGCAAGCATTTTGTTGTGCCAAGTAATTGAAATCTGGGAATGAAGTTTCTTTATTCTCGTGTTATCAGTAATCTTCTTACCTATTCATCTTAGTGGTGTAAAGTGATATCATGATCTTTGGCAAAGATTTTGTTATACCTGGATGAATAAAGAGTTTCCTTCCTTTTCTCGACCATGTTCTAGGAGAGATAATGCCTTTGGTAATTAGAAGTTTCTCTTGTTACATGTTTTTGTGACTCTTACGAGTCCTCTCCACCAAAACACCTTTCCGTCTTGGCCTTATGTTGAATGAAAAAGTGACCCTTCTGTGTCAAAAGTAGTTCAACAACTTGGTTTTGTTGATCCACAGCTCTGCAACCTGGAATATCTACTTAAGACGTTTAGTAGAGGTGCTCGAAGTCTATGTTCTGTTCCTTCTGTTGTAAGCTTTCTTGTCTAGAAGCTTAAACCCTTCTGAAGCTCCATGGTCTCAATCCTTATGAAGACTATCTATCTAACAACTTGAAACCTTCTGCTCTTGTTTCCCCCGTTACCTTGGTGTGTTCATGTTTGTCATCTCCAAGTTGTTTCTAAACACTCCATCCATGAGTTGACCATGAGGTACTCTGTGTGTTGTTTAGTGTGTTTCTCTCTTATCTCTAGAATGGCCCTGTTTCTTTCTCTCTCTGTTTCTCTTCCTACCTTTGGAATCTTGGGTCGATATTCTCGTAAGGGGGATAGAGCTATAACACCCCTGTTTTAGTTAATCATTATTAGGGTTTTGTTTGTGCATTCATGAGCATCATCATTTAAATTATGCATTGAATAAAATAATCAAAACCCTAAACCCTACTCGGTCCCTCTATTTGAAAGCAATTCAAATGTTTTGAATATTTTGAAAACTATCAAAGTTTATGGAGCCCAAATGGACTAAAAGGGCCCACATTATTTCAGGTATTTTATAAACTCTCTGGTATTTTTGAAAATGCTCAAAATAGTTTTGGATTTGAAAATACAAACAAAAAAACAAAAACAGAAAAGGAAAAAGGATTTAAAAAAAATAGCCAGGCGAGGTCCCTGGGCCGAGCCCAGCTTGCCTCCCTTCTCCTCTCCGTCGCCCACTCGCGTAGCAGCCAGCACCGCCGCGGCCCAGGAGAAGCCCACCCAGGCCCATACCCCTTCGGCCTTCTTTCCATCGTCGTCTTCGTCAACGACGCGACGACGCCAAGCTGTTGCGTGCCAGCGCCCTCGCCGTCGATCGTCGCCGCGCCAAGATACTCGGCCTGCCGCCCCTGGAGCTGAAGATAGGGCCGTCGAGGTGTCCTGCTTCGGCCTCATCCCCTCTTCCCCCCAGCGCTCTCTCCCTTTCTTCCCACGAGGTCCTGAAACTCTAGTCGGCCAGGCGCCGCACGTCGTCGTTGCTCCCGGCCTCCTCTCGCTATTTCGAGGCCGCCTTTAGCTCCGCCTTGTAGCCCTGATTCTTCTGGTCAAAGGATTCATGCCCGGGAGCTCCCCGCTCACCGGAGTCGACGTTTTCTCCCCGAGCCCGACGACCTCCGCCGCTCTATTCACCGTCGTTCCAGTCACCGCATCGCCTCGCCGTCAACACCAACCGCTTTGGGGTGAGCCTCTGGTGCTCAGGCACCCCTCCACTCATCCCCTCCCCTCTTGTCTCGTCTCGCCACCATGGAGCTCTGAGCTCCGCCGCAGTTTTGCTCGTCGACGGCGAGTTCCTCGACCAAATGTTCCAACACCGTCAGGGTTAGGTCCCTCTCGGTGAGCTCGTTCGAACCTGCCCCTTCACGCTTCTCGGTTCGCTGTCAACCGATGTCCCGCGCCGCCGTCTAGCCGCTCCCCGCTGATGCCCGTGTGGCGTCCACGTGGTGCCTGCGTGGCCCTGGTCCCACCAGTCAGCCTCTAGGGCTAGCTCCTGCCCCGGTGAAGGAAACCCCTAACCCTTTTCGCGTGTGTGGCTGCTGAGGTGGCCTTGGGACCATTGGTCAGTCACCTGGGCTAGCCCAGCCTCTGTGTAAAAAGTATTTCCAATTTTATTTGAATTAAGAAAAGGTTTAATAATTTCAGGAATTGTTTTAATATTGTAAAATCAATAACTTATTATTTATAAGTCAGAAAAATACAAATAATATATCAAAATGTTCAGAAAAATGAAACCTGACTATGTAAGCTATAATCATGCATTGTTCAACAATTCAGATGACAAGTTTAATTAGATAACTAATCAACCCCTCTCATATGATTCCGGAGTTTTCCTGAATTAGGGTTTGTGCCCCTCGGAACCCCGATTAAGTTGTCGAGCATGCCTTAGGGTTAAATTTCAAAGCAAATTAACTTGTCATATCATCATCCTTGATTGAACATTGCATCGATGCCATTGTTGATCATTTCCCTTTCTTTCTGGTGTTTGCTTCTCTCCGGTAGAATACGATATCGAGATCGAGATCGAAGACCGAGATCAATACCGTCGAAGATCGAAGATCGACGAACAATACTTGACCAATTGTAATCAAGTCAAGTACAAAGGCTCCCGAAGATCTGTTTATCTCCTATCAACTGGCAAAGGCAAGCATAGCCCCACCATGATATAATCCTATGATTTCGAAAGCATTTCAATTCTGCCATACTGCATACGATTCTAATGTGGTATTTTATCGATAGATAGAGTATCCTATCCATTGCATTACTCCCTTGAGCGTATATTACTTGATCCACTGCTCCTCGCATAACTAGGTTTGGCTTGTGTGCAATGCTAGATCTTATATCAGTGTCTTGCTTAGCCATGCTTAGCTGTTGAGTCTGGTTCATCCAGATGATGTATCAGATGCAGATAATCTAGTATGACAGGAGAACGTGATGAGATGAGATCAGTGATATGAGATTAAACATGCTAAGGCTTGTATGGGAGGCCACGGTGGGATGTGATTTTTCTAGTCCCATGCTCGCCACCACTAGGACCTGAGTTCTTGCCTTTGGAACCGAGATGAGCGTACAGCCACACGAGGCTTGGGAACCCCTCGCCTGATTAACTTGCCTAGTAGATTCCATGAGTCACATAGTACGGGCGTTCCATTCGACATACACATTGAAAACGTTTTCGAAAGAAGGAGGTGCATTCATACATGTAGGGAAGCGTGGACCGGGTTGGTTGGGGTTGATGGCGCCCCTGGTAAACCAATCTCGCCTCACATCTTTAAGTACCAACTTCGGGATTTGACCCGTTACGGCGGAACAATACTTATTGCGTGACTCATGGTCTCGACGAAAGCAAGGTAAAGTTCGTGTCCAACCACACCCTGTGCCGGCCTTGCAAGGAAGACGGCTAATGATCTGGCGTTAAGAGTCGGTTTGTACGTGTGGGTAAAGTTGTACACCCCTGCAGGGTTAAATCTTTTCGAAAAGCCGTGTTCACGGTTATGAACGCTTGGTGACCAGATTCTAAGATCATAGAGAACTATAACATAATCATAAAACTTGGTAGATCAACGTGTGTTTAAGGATGCTTCCTCATGGGTACGGGGTGGTGATCCTAGTTAGTAGATGATGATGATTCGGTGGATACCAAAAGATGATGATCAATATTTTCGAAGATGTCGCTCTCTTATCCCCTTTTAAAATACTCTGATTAGACGAGCTTCTTCTCCTCCTTGTTTTATAAACAAGTGGCTTTATGCAAAACAACTCCACCAGCCATAAGTCTTGCGGAGTACACCCTGTACTCACCCTTGCTTTGTTGATAATTTTGGCAGAGTAAGTGTTCACCTGAAGACGAGTTCCGTACTACATCGACATCGACGAGTAGCTTGGGGTTCCCGGCCGACAGCCTGGAATCTATGGGCTAGGACGTCATCGTTCTGCTTCAGGCCTCTTAGGCCATTTGTTAAGTTTGCTATACTTAATAGCATAATTTGCCTTCCGGTGTTTGATGTTTGTGGTCAATGACCTCTGTTTGTAATAATTTGGTTCTCTGCTCAGTTATGAGCTTGCTGTAATAAATTTTGTGTCGTAGGGTCACTGCTGTGTTATCAATTCTTCACTGGATATTCTCGAGCTCAAGGTTAAGCTTATATCAGACGGAAGTCTGGGATTTGTTTAGCCCTGATCCCGGGGGTGTCACAGTTCTTGGTATCAGAGCAGTACCGACCGTAGGAAAACCTTGCTATTGGTCGATGTTGAGTCTAGTGCTTGTGAAAACTATTTTCAAAGATGAAAAGTATTTGCGAAAATTCTAGTATGCCTCTTTTTCTCCTTATCCAGTTTCGCTCTAACTCTGGGTTATCTTACTGGTGTTGATTTTGGAAAAGTTTTGATATCTCTTCTAGTCTTTCAAAACTTAGGTGCCTTCTTGTCATGCCGTTTCTACGCCAGTTGACCTAGTGTTGAGTTCTCTAGAGTTGTGTGTGTTGTGAATTCCTTGTTCCCCTTTGCTCTTGTTCATCTGAGAGATTCCTTTCTATCATGATCTCTTTATCTTTTGGACCCACAATATTATATTGTTGGATCTTTAGTGTTCTGTTCTAGGCTTCAAGGTTTCCTTTCACCTCGTGTGCCTCCTTTCTCTATTTGTTCGGGTACTTCAGAAGTTGTATCTTCTTTTGGAAGCTACCTTGTGGTTACTACCTTTCAGTGTACACTATGTCACTCAAGTAGTAGTTACTCCTTTCTTTGGGTTTTAACCCTTGGATTTGAACCTAAGATCCTTGATTGTGCTGGATTCTGGTGTTGTGAATCTTGTACATGAAGCGGACCTTTAACCCAAGATCCATCCCTTTGACCCCCGTTGCTAATGTTAACACGTTACATCAGGATGGATGGTATTACAATTCTTGTCTTCAAGCTTGTGGTCTTTGTCACGATGGAATTATGACAACTAAGGACTTCCCCTACCACTAGCTATGGCAGATGTTCTTTAATGGAACCAAAAATATCACGACAAGAGTATTCCTCGAGAGTCTCGTATCTATACTCGTGACTCTGCCACACCTTACCCTTTCTTTGCATTGGTTTTCGGAAGGTTGTTGACTTATGCATCCACATCTTGGGATTCTATCCTAAGCATGTTCCCTTTTCCCCTTGTTGTTTTCCGACCTTTGCCTACCAGTTGGTAGCCAAGTAGTAAATGTGCATTGGTGTCTTCCGATGTAAGATACTCTTGTGGTCTGTTAAGACAAACCATTTTGGAATGTCTAGGAGAAACCAACTCCAGTACCTCGTCATTTCTAGGACCAGGTCAAAATGTTGTAATCCGCAGATCAAGAGGCATTGATTGTCTTCCATCTGTTCTACCTTGAAGTATCACACTCTTTCATACTAAGAGGTCGTGTTGAGTTTCATGACCCTTAATGCAGTGATGCTCTTACACATATTTACATACCCTTCCTCGAGCTTTCACGCTCGAGAGTGATGCGTGTGCGTAATAATGTGGCTATCTGAGGTTCTTAGCAATTATTATTGCTTTAACTCTAAGGACGTTTGAGTCATTCGTAGCGTGATTGGTTAACATTATCACCAAGCGAAGTTTGACTGGGCTACCAAGTCCGTTATCCAGGTGCACTCTCTTCGGTCAAAGAGTTAGGCTTGTGCTGAAGCTCTAAGACTATGTCTTCTTGCCTTACCAAGCAAGTTTCCTCTCGAACTAAGTGATATATCGGTGGTTCGTGATATTCTGGACGCCTTTCTAGAAGTATCGCCATGTTGCCACATGATCGCGTTGTCACGTTCTTGAGCAAGCAAGTTCTCTGAACTGCACCTTTCTCCAAGAATCCGTACTGGATACCCCTGAACTAGTTGGTTGAGCTTAAACAACAACTTGGAGAGTTGTAAGACAAAAGTTCTATCCAACCAGTTCCTTTCTTAAAGGGATGTCTAGTTTTGTTCGTGTTGAAGAAAGATAGTATTTCCTTCGTGGACATGTTATCTTCCCCTATCTTTGATTTGATTTGGGTTATCATCAAATCAAACTCAGTTCCAAGGACTATCTTGACGATGTTTCTTCTCGTGATGTTTCATTTGAGTACATCTTCATGTCCTTTGATTTGACCAATACTTTTGCCTTGTTCAAGCAACATGTGAGTTCATATTTTTGGAGTGTCTTGATAAGGTTGTTGTTGAGCCCATCGATGACATCCTTATCTTCTCCATGCTAGATTTGATTCATATGGAACATTTGGCATTAATGTTGGAAAAATTTGAGAACCATCTTCGAGTCATCTCGAAGTATGTGTTCTGGATGTTAGAAGTAACCTTCTCTAGTTCACGTGCAAATGTTGAAAGATGTCGCCGTGGATTTGAGAAGAGTTATCTCCGTCCCTCAAGGATATATGTGCGCTTATTGATATTACCTTATATGTATGCAATTGTCTTTCGACAAGTTGTAAATACATGGGTCTATCAATTTAGCCCAGTCTTTTGAAGCTTTACACTATAGTCCCTATCTTGAGAATCTAGTAACTTTACCTTTGTGGTAAATGTTGCAAACTTTCTATTCAGACATGCTGAGTCTGAAATATCATCCCACCTAAGCAAAGTTGAATCTCAAGCAGCAACGATGGTTGGTGCTCCTCAAGGTTCTGACATATGTCTCTTTGTAAATCTGGCAAGAATGATGTAATGGTTGACACAAACTTAACCGGAAAGACCTCTTGTCATATCCTCTTGATTCAGCAATAACAACCACTCTTCATGAGGCTTCTTCTATGATCCACTATAGGAGTTGTGCTTATGGTTTCCTTTGTATCCGAAGTCCGACTTTTACTTGATGTTTGATTTTCCGAACATCGAGGAGAACATTTAAAGTAGTGTTGCTAAATGTCTCTCGGTCGATCCTTGTGGCATCCCGCCAAAACCACTACTAGAAAATCGCGTTGATTTTGTGCATTGCATCATCATGACATCATCATACATCTATCTGTCTAAAACTATTTTGCTAAAAGCCCTATTTTGTATTCTTTATTAATTCCTCCCTTTTACTTTAAATCAAAACACCGGTGCTTCCGGATATCTCAGTTTGTCTAAAAGCAATTTATAAAAGGCTTTTAAAAATAAATTAGAAAACCCTAGCCTAAAATATCTAGTCCTAAATATTTTTTCTACCCAATCTAATCTACCCAGCCCCCTCCACCTCACCCCCTCCAATACCCTCTCGCCACCTCATCTCACCTCTCTCCCCTAACTAATCCTAGCCCGCCACCTGGCCACAGCTCCCTCTCCCACACAGCCACCTCACCCCACTTCCTCTCTCACCCCCACTCCCCACGTCACACACACAGCACACACGCATTCACACCGACCACAGCCCCCACCCACCACTAACCTCCCCCTCGACCGGCCCCACCACCTGCCCCCGTTCCCCACGGCCCACCTCCCACCTCGCCCCGCGCCCCTCCCGCACCGTCCTCTCCCACCCTGCTCCTCTCTCTCTGCCCCGAACGTCTCCTCTCCCCGCTCCCCCACCTCTCTGGTCTCACCGCCCAGGAGCCGACGCCGCCACCTCCACCGCGGCCGCGTGCCCCATCGCCGGCGCGCCCTCCCCGTCTCTCCTTCCTCGTCCCCGCCGCCACCGAGCTCCGCTCCGCTCGCCCCGGCCTCCGGCCTCGACCGCGTCCGGCCGCCCGCCCGACGTCGCCCTGCGGACCCCGCCGCCCAGCCTCGCCTTCCGTGCTGCTCTGGGCGCATCACCCCGCCATGCTAGTGTGCCTCCTCCACCCCCCCTGTGATGTTTTGGTGATAAAAGATAACAAGAAGACCGTGGCCGAGAACATTGACCCCTGAAGGCCATGGACATCGAAACCAAGTTCTCCGTCGTCGGGCACCAATATCGGCCACCTGGGACCTCAAGATCTTCCGAAGTCCGGCACGTCCAAGTTATCCTCGTCACAAGATCTCCTTCCCAGAACGCCAAGATTCTCGACCCGATGGTCGAGACCCCGAAGCCCCGACGCCCCAGACCCCGAAGACCGATCCCCGAGACCGAACCCTCGGCACGCCAAGATCTTCTCCTCGGAACGCCATGACCGTCTACACGGACCTGAAGACCACGGATGCGACAAGTTCTCCTTCCCGGATGTGATGCTCGAGAACCCGGACGGTAAGGACACCGACGCAGAACGCCAAGTTCTTCATCCCGGACGCCAAGACCGACCTGATACGCGGGCCCGGCAAGATCGACACCGACCCGGGCGAATCCAATGCGCCCCCGACGCCAAACCAGGTCCTTCTTCCCGGATGCGACAAGATCTACTCCGTTGTCCGAGAATGTTTCTGCCGAGACCGATCCCGTCGAACCCTGAACCCTGAACCCTGAGACCGAACCCCGAACCCCCGGAACCAAGATCGTCGAACCCCAAAGTGTGACCCTCTTTTCCGAGACCCCTATTTTATAAATGATATATCATTGTTGCATATTAAATTGTTCATATCTGCACACATATCATGTGGTTTGGGGGCATTATGCCGATTCACATCATAATTAAATATGGGGCCCATATGCGGGCAAATCTAGTCTTATATGGGCCTCATTTAAATTGGTGTAGCGAACCGGTGCTATCTTTTGCCATGTTAAGACAACATTTAAATTGTGGTTTATCTATATAACATGAACCATCTAATCAATTGTCGGGACCCCGGTTCCGCTTAATATGGCCTAATCGCATCGCACATTTGCCATGTCATACATCATACATGCATCATGCCCGATCTTTTGCCGTAGTATTAAATATTGCATCCGGTGTTTATTCTAGTGTTTTGGTTCTTCGCGGATAAGGCCGTTGAGTTGATGCGAGTGTCGACCCGATCTTCGGTTGAACCGTCGGCAATGTTTTCAGGCGAGCACCTCCCCCTTTCTACCTATCTTACTTTTATAGTATTTATTCCCTCCTGTTGATCTATTGCTATCTGTGTTGCGATGCTCTAATTTTCGTACCCGTGAAATCCCTTGCAGCCTTATATTGCCTTGGACACATCCTATTACCTGTTGTTTGGTAGATAGTTGGGCTTGCGCGTCGTAGTCGCTTGCTCAAGTGCTGTTGCGTGTCGTCCAGTACCACAGTTGTTGGAGTATTGCCGCATGTTTAATGTTGGAGATGATCATGGCTTTAATTATCGTTAATTCAATTATTGTTTAATAACTAAAATTGAAGTAGGTAAGCAGAGGCACAGGTGGGCAATAGATGTTATTTGGTTGTTAACCGTCCACTTGTGTCCCGTAGGACCCCGAGTTCTTGACACCTGTTCCGAGATCGAGCGCGCTAACCACATGTGGGATGTATGGGCACCCCATCGATTTAGTACCTGATTTCAAAGTACTGTACTGGGGGCCACAAGTAGTTTGGGGCTTTATTACTATCCTGTACTTATGCCATGCTTTACTGCTTTATTTAAATTGTGCGAGGTACTGCACACTGTACTGTTTTGGAAGCGGAGTGTTTTCGCGGTATCGACAATCCCGAGTTTTCGGGTTCCCAGTCGTTTACAGCCACTGACGCAAACCCTGAGTCCGTCTCGGAGACCGGCCGACTTCGTTGCGGGTAGACTTAGTGGGGTGGCCCCCGTGCTTGCTTTGGGTCTAGGAAAGGTCATGACTTAGGCCCCGCCGAAATACCGATGGGTGTATGTTAACTGATCTGGCAAAAAGGGTCAAAGTGCGTGTGGATACTTTGGTGCACCCCTGCAGGGTTAAATCTTTTCGAGAAGCCGTGTCCGCGGTTATGGACAACTTGGAGCACAGGTCTCGATCATAGACAACTATAACTAAAGTTTACTGCTATAATTTGACTTGTATCCGATATGACTAGTAATCAGCTTCACTACCACGGAATGGCTAAATAAAAGTACCAACAACTGCTGGGTTTTGGGATATCTCGTGCTAATTGTATCTGACTAGTAAGTGTTGCAACTACAACGGAATGGTTAACTAAAACGGCCCACTGCTTATTTTATCAGGATGATTATCTATACCTGACTAGTAATTGCTGCAACGATAACTGAATAAATAAAACTGCCAACTGTGTGAGTTCCTCGGTTGACTTCCTCGTTTGGTCTCGAGGGGGGAAATACCAGGATGGGTTTGTTTGGTGTGAGTATCAGGTTGGTTCCGAATAGGCCTTTCTTACCCCTCTCTGATAGCCGCTAGTTGTATCGAGTCTCTATAGGTTGTTTAGTGCATGCTGCGCTGCCGCTGCAGTCCACCATACCTATGTAGGCGAGGACCGCTGAATTCTAGCCTCGCCGTGTACTGGCCTCAGTACTGACCGCTCTCTCTTTTTCCTTTGCCCTTTGTCGGCACCCCTTTTGTTTAAGCAGGTTTTGAGATCGACGTCGTTAGCAGGGTTACCCTTCCGGCTTGGCCTGGGCAGGGTTATGGACGCCATTGGTTATTCTTCAGGGCTCTTAGCCCCATTTGCATCTTGTCCGTAGCTGGACGCTCCATCGTTTTCAAGGTGATTTGGATCTTTGTTCTGTATATCTGTATTCTTGACTCATGGAGTCGTGTTGTATATATATCTGTTCTGTGGTTCCATCGAGGACTGTTGTGTAATGTTATTACTTTGTTTTCCACCCGCACGCAAGTGCCTGGTGGGCACCTTTGAATCGTTTCTATGCGGGTTTGGCGGGAAGCGCTGAAACTTGCATAGCGCTGAAATTTGTTGTGCCAAGTAATTGAAGTCTGGGAATGAAGTTTCTTTCTTCTCGTGTTATCAGGAATCTTCTTACCTATTCATCTTAGTGGTGTAAAGTGATATCATGATCTATGGCAAAGATTTTGTTATACCTGGATGAATAAAGAGTTTCCTTCCTTTTCTCGGCCATGTTCTAGGAGAGACAATGCCTTTGGTAATCAGAAGTTTCTCTTGTTACATGTTTTTGTGACTCTTACGAGTCCTCTCCACCAAAACACCTTTCCGTCTTGGCCTTATGTTGAATTAAAAAGTGAACCTTCTGTGTCAAAAGTAGTTCAACAACTTGGTTTTGTTAATCCACAACTCTGCAACCTGGAATCTCTACTTAAGCCGTTTAGTAGAGGTTCATCTCTCGAAGTCTGTGTTCTGTTCCTTCTGTTGTAAGCTTTCTTGTCTAGAAGCTTAAACCCTTCTGAAGCTCCATGGTCTCAATCCTTATGAAGACTATCTATCTAACAACTTGAAACCTTCTGCTCTTGTTTCCCCCGTTACCTTGGTGTGTTCATGTTTGTCATCTCCAAGTTGTTTCTAAACACTCCATCCATGAGTTGACCATGAGGTACTCTGTGTGTTGTTTAGTGTGTTTCTCTCTTATCTCTAGAATGGCCCTGTTTCTTTCTCTCTCTGTTTCTCTTCCTACCTTTGGAATCTTGGGTCGATATTCTCGTAAGGGGGATAGAGCTATAACACCCCTGTTTTAGTTAATCATTATTAGGGTTTTGTTTGTGCATTCATGAGCATCATCATTTAAATTATGCATTGAATAAAATAATCAAAACCCTAAACCCTACTCGGTCCCTCTATTTGAAAGCAATTCAAATGTTTTGAATATTTTGAAAACTATCAAAGTTTATGGAGCCCAAATGGACTAAAAGGGCCCCACATTATTTCAGGTATTTTATAAACTCTTTGGTATTTTTGAAAATGCTCAAAACAGTTTTGGATTTGAAAATACAAACAGAAAAACAAAAACAGAAAAGGAAAAAGGATTTAAAAAAATAGCCAGGCGAGCTCCCTGGGCCGAGCCCAGCGCTTGCCTCCCTTCTCCTCTCTGCCGCCCACTCGCGTAGCAGCCAGCACCGCCGCGGCCCAGGAGAAGCCCACCCAGGCCCATACCTCTTCAGCCTTCTTTCCATCGTTGTCTTCGTCAATGACACGACGACGCCAAGCTGTTGCATGTCGGCGCCCTCGCTGTCGATCGTCGCCGCGCCAAGAAACTCGCCCCGCCGCCCCTAGAGCTGAAGATAAGGCCGTCGAGGTGTCCTGCTTCGGCCTCATCCCTTCTTTCCCAGCCCCCAGCGCTCTCTCCCTTTCTTCCCACGAGGTCCTGAAACTCTAGTGGGACAGGCGCCGCACGTCGTCGTCGCTCCCGGCCTCCTCTCGATGTTCCGAGGCCGCCTTTAGCTCCGTCTTGTAGCCCTGATTCTTCTAGTCAAAGGATGCATGCCCGGGAGCTCCCCGCTCACTAGAATCGACGTTTTCTCCCCGAGCCCGATGATCTCCGCCGCTCGATTCACCTCCGCTCCGGCCACCGCCTCGCCTCTCCGTCAACACCAACCGCTTCGGGGTGAGCCTCTGGTGCTCAGGCACCCCTCCACTCATCCCCTCCCCTCTTGTCTCGTCTCGCCACCATGGAGCTCTGAGCGCCACCGCAATTGTGCTCGTCGCCGGCGAGTTCCTCGACCAAATGGTCCAACGCCGCCAGGGTTAGGTCCCTCTCGGTGAGCTCGTTCGAACCTGCCCCTTCGCACTTCTCGGTTCGCCGTCAATCGCCATCTGGCTGCTCCCCGGCGATGCCCGTGTGGCGTCCACGTGGTGCCTGCATGGTCCTGGTCCCACTAGTCAGCCTCTAGGGCTAGCTCTTGCCCCGGTGAAGGAAACCCCTAACCCTTTTCGCGTGTGTGGCTGCTGAGGTGGGTTTGGGCCCATTGGTCAGTCACTTGGGCTAGCCCAGCCTCTATGTAAAAAGTATTTCCAATTTTATTTGAATTAAGAAAAGGTTTAATAATTTCAGGAATTATTTTAATATTGTAAAATCAATAACTTATTATTTATAAGTCAGAAAAATACAAATAATATATCAAAATGTTTAGAAAAATGAAACCTAGCTATCTAAGCTATAATCATGCATTGTTCAACAACTCAGATGACAAGTTTAATTAGATAACTAATCAACCCCTCTCATATGATTCCGGAGTTTTCCCGAATTAGGGTTTGCGCCCCTCGGAACCCCGATCAAGTTGTCGAGCATGCCTTAGGGTTACATTTCAAAGCAAATTAAAATTGTCATATCATCATCCTTGCTTGAGCATTGCATCGATGCCATTGCTGATCGTTTCCCTTTCTTTCCGGTGTTTGCTTCTCTCCGGTAGAATACGATATCGAGATCGAGATCGAAGACCGAGATCAAGACCGTCGAAGATCGAAGATCGATGAACAATACTTGACCAACTATAATCAAGTCAAGTACAAGGCTCCCGAAGATCTGTTTATCTCCTATCAATTGGCAAAGGCAAGCATAGCCCCACCATGATATAATCCTATGATTTCAAAAGCATTTCAATTCTTCCATATTGCATACGATTCTACTATGGTATTTTATCGATAGATAGAGTATCCTATCCATTGCATTACTCCCTTGAGCGTATATTACTTGATCCACTGCTCCTCGCATAACTAGGTTTGGCTTGTGTGCAATGCTAGAGCTTATATCTGTGTCTTGCTTAGCCATGCTTAGCTGTTGAGTCTGGTTCATCCAGATGATGTATCAGATGCAGATAATCTAGTATGACAGGAGAACGTGATGAGATGAGATCAGTGATATGAGATTAAACATGCTAAGTCTTGTATGGGAGGCCACGATGGGATGTGGTTTTTATAGTCCCATGCTCGCCACCACTAGGACCTGAGTTCTTGCCTTTGGAATCGAGATGAGCATACAGCCACACGGGGCTTGGGAACCCCTCGCCTGATTAACTTGCCTAGTAGATTTCATGAGTCACATAGTTCGGGCGTTCCATTCGACATACACATTGAAAACATTTTCGAAAGAAGGAGGTGCATTCATACAGGTAGGGAAGCGTGGACCGGGTTGCTTGGGGTTGATGGCGCTCCTGGTAAACCAACCTCGCCTCACATCTTTAAGTACCGACTTCGGGATTTGACTCGTTACGGCGGAACAATACTTATTGCATGACTCATGGTCTCGGCAAAAGCAAGGTAAAGGTCGTGTCCAACCACACCCTCTGTCGGCCTTCCAAGGAAGAGGGCTAATGATCTGGCATTAAGAGTCGGTTGGTACGTGTGGGTAAAGTTGTACACTCCTGCAGGGTTAAATCTTTTCGAAAAGCCGTGTTCAGGGTTATGAATGCTTGGTGACCAGATTCTAAGATCATAGAGAACTATAACCTAATCGTAAAACTTGGTAGATCAACGTGTGTTTAAGGATGCTTCCTCATGGGTACGGGGGGGGTGATCCTAGTTAGTAGATGATGATGATTCGGTGGATATCAAAAGATGATGATCAATATTTTCGGAGATGTCACTCTCTTATCCCCTTTTCAAATACTCTGATTAGACGAGCTTCTTCTCCTCCTTGTTTTATAAATAAAAGTGGCTTATGCAAAACAACTCCACCACCCATAAGTCTTGCGGAGTACACCCTGTACTCACCCTTGCTTTGTTGATACTTTTGGCAGAGTAAGTGTTCAACTGAAGACGAGTTCCGTACTATATCGACATCGACGAGTAGCTTGGGGTTCCCAGCCGGCAGCCTGGAATCTATGGGCTAGGACGTCATCGTTCTGCTTCAGGCCTCTTAGGCCATTTGTTAAGTTTGCTATACTTAATAGCATAATTTGCCTTCCGTTGTTTGATGTTTGTGGTCAGTGACCTCTGTTTGTAATAATTTGGTTCTCTGCTCAGTTATGAGCTTGCTGTAATAAATTTTGTGTCGTAGGGTCACTGCTGTGTTATCAATTCTTCACTGGATATTCTCGAGCTCAAGGTTAAGCTTATATCAGATGGAAGTCTGGGATTTGTTTAGCCCTGATCCCGGGGGTGTCATAGGCGACAAGGGCGCGGCTGCCCGCATGATGTCCGCAGATGCCCTCGTGGATGTCTTGGAGGATGGTTTTGCCGTCACCGATGGTGACGCACCGTTGGAGTACACCCAAAATGTTGCTTGTACAACTCGCCATTGATGATGGTGAAGGCCTTGGACCCGCGAGATATGCGCCGGGCATCTGTCGGGTCATCAGGCAATTCTATATTTATCAGGTACCGAAGGTACGGCTGTGCCCATGTTTCTTTGATTGCCATGACCTGCATCAGGCTGACCAACTCGACCTCCGTATCGAGCTTTTCGGGTCCTTCCTATCCTTCGGGTAGTGCTACCCCCGAGTGATCTGCTTCTTCGGGTGATCCCTTGGGGAATTTCCTCTTGATAGAGGGTACGCAGATTTGTTCGAGGAACACACCTGGTGGTACCCGTGCGCAGGTGGAGCCGATGTTGGCAAGTCTATCGGCTTCCTCGTTGCTTTCCCTTCCAACGTGGTGAAGCTCGTAGCCATCAAAGTCTCCTTCGAGTGAGTTGTAGAGCACGCAGTACGCGATCATGTTGGTGGCGTGTGTGTGTCCCACTCATTCATCGTCTGCTGTACGACGAGGTTTAAGTCACCGTAGATGACTAGGTGCTTTGCGCCATAGATCTTGGCCATCCTCATGCCGTGGATGAGCGCCTCGTATTCGGCTTTGTTGTTGGGGGCGCGAAATTTCATACGAAGGACGTATTTCATCTTATCACCTTGTGGGGACGTCAGTACGACGCCAGCTCATGCTCCAGTCTCGCGCTTGGAGCCATCGAAGTGCGTCGTCCATGACTATGTCATGTCCGGGGTGTCCGGCAGCTGGAGCTCCATCCAGTGAACTAGGAAGTCAGGGAGGACCTGAGATTTGACGCCTTGCACCGCTCATATACTATGTCTAGAGGGGATAGCTCGATGCCCCACAGGGCTACGCGTGTTGGAGATATGCCCTAGAGGCAATAATAAATATAGTTATTATTATATCTTTGTGTTTATGATAAATGTTTATATTCATGCTATAATAGTATTAACAAGGAAACATTAATACTTGTGTGAATTGTAAACTTAAATTGAAGTCCCTAGTATAGCCTCTATACTTCACTAGCTTGTTGGTTGATTAAATGATTGTGGTTTCCATATCATGAACATTGAGATGTTATCAACAACAAGATCATATCGTTAGGAGAATGATATGGTGGACATACTCCTATTGATAAGCGTAGCATAAAGATCAAAGTCATTTCAATAGTTCAAATTGCTATATGCTTTCTGATACATAGTAACCTAATTCCTTCGACCATGAGATCATGCATATCACCTTTACCGGATGGATGCTTTGATGACATCAAACACCACACCGTAACTGGGTGGCTATAAAGGTGGCATTAAGTGTTCGGAAAGTATTGGTTGAAACACATGGATCAAGAGTGGGATTTGTCCATCCACATGACGGATAGATATACTCTGGGCCCTCTCGGTGGAATGTCATCCAATTGGCTTGCAAGCATGTGACTTGGTCACAAGGGATCACATATCACGGGAACGAGAAAAGAGTACTTATCAGTAACGAGGTTGAACTAGGTATGCAGAGATACCGACGATCATAACCTCGGATAAGTAACATATCGTGAGACAAAGGGAAATTGGTATCGTATGTAAGTGGTTCATTCGATCGCAAAGTAATCGTAGAAATATGTGGGAGCCATATGAATTTCCAGATTCCTCTATTGGTTATTGTTCGGAGAAGTGTCTCGATCATGTCCGCATAATTCACGAACCGTAGGGAGACACACTTAAGGATTCGACGTTGTTTGAGTAGTTATGGTATTATGAGAAAGAGACCGAATGTTGTTCGGAGTCTCGGATGGGATCCGGGATATCACGAGGTGATCCGGAATGGTCCGGAGAATAAGATTCATATAAGGAAAGTCCCGTTTCGGAGTTCGGGAATGATTCCGGTGTTTTCATCGGGAATGTTCTAGAAGGTTCCAGATTGTCCGGCACTCCGGGGGGGGGAGGGTACATGAGTGTGTCATTGAATGATTGCATCATGTACTAAGTGTTCTTGCTGTTCCAAAAACATGAAAGTCAAATTGCCAGTTTGAAAGTCAAACGGCTAAAACAGGAAACTGTGGGAAACAGGAAACTGTGGGAAACAAGCAAGAGGAGTTGGAACCAACTTGGAGGAGGAGTCCCACTCCTCCAAGCCGGCGCCCAGCCCAAGGCCGACTTGGGGAGGGACTCCCCTCCCCTGGCCGCGCCTCCCCACCTATAAAAGGAGGGGCAGGGCTCCCTCCTAGAACACACAAGTTCCTATCTTCTACCTCCGGTTTAGAGCCGTTTTGGTTTAGAGCTTCTAATTGCTTTAGCCAGCGGTTTAGAGCCTTCTAATTGGTTTAGAGCCTTCTAATTGGTGTGTCTAATTACTAGACCACTAATAGCCTCTCTCATAAGCTCCACCATACTCGCACCGGCTTAAGGCGAAGCCCTGCGGGATTTCCCCTCTACTTCCGGTACCACGCCGTTGTGCTGCCGGAATCGCGAGGAGAGTGCTACAACCTCCGCTGCCTGCTAGAACAAGGGAGAGGAAGGTCTTCGTCGAGTACCGAATGTGTGACCGACTGCGGGAGCGCTGCCGGAACGTGGCGCCGGAAGGATCGTCTACACGATCTTGAGATCGGAAAGAGTACGACTACATCACCCACGAGAATCCGCTCTCGTTAAACGCTTTGGAATCTTCGAGGGTAAGTTATTCCATCGACTCGTTGCTACAATCTAGTAGATAGATCTTGGCTTGTTTGTTTGTATGCGATAGAAAAATTTTGTTTTCCATGCTACGAACCCCTACAGTGGTATCAGAGTCGTGTCTATATGTAGATCTGTTGCACGAGTAGAACACAATGGTCATTGTGGGCGTTGATGCTTTTATTGTAGATTGCTTTTTGTGTACTTTGCATCTTGCGGTATGTTGGGATGAAGCGGCCCGGGCTAACCTTACATGACATCGTTCATGAGACTTGCTCCACGCTTGACATGCAACTTGTATTGCATAAGTGGCTTTGCGGGTGCCTGTTTCTCCTAGCATAGTTAAGATCCAATTTACAACGGGTAATCAACAATGCTAGTATCAATGTTGTGGTTCTTGTTCGTAAGTTAGAACGACACTTATTGAAAGCCCCAAACCACGTAAAATATGCAAAGAAAGTAGAAGCGTCTAACTTTGTTTTGCAGGGGTGTGCAGTGATGTGATATGGCCATGATTGTGATTATATTTGATGTATGCAATGTTCCTTATTGTAAGTTGGCAACCGGCAGGAGCCATATGGTTGTCTTTAATTTATGTTAAGACCCGCGTGTCTATTCAAAGTAGTTGTAATAGTTGAAGCCGGTGGACGACAACCATGGTGAAGCGTCATTGACCTTGATGCAATGCCGGTGATGATGGAGATCATGTTCGTGTTTGAAGATGGAGATCGGAAGCACAAAGAAGAAAGACCATATCATATCACATATTATGAATTGCATGTGATGTTAATCCTTTATGCATCTTGTATTTCTTAGTAGACGACGGTAGCATTATAAGATGATCCCTCATGCACATGAATTTCAAATCATAAAGTGTTCGCCCTTAGTTAGCACCGTTGCTAAAGCTTGTTGTTTCGAAGCACCACGTGATGATCGGGTGTGTTAGATTCCGCAAGTGTATACAACGTAAGCAAGCCAGATTTGCTTATGCGGTGGCTAAGGTTTGATCTTGACGAGCCTAGCATGTACAGACATGGTCTCAGGAACACGGATTACCGAAAGGTAAAGCATGAATCATATAGTAGATATGATGAACATGATGATTGTTCGCCATTGAAACTATATCAACTCTCATGATGATCGGTGTTGATGTAGTGGATTTGGTTCGTGTGATCACTAAAACAATGTGAGGGATGTTGTTTTGAGTGGGAGTTCACCTAGTTTAATTTCATTAATTAATTTGAACTCAATTTGTCATAAACTTAGTCTAAACTATTGCAAATATGTTGTAGATCAATGGCAGCCCCTACCATCAATTTTAATGCGTTCCTAGAGAAAGAAAAGTTGAAAAACAATGGAAGCAACTTCGCGGATTGGTTCCGCAATTTGAGGATTGTCCTCACAGCTGGTAATTTGACCTATGTGCTGGATGCACCGCTGGGTGACCCACCTGCAGCTGATGCTCCCGATGAAGTAAAGAATGTTTACCTCGCTTGGAAGAATCAGTACTCCATAGTTTAGTGTGCTATCTTGTATGGTTTAGAATCGGAGCTTCAGAAAAGGTTTGAAGAGTCAGACCCATATGATATTGTCGAGGATCTCAAATTAATTTTTGAGACTCATGCGGCAATTGAAAGTTATGAAGCTTCTGAAAAGTTCTTTAACTGCAAGATGGAAGAGGGCAGCTCCGTCAGTGAGCATGTGCTTAAGATGTCTGGGCACGCAAACAAACTTCAAAGCTTGGGTATAGTGATTCCTAATGCTTTGGGGGTTTACCGCGTCCTCCAGTCATTGCCACCAAGTTACAGGAACTTTGTGATGAACTACAACATGCAGAACATGAACAAAGAGTTGCCAGAACTATTTGCTATGTTAAAATCTGCAGAAGTGGAGATCAAGAAAGAGCACCAAGTGTTGATGGTCAATAAGACCACCAAATTCAAAAAGGGCAAGTCTAAGCAAAAGGGACACTTCAAGAAGGGTGGTAAGAAAGTTACCACGCCGATGAAGAAAACCAAGGCTGGACCAAAGCCTGAAACTGAGTGTTTTTACTGCAAGGGAGTAGGTCACTGGAAGCGGAATTGCCCAAAGTACTTGGCGGATTTGAAGAACGGCAACATCAAGAAGAAAGGTATATCTGATATACATGTTATTGATGTGTATCTCACTAGTATTCGTAGTAGTGCCTGGGTATTTGATACTGGTTCGGTTGCTCATATTTGTAACTCGAAACCGGTGCTGCAGAATAAACAGAAGCTAGCGAAGAACGAGGTGACGATGCGCGTGGGAAACGGATCAAAGGTTGATGTGATCGCGGTCGGCACGCTACCTCTTCATCTACCATTGGGATTAGTTTTATACTTAAATAATTGTTATTTGGTGCCTGCGTTGAGCATGAACATTATATCGGGATCTTGTTTATTGCGAGACGGTTACTTGTTTAAATCTGAGAATAATGGTTGTTCTATTTATATGAGTAATATGTTTTATGCACATGCACCTTTGATAGATGGTCTATTCTTATTGAATCTCGATAGTGGAAATACACATATCAACAACATTGAGGCTAAACGTTTGAAATCAAGCGATAATTCGACCTATATGTGGCACTGTCGTCTTGGTCACATCGGAGTGAAACGTATGAAGAAACTCCATTCCGATGGACTTCTTGAATCACTTGATTTTGAATCACTTGAAAGATGCGAAGCATGTCTGATGGGTAAAATGACTAAGACTCCATTTTCTGGTATGATGGAGCGAGCTACGGACTTATTGGAAATCATACATACCGATGTGTGTGGTCCAATGAGTGTAGCATCGCGCGGTGGTTATCGTTATGTTCTTACCTTCACGGATGACTTGAGTAGATATGGGTATATCTATTTCATGAAACATAAGTCCGAAACTTTCGAGAAGTTTAAGGAGTTTCAAAGTGAGGTAGACAATCAACGTAACAAGAAGATTAAATTTCTACGTTCTGATCGTGGAGGTGAATATCTAAGTTACGAGTTTGGCGAGCATTTAAAGAAGTGCGGAATACTTTCACAATTTACACCGCCGGGAACACCACAGCGTAATGGTGTGTCCGAACGTCGTAATCGAACTCTCTTAGATATGGTTCGTTCTATGATGTCACTTATAGATTTACCGCTATCATTTTGGGGTTATGCATTAGAAACAGCCGCATTCACTTTAAATAGGGCACCGTCTAAATCCGTTGAAACGACACCGTATGAATTATGGTTTGGGAAGAAACCTAAATTGTCGTTCCTTAAAGTTTGGGGATGCGAAGCCTATGTAAAGAAGTTACAGCCGGACAAGCTTGAACCCAAAGCGGAAAAATGCGTCTTCATAGGATACCCGAAGGAAACTATTGGGTATACCTTCTATCATAGATCCGAAGGCAAAATCTTCGTTGCCAAGAATGGATCCTTTCTAGAGAAGGAATTTCTCTCGAAAGAAGTGACTGGAAGGAAAGTAGAACTCGACGAGGTTGTCGAACCTTCTCTCGAAATTGCGAGTAGCGCAGCACCGGAAGAAGTTCCTGTGGTGCCTGCACCAATAAGAGAGGAAGCTAATGATGGTGATCATGAAACTTCGGTTGAAGTTACTACAGAGCCTCGGAGGTCAACGAGAACTCGTACCACTCCAGATTGGTATGATTCCGTTATGAATGTCATGGTGGTGGACAACACCGATGACCCCGAGACATATGAGGAAGCGATGATGAGCCCAGATTCCAATAAATGGCAAGAAGCCATGAAATCCGAGATTGGATCCATGTACGAAAACCAAGTATGGACTTTGGTGGACTTACCGGATGGCCGGAAGGCTGTCGAGAACAAATGGATTTTCAAGAAGAAAACAGATGCTGATGGTAATGTTACTGTCTATAAAGCTCGACTTGTCGCAAAAGGGTTTCGACAAATTCAAGGAGTTGACTACGATGAGACTTTCTCACCGGTAGCGAAGCTAAAGTCTGTGAGGATTATGTTAGCAATCGCTGCATATTATGATTATGAGATATGGCAGATGGATGTCAAAACAGCATTCCTCAATGGAGACATTGATGAAGAGTTGTATATGATGCAACCCAAAGGTTTTGTCGATCCTAAAGATGCTAACAAGGTATGCAAGCTTCAACGGTCCATCTATGGATTGAAGCAAGCATCCCGAAGTTGGAATCAACGTTTTGATAAGGTAATCAAAAGTTTTGGTTTTATACAAACTTATGGAGAAGCTTGTATTTACAAGAAAGTGAGTGGGAGCTCTGTAGCATTCTTAATATTGTATGTGGATGACATATTGTTGATTGGGAATGATGTAGACCTTCTTAATAGTGTCAAGGAATATTTGAATAATAGTTTTTCAATGAAGGATCTTGGCGAAGCAGCTTACATATTAGGCATAAAGATTTATAGAGATAGATCGAAACGCCAAATATCATTGTCACAGAGTACATATTTGGACAAAGTTCTAAAGAAGTTTGGAATGGAAGAAAGCAAGAAAGGGTTCTTGCCCATGTTGCCCAATACGACCTTGAGTAAAACTCAAAGTCCAACATCGGCAGAAGATAGAGAAAGGATGAGTAAGACTCCCTATGCCTCAGCCATAGGATCTCTAATGTATGCCATGCTATGTACTAGACCCGACATTGCATATGCTGTTAGTTTAACTAGCAGATATCAAAGTGATCCAGGAGTGGATCATTGGACAGCGGTCAAAAACATCCTTAAGTACTTGAGAAGAACTAAGGATATGGTTCTTTCTTATGGAGGTGATGAACAGCTCGTTGTTAATGGTTACACCGATGCTAGTTGGAACACCGATCCAGATGATTCTAAATCACAATCCGGATACGTATTTATTTTGAATGGTGCAGCAGTTAGCTGGAGGAGTGCAAAGCAAAGCGTTGTGGCGAGATCTTCAACTGAATCGGAATACATGGCTGCTTCGGAGGCTTCACAAGAAGCGATATGGATGAAAGAGTTCATTACAGAGCTGGGTGTGGTTCCAAGTGCGCTGGACCCAATGTCTATCTACTGTGATAACATGGGCGCCATAGCCAATGCGCAAGAACCAAGGTCACACAAGAAGCTGAAGCATATCAAGCTGCGTTTTCACGCTATTCGAGAACATATCCAGGATGGGGATATAAAGATTTGCAAAGTACACACAGATCTGAATGTGGCGGATCCGTTGACTAAACATCTCCCGAGGGCAAAACATGACCAACACCAAACTGCCATGGGTGTTCGGTATATTACCATGTAATCTAGATTAGATGACTCTAGTGCAAGTGGGAGACTGTTGGAGATATGCCCTAGAGGCAATAATAAATATAGTTATTATTATATCTTTGTGTTTATGATAAATGTTTATATTCATGCTATAATAGTATTAACAAGGAAACATTAATACTTGTGTGAATTGTAAACTTAAATTGAAGTCCCTAGTATAGCCTCTATACTTCACTAGCTTGTTGGTTGATTAAATGATTGTGGTTTCCATATCATGAACATTGAGATGTTATCAACAACAAGATCATATCGTTAGGAGAATGATATGGTGGACATACTCCTATTGATAAGCGTAGCATAAAGATCAAAGTCATTTCAATAGTTCAAATTGCTATATGCTTTCTGATACATAGTAACCTAATTCCTTCGACCATGAGATCATGCATATCACCTTTACCGGATGGATGCTTTGATGACATCAAACACCACACCGTAACTGGGTGGCTATAAAGGTGGCATTAAGTGTTCGGAAAGTATTGGTTGAAACACATGGATCAAGAGTGGGATTTGTCCATCCACATGACGGATAGATATACTCTGGGCCCTCTCGGTGGAATGTCATCCAATTGGCTTGCAAGCATGTGACTTGGTCACAAGGGATCACATATCACGGGAACGAGAAAAGAGTACTTATCAGTAACGAGGTTGAACTAGGTATGCAGAGATACCGACGATCATAACCTCGGATAAGTAACATATCGTGAGACAAAGGGAAATTGGTATCGTATGTAAGTGGTTCATTCGATCGCAAAGTAATCGTAGAAATATGTGGGAGCCATATGAATTTCCAGATTCCTCTATTGGTTATTGTTCGGAGAAGTGTCTCGATCATGTCCGCATAATTCACGAACCGTAGGGAGACACACTTAAGGATTCGACGTTGTTTGAGTAGTTATGGTATTATGAGAAAGAGACCGAATGTTGTTCGGAGTCTCGGATGGGATTCGGGATATCACGAGGTGATCCGGAGAATAAGATTCATATAAGGAAAGTCCCGTTTCGGAGTTCGGGAATGATTCCGGTGTTTTCATCGGGAATGTTCTAGAAGGTTCCGGATTGTCCGGCACTCCGGGGGGGGAGGGTACATGAGTGTGTCATTGAATGATTGCATCATGTACTAAGTGTTCTTGCTGTTCCAAAAACATGAAAGTCAAATTGCCAGTTTGAAAGTCAAACGGCTAAAACAGGAAACTGTGGGAAACAGGAAACTGTGGGAAACAAGCAAGAGGAGTTGGAACCAACTTGGAGGAGGAGTCCCACTCCTCCAAGCCGGCGCCCAACCCAAGGCCGACTTGGGGAGGGACTCCCCTTCCCTGGCCGCGCCTCCCCACCTATAAAAGGAGGGGCAGGGCTCCCTCCTAGAACACACAAGTTCCTATCTTCTACCTCCGGTTTAGAGCCGTTTTGGTTTAGAGCTTCTAATTGCTTTAGCCAGCGGTTTAGAGCCTTCTAATTGGTTTAGAGCCTTCTAATTGGTGTGTCTAATTACTAGACCACTAATAGCCTCTCTCATAAGCTCCACCATACTCGCACCGGCTTAAGGCGAAGCCCTGCGGGATTTCCCCTCTACTTCCGGTACCACGCCGTTGTGCTGCCGGAATCGCGAGGAGAGTGCTACAACCTCCGCTGCCTGCTGGAACAAGGGAGAGGAAGGTCTTCGTCGAGTACCGAACGTGTGACCGACTGCGGGAGCGCTGCCGGAACGTGGCGCCGGAAGGATCGTCTACACGATCTTGAGATCGGAAAGAGTACGACTACATCACCCACGAGAATCCGCTCTCGTTAAACGCTTTGGAATCTTCGAGGGTAAGTTATTCCATCGACTCATTGCTACAATCTAGTAGATAGATCTTGGCTTGTTTGTTTGTATGCGATAGAAAATTTTTGTTTTCCATGCTACGAACCCCTACAACGCGTATCGTGGCTTCGGGGTTGTTCAGGATGTTGGAGAGTGGCGCCTCGTTAATGACCATTATCTGATGCTCCTGGAAGTAGTGGCTCAGCCGACGAGCCGTCATGAACACGCCGTAGGCGAGTGTCTGGTATTGAGGGTACCTCTGTTTTGTTGGCGTTAGTACCTCGCTGAGGTAGTAAATTGGGCATTGGACCCCATGAGTATTTCCTTCTTTGGGTCGTTCGACCATGAGTACGGTGCTTACCACCTGATGTGTGTCTGCTATGTATAGCAGCAGAGGCTCGCGTTCCTTTGGCGTGACCAGGACGGGCGAGGTGGAGAGCAGTCGCTCCAGGTCTTCGAATGCGTCGTCTGCTTTGGGTGTCCACTCGAATTTGTCTGCTCAGTGCCGCAATGTGCCTAACTAGCCGCTAGACACCTTTAATGTTTTTCGGCTTCTCCATGGTCAGTATGGCCCGGATTTTCTTCGGGTTCGCCTCGATCCCTCGATGGGAGATGAAGTAGCCAAGTAATTGGCCAGATGGTACGCTGAAGGCGCACTTTTCTGCATTCAACTTGATCTTTTAGTGATCGAGGTTGTCGAACGTCTCGCGGAGATCGTCGATCAATGTCTTGGCCTCCCTTGTCTTGATGACTATGTCGTCGACATAGACCTGTATGTTGCGGCCGATCTGGCTTTTCAGGCATGCCTGCATGCACCGCTGGTACGTGGCACCTGCGTTCTTCATCCCGAAGGGCATGGTATTGTAGCAGAACACTCCGAACGGCATGATGAATGCCGTTTTCTCCTGATCTACGACCTTCAGTTGAATCTGGTTGTAGCCTGAGTAGGCGTCGAGGAAGGAGAGTTTCTCGCAACCTGCAGTTGAATCGATGATCTGGTCGATCTGTGGTAGAGGGAAGTGATCCTTGGGGCAATGCTTGTTGAGTGACGTGAAGTCCACACACATCCGCAGGATGTCCGTATCCTTTTTTGGGACCAGCACAGTGTTTTCTAGCCACTCGCTCTCCTTGATCTCCCGAATGAAGTTAGCGTCAAGCAGTCTATTGACTTCGACTACGACGGCTTCAGCTCGTGGCTTGGAGAATTGTCGGATGGACTGTTTGACGGGCTTGGCGTCCGGAAATACATTGAGTGCATGCTCAGAGAATTTCCTAGGAACTCCTGGCATGTCCACGGGACAACGGGCAAAGATTTCCCAGCGCTCATGGAGGAATTCGACGAGCGCGCTTTCCTATGTGGGGATGAGGTCGTTGGCGATCAGCACCGTCTTGGAGGCGTCCGTCGGGTGAACCTGCACCTTTTTCGTGTTGACTGTGGAGTCGAACGACATGTCAGGTGCGTTTTGCCTAGAGACTGGGGGTGCCCCGTTGTCTGTCACTTCTCGAAGCCTCGTGAGCTCCTCCTGCATACCGAACGACTGGGAGATTCTGTTAAAGTCTCTGTCGCAGTGGTCGGATCGGGTGAGGCTGCCCTAGACTGTGATAACGCCCTTGGGCCCTGGCATCTTGAGCAGCAGGTACGCTTAGTGCGGTACTGCTAGAAATCGTGCGAACGCCACATGCCCGAGGATGGCATGGTATTGTGATGGCCAATCCACCACTTCGAACTCGAGCCACTCACACCAAAAGTTTTCGGGCTTCCCAAAGATGACGTCGAGCCATATATTTCCCAGGGGATATATGCCCTTCCTTGGGACTATGCCGTGGAACGTTGTATCGGATTGTTCCAGGATGCATAACGGGATCCGCATCACTGCGAGGGTGCTGGCGAACATCAGATTGATGCCGCTGCCGCCATCCATGAAGACGCGGCTCATCTCGAATCCTCCGATCTGCGCCTCGAGCACCAGGGTAGCATGACCTAGGCGAGGGATCTGGCGGGGATGGTCCGAACGATCGAACATGATGCAGGACTCCGAGCCGCTGAGGTACTCAGGGATGGCTGGCGGAGCGGTTACAGCGAGGCTGACCTGTCGAGTGATCTTCTTTTGCATGATATTGGTAGGGCATCCCTTCTGGATCATGAGAGAACCTTTTGGCGGTGGGTATCCACATGTGCCGTTGTTTGGCGCAGGTGCGATTGAGGGATTTGACGATCCCATAGGTGGTGGTGGAGGAGCTCCGTGTGCGATGTCACCTGGTGCAGGTGCGGGTCTGAACCCAGGGTTCACGATCTAGCATCGCATTTTGGTGAGGCCCTCGCTGAGTTTCTGGAACTTGCGACAGTCCTTGAGCATGTGGCTGGCCTTCTTTTTGCCATCCTACTTGTCGATGTAGAAGTGGATGGTACAGGGACCTGACAACCTGTCGTAGGCCGAAGGTTCGTCGTCACGGCAGCGATGTTGCCATGTTTGTGTTGGGCATCCTCCGTCACGGAAGTTGCCTCCGCGGTATCCTCTGCTGCCGCGGTTGTTGTCGTCGCAGCGTTCGGCGTAGCCAGCCACGACCATGTCGGGTTGATGATGCTCGACGTGGCACTTCGTTGGTAACCCCAAGCGTAGACTGTGAAGAGCAAGCAGCAAGTTTTCCCTTAGTTGAGACCGAGGTTGTCAAACCAGAAGGAAGAAGGAAATGTCACACAGGTGTTGCAAGCAATGCGGAGACCTGCACAACACAACTAAAGACTTTGCCCCAACGAATTAGTGAGGTTGTCAAGCTCACCGGTTTGCTGTAACAAAGGATTAAATGTATGGTGTGGAAGGTAATGGTTTGCAGCAAGTAAACAAGTAACAGTGGAAGATGTATCAATGGTAAAGAATTGACAGGGGTCCATAGTTCACTAGAGGTGCTCTCCTTAGATAAACAACATGGCATGAAGGGTAAACAAATTACAGCGGAGCAATTGACATGAACTGACCAAGGCATAACAATGCAGTTACTAGCCAGAAAGATCCTATGAGGTTGATTGGGAAATACAACAATATACATAGACCGCCATCTAGCTGCATCTATGACTAGAAGTCCATCTTCAGGTTATCATCTGAACCCCCTCCAGTATTAAGTTGCAAGCAACAGACAACTGCTTTAAGCAAAGTGTGTAAGGTAAACAGTCCACAAGTTTCATGAACAAGAGACCGTTGTTTTATCCCTAGTAGCAACATCACATCTACAACCGAAGAGATTATTGTCACTTCCCTTGGAAACTAGAGGCATGAACCAATATCGAGCATAAATACCCCCTCTTGGAGTCACTAGCAACTACTTAGCCAAGATAGCCACTAGCAATGGAGAGCATGCAAGATCACAAACAACACATACATGATAGAATCATAAAGACAAAACCATTAATCAAACCAACATAATAATCTCAATATCCATCGGATCCCCGCAAACACAACATGCATGATTACAAATAGATTAGATCTTGATCATGAACGGAGCTCACAAGATCTATACATGCAAGCACAAAGGAGGAGATACAACCATCTAGCTAATACATGGACCCATAGTCCAAGTTGGAACTACTCACGCATCATACCGGAGAGAAGGCCTCCGGGATGATCTCCCCTTCGACAGGGTGCCGGGAAGAACTTCAGATCCCCCGATCTAGGGACGATGGTGGCGGTGGCTATAGATGGTTTCGTGGAGATTTGATCGGGTGCTTAGGGTTTCTACATCAGGGGATTCTTATAGGCGAAGGGGGAGGCCGAGGAGGCGACCAGGGGGGCCAAACCCTAGCCAGGCGCGGGCCCACCCCTGGCCGCGCCTGGGGGGTCTGGCTGCCCTGGCCTGCTTCCTCATCTCCCCTCTGGACTTCTTGTTCCCCATGGAAATTAATTGACTTTGATGTTTGTCCCATCCAATTCCGAGAATATTTCTTTACTAAATTTTCTGAAACCAAAAACAGCAGAAAACAGGCATCTGGCACTGTTGCAACTTGTTAGTAGGTTAGTACCAGAAAACATGTAAAAAGCACCTTAAAGTGTAGACAAGCAAAGCAAAGTAGATACTAAACAAGCATGGAGCATCAAAAATTATAGATACGTTTCCGACGTATCAACATCCCCAAACTTAACTCCTGCTCGTCCTCAAGTAGGTAAGTGATAAAAAGAATAATTTTTGAGGTGACATGCACCCTCACAATAAAAATCCAACCATTTGCAAGCATTCAAAGCTGGGATCAAATAACTCTAAACATGTGCATGAGAGATGGAGTTCTAACAATAGGACATGGTAACTATGCATGCAACATGACACACTACAAACAAAGATCATGAATAACATGCATTGGAAAACATTTGTTTGTTTCACATACAAAAAAATAGCATAGTGGCATTCTGCTTGTCCCTCATAGAGTAGCAATATAGATGCATAGGACACCTTCAAAGTTCACAAGGGTGACTAGAAACAAATAGCACAAGAACAAATAATATCACAATATGCATCAATCAATAACCTTTGGAACACTGCACACAGAATGACAACTATGCTCTCTTAATGGTGCCTAAAGGTAGAAGGTGGAGACTCAATGGGGGTGGAAGAAAGACCTTTTTGTAAAGGAAGCAGGGATTACAAGTTTCAAAAAGAGCTTCCAAAGATTATGGTACTTGTTAGATTTCAGCCCTCATTGCCCCTATCATAAGCATCTTGAAGTGATTAAGGTTAAAGTAGCAAAGATGGAGTATATGCTTGACGAAGTATAAGTTAGCAATCTCAAGTCCCTTGAATACGAGGGCCACACCTCATGCATACTCAACTTTGGGTCCAGGTAAGTTCTTTTCATTGTAAGTATTTGCATATCATTGAGAACTGCCAACGGGGTACCCCTTGCACATGCTATAGGAGCTTTCCCATAACCAAAATGACAATGCAAGCAGACAATGAGCATCTCAGCAATATTTTTATTTACCATATGCATAGCTTTTTATTGAGGATGCTTCATAGATAGCTCATTATGGTGATGCTGCAAGTTTCCATCATGATTAGGCATGGATTAGGCTAGCGGCCCAGGCGTTTCTCTAACACAGGATACAAACTCCATGGACTTACAAGTTCCCTCTTTATTTCACACCAGTGACATCCATAGACAAAAGAGCATGATATCAACTGAGTACAAAGTACAAGTGCAATGTTGAAAACGTTCCCCGTGATAGCACGATTCTGCTAATTCCAGCTTATAAGTGCAAGCATACACAACAAAGTTGTCACAATGGTTCAAGTTTATTAGGGGCAAAGAATATAAAGTGTGCCATCAAGTTTGTGAGGGCTTTAATCACTAAGTTTTCACATAACAAAATAGTTTTTAATTGGAAGATAGTTGAAAACAAGAATATACTTGGAATGGTGTAACACACCATGCATAGGAGTTTATAGTGGACACTTTGGAATAACTTGGTTTCTTGGGAGTTGGAAGCATGAGTAGAGCTTACTCATACAAGTGGAGGCTAGCAAAAGACTAGGAACAACCAACTAAGAGAGCATAATGGCCATAATCATGCAGAGCAACAAAGCATACTAATCAAAGCAAAGAGTGGTACCACAAGTCAAGGAATAAATGATCATAGAGGATAATGGTGACTTGTGAGAGTCATAACATGGTGTGAGCATGTGCCAAGTCAACTCAAGCAAAGCATCAAAGGAGAATACCACAATATTATGCTTTTTCATGCTGAAACAACGCACAATTTCTTCAAGGCACACTAAGCAATTCAAATTGTTTGGAACAAGACAGGCTATAGCAATAATCACTAAGCATAATGTCAAAACAACACCTAGCATGTCATGTTAAAGTCTAAGTCACAGTCAATGCAAGCTCCTCTTGCACTTCAAGCAAGAACTTACTATTCCTTTCCAACACCAAGCAACTTATTTGCAAAACAAAACAACGAGAACAGGGGTCCAAACTACTCAAGAAAACTAAACAAACTAAGCAAAGCAAACGAAAACTAAGACGCTCCAAGAACAACACAATTGTGCATGAAACAATAAAAACGAAGTGTCTAGACACACCTGAGCTTTTTATTGATGAACAAGGGGATGCCTTGGGCATCCCCAAGCTTTTACGCTTGTACCTCTTGGATATTTCTTGGGGTGACACCATGGTGGATCCCCAAGCTTGAGCTTTTGTCCATTCTTCATCTCATTGCATCATTCTCTCTCTACACCTGAAATTTTTCCTTCATACAAAGCTTCACACAATCTTCATTAGCAACATTAGTATATTCAAAAGATATTAGACCTCTGGCAAAGCTTTGGAACAGCAAGGCTTTTTACTAAAAACTCAAGATATTGTAGTAACTCCTTCAAAAATCTCAATTCATCTAAAGAGAACTCAAAAAGGAATCAATAAGAAGCAAATGCAAATAATGGCAGAAATCTGTCAAAACAGACCAGCAGGTAGAAACCGATTTTTTCGAACATCTTCTGTTGCTCAAATCAAAAAGTGTTGAACTAACTAAATTTAGCTAACATACTGGGGGATTTATTCATAAACTTTTAGCTCAATACTAGTTACATAGACTCCTCACGAATTTGTTTGGTGGAGGACAGAAATCTGTTTCGGGACAGCAACTCCCCAAATCTTACTTTCCTCTCATTAGAGGTCATTCTTGGCACAAAAAGCAAAAAAAAAGGATAAGTAGAGGTCATTACTGAAGTAATAACTTCCAAGACTCAAGGAAACTCTTGGGTTATCTCCCAACAAGTACTTTTCTTTAACGCCTTTAAGTTAGGCATAAGAAGCAAGGAGAATCAAGTATTTTCAAATGAAGAAGCATTACCCCTCTTGTTCTTTCCTTTCTTACCTTTCTTCTTCTCTTTAGGGAAGATATGATTTCTTACCGGAGGATAAAAACACATGATGCCTTTTCCCACATCTATTACTGCCCCAATGTGTTTTAGTAGGGATCTTCCAAGTGTAATCTGTCCCTTGCCTACACATTCAATAACAAGATAATCAGTAGACACCATTTTTCCTGAGATTTTTGTAAACACACCTTCAGCTATTCCAATGGGTAATATAGTGGCATTGTTGGTAAGAGAGATTTCCTCTCCTCCTTCAGTAAGCCCCAAAATACTCAAGGGATCATAAATATCTTTAGGCATGAGACAAAATTCAGACATGATATCATAGCGAGCATCAAAAAGTGTAGTGTTTATTGAGACTTTGATTGTGGGAAACCACTTTGAAGGCTCATAATTTATGGGAACATAATCATGGTAAGCCCTAAGCGTGTGATAGCAACTATTCATGGAAGAAATACTAGTCTCAAGAGTTTTCAACCTGGCAAAAATATTTGTGAAAGAGGAATCATAATTGCCAGGTGTGTTATAAATTGCAATCAACTTTTTTATGGCATCAAAAGCTTCATCCTCAGTACATAGCAAAATATCTTTCTCAACCACAGCATCCAAAGCATATCTATAACGAAGAGCAATACCGCGGTAGAAACTATCAACAACCAAGCTAAGACTCATCTTAGGCTCAGTTTCCCTTTGTAAAGCGGAAATTCTAGACCAAGCTTCTTTAAAACTCTCTTCACTTTTTTGCTTAAAAGTGGAGATCTCTTCCATAGGTGAAATAAAGATTGGTCCAAAACCAGACATGGTAGCAACTAGAGCAGAAACTAATTTTTTGTGTTTTTGAATAAAGCAAGCAAACCAAACTAGACTAATTTTTTTGGGTTTTTTGGAAAGAGGCAAACAAAACCAAGCAAAAGAAACAAAGCGAACTAAAAAAAGTAAAGAGAAAGGAAGTGAAGGACTCCCCTTGTGAAGACGTCCTTAGCCTCCTTGGAAACGGCGCCAGAAAAGCCTTGATGATGCTCGACGTGGCACTTTGTTGGTAACCTCAAAGTGTAGACAAGCAAAGAAAAGTAGATACTAAACAAGCATGGAGCATCAAAAATTATAGATACGTTTCCGATGTATCACGGGTCCATCGCGATCGTCGTAGACGCGCTATCTTCGCTTGCTACAGCATTCGCATCTACGGCCGTATTCATCCTCCTCATCCGAATGTGCTCGGTGGAGGGAATCCTCGCCATCTGCCCACCTGTTGGTGATGTCCATGAGGTGGTCGAGTGTCTTGGGCTTGACGTGCCCAAGTTCTTCCTTGAAGCCCGAGCGCTTGACGCCATCCTTGAAGGTGTCGATCGTCCTCTCCTCGGAAATGTGTGCCGTAGAGTTCTTGATGTTAGACCAGTGCAAGATGTACGAGCGAATGGATTCGCCCGTACGTTGAGTGCAGGCCCGCAGCTCCTCGATCGAGGCTAGACTCTTGTTGGTGCCCTTCAAGTTTCAGATGAAACTGTACGCCAGCTCCTCCCAGTTTTGGATTGAGCCTGAAGATAGGTTGTTGAGCCAGATTCGAGTTGCGCCTGTCAGCTGGAGCTGAGCGCATTGTAGGGCGGTGTTCTTGTTTCCGCCGTGCAGCTTGACCGACGAGAGAAGGTTGCTGAGCTAGGCCTTCGGATCATGTATGTCGTCGAACTTCGGAGTGTCCGAAGGAAGTTTGAAGTTTTTCGGCATCCGCGTGCGCCGAACAGATCTCTTGTAGCATCGAGCTCCGCATAGTTCTCCGTCGTCTTCCTCTTCGGATTCGGTTGAGCACGCGCGTTTGGCATGTGCCTTGTCGACCTTGCGTCGGGCGAGGTAGTTTCGAGCGTCGTAGTCGCGGCTGCGACGTCTTGGGCTCTTGTGTCGCCGAGGTAGATCATGCTCGTCCTCTTCCTCGTCGGATGAGGGTGTGGGGATACGGTTGAATCTGACCGTAGCCTTTTTCTTCGGCTTCGTAGGAGCTTCTTCATGGAGCGCAGCTCCGACGAGTCCGAGTCCGGCTAGTGCGGACTTGTGCATGGCACTCTTTGGGTCCCCCACCAGAGGTGGATGGGACGCGAGGTACGTAGATGCTGCCATGATCGCAGCCTGCAGCGTCTTCGGTATGACGTTGCCGTTGACGTCCATATCCATGAAGGACGTGTTGAGGGTTTTGGTGACCTCACGTCACGCGGCGTGGTCCATGTTATCCATGAGAGAGCTATGCTTGTTTGCATGGTTGCCGTGCGAGCTGGAGCCACCAGCGGCGGAGAGCGCAGCTTGTCACGCGCTGGACTCCAAAGCTGCTTGCTTGCGTTTGTCAAGCTCCTCCTTCTGTTTCACTTGCCTGTTGTGCTCGCCGATGAGGAGCAGGTGATATGCCATCAGCAGGTCCCGTGAAGCATTCACGGGTAGGATCTTGTTGCCCGCCATGGCTTCGTGTGCCTGGCACCAGCCGTCCTCGTTGAGGTTGATCCTCTGGTAGGAGGCAGCGTCGCCCTCGTTGGGCTAGAGGGATGGCTGCCCTTTGTTTCCTCCGTTCCCAGCCTGCGGGTTGGGTGGTGGAGGGTTGGGGTTAGTTGAATTTGGCTGCCCCTCTGTTTCTCCATGGATGACCACGGCGCATTGGTATTGCTTGCAGATTGGATCGCTGCTGTCGCAGCTTTCGGATCCGGAACCGTAGGTTCCTTTGTCTGATGGAGGGCCGCACAGATCTAGGTTGTAGATGCTGCTGTCATAGGACTCGTCTGTTAGCGTCGGCGTGCGTAGCACACTGGGATGCTGGGCCCATGAAGAGGGCCTCATGGATGGCAATGGCACCCGCTCTGGGAGGCGGAGAGTACCGGTCTGTCCCACCTGGAAGTAGAAGCTCCCGAACAGAATCTCGAGCCCGTCGCCTACGGGCTCAAAATCCTTCATGGTGGCTAGCGAGTGGGCGGTGAATTCGAAAGCGCCTAAGAGGAGGTGGATCTCCGTCACCCAGGAGTTGTAGATCGCTTTGGTTGGGACCGTCACAATTGCACATTCCGCGCCCCCAGTCCCCACGGACGGCGCCAATTGACGAGGTTGGATCTGACCCTAGCATTAGGGCTTCTGGATGAACGGTTCCCATTCATCGTTTTCATCCTTATAACCGTGGGGAAAACAGTGGTTTGTTTTCACCCTTTTCCATTTGCTTTCACTGCCTCCATTTTCACGAGCTCATCCTCGTGCACACTGGACGCTCGTCAATGCTCTGCAATGGTGAAGTCGAAGAAGGCCTCCGCCGGACCGGGCTCGAGTGTTGTGCCAGCGGCAAGAAGTTTGTCGCCCCTGCAGAAACACTGATGGAAAGTGGAGGCATTTTGACATGCGCGACACCGATATGCGCAAGCTGCGCGATGCGGGGTTAATCCCACAAAACAAGGAGTACGTCAAGATCCCCGGTGATGACGTAATACCTCGCCCACCTGTGGGTTTTCGAGTGATCATCATTGCCTTTATTCTTCGTGGTTTGTTGCTTCCTGTCCACGAGTTCCTTCGTGGGCTCCTTTTCCTCTATGGGATTCAGATTCATCATCTGTCTCACAATTCCCTACTTAACATTGTGTGTTTCATCATGCTTTGCGAGTGTTGGCTCGGTATCGAACCACACTTTGGTCTCTTCCAGAAACTCTATTCCGTGAAGAGGCAGTCCAGCTCCGACGGAGTCTATCCGCTCGGTGGCTGCATCATTTCTCTTCGTCCCTTTGTCCAGTTTTTCTCCCTCTCCATTTGCGAGTCCGTTCAGTATTGGCGTCGCAAGTGGTTTTACATCCGCGATGTCAAGCTGGGCGGTCATCAATTTGGTCTTGCCCCCTTTGACTCCGAGTAGAAGATCGTTCGAAAGAGATCGTGGAAAAACCACATCTTGGAGGGCGAAGCGGCGGAGGTGGAGATGCTCTACCAGCGGGTGGAGACTCTCCAACTAGTGCCAAGCAAGCAGGTCAACAGAGTCGACATCATCCGCACCTTACTCAAGCGTCGGGTGCAGCCGCTCCAGGCCAGGGTGCACCCGATGTTTCTCTACGCCGGCCCTAGTGACCCTACCAGAGTGTCATCCGAAGAATTATCTTCGGGTGATCTTGATAGGGCCCTCCGTCCTCTGCTGAAGTACAAGGATGGTGAGGACCTGTCGGGGGAGTCGCTGACCCCCCCCCCTCTTAGCGCCAATAAAGGGGCCTCGAAGGTGAAGATTATTCGTGTGCTTTGCGCTTTGCTGTGCGTTTTTTGCTTGTTGTAGTTTCTCATGTCTTTGTTTTCTTTCAGTGCCACCAAGTTAGGGGTCCATGCCCCCTCTGCCTGAGAAATATAGGGAGGCACCAGACAATGAGGAGGTAGACTCCGAGTCTGAGCTGCCGCCGGCGTAGTCGCCAACTCATGAATCCCCCAAGGCGAGCGAGGGGCGGACCCAAAAGCGAGCACAGAGTCCGAGCGAATCATCGGATGCCTCGACTCCCCCGACTCCTAGGGACCCATCCTTCCTTGTGCTCCACGGCGAGGAGGACGGCGTTTCTTCTGCACCATTCCTGGTTGTGCCTCTCCAGGCAGTGGCGCCACAGCCACCGGCTAAGAAGAAGAAGGAGAAGGCGCCGCCCGTCTTCAACTTGAGCAAAATTGACTCGTAAGTACCTTCGGATGCCTTTTGTTCTAAATCTTGCATGCACAACTTTTCTTGTTGTATTGATTAGTACTATTTCTTGCAGCCACTCCTCGGAGGGTTCTCTTAGTGAGGGCGCTCAGGAGGCCGTAGGGGAGTCGAAGCTGAGAGCTCCTTACTCTCAGATGGTGGCCGACTCTGAGGATGATGCACCGACTCCCTTTTCTCCACAGGCTCGGGTGGTCATTACTCAGAAGACCCCTGGTGGACCTTCAGAGTCTCCATCTAAGCACGTAAGTGTTGGAATTATGCCCTAGAGGAAATAATAAAGATGTTATTATTATAATTCTTGTTCATGATAAAGTTTATATTCCATGCTAGAATTGTATTAAGCGGAAACTTTAATACTTGTGTGGTTTGTGAACAACACCGTGTCTCTAGTACGCCTCTATGGACTAGCTCATTGATCAATGATGGTTAAGGTTTCCTAACCATAGACATGAGTTGTCAATTGATAATGAGATCATATCATTGGAGAATGATATGATGGACAGACCCAAACTAAGCGAAGCAATTAGATCGTATCATCGTGTTCATCTTTGCGAAGCTTTTCCTATGTCAAATATTGTATTCCTTAGACCATGAGATAATACAACTCCCTGGTATCGGAAGAAAGCTTTGAGGTTATCAAACGTCATCCTATGAGAGGGTGATTATAAAGGTGTCTCTCAGGTGATCGGAAAGTATCTGTTGGGTTGTATGTATCGAGATGGAATTTGTCCCTCCCAAGTCGGAGAGATATACTTCGGGCCCACTCGGTAATCGATATCAACACCGCTTGCAAGCATGTGGTTAAGGAGTTAATCACAAAGTGATATCGGATTACGGAACGAGTAAAGTACTTGCTGTGAACGAGATTGAACTAGGTATGACGGTACCGACGATCGAATCTCGGGCAAGTAAAATATCGCGAGACGAAGGGAATATATATATGGGATTGTTTGAATCCTGACATCGTGGTTCATCCGATATGATCATCGATGAATGTGTGGGAGTCAATATGGGTGCCCAGACCCCGCTGTTGATTATTGATAGAAGATCATGTCTGCATATTCTCGAACCCGCAGGGTCACACACTTAACGTGTCTCGACGCTAGGATAGAATGGATAATTGGTTTATGAATTTTTGTTCGGAGTCTCGGATGGGATCCGGGATATCACGAGAGGTTCTGGAATGGTCCGGAGAATAAGATTCATATAAGGCAATGCAGTTTTTGGAGTTCGGAATTGTTCCGGGTTAATCGGTATTGTACCGGAAGCTTCTAGAACCTTCCGGAAGGGGACCAACGTGGCCCCACCTTCCGGGAGGGGGCATGGGCCTATGAGGGAGTGTCCTGGCTGCATTGGGCCAGGGGCACAAGGCCCCATAGGGCCCAGCCGATCCTAGAGAGTTTAAATCGTTTAAACTAGAGATAGGGTTTCTAGAAGAGGGGAGAGTCCATGCCCCCCACTCCTTATCCTTTGGGCTTGGGGGAGGGGCTAGGGCTGCACCCCCCTCTATATAAAGAGGGGTGGGGACGCACCAACCCCCTACACCTCTCCTCCAAACCCTAGCCGCCTTGCTAGCTTTCCTCTCTCCCTCCCGACTATTTGTAGGCGAAGCCCTGCAGCAGAAATTCTCCACCATATACACCACGCCATCGTGTTGTAGATCCAATCTATCTCTCCACCATACTTGCTGGTCCGAGGAAGGAGGAGACGTCGAGGTGCTGCACGTGTGCATCTCACGGAGGCACCGCCACTTGTGGTCCTAGATCGGATCGGATCGCGAGGAGGAGAAGCGAGTACGACTACATCACCCACGTTCCGACGAACGTTCCGCTGTGCGAATCTTCAAGGGTATGAAGATCTAATCCAATCTATCTCGTTGATTGCATCTCCTAGATTAGATCTTGGCTTTCCCTCTGTTCGCATCCGTAGAAAATTTTGATTTACTATGCCGCGAAACCCTTCAGTGGTATCAGAGCTAGATCTATGCGTAGATGTGATTCACGAGTAGAACGCAACATGGTTGTTGTGGGCGTTGATGTTTTCTGTTGCAAGCCTCTTGTTTGTGTTCTTCTTATGACGCGGGATAGTGAGATTGAAGCGGTCCAGGCCAACCTTACGCGACATCGTTCGCGAGACCGGCTCCGCACTTGACGTGTGGCTTGTTCCACACATGCGGCTGGTGGATGTCAGTTTCTCTCACTATAGTTGTCATGGGATTAACACCGGAGTTTGGCAACCATAATATCACCGTTGTGGCTTTCCGTAGGTAAGAATCGTTCTTAGCATCTACTCCCATAAGCCACGTAAAACATGCAACAACAAAGTAGAGGCGTCTAACTTGTTTTTGCAGGGAGTATTTTCTGTGATATGGTATGGCCCAAGATGTGATGTGTATATTGTATGCGATGATCATGTTTTGTAATGTTTCACGACTTGCATGTCGATGAGTACACAACCGGCAGGAGCCATATGGTTGTCTTTATAATTGTGTATGACCTGCGAGTCAACTTCTTATACGCCATGTAATAGCTTTACTTTATCGCTAAGTAGTTAGCAATAGTTGTAGTTGCTATTCGTGGTGGAGGCAATCATGGTGGAGTGATGGAGATCATGCCGGAACGCACAAGATGGAGATCATTGCGCGAGGATTGGCTATACCATGTCACATAAAGTTATATGCATGTGATGTTTATCCCTTTATGTATCTTATTATGCTTAGATCGCGACGGTAGCATTATAAGATGATTCCTCACTTAAAGATCAAGATAAAAACTGTGTTCTCCCCAAGTATGCACCGTTGCGAAAGTTCGTCGTGTCCAAGCATCACGTGATGATCGGGTGCTATAGACTCTACGCTCACATACAACGGGTGCAAGCCAGTTTTGCACACGCGGAAATACTTGGGTCTAACTTGACGAGCCTAGCATGTACAGACATGGCCTCGGAACACAAGAACCGAAAGGTTAAGCATGAGTCATATGAATGATATGATCGACACTTTGTTGTCCACCATTGAAACCACATCTCTTCTCGTGATGATCGGATCGGGTGTGGTGAATTTGGATCGTGTTCACTAAACAACTTGAGGGATGTTGAATTTAGTGGGAGTTCATCTAGTAATTTGATTAAGTTGAACTATTTATCATGAACATAGTCTAAATTGTACTTGCCAATACTGTAGATCACATGGCCAAGTCCAACTTCAACTTCAACGTTTTTGCTGAGAAGGAAAAGCTTAGAAACAATGGGTCTAACTTCACCAATTGGTTCCGCAATCTTAGAATCATTCTGTCTGGCGGACAACAGGACTATGTCCTTGGTAAAGCGTTAGGTGACCCCCCTGCTGCAACTGCGCCGGCTGATGAGAAAGTTGTCTATCAGTCGCATAAAGATGATTATGGTGTGATTAAGAGCACCATGTTGTTTGCTATGGAACCGGAGCTTCAAAATCGTTTTGAAGAGTATCCCGGGCCCTTTGAGATTCTCGAAGAGTTGAAAACCATGTTTCAGACTCAGGCCCGTTCTGAGAGATATGAGATCTCCGAGAAGTTCTTTAACTGCAAGATGGAGGAAGGGAGTTCCGTTAGTGAGCACGCCATAAAGATGACGGGCTACACTCAACGCCTTGAGCAACTGGAATGCACGATTCCAGAGGAGCTCAAGATTGACAGGGTTCTGCAATCACTCCCTCCCAGCTACAAAAGTTTTGTAGTGACTCATAATCATATTGGTTCCACTGATACGATCACCGAGCTCTTCGCAAAGCTGAAGGCTGTGGAAGTGGACATCAAGAAGGATAATCATGTGTTGATGGTCAACAAGCCCTCCTTTAAGAAAGGTAAGGGAGCAAATAAGCCCTTCAAGAAGGGCGGCGGCAAGCGCAATGCCCCTGCTGAGAAGAAGCTCGGGTCTGGTCCCAAGCCGGACACTGAGTGCTTCTATTGCAAGGACAAGGGTCACTGGAAGCGCAACTGTCCGAAGTACTTAGCGGACAAGAATGCTGGCACCATCAAAGGTATATTTGATATACATGTTATTGATGTTTTCCTTACTAGCCCTCGTTGTAGTGCCTGGGTATTTGATACCGGTTCAGTTGCTAATATTTGTAACTCGAAACAGGAGCTACGGAATAGACGGAGGCTTGCGAGGGATGAGGTGACGATGCGCGTTGGCAACGGATCAAGAGTTGATGTGATGGCGGTCGGCACGCTCTCCTTAGTTTTACCTTCGGGATTAGTTTTAAACCTTAATAAGTGTTATTATGTGCCTGCGTTGAGCATGAACATTATTTCTGGATCGTGTTTATTGCAAGACGGTTATTCATTTAAATCGGAGAATAATGGTTGTTCTATTTACATGAGTAGCATCTTTTATGGTCATGCACCTCTTGTAAATGGTTTATTTCTTCTAAATCTCAAAAGGGATGAAACACACATCCATAACATTGAGGCTAAGAGATGCAAAGTAGATAGTGATAATACTACTTATTTGTGGCACTGTCGTCTAGGTCATATTGGTGTAAAGCGCATGAAGAAACTCCATTCTGATGGACTTTTGGAGTCTCTTGATTTTGAATCATTTGACACATGCGAACCATGCCTTATGGGCAAGATGATCAAAACACCGTTCTCCGGTATGATGGAGCGAGCAACGGACTTGTTGGAAATCATACATACCGATGTATGTGGACCGATGAGTATTTCGACGCGCGGTGGATATCGCTATTTCCTCACTTTTACCGATGACTTAAGTAGATATGGGTATATCTATTTAATGAAACATAAATCTGAAACATTTGAAAAGTTCAAGGAATTTCAGAATGAAGTGGAGAACCATCGTAACAGAAAGATTAAGTTTCTACGATCCGATCGTGGAGGTGAATATTTGAGTTATGATTTTCTCACGCATCTTAAAGCAAGTGGAATCGTTTCACAACTCACGCCACCCGGAACACCACAGCGCAATGGTGTGTCTGAACGCCGGAATCGAACCCTATTAGATATGGTCCGATCAATGATGTCTCTTACTGATTTGCCGTTATCATTTTGGGGTTATGCATTAGAAACCGCTGCATTCACTTTAAATAGGGCTCCATCTAAATCCGTTGAGACGACACCGTATGAACTGTGGTTTGGTGCTAAACCTAAGTTGTCGTTTCTTAAAGTTTGGGGATGCGAAGCTTACGTCAAGAAGTTGATGCCGGACAAGCTCGAACCCAAAGCGGAGAAATGCGTCTTCATAGGATACCCTAAGGAAACTATTGGGTATACCTTCTATCACAGAACCGAAGGCAAAGTGTTTGTCGCAAAGAACGGTTCCTTTCTTGAGAAGGAGTTTCTCTCGAAAGAAGTGAGTGGGAGGAAAGTAGAGCTAGACGAGGTTATTGAACCTTCTCTTGAATTGGAGAGTGGCGCAGCACCTGAAATTGTTCCAGTGCCGCCTGCACCAACAATAGAGGAAGCTAATGACAAGGATCATGAAGCTTCGGACGATGCTGCTACTGAACGTCGCAGGTCGACAAGGTCGCGTGCCCCTCCTGAGTGGTACGGCAACCCTGTCTTGACTGTCTTGTTAGTAGAAGACAGTGAACCTACGAACTATGAGGAAGCGATGATGAGCCCAGACTCTGAGAAATGGCTTGAAGCCATGAAATCCGAATTGGGATCCATGAGCGAAAACCAAGTATGGACTTTGGTGGACCCTCCTAGCGACCGAAAGGCCGTTGAGTGCAAATGGATCTTCAAGAAGAAAACGGACGCGGATGGTAATGTTACCGTCTATAAAGCACGGCTTGTCGCAAAAGGTTTTCGACAAGTTCAAGGTGTTGACTACGATGAGACTTTTTCTCCCATAGCGATGTTTAAGTCCATTCGGATTTTATTAGCAATTGCTGCGTTTCATGATTATGAAATATGGCAGATGGATGTCAAGACTGCGTTCCTCAATGGCAACATTGATGAAGAGTTGTATATGATGCAACCCGAAGGTTTTGTCGATCCTAAGGATGCTAGTAAAGTATGCAAACTTCAGCGTTCCATTTATGGACTGAAGCAAGCATCTCGGAGTTGGAACCTTCGTTTTGATCAAGTGATCAAGAGCTTTGGATTTGTTCCAAATTGCTACGAAGCTTGTATCTACAAGAAAGTGAGTGGGAGCTCGGTGACGTTTCTGGTACTATATGTGGATGACATATTGATTATCGGAAATGACATCAACATGCTTAATGATGTGAAGAGTTATTTGAACAAGTGTTTTTCAATGAAAGACCTAGGTGAAGCTGCTTATATATTGGGCATCAAAATCTATAGAGATAGACAAAGACGCCTGATAGCTTTAAGCCAAAGTACATACCTAGACAAGGTTCTGAAAAGGTTCAGAATGGATAAGGCAAAGAAAGGTTCAGTGCCTATGTTGTCAGGTAAGATATTGAGCAAGGCTCAGTGTCCAGCTACGGTAAATGATAGGGAAGCTATGAGCAAAGTGCCTTATGCCTCGGCCATAGGTTCCATCATGTATGCCATGCTGTGTACTAGACCGGATGTGTCCAATGCTCTTAGTTTGACGAGCAGATATCAAAGTGATCCAGGAGTGGAACACTGGACAGCCGTGAAGAACATCCTAAAGTACCTAAATAGGACTGAAGAAATGTTCTTAGTCTATGGGGGTGATGAACAGCTTGTCGTAAAAGGTTACGTCGACGCTAGTTTTGACACCGACAAGGATGATTCCAAATCTCAGACAGGATACGTTTATATTTTGAATGGAGGAGCTGTGAGCTGGAGAAGCTGCAAGCAAAGCGTGATCGCGGGATCTACAGTAGAAGCGGAATACATGGCTGCTGCAGAAGCGTCAAGTGAAGGAGTTTGGATCAGAAACTTGATCACTGAGCTTGGCGTGGTTCCAAGTGCATTGGACCCACTGGAGATATTGTGTGACAACACTGGCGCCATAGCACTCGCTAAGGAACCAAGATATCATCCAAAGACCAAGCATATCAACCGCAAGTTTCATATAATCCGAGATTATATTGCAGATGGAGATCTGAAGATTAGCAAAGTACATACAGATCTGAATGTCGCAGATCCATTGACTAAACCTCTTCCACGGGTAAAACATGATCAACACCTCAGTGCCATGGGTGTGAGATTGTTGCCGGATGTAAACTAGATTATTGACTCTAGTGCAAGTGGGAGACTGTTGGAATTATGCCCTAGAGGCAATAATAAAGATGTTATTATTATAATTCTTGTTCATGATAAAGTTTATATTCCATGCTAGAATTGTATTAAGCGGAAACTTTAATACTTGTGTGGTTTGTGAACAACACCGTGTCTCTAGTACGCCTCTATGGACTAGCTCATTGATCAATGATGGTTAAGGTTTCCTAACCATAGACATGAGTTGTCAATTGATAATGAGATCATATCATTGGAGAATGATATGATGGACATACCCAAACTAAGCGAAGCAATTAGATCGTATCATCGTGTTCATCTTTGCGAAGCTTTTCCTATGTCAAATATTGTATTCCTTAGACCATGAGATAATACAACTCCCTGGTATCGGAAGAAAGCTTTGAGGTCATCAAACGTCATCCTATGAGAGGGTGATTATAAAGGTGTCTCTCAGGTGATCGGAAAGTATCTGTTGGGTTGTATGTATCGAGATGGAATTTGTCCCTCCCAAGTCGGAGAGATATACTTCGGGCCCACTCGGTAATCGATATCAACACCGCTTGCAAGCATGTGGTTAAGGAGTTAATCACAAAGTGATATCGGATTACGGAACGAGTAAAGTACTTGCTGTGAACGAGATTGAACTAGGTATGACGGTACCGACGATCGAATCTCGGGCAAGTAAAATATCGCGAGACGAAGGGAATATATATATGGGATTGTTTGAATCCTGACATCGTGGTTCATCCGATATGATCATCGTTGAATGTGTGGGAGTCAATATGGGTGCCCAGACCCGCTGTTGATTATTGATAGAAGATCATGTCTGCATATTCTCGAACCCGCAGGGTCACACACTTAACGTGTCTCGACGCTAGGATAGAATGGATAATTGGTTTATGAATTTTTGTTCGGAGTCTCGGATGGGATCCGGGATATCACGAGAGGTTCCGGAATGGTCCGGAGAATAAGATTCATATAAGGCAATGCAGTTTTTGGAGTTCGGAATTGTTCCGGGTTAATCGGTATTGTACCGGAAGCTTCTAGAACCTTCCGGAAGGGGACCAACGTGGCCCCACCTTCCGGGAGGGGGCATGGGCCTATGAGGGAGTGTCCTGGCCGCATTGGGCCAGGGGCACAAGGCCCCATAGGGCCCAGCCGATCCTAGAGAGTTTAAATCGTTTAAACTAGAGATAGGGTTTCTAGAAGAGGGGAGAGTCCATGCCCCCCACTCCTTTTCCTTTGGGCTTGGGGGAGGGGCTAGGGCTGCGCCCCCCCTCTATATAAAGAGGGGTGGGGGCGCACCAACCCCCTACACCTCTCCTCCAAACCCTAGCCGCCTTGCTAGCTTTCCTCTCTCCCTCCCGACTGTTTGTAGGCGAAGCCCTGCAGCAGAAATTCTCCACCATATACACCACGCCGTCGTGTTGTAGATCCAATCTATCTCTCCACCATACTTGCTGGTCCGAGGAAGGAGGAGACGTCGAGGTGCTGCACGTGTGCATCTCACGGAGGCACCGCCACTTGTGGTGCTAGATCGGATCGGATCGCGAGGAGGAGAAGCGAGTACGACTACATCACCCACGTTCCGACGAACGTTCCGCTGTGCGAATCTTCAAGGGTATGAAGATCTAATCCAATCTCTCTCATTGATTGCATCTCCTAGATTAGATCTTGGCTTTCCCTCTGTTCGCATCCGTAGAAAATTTTGATTTACTATGCCGCGAAACCCTTCAGTAAGTTGCTTTCTTTTTTCGTCCTAGGGGGAGTCCCCGAGCCCTTTTCGGGTTGTTCTGTTGAATGTTTTGCTTTTTTTGGGGCGTAGCCCCCAAGCACTTCTTCTGATGCTTTCTTGATTATTTGCTTGTGCTTCCTTTCGCAGCCCTTCATGCGCAGCGCTAATCTTCTCATCCAGTAGCATCTGGCGCTGGAGGCCCGCATGAAGCAGCTGCAAGGTTCTAGATTTTTCTCATTTCTATCCATTTATCACTCGAATGATGCTCGTGTCACTCATGTGCTTGTTGGTTTGTTTGCGGAAGAGAACAACGATGCCCTCCATTGGCTGGATGCTCTCGACAAGAGCCTTAGTCGAGCGGAGAAGAAGGCTGCGGATGCTGCTGAGGCAATGGAGCATCTGGAGAAGGAGGTGGCCGCTGCTGCCGAGGCGCAAGAGCGCCTGTGGAAGGAATCTACGGATCGCAAGAAGGAGCTTGCTGCTGCAGCTGTCGCTCGCGAGAAGGAGATGGTCGATAGGCTGATGGCTGCGGCAAGGCATTCTTCGGTAAGTGTCTTGCATGAGAATTGGTCCTTTGGATTTTCGACTGCTTTTCTTCATGTCCTTATTCGACTCCTGTCTATTCTTCTTTGCGCCAGATGCCTCGGGCATTGCGTTTGATCGCGTTGTCTTGGAGCACGGGAGAACTCTGGATGATGCCACCGCAGCGGTCGAAGATTGCTGCGGCACTGCTGTTGGCTCCCTTGCTAAGGCCAAGGAGGTCCTCCGGCGTTTCTACAAGGAGATCATTCCCAAGGGCGCTGCCCTTGAGGATGTCGATTCTCTAGCGGATGCACTATCATAGGATGCCCCTGCGGCCTACAAGCGCAAGCATAAGGGCATCGGCGCCTCCATGGGTCTATCCATGGCCATGGCGTCCGGAGCGGAGCTTGATCTTTAGCACGTCACCTCCTAGATGCCGACGACGCCAGACGGCTCAGAGGTAGCCTTTGCTCTCTTCGCCTCTCGATGTAAGCGTTATGGTCCGAAGCTTATCGACCTGCTGGCGGACTACGTTGTGAAGCAGCAGGGGGAGGCCAAGAGCAGGCACTCTGGATCCGAGGCCACCCCGGATGTGGGTTCTTAGGCTTCTCTGTTGTAGTTTTAGGATAGTGTATCCTCTTTTGTTATGTATGCTTTTGTTGATGAAGAATCCTTCTTTTGTGCCACGCGGTGGTCATTAATGTATATAAGTTATTTTGTCAAGCTATCGTCAGAGATGTTTGTGATGTTTATCTCCTTGCCTGTTTTGCCTTCTAGGGTCCTTCGGGTGGTGCACCCGTTGGTACTTCGACTACACCAGATCCATGACCATCGTTGGATGATGCGTCGTAGCTTATTTTCCTTCGCGATCGCGTCCGTAGCTTGGAGAAGGAGATCCTTGGCATTCTGGGCCACGCGGACGTGTGGAAGTATTCCTGAGATTCTGCTTGTTTTTGGGTGCGCCTTGTTTGCATGTCACCCTATCCTGAATGTTCTATAGGTGTTAACCTTGTTCACAGGGAGGAGAAGGAATGCATTGCGGTTTGGACCAACTGTCTGACCCAACAAGACTTGAAAGCTGGAGGTTTCTTCTGGATGGATCGTGACCGAGCCACCGTCCTTGCGACGGTGCAGGATCGTGTGCATCAAGTCTCGCGGGTGCTGAAGCAGGCGAATACTTCCATGTCGTTGATTCTATATGTCATGTTTCCTCTAGACGAGGCACCCTCAACTCTTTGGGGTTTGCTAGCGAAGTTTCGAGATGTGAGCCATGTGAGGGAGTTGGTGCGGCACCAGTTGGGTGCAGGCATGAAGGGTGCCCTTTCACTTGTTCGGCTGCATCGCCCTGATGTTGACCTTGCGATGGTGGCGACTGGGCCGCCTCTTCGACCGGACGGTAGCCTCTAGGACATGGGCCCGCACTATGCGGCTGCTAGGCAGTATGCCGAAGAGATCATGGATCTCTTTGAGCATCGGGCGCGCGTGATCCTTCAGAATAGGTAGACCCTATAAAAAGATAGATGTAAAACTTGTATATATTTTGAGTGGGCTTGTTGTGCCCTTTGTTGTAAAGATTATTTGTGTTAGCACTTGGTGCTTTGTTGTATGCATGTCCTTTTCGTTAGCCTGACGCGGTCAGCTACTCAGGTTTACATGCGTTATTCTCAGGCGACGAAGTCGTGAGGTGAGGCGAAGCCCCCGAGTGTATTGTAACAAAAAGTAAATGCAAGGTAAAGAGATTTTTCGGACTGCGGACTTAGATTTTATTCATATCATAACGAGGAGGTACATTGTTCGGCTGAGTAGCCTTGGTTGAGTAGACTTATTGAAAGTAAAAGGATAGCTAGGGGTAGAAGCGTCGCAATTGTGCAATGTTCCATGGGTTGGAGTATGCGACTCCTGACTTAACGTCCTTGAGGCAGTAGGCACCACCTGGGATGACTTCGGTGATGATGTAGGGTCCTTCCCAGGGTGACTCGAGCTTCTTCGGCCGCTCTTGCTTGAGTCGCAGGACTAGGTCTCCTTCGACGAAATACCTTGGTCGCAGCCGTCGGCTGTGGTAGTTGCGGAGGCTCTGCTGGTAGACTGTTGAGCGAGCCGCGGCGATGTCGCGTGCCTCGTCGAGTGTGTCGACGATGTCTTCGAGTGTGGCCGTCGATTTGGTTTCGCTTTAGGCGATGACCCGTGGGGCCTTGTGGCATACTTTTGCAGGTAGTACGGCTTCGGATCCGTGCACCATGAGAATGGCGTGTAGCCAGTTGAGCTGTTTGGCATTGTACGCAAGCTCCAGAGGGTAGAGGGTAGCTCTTCTGCCCAGGCTCCCGCAAGTTGTTCGAGTGGGCTGAGTAGGCGTTTCTTGATGCCACCGCCTACGAGACCGTTGGCCTTTTCAACCTGCCCGTTGGTTTGCGGGTGCGCCACGGAGGCGTATGATATGTTGATGCCAAGGCCTTTGCAGAAGTCCTGGAATTCTTTGGAGATGAAGTTCAACCCGTTGTCCGTGATGATGTTGTGAGGCACACCGAACCTATAGACTATGGACTTGAAGAACTTGACGGCCATTTTGCCCTTTTGGTTGGTGACAGGCATGGCTTCGATCCACTTGGTGAACTTGTCAACAGCGACCAGGAGGTAGACGTGGCCTCCTTTCGAAGATTTGGGCAGTTTGCCGATCATGTCGAGGCCCCACTGGGCGAAGGGCCAGGCCAAGGGTATGGGCCTGAGCTGCGACCCTGGTGCGTGTGGTTTGTCCGCAAACCTTTGGCAGCCGTTGCACCTTTGGACGATGTCCTTGGCGTCGTTCATGGTCGTTGTCCAGTAGAATCCAGCTCATAAAGCTTTGGCGACAAGGGCGCGGCTGCCCACATGATGGCCGCAGATGCCCTCGTGGATGTCTTGGAGGATAGTTTGCCGTCACCGATGGTGACGCACCGTTGGAGTACACCTGAAATGCTGCGCTTGTACAGCTCTCCATTGATGATGGTGAAGGCCTTGGACCGGCGAGATATGCATTGGGCATCTGTCGGGTCATCAGGCAGTTCTCTATTTATCAGGTACCGAAGGTACGGCTGCGTCCATGTTTCTTCGATTTCCATGAACTGCAATAGGCTGACCAACTCGACCTCCATATCAAGATTTTCGGGTCCTTCCTGTCCTTCGGGTAGCGCTGCCCCCGAGTGCTCTACTTCTTCGGGTGATCCCTTGGGGAATTTCCTCTTGATAGAGGGTACGCAGATTTATTCGAGAAACACACCTGGTGGTACCCATGCACGGTGGAGCGGATGTTGGCGAGTCTATCGGCTTCCTCGTTGCTTTCCCTTCCAACATGGCGAAGCTTGCAGCCGTCAAAGTCTCCTTTGACTGAGTTGTAGAGCGCGCGGTACGCGATCATGTTGGCGGCGTGTGTGTCGCACTCATTCATCGTCTACTGGACGACGAGGTTCGAGTCATCATAGATGAATAGGTGCGTTGCGTTGCAGATCTTGGCCATCCTCATGTCGTGGATGAGGGCCTCGTATTCGGTTTCGTTGTTGGAGGCGCGAAATTTCATCCGAAGTACGTATTTCATCTTATCACCTTGCGGGGACGTCAGTATGATGCCAGCTCCTGCTCCAGCGTCGTGCTTGGAGCCATCAAAGTGCATCGTCCATGACTGTGTCATGTCCGGGGTGTCCGGCAGCTGGAGCTCCATCCAGTGAACTAGGAAGTTAGGCAGGACCTGAGATTTGATCGCCTTGCAACGCTCGTAGACTATGTCTAGAGGTGATAGCTCGATGCCCCACAGGGCTACGCGTCCCGTGGCTTCGGGGTTGTTCAGGATGTTGGAGAGTGGCGCCTCGTTGACAACCATTATCTGATGCTCCAGGAAGTAGTGGATCAGCCGACGAGCCGTCATGAACACGCCGTAGGCGAGCTTCTGGTAGTGAGGGTACCTCTGTTTTGTTGGCGTCAATACCGTAATGAGGTAGTAAATTGGGCATTGGACCCCATGGGTCTTGCCTTCTTTGGGTCGTTCGACCACGAGTATGGTGCTTACCACCTGATGCATCGCTGCTATTTATAGCAGCAGAGGCTCGTGTTCCTTTGGCGTGACCAGGACGGGCGAGGTGGAGAGCAGTCGCTTTAGGTCTTCGAATGCGTCGTCTGCTTCGGGTGTCCACTCAAATTTGTCTGCTTTGCGTAGCAGTTGGTAGAAAGGCAAGGCCTTCTCACCCATGCGGCTGATGAATCTGCACAGCGCCACGATGCGCCCAACTAGCTGCTGGACACCTTTAATGTTCTTCGGCTTCTCCATGGTCAGTATGGCCCGGATTTTCTTCGGGTTTGCCTAGATCCCTCGCTGGGAGATGAAGTAGCCAAGTAATTGGCCAGATGGGACGCCGAAGGCTCACTTTTCTGGATTCAACTTGATCTTGCAGTGATCGAGGTTGTCGAACGTCTCGCGGAGATCGTCGATCAATGCCTTGGCCTCCCTTGTCTTGATGACTATGTCTTCGACATAGACTTGTATGTTGTGGCCGATCTGGATTTTCAAGCATGCCTGCATGCACCGCTGGTACGTGGCACCTGTGTTCTTCAGCCCGAAGGGCATGGTATTGTAGTAGAACACTCCTAACGGCGTGATGAACACTGTTTTCTCCTGATCTTTGACCTTCAGTCGAATCTGGATGTAGCCTAAGTAGGCATCGATGAAGGAGAGTTTCTCGCAACCTGCAGTTGAATCGATGATCTGATCGATCCGTGGTAGTGGGCAGTGATCCTTGGGGCAGTGCTTGTTGAGCGACGTGAAGTCCACGCACATCCATAGGATGTGCGTATCCTTTTTAGAGACCAACACATGTTTTGCTAGCCACTCGCTCTCCTTGATCTCCCAAATGAAGTCGGTGTCGAGCAGTCTGTTGACTTCGACTCCGACTCCGACGGCTTCAGCTCGTGGTTCGTACAATCGCCGGATGGACTGTTTGATGGGCTTGGCTTCCGGAAATACATTGAGTGCATTCTCGGCGAATTCACTGGGAACTCCTAGCATGTCCGCAGGACACCAGGCGAAGATTTCCCAGCGCTCACGGAGGAATTCGACGAGCGCGCTTTCCTATGCGGGGCTGAGGTCGTTGGTGATCAGCGCTGTCTTGGAGGCATCCGTCGGGTGGACCTGCACCTTTTTCGTGTTGACTGTGGAGTCGAACGTCATGTCGGGTGTGTTTTGTCTAGAGACTGGGGGTGCCCCGTTGTCTGTCACTTCTCGAAGCCTCGTGAGCTCCTCCTGCATACCGAACGACTGGGAGATTCTGTTGAAGTCTCTGTCACAGTGGTCAGATCGGGTGAAGCTGCCCTGGACTGTGATAACGCCCTTGGGCCCTGGCATCTTGAGTAGCAGGTACGCAAGGTGCGGTACTGCTAGAAATCTTGCGAACGCCACACGCCCGAGGATGGCGTGGTATTGTGATGGCCAATCCACCACTTCGAACTCGAGCTGCTCACACCGAAAGTTTTCAGGCTTGCCGAAGATGACATCGAGCCATATCTTTCCCAGGGGATATATGCCCTTCCCTAGGACTATGCCGTGGAACGTTGTATCGGATTGTTCCAGGCTGCACAGCGGGATCCGCATCGCTGCGAGGGTGCTGGAGAACATCAGATTGATGCCGCCGCCCGTCCATAAAGAAGCGGCTCATCTCGAATCCTCCGATCTGCGCCTCGAGCACTAGGGCCGCATGACCTGGGTGAGGCATCTGACGGGGATGGTCCGAACGATCGAACGTGATGCAGGACTCTGAGCCGCTGAGGTACTCAGGGATGGCTGGCGGAGCGGTTATAGCGAGGCTGACCTGTCGAGTGATCTTTGTTTGCACCCTATTGGTAGGGCATCCCTTCTAGATCATGAGAGAACCTTTTGGCGGTGGGTATCCACTAGTGCCGTTGTTTGGCACAGTTGTGATTGTGGGATTCGACGGTCCCACGGGTGGTGGTGGAGAAGCTCTGTGTGCGATGTCACCTGGTGCAGGTACGGGTCCGAACCCAGGGTTCACGATCTGGCGTCGCATTTGGATGAGGCCCTTGCTGCGTTTCTGGAACTCGCGGCAGTCCTTGAGCATGTGGCTGGCCTTCTTTTTGCCATCCTGCTTGTCGATGTAGAAGTGGATGGTACAGGGACCAGACAACTTGTCGTATGCAGAAGGTTCGTCGTCACGGGCGCGACGCTACCATGTTTGTGTTGGGCGTTCTCCATCGCTGAAGTTGCCTCCGCGGTATCCTCTACTGCTGTGGTTGTTGGCGTTGCGGCGTTCGGCGTAGCCAGCTGTGACCATGTCGGGTCCGTCGTGATCGTCGTAGACGCGCGATCTTTGCTTGCTACAGCGTTCGCGTCTGCTCCGTATTCATCCTTCTCATCCGAATGTGCTCGGTGGAGAGAATCCTCGCCATCTGCTCACATGTTGGCGATGTCCATGAGGTGGTCGAGTGTCTTGGGCTTGACGCGCCCAAGTTCTTCCTTGAAGTCCAGGTGCTTGACGCCATCCTTAAAGGCGTCGATCGTCCTCTGCTCGGAGATGTGTCGCGGAGTTCTTGATGTTGGACCAGCGGAAGATGTACGAGCGAATGGTTTCGCCCGTATGTTGAGTGCAGGCCCGCAGCTCCTCGATTGAGGCTGGCCTCTTGCTGGTGCCCTTGAAGTTTCTGATGAAACTGTACGCCAGCTCCTCCCTGTTTTGGATTGAGCCTGAAGACAGGCTGCTGATCCAGATTCGAGTTGCGCCTGTTAGCTACAGCTGAAGGCATTGTAGGGCGGTGTTCTCGTTTCCGTCGTGCAGCTTGACAGACGAGAGGTGGTCGCTGAGATAGGCCTTCGGATCCTGCGTACCATCGAAATTCGGAGTGTACAAAGGATGCTTGAAGTTTTTCGGCATCTGTGTGCGCCGAACAGATCTGCTGAAGCATCGAGCTCCGCACAGTTCTCCGTCGTCTTCCTCTTCGAATTTGGTTGAGCACGCGTGTTTGTCGTGTGCCTTGTCGACCTTGCGTTGGGCGAGGTCGTTTCGAGCGTCGTAGTCGCGGCTGCGGCGTCTTGGGCTCTTTCATCGCTGAGGTAGATCGTGCTCATCCTCTTCCTCGTCGGATGAGGGTGTGGGGCTACGGTTGAATCTGACTGTAGCCTTTTTCTTAGGCTTCGTAGGAGCTTCTTCGTGGAGCGCAGCTCCGATGAGTCTGAGTCCGGCTAGTGCGGACTTGTGAATGGCACTCTTTGGGTCCCCCACCGGAGGTGGATGGGACGTGAGGTACGTAGTTGCTACCATGATCGCAGCCTGCGGCGTCTTCGGTATGACGTTGTCGTTGACGTCCATCTCCATGAAGGACGTGTTGAGGGTTTTGGTGACCTCACGTCGCGCGGCGGGGTCCATGTTATCCAGGTGAGAGCGATGCTTGTTGGCATGATTGCCCTGCGAGCTGGAGCCACCAGCGACGGAGAGCGCAGCTCACCGCACGCTGGACTCCGAAGCTGCTTGCTTGCGTTTGTCAAGCTCCTCCTGGTGTTTCACTTGCCTGTTGTGCTCACCGATGAGAAGCAGGTGATATGCCATCAGCAGGTCCCGTGAAGCATTCACAGGTAGGATCTTGTTGCCCACCACGGCTTCGCGAGCCTGGCGCCAGCTGTCCTCGTTGAGGTTGATCCTTTGGTAGGCGGCAGCGTCGCCCTCGTTGGGCTGGAGGGACGGTTGCCCTCCATTTCCTCCGTTCCCAGCCTGCGGGTTGGGCGGTGGATTTGGTGGTGGGTTGGGGTTAGTTGAATTTGGTTGCCCCTCCGTTTCGCCATGGATGACCACGACGCATTGGTATCGCTTGCAGATTGGATCGCTGCTGCCGTAGCTTTCGGATCCAGAAACGTAGGTTCCTTCATCTGATGGAGGGTCACACAGATCTGAGTTGCAGCTGCTGCTGCCATAGGACACGTCTGTTAGCGTCGGCGTGCGTAGCACGCTGGGATGCGGGGCCCACGAAGCGGGCCTGATGGATGGCAATGGCACCCGCTTTGGGAGGCGAAGAGTGCCGGTATGTCCCACCTGGAAGCAGAAGCTCCCGAACAGAATGTCGAGCCCGTCGCCTACGTGCTCGAAATCTTTCATGGTGGCTGGCGAGTGGGTGGTGAAGTCGAAAGCGCCGAAGAGGAGGTGGCTCTCCGTCGCCGAGGAGTTGTAGATCGCTTTGGTTGGGACCGTCACGATCGCACAATCAGCGCCCCCAGTTCCCATAGACGGCGCCAATTGATGAGGTTCGATCTCGTCAATGCCCATTGTTATGAGCTTGGGTTTTGGAGAAGATGGGGATGCTGGAGATCGTGGAATGGTTAATAGACAAGCAACACGGGGACACGATATTTACCCAGGTTCAGGCCCTAGAGGGATAACCCTACTCCTGCTTGTGTGCTCTTGATTACGGTGGAACCGAAAAGTACAGGGGTGCGCAGATGCAATCTAGCGTGGAGGTGTGTATGCGGTGAGAGGTGCCCTCCTCGTCGTGCCCTCCTAGCCTTTATATAGATAGGCAAGTCCCAATCATAGGTCGAGTTGGTTACAGATTAGGGTTTCCCTTTTGAATATTATATCTACTCTAGTCTTGTTCTCCAAGGATCCGAAAGCGTCATGGGCTTGGGCCCCCCGAAAATCTTCATAGGCCGCGTGTGTTCTTGTGGGCGTTCCTTGGGCTGGAATAGGTATACTAATATCGTGCACCCATACCATTCACTCGTCTGTTAGCGTGGCTGCTACGAGGTTCAATCTCGTCAATGCCCATTGTTATGAGCTTGGGTTTTGGAGAAGATGGGGATGCTGGAGATCGCGGAACGGTTAACAGACAACCAACACGGGGACACGAGATTTACCCAGGTTCAGGCCCCCGGAGGGAAAACCCTACTCCTGCTTTTATGCTCTTGATTACGGCGGAACCGAAAAGTAGAGGGGTGCGCAGATGCAACCTGGCGTGGAGGTGTGTATGCGCTGAGAGGTGCCCTCCTCGCCGTGCCCTCCTAGCCTTTATATAGATAGGCAGGTCCCAGGAATAGGTCGAGTCGGTTACAGATTAGGGTTTCCCTTTTGAATATTCTATCTACTCTAGTCTTGTCCTCCAAGGATCTGAAAGCGTCATGGGCTTGGGCCACCCGAAAATCTTCATAGGCCGCGTGTGTTCTTGTGGGCATTCCTTGGGCTGGACCAGGTATACTAATATTGTGCACCCGTAGGGTATAGCCATGTCAGTAGCCTCCGAGTGTTTAGTCAAATCGTAGATTCGGCTAAGGACTCTTCAATCTTTCGGGTGTAGCTGGTTCTGTTCATAAGAGAAAAAATGATTTTAGCTCGTAGGGATTGTTGATGCTTGTGCCTAACTCTCTGATGGATCAGGGTCAGTTAACTGCCTTAGGACAAAACAACACGATCTTCTTCAGACTCGAGTCCCTAGACTCAAATCCGAAATGGATGCTGGCGTAATTCTTCTTAGGTCGATGAGGTCTTACAGGAGTCGAATCCCAGTAGTTTTTGAGTGATGTACCTAACGCGTCCGTCAGGATTTTCATCATGCATGTTGACACGGCTTTTTACTGGCAAAGCGCCGTCAGGTGCGTTACCAGGTCATCAAATGATATCTGTAGGTCTTATCTTTGTGTCGCAGACACAACATCCAAAATGTTATCACCGCGGAGGTGCTTCGGGTGGCCAAGGAGGATGCTTCTCACTTAGCGTTGACTTGGGCAAAGTTTCAAGAAAAGATTTTGCCGTGTTTGATCCGAAGGATCATAGTCGAATAATTCATAGGGTGCGTGGCCAGCGCTCCCTATGGGAGTAGCCCCCGAGTGTATGTTCAAGTCGTAGACTCGATCAGAGACATTAGTTCAGTTAATTGAGCTCCAGGTCCGTAGGACACAATTTTTCGGATGTTTGATCAATCCTCCCTATGGTAGTAGCCCCCAAGTCCTTAGTGAAGTCATAGACTCGACGTAGGACTCGAAGAATCATCAGTAGTGTAGTACCTTAATCATGTCTCGGGTGCACGGCCAGCGTTCCTGATAGGAGTAGCGCCCGAGTAGTTGCTCGAATCGTAGATTCGAGTGAGTACTTTTAGTTATCAGCCGAAGATTGCCAACCCTTACTAGCTTGGTTTTGATGACGTCGGTGCTGACGATCAATGACCTCAATCGTCTGCGGCGCTAGAGGTGACGTAACAGGACGAACGTGGGTTCCACTTTCTGACTTGAAGTTGACTAGTCATGCGCAACGTGGCGAGAATTATGGCGTCTCCTCGATTTCCGTAGTGGGCGGCGTGCGGGCGACGGTTCGCTGCTGTGTTGACACGTGGACGGTTGGATCTGACCCTAGCGTTAGGGCTTCTAGATGAACGGTTCCCATTCGTCGTTTTCATCCTTATAACCGTGGGGAAAACAGTGGTTTGTTTTCACCCTTTGCCATTTGCTTTCACTGCCTCCATTTTCACGAGCCGTCCTCGTGCGCACTGGACGCTCTTCGATCTTTCCCTCTTCATTCTTGCACGCGCACCGCTGTCGACACTCCGCAAAGGTGAAGTCGAAGAAGGCCTCCGCCGGAGCGGGCTTGAGTGCTGTTGCCGGCGGCAAGAAGGTTGCGGCCCCTGCACGCAACACTGATGGCAAGTGGAGGCGTTCTGACGTGCGCGACACCCATCTGCACAAGCTGCACGATGCAGGGTTAGTACCGCAAAATAAGGAGGACGTCAAGATCCCCGGCGATGAGGTAATCCCTCGCCCACCCGTGGGTTTTCGGGTGATCTTCATTGCCTTTATTTTTCATGGTTTGTCGCTTCCTTCCCACGAGTTACTTCGTGGGCTCCTTTTCCTCTATGGTATTCAGCTTCATCATCTATCTCCCAATTCCCTTCTTAACATTGCGTGTTTCATCATGCTTTGCGAGTGCTGGCTCAGCATCGAGCCACACTTTGGTCTCTTCCGGAAACTCTATTCTGTGGAGAGGCAGTCCGGCTCCGACGGAGTCTATCCGCTCGGTGGCTGCATCATTTCTCTTCGTCCCTTTGTCCAGTTTTTCTCCCTCTCCATTTGCAAGTCCGTTCAGTATTGGTGTCGCAAGTGGTTTTACATCCGCGATGTCAAGCTGGGCGGTCAGCAAATTGGTCTTGACCCCTTTGACTCCGAGCAGAAGATCATGGAAAAACCACATCTTGGAGGGCGAAGTGGCGGAGATGGAGATGCTCTACCAGCGGCTGGAGGCTCTCCAACTAGTGGCAGGCAAGTAGGTCAACGGAGTCGACATCATCCGCACCTTCCTCAAGCGTCGGGTGCAGCTGCTCCAGGCCAGGGCGCACCCGATGTTTCTCTACGCTGGCCCTAGTGACCCAGCCAGAGTGTCATCCAAAGAATTATCTTCGGGTGATCTTGATAGGGCCCTCCGTCCTCTGCTGAAGTACAAGGCTGGTGAGGACCTGCCAGGGGAGTCGCTGACCCCCCTCTTAGTGCCAATAAAGGGGCCTCGAAGGTGAAGATTATTCATGCGCATTGCGCTTTGCTGTGCGTTCTTTGCTTGTTGTAGTTTCTCATGTCTTTGTTTTCTTTGCTTGCAGTGCCTCCAGGTTACGGGGTCCATGCCCCCTCTGCCTGAGAAATATAGGGAGGCACCAGAAAATGAGGAGGTAGACTCTGAGTCTGAGTTGCCGCCGGTGCAGTCGCAACTCATGAATCCCCCAAGGCGAGCGAGGGGCAGACCCAAAAGTGAGCACGGAGTCCGAGCGAATCTTCGGATGCCTCGACTCCACCGACACCTAGGGACCCATCCTTCCTTGTGCACCACGGCGAGGAGGACGGCGCTTCTTCCGCACCATTCCCGGTTGTGGCTCTACAAGCAGTGGCGCCACAGCCGCCGGCTAAGAAGAAGAAGAAGAAGGAGAAGGTGTCGCCCGTCTTCGACTTGAGCGACATTTACTCGTAAGTACCTTCGGATGCCTTTTGTTCTGAATCTTGCATGCGCAACTTTTCTTGTTGTCTTGATCAGTACTATTTATTGCAGCCACTCCTCGGAGGGTTCTCTTAGTGAGGTCGCTCAGGAGGCCGTAGGGGAGTCGAAGCTGAGAGCTCCTTACTCTCAAATGGTGGCCAACTCTGAGGATGATGCCCTGAATCCCTCTCCGCCAGATGCTCGGGTGGTCATTACTCAGAAGACCCCTGATGGACCTTCGGAGTCTCCATCTAAGAACATAAGTTGCTTTCTTTTTCGTCCTAGGGGGAGCCCCCGAGCCCTTTTTGGGTTGTTCTATTGAATGTTTTGCTTTTTCCGAGGCGTAGCCCCCGAGCACTTTTTCTGATGCTTTCTTGATTATTTGCTTCTGCTTCCTTTCACAGCCCTTCGTGCGCAGCGCTAATCTTCTCATCCAGCAGCATCTGGCGCTAGAGGCCAGCATGAAGCAGCTGCAAGGTTCTAGATTTTGCTCATTTCTGTTCGTTTATCACACGAACAATGCTTGTGTCACTCATGTGCTTGTTGGTTTGTTTGCAGAAGAGAACAACGATGCCCTCCGTCGGCTGGATGCTCTCAACAAGAGCCTCGGTCGAGTGGAGAAGAAGGCTACGGATGCTGCTGAGGTGAAGGAGCGCCTGGAGAAGGAGGTGGCCGCTGTTGCCGAGGCACAAGAGCGCCTGCGGAAGGAAAATCGGTTCACGTCAGAAGAGGACCATCACATCTGCGCATCCCTTCCATTCTTTGGTTCGTTTTCCAGGCGCCTTTATCGTCATACATATTGGCTTCTCGGAAATTCATTCTTCTAAACAGGAGGTCAAGAGCCTCCTCTAGGAGAGTCTGTGGATCGCGAGAAGGATCTTGCTACTGTAGCTGCTGCTCGCGAGAAGGAGATGGCCAACAGACTGATGGCTGCGGCCAAGGCGTTCTCTGGTAAGTGTCTTGTATGTGAATTGGTCCTTTGGATTTTCTACTGCTTTTCTTCATGTCCTTATTCGACTACTTCCTGTTCTCCTTTGCGCCAGATGCCTCGGGCATTGCATTTGATCACGGTGTCTTGGAGCTCGGGAGCGCTCTGGATGCCACCACAGTGGTCGAAGATCGCTGTAGCACTGCTGCTGGCTCCCTTGCTAAGGCCAAGGAGGTCCTCCGGTGTTTCTATAAGGAGATCGTTCCCAAGGGCACTGCCCTTGAGGATGTTGATTCTCTGGCGGATGCGCTGTTAGAGGATGCCCCTACGGCCTACAAGCGCAAGCAGAAGGGCATCGGTGCCTCCATGGGTCTGGCCATGGCCATGGCGTACGGAGCAGACCTGGATCTTCAGCACGTCACCTCCTAGATGCTGACGGCGTCAGACGGCTCAGAGGTAGCCTTTCCTCTCTTCGCCTCTCACTGTAAGCGTTATGGTCTGAAGCTTATTGACCTGTTGGCGGTCTATGCTGCGAAGCAGCAGGGGGAGGCCAAGAGCATGCACTCTGGCTCCGAGGACACTCCGGATGCGGGTGCTTAGGCTTCTCTGTTGTAGTTTTAGGATAGTGTATCCTCTTTTGTAATGTATGCTTTTGTTGATGAACAATCCTTATTTTGTGCCACGCAGTGGTCATTAATGTATATAAGTTATTTTGTCGAGCTATCTTCAGAGATGTTTGTGATGTTTATCTCCTTGCTTGTTTTGCCTTCTAGGGTCCTTTGGGTGGTGCACCCGTTGGTACTTTGACTGCACCAGATCCACGACCATCGTTGGATGATGCGTTGCAGCTTATTTTCCTTCGCGGTCACATCCGTAGCTTGGAGAAGGAGATCCTTGGCGTCCGGGGCCACGCAGACGTGTGGAAGTCGAAGACTGAGCGGGCTACCGCCAGAGAGGAGTATCTGATGGGGGAGCTACGGAAGTTGAGCGAACAGCTACAATGTAAGTATTCCTGAGCTGCTGCTCGTTTTCGGGTGCGCCTTGTTTGCATGTCAGCTTATCCTGAATGTTCTACAGGTGTTAACCTTGTTCCCAGGGAGGAGAAGGAACGCGTTGCGGTTCGGATCAACTGTCTGACCCAACAGGACTTGGTAGCTGGCGGTTTCTTCTGGATGGATCGTGACTAAGCCACCGTCCTTGCGACGGTGCAGGATCGTGTGCATCAAGTCCCGCGGGTGCTGAAGCAGGTGAAGACTTCCATGTCGTTGATTATGTACGTCATGTTCCCTCTAGACGAGGCACCCTCAACTCTTTGGGGTTTGCTGGCGAAGTTTCGAGACGTGAGCCATGTGAGGGAGTTGGTGCGGAACTAGTTGGTTGCAGGCGTGAAGGCTGCCCTTTCACTTGTTCGGCTATGTAACATCCCATCATTTAGGAACTAACGAAGGGTAGATTTAGGAATATGGAATGTTGCATGCATTTATCTGTGAAAATGTGGGTAATTTTTTTGCCAAATAAAAACCTTAAGTAATCAATGTTTCTCTCTTACTTTGAGATTAGGTTTAGTCTTAAAGGATGATTTCTATAAACTTTGATATGATCTTTGAGGAATTATGTGTTTGAAAAGTAAATTTGAATTTTAAACTTGAGTGTTTGAATTATAATTCAAATGAATTAGGAATAAGGTTTGAATTTTGATTTAAGTATGAGTTAAGTATTTTAACTCAAAACTTTATCTAAAGAAAAGAATTGGAATATAAAAACTTATTTCATATATAAATAAGTTACAAAAATTGTAACCTATTGAAATCATCCACACACTCCACCAAAGTAAATAAATAAGAATAAGAATATTATTTATTGATAATAATGTAATCTTTATTACAAAAGAATAAAATGAAGATTACAAAATAATATAATGAAAATCATAAAAATATAAAGAAGATTACATTGGATTGTTCTATAACTAAACCTAAAATAAAATCTTCATCTTTATATCCGTACCTGTAAAATAAACATAAACTAAATAGAAAAAGAAAGTTAGGGTTAGTATAATTTTTCTCTCAGATATGTCAGTGAGGTGCACTGAACAAATTCATCATTGAGAAATTTATAAAAGGGGCAAGTTTCACCAATATGAAAGAATCCATCTTTCATAAATTTTAAGCCAGAAGTCAAATGACAGCCAAGAGGGGCAAGTTTCACTAGCCAGATGAAAGTAACCAGATAACAGTAAGTTTCAAAATTCTGAACATATCCACAAGTGCACAGCACAAGCAGGACACACAACTAAATGCATGTGTTATGATATCAGCCTCACAGCACAGCCCCAAACTCACAAAACCACAAGCACAGCCGTGGAGAGGCATTAGTGCATCTCTCCACTGCTTGCACACAAGAATAGCCAGCTTAGACAGCAGCTTACCAAGCACAACAGCCAAACTAAACCACCAAAGATCAACCAAACATCACCTGATGGTGACATAAGGAGGGGGAAGGATCAGGTGGATAGCAAGATCAAGTCCGGGAGCTAGGAGGAGCAGGCTAGATCAAGGTCAAGCACAGAAGCTCAGCAAAAAAAGATCATCATCACCACTTTACTCCACAAACATCAGATTTTGTGGTGAGTATCATAAAACCTTCACATGATCTAATCATATCATCTAGACAGAAGCATGTGTTGTTTTATGAAACAAACTCTCAGAAAACACCCAAGTGGGGTGAATCCATCATAGAGATTTTAAACTCTAAAAGCAAACATCAAAGTACAAGGATCCAACCAGAGCTCAGAGCAACATCATTGCTCTGGTTGTTAGGCTATATATTACAATTTAAGCATAAATATAGCTATGATCTATTTCTAGGCACATTCCTAAAGAAAAGGTAGCACCTTAGAAACTAATCTTTTGGATCCAGATCATGATCAAGCTTACTATCATTTTTCTAAGCTTTGATTCAAAAACAATAGCTGGTACCACTACCAGGACTATCTATATGAATCAACTAGATAAGGTCTGAACCCCAAGCCTCAGACCAACATCATTGGTCTTAGGGATTTCAGAAAAGAACATCTATGTTTATCTCTCAAAGTCAATCTTGTCTTAAGCTTGAATCAACTTAATTAATGGATTAGAATCAATCTTGTGTGCCATACCAAGATGGTGTCACAAGAACAATTCTATTTTGAATCAGGATAAACATCCAATCATCACAGGTTCAACAAAACAATCTACTAATCATTTTCCTGCTAATACAGGAATCATAACTAGGATATTCCTATGTTCATATTCACTGTCTGAGATCATGATCACAAATTACTTTCTAAGCCAACAACACTAAGACATTGGTTTCATCACACTATAATCATGATTATAAACCAAGAAATGGCAGTGAAAATCTATCAAGCCACTGACTTTACAAGCATTGATTCCAAAGCAGCTATACCATCTGAATCATATGCAATCCAAGCATAAAAGCATCTAGTAAGCCACCAGAACCATCATGGTTCATCTCAAACAACAAGCCTCGGGTCAATAATCATTTAGCATGTTTACAGACCATCCAGACATGAACTAATTCATCCAGTATATGATCAACCCCAGGATAAGAACCCTAAATGGATAAATCATCCTAATCAGAACCAGACAGTAACTAGAGAGGTCACAGCCAACATCCAGCATGGGATGAGCGAGCACAGAGAGCACTAGGGGAGAGGAAATGAACTCACACATAGGTCCTCGCTGGAGATTAGAAGAGGAAGCAGAGGGGCCGACGTCCATGGCGGCACGAGGAGCACCCCAGAAGGGGAGCGGCAACCCATACGGCGCCACGGCGGCGACCATCAACACGCATAGAGGCGAGGAGCATCACCACGACGCGCGACGGCCGCGGCAGCACCTGGATACACACCAACCCCCAACCCTAGGGTTCGGGACGGCATCGATCCATCGCAGGAGAGCCCCGGGCTCGAATCCAGTTGGATAGAAAGTACAAGCATCGTCGACAACCCCCTGATGCACCACGGCGGCGACCAGAACGGCCCACGGCAGCGGGAATCATCGGCGGCGGCATCGCTAGTCACGGGGTCGGGGTCAGAGGAGGAGAGGATAAGTTCGAGGGAGAGAGAGACAGTGAGAAATGGGCTGGATTGGGCCAGACCCTTCGGGGTGGTTATTTTGTCTATGACTAATGGGCCACTAGGGCCCAATAAGTTTAAACCAGCCCAGTAATCCTTTCAGGCCTGTTTGAATAAAAAGGAAAAGACCAAAATACCCCTAGACTTAATTAAATTCTAGAAAATAATATAAAAGTCCAAAAATTATAAATAAAATATTTTTGGATTCACAATAATCCACACTATCCAAATAAAATAAGATATAAAAATTTTAGACATTTAAATTTTTATAAGAATTTTGTAATTTATATATTCCTTATGGAATTTTACAAAATTATTGAAAGATGATAAAAATAGATAAAAATCACTTTCATTATATATTAATATTGTAGTATTTTTCAAAAATACTAAATAAATATTTAACAACAATTTTTTATATTTAAGGGATAATTCCTAAAAGAATTATTAAATCAATAAAAGTCAAATAAAAGGGAAATAAAATAAAATAATTCATTATATGTTATAAATATTAAAAATTAATATTTATAAATCCTTTATTATTAAAAAGAACTTTTTATAATAATGGGGTGAATGCATATCAAGTTAAAACGATGCATTACATTATTGCATAATCATTTTGCTTCTTTAAATATTGTCCTTACCGGGCAATAATGATGCTTTGTAGACATAGAAGCTCAAGGTCCAGTGCAAGCATCAGACTTCACTACCTTGCCATCACAAGGCAAGTTCATCACTTGCTCATGTCCTTTGAAGAGTCTTTATCAAATTATTTGCAAATTGTGTGTTATCAGATATGCTATAAAAGAAAGAAAATATTATTTTCACAAATAAAGAAATCATAGATATCATTCTAAGTGGTGATATAATGGAGCAATAGAACTTAGGGTTCTAGTTGCAAACAATGATGATCAAGTAGGTACTTAATAACCCCTGACATCAGTGATTCTAGCGCCGTATATTACGCGTTAGCCATGAGATTTGGAATGGGACCGAGAAGTCAGCTGTATCTTCTTCCTCACGCATGAAGCTGGATGTGCAGGTCGTGGCTGTTATCCTCGTAGCATGCATATTAATTGGTAATTCGTAGAGGATATGCAGCATATGGGTGGGAACCCTCATCGTCCCACGATAGTTCTAGCATCTAACGGTTTGTACAAACCATTGCCGTAATTCATTATGTGGGCATGGTGTACACCAAGGAGGCATGCGAGGTCGCGAAGGGGGCAGTGATTGGCTTGGACCAACTACTGGGCCCCACATCATGGAATTGTGGACGGGAAAGTATGCCCGGTTGTGCAACAAGGAGTTGATCTCTCATGGGTAAAGTAACGCACCTCTGCAGAGTGTAAGAATTGTAACTTGTTACTCCCTGTTCCGGGAAGGAGCTACGAACGCGGCAGGAAAGGAACACCATGAAAGTTTTGGTCAACCTGTGAAGGTTGATTGTCAAAGTTTTTATTCAGAATAAAATCAATCTTTGAAGAAAGATTTACAAAAATTGCATAGTGCCAAGGATTTATCATCCAAGGTGGTAGTTAGAGCATCAAACTTCCCACCTTGCATATAATGAACTTGTTGGGTAACGCTGTTACTCATTCTTTCCTTTGATCCCTTGCTTAGACTCTGAGGATCCCGAAGACGTGCCAATGTATGCAGCCGAATGTCAAGAAGCTGTGTTCTACGAGGAACCTGATCTGTCCGGAGGTGTTGAAGGAGTGGATTACGAGATCCGCTACGGTGTCGATGATAATGAGTCCAACTAAGTATTCCTAGTTAATAGTAACCAACGGAGCCGAGCAGCATGAACTCTATAGAATAGGCTGCTGAGCTCAACTCCTAGTCGGAGTTGCTACTTTTAAATTTCGCTGAAACACTTTATATTTTGGTTTGTAAGTTGAATCTTTTGGAAGCCTTGAACTTCCGGTATTGTAATAATAATAATGTGTGTACTTTTGTAATATGGAGCCGAAATGTTTCTGTTGTACCACTCTAAGGGATGTGATATTTACGGAACGGTGTTCTGTGGATGTCATGTCAACGACTATAGTGTGCTACACATGCAGTGGTATGCTGGGTCACCGTAGGCTGCATCACCCTAATGTTGACCTTGCGACGGTGGCGACCGGGCCGCCTCTTTGACCGGACGATAGCCTCTAGTACATGCGCCCGCACTATGCGGATGTTAGGCAGTATGATGAAGAGATCGTGGATGTCTTTGAGCATCGGGCGCGCGTGATCCTTCAGAATAGGTAGACCCTGTAAAAATATAGATGTAAAACTTGTATATATTTTGAGTGGGCTTTTTGTGCCCTTTGTTGTAAAGACTATTTGTGTTAGCACGTGGTGCTTTGTTGTATGCATGTCCTTTTTGTTAGCCTGACGCGGTCAGCTACTCAGGTTTACATGCGTTATTCTCAGGCGACGAAGTCATGAGGTGAGGCAGAGCCCCCGAGTGTATTGTAACAAAAAGTAAATGCAAGGTAAAGAGATTTTTCGGACTAGGGACTTAGCTTTTATTCATATCGTAATGAGGAGGTACATTGTTCGGCCGAGTAGCCTTATTGAAAGTAAAAGGATAGCTAGGGGTAGAAGCGACGCAATTGTGCAATGTTCCATGGGTTGGAGTATGTGACTCCTAACTTGACATCCTTGAGGCGGTAGGCGCTACCTGGGATGACTTCGGTGACGATGTAGGGTCCTTCCCAGGGTGACTCGAGCTTCTTCTGCCACTCTTGCTTAAGTCGCAGGACTAGGTCTCCTTCGATGAAGGACCTTGGTCGCAGTCGTCGGTTGTGGTATTTGCGAAGGCTCTATTGGTAGACTGCTGAGCGAGCCGCGGCGATGTCGCGTGCTTCGTCGAGTGTGTCGACGGCGTCTTCGAGTGTGGCCGTCGATTCGGTTTCGCTTTAGGCGACGACCTGTGGGGCCTTGTGGCGTACGTCTACAGGTAGTACGGCTTCGGCTCCGTGCACCATGAAGAATGACGTGTAGCCAGTTGAGCTGTTTGGCATTGTACGCAAGCTCCAGAGGACAAGGGTAGCTCTTCTGCCCAGGCTCCCGCAAGTCGTTCGAGTGGGATGAGTAGGCGTTTCTTGATGCCACCGCCTACGAGACTGTTGGCCTTTTTGACCTGCTCGTTGGTTTGCGGGTGCGCCACGGAGGCGTATGATATGTTGATGCCAAGGCCTTCGCAGAAGTCCTAGAATTCTTTGGAGATGAAGTTCGACCCGTTGTCCGTGATGATGTTGTGCGGCACGCCGAACCTGTAGACAATGGACTCGAAGAACTTGACGGTCGTTTTGCCCTTTTGGTTGGTGACAGGCATGGCTTCTATCCACTTGGTGAACTTGTCAATTGCGACCAGGAGGTATACGTGGCCTCCTTTCAAAGATTTGGGCAGTTTGCCAATCAGGTCGAGGCCCCACTGGGCGAAGGGCCAGGCCAAGGGTATGGGCCTGAGCTCCGACCCTAGTGCGTGTGGTTTGTCCGCAAACCTTTGGCAGTCGATGCTCCTTTGTACGATGTCCTTGGCGTCGTTCATGGCCGTTGGCCAGTAGAATCCAGCTCGTAAAGCTTTGGCGACAAGGGCGCGGCTGCCCACATGATGGCCGCAGATGCCCTCGTGGATGTCTAGGAGGATGGTTTTGCTGTCACCGATGGTGACGCACCGTTGGAGTACACCTGAAATGCTGCGCTTGTACAGTTCGCCATTGATGATGGTGAAGGCCTTGGACCGGCGAGATATGCGCCGAGCATCTGTCGGGTCATCAGGTAGTTCTCTATTTATCAGGTACAGAAGGTACGGCTTTGTCCATGTTTCTTCGATTGCCATGAACTGCATCAGGTACAGAAGGTTTGAGTCGCCGTAGATGACTAGGCGTGTCTCGCCGCAGATCTTGGCCATCCTCATGCCTTGGATGAGGGCCTCGTATTCTGGTTCGTTGTTAGAGGCGCGAAATTTCATCCGACGGACGTATTTCATCTTATCACCTTGCGGGGATGTCAGTATGACGCCAGCTCATGCTCCAGCCTCGCGCTTGGAGCCATCGAAGTGCATTGTCCATGACTGTGTCATGTCCGGGGTGTCCGGCAATTGGAGCTCCATCCAGTGAACTAGGAAGTCAGGAAAGACCTGAGATTTGATCACATTGCACCGCTCGTAGACTATGTCTAGAGGGGATAGCTCGATGCCCCACAGGGCTACGTGTCCCGTGGCTTCGGGGTTGTTCAGGATGTTGGAGAGTGGCGCCTCATTGACGACCATTATCTGATGCTCCTAGAAGTAGTGGCTCAGCCGACGAGTCGTCATGAACATGTCATAGGCGAGCTTCTGGTAGTGAGGGTACCTCTGTTTTGTTGGCGTCAGTACCTCGCTGAGGTAGTAAATTAGGCGTTGGACCCCATGGGTTTTGCCTTCTTCGGGTCGTTGGACCACGAGTACGGTGCTTACCACCTGATGTGTGGCTACTATTTATAGCAGCAGAGGCTCGCGTTCCTTTGGTGTGACCAGGATGGGCGAGGTGGAGAGCAGTCACTTCAGGTCTTCGAATGCGTCATCTACTTCAGGTGTCCACTCGAATTTGTCTGTTTTTGTAGCAGTTGGTAGAAAGGCAAGGCCTTCTCACCCATGCGGCTGATGAATCTGCTCAGCACCGCGATGCGCCCAGCTAGCTGCTGGACACCTTTAATGTTCCTTGGCTTCTCCATGGTCAGTATGGCCCGGATTTTCTTCGGGTTCGCCTCGATCCCTCGCTGGGATATGAAGTAGCCAATTAATTGTCCAGATGGGACACCGAAGGCGCACTTTTTTGGTTTCAACTTGATCTTGTAGTGATCGAGGTTGTCGAACGTCTCATGGAGATCGTCGATCAATGTCTTGGCCTCCCTTGTCTTGATGACTATGTCTTCGACATAGACTAGTATGTTGCAGCTGATCTGGCTTTTCAGGCATGCCTGCATGCACCGCTGGTATGTGGCACCTGCGTTCTTCAGCCCGAAGGGTATGGTATTGTAGCAGAACACTCCGAACAGCGTGATTAACGTTGATTTCTCCTGATCTTCGAACTTCAGTCGAATTTGGTTGTAGCCTGAGTAGGCGTCGAGGAAGGAGAGTTTCTCGCAACCCGCAGTTGAATCGATGATCTGATCGATCCATGGTAGAGGGAAGTGATCCTTGGGGCAGTGCTTGTTGAGCGACGTGAAGTCCACGCACATCCGCAGGATGTCCGTATTCTTTTTAGGGACCAGCACAGTGTTTGCTAGTCACTCGCTCTCCTTGATCTCCCGAATGAAGTCGGCGTCGAGTAGTCTGTTGACTTCGACTCCGACGGCTTCAGCTCGTGGCTCGGACAATCATCGGATGGACTATTTGACGGGCTTGCCGTCCGGAAATACATTGAGTGCATGCTCGGCGAATTCCCTGGGAACTCCTGGCATGTGCGCAGGACACCAGGCAAACATTTCCCAGCGCTCACGGAGGAATTCGACGAGCACTCTTTCCTATGCGGGGCTGAGGTCGTTGGCGATCAACACCATCTTGGAGGCGTCCGTCGGGTGGTCCTGCACCTTTTTCGTGTTGACTATGGAGTCGAACGACATGTCGGGTGCATTTTGTTTGGAGACTGGGGGTGCCCCGTTTTCTATCACTTCTCGAAGCCTCGTGAGCTCCTCCTGCATACCGAACGACTGGGAGATTCTGTTGAAGTCTCTGTCGCAGTGGTCAAATCGGGTGAAGCTGCCCTGGACTGTGATAACATCGTTGGGCCCTGGCATCTTGAGCAGCAGGTACGCGTAGTGCGGTACTGCTAGAAATCTTGCAAACGCCACACCCCCGAGGATGGCGTGGTATTTTGATGGCCAATCCACCACTTCGAACTCGAGCTGCTCACACCAAAAGTTTTCGGGCTTGCGAAAGATGACGTCGAGCCATATCTTTCCCAGGGGATATATGCCCTTCCCAGGGACTATGCCGTGGAACATTGTATCGGATTGTTCCAGGCTGCACAGTGGGATCCGCATCGCTGCGAGGGTGGTGGCGAACATCAGATTGATGCCGCTGCCCATCCATAAAGACATGGCTCATCTCGAATCCTCTGATCTGCGCCTCGAGCACTAGGGCAGCATGACCTGGGCAAGGGATCTGGCGGGGATGGTCCGAACAATCGAACGTGATGCAGGACTCCGAGCCGCTGAGGTACTCAAGGATGGCTGGCGGAGCAGTTACAGCGAGGCTGACCTGTCGAGTGATCTTCTTTTGCACCCTATTGGTAGGGCGTCCCTTCTGGATCATGAGAGAACCTTTTGGCAGTGGGTATCCACTTGTGTCGTTGTTTGGCGCGGGTGCGATTGCGGGATTCGACGGTCCCACGGGTGGTGGTGGACGAGCTCCATGTGCGATGTCACCTGGTGCAGGTGCGGGTCCGAACCCAGGGTTCACGATCTGGCGTCGCATTTGGGTGAGGCCCTCGCTGAGTTTCTGGAACTCGCGGCAGTCCTTGAGCATATGGTTGGCCTTATTTTTGCCATCCTGCTTGTCGATGTAGAAGTGGATGGTACAGGGACCTGACAACATGTCGTATGCCGAAGGTTCGTCGTCATGGCCGCGACGCTGCCATGTTTTTGTTGGGCGTCCTCCGTCGCAGAAGTTGCCTCTGTGGTATCCTCCGCTGCAGTGATTGTTGTCATTGTGGCGTTCGGCATAGCCAGCCGCGACCATGTCGGGTCCATCGCGATCGTTGTAGACGCGTGATCTTCGCTTGCTACGGTGTTCGTGTCTGTGGCTATATTCATCCTCCTCATCCAAATGTGCTTGGTGGAGGGAATCCTCGCCATCTGCCCACCTGTTGGCGATGTCCATCAGGAGGTTGAGTGTCTTGGGCTTGACGCGCCCAAGTTCTTCCTTGAAGTCTGGGCGCTTGACTCCATCCTTGAAGGCATCGATCGTCCTCTCCTCGGAGATGTTTGTCGCGGAGTTGTTGATGTTGGACCAGCGCAAGATGTACGAGCGAATGGATTCGCCCGTACGTTGAGTGCAGGCCCGCAGCTCCTAGATCGAGGCTGGCCTCTTGTTGGTGCCCTTGAAGTTTCGGATGAAACTGTATGCCAGCTCCTCCCTGTTTCGGATTGATCCTGAAGACAGGCTGCTGAGCTAGATTCGAGCTGCGCCTATCAGCTGCAGCTGAAGGCATTGTAGGGCGGTGTTCTTGTTTCTGCCGTGCAGCTTGACGGACGAGAGGTGGTCGCTGAGCCAGGCCTTCGGATCCTGCGTACCATCGAACTTCAGAGTGTCCGAAGGAAGCTTAAAGTTTTTCGACATCCGTGTGCGCCGAACAGATTTGCTGAAGCATCGAGCTCCGCACAGTTCTCTGTCATCTTCCTCTTCGGATTTGGTTGAGCATGCGCATTTGGCGCGTGCCTTGTCGACCTTGCGTTGGGCGAGGTCGTTTCGAGCGTCGTAGTTGCGACTGCAGCGTCTTGGGCTCTTATGCCGCCAAGGTAGATCGTGCTCGTCCTCTTCCTCGTCGAATAGGGGTGTGGGGCTATGGTTGAATCTGACCGTAGCCTTTTTCTTTGGCTCCGTAGGAGCTTCTTCGTGGAGTGCAGCTCCGACGAGTCCGAGTCCGGCTAGTGCGGACTTGTGCTTCGCACTCTTTGGGCCCCCCACCGGAGGTGGATGGGATGGGAGGTACATAGTTGCTGCCATGATCGCAGCCTGCGGCGTCATCGGTATGATGTTGTCGTGGACGTCCATCTCCATGAAGGACGTGTTGAGGGTTTTGGTGACCTCACGTCGCGTAGCAGGGTCCATGTTATCCATGAGAGAGCGATGCTTGTTGGCATGGTTGTCGTGCGAGATGGAGCCACCAGCGGCAGAGAGCACAGCTCGCCGCACGCTGGACTCCAAACCTGCTTGCTTGCGTTTCTCAAGCTCCTCTTGCTGTTTCACTTGCCTGTTGTGCTCGTCGATGAGGACCAGGTGATATGCCATCAGTAGGTCCCGTGAAGCATTCACAGGTAGGATCTTGTTGCCCGCCACGGCTTCGCGTGCCTGGCGCCAGCCGTCCTTGTTGAGGTTAATCCTCTGGTAGGCAGCAGCGTCGCCCTCGTTGGGCTGTAGGGACGGCTGCCCTCTGTTTCCTCCGTTCCCAGCCTGCGGGTTGGGTGGTGGATTTGGTGGTGGGTTGGGGTTAGTTGAATTTGGATACCCCTCTATTTCGCCATGGATGACCACGACACATTGGTATCGCTTGTAGATTGGATCGCTGCTGCCGCAGCTTTCGGATCCGGAACCGTAGGTTCCTTCGTCTGATGGAGGGCCGCAAAGATCTGAGTTGCAGCTGCTGCTGTCATAGGACTCGTCTGTTAGCATCGGCGTGCGTAGCACGCTGGGATGTGGGGCCCATGAAGCGGTCCTGATGGATGGAAATGGCACCCGCTCTGGGAGGCGGAGAGTGTCGGTATGTCCCACCTGGAAGCAGAAGGTCTCGAACAGAATCTTGAGCCCGTCACCTACGGGCTCAAAATCGTTCATGGTGGCTGGCGAGTGGGCGGTGAAGTCGAAAGGGCCGAAGAGGAAGTGACTCTCTGTCACCGAGGAGTTGTAGATCGCTTTGGTTGGGACTGTCACGATCGCACAATCAGCGCCCCTAGTCCCCAAGAACGGCGCGAATTGACGAGGTTTGATCTCGTCAATACCCATTGTTATGAGCTTGGGTTTTGGAGAATATGGGGATGCTGGAGATCGCGCAACGGTTCACAGACAAGCAACACGGGGACACGAGATTTACCCAGGTTCAGGCCCCCGGAGGGAAAACCCTACTCCTGCTTGTCTGCTCTTGATTACGGCGGAACCGAAAAGTACAGGGGTGCGCAGATGCAATCTGACGTGGAGGTGTGTATGCGGTGAGAGGCGCCCTCCTCGCCGTGCCCTCCTAGACTTTATATAGATAGGCAGGTCCCAGGCATAGGTCGAGTCGGTTACAGATTAGGGTTTCCCTTTTGAATATTCTATCTACTCTAGTCTTGTCCTCCAAGGATCCGAAAGCGACATGGGCTTGGGCCACCCGAAAATCTTCATAGGCCGTGTGTGTTCTTGTGGGCCTTCCTTGGGCTGGACCAGGTATACTAATATCGTGAACCCGTAGGGTATAACCATGTAAGTATCCCCGAGTGTTCAGTCAAATCGTAGATTCGGCTGAGGACTCTTCAATCTTTAGGGTGCAGCTGGTTCTATTCATAAGAGAAAAAATGATTTTAGCTCGTAGGGATTGTTGATGCGTGTGCCTAAATCTCCTGACGGATCAGGGTCAGTTAACTGTCTTAGGACAAAACAACATGATCTTCTTCAGACTCGAGTCCCTACACTAGAATCCGGAATAGATGCTGAGTAATTCGACTCAGGCCGATGAGGTCTTACAGGAGTCGAATCCTAGTAGTTTTCGAGTGATGTACCCAACGCGTCCGTCAGGATTTTCATCATGCTTATTGACATGGATTTTTACTGGCAGAGCATAGTCAGGTGCGTTACCAGGTCATCAGATGATATCTGCATATATTTGTGTCGCAGACACATCATCCAAAATGTTATCACCGCGAAGGTGTTTCGGGTGGCCAAGGAGGATGCTTCTCACTTAGCGTTGACTTGGGCAAAGTTGCCAGAAAAGATTTTGTCATGTTTGATCCGAAGGATCACAGTCGAATAATTCATAGGGTGCGTGGCTAGCGCTCCCTATGGGAGTAGCCCCCGAATGTCTGTTCAATTCGTAGACTCGAGCAGAGACTTTAGTTTAGTTAATTGAGCTCCGGGTCCATAGGACACAATTTTTTGGATGTTTGATCAATCCTCCCTATGGGAGTAGCCCCCGAGTCCTTAGTGGAGTCGTAGATTCGACATAGGACTCGAAGAATCATCAGCAGTGTAGTACCTTAATCATGTCTCAGGTGCGCGGCCAGCGCTCCTGATAGGAGTAGCGCCCGAGTAGATGCTCGAATCGTAGATTCGAGTGAGTACTTTTAGTTATCAGTCAACGATTTCCTACCGTTACTAGCTTGGTTTTGATGATGTCAGTGCTAACGATCGATGACCTCAATCGTCTGCGGCGCCAGAGGTGACGTAACAGGACGAACGTGGGTTCCATTTTCTGAATGGAAGTTGACTAGTCATGCGCGACGTGGCGAGAATTACGGCATCTCCTCGATTTCCATGCGTAGTGTACGGCGTGCGGGCGATGGTTCGCTGCTGTGTTGACACGTGGACGGTTGGATCTGACCCTAGCGTTAGGGCTTCTGGATGAACGGTTCCCATTCATCGTTTTCATCCGTATAACCGTGGCGAAAACAATGGTTTGTTTTCACCCTTTGCCATTTGCTTTCACTGCCTCCATTTTCACGAGCTCGTCCTCGTGCGCACTGGACGCTCTTCGATCTTTTCCCTCTTCATTCTTGCACGCGCACCGCCGCTGACGCTCCGCAATGGTGAAGTCAAAGAAGGCCTCCACCAAAGCAGGCTCAAGTGCTGCTGCCGGCGGCAAGAAGGTTGCCGCCCCTGCATGCAACACTGATGGAAAGTGGAGGCGTTCTGACGTGCGTGACACCGATCTGCACAAGCTGCGCGATGCGGGGTTAATCTCGCAAAGCAAGGAGGACGTCAAGATCCCCGGCGATAAGGTAATCCCTCGCCCACCCGTGGGTTTTCGGGTGATCATCGTTGCCTTTATTCTTCGTGGTTTGTCGCTTCCTTCCCACGAGTTCCTTAGTGGGATCCTTTTCCTCTATGGGATTCAGATTCATCATCTATCTCCCAATTCCCTTCTTAACATTGCGTGTTTCATCATGCTTTGCGAGTGCTGGCTCAGCATCGAGCCACACTTTGGTCTCTTCCGGAAACTCTATTCTGTGAAGAGGCAGTCCGACTCCGACGGAGTCTATCTGCCCGGTGGCTGCATCATTTCTCTTCGTCCCTTTGTCCAGTTTTTCTCCCTCTCCATTTGCAAGTCCGTTCAGTATTGGCATCGCAAGTGGTTTTACATCCACGATGTCAAGCTGGGCGGTCAGCAATTTGGTCTTGCCCCCTTTGACTCCGAGCAGAAGATCGTTCGAAAGAGATCATGGAAAAACCACATCTTGGAGGGCGAAGCGGCGGAGGTGGAGATGCTCTACCAGCGGTTGGAGGCTCTCCAACTAGTGTCAGGCAAGGAGGTCAACAGAGTCGACATCATCCGCACCTTCCTCAAGCGTCGGGTGCAGCCGCTCCAGGCCAGGGTGCGCCCGATGTTTCTCTATGCCGGCCCTAGTGACCCTACCAGAGTGTCATCTGAAGAATTATCTTCGGGTGATCTTGATAGGGCCCTCCGTCCTCTGCTGAAGTACAAGGCTGGTGAGGACCTGCCGAGGGAGTCGCTGACCCGCCCTCTTAGCGCCAATAAAGGGGCCTCAAAGGTGAAGATTATTCATGCGCGTTGCGCTTTGCTGTGTGTTTTTGCTTGTTGTAGTTTCTCATGTCTTTGTCTTCTTTGCTTGCAGCGCCTCCAGGTTACGGGGTCCATGCCCCCTCTGCCTGAGAAATATAGGGAGGCACCAGACAATGAGGAGGTAGACTCTGAGTCTGATCTGCCGCCGGCGCAGTCGCAACTCATGAAGCCCCCGAGGTGAGCGAGGGGCAGACCCAAAATCGAGCACGGAGTCCGAGCGAATCTTCGGATGCCTTGACTCCACCGACGCCTAGGGACCCATCCTTCCTGGTGTGCCACGGCGAGGAGGACGGCGCTTCTTCCGCACCATTCCCGGCTGTGCCTCTGCAGGTAGTGGCGCCGCAGCCGCCGGCTAAGAAGAAGAAGAAGGAGAAGGCGCCGCTCGTCTTCAACTTGAGCGACATTTACTCGTAAGTACCTTCGGATGCCTTTTGTTTTGAATCTTGCATGCACAACTTTTATTGTTGTCTTGATCAGTACTATTTATTGCAACCAATCCTCGGAGGGTTCTCTTAGTGAGGGCGCTCAGGAGGACGTAGGGGAGTCGAAGCTGAGAGCTCCTTACTCGCAGATGGTGGCCGACTCTGAGGTTGATGCCCTGAATCCCTCTCCGCCAGAGGCTCGGGTGGTCATTACTCAGAATACACCTGGTGGACCTTTGGAGTCTCCATCTGAGAACGTAAGTTGATTTTTTTCATCCTAGGGGGAGCCGCCGAGCCCTTTTTGGGTTGTTCCGTTGAATGTTTTGCTTTTTCCGGGGCGTAGCCGCCGAGAACTTTTTCTGATGCTTTCTTGATTATTTGCTTCTGCTTCCTTTCACAGCCCTTCGTGCGTAGCGCTAATCTGCTCATCCAGCAGCATCTGGCACTGGAGGCCAGCATGAAGCAGCTGCAAGGTTCTAGATTTTTCTCATTTCTGTTCGTTTATGACACAAACGATGCTTGTGTCACTCATGTGCTTGTTGGTTTGTTTGCAAAAGAGAACAACAATACCCTCCGTCGGCTGGATGCTCTCGACAAGAGCCTCGGTCGAGCGGAGAAGAAGGTTGCGAATGCTGCTGAGGTGAAGGAGCGTCTGGAGAAGGAGGTGGCCGCTGCTGCCGAGGCGCAAGAGCGCCTGCGGAAGGAGTCTGCGGATCGCGAGAAGGAGCTTGCTACTGCAGCTGCTGCTCGCGAGAAGGAGATGGACAACAGGCTGATGGTTGCGGCCAAGGCGTTCACCGGTAAGTGTCTTGCATGTGAATTGGTCCTTTGGATTTTCGACTTCTTTTCTTCATGTCCTTATTCGACTCCTTCATGTTCTTATTTGCGCTAGATGCCTCGGGCATTGCGTTTGATCGCGGTGTCTTGGAGCACGGGAGCGCTCTGGATGCCACCGCAGCGGTCGAAGATCGCTGCAGCACTGCTGCTGGCTCCCTTGCTAAGGCCAAGGAGGTCCTCCAGTGTTTCTACAAGGAGATCATTCCCAAGGGTGCTGCCCTTGAGGATGTCGATTCTCTGGCGGATGCGCTGTCAGAGGATGCCCCTGTGGCCTACAAGCGCAAGCAGAAGGGCATCGGCGCCTCCATGGGTCTGGCCATGGCCATGGCGTCTGGAGCGGAACTGGATCTTCAGCACTTCATCTCCCAGATGCCGACGGCGCCAGACGGCTCAGAGGTAGCCTTTGCTCTCTTCGCCTCTCACTGTAAGCGTTATGGTCTGAAGCTTATCGATGTCGTGGTATTGCCGACGAGTACGCCATGGATGGGTCCTCAAAGTGCGTGTTTAGAGACGTGGGGGGAAGGCGGACGGTTGACGGGTACGAGGTAACACAGCTTACCCAGGTTCAGATCCCACAACGGTGGCGGAATCCTACTCCTGCTATAAATCACTATAAGGGCAATACGCCGAGTTACAGGGATTGGTTCGTTGTGCGAGGTGACTAGAAAGTCTAAGTTATCATGCCCTAAAGGCTACCATAGGCCCGACTTATATAGTCGCCAGGTCCTAGGGTTACAGGGAAAATTCCTAGCTGGACAGGTTAGAGAGTTCTACACTATCTATTACTAGTCTTGTGTATCTTGCACTCCAAGGCTCCGGGTACGTCGGTGACTCCAACCGTAGCCTTCCTTTATCCGGCATGGGCCTCCCTTCTGGATCCATCTAAATGGTCCGCCCAGCAGGTCATAGGCCATGCTACCAACTGTGGGCCACCCGGGTTATCCGGATAGGATACATGCTATGAGGATACCCATATAGCATATCCCCAACAGTAGCCCCCGGAGAACTCTGAGATCTTGCACCGTCTTGACTCTTCGTGTGGAATGCTCCGTCTAGATGGATGTCGGCAAATCATCAAGCAATATTTTGTAGTCCTCCCAAAGAACCCTGCAAGGTTTTCTCCGTCTTCAACACGTAAGTCGGAGAAATGCTGAATCTTCCATCGTACTCTTCCGTAGCCGGACTGGATCCGTCCATGCCGGAATCTTCTGATGTGACGGCTCATCTACCTATGTTAGCTAGGTCGACGTAGACGTAGGTCAGTGGCGCCTCATAACTCACACATGCAGAGAACGCAATCATGTCCAATATTCGCGCGCGAGCGATATGAACCGTTGGCGGCGACGGTTGGAGACGTGGCGAAATTTCCGCGCACGTTCACGAACACGTTGTCTACACGGCAACCGTCTGATCAAGCTGCATGAATCTCCATGCTGGAGATGCTAAATAGTAACCGCAGTAGAATTTTTACCCTTTACCTCATTTTCTCCTCGCATCGTCTTCTTCCTCCAGCGTGTGCCTCCTCGAGCTCTTCGCGCAAAACTCGCGAAAAGCCCTAGCCCCAATCTGCACCAGTCACCTCCAACCTCTCTCCATGGCTAGCAGCAGCATTTCCCCTTTCATGGCGGCACCGAGCGAAGCCGCGGTGAAGCCGGCAAGCTCTGTCGTCGTTCCCCCAAAGGGCTTGGTCATCCCCGTCTCGGCGGTGGTTGAGTCCACCGGCGGCAACCATAATCCATTGGCGCTGGAGCCGTTGGAGGAGGAGCTTGATTCGCACAAGGGCGACTAGCGCGGCTCAGACATCACCAATCGTGATATCCAGGAGCTGATCTCCGAAGGCTACCTCCCTGTGACGGAGGGGCTCACCTGGAGGGCGGCGCCGGCCGGCGAGGTGACACCTTCTCCCCAAGCCGGAGAAAAAGTGTACCTCAAAGCCCAACTAGTACGCGGCATCTCCCTGCCCATCTCCAACTTCTTCCTCTCCGTCTTGAACCACTACAGAGTCCAGCCCCAAAACCTTTCTCCCAACAACATCCTAGCGCTTAGCAATTATGCGGCGCTCTGCGAGGGTTACTTAGGGATAAAGCCTAGGCTAGATCTCTCCGTGTACTTCTTTACCGTTAAACATGAAGCCGGAGCAAATAAGGAAGAACTTAGGAATTGCGGTACCATAAGATTCAAGATTCATCCTGGCCGGCGGTTCCCCGACATCGTCGGTCACGAGTCCTGCAAAAACTGGCAGCGTACTTACTTCTACGGCCCAGATATCCCTCTGGCTGCCCGACAAGTAACGTACCCGGACTTCATTGATGGAGCCGCCGTTGAAGCCTCGTCATGGAGATCCCAGGCCTCCCTTCCCTCCGACCTCGATGCTTCCCGCGCCATCAGGCGGATAGAATGGTTCATAGAGGCGGGTTTGACCGGCTTGGACCTAGCCATGTGTCGGTTCATCAGGCGAATCCAACCTCTACAGCACTGCACAAAGCTCATGCACGAGTATACAAGCGATAGAAGGGATAGCCTCCGCATCTCCGTGGACAACTTCTTGAGTGACTCCGTCAAGCTCTGCCTTAAGGACATCGTCAAGGTGAAGGACAAGAAGCATGGCTTCACCATCACCTACGACATGTTCGTAGACGGCAAGTGCCCAAAGGTAGTTATTTACTTTTTTTGTATGACACATACTCCAGTTCTTCCGTCTAGCAAATGTCATCTCATCCAACACGGTGGTTCTTCACTTACAGCTTAGCGACATAGATGAGGACAGCATGGATCCTAAAATCTATGATCCAAAGATGAAGGAAGTCACTGTCATGTCCAATGACGATGCTTCGTTGGCACGAAAGCGGAAGAGCTCAACCTCTGACGCTGCCGACGGAGGCAAGAAGAAGAAGACGGAGGTTGGAGCCTCCAAAAAGACTATCGTCGCCCTAGAGGCGGAGAAGAGAAAAGTTACCGGGATCCCCTTTGCCAAAGCACCCCCACTTGTGTAAGCTTCTTTCTTTCCTACATTGTCTATTTATCTGTCTTGCTCCTGTACTTATGCGTTTTGCACGTTTCAGGAAGAAAGCCACGACCAGCCTGAAGAAGACCTCCAAATTGGGGGCTTCTAGAACCACCATGGACATGCTGCATCGCGACGCATCTCCCGCCATCGCCCCTGCCACTCCCTCCGTAAAGCCTTCGTCTGCCCCGACAAGCTCACAAGCTAAGGAGGCATCTGGCCCTTCCGCCATGGAAGTGGACTCAGGTGCCTCTACCGAGGTCGCTGTTGTCAGCGAGCAGGCGACGCAGGAGAGTGCCGCCCACCAAATGGCTGAAGCTCCGGCTAAGGATGCCATCGGTGGCGGTAAGGCGGTGGTGGAAGAAGGTACTTCTGTCATTGGCGGCGCCCCTGCACCCAAGAAAGCCATAGTTTATCCAAATATAGTATATCCGGTACTTACATCGGGTAGCACTACTCTGGCTCCTGGTGCGGCTCCGACATCTCCAACGTGCGGTCTAGAGGAGCTCCTCCGACAAGCAGAGATATTGCAAAGAAACAGCGAATCCTTTGGCAAGCTGCTAGCCGAGAGTGCTACAAACCTCAAGATCATTGCACTTGTAAGTTTTATTTGCCTTTTGCATTTTATATGAGTATCCCACTGTAGCCCCCGAGGATGTAGACAGAAAACCATAGGTTTTTGCGTTTATATGCCCTAAGAGTGACTAAGTTAGAAAACCTCTAACTATAGCCCCCAAGCATATAGATGGAATGAATAATTCCGACTAGATGCTTTAAGAGTAGCATACGCAGTGTTTATAAATTTCAATAGTGTAGCCGCCAAGCCTCTAGTTGTAACTGAATTAGTTCCGACTAGATGCTTAAAGAAAAGCTAAGCATATATCCGAGTTAAAAACTTTATACTGTAGCCCCAAAGCTTCTAATCTAAAACTAAATTAGTTCCGACTAGATGCTTAAAGAAAAGCTAAGCATATTGCTAAGTCAAAAACTCTCGCTGTAGCCCCCGAGCGTCTAGGTGGAAAATTTCCGGCTAGATGCTCCAAGCAGACCAAACAACGTTTAACTTCTTCCTTTTTTCCACAGAACGAGAATGCTCGAAGGGGCATGGCCAACGACAAGTACAAGAAGATGTGCGCAGACTTAGAAGCTAAAAAGGGTAAAACTGCCTTCTTGAAGGAACAGATCACCAAGAGCAAGCGTCTGTTTTCTTTTTCGCATTCCGACTTGGTTTTGTGCCCATATTCTCTGAGTACGCATTGTGTACTTTGCTTTCTCTGACTTGCAGAAACCATTGCCAAGGCCAAGAATATTGTCGACCAATCCAAGCACATTCAAGAGCTGGATAGCGAGAACAAAATTCTTAAGCAGGAGAGGAAGGACATGCGGAAAATGCATGAGGAGTCGATGAAGGTCCTGCAGGACTCCGCCACCGAGGAAATCAATCGCTTGAAGGAGGAGATCTCAATTTTAAGAGATCAGAAGCAAGCTGCCGACGAGCAGAATCAACGCCATCATGAGGCGTATAAGCTCCTCCAATAAGATAAAGAATCCTTGGCAGACACCCTCTGGCAAGATGAGGCCAGCATCTTCAGTAAGTTTTCTCCGTCTTGGATTTCTGTAGTCTGGGTACTCTGAATTGTTGAACTCATGTGCTCCTTGTAGGAATTTGCAGCTCCTATGGGTTTAACCCGATCGCCTCCTCCAGCCAAGGAATGCATGGTTCTTGCCGGCAACTTCATCAACACTGCCATCACGCAAGCTAAGGAGATCGCCAAGCCCCTCCTGATCAACATCAAGGCATCGGACTCCGTGGCGAAGTACTCGGAGATTCTGCACCGAGCCCCCGAGCGTATCACAAGCTGGAAAGCTTCATGTGCACGGGCTGGTGCAAGGATGGCACTGTCCATGGTGAAGGCACACTATGAAGATGACGACATCGACACGGTGACCTCTGGCATTCCCGACGCAGACGATGATGGCAAAGAGATTAACCATGAATCCATCTTTTCGTTGCTTGCGGGCTATGATACCAGAGTTGCTGACTTGGTCGATATCAACGTCTTTGTGCCGATGAACACCATCGATGGCGGCAACCAAAGCTCCTCCGAGTCTCTTCACACCGCCGACTTCGAGGGTGGTTCTCCTGCTGGGGATGACGCTGCTTCCAAGTCGCCTGCGCCAAAGGAATGAAAAATAACTTTGTAATATTTGTTTCACCTTTGGTGCGTATGCGGAAAAAACTTATTGATGTAACTTAAGGCGGAAAACAATGTTGCATGTCCTGCTACTTAAGAATCAGTTTCCAGCATGTATATATATTTTTAAGCAAGTGCTGGCTTATCCATTACTTTGGTTTTTATGCTTTTGACTTTTCGTGAGTCGGAAGACTCATTGTCAGAACCATGCGCTCAGGTGATGATGCCCAATGGCACCGTCAATAACTTAAGCACAAAATCTCCGACAATAAGTGCCAAAAGTCACTACTCCAGAATCCACATAAAAATGACAAAGAACGTGTAGACCAGAAAACTTAAGCTTACGCCCGTAGGCGGAATTTTCACAAGTGCAATCGCAAAACTTGTGCATAAAGGTTTTACATGATCCAGAAATGAACACTAAAGGAGGTAAAAGACTCAAAAATATGAGTGAACCAGAGAGCTTTATTTCATTGATCATATAAGAGGTACATAATTAGATAAAAAATACTAAGTGTAAAAAGGACGTAGCTGTGCTATGTTCCATGGCCGATCAAGCTCCGGGTAGTCATCATCCGGGTCACGTCGCTTACGCTTATGATCCTTGTTGGGTCTATCCTTCAGTTCACGATTATCAACGAGGTAGTAAGACCCATTGAGTAGCGCATTGCTTATGATGAACGGTCCTTCCCATGGCGGGGATAATTTGTGTGACTTCTTCTGCTTAAGTCGGAGCACCAAATCCCCCTCTTTAAACGAGCGATGCCGAACGTGGCGACTATGGTAGCTGTGTAGCTTCTGCTGGTAGATGGCGGATCTTTGGTATGCCAAAACGCGCTCCTCCTCGAGAAGGTCCACATCTAGGCGTCTGGATTCTTCAGCGTCATCATTGTCCTAGGCGGTAACTCTTGGTGCATTGTGAAGTATGTCGGAAGGCAGGATGGCTTCTACTCCATATACCATGAACTAAGGGGTGTAGCCGGTGGATATGTTGGGTGTAGTTCGTAAACTCCACAGCACAGATGGAAATTCTTCCGCCCAGGCTCCAGCTGCTCTATGTAGTGGTGCCTCAAGACGTGGCTTGATTCCCTGCAGAATTAATCCATTGGCTCGCTCGACCTGACCATTGGATTGTGGGTGTGCCACAGATGCGAGGTCAAGTCGGATGCCCTTCTCCCAACAGTAAGCTTCCACTTCTCCGAGTGACAAGTTGTTGCCGTTGTCGGTGATAATGCTATGTGGGAGACCAAATCTCACCACTAAATCCCAGACAAACCTGAGGGTAGTTGCCCCATCAAGCTTTCTAATGGGTTTAGCTTCTATCCACTTAGTGAATTTATCAACTGCTACTAGCAGATGCGTAAATCCACATGGTGTCGTATGTAACGGTCCCACCATGTCTAGCCCCCAGACTGCAAACGGCCAATTTATTGGTATTGTTCGCAATTCTTTAGCAGGAACATGTGGTTGTCGGGCACAATACTGGCATCCCATGCATGTCTCAACCAGCTTGTCGACGTCCGCCTTCGCGGTCAGCCAGTAGAATCCTTGCCGGAAGGCTTTCGCGACCAATGATCGAGGAGTGGCGTGATGCCCGCAATCTCCGAGATGGATTTCGCGTAGGATTTCCATACCTTCTAGCTGGGAAACACACTTTAGGTATACACCAGTAGTGCTCCTTTTGTAGAGTTGTCCATTGATTATGGTATAACCCTTTGCTCGTCGTACTATTTTCCGTCTTTCGACCTCGTCGTCGGGCAAAATTCCGTGTTCGAGATATTCCATGAACGGTTTTGTCCAAGCCGGAGGGACCTTGGTCACCATGTTGACGAAAGAGTCAGCTCTATCCGGGTTGTCGATGTTGGATCCCTTCACGGATGGTGTGCGCAGATGCTCTAGGAAAACTCCTGGCGGAATTTGCGTGCACCCTGATCCAAGCTTGGACAGCATATCAGCCGCCTCATTTTGCTCCCTAGGTACATACTTGACTTCGTAGCCCAAGAAGCTCTTGGCTATCTCGTCCACTTCGTCTCGATATGCCGCCATCATAGGGTTCCGCGCATTCCAGGTGCCAGCCACCTGCTGGGCAACCAAGTCGGAATCTCCACAGCAAAATATGCACTTGATGCCAATATCCTTGGCTACACGTAGTCCGTGAATGAGTGCTTCATACTCCGCCATGTTGTTTGTAGCCTCGAAGTGGATCTGCAGAACATAGTGTAGCTTGTCTCCTATTGGTGACTGTAGCAATACACCAGCCCCCGAGCCATTGAGCAGCTTTGATCCGTCAAAGTGCATCACCCAGTACTCCGGTTCCGGCAACGGAGTAGCATCTGGCATCTCCGTCCAATCTGCAACAAAATCCGCCAAGGCTTGTGACTTGATAGCGTCGCGTCTCTTGTAAGTGATCGAAGGCGTCAGGCCGACTTACCTTCGAAGGCATGGTGAACACCGTCAACAACTACACGGAGGCTGAAGCGGCAGCTCAGACAGCGCTTGCGCTCATTGACGGAGCCCCTCCGATTCAGCCACCACCACCGCCTCCAGCCGCCATCGTCGCCGCAGCACCACCACCTCCAGTCATCATCGAGGCCGTTGCACCTCCACCGCCCGTCATCGAGGAAGTCCTGGCACCCTCCGACTCTGTCATTGACGCACTTTATGCCTATTTCAGTGAGGATTCAGAGGAGATAGACTTCAGTCCAGAAGAGCTAGACTCTGCTATGCAGGAGATGGAGGAGGAGTACTCGCGCGACGAGCAAGTTAATAACACCATCATGTCCCGAGGGGTGTTCGTCACCATTGGGACAACGATGGATGAAGACCAACCCGGGCAAGCTCCGCCCACGGTGCTGGATAAGGGGAAGGGGCCACTTATTGCTGCTGACGATGATCGCGCAAGAGTCATGCCTCCTCCGCCTAATCTAGTGCAGCAGCCGCAGGAACTCGGCACCGGTCCGAGCAACAACAACACCGCAAACTTGCCGCCTCCAGCATCCACGTCGGCAGCAGCCCATGTTACTCCAGCTGATAGAGTGATGTACGACAATCTCCTCGTTGAGCCACTAACTGTTGATCATATCCGGAACGTGACTCAGCTTGACGAGAAATGCCAGCAGCTGCTGGAGGAAGCGCAAGCCATCACGGAGCAAGGCGCTAAACTAGATCGAGATCTAGTCAACGCGCAGAAGTCCATAGAAAAAGCTAGAGCAATGGAGGCCGAGTACAAGACTCTGCTGCAGCAGCAGAAGGCTAAGAAGGCTCCGGCTTGCGTCATCAACGATCCTGGTGTACGGCGCAACCTAGGATGGGCTCCCTCAAAGCCGGCACAGGCCAAGCCATACATTGATAGTGAAGGCAAGCAGGTGATGCCCACCCCACTCCTTAACCTCGTCGTCGCCAAGACCCTTCTGGAGCAGGATAGATCGCCTGAGGCAGTGGAACAGGTCTATGACCTAGTGGCCAAGGCGGTAAAACAGCAGGAAAAGGCCACCTCTCAGAGGTTTGAGTCTGACCCAGCGCTCTGCCGATCTACCCAGTACAAACCGCCAAGGGACAGATCTCCTCAAGATGTCGGATCACGGACGGGTTCATCAGAACAAAGACGGAGGGATGCGCGCAACAGGAAGGATGCTATCCCCATATCCTCCGACCACGGAGAAAGAGCCCAATCTCGCCGCCCATCGCCACCGCCCCGATCCCCCCGACGTCAGGAAGACTACAAGACTCACCATCGCACGGATATGCCTCCACCAAACCAGTGCGGCATCGTCATCCGCGACAATGCGGCACAGACCCGTCATGACGAAGAGCGCCACCAAGGACATAAGAGCAGGTCACACCACGACCCTCCGCGTCCGACAAGCAACCGCGACAGGCATGGGGCATCGCAGGAGGGCAACAGCAAGAAAGCTAAGCCACCGCCACCTCCGCCTCCGCCGCCGCCAAGCAGTCACCATGGCGGAAGAGGCCCGCGTCGTTCATGCAGCCCGTCCCCTATTGACAACAAGAAGAAGAACCCGGAGCCATACGATGCACGTTCGCGGATCGATAAGATCCACGAGGCCCGGGAATGACCATACCTGGGACCACGTTGCTTCGGACCTGCAATACGGTCCGCAACCTACCCCAAAGGTTTCCGGATTGACAAGACCATCAAGCCCTATGACGGCACCGCCAAGCCCGCCACATGGTTGCAGGACTACGGCAACGCGGTGGAGATTGCCGGAGGCAACCCCAACGTCGTCGTCAAGTACCTCCCATTAATGTTGGCGGGCACGGCCCGTCAATGGATCGAATACTTGCCGGAAAGATCTATCTACAACTGTCTGGATATGCAAGAAGCATTCACCAAGAACTTTGAGGGTACATACAAGCGTCCCTGCACGGTGGGCGATCTACAGCGGTGCGTGCAGGAGAAAGACGAGACATCTCGTGCCTACCGCTCCCGCTGGCTGGATATGAAAAATTCGTGCGCAGGAGTGCACGCCCAGACCGCCATGGCCGCCTTCATCGATGGGTTGGAAAGGCGCACGTTGCTCCGACATAAGCTGAAGCACTTACAGGACAATCACCAGCTTGACTTGAATCAGATGATCCAGTTAGCTAGTGAGTTCGCAGCTGCCGACGACGATGCTCGTGGCTCTTTGCCGGCAATGGCCGTTCCAACCCAAGCTTGGAGGAACAGCAGTACAAAGCGGAAAACCTCCCCAGAAGAAAAGCAATCTACTGACATGGTCGCCATGACTTTCGCAGGACGAGGAGAAGGCGGACAACGTGGCCGAGGAAGGGGAGCAGGCCGCAGGCAGCAGCGAGGAAATGAAACCAACTCGGCACCGCTCCGCGTTCCCCAAACCTACGAAGAGTACCGCGATATGCCGTGCCTCGTACACCTCGACGCCAACGGCAAGGCCACCCATACCAATCGACACTGCAAGTTCGTCAACGACCTCAAGGAAGACCCGAAGTCCGGCTATAAGCGAAGTCGGAAGAACAGACCGCGAGGCAAGGGCAAGGGTAAGAAGAAGGAGGAGGAGTCCAAGGATTCAAGTGACATGGACGAGGAAGTTGACCCCAAGCACGCCGCCAAGAGCGACGACAATGGCAAGAACCCCTTCGCAAAGAAGGCCCCAGTCTACCACACTTTCCTTGGCACCCCCACCGTCCGACAACAGAAAACCTCTCTAAGGATCTTGATGGCAACTCTCCCCCCCCCAGTCCCCCAATACCTGCGCTGGTCGGAGGTTCCAATAACTTGGGACAGGACGGACCACCCAGACCTTGTGCCCACGGAGAACCAGTACGCCATGGTCATCAACCCATTGATTGACGGCGTGGAGTTCACCAAGTGCATGGTGGACAATGGAAGCAGCATCAACATCATGTACCTGGATACACTTCAGAAGATGAACTTGACGGAGGCAAACCTAAGGCGGACCAACACCATGTTCCATGGCGTAGTTCCTAGTCGGGAGGCTCGGTCCCTTGGGTGCATCACACTTCAGGTAGCCTTTGGCGACGTTAATAATTACCGCCAAGAGCGCATGACCTTTGAGGTGGTCCCCTTCAAGAGCGTGTACCACGTCATATTCGGCCGCAACATATTCCACACGTTCATGGCCAAGCCATGCTTCGTCTACAACAAGCTCAAGATACCCGGACCAAACGGCGTCATCACCGTATCCGGAAGCTTTACCAAGGCAAGGGACTGCGACATCAATGAAGCAGCCGTTGCAGAAGTTGTCCTCTACAATGAAGAATTCAAAGAGATCCAAAGCAAGGTCAATGACTCAGAGATGCCCGCGTCGAAGAAGAAGATCTCCGACTCCGCTCCTGCGTTCAAGGCCGCCATCGAGACCAAGCCGACGGAACTTGTGGTAGGCGATGCCTCCAAGACCATCGCCATTGGGACGAACCTGGATCCCAAATAGGAAAGCGCGCTCGTCGAGTTCCTCCATGAGAATAGGGACATCTTTGCCGGGCAACCTGCCGACATGAAAGGTGTACCTAGGGAACTTGCCGAGCACAGCTTAAACATAGATCCAAAATGTAAACCAGTGAAACAACCTCTACGACGCTTCGGAGATGAGAAGAGACGCGCCATTGGCAAAGAGATAGCTAGGTTACTTAAGGCTGGTTTTATCCGAGAAGTCCTTCACACCCGATGGGTGGCCAATCCTGTACTTGTCCCCAAAAAGGGAACTACTGAATTAAGAATGTGCGTTGATTACACCGGCTTGAACAAAGCATGTCCCAAAGATCCGTTTGCTTTGCCTCGCATTGACCAAGTCATTGACTCGACGACTGGCTCGGAACTTTTGTGTTTTCTTGATGCATACTCAGGATACCACCAGATCAAAATGAGGAAGTCGGACCAATTGGCCACTTCGTTCACTACCCCTTACGGCACGTTTTGCTATGTCACGATGCCCTTTGGGCTAAAAAACGCAGGTGCTACCTACCAGCGGACAATGCAACGTTGCCTTCACGACCAAATTGGTCGGAACGTTCACGCCTATGTGTACGATATCGCGGTGATGTCTAAAAAATCAAACGACTTAATCTCCGACTTAAAAGAAACCTTTGATAATCTCCGGAAATAGCTCAACCCTAAGAAGTGCGTCTTTGGGGTTCCAGCCGGCAAACTGTTGGGCTTCATCGTTTCCCAGCGCGGAATCGAGGTCAACCCGGAGAAAATCAAGGCCATCTTAAACATAAATCGTCTGACATGCCTAAAGGACATCCAACGACTAACAGGTTGTGTTGCAGCAGTTAGTCGGTTCATCAGCCGACTTGGATAGAAGGCTCTACCGCTGTACAAGTTGCTGAAGAAGGTGGACAAATTCACATGGACGGACGAGGCAGATACAGCATTGAAGCAGCTCAAGGAGATTCTTTCCTCAGCGCCCATCCTTGCAGCACCCGAGCCCGGAGAGCCCCTGTTAATTTACATGGCGGCAACCAACCGGGTTATCAGCATCGTCGTCGTGGTAGAGCGGAAGGAACCAGGCTATGAGCACGGAGTTCAACAACCAGTTTACTATGTAAGCGAAGTCTTGACGGAGTCCAAGCAGCGTTACCCGCACTACCAAAAGATAGCGTATGGAGTATTCCTCACTTCGCGGAAGCTGAGGCATTACTTTCAGGAGCACCCAATCACAGTAGTGAGCAAGACTCCACTGTCCGACATTATCAACAACAGCGACGCTACAGGAAGGGTCACGAAGTGGGGCATTGAACTTGCCGCCTTCGAGATCACCTACAAGAGACGCGACGCTATCAAGTCACCTTGGCGGATTTTATTGCAGATTGGACGGAGATGCCTGATGCCACTCCGTTGCCGGAACCAGAGTACTGGGTGATGCACTTCGACGGATCAAAGTTACTCAACAGCTCGGGGGCTGGTGTATTGCTACAGTCACCAAAAGGAGACAAGCTACACTACATTCTGCAGATCCACTTCGAGGCTACAAATAACATGGCGGAGTATGAAGCACTCATTCACGGACTACGTGTAGCCAAGGATATTGGCATCAAGCGCATAGTTTGCTGTGGAGATTCCGACTTGGTTGCCCAGCAGGTGGCTGGCACCTGGAATGCGCGGAACCCTATGATGGCGGCATATCGAGACGAAGTGGACGAGATAGCCAAAAGCTTCTTGGGCTACGAAGTCAAGTATGTGCCTAGGGAGCATAACGAGGCGGCTAATCTACTGTCTAAACTTGGATCAGGGCGCAAGCGAATTCCGCCAGGAGTTTTCCTAGAGCATCTACGCACACCATCCGTGAAGGGCGTCGACATCGACAACCCGGATAGAGCTGACTCTTTCGTCAACATGGTGACAAAGATCCCTCCGGCTTGGACAAAACTGTTCATGGAATATCTCGAACACGGAACTTTGCCTGACGACGAGGTCAAAAGACGGCAAATAGTACGGCGAGCAAAGGGTTATACCATAATCAATGGGCAACTCTATAAAAGGAGCACTACTGGTGTATACCTAAAGTGCGTTTCCCAGCTAGAAGGTATGGAAATCCTACGCAAAATCCATCTCGGAGATTGCGGGCATCACGCCGCTCCTCGATCGTTGGTCGCGAAAGCCTTCCGGCAAGGATTCTACTGGCTGACCGCGAAGGCGGACGCCGACAAGCTGGTTGAGACGTGCACAGGATGCCAGTATTATGCCCGCCAACCACATCTTCCTGCTGAAGAATTGCGAACAATACCAATAACTTGGCCGTTTGCAGTCTGGGGGCTAGACATGGTGGGGCCGTTACAAACGGCATCGTGTGGATTTACGCATTTGCTTGTAGTAGTTGACAAGTTCACCAAATGGATAGAAGCTAAACCCATTAGAAAGCTTGATGGGGCAACTGCCCTCAGGTTTGTCCGGGATCTAGTGGTGAGATTTGATCTCCCACATAGCATCATCACCGACAACGGAAGCAACTTGTCACTCGGAGAAGTGGAGGCCTATTGCTGGGACAAAGGCATCCGGCTTGACCTTGCGTCTGTGGCACACCCAAAATCCAATGGTCAAGTTGAGCGAGCCAATGGATTAATTCTGCAGGGAATCAAGCCACGTCTTTAGGCACCGCTACATAGAGCAGCTGGAGCCTGGGAATCAAGCCACGAACTACACCCAACAGTTCTACCAGCTACACCCCCTATTTCATGGTATATGGAGAAGAAGCCATCCTACCCTCCGACATCCTCCACGATGCACCAAGAGTTGCCGCCTACGACGAAGATGACGCTGAAGAATCCAGACGCCTAGATGTGGACCTTCTCGAGGAGGAGCGCATTTTGGCATGCCAAAGATCCGCCATCTACTAGCAGAAACTACGCAGCTACCATAGTCGCCGCGTTCGGCATCGCTTGTTTAAAGAGGGGGATTTGGTGCTCCGACTTAAGCAGAAGAAGTCACACAAATTATCCCTGCCATGGGAAGGACCGTTCATCATAAGCAAGGCGCTACTCAATGGGTCTTACTACCTTGTCGACAATCGTGAGCTCAAGGATAAACCCAACATTGACCATAAGCGTAAGCGACGTGACCCGGATGATGACTACCCGGAGCTTGATCGTCCATGGAACATAGCACAGCTACGTCCTTTCTACACTTAACATTTTTTATCTAATTGTGTACCTCTTATATGATCAATGAAATAAAGATCTCTGGTTCACTCATATTTCTGAGTCTTTTACCTCCTTTAGTGTTCATTTTTGGATCATATAAAAACCTTTATGCACAAGTCTTGCGGTTGCACTTGTGAAAATTCCGCCTATGGGCGTTAGCTTAAGTTTTCTAGTCTACACGTTCTTTGTTGTTTTTATGTGGATTCTGGAGTAGTGACTTTCGGCACTTGTTATCGGCGATTTTGTGCTCAGGTTATTGACGGTGCCATTGGGCATCATCACCTAAGCGCATGGTTCCGACAACGAGTCTTCCGACTCACGAAAAGTCAAGCATACGAACCAAAGTAATGGATAAGCCAGCACTTGCTTAAAAAATATATACATGATGAAACTTAATTCTTAAATAGCAGGATACGATAACCATTGTTTTCCGCCTTAAGATTACATCAACAAAGTTTTTCCCGCACACACTCCAGAGGTGAAACAGAAGTTACAAAGTGTTTTTTCACTCTTTGGGTGCAGGGGACTTGGAGGCTGCATCATCACCAGCCAGAGAATCACCCTCAACATCGGCGCTGTCGTGAGACTCGGAGGATTCCGGGTTGGCGTTGTCGAGAAAGTTCCTAGGCACGAAGACGTCAACATCTACCAGCTCAGCAACCCTGGTATCATAGCCCGCGAGTGATGACAAGATGGCTTCGTGACCGATCTCCTTGCCGTCATCATCCACGTCGGGGATACCAGATGTCACCGTGTCGATGTCGGCATCTTCATAGTGTGCCTTCACCATAGACAGCGCCATCCTTGCGCCAGCCCGGGCACATGAAGCTTTCCAGCTTGCAACACGCTCGGGGGCTCGGCGCAGAATATCCGAGTACTTCACCACGGAGTCCGAGGCCATGATATAAATCTGGAGGGGCTTGGCGATCTCCTTGGCTTGGGCGATGGCGGTGTTGATGAAGTTGCCAGCAAGAATCATGCATTCCTTGTCCGAAGGAGGCGAGCGGGTTAAACCCATGGGCGCTAAAAATTCCGACAAGGATTGCATAAGTTCAAAAATTCTAAGTATCCAGACTACAGAACTACAAGGCGGAGGACACTTACTGAAGATGCTGGCCTTAGCCTGCCAGATGACGTCCGCCAAGGATTCCTTCTCTTGTACAAGGAGCTTAAACGCCTCGCTATGGCGAAGGTTTTGCTCATCGGCAGCTTGCTTCTGATCCTTTAGGATCGCAAGCTCCTCCTTCAAGCGATTGATCTCCGCGGAGGCGGAGTCCTGCAGGGCTTTCATGGAATCCTCGTGCATCTTCAGCATTTCTTCTCTCTCCTTCTGAAGGATCTTATTCTCACTGTCCAGCTGCTGAATGTGCTTGGACTGCTCGACAATATCCTTGGCCTTGGCGACATGCACTGCAAGTCGAAGAAAACAAAGTACACATTGAGTACTCGGAGATTATGGGCACAAAATTAAGACGGAAATGCGCAATAAGAAAACAGACTCTTGTTTTTGATGATCTATTCCTTCAAGATGGCAGTTTACCCTTTTCAGCTTCAAGGTCTGCGCGCATCTTCTGGTACTTATCATTGGCCATGCCCCTCCGAGCATTCTCGTTCTGTGGAAACAAATGCAAAGTCAAGTCGTTGTTTAGTCTTCTTGGAGCTTATAGTCGGAAATTTTCCACCTAAATGCTCGGGGGCTACAGTGAGAGATTTTAACTTAGCAAAATGCTTAGCTTTTCTTTAAGCATCTAGTCGGAGCTAATTCAGTTCTCAACTAGAGGCTTGGGGGCTACAGTATAAAGTTTTAACTTGGAAAATGCTTAGCTTTTCCTTTAAGCATCTAGTCGGAACTAATTCAGTTACAACTAGAGGCTTGGGGGCTACAGCACTTAAAATTATGAACATTGTGTATGCTACTCTTAAAGCATCTAGTCGGAATAATTCGTTCCATCTAAATGCTTGGGGGCTACAGTGAGAGTTCTTTCTAACTTAGTCACTCTTAGAGCATATAGATGCAAAACCAATGGTTTTCCGTCTACATCCTCGGGGGCTACAGTGGGATACTCATACGAAATGCAAAAGGTAAAATGAAACTTACCAGTGCAATGATCTTGAGGCTTGTAGCGCTCTCGGCCAGTAGCTTGCCAAAGGCAATACTGTTCCCTCGCAAGATGTCTGCTTGCCGGAGTAGCTCCTCAAGACCGCACGTCGGAGATGACGGCACTCCTCCAGGAACCATAGCTGTGTTATTCGGCATAAGCGTTGGGTAAACAATCTTCGGGAACTCGAAGGGTTTCTGGGGAGCAGAGGCGCCGCCTTCGGCAGAGGTACCAGCTCCCATCACCGCCTTGCCGCTACCGATGGCATCCTTAGCCGAAGCTTCAGCCATTTGGAGAGCAGCACTCTCCTGCGTCGCCTGCTCGCCGACAACAGCAAGCTCGGTTGAGGCGCCAGAGTCCACTTCCATGGCGGAAGGGCCTGGTGCCTCCTGGACTTGGGAGCTTGTCGGAGCAGAGGAGGGATTGACGGCAGGAGTGGCAGGGGCGATGGCGGGAGAGGAGTCGTGATGCAGCATATCTTTAATATTTCTAGAAGCCCCAAGAGTCTTGGAGGACTTCTTGAGGCTGGTTGTGGCTTTCTTCCTGAAACGTGCGAAATGCATAAGTACAGGAATAAGACAGATAAATGAGACAATGTCGGAGAATGAGAAGCTTACACTAGGGGGGCGCTTTGGCAAACATCCCAGTGGCTTTCTTCTTTTCCGCCTCCAGGGCGGCAGTACTCTTTTTGGAGGCTCCACCCTCCGTCTTCTTCTTCTTACCTCCGTCGGCAGCGTCAGAGGTGGAGCTCTTCCGCTTTCGCGCCAACGGGGCATCATCGTCGGACACGACCGTGACTTCCTTCATCTTTGGATCATAGATTTGGGCAGCCAGGTTGCCCTCCTCTAGATCGCTAAGCTGTTAAGTGAGAAATCATTGTGTTAGACAAGATGATATTGGTAAGACGGAGAAACTAGAGCAATGTCATACACGGAAAATAAAATGTCTACCTTTGGGCACTTTCCATCTACGAACATGTCGTAGGTGAGGGTGAAACCACGCTTCTTATCCTTCACCTTGACGATGTCCTTGAGGAGGAATTTGACAGAGTCGCTCGAGAAGTTGTCCTCGGAGAACCGGAGGGTATCCCTTCGGTCGCCGGTGTACTCGTGCATATACTTCGTGCGATGCTGCAGAGGTTGGATCCGCCTAATGAACCAGCACATGGCTAGGTCCAAGCCGGTTAGACCCGTCTCTACGAACCACTTGATCCGCCTTATTGCGCGAGAAGCATCGAGGTCGGAGGGAAGGGAGGCATGGGACCGCCATGTGGAAACTTCGGCGGCAGCTCCATCCACGAAGTCCGGGTATGTTACTGCTCGACCCGCCAAGGGAATGTCGGGGCCATAGAAGTACGCCCGCTACCAGTTTTTGCACGACTCGTGGCCGACTATGTCGGGGAACCGTCGGCTAGGTCGGATCTTGAAGCTTATGGTGCCGCAGTTCCTAAGCTCCTCCCTACTGTGTCCGGCTTCACATTTGACGGTGAAAAAGTACACAAACAAATCTAACCTAGGCCTAATCCCTAGGTAACCCTTACAGAGTGCCGCGAAGTTGCTAAGCACTAAGATACTATTGGGGGAGAGGTTATGGGGTTGGGCCTTGAAGTGATTCAAGACGGACAAAAAGAAGTGGGAGATGGGCAGAGAAACGCCGCGTACCAATTGCACCTTGAGGTACACTTTCTCTCTGGCTTGGGGAGAAGGCGTCACCTCGCCGGCCGGCGCCGCCCGCCAGGCGAGCCCCTCCATCGCGGGGAGGTAGCCTTCGGCGACCATCTCTTGGATGTCGCGGTCGGTGATGTCCGAGCCGCGCCAGTCGCCTTTATGCGAGTCTGGCTCCTCTTCCAGGGGCTCTAGCGCCGCCAGATTGTGGTCGCCGCCGGTGGTTTCAATCACCGCCGACGCGGGGATGACCAGGCCCTCTGGGGGCACGATGACGGAGCTCGCCGGCTTCGCCGTGGCTTCGCTTGATGCCGCCATTGACGGGGATGAGCTGCTGCTAGCCATGGAGGAGGAAGAGAACGTGACTGGTGCAGAGAGAGGCTAGGGTTTCTCGAGGTTTTCAGCGGAGAGCTCGAGAAGGCGTGTGGCTGGAGGAAGAAGATGATGACGCGAGAGAATGGGGTGAAAAAGTGGCAAGTGTCCCACGGTCGCTATTTATCTTACTCTGCGTCAAGATTCGTGCATCTAATCGGACGGTTGCCGCGTAGACGACGTGTTCGTGAACGTGCGCGGTGATTTCGCCGCGTCTCCAACCGCTGCCACCAACGGTTCGCATCGCTCGCGTGGGAAAATCGGATATGATTGTGTTCTCTGCATGTGTGAGTTACGAGGCGTCGCTGACCTACAGCCTACGTCATCATAACTGACATGGTAGATGAGCCGTCCCATCAAAGATTCCGGCATAGACGGGTTTAATCCGACAACGAGAGCGTATGATGGAAGATTCAGCATTTCTCTGACTTACTTATAGAAGACGGAGAAACATTTGCAGGGTTCTTTGGGAGGACTACAAGATATTGCTTGACGATTTGCCGACATCCATCTGGACGGAGCATTCCACGGAAGAGGCAAGACGGCGCAAGATCTCGGAGTTCTCCGGGGGCTACTGTTGGGGATATGCTATATGGGTATCCTCATAGCATGTCTCTTATCCGACTAACCCGGGTGGCCCATAGTCGGTAGCATGGCCTGTGGCCTGCTGGGCGGCCCAGTTAGGTGGATCCAGAAGGGAGGCCCATGCCGGATAAAGGAAGGCTACGGTGGAGTCACCAGCGTACCCGGAGCCTTGGAGTGCAAGATACACAAGACTAGTAATAGACGGTGTAGGACTCTGTAACCTGTCCGGCTAGGACTTTTCCCTGTAACCCTAGGATCTGACAACTATATAAGTCGGGCCTATGGGAGCCTTTAGGGCACGATAACTTAGACTTTCTAGTCACCTCGCATAGCGAACCTATCTCTGTAACTCGGCGTATTGCCATCATAGTGATTTATAGCAGGAGTAGGATTCCACCACCGTTGTGGGATCTGAACCTGGGTAAGCTGTGTTACATCGTACCCGTCAACCGTCCGCCTTACCCCACGTCTCTAAACACGCATTGTGAGGACCCCTCCATGGCGTACTCGTCGGCAATACCACGACACACTTCGCGACCCTTCCCGTAGCGTCGCTGTTGTTGATTATGTCGGACAGTGGGGTCTTGCTCACCACTGTGATTGGGTGATCCTGAAAGTAGTGCCTCAGATTCTGAGAAGCAAGGAATATTCCATAAGCTATCTTCTGGTAGTGCGGGTAATGCTGCTTGGACTCCGTCAAGACCTCCCTCACATAGTAAACTGGTCGTTGAACTCCGTACTCATAGCCTGGTTCCTTCCGCTCTACCACGACGACGATGCTGATTACCCGGTTGGTTGCCACCATGTAGATTAACAGGGGCTCGCCAGGCTCGGGTGCTGCAAGGATGGGCGCTGAGGAAAGAATCTCCTTGAGCTGCTTCAATGTTGCATCTGCCTCGTTCGTCCATGTGAATTTGTCCGCCTTCTTCAGCAACTTGTACAGCGGCAGAGCCTTCTCTCCAAGTCGGCTAACGAACCGACTAACTGCTGCAACACAACCTGTTAGTCGTTGAATGTCCTTTAGGCATGTCGGACGGTTTATGTTTAAGATGGCCTTGATTTTCTCTGGGTTAACCACGATTCCACGCTGGGAAACGATGAAACCCAACAATTTGCCGGCTGGAACCCCGAAGACGCACTTCTTGGGGTTAAGCATCATGTTGTATTTCCGGAGATTATCAAAGGTTTCTTTTAAGTTGGAGATTAAGTCATTTGACTTTTTAGACAACACCGTGATATCGTCCACATAGGCATGAACGTTCCGACCAATTTGATCATCAAGGCAACGTTGCATTGTCCGCTGGTACGTAGCACCTGCGTTTTTTAGCCCAAAGGGCATCGTGACATAGCAAAATGTGCCATAGGGGGTAGTGAACAAAGTGGCCAATTGGTCCGACTTCCTCATCTTAATTTGGTGGTATCCTGAGTATGCATCGAGAAAACACAAAAGTTCCGAGCCAGCCGTCGAGTCAATGACTTGGTCAATGCGAGGCAAGGCAAACGGATCTTTGGGACATCCTTTGTTCAAGCCGGTGTAATCAACGCACATTCTTAATTCATTGGTTCCCTTTTGGGGGACAAGTACAGGATTAGCCACCCATTGGGTGTGAAGGACTTCTCGGATAAATCTAGCCTTAAGTAACCTAGCTATCTCTTTGCCAATGGCGCATCTCTTCTCATCTCCAAAGCGTCGTAGAGGTTGTTTCACTGGTTTTGATTTTGGATCAATGTTTAAGCTGTGCTCGGCAAGTTCCCTAGGTACACCTTTCATGTCGGCAGGTTGCCAGGCAAATATGTCCCTATTCTCACGGAGGAACTCGACGAGCACGCTTTCCTATTTGGGATCCAGGTTCGTCCCAATGGCAGTGACCTTGGAGGCATCGCCTACCACAAGTTCCACCGGCTTGGTCTCGATGGCAGCCTTGAACGCAGGAGCGGAGTCGGAAATCTGCTTCTTCGACGCGGGCATCTCTGAGTCATCGACCTTACTCTGGATCTCTTTAAATTCTTCGCTATAGAGGACAGCTTCCGCAACGGCTGCTTCATTGATATCGCAGTCCCTTACCTTGGTAAAGCTTCCGGATACAGTGATGACACCATTTGGTCCGGGTATCTTGAGTTTGTTGTAGACGAAGCATGGCTTGGCCATGAACGTGTGTAATATGTCACGGCCTAATATGACGTGGTACACGCTCTTGAAGGGGACCACCTCAAAGGTCATTCGTTCTTGGCGGTAATTGTTAACATCGCCAAAAGAAACCTAAAGTGTAATGCACACAAGGGACCGAGCCTCCCGACCAGGAACTACGCCGTGGAAGATGGTGTTGGTCCGCCTTAGGTTTGCCTCCGTCAAGTTCATCTTCTGCAGTGTATCCAGGTACATGATGTTGATGCTGCTTCCACTATCCACCATACATTTTATGAACTCCACGCCGTCAATCAAGGGGTTGATGACCATGGCGTACTGGTTCTCCGTAGGGATAAGGTCTGGGTGGTCCGTCCAGTCCCAAGTGATTGGAACCTATGACCAGCGCAGGTACTGGGGAACTGGGGGTAGAGTCGCCATTAGGATCCTCAAGGAGGTCTTCTGTTGTCGGACGATGGGGGTGCCAAGGAAAGTGTGGTAGACTGGCGCCTTCTTCACGAAGGGGTTCTTGCCCTTGTCGTCGCTCTTGGCGGCGTGCTTGGGTTCAACGTCCTTGTCCATGTCACTTGAATCCTTGTACTCCTCCTCCTTCTTCTTCCCCTTGCCCTTGCCTCACGGTCTGTTCTTCCGACTTTGCTTGTAGCCGAACTCCGGGTCTTCCTTGAGGTCGTTGACGAACTTGCAGTGTCGATTGGTATGGGTGGCCTTGCCGTTGATGTCGAGTTGTACGAGGCACGACATATCGCGGTACTCCTCGTAGGTTTGGGGAACGCGGAGTGGCACCGAGGTAGTTTCGCTTCCTCGTTGCTGCCCACGACCAGCTCCCCTTCCTCGGACACATTGTCCGCCATCACCTCGTCCTGCAAAAGTCATAGCGACCATGTCGGTAGATTGCTTTTCTTCTGGAGCGGTTTTCCGCTTTGTACTGTTGTTCCTTCGAGCTTGAGTTGGAACGGCCGTTGCCGGCAAGGAGCCGCGAGCATCGTCGTCGGCAGCTGCGAACTCACTAGCCAACTGAATCATCTGGTTCAAGTCAAGCTAGTGATTGTCCTGCAAGCGCTTCAGCTTATGTCAGAGCAACGTGCCCCTTTCCAAGCCATCGATGAAGGCGGCCATGGCCGTCTGAGCGTGCACTCCTGCGCAGGAATTCTTCATGTCCAGCCAGCGGGAGAGGTAGGCACGAGATGTCTCGTCTTTCTCTTGCACGCACCGCTGTAGATCGCCAACAGTGCAGGGACGCTTGTATGTACCCTCAAAGTTCTTGGTGAGCGCTTCTTGCATGCCCAGCCAATTGCATATGGATTTATCCGGCAAGTCGTCGATCCATTGATGGGTCGTGCCTGCCAACATTAGTGGGAGGTACTTGACGGCGACGTTGGGGTTGCCTCCGAAAATCTCCACCGCGTTGTCGTAGTCTTGCAACCATGTGGCTGGCTTGGCGGTGCCGTCATAGGGCTTGATGGTCTTGTCAATCCGGAAACCTTTGGGGTAAATTGCGGACCGTATTGCAGGTCCAAAGCAACGTGGTCCCAGGTATGGTCATTCCCGGGCCTCGTGGATCTTATCGATCCGTGAACGTGCATCGTATGGCTCCGGGTTCTTCTTCTTCTTGTCAACAGGGGATGGGCTGTGTGAACGACGTGGGCCTCCTCCGCCATGGTGACTGCTTGGTGGTGACGGAGGCGAAGGTGGCGGTGGGTTAGCCTTTTTGTTGTTTACCTCCTGCGACGCCTCGCGCCTGCCACGGTTGCTTGTCGGGCGCGGAGGGTCATGGCGTGACTACTCTTGTGTCCTTGGTTTCTCTCTCCGTCATGACGGGTCTGCTCCGCGTTGTCACGGATGACGATGCCGCACTGCTTTGGTGGGGGCATATCCGTACGATGGTGAGCCTTGTGATCTTCGCAATGTCGGGGGGATTGGGGCGGTGGCGATGAGCGACGAGGTCGGGCCTTTTCTCCGTGGTCAGAGGATATGGGGATAGCATCCTTCCTGTTGCGCGCATCCCTCCGTCTTCGTTCTGATGAACCCGTCTGGGACCCGACATCAAGAGGAGATCTGTCCCTTGGCGGCTTATGCTGGCTAGACTGGCAAAGAGCTGGGTCGGACTCAAGCCTCTGAGAGGTGGCCTTTTCCTGCTGCTTCACCGCCTTGGCCACTAGGTCATAGACCTGTTCCACTGCCTTGGGCGATTTATCCTGCTCCAGAAGGGTCTTGGCGACGGCGAGGTTGAGGAGTGGAGTGGGCATCACCTGCTTGACTTCACTGTCAATGTATGGCTTGGCTTGTGCCGGCTTCGAGGGAGCCCATCCTAGGTTTATCCGTACACCAGGATCGTTGATTACGCGAGTCGGAGCTTTCTTGGCCTTCTGCTGCTGCAGCGGAGTCTTGTACTCGACCTCCATTGCTCTAGCTTTCTCTATGGATTTCTACACGTTGACCAGATCTCGATCTAGCTTAGCGCCTTGCTCCACGATGGCCTGCGCTTCCTCCAGCAGCTGCTGGCGCTTCTCGTCAAGCTGGGTCACGTTCTGGATATGAGCTACGGTCAGTGGCTCGACGAGGAGGTTGTCGTACATCACTCTATCAGCGGGAGTAACTTGGGCAGCAGCAGACTAGACGCCGGAGGCGGCAAGGTTGCGGTGTTGTTGTTGCTCGGGCCGGTGCCGAGTTCCTGCGGCTGCTGCACCGGGTTAGGCGGAGGAGGCATGACCTTTGCGCGATCATCGTCAGCAGCAATAAATGGCCCGTTCCCCTTTTCCAGAGCTGTAGGCGGAGCTCGTCCGGGCTGGTCTTCATCCATCGCCGTCCCAATGGTGACGAACACCTCTCGAGATGTGACGGTGTTGTTGGCTTGCTCGTCGCGCGTGTACTCCTCCTCCATATCCTGCATGGCGGAGTCTAGTTCCTCTGGACTGAAATCTATCACCTCTGAATCTGCACTAAAATCAGCATAAAGCGCATCAATAACAGAGTCGGAGGGTGCCAGGACTCCCTCGATGACGGGCGGTGGAGGTGCAACAGTAGCGACGATGACTGGAGGTGGCGACGCAGCTGCGACGATGGCGGCCGGAGGCGGTGGTGGCGATGGCTGAATCAGAGGGGCTCCATCAATGAGCGCAAGCGCTGTCTAAGCTGCCGCTTCAGCCTCCGCATAGTTGTTGACGGTGTTCACCATGCCTTCGAAGGTAAGGCGTCCTGACGCCTGCTGCCGTCTTAAAGAATGTTGGAGAAGCGTGCCATGGTCCAGTCCTTCCACAAAGTGATACATAGCATCATCATTGGGGTAGTGGGCCGGATTGGCTCGTATGCGGAGCCACCTGGCCAGGTAATCACGGGGTTTGATGCTCCTCCGGCTCCCAGGGAACTAGTGCCCGAGTCGGTTTCGCCAATGAAGAGGTGGATGTCTCCGATAGGAACGATCGAACACCGCATAGGGTTCACCTTCGCCGGGATCCAGAACTCGTCTGGAGGGACGATCGGAATGTTGCCGGAGAATAGAACGCGACCGATGGACATGGTTTCGCCGATTCCCGCGAAGATCGTGGTCCTCGCCCGCTGAAGATCCTGAAGCGCCTCTTGCCCCACGGTGGGCGCCAACTGTCGTGGTATTGCCGACGAGTACACCATGGAGGGGTCCTCACAGTGCGTGTTTAGAGACATGGGGGAAGGCGGACGATTGACGGGTACGAGGTAACACAGCTTACCCAGGTTCAGATCCCACAACGATGGCGGAATCCTACTCCTGCTATAAATCACTATAATGGCAATGCGCGGAGTTACAGAGATAGGTTCGATGTGCGAGGTGACTAGAAAATCTAAGTTATCATGCCCTAAAGGCTCCCATAGGCCCGACTTATATAGTCGTCAGATCCTAGGGTTATAGGGAAAAGTCCTAGCCGGACAGGTTACAGAGTCCTACACCGTCTATTACTAGTCTTGTGTATCTTGCACTCCAAGGCTCCGGGTACGCTGGTGACTCCACTGTAGCCTTCCTTTATCCGGCATGGGCCTCCCTTCTGGATCCACCTAACTGGGCCGCCCAGCAGGCCACAGGCCATGCTTCCGACTATGGGCCACCCGGGTTAGTCGGATAAGAGACATGCTATGAGGATACCTATATAGCATATCCCCAACAATCGACCTGCTGGCGGACTATGCTGCGAAGCAGCAGGGGGAGGCCAAGAGCAGGCACTCTGGCTCCGAGGCCACTCCGAATACGGGTGCTTAGGCTTCTCTGTTGTAGTTTTATGATAGTGTATCCTCTTTTGTAATGTATGCTTTTGTTAATGAACAATCCTTATTTTGTGCCACACGGTAGTCATTAATATATATAAGTTATTTTTTCGAGCTATCTTCAGAGATGTTTGTGATGTTTATCTCCTTGCCTGTTTTGCCTTCTAGGGTCCTTCGGGTGGTGCACCCGTTGGTACTTCGACTACACCAGATCCACGACCATCGATGGATGATGCGTCGCAGCTTATTTTCCTTCGCGATCGCATCCGTAGCTTGGAGAAGGAGATCCTTAGCGTCCGGGGCCACGGGGACATGTGGAAGTCGAAGACTGAGCGGGCTACCGCCAGACAGGAGTATCTGATGGGGGAGCTGCAGAAGTTGAGCGAACAGCTGCAATGTAAGTATTCCTGAGTTTCTTCTCGTTTTCGGGTGCGCCTTGTTTTCATGTCACCTTATCCTGAATGTTTTGCAGGTGTTAACCTTGTTCCCAGGGAGGAGAAGGAACGCGTTGTGGTTTGGATCAACTGTCTGACCCCCACAGGACTTGGAAGCTGGCGGTTTCTTCTGGATGGATCGTGACCGAGCCACTGTCCTTGCGACGTTGCAGGATCGTGTGCATCAAGTCTCGCGGGTGCTGAAGCAGGCGAAGACTTCCATGTCGTCGATTATGTACGTCATGTTCCCTCTAGACGAGGCACCCTCAACTCTTTGGGGTTTGCTGGCGAAGTTTCGAGACGTGAGCCATGTGAGGGAGTTGGTGCGGCACCAGTTGGTTGCAGGCGTGAAGGCTACCCTTTCACTTGTTCGGCTGCATCGCCCTGATGTTGACCTTGCGACGGTGGCGACTGGGCCGCCTCTTCGATCGGACGGTAGCCTCTAGGACATGCGCCTGCACTATACAGTTGTTAGGCAGTATGACGAAGAGATCGTGGATCTCTTTGAGCATCGTGCACGCGTGATCCTTCAGAATAGGTAGACCCTATAAAAAGATAGGTGTAAAACTTGTATATATTTCGAGTGGGATTGTTGTGCCCTTTGTTGTAAAGATTATTTGTGTTAGCACGTGGTGCTTTGTTGTATGCATGTCCTTTTCGTTAGCCTGACGCGGCCAGCTACTCAGGTTTACATGCGTTATTCTCAGGCGACGAAGTCGTGAGGTGAGGCAGAGCCCCCGAGTGTATTGTAACAGAAAGTAAATGCAAGGTAAAGAGATTTTTCGGACTGGGGACTTAGCTTTTATTCATATCGTAATGAGTAGGTACATTGTTCGGCTGAGTAGCCTTAATGAAAGTAAAAGGATAGCTAGGGGTAGAAGCGTCGCAATTGTGCAATGTTCCATGGGTTGGAGTATGCGACTCCTGACTTGGCATCCTTGAGGCGGTAGGCGCCACCTGGGATGACTTCGGTGACGATGTAGGGTCCTTCCCAGGGTGACTCGAGCTTCTTATGCCCCTCTTGCTTGAGTCGCAGGACTAGGTCTCCTTCGACGAAGGACCTTGGTCGCAGCCGTCGGCTGTGGTAGTTGCGGAGGCTCTGCTGGTAGACTGCTGAGTGAGCCGCGACGATGTCGCGTGCCTCTTCGAGTGTGTCGATGGCGTCTTAGAGTGTGGCCGTCGATTCGGTTTTGCTGTAGGCGACGACCCGTGGGGCCTTGTGGCATACTTCTACAAGTAGTACGGCTTCGGCTCCGTGCACCATGAAGAATGGCGTCTAGCCAGTTGAGCTGTTTGGCGTTGTACGCAAGCTCCAGAGGACAGAGGGTAGCTCTTCTGCCCAGGCTCCCGCAAGTCGTTCGAGTGGGCTGAGTAGGCGTTTCTTGATGCCACCGCCTACGAGACTGTTGGCCTTTTTGACCTGCCCGTTGGTTTGCGGGTGCGCCACGGAGGCGTATGATATGTTGATGCCAAGGCCTTCGCAGAAGTCCTAGAATTCTTTGGAGATGAAGTTCGACCCGTTGTCCGTGATGATGTTATGCGGCATGCCGAACCTGTAGACTATGGACTCGAAGAACTTGACAGCCGTTTTTTCCCTTTTGGTTGGAGACAGGCATGGCTTTGATCCACTTGGTGAACTTGTCAACTGTGACCAGGAGGTAGACGTGGCCTCCTTTCGAAGATTTGGGCAGTTTGCCGATCATATCGAGGCCCCACTAGGCGAAGGGCCAGGCCAAGGGTATGGGCCTGAGCTCCGACCCTGGTGCGTGTGGTTTGTCTGCAAACCTTTGGCAGCCGTTGCACCTTTGGACGATGTCCTTGGCATCGTTCATGGCCGTTGGCCAGTAGAATCCAGCTCGTAAAGCTTTGGCGACAAGGGCGCGGTTGCCCGCATGATGGCTGCAGATGCCCTCGTGGATGTCTTGGAGGATGGTTTTGTTGTCACCGATGGTGACGCACCGTTGGAGTACACTTGAAATGATGTGCTTGTACAACTCGCCATTGATGATGGTGAAGGCCTTGGACCGGCGAGATATGCGCTGGGCATCTGTCGGGTCATCAGGCAGTTCTCTATTTATCAGGTACAGAAGGTACGGTTGTGTCCATGTTTCTTCGATTGCCATGAACTGCATCAGGCTGACCAAATCGACCTCTGTATCGAGCTTTTCGGGTCCTTCCTGTCCTTCGGGTAGCGCTGCCCTCGAGTGCTCTACTTCTTTGGGTCACCCCTTGGGGAATTTCCTCTTGATAGAGGGTACGTAGATTTGTTCGAGGAACACACCTAGTGGTACCCGTGCGCAGGTGGAGCCGATGTTGGCGAGTCTATCGGCTTCCTCGTTGCTTTTCCTTCCAACATGGCGAAGCTCGCAGCCGTCGAAGTCTCCTTCGAGTGAGTTGTAGAGCGCGCGGTACGCGATCATGTTGGCGGCGTGTGCGTCGCACTCATTCATCCTCTGCTGGACGACAAGGTTTGAGTCACCGTAGATGACTAGGCACGTTGCGCCGTAGATCTTGGCCATCCTCATGCCGTGGATGAGGGCCTCGTATTCGGCTTCATTGTAGGAGGCGCGAAATTTCATCTGAAGGACGTATTTCATCTTATCACCTTGCGGGGACGTCAGTATGACGCCAGCTCATGCTCCAGCCTCACACTCGGAGCCGTCGAAGTGCATCGTCCATGACTGTGTCATGTCCGGGGTGTCCGGCAGCTAGAGCTCCATCCAGCGAACTAGGAAGTCAGTGAGGACCTAAGATTTGATCGCCTTGCGCCGCGTAGACTATGTCTAGAGGGGATAGCTCGATGCCCCGCAGGGCTACGCGTCCAGTGGCTTCGGGGTTGTTCAGTGTAACATCCCAGATTCTGTGTTTGGATATTCTGTGTTTGGATGTTATTAGTGTCATGCGTCATCCTTGCATCATTTGCATCCTACATTTGAAAACATTGCAACTACAAAAATCCTAACACATAAACCCTTTAAAAAAACCTATTTAATATTCTCATAAGTGAGCACCCTTGATGTATTAGTTTGACCCTTCAAAAAACTTTTTAAAAACAGTAAGCCATGGTCCTATGTTGACCACCTCAATTTTATGAGATTTTAGAAACAAGTTTCATAAATTTTTTACCTAGTTTGCAAAAGTTATTGGGGTTTAAAGAAAATAGAAAAGGGAAAATGTTTAAAACAAAAAAAGAGAGAAGGGGCCAACAGCTAACCCTAGCTGGGCCGGCTTGCCAGCCAGCCCACCCCGCCCCGGCGCCCGCGCAGCAGGGAACCTGCCCGCACCCGTCGGCCCACCTTTCTCCCCCTGCCACCGACAGCCCTACCCTACCTGTCATCCCTCTCCTCTCCCCAACGTGAACGGGACAAAGTCCCCATCGGCCACGGCCTCGGCCCCCTCCCCCGTATCCGGCCAGGACTCCCCCAGGCCGCGTATATATGCCAGCCGCACGACCACCCCCTCCCGTCGTTTTCCTCTTCGAGAAAACCTAGCCCGAGCCCTCGCCCGACCCCGCCGCTCTTCTCGCCGTTGCCGCGCTCGGGAAGGTAGAGCTCCTGGCGTATTGCGCCACCCCGATCTCTCTTTCGCCGCTGGTAGTGCTTCCCGCGATTCTCCGCTTCGCCTGACCCCTTTTCCCCTTCCACAGAGCTCCAAGTCGCGCTCGATTTCTCGCCGGCGCCCGACGGAGTTCGCGGAGACCGGCGGAGCACCGCAGCTGAACAGGGAAGCAAACGCGGAAACCGATCACGCGAACGAGACCGAGAGAAGGAGTCGCGCTCCGTCGACCACATCGCCGCCTCGGGGAAGCCACCGGAGCGCCGTCACCGTCGCCACCGTCACCGCCGTCGCCCACCGCCACCGTCGTCGCCGCTGTAAGTCACCGCGCCCATCTCCTCCGTCCGATCTGAAAACGGTGGCTCAGATTAGATCTCGACCCGAAGGGGTATCGGCCAACCACGCAGCGCCGCGTGGCAGCGCCTCGTCGCCGCGCCGCGTCGCCCGCCTGGCCAGCTGGCCCAATCCGAAGCCGCCACTTGGCGCGGTCTGAGCTAGGGTTTAGGCTGATGGTTTTGATTTTTGCAGATTAGGTTTAATATTGCGAAAATCATAGAAAATTAAATATTTGTCCAAATCTGGCTTGTAATATACCGTTGGATTCCTAATTTTATGTAGAATCCAAATCTGTAATAATATTGCAGGTTTGCAGTAAGGTTTTAGGTGTAGTTTTTAATCATTGGATTAGAGAGTTTTAATCTATATAAAAATAATTGAAATTCCTTTTTGTTTGAATCTTGTTGCAATAATTTTGTTTCCACAATACCTACTGATCCAAATCATCAAGCTTTGCTTAGGATTATTAGATCTAACTTGGGGCTATTTAGATGGTTTGATCTCCTATAATCCTCGGAATTGTTTTAGTGATTCAAATTAGATCTAAACCCTTGGAAAATAAATCCTAGTGACACCCTTACACTATCACAACACAAACTTGCTACCTCGATCAATTTAACCAACCTTGCATAAACTACCATGTTGCATGCATGCATGTTTTCCTTTGTGTATGCTTTGAGCAAGTTGTGATCAATTCTATGTTTGTGAATCGTTAGATTGCTCGGAGTGCGCTAAGGAGTGCTATTGTGTAGAGTGCTGCTCGGATCAAGGCAAGTTACACCACTTGTTCATAATTTTGTCCCAGTTTTGATTCTATGCATGTGATCTTCAAAATTCTGTAGTATGCATGTGTAGGATGATCTAGTAGAATTTTCCTTAGTATTATTTTTGCAAGTGCGATGATTTTGTAGTATGCCATGAGTAGCTCTATACTTAGGATTTCCCATCCTAATAGGTTACCCCTGTTTTGCTAAGTATTGCTTGCTATGCTATATATACAAAGTACCGTTGGGAGGGTTCGAAAGACAAAGAATTTTCTAAGTATAAAGGCTCTCTAGAGCAAACTTTTCTTCTCAAATCCACTTCAAAATAAAACTAAGTTTTCTTCTGGGCGGAATGGTTGTCGGGTCAACGAGTGTGATTTTGGTGGAGGACGGCCACCCAGGAATCAAAGAAGTCTGCCATGTTTCAGAATTCAGAAGCTTCCAGTGCAACCACAATACATTATGGGCTCTGTCTTGGCCTAGTACTTAGTGGGAAACCTCACCTGGGTACCAACATTTGGAGGTTCTTGGCACGGTTGGATCCGGAAGGTAGAGGGGCTACTAAGGGAAAGCCTCGCCATGGTCTTGTCTGTTAAAGGACTTGATCGTGGATTGTGGGTAAAGTGCACAAACTCTCGAGAGTATTGCAATCTGATCGATCAGCCGTGTTCACGGTAACGGAACAACAATGAGCGTCTGAAGGATGGAGCCTCTGAAGGATCTTCCTCTCTCTTTTCTAAAAATAAAGTTTTGAAACCCCATGGCGTGCGTAATATCGCTAATGGGTGGGAATTTGGGGAACTTGGTGTGTAATATCCAAGTGACGCTTGGTGCGTAATATCCAAGTGTTTGGTTGTTTGGACACTTGGTGCGTAATATCCTCGTGTGCCACTCGACCTTATTTTATTCAAGCAAAGGTTTACAAAGTAGGGCAATCTTCTATTCTTCTCTCTACTTAAGAAAATTAGCTTTGAGCAAATGAGCTCTACAACCTACACCAGCCTTGCATGTAGAGATAGTCTTTTCTTCCCCTGGTGTAATTTGCCAATACATTCAAAGTATTGACCCAACCTGTTGGCTGCACGTCTTATGTGCAGAATCCGAAGATTGAAAGGTGCGTAGGGATCGCGGGTCTACACTCGACAAGCCTGGGCGTTGATGGACTCATGCTGCTTTTATGTTTCCGCTGTTATTTGAGCTAGCATAATGCTAAGCAATTTTTGTAATAATTTCATACTCTGGATTCTCCGTGTAATAAAGACTTTGTGTTTTACATGATATTTCATCGACTGTGAGTGCTAGCTATTGATCCAGGGACTAGCATGTTAATCACAGGGACTTAGGATCCTTACCGATCCGAGGTCACTACAGATGGTATCAAAGCACATCGTTGCCTGTATGACGTGACCCTAGGATTGGAACCACCTCTAACTTTAGTTCCTTACTTGTTTGTCTACTAAGTTATTTTCCGCACATCTAGTATCTGCTTTCCTCTACTTGTTTAAGTATCTAACCCTCATTCTTCTAACTCAAAGATGACGAGCTTCCTCTATGACACCGTCGCGGACATCGAGTCTCTTTGCTTTGTAGGCTGCCTCATGGATCTACTCACACGTTTGGACCTTCCCCTCCCAACAATCCAGGGGAGCACAATGAAGAAACTCCACAAGGACGGCTGTTGGGGAGTCAAGGTCATCCAGCCAGGAAAAGAGCGAGGCAAGAACCCGGAGGAAGACATAGCAATCCACATTGTTAGCGATTCCAAGGAGAAGGCCCTTAGCATTAGCTTGCAGCAACTCATTGGTCGCCTATGTGGACGTCATCATGAAGCTCTCCAAGGACACTGTGGAGGCCTCTTTGGAAGAAGAGATGAGGAAGGAATTCCCATGGAGTTAACCTTTGAGGAAAGAACTTCTACCAAACGCCGAAGAACACAATATCAAGACTTGGAGTGCCACATCCATGACCTTGAAAAGGGTACCTTCCTCGAGATGTTGAAGAACGACGAGCTATGCGCCCTCATCAAGGAGAAGGAAGAAATGATCAAGCAGCAGGAAGAGGCAATGAAGCTCCAAGAGATAAAATTTCAGGACCAAGAGAAGAAGTTCGCTAATCAAGAGAAGAGGGTGATAAATAAAAACAAGAGAATTAGGGAACTCAAACAGCATATCGTTGGAGATGAAGTGCAAACTGAAGGCCTTTGCAAGATAATCAATGATGTGCGTGCTTCCAAGAGGGACTTGGCAAAGCAACTTGAAGCCGCAATGAAGACAAGTTTAGTGGAGGAGCTGCAAAGCGAGAAGGAGGGACTTCAGGAACAGCTGGAAGCCACTACCAAGAAGCTACAAGATGAGATAAAGGACCTCCAAGAGAAGCTTGAAGCCACCACAAAGGAGATGGAGTTGTACAAGACAACTCTAGAGCAAGAAGGCTACTCGTTCGAGGACGAGGAAGACGAAGGCGTGGAGGATGTGTAATAGTTGGACCACCTTTAATTCTATAGTAGAACGTTATTCGCAAATGTAATAAATACCAAGACAAGCTTGGTTTAGTTATACTTGGTTGTTTCCTGTGTTAAAATTTGTGTTGTTATGCCTTGTGTGCCTTGTGTGCTTGGTGTGTTTTCATAAGGGTAGGAGTTTACTACTTAGTCTTTCTGTCTATTTCTTAACTATTCTCTTAAACCCCGCAGATGCCGCCAAGACGTGCGAACCCCGAAATCCCGCCAGAAATAGCAGAACTTTTGGCCACTCAGAACCAGCTGATCCAACTGCTCACTCAGAACATGCAAAACAACAACAACAACAACCCGCCACCACCACCACCTCCGCCACCTCCTCAACAGGATCGCTTGACTCGGTTTTTGAGGCTGAACCCACCTACCTTCACTAGCAGCACTGAACCAATCATCGCTGATGACTGGCTGCGTACGATCAACAAGAAGCTACACACCGTGCAAGCAGTCGGAGCCGACAGGGTGCGTTATGCCGCACACCAGCTTGAGGGACCTGCTGCAGAATGGTGGGATAACTACCAAGTCACCCACCTGGACATTGATGCTATCACTTGGGAACAGTTTGAGTTAGCTTTTCGCACTCATCATGTGGCTGCTGGTGTCATGGCTCTAAAGAGGCGCGAGTTTCGCGACCTACACCAGCTGCACCGTTCTGTCACCGAGTATGGTGAGCTTTTCAATAAGCTAGCCCGTTATGCACCCGATGATGTTTCCACTGATGCCAAGAGACAGGAGGAGTTCTTAAGAGGGCTCAATGATGAGATATCCATTCAGCTTGTGGCTCAGAAATTTGACAACTTTCAGGAACTCTTGGACAGAGCCATTGTGGTTGAATCAAAGAGGAAGAGCATAGAAAATCGCAAGAGGAAATCCAACCCTCACAAACACTCTGTTCCGTACCAGAAGCAGCGCAATTCCTCACCACCACCTTATAACAATAATGGCCACAACCATAACGGTCATAACCATGGTGGCCACAAACACAATGGGCACAAAAACCGCAATGGCAATGGCGGCAATGGAAAGGATCTCAGTGAGGTGACATGCTTTAAGTGCAACAAGACAGGGCACTATGCAACCTATTGCCCTGAGAGGAAGAATGGCAATGGCAATGGCAATGGCAATGGGAATAGTAATGGACACAACCATGGCAATGGGAACGGGAAGAAGCCAAATCCGTTTGTCAAAGCCACGGTGAATCATGTTTCTATGGAGGATGCTTGTGAGGCGCCAGACTCTGTGATTGGTAAGTTCAAACTCAATTCTATTCCCGCAGTTGTTCTTTTTGATACTGGTGCATCGCATTCATTCATATCAAGGGTATTTGTGGATAGAGGCAAGATACCAACGGAGACTATAAACTTTCCTCTAAGGGTAAGTTCTCCTGGGGGAGAAATAGTGGCAAACTCCGGTTGCCGGGGTTTAGAACTAAGGATTGGCACACACATTTTTCCCACCAGTCTAGTAGTTCTAGAATCACAAGGTTTAGACATAATCTTGGGCATGAATTGGATGACCGAATATGAAGGAGTCATAGATTGTGCCAAGAGAACTGTCATACTCACAACGCCGGAAGGGAAGAGGATTCGTATCAAGTCGAACTTCGCACTGAAAGAAGTCATGGTGAACTCGCTTAAGGGGGTTAGCTTGGAGGAGGTACCTATTGTAAAGGAATACCCAGATGTCTTCCCAGAAGAGCTACCCGGAATGCCACCCGACCGTGATATCGAGTTTCTCATTGACTTAATGCCAGGCACGGGGCCGATAGCTAAGAGACCATACAAGATGGATGTGGACGAGTTAAAGGAACTCAAGAAACAGCTTAGGGAACAATTGGACAAGGGGTTCATTCAACCCAGCGCGTCATCTTGGGGAGCACCCGTCCTATTTGTGGAAAAGAAGGATAAGACCAAGAGGCTGGTTGTGGACTACCGCTCGTTGAACGAAGTGACGATTAAGAATAAGTATCCTCTGCCCAACATCAACGACCTGTTTGACCAGCTAAAAGGAGCCAGTGTGTTCTCAAAGATCGATCTACGATCGGGCTATTTTCAGCTAAAGATTCGAGAACAGGATGTGCCCAAGACAGCATTCACCACAAGATACGGATTGTATGAGTACACCGTGATGTCTTTTGGTCTAACCAATGCCCCAGCATACTTAATGACCATGATGAACAAGGTGTTCATGGAATACTTGGACAAATTTATCGTAGTATTCATAGATGATATACTCATATACTCAAAGGATGAGAAGGAACATGAGAAATATCTGCGCCTTATTATGGAGAAACTAAGAGAACACAAATTGTATGCCAAGTTTAGCAAGTGCGAGTTCTGGTTAAAGGAAGTGGGATTCCGTGGTCATGTTGTGTCAGCTAAAGGAGTTGCCGTAGATCCTAGCAAGGTAGCTTCCGTGACAGAATGGGAGTCACCCAAGAATGTGGGAGATATTAGAAGCTTCCTGGGCCTCGCGGGATATTACCGGAGGTTCATCGAAAACTTTTCCAAGATAGCAAAACCCATGACGGAACTATTAAAGAAGGAAAAGAAATTCCTATGGACCGAGGCATGTGAAGCAAGTTTTCAAGAATTGAAGAAACGCCTGGTAACGGCACCAGTTTTGTGTCTGCCAGATATCCAGAAGGATTTTCAAGTCTATTGTGACGCTTCTCGACAAGGACTTGGAAATGTATTGATGCAGGATGGGAAAGTGATATCCTATGCCTCCCGACAACTTAAAAACCACGAACACAATTATCCCACTCATGATTTGGAACTTGCATCTGTGGTTCATGCACTCAAGGTATGGAGACACTACCTCATGGGCAAACATTGTGATGTGTTCACAGATCATAAAAGTTTGAAGTACATTTTCACCCAAAAGGAGTGGAATATGAGACAACGAAGATGGCTTGAGCTAATTAAGGATTATGACTTGGATTTACAGTACCACCCCGGAAAGGCAAACGTGGTGGCTGATGCCTTAAGTCGTAAGGTATATGTAAATGGACTTACCGCAGGGGAACTTCCAGAGGATTTATGCAAGCAATTCAGGGACCTCAGGCTTGAGATAGTCCCGAAAGGACACGTAGCGACTATGGAAATAGTGTCCACCTTCCAAGAAAGAATCCAAGAAGCACAAAAGGGGGATAAAGAGTTGGAAGAAATAAGAGTCGGGATAAATGAAGGAAAGACTAAAGAATTTCGTCTGGACGAACAAGGAACCCTCTGGTATGGGAAGCGTTTGTGTGTTCCCAATGACCCCGATATCCGGAAGATGATTTTACAAGAAGCTCATGATTCGCCATACTCAATTCATCCTGGTAACACAAAGATGTACATGGATGTGAAGGATAGATTCTGGTGGAATAACCTAAAGAGAGATATTGCAGAGTATATTTCTCTGTGTGATGTGTGCAACAGAGTTAAAGCCGAACATCAGAAACCGGCAGGATTACTACAACCACTACCTATACCTGACTGGAAGTGGGACAAGGTAGGCATGGATTTCATCACGGGATTACCCCGGACTCGTTCTGGATTTGATTCTATCTGGGTAGTGGTGGACCACTTCACCAAGGTGGCTCACTTCATCCCCGTAAAGACCACATATACAAGTGCTAAGCTTGCTAAGATATACATGTCAAAAATTGTAAGCCTGCATGGTGTTCCCAAGGGAATTGTGTCAGATAGAGGCACCCAGTTTACTTCAAAGTTTTGGCGACAACTACATGAGTCTCTTGGAACCCGACTAGAATTCAGTACTGCCTTCCACCCTCAAACAGATGGCCAAACAGAAAGGGTGAATCAAATTTTGGAAGATATGTTGAGAGCTTGCGCACTAGACTATGGGTCTAGTTGGGACGATAACCTGCCATATGCGGAGTTCTCATACAACAACAGCTACCAGACAAGTATCAAGATGGCCCCGTTTGAAGTTCTATACGGCAGGAAGTGTAGGACTCCATTGCTATGGAATGGAGTTGGGGAACGCAGTCTTTTTGGACCTGACTTGATAAAGGATGCCGAAGAAAAGGTGCGACAGATTCAGGATAGGCTAAAGGTAGACCAATCCCGACAGAAGAGCTACGCTGATTCCAAACGCAGAGATGTGGCCTATGAAATAGGGGACCGTGCGTATCTCCGAGTTTCACCCCTACGTGGAGTTAAGAGGTTCGGAATCAAGGGCAAGTTAGCCCCACGATTCATAGGACCGTATAAGGTTCTGGCCCGTAGAGGAGAAGTTGCTTATCAGTTGGAGCTATCGGAAGGACTGACTGTTCATGATGTGTTTCATGTGTCCCAACTAAATAAGTGTCACCCGGAGGTGGCTGAAACACCGCTAAGAGACACCGTTTCCCTAGACGAGGTTCAATTGGAGAATGACCTTACCTACAAGGAAAAACCCATCAAAATACTGGAAACAGCCGAAAGGGTTACCCGCACTAATACTATAAGATTCTGTAAGGTACAATGGAACCACCACTCCAAAGAAGAAGCTACGTGGGAACGTGAAGACGACATGAGAACGGAGCACCCACACCTATTTGCTAGCCAACCCGAATCTCGAGGACGAGATTCTTCGTAAGGGGGGTACGTTTGTAACATCCCAGATTCTGTGTTTGGATGTTATTAGTGTCATGCATCATCCTTGCATCATTTGCATCCTACATTTGAAAACATTGCAACTACAAAAATCCTAACACATAAACCCTTTTTAAAAAAAACCTATTTAATATTCTCATAAGTGAGCACCCTTGATGTATTAGTTTGACCCTTCAAAAAACTTTTTAAAAACAGTAAGCCATGGTCCTATGTTGACCACCTCAATTTTATGAGATTTTAGAAACAAGTTTCATAAATTTTTTACCTAGTTTGCAAAAGTTATTGGGGTTTAAAGAAAACAGAAAAGGGAAAATGTTTAAAACAAAAAAAGAGAGAAGGGGCCAACAGCTAACCCTAGCTGGGCCGGCTCGCCAGCCAGCCCACCCCGCCCCGGCGCCCGCGCAGCAGGGAACCTGCCCGCACCCGTCGGCCCACCTTTTTCCCCCTGCCACCGACAGCCCTACCCCACCTATCATCCCTCTCCTCTCCCCAACGTGAATGGGACAAAGTCCCCGTCGGCCACGGCCTCGGCCCCCTCCCCCATATCCGGCCAGGACTCCCCCAGGCCGCGTATATATGCCAGCCGCACGACCACCCCCTCCCGTCGTTTTCCTCTTCGAGAAAACCTAGCCCGAGCCCTCGCCCGACCCCGCCGCTCTTCTCGCCGTTGCTGCGCTCGGGAAGGTAGAGCTCCCGGCGAATTGCGCCACCCCGATCTCTCTTTCGCCGCTGGTAGTGCTTCCCGCAATTCTCCGCTTCGCCTGACCCCTTTTTCCCCTTCCATAGAGCTCCAAGTCGCGCTCGATTTCTCGCCAGAGTTCGCGGAGACCGGCGGAGCACCGCAGCTGAACGGGGAAGCAAACGCGGAAACCGATCACGCGAACGAGACCGAGAGAAGGAGCCGTGCTCCGTCGACCACATCGCCGCCTCGAGGAAGCCACCGGAGCGCCGTCACCGTCGCCACCATCACCACCGCCGCCCACCGCCACCGTCGTCGCCGCTGTAAGTCACCGTGCCCATCTCCTCCGTCCGATCTGAAAACGGTGGCTCAGATTAGATCTCGACCCGAAGGGGTATCGGCCAACCACGCAGCGCCGCGTGGCAAGCCGCGTGGCAGCGCCTCGCCATGGTCTTGTCTGTTAAAGGACTTGATCGTGGATTGTGGGTAAAGTGCACAAACTCTCGAGAGTATTGCAATCTGATCGATCAGCCGTGTTCACGGTAACGGAACAACAATGAGCGTCTGAAGGATGGAGCCTCTGAAGGATCTTCCTCTCTCTTTTCTAAAAATAAAGTTTTGAAACCCCATAGCGTGCGTAATATCACTAATGGGTGGGAATTTGGGGGAACTTGGTGTGTAATATCCAAGTGACGCTTGGTGCGTAATATCCAAGTGTTTGGTTGTTTGGACACTTGGTGCGTAATATCCTCGTGTGCCACTCGACCTTATTTTATTCAAGCAAAGGTTTACAAAGTAGGGCAATCTTCTATTCTTCTCTCTACTTAAGAAAATTAGCTTTGAGCAAATGAGCTCTACAGCCTACACCAGCCTTGCATGTAGAGATAGTCTTTTCTTCCCCTGGTGTAATTTGCCAATACATTCAAAGTATTGACCCAACCTGTTGGCTGCACGTCTTATGTGCAGAATCCGAAGATTGAAAGGTGCGTAGGGATCGCGGGTCTACACTCGACAAGCCTGGGCGTTGATGGACTCATGCTGCTTTTATGTTTCCGCTGTTATTTGAGCTAGCATAATGCTAAGCAATTTTTGTAATAATTTCATACTCTGGATTCTCCGTGTAATAAAGACTTTGTGTTTTACATGATATTTCATCGACTGTGATTGCTAGCTATTGATCCAGGGACTAGCATGTTAATCACAGGGACTTAGGATCCTTACCGATCCGAGGTCACTACAGATGGTATCAAAGCACATCGTTGCCTGTATGACGTGACCCTAGGATTGGAACCACCTCTAACTTTAGTTCCTTACTTGTTTGTCTACTAAGTTATTTTCCGCACATCTAGTATCTGCTTTCCTCTACTTGTTTAAGTATCTAACCCTCATTCTTCTAACTCAAAGATGACGAGCTTCCTCTATGACACCGTCGCGGACATCGAGTCTCTTCGCTTTGTAGGGTGCCTCATGGATCTACTCACACGTTTGGACCTTCCCCTCCCAACAATCCAGGGGAGCACAATGAAGAAACTCCACAAGGACGGCTGTTGGGGAGTCAAGGTCATCTAGCAAGGAAAAGAGCGAGGCAAGAACCCGGAGGAAGACATAGCAATCCACATTGTTAGCGATTCCAAGGAGAAGGCCCTTAGCATTAGCTTGCAGCAACTCATTGGTCGCCTATGTGGACGTCATCATGAAGCTCTCCAAGGACACTGTGGCGGCCTCTTTGGAAGAAGAGATGAGGAAGGAATTCCCATGGAGTTAACCTTTGAGGAAAGAACTTCTACCAAACGCCGAAGAACACAATATCAAGACTTGGAGTGCCACATCCATGACCTTGAAAAGGGTACCTTCCTCGAGATGTTGAAGAACGACGAGCTATGCGCCCTCATCAAGGAGAAGGAAGAAATGATCAAGCAGCAGGAAGAGGCAATGAAGCTCCAAGAGATAAAATTTCAGGACCAAGAGAAGAAGTTCGCTAATCAAGAGAAGAGGGTGATAAATAAAAACAAGAGAATTAGGGAACTCAAACAGCAGATCGATGGAGATGAAGTGCAAACTGAAGGCCTTTGCAAGATAATCAATGATGTGCGTGCTTCCAAGAGGGACTTGGCAAAGCAACTTGAAGCCCCAATGAAGACAAGTTTAGTGGAGGAGCTGCAAAGCGAGAAGGAGGGACTTCATGAACAGCTGGAAGCCACTACCAAGAAGCTACAAGATGAGATAAAGGACCTCCAAGAGAAGCTTGAAGCCACCACAAAGGAGATGGAGTTGTACAAGACAACTCTAGAGCAAGAAGGCTACTCGTTCGAGGACGAGGAAGACGAAGGCGTGGAGGATGTGTAATAGTTGGACCACCTTTAATTCTATAGTAGAACGTTATTCGCAAATGTAATAAATACCAAGACAAGCTTGGTTTAGTTATACTTGGTTGTTTCCTGTGTTAAAATTTGTGTTGTTATGCCTTGTGTGCCTTGTGTGCTTGGTGTGTTTTCATAAGGGTAGGAGTTTACTACTTAGTCTTTCTGTCTATTTCTTAACTATTCTCTTAAACCCCGCAGATGCCGCCAAGACGTGCGAACCCCGAAATCCCGCCAGAAATAGCAGAACTTTTGGCCACTCAGAACCAGCTGATCCAACTGCTCACTCAGAACATGCAAAACAACAACAACAACAACCCGCCACCACCACCACCTCCGCCACCTCCTCAACAGGATCGCTTGACTCGGTTTTTGAGGCTGAACCCACCTACCTTCACTAGCAACACTGAACCAATCATCGCTGATGACTGGCTGCGTACGATCAACAAGAAGCTACACACCGTGCAAGCAGTCGGAGCCGACAGGGTGCGTTATGCCGCACACCAGCTTGAGGGACCTGCTGCAGAATGGTGGGATAACTACCAAGTCACCCACCTGGACATTGATGCTATCACTTGGGAACAGTTTGAGTTAGCTTTTCGCACTCATCATGTGGCTGCTGGTGTCATGGCTCTAAAGAGGCGCGAGTTTCGCGACCTACACCAGCTGCACCGTTCTGTCACCGAGTATGGTGAGCTTTTCAATAAGCTAGCCCGTTATGCACCCGATGATGTTTCCACTGATGCCAAGAGACAGGAGGGGTTCTTAAGAGGGCTCAATGATGAGATATCCATTCAGCTTGTGGCTCAGAAATTTGACAACTTTCAGGAACTCTTGGACAGAGCCATTGTGGTTGAATCAAAGAGGAAGAGCATAGAAAATCGCAAGAAGATATCCAACCCTCACAAACACTCTGTTCCGTACCAGAAGTAGCGCAATTCCTCACCACCACCTTATAACAATAATGGCCACAACCATAACGGTCATAACCATGGTGGCCACAAACACAATGGGCACAAAAACCGCAATGGCAATGGCGGCAATGGAAAGGATCTCAGTGAGGTGACATGCTTTAAGTGCAACAAGACAGGGCACTATGCAACCTCTTGCCCCGAGAGGAAGAATGTCAATGGCAATGGGAATAGTAATGGACACAACCATGGCAATGGGAACGGGAAGAAGCCAAATCCGTTTGTCAAAGCCACGGTGAATCATGTTTCTATGGAGGATGCTTGTGAGGCGCCAGACTCTGTGATTGGTAAGTTCAAACTCAATTCTATTCCCGCAATTGTTCTTTTTGATACTGGTGCATCGCATTCATTCATATCAAGGGTATTTGTGGATAGAGGCAAGATACCAACGGAGACTATAAACTTTCCTCTAAGGGTAAGTTCTCCTGGGGGAGAAATAGTGGCAAACTCCGGTTGCCGGGGTTTAGAACTAAGGATTGGCACACACATTTTTCCCACCAGTCTAGTAGTTCTAGAATCACAAGGTTTAGACATAATCTTGGGCATGAATTGGATGATCGAATATGAAGGAGTCATAGATTGTGCCAAGAGAACTGTCATACTCACAACGCCGGAAGGGAAGAGGATTCGTATCAAGTCGAACTTCGCACTGAAAGAAGTCATGGTGAACTCGCTTAAGGGGGTTAGCTTGGAGAAGGTACCTATTGTAAAGGAATACCCAGATGTCTTCCCAGAAGAGCTACCCGGAATGCCACCCGACCGTGATATCGAGTTTCTCATTGACTTAATGCCAGGCACGGGGCCGATAGCTAAGAGACCATACAAGATGGATGTGGACGAGTTAAAGGAACTCAAGAAACAGCTTAGGGAACAATTGGACAAGGGGTTCATTCAACCCAGCGCGTCATCTTGGGGAGCACCCGTCCTATTTGTGGAAAAGAAGGATAAGACCAAGAGGCTGGTTGTGGACTACCGCTCGTTGAACGAAGTGACGATTAAGAATAAGTATCCTCTTCCCAACATCAACGACCTGTTTGACCAGCTAAAAGGAGCCAGTGTGTTCTCAAAGATCGATCTACGATCGGGCTATTTTCAGCTAAAGATTCGAGAACAGGATGTGCCCAAGACAGCATTCACCACAAGATACGGATTGTATGAGTACACCGTGATGTCTTTTGGTCTAACCAATGCCCCAGCATACTTCATGACCATGATGAACAAGGTGTTCATGGAATACTTGGACAAATTTATCGTAGTATTCATAGATGATATACTCATATACTCAAAGGATGAGAAGGAACATGAGAAACATCTGCGCCTTATTATGGAGAAACTAAGAGAACACAAATTGTATGCCAAGTTCAGCAAGTGCGAGTTCTGGTTAAAGGAAGTGGGATTCCTTGGTCATGTTGTGTCAGCTAAAGGAGTTGCCGTAGATCCTAGCAAGGTAGCTTCCGTGACAGAATGGGAGTCACCCAAGAATGTGGGAGATATTAGAAGCTTCCTGGGCCTCGCGGGATATTACCGGAGGTTCATCGAAAACTTTTCCAAGATAGCAAAACCCATGACGGAACTATTAAAGAAGGAAAAGAAATTCCTATGGACCGAGGCATGTGAAGCAAGTTTTCAAGAATTGAAGAAACGCCTGGTAACGGCACCAGTTCTGTGTCTGTCAGATATCCAGAAGGATTTTCAAGTCTATTGTGACGCTTCTCGACAAGGACTTGGAAGTGTATTGATGCAGGATGGGACAGTGGTATCCTATGCCTCCCGACAACTTAAAGACCACGAACACAATTATCCCACTCATGATTTGGAACTTGCATCTGTGGTTCATGCACTCAAGGTATGGAGACACTACCTCATGGGGAAACATTGTGATGTGTTCACAGATCATAAAAGTTTGAAGTACATTTTCACCCAAAAGGAGTTGAATATGAGACAACGAAGATGGCTTGAGCTAATTAAGGATTATGACTTGGATTTACAGTACCACCCCGGAAAGGCAAATGTGGTGGCTGATGCCTTAAGTCGTAAGGTATATGTAAATGGACTTACCGCAGGGGAACTTCCAGAGGATTTATGCAAGCAATTCAGGGACCTCAGGCTTGAGATAGTCCCGAAAGGACACGTAGCGACTATGGAAATAGTGTCCACCTTCCAAGAAAGAATCCAAGAAGCACAAAAGGGGGATAAAGAGTTGGAAGAAATAAGAGTCGGGATAAATGAAGGAAAGACTAAAGAATTTCGTCTGGACGAACAAGGAACCCTCTGGTATGGGAAGCGTTTGTGCGTTCCTAATGACCCCGATATCCGGAAGATGATTTTACAAGAAGCTCATGATTCGCCATACTCAATTCATCCTGGTAACACAAAGATGTACATGGATGTGAAGGATAGATTCTGGTGGAATAACCTAAAGAGAGATATTGCAGAGTATATTTCTCTGTGTGATGTGTGCAACAGAGTTAAAGCCGAACATCAGATTTTGGCAGGATTACTACAACCACTACCTATACCCGACTGGAAGTGGGACAAGGTAGGCATGGATTTCATCACGGGATTACCCCGGACTCGTTCTGGATTTGATTCTATCTGGGTAGTGGTGGACCACTTCACCAAGGTGGCTCACTTCATCCCCGTAAAGACCACATATACAAGTGCTAAGCTTGCTAAGATATACATGTCAAAAATTGTAAGCCTGCATGGTGTTCCCAAGGGAATTGTGTCAGATAGAGGCACCCAGTTTACTTCAAAGTTTTGGCGACAACTACATGAGTCTCTTGGAACCCGACTAGAATTCAGTACTGCCTTCCACCCTCAAACAGATGGCCAAACAGAAAGGGTGAATCAAATTTTGGAAGATATGTTGAGAGCTTGCGCACTAGACTATGGGTCTAGTTGGGATGATAACCTGCCATATGCGGAGTTCTCATACAACAACAGCTACCAGACAAGTATCAAGATGGCCCCGTTTGAAGTTCTATACGGCAGGAAGTGTAGGACTCCATTGCTATGGAATGGAGTTGGGGAACGCAGTCTTTTTGGACCTGACTTGATAAAGGATGCCGAAGAAAAGGTGCGACAGATTCAGGATAGGCTAAAGGTAGCCCAATCCCGACAGAAGAGCTACGCTGATTCCAAACGCAGAGATGTGGCCTATGAAATAGGGGACCGTGCGTATCTCCGAGTTTCACCCCTACGTGGAGTTAAGAGGTTCGGAATCAAGGGCAAGTTAGCCCCACGATTCATAGGACCGTATAAGGTTCTGGCCCGTAGAGGAGAAGTTGCTTATCAGTTGGAGCTACCGGAAGGACTGACTGTTCATGATGTGTTTCATGTGTCCCAACTAAAGAAGTGTCACCCGGAGGTGGCTGAAACACCGCTAAGAGACATCGTTTCCCTAGACAAGGTTCAATTAGAGAATGACCTTACCTACAAGGAAAAACCCATCAAAATACTGGAAACAGCCGAAAGGGTTACCCGCACTAAGACTATAAGATTCTGCAAGGTACAATGGAACCACCACTCCGAAGAAGAAGCTACGTGGGAACGTGAAGACGACATGAGAACGGAGCACCCACACCTATTTGCTAGCCAACCCGAATCTCGAGGACGAGATTCTTCGTAAGGGGGGTAGGTTTGTAACATCCCAGATTCTGTGTTTGGATGTTATTAGTGTCATGCATCATCCTTGCATCATTTGCATCCTACATTTGAAAACATTGCAACTACAAAAATCCTAACACATAAACCCTTTTAAAAAAAACCTATTTAATATTCTCATAAGTGAGCACCCTTGATGTATTAGTTTGACCCTTCAAAAAACTTTTTAAAAACAGTAAGCCATGGTCCTATGTTGACCACCTCAATTTTATGAGATTTTAGAAACAAGTTTCATTATTTTTTTACCTAGTTTGCAAAAGTTATTGGGGTTTAAAGAAAACAGAAAAGGGAAAATGTTTAAAACAAAAAAAGAGAGAAGGGGCCAACAGCTAACCCTAGCTAGGCCGGCTCGCCAGCCAGCCCACCCCGCCCCGGCGCCCGCGCAGCAGGGAACCTGCCCGCACCCGTCGGCCCACCTTTCTCCCCCTGCCACCGACAGCCCTACCCCACCTGTCATCCCTCTCCTCTCCCCAACGTGAACGGGACAAAGTCCCCGTCGGCCACGGCCTCGGCCCCCTCCCCCGTATCCGGCCAGGACTCCCCCAGGCCGCGTATATATGCCAGCCGCACAACCACCCCCTCCCGTCGTTTTCCTCTTCGAGAAAACCTAGCCCGAGCCCTTGCCCGACCCCCCCGCTCTTCTCGCCGTTGCCGCGCTCGGGAAGGTAGAGCTCCCGGCGAATTGCGCCACCCCGATCTCTCTTTCGCCGCTGGTAGTGCTTCCCGCGATTCTCCGCTTCGTCTGACCCCTTTTTCCCCTTCCACAGAGCTCCAAGTCGCGCTCGATTTCTCGTCGGCGCCTCGCCGGAGTTCGCGGAGACCGGCGGAGCACCGCAGCTGAACGGGGAAGCAAACGCGGAAACCGATCACGCGAACGAGACCGAGAGAAGGAGCCGCGCTCCGTCGACCACATCGCCGCCTCGGGGAAGCCACTGGAGCGCCGTCACCGTCGCCACCGTCACCGCCGCCGCCCACCGCCACCGTCGTCGCCGCTGTAAGTCACCGCGCCCATCTCCTCCGTCCGATCTGAAAACGGTGGCTCAGATTAGATCTCGACCCGAAGGGGTATCGGCCAACCACGCAGCGCCGTGTGGCAAGCCGCGTGGCAGCGCCTCGTCGCCGTGCCGCGTCGCCCGCCTGGTCAGCTGGCCCAATCCGAAGCCGCCACTTGGCACGGTCTGAGCTAGGGTTTAGGCTGATGGTTTTGATTTTTGCAGATTAGGTTTAATATTGCGAAAATCATAGAAAATTAAATATTTGTCCAAATCTGGCTTGTAATATACCGTTGGATTCCTAATTTTATGTAGAATCCAAATCTGTAATAATATTGCAGGTTTGCAGTAAGGTTTTAGGTGTAGTTTTTAATCATTGGATTAGAGAGTTTTAATCTATATAAAAATAATTGAAATTCCTTTTTGTTTGAATCTTGTTGCAATAATTTTGTTTCCACAATACCTACTGATCCAAATCATCAAGATTTGCTTAGGATTATTAGATCTAACTTGGGGCTATTTAGATGGTTTGATCTCCTATAATCCCCGGAATTGTTTTAGTGATTCAAATTAGATCTAAACCCTTGGAAAATAAATCCTAGTGACACCCTTACACTATCACAACACAAACTTGCTACCTCGATCAATTTAACCAACCTTGCATAAACTACCATGTTGCATGCATGCATGTTTTCCTTTGTGTATGCTTTGAGAAAGTTGTGATCAATTCTATGTTTGTGAATCGTTAGATTGCTCGGAGTGCGCTAAGGAGTGCTATTGTGTAGAGTGCTGCTCGGATCAAGGCAAGTTACACCACTTGTTCATAATTTTGTCCCAGTTTTGATTCTATGCATGTGATCTTCAAAATTCTGTAGTATGCATGTGTAGGATGATCTAGTAGAATTTTCCTTAGTATTATTTTTGCAAGTGCGATGATTTTGTAGTATGCCATGAGTAGCTCTATACTTAGGATTTCCCATCCTAATAGGTTACCCCTGTTTTGCTAAGTATTGCTTGCTATGCTATATATACAAAGTACCGTTGGGAGGGTTCGAAAGACAAAGAATTTTCTAAGTATAAAGGCTCTCTAGAGCAAACTTTTCTACTCAAATCCACTTCAAAATAAAACTAAGTTTTCTTCTGGGCGGAATGGTTGTCGGGTCAACGAGTGTGATTTTGGTGGAGGACGGCCGCCCAGGAATCAAAGAAGTCTGCCATGTTTCAGAATTCAGAAGCTTCCAGTGCAACCACAATATATTATGGGCTCTGTCTTGGCCTAGTACTTAGTGGGAAACCTCACCTGGGTACCAACATTTGGAGGTTCTTGGCACGGTTGGATCCGGAAGGTAGAGGGGCTACTAAGGGAAAGCCTCGCCATGGTCTTGTCTGTTAAAGGACTTGATCGTGGATTGTGGGTAAAGTGCACAAACTCTCGAGAGTATTGCAATCTGATCGATCAGCCGTGTTCACGGTAACAGAACAACAATGAGCGTCTGAAGGATGGAGCCTCTGAAGGATCTTCCTCTCTCTTTTCTAAAAATAAAGTTTTGAAACCCCATGGCGTGCGTAATATCGCTAATGGGTGGGAATTTGGGGAACTTGGTGTGTAATATCCAAGTGACGCTTGGTGCGTAATATCCAAGTGTTTGGTTGTTTGGACACTTGGTGCGTAATATCCTCGTGTGCCACTCGACCTTATTTTATTCAAGCAAAGGTTTACAAAGTAGGGCAATCTTCTATTCTTCTCTCTACGTAAGAAAATTAGCTTTGAGCAAATGAGCTCTACAGCCTACACCAGCCTTGCATGTAGAGATAGTCTTTTCTTCCCCTGGTGTAATTTGCCAATACATTCAAAGTATTGACCCAACCTGTTGGATGCACGTCTTATGTGCAGAATCCGAAGATTGAAAGGTGCGTAGGGATCGCGGGTCTACACTCGACAAGCCTGGGCGTTGATGGACTCATGCTGCTTTTATGTTTCCGCTGTTATTTGAGCTAGCATAATGCTAAGCAATTTTTGTAATAATTTCATACTCTGGATTCTCCGTGTAATAAAGACTTTGTGTTTTACATGATATTTCATCGACTGTGAGTGCTAGCTATTGATCCAGGGACTAGCATGTTAATCACAGGGACTTAGGATCCTTACCGATCCGAGGTCACTACATTCAGGATGTTGGAGAGTGGCGCCTCGTTGACGACCATTATCTGATGCTCCTAGAAGTAGTGGCTCAGCCGACGAGCCGTCATGAACATGCCGTAGGCGAGCTTCTGGTAGTGAGGGTACCTCTGTTTTGTTGGCGTCAGTACCTCGCTGAGGTAGTAAATTGGGCGTTGGACCCCATGGGTCTTGCCTTCTTCGGGTCGTTTAACCATGAGTACGGTGCTTACCACCTGATGTGTGGCTGCTATTTATAGCAGCACAGGCTCGCGTTTCTTTGGCGTGACCAGGATAGGAGAGGTGGAGAGCAGTCGCTTCAGGTCTTCGAATGCGTCATCTACTTCAGGTGTCCACTCGAATTTGTCTGCTTTGTGTAGCAGTTGGTAGAAAGGCAAGGCCTTCTCACCCATGCGGCTGATGAATCTGCTCAGCGCCGCGATGCGCCCAGCTAGCTGCTGGACACCTTTAATGTTCTTTGGCTTCTCCATGGTCAGTATGGCCCGGATTTTCTTCGGGTTCGCCTCGGTCCCTAGCTGGGAGATGAAGTAGCCAAGTAACTGGCCAGATGGGACACCGAAGGCGCACTTTTCTAGATTCAACTTGATCTTGTAGTGATCGAGGTTGTCGAACGTCTCGTGGAGATCGTCGATCAATGTCTTGGCCTCCCTTGTCTTGATGACTATGTCTTCGACATAGACCTGTATGTTGCGGCCGATCTGGCTTTTCAGGCATGCCTGCATGCACCGCTGGTACGTGGCACCTGCGTTCTTCAGCCCGAAGGGCATGGTATTGTAGCAGAACACTCTAAACGGCATGATGAATGCCGTTTTCTCCTGATCTTCGACCTTCAGTTGAATCTGGTTGTAGCCTGAGTAGGCGTCAAGGAAGGAGAGTTTCTCGCAACCTGCAGTTGAATCGATGATCTGGTCGATCTGTGGTAGAGGGAAGTGATCCTTGGGGCAATGCTTATTGAGTGACGTTAAGTACACACACATCCGCAGGATGTCCGTATCCTTTTTAGGGACGAGCACAATGTTTGCTAGCCACTCGCTCTCCTTGATCTCCCGAATGAAGTCAGCGTCGAGCAGTCTGTTGACTTCGACTACGACGGCTTCAGCTCGTGGCTCGGAGAATCGTCGGATGGACTGTTTGACGGGCTTGGCGTCTGGAAATACATTGAGTGCATGCTCAGAGAATTTCCTAGGAACTCCTGGCATGTCCACAGGACAACGGGCAAAGATTTCCCAGCGCTCATGGAGGAATTCGACGAGCGTGCTTTCCTATGCGGGGCTGAGGTCGTTGGCAATCAGCGGCGTCTTGGAGGCGTCCATCGGGTGGACCTGCACCTTTTTCGTGTTGACTGTGGAGTCGAACGACATGCCGGGTGCATTTTATCTAGAGACTGGGGGTGCCCCGTTGTCTGTCACTTATCGAAGCCTCGTGAGCTCCTCCTGCATACCGAACGACTGGGAGATTCTGTTGAAGTCTCTGTCGCAGTGGTTAGATCGGGTGAAGCTGCCCTAGACTGTGATAACGCCCTTGGGCCCTGGCATCTTGAGCAGCAGGTACGCATAGTGAGGTACTGCTAGAAATCTTGCGAACGCCACACGCCCGAGGATTGTGTGGTATTGGGATGGCCAATCCACCACTTCGAACTCGAGCCGCTCACACTGAAAGTTTTCGGGCTTGCCGAAGATGACATCGAGCCATATCTTTCCCAGGGGATATATGCCCTTCCCTGGGACTATGCCGTGGAACATTGTATTGGATTGTTCCAGGCTGCACAGCAGGATCCGCATCGCTGCGAGGGTGCTGGCGAACATCAGATTGATGCCGCTGCCGCCGTCCATGAAGACGCGACTCATCTCGAATCCTCCGATCTAAGCCTCGAGCACCAGGGCAGCATGATCTGGGCGAGGTATCTGGCGGGGATGGTCCGAATGATCGAACGTGATGCAGGACTCCGAGCCGCTGAGGTACTCATGGATGGCTAGCAGAGCGGTTACAGCGAGGTTGACCTATCGAGTGATCTTCTTTTGCACCCTATTGGTAGGGCGTCCCTTCTAGATCATGATAGAACCTTTTGGCGATGGTGCAGGTGCGGGTCCGAACCCAGGGTTCACGATCTGGCGTCGCATTTAGGTGAGGCCCTCGCTGAGTTTCTGGAACTCGCGGCAGTCCTTGAGCATGTGGCTGGCCTTATTTTTGCCATCCTGCTTGTCGATGTAGAAGTGGATGGTACAGGGACCTGACAACTTGTCGTATGCCGAAGGTTCGTCGTCACGGCTGCGACGTTGCCATGTTTTTGTTGGGTGTCCTCCGTCACGGAAGTTGCCTCCACGGTATCCTCCGCTGGTGCGGTTGTTGTCGTTGCGGCGTTCGGCGTAGCGAGCCGTGACCATGTGGGTCCGTCGCGATCGTCGTAGACGCGCGATATTTGCTTGCTATGGCGTTCGCATCTGCGGCTGTATTCATCCTCCTCATCCGAATGTGCTTGGTGGAGGGAATCCTCGCCATCTGCTCACCTGTTGGCGATGTCCATGAGGTGGTTGAGTGTCTTGGGCTTGACGTGCCCAAGTTCTTCCTTGAAGTCCGGGCGCTTGACGCCATCCTTGAAGGCGTCGATCATCCTCTCCTCGGAGATGTGTACCGTGGAGTTCTTGATGTTGGACTAGCGCAAGATGACGAGCGAATGGATTCGCTCGTACGTTGAGTGCAGGCCCGCAGCTCGTCGATCGAGGCTGGACTCTTGCTGGTGCCCTTGAAGTTTCGGATGAAATTGTATGCCAGCTCCTCCCAGATTCGGATTGAGCCTGAAGACAGGCTGCTGAGCCAGATTCGAGTTGCGCCTATCAGCTGCAGCTGAAGGCATTGTAGGGCGATGTTCTTGTTTCCGCCGTGCAGCTTGACGGACGAGAGGTGGTCGCTGATCCAGGCCTTCGGATCATGCGTACCATCGAACTTCGGAGTGTCCGAAGGAAGCTTGAAGTTTTTCGTCATCCGTGTGCGCAGGACAGATCTGCTGAAGCATCGAGCTCCGCACAGTTCTTCGTCATCTTCCTCTTCGGATTCGGTTGAGCACGCGCGTTTGGCACGTCCCTTATCGACCTTGCGCTGGACGAGGTCGTTTCGAGCGTCGTAGTCGTGGCTGCGGCGTCTTGGGATCTTGCGTCGCCGAGGTAGATCGTGCTCGTCCTCTTCCTCATTGGATGAGGGTGTGGGGCTACGGTTGAATCTGACCGTAGCCTTTTTTCGGCTTCGTAGGAGCTTCTTTGTGGAGCGCAGCTATGACGAGTCCGAGTTTGGCTAGTGCGGACTTGTGCATGGCACTCTTTGGGTCCCTCACTGGACATGGATGGGACACGAGGTACGTAGTTGCTGCCATGATAGCAGCCTGCGGTGTCTTCGGTATGACGTTGCCATTGACGTCCATCTCCATGAAGGACGTGTTGAGGGTTTTGGTGACCTCACGTCGCGCGGCGGGGTCCATGTTATCCGTGCGAGAGCGATGCTTGTTGGCATGGTTGTCGTGCGAGCTGGAGCCACCAGCGGCGGAGATCGCAGCTCGCCGCGTGCTGGACTCTGAAGCTGCTTGCTTGCGTTTGTCAAGCTCCTCCTGTTGTTTCACTTTCTTGTTTTGTGCTCGCTGATGAGGAGCAGGTGATATGCCATCAACATGTCCCATGAAGCATTCACAGGTAGGATCTTGTTGCCCGCCACGGCTTCGCGTGCCTGGCACCAGCCATCCTAGTTGAGGTTGATCCTCTGGTAGGCAGCAGCGTCGCCCTCGTTCGGCTGGAGGGACGGCTGTCCTCTGTCCCACCTGGAAGCAGAAGCTCCCGAATAGAATCTCGAGCCCGTCGCCTACGGGCTTGAAATCCTTCATGGTGGCTGGCGAGTGGGCGGTGAAGTCGAAAGCGCCGAAGAGGAGGTGACTCTCCGTCGCCGAGGAGTTGTAGATCGCTTTGGTTGGGACCGTCACGATCGCACAATCAGCGCCCCCAGTTCCCACAGACGGCGCCAATTGACGAGGTTCGATCTCGTCAATGCCCATTGTTATGAGCTTGGGTTTTGGAGAAGATGGGTATACTAGAGATCATGAAATGGTTAACAGACAAGCAACACGGGGACACAAGATTTACCCAGGTTCAGGCCCCCGGAGGGAAAACCCTACTCCTGCTTGTATGCTCTTGATTACGGCAGAACCGAAAAGTACAGGGGTGCACAGATGCAATCTGGCATGGAGGTGTGTATGCAGTGAGAGGTGCCCTCCTCGCCGTGCCCTCCTAGCCTTTATATAGATAGGCAGGTCCCAGGCATAGGTCGAGTCGATTACAGATTAGGGTTTCCCTTTTGAATATTCTACCTACTCTAGTCTTGTCATCCAAGGATCCGAAAGCGTCATGGTCTTGGGCCACCCGAAAATCTTCATAGGCCATGTGTGTCCTTGTGGGCCTTCCTTGGGCTGGACCAGGTATACTAATATCGTGCACCCGTAGGGTATAACCATGTCAGTATACCTGAATCTTTATAACCATGTCCAATTAATATCGTGCACCTGCCGCACGGCAAGCACCCAATCCACTATGGGACACTCGAGGGCGGTCACCAAACCCGTACATTGGGGCAATATCTACAACTTAATTGGAGGCTCCCAATAAACATCACCAAGGCCACAAACTTGAGGATAACTCCACAACTTAATTGGAGGCCCCAAGAACACACCACAAAGGCCACACAACCGTCTAGGGTTCCAAGAACCTAAGAGGGACAAGCTTCTTTATTTTCACGAACCAAATTCTCCGAGGAGAACTCAAACCGATGCACCTAGTGCAAATGGAAAGAACACCACAAAGATGCTCCAATTCATCACTCTCAAGTTCCAACAAAGCTAAAAAAGCTATTGTGGGAACAAGAGAGGAAGAACACAAGGAGAACACAAAATCCTCCAAGATCTAGATCCCAAAGATTCACTCACAAAGAGATGATATGGTTTGGTAAAATTGTGGATATATATCTCCTCAATCTTTCTCTCAAATAGATGCAAGAATCATTGGATGGAGAGAATGAGATCAAGCTTAAGAGGGTAGGGAAAATAGGGCAAAGATTGAGAGGAAATAGAGGAAGAAGAATCAACAAAGAAAAAGAGAGAGAGAGGGGGGATATTTAAAGAGGGCCTAGAAAATTGACCGCTGGGGCCCAGATCCATCCTGGGCCGGTAGTACCGCATGGGGCCGGTAGTACCTCCCGGGGCCCAAGAAGCAAAGGCAATGCTGGCGACCTAGCGCAAGAAAGCGAGCGAGAGGAGGCGAGCGCAGTAGGGGATCAGAGCGAGGAGCAGGGGGGAAGTGAGCGGACAACACGCGGGGGAAGCGAGGCGAGCGAGCGGGTGAAGCGAGGCGAGCGAGTGTGCGATCTAGAGTGAGCGGCGGCAGCTGGAAAGCGCAATCCAGGCAGGCCAGCCTGGTAGTACCAGCCTGCCCGGGCGACAGTACCACTGTGAGGTTTAGGTACATGGCTTAATAGGATTAATAGGATACTCATACCAATAAGTTGCAACTTCTTTTCCGAAAGCTTATCTGAAAAAACTCTGAGATTAAGCGTGTTGGAGATATGCCCAAGAGGAAATAATAAAAGTAGTTATTATTATATCTTTGTGTTTATGATAGATGTTTACATTCATGCTATAATTGTATTAACCGGAAACATAATACCTGTGTGATTTGTAAACATGTAAGAGTCCCTAGTAAAGCCTCTTTGTAATACTAGAGAAAGAACATGTGGGCCCCCATGTGTGGTTTTGGTAATTAATGACAATCTTTATGGACTAATATGTGTATTAAGTTGCACTTGTAGGATCCGTCCATTGGCATCGCTTGGAGCATGTGTGGTTTCAAGGTCGATGATATGAAGAAGAAGATGTGTTGCGCAAGCTCAAAATGCGCCATCTATAGAATATCTCATGTTTGATGCTTCAAGAAAGGTGTTCTATCTTATGAAGGTCAAGTTCGTCTACATCAAGCTCAAGTGGAATGCTAAAGGCAAAGGTATAATCCTGATAGGCTTCCCCTTTTGCCGGTCTCGTTGTTAGTGGGAGACCGGGTTTAGGATAGATAGCCGTACTATCAAGAGGGACTCTCGAATGAGTAACTCGATCATATCGTTTGGAGAGAGCTCAAACCTTTGCATACTTGCATCATCGTATTTGGTTGTTATTTGGTCTTATTCATGACAGGATATAGAGCTTGTGGTAATCTCCATAAAAAGATCTTGTTCATCAAAATCGGATCTTCCGTTTATATCTTGTTGTGATTTTGATCTTGACGGCTTTCCGGTTTCTCACTCGGTGAGGTATCTCATATTATTATACTTGATAAATTATCATTTGGTGATAACCAGTATTTTCACTTTTTATAGGGTAGCACATGTCGTCCTCTTTCCAACACAATTGGAATCGGGTCAATCGAGCTCCCAATCAAAAGTTATCGCAGGTTGAATATTTAATTTTATTCGGATTGAAAAAGATAAAATAAAAATGTTTTCTGGGCCGTCCGGTACTACCGGGCCCAGTACCGGACGCGCCTGGCGTGCGCATCCCATTCTCAGTCTGGCCCGGCACCTTCATCTGGTTATACCGGACCGGCCCGGTAGTACCGGCCCACCCGGGCGGTACTACCGGTCGGCCCATCCCGCTCGACCTGCCCTGGCCTGCTCTCGTTGTCTGCCGCTAGCCCGCTTGCTCGCTCCCGCGCGCCTGCCCCGCCTCACGTCCCGTGCGCTCACTCGTTGGGCCCGCTCGCTCGCATGCACGCTGAGCCGCCGCGTTGATCGCACGCACATGCCACAGCTCCCGCGCGCCTCGCTTGTGTGCGCCCGCGCTGCCGCCCGCTAGACCCACATGCGCTCTGTCTGGCTAGCTGCCGCGCGCTCGCTGACCTGCAGCTGGCCCCGCGCCCGATGCGTCCGCCGATGCGTCCGCTCGCACGCCCGCGAGCTGCTGATTCCCGCGTGCGCGCTTCGCTCGCTGGCCCCACGTGTTGCGTCTTACGTTGTTCCCCGGCTGCATGCTCGCTGCGTTGACCCGCTCTGGTGCGTTGGGTCCGGTACTACCGGTCCAATCCGGTAGTACTGGCCGGTCCAGTTTATTTTACCCAAACGGGCAGATTTAGTCCACCTCTTTAAATAACTTTGCCTGTTTTACGTTTTGACTGCTTCTTCCTCTTCTATTTGTCTAAGCTTTGTCCACATTTGCTCTAGATTTAAAAGCTTGATTAATCTCTTCCCCTCCGATGATTCTTGCCCATATTTGAGTGGAAGAGAGAGGAGATCTAGATCCACGTTTTGACCAAACCAAAACATCTCTTTGTGAGTGTATCTTTGGGGATCTAGATTTTGGGGGATTTTGTGTCCCTGTTTGATTCCTCCTCTCTTGTTCCCCCAATAGCTTTAGTAGCTTTGTTGGAACTTGAGAGTGAGGGATTGGAGCACCTTTGTGGTGTTCTTGCCATTTGCATTCGATGCATCGGTTTGTGTTCTCCTCGGAGGATTTGGTTCGTGTTGTTCATAGAAGCTTTCCCCTCTTGGGTTCTTGGAACCCTAGACGGTTTTGTGTCCTTGGTGGAGTTTGTTGGGAGCCTCCAATTAAGTTGTGGAGAAGTGCCCCAACCTTGTGAGAGGTTTCGGTTGCCACCGACAAGTGCACCGATAGTGGAAGTGTGGATCGATCCCGTTGGGGTGAGATTCACCGGAGAATAAGGGAGGCCTTTTGTGGCATTGGTGGTTAGGTACCACCCCCTCTCCAAACGAGACGTACTCCATGTTGGGAGGAACTCGGTAAAATATCGTCGTCCCTGCGTGCCTCGGTCATCTCTATACCCGAGCTCTTTACTTATGCACTTTACATTGTGATAGCCTTCGTGCTTGAAGTAATCTATATCTCGCTATCACATTGTTGCTTGTATTGCTTAGCATAATTTGTTGGTGCACATAGGTGAACCCTAGTTGTTCTAGGTTGTGCTTGACAAAGTAAACGCTAGTTTAATTCCGCCTTTGTCGAGCCACTCATGGAAAAGTTTTAATCGCCTATTCACCCCCCCTCTAGGCGACTCTGTATCCTTTCAACTAGCTTCTTGATTAATAGATGATTATGGTTTCCTAATCATGAACATTGGATGTTGTTAATAACAAGATCATGTCATTAGGAGAATGGTGTGATGGACATACTCCTATAGTTAAGTGTAGCATAAAGATCAAGTCATTTCAATAGTTCATTTGCTATAAGCTTTCAGATACATAATAACCTAAATCATTCGACCATGAGATCATGTTAATCACCATCACCGGATGGATGCTTTGATGAAATCAAACACCACTTCATAACTGGGTGGTTATAAAGGTGGCATTGAGTGTTCGGAAAGTATGTGTTGAGGCACATGGATCAAAAGTAGGATCTGTCCATCCATATGACAGATAGATATACTTTGGGCCCTCTCGGTGGAATGTCATCCAATTATCTTGCAAGCATGTGACTGTCTCAAAAGGGATCACATATCACAGGAACGAGTAAAGAGTCGGTAACGAGGTTGAACTAGGTATGTAGAGATACCGACGATCAGACCTCGGATAAGTAAAGTATCGCGAGACAAATGGAAATTGGTATCATATGTAAATGGTTCATTCGATCACGAAGTAATCGTAGAAATGTGGGAGCCATATGAATTTCTAGATTCCTCTATTGGTTATTGACCGGAGAAGAGTCTCGATCATCTCTGCATAATTCACGAACCGTAGGGAGACACACTTAATGATTCGATGTTGTTTAGTAGATATGGAATGTGAGTAAAGAGACCAAATGTTGTTCATAGTCTCGGATTGGATCCTGGATATCACGAGGAGATCCGGAGAATAAGATTCATATAAGGAAAGTCCAATTCCAGAGTTTGGGAATAGTTTTGGTGTTTTCACTGGAATGTTCTAGAAGGGTCTATAAGGTCCATCACTCCAGAGTGGGAAGGGTACATGGATGTGTCATGACAAAGTGGAATGGTTGCATCATGTACTAGGTCACTTGGCTGGGCAATGGGAAGAGAGAAATCAAACTCTAGTTTGAAAGTCAAACGCCAATTTGAAAAAGTTAAATCCCAACATTGGTTGCCAAGTGGAGGGAGGGAAGGAATCCTACCTAGGGGTGGATTCCTTCCTCCCCTTGCCACCGACCTATTAGAGGATTTGGGGGAGGACTCCCCTCCCCCCAAACCGCCCCTCCCACCTATATAAGAAGGGGTAGGGCGCCCCTACCCCTCACACCCAAACCTGAGCCGGCCGCCGCCCCTCTCACAAGTCGTCGCCGCCTAGGCCCTAGACCTAGCCGCCGAACACCACCTCCCCTCGGCCCTCTAAACCCTAGATCGTCGAGGCCCTCTTCTACTCCAACATATCCGCTCCGGCTTAGGCGAAGCCCTGCGGGATTTCCCCTCTACCCCCGACAACACGCCGTCGTGCTATTGGAATCGCGAGGATAGATCTACAACCTCCGATGCCTGCTGGAACAAGGGAGATCAAGGTCTTCATCGAGTATCAAACGTGTGACCGATTGCGGGAGCGCTGCCGGAACGTGGCACCGGAAAGATATTCTACACGATCTTGAGATCGGCAAGTGAACGACCACATCACCCACGAGAATCTGATCTTGTTAACCGCTTTGGAATCTTCGAGGGTTAGTACTCTATCGACCCGCTGCTACAATCTAGTAAATAGATCTTGGCTTGTGTGTGTTCATGCGATAGAATTTTTTTGTTTTCCATGCTACGAACCCCTACAAAGCATGTTTGGAATAGAGTAATTTGAGGATGGGTGACCAACTGGGAATTAGGTACCGGGTGTGCACGAGTGAGGAAAAAGTCCACATAAAAGATTAGTGTTGGTCTGTGGGGTTAGTCTAGAGATCCTATCGAGCTGCCAGGAGTGACACCCCCGGGACCAAGAGGGAACGGGGTTCTACAAGTGGTATCAGAGCCGACCCTCATGGTTACACAGGTGTGCGGGCCAGTGGAGGCACATGTTGAGCATGGCGTGTATGGCCCGGAGTGGACTCGACATGGCACATGTGCCGGCACTGGACGCACAGACGTGTGCTAAGAGGGGACGTTCATAGGGTGTGCTTGATCAACGAGGGCATCGATCTTCTAAAGGGTATATGTATGTGAGGTCTAGGTACATGGCTTAATAGGATTAATATGATACTCATGCCAACAAGTTGCAATTTATTTTCCAGAAGCTTATCTAAAAAAACTCTGAGGTTAAGTGTGCTTGTCCTAGAGAAATTTGAGGATGGGTGACCGACTGGGAAGTGGGTATCGGGTGCGCATGAGTGAGGACAAAATCCGTAGAAAAGACTAGTGTTGGTCTGTGGGGCCAGTCTAGAGATCCTATCAAACTTCCAGGAGTGACACCCCCGGGGTCAAGAGGGAACGGGGTGCTACAACCACTTGGGCCGGTACTCTGCGCCTACCGGGCGACACAGTGGGCTGCACAACACTCAGGGGCGGACGGTAGTGCGCACGGTAGTATCAGCGACCCAAAAAAAGCTTTTTCCTTTAAATCAAACAAAAGGCAAACTCAAATGGTAATAACTTGAGCTAGGAAACTCCGATCGACACAAAACCAAATTTGTTGGAAATAGGACGACAAGAGATACCCAACAAAAAGTGAGAATATTTCATGAAAATATTGGATACCACCAAGTGAGAATATTTTATGAAAATTTCATGAAAATATTGGATACCACCAAGTGAGAATATTTCATGAATTATAATGTGAGATACCTCCCTTGGCGAGAAAATGGAAAACCTCCAAGATAAAAAACACAATAAGATATCAAAGGGTGAATCCGCTTTTGTTGATCTAGAGCTTGTTATGAATAGTACCACAGACTCTAGAACCTCCCATGGATAAGATCGAAATAACAACCAAGAAAGATGATGCTAAGAATGCAAAGATTCGAGCTCTCTACAAAAGATATGATCGAGTTACTCACTCGAGAGCCCCTCTTGATATAACGACTATCTATCCTAAACACGTTCTCCAATTTAACAACATGAGACCGCAAAAGAGAAAACCTATCAAGATTATATCTTTGCCTTGAGCGATCCACTTGAGTGCAATGTAGACGATATCGTCCTTCTCAAGGTGGACACCTCTCTTGATTCCTCTTCCTTGCGCTTGCTAGATGAAGACTTGCACTTTGATCCCCCTTACACTATGGGGAAACCTCTTCTTTAACCTTGTTCTTCATCGACCCATGATCACCGAGGATGGCAATCATCAAACATGCGATCTTCTAGGGATGGCGCATTTTGAGATTGCACAACACTTCTTCTTATTCTTCATATCATCTACCTTTAAGCCAACACATGCTCCAAGCGATGCCAATAGACAATTCCTACAAGTGCAACTTAATACACTCATCGGTTCATAAAGATTGTCATTAATTACCAAAACCACCATAGGGGCCCACATGCTCTTTCAACACGGTTAGTCCAACAATGTGTTGTTAATTAAACACCAAAACACATAATTAGGGAAATGCCCTTTCATCGTTGAAGAGCAATTATTCAATGTCCGAATCATCAGACGAAGTCTTCGAAAAAACTCTTCGCTCACGCTCATCGAACCCATCTACAAATTTTAGAGGTCAAAAAACTACCCGCAAACTCAAGATCTATCGAAGATACTCGCAGAATCGAACACATACCCAGTCCATGGCAAAGGCGACCATGGTGACATGCAAAGCTCGATTGAGAGCGCCCCCTTGAGGATTTCAAAAGAGGAGGAGGCAGCTGGTTCTCCTGGATGGCCGAATCAAGCCGCCTAGGTGGGCGTCACTTTCAAATCGAACCTCTTCGCCACATCCATGGCAGCTGCGACTTCGCTGACCTGAGTCGGCGAAGGGGATCCCGTCAAATCACGAGATCTGACCTCCCGCTGGTGCATAATGGAAGCGACAAACAGTGGAGGGCTCGGCTGTGGCGGGGCGTGGCAAAGGGTGAGCAAAATTGACGGCGGAAGGCAGTGGTAGTGAAGGCGAAAGTGCGTGGGAGGAGGGGGATTTCAGCTTGCCAATGGCTTCCTACGAGAAAAAAAGGGGCACCAACAATTAGGTCGTGAAACCTGAGCATATATCGGTGGGAGAGAAGATTTTCGGTGCACGGTAAATTTTTTAAGGGCCAGTCATATTTACGGGATCTGCTGGAACGGATTTTTCTCACTAGAACAAAAAACATTTATTTTACGGGGTTATGTTTTTTACTAGGGTTACAAAGCGTCATCTGCCCTGTCCCGCTTTATAGTCAAAATTTATTAGTCTAGTTCGAAAAAAAATTCAGCAATATTAATATAATTTAAACTTTTAGGGTTTGTTTGATTCATAGGATAGGAAAAGTATAGGAATATGAAAAACATAGGATTAAGATGTCATGCCAATGTGAATCCTATAGAAAAAGGGATTTTGTTTGATGTGGCAAACGAATTTTTCCATGAGGTGTGACCTAATGTTGTTTTCCTATAGGAATTGCACTACAAGATTTCTATACTGTGTTTGGTTGCATAGAATTGAGGCATGGAATTGGAATTCGGATCAAATGTGCCAATTCAGCTGTTTGGACTACCTTAGAATTGAGGTATGGAAACCGGAGTCCAATTCCGAGCCACCCCGCGTGTGCATACCGTTTCACTCGAAAAGATTCCGAGGGTGGGAGCTCGGAAAGGCTCAGAAACGCGAGAGCCCGCGCGTACCGCTTCGTCCTCGCTCGCTCGCTCCCCTTCCCCGCCCGCCCTCCCTCCGCCCGAGACCTCCCCGGCCTAGCTCTGCCCGCGACCTCCCCGCCCGAGCTCCGCCCTCCGCCCGCGACCTCCCCGGCCAAGCTTTGCCCTTCGCCCGCTACCTCCCCGCCCGCTACCTCCTCGGCCCAGCTCCGCCCGTGACCTCCCCGCCCGCCCTCCGCCCTCTACCTCCCTATCCTCCCTCTCCCCGCGACCTCCCCGCCAAAGCTCCGCCCTCCACCCGCTACCTCCCCGGCCCAGCTCCGCCCGCGACTTCCCCGCTCGCCCACCGCCCTCCGCCCACGACCTCCCCGCCTAGATCGAACAGGGGTTGGGGAACGGGGCTATCGGAATTTTGGAATTTCCAACCGCAATTTCCAAACACATCCAAACAACAGAATTGAATTAGAAGCCAATTCATTTCCATCTTGGATTTGGAATTTTGGTCCAATTCGATTCCACGCCTCAATTCTATGCAACCAAACACAGCGTAGGATTAATTCCTATAGGATGTGTTCATATGAATCAAACACTAACATAGGAAAATTTCCTATAGAATTCAAATCCTACACAATTCCTATACATCAAACAATTACGGGTTTATACGGGTTAGCGCCTGCAATCTAGTTTTTAGGGATGTGCTAGACATTCTCTTCGCACTACGATGGCGTAAACCGAGTCCATTGGCGCATTTTGGGTTACCATGTGGAAAAGCGAAGATTAAAATCCTAACATTATCTCGTCTTCCCCCGCCTCTTCCGGGCCGGCTGAATCACCACACCCTCCCGCCATGCACTGCCTCGCCCCGCACTTCCTCCTCCTCCTCCCACTCCCCACCGCCTCCCGCCACGCGCTCCCCCAAACCCCTCCTCTCCTCCTGCCGTCGCGTCCAGCCCAGGCCCACTCCGCTCCGCTCCACCTTCCCTCCGCGCGCTCCCCGTCCCGCGCCGCCGCCCCGGTGTCCGACGACGACGAGGACGAAGAAGCCGACGAGGAGGATGACGACGAGTTAGACATCCGCGACGTGGACGCGGAGTACGACGAGGAAGAGGATGAGGAAGGAGAGGAGGCCGGCGAGGAGCTGGAAGAGGAGAGTGGAGGCGAGGACGAAGATGAGGGGGCGGCGGAGGATTCGCGAGAGGAAACCGCGGCGCGGAGACAGCAGTCAGAGGAGTACAAGTCGCAGCAGGTTGCCAAGCTGGTCGCCGAGGTGCGGGAGTTCGGCGAGGATATGATCGACTACAATGAGCTCGCCGGGATCTACGACTTCCCCATCGACAAGTTTCAGGTACCTGACGCAATGAGCTCGTTCTGGTTCTACCCAGTGGAGCTACATTGTGTTGCAGTGAGAGTTCTATGAGTTTTGGAGTACCGAAATGGTTGACATTTGGAGCTAGCATCGACCAGCACGTGATTATTAATTTATTATGCACGGCAGAAATTTTGAAATTTATTAGTTTGTCAAATCCATCCATCTGTTTTACTCCCTCCGTTCCAAAATAAGTGTCTTGGATTTGTATAAATTCACATGCACCGAGACACGTTTTAGTGTGTAGATACATACGAATTTAGACAAATCCAAGTCACTTACTCCAAAACTAATGATAAAAACCGAGTATTTAGACATGTTTTGGAGTATTTTAGAACGGAGGGAGTATAATGATAAAAACGATGACAGTTGATTTACATCCGCTAAGGAAAGGGAGTATTAAAAACCAGTGAAAGTTGACTTTACATCTCTAATGCTAAGAAAAAGGAGCAATGTGCTAAAACTTATAAAAAGAAACTAACCCTTGATTTGGTGGGGCCCTAGTTTGAAAAGCTTACATTTATAGTTTGCTACATATATAAGAATATGGGAAGCATCTGACACTGAATTAGGTGAACCTATTTTAAAAAGCTTCGATTCAATGGTTAGCTTAGGAACGCAGTGATTCGAAAATGGTACTAATATAAACAAGGTAATTATCACTGCCTATAATTCAATCCCATCTTTCACATAATGTAAGGAGATCTCAAATAAATTACGCTAATTAAACATGAATTAAATAAGAAAGTGCTTTTTTTGGCCCATCGCCTAGTCGTAGAGTTTGCTTTTGGCCCCTTAAGAAAAAATCGTGGACATTTCGACCCTCATCTTGTCAAATCAGACATGTTCGTTCCTGAACCCAACTCGGCCGCTGAGTGGTCGAGAGCCGGCGTATATCTGCCACCAGCTTCTAGTCAAAATGCCCACCAGAGAAAGAGAGAGCAGCAGGAGATGGATGCCAACTTGGACTGCCACGTGTCAGCTCGGGTAAAAAACTACACAGGTCAGCTACAAAACCATTTTGGCTCTGGTCCACGTGTCTGGTTTGAGAAGACATGGAACGGAATGCCTACAATTTTTTCTTAAGGGCCCTAGTTAGAATGTTAGATATGTGGGATTACATGGGGGCCATCTCTCGTATCATGCACTACAGCACACTTCCCCATTATAGCATTATAGAGCTCAAAAATAGTGTCATGTTCTTTTTATCTAAAAAACTTAGTTGCACTGTCCAGTAAATGATTGTGATAAGCAATGAACTCTACTGTATTTCCTTGCAGCAGATATCTTTCAGTAATCTGTGCTCCAGGTAGTATCATTTTGGAGATCTTCTCCACATCGTTGTTTATGGTAATGTTGAGTACATTTCAAGTTAACTGCAATAAATTTTGAAAATGATAGGCAGTCAAAGGCACTGAAATAGGTAGAGGTAAAATTGTTGCTTTGATTTCTGCAAACAAATCTCCACCTCTTCCCCTTTGGTAATAGTAAAAAGTTTGGAAGTCAGATGCTAATATTTGTTGTACACAAAAAGCAAAGGACACTAAACATTCCTTTCTGAATTTTAAGTACTTGATAGACTAATTATCATGGCCTAGACCATATTGTTTTCGTTTTTCTTACACTGTTTCCTATCTTATTTTAGCGCCTGGCTATACAAGCATTTCTAAGAGGCTCGTCTGTCGTAGTTTCTGCACCTACAAGTAGCGGAAAGACACTAATTGCAGAAGCTGCAGCTGTTGCAACAGTTGCCAGGGGAAGGCGTCTCTTCTACACAACACCGTTGAAGGCCTTGTCAAATCAGAAGTTCCGTGATTTCCGGTAAAATGCTACTTTCATGATTCATGTCCTTCCTTTTGCAGGTTTGTGATAACACGTGAAATTTTATCGGGGACATGCCTAGATTTAGCATCTTCATGGCATCCTCATTCCCCCAACAGATGGGGAACCTTGCAAATCGCCTTCTTTTTCTTTATAAAGTTGAGGCATACAATAAATGACTACCTTAAACTCTACTCCCTGGATCCGGCGGCATAAGCTGCTCTTGCATGTTAGCTTATCTAGTTATTTTGCTATGTTGTAAAGTTATATCTTGCACACTATCAATTCAGGTGTAAGTTGAAACTCTAGAGAGTGGCAAGTCCACTAGTATCCACGTGATGGTTGTGGAGAACATTTATGACTGTTAGAAAATTCCATCAGCTGGGCTGTTGGAGTATTAGAGTACTGCAAGGCTGAGAGTGTTATATAATTTACCTAGATGGTCAGATTCTGAGTAGTAAATTTATTTTGACACATTGCCGTTGTATAATTATTTCAGGAATACCTTTGGTGATCATAATGTTGGTCTTCTTACAGGAGATTCTGCTATCAATAAAGATGCTCAGATCCTTATAATGACGACAGAGATTCTGCGTAATATGCTGTATCAAAGGTATTTATGCACGGATGACATATAATGTGATATAAGTGAGATGCTAAAAGTATTCACGATGTAGCATACTGTTACTAGTTTGACAGTTTGCTACTTCAACCACTGAAACAAATATTGCAGATCATTCTGTGACAAGAACAGTTAGAGTAGATCATAGTTTAACTTTACCTATATATGTGTTCAGTGTTTCCCAAGTTGTGCATGTAAGTTTGAGAATAACACGTTTTATTTTCTAGCTACTCATATCGCCTTTGAGGTAGTTTTTTGGGGTTGGGGCGGGGGAACGGGGAATGGGGAGATTAAGCTTTAATGGTAGTTAAACCAGCGCGCAATTGCAGCCTCTTGTCAGCAAGGCCATGGGCATGCTCCCCACCTGGAAATCCAGACTCATAAACAAGGCTGGAAGGCTCGCGCTAGTCAAGTCCGTGCTAATGGCCATCCTGATACATCAACTACTTGTCCTGGCGCCCACCAAAAAGATCATCAAATCCTTTCAGCGCATTGAGCGTGGATTCTTATGGGAGGGACGTGCTGAGGCGAATGGTGGCAGCTGCCATGTCAATTGGCAAGCTGTTTGCCGACCACTTTCCCATGGGGGCCTTGGCATCCAGGACATGGAAAAGGCTGGGCTAGCTTTGTGACTTCGATGGCTATGGTACAGCAGAACGGACACCTCTAGAGCCTGGAGTGGCCCCTAAACGTTCACCGCCCAGGAGGAGGCGTTATTCTTTACCTCCACTTACCTGGTTGTCGGCGATGGGCGTACGGGCAAATTTTGGACGGATCGCTGGCTTGACGGTCGTTGAGTGAAAGAAATTGCCCCTGAACTCTATAGCTGCATCCCCAAACGCCGACAGAACAAAACAATCGCTGAAGGCCTACAGGCAAACAATTGGGCAAGAGACATTCAGGGGGTGGTGGGCATCCCAGAGCTGGGACAGTACCTCACCCTCTGGCGTTGCCTGGCGCTTGTCAACCTAACTGATCAACCGGACCAGCTGATCTGGAGATGGAACACATCTGGTATTTACACGGCGAAATCCTGCTACCTAGCATTGTTCCAAGGGGCCACCACTTGCAGCGCTTGGAAACTGATCTGGCGAACATGGGCGCCGCCTTGCGTCAAGATCTTCCTCTGGCTCGCCAACAAGAATAGATGTTGGACAGCCGACAGATTGGAGAAGCGAGGCTTGCAGCACCACGACAAATGCGTCCTTTGCGACCAGGAGCCGGAAACCATGCATCATCTACTCCTAACCTGCCCCTTCTCGAGGCAAATCTGGTTAGAGGTGCTTGCCTGGCTCCAGATGCCTTGCAGGCCGCCTGATGGGGAGGCCTCGCTCAACCACTGGTGGCTAGCTGCAAAACGGATCACACCCAAACCCCTCCGCAAGGGCCTCGCCACTGCAACCCTGCTAACAGCATGGATGATCTGGAAACAACGCAACTCTGGGGTTTTTGATGGCGCCTCACCATCCATACCACAGCTCGTTGCGCGAATCCGTGAGGAAGCCGCCTTGTGGGTTAGAGCAGGGGCGACTGGTCTTGGTACCATCACCCATAGGACCTGGGATGTTCATTAATTAGCTAAGTTTTATTGTCTCTGTGAACCGCCTCCTCTGAGGCTTGTAAGAAACTCTTCTATGCAATGAAAAGAAGCGCAAAGTCTTTGTGTTTTCCCGAAAAGCTTTAATGGTAGTTAACTATTGATTGTAACTGATTTTGCTTGTCCTGTTTCTGAAAGAATCCTGACATCTTCTATTTGAATTGAAGTGTTGGTATGTCAGCATCCGAAGGTAGATTATTTGAAGTTGATGTCATTGTTTTGGATGAAGTTCATTACTTAAGTGATATATCACGTGGTACTGTTTGGGAAGAAACGGTATGCTACTTCATTACTCTCTTCCTGGTCTCCATGAGTTCATATTGGTCATTTGACTTACCTATTTTGACCACATCCTTAGGTGATATATTGTCCAAAGGAAGTCCAGCTTATATGCTTGTCTGCCACTGTTGCAAATCCTGATGAATTAGCTGGCTGGATAGGTCAGGTAACTGTAGCTTTCACATCTCAATTTGTATTGTATTTTAATTTTCTTTTGCAGTGATACACAACTAGTGGATTACCTGTGTTGCCATTGCTTTCAGTTTTGCAGTAGCATGATAGGTGTAAGAGTTTCTCCACTTCCTACTTTAAATGGATGTATTGGGTGATTAGCACCAGAAATACATGTACAGTTCATTCAAAGGAAAATCCATTCACAAGCAAACACGGTATATTTACGCGTTTACTGGGATCATCTGTGTGCTCATGCACGTGCAAATGCTGTGTCCATGATCTTCCTTTATTTTTGGTCTTGCAACGATGATTTTATGTTTGCGAACATCATTATTATGTCCGTCTCTTTGTAGATCCATGGAAAAACAGAGCTGGTGACATCGAACAAACGTCCTGTCCCACTAACTTGGCACTTCTCGAAGAAATTTACACTTCTACCCCTTCTTGATGAAAAGGGAAAGAAAATGAATAGGTAGTCACCTTTCTCGTTGGCAGTTTAATGTTTATTGATATGGTCTGATACTTGCCTTGTTTGGTCATTTGGGGATAACATAGCTGCACCTTTAGGCAGCTTAAATAGAAATAGGCATGCATTATGTATACTATGTTCAGCTGCTAAATAAGTGGGTTCATCTGAACCGAGTAGGGCCTACTTAGGTCTGCCTTGCCTACACCATTGCCTAGGTTCATCTGGGTTAATATTATTTGATTATCAAAATAATCCTAGAAATGTACTTACCTATCTGTCTACTTTCTATCATATATGCTTTATACGCTTTTCTGTAAAGGATAAAATGCCTGCAAACAAGAAAAACTAGTGTTTGCTTACCACTGTCCTGCATGTTGATTCTGACAAGGTTGCTTTGTTAGCCATGAAAAAAAAAGTATTATAGGAAGTATGAGAACTGAATGTTGCTCTGTTGGCTAGACCCGGGTGTGCTCCCAGCCCACCCACATCCGAGGCCTAGCCTCCGCAGTGTGCTCGTTTCTTCACTACTCCCTCCGTTCACTAATGTAAGACCTTTCAGATATTTCAAACTAGACTAGATACACTCTAAAATGAGTGAACCTACATACTAAAACATGTTCAAGTACATGTGTTTTAGAAAAAGGCTAAAATGTCTTACATTAGTGTACGGAGGGAGTATTAAAAATGCCACTGGTGCTAGAGGCCTACAGCATGTTGGTTGAGTTTTTTTGTTAGAAGTATCAAAGGCATAAATGAGTTCTTTAAATTCTTTTTTTTCTCGAACATGCACTTCCTTTTGTATTAGGAGAAAAATTCATGGTGTGGGAGTCTCAAATCGGCAGAATATATCGAAAGGAAAAGGAAAGAAAACAACCTAGACTATCAAAGGAAGAGCAGAGAAACGAAAAACAAGCTGTACTCCTAGCTAGCCCCCTAGGTTCTTCAGATTCTATTTGGTTGTGTACTTCGTATTCTTATTCATCCTTTATCAAAACTAGCTAAATATCCGTGCGCTGCTACGTGAAAAACCTTCCTTTTTTTATCCATGTTTCCAAAGTTCGCTGATTATTTCTTTCCTTCCTAAACAGAAAACGAATCAGAACACTTTTTTCTTGCAATCTAAGACAAAATTTTCTTTCATTCTTTCTTGCCTTCCTTTCTGTGGGGAGATGGGATGAGGGGGGAGCAGGGGTGCGATGAACGACTGGCATCAACTCCCCTCTAATAGTAAAGGTTGATAATGTTTGACATCCATACCAGCAACTGGTTATGCTTTTGTTTGGCTGGCATGTCAGGACCGCTGCTGGACGGCTGAGCGGCTTGCGAGACGGGGGCTTGCTCACCCCCCATGCTGCCCGCTGTGTGACCAGGCAGGTGAAACCATGACTCACCTCCTGATAGGTTGTCCCTTCTCCAAGGCAATCTGGCACGAGGTTCTGTCTTGGATTCGATCCACGGTCGCACCACCGGATGTGGAAGGGGACTTCGTGGACTGGTGGCTGCAGGCTTCGTCATCCACCCCTCGCGCTCTTCGCAAGGGGACGTCTTCGCTGATCATGCTGACGGTCTGGTGGATTTGGAAGCAGCGCAACGCGGTCGTTTTCGACAATGCGTCACCAAGCATTGGTACCCTTCTGGGTACAATTCGATTCGAGGCTCGTGATTGGGCTAATGCCGGCGCGGCTGCCCTCCGCGCCTTGCTGCCATCAGCCTAGTAGACCTAGTGGGTTGAGTTGTATGGGGTGTCGGCTCTCCTGAGCCTGTGTATATACTGTACAGAACTCTCTTTTCTATCAATGAATCGAAACGCAAAGCTTTTTGCGTTTTCGCGAAAAAAACAACAACTGGTTATGCTTTTGTGCTTTCTATGTCATTTCTTAAGAAACATTTTAGGATATCTCTTGTGCATTCTAATATTGCCTTCATGCACATTGTTTATGTTAGTACCTAAGCTAAGTCATCTATACCTTTTGTTCTGTTCTTACAGGAAATTGCGAATGTCTCAAGTCCAGAACATATCTTCTCCTAGAAGTGAATACTACTACGTGAAAGGAAAGAGGAAACTTAGAACAAACAAAAATGAGCAAGGTAGCAGAAGCCCGTTGGACATATCAAAACAAGTTCAATTGTCGAAGCACGAGGTCACCAATATGCGTCGTTCCCAGGCATTGACTTGAATCCCTTTTATGACTTCCATTTTCATATAATGGCTTAAACTGCTCCATGGCTTAAACATGCTATTTTTTATAAAAAAATTTAAGCTTTATTACCCCTAACCTCTGCTATGACTAATGGGTGTCATTTCTTGATTACCTTACTGTGCAGGTTCCACTAATACGTGACACTTTGTCACAGCTTTGGGAAAACGACATGCTTCCGGCTATTTGGTTTATCTTTAGTAGAAGAGGATGTGATGCAGCCGTTGAATATCTTGAGGATTGTAGACTTTTGCATGATTGTGAGGCTAGTGAAGTCGAACTGGAACTTAGGAGGTTCAGGATGCAATATCCTGATGCTATCCGGGAAAATGCTGTGAAAGGACTCTTGCGAGGAGTTGCTGCCCATCATGCTGGTTGCTTGCCACTGTGGAAGTTCTTTATTGAAGAACTGTTTCAGCGTGGCCTTGTTAAAGTAGTTTTTGCAACAGAAACCCTTGCTGCTGGGATCAATATGCCTGCTAGAACAGCCGTGATATCTTCTCTCAGCAAAAGAATTGATGCCGGACGCCAGCTCTTAACCCCAAATAACCTATTCCAGATGGCAGGTCGTGCTGGAAGGAGAGGGATCGACACAGTTGGGCATTCTGTTCTTGTTCAGTCTACTTATGAAGGGCCTGAAGAATGTTGTGACGTTATCTTTGCTGGACTTGAGCCACTCGTTTCACAATTTACCGCATCATACGGGATGGTTTTGAATCTCCTTGCGGTGTGTATCTTGCTGTAGCATATCTGCATATTTTCTTGTTTTCTCCCTGTCCTTATCTGATAGATTGGATTGTGTCGTCCAGGGCTCGAAAGTTACTCATAACCATAAAGAATCGGGTGATGTCAAGGCTAAACGTTCTGGAAGAACATTAGAAGAAGCTCGAAAGTTAGTGGAGCAAAGCTTTGGGAATTATGTAGGTAGCAATGTGATGGTTGCTGCCAAAGAAGAGCTTGAGAGAACACAGAAAGAAATACAGTATCTCTCTTCTGAAATTACAGATGAATTCATTGACCGGAAATGCAGGGAGGAATTATCAGAGGAGCACTATACTGAGATTTCTCTTCTACAAAACAAATTAAAGGTAATATTATTACTTGATTTGATTTTTCTATAGTAATTCAATAACATGGAAATCAGTCAAATGTATCTGATATGCTAAAACCCCGCCTTTTCTAGATAATAGATAATAATCCCGCTTAGAAGTTCTCTATTATTTGTGTCGACGTATTGATGACAAATAAGCATGATCTCCCTCGATTGTTTATTGGGTTGAGCCATTACCATGGTTCTTCGATAATTGTATATACTGCATGGAGCGCTTTATTTTACCCTACTTGATTGCATGTTTACAAAAAGAATTATTTGCCTTCACACACTACACAATTTTAGAGAACACTTTAAAATCAAGTCGATCTTTAATTATATACGTGTTCCCTCTTTGTTTTTAGCAGCCTCTGGTTTCAGTCTGGCTACGAACTCATTTTTTCAGGGCTCAGTTTAGGATTAGGTTGACATTCATAGATTTTGGTCTTTTGCCAGACCATTCATTTCATTGGAAACTGAGCTGTAGTTTCTGGTTTGTTTATATTGTAACTGAAACCAAAACGGCACACCAAAACCTTTTCTATCTTAATGCAAAAAATGTTCAGCCATCCTACGTGCTCTACCAAAAACCGCACCATGTGGGCACTTGAATTTACCTAATATATTCTAATATTGACATACAGTTTTGCCTATAGAAGTTAAAAGTTAAAACCTGAAATGACGCATCCACTATTAAAGCCCAATCGCTTTAAGACATTGACATTTCCAAGAATTCGAGTGAAAGTTTTTTACATAATTAAAGTTGTTTTTTAATAACCTGTTGATCAAAGTACTGCTCATCCTGTATTATTTATTAAACCTTATATGTTCTGCAAACTTGTTCCCCAGGAAGAGAAGAAGATAAGAAATGAACTGAAAAAGAGGATGGAACTAGAGAGAATGGCTGCATGGAAAACTCGGTTAGAAGAGTTTGAAAGTGGGCACCTTCCTTTCATTTGCTTGCAGTATAAAGATAAAGATTCAGTTCACCACACGATTCCTGCTGTTTTTATTGGAAGCCTCAGCTCGTTTGATGATCAAAAGATTGTGAGCATGGTGAGTGAATAAGTTATATAATCTTGCATGCAAGATGTAGAGGGAAAAGCTGCATGGTTTTATTTCTGGGATTGTTTACATCTCTTATTCATCTTGTCGAAGAACTTTAAGCATTAATTACTAGATATACATGAAAATATGAGGGCCTAAGCACAGCAGTGTCCATCCCGATGTTTGTCTGTCTGTAATTTTGTTGGGCATATGCCCTCAGATTTGAATTATGAAAGTTTTGTTCTGTATCTGTTGTTGTGATTTATGTTCTTCTCTCTTTGAGTTACATTTATGTCCTTCTCGTGTGTTCTTACCAAAATAATAATTGCAGCTAGAAGATGATTTTACTGCTCCAGGAAAGACGGAAGTTGATAGTGGGGAACAGCTTCATTACCCATCCTACTACGTTGCTTTGAGTTCAGATAATGCATGGTATCTATTCACAGAAAAATGGATAAAAACTGTTTACCAGACAGGTCTACCCGCTGTTCCTTCGGTGGAGGGTGGGCCTCTCCCTAGAGAAACACTGAAGCAGCTCCTTTTGCGTGAAGATATGATGTGGGATAAAATCGCAAAATCAGAGCATGGTTCTTTGTTGTGCATGGATGGATCCCTAGACACATGGTCATGGAGTCTTAATGTTCCTGTGCTTAATAGCCTCTCAGAAGATGATGAGGTTTGCACTTACTCCTTGACCTTCCTGATATTTTGTGCTAGGGTTATTTTAATTTACAGCTATCCGTTGGTATCTTTAAAAGATATCCATTTCTCAAGAGATTTACTGATGAAGTGTTCCTTTGTCCCATCTGTATCTTCTGATAGGTTACTCAACCATAGTGTTAACACCATAGGAGTAATATACCGTAGTACTGATGTTTGCAACATATGCACATGGACATGCTCATTTCATATAAAATCATGTAATATGCTTGCTCCATATGATATCATGTAGTAATATTTTCCAAATTGTGTCTGGTATGAAGTTACGGGTTATTACCTGCAACTTATAGCTCTGTTGACGTTTTAGCTAGTTTGCATTAAACTTTCTTTATTACTCTTCTCAGGTAGAACGATTCTCCCAGGAACATCAAACCGCTGTAGAATCTCACAAGAAACAGAGGAGGAAGGTTTCACAATTGAAGAAAACAATCAGAAGTACTAAGGGTTTTAGAGAATTTCAAAAGATCATTGACAGGAGAAACTTTACAAAAGAAAAGATTGAGCGTTTGGAAGCCAGGTCTCGTCGTTTGAATAGACGCATAATGCAAATTGAACCAACCGGTTGGAAAGAATTTTTGCAGGTAACTAGCTATGATTTTCTATGCTTGATAAATCTATCTAATTGCCATCAATTAATAGTTTCTTATCATTAATTTATAAATGGACGTTTACCAGATTAGCAAAGTCATACAAGAGGCTAGAGTGTTAGATATCAATACCCAGGTAATCTATCCTTTGGGTGAGACGGCAGCAGCCATACGAGGGGAAAACGAACTCTGGCTTGCTATGGTTCTTAGGAACAAGGTCCTTTTGGATCTGAAGCCATCTCAACTGGCAGCAGTCTGTGGAAGCTTAGTGTCAGAAGGGATCAAGCTTCGTCCTTGGAAAAATAGCAGGTACAAACTTCAACAACAACACTTGTTTCTCATGATTACAACTTGTCATTGGCTATTTCTCGTAAAGCCTTCTGTTACGTCGTGTTGATCCCTAGACAGCAGTCCCTATTCTTTATTGGTGCGGCCCAAATTTGTGAAACATGTACTGGCATGATATAAATCAATTGGACCATCAATCCCACGTGCTGTGCTAAATGAGGACCAGCATATTGGCTGTCTCAAATATGCTTTTTATTGGCGCAATTCATAATTAGTTCAGGAACTGAACTCTCCATATTGTCGATCAATCTGCTTCAACAATAAAATATGTCCATCCAATCAGTTGTCAGCATATACCTCAGTGGCCTATTGAATGACAGACAGCTACATGGGGTCAATGGACAGTACTGATCAGACTCAGAACAATGTAGTATAAAATACCAAGTACCAACTGGAAACATATGCTGATGCCAATAAGGTGCAACCAGTAGTATTTTCTGTTATCCCTACTTAAAGTGAGAACATCAGCTCGGTGTACACAATATACATCCTGATATTTTTTCTTAGGAACTGTGGTGATTGTTTGAATTTTGCAGTTATGTGTATGAACCATCTTCAGTTGTTATTGGTGTTATAAACTACTTAGAAGAGCAGAGAAATTCACTCCTTGATCTCCAGGAGAAACACGGTGTAAAGGTTTGGCACATGATCTTCCTATTTTTAATCAAGGTATCAATAGTTGGCCCAGTTACTATTCTCATCTGCATGTTTCTTGGCATACAGATACCCTGCGAAATAGATACCCAGTTTGCTGGAATGGTTGAAGCCTGGGCGTCAGGGTTGACTTGGAGGGAGATAATGATGGACTCTGCAATGGATGATGGAGATTTAGCCCGGCTGCTCAGACGAACGATGGATTTACTAGCTCAGGCATGTTATCAGGCGTTCCGATTCCACTTTTATGTTACTACGTACCATATTTTCTTGGATTTTTTTTGGTTCCTGAAGTTTGATGATAATATTTATTATGTTAATGCTGTTCTTTCTGGCAAAAAAGGTGCCGTTCTTTCTTGTTTTTTCTGTGTATAAACCCACAGTTGTTAAGGTTTTCCTTGTGTTTTGTATTACATTACATAATACTATTGAATTATTTTCCAGATTCCAAAATTGCCAGACATAGACCCGGTTCTCCAGAAGAATGCCCAAATTGCTTGCAGTGTCATGGATCGAGTACCACTAAGTGAGCTTGCTGGGTGAAAGCATGGAAACTGTAGGTACCACATTGGTCAATTGTTGTAGGTAGGCAATTCTTTGTTGTACCATGGTCAAATGGTTACCAATTAGCTGAAGTCTCATTTTGTAAGGAATTATTGATAATTGTACATCAAATTCAGTTTCTGAATAGAGAAGTACCTACTGCTGTCGACACATATGGATCATATATAAAGAACTGTATAAAAGAACAAAACACAGATATTTCATTATGTACAGTCTGCAGCTAACCTATACCTCCAAAAAAAAAATCAATTCAAACCAATGCAAGCAATCATCATGTACACCTTTTCATACATCCTATTCCTCATCACTACTCGAATCAGAGTCTGCATTGTCCTTCATAAAGTGTGCTGGCAAGTTTGGGAATCTTGGCATGACCCTCTTCCTTTTGCTCTCTGCCTCTTCCGGTGGTGGTTTCTGAGCCGGTGCTGCTGCAGCATCAGCTGCCCCCTTAATGGCAACATCAGCTGGACCCTTCCCGGCGGCTGCCGCAGCCACCGTCGTTGTTGGCTGTGATGATTGGAGTGGAGGTTTCTTTTGCTGTTGTAGTCTTCTCTTGATGTCCACACATGCCTGGTCCACCATCCCCAGGAAATCCCTCACTATGACGAACAGCTGGAGGGGATGCGCGTTCCTGTCCTTGGTAGCACCTGCATGGTAGTACTCCGTTGTCTTTTGAACAAGATCTAGCACTTTCTCCTGATCCCCACTTAGTGCTTTCAGCTCTTCTTCTGCGGTCTTGACAAACCCTCTCAACCCCCTCGAGAACCCATCGTCCCCGCAGGTCTCCAAGAGCTTCTTGATGCGTGCCAGTCGGCTGCCTAAGATTCCGCACTCATTGACAACCGTGTCGTAGTCCACAGTCGCAGCCTTCTTCACGTTGGCGAACTCACTGCTGAGACCTCCAACAATCGGTAATCCCAGGTTCAAGTAGTCGTTCTGCCTCTCCTCGCGTGATGGCCCCTGAATCGTGGAGCCTGTGCCACCGTCGGTGCTTGTCTTTGCGAGGCTGCCAGAGCGGCGAATAGTGTAGTTGCGGTTGATGGCAAGGCGTTTTCCCTCTGCACGCACAACCTCCTCAATGACAAAGTGGAGCAGTGTGGTGGCTCCATCAGTGCTCTTCACGTCATTGAGCTTGCGCAGTGCCGTAAGATTGAAGGCCTGCGCGTTCCCCCGTGCTGTGCCGGCGTTCATCCGGTTCCCTGCCTTGAGTACCGCCTCGAGCAGTTTGAAGAACAGTCCCTTTGTCCTCAGTTCCTGGCTTGCCATCTCTAAAGTTTGGAGCGATCGCTTGAGCTGAGCGAACTCAGAACCGTAGTTTACCTTGAATAGCAGCGCATCGACACGAGCAAACGGGTTGGGTACGTCGAGGAGGAGACGGAGAAGGAAGGCCTCTGCAGGGGCAAGCCTGTCGGCGTTTCCAGAGAATTTCAGAATGGTAGCTTCTTCCTCCTTGGAGATACTGAGCCGAGACAGCTTCTCGAGGACCTCCGTGGTGAGCTCGGTGTGGCCGTCACGGAGGGCATCGATGATCTCATCCCTCCCCACGGTAAGGGACTTGAGGATGATGGAGATGTTATGCGACTTGCGTGGATCGATCAGGAATATTTTCTCCTCCGAGTTTGCGCGTCCTAGGCTGCTCGAGGAGTCTTTGGAGTCTGCAGATTTCGTCTTCCGGTTAGCTGCCCCAGCACCGAACAGGGCCTCAATAGTGCCTTCATCCAAGCTGCAAACACACCAGAATAATGCCGTTAGATTTTTTTTTGGATTGATTGCATAAAGGGCCGAAACACTAGTTCATATCAATGTCAATCATGTAAAATCACAAAAGCAATGTTGCACTGAGTGGTATCCAATCAGCCACTCACGCCCATGTTTTCTGGATATGATTCTCCGATCATTGGGACTTTGGAGGGATACGGTGGCAAGACGTCCAGCTCAAGCTGAATAGGGTGTCAAATGGGATCCCACCAAAGTCCCACCTTTAGTTTATTTTGAGATTTCTAATGTAAAATTTTAACAAAATTTTGCACTACAAAATTCAAAATGAACTAGAAGAAGGATCTAGATGGGATCGCACTTGACACCTTAAAGCTGACAGAGAAAATTGGGTGCTATCTTGACTGAGTTCAAGGTCTTCACAAATCCCCCATCATTGCTTTCCTACTAGGGCTAAAATATCCCCGTCCCCATCTAGAACAAACAATGGCACTAATCGATATACTAGTATATGGTTGATTTGTTCTGTCAAGGTGAGCAAATGTGAACTTCCTGCCCGTTCAACGAAAAGCATGCGTCGCCAACTCGTATACCTGTTCCCGTGTACTCGTTCTACGAAACTCCCTAGGCTGGTGTAAGCCAGGACGACGCAGATTAAGATAACACCAAAGGTACCCATCTGTCCTTGTCTGTCGTAGCTTAACAACAGGTCCAGGATCCAGAGATGACATACGCGCACAAAAAGGCAACCAGGATTTGGGCATCCTTTTCAAGGAAAAAGCGGCGTGCTGGATCTTGATCCCGTCGAAGAATCCACCACTGCCCATGGCTGCCATGCCAGCAAAGGGACCTTTCCAGTTTACACTGCATCTTTGTACATTCTCCGGTTTCTACAGGACTACAGCTAGCGGATTCTCTGAATCAGTCCTGTAGAATGCAAGCTAGATCCAAGCTGCACTCACTGCCCGTACTCTAGCTAGCCCTACATATCACCATTACTAGTAGTACTCTGTTCCTACCAGCGAAATCTAAATGCAGTACTGTATGCACCGAGAGAATTAAACATCTATGGCTACGGCAATAGTAGTACTAATGCCAGGTAGTACGATCAGCTGAAATGAAAAGCGTGGTTTAATTCAGGAGATGCTTACTTGAATGAGCCGGCGGTGAGCTTGTCCCAGACCATGGAATGGTCGGTGGCCGCCACATTGACCTTGTCCCAGTGCAGCGGCTTCAGCTTCGCCTGCTGGTCCTCTGCGCTGGATGAAAAACCTGGCGCCGCCGGTGGCCTCGAGGAGGACGCCCAGGCCGGCGGCGGAGGCGGGCCTCCCTTCTTTCCACCAGGCGGTGGCGGCGGGCCTGGCGGTGGCGGGCCTCCCTTCTTTCCTCCTGGCGGCGGCGGTGGAGGTGGGCCTCTGGGTGCTGGTGGCGGCGGTGGGCCCTTGGGAGGCGGCGGCGGGGGTGGCGACGTCGAGGCCGTTGGTGGTGGCGGCGGCGGCGGTGTGCTTGCTCTTCCCGGCGGGGCAGGGGCTGGCGGTGGGGACGGGCGGGGGACAGAGCTGACGGCCATCGCCGCCGGTGCCGGGCGCGCGTACGCGTCGGCGGCAGCGACGGAGAAGGACGAGCTGGAAGTGGCGCTGGGGCTGGGCCCGCGCGGCGACTCGTCGAACACGACGGACGCGGAGTCGAGGGATCCCCTGGGTATGAGCGGCTCCTGATCTACCTTGCCCTTCCTGGGCCGTGGCGGGGACGGTGCTGAGAACCCATGCGCGCCGCCCTCCGTCCTCCTCTCGGCGCGGTTCTGCTGGCGCGACGACGGCGGCTGCGGCGGGCGGCCGCCCCCCGCGGGCTTTCTCGGCCCGGCGCGCTCCTTCTCGAACTCCCGCCAGTATATCGCGTCGAGGCCGTTCTCGTCCACCATGTCGCCGCGCGGCGGCTGCTTGGGCGCCCGCTCCGGCAGCTTGCCCGCTAAGGCGCCGCCATCCTGCCGCCCGTTCGAGTACCCGTTCCGGGACCCGGCGGCGCCCGCAGCGTGCGCGAGGTCCTTCTTCTTGCCGTGCCTGAGGAAGAGGAAGAAGGCGAGTCCGGAGAGCGCGAAGCTGCTGAGCGCCGTGCTCACCACGGCCACGGCGATATCGCTGCGCTTCGTGGATGAGGAGGAGGAGGCGGCGGACTGCGGAGGCGAGCCCGTGGGAGGCGGAGACGGGGACACGGTCGGCGGCGGAGACGGGACGGGGATGGCGGGGCTGGTGGTGGGGGGGAAGCGGGTCGGGATGTTGCGCGGCGACTGCGCGGCGGCGAGGGGGCAGAGGACGGCGGCTGCGACGAGGAGGAGGACGGCGGGGAGGAGAGGGGAGGGGGCCATCGCCGTGGCCAGGGTGGAGAGGATGGAAATGCGACGGAGGCGAGGCGGGGATTGACTTTAGTGGAACGGACGCGCTGCTGTGTTGGTGTTGCTGCCGTGCCGGCGGCTACGTTATTGATGTTGGGACCTGGTGGTGCGGCGCGCATTGACTTGTTCCGGCGTGGTTGGGTTGGGTCTTGGGTTGTTTACTGGGTCCGCTCGAACGGCACGATGGTTTGGGTCCGTGGGGAAGAGAAAGAGAAGACGCGTTGCGTTGCGTTGCGTTGCGTTGTGCGCGGAGACGGAAACCGCGCGGGTGCCGCGTGCGCGTGCTTCGTTGCATGCGCGCTGCTGCAGCTTCAACGGACGCGGAGCTGACCCCACAAGTCCACCAGGCGCGAACCAAAACCCCTCTCCTGAATTGCGGCAGCGCACTGGTACCAAGGAGAAACTTGGTGCTGTCTTTTTTTCATGTTCTGTTGCGAACAGCTTGGTGCTGTTGTGCAGGTGGACGTACTGCGTGAGTGGTGGGGGGTCGGTTCGGAGCGCACTTGCCGGATGGACGGCGAGCACGCGCTCGGCTGCGATCAGGAAATTTTTGTCTGGCAGCGATAAGACACGGCAATGAGCTGGTGGCAGATCGCCGCCCAAAAACGCCGGGACGCCGCCAAACGTCCAAAATCTACTCCTATCTGCCGGGCGGAGGCCGGCCGGCGAGACGTTTTGAAACGGAGAGTGCAGAGCCCAACGTTAACCCCGTGAACATAATTACTGAACGAGGTTTAGGAGAGTCACGCCGGAAGGTTGCTTCGCTTCGCTGTATTCTCGCTCGCGTCGCCGATATGTGTGTGACTACGGTCTGGCATGGCGTCACAGCCTGTGGTGGATCGATCTCTGCATAATCAGTATGCACATAGTTGAAACGAGTCTAGAAACTAAGAAAGCAACGTACTCCCTTCGTTAATAAAATTTGACTAACTTTATAGAAAAATATAAAAATAATTATGATACTAAATTGATACCACTAGATATGTTTTCAAATCTAGTTTTATAATATATAAATTAGATGTAATATATATTGCTATATTTATCTATAAAGTTGATCAAATTTGAGAAAGTTTGACTTAAACAAAAGCTAGAAGTACACTTGTTTGTGGACGGATGGAGTATACGTGAAGTGAACTATTTTTCCAGCCGATAGATCGCATCTAGCTCCCTTTAACCGCCGGCTCCACTATAGTTGGTTCCTGGGCCATCCACCGGCTGTTCAGGCGGCTGGAGTTTCATCTTCCCGAGCCATCTTATCTTGGAAGTAACACAGTTAGTTATTATAAGACTCTCTTTTATCATTTAATGGCATGTTAAATTGTCTAATTGGCATTGTATGTAGATGCATGTTACTACCTACTACCTCCGTTCCTTAGAGTAAGACCTATAAATTTAGTCAAAAGTCAAAGAGTGCAAACTTTGACCAAGTTTATAAGAAAAACTATCAATAACTATGATAATTGATAGCTACATTATGAAAATATATTTCATAATGTATTTAGTAAGATTGATTTGACCCTATAGAGGTTTGTAGTTTTTTCTAAAAATTTAGTCAAACTTTGCAATGTTTGACTTTTGACTAAATTTATAGGCCTTATTCTAAGAAACAGAGGGAGTATGTTACTTCCACTATGACTAGCCTGAAAGACCATAAAAATTAGGACTTTTTTATTTCATTATTTAGATGTCCGGCTTTCTTTTCTAAGATATCAAACTAGTATTCCATTAAAGGTTCAAACATTTACCGTTCAACAACCAGGCATCCCTCGGGCCTCACCATTCAATGATCTTCTTTTAATTTCTTGAAGAACAAAGGCCTGCAAAGAATCAAAGATGGGCACGATTGCAATTTCTTCTGTTTTAATTTGACTTACAAGAAACAACAATTTTGCACGCCTTATATCAATAAAAAAGGCGATGCCCCCTGTCTCTTTCAAGAAAGAATAGGTACAATTCTTGCTAAACAACATGAAACTCTTTTTATGTTTTATTCCATTTAAAACCTCAAGTTTGACATGCAATGGGTTGTCCTACATAAAAGAACACTATACTGGTTGAACTAATTCAGGTGTCATTCCTTTTCCGGTAAACTTGCCTGATTTCCTATATAGAAATAACATAGATACACATGTCAAATATACTTTGTCCGGATCTAATGTTCACTAATAAAATCGTAGCAATGAAAGAATTAAAGCTTGCGGAATTACTCTTTTTACAGGATAGCCCAGGAAGGGGCTGGAAGCCTTCATTAAAACTAGAGGATGGAGATAAAGATTTTCGCAAAGAACCCTAAAAACGGGTTTAAGCGCTTTACAAAAAGAACCCTACAAAAATACATAATAAAATAATCGGGTCCTCCTTACAACTCATCTCTGCAACTGTTGGGTCTCTATGGAGGTTGAAGGATCGCCGGACTTCGCCGGCAAGCTTGAAGGCCTCGATTTGGCTTGGATAATCGGCTGATAAACTGCCTTCGACTTGGAACAGCAGGAAATATTGGCTTCACTACTCCAAAGATGCCCTTCGCTGCTGCAGCTTAGTGAGCCTTCCCAACGAGGCGCAACCACTGCGCCCAGGAGAAGGATACACACCAAGCAACAACAACAACGATCACCTAGGATTCGTCGACGCCGCGCGAAGAAACCGAGCTCTCTCCTAAGAGCTCCTGCCAGAGATGAGGAGAAGAAGCCGTAGAATATGCCGCAACGACGAACCCAAGAAACAGGCTTATTGGACAAGCAGCGGCCGAAGATCGCCAACGAGGAACTCCCCCACGGAGCCCAAAAAGTCGGCGAGGACGACCACTCCCTGCACCACCGCTAGGGTAGCTGCAACGGAGCCACACCTTTGACAAAAAGTTGCGAAGACCGAAGCAATCCGAAACAGCAGCATCACATCGTCTCTCCTCGCCACCACGGCCGGCCAGGGTAAGTTGCGAAACGACACATCTCGACTTCAAACGGATCTAGCACAAATGCCATCTAGAGGAGGGCAAAGAGGAAACAACCGCCATCATCTCCTCCCCCCTCCCCTTGCCGCCATGGCCGGCCGGGGGAAGACGAATAGACCACCGCATCACGCCGCCGCACCTCATCCCCTGCCGCCACGGCCAGCCGGGTGAGACAAGGCAGCCTCCGCCGTCCTCATCGGAAGAAGGTGCTCCACGGGCCTTTTATTCATGGAGTCGCCGGCGCCGACCTCCATCCATAGCTCCGGCCACCGGAGCAACACCAGGAGAGGCAGGGCCGCCAGCCATGAGCAGATCTCGACCCAGAGATCATGCCCGCGCGAACTCCCAGCAAGACGCCAAGCCATGGCGGAAATCCGCCAAAACCAAAACCAACTACACCTACTACTACCTCTGGCACCTCCCCAAACCCAACCTCAGCCGGCTAATCCGGCGGGGAGGGCGGCGAAGAGGCCCGTGGCGGTTGACTCTCAACGGAGGGAGGAGGAAGGAGGTTGGGAGAGGATAAGGTTCCTGAGAGGGGTAGTTATTCAACGAATGGAGGTGCTCTCAGAATTGCTCATTGGCACTTGGCAAGTAGTCGTCGCTAAAATAAATACATGTCTGGCATCTCTGGTGATGCTTGTCCGATGGTTGCACTATATCGTCGGATGTTGTTGATGGATGGTAGGCTTGTATCGTCGGACAAGTGTTGGACGTAAAATCAGCGTATGTGTAGCAGCTCTCAAAATAGTTGAAATAATAATAAATTGTACGGAGTAGTACTATGCATTTTCATAGTATTTATTCTTTCTTGCCAAAACTCCAGAGTATTTTTACGGCCATATAAATGCACATTATGGGAATGTTGCCTGTTCTCCAGATACTAGTGACAGAATACCTAACCTGCCACCATGTGACCAAGACCCACCAAGACCTGTGCACTCAAACAACAACTTTATTATGCTACAACTATTCATTCCATAAACGGTACTGGTTGGAATGCCCTTTAACACAGTAAAATGCAAATTATTTGGTCCATACCTACCATCCTCCCCGACGCCGGCGCTGCACTTTGCCTTGCCTTTTGTTGACATGAACAAAGAAGAAGTGGAGCAAAAGCCCATGTGATGCAAAGAGACCGTTTCTTCAATGCGTCAGCCAACGAGCGACTTTTGTTTTCCCTAAAAAAAACAAGGGGCTTTTGTTCCTGTCAATTTATCGATGTTTAATTTATTTTCTGTTAGGTCATTATGTGACCAGGTCAATTAGTGGGTGACTGTTGGTCTAGTCTTTGAATGCTTAGGATGTGTCTTTACACTAGCTTTTTTTAAAATATTTTTTCACTATAGTTGATTATGATAATTTTTTCTGTTTGATTTTTTGTTTTGTATCCACCACGTACCGCGACATTGATTCAGACGCAACTAAGGCAACGATTCAGAGGCGGAAGGCTGACCGGTGGCAGCCTGCGGCATCAATGGCGACGAGACGGCACGCTGATCACCGGACGCAGGTATTGATTGTGAAGGAGCAGGAAGCTTCGCGCGTTCGCGGGTGTAGGGGCTATTTAACCCTGCGCCCGTCGGTGCTGCACTCCTCACTCTTGCCATCGCAACCCTAGCAGCCGCTGCCAACGCCAACGTCAACGATGAAGACGCCGTCCTGACTGAAAAGGAGCAAGAACGACCATGAGGCGTTTGGCTCTAGCAGCCAGTGCTCCCGACTGTCGGCCTTCCTCTGCGGCACATCCTTGCCGCCTCCGCCGCGGCCAGAGGAGTTTCGGAGCCGCCCTGTGGGGGACTACCCGCCACAGCAGGAGTGCCGTAACCGGCGGTACTTCCGTGTCACGGAGTGCGAGCGCTTGTGGAGGGAGGGCCGGGGCATCAAGCACACGGATGTCTCCCTCCACACCGTCTGGCACCTCAACCGGGACCGTGTCCTGGTGTCGCCCGTGCCCAAGCCAGGCAAAGGGCTGTAGGAGGAGATCCGCTGCCGGATCTCCAACCTCCTGCGGTCCCAACGGTGGGAGAGGGGCTACTACAACGAGGACTACTGGGTGAAGTTCCTCGAGTGGGAGCACAAGGCGCGGAGCGCCACCACCATCCGCCGCGACCTGCAGCCGGGGGAGGTCTACCACGTCCCCGATATCGACACGGACGATGAGGGCGCCTTCAACCACTCCGACGCCGACCTCGACATTGACGACGGGAACAATGAGGAGGACGATGACATCGTCATCAAGTAGGATGCGATGGACGACATCATCACGACCCTACCCCGGAGTACCGCGACGTCCTGGCGCGGGGCTACAACGAGGACGGATTCACTGCGTAGTCCATTGCGGCCAGCGCGCGGGACGAAGACGCCATGTGGGGCGGCCTCCAAGAGGCCGTCCAGCTCACTGGCATGATGGCGCAGGCAAACGCCTAGCTACCTCCACCACCGCCGCTGCCGGGATGGGCGCCAGCGATCGCTACAGAGGTGGGGATGGAGCTGGCGCACCTCCAACATGGTTTGGTGTCGTGGCCTAGGCAGGTGATCAATCCACCGACGCTCGCGCTTGCTCTGACCCTGCCATCGCCCAACCTCTGGACACTGCCGGAGTACATCGACCTTGACTCGTAGATGGACGAGGCAGCGCCAACGCCCGAAGTTCGGTATCTAGGGTTAGGGCTAGTTTAAGTTTCGTTTTTTTAGATCAAAAGGGATTTTCATTCCCCTGTTCCTTTCCATAGAAAATAAACATACCAAGTTCACCTAAAACCAGTTCAGGACAGGTAGCAAAATAACGAAAGTTAACAAATTACAGTTCCAGGACGAAAGCCCAAAAAGGGCGGAAAGCCACCACATTAAGACTAGAGAGAAAACCAAGGAAGGAAGACAAAAGTAGCTGCGCCACCATCGCATCAGGTCACCACGTGAATGGAATCATCCTCACCACGGTGGAGCTACAGGTATTCTAGTGACGTACTTCCACCATGTGATTCCCTTGTAGCAGTGGTCTTCCAAGAGGAGATCCAAACCAAGTCTGAACAGATCATGAAGTCAGCCTCAGTGGTCTTTTGAGCTTTCGCAGGAGACGATCCGCGAATTGGGAAGTTAGCCCTCCTTTGAGTTCTTTGAAGGGAACTTTCCAATTTCTTAGATAGGAAAACACCAGATGCCAAACCTGTTTCATATTAATCCAGGTAGCTTTGTTAAAAACTAATTTGTTTCTAGAGTTCCATAAACCCCAGAGAACAGCGGGAGAAACTACATTGAAGTGCAAGAATTTTTTTATTGCACAACCACTTACTAGCAATAGATTCAAAATCAGAAATAGGGTTATTAAAAACCTTTAAAACCTCAGCCTAGAGAAGCTTAGCAATAATACAATCAAACATCAAATGATGGAAATATTCTAACTCTTTATAGAACTCGCACTCTAAAGGTTTTGGAATAACTCTAGCTCTAAGATTATCCCTAGTCATGATTTTATTCTGAGAAAACAGCCAAAGAAAGATCTGTATTCTAGGTGGAATTTTCAAACTCCAAACTACAGGCAAAAACACATGTTCCACACCCCTAAAATTAATAATGGAATACATGGAACTAGAGGAATAAACACCCTTAGAATCATGTTGCGAGATAAGCTGGTCCTCTTGATCACTAAGAGAAATACTACTAGCAATAGCTAACAGTTCTTTCCACTGAACCATCAAACTAGCAGTAAAAGTTCTCCTAAAATTCCCCCTAACCTGAACTCCATCCCAAATGTCAGCAATAGAACTGGTCTGCTAGTTAGAAATGAAGTAAATATTCCATAATTTTATAGCTAAAGGAGAATTACCAAACCAGATATCCTTCGGTAATTTTATATGTCTACCATTCCCCACTTTCCACCTATATCCTATTTTAACTGCCTTTGTTGCCCACATCACTCCTTTCTAGAAGGTGGAAGGATGAATGCCATGGAAGGAAAGGATACTAGGGTTTTTAGTTTCATATTTAGCATATATTACCTTTCTCTAGAGAGCTCCTTCTCCCTGGATGTATCTCTTAATCTTGGAACCAATCAACAGATATTCAAACCCTATATGTTTGGAATACCTAAACCACCATACTCTTTTTTCATGCAAATGTAAGGCCAATTAGCTAGATGAATCTTATGATTCCCCTCCTCATCATTCCACATAAAATTGGCCATATGAGAATTAAGTAAATGCAAGGCCCATTTAGGGAATTTAAAGAAAGAGAGTAAATAAACATGTATACTAGATAGGACAGATTGAATAAGTGTCCTTTAGCAGCCAAGGAGAGAACTTTACCTCTACACCCATCAATCCTAGCAAGTAAATTTTTAAACAAAGGTTATAGCTTCTCTACTAAGTCTATCAAAATGCAGAGGGATCCCTGTTGGAATTATGCCCTAGAGGCAATAATAAATATGTTATTATTATAATTCTTGTTCATGATAAAGTTTATATTCCATGCTAGAATTGTATTAAGCGGAAACTTTGATACTTGTGTGGTTTATGAACAACACTGTGTCCCTAGTACGCCTCTATGGACTAGCTCATTGATTAATGATGGTTAAGGTTTCCTAACCATAGACATGAGTTGTCGATTAATAATGAGATCATGTCATTAGGAGAATGATATGATGGACATACCCAAATTAAGCAGAGAAATTAGATCGTGTCATCGTGTTCATCTTTGCGAAGCTTTTTTCTATGTCAAGTATTGTATTCCTTAGACCATGAGATAATACAACTCCCTGGTATCGGAAGAAAGCTTTGAGGTCATCAAACGTCATCCTATGTGAGGGTGATCATAAAGGTGTCTCTCAAGTGATCGGAAAGTACCTGTTGGGTTGTATGTATCGAGATGGGATTTGTCCCTCCTAAGTCGGAGAGATATACTTCGGGCCACTCGGTAATCGATATCAACACCGCTTGCAAGCACGTGGTTAAGGAGTTAATCACAAAGTGATATCGGATTACGGAACGAGTAAAGTACTTGCTGTGAACGATATTGAACTAGGTATGTCGATACCAACGATCGAATCTCGGGCAAGTAAAATATCGCGTGACGAAGGGAATACATATATGGGATTAATTGAATCCTGGCATCGTGGTTCATCCGATATGATCATCGATGAATGTGTGGGAGTCAATATGGGTTTCCAGATCCCGCTGTTGATTATTGATAGAAGATCATGTCTGCATATTCTCGAACCCGTAGGGTCACACACTTAACATGCATCGACGCTAGGATAGAATGGATGATTGGTTTATGAGTTTTTGTTCTGAGTCTCGTATGAGATCCAGGACATCACGAGAGGTTCCGGAATGGTCCGGAGAATAAGATTCATATAAAGGAAAGCAGTTTTTTGGATTTCAGAATCGTTTCGGAGTTTATCGGTATTGTACCGGAAGGTTCTAGAAGGTTCCGGAGTGGGACCAACGTGGGCCTAAGGGGAAGTGCCCTGGCCACTTTGGGCCAGGGGCACAAGGCCCCAAGGCCCAGCCGGCCAGCCCTAGGGGAAACCCTAGGGGAGCCTTCTAGAAGGAAGGGGGAAGACTTGCCCCCCACTCCACCCTTGGGGCCGCCGCCCTAGGGTTTGGAGGAGGGGCCAAAGGGGGCCGGCCAACCCTCTATATAAGGAGGGCAGGGGCGCAGCCTCCCCCTACTCCTCCAACCCTAGCCGCCAACTGCTGCCCCTCCTCTCTCTCTCTCTCTCTCTCTCTCTCTCTCTCTCTCTCTCTCTCTCTCTCTCTCTCTCTCTCTCTCTCTCTCTCTCCCGACTGCGCGTAGGCGAAGCCCTGCCGCAGAAACTCTCCACCATAAGCACCACGCCGTCGTGCTGCAGATCCAATCTTTCTCTCCACCATACTTGCTGGACCAAGGAAGGAGGAGACGTCGCTGCACCGTACGTGTGCATCTCTCGGAGGCGCCGCCACTTGCGGCGTAGGATCAGATCAGATCGCGAGGAGGAGACGGCGAGTACGACTACATCAACCACGTTCTGTTGAACGTTTCTGCTGTGCGATTTCTTCAAGGGTATGAAGATCTCATCAATCTCTCTCATTTGATTACATCTCCTAGATTAGATCTTGGCTTTCTTGTTCGCATCCGTAGGAAAATTTTGATTTACTATGCTGCGAATACCATCAGTGGTATCAGAGCTAGATCTATGCGTAGATGTGTTTCACGAGTAGAACGCAACATGCTTGTTGCGGGCGTTTATGTTTTCTGTTGCAAACCTCCTGTTGTGTATTTTTTATGGCGCGACATAGTGAGATCGAAGCGGTCCAGGCCAACTTTACGTGACCTTGTTCGCGAGAGCGGCTCCGCACTTGAAGTGTGGCTTGTTCCACACATACGGCTGGTGGATGCCAGTTTCTCTCACTATAGTAGTCATGGGATTTACAACGGATGTTGGCAACCATAATATCACCGTTGTGGCTTTCCATAGGTAAGAATCGTTCTTAGCTTGTTACTCCCATAAGCCACGTAAAACATGCAACAACAAAGTAGAGGCGTCTAACTTGTTCTTGCAAGGAGTGTTTTGTGATATGGTATGGCCCAAGACATGATGAATGAATTGAGATGTATGCAATGATCATGTTTTGTAATATTTCACGACTTGCATGTCGATGAGTTCACAACCGGCAGGAGCCGTATGGTTGTCTTTATAATTGTATCTTACCTGTGTGTCAACTTCTTATACGCCATGTAATAGCTTTACTTTATCGCTAAGTAGTTAGCAATAGTTGTAGTTGCTATTCATGGTGGAGGCAATCATGGTGGAGTGATGGAGATCATGCTGGCGCGCACAAGATGGAGATCATTGCGCGGAGATTGGCTATACCATGTCACATAAAATTATATGCATGTGATGTTTATCCTTTTATGTATCTTATTATGCTTAGATCGCTACGGTAGCATTATAAGATGATTTCTCACTTAAATATAAAGATAAAATTGTGTTCTCCCCATGTATGCACCGTTGCGAAAGTTCGTCGTGTCCAAGCACCTCGTGATGATCGGGTGCTATAAACTCTACGTTCACATACAACGGGTGCAAGCCAGTTTTGCACACGTGGAAATACTTGGGTTTGACTTGACGAGCCTAGCATGTACAGACATGTCCTCGGAACACACGAACCGAAAGGTTAAACATGATTCATATGAATAATATGATCGACACTTTGTTGTCCACCATTGAAACCACATCTCTTCTCGTGAAGATCGGATTAGGTGTGGTGAATTTGGATCGTGTTCACTAAACAACTTGAGGGATGTTGAATTTAGTGGGAGTTCATCTAGTAATTTGATTAAGTTGAACTAGTTATCATGAACATAGTCTAAATTGTATTTGCAAATTTTGTAGATCAAATGGCTAAGTCCAACTTCAACTTCAACGTTTTGCTGAGAAAGAAAAGCTTAAGAACAATGGGTCTAACTTCACCAACTGGTTCCGCAATCTGAGAATCATTCTCGCTGGCGGACAAAAGGACTATGTACTTGAGAAAGCGCTAGGTGACGCCCCTGCTATTGATGCGTCGGCTGATGAAAAAGCTATTTATCAGTCACGCAAAGATGATTATGGAGTGATTAAGAGTACCATGTTGTTTGCTATGGAACCGAAACTTCAAAATTGTTTTGAGGAGTTCGCCGGGCCCTTTGAGATACTTGAGGAACTGAAAACCATGTTTCAGACTCAGGCCCGTTCTGAGAGATATGAGATCTCTGAGAAGTTCTTTAACTGCAAGATGGAGGAAGGGAGTTCCGTTAGTGAGCACTCCATTAAGATGTCGGGCTACACTCAACGTCTTGAGCAACTGGACTGCAAGATTCCAGAAGAGCTCAAGATTGACAGAGTTCTGCAATCACTCCCTCCTAGCTACAAAGGTTTTGTAGTTACTCACAATCAAATTGTTTCCACTGATACGATCACTGAGCTCTTCGCTAAGCTGAAAGCTGCGGGGTGGATATCAAGAAAGATAATCATGTGTTGATGGTCAACAAGACCACTAGCTTTAAGAAATCTAAGGGTGCAAAGAAATCCTTCAAGAAAGGCAGAGGCAAGCACGTTGCCCCTGCTGAGAAGAATCTCAAGTCTGGACCTAAGCCGGACACTGAGTGCTTCTATTGCAAGGACAAGGGTCACAGGAAGTGCAACTGTCCGAAGTACTTAGCGGACAAGAAGGCTGGCACCATTAAAGGTATATTTGATATACATTTTATTGATGTTTACCTTACTAGCGCTCGTTGTAGTTCCTGGGTATATGATACTGGTTCAGTTGCTAATATTTGTAACTCGAAACAGGAGCTACGGAATAGACGGCGGCTAGCAAGGGATGAGGTGACGATGCGCGTTGGCAATGGATCAAAAGTTGATGTGATAGCCGTCGGCACGCTATCCTTAGTTTTACCTTCGGGATTAGTTTTAAACCTTAATAAGTGTTATTATGTGCCTGCGTTGAGCATGGACATTATATCTAGATCGTGTTTATTGCAAGACGGTTATTTATTTAAATCAGAGAATAATGGTTGTTCCATTTATATGAATAACATATTTTATGGTCATGCACCTGTTGTGAATGGTTTATTTCTTCTGAATCTCGAAAGCAATGAAACGCACATCCATAACATTGAGGCTAAGAGATGCAAAGTAGATAGTGATAATCCAACTTATTTGTGGCACTGCCGTCTAGGTCATATTGGTGTAAAACGCATGAAGAAACTCCATTCTGATGGACTTTTGGAGTCTCTTGATTTTGAATCATTTGACACGTGTGAGCCGTGCCTCATGGGAAAGATGATCAAAACCCCGTTCTCCGGAATAATGGAGCGAGCAACGGACTTATTGGAAATCATACATACCGATGTATGCGTACCAATGAGTGTTTCGACGCGCGGTGGATATCGCTATTTTCTCACTTTTACTGATGACTTAAGTAGATATGGGTATATCTATTTAATGAAACATAAATCTGAAACATTTGAAAAGTTCAAAGAATTTCAGAACAAAGTGGAAAACCATCGTAACAGGAAAATTAAATTTCTACGATCCGATCGTGGAGGTGAATATTTGAGTTATGATTTTCTCACGCATCTTAAAGCAAGCGGAATCGTTTCACAACTCACTCCACCCGTAACACCACAGCGCAATGGTGTGTCTGAACGCCGGAATCGAACTCTATTAGATATGGTACGATCAATGATGTCTCTTATAGATTTGCCGTTATCATTTTGGGGTTATGCATTAGAAACCGCTGCATTCACTTTAAATAGGGCACCATCTAAATCCGTTGAGACGACACCGTATGAACTATGGTTTGGTGCTAAACCTAAGTTGTCGTTTCTTAAAGTTTGGGGATGCGAAGCTTACGTCAAGAAGTTGATGTCGGACAAGCTCGAACCCAAAGCGGAGAAATGCGTCTTCATAGGATACCCTAAGGAAACGATTGGGTATACCTTCTACCACAGATCCGAAGGCAAAGTGTTTGTTGCAAAGAACGGATCCTTTCTTGAGAAGGAGTTTCTCTTTAAAGAAGTGAGTGGGAGGAAGGTAGAGCTAGACGAGTTTATTGAACCTTCTCTCGAGTTGGAGAGTAGCGCAACACCTGAAATTGTTCCAGTGCTGTCTGCACCAACAAGAGAGGAAACTAATGACGAGGATCATGAAACTTCGAACGATGCTACTACTGAACTTCGCAGGTCGACAAGGTCACGTGCCACTCCTGAATGGTATGGCAACCCTGTCTCAACCGTCTTGTTGTTAGACAACAGTGAACCTGCGAATTATGAGGAAGCAATGATGAGCCCAGACTCTGAGAAATGGCTAGAGGCCATGAAACCCGAATTGGGATCCATAATCGAAAACCAAGTATGGACTTTGGTGGACCCTCCTAGCGACCGTAAGGCCGTTGAGTGCAAATGGATTTTCAAGAAGAAAACGGACGCGGATGGTAATGTTACTGTCTATAAAGCTCGGCTTGTCGCAAAAGGGTTTCGGGAAGTTCAAGGTGTTGACTACGATGAGACTTTATCTCCCGTAGAGATGTTTAAGTCCATTCGGATTTTATTAGCAATTACTGCATTTCATGATTATGAAATATGGCAGATGGATGGCAAGGCTGCGTTCCTCAATGGCAACATTGATGAAGAGTTGTATATGATGCAGCCCGAAGGTTTTGTCAATCCTAAGGATGCTAATAAGGTGTGCAAACTTCAGCGTTCCATTTATGGAATGAAGCAAGCATCTCGGAGTTGGAACCTTCGTTTTGATCAAGTGATCAAGAGTTTTGGATTTGTTCCAAATTGCTACGAAGCTTGTATCTACAAGAAAGTGAGTGGGAGCTCGGTGACATTTTTAGTACTATATGTGGATGACATATTGATTATTGGAAATGACATTGGTATGCTTAACGATGTGAAGAGTTATTTGAATAAATGTTTTTCAATGAAAGACCTAGGAGAAGCTGCTTATATATTAGGCATCAAAATCTATAGAGATAGACAAAGACGCCTAATAGCTTTAAGCCAAAGTACATATCTAGACAAAGTTCTGAAAAGGTTCAGAATGGATAAAGCAAATAAAGGTTCATTGCCCATGTTGTCAGGTAAGATATTGAGCAAGGCTCGGTGTCCAGCTACGGTAAACGATAGAGATACTACGAGCAAAGTGCCATATGCCTCGGCCATAGGTTCTATCATGTATGACATGCTATGTACTAGACCGGATGTGTCCAATGCTCTTAGTTTGATGAGCAGATACCAAAGTGATCCAGGAGTGGAACACTGGACAGCCGTAAAGAACATCCTAAGGTATTTGAATAGGACTAAAGAAATGTTCTTGGTCTATGGAGGAGATGAGAAGCTCGTCGTAAAAGGTTACGTCAAAGCTAGTTTCGACACCGACCCGGATGATTCTAAATCTCAGACAGGATACATTTATATTTTGAATGGTGGAGCTGTGAGCTGGAGAAGCTGCAAGCAAAGCGTGATCGCGGGATCTACAATAGAAGCGGAATATATGGCTACTTCAGAAGCGTCAAGTGAAGGAGTTTGGATCGGGAACTTCATCACTGAGCTTGGTGTGGTTCCAAGTGCCTTGGACCCACTAAATATATTGTGCGACAACACTGGCGCCATAGCACTGGCTAAGGAACCAAGATATCATCCAAAGACCAAGCACATCAACCGCCATTTTCATATAATTCAAGATTATATAGCAGATGGAGATCTGAAGATTAGCAAAGTACATACGGATCTGAATGTCGCAGATCCGTTGACTAAACCTCTTCCATGAGCAAAACATGATCAGCACCTTAATGCCATGGGTGTTAGATTGTTGCCAGATGTAAACTAGATTATTGACTCTAGTGCAAGTGGGAGACTGTTGGAATTATGCCCTAGAGGCAATAATAAAGATGTTATTATTATAATTCTTGTTCATGATAAAGTTTATATTCCATGCTAGAATTGTATTAAGCGGAAACTTTGATACTTGTGTGGTTTATGAACAACACCGTGTACCTAGTACTCCTCTATGGACTAGCTCATTGATTAATGATGGTTAAGGTTTCCTAACCATAGACATGAGTTGTCGATTAATAATGAGATCATTTCATTAGGAGAATGATATGATGGACAGACCCAAATTAAGCAGAGCAATTAGATCGTGTCATCGTGTTCATCTTTGCGAAGCTTTTTCTTATGTCAAATATTGTATTCCTTAGACTATGAGATAATGCAATTCCCTGGTATCGGAAGAAAGCTTTAAGGTCATCAAACGTCATCCTATAAGAGGGTGATCATAAAGGTGTCTCTCGGGTGATCGGAAAGTACCTGTTGGGTTGTATGTATCGAGATGGGATTTGTCCCTCCCAAGTCGGAGAGATATACTTCGGGCCCACTCGGTAATCGATATCAACACCGCTTGCAAGCACGTGGTTAAGGAGTTAAACACAAAGTGATATCGGATTATGGAACGAGTAAAGTACTTGCTATGAACGAGATTGAACTAGGTATGTCGATACCAACGATCGAATCTCGGGCAAGTAAAATATCGCGTGACGAAGGGAATACATATATGGGATTAATTGAATCCTGGCATCGTGGTTCATACGATATGATCGTCGATGAATGTGTGGGAGTCAATATGGGTTTCCAGATCCCGCTGTTGATTATTGATAGAAGATCATGTCTGCATATTCTCGAACCCGTAGGGTCACACACTTAACGTGCATCGACGCTAGGATAGAATGGATGATTGGTTTATGAGTTTTTGTTCAGAGTCTCGGATGAGATCCAGGACATCACGAGAGGTTCCGGAATGGTCCGGAGAATAAGATTCATATAAAGGAAAGCAGTTTTTTGGATTTCGGAATAGTTACGGAGTTTATTAGTATTGTACCGGAAGGTTCTAGAAGGTTCCGGAGTGGTACCAACGTGGGCCTAAGGGGAAGTTCCCTTGCCACTTTGGGACAGGGGCACAAGGCCCCAAGGCCCAGCCGGCCAGCCCTAGGGGAAACCCTAGGGGAGCCTTCTAGAAGGAAGGGGGAAGACTTGCCCCCCACTCCACCCTTCGGGCCACCGCCCTAGGGCTTGGAGGAGGGGCCAAAGGGGGCCGGCCATCCCCCTATATAAGGAGGGCAGGGGCGCAGCCTCCCCCTACTCCTCCAACCCTAGCCGCCAACTGGTGCCCCTCCTCCTCTCTCTCTCTCTCTCCCGACTGCGCGTAGGCGAAGCCCTGCCGCAAAAACTCTCCACCATAAGCACCACGCCGTCGTGCTGCAGATCCAATCTATCTCTCCACCATACTTGCAGGACCAAGGAAGGAGGAGACGTCGCTGCACCGTACGTGTGCATCTCTCGGAGGCGCCGCCACTTGCGGCGTAGGATCAGATCGGATCGCGAGGAGGAGACGACGAGTACGACTACATCAACCACGTTCTGTTGAATGTTTCCGCTGTGCGATTTCTTCAAGGGTATGAAGATCTCATCAATCTCTCTCGTTTGATTACATATCCTAGATTAGATCTTGGCTTTCTTGTTCGCATCCGTAGGAAAATTTTGATTTACTACGCTGCGAATCCCATCAATCCCTAGATATTTAACAGGAAAGACCTAGCCACACATTGAAAAATATCTAGAAAAGGACTCAAATCATCCTGACTAATATTTACGGGAAGTAATTGAAGGGTTTCACAGCATAGTAAATCAAAAAAATTCTACGGATGAGAACGGGAAAGCCAAGATCTAATCTAGGAGATGCAAACAACGAGGGGGGAATAGATGAGATCTTTATACCCTTGAAGATTCGCACAGCGGAACGTTCAACGGAACGTGGTTGATGTAGTCGTACTAGGTTCTCCTCCTCGCGATCCGATCCGATCCAACACCGCAAGTGGCGATGCCTCCGACAGATGCACACATACGGCACCTCGACGTCTCCTCCTTCCTCGGTCCAGCAAGTGGGGTGGAGAGATAGATTGGATCTACAACACGACGGCGTGGTGCAAAGGTGGAGAGTTTCTGCGGCAGGGCTTCGCCTACGCACAGTCGGGAGAGAGAGAGATCTGGAGGGCAACAGTATGGCGGCTAGGGTTGAAGGAGTGGGGGAGGAGGGCTGCGCCCCTGCCCTCTATATATAGGGGACTGACCGGTCCCCTTGGCACCTCCTCCAAGCCTTAGGGCGGCGGCCCCAAGGGTTGGAGTGGGGGGCAAGTTTTCCCCCTCCTTCTAGAAGGTTTCCCTAGGGTTTCCCCTAGGGTTTGGCCGGCTGGGCCTATGGGGCCTTGTGCCCCTGGCCCAATGCGGCCAGGGCACTCCCTCGTAGGCCCACGCCCCCTCCCGACAAGTGGGGCCACGTTGGTCCCACTCCGGAAGGTTCTAGAAGCTTCCGGTACAATACCGAACAATCCGAAACAATTCTGAAATCCAAAAACTGCTTTCCCTTATATGAATCTTATTATCCGAACCATTCCGGAACCTCTCGTGATGTCCTGGATCTCATCCGAGACTCCGAACAAAAACTCATAAACCAATTATCCATTCTATCCTAGCGTCGAGACACGTTAAGTGTGTGACCCTACGGGTTCGAGAATATGCAGATATGATCTTCCATCAATAATCAACAGCGGGGTCTGGAAACCCATATTGACTCCCACATATTCATCGATGATCAAATCGGATGAAGCACGATGCCAGGATTCAATTAATCCCATATATATATTCCCTTCGTCGCGCGATATTTTACTTGCCCGAGATTCGATCGTTCGCATCAACATACCTAGTTCAATCTCATTCACAGCAAGTACTTTACTCGTTCCGTAATCCGATATCACTTTGTGATTAACTCCTTAACCACGTGCTTGCAAGCGGTGTTGATATCGATTACCGAGTGGGCCCGAAGTATATCTCTCCGACTTGGGAGGGACAAATCCCATCTCGATACATACAACCCAACAGGTACTTTCCGATCACCTGAGAGACACCTTTATGATCACCCTCTCATAGGATGACGTTTGATGACCTTAAAGCTTTCTTTCGATACCAGGAAATTGAATTATCTCATGGTCTAAGGAATACAATATTTGACATAAGAAAAAGCTTCGCAAAGATGAACACGATGACACGATCTAATTGCTCTGCTTAATTTGGGTCCGTCCATCATATCATTATCCCAATGACATGATCTCATTATTAATTGACAACTCATGTCTATGGTTAGGAAACCTTAACCATCATTAATCAATCAGCTAGTCCATAGAGGCGTACTAGGGGCACGGTGTTGTTCATAAACCACACAAGTATCAAAGTTTCCGCTTAATACAATTCTAGCATGGAATATAAACTTTATCATGAACAAGAATTATAATAATAACATCTTTATTATTGCCTCTAGGGCATAATTCCAACAGTCTCCCACTTGCACTAGAGTCAATAATCTAGTTTACATTTGGCAACAATCTAACACCCATGGCATTAAGGTGTTGATCATGTTTTGCTCGTGGAAGAGGTTTAGTCAACGGATCTGCAACATTCAGATCTGTATGTACTTTGCTAATCTTCAGATCTCCATCTGTTATATAATCTCAAATTATATGAAACCGGCGGTTGATGTGCTTGGTCTTTGGATGATATCTTGGTTCCTTAGCCAGTGCTATGGCGCCAGTGTTGTCACACAATATCTCCAGTGGGTCCAAGGCACTTGGAACCACACCAAGCTCAGTGATGAAGTTCCTGATCCAAACTCCTTCACTTGACGCTTCTGCATCAGCCATGTATTCCGCTTCTACTGTAGATCCCGCGATCACGCTTTGCTTGCAGCTTCTCCAGCTCACAGCTCCTCCATTCAAAATATAAACGTATCATGTTTGAGATTTAGAATCATCCTTGTCGGTGTCGAAACTAGCGTCCAATGATGAATACTTGGGAGGGAGTAGAACTATATTGAGGACCCGAAGATTGCCAAAGTAACGTAAAATGGTGTAAGTAATTACAAGGTCCGGCAAACCAATTTGAAAACAACAAATGAGTCCAAATGAAAACAACAAGATGTTATGATATGAGCAAAAGAGTGTTTTAAATAACAAATAGAGAATCTCCCCAAGATTTGCGCATGATTTAAAATAAATGCATTGGAATACATAATGCACAAATATGGGATCCTTGCTCCCCAATAAGCATTTAAAACACAACAAATGAAAGATCAAATAAATGCTTAAATAAAATAGAGAAGCTCCCCAAGATTTGTGCATACTTTAAAATCGGTGTATTTCAATACAAAAATGCACAAATATGGAATCCTCACTCCCCCATAAACATTTAAGGCGCAATAAACGAGAAAGAAGATAAATGATTATTCTTAAATGAATTAGATGAGATCCCCAAAGATCATGCACCAATTATGATAATTGCAATTGGGACCAAGGTGCATAATCATGGAATCCTAATTCATCCAACTTCATTTAGCAATACAATGCATGAGAGAACAAATATGAGTGCCCAAAGATTCAAATAGGAGGAACAAGCACTCATAGGCAAATAAATTTGGAATCCACCGAAGTATCAAAAGGAGTAAAAGGTGGTATCCAAAAAAAATCTCAACTAAAATTATCTTCACATATGTGTGTATGTTTATAAATGGATAACATCATAAAGGTATAAACCCATAACGAAACAAGCACACATAACAAAGATATACAATAAATCACATGAAAGCAAAAATGAAGTCATAACATATACCAATAAGATTTTTGCTTCAAAGCATGGCCAAAGGCTCAAATATATATTATTGTACATTAATGAACTTCAAACACCAACACACTACATATATTACAACTATCACCAAGGGAAAAGGAGAAAGTTGGAATATATGGAGAAAGGCAAAAAGTATCACAAGGAGAAATCAACTAGCAAAATCTCACTATTGCACATGAGAGAAGTTGAGGAAAAGATAGGCAATAAAATTGCTAGATTGACATAATTGGGATTGGTGGATCATAGATTTTGTATAATCCCAATTATATGCACTCATCTCAACTTATACACATTTACAATAGAGAGTTCTATTAATACCATGGCTAGATATACAACAAAAATTCATGCCAAGATGCAACCTACAACAGGTTGGAAGCAAGATCAATATGCATGAGCAAGAGATACTTGTTACCGAGATATAATTGGTAGGATGTAGAGGATATGAATTCATTGATCATCCTATAGCTTGCCTCCAATTTTCAGTAATGCACCACTTCTTCAAGATTTGAGAGACAAGCATCCAAATATCTCCAATGTACCTAAAACACATTTAAGTACAAAATGGTCCCCAAACTTATTTGGTCCAAAGTAGTTAGTGCAACTACAATACATAGGAGAGACTCCACATAAATATGTGCATATTGATATGAAATTGAATTTCATGCACAACTTAGCCTATGGGATTTGGTGGAGTTTCCCCTATATATTGGATCAAATAAAGCAAGCATGCCATAATATAAACATAAAGTAAATATGCATGCATAAAGCTTTCAAGAACCAAAAAGGAGATACAATTTGAACAAAAACACCAAGTAAACCGAGATTGCACACACAAGAGTGTGACATGACAAACGATGTCCAAATTGTATCAAAGAACCAATTCAACACATGAAAGATCAGACGTTCAACAAATGAACTAGGCTAAAACCAAAAGAGCAAAAGATAGATAGAAATAAAAATTCTCAAGTATTTATCTCATTCTAAAATGGTCAAATCATGAAACAAGGAATGAGACAAAACCAACTCCCCAAAAGAGCAAGGTTCCAACAAGAAACCAAACTCCCCAAACTTCTCATGATGGCACACATTAACAAAACGAAAAGATTGAGGTTCCAAGCACATAAAACCCAATATGGATCAAATAAAGAAGCATACATATGAATGTTCTAAATAATATAGGAGAGCTCCCCCATGGATAGTGCATTATGTAGGATTTTCCTTTAGAATGCAAAATGCACATAAATGGGATCATCACTACTACCTACATTAACTAAAACACAAGAGGATATAAATAAAATAAGAAGCAAGGAAGGCTTGGGAGAGTACAAAACATTTACTTGGCTAAAGATAGGACAATATTAAGCAAAGTCCAAAGTGAATATGATCAATAAATTCTACCATAAATTTAGTACTCATTGTCCAAGGACAATAAATATTGGGAATAATTTTCCCAAGGTAGCTTGCATGGTTATCCAAGATCATAGTCACAAAAAGACGCATATAACTACATATAAGAACTAGGCATGATACTTCGAACAAGATTCTTGGTAGCCTTCAATAGTCACACAACCACTAGTGATTAGAGTAACTTGAAGCAAATGGTTTCCATGATAATAAAGAGATCTAAATATGAGTAAACACATACCAAGAAACACTCTCACATACAAGATCCAAAATATGAGCAATAAAGGCATTCAAGCAACTTGGAACTTGTATGAGCACATATGTCACATAGGAGCTAGATAATTATCAATATCAATTCTAAGTGACACAACCTCGAATATTCACATTTTCTAGGATTGTAACATGCACTAAGCATATGACTCCCCCATAATGTGATACTACCATAAAACCAACGCGAGGAAAATAATACAAATAGAGATAATTAATGGACATTATAAAACTTAATTTTCTCATGAGAATTGTACCACATAGAGACTAGATAATATCCCAATATAAATGATAGGTGGTATTCCTCATGTACACACATTTTTAGGATTGTGGAATGCCTAAGCATAACACTCCCCCAAAATGGGATAGTCTATTAATCTCTCACAAGAGCCAAATAAGACACCAAATATAATCAAGTAAGGCTCAACACAAGAAACACACATACATGGTGTGCCACCTAATCATACACAAATATGATTGATACCTCAAGACAATTAAGTGGAAAGCACAACATGTACAAAAGCATGGAAGGTACAAAACCAACACATGCACAAGGGGGCAAGTAACTTTCAATGTAAAGAGTTTAGCATATGTTACCGCAAGGAGGAACATTGGAAATATAATATAATCGTGATAATCCAAATGGCTTGGCTTGACAATAGTAATTGATGAAGATCCCTCAATTCTTCATAATGTATCCAAGACCCCAATGCCCTCCAACAAACACCTATTGATCAAGTTTTGGCTTGTTGGTCCCCAACCAATTTGGGTCCTAAGAGGTTAGTCACAATAGGCTTGGCAACCCAAATGGATCTTTTCTTGACACCACATTTGGCACCAACAAACTTGGCAAACACATTGCCAACCTCATCCTTATAAAGTGAATAAGCATCATCAATTAAGATAGGATTGGATGAGGAGATAACAATAGTGCATGCGGAAGAAATGTGCCCCTTCTCACGGCATATGTAGCAAGTTCTACTCTTGCCATCTTTCTCCTTAGGTGAAGCCACAACTCGAGGAAGAGCTCGAGTAGTCCTCTTAGGAAGAGGCCCATTAATAAATTGAGGTGGAGCTTGAGGCCGCTTCCCATGTTGCTTCACACTAGGAGACTTCTTCTTCAATGGGCAAGATCTAACATGATGCCCTTCTTCCGTGCACTTGAAGCAAACAATGTTGGTCGGATTCTTGACTTGATCTTGGCATTTCTTCTTGTTGTCCTTGTGCTTCAACTTGATAGTGGACTTGTTCTTGACATTGGAGTTGAATCCAAGCGCACTCTTGTCATTGGGGGATTTTTGCACACTCAAGATTTTGTTGAGTGCAGCCTTCCCTTGATGACCCTTTTTTAAGTCATTCTTCAAACAAGTGACTTGAGCCTTGAGCTCTTTGATTTCCTCTACATGGTTAGTTTCAACAAAAGTACTAGAGGAAGTATATGCTACATTTTTAGAGCAACAAGGCACGAAATGTAATTCATCACGAGATATAACCTAGTTATGAGAGGATGAATTACAAGGACTAGCACATGGCAATATAACATTTGGAGTAGATATAGTGCTAATGTCCACATGAGGCCCACAAGATGTTACCTTTGACACGATGGCCTCATGATCTAACTTTAGCCTACCATGGAAGACTAGAAGATCCTCATGCAAGCTCGAGATCTTAACATGACTTTCTTCTAATTTCCCATAGTTGCTATTTAGCAACGCAAGTTGAGACTTTAGCTCAACATTCTCCTTCAAAATAGATGCTTCACAAGAAATAGAGTTAGTAGAACAAGCATCATTATTATTAGCAAGAGGTGAGGGCAACTTGTCAAGCTCTTTTAAATATGAGGCTTTAAGTTGCTCATGTGACTCAGTGAGTTTGATGAGCTCCCTCTTAGCGACCCGAGAGCCATTTTTGAGGTGCTCAAAATCCTCAAGGAGTTTAGCATAAGCAACTTGAGTCTCATCATTTTTACTTTTGAGATCACTTGCCACCTCAAGATCTTTATCATGAGATTCCTTTACTATAGATAGATCTAAAGCAAAGGTCTCCTCAAGAGATTCCTTAGTGGTTTGTTCCTCTTCAAGAGCTTTATTTAGGTTTACAATTATAGTAGCATACTCACGCTCAAGACTACACATTTTATCAACGTTGTTATCATGCACCTCAATTTGTGTTTCTAACTTATCAATATGTTCTTTGCTTTTAATAGCAAAGTCTAAGACTTCAACAAAGTTAGAGCAAGCAATATCCTTTTTAACAAGGGGACGATAAACAATCTCACCCTTTTCATATAAATCATCAATATCAATCTCTTCTTCCACATTATCCACATCCTCCTCATCACAAGAGGTAATGGATTCTAAAGTACGAGTTACCTTAGAATCCCTAGCCATAAGGCATAGGTGGGTACCGAAAGAAGGTGAAGATGAGATTGCATTTGTGGCTTCATTAAAAACCATGTCTTGGACCATAGAATCTTTGGTTTCCTCTACATGGTTGGCAACACAAGAACTACAGGAAATGGAAGCATTTTCATCATGGCAACAAGACAACATGAGCATATCATCATGAGATTTATTCAAGTCATTTATACATGATATGCAAGGACTATTAACACAAGCATGTAAGGAGATTTGAGCTCTAGAAGTGTTAAGGTCCAAAGATAGATCATTGCAACTAGATAGATATGAGGGATTACAAATAGTGAACACACTATCCATATTGCAATTTCTATCACCACTCACCATATCATTACCTTGTGAAAAGTCACATGTTGGTGAAGTGGTAGAGGATGAGAACTCATCTCGACCGAAAGTGGAAGCAACACAATCATCCTCAATAATGTTGGACACAACATATTTATCTTGAAGTTTTGTCCATAACTCATGAGCGCTCCAAAAAGGAATGATTGAAGATGTAACTACATAGCTCAAAGCATTAACAAGCACATTAGAAGCTTGAGCATCGAGATATAAGTTTTTCTCATCCTCACCAGATAGATTTTTGAAATCCATAGGAGGAGAAAAACCTATATCTACAATACGCTCCAATTTTGGGTCCATGTCTCAAAAATGAATAAGCATACGAGTTTTCCATATATCATAATTTGTGCCATCGAATATGAACATGTCATTGTGCACTAAACCTCTAGCTGACATCTTTAATCTCAAGGCGTTGAAGCCTAAAATGAGAGACCGGACTGTGATACCAATTGAAAGGATACGGATGTCGCCTAGAGGGGGGGGGGTGAATAGGCGATTAAAACTTTTCCGAGAGAGGATCGACAAAGGCAGAATTAAACTAGCGTTTACTTTGTCAAGCACAACCTAGAACAACTAAGGTTCACCTATGTGCACCAACAACTTATGCTAAGCAATACAAGCAACAGTGTGATCGAAAGATATAGATTACTTCAAGCACGAAGGCTATCACAATGTAAAGTGCATAAGTAAAGAGCTCGGGTATAGAGATAACCGAGGCACGCGGGGAGGATGATATTTTACCGAGTTACTCCCAACATGGAGTACGTCTCGTTTGGAGAGGGGGTGGTATCTAACCACCTACGCCACAAAAGGCCTCCCTTATTCTCCGGTGAATCTCACCCCAACGGGATCGATCCATGCTTCCACTATCGATGCACTTGTCGGTGGCAACCGGAACCTCTCACAAGGTTGGGGCACTTCTCCACAACTTAATTGGAGGCTCCCAACAAACGCCACCAAGGCCACAAACCGTCTAGGGTTCCAAGAACCCAAGAGGGACAAAACTCCAATGAGTAACACGAACCGAATCCTCCGAGGAGAACTCAAACCGATGCACCGAATGCAAATGGCAAGAACACCACAAAGATGCTCCAATCCCTTACTCTCAAGTTCCAACAAAGCTACTAAATCTATTGGGGGAACAAGAGAGGAGGAATCAAAGAGGGACACAAAATCCCCCAAAATCTAGATCCCCAAAAATACACTCACAAAGAGATGAATCGGTTAGGTCAAAACGTGGATCTAGATCTCCTCTCTCTTGCACTCAAATATGGGCAAGAATCATCGGAGGGGAAGTGATTAGCCAAGCTTCAAAATCTAGAGCAAGTGTGGACAAAGCTTAGCCTAATAGAAGAGGAAGAAGCTAACTAAACTGAAAACGAACAAAGCCCTAAACAGGGGCCCCAAAAATCTGGTCGTTGGGGCATTTTTCTGGACTGACTGGTAGTACCGGATTGGACCGGTACTACCGGACCGAACAGACCAAAACGCTAGGCGCAGCCAGTCAACGCAGCAACCAACGCGGAAATAGCGGGGCAGACTGTAACACCCTCAGAATCGACCCTATGCAAGTTTTAGCAATTCCCGCCAAACCCGCATAGAAACGATTCAAAGGTGCCCACCAGGCACTTTCGTGCGGGTGGAAAACGAAGTAATAACATTACACAACAGTCCTCGATGGGACCCACTGAACAGATATATATACAACAGCGATTCAAAGAGTCAAGAATACATATATAATATACAAAGATCCAAATCACCTTGAAAATGATAGAGCGTCTGACTACGGACAAGATGCAAATGGGGCTAAGAGCCCTGAAGAATAACCAATGGCGTCCATAACCCTGCCCAGGCTAAGCCGGAAGGGTAACCCTGCTAACGGCGTCGATCTCAAAACCTGCTTAAACAAAAGGGGTGCCGACAAAGGGCAAAGGGAAAAGAGGAGCGTTAGTACTGAGGCCAGTACACGGCGAGACTAGAATTCGGCGGTCCTCGCCTACACAGGTATGGTGGACTGAAGCGGCAGCGGCAGCATGCACCGAACAACCTATAGAGACTCGATACAACGGGCGGCTATCAGAAAGGGGTAAGAAAGACCTATTCGGAACTCACCTGATGCTACCATCAAACAAACCCATCCTGGTGTTTCCCCCTCGAGACCAAACGAGGAAGTCAACCGAGGAACTCACACCGTTGGCAGTTTTATTTATTCAGTTATCGTTGCAACAATTACTAGTCAGGTAGAGATAATCGTCCTGATAAAATAAGCAGTGGGCACTTTTAGTTAACCATTCCGTTATGGTGGCAACACTTACTAGTCAGATACAATTAGCATGAGATAACCCAAAAACCCAGCAGTTGTTGGTACTTTTATTTAGCCATTCCGTTGTAGTTGCAATACTTACTAGTCAGATACAATGGTCGCTGGCGACGACCCAAGCAAGCAATTGTTGGCAGTTTTATTTAGCCATTCCATTATAGTGAAGCTGATTACTAGTCATTATAAAGTCAAATTTATAGCACTACTTTAGTTATAGTTGTCTATGATCGAGATACTGTGCTCCAAGTCGTCCATAACCGCGGACACGGCTTTCAGAAAGTTTTACCCGGCCGGGGTGCACAAATAGCAACACACACTCGATCAACCTCGGAAAAACCAAATCAAAACCCAACGAGGCTTTCACGACAAAGCAATCACAGGATTCAGAAATATTTCAGGGGGCCACCCCTTGGAGTACACCCGCAACGAAACTGGCCGGCTCCGAGACGGACTCAAGGTTTGTGGGGCCGGCTGTAAACGACTGGGAACCCGAAAACTCGGGGTGTCGATACCGCGAAAACGGGTCACGATCCTAAACAGTACAGTGTGCTCCTCGCACAATCGTAATAAAGCAGTAAAGCATGGCATAAGTACAGGATAGTAAATAAAACCTCAAACTAGTTTGTGGCCCCAAGAAATAAGACTGAATCAAGCTCTGGCTGAGGGGGGTCCCACAATCCTCCCGGATGTGGATAGTGCGAGTATTCAAGGAACAGGTATCAAGTACTCGGGGTCCTACGGGACAAAAGTGGACGGTTAACAACCAAATGACATCTATTGCCCACCTGTGCCTCTGCTTACTTACTTCAATTTTAGTTGTTAAACAGTAATTAAAGTGAGCAATAAATAAAGCCATGATCATCTCCAACATCAACATGCGGCAATACTCCAACAACTGTGGTACTTGGCGACACGCAACAGCACTTGAGCAAGCGACTACGACGCGCAAGTCCAACTATCTACCAAACAACAGGTAATAGGGTGTGTCCAAGGCAATATAAGGCTGCAAGGGATATCACGGGTACGAAAACTAGAGCAACGCAACACAGATAGCAATAGATCAACAGGAGGGAATAAATACTAGAAAAGTAAGATAGGTAGAAAGGGGGAGATGCTCGTCTGAAAACATTGTCGAAGGTTCAACCGAAGATCGGGTCGACACTCGCATCAACTCAACGGCCTTATCCGCGAAGAAGCAAAACACTAGAAGAAACACCGGATGCAATATTTAATACTACGACAGAAGATCGGGCATGATGCATGTATGATGTATGACATGGCAAGGGTGCAATGCAACTAGGCCACATTAAGCGGAACCGGGGTTCCAACAGTTAGTTAGATGGCTCAAGTTATTTATCTACCCCGCAAATTAAATGTTGTAATAACAAGGCAAGATAAGTTACCGGTTCGCTACACAAATTTAAATGAGGCCAATATAAGACTAGATTTGTCCGCATATGGGCCCCATATTTGATTAGAGGTGAATCGGCATAAGGCCCCCAAACCACACAAATATGCATGCAAGTATGACAATTTAATATGCAACAGGTTTTATATTTAGCATTTATAAAATAGGGCCCGGGAAAGGGGGTCACACATTAGAGTTCGGCAGATCTTAGGGTTCCGGGGTTCGGGGTTTGGTCCCAGGGTCCGGATCTGGGGTTCGGGCTCGGCGGGGTCGTTCTCGGATAACGGAGGTAGGTCTTGGCGCATCCGTGGCCTTCGGTTCATGTCGACGGTCATGGCGTTCGGGATGAAGTACTTGTCGCATCGGGGTCTCGGTGTCGATCTTGTCCGATGGGGACCTTGGTTCAACGTCATCGCGGTCTTCGGGTTCGGGGGGGTAGACCTTGGCGTCCGAGGGAAGTCCATGTCGTGTCCGTGACGGAGATCTTGAGGGTTCATGTAGGAGAACTCGAGGATCCGACGTTGTTGCCTTCGGTTTGCCATGAGGGAGATCTTGTCGCGCCGAGGGTTTGGCGCCGGTGGTTCAACGGTTTGGGTTCGGTCTTCGGAAGTTCCATCAGGTCGGGGATCTTGGTGTTCCAGGTTTTGGAGACCTTGATGTCCAATTGTTCTTGACAAACCACCCGGGCATTGGCTTAACCAAGACACCAACTCGCTTCAAGTAGCAGCGAGGAAGGTGATGGCTTCGAGCGGCCGGACGTGCAGACGGGGTGGACGACACCGGAGACGAGGAAGATGGTCGGCGCCGGTCGGGCCAACGCAGACGGCGGCGATGGTGGACGCGGCCACTGGGCAGAAGACCGGAAGGCGGGCGCGCTGAGGAGGCCGCGGCGAGGACGAAGGCGAGGAGGCCATGCCGGCGGGCTCGGCCGGGGCGCTTGCGGGCAGAGCTCGGGGAAAGGGGGCCCTGGGCGAGGACGGAGGAGCTCACCGGGGGAGGACGGCCGGAGAGGGTTGGAGGTGCAGGCGGCGGGGAGGCGGCCTCCGGTGAGCGGGGCGGGGCGGCCGGAGATGGGGAACGGCGGCGGCTGGTGGCGGTGAACTCCGAGGGGCGCCGGGGAGGAGGCGACTGCGAGCTTGGTCGCAGAGGGGTGGCGTGGCTCGCGGCCGGTGGCGAGGAGGAAGGAGGCTCGGTGACGCGCCGGCGGGAAGAGCGGGAGGAGGAGGGAGCGGCCGGCGACCGGCGGGGAGGACGCGGCCGGCTCGGTAGAGGGAGGCAGGCGGCGCGCCGGGAGGAGGCAGAGAGCGGGGCGGCGACGGTTGGTGGGGGGCGCAGCGGCGAGGAGGCGGTGCTCGCCGGGAGGCGCCGGAGGGGAGCGGCGAGGCGGTCGCGGGCCGGAGGGTGGAGGCCGGCGACGGGCGGGATGCGAGGCGAGGTGCGGTCGACGGGGAGATGCAGGCGGAGGGGGGCGGTTCGGGCCGGGGTGGCGAGAGGGGGAGGGGGCGGCTGCGGGAGCGCCTGAGCGGAGGACGAAGGAGAGAGACGGGGCGAGCGCGTGTACTGGGTCGCGGGGGGGGGGGGAACGCGGAAGGGACGCGGCGGCAGGTGGGACCCAGGGGGCGGTGGGGCCACAGGGGGGAGCGGGTGGACCGGGTCCAGGTGGGTTGGGTGCGGGTTGGTGGGGTGTGGCTGGCGCGTGGGCCAGGGGGAAGGAGAGAGGGAGTGGCGGGGCCCAGGGGGAAGAGAGAGGGGTGCGGCTGGCTCAGGTGAGAGAAGGAATTGGGGGTGAGGTGGCAGCGGGTTGGGGTGGGTCCAGATTGTAAGTGAGAGGGGTAAGGTGGGACTGTGTGAGAAAGAGGGAGAGGGGGAAGTGGGGCTGGTGGATTGATGATGTGGCGGGGTGGGTATGGATTGGGGGAGAGAGTGAGGTGGCGAGCTGTGAGAGGTGGGTAGGATAGGATTTGGTGGAACTAGGATTTAGAGTTTGGGCTTTTGTGTTAGTTTGTAAATATTTGCAGTGTTGTTTTAGTTTCAAATCTTTTAGCAATAACTTGTAGGCAAATAATTTGACAGGTAATCATAAGACTTATTTTGAAATAAGAGAAGGGCATTTTTAGAAAACAAAAATATGCTTATTGAAAATAGTTTCAGTCAAACAAATGCATGATGATGACAATGCAATGCACAAAAACACGCGATTTTCTAGTAGTGGTTTTGCGGGATGCCACACAGACGCGGCAAGGGGGGTGTTGTGCGCGCGCGAGCGGCGGTCGTGGGGCCCATCGTGAGGTGTGCGTGCGCGCGTAAGCAGCGGCAGCAGCGCAGCGGGCGAGCGAGCGGTGTGGCCAGCTGCATGATCGGCATCAGCTCGCGAGATCTATGCGGGCGCGCGCGCGCGATGCAGGGTCAACGCGGGGCTGGCGCACGCGGCAGAGCTAGCGGGCCCAGCGCGCGGGCTGCGCAGTGAGCAGAAGACGGGCCACATGCGAGCGCGCGCAGCGAGGCGGCGACGCGCGGGGCCAGCTGGGCGGGGCGCTAAGCAAGCGCAGGTCGAGCGGCGGTTGGGCTGGAAAGCATCTGGGGCACGCTGGACACATACCTGGGCCGACCGGTAGTACCGGCCCACCCGGGAGGTACTACCGGGCCCATCTACCTGGGAAGGCAGAGAATAGTTGGCGGACGCTCAGATGCGGGTGGTAGTACCGTCCCGCCCGGGCGGTACTACCGCTCGGCCCCGAAAACAGAATCCCCTTCTTATTTTTAGAATTAAATCGGCAAATATTCGAACGGTCATAACTTTTGAACGGTAGCTCCGATTGACCCGATTCCAATTGCGTTGGAAAGAGGACGATATGAGCTACCCTATTGGTTATCACCAAAAGAGAATGTATCAAGTATAATAATGTGAGATACCTTACTTGGTGAGAAACTGAAAACCCGCATAGATCAAAATCGCAATAAGATATAAAAGAGAGATCCGATTTTTATGAACAAGAGCTTGTTATGGATGTTACCACAAGCTCTATATCCTCACATGCGTAAGACCAAATAACAACCAAATATGATATTGCAAGTATTCAAAGGTTTGAGCTCTCTCCGAACGATGTGACCGAGTTACGCATTCGAGGGCCCCTCTGGATAGTACAGATATCTATCCTAAATCCGGTCTCCCACACACAACACGAGACCAGCAAAAGGGAAAACATATCAAGATTATACCTTTACCTTGAGCATTCCATTTGAGCTCGATGTAGACGATCTTGCCCTTCTCAAGATGGAACGCCTTTCTTAATTCCTCATCATCGATCCATGATCACCGAGGAAGGCAAGCATCAAACATGAGATCTTCTACAGATGGCGCATTTTGAGCTTGCACAACACATCTTCTTCTCATTTCATCGACCTTGAAGCCAACACATGCTCCAAGCGACGCCAATGGACAAATCCTACAAGTGCAACTTAATACACACATTAGTCCATAAAGATTGTTATTAATTACCAAAACTACACATGGGGGCCCACATGTTCTTTCAGTTGTCAAGCTCACCGGTTTGCTGTTACAAAGGATTAACTCTATGGCGTGGAAGGTGATGAATGGTTTGCAGCAAGTAAACAGTGGAAGATGTATCAATGGTAAAGATTGGACCGGGGTCCATAGTTCACTAGAGGTTCTCTCATTAGATAAACAACATGGCATGAAGGGTAAACAAATTACAGCAGGGAAATTGACAGGAACTGAGCAAGGCATAACAATGCAATACCAGACAAAAAGATCCTATGAGATTCGATTGGGCAATACAACAATATACATAGACCGCCATACAACTGCATATATGACTAGTAGTCCACCTTTAGGTTATCATCCGAACCCCCTCCAGTATTAAGTTGCAAGCAACAGACAACTTCTTTAAGCAAAGTGTGTAAGGTAAACAATCCACTTGTTCCATGAACAAGAGACTGTTGTTTTCTCCCTAGTGTCAACAACACATCTACAACCTAAGAGGTTTCTGTCACTTCCCTTGGAAACTAGAGGCATGAACCCACTATCGAGCACAAATACCCCCTCTTGGAGTCACTAGCAACTACTTGGCCAAGATAGCTACTAACAACAGAGAGCATGCAAGATCACAAACAACACAGACATGATAGAATCATATAGACAAAACCATTAATCAAACCAACATAATAATCTCAATATCCATCGGATCCCCTCAAACACAACATGCATGATTACAAATAGATTAGATCTTGATCATGAACGGAGCTCACAAGATCTATACATGAAAGCACAAGGAGGAGATACAACCATCTAGCTACTACATGGACCTGTAGTCCAAGGTGGAACTACTCACGCATCATACCGGAGAAGAAGGCCTCTGGGATGATCTCCCCTCCGGCAGGGTGCTGGGAAGAACTTCAGATCCCCCGACCTAGGGACGATGGTGGTCGCGGCTACAGAAGGTTTCATGGAGTTTGATCGGGTGCCTAGGGTTTATGCATCGTGGGCTTCTTATAGGCGAAGAGGCGAGGTTGGGAGGCGGCCAGAGGGCCCACACCCTGCCTAGGCGCGGGCCCACCCTGTCCGCGCCTAGGGGGGTGTGGCAGCCCTGGCTCGCCTCTCCGTCTCCCCCCTAGACTTCGTGTCGCCCACGGTAAAATATTGACTTTGGATTTTGTCCCGTCCAATTCTGAGAATATTGTTTTTCTGCCTTTCTAGAACCAAAAACAGAAGAAAACAGGCAACTGGCACTGTGGCAACTTGTTAATAGGTTAGTTCTAGAAAAGATATAAAAACACCTCAAAGTGTAGACAAAGCAAAGCAAAGTAGATACTAAACAAGCATGGAACATCAAAAATTATAGATACGTTTCCGACGTATCAGTGGTACGTCGAAAAACCGTAGGGTAATACATACACCCTAGGATGGTCCGCAGTTGGTATCTTGTCCATAGTTGGTATTTGGTTGACTTAGTTAACCAGATCATCTTAGTATTCCATAAAGAGCATAAAACTTGGCCTAAGTTAAGTAAGACATAAAGGAGTATGCAAATTAAAGCGACCGTTTTCCAAAACACTTCGTGAAATTGGGCCTACCAAGGTAAGAATGTCCAAATAGCTAGTAAGACAAATAATGTTGAAAGATTCATTATGGAGATCCACAAATGTGTGGCTATACCGTAAGTTCTTTCATGAGACCTTAACTAGGAAAAGTATAAGCTGGACAAAGACCAACACCCTAGTTATAAAACTAATGGTTACTAGATAGGAAGTTTAGAAACCATTAGTAGACCCTAAGGGGGAGAGTAAACAGAAAGTGGAAGTACTGTTATCTGAATCTCTGAGTAGAGGTTGGAGAAGAAGTACTAATCTATGACAACATTAAGACTTATTTTCATAGGGTAAAAGAAGTAATTATTATAAAATTACTTTTAGAAGTATGTCTAGATGAAAGATTGAAGTTTAATTTCAGATAGCAGGACTCAAACCTTAAGGTAATTAACAAATGGAAGTTGAAGAAATACTAAGGTAATAACAAAATATTATCTAAATATTTGATAAGGTAAGAGCTTGAAGGATATAGAATAGATCAATCCTAACAGACTAATTCTGGAGGAAACAACTCTTAAGGGATCCTTAAGAGGGAACATAGCACATCCAATTGGACATGTGTTTAGAAACAATAAATTCTGATAGGTATGGACTAAATGTGTTTAAAATCAATCTTCAGAAGGATTACTAGTATAAATCACACAATGACAAACCAAATATTTAGTATTTTGACCACAACTATTATCCAATAGAATTTAAAACCCTGTTTTAGTGAGACTTCCTAGACCTTACATAGTATAGTAAGGAAGCTCAATGATCAAGTAAAGGGGTTGTATTAGGATACCTAATCGGGGAAATGTAACAAGTGAGGAATTATAGGACATACGAAATCAGGTTGTCCTGAACATCAGGAGGATTATGTAACATGAGTGGGTGGAGATACAACATCCACTGAATTACAAATGAAGGTGGTTATAGGTGGAAAGGGTACATCTTCAGGAAAACGGAAGTATGGAAACATAAATGAAGTCAACAATAGTGGAAACCACAACAAAGCAAGTGGTAAGTCAAGGTATTGCTAGTGATATAAGTTACCTTATACATGCATTAAAGAAGTTAGGGAACTTGCACTGGTATTTCCCAAGTATATGGGTGTACCATCTGTTCCTAATAAGACCATTAGAAAATCTCAAGGGGGAGAGTGAAATAATGAAGCATCGAGAGTTGATATCTGGAGTAAGGTTCAAGAGAAAGCCAAAACATTCTTAAAAACTAAACCATAAGTACTAAGTATACTATAAATAGATTAATATTAGAGTCAAGCCATATTTGGCCAAAGTATAAACCAGAATATAACCTTAACAAGACTTTCTAAAAACTTAGACACTTCTTAAATAGATGTCCTAATCTGAAAACACTCAAAAGGACCTGATCATGGAAGAAGTGCTAGATTAAAAAGTAGTCTATGGGATTAGTAGTGGCTCATTTCAAATCTGAAGAGGATCCAAGGAAAAGCTTGAATGAAGATACAACAATTATATTCATCCTGGATTTAAAAGAGTTACCAGGATCTGAAGAAGTTAATCTTAGCTTCTGAAACATAAGAGAGTTGAACTTCGAGGACAAAGTTGAGTTTAAGCGGGAGAGTCTGTAACATCCCAGGATTAGCACCTAGAAATAAAGAGGACACATGTTTGTGCATTCATGCATAGAAATCCGGGTAATTTTCGCGCAAAACTAAAGGGATACAAAGTGATCAAGGTCTCTCTTGCTCTGATGTAAATGTGAGCACAATTGCGAGAGATTTTGACATGACTTTTGTAGAATTATTTATATAAGGGGAAGTGATTCAAACATGTATTTTAATTTTAAATTTGAATTCAAATGGATTTAGAAAAATTCACAAATTGAATTATGGAATATTAAGTACTTAGGAGAGATGGAATATAAAGTCTTGAATAAAGTAATATGATAAAGATATTGGAACACATATTATATTGTCCTTATAGTTATTCAAATAGAGAAGAAAATTGAAATTTAATAGAAAAGTAAAAAAAAAGAATTACAACAATAAATAAGAATTGAATACATATTTATAGACAAGATATAAATTTTACAAGATTCGGATTACAAATAGAAATAAAATTTAACTTTATTAATATTATACAAAATTACATTGTCAATTACATTATTCAAAGTACAGAGAATTACAAGAATAATAAAAGAAGTCCTAAATTACATTTTCTAAACTAAGTTAAATCTTGTATCTATTTTTCTTCATATTCTTTATTCCTACAAAACAAACAAGAAAAGAAACAAAACAAAAATAAAGGAAGGTTATGTTAGATGGTTTTGCTCTCAGAATTACAGTGTAATGCACTGTTTGTCTCATCATTGAGCTTAAATCAGAAGGGGCAAATTTCACCAAATCAATAGTATATGTTCTTATGAAATGTGTAGCCTCATACTAGTGCATCACAGACTGATTCAGGGGCAAGTTTCACCAAGGGAAGGTAAGAGGAAAAGATGTAAAAAAACACATTTCACTTGATCATATCCACCAGAAAATATCTACACCATTGAAACTTGGACCCTAGGTCCCATTTGTAAGCTGCTCACACAGCCATGCATATGGGTGTGCTGTCAACCCAGCAGCAACCCCAGGAAGAAGACAAGAAAGCAATTCATGTACACAAAGGGGTGAACCAGCCGTAGCAGCAAATCTACCATTCCATCTCCACACTCCAGAGCACATCTCTCCTTTTATCATCCACACAAGAACACCATAGTTCTTATTAGAACACCAACTGAAACCACCACATCACCAACATCTGGTTGCTATAAAAGCCATCCAAGAGCTAGGAGGGGAGGAGTTTCATAGGGAAGGAAACAAACCAGGAGGAACTGGCTAGCAGTTCATTGAGGTGCACAAGCAAGAAGATCAAGATCAACATCAGGAGGAGCAGTCAACAACAACATCACAAGGTGAAGGCTTACCAACAATAGGAAGGGGAATCTGATCAAGATTCATTATAAGCATATATTTCCAAGCCACCTTTCTAATTTACAACAACAGGTTAGTTCCTTGGATTAGTATAGCATCTGATCTTGTCCTTTTATTTCTGAGCATGGAGTGTGTGAGGGAAGAGGGATCTCAGACTGGGTAGTAATTCTACTCCAGTATCATCCTAGAGCTAAGATAAAGCCAAGTGAAAGAATCTGTATTTTAGCCACTAAATTAGCTTCAGCCTTTTTTGCATCATAAGCTTAGTTTCTTCTTTTGACACCAATATCAACTACATCACTGTTGATGTTCCCATCAACAAGTCATGCTACTTGGGCTACCATTTTGCACTCTCTAAGATTGGAGTCACCACAATAGCAGCCCAAAACAGCTGAAATCATCAGAATAGTTCTTCTATATTAGCTAGCTCACAAGTTACTTAAACAAAACAAACTCTATAATTTTCCTAGAAAATAATCCAGGAATCAAACATGAATATTAGTTCTCTGTCCGTAATAACAGGAACTCAATTATTTGACTCTACATCAAGCCATTAAAATGATAAAGATAATCTGCTTCAACTCTTCTGAGTCATATTGTCCAAGATTATGCCTTGCATGATATAATCATCATCAGCTTATTCTCTAGTTTTCACTAGAGAAGCATATAGGACTACAAGGCACATTCCCAGAGGGTATCACCTCTATACCAACAAGTTCATCTATATCTACTAAAATCAGATAATCACCTTCCTAAATGAATTTAGGAATCATACTATACATTTGATTCAGAGTAGATAGTGAATATAATACTGTCTATTATTAAACCACACTTGACAGAGTCAGTTTAGCTTTAGGAACTTAAGATTTACATAGTAGCAGGAGTAAATCCTGAGGTTAAGGACATCAATGCTTCACAAGAAAACATCACCTGAACAGAAGACATCCTTATTTATTATCACAGTGAGTCACAACCCAACAAAATGAACTCACATCCACTATTGTATAAGCATCCACATATAAATGAAGTACACATCCACAGAAGGTTCTCTGACTGAGAACATAGTAGCAACAACATATTTAGCAGATTACTAACTGATAGAAAGAAGAGCAACAAGCTAGGGTCATTAGGGTGCAATAGGTACCACAAGCAGATTAACACCCAGAAGAATATCACTGGTAGGATGAACCAGAAGAATTTAACTGAACATCACTGCAGAGGGTGTGAACCCTAGGTTTAGAGATGAAACCTAGGCAGGGGTAATCACAGAAAGCACACTTGACATAGCAAGGTAGATAGAGCATGGAGAAGAGCATAGAAGAGAGATAACCACTTACCGGAGGCCCTCGCTTAGAATCGAGAAGAGGAAGTAGAGGGATCGTCAGCAGCAGATGTGGCACGGCGACACAGGGAGCGTCGAGGCACTCGACCTGCACCATGCCACAACCAACAGCCCAAAAGTGCTGGGAAGCAAACTCCTAAGCTCCGGGAAGCCACGAGTTTAGCGGCAGCCACAGTCGTCAAACCCTAGTACTAGTAGGGATCGCACCTGGATGCAGCGGGATGAGAGGAGAAAATCGCCAGGGTAGGAAGGAAGAATAAGGAGCGGCGCATCATCTGCGACGGTCGGCGGTGGCTGCAACGGCCGATACTCGCCGGCATCGCAACGTCAACGGCGAGGCTACATCATCACCAAGGGAAGAGAGGAAGGCATCAGGGAAGAAGAGAGAAGGAGGGCTGGGTCGCCCAGCAGAACATGTCACCTAGTCTAGCCCAACCTTGTGGACTGGGTTGAGAAATAGGCTGGGCTGGCCCAGGAATCGGGTTAATTAATTAATTATCATTAAAAATAAAAAGAGAGAGAAGTTTAAATAAACTCAAATATTGTAATTACCAAAATACCCCTAAATGTATTCCAGCTCTAGAAAAAAATAGAAAAATCCTAAGAATACATATGGTATATAAAAAGCATCAAAAAAATAATATTCACCTAAGGAAAAAAATAACTTTACTTATTTAAAATTAAATAAAATGCAAATAAATACTAACACCACTAAAGCCTTAGTGAAATTTCATAAAATAAGGAAAAATCCTAAAAACTAATAAAAATCATTTTTGCAAACAAAAATAAATCTACTATTTTATAAAAAATACCAAATTACTCCATATACAAATAAATCCACTTGTTCCATGAACAAGAGACCGTTGTTTTCTCCCTAGTGGCAACAACACATCTACAACCGAAGAGATTTCTATCACTTCCCTTGGAAACTAGAGGCTTGAACCCACTACCGAGCATAAATACCCCCTCTTGGAGTCACTAGCAACTACTTGGCCAAGATAGCTACTAACAACGGAGAGCATGCAATATCACAAACAACACAGACATGAAAGAATCAATAAGACAAAACCATTAATCAATCTGACATAGTAATCTCAATATCCATCGGATCCCCGCAAACACAACATGCATGATTACAAATAGATTAGATCTTGATCATGAACGGAGCTCACAAGATCTATACATGAAATCACAAGGAGGAGATAGAACCATCTAGCTACTACATGTACCCGTAGTCCAAGGTGGAACTACTCACGCTTCATACCGGAGAAGAAGGCCTCCGGGATGATCTACCCTCTAGCAGGGCGCCGGGAAGAACTTCAGATCCCCCCGATCTAGGAACGATGGTGGCGACGGCTACAAAAGGTTTCGTGGAGTTTTGATCGGGTGCCTAGGGTTTCTGTACCGGGAGCTTCTTATAGGCGAAGGGGCGAGGCATGGGGCCACACCCTGCCCAGGCACGAGCTAGGACCACCCGCGCCTAGGGGGTTTGGCCTCCCTGTGGCGCCCCTCCATCTCGTCTTCTAGCTTCATGTCGCCCACGGTAAAATATTTACTTTGGCTTTTGTCCCGTCCAATTTCGAGAATATTGATTTTCTCCCTTTCTGGAACCCAAAACAGAAGTAAACATGCAACTAACACTGTGGCAACTTGTTAATAGGTTAGTTCCAGAAAAGATATAAAAACACCTCAAAGTGTAGACAAAGCAAAGCAAAGCAAAGTAGATACTAAACAAGCATGAAACATCAAAAATTATAGATACGTTTCCGACGTATCAAGCATCCCCAAGCTTAACTCCTACTTGTCCTCGAGTAGGTAAGTGATAAAAGAATAATTTTTTAGGTGACATGCACCATCAAAACCAAGATCAAACGAATTGCAAGCATTGAAAGCTAGGATCAAAGAACTCTAAACATGTGCATGAAAGATGGAGTTCTAACAATAAGACAAAGTAACTATGCAACATAAAAGGCTACAAACAAAGATCATGAATAACATGCATTGAAAAAAGTTTGTTTGTTTCACATACAGAAAACATGGCATAGTGGCATTCAGCTTGTACCGCATGGAGTGGCAAATAGATGCATAGGACACCTTCAAAGTTCATAAGAGTGAATAGATACAAGTAGCACAAGAACAAATAATATCGCAATATGCATCAATCAATAAGTTTTGGGACACTGCACACATAATGGCAACTATGCTCTCTTAATGGTGCCTAAAGGTAGAAGGTGGAGACTCAATATAATAGTGGAAGAAAGGACCTTCATAAAGGGAAGCAGGGATTTCAAGTTTCAAAAAGAGTTTCCAAAAATTATGGTACTTGTTAGATTTTAGCCCTCATTGCCCCTATCATAAGCATCTTGAAGTGATTAAGGTTAAAGTGAACAAACTATGGAGTATATGCTTGACAAAGTATAAGTTGGCAATCTCATGTCCCTTGAATACGAGGGCCACACCTCATGCTACTCAACTTCAGTCACCTGTAAGTTCTTGTCATAGTAAGTACATGCGTATCATAGAGAACCGCCAACGGGGTACCCCTTGAACATGGTACAGGAGCTATACCATAACCAAAATGACAAGGCAAGCCGACAATGAGCATCTCAGCGATCTTTTTATTTACTATGTTCATAGCTTTTTATTGAGGAGGTTTCATAGATAGCTCATTATGGTGATGCTGCAAGTTTCCACCATAATTAGGCATGGCTTAGGCTAGCGGCCCAGGCGTTTCTCTAACACAAAATACATAACTCCATGGACTTACAATCTCCCTCTTTATGTCACACCGGTGACATCCATAGACAAAATAGCATGATATCAACTGTGTACAAAGTACAAGTGCAATGTTGAAAACGTTCCCCATGACAGCATGGTTCTGCTAATTCCAACGTATAAGTGCAAGCATATACAACATAGACGACACAATGGTTCAAGTTTATTAGGGGCAAAGAATATAAAGTGTGCCATCAAGTTCGTGAGGGCTTTAATCACCAAGTTTTCACATAACAAAATAGTTTTAATTGGAAGATAACTGAAAAGAAGAATTTACTTGGAATGGTGCTACACACCATGCATAGGAGTTTATAGTGGACACTTTGGAATAACTTGGTTTCTTGGGAGGTGGAAGCATGAGTAGAGCTTACTCATACAAGTGGAGGCTAGCAAAAGACTGGGAGCAACCAACTAAGAGAGCAATAATGGCCATAATCATGTAGAGCAACAAAACATTACTAATCAAAGCATAGAGTGGTACTACAAGTCAAGGACTAAATGATAATAGAGGCTATGGTGACATGTTCATAGTCATAACATGGTGTGAGCATGTGCCAATACTATGCTTTTGCATGCTAAAACAACGCATAATTTCGTCAAGGCATACTAAGCAATCCCAGTTGTTTGGAACAAGACATGCTACAACAATAAACACTAAGCATAAGGTCAAAACAACACCTAGCATGTCATGCTAAAGTCTAAGTCACAGTCAATGCAAGCTCCTCTTACACTTTCAAGCAAGAACTTTCTACTCCTTTCCAACACCAATCAACTTATTTGAAACAACACAGCGAGAACGTGGGTCAAAACTACTTTATTCAAGCAAACTAAACAAACTAAGCAAAGCAAATGAAAACTAAGATGCTCCAAGAACAACACAATAGTGCATGAAACAATAAAAACAAAGTGTCTAGACAGACCTGAGCTTTTTATTGATGAAGAAGGGGATGCCTTGGGCATCCCCAAGCTTTGACACTTGTACCTATTGGATATTTATTGGGGTGACACCGGGTTGGCATCCCCAAGCTTGAGCTTTTGTCCATTCTTCATCTCATTACATCATTCTCTCTCTACACCTGAATTTTTTCCTTCATACAAAACTTCACACAATTTTCATTAGCAACATTAGTGTATTCAAAAGATAATAGACGTTTGGCTAAGCTTTGGAACAGTAAAACTTTTCACTAAAACACAAGCTACTGTAGTAACTCCTTCAAAAAGCTCAATTCCCCAAAATAGAACTCAAAAAGGAATCAATAAGAAGCAAATGCAAATAATGGCAGAAATCTGTCAAAACAGACCAGCAGGTAAAAACCGATTTTTTCGAAAATCTTCTGTTGCTCAAATCAAAAAGTATTGAACTAACAAAAGTTACCTAACATACTAGGGGATTTATTCGTAAATTTTAAGCTCAATCCAACTTACAGAGACTCATCACAATTTTTTATGATAGAGGACAGAAATCTGTTTCGGGACAGCAACTTCCCAAATCTTACTTCCCTCTCATTAAAGGTCATGCTTGGCACAAAAAGCAAACAAAAAGGATAAGGAGAGGTCATTACTGAAGTAATAACTTCCAAGACTCAAGGAAACTCTTGGTTATCTCCCAACAAGTACTTTTCTTTAACGCCTTTAAGTTAGGCACAAGAAGCAAGAAATCAAGTATTTTCAAATGAGGAAGCATTAACATCAAACCTTGCTTTCAAAGGGGGAGCACAAAGCAACTTCTCTCTCCTAATAGGGAAGTGTTTAATACCTTTCTTGAATGGAAAATGATATTTAATGCTGCCTTCTTTCATATCAATGATGGCACCAGTAGTTCTAAGAAAAGGTCTTCCCAAAGTAATAGGACAAGAAGCATTGTATTCAACATCCAAAACGTAGAAATTAACAGGGACATAAGCATTGTTAACCATAATGAGCACATCATTAATACTCCCCATGAGTTTCTTCTTAGCATTATCATTAAGTGGGGCATCCAAATAAAAATCTTCCAAAGGTGGCAAATCAAGCATTTCATAAATCTTCCTAGGCATAATAGAGACACTAGAACCAAGATCACATGAAGCTTTGAGATCAAAGTCATTCACTTGCATATTAATAATGGGTTCCCAACTATCTTCTACTTTCCTAGGAATAGAAGCTTTGTGTTTTAGCTTCTCTTCCTTAATCTTAACAAGAGCATCTGTAATGTGTTTAGTGAAAGTAACATGCATATCACTAGCATAAGGACTTCTAGCAAGTTTTTGCAGGAACATAATCACTTCAGAAATATTGCAACCATCTATATCAAAATCAAACTTAGCGTCACTAGTAGTAGACTCATTAGGCTTAGGCACTGTAGAAGGAGGAATAGGGACTTCTTGTGGTTTAGTGGTATCCATTCTAGTGATGGTGCACACACTATTGTTTCTATCAATTTCATCTTCCCTTTTCCACTTAGCATGAAGTTGGGCTAACAGTCTAACATTTTCATCAATAGTAACTTGTATGGCATGAGTAGCAGCAAAGGTACTTTCCATGGTTTCAGGTTTAGCAGCCATTTTATTAATCAAGGAGGATTGTGCTTCAGACAAAGAGGAAATGTTCTTCTTAGCACTCAAATTTTTTGACTATAAACTAGGAATTTCTCTATTCAGATTCTCAAGCTGATGACTAATGTTTTTCATGATAACATATTGTTCTTCCATAGTTTTAGTGAATATCTTGTTTTTCTCATATTGTATCTGCATAACGTTTTTAGTGGATCTTTCATCTTCTAGAATCCTATCTTCACTAGGCATTCCAGATCTACCAAGATAAGCATTTCCATTATTAGGTGGATAAGGCCTATAATTACCATAAGTATTGTTGCCAAAATTGTTTTTTCTAATTAAGTTCACATCAACTTGCTCTTCTTAAGCAACCAAAGAGTCTAAGGGAACATTATTAGGATCTATTCCCATTAACAAGCATAGCCATAATAACATCAATCTTATCACTCAAAGAGGAGGTTTCTTCAACAGAATTTACCTTCTTACCATGTGGATCTCTCTCAGTATGCCATTCAGAGTAGTTAACCATCATATTATCAAGGAGTTTTGTTGCAACACCCAAAGTGATGCCCATAAAGGTACCTCCAGCAGCTAAATCCAACAGGTTTCTTGAAGAGAAGTTCAAACCTGCATAAAAAGTCTGGATAATCATCCAAGCAGTGAGTCCATGAGTGGGAAAATTCTTAACCAAAGATTTCATTCTTTCCCAAGCTTGAGCAACATGTTCATTATCAAGTTGTTTAAATTTCATAATGTCACTTCTCATAGATATAATCTTAGCAGGAGGGTAGTACTTTACAATAAAAGCATCTTTGCACTTAGTCCAAGAATCAATACTATTTATAGGCAAGGATAGCAACCATTCTTTACCTTTTCCTCTCAAGGAGAAAGGAAACAACTTGAGCTTAATAATATCTCCATCTACATGCTTATACTTTTTCATCTCACAAAGTTCAACAAAGTTATTGAGACGGGCAGCAACATCATCAGAACTAGCACCAGAAAATTGCTCTCTCATCACAAGATTCAACATAGTAGGCTTAATTTCATAAAAGGTAGCATCAGGAGCAGGTGGAGCAATAGGAGTGCTAAGGAAATCATTGTTGTTTATGCTAGTGAAGTCACACAACTTGGTGTTCTCAGCAGAGTTCAATTTGGCAAAGGTGGGCAAGCCAAAAACACCAGCAGCAGCTAGAGCAGGAACTAATTTTTTGTGTTTTTGATAAGAGAAAGCAAACCAAACTAAACTATTTTTTTTAGTTTTTGGTAAAAAGAGGCAAACAAAACCAAGAAAGAGAAACTAAGAAAACTAAAAACAAAGTAAAGAGGAAGGTTGAGGAGGAATCCCTTGTGAAGACGTCCTTAGCCTCCCCGGCAACGGCGCCAAAAATCTTTGATGCGTGCACCCAGTGTTGACGTGGGACGCTTCGTTGGAAACCCCAAGAGCAAGGTGTGAAGAGTACAGCAACAAGTTTCCCTCAGTAGAGACCGAGGTTATCGAACCAGAAGGAGGAAGGAAAGGTCTCAAAGGTGTTGCAAGCAACATGGAAACCTGCACAACACAAACTCAAGACTTTGCCCCAAAGAATCAGTGAGGTTGTCAAGCTCACCGGTTTGTTGTAACAAAGGATTAACTCTATGGTGTGGAAGGTGATGAATGGTTTGCAACAAGTAAACAGTGGAAGATGTATCAATGGTAAAGATTGGACCGGGGTCCATAGTTCACTAGAGGTGCTCTCCTTAGATAAACAACATGACATGAAGGGTAAATAAATTACAGCACGACAATTGACAGGAACTAAGCAAGGCATAACAATGCAATACCAGACAAAGAGATCCTATGAGATTCGATTGGGCAACACAAAAATATACATAGACCGCCATCCAACTGCATCTATGACTAGTAGTCCACCTTCAGGTTATCATCCAAACCCCCTCCAGTATTAAGTTGCAAGAAACAGACAACTGCTTTAAGCAAAGTGTGTAAGGTAAACAATCCACTTGTTCCATGAACAAGAGACCGTTGTTTTCTTGATATGCCCAATTTGCATCACCATTCTATATCATAATTTACCTCTATTCATTGATATTGGTCTTATTATGAGGTATTACTGATGGCTTTTCATCTATTTATGCATGTTGGATGATTCCTGGAGGATGGACTGCCGGAGTCTGGATTCTGATGGAAAACAGGGCGTTTCGATGCAATTTCGCAAAGATCAGAAAAATACCAAAAAAATATGGAAACATATTATTTTACCAGAAGATGAAGGAAGCCAGAAGGAGGGACGGAGTTGGGCCTCAGGGGGCCCACACACCCCTAGGCATGGGCCCACATGACCCCGCGCCTAGGGCAGGTGTGGCCCACCTTCCCGGCCTCCGAATCCTCCCCTTCGCCTATATCTTCCCTACGGAACCCTAATACGTGGGGAGCGACCACAGATAGATTTCCGCCGTCTCTAGGAGGCAGAAAACACCGAGAGAGAAAGATCTCTCCGACAAACAGATTTCTCCCGGGGGAATTCCTTCCCGGAGAGGGGAGACCGTCATCAAGCTAGGCTTCATCGGGATCATCATCATCATCCACACCATCATCTCCACCAGCACCGTCATCACCGCTCTGTCCCGCTGTAACAATTGTGCTGGATATTGCTTTAGTTCATTAGGGGAAACTTTCCCGGTGTTAATTACTATTGTAGTTGATGCTTGTGAGTGGAACCATTGGATTATTGTTTATGTTCAGATTGTTATCCATTATCATATCATCTTTGATCTTGATCCATATGATGTCTTGTGAGTTGTTCATTTAGTTCTTGAGGACATGGTAGAAGTCATGTTGTTAGTAGTGAATCTATGATGAGTTATTATTCAATGGTTTAGTATTTAAGTTGTGGTGCTATTCTTCTGGTGGTGTCTTGTGAACGTCGACTACATGAAACTTCACCATTTATGGGCCTAGGGGAATGCATTGTGTATTTGGCTACTAATTGTGGGGTTGCCGGAGTGACAGAAACCTGAACCCTCGTTAGGACACTTTTGCACAAGGGAGTGTAGGATCTCAGAGTTTAAGGCTATGGTTAGGTTTATATCTTAATTACTTTCCTGTAGTTACAGATGTTTGCAGGGGGTTTAATCACAAGTATGTATTAGTACAAGTACGGTCGGTACATTAGCACATGTTCACCCACACAACACTTACAACACCAGAGAAGAGTACTCAGCTATTTGAAGCGAAAGCACTTGATAGAATTCCCATGTGTCCTCGAGAACGCTTGGTCCTTATAAGTATTTCCACCAGATTGTCCTTTGCTAAGAAAGGATTGGGACACTTGCTCTATTTGTTTGTTACTTCTGTTACTTGCTCTTTGTTTTGTTGCCTTATCAGAAAACCACTAAAAATCCGTTTGCTAAGTATTCACAGGGATTTCCTGCTCCATACCACTGTTCAGCACCTTCTGCTCCTCGTTGGGATTGACACTCCTATTTATCGAAAGTACTATGATACACCCCCTATACTTGTGGGTCATCAAGACTATTTTCTGGCGCCGTTGCCGGGGAGTGAAGCGCTATTGAAGAGTAGAACTGGTAAAGGAAACTTTTACTGTGAGTATTGCTTTTGTTACTGCTTGTTACTTCGTTTTCAATATGGATAACCCACTTGGTTTTCTGTTTGGGAAAACTACTACCGCTGGTAGGGTAGTAGATGAACCACTGTGAGACCCTGGCGCATGGCTCAATAGGATTGATAGGAAAACCCATACCAACAAGTTGCAACTTCTTTTCCGGAAGCTCATTCGAAAAGAACTCTAAGGTTAAGCGTGCTTGGCCTAACCGGGTGCGCATGAGTGAGGACAAAGTGCGCAGAAAAGACTAGTGTTGGTCTGTGGGGTTAGTCTAGAGATCCTATTGAGCTGCCAGAAGTGGCAGCCGTCGGTCCGGAGTGGCCGGGGGTGTTACAAATTGGTATCAGAGCCGACCCTCGCGGTTAAAACGGGTGTGTGCGGGTCAGTGGCGTACATGTGGCGCATGGCGCGTGTGGCCCGGAGTGGACACGGCATGGCACATGTGCCGACACTGGACGCACAGACGTGTGCCAAGAGGGGACGTTCCTGGCTTGTTGTTGATCGACGAGGACGTCGATCTTCTAAGGGTGGGTGTATGTGAGACCCTGGCGCATGGCTCAATAGGATTGATAGGAAAACCCATACCAACAAGTTGCAACTTCTTTTCCGGAAGCTCATTCGAAAAGAACTCTAAGGTTAAGCGTGCTTGTCCTAGAGCAATTCTAGGATGGGTGACCGACCGGGAAGTGGGTAACCGGGTGCGCATGAGTGAGGACAAAGTGCGCAGAAAAGACTAGTGTTGGTCTGTGGGGTTAGTCTAGAGATCCTATTGAGCTGCCAGAAGTGACAGCCGTCGGTCCGGAGTGGCCGGGGGTGTTACAACCACCTCCTGTTGAGATCGATCCTTTTAAGATACCTACAAGTATTGTTAATCGTGTTATGGATAATTATTATTTTGGGGATGGAACTGTCCATCCTGGTGATCACTTGCTTTTTATCCATGAATTATGCGGGTTGTTTAAGTGTGCATGTATCACAACTGAATAGGTGAAGAGGAAGTTACTCTCCATGTCCTTGAAAGGGAGAGCTAAGGCATGGTATAAGCTGCTAAAGAATGGACAATCCATGGAATGGGAGGAGATGGCATCTCTCTTTTACTCTAAATTTTATCCTCCCAGTGAAATCCATAAGGATAGAAGTCTTATATATAACTTTTTGCCTATTGATGGAGAGAGTACAGCCCAAGCTTGGGGGAGATTGAAGCTGCATGCTTAAATGTCCTATTCATGAACTCCCTAACAATATTATTCTCAATAACTTTTATGCTAGGCTTTCTCTTCATGATAAAGATTTACTAGATGCTTCTTGTGCTGGATCATTCACATGTATGAAGGATGAAGCTAAATGGGATCTCTTAGACCGTATTCAAGATAACACTGAGGCTTGGGAGAATGACAAAGGAAGAAAGCCAGGTATAAACTATGATTATGAATGCATTAAATCTTTTATGGGTACTGATAACTTTCGTGATATTCGCAATAAGTTTGGCCTTGATCCTCAAGTCCTTGCAAAATGTTTTAATGCTTTTGACTTTTATATTGAGATTCCTAAGAAAGAGTGGGACAAGTACCATGCTCCTTATAAAGACATTGTTACCCACATTCCTGCCAGTATAGAGGTTTGTACTGTTGATCCTATTTTGCCTGAACCTTATGTTGATAAGATCCCTTTTCCCTCCAAGGAAAGGGAACACTCTATTATGGCCAATGTGATTAGCAAAAGCGCAAAGAAAACTGTAGGGTCCGATGAGATTATTGATATCGAGCTTGTGGTAGCTATTGTGAAGAATCTTGTCACTAGAAACATAGAGGATGGGCATATTGTCTTCTGTGAAGACGCCACTAATGTTATCTCTCATCCTAGTAAGGCTAGAAAAGCTAGTGTTCCTGTGCTTTCTGTTAAAATTGGTGATCATTGCTAGTATGGGTTATGTGATATTGGTGCTAGTTCTAGTGCTATTCCTTATGAGCTTTACAAGGAAAATATGCATGATATTGGTCCTTGTGAGCTTGAGGACATTGATGTGGTTATTCACCTTGCTAATAGAGAGCAAGTTTGCCCCATTGGTATTGTAAGAGATGTGGGGGTCCTTTGTGGTAAGATTAAATATCCTGCTGATTTTCTAGTACTTGGTAAAGAAGCTAGTAAAACTTATCCTATCATCTTTGGTAGACCCTTCCTTAATACTTGTGGGGCTATCATAGATTGTAGGAAGGAAAAAGTTTTGACTAAGTTTGCTGGAGAATCTTATGAGTTTAATTTTTCCAAATTTGCCAAAACTCCTTATGAAAATGAATTACCTGATGAGGATTTCAAGGTTGAACAACTGCTTGCTATTTCTCTTGCTCCTAACAATGCTTTGCAGCAGTTCATGGAAGATCATGAAAGTGATGCCTTTATGAATGAAAGAAATGAGATTGATGAGGTTTTCCTTCGTCAGCCTGAGTTACTTAAGCATAATTTACCTGTGGAAGATTTGGGTACCACACTTCCACCCAAAGGGGACCCTATTTTCGAATTAAAACCTTTACCTGATGATCTTAAATATGTTTATCTTGATGATAAGCAGATATATCCTATTATTATTAGTTCTAAACTTTCAGGGAAGGAAGAAGAAAGGCTATTGGAGGTATTGAAGAAACACCGAGGAGCTATGGGTTATACTCTTGATGATTTAAAAGGAATCTCTCCCACTATATGTCAGCATGCTATTAATATTGAGCCTAATGCAAAACCAGTTGTTGAGCACCAGCGCCGTCTAAATCCTAAGATGAAGGATGTGGTAAGAAATGAGGTATTAAAACTCCTTGATGGTGGTATTATTTATCCTATTGCTGATAGTCAATGGGTTAGCCCTGTTCATTGTGTTCCCAAGAAAGGGGGAATAACTGTTGTGCCTAATGAGGATAATGAGCTTATAACCCAAAAAGTAGTGGTTGGGTATATAATGTGCATTGATTTTAGAAAGATTAATAAAGTTACTAAGAAAGATCATTATACTCTGCCCTTTATTGATCAGATGCTTGAGAGGTTGTCCAAAAAGACTCACTTTTGCTTTCTTGATGGTTATTCTAGGTTTTCTCAAATTGCTGTGAAAGCACAGGACTAGGAGAAAACCACTTTCACTTGTCCTTATGGTACTTATGATTATAGGAGTATGCTTTTTGGTTTATGTAATGCCCCTGCTACCCTCTAAGAAGGGACCTTTCTCCCACTTCCCAGTTGAGTCAGTAAACCTACTTCCTCTCTATCTCCAGCAAGCTTTTGAGTTGTTGTGTTTCAAGCATTCATATGGTGATTTATTCAATCATGTTCTCTATCTTCCTTGTTTGCACAAAACTCTTATCTATTGAGTATTACTTTGAAAGCCTTCACTTGTGAAAAAACTTTTTGAGCAAAGAGTGCTCCTATTTTGAAACTTCTACAAAAAGCTTTTGTGAAACTGTTTGTCAGGTGTTCTATGACCAAGAAAAAGTTTGCCAATTCCAATTATGATTTATCTTTATGCATATCTATTGTGACTGCTGTACTTGGTTGCAAGCTAAGTTATATAATGGTGAGTTGCTTCCTTCTATGAGTTGTGCAATGGTAAGTGTGATGCTTCTTGTTTGTATTCTTTTTATCGACACTTCACTCCATAAACCTATGGACATGTTTACTGAGCTCAGTATTCGCGTGGGGACGAGCGAAGTCTAAGCTTGGGGGAGTTGATACGCCCAATTTGCATCACCATTCTATATCATAATTTACCTCTATTCATTGATATTTGTCTTATTATGAGGTATTACTTATGGCTTTTCATCTGTTTATGCATGTTGGATGATTCCTGGAGGATGGACTGCCGGAGTCTGTATTCTGATGGAAAAGAAGGCGTTTCGGTGCAATTTCGCGAAGATCAGAAAAATACCAGAAAAATATGGAAACATATTATTTTACCAGAAGACGATGGAAGCCACAAGGAGGGACGGAGTTGGGCCTCAGGGGGCCCACACCCCCTAGGCGCGGGACCACCTAACCCCACGCCTAGGGCAGGTGTGGCCCACCTGCCCGGCCTCTGACTCCTCCCCTTCGCCTATATCTTCCCTACGAAACCCTAATACGAGGGGAGCGACCACAGATAGATTTCCGCCGCCTCTAGGGGCCAAAAAACACCGAGAGAGAAAGATCTCTCCGGCAGACAGATTTCTACCAAGGGAACTCCTTCCCAGAGAGGGGAGACCGTCACCATCAACACCGTCATCAAGCTAGGCTTCATCAGGATCATCATCATCATCATCATCCACACCATCATCTCCACCAGCACCATCATCACCGCTCTGTCCCGCTGTAACAATTGTGTTGGATATTGCTTTAGTTCATTAGGGGAAACTTTCCCGATGTTAATTACTATTGTAGTTGATGCTCGTGAGTGGAACCATTGGATTATTGTTTATGTTCAGATTGTTATCCATTATCATATCATCTTTGATCTTGATCCATATGATGTCTTGTGAGTAGTTCGTTTAGTTCTTGAGGACATGAGAGAAGTCATGTTGTTAGTAGTGAATCTGTGATGAGTTATTATTAAATGGTTTAGTATTTAAGTTGTGGTGCTATTCTTCTAGTGGTGTCATGTGAACGTCGACTACATGACACTTCACCATTTATGGGCCTAGGCGAATGCATTGTGTATTTGGCTACTAATTGTGGGGTTGCCGGAGTGACAGAAACCTGAACCCCCGTTAGGATACCTTTGCACAAGGGAGTGTAGGATCTCAGAGTTTAAGGCTGTGGTTAGGTTTATATTTTAATTACTTTCCTATAGTTACGGATGTTTGTAGGGGGTTTAATCACAAGTATGTATTAGTCCTAGGAAGGGCGGTATGTTAGCACAGGTTCACCCACACAACACTTACAAACACCAGAGAAGAGTACTCAGCTATTGAAGCGAAAGCACTTAAAGAATTCCCATGTGTCCTCGAGAACGCTTGGTCCTTATAAGTATTTCCACCGGCTTGTCTTTTGCTAAGAAAGGATTGGGCCACTTTCTTCGTTTGTTCGTTACTTCTGTTACTTACTCTTTGTTTTGTTGCCTTATCATAAAACCACTAAAAATCCATTTGCTAAGTATTCACAGGGATTTCCTGCTCCATACCACTGTTCAGCACCTTCTGCTCCTCGTTGGTATCGACACTCCTATTTATCGAAAGTACTACAATACACCCCCTATACTTGTGGGTCATCATTTCTCCCTAGTGGCAACAACACATCTACAATCGAAGAGATTTCTGTCACTTCCCTTGGAAACTAGAGGTATGAACCCACTATCGAGCATAAATACCCCCTCATGGAGTCACTAGCAACTACTTGGCCAAGATAGCTACTAACAACGAAGAGCATGCAAGATCACAAACAACATAAACATGATATAATCAATAAGACAAAACCATCAATCAATCTGACATAGTTATCTCAATATCCATCGGATCCCCGCAAACACAACATGCATGATTACAAATAGATTAGATCTTGATAATGAATGGAGCTCACAAGATCTATACATGAAAGCACAAGGAGGAGATACAACCATCTAGCTACTACATGGACCCGTAGTCCAAGGTGGAACTACTCACGCTTCATACCGGAGAAGAAGGCCTCCGGGGTGATCTACCCTCTAGCAGGGTGCCGGGAAGAACTTCAGATCCCCCGATCTAGGTACGATGGTGGCGGTGGCTACAGAAGGTTTCGTGGAGTTTTCATCGGGTGCCTAGGGTTTCTGCATCAGGGGTTTCTTATAGGCGAAGGGGCGAGACAGGGGGGACGCCAGGGGGGGCCACACCCTGCCCAGGCGCGGGCTAGGCCCACCCGCGCCTAGGGGGGTCTAGCCGCCCTGTGGCGCTCCTCCGTCTCGTCTTCTGGCTTCGTGTCACCCACTGTAAAATATTGACTTTGGCTTTTATCCCGTCCAATTCCGAGAATATTTATTTTAAGCCTTTTTGGAACCAAAAACAGAAGAAAACAGGCAACTGGAACTGTGGCAACTTGTTAATAGGTTAGTTCCAGAAAATATATAAAAAGACCTCAAAGTGTAGACAAAGCAAAGCAACGTAGATACTAAATAAGCATGAAACATCAAAAATTATAGATACGTTTCCGACGTATCAGATCATATATTTGTAATCATACATGTTGTGTTTGCGGGGATCCGATGGATATTGAGATACTATGTCAGATTGATTATTGATTCTATCATGTCTGTGTTATTTGTAATCTTGCATGCTCTCCGTTGCTAGTAGCTATCTTGGCCAAGTAGATGCTTGTGACTCCAAGAGGGAATATTTATGCTCCATAGTAGGTTCATGCCTCTAGTAATTTGGGGAAGTGACAAAAATCTCTAAGATTGTAGATGTGTTGTTGCTACTAGGGAGAAAACAACAATCTTTTGTTCATAGAACAATTGTATTGTTTACTTTACACACATTGCTTAATGCAATTATATGTTGCTTGCAACTTAATACTGGAAGGGGTTCGGATGATAACCTGAAGGTGGATTATTAGTCATAGATGCAGTTGGATTATGATCTATGTATATTGTTGTAATGCCCAATCAAATCTCATAGGAGTTAAGATGTCTAGTGTATGCATTGTTATGTTTCCTCAATCTGTCAATTGCCCCGCTGTAATTTGTTAACCAACATGTTATCTATCTTAAGGAGAACACCTCTAGTGAACTGTGGACCCTGGTCCGTTTACTTTATACAAGCAACTACTATCTTCCACACTATACGTTTAATACTTTGTTTCAAGAAAACCGGTGAGATTGACAACCTCACTGTTAGTTGGGGCAAAGTTTTGAGTTTGTGTTGTGCAGGTTCCAAGTTGTTAGCAACACCTTGGAGTTGTTTCATTACTCCTACTGGTTTGATAACCTTGGTTTCATACTGAGTGAAAACTTACTACTATGCTCATCATCCCTTCCTCTTGGGGTTTCCCAACGAAGCTCTACAGTATCTGAGCCATCAAGACGTTTTTTGGCGCCGTTGCCGGGGAGTTAAGGACAGCTTCAATCTCTTCCTTCTCATCAGCCACCTTTCAGGGAGAAAGAAGATTCTCGCAAGGGGAGTCTCTCACAACCATTCTCTTTACTTTGTTTTTCTTTTGCTTAGTTTCTTTTGCTTTGTTTTGCTTGTTTATTTCTTTCAAAAATACAAAAAAATTGGTTTCCTTTGGTTTGCTTTTTCTTATCAAAAACACAACAAAATTAGTTCCTACTATAGTTGCTGGTCTGTTATTGCCTTGCTTTGTCATGCTTTCTATCAATGACTGGTTTCTTTAAACCAGATCTTATTGGCAATGTGGGTTCACGGAAGAACAAAAATATTATTATGAGGAACACCGTTTGTCACAAAAGGGAAACACTTATGGGAACAAATTGATAAATTGAATACCATTGCTAGAAACGTGTGCTCTACTTATTGTCTTATTTCTAAGGACAACACTTATAGAAAAACTTCTAATATCCCAAGTAGAGACATAAAAAAGATCAGCATTAAAACCTACCAAAATACCTCCTACAGTACCCACATGAGGTAAAAAATTCCATATAAAATTCCAATTACCTAACAAATTCTTCAAAAAATAATTACTAAAATGCTCTTTTTTTCCTGGAAACCAATATAATCTACATTCAAGGGGAAGATATTATCTTCAATGTACTTCTTCCTACCAGGAGCAGAAATACTCCTACTATTCCAAAAAAGAAAAAATCATCTTAATTTCTTCCTGGGATGCTTGCCCCGAGATTTATTCACTACTTCTATCCAACTATCAGCTATATCATCAAAAGCCTCATCATTATGTGAAGATTCTGAATCTAAATTTGGACTAATTCTAAGAGCTAAATTACCAATAGAATTATCAGCTAACTCTTCATGCAATTCTACTCCTACTTCTAAATCATAAACATGTAGAACATTAAAAGGATTAGATATCATTATACCTTTCATCTTTGGTTTCTCCAAATTCACCATCTTCTTCCTTTCCACAGCTTTCTCCATCACATTTTGAGATCTGTCAATTCTGAAACTCTGTCTTGTGGGTTGAATAGGAACACGTTTCCCCTGCTTCTTCCCTTTATCCACTCCTCCTACCTGCATTTCCTAGGAAACCAGCTCCTGAGCAGTTGGAATGATAGAATCAGGGAGGCTGAGACCCATATCCACCTCAGGTACTTTTCCAGCTTGGAAAGATGCTTGTTCTCTGTAACACCCTCAAATCGGCCCTATGCAAGTTTTAGCGCTTCCCGCCAAACCCGCATAGAAACGATTCAAGGACGCCCACCAGGCACTTTCGTGCGGGTGGAAAACGAAGTAATATCATTACACAACAGTCCTCGATGGGACCCACAGAACAGATATATATATACAACAACGACTCAATGAGTCAAGAATACAGATATAATATACAAAGATCCAAATCACCTTGAAAATGATAGAGCGTCCGACTACGGACAAGATGCAAATGGGGCTAAGAGCCCTGGAGAATAACCAATGGCGTCCATAACCCTGCCCAGGCCAAGACGGAAGGGTAACCCTGCTAACGACGTCGAAACCTGCTAAAACAAAAGGGGTGCCGACAAAGGGCAAAGGAAAAAGAGGAGCGTCAGTACTGAGGCCAGTACACGGCGAGGCTAGAATTCGGCGGTCCTCGCCTACATAGGTATGGTGGACTGAAGCGGCAGCGCAGCATGCACTAAACAACCTATAGAGACTCGATACCACTAGTGGCTATTAGAGAGGGGTAAGAAAGACCTATTCGGATCCAACCTGAAACTATCACCAAGCATACCCATCCTGGCATTTCCCCCTCGAGACCAAACGAGGAAGTCAACCGAGGAACTCACACAGTTGGCAGTTTTATTTATTCAGTTATCGTTGCAGCAATTACTAGTCAGGTATAGATAATCATCCTGATATAATAAGGAGTGGGCAATTTTAGTTAACCATTCTGTTGTAGTTGCGACACTTACTAGTCAAATACAATTAGCATGAGATATCCCCAAACCCAGCAGTTGTTGGTACTTTTATTTAGCCATTCCGTTGTAGTGGAGCTGATTACTAGTCATATCGGATACAAGTCAAATTATAGCAGTAAACTTTAGTTATAGTTGTCTATGATCGAGAACTGTGCTCCAAGTCGTCCATAACCGCGGACACGGCTTTTCGAAAAGATTTAACCCTGCAGGGGTGCACCAAAGTATCCACACGCACTTCGACCCTTTTTGCCAGATCAGTTAACATACACCCATCGGTATGTCAGCGGGGCCTAAGTCATGACGTTTCCCAGACCCAAAGCAAGTACATGGGGGCCACCCCACTAAGCTACCCGCAACGAAGTCGGCCGGTCTCCGAGACGGACTCAGGGTTTGTGTAGACGGCTGTAAACGACTGGGAACCCGAGAGTGTGACTGGGCTTGTCGATACAGCGAAAACGTGTCACGATCCTAAACAGTACAGGTGCAGTACTTCGCACAATTTTAAATAAAGCAGTAAAGCATGGCATAAGTACATGATAGTAATAAAGCCCCAAACTACTTGTGGCCCCCGGTACAATACTTTGAAATCAGGTACTAATCGATGGGAGTGCCCATACACCCCACCTGTGGTTAGCGCGCTCGATCTCAGAACAGGTGTCAAGAACTCGGGGTCCTACGGGACACAAGTGGATGGTTAACAACCAAATAACATCTATTTCCCACCGGTGCCTCTGCATTTACCTACTTCAATTTTAGTTATTAAACGATAATTGAAGTAAACGATAATTAAAGCCATGAACATCTCCAACCTTAAACATACGGCAATACTCCCACAACTGTGGTACTGGACGACACGCAATAGCACTTGAGCAAGCGACTACGACACGCAAGTCCAACTATCTACCAAACAACAGGTGATAGGATGTGTCCAAGGCAATATAAGGCTGCACGGGATATCACGGGTACGAAAACTAGAGCATCGCAACACAGATAGCAATAGATCAACAGGAGGGAGTAAATACTATAAAAGTAAGATAGGTAGAAAGGGGGAGAATGCTCGCCTGAAAACATTTCCGAAGGTTCATCCAAAGGTCGAGGCGAAGCTCACATCAACTCAACGGCCTTATCCTCGAAGAAGCAAAACACTAGAATAAACACCGGATGCACTATTTAATTCTATGACATAAGAACGCGCATGATGCATGTATGATGTATGGCATGGCAAGGATGCGATGCAATTAGGCAATATTAAGCGGAACCGGGGGTCCCGACAATTAAATATATGGTTCTAGTTGTTTAGATACCCCGCATTTTAAATGTTGTCTTAACATGGCAAAATATATCATCGGTTCGCTATGCAAATTTAAATGGAGGCAATATAGGACTAGAATCACCCGCATATGGTCTCCATATTTATTTATTAGGTGAATCGACAATATACCCCCAAACCACAATATGTATGCGAGTATGAACAATTTATATGCAACCATTTATATAGATGTCAATTATAAAATAGGGCTCGGAAAGAGGTCACACATGGGTTTGATGATCTTGGGCTCCGAGGGTTCGGTTCAGTCTCGAAGCTGGGATTGGTCTTGCGGTCCGGGAAGAAGTACTTGGCGTTTGTTGTCGAAGGCCTTGTTGATCTGCGACGGAGGACTTAGCGCCATCGGGACCCGAGAAGGAGATCTTGCCGGAAGACGGTGATATGACAAAAAGATATCCTCTTGACAAAAAGATAGCCCGACGAAGTAGTCGTGGATCAAAGATTCCAAGTAGACGAATAAGAGACCGACACTCTTGCGTGCAATTCACCGAGCACCTGGGGCACCTGATGGTGTGCGGCAGAGGTCACAAGTACACGGAAAAACCGCACAAGGAAAATGACCTGCAGCTAGCCGGATGTCGTCTGAGGTGGTGTGGTTGAAGGCCATGGATAGACTCACAGCTCTCCTAGCGCTAGGATCCTGGGACAAGGAAACATAGGCCCCTAGGCCATGGCTGGCCAGACTTGTACGCGCGCATACAGAGAGGCGGCAACAGGGTGCTGGGGTGAGGAGGAGGTCCGGAAAGGACGATGGGACCTGGCAGGGACGGCGCCGCGGGACAGGACGCCTGCAAGGTGGTGGGCGACGTTGGCTCGCGAAGGAGAGACAGGGGAGGCTGGCAGCGTCGGAAGACGGGGGCGCCGGAGTTCCTGCGGCGGCGCCATGGGGACGCAAGGGCACATGGCAGGAAGGAGGGGTCCCGTGGAGGAGATGAGGTCGTCGACATGGCTCGGGATAGAGAACGGGGAGGACACGGGGCCGGCGACGCGACCGGGAGAGAGAGAGAGAGAGAGAGAGAGAGAGAGAGAGAGAGAGAGAGGGCGGCGGGAAGAGGCGGAGAGGCCCAGGGCGAGGAGGCAGGAGGCGGACGCGGGAGCGCACGAGAGAGAAGGTAGACGTGGGGTGCTCCTGGAGGCGCCGAACTGGCCAAGGTGGAGGCCGTCGAGGCGCGTGAGGGAGGTGGGGAAACGGAAGAGGAGCAGGGTCGGGGGATGAGGGAGGTGGGGCCAAGGGAAGTGTGTGCTGTGGTGTGTGTGTTTGGTGTGCGTCTGGCGACGCGGCTAGGTAGGTGTGGGTCGTGTTGGGGCAGGGCGCTCGCGTGAGTGGGTGCGTTGCCGCTGGGCGGCGGCGGCAGGGAGGATTTGGGGGTGGCGGCGGCTACAGGGGAAGGTGAGCTAGGTATCTAGGGTTTGGGTGGGGATTAGGGTTAGATATAGGCTTAACCGGATCGTAGGTGGTCTGGCCGGTTGGGCCTCTGGCCCGACCGGTTGGACTGCCTCCCCGAAACAAAACATAGGTTTGATTTATTTATTTTTAAAATAGTTTTTTGATAAATAGTTGTACGCAAATAAAAGATCCGGATAGATCTAGGGTTTTGGTTTGAGCTAGAGAAAGGAGTATCTAGAAAATAAATGTAGGCTTTTAGAAAATAATTTTGGCAAACAGATACATGTAGATGTCATGATGATGCACATAATAAAAACAACAACGATTTTCTAGTAGTGGATTTATCCGGGGTGCTACAATTCGACACCACTAACAATGGATCTGGCCCTCGAGATCCGCCTCCTGGTATGGGGAAGAAGTCTGACGCTCTGAATCTTCTCGCTTAATGTAGATCTTCGCGACACCACTAACAAAGATTATTTCTCCATCTTGCAATCGGCGACACCACCAACAAGGATGTTGCTCATGTTCATTGTGAGAACACTCCGGATAAACAAAGGATGAAGGTAAAGGTATCAAACGATAAGGCCACCTCTAACTTCTGTAGAATGAGTCAAATTGCATTGGTCCACCGATTCACTGTACAAAAGCGAATGATAAGAGTAGTGGTATGGTCGCGACTCCATCCCGCACTCAAAGCATCACTATGTACACGAATAAGAGAACTATGCAACCAACTCTCAGAATCAGACTGAAGATCTTGACAATCAAGGTTCAGAAGGAAAAGAATGATGCAGGATCTTTGTCGTTTCTGACGTAGATGATATCGTCGCGTTGGAAAACACCGGAGGATATGAAGACAAATTTTAGTGGATTTTTGGTCCTCGGAAAGGTACAACAGATGAAAAAATTCTCAGATAGCATGAAAGTCGGATGTCGAAGCACCGTTACAAGAGGAGGAAGTGAAACCCTGAAGGTACGACGAAAACCCAACCACGAGAATTCCTGGACTCGAACAAAAGATAAGGGGTAGATTCAAAACACGCAGAGGTACGAGGAGAATAGCAGAGGGGTAAGGAGTAAAAGCAGACCTAATCAGATCTATCCAACCGATTTTCCAAAATAGTTTTGACACTCTACATCGGCCGTTAGCTAGGTTATCCTACCGGCTGGACCAGTGGGGTATCGTAACTGATGAGCTCTGATACCACTCTGTAACACCCTCAAATCGGCCCTATGCAAGTTTTAGCGCTTCCCGCCAAACCCGCATAGAAACGATTCAAGGACGCCCACCAGGCACTTTCTTGCGGGTGGAAAACGAAGTAATATCATTACACAACAGTCCTCGATGGGACCCACGGAACAGATATATATACAACAGCGACTCAATGAGTCAAGAATACAGATATAATATACAAAGATCCAAATCACCTTGAAAATGATAGAGCGTCCGACTACGGACAAGATGCAAATGGGGCTAAGAGCCCTGGAGAATAACCAATGGTGTCCATAACCCTGCCCAGGCCAAGCCGGAAGGGTAACCCTGCTAACGACGTCGAAACCTGCTAAAAAAAAGGGGTGCCGACAAAGGGCAAAGGAAAAAGAGGAGCGTCAGTACTGAGGCCAGTACACGGCGAGGATAGAATTCGGCGGTCCTCGCCTACATAGGTATGGTGGACTGAAGCGGCAGCGCAGCATGCACTAAACAACCTATAGAGACTCGATACCACTGGCGGCTATTAGAGAGGGGTAAGAAAGACCTATTCGGATCCAACCTGAAACTATCACCAAGCATACCCATCCTGGCATTTCCCCCTCGAGACCAAACGAGGAAGTCAACCGAGGAACTCACACAGTTGGCAGTTTTATTTATTCAGTTATCGTTGCAGCAATTACTAGTCAGGTATAGATAATCATCCTGATATAATAAGCAGTGGGCAATTTTAGTTAACCATTCTGTTGTAGTTGCGACACTTACTAGTCAAATACAATTAGCATGAGATATCCCCAAACCCAGCAGTTGTTGGTACTTTTATTTAGCCATTCCGTTGTAGTGGAGCTGATTACTAGTCATATCGGATACAAGTCAAATTATAGCAGTAAACTTTAGTTATAGTTGTCTATGATCGAGAACTGTGCTCCAAGTCGTCCATAACCGCGGACACGGCTTTTCGAAAAGATTTAACCCTGCAGGGGTGCACCAAAGTATCCACACGCACTTCGACCCTTTTTGCCAGATCAGTTAACATACACCCATCGGTATGTCGGCGGGGCCTAAGTCATGACGTTTCCCAGACCCAAAGCAAGTACATGGGGGCCACCCCACTAAGCTACCCGCAACGAAGTCGGCCGGTCTCCGAGACGGACTCAGGGTTTGTGTAGACGGCTGTAAACGACTGGGAACCCGAAAGTGTGACTGGGCTTGTCGATACAGCAAAAACGTGTCACGATCCTAAACAGTACAGGTGCAGTACTTCGCACAATTGTAAATAAAGCAGTAAAGCATGGCATAAGTACAGGATAGTAATAAAGCCCCAAACTACTTGTGGCCCCCGGTACAATACTTTGAAATCAGGTACTAATCGATGGGGGTGCCCATACACCCCACCTGTGGTTAGCGCGCTCGATCTCGGAACAGGTGTCAAGAACTCGGGGTCCTACGGGACACAAGTGGACGGTTAACAACCAAATAACATCTATTGCCCACTGGTGCCTCTGAATTTACCTACTTCAATTTTACTTATTAAACGATAATTGAAGTAAACGATAATTAAAGCCATGAACATCTCCAACCTTAAACATACGGCAATACTCCCACAACTGTGGTACTGGACGACACGCAACAGCACTTGAGCAAGCAACTACGACACGCAAGTCCAACTATCTACCAAACAACAGGTGATAGGATGTGTCCAAGGCAATATAAGGCTGCACGGGATATCACGGGTACGAAAACTAGAGCATCGCAACACAGATAGCAATAGATCAACATGAGGGAGTAAATACTATAAAAGTAAGATAGGTAGAAAGAGGGAGAATGCTCGCCTGAAAACATTTCCGAAGGTTCATCCAAAGGTCGAGGCGAAGCTCACATCAACTCAACGGCCTTATCCTCGAAGAAGCAAAACACTAGAATAAACACCGGATGCACTATTTAATTCTATGACATAAGAACGGGCATGATGCATGTATGATGTATGGCATGACAAGGATGCGATGCAATTAGGCAATATTAAGCGGAACCGGGGGTCCCGACAATTAAATATATGGTTCTAGTTGTTTAGATACCCCGCATTTTAAATGTTGTCTTAACATGGCAAAATATATCATCGGTTCGCTACGCAAATTTAAATGGAGGCAATATAGGACTAGAATCACCCGCATATGGTCTCCATATTTATTTATTAGGTGAATCGACAATATACCCCCAAACCACAATATGTATGCGAGTATGAACAATTTATATGCAACCATTTATATAGATGTCAATTATAAAATAGGGCTCGGAAAGAGGTCACACATGGGTTTGATGATCTTGGGCTCCGAGGGTTCGGTTCAGTCTCGAAGCTGGGATTGGTCTTGCGGTCCGGGAAGAAGTACTTGGCGTTTCTTGTCGAAGGCCTTGTTGATCTGCGACGGAGGACTTAGCGCCATCGGGACCCGAGAAGGAGATCTTGCCGGAAGACGGTGATATGACGAAAAGATGTCCTCTTGACAAAAAGATAGCCCGACGAAGTAGTCGTGGATCAAAGATTCCAAGTAGACGAATAAGAGACCGACACTCTTGCGTGCAATTCGCCGAGCACCTGGGGCACCTGATGGTGTGCGGCAGAGGTCACAAGTACACGGAAAAACCGCACAAGGAAAATGACCTGCAGCTAGCCGGATGTCGTCTGAGGTGGTGTGGTTGAAGGCCATGGAGAGACTCACAGCTCTCCTAGCGCTAGGATCCTGGGACAAGGAAACATAGGCCCCTAGGCCATGGCTGGCCAGACTTGTACGCGCGCATACAGAGAGGCGGCAACAGGGTGCTGGGGTGAGGAGGAGGTCCGGAAAGGACGACGGGACCTGGCAGGGACGGCGCCGCGGGACAGGATGCCTGCAAGGTGGTGGGTGACGTTGGCTCGCGAAGGAGAGACAGGGGAGGCTGGCAGCGTCGGAAGACGGGGGCGCCGGAGTTCCTGCGGCGGCGCCATGGGGACGCAAGGGCACATGGCAGGAAGGAGGGGTCCCGTGGAGGAGATGAGGTCGTCGACATGGCTCGGGATAGAGAACGGGGAGGACACGGGGCCGGCGACGCGACCGAGAGAGAGAGAGAGAGAGAGAGAGAGAGAGAGAGAGAGAGAGAGAGAGGGCGGCGGGAAGAGGCGGAGAGGCCCAGGGCGAGGAGGCAGGAGGCGGACGCGGGAGCGCACGAGAGAGAAGGTAGACGTGGGGTGCTCCTGGAGGCGCCGAACTGGCCAAGGTGGAGGCCGTCGAGGCGCGTGAGGGAGGTGGGGAAACGGAAGAGGAGCAGGGTCGGGGGATGAGGGAGGTGGGGCCAAGGGAAGTGCGTGCTGCGGTGTGTGTGTTTGGTGTGCGTCTGGCGACACGGCTAGGTAGGTGTGGGTCGTGTTGGGGCAGGGCGCTCGCGTGAGTGGGTGCGTTGCCGCTGGGCGGCGGCGGCAGGGAGGATTTGGGGGTGGCGGTGGCTACAGGGGAAGGTGAGCTAGGTATCTAGGGTTTGGGTGGGGGTTAGGGTTAGATATAGGCTTAACCGGATCGTAGGTGGTCTGGCCGGTTGGGCCTCTGGCCCGACCGGTTGGACTGCCTCCCCGAAACAAAACATAGGTTTGATTTATTTATTTTTAAAATAGTTTTTTGATAAATAGTTGTACGCAAATAAAAGATCCGGATAGATCTAGGGTTTTATGTTTGAGCTAGAGAAAGGAGTATCTAGAAAATAAATGTAGGCTTTTAGAAAATAATTTTGGCAAACAGATACATGTAGATGTCATGATGATGCACATAATAAAAACAACAACGATTTTCTAGTAGTGGATTTATCCGGGGTGCTACATTCTCCCAACCAAAAAGTAGCAGCTTGATCACTGTCTTTAGTATCCAGATGTGTCTTGTCCCACACAAAATTACCAGAGCTATCTACCATACCTCTCTCTGCCAAAGTCTGAAGCAAACTTTCTATGTTACGAATTGGGCTTCCTCCAGCAGCCATCCTAGTTCTGAAACCAGCAGTTTGACCTGGAGCACCAGTATTCTAATGTTACGAATTGGGCTTCCTCCAGCAGCCATCCTAGTTCTGAAACCAACACTTTGACCTGGAGCACCAGTATTCTAATTGTTGGTACCATCTTTATCAGGCACGACAATGTTCATATCAGCATTTGAACCACTCTGCTTGTTACCTCCCCCTGGTTCCTCCCTTGATCTTACACATCCCCTAGGAGATCATCAGCTTCGTCATTCTCTATTGAATTTTCAGCAGTGAAACCTAACTGGAATAAGCCCCCATGGAAATGGAACAACCTGCTACTGGGAATCTTGAGAGGGTCTCTACACTTAATTTTAACTCTAACTTCCTTAGCATTGTTTTTAAAGATGCTAAGTTAGTCAACATCCTGTAAAATACCACAAATAGATATAGCTTGGTCTAGGACATTCCATTCACACCACTTTGACTACAGGCCAGTAATCTTAACCCAAGTATCCCACAGAAACTTCATAGATTCTGGATCATCAGCCCATGCATCAACTTTGACCCAAACACCTTCTCTTGACAGACCAAACCTGGGGTATCAAATTACTTGCTCCACCTATATATGAGGTAGAAATTTAACCAAGTATATACCTGGTTATCCAAGTTCCCTAATTTGCCAAGGCCAATTTGTCTTATATATTTTTGAAAATTCCCAAGCCAATTCTGCACTAGAGATTTCACCTCCTTCCACAACCACCAACCCAAAATTCTTGGTTGAAGAAATAGGATTGATGACCATCTCAGGAGTTTCAATATGATAGAACCCAAGACCAGTGGTAGCACTGCCAACATACCTAGCAATCTGGCGTGGCCTCTTCCTAACTGGACATTTATCCATTTTATGACTTGCACTTTATAAATGAAACATAACATTTGTTTTCTCACAGATAGCCTGATGATGGCCAGGTTACCCACATCACATGTAGATAGATCCAGTATAATTCATTTGAGCAGCAAGATCTGGCCCTGAAGAACCCACTTCTTTCTGAGCAGCAATGGATTTTTCTTTAGTTTCCCCTAAGGCTTCCCTTTCTCCCATCACCACTACTCTGAGATTGTTGCTGCTGAGAGCTCTCCTGATGTGGTGCCACCCATTGATTGGATTGCACACCAAATTGTTGGTTGGGATGGTAGTGAGGGAAAGGCCCTAGAAATCCCCAAGGAGGATGGATATTCCCAGGAACAAAACCATATGGAGGGGGGATGGAAACCATAAGGAGGTGGGGGCGTATGACCAAACTCATATCCTTGCATATGCTGCTGTTGCATCTACTATTGCTGCTGCCAAGGCTTAGACCCCCTTCCTCCTCCTTGCTTCATACTACCACCACTAGCCATCACTCTTCCTTCCACAGAGAGAAAATTCCCAGAGAAACTATCCTCAACTCCTAACACTGCAAGACTAGATAACTCCACCGCCGCCAACTTTGGGAGGAGAGAGCAAACCCTAGGAGGAGCAAGTTGTTTTATAGGAGCTGGGGCAGGTGGTGGATGGTGAACATGCCCAGGAATATGCCAAAGTTGATGGAAAAAGGTTTCTACCTCCCTGTCACCATTGACCACCTCACATCCCCACCACCTCGACTGAAACCTGGACCCCGCCATAACCAACACCTTCTGCTAGCTTTACCCTTAATCTGAATCTTCAGTTCCCGCTCCAGTTGCAAACTAAAACATCCTGAACTCTCTAGTACCACAACATTTCTGAACCCATCACTCAAACCCCCATCAGCTCCAACTCCTTTGACATGGTGTAAGAGCGGCCTAACTGCAGAAGAGCCTCCATAGCCGTCTTCTCCCAGCGCGAGAGGCTCCAGCTCTCCATAGCTCCGGTGGAATCCCGTACTTGTTTCTTCAGCAGAACATCCGTCGAACCGAAAAGCAGCAGATCCCCCCAAGTGTACTCCATCTGAGAATTCCAGGACTCTGACTACACTTTGCTTGCCCGAAGCAGAACCTCGTTCAGGCTAACGAAATTCGCCCCCTACATGTGTGCCCAGCGCGACTGCACTAGTAGAGATAGAACACCGCGAGGAGGGGTGGAGTTTGGCGATCCGCTACCTTAATATCACAACTCGATGTCGAGGGAGCCAATGGCGAGATGACGTGATCTCAGTGAAGTTGAGGGACGAAACCACGAGGCGTTGACCGAGGTGCTCTGTCTCCCCAACTCGCCGACAGCGAAAACTCCCGTGCCGCCGCTCCCGCCGCCCCGTCCCCGCGTCCTTGGAGACGTGCCATAGAAAGGCGAGCCGCATAACGACTCATCCTCTCCTCCATCTTCTACAACCGCCAGCGTGAGTCTCCTCGCCACCGTGCTCATGTCGAGTCTCCGAGGAGTCATCGAGAGAAACTGTGAGCCACGGGGCGGATTTTTCGGTGGAGAGGAGAGGAATAGACTAGGCGCGGGTACATGGGGTGACGATCACAGACCTCCAGACCCGCCATGGGAGGAGATCGGGGATCCGCCATGAACAGGACCTCTCCTTAGGATAGGTGGCGTGAGCGAGGGCGAGAGCATGATTCTAGGAGGTAGACATTAACTATGGAGGTCAGAAGAATGGTGGCCAAGGGTAGGTGAACGAGGCGTAGATGAGCTCGGTGTTGGAGGAGAAGAAGCTCGTCTATAGGGGAAACTCGTTGTACGGCTCGTTAAGTTTTGTTTTTATATTTTGAATATAAATTAAGTATGAAATGTATGAACTTTGTCACTTGTTAGCGCGAATAATTTACGTTTGAATCTGAAAAAGAAAAATGCCTAGGCCAGACAAATGCGTCACGCCGCTAGACACAGTCGGCCGGATAGGCCGGACCCCGACCCAAAAACAAGCACGAACCGACTCAAACGAACAGAAACGGACCATTTGGGGCGACCAGATGAGTCGTGCCGATGGAGATGCCCTAACTCCATACGCTAAGGCCAACTCCAATGATATCCCACTGGATGAATGCCCGTACGTTGCCACGGTCCATTAAATTTAGATTAAATATATTGAGCGAAACATGTATAACTTACGAGATATATGTGTTTTATGTAGCTTATGACTGAGTTTTGAACATTTTGGCCAACCCGGCGCCCAGGGGTAAGCAGGTCCTGAGGAGCACCAAGAGTTCCTTGTTAGCAAAAAAAATCTGAATTTTAGCAAGTCTCATACAGTTAAGCTAGTAGAAGGACATCATAAACTTGAATGAGGAAAAATTTAGAACTATAATATGTACACCTATGAACTTCCATTCTTACTAATTCTGCCTTCTTCCATTTATATATCATCATATATCCAGACAATACTGAATGAAAAGGAGCATCCTCTTAGAGCCTATCCTATCCCAAACCCGCTCATTACGGAACCATAGCGTCAAATGTCCAAGTAAAATTCATACGTCTCCGGTGGCAGCATGATGTCAATTATATCTCACTACAAAATATCACTCATTCATTTCTATTGTATTAATGCAGGTTCACCGCTGAGGTTGATTGACGTTTTTCAGATAAAAAAAATACATAGGTACCATTGTGTTTAAGAATATCGAAGCGCTCTTCTCTTTGGCTTCCACCAATTAATTCACTAACCTAAGAAACACAACATTCAGCAAATAAGTAATACAAGGATTAGCTCTTGAAGATGTTAAGTTGATAAAGATATGATCTACAAAGGTCCACGCTGCATGTATGATGACCACATTAGTCCTTATCAAATCACACAAACATTTGGTTTTCACCATCTTCTCCAATCAACCACCCGATCGGATTATTATTTTCATTCTTTGCAAAGATTTAAAAAATCCGCATATTATATTTTATATCACGCGGAAGCCAAAAATAGTAAAATTATTATAGTGCTATGAAAAAACATGAATAATGCATTACCTCAGGAAACCAAAATGTTCCCAGGCTGATAATTCAATGCAGAAACTATTTGCTTAGGAATCAAGCTTTGTGCTTATTAAAAAATCGTGCGCTAGCTGAATCATTGGTCTGTATTTTTGTTCGTCCCTGTAGCTTGCTGTATATTCAACTAAAGCCAGGACCTAGTTTTTCATTGAGCTTGGCCTCGTCCCTGCTATTGTTGCTTGACGCTGCAATCTTCTGCTTTGCTAATAGCTCGTTCCTGCTATGTCACTGCTCGCTACTCCTACTCTCCAAAATCAGACCCAGCACTTGTCGCCGATGATTTGATTCAGGACGAGATTCCCCATTGCCACCTACCCTCGCTCATCTCTCTGCTCAGACTCGACTGACTGAGCCCCGCGTTTTCCTCCCCATCGGCAACGCCGTTCGATCCTGACGAGCATCATCTCGCCTCCCTCGCGCCCACCCACTCTTCCCGAGCCATAGGTCCTCTTCCCCATGGCGCTCTCTCAGGAGCTCATCTCCGCTTCCACCTCGCCCTCATGCTGCTCTCTCTGCACAGTCCAGGTTCCCCAACTCCCCGTCGCCAGCAGCTGTGCGTGCGGCCACACCTGCCTGACTGTCTCCCTCTTCCTAGTGGCGCATCCGTCCTTTCTTCCCGGAGGCCACGCGCGGGACGCCGGCCTCCCGTGCAACCCGGCGCCTCCCCTCCATGCTCTGTCCTTGCTCGCTGCCGCCAGCGGACGCGGCTACCTCGTCACCCTCGGCATCCGTTCGAGCTCGCCCGCACCCGATGTCCTCGTTGCAGGAGCAGAGGCGCGGCTACCGCCTAGCGCGGCGTCCTGGACCCCGATTGTTCTTCTCCATAGGGAGATGCCACCTAGCGCGCGTGCGCGGCGTGGCTCTCGGCCTCGGGTCGGCTCCCCGCATCCAACCAGGCAACCGGTGTTGGGTGGGATGGCTCATCACGCCGGCACTGGCTTCCGCGCCATCGATGACACGCGCCCGCCCCTGTCGCTCTTTGGTTCTTTGAGGTCTTATCGCCTACAGCGCTGCACTGGAGGTCCCAGACGCCCCGGACCGGCGGCAAGGACCGATGGGAAGAGGCACACCATGTACGGCCAGGGGCAGCAGCGACGAGGTGGTGGGACGGACGGACTCGATTTTCCTCGAGGATCTCTCTGTTTTCTCGTTCGGGAGATGGACTCTTTCTTTTTGGATCCTATTTCTTCTAGGCTGGCGACAGTTTTTTTTTCCGCTAATTTTAATCGTGCGGGAGCAAGAGATGGACGGACTGCAATTACCATAAATGGAGTGACGAAAATTAGGAGCGAGACGAAAACCACCTCAATCGTAAATCTATCTACTTTTAATTAACTCAAATTTGTTCAAATTTAGATAAATCTAGACACTATTTAGTATATAGGTTCATTTAAATTTGACAAATCCAAACCAATTAATATGGTCGGAGAGAGTACTAAATTTTGCTTATGGTAGGTTCGTTTGCACAAACTTCCGTCCAAAATTATTTAGACGATTTTACCCTTACAACTTTGAAGATACTACCGTTACTGCCACCGCCAAGTCACTGTGGTCCATCTTTTTTTCCCTAGAGCGCACTTCTCCACCCCACCCGCTCGATCCAGCGACCGCCACCGCCCTCCTCTCACGACGACCCTCTCCTCCCAGCAGAACATAGGCCGCAACCACCCCCTCAATCTCCGCCCACTTGAGAGCATCTCCACTCGGCTACTCAGGACGTCGAATTTAGGTCCGGACGCCGAAAATCGGTCTAGTTGCGTTCCCAGGAACCTCATTTCGTACGGATTGGGCCAACTTTGGTCTAGACTCTCAAGGCCATTCCCAGGATCCCAGGTACGCCCTGAGAACGTCGGACGAAGCAAAATCGGCAAAAAAAACGAAGCGGCATGTGGACCCGCCGAGTCAGCGATGGAAGTCGACTCGTCGTCATCCTCGGAACCACGCGACGACCGCCGAACAATAACTGCCCGTCGCTTCGGCCACGCGTCGCCGAATTTTCGCGCCACCGCCGCCGCCTCAGCTCCCGCGACGGACCGGCGGGCACTAACTTCCCGCTGTTTTCCCTTTTTCCGCCCTCGCTGCTACACCCCTCCCGCCCTCGCCGCCCATCTCGGCCTATAAAAGCCGCACCTCTCGTCGGAGTTCCTCACACTCTCTCACATCTCCCCAGCCCAAAACTCCGGCGAACACGCAACTCTCCTTCCCCACTTAGGCATGGCCGAGCGCTTTCCCGGCGACGGTGCGGCGAACGGCTTCGGCCGGCACACGCTCCAACCTTGGGAGCCGCGCATGCTCTACGAAGCCAGCTACATGGTGTCGCCGGACACGCGGAACCCTCCGGGGTGGACGAGATCCAGGCCTTCATCGTGGCCATGCACAATCCCTCCGACGCCGAAATCCCCGACAACCTCCTCTACTGGAAGACATTCTTCGCCGACCACCGCGCCCAGGAGCTCGCCCGCCACGAGGGACCGCCAGACGAGCCACCGAAGCGCTAGGCAGGGGAGCTCCTGCTCGCCACAGCCGCTGACGAGGATCGATCTCGTCAATGCCCATTGTTATGAGCTTGGGTTTTGGAGAAGATGGGGGTGCTGGAGATCGCGAAACGGTTAACAGACAAGCAACTAGGGGACACGAGATTTACGCAGGTTCAGGCCCCCGGAGGGAAAACCCTACTACTGCTTGTCTGCTCTTGATTACGGCGGAACCGAAAGTTACAGGGGTGCGCAGATGCAATCTGGCGTGGAGGTGTGTATGCGGTGGTATGAGAGAGAGCCTCCTCGTTGTGCCCTCCTAGCCTTTATATAGAGGTAGGCAGGTCCCGAGCATAGGTCGAGTCGGTTACAGGTTTAGGGTTTGCCCCTTTGAATATTCTATCTGTTCTAGTCTTTCTCTCCAAGGATCCGAAGACGTCATGGCCTTGGGCCACCCGAAAATCTTCATGGGCCACGTATATTATTGTGGGCCTTCCTTGGGCTGGACCAGGTATGCTAATGTCGTGTACCCGTAGGGTATAACCATGTCAGTAGCCCCCGAGTGTTCAGTCGAATCGCAGATTCGGCTGAGGACTCTTCAATCTTTCGGGTGCAGCTGTTTCTGTTCATCATAGAATGATTTTACTGTGTAGGGATTGTTGATGCGTGTGCCTGACTCTCCCGGCGGATCAGGGTCAGTTAACTGTCTTAGGACAAAACAACACGATCTTCTTCAGATTCGAGTCCCTCGACTCGAACCCGGAACAGATGCTGGCGTAATTCGACTCAGGCCGTTGAGGTCTTACAGGAGTCGAATCCTAGTATTTTTCGAATGATGTACCCAACGTGTTCGTCGGGATTTTCATCGCGCCTATTGGCACGGATTTTTACTAGCAGAGCGCAGTCGGGTGCGGTACCAGGCCATCAGACCGTATCTGTAGGTCTTATCCTTGCGTCGCAGACACAACATCCAAAATTTTATCACCGCGAAGGTGTTTCGGGTGACCAAGGAGAGCGTTACTCACTTAGCGTTGGTTGGGGCAAAGTTGCCGAAAAGATTTTGCATTCTGGTCCGAGGGATCGAAGTCGAAGAATTCATAGGGTGCGCGACCAGTGCTCCCTATGGGAGTAGCCCCCGAGTGTCTGTTCGAGTCGTAGACTCGAGCAGAGACTTTAATTCAGCCATTGTTTGCTTTAGGTCCGTAGGACACAATTTTTTCGGATGCTTGAATCAATCATCCCTATGGGATTAGCCCCCGAGTCCGTAGTGGAGTCGTAGACTCGACGTAGGACTCAAAGAGTAGATTATTGGCGTAGTACCTTATTCATGCTTCGGATGCGCGGCCAGCGCTCCTGATAGGAGTAGCCCCGAGTAGTTGCTCGAATCGTAGATTCGAGCGAGTACTTTAGCTGTTTAGCCGAAGATTTATAACCGTTGCCAATATGGCTTTGATGATGTCAGTGCTGACGATAGGTGACCTCAATCGTCTGCAGCGCCAGAGGTGACGTGACTGGACGAATGTGGGTCCCGCTTTCTGACTTGGAGTTGACTGGTCACGCGTGACGTGGCAAGAATTACGGCGTCTCCTTGGTTTCCGTGCGTAGTGGACGGCGTGTGAGCGACGGTTCGCTGCTGTGCTGACACGTGCATGGTTGGATTTGATGCTGGCGCTAGGGCTTCCCGATGAACGGTCCATGTTCATCGTCTTCCTCCTTATAACTGTGGGGAATTTTGTTGTTTGTTTTCATCGTAGCCACTTACTTTCTACTTCCTCCATTTTCTTGAGCGTTTCTCGCTGCGCGCTGGAAGTTCTCCGATCTTTCCCCTCCTCCTTCCTATGCTCGCACCGCCGCCATCGTCGCGCTGCAATGGTGAAATCGAAGAAGACCTCCACCAGTGCCGCCGCTGGCGGCAATAAGGGCACCGCCGCCACTCGTGTCACCGATGGTGGGTGGCGGCATATGGAGACGCGTAAGGGCGACCTGCGCAAGCTTCATGAGCGGGGCTTAATCCCGCAGGATAAGGAGGCCGTCAAAATCCCCGGCGATGAGGTATTTCCCCGTCCTCCTGCAGGGTTTCGGGTGATGTTCATCGCCTTCATTATTTGCGACCTTTCTTTCCCAGTCCATTACTTTCTTCGTGGAATGTTGTTCTTCTACGGCATTCAACTCCACCATCTTTACCACAATTCTCTTCTTCACGTTGCTTTCTTTGTTGTGTTTTGCGAGTGCTGGCTCGGCATTGAGCCGCACTTTGGCCTCTTCCGGAAGCTCTATTCCGTGAAGAGGCAATACGATTCCGACGGAGTTTATCCGATTGGCGGCTGCGTCATTTCTCTTTGATCTACTGCTCTTTTCTTCTCTTTCTCTATGTCCGAGTCCGTCCAGAACTGGCGGAGGAAGTGGTTTTATATCTGCGACTCCACAGTGGACGGGCAAAACTTTGTCCTTGCCCCTTTCAACTCCACCCAGAAAATCCAGCCGAAGAGATCCTGGAAAAACCATATCCTAGAGGGTGAGGTGGAGGAGGTAGAGGATCTCTATCGTCGGGTGGATGACCTCCAGGTGATTCCGGAGAAGGAGGTGAATGGTGTGGACATCATCCGCACCTTCCTTAAGCGTCGGGTGCAGCTACTCCAGGATAGGACGCACCCGATGTTCCTTTATTCTAGCCGCCATGACCCAACGAGAGTTGCGGCTGAGGAGCTCTCCCAGGGGGACCTTGACAGAGTCCTCCAGCCACTGCTGAAGTACAAGGCCGAAGAGGACCTTCCGGGGAAGTCGTGGACCCCTCCATTTAGTGCCTCTCGACCAGTTCCGCGGGTGTAGATCTGGGAGGTGCGCGTAGCGCTATTTTCGAGTGCGTTTCCTTTGCAATATCTTTTCTAAAAGTTTGTCTTCATTGTGCAGGAGTTCAAGGTACCTGGCATGGTGCCCCCACTACCCGAACGGTTCCCGGATGCACCGGAGAATGAAATCGTGGACTCCGTGTCCGAGCTTCCTCTGGTGCAGTCACCGATAGAGGAAGCCCCCGAGGTGAGACAGGGGTGGACCCAAAAGCAGGCATGGAGCTCGAGCGAATCTTCGGATGCCTCGACTCCGCCAACTCATAGGGACCCGCTATTCCTTGTCCGTCGCAGTGGAGGTGATGGTGCCTCTTCCTCCCCTATCCTGGCCGTGTCTGTGCGGGCTGTAGTGCCGCAGCCGCCAGCGAAGAGGAAGAAGGAAGAGAAAAAGGAAGAGAAGAAGGGCAAGAGGGCCTTGCTTGTTTTTAACTTGAGCGATATGGACTCGTAAGTTCCTTCGGATGCTTTTTGCTACCTTTTCTTGTTGTTTTCTTGTCTTTGACTGGTGTTTTCCTTTGCTGCCACTTCTCTGAGGGCTCTTTTAGGCCACTCAGGAGATGGTGGGGGAGTCGAAGATGACGCCTCCTTCCTCTCAGACGGTGGCCACCTCTGGGGGGCTGCTCCGAACCCCTCTCTGCAGGAGGCTCGGGTGATCGTCTCCCAGAAGATTACAGTCGGACCTTCGGAGTCGCCGTTTGAGCATGTAAGTGTGTTCTCTCTTGCTGTGGGGGGAGCCCCTAGCTGTATTTTCGTATGATCTGTTGATCGTTGCTTCTTCTTTGCGTGTCTTGGGGGGATCGCCCGAGAGTTTTTCATATGCTTGATCTTTTGCTCGTTTCTTGGGCGCAGCCCCCGAGCCCTTGGCTTGACAAGTTGTTTCTTCTTGCAGCCTTTTGTGCAAGGTGCGAACCAGCTGGTGAAGCAGCACCTGGCATTGGAGGCCAGCCTGCGGCAGCTTCAAGGTACATCCATAACTAATCTTCTATTTTTTCATCTGCTTGCTAGCTTGTTGAGCTCATGTACGTTCTTTGGCTTTTCACAGATGATAATAACACCGCCCTCTGTGAGCTTGATGCTCTCAAAAAGAGCCTTGGGCGAGCGGAGAAAAAGGCTGAAGATGTCGTTGGGGCGAAGGAGCGCCTCGAGCGGGAGCTAGCTGACGCAGCTGCAGCCAAGGAGCGCCTATAGCAGGAAGCTACGGACCGCGAGCAGCAGCTCGCTACCGTCGCGACTTCGCGCGAGAAGGAGGTTGCCGAGAAGCTGATGGCTGATGCCAAAGCTATTTTGGGTGAGTGATTTCGCATGTATGTTCTGTTTTGACTACCTTGTCTCTGTGCTTTTCTTTGATTCTTACTGTGATTTTTCCATTTCTCTAGATGTCGCAGGCATTGAGTTCAACCGCAGTGCCCTGGAGCACGGTAGTGCTTTGGATGATGCTACTACAGCGGTTGAAGACCGCTGCAGTATTGTAGTTGGATCTCTTGCCAAGGCCAAGGAGGTCCTCGGGCGCTTCTACAAGGAACTCGTTCCCAAGGGTGCTTCCCTTAAGGATGTCGACTTGTTGGCGGATGCGTTGTCAGTGTATGCGTCTACAGCCTACAAGCGCAAGCAGAAGGGCATCGGCGCATCCATGGGGCTGGCCATGGCCATGGCGTCTGGAGCGGAGCTGGATCTTCATCAGGTCACCTTCCAGATGCCAACGGCCACCGACGGTTCCGAGGTAGCCTTCGCTCTCTTCGCCGCCCGCTGTAAGCGCTATGGGCCGAAACTTATTGACCTTCTGGTGGAGTATGCCGTGAAGCAGCAAGAGGAGGTCAAGGGCAGGCACTCTGGCTCCGAGGCCACTCAGGATGCAGCTGCTTAGGCTTTGTATTTGTAGTTCTAGGATAGTTACCTTCTACCTTTGCTGTAATTCGCTTGATGAACAATTCATGTGCCACGCAATGGCTTTTGTTGTATATAATGAGCCTTCGAGCTGTTGCCCAGTCTTGTGTTTTTATATATCCTTTCTGTTTTCCTTAGGGACCTTCGGGTGATGACCCCCTCGATACTTCTTCTGCTCCGCAGCCGCGACCATCCTTGGATGATGCGTCGCAGCTTGTTTTTCTTTGCGACCGCGTCAGCAGTCTTGAGAAGGAGTTGCTTGGCATCCGAGGCCATGTGGACGTTTGGAAGTCGAAGGCGGAGCGAGGTGCTGCGAGAGAGGAATATCTGATGGGGGAGCTACGGCAGTTGGCCGAGCAGCTGCAGTGTAAGTTTCTTCGAGCTGCTGCTCATTTTCGGATGCGCCTGTTGGCGGGCCATCTTACTTTGTAGTTGTTACAGGTGCTAACCTTGTTCCGAGGGAGGATAATGAGCGCTTTGCAGTTCAGATCAATTGCCTGACCCAACAAGATATGGAGGCTGGTGGCTTTTTCTGGATGGATCGCGACCGTGCCATGGTCCTTGTGACTCTACAGGATCGTGCCCACCAAATGTCACGGGTGCTGCGGCAGGTGAAGACTTCATTGGCATCGATTCTACACGTCATGTTTCCCCTTGATGAAGCGCCATCTACTCTCTGGGACTTGCTGGCGAAGTTTCGAGATGTGCGTCATGTCAGGGAGCTGGTGCGGCATCAGTTAGTTGCGGGGGTGAAGGCCGCTCTTTCCCTTGTGCGGCTGCATCGCCCTGACGCAAATCTTGCGGCTGTGGCGGCTGGGCCACCCCCTCGACCAGATGGTGGCCTATGGGACATGCGCCCGCACTATGCGGTTGTCAGGCAGTATGCCGAGGAAGTTGTAGATCTCTTTGAGCACCGTGCGCAGGTGATTCTTCAGAATAGGTAGGACCGGTAAAAAGATAGATGTAAAATTTCTATATATTTTGACTGGGCCTGTTGTGCCCTTTGCTGTAAAGGTTGATTGTATTTAGCACGTGGTGCTTGTTTGTATGCATGCCCTTTTCATTAGCCTGACGTGATCAGCTACTCAGGTGTGCATGCGTTATCCTCAGTCAACGAAGTTGTGAGGTGAGGGGGAGCCCCCGAGTGTGTTGTAGTATAAAGAAATGCGAGTAAAAGATAAATTTTCGGGCGAGACACTTAGCTTTATTCATATCGTAACGAGGAGGTACATTGGTCGGCTGAGTAGCGTTGGCTGAGTGTCCTTATTGAAAGTAAAAGGGGATAGCTAGGGATAGAAGCATCGCAGTTGTGCGATGTTCCATGGGTTGGAGTATGCGACTGCAGACTCCACGTGCTTGAGGCGGTAGGCACCACCTGGGATGACTTCGGTGACGACGTATGGTCCTTCCCAGGGTGACTCGAGCTTTTTTGGCCGCTCTTGCTTGAGTCGTAAGACGAGGTCTCCTTCGACGAAGGACTTTGGATGCAGCCGACGGCTGTGATAGTTGCGGACGCTCTGCTAGTAGACCGCCGATCGAGCCGCGGCGATGTCGCGTGCCTCGTCGAGTGTGTCGACGGAGTCTTTGAGTGCGTCCGTCGATACGCCTTCTATAGGCGACGACCCGTGGGGCCTTATGGCGTACTTCTGTAGGAAACACGGCTTCGGCTCCGTGCACCATGAAAAAAGGCGTGTAGCCAGTTGAGCTGTTTGGCATTGTGTGCAAGCTCTAGAGGACTGAGGGTAGCTCTTCTGCCCATGCTCCCGCAAGCCGCTCGAGTGGGATCAGTAGGCTCTTCTTGATGCCGCTACCGACGAGGTCATTGGCCTTTTCGACCTGCCCGTTGGTTTGCGGGTGCGCCACGCAGGCGTATGATATGTTGATCCCGAGGCCTTCGCAGAAGTCCTAGAATTCTTTGGAGATGAAGTTCGACCCGTTGTAGGTGATGATGTTGTGCGGCATCCCGAACCTGTAGACTATGGATTGGAAGAACTTCACAGCCGTTTTACCCTTTTGGTTGGTAACTGGCATGGCCTTGATCCACTTGGTGAACTTGTCGACTGCGACCAGGAGGTAGACGTGGCCTCCTTTCGAGGACTTGGGCAGTTTGCCTATCATGTCGAGGCCCCATTGGGCGAAGGGCTAGGCCAAGGGTATGGGCCCGAGCTCTGATCCTAGTGCGTGCGGTTTGTCTGCGAACCTCTGGCACCCATTGCACCTTCGGACGATGTCCTTGGCGTCGTTCATGGCCGTTGGCCAGTAGAACCCAGCTCGTAGAGCTTTGGCCACGAGGGCGTGGCTGCCTGCGTGATGGCCGCAGATGCTCTCATGGATGTCTTGGAGGATGGTTTTTCTGTCACCGATGGTGACGCACCTTTGGAGTACACCCGAAATGCTGCGCTTATACAGCTCGCCATTGATGATGGTGAAGGCCTTGGACCGATGAGATATGCGCCGGGCATCTGTCGGGTCATCAGGCAGTTCCCTGTTTATTAGGTACCGCAGGTACGGATGCGTCCATGTTTCTTCGACTGCCATGACCTGCATCAGGTTGACCACTGCGACCTCTGTGTCGAGCTTTTCGGGTCCTTCCTGTCCTTTGGATAGCGCAGCCCCCGAGTGCTCTACTTCTTCGGGTGATCCCTTGGGGAATTTTCTTTTTATGGATGGCACACAGATCTGTTCGAGGAACACACCTGGTGGCACCCGTGCATAGGTGGAGCCGATGTTGGTGAGTCTATCAGCTTCTTTGTTGCTTTCTCTTCCAACGTGTCGAAGCTCGTAGCCGTCGAAGTCTCCTTCAAGTGAGTTGTAGAGTGCGCGGTACGCGATTATGTTGGCGGCGTGTGCGTCACACTCGTCCATCATTTGCTGGACGACGAGGTTCAAGTCACCGTAGATGACCAGGCGCGTTGCGACGCAGATCTTGGCCATCCTCATGCCGTGGATGAGGGCCTCGTATTCGAATTCGTTGTTGGAAGCTCGAAATTTCAACCAGAGGACATACTTCATCTTTTCGTCTTGCGGGGATGTCAGTATGACCCCGGCTCCTGCTTCAGCCTCGCGCTTAGAGCCATCGAAGTGCATCTTTCATGACTGTGTCATGTCCGGGGTGTCCGGCAGCTGCAGCTCCATCCAGTGGATGAGGAAGTCCGGTAGGACCTGCGATTTGATCGCATGGCTTTTCCCATAGACTATGTCTAGAGAGGACAGCTCGATGCCCCACAGGGCCACATGACCTGTGGCCTCTGGGTTGTTCAGGATGCTGTTCAGAGGTGCTTCGTTGATAACCATCACCTGATGCTCTTGGAAATAGTGACTCAGTCGACGAGCCATCATGAACACACCATAGGCGAGTTTCTGGTAGTGAGGGTACCTTTGCTTTGTTGGCGTCAATACCTCACTGAGGTAGTAGATAGGGCGTTGGACCCCATGAGTCTTGCCATCTTCGAATCGTTCGACCACGAGCACGGTGCTTACCACCTGATGTGTGGCTGCTATGTATAGTAGTAGAGGCTCGCGCTCCTTTGGCGTGACCAGGACGGGCGAGGTGGAGAGCATCCGCTTCAGATCTTCAAATGCGTCGTCCGCTTCAGGCGTCCACTCGAATTTGTCTGCTTTGTGTAGCAGCTGGTAGAAAGGCAGGGCCTTCTCACCCATGCGGCTGATGAATCTGCTCAACGCCGCGATGCGTCCAGCTAGTTGTTGGAGACCTTTGAGGTTCTTCGGTTTCTCCATGGCCATTATGGCCTAGATTTTCTTCGGGTTCGCCTCAATCCCTTGTTGGGAGATGAAGTAGCCAAGCAGTTGGCCAGATGGGACGCCGAAGGTGCACTTTTCTGGGTTCAGCTTGATCTTGTAGCGATCAAGGTTGTTGAACGTCTCGCGGAGATCGTCGATCAGTGTCTTGGCCTCCCTTGTTTTGATTACTATGTTGTCGACATAGACTTGTGAAAGGGCATTTATTGCCATAATCACTTTTGGTGTTCGTTAACAACAAGTAGATCATTTTACAGTTTGTCACTGTCCACAGGTTGATATTATGATAAGTGAAAAGCACCCTCACACTTGGGAAAAGTCGTCACTCAATCGACACATTTCTGGAAACTCCAGACCGGAGTCTCCGGTCTGCCAAGACCGGAGTCTCCGGTGTGGTCCGGAGTTTTCGGACCTGTCTTCGGTGGGGTCTTCAGGATCTGGGCTGGGACATTCTGTCTAGCGGTCCGGAGCCTGCACCGGAGCATACTCCGGAGTCTCCGGACCGACTGGAGTCTCCGGTGTTGCTGGGTCAAGGATGATCTGGGTCATTCAGATGGGAGGTCCGGAGGCTAGTCCGGAGATTGGCCGGAGTCTCCGGTGTAGACCGGACTATAGACCGGAGTCTCCGGTATGACTTTTCTACAACGGTCAGAAAACGGTTCGTGGAGGGGGCTGCCTATAAAAAGGGACCCTTATCTTCTTCCTCCAGCTGCTCGAGCTGCTCAAGAACACCAACCCCATTAGAGCCACCAAATCTACAAGATCTCTTCATCTAACCATCCAAAGTCATTGATCTTTGGAGAATCGAAGGAGGAGGCCTTGATTTACATCTTCACCAAGAGAGATCTTCATTTCCCCCTCATTCACTTGAGGGCCCCCAAGCTCTAGTGTTTCATTGGAAACCCTAACTTTGATTTGGTTCTTACAAGCTTGTCTTTGATTTGTCTTAATAGCTTGCTTGTATTTGGGAGCCTCCAATTCAGTTGTGGATGTGTGCCCCGAACTTGTTGTAAAGGTGCCGGCTTCCACCTCGAAGGTTGCCGATATAGTGGAAGGTGAATCGAGCCCGTTGGGGTGAGATTCATCGAAGAACAAGGGAGGCCTCTCGTGGCGTTGGTGGTTTGAAACCACCCCCTCTCCAAGCATAGACGTACTTCCCCTCAAAAGGAAGGAACTACGGGAAACAAATCCTTGTGTCTCCGCGTCCACTCCTTTGGTTACTTCTATCCTTTACCGCACTTTACTTACTTGTTCTTGCTTAGTGTTGTGTTAGCTTGTGCTTGGTTGACATATAGGTAAATTCAGTATAGTTGCATATTCTAGAGAATTTACCTTTCTTGTCAAACCCTAACTTGAAAAAGAGTAAAATTTGAAGTAGCACCTATTCACCCCCCCTCTAGGTGCCCATACGATCCTTTCAATTGGTATCAGAGCCTCGGCTCTTTATTTGGGCTTTACCGCCTAAGAGAATATGGGTAGCCAAGAAGGGGATGGTGGTAGTGAGCCAACCACGGTGACCATGGAAGATCTCAGAAACTTGGAAACAAGGTTGAGCTCTTCCTTGGTCAACGAAGTCAAGAAGATGCTAGAGCAACTTCTTAAAGACAAAAATGGCTCATCACCCCCATCTCCTCAAGAGGATCTACCATCCGTTGTACCTAAAGGGAATGCTTCGGTATCCCCCGAGGGTATGATGGTGGGGGGTAAACAAGACAATGCTAATTCCTCCACACAACTTGATGGGGGAAGGGTGTGTCGTGGTGGTGGCACGGCAGATGCCATGGGTAGGCTAAAGTTTGGGGCCAATGGATGCTAGAGGGATCTGGGGAGGGAAGATGTAGTTAATTCTACACACAAATGACCAACATACAGATCTTTATTTCTACTTTCCTGGACTACAAGTGCTCCTTGAGCTGTATGCAGGAAGAGAGGATGAATTTCTACCAACCTAACGGTATAGAATGATCCGATCCCCCCTCAAGGGTCCAAGCTTCTCCTTATAAAGGGGTGCCTTGGCTCCTCTAGGGCTGACGTGGCAAGCATATTCGAGGAATATGCTTGTCCCAATATAGTAACTCGGCGCGCTCCTTTCCGTGTCCCCCTTCTAATGACGGCAAAGTTCTAGAGAGCCCCACCTGCATGCCTCGGGTTCCAGGACTGTCACCTCCGTGACCTCCTTCTGCTCTTCTGTTTCTCTGCACCTTGTCATTTGCACTTGGCTCTGTTCAGATTCTTCCTAGCCCGAGGCTAGGGTTTGACCTTAGGCTCTTCCTTCTCCTGCAAGCTTCATGTTATTCAGCCCTACCTCGCTTAGCTCGGCTCGGCCTTCACCTGCATCATGACTTATTCGGACTTGCCTGGCCGACTTAACTCATACGTCGGCCGAATAACATACAGCTCCTCTGGTAAACGTCACGGTCATGCTCATCTCGGCCGACCTTTACATGATTCGGCCGATATAAACAGTAACTCGACATCAGACAGGGAAACTCCTTTTGGCTTCCACCGTCTTGACCCTATCTGGGGTCACCTCCCCAACATTATTTCCCGAAGCTGGTGTGGTTCCGTCCGTACCTTGGCCGGGCCACATCAGTTTCCCAGTACTCATTTCACTTCATTTCCGAGTTACTCTCTCCTATTCGAGGTATCCGCGTAGCTTCTCGTGTACGCCTCATCCTACGTGTAACACTCATCATTATTTACCTAGTTTATTGTTCCTCTACAGTTCCCGCTGACAACGCTACAGTGATTACTGCGCCTGTCGCGTCGGCACTGTGACGCCTCGCGCACAGCATCAGTCAGGAGGCCTGATCCTCTCCCGCGTCGTGTGGTAGTCGATGTGGCTCCACTCAGCCGCGAGTAGTTACGCCGCTTACACGATCTACATGGTTAGAGCCCGCACGCACGATCCCACTACCGCCAAAGCCACGCGGTTATAAAGAGGGGCACGGGGCTAGAGGATTTACTTTCCTCCTTCGCTCACCGTTGCCCTTCTTCCTCCTTTCGCCCTTGCGCCTGTTCGTGCTTCTGCGGCCGCGCGCTCGTCGGAATCTTCGACGGCGAGGCCCTAATTCCTCCGCTCCATCGACCTCGTCCCCGCACGCTTGCTCTAGCGCCGTCGCCAGTGAGTTTCCCTGTGGTCTCATTGCCTAGATTTTCCTCTAGACGCGTCTGTCGCTCTCTAGGTTCCCCGCGGTGGTTTATTTTCCGCTCCGCCGCCGTTTTCGCCTAGGACCACGACGGGGCCTTGCACCTCTAGGCTTTGCTCCGCCGCTAGTTCCTCTTCCGTGGACTCCTCTGGCGACCCTATGTCAAGCTCTGCTGGCGGCGCGCTCATCGAGGATGACGATGCAGCGTCTGGCCCAGAGCGGGGCTCCTGGCAAGGTTCCACCGTTACCCGCCGAGAGGTTGAGTGGTTAATTAGAACTCGCCGGATTCCTGCCGAGGTTGCCTGTCGCTTACCCGGCAGTGAATCCTCTCCCGTTATTAACGAAGGTGAGTAAGTCGTTTTTATGTCCCATTTCTCTCGTGGGTTTGGTCTTTGTGGCATCCCGCAAAACCACTACTAGAAAATCGCGTTGTTTTTGTGCATTGCATCATCGTGACCGCATGCTCATGTCATCATGCCACATTGCATTTGAGCATCGTCATCATCTTGCATTTGCTCGCATAAAACTATTTCGGAAAAAACCCAGTTTTGTTTTCTAAACGCCCCGACTTTGTTCAAACACAAAACCCCGGGTGCTGCCGGATACTTTGTTTGTCTAAAAACTATTTGCAAAAGTTCATTGCAAATTAAATAAAAGTTTGAATTATTTTTAGTGGGGCAGTCGAACGAGCCGAAATGACCCGAACGACCACCCCAGGAAAATAAAACGGCCCACCCTATTAATCCTACAGCTACCAACTAACCTACCCAGCCCTCCCCTCCACCTCACCCCAACCAGTAGCAGCTCGCCACCTCAGCTTCCCTCTTTCCCCAACCAACCAGGAACTGCCACCTCAGCAGCCCCTGGCCTCTCCCTCTCATCCCACCAGCCAACCCTCCCTCTCTCTCTCCCCACTCCCCAGCACACACGCCCACCACACCATCCCCACCCCTCTGCCCCACACTGCCACACGGGTCCCACCCGACCTGCCTGTCCCCAACCGACCCCCACTTCCCCTGGGCCCCACCCACGCGTTCCCCCACGCGTCCCAGCCCACGCACGCGCTGCCCTCTCTCCTCCCCCGTTTCCCCTCTTCTTCCTCAACCTCCTCGCCGCCCGAGCTCGCTCTGCCGCCGGCCCCTTCCTCCCCGACGCCCGCCGGCCGCTCCCGCACACCGCGCCGCCCCCTCCGCTCCCAGGCTCCTCCCGCACCCTCGCTCGCCCGCCGGTCCGCCTGCAACCGCCCTCCCCTCCGGCCGACGAACTCCCCGCGCCCCTCCGAGTCTCGCCGCCCGTTTCTCCTCCACCTCCGCGGCCGCTCCCCCTCGCTCTCCTCGCCGCCGGCGCCCCCTCACCTCGCCTCACGCCGCTCCGCCCGCCCCGTCCGCGTGCTCGCCGTTCCCCCCTAGCTCCGGCCGCCTGGGCGCCTTCCAGCGCCGCCAGGGCCCGTCTCCCCGTCGACCTTCCGCCAGCGCCGCCGCGTGACCCCGCCACCGCCTCCAGTCCCCGAGCTCGCCCGCGCAGGATCCCTCTCCGGCCACCCTCGGCTCGCCCGTCGGCGTCGCGTTCCCTCTCTGCTCCGGCTCCGCCCCGTCGCCCCATCGGCGAGCTCTGGCCGCTGCCGCCGCCAGGGGACCGCCGTCCGCCTCAACCGCTTCCGCCCTCCTCGGTTCCCGCGGCCACTCCCCGTCGCCGGTGTCTGCCCCGCCGGTCCGCCTCGCGTGCCCCGAGCCCGCTCCGCGGCCCCTCGTCGCCCTGCAGCCTCGCCTCGCCGGCGTCCGCTTCCTCCGCTCCGCCTCGCGCCGGAGCCTCCTTGCAGCATCCGTCCCGCCGCCCGAGCCTCCCTGTTCGCTCTCTGTTATCGACACCGCGTGGCCACAATGGTTCGAGTATGTACGTGCTGGTGCTGGTATGTGACCTGGTGATGAGGTACTAGGAGCAGAACCTCAGTGTTCCCGTGGGTGTGGTGTTTTCAGGAGTTTGGACACGTACATCGACTGCCTAGCGCCCGCACCTCGTCGGCCTCTTCCTTGCAGCCTCCAGTGGCGTCGACCTCATCTGCGTGGAAGCCGTGACGAGTTTCGCTGCCAAGGTAGTCGGGAGGCCGCCGGCGCCGAACAAGCTCGCCACGGACCCTTGGAGCCCGAACTAAGAGTTCCCCTCCTCGGATCCGATGATCGAACAACGCCATCTCGGAACGCCAAGCGCTTCTTCCCCGCCCCGGAGCCCAAGCCTCGACACCCCGAACCCTGGCGCCGTCTCCAAGTTCGCCACCGGTGAACAAGGAGGAAACCTCAAGGACTTCAGCACGGAGCGGCAAGATCGCCTCACGGAATCCGAAGCGCGGACCCGACAAGACCTACGCGACGACAAGAACGACATCGACCAGAGAGAATCCGATGCGCCCCCGACACCGACCCAAGTCCGGCTTTCCGGAACGCCAAGATCCACCCCAGTAGTCCGAGAACGATCCCATCGCACCCTGGACCCTGACCCCGAACCCCGGAACCTCAAGTTCGTTGAGACCCCCTAATGTGTGAACCTTTTTCCGAAAACCCTATTTTATAACATAATACAACTTGTCGCATATCCATTGTTCATGCATGCATCCTTGTCATTTGGTTTGGGGGCCTTATGCCGATTCACCTAATAATTAAATATGGGGCCCATATGCGGGCAAATCTAGTCTCATACCGGCCTCATTTAAATTTGTGTAGCGAATCGGTGTCATTGTTTTGCCTTGTTTAAACAATATTTAAATTGTGGGGTAGATAAACAACATGAACCATATATTTAATTGTCGGGACCCCCGGTTCCGCTTAATATGACCTAATTGCATTGCACCTTTGCCCTGCCATACATCATGCATGCATCATGCTCGATCTTTTGCCGTAGTATTAAATATTGCATCCGGTGTTTATTCTAGTGTTTTGCTTCTTCGCGGATAAGGCCGTTGAGTTGATGTGAGCTTCGCCCCGATCTTCGGCTGAACCTTCGACAATGTTTTCAGGCGAGCATCTCCCCCCTTTCTACCTATCTTACTTTTATAGTATTTATTCCCTCCTGTTGATCTATTGCTATCTGTGTTGCGATGCTCTAGTTTTCGTACCCGTGATATCCCTTGCAGCCCTATATTGCCTTGGACACACCCTATTACCTGTTGTTTGGTAGATAGTTGGACTTGCGCGTCGCAGTCGCTTGCTCAAGTGCTGTTGCGTGCCGTCAAGTGCCACAGTTGTTGATGTATTGCCGCATGTTGTTGTTGGAGATGATCATAGCTTTTCTTATCGTTCACTTTAATTCCTGTTTAACAACTAAAATTGAAGTAAGCAGAGGCATCGGTGGGTGATAGAAAAATATTTGGTTTCCGAACGCCCACTTGTGTCCCGTAGGACCCCGAGTACTTGATACCTGTTCCTTGATTTATCGCGCTATCCACATCCGGGAGGTATATGGGACCCCCCTGAGCCAGAGCTTGATTCAGTCTTATTTCTTGGGGCCACAAACTAGTTTGAGGTTTTATTTACTATCCTGTACTTATGCCATGCTACTTCTGTATTTACGATTGTGCGAGGAGCACACTGTACTGTTTAGGAATTGTGACCCGTTTTCGCGGTATCGACAAGCCCAGTCACACTTTCGGGTTCCCAGTCGTTTACAGTCGTCCCCACAAACCTTGAGGCCGTCTCGAAGTCAGCTAACTTCGTTGCGGGTCTACTTTAAGGGGTGGCCCCCTGAAATAATTCTGAATCCTGTGATTGCTTTGTCGTGAAGGCCTCGTTGGGTTTTGATTTGGTTTTTCCGAGGTTGATCGAGTGTGTGTTGCTATTGGTGCACCCCGGCCGGGTAAAACTTTCTGAAATCCGTGTCCGCGGTTATGGACGACTTGGAGCACAGTATCTCGACCATAGACAAGCATAACTAAAGTTTATCGCTATAAATTTGACTTTATAATGACTAGTAATCAGCTTCACTATAATGGAATGGCTAAATAATACTGCCCACAATTGCTTGTGTGGATTGACGCTTGCGACCATTGTACCTGACTAGTAAGTATTGCAACTACAACGGAATGGCTGAATAAAAGTACCAACAACTGCTGGGTTTTTGGGGTTATCGCATGCTATTTGTATCTGACTAGTAAGTGCCGCAACTACAACGGAATGGTTAACTAAAAGTGCCCACTGTTTATTTTATCAGGATGATTATCTATACCTGACTAGTAATTGCTGCAACGAAAACTGAACACATAAAACTGCCAACTGTGTGAGTTCCTCGGTTGACTTCCTCGTTTGGTATCGAGGGGGAAACACCAGGATGGGTTTGTTTGGTGTTAGCTTCAGGTTGGATCCGGATAGGTCATTCTTATCCCTCTCTGATAACCGCCAGTCGTATCGAGTCTCTATAGGGTGTATAGGCATGCTGCCGCTGCCGCTCAGTCCACCATACCTTTGTAGGCGAGGACCGCCGAATTCTAGCCTCGCCGTGTACTGGCCTCAGTACTGACGCTCCTCTTTTTCCTTTGCCCTTTGTCGGCACCCCTTTGTTTTAAGCAGGTTTTGAGATCGACGTCGTTAGCAGGGTTACCCTTCCGGCTTGGCCTGGGCAGGGTTATGGACGCCATTGGTTATTCTTCAGGGCTCTTAGCCCCATTTGCATCTTGTCCATAGTCGGACGCCGTATCATTTTCAAGGTGATTTGGATCTTTGTACCATATATCTGTATTCTTGACTCATGGAGTCGCTGTTATATATATCTGTTCTGTGGGTCCCATCGAGGACTGTTGTGTAATGTTATTACTTCGTTTTCCACCCGCACGAAAGTGCCTGGTGGGCACCTTTGAATCGTTTCTATGCGGGTTTGGCGGGTTTCGCTAAAACTTGCATAGGTCCGATTCTGAGGGTGTTACAGAGTGGTATCAGAGCTCAGCAGTTGCGATACCCCACAAGTCCAGCCTGTAGGATAACCTAGCTAACGGCCGAAGTAGAGTGTCAAAACTATTTTTGCAAAATCGGTTGGATAGTTCTGATTAGGTCTGATTTTACTCCTTAACCCTCTGCTATTCTCCTCTTACCTCTACGCGTTTTGAATCCGCTCTCGTCTCTTTCTTCGAGTCCAGGAATTCTCGTGGTTGGGTTTCCGTCGTACCTTCAGGGTTTCGCTTCCTCCTTTGGTCACGGTGATGCTACGCCCGATGTTCATGCTGCTTGAGGAATCCGTCTACGGTGGTACCATTATTTGTTCCTTGTTTGTGCCTTCCGGTGTTTTCCGACGCGACGACATCCTCTATGCCAGATCAGATGCAGAGTCTGCATCACTCCTTTGTTCCGAACATCGCTTGTCGAGATCTTCAGTCTGATTCCGAGAATGGTTGCACTCTTTTCTACTGATTGTACAGAGTAATAGTTTGGGTGCGTGATGGATTGGCCCCCATACCGACTACTCACTCTATTCGCTTGTGTACATTGAAGTGGATGAGAATGCATCGGTTCCCTCTTTCCATCGAAGCTAGAGGTGGCTTTATTTGTTGATACCTCTACCTTCGACCTTTTGTTCCCGGAGTGTTCTCTCGACGATCACGGACAACGACCTCTTGTTAGTGGTGTCGCGAGGATCTACATGAAGCGAGAAGATTCAGATCGCCGACCTTCCTTTCCGGTACCATGAGGCGGATCTCGAGGGCGAGATCCATTGTTAGTGGTGTCGAATTGTGGCATCCCGCAAAACCACTACTAGAAAATCGCGTTGTTTTTGTGCATTGCATCATCGTGACCGCATGCTCATGTCATCATGCCACATTGCATTTGAGCATCGTCATCATCTTGCATTTGCTCGCATAAAACTATTTCGGAAAAAACCCAGTTTTGTTTTCTAAACGCCCCGACTTTGTTCAAACACAAAACCCCGGGTGCTGCCGGATACTTTGTTTGTCTAAAAACTATTTGCAAAAGTTCATTGCAAATTAAATAAAAGTTTGAATTATTTTTAGTGGGGCAGTCGAACGGGCCGAAATGACCCGAACGACCACCCCAGGAAAATAAAACGGCCCACCCTATCAATCCTACAGCTACCAACTAACCTACCCAGCCCTCCCCTCCACCTCACCCCAACCAGTAGCAGCTCGCCACCTCAGCTTCCCTCTTTCCCCAACCAACCAGGAACTGCCACCTCAGCAGCCCCTGGCCTCTCCCTCTCATCCCACCAGCCAACCCTCCCTCTCTCTCTCCCCACTCCCCAGCACACACGCCCACCACATCATCCCCACCCCTCTGCCCCACACTGCCACACGGGTCCCACCCGACCTGCCTGTCCCCAACCGACCCCCACTTCCCCTGGGCCCCACCCACGCGTTCCCCCACGCGTCCCAGCCCACGCACGCGCTGCCCTCTCTCCTCCCCGGTTTCCCCTCTTCTTCCTCAACCTCCTCGCCGCCCGAGCTCGCTCTGCCGCCGGCCCCTTCCTCCCTGACGCCCGCCGGCCGCTCCCGCACACCGCGCCGCCCCCTCCGCTCCCAGGCTCCTCCCGCACCCTCGCTCGCCCGCCGGTCCGCCTGCAACCGCCCTCCCCTCCGGCCGACGAGCTCCCCGCGCCCCTCCGAGTCTCGCCGCCCGTTTCTCCTCCACCTCCGCGTCCGCTCCCCCCTCGCTCTCCTCACCGCCGGCGCCCCCTCACCTCGCCTCACGCCGCTCCGCCCGTCCCGTTCGCGTGCTCGCCGTTCCCCCCTAGCTCCGGCCGCCTGGGCGCCTTCCAGCGCCGCCAGGGCCCGTCTCCCCGTCGACCTTCCGCCAGCGCCGCCGCGTGACCCCGCCACCGCCTCCAGTCCCCGAGCTCGCCCGCGCAGGACCCCTCTCCGGCCACCCTCGGCTCGCCCGCCGGCGTCGCGTTCCCTCTCCGCTCCGGCTCCGCCCCGTCGCCCCATCGGCGAGCTCTGGCCGCTGCCGCCGCCAGGGGACCGCCGTCCGCCTCAACCGCTTCCGCCCTCCTCGGTTCCCGCGGCCACTCCCCGTCGCCGATGTCTGCCCCGCCGGTCAGCCTCGCGTGCCCCGAGCCCGCTCCGCGGCCCCTCGTCGCCCTGCAGCCTCGCCTCGCCGGCGTCCGCTTCCTCCGCTCCGCCTCGCGCCGGCGCCTCCTTGCAGCATCCGTCCCGCCGCCCGAGCCTCCCTGTTCGCTCTCTGTTATCGACACCGCGTGGCCACAACGGTTCGAGTATGTACGTGCTGGTGCTGGTATGTGACCTGGTGATGAGGTACTAGGAGCAGAACCTCAGTGTTCCCGTGGGTGTGGTGTTTTCAGGAGTTTGGACACGTACATCGACTGCCTAGCGCCCGCACCTCGTCGGCCTCTTCCTTGCAGCCTCCAGTGGCGTCGACCTCATCTGCGTGGAAGCCGTGACGAGTTTCGCTGCCAAGGTAGTCGGGAGGCCGCCGGCGCCGAACAAGCTCGCCACGGACCCTTGGAGCCCGAACTAAGAGTTCCCCTCCTCGGATCCGATGATCGAACAACGCCATCTCAGAACGCCAAGCGCTTCTTCCCCGCCCCGGAGCCCAAGCCTCGACACCCTGAACCCTGGCGCCGTCTCCAAGTTCGCCACCGGTGAACAAGGAGGAAACCTCAAGGACTTCAGCACGGAGCGGCAAGATCGCCTCACGGAATCCGAAGCGCGGACCCGACAAGACCTACGCGACGACAAGAACGACATCGACCAGAGAGAATCCGATGCGCCCCCGACACCGACCCAAGTCCGGCTTTCCGGAACGCCAAGATCCACCTCAGTAGTCCGAGAACGATCCCGTCGCACCCTGGACCCTGACCCCGAACCCCGGAACCTCAAGTTCGTTGAGACCCCCTAATGTGTGAACCTTTTTCCGAAAACCCTATTTTATAACATAATACAACTTGTCGCATATCCATTGTTCATGCATGCATCCTTGTCATTTGGTTTGGGGGCCTTATGCCGATTCACCTAATAATTAAATATGGGGCCCATATGCGGGCAAATCTAGTCTCATACCGGCCTCATTTAAATTTGTGTAGCGAACCGGTGTCATTGTTTTGCCTTGTTTAAACAACATTTAAATTGTGGGGTAGATAAACAACATGAACCATATATTTAATTGTCGGGACCCCCGGTTCCGCTTAATATGACCTAATTGCATTGCACCTTTGCCCTGCCATACATCATGCATGCATCATGCTCGATCTTTTGCCGTAGTATTAAATATTGCATCCGGTGTTTATTCTAGTGTTTTGCTTCTTTGCGGATAAGGCCGTTGAGTTGATGTGAGCTTCGCCCCGATCTTCGGCTGAACCTTCGACAATGTTTTCAGGCGAGCATCTCCCCCCTTTCTACCTATCTTACTTTTATAGTATTTATTCCCTCCTGTTGATCTATTGCTATCTGTGTTGCGATGCTCTAGTTTTCGTACCCGTGATATCCCTTGCAGCCCTATATTGCCTTGGACACACCCTATTACCTGTTGTTTGGTAGATAGTTGGACTTGCGCGTCGCAGTCGCTTGCTCAAGTGCTGTTGCGTGCCGTCAAGTGCCACAGATGTTGATGTATTGCCGCATGTTGTTGTTGGAGATGATCATAGCTTTTCTTATCGTTCACTTTAATTCCTGTTTAACAACTAAAATTGAAGTAAGCAGAGGCATCGGTGGGTGACAGAAAAATATTTGGTTTCCGAACGCCCACTTGTGTCCCGTAGGACCCCGAGTACTTGATACCTGTTCCTTGATTTATCGCGCTATCCACATCCGGGAGGTATATGGGACCCCCCCTGAGCCAGAGCTTGATTCAGTCTTATTTCTTGGGGCCACAAACTAGTTTGAGGTTTTATTTACTATCCTGTACTTATGCCATGCTACTTCTGTATTTACGATTGTGCGAGGAGCACACTGTACTGTTTAGGAATTGTGACCCGTTTTCGCGGTATCGACAAGCCCAGTCACACTTTCGGGTTCCCAGTCGTTTACAGCCGGCCCCACAAACCTTGAGGCCATCTCGAAGTCAGCTAACTTCGTTGCGGGTCTACTTTAAGGGGTGGCCCCCTGAAATAATTCTGAATCCTGTGATTGCTTTGTCGTGAAGGCCTCGTTGGGTTTTGATTTGGTTTTTCCGAGGTTGATCGAGTGTGTGTTGCTATTGGTGCACCCCGGCCGGGTAAAACTTTCTGAAAGCCGTGTCCGCGGTTATGGACGACTTGGAGCACAGTATCTCGACCATAGACAAGCATAACTAAAGTTTATCGCTATAAATTTGACTTTATAATGACTAGTAATCAGCTTCACTATAATGGAATGGCTAAATAATACTGCCCACAATTGCTTGTGTGGATTGACGCTTGTGACCATTGTACCTGACTAGTAAGTATTGCAACTACAACGGAATGGCTGAATAAAAGTACCAACAACTGCTGGGTTTTTGGGGTTATCTCATGCTATTTGTATCTGACTAGTAAGTGCCGCAACTACAACGGAATGGTTAACTAAAAGTGCCCACTGTTTATTTTATCAGGATGATTATCTATACCTGACTAGTAATTGCTGCAACGAAAACTGAACACATAAAACTGCCAACTGTGTGAGTTCCTCGGTTGACTTCCTCGTTTGGTATCGAGGGGGAAACACCAGGATGGGTTTGTTTGGTGTTAGCTTCAGGTTGGATCCGGATAGGTCATTCTTATCCCTCTCTGATAACCGCTAGTCGTATCGAGTCTCTATAGGGTGTATAGGCATGCTGCCGCTGCCGCTCAGTCCACCATACCTTTGTAGGCGAGGACCGCCGAATTCTAGCCTCGCCGTGTACTGGCCTCAGTACTGACGCTCCTCTTTTTCCTTTGCCCTTTGTCGGCACCCCTTTGTTTTAAGCAGGTTTTGAGATCGACGTCGTTAGCAGGGTTACCCTTCCGGCTTGGCCTGGGCAGGGTTATGGACGCCATTGGTTATTCTTTAGGGCTCTTAGCCCCATTTGCATCTTGTCCGTAGTCGGACGCCGTATCATTTTCAAGATGATTTGGATCTTTGTACCATATATCTGTATTCTTGACTCATGGAGTCGCTGTTATATATATCTGTTCTGTGGGTCCCATCGAGGACTGTTGTGTAATGTTATTACTTCGTTTTCCACCCGCACGAAAGTGCCTGGTGGGCACCTTTGAATCGTTTCTATGCGGGTTTGGCGGGTTTCGCTAAAACTTGCATAGGTCCGATTCTGAGGGTGTTACAGTCTTCCCCTTAGATATTTTGCTAGGGAATTCCTCGATTACTTCAGCCTGCAGCCGCATCATCTTCCGGCTAATGATGTTGCTTCTCTATCTGCTTTTATCTCAGCCTCGGAAGGATACTTCGGCCTCTGGCCGTCTGTGCATGTATGGTCCAAGTTCTTCCAGATCCGATCCAATGTCGTTCCAGACAAATCCCTTCATCCTTCCGAGAAATTGCTCACCCAGTGTGGAGCCGCGTCCATCACACCTCGGAAGAAATCCGAGTTTCCCCGCGTTGCTGGTCTCGAGTCATGCAAGAAATGGCATAGATCATTTTTCCATGTCAAGAATTCTGGGAAGGAAGACAAGATTCGGCTCCCTGCTTTCTCCATCGGCCCCCCTTCCAAGAAGAACTGGACTTATAATCCCAGGAAGAGCCATGCTCTGGCCGAGGCCTTTGAGATTCGGCTGAAGGAGCTGATCCGCGCCGGGTTACGTGGAGAGGATCTGATGACCACCTTCGTCAGCAGTCGGATCTATCCTTTTCAGCAACGCACGCACAAGCTCTGTTATATGAGCGGTCCCCTTGATCCCAACCGAGTCTCAAATGTTGAGCTCGATAATTATCTTATTTTCAAGCGTGTCCGAGCTATCTTTAAGACGGAGATGCCGGAGGATTGGACCTAGGGACTGAAGCCGTTCACCCGCGGGAATCCCCCTCCTGAGGTAAGTTTCCGCATTTATGTTTTGCCCCCAATTGCGTTTGTGATTCCTTTTGCTAATTCCTTTTTGTCTCTATTTTTGCAGAGATTTGCGGAGCAGAAGATTGAGGATGCCGAGGTTCTGGCCCTCCCGTGGACCGCAGATCGGAACATTCCGGATAGCGGGGAGCCTGGATCGGAGGAGTTCGTTCCCAAGTCGGACCTTGCTCCGGCTCGCACCCGTGGCAAGACCTCGGCTCATGGGGAGGAAGGTGATTCGGACGACGTCCAAATTCTTGAGGTGGTCGCCGCAATGCCTATCTCTTATGCATTTCCGGCTTCTACTTCCTCAGCTAATCAGGCCGGTCAGGTGCACGACGCCGAGCCTCTCGCCTCCCAACCTCCTGCTACCTCGCGGAAGCGTGCAGCTCCAACAGGTGCCTCCGAAGCTGCCCCCAAGAAGCGAACTAAAAAGTCATCCCAGCACCTTCCGAAGCGTAAAACTATGCCCGGAGTTACTGGGTACGCTCATTTTCATTTGTATTTCTTGTTTCTCTTTTTCCGTCTTTTGATTTGACTTTCTGTGCTTTTGCAGTGCTCCTCTTTCTGTTAAGCCCAGTGGTCCAAGCATGACGAGTCATACTACTCGGCTGCCTTCTCCTCCACCTCCTGAAGATACCAGAGTTCCTAGTCCCGCTCGCGTGGACTCTCCTCCTGCTCCGAGTCAAACATTACCTCGGCAAGATGCACCCGTGGTTTCCATTGCTGATGCCAACGTAACCCGGACAGTAGATCCTCCTACCGAACCTGCTGCCCCCATCGTGAACCCCGGAGTTTCTCCCGAGACTCCTTTGTCCCCCACAGTTTCAACCGCAACTCCAACTCCAGCCGAGGATATCACCATCTCGGCTCCCTCAGAAACTACAGTTCCTCCTGTTTCCAAGGACGCCACCCCTAGTGCCGAAGTAACATCTCCTGCTGACGCCTCTTCTAAGGCTAAGAAGGTCATCGTCACCAAACCTCCCTCATCTCAGAAAGGACTTTCCAGCTCTTCTCAACCTACGATTGCTGATGCGCTCCGCAAGGGGGCTTCCTCTGCTAAGACCGTTGTTACCCCGGCCGCTGATACTCAGCTCACTCTCCACAAGAGTCCCGCGGCGGCGGTGGTTACACAACGCGTGCGAGGTAAAGTCCTGACTCGTAATGAGAGTGGGAACAGCCTCGGCTCCTTGGTTGAGTATGCCAATAATTGGAACGCTGCTGATCAGCTCGAGGGCAATCCAAGCAATCAGCCATTTCAACTCTCCGACATCAGCAGTCGCTTGCATTTGGCTGCCAAGATCGTGCTTGATAGCGATAAGATGAACGAGGTAATTGTTTTTATTTGACATTTGATTAATTATTCGAATGATATTATATATACTCTAGTCCCCGAAGCTTGCAACTGAATAACTTGTTATTCGTTTGGAAGCTTTATTAGCCTTTGCCTGATTCGGATCCGTATTAGCGTTCGAATATCCAGTCACCTAGATCTGAGTTACGTTTTTCTTGATTCTGATCTGTCTTAGTGTTCGAATATCCAGCCACCAAAATCTGAGTTAAGCTTTGCTTGATTCGGATCTGTCTTAGCTTCGAATATCCAGCCACCTAGATCCGAGTTAAGCTTTTGCTTGATTCTGATCTGTCTTAGTGTTCGAATATCCAGCCACCTAGATCCGAGTTAATCTTTGCTTGATTCGGATTTTAGCTTCGAATATCCAGCCACCTAGATCCGAGTTAAGCTTTTGCTTGATTCGGATCTGTTTTAGCTTCGAATATCCAGCCACCTAGATCCGAGTTAAGCTTTTGCTTGATACGGATCTGTTTTAGCTTTGAATATCTCACTGCCATTTATTTTGTTGCTTAGGTTGCTCATGATCGGCGGACCGCCGAATTTCAAAGGCTGCTTTTCGCACACAAGAAGTTGCAAGAGAAGTATGAGAAAGTTGTTCCCGTGGTGAAGAAAGCTGGTAATTTAGCAACCTTTTGTATTGTCCCTAAAGCTCTTAATATTTTCGACTTGAGGTGTTAGCTCATTTTGCTGGTAAACAGGTAATATCAACAATCTTAATATCCGTCTTGAAAAGAAAGTCAAGGCCCTGGAAGGTTAGTTACCCTTTCTCTTTACTGTTTCCCGTTCGAGATTTATTCCGAGTTTCTTATAACCTTCTGTCTTTGGTATAGCCGAGTTACAAACTCTTGCAGCATCACATCAAGAATGCATACCCATGCCTGATATGATGCTGCATTTTTTAGAACAAGCCGCTACTCATTCGGCGCAGCTGAAAGAGAAGGACGGCGAGATAATTCGCTTGCGCGCCGAGGTGGAGTCCCTCAAGCTTTCTCAGAAATCTGAGTTAGAGAAAGTTGATCAGGAGTTCTCTGAAGAGAAGAATCGGCTAAGTCTGCAATTGCAGAAGGATAAAGAACTCCTCGAGGCTGCCGAACTTAAGACACGGATGATGAGCGAGGAAATCACTCGCTTTGAGAAGACCAAGGGTGATTGGGCTCAAGATCTTCAGAGAATGCTGAGCTATATTCATCGTAAGTCTCTGACCGTGGCCGAGTTATCTTCTTCTCTTTCTTACTGTTGACCGGTATACTTTTACTTTGCGTAGACCATTTTCCAGAAGCTAAGCCCGTGAGCTCTAGAGTGGTGATTAATGCTCGCGTGCGCCGAGGTGTCCCCGCAGATGCGAGCCCAGAATACTCGATGGAAGACTTCTTGGTTGCCGTTGGCGCTGCCGTTGGTCCGATGAAGATTATGGGCAGGGATTTGGTGCAGGCAGCCATCCGGGCCTACCATGTTCCCTGGCCGAATACTTCTGGAACTCCTGATATTGATGAGATCAAGATACTGGTGGAAAGATTAATGGCATCTCAGAACCAGTTAAATCTCTGGAGGGAATCCGCTGGACGGGCTGGTGCTGATATGGCGCTCACAGTCATTATGTCTTGGTACGAGGATATTTCGCTCGATACCTTGATAAACTTGCGCACTGGCTCCCGTTGGGTTGAGGATCCAGAATTCGTCGCTCGCCGACAAGCTCGTGCCTTCCAGCTTGTTGAGTATGCTGATGTGCATAACTGGATTGAAGGGCCGAGTTTTCTTTCCAACCCAGCTGATGACATTGAAGTCGAAGATGCCTCTGATAATAGTTCGGCCAATCAGGACAAAGGTGAGGGCGACTCGGACAACTCTGGTGATTCCAGCTCCAGCTCGGATGGGGAGGGCGATGCGCGATCATCTTCCAAAGGGACTGGGCACTCTCAAGCTCAACCTAACATTTCTCAACAGCCCCGGGCTTCCCCCGAAGTCGCTATTGGTTCTGTGGAGGGCGAAGTAACTTCTGCCGAGGTGTCGTCTACCTCGAAGCGCCTAGTGCCTGACCAAGTCGCTGCTCCTTAGGTTCAAAAAACTTTAGGTTATTTCTTATCCCCGGTATGCCGGGCGTATGCTATGTGTGAAACAATTATCCGACTCTCTGTGTGGTATGAACTCCCTTTTGCCTTTTGCCAATGAGTCACATATGATGGTGATCGTTATTAGTCTGTCTAAACAGATCTTGTTGGTTTAAATCTTTGCTTTGGTGGCCATCAATTTCATAAGTTCGGATTGTGTGTTTTCATTTGACCCACCTTAGTTCGGCGTTAATATTGCCTGGCCTTTATAAATTCGACGGCTCTACCATTGTGTTCTTGATCTTTATCCGAGCTATAAATCCCGAAGCCCATATTTGAGGAAAGCGAAATAATATCGTTCGGGGTGCCGAAGTTTAATATCCATTTTTGTAACAGGGGACAATCATGGGGCAATTCCCTAGTAAGTGCTCTATAAATCGAGGTTTTAATGCCTAATTCGATATAACGGATAATACGTCATAGTCCCCGAGTTCCTTGCTCGAGGTCCTGAAGCTTAACACATAATTCAGGAAAAAATGACGTTGGGCAATTCCCGTGTTACTGATCAAAGTGCATAACTCAAAGTGTCTAGGTTTAGTACATAACCCAAAATGAGAAATAACATAGGGCAGTCCCCGAGTCACTGCTCAAGGTGCCGAGGTTTAATACATAACCCAAAATGAGAGATAACATAGGGCAGTCCCCGAGTCACTGCCCAAGGTGCCGAGGTTTAATACATAACCCAAAATGAGAAATAACATAGGGCAGTCCCCGAGTCATTGCTCAAGGTGCCGAAGTTTAATACATAACAAAAATGAGAAATAACATAGGGCAGTCCCCGAGTCAATGCTCAAGGTGCCGAGGTTTAACACATAGTCGATACTTTGACCTGAAGCGTCACATTACAACATATCATAGATGACTCCTACGAGTAAAATGGACGAAGTAAAGCTATGTTCCATGGTCTTTACGATTCTTCGCCGGATTTGTTTGCCTTGTTCTTTTCTGGTGACTGAGCATCAATTAGGTAATATGCATCATTGTGCAATGATTTGCTCATGATGAATGGTCCCTCCCATGGGGGCGATAGTTTGTGCATGCCGGCTGTGCGTTGCACTAGCCGAAGAACCAAATCTCCTTCTTTAAACACTCTTGGATTGACTTTCTTGCTGTGATATCGTCATAAGTCTTGCTGATAGATCCCTGATCTTGATAATGCCAACTCCCTGGCTTCTTCTAGCAGATCGACATCATCTTGCCGAGCTACCTCATTTACCTCAGCAGTTGTATACTGGGTAACTCTTGGCGAGTCATGTATTATGTCGGCTGGAAGCACGGCTTCTGCTCCATATACCAGAAAAAATGGGGTATACCCTGTTGATTTGTTTGGGGTAGTTCTGAGGCTCCATAGTACTGCTGGTAGTTCCTCGATCCAGCACCCTGCCTACCTTTGTAGTGGTTCGATGAGTCGGGGTTTTATTCCGGACAATACTAGTCCATTAGATCTTTCTACTTTCCCATTAAATGCTGGGTGAGCCACCGAGGTAACATCTAGTCTTATGTGTTTTTCTTGACAGAATCTAGCAAAGGCCCCTTCAGCAAGGTTTGTGCCATTGTCTGTAATAATACTGTGTGGGTAACCATATCTCAAGATAATATCTTTGAGGAATTTTACTGCTGTGGGTCTATCACATTTTTGTATTGGTTTCACTTCAATCCATTTTGTGAATTTGTCGACCATGACTAAAATGTGGGTCATCCCGCCCCGGGCCGGCTTGAATGGTCCCACCATATATAAGCACCATACGAAAACGGCCAAGTAATTGGTATCATTTTTAACTCGGACGATAGCATATGTATCTTGCTGGCATATCTCTGGCAACCATTACATTTTTCCACCAGTTCTTTGGCCTCTTTCAACACTATTGGCCAATAAAATCCATGCCCGAATGCTTTGGCCACTAAAGCTATGGACGAGGCGTGATGCCCGCATTCTCCTTGATGTATATCTAGGAGAATCTCCTGGCCTTCCGCCGAATCCACACATCTTTGCAACACGCTTGTGACGCTCCTTTTATACAGCTCATTGTTTATGATTGTATAAGCTTTAGCTCTTCTCACTGTCTGTCTAGCCAATACCTCGTTATTCGGCAAAGTCGCATCTTTAAGGAAGGAAAATATGGGTTGCGCCCATGTTGGCATGATTTTCTCTGGGATAATCTCACTATCTATTTCCATATTTTCCGCCGACATAACCACCTCGGATTTTTCCATATCCATCCGTGCATCGGCCGGGTTCACTTTCAGAAACTCCGGGTTGCATTCTTTGTCAACTTCCATCGGCATACTATCTTCTCTTGATTTCGCCGGAATAAATATGGATTCGGACTCTGGTGATGGTGTTATTGATGGCTTTCTCAGGTGTTCTAGGGCGATACCCGGGGGAATTGATTGCCTGGTTGATCCGAGTTTTGACAGCGTGTCTGCAGCATCATTTTTTGCCCGAGGTATATGATGAAATTCACATCCATCGAAGTATCCACTGAGTTTTTGTACATGGAATGTATATAAGGCCATATTGGCATCTAACGCATCCCAATTGCCTGATACTTGTTGTACTACTAGATTTGAATCTCTGTAGCATAAGATCCGGCGTATCCCAATATCTTTTGCCACCTTCAATCCATGGACGAGTGCTTCGTACTCGGCTACATTGTTTGATGCGGCAAAATGTATTTGTAGCACATATTTCAGCTGATCTCTTTTTGGCGAGGTTAACACTATCCCCGCCCCCAAGCCATTCCTCAGCTTGGAACCGTCGAAGTGCATTGTCCAATAATTAGGATCTGGTAATGGTGGCTCATATTGTACCTCGGCCCAATCCACAAAGAAGTTGGCCACAGCCTGAGATTTAATTGCATCTCGCCGATCGAATTGCGGAGCATAAGGTGACAATTCAATTGCCCATTTTGCTATTCGTCCGCTTGCATCTTTGTTGCTCAATATGTCGTCTATGGGCGCTTCACAGATCACTTTGATCGGGTGCTCTTCGAAGTAATGTTTAAGTTTCTTTGCCGACATGTATACTCCATATGCCATCTTCTGATAATGTGGGTAATTTTGCTTTGAGGCTGATAGTACCTCGCTTAGGTAATATACCGGCCTTTGTACTGATTTATCATCTTCAATTTGTTCCACCATGATCACAACACTTACTACTCTGTTTGTGGCGGCTATGTAAAGTAGCATAGGTTCTTTTGACAATGGAGAGGACAGGATTGGTGCTGTGACCAACATTTTCTTCAGTTCATGGAATGCATTATCTGCTTGTGGTGTCCAAATGAACTTATCAGATTTTTTTCATCAGTTGATATAGTGGTAGTGCCTTCTCTCCCAGCCGACATACAAATCGGCTAAGCGAGGCTAGGCAACCCGTGAACTTCTGTACATCATTTAGACATCTCGGCAATTCCATCCTTTCTACAGCTCTTATCTTAGTTGGGTTGGCCTTTATACCTCGGCTAGATACGAGAAAACCGAGTAGTTTTCCAGCTGGTACACCGAAGGTGCATTTTTCCGGGTTAAGCTTCATTCGGAACCTTCTCAAGTTCGCGAATGTCTGCCGAATATCATCCAGTAGCGTTTTGCTCTCTTTGGTTTTGATAACCACGTCATCTACATATACTTGTACATTTTTTCCTATCTGGTCATGCAGACATTTTTGCATACATCTCTGGTACGTTGCCCCTGCGTTACGCAGGCCGAATGGCATGGTGCGATAGCAATAAGCCCCATACGGGGTAATAAACGCAGTCTTTATTTGATCAGCCGGATTTAACGGTATCTGGTGAAAACCAGAATACGCGTCTACAAATGATAACAGCTCACAACCAGCAGTAGAATCAATGACTTGGTCTATTCTAGGTAAAGGAAAAGGATCTTTGGGACACGCCTTGTTCATGTTTGTGTAATCAATACACATTCGCCATACGACGGCTATATTTGGATCATCCTTTTTCTTTTCTACCAACACCGGGTTTGATAGCCAATCCGGATAAAGCACTTCCATGATGAACCCGGCCGCAAGGAGCCGAGCTATCTCATCCCCTATTATTTTTCTCCTGTCTTCGGTGAAGCGGCGGAGAGGTTGCTTCACCGGCCTTGCTCCTGGACTTACATGCAGAGAGTGCTCAGCCAACTCCCTCGGCACACCTTGCAGGTCTTGAGTTGACCATGCAAAGATGTCCCGATTCTCACGGAGGAAGTTGGTGAGCTTGCCTTCCTATTTGGCATCTAGGCCGGCACCAATAATGATGGTGCGTTCTGGGAACTGCTCATCTATCTGGACTTTTTTCGTTTCTTTAGTCGGCTCGAAAGAAACGCTTCCATGTGGGTTGGCCAATGCCGACATATTCAGTTGCGCCGACTGAGCGAGACCCGCTACCTCTTGAATCCTTCTTTTTTCTCTTGCGATCACCAATGACTCGGCCAAGTTTGATCCGGCCGAGGCACATTCCATTGACTTCCTGTAATATCCTGCTACCGTTATCACCCCTTGAGGTCCGGGTAGCTTCATTTTTAAGTAAGTTATGTGGCAGCTGCTCATTAATTTGGCCAATGCTGGCCGACCGAGTAAAGCATGATAGCAACTTTCTAGGTCCACCACCTCAAACTCCAAATTTTCCGCTCTGCAGTTATCCCTTGTGCCGAATAAAACATCTACTCGAACCTTCCCAATGGGTTCGCATGAAAGTCCAGGCACTATTCCATGGAACGTGGTTCTTGTGGATTGCAGCATATTCTGCGATATTCCGAATTTATGCATTGTATCTTTGTACATGATATTGATACTACTCCCATTGTCAATGTACTTTTGAAAATTTCACATTAATGTTGGGTCCGACAAACGTCGGATCTAGTACGAGTGCGTACGACCCCGGATTTGGCATTATTTTGGGATGATCCTTTATGCTCCAAGTTACTTCTTGATCTGACCAAGGCGCATATCTTGGTACTGCCGGCATAACTGCATTTACTTCCATATGCCGGCGCTGTACACTTTGCCTGTCTTGCTGTTCTGTTGAGAACGCGCAATATGATTGATGATGTTCCCTGTAATCATTGCGTCCATTATTTCCGGGGTTTGTCCTTCCATCCTGACCCTGATTTATCACTTGATGCACTGCATCTCTCCGGTCCGAGTTATCATACCTCGGGGGAGGAGGGGGTAACATTAGTTGCTGTGCATTTGCTCCAGTCAACTGCGGCTACTTCTGATGATGTGCCTGATGGGAAGGTGCTTGCATGCCCGCCGTGTTACCCATTGCATTTTTCATCCAGGCGCATTGCCGAGTTGTATGATTGGCCGGCTTGGCCAGGTTTGGAGTGTGAAACTTACACGGTTGATCCAACATGGACTCAAACGTGTACTTCGGACTTTCCTGCCATTGCTTCTTCTGTTCTGGTGTCCACTGTCTCTTCCCTTCATTCCTTGGTGTCCATTGCTGAGGACCATTCTTCTGCCGCTGAATATTTCCGTGACTCGGTCGATCTTGCACTACCGCTGCCACCTGATTGGAGGCATATCTGTAATCCGGTCTTTCCTCTCTTCTTCTTCCTCTAAACTCATTGTGCCTCGATGATCCGGCCGCATCTCTTGCATATTGATCTTGATGCTCCCGATGGTCTGCCGACATCAGCTCTGGCTGCGTCGGATCTCCCAATGCATATGAATCCGCTATCCTGATGGTTTCCGCCAAAGTGGTTGGCATATCTCTTTGTAGTCGCTGCCACAAGACACTGGCATAACGGCATCCTTGAGCGAACCAAGCTATCGCTTGTGATTCTATAACTCCCTCGCATGAATTCCTGAGGTTACACCACCGAGTCAAGAATTCTCTGTCTGTCTCATTCGGCCTTTGCTTGCACATTGCAAGCTGCTGTGGCCTGTTTGGTCTCTTGTAAGTGCTGGTAAAGTTGCTGACAAACATCTCCTCAAAATCTAGCCAGCAGTTGATACTGCCCGCTGGCAGATTATTCAGCCATACTCTGGCCGGTCCATCCAGCATTTGCGGAACATATCTTACTGCCCATCGCAAGTTTCCGCCAGCTATTTTTACTGCAGTGGCATAGTCTATTAACCAGTGTTGTGGTTTGGTGCTCCCATTGTATGTTTTCGTGCCCCTCGCCAGCTGAAAATTCGGCACAGGCGGCTCGCCCATGATCCGGGGTCCGAAACATGCCGGACCCGGGGGACCTTGATCCTCTAACAACTCGGACCGGTACAACCTGTCCAATTTTGATCTTGCGTCATTCGACGACAAGTTTCTGTAAATGATTCTTTCCTGTATTCCATAATGGTCATTTCCAGCATGCCCTGCATACTCCATATCTGAATAACCATCACTGTACCTCTCATTCACCTGATTGTGGCGAGCTGGTCTCACTTCTCTTTCCTGCCGAGGTTCATATCTCAGCTGAGGATTGGGCGGTGGATCCCTCCTTCCTTCTGCCGGGATATTATTCTCATGATTTCCTCTTCCGAGATCCCCATTACCTCGGCTTCCGTTGCCTTTGTCGGCACATCCGGGGTTTCGTTCGCCACTGTTACCTCGACTCCCATTGCCTTTGTTACATACGGAACAATTTGCTTATTTCTTTTCCCGAAGTTACTGCTCTGTCTTTTCGCGCATTGTTTCTGGGTGAGGATGCTGCTGCCACAGATAGGGCGGGTGCTGCACCAGCCGAATGAACCATACGCGAGGCACCAGGCCTTTCCGGGTCTACCCTGAGCATTTCTTCATTCTGCTGGTTCGCAATGCGCACCAGCTCATTCACTCTTTCTTGTTGTTTCTGCCGGGCTTCGCATGTCAGTCCTTCTAACTCTAGTGCAGCGGCGTTTGCCGCCCTTATGTGCTTTGTCGGGGTGCTATACCTCGGCAAGCCTAGATCGACTAAATCTGCCTTATGAGTCTCATGCTCTTTATTGATATCATCCATGAGGTTCTTCCCTCTCAATCTTAATTCGTCAACCCGCTCGGGGGCGACATCAAGCTTGTTTGCTTTCGCATATTCTCGCAGGGTCCTGTTTAAGGACTCCCGCAATGCCGACACCTTTTTTGTCTCTACCAGTACTTTTTGCCTGGTTTCTTCTAATTCTGCCTGAGCATTAGCCGGATCAAGTATCGGCGATACAGGCGTGGTCAGATTATCTATAGTTGTATGGAGAATATTTTTTGGTCTTTCCAGAGGTGGCCATCTTACCCTTGGTGCCTTCGGGGTCGTTTCCTGCACCTCGGCTGGGTTAGCTGCCGAAGGATCTACCTCGGTGGTCGGTGGAGCTGCCTGCTTTGTGGTCGCCTGTTATCCCGTGGTCGGATTCTTGCTTGATCCGGCGCCTGCTGCTCCCGCCTGCACCCCGGCTGCGACCATGTAGCATCCCAATTGTCTAACAATTGCAATGCTACTAGTCTAGTAATATAATGGCTACTTCATATATATAATTGTTGCATCATAATTATATCATGCTCATGCCATCATGCCACCTTGCATTTGAGCATCATATAAAACCCTTTTGATTTGGTTCTTCTCTCATATGCATTGTAAATTGTATTTGCCTCTTGATATTGTATTTGGTTATTGATATATTGTTTAATGCCCAAGTTGAGTTGGGGGCATATCTCTTATTAACTCCACCACCTTTCTTGTCATCACCCCAACATTCCACCATTCCACCATATATGAGCATTGCAACTTATTCGGTTTTACCTCTAGCTCATGTGGGTTGGAATGGATCCAACTCTTTTCCACATGCTCTCATCTTGGCATCATTTTGTTTTCACATTATTGATATATGAGAGCCACATGGCCACCTTTGCATGCCCTGTGAGTGGGACCCTTTCTCCTAGCTTCCATATGGATTATTATGGAATTATGCTCATGTTGGGATATTTTTGGGACTATTAAACATCTAGTGGAATAAACACACTAGCAAGCCCCAATTTTAATCAAATATGCTCATCTCCATCTAGTCCACTTGGGGCTTCCTTTTAAATTCTTTTGCTTGGGCCTTACTCCACATTTTGGAATGCATAAGAACAATGCCATGTAAATAATCTTGTTTTCACAAAATAAGCATGGTATTAATTATTATGCATGGCCCATGTAAGTACCACCTTTTGCTTGTCATTTGGACTTTATTTGAATCTTGGAGGGGATCATCTTCCATCTAGCTCTCTACCTCTTTTCCATGCTTGATCTTGTGTTGGGTCATGTTACCACCTCACCCTCTCTCTTCTTGACTAGTTCTTGCTTGAGCTTGTTTTTGTTGCTCTTGCTTGAGCTTGCCAAGGGAACCTATCATCCCATCCTCTACACCACCTCTCCCTCCCTATCTCTAAACCCTACCCCACCATGGTCCACCCATCTCTCTCTCTCTCCCTCTCTCTTTTCTCTTTTCTCACCAAAACCCTAACTAACCCCCCCTCTCTCGGCCTCTCTCTCTCACCTAGCTGGCCCCACCATACCACCTAGCTACCCACCCAAGCAAAACCCTAGCCGAGCCATACCCCTCTCCCCTCCTACCCTAGCTCTAACCCGAGGCTACCCCTCCCTCTACCTTTTCCTCTCTATGCCATAGGGGCCCCTCTAGCCTGAGCCTGCCTTGCCTCCTAGCCCTCGCCTGGCCCACCTGGCAGCCCCTCCCCCTACCTGCTCCCACCTGCCTGGCCCCCATGCCGATCACGTGAGGAAGGTGGCAAAAGGTGGCCGACGCCACCTTCCCCTCCCCCACGCCATCCACCCCTCTCCCCATCCTTATCTACACCCCTCGGCCCCCTCTGCCCTCCCCAGATCCGCCCAGGGCATCGCCCTCTTCTCTCCTTCCTCCCCACCACCGTCTACCCCCCTACGACGGCCACCGTCGGCTCCCTCTCGTCTACGTCGATCCAGGAAGCGGGCGAGGTGTTAGGGTTGTCGAGGAAGACCCTGAGCCTCCCCTGCGTCGCCCTGTCCCTGCCAGCGGAGGAGGAGAACGCCCAGGCCGAGGAGCACCAGCGCCGCCTGACGAAACCCTAGCTCCCGCCGGCCGCCAGCTATGTCACCGATCGGCTGCGCCCCCACCTGATCCAACCACACCAACGGCCCCGCGGTGAGTCCCCGAACCCCCTAGACATGCCCCTGTCCTTCTGCGTTTCCTGTCGGCGGCGTTCGTTCCGTCGAGCAGGCTGCGTGCACCGGCGAGCGCGCAGCGTCTGCCCGCTTGCGCCGCGCAGACACCTTACCTAGGCCGCGCGTCCCTTCCTGACACCAACCCCTCACCACCGCAGTGGCTGCCGCCTCGCAGCGCGCACGCCAGGTCCCGCGTTCGACCCCCACCTCGCCGCGCCGTGCGCTGTCTGTTTTCTCTGCACGCGCGGAAGAAGCACAGTACCGCGTGGTACTTTTCCATAAACCCCCCCCCCCCCCACCTTTTTGCCTGCGCAACCGTGACCCTTCCGGACCAGCCAGTCTGTGCCTCTGGCATTTTGCAAAAAGGCTCCTGGCCTTTAGGTGCCTCAACCCGCGGCCCCCGGCTCCTCCACGTGGCACGCCCCCGCTGGCGCGCCCGCGTGTGGCCCCGAGGCTGCCGTGGCCCCACCTGTCATGCACGTGGGCTAGCTGAGCCGCGGTGACCACAAGTTTTTCTGCGCGCCTGGCCCTGTGCTAGCTCTGTCCCCACCTGTCAGTGTCTGTGGTTAGAATTGAGTGAGTAGCAAAAGGTTTTCGGTTTGTCTGTTTTTATTCAAATCTTTTTCAAATTAAATTAAATTCAAATTTCAATTCTGTTTCCAAATAACTTTTAAATTATAAATCCAAATAATGCATATAATATATGAATTTGAATCAGAAAAATGTGAGGATTTCAAATATGCTATCCAAAATATATTTTGAACACTTTAAATTCCAAGTTGGCTAAAATTACAAGAAAATGCCCTTCTCCCTTAATTAATTAATAACTTTTGTTTTATAACTCCGAATTTGACAAATGATATGTCTAAATCGATCAGCTCGACGAGACCTTTTTGTTTATGCATTCCATGTTCTGAATTGAAGCATGCATCATATAAATATTGAATAATCAGAACTGTTTATGGGAGTAAAACATGCCTAAATAATTTAACAAAGTGCTTAATTATTGTTTCTCACCTCACCCATGCCATGCTACTTTATTGCCGTGCAAATTGTGCATCATTCATCATGGCATGATTGTTTGCTTGTCACATGCTTGTGCACTTTATTTATGTTGGCCCTTGTTTGTTTGGTTCTTCTTCGAATAGACGCTGAGCAGGGGATATATCAAGAGAACCAGGAGCACTACCCAGATCCTTCTCTCGCTTCAACTGAGCTGCCAGACAAGCACTACCACATGCTTGCATACATACAATACCTATTGCCCCTATCTTATTCTTGCATCATTGATTCGCGATTGCATTAATCTGAATCCCAAGTATTGCATAGCCTTTACATTTAAACCCCACTAAGCTTGTTCCTCCATCCCATGAGCCATTACTACAGGAGTTGTTTGAGCCATGCGAGTCGTAGAACAGCATGTGTAGGGTATGTGAGAGTCTGATGGATAACGAGGTACCTAAACAACTTAACCTGAGTAGTAATGGGATAACTAGTGAAAGTGGCACCGGTGAGCAATATCTGCTATTTGGTTTTTCCTGCTCACTTGTGTCCCGTAGGACCCCGAGTACTTGAAACCTGTTCCTTGAATATTCGCGCTATCCACATCCGGGAGGCTTATGGGACCCCCCTGAGCCAGATCTTGATTCTGTCTTATTTCTTGGGGCCACAAACTAGTTTGAGGTTTTATTTACTATCCTGTACTTATGCCATGCTTTACTGCTTTATTACGATTGTGCGAGGAGCACCTGTACTGTTTAGGATCGGGACACGTTTTCGCGGTATCGACAAGCCCAGTCACACTTTCGGGTTCCCAGTCGTTTACAGCCATCCACCCAAACCTTGAGTCCGTCTCGGAGTCAGCTAACTTCGTTGCGGGTGTACTCCAAGGGGTGGCCCCCTGAAATATTTCTGAATCTGGTGATTGCTTTGTCGTGAAAGCCTCGTTGGGTTTTGATTTGTTTTTTCCGAGGTTGATCGAGTGTGTGTTGCTATTTGTGCACCCCTGCAGGGTAAAACTTTATGAAAGCCGTGTCCGCGGTTATGGACGACTTGGAGCACAGTTTCTCGATCATAGACAAGCATAACTAAAGTACCGCTTTTAATTTGACTAAGTAACTGAATAGTAAATAGTGCAACACTCATGGAATGGATAATAAAACTGCCAACGGATGGGGGGTTGTTCGTCCGCTTCCTCGTTGGTAAGCGAGGAGGAGGATGGATCTGATGGTATTACTGTTATAACTGTTGTCATTAATTCACGGACATCCGTCTATCTTTGGTTAGGCGGATGGTTAGCGATTATCTATAGAACTGTTAGGGTTTATCTTTCGCTGCAATTGCGTCACCCCAGGTTGTGTCCCCTTTAGAGGCATAAAGACTTGATGAGTACCCCTAGGGTCTCACACGATAAATTATTTGATTCAGATGAACAGGTACACTCACGAGATGGATACTGGGTGGAGGAGACGGACGATGTGGGCAACGATCATTCGGTGTAGAGATTCCGGGAACGGGGATCCGTGAGATCTGTGGGCGGGATGTGCTTATTTATGGGGCATCTTATGCCGATTTGCTTCTTATCCGTACTCGGATCTTGTTTGCCACTTCCGCCTGATACTCTGATGTGTGATGTATGAGGATATATCCTAAACTATTATATCTATCTAGGACATTTGAATCTTGCCGTATGGCGTTGCTATATTTCCTTTCTTTTTCGATGGAATGGCTCTGATGTACTATTGTATGGTGGCTTGCATACATACTCATTTGTGTATGTAGTTGATCCCTTCGCCTGCCGATTACGCCGCCCGTACTTGTCCCGATGATTGGAAATGGTTGGGACGGCCGAAAGGTCTACCTGTGAGTGGCATTTGGCCCCACCGTACTATTTCAACCATTTCCGCTCATCCAGGCTTGTATCTAGGAGCGTAATTCACCGAGGTAGTTACAGACCATCACCTCGACGCTGCTGACAGGGCGTTCTCCACTCTGACCGTTTGCGGCGCTAAGGGGTGGCTATCCTGCAACAATGACTTGGTGAGGATAAACGCTGGAAGTGTCGACGCCGACGTAGATCTGGTGCATCCCCAAGTTGATGAAGACGCCATTGCACGGAGGAGTTTTTCCCCTGAAGCTGCCTGCGTTATCGCTGACATAGTCACATAGATCAAATCTCCGGACTAAGCCAGAGACAACGCGCTCGCCAGTGTGGATGAAGTTTCCCGTCCGGATCATGACTCCAGCTAGCACCGCTGTTGGCCCCACAGTGGGCGCCAACTGTCGTGGTGGTGGCACGACAGATGCCATGGGTAGGCTAAAGTTTGGGGCCAATGGATGCTAGAGGGATCTGGGAACGGAAGATGTAGTTAATTCTACACACAAATGACTAACATACAGATCTTTATTTCTCCTTTCCTGGACTACAAGTGCTCCTTGAGCTGTATGCAGGAAGAGAGGATGAATTTCTACCAACCTAACGGTATATAATGAGCCGATCCCCCCTCAAGGGTCCAAGCTTCTCCTTATAAAGGGGTGCCTTGGCTCCTCTAGGGCTGACGTGGCAAGCATATTCGAGGAATATGCTTGTCCCAATATAGTAACTCGGCGCGCTCCTTTCCGTGTGCCCCTTCTAATGACGGCAAAGTTCCAGAGAGCCCCACCTGCATGCCTCGGGTTCCAGGACTGTCACCTCCGTGACCTCCTTCTGCTCTTCTGCTGCTCTGCGCCTTGTCCTTTGCGCTTGGCTCTATTCAGATTCTTCCTAGCCCGAGGCTAGGGTTTGACCTTAGGCTCTTCCTTCTCCTGCAAGCTTCATGTTATTCGGCCCTGCCTCGCTTAGCTCGGCTCGGCCTTCACCTGCATGACTTATTCGGACTTGCCTGTCCGACTTAACTCGTATGTCAACCGAATAACGTACAGCTCCTCTGGTAAACGTCACGGTCATGCTCATCTCGGCCGACCTTTACATGATTTGGCCGATATAAACAGTAACTCGGCATAAGACCGGGGAAACTCCTTTTGGCTTCCCCGTCTTGACCCTATCCGGGGTCTCCTCCCCAACAGGGTGAGCACCGTGATTCTTGGTACTCTCCCGATCCTCCCGTCCCTCACCCTCATGTGTACAATAGAGGTGACCCACCTAAGCTTGAAGAGTCTGCTACTTTTGCTCAATGGCAATCACTAATGAGAACTCATGTGCGCAACTCTTGCATTGAACTATGGAACATCGTCGAGCATGGACTCTTTATTGGGGATCCAAACAACTTGACAAGAAGATAGGTTGTAAATAGTTAACTCAATGCCACTGCTTTGCATATGATTCAACAAGGACTGGGGACATAGGATTATCCACACATTGAGCACTTTAGCATTGCCAAGGAAGCTTGGGATGCCCTCACCGTATTGTTTGTTGGTAATGAGAGTATGAGGAGGAACCGATATGATGCTCTAAGCAATGAAGCCGAAGGCTTCTACATGAAAGAAGGTGAAGATCATGAAGACATGTACCGAAGGCTCAAGACCACCGCCACCGCGTCTAGAAATGTGGGTGCCTCACATGTGGATGATGCATGGATAAAAAGGAAATATGTGAGTGCACTCATGCCTTTTGAGCCCACCGACTTGAAGAGCCTACAAGGAAGACACAACTACCATCTCATGACCTCAAATGAAGTTATGCAAGAGATGGCCGCATTCAAAGTTGCCGCTAAGAATGCCAAAGATGCTCGTGCTCGTGCCCTTGGTATGAGCAATGTTGTCAATGTTGCATTGAAGGCCAAATTTGTGGATCATGGGGATGAAGATGATAGTGATCAAGGCCTCTCCATGGACCATCCCGATGAAGTCAAGATTGCTCATGGTCAATATATGGCCTTCTATGCAAAGAACTTTTGGAAGAACCCCGCCAAGGCCAAGATGGAAATGCAACGGAGAAGCAACCCAAATGGGAAAAGAGAGAATACCACTAGGTTGAGAACTTGCTTCAATTGTGGTGACCGCTATCACTTTGTGTCAAGTTGCCCCTATGATAAGAGAGAAGATCATGGTGGTAAACTTGTGTTGAAGAAGACTCTCAAGGCACCTTACAAGAAACCTTTGATCAAGAAGAATCCCATCAATAAGAAGTCGGGAGAAATTGTCTTGATCACTCATGAAGAATACTCCTCCGACAATGAAGATGATGAAGATGAGGAAGAGGAACTTCTAATGGTGTGGCTGCTTTAGCCACCGCTTCTACTCCGACATTCTCACTCTTCGATTCTCCAAATGAGAACTCTCCCACCAAGAACTTCACTTGCCTTATGGCAAGAGGAACGAAGGTATCTTCATCATCCCGCTCTAGTCCCTTAGATAATGATGAAATTGATGATGAGATGTCTCTTGATGTTAAAAAGGAATTAATTTCCTTTGATGAGTTTATGAATAACCTAGAAGGAGATGCTAAGTTACATTTTGGAAACATCTTAGATCAACTCTCACATACTCAAGAGCTTCTAGATGTAAGATGTAAACTTGGGCATGAACACTTGATTGAGCTAGAGGCTTTAAACAATGCTCTAGAAGAAGAACAAGAAACTAGGTTGTCACTTGAATTAAAACTTGAAGGGCTTGATGAGGCCAATGACATTATTGTTAACAAACTCATCAAAGAGCGTGATCATGCTATTGCTAAATACAAAAGGGCTAAAAAGGACAATATTGAGTTTGGTGTGGTTCATGAAAAACTTGCCGAGGACTTTAGTTTGCTTAACAGGGCCCACAAGGCTTTGGAGAGTGAACTCTTGTCACTCACAAAGTCCCATGAAACGCTTCAAACTCCTTCACCTAGTAACTTCATTCCATCTAGTAGCACAACTATTCTTGAAGAGAATGCTAGGTTGAAGGGGGATCTTGCTAAGGCCACATTCCCACAAGGCAACAAGTCCATTGATGATCTTTTGAGCAAGCAAAGGCCTAGTGGTGATAAAGGGGGCATTGGCTTTGTCTCCAATACTAAGAAGAAGAAGAAGAACAAGAAGAAGAAGGCCAAGCCTGCACAAGAGACCAACAAGACCATTGTGGATAGTAAGACCACAAGTGGTAAAACTATGTCTCATGATGACTTTGCGGGAAGTGCTAACCCTCACTATGTTCTAATGCATGATTATTATGGTGATGTGTATGCGCAATATGTTGGCCCTTATGATGGTTATATTTCTTGGTCTATTTGGGTTCCCAAGACCCTTGTTGCTAACAAAAGAGGACCCATTGAAAAATGGGTACCTAAAAATTAGCTTGATCTTTTGTAGACTTATGCTTCCGGAGGGTCAAAGTGGGTGCTTGATAGTGGTTGCACAAGTCATATGACCGGAAGCTCGTCTATTGTCAAGGAGTTAAAGCCAAATGATGATCAAATCACCGTGACATATGCCGACAAATCAAAGTCTAAGGTAATGGGTTTCGGCAAGGTTGTGGTTGCTCACGACATTACACTCGTGAACGTCATGCTTGTTGAGACCCTTGGATACAATTTACTTTCAGTCCGTGCTCTTGGAAAGATGGGCTTTGCCGTCTTTATTGATGTTGATATTGTGGTCCTCTTGTGGAGCAAGTCTCTCAAGGTCGCTTTCGTTGGGTATGTCGAACATGACTTGTATGTGGTTGACTTTTCGGAGCAAACCACTACAGGTCGGATGTGCTTATTCGGAAAGGACGATGTGGGTTGGCTATGGCATCGCCGACTAGCCCATGTTAATATGAGAACTTTGCAAAGTCTCCATAAGGATGGCCATATTGTTGGACTAAAAGAAAATGTTTCCTTTGCCAAAGATCATGTTTGCAGGGCATGTGTTCTAGGGAAGATGCATGACGCCCCTCACAAGCCTAAGAACCAAATCAAGTTTACCAAAATCTTGGAACTCCTCCATGTGGATCTATTTGGTCCTCCATCTCATGCAAGTCTTGGTGGGAAGAAATATTGTTTGGTGATTGTTGACGAGTTTTCAAGATACTCTTGGGTTTATTTCTTCAAGTTGAAGAGTGAGACTCAAAATACCTTTATCGACTTCATCAACTCGGTTCAACGGCAATACAATGTTCCCGTGTTGATTATAAGAAGCGACAACGGCACCGAGTTCAAGAACTACACCTTGAATGATTTTCTTAGTGATGAGGGGATTAAACATCAATATTCCGCTGCATACACCCCTCAACAAAATGGTGTGGCCGAAAGGAAGAACCAGACTCTTATTGAGATGGCTAGGACCATGTTGGCGGAGTTTAAATCTCCATACAACTTTTGGGCCGAAGCCATCTACACCGCTTGCCATGCTTCAAACCGGCTCTACCTCCGCAAAGAAATCAACAAGACTCCATATGAAATTCTTAACGGTAACAAGCCCAACATATCTTACTTTCGGGTGTTTGGTTGTAAGTGTTTCTATCTCATAAAAGGTGTTCGTTTGTCTAAATTCGAGTCTAAAGCATTAGAGGGTATTTTTGTTGGCTATGGTCTCGAATCTCACACTTATAGAATCTATGATAAGCTCTCCGGAGCTGTCATAGAATCTTGTAGTGTGACCTTCGAAGAATATGATGATCCCCAAGGGGGGCGTGTTGATGCTTGTGATGCAGATGACGAAATGCCTCAGGATGCCATAGGAAGAATGGGTGTGGGATATATCCGCCCTGTTGAGGAACCCCTTATGGCAGATCGAGAAGAACTATGCTCCACTCAGGTGGAGCCCTCATCTTCACAACCTCAACATGCTCCATCCACCGAACAGGACATTGACTCAAGCCAAAGACAAGATGTGGACCCTAAACATGGTGATCAAAGTGACAACTCTAGTCAAGGGGAGCTTGATCCATTCGCTAGGTTGTCAAGTGGTGCCAAGTCAATTTCTTAAGGAAGATCGGTACAAACTGCTTTGAGACAAGCTCAAATTGATGCTAGAAGAGCACTTGATCAAGACCAAGGTCAATCTTTGCCTCCCAATGTAGAGGATGATTCCAATGATGATCAAGGTCAAGATGATGGTCAAGACGAGGTTCAAAATGAAGAAGAGGGTCCCCCAAGAAACAACACGGAGATCCACGCTCGTCGCGAAGCTAGAAAGGAAATAATGTTGGAATTAAGAGACCACTCTCTACAAAATGTAGTTGGTGATCTTAGGAAAGGTATTTCCACAAGAGCACAATTGAAGAGGTTCAGTGAACACCAAGCACACATCCCCATGATTGAACCAAAGAAAGTGTGGGAAGCTCTTGAAGATTCGGATTGGTTAGAAGCTATGCACAAAGAACTCAACAACTTTGAGAGAAACAAAGTATGGAAGTTAGTAGAGAAGCCAAAGGATTGCCGCAATGTTATTGGAACAAAGTGGATATTCAAGAACAAGCAAGATGAGCATGGAATCATAGTAAGAAACAAGGCTAGATTGGTTACACAAGGGTTCTCTCAAATTGAAGGCATTGACTATGGAGAGACATATGCACCCGTGGCTCGCCTTGAGTCCATTCGTATCCTTCTTGCTTATGCAGCATATCATAACTTCAAGTTGCAACAAATGGATGTAGAAAGTGCATTTCTTTATGGCCCATTAAATGAATTGGTATATGTTAAGCAACCCCCGGGATTTGAGGACCCCAACTTCCCAAACCATGTCTACAAACTTGATAAGGCGCTCTATGGGCTCAAGCAAGCCCCACGCACGTGGTATGAGCACCTTAGAGAGTTATTGTTTGACCGTGGATTTGAGGTTGGGAAAATCTATCCCACTCTTTTTACTAAGAAGGTCAATGGGGAGCTTTTTGTATGCCAAATATATGTTGATGATATTATCTTTGGCTCATCTAACAAAGCTTTTAATGATGAATTCTCAAAGCTTATGACTAGTAGGTTCCGGATGTCTTTGATGGGAGAGTTGAGAGTATTTCTTGGCTTTGAGATCAAGCAAGTTAGAGGAGGGACATTCTTCAATCAAGCCAAGTATACTCAAGATATGCTCAAGAGATTCAAAATGCAAGATTTAAATGGAGCTCCAACTCCCATGGCTACAAATACTCATCTAGAACAAAATCCAAATGGTAAAGATGTGGATCAAAAGGTATACCGGTCCATGATTGGTTCTTTGCTTTACCTTTGTGCATCTAGACCCAATATTGTGTTGAGTGTAGGTGTGTGTGCAAGATATCAAGCGGCTCCTAAGGAAAGCCATTTAAAGGCGGTCAAGAGAATCTTTCGATATTTAGTTCATACCCATTTTATGGTCTTTGGTATCCTCGAGGCTCAACATTTTCTCTTTGTGGATACACGGATTCGGATTGGGCGGGGGACAAGGATGATAGAAAATCAACATCCGGGGCTTGCCAAGTCCTTGGTAGGTCCTTGGTATGTTGGTCTTCCAAGAAGCAAAATTGTATATCTCTCTCCACCGCCGAAGCCGAGTATGTGGCAGCTGCTAGTGCTTGCACCCAATTGCTATGGATGAGGAAAACATTAAAGGAATACGGTGTCCATTGTGACAAAGTGCCTATTCTATGTGACAATGAAAGTGCCATCAAGATTGCTTACAACCCGGTGGATCACAGAAGGACAAAGCATATTGAGATTCGACATCACTTCATTAGAGATCATGTTGCTCGAGGTGATATTGATCTATCATATGTATCAACCAAAGATCAACTTGCCGATATCTTCACGAAGCCACTTGATGAAGCAAGGTTTTGCTACTTGAGGAATGAACTAAATGTCGTAGATTCAAGGAGATTGACTTGATTTTCTTGCACTCTCACCTATATTTCAACTCATATTTGGTTTAGGTGTAGGCATGTATATAGGGGGAGTGCGGTCCTAATTGATTGGACCATCCCTCCCCCCATTATGCCCAAATCAATCAAAATCATTCCTCTTAATATCATTTAGTGATATGTGAGCTTAATGATGAGTTTTAGTAATGGACCCAAGATATATCTTCGTGGTGCCAAGCCAAGTATACTCAAATATGGTGGCCTAGGCCACCGCCCTCTCTCATTTGAGAGGTTGGTACTTACTCATGTTTGTCATTTGCTTGATTCTAGTCTCTTGGAGCTTTTTCTGAATATTTTTGTGAATTCCTATGGCTCTTATTGGATCTTCACAGTTTGATGTCTCAACCCAAGCCCTATCCCTATCTTAAAAACCATCTATCTCTCATATATGTCCCCAAACACTTTTCCTAGAACTTTTGGTCGAGGAGGACCGGAGTCTCCGGTGTACATACACCGGAGTCTCCCGTGTAGACCGGAGTCTCCGGTCCAGACTGTTTCTGTCACTTAAAGAAAGGGGTGCGGGGTGAACTGGTACAACAGTTCCTCATTCTTCACCCCGTCCCCTACCTCCTCTTCCAAAACTCCTCCCCGGAGGTCAAGAAGCCCCCGGGATCCGCCGTGCCACCGGCCAACCTTCCCCTATCCTCCATTGGGTCATTCCCACCGGAGGAATTGATCCCATGGACAGATCTGGTACCTCTCCTCTATTTTTTCTCCTAGGGTTCATCTCTAGATGTGTTTTTGAGGATTGTTGCTGATTTGTCCATTGGAATCACTTGTTTGCGTGCACTCTAGTACTTTAGCCTTGTTGCATTGCCCGATATACTAGATTCACCCTCACCAGCATCTTCCCATCTTAGGCCCGAGCCTCCCGACTGGAGACTCCGGACTTAGGTTCGGAGACTCCGGTCCAGGCCGGAGACTCCGGTCCCCAGGACCGGAGACTCCGATATAAGGTGCGGAGACTCCGGTGTTGGGTGAATCAAAATAGTCCACAAATGCATCAAAGCTCTTGTACTGCATTATTGGGGCATATATACTCATCTCCATGCTATCTCCCTCACTGCTATTCACAGGTGATGGTTCTAGTCATCCTCGTCATACCAAGGCCAAGTCCCAAAGGGGCAATCCTCGCTATGATGAAGCTAGGGGTCAATTCATCATGCCTCCGTCCAACCGGAAACAGCAGGCATGTGACGCAGCTTACTTGAAGAGGGATCAGGAGAGGGCTGAACGGGAGGATTGTGGCAAGAGGGCCAAGTATGACAACCTTCAGTCCTTAGCCAAAATGTCTAAAGAGGAGTACCGTGAGATGAGAAAGACAGATTTCTATGCGCTGCCTCGTACCAGTGAGGACCCTCATTACTGGAGGAAAGAACAGGCTGTGTTCATGAAGGATGTGTATGGTGTACTCACCAAATCACATGTCTGCACTCAGAAGTTCATGAGTGTTGAGCAGATGCGCCAGATCCCTTAATTCAATGATGCCCTGTGGATCTGCGAGAAGCTGGGTCTCTACAACTTGATGGAGCTGCATGAAGACTACAATGTCCACCTTGTACAGCAGTTCTATGCCACAGTTGTTTTTGGGTATGATCTTACCGGACCATGGTGTGGATGTCTGGCACCACTCGCTGCACGGCTACATTTCATGACTTTGCCAACGTCATCTTTGAGACCTTTCATGGAGTATCCACTCCTGTGGGGCTGCGCATGCACTCAGCAGCTTTGGGTGAGAACAAGCTGAAGCTGGCACCTCTGTATGATGATGGTGTTGTGGGGGGTTCCAAGGGACTCAAGACCCTCTACAACCTTATGCTGAGGATCTTCCGTCACACTATTGCACCAAGTGCTGGAAATGATGATGCAATTAGGGGTGGGCTTGTCAACCTCCTGTACCATACTCACCGGATCTTCAATGCTGGACCTGAGGCAGATGCTGCACCTATTGACGTGATGGACTTTATTTTAGAGGAGATGTTCCACTCCTTTCTCTACAAGAAGTCTCCTCCATATGCACCCTTGATTATGAGGCTCATCAACTCCCAGGAGCATGATTCTCCACTTGGCATACCAACACACCTCACTGTGCACACTCTGGTCACTCTGCAGCAGAAGGGGCGTATGGGGCCTGCTCCAAGGCGCCGCTATGGGGATGATGATGAGGAGATTGAGACGGAGAGGGCTCCCTCCCCACCTAGAGTTTGGAGGAAGAATGCCTCCAATGCCACTATGCCTACTATGACTCGAGACTATGTGCATGAGCGGGTCAAGAAGGCCAGCTTTTGGGAGAGGACCCTTTGTTGCATGAACGTCGACATCCGTAAGCAACAACATGCATCCTACCAAAGCAACCGCCGCATTGAGAAGATCCTCAAAGAGATCAAGGAACAAGGTGTTGAGGATAATGAGGAAGGTGAGGATGAATACAATGATGAGCATGGGGCTCAGCAGTCCATAGAGTCTGATCATACACTCTCATTTGGGGCATGGAATGCCCAACAGGATAGTCTGGTGGATTGGAAGACGTTTGCTGATGTCACCTCCGGGTTCGGGTACCAGGGTACTTCCTCTTCTCGCCCTCACGGCAAAGGGCCTGCTGTCCTTGAAGACGATGATGATGACTATGATCAGGATGATGGTGACCAGGAGGAGAATGTGGATGCCGAGGATGACGATGACTACTGAGCTGTTGGGGCGCTAGTGTAGGTCTTTTCCCTTTTTGGCACTTCGATGCCAAAGGGGAAGAAGACATTCTCATCGATTTGCATGGGGGATTTGGGATTTGCGACTATCTATCTACCTTTATTTTATTTGCCTTTGATTTTCCATATTCGAACTTTAACTTTATGTGTGCTATTTGTTGTTTATGTGTGTGACTATGACTATGTGCTTGTGTGCACCATCTATTGTAACTCATGTGAGATTTATGTGTGATGCTATCTATCCTGCATGTTTTACTTAAAACTATCTTGTTTCACATAGTCAGGGGGAGTCCCATATATACTTTATTCCATGAAAATCACTTGTTGTCATCGAACACCAAAAAGGGGGAGATTGAAAGGGCATTTATTGCCATAATCACTTTTGGTGTTCGTTAACAACAAGTAGATCATTTTACAGTTTGTCACTGTCCACAGGTTGATATTATGATAAATGAAAAGCACCCTCACACTTGGGAAAAGTCCTCACTCAATCGACACATTTCTGGAAACTCCAGACCAGAGTCTCCGGTCTGCCAAGACTGGAGTCTCCGGTGTGGTCCGGAGTTTCCGGACCTGTCTCCGGTGGGGTCTTCAGGATCTGGGCTGGGACATTCTGTCTAGGGGTCCAGAGCCTGCACCGGAGCATACTCCGGAGTCTCCGGACCTTGTTCAGTCCGGAGTCTCCGGTGTTGGAAGACCGGAGTCTCCGGTGTTGCTGGGTCAAGGATGATCTGGGTCATTCAGATGGGCGGTCCGGAGGCTGGTCCAGAGATTGGTCGGAGTCTCCGGTCTACAGACCGGAGTCTCCGGTCTGAATTTTCTACAATGGTCAGAAAACGGTTCATGGAGGGGGCTGCCTATAAAAAAGGACCCTTATCTTCTTCCTCCAACTGCTCGAGATGCTTAAGAACACCAACCCCATTAGATCCACCAAATCTACAAGATCTCTTCATCCAACCATCCAAAGTCATTGATCTTTGGAGAATCGAAGGAGGAGGCCTTGATTTATATCTTCACCAAGAGAGATCTTCATTTCCCCCTCATTCACTTGAGGGCCCCCAAGCTCTAGTGTTTCATTGGAAACCCTAACTTTGATTTGGTTCTTACAAGCTTGTCTTTGATTTGTCTTGACAGCTTGCTTGTATTTGGGAGCCTCCAATTCAGTTGTGGATGTGTGCCCCGAACTTGTTGTAAAGGTGCCGGCTTCCACCTCGAAGGTTTCCGATATAGTGGAAGGTGAATCGAGCCCGTTGGGGTGAGATTCATCGGAGAACAAGGGAGGCCTCTCGTGGCGTTGGTGGTTTGAAACCACCCCTCTCCAAACGTAGACGTACTTCCCCTCAAAAGGAAGGAACTACGGGAAACAAATCCTTGTGTCTCCGCGTCCACTCCTTTGGTTACTTCTATCCTTTACCACACTTTACTTACTTGTTCTTGCTTACTGTTGTGTTAGCTTGTGCTTGGTTGACATATAGGTAAATTCACCATAGTTGCATATTCTAGAGAATTTACCTTTCTTGTCAAACCCTAACTTGAAAAGAGTAAAATTTGAAGTAGCACCTATTCACCCCCCCTCTAGGTGCCCATACGATCCTTTCAACTTGTATGTTGCGGCCGATATGGCTCTTCAGGCATGCCTGCATGCATCGCTGGTACGTGGCACCTGCGTTCTTCAGCCCGAAGGGCATTGTATTGTAGCAAAATACTCCGAACGGCGTGATGAACGCCGTTTTCTCCTGATCTTCGACCTTTAATCGAATCTGATTGTAGCCTGAGTAGGCGTCGAGGAAGGAGAGTTTCTCGCATCCTGCAGTTGAATCGATGATCTGATCGATCCAAGGGAGAGGGAAGTGATCCTTCGGGCAGTGCTTGTTCAGCGATGTGAAGTCCACGCACATCCGCAGGATGTCCGTGTCCTTTTTAGGGACCATCACGGTGTTGGCCAGCCATTCGCTTTCCTTGATCTCCCTAATGAAATCAGCGTCGAGCAGTCTGTTGACTTCGACTCCGATGGCTTCTGCCCGTGGCTCGGACAATCATCGGATGGACTGTTTGACGGGCTTGGCATCTGGGAACACATTGAGTGCGTGCTCGGCGAATTCCCTAGGAACTCCTGGCATGTCCGCAGGACACCAGACGAAGATTTCCCAGCGCTCATGGGGGAATTCGACGAGTGCGCTTTCCTATGTGGGGCTAAGATCGTTGGCGATCAGCACCATCTTGGAGGCGTCCGTCGGGTGGACCTGCACCTTCTTCGTGTTGACTGTTGAGTTGAACGACATGTCGGGTGCGTTTTTCCTCGATATTGGGGGTGCCCCGTTGTCTGTCACCTCTTGGAGTCTTATGAGCTTCTCCTGCATATCGAATGACTGGGAGATTCTGTTGAAGTCCCTGTCGCAATGATCTGACCGGGTGGAGCTCCCGTGGACCATGATGACGCCCCTAGGTCCTGGCATCTTGAGTAGCAGGTACACATAGTGCAGTACTGCCAGGAACCTTGCGAATGCCACGCGCCCGAGGATAGCGTGGTACTGTGATGGCCAGTCCACCACTTCAAACTCGAGTCGCTCACACCGAAAGTTGTCAGGCTTGACGAAGATGACGTCGAGCCATATCTTTCCTAGGGGGAATATGCCCTTTCCTGGGATGATGCCGTGGAACGTTGTGTCGGATTGTTCCATACTACACAGCGGGATCCGCATTGCTGCTAAGGTTCTAGCGAACATCAGATTGATGCCGCTGCCGCCGTCCATGAAGACGCGACTCATCTCGAACCCTCCGATCTGCGCCTTGAGCACTAGGGCGGCATGACCTGGGCGAGGGATCTGGCGGGGGTGATCCGAACGGCTGAATGTTATGCAGGAATCCGAACCATTGAGGTACTCAGGGATGGCGGGTGGAGCGGTCACAACCAAGCTGACTTGGCGGGTGATTTTCTTTTGCACCCTGTTTGTTGGGCGCACCTTTTGGATCATCAATGACCCTTTTGGTGCGGGGTACCCGTTTCCGCCGTTGTTCTACGCGGTAGCGATCAGGTGATTCGAAGCTCCCATGGGTGGTGGCGGAGGAGCTCCGTGGGCGATGTCACCTGGTGCGGGTGCGTGCCCGTACCCAGGGTTCGGGGCTTGCTGTCTCATTTGGGACATGCTCTCACTGAGTTTCTGGAACTCGTGACAGTCTTTGAGCATGTGGCTGGCCTCCTTTTTGCCATCCTGCTTGTCGATGTAGAAGTGGATGGTGCATAGGCCCGACAATTTTTCGTATGCGGAGGGCTCGTCGTTGCGGCCGCGACATTGCCACCTTTGCGTTGGGCGTCCTCCATCGCGGAAGTTGTTTCCACGGTATCCGTCGCTACTGCGATTGCTTTCGTTGCGGAGGTCAGCGTAGCCAGCCACGACCATGTCGGGTCTGTCGCGATCGTCGTAGACGCGCGATCTTCGCTTTCTACGGCGCTCGCGTCGGCGGCCATAGTCATCTTCCTCTTCAGAATGTGCTCGGTGGACGGAGTCCTCGCCATCTGCCCACATGTTGATGATGTCCATGAGGTGGTCGAGTGTCTTGGGCTTGACGCGCCCAAGTTCTTCCTTGAAGTCCTGGCGTTTGACGCCATCCTTAAAGGCGTCGATTGTTCTCTCCTCAGAGATGTGTGCCGTGGAGTTCTTGATGTTGGACCAGCATAGTATATATGAGCGAATGGATTCGCCCGTTCGCTGGGTGCAGGCCGACAGCTCTTCGATCGAGGCTGGCCTCTTGCTGGTGCCCTTGAAGTTTCAGATGAAACTGTATGCCAGTTCCTCCCAGCTTCGGATGGATCCCGAGGATAGACTGCTGAGCCAAATCCGAGCTGCGCCTGCTGAAGGCATTGTAGGGCGGTGTTTTTGTTGCCGCCATGCAGCTTGACGGACGACAGGTGGTCGCTGAGCCACGCCTTAGGGTCCTGCGTGCCGTCAAACTTTGGAGTGTCTGAAGGAAGCTTGAAGTTCCTTGGCATCCGCGTCCGCCGAACAGATCTGCTGAAGCATCGAGCCCCGCAGAGTTCTCCTTCATCGTCATCCTCTTCGGATTCGAATGAGCACACGCGCTTGGCGCGTGCCTTGTCGATCTTGCATTGAGTGAGTTTGCTTCGAGCGTCCTAGTCGCGGCTGCGACGTCATGAGCTCTTGTGCCGTCGAGGTAGGTCGTGTTCCTCCTCGTCGGATGAGGGTGTGGGGCTGCGGTTGAATCTGACCGCAGCCTTCTTTATCGGCTCCGCAGGAGCTTCCCCGTGGAGCGCAGCTCCAACGAGTCCGAGTCCGGCTAATGCGGAATTGTGCATGGCCCTCTTCGGGTCCGCCACCGGAGGTGGATGGGACGCAAGGTACGTGGTGGCTGCCATGATCGCAGCTTGCGGCGTCTTCGGGATGACGTTGCCATTGGCGTCCATCTCCATGAAGGACGTGTTGAGGGTTCGGGTCACCTCGCGACGTGCAGCGGGGTCCATGTTCTCTACGCGAGAACGCTGCTTGTTGGCGTTGTTGCCGTGCGAGCTGGATCCGCCAACGGCGGAGAGAGCAGCTCGCTGTGTGCTAGAATCCGAAGCCGCTTGCTTGCGTTTGTCGAGTACTTCTTGCATCTTTACCTATTTTTTGTGCTCTTCGATGAGGAGCAGGTGGTATGCCATCAGTAGGTCCCGCGAGGCACCCACATGTAAGATCTTGTTGCCCGCCACGACTTCGCGTGCTTGGTTCCATCCTTCTTCGCTGAGGTGGATTACCCGATTGGCGTCAGGATCGTCGTCGTTGAGCGGGGGGATTGGTTTCTCCTGTTTTCGCCGTTTCTACCCTGCGGGTTGGGTGGCGGTACGTGAGCACCCGAACCTGGTGGTTGTTGCTCCACGTCGCTTTGGATGACCACGGCGTATTGGTAGCGTCCGTATGTTGGATCGCTGCTGCCGCAGCTTTCGGATCCGAAACCGTAGGTTCCTTCATCCGATGGAGGATTGCACAGATCTGAGTTGCAACTGCTGCTATCATATGACTCATCTGTCGATGTTGATGTGTGTAGCACGGGATACGGAGCCCACGAGGCAGGCCTGATCGATGGAATTGGCACCCGCTCTGGGAGGCATAGAGTGCCGGTCTGTCGCACCTGGAAGCAGAAGCTCCTGAATAGGATCTCGAGCCCGTCGCCTACGGGCTCGAAGTCCTTCATGGTGGCTGGCGAGTGGGCGGTGAAGTCAAAAGCACCGAAGAGGAGATGGCTCTCCGTTGCCGAAGAGTTGTAGATCGCTTTGGTCGGGACCGTCACGATCGTACAATCAGCGCCCCCAGTTTCCACAGACGGCGCCAATTGACGAGGATCGATCCTCGTCAATGCGCATTGTTATGAGCTTGGGTTTTGGAGAAGATGGAGGTGCTGGAGATCGCGGAACGGTTAACAGACAAGCAACTAGGGGACACGAGATTTACCCAGGTTCAGGCTCCCGGAGGGAAAACCCTACTCCTGCTTGTCTGCTCTTGATTACGGCGGAACCAAAAGTTACAGGGGTGCGCAGATGCAATCTGGCGTGGAGGTGTGTATGCGGTGGTAAGAGAGAGCCTCCTCGTTGTGCCCTCCTAGCCTTTATATAGAGGTAGGCAGGTCCCGGGCATAGATCGAGTCGGTTACGAGTTTAGAGTTTGCCCCTTTGAATATTCTATATGTTCTATTCTTGCTCTCCAAGGATCCGAAGATGTCATGGGCTTGGGCCACCCAAAAATCTTCATGGGCCACATATACTCTTGTGGGCCTTCCTTTGGCTGGACCAGGTATGCTAATGTCGTGTATCCGTAGGGTATAACCATGTCAGTCGCCGAGCGACGACGACGGCGATGGCGACGAGGACGATGGTCGGGCCGATCCAGGCTACACGTCCTTCTACGGCAACTTCGGCATGTAGAAGCGATGACGACATCGACGAAGGCGACGGCGACGACCTTTTTTAGTGTTTTAGCTTATTATCTAGTTTAAATTCGATGTAATCCGCCTATATTCTCCGTCTATAATGAAATTCGTCTGAATTTGCTAACTTCATCTAAAATTTAGCCGAGCGTAAAAACTCGACCTAGAAATTTGATTCGAATTTTGGCCTGGTTCGCCCAAGGAGTGGCGCACTCCCATGGCCAGTCGAAAGGAACAGCCACCGCCATCGACACTCGCCTGTGATTCTCTTTAAAGAAAAAAAGCCTCCCCTATCAACCGCTTATGCGAGTCGAGACCTCGATCCACGCGTGCCGCTGGCCGATGCCCTGCACGGCTCCGGTTTCCCCGCCGCTGGAAGGTACCCGCGCGCCTCCATTGTGGGGCAGGGCAGGGATCTGACCGTGAAGCTAAGTGTTAGGACACACGGTGGAGGCTTTGTGGATAAGAAAGCACAGGCAGGGGCTGCGCAAAGGGACCCTGTCACTGAGGAAGAGAAGGCTCATTAATTTCTTGTTCCCAAAGTGTCTCTTGTGTGTGTCAGGTTGCAAGTTTCGGTGTTTAAGATTGCAAGTTCTCTGCGTGTGCCTAATTGTGTTGCTGAACTTGCAGCAAGAAGAAGTGATCCGCAAGAGGATTTATTGGCTATCGGTGTTGGGCATTTCTGCGGAGATATGGGTCAGGATTTTTGGGATTGTAGAAAGTGGCCGTGCAAGTTTGATTCGAAACAGACGATTATTCCTTATAATTTCCATTTGCATTGCTGTTGTCATTTTTGTTGTTGTAGCCAGGTTCTCTTATGAATATGTTCTTACATAAATGCTTGCCTTGCAGGGCTTCCTTGTGCACCGCTTTGCTCCTCACCATGGCTGCTAAGAAGCTGAGGAAGAGCTGGGGTGTGGAGAACTCGGGGCGTGAGGGTAATCCGGGGGTGTGCGCGGAATCGCCGGGATTTCTTGATCCCGTCGGTTCCGGACGGCCGCGGCAGAGGGGAAGGGAAGGGAGGGAGGGAGGAGAGACACGCAGGGTACAGCGGTGGAGGGGGCGAGTTGACCATCGTAAGAACATGTTCATAAGCGGTTTATAACTATGTCATTCATTGTGCTTGACGAAAACTAACGGTTTATAACTGTTTTGGTTAAATTTGCTATGCTTATACATTTTTCTTGGCGATGTCTTAGGCTCTTAAGATTTGTGTTAGTGCTTATCACTGATATCCTAGGCACTGATGGTTGCGTGCATCTCTCTGCATTATTCATATATGTTCAAATGTATATCATGCATTACAACTGTTAGTTGTTCTGGAGAGGCAGTAGTTGTGCTGATAGTATGGTTCAACTCCACCTTACACAGTCAGTGCTTATTGGAGGTTTTATAGATTGATTTGATGCTATAATATACATAATTGAAACTCCATAAAATTGCTAGGACTTACTGACATCACTATATTGCCTACAAACTTTGCAGGAAACTTTGGGTTCATGCTGATTTAATGTTGTTTTCAAGTTATCTCTCAAGGCCTTCACTGACCAGAAAAGAAAATCCTTTCCTCACCTGGAAGATGAAGTTTTTAGCAATCTCTATGATGATGAATCTGGTATTTCTAAAAATTCGAGATTGTTTGCAGGAGAAATTCTGTCCAAGATACTTGCTGTTATAGAAAATGAAGTACCTAGCCTAAAAATACTCACATATTGACGTTTTGATTGGTCAAAAAGAGCTTCACCATTAGTTCTGATAGATGATTACTTTGTGGTTCCATCAGCTTTTCCATTATACAGATAAGTAACATTGCATTATTTGACATGCAGTAAAGGCCATTTGACATTGCATTCTTTGCCTTTCCCTCTACCCTCCGTACATATCATCAGGAGGCCTATCACATTTGTTGTTCTTCATATGATGCTGCTTCTATACGCTTTGGACATTTTACCTAGGATGTTTCTAACACCATCCCACTCTTATGTGTATTGTAGACTGATATGTACTCCCTCCGTTTAGAAATATAAGATGTTTTAGGTTTGTGAAACAAATGTATCTTGACAGTTTTTAGTGTGTAGTTTCAAATAAATCTATACACTAAAAGATATCTAGATACATTAGCTTTACAAATCTAAAACATCTTATATTTTCAAACGGCGGGAGTAGAACGGTGAAAATAGTGAACTACAAAGTATGTAGTATTTATGTTAATTCATCAGAACATTAGCAGGCATTGTATAGATTTGCATGTATCTAGACGTATTTTAGTGTATATATACATATGAATCTATAAAAAATACAAATCACTTATTTTTGAAAGGAGTGAGTATTTGGAGTTTCAAAGTTCAACGAAAAATACCGGAAATTTGCCTAGGGGTTTCTGGTTTAGCGAAACACCACTACAGAATATTATAAGAAATTCGAACGTTTAATTTTTCTTCTCCACAACTAAATTAGGAACAATCATAATACGAATAATTACATGATACCTTTATGTCAATTGAATATTTTTATTATTCTGATTCGGCAGGGAGTGGTGACACACACATATTTACTATTTATGTGTATTTTGTATAACCTGAGACATGTGTGAAAATATCAAAAACTTAATCATAGTAATGTACGGACATTCAACTAGTTATATACTAGAGATATTTAGGCTAGACCGGTCCGTTTTTGTTCGATCACGCTGACCCGCAACGCAGCGGTTATAAATGGGTCGGTCCACGTGGCAACCCAGTTAAAACAGGTACGTTTTTCTATTCCCTTTTTTTGTGTTCTCTTTTCTGTTTTATATAATTTTATTTTTTCAAAATGTTTTGATTTCGAAAATGTTTAGAAATGTACAAAATAAAAATGTTCAGATTATAAAAATATTCAAATTTAAAATGTTTGAAATTATAAAATGTTCGAATTACAAAAATATTCAATTTTGAAAATGTTCAATTAGGAAAGTTGTTCATATTAAAAAAGAAACAGAAAAAGATAAGAAGAAAAAACAAAGGAAAATAGAAAACAATCGGAAAAAACCCGCCCAGGGAGTACTATTGGGCCGGCACATTGCACGCGGGAGGGTGCGCGTTGGGCGGAAAATAGGGTTTGCCCGGACCGTCCTATTTTGGACACAAATTTGGTTCAGCTTTTTGGTGGGCTGTATGCGTCAGGCTGTCCGATTTATCCATGTATGTGTCTGCGCTATGGCCCAACTGTCCCGCGTTGTGGCTGCTCTAGAGATGAGCATGCAGTTCGGCAAATCAAATGATGATCCTACATACCTTAGTTTTTTTCTTTTAGGGTACCCTACATACATACTTCAGTTGAGAGGAGACTGTGTTTTGCCCGCGCGTCGCCCCCTCTCCCCCCTCTTCGAGACCGCCGATACTTCCGGCTCGATGACTGCGAGCGGCACTAGCAGGAGGGGGGCCACATCACCCACCACGCTTCCCTCCCTAGCGGCTGGCTCCTCAACGCCGAGAGGAGGCCGACGCCAAACTGGGCACCTAGGAGTTCGATGAGGAGATTCGGCGCCGCATCGTCACCCTCCTCCGTCCCAGCGTTATGAGCAGGGCTATCGGAACCGTCGGTTTTGGGCCTACTTCCTTGCATGGGAGCATAGGGCCCGCCACGCGTCGACTATCCGGTGCCCCCTCTGGCCGTGGGAGTTCTACCACGGCGTCCCCACCCTTCGAGGACGACTCCGAGGAGGAGGAAGCGATGGAGGGCGTCGTCCAGCAGGTGGCGGATGCAAACGCTGGCCGGTTTATCAACCAGCTGCCCCCCCGAATACCAGGCCATCGTCGTTGATGGCTACGACGAGGACGCCGTGATGCGGGAGGCCTTGGCGGCGTCCGTTGAGGACAAGAACGCCTGGTGGGAGGGGTAATACAACGCCATCGAGCTGACGGGCATGCAGGCATAGCACATGGCCGATCAGCCGCCAGCACCACCTGTGCTGGCGTGGGCGCCCCCGGTCACGCCCAACTATCCTTAAGGCCCGGAGATCACCGATCTCCACCGCTACATGGCGCCAGCATCCGATCCAGCTTCTCAGGGGCAGGAGATCAACCCGTCGGTGCCCGTGCAGCCTGGCCTGCCACCGGAGAACCCCTGACCCCGACGGTGTGGGTCGACCTCGTCTCCGACGACGACAAGTAGATGGCCACGCCGCCACCGCCACCGCTGCCAAGTAGATGCTAGTGTTTCCTGTTTTTTATTTCCTATGTAAATTATCTATGAATCAATGTAAAATTTCTTCAATTTCACGTGTTTTTAATTGTATTTGAAATTACAAACTTTTTTCTATGGACCAACGCAGACCGATTGGATCATACCGTTGGGTTCCTGGCCAGACAAGCCAAACCGTGACCAAATTCTATCCACGGGTTTGCGTTGGAAATGCCCATGATAGTGCAACCTTGCAACGGAACATTGCCCCAAATTTCAAGGCACCCCTAATTCGGTAACACATGCATGGCTATGTGCTTTCAAGCCCAGTCCATTATTCTTGCCTTTCGAGCCTAGGAAGGCGGAGATTCAGCCGCTCCTTGACCCTTTAGCAAACCAACTTCCATACCGGAAGACGCGCCTGCTTGTAAATATTTTGAAACTGTAAAATAGCTACCGTTTATCGATTTTTCGGAAAAAATCATGCTGATCAGTGCTCGTAAATGCATCTAGTCCGATTTTTTTTATAGGGGCGCCAACTATCGCCTGCGGAACCGATCATGCGCGGGATAAGAGGGTGAACCGAGCGACGAACTCTATCCGCGTGGGAGCATTGACGTGCTGAAGTTTCAGCATTCCTCCCCAACTCTATTTCTCCCGCGCCGCTGCTGCCACCGACAGCTGCCATCGATTCAGGCTGCAGCCGCCACGCCCCACCATGCCAAAGTCCTCCGCACCTCGCCGCGTCCATGGAATCTCGGATATCGTGCGGGGAGGCACAAATCCGTCACGGCGCAAGCTTTGGATTCGATTCGGTGTGAGGTCTGACCCGGCGTCGCCCGCGAGCTAGGCGACCGGATTCGGCCGCGCCTCCGTCGTATCTTCACCCTCTTTCGATTTAGCGATGAGCCTTGGGAGGAAGCATCTTTGATTTGTCCGGTCTTGGCTATTTCTCATCGATTTTTGTGTAGCTGTCGACGACCATGGAGTTCTTCATGGACGACTCGTCGCCGTCCTCCTCTGACTCGAACCTCGAGGATCTTGTCAACGACGATGATGTAGGGTTGGCAGCATAGAAAACAAAAAACAATCTACGATGGAAACAACTGAGTACCAAGAGCTATCTACTAGATACAAGCAACGGGTGGATATACATCTATAGAATACATACCCTCAAAGACGGAAAAGCGTTAACGAGGTTGTACCCATGGATAATGTAGTCAAATGCTTGTCGATCTCAAAATCGAGAAAAAGTCTATCCGGTCCAGCGGGTCCAGCACCATCAAGTCCAGCACCGCAAAGCAGTGGTGCATCGGTGATCACACACACGTTCGGGTATCCCGACAACCTCCGCTCCCTCGCTTCAGAGAAGCAGCGAAAGCAACAAATCCTTCCATAAAAAGCCACCGGGAACATGTATATCGCTGATCCGAGACCATGGAAAAATTCTAAAGGGGGGCGGGAGAGATCCTTCACGAGAAGGTGTGTTGTGAGAGGAGGAGAGGGAGGCCTTTTATAGGGAGAGGGGGGCACCCAAGGGGCATGACGCCATATCCATGGTGGATGCCCCCACCTCTTCCACATTCATGTGGGTGGAGCTCCCACTCAAAATAAAAAGCCTCCACTCACATAAACATGTCTCCACATAAAAATCCACTCACATGCATTAAATTTCCACCAAATTTAATGCAAACTCTCATTTAAATAAAACTCTTTTATTTATTTATTCAGAATTTTGTTAATTACTTTAATTAGCAAATATTCACATAAAATCTCTTACAACATTTTAATTTCACATGCAGAACTAGTTTCAGCAATTGCAACCGAAACAATTCCGGTGTCTAGTGAAATAAATTCCTGCGCTTTCTTTGTCTTTCTCTGGCATATTATTTGCTTCGAATGGTGTCGGTATCCCTTAAGTGTGTCACCCTACGGTTCGCGAATAATGCAGACATGATCGAGACCCCTCTCCGATCAATAATCAGCAGCGGGACCTAGAGATCTGTACTGACTCCCACACATTCAACGATGACTTCTGTGATCGTGTGAACCTTATACGCATGTAACTCAATCCCTTTGTCTTCTGATATATTACATGTCCGAGATTTGATCATCGGTATCTTCATACCTAGTTTGATCTCGTTACCGACATGTACTCTTTTCTTGTTACCGTGATATAATATTCGAGTGATCAAATCACTTGCTTGCAAGCTAACTAATGTGATATCATTGAGAGGGCCCAGAGTATATCTCTCTATCATCGTGATGGACAAATTCCACTCTTGATCCATCAGCCTCTACATAACACCTTCGTAGCACTGAACCCACCTTTATAGTCACCCTGTTATGGTGCGACGTTTGATGTTATGAAGATACTTTTCTAGTGTTAGTGATTGACATGATCTCATGGTCTAAGGACTAAGATTACTTCGTATGATGCTATTGCAATATAAACACAATGACTTTGATCGTAATGCTATACTTCGGATGAATGTTCATCACACCATTCCAATAATGTTGTGATCTCGTTATTAACAACATCCAATGTCCATGATCAGGAAACCTTTGATCATCTTGTCAATCAACGAGCTAGTTTATAAGAGAGGCATAATTAGGAACTTTCCATTTGTTTATTAAACACACATGTATTAACGTTTCCGTATTAATATAATTCTAGCATGCAAAATAATTATTTATCATAAACTTGGAATATACATAATAACAACTTTATTATTGCCTCTCAGGGCATATTCCCTTTAGATTACACGGAGATGATGGTCATGATACTCGCCACCAAGTAGATCCAAGACAAGATCGACTTCGTGCATCGGCGCCACAGTTCCAATAGTCCAGCCGCGCTTGCATCCCGTGGAACCGAGCCGGCCATGTCATGCTCATACAAGATTACTTTGTTAAGATACCGACATACCCATCGCATCTCTTTCATAGAAGCACTCAGCACCAACTCAATAATGATCTCATGGAGCACCATTGGATGCTAGCCCGCAAGAAGTGATGTCCCAAAATCATTTATTCTATTTGTAAAACTTTTTGTATAATTTGAACCATTCATTAATTTGTTACATTAATTGATTTGAACAATTGTCGTAATTTGATTCGTTGAATATTGTAATTTGGATGATTATTGTGTGTTAAAACATTGGTTATATTCCGTTTATGTCGTATTTGCTGTCAAAACTGTCGAAACAATGTTTACGGATTGGTCTGTAGTTTAACCCGCCGAGCAATCCCCTTAAACTAGAACCGCAAAACAGAATATTCGGAGATGATGGTCATGATCCTCGCTGCCAAGTAGAACCAAGACAAGATCGGCTTCGTGTGTCGGCTCCTCAGTGTTAGACCGCGCTTGCATCCCGCGGAACTGAGCTCTCGGCCACGCCATGCTCATACAAAATTACTTCGTTGAGGTACTGACATACCCGCCGCATCTCTTTCGTAGAAGCACTCATCACCAACTCAACAATGATATCATCGAGCACCATTGGACGGCAAGAAGTGATGTCCCAAAATCATTCATTCTGTTTGTAAAACTATTTGTATAATTTGAACCATTCATTAATTTGTTATATTATTTGATTTGAACAATTGTTGTAATTTGATTCGTTGAATATTGAAATTTGGATGATTATTAAGTGTTAAAACATTGGTTATATTCCGTTTATGTCGCATTTGCTATCAAAACTGTCGAAACAATGTTTATGGATTAGTCTGCAATTCAACCTGTCGAGCAGACCCGTAAACGAGAACCGTAAAACAGAATATGTTCTGGTTTAAGGGACTGCTCGACGCCGCCTCTCGCAACACGGCGAATCGCGGATTCAACGCTCTGAATCGGACATTTACGATTTTCTATTTATACACTGCTAGAGATGCTCTAACATGGAAGGGCAGCGTGACCTATGTTCAGACAATGATGACGGGTCCGGTTATCTATCATCTCCTTGCGCTTGATTTGCAGCCGTGGGCTTTAGAACATATTGACTGAATTTGTCATGGTTTCCCGTGGGCTGGAAAGAAAACACACGCCAGGCAAAAACTTTCTCGTTGCCTGGCATAAAGTATGCCAGCCCATAGCGTTTGGTGGCCTTGGTTTTCATAATTTTTGATGGCTGAGAGTAAGTTTAATACTCCTTCAATCTTAAAATAGATATATTAGATTTGTTAAAATTTGGATGAACATATATATTAAATAGTGTTTAGATTTATCTAAATTTTGATAAATTCGAGACATCTATTTTAGGGTGAAGAGAGTAGTACAACCGGTCGTTTTCTATAAGACTTTGCCATGTCATCTATAGTCAATACTATAGCAAACATGTATAATAACTAGTTATAACAATGTACTACTTTATTAATATATGGCACACCTTTTAATCTCTCAAAATGTCTAGGAGAACATGCAAGAGCTGGCTCTTACATGAGAGTCCGCTTCTTTTCTCTCTCCTGTTCCCTCTCTGCCAAGCCAGCACAAATATAGTATTTTAAATCTTATAGCCAGCTGACTCACCCTTATTGTACTTGATTTAAGCGCCGCTCTCACAGCCCGGTGGATTTAGTTCCAGCGCACCAGTGCCTGCAAGCATTGACAAGGACTGGAGATCGCCACCGCGCCTTAGAAGCTTCGGATACCGCGGCGTGCGCGTACGCCCGACGGGCAACTTCTACGCCAAGATCCGGTCCGGCGATGACCGCATCGTCCTCAGCACCTTCGACATTGCACACGAGGCCGCACGCGACTACGACTCCATGGAGTGGCGGCTCGGGAACCCGCGCTCGTCGATGAACTTCCGGGACGTGTGAACGTGCTCGCGCCACCTCCTCGCCTCATGACGAAGGAGGAGCGTCATCGCAGGCGCGGCGCGGAGCGCCGCCTGCTCATCTTCGAGCGTGACGAGCGCCTACGCCAGGAGTGGAGGCGCATTTTCTCGAGGATGCCGCAGCGCAGCGCGCGCACGACGCCGAGCGGGCCACGACCAAGGTGGAAGAGAGGGCGACGAAGCACCAGAACCGCCTCGCACATCGCTGGACAAGGCGCAGAATCGTGTTTGCGCGCTCCAATTTAGCGCGCCTGTTGGAGGAGTTTGGTCTGCAAATTTAATGCGCACGTTTTAGCGCCTCTTCCGGAGGTGATTCGCGCACGACACGCTATACCTGGATCGTGTGTGCTGTATACGCGTTTTTACATGCCGAAATATACAGCGACTGCTGGAGTTGGTCTAAACCGATCAGATCCAAGACTGTACAACAATGGCTCATGGATAATACCTGGGCGCTCAAACATCGTGGGGATCCTTATAGTGGATGTTGTCACCCAATACATCCGCCCGTGGCCCATCATCCAGTCCTGCAGCACTAGGCCGGACTTGGAGGACGTGTTCCGGTGGAAACTGTCACCGAATGACAAGTATTCGGCAAGGTTCACCTTCCTAGCCTGCTTTGAGGGTTGGACGGTCCTACGCGCGGTTGCCCAGACGTGGCACTCGATCGCACCCCTGAAGTTTAAGTTCTTCAGTTGGCTCGCCATATAGGGCCTATGCTAGACGACGGACCGCCTGCAGAGGCATGGCCTGCCTAACCAAGGCACCTGCCCCCCTACGCGAGTGTCATGCGGAGGACATCAATAATTTGCTGCTCGCCTGCCCCTATACTTGCTCGGTGTGGATCATGGTGCTCCCAGAGTTCGGATGTACTTTCTTTCCCTACCGCATGGTAGTGCTCCAGGAGTGGTGCCCAGCTGCTTCTGCCAAGGTGGCTGTTTGGGATTGCCGTGCAGCTAACTCGCTATGCTCCCCTATCATGTGTACTATCTGGCTAGAAGGAGGGTTCGACTCGTCAATGCCCATTGTTATGAACTTAGGTTTTGGAGAAGGAGGGGACGCTGGAGATCGCAGAATGGCTAGCAGATTCGCAACACGGAGAAACGATGTTTACCCAGATTCAGGACCCCGGAGGGAAAACCCTACTCCTTCTTGTCTACTCTTTGTTGATGGCGATGCCGAAGGTTACAGGGATGCGCAGATGAGATCTGGCGAGGTGTGTGATAGGGTTATGGATGTCCTCCTCGCCGTGCCCTCCTGGACTTTATATATGGGTAGGCCAGGTCTCGGGGTTAGGTCGAGTCGGTTACAGTTTAGGGTTTTCCCCTTTAAGTTTCTATCCAAAGCTAGCTGTGTTATTCAAGGAGTCGAGTCTTCATCGGGCTTGGGCCACCCAAAATCTCCCTAGGCTTCATGATTATGGCACGCCCTCTTCATGATCTTCCGCTCGACCGGACCGGGTAGGCTAACATCGGGTACACGTAGGACATATACATGTCAGTAGCCCCCGAGTATTTAGTCGAATCATAGATTCGACTGGATACTCATAAGTCTTTCGAGTGCTTCTCATTCGAAACATGTTTTCAGGTTAATATGCTGGTTCATAGGGATAGTTGATACGCGTGCCTGGCTCTCCTGACGGATCAGGGATAGTTAACTGTCTTTGGACAAAACAACGCTATCTACTCAGACTCAAGTCCCCTGACTTGAATCCGTAAAATTGCTGGCGTAATTCGACTCAGGCCGCAGAGGTCTTACATGAGTCGAATTCCAGTGTTTTAAGTTATGTACCCAACGTGTCTGTCGGGATTTTTTATCGTGCCTGCTGACATAGAATATTACTGACAAAGCGCAGTCGGGTGCGTTACCAGGCCATCAGATAGTATCTGTAGGTCTTATCTTTACGTCAGAGACGCATCATCCGAAAAATTATCGCTGTGGAGGCATTTCGGGTGACTAAGGAGACGTCATCTCTCTTAGTGTTGTTTTGGCGGAGTGTCATTTGTTTTGTAAGTTGTGATTGTCGTAGTCGTGAAGGATCTGAAGAATTTTAAACAATTGATTCATAGGACGCGCGACCAACGCTCCCTCTGAGAGTAGCCCCCGAGTGTCTGTTCGAGTCGTAGACTCGAGCAAAGACTTATAACTATGAGTCACTCGATTCAATGATCCGAAAGTATTTCGGATGACCGACGCTCCTTATGGGAGTAGTCCCCCGAGTCCGTAAGGGATTCATAGACTCGAAGAAGGACTCGAAGCTTGTGACTTTCTTTGTTTGACCCAAGGACCTTGCCAAAATATCAGGTGTGCGACTAGCGCTCCTAATAGGAGTAGCCCCCAAGTATCCGCTTGAGTCGCAGACTCGAGTGAGTACTTTTTCCTTGAATCGAAAGAGTATGGTCGTTGCTGCCTTTTTATTTTGTGAGCTGTTGATATCATTGCTGACGCTTGGTGAGCTCAACCGTCCGTGGCAGCAGAGGTGATAAGACTAGACGATCGTGGGTCCCACTTTATGACAGAGATTTGTCTAGTTAAGCGTAGTTTACACGAAAGTTACTGCATCTACTTGATTTTCGTGCATAGTGAACGGCGTGCTTGCGACAGTTCGGGCGGTGCTTGCCACGTGTATGATGAGATGAAGGACATGTGTTAGGTTTAATGAATAGACGGCTCCGCATCGTCGTCTTCGTCCCTTTTATACTGCAAGGGGTTGTAGTAAATTTTCCCTTTGTCGTCTTCTTCCTTTATCGATCTTTTCACCTCCATTTACAGTGCCCATGCACCCTTTGCACTGGACGTTTTTCGCATCTTTCCCTCTTCCTTCCTCTGTGCTCATTGCGTAGCGCGCCGCGCCGGCAGGATGGGCAAGCCAAAGAGAGCTGCTGTCGTTGCCGCTGGGACGAGCACCGCTGGCACTGCCACGAAGACTACCACCGCCGGCCGCATCACCAATGGCAGCTGGCGGTGCTCGATGATGAGGGAGGCAGATCTGCGCCGCCTGCGCGAGTCACCCCTCATCCCGCTAGAGAAGGGTGACACCATTCTCGCTGGCTGCGGAGGTCTTACAAACGTGATTCCTACTTTCTACACTAAGTTTTACTTTACTTTAATTACTTCGCTCAATCAAAAACCTAAAAATTATTCTACTTTTCTTGCATCTTAAAATTATTCTTTAAGTATTTCGTTTATTTTTAGTTTAAAGCATTTTAGTATTTTGCCTACTTCTCCCTGTGGGATCGATATCTTTATTTCGAAACTAGCTACAAAAGATCTGTGTACTTGTAGTCATCAAGCTATTTTTTGGCGTTGTTGCCTAGGAGCATAGCGCTATAAGTCACTTTACTTTCGTTGTACTAATTTTTGCTTTGAGTTGCAGGACCATAACAATGGACAACACTCAGCACTTAATCCATCTTGAGGCAGTAAGAAAAATAGGTTCACCCATGGATGCTTTTATAACTGTCAATAAAAGCATAAACCCCAATGGTATTGAGATCCATCCTTTATTATTTGAATTACTCAAATCTAAGAAATTTGCAGGAACTGATCAAGAGAGTCCATATGGGCACTTACAATTCTTTGAAGATGTTTTTGGTTCCTTTATATTCGCTGATTGTGATCTTGATATGGTTAAAGTCCAGTTGTTTAGACAAACTCTCTCTAATAATGTTTGCAACTGGTATAGATCTTTTTTGCGGAAGCACCAAGGACTTGGACGGAATTGACAACCAATTTCCTATAAAAATGTTACTGAGAAAGCAAAGCTCACAGGATAAGAGGTACTATTATCAGTTTCAAAAATAGTCCTCATGAGAGTTTATATGAAGGCTATCTAAGGTATAAAAACTATCTAGATAATTGCCCCCATCATCGTTTGCGTGATTGGTTAATCACTCACACCTTTTATGGAGGGCATAATAATAAAAATAGAATGAACCTAGACACCTCTTATAATGGTAGTTTTCTATCTTATATTGATGATGAAGCCTGGAAATCAATAATGAAAATGAGGGAGACAACGGAAAACCTTAAAGATGAGGAGAACATTAATAGTTCTTCTGAGTATGCTTGTGTTAACGATTTTTCTTGCAGATGAAAGGACTTGTGCGATGAATAAAACCCTTGGTATTGATTCTTATTCCGTGAAGAAAATTATTTAGAATTATGCAGGGCATCTACAGGTACCTACGTAATGGGAACCTTATTAAACCGTCGAAGAAAAGAAGCGTGCAAGAGAAAGTGCATCCATGGTAGAGTTTTCCTCTAAACCTATTCAAGAGAATATTAAGAAAAAATGCAGGGAGGAAGAACACATAAGGAGAAGATTAAAGAAACCAGAAAAGAACCCCGAAGCTACCAATACAAATACTGTTATATTGAAGGAACTTATGGAAGCACGAACCTTGGATAATGAAGTGGTTATGCTAGACTTTGAAACTTCGGAATTCATTAAAGGTAAGATACAAGGTAACAAAACTTCTAAGCCTATTACTCCTATATATTATGGAGAAACTTTCTTATACGGAATTTGTGAGCCAATCTCCACAATAAACATTATGCCCTTATCATTTTATGAGGAACTTCGCTACAATTTAAATAATTCAGATGTGAAACCAGTGGACACTACTATTAAACTGTCAAATAGAACTAATATAAAACCAAAAGTTGTTATTAGAAATGTATATGTCTTTATTGGATCACTCATGTACCCCCTTGATTTTCATATTGCTGATATGCCTCGAGATACTTTTTGTCCTATTCTTTTAGGCAGGCCTTTTGTCTCTATAACCAAAGCTCGCATTGATAATAAAAAGGATACTATTTCAATGATGTTTGGATAAGAGGAAATGACATTCCACTTTGCCAAACTAAAGAATAGGCCATATGAAGTGGAAGATATCAAGGAAGAGAAAACGATTGCCGAGCTAGCCGTAATTCTTTTCAGCACTCTGCAAGATGAATTACAGAGGGGCTTAATTAATTAGGAAGAGGCACCAGATGATGAGGAAAAAGAAGACATGGATGATTATCTTGATTCCATTCTGGAAGCACAAAATCCACATGACTATAAAGAACTAGTAAGAAAAGGAGACGAACAACCTCTGCCAATTGAATTAAAATGACTTCCAGACAATATGAGGTATGATTTTTTAGATAATGAAAATAAATGTCCTATTATTAGTAGTAAAAATTTATCAGAAAATGAAACAAATAAACTCATTTCGGTCTTGATCAAGCATCGTGAAGCATTTGGGTATACTCTAAGTGATATTAAAGGAATAGATCCATCTACTATGACACAAAAGATTACCATGCTTGAAGGTGTTTTACCTGTAGTTGACGCACAAAGAATGCTTAATCTAAAAATAAAAGAAGTAGTAAGAAAAGAAGTTATACATTTATTAGATGCCGGCATAATATATCCTATTTCTGATAGTAAATGGGTTAGCCCAGCTCATTGCATACCAAGACTTGGAGGTCTTGATGCTGCTATGAATGAAAATGGTGAGCTAGTTCCTATAAGACATGCTGTTGGATATCACATTTGCATTGATTTTAGAAAATTAAACCATGAGACACAGAAAAATCATAAACCTATACCGTTCATGGATAAAATTTTAGAAAGACTCAGCAATAATTCTTATTTTTGTTTTCTTGATGGTTATTCCGAATATACTCAAACTGTTATACAACCTGAAGATCAAGAGAAAACAACTTTCACATGTCCTTATGGTACATATGCTTATAATTTTGTTTGGCTTATGTAATGCAGCGGAACTTTTCAAGAATGCGTCATAAAAATATTTGATGATCTTGTTGAGAAGACTATGGAAGTTCTAGCAAATGATTTTGTTGTTTGTGGAACAACATTTGATAATTGCCTCTACAATTTAACAAAAGTTTTGCAGAGATACAGGCAATCGAATTTAGTTTTGAATTGGGAGCAATGTTGTTTCATGGAAAAAGAAGGTAAAGTATTTGGACATAAGGTTTCGAAGAAAGGTATAGAAATAGATAAGACTAATACAAATGCTATAGAAAATCTTCCAATACCTCAGGACATAAAAAACTTAAAACTGTTTCTGGGACATGTAGGTTTTTACAAGCGTTTTATAAAAGATTTTGCTAAAATAGCTATGACTCTCACTAACCTTCTTGAGAAATAAACTCCATTATACTTAGATCATGATTGCATAGCATCCTTTGAAACCTTAAAAACAAATTAGTTTTAGCACCTATCATGCAATCTCCAAAACGGGATGGACCTTTCGAAATCATGTGCATGCTAGTGACTATTCTTTAGGAGCTGTATTAGGACAAGGAGACGGGAAACATTTAAATGGTATTCATTATGCTAGTACAACTCTTAATAAGATACAGAAAAAGAGTTCCTGGCTATATTTTTTGCTTGTGACAAATTTAGATCTTATATCATTAATTCTAAGGTAATAGCTCATACAGATCACCAAGCTTTGCGTCATCTCCTTGTAAAAAAGGATGCAAAGCCCAGGTTGATTAGATGGGTTTTATTACTGCAAGAATATGACTTACAAATAGTAGATAAGAGGGGTAAGGATAATCTGGTAGCAGATCATCTCTCTAGGATGGAGAGAATAATTATTGACCCCGTACCTATTAATGAGTCATTTCCGGGAGAATATTTAGCAAATGTTGAAATCGCTGATCCTTGGTTTGCAGATTATGCTAATTATCTTGCAGGAAAATTTGTACCTCCTGGTATGAAAAGAAATAAAATAATGAAATTCTATAATGATCTTAAGTATTACTTTTGGGATGATCCATTTTTGTATCATCATGGACCTGATGGTGAAGGAAATATGCCCTAGAGGCAATCATAGAGATGATTATATTTCATATGTGTACATGAGTTATTGTAATGTTCCTTGAATATCCATATGAGGCAACTTGTATTGATTGGAAATTATGTTAATTGTTTGTGAAACTCTTTACTTGTATGGTTATTTAATAGTTGTCCCTAGTCGGAGTTTATGTGAGGACACACGTGAATATTATACTAGCACATCGATTGGTTGATGACTATGTTTCACAAGTCATAGACATGGAGATGTCAAACCAATGATGTGGACACATGTTATGAACATGGGATTGGAATGACCCAACTTGAGACTGGCAATTAGACTTGCAGCTCTCTCTACACATCGTGTAAGTTTTGTCCTTAGACCTGAGATTGTCGCATGTACTTGAGATGTGGATCGACCTACTTTGGGGCTATCAACCACTACTCCGTAACTAGGTAGTCATAAAGGTAGCTTTCGGGTTTGTCCTGAAGCATGCTGCAAGGCATGGTCAATCAATATGGGATTTGCCCCTCTCTACTTGAGAGAGATATCTCTGGGCCCCTTGATTGATCGGATCCAGAAATGCATGGCCGTGCTACATAAGGTTAAGAGTTAACCTAGTAAAGGGATTCCGAATCACAGTATCGATAAAGGGAGGTCATCTTGGAGCTAGACCAAATATCATGAGGCAAAGGGAAAGACATGTACTAAACCTTGTGATGGTTCGTCCGATATAATCTTTGTATGCGTTTAGGAGTTGGCATGTCTTGCTAGAGGCCATTACCAATAAGTGTATTTGTGTCATGTTTTTATGTATATGAACCTATAGGGTCACACACTTAAGGGGTTGGAAGCCTAATGAGGATTAGATCCGAATTAGACCAGACTTAGGCTACTAATGGGCTGCTAATGTAGAAGCCCACTAGGGACGCCTATATAAGAGAGGGTGGGGCGAGCTGACCAGGGTTAGACGATTCCACCCAGCCGCCACTCCTCATGCATGTGTTGCACGCGCGAACCTAGCAGTCTGGCGTCTGACGCTTCCATCCCGCACGTGTGGATACCTTGGAGGTGTTGCATCTGTGGCACTTGGACGAGCCGCACAAGGGAAGCTGCTCGTGGGACAAGGACGAGGAGGAGACGTAGAACATCTACACTGCCTCGACGCGCTTCATCAAGTTCCGCAACCGCGCGTCTAGTGGTAATCCCATGATCTATGACAACAGTATTCCTGGTTTACGCGGTAGAAAATTTTGTTTTGCACTAGTGTAGCCTACCCGTATCTCTTTAGTGGTATCAGAGCCTATGTTGTTCAGTTATAGGTTCGGGATGTTTGCATATGGTGATATGTAGATTGATATGAATGATGTGATCGTTTATTTTGCGGTGGTTCAGGATTGATCTATGATCTTGCTTTCTGTGATCGTGATTCTAAGGTCATCGAACGACTTACCCCTACCGGTTGGTTTCCGCCATCAGGGTAGACAGTGACACATAAATCCTATTGAATCACGCGAAGATCAATATGATTGATCGAATCGGAACCTAGATCTAAAATCGATGTACCGTGATCAAAGGAGTTTGATTGAAAACAGAATAACAGTCGGTTTATGGTAAATTTGATTTGCCGATCAAAATCCTTAAAGAAAATTTGATTTACCGCGAGGGGCGCTGCCCCTTCGAACCCCGTAGGGGGAGACCCCCTAGACCCCCCTTGATCGTAGACCCTTTTGTATCTTGTTAAGGTAACTAGGTGTTGCAATGTCACATGATCCGGTAGAATGCGAGTCTATGCATAACTTGTTTTTGCAGGATGTATGTGATCAGTATGCTCCATATATGTATGTGATGCATGTATAAAATTTATCATGACCTGCGTGTCGTGAGTAGGGCAACACGGCTGGAGCCATATGTGTTTTCAATTATTGTAATGGCCTACGTGCCTACTTGTGATGATCCCAATACTATGTAATTTTGATTACTAGCTGTTAGGAGTAATAGCTTGTATTAGTTCTTGGAGGACTCATCACTTGGAGGATGGCTCACATGGAACATGAAGTTGGAGATCATCATGGTGGACAGGTTCTATGGCGATGGAGATCACCATGAGAAAATGGGCCATACTGTGTCATATCATATGTGAATGCTATTCTTATGTGTTTTACTACTATGCATGCTTAGATGATAGAAGTAGAACGATCCCTCACAAAGTTTAAGTTAAACCATGCCCTCCCAACAAAACCTTGCACCATCCTATGCCCTGTACAATCGTTGGTAGGCCTATGAAATTAGGGTGTCGTGGTTTTCCTTGGATGGATGGGTTTGTATCAGATACCTACACGCATAAGGGTTGGTGAGCTTGACAAGGTCATCTTAACAATTAAGGACCTTGGGGCATAAAGGTTGAGCGCCTAGTTTTGACATAGAGATGTCACCCAACAACAAGATTCATATGTGATATGATTAGCAAGAGTTTCTTACCGATTTACCTTGTCTTCTAGCAGTGATGCAAAAGCTCACTAGTTGACTTGTTAATTTTGGATCTTAAATCACTTAGTATCAATAGAGGGGTGTTGATTTAAGTGGGCGTATATGCTATTAAATTGTTTAATATGTTTTACTCTTTCATGGTTACATGTCTTAGTATTTTGCATGTTTTCTGTTGTAGATCAATGGCACCGAACATTGCATCACCTTTTTCTTTGCGTTCGATTCTTGACAAAGATAAACTAAATGGAACAAACTATTCGGACTGGGTCCGTAACCTGAGAATTATTCTCAGGTATGATAAAAAGGAAACGGTTCTGGATACCCCAATCCCCGATGAACCTGCTAATAATGCATCTGCTGTCCTCAAGAATGCCTACAAGAGAGCATGTGATGATTCTCTTCAGGTTAGCTGTCTTATGCTTGCATGCATGGAACCTGAACTCCAAAAGAAGTTTGAGGATCAGGATGCGTACGATATGATCATCGCGCTTAGGGACATGTTCCAGACTCAGGCCAGGAATGAGAGGTACAATGTCGCCAAGTCCTTTGTGGAATGCAAGCTGGCAGAGGGAGCAGCTGTAGGCCCCCATGTGATCAAAATGGTTGGTTACAGTCAGACTTTGGAAAAGCTTGGTTTTCCACTAGGCCAAGAGTTGGCTACTGATTTCATTTTGGCGGCTCTCCCATCTAGCTATGGGCAGTTCATTTCGAACTACCATATGCATGGAGTGGAGAAGGGCCTTAATGAGTTATGTGGGATGCTAAAAACAGCAAAAAGTGACATGAAGAAGTGTGCAAGTCATAGCCATGTGATGGCTGTGCAGAACAAGCCTAGCTTGAAGAAAAAGGGTACTTCTTGGAAGAAGAAGGGCAAGGCTAAGGATACGATCCATAAGCCTGCACCCAAGTAAAAGGCTAGACTTCTGCTTGTTGTAAATATTGTGGGATACGATCCCTAAGATGACACTGAGTGCTTCTTTTTTCATGAACATGGCCACTGGAAGAGAAACTGCGGCAAGTACCAGGCTTCTTTGAAGAAGAGTGGAAGTAAGAGTACTTCCCACTCAGGTATGCTTGTGGTAAATATTGTGGACATCCTTCTCGCTGATTCCTATGTTAACTCTTGGGTATTTGATACTGGATGGGTTGCTCATATTTGCAATTAGATGCAGGGGCTAATAAGGACTAGAGAAGTGCAGAAAGGCAAAGTGGATCTTCGCGTCGGAAATAAAGCAAGGGTTGCTGAATTGTTCGTCGGTGTCATGCAACTTCACCTTCCGTTAGGATTTATTATGGAGTTGAATAATTGTTATTACATTCTTAGTATGGGTCGAACCATTTTATCACCTTCATTTTTTATGAGGGATGGATAAACAATGGTTGTGTAATCTCTAAGAATGCTATGTTTATGGCTGATGCTCCCATTGTGAATGGGTTATTTATTTTAAATCTTGATGCATCTGTTTACAATGTTAGTGCTAAAAGGCTTCGGCCTAATGATTTGAGTCCTACCTATTTATGGCATTGTCGTTTGGGGCATATAAGTTAAAAGCGCATGAATAAGCTCCATGGTGATGGTCTTCTAACTTCATTTGATTTTGAATCATAGACATGTCAGACTTGTTTACTTGGAACCATGACCAAGTCGCCTTTTTGGGGTTTACCCAAGAGAGCGACAGACTTGTTGGAGCTCATACATACTGATGTATGTGGACCAATGAGCATGACGGCCAGAGGAGGATCTCACTACTTCATTACTTTCACTGATGATTTCAGTAGATATGGTTATGTCTACTTGATGAAGCATAAGTCTGAAACTTTTGAAAAGTTTAAGGAGTATTAGAGTGAGGTAGAGAATCAACGTGGCAAGACAGTAAAGGCCTTGCGATCTGATCGTGGAGGTGAATATTTGAGTCACGAATTTAGCAATCATCTTAAGAGTTGCGGAATTGTTCCACAACTCACGCCTCCCGGGACGCCTCAAAGGAACAGGGTCTCCGAACGACGCAATCGAACTTTGTTGGACATGGTTCGATAGATGATGAGCCAGTCGGATTTACCATTATCATTTTGGGGTTACGCTCTAGAAACGGCAGCTTTCACACTTAATAGGGTACCATCTAAATCCGTAGTTAAGACACCATATGAGATGTGGACTGGAAAGAATCCCAGTTTGTCTTTTCTAAAGATTTGGGGTTGTGATGCATTTGTCAAGCGACTTTAGTCGGACATGCTAACACCCAAATCAGATAAGTGTCTTTTCGTGGGATGTCTGAGGGAAACCTTAGGGTATTACTTCTACAACCGAGAAGAGGGCAAAGTGTTTGTCGCTCGTAGCGGTGTTTCCTATAGAAAGAGTTTCTCACAAAGGGAACGAGTGGAAGGTTGGTGCGACTTGAAGAAGTTCAAGATGAGCCAGTTGGGGATGCTTCTACGAGTGATGCTATTGTAGAAGAACAAGTTGAGGAACCCGTGGCAATAGAAGCACCACAACCACGAAGGTCAGCAAGGCTCTGCGAAGCGCGGGAATTATTATTGTTAGACAATGATGAGCCTGCGACCTATGCACAAGTGATGGTGGACCCAGACTCTGAGAAATGGCTGATCTCCATGAGATCCGAGATAGAGTCCATGGGAGACAATCAAGTTTTGAACTTGGTTGACCCGCCTGATGGTTTTAAAGCCATCGAGTGCAAATGGATCTATAAGAACAAGATTGATATGGATGGAAATGTTCACATCCATAAAGCTCGACTTGTTGCAAAAGGTTTTCGACAAGTTCAAGGAGTTGACTACAAGGAGACTTTCTCGCCCGTAGCGATGCTTAAATCTATACGGATCATTCTAGCCATTGTTGCACATTTCGACTATGAAATATGGCAGATGGATGTCAAGACGGCTTTCTTAGATGGAATCCTTACTAAGGACGTGTATATGATGCAGCCCGAAGGTTTTGTCGATCCAAACAATCCTGGAAAGGTATGCAAGCTTCTAAAGTCTATTTATGGGCTGAAGCAGGCATCTCGGAGTTGGATCATTGGATTTGATGAAGTTGTAAAGGAGTTTGGCTTCATAAAAAACGAACAAGAACCTTGTGTTTACAAGAAGGAAAGTGGGAGAGCACTTGTATTTCTAATCTTATATGTAGATGACATATTGCTGATTGGAAATGACATTCCTATGCTCGAGTCTGTTAAGACCTCATTGAAAAATAGTTTTTCGATGAAGGAGTTAGGAGAAGCGGCATATATTCTGGGCATCAAGATCTATAGAGATAGATCAAGGAGGCTAATTGGATTAAGCCAGAGTACATACATTAACAAAGTGTTGAAACGGTTTAGCATGTAAGAGGCTAAGAAGGGGTTCTTGCCCATGTCTCACGGCATTAAACTCAGCAAGACTCAGTGTCCTTCGACTACTGATGAGCGTGAGCGCATGAGCAGGGTTCCGTATGCTTCGGCTATTGGATCCATCATGTATGCAATGATATGTACTCGCCCAGATGTTTCCTATGATCTAAGTGTTACGAGCAGATACCAAGCTGATCCAGGCGAAGGTCACTAGACAGCGGTAAAGAATATCCTTAAGTACTTGAAAAGGACTAAGGATGTGTTCCTAGTTTATGGAGGTGTGGATGAACTCGGTGTAAAGGGTTACACATATGCGAGTTAACTTAACGACTCATATGACTCCAAATCGCAATCAGGTTATGTGTTTGTCATGAATGGTGGTGTTGTGAGCTAGAAAAGTTACAAGCAAGATACAGTGACCTCCTCTTCAAGAGAAGCTGAATATATTGCTGCCTCGAAGGCTGTAAAGGAAGTTGTTTGGATTAGGAATATCCTGATCGCTCTCGGTGTGGTTCAGGGCGCGTCCAATCCCTTGGATGTTTATTGTGACAACAATGGTGCTATTGCACAAGCCAAGGAACCTAGACAACACCAGAAGAACAAACATATTCACATGCGTTACCATCAGATTCGTGAGTTCGTTGAGGATGGTAGTGCCATGATATACAGAATACATGCAGACTCAAATGTTGCTGATCCCTTGACTAAGCCTCTCCCGCATCCCGCGCATGAAGCGCACACAAGAGAAATTGGTATTAGATACATTTTAAATTGACTCTAGTGCAAGTGGAGACTGAAGTAAATATGCCCTAGAGGCAATCATAGAGATGATTATATTTCATATGTATCCATGAGTTATTGTAATGTTCCTTGAATATCCATATCAGGCAACTTGTATTGATTGGAAATTATGTGAATTGTTTGTGAAACTCTTTACTTGTATGGTTATTTAATAGTTGTCCCTAGTCGGAGTTCATGTGAGGACACACGTGAATATTAGACTAGCACATCGATTGGTTGATGACTATGTTTCACAAGTCATAGACATGGAGATGTCAAACCAATGATGTGGACACATATTATGAACATGAGGTTGGACTGACCCAACTTGAGACTGACAATTAGACTTGCAGCTCTCTCTACACATCGTGTACGTTTTGTCCTTAGACCTGAGATTGTCGCATGTACTTGAGATGTGGATCGACCTACTTTGGGGCTATCAACCACTACTTCGTAAATGGGTAGTCATAAAGGTAGCTTGCGGGTTTGTCCTGAAGTATGCTGCAAGGCATGGTCAATCAAGATGGGATTTGCCCCTCTCTACTTGAGAGAGATATCTCTGGGCCCCTTGATTGATCAGATCCAGAAATGCATGGCTGATGGCGCCCAGCACTTGTCGTGGAATGCTTCATTGGAAACCCCAAGAGAAAGGTGTGAAGCAGCACAACAACAAGTTTCCCTCAGTAAGAAACCGAGGTTATCGAACCAGTAGGAGGAAGGAAACATCACACAGGTGTTGCAAGCAACACGGAGACCTGCACAACACAAACTCAAGACTTTGCCCCAACGAATCAGTGAGGTTGTCAAGCTCACCGGTTTGCTGTAACAAAGGATTAAACATATGGTGTGGAAGGTAATGGTTTGCAGCAGGTAAACAAGTAACAGTGGAAGATGTATCAATGGTAAAGATTGGATCGGGGTCCATAGTTCACTAGAGGTGCTCTCCTTAGATAAACAACATGGCATGAAGGTAAATAAATATAGCAGGGCAATTGATAGGAACTGAGAAAGGCATAACAATGCAATTACTAGTCAGAAAGATCCTATGAGATTCGTTTGGGCAATACAACAAGATACATAGACCGCCATCCAACTGCATATATGACTATAAGTCCACCTTCAGGTTATCATCCGACCCCCCTCCAGTATTAAGTTGCAAGCAACAGACAACTTCTTTAAGCAAAGTGTGTAAGGTAAACATTCCACATGTTCCATGAACAAGAGACCGTTGTTTTCTCCCTAGTAGCAATAGCACATCTACAACCGAAGAGATTATTGTCACTTCCCTTGTAAACGAGAGGCATGAACCCACTATCGAGCATAAATACCACCTCTTGGAGTCACTAGCAACTACTTGGCCAAGATAGCTACTAACAACAGAGAGCATGCAATATCACAAACAACACAGACATGATAGAATCATAAAGACAAAACCATTAATCAAACCAACATAATAATCTCAATATCCATCGGATCCCCGCAAACACAACATGCATGATTACAAATATATTAGATCTTGATCATGAACGGAGCTCACAAGATCTATACATGAAAGCACAAAGGAGGAGATACAACCATCTAGCTACTACATGGACCCATAGTCCAAGATGGAACTACTCACGCATCATACCGGAGAGAAGGCCTCTGGGATGATCTCCCCTCTGGCAGGGTGCCGGGAAGAAGTTCAGATCCCTCTGATCTAGGGACGATGGTGGCGGCGGCTACATACAGTTTCATGGATATTTGATCGGGTGCCTAGGGTTTCTTCATCGGGGGCTTCTTATTGGCGAATGGGGAGGCCGAGGTGGCGGCTAGGGGCGCCAAACCCTAGCCAGGCGCGGGGTGGGTCTGGCCGCCCTGGCTGGCTCCTCCGGCTCCCGTCTGGTCTTCTTGTTCCCCACGTAAAGTAATTTACTTTGACGTTTGTCCCGTCAATTCCGAGAATATTTCTTTACTAACTTTTCCGAAACCAAAAACAACAGAAAACAGGCATCTGGCACTATTCCAACTTGTTAATAGGTTAGTACCAGAAAACATGTAAAAAGCACCTCAAAGTGTAGACAAGTAAAGCAAAGTAGATACTAAACAAGCATGGAGCATCAAAAATTATAGATACGTTTCCGACGTATCAAGCATCCCTAAGCTTAACTCCTGCTCGTCCTCGAGTAGGTAAGTGATAAAAAGAATAATTTTTTAGGTGACATGCACCCTCACAATAAAGATCCAACCATTTGCAAGCATTTAAAGCTAGGATCAAAGAACTCTAAATATGTGCATAAAAGATGGAGTTCTAACAATAGGACATAGTAACCATGCATGCAACATGGCAAGTTACAAACAAATATCATGAATAACATGCATTGAAAAACATTTATTTGTTTCATATACAGAAAACATAGCATAGTGGCAATCAGCTTGTCCCTCATGGAGTAGCAATATAGATGCATAGGACACCTTCAAAGTTCACAAGGGTGACTAGAAACAAATAGCACAAGAACAAGTAATATCACAATATGCATCAATTAATAAGCTTTGGAACACTGCACACACAATGACAACTATGCTCTCTTAATGGTGCCTAAAGGTAGAAGGTGGAGACTCAAATAATGGTGGAAGAAAGGCCTTTTTGTAAAGGAAGCATGGATTACAAGTTTCAAAAAGAGCTTCCAAAAATTATGGTACTTATTAGCTTTCATCCCTCATTGCCCCTATCATAAGCATCTTGAAGTGGTTAAGGTTAAAGTGGCAAAGATGGAGTATATGCTTGACAAAGTATAAGTTGGCAATCTCAAGTCCCTTGACTATGAGGCTACACCTCATGGATACTCAACTTAGGGCCCAGGTAAGTTCTTGTCACTGTAAGTATTTGCATATCATTGGGAACCGCCAACGGGGTACCCCTTGCACATGGTACAGGAGCTTTCCCATAACCAAAATGACAAGGCAAGCAGACAATGAGCATCTCAGCAATCTTTTTATTTACCATATGCACAGCTTTTTATTGAGGATGCTTCATAGATAGCTCATTATGGTGATGCTGCAAGTTTCCACCATGATTAGGCATGGATTAGGCTAGAGGCTCAGGCGTTTCTCTAACACAAGATACAAACTCCATGGACTTACAAGTTCCCTCTTTATTTCACATCGGTGACATCCATAGACAAAAGAACATGATATGAACTGAGTACAAAGTACAAGTGCAATGTTGAAAACATTCCTCGTGACAGCACGGTTCTGCTAATTCCAACTTATAAGTGCAAGCATATACAACAAAGTTGTCACAATGGTTCAAGTTTATTAGGGGCAAAGAATATAAAGTGTGCCATCATGTTCGTGAGGGCTTTAATCACTAAGTTTTCACATAACAAAATAGTTTTTAATTGGAAGATAGTTGAAAACAAGAATATACTTGGAATGGTGTAACACACCACGCATAGGATTTTATAGTGGACACTTTGGAAAAACTTGGTTTCTTGGGAGTTGGAAGCATGAGTATAACTTACTCATACAAGTGGAGGCTAGCAAAAGACTGGGAGCAACCAACTAAGAGAGCATAATGGCCATAATCATGCAGTGCAACAAAGCATACTAATAAAAGCAAATAGTGGTACTACAAGTCAAGTAATAAATGATCATAGAGGCTAATGGTGACTTGTCATAGTCATAACATGGTGTGAGCATGTGCCAAGTCAACCCAAACAAAGCATCAAAGGAGAATACCACAATACTATGGTTTTGCATGCTAAAACAACGCATAATTTATTCAAGGCACACTAAGCAATCCCAATTGTTTGGAACAATACATGCTAAAGCACTAATCACTAAGCATAATGTCAAAACAACACCTATCATGTCATGTTAAAGTCTAAGTCACAGTCAATGCAAGCTCCTCTTGCACTTCAAGCAAGAACTTACTACTCCTTTCCAAACACCAAGCAAACTTATTTGCAAAACAACACAGCGAGAACAGGGGTCCAAACTACTCAAGAAAACTAAACAAACTAATCAAAGCAAACAAAAGCTAAGACTCTCCAAGAACAACACAACTGTGCATGAAACAATAAAAACAAAGTGTCTAGACAGACCTGAGTTTTTTATTGATGAAGAAGGGGATGCCTTGGGCATCCCCAAGTTTTGACGCTTGTACCTCTTGGATATTTCTTGGGGTGACACCATGGTGGCATCCCCAAGCTTGAGCTTTTGTCCATTCTTCATCTCATTACATCATTTTCTCTTTACACCTAATTTTTTTCCTTCACACAATCTTCATTAGCAACATTAGTGTATTCAAAAGATATTAGACCTCTGGCAAAGCTTTGAAACAGCAAGGCTTTCCACTAAAAACACAAGATACTGTAGTAACTCCTTCAAAAAGCTCAATTCATCTAAAGAGAACTCAAAAAGGAATCAATAAGAAGCAAATGCAAATAATGGCAGAAATCTGTCAAAACAGAGCAACAGGTAGAAACCGATTTTTTCGAACATCTTCTGTTGCTCAAATCAAAAAGTGTTGAACTAACTAAAGTTAGTTAAAATACTGGGGGATGTATTCATAAATTTTCATCTCAATACGATTTATAGAGACTCCTCACGATTTTTTTTGGTGGAGGACAGAAATCTGTTTCGGGACAACAACTTCCCAAATCTTACTTCCCTCTTATTAGAGGTCAATCTTGGCACGAAAAGCAAACAAAAAAGGATAAGGAGAGGTTATTACAGAAGTAATAACTTCAAAGATTCAAGGAAACTCTTGGGTTATCTCCCAACAAGTACTTTTCTTTAACGCCTTTAAGTTAGGCACAAGAAGCAAGAAGAATCAAGTATTTTCAAATGAAGAATTGCCCCTCTTGTTCCTTCCTTTCTTACCTTTCTTCTTCTGTTTAGAAAAAATGTGATTGCTTACCGGAGGATCAAAGTGCATAATGGCTTTTCCCACATCTATTACTGCTCCAAAGTGTTTCAGTAGGGATCTTCCAAGTGTAATATGTCCCTTGCCTACACATTCAATAACAAGATAATCAGTAGACACCATTTTCCCTGAGATTTTTGTAAACACACCTTCAGCTATTCCAATGGGCAATATAGTGGCATTGTTGGTAAGAGAGATTTCCTATCCTCCTTCAGTAAGCCCCCAAAGACTCAAGGAATCATAAATATCTTTAGGCATGAGGCAAAATTCAGACATGATATCACAGCGAGCATCAAAAAGTGTAGTGTTTATTGAGACTTCGATTGTGGTAAATCACTTTGAAGGCTCAGAATTTATGGGAACATAGTCATGGTAAGCCCTAAGCGTGTGATATCAACTATTCATAGCAGCAATACTAGTCTCAAGAGTGTTCAACCTGGCAAAAATATTTGTGAAAGAAGAATCAGACTTGCCAGGTGTACCATAAATCATGATTAATTTCTCTATGACATCACAAGCTTCATCCTGAGTACAAAGCAATAAATCTTTCTCAGCCACAACATCCATAGCATATCTATAACGAAGAGCAATACCGCAGTAGAAACTATCAATAACCAAGCTAAGGCTCACCTCAGGCTCAGTTTCCCTCTGGAAAGCAAAGATTCTAGACCAAGCTTCTTTAAATCTTTCTTCACTTTTTTGCTTAAAAGTGGAGATTTATACCATAGGGGAAACAAAGGTTGGTCCAAAACCAGACATGGTAGCAACTAGAGCAGGAACTAACTTTTTTTGTGTTTTTGAATAAGGAAAGCAAACCAAACTAGACTATTTTTTTGGGTTTTTTTTGGAAAGAGGCAAACAAAACCAAGTGAAAGAAACAAAGAAAACTAAAAACAAAGTAAAGAGAAAGAAAGTGGAGGACTCCCCTTGTGAATACGTCCTTAGCCTCCCTGGCAACGGCGCCAGAAAAGCCTTGATGATCCTCGACGTGGCACTTCGTTCAGTAAGAAACCGAGGTTATCGAACCAGCAGGAGGAAGGAAACGTCACATAGGTGTTGCAAGCAACGCGGAGACCTACACAACACAAACTCAAGACTTTTCCCCAACGAATCAGTGAGGTTGTCAAGCTCACCGGTTTGATGTAACAAAGGATTAAACGTATGGTGTGGAAGGTAATGGTTTGCAGCAAGTAAACAAGTAGCAGTGGAAGATGTATCAATGGTAAAGATTGGACCAGGGGCCATAGTTCACTAGAGGTGCTCTCCTTAGATAAACAACATGGCATGAAGGGTAAACAACTTACAGCAGGGCAATTTACAGGAACTGAGCAAGGCATAACAATGCAATTACTAGTCAGAAAGATCCTATGAGATTCGTTTGGGCAATATAACAAGATACATAGACCGCCATCCAACTGTATCTATGACTATAAGTCCACCTTCAGGTTATCATCCGAACCCCCTCCACTATTAATTTGCAAGCAACAGACAACTTCTTTAAGCAAAGTGTGTAAGGTAAACAGTCCACATGTTCCATGAACAAGAGACCGTTGTTTTCTCCCTAGTAGCAACAACACATATACAACCAAAGAGATTATTGTCACTTCCCTTGGAAACTAGAGGCATGAACCCACTATCGAGCATAAATACCCCCTCTTGGAGTAACTAGCAACTACTTGGCCAAGATAGCTACTAACAACGGAGAGCATGCAAGATCACAAACAACACAGACATGATAGAATCATAAAGACAAAACCATTAATCAAACCAACATAATAATCTCAATATCCATCGGATCCCCGCAAACACAACATGCATGATTACAAATAGATTAGATCTTGATCACGAACGGAGCTCACAAGATCTATACATGAAAGCACAAAGGAGGAGATACAACCATCTAGCTACTACATGAACCGATAGTCCAAGGTGGAACTACTCACGCATCATACTGGAGAGAAGGCCTCCAGGATGATCTCCCCTCCGGCAGGGTGCCGGGAAGAACTTCAGATCCCCCCGATCTAGGGACGATGGTGGCGGTGGCTATAGACGGTTTCGTGGAGATTTGATCGGTGCCTAGGGTTTCTGCATCAGGGGCTTCTTATAGGCGAAGGGGGAGGCCGAGGCAGTGGCCAGGGGCGCCAAACCCTAGCCAGGCGCGGGATGGGGCCCACCCGCGCCTGGGGTGGGTCTGGCCGCCCTGGCCGGCCCCTCCGGCTCCCCTCTAGTCTTCTTGTTCCCCACGGAAAGTAATTGACTTTGACGTTTGTCCCGTCCAATTCCGAGAATATTTCTTTACTAACTTTTCTGAAACCAAAAACAACAGAAAAAAGGCATCTAGCACTGTTGCAACTTGTTAACAGGTTAGTACCAGAAAACATGTAAAAAGCACCTCAAAGTGTAGACAAGTAAAGCAAAGTAGATACTAAACAAGCATGAAGCATCAAAAATTATAGATATGTTTCCGACGTATCAATGGCCGTGCTACATAAGGTTAAGAGTTAACCTAGTAAAGGGATTCCGAATCACAGTATCGAGAAAGGGAGGTCAGCTTGGAGCTAGAACAAATATCATGAGGCAAAGGGAAAGACATGTACTAAACCTTGTGATGGTTGATGACCCACAAGTGTAGGGGATCGCAACAGTCTTCGCGGGTAGTATTACCCAATTTATTGATTCGACACAAGGGGAGCCAAAGAATAGTTGCAATCCTTAACAACTGAGTTGTCAGTTCAGCTGCACCTGGAAATAGTTCTTGCTTACATAATTTTATCAGTAGCAACAGTTTGTAGTAGCAACAGCAAAGCAACAACAGTAGTGAAACAGCAACAGTGAAACATTAGCAATAGTAACGATAAAAGTAGGATTCGAGTGCGGTAGGCATAGGGATGGATGGATGGGCGTTGCATGTACGATTCTAAATATGTAACTTCAAGATCTAGAGCATTGCAGATAAATAATAACAAGCATCCAAGTACGAAACAATCCTAGGCATGTGCTCCAAATATAGTCATACATGCTCGCAATGAGAACTTGCACAACATCTTCTGTCCAGCCATCCCGTGGCAGCGGGGCCTCTAGGTAACTACTGGAAATTAAGGTGCTCCTTTTAATAGAGCACCGGAGCAAAGCATTAACACTCCATGAACACATGTGATCCTCACACCACAGCCATCCCCTCCGGTTGTCCCAATTATTTTCACTTTGGGGCCTTTGGATCCGGACAATGATATGTGTACACAACTTGCAGATAAGATCACAAACAATGCTATCATAATTATTCAATAATAAGTTTAGATATGAGATCATGGCACTCGGGCCCTAGTGACAAGCATTAAGCACAACAAGTTGCAACAAAGTCAAATAGCACTAATAGAGATACTAGGCACTATGCCCTAACAGATCTTATTCGATTACATGATAGAACTCATCCAATCCCTACCATCCCCAAGCCTACATCGGGGGATTACTCACTCATGGATGAGGAAAACATTGGTGGTTGATCGATATGCGTTGGTGATGATGATGGCGATGATCCTCTCCAAATTCCCCGTCCCGGTAGGGTGCTAGAACGGAGTTTCTGGATCTGAATCTCGGTTTCTGGTGGCGGCGGCGGAGCGGAACTCTTTCTGGAAAACTATCGAACCCCCTCTGTTTTTAGGTCGAAAGGCAACTTATAGGCGCAGAGGGAGGCCGAGGGGGTGCCTGGGGTGGCTGCACCCCCTCCAAGCACGGGGTCAGGTGGGCCTGCGCCTAGGGTGGGTGTGGGCCCCCTAGGCCTCCTTTCCGTCTCTACTTCTGGCTCCATGGATCTTCTGGTGAAATATAATTTTTGGCATATTTTCTGGGATTTTTCCTATAGTTGATTTTCTGCACAAAAACAAGACACCAAGGTAATTCTGTTGAAAACAACGTCAGTCCGTGTTAGTTGTATCCAAATCACACAAGTTTAGAGGAGAAATGATAGCAAAGTGTTCGAGAAAGTAGATACATTTTGGACGTATCAACTCCCCCCAAGCTTAGCTTATTGCTTGTCCTCAAGCAATTCAGTTGAAAACTGAGTGCGATAAAGGAACTTTCACGAACACTTTGCTTCATATGATGTATGTATTCTCAACATAGGAGTAGATGCTTAGACAATTCATAATAAGAAGTATGCAACTAATCTACTCAATAGTCATTGCAATCTATGAAGAGAAACCAACGCAGTAATAATAAGTAGCATGAAACATAAACATAAGCAACATTACAATTCTCATAGTAATGTATGATAGAGTGGTATCTCGCTTGCCTTTGTTTGAAGAACACAATATGAATGCCAAGGCACCTCTAAAGTTCAAGTGAAGACTATGGATAACGATATCAGAGATACAAGCATCAAAGTCATGACATAATTAACCAAGTTTTAGAACAAACACAAGAATGACAACTATGCTCTCAAGAAGGTGCTCATAGAATAAGTGGTGACTCAACAAAGTTGTGAAAATGGTTTTGTGAAGGTTTGAAAGGCTTCCTAATGCTGAAAGGAAGGTACTCATTAGCTTTGAGATCTCATTGCCCCTATCATAGGCATATTCATGTGGTTAAGGTGAAAGTGAGGTCCACTCTGAATCATATGCTTGACAGACCATAGGCTGAAAATCCCAAGTCCCTTGAGTACGAGGGCCGCTCCGCATGCTACTCAACTTTGGTCACATAAAAGTTCTTGTCATTGTAAATACATGCATATCATCGAGGACCGCCAACGGGGTACCCCTTGCATATGGTACAGGAGCTTTCCCATAACCAAAATGACAAGGCAAGCAGACAATGAGCATCTCAGCAATCTTTTTATTTACCAAATACATTGCTTTTTATTGAGGATGCTTCATAGATGCTCATTATGGTGATGCTGCAAGTTTCCACCATGATTAGGCATGGCTTAGGCTAGCGGCCCAGGCGTTTCTCTAACACAATGTATAAACTCCATGAACTCACAACCTCCCCTTTTATTTCACATAGTCGACATCCGTAAAACAAAAGAGCAAAGTATCAACTGGATACGATATCCAAAAGGTGTTGAAAGCGTTCCCCGTGACAGCACGGTTCTGCTGACTCCCAGCATATAATAAGCAAGCATATAACTTTCATGGACTAGTCACAATTGTTCAAGATTATTAAGCGCAAGGAATAAAGTGTGCCATCAAGTTCATGAGAGATTTACTAACTAACTTTCTCAAAACAGACAAACATTTTATTTTGAAAGAAAACACGGCATATATAAAATATGCACTGAAGTAGCAAATGATGCTAATAGGTAGGTATGGTGGACACATCTAGCAATATTGGTTTTGAGGAGTTGGAAGCACAGGTAGAGCACATACTCAGTGCAAGTGAAGGCTAGCAATAGAGAGGGAGCAACAAACGAGAGAGCAATAACTATCATAATCATGCTTCAACAAAACATGACTAATTATGGCATTTAAGTGATACAAGAACTCTGAGGCAAAATAAATCATCGAGGCTTACTGACTATTGATTAGTCATATGAATGCGTGAGCATGTGCCAAGTCGATTCACATGAACAATCAGAGGAGGATACCACAATTTCATACCGAAATATGAATAAAACAATGCAAGCAAACATTCATATGACATGCTACAAACTGTTAGCAATCTGGAGCTAATCATAGACAAGAAAGAACTACTAAGCATCCATAATGACATACACCTTACACAAACAGGCTAAGCATGCTCACAATGATGAGTATATGTATAAAAATGAAACAAATAGAGTTCGTTACCAACCTCTTACCACACCTTGAGTTGTCTTAATCTTCATTATTTCCCTTCACTTGTGTGACTTGAATAATTAACATGAAACCAAAATCCACTGAGGACGGCTGAACCCTGCAAAGAACTCACAAAACCAAAGAAGAACAACAAATATTTTTGGTGTTTTCGATTTTTTAGAACAAGCAAACAAAGAAAAACCAAACAAAAACAAAGTAAACCAAACGAAGCAAAATCTTTTTGGATTTTTCTTTTAAGGCAAACCAAAGCAAAGAAACAAAGAAACAAACCAAGAGAAACAATGAAAATATTTTTGGTATTTTTGTGTTTTTGAGAAAGAAGCAACAAGAACCAAAAAGAAAGCGAAACAATGGATATACAAAGAACCGACCGAACATGATATATATATGAGTGTAACGTCGGTATACCTCCCCCCAAGCTTAGGCTTTTGGCCTAAATGGGGCTCAATAGCACGGATAGTACCCCCATGCTGGTGGGTCATCATAGAAATGATCATAGTTAGGCGCCTGCGATGAAGAAGAAGAAGTGCCCCAATCAAATGAGGGCTGTTGGTATGAAGACTCTCCCAAGTTGGAGGGCTAAACCAAATTGTCTTCGACATCCTCTTCAACATTCTCCTCTTGCTGGGAGAGTTCCCCCACATATGTGTCAACCTCCTCCTCCGTAAGTGACCATCCTTGTCACTTTTCTTTGAGAAGTCGAAACCTTGGAAAATCTCAGCATATAAATCCATAAATGACTTGGGCCTCTCCTTGATCTTCACACAAGATCCCCACTGAGGTACTCTAATTGCTGCAGAGAAATCAGCAAAAGGTAGGTCGACAGGTATATTATATATTTTGTAATGGACCATGGGATTAGAATTAGACCAAGTGAATTGGAAGTCCTGCACAAAAGCCTTGGTTAGCTTAACATATTGGAATGGTTCACCTTCAACAAAGTGTTCCAACCCTGCATTTGTAACCATAGTTTGGAAATCTTGGAGGATCCCGGCAGCTCTCATAAATTCATGGCATGGATATATGGAAGGAAAAACTGCCTCCTCACGATGAACCTTCATTGGCTCATGCACCATCAAGTCATATTGATTTAGTGGATAAGCACTCATCTTCCTTGCTGAAATTTTTAGACAACCATCAAACCAAGTGATTTCTAAGTTGATAAATGATGAGCAACTACTATAGGAACTTGCTAGAGGACTAGACATGCATCAAAACAAAGTTTCTAAGCATAGAACAAGCATGCAAGCTCAAACAACCTGTCACCTATAGTAGAAAAATACTCAAGATACAATCTACCAATCACAAATCTAATTTGACAAGTGGAGGAGGCACATACCAAGGAGAAATCCCTCCAAAACTTAGCACTTGAGATGGGCTGAACAAGGAGATCGAAAATTGCGAGCAAGAACAGCAAGAACTTGAGCTTGAGAAAGTTTTCCGGTGATTTTCAGGAGAGAGAAAGAAGGTGGATTTGAGGAGGCAACCTGGAGGGGCACAGGTGGGCCAGACCTCCCCCAGGCGCCACCTCCTGGTAGGCCGCGCCTACCATGGGTGTGGTGGCCTGGGGTGGCCCCCTGGGTCACCTCTGGTGCCTTTCTGCCCCTTTTTCGAGGAAAAAAATATTTTGAATTTTCTGGGATTTTTCGGGAAACTTTATTTTTGGCCAATTTTTAGGGTATGAAAATTGATTTTCTCGCAGAAAAAGTTTTTTCAGAAGAAGCAAAAGCAAACCAAAAGCCAAACTACAGGAGCTCTAAGAAACTCAAACAAGCAAACTACTAGCAAAACTAAAGCTAAATCAAAGACTAGGAAGGAGAAAAGTAAAAGAAAGCAAGTATAACCACAATGGAAACATTGTTTTGTTCATTAAAATCCTTTTGTCAACAAGGTTGATCAAGTCTTGTTACCAAAACAATCTTATATGAAACAAAACTTTGCATTACACAAGGTGATTATGTTACCTCATACTTGATAGCAATGGTCCCAATCATAATAGTTTCAAAATTTTCTTGTGGAATGGGACAATATATTTCTCCAACCTTGATGTTCTCAATATTTTCGATGGAATTCAGGCAATAGCTTCTAACAACCTTCTTGGGAAAATAGACAGTGTGCTCTTTGTCATTAATATTAAATTTTACTTTTCCTTCATTGCAATTGATGACAACACCTGCAGTATTAAGAAAAGGTCTCAAAGAATAATAGACATATTATCATCTTCAGGCATTTCAAGCACAACAAAATCTGTTAAAACCATGCAATTATGAGCAACTTGAACAGGAACATCCTCACATATACCAACAGGAATAATAGTTGACTTATCAGCCATTTGCAAAGATATATCAGTTGGTATCAGCTTTCTAGTTGGAGTCTCTTATAGAGAGAAAAAGGCATAACACTAACTCCAGCTCCCAAATCACATAAAGCTATTCTAACATAATTGTTCTTAATAGAGCAGGGAATAGTTGGTATACCTGGATCACCAAGTTTTTTTGGAACCTTACCATTGAAGGAATAATTAGCAAGTAGAGTAGAAATCTCCTCATTAGGAATCTTCCTTTTATTAGAGACAATATCCTTCATATACTTTGAATAAGGAGGCAACTTAATAGCATCAGTCAAAGGAATTTGCAAAAATAAAGGCTTCATCCACTCACAAAACTTGTTGTAGTGTTCTTCCTCCTTTGACTTGTGTTTCTTACCTGGAAAAGGCATAGGTTTCTGCACCCAAGGTTCTCTCTCTTTACCATGTTTATTAGCAATAAAATCTTCCTTAGTGTACCTAGTGTTCTTAGTGTGCTTCTCAGGTTCTTCCTCAACTTCCTCCTTATCAGGAGCATCATTATTATTACCACTTTCAGTTTTAGCATCAGAGACAGATATACTATTAGGATCTACGACAGGTTCAAGTGGTTCCTCTACTACCTTATGTTTCTTCTTCTTCCTCTTACGAGGACTACAACTATCTTCACCTTGTTGGGAATCCTCCTCTATTCTTTTAGGGTGTCCTTCAGGATATAAAGGATCTTGAGTAGCTATACCACTCCTAGTTCTAATTCCATAAGCATGTTTATCTCCTGAAGCATTAACTAGCATATCCTTTTGTACCTTAACAAGTTGATCAAGTTGAGTTTGAACCGTTTGAAAGTGTTTACAAAGCATTTTAATATCATTATAAGTTCTTTCCACAATATATTTCAACTCAAGGATAGATCTAGAGTTTTCCAATAAATGATTCTGAACTTGTTTATTAAAATTACCTTGTTTAACAATAAATGTGTCAAGTTCCTCTAAGCATTGATCAGGAGGCTTACCATAAGGAATATCACCTTCATTAAATTGGAGAGAGTGTACCTCAATAGTAGATGAGTGGGGGATTGGCTTACATAATTCTTCTATAGGAGGTAGATTCTTCACATCTTCAACTCTAATACCTTTCTCCTTTAGACACTTCTTAGCTTCCTTCATCACTTCATCACTTAATGCAATAACTCTCCTCTTCTTTGTTGTTGGTGCTGGAATTGGTTCAGGAACAACTGGTTCAGGAGTAATAGGATTAGGTGTATTTAGCTCAGTTGAACTCCAATCATCATAATTCTTGCTTATTTTAGCCATTAATTCTTCAGCATCTGTAGGAGTCCTTTTCTTGAAAACACAATCAGCAAAGCTATCTAGGTAGGTCCTAGAATCATCAGTTAGTCCATTATAATAAATATCAAGAAGCTCATTCTTAGGCAATGGACATCCAGGATGTGCATGAATCAAGGCACAGAACCTTGTCCATGACTCAGGCAATTTCTCTTCTTCCCCCTATTTAAAATAAAAAAGTCTCTGCAAAGCAGCATGTCTAGCACTGGGAGGAAGATATTTTTGGAAGAAAGAAGCAATCAAGAAATCAGGGCTATCAATAGAACTAGGAGGTAATCTATTAAACCAAGCCCTAGCTTCTCCTTTTAGTGAAAAAGGGAAGATCTTAGTAACAAAGTACTTGCGAATCTTAAAATCATCAGAGAACAAAGCACTCATAGTATATAGCTCATTCATATGAGCCACAACACTCTCATTTTCAGTCGCACAAAAAGGTTCTTTCTCAACAATATCTAAATAAGATAAATCAAGAGAGAAATCATAGTCTTCATCTTTAATATCTATGGGAGAGGTGACAAACTTAGGATCAGAGGACAACTTAGGCATGATAGTACGTCTAGCAAGGAGACTCTTCATAGCACTAGTACCATGTGTGTTTCAGCACTCTTCAACAAATTCATCAGTGAACTCAATGTAACCATCATTAATATCATAACTCTCACTAGCCTTAGGTGAGCTAATAGGTGTAACAGTGGCTTCACTAGGAGTTTCGGTATTTCCTAGAGTAGCCATAGTAGCATCTAGAAAAGTACCTAATGAACCACTCGCATCAAGCACAGTAGAAGTAACATCATGAACATCAAAAGCAGTTTCAGACTCAGCAATAGTAGCAGTGTGTGTAGCATGAGTATGTGGTGGTGGTGTAACAAGCTTACTTATAACAAACGGTGAATCAAGAGCAGTAGAGGTGTTTAGGACTGTACCTCTTCTTGTAGTGGATGGTAAAATAGGGAACTTTCCATCACGAGACTTTCCCATGATGAAAGGAGTAGCAGTGAACAATAGTAGATCCAAGTGAACTTACAAATAAAGCTATGCTCCGCGGCAATGGTGCTAGAAAATAGTCTTGATGACCCACAAGTGTAGGGGATCGCAACAGTCTTCGCGGGTAGTATTACCCAATTTATTTATTCGACACAAGGGGAGCCAAAGAATACTTGCAAGACTTAACAACTAAGTTGTCAGTTCAGCTGCACCTAGAAATAGTTCTTGCTCACAGAAGTTTATCAGTAGCAACAGTTTGTAGTAGCAACAGCAAAGCAACAACAGAAGTGAAACAACAATAGTGAAACAGTAGCAATAGTAACGGTAACGGTAACAGTAGGATTTGAGTGCGGTAGGAATAGGGATGGATGGACGGGTGTTGCATGGACGAGTATAAACATGTAACTTCAAGATCTAGGGCATTGCAGATAAATAATAACAAGCATCCAAGTACTAAATAATCCTAGGCATGTGCTCCAAATATAGTCATACGTGCTCGCAATGAGAACTTGCACAACATCTTCTGTACAGCCAACCCGTGGGAGCGGGGCCTATAGGGAACTACTAGAAATTAAGGTGCTCCTTTTAATAGATCATCGGAGCAAAGTATTAACACTCCGTGAACACATGTGATCCTCACACCACAACCATCCCCTCCGGTTGTCCCAATTATTGTCACTTTGGGGCCTTTGGATCCAGACAATGATATGTGTACACAACTTGCAGATAAGATCACAAACAATACTATCATAATGATTCAATAATAAGTTCAGATATGAGATCATGGCACTCGGGCCCTAGTGACAAGAATTAAGCACAACAAGTTACAACAAAGTCAAATAGCACTAATAGAGATACTAGGCACTATGTCCTAATAGATCTTATTTGATTACATGATAGAACTCATCCAATCCCTACCATCCCCAAGCCTACAGCGGAGGATTACTTACTCATGGATGAGGGAAACATCGGTGGTTGATGGAGATGCGTTGGTGATGACGATGGCGATGATCCTCTCCAAATTCCCCGTCCCGACAGGATGCCAGAACGGAGTTTCTGGATCCGAATCTTGGTTTCTGGTGGCGGCGGAGCGGAACTCTTTCTGGAAAACTATCGACCCTCCCTCGGTTTTTAGGTCGAAAGGCAACTTATAGGCGCAGAGGGAGGCCGAGGGGGTGCCTGGGGTGGCTGCAACCCCTCCAGGCGCGGGGTCAGGTGGGCCCGCTCCTGGGATGGGTGTGGGCCCCCCAGGCCTCCTCTTCGTCTCTCCTTTTGGCTCCGTGGATCTTCTGGCGAAATATATTTTTTGGCATATTTTCCGGGATTTTTCCTGATAGTTGATTTTCTGCACAAAAACAAGACACCAAGGTAATTCTGGTGAAAACAACGCCAGTCCGTGTTAGTTGTATCCAAATCACACAAGTTTAGAGGAGAAATGATAGCAAAGTGTTCAAGAAAGTAGATACGTTTTGGACATATCAATGGTTCGTCTGATATAATCTTTGTATGCGTTTAGGAGTTGGCACGTCTTGCTATAGGCCGCTACCAACTATTGACAGAATAAGTGTATTCGTGTCATGTCTATACATATATGAACCTATAGGATCACACATTTAAGGGGTTGGAAGCCTAATGAGGATTAGATCCGAATTAGACCAGACTTAGGCTACTAATGGGCTGCTAATGTAGAAGCCCACTAGGGACGCCTATATAAGAGAGGGTGGGGCGAGCTAACCAGGGTTAGACGATTCCACCCAGCCGCCACTCCTCACGCATGTGTTGCACGCGCGGACCTAGTAGTTCGGCGTCTGACGCTTCCACCCCGCACATGTTGATACCTCGAAGGTTATGCATCTGTGGCACTTGGACGAGCCGTGCAAGGGGAGCTTCTCGTGGGACAAGGACGAGGAGGAGACGTAGAACATCTACACTGCCTCGACGCGCTTCATCAAGTTCTGCAACCGCGCGTCTAGTGGTAATCCTGTGATCTATGACAACAGTATTCCTGGTTTACGTGGTAGAATTTTTTTTTTGCGCTAGTGTAGCCTACCCGTATCCCTTCAGATGGAATGATTCGAAAGTGTGTTCCTAACCATGAAATGAATGCAATTTTCTAAGCTTGTCATGATAGCCTGTATGGAGGACATCATGCAGGCAAGCGAACTGCAACAAAGGTACTTCAATCCGGATTCTATTGGCCCACCTTGTTCAAGGATGCACACAGGTATGTAGAACATTGTGATACTTTCCAGAAAAGAGGTAATATAGGCAAAAGACAAGAGATGGAAATAAATTATAGTCTTATAATTGAACCATTTGATGTGTGGGGAATGGACTACATGGGACCCTTTATAGAATCATATGGCTACAAGCATATTCTTGTTGTTGTCGATTATGTTACTAAATGGGTTGAAGCTATTCCAACAAACCATGCAGATGCAACTACTTCAGTGAAGACATCAAGGACGTCATAATCCCCAGGTTTGGAGTTCCTAGATTTTTAATTACTGACGGTGGTTCTCATTTTATGAAAGGAACTTTCAGGAAGATCCTCTACAAATATGGAGTAACTCACCGCGTTGCTTCAATTAAGATTTAGTTGTGTTGAATAAGGAACACTTAAGGTCTCGTGAAGAATAAGAAGTTTGATGATGCTAAAATCTCATTCAATGGATGTTAATGTTGGTCGAAAATTAAAGTTGCTATTTTTCTATCAAAATTTGGTATTTCATTAAGTTTCAGTTTAATAAAGAATTATCGGAGAAACATGTAATTTTTGGTGATTTCAGAAGGTTTAACGACCAACTATACGGCGGAAATAAAAATTACGGCTGCATAGTTGCGGTCGTATAGTTATCGACCCCATCTCTGAAAATTTATTCCGGGATACAGAAAGTTTAATGACCAACTATACGGCGGGAATAAAAATTCCGGCCATATTGTTGCGGTCGTATAGTTATCGACCCCATCTCTGAAAATTTATTTCTGGGTACAGAAAGTTTAACGACCAACTATACAGTGGGAAGAAAATTCCTGGACGTATAGTTCCAGCCGTATAGTTGGCACCACCATAGAGGGAAACCTAAAGATGGCCCACATCTATATGGCGGGACCTGTACGGGCCTCGCCCGTATAGTTTCTCGTTAAGCTTGGCGGCTAGGGTTTTTGATCTTCCCTTTTAAAGACGATTGCATCTAACCTTTTTCATTAAGTTTTCACAGAGCTACAACCTCTAGCCTCGAAAAATCCTCGCCATCCCTATACAAGCCCATTATAACAATATCCATGCAGCAAAGCCATGCAACCCTTCCATGTCAACAAGATTTGGAGGAATAAAGAAGATAAGCCCGTGAAAAATATCGAGGAAGCAGGACCTAAAGAAGCATCATCGTCATCTATCTCAGAGATCAAGCATCTCCCAAATTGGGAGGACATGTTCCCGCAAATGATGGAGATGATGAGGAAAGCGGATCAGAAAAGGATCAAGGATGTGTATCTCCCTAATCCATATCGTCACAACATAGGATCTTATTATAAACCTCCTCTCGGTCCATCACCTCTTAAGCCTAAGCAGGTGCGATAAGATGAGATTCATTATAAGATCTATCAGTTGGAAAAATCTTCGAAAGCATGTGTTGAAACTATTGGAGAAGGGATTGACTCCTACTGGATGATGAGCAAAGACCTTGAGAAAAAGGTCAATGACATCGATGGTAGAGTTGGTTTCTTTATTAAAACTGTTTTTGAGTTGACAGGCGAGAAGAAATTCCTCCAGAAGAAAATTTTGAAGCTTCAGTACGACATGGCTGAGCTCAGCATCCGCCTTACAAGCATATTTAAAGTTTGCAACATAGGGGAAGAAGGAAATACTCTTCTTACCCATGAGGAGGAATAGGTACCAACAAGGAGTTATTTGATCCCCCTAGCTTGATTCCAAGCTTGGGGAGATCTTTAAGACCTTGTAATATGTCTTATAAGCTTTATATTACTATTTTTGTCTTGCATTAGTTCAAGTTTAGAAATAAAGTTTGCATCATTTATATTCGCTTAAGGAATAGTCGATCCCATTTATGAAATTCTGAGTTTATTATTATATATGGAGCATTATTGAGTTTGTGTTTGTCTTATTGGATATATGAATGGCTTGAGTATAATTTTACTTGCACTTGATGATAGCAATACGAGTCTTCCACACCATTGGTATTAATGGAACATATAAAGATAATTTAGTCAACATGTTGTAATTTGATGGTTTGATTTACAAAAGGAAAAATGATCTAATCAGTCAAGTTGAGAAAGACACCTTGAACATAGGAAAATTAAAAGTGCTATCAAATTAGAGTGAGAACAAGTCGAGGTAGAGTCTTCAAGCCATAAATATGCTTTGTATACAATTGGAATTTGGTAATTGAGATTGTTAAACTTTGAATTCCTACATGAAGTGGAATATATGGCTAGCTCCTTTGCACAACACTTAAACAAAAGTCTGAGCATATATATATAAACAAAGAAAAGAAAAGAAAGAGGAAAAAGAGCAAATGTGCAAAGAGCAAATAGGCATACACCATTATATTGTAGTAAAACAAAGAAATTTTTGAGATTTTGAATCCCAAGTGAATATGTTAATCCTAGAAACGCTTGGGACTTACCTCACTAACTCATTCGGTCGAACCGAAACATTTTACATCATATCAAGATTTATCTTTTGTGAACTGTTGAGCACTAAGGTGTGGAAGCCTTCTAATATTATTCAGATGGTTCAAGTAAGGTACTATTCATGAACTTATTCCTATGTATCTCATAGGGTAAATACATGCTGCAACTTCCTCGTTTATTTTATCGACCCAGCTTCATGAATATGAGGATCACTTTCATTAAGTCAGCCTTGCTCGGGACGAGCAAGAGTCTAAGCTTGAGGAAGTTGATGAGTGCATATTTGCATCATGTTTTATATTACTATTTTGCAATGTAGTTGTAGGATCTTGGTATTTTATAGTGTTTGCGCGCATCTTTTATGTTTATTTTCACCAGGATCAGGACAGATGATGGATACAATGGACACAATGCTTGGACCAGCTGTACTGGAGCGAAACAGAGTCAAAAAGTACATAAATATCTTATTTGGGAAATATTAATAACACCAGAAGAAAACCCGAAGTGATTGGAGGATACAGAAGGTTTAACGGCCAACTATACGGCGGGAGTATTGTCTTCGGTCGTATAGTTCCCGCTATATAGTTGGATCTGCCTCCGCCTCCTCAAATAGTTTCACCCCGTGCAACTGGACCAGGGAGATGACATATAGAACACCTAGAAATCTCCGAAGACCTCACCTCTGAAAGGGATCCGGAGGGGAAACTTTCCCTAGGGAGCCATCTTCGCCCTACACAGATCTGGGAGGCCAAGGCATCGATATCCATCTTCATCAACCGCTGCACCACCATCATCTCCATCCATCCCATCAAGATCTTGTTGTAATTCTAGCACTAGTTGTGGATTTATACAAAAACTATTCATCTATAATTATTTCCATTACCATTGCCATGATGCTGCTTGCCTCCATGTCTGAGTAGATCATTAGTTCTTGGGGAGATGGAGAAACCCTAGCATATGATTGAGATGAGATAGGGATTATTATGTTATACATCATTATGTGTATGTGTTAATTGTATTCATCTTGATGTTGGGAGTTGTGCACCTCCTAAATATTTGCCTCTTACGGGGACTTGATGAAGGAGATTACTTGTTGGTAGATGGAAGGATGATAGCACTTATTGTGACTATAAAGTAGTTGTCATTCTTTACATACTAACTTGGGGAATCAAGGAGAACTCATCAAGCCATGTCCATGCCACGAGAGAAATCCCTTAATAGCTGTAGAGGGAGTGTCCCAACCTTTAATCAACATAAGGTGGTGTCCCCTGTGTTTACAATGCTAGTCCCTGGATCAATAGCTAGCATCCACAGTTTAGATGTAATATCAAGAAACAGAGGTCATAATATAACTTTATAACCAGGAATAACATAATTTTATTACATCATACATAGCTCATTTGGCTATTACATTACATTGCAGCAGAAATCTATAAGCATGGAGTCCTTCATCTTCAAAGTGCCACAGGCAGATGTTGGTTGTAGACTTTGTAATCCTAATCAATCAATCTTCACTAAAATCAATCAAACCTGCAACATTACAAGTTACAGCTGAAGGGAATATGCCCGAGAGGCAATAATAAAGTGGTTATTATCGTATTCCTTGTTTATGATAAATGTTTATTTTGCATGCTATAATTGTATTAATACGGAAACGTTAATACATGTGTGTTTAATAAACAAACAGAAAGTTCCTAGTTATGCCTCTCTCATAAACTAGCTCGTTGATTAACAAGATGATCAAGGTTTCCTGATCATGGACATTGGATGTTGTTAATAACGGGGTCACAACATTAGTGTAATGGTGTGATGAACATTCATCTGAAGTATAGCATTACGATCAAAGTCATTGAGTTTATATTGCTATAACAACTTACGAAGTGATCCTAATCCTTAGACCATGAGATCATGTCAATCACTAACACCGGAAGAGTTTCTTGATAACATCAAACGTCACACCGTAACAGGGTGATTATAAAGATGGATTCAGAACTAATAAAGTGTTATGTTGAGGCTCATGGATCGAGAGTGGAATTTGTTCATCCCGATGACGGATAGATATACTCTGGGCCCTCTCGGTGATATCACATTGATTAGCTTGCAAGCAAGTGATTTGATCACTAGAATGTTATATCACGGGTACGAGAAAAGAGTGCATGTCAGTAACGAGATCAAACTAGGTATGGAGATACCGATGATCGAATCTCGGACATGTAATATATCGCGAAACAAAGGGATTAAGATACTAGCGTAAAAGGTTCCGACGATCACAAGAAAGTCATCGTTGAATGTGTGGGAGTCAGTATGGGTCTCCAGATCCCGCTTCTGATTATTGATCCGAGAGGGGTCTCGATCATGTCCGCATTATTCGCGAACTGTAGGGTGACACACTTAAGAGACACCGACATCCATTTGGAGCAAAAGTTTCATGCCGAAAAGAATAACAAGCGCAGGAATTTATTTCACTAGATACCGGTTTTCGGGTGAAATTGCAGAAAGTGTTTCTGCATGTGAAATGAAATACTAGCAAGGGGTTATATGTGAATGTTTGTCATTAAAGTAATTGACAAAATTCTGAATAAATAAAAGGAGTTTTTTTAATGAGAGTTTGCATTAAATTTGGTGGAAATTTAATGGGAATTTGAGTGGAGGGAATTGAAAGGCTTTTGTGTGAGTGGAGTGTCCACCCACATGAATGAAAGGAGGGGAGGGGCATCCCCATGGCTGGGCGCATGGCCCCTTGGGTGCCCCCCTCTCCCTATAAAAGGAGCCCCCCTCCCTCTCTCTCACTCACACCTCCTCGTGAAGGATCTCTCTCCCCCTCTAGAATTTATCCCCCATGGTCTCGGACTAGCGAGATACATGTTCCCGGTGGCTATTCGGCAAGAAAGAGTTACGCTTCCGCTGCATCGCTGGAGCGAGGAGGCGGAGGTTGCTCGGTGCTTCGAACGTGTGTGCGAGCACGGATGCGCTGCTGTTTTGCGGCGCTAGGACTTCCTCTCGATCTTGAGATCGACAAGAGATCGTCTACATCAACCACGAGTTTGGACTCGTTAAGCTTTGTCGGTCTTCAAGGGTATGTTCTCTATGGATATACATCCGCCCGTTGTTTGTATCTAGTAGATAGATCTTGGTACATAGTTGTTCCCATCGTAGGAAATTTTTTGTTTTCTATGCTGCGAACCCTACAGTGGTATCAGAGCCGGATCTATGCGTAGATGCTTTGCACGGGTAGTACACATATGAGTATGTGGGCGATGATGATCATTTTATTGCTTCTTAGTTGTACTTTGGATATTGGTGGCATAGTGGGATGAAGCGGCCCGGACAAACTTTACATGTCCTCGCACATGAGACCTGTTCCACGCTTGACATGCAACTAGTTTTGCATAAGTGGCTAGCGGGTGTCTGTCTCTCCTACTATAGTCAATATCTAATTTGCAACGAGTTGTCAACAATTTGGTTATCCTCGTTGTGGTTCATGCTCGTAGGTAAGAACGGTTCTATCTTCGAAAGCCCTAAGCCACGTAAAAATTGCAATGGATAAATTAGAGGCGTCTAGTTTAGATTGTTGCTGGGCTAGTGTTATGATATGGTGATGTTGTAAGTAGAAGTATGTGATGATACTCTTACAACATACATAACGTGTAAACTCCATAGACCTTGGATTTACACATAAAGGTATGATAGTGATCATACCACGGTGCACATGATAGAGATCATATGCGAGAACCATATCATTCCACTAATAAACATGTGATGTTTGATAGCATCTTATATTGCTTGTTTGGCGTTTTATTAGCATAATAATATGATCCATCATTTAGATATCAAGATAAAAATGTGTTCTTCCTTAAGTATGCACCGACAATGTTTCGTCGCTTCAAGACATCACGTGATGATCGGGTGTACTTGAATCCACGAGCATATCTCGGGTGTAAGACAGTTACACACGCGAATACTAAGGTTCTTACTTGGCGAGCCTAGCATGTACAGACATGGCCTCGGAACACGGACCGAAAGGTTAAGCATGAGTCATATGTTTTGATATGATGACCATATGGATGCTCGCCTTTGAAGCTACGCCGACTCACGTGATGATCGGACTTGGTGTGGTGGATTTGGTTCATGTAATCACCAAAAAGACACGAGGGATGTCGTTTTTGAGTGGGAGTTCATTTCTAATTTGGATTAGTAGAACTCAATTTATCATAAATTAAATCAAAGTGAATTTGCATAATTTGTTGTAGTCATTGGCATTCGTTCACCACCTTATGCATAGTTGTAATTGAGATAATAGAACTATAGAATTCTGGATATTTACTTTACGAACTGGTATCGTATTGTGTTGAGTGTCAATCAAAGTTTAAAGTCCTATTGCAAACTTTCAGCAAACTCTATTTACTCCGTGAAATTTAATAATTGGTATTAAATCGAGAGTAAAATTTCCAGTGTTAGTATCTTAAGTATCATGTTTGCCTCCATGATTCTTGATTGTTTTAATATCAAGTTTATCTAGGAGCTGAAAGAATTGTTTCAGAAACCATCATGTGTGGCAGATATAACGATATCTGAAACAATGTTTTGGTTGCAATATGATAGAGTATAATATATGTTCTCATATTGGATGAGAATTTGCGAAGGTTGGAGATGCTAGACATCCTAATCATCCAAAAGGGTTTTCGAAAGTAATGTTATACTCACGATTCTCCTTTATAAGCTAAATTGGCTTGATCATGAAAGTCGTCATGATAAGGATGAATAGAAGATGTATGTAAAGTGTTTAGTACACTAAAAGATTACCAAAGAGTGGATTTTGAAAGAATACCGATCATTTTGATGATGGTGATCTACTTCAAAGTGCAAGTCCAAAGGTATTATTATTTGAATATACACGCTTTGGACTATGTGTCATGTATATGGCGCCACTTTTGATGTTGATAGATTCTTTTAAAAGAAAAAGGAAATGCTGAAAGAGAATCTATAAAATATATTTGGCAGAAAAAAAAAGATTGGAAATATCCAATTTAGGTATATGGATGATATACATGTTATGGTTGTATTCTTTGCTTGTTAAACAATGTGGTTCTTGGGTATTGGATACCGAATTGGTTGGTATGAAATTTCATACGGAATGATGCAATTCATGAACCACAATGGCCTAAGTAACTAGCAAGAGAATATGTGATGATGTTCATCGAAAACAAACAAACCGTTGTTTGTATTTCTCGTTGACATCAAAGCTTGACTACAAGATTTGTTTTAATAATTGTTATTTGAATCAGGTATTATAAGAACAAAGGTTGTTCAAATAATTACCGTATTCCATATAAGATGGATGATTTACAAATCTAGTTGGAGAAATCACATCCATAAAACCTAATGCTAAAATGTCGCAAGACAAATGATTGAAAGATCACTTACGAAGTGACATCGCCGTTTAAATTATATTGGAAAGAAAACATGAAGAATCTCCATTTTCATGGATTTTTGGAGTCTTTGATTTGATCAAGTGACGCTTGTGAGACTTTCCTCGGGATAATTAAAACTTCGTTCAAAGGCCAAAGAAGAATGAACGACTAAAATATTGGAATTTATACATATCGATGTATGTAGTCCATTATGTGTAGTCGTAAGCGATGGGTTTCAACTTCATATACTTTCTCCGGAAATTGAGTGAATAATTCACTTAATGAGAAAGAAGTGTGAAATATTTGAAAATGTTCAAAGACTTTCAAGATGAAGTGAAAATCATTGTGACAAGAAAAATAAATGAATTATGATTTGATCATAAAGGGATTTATTTGAGTTACAAGTGTAACAAGAAAAATAAATGAATTATGATTTTATCATAAAAGGGATTTATTTGAGTTACAATTTTAGCAAAACACCTAGATTTACATCTCCTGAAACACCATAGGAATATGGAATGTTTTGAGATTTGTAAGGAAACCTTGTTTGACATGGTTCGATCAAAGGTGTTATTTATAAAACTGCCATTATGTTTTAAAAGATTAAAGCTTTATAGACTACCGCTTTTACACTGAAAAGAGCTCCATCTTGATCCGGTGAAATGACACCATGGAAGTTATGGTTTGGGGTAAAACCCAAGTTCTCATTTCTTAAATTTTGGTATGCTAAACATAAGTAAGATGTTTACAACCGAAGTCGGATGAGCATGTCTTTGTAGGTTATTTCGAATAACAATTGGTTATTCCTCCATAACACCAAGGACAAAAGGGTTTGTCGCTTGAAACGTGAAGTTTCTTGAAAAAGGAATTTTTTCGTAAAAGTTAAGTGGGAGGACAATAGAACTTTGATAAGGTTAACGAACCTTAAATATGCTGAGTTGCGCAGCGCTGGAAAATGTTCCGGAGGCAGCCAGAATGCTCATGGATTACGTGCCTCAAATTTTGCGGTCACGGAGATCTAAGTTCCTATTGAACCAAGTCGGTCGAATAAACAATCAAATACTAAGATTTGAGAGTAAATCATTATTGTTTGACAATGATGAACCGACTATATGCAAAGAAGCGATGATGGGCCCTGACTCCGTCAAATGGCTTGAAGCCATAAAATCCGTGATAGTTCCATACACGAGAAATCAAGTTTTGAACTTGGAAGACCCTCCGGAAAGGTGTAAAAACCTATCGGTCGTATTTGGATCTATAAAGAAACAGACATGGATGTTTCACATCTATGAAATAGTCCACATGTCGTAAAATATTTTACGACAATGTTCAAGGAGTTGACTATGACAAGATTTGATCTTTCATAGCGATATTTAGTCTGGACGGATTAAAGTAGCAACCACTACATATAATTTGGTATATGGTAGATGAATAAACAAAACAAAGTTCTTCTAATAGAATGGTTACCTAGGACGTGTACATGACACAATCCAAAGGGTTTTGTTAATTCAAAGGATGCTAAAAAGGGCATGCAAACTTCAATGGTTGAAGTAAGCATCGCGGAGTTGGAATCTTCACCGTGATGAACAAGAGTTTTCATCAGGAGACGATGAAGATGCTTGCATTTGCAAGAAATTAAGTGGGAGCGCTAAGACATATTTCTAATACATTATGTGGAGGACATCTTGTTGATTAGAAATGATGTATATTTTATTGACAAAGGTTAAGAATTTCATTTTGATGAAATACTTAGGCAAAACCCGAATATTTAGCGTGAATGTCTATAGTGGATAGACTGTAACGCCAATATGGTTGTGCCAAACGTACATATATGAAATATTGAAGGAGTTCAATATAGAATCAACAAGAAACGGTTCTTGTCGCATGGAAAGGAATTGAATCAAGATTCAAGTGTATCGACACTTGATAAGTGAAACAAGATTCAAGTGCTTTGACACTTGATGAGTAAAATCACAAGAATGTCTTGATCAATCATATCATGATATGTACACATCCAGATATGTCCTATGCTCTAAGTGTTATGAGCATATACTAGAATGAATCATAAAATGATCATTGGACGATAGTGAGGATATTCTTATGATCTTTTGGAAGAACTAAGAATATATTTGTGTAGAGGTGACAAACAATTACAAATAGTTCATTATAAGACGTTACATTGATACTAGTTTTGTCACAATATACAAATTAAGTTTATCTCAATTTAAACTATGGATGGCACAATGTAATGGAAAGGAGATTCCATGATGGATTTGGATGAAATCCATAGTTGAGACATTGTGACGAATACTACAACAAAAAGGCTAAGTATATGACTGCTATAGTAGCAGCAAAGGAGGGAATTTGTGTCAAGAAGTTTGTTATCAAACTAAGATGTGGTTCGCAACGGGCTAACACTAAAGATATATTGTATGACAATAGTATCGACATGATTTAACCCCAATGAACTAAAGGTCTCACCGAAAGACCAAATTTATACAATGCCATCTCATTGGAGAATGAGTGATGCGTGAAGACGCAAAGACATGCAAATACACATGGACCTGAAGCGTCAGATCCATAGATTATGTTAACCACTTGCAATTGCGTATATGGAACACCAGAAAGCCATAGGTGTTCAATACGCAGAGTTTTCAAACTAGATTATTGTCTCTAGTGCAAGTGGGAGACTGAAGGGAATATGCCCGAGAGGCAATAATAAAGTGGTTATTATCGTATTCCTTGTTTATGATAAATGTTTATTTTGCATGCTATAATTGTATTAATACGGAAACGTTAATACATGTGTGTTTAATAAACAAACAGAAAGTTCCTAGTTATGCCTCTCTCATAAACTAGCTCGTTGATTAACAAGATGATCAAGGTTTCCTGATCATGGACATTGGATGTTGTTAATAACGGGGTCACAACATTAGTGTAATGGTGTGATGAACATTCATCCGAAGTATAGCATTACGATCAAAGTCATTGAGTTTATATTTCTATAACAACTTACGAAGTGATCCTAATCCTTAGACCATGAGATCATGTCAATCACTAACACCGGAAGAGTTTCTTGATAACATCAAACGTCACACCGTAACAGGGTGATTATAAAGATGGATTCAGAACTAATAAAGTGTTATGTTGAGGCTCATGGATCGAGAGTGGAATTTGTTCATCCCGATGATGGATAGATATACTCTGGGCCCTCTCGGTGATATCACATTGATTAGCTTGCAAGCAAGTGATTTGATCACTAGAATGTTATATCACGGGAACGAGAAAAGAGTGCATGTCAGTAACGAGATCAAACTAGGTATGGAGATACCGATGATCGAATCTCGGATATGTAATTTATCGCGAAACAAAGGGATTAAGATACTAGCGTAAAAGGTTCCGACGATCACAAAAAAGTCATCGTTGAATGTGTGGGAGTCAGTATGGGTCTCCAGATCCCGCTTCTGATTATTGATCCGAGAGGGGTCTCGATCATGTCCGCATTATTCGCGAACCGTAGGGTGACACACTTAAGAGACACCGACATCCATTTGGAGCAAAAGTTTCATGCCGAAAAGAATAACAAGCGCAGGAATTTATTTCACTAGATACCGGTTTTCGGGTGAAATTGCAGAAAGTGTTTCTGCATGTGAAATGAAATACTAGCAAGGGGTTATATGTGAATGTTTGTCATTAAAGTAATTGACAAAATTCTGAATAAATAAAAGGAGTTTTATTTAATGAGAGTTTGCATTAAATTTGTTGGAAATTTAATGGGAATTTGAGTGGAGGGAATTGAAAGGCTTTTGTGTGAGTGGAGTGTCCACCCACATGAATGAAAGGAGGGGAGGGGGCAGCCCCATGGCTGGGCGCATGGCCCCTTGGGTGCCCCCCTCTCCCTATAAAAGGAGCCCCCTCCCTCTCTCTCTCTCACTCACACCTCCTCGTGAAGGATCTCTCTCCCCCTCTAGAATTTATCCCCCATGGTCTCGGACTAGCGAGATACATGTTCCCGGTGGCTATTCAGCAAGAAAGAGTTGCGCTTCCGCTGCATCGCTGGAGCGAGGAGGCGGAGGTTGCTCGGTGCTTCGAACGTGTGTGCGAGCACGGATGCGCTGCTGTTTTGCGGCGCTAGGACTTCCTCTCGATCTTGAGATCGGCAAGAGATCGTCTACATCAACCACGAGTTTGGACTCGTTAAGCTTTGTCGGTCTTCAAGGGTATGTTCTCTACGGATATACATCCGCCCGTTGTTTGTATCTAGTAGATAGATCTTGGTACATAGTTGTTCCCATCGTAGGAATTTTTTTGTTTTCTATGCTGCGAACCCTACAACAGCCACAAGGGTCAATACATTTGAATTGTATTGGCAAGTGATACTATGGTAGTATAGTGGAGTCTATCATCTATATGCATTTGGCTAAGTGGAGTTGAGGCTTGCATTGCTCAAAATAGATTTTCCTTATCATTTTGAAAACACTAAGTTTTAGCTTATCAAAATCATTTTTCTCAATCAAAGTTTGAAGATCCTTTAAACCCTTGTTCAAACCACAAGATTTTAACTTAGAAATTTGAATGATGATATTCTTGATTGCTTTCATGTCTTGATGCTCAAATTGTCCTTTACCAGGGACATGGCTAAGTACTTAGGTTTTACACTCTGCAGAGGTGGTGCACTTTCCCCACAAGACTTGGTTTCCCAAGACAAGATCTTTCAGAAGCCTTCCCTTAGACCAAAATGGACGCGTTCCAACCTATCAAACTCTACCACCCTCTATCCATATGGCTAAGTTCTTGCAACCTATATGATCATGGCAGAGCCCATATTGCCAAGTGGTTGCACTTGAAGCTTCTCAACATTTGACATCTCAAATCTCTTTGTTCCTGGGTGGCAATCCACAAGTGAGATACACAAGGTAAACCATAGACATGGGCCTTGTGAACCACTCAACCAAAATCCACCAAGAAAGTTCCATTCCACCCAGGTGATTCATTAACTTAGTTGTTTTATTAAACAAAACACAAGTCCTCAGACTTAGAATATTTTTCCATAGTGTGAATATATATTCCACCCATGTTTTCTATTAGCTAGTCTAAGCTTGATAGTAATAGGAATTTAACTTAGGAAGATTTCCACTAAGGTTTCATCTGCTAGGTTTTTCTATAGCAAGGTTTATACTTAGCAAAATTCCATGCAAGTTTTACTTAGCAAAATCACTAATGCATAGTGAAAGTAATGGGACAAAAAGTATGAAGCATCAATTGCCTTTTTGGTAGAGTATGGGTTCACTCCTTGTCCTTGAAATAATCACACTCTTCAAGTCACTACAATTCAATCAAGCAAGGCACAAACTCAATCTACCAATCAAGCAAAACAACACATAAAATGACAAAGTCAAAGTAATGCATGCAAGCATGCCAAGCTTTGTTTTGTTTGAAAAAGTGGTTCCTAATGGGTCATAACATTTGAAAGGCACCTAATGGTCATTTTGTAAAGTGGCAAAGTCATTTGTAAAAGGTTTCACTTTAAAAACCATTTTCAAAACAAAGTATCATTTTATGTGGTGTAGAAATATTTTTACTAAGGCTTTAATCTATAGGGTTCACCAAATGTGTTTTCAAACCATAAAACTTGGTGTTTGGGGTCAGAGGGTTTAAAACAAATCATTTTCCAAAGGTTTTCTTCCAAAACCAATTTTAATAAATAAACCACATTTCTATTTCACTAGAAATGGTTTTAAATCAAAGAATCATTCTTTTGTTTCACCAAATACATTTTTGGATTCACAAAGTGATTCTTATGGTCAGTAGGTTCAAATCAATCCAATTGCCAAAGATTTTATCCCCAAATTCATTTTTAAACAATTTTCACATCCTTAGCAAGCATACAAATGTTTTTGCAAAAACAAACACTCTAACAGATACTATTTGCTAAACCAAGGGCATGGTTGTCTAGGGTTTGTTCTACTGATTCCAACGATATAAAGATTGCAAATTTTGGACGTGTGGTTTGAAAGTTACAAGGGTTTCAAAATGGCATCTAAATCTGATTTCAAATTCTATTCTAAATCATCCAGTGACACGCGGCGCGTTCTGATTCGTCGAAAACGGTTCGTGCGGATCAGGCGACGCAGGCCGTTGGATCTAATTGATATCGCGCGGCTCAGATGAACGCGTACCTCTTCGATTGGATCTAATCTTAGCCAGATATTTCGCATCCTACGGCTCTTGACTCACTAACCAAAATCCGGCGGCGCTCAACGGTGGCTGGTGGCGGCGACGGTCAGACGACGGCAGAATCGATGCTACAGGAAGCGAGGGAGGAAAAGAACATGCTCACCGTTCTCGCAAGGACGTGGGGAAGCTCGAGGTGGTGCCGTCTTGTCGAGGGGCGCACTGGAGCGGGCTTGATTGCTCGCCGGAGTGGAGCTGCGCCTCGGCCTTGCTCAGTCGTTGTCGAGGATGGCGCTAAGGATCACTCAGAGGCAAACGAAATGCACGGTCAGATGCGCCAAGACACGGCGAAGGTGTGTGCGTGAACGAGAGGGGTCGGGGTAGTCTGGTTTACCAGAGGGAGGTCGTCGGAGAAGAGCCAGATGGCAACAGTGCTGGAGGTTGTCGTTGCCGGGGCTCAAGGGCGCCCGCGGGTGAATGGAAAGCGCCGGGAGAAGCTCCAGGGCTAGGGGAGTATGTGAGTGTGCTTAAGGAGGCGAGGGGTGGCAGGACACGGCCGGAATTCCCGCCGGAGCGTCGTCGGAACAGAGGGGGTGTAGGGCAAAATTCCGCGGCCTGGGGGCATGTTGAGATGGGGGGAACAGAGGGGAACCAGAGAGGATTCACTGGAGTTTATCACTGCGTGGTCACAGCGAGGTTTAATCCATCCATCAACGCGAATTCAAGGGAATTAACACGGCAGTAAACGGCGAGGAACGGTCGACGCGGTGGAGACGATGAACAGAAAAGGGTGGGGCATACCTGTCAGCGAGAAAGGAGGTGAGGGGGAGGGGTCTACTTGTCAGCGTCCTCGCGGGTTGCTTCTGCGGTGAAGAAAAACGGTTCGGGGGAGAAAAAGGAGCTGGGCTGCTGGGCTGCTGGGCTGTTGGGCTGGGCCAGACTGTTCTCACATTTTTTTCTGTCTGATTGTTTTATCCTTTTCTATTTTCTATTTACTAATCTGAAATTCAAACAAACAATTCAATCAACCAAATCAATTCAAACAAACACCACAACTTTTAACTTGGTTCTGTTCAGTAACATGATCCAAAATTCCAAAATAAAATAATATTTTTATTCATTTTAGGATCCATTCATTAATTAAATAAAATGGACCTTTAGTTATTTAATCAAATAGGGTTTGATTTATTAATAAAATCTCCATTTGAAATCCAAATATTTTTAAAACCAAATCAGTAGGTTTTATTTGGAAATGGAAAACTTGTTTCAAAATAAAATAACATTTTATTTTAGGGTCCAATAACAATTAAATGAATGGACCTTATTCATTTAACTCAAATAGGATTTGTTTTATTAAAACCTTTATTTTGAAATCTAAAATAAAACCAAAACACTTCAGTAGGTTTTATTTGAGAATATAAAATACTTGGAAAACTTATTTAAAATAAAATAAAATGAATAAGTTTTTGTGTTTATTTAAAATGGGAAAAACCTTTACTTAAATAAATTTGGATATTAAATCCTTATTATTTTATTTAAATAAACCTTTGATATTTTTATTCAAAACAAAATGTTTTAATTCAAAAGCTTGGCCAAGGTTTAACTTGGCTTTATAAAATAATCTTTATTTATAAATTCACCTTTTATTTTGAAAACCAAATCTTTTATTAAAAGATCCAAAATAGTAATTTTAAATATTTAATATTTTCTTTATTAATTGTCTTATCTTTTTAAATCCCTTTAGGATTTATTTGTTAAAATAGGTTTGAAGGTTTCCAATTGGAATCAAAAAGTTTCTTCTCACCCTGAAAATCAACAAAGTTTTATTTTATTCATTTATTTTTCACATTACAAGATTTGGAAAATCTTGGGATGTGACAGGCTACCACCCTTAAAATAAATCTCGTCCCGAGATTTGGGGAGGCTAGGGGTTACAAATAGGCTCAAAACATCTAGGGTACGACCACCCTTAAAAAATTTCTAACTAGTTTACATCTTGGCTTGCTTGGGATCCTAGGGAAACTTCTCTGGGCAACCTTCTGCATAGTGTCCTTTGTTTCCACACTTGACTCATGGGCCAAGGTTGAGATCCTTCATAGGCTTGTTTAACTTGTTCTTCATCTTTTCTGGACAATTGTTTACATAGTGGCCTAGTTCCTTGCATTTTAAACACATCACTTGGCTGATATCTTTCTTTTCCTTTGGTATCATTGCCTCTTGTTTGTTTCTTTGGTTCTTCTTCTTTTCTGGGCATTCATTGGCATAGTGTCCCATCTCTTTGCAATTGTAACATTGCACTTGAGTAATATCCTCCTTGTTAGGGTTGGGGCATTTCTTCTTCTTCTTCTTTTTGGGTCTCTCCAAAGCTAGGAGTTCTTCTAGTTCATGTTCTTCATAGGTGGGAGATCTTTCTCTCTTCTTGGGGTATTAATCTTCATGCTCCTTGGATGCATGATCCTTGTATCCACAAATATTGCTAACTTGGGTTCCCTCTTGAATAGCATCTTTGTCATCCTTGTTGTCATTAGCTCTTTTGAAAAAGTTTTCTCCCATGTTGATCACTTGAGTATCCAATCCTTGCAACAATTGGGATTGAAGTTTCAAAATCCTTTGTATGGCTGGGTCTAGTCCATTGTTGTTGGCTAAAAGCTGAGTTATCTCTTGGCTCAACTGGTTTTGGGTTGCTATGAGTTCTCTCATGTTGTCCTCTTGGTTGTTGTTGGTGTCATCAACCTTGAGGTTGGAGTTTCCTGGAGTAGTTATCTGTTTGGGTTCGATTGGGATTAGAATAGGCAAAATATTTCTAAGGGCATAATTCTAATCACACACATCACAATTCACACAAGCAATGTGCAAGCAATCACAAACAAACATTCCACTCAAACAACAAAGTTTTCAAGCATATACTTAGGCAAACAAAAATATTTTTGTTACACCACATAAGTTGGTGTGTTTGACTTTAACTATAAATGGTGGTCCATCTACATGGTTCACTTGTGATCTTTCCATCTTTCTTTGGTTGCTTCTTCTTGCATGAGAACTTGGTTTCCTTGGGAAAAACTCTTAGTTACAATAACTTCTAGTGAAATGATCTCCTTCTTATTTTTGCATTCCCTTAGTCTCCATATCTTGAGCAAGATTTCCTTGTCTCACTTGTAGTCCTTAGTGATTTCCAAGTTGGAAGTCCTTGGTGAATATGCTGAAGATGTTGAAGTCATTAGAGTTGAAGATGTTGAAGTCATTAGAGTTGAAGATGTTGAAGAAGTCCTTTTGCACATGGTGTAGTCTTTGGCCATGGGTAGGTTTTTCCATCAAGTTGAAGTAGAAGAGATGTAGAGTTTGAAACCAAAATGGTTAAGGAAAGAGTTTACAAGTGTTTTTGTAAATAAGTTTTTGGAACAAGTTCAACTCCTATTTTCTAAGGGTTTTTGTCCAATCCTAGGGTTTACAATTCCTACAGGCAACACAATGCTCTGATACCATCTGTAGAGGGAGTGTCCCAACCTTTAATCAACATAAGGTGGTGTCCCCTGTGTTTACAATGCTAGTCCCTGGATCAATAGCTAGCATCCACAGTTTATATGTAATATCAAGAAACAGAGGTCATAATATAACTTTATAACCAGGAATAACATAATTTTATTACATCATACATAGCTCATTTGGCTATTACATTACATTGCAGCAGAAATCTATAAGCATGGAGTCCTTCATCTTCAAAGTGCCACAGGCAGATGTTGGTTGTAGACTTTGTAATCCTAATCAATCAATCTTCACTAAAATCAATCAAACCTGCAACATTACAAGTTACAGCCACAAGGGTCAATACATTTGAATTGTATTGGCAAGTGATACTATGGTAGTATAGTGGAGTCTATCATCTATATGCATTTGGCTAAGTGGAGTTGAGGCTTGCATTGCTCAAAATAGATTTTCCTTATCATTTTGAAAACACTAAGTTTTATCTTATCAAAATCATTTTTCTCAATCAAAGTTTGAAGATCCTTTAAACCCTTGTTCAAACCACAAGATTTTAACTTAGAAATTTGAATGATGAGATTCTTGATTGCTTCCATGTCTTGATGCTCAAATTGTCCTTTACCAGGGACATGGCTAAGTACTTAGGTTTTACACTCTGCAGAGGTGGTGCACTTTCCCCACAAGACTTGGTTTCCCAAGACAAGATCTTTCAGAAGCCTTCCCTTAGACCAAAATGGACGCATTCCAACCTATCAAACTCTACCACCCTCTGTCCATATGGCTAAGTTCTTGCAACCTATATGATCATGGCAGAGCCCATATTGCCAAGTGGTTGCACTTGAAGCTTCTCAACATTTGACATCTCAAATCTCTTTGTTCCTGGGTGGCAATCCACAAGTGAGATACACAAGGTAAACCATAGACATGGGCCTTGTGAACCACTCAACCAAAAATGCACCAAGCAAGTCCCATTCCACCCAGGTGATTCATTAACTTAGTTGTTTTATTAAACAAAACACAAGTCCTCAGACTTAGAATATTTTTCCATAGTGTGAATATATATTCCACCCATGTTTTCTATTAGCTAGGCTAAGCTTGATAGTAATAGGAATCTTAACTTAGGAAGATTTCCAATAAGGTTTCATCTACTAGGTTTTTTTATAGCAAGGTTTATACTTAGCAAAATTCCATGCAAGTTTTAATTAGCAAAATCATTAATGCATAGTGAAAGTAATGGGACAAAAAGTATGAAGCATCACTTGCCTTTTTGGTAGAGTATGGGTTCACTCCTTGTCCTTGCAAAAATCACACTCTTCAAGTCACTACAATTCAATCAAGCAAGGCACAAACTCAATCTACCAATCAAGCAAAACAACACATAAAATGACAAAGTCAAAGTAATGCATGCAAGCATGCCAAGCTTTGTTTTGTTTGAAAAAGTGGTTCCTAATGGGTCATAACATTTGAAAGGCACCTAATGGTCATTTTGTAAAGTGGCAAAGTCATTTGTAAAAGGTTTCACTTTAAAAACCATTTTCAAAACAAAGTATCATTTTATGAGGTGTAGAAATATTTTTACTAAGGCTTTAATCTATAGGGTTCACCAAATGTGTTCTCAAACCATAAAACTTGGTGTTTGGGGTCAGAGAGTTTAAAACAAACCATTTTGCAAAGGTTTTCTTCCAAAACCAATTTTAATAAATAAACCACATTTCTATTTCACTAGAAATGGTTTTAAATCAAAGAATCATTCTTTTGTTTCACCAAATACATTTTTGGATTCACAAAGTGATTCTTATGGTCAGTAGGTTCAAATCAATCCAATTGCCAAAGATTTTATCCCCAAATTCATTTTTAAACAATTTTCACATCCTTAGCAAGCATACAAATGTTTTTGCAAAAACAAACACTCTAACAGATACTATTTGCTAAACCAAGGGCATGGTTGGATAGGGTTTGTTATACTGATTCCAACGATATAAAGTTTGCAAATTTTGGACGTGTGGTTTGAAAGTTACAAGGGTTTCAAAATGGCATCTAAATCTGATTTCAAATTCTATTCTAAATCATCCAGTGACATGCGGCGCGTTCTGATTCGTCGAAAATGGTTCGTGCGGATCAGGCGACGCAGGCCGTTGGATCTAATTGATATCGCGCAGCTCAGATGAACGTGTACCTCTTCGATTGGATCTAATCTTAGCCAGATATTTCGCATCCTACGGCTCCTGACTCACTAACCAAAATCCGGCGGCGCTCAACGGTGGCTGGTGGCGGCGACGGTCAGACGAAGGCGAAATCGATGCTACAGGAAGCGAGGGAGGAAAAGAACATGCTCACCGTGCTCGCAAGGATGTGGGGAAGCTCGAGGTGGTGCTGTCTTGTCGAGGGGCGCACTGGAGCGGGCTTGATTGCTCGCCGGAGTGGAGCTGCGCCTCGGCCTTGCTCAGTCGTCGTCGAGGACGGTGCTAGGGATCACTCGGAGGCAAACGAAATGTACGGTCAGATGCGCCAAGACACGGCAAAGGTGTGTGCGTGAACGAGAGGGGTTGGGGTAGTCTGGTTTACCAGAGGGAGGTCGTCGGAGAAGAGCCAGATAGCGGCGATGCTGGAGGTTGTCGTTGCCGGGGCTCAGGGGCGCCCGCGGATGAATGGAAAGCGCCGGGAGAAGCGCCAGGGCTAGGGGAGTATGTGAGTTTGCTTAAGGAGGCGAGGGGTGGCAGGACACGGCCGGAATTCCCGCCGGAGCGTCGTCGGAACAGAGGGGGTGTAGGGCAAAATTCCGCGGCCTGGGGGCGTGTTGAGATGGGGGGAACAGAGGGGAACCAGAGAGGAGTCACTGGCGTTTATCACTGCGTGGTCACGGCGAGGTTTAATCCATCCATCAACGCGAATTCAAGGGAATTAACACGGCAGTAAACGGCGAGGAACGGTCGACGCGGTGGAGACGATGAACAGAAAAGGGTAGGGCATACCTGTCAGCGAGAAAGGAGGTGATGGGGAGGGGTCCACTTGTCAGCGTCCTCGCGGGTTGCTTCTGCGGTGAAGAAAAACGGTTCGGGGGAGAAAAAGGAGCTGGGCTGCTGGGCTGTTGGGCTGGGCCAGACTGTTCTCACATTTTTTTCTGTCTGATTGTTTTATCCTTTTCTATTTTCTATTTACTAATCTGAAATTCAAACAAACAATTCAATCAACCAAATCAATTCAAACAAACACCACAACTTTTAACTTGGTTCTGTTCAGTAACATAATCCAAAATTCCAAAATAAAATAATATTTTTATTCATTTTAGGATCCATTCATTAATTAAATAAAATGGACCTTTAGTTATTTAATCAAATAGGGTTTGATTTATTAATAAAATCTCCATTTGAAATCCAAATATTTTTAAAACCAAATCAGTAGGTTTTATTTGGAAATGGAAAACTTGTTTTAAAATAAAATAACATTTTATTTTAGGGTCCAATAACAATTAAATGAATGGACCTTATTCATTTAACTCAAATAGGATTTGTTTTATTAAAACCTTTATTTTGAAATCTAAAATAAAACCAAAACACTTCAGTAGGTTTTATTTGAGAATATAAAATACTTGGAAAACTTATTTAAAATAAAATAAAATGAATAAGTTTTGGTGTTTATTTAAAATGGGAAAAACCTTTACTTAAATAAATTTGGATATTAAATCCTTATTATTTTATTTAAATAAACCTTTGCTATTTTTATTCAAAACAAAATGTTTTAATTCAAAAGCTTGGCCAAGGTTTAACTTGGCTTTATAAAATAATCTTTATTTATAAATTCACCTTTTCTTTTGAAAACCAAATCTTTTATTAAAAGATCCAAAATAGTAATTTTAAATATTTAATATTTTCTTTATTAATTGTCTTATCTTTTTAAATCCCTTTAGGATTTATTTTTTTAAAATAGGTTTGAAGGTTTCCAATTGGAATCAAAAAGTTTCTTCTCACCCTGAAAATCAACAAAGTTTTATTTTATTCATTTATTTTTCACATTACAAGATTTGGAAAATCTTGGGATGTGACAATAGCGAGGTAATATGATTGATGTCGTTTATCTGTCAGCTGTGGTTATGACGGTGATTGCTGTCTATTCGTCCATATATGGAGCTCCTCCCACATAAATACATGTCATGAGAATATTTGTTATAATAATCTTGACCATTCTTTCTAAATTGCTAGCGGTGTATCCACCACTCCCCGAGAACGCCTTTTTCCCTATTGTAGTTCGAAGCTTTCTTACAAACATGATTCTCATTTTCTGCATTAAGTTTACTTCACTTTACTTTATTGTTTTCTCAATCAAAAACCCAAAAATAATTCTACTTTTCTTGCATCTTATAATTATTCCTTAAGTACTTCATTTAGTTTTAGTTAAAAGCATTTTAGTCTTTCTACTACTTCTCCTTGTTGGATCGGTATATTTATTTCGAAACTAGCTACAAACGATCTGTGCACTTGCAGTCATCAGAAAGCTTCCAGCAGTTCCAAGGTGTGTACATTGTTGTCTGTTTTTTCGGGTGCATATGATGGGTTTTGTCTTCTGATGTTGTGTCCTTTTACTTTTTTCAGATGAAAACAACTAGGCTCTCCACAAGCTAGACTCACTCGGAATGAGGAAAAGCCAGGCGGAGACCAAGGCAAAAGATGTTGTGAAAGCCCTCGAGCGCTTCAAGCAGGAGGCCAAGGAGCGCAACGAACAACTTGAGGCTGCCTCTGCGTCTTGGGAGAAGGCGATGACGGAGCAGCTTATGGCGGCTGTCAAGGCGTTGTCTGGTGAGTTGCCATACTCTTATTTTTCTGAGTTTTTTAGTTCGTTCCTTTCGTGTGATCCGAACCTTCTTTGACGCATCTATAGATGCCACTGGCATTGCGTTTGACCGCAATGTCTTAGATCACGGGGACCCCCTCGCGGATGCGGTTGCTGCGGTCGAAGATCGTTGTAGCTCCACCGTCGAGACGTTGGGTAAGGCCAAGGAGGTCCTCGGCCGCTTCTACCGGGAGATCTTTCCTAAGGGCGTAGCCCTCGACGACATCGAATCCTTGGCAAAGGCTTTGGCGGGAGATGCGCATGTGGAGTATAAGAAGACTCAAAAGGGCGTTTGCGCTACCCTTGGCCTCGCAATGGCGTTGGCGTCTGGCGTGCAGCTGAACTTGAGCCAGGCCACTTCCAAGATGCCAGTGGCAGTGGATGGCACCGAGGTATCCTTCCCTTCTGCTTCACGCTGCAAGCATTATGGCCCTCGCCTAATTGAGCTTCTAGCCACCTACGCGTTAGATCAGCAACGAGTGGCCGTAGCACAAGCCTCGGAGTCTGAAGCAGCTTCGGATGCGGGTGCTCCCTAGGGTCCTTTTGCCTCGTAGTTACCTTTGTAGCTTTCCATTTGCTTTTGCTGCAACACATGTAATGTCTTGTACTGGATGAATGTTGATGCTACGACGCAGTGGTTATTTTGATGTGAATATATGTCTCTCCTTCTACTGTTATCAGTTGCTCTTGTCCTTATACTTTGTTACTTGTGCGCATCTTAGGGCCCTTCGACTGTTGATCCAGTGACTCCGTCATCTGCCGTGGATGCTGCCCATCCGTCTGTGAGTGAAGCATCGCAATTACCATTGCTGTGTGACCGCATTCGGATCTTGGAGAGGGACGTCCTTGTCATCCGTGGTCACGCTGATGTTTGGAAGTACAAAACAGAGCGGGCTATTAATGGTTGTGAAATATAGCCATCCACATCCACATTTAAACTGGATATTATTCATATGATGAAATATCTCTATAAACCCTGCCACTAATGCCTAATGATCAGAGGGGTATGCAATCCTTTCTTTCTATTTTTTCCTACGCAGATAATGACATTTGATGATGGGAATCACAAAATTAAAGTCAAAGATACGAGATTTCCAACAACCCAAAGAAACCAGGGGTCGTGAAGAGGAGGCAGAAGCTTTAACGACCAACTATACAGCGGGAATAAAATTCCGGTCATATAGTTGCCACCAACACTGCTAGGTCAAATAGAACAACTTTCGTGAATGGGCCCCTATATAAAGAGGCCTCGGGCGACGAGTAAAACCCCCTATGCCCCACAGAACACAACACCGAAGAGCCGCCGGAGGAATAGATCTAGATCTAATCTCCAAACCCTTCTCCTCCACCATAGCCATATTCCACCACTTGTAATAATAGATCTCATCTCCAATTAGCGACATTGTAAGACTATTACTATCAATCTCATGATTTCCTTTGCAATGTTTATGATTGTTGATTTCATCTCTATGTGTGAGTAATTCTCCTTGAGCTAAGGGCTTTGGCCTAGCCATGTAGCTTCGTGCATGTTTTTATCATACATGGGATCATGTATTAGTTTGTATGACATGATGATTATTGTACCCTCTATTGCCTCAATCTAAGGACTTTTTAGGTACCCAAGATCCCAAGATTGATCTAGGTATAGGGAGTGTGAGTAATGACTAATCTGTAGGATGGGAACCCCAGTGACAGAAAGGGTAGTACGGCTGTATGTGAGGGATTTAATTAGGATGAACGGTGACATCACTATGCATATCATTAGTTCTCTTTCTTCTATGGATGAGACTAGTAGGTTATTGCTATAAGCGGTTGCGGAGGCAATAGCAATTATGGATGCTATGCCTATCTTGCTCTAACAATTACATGCATACTTTAGTATTATCTTTTATTCTCATTAGATGTTTTGCACAGCTACAGGTGCAACCGAAAGCCCTAGGCGCTCTCTCTCTCCATCATCGACAACAACAACAAAAGACAACAAACTCTTGGTCCGGTAAAACACAAAAAGAATTATAAAACTCCCGAAGATCCGTTGAAGTAACTTTACTATGCTTTCTTATTCCCGAGGATTCGATAACCTAGGTCTACTAGAGAAAAAGAGCTATACTACATTCGTAATCCGGATCGAAGGTATCAGTTGTTGGCAAGGAGGAGTATTTACTCGAAGAGTTTTGGTAGATTGGAGAACAACTTCAGTGTAAGTGTCCACCGAGTGCTTCTCATTGCTTTCACGACTGCGTCCGTTTTATGTGTTTTCTGAGCTATTGCTCTTTTGTAGTTGTCAATCTTCTTCCGCAGGAAGAGAAATACTGTGTTGCTATCCGGCTCAACTGCCTCACCCAACAGGAATTGGAGGCTGGGGGGTTCTTTTGGATGGACCGTGGTCAAGCAACTATGGTTGCGGCGGTACATGATCGTGTTCATCAGGTGATGCAGGTACTGAAGCACGCGAGGTCATCATTCACATCTATCTAGGATGCCATGTTCCCTTTGGATGCGGGTTCGTCTAGTTTCCTAGGGCTGCTAGGGAAGTTTCGGAGAACAGATGCTATGAGGGGGCTTGTGCACTAGCAGCTTGTTGCGGGTGCTAAGGTAGCGCTACCCTTGTTTGGCAGCATCGCCCGGACGTGGACTTGGTGGAGATAGTTGCGGGTCCGCTTGTTCCACCGGATGGTATGGTGTGGAATATGTGTCCTCACTATGTAGCGGTGCCTCGCCATGCCGAAGACATTGTGCACCTTTTCGACGATCGTACCAATGTTTTTCATCAGGGTGGATGACTGCTTATCCTACAAAATTTGTACAGGGAGATGTAAAATTTGTATAGTTGTGATTGGGCTATTTTCTGCCCTTGTGAAATTTGTAAGGTGTGTTATGCATTTTTGCAAAGTTTGTATGTCCTTTTCGTTAGCCTGACGTGGTCAGCTATTCAGGTGAATGCATTAAGTGAAGGAGTCGACGTGGTCGTTGGGGTGAGGCGCAGCCCCCGAGCATGTTGTATGAATGTAAATTGGCATGAGAAAATTTTTACTGGCCAAGGAAGTTAGCCTTTATTCATCGCATAGTAGGGGATACAAGGTCTGACTGAGTAGCCTGGCTGTAGAGCCTTATTGTAAGTAAAAACAGCTAAGTATAGAAGCGTCGCAATTGTTCGATGTTCCAAGGGTTGGAGTATGCTACTACGGACTCGGCGTCCTTGAGGTGATAGGAGCCACCTGGAATGACTTCAATGACCACGTAGAGGCCTTCCCAGGACGACTCAAGATTTAGGTGCCCCTTTTGCTTAAGCCACAGGATCGTGGACGCATCCGTCGGTTGTGATAGTTGCGGAGGCTTTGCTGATACACTGTTAAATGAGCCACGACGATGTCGTGTTCTTCATCCAACAGGCCGACGATGTCTTCAAGTGCGGCTGTTGATTCGGCCTCGCTGTAAGCAATGACCCGTGGGGCCTTGTAGCATACCTCAGCGGGTAGCATTGCTTCGGCTCCATGCACCATGAAGAAGGGCGTGTAGCCAGTGGCGTTGTTTGGCGTTGTGTGCAGGGTCTAGTGGACAGAGGGTAGTCCGTCTGCCCAGGCTCCCGCCATTCGCTCGAGAGGGTGCATGAGTCGTTTCTTGATCCCGTTGCAGACGAGGCCATTGGCCTTTTCGACCCGACCGTTGGTCTGCGGGTGCGCCAGTGAGGCATATGTGACGTTGATGCTGAGCCCTTCACAGAAGTATTGGAACTCCTTCGAGGTGAAGTTCGTTCCATTGTCAGTGATGACGATGTGGGGCACGCCGAACCTGTAGACAATGGACTGAAAGAACTTGATAGCAGTGGCACCAGTTTGGTTGGTGACGGACATAGCCTTGATCAACTTGGTGAACTTGTCGACTGCCACCAGGAGGAATACGTATCCTCCGGGTGAGGATTTTTGTAGCTTGTCAACCATGTTGAGTCCCCACTGGGCGAAGGTCCAAGCCAGTGGTATGGGCCGCAGCTCTGAGCCTTGTGCGTGTGTCTTGTCAGCGAACCGATGGTAGGTGTTGCACTTTTCGATGATGTCCTTGGCGTCGCGCATCGCGGTTGGCCAGTAGAAGCCAACTCGTAGAGCCTTGGTGACTAGGGCGCGACTGCTAACATGGTGGCCGCAAATGCCTTCATGGATGTCGAGGAGGATGTCCTTTCCATCGTTGTTGGTGACGCATCGTTGGAACACTGAGGTGATGCTTTGCTTTTATAGATCGTCGTTGATGATGAAGAAGGCTTTAGAGCGGCGCGCGATCTGCCTAGTGTTAGTTGGGTCATCCGGCAGCTGCTTGCTCAATAGATATTGACGTATGGCTAAGTCCATGTTTGGTCGATTGCCAGGACTTGCATGAGGCTCACCAGCTCGACGTCTATCTCCCGCTCTTCAGGTGCTTCTGTTTTCTCGGGTGGCGTAGCTCTCGAGTGTCCCGTGGCATCGTCTGTGCCCTTGGGAGTTTTGTGCTTAATGGAGAGCTCGCAGATTTGTTCGAGGAACACGCATGGTGGTACTAGGGCGCAGGTGGAGCCAATGTTGGCGAGCTTGTCGGCCTCCTCACTGCTTTCCCGACCAATGTTCCGGAGTTCGCAGCCGTCAAAGTCTCCTAAGAGTGAGTTGTAGAGCTCGCGGTAGGCCACCATGTTGTCGTTGACGGCATCGCACTGGTTCATCGTCTGTTGGATGAAGAGGTTGGAGTCACCGTAGATGACTAGTCGCGTAGCACCGCAGACTTTAGCCATCCTCATGCCATGGATCAGTGCCTCGTATTCAGCCTCGTTGTTGGGGGACATTATCTCATGTTGTCAACGTATCTCATCTTGTCCCCTTAGGGGGACGTTAAGATTACTCTAGCTCCAGCTCTGGTGTCACGTTTGGATCCGTAAAAGTGCATTATCCTAGTTGGGACATGTCCAGAGTGTCAGGCAGCTGCAGCTTCATCTAGTGTACGAGGAAATCATGGAGCACCTGCGATTTGATGGCGGTGCGCCTTTCGTAGATGATGTACCGTGGGGACAGCTCGATGCCCTACAGGAATACTCGCCCCATGGCTTTGGGGTTGTTGAGGATGTGTGATAGTGGTGCGTAGTTGATGACCACAATCTGATGCTCTTGGAAGTAGTGGCACAGTCAACGTGCTGTCATGAATACGCCGTAGGCGAACTTTTGGTAGTGGGGATACCTTTGCTTTGTAGGTGTGAGTACCTTGCTGAGGTAATACACTGGGAGCTGCACCCCGTGGGTTTTGCCTTCTTCGGGTCATTCGACCACGAGTGATGTGCTAACCACTTCGTGTGTTGCAGCAATGTAAAGTAGCATGGGCTCTCTTTCTGCTGGCATCACCCGTACGGGAGATGTAGAGAGCAAGCGTTTGAGGTCTTTGATGAGTGCATATTTGCATCATGTTTTATATTATTATTTTGCACTTTGTGGTATGATCTTGGTATTTTACGGTGTTCATGTGCACCTTTTATGTCTATTTTCACCAGGATCAAGACAGATGATGGATGCGATGGACACAATTCTTGGACCAGTTGTATTGGAGAGAAAAGGAGTCAAAAACAACGTAAATCGCTTATTTGGGAAATATCAATAACATCGGAAGAAAACCCGAAGTGATTGGAGGGCACAGAAGGTTTAATGACCAACTATACGGCGGGTGAAACTTTTCCGGCCGTATTGTTCTCGCCGTATAGTTGGCGCCGCCTCCGCTTCCTCAAATAGTTTAACCTCATGCAACTGGATCGGAGAGACGACATACAGAACAACCAGAAATCACCAAAACCTCACCTCCAGAAGGCATCTGGAGGGGGAACTCAAACACCGGGGATCCATCTTCGCCCTACGCAGAACCGGGAGGCTAAGGCATCGATTTTCATCATCAACCACTGCATCACCATCATCTCCATCCATCCCATCTACATCTTGTCTAGATCTTGTTGTAATTTTTGTACTTGTTGTGGATTTATACAAGTACTATTTATCTATGATAGATTCCATTGTTTTTGCCATGATGTTGATTGCCTCCATATCTGAATAGATCATTAGTTCTTGGGGAGATGGAAAAACCCTAGCATGAGATTGAAATAAGATAAAGTTTATTATGATATTATTCGCTGTGACCATGTGTTAGATTGTCTTCATCTTGATGTTGGGAGAAGTCTACCTCTCAATATTTGCCTCTTGTGGGGACTTGATGGAGGGAACTACTTGTTGGTAGACGGCGGTGTGTTAGCACTTACAGTGACTATAAAGTCGTTGGCACTCCTTACGTATCAACTTGGGAACCAAGGAAACTCATGGAACACTATCCATGCCATGGGATACGTCCTACGGGATCAAGTCCCTTAATAGCGCAGTAATTCGATTGATGTTGATTGTTGTCTGCTGTGGTTATGAGGATGACGTGAGAAGTGGTTGCTGCCTATTTGTCCAAATATGGAGTTCCTCCCACACATGCATAGTTGAGAATGTCATGATAATAATCTTTACCTTAGCTCCTTTATAATGCTAGAGGTGTATCCGTTACTCCCTGAGAACGCTTTTTCCCATTGCAATTTCAAATATCTTTTACACACGTGATACTTATTTTTTGTATTCAGTTTATTTTACTTTACTTATTGTTCTCTTATACGAAAAACCCAAAAACACCTTTTTACACAATACTCACATTTTATCTTATTACTTAGAACTTTATTTTAGCATTTCTATTTCAATATTTAATTCAAGAGTTATTAGAGTTCAGACTCCTGCTCCTGTAGGTTTCGCAGCATAGAAAACAAAAAATTCCTACGATGGGAACTATGTACCAAGATCTATCTACTAGATACAAACAACGGGCGGATGTATATCCGTAGAGAACATACCCTTGAAGACCGACAAAGCTTAACGAGTTAAACTCGTGGTTGATGTAGACGATCTCTTGCCGATCTCAAGATCGAGAGGAAGTCCTAGCGCCGCAAAACAGCAGCGCATCCGTGCTCGCACACACGAACAAGACACCGAGCAACCTCTGCCTCCTCGCTCCAGTGATGCAGCGGAAGCACAACCCTTTCTTGCCGAATAGACACCAGGAACATGTATCTCGCTAGTCCGATACCATGGGGGATAAATTCTAGAGGGGGAGAGAGATCCTTCATGAGGAGGTGTGAGTGAGAAGTGAGGAGGGGTGACTTTTATAGGAGAGAGGGGGACCCCAAGGGGGCTGGCTAGCGCATGGGGGATGCCCCCTTTCCCTCCCCTCATTCATGTGGGTGGACACTCCACTCACAAAAATCTCTTCAATTCCCTCCACTCAAAATTGCTATTAAATTTCCACCAAATTTAATGCAAGCTCTCATTAAATAAAACTCCTTTTATTTATTCAGAATTTTGTCAATTACTTTAATGACAAACATTCACATATAACCCCTTGCTAGTATTTTATTTCACATGCAAAAACACTTTCTGCAATTTCACCCGAAAACCTGTTTCGGTATCTAGTGAAATAAATTCATGCGCTTGTTATTCTTTCCGACATGAAACTTTTGCTCCAATTGGATGTCAATGTCCCTTAAGTGTGCCACCCTATGGTTTGTGAATAATGCTGACATGATCGAGACCCTTCTCCGATCAATAATCAGAAGAGGAACCTGGAGATCCATACCGACTCCCACACATTCAACGATGACTTTCCTGTGATCGTCGGAACCTTTTACGCTAGTATCTTAATTCCTTTGTTTCACGATATATTACATGTTCGAGATTCGATCATCGGTATCTCCATACCTAGTTTGATCTCGTTACTGACATGCACTCTTTTCTCGTTCCCGTGATATAACATTCTAGTGATCAAATCACTTGCTTGCAAGCTAACCAATGTGATACCACCGAGAGGGCCTGGAGTATATCTATGCGTCATCGGGATGAAAAAATTCCACTCTCGATCCATGCGGTGACCCAGCATACCACTGCATGATGTAGTATACTACATTCGTTGACATATCACCAATGAAACACCGTTCACTAGTATTACATCCCTCAGAATGGAACAACAGAAACACAGCGGGTCCAAAACATGGCTTAAAGGTTACAACTCACTCTTTACATAAGATCCAGAGAACACTCTAGGTTAAAGAGAGAGAAAGAACTTCTTACGGAGAAGAATCAAAGTTAAACAACGCAAGAACGATTATATTATTAGGTCTAATATTCAGACTAAGAGGTTGGCATTGCTGCTATTGCCACACTCTACAGAAATAGGTTCTTTGGCTAGAGATAATATCCCTATCTATTCGGTAAATTTCGTATTAACTTGAGTTGAGGTATATGTTGACTTCCTTTTCTTCATTGAAGATCTTTAGCTGGTCTTGAGAAGTCTTGGAGTATATCTTGATGTAGTCATCGTTTTTAATGGCTTCAGAATCTAGCAAGGGTTAAGAAGATACTTTGAGTACGAGCGTACTCAGCAAATTCACTAGAAAAGGAGTGTTTAATGCACTATAACTACAGCCACAGACCGTAGGTCGTAGGCAATGCAAGTTTTCATAAACATTTCTTTAAAGGTTGCTTTTATTCTAAAAATCTATGTCCGTCAGCCTTCACGGGTTTACCAGAACCTTCATGGGGTTCCTTTCCCGCCGCGTTCGCAGCTCCTTCCCGGAACAGGGAGTAACAAGTTACAGTTCTTACACTCTGCAGGGGTGCGTCACTTTACCCATGAGAGATCAACTCTTTGTTGCACAACCGGGCAGCTTATTTCCGTCCACAATTCCATGATGTGGGGCCCAGAAGATGATCCAAGCCAATCACTGCCCCCTTCGCGACCCCGCATGCCTCCTTGGTGTACACCATGTCCACATAATGAATTACAGCAATGGTTTGTACAAACCGTTAGATGCCAGAACTATCATGGGACGTTGAAGGTTCCCACCCATATGCTGCATATCCTCTACGAAATACCAATCAATATGCACGCTACGAGGATAACAGCCATGACCTGCACATCCGGCTTCATGCGAGAGGAAGAAGATACAGCTGACTTCTCCGTCCCATTCCAAATCTCATGGTCAACGCGTAATATATGGCGCAAGAATCACTGGCGACATTGGTTGTTAAGTCCTAGGTGATATAATTCTGAACAGTGGTATCCAAACTGTCAGATTTAACAGATTAGCTGATCACCCAGGACCAGTAATCAATAGTTCTTATTGTTATTGAATATATTATTTTCTTTCCTTTTTCAAATGCAGCTGATGACAACACTGGATTTGTAAAATACTTTACAGAAAATAATCAAAGGACATGAGCAAGTGTGAACTTGCCTTTTGTGATTGCAAGATTATGCACTCACGGTCTTCGAGTCAGTGTAAGATCCAAAATCTGAAATCAGCATCATTGGTCCGGTAAGGACCAATGTTTAAAGAAGCAATATGCTTTTATGCATAAGTAATGTGATGCACTTTTTAAGCGCAAATCCCGGGAATAACGTTGTCCTAGGGTTTGGATTCCGAAAATGGTTACTTTGGAATGTGTGGTCCTTTTAGATAAGTTTCAGAGTTGTACTTTTATTAGAGTTTATGAGTGGTTGTAAACAACACATATGTAGGAGTAAAGTATACATAATTATGACATACTAAATAGGATTACTTAAACAAGGTTTCTTATTTAAAGTGGCAAAAAGGATAACCTTCGAAGAAAAGGTTTCCCTTCTAAGGTCTAAACAAACTTTGTGGTTAGTTAGTAGTGGTTGATGTCATTTGTCTGCTCAAATAGTTTGGCTTGAGTTTCTTTATAGTTTAACTACTTTAGACCAAAGTTAACTATAAAACATATAATAATGCTTATAGTGTTACATTAAGATTTTGTATACTAAAGTTAACTTTAAAGTATAGCTAGTTTTGAAAACATCGTACTTATAGATTGGTATCTTGTATATCTAAAATGTTTTCTTTAGGTTACTTAAGAATGTTATTTTGTTACTTGAGTTAATGGTGTCTGGATGTGAGTATGGAGTAACATCATTTATCTTTTATAGATGAGAGAGTATGGTATATGAACCCAATATAATGTTACTTAACTACTTATGGATTTATATAGTGTTGTAGTAGTTTTTTGTAATTTGGTGATTAATATAGTTTAGAAAAGATTTGATTGTTCACCAGTTGTTCTTTTAAGGATTTTATTATTAGTGTAATTCTTCTTAGAGATAATCTTCATTTAAGGTTGTAGATTCTTCTAAAATAAGAACATTCATAATGTTTTAAACTATTATGGCATTAGATTATTAATATTTAAGACTAATACTAGTTATTAGACTTATTTGACTTATTTTAGGAATATTAATAAATGTTATTTATTCTTATATGAATTATTAATGAAGTAAATAAGTTTAAATTTGAGTTATTAAAATATTTTTTTATTTACCTCAAAAGGAGATTATTAGATTTTGAACATGTAAATAATATTTTTCTGATAATTTTGGCATATTATATTTATTTTTGTGATTTATAAATAATAAGATATGATTTTTATAATTCTTATTACTTTATAATTACTTAATAAATAATAAATATTTCATTAAGTGAAGTAATAATACATGATTATAGTTTTAAATTAAAATTCTTATTTTTCTAAATTTTTTGGTATTTTACTTATATTATAAACATTTATCATTATAAAAAATATGAATTATCAAGGTTTTATTACTTATTAAACCTTTATTAAATAAAATTTATGTAAATAATTATCATAATAATATTTGATATTAGTTTTAAGTTGTAGCTTTTATTTTTCTGAAAAATTTCATATATTATATACATTTTTCTGAATTATAAATCAAAAGTTATTAATTGAACAAGATTTAATCATTTATTTGATTTCTGGAATATTCTTAATTGAATTATAACATCTTATTTATTTCTAAATAGAAAATTACTTTTTGTACCGCATCCAGAGCTAGCCCCAGTCACTGATCTGTGGGCCATTGTCCACCTCAGCTTAAGATGAAAGAAATGTTTTTGCTACTGAGTCCCTCTTTACTCACTATCGATGACATGCGGGCCCTGGGCCATGTCATCCACCATACGAGGCAAAGACTAGTCAAACGGCTGACGTGGCTCGAGCATGACATCAGCACCACCACCGCCGTCGGTGAGTGGTCACCGGTGACGATCTACTGCACCCCAGTAAGCGAAATAGGTCTAGTTTGAATCAGCGCAAGCTACTGAACCTAGGAGTGGCAGCGAAGCTCGGAAATGGTCATCGGAGCCTCAACTCCAACGAGCTCCGACGGTGGCCGACGGTGGCTTATAGTGAAACATCGATTTACAACGAGATCAAATGATTCAAGGATGCTAGAAGATTCAGGAACTCACCCTGATGATGATTGAGTGGTTGGCGAGGACAGGCGCGGCCGGAATCGAGCTTTCCGACGAGGATTCCGACGAACTGACGCGGAGGAAAACGACCAAATTCACCTGCTCCAGTGCTCCCCTTGATGCAATCTTCTACCCAGAGGATCTACAGAGGATGGCGCTTCTCCATGACGGCGCAGAATGGTGTGGGTGACATGATTCGATGGCGAAGAGTGGCTCCGGCGAGCTAAGGTTCGGTCTCGCTCGTATCTGAGAGGATAAGGAGGGATTGGAGATAGGGATGGAAGCAATGCGTTGCGGTGGCCTTCTTATCCCCTCCTGGCAGCGGCGGTGAGTATCTTGGCGCAATGACGGCGATGACGGCATCGGGCGGCGGCGAGCTCCGCCAACGAGCTGTCTGTGTGCGTGACGATGACGACGATGATTGTTTTACCGATAACCCCCTGACATTTTCTTTAGATCAACCCGCGGTCCTTTCCAGACCCCACTTGTCAGTCTCAGATGGAAAAGGACAGGGCTGGTTACTGGGCGGTTATGGGCTGCACCTAGGCGTCAGATAGGTATAGTGGTATTGGGCTGCGGCCAGTTTTACTTTTTATTTGCTTTATTCTTTTCTATTTTCTGTTTTCCTTTTCAGATTTGAATTTGAATTAGATTTTGAACCTTTCTTTGTATGATTTATTTGCTGGACATTTGCAGTAATGTTAAAATCTTTTATTATGCCTTCTTTTTATATTTCTTTTATTAACTCAATAGGAACTATTTTTTAATAATTGGAAGAAACTTCTTCTTATTATTTTTCTCTTCTAATTTTAATTAGGAATTTCTTAAATGATATCTTCTTATTTGTTTATAGATTTACCTCTGATTGGCTCATAGTTTGAATATAGATTTTATATGTATCATGATCTTGGATCATTATTTGTTGCATGAGAACATGAAGTATAAGGATATGGTTATTACCATTCCCATTTATTTAGAAAATGAACTGTATATATTCTATTGTGATAAACAAAGAGGTTTAGAGTTTTTAAATTATGAGTACTACCCTTGGCTTTAGGGTTTGTATAAGCTTTGATTCCTTTTAAGAGTTAAGATTTAATAGTTCAGTATATTGCCTTGTGTATATAGTCTTTGATGAAATCTTCCTTTTTAATAGGAAGTTTGAAATTAGAATGTTTTATAGAAGTGAACTTATAAAGATATACTTAGGCACATATAGTGATGATGGTTGAAATGAATAGAGATATGCTTATGTAATTTGTTATTAGGATATTTCTATAAAGTGTTATGAGCATCAGATGATGGTTTATCATTATGAGATGGATATTATGTTTTGATTTAAGATTTAGAGTTGATTGTGTACCAAGATTAAATAGGAAAGTGATCTATAACATATAATTATATTTCACAATCTGGAATCTCTAATTAAGGAATTCCTTTCCTTGATATAATACCTCTTTCTTTCCATCATCATGGTTAGTTTGATGGACTTACTTATTAAGATCTTCTTATTCAATACATCATTTTTCTAAACTTATGGATGAATCCAATGAGTTTGATACAAAGGCATTTTATAATCTGTTCATATCCTTGGTTGGTTGTATTTACTATTCTACTGTTGATTATCTTCCATCACTAATCTTTCTCTAAAGTTGATTATTCTTGAAGATGAATAACACCAACTTAATTACTTAACCCTCATGACTTACACTTCAATCCCTGAATTATATTTATGGGGTTTGCAAAGACTTCTCTAGGATCACTTATCTTTACTAAGGTTTCAATCATGTTCTACCCACCAGTATTACATATACTTAATATAAGCATTCCATGTTGGTGGCCAAAGCATTACCATTATAATACTTTAATCATTTATTACTAAAGTTCTTAGTTGGATAAACAGGGCTTTATCAATGCTACCTTTTATTGCCTGGAGATTATCTTCTTAGTATCTTATATTAGATTAAGGTTATTAATGGACTATGCACTCATTAGAAGATTTGAGTAGATGTTCTGATAAGATCAAATAATAGATCAAAGATTAATAATTAAAGAAGTTGTGAATCAATGGGAAATCATCCAACATTGATGAACAACCGATATTGAGATAAGTTCCATAAAGATTGTATAGAAAGAAAGATATATATATATAGTGGATGAACTTAACTTAATCTCTTTCCAACTCCAACTCATCAAAGGAGTTTTTAGGATTTAGGTGTTATTATGATTCTCAGAACGTATGCAGATGGGATTTAAGACATAGTGGTTACATTCTTATTATTTGTTTTATATTCTTAACTTGATTCTTATGAATGGTTATAATGAATATTTTAAGATGATCACCTAATGATTAGATATAATTCACATTATATTAAGGTTTAACTTATGGTATATTTTGATATACCCTTAGATCAAATCTCTCTTACCCAAAATGAGATTTTAACAAAGGTCTTATTGAAACTTATCGCAGTCAACTTGATGTTCTACTTCAATTCCATCAAGCTAAGAGAAGCTTCAATCACTTTGACAAGTTTTTATTTAAAAAGCGCGAAAATTATTCGGATTTTCTATGCATGAATGCAATGCACACATCTGGGTTCAACTTATTTATAGGCTCTAATGCTAGGATGTTACAGTCTCTCCCCCTTAAAATAAACTTCGTCCTCAAAGTTCGCAAACTCTCATGTTTCGGAGTAAGAAATTATTTTGTAGTGGTTGCTACACTCTCCATTCCATGATGATCTTTAATGGAATTAATTGGAGTATTCCATAACCTGATTAGATATCCTCATTAAATTCTTTTTCTTGAATCATCAAACTTCCTTACTATATTAAGTACAGTTTGGAGGTTCTCACTACCATGAGTTCTTAAGTTTCTGTATACACATTTTAATAGTCAATAGACTATCTTACTATTCCTGTCATTATACCGTTGATATTGGTATTCCTTCCAAGATTGGATTTGAACTCAATTTGTCCATACCCATTGGAATTTTTCATTCTCGACACTTGTTTAATTAGGGTTTTATATTACTTCTTAAGGGTTACTTAAAAGTTGTTTCTTTTTAAATTTGATTGTTAAGTGTATCCTTTATCATCCTCAAGTTTATACCTCCTTAAGATTTTCTTTTAAATAACTTTTCTCTATTTCCTATAGTATTTTCTTCAACTTTCATTCCTAATGTTTACTCTCCCCCTTAAGTTTTACTAATAGTTTTGAAACTCCATACATAGAAGCAACTGATTCTTGAACTAAAATGTTGGTTCCTGTTCGGTTTATATTTTACTGGTTTAAAGTCCAATGAAAGATTATACGGTGCATCCACATAGTTGTGGATCTCCGAAGCAAATCTTTCAGCACTAAATATCGTACTTACTATTGGGGCATTCTTGCTGAATAAACTGGACCTTGCAAAGTATCTTGCCAAGCGATCATCTTCAAATCTGTTAAACTTTCTTAGGTTTTACTTAACTTAGGCCAAATTTAATGCTCTTTATGCAACTTTTAATAACATTTGGTTCACTATTTCAACCAAATACCATCTGCGGATAAAATACCAACTGGGGATTAGTTACTAGCTATGGATCAAATACCAGTTGCGGATTATTACCAGCTGCGAACTGTCCTAGGGTGTGTGTATTACCCTATGGTTTCTCACATACCTCTCACATTCTCTCGGAATTGTCAGAGTTTGAATATCATTTTGGTTCCAAAGCTAACTATTTGTACTTATTCATGATACTTCCATGAACTTGGTACAACTATTCCTTTACTTCTTAGTAATATTACCCACTTTGATTGAGCTTTAAGTTTATTATATCTTGTGGTTCCATACATCTTATATACCAAACTTCTTTCTTGGGTCTGGCTAGGAATAATTTATGCTTTATCTATCCTCTAAGTGGTGTTAACACTCCTTATATCTTGCTTCTTCATTCCCGTAAGTCTTCCTTTTTGATCTTTAAAATTCGTCGCTCCCTTACACGAATTCCCATTCCTATCTAGGTCTATAACATCAAGTAATAACTGGGTGTTACATCATGCATTTGCACACCTAATTAAACTTCATGTACAGATCTAGTCAATCAAGAAAAAACAATAAGATCCAAAAGTCGATAAACAACCAAACAGATACCATCTATTATACATAGGTTTTAGATAATTTACAAATGTACTAGATATTCCAACGGTTTGCTCCATACCTATTTACACCACTATATTACAAGAACTTCTTGTTCCTGTGGATATATCCTCACTTATTCCGGCAAACCTTTCAAACTATAATACACATTACCCTCTATATACATTATTCAAGCCCTCATCCCTTGGGATGTCGTTCCTTTCTTACTTTCATCTTCCTCTAGTGCTTCCTGGAGTTCCGTCCGTGATGACGTGAAGTCCTACGACTGTCTTCTAGAGCATAGGAGCATCCAGGAGGTGCGTAATCTTGCTTAGAAGTACAGAGACTGAGATTAGTCATTGAAAAATGACTAGAGTTGGCGTAATCGTCCACCGAATAGTTCGGGTTTTCTGGCAACGCTTCCTCATAGTAAGTTGGTTCCTTAGCTTTTTCTTGGATCCAGTCATACAAATTGGTGTAGTAGCTATTGGGATACTCTTCTAAGTTGATTGGATTAGTATCACCCCCATATGGCCCATAAGTCTCTCTATGGTTATAGTTGGTCTCTTCTTCAATGCCTATATCACAAGGTATAGGATTCCCTATGGTTTTACCTTGAGATTCTATTTCCCATCCATATTTTTTAGGCTCAGGTTTAGTTGGAATAAATTTATTCCATTCTTGTTGTTCGGCATTGTACTTGGTCCATAAGTCTTCAGGTGGCTTGAAGTCATTCTGGTAATAGGCATAATTTCCTGAGTTTGGGTCATCAAACTCAGTTTCCTCAAACACCTCTCCTGAAGGTATGTATTTGGGATGCCTAGCTTATTTATCTAACTTCTTCCTATGAGCCATTGCTTTATCAGGATCAGTAAAATCCTCAATGACCATATCCAGCTCCTGAACTAAGAATTGGTGAGTGTTTTGATAAGTGTTTAGAAAAGACCGATAACGATCCATATACTCTATAGCTAGAGTAGGTTCAGCTTGGACTAAGGTAGAGTGATCTAAATCATGCTCTGAGTTTGAGGTTTCATGTGGTATAATGGTGTGAGTACTACCTTCTAGAGCTTGGGGTTTATGCCCTCGGATCATGGTTATGGCTGCTGCTACGGCAATCTGATATGTAGATGCCATGCACCTTGCCTCTCCTGCTGGCATTTCTCCCTTCAGTCCTAACTTCTTGGGTAACATGATCATGACACGGTATTTAGCTAATACCTGCCCATCATAGTAACTGTAAATCTTGACCAGAAGTCTTGATTCACACTCCAAACTCCATAGAAGTTATTGGAGATTGTCTGTCCAATCCCCTCCGTAGTCATCCAACGTCCTGTTCATCACTTGAACATTCCGGGGTGGGTATTGAGGTGCCATGTGGAACTGTGGATAATAAATTATCATCAGTCACATAGAGTTAAAACTCTTAGGTAATGATTGGTAATTGCAATCATATAAAAGAGTTATCGCACTAGTAACCTATTAGGATTATTCTCAAGTGAATATCCCTCATATCACTAGAGAACTCTTTATTATTTCTAGGATGTGTCCTACAGGTTCTACCCATTTACTAGGTTTTCAACCTAAGTGAAAGGGCATGTATGCCCCCATGTGTGGTTTTGGTAATTAATGACAATCTCTATGGACTAATGTGTAAATTGAGTTTCACTTGTAGGCTTGTCCATTGGCATCACTTGGGCCATGTGTTGGTCTCAAGGTTGGAAGATGAATAAATGTCCAAGGGCTTTGTGCCAATTGGAATCATGAAGAAAGAAGGAGCTTGAAGGTTGATCAAGACATGTGCAAAGAGTTGCATCAAGATGGATCAACCTCAAGTAGGGATGAAGAAGGGCGAGCTCAAGATGCGTCATCTCTAGAAGATCTCATGCTTGAAGCTTGCCATCCTCATGCTCATGGAATGATGAAGACAAGTTCAAAGAAGAGGTGTCCCCATGGAGTATGGGGGAGCAATTTGCAAGTCTTCATCTTCATCAAGCAAGAGCATCCAAGAAAGGTGTTCCCACTATAGAAGAACAAGACAGTCTACATCAAGTTCAAGTGGGATGCTCAAGGCAAAGGTATGTTCTTGATAGGGCTTCTCTTTTGCCGGTCTCGTATTGTTAGTTGGGAGACCGGGTTTAGGATAGATAGCCGTTCTATCAAGAGGGGCTCTCAAGCGGGTGTCTCGTTTGCATTGTTCGGAGAGAGCTCAAACATTTGCATTCATAGCATCATCTTTCTTGGTTGTTATTTTGTTCTTGTCCATGATAGTATCTAGAGATTATGGTCATCATCATAACAAGCTCTAGTTCATCATCTAAGGATTTCACTTGCATATCTTATTGCGGTTTTTGATCTTGTGAGTTTTCCGGCTCCACACCTTGGGGGATACTTCACATATATATTCATAGTATTTTCTCCCAAGTTTATACCCAATATTTCTAATTTTTGTTGGATTCTATTCGTCATTATCTTTCCAACAAAATTGGTTTCATCCCAATCGGAGTTTCCAAGCTCAACTTCTTGTGTTTTGGGTTTTGGAGGTTTTACCGGTTCATCGCTTCTAGAGAGGTCATATCTTTCTCAATTTGGTTTTATACTTCCATGCTGGACTATTATGTTTCTTTGCATAATCTTAAAACTTTTCTTTCTCTTCAAAACGAGCCCAAGATCATCAAAAACGGAGTCCGGGATCAAAAGTTATTGAAGTTTTCGTGCAATATTGTCCTGTGTTTTTGCTTGAGCGGAAGTTCCGGCCCAAGTTCCGACCCAACCCAAGTTCCGGCCCAAGTTCCGACCCAATTTCCGGTCAGGTTCAGTAACTTGTGTTTCTATTTGCCGGAAGTTCCGGTGGGAGGCCGGAAGTTCCGGTGGGGGCGCGAATCTGGCCCAAGCGGTCAGTTTTTCCTTGTCCTATTTAAGGGGGGCTTCTTCCCCAATGGTTCTCTATCTTTTGAGCTCGTTTTTGCCCACCATTGTTGACCTATTTGAGCTCTCTTACTCCCTCTCCCTCCCATGATTCTTACATCTTTTTGAGGTAAAAGTGAGAGGAGATCTAGATCTACAATCCCACCAAGTCAAATCCCTTCTTTGTGAAGGAATCATTGGGATCTAGATCTTGGAGAGTTTTGTGTTCTCCTCTTGTGTTCTTCCTCCCTTATTCCCCCAATAGCTTTTGTAGCTTTGTTGGAATTTGGGAGAGAAGGACTTGCCCTTGCATTTGGTGCATAGGTTTGAGTTCTCCTCTTGTGTTCTTCCTCCCTTATTCCTCCAATAGCTTTTGTAGCTTTGTTGGAATTTGGGAGAGAAGGACTTGCCCTTGCATTTGGTGCATAGGTTTGAGTTCTTCTCGGAGATTCGGCGAGTACAAGCTTGTGGGCTTGTTACTCTTGGGTTCTTGGAACCCTAGACGGTTGTGTGGTTGGGTTGTTGACCTTTTGTGTTCTTGTTGACCTTTTGTGGTCTTGTAGCCTCTTGTGGCTTTGTTGGCCTTTTGTGGCATTGTAGCCTTTTGTGGCTTTGTTGTTGGGAGCCTCCAATTGAGTTGTGGAGTTAGCCCCAATCTTGTACGGGTTCGGTGACCGCCCTCAAGCGTCCCATAGTGGAGCAAGTGCCCGCCTTTTGTGGTGCGCACTTGGGAGAATAGGGTGAGCCTTTTGTGGCGTCGGTGAGTTGCGTGCTTCCGCATCCGGGGTGAGGCCTTGTGTGGCGTTGGGTGAGCATCGAGCCACCACACCTCGAGGTGAGCCATTTGTGGCGTTCGGAGAGCATTGCGCCATCACACCTCTCCAACGGAGACGTAGCTTCTTTGGAAGTGAACTTCGGGAAACAAATCTTCGTCTCCGCGTCCATCGGTTATCTCTCAACCGAGCCCTTTACTTATGCACTTTACATTGTGATAGCCATCGTGCTTGAAGTATTTATTTCTTGCTATCACCTTGTTGCTTGTATTGCTTAGCATAGGTTGTTGGTGCACTTAGGTAAACTTAGTGGCAAGGTTTTGTGCTCAATAAATTAAACGTTAGTTTTTTCCGCATTTACTTGAGCCTAAACTGTAATATTTTTAAAAGCCTATTCACCCCCCCCCCCTCTAGGCGACTTCCTTTGTACTTTCAATTGGTATCAGAGTGAGGTCTCTCGCTTTTAGGCTTCACCGCCTCGAGAGTAAAGATGTCTCCTAGGGGTTTAGTGCACTCTCACACATTTACTTTTGATGGCACACATTATGATGTTTGGCATACTCGCATGCTTAGTCATTTCCGGGCCATTGACCCAAACATTGAGCGCATTCTATATATGGGCTTGTCTCCTCCTAAGGATCCCCAAAATCTATCTTTGGAGGAGAAGACAGACTCTTATCTCGAAGCTCAAGCATCTAATGTGCTTGTTAATGTTGTGAGCTTTGTAGTTCTTTCCTCAATCATGCCTTTCCGGAATGCTCATGATATATGGACCAAGATTCAAGCAAAATATGATGTGTCCAAGCTTAATGAGGATGATTGTGTTCCATCCACCTCCGGCCGCGATGAGTTCTCATCTTCTTCCACTACACCAACATGTGAGTTGTCACAAGGTAATGATATGGTGAGTGGTGATAGAACTTGCAATGTAGATAGTGAGATTTCCATTCATGATTCTTTGTCTCTATCTCATTGCAATGTTGTATCTTTGGGCATGAACACTTGTAGGACCATATGTGATTTACATCCTAGTGTTGATTGCCCTTGCATATCTTGTGGAAATGAATTGGATATATCTCATGATGATATGCTTGCTTTGCCTTGTTGCCATGATAAATTTGCTTCCATTTCCTCTAGTTCTTGTGTTGCTAACCATGTAGAGGAAAGTGAAGAATGTGTGGGCCAAGGCAAAGTTGTCATTAGAGCTTCATGTGTTCCCTCATCATCATCTTCTTCCAATGTTCACTTGTGCCTCATGGCTAAGGGTTCAAAGGTAACCTCTCCTTTGGACTCCAGTATATCTCATGATGATGTGAATGTTGATCCTGTAGAAGTAGATAATGATGTTGCTTCTCTAAAAGAGAAGGGGGGCAATCCTTCGTGCTCTTCATCCTAATAAAAATGCTTGCTCTACTTTCATTAAAATCTTGACTTGTGCTATTGAAAGTAGGCAACTAATATATGAACATGAGGACAAAATAGATAAAATAAGTAGTCTTGAGCGTGAGTATGCTAATGAAATTGCCAACCTAAATGAAGCTCTTGAAGAGGAACAAGCCACTAAGGAATCTCTCGAGGAGACCTTTGCTCTAGAGCTATCTAGAGTGAAGAAATCTCATGATAGAGATTTTGAGGTGGCATGTGCCCTTCAAATTAAAAATGATGAACTTGAAGTTGCTTATGCCAAACTCCTTGAGGATTTTGAGCACCATAACAATGGCTCTAGGGTCATCAAGGGGGAGCTCATCAAACTCACCGAGTCACATGAGCAACTTAAAGCTTCTTATTCTAAAGAGCTTTCCAAGTTAACCTCACCTCTTGCTTTAAATGATGATGCTTGTACTACTAACTCTATTTCTTGTGAAGCATCTATCTTGAAGGAGAATGTTGAGCTAAAGGCTCAAATTGCTTTGCTAACGAGCAACTACGGGAAATTAGAAGAAAGTCATGCCAAGCTCTCAAGCTCGCATGGGGATCTTCTAGTCTCCCATGGTAGGCTAAGGTTAGCTCATGAGGCCATTATGTCAAAGGTAACATCTAGTGGGCCTCATGTGGACATTAGCACTATATCTACTCCAAATGTTATATTGCCATGTGCTAGTCCTTGTAATTCATCCTCTCACAACCATGCTAAATCTTGTGATGAATTGCATCCTTTGCCTTGTTGCTCTAACAATGAAGCTTCTACTTCCTCTAGTATTGTTGTTGATATTAACCATGTAGAGGAAGTCAAAGAGCTCAAGGCTCAAGTCACTTCTTTGAAGAATGACTTGAAAAGGTGTCATGAAGGGAAGACCACGCTCAAGAATATGTTGAGTGTGCGACGCCCCCCAAGTGACAAGAGTGGGCTTGGATTCAAATCCAACACCAAGAGCAAGTCCACTATCTCGTTGAAGCACAAGGGCAACAAGAAGAAGGGCCAAGGACAAGTGAAGAATCCGGCCAACATTGTGTGCTTTAAGTGCAAGGAAGAAGGGCATCATGTGAGGGATTGCCCATTGAAGAAGAAGCCTCTTAGTGAGAAGAAACGGGGAAAGCGGCCTCAAGCTCCTCCACAAGCTCAAGATGGGCCACTTCCCAAGAAGCCTCAAGCTCTTCTTCATGGTGCAGCTCCTCCCAAGAAGAAAGACGGCAAGAGAAGAACTTGCTACATATGCCGTGAGAAGGGGCACCTTTCTTCCTCATGCACCATGGGTAACTCCTCATCCCATCCTATCTTGTTTGATGATGCTTATTCACTTCGTAAGGATGAGGGTAGCAATGTGTTTGCCAAATTTGTTGGTGCCCAAAGTGGTGTCAAGAAAAGAACCATTTGGGTGGCCAAGCCTATTGTGACTAACTTATTAGGACCCAACTTGGTTGGGGACCAACAAGCTAAAAATTGATCAATAGGTGTTTTTGGAGGGCATTGGAGACTTGGCTATCTTATGAAGAGTTGAGGGATCTTCATTATATTCTTGTTGTCAAAGTCAAGTCATTGGTTATCATGCTTCTATTCCTTATCCAATGTTCCTCCTTCCGGTAACTTGTGCTAAACTCCTTTACATTTATAGTTACTTGCTCCCTTGTGCATGTGTTGGTTTTTTACCTTGCATGTGCTTGTACATGTTGTGCTTCCCACTTACTTATATTGACCTATGAATTATCTTTGTGTATGTTGGTTGGCACACCATGTATTTGTGTTTCTTGGTTTTGAGCCTTTATTGTTTCTAGTAGGTATCTTATTTGGATCTTGTGAGGGATTAATGGACTATTCCGTTTTGGGGGAGTGTCATGCTTGGGCATTCCACAATCCTAAAATGTGTGTACATGAGAAAAACCACTTAGTAGTCATTTTGTTGTCTCTATGTGGTTTTTCTCTCTCATGAGAAACTCAAGTTTCCATAATGTCCATCAATACCTCTAGTTTGATCTTTTTGCCTCTTGTTGAGATTTCTTGGTTTATCACATTATGGGGGAGTCATATGCTTTGTGCATATTACAAACCTAGAAAATGTGGACATTTGAAGTAGTGACAATTAGATTTGATGTTGAGAATTATCTAGTTCCTATGTGGCACATCTGCTCATACAAGTTCCAATTTGCTTAAATGTTTTTATTGCTCATCTTTTGGATCTTGTTCGTGAGAGTGATTCTTGGTATGTGCTTCCTCATATTTGGATCTATATATCCTCATGTGAACCACTCGCTTCTATTTAATCCAATCACTAGTGATTGTGTGACTATTTGAAGTAATCAAGAATCTCTTTCGAAGCATCAAGTTTAATTCCTATCTTGTTATATGCTTCTTTGTGTGAATATGATCTTGGATATCCTTGCAAACTACCTCGGGAAAATTATCCCTATTACTTCTTGTCCTTGGACAATTAGTACTTAATATATGGTAGAATTCATTGATCATATTCGTTTTGGCCTTTTCCTTTTTGTCTTATCTTTGGCCAATAAAATGTTTGTCTAGTTGCTCCCAAGCTTTCCTTGCCTCTTGTGGATCTTCTTATTTTATTTATTTTCCCTTGTGTTTTACTTAGTGTAGGTAGTAGTGATGATCTCATTTGTGGGCATTTTGCATTCAAAGGCAAAATTATATATAATGATCTACTCATGGGGGAGCTCTCCTATATTATCTAGAACATTGTTTTATGCTTCTTGATTTGATCCGTTTTTTTTGCTTGGAAGCTCGATCCTTTTTGTGTTGGTACTTTGTGTGCCATCATGAAAAGTGTGAAGAGTTTGTTTTGGTTATTATTTCCTTGCTCTCGTTGGGAGTTGGCTTTATCTCATTCCGTTACACTTGTTTTGTTCTTTTAGGATGAGATAAATCCTTGAGCCTTGGTATTTTTCTTATCCTTTTTCTTTGGCTCTTTTGAGTTCATTTGTTGAACTTGTGTTCTTTCATGTGTTGATTTTGATCTTAGATACAATTTGGACACCTTTTGTCGAGTCACAAATTTGTGTGTGTCTTATTGGTTTACATGGTGTTTTTGTTCAAATTGTATCTCCTTTTGGTTCTTGAAAGCCTATGCATGCATATTTACTTCGTGTATATATTATGGCACGCTTGCTTCCTTTGATCCAATATATAGGGGAAACTCCACCAAATCCTAATAGGATAAGATGTGCATGAAATTCAATTTCATATCAATATGCACATATTTGTGTGGGGGCTCTCCTATGTATTGTAGTTTCACTAACTACTTTGGACCCAATGTGTTTGGGGACCATAGTGTACTTAATTGTATTTTAGGTACATTGGAGATATATATTGGGTGCTTGTATCTTGAACAAGTAATAATTGGCGTCTACATGTCAGTTGGATGCAAGCTAGGATGATCAACAAATTCATATCTTCTTCATCCTACCAATTATATCTCGGTAACAAGTATCTCTCTCATGCATACATATCTTGTTCCCAACCTTGTGTAGGTTGCTTGTTGGCATGAATTTGTGTTCTTCCATATGTAGGATTTCTTGATTTGGCTTTGAAGAGTTCTCTCTATTGCAAATGTGTGTATGTTGAGATGAGTGCATATAATAGGGAATATACTAAATCATGCTCATGATTCACTAATCCCAAATATGTCAATCTAGCAATTTTGTTGCATATTGTTTCCTCAGTATCTCTCATGTGCAATAGTGAGTATTTTTGCCAAGTTGATTTCTATCTTATGATACTTGTTGCCTTTCTCCATATATTCCTTCTATCCTCTTCTTCCCTTGAGAATAGTTGTGTTGTATGGGGTATGTTGGTGTTTGAAGCTCACTGATGTACAATAAGATATATTTGAGCCCTTGGGCATGCTTTCAAGCAAAACATCTTATTGGTATATTCTATGACTTTTTTGGGTCTTCGTGCGCTTTATTGAGTATCTATCTTGTGTGTGCATGTTTCTTTGTGGTTATATGTCGTTGTGATATTTTCCACCTAAAAATTTATACACACAAGAGAAGATCAATATTTGGTTGTTTTTGCATTTCTTGGAAATCATTTCTTACTTCATTTTGATTCTTCGGTGGTTTCCAAATTATTGTATTTTGTGTGCATTGTTAAATGGTTTTGGAGGAGTTAGGATTCCATGGTTGTGCACATTGTTTCCAAATACAATTACTATAATTGGTGCACAATTTTTGGGGAGCTTCTATAATTCATTTAATGATGCACATGTTCCTTCTTTCTCGTTTCTTGTGGTTTAAATGCTTATGGGGGAGCAAGGATTCCATATTTGTGCATATTGTTTTCAATACAAGTATTCTAATCTTTGCATAAACTTTGGGGAGCTTCTCTATTTTTATTTAAACACTCTTTTGGTTGGTGTTCCCTTTTGACATCATTTGATGGTGTTTCAATTGTTTCTTTTGGATCTTTTGATTGCTCGCTTCATTTGTTGAAGCCCTTTTCTTTTCTTTCTTTTCTTTTTGCTTTCTTTGGGTCCTCAATATAGTTTTACTTCCTCCCTAGTTCTCATCGTTTGACTTGTGTATATGCACACCTTTGGAGGAATTCTCACTATGTTGACCGTCTACAACTTTTCACCCATTTTGGCAATCGATGCCAATGGGGGAGAAGTTTTGGAGGGTTTAAGGGAAGTTGGGCTTTGCTTTGAGTGTGTTCTTAAGCATTTGCCTCTCATGCTCTTGCATCTTTGTGTTTGCTTTGCATGTTGAATATATAGAGGAAACTCAACCAACGGTAACGATTGGCAATCTATGCAATGAAATTCAAGTTCATCACACATGCATAGATTGTGGGGGAGTTTGCTCTATATATTGTGGTTGTACCAACATCACATACTTGTGTAGTATTTGATGTTGGGGAAACCGCTTTGGTCATTAATTGTCATATTTAAACCCTCGCTAAGGGATTGTCATCAATTACCAAAATGGGGGAGATTGAAAGGGCACGTATGCCCCCATGTGTGGTTTTGGTAATTAATGACAATCTCTATGGACTAATATGTAAATTGAGTTTCACTTGTAGTCTTGTCCATTGGCATCACTTGGGCCATGTGTTGGTCTCAAGGTTGGAATATGAATAAATGTCCAAGGGCTTTGTGCCCATTGGAATCATGAAGAAAGAAGGAGCTTGAAGGTTGATCAAGACATGTGCAAAGAGTTGCATCAAGATGGATCAACCTCAAGTAGGGATGAAGAAGGGCGAGCTCAAGATGCGCCATCTCTAGAAGATCTCATGCTTGAAGCTTGCCATCCTCATGCTCATGGAATGATGAAGACAAGTTCAAAGAAGAGGTGTCCCCATGGAGTATGGGGGAGCAATTTGCAAGTCTTCATCTTCATCAAGCAAGAGCATCCAAGAAAGGTGTTCCCACTATAGAAGAACAAGACAGTCTACATCAAGTTCAAGTGGGATGCTCAAGGCAAAGGTATGTTCTTGATAGGGCTTCTCTTTTGCCGGTCTCGTATTGTTAGTTGGGAGACCGGGTTTAGGATAGATAGCCGTTCTATCAAGAGGGGCTCTCAAGCGGGTGTCTCGTTTGCATTGTTCGGAGAGAGCTCAAACATTTGCATTCATAGCATCATCTTTCTTGGTTGTTATTTGGTTCTTGTCCATGAGAGTATCTAGAGATTGTGGTCATCATCATAACAAGCTCTAGTTCATCATCTAAGGATTTCACTTGCATATCTTATTGCGGTTTTTGATCTTGCGAGTTTTCCGGCTCCACACCTTGGGGGATACTTCACATATATATTCATAGTATTTTCTCCCAAGGTGATACCCAATATTTATATTTTTTGTTGGATTCTATTCATCATTATCTTTCCAACAAAATTGGTTTCATCCCAATCGGAGTTTCCAAGCTCAACTTCTTGGGTTTTGGGTTTTGGAGGTTTTACCGTTTCATCGCTTCTAGAGAGGTCATATCTTTCTTAATTTGGTTTTATACTTCCATGCTGGACTATTATGTTTCTTTGCATAATATTTAAAAACTTTTTTTTCTCTTCAAAACTAGCCCAAGATCATCAAAAACGGAGTCCGGGATCAAAAGTTATTGAAGTTTTCGTGCAATATTGTCCTGTGTTTTTGCTTGAGCGGAAGTTCCGGCCCAAGTTCCGACCCAACCCAAGTTCCGGCCCAAGTTCCGACCCAAGTTCCGGTCAGGTTCAGTAACTTGTGTTTCTATTTGCCGGAAGTTCCGGTGGGAGGCCGGAAGTTCCGGTGGGGGCGCGAATCTGGCCCAAACGGTCAGTTTTTCCTTGTCCTATTTAAGGGGGGCTTCTTCCCCAATGGTTCTCTATCTTTTGAGCTCGTTTTTGCCCACCATTGTTGACCTATTTGAGCTCTCTTACTCCCTCTCCCTCCCATGATTCTTACATCTTTTTGAGGTAAAAGTGAGAGGAGATCTAGATCTACAATCCCACCAAGTCAAATCCCTTCTTTGTGAAGGAATCATTGGGATCTAGATCTTGGAGAGTTTTGTGTTCTCCTCTTGTGTTCTTCCTCCCTTATTCCCCCAATAGCTTTTGTAGCTTTGTTGGAATTTGGGAGAGAAGGACTTTCCCTTGCATTTGGTGCATAGGTTTGAGTTCTCCTCTTGTGTTCTTCCTCCCTTATTCCTCCAATAGCTTTTGTAGCTTTGTTGGAATTTGGGAGAGAAGGACTTGCCCTTGCATTTGGTGCATAGGTTTGAGTTCTCCTCGGAGATTCGGCGAGTACAAGCTTGTGGGCTTGTTACTCTTGGGTTCTTGGAACCCTAGACGGTTGTGTGGTAGGGTTGTTGACCTTTTGTGTTCTTGTTGACCTTTTGTGGTCTTGTAGCCTCTTGTGGCTTTGTTGGCCTTTTGTGGCATTGTAGCCTTTTGTGGCTTTGTTGTTGGGAGCCTCCAATTGAGTTGTGGAGTTAGCCCCAATCTTGTACGGATTCGGTGACCGCCCTCAAGCGTCCCATAGTGGAGCAAGTGCCCGCCTTTTGTGGTGTGCACTTGGGAGAATAGGGTGAGCCTTTTGTGGCGTCGGTGAGTTGCGTGCTTCCGCATCCGGGGTGAGGCCTTGTGTGGCATTGGGTGAGCATCGAGCCACCACACCTCGAGGTGAGCCATTTGTGGCGTTCGGAGAGCATTGCGCCATCACACCTCTCCAACGGAGACGTAGCTTCTTTGGAAGTGAACTTCGGGAAACAAATCTTCGTCTCCGCGTCCATCGGTTATCTCTCAACCGAGCCCTTTACTTATGTACTTTACATTGTGATATCCATCGTGCTTGAAGTATTTATTTCTTGCTATCACCTTGTTGCTTGTATTGCTTAGCATAGGTTGTTGGTGCACTTAGGTAAACTTAGTGGCAAGGTTTTGTGCTCAATAAATTAAACGTTAGTTTTATTCCGCATTTACTTGAGCCTAAACCGTAATATTTTTAAAAGCCTATTCACCCCCCCCTCTAGGCGAATTCCTTTGTACTTTCACTAAGGTCAAAGCATATGCTCTGATACCAACTGCGGTGGCCCAGCATACCACTGCATGATGTAGTATACTATAGTCGTTGACATAACACCAATGAAACACCATTCACTAGTATTACATCCCTCAGAATGGCACAACAGAAACACATCGGGTCCAAAACATGGCTTAAAGGTTACAACTCACTCTTTACATAAGATCCAAAGAACACTCTAGGTTAAAGAGAGAGAAAGAACTTCTTACGGAGAAGAATCAAAGTTAAACAATGCAAGAACGATTATATTATTAGGTCTAATATCCAGACTAAGAGGTTGGCATTGCTGCTATTGCCACACTCTACAGAAATAGGTTCTTTGGCTAGAGATAATATCCCTATCTATTCGGTAAATTTCGTCTTCACTTGAGTTGAGGTATATGTTGACTTCCTTTTCTTCATTGAAGATCTTTAGCTGGTCTTGAAAAGTCTTGGAGTATATCTTGATGTATTTATCGTTTTTAATGGCTTCAGAATCTAGCAAGGGTTAAGAAGATACTTTGAGTACGAGCGTACTCAGCAAATTCACTATAAAAGGAGTGTTTGACGCACTATAACAACAGCCACAGACCGTAGGTCGTAGGCAATGCAAGTTTTCAAAAACATTTCTTCAAAGGTTGCTTTTATTCTGAAAAGCTATGTCCGTCAGCCTTCACGGGTTTACCAGAACCTTCATGGGGTTCCTTTCCAGCCGCGTTCGCAGATCCTTCCCGGAACAGGGAGTAACAAGTTACAGTTCTTACACTCTGCAGAGGTGCGTCACTTTACCCATGAGAGATCAACTCTTTGTTGCACAACCGAGAAGCTTATTCCCATCCACAATTCCATGATGTGGGGCCCAAAAGATGATCCAAGCCAATAACTGCCCCCTTCGCGACCCCGCATGCCTCCTTGCTGTACACCATGCCCACATAATGAATTACGGTAAGGACTAATGGCTGTTATCCTCGTAGATGCCAGAACTATCATGGGACGTTGAGGGTTCCCACCCATATGCTGCATATCCTCTACGAATTACCAATCAATATGCACGCTACGAGGATAACAGCCATGACCTGCACATCTGAATTCATGCGAGAGGAAGAAGATACAGCTGACTTCTCCGTCCCATTCCAAATCTCATGGTCAGCGCATAATATACGGCGCAAGAATCACTGGCGACATTGGTTGTTAAGTCCTAGGTGATATAATTCTGAACAGTGGTATCCCAACTATCAGATTTAATAGATTAGCTGATCACCCTGGACCAGTAATCAATAGTTCTTATTGTTATTGAAAATAGTATTTTCTGTCCTTTTTCAAATGCAGGTGATGACAACACTGGATTTGTAAAATACTTTACAAAAAAATAATCAAAGGACATGAGCAAGTGTGAACTTGCCTTTTGTGATTGCAAGATTATGCACTCACGGTCTTCGAGTCAGTGTAAGATCCAAAATCTGAAATCAGCATCATTGGTCCGGTAAGGACTAATGTTTAAAAAAACAATATGCTTTTATGCATAATTAATGTGATGCACGTTCTAAGCGCAAATCCCGGGAATAACATTGTCCTAGGGTTTGCATTCCGAAAATGGTTACTTTGGAATGTGTGGTCCTTTTAGATAAGTTTCATAGTTGTACTTTTATTAGAGTTTATGAGTGGTTGTAAACAACACATATGTAGGAGTAAAGTATACATAATTATGACATACTAAATAGGATTACTTATACAAGGTTTCTTATTTAAAGTGGCAAAAAGGATAACCTTCAAAGAAAAGGTTTCCCTTCTAAGGTCTAAACAAACTTTGTGGTTAGTAAGTGGTGGTTGATGTCATTTGTCTGCTCAAATAGTTTGGCTTGAGTTGCTTTATAGTTTAACTACTTCAGACCAAAGTTAACTATAAAACATATAATACTGCTTATAGTGTTACATTAAGATTTTGTATACTAAAGTTAACTTTAAAGTATAGCTAGTTTTGAAAACATCGTACTTATAGATTGGTATCTTGTATATCTAAAATGTTTTCTTTAGGTTAGTTAAGAATGTTATTCTGTTACTTGAGTTAATGGTGTCTAGATGTGAGTATGGAGTAATATCATTTATCTTTTATAGACGAGTGAGTATGGTATATGAACCCAATATAATGTTACTTAACTACTTATGGATTTATATAGTGTTGTAGTACTTTTTTGTAATTTGGTGATTAATATAGTTTAGAAAAGATTTGATTGTTCACCAGTTGTTCTTTTAAGGATTTTATTATTAGTGTAATTCTTCTTAGAGATAATCTTCATTTAAGGTTGTAGATTCTTCTAAAATAAGAACATTCATAATGTTTTAAACTATTATGGCATTAGATTATTAATATTTAAGACTAATACTAGTTATTAGACTTATTTGACTTATTTTAGGAATATTAATAAATGTTATTTATTCTTATATAAATTATTAATGAAGTAAATAAGTTTAAATTTGAGTTATGAAAATATATTTTTATTTACCTCAAAAGGAGATTATTAGATTTTGAACATGTAAATAATATTTTTGTGATAATTTTGGCATATCATATTTATTTTGTGATTTATAAATAATAAGATATGATTTTTATAATTCTTATTACTTTATAATTACTTCATAAATAATAAATATTTCATTAAGTGAAGTAATAATACATGATTATAGTTTTAAATTAGAATTATTATTTTTCTAAATTTTTTGGTATTTTACTTATATTATAAACATTTATCATTATAAAAGATATGAATTATCAAGGTTTTATTACTTATTAAACCTTTATTAAATAAAATTTATGTAAATAATTATCATAATAATATTTGATATTAGTTTTAAGTTGTAGGTTTTATTTTTCTGAAAATTTTCATATATTATATACATTTTTCTGAATTATAAATCAAAAGTTATTAATTGAACAATATTTAATCCTTTATTTGATTTATGGAATATTCTTAATTGAATTATAACATCTTATTTATTTCTAAATAGAAAATTACTTTTTGTACCGCATCCAGAGCTAGCCCCAGTCATTGATCTGTGGGCCATTGTTCACCTCAGCTTAACATGAAAGAAATGTTTTTGCTACTGACTCCCTCTCTACTCACTGTCGATGACATGCGGGCCCTGGGCCATGTCATCCACCATACGAGGCAAAGACTAGTCAAACGGCTGACGTGGCTCGATTATGAGGTGAGCATAACATCACCACCACCACCGCCGTCAATGAGTGGTCACCGGCGACGATCTACTGCATCGCAGCAAGCGAAATAGGTCTAGTTCGAATCAGCGCAAGCTACTGAACCTAGGAGTGGCAGCGCCGCTCGGAAATGGTCATCGGAGCCTCAGCTCCGACGACCTCTGACGGTGGCCGACGGTGGCTTACAGTGAAATGGTGATTTACAATGATTTCAAATGATTCAAGGATGCTAGAAGATTCAGGAACTCACCCTGATGATGATTGAGTGGTTGGCGAGGACAGGCGCAGCCGGAATCGAGCTTTCCGACGAGGATTCTGACGAACTGCCGCGGAGGAAAACGACCAAATTCACCTGCTCCAGTTCTCCCCTTGATGCAAGCTTCTACCTAGAGGATCTACGGAGGATGGCGCTTTTCCATGACGGCGTAGAATGGTGTGGGGTGACGTGATTCGATGGCGAAGAGTGGCTTCGGTGAGCTAGGGTTCGGTCTCGCTCGTATCTGAGAGGATAAGGAGGGATTGGAGATAGGGATGGAAGCAATGCGTCGCGGTGGCCTTCTTATCCCCTCCTGGCAGCGGCGGTGAGTATCTTGGCGCAATAACGGCGAAGACGGCATCGGGCGGCGGCGAGCTCCGCCAGCGAGCTGTCTGTGTGCGTGACGATGACGACGATGATTTTTTTATGGATAACCCCCTGAAGTTTTCTTTAGCTCAACCCGCGGTCCTTTCCTGACCCCACTTGTCAGTCTCAGATGGAAAAGGACAGCGCTGGTTACTGGGCCGTTATGGGCTACACCTAGGCGTCAGATAGGTATAGTGGTATTGGGCTGCGGCCAGGTTTATTTTTTATTTGCTTTATTCTTTTCTATTTTCTGTTTTCCTTTTCAGATTTGAATTTGAATTAGATTTTGAACCTTTCTTTGTATGATTTATTTGCTGGACATTTGCAGTAATGTTAAAATATATTTGGTAACCTTTGTGAACTTTTATTATGCCTTCTTTTTATATTTCTTTTATTTACTCAATAGGAACTATTTTTTAATAATTGGAAGAAACTTCTTCTTATTATTTTTCTCTTCTAATTTTAATTAGGAATTTCTTAAATGATATCTTCTTATTTGTTTATAGATTTACCTCTGATTGGCTCATAGTTTGAATATAGATTTTATATGTATCATGATCTTGGATCATTATTTGTTGCATGAGAACATGAAGGATAAGGATATGGTTATTACCATTCCCATTTATTTAGAAAATGAACTGTATATATTCTATTGTGATAAACAAAGAGGTTTAGAGTTTTTAAATTATGAGTACCACCCTTGGCTTTAGGGTTTGTATAAGCTTTGATTCCTTTTAAGAGTTAAGATTTAATAGTTCAGTATATTGCCTTGTGTATATAGTCTTTGATGAAATCTTCCTTTTTAATAGGAAGTTTGAAATTAGAGTGTTTTATAGAAGTGAACTTATAAAGATATACTTAGGCACATATAGTGATGATGGTTGAAATGAATAGAGATATGCTTATGTAATTTGTTATTAGGAAATATTTCTATAAAGTGTTATGAGCATCAGATGATGGTTTATCATTATGAGATGGATATTATGTTTTGATTTAATATTTAGAGTTGATTTTTTACCAAGATTAAATAGGAAAATGATCTATAACATATAATTATATTTCACAATCTGGAATCTCTAATTAAGGAATTCCTTTCCTAGATATAATACCTCTTTCTTTCCATCATCATGGTTAGTTTGATGGACTTACTTATTAAGATATTCTTATTCAATACATCATTTTTCTAAACTTATGGATGAATCCAATGAGTTTGACACAAAGGCATTTTATAATCTGTTCATATCCTTGGTTGTTTGTATTTACTATTCTACTGTTGATTATCATCCATCACTAATCTTTCTCTAAAGTTGATTATTGTTGAACACGAATAACACCATCTTAATTACTTAACCCTCATGACTTACACTTCAATCCCTGAATTATATTTATGGGGTTTGCAAAGACTTCTCTAGGATCACTTATATTTACTAAGGTTTCAATCATGTTCTACCCACCAGTATTACATATACTTAATATAAGCATTCCATGTTGGTGGCCAAAGCATTACCATTATAATACTTTAATCATTTATTACTAAAGTTCTTAGTTGGCTAAACAGGGCTTTATCAATCCTACCTTTTATTGCCTGGAGATTATCTTCTTAGTATCTTATATTAGATTAAGGTTATTATGGACTATGCACTCATTAGAAGATTTGAGTAGATGTTCTGATAAGATCAAATAATAGATCAAATATTAATAATTAAATAAGTTGTGAATCAATGGGAAATCATCCAACATTGATGAACAACAGATATTGAGATAAGTTCCATAAAGATTGTATAGAAAGAAAGATATATATATATATAGTGGATGAACTTAACTTAATCTCTTTCCAACTCCAACTCATCAAAGGAGTTTTTAGGATTTAGGTGTTATTATGATTCTCAGAATGTATGCAGATGGGATTTAAGACATAGTGGTTACATTCTTATTATTTGTTTTATATCCTTAACTTGATTCTTATGAATGGTTATAATGAATATTATAAGATGATCACCTAATGATCAGATATAATTCACATTATATTAAGGTTTAACTTATGGTATATTTTGATATACCCTTAGATCAAATCTCTCTTACCCAAAATGAGATTTTAACAAAGGTCTTATTGAAACTTATCGCAGTCAACTTGATGTTCTATACAATTCCATCAAGCTAAGAGAAGCTTCAATCACTTTGACAAGTTTTTATTTAAAAAGCGCGAAAATTATTCGGATTTTCTATGCATGAATGCAATTCACACATCTGGGTTCAACTTATTTCTAGGCTCTAATGCTGGGATGTTATAATCCATGAGCCTCAACATAGCACTTTAGTAGTTCTGAATGCATCTTTATAATCACCCAGTTACGGTGTGACGTTTGATGTCATCAAGAAACTCTTCCGGTGTTAGTGATTGACATGATATCATGGTCTAAGGATTAGGATCACTTCGTAAGTTGTTATAGCAATATAAACTCAATGACTTTGATCGTAATGCTATACTTCGGATGAATGTTCATCACATCATTACACTAATGTTGTGACCTTGTTATTAACAACATCCAATGTCTATGATCAGGAAACTTTGATCATCTTGTTAATAAACGAGCTAGTTTATGAGAGAGGCATAACTAGGAACTTTATGTTTGTTTATTAAACACACATGTATTAACGTTTCTGTATTAATACAATTATAGCATGCAAAATAAACATATATCATATACTTGGAATACACATAATAAACACTTTATTATTGCCTCTTAGGGCATATTCCCTTCAGCTCCTTGTGGGATCTATATCTTTATTTCAAAACTAGCTACAAACGATCTATGCACTTGCAGTCACCAGGCTATTTTCTGGCGCCGTTTCCCGGGAGCTAAGTGTTGTAGATCTTTTAGTTTTTTCTTATTTATTCTAGTCTTGCTAAGTTTTGTTTTGGGTTACAGGTTTCCACCAACATGATGGAGTTTGAGCATTTGACTAGTGCTAACCCACTCAGCCACTTTGGGAAGCCTTATGATATTAATAAAAGAGACAACTTCAACGAGAAGAAAAGGGGGTTTGAAATAAATCCACTACTACTTGGTATTCTACACAAGAAGCAATTTACTAGAGATGAATAAGATCCTGATCCATATGAGAATATTGCATGCTTCAAAGATATATGTGGCACTTTCCAATTATCGGGGTATACTGCTAATGAGGTAAGGGTTAAACTTTTTAGTCAGACTTTGACTAGCACAACTCTCTCATGGTGTAGACTTTACCCCCAGAAGCCAGTACTACTTGGGATAATTTAGCTTGTGAGTTTCTAGCCAAGTATTATCCATTATCAAAATCTTTTGGAATCAGGCATCTTATAATTACTTGGAGAAACCGTCCTAATGAAGGACTAGTAAGAGCTTATATAATATTTAAAGATTTACTTAATCAATGTCCTCATCATGATTTTCCTGAATGGTATTTATTGCATATATTTTATGGCGGTTTAATTGAACCTAATAAAATTGAACTAGACTCTTGCACGAGAGGAGCTTTTATGAATCTTCCCATAACTAAAGCTTGGGCTTTACATAATAGAATTCGCGATCATGGATTTTCATGGAATTTTGGTCTAGGAAGTGAAGGAGGCATAGAAATAGATTATGATTGTATTCATGACTATAATAAAAAGGGGCATGTCAATGAATTATCTAAAGAACTTTATTTGCATTCAGATCTTGTGTTGCAAGTTGTTAAAGCTTTTATAGAACACATCAAAGCTCCAAAAGAGGGTTCGATCAAGTATGATCCACCACCCGAACCTGAGATTAAAAAGGAAGTTAAAGCAACACTGGACTCCCTAGAACCAATGTATGAGATACCTTTTCCTAACACTGCGCAGAAGCATATTTTTAGAATATGAACAAGTCAAAGCAGTACGGGAGAAGAAGGAGGAGGAAAGTGTGTCAGAAGTTGAAGAACATCTAGATGAAACCAAAGATGAAGAGGTAACCAAGGAAGCAATTATAGCTATGTATGCACATTGCAACATAGTTGAACTTGATAAAGAGACTTCTGTATTGGTTGAAGGTAAAACTAAGGTTAAAGATGTGGGTAAACCTATTCTTCCCTACATATTTAAAGAAACCTCGCATTATGGTTTATGTGATCTTGGCACCGAAGTTAATGTTATATCTTATGATTTTTATTTAGAAATAAAAGAAGAGATAGTACCGGCTACAATAGAAAATACGGATATGACAATCATGTTAGCCAATAAAAATCTTAGAATTCCAATGGGAGTAGTTGAAGATGCAACTGCCACAATTAGCAATAAAAAATTTCCTATGATTTTGTAGTTGTTGATATGCTAACTGACACTCTTTGACCAATTATATTTGGAAGAAACTTTTTGAGCGATGTAGGTGCCAAAGTCGATTTTAAAAAGGAGATTGTGTCTCTTAAGCTTGGGGAAGCGGAAAAAGAATTACACTTTTCCAAATTTAAAGACAGACCCCTACAAATAAAAGAAGAAGAGAAAGAAAAAACTATTGAGGAAACAGAAGCTCTTTTCTTTAGTAATCAAGAAGAGGAAACAAATTAAGACTCAAATTATGAATAAATAATAATGTAGGATAGGGCCCTAGAAGAACTAGAAAGTGAATTCGATTCGCTTCCCATTTTAGGGCCTCCAACTGATGAGGCTTTTGAAGAGCCAGAAAAGAAAGGAGACGAGGAATTACCACCCCCAGAATTGAAGAGTTTACTAGATAATCTTAAATATAGATTTTAGACAATACAAAAAAATTCCTGTTATTATTAGTGCTAAAGTTTTAGGGGATGAAGAAGAAGAACTCATGAAAGTACTTACGGAGCATTGCAAGGCCTATGGATACTCAATGGATGATTTGAAGGGCATTAGTCCCACGATAACCTTCCATCGAATATTCATGGAGGAAGGTGCTAAACCAGTTGTAGAATTTAATAGACGGCTGAAGCCCGAAATAAAGGAAGTGGTAAGCAAAGAAATAGTATGCCTACTGGATGCAGGTACAATATATCCTGTAAACGAAAGTGAATGGGTAAGTCATGTTCATTGTGTTCTGTAGCATCCCGTCTGTCTAACATCCGTAATGCTACATCAATCATAATAAAATGCTACTTCCTACATATTATTCTTGTAATGCATCATCATTACATCAAGCTCATGTCATCATGCCACCTTACATTTAAGCATCATTATTAAAACCCTTTTATTTGGTTCTTCTCCTCATATTGCATTTGCCTTATTAATTGTATTTTCTTCTTGATATATTGTATTTGGCTTTTAATATATGTTAAAGGCCCAAGTTGAGTTGGGGGCGTATCTTTTAAAATTCCTTCCATCTACTAACATGCCCCTCTAATTTGATCATTTAACCTTGCCCTTTTCGTACCACATAGTACATATGGGAACCTAATTATTCTAGTTTGTTTCAAATCAGGCCCATAATGGAATTATGTGGATCCAATTTCTTAATATTCCCCTGTTCAATTCTAGTGCTTTGCACTCCTTCCTTATCATCTATGCATGTGTTCCTTCTTAGTTTTAATTGGATTCCATCGCACATGCAATAATAAAACCCCTTTATCCCTCACTATTTCATGTTGGCTCTTTTTAATAACACTTGTTGGTTTTGATAATATTTTCAAACTTGGACTAATTTCCCTAACTAGCTATATCCTATCCAACCGGTGTGTATGTACCATGCACATACACACACCACACCGTGTGTGTGCACAGAAACCACACATCGGCTACCTTCAGGTGCGCACCTAACCAACCCCGACGAGGCCCTATTTTTCTTCCTGGACGGCGTCACGTGCTCCCAGCAGCCTCACGCCTCTACCGGGCCTCGCTTGTTTTGAGCCTGCATTAAAGCAAGCAGGGCACCGTAGCCACTCCCCAACCACCCATCCTTTGCCAGGCCACCTCTTTCCCTCTCCTCCTCCCTCCCAGCCAACCCTAGCCACCGCCATGTCCGGGACAAGCTTCAGCCTTTGTTGATCAAGCAACGCTGCGTGGTGTGGAACACGGCAGAGCCATCGGGGATGGCAAAGAAGGGACAGACGGATGCATTCGATGGCTCACGCAACGGGTTGGGCACGGTGCACTGCAGACACAGAGACGTACCTAGGTTCGGGGCCCTCTTGGAGAGGTAACACCCCTAATCCTGCAAGATGAACTATGTATGGGAGCTTGATGCTCAGTACAGGTGCTCCTTGAGATGTTTCCTTAGCTACTATCGATGGCTAGAGGAAGATGGGAGCTAGATGCTAGCACTTCTCTTCTCCTACTATTGCCTCTAGTTTTCTCTCTTACCTAGAACCCTGGCTCTGCCCTCCCTTATATACTGGTCTAGGGGAAGATTACAATTCGGGTCCTAGGGTTTACTGTTTGGATATGGGTTTACAGGGCAAGGCCGGCTGCAGGGCCCAGCCGGTGGGCCAGGGCCCAGTCCTCCCTTCTTTCAACGGCATCCTTCTCTTTAGTGGTCACCCGGGCTTCCTTTGGGGCGTCACCCTTGCTTTAACGGTCATCCGGACCGCTTTTGCCAGTCCAGCCGACCGTCTTGCTTTATCTTTGTCTGGTAGCGCTGGTCATGACGGCATGCCAGCTTCCTTGATGACGAGGGAGAGCCAGAAGCGTACCCCGCACGATGTGTCAGTCCTTCCGTGCTCTCCATCGAATCCGAGGTGAGCCGGGTGGGAACGTCCACCCGGCCGGTTCATCTGGCCACCGGCTAGACGGGCCAGCCGGGAAGGTTATAAGCCCAGCCGGGCTTGCTTGCCAGACGGCTAGAGTTGTAATTCCTGGAGGCCAGGCGGCCTGCATATTCTGGAGCCGGCCTACTTATGCCCGGCTTTCCCCACCCGAGGGTTATACCCCCGACACTAGTCCCCGAGCACGTATGGGCTTGGCCGGTGGGCAAGATCTTCCGTGCTCCTTCCTTTCCTGAGAGGTTGCTTTACTTTCTCCGGTTGCGGCTTTTGCTTTTGCTTTCCGGCTGGAGTTAACTGTCTGCGGAATCGATGGCCGTCCACTAGGTGTAAACAGCAAAGGCAGGTACCGGCTGGCGGAGCTGAAGGAGAAACGTTTGGCTAGATGACGTCATTGATGTCGTCACCCACGCCTGTGGCTCTGGCGCACGTCACGTCAGTTTGACTTCCGCGTCGCTGCGTCAGTTTTTGGCAACTGCGCATGCAAACTTGCCGCAGCGTTTCCTCGGGGCAAGGGCGCACGCCTCGCCTCCCGCTGAAGCCCGGGGATCTTCTGTGGCATTCACGACGGCACAAGGGATCTGGAGCCGAAGCGTCGCACAGCTGTGGCACCGTGACGCCACACGTCGCGCAGACACCGAAGGGGCGACGCTGCCTCTTGCGGGGATAAATAGGGCTCCGAGGGGTCCCACGCTTGTCCATCCTCCGGCTCATCTTCTCCTCGTGCCCTTGTGTTCCTTGTTATTGCGCCCTCTCCCTGTCGCCGCCGGCCACCTTCTTTTTGCCAACCACGGCCGCCTCTTCTTCCGAGATGCTGCCGGAGCAACGCGGCGGTTGGTGCGGGTCCTTCGTGACCGATGAGCTCATCAACAAGTATCAGTGGGGAAGGTTTCTTCCCTCGTCGTTGCTTGTGAAGCACCAGCTTGCACCAAATGGGGAGCGGGTGCCGAACCCTCGGCCGGAGGAGCGCGTCGTCTTCCTCGCGCACTTCGCGTGCGGCTTCGGCCTCCCCGTCAGCCTGTTCCTCCTCCAGCTTTTCGGCTTCTTCGACATCCAGCTTCACCACCTTGGCGCCAACGCCATGGCGCAGCTGTCGCACTTTGCGGCCTGCTGCGAGTCGTATCTTGGTTTGTGGCCCGAGGTGGCGAACTTTCTCAAGTTCTTCCACTTCAAGGCCCAGAACATCACCAAGGGTGGCTCGCTAATGCGGACGGGCTGATGTGCGATCTACCCGCGGTCTTCCTCACCGATGCCGCGGTTCGAGCTCCCCGACACCGTCAAGCTGTAGCAGCGCACATATTTCTATGTGAGCAATGCCATGGAGATCGACTGGATCTGCTGTCCGCCCTTCACTAACGTTCCCTCGTCGCAGAGGGCCTGGACGATGAAGAGCATGGGCGCGGTGGCGGACCTCGATCGGATGGCCGCCCGGGTGGAGACGATGGTGGGGACGGAGAGGCTCACCGCGCGGGACATCACCTTGTCGTGGATGGTGCGTCGCGTGCTTCCGCTGCAGAAGCGGTCGCACAAGATGTGCCATCTTTCGACCGCCAACGACCCGACGAGGATGTCGCGTAAGGATGTGCCCTACCAGGACCTGCGGAACTGGATCTCCATTATCTCCAAGTTCCGCATCAAGGTCACTAGGCATACTCCTGCCCCCCGTACCATCGCGGCCGCCTGCCGCCGTCGGTAAGTTTTTCTCTGGTTGCTTTGCGCCTCGCCTCTTGTATTTACTAGCTTTCCTTGGGTGCCTGTTGCCCCCCTTTTTGATTAGTTGTTCATGGCACAGCTGGCCGAGGATGGCATGGGTGAGTTCCCGCTTCCGTCCTTCTTGGAGGATAGGAAGCCAAAGAAGTACCCCCAGACGGAACCCGAAGGGTTTCCCGTCCGGGCGGACGACGGCCCCTCGGATCCTCATGGTATGTTGCTATCCGCAGCTTTTTCTTTCACCTTTGTTCTTGAGGTTATGGTCTTTACTCTTTGCTTGTGCCGCAGTCGATGTCACCGACGAGGAGGGTGCCCGAGAAAGACCCGCGGCGGGAGCCCGGGGACAGAGGGCGGCACCTGTTGCCAATCCCGCTCCATTTGAGACGAAAAAGATGCGCCGAGGGCGTCAGGTTGTTGCTCCACCCTCCGTCGCCGGGTTAGTGTCTCTCTTGCCCTTGCTTGCCACTCTGTGGTTTTGCTGCTTTCTCCTTTGACTCTTCGTTCCGCGCAGCGAGGCCATTGTGCTCGGTGATGGAGGTGCCACCGTCATGCCTCCTCCGCCGGTTGAAGAGGTCGCGAGGTCTCCGGCTGCGCCCGCGCTGACTGTGGCCAGCCCGGCTGCATCGGCCGTGCCCAGGGCGCCTGAGGGCTCTCCGACCACGGGGCTGCTGCACCAGGCCCCTACGTCTTCGCGGTTGGACCAGCTGTTTGTGGCTGCGCAGGACCCGGAGACCCCTCCCTCTCCTAAGGGCTGGCGTGAACCCGGCTTGGAGCGATTCTCCAAGCGGTTCCGCCAGGCCCGTCATTACGGAGGTGACGGAGGGGGCGGGGGCCACGCAGGCGGCTGCGGCGGATGCCGGCCAGCTGGATGGCGGTCAACCGTCTGGGAGGGATTTGGTGGTCGCTGTGCCTTCGGGTGCGGCTGGCGATGATGACGAGGTTATCATCACCGGCTCGAGGCCAGCTCCGGCTGTGCTGATGCCGGCTGTGATCCTTGCCCAGCTCTCCGGCTCGGCGCCCGTCGCACTCAGCCAGGTTTGCCACCTGGTTGAGGGAATGGAAAGTGTCCTTGGCGAGGCCAAAAAATTGTCTATTTTGATGGAGGTAAGTCGTTGCCGTTCATACGTTTTATGCTCTTTCATCCGGTTTGCTCCTCTGTTGATCATTTGCTTTCTTGCTGCAGAAAGCGTTTATGGAGTCTGTGAAGAACACCCGAGACTTGGGCCGTAAGATTGCTTCTGCAGATCTGTCTTGGCGATTGGCTCCCTTTTCCCGTTTTTTTGTTGACCATCGGGTATCCTCCTATAGCCATGATCTAGGACAAGGAGAAGGAGTTGGAACGCCTCAAGGCTGAGGTTGCCCGACTGGAAGAGTCGAACAAGGCGCGACAAGCACAGTTTAATCAACTTGCCGTGGACAAACACCAGCTTGAGGTTAGTATGGAGCGGGGCAAGAAGACGGCTGATATCTGGGCGGAGGCGCTGAAGAACTTTGAGACGATCTGCACCCAGCAAGAGGGGACAATCCAGTCTCTTCGCTGCAGGGAGGAGGATCTCAATCAGCACCTCCAGAACATCTCGGAGATGGTCATTGGTAAGTTTTTCAGCTACTCTCCTCCGTTGTGTCGTGGCTCGCTCGATCTTGTCGGCTTACTCTGCTTTGTGTCTGGCTGCATCTCACTATCCTGAGGCGACCGAGATGGCCATGGAGAAGCTGCCGATGGAGGAGGTTGGTCGTGACCTGACTGCCCTCGACTTGGTCAAGGTGGTGGCGGAAGAGAGCAACGGCTTGCGCGCCATTGGCAATGATCTCTTCCACTACATCTGGTCGGACGTGGGCCTGGTCGGGCATGACATAGCCAGCCTGGCCGTGGTGCTGTCCAAGGGCATCGACGTGCTGGACGTGCACAAGGAGTGGGCTGCTCGAGGCGGGGCGGAGATGGCGCTTGCGATGGTGAAGTCATGGTATCCTGGTGTCGACCTGAGCATGGTCAACCGCGGCTTCCGCCTCAGGACGACTTACGAGGGTCTTCGCGAGAGCATTCCTGCGCTCCAGGCCTGCGGGGTGAAGATTGGCACCTACGTGGACATGGATCGTGACTTCAGCACCCCCGGAGAGCCATGGCCGTTCCACTGGGAGCCGGTGCCTTGGAATCTCATTGACGTGGCCTCCAGCAGCCAGCCTCCTTCCACTGACGCCGGCTCCGCCCCTGCTGATCTAGCTCCTGCTCCTTCTACTTCACAAGCTCCTGATTCTTGATCCCTGGGATGCCAGTTGTATTTGTGAAAATTGCTACTCTGATGTGCTACACTTCGGCTGACTTCTGTCGCCGACCTTTTAATCTGTGTGGAGCCTTCGTGCTCCGTTTTATGGCTTGGTGCCTTTTGCTAACCTTTGTTTGCGTCTTCGTCATTTGCAGTCTTTTGTGCTCTCGCCGGCTGGGGTAGCCACCCGGGATCGAGCTCTTTTGCCGTCTTGACTTGGTTTTGTGGGTGCACGGGAGCGCGTCCACTGGGTGTAGTCCCCGAGGTTCGGGCCGGCTGGGGTAGCCAGCCAGGGCGAAGCTCTTTTGGCTACTTTGACTTGAGTTTATGGGTGCGCGGGAGCGCGTCCACTAGGTGTAGTCCCCGAGGTTCGGGCCGGCTGGGGTAGCCAGCCGGGGCGAAGCTCTTTTGGTACTTTAACTTGAGTTTGTGGGTGCGCGGGAGCGCGTCCATTGGGTGTAGTCCCCGAGGTTCGGGCCGGCTGGGGTAACCAGCCGGGGCGAAGCTCTCTTGGCTAACTTGACTTGAGTTTGTGGGTGCGCGGGAGCACGTCCACTGGGTGTAGTCCCCGAGGTTCGGGCCGGCTGGGGTAGCCAGCCGAGGCAAAGCTCTCTTGGCTACCTTGACTTGAGTTTGTGGGTGCGCGGGAGCGCGTCCACTGGGTGTAGTCCCCGAGGTTCGGGCCGGCTGGGGTAGCCAGCCGGGGTGAAGCTCTTTTGGCTACTTTGACTTGAGTTTGTGGGTGCGCGGGAGCGCGTCCACTGGGTGTAGTCCCCGTGGTTCGGGCCGGCTGGGGTAGCCATCCAGGGCGAAGCTCTCTTGGCTACCTTGACTTGAGTTTGTGGGTGCGCGGTTCGTATTGGATGTTATGCGCAGCAAGCTCGATGGCCCATTTTGCCACGCGGCCAGTGGCGTCTTTGTTGCCAATGATCTCCGCGAGTGGGGCCAATGCTACAACTCGGATGGAATGCTCCTGGAAGTAATGCTTGAGTTTCTTGGCGGCCATGTACACGCTGTACACCAGCTTCTGGTAGTGACGGTAGCTCTGCTTGGATAGCGAGAGCACCTCACTCAGGTAGTATACGGGGCGCTGGTCCATCTCAGCCTTTCCTTCCTCTGGCCGCTCCACCACCAGTACCACGCTGACCACTCTGTTTGTGGCAGCAATGTACATCAGCATGGGCTCCTTTGCGGCTGGTGCCGCCAGGACGGGTGGCGAGATGAGCATGCGCTTGAGGTCTCGGAAAGCTTCATCCGCCTAAGCTATCCAGACAAATTTGTCTGTCTTCTTCATCAGCTGGTACAGGGGGAGGGCCTTCTCTCCCAGCCGGCTAACGAACCGGCTGAGTGAAGCGAGGCACCCAGTGAACTTCTGCACGTCGTGTAGGTTCTATGGCAGCTCCATGCGCTCGATGGCTCCGATCTTCTCTGGATTCACGTCGATTCCACGCTCGGAGACGAGGAAGCCCAGGAGCTTGCCGGCTGGGACGCCGAACACGCACTTTTCCGGGTTCAGCTTGATCTAGAAACAGCGGAGGTTGTCGAACGTTTCCTTCAGATCCTCAAGGAGTGTGCGCTGTTCCTTGGTCTTGATGACGACGTCATCGACGTAGGCGTGTACGTTCTTTCCAATCTGCATATGCGGGAATTTCTGCATGCAGCGCTGATAGGTTGCGCCTGCGTTCTTCAATCCGAAGGGCATGGTGGTGTAGCAGTATGCTCCATACAGGGTTATGAACGATGTCTTTATTTGATCGGTTACATTGAGCTTGATCTGGTGGTACCCCGAGTAAGCGTCCAAAAAAGACAATAAATCGCACCCGACGGTGGAGTCGATGACCTGATCAATTTGCGGCAGGGCGAAAGGATCCTTGGGGCAAGCCTTGTTGAGACTGGTATAGTCGATGCACATGCGCCATGTCTTGATCTTCTTCAGCACCAGCACCGGGTTGGTTAGCCATTCCGGGTGGAAAACTTCCATGATGAAGCCGGCCGCGAGCAGCCGTGTGATCTCCTCACCAATGGTTCTTCGTTTTTCTTCTGCGAAGCGACGTAGAGATTGTTTGACCGGCTTCGCGTTCGGTCGAACATGAAGGGAGTGCTCGGCGAGTTCCCTCAGGACACCTGGCATGTCTATGGGGCACCATGCGAAAATGTCCCGATTCTCACAGAGGAAATCGACGAGCGCGCTTTCCTATTTGCTGTCCAGGCCGTCTCCAACCAGGATGAACTTGCTTGGGTCTTCCTCGTTCAGCAGGATCTTCCTTGTTCCCTGCGAGGGCTTGAACTGCGATTCTCCAGCCGGTTTGGGCTCTCCAGCCGGCATGTCCTTCTACAGAGCTGCCACGTTCTGCATTATGACGCGCTTCTCTTCAGCGATGATCATTACTTCGGCCAGCTTGGAGCCATCTGAAGCGCAATCGATCGAACGCTTGTAGCATCCATCAATGGTGATCAATCCTTTGGGCCTGGCAGCTTCATCTTGAGGTATGCGTAGTGCGGTACTCCCATGAACTTGGTTAGAGCTAGGCGCCCTATTATGGCGTGGTAGGCACTGGAGAGATTCACGACCTCGAACCAAATTGGCTCGCGGTGGAAGTTGTTCTCGCTACCGAAGATGACGTCCAGCTGGATCTTGCCGATTGGGGAGTGCGACAGCCCCGGTACTGCTCCATGGAATAAAGTGCTTGAAGGGTCCAGTTGGGACTCACTGATGCCCAACCTCTCGAGGCTGCTCCGGTAAAGGAGGTTGATGCTTCTCCCTCCATCGATCAGCACCCGAGATAAGCGACATGAATGCTTCTTGGAGATGATGATGGGGTCTAGGACCAACGGGTAGCTACCAGGGCTTGGTAACACGGCCGGCTGATCCTCCTTGCTCCAGGTGATCGCCTGATCGGACCAGCGCAGGTACTGGGAGACGGGTGGGACGATTGCGTTCACCTCCGCCTCACGTCTCCGCTTGGCATGCTTTGTTTCCGGCTCCACCAGGAATATGTGGTAATTACCCACCTGCCATGGGTAACCATCTTTGTCATCCTCGCGTCGGTTGCGTCATTCCATGTTATCCGGTGGGCCTCCGGCTGGCGGTGGAGGTGGTGGTGGGAGTCCACCGGCTTCGGCCATCTTCTTTGTCCAGCTGCATTGGCGCATCGTGTGGTTCGCGGGCTTGTTGCCGCCACTGTGAAACTTGCACGGCCCATTGAGCATGGACTCAATGGTTTACTTAGGACGAGGTGGCCTGTCATCCGGCATCTGCCTCCGACTGCCTCCTGCAGCCGGATCCTCATGCACCGCGGCTACTTGTTTGGTACTGTACCGGCTATCCGGCTGGTTGTCTTTCCTCTTGCCGTGGCGGTTGTCGTGACCGTGCCGCCTGGGATGATGGTCGCCCGACTGGCGACGCTCCGCCTGCTCGTCCGTGACGATTTGGCCCTGGTCGTCCACCATGATGGGCTTCTTCATTGCCGCATCCGTGGTGGCGTACTTGTCTGCGATGGCCATGACCTGAGCCATGGTTTGCGGGTCTGCCCGGCTGAGTTTGTGCTTCAGCATGGTGCCGTCTCGGCAACCGTTGGTGAAGAAGTCTATCGCCTGGTGCTCACGCACCCCTTCACACGAATTGTGCATGCTGGTCCACCGGGTGAGGTAGGCGCGATCCGACTCGTCCTTGCCTTGAACGCAAAGGGCGAGCTCACGAGGCCGACCCATCCGCTTGTATGTCCCGGTGAACTTGCGGATGAACGCCTCTTCGAAGTCCAACCACGCGTTGATGCTGTTGTCGGGGAGGCTGTTGAGCCACGTCCTCGCCGAGTCAATGAGCATGAGGGGGACGTAGGGGATGGCCAAGCCAAGGTTGCCATTGGCGATTCCCACCGCGGTGGTGTAATCGACCAACGAATCCTTAGGCTTGATGGTCCCGTTGTACTTTGGCGTGTCTCTTGGGAGCGAAAATCCCTTTGAAAACGGCTCGTTCCGGATGCATGGGCCAAAACACTTTGGGCCAGCCGGACTTTCCTCCTCCAAGGTGTGCGACTGCACCAGGAGGTCGATGCGCTCCCGCGCATCAGCTGGTTCTCGGGGACCGAGCCGGCCCTTCAAACGTGACACAGGCGGGTCCTTGTTCGCGTCTGCTTCCTCCTCCGGTGCTCGCGTCTTTTTCCCCTAGGAGGCTTCGCCTGCGCGACTAACACTGGAGGCTGCGGCATCACGGTTGTGGCGACCGCGGTTGCCAAATTTGCCACGCGGGCGACTGTTTTGCCCGACCCCTCCTGGATAAGAGGCTTGTTGATGCTTGCTTCCGCCATGCGCCGTCTGGTCTGCGCCTTTGCGGACGACGATGTCGCGGGAGTTGCCCACCTGGTTGGGGACGCCCTCAGCCTGCTGCTTGTTAGCAGTGGCCACGAGGAGATGCACACGCTCCTGCTGGCGACGAAGTTCCTCGCCCTCCAGGTGCTCTAGCTCCACGGCCGCCGCCTCGGCTGCCCTCATGTTCTTGGCGGGAGTGCTGTAGACGGGCCGCGCCACACCTGCATGTGAGTCGGCGGCGCGATCCAGTTCTGACGCCAGATCGCGCCCTCGGTGTTGGATCTTCTTGACGAAGCCATGAGTTGTGTTGTACTCATGCACGGTGGCGTTCAGCCGAAGCTGGTTAGCCGCGACCTTGGTGGCCTCCTCTAGGAGCTTCTGGCGTGTAGCTTTGAGCGCTGCCGCCGCGGCCGTTGGATCCATCTCGACGACGACCGAAGCGCGCAGATGCTGGATGGAGGCGTTGAGCGGGTCTTGCTCTTGCTCGAGCGCGGAGTTTTCTCCTCCTGCCCGACGTTCTTGAGGCTGCCGATGGTTTTCGCGAGCGTTCACCATCATGACTTCGACGCAACTCCCCCTACGGCTGGTACGCGGGCGAGGGGCACGTCGAGTACGGGGGTGACCACGCTGGGGAAACCCTCAGCGATAGTGGCGACGTAGACGCGGATATCCCCAAAATGCATGATGGAGCCGCCGGCGGGGAAGGTGTTCCCAGCAAAGCACGCCGCATTGTCGATGACGCAGTCGAAGGCACCGAGCGTGAGAACGAGGCCAGAGGCCACGCGTTCGCCGGCGACGAGCGGAAGTCCCGTGCGGAAGATGATCCCAGCCGAAACGCTGTGCCCCATGGTGGGCGCCAACTGTCGTGGTGTGGAACACAGCAGAGCCATCGAGGATGGCAAAGAAGAGACACACGGATGCATTCGGTGGCTCACGCAACGGGTTGGGCACGGTGCACTGCAGACACAGAGACGTACCCAGGTTCAGGGCCCTCTTGGAGAGGTAACACCCCTACTCCTGCAAGATGAACTATGTATGGGAGCTTGATGCTCACAACATGTGCTCCTTGAGTTGTTTCCTTATCTACTATCGATGGCTAGAGGAAGATGGGAGCTAGATGCTAGCACTTCTCTTCTCCTACTATTGCCTCTAGTTTTATCTCTTACCTAGAACCCTGGCTCTGCCCTCCCTTATATACTGGTCTGGGGGGCAGATTACAATTCGGGTCCTAGGGTTTACTGTTTGGATATGGGTTTACAGGGCAGGGCCGGCTGCAGGGCCTAGCCGGTGGGCCAGGGCCCAGTCCGCCCTTCTTTCAGCGTCATCCTTTTCTTTAGTGGTCACCCGGGCTTTCTTTGGGGCGTCACCCTTGCTTTAACGGTCATCCAGACCGCTTTCGCCAGTCCAGCCGACTGTCTTGCTTTGTCTTTGTCTAGTAGCGTTGGTCATGACGGCATGCCAGCTTTCTTGATGACGAGGGAGAGCCAGAAGCGTACCCCGCACGGAGCGTCAGTCCTTCCGTGCTCTCCATCGAATCCGAGGTGAGCCGGGTGGGAACAGCCACCCGACCGGTACTTCTGGCCACCCGCTAGACGGGCCAGCCGGAAGGTTATAGGCCTATCCAGGCTTGCTTGGCAGATGGCTACAGTTGTAATTCCTAGAGGCCAGGCGGCCTGCATCTTCTGGAGCCGGCCTACTTATGCCTGGCTTTCCCCACCCGGGGTTATCCCCCCGACAAACGCCCTCTTCTTGCTCCAGGTAATCATGCTACTGAAGCTAGCACCGTGTTGGCCTCTGTCCTTGTTGCCTTGCTGAATCGGAACTGCACCAGGTGCTCCAGGAGTGCACAGTGCGCTGGTGTCGCCGTTGTCTATTTCCTCTAACTCGCCGTCATCTCGTCGTTCTCCGGCAGATCGCCACTGAAATCAGCCTGGTAAGCCTCTCTCCACCCCGGGCATGATCCCCATCTTCCTCTTGCCCAGTGTTGCTGCCGCGCCCATTGGAAACCGCAGCAGCAACAGTGCTTGCGTGCAGCAACAGCAGCCGCAACTCTTTGTTCCGCACGTTTCCCCATCGTCCCTGATGATTATTTGCGAAAGCCTTCTGAACGAAAGTTGTAGATCAGGGATCCTTCTTAGTTTTTCATTTTTACTTCATCTCCATATTCGCTTTGTATCAATCACCACAGTCCTCGCGAGTTCAGGAAAATCCCTGGTAATCTGACGATGAAGTTCAGTCCTTTTGCACTCAGTTGGCCTCTGTTCTCCGTTGATTCTCGGTGCATAGAGTCCTCCGATGGAGAAAACCTAAACATGAAAGTCGTAGGACTATGTCCCTTCTACAACTTTGGTTCTTACGGTGTCGTGAAAATCCCGGCGGTTTGCTCGCCATCGTCTTTCCAAGACTCGATTTAGCTAGCAGATTTTGTGTTCCTGAGTTCTCCGGTCAGATCCAATCCCAGCAGATTTTCCACTTAGGCCCCCGCAGTTTTCCTGATCTGAACCCGCAGCCCCAGGCTCGCCTACGTGTCGCATCCTCGTTGGACCGAGCGCGCGCTGTGGCCCTGCTGTTCCCAGGCCCACCCGTCATTGACTGTGGGTAGACTACCTGAGTAAAAAAAGAAAAAGTCAGGAGCTGTTTTCAGAATTCAAAATTAAAAAATGATTTACATTCTGTTCGAATACAAACTCATTTATAAATTTTAAATAAATAAGATTTTGAATACAAGTTTAATACGAAATATGTTTAGTTTTTCACTAGGAATTCATCATATTCAAATATTTCTAAATCTGGGTCAACTCGTCCAATCTTTGACTTTGACCCCTCTTTAATAATATTGACTTAAATAATATTTTAAATTCACAATTTCAAATCATACAAGTAATATATGATTTTGAATCAGAAAAACATGAGGATTGTGAATATGCTATTTATAAAATCATTTGGGCAATTTAAAAATTTCGAATTAATAAATATTAATAAATGCCATTTCCTGAATATTGCATAACTTTAAATCCGTGACTCTGAATTCGACAAATGATATGTCTAAATAGATTAGCTCGACGAGCCCGTTCTAGCCATGCATTCCATGATATGAATTGAAGCATGCATCATACAAATATTAAATAATCAGAACTGTTTATGGGAGTAAAACATGCCTAAATAAATTAACAAAGTGCGTTATTATTGTCTTCTCACCTCACCCATGCCATGCTATGTTATACCCACTGTTCAAAAACTAGGCCGAATCAGCGATTAATAGGCCGACTAATCGCTACTAGGGACCTGACCGTGTCGATTACCACTAATCGTTTGTGTTAATCGTTTAACCCGATTAATAGGTCTAACACTCCGATTACTAGGTATGTTCTTGATTAACCACTACACTTGGTCAAAAAAGTTGCAAAATTATCAACACATATCGCCCATCCATCCGCTAGCCCACCCTAATGCAGTTGGCTTTGCGAAGCTCCTGCTCAATCCCTGTCTCCAGGAGCTTGATTTCTGCCATCACCAACCAGTTCCTTGTCGTTGTTGACCAGTTCCTCGTAGTTGCCGACCAGACCTCAGATACAAGAGCTCGAGCGCCTTGAGGATCTCATCTGGGAGCTTAAGGCTACCCTTTATAGGGTAGATGGTTGAGGTGCACTAGGATTAATACGTGTTTCAGGTGCTAATTTTTATAGGTTGCACCGATTAATAGTCGACCGATTAAATTAGTTAATCGTCCGATTTCCGATTAGTCGTTACTCCCAAGCCAACCGAGCAGTCAACGATTACCGATTTCCTTACCATTGGTTATACCATGTAAATTGTGCATAATATCATCATGGCATACCTTGTTTTGCTTGTGCATATGATTTATATGATTGCACGGTGTATTTATTTCGGCCCTTGTGTGTTTGGTTTTTATCCGGATAGACGCCAAGCAAGGATCTTACCAGGAGACTCAGGAGTTTTACCCGGAGCCATCTTATTCTCCAACTGCAATGTCAGGCAAGCATTTCCTCATGCTTTCACTACATATAGTACCTATTGCATCTACCTTATTCTTGCATCATGTGTCGCGATCCGAATAAAATTGAATCCCAAGTATTGCATAGCCTTTTACTTTTAAACCCCACCAAAGCTTGTTCCCTCCATCCTATGAGCCATTACTATAGGCGTTGTTTGAGCCATGCGGGTCGTAGAATTGCATGTGTAGGGTTTGTGAGTGTCTTTGAAGAATGAGGTACCTAAACAACTGAATTGAGTAGTAATGGCACCGGTGGGCAATAGCTGAGGTTTGGTTTTTATCCGCCCACTTGTGTCCCGTAGGACCCCGAGTACTTGATTCTTGTTCCTTGACTATCGCGCTATCTGCATGTGGGACCATGAATCCCCTTAACCCTAGCTTGAGTCATATTTAATTTCTGGGGGCCACAAAGTAGGTTGGGGCTTTATTACTATCCTGTACGTATGCCATGCTTTAATGATTTAATTACTATTGCACGTGGAGTGTCTGTACTGTTTAGATAAGTGGAATGTTTCCGCGGTATCGACAAGCCCAGTCACACTTTCGGGTTCCCAGTCATTTACAGCCATTGACACAAACCTCTGGGTCCGTCTCGGAGCCGGCCAACTTCGTCGCGGGTTGCTTAGTGGGGTGGCCCCCTGAAATCAAATATGAATCTTGCAAATGTTCTGTCGTGATGCCTCGTTGGGTTTTCATTTGGTTTTTTTTCTGAGGTTGATCGTGCGTGTGTTGCTATTTGTGCACCCCTGCAGGGTAAAACTTTCTGAAAGCCGTGTTCGCGGTTATGGACGACTTGGAGCACAGTTTCTCGATCATAGACAAGCATAACTAAAGTATCGTTTTTAAATTGACTCAAACTTGTCTAGTAATAGTGCAATATTCATGGAATGATTAATAAAACTGCCAACGGATGGGATGTTCTTCCGCCTTCTCGTTCGGGAACGAGGGGGTGGGCGAGCGATGTTTATTCCTGTTGATATATATCTGATGGGAAATGAACTGTTGTTTACTTAACGAGCGTCCGTCTATCATTGGTTAGGCGGATGTTGTAGCGTGTCTCTATAGAACTGCAAGCTTAACTTTTGCTGCAATTGCGTCACCCTCAGGTTGTCCCCTTTAGATGCATAAACACTTGCTGAGTCCCCTAGGGTCTCACACAATAAATATTTTGTTCAGATGGACAGGGTTACCCACAGGAAGGCTACTGGGTTGAAGAGACCGATGATGGAGGCAACGACCGTCAGGTGTAGAGTTTCCGAGGCAAGGAGATCTTGAGATCATGTGGGCGGGATGTGCTTATTTTCAGGGCGTCTTACGCTGATTTGCTTCTTATCCGTACTCGGATCTTGTCTTCCGCTTCCGCTTGATACTCTGATGTATGCTATTTGAGGATGTATCCTAAACTATTAGAACTATCTAGTAATTTGAATCTTGCCGTATGGTGTTGAATATTTCTATTTCTTTTAGATGGTCTGGCTATGATGTACTCTTGTATGTCGCTAACATGCTATGTTATGTTTTCGCATGCCTATCGACTACGCCGCTCATACTTGTCCCGATGTTCTTGCAAAGTGGGTGGGGTGTTGGCCGGTACCGAGCCCTGTTCCGCTCAGACGGGACCTACCCGTGGGTGGCCCCGGGCCTCCTCAGTAGGACACCTCATGCACTTTGGGTTCATTCCAGGCTTGTTACTTAGAGCGTAGTGTCCGAGGTATTACATGTTCCTAAGAAGGGCGGTTTTACTGTTGTTCCTAATGAAAACAATGAATTGGTACCTACTAGAATTATTGTTGGGCATAGAATGTGTTTAGATTTCAAAAAATTGAATAAAGAAACTAGGAAAGATCACTATCCTTTACCGTTCATAGATCAAACTTTAGATAGGTTAGCAAACCACACTCATTTTTGCTACTTGGACGGATACTCTGGTTTTTGCCAAATAGTTGTTCATCCTGATGACAAACTTAAAACAACTTTCATTAGTCCTTATGGTTTACATGCTTACCAACACATGCTTTTTGGTTTATGTAATGCTCCAGCTACTTTTAAAAGATACATGAGTGCTATTTTTGAAGATTTTATGGAATTAATAATGGAAGTATTTATGGATGACTTTTCTGTCTATGGAACTTCGTTTACTAGTTGCTTGGATAATCTCAATAGGGTTTTGTAGTGTTGCGAAGAAACCAATCTTGTTCTAAATTGGGAGAAGTGCCATTTATGGTCAAAGAAGGTATAGTCCTTGGACATAAGTTATCAGGTAAGGGTATTGAAGTAGACATAGCTAAGGTTGAAGCAATAGAGAGAATGCTAAAACCAAGGGATATAAAAGGTATAAGAAGTTTTCTTGGTCATGTGGGATTTTATAGAAGGTTCATTAGGATTTTTTCTGGAATCTCTAAACCTTTGACTAACCTTCTGCAAAACGGAGTGAGATTTAATTTTGATGATAAATGCATTGTAGCCTTTGATAAATTTAAATATGCTTTATCCCATGCTCCTATCATCAAACCACCTATTTGGGATATGACTTTTGATTTAATATGTGAAGCTAGTGATGATACTATAGGAGTAACTCTGGGACAACATATAGGTCGTAGATTTAATATTATACATCATGCTAGTAGAACTCTCAATATTGCTCAAAAGAATTATCCTAAGGAAGAAAGTGAAATTTTTGCTATATTTTTCTCTCGTGATAAATTTTGTTCTTATATAGTTGATGCAAAAGTAAGAGTTCATACGGATCGTGATGGTTTAAAGGAACTACCTGAGAGAAAAAATCATAAGCCAAGACTGATCTGTTGGATCCTTTTACTTCAAGAATTTGAGTTGAATATTATGCAGAGGCAAGAAATAAAGATGTTGGATGCAGTGTCCATATTTGCCCAACAAGACACCAATCTTATTGAGAGGAACTTTAGTCCTGGTGATTTTCGTTTACAAGAATTATTAGATGAACTAAGGACAATTCCTCCAAAAGAGAAGAAGTTATTACGAAATATTTTTCTTACTCTAATAAGTGATTTGCTTTCACAATTTCTACTTCTGAAATTTTTGCCTTTGAATTCCTCATGTTTTTCTAAAGCTTCTGAAGGTTTTTACCAACTATACGGTCGCAGCTATACGGCCGGAGAAAAATCTCCCGCCATATAGTTGGTCGCCTTGTGTACCTTCATCACAAAATATTTTTTGGCGTCTGGAAACTCTACGACCAAACTATATGGCCAGAGAAAAATCTCCCTCTGTATAGTTGGTCGTTAAAACTTCTGAATGGTCCGTCCCTTTTTCCATTTATACTCATCTAAAAAAATGTTTTGTCGGTTCCAAGTCGGTAACTAAATAGACATGGACTCGAGATATTTGGAAATATCTACCCGGAACCAACTATACGACCAGAGTTATACGAGCCACGCCCTCATAGTTGGTCGTTACGCGGCAGGACTTCTTCAAATCCGTGATTTTTTTCCCTATTCCGTTAAGATTCTTTTTTTGGGCATGAATTTGGTGTTTCTCGCAAGTTTTACCGACCTCTGACCCCTCTTATATACTGCCCTTGTGTTTCTCTCTAATCATAATCACCAGGAACCAATCTAGCCATGCTCTATCCCGTCCCAGGCAGGAACCAACAAAACGTTTTTTAGATAAATAAAATAAGAAGGAAAAAGGGTCGATGATACAGAAGCTTTAACGACCAACTATACGGCGGGAGATTTTTCTCCGGCCGTATAGTCGCGCCCGTATAGATACTGGACATCGAAAAATATTTCGTAAGGGGGTACAGTACCTTTAACGACCAACTATATGGCGGGAGATTTTTCTCCGACCGTACAGTTGCGCTCGTATAGTTACTAAAACCCCTCAGAAACTTCGGAAAATTAGAGGAATTCAAAGGGAAAAAAATTAGAAGTAAAATTGTGAAGACAAAGCACTTATTAGAGTAAGAATACTTACCTTTCACTTATCGTTTATTTAGTCGGAAGTGACAAGCTCTTCCAACAACAAGGACTTCTTCTTTTGGGGAGGAATTGATCTTAGTTCATGTAATAATTCTTGAAAACAAAAATCACCAGGACTAAAGCTCCTCTCAATAAGATTCGTGTCTTGCTGGGCAAATATAGATGTTGCATCCACTACCTCTGCTTATTGTCTCTACATAATCTGCAACTCAAATTCTTGAAGTAAAAGGATCAAATGGATCAGTCTTGTCTTATGAATCTTCCACTAGAGGAGTTCTTTTAAACCATCACGATCCGTATGAACTCTTACTTTTGCATCAACTATATAAGAATGAAATTTATCGCAAGAGAAAAATACAGCAAATAGTTCTCTTTCTTCCTTTGGATAATTATTTTGAGCACTATTGAGAGTTCTACTAGCATGATGTATAATATTCAATTTGCAACCTATGTGTTGTCCAAGGGTTACTCCTACATCATCATCATCACTAGATTCACATATTAAATCAAAAGTCATATCCCAAATAGGTGGTTTAATGATAGGAGCATGAGATAATGCATATTTTAGTTTATCAAAGGCAATAAGGCATTTATCATCAAAATTGAATCTCACTCCATTTTGAAACAGGTTAGTCAAAGGTTTAGAGATTCTAGAAAAATTCCTAATGAACCTTCTATAAAATCATACATGGCCAAAAACTTCTTATACCTTTTATGTCCCTTGGTTGTGGCATTCTCTCTATTACTTCAACTTTATACCTATCTACTTCAATACCCTTACCTGATACCTTATGTGTAACATCCCAAAAATCTTGATCATGATTATCAAATTCAAATCACTAAAATTAGGGTTAACAAAAACTTTGATTAAATAAAAATCAATATGAACGCATGTGTGTATGTGAGGATTGTATGAATGCATGTTTGGACTTGTGTGATTAACCTACATAGAAAGGAATGGTTTAAAGATGAAAACAACATCATCTAAAACATTTCCAAGCAGAAACAAATCAAGAAAAAAATCAAAACAAATCAAATAAGGCAAATGGTCATTTTTGCCAATCTTGCTCACTAGGTCACTTTGAGTGTTTCTAGTCCAAGATTTCAAACAGAAACTTTTCCAATTCTTTTCACCCCTTGCAATACCAAGTAAAAGTGAATCAAAGCCCACCTTTCAACTTTACAGAAACATTTAGCAACCCCATTCAAATGACAATTTAAAATTGAATCTTTAACATATGTGAAGATCACACCTTTTCAAAAACCAACCAAACCAGTGCCCCTTGACCAATCGAACTAACCAGATACTCCCTAGTATGTAACTAGCAAACCCACCAATTTAAATTTCTTGCGGCCATTTCATCAAACACCTTGTTTGCAGCAAACAAACAAACAAACAAACAACACACACTATTGGTAGCAGTAATTTTGGCCAAACTTGTCCCCTCAGTAGATGATCAAACTAATATAACTAGCTTTAGTCTCACTGTGAGCAAGCATAGCCATTAATGGTGAGCATGCCGAGAGCACCATTGTCACCCCCATGTCGCCAGCAAGCTAGAGGAAGCTCTAGCTTCGCCAACCTTGTCTGGGACACGCAGCACCATCCACCGCCACCCCATGTCCAAGCCTCGAGCGTAGCCAGCCACTGGACCACCCACCAAGCTCGCGCCCAGTTGCTCTGCGTGCGAGCCGAGAGCGTGCCAGTGCGCCGTCAGTGACACGAGCCCACAGACCGCGCACCGCCCTCGCCGCTTGCAGACGTGATCGCCAGCACCCCAGCACCCCGCCAGACAACCCTGTTCGATGCCGCGCGGACCACGGACGTTGTGCGCCATTAAACTTGCCATCGGACCCGTCCAGAGCGCTGCGACGTTCCGACCATTCAGCACCACCCCACGCCGTGTGACCATGCCGTTGAGCTTCGCCAGGCAGCATAGCACTACCCCCTATCGTCGCCCATGCCATTAGCACGTTGTGCTGACAACACCGACGAGCTCCACCCGCGCCATTCGGTCCCCTCATCGCACTATAAATAGAGGCCTTCCCGGCTCGAACCCTTCACACCATCTCACTACCCACCTCTCACTGATACACCCCACTCACCCCCGGAGGAAGGCGAGCACCAGGTGGCCAGAATTGCACCGGAGTGTGCCACTGCAGAGGACATGCGACGTCAATTGGAGCCACCCCAGGAGAAGTTGCTGGTACTAGGAGGATCGTCGTCGTCGACTTCGTCGTTCGCCCCCATCGCCGACCATCGCCGGAGCTCCGGTGAGCCTCCCATGACCCCCACTGGCCGCGCTAGGGTTCTGTCTCGCAGGCGTTGCTCGACGTGGACGATGAACCGTAGCCGTTGGATTAGAGTTAGATCACACGGTCCTAATCGCCCCGTACCGCTTCGCCACTTGCTGTCTTACTAACGAGTGGGGTCGCTCACTTAACCAGCCCCCGCGCGTGATATGCGTAGTGGGCCGGCCTAGTTAAACATCCCGCGCGACCCAACAATTCAAACTTAGGTTTATTCATATAATTTCAAACTCAGTTCTGTACCTAGATTCAAAAATCAACCCAGCTCGATTCCCTAAACCAAAATGCATGAAACTAATTTTGTTAGAAAGGTACTGGAGTGCTTAATCCAAGCCCGTTGGATTTAAACCATTTAGATTTATAGATCACCCATGGTAAAAATAACAAGGCAGAAGCTTTTCTGCATTCAAACATTTTTCAAAATTCAACCATAAAAGATTTTGAGTTGATTCCAACTCTCAAAAATCACTTTTAACCATACCTTTCAGAATATATAAAAATATATAGGGTTACTTGCAGAAACAATGATCAAGTAATAAAAGAATGCCTCATAGGCCATTCTAGTCATTTTAATTAATTAAAATAAAAAGGTTAAACCTTATTAAATTGTGACACCACTTTAAATCACATTCTCATGTACTAAAATATGTGGTGATGACATGTGTCAACATGATCCCATGTTTGAGTTGGAGAATATTAAATCTTAAGTAGCTTTTCAATGAGTAGAAATTACTTTTCTAAAATAAATTAAATAAGACAAGTGCTTTAATATTTGTTATAATAGTGATGATGCTAGATCATCTAGTATGAACCTTTGTGTGATATTAGAAATAGTTAAGTATTGTGTGGTGATTGTGTACCTCATATTTATTTATAGACGCTAGTACCGACCAAGGATACGAGGAGGAAGGATGATACTACGAGGAAGAAGCCGAAGAGACTTCAACCACTGCTCTGCACAAGGCAAGCCAATACTTGAAAGCTACTATCTGAGCAAGCTAAAACTTGCAACTATGAAAGTTAGATAACCTATGCAATGCATTAAGCATGCTTGGTTAGATACCTTTGATGATACCCAATCCTAGTTTTACTTGCAAGCATAGTACTTTATTTTCTTTATCAAAGATTTTATTTGAGTTTACTTGGTGACTTGTAGATATTATAAATATATTTGAAGGTAGCATAAAGAGCATAAAACTTGGCCTAAGTTAGATAAATCTTGATGCCATCCTGAGGCATGAGATTTAACTTAGATAAGATACACTTGTTTACCACCCCTCATTAGTGCTAAGCATAAAACTTGATCAACTTTAGATGGGAATACTTGGTGAAAATGGTTATGAAAACCTTAGAATGATGAGTCATTCTACTGAAATGTTTTGACATGTGTTCTCGAACACCAGATGATTTGATGATGAAAATGTTAAGGCATGAGCCTTAGCCCTTTATAAAACTGATGGTTGTCTGGATGCGATATCATTCCAATTTTATCGTACAACCACAATACCCGAAAATTGGGTAGGGCTTGACTAGAAATTTATATACCTTAGTATGGGTTCCCTTGCGGCCAAGGTCTGAGTTGAGGCTACCTTGTGAAGATTGTCCACTTGTGCAGTACCCAAGATGACAGTTGGTCATGGTTGGGAGGCCAAACTCACAGGAGAGGTGCCTATACTAGGGCGTGTAATTGAAAGGTTAGGATTGATTATCCGCATACTGAGTATGGTGAATTCAGGATTGTTCCTGGCGGATGTATCGAATGTTGTGGTGAAAGTGTACAATCTCTGTAGAGTGTCAAACTATTAGAATAGCCGCGTCCGCGGTTATGGACAGTTGGAGTGGCCATACTGTTCTGTCATCAGCTGTTTTCAAAATGACTTATGAAATGATATATGACTTTGACTTGACCACAACAGAGTTGTGACATGAAATTCAAGTTCCCACTTAGGTGTTATAAAACTCTCAATTAGTTTTCTTTGCTTTTGAACTTAGTAGAGGTAAATCTGGATTTTGCAAAATAACCCTAGAGCCTAGTATATCCTACTCAAACCCACTTCACTTGTTAGTATTAGTTTGCGAGTACTTAAAGAGTACTCATGGCTTTGTCCCTGGCTATTCCCGTGGCCAGACTATGAAGAGGAATATCAGGAAGAGGACAGCAGGAAGGTTACGACAACTAGGATAATCTCCCATCGTCAGCATTGCCTGTGACCATGAAGATGGAGCTTCGTCCACGGTATCGTTATCTTTACGCTATTCCGCTGCTTGAATTGTATTAAGAACTGGATCATGAGATCCTTATTTGTGTAAGACCTTATGTATGGTTTGTAATGGATGATGTATTGTGATATCCAATCTGTTATGTCTCGCAAAAATGGTAATCCTGGGATTGCGATGTATGGCATAACAGGCATTTGTGATTAAAAATCCGGGTGTTGACAAGTTGGTATCAGAGCCATCCTGACCATAGGAGACCGTAGTTTAGAATGGACGTTTGAATCAAAAACTTGGTTTCAAAACCAAAGGAAGTGATTCTTTACAAAAACTTATTCTCATTCTTATCACTTGGACTCTTTCATGAAAATTCATGTTCCACAAAAATTCTTACAAACTTACTTAAAATTTGACACATTTGATCACTCTACTAACTTACTCATCCTATATTCTTATAGATGGACATGAAGTACAGCAAGTTTTATCAGTTGGAGAATGGAGGAGACCTCATCTTTGAGCGTGATTTGGACCAGCTTTCAGAGATGCTGGAGCGTCCGCACCCTGAGTTCTTCGAAACTCGGCTCAATGATGAGGAGGGAGAGGATTTGCAGTGGCTAGTTGTTGCAACTCTCCGGGGAAAGATTGAACCCCCCATTGCAGAGGGAATTCAGTTCACCTTAAGAGAGAACAACTGGCTCGATGGACTTGCCAGGGCCATGCAGGAAGCTCTTCCCGTCTATGTGGGCATAGTATCAATCTAATCAAGGGTACCCGCTTTGAGTTCTACCCAAGGCGTGATGTTATGGGATAACCACTAGAGGCCACATACCACCACGAGCTGAAGATTCAATTGGACCACCTCAGCTTCATGATGTATGACCGTCAGAAAGAGTTGGACAATGTCTGCTCCTACGCCAACCACAAGTACGCCATCGCCGCCAAGAAGGATCAGACCATTGCCATGCTAGTGAAGGATTGCCAGTCTCGTCGTCGTCAGCTCGACAAGAAGGAGCGCATCATTGCTCGTCTTCGCCACCAGATAACGAGTTTGTAGGAGACCATCCACGAGAGAGATATGCAGTTAGAGGAGAGGGAGAATGCAGGGGAAGACCTTCGAGGAGACCCCTACTCCTATCTCAGTGATGATGATGACTTTCTGTAGGATCAGGTCATGGACTTCTTGACCGATGAGGATGACTCGCCTTCATCGATGATGAGGATGAGGATGATGAGGACACTGACTCCGAGGAGTAAAGCACTTGAGCACTAGAGTTAGTGAGTTTTAGTCGGTCCCACTGTATCGTAGTTTCCCAGAATGGTTCTTAAAACCATCTGTTTTCCTTTGTAGTGGTGTGTGTTTGTATCGTGTGCTATGAATGAATGAATGAAAAGCAAGTTGCTAGAAAAACCTGAGTCAAACTTTGAAAACTTTTCAAAACCCTGAACCTTAGAAATTTCCCTCTTTTCTCATGATCTATCTCAATCTTTAGATGCCTCGCGGAGGAAGCACTTCATCCCCGGACCCAATGTTGCAACTCTTGCAAATGCTGGTTTCTGACCGCGAAGCCAAAAGAGCCGAATGTCAAGCCAACTTAGCCACCCTTGAACAGATATCTTAGATGGCCAACAACAATCAAGGCCATGGAAATCAGGAAAACCATGGATCCAAGCTCAAGAATTTCCAGAACACCAATCCACCCATTTTCACCAAGTCTGAAGAGCCCCTAGATGCAGATGATTGGCTGCAAACTATGGAGAACAATCTGGAAGTTGCAGGATTGGAAGCCAATGAGAAAGTACTGTTTGCCACCCACTACCTGGTCGGAGATGCGAGAGCATGGTGGAACAGCGTTCGCGCAATGACAGGAGGTCAGCTGATGACTTGACAAGAGTTCAAAGTCAAGTTCAGCAGAACCCATGTGCCACTGGGTTTAATCAAGAGGATGAGATATGAGTTCAGGGAACTGAAGCAAGGAAGGATGATAATAGTGGAGTACCGTGAAATTTTTTTGTCATTGGCTAGGTATGCACCGGATGAGATAGATACGGAAGCCAAGAAGAAGGAGAGATTCCTGAATGGTCTGCATGATGAAATGCAGACAGTGTTAGTCAATATCCCCTTTGCTGATATTGAAGCTTTAGTTGACTCTGCCATTCAGATGGAAGGAAAGATCAACCAAGCTAATGAGAACCGCAAGCGTCGCATGATGCATCAACCAGGAACCCACCATACACCAAAGTATCGCCCCAACCCATCTCCAGGATTTGCCCCAAGAACCAACAGACCCCCGATGAACCGTCCAACCTATCCCAACTGTGGAAACCCAAGGCCCGAAGGAAACAACAACAACCCCGGCAACCCCAGCAATTTCAATCGTGCATCTCCAAAGTTCAACAATAGCAATGTCGCCACCAACACCAACACTGCCCCAAGGACTAGAAGCAATGTTGTGCCTGTTGTAGCAAAGGACAAGTCTCAAGTGACTTGTTATGAATGTGGAACCAAAGGTCACTATTACAATGAGTGCCCAAAGAAAATTGCCGCAGCCCCCGATGCAAATGCCCCAGCTCAGCAGCAACATCGTGTTCAGCCCGGAAGAAGGTTTGCCCCAGGGAATTCGCTCAACCGCAATGGCCGTCTCTTTCTCATGCATGCTGAAGAAGCCCAAGAAGCGCCAGATGTCGTGCTGGGTATGTTTTCTGTTAACTCAGTACTTGCAAGAGTGTTGTTTGATTCTGGAGCATCGCACTCGTTTGTTACTAAAGAATTTGCATGCACTAGTAAGATTCAACCCACCAAATTGAAGCATGTTATGATAGTTCAAATACCTGGTTCAACCACCAAAGCTAGAAAAATTTGCAAAGTCGTCCCTATCCAAATCCATGGCATAGATTTTATGCTAATCTAATAGTACTCGGAACTAAAGGTTGGGAAGTATTACTAGGAATGGATTGGATGTCCAAACATAAAGGATTAATCGACTGTGCCAAGAAATCCATAACCATGACCAGTACAACCGGAGTATCAGTCGAGCATGTATCTGAAACCTTGCCCCGTCAATTCAAGTGCAACAAGAGTATAGCCCAGCCAACCATTGACCAAGTCCGGATAATCTATGAGTACCCCGATGTATTTCCAGATGTTTTGCCCGGTATGCTCTCATATCGAGATATCAAGTTTATCATTGAACTAATCCCTGGAACCAGACCCATAGCCCAGAGAACATATAGTATGAACCCGTCTGAACTAGTAGAACTGAAGAAGAAACTGGATGCCATGCTGGAAATTGGATTGATTCAACCAAGTGCGTCGCCCTGGAGATCACCTGTTTTGTTTGTGGACAAGAAGGATGGAGGTAACCGTTTGTGTACAGATTATCGGAAGTTGAATGATGTCACCATCAAGAACAAGTACCTGATGCCCAGGATAGAAGATCTGTTTGACCAGTTGACCGGTGCCAAAGTGTTTTCTAAGATTGATCTTAGAACTGGCTATCATCAACTCAAAATTCGCGCAGAGGATATTCCAAAGACTGCCTTTACCACCAGATATGGATTGTACGAGTATACTGTCATGTCTTTTGGATTAACCAATGCCCCCGCTTACTTCATGAACCTCATGAATAAGATTTTTATGGACTTCCTGGATAAGTTTGTCGTTGTTTTCATCGATGACATTCTGATTTATTCCAAATCAGAAGAATAATATGAGCTACACCTAAGGACCATTCTTGGAACCCTTAGAGAGCATCAGTTGTATGCCAAGTTTAGCAAATGTGAATTCTGGTTATAGGAGGTAGGATTCCTCGGACAAATTGTATCAGCCGGAGGAATTGCCGTTGACCCTGCAAAGGAGAAGGATGTAGAAGATTGGCAAGCCCCAACCACTCAAACCCAAGTTCGTGCATTTCTCGGATTAGCGAGATACTACCGCAAGTTTGTAGACGGATTCTCGAGTACCGCTAGACCCATGATCCAATTGCTGAAGAAGGACAAGAAGTTCGAATGGACGGACAAATGTGAAGCGAGTTTTCAGGAACTCAAGAGGAGATTGATTTCAGCCCCTATCTTGATCATGCCGGATATAACGAAGTCCTTTGATGTGTATTGTGACGCATCCAAGATCGGTCTCGGATGTGTGTTGATGAAAGAAGGAAAATTTATATCTTACCTATCCCGACAACTGAAGCAGCATGAACATAATTACCCTACCCATGACCTTGAACTAGCAGCCGTAGTTCTAGCCCTAAAGACATGGAGGCTATTCCTGTGGCCAGACTATGAAGAGGAGTATCAGGAAGAGGGAGAGCAGGAAGGTTACGACAACTAGGATCATCTCCCATCGTCAGCTTTGCCTGTGACCATGAAGATGGAGCTTCGCCCACGGTATCGTTATCTTTACGTTATTCCGATACTTGAATTGTATTAAGAACTGGATCATGATATCCTTATTTGTGTAAGACCTTATGTATGGTTTGTAATGGATGATGTACTGTGATATCCAATCTGTTATGTCTCGCGAAAATGGTAATCCTGGGATTGCGATGTATGGCATAACAGGCATCTGTGATTAAAAAATCCGGGTGTTGACATTATGTCTAAGGACTATGCCTTATTTGACCATGAAATGGCACTTCTCCCAGTTCAGAACAAGATTGGTTTCTTTGCAACGCTGCAAAATTCTTTTGAGATTATCCAAGCAACTAGTAAACAAAGTTCCATAGACAGAAAAATCATCCATAAATACTTCCATTATCAGTTCTATAAAATCTGTGAAAATAGTAGCCATGCATCTTTGAAAAGTAGCTAGAGCATTACATCAACCAAAAGGCATGCATCGGTAAGCATGTAAACCATAAGGACTAATGAAAGTTGTTTTAAGTTTGTCATTAGGATGAATAGCTATTTGAGAAAAACCAGAGTATCCATCCAAGTAGCAAAAATGAGTGTGGTTTGCTAACCTCTCTAAAGTTTGATATATGAAAGGTAAAGGATAGTGATCTTTCCTAGTTTCCTTATTCAATTTCCTGAAATCTATGCACATCCTATGTCCAACAACAATTCTAGTATGTCGTGGTGTGGAATACGGCAGAGCCATCGGGGATGGCAAAGAAGGGACACACGGATGCATTCGGTGGCTCACGCAACGGGTTGGGCACGGTGCACTACAAACACAGGGACGTACCCAGGTTCGGGGCCCTCTTGGCGAGGTAACACCCCTACTCCTGCAAGATGAACTATGTATGGGAGCTTGATGCTCAGTACAGATGCTCCTTGAGCTGTTTCCTTAGCTACTATCGGTGTCTAGAGGAAGATGGGAACTAGATGCCAACACTTCTATCCTTCTATTGTTGCCTACCTTGAACCCTGGCTCTGCCCTCCCTTATATACTGGTCTGGGGGCAGATTACAGATCGGGTCCTAGGGTTTACTATTTGGATATGGGTTTACAGGGCAGGGCCGGCTACAGGGCCCAGCCGGTGGGCCAGGACCCAGTCCACCCTTCTTTTAGCGTCATCCTTCTCTTTAGTGGTCACCCGGGCTTCCTTTGGGGCGTCACCCTTGCTTTAACGGTCACCCGGACCGCTTTCTCTAGTCCAGCCGACCGTCTTGCTTTATCTTCGTCTGGTAGCATTGGTCATGACGGTATGCTAGCTTCCTTGATGACGAGGGAGAGCCAGAAGTGTACCCCGTACGGAGCGTCAGTCCTTCCGTGCTCTCCATCTAATCCGAGGTGAGCCGGGTGGGAACGGCCACCCGACCGGTTCTTCTGGCCACCGGCTAGACGGGCCAGTCAGGAAGGTTATAAGCCCAGCCGGGCTTGCTTGCCAGACGGCTAGAGTTGTAATTCCCGGAGGCCAAGCGGCCTGCATCTTCTGGAGTCGGCCTACTTATACCTGGCTTTCCCCACCCGGGGGTCATCCCCCCGACACTAGTCCCCGAGCACGTATGGGCTTGGCCGGTGGGGAAGATCTTTCGTGCTCCTTCATGTCCTGAGAGGGTTGATTTATTTTCTCCGGCTGCGGCTTTTGCTTTTGCTTTCCGGCTGGAGTTAACCGGCTGCGGAATCGATGGCCGTCCACTGGGTGTAAACAGCGAAGGAAGGTACCGGCTAGCGGAGCTGAAGACGAAACGTTTGGCTAGATGACGTCGTTGATGTCGTCACCCACGGATGTGGCTCTGGCGCATGTCGCATTAGTTTGACTTCCGTGTCGCTGCGTCAGTTTTTGGCAACTGCACACGCAAACTTGCCGCAGCGTTTCCTCGGGGCAAGTGCGCACTCCTCGTCTCCTGCTGAAGCTCGGGGATCTTCTGTGGCATTCACGACGGCGCAGAGGATCTGGAGCCGAAGCGTCGCGCGGATGTGGCACCGTGACGCCACGCGTCGCGCAGAAACCGAAGGGGCGACGCTGCCGCTTGCGGGGATAAATAGGGCTCTGAGGGGGATCGGTTCCCACACTTGTCCATCCTCCGGCTCATCTTCTCCTCGTGCTCCAGCGTTCCTTGTTCTTGCGCGCCCTCTCCTTGTCGCCGCTGGCCACCTTATTTCCGCCCGCCACGGCCTCCTCCTCTTCCGAGATGCTGCCGGAGCAGCACGGCGGCTGGTGCGGGTCCTTCGTGACCGATGAACTCATAAACAAGTATCGGCGGAAGAGGTTTCTTCCTTCGTCGATTCTTGTGAAGCACCGACTTGCGCCAGAGGGGGAGCGGGTGTCGAACCCTCGACCGGGGGAGCGCGTCGTATTCCTCGCACACTTCGCACGCGGCTTCGGCCTCCCGTCAGCCTGTTCCTCCTCCAGATCTTCCTCTTCTTCGACCTCCAGCTTCATCACCTGGGCGTCAACGCCATGGCGCAGCTGTCGCACTTTGCGGCCTGCTGCGAGTCATATCTTGGGGTGTGGCCCGAGGTGGCGAACTTTCTCAAGTTCTTCCACTTCAAGGCCCATAAAATCACCAAGGGTGGCTCGCTGACGCGGACGGGCTGCTGCGCCGTCTACCCGCGGTCCTCCTTGCTGATGCCGCGGTTCGAGCTCCCCGACACCGTCAAGCTGTGGTAGCGCACATATTTCTATGTGAGCAATGCCATGAAGATTGACTGGATCTGCCTTCCGCCCTTTGCCGGCGTGCCCTCGACGTAGAAGGCCTGGACGACGAAGGGCATGTGCACGGTGGCGGACCTCGATCGGATGGCCGCCTGGCTGGAGAAGATGGTGGAGATGGAGAGGCTCACCGCCTGAGACATCACCTTGTCGTGGATGGTGCGTCGCGTGCTTCCGCTGCAGAAGCGGTTGCACAAGATGTGCCATCTTTCGACCGCCAACGATCCGACGAGGACGTCGCGGAAGGATGTGCCCTACCAGGACCTGCGGAACTAGATCTCCATGATCTCCAAGTTCCGCATTGAGGCCAACTGGGCATACTCCTTCCCCCTGTACCATTGTGGCCGCCTGCTGCCGTCGGTAAGTTTTTCTCTGGTTGTTTTGCGTCTCGCTTCTTGTATTTGCTAGCTTTCCTTGGGTGCCTTATGCCTCCCATCTTTTTGATTAGTTGTTCACGGCGCAGCTGGCTGAGGATGGCATGGGTGACTTCTCGCTTCCGTCCTTCTTGGAGGACAGGAAGCCGAAGAAGTACCCCTAGACAGAACCCGAAGGGTTTCCCGTCTGGGCGGACGACGGCCCCTCGGATTCTCATGGTAGGTTGCTGACCGCAGTTTTTTCTTTCCCCTTTGTTCTTGAGGTTATGGTCTTTACCTTTGCTTGTGCCGTAGTCGATGTCACCGACGAGGAGGGTGGCCGAGAAAAACCCGCGGCGAGAGCCCGAGGAAAGAGGGCGGCACCTGTTGCCGCTCCCGCTCCAGTTGATACGAAAAAGACGCGCCGAGGGCGTTAGGTTGTTGCTCCACCGTCCGTCACCGGGTTAGTATCTCTCTTGCCCTTGCTTGCCACTATGCGGTTTTGCTGGTTTCTCCTTTGACTCTTCGTTCCGCGCAGCGAGGCCATGGTGCTTGGTGATGGAGGTGCCGCCGTCATGCCTCCTCCGCCTCCTCCGCCGGTTCAAGAGGTGGCGAGGTCGCCGACTGCGCCCGCGCCGGCTGTGGCTGGCCTGGCTGCGGCCAGCCCGGCTGCGTCAGCCGTGCCATCTCCGCCCAGGGCGCCTGAGGGCTCTCCGACCACGGGGCTGCTGCACCAGGCGCCTGCGTCCTCGCGGTTGGGCCAGCTGTTTGCGGCTGCGCAGGACCCCGAGACCCCCCTCCTTCGTCCCGAGGCTGGCATGAACCCGGCTTGGAGCGATGCTCCAAGCATCTCTGCCAGGCCCGTTATTACGGAGGTGACGGAGGGGCGGGGGCCATGCAGGCGGTTGCGGCGGATGCCGGCCAGCCGGATGGTGGTCGACCGGCTGGGAGGGAGTTGGTGGTGGCTGCCTTCGGGTGTAGCTGTCGATGATGACGAGGTTATCGTCACCGGCTCGAGGCCATCTCCACTATGCTGACGCCGGCTGCGATCCTTGCCCAGCTCTCCGGCTCGGCGCCTGTCGCACTCAGCCAGGTTCGCCACCTGGTTGAGGGAATGGAAAGTGGTCTTGGCGAGGCCAAAAAATTGTCTGTTTTGATGGAGGTAAGTCGTTGCCCTTCACACGTTTTCCGTTTTTCATCCGGCTTGGTTCTCTGTTGCTCATTTGCTTTCTTGCTTGCAGAAAGCGTTTATGGAGTCTGTGAAGAACACTCGGGACCCTGGCCGTAAGATTGCTTCTTCAGGTCTGTCTTGGCGATTGGCTCCCTTTTCCCGTTTTTTGTTGACCATCGGGTATCCTCCTACAGACATGATCCAGGACAAGGAGAAGGAGGTGGAACGCCTCAAATCTGAGGTTGCCGGCTGGAGGAATCGAACAAGGCGCGACAGGCGCAGTTCGATCAACTTGCCGCGGCCAAACACCAGCTTGAGGTTAGTATGGAGCGGGGCAAAAAGACGGCTGACATCTGAGCGGAGGCGCTAAAGAACTTTGAGATGATCTCCACCCAGCAGGAGGAGACAATCCAGGTTCTTCGCCGCAGGGAGGAGGAGCTTAATCAGCACCTCCAGAACGTCTCGGAGATGGTCATCAGTAAGTCTTCTTCTGCTTCCTTTTTCCGTTGTGTCGTGACTTGCTCGATCTTGTCCGTTTATTCTGCTTTGCGCCTGGCTGCAGCTCATTACCCTGAGGCGACCGATATGGCCATGGAGAAGCTGCCGGTGGAAGAGGTTGGTCGTGACATGACTGCCCTCGACCTACTCAAGGTGGTGGCGGAGGAGAGCAATAGCTTGCGCGCCGTTGGCAATGATCTCTTCCACTACATCTAGCCGGACGCGGGCGATGTGCATGACATGGCCAGCCTAGCTGTGGCGCTGTCCAAGGGCATCGACATGCTGGACATGCACAAAGAGTGGGATGCTCGAGGCGGAGTGGAGATGGTGCTTGCTCTGGTGAAGTCGTGGTACCCTGGTGTCGACTTGAGCGTGCTCACCCGCGGCTTCCGCCTTGGGACGACTTACGAGGGTCTTCGTGCCAGCATTCCTGTGCTCCAGGCCTGCGGGGTGAAGATTGACACCTACGTGGACCTGGAGCGTGACTTCAGCGCCCCCGGATAGCCACGACCGTTCCACTAGGACCCGGCGCCTTGGAATCCCCTTGACGTCGCCTCTAGCAGCCAGCCTCCTTCCACTGACGCCGGTGCCGCCCCTATTGATCCAGCCCCTGCTCCTTCTACTTCGCAAGCTCCTGACTGTTGATCCCCGGGATGCCGGGTGTATTTGTGAAAGTTGCTACTTTGCTGTGCTACACTTCGGCTGACTTCTGTCGCCGACTTTTGAATCTGTGCGGAGCCTTCGTGCTCCGCTTTATGGCTTGGTGCCTTTCTCTTATCTTTGTTTGTGTCTCCGTCATTTGCGGTTTTTTATGCTCGCGCCGGCTGGGATAGCCACCCGGGTTCGATCTCTTTTGCCTTCCTGACTTGATCTTGTGGGTGCACGGGAGCGCGTCCACTAGGTGTAGTCTCCGAGGTTCGGGCCAACTAAGGTAGCCAGCCGGGGCAAAGCTCTTTTGGCTACTTTGACTTGAGTTTGTGGGTGCGCGGGAGCGCGTCCACTGGGTGTAGTCCCCGAGGTTCGGGCCGGGTGGGGTAGCCAGCTGGTGCGAAGCTCTCTTGGCTACCTTGGCTTGAGTTTGTGGGTGCGCGGGAGCGCGTCCACTGGGTGTAGTCCCCGAGGTTCGGGTCGGCTAGGGTAGCCAGCCGGGGCGAAGCTCTTTTGGCTACTTTGACTTGAGTTTGTGGGTGCGCGGGAGCGCGTCCACTGGGTGTAGTCCCCGAGGTTCGAGCTGGCTGGGGTAGCCAGCCCGTGCGAAGCTCTCTTGCCATCTTGTTTCCTGCCAACTAGTAACTCGGGTCGTGCAAGACAAAGCGTTGCTTTGGGTTAGCTTTCTTGTGCATATGCTCATGCATTAGTTGGTAATTATCGTAGGAGGAAAATAGACATGCGCCCCTTCGAGTTAGGCCGCTAGCAACTCCCCTTTTCTCAGCGAGTATTGGCCCTTCGAGCATTTTTACTTGCTGGCCGTCAGCCCGTTTGCGGTCTGCAGCCGGAACCGAAGGAGTTGCTATGTTGGCGTGCCTCGCGATACTTCGGTTCGTTGTTGTTGGCTTAACTTTTGTAAGGCGCAACCAGTTCGCCTCCTCCCCAGTGTTTTCTATGTCGGCATCTTCTTGCCACGTGCGCTTTGAGTTTTTTGCTCTTGCCGGCTCGACAGCCGACGTGCGTGCTGAAGCCGGAACTAAAGAGGTTACTCTAGGCGCCGCGTGCAATATTATGTCGTTTGTAGAAATCGTGGGGCCTAGGCCAGCCGGTACGAAAATGCAGATGGTGCGTGGAATTGGGACGAAGCCCTTAGCGCTGCGCCAAGGCTCTCAATCTTGTTTACTTGTTACATAAAAAGGAAAGATACATACACTTTTCTAAGTGTAAAATGGGTGGAGCAGGCTGGCATTCCATGGGCGCCCCGTCTCCTCGTCTGAGCGATCTGCCTTGTTCTTCATCGGCTGCTGTGCGTCGATCAGATAGTATGAATTGTTGTGGAGTGCTCGGATGACGATGAATGGTCCCTCCCATGGCGGGGACAGCTTGTGCATTCTTTTGGTGCTTTGGTGCTCTGGACCAGGCGCAGCACCAGGTCTCCCTCGCGGAAAGAGGTGGGCCGGATCCGGCTGGCGTGGTATCGGCGCAGGTCTTGTTGGTAAATTGCTGATCTGGACAGAGACAACTCGCGTGCCTCCTCGAGCAAGTCCACGCTGTCCTCCCTTGCCTCCTTGGCTTCCTGCTCCGTGTAGAGCTGCTTGCGAGGTACGTCGAACTGGATGTCTGTGGGGAGAATAGCTTCTGCCACATAGACGAGGAAGAACGGCGTGAAACCGGTTGAGAGATTGGGTGTGGTGCGTAGGCTCCAGAGCACTGCTAGAAGCTCCTCTATCCAGCATTCGGGTGACCTAACGAGCGGTTCGATGAGCCTCGGCTTGATTCCGGCTAGCACCAAACCATTAGCGCGCTCGCATTGTCCGTTGGACTATGGGTGTGCGAGCGATGCCAGATCTGAAGGGAATATGCCCTAAGAGGCAATAATAAAGTGTTTATTATGTGTATTCCAAGTATATGATAGATGTTTATTTTGCATGCTATAATTGTATTAATACAGAAACGTTAATACATATGTGTTTAATAAACAAACAGAAACTTCCTAGTTATGCCTCTCTCATAAACTAGCTCGTTGATTAACAAGATGATCAAGGTTTCCTGATCATAGACATTGGATGTTGTTAATAACGGGATCACAACATTAGGGTAATGGTGTGATGAACATTCATCCGAAGTATAGCATTACGATCAAAGTCATTGAGTTTATATCTATTATATACTAAGAGAAATATAAGGATGTTTTTTGAGGCACCAGGATGATCCACGTAAACAAAAATATTCTAACCATTGACTATAGATTTTGATGGTTAAGATTTAAAGTTAACGCGTAAAAAATTCTGACTTAACACGTAAGTCCAGGTCACGTAGATGATGGAGTTACGCGGGAAGCTTAGCAGTCGTGTGCTGTTTGGACTTGGACCAGATACGGGACAATATAAAATTGTTATGCTCGACAACTACTCGGGTTCATGTCTACCGGTGCCGATGGAAAATCTGGAGGTGAAGGAAGGCGAGGCGACCAATGGCGTATACTTGAGATCAGAAAGACTACTTGCAGCCGCCGGCGACAAATTTGAACTAAAGCGTACATGCCAATCACCGATATGCTGCATGGAAATCAGGAGCCTGCATACTGCACGAGCTTTCCCGTAGGTCGCCTCCGGCTTGGAGCATCCATGAAACGACATAGCATGGCCATGCTAAGCATGAGCCGGGACTCAATAGGATATGAATGGTATCAGGACTCCTTAAAAAAACAATCAATAGTCAGGACAAACCAAGAACACACACAAATTTAATGGAGGGAGGACGTCAGCTACCCGGAGGTAAGATCGGAAAGCTTGATCTAAGTTTTATCTGCTCTTTCTAAGTGCAGATCGTGTCCAGAATTCCAGTTATTTTCCATAGCTAACGGGAGAAAAAATTTATGGCTTCGCTGCTCATCTTGACAGTTCGGCTATGCTGGTATTTGACAACATGTGTCACATGTCTTCTGTTAAAATAAATCTGCAATTTTTTAGTTGATATAGGGGCTGAGGATCAGAATCTACTTCAAATTTGAGGTAAATAAACACATTAAATAGTTGCATGACCTATAATTTTTCTTATGCTTAAATTGAAGGTGCATAAACAATTAGTGTTACCTTTGTTTCAAAATATAAAATATTTTGGTAAGCAGTTTTAGCCGATGAAGACATCTTATATCTAGAAACGGATCTACACAATAAAACGTGTTTAGAACTTTAGATACATGCGTATCTAGACAAATATGTGACAACTAATACGGAACGGAGAGGGTATTAGAGAAGAAATCAGGGTAACTCCCTCCCGTTTTCTATAATTCTAATATAACCTATCTGAAGGATAGAGTACTAGCTAATTTATGACTAGCTTCTATGATTGCAGAAAATTATTTAGTTATCTATTATATTTGGAGTTTGATTAAACATGTGGAACTTCAAGTCGGTTCCGGTCTCGCCAAGTCGCTTGGAATCTCCAATATGAAGTCGTCGCCTACCTTCACCACCACTGTTCCTGTACTACAACATCCTTTTGATTTGTACAGCCATGAGTAACACATTTATCGGTTATCTACACCCCAAAATGTTACTATTTTGTGGAATTGGTAAATTTATCTATTAAGCAATTTTACATAGCTAATATTGTTCAGATTTACTTTATTTGTTTCGAATATATTCTTTTATCCATTTTTTTGGGCAAGCATCATAGGTTATGTGGTATATTTCTTGCACCGCATCTAATGACTTCTTTAAAAAATCCATAATTCACACAGTTCTTTAGGCAATAGGTAAATATAGGAAATACACACTTAATAATTATGTGGTTATTACTATGAAATTCCTTTACTATGTTAGATCAGATTTTTCCTAATTCTTGCTTCTAGCTGAGCTAATATGGAAAATGGTATAATTTCAATATTTCATTGTTTGTTGGGACTTATATATTCTCTATTAAGCAAGTCACATATCTGGAAACTATTAGGCTTCACTCTAGGTGTTTACCATGTTCTTATCTGGTCGATCTGATCTTTGGTGTCAATGGTCGTTCATGTTGCATACTTTCCGAGGATAGACATTTATTTAAGACAAATATTGGTTAGCAGGGTCTCTCATGTTGTATATTTTTCGCTGACTGAAACTTATTTAAGAAATATATGTGCTATACCTTTTTACACAATATTAATAGATGATACAAATATAGTAAGTTCGTGGTCAAACTGAACTATATAATAAATTTCCATTTTTTGCACTATTCCTTCTAAACAAATAGGCAAAAATGTACAATCTAAATAATTTGCATTTTCTTGTACAGACATATTTATATATATAGAACATCATAGAAATATTTTAGATCCTCTTTGATGATACATACATAGGTTAACTTTTGAGAAAGATACTATTTTTTATAAGCCAACACACTGGTAGAAGTTAAAACCAAGGACAAAATGGTTCAAACAAACATCACGCCTTCCAGAGAAAGACACACTTCAAAATTGTACCTTTATAAAAGCGTATGAGCTCTATGTAAGGTGTGTCCATTGTTGTGCTTATAAGGAGGTATATAGCATGTTAAAGAGAATAATAATATGCAGTGACTATGTCTTCTCTTGCGGAAACATGACGCTACTTTAGAAATAAGAAAGGAATGATAATGTTTAGAAAAATATTAGACACAGTGAAAATGTTTTCCAGTTACTTTAAGATGTTGCCCTCACATTTGCGAGGGCCACCGTGCTAGTTGCTATAACAACTTACGAAGTGATCCTAATCCTTAGACCATGAGATCATGTCAATCACTAACACCGGACGAGTTTCTTGATAACATCAAACGTCACACCGTAACAGGGTGATTATAAAGATGGATTCAAAACTAATAAATTGTTATGTTGAGGCCCATGGATCGAGAGTGGAATTTGTTCATCCCGATGACGGATAGATATACTCTGGGCCCTCTCGGTGATATCACATTGGTTAGCTTGCAAACAAGTGATTTGATCACTAGAATGTTATATCATGGGAACGAGAAAAGAGTGCATGTCAGTAACGAGATCAAACTAGGTATGGAGATACCGATGATCGAATCTCGGACATGTAATATATCGTGAAACAAAGGGATTAAGATACTAGCGTAAAAAGTTTCGACGATCACAAGAAAGTCATCGTTGAATGTGTGGGAGTCAGTATGGGTCTCCAGATCCCGCTTCTGATTATTGATCCGAGAGGGGTCTCGATCATGTCCGCATTATTCACGAACCGTAGGGTGACACACTTAAGAGACACCGACATCCAATTGGAGCAAAAGTTTCATGCCGAAAGAATGAACAAGCGCAGGAATTTATTTCACTAGATACCGAAACAGGTTTTCGGGTGAAATTGCATAAAGTGGTTATGCATGTGAAATAGAATTCTAGCAAGGGGTTATTTGTGAATGTTTGTCATTAAATTAATTGACAAAATTCTGAATAAAATAAAAGAGTTTTATTTAATGAGAGTTTGCATTAAATTTGGTGGAAATTTAATGGGAATTTGAGTGAGTTTTTTAGTGGAGAAAATTGAAGGGCCATTTTGTGAGTGGAGTGTCCACCCACATGAATGAGGGAGAGGTGGGGGCACCCTCCATGTCCGGCGGCCATGCCCCCTTGGGCTGCCCCCCCTCCCCTATATAAGGAGCCCCTCCTCTCACTTCTCACTCACACCTCCTCGTGAAGGATCTCTCTCCCCCTCTAGAATTTATCCCCCATGGTCTCGGACTAGTGAGATACATGTTCCCGGTGGCTATTCGGCAAGAAAAGAGTTGTGCTTCCGCTGCATCGCTGGAGCGAGGAGGCGGAGGTTGCTCGGTGCCTCGAACGTGTGTGCGAGCACGGATGCGCTGCTGATTTGTGGCGCTAGGACTTCCTCTCGATCTTGAGATCGGCAAGAGATCGTCTACATCAACCACAAGTCGAACTCGTTAAGCTTTGTCGGTCTTCAAGGGTACGTTCTCTATGGATATACATCCGCCCGTTATTTGTATCTATTATATAGATCTTGGTACATAGTTCACATCGTAGGAAAAATTTTGTTTTCTAAGCTGCGAACCCTACAGTGGTATCAGAGCCGGATCTATGCGTAGATGCTTTACACGGGTAGTACACATATGAGTATGTGGGCGATGATTATCATGTTGTTGCTCCTTAGTTGTAATTTTGGATACTGGTGGCATAGTGAGATGAAGCGTCCCGGACAAACTTTACATGTCCTCGCACATGAGACATGTTCCATGCTTGACATGCAACTAGTTTGCATAAGTGGCTAGCGGGTGTTTGTCTCTTCTACTATAGTCAATATCTATTTTGCAACGAGTTGTCAACAATTTGGTTATCCTCGTTGTGGTTCATGTTCGTAGGTAAGAACGGTTCTATCTCGAAAGCCCTAAGCCACGTAAAACTTGCAATGGATAAATTAGAGGCGTTTAGTTTAGATTGTTGCTGGGCTAGTGTTATGATATGGTGATGTTGTAAGTAGAAGTATGAGATGATGCTCTTACAACACACATAGCATGTAAACTCCATAGACCTTGGATTTACACATAAAGGTATGATAGTGATCATACCACGATGCACATGATAGAGATCATATGCGGGAACCATATCATTTCACTAATAAACATGTGATGTTTGATAGCATCTTATATTGCTTGTTTAGCGCTTTGTTAGCATAATAAGATGATCCCTCATTTAAATATCAAGATAAGAATGTGTTCTTCCTTTAGTATGCACCGATTATGTTTTCGTCGCTCCAAGATATCACGTGATGATCGGGTGTTCTTGGATCCACGACCATATTTCGGGTGTAAAACAGTTACACACGCGAATACTAAGGTTCTAACTTGGCGAGCCTAGCATGTACAGACATGGCCTCGGAACACGGACCGAAAGGTTAAGCATGAGTCATATAGTAGATATGATGCCCATTTGATGCTCGCCTTTGAAGCTACACCGACTCACGTGATGATCGGACTTGGTATAGTGGATTTGGTTCATGTAATCACCAAAAAGGCATGAGGGATGTCGTTTTTGAGTGGGAGTTCATTCGTAATATGGATTAGTTGAACTCAATCTATCATAAACTTAGTATAAACTTTACAATTTCTGTTGTAGATGGCACCACCTGCTTTTAATTTCAATGTGTTCATGGAGAAAGAGAAACTTGCAACGAACGGTAGCAACTTCACCGAATGGGCCATGAATTTGAGGATTCTCCTCTCTGCTGCACAAAAGCAATATGTGCTAGAAGCGCCGCTAGGCCCCCCACCTTTGGGGGATGCCCCTGACGAGGAGAAGAATGTCTATCAGACTCGTCAGGAGGACCACAACTTAGTTCATTGCGGCATATTGTATGGGCTAGAGCCGGAACTTCGAAAGAGTTTCGAAAACGGCAATGCATTTGATACAATGGGTGAGTTGAAAATGATTTTTGACACACATGCTGCTGTAGAGAGCTACAACGCTTCAGAAAAGTTCTTTAGCTGCATGATGGAAGAGCACAGCTCCATTAGTGAGCATGTACTCAAGATGTCGGGTTACGCCGATAAGCTTGTGTCCATGGGAATAACGATTCCCATTGACTTAGGCATCCATCGTGTTCTGCAGTCTCTGCCACCTAGCTATAAGAGCTTCGTGATGAACTATAATATGCAAGGCATGAAGAAGTCTCTCCCCGAGCTTCTGTTAATGCTTAAAACTGCAGAAGTGGAGATCAAAAAGGAACATCAAGTGTTGATGATCAATAGGAACACCGGTTTCAAGAAAGACAAGAAGGGAAAACGGAAGGGAAGTAAGGGCGGCAAGCCGGTTGCCGTGCCTGAAAAGAAACCCCGAGTTGGACCTAAGTCTGATACCGAGTGCTACTATTGTAAGGGGACTGGCCACTGGAAGCGCAACTGCCCCAAGTATTTGGCAGACAAGAAGGTCGGCAAGGCAAACAAAGGTATATATGATATACATGTTATTGCTGTGTACTTGACTAGTGCTCGCAGTAGCACCTGGGTATTTGATACCGGTTCAGTTGCTAATATTTGTAACTCGAATCAGGGGCTGCGGAACAAGCGACCGCTATCAAGGGGTTAGGTCAAGATGCGTGTCGGCAATGGATCAAGCGTTGATGTGATCACCGTCGGAACGCTGCCTCTCCATTTGCCGTCGGTATTAGTTATAAACTTGAATAATTGTTGTCTGGTGCTTGCACTGAGCATGAACATTGTATCTGGATCGTGTTTGATGCGAAGTGGTTATTCATTTAAATCCGAGAACAATGGTTGTTCTATTTATATGAATTAAATCTTTTATGGTCATGCACCGATGATGAATGGTTTATTTCTATTAGATCTCGATGATAATGTTACACATATTCATAATATTGATGCTAAAAGGATTAAACTTAATGATGATATATCCGCATATATGTGGCACTGCCGTCTAGGTCATATTGGCATTAAACGCATGAAGAAGCTCCATTCAGATGGACTTTTGGAATCACTTGATTTTGAATCATTTGATACATGTGAGCCATGCCTTATGGGCAAGATGACTAGAACGCCGTTTTCCGGTTCAATGGAACGGGCGACAGATTTATTGGAAATCATACATTCTGATGTATGTGGTCCAATGAGTGTGTCGGTGCGAGGTGGATATCGTTATTTTGTTACTTTCGCGGATGATTTGAGTAGATACGGTTATATCTACTTGATGAAACACAAGTCTGAAACCTTTGAAAAGTTCAAGGAATTTTAGAATGAAGTGGAAAATCATCGTAATAGAAAAAACAAATTTCTACGGTCCGACCGTGGAGGTGAGTATCTAAGTTATGAGTTTAGCACTCACATGAAAGAGTGTGGAATTGTTTCACAACTCACACCTGCCGGAACACCACAGAGAAATGGTGTGTCGGAACGTCGTAATCGTACTTTATTATATATGGTTCGATCTATGATGTCTCTGACGGACTTGCCATTGCCATTTTGGGGTTATGCACTAGAAACTGCTGCATTCACTTTAAATCGGGCACCATCTAAATCCGTTGAAAAGACACCGTATGAATTTTGGTTTGGAAACAAACCTAAGCTGTCATTTCTTAAAGTTTGGGGATGCGATGTTTATGTGAAGAAACTTCAACCGGATAAACTCGAACCCAAAGCGGAAAAATGCGTCTTCATAGGATACCCTAAGGAAACTATTGGGTATTCCTTCTATCACAGATCCGAGGGCAAAGTTTTTGTTGCCAAGAATGGATCCTTTCTGAGAAAGAGTTTCTCGCGAAAGGTGTGAGTAGTCGAAAGGTAGAACTCGAAGAGGTTATTGAACCTTCTCTTCAAAGTATGGCGAGTAGCGCAGCGCCGGAAGTTGTTTCGGAGTTGGCTCCACCAGTTGAAGAGGGAACTAATGATAATGATCATGAAACTCCAAAAGAGAATACTACCAAACCTCGCAGGTCTAGAAGGACGCGTGCAGCTCCCGAGCTGTACGGAAATCCTATCATGAATTTCATGGTTGATGAAAATGATGACCCTGCGACGTATGAAGAAGCGATGATGAGCCTGGATTCCAACAAATGGTTAGAAGCCATGGAATCCGAGATGGAATCCATGTATGAAAATCAAGTTTGGAACTTGGTGGAATTACCTCACGACCGAAAGGACGTGGAGAACAAATGGATTTTCAAAAGGAAAACTGATGCTGATGGTAATGTGACCGTCTATAAAGCTCGACTTGTCACAAAGGGGTTTCGACAAATTCAAGGAGTTGACTACGATGAGACATTCTCTCCCGTAGCGATGCTAAAGTCAGTTAGGATTATGTTAGCAATTGCTGCATATTTCGATTATGAGATATGGCAGATGGATGTCAAAACCGCGTTTCCCAATGGTAATATTGAAGAAGAGTTGTATATGATACAACCAAAGGGTTTTGTCGATCCTAAGGATGCTAACAAGGTGTGCAAGCTTCAGTGATCCATCTATGGATTGAAGCAAGCATCACGAAGTTGGAATCTCCGCTTTGATGAGGTGATCAAAGAGTTTGGATTTGTCCAAACTTATGGAGAAGCTTGTATTTACAAGAAAGTGAGTGGGAGCAATGTGGCATTTCTGATATTATATGTGGATGACATATTATTGATCGGAAATGATATAGATCTTTTAAACAGTGTTAAAAGTTATCTAAACAGCAAATTTTCAATGAAGGACCTAGGTGCAACGTCATACATATTAGGCATAAAGATCTATAGAGATAGATCTAAGCGCCTAATTGGTATATCGCAAAGTACATACCTTGATAAGATTTTAAAGAAGTTTAAAATGGACGGAAGTAAGAAGGGGTTCTTACCTATGTTGCAAGGCAAGACATTGAGTAAGACTCAAAGTCCGGCTTCGGCGGAAGAAAGAGAGATAATGGACAAAGTCCCCTATGCTTCAGCCATAGGCTCTATAATGTACGCCATGCTATGTACAAGACTGGATGTGGCACATGCTATTAGTTTGACTAGTAGGTACCAATCGGATCCAGGTTCGAAACACTGGATAGCGGTCAAGAATATCCTTAAGTACTTACGAAGAACTAAGGATATGTTTCTTGTATACGGAGGTGAAGAAGAGCTCGTCGCTAAGTGTTATGTTGACGCTATCTTTGACATCGATCCGGATGACTCTAAGTCTCAATCCGGATACGTATTTCTCATGAATGGCGGAGCGGTTAGTTGGAGGAGCTCCAAACAACCTGTGGTGGCGGGATCAACAATGGAGGCCGAATATGTTGTTGCTTCGGAAGCGGCTCAGGAAGCAGTTTGGATGAAGGAGTTCATATCCGAACTAGGAGTGGTTGCAAACGCGTTGGACCCAATGGTGATCTATTGTGACAACAATGGTGCCATTGCCAATGCCAAAGAGCCAAGGTCTCACAATCATTCCAAGCATATTAAGCGCCGGTTTCACTCCATCCGCGAGCATGTCAAGGATGGAGATATAAAGATTTGTAAAGTACACACGGATCTCAATGTAGCAGATCCGTTGACTAAAACTCTCCCTAGAGCAAAACATGATCAACACCAGAACTCAATGGGTGTTAGATTTATCACTATGTAACTAGATTATTGTCTCTAGTGCCTATTTGCTGTCTAGGCCGTCTCCGACCAGGACGAACTTGCTTGGATCCTCCTAGTTCAGCAGGATCTTCCTTATCCCCTGCGAGGGCTTGAACTGCGATTCTCCAGCCGGTTTGGGCTCTCTAGCCGGCATGTCCTTCTGTAGAGCCGCCACGTTACGCATTATGACGCGCTTCTCTTCAGCGATGATCATTGCTTCGGCCAACTTAGAGCCATCTGAAGCGCATTCGATTGAACGCTTGTAGCATCCATCGATGGTGATCACTCCCTTTGGGCCCGACAACTTAATCTTGAGGTATGCGTAGTGCGGTACTCCCATGAACTTGGTCAGAGCTGGGCGCCCTGGTATGGCGTGGTAGGCACTGGAGAGATTCACAACCTCGAACCAAATTGGCTCGCGGCGGAAGTTGTTCTCGCTGCCGAAGATGACGTCCAGCCGGATCTTGCCGATTGGGGAGTACGATGGCCCTGGTACTGCTCCGTGGAATGAAGTGCTTGAGGGTTCCAGCTGGGATTCACTAATGCCCAGCCTCTCGGGGCTGCTCCGGTAAAGGAGGTTGATGCTGCTCCCTCCATCGATCAGTACCCGAGAGAAGAGGCATGAATGCTTCTTGGAGATAATGATGGGGTCCAAGACCAACGCGTAGCTACCAGGGCTTGGTAACACGGCCGACTGATCCTCCTTGCTCCAGGTGATCGCCTGATCAGACCAGTGCAGGTACTGGGGGACAGGTGGGACGATTGCGTTCACCTCCGCCTCTAGTCTCCGCTTGGCGTGCTTCGTTTCCGGCTCCGCCAGGAATATGTGGTAATTACCCACCTGCCGCAGGTAACCATCCTCGTCATCCTCACGGCGGTTGCATCGTTCCCTGTTATCCAGTGGGCCTCCGGCTGGCGGTGGAGGTGGTGATGGAAGTCCACCGGCTTCGGCCATTTTCTTTGTCCAACTGCATTGGCGCGTCGTGTGGTTTGCGGGCTTGTTGCCACCGTTGTGAAACTTGCACGGCCCGTCGGGCATGGACTCCATGGTGTACTTAGGCCGAGGCGGCCTGCCATCCGGCCTTTGCCTCCTACTGCCCCTGCAGCCGGATCCTCATGCACCGCGGCTACCTGCTTGGTGCCGTACCGGCTATCCGGCTGGTCGTCCTTCCTCTTGCCGTGGCGGTTGTCGTGACCGTGCCTCCTGGGGTGATGGTCGCCTGGCTGGCGTCACTCTGCCTGCTCGTCCGTGACGATTTGGCCCTGGTCATCCACCACGATGGGCTTCTTCATTGCCGCGTCCGCGGCGGCATACTTGTCTGCGATGGCCATGACCTGAGCCATGGTTTGCGGGTCTGCCCGGCTAAGCTTATGCTTCAGCATGGTGCCATCTCGGCAGCCGTTGGTGAATAAGTCTATCGCCTGGTGCTCACGCACCCCTTCACACGAATTGTGCATGCTGGTCCACCGGGTGAGGTAGGCGCGATCCGACTCGTCCTTGCCTTGTATGCAGAGAGCGAGCTCGCGAGGTCGACCCGGCCGCTTGTATGTCTCGGTGAAGTTGCGGATGAACGCCTCTTTGAAGTCCAGCCATGCGTTGATGCTGTTGTCGGGAAGGCTGTTGAGCCACGTCCTTGCCGAGTCGACGAGCATGATAGGGACGTAGCGGAAGGCCAAGCGGAGGTTGCCATTGGCGATCCCCACCGCGGTGGTGTAATCGACCAACAAATCCTCAGGCTTGACGGTTCCGTTGTAATTTGGCGTGTCTCTTGGGAGCGAAAATCCTTTCGGAAACGGCTCGTTCCGGATGCACGGGCCAAAACACTTTGGGCCAGCCGGACTTTCCTCCTCCAAGGTGCATGACTGCACCAGGAGGTCGATGCGCTCCCGCGCATTGGCTGGTTCTCGGGGACCGAGCCATCCCTTCAAACGCGACGCAGGCGGGTCCTTGTTCGCGTCCGCTTCCTCCTCCGGTGCTCGCGTATTTTTCCCCTGGGAGGCTCCGCATGTGCGACTAACGCTAGAGGCTGCGGCTTCACGGTTGTGGCGACCACGGTTGCCAGATTCGCCACGCGGGCGACTGTTTTGCCCAACCCCTCCTGGAGAAGAGGCTTGTTGATGCTTGCTTCCTCCGTGCGCCGTCTGGTCTGCGCCTTTGCGGACAACAATGTCGCGGGAGTTGCCCACCTGGCTGGGGACGCCCTCGGCCTGCTGCTTGTTAGCAGTGGCCACGAGGGGCTGCACACGCTCCTGCTGGCGACGAAGTTCCTCGCCATCTACGTGTTTTAGCTCCGCGGCGGCCGCCTCGGCTGCCCTCATGTTCTTGGCGGGAGTGCTGTAGACGGACCGTGCCACACATGCATGTGAGTCGGCGGGGCGGTCCAGTTCCGACGCCAGGTCGCGCCCTCGATGCTGGATCTTCCTGACGAAGCCATGAGCTGCGTTGTATTCATGCACGGTGACGTTCAGCTGACGTTGGTTAGCCGCGACCTTGGCGGCTTCCTCCAGGAGCTTTTGGTGTGTAGCTTCGAGTGTTGCCGCCGCAGCCACTGGATCCGTCTCAACGACGACCCGAGCACGCAGGTGCTGGATGGAGGCGGTGAGCGGGTCTTGCTATTTCTCGAGCGCGGAGTTTTCTCCTCCTGCCCGACGTTCCTGAGGCTGCCGATGGTTTTCGTGAGCGTTTACCATCATGACTTCGACGCAAACCCTCCCTGCGGCTGGGACGTGGGCAAGGGGCACGTCGAGGACGGGGGTGACCACGCTGGGAAAACCCTCAACGACAGTGGCAACATAGACGCGGACGTCTCCAAAATGCATGATGGAGCCGCCGGCGGGGAAGGTGTTCCCAGCGAAACATGTTGCGTTGTCGATGACGCAGTCGAAGGCACCGAGCGTGAGAACAAGGCCAGAGGCCACGCGTTCACCGGCGATGAGTGGAAGTCCCGTGCGGAAGATGATCCCAGCCGAAGCATTGTGCCCCACGGTGGGCGCCAACTGTCGTGGTGTGGAACACGATAGAGCCATCGTGGATGGCAAAGAAGGGACACACGAATGCATTCGGTGGCTCACGCAACGGGTTGGGCACGGTGCACTGCAAACACAGGGACGTACCCAGGTTCGGGGCCCTCTTGGCGAGGTAACACCCCTACTCCTGCAAGATGAACCATGTATGGGAGCTTGATGCTCAGTACAGATGCTCCTTGAGTTGTTTCCTTAGCTACTATCGGTGGCTAGAGGAAGATGGGAACTAGATGCCAACACTTATATCCTTCTATTGTTGCCTAATTAGAACCCTGGCTCTGCCCTCCCTTATATACTGGTCTGGGGGGGAGATTACAGATCGGGTCCTAGGGTTTACTGTTTGGATATGGGTTTACAGGGCCGGCTGTAGGGCCCAGCCGGTGGGCCAAGACCCAGTCCGCCCTTCTTTTAGCGCCATCCTTCTCTTTAGTGGTCACCCGGGCTTCCTTTGGGGCGTCACCCTTGCTTTAACGGTCACCCGGACCGCTTTCGCCAGTCCAGCCGACCGTCTTGCTTTATCTTCGTCTAGTAGCGCTGGTCATGACGGTATGCCAGCTTCCTTGATGACAAGGGAGAGCCAGAAGCATACCCCGCACGGAGCATCAGTCCTTCCGTGCTCTCCATCGAATCTGAGGTGAGCCGGGTGGGAACGGACACCCGACCGGTTCTTCTGGCCACCGGCTAGACGGGCCAGCCGGGAAGGTTATAAGCCCAGCCGGGCTTGCTTGCCATACGGCTATAGTTGTAATTCCTGGAGGCCAGGCGGCCTACATCTTCTGGAGCCGGCCTACTTATGCCTGGATTTCCCCACCCGGGGGTCATCCCCCCGACATAGTAGGTATCAATTCATTGTTTTCATAAGGAACAACAGTAAAAACGCCTTTTGTAGGAACACAATGAACATGACTTACCCATTCACTTTCTTTTACAGGATAGATTATACCTGCATCCAGTAGGCGTACTATTTCTTTTCTTACCACTTCCTTCATTCCGGGCTTCAACCGTCTATTGAATTTTTGCAACTAGTTTAGCACCTTCCTCCATAAATATTCGATGGACGTTATCATGGTACTAATTCCCTTCAAATCATCCATTTAATACCCAAAGGCCTTGCGATGTTCCTTGAGTACTTTCATGAGTTCTTCTTCATCCCCTGAAAGTTTAGCACTAATAATAACAGAGAATTTATTAGTATTATCAAAAAAATCTATAAGATTATCTGGTAAAGGTTTTAATTCTGGGGGTGGTAATTCTTCATCCCCCTCTTTTCTGGCTCTTTAAAAGCTTCATCAGTTGGAGGTTCTAAGATGGGAAGTGAATCAAATTCACTTTCTAATTCTTCTAAAGATCTGTCCTCCGTAATTATTTCTTCACAATTTGAATATTCATTTATTTCTTATTCTTGGTTATTTAAGAAAAGAGCTGCCATTTCCTCAATAGTTTTCTCGTTCTCTTCTTCTTGTATAAGTAGAGGTTTTTCTTTAAATTTGGAAAAGTGGAATTCTTTTTCTGCTTTTCCAAGCTTAAGGGATACAACCTCCTTTTTGAAGTCGACTGTGGCACCTACATCGCTCAAAAAATTTCTTCCAAATATAACTGGGCAAAGAGTGTCAGCTGACATATCAACAACTACAAAATTGATAGGGAAATTTTTATTGCCAATTGTGATAGTTGCATCTTCAACTACTCCCATTGGAATTCTAAGATTTTTATTGGCTAACATGATTGTCATATCAGTATTTTCTATTGTAGTCGGTGCTATATCTTCTTTTATTTCTAAATTAAAATCATAATATATAACATTAACTTTGGTGCCAAGATCACATAAACTATAACGCGAGGTTTTTTTAAATATGCAGGGAAGAATAGGCTTACCCACATCTTTTACCTCAGTTTTACCTTCAACCAATACGGAAGTCTCTTCATCAAGTTCAACTATATTGCAATGTGCATACATAGCCATAATTGCTACCTTGGTTACCTCTTCATCTTTGGTTTCATCCAGATGTTCCTCTACTTCTGGCATCCTTTCCTCTTTCTTCTTCTCCTGTACTGCTTTAACCTGTTCATATTCCAAAATATGCTTTTGCGCAGTGTTAGGGAAAGGTATCTCATATGTTGGTTCTTGGGAGGCCAGTGTTGCTATAACTTCTATTTTCTTCTCAGGTTCGAGTGGTGGATCATACTTGGTCGAACCCTCTTTTGGAGCTTTGATGTGTTCTGTAAAAGCTTTAACAACTTGCAACACAAGATCTGAATCTAAATAAAGCTCTTTAGATAATTCATTAACATGGCCCTTCTTATTATAGTCATGAATACAATCATAATCTATTTGTGTGCCTCCTTCACTTCCTAGACCGAAATTCCATGAAACTCTATGATCGTGAATTCTATTAAGTAAAGCCCAAGATTTAGTTATGGGTAAATACATAAAAGCTGAAAGGATACAGATGTCGCCTAGAGGAGGGTGAATAGGCGATTAAAAATTTTCGAGAGAGGCTCAACAAAGGCGGAATTAAACTAGCGTTTACTTTGTTAAGCACAAAACCTAGAACTATCTAGGGTTCACCTATGTGCACCAACAACTTATGCTAAGCAAGTCAAACAACTATGTGATAGCAAGATATATACTTCAAGCACGAAGGCTATAACAAAGTAAAGTGCATAAGTAAGAGCTCGGGTATAGAGATAACCGAGGCACGCGGGGACGACGATATTTTACAGAGTTCCTCCCAACATGGAGTACGTCTAGTTTGGAGAGGGGTGGTATCTAACCACCTACGCCACAAAAGGCCTCCCTTATTCTCCGGTGAATCTTACCCCAATGGGATCGATCCACACTTCCACTATCGGTGCACTTGTCGTTGGCAAACCGAAACCTCTCACAAGGTTGGGGCACTTCTCCACAACTTAATTGGAGGCTCCCAAGAAACAAGCTTCGGGAAAGCTACACAACCTAATTGGAGGCCCCAAGTAATCCAAGTACCTGCAAAACCACCAAACAGTCTAGGGTTCCAAGAACCCAAGAGTAAAAAGCTTCTCACCTTTCACTCAATCAAATTCTCATGGGAAGAACTCAAACCGATGCACCAAATGCAATGGTAAGAACACAAGTAGTGCTCAAATCCTTCTCTCCCAAATTCCACCAAAGCTACAAAAGCTTGTGGGGGATAAGAAAGGAAGAACAATGGAGGAAATCCATAAAAGACTCCAAGATCTAGATCCCAAGATGTTCCCCTCACTCAGAGGAGAGATGGATTGGTGGGATTGTAGATCTAGATCTCCTCTTTCACATCCCTAAAGTATATGCAAGAATAAAGGGACGACTGAAAATATTGGATACCACCAAGAGAGAGCATTTCATGTATTATAATGTGAGATACCTTTCTTGGTGAGAAACCGGAAAACCTCAAAGGTCAAAAACGCAATATGGTATAAAAGGGAAATCCGTTTTTGATGAACTAGAGCTTGTTATGAATATTACCACAAGCTCTAGAACCTCACATGGATAAGATCCAAATAACAACCAAGAAAGGATGATGCAAAGTATGCAAAGGTTTGAGCTCTCTCTGAAAGATATGATCGAGTTACTCACTTGAGAGCCCCTCTTGATAGTACGGTTGTCTATCCTATAAACTAGTCTCCCCAACTAACACCACGAGACCGGTAAGAAAGAAACCCTATCAAGATCATACCTTTGAATTGCGCATATTCCACTTGATCTTGATGTATACGATCTTGTCCTTCTCAAGATGGAACACCTTTCTAGATTGCTCTTGTATGCACTTGCTTAATGAAGACTTGCAAGTTACTCCCCCATACAACATGGGGAACCTTTAATTTGACCTTGTCTTCATCGATCCATGATCACCGAGGATGGCAAGCTTTAAGCATGAGATCTTCTAGATATTGCACATCTTTAGCTTGCACATCATTTCTTCTTTTCTTCATTATGTTGATGCCTTGAAGGTAAACCAGAGATATTACTCCATCTTATTCTTCAAGACATACTTGCCATAGGTTTAATTATCACATGACCAATTTGCGGATCATTCTTTGAACACCTTGGTCACCACATGATCCTCTTCTCTTCTTCTCCAAACCTTGAAGCCAACATATGGTTCAAGCATTGCCTATGGACAATTCCTACAAGTACAACTCGCTACAAGCATTAGTCCATAGAGATTGTCATTAATTACCAAAACCACACATGGGGGCCCACATGTTCTCTCAAAAGCTCCTCTCGCGCAAGAGTCTTGTTCAATTTTATTAGGTTCAGTTAAACCGCCATAAAAGATATGCAATAAATAACATTCAGGAAAATCATGATGAGGACATTGACTAAGTAAATATTTAAATCTTATATAACCTCTTACTAGTCCTTCATTAGGATGATTCCTCCAAGTCATTATAAGACGTCTAATTCCAAAATATTTTGATAAAGGATAATATTGGATAGAAATTCACAAGCTAAATTATCCCAGATAGTAGTGGCTTCTAAGGATAAAGATTTATACCATGAGAGAGCTATGCTAGTCAAAGTCTGACTAAAAAGTTTAAACCTTACCTCATTGGTGGTATACCCCAATAGTTGGAAAGTGCCACATATATCTTTTAAGCATGCAATATGCTCTATGGATCAGGATCTTCTTCATCTACAGTAAATTGTTTCTTGTGTAGAATACCAAGTAGTAGAGGATTTATTTCAAATCCCCTTGTCTTCTCGTCGGAATTGTCTCTTTTATAAATATCGTAGGGCTTCCCAAAGTGACTGAGTGGGTTAGCACTAGTCATATGCTCAAACTCCATCATGTTGGTGGAAACCTATAACTCGAAACAAAACTTAGTAAGACTAAAATAAATAAGCAAAAACTAAAAGACCTACAGCGCTTAGCTCCCCGGCAACGGCGCCAGAAAATAGCTTGATGACTACAAGTGCACAGATCGTTTGTAGCTAGTTTCGAAATAAATATATTGATCCCACAGGGAGCAGGAGTCTAAAGTCTAATTATTCTTAAATTAAATACTGAAAATAGAAATGCTAAATAAAGTTCTAAGTAACAAGATAAATGCGAGTTTTGTGTAGAAAGGTGTTTTGGGGTTTTTGGTGCAAGAGAACAATAAATAAAGTAAAGAAAACGATGCAGAAAGTAGGAATCACGTAAGTAAGAGAGATTTGAAACTTCAGTGGGGAAAAGCGTTCTTAGGGATTAGCGGATACACCACTAGCATTATAAAGGGCTAAGGTAAAGATTATTATCATAAACATTCCCAACTATATATGTGTGGGAGGAACTCTGTATTTCGACAAATAGGCAGCAACCACTTCTCATGGCATCCTCATAACCACAGCAGACAGCAATCAACATCAATTGAATTATTGCACTATTAAGGGACTTAATCCCGCATGATGTATCCCATGGCATGAATAGTATTTTGTGAGTTTCCTCGATTTCCAAGTTGATACGTAAGAAGTGCCAACAGCTTTATAGTCACTGTAAGTGTTAACACACCTTCCTCTACCAACAAGTAGTTCCCTCCATCAAGTCCCCACAAGAGGCAAATATTGAGAGGTCGACTTCTCCCAACATCAAGATGGAGACAATCTAACACATGGTCACGGTGATGAATATCATAATAAACTTTATCTTATTTCAATCTCATACTAGGGTTTCTCCATCTCCCCAAGAACTAATGATCTACTCAGACATGAAGGCAATCAACATCATGGCAAAAGCAATGGGATCTATCATAGATGAATAGTACTTGTATAAATTCATAAAGAGTATAGAAATTACAACAAGATCTAGACAAGATGTAGATGGGATGGATAGAGATGGTGGTGATGCAGCGGTTGATGAAGATGATCGATGCCTTAGGCTCCTGGATCTGCGTAGGGCGAAGATGGATCCTGGTGGATGAGTTGGCGATTTCTGGGCGTTTTGTATGTCGTCTCCCCGATCCAGTGGCACGGGGTGAAACTATTTAAGGAGGCAGTGTCGGCACCAACTATACTGCGGGAACTATACGGCTGGAATATTTATTCCCGCCGTATAGTTGGTCGTTAACCCTTCTGTATCCTCCAATTGCTTCGGGTTTTCTTCTGGTATTATTAATATTTCCCAAATAAGCAATTTACGCTGTTTTTGGCTCCTTTTCACTCCAGTACAACTGGTCCAAGAATTATATCCATCGTATCCATCATCTGATCCTGGTGAAATTAAACATAAAAGGTGCGCGCGAACACCGTAAAATACCAAGATCCTACTACTACAATACAAAATAATAATATAAAACATGATACAAATATGCAGTCATCAGTCGTCGCTCTCCCGAGCTCAGCGGTGGAGCTGTAGGGTACACCTCCAGTGGAGGAGGTGGTTGGAGAGCCCGCGACTCGATCACGCCTAGACGCGTCGCCGTGTCTTCGACGTGGAGCTTGAGCGTGGTCGCTGTCGTGGAGAGATCCGCGACCGCCGTGTCCATGGTATTCGTCCAGGATGCGAACCCCGCGAGTTGGGTTGAGAGCGCATTGAGCTTCTTGTTGGTGGCATGGGCTTGATCCACTGCCACTACTGTTTTCGCCATCTATCACTCGGCCGCCGTGGGTTGCTTGGGTGCCAGCTCATCGTCGGATTCCTCCGATCGCACCGGCACTCGGATTTACAGCAGCAGATCGAGATCCGCCGCCGACCTCGATTCGGAATTACCAATCAAAAAAATCAGGGAAGGTGGATACGTGGCTCATGATACCAAGTGTTACGACTTTACTAGGGTTCATCGGTTATTACAGGCCTGATACATGAATGATTCTCCTGGATCGAAGTTACAAGGTGGAATGAGAACACAGTTCTAATCTCTTCAACTTGGAGAGGGGAAAACTATCTAATTAAGTAGATCCTTCTCATCGTCACATCGTGACATGGGCCTCTGCTCGTTGGGCATTGTCGCTGGAGATGGTGGGCCGGGTCGCATCACAGAATCAGTCAATCGCCGCGAGGGAGCGTGTGTGGTTTATATTTCCAACTCTTGGGCTCTGCCATTGGCTACTCTTTTTTTTTCAATGCTCAGCAGAACGTTTGCCAACGCAAACTCAGCCCATTTGAGCGAAACAGCACCCCGGCAACGGCCGAACATACGCGGCCGTTTATGCGCAACGCTCTGTACGATCACCGGAGTAGCTGGGCTGTTAGATCGGGTTAGTGTGCAGGACTACAGGCTGAAATCATGGCCCGGCAAACCGTTTTCGTCAACAGTTAAAATGTCCGCATTCCGTTGCTCAAATGATCAAAGAAAGAAAGAAATCATGCTGCTTCAGCGTACAGATCGCATCTGTCCGTCCAGGCAGCTATTCCGTTTGCAGCAGGTAAGGAATACGAATGCCCGTGGCCGATCGAGGCTGGACCTGACGGGAGACGATGATTCGCTGCTGTTGCCAGCATTCCCCATTCGTTTACTGATGCCTAGGACTAGTACTAGCTTTATTCCCGGAATTGTCTAAGCTGGATTCGTTCTGCAGGACCAGTCCTGGAACTGGAACGTGAGGTTCGAATTTCTGCATATTCCACAAACTTGGGAGGCAAGCAAGGGTGCCCTGGCCTCTACCCCAAGTATCCGATGCCTCCCAGCCTTGGAGTACACTTTACCTTGCTCAACGTCTGATTTTAACATATTACCTGCTTGCTCAACAGTCCCACAGAAAACTCTGCAATTCTGAACCACCATCTTTTTTCTCTCTTTTTTTTGCTCACGACAAAGTAAAGGGTGTCACAGGCTCTGAAACTCACACCAGATACCTCACCAGATCTGCCGTCCTGCATCCTTATAGAGTAGCCATTTCGCTGCACAGCCTGTTGTTTATTTGCAAGAGCCAGGACTTGAATTAATCAATCTGGTGCAGCGAATGCAGGCAAGGACGGGCCTGTACTGTACTACTAACCCTGCTGCCGATATTCCTTTTTTCCGCGGGGAGTTAGCTACCTGCACGCATTTAGGTGACCTACCGGGGCTGTAAAAGAAGATCCAAGTTCGTTGCCTAACCAAATCCTGTGTTTGTTAACCAATGAATGTGCCTCACTCGCTATCCACACAGATAGATCATCGCGAGACATTCCAAACCTCCCAGCAGGCCTTGGATAGACAACCCTGCCGGCTCTCTTGTTCCAGCGTTCCGTTAATAATTGCAAGAAGCATTAGTTGGGAGCCGTTAGAACCAAAATGCTTTATTAACGATGTAAAGCCACAGTGGATTTTAGCTATACATGCATCCATGTGCAAACAAACCCTGACATACGTATTGTCGACCAGACTCTCCATTTCTCACTTGTGGTTTTTAGCTATACCAAAACACAAGTCACTATCGCAACAATGATGCCACTTAACGTACGTCAATCGCTAGATAAGATAACAGGAGAGAGCCTAGGCGGCCACGGCGGCCCGATGCCTAGCGGTAGTTGATGGGTCGTTGCTCATTAGGTGCCTGTCTGAGTTTGTTGTGCCCTTAATCAGCCTCTGAAACCATGTACAGTATGTCTTTTCAGGGAAAGGACGAGCCGCTACTACCCTCCATGGCTTCATTCAGTTTGGCACCTTTCGCCGCGACTGCTTATTAGATGTCCCTGCAATGTATACCATCTCGTTCGTTCTTGCACGAGTTGAATGCCGCAAATGCAACCGAACACTTTCCTGTCCGGCACGAGTGCCAGGCCCCAAGCGGTACCTGCCACGATCGCCCACCCTCCTCCCCGTCGGTTCAGTTTTTGGGGTGTCATGGCGTGTCGTGAGGCCTGAAAGCTCCCGTGCCGGACCACCCTATCCATCGGTCACCGATCCACCGAAACCCCTTGTCGCCGGCCGGCCGGGGCTGGGGGTAGATGAAACGCGGTGGCCGACACTGCGTGCTGCCGCGGCACCAACCTGCCTGTGGCCGATAACAGTGGCAGAGATCGATACCTTCCAGAAGCTGGCCAGAAAAGGTCTAGTGCAGGAGGCACGATGGAACTGGAAGCAACGGTGATCGTCTGATGCACGCGCGAAGCTGGAAAAGGTGTTAAGGTCGTACTCGTACTACCCGTTCGTTGAGCAGTGCACATCCATCACCAACGGAAGAAAATAAAAACTCGTGTTAGTAGTAGTAGTGTTTGAGGGATGGATGGATACGGGTATGGCGCATGTGGAAGGAATTGAATAGGGATAAGTGTAGGGTAGTTGATGGCCAGTAGCCAGCCAGCCACAGCCAGTAGGTGGTGGAGTTCATCTCACGAACTAGTAGTAGAAACCAGAGGAAGGTGCGATGCAAAGCCCAAAGACCAAACAAGAATACACGCAATCATTAGCTGCACTTTGGCTCTGGAAAAGATTGAATATCATCAGAGGCACACCACTTGCATTCACAGTTCTCCAGCTCCAGCTGGTCATCGGCGCAGGCAGCCTCCATCCCCGTCCAGGCTGGGCGTTGCCTATTCTGAACCCCCTTGCGGCCTTTCCTATCAACGTGGCCGCAGCTACCGGCGATCCTCGACGGCCGTCCGATCGCGGATACGGGCGGCTGATGCTCGATACGGCGTTGCGTGGTGCCATGTGGTCGAGGAAATCCAGCTTGCAGATTCTACTTACAATTTAGAATTGGGGGAGGATGTCCAGCTGCAACTAAGCTGCTTAGAAAAACCATTACCAGAACATGGTGTTTGATCATGGGCAATAACTCTTGTGCCGCCACATTTCAGTCGCGTCAATCATCATTGCCAAGAAAACATACTAATTCGGATGCTGTTTCTGCAATTTCAGATCTGCAGCGGACAAGCCCGTTAGCAGATCGATGCAATGCCTGTCCCAGACGAGTCCCAGTTTCGAATATTTGAACTTCCCTCGCACAAAAAGGAGGAAACATAACAGGTTTGTTCATCAAAACGAAATTCCCTACTTACATTCCTGCTAGGCCCTCCAAGTCCAAGATGCCAACGAAACCTTAAAAGAGCGGCTACCTGTATGGCTGGTTCTGTGGAATTCTAGGTGGAGGTCGTTGGCGGATTAGTAGCAGTATTTGTTCTCTGTATTATGAGTCTGTTGGGAGGTCCCTGTCCCATGCTTGTGCTAATCACTTTCTCATATATAAAAGTTGATCTTAACTAACTAAGATATTATTATTGATCCCTTTTGCTTTCTTCTAGCTGTGCGGTGTACAATACATCTGTAAAGATTGGTGTGTAATGCTCCAACTCTGATGCTCCTGCTAAGAAACTCTCATAAGCCATGACCAATTCAGAGCAAGAGCTTTCAGAAAACAGCTCTCACGAATACTGAGACTACATAATCAGCAATGCACTAGGCAATTCTGAAGGATGAACAAGTAGGCCAAATAGGAAGAGTTAGGAAATCCTTGATGAACAAGTAGACAAGGCAAGTCTGGATGAACAAGCAGGCAAAATAGAAACAGCAGCAGTAGAGATTAAGCCAATTCTCGATGAACAAGCAACATAGAAACAGCAGTAGTATATTAAGCCAATTCTAGATGACAAGTAATAAACATCAATAAATTAGGACATTGCTTATGAGCATAGCAGACAAAATAGAAACAGCAATAGGTTAGGCCATTCTGGATGAACTGAACAAGCAAACTAGCAATAGCAATAAATTTGTCCATTCTTGAAAGAATGAAATAACAAGAGAATTAGGCCATTCTGAATGCATTTCTGGATAAAGAGAGTGACAGATACAGGGGAGTCTTGGCACTGCAACAAGAATAGGATCCACTCTGTTTTATTGAAATCAATTAAATCAATATTTATAGGGTTTACTGAACAGACATGTAAATGAAACAATCCTGAACTATAACAGACAAAAAAATGAAACCTTTATCTTCCTACTATCCAAGAATTGTACACCACCAATCAAGTAATTCCAACACCCCATCAGAACCAAAGCATAATGAATCAATCTGAATCGTATCCCGGATGAACAAGAATTTGCTTCCTCTGTGCACTGTTTCTCTTCCTTTCGCAGCCGCTGCAATGTACCGCCCCTCCCCTTGCTGTACAGCCGAAGGCGGCAGCCGGCTAACGGTGGCAGCTATGGTGGCAGTGGCAATGCATTGCAAGGCAATTGCGTTGCCACCGACAAACCCAAGCACCCCAAATGAAAAGAATTGTAGCGTGTGCTGTATATCTTTCTACCAAGAGAACACCGCCGCGGGCAATGCCGATGACGACAATGAGGTCAGGGACGGCGCTGATGCTGACGATGCATCACCTTGGTCAACATAGAGGTCGTATGACTTCCAGGTGTGGTCAAGAGGACAAGGCCTGCCGGCGTCGAGGCGATCCCATGGCTTTCCCTTGCCAGACCAGTGCATCAGGCTGACAGGACCCTTGTGGAGGGGGCGGCAGCTACCGAGCACGTTGTCACCGCCCAAACCGTGCTGATTCCACCGATGGTCGACAGCCTCCACCTCGCCGGCAAAGACTAGCAAGAAAGGGGGCAAAGACCCCAGCTCGTAGATTCTTTTCTCTTTCTGCAGCTCCATCCACTGCTCGATACGGTGACGGTAGTTGCCTGAACGCCAGCGCCGGAGGTCGATGACCATGACCCCGGTGTTGAAGTAGCAGGGCGCGCGGCGGCGGCCCGCGAAGACGCGCGCGCCGAGCTCCGGGTCGGACCAGAAGGCGTCGGTGAAGTAGCGGGAGAAGTTGGCGTGGCAGTACTCTGGCGCGGCGACGACGGCCGCGGCGGGCAGGCGCGTCTCCCAGAGGCGGCGCACGTCGTCGACGGCGAGCACGTCGGAGTCGAGGTATATCGCCCTGGGCACGCACTTGGGGAGCAGGTCGGCGAGGTAGTTCCTGGCGTAGTTGAGCGGCGCCTCGAGCGCGGCGCGCACGGAGGCCGAGATGAGGCCCGTGACGGCGTCGGCGCGGAACGGGTAGATCTCGAAGCGCAGGGAGGGGAACGACGCTGCGAGCGCGCTCCTGAGCTCGCCGACCCCTGGCGCGGCGGCGTCGGCGGCGAGGAAGTGGAAGAAGAGCGACTCCGGGCAGGAGGCGTGCTTGAGCAGCGAGTAGATGGCGGCCATGGAGCCCCTGAGGTAGTGCGCGTCGAGCGTCATCGCGATGTGGACCAGGCCCGGGTCGCACACCCCGGCCCCCGCCACGGGCGCCGGGCAGCCCTCCCCGTTCCGGTACTCGGGCGCCTCCGCGAACCTCGGCAGCGCTCCCCCCGCCGATACCCCCGCCCCCGATGCGGCCAAGAACGCCACCAGGACCAGGCCGGCCCACATCCCCGGTGCGGCGCCGCCCATGGCCGCCACCGGCGCCGGCTAGGGCTCCCCCCTCCCTTCCCTCGGGTCCTCTCTTCTTCTTCTCTCTCTCTGTCTCGCTCCGGGGGCTCGGGTTGGGTTCTTCTCGGGCGGGCTGGGTTGGTTCGAGAGAGAGAAAGAGAGAGAGGGAGCGGAGGAAATGGTCGGCGTTTGTTCCAACCAATCTGCCCCTCCTTCGTATGGATCGCAACTCCGATGGTTTTCTCGGGGGAGATATATATGTGGCGTTACCAATTATGCCCGTGTTATATAGGTGGGTGGGTCCCACCGGGCGTTCGCTTTGGCTGACGCGTTAATCCGCTCGGCCGTCGCCATGGGTTAATGAAGGCGTAGGTTTACCCAGCGGATATTCGTTCGTTCGTTCGTTCGTTAACCTATCGGTCGCTAAACAGAAAATTAGGACTAAATAAACAAACTGGGAATTTGATGGTCGTGCTGGTGACTGACCGGCGCGATTAGTTGGGAGGGTTAGCGGCAAACAAGTACTGCTACAGTACGTACGCATGTGCATGTGCATGTGCGTGCGCCCGTGACAGGGTTAGTGTATTCCAACTTGCACATTTGGATCTGTGTCAGGAATAAAAGTTTGTTTGCGTGCAACGATCGACTCGGAACAGCTTAAGTTCCCAGGCTCTGTCTATCAATCAACAGTCTCGATCACAGGTAGCATACGAGATTGCTCCAATTTTCTCTTTCACTTTCCTATTTTCAAAAATAGACTAGAGTGATAATTTTATTGATGAATCGTAGAATAAGAGCATCCTCACTCTTTGGACGTTTTCAGGGCGAAATCCAGACCAAACTTTAAACGGACAAGTTTTCGGCTTGGAACGTCGAGTTTCCCGCTCGCGTTCCTAGGTCGAGTTTTCGAGACGCCCTTTTCGTCCATATTCGGTTCAAATTCGTTCAGATTTCGGCATAATATGAATACAGAACATTTTTCGGCCTAGTTTGGTATATATTTGACCACATTTCAGCCAAATTTTAAACATTGTTCAGCGTAAATTTAAACATAGTTCAGCTTATAGTGAAAATACAACATATTTCGTTCGACCAGTTCATGCTCGGCATCTACGTATTGCCCCTGCGTATCCATAGGTGCTCAACAAGATCATCCTACAACTGTTGATGCACTGCCGGATCTCGGATCTCCTAACGCATGGCGATGAAGGCAGACTAGGTTGGAGATACCTGATGATCAGGCTCGGCAAGAGGTCTCTGTCTGTAGTATGACTCGTTCTGCTCGAGCAAACTCACTGGATCCTTTCTCTCCTACTTAATGATCATGTTATGCAAGACCACACAACAGTTCATCACTTCTTACATCTGATCTTTCGACCAGGTCATAGCAGGAAACCGGACAGCAAACCTCTGCTGGAGCACACAAAATGCCTGCTCCACGTTCTTCCTGCAAGCTTCATGTTCCTTGGCAAACTGAGAATGCTTGGGGAGCATTGGGTTTAAGATAGTCTTCACAAATATTGGCCATCTTGGATAGATGTCATCTGCTAGATAGTATCCCTTATTATAGTGGTGCCCGTTGATCTTAAATTCCACAGGGGGAGCATGACCCTCAACAAGCTTGGCAAATACATTTGAGGAGTTAAGGACGTTGATGTCGTTGTTCGATCCTGCCATGCCAAAGAAGGAGTGCCAGATCCAAAGATCATGTGTAGCAATTGCCTCGGGTATCACAGTGCAACCTCCTTTGTGGCCTTTGTATATTCCCTGCTATGCAAATGGATGGTTCTTCCACTGCCAATGCATGCAGTCTATGCTTCCAATCATACCAGGAAATCCTCTACTTTCATTGACTGCGAGGATTCGAGCAGTGTCTTCAACAGTGGGTGATCTCAAGTACTGTTTCCCGAACACTACAATCACTGCCCTGCAGAACCTGTACAAGCAATCGATGGCAGTGGACTCGGCCATGCGGAGATAGTCATCAGTATTGTCACCCGACGCTCCATATGCAAGCAACCTCATCGCCATTGTGCACTTCTGCAGTGAGGAAAACCCAACCATATCGGTGCAGTCCTTCTTGCGAACGAAATAGGGGTCAAACTCCCGGATGGCATGCACGGTCTTGAGGAAGAGCTTCCGGCTCATCCTGAAACAGTGCTGAAACACGGCCTCTCCGTGGAGCGGCTCGTCGGCGAAGTAGTCGGCGTACAAAAAGCAGTAGCCCTTTATCCTTTGTCTCGCCTTGCACTTCCGGCGACCAGGCGCCAAACCACCACGCTTCGGCTTCGCCATCTGCAGGTACAACTGGGCGAGGGAGGGGAGGATATCCATGTGCTCTGCATCTTCGGCGGCCTCGACGTTCTCCTTCTCCAGCAATACGACGAGTATCTGCTCGTCGTCGGAGTCCATGGCCGAACCGGCCAAATGCTGAACACTTGGCGGGCGTGGTGGTGGGAGCTCGCAGCGAAGCCGAGCTACGACGAAGTTCGGGCGGCAGAACCGGCGGTGGAATGGGCGGCGGAGTGGGGGGCAACTACGGCGAGCATATCTAGAGGTGTGGGCATGTCTCGGCATGGAGGAGATCTGCCGACGAAGTCATGGCGACAAAGGCGATGGGAGCTCTTCGCCGCAGTCTGGGCGAGTGGAGTGGGGGGAATGGTATTGTCTTGCCGACAGTGTTGGCCCACGCCTGTTCCGCTTCGTCCGGCGTTTCCGGGATCCTGGAAACGGCCTAGGAAGTTCGGACCAAAGTTCTCCCGAATCCGTACAAAAGAGATTCCTAGGAACATGACTGGGCCATGTCCGGATTGGCATCCTGGGAATGCTAGTGGAGATGCTCTAAATGGCATGTGCAAATTTGGCTAGATTCACACGATATCTTAACACGTTTTAGTATGTAGATACATACGAATCTACACAATTTTAGGACATCTTTTTAGAACGAAAGTACTTAGTATCTTTTGTTTCTTATTTTTAAACGAGTCAAAAGTGTTAGAGTATTGTACGTATACGGTTGTTATGATAGTCTAGGATAGTTAGGACTTTAGCCTAACTTTACTTGTACTCCAAGATGATCTCTGTACGTCTATATATACTCGCCTATGAGGCTTAACAATACATACAACATATTCCGCCAATCCCCTCTCTATCCTTCTACATGGTATCAGAGCGGCAAGATCCTTGACCTAGCTGCCACCGCATCCACCTAGCGTCGCTGCCGCCACTTCCCAAACCCTAGCACCGCCGCCCGCCATGGCTCCGCGCTAGCCGAGCAACACGCTTCCGCCACGCTGCCCCCGGGGAGGTCGATCTCCATGATTTCCGCCGGGGGGCACGCAATCCGTACGCAGGGTTCATCCGCCGATCCGTGATCGGTTGCCCTGTAAGTCTTTTTTTTTCGATCTCTTGATCGTTTTTTTTGTTTATCGATCTTAGATCGGATTGCGTCGCCCATCGCCGTCGTCATTGTCGTGCCTCTACTCCGACCATCGGCACCGACGATCTACACCGCGCTTATGCGCATGCCCTCTCCGCTGCCACGCCTGCCTCGGCGGGCTGTTGCGGCCTCACGGCAGGCTGCCGCGCACCGCGAACGGCTGCTACGCCTTCCTTGGAAGGATTCCGCGGCTGCCCCCCTCAGATCGTCTTCGTCGTCATCGTCCTGGACTTCACCGACAATGCCGCCATCGACTCCGATCTACGCGTCGTCCATGCCATGGCGCATACGGCACACCGTCGGTCTGATCAACCGATCCCGCTCTTGTCTACGCCAAGCACGTCCCTGAGCACGCGCCTACCACCGACCGAGCTATGGGTTGTCGTTCTGTCGCCCCTTCGGGTCGCAGCGCCGCCGCCTTTGGTCTATGCTAACGGCTTCCAACGCGCCTTCCTTGGCATGTACGTCGCTGGTGGTCTCCTAGCTGCTGCACCGACTTGCTCCTATAGCTATGCCGCCCCTCGGGTCATACCGTCGCTGCACGCAGTCTACTTCGTTGTCCCAGTGCATCGGCGTCCTCGTCTTTTACCGCGCCTACTCCTACAGGCGTGGATCGCCGCCGTCTGCACATGGTCTTCGTCACGTCGCCGGATTTCTTCCTCGCCTACTTCGAGCACCGCCGCCGCACTTCACAAGGTAACCTGCAGGGCGATCTCACGCCATCGCAGGTCCCGCCGACTACCCCATCGCCACTCCAGGCATCCAGCATGACTACCCCAAGTCGTTGTTGTTTTCGCCGCCTTCTACGTCTTCGTCCACTACAACTTCGTCGTCAGCGGCATCGCCTCATCCCCGACTACACCACCTTCTACTCTACTCCGACAACCGTCGATAGCGCTGGCATCTCTCCCTTTGCCACTCTGCATGTCGCAACCACTCTGGAGGCTTCCTCTGCTAGTCTTTATGCCATGGCGACAAGTTCATGATGGTCCCTGCCCCCGCACGCCTGGTACTAGCAACACCGGGAGTGCCTTCGTCCCTGACACGTTCCCGGGTCTGGCAAGCCCGGATCGGCGCCTCATCTTTGATAAAGTCTTCTTCGGCATCGACCCCTCTACGGCATCGACCCCTCTATGGCACCGACAAGTTCTTATTTGCATACTCAGTTCTGGCAAAACCGGAGTGTGTGTTTGTCCCCGACGTGCGCCTAGTTCTGGCAAAACTATGGCCGCACCTCGTCCTCGACGGCTCGGACTGCATCAGCTTCGACATCGACATTCTCAACAACTGCCTCAACGCGTCTCCGTCATCCTCCTCACGCACTATGCGCATGCGGCTTCACGTGTGGTTATCTCGACATCGGCATCCTCGACAACGACATCGACCACGACGACTCCCTGCAATGGCTACCCCGACCTCGGCGCTACCCAACGCTCTCGGCTCCCTCAACATCGGCACAAGGGCTACCACCTCGCTTGAGCATCATCAGCTTTCTCTACAGTCCAAGCTACCGCTACGCGACACCGTCCACGACGTTCCCGCTCCTACCGCGGGGGTATGTCAGCCCACTGGTTCTACTTTGGTTTATCTCTAGTCTGACCGTCCGTGATGTTCCAGTTGTTCACGATGCTACCACTACGACTGCGGGGTAATGTTAGAGTATTGTACGTATACGGTTGTTATGATAGTCTAGGATAGTTAGGACTCTAGCCTAACTTGACTTGTACTCCAAGATGATCTTTGTACGTCAATATATACTCACCCATAAGGCTCAATAATACATCCAACATATTCCGCCAATCCTCTCTCTATCCTTCTATAAAAAGCTTTGACTATCTCAATTAATAAGAAGAGAAATGCCTACGATAAACAATACAATAGGGCCGAGTCCACACAAACACCGCAACAATAGGATCACGCCCAAACACCACTCCGCGAGAACATAGTCTCCAACCTAAGCTGAAGAGAAAATGTTGGAATGCTATTAGAGGAGCATGCATGGGACGCTGCAACTAAGATAGAGAAGCCACCACTCCAGCAGATCAACTATGCCGCAACACCCCTAGTCATTCGCCGCCTCTATTAGCCGTGCCGCAACAACACCGAACGCCAGCCACTCTAAACTTATGCAGAACACACCAGCCCTAAGGCCACACACCTGAATGACACCCTAGAAGAATTTCCCGCCGCTTCGTCCTCCACAATAGCACTAAGGCCATGCAACCGAATTCCCACTACCCTGCCACCCCTGACAGTCAAGGTTGCCGACCAAGCCATGACAAGCCGCATCCCTACACCATAGAGTTGTTTCCACACCGCCTCCCGGGGCCGCCGCCCCGGCATCTGCATCCTACTCAAGGCCACTACCTCGACAACCACCATTCCGCTGATGACATAGCCATCCCGCCTAGCTACCATGAAGTCGTTGCACGACGAGGGCCAAGAACTCCAAGGCGACGCCTCCAGCAAGGTAGCGACACTTCCGTCACCATCGCCCTCTTTGAAGAGCTTGGGTTTTCACCCAAAGGTCTTGGAACCACTCGTGTTGGTTAGGATCAAAACTCCACAAACAACGCCATCAACAAGTAGAATGACTCCCAAAGGAGCCGCCATCGTCGACACCGGCCTAAGTCAATGCAAGTCTTTCGCACCAAAGATCGACCCAACCGCGAAGCTCAAGGAATGGCAAAAAGGTAGGTTGATACTGTCGTCTCCCACCAAACTACACCACATATTGCAGCCGTTGTGGCACCTCATACCATGCCGATCACAGCGGGCCGCAACCGCCACCTGACTTCCTCATTCCTGGGGGCACATCAAGCAGAAGGTGGAGGAGGAGCAAAAGGCCTCTGACCTCCGCAGCCAATAGCCCGCGTCCCCTGCACCTGCCCAGCTTCCAATGAAAGGGCATGTATGACATCATGTGTGGTTTTGGTAATTAATGACATTTTTTGTAGACTTATATTTCCATTGAATTTTACTTGTAGGATTTCTCCATAGGCAATGCTTGAACCATATGTTGGCTTCAAGGTTGGCAGAAGAAGAAAGTGAAGAAGATCGAGTGTTGACCAAGATTTCAAGGAATGATCCGAAGATTGGTCAAGTGGAAGTTGAGCCTATGGCAAGTGTGTCTAGAATACCAAGATGGAGTAATTTCACAAGTGTACCTTCAAGACACCAACATAATAAAGAAAAAATAAATGAAGTGCAAGTTCAAGATGTGCCATCTCGAAGAGATCATATGCTTGAAGCTTGCCATCCTTATGGTGATCATGGATATGTGAGAATATGCCTAAAAGAGAGTCTCTTCCATAGTGGAGTATGGAAAGAAAATTCCAAGTCTTCTTCTAGTTAGCGCAATCAAGAAAGGTTCTCCATCTTGAGGTGTAGAAGCTCGTCATCATCAAGATCAAGTGGAATGTGCGCAACAAAAAGGTATGATATTGATAGGGTTTCTTTCTTATCGGTCTCGTGGCGATAATTGGGTAGACTGGTTTATGGGATAGATAACCGTACTATCAAGAGTGGCTCTCGAGTGAGTAACTTGATCATCATATCCTCAGTCAGAGCTCAAACCTTTGCATACTTGGCATCATTTTTCTTGATTCTTATTTCGTTCTTATCCATGAGAGGATTTAGATCTTGTTTCAATCTCCATGATGTAGGGTTTCGTAGCATGGAAAACAAAAAATTTCTACCGCATACAAACAAACAAGCCAAGATCTATCTACTAGATTGTAGCAACGAGTCGATGGAATAACTCACCCTCGAAGATTCCAAAGTGTTTAACGAGAGCAGATTCTCGTGGGTGATGTAGTCGTACTCTTCCCGATCTCAAGATCGCGTAGACGATCCTTCCGGCGCTGCGTTCCGGCAGCGCTCCCGCAGTCAGTCACACATTCGGTACTCGACGAAGACCTTCCTCTCCCTTGTTCCAGCAGGCAGCGGAGGTTGTAGCACTCTCCTCGCGATTCCGGCAGCACAACGGCGTGGTACCAGAAGTAGAGGGGAGATCTCGCAGGGCTTCGCCTTAAGCCGGAGCGAGTATGGTGGAGTATGAGAGAGCTCCTCGGCGATCTAGGTTTTAGACACACCAAGGAGGAGGTGCTAGAGCCGGCGGCTAGGGTTTGGGGCACCCCAAGTCGGCGGCTAGGGCAACCCTAGGGGGCGGCGGCAGCTGCAGGAGGTGGTGGCGCCAAGCTAGGGTTTGGAGGAGAGGTACTTGTGTGTTCTAGGAGGGAGCCCTGCCCCTCCTTATATAGGTGGAGGGGCCGGCCGGCCAAGGGGGAGGGATAGGAGTCCCTCCCCAACTCGGCTTGGAGGGGGCGCCGCCGGTTGGAGGAGGGAACTCCTCCCCAACTCGGTTTCCCCTTTCCTCCTCTTTTCCACTTTCCAAATTTAGCCGTTTGACTTTTTCAATTTAGCTATTTGACTTTTCAAACTAGGATTTGAATTAATCCTTTATTTGGAACAGCGATGACACTTAGTACATGATGCAATCATACCAACTTGATACAACACATCCATGTACCCTTCCCCTCCGGAGTGCCGGACATTCCGGAACATTCTAGAACATTCCTGATGAAAACACCGGAAACATTCCCCAACTCTGAAACGGGACTTTCCTTATATGAATCTTATTCTCCGGACCATTCCGGATCTCCTCGTGATATCCCGGATCCCATCCGAGACTCCGAACAACATTCGGTCTCTTTCTCATCATTCCATAACTACTTAAACAACGTCGAATCCTTAAGTGTGTCTCCCTACGGTTCGTGAATTATGCGGACATGATCGAGACACTTCTCCGAACAATAACCAATAGAGGAATCTGGAAATTCATATGGCTCCCACATATTTCTACGATTACTTTGCGATCGAATGAACCACTTACATACGATATCAATTTCCCTTTGTCTCACGATATGTTACTTATCCGAGGTCATGATCGTCGGTATCTCTGCATACCTAGTTCAACCTCGTTACCGATAAGTACTCTTTTCTCGTTCCCGTGATATGTGATCCCTTGTGAGCCAGTCACATGCTTGCAAGCTAACTGGATGACATTTCACCGAGAGGGCCCAGAGTATATCTATCCGTCATATGGATGGACAAATCCCACTCTTGATCCATGTGTTTCAACCAACACTTTCCGAACACTCAATGCCACCTTTATAGCCACCCAGTTACGGTGTGGTGTTTGATGTCATCAAAGCATCCATCCGGTAAAGGTGATATGCATGATCTCATGGTCAAAGGAATTAGATTACTATGTATCAGAAAGCATATAGCACTTGAACTATTAAAATGACTTGATCTTTATGCTACGCTTATCTATAGGAGTATGTCCATCATATCATTCTCCTAACGATATGATCTTGTTGTTAATAACATCTCAATGTTCATGATAGGGAAACCACAATCATCTATTAACCAACAAGCTGGTATTATATAGAGGCTTTACCAGGGACTTCAAATTAAGTTTACAAATCACACAAGTATTAATGTTTCCTTGTTAATACTATTATAGCATGAATGTAAACATTTATCATAAACACAAAGATATAATAATAACCACATTTATTATTGCCTCTAGGGCATATCTCCAACAGTCTCCCACTTGCACTAGAGTCATCTAATCTAGATTACATGGTAATATACCGAACACCCATGGCAGTTTGGTGTTGGTCATGTTTTGCCCTCGGGAGAGGTTTAGTCAACGGATCCGCCACATTCAGATCTGTGTACGTTGCAAATCTTTATATCCCCATCCTGGATATGTTCTCGAATAGTGTGAAAACGTAGCTTGATATGCTTCAGCTTCTTGTGTGACCTTGGTTCTTGCGCATTGGCTATGGCGCCCATGTTATCACAGTAGATAGACATTGGGTCCAGCGCACTAGGAACCACACCCAGCTCTGTAATGAACTCTTTCATCCATATCGCTTCTTGTGAAGCCTCCGAAGCAGCCATGTATTCCGATTCAGTTGAAGATCTCGCCACAACGCTTTTCTTTGCACTCCTCCAGCTAACTGCTGCACCATTCAAAATAAATACGTATCCAGATTGTGATTTAGAATCATCCGGATCGGTGTTCCAACTAGCATCGGTGTAACCATTAACAACGAGTTGTTCATCACCTCCATAAGAAAGAACCATATCCTTAGTTCTTCTCAAGTACTTAAGGATGTTTTTGACCGCTGTCCAATGATCCATTCCTGGATCACTTTGATATCTACTAGTTAAACTAACAGCATATGCAATGTCGGGTCTAGTACATAGCATGGCATACATTAGAGATCCTATGGCTGAGGCATAGGGAGTCTTACTCATCCTTTCTCTATCTTCTGCCGATGTCGGACTTTGAGTTTTACTCAAGGTCGTATTGGGCAACATGGGCAAGAACCATTTCTTGCTATCTTCCATTCCAAACCTCTTTAGAACTTTGTCCAAATATGTACTCTGTGACAATGATATTTGGCGTTTCGATCTATCTCTATAAATCTTTATGCCTAATATGTAAGCTGCTTCGCCAAGATCCTTCATTGAAAAACTATTATTCAAATATTCCTTGACACTATTCAGAAGGTCTACATCATTCCCAATCAACAATATGTCATCCACATATAGTATTAAGAATGCTACAGAGCTCCCACTCACTTTCTTGTAAATACAAGCTTCTCCATAAGTTTGTATAAAACCAAAACTTTTGATTACCTTATCAAAACGTTGATTCCAACTTCGGGATGCTTGCTTCAATCCATAGATGGACCGTTGAAGTTTGCATACCTTGTTAGCATCTTTAGGATCGACAAAACCTTTGGGTTGCATCATATACAACTCTTCATCAATGTCTCCATTGAGGAATGCTGTTTTGACATCCATCTGCCATATCTCATAATCATAATATGCAGCGATTGCTAACATAATCCTCACAGACTTTAGCTTTGCTACTGGTGAGAAAGTCTCATCGTAGTCAACTCCTTGAATTTGTCGAAACCCTTTTGCGACAAGTCGAGCTTTATAGACAGTAACATTACCATCAGCATCTGTTTTCTTCTTGAAAATCCATTTATTCTCGACAGCCTTCCGGCCATCAGGTAAGTCCACCAAAGTCCACACTTGGTTTTCGTACATGGATCCAATCTCGGATTTCATGGATTCTTGCCATTTATTGGAATCTGGGCTCATCATCGCTTCCTCATATGTCTCAGGGTCATCGGTGTTGTCCACCAACATGACACTCATAACGGGATCATACCAATCTGGAGTGGTACGAGTTCTCGTTGACCTTCGAGGCTCTGTAGCAACTTCAACCGAAGTTTCATGATCATCATCATTAGCTTCCTCTCTAATTGGTGCAGGCATCACAGGAACTTCTTCCGGTGCTGCGCTACTCGCAATTTCGAGAGAAGGTTCGACAACCTCGTCGAGTTCTACTTTCCTTCTAGTCACTTCTTTCGAGAGAAATTCCTTCTCTAGAAAGGATCCATTCTTAGCAACGAAGATTTTGCCTTCGGATCTGTGATAGAAGGTATACCCAATAGTTTCCTTCGGGTATCCTATGAAGACGCATTTTTCCGCTTTGGGTTCAAGCTTGTCCGTCTGTAACTTCTTTACATAGGCTTCGCAACCCCAAACTTTAAGGAACGACAATCTAGGTTTCTTCCCAAACCATAATTCATACGGTGTCGTTTCAACGGATTTGGATGATGCCCTATTTAAAGTGAATGCGGCTGTTTCTAATGCATAACCCCAAAATGATAGCGGTAAATCTGTAAGTGACATCATAGAACGAACCATATCTAAGAGAGTTCGATTACGACGTTCGGACACACCATTACGCTGTGGTGTTCCCGGCGGTGTCAACTACGAAAGTATTCCGCATTTCTTCAAATGCTCGCCAAACTCGTAACTTAGATATTCACCTCCACGATCAGAACGTAGAAATTTAATCTTCTTGTTACGTTGATTCTCTACCTCACTTTGAAATTCCTTAAACTTCTCGAAAGTTTCGGACTTATGTTTCATGAAATAGATATACCCATATCTACTCAAGTCATCCGTGAAGGTAAGAACATAACGATAACCACCGCGCGATGCTACACTCATTGGACCACACACATCGGTATGTATGATTTCCAACAAGTCTGTAGCTCGCTCCATCATACCAGAAAATGGAGTCTTAGTCATTTTACCCATCAGACATGCTTCGCATCTTTCAAGCGATTCGAAATCAAGTGATTCAAGAAGTCCATCGGAATGGATTTTCTTCATACGCTTCACTCCAATGTGACCAAGACGACAGTGCCACATATAGGTCGAGTTATCGCTCGATTTCAAACGTTTAGCCTCAATGTTATTAATATGTGTATTTCCACTATCGAGATTCAATAATAATAGACCATCTATCAAAGGTGCATGTGCATAAAACATATTACTCATATAAATCGAACAACCATTATTCTCGGATTTAAACAAGTAACCGTCTCGCAATAAACAAGATCCCGATATAATGTTTATGCTCAACGCAGGCACCAAATAACAATTATTTAAGTATAAAACTAATCCCGATGGTAGATGAAGGGGTAGCGTGCCGACCGCGATCACATCAACCTTTGATCCGTTTCCCACGCGCATCGTCACCTCATTCTTCGCTAGCTTCCGTTTATTCTGCAGCACCTGTTTCGAGTTACAAATATGAGCAACCGAACCAGTATCAAATACCCAGGCACTACTACGAGTACTAGTGAGATACACATCAATAACATGTATATCAGATATACCTTTCTTCTTGATGTTGCCGTTCTTCAAATCCGCCAAGTACTTTGGGCAATTCCGCTTCCAGTGACCTTCTCCCTTGCAGTAAAAGCACTCAGTATCAGGCTTAGGTCCAGCCTTGGTCTTCTTCGTCGGCGTGGTAACTTTCTTACCACCCTTCTTGAAGTGTCCCTTCTGCTTAGACTTGCCTTTCTTGAATTTGGTGGTCTTATTGACCAACAACACTTGGTGCTCTTTCTTGATCTCCACTTCTGCAGACTTCAACATGGCAAAGAGTTCTGGCAACGTCTTGTTCATGTTCTGCATGTTGTAGTTCATCACAAAGTTCTTGTAACTTGGTGGTAGTGATTGGAGGACACGGTAAATCCCCAAAGCATTAGGAATCACTATACCCAAGCTTTGAAGTTTTCTTGCGTGCCCAGACATCTTAAGCACATGCTCACTGACGGAGCTGCCCTCTTCCATCTTGCAGTTAAAGAACTTTTCAGAAGCCTCATAGCTCTCAATTGCCGCATGAGTCTCAAAGATCAATTTGAGTTCACGGACAATATCATGTGGGTCTGAATTCTCAAACCTTTTCTGAAGCTCCGATTCTAAACCATACAAGATAGCACACTGAACTGTGGAGTACTGAGTCTTCCGAGCGAGGTAAACGTTCTTTACTTCGTTGGTAGCATCAGCTGCAGGCGGGTCACCCAGCGTTGCATCCAGCACATAGGTCAAATTACCAGCTGTGAGGACAATCCTCAAATTGCGGAACCAATCCGCGAAGTTGCTTCCATTGTTTTTCAACTTTTCTTTCTCTAGGAATGCATTAAAATTGATGGTAGGGGTTGCCATTGATCTACAACATATTTGCAATAGTTTAGACTAAGTTTATGACAAATAGAGTTCAAATTACTAATAAAATTAATCTAGGTGAACTCCCACTCAAAACAATATCCCTCACATTGTTTTAGTGATCACACGAACCAAATCCACCACATCAACACCGATCATCACGAGAGTTGATATAGTTTCAGTGGCGAACAATCGACATGTTCATCATATCTACTATATGATTCATGCTTTACCTTTCAGTGATCCGTGTTCCGAGACCATGTCTGTACATGCTAGGCTCGTCCAGATCAAACCTTAGTTTCCGCATGAGCAAATCTGGCTTGCTCACGTTGTATACACTTGTGGAATCTAACACACCCGATCATCACGTGGTGCTTCGAAACAACAAGCTTTAGCAACGGTGCTAACTAAGGGTGAACACTTTATGACTTGAAATTCATGTGCATGAGGGATCATCTTATAATGCTACCGTCGTTAACTAAGCAATACAAGATGGATAAAGGATTAACATCACATGCAATTCATAATATGTGATATGATATGGCCTTTCTTCTTCGCTCTTCTGATCTCCATCTTCAAGCACGAACATGATCTCCATCATCACCGGCATTGCATCAAGGTCAATGACGCTTCTCCATGGTTGTCGTCCACCGGCTTCAACTATTACAACTACTTTGAATAGACACGCGGGTCTTAACATAAATTAAAGACAACCATATGGATCCTGCCGGTTGCCAACTTACAATAAGGAACATTGCATACATCAAATATAATCACAATCATGGCCATATCACATCACAGCACACCCCTGCAAAACAAAGTTAGACGCCTCTACTTTCTTTGCATGTTTTACGTGGTTTGGGGCTTTCAATAAGTGTCGTTCTAACTTACGAACAAGAACCACAACATTGATACTAGTATTGTAAATCACCCGTTGTAAATTGGATCTTAACTATGCTAGGAGAAACAGGCACCCGCAAAGCCACTTATGCAATACAAATTGCATGTAAAGCGTGGAGCAAGTATCATGAACGATGTCATGTAAGGTTAGCCCGGGCCGCTTCATCCCAACATCCCGCAAGATGCAAAGTACACAAGAAGCAATCGACAATAAAAGCATCAACGCCCACAATGACCATTGTGTTCTACTCGTGCAACAGATCTACATATAGACACGGCTCTGATACCACTGAAGGGTTTCGTAGCATGGAAAACAAAAAATTTCTATGGCATACAAACAAACAAGCCAAGATCTATATACTAGATTGTAGCAACGAGTCGATGGAATAACTCACCCTCGAAGATTCCAAAGTGTTTAACGAGAGCGGATTCTCGTGGGTGATGTAGTCGTACTCTTCCCGATCTCAAGATCGCGTAGACGATCCTTCCGGCGCTGAGTTCCGGCAGCGCTCCCGCAGTCGGTCACATGTTCGGTACTCGACGAAGACCTTCCTCTCCCTTGTTCCAGCAGGCAGCGGAGGTTGTAGCACTCTCCTCGCGATTCCGGCAGCACAACGGCGTGGTACCGTAAGTAGAGGGGAGATCTCGCAGGGCTTCGCCTTAAGCCGTAGCGAGTATGGTGGAGTATGAGAGAGCCCTCGACGATCAAGGGTTTAGACACGCCGAGGAGGGTGCTTGGCCGGCGGCTAGGGTTTAGCTAGGCGGTGGCGGTTTGCCCTAGGGCCGGCGGCGGCTATGGAGGCGGCGGCGGCTTGGGGCTAGGGTTTAGAGGTAGGAACTTGTGTGTCTAGGAGGGGAGCCCTGCCCCTCCTTTTATAGGTGGAGGGGCAGGCCAAGGGGAGGGGAGTCCCTCCCCAACTCGGCTTGGTGGTGCGCCGGCGGTGGGGAGGAGGGACTCCTCCCCAACTCGGTTTCCTCCTCCTTCTCCACTTCCCAAAAATAGCCGTTTGACTTTCAAACTTGGCGTTTGACTTTTCAAACAAGGATTTAATTTAATCCTCTATTTTGTTCAGCGATGACACTTAGTACATGATGCAATCATACCAACTTGATATAACACATTCATGTACCCTTCCCCTCCGGAGTGCCGGACATTCCGGAACTTTCTAGAACATTTCCGATGAAAACACCGGAACCATTCTCCAACTCCGAAACGGGACTTTCCTATATGAATCTTATTCTCCGGACCATTCCGGATCTCCTCGTGATATCCCGAATCCCATCCGAGACTCCGAACAACATTCGGTCTCTTTCTCATCATTCCATAACTACTCAAACAACGTCGAATCTTTAAGTGTGTCTCCCTATGGTTCGTGAATTATGCGGACATGATCGAGACACTTCTCCGAACAATAACCAATAGAGGAATCTGGAAATTCATATGGCTCCCACATATTTCTACGATTACTTTGCGATCAAATGAACCACTTACACACGATACCAATTTCCCTTTGTCTCACGATAGTCAACTTATCCGAGGTTATGATCGTCGGTATCTCTGCATACCTAGTTCAACCTCGTTACCGATAAGTACTCTTTTCTCGTTCCCGTGATATGTGATCCCTTGTGAGCCAGTCACATGCTTGCAAGCTAATTGGATGACATTTCACCGAGAGGTCCCAGAGTATATCTATCCGTCATATGGATGGACAAATCCCACTCTTGATCCATGTGTCTCAACCAATACTTTCCGAACACTCAATGCCACCTTTATAGCCACCCAGTTACGATGTGGTGTTTGATGTCATCAAAGCATCCATCCGGTAAAGGTGATATGCATGATCTCATGGTCGAAGGAATTAGGTTACTATGTATCAGAAAGCATATAGCAATTGAACTATTAAAATGACTTGATCTTTATGCTACGCTTATCTATAGGAGTATGTCCACCATATCATTCTCCTAACGATATGATCTTGTTGTTAATAACATCTCAATGTTCATGATAGGGAAACCACAATCATTTATTAACCAACAAGCTAGTATTATGAAGAGGCTTTACTAGTGACTTCAATTTAAGTTTACAAATCACACAAGTATTAATGTTTTCTTGTTAATACTATTATAGCATGAATGTAAACATTTATTATAAACACAAAGATATAATAATAACTATATTTATTATTGCCTCTAGGGCATATCTCCAACAGGTTTGCCCCCATGTCGCCAAAGGAGGGCGACACAATATCTTTTGTTTGATCTTTAAAAAAAATGTGCTTTACTCGATGGTATACTCCCAATGGTACCATCATAGTACTAGAATTTATATATCTCGATGCTTTAAATGGAGGTTTGATACTTCTACCATTCAAGTAACAATATAAAGACTAGATTTCTACTTTTTTCGAAATAGGGACAAAACGCCCCGGCCTATGCATCGATAGGATGCATGCGGCCTTTATTAACTTATTGAAATTCAGTTTTTACAAAGATATATCATGGGTCACACATGGTGGACATACGGATCAACCATCTAAAAGCAAAAGAACACGTGAAATGACTCTGCATCAACATGTTATTCTATGATCAAAACGCCAGTTGCACCGAGTGAATAAGTCCATGGCGACCATCTCCAAATGGTTGCACCTAGTAACCAGATCTTGTCGCCGTTCCATTGGTTTTAGGTAGGACCACAAACGGATCCAATGCGTAGCCAGCGGTATAACCTGCATAAAAGAAGTTGTTTTTGCATTGTTAAAAATATAGTCATTTCTGACATGCCAGATGGCCCAAAGCAAAGCACATGCACTCACTCAGATCTGTAATTTTTCATTTTTGTAACTCCAGACAACCAGTTCCCAAAAAGATTAGTAATATTATTTGGAGGGGATATATTGAACGCTATATGGACAAATACGCTAGACAACTTTTGCTAAAGGGCATGATATAAACAAATGTTGTATTGTTTCCTCTTGGTCACAAAAGCAACATTTTTTACTTCCCTGCCAGTTCCTTTTTGAGAGATTATCTTTTGTTAATAGTACTCTTTTATACAAGAACCACATGAAGATTCTAATCTTCAAAGGTAATTTTATTTTCCAAATATACTTGCGGAAGAACCTCGTATTGTCATTCATATAATCTAAATATAAAGACTTAACAGTGAAAGAACCAGAGTTGGTCAATTTCCATTTGAATACATCAGAAGCTGTGGTTAAATTAATATCCATTAGACGGTTAACAAGATGCAGCCAACTATGACCTCTGTTATCCGTTAGTGCCTGTCTAAAGCCTATATTTAGTGGCACTTGAGACATAACATTAGCAATTGAAACTTATTTTCGTTGTGTAATATTATATAGTGATGGATATTGTTGAGCTAAAGGAATATCTCCCAACCACGTATCTTCCCAAAATCGAGTTGCTTCCCCATTACCTACATTAAAGGAACCACGCTCAAAAAACTCTTCTTTCACTTTCATGAGGTCCTTCCAAAAAGGGGAGTCATTAGGTTTTGCCTTCACTTGAGAAAAAGATTTGGAATGTAGGTATTTGTTTTGAATTAACTCCTGCCAGTCCCCATGTTCTGACAATAGTTTGAAAAGCCATTTACTAAGTAGGCATTTATTTTTAATCTCTAAAACCTCTACTCCAAGCCCCCCTTGATCCTTAGGTCGGCAAATGATGTTCCAACGAGTAAGTCTATACTTTCTCTTATGGCCATCACTCTGCCAGAAAAAACGTGAGCGAAAAAAATCCAATCGTTTCCTTACCCCTTTGGGTATTTGAAAGAAAGATAACATAAAAATTGGGAGGCTCGTTAGGACTGAATTAATAAGCACTAACCTATCTCCATAGGATAATAATTTGCCTACCCAGCTTGCAAGTTTTCTCTCAAAACGATCTTCTACCGGTTTTCACTCACCGTTTTTCAATTTTCTGAAATGAATAGGAATCCCTAGGTATCTAAATGGAAATGAGCCTATTCCACATCCAAATAGATTCATATATTGGTCCTGTATTTCTTTTGCTTTACCGAAACAAAAGATCTCTCTCTTATGAAATTTTATTTTTAAACCCAATAGTTGCTCAAAAATGCACAAAATCAATTTCATATTAAGAGCCTTTTCTAGATTGTGTTCCATGAAAATGATAGTGTCATCGGCATATTGGAGAATGGATACACCACCATCCACTAGATGTCTTATAAGACCATCTACTTGACCATCTTCTTTTGCTCGAGCAATAAGAATCAATCGCCAACATATCAGCAATAATGTTAAAAAGGATAGGTGATAATGGATCCCCTTGCCTTAAACCCTTGTGAGTCTTAAAGTAATTGCCTATATCATCATTTACTTTTATAGCCACACTACCTCTACTAATAAAATTTTCAATCCATTGGCACCATTTAGGGTCAAATCCCTTCATTCGAAGGACTTGCTGTAGGAAAGGCTATTTCACCTTATCGTAAGCCTTTTCAAAATTGATTTTAAGTAGCACTCCATCCATTTTCTTCCTATGAAGTTCATGTATAGTCTCATGTAGTATTAGCACACCTTCTAAAATATGCCTGCCTGGCATAAAAGCCGTTTGAGTAGGTCTGATAACTACCTGTGCCACCTTTGTGATTCGGTTAGTTCCCACTTTGGTGAAAATTTTGAAGCTCACATTTAACAAACATATGGGTATATACTGTTGAATTTGAACCGCATTCTCCTTCTTAGGTAATAAAATAATGGTTCCATAATTAAGGTGAAATAAAGGTAATTCCCCCTGTTGGAATTTTTAAACATGTTCATCAGGCCACCCTTAATTAACTCCCAAAACGTTTGATAGAACTCTGCTGGAAACCCATCAGGCCCAGGCGCCTTATTTTTTTTCATCTGCATGATCGCCTCATGAACCTCCTTTTCTGCAAAGTCGGCTATGAGTATATCATTCTCTTCCTGTGACAATTGTGAAATATCATCTTTCATTGATTCTATCATGGAGACAAAATTCTCAACCGGAGCACCAAATAAGCTCTTATAGAACTTTGTGATATAATTTTTGATGTTATCTTGTCCCAAAATAGTTCCCTCGTCTTGTTCGAGCTGAATTTTTTTTCTTTCTATGGTGTTTTCCATTCGCAATGAGGTGGAAATATTTAGTATTGTTTCCCCCTTCTTAGATATGCTTAACCTTAGCCCTCTGTGCCCATTTAGATTCTTCATAACACCGGAGATTTGCTAATTGGTAATTTGCCTCTCTCAATAAGCCACGCTCGTGCCCACTTAGTAAGATAGTTTTGGCTTTGATATCGAGATGGTCGATGATACCAAGCAACCGTTGTTTTTCCTTTTTATAGACACTACTTTGGTTTCTCGCCCACCTCTTTAGAAAGTGTCGCAAGTGGCGGATCTTATTATGCCATATCTCAATGCATGTGTTTCCATGGGATGTTGCAGCCCACTCCCTGGCCACCATATCATAGAACCTAGGTTGGTGTAACCAAGCTAGTTCAAATGAAAAAAAAATTGTTTCCCTGATGAGCTTGTTCACCTGATTCAACAAATAACGGTGTATGATCCGAGGCCGCTCTAGTGAGTGCACGCACACTTACTATAGGGAACTTTTGTTCCCAAGATACGCTAGCTAGAACTCTATCAAGCTTTTCATATGTGGAAGTTTGTTTCATGTTTGCCCAAGTGAATTGACGAGCTAATAAGGCAATTTCTCTTAAATCAAGACTCTCTATGATTGCATTGAAAATAAAGGGCCAGCGAGCATTAAAATTATCATTATTTTTTTCTTCCTATCGGCGAATAATGCTAAAATCGCCCCCACAAGAATTGGAAAAGAATCATCTTCACAAAATCGTACAAGCTCAGCCAAGAACTCGCCTTTCTTAGCATCTTGTGCTGCACCATAAACAACCACTAAGGACCATTCGAAAATGTTTGATTTAGATGATAAGTAAAACTTAACACACCTATCACCTGCCACAATATTCTTCACCATTAGGGTAAGCGAATTTAGACCTACTAAAATCCCCCCGGATCTACCTTGTGGTGGTAAGCAGTACCAAATATAGTCAAGTCCAGACGACAAGTTTTTCAAAAAGGGTACTGAAAAATTATCTCTCCCGGTTTCAAGAATGGCAAAGAAATCAAGCCTATGTTTTGAAATAGTGTCATGCACTACTGAATGCTTTACGGGGTCTCTAAAGCCATCACTATTTCAAAAACATCCTTTCATTTAGTTCTTTTTCTTTAATCTAGTACTCCTTCTTATCATTATAATATCTGAGTTACTCTTTTTGCATACTTTTTTAGCTTTCGGTTTTTGAAGAGTTAGGTCCTTATGACCTATTGAGCCTTGTTGATCCTCTTCATCAAGATCCATACTAAGCCCAATGGCTTTATCCATGACCATACTATGGTTAGAAACCTCTCCCTGTTTAACTTTCTCTTCGTTTTTTAGTATGATTAGTGTATGTTGTAAATCGGTATCCTTTAAATTTTTAACAGATGAATCTACTTGATCCGGAGACAAGCCTAAAGACACCCCCAACTTAGCAGCCCTATCTATGACTACTTTATCAGAAAAATATGCAATAGAAAACTTTGTAATAAGTTTAGTACCTGTCTCGAATAAATTGTCGCGTTCCTGAGCCCGCAGCTGTGCTCTCTCCAGCTGCGAGACATCTGCGTGTGGTTGCTTGCAGATCCTCTCGCTTGACCGGATTCCAGCGACTGGGACACCACCAAAGGCGACCAGGTCTGCTTGTGAGTATCTTCCTCCCATGTGTATGCAGAGAAGGTATTTTGCCTCTATTAAAATAGAATTTTATACAGAGACATTTGTATGCTTATTTTGTGTATAAAAAATTATCTAGAAAATGTTTTAAAGGCTATTTTGAGTCTATTTAGTCTATAAAAGTTTAGTATTGTTTACTTGTCTTGTTTGGTTGGAGAAAAATCATCACATAGCATTTGCATGCATTCATATATTTTTGCTTGATTTATGTGAATGTAAATTGGTGCTATCATTTTATGTGTAGAATTTAGTGCTAGTGGACATTGTGATTGTAACGATTGTTGATACTCCCCCAACTACCAAGGCAAGTGGTGCTTCATATTTTTGTCCCAATATTTTGACTATGCATTAGTGATATTTTGTATAAGGCTTGCATGATGTTTTTGCTAAGTATCTATATGCTATGCTTGGGAAATCCTAGTAGTTGTAGACTTGTTAGAATTTTATCTAAGTAAAGATACTTGCTATATTGCCATGCTTATCCTAGCTAGTAGCAAACAAGGGTGAATTATATTCATGCTATGTAAAATGTTGCTAAGTCTTTGACTTATGTTTTTGCTTAATAAAACAACTAAGTGAATGAAACACCTGGTTGGAATGGTAATTGCATGGATGGATTTTTGTTGAGTGGTTATCAGAGCCCCATTTTCATGGCCTACCCTGTGTATCTCACTTGTGGAATGCCACCCAGGAACAAAGGGATTTGAGATGCCATATGTTAAGAAGCTTCTAGTGCAGCCACTTGGCAATATGGGCTCTGGACCATATAGGTTGCAATAACTTATCCAAATGGACATAAGGTGGTAGGGGGTGATAGGTTTGGAACGTGTCCATTTGGTCTAAGGGAAGGCTTCTGAAAGATCTTGTCTCGATGCATGTCGAGTCTTGTGGGGAAAGTGCACCACCTCTCGAGAAGGAAGAATCTAAGTACTTAGCCGTGTCCCTGGAAATGGACAATTTGAGCATCAAGACATGGAAGCTATCAAGGATCTCCTCATCCCAATTTCTAAGTTAAAACTTGTGGTTGAACAAGGGTAAAGGATCACCAATGTTCATTGGTTGATGCCTTGGGAGTTTTTGTCAAACAAAAACTTAGTGTTTTCAACTGATAGGCAAAACCTATTTTGAGCAAAGCAAGCCTCAGCTACACTTAGCCAAATTCATGTAGAAGCTAGAAATTATTATTCTGCTAAGGTATCACTTGCCAATACTATTCCAATGTATTGACCCACTGTGGCTGTAACTTGTGATGTTGCAGGTTACTCTGATGAGGATTAGGGTTATGAGTCTACACTCAACATGTTTGCCTGTGGCACATGAAAATGAAGACTTTACTTTATTTTGTTAAGTTGAACTCTTGTACTAGCCTATGGCTATGGAGTTGTAAAATACTATGTTATCTCTGGAATGACGTTATAATAATGACCTTTGTTTCTGTGTACTTCATCTTAAACTGTGGATGCTAGCATTTGATCCAGGGACTAGCATTGCAATCACAGGGACCTTTACCTTTATAAAGGTGGGGTCTTACAAAGGAACATCAAGTGTTGATGATCAATAAGACCACCGGTTTCAAGAAAGACAGGAAGGGTAAACAGAAGGAAAAGAAGGGTGGCAAATCGGTTGCCGTACCTGAAAATAAATCCCGAGTTGGCCCTAAGTCTGATATCGAGTGCTATTATTGCAAAGGGACTGGCCATTGGAAGCGCAACTGCCCCAAGTATTTGGCAGACAAGACAAGAATGCCGACAAGGCAAACAAAGGTATATTTTAACTACATGTTATTGATGTGTACTTGACTAGTACTCGCAGTAGAACCTGGATATTTGATACCGGATCAGTTGCTAATATTTATAACTTGAATCAGGGGTTGCGTAACAAGCGACCGCTAGCAAGGGGTGAGGTCAAGATGCGCGTTGGCAACAGATCAAGCATTGATGTGATCGCCGTTGGAATGCTACCTCTCCACTTACCGTCGGGATTAGTTATAAACCTAAATAATTGTTATTTGGTGCATGCACTAAGCATGAACATTGTATCCGGATCATGTTTGATGCGCAGTGGTTATTCATTTAAATCCGAAAACAATGGTTGTTCGATTTATATGAATGATATCTTTTATGGTCATGCACCTATGATGAATGGTTTATTTCTGTTGGATCTCGATAATAATGTTACACATATTCATAATGTTGATGCTAAAAGGATTAATCTTAATGATAATATATCTGTATATATGTGGCATTGTCGTCTAGGTCATATTGGCGTTAAACGGATGAAGAATCTCCATTTAGATGGACTTTTGGAATCACTTGATTTCGAATCATTTGATACATGTGAGCCATGCCTTATGGGCAAGATGACTAGAACGTCGTTTTCTGGTTCAATGGAACGGGCGACAGATTTATTGGAAATCATACACTCTGATGTGTGTGGTCCAATGAGTGTGTCGGCGTGAGGTGGATATCGTTATTTTGTTACTTTCACAGATGATTTGAGTATATATGGTTATATCTACTTGATGAAACACAAGTATGAAACCTTTTAAAAGTTCAAGGAATTGCAGAATGAAGTGGAAAATTATCGTAATAGAAAGATAAAATTTCTATGGTATGATCGTGGAGGTGAGTATATAAGTTACGAGTTTAGCACACATATGAAAGAGTGTGGAATAGTTTCAACTCACACCTACCGGAACACCACAACGAAATGGTGTGTCGAAACGTCATAATCGTACTTTACTAGATATGGTTCGGTCTATGATGTCTCTGACTGACTTGCCACTTTCATTTCGGGGTTATGCACTAAAAACTACTGCATTCACTTTAAATCGGGCACCGTCTAAATCCATTGAAAAGACACCATATGAATTGTGGTTTGGAAACAAACCTAAGCTGTCATTTCTTAAAGTTTGGGTATGCGATGTTTATGTGAAGAAACTTCAGCTAGATAAACTCGATCCCAAAGCGGAAAAATGTGTCTTCATAGGATACCCTAAGGAAACTATTGGGTATTCCTTCTATCACAGATCCGAGGGCAAGGTTTTCGTTGCCAAGAATGGATCCTTTCTAGAGAAAGAGTTTCTCGCGAAAGGTGTGTGTAGTCGGAAGGTAGAACTCGAAGAGTTCGTTGAACCTTCTCTTCATAATATGGTGAGTAGCGCAACACCGGAAGTTGTTCCAGAGTTGACTTCACCAAATGAAGAGGGAACTAATGATAACGATCATGAAACTCCGAAAGAGAATACTAACGAACCTCACAGGTCAAGCATGACGCGTGCAGCTCCCGAACTATACGAAAATCCTGTTATGAATTTCATGGTCGATGAAATTGATGACCCTTCGACATATGAAGAAGCGATGATGAGCCCGGATTCCAACAAATGGCTAGAAGCCATGAAATCCGAGATGGAATACATGTACGAAAACCAGGTTTGGACATTGGTGGACTTACCTCATGACCGAAAGGCCGTGGAGAATAAATGGATTTTCAAAAAAAAACTGATCCTGATGGTAACATAACCGTTTATAAAGCTCGACTTGTCGCAAAAGGGTTTCGACAAATTCAAGGAGTTGAATACGATGAGACATTCTCTCCCGTAACGATGCTAAAGTTAGTTAGGGTTATGTTAGCAATTGCTGCATATTTCGACTATGAGATATGGCAGATGGATGTCAAAACTGTGTTTCTCAATGGCAACATTGAAGAAGAGTTGTACATGATACAACCAAAGGGTTTTGTCGGTCCTAAGGATGCTAACAAGGTATGCAAGCTTCAGTGATCCATCTATGGACTGAAGCAAGCATCCCAGAGTTGGAATCTCCGCTTTGATGAGGTGATCAAAGAGTTTGGATTTATCCAAACTTATGGAGAGACTTGTATTTACAAGAAAGTGAGTGGGAGCGATGTGGCATTTCTGATATTATATGTGGATGACATATTACTGATCGGAAATGATATAGATCTTTTAAACAGTGTTAAAAGTTATCTAAACAACAAATTTTCAATGAAGGACCTAGGTGAAGCGTCATACATATTAGGCATAAAGATCTATAGTGATAGATCAAGGTGCCTAATAGGGCTATCGCAAAGTACATACCTTGATAATATTTTAAAGATGTTTAAAATGGACGAAAGTAAGAAATGGTTCTTACCTATGTTGCAAGACAAGACATTGAGTAAGAGTCAAAGTTCGGCTACGGCGGAAGAAAGAGAGAGATAATGAACAAAGTCCCCTATGCTTCAGCCATAGACTCTATAATGTACGCCATGCTATGTACAAGACCGGATGTGGCACATGCTATTAGTTTGACTAGTAGATACCAATCTGATCCATGATCGAAACACTGGATAGCGGTCAATAATATCCTTAAGTACTTAAGAAGAACTAAGAAAATGTTTCTCGTGTATGAAGGTGAAGAAGAGCTCATCGCTAAGTGTTATGTCGATGCTAGCTTCGACACCGATCCGGATGACTCTAAGTCTTAATCGGGATACGTATTTCTCATGAATGGTGGAGCGCCTAGTTGGAGGAGTTCCAAACAACCCATGGTGGTGGGATCAATAACGGAGGCCGAATATATTGTTGCTTCGGAAGCGGCTCAGGAAGCAGTTTGGATGAAGGAATTCATTACCGAACTAGGTGTGGTTTCTAGCGAGTTAGACCCAATGGTGATCTATTGTGACAACAATGGAGCCATAGCCAATGCCAAAAAACCAAGGTCTCACAAGAATTCCAAGCATATTAAGCGCCGGTTTCACTCCATCTGCGAGCATGTCAAGGATGAAGATATAAAGATTTTAAAGTACACACGGATCTCAATGTAGCAGATCCGTTGACTAAAACTCTCCCTAGAGCAAAACATGATCAACACCAGAACTTCATGGGTGTTAGATTTATCACTATATAACTAGATTATTGTCTCTAGTGCAAGTGGGAGACTGAAGAGAATATGTCCTGAGAGGCAATAATAAAGTTGTTATTATATATATTCCAGTATATGATAGATGTTTATTTTGCATGCTATAATTGTATTAATACGAAAATATTAATACATGTGTGTTTAATAAACAAACAAAAAGTTCCTAGCTATGCCTCTCTTATAAACTAGCTCGTTGATTAACAAGATGATCAAGGTTTCCTGATCATAGACACTAGATTTCTACTATTCAAATAAATACTATAAAGTTTTATTTTCTCTATTTTGTGTAGCCCACATACAGTTGGAATTTTATTGGAAATTTGCTCGAATAAGTATCAAGATAATATGCATGTGTGTGAATTATTTCAATTTTTCTGAAACTTTGGTATGGCATTTTTCTTATCTTTTTAAAAAAGTCAGATCCACCTACATCCGGTTTCTCCAGGCTATATTCGTTAAAACCCTTACTTTATTGAAACTACCGCGAAGGATTGACAAACAACTAGATAATTTACACCAGATTCCAAGTCCCAAGATTCACTGATACGACCATCAGAGAGTTCTTTTTTTTTTGAAAGGATCAGAGAGTTCTCAACACTGAATTTCAAACAACATCGAGCCATGAGAGCTCACAACCGCTGAGATATCCCCTTTCACGAGACTCCGGCTCTTGCCGCTCCAGACTTCAGTGCAGCTACACAAGTGTTTCCTCGCCAACTTTCTCCCTACACCCTTCTCTAGATCTGGCACCCTTACAGCAATCTTCCTGCTCACAGTATCAAGGTTGAACAAGGCGACGTAGATCTCGCCTGTTCCAAGGAAGAAATGAGAATCAGTCTAAAAGAAAAGAGATGCTTATCCGTCGTGCTTGAATGGGCAAAGAGGCGTGCTTGGATAAAAATACCTTTGTTTCCGGTTGCGATCCATGCTCGTGCTCCAGCTGCTTTACGTTCTGCTGCATAAAAGAAGAAGAGTGCTACTTAGGTAAAAAAATATATATTATTATTTCGTGGTAAACCAGTAGGTAGGAATTTTTCACCTCCTCCCTTGTTTGACTGCATCGTAGCACATAATCCTGAGTAGCTGCTTACAAGGTGTTCCTTCTCCGTTAACTCCCAAACCTGTAGTAGTTGTTGTCAAAATATGATGAATCGTCGTGGCATAGTTTCACTTCCAAAGTTAAATAAAAATGTCCAGTATTTGGCTATCAAAATAACTTTTAGCCAAACGAAGAAAGCAACTTCATGATTTTTTTTTTAAAAACAGTTCATAAAAAAAATGATCCAACAAACACTTTCCTTCGCCTCATTATATATGGATCAAATTCTTCTTACTGGTACCACCGTGTGCGCTTAGCTTACCTGCTTTGCATGGCCTTCACAGGGGGAGAACATTGGACTGACAGATGCATCCAAGCAACTGTCATCATTGTCAATACTTGCTAGATGAAATTTTGCTTGATCTTCCTCATTGCTCAGGTTAACTCCGCCCCTAAATAACATAAGATTGGAACATATACATATCAATAAGTGGGTAGCGCTTTCTTTCATGAATTATACTACTTATCATTCTTCCAGAGCACTTACGATGTTGGGAGAAGTTTTGATTTGGCTAGGCAAAATGAGGCATCATTGTTCTGGATTTCGTAGTTTCTACAAATGTGGTCTTTTGAGGAACTGTGCCATCCGCTGGCGCTCTCATCGTTGCAGGTACCGAGACCAAGAACCATCCCATCATTGTTTGTAAGGTCCACTGGATAGCTCAACTGATAATTGGGTTTTGAAGTCCTTTCACTGTGAATATAACCAAACTGGAAAATATATTCCAGAAGTTAGCTTGATGATTACCATATGTTCAAGCAAGAACCTCTATTTAGGTATTAAGTTTACCTCCATGTTGCTTTTAGTATGGTGATTTATCTTAAGTAGAGTAGGGTGGGTAATTAGATTGAATGTATCATCATTAAGATGCCTCAAGTCTCCTCCATACATGAGTGGAGACTTAGCCATTGACCAAAGTAGCATCTGCAAAGTCGTGTCAATTGGAAAAACATGGTCAAATTAAGGATTTCAGATTTTCAGTTGCATCATAAAAAATAGAATCAAATACAAACTTGTGTTCTTTGTTCCTCAAATGTGAGGTTGATGCTTCTGTGAGGGCCCTCATTAACACCTGTATGCAAGAATGACCAAGATTATTCCAATGCTTGCTTGCTATGGTCTAGAATTTTATGTTACCAAGCACTAGGAAAATAGGGGGCTTCAAGTAGAATTGAGGTGTGCATTTAATCAAAATTACTACATAGGCCTTGGTACAATGCTCACCTGCATCCGTAAGCCTGCCAAATGGAAGCATGTCTAAGTCTGGCCAAGATCTTCCTCTCAATCCAGTGGCGCCTATCTTATTCGCTGCGGCAAAGGATCTATGTATTGTATGCATATATATAAGTTAGTTTTTACTCGGAAAAACAAGGAGCATATGTACAACTCAACGGATGGAGAATGTGATATATATCTTTAAATTTACCTTGCGAAATCGAAATGTGGAAGTACATCTTTCCAGCTGTCCCAATCATCCCCTGTTATCCTGTACATGTCGACATGCCGAGTGATGTTATGTGCTAATGCTGGAGTGGCTTTGGTTCCTGGTGAGATAGACAGGACGACTGGTCGCTCAAGTTTTTTCAGGACCTACAATTTATGCGAGCATTAGCCGATTCGGACATGTCATCAATTGTGCAATTGATTCCACAATGCAGGGTGACATACCTATGAAACAGCCACAATCTCTTTCGGGCTGTAATCCGTGCCAAAGATGCAATCTACCTTCACTGCAAATGTAAGAGTTTGGGGAGTATTCATTTGCTGAGTCTACATCTATAGCATAAAGGGTAACAATTTGCTTCCGGAGAATTGAGAATGATGTGTAGCAATAGAGAAATCAAGTATGGTTTCATAGCCGACTTACCGAAATCGACACCCCAGTCGGCGTACTGTCGGTAAAGAGACCTTAGGAATGCTCGTCCAGCTCCCACGTCTGTATTTACACTCATGAACCCATTTGTCATCCAAGCACAAGTTCTGTTGGTAAGGCCTATATTGCTCGTGGTCCATTGCCGGCCGTCCTCTACATAGGCTTTTCCCTGGAAAGAGATCGCAAATTTCAAACATACACTACAAATTTATTTCCGGTTCAACCGTTCAAGTGAAGAAGTAAAGGAAAATATCACACCAGCATTTGAATGTTTTAACGAAACAAAGATCGCTTATTAACAAAATAAAAATAAAATACGAAAAAACATCCGTACCGTGCTGATGTCGAGGATGGGCGTGCTGGCGTTAACAGACTGCGTGCTGATTCCATTCATCAAATGGATGCCAAACTTCAAACCCATGGCGTGGACCTTATCTGCGATCGGCTTAAACCCTTTACCACCTCTGGAGGACGGGAACCTCTCGGGATCGGGGAACAGGCGTCCCCATTGGTCGATGCTGTCGAAGCCATATGAGTCTTTCCCCGAGCCGTTGGCGACCTTCCGGTACCAGAGGAAGTCTATGACCGCGTACTGCATACCACAGAGAAATATATGCATGGGTTATGAACTTTTTTCGTATTGTTCGTTTGGTTAACTATTGATGTCCAAATGAAGCGATCGTCACCTGGTATCCATGCGGGAGCAGCTTGTCCGCCATGATCTGCGCGTTGTGCAGGAATGCGGCCTCGTCGATGGTCCACGAGAAGGAGTCGTAGGAGTTCCACCCTCTTGGCGGCAGCATGGTAATAAGCTGTCCATCTTCTGCGCCGTAACAACTACACCTGAAATTGACGTAGAGGAGTAGCAGGAATGGATGCAAGATTAGATCTGGCAAAAAGAGAGTGAGAAACTTGAATATATGCATTGCACACAATTGAGGATTAATTTGAAGCACACTATAATCTTACAACAGCTAAATCTTGTCAACAATCAGGTGCGCAAGAGGAAATCTCAAATCATCAAAAAAAAATTGAGGGATCAAATCATCAAATGTTAATCGAAAGGGAGCTGTGAAACACAGGACAATGATGAAATTTTCCCACACGAAATCTCTGTAACCAAACAGAGGAGAGACTAGAAAGCAATTTCATCTAAAAAGACGCTAGTGTTGTGCGCCGATGTAGTGAATTAATGCGCGTATTTAGAAGGAACGAGAAGAGAGCAGCACTGACCAGAGGCAGAGGAAGAGGACGAGGAGGAACGGAGAAGCTCGAGATCCCAGTTGGTCCATCCCAACCTTACCGCGAGCTCAGCTGAGCGCCGTGGAGTGTGGAGTGGAGTGGAGTGGACTGGCACAGCAGGTGCTCTGATCTGATAGTGATGGACGAGGAGGAGAGATGATTGATGTACTACTCGAAGGTCCGGTGGTTGGACTCCTCCGTGAAGGATCAGGTCAGGTCAAGTCTATCCATGCAATGCATGCAGCACCACTCACGGTAGACTAGGATTTCTAGTTGAGTTACCCGTGTTTTGTGTGTCTATCCCCTCACTCCCTCTCTGTGTGATCTCTTTGCAAAAAAAAACACGATGATGATACCAGGTGTGCTGAGTTCTAGCGTGGTACGAAATTTTTTGTAGGGAGAACGCTAGCTAGACGTTGGTCCAGAGGAGGGTATGCCCGATTGGCCGTCTCCCCTACCGTCTAATCCAACTAAAAATGTTCATATTGGTGTGTCTAATTGTCGCAACAAAAAATCTCACACACCACATTTTTTACATATGCATCATGGTTGCAATAATTTTTCTCACGGTATACATGCAGCATCTTTTATGTGTATGCAACAAATCCTCGCCGATCACAGTGAGCCGTCTTTTTTTTTGCGAGAAAACAAAAAAAGGTTTGCAAAAATGAGCAAATCAACAATCATAGCATAGAAACAAAGGTTTGCAAAAATGTGAAAACAACTTTGCAGCATAAAAATGCAACATTTTCCACATATACCCAATAATATTGCAATATCTCAAGTGTGTGTATACAACAAACTTTCACGATTTTGCATGTTGTCATCATATCCTATGCAACATCAAGAATAAAAATAACTAACATTTTAGAACCTTAATTAGGGACACCAACCACGCCATCCCGAACTTGCCAACAACAAATCCGGCTCGACGGAGCCCCATTAGAAGAGGATCGGGCGACCCCAATCTCATTCCATCGGGCCACCATTAATTTATCGAGTTCTATGACGGAAACAACTCATGTCTCGACTCAAACTAGAATATTAGGACAAGGCATCATCATCATTTGGAGTGGATAAGGAGCAACAAACTAGGAATGGCAAATGTCGGGAAGTGGATGAGGAGCAACAAGATTTTAAGGAAGGACGATAAGAAAACAAAGAAAGACAACCATGAATAAGAAAGTGAGAGGAATCGCATGGCGATGTGCAGGGAAGCTTATGAAACGATATTAGCTGGTCGCATGATCGACTAATTAGTCGATCAAGAGAAATATTTTCTGATTAATGGAAATATTTTTCAAAAATTGAAACGTAAAATACATAGCCCCGTCAGCAGCGTCGAGGTGATGGTCGCAGCCGAGGTGCAGGCGGGAGCAGCGGGCGCCGGATCAAGCAAGGATCCGACGACGGGTGTGCAGGTGGCCACGAAGCAGGCAACTCCACCGCCCACCGAGGTAAATCCTTCAGCAGCCAACCCAGCCGGGGTGCAGGAGACGACCCCAAAGGCACCAAGGGTAAGAGGGCCACCTTTGGAAAGACCAGAGAATATTCTCCAAGCAACTATAGATAATCTGACTACACCTGTAGCGCCGATACTTGATCCGGCTAATGCTCAGGCAGAATTAGAAGAAACCAGGCAAAAAGTACTGGTAGAGGCAAAAAAGGTGTCGGCATTGCGGGAGTCCTTAAACAGGACCCTGCGAGAATATGCTAGGGAAAATAAGCTTGATGTCGCCCCTGAGCGGGTTGATGAATTAAGATTGAGAGGAAAGAACCTCATGGATGATATCAACAAAGAGCATGAGACTCATAAGGGAGATTCAGTCGATCTAGGCTTGCCGAGGTATAGCACCCCGGCAAAGAACCTAAGGGTGGCAAATGCCGCTGCACTAGAGTTAGAAGGACTGACCGGCGAAGCCCGGCAGAAGCAGCAAGAAAGAGTGAATGAGCTGGTGCGCATCGCGAACCAGCAGAATGAAGAAATGCTCAGGGCAGACCCGGCAAGGCCTGGTGCCTCGTGAATGGTTCATTCGGCTGGTGCAGCACCCGCCCTATCTGTGGCAGCAGCATCCTCACCCGGAAACAATGCGCGGAAAGACAGATCGGTAACTTCGGAAAAATAAATGAGCAAATTGTTCCATATGATCCGGCTGTACGGTTCGCAGCATAGAAAACAAAAAATTTCCTACGATGGGAACAACTATGTACCAAGATCTGTCTACTAGATACAAGCAACGAGTGGATATACATCCATAGAATACATACCCTCGAAGACCGAATAGCGTTAACGAGGTTGTACTCGTGGATGATGTAGACGAACTCTTGCCGATCTCAAGATCGTGATGAAGTCCGTCTGGTCCAGCCGGTCCAGCACGATCAAGTCCAGCACCTCAAAGCAGTGGTGCATCCGTGATCACACACACGTACGGGTACCCCGACAACCTCCGCGCCCTCGCTCCAGCGAAGCAGTAGAAGTAACAAATCCTTCCAGAAAAAGCCACCGGGAACATGTATCTCGCTGATCCGAGACCATGGGGAAATTCTAAAGGGGGGAGAGAGATCCTTCGCGAGGAGGTGCGAGAGACAAGTGAGAGGAGGGGGTCCTTTTATAGGGGAGGGGGCAGCCCAAGGGGGCATGGCCGCCGGCCATGGAGGGTGCCCCCACCTCTCCCTCATTCATGTGGTGGAAGCTCCACTCACATAAAAACCTCTCCACTCACAATTCCACTCACATGTATTAATTTTCCACCAAAATTAATGCAAGCTCTCATTTAAATAAAACTCTTTTATTTATTTATTCAGAATTTTTTTAATTACTTTAATTAACAAACATTCACATAAAACCCCTTGCTAGTATTCCATTTCACATGCAGAACCAGTTTCAGCAATTTCAACCGAAACAGTTCCGGTGTCTAGTGAAATAAATTCTTGCGCTTTCCTTTTCTTTTTCTGGCATATCATTTGCTCCGAATGGTGTCGGCATCCCTTAAGTGTGTCACCCTATGGTTCACGAATAATGCGGACATGATCGAGACCCTTCTCCGATCAATAATTAGTAGCGGGACCTGGAGATCCATACCGACTCCCACACATTCAACGATGACTTCTGTGATCGTGTGAACCTTTTACGCTAGTATCTTAATCCCTTTGTTTCACGATATATTACATGTCTGAGATTCGATCATCGGTATCTCCATACCTAGTTTGATCTCGTTACCGACATGCACTCTTTTCTCGTTCCCGTGATATAACATTCTAGTGATCAAATCACTTGCTTGCAAGCTAACCAATGTGATATCACCGAGAGGGCCTAGAGTATATCTATCCGTCATCGGGATAAACAAATTCCACTCTTGATCCATGGGTCTCAACATAACACTTTAGTAGTTCTGAAGCCATCTTTATAATCACCCAGTTACGGTGTGACGTTTGATGTCATCGAGAAACTCTTCCGGTGTTAGTGATTGACATGATCTCATGGTCTAAAGATTAGGATCACTTCGTAAGTTGTTATAGCAATATAAACTCAATGACTTTGATCGTAATGCTATACTTCGGATGAATGTTCATCACATCATTACACTAATGTTGTGACCTCGTTATTAACAACATCCAATGTCCATGATCAGGAAACTTTGATCATCTTGTTAATCAACGAGCTAGTTTATAAGAGAGGCATAACTAGGAACTTCCTTTTTATTTATTAAACACACATGTATTAACGTTTCCGTATTAATACAATTATAGCATGCAAAATAAACATTTATCATAAATAAGGAATACGATAATAACCACTTTATTATTGCCTCTCGGGCATATTCCCTTCACCGGCAGTAGCTGGAAAAGCAAATGAAAACAGAGTCAATGGAAGCTGAGGTAATAGTGGCGAAAGAAACCCCGGCCGTGCCGACAAAGGCAACGGAAGCCGAGGTAATGCAGATCCCGGAAGAGGAAATCACGAGAATAATATCCCGGTAGAAGGAAGGAGAGAACCGCCGCCCAATCCTCAACCGAGATATGAACCTCGGCAGGAAAGAGAAGTGAGACTAGCTCGCCACAATCAGGTGAATGAGAGGTATAATGATGGTTATTCCGAGATGGAATATGCGGTTCATGGTGGAAATAACCACTATGGAATGCAGGAAAGAATTATGTACAGAGATTTGCCGTCAAGTGATGCAAGAGTAAAACTGGACCGGCTGTACCGGTCCGAGTTGTTAGAAGAGCAGGGTCCACCGGGTCCGGCATGTTTCGGACCACGGATCATGGGCGAGCCGCCAGTGCTGAACTTTCAGCTGGCAAGAGGCACGAAAACATACAACAGGAGCACCAAACCACAGGATTGGTTGATTGATTATGCCACTGCTGTAAAAATAGCAAGTGGAAACTTGCGATGGGCAGTAAGATATGTCCCGCAAATGCTGGAAGGGCTAGCCAGAGTATGGCTGAATAATCTGCCTCCAGGGAGCATTAACTGTTGGTTGGATTTCGAAGAGATGTTTGTCAGCAACTTCACCAGTACTTATAAAAGGCCAAACAGGCCGCAGAAGCTAGCCATGTGCAAGCAAAGGCCGAATGAGACAGACAGAGAATTCTTAACTCGGTGGTGTAACCTCAGGAATTCATGCGAGGGAGTTATAGATTCACAAGCGATAGCTTGGTTCGCTCAAGGATGTCGTTATGCCAGTGTTTTGTGGCAGCGACTGCAAAGAGATATGCCAACCACTTTGGCAGAAACCATCAGGATAGCGGATTCGTATGCGTTGGGAGATCCGACGCAACCAGAGTTGATGTCGGCAGATCATCGGGAGCATCAAGATCAATATGCAAGAGATGCGGACGGATCATCAAGGCGTAATGAGTTCAGAGGAAGAAGAAGAGAGGAAAGACCGGATTACAGATATGCCTCCAATCAGGTGGCAGCAGTAGTGCAAGATCAGCCGAGTCACGGAAACAGCCAGAGGCAGAAGAATGGTCCTCAGCAATGGACACCAAGGAATGAAGGAAAGAGACAGTGGACACCAGAACAGAAGAAACAATGGCAGGAAAGGCCGAAGTACACGTTTGAGTCCATGTTGGATCAGCCGTGTAAGTTTCATACTCCAAACCCGGCCAAGCCGGCCAATCATACAACTCGGCAATGCGCCTGGATGAAAAATGCAATGGGTAACCCGGCGGGCATGCAAGCACCTACCCAGCAGGCGCATCAGCAGCAGCAACCGCAATTGACTGGAGCAAATGCACAACAACTAATGTTACCACCTCCTCCCCCGAGGTATGATAACTCGGACCGAAGAGATGCAGTGCATCAAGTGATAAATCAGGGTTCGGATGGAAGGACGAACCCAGGAAATAATGGACGCAATGATTACAGGGAACATCATCAATCATATTGCGTGTTCACAACAGAACATCAAGACAGGCAAAGTGTACAGCGCCGGCATATGGAAGTAAATGCAGTTATGCTGGCGGTACCAAGATATGTGCCCTGGTCAGATCAAGAAGTAACTTGGAACATAAAGGATCACCCCAAAATAATGTCGAATCTGGTGTCGTACGCACTCGTACTAGATCCGACATTTGTCGGACCAAGTATTAATGTGAAATTTTCAAAAGTACTCATTGACAATGGGAGCAGTATCAATATCTTGTACAAGGATACAATGCATAAACTCGGAATATCGCAGAATATGCTGCAATCCACGAGAACTATGTTCCATGGAATAGTACTAGGGCTTTCATGCGAACCCATTGGAAAGGTTCGAGTAGATGTGTTATTCGGCACAAGGGATAACTGCAGAGCAGAAAATTTGGAGTTTGAGGTGGTGGATCTAGAGAGTTGTTATCATGCTCTACTCGGACGGCCGGCATTAGCCAAATTCATGAGAAGCTGCCACATAACTTACTTGAAAATGAAATTACCCGGACCACAAGGGGTGATAACAGTAGCAGGAGATTACAGGAAGTCAATGGAATGTGCTTCGGACGGATCAAACCTGGTCGAGTCATTGGTAATAGCAAGAGAAAAAAAGAAGGATTCAGGAGGTAGCGGCCCTCGCTCAGTCGGCACAACTGAATATGCCGGCATTGGCCAATCCGCATGGAAGTGTCTCTTTCCAGCCAACTAAAGAAACAAAAAAATTCCAGATAGATGAGCAGTTCCCAAAGCGCACCGTCACCATTGGTGCCGGCCTAGATGCTAAATAGGAAAGCGAGCTCACCAACTTCCTCCGTGAGAATCGGGATATCTTTGCATGGTCAACTTAGTATTTGCCGAGGGAGTTGGCTGAGTACTCTCTAAATGTAAGGCCAGGAGCAAGGCCGGTGAAGCAACCTCTCCGCCGCTTCACCGAAGACAGGAGAAAAATAATAGGGGATGAGATAGCTCGGCTCCTTGCGGCCGGGTTCATCATGGAGGTGCTTTATCCGGACTGGCTATCAAACCCGGTGCTAGTAGAAAGAAGAAGGATGATCCAAATATAGCCATTGTATGACGAATGTGTATTGATTACACGAACCTGAACAAGGCGTGTCCAAAAGATCCTTTTCCTTTACCTAGAATAGACCAGGTCATTGATTCGACCACCGGTTGTGAGCTGTTATCATTTGTAGACGCGTATTCTAGTTTTCACCAGATACCGTTAAATCCGACCGATCAAATAAAGACTGCGTTTATTACCCCGTACGGGGATTATTGCTATCGCACCATGCCATTCGTCCTGCGTAACGCAGGGGCAACGTACCAGAGATGTATGCAAAAATGTCCGCATGACCAGATAGGAAAAAACGTACAAGTATATGTAGATGATGTGGTTATCAAAACCAAAGAAAGCAAAACACTACTGGATGATATTCGGCAGAATTTCGCGAACTTGAGAAGGTTCCGAATGAAGCTTAACCCGGAAAAATGCACCTTCGGTGTACCGGCTGGAAAACTACTCGGTTTTCTCGTATCTAGCCGAGGTATAGAGGCCAACCCAACTAAGATAAGAGCAGTAGAAAGGATGGAATTGCCGAGATGTCTAAATGACGTACAGAAATTCACAGGTTGCCTGGCCTCGCTTAGCCGATTTGTATGTCGGCTGGGAGAGAAAGCATTACCACTTTATCAACTGATGAAAAAATCTGATAAGTTCATTTGGACACTAGAAGCAGATAATGCATTCCATGAATTGAAAAAGATGTTGGTCACAGCGCCAATCCTGGCCTCTCCATTGTCAAAAGAGCCTATGTTACTTTACATAGCCGCCACGAACAGAGTAGTAAGTGTTGTGATCGTGGTGGAACGAATTAAAGATGATAAATCAATACAAAGGCCGGTATATTACCTAAGCGAGGTACTATCAGCCTCAAAGCAAAATTACCCACATTATCAGAAGATGGCATATGGGGTATACATGTCAGCGAAGAAACTTAAACATTACTTCGAAGAGCACCCGATCAAAGTGATATGTGAAGCACCCATAGCCGACATATTGAGCAACAAAGATGCAAGCGGCCGAATAGCAAAATGGGCAATTGAATTATCACCTTATGCTCCGCAATTCGATAGGTGGGATGCAATCAAATCTCAGGTTGTGGCCGAATTCTTTGTGGATTGGGCCGAGATACAATATGAGCCACCATTACCAGACCCAAATTATTGGACAATGCACTTCGATGGTTCCAAGCTGAGGAATGGCTTGGGAGCGGGAATAGTGTTAACCTCGCCAAAAAGAGATCAGTTGAAATATGTGCTACAGATACATTTCGCTGCATCAAACAATGTAGCCGAGTACGAAGCACTCGTCCATGGATTGAAGGTGGCAAAAGAGATTGGGATACGCCGAATCTTATGCTACGGAGATTCAGATCTAGTAGTACAACAAGTATCCGACAATTGGGACGCGCTGGACGCAAATATGGCCTTATACAGATTTCATGTGCAAAAACTCAGTGGATACTTCGATGGATGTGAATTTCATCATGTACATCGGGCAGAAAATGACGCTGCAGATACGCTGTCAAAACTCGGATCAACCAGGCAATCAATTCCCCTAGTAATCGCCCTGGAGCACTTGAGAAAACCATCAATAGCTCCATCACCAGAGTCCGAATCCATCTATATCCTGGAAAAATCAAGGGAGGATAATGTGCCGATGGAGATTGACAAAGAATGTAACCCGGATATGGAGAAACTCAAGGTCGTTATGTCGGTAGAAAATATGGAAATAGATAGTGGAATTCTCCCAGAGAAAATCATGCCAACATGGGCGCAACCCATATTTTCCTTCCTTAAGGATGCGACCTTGCCGAGTAATGAGGTACTGGCTAGACAGACGGTGAGAAGAGCTAAAGATTATACAATCATAAACAATGAGTTGTATAAAAGAAGCGTCACAAGAGTGTTGCAAAGATGTGTGAGTTCGGCGGAAGGCCAGGAGATCCTCCTAGATATACATCAAGGAGAATGCGGGCATCACGCCTCGTCTAGAGCTTTAGTGGCCAAAGCATTCAGGCATGGATTTTATTGGCCAACAGCGTTGAAAGAGGCCAAAGAACTAGTGGAAAAGTGTAATGGTTGCCAGAGATATGCCAGCAAGATACATATGCCATCGTCCGAGTTAAAAACAATACCAATTACTTGGCCGTTTTCTGTATGGTTTTAGATATGGTGGGACCATTCAAGCCGGCCCGGGGCGGGATGACCCACATCTTAGTCATGGTCGATAAATTCACAAAATGGATTGAAGTGAAACCAATAAAAAAATGTGATGGACCCACAGCAGTAAAATTCCTCAAAGACATTATCTTGAGATATGGTTACCCACACAGTGTTATTACAGACAATGGTACAAACTTTGCTGAAGGAGCTTTTGCTAGATTCTGTCAAGAAAAACACATAAGACTGGATGTTGCCTCGGTGGCTCACCCAACATCTAATGGGCAAGTAGAAGATCCAACGGACTAGTATTGTCTGGAATAAAACCCTGGCTCGTCGAACCACTGTAAGGTCGGCAGGGTGTTGGATCGAGGAACTACCAGCAGTGCTATGGAGCCTCAGAACTACCCCAAACAGGTCAACAGGGTATACACCATTTTTTCTGGTATATGGGGCAGAAGTCGTGCTTCCAGCCGACATAATACATGACTCGCCAAGATTTACCCAGTATACAACCGCTGAGGTAAATGAGATAGCTCGGCAAGATACTGTCGATCTGCTAGAAGAAGCCAGGGAGTTGGCACTATCAAGATCAGCTATTTATCAACAGGACTTGCGACGATATCACAGCAAGAAAGTAAATCCAAGAGTGTTTAAAGAAGGAGATTTGGTTCTTCGGTTAGTGCAACGCACGACCGGCATGCACAAACTATCACCCCCATGGAAAGGACCATTCATAGTGAGCAAAGTATTGCACAATGATGCATATTACCTAATTGATGCTCAGTCACCAGAAAAGAACAAGGCAGACAAAGCCGACGAAGAATCGAAAAGACCATGGAACATAGCCTTACTTCGTCCATTTTACTCGTAGGAGTCATCTATGACACGTTGTAAAGTGACACTTCAGGACGAAGTATCAACTATGTATTAAACCTTGGCACCTCGAGCAATGACTCGGGGACTGTCCTACATTATTTTGCATTTTAGATTATGTATTAAACCTCGGCACCTTGAGCAGTGACTCGGGGACTGCCCTATATTGTTTCTGAATTTGGGTTATGTATTAAACCTCGACACCTTGAGCAGTGACTCAGGGACTGTCCTATATTGTTTCTGAGTTTGGGTTATGTATTAAACCTCGGCACCTTGAGCAATGACTCGGGGACTGCCATATTTTGTTTTTGAGTTTGGGTTATGTATTAAACCTCGGCACCTCGAGCAATGACTCGGGGACTGCCCAATGTTATTTCGCATTTTTAGTGATGTGTTAAATCTCGATTTCTAGAGCACTGATTAGGGAATTGCCCCACAATTGTCCCTTGTTACAAAAATGGGTATCAAACTTCGGCACCCAGAACGATATTATTTCGCTCTCCCCAAATATGGGCTTTGAGATTTACAACTTGGATAGAATGCAAGAACACAATGGTTGAGCTGTAAAATTTATCAAGGTCAGGCAATATTAGACGCCGAACTACGGTAGGACAAAGGCAAACACACAATCCGAACTTAAGAAATTGAAGGCCACCAAAGCAAAGATTTAAACAAACAGGATCAGTTTAAACAGAATAATAACGATCACAACCATGTGTGCCTCAGCGGCAAAAGGCAAAAGAGGTTCATACCACACAGAAAGCCGGACAATTGTTTCACACACATCATACGCCCGGCATACCGGGGATAAGAAACAACTTAGAGTTTTTTAAACCTAAGGGGTAGCGACTTGGTCAGGCACCGGGCGCTCCGAGGTAGACGACACCTCGGCCGAAGTTGCTTCGCCCTCCACAGAACCAGGAGCAACTTCGGGGGAAGCCCGGGGCTGTTGAGAAACATCAGCTTGAGCTTGAGAATGCCCAGTCCCTTTGGAGGAGGATCGCGCGTCGCCATTGCCATCTGAGCTTGCGCTGGAATCACCAGAAGTATCCGAGTCGCCCTCATCCTCGTCCTGGTCGGCTGAATTATCATCAGAGCAATCTTCAACTTTGACCTCATCTGCCGGGTTAGAAAGGAAACTCGGCCCTTCAATCCAGTTATGCACGTCCGCATACTCAACAAGCTGGAAGGCACGAGCTTGTCGGCGAGCGACGAATTCTGGATCCTCAACCCAACGGGAGCCACTGCGCAAATTTATCAAGGTATCGAGGGAAATATCCTCATACCATGACATAACGATTGTGAGCGCCATATCAGCACCAGCTCGTCCAGCGGATTCCCTCCAGAGATTTAACTAGTTCTGGGATGCCATCAACCTTTCCACCAGTATTTTGATCTCATCAATATCAGGAGTCCCAGAAGTATTCGGCCAGAGAACATGATAGGCCCGGATGGCCGCCTGCACCAAGTCCCTGCCCATAATCTTCATCGGACCAACGGCAGCGCCAACGGCAACCAAGTAGTCTTCCATCGAGTATTCTAGGCTCACATTAGTGGGAACACCTCGGCGCACATGAGAATTAACCACCGCTCTAGAGCTCACGGGTTTAGCTTCTGGAAAATGGTCTACGCAAAATAAAAGTACATCAGTCAATAGTAAGAAAGAGAAATAGATAACTCGGCCACGGTCAGAGGCTTACGATGAATATAGCTCACCATTCTCTGAAGATCTTGAGCCCAATCACCCTTGGTTTTATCAAAGCGAGTGATCTCCTCGCTCATCGCCCGTGTCTTGAGTTTGACAGCCTCGAGGAGTTCTTTATTTTTCTGCAATTGCAGAGCTAGCCGATTCTTCTCCTCGGAGAACTCCTGGTCAACTTTCTCTAACTCAGACTTCTGAGAGAGCTTGAGGGACTCCACCTCGGTACGCAAGTGAATTATCTCGTCATCTTTATCTTTCAGCTGCGCCGAATGAGTAGCAGCTTGTTCTAAAAAATGCAGCATCATATCAGGCATGGGTATGCATTCTTGATGTGACGCTGCAAAAGTTTGTAACTCGGCTATACCAAAGCCAAAAGGGTTAAAAGAAACCCGGTATAAGTTTCGAATGGAAATCTGTAAAGAAAAAGGATAACTAACCTTCCAGGGCCTTGACTTTCTTCTCAAGACGGATATTAAGATTGTTGATATTACCTATTGACCAGCAAAATGAGCTAACACCTCACATCCAAAACAATAAGAACTTTAGGGACAATGCAAAGGTTTGTTAACTTACCAGCTTTCTTCACCACGGGAATGACTTTCTCATACTTGTCTTGCAATTTTTTATGTGTGAAAAGCAGCCTTTGGAATTCGGCGGTCCGCCGGTCATGCGCAACCTAAGCAACAAAATAAATAGCAATAAGATATTCGAAGCTAAGACAGATCCGAATCAAGCAAAGCTTAACTCGGATCTAGGTGGCTGGATATTTGAAGCTAAGACATATCCGAATTAAGTAAAGCATAACTCAGATCTATGTGGCTGGATATTCGAAGCTAAGACAGATCCGAAGCAAGCAAAGCTTAACTCAGATCTAAGTGGCTGGATAGATAAGACAGATCCGAATTAAGCAAAGCTTAACTCGGATCTAGGTGGCTGGATATTCGAAGCTAAGACAGATCCGAATCAAGAAAAGCTTAACTCGGATCTAGGTGGCTGGATATTCAAAGCTAAGACATATCCGAATCAAGCAAAGCTTAACTCAGATCTAGGTGGCTGGATATTCGAAGCTAGGACAAATCCGAATTAAGTAAAGCATAACTCAGATTTAGGTGGTTGGGTACTCGAAGCTAAGACAGATCCGAATCAAGCAAAGCTTAACTCGGACCTAGGTGGCTGGATATTCGAACACTAAGACAAAACTGAACCAGGCAAGGCCTAATAAAACTTCCAAACGAATAACAAATTATTCGGTTGCAAGCTTCGGGGACTAGAGTATATATAATATCATTCGAATGACTAATCAAACGTCAATAAAAACAGTTACCTCATTCATCTTATCGCTATCAAGAACAATCTTGGCAGCCAGATGTAAGCGATTGCTGATGTCGGAGAGTTGAAATGGCTGACTGCTTGGATTGCCCTCGAGCTGATCAGCAGCGTTCCAATTGTTGGCATACTCAACCAACGAGTCGAGGTTGTTCCCACTCTTAGTACGAGTCAGGACTTTACCTCGGACGTGTTGTGTAGCCACCGCCGCCGCGGGACTCTTGTGAAGAGCGAGCTGGGTATCAGCGGCCGGGGTAACAATAGTCTTAGCAGAAGAAACCCTCTTGCGCAGCGCATTAGCAATTGTAGGCTGAGAAGAGCTGGCAAGCCCTTTCTGAGAGGAGGGAGGTTTGGTGACGACGACCTTTCTTGCCTTAGAGGAGGCGTCGGCAGGAGACGTTACCTCGGCACTTGGAGTGGCATCTTTGGGGGCCGGAGGGATTACGGTTTCTGAGGGCGCCGAGATAGTGGTATCCTCGGCTGGAGTCGGAGTGGCAGTAAAGACTGTGGGGGTCGAAGGAATCTTGGGGGAAACTTTGGGATTCACGGAGGAGGCAGCAGGCTCAGTAGAAATATTTACTGGCCGAGTTGTGTCGGTGTCAACAGGAGAGACCTCAGGCGCATCCTGGCGAGATGACATCTGATTCGGAGCAGGAGGAGAATCTGCGCGAGCAGGACTAGGAACCCTTGTATCTTCAGGAGGCGGAGGAGAAGGCGGCCGAGTCGTATGACTCGTCATGCTAGGACCACTGGGCTTAACAGAGATAGGAGCTCTGCAAAAGCACAAAGAGTAAGGTCAGAAGACAAAAAGAGAGAAACAAGAAATACAAATGAAAAGTAACTCACCCAGTAACCTCGGGCATAGTTTTACGCTTCGGAGGGTGCTGGGATGACTTCTTCGTTCGTTTCTTGGGAGCGGCTTCCGAGGCGGTACGCTTCCTCGAGGTAACAGGAGGTCGGGAGGCGAGAGGCTCGGCGTTGTGAACCTGACCGGCCTGATTAGCTGAGAAAGTAGAGGCTGGAAATGCATAAGAAATTGGCATTGCGGCAACTACCTCAAGAACTTGGACCTCGTCCGAATCACCTTCCTCCTCGTGGGCCGGGGTCTTGCCACAGGCACGAGCCGGAGCAAGGTCCGACTTGGGAACGAACTCCTCCGAGTCAGGCTCCCCGCTATCCGGGTGTTCCGATCTGAGGTCCACGAGAGGGACAAAACCTCGGCATCCTCGATCTTCTGCTCCTCAAACCTCTGCAGGAAAAGAGACAGAGAAATTAGCAAGAGAAATCACAGACGCGATTAAAAAGCAAAACACAACTGCGTGAGCCTACCTCAGGAGGAGGATGCTCGCGGGTGAACGGCTTCAGTCCCCAGGTCCAATCCTCCGGCATCTCCGTCTTAAAGATAGATCGGACACGCTTGAAAATAAGATAGTTATCGAGCTCAACCGTTGAGACTCGATTGGGATCAAGGGGTACGCTCATATAGCAGAGCTTATGCGTGCGTTGCTGAAAAGGGCAGATCCGGCTGCTGACGAAGGTAGTCATCAGATCCTCGCACGTAACCCGGCGCGGATCAGCTCCTTCAGCCGAATATCGAAGGCCTCGGCCAGGGCATGGCTCTTCCTGGGATTATAAGTCCAGTTCTTCTTGGAAGGGGGGGCGATGGAGAAGGTAGGGAGCCGAATCTTGTCTTCCTTCTCGGAGTTCTTGACATAGAAAAACGATCTATGCCATTTCTTGCATGACTCGAGACCAGCGACGCGAGGAAACTCGGATTTCCTCCGAGGTGTGATGGACGCGGCTCCACATTGGGTAAGCAGTTTCTCGGAAGGTTGAAGAGATTTATCTGGAACGGCATTGGATCTAATCTGGAAGAACTTGGACCATACATGCACAGACGTCCAGAGGCCGAAGTATCCTTCCGAGGCTGAGATAAAAGCGGACAGAGAAGCAATGGCGTTAGCCGGAAGATGATGCGGCTGCAGGCCGAAGTAATCTAGGAATTCCCTAGCAAAATCGCTAAGAGGAAGACCAAACCCGCGAGCGAAATGAGACATAAAGACGATGTACTCGCCCTCTTTTAGAACGGGAGAAGATTTGCTGCCGGGTAAGCGACAAGCTACCTCGGCAGGAATCTGGCGGGTTTTGATCAGCCACTCGATCTCTCGGCGGGTGACGGTGGAACCTTGCCAGGAGCCCCGCTCCGGACCAGACGCTGCATCGTCATCCTCGATGAGCGCACCACTAACGGAGCTTGACATAAGGTCGCCGGAGGAGTCTACTGAGGAGGAACTAGCGGCGGAGCAAAGCCTAGAACTGCAAGGCCCCGTCGTGGTTCTAGACGAAAAGGGCGGCGGAGCAGGGAAGGAACCGCCGCGAGAAATCTAGAGAGCGGCACACGCGTCTAGAGGGAAATCTAGGCAATAAGACCAGAAGAACTCACCGGCGACGGCGCCGGAGCAAGCGCACGGGGACGAGATCGACGGAGCAGAGGAATTGGGGCCTCACCGTCGAGGATTCCGACGAGCGCACGACCGTGGGAGCACAAACAGGAGCAAGGGAGAAAGGAGGAAGAAGGGCAATAGGGAGCGGAGGAGGAAAGTAAACCCTCTAGCCCCTTGCCCCCCTTTATAACCGCGAGGGTTTGGCGCGGTAGTGGGATCGTGGGTGCGGGCACCAACCGTGTAGATCGTGTGTGAGGCGTAATCTCTCGAGGATGAGTGGAGCCGCACCAACGACCACACGACGCAGAAGACGATCGGAGCCCCTGACAGAAACGGTGCGCGAGGCGTTGCAGCGCCGACGCGACAGGCGCAGTAATCACGGTAGCCTGTTAGTGGGCACTGTAGAGGAACAAAAAACTAGAGAAACAATGATGAGTGTTACACGTAGGATGAGGCGTACGCAAGAAGACACACGGATACCTCGGACGGTGGAAAAGTAACTCGGAAACAAGGATGCACGAGTATAGGGAAACTGATATGGATCGGCTGAGGTTATAGGCAGGACCATACCAGCTTCGGGGACTAATGTTGGGGAGGTGACCCCGGATAGGGTCAGGACGGGGAAAGACAAAAGGAAGTTCCCCGTCCAAATTCCGAGTTACTGTCTAAATCGGCCGAATCCTGTAAGGGTCGGCCGAGGTAAGCAAGAGCAGGACACTTATAAGAAGATCAACACGTTACACGGCCGACGTACTGTTTAAGTCGGCCGGGTCAGCCCGAATAATCTGAATGCAGGTGAAGGCCAAGCCGAGTTAAGCGAGGCAGGGCCGAATGACATGAAGCTTGCAGGAGAAGGAAGTGCCTATAGTTAAACCCTAGTCACAAGCTAGGAAGAATCTGGATAGAGCCAAACACAAAGGACAAGGTGCAGAGCGGCAGAAGGGCAGAAGGAGGTCATGGAGGTGACAGTCCTGGAGCCCGAGGCGTGCAGGTGGGGTTCTCTGAAACCTTGCCGTCATTAGAAGGGCGACACGGAAAGGAGGCCGCCGAGTTACTATATTGGGACAAGCATATTCTTCGAATATGCTTGCCATGTCAGCCCTAGAGGAGCCAAGACGCCCCTTTATAAGGAGAGGCTTGGACTCTGAGAAAGAGATAGGCTCATTTGGTACCGTTAGGCTGGTAAAAGTTCATCTTCTCCTCTTGTAAACAGTTGAGCATCTCAGCGATCTTTTTATTTTCTTTTTGCATAGGTTTTTATTGAGGATTATTCACAGATTGCTCATTATGGTAATGCTACAAGTTTCCACCATGATTAGGCATGGCTTAGGCTAGCGGCCCAGACGTTTCTCTAACACAAAATACATAACTCCATGGACTTACAAGCTCCCTTTTTATTTCACACCGGCGACATCCATAGACAAAAGAGCATGATATCAACTATATACAGAGTATAAGTGCAATATTGAAAACGTTCCCCATGACAACATGGTTCTGCTAATTCCGATGTATAAGTGCAAGCATATACAACATAGATGACACAATGGTTCAAGTTTATTAGGGAAAGAAAAATAAAGTGTGTCATCAAGTTTGTGAGAGCTTTAATCACTAAGTTTTTACATAACAAAAAGACTTTTTAATTAGAAGATAGATAAAAACAAGAATATACTTGGAATGGTGTAACACACCATGCATAGGAATTTATAGTAGACACTTTAGAATAACTTGGTTTCTTGGGAGTTGGAAGCATGAGTAGAGCTTACTCATACAAGTGGAGGCTAACAAAAGACTGGGAGCGACCAACTAAGAGAGAAATAATGGCCATAATCATGCAGAGCGACAAAATATTACTAATCAAAGCATAAAGTGGTACAAGTAGTCAATGACTAAATGATCATAGAGGCAATGGTGACTTGTTCATAGTCATAACATGGTGTGAGCATGTGCCAAGTCAACCCAAACAAAGCATCAAAGGAGAATACCATAATACTATGCTTTTGTATGCTAAAACAACGCATGATTCCTTCAAAGAACACTAAGCAATCCCAATTGTTTGGAACAAGTCGTGCTACAGTAATAATCACTAAGCATAAGGTCAAAACAACATCTAGATTCCCAATTAATTACAAAGCTCATGATCACAATATGATCACGCATAGAGAGAGAGAGAGATGAACACATAGCTACCGGTAGAGCCCTTAGCCTCGAGAAAGAACTACTCCCTCCTCAGCATGGGAATCAGCAACGGCGATGGAGATGGCGGTGGAGATCGATGGAGATGGCTCCCGGGACACTTTCATGTCCCGACAGGGTGCCGGAACAGAGACTTTTTGTCCCCCGAATCTCCCCTTCGGCCGCGACGGCGTTGTGGAGGTTTTCGTGGATTTCTGCTCGATGATTTAGGGTTTTTGGGTCGAAGGCTTCTTATAGGCGAAGGAGGCAAGGTCGATGGAGGGGCCCCTGTAGGTGCCACCAGGGCTGGCCCGCGCCTAGGGGGTGCGGCCACCCTGGTGTCCTCCTCCACCTCTGCTTCGTGGTTCCATGTTTGCTCCGGGAAAAATAGGAAGATTGGCTTTTGTCCCGTCCAATTCCGAGAATATTGATTTTCTGCCTTTTCTGGAACCAAAAACAGAAGAAAACATGCAACTCGCACTGTGGCATCTTGTTAATAGGTTAGTACCATAAAAAATATAAAAATATCTCAATATGAAGACAAAGCAAAGTAAAGTTGATACTAAACAAACATGGAACATCAAAAATTATAGATACGTTTTCGACGTATCAAGCAAAAGACCTGGTTGCTTTTCCTTGGATTTTTAGGGTCCTCCTTGCGTATTTGTAGGTCTTTTTTACATTTCTTGTTGTGTAAAGGGCATGCTTGTAACTTGTACCCACCGCGTTGAATTTATGGCAGCATCGGGGTCCTTACAGACCCCTTTCTTATTAAAAAAACTAGACACCTTTTGCACCACTCACGACATATTATTTCGTTTTTCATGTCCCTACACATCTCAACGAACGGAAAAGCATGTCATTCGCACCACCAATGAGGTTGCCCATACCCTTCTCTTTCAAGCCATGCATCCCTCTCTTTGGGCCGAAGCTCTCCACACCGCCACATATATCTAATAAACATCCACCCTACTACCACCCTTGACAACCTCGCACCATATTTCTATTTTCTTCTACTTGTGCCCTCACTCCATCCATTTATATAATCATGTTGATCAAATATAACAAGAAACAAAATACCGGTCAACAAAATTTTGTGCAAATTTGATAAATTTTGGTTGACTTTTGAAAGATTATACGTAATATCGTTTGAATGTATAAACATTTCCGCTCAATATTTTCTGGTTATCAATGGTTACTGCTGGTCTTACCATTTCCTTGCGGTAAAATTTACATATCATTAGCCAAATCTTTCTGCGTGTTCGGGTGAATGTGGATATTTCTGAACCTCTTATGAGGTGGGTGGCAGTGGAGTCCATCACACTGAATAAGACAATTTATTACGAGGTTAAATATGAGAAGATGCCAATGTATTGCTTTTCGTGTGGCTTATTTGGGCACTCTTCCCTGGTGTGTCCGACACCCGCTGTTAGGGATGAGGAAGGCAAACTGCCATGGAATAGTGAGCGGGTGTGTGTTCCGGAGCTGAGGAAGAATGAGACGAGAGTCCCTCCTGGTCAAGCTTCTCAGTCGGGTCAGGGATCGAGCGCTCAACCCATGATGGAGAAGAAGACTCCGGAGGTCACATCTCCGGTCAAAGCCCGCAAACCGCGTGTTCGTAAGGATCATGTGGCAGCAAAGGTACAAAACCAGGGTGGGAATTCTAGTACAGCTTCGGGTCAGAAAAGAAAGCAGATGTATGTGGCTAAAAATCAGAAGGTTTTGGCCATTACAAATGGTCAGAATAATGCTGATGAGATTCCTCATGATGGAGGCGGGGGTTCGAGCGAGTTGGCGAAGGAGGCTGTAGGTGAGGCTCACAGTGATGACTCAAACAAGAAACAAAAGAACAATGAGTCCGGGGCGACTAATTCTCGATCGGCGGATCTGGCGGCGGCTGTGGATCAGCCCCGCCGAACGCAATGAGTATTATTGGTTGGAACTGTCGAGGCCTCGGGTCGGACTCGACAGTGGGGGAGCTCCGGTGGCTCGTTAAAAATTTCCGGCCCGATGTCCTTTTTCTGTCGGAAACGAAGATGAAGGACAAGAAAGCCCAGAATTTCATGTGGACCTTGGGGTTCACAAACAGCCTGGGTGTCAGCAGTGAAGGTCAGAGCGGTGGCCTTGTACTGTTCTGGAAGCAGCCATATACTGTTATTCTTCAAGGCTGCAACTCTAGTTGCATTGATGTGTTGATCTCTGAAGAGACAAGGGATCAATGGCGTGCGACTTTCGTTTATGGAGAGCCTCGGCGTGAGAGAATACATGAGTTTTGGTCGTTGTTGCGTAACTTGAGGACGCAGTGGTCTGGCTCGTGGATCTGTTGCGGTGATTTCAATGAAGCTCTCTATCAACATGAGCATTTTGGCTCTAGTACTCGGTCTGATTCACAGATGCTTTTATTTAAGGAATGCCTTGATGATTGTGGACTATCAGATGTGGGTGCCTCTGGTCCCAAATTTACATGGACCAACAAACAAGAAAATGACTCTAACGTCCGTGTGAGATTGGATAGGGCGGTGACAAATGACCTCTTCTCTCAAAAGTTTCCTGCTCTGCAGGTAGAAAATGTCATCACCACAACATCTGATCACTTTGCGATTGTGATTAGCTTGGGAACCTCTGAACGTGCCAATTTTCAAAGACAGGTCCAAGCGGGATTTAAATTTGAGGCAGCATGGCTGCGCTCACCTGACTACAAGGAGACGCTGGAAAGGGCATGGGCTGAATGCTCGGAGGGTCCTGCTTCTTTGCGAACGACCTGGGACACCCTCCATGGTGTGGCATCCTCGCTGGGACAGTGGAGTAAAGATACCTTTGGTTCGGTCCAGAGGAAAATCCGGAAGCTAGAACGACACCTGAAATACCTCCGGTTGGAACCATGGAGTACTACGGAGTCTGAAGCAACTGCTATTGAACGTGAGTTGTGTGAACTGTTTGAGAGAGAAGAGATTATGGCGCGCCAACGCTCTCGTGTTGAATGGCTTAGGGAGGGAGATCGTAATACATCCTTCTTCCATGCACGTGCCTCTGCCCGAAGATGGACGAATACAGTGAAATACTTAGCAAGGGAGGATGGTTCTCGGTGTACTGATATGGCTGAGATAAAAAACAGAGTGAGTACTTTCTACACTTCTCTATTCAGCTCAGAGCCATGTGATCGTATGGATGAAGTCATTGCGGCTATCCCTGGTAAAGTAACCGAGGAGATGAATGAGGATTTATGCAAGCCATATACCAATGATGAGATCAAATCAGCTCTGTTCCAAATGGGTCCTACTAAAGCACCGGGACCAGATGGTTATCCGGCCTTATTTTATCAGACTCATTGGGATTTCTTCAAGGAAGAGATTTGTACAGCAGTGCGAGGCGTTCTGATGGGGGAGGCGATTCCTGAGGGACTCTGTGACTCGGTTATTGTCATGATCCCCAAGGTAACAAGCCCTGACAACCTTAAGAATTTTCGTCCCATTAGCCTCTGCAATGTCCTGTACAAGATTGCATCTAAAGTTATTGCTAACCGGCTAAAAATTATCTTACCAACGATAATCTCTGAACAGCAGAGTGCATTTGTGCCCGGCAGGCTTATCACGGACAATGCCTTAGTTGCCTATGAGTGCCTCCATTCTATCAAGAGACAACGGGTTAAGAAACCTTACTTTGCCCTGAAAATAGATATGATGAAGGCTTATGACAGGGTCGAATGGAGTTATCTGCATGGATGCCTAGTGAAATTGGGCTTCGATCAGAGGTGGATCGATTCAGTGATGAGGTGTGTCACCACGGTCAGGTATGCAGTTAAGATAAATGGTGATTATACTGACCCCGTGATTCCTACTCGTGGGATTAGGCAAGGGGATCCTCTAAGCCCCTATCTGTTTTTGTTGTGCACAGAGGGACTCTCTTGCCTTCTTCATACCAAAGAGATTTCTGGGGAGCTGAAAGGGATTCGGAATGGCAGGAATGGGCCATCGGTCTCCCATCTGCTCTTTGCAGATGATAGTATATTTTTTGCTAAAAGTGATCATGGCAGTGTGTCAGCACTCAACTCGGTTCTGCAGCTGTACTGTCAAGGATCGGGACAGAAAATTAATCATGATAAGTCTACCATTTTCTTCGGGAATCATTGTGATCAAGCAATTAAAGATACAGTGAAAAATCATTTTGGCGTGGCAAGTGAGGCCCTCCAAGAAACCTATCTAGGAATGCCTTCAGACGTTGGGAACTCACCAACTGGCACGTTTCGGTTCCTCTTTGATCGGATGTGGCAGAGGATGAATATTACTTCTGGGAGACCTCTTTCTCGCAAGGGCAAGGAAATTTTTCTGAAGTCTGTCATACAATCGATACCCACATACATCATGAGCTGCTTTCAACTCCCAATTGCGACCTGCACTGATATGCGGAAAGCGATCGCTAATTTCTGGTGGGGTGTCGATGAGGGGAAGAAGAAAATGCATTGGAAAGCGTGGGATAGTCTGGCTACCCCAAAATCCTTAGGGGGAATGGGTTTTCGGGACCTAATGCTTTTCAATCAGGCTATGTTGGGCCGTCAGGCTTGGAAGTTGCTGACGGATCCGAGCTCTTTTTGCGCCCGTGTCCTGAAAGGGAGATACTTCCCGGATGGTGATTTTTGGACCGCGCCCAGGCCGCGCTCGTCCTCGTTCACCTGGCGCAGTATCCTAGCCGGCAGGGATATTCTTCGGCTAGGCGTGAGATGGGGCATTGGAGATGGCTGTAACACCAATATACTGACAGATAACTGGATTCCTGGGGTGCCACCGGATCGTATCTCGACTCTGGCACCACTTCCACCAAACGCTAAGGTGGATTTTTTGCTGAACAGTGAGACTGGGAGCTGGGATGAGGATCTGGTTCGTCATTTCTTTGCGGAAAGGATCGTTTCTCAAATTCTGCAGGTTCCCTTGAGCAGGTTTGGGGGCGATGATTTTGCTTCCTGGCCCATGCACGCTTTGGTACTTATACTGTGCGCTCAGCGTACAACATGGCAAGGGAGAAGCAGCTCATCTGCCGGCAGAGTGCTTCTGGTCGAGGTCATCAGGCAAACCCGGCGGATGAATCGGAAAGCTGGAAAAACCTCTGGAAAATCAAAGCACCGGGGAAAATGCTAATCACGCTTTGGCGTGTGGCTCATGATTGTCTCCCAACTGGTTTCCAGCTCTGCCGTCGACATATACCTGCCTCAGACGCTTGTGTTTTCTGCTTGTGTTTTCTGTTACAGGGAGGAGAGGGCGGAACATACAGTGCTGTTTTGGCCATACGCATATCACGTGTGGAAAGGAGTCAAATCAGCTTACCCGGTCCACCTGCGCCGCAAGGAGTTCACCCATATCAAGGTTTGGCTGTTCGACTTCTTGGCAAGGGCGGATGATCGCGAGGCGGTCACTTTGGCTGTGACGGTGTGGCATATTTGGAACTCACAAAACGAGGTTCGCAATGGGGAGCCTCTAAAACAACCGCACAGTTTGGTTATACAGATTAATTCGTATATTGCGATGATCTTGCAACATCTCTTCTTACCTCCAACTATCCGTCAGCATGACTCTTCTTCTCCCCAACAATGGAGTCCGCAACAGGATGGTGTGGCCGTTATCAATGTAGATGCTGCATTGTTCTCTTCTACAAGTCGAATGGGGGTCGGCGTCGTAATCAGGGACCACAACGGAGTTTTCCTGGCTGCTTACACGCGATGAGGTTACCTCGCCAGAAATCGCAGAAGCACTAGCCATCAGGAGTGCAGTCACCCTTGCTCGAGATGAAGGACGGGACAAGATCATTGTACTGTCGGATTGTCTTTCTGTTATCCAGCGGATCATCTCTCCTGCTCGAGATCGCTCTCTGGTAGGTGTGATTGTGGAGGATATCAAGAACCTGGTCCGTCCTCTGTTGTCGGCTTCGTTTTGACATGTTAATCGTCTGTGTAATAATTCAGCTCATATCTTGGCTCGTAGAGCGGAACATTCGGGTAGCTTTTCTTTTTTCACAACTTGCCCGGAGTTTATCCGGGAGAAACTTTGTATTGATGTTTTTTGATCAATAAAGAGCTGAATTTTCCTCAAAAAAAAAACATTGGGAAGTCTTGCAGAGACAAGAGATATTCCTATTTCGAAGAAAAATATGCCCTCATGTTGTAACTTTTCAGCTAAGCATATGGCGTTATAACGTAGACCCAGTAAAACCACGTACGTATTGAACGTGTATCGGGGCTTTACAATCTTTTGAACGTGCGACGGGTTTGGGCGTGTTAAGTGTTCCCCTGGAGCTTTTTTGTACGTCGCTGACTAACTGCGCCGCAGGCCCTTTCACAAAAAAAAAACTGAGTTGCAGGCCCCAAAACCGGTGCATGATTGCATGGCCCACTGAACAGTGACATATTTCGGCTGTGTACACCGCATGTACCAGCGGGTGAGCTTGGAATAAACGTGGCACCATGTGCTTCAGTCTCGAGTCCACGCCCCTTTCCTTTTTTTTCACGTGCTAATCAAACGGGCATAATTTATACGACACCAATATTGATAGAGAAGTTAAAAGTATTTTTCTATAGATTTTAAAGCGTTATTTTTTGCAGTTGAAGATTTGCCTTAGAGGATTTGATTGTCACGGTTTACCCGAAAGATTTGCTCGTTGTTGATGTGTCGCTGAACGCAAACCCGAGCCAACCATTTGGTATATATATAGGTGGCCAACGAGGTGAATACACACACCCCTAGTTACAAGTTAAAGTTGTTTGAAACTTTGAACAGTCAAAAGAAAAAGAAAGACGGGCGGTTCTATTTTGGGTGTCTAAATATTATTTTGCTTGTTTTGTGGGAGCGAATAATTTTTTACAGCTGTAAAATTTTCCAAACCTTCGCTCGAAAATAGGAATGATAAAAGGTAAGTCCCACCCTATGATCTTCATAGAACAGCGGTGTGGTATCCCCAAAGTAAAGTTAAAGGATTCGACAATGCAGGGCAGTGGTAGCAAATTTCTACTCATCGAATATGAACGGAAGGACCATATAACACGAGAATGGGGTCCTTGCTTAGAGAAACAGTAGAATGCAATGATACGGAGGTCCCATTTTCATTTGTTTCGGGCTGTTCCTTGGGAGGTGTGGCTTCGAAGAAAAGGGTTCTGACGACGGAAACGGTCGGTCGTAACTAGTGTAGTAGATGTATGGTCAGAGATCGTGGTCTTTCGAGCTTCAAGTACTGCACACGTGGAGTATATACTACCTGAAAAATCATCTTCGGTTCGACGTGAACAAGGCCAGCAGTCCCGGCCTGGCACAGCCCGCGACTAGTGAGAGCACTAGTTTCAGGCCGTGAGGCCTCTAACGGCTAGAAACGGCCGTAGTCACTAGTCCCGGGCCGGACCAGGTCATTAGTGCCGGTCTGTAATTCGGTTTGGGACTAATAACCTAAAGCAGGCTAACTGGTCCTTTCGTGGACTATTAGTTCCGGGTGGTATCACGCTCGGGACTAGTTGTCCACCACTATATATTCTGCTTCCTGTCCTGCTGCCCTAAAGCATATGGTGGCTATTTTTCTCAAAGAAGCAAGAGAGTTCATGTCATTTTTTTCTCAAGATTTGTCAAGATTTAGTTTGCAACACCTAAATCCAAAGCTTTAAAAAGTTAGAACTTCATTCTTTCATCTCTTATTGCTACTTTAGCTCTATAATGCTCTAGAAGTATAGAGATATGGATCAATGCATGCATGCTCTAGAAGTAGCTAGAAGGATTTTGATATATATGTGTAACAAATTTTGATTAGGCACATAGTTACTAAAAATTAAAATGTGTATTTTTAGAGTTTCAGAGCTTAGAATGGAATGAGGTTTTCACTCATAGAACAATAATAAAAAACTCCACATTTATCATGTTGGTTATTTTCTCCAATTCACAAATTGGTGCATGTAAATTTTTCAAAATTCAAAATTAATGTTCTAGAAGCTCTCAATATAACTTGTAATAATTTTATCATGTTGTGTAATGGTTTTTGATATACTTTTACTATAATGCAGATGGTTCGGAAATGGATGTACGGTACTGACCGACGCTCTGGCGAGTTCATTAATGGCGTGCATGAATTCATCCGTGTTGCTGATGCAAACAAGCGCAATGGTTTTGTATTCTGTCCATGTAATATGGTTTTGTATTCTGTCCATGTAATGGATGTAGGAATCAGAAGGATTACTCTGACTCAAAAACCCTTCACAGCCACCTGTTGAAGTCCGACTTCATGCCCAGTTATAATTGTTGGACCAAGCACGGAGAGAGAGAGGGGTTATAATGGAAGACAATGAAGAAGAGGAGGAGGATGACAACTATCATGGTTTTCCTGAGTATGGAGATACTTCCATGGGGGATGCTGAAGGGGAGGATGAAGAAGAGGCACATGATGAACCCGCTGATGATCTTGGTCGGACCATTGCCGATGCACGAAGAGATTGTGAAACTGAAAAGGATAGGGAGAAGTTCAATCACATGTTAGAGGATCACAAAAAGTTGTTGTACCTAAATTGCGAAAATGGTCTGAAAAAGCTAGGCAGCACACTGGAATTGCTGCGATGGAAGGCTGAGTGTGCTATACCTGACTCCTCATTTGAAAAGTTGCTGAAAATGATGAAGAATATGCTTCCAAAAGAAAACGTATTGTCCGCCAGTACGTACGAAGCAAAGAAGGTTGTCTGCCCTCTAGGTTTAGAGGTTCAGAAGATACATGCATGCCCTAATGACTGCATCCTCTACCGCGGTGAGGAGTATGAGAATTTGGATGCATGCCCGGTATGCACTTCACTTAGGTATAAGATTAGACGAGATGACCCTGGTGACGTTGAGGGCGACCCCCCCGGAAGAGGGTTCCTGCCAAGGTGATGTGGTATGCTCCTATAATACCACGGTGGAAACGCTTATTCAGAAACAAAGAGCACGCCAAGTTGTTGCGATGGCATAAAGAGGAACGTAAGTCAGACGGGATGTTGAGACACCCCGCTAATGGGTCGCAATGGAGAAAAATCGATAGAAAGTACCCGGACTTTGCAGATGACGCAAGGAGTTTAAGGTTTGGTCTAAGTACAGATGGCATGAATCCCTTTGGGGAGCAGAGCTCCAGTCACAGCACCTGGCCCGTGACTCTATGCATCTATAACCTTCCTCCTTGGTTGTGCATGAAGCGGAAGTTCATTATGATGCCAGTATTGATCCAAGGTATGAAGCAACCCGGCAACGACATTGATGTGTACCTAAGGCCGTTAGTGAAAGAACTTTTACAGTTGTGGTACGAACCCGGGATACGCGTGTGGGATGAGCACAAGCAGGAAGAATTTAACCTCCGAGCATCGCTTTTCGTAACAATCAATGATTGGCCTGCTCTTAATAACCTTTCAGGACAGTCAAACAAGGGATACACTGCATGCACACACTGTTTAGATGAGACTGAAAGTATATATTTGGAACATTGTAAGAAGAATGTATACAATGAGCATCGTCAATTTCTTTTGGACAAGCATCCCTTAAGAAAGAAAGGCAAGCATTTCTAAGGTCTGGCATGTCACCAGATGAAGCCTAAGGAGCGTACTGGTGCTGATATATTTGATATGGTCAAATATTTGGATCAAATGGTAACCTTTGGAAAGGGTCCTGGAGGAAAATCTGTTCCGAAGGACGCTGAAGGACACACACCCATGTGGAAGAAGAAATCTATATTTTGGGAGCTACCATATTGGAAATTCTTAGAGGTCCGCTCTGCAATCGATGTGATGGATGTGACGAAGAATCTTTGCGTGACCCTGCTAGGCTTCTTGGGCATGTATGGGAAGACAAAAGATACACCGGAAGCACGAAAGGACCATCAACGTATGAAAGACCCAGATGGCCTGCATCCAGAATGGTTTCAAGGTCATGCCAGCTATGCTCTTACCAAACAAGAGAAGGAAATATTTTTTGAATGCCTAAGCAGTATTAAGGTCCCGTCTGGCTTCTCGTCGAATATAAAGGGAATAATAAATATGGCAGAAAAAAGTTCCAAAACCTAAAGTCTCATGACTACCACGTGATTATGACACAAATACTTCCGATTGCATTGAGGGGGCTTCTACCAGATAATGTTCGAGTACCCATTGTGAAGCTATGTGCATTTCTCAATGCAATCTCTCAGAAGATAATCAATCCTGAAGATCTACCACGGTTACAGAATGATGTGGTCCAATGTCTTGTCAGTTTTGAGTTGGTGTTCCCACCATCCTTCTTCAATATTATGACGCACCTGCTGGTTCACCTAGTCGAAGAGATTTCCATTCTCGGTCCTGTATTTCTACACAATATGTTTCCCTTTGAGAGGTTCATGGGAATCTTAAAGAAATATGTTCGTAACCGTGCTAGGCCAGAAGGAAGCATCTCCAAGGGCTATGGAACAGAGGAGGTCATTGAATTTTGTGTTGACTTTGTTCCTAACCTTAGGCCGATTGGTCTTCCTCAATCGCGGTATGAGGGGAGACTGAGTGGAAAGGGTACTCTAGGAAGGAAATCAATATTATGTAGGGACGGACATTCTTACACCGAAGCACATTACACCGTTCTACAGAATTCTATCTTGGAAGCCCCATATATCGAGGAACACAAGAAAATCTTACGCTCCAACAACCCTGGAAAGCATGACTCTTGGATTAGAGATGAACACATGAAGAGTTTTAGCGGTTGGTTGCAACATCTCATAAAAAACAACACTCTTGGAGATCAGCTATACTTGTTGTCTAGGTCACCATCTTCGACTCTATCGACTTTCCAAGGATACGAGATAAATGGGTATACATTTTACACGATAGCCCAAGATAAAAAGAGCACCAACCAAAACAATGGTGTCCGCTTTGATGAAACAGACAACAATGGGTCAAAGACCACATATTATGGTTATATAGAGGAGATATGGGAACTTGACTATGGACCTACTTTTAAGGTCCCCTTGTTTCGGTGCAAATGGGTCAAGCTGACAGGAGGAGGGGTTGAGATAGACAAGAAATACGGAATGACATCGTTGGATCTCAACAATCTTGGTTAGGGTTATTTTTTTTGTTTTATTAGGGTTATTTTTTTGATTTAGTTATTATGGTTATTGTTTTAGCACAAATAATATTAGGATTATATTTTTTTAGTTATTAGGATTATTATTTTTTCTAACCTGTTTAACTCTTTTTTTGTTATAGATAATTAAGTCATAGATCCATCGGAAGATCCTGGTCGCATCGGTGAAGGTTTTCTTCAGGGCATGATAAGAGGTGAAATTACTCTTAATATTACTACCGGTGAAGATATTTTGCTCGAGGAAGAGATATCCTCATATCTGAATCCATCCGGTGATGGACTAGAGGAAAACCTAATGTACCAAGGGGAAGACCAGATGGACGAAGGGCAAACAAATAACAACAATAATGATGGCCCCTCGGCAGGATCCGGCGAGGTACATATATATATATATATAAAGTCTCGTGTTACCTCTATTCATTAACTGATCTAGATATATATTAATCACTCTCTCTTCTTCTTTTAGCCCACCGGATCGAAGCAATCGACAGCTCAAACGAAATGAGGGCCGAACAAAAAGTTGGATGGTAATCAGAGGTTCACCATCGAAGAAATAGATGATGATGGTGAACCGATTGCTCCAGAGAAGCACCGGAGGATGTTTATAAATCAACGTGGGGTGCTTGTTAGGGACAACCTGCCGATCACCATCCAAGAATGGAATCAGTCAAAGAAATCCGGTGAACAATCTAGCTATGTCACCGATGATGCCAAAGATTGATGGGTTTCGCAGCATAGTAAATCAAAATTTTCTACGGATGCGAACGGGAAAGCCAAGATCTAATCTAGGAGATGCAATCAACGAGAGGGATAGATGAGATCTTCATACCCTTGAAGAAATCGCACAGCGGGAATGTTCAATAGAACGTGGGTGATGTAGTCGAACTAGCCTTCTCCTCCTCGCGATCCGATCCGATCCAACGCCGCAAGTGGCGGCGCCTCCGAGATGCACACGTACGGTGCTGCGATGTCTCCTCCTTCCTTGGTCCAGCAAGTGGGGTGGAGAGATAGATTGGATCTGCAGCACGACGGCGTGGTGCTATGGTGGAGAGTTTCTGCGGCAGGGCTTCGCCTACGCGCAGTCGGGAGAGAGAGAGAGAGAGAGAGAGAGAGAGAGAGAGAGAGAGAGAGAGAGAGAGAGAGAGAGAGAGAGAGAGAGAGAGAGAGAGGTGGAGGGCAGCAGGTCGGCGGCTAGGGTTGAAGGAGTAGGGGGGAGGGGTGCGCCCCTACCCACCTTATATAGGGGGCTGGCCGGCCCCCTTGGCCCCTCCTCCAATCCTAGGGCGGCGGCCACAAGGGTTGGAGTGGGGGGGCAAGTTTTCCCCCTCCTTCTAGAAGGTCCCCTAGGGTTTCCCCTAGGGTTTTGGCCGACTGGGCCTATGAGGCCTTGTGCCCCTGGCCCAATGCGGCCAGGGAACTCCCTCATAGGCCCACGCACCCCTCCGACAAGTAGGGCCACGTTGGTCCCACTCCGGAAGTTTCTAGAACCTTCCGGTACAATACCGAACATTTCGAAACAATTCCGAAATCCAAAAACTGCTTTCCTTTATATGAATATTATTCTCCGGACCATTTCGGAACCTCTCGTGATGTCCTGGATCTCATCCGAGACTCCGAACAAAAACTCATAAACCAATTATCCATTCTATCCTAGCGTCGAGGCACGTTAGGTGTGTGACCCTACGGGTTCAAGAATATGCAGACATGATCTTCTATCAATAATCAACAGCGGGATCTGGAAACCCATATTGACTCCCACATATTCATCGATGATCATATCGGATGAACCACGATGCCAGGATTCAATTAATCCCACATTTATATTCCCTTTGTCACACGATATTTTACTTGCTCGAGATTCGATCGTTGGTATCTGCATACCTAGTTAAATCTCGTTCACATCAAGTACTTTACTCGTTCCATAATCCGATATCACTTTGTGATTAACTCCTTAACCACGTGCTTGCAAGCGGTGTTGATATCGATTACCGAGTGGGCCCGAAGTATATCTCTCCGACTCGGGAGGGACAAATCCCATCTCGATACATACAACCCAACAAGTACTTTCCGATCACCTAAGAGACACCTTTATGATCACCCTCTCATAGGATGACGTTTGATGACCTCAAAGCTTTTTTCCGATACCAGGGAGTTGCATTATCTCATGGTCTAAGGAATACAATATTGACATAGAAAAAGCTTCGCAAAGATGAACACGATGACACGATCTAATTGCTCTGCTTGATTTGGGTCTATCCATCATATCATTCTCCCAATGATATGATCTCATTATTAATCGACAACTCATGTCTATGGTTAGGAAACCTTAACCATCATTAATCAATGAGCTAGTCCATAGAGGCGTACTAGGGACACGGTGTTGTTCATAAACCACACAAGTATCAAAGTTTCCGCTTAATACAATTCTAGCATGGAATATAAACTTTATCATGAACAAGAATTATAACAATAACATCTTTATTATTGCCTCTAGGGCATAATTCCAATAGTCTCCCACTTGCACTAGAGTCAATAATCTAGTTTACATCTGGCAACAATCTAACACCCATGGCATTAAGGTGCTGATCATGTTTTGCACATGGAAGAGGTTTAGTCAATGGATCTGCGACACTCAGATCCGTATGTACTTCGCTAATCTTCATATCTCCATCTATTATATAATCTCGAATTATATGAAATCGGCGGTTGATGTGCTTGGCCTTTGGATGATATCTTGGTTCCTTAGCCAATGCTATGGCACCAGTGTTGTCGCACAATATCTCCAGTGGGTCCAAGGCACTTGGAACCACACCAAGCTCAGTGATGAAGTTCCTGATCCAAACTCCTTCACTTGACGCTTCTGCAGCAGCCTTGTATTCCGATTCTACTGTAGATCCCGCGATCACGCTTTGCTTGCAGCTTCTCTAGCTCACAGCTCCTCCATTCAATATATAAACGTATCCTATCTGAGATTTAGAATCATCCAGGTCGGTGTCGAAAGTAGCGTTGATGTAACTTTTTACGACGAGATGCTCATCACCTCCATAGACCAAGAACATTTCTTTAGTCCTATTTAAATACTTTAGGATGTTCTTTACGGCTGTCCAGTGTTCCACTCCTGGATCACTTTGGTATCTGCTCGTAAGAGCATTGGACACATCCGCTCTAGTACACAGCATGGCATACATGATAGAACCTCTGGCCGAGGCATATGGCACTTTGCTCATAGCTTCTCTATCGTTTACCGTAGCTGGACACTGAGCCTTGCTCAATATCTTACCTGACAACATGGGCACTGAACATTTCTTTGACTTATCCATTCTGAACCTTTTCAGAACTTTGTCTAGGTATGTACTTTGGCTTAAAGCTATTAGGCGTCTTTGTCTATCTCTATAGATTTTGGTGCCTAATATATAAGCAGCTTATCCTAGGTCTTTCATTGAAAAACATTAATTCAAATAACTCTTCACTTCGTTAAGCATACCAATGTCATTTCCAATAATCAATATGTCATCCACATATAGTACTAAAAATGTCACTGAGCTCTCACTCACTTTCTTGTAGATACAAGCTTCGTAGCAATTTCGAACAAATCCAAAGCTCTTGATCACTTGATCAAAATGAAGGTTCCAACTCCGAGATGCTTGCTTCAGTCCATAAATGGAACACTGAAGTTTGCACACCTTATTAGCGGCCGTAGGATCGACAAAACCTTCGGGATGCATCATATACAACTCTTCATCAATGTTGCCATTTAGGAACGCAGTCCTGACATCCATCTGCCATATTTCATAATCATGAAATGCAGTAATTGCTAATAAGTCCGAATGGACTTGAACATCGCTATGGGAGAGAAAGTCTCATCGTAGTCAACACCTTGAACTTGTCGAAAACCTTTCGCGACAAGTCGAGCTTTATAGATAGTAACATTACCATCTGCGTCCGTTTTCTTCCTGAAAATTCATTTGCACTCAACGGCCTTTCGTTCGCTAGGAGGGTCCACCAAAGTCCATACTTGGTTTTCGCTCATGGATCCCAATTCGGATTTCATGGCCTCTAGCCATTTCTCAGAGTCTGGGCTCATCATTGCTTCCTCATAGTTCGCAGGTTCACTGTTGTCTACCAACAAGACAGTTAAGACAGGGTTGCCGTACTACTCAGGAGGGGCACGTGACCTTGTCGACCTGCGATGTTCAGCAGTAGCATCGTCCGAAGTTTCATGATCCTCATCATTAGCTTCCTCTCTTGTTGGTGCAGATGGCACTGGAACAATTTCAGGTGTTGCGCCACTCTCCAACTTGAGAGAAGGTTCAATAACCTCGTCTAGCTCTACCTTCCTCCCACTCACTTCTTTCAAGAGAAACTCCTTCTCAAGAAAGGATCTGTTCTTTGCAACAAACACTTTGCCTTCGGATCTGTTGTAGAAGGTATACCCAATCGTTTCCTTAGGGTATCCTATGAAGACGCATTTCTCCGCTTTGGGTTCGAGCTTGTCCGGCATCAACTTCTTGACGTAAGCTTTGCATCCCCAAACTTTAAGAAACGACAACTTAGGTTTAGCACCAAACCATTGTTCATACGGTGTCGTCTCAACAGATTTATATGGTGCCCTATTTAAAGTGAATGCAGCGGTTTCTAATGCATAACCCCAAAATGATAACGAAAAATCTGTAGGAGACATCATTGATCGCACCATATCTAATAGAGTCCGATTCCGGCGTTCAAACACACCATTGCGCTGTGGTGTCCCGGGTGAAGGAAATATGCCCTAGAGGCAATCATAGAGATGATTATATTTCATATGTATCCATGAGCTATTGTAATGTTCCTTGAATATCCATATCAGGCAACTTGTATTGATTGGAAATTATGTGAATTGTTTGTGAAAATCTTTACTTGTATGGTTATTTAAGAGTTGTCCCTAGTCGGAGTTCATGTGAGGACACATGTGAATATTAGACTAGCACATCGATTGGTTGATGACTATGTTTCGCAAGTCATAGACATGGAGATGTCAAACCAATGTTGTGGACACATGTTATGAACATGGGGTTGGACTGACCCAACTTGAGACTGGCAATTAGTTGCAGCTCTCTCTCTACACATCATGTATGTTTTGTCCTTAGACCTGAGATTGTCGCATGTACTTGAGATGTGGATCGACCTACTTTGGGGCTATCAAACGCTGCACCGTAACTGGGTAGTTATAAAGGTAGCTTTCGGGTTTGTCCCGAAGCATGCTGCAAGGCATGGTCAATCAAGATGGGATTTGCCCCTCTCTACTTAAGAGAGATATCTCTGGGCCCCTCGAGTGATCGGATCCAGAAATGCATGGCCGTGCTACATATGGTTAAGAGTTAACCTAGTAAAGGGATTCCGAATCACGGTATCGAGAAAGGGAGGTCAGCTTGGAGCTAGACCAAATATCGTGAGGCAAAGGGAAAGACATGTACTAAACCTTGTGCTGGTTCGTCCGATATGATCTTTGTATGCGTTTAGGAGTTGGCACGTCTTTCTAGAGGCCGCTACCAACTATTGACATAATAAGTGTATTCATGTCATGTCTATACGCATATGAACCTATAGGGTCACACACTTAAGGGGCTGGAAGCCTAACGAGGATTAGATCCGAATTAGACCAGGCTTAGGCTACTGGTGGGCTGCTAATGTAGAAGCCCACTAGGGACGCCTATATAAGAGAGGGTGGGGCGAGCTGACCAGGTTTAGACCTCAGATCATTCCCAGCCGCCACTCCTCACGCCTGTGTTGCACGCGCGGACCTAGCAGTCCGGCGTCTGACGCTTCCATCCTGCACGTGTGGATACCTCGGAGGCGCTGCATTTGTAGCGCTTAGACGAGCCGCGCAAGGGGATCTGCTTGTGGGACGAGGACAAGGAGAAGACGTGGAACGTCTGCATTGCCTCGACGCGCTTCATCAATTCCGCAACTGCGCGTCTAGTGGTAATCCCGTGATCTATGACAACAGTAATCCTGGTATAGGCGGTAGAATTTTTTTTTATTTGCACTAGTGTAGCCTACCCGTATCCCTTCACCGGGTGGCGTGAGTTGCGAAACGATTCTGCTTGCTTTAAGATGCGAGAAAAAATCATAACTCAAATATTCACCTCCACGATCGGATTGTAGAAATTTAATTTTCCTGTTACGATGGTTTTCCACTTCATTCTGAAATTCTTTGAACTTTTCAAACGTTTCAGATATATCTTTCATTAAATAGATATACCCATATCTACTTAAGTCATCAGTAAAAGAGAGAAAATAGCGATATCCACCGCGTATCGAAACACTCATTGGTCCGCACACATCGGTATGTATGATTTCCAACAAGTCCGTTGCTCGCTCCATTATTCCAGAGAACGGGGTTTTGATCATCTTGCCCATGAGGCATGGTTCGCACGTGTCAAATGATTCAAAATCAAGAGACTCCAAAAGTCCATAAGAATGGAGTTTCTTCATGCGTTTTACAACAATATGACCTAGACGGCAGTGCCACAAATAAGTCGTATTATCACTATCTACCTTGCATCTCTTAGCCTCAATGTTATGGATGTGTGTTTCATTGCTTTCAAGATTCAGAAGAAATAAACCATTCATAGTAGGTGCATGACCATAAAAGATGTTATTCATATAAATAGAACAACCATTATTCTCCGATTTAAATGAATAACCGTATTGCAATAAACACGATCCAGATATGATGTTCATGCTCAACGCGGGAACATAATAACATTTACTGAGTTTAAAACTAATCCCAAAGGTAAAAACTAAGGAGAGCGTGCCGACAGCCATCACATCAACTCTTGATCCGTTGCCAACGCGCATCGTCACCTCATCCCTCGCTAGCCGTCGTCTATTCCGTAGCTCCTGTTTTGAGTTACAAATATTAGCAACTGAACCAGTATAAAATACCCAGGCACTACAACGAGGGCTAGTAAGGAAAACATCAATAACATGTATATCAAATATACCTTTGATGGTGCCAGCCTTCTTGTCCGCTAAGTACTTCAGACAGTTGCGCTTCTAGTGACCCTTGTCCTTGCAATAGAAGCACTCATTGTTCGGCTTAGGTCCAGACTTGAGCTTCTTCTCAGCAGGGGCAACGCGCTTGCCGCTGCCCTTCTTGAAGGACTTCTTTGCACCCTTACCTTTCTTAAAGCTGGGGGCTTGTTGACCATCAACACATGATTATCTTTCTTGATGTCCACCTCCGCAGCTTTCAGCTTAGCGAAGAGCTCAGTGATCGTATCAGTGGAACCAATCTGATTATGAGTAACTACAAAACCTTTGTAGCTAGGAGGGAGTGATTGCAGAACTCTGTCAATCTTGAGCTCCTCTGGAATCTTGCAGTCCAGTTGCTCAAGGCGTTGAGTGTAGCCCGACATCTTAATGGCGTGCTCACTAACGGAACTCCCTTCCTCCATCTTGCAGTTAAAGAATTTCTCAGAGATCTCATATCTCTCAGAACGGGCCTGAGTCTGAAACATAATTTTCAGTTCCTCAAGAATCTCAAAGGGCCCGGGAAACTCCTCAAAACGATTTTGAAGGTCCGATTCCATAGCAAACAACATGGTGCTCTTAATCACACCATAATCATCCTTGCGCGACTGATAAACAGCTATCTCATCAGCCGGCGCATCTACAGCAGGGGCGTCACCTAGCGCTTTCTCAAGGACATAGTCCTTTTGTTCGCCAGAGAGAATGATTCTCAGATTGCAGAACCAGTTGGTGAAGTTAGACCCATTGTTCTTAAGCTTTTCTTTCTCAGCAAAAACGTTGAAGTTGAAGTTGGACTTAGCCATTTGATCTACAAAATTTGCAAGTACAATTTAGACTATGTTCATGATAACTAGTTCAACTTAATCAAATTACTAGATGAACTCCCACTAAATTCAACATCCCTCAAGTTGTTTAGTGAACATGATCCAAATTCACCACACCTAATCCGATCTTCATGAGAAGAGATGTGGTTTCAATGGTGGACAACAAAGTGTCGATCATATCATTCATATGACTCATGCTTAACCTTTCGATTCGTGTGTTCCGAGGCCATGTCTGTACATGCTAGGCTTGTCAAGTCAAACCCAAGTATTTCCGCGTGTGCAAAACTGGATTGCACTCGTTGTATGTTAACATAGAGTTTATAGCACCCGATCATCACGTGATGCTTGAACACGACGAACTTTCGCAACGGTGCATACATGGGGAGAACATAGTTTTATCTTGATCTTTAAGTAAGGAATCATCTTATAATGCTACCGTCGCGATCTAAGCATAATAAGATACATAAAAGGATCAACATCACATGCATATAATTTTATGTGACATGGTATAGCCAATCTCCACGCAATGATCTCCATCTTGTGCGTGCCAGCATGATCTCCATCACTCCACCATGATTGCCTCCACCGCGAATAGCAACTACAACTATTGTTAACTACTTAGCGATAAAGTAAAGCTATTACATGGCGTATAAGAAGTTGACACACAGGTCATACACAATTATAAAGACAACCATATGGCTCCTGCCGGTTGTGTACTCATCGACATGCAAGTTGTGAAACATTACAAAACATGATCATTGCATACAACATACACATCACATCTTGGGCCATACCATATCACAGAAACACTCCCCGCAAAAACAAGTTAGACGCCTCTACTTTGTTGTTGCATGCTTTACGTGGCTTATGGGAGTAACAAGATAAGAACGATTCTTACCTACGGAAAGCCACAACGGTGATATTATGGTTGCCAACATCTGGTGTAAATACCATGACAACTATAGTGAGAGAAACTGGCATCCACCAGCCGCATGTGTGGAACAAGCCACACGTCAAGTGCGGAGCCGGTCTCGCGAACGAGGTCGCGTAAAGTTGGCCTGGACCGCTTCGATCTCACTATCCCACGTCATAAGAAGTACAAAACCAGAGTCTTGCAACATAAAACATCAATGCCCGCAACAAGCATGTTGCGTTTTACTCGTGAAACACATCTACGCATAGATCTAGCTCTGATACCACTGATGGGTTTCGCAGCATAGTAAATCAAAATTTTCTACGGATGCGAACGGGAAAGCCAAGATCTAATCTAGGATATGCAATCAATGAGAGGGATAGATGATATCTTCATACCCTTGAAGAAATCGCATAGCAGAAACGTTCAACAGAACGTGGGTGATGTAGTCGAACTAGCCTTCTCCTCCTCGCGATCCGATCCGATCCAACGCCGCAAGTGGCGGCGCCTCCGAGAGATGCACACGTATGGTGCCGTGACGTATTCTCCTTACTTGGTCCAGCAAGTGGGGTGGAGAGATAGATTGGATCTGCACCACGACGGCGTGGTGCTATGGTGGAGAGTTTCTACAGCAGGGCTTCGCCTACACACAGTCGGGAGAGAGAGAGAGGTGGAGGGCAGCAGGTCGGCGGCTAGGGTTGAAGGAGTGGGGGAGGGGTGTGCCCCTTCCCACCTTATATAGGGGGCTGGCCGGCCCCCTTGGCCCCTCCTCCAAGCCCTAGGGCGGCGGCCCCAAGGGTTGGAGTGGGGGGCAAGTTTCCCCCCTCCTTCTAGAAGGTCCCCTAGGGTTTCCCCTAGGGTTTTGGCCGACTGGGCCTATGGGGCATTGTGCCCCTGGCACAATGCGGCCAGGGCACTCCCTCATAGGCCCACGCACCCCTCCAACAAGTGGGGCCATGTTGGTCCCACTCCGTAAGCTTCTAGAACCTTCCGGTACAATACCGAACATTCCGAAACAATTCCGAAATCCAAAAACTGCTTTCCTTTATTTGAATCTTATTCTCCGAACCATTCCGGAACCTCTCGTGATGTCCTGGATCTCATCCGAGACTCCGAACAAAAACTCATAAACTAATTATCCATTCTATCCTAGCGTCGAGGCACGTTAAGTGTGTGACCCTACGGGTTCGAGAATATGCAGACATGATCTTCTATCAATAATCAATAGCGGGATCTGGAAACCCATATTGACTTCCACATATTCATCGATGGTCATATCGGATGAACCACGATGCCAGGATTCAATTAATCCCACATTTATATTCCCTTCGTTACACGATATTTTACTTGCCCGAGATTCGATCGTTGGTATCTGCATACCTAGTTCAATCTCGTTCACAGCAAGTACTTTACTCGTTCCGTAATCCGATATCGCTTTGTGATTAACTCCTTAACCACGTGCTTGCAAGCGGTGTTGATATCGATTACCGAGTGGGCCCGAAGTATATCTCTCCGACTCAGGAGGGACAAATCCCATCTCGATACATACAACCCAACAAGTACTTTCTGATCACCTGAGAGACACCTTTATGATCACCCTCTCATAGGATGACGTTTGATGACCTCAAAGCTTTCTTCCGATACCAGGGAGTTGCATTATCTCATGGTCTAAGGAATACAATATTTGACATAGAAAAAGCTTCGCAAAGATGAACACGATGACACGATCTAATTGCTGTGCTTGATTTGGGTATGTCCATCATATCATTCTCCCAATGACATGATCTCATTATTAATCGACAACTCATGTGTATGGTTAGGAAACCTTAACCATCATTAATCAAAGAGCTAGTCCATAGAGGCGTACTAGGGACACTGTGTTGTTCATAAACCACACAAATATCAACGTTTCCGCTTAATACAATTCTAGCATGGAATATAAACTTTATCATGAACAAGAATTATAACAATAACATCTTTATTATTGCCTCTAGGGCATAATTCCAACAAAGATGACCTTTGGCAGAAGCTCATAGCGCATTGCATACTACCTCCAGAGTATGAAGAATTTGAGATAGATGGTATTACCCCAAGGCCAGGTTGGCTTGAAAATAGAGAGAAAGTGAAGGAGTGGGCTCTGAGCAAGATGGCTGAACTGTACCGGAACCACAAGAAAAGTTTATACGCGAAATATGTCGCGAAATAGAAAACTCCAGACTTCAAAGGAGTAAACGAGAAGTTGAGAGAACAGTGGCCCGATTTTGTACAGTACAAGCAATCTGATAAAGCAAAGGCAAAGTCAGCAAAGAACGTGTTAAATGCTGCCAACAAGAAATACATCATAAAATAGAGACATGTGGCTACAAGAGTGCCGTCCCTAAGTGGGAAACAATGGAGAAGAACATGAGGGCTAGAGGCGTCACTCCTGGTACAGATGGATGGCCTGAGAGGTCAAAGCACCGGTGGTACGGGTGTGGGAATTATGCCCTAGAGGCAATAATAAAGATGTTATTATTATAATTCTTGTTCATGATAAAGTTTATATTCCATGCTAGAATTGTATTAAGCGGAAACTTTGATACTTGTGTGGTTTATGAACAACACCGTGTCCCTAGTACGCCTCTATGGACTAGCTCATTGATTAATGATGGTTAAGGTTTCCTAACCATAGACATGAGTTGTCGATTAATAACGAGATCATATCATTGGGAGAATGATATGATGGTCAGACCCAAATCAAGCAGAGCAATTAGATCGTGTCATCGCGTTCATCTTTGCGAAGCTTTTTCTTATGTCAAATATTGTATTCCTTAGACCATGAGATAATGCAAATCCCTAGTATCGGAAGAAAGCTTTGAGGTCATCAAACATCATCCTATGAGAGGGTGATCATAAAGGTGTCTCTCAGGTGATCGGAAAGTATCTATTGGGTTGTATGTATCGACATGGGATTTGTCCCTCCCAAGTCGGAGAGATATACTTTGGGCCCACTCGGTAATCGATATCAACACCACTTGCAAGCACGTGGTTAAGGAGTTAATCACAAAGTGATATCGGATACGGAACGAGTAAAGTACTTGCTGTGAACGAGATTGAACTAGGCATGCCGATACCGACGATCGAATCTCGGGCAAGTAAAATATTGCGTGACGAAGGGAATATATATATGGGATTAATTGAATCCTGGCATCGTGGTTCATCCGATATGATCATCGATGAGTATGTGGGAGTAAATATGGGTTTCCAGACCCCGCTGTTGATTATTTATAGAAGATCATGTCTGCATATTATCGAACCCGTAGGGTCACACACTTAACGTGTATCGACGCTAGGATAGAATGGATAATTGGTTTATGAGTTTTTTTGTTCAGAGTGTCGGATGAGATCCAGGACATCACGAGAGGTTCCAGAATGGTCCGGAGAATAATATTCATATAAGGGAAAGCAGTTTTTGGATTTCGGAATTGTTTCGGATTGTTCGGTATTGTACCGGAAGCTTATAGAACCTTCCGGAGTGGGACCAACGTGGCCCCACTTGTCAGGAGGGGGCGTGGGCCTACGAGGGAGTGCCCTGGCCGCATTGGGCCAGGGGCACAAGGCCCCATAGGCCCAACCGGCCAAGCCCTAGGGGAAACCCTAGGGAGAGCTTCTAGAAGGGAGGGGGAAACTTGCCCCCCACTCCTCCCATGTGGCTGCCGGCCCTAGGCTTGGAGGAGGGGCAAGGGGGCAGCCGGCCAGCCCTCTATATAAAGATGGCAGGGGTGCACCCTCCCCCCACACACCTCCTCAACCCTAGCCGCCTACCTGCTGCCCTCCTCTCTCTCTCTCTCACTCTCTCTCTCCCGACTGCGCGTAGGCGAAGCCCTGCCGCAGAAACTCTCCACCTTTGCACCACGCCGTCGTGTTGTAGATCAAATCTATCTCTCCACCCCACTTGCTGAACCGAGGAAGGAGGAGACGTCGAGGTGCCGTATGTGTGCATCTCTCGGAGGGATCACCACTTGCGGTGTTGGATCGGATCGGATCGCGAGGAGGAGAAGCTAGTACGACTACATCAACCACGTTCCGTTGAACGTTCCGCTGTGCGAATCTTCAAGGGTATGAAGATCTCATCTATCCCCCCTCGTTGTTTGCATCTCCTAGATTAGATCTTGGCTTTCCCGTTCGCATCCATAGATTTTTTTTGATTTACTATGCTGCGAAACCCTTCAGTGGTATCAGAGCTAGATCTATGCGTAGATGTGTTTTACGAGTAGAACGCAACATGCTTGTTGCGGGCGTTGATGTTTTCTGTTGCAAGCCTCTTGTTTGTGTACTTCTTATGACGTGGTATAGTGAGATCGAAGCGGTCCAGGCCAACTTTACGCGACCTCGTTCGCGAGACCGGCTCCGCACTTGACGTGTGGCTTGTTTCACACATGCGGCTGGTGGATGCAAGTTTCTCTCACTATAGTTGTCATGGGATTTACACCGGATGTTGGCAACCATAATATCACCGTTGTGGCTTTCCGTAGGTAAGAATCGTTCTTATCTTGTTACTCCCATAAGCCACGTAAAACATGCAACAACAAAGTAGAGGCGTCTAACTTGTTTTTGCGGGGAGTGTTTCTGTGATATGGTATGGCCCAAGATATGATGTGTATGTTGTATGCAATGATCATGTTTTGTAATGTTTCACTTCTTGCATGTCGATGAGTACACAACCGGCAGGAGCCATATGGTTGTCTTTATAATTGTGTATGACCTGTGTGTCAACTTCTTATACGCCATGTAATAGATTTACTTTATCGCTAAGTAGTTAGCAATAGTTGTAGTTGCTATTTGTGGTGGAGGCAATCATGGTGGAGTGATGGAGATCATGCTGGCACGCACAAGATGGAGATCATTGCGCGGAGATTGGCTATACCATGTCACATAAAATTATATGCATGTGATGTTTATCCTTTTATGTATCTTATTATGCTTAGATCGCGATGGTAGCATTATAAGATGATTCCGCACTTAAAGATCAAGATAAAACTATGTTCTACCCATGTATGCACCATTGCGAAAGTTCGTCGTGTTCAAGCATCACGTGATGATCGGGTGCTATAAACTCTATGTTCACATACAACGGGTGCAAGCCAGTTTTGCACACGCGGAAATACTTGGGTTTGACTTGACGAGCCTAGCATGTACAGACATGGCCTCGGAACACACGAACCGAAATGTTAAGCATGAGTCATATGAATGATATGATCGACACTTTGTTGTCCACCATTTAAACCACATCTCTTCTCGTGAAGATCAGATTAGATGTGGTGAATTTGGATCATGTTCACTAAACAACTTGAGGGATGTTGAATTTAGTGGGAGTTCATCTAGTAATTTGATTAAGTTGAACTAGTTATCATGAACATAGTCTAAATTGTACTTGCAAATTTTGTAGATCAAATGGCTAAGTCCAACTTCAACTTCAACGTTTTTGCTGAGAAAGAAAAGCTTAAGAACAATGGGTCTAACTTCACCAACTGGTTACGCAATCTGAGAATCATTCTCTCTGGCAGACAAAAGGACTATGTCCTTGAGAAAGCGCTAGGTGACGCCCCTGCTGTAGATGCGTCGGCTGATGAGAAAGTTGTTTATCAGTCGCGCAAGGATGATTATGGTGTGATTAAGAGCACCATGTTGTTTGCTATGGAATCGGACCTTCAAAATCGTTTTGAGGAGTTTCCCGGGCCCTTTGAGATTCTTGAGGAACTGAAAACTATGTTTCAGACTCAGGCCCGTTCTGAGAGATATGAGATCTCTGAGAAATTCTTTAACTGCAAGATGGAGGAAGGGAGTTCCGTTAGTGAGCACGCCATTAAGATGTCGGGCTACACTCAATGCCTTGAGCAACTAGACTGCAAGATTCCAGAGGAGCTCAAGATTGACAGAGTTCTGCAATCACTCCCTCCTAGCTACAAAGGTTTTGTAGTTACTCATAATCAGCTTGGTTCCACTGATACGATCACTGAGCTCTTCGCTAAGCTGAAAGCTGCGGAAGTGGACATCAAGAAAGATAATCATGTGTTGATTGTCAACAAGCCCCCAGCTTTAAGAAAGGTAAGGGTGCAAAGAAGTCCTTCAAGAAGGGCAGCGGCAAGCGTGTTGCCCCTGCTGAGAAGAAGCTCAAGTCTGGACCTAAGCCGAACACTGAGTGCTTCTATTGCAAGGACAAGGGTCACTGGAAGCGCAACTGTCTGAAGTACTTAGCGGACAAGAAGGCTGGCACCATCAAAGGTATATTTGATATACATGTTATTGATGTTTTCCTTACTAGACCTCGTTGTAGTGCCTGGGTATTTGATACTGGTTCAGCTGCTAATATTTGTAACTCGAAACAGGAGCTACAGAATAGATGGCGGCTAGCGAGGGATGAGGTGACGATGCACGTTGGCAACGGATCAAGAGGTTATGTGATGGCTGTCGGCACGCTCTCCTTAGTTTTTACCTTCGGGATTAGTTTTAAACCTCAGTAAATGTTATTATGTGCCTGCGTTGAGCATGAACATCATATCTGGATCGTGTTTATTGCAAGACGGTTATTCATTTAAATCGGAGAATAATGGTTGTTCTATTTATATGAGTAACATCTTTTATGGTCATGCACCTTCTATGAATGGTTTATTTCTTCTGAATCTCGAAAGCAATGAAACACACATCCATAACATTGAGGCTAAGAGATGCAAGGTAGATAGTGATAATACGACTTATTTGTGGCACTGCCGTCTAGGTCATATTGGTGTAAAACGCATGAAGAAACTCCATTCTTATGAACTTTTGGAGTCTCTTGATTTTGAATCATTTGACACGTGCGAACCATGCCTCATGGGCAAGATGATCAAAACCCCGTTCTCCGGAATAATGGAGCGAGCAACGGACTTGTTGGAAATCATACATACCGATGTATGCGTACCAATGAGTGTTTCGACGCGCAGTGGTTATCGCTATTTTCTCACTTTTACTGATGACTTAAGTAGATATGGGTATATCTATTTAATGAAATATAAATCTGAAACATTTGAAAAGTTCAAAGAATTTCAGAACGAAGTGGAAAACCATCGTAACAGGAAAATTAAATTTCGCCGATCCGATCGTGGAGGTGAATATTTGAGTTATGATTTTCTCACGCATCTTAAAGCAAGAGGAATCGTTTCGCAACTCACGCCACCCGGAACACCACAGCGCAATGGTGTGTCTGAACGCCGGAATCGAACTATATTAGATATGGTGCGATCAATGATGTCTCTTACAGATTTGCCGTTATCATTTTGGGGTTATGCATTAGAAACCGCTGCATTCACTTTAAATAGGGCACCATCTAAATCCGTTGAGACGACACCGTATGAACTGTGGTTTGGTGCTAAACCTAAGTTGTCGTTTCTTAAAGTTTGGGGATGCGAAGCTTACGTCAAGAAGTTGATCCCGGACAAGCTCGAACCCAAAGCGGAGAAATGCGCCTTCATAGGATACCCTAAGGAAACGATTGGGTATACCTTCTAGCACAGATCCGAAGGCAAAGTGTTTGTCGCAAAGAACGGATCCTTTCTTGAGAAGGAGTTTCTCTCGAAAGAAGTGAGTGGGAGGAAAGTAGAGCTAGACGAGGTTACTAAACCTTCTCTTGAGTTGGAGAGTAGCGCAGCACCTGAAATTGTTCCAGTGCCGTCTGCACCAACAATAGAGGAAGCTAATGACAAGGATCATGATGCTTCGGACGATGCTACTAATGAACGTCGCAGGTCGACAAGGTCGTGTGCCCCTCCTGAGTGGTACGGCAACCCTATCTTAACTGTCTTGTTAGTAGACAACAGTGAACCTGCGAACTATGAGGAAGCAATGATGAGCCCAGACTCTGAGAAATGGCTAGGGGCCATGAAATCCAAATTGGGATCCATGAGCGAAAACCAAGTATGGACTTTGGTGGACCCTCCTAGCGACCGAAAGGCCGTTGAGTGCAAATGGATTTTCAAGAAGAAAACGGACGCACATGGTAATGTTACTGTCTATAAAGCGCGGCTTGTCGCAAAAGGTTTTCGACAAGTTCAAGGTGTTGACTACGATGATACTTTCTCTCCCGTAGCGATGTTTAAGTCCATTCGGATTTTATTAGCAATTGCTGCGTTTCATGATTATGAAATATGGCAGATGGATGTCAAGACTGCGTTCCTCGATGGCAACATTGATGAAGAGTTGTATATGATGCAACCCGAAGGTTTTGTCGATCCTAAGGATGCTGATAAGGTGTGCAAACTTCAGCGTTCCATTTATGGACTGAAGCAAGCATCTCGGAGTTGGATCCTTTGTTTTGATCAAGTGATCAAGAGCTTTGGATTTGTTCCAAATTGCAACGAAGCTTGTATCTACAAGAAAGTGAGTGGGAGCTCAGTGACATTTTTGGTACTATATGTGGATGCCATATTGATTATCGGAAATGACATTGACATGCTTAACGATGTGAAGAGTTATTTGAACAAATGTTTTTCACTGAAAGACCTAGGGGAAGCTGCTTATATATTGGGCATCAAAATCTATAGAGATAGACAAAGACGCCTGATAGCTTTAAGCCAAAGTACATACCTAGACAAAGTTCTGAAAAGGTTCAGAATGGATAAGGAAAAGAAAGGTTCAGTGCCTATGTTGTCAGGTAAGATATTGATCAGGGCTCAGTCTCCAACTACGGTAAACGATAGAGAAGCTATGAGCAAAGTGCCTTATGCCTCGGCCATAGGACCTATCATGTATGCCATGCTATGTACTAGACCGGATGTGTCCAATGCTCTTAGTTTGACGAGCAGATACCAAAGTGATCCAGGAGTGGAACACTAGACAGCTGTGAAGAACATCCTAAAGTATTTAAATAGAACTAAAGAAATGTTCTTAGTCTATGGAGGTGATGAACAGCTCGTCATAAAAGGTTACGTCGATGCTAGTTTTGACACCGACAAGGATGATTCTAAATCTCAGACAGAATACGTTTATATTTTGAATGGAGGAGTTGTGAGCTGGAGAAGCTATAAGCAAAGCGTGATCGCGGGATCTACAGTAGAAGCGGAATACATGGCTGCTGCAGAAGCGTCAAGTGAAGGAGTTTGGATCATGAACTTCATCACTGAGCTTGGTGTGGTTCCAAGTGCCTTGGACCCACTGAAGATATTGTGTGACAACATTGGCGCCATAGCACTGGCTAAGGAACCAAGATATCATCCAAAGACCAAGCATATCAACCGCAAGTTTCATAAAATTCGAGATTATATAACAGATGGAGATCTGAAGATTAGCAAAGTACATACAGATCTGAATGTCACAGATCCGTTGACTAAACGTCTTCCACTAGCAAAACATGATCAGCACCTTAGTGCCATGGGTGTTAGATTGTTGCCAGATGTAAACTAGATTATTGACTCTAGTGCAAGTGGGAGACTGTGGGAATTATGCCCTAGAGGCAATAATAAAGATGTTATTATGATAATTCTTGTTCATGATAAAGTTTATATTCCATGCTAGAATTGTATTAAGCGGAAACTTTGATACTTGTGTGGTTTATGAACAACACCGTGTCCCTAGTACGCCTCTATGGACTAGCTCATTGATTAATGATGGTTAAGGTTTCCTAACCATAGACATGAGTTGTCGATTAATAATGAGATCATATCATTGGGAGAATGATATGATGGACAGACCCAAATCAAGCAGAGCAATTAGATCATGTCATCGTTTTCATCTTTGCGAAGCTTTTTCTTATGTCAAATATTGTATTCCTTAGACCATGAGATAATGCAACTCCCTGGTATCGGAAGAAAGCTTTGAGGTCATCAAACGTCATCCTATGAGAGGGTGATCATAAAGGTGTCTCTCAGGTGATCGAAAAGTATCTGTTGGGTTGTATGTATCAAGATGGGATTTGTCCCTCCCAAGTCGGAGAGATATACTTCGGGCCCACTCGGTAATCGATATCAACACCGCTTGCAAGCACGCGGTTAAGGATTTAATCACAAAGTGATATCGGATTACGGAACGATTAAATTACTTGTTGTGAACGAGATTGAACTAGGCATGCCGATACCGACGATCGAATCTCGGGCAAGTAAAATATCGGGTGACGAAGGGAATATATATATGGGATTAATTGAATCTTATCATCGTGGTTCATCCGATATGATCATCGATGAGTATGTGGGAGTCAATATGGGTTTCCAGACCCCGCTGTTGATTATTGATAGAAGATCATGTCTGCATATTCTCGAACCCGTAGGGTCACACACTTAACGTGTCTCGACGCTAGGATAGAATGGATAATTGGTTTATGAGTTTTTTGTTCGGAGTCTCGGATGAGATCCAGGACATCACGAGAGGTTCCGGAATGGTCTGGAGAATAAGATTCATATAAGGGAAAGAAGTTTTTGGATTTTGGAATTGTTTTGGATTGTTCGGTATTGTACCGGAAGCTTCTAGAATCTTCCGGAGTGGGACCAACATGGCCCCACTTGTCGGGAGGGGGCGTGGGCCTACGAGGGAGTGCCCTGGCCGCATTGTGCCAGGGGCACAAGGCCCCATAGGCCCAGCCGGCCAAGCCCTAGGGGAAACCCTAGGGAGAGCTTCTAGAAGGGGGGGGAACTTGCCCCCCACTCCTCCCATGTGGCCGTCGGCCCTAGGCTTGGAGGAGGGGCAAGGGGGCAGCCGGCCATCCCTCTATATAAAGAGGGCAGGGGCGCACCCTCCCCACACACACACCTCCTCAACCCTAGCCGCCTACCTGCTGCCCTCCTCTCTCTCTCTCTCCCGACTGCGCGTAGGCGAAGCCCTGCCGTAGAAACTCTCCACCTTTACACCACGCCGTCATGTTGTAGATCCAATCTATCTCTCCACCCCACTTGCTGGACCGAGGAAGGAGGAGACGTCGAGGTGCCGTACGTGTGCATCTCTCGGAGGCATCGCCACTTGCGGTGTTGGATCGGATCGGATCGCGAGGAGGAGAAGCTAGTACGACTACATCAACCACGTTCCGTTGAACGTTCCGCTATGCGAATCTTCAAGGGTATGAAGATCTCATCTATCCCCCCTCGTTGTTTGCATCTCCTAGATTAGATTTTGGCTTTCCCGTTCGCATCCGTAGAAATTTTTGATTTACTATGCTGCGAAACCCTTCAACGGGAACGTGGGATCCTTGGACCCAGAAACAAGGAAGACATTATTTCATGATAAGATTCTAAAACCTTCCCAATACCTTATTCAAGCAATGAACGATGCTCAATTGGGATTGTTCCGTCCCAGGAGAGAGAACGACGAGATGACACGCACCCTAGGGAATACTAAAAAGGGAGGACGAACACGAGGCAAAGGCGTCAGTGTCTCGTGGAAGAAAGGGTTTCCTCAGTACGATGCCCGTTATAGAAGCCATCAGAGAAAGAAGGACCGGGAGGCAGACCAGATCTCCAGGGTAGAGCAGGACCTAGCTGATCTGAAGAACCTCATGCATGAAATTAGCCAAAGGCCGTCGTCGTCAAATCACCCGCGGTCTGATGATCCTGCATTGGATCTTAGCCAGCGGAGAAGCAACGTGGCTTCCACGGAGGTCCGGGCTGATGATCAAGCACTGCTGGATGATGCACCGGCTCCTCACTACCCCGTGGATGATGTCAGAGAGATGGCACAATGTGATCTACATCAGCCAATGAACAACCTGTCCTTCAAGGTGGCGATCGGCACTTCTTAACCTTGTCTACCTGGAGCACTCCACCATTCACTTCCGATTCCACCAGGCTATGCTCGTGTCACGGTGGATGACATAGTGGAGGATTTTGCGAACCTAGAGATTGAAATCGCTACGCCTGAAGGCCTTACGAAACTAGGAGATGTCAAGCGCAACATCATTCTATGGAATAAGAAGTACATCAAGTTTCCAGGCTCGTCGCCAAGGCCACCGACTCCGAGGAATCCTCGATCTCCGCCTCGCATCGAATATCGTCAACCTCCAAGTCCACCCCAACCCGATTATCGCCAACCTCCAAGTCCACCCCGCCCCGCTGACGATCGCCGCAGCAGGAGTACATCAACTTGATCTCCGCCTCCGCGCAATACTCGATCTCCGCCTCCGCCTCCGTGCAATACTACTACCTCGTCGAAGAAACAGAAGTTCGACGGTCCCCCGCGCCCCACATCGAAGAAAGGTCAAATAGCGAAGATAGTCGACATCCCGCTGGATCTTCCAAAGAGACCTTATGACAAGACCGATGAGGAAACTAACACGGATGTGGCTGCCCAAGTTAAGGCGCATTTTGCACCCAAAAATCCTGAGCCAAAGCCGGTATATAATGAAAAAACCAAAAAGTGGGCTAAGTCCTTTCTTGAGCAACCATCCCAGATATCGATAAATCTGAAATCAGACTATGACCTGGAGATTATTAAGCAAGCACAGAAGAAAAAAATCACAAGGGCAAAAAGCGGGAAGCAAGTTGCCCAGCTCGGAGCACAGAAGAATCAATCGGTCGCCCCGCTCAAAGTCATTTCAGACCTCGGCAAGGCCTTCAGAGCTGAAATGGATATGGACATGCAAATAATGGACCCCAGAGCCCGTAATAATGCTGCACTTATGGGAATCACTGTATCGCAGGCCAAAGCACTTGCTAACGAAGCAAATATGTCTCTTGGTCAATATTTAGGCTATGAAGATACGCCAGTGGGTCAGATAGTACGGCAGTATGTCCAAGGGGAGCCTCTAGTCAGTAATGAGGAGCTCGCGCGTATATCCACACATATGCGAAATCTGCACGAATGGTACATGTCGCAAGCAGAAAAAAAGCATAAGAAAGATTGGTTTCCGGTGAACGTTAGAAAGGAACATCACTTCAAACCATACTCGATACAGGTTCAAATGACTGAACTGTTTCAGTTATACAACCAGCGCGCCCTTGACAAATCTATCATTGGTTGCTACTGTCTGTAAGTGATTTATTTATATAATTAAGTTTGTAGCTCAGCTCGTTCATTGCATTTAATATATTATCCTAGCTATATATATCCTTTTGTATGATAATATTATATTCTGCAGAATGAAGATGCTTGAATGCAAAAGAGATAGAAGATATGACGTTGGGTTCATTGACCCATATATCTTTAATGAATATACGTTAAAGAATCACCCCAAGAACGTGGAGGAAGACCTATGCAGGTTCTTAACCGAGAATTCCTTACAACTTCAAGTGAGTGTTTACATCTTGTACATATTTTATTTTTGCTTACTGGATGAGCTATGCATGTATGCTTATGTAAACGTCCGCAGATTCCACTGGATCTTGCTAAACATTCAAGTTGACAACCTCCTAGTTGAAGTCCACGACTCATTAAGTTGGGACCAAGAGCAGTGGAGCGACATGAAAGCAATGCTCCATAAGTAATTTCAATCATTATCGCATTATATCGTCCTCTTTCATTCATTTCTTGATATCAAGTAACTAATAACTCCTTTGTTTATTTTCTTTGCCGAGCAGGTGTTGGACATGGTTCAAACAGAAAATACCAGGTCTATTCAAAGAGGAGTTAACTTATAAAATGGTGAAGAGTTTACAGCAGCCACCGGAAACTCATTTATGTGGATACTACGTCTGCGAGTACATCCGCGAGTTGACCAGTGAGCAGAAAGTTGACTCACATTATATTTATGATTTGCGGGAGAAACTAGAGCCAGACCAGCATATAAGAGCAATTCAAGAGGAGCTGGCAGGATTATGATGAAGGAAGTCATTGATGTACATGGAGAGCATTATGCGGATGACGTGGAACTCGATTTGTCTTAGTCATCTCCATGTAGCTGATATGATATATATATTCATCAATGACCATGTAATTTCAAAATATTTTTTCCTTTTGATATGACTGATTATATGTATGCTTGTAAGGGATCGATTAATTATATAAATGCATCGACGTGTAGTGTGTATGTAGTAGCGTATAATATGTATACTGAAATATATGTTTGAATTATAGTGAAACACAAAACGAAAAAGGAACGAAATGGCAACAAAAAGGAAATACACAATCTCTGACGCGACAGAGAAACACACAATTCTCTGCCGCGGCAGGAAACCTTTTAGTCTCAGGTGATGATAAGGCCCGGGACTAGAGGGTTTCCGACCTCCGCGGCGCTGAAACAGCCACGTGGCTGTTATCAGTCGCGGGCCGTAGCGAGCCGGGACTAGAAGGGGGGTCTCTAGTCCCATTTTCGCAGTCCCGAGCCCAAAACCGGGACTAAAACCAGTTGCGGCCCGGGACTGTAGACCTTTTTTTCACTAGTGATATCGACTAGCACTGTATTTATGAAGCAATTTTTTTTGAGGTATACGTATTTATGAAGCAATTTGCAGTAGACGATTAGCAGGTACGTGATGTCGCCCGCTCGAGACAAATCAGTCGGTCAGATGGCCTGTTTGATCTTGTCTTTGCTAATTGCCATACACGGCGGGGTCGGCGGCTGCTACGAATTGGCACGTTTTGATTTTTCTATTCGAGTTGGTGGAGCATACCAGTTGTTAGCTGCCACATGGCTTTAATCAATCTAACTTTTGTTTCAGTTACATGTCTAGTACTAGCACATAAAGGGTTCTTTCATGGCTCTCCTTCCTCTGCTTCCTCCATAGTTTTCTACTCGGTGAATTTTCTAGCACAAGCAAAGTGTCGTACACGTTGGCAATAAAAGGATAGTACAAAATGGTTGTGATCATTGTATATGACTAAATTTGAGTACCAACTTTTATGTTTCAACCTAGCATACAAAATGTGGTACTCCCTCGGCTATATAGATTTTGATGTATCTACTTAAGTATTTAGAGCATCTTCACTAGCATTCCCATAAGACCATTTCTATTGCGTTTTTCATCCAGATTTACAAAAAAACTGCCTAATACTGTTTCCAGAAGGAGTTCGTAAGACGAACTTTGCGTCGTTTCATCCGGCGTTTCCAGGCCGATCCCGGGGCCACAGGAACACCCTGGTAACGCCGGATGAAGCGTTTTCATCCATCGGGCCCATGGGTTAGCGAAACAAATGGGGAAAACATGGTCCCGTCTAGCCCACCGATCCACCAACCCCCTTTCTCTCTCCCGCGCGGCCGAAGCAGAGTCGTGGGGCAGCGGCAAAGCTTGCGACGCGGCCGGAGGAGCGAGAGTGTGGCGCGACCGGGCTCGTGGCGGCGGGCCAAGGTGTGGGGCACGGCCGAAGGAGCTCGCGGCGATGCAGGAAAGGGGGAGACGCTGACGCTGGGAGACGCGCGTCTAGCGAGGCGAGAGTGTGACGCGGCCGGAGGAGCTCGCGGCCGGCGATGCAGCGCACGATGGCGCTGGCAGTCGGGGCATCGCAAACACACTGTGGCGAGGCGGAGGAGCTCGCGTCCGGCGGCGCAGCAGTAGATGCAGCGCAGGCTGGCACCGGCGGTCGAGGCATCGCAAACACGCCGCGGCGAGACGGGGGAGCTCGTGGCGGGCCACGGTGTGGACGCGGCCGGCGACGCAGGAGCAGATGAGGGGCGCGTGGGCAGCGGTGCTAGGGGGTGTAGGAGCGCATGGCCAGGCAGCGCCACGAACCGGAAGCGACTGCGCTGGGAACACGGCTAGGAAGTTGTCATTCCCGAGCCAATTTTTTTTCATCTGGAGCTATTTTGCTCTATCCGACGACGAATTTAGTCATGGGAACATCCAAACGAGTGGATATGCTCTAGACTAGAATATATTCATATATAGAAAAAAAGTTGAGGTGATTAATATAGACCGAATAGAGTAGCTTTGTTGTCGGTTAATCCACGTCTAAGCACGTCCTTTTCACAAAAGGTAAATGGCTCGTATTTAGTTTTTTATGGTTTTCTGCAGCAGTAGATTATATTATTACTTATACTCTTCCATCCTAAAAAGGGTATCGCAGATTTATCTAAGTTTGAATCTAAAAAAATTCATCTGTTGTCAGGAACACGGTTCTAGGGTTTTCCTCACGCCAAGATGAAGATCTACCTTCAGCATGTTCTCATTGATCTGATGGCAGTGTCGTGTTCTGAAAGGCTCCGCTGGCGAACTCCTATGGGCGATTCATGCCTGGAGATTGCTGAAACGGATGGGATTCAATCGCATGCCACCAGTGTTTTTCTGACTGTTTGGTTTCAGAGCGAACGAGACGAAGCTCTGCGGTTTGTTGCCATCATGAACATGTATTTAGTTCCATGATGAAGTCAGTGTGCGAAGAATGTCATAGAAGCTAAGATCTATGGACTAGCTATGGTGGGTCGAGTCTTGGTGGCGATGAGGAATTGGCTTGGTGATTTGTGAATTGCAGCAGCGGCATCGGAAAGTGGGGGCAGCAGCATAGGAGGACTTTGCAGTCTTACCTTGTAGGATGAAAATCTAAGGTCTGGCCTTAATTGATTGTGTCCGGCAATGACCTTGTTGAAGACATTGTTTTGTAAGCAGGGACTTTCTTCAGGCTGAAAATTTACGATCTTTGAGGGGGTGACGATGGTGCTTGTGCTCTGTTTTCCTTTTTGAAGGCGTCGTTATTGAAGATGTTGGACTTCTTGTGTTGTTCTAGTGTGGTTAGTGTCGCTACTACTAAAAATCTTATCGCTGTAGCGAGATTTTTCTTTTTTATAATTTTTTATTCGACTGTGTGTATTCGTAATGTTAATAACATAATGCGTTGTTTTAGAATGTAATTGTATCATCGCGTCTTTCCAAAAAAAATATAAATTTATGACATACTTTTTTAAAACGGATAGAGTAGTATATGATCATTTCAACTTCCGCCATCTCGAAACGTTGCGATCTCAATTCTCAAAGCCTTCTTTGCCCTTGGTGCATACGTGCGTGTTGCTACTGTTGCCTGACCATGCACAATCAAGGTTGAAAGAGCTAGTACCTACTATTCCGTAGTACGCGCCAATCCTGTATGGATGTGTTTGTCGGGCTTTAACTGGTTTTTCAGTTGCGTTTTGCCAGCTGAAACCAGGCAACACTCACTCCGTGTGGTACTCTTCAGAAATTAACCAGTTGCTGACTTCATTAACAGCAGATGGTCGTATCGAGAGGCCCCTTAGCGACGAAGCGAGGCACGGTTACCACTAGTAGAAAATCAAATCAAACTCCAAGGTAAGCCGGCCGAAGCATGTGTCGACTGTCGAGAACACGGCGAAGGAATAAACAGGGCCGAGACGACAAATACTGCAGGCTATACATGTGAGGTGTAGCTTAGTTCCAGTACAAATAATGAAATAAAATTGCGCTTTGTTCTCGCAGTCGCAGTCGAACCAAGGGTATTCTAAGAATAGATCCTGCAGACTTTTACTCAGACTGTTGAAACTTAACTTTTGGGACAGTGACCTCGCCTCCGCGCCTGCAGGAATTCAACACGTAGCAGGAAGACGTCCACGTTGATCGATATAGAAAAAACACCAAAGGGGAGTAAAATTATCAGGGCCGTGTTCCCTACAACAAAAAATTTAGGAATATCATAGTAGCACACGGAGAAAAGCCAAACCCGAATGTTTGTTCCACATGCTGTTGGCAGCTGAGGCGGCGGCTAGCCCGAACGTTCTATGCTTCCGTGATTTTCGTGACAAGGAAGAAATAACTCACGGGCTCTCCAGTAGAGGAAAGAGAAGGAGAGTCGATGTGGAACGGTCCGGTGGCAACCGCACGAAGCAATTGACCGTTTCCTGTGAGTGACCAGGACCATGTTCTTTTCGCGGGCGCACGTTTGGGACCGCCATACATATAGAAAACTATAGAGAACTCCTCGAGTCAGCATTGTCCTATACTTTCTTTATTTAAAAATATAAAATATTTTAGGTTAGTAAAGCTAATGTTTTTTTTTGAACGGAACGGCCTCGAAAGGCCCAGGAGATTCATTCAGCGGTGGGTGTACAAATACAAAGAGGCCCAAACCGAAAGAAAAATTACAAACTGACCCCTACATTTTACAACGAACACCCTAGCAGAGATTGCAAAAACGCAATCGAGTCCGATGCAACCGCCGGCGACTGACAACGGCGAAGAAGCGCCACCTCTGCTCCGGCCGGGGACAAGACCACTTGGCTGGACGAGGGACTTCAGTGCAGCTCCGCCGCTGAGGAAGATCCTCCCGAAGAGGATAGAGAAGCTCGAACAAACCCTGTTGCCGAGCACGGCGCGGCCACCTCTCTGGCCATGGATAGCAACGGCGGACCATCGCCGTCGCTTGGAGAACGCCGCGGGGAGAGGAATCTCCAGAAGCTCCCCAGAGCTCCGCGCAGCAGCAACAGCACCCCGCACACTCAGGTCAACCTCCTCGCCACCACGGCAGGCCAGGTCTTCTCGAGTAGCAGGAGGCCCGCCAACAGCTGCACGGCAGCCGCGCGAGATGCAGAGGGAGATGGCCGTCCGCCTCTGCGCATCCTTCTTGATCTCCTCGCCGCCACGGCCGGCCGGAAGAAGAAGAGATGCAGCAGAAGACCGAAGCATCCTCACGCCGGCGCCGCACGCATACACCAGCACGAGGACTCCCTTGCCGCCTCCAGCACCGAACACCACCAAGCTCCATTTCTTCCACTCCACACCACCACGGTCGGACAGAGGAAGAAGCCGGAGCCAAATAGCAACCCAGGCCAAGAGGCAACAAGCCCTAGATTTATTTAACGATGCGGTGGCCTCCGTCGCCTTCCAGAGCTCCGACCAGAGGAGCTTTAGAACACCGACGAGGAACCCTAGAGCTAAGATCCGGGCAAGATCTAGAGCTCCGCATCCGGGCAAAGAGCCCACTACCGGCACAAGGCCAACTACCAAACCTACTCTACAACCTAAGCCTACTCCGGCGACTCCCCGCCGCCACCTCCCGCCGGCTACTCCGGCGAGAAGGGCACGGGAGAGCCCCGGCCTCTCACGCACGACTCTCAAAGCAGCTAGGGAGGGGAGGGAGGGGAGAAACTAGTGCAGGTGCAAAACCAATGGAGGTTAAAGCTAATGTATATAGACACTTTTTAATGCATAGGAGGAAGTAACTTCTTAAATATGAATGGAAGGACCATATGACACGACATGATTAGGCCCGGACCAGGTCCTAAAGACCATTAGAATCCAATAATTTTGAGGTCCCATTTTCTCTTGTTTTGGCTCTTCCTCGCGAGCGTGGCTTCGAACGAAGACATTCCTAGGTGTAGTGTATGGTCACAAATAGTAGTCCCTAAACCTACTTCACATATTTATCCACTATCTTTAAGCATATCATTAGTACGATTCCGTTTTAGAATAACTATCTAATTAGTTCCGTGATGGCACGGGTTCCTCGTCCCATTCAGGCCAGATGAATCTTGTCTTTGCTATGCAGTATACACGGTGTGGCGCGGCTGCTACTTGGGTGTCAAGCGAAACAAGTTATGGTACTGATTTTTAATTAATTTTTTTGTTAATTTTACTACTTTTTTCGATCCATATTACTTGTCACTAAAATGGATGTATCTAGACATTAATATCATCCTAAGTAATATGAATCGGAGGAAGTAGCCTCTAAAATCTTTTTTAGCTTATATTTTATTTTATGAATCGTTATACGGGTGTCACCTGCCACCTTAGCTGCTACGAATTTGCACGTTTTGGTCTTCTCTTCGAGTTGGTGGAGCATGGCGGTAGTTAGCTGGCACATGGCTTTAATCAATCTAACTTTTGTATCTTTCCATGTATAGCATAAAGGATCGTTCCATGGTTCTTTCTTCCTCTGCTTCCTGATTTTTCTAGTACAGGCAAAGTGTCGAACACGTTGGCAATAAAAGAAGAGTACAAAATGGTTGAGTACATTTTAGGCTTTAAAAAGGAGTATAAAATGGTTGAGCTCCAACCTAGCATGCAAAGTGTAGTAGCTAGCTAGCTTGGTTTTGTCGGTTAATCCACGTGTGAACCATCCTTTTCACAAAAGGTAAATGGCATATGGTAAATGTGGCCGCACGCATCATGTCACCTTTGACAACGTCGCAGTCTTTTGTGTTCCACGGAATTAGCTTTTGATTTTCTGCATCGCGTGGCAGTAGGTTAGTCATCTCTAACCAATCCCTTGAAAACTGTTAGAGCAGTAAAAATGTTAAGTGTCTAACCAATCTCTAAAACCGTTAGAGAAGTAAATATTTAAGAGTTAGAGGAGTAAACTGTCGCAGAGGAATAAATTTAAAAGTCGGATGCCATTTTAGAGAAAAACTCTCGCATCCCCTTCGTCGGTTCCCGCCCTCCGCTGTTCTTGCCCGTCCACCTCCCTGCCGATGCCGATATCGCCGCCTCCTCCTGAAATCAACGTGCAGCTCTGTAACATCCCAGCATTAGAGCCTAAAAATAAGTTGAACCTAGATGTGTGCATTGCATTCATGCATAGAAAATCCGAATAATTTTCGCACTTTTAAACAAAACTTGTCAAAGTGATTGAAGCTTCTTTTAGCTTGATGGAAATGAAGTAGATCATCAAGTTGACTGCGATAAGTTTCAATAAGACCTTTGTTAAAATCTCATTTTGGATAAAAGAGATTTGATCTAAGGGTAGCTCAAATGTACTATAAGTTAAACCTTAATATAATGTGAATTATATTTGATCATTAGGTGATCATGTTATAGAATTCATTATAATCACCCTTAAGTACCAAGTTAAGGATATAAAACAAATAATAAGAATATAACCACTATATCTTAAATTCCATCAGCATACATTCGGAGTATCATAGTAACACCTAACCTTAAAAACTCTTTTGATGAGTTGGAGTTGGAAAGAGATTAAGTCAAGATCATCCACTATATATATATATATATATATATCTTTATTTCTATAGAATCTTTATAGAACTTATTTCAATATATGTTGTTCATCAATGTTGGATAATTCCCCATTGATTCACAACTTCTTTAACTGTTAGTCTTTGATCTATTATTTGATCTTATCAGAATATTTACTCAAATCTTCTAATGAGGGCATAGTCCACTAATAACCTTAATCCAATATAAGATACCAAGAAGATAATTTCCAGACAATAAAGGGTAGGATTGATAAAGCCCTGCCTAGCCAACTAAGAACTTCAATAATAAATAATTAAAGCATTATAAAGGTAATGTTTTGGCCACCAACATGGAATGCTTATATTTAGTATGAGTAATACTGGTGGGTAAAACATGATTGGAACCTTAGTAAAGATAAGTGATCCTAGAGAAGTCTTTGTAAACCACATAAATATAATTCAGGAATTGAAGTGTAAGTCATAAGAGTTAAGTAATTATAAGATGGTGTTACTCAACTAAAGCTAGTGTAGCATAGAGTCATGAAAATGGTGTTATTCATCTTTAAGGATAGTTTACTTTAGAGGAAGATTAGTGATGAAGGAATAAGGAAGATTGGGAGTAGACTTTGAACGAACTACTGGTTGAATGGAAGATTATCAACAGTAGAATAGTAAATACAACCACACAAGGATATGAGAAAGTTATGAAGTGTCTTTGTACCAAATTCATTGGATTCATTCATGAGTTAGAAGAATGATATATGAATAAGAAGATTTAAATGAGTAAAGCTCATCATGTTAATCATGATGATGGATAGGAAGAATTATTATATCTAGGAAAGGAATTCCTTAATTAGAGATCCAAGAATTTGAAATATAATTATATGTATAAATCAATTTCCTATTTTAATCTGGTTAAGCAATCAACTCTACATCTCAAACCAAACATAATAGCCATCTCATACTGTTGATCCATCATCTGATGCTTATAACACTCTATAGGAATATTTCCCTATAATAAATTACATAAGCATATCTCTGTTAATTTCAACCATCATCACTATATGTGCCTAAGTATATTTTTATAAGTTCACTCCTATAAAACACTCTAAATATAACTTCTATTAAAAAAGGAGAATCCATCCAATACTATACACATATGGCAATATGCTTAGTTATTAAATCTTAATCTTAAAAAGAATCTAAGCTTATATAAAACCCTAAAGCCAAGGGGAGTACTCATAATTCAAAACCCTAAACTTCTTTGTTTATCACATACATTGCTATTTCCCAACTTAATGAGAGTAGTAATTATCATACCAATGACTTTATATTTCATGCATCAAATAATGGAATAGAATCATTATACTTATATATAAAGTTTTAATTCAAGCTATAAGCTCACTAAAAGTTGAGTTATAAACAGATAAGAATACATCATTCAAGAAATCCCTAATTAAAAATAGAAGAGAAAAATAATAAGAAGAAGTTTCTTCCAATTAGTAAAAAGAGTTCTTAGTTGAGTAAATAAAAGAAATATAAAAAGAAGACATAATAAAAGTTCACAAAGGATACCAAATATATTTTAAATATTGTTGTACATGTCCAGCAAACAAATTATACAAAGAAAGGTTCAAAATCTAATTCAAATTCAAATCTGAAAAGGAAAACAGAAAATTGAAAAAGAATAAAAGAAATAAAAATCAAACGTGGCCGCAGCCCAATACCACTATACCTATCTGACGCCTATGCAGCCAACAACATCCCAGTAACCAGCCCAATCCTTTTTCATCTGAGACTGACAAGTGGGGTCGGGAGAGGACCGCGGGTTGAGCTAAAGAAATCTCCAGGGGGTTATCTGCAAAACGACTATCTTCGTCACCATCACGCACACAGGCAGCTCACTGGCGGAGCTCGTCGCCGCCTGATGCCGTCATCGCCGTCATTGCGCCAAGATACTCGCCGCCGCTGCCAGGAGGGGATAAGAAGGCCACCACGACGCATTGCTTCCATCCCTATCCCCAATCCCTCCTTATCCTCTCAGATACGAACGAGACCGAACCCTAGCTCGCCGTAGCCACTCTTCACCGTCGAACCACGTCACCCCACACCATTCTGAGCCATCATGGAGAAGCGCCATCCTCCGTAGATCCTCTGGGTAGAAGCTTGCATCAAGGGGAGCACTGGAGCGGGTGAATTTAGTCGTTTTCCTCCGCGGCAGTTCGTGGAATCCTCGTCGGGAATCTCGATTCCGGCCGCGCCTGTCCTCGCCAACCACTCAATCATCATCAGGGTGAGTTCCTGAATATTCCAGCATCCTTGAATCGTTTGATCTCGTGGTAAATCACCGTTTCACTGTAAGCTACCGTCGGCCACCGTCGGAGCTCGTTGGAGCTGAGGCTCCGATGACCATTTCTGAGCGGCGCTGCCACTCCTAGGTTCAGTAGCTTGCGCTGATTCGAACTAGACCTATTTCGCTTGCTTGGGTGCAGTAGATCGTCGCCGGTGACCACTCACCGACGGCGGTGGTGATGCTGAAGCCATGCTTACCTAATGATCGAGCCACGTTAGCCGTTTGACTAGTCTTTGCCTCGTGTGGTGGATGACATGGCCCAGGGCCCGCATGTCATCAACAGTGAGTAGAGAGGAAGTCAGTAGCAAAAACATTTCTTTCATCTGAAGCTGAGGTGGACAATGGCCCACAGATCAGTGACTGGGGCAAGCTCTGGTCATGGTGTAAAAAGTATTTTTCTGTTAGGAAATGAATAAAATGTTATAATCCAATTAATATTATTCCAGAAATTTAATAAATGATTAAATCTTGTTTAATTAATAACTTTTGATTTATAATTCAGAAAAATATGTATAATACATGAAATTTTTCAGAAAAATAAAATCTACAACTTAAATTTATTATCAAATATTATTATGATGATTATTTAAATAAATATTATTTAATAAAAAATTTATAAGTAATAAAACTTTGATAATTCATATTTTTATAATAATAAATATTAATAATAGTAATAAAATACCAAAAATCTTAGAAAAATAAGAATTCTAATTTAAAAACTATAATCATGTATTATTATTTCACTAAATTAAATATTTATTATTAAGTAATTATAAAGGTAATAAGAATTAAAAAAATCATATCTTATTGTTTATAAATCACAAAAATAAATATGATATACCAAAATGATCACAAAAATATTATTTACATGTTAAAAATCTAATAATCTCCTTTTGAGGCAAATACGAAAATTAAATATTTTAATAACTCAAATTTAAACTTATTTACTTCATTAATAATTCATATAAAAAAATAAATAAAATTTACTAATGTTCCTAAAATGAGTTAAATAAATCTAATAAATATTATTAGTCTTAAATATTAATAATCTAATGTCATAATAGTTTAAAACATTATAAATGTTCTTATTTTAGAATAATTCACAACCTTAAATAAAGATTATCTCTAAAAAAATTCCATTAATAATAAAATTCTTATAGCAGAACTTGAGAACAATCAAACCTTTTCTAAACCATATTAATCACCAAATTACAAAAACCACTACAACACTATATAAATCCATAAGTAGTTAAGTAACATTATGTTGGGTTCATAAATTATACTCACTCATATATAACAGATAAATGGTATTACTCCATACTCACATCCAGAAACCATTAACTCAAGTAACAGAATAAACATTCTTAAGTAACCTAAATAAAACATTTCAGATATACAAGATACCAATCTATAAGTACGCTACTTTCAAAACTATCTATACTTTAAAGTTAACTTTAGTCTACAAGATCTTAATATAACACTATAAGCATTATTATATGTTTTATAGTTAACTTTGGTCTAAAGTAGTTAAACTATAAGGCAACTCAAGCCAAACATTTGTACAAACAAATGACATCAACCACCACTAACTAATCACAAATATTGTTTAGACCTTAGAAGAGAAACCTTTTCTTCGAAGGTTATCCCTTTTGCCACTTCAAATAAGAAACTCTGTAGAAGTAATCCTAACTAGTATATCATAAGTATATATACTTTAGTCCTACATATGTGATGTTTACAACCACTCATAGACTCTAATAAAAGTACAACTATGAAATTTATTTAAAAAGAACACACATTCCAAACTAACCATTTTCGGGATCTAAACCCTAGAACAACGTTATTCCCAGGATTTGCGCTTAGAACGTGCATCACATTACTTATGCATAAAAGCATACTGCTTCTTTAAACATTAGTCCTTACCGGACCAATGATGTTGATTTTAGATTTTGGATCTTATACATTGACTCGAAGACCGTGAGTGCATAATCTTGCAATCACAAAAGGCAAGTTCACACTTGTTCATGTCCTTTGATTATCTTCTGTAAAGTATTTTACAAAATCCAGTGTTGTCATCACCTGCATTTGTAAAAGGACAAAAAATAATATTTTCAATAACACTAAGAACTATTGATTACTGGTCCAGGGTGATCGGCTAATCTATTAAATCTGACAGTTGGGATACCACTGTTCAGAACTATATCACCTAGGACTTAACAACCAATGTCGCCAGTGATTCTTGCGGCGTATATTACGCGTTGACCATGAGATTTGTAATGGGACGGAGAAGTCAGCTGTATCTTCTTCCTCTCGCATGAAGCCGGATGTGCAGGTCGTGGCTGTTATCCTCGTAGCGTGCATATTAATTGGTAATTCGTAGAGGATATGCAGCATATGTGTGGAAACCCTCAACGTCCCACGATAGTTCTGACATCTAACGGTTTGTACAAACCATTGCCGTAATTATTTATGTGGGCATGGTGTACACCAAGGAGGCATGCGGGGTCGCGAAGGGGGCAGTGATTGGCTTGGATCATCTTCTAGGCCCCACATCATGGAATTGTGGACGGGAATAAGCTGCCCGGTTGTGCAACAAAGAGTTGATCTCTCATGGGTAAAGTAACGCACTGTTACTCCATGTTCCGGGAAGGAGCTGTGAACGCGGCGGGAAAGGAACCCCATGAAGGTTCTGGTAAAACCGTGAAGGCCGACGGACATAGATTTTCAAAATAAAAGCAACCTTTGAAGAAATGTTTATGAAAACTTGCATTGCCTATGACCTACGGTCTGTGGTTGCAGTTATAGTGCATCAAACACTCCTTTTCTAGTGAATTTGCTGAGTACGCTCGTACTCAAAGTATCTTCTTAACCCTTGCTAGATTCTGAAGCCATTACGACGATGTCTTCATTAATTTATGCTCCAGGACTTATCAAAACCAGCTAAAGCGCTTCAATGAAGACAAGGAAGACACATATAACTCAACTCAAGTGAAGACGAAGTTACTGATTAGATTGAAATACAATCTCTAGCCAAAGAACCTATCTCAGTAGTGCGTTGCAATAGCAGCAATGCCAATTCCTTAGTTAAATACCAGTTTTAATAGTAGAAGAGTTTTGCGTTATTCTCTTTGATTCTTCTTCATAAGAAGTTCTTTCTCTCTCTTTAACCTAGAGTGTTCTCTGGATCTTATGTAAAGAGTGAGTTGTAACCTTTAAGCCATGTATTGGACCCGCTGTGTTTCTGTTGTGCCATTCTGAGGGATGTAATACTAGTGAACGGTGTTTCATTGGTGTAATGTCAACGACTATAGTATACTACATCATGCAGTGGTATGCTGGGTCACCGCAGTTGGTATCAGAGAATATGCTTTGACCTTAGGTTGGAAACCTAGTAAATGGGTAGAACCTGTAGGACACATCCTAGCAATAATACAGAGTTCTCTAGTGATATGAGGGATATTCACTTGAGAATAATCCTGTTATGTTACTAGTGCGATAACTCTTTTATATGATTGCAATTACCAATCATTACCCAAGAGTTTTAACTCTATGTGACTGATGATAATTTCTTATCCACAGTTCCACATGGCACCTCGATATCCACCCCGGAATGTTCAAGTGATGAACAGGACGTTGGATGACTACGGAGGGGATTGGACAGACAATCTCCCACAGCTTCTATGGAGTTTGGAGTGTGAATCAAGACTTCTGGTCAAGATTTACAGTTACTATGATGGGCAGGTATTAGCTAAATATCGTGTCATGATCATGTTACCCAAGAAGTTAGGACTGAAGGGAGAAATGCCAGCAGGAGAGGCAAGGTGCATGGCATCTGCATATCAGATTGTCATAGCAGCAGCCATAACCATGATCCGAGGGCATAAATCCCAAGCTCTAGAAGGTAGTACTCACTCCATTATACCACATGAAACCTCAAACTCAGGACCCGAGTTAGATCACTCTACCTTAGTCCAAGTTAAACCGGCTCTAGCTGTAGAGTATATGGATCGTTATCGGTCTTTGCTAAACACTTATCATAACGCTCACCAAGTCTTAGTTCAGGAGCTGGATACGGTCATTGAGGATTTTACTAATCCTGATAAAGCAATGGCTCGTAGGAAGAAGCTAGATAAAGAAGCAAGGCATCCCAAATACATACCATCAGGAGAGGTGTTTGAGGAAACTGAGTTTGATGACCCAAACTCAGAGAATTATGCCTATTACCAGATGGCTTCAAGCCACCTGAAGACCTATGGACCAAGTACAATTCCGAACAACAGGAATGGAATAAAGTTATTCCAAATAAACCTGAGCCTAACAAGTATGGATGGGAAATAGAATCTCAAGGTAAAACCATAGGGAATCCTATACCTTGTGATGCAGGTATTGAAGAAGAGACCAATTATAACCATAAAGAGCCTTATGGACCATATGGGGGTAATACGAATCCAATCAACTTAGAAGAGTACTCCAATAGCTACTATACCAACATATATGACTGGATCCAAGAAAAAGCTAAGGAACCAACTTACTATGAGGAAGCGTTGCCAGAAAATTCGAACTATTCGGTGGAAGATTACGCCAATTCTAGTCATTTTTCAATGACTAATCTCAGTCTCGGTACTTCTAATCAATATTACGCACCTCCTGGATGCTCCTATGCTCCAGAAGGTAGTCGTAGGACTTCACGTCATCATGGACGGAACTCCAGGAAGCATTAGGGGAAGATGAAAGTGAGAGAGAAACAACATCCCAAGGGATGCGGGCTTGAATAATGTACATAGAGGGTAATGTGTATTGTAGTTTGATGGGTTTGCTAAAATAAGTGAGGATATATCCACAAGAGCAAGCAGTTCTTGTAAGATAGTTGTGTAAATAGGTATGGAGCAAACCGTTGGAACATCTAGTACATTTGTAAATTAGTTAAAACCTATGTGTAATACAGGGTATATGATTTGTTGTTTATCGACTTTTGGATCTTATTGGATCTTCTTGATTGACTAGATCTGTACATGAAGTTTAATTAGGTGTGCAAATGCATGATGTAACACCGAGTTATTACTTGATGATATAGATCTAGATAGGAATGGGAATTCGTGTAAGGGAGCGACGATTTCAAAGATCAAAAAGGAAGACTTACTGGAAGGAAGGAGCAAGATATAAGGAGTGTTAACACCACTTGGGGAATAGGTAAAGCATAAATTATTCCTAACCAGACCCAAGAAAGAAGTTGGATATCGAAGATGTAGGGAGCCATAAGAAATAATAAACTTAAAGTTCAATCAAAGTGGGTAATATTACTAAGAAGCAATGGAATAGTTGTACCAAGTTCAGGGAAGTATCATGAATAAGTACAAATAGTTAGCTTTGGAACCAAAATAGTATTCAAACTCTGACAATTATAAGAGAATGTGAGAGGTATGTGAGAAACCATAGGGTAATACACACACCCTAGGACGGTTCGCAGCTGGTAATAATCCGCAATTGGTATTTGATCCATAGCTAGTAACTAATCCATAGTTGGTATTTTGTTCGCAGCCGGTATTTGGTTGAAATAGTTAACCAAATCTTATTAAAAGTTGCATAAAGAGCATTAAATTTGGCCTAATTTAAGTAAGACCTAAGAAAGTTTAATAGATTTTAAGACGATCGCTTGGCAAGATGCTTTGCAGGTCCAGTTTATTCAGCAATAATGCCCCAATAGTAAGTGCGACATTTAGTGCTGAAAGATTTGCTTCGAAGATCCACAACTATGTGGATGCACCGTATAATCTTTCATTGGACCTTAAACCAGTAAAATATAAACTGAACAGGAACCAACATTTTAGTTCGGGAGTCAATAACTTCTATGCATGGAGTTTCAAAACTATTAGTAAAACTTAAGGGGGAGAATAAACATTAGGAATGAAAATTGAAGAAAATACTATAAGTAATAAAGAAAAATTATTTAAAAATCTTAAGAAGGTATAAACTTGAGGGTGATAAAGGATACATCTAACAATCAAAATTAAAAAGAAACAACTTTTAAGTAAACCTTAAGAAGTAATATAGAACCCTAATTCAAAAACTGTCGAGAATGAAAAATTCCAATGGGTATGGACAAATTGAGTTCAAATCCAATCTTGGAAGGAATACCAGTATCAACTATATAATGACATGAATAGTAAGATAGTCTATTGACTATTAAAATGCGTATATAGAAACTTAAAAACTTATGGAAGTGAGAACCTCTAAACTGTACTTAAAATAGTAATGAAGTTTGATGATTCAAGAAAAAGAATTGAATGAGGATATTTAATTAGGTTATGGAATACTCCAATTAATTCCATTTAAGGTCATCATGATGTGGAGAATGTAGCCACCACTACAAGACAATTTCTTACTCCGAAACATGAGAGTTTGCGAACTTCGAGGACGAAGTTTATTTTAAGGGGGAGAGTCTGTAATATCCCAGCATTAGAGCCTAAAAATAAGTTGAACCTAGATGTGTGCATTGCATTCATGCATAGAAAATCCGAATAATTTTCGCACTTTTAAACAAAACTTGTCAAAGTGATTGAAGCTTCTTTTAGCTTGATGGAATTGAAGTAGATCATCAAGTTGACTGCGATAAGTTTCAATAAGACCTTTGTTAAAATCTCATTTTGGATAAAAGAGATTTGATCTAAGGGTAGCTCAAATGTACTATAAGTTAAACCTTAATATAATGTGAATTATATTTGATCATTAGGTGATCATGTTATAGAATTCATTATAATCACCCTTAAGTACCAAGTTAAGGATATAAAAAAAATAATAAGAATATAACCACTATATCTTAAATTCCATCAGCATACATTCGGAGTATCATAGTAACACCTAACCTTAAAAACTCTTTTGATGAGTTGGAGTTGGAAAGAGATTAAGTCAAGATCATCCACTATATATATATATATATCTTTCTTTCTATAGAATCTTTATAGAACTTATTTCAATATATGTTGTTCATCAATGTTGGATAATTCCCCATTGATTCACAACTTCTTTAACTCTTAGTCTTTGATCTATTATTTGATCTTATCAGAATATTTACTCAAATCTTCTAATGAGGGCATAGTCCACTAATAACCTTAATCCAATATAAGATACCAAGAAGATAATTTCCAGACAATAAAGGGTAGGATTGATAAAGCCCTGCCTAGCCAACTAAGAACTTCAATAATAAATAATTAAAGCATTATAAAGGTAATGTTTTGGCCACCAACATGGAATGCTTATATTTAGTATGAGTAGTACTGGTGGGTAAAACATGATTGGAACCTTAGTAAAGATAAGTGATCCTAGAGAAGTCTTTGTAAACCACATAAATATAATTCAGGAATTGAAGTGTAAGTCATAAGAGTTAAGTAATTATAAGATGGTGTTACTCAACTAAAGCTAGTGTAGCATAGAGTCATGAAAATGGTGTTATTCATCTTTAAGGATAGTTTACTTTAGAGGAAGATTAGTGATGAAGGAATAAGGAAGATTGGGAGTAGACTTTGAACGAACTACTGGTTGAATGGAAGATTATCAACAGTAGAATAGTAAATACAACCACACAAGGATATGATAAAGTTATGAAGTGTCTTTGTACCAAATTCATTGGATTCATTCATGAGTTAGAAGAATGATATATGAATAAGAAGATTTAAATGAGTAAAGATCATCATGTTAATCATGATGATGGATAGGAAGAAGTATTATATCTAGGAAAGGAATTCCTTAATTAGAGATCCAAGAATTTGAAATATAATTATATGTATAAATCAATTTCCTATTTTAATCTGGTTAAGCAATCAACTCTACATCTCAAACCAAACATAATAGCCATCTCATACTGTTGATCCATCATCTGATGCTTATAACACTCTATAGGAATATTTCCCTATAATAAATTACATAAGCATATCTCTGTTAATTTCAACCATCATCACTATATGTGCCTAAGTATATTTTTATAAGTTCACTCCTATAAAACACTCTAAATATAACTTCTATTAAAAAAGGAGAATCCATCCAATATTATACACATATGGCAATATGCTTAGTTATTAAATCTTAATCTTAAAAAGAATCTAAGCTTATATAAAACCCTAAAGCCAAGGGGAGTACTCATAATTCAAAACCCTAAACTTCTTTGTTTATCACATCCATTGCTATTTCCCAACTTAATGAGAGTAGTAATTATCATACCAATGACTTTATATTTCATGCATCAAATAATGGAATAGAATCATTATACTTATATATAAAGTTTTAATTCAAGCTATAAGCTCACTAAAAGTTGAGTTATAAACAGATAAGAATACATCATTCAAGAAATCCCTAATTAAAAATAGAAGAGAAAAATAATAAGAAGAAGTTTCTTCCAATTAGTAAAAAGAGTTCTTAGTTGAGTAAATAAAAGAAATATAAAAAGAAGACATAATAAAAGTTCACAAAGGATACCAAATATATTTTAAATATTGTTGTACATGTCCAGCAAACAAATTATACAAAGAAAGGTTCAAAATCTAATTCAAATTCAAATCTAAAAAGGAAAACAGAAAATTGAAAAAGAATAAAAGAAATAAAAATCAAACCTGGCCGCAGCCCAATACCACTATACCTATCTGACGCCTATGCAGCCAACAACATCCCAGTAACCAGCCCAATCCTTTTTCATCTGAGACTGACAAGTGGGGTCGGGAGAGGACCGCGGGTTGAGCTAAAGAAATCTCCAGGGGGTTATCTGCAAAACGACTATCTTCGTCACCATCACGCACACAGGCAGCTCACTGGTGGAGCTCGTCGCCGCCTGATGCCGTCATCGCCGTCATTGCGCCAAGATACTCGCCGCCGCTGCCAGGAGGGGATAAGAAGGCCACCACGACGCATTGCTTCCATCCCTATCCCCAATCCCTCCTTATCCTCTCAGATACGAACGAGACCGAACCCTAGCTCGCCGGAGCTACTCTTCGCCGTCGAACCACGTCACCCCACACCATTCTGAGCCGTCATGGAGAAGCGCCATCCTCCGTAGATCCTCTGGGTAAAAGCTTGCATCAAGGGAAGCACTGGAGCGGGTGAATTTGGTCGTTTTCCTCCGCGGCAGTTCGTCGGAATCCTCGTCGGGAAGCTCGATTCCGGTCGCGCCTGTCCTCGCCAACCACTCAATCATCATTAGGGTGAGTTCCTGAATCTTCTAGCATCCTTGAATCGTTTGATCTCGTGGTAAATCACCGTTTCACTGTAAGCCATCGTCGGCCACCGTCGGAGCTCGTCGTAGCTGAGGCTCCGATGACCATTTCCGAGCGGCGCTGCCACTCCTAGGTTCAGTATCTTGCGCTGATTCGAACTAGACCTATTTCGCTTGCTGGGGTGCAGTAGATCGTCGCTGGTGACCACTCACCGACAGCGGTGGTGATGCTGACACAATGCTTACCTAATGATCGAGCCACGTCAGCCGTTTGACTAGTCTTTGCCTCGCGTGGTGGATGACATGGCCTAGGGCCCGCATGTCATCAACAGTGAGTAGAGAGGAAGTCAGTAGCAAAAACATTTCTTTCATCTGAAGCTGAGGTGGACAATGGCCCATAGATCAGTGGCTGGGGCTAGCTCTGGTCGTGGTGTAAAAAGTATTTTTCTGTTAGGAAATGAATAAAATGTTATAATCCAATTAATATTATTCCAGAAATTTAATAAATGATTAAATCTTGTATAATTAATAACTTTTGATTTATAATTCAGAAAAATATGTATAATACATGAAAAATTTCAAAAAAATAAAATCTACAACTTAAATTTATTATCAAATATTATTATGATGATTATTTAAATAAATATTATTTAATAAAATTTTTATAAGTAATAAAACTTTGATAATTCATATTTTTATAATAATAAATATTAATAATAGTAATAAAATATCAAAAATCTTAGAAAAATAAGAATTCTAATTTAAAAACTATAATCATGTATTATTATTTCACTTAATTAAATATTTATTATTAAGTAATTATAAAGGTAATAAGAATTAAAAAATCATATATTATTGTTTATAAATCACAAAAATAAATATGATATACCAAAATGATCACAAAAATATTATTTACAAGTTAAAAATCTAATAATATCCTTTGAGGTAAATAAGAAAATTAAATATTTTAATAACTCAAATTTAAACTTATTTAATTCATTAATAATTCATATAAAAAATAAATAAAATTTACTAATATTCCTAAAATGAGTTAAATAAGTCTAATAAATATTATTAGTCTTAAATAGTATTAATCTAATGTCATAATAGTTTAAAACATTATAAATGTTCTTATTTTAGAAGAATTCACAACCTTAAATAAAGATTATCTCTAAAAAAATTCCATTAATAATAAAATTCTTATAGCAGAACTTGAGAGCAATCAAACCTTTTCTAAAACATATTAATCACCAAATTACAAAAACCACTACAACACTATATAAATCCATAAGTAGTTAAGTAACATTATGTTGGGTTCATAAATTATACTCACTCATATATAACAAATAAATGATATTACTCCATACTCACATGCAGAAACCATTAACTCAAGTAACAGAATAAACATTCTTAAGTAACCTAAAGAAAACATTTCAGATATACAAGATACCAATCTATAAGTACGATACTTTCAAAACTATCTATACTTTAAAGTTAACTTTAGTCTTCAAGATCTTAATATAACACTATAAGCATTATTATATGTTTTATAGTTAACTTTGGTCTAAAGTAGTTAAACTATAAGGCAACTCAAGCCAAACCATTTGAACAAACAAATAACATCAACCACCACTAACTAATCACAAAGATTGTTTAGACCTTAGAAGAGAAACCTTTTCTTCGAAGGTTATCCTTTTTGCCACTTCAAATAAGAAACTCTGTAGAAGTAATCCTAACTAGTATATCATAAGTATATATACTTTAGTCCTACATATGTGATGTTTACAACCACTCATAAACTCTAATAAAAGTACAACTATGAAACTTATCTAAAAAGACCACACATTCCAAAGTAACCATTTTCGGAATCTAAACCCTAGAACAACGTTATTCCTAGGATTTTCTCTTAGAACGTGCATCACATTACTTATGCATAAAAGCACACTGCTTCTTTAAACATTAGTCCTTACCGGACCAATGATGCTGATTTTAGATTTTGGATCTTATACATTGACTCGAAGACCGTGAGTGCATAATCTTGCTATCAAAAAAGGCAAGTTCACACTTGCTCATGTCCTTTGATTATTTTCTGTAAAGTATTTTATAAAATCCAGTGTTGTCATCACCTGCATTTGAAAAAGGACAGAAAATACTATTTTCAATAACAATAAGAACTATTGATTACTGGTCCAGGGTGATCAGCTAATCTATTAAATCTGACAGTTGGGATACCACTGTTCAGAACTATATCACCTAGGACTTAACAACCAATGTCGCCAGTGATTCTTGCGCCGTATATTACGCGTTGACCATGAGATTTGGAATGGGACAGAGAAGTCAGTTGTATCTTCTTCCTCTCGCATGAAGCCGGATGTGCAGGTCGTGGCTATTATGCTTGTAGCGTGCATATTAATTGGCAATTCGTAGAGGATATGCAGCATATGGGTGGGAACCCTCAACGTCCCATGATAGTTCTGACATCTAACGGTTTGTACAAACCATTGCCGTAATTCTTTATGTGGGCATGGTGTACACCAAGGAGGCATGCAGGGTCGCGAAGGGGGCAGTGATTGGCTTGGATCATCTTCTAGGCCCCATATCATGGAATTGTGGACAGGAATAAGCTGCCCGGTTGTGCAACAAAGGTTTGATCTCTCATGGGTAAAGTAACGCACCTCTGCAGAGGGTAAGAACTGTAACTTGTTACTCCATGTTCCGGGAAGGAGCTGTGAACGCGGCGGGAAAGGAACCCCATGAAGGTTCTGGTAAACCCGTGAAGGCTGACGGACATAGATTTTCAGAATAAAAGCAACCTTTGAAGAATTTTTTATGAAAACTTGCATTGCCTACGACCTACGGTCTGTGGCTGTAGTTATAGTGCATCAAACACTCCTTTTCTAGTGAATTTGCTGAGTACGCTTGTACTCAAAGTATCTTCTTAACCCTTGCTAGATTCTGAAGCCACTAAGATGATGTCTTCATCAAGTTATGCTCCAGGACTTATCAAAACCAGCTAAAGCGCTTCAATGAAGACAAGGAAGACACATATAACTCAACTCAGGTGAAGACGAAGTTACTGATTAGATAGAAATACAATCTCTAGCCAAAGAACCTATCTCAGTAGTGCGTTGCAATAGCAGGAATGCCAATTCCTTAGTTAAATACTAGTTTGAATAGTAGAAGAGTTTTGCGTTATTCTCTTTGATTCTTCTTCATAAGAAGTTCTTTCTCTCTCTTTAACCTAGAGTGTTATCTGGATCTTATGTAAAGAGTGAGTTGTAACCTTTAAGCCATGTATTGGACCCGCTGTGTTTCTATTGTGCCATTCTGAGGGATGTAATACTAGTGAACGGTGTTTCATTGGTGTTATGCCAACGACTATAGTATACTACATCATGCAGTGGTATGCTGGGTCACTGCAAGCTCTCGGCCGCACCTTCGATGGCCATCGCCAGCGTCTCCGACGCTCCGACGCCGCTGCAATCGAACATCTCTATCACAACCGCGGGGAGAAAGAGGTTGGGGGCCAACAACGTGGTTTGGCCAGCCGGGAAGCCCTCCGGCAAGGCAGGAGACAAGCGCGTGGAGGCTCCGGAGGCGGAATCTCGTCCTCTGCTAGCTCCAGTGGCCGGCCGGCTGTAGAGCAAGCCAAATCCACCAAAAGTGGCTCTCACTGAGGCGACGACCAACAAGAAGAGGAAGAAGGAGAAGACAGCGATTCCGAAGGCTACACCGACCCCTCCATCTCGCAGGGCCTCGCCGGCGAACCCTCCTCGAGGCTGAATCGCCCGTCCAAACGTCATCAATGTTGACGACCGCGAGGTGTTCGATGGAACATCGACAAAGTACGATTTTTGTTTTCTCCTCGGAGGTGGATTCGGTTAGGTCAATTACATGTGTTGCAAACCCTAGATCCATTCAGTCATGTCGCCGTACTGGACCTAGCAGTCCACTAGCGCCCCTCCTCGTACGTGTGGATACTGGCAGAGGTGTTGTACGATCAGCACATCGACGATCATGGATTGGATCGGATCATGAGGACTGCACTGCATTCAACTGACGTCTAGTGGTAATTCTCGTGGCTTATCACCTCGTAGGGATTTTTTTGTTTATCTCTGCGTGACTCAACACTGGCTATCTACTTGGTCAGAATACGAGCAAGACGATGAGGCTTCGATGGCGACTATGCGAACTAGGGCGTTCTTCGAGTCAGGCACCTATAGGGCTATGGCATGACTTGGATCTTCTGCATTTAGTTATTTCGCTGATATTCTGGATGTTATGCCCATCGTGGCATCTATGTAAGACTTGTATTCGTTACTTTAATGGATACATACTTTGATACTAAGTTGATTCTGCTCCACGATGCATTGATCTTGAGATTGTGGTGGTTTGCATAAATGTACCTCGGATAGCTAATCCGGGGTCACAACTACCATCCCGCCGTCCACCGACACATTCGCACGGTGGTGATATGCGGAGGACAACGACGTCATCATCGACCTCTCCGTGGCGCAAGATGCTCCAGAAGTGGGGCCGTCAATTGTGCTAGCGCCCAAGCCAGAGCCGAGCTGGAGGACGACAACTTCGACGAGGCGTGGGGGGATGATGATGGCGATAGTGGCGACATCAGCGTCCTCGACCGTCGGTAGACTAGGTTTTCTCTATGTCAACCATCTTTTGTTTCAATTTCGTTTAAATTATGTACTCTCTCCGACCCATATTAGTTGACTTCAATTTGGATGTATCTAGACAAGTTTTTGTGATAGATACGTTCAAATTGGAGTCAACTAATATGGATTGGAGGGAGTAAAAACGTTGAAGAATCGACCATCTACTATATTTTATTTGTACTTTTTGATCTGGGGTTCAGTGTTTGGGACTCGCCTGTGTGGGACTGTCCTCCCTTAATTTGGAATAGCACTATCGGCGTCCGAAATATAGCTATGCCCATGCTGCCGCCGGCGACAATCTGAGACGCGACGGTGGAGATGCTCTAAACTGTTTTGTTTCGGGCAACTCCCTATCTGCGGGCGGGGCAGCAGCTTTCGAGTTGGATATGTGCGTGTAGCGGCCTCTCGCAGTTGCAATTGGGGATTCCGGGATGGTCTCCGTCACAAAGATGAGATGGGAAGAAGAACGCGGCAATTGGGCCAGTACAATGCATCGACCATCAGCAGCTGATTAATTTCATCATCAAGCTTGAAAAAGCTACCCATTTACACACACAAAAAGCCTTGAAAAGGCTACCGATTCCGTGCTACGCAGCAATCGTCAATGGATGTCTTTTCTTTGTCCGGCTTTAACCGGTTTTTCAGTTGCATTTTGCCACTGCAAGAGCGATGGATGCATGAAAGTGTGAGTTAACCGATCCGTGTGTTTCCAGAAACCAGTTGCTGGCCTCAATAACAGTCAGCAGATGGTCATATCGATCGACAGCCGGCCGAAGTATGCACCGTGTCGTGTCGGCCAGATAGAGGATTCCAGGGCCGACAGAGAGTAGCTGCACGAAACCAACTTCCTGGCGGGAACGAACGTGGTGTCGACTGTCGAGAACACGCTCAAGGAACAAACAGGGCCGATACGACAAATACAGCAGGCTATATATATGGGGTGTAGGTGAGTTCCAGCACAAATAAGACTGCCAAACAAAGGCTAATAGAAAAAAGAATAGAGGTATGACAGGCATAACATCCACGATTGGGTTGAAAATAGCATAAGCTTCGGGCAATTTGGCAAAGAAAAAACTAGTAGTCGGATAAAGAACATAATTAAAACAGATACAGATTAAACTAAGTATATTAGGCATAACAAGCATTACATTCTTGTAGAGTAAATAATTGGATTTGCTTTGCTTTGTTTTGTTCTCGCAGTCAAGCAGTCGAACCGAGGGTATTCTAATCTAAGAATAGATCCTCAAGACTTTTACTCGGACTGCTGATTTTTTTTCTTCTTTTTGAGCGTGTCTGCTGAAATTTAGCTTTCGGGACAGTGACCTCGACTGGGCGCCTGCAGGAATTCAACACGTAGCAGGAAGACGTCGTCCATGTTGATCGAAATAGTAGAAAAAACACAAAGGATGCAGGAATATCAGGGCCGTACGTGTTCCCTACAAAAGAAATGCATGAATAATATCAGAGTAGCAAACGGAGCAAAAGCCAAAGCCGAATCAATCGGCTGCAGGCAGACGAAGCGGCGCCTAGCGGCCTGAATGTTCTATGCTTCAATCGATCTTCGTGACGAGGAAGGAATAACCCACGGGCTCGCGCGCATCGTCCAGGATCGGAAAGTTGATGTGGAACACGGTCTCGTGGACACCGCGCGCGAAGCAATTCACTCTTTCCGTTGACTGACTAGAGAGAACTCCTCGAGTCGGGCGCATGTTTGGGATCGCTTTCGCTGAAGATCATTGGGTCCAGACTAGAGAAAACTCCTCGGCTCGGCACTGTCTTGTAACTCCTCGAATATGAATGGGAAGGACCATATGACACGATCGACATAGTCAAGCCAGGGCCAGGTCCTAGAGAAGAGTAGAATCCAATGATTTTGAGGTCCCATTTTCGATTGTTTTGGCTCTTCCTTTGCGATGGTGGCTTTCGAACGAAGACACGGTTGTGGGTGTATGGTCACAACTCGTAGTCCCTAAACCTAACTCACATATTCATATACTATTTGTCAGCATATTATTAGTACGATTCCGTTTAGAATAACTATCTCTGATTATTAATTAGTTCCGTGATGGCACGGGGTCCTCGTCCCATTCGGGGCAGATGGATTATACAGTATACACGGTGTGGCGGCTGCTACGAATTGGCACGTTTTGGTCTTCTCTTCGAGTCGGTGAAGCATAGCGGTAGTTAGCTGGCACTGCACATGGCCTTTGATCAATCTAAACTTTTCTTCCTTTGCATGTCTAGCATAAAGGGTTGTTCCATGGCTCCACCTTCTTCCTCTGCTTCGTGCATGTAGTTTTTTTACTTGTGATTTCTCTTTTCTAGTACAGGCAAAGTGTCAAACACGTTGGCAATAAAGGAAGAGTACAAAATGGTTAAGTTCATTGTAGGAGTTATTTTTATGCTCCAACCTAGCATGCAATATGTAGTAGCTCGCTATAGCTTGATTTTGTCGGTTAATCCACGTATAAGCACGTCCTTTTTCACAAAAGGTAAATGTCATATGGAAAAAAAGTGGCCGCACGCATCATGTCACCTTTGACAACGTCGTAGTCTTTTGTGTTCCACGTAATCAGCTTTTTGATTTTCTGCAGCTAGCGCGTGGCACTAGCTAGGTTATATTGTTACTTGTATGATCAGCTCACATTTCGCAATCTGGAAACGTGTTTCAATCTCAGTTTATCAAAGCCTTCTTGCCCTTCCTGCATATGCGACCCGGACTACACAATTAAGCGAACAGTATATATAGTGTTGATTAACATAATCCCGTTACGCTTGCGCTTCGTTTGCGATTTGGACTGATCAACCTACCTAGCGCTCATCATCTATAAACAAACGGTAGTCCAATTGCTTTGTCGCACGAAGAAAACGTACTTGGTCTTGAGTCTAGAAGAGATCCATTCACGGCGTTCCGAACTCTGGTAGTAGTGCTATTTGCTCACGGGCAGCAGTTTTCGAGATGTGTCATCTGTGTAGTGGCCTCTGGCAATTGCAATTGGGAATCCATGATGGTCTCTATCACGAGATGGGAAGAAGAAGAAATTTCCCACAACTTGGCTCCAAAATAAGAATAATGAAAGGTACATCGATCTTCGGAGAATAGCGGTGTCGTAATCCCATCGTAAAGATAAAGGTTTTGACAATGCAGGACAGTCGTAGCCAATTGCTAGTCCTCGAATATGAACAGAAGAACCATATAACACAACATTGGGATCCTAGCTTAGAGCACAGTAGAATCCAAATGGCTTCGAAGAAAAAGGCTTCCGACAACGAAATCAGTTGATCGATCATAACTCGTAGGTGTATGGTCAAAGCTTGTAGTCTTTTCGATACTCGCAGACATATATATCGACTACTCCCTCTGTTTCAAATATAATATATTTTAGGTTGTAAACAAAATATATCTAGATTATTTTTAATGTGTAGATTCACTTAAAAACTGAATAAACATACATACTAAAAGAAGTTAAATATATTTATTTTATAAAGATAAAAAAATATATTTTAAAACGGAGAAAGTATTTGTCAAGCAATTAGCAGTACTATGCTAGTAGACGATTCCTTGTAGAACTAGTGAACGTGTACGTGTAATGCACGTTTTTCTTTTTCTAAAATGTTATGCGTATTTGACTTATATTTGCTTTTAACCGAATTGAATTTTATGTAATTTTTGCTCCACTTGAAGGTATCATGGGTTTTTTAAAAAGGTGTCATGGACTGACGGTATAACCACGTGCATGCAATGTACACCAGTTAAAATCGTCAAGGCACAAAAATTATATTGTTATAGGTTTCCAAAATATTACGATCGACTTCCAGTTTGAAGCAACACTTTAGAAATATATTATTAAACAACAATACCCATGTTTTGTTTTCTGATAGAGGCCTTTTTACGCAATCAATAAAGCTTGCTCCATGACAGAAGGGATACCGTCTATAGTTTCGTTCCAAACACACTTCAAAATGTGTACTACAAAAGATGGCTACCGGAGTCCATACCATTTTACATATGCATGATAGAACATTTTCATGTTAAATTCATTTGCAAACTATGTATAAATGAACATAGTGAAAAATATTCACAATGGATATAAAAAATGTATTGCTTACTATGAATGCATAAAATTTAAAACTGCAAGTATGATCTTAACCCAAACTGATATGGGAAGCTGGCAATATCCGTACAGACAAACACAAAAAAAGACACACCGCTCCCCACCTAGCACGATATCCACTCAGCTTCTTCTCTCTCTCACACTGTCACACACACACACACACGGTACACGGTACAAGCCACGCCTCCGCTCTGTCCACTGCCTCCCCACAGCTTGCGCGAGCAGTGCCTCTCCGCCGCTGTCGCGAGCAGCCCAATCTCCACCATCGTGCGGCTGCAGCAAGGGCCTCCTAATCCCATATTACTGTTGCCGCGACGACAACCCCTCCCCTGAATCCCCCTCCGCTGCAGCGACGTCCTCCCTTCCCCTGCCTCCCCGCCGACGGAGGCGGAGGCGCGGACCTCGGTCGTCGTCACCGCGCGCGAGATGGAGTGCTCCGCAGAGGCTGGAGAATGCCATAGGCGGCGCCATGGCCCGGATGTCCGAGGTCGAGTGGGTGTTTGTTCTTGCCCGGGACCTCGTACTTCACGCCGCCCTGGGCCTCCTCGAGCTCGACTCACGCGGCAGAGGGTGTGGGGTGCTGCCACCCTGGGCCTCCTCGAGCTCGACACCCATGGCGCAGTGATTGGGGTCCTGTCTCCCCACGCATTCTCCGACAACAAGGAGGGCCTTCGCGTCCGCTCGCATGTACCCCTTCTCGACATACTTCGTCGGCGGTGAGGAATCCAAGATCTCAATTAGAATAGGTTCAGAACTACTACTTTTGAGTGAGGCACGATATCACAACTAACCAAACTTCTGTATATGCTTTTTGCTGCTGGACAACCATGGGGGAGGGGGAGAGCAAAGCAACCAGTTGTGTGAGGAAGAGGAACTAAGGATATAAAAGAAGGCAGAAGAAAAACTAAAAAGGAAAGAAGGGAAATTGGGGACTGGGAGCAGATTGACAATACAAATGGTCAAAATGAAGCAAAATCTTCAAAGGTAATATTATATTTACTCCCTAAACTGTAATTTGATGCATTAATTGTACAAATTGGTACCCAGCTTGCTTATATGGCTGGAGAGCTTCAGCTAGAAGGAGTCCAGCCTCATATTTAGATGATGAAACTAAGATGTCACTTAATGTGTTTAGCCAAATCTTGCACCAGCTTTGGTTCCATGAGAAACTAAGATGTCATGTATTATGTCTTGGTCATCTTGACTTGGCTGAAATCTGTTATGCACCAAGTCTGAAGCGTGTAGATTTAACATAATTTCTCAACTGTGATTTAACATATGAGCCATTTGCTGATTTTTGTGCAAAACTCAGACCCAGGGAAAGAAAAGTAAACCGGGAGAAGACCTCATAATGTGCTCCATGGAAGTCACCGTAGTGCAGATATAAGAACACTAATAATCCATCTACAATGGGCTGTCACAATAAGAATATTGAGTATTTTCTACTCCCTCCAACCCATATTAGTTGACTCAAATTTGTCTAGATTTGGATGAATCTAGACACTATTTAGTATATAGGTTCATCCAAATTTTGACAAATCCAAGTCAACTAATATGGGTCGGAGGGAGTATTTAAATTCTTGAAAAAATGAAGTATTGTCTCTGTACTTTTTAGTTTATGAGAATCTGACTTAAGTTCCACAATACACCATCAGATGGTAATCGATCAAAAAATGCCGTCGCACCCTGGAAATAAATATCTTAGTAAGAATACCACAAACATTGCGATATGCGTTGATTTCAACACCTATTGTTATATCTTAGTAAGAATACTACACTCAGGTTTCTCAAACGCATGTTGTGCACTGTCATTGGACAGACATAGGCCGTTGGATATCAAAATATAAAAGGCGTTCCTGCCATGTTTGCTAGCAAAGACTTGTTCTGAAAGTATTAGTGATGAAGCTCCCGGTTATATGATATATAGTAATGGAGTTATATATATGATATATAGTAGTGGAGTATGCAGGTAAGTACTTGGTACTGCTCTACCTTTTGCATTGGTGAAAGTTTAACCTGCACATCTGCTTGTTATGGAAGTAGTGGTCACCTAATTCCTGATGATATGATATATAGAAGTGGAGTATGCAGGTTAGTGCTTGTCATTCTCTCTATCTTTTGCACCGGTAGAAGTTCAACATGTGCTTGTCATTCTGCTCTATCTTTTGCACCGGTAGTAGAGATATAGTAGTGTAATATACATGTACTCTGCTACATCTTTTTTTAAGAAAAGAAGTAATGAACATTAAGTGATTTACATACAAAAGCTCTGATGTGGTGTTATTTTTTTAGAACACATGATGGGTGATTTCTTTTTACTGTCAAATTATCCGTGCTATGAAATTCTTTCAAGCCATTTGTGCTACTTATGTTGCTGTAGCATATTCATGACCTAGTTAACTTCTGATAATCATGCAAGCAATGGTTTGTTACTGAAAGATTGGCTTGTCACCATTTACAGGATGGCGAAGCCGGAGGAGGCGACGGAGGGCGGCCGCATACCTGATGGTGCGATGAAGAAGAGCGAAGGCGCTGGCATCTAGTAAGGCGAAGATGGAGGTGGCGAGGGCGTCGTCCAGCTTGGTGGCAATGGCTTCATCCAGGAAGGCAGCGAGGAAGGCGGCGTCGAGGGCGGCCAAACCCCTGACGGTTTGATGCGGGAGGGCGAAGGTGCTCGTGTCCAGTAAGGTGACGATGGCAATGGCGATGGCGGCGGCGAGGAAGGCGGCGATGGCGTCGTCTAGGAAGGCGGCGATGGCGGTGGCAAGGAAGGCGGCAATGGCGTCGTCAAGGCCGGTGATGGAGGCGGCGAGGAAGGCGGCAATGGCGGTGATGGAAGCGGCGAGGAAAGCGGCAATGGCGTCGTCAAGGGCGGGGATGGAGGCGGCGAGGAAGGGGATGGAGGCAGCGAGGAAGGCGGCGTCAGGAAATCGGCCATGGCAGCGGCGAGAGGGAGGTGACGGTGGTACAGGGGCGTCCGTTGCGGTGGCGATGCAAGAGGCATGATTTTAGCGATACGGGATCGCGGCCGGGTCGGGTGCGATAGTTTCCTTAATTTTGGGCTTCTTTAGTACGGGGTGGATCTTCGTATGGCAGAGTTTTAGTCCGTCAAAGCTAATTGCTAGGTGCACCAATAAGTCAGGTTAGGCTAATAAAAACTGTTGGATAGTGTTTAGACTGCCTAATCGTGCGGTTGTAAGGCGTGTGTGTACGTGTGATCGTGTGTCTTTAGCGAAATTTATGTTGGTGCCTTTATAAGTAGTAGAGATAGAGAAGAGATAACTATACGTAGGGATGTAAATGGTACGGATAATTTCCGCTCCGCATCCGCGTCCGTTTTTAAGGATATGTTATGCATTTTTAGATATCCGGCGGATATGGATGCGGATACGGATATTTGTCGAGCGAATATCCGACGAATATGGTAGTGGATATGGTATTGATGATATCCGACGGATAAGGATAATCCGACATTTTATGCGGATTATCCGAGGTACTCAAATAGGATAATCCAATAAAATTAGCACAACCTCAATATCAGGACAATCTAGTTAGTGTATCAGCTAGTTATGCATGCTACATATGCATGTTATATATGCTATTACCAATTTTGCACTTTTATACTACTGCTATCTAGTGTTGCACGCTTTTTTGTCATTTATTTTGTATAAACTAAATAAATTTTTATTTTTCTACTTGTATTTTTTCGATTATCCTATTCCGATCCGAGTCCGCTCCGAATCCGCTCCATATCCGCAATCCGATATAATCCGCATTCGAATCCGCATCCGGCTATTATCCGCTCCGATCCGAATCCGCCAAAAAAATATGGTAAAGGATATGGTAATAGCAATATCCGATCCGATCCGATCCGTTTACATCCATAACTATACGATTAGTTCGTACGTGGTGGCACGGGTTCTCGTCCTATTTGAGACAAATCAGTCGGTCAGATGGCCGGATTGATTTTTGTCTTTGCTATACACGGCGGCCAATGCGAATTGGCACGTTTTGGTTTTCTATTTGAGTTGGTGGAGCATAGGCATCGATCTCCTATCTAAATTTAAAATCTGCCTATACTCGCTTGAGTGAGATCCCATCTAAATCCTAAAATCTAGTGCCTATATCTGCCTATGTAAAATTTAAATAAAAATCTGCACTAGATTTTAAAAAATAAACTAGAAGTGAGATATAGGCAGGAACCACCTGACACTCTAATCTCGCAGTTGCAATTGGGAATCTGGGATGATGGTCTCCATCCGGAAGAAGAAGCAGGCGCCAATTGAGTCTATATGAATCAGCGGCCGGCAGCAGCTGATTAATTACATCATCATCAGGCTTGAAAAGGCTATTACCAATTCCGCAGTACGCAACAATCGTCAATGGCTGTCTTTGTCGGGCTTCAACTGGTTTTCCAGTTCCGTTTTGCGACTGCAAGATGCCAAGAGCTAGCGATGGATGCAGGAAAGTCTGAATTAACCGAGCGGCTCGATCCGTGTTGTTTAACAGCAGAGATGGTGGTATGGGTCGACAGCCTTAGCGACGAAGCGAGGAACTAGTAGAAAACCAATGAAACGCCAAGGGAATGCCTGCCGGCTGAAGCATGCACTGCACGCCGTTGTCGTCTCGGCCAGATAGACGATTCCGGGGCCGGCAGAGTGCAGACAGTACTAGCTGCAAGAAACCAACTTCCGGACGGGAACACGTGGTGTCGACTGTGTTGAGAAGACGAGGACGCGGTGAAGGAAGGAACATGGCCGACACGTACGACGTGTACAGGCTTAGCTATATACGTGAGGGTGTCGCGCGCGGTCGCCGTCGAAGCGGACGTATTCCAAGAATAGATCCTGCAGCATTTCACTCGATCGGACTACTTGCTAAGGTTTAACTTTCGGGACGGTGACGTCGCCTGCAGGAATATTTTCAACACGTAGCAGGAAGGAAGACGTCCACGAGGTTGATCGAAACAAAATGCTCCTACCTAACCAATACTACTAACTAGAGAGAGGGAAATAAAAATACAGTGATATCAGAGTAGCACACACGGAGCAAAAGCCAAATAAAGCCGAATGGGCTGCAGGCAGATTGAGGCAACACCTATCTAGCCCGGAGGTTCTATGCTTCCATCGACCACCTTCGCGACGTGGAACAGCCGAACTAGGAATAACCGGCGTCATCCCATCCAGGAGAGGAAAGAGAAGGGGTCTCGGTGTCAAACGGTCTCGTGGCAACCGCGCAAAGCAACCGACCGTTTCCAGCGACCGACGGATCGTCAGGTGCGTGTGCTCTATTTTGGCGCACGTTGGAATCGTTCTCGCTGCAGATCGAGCGGTGTGGGAATGAATTTTCGACAAGTCCTCCTGCGTACTAGGTCTATCGTACGTGTGGGAATGAATTTGGCTTCCGATCGATCAGGCAGCTGTCCCCCGAAGTTTCCATCCGTCCGTCGCCACTGAGCTGAGAGCACCAAAATTGGCTCATGCATCCTTTCTTCCACATAGTAGAAGCCACGAGCCTTGCTCCTATCGCACGTGTCACACTCACGTACGTATGCAGACCCTCGAGAGTTCGGACTTGGCGGTTGGGAAACGGTAAAAAAAAATCAAGCTTGATCTCGTCCTCCCGCGCGCGGCGTACGCGGTCAAGCACAAAAACCAGCACGTAAAGTGACGACCACTCACCGCTGATCTCGACGTTCACATCAAGTTCAGTCGGTCACGCTCGCTCCTCGGCCGTTTTCTCGTTTCCCGCCAGCTCGGGTGCGCGCCTCACATACACTTTGACACCTCAGCAGCTGTCCCCCGGCCCTGCGATTGACACGCGATGCTGTCTTCAAAAGTTTTGGACCAACTCTTTACTCGCATACACGTCCTCTTCCGTTTTTTTAATCCCATGCTACTTAAATTTTCTACGGAGTACTACTACTTGACGATCTTTCTAGTGATCGAGGAGCCTTTTCAACAAAAGAAAACAGGTTAAAGAAGTAGCAACTTGACTTTGAATGGGATCGCGCTATTTGACACTTAGGGTGTAGAATAACTTTAGAACCGTATGTTATTTTTACGTCACGTAAATTTTGTTTTACCTCGAGAGGTTAGAAGAACGTAAGAAAATATAGATATGTTATAATTTTTTTTTGTTTACATGCCGTATAAAAATACGACGTAAAATACATATTTCTAGTGTTTTTTACACTATAATTACTCATAAACTATTTTTTATATCAATTTTTTTGCGTTGTGGATGAATATGAACATAATTATTTGTATATAAAACATAAATTTCTAAACATGACAACATAAAGTTATATGGGGTGCAAAATAACTATTCTGCACCCTGGGAGTCGAATAGGGTTTATATATATATATATATATATATATATATATATATATATATAAACCTTCTATATATACGCGAATTTTTCTACTATATACGTGTTGCTAGGGTGCAAAATAACTAGCTGAATACCCGTGCGTTGCTACGGGCCGTCGAGTTTTTTCTACCATATACGCGAACATATTAAGTACCTTAATCAACAAACCTTCTCTATGCCTTTCACGGCGACAATTGTTTCTTCGGTACCACTGGTTGGGAAGAGAGAGGGATAGAGCATGTGCACGTACTATGATGATTTTTTTTCAAATTATATTTTTGATCACTTTTCAATAATAACCTGATGTGTTTTATGTTGGTGCTTTATTTTAAAACGTTGGAAATATTTTTTTCCATTCATGAATCATCATCTCTAAAAATAAAAATTTATCAGGCAACAATGTAAATGTGTTCATATAAAAGTTTGATAGAATAAATAGTGGAAATTTCTCGTGCGTTGCAATGGGTCCACAAATGATAAATTGTTCTCGCGAAAAATATAACAATGAAACATTCAATGGAATCAGGTACATCACCATATAGCATGTCCCAGCCACACGTGGACGTTTACCTTGGAGGCCGACCGAGACATGAAAACTGGGTGATCAAGATAATGGAATTATAAATTAGGCTAGCCTACTATTACAGTTTGAGAGTACTAAAATATTTGTTTTCTCTAGTAAAATATCTGTATCAACGGTACAATGAAAATAGCTGAATAGGATAATTGGCAAGCAAGTGGAGAATCCACAAATAAATACATACAAAATTGCTATCTGACGTGCACAGGTCATAATGCCATCATAGCCTCTGTACTGCTAGTGTAAAGTGTTGTACAATCAACACATGGTATTCTGAATTTTATAAAGGTAGAGTGTGAGCGTCAAAAATACAGACACAAGCTCTCTAGTCAAAATAGGGAACGAGTGGCAGGATTTCTGGAAAATGAAACAATTGTATTTATCATTCTTTTACAAAACAAATGTATCAGATATGACAAATAATAGCTAGATTCAGCCAAGTCATTCAGATTTGCATAATCGTATTATCTTGATGGAGCAAATTCATAATTCGGGTCAAATGACCAAATGGCAATGCTACTGATAGGCCAAACATGAATATTAAGTATAAAATCGTGACGATCAAATTGAAGACGAAATTTATCATTTGCCCGTATAAAATGTAAGGGGTATATGCACTTGAAAAGGAAATAAGTACAATTTCTCAAGCTTCTCTGCTCTACATGGTCCACCAAACAAATCAAATAGTTGAACTCACGCTGATGTTCTGTCGGATTACTGTAGAAATAGCCATGGAAATTTCTTGTGTTTGGTACATCACATTGAGACATGGAACCTATGCAGCAGGGAACTTCTGGGCAGGCCTGAAAATGTAACGCATGGAACTCATAACACATCATCTTGGCAGAATGGATAGGGGAAGGAGTAAAAAGAAAAACGGAAGAACGAAAGCATGTTATAGCATAGCTGCAGCCTTTCAGGAGGATATTGGCTAGGTTCATTGTTCTGTGTGTTTTATTCAAACGTGGAGCTTCTGAATAAGCTGGAACAATCACAACCTAACAGTGGCATATATGTGAAATGTTTCCACCGTATAAATTTCTCAAGGATGGAGGCAATATGAGGCCCGACGACACTGCCATAAATTTCAGATCCTAGACACTACTCACACAAGGTTTGCGACATTGTTGGTGACAGAAGAAAGAAAAGACCAATCGCTACAGCATACCTTGACATTGAAGGCTGCCGGCGTGATCCGCAAAGAGCAGGGCGCGCAGCGCGCCAGCGTTGGGAAAGCACAGAGAAGGAGCGCGGGTATCTCGGAGCGATGGTTGCGGGATTTTAGGTGGATCCAGGCGGGGGAACCTGGGTTGGGGACGGCCTTACTGTCCTCTTCGCGGCAAGGCCCCAGCTCCCCCACCTCCTCCTTCACCCCTTGCCCTCCCGTGGGGCTTCCCTCCGTCCCCCAGCGCCACTTTTCTTCCCCATGCCTCATCCTCGAGCGGCGAAGCGCCTTCAGCACCCGTCTGGCCCTCTGGCGAGCTCCCACATTCGTTGTGCAGGGTGGGGATCTGAGCGGCCGTCGTGTGGGAGCAGTAACACAAGCACACAGGTGCGGTGGGGCGGGAGCTAGGGAGGGGATCCATGGGGTCTTGACGGGAGGCTGGGATCTCGCAGGAGACCAAGACTACGAATCCAATTTGGAAATAAAAAGGAAAAAAGAGAAGGCCCGACGATAACCTGTTGCCTGCAGCACGTGTATGCACCCCGAGCCAGACCTCCCGTCTCTGGTCGCGCCGCGGCGAACTTTGATTCACCTCCTCCATGCACTTGCCGTTCAGGGAGAAGGGTATCGAAGGGGAGCGGTCCCGGCGAGCTCGAGGGCTGGCTCTACGGGCGCGACGGGTCAGAGATGCAGGAACTATGGAGAAGAGGGGCAAGGCGGCTGGCCGGTCCTGGCGAGGTCGAGGGCCGGCACTGCGGGCGCGATGGGTAGAGTTGCAGGCGGGGGCGAGGCGGCCGACCCTGTGGGCGGTGTGCAGGGGAGAGGAGAAAAGGACCAAAAGTTTTTACGATGGCAGTTTCTGTAATATCTTTAAATAGTCAGGGGCAAAATGGTCCAAAAAATTTCGGACGGAAGGTCCACCAACGTGCAGTGTAACGGCCGGCTACTTTCCATGCGAGAGTGATTTTGTACTACAATACGTCAGTCGACGACATGGAGCACATACATCGGCGTGCGTCGACTAGATGAGATACGCATACCAACTACTAAGGAGGTTTCGCATGCTAGCTGCTGTTTAGGGGTAGCACTGCATGCGTGCGTAGCCGGTTCATGAATCTCTGTCAGAGCAAGCACAGCGTATGAAAAAAGAGGTGGCTAAGGGAATCTTTTCGTTTCTCAGCTCGAGTCTAACCGGTGGAGTACCTGAGTCTAGCATACAAATCCTTAGACATGTGTCTAGTACTAGTCCCAGTGTCTAAGAAAACAAAAAGCAAAAAAGGCCCACAATCAGCCTCATCAGTATCATAGTACACTAACAGGAATGTGAGGGCTTGTGGGTCCTATCAAGGTGGCTAAACCAGTGCAGTCATTTTTGTTCTGCTAGCCCAGTGTTGCGTTGGCAAGCATTTTTTCTTAGACCCCGTCTAAACGGTGTACATGCTCTCAGTCGGTCCGGCGTCACGAGGAACAATGGGGACGTGCAGGTCCTGCAATCATGACACGCAGAATGGTGTACCAACGCAGCCGAAGCTGAATGAATATCATGATTCATGCATGCCACGCTTGTTGAGTTGTTCTTGTGGTGCGTCGGTGTACACCTTCGTCCGGCCGACTCTCTCTCCCCGGCAACGGAGACACGAGATAATGAAAAGGAGCAGAGAAAAAGCCCAGTGGAGGCCCAAATAAAGCCGTTGTAAAAAAAGAGGCCTACTCCAGCGGAAAGAAAGCTTTTCTAAGCGCTAGGTTGGGCCTCCAACTATCTCGGCTCTAACCTAATAACATTTCTCAAATACTATTCCATAGAACTATTCACGGTCTTCTAAAATGTTTTTTTTGTTTTGGACAACGCCATGTCTCGACTTCCGGGTACATCTAGCTTTACTAAAGTTAGTCAAATTTTACTAACTTTGACTTAGGACAAAGCTAGAAGTACACTTATTTACGGACAGAGGGAGTACGCTGGTGGGCAACAGCGCTCTCGAGTTGGAGATGTGTGTAGTGGGCTCTCGCAATTGCACGCAATTGGGAATCTGGGATGGTCTCCATCATCACAGAGATGTGAAGTAGAAGAAGAACGCACCGATTGGACCAGCACATCCAGTATCCTACCAGAGCGTGTATCGACCGATCTGCTGTCGCTGATTAATTGCATCATCAAGGTTGAAAAGGCTACTAGTAGTACCAATATATATGGATGTCATTATCCGGCTTTAACTGGTTTTTCAGTTGCGTTTTGCTGCTGCGTTAACGGGCTCCGTGTGGTTTCAGAAACCAGTTGGTGACTTCATTAACGGTGAGACGCTCATGTCGATCCAGAGCCTTAGCGACGAAGCGAGAACCTATTGCCACTAGTAGAGACCAAATGCAAAAAAAGGGCCACTAGTAGAGACCAAATGCAAAAAAAGGTAAGCTGGCCGAAGCGTGCACCGTCTCGGCCATACGATTCCCCGGTCGGGGCCTACGGTAGAGACGTGGTGTCGACTGTCGAGAGAGAAACATGGTGAAGGAACAGGGCCGACACGACACACTTACGTACATGAGGTGTTGGTGAGTTCCAGATCAAATACTAATTGCATTGTTCTCGCCGTCGCCGTCGAACTGGAGATATTAATTCTTAGAATTAATAGATCCTGCACAATTTCACTCGGGCTGCTAAAATCTAACTTTTGGGACAGTGACCAGGCCTGCTGGAATTCAACGCGTAGCAGGCAGGAATCTAACTTTTGGGACAGTGACCAGGCCTGCTGGAATAAAACACTCCTTTACGTGTACTCGATGCGTTTTAAAATATATAAGATTTTTGAGCTTTATAAAGTAAATATATCTAGACTTATTATTTTAGTGTATATTATGAATTCATACATTAAAACTAGTCTAAATATATTTTCTTTACAAATCTCAAAGATCTTATATTTTAAAACCGAGAAAGTAGTCTTGTTCGTTGTTGAAGTGTATAAGTGGATTGCACTAGTCCTTTTCATCAGTTCGGACTTTTGGTTGCGTTGGCTAGTGCATGAAGCTTGACATGGTATCAGAGCCTAAGTTCTCGAGTTTGAGTCCTGGCTTTCACAATTTATTCTAAAATTGTTGTTGACCTCTCTGTGTCCACGTATAGGCCTCTTAAGTCAAACGTGAGTTTCGCGCGCCGTCGCTCTTTTCCGGTTGTATGTGCTGACTTATCCCCATCACACGTGAGAGGAGGTGTTGAAGTGTATAAGTGGATTGAACTAGTCCTTTCCACCAATTCGGACTTTTGGTTGCGTTGACTAGTGCATGAAGCTTGACAATCGTCACGCACGTGTCACCTGAGAGCATCTTCACTCGTTGGGCGAACCCAGGCCGAATCTGGACCTTTTTTTAGCCGGACGGAGCTTGATTTTGGCATGAATATGTTTCCCACTCGCGTACTCAGGCGAGTTCCCGCGTTAGACAAAATTTAACAAATTTTGGCAAACTTTGGGCGAATATGAGCGAACTTTGGGCGAATATGGTCGATACGGACGAACTTTGGATGGAATATGGGCGATATGGACAAACTATGGACGAACTTTGAGCGAATATGGACGATACAGACGAACTTTGAACAAATATGCCCGAATTTAGGCGAACTTTGGACGAATCTGGTCTATGGCGAAATTTGGGCGAATATGGTCGATACAGACCAACTTTGGAATATGCCCGAATTTTGGGCGAACTTTGGGGCGAATCTGATCTATATGGACAACTTTGGGCGAAATTTGGACGAATATGGGCGATACAGACGAACTTTGGACGAATATGCCCGAATTTTGGGTGAACTTTGGGCGAATATGGTCTACATGGACGAACTTTGAACGAATATGATCTATATGGTCGAACTTTAGGAAAATATGAGCGAATATGGACGAACTTTGGGCGAACTTTTTGGATGAATAAGGACGAATATATGCTGACTAGACGGGTCCACTCGCCGAATTCGCTTCGTCCGACGTTTCCAGGACGTACTCAGGATCCTGGGTTCGGCCTGGCTAGGCCGGACGAAAACACTCTAAAATCCGGACAAAAACAGGTTCTTAATACGCGATTAGACCAATTTTCGACGTCTGGACAGAAATTTGATGTCCAAATCGGCCTCCTAAGCTTAGGCGAGGCGAGTGAGATGCTCTGACGCACGCAGAACACCAGGGTCCGCGGGTGACATGCATATGGCGTTTTGCCACGGAGACTTGGCATCAGTTGGGAAACGGTAAAAGATTAATAAGGACAAGTCTCGTCCCTCGCGCGCGGCGTACGCGACGGCCACTCAGCTTCGATCCACATTCCCATCACGGTCACGCTCACGCCATCGTTTTCCCGTTTCCCGCCAGCGCTTGTGCGATGTTGTCTTCCAAGCAGGTTTTGGACCATTTGCTCCTTCACTTTTTCTTTATCTCATCATCAATCATGTTCTTTAGTTTTCTACCGCTTGACGAGCTCTCTAGTGCGGAGCCGTTTCAACTAAGAAAAGAGAAAAGAAATGCCTAGTGGCAACTTGCGATCCGTCTTTGAACGGGTCGGTCCTTTCAGTTCGAGACGAAGAGAGAGAGACCTGGACTGGACGAGACGAAGGCGAACGATTGGCTGCTAATTTCGATCGACGACCTCCACGTACGTATGGGTATATATAGTCTCGATCGGGTGGTTATCTACGAGAGTGATTTCGTACTACGTACGTCAGTCCGTGGACATGATGAAATACGTATGGTACATCGTCGGCGTGTGCGTCGACCAGATGAGATACAGCCGATACCAAGTACGGTTTGGCATGCAGCTGTGTAGGGTAGCAGTGCGTGTCCATGCATATACACACGCACGCACAACGCACGCACACATGCATCTCTGTCGGTGTCATTCGGTCGACACGAGTAACAATGGGGACGTGTAGGTCCTGCCATCACGCCACGCAGGATAGTGTACCACCGCAGCCGAAGCTAAACAACGTGCCACGCTTCTTCCGGTCGGTCGGTGCATACCCCTTCGGCCTTCGGGACACCAGATTTTTTTTTTTTTTTTGAAGTCTCTTCGGGACACCAGATAATATAAAAGGTGCACCAGACCATGTCAACAACGAAAAATACTAGATTCCGCCCATTCTAGGCCCAAATAAGGCGGGTGTAAAAAGTAGGCCTGCTCCAGTAGAAGAGAAGCTTTTTAAAGCTTTGGGTTGGGCCTCCATTTTTGTTACACAAAGGCTTTCAACTGCCTCGCCCCTTTTTTGGAAAAGGCAAACTCATGCTGCTGGCGCTGCCATCCCCGCCGTCATACCGTCTTCTCCGACTACATTTCACCGTACTTGTCTGAGCTATCAGATTTGCTCTGTAAGAACTAGTAAGTACATTTAGATTGCGTGTGCTACTGACATTGCAGATTAAACTGCAGTACTGCAGTACGATCTATATGTAATGCTAATGTGGCTCGCATGCTTCCTTAGATCTAATTCTTTAAATTGGATTCAGTTTGGCACTCTATTTACAATGATAATTTTGCCCACTTCGGGTGTATAGAGGTTCTCTGGGACCAATTCACCAAATTGACGCGTCATGTCCAGTGCTCTGAAACTTAACGTAAGTGCTAGGGGGCTGTTGTGTAGCTCCATGTGTAAACACCATCGGTACTACACTTGGAAGCCCGGATACTGAGCCTTGTTAGACACTGAAATGGATAATCACTGTCAACGATCAACCTTCTGTCCCTGCCTTGTGTGGGCTTAAGTTTATTCACACATATGTTGCGGGAACGAGACGGTGGGCACCCAAGAGCCTGAAGCTCCTCCTCTCCCAAGTTATCCATTATGATACGTAGGAAGAAGAGGGAGGACAGTGAGGGCATCAATCTTCGTACTGTCGGGCATGTGAAGACGCCAATCTTGGTACCGCAGGAAGCTGGATCAGATTAGAGCAATTTACGACGAGGAGACACAAGGCATTAGTTTGATCTACGTCAGCCCAGCCCGGTATGTGTAAGCAAATTCAGTTATCAAAATTGTGTTTGTGCTGATTGTCATTAATTCATGTCTCTAGTGAATGAATACTCGGTTAAAATGATCAAATTGGTAGAACAACATTACCAGTACAACATTAACTTTGATGCCGGGACAGGTTGCAACTTGCCGCACCATGAACGTCGCTTTTTTCATTCTGCTCAACATCATCATTCCCATCTTTACTGATGAACGTCTTCACTAGTGGATACAGACTTTAGATACAATAAACAAGTCTTCGGATGCAACGGTAGATCATAGTAACTGACTGATAATATCCTCATCGTATTCTTCAAATCATCAAGACTATTTTGTATCCCTGAACCCATAGACTGGTACACCATTGACCAATACGCGTATGCATTTGTATTACCCTATTTACATGCCAGTAAGCTGGCAATTGTCATGATAGCTAATGGTATTCCACCACATTTTCGTAAAATGTTCGTGGATATTTGAGCCAATTGTTTAGGGAGACATTTGTACTCAGTGCCAAATATTGTGTGGTAGAATAACTTTCTTGAGTCAACAATACAGAGAGATTCTAGATGATAAACATGGCCAATTTCTTTGGCAACATCAAGATTGCGGGTTGCTGCAAGTACTTCACTTCCATATTCGTTCTCAATGAAAGCATGTTTAATGATTTTCCACACTGTTTTGTCCCACATGACATCAATAACAATGAGATACATGCACTGCGGCGGTGTTGAGGATATGTTATATGGGTATCCTAATAGCATGTCTCTTATCCGACTAACCCGGGTGACCCATAGTCGGTAGCATGGCCTATGGCCTGCTGGGCGGCCTAGTTAGGTGGATCCAGAAGGGAGGCCCATGCCGGATAAAGAAAGGCGACGGTGGAGTCACCAGCGTACCCGGAGCCTTGGAGTATAAGATACACAAGACTAGTAATGGACGGTGTAGGACTCGGTAACCTGTCCGACTAGGACTTTTTTCGGAACCCTAGGACCTGACAACTATATAAGTCGGGCCTATGAAAGCCTTTAGGGCATCGTTTTACACACACCTCGTACAACGAACCTGTCTCTGTAACTCGGCGTATTGCCATTATAGTGATTTATAGCAGGAGTAGGATTCCGTCATTGTCGTGGGATTTGAACCTGGGTAAGCTGTGTTACCTCGTACCCGTCAACCGTCCGCCTTACCCCACATCTCTAAACACGCACTGTGAGGACCCCTCCATGGCGTACTCGTCGGCAATACCACGACAGTTGGCGCCCATCGTGGGGCAAGAGGCGCTTCAGGCTCTTCAGCGGGCGAGGACCAAGATCTTCGCGGGAATCACGCGAAACCGTAGCCATCGGTCGTGTTCTCTTCTCCGGCAACGTTCCAATCGTCCCTCCTGACGAGTTCTGGATCTCGGCAAAGACGAAACCTACGCGGTGTTCGATCGTTCCTATCGGAGACATCCACCTCTTCATCGGCGAAACCGACTCGGGCACAAGTTCCCTGGGAGTCGGAGGAGCATCAAGACCCGCACGGACCGCCTACGGGCAGGATACGCTCGCGGAAGGATCGATGTCAGATATCTCCTCGGAGTTTGCCGGCAAAGATCAGAAAAATTCAAGGCCCACCCAAACCGCCCCTGTGCAGGATATAAAGGTAGAAGATCACTGCAAATCCGCCGGCTTCGTCCGCGCGTCTGGACAGCAGAGATCCAAGTTCGTCGGCGTGGTTACCATCTTCGATCTGGCGCACTGCGTTCAGAGAGAAGGCGAAGACCCCCGCGACTACCTGGCCAGATGGCTCCGTATACGAGCCGATCTGGACCACTACCCCAATGATGATGCCATCTATCACTTTGTGGAAGGACTGGACCATGGCACGCTGCTCCGACATTCTCTTAGACGGCAGCAGGCGTTAGGACGCCTTACTTTCGAAGGCATGGTGAACACCGTCAACAACTATGCGGAGGCCGAAGCGGCAGCTCAGACAGCGCTTGCGCTCATTGACGGAGCCCCTCCGATTCAGCCACCACCACCACCGCCTCCGGCTGCCATCGTCGTAGCAGCGCCACCACCTCCAGTAATCGTCGAGGCCGTTGCACCTCCACTGCCCGTCATCGAGGAAGTCCTGGCACCCTCCGACTCTGTCATTGACGCGCTTTATGCTGATTTCAGTGCAGACACGGAAGAGATAGACTTTAGTCCAGAGGAGCTAGACTCCGCTATGCAGGAGATGGAGGAGGAGTACTCGCGCGACGAGCAAGCTAACAACACCGTCATGTCCCGAGGGGTATTCGTCACCATTGGGACGGCAATGGACGAAGATCAATCCGGGCAAGCTCCGCCTACGGCGCTGGAAAAAGGGAAGGGGCCACTTATTGCTGCAGACGATGATCGCGCAAAGGTCATGCCTCCTCCTCCCAACCCAGTGCAGCAGCCGCAGGAACTCGGCACCGGCCCGAGTAACAACAACACCGCAAACTTGCCGCCTCCAGCATCTACGTCTGCAGCAGCCCAAGTTACTCCAGCTGATAGAGTGATGTACGGCAACCTCCTCGTCGAGCCACTAACCGTTGCTCATATCCGGAATGTGACTCAGCTTGACGAGAAGCGCCAGCAGCTGCTGGAGGAGGCGCAAGCCATCGCGGAGCAAGGCGCTAAACTAGATCGAGATTTGGTCAACGCGCAGAAGTCCATAGAGAAAGCTAGAGCAATGGAGGCCGAGTATAAGATTCTGCTACAGCAGCAGAAGGCTAAGAAAGCTTCGGCTCGCGTCATCAACAATCCTGGTGTACGGCGCAACCTAGGATGGGCCCCCTCGAAGCCGGCACAAGCCAAGCCATACATTGACAGTGAAGGCAAGCAGGTGATGCCCACCCCACTCCTTAACCTCGCCGTCGCCAAGACCCTTCTAGAGCAGGATAGATCGCCTGAGGCAGTAGAACAGGTCTATGACCTAGTGGCCAAAGCGGTAAAGAAGCAGGAAAAGGCCACCTCTCAGAGGCTTGAGTCTGACCCAGCGCTCTGCCGATCTAGACAGTACAAACCGCCAAGGGACAGATCTCCTCAGGATGTCAGTTCACGGACGGGTTCATCAGAACAAAGACGGAGGGATGCGCGCAACAGGAAGGATGCTATCCCCATATCCTCCGACCACGGAAAAAATGCCCGACCTCGTCGCCCATCGCCACCGCCCCGATCCCCCCGACGTCAGGAAGACCACAAGGCTCACCATCGTACGAATATGCCCCCACCAAAGCAGTGTGGCATCGTCATCCGCGACAGCGCGACACAGACCCGTCACGATGAAGAGCGCCACCAAGGACACAAGAGCAGGTCGCACCATGACCCTCCACGTTCGACAAGCAACCGTGACAGGCGTGAGGTGTCGCGGGAGGGTAATAGCAAGAAGGCTAACCCACCGCCACCTCCGCCTCCGTCGCCGCCAAGCAGTCACCATGGCGGAGGAGGCCCGCGTCATTCGCGCAGCCCATCCCCTATTGACAAAAATAATAAGAACCCGGAGCCGTACGATGCGCGTTCGCGGATCGATAAGATTCACGAGGCCCGGGAAGGATCATACCTGGGACCACGTTGCTTTGGACCTGTAACACGATCCGCAACTTACCCCAAAGGTTTCCAGATTGACAAGACCATCAAGCCCTATGACGGCACCGCCAAGCCAGACACATGGTTGCAGGACTACGGCAACACGGTGGAGATTGCCGGAGGCAACCCCAACGTCGCCGTCAAGTACCTCCCGTTAATGTTGGCGGGCACGGCCCGTCAATGGATCGACGACTTGCCGGAGAAATCTATCTATAACTGGCTGGACATGCAAGAAGCGTTCACCAAGAACTTTGAGGGTACATACAAGCGTCCCTGCACCGTGGGCGATCTACAGCGGTGCATGCAAGAGAAAGACGAGACATCTCGCGCCTACCTCTCCCGATGGCTGGATATGAAAAATTCCTGCGCAGGAGTGCATGCTCAGACCGCCATGGCCGCCTTCATCGATGGGTTGGAAAGGGGCACCTTGCTCCGACATAAGCTGAAGCGCTTGCAGGACAATCGTCAGCTTGACTTGAACCAGATGATTCAGTTGGCTAGTGAGTTCGCAGCTGTCGACGACGATGCTCGTGGCTCATTGCCGGCAACAGCCGTTCCAACTCAAGCTCGGAGGAACATCAGTACAAAGCGGAAAACCGCTCCAGAAGAAAAGAAATCTACCGACATGGTCGCTATGACTTTCGTAGGACGAGGCGAAGGCGGACAACATGGCCGAGGAAGGGGAGCTGGCCGCGGGCAGCAACGAGGAAGTGAAACCACCCCGGCGCCGCTCCGCGTTCCCCAAACATACGAGGAGTACCGCGATATGCCGTGCCTCGTACACCTTGACGCCAACGGCAAGGCCACCCATATCAATCGACACTTCAAGTTCGTCAACGACCTCAAGGAAGACCCGGAGTCCGGCTACAAGCGAAGTCGGAAGAACAGACCGCGAGGCAAGGGCAAGGGGAAGAAGAAGGAGGAGGAGTCCAAGGATTCAAGTGACATGGACGAGGACGTTGACCCCAAGCACGCCGCCAAGAGCGACAACAAGGGCAAGAACCCCTTCGCAAAGAAGGCCCCAGTCTACCACACTTTCCTTGGCACCCCCACCGTCCGACAACAGAAGACCTCTCTAAGGATCCTGATGGCCACCCTCCCCCTAGTTCCCCAGTACCTGCGCTGGTCGGAGGTTCCAATAACTTGGGATAGGACGGACCACCCAGACCTTGTGCCCACGGAGAACCAGTACGCCATGGCCATCAACCCATTGATTGACGGCGTGGAGTTCACCAAGTGCATGGTGGATAGTGGAAGAAGCATCAACATCATGTACCTGGATACACTGCAGAAGATGAACTTGACGGAGGCAAACCTAAGGCGGACCAACACCGTTTTCCACGACGTAGTTCCTGGTTGGGAGGCTTGGTCCCTTGGGTGTATTACACTTCACGTAGCCTTTGGCGATGTTAATAATTACCGCCAAGAGCGCATGACCTTTGAGGTGGTCCCCTTCAAGAGCGTGTACCACGTCATATTCGGCCGCGACATATTCCACACGTTCATGGCCAAACCATGCTTCGTCTACAACAAGCTCAAGATACCCGGACCAAACGGTGTCATCACCGTATCCGGAAGCTTTACCAAGGCAAGGGACTGTGAGATCAATGAAGCAGCCGTTGCAGAAGCTGTCCTCTACAACGAAGAATTCAAAGAGATCCAGAGCAAGGTCAATGACTCAGAGATGCCCGCATCAAAGAAGCAGATCTCCGACTCCGCTCCTGCGTTCAAGGCCGTCATCGAGACCAAGCCGGTGGAACTTGTGGTAGGCGACGCCTCCAAGACCGTCGCCATTGGGACGAACCTGGATCCCAAATAGGAAAGCGCGCTCGTCGAGTTCCTCCGTGAGAATAGGGACATCTTTGCCTGGAAACCTGCCGACATGAAAGGTGTACCTAGGGAACTTGCCGAGCACAGCCTCAACATAGATCCAAAATGTAAACCAGTGAAACAACCTCTACGACGCATCGGAGATGAGAAGAGACGCGCCATTGGCAAAGAGATAGCTAGGTTACTTAAGGCTGAGTTTATCCGAGAAGTCCTTCACACCACATGGGTGGCCAATCCTGTACTTGTCCCCAAAAAGGGAACCAATGAATTAAGAATGTGCGTTGATTACACCGGCTTGAACAAAGCATGTCCCAAAGATCCGTTTGCTTTGCCTCGCATTGACCAAGTCATTGACTCGACGGCTGGCTTGGAACTTTTGTGTTTTCTCGATGCATACTCAGGATACCACCAGATAAAGATGAGGAAGTCGGACCAATTGGCCACTTCGTTCACTACCCCATACGACACGTTTTGCTATGTCACGATGCCCTTTGGGCTGAAAAACGCAGGTGCTACCTACCAACGGACAATGCAACGTTGCCTCCACGACCAAATTGGTCGGAACGTTCATGCCTATGTGGACGATATCGCGGTGATGTATAAAAAATCCAACGACCTAATCTCTGACTTGAAAGAAACCTTTGATAATCTCCGGAAATACAACATGATGCTCAACCCTAAGAAGGGCGTCTTCGGGGTTCCAGCCAGCAAATTGTTGGGCTTCATCGTTTCCCAGCGCGGAATCGAGGTCAACCCGGAGAAAATCAAGGCCATCTTAAACATAAACCGTCCGACATGCCTAAAGGACATTCAACGATTAACAAGTTGTGTTGCAGCAGTTAGTCGGTTCATCAGCCGACTTGGAGAGAAGGCTTTGCCGCTGTACAAGTTGCTGAAGAAGGCAGACAAATTCACGTGGACGGACGAAGCAGATGCAGCATTGAAGCAGCTCAAGGAGATTCTTTCCTCAGCGCCCATCCTTGCAGCACCCGAGCCTGGTGAGCCCCTGTTAGTTTACATGGCGGCAACCAACCGGGTTATCAGCATCGTCGTTGTCGTAGAGCGGAAGGAAGCAGGCTATGAGCACGGAGTTCAACGACCAGTTTACTACGTAAGCGAGGTCTTGACGGAGTCCAAGCAGTGTTACCCGCACTACCAAAAGATAGTTATGGAGTATTCCTCGCTTCTCGGAAGCTGAGACATTACTTCCAGGAGCACCCAATCAAAGTGGTGAGCAAGACTCCACTGTCCGAAATTATCAATAACAGCGACGCTACAGGAAGGGTCGTGAAGTGGGGCATTGAACTTGCCGCCTTCGAGATCACCTACAAGAGACGCGACGCTATCAAGTCACAAGCCTTGGCGGATTTTATTGCAGATTGGACGGAGATGCCAGATGCTACTCCGTTGCCAGAACCAGAGTACTGGGTGATGCACTTTGACGGATCAAAGTTGCTCAACGGCTCGGGGGCTGGTGTATTGCTATAGTCACCAATAGGAGACAAGCTACACTACGTTCTACAGATCCACTTCGAGGCTACAAACAACATGGCGGAGTATGAAACACTCATTCACGGACTATGTGTAGCCAAAGATATTGGCATCAAGCGCATAGTTTGCTGTGGAGATTCCGACTTGGTTGCCCAGCAGGTGGCTGGCACCTGAATGCGCGGAACCCTATGATGGCGGCATATCGAGACGAAGTGGACGAGATAGCCAAGAGTTTCTTGGGCTACGAAGTGAAGTATGTGCCTAGGGAACAAAACGAGGCGGCTGATCTGCTGTCTAAGCTAGGATAAGGGCGCAAGCGAATTCCGCCAGGAGTTTTCCTCGAGCACCTGCGCACACCATCCGTGAAGGGAGCCGACATCGACAATCCGGATAGAGCTGACTCTTTCGTCAACATAGTGACTAAGGTCCCTCCGGCTTGGACAAAAATGTTCATGGAATACCTCGAACACGGAACTTTGCTTGACGACGAAGTCAAAATACGGCAAATAGTACGACGAGCAAAGGGTTATACCATAATCAATGGGCAACTCTACAAAAGGAGCACTACTGGTGTATACCTAAAGTGTGTTTCCCAGCTAGAAGGTATGGAAATTCTACGCAAAATCCATCTCGGAGATTGAGGGCATCACGCCGCTCCTCGATCGTTGGTCGCGAAAGATTTCCGACAAGGATTTTACTGGCTGACAGCAAAGGCGGACGCCGACAATCTGGTTGAGACATGCATAGGATGCCAGTATTATGCCCGATAACCACATGTTCCTGCTGAAGAACTGCAAACAATACCAATAACTTGGCCATTTGCATTCTGGGGGCTGGACATGGTGGGACCGTTACAGACGGCACCTTGTGGATTTACGCATCTGCTTGTAGCAGTTGACAAATTCACTAAATGGATAGAAGCTAAACCCATTAGAAAGCTTGATGGGGCAACTGCCCTAAGGTTCGTCCGAGATCTAGTGGTAAGGTTTGGTCTCCCACACAGCATTATCACCGACAATGGCAGCAATTTATCACTCGGAGAAGTGGAGGCGTATTGCTGGGAGAAAGGCATCTGACTTGACCTTGCATCTGTGGCACACCCACAATCCAACGGTCAGGTCGAGCGAGCCAATGGATTGATTCTGCAGGGAATCAAGCCACGTCTTGAGGCACCGCTACATAGAGCAGCTGTATCCTGGACGGAAGAATTACCATATGTACTGTGGAGTTTACGAACTACACCTAACAGATCTACCGGTTACACCCCTTACTTCATGGTATATGGAGCAGAAGCCATCCTGCCTTACGACATCCTCCACGATGCACCAAGAGTTGCCGCCTACGACGAAGATGATGCTGAAGAATCCAGACGCCTAGATGTGGACCTTCTCGAGGAGGAGCGCGTTTTGGCATGCCAAAGATCCGCCATCTACCAGCAGAAGCTACGCAGCTACCATAGTCATCGCGTTCTGCATCGCTCGTTTAAAGAGGGGGATTTGGTGCTCCGACTTAAGCAGAAAAAGTCACACAAATTATCCCCGTCATGGAAAGGACCGTTTATCATAAGTAAGGCGTTGCTCAATGGGTCTTACTACCTTGTTGACAATCGTGAACTAAAGGATAGACCCAATGAGGATCATAAGCGTAAGCGACGTGACCCGGATGATGACTACCCGGAGCTTGATCAGCCATGGAACATAGCACAACTACGTCCCTTCTACACTTAGCATTTTTTATCTAAATTGTGTACCTCTTATATGATCAATGAAATAAAGCTCTTTGGTTCACTCATATTGCTGAGTATTTTACCTCCTTTAGTGTTCATTTTTGGATCATGTAAAAAAAAATTGCACAAGTCTTGCGTTTACACTTGTGAAAATTCCGCCTATGGGCGTTAGCTTAAGTTTTCTGGTCTACACGTTCTTTGTCGTTTTTATGTGGATTCTGGAGTAGTGACTTTCGGCACTTGTTGTCGGCGATTTTGTGTTCAGGTTATTGACGGTGCCATTGGGCATCATCACCTGAGTGCATGGTTTCGACAACGAGTCTTTCGACTCACAAAAAGTCAAGCATAAAAACCAAAGTAATGGATAAGCCAGCACTTGCTTAAAAAATATATACATGCTGGAAATTAATTCTTAAGTAGCAGGAGATAACAATCATTGTTTTTTACCTTAAGTTACATCACCAAGTTTTTCCCGTGCACACACCAAAGGTGAAACAGAAATTCCAAAGTGTTTTCATTCTTTGGGCGCAGGAGACTTGGAGGCTGCATCGTCCCCAACCGGAGAATCACCCTCAGTGTCGGCGCTGTGATGAGACTCGGAGGAATCTTGGTTGACGCTATCGATAGTGTTCCTGGGCACGAAGACGTCAATGTCCACCAACTCGGCAACTCTGGTGTCATAACCCGCGAGTGATGACAGGATGGCTTCGTGATCAATCTCCTTGCCGTCATCATCCACGTCGGGGATGCCAGAGGTCACCGTGTCGATGTCGGCATCGTCGTAGTGTGCCTTCACCATTGACAGTGCCATCCTTGCGCCAGCCCGTGCACATGAAGCTTTCCAGCTCGTGACGCGCTCGGGGGCTCGGCGCAGAATCTCCGAGTACTTCGTCACAGAGTCCGAAGCCTTGATATATATCTGGAGGGGCTTGGCAATCTCCTTGGCTTGGGCGATGGCGATGTTGATGAAGTTAGCAGCAAGAACCATGCATTCCTTGTCCGAAGGAGGCGAGCGGGTTAAACCCATAGGAGCTGCAAATTCCGACAAGGAGCGCATGAGTTCAATAAACTCTAAGTATCCAGACTACAGACTACAAGGCGGAGGAAACTTACTGAAGATGCTGGCCTTGGCCTGCCAGATGGTGTCCGCCAAGGATTCCTTCTCTTGCTGGAGGAGCTTAAACGCCTCGCTATGGCGATGGTTTTGCTCATCAGCAGCTTGCTTCTGATCCTTTAAGATCGCAAGCTCCTCCTTCAAGCGATTGATTTCCGCGGTGGCAGAATCCTGCAGGGCTTTCATGGAATCCTCGTGCATCTTCAGCATCTCTTCCCTCTCCTTCTTAAGGATTTTGTTCTCGCTGTCCAGCTGCTGGATGTGCTTTGACTGCTCGATAATATCCTTGGCCTTGGCGACATGTTCTGCAAAGTCGGAGACAACAAAGTACACAATGAGTACTCGGCGATTGTGGGCACAAAAATAAGACGGAAATGCGCAAAAAGAAAACAGACTCTTGTTTTTGATGATTTGTTCCTTCAAGATGGCAGTTTTACCCTTTTCGGCTTCGAGATCTGCGCGCATCTTCTGGTACTTGTCGTTGGCCATGCCCCTCCGAGCATTATCGTTCTGGGAAAACAAGTATAAAGTTAAACCGTTGTTTGGTCTACTTGGAGCATCTAGTCGGAGTTTTTTCCACCTAGACGCTCGGGGGCTACAACGAGAATTTTTAACTTAGCAATATGCTTAGCTTTTCTTTAAGCATCTAGTAGGAACTAATTCAGTTTCAACTAAAGGCTTGGGGGCTACAGCATTGAAAATTATGAACACTGCGTATGCTACTCTTAAAAGCATCTAGTCGGAATAGTTTGTTCCATCTAAATGCTTGGGGGCTACAGTGAGAGTTTTTTCTAACTTAGTCACTCTTAGAGCATATAGATGCAAAACCTATGGTTTTCCGTCTACATCCTCGGGGGTTACAGTGGGATACTCATATGAAATGCAAAAGGAAAAGAAAAAACTTACAAGTGCAATAAATCTTGAGGTTTATAGCACTCTCGGCCAGCAGCTTGCCAAAGGAAATGCTATTTCCCCGCAAGATATCTGCTTGTCGGAGCAGTTCCTCAATACCGCACGTCGGAGATGACGGCACTCCTCCAGGAACCATAGTTGTGTTACTCGGCAGGAGATCCAGGTAAACTATCTTCGGCAATTCGAAGGGTTTCTGGGGAGTAGGGGCGCCGCCTTCGGCAGAGGTACCAGCTCCCACTGCCGCCTTGCCACTACCGATGGCATCCTTAGCCGGAGCTTTAGCCATTTGAAGAGCAGCGCTCTCCTGTGTCGCCTGCTCGCCGACAACAGCGAGTTCGGTAGAAGCGCCAGAGTCCACTTCCATGGCGGAAGGGCCTGGTGCCTCCTGGGCTTGAGAGCTTGTCGGGGCAGAGGAAGGCTTGACGGCAGGAGTAGCAGGGGCGATGGCGGGGGAGGAGTCGCGATGCAGCATATCTTTGATATTTCTAGAAGCCCCCAAAGTCTTGGAGGTCTTCTTGAGGCTGGTTGTGGCTTTCTTCCTGAAACATGCAAAGTGCATAAGTACAGGAACAAGACAGATAAAAACAGACAATGTTGGAGAATGAGAAGCTCACACTAATGGGGATGCTTTGGCAAAAATCCCGGCGGATCTTTTCTTTTCCGCCTCCAGGGCGACGGTAGTCTTCTTGGAGGCTCCACCCTCCGTCTTCTTCTTGCCTCCGTCGGCATCGTCAGAGGTGGAGCTCTTCCGCTTTCGCGCCAACGGGACATCATCGTCGGACACGACCGTGACTTCCTTCATCTTTGGATCATAGATTTGGGCAGCCAGGTTGTCCTCGTCTAGATCGCTAAGCTGTTAAGTAAGAAATCATCGTGTTAGATGAGGTGGTATTGGCAAGACGGAAAAACTGGAGCAATGTCGTACACGGAAAATAAATACCTACCTTTGGGCACTTGCCGTCTACGAACATATCGTAGGTGATGGTGAAGCCACGCTTCTTATCCTTCACCCTGACGATGTCCTTCAGGCGGAGCTTGACGGAGTCGCTCAATAAGTTATCCACGGAGATCCAGAGGGAATCCCTTCGATCACTGGTATACTCATGCATGAACTTCGCATGGTGCTGCAGAGGTTAGATTCGCCTGATGAACCAGCACATGGCTAGGTCCAAGCCGGTCAAACCCGTCTCTACGAACCATTCGATCCGCCTTATTGCACAAGAAGCGTCGAGGTCGGAGGGAAGGGATGCATGTGATCTCCATGTAGAAACCTTAGCGGCGGCTCCATCCGTGAAGTCCGGGTACATCACTTCTTGGCCCGCCAAAGGAATGTCGGGGCCGTAGAAGTACGTCTGCTGCCAGTTCTTGCAGGACTCGTGGCCGACGATGTCGGGGAACCGCCGGCCAGGACGAATTTTGAAGCTTATGGTGCCGCAGTTCCTAAGCTCCTCCCTACTAGGTCCGGCTCCACGTTTTACGGTGAAGAAGTACACGAACAAGTATAACCTAGGCCTTATCCCTAGGTATCCCTCGCAAAGTGCCGCGAAGTTACTAAGCACTAAAATGCTATTGGGGGAGAGGTTGTGGGGTTGGACCTTGTAGTGGTTCAAGACGGAGAGAAAGAAGTGGGAGATGGGCAAAGAAACGCCGCGTACCAGCTGAGCCTTGAGGTACACCTTTTCTCCGACTTGGGGGGAAGGTTTCACCTCGCCGGCCGGCGCCGCCCGCCAGGCGAGCCCCTCCGTCGCTGGGAGGTAGCCTTCGGCGACCATCTCGTGGATGTCGCGGTCGGTGATGTCTGAGCCGCGCCAGTCGCCCTTGTGCGAGTCTGGCTCTTCTTCAGTGGTTCCAGCGCCGCCAGATTATGGTCGCCGCCGGTGGTCTCGATCACCGCCGATGCGGGGATGACCAGACCCTCTGGAGGCACGATGACGGAGCTCGCCGGCTTTGCCGTGGCTTCGCTCGATGTCGCCATTGATGGGGAAGAGCTGCTGCTAGCCATGGGATGCTGGAAGGGCGCGACGGACGTAGATGGAAGCTAGGGTTTTTGAGGATTCTCGCGGAGAGCTCGAGGAGGCGTGCGGCTGGAGGAAGAAGACGATGACGCGAGAGAATGAGGTAAAAAGTGGCAAGTGTCCCACGATTACTATTTATCATGCTCTGCGTCAAGATTCGTGCAGCTAATCGGACGGTTGCCGCGTATGCGACGTGTTCGTGAACGTGCGCGGTAATTTCGCCACGTCTCCAACCGCCGCCGCCAATGGTTCGTATCGCTCGCGCGGGAAAATCGGATATGATTGCATTCTCTGCATGTGTGAGTTACGAGGCGTCGCTGACCTAAGCCTACGTCGTCATAACTGACATGGGTAGATGAGCCGTCACATCGAAGATTCCGGCATGGACGGATTTAATCCGACTACGGAAGAGTACGATGGAAGATTCGGCATTTCTCCGGCTTACAAATCAAAGACGGAGAAAAACCTTGTAGGGTTCTTTGGGAGGACTACAAGATATTGCTTGAAGATTTGCCGACATCCATCTGGACGGAGCATTCCATGTGAAGAGGCAAGACGGCGCATGATCTCGGAGTTCTCCGGGGGCTACTGTTGGGGATATGCTATATGGGTATCCTAATAGCATGTCTCTTATCCGACTAACCCGGGTGGCCCATAGTCGGTAGCATGGCCTATAGCCTGCTGGGCGGCCCAGTTAGGTGGATCCAGAAGGGAGGCCCATGCCGGATAAAGGAAGACGACGGTGGAGTCACCAGCGTACCCGGAGCCTTGGAGTACAAGATACATAAGACTAGTAATGGACGGTGTAGGACTCTGTAACCTGTCCGGCTAGGACTTTTCCCTGTAACCCTAGGACCTGACGACTATATAAGTCGGGCCTATGGGAGCCTTTAGGGCATCGTTTTACACACACTTCGCGCAGCGAACCTGTCTCTGTAACTCGGCGTATTGCCATTATAGTGATTTATAGCAGGAGTAGAATTCCGCCACCGTCGTGGGATCTGAACCTGGGTAAGCTGTGTTACCTCGTACCCGTCAACCGTCCGCCTTACCCCACGTCTCTAAACACGCACTGTGAGGACCCCTCCATGACGTACTCGTCGGCAATACCACGACAGGCGGCGCCTTCGGCGGTGACAGTCAAACGCAAGATCAGAAAGGAGGCTGAATTGTGGCGGGCAACTAGGTTGTTTAGGACGAACTCTTTTCCTTTGTTGGTGGCATTGTTGCCACAATTGCTTGATGGAGATTGAAACTTGATGAGTTGGGGAGTTTTCACCCCTATTGACAGCACATCTTCCCTAGTGGCTTGTATCGGCCTTTTGGCCTCTTCTTCTACGCAGTTAATACACCGTCTGTGGTGTATTCTTGAAAAAAAAACTTACATCTATGTTGCAGATCCCCTCCAACCCAAGGGGTTTTTGGGAGAAATCTTGGGCTTAGCCAGGTCTATTCTGACGTGCAAAACAGCCAGCTATGTGTTTTGGGGTGGGCCGGGAATAAATATGCATAAACCGGTTCAAACACAACAAAACGAGGCCTAGTTAAAAACCATCTCTCTATAAAAAGAGATATGAAAGAGAATATGCTATCGACAAGCTTAAAGGCCTGTTTGGAACAGAGGAAAAGTACTGGAAATTTGGAGGATGTGATTCCTATAGGAAAAATTCATATTGCACCATTTGGATCAAAATAATAGGACTCCTAGATTTCTTTGAAATTTCTATGGAATAGGCTAATTTTGGAGGAAAACTAACATGAGGTCTCTCCTCATGTTTCCATCTCCTTGCGACTATGCTTCATGCATTTCTCCTGCGTGAGATCCAAATGACACTTCAAAGTTTTCCTGTGGAATTGATTCCTATATAAATTCAGGTTACATGACATCTCGATTCTTGCATTTTTCATATTCCTATGTTTTGAGATCCTGTGTTCCAAACAGGGCCTAACTGGTATCGCTTCATTGCATTGTTACATGTTTAAACAATAACAAACTTTCTTATAGTTGTGTCTCAGCAGCCAAATTGCTCATATGAAAGAACAAATTCGCAAGAGCAATCCTTCTAGTTTCAGCCTCTGTAAGGTGCAACAAGCTGACGTGCTGCCATTGCTAGACAGCACCGTATGAATTGGTCCAGTCGTCCAGAACTACAATAACACTGCCAAGAACATTCTACAAGCTGTGCATTGTTTCAGAAAGACAAAATCTTGTTTAAAAAAAAACAATAACTACGGGTACAGGAAAAGGATGTTTGATGAAAGGACAAAAAAATTAACACATCCACCGATCCACGTGATTTAATGGGTCGATGGCACTGTCCAAAGAACCACCTTTGCTGCCTTTCATAAGAGAACAGGGAAATATAACAGTTTCCATGTGAACAGAAGCTATAATCGATTAGCAAGGCTTACAGCACAAGCAAACTTTTAATTTCCACTCATGATTTTGCAAACAGAAGCGGTTATGCAGGTCAAATCACTAGCCTCAATACGAAGCCAACCAGCAGCAGTTTAAATGAATTGCAAAAAAAGAAAAAGAAGCAAAACAAATAAGGAGCAGATCCTCCTGACATCGCATCTCTATACAGGTTCGTTTTGCAACAAAACTGCCAGCAATGCCCAAGCGTTTGTTCAGCAGCACTTATTTCTCCTCGACATCTCTCGTATTAGAAGAGTGCCCTTCTTCAGGTTGGCGACCTATGGGAGTGTAGCTCTCAACTCCTTTCTGTCTGCGCCAAATGACTGCATCATCAAAGAGTGTGTTAGAACTGGTTCATCTCCTTGAATGTTCAGAGTGCACCTATGGTTCAACTAGTACATAAGTTAGTAGTATTAGCCCAATCATAATCTGGTAGTTAGCTTTCAAGAAGCAGTGCAATTGGCAGTTTCAAACCAGAATCGTAAAAAAAGTTCTCGGGCTTGAAAATGTATTGGCTTACTACTGGTACAAGTGAAAAGAAACAAGATATATTAGACTAAAATGCCATTTCACAAGATAAAGCTCTGACTAGAGTTTGACAAGTCCAGAATCACTTCAGACAGGATAAAAATGGTGAATTCACGTCTGAAGAGGCTAAATAAAAGATTAGGCATCAACTAACCTCCACGCCGAAACCCTTGACATATACATTCGTAAAGAGCTCAGAAGTATCAGGCATAGGACTTTCCTGAAGATATTAAAAGATGTATGTATATGTAAGTGATAAGCACAAGAAATTCAAGGTGCACTAAAAGAGTATGTATATCCAAATGCAATTGTAACCTTGGCTTTAGCAATAGCAGTGTCGACTTCTTTCCTTATCTCCTTTTCAATGTCCTGGGAAGAACATAAATCCATACTAAGAATGTGAGAACATTCGTCAGAATGAAATACGTACTAATTCTGCATTTCTAATTCACACTGAAGACCATTTACACAGTGAACATACTTGACTTTTTTTCAATAGAATCTCATACCTTGAGCTCAGCAGGCGTTGCTAGGTCATGAGCCAAGATCAACTTTCTAACTCTCTCAATTGGATCACGCTCCTGTTGGTGCCATAAAACAAATGATTGTTGAAATAGAAACATTTGGCACACCCTAACCTTCAAACTAAAAAGGCCACAACATTCCAACCTGTCTGACACCTGAGATCTCATCCCTGGTGCGGTAAGTGCTTCCTGGATCAGACATAGAGTGGCCGTGGTATCTGTAGGTGTCCATTTCAAGAACCTAATAATGGGAATTTATTAGTAGCCAGGATTTCAGTACTAACAAATCTCTCCACTCCCAAAACTATTGGGAAATTAATTACCCACTATTAATAGTTAACAATAGGTAAGACTAATATGGAAACAGTCGCGGCCATATATAAAATGACTGTAACTGTCAATAAAGTTAAGCAGCAAAGAGATTTAAGCATTCACACTCAACTATGTTCAGCTCATGGCCATGCATTATTAGTTAGATAGTAATAAAAAGTATCATCAGCAGACAATAATAAATTAAAGTTAGCATCACGTTAATCATTGTTCAAAGATGTAACAATCAGGCCTTAAGCTATTGTGTATTATTTTCATATTTTACATGTGAGAGGGGCAGAAATTGGCATAGCTCAGCGAAGTAGTTTTGGGGATCTGGAAACAGAACAGTCTTAAGAGTTTCAATGGAAACAAGAGAAGGCAAACAAAGATGGAATCACTGTGTTAGATGGATTAATCATCAATGCATATAAGATTTTTTAGCTCTAAGCCTCCAATGCATATTATCTCCTGTATTGCAAACGTACAATCACATCAGCTGCCAAAATCACAATCACCACCCACGTGTTAAATATAATTTTAGCAACCTACTCTAGCATGCAACCAATTGATAGACTAGCAAGCAAGGCCCAATTCTTGGGAGACAAATACAACAGATTTAATGTCAGGACAGATCCAAAACCTGTGTTAGGCATAGCAGATGATATTTTCGGGAGAAAATATGTGAGTATGGCTCAATTAAGTTAGTACAGTCTTAGACATTGATCGTTACTGCAACCTAACGAAAAAAATACAAAAGAACAGCCAGCCTATTAGCACCACCTAGTCCTACAACCATCATGCACTCTGATATTCATACTTAAAAGTTACAGAAGAAACAAATAGTCTTTATTTACTCACAATTGGGCCATTTGCAATGGCATGCTCCTTCGCAAATTTGCATGCTTGCTTCACCGCAAGAACATCCATTCCGTCGACCTACACCAGACATAATTTTACGATGTCAGTAGAAAATACAAGGTAGGTAATAGACATCGCACACAAGCTTATGTTATCACCTTGCACCCAAAGCAGAAAACGGCCCAGGATACAAAAATGGCAGGAAATGACAACATACTTCAGAGTATAGCCTGACTCATCATGGCCAATAATCTGGAGGAGATTGAAATGCTACTCCTAAAACACAGCGTTGTTTCTATTTGCAAACCTATTAACTCAGGACAAATCAAAGTTGCCTTTAGGCAGCCATAGTAAATTATTAAAGACATTTCTTCATGTACATGTTGGAATAGCTAATCATCTGATAAAATACCCCATACTAAACAGTTCTATATCCTTCAATCAAATAATGCCCTCCTCTTATTGTACATGTTTTAGCAGCTATTCCTGGTCTAAAATACCATAAACAATTTATATCATTCAATCGAGTAACAGCCTCTTGTACAACTTACAAAACAGGCAGAGAGAAGGTCAACCCCTCCCCACGAAAAGCAAACAAACATACTGCACAGAAATAAAATTCATGATGGTAGTCAACCCTCATCAATCCATGCACGATCATGAGCCAAGTCAGCAAGAGGGATTTGAAATCACCTTCAATCCAGGCACATAGTCACCACGCTTGTAGTATGAGGGGCTCTTGGCCGCCCTCCACTCAGCGGTTCCCATCCCATCTGCATATCGGAAACCAGATCGCATCACATGAGCAACAGGTACACCACGATGCAATCCCAAACCTCTACAATTGGCGGGGCAACTTACAATGGTTGTTCTCGCAGACGAGTATGGCGGGCAGCTTCCAAAGGGCGGAAATATTGAGCGCCTCGAATAGCTGGCCCTGGTTGGCGGCACCATCACCATAGAGCGAGAAGGAGACGCTGTCCTCCTTCCTGTACTTCTGCGCGAAGGCGAGGCCGCATCCGAGGGGCACCTGCGCGCCGACGATCCCGTGGCCGCCGTAGAAGTTGGCGTTCTTCTTGTAAAAATGCATGGATCCGCCCTTCCCGCGGGAGCATCCGCTCTGGCGTCCCATGAGCTCGGCGAAGGCGGTGACGAGGTCCCCGCCGCGGGAGAGGTAGATGCAGTGGTCGCGGTATGCGGTGATTATGGAGTCCTTGCGCGTGATGGCGGCCTCCATGCCGACGGTGACGGCCTCCTGGCCGTCGTAGAGGTGGCAGAAGCCGCGGATGAGCTTGGCCTTGTAGAGGGAGTCGGCGGCGATCTCCATGCGGCGCATGAGGGACATGTCGCGGAAGAAGGTGACGAGCTCGGCGGGGGTGGTGGTGACGTCGCGGGAGGGCGGGTCGACGATGTGGGCCGTGAAAGGCATGGAGGTCTCGATGGTGAGCGGCGTCGTGGAGTCCGAGATCGGGCGCGACGCCGCCATGAGGGCCGCGCAGGGGGAGCGCGCGGCGGGGACGCGGCGGAGGAGGGCGGCCGCGGCCATGGCTAGGGTTCCGGGGGGGAGGCGGGCCGGGGTGGGTGGGGATGTGGGAGAGAGAAAAGGAAAGGGAAGATTATTCGTGTGCGGATTCTTGTTGCCTCCTTATTAAGGGGAGGAGACGGTTGCAGGGGCGAAGGGGAGAAAGAGGGATGGGTTGGTGCGGGGTGGGCTTGGCGGGCCGGCGGCGCAGCGCAGCGCAGAGCGATCTCGTACGGTCGTGCTCGCGCAAAGCAATTCTATTGGCCGAAGCCAGATTGACTACCACATAAGATAATCTGGAAAATCACGACATTGATTAAGATGCTCTAAAAAATTACTATTAGACGACAATTGCGTTGCGTCAGATTATTCTTTAGACCAATAGCATCAGGCTTTCAATTAAAGATTGAGCAGAATCTAAATAATCGAAAATATGCTGCAGTTTGGACCGTCGCTTTAAGTTGAGCCAAGAATTATTGCAGTGCCGCTGTCATGACGTTGGGAATAATTTTGGTTTAGTTATTAGGAAGACAAAGCTAACCAACCAATCCTCTCCATCATAAACAAGTGTAGCAACCCTTGAAATGGCCAGGGGCCAGTTCAATAACTTGGATCGAACAACCATCACTTTCATGTGCCGTTCCTCCGCACTGTCTACACTAAGCAAAGACAGCTTCAGGGTTCACACAACAAGAGATTCTTCTTTTTAATTGACCCTAAAACAAGTGAAGGTTTCAGCTAAGCCATAGCATAGTGTCTCGGATTGAGAAGATGTACATGATGGATGATGAACAAGTCGACCACATGGAGGCTTCTACTACCACAACACCCACTTCAAACGAGAAGAACTACAAAGGTAACAATAACTCGATAAGGGTGGTGATGATGTCATGCTCCCACTAGTAGACATGATGAATTGTGCATTCGTAGTACAAGATATGTTCATTGTATGGCTTACTAAATATAGGTGGCCTGGTAACAAGGGAATTTCTGAAATGATGCAGTTTTCAATAACAAGAGAATTTCTGACCCATATGTTATAATGCATATAGTTGAACATTGGCTGAATTTCTGGTCTACATTGCAGAAAAAACTTCCAGATCAAGAGGCTACGAGGTGGGGGTAAAACTGTTCGAGCAGGTCACGACTCAAGTTTTCAAAGTGGATCATATTCATGGATGGAGGCCTAGAAGACTGATGATTACTGGAAGCTGATGATGTTCCTGAGGATGCCATGGAATTTGGAAGTTGCTTTAGGAGAGTCTTTTTGCCTTGTTATGATGAGATGTGTATTCTGCTAAATTATGGTCTGTAGCTATGTTCTATAGGCCAGGTGGAGAGTTCTCTGTCTTCACTACTTATGAGGGGCTGTGCTTTAGTTTCCCTTGTTCCTTTCTTTCTTTGTAATATCTTAGGATTGTAAAAAAACTATATTTGGTTTCTGATAATAGAGATCGGAGAGGAGACTCTCTTTCTTCAAAACAAAAAAACCTACACTGCAAATACGATTCTTAACAGTTTGCTTGGATTGGAAAAAAGCCTGGAAGGGTGACAATTGCGTGTTTTGACTACTTAACTTGAGAAGCGTTTTCAGTTTGCTTAACTTCAGAAATGATTTCTTAAGATAAGGTCATCCAGTCTGTATCCTAAAAAATATACAACTGAATACTGTTTTATGTACCTGAATCAAAAAATCCACATCAGCTCATTGTGGCCACTGGCCAAGAAGATATGTACAAAAGAGAAGGTAATGATATGGTACAAGCAGTTAGAACAATGTGGTCAGAGGATTCAGAATGCAGAGAGAAAAGCACGCTTGTAGGTGCAAGAATGAACAGTAAACAAGTTACAGATTGACAATGAGAAAATGTTTCCCTCTCTTTCCTGACTACAAAAGCCTAAAGATTTCCTGCATTGAGCAAATACAATGAACCCTAGGCCTAAGTCATCTATTTATTTCCCCTCTTCTTCTATTTTGACAAATTGTACAGGCCAAATCCCAAGCACGCTCTAAGAACTGCTGCGCTTGAGTTTATGGTTTGTCTACAAAAATTGCTTATTAACAGGCTTGCCCAAGTGTTGCTGCATGATGCTGCTACCCTGCGAAAATTCGGAGTACCATGACTTCCATGCATCCACATAATGAGCAAAAAGATCACCAAGTTCTGCATTCAGAAAATTGCAGAAGAAACTGTGAGCTTTACTCATCCAATGCTAGAAAGTTTGAGCAAGACAATTATATGAATATGCCAACCATAGGCTTTTTCTTTTTTGACAAATTCTGGAAAGAGAACAGACCTTTGCAATTCATAGAGAAGAATGGAATTGGCCAATAAATACTAGTAATATATGTTATTTATAATATTCACAGATAACTTGCTTTCAGGAAACAGAGAATTTCCTTCCATAGAACTCACATAATATACTATTTCTACGAGGCCAATCTGAATTCCTAGATCACATAGCTATGATGTTCGAATATATTACAGAGCTACACACATCTTCTGTGCAGGAAATCATTCAGAGAACAGCTACTACTTGCAAAGACCAAGTCTACTAACCAACACAAAGTAAATATTGCGGAACCTAGTATGAGTGTGACAATTATAGTATTAATGAAGAACCTAGTATAAGTGTGACATTTATAGTATCATCCCATGCAATGCAACAAATACAACATTGGTTAGTATCATTACTTAGAAGGTCATTTTTGAAATTTTGCTACCATGTTTTATTTTCTATGGCATCTTTCTGTTTCCAAATTATGCATGCCAAAAAGGAAGTGTAGCAACCAAAGGCGTGTCAGGTCATAATCAGTAGATGTCATGTTGTGGTTTTCAGTTAGATTGCTGGTCAATGTAATTCCTACTTCCAGCCTAATCAAGCAACAAGCATTTTCCTACAAGAAATTAATATCCACGTGAGAAAGTGATACTTTTCATTATTTATAACGGTGCAACTTTTGACAAGGAATAGAACAATATAAAAGAACTAAAGAAGTGCTGATAAATAGACCAGACCTCTTCAATTCATATAGAATAACAGAAATGGCCAATAAATTCTAGTATAGGTTATTCTATTATGTTCACAGATAACTTGCTTACAAGAAACAAAGAATCTCCTTCCAGAGAGGTCACATGCTATACTATTTTCTATGAGTCCAATCCGAATGTCAAGATCACATAGCGATGTTATTCATATATGTACTACACATGTCTTTATTTTTTCGTGCTGGAAATTATTCAGAGAATAATTACTACTTACATAGGCCAAGTCTACTAACCAACATCTACTAAATATTGCAGAACCTAGTATGGTCGTGACAATTACAGTAATATTGCAGAACCTAGTATGAGCGTGGCAATTATAGCGGCATCCCATAACAACTACAGCATTGGTTAGTAGGAGTATCATTATCCAGAAGGTCAGTTTTGAAATTTGACTACTATGTTTTACTTTATAAGGCATTTTCTGTTCCCAGATTATGCATGCCAAATAGGAAGCACAGCAACCAAAGGTGAGTCAGATCATATTCAGTAGATATCATGCTGTAACTTCAGCTGGATTGCTAGTCATAATTTAATTCCTACTTTGAGCCTAATCAAGCGACAAGCATTTTCCCATAAGAAATTAATATTCGTGGTGACAATGTGATGGACTTTACATTATTTAAAATGGCTCAACTTTTGACAAGGAACAGAACCATGTAAAAGAAGTGCTGACAAATACCCACCTTGGTTCTGGTACTGCGGTCGGAATGAATCAGCAAGGCTCTCCCAGTCCTGGGCACTCTTCCTTTGTCCAACATTCTTACTGTCATCAGGCTCCTGTTTTCTTGCACAGGAAGGGTGGAAAGGCCCATAAACAAAACCACTCTTGTTAGACTGTCTGAGCTGCCCCTGCACGGCCACCTTGTAGGTATTCAAGATATCTCCACCACCCTGTGCCAGCTTTGCTTTCTTCTGGATTGTCGAATCCAGTTTGCTTCTGTTTATGTCAATGTTACTGAGTTCAGTCCCAAAAGCTCTCTTGTTCGACAGAGTCTTCTTTGCTGGGGATATAGCAACTGTGACACCATTTTCTGCTTTTGGTTTCTCCCCCATGCCCAACCACCGGAATGCAGGCTTTCTAGTGTCAACTTGTGTCTGAATGACAAGATTCAAGAGCAGATTCAGAAACATTGTTTATTATCAAAGTGCAGCTGACTTGACAGTTAGTATTTTATTACAGCCTACCTTCTCAATTAGTTTCAGTGAAGACAGCACGTTGGCAATGTCATATAATCTCCGGACTTTGGCTGGACCACGAAACAGGAAATGCTATTAGCTTTTGTTTTTATTAGTATTCGTACTCTTTGCAGCTACATAATTACATAGAGGAAATGAGAGCACCAACTTCTCATATTGGACTCCTCGTGGCCTTCTCCGAGGAGGAACTTTGCCGCTTCCTCAAGTGAAATCATGTCAACCTGCTTGATGAACAGATTTCATACCAATCAACCACAGTTCCACACACCATGAATCTTCAAAACAGAAATGAAGAAATACTACAGAATTTCCAACCTCCATGGTGAGGAATAGCTTCACAAAATTTTGTGTCAGCAGCCCAAGTGACTTCTCCTTCCTATGATCTGAAAATAAAACAACCATAATTCTAAGCCTGACATGACAAAAATGTGACTAAAGACATCAACATTGAAACAGATAAGCAGCTATACCGGATCTAAGCCGGCAGCGAGGTGCATCAGGCTTGTCAGAAGGATTGTCAACAGTCTGGCTCAGCTTCTCACTCTCAGTATCGCCCTCTGGATCAGCCAACTTATCATCGTCTTCGTCATCAGACATCTTTACAACATCAAATGGAGAACAGAATTGTCAGGACTCAGGAACTACATTCTGCACCAGTAGTACATTGATAGATTCAAAGACAGGATGCAGAGTAACAAATCATACATTGGCAGCAGAGTGCTCCTCCACCAGCAGAGGAGCCAGGCCAGACTTCTCTTTTAATGCCCTCTCCTGGTGAGCAAATAAAGGGAGACAATGGACATGCTTGAGATGGATTGGATTGGTTGTTCTTGGTTGAATTATGTCATGGGAAATGCAGATGCAAACCTTGAGTTCTCGCAGCGCCATTGGGACCCCTGCGAAGCCTATCCAGGAGTAGCGGTTCTTGGCCTTCCTCACAAGGATCTTCAGTTCTCACACGGGATTATAAGAAGTAGAAGTTAAAACCCCATCGATGAAGACGGACCAAGAAGTCGTCTATACAAGAGAACAGGCAAACGAATAAACAAGAAAGAAAACAAGAACTGACCCCGATGCTCTCAAGAACGTTGACAATGTCGTAGATCCGTCGCCTCTCGACGCAGAGGCGCTTGGCCGCGTCGTCCAGCCCGATGGACTCCACGTCGTCCCGGTCGTACAAACCCACGAAGCTGCGAGGCAAATCAAGAATTCGGTAAGGAAAGGGGAAAACGCGGATCTACGGAACGCGCTAGGGCCGCAGCGGATCCCACTCACTTGGAGCAGAGGAGACCCAGCGACTTCTGCTTGCGGCTGTAGGCGTGGTGGCGCAATTTCGCGCCCCCGCCGTCGGCGAACATCGGCATCGACCAGGGGAAAGGCGCCGCCGGCACGGGCGTCGTCTCCGCGGCCGCGGACGCGGCAGCTACCTGGGCCGTGAGAGAGAAGGACGCAGCCATCGCGGCCGATCCGCGTTGGTCGTCCGCGAGGAAGATGCGGGATCCGCGTCGGCTGGGACGGGAAGGTATCGGATCGGAGGAGGGAATTGTGGCGGTGGCGTTTATTATAGACAGAAAGATCTGCGCCTGCGCGGGTCGGGTGGGTGAGGGAAGGAGGGAGGGAGCGCCGGCCGTTGAAACGAATCCGATGTGCTCGAATTGGCGCGGCGGTGGCGGCCTCACCCGCTTTTGAAATTTCCCTCTGCGCTCCTCCGCTCCTGTGCGGTGCGGTGCGGCGCGGCTGGTGGTTCGCGTCGGGGTCCGGTCGAGGCCACGCGCCCGGTTTCAAATTTAAGCGGCTGTCGCGCGCCGCGGGTAGGGTAGGGGTTCTCGTGGGTGGGCGAGCGGACCAAAATGGCCACGTGACCTGGAGAAGTGTTTACGCAGTGCGGTGGCGGGGACGGGGATCCGAGCTCGGGGTACTTTGGCCATTCTGGGAAGAGGCACACGGAGCGCGAGCATAGGGCACGTGCGGTGGGAGCGTGATTTGTGGCCGAGTTGGCTGGTTGTGACCGGCTCCCCTGCCTGAATACCTAGATGCGCTTTCCTTGCGTGCTGCAAAATCCGCTGCGGCCGTGTGATTCCTCTGCCCGCCGCTACGTCCAGATCGGTTGGCTAAGAGCATATCTAGTATCTGTGCAAAAAAAAAAAAGAGCATATCTAGTAGACCATTTATCCGTTCGCTCCTTATACGTTTATAAGCATCGAGAAAAATACGATTTTCGTCGCAGAAACAGTCGGGACGGAACAAACCCCCTATATGCGAACAATAAAAAAACGAAGCCGTTTGCATATACGGTGTCTGTTTCGCCAAATTACGGCCCGAACCCTTAAATCAAACGATCAACACATAAAAATACGACAGTTTCAACAGGTAAGCAAGTTTAAACATAGTTTCCCGTGACCGTGTCGCATAGAACCACCCAAAATATGTCAGCAACGGCCTTTTCTCCTCGCCACCTCCCTCCTCTTCTCTAGGATGTCCCTCGTGCCTCATCATGCCACTCCTTCGTGATGTCGTCCATGATGCTTCGGTTCATGGCCATGATCTTGTTTTCCTCGGCAAGGAGCTTGGCCAACGCCTTGGTTTCCTCAGCAGTTGCTCTCCTCTCCTCCACGGCCACCTTGCACAAGCCATCCTCGCGGAGTGCTTCCTACCTTGCTTGCTTCTTAGTAGTCCTCTTGTCTGCCATGATCTTCTTTGCTTCCAATGTCTTGGTCACCATCAACTCGTTGGAGTGCACCATGCGATCAATCTTCTCTCTCAAACTAGCATTCTTGACTTGCTTCTTCAATTTTTCCTTGGCTATCTTGGTCCCATCGGGCTTTCCCTTGTTTCTTCCTCCCAAAGTTTCTTCTTCTTCATCATCATCATCCAATTTGATGAGTGAGCCTCTTTTGGGTGGAGCCTCTTGCTCCCCCAACTTCCATTTCTCACTATTTTGGAGCAATTTCCAACAATGCTCAAGGGCGAATGGCTTTCCCTTGGAAGGTTCCATGTCAATGTACCTCTCTTTTGTAAGAGTCTCCTATAAAGCAAAGACTATATGAATTGCAAAAAAATACAATTGGACAATGCACGTAGCAAAGACCATATAAGTTGCATCTACTCACATAGTCACCCTCGTTGGTACCACTTGGTGGAAATTGACGAACTTGCTCCAAGAACCCGGCCCAACGGTTACAAGTGTTCTTGATCACATCCCATTGACCTTGCAGTGATCGGTAGGTGCGTGGAATTGTCCCCGGAAGTGCGAGCATGACTTTGAAGAACTTGTCCTCGATCCTTTACCAATACCGCTTCTCGGTTTGGTATGTCCTGTCACGGAATCTAGATACACACTCTCCCACACCTTGATCAAAGTCATATCTTCCAATTTTGTATAGTTGGACGTCCTCTTGCGACTTGGAAACGACGAACCATCCACCTCCTCCACCCCATCATCGTCACCACCAACTCCATCCTCACCATCGTCTGCTTCATTTTACACGGGATATTCATCACCAAATTGGGGCAACACGCCTCCATCCATGCGGACCTCGTTTTGATTCAACAAATTGACGAATGACGTCAGAAGTTCGTGCAAAATGGGGCTACGAAGTGCGAAATTGGAACAATCAATAGGAAATTATGAATTGCAAACATTTTTTGACGGACATGGAAGGTTCATACCTTGGGGCCGTGCCATCTTGCTCGCCGATGGCATTGTTGTAGGCATTGACGGTGCTCGTCGGTCTCTTTGGAGCCGCATTACTTGTCTTCTTTGTCGTCATCTTCTTTCTCGCCAGCTTCGCAGTGGCAGATGCGGCTGGCAGCGGCGTAGTACCACGGGCGGTAGCGCCAACAACGGGCCTGTCCATTTACGATATTAGCACCGAGCCCGGTCACTTGCGCTTCGGCGGCACGGCCGACTCCTACACGGGCATGATGGGGTCGCCTCTGCTAGCAGAAATTGATGACTGCAAGTGCATAAATCGTTTGTAGCTAGTCTAAAATGTTTTTAACTAAAACTAAACGAAGTACTTTGAGGAATAATTCTAAGTTGCAATAAAAGTAGAATTGTTTTTGGGGTTTTGGCTGGTTGAAACAGTAAAGTAAAGCAAAGTAAAACTTAATGCAGAAAGTAGTAATCGCGTGCATAAGAGAGATTGAAACTGCAATAGGGGAAAAACGTTCCCAAGGAGTGGTGGATACACCGCTAGCAATTTAGACCAAGTGATCAAGATTATTATAGCGAATATTCTCATGACATGCATGTATGTGGGAGGAGCTCTATATATGAATGATGAGGCAGCAACCACTGCTCACACCATCCTTTATAACCACAGCTGACAGATAAACGACATCAATCGTATTACCCCGCTATTAAGGGATTTCTCCCGCGGCAAGGACATGGCTTAATGAGTTCTCCTTGATTCCCCAAGTTAGTACGTAAAGGATGACAATGAGTTTATAGTCTGTCAACACCCGTATTTTTAATCACAGATGCCTGTTATGCCATACATCGCAATTTCAGGATTACCATTTTTGCGAGACATAACAGATTGGATATCACAGTACATCATCCATTACAAACCATACATAAGGTCTTACACAAATAAGGATCTCATGATCCAGTTCTTAATACAATTCAAGCAATGGAATAATGTAACGATAACGATAGCATGGGCGTAACACCCTCAGAATCGGCCCTATGCAAGTTTTAGAGAAACCCGCCAAACCCGCATAGAAACGATTCAAAGGTGCCCACCAGGCACTTTCGTGCGGGTGGAAAACGAAGTAATAACATTACACAACAGTCCTCGATGGGACCCACAGAATAGATATATATACAACACGACTCCATGAGTCAAGAATACAGATATAATATACAGAGATCCAAATCACCTTGAAAATGATAGAGCGTCCGACTACGGACAAGATGCAAATGGGGCTAAGAGCCCTGAAGAATAACCAATGGCGTCCATAACCCTGCCCAGGCCAAGCCGGAAGGGTAACCCTGCTAACGACGTCGATCTCAAAACCTGCTTAAACAAAAGGGGTGCCGACAAAGGGCAAAGGAAAAAGAGGAGCGTCAGTACTGAGGCCAGTACACGGCGAGACTAGAATTCGGCGGTCCTCGCCTACATAGGTATGGTGGACTGAAGCGGCAGCGGCAGCTTGCGCTAAACAACCTATAGAGACTCGATACAACTGGCAGCTATCAGAGAGGGGTAAGAAAGACCTATTCGGAACCATCCTGATACTACCATCAAACAAACCCGTCCTGATGTTTCCCCCTCGAGACCAAACGAGGAAGTCAACCGAGGAACGCACACAGTTGGCAGCTTTATTTATTCAGTTATCGTTGCAGCAATTACTAGTCAAATATAGATAGTCATCCTGATAAAATAAGCAGTGGACAATTTTAGTTAACCATTCCGTTATAGTTGCAACACTTACTAATCAGATACAAATAGCATGAGTTAACCCAAAAACCCAGCAGTGGTTGGTACTTTTATTTAGCCATTCCGTTGTAGTTGTAATACTTACTAGTCAGATACAATGGTCGCAAGCGAACAACCCAAACAAGCAATTGTGGGCAGTTTTATGTAGCCATTCCATTATAGTGAAGCTGATTACTAGTCATTATAAAGTCAAATTTATAGCACTACTTTAGTTATAGTTGTCTATGATCGAGATACTGTGCTCCAAGTCGTCCATAACCGCGGACACGGCTTTCAGAAAGTTTTACCCGGCCGGGGTGCACAAATAGCAACACACACTCGATCAACCTCGGAAAAACCAAATCAAAACCCAACGAGGCCTTCACGACAAAGCAATCACAGGATTCAGAAATATTTCAGGGGGGCACCCCTTGGAGTACACCCGCAACGAAGTTAGCTGACTCCGAGACGGACCCGAGGTTTGGGTGGACGGCTGTGAACGACTGGGAACCCAAAACTGGGCTGGTCGACACCGCGAAAACGTGTCCCGATCCTAAACAGTACAGGTGCTATCCATCGCACAATTTAAATAAAGCAGTAAAGCATGGCATAAGTACAGGATAGTAAATAAAACCTCAAACTAGTTTGTGGCCCCAAGAAATAAGACTGAATCAAGCTCTGGCTCAGGGGGGTCCCATAATCCTCCCGGATGTGGATAGCGCGAAGATTCAAGGAACAGGTATCAAGTACTCGGGGTCCTACGGGACACAAGTGGACGGTTAACAACCAAATAACATTTATTGCCCACCTGTGCCTCTGCTTACTTACTTCAATTTTAGTTGTTAAACAATAATTAAAGTGAACGATAGTTAAAGCCATGATCATCTCCAACATTAAACATGCGGCAATGCTCCAACAACTGTGGTACTTGACGACACGCAACCGCACTTGAGCAAGCGACTACGACGCGCAGGTCCAACTATCTACCAACAACAGGTAATAGGATGTGTCCAAGGCAATATAAGGCTGCAAGGGATATCACGGGTACGAAAACTAGAGCAACGCAACACAGATAGCAATAGATCAACAGGAGGGAAGTAAATACTATAAAAGTAAGATAGGTAGAAAGGGGGGAGATGCTCGCCTGAAAACATTGCCGAAGATTATCCGAAGAACGGGGCGAAGCTCACATCAACTCAACGGCTTATCCGCGAAGAACCAAAACACTAGAATAAACACCGGATGCAATATTTAATACTACGGCAAAAGATCGGCATGATGCATGTATGATGTATGACATGGCAAGGTGCAATGCAATTAGTTATATTAAGCGGAACCGGGGTCCCAACAATTAATTAGGTGGTTCAAGTTATTTGACTACCCCGCAAATTAAATGTGGTATTAACAGGGCAAGAGATAGTACCGGTTCGATGCACAAATTTAAATGGGGCCAACATAAGACTAGATTTGCCCGCATATGGGCCCCATATTTAATTATGAGGTGAATCGGCATAAGGCCCCCAACCCACATGACAATATGCATGCGAGTAGAATGATTAATATGCAACAGGTTTTATATATAGCATTTATAAAATAGGGCTCGGGAAAAGGTTCACACATTAGGGTTCGACGATCTTGGTCCGGGGGTTCGGGGTCGGTCTCAGGGTTCGGATCTGGGGTTCGGCCTCGGCGGGTTCGTTCTCTGATAACGGAGGTAGATCTTGGCATTCCGGGAAGGAGGACTTGGTTAGCGTCGGGGGCGCATCGGACTCGCCCTGGTCGGTGTCGATATTGTCGGGCCCGCGTGTCAGGTCGGTCTTGGCGTTCGGGATGCAGAACTTGGCGTTCCGTGGCGAAGTGCTTGGCGTCATTTGGTTCCATGTCGACGGTCTTGGTGTCCTTGATGGAGAACTCGGTGTGTCCGTGTAGGCGACCTTGGCGTCAAGGTGGTCGATGACGAACTCGTCGGATGGCATGTTCTTCGGAAGATCTTGGCATTCCGACTCCAATGTCGAGGACGTACTTGACACGGCGTCGACCTCGTGATGGAGAGATTCGAGTCCGGTGTTCTCGCCTTCGGGTTCTAGGTCGAAGTATCTGGGAATCCGACTTGACAGTCCGTGCCAACTTAGATCGGGGTAGGGTCTTCGTATCAAACGCATCGCCAACTGACGGCCACCACAGAAACCTGTTGAGGACGGTGACCAAGTACACAATCTAGCTAGCCCAAAATAGCTAGTTGGCGTACAGAACCAGAAGGGATGCGCGCGGGCTCGCGCCTCGGGGCCCGACGAACGACGACAGGCGACACCACAGCGAGGCAGCGAGGAGGCGTACATCCGCAGGCGCACGACGCGAGCTGGCGCCGGGAAGCGGGCGACGCCAGGGGCGCCGACGCCGTGCGAGGTTGGCGGCCGCGCCGGGGCTGGGCCGAGGTCGATGATGCAGGCTCGAGGCCGGGGAGCACGGCCACGCGAGGGGTGCCAGAGCAGACGAGGTCGGCGGCGTCCTGGGCCACGACGCGGCGGGAGCGGGCCGAGAGGAGGGCCGGGGGCAGCGGTTTGGTCTGACGACGGAGGCGACCGGCGGGGACGAGCGGTGGCCGAGGCGGAGGAGGCGAGGCGGCCGGCGGGAGGAGGACGCGGCGCAGAGAAGAGGGCGGCGCAGCTCGGGCGACGGGGCCGACGCCAGAGAGGATGAGGATGGCGGGGCGTCGGTGGACGCGGAGGACGCGGCGGCGGCGGGGAGCCGAGCGACGAGGTGGGGTGGAGGCGAGCAGGGCGACGCCGCTCGAGGAGAGAGGGAGGAGGCCGGAGGCGAACGGGCTGGGGCGGTGGCCGGCGCCGAAGAGGAAGGAGGGGCGGGCGCGCGCGGTCGCTGGGGAGGAGGAGAGGCGGTGGCGGGGCAGACGGGTGCGAGCGGGGAGGGAGGAGAGGGGAGCAGGAGGATGGGGCGCGGCGGCGACGGCTGAGGCCGAGGAAGAGGGGTGGGGCGCATCGGGGAGAGGGGGGAGACGAGGGAGGGAGGGAGACGCGGGCGAGAGGGTGGGGTCATGCGGGAGGTGGGGCCGGGGTGGGGTCCAGACGGGGGGAGAGGGAGGTCACGCGGGGAGTGGCCTGGGGCGGTGGCTGGTGGGGCTTGGGGGTGGGGCAGGCCAGGGGTTGGTGGGGGGTGTGGGCCGCGCGGGTGGAGGGAGTGGGGCTGTGGGGTGGGGCCCGGGTGAGAGGTGAGTGGGGTGGACAGAGGTGGCAAAAGAGGATTGGTGGGGGTTTGGCACAGGGTGATGTGGCGGCCTGGGATAGGTGGGGGTGATGTGGCTGGTTGGGTGGATAGAATAGGATTGGTAGAAAAAGGGTTTGGGGTGGACCGTTTCTGTACTGGGGGTGGTCGACTGGGTCGGGTCGGCCCGTTCGACTGCCCCCTAAAAATAATTAAATATTTTATTTATTTCAAACAGGGCTTTTGCAAACCGATAGCAGACAAAACAAAATAATCCGGAGACCCGGGTTTTGTGTTTGGAACATAGACGGGGCGCTTAGAAAACAAGAACAGGTTTTTCCGCAAATAGTTTTATGCAAGCAAATGCAAGATGATGACGATGCTCAAATGCAATGTGGCATGATGACATGAGCATGCGGTCACGATGATGCAATGCACAAAAACAACGCGATTTTCTAGTAGTGGTTTTGCGGGATGCCACAATTCGACACCACTAACAATGGATCTCGCCCTCGAGATCCGCCTCATGGTACCGGGAAGAAGGGCGGCGATCTGAATCTTCTCGCGCTTCGTGTAGATCCTCGCGACACCACTAACAAGAGGTCGTTGTCCGTGATCGTCAAGAGAACACTCCGGGAACAAAGGGCGAAGGTAGAGGTATCCACAAATAAAGCCACCTCTAACTTCGATAGAAGGAGAGAAAAGATGCGGCTTATCCCACTTCAATGTACAAGAGCGAACAGAAAGGGTAGTCGGCATGGGGGCCAATCTATCACGCACCCAAACTATTACTCTGCACAATCAGTAGAAAAGCGTGCAACCATTCTCAGAATCAGACTGAAGATCTCGACAATCGAGGTTCAGAAACAAAGGAGTGATGCAGACTCTGCATCGGATCTGGCGTAGATGATGTCGTCGCATCGGAAACACCGGAAGACACGAGAAGGAACTAAAGAGAAGTCCACCAGACGAAGGGTTCCTCGGATAGCATGAAGACCAGATGTAGCAACACCGTTACCAAAGGAGGAAGCGAAACCCTGAAGGTACGACGGAACCCAACCACGAGAAATCCTGGACCCGAAGAGAGAGAAGAGAGCGGATTCAAAACACGTCGAGATAAGAGGAGAATAGCAGAGGGGTAAGGAGTAAAACCAGACCTAATCAGAACTATCCAACCGATTTTGCAAAAATAGTTTTGACACTCTACTTCGGCCGTTAGCTAGGTTATCCTACAGGCTGGACTTGTGGGGTATCGCAACTGCTGAGCTCTGATACCACTCTGTAACACCCTCAGAATCGGCCCTATGCAAGTTTTAGCGAAACCCGCCAAACCCGCATAGAAACGATTCAAAGGTGCCCACCAGGCACTTTCGTGCGGGTGGAAAACGAAGTAATAACATTACACAACAGTCCTCGATGGGACCCACAGAACAGATATATATACAACACGACTCCATGAGTCAAGAATACAGATATAATATACAGAGATCCAAATCACCTTGAAAATGATAGAGCGTCCGACTACGGACAAGATGCAAATGGGGCTAAGAGCCCTGAAGAATAACCAATGGCGTCCATAACCCTGCCCAGGCCAAGCCGGAAGGGTAACCCTGCTAACGACGTCGATCTCAAAACCTGCTTAAACAAAAGGGGTGCCGACAAAGGGCAAAGGAAAAAGAGGAGCGTCAGTACTGAGGCCAGTACACGGCGAGACTAGAATTCGGCGGTCCTCGCCTACATAGGTATGGTGGACTGAAGCGGCAGCGGCAGCTTGCGCTAAACAACCTATAGAGACTCGATACAACTGGCAGCTATCAGAGAGGGGTAAGAAAGACCTATTCGGAACCATCCTGATACTACCATCAAACAAACCCATCCTGATGTTTCCCCCTCGAGACCAAACGAGGAAGTCAACCGAGGAACGCACACAGTTGGCAGTTTTATTTATTCAGTTATCGTTGCAGCAATTACTAGTCAAATATAGATAGTCATCCTGATAAAATAAGCAGTGGACAATTTTAGTTAACCATTCCGTTATAGTTGCAACACTTACTAATCAGATACAAATAGCATGAGTTAACCCAAAAACCCAGCAGTGGTTGGTACTTTTATTTAGCCATTCCGTTGTAGTTGTAATACTTACTAGTCAGATACAATGGTCGCAAGCGAACAACCCAAACAAGCAATTGTGGGCAGTTTTATGTAGCCATTCCATTATAGTGAAGCTGATTACTAGTCATTATAAAGTCAAATTTATAGCACTACTTTAGTTATAGTTGTCTATGATCGAGATACTGTGCTCCAAGTCGTCCATAACCGCGGACACGGCTTTCAGAAAGTTTTACCCGGCCGGGGTGCACAAATAGCAACACACACTCGATCAACCTCGGAAAAACCAAATCAAAACCCAACGAGGCCTTCACGACAAAGCAATCACAGGATTCAGAAATATTTCAGGGGGGCACCCCTTGGAGTACACCCGCAACGAAGTTAGCTGACTCCGAGACGGACCCGAGGTTTGGGTGGACGGCTGTGAACGACTGGGAACCCAAAACTGGGCTGGTCGACACCGCGAAAACGTGTCCCGATCCTAAACAGTACAGGTGCTATCCATCGCACAATTTAAATAAAGCAGTAAAGCATGGCATAAGTACAAGATAGTAAATAAAACCTCAAACTAGTTTGTGGCCCCAAGAAATAAGACTGAATCAAGCTCTGGCTCAGGGGGGTCCCATAATCCTCCCGGATGTGGATAGCGCGAATATTCAAGGAACAGGTATCAAGTACTCGGGGTCCTACGGGACACAAGTGGACGGTTAACAACCAAATAACATCTATTGCCCACATGTGCCTCTGCTTACTTACTTCAATTTTAGTTGTTAAACAATAATTAAAGTGAACGATAGTTAAAGCCATGATCATCTCCAACATTAAACATGCGGCAATGCTCCAACAACTGTGGTACTTGACGACACGCAACCGCACTTGAGCAAGCGACTACGACGCGCAGGTCCAACTATCTACCAACAACAGGTAATAGGATGTGTCCAAGGCAATATAAGGCTGCAAGGGATATCACGGGTACGAAAACTAGAGCAACGCAACACAGATAGCAATAGATCAACAGGAGGGAAGTAAATACTATAAAAGTAAGATAGGTAGAAAGGGGGGAGATGCTCGCCTAAAAACATTGCCGAAGATTATCCGAAGAACGGGGCGAAGCTCGCATCAACTCAACGGCTTATCCGCGAAGAACCAAAACACTAGAATAAACACCGGATGCAATATTTAATACTACGGCAAAAGATCGGCATGATGCATGTATGATGTATGGCATGGCAAGGTGCAATGCAATTAGTTATATTAAGCGGAACCGGGGTCCCGACAATTAATTAGGTGGTTCAAGTTATTTGACTACCCCGCAAATTAAATGTGGTATTAACAGGGCAAGAGATAGTACCGGTTCGATGCACAAATTTAAATGGGGCCAACATAAGACTAGATTTGCCCGCATATGGGCCCCATATTTAATTATGAGGTGAATCGGCATAAGGCCCCCAACCCACATGACAATATGCATGCGAGTAGAATGATTAATATGCAACAGGTTTTATATATAGCATTTATAAAATAGGGCTCGGGAAAAGGTTCACACATTAGGGTTCGACGATCTTGGTCCGGGGGTTCGGGGTCGGTCTCAGGGTTCGGATCTGGGGTTCGGCCTCGGCGGGTTCGTTCTCTGATAACGGAGGTAGATCTTGGCATTCCGGGAAGGAGGACTTGGTTAGCGTCGGGGGCGCATCGGACTCGCCCTGGTCGGTGTCGATCTTGTCGGGCCCGCGTGTCAGGTCGGTCTTGGCGTTCGGGATGCAGAACTTGGCGTTCCGTGGCGAAGTGCTTGGCGTCATTTGGTTCCATGTCGACGGTCTTGGTGTCCTTGATGGAGAACTCGGTGTGTCCGTGTAGGCGACCTTGGCGTCAAGGTGGTCGATGACGAACTCGTCGGATGGCATGTTCTTCAGAAGATCTTGGCATTCCGACTCCAATGTCGAGGACGTACTTGACACGGCGTCGACCTCGTGATGGAGAGCTTCGAGTCCGGTGTTCTCGCCTTCGGGTTCTAGGTCGAAGTATCTGGGAATCCGACTTGACAGTCCGTGCCAACTTAGATCGGGGTAGGGTCTTCGTATCAAACGCATCGCCAACTGACGGCCACCACAGAAACCTGTTGAGGACGGTGACCAAGTACACAATCTAGCTAGCACAAAATAGCTAGCTGGCGTACAGAACCAGAAGGGATGCACGCGGGCTCGCGGCTCGGGGCCCGACGAACGACGCCAGGCGACACCACAGCGAGGCAGCGAGGAGGCGTACATCCGCAGGCGCACGACGCGAGCTGGCGCCGGGAAGCGGGCGACGCCAGGGGCGCCGACGCCGTGCGAGGTTGGCGGCCGCGCCGGGGCTGGGCCGAGGTCGATGATGCAGGCTCGAGGCCGGGGAGCACGGCCACGCGAGGGGTGCCAGAGCAGACGAGGTCGGCGGCGTCCTGGGCCACGACGCGGCGGGAGCGGGCCGAGAGGAGGGCCGGGGGCGGCGGTTTGGTCTGACGACGGAGGCGACCGGCGGGGACGAGCGGTGGCCGAGGCGGAGGAGGCGAGGCGGCCGGCGGGGGGAGGACGCGGCGCAGAGAAGAGGGTGGCGCAGCTCGGGCGACGGGGCCGACACCGAAGAGGATGAGGATGGCGGGGCGTCGGTGGACGCGGAGGACGCGGCGGCGGCGGGGAGCCGAGCGACGAGGTGGGGTGGAGGCGAGCAGGGCGACGCCGCTCGGGGAGAGAGGGAGGAGGCCGGAGGCGGACGGGCTGGGGCGGTGGCCGGTGCCGAAGAGGAAGGAGGGGCGGGCGCGCGCGGTTGCCGGGGAGGAGGAGAGGCGGTGGCGGGGCAGACGGGTGCGAGCGGGGAGGGAGGAGAGGGGAGCAGGAGGATGGGGGCGCGGCGGCGACGGCTGAGGCCGAGGAAGAGGGGTGGGGCGCATCGGGGAGAGGAGGGAGACGAGGGAGGGAGACGCGGGCGAGAGGGTGGGGTCACGCGGGAGGTGGGGCCGGGGTGGGGTCCAGACGGGGGGAGAGGGAGGTCACGCGGGGAGTGGCCTGGGGCGGTGGCTGGTGGGGCTTGGGGGTGGGGAAGGCCAGGGGTTGGTGGGGGGTGTGGGCCGCGCGGGTGGAGGGAGTGGGGCTGTGGGGTGGGGCCCGGGTGAGAGGTGAGTGGGGTGGACAGAGGTGGCAAAAGAGGATTGGTGGGGGTTTGGCACAGGGTGATGTGGCGGCCTGGGATAGGTGGGGGTGATGTGGCTGGTTGGGTGGGTAGAATAGGATTGGTAGAAAAAGGGTTTGGGGTGGACCGTTTCTGTACTGGGGGTGGTCGACTGGGTCGGGTCGGCCCGTTCGACTGCCCCCTAAAAATAATTAAATATTTTATTTATTTCAAACAGGGCTTTTGCAAACCGATAGCAGACAGAACAAAATAATCCGGAGACCCAGGTTTTGTGTTTGGAACATAGACGGGGCGCTTAGAAAACAAGAACAGGTTTTTCCGCAAATAGTTTTATGCAAGCAAATGCAAGATGATGACGATGCTCAAATGCAATGTGGCATGATGACATGAGCATGCGGTCACGATGATGCAATGCACAAAAACAACGCGATTTTCTAGTAGTGGTTTTGCGGGATGCCACAATGGGCAAAGCTCCATCTTCATGGTCACAGGCAATGCTGACAATGGAAGATGATCCTAGTTGTCGTAACCTTCCTGCGGTTTGTCATCCTGATACTCCTCTTCATAGTCTGGCCACGGGAATAGCCAGGGACAAAGCCATGAGTACTCTTTAAGTACTCGCAAACTAATACTAACAAGTGAAGTGGTTTTGAATATGATATACTAAGCTCTAGGGTTGTTTTGCAAAAAGCCAGATTTACCTCTACTAAGTTCAGAAGCAAAGAAAACTAGTTGAAAATTTCATAACACCTAAGTGGGAACTTGAATTTCATATCACAACTCTGTTGTGGTCAAGTCAAAGTCACAAATCCTTTCACAAGTCCTTTTGAAAACATACTAACGGGGGAACAGTATGGCCACTCCAACTGTCCATAACCGCGAACGCGGCTATTCGAATAGTTTGACACTCTGCAGAGATTGTACACTTTCACCACAACATTCGATACATCTGTTAGGAACAAATCCTGAATTCACCATACTCAGTATGCGGATAATCAATCCTAACCTTTCAATTACACGCCCTAGTATAGGCACCTCTCCTATGAGTTTGGCCTCCCAACCATGACCAACTGTCATCTTGGGTACTGCACAGGTGGACAATCTTCACAAGGTAACTTCAGCTCAGACCTTGGCCGCAAGGGAACCCATACTAAGGTATATAAATTTCCAGTCAAGCTCTACCCAAATTTCGGGTATTGTGGTTGTACGGTAAAATTGGAATGGTATCGCATCCAGACAACCATCAGTTTTGTAAAGGGCTAAGGCTCATGCCTTAGCATTTTCATCATCATAAATCATTTGGTGTTCGGAAACACATGTCAAAATATTTCAGTAGAATGACTCATCATTCTAAGGTTTTCATAACCATGTTCACCAAGTATTCCCATCTAAAATTGATCAAATTTTATGCTTAGCACTAGCATCTACAAGTGGGGGTAAATACTCATGAGGGGTGGTAAACAAGTGTATCTTATCTAAGTTCAATCGCATGCCTCGGGATAATATCAAGATTATCTAACTTAGGCCAAATTTTATGCTCTTTATGCTACCTTTAATTATCTTTCTAGAATCTTCAAGTCACTAAGTAAACTTTTGATAGAAAGGCTTTAATAAAGAAAATAAAATACTAAGCTTGCAAGTAAAACTAGGATGGTGTGTCAAGTGGGTATAATCACATAGGCTTAAGGCATATAGTTGGCATAGTAACAAGCAAGTAGTAGCTGGCATAAGTAGGGTATCTTGCAAGTGTTAGCTTGCCTTGTGCAGAGCAGTGGTTGAAGTTCTCCTCGGCTTCTTCCTCGTAGTATCCTCCTTCCTCCTCGTATCCTTGGTCGGTACTAGCGTCTATAAATAAATACGAGGTACACAATCACCAAACAATAGTTAACTCTTTCTAATCATCATACAAAGGTTCACACTAGATGATCTAGCATCATCACTAACATTGCAAGGATTAAAGCACTTGCCTTATTTATTTTATTTGAGAAAAGTAATTTCTACTCATTGAAAAGCTACTTAAGATTTCATATTCTCCAACTAAAATATGGGATCATGTTGACACATGTCATCACCACATATTTCAGTACATGGGAATGTGATTTAAAGTGGTGTCACAATTTAATAAGGTTTAACCTTTTTATTTTATTTAATTTAAGTGACTAGAAATGCCTATGTGGCATTCTTTTATTACTTGATCATTATTTCTGTAAGTAAACCTATGTATTTCTATATATTCTGAAAGGTATGGTTAAATGTGATTTTTGAGAGTTGGAATCAACTCAAAAGCTCTTATGGTTGAATTTTGAAAAATGTTTGAATGCAGAAAAGCTTATGCCTTGTTATTTTTACCATGGGTGATCTACAAATCTAAATGGTTTGAATCCAACGGTCTTGGATTAAGAATTTCAGTACCTTTTTAACAAAATTAGTTTCATGCATTTTGGTTTAGTGAATCGAGCTGGGTTGATTTTTTAATCTAGGTACATAACTGGGTTTGAAATTAAATGAATAAACTTAAATTTGAATTGTTGGGTCACGCGGGATGTTTAACTGGGCCGGCCCACTATGCACAGCGCACGCGCGGGCTGGTTAAGTGAGCGACCCCACTCGTTAGTGAGACAACGAGTGGCGAAGCGGTACGGGGTGATCTAGGCCGCACGATCTAACTCTAATCGAACGGATCTAGTTCATTACCCACGCGCGGGCAGCGCCGGCGAGACAGAACCCTAGCGCGACCGGTGGGGTCGTGGGAGGCTCACCGGGGCTCAGGCAATGGTCGGCGACGGGGGTGAACGACGAAGTCGACGATGGCGATTCTCCTGGTACCGGCAACTTCTCCTGGGGAGGCTCCAATCAACGGCGCCTCTCCTCCTCTGCAGCGGCGAACTCCGGTGAAATTCCGGCCACCTGGTGCTTGCCTTTCTCTGGGAGTGAGTGGGTGTGATTAGTGAGAGGTGGGGACTGAACTGGTGTGAAGTAAATGAGAGGGGAGGCCTCCTTTTATAGTGGCTGAAGGGGACCGAAGGGTGCGGGCTGAGCTCGTCAGGGTCGGCTGCACAGCGAGCTAACGGCATGGCCGAAGGTAGGGGACAGTGCATTTCCTCCTAGTGAAGCTCAATGGCTTGATGGCGAGGCGTGGGGCGGTGCGAATCGTTCGGAACACGTCGATGCTCTGGGCGGCTCCGACGGAAGTCTTAATGGCGCACATGCGCTCCTGGTTGCGCGGCGGTGAACGAACATGTCTGGGCGGTTCCTGGTGCAGTGGTGATCACGTACGCGAGCGGCGAGGGCGAGACGCAGTTTGTGTGAGCGTGTCGAGCGCGGCGCTCTGGCGCGCTCTCGGCATGGCCGCAGAGAGAATGGTCACGCGCGTTTTGAGTGGTCCAGTGGCTAGCAGGGTTCGAGCGTTGGACAGGGGGTGGAGATGGACGATGGAGTGCCTGCTAGACAAGGTTGGCGAGGCTAGTTAGGCTTGTAGCTTGCTGTCGACAATGGGGTTGGCAATTGGGCTCGGCCATGGTCACCATTGATGGTATTGTCGAGTTTACAGTGAGCTAGAGCTGGTTAAACTAGTTAGATGATCTATTGGGAGTGTAGTGAGAGCTAGGGAGTGGACAAGGTTGGCACAACACTGATCACTATAGTGTTTGTTGTTTAATTTGATTTGTGCCCAGAAGGTGTTTGATGAAATGACCGAAAGAAATTCAAATTTGAATTTTGGATTCAAACTTGGTGAGTTTGCTAGGCACATACTAGGGAGTATCTGGTTAGTTGGATTAGTCAAGGGGCACTGGTTTGGTTCGGTTTTAAAAAGGTGTGATCTTCAGATATGTTAAAGATTCAATTTTGAAATGTGATTTGAATCAACTTGCCAAATGTTTCTGCAAGTTTGAAAGGTGGGCTTTGCTTCACTTTTACTTGGTCTGGAAAGGGGTGAAAAGGATTGGAAAGGTTTCTGTTTGAAATCTTGGACTAGAAACACTCAAAGTGACCTAGTGAGCAAGATTGGCAAAAACGACCATTTGCTTTATTTGATTTGTTTTTTTATTTTCTCTTGAGTTGTTTCTACTTGGAAATGTTTTAGATGATGTTATATTCATGTTTGAACCATTCCTTACTATTTAGTTGAATCACACAAGTCCATTCATGCATTCATCAAATCATCACACACACACATGCATTCATTTGGTTTTTTATTTAATCAAAGTCTTACCATTTAGATCCATATTCTAGCACACATCGGTCTCAACATATCTAGCACACATTCTCTCAACATATCTTCGAGTATTTGATTTACTCGCTCCGTTTGTCCATCGGTCTGAGGGTGATAAGCTGTGCTGAAATCTAGTCGGGTTCCTAATCCTTCTTGGACTTTCTTCCAGAATCTCGAGGTGAACTGAGTTCCTCGATATGATACGATGTTCTTGGGGACTCCGTGCAAACTGATGATTCTAGCGATGTACAACTCAGCTAGCTTCGAACTTTGGTATGTGGTCTTGACTGGTAAGAAATGGGCTACTTTGGACAATCTGTCAACTATGACCCAGATAGAGTCATTTCCCCTACTAGAAGTAGGTGATACGGTGATAAAGTCCATTCCAACGGAATCCCATTTCCATTCCGGAATTTGTAATGGTTGCAATAGTCCTGCGGGTCTTTGATGTCCCGCCTTGACTCTCTGGCAATTATCACACTTGGCGATATAGCTTCCGATTTCTCTCTTCATCTTATGCCACCAAAATTGCTCGTTTAAATCCTGATACATCTTGGTTCCTCCGGGGTGGATAGAATAAAGAGTATCATGGGCTTCCTTCAAAATAACTTCTTTGAAATCTGAATCTGCTGGTACACAGAGGCGTCCTTTGTACCACAAAACTCCTTCTTCGTCTTCGGTGAATCCGGGTACTTTGCCTGTACCGATACGACGTTTGATTCCGTCGATACTAGCATTTCCTTTCTGCGCCTCCTTGATCTGACCGATCAAAGTGGGTTGAAGTTCTATGCTAGCCAAAAATCCTTCACTCACTAATTCCATTCGGAAATCTTCCATCTCTTTGTGCAAACTTGGTTGCTCCTTCAAAATCATGGAGTTCAAGCGGCACGGCAATCTGCTAAGGGCATCTGCTACCACATTGGCTTTACCGGGGTGATAGTGAATGTCCAGATCATAGTCCTTGATTATCTCAATCCATCTTCTCTGCCTCATATTCAGCTCCTTCTGAGTGAATATATACTTCAGGCTCTTGTGATCTGAATAAATCTCACAACGGTTTCCCATCAGATAATGCCTCCATGTCTTCAGGGCTAGAACTATGGCTGCTAGTTCAAGGTCATGGGTTGGATAATTCTGCTCATGCTGCTTCAGTTGTTGGGATAGATAAGATATAACTTTGCCTTCTTGCATTAGCACACATCCGAGACCGATCTTGGATGCGTCACAATACACATCAAAGGGGTTCGTGATATCCGACATGATCAAGATTGGGGCTGAAATCAATCTCCTATCGAGTTCCTGAAAACTCTCTTCACATTTGTCCGTCCATTCAAACTTATTATCCTTCTTCAACAATTGGGTCATGGGTCTTGAGATACCCGAGAATCCTTCTACGAACTTGCGGTAGTATCCCGCTAATCCGAGAAATGCACGAACTTGGGTTTGAGTGGTTGGGGCTTGTCAATCTTCAACATCTTTCACCTTCGCAGGGTCAACGGCAATTCCTCCGACTGATACAATATGTCCGAGGAATCCTACCTCCTGTAACCAGAATTCACATTTGCTAAACTTGGCATACAACTGATGCTCTCTAAGTGTTCCAAGAATGGTCCTTAGGTGTAGCTCATGTTCTTCTTCTGATTTGGAATAAATCAGAATGTCATCGATGAAAACAACGACAAACTTATCCATGAAGTCCATAAAAATCTTATTCATGAGGTTCATGAAATAAGCGGGGGCATTGGTTAATCCAAAAGACATGACAATATACTCATATAATCCATATCTGGTGGTAAAGGCAGTCTTGGCAATATCCTCTGCACAAATCTTGAGTTGGTGATAACCAGTTCTAAGATCAATCTTAGAAAACACTTTGGCACCAGTCAACTGGTCAAACAGGTCTTCTATCTTTGGCAACGGGTACTTGTTCTTGATGGTGACATCGTTCAACTTCCGATAATCCGTACACAAATGGTTACCTCCATCTTTCTTGTCCACAAACAAGACATGTGATCTCCATGGTGACGCACTTGGTTGAATCAATCCAATTTCTAGCATAGCATCGAGTTGCTTCTTTAGTTCCGACGGGTTCATACTATATGGTCTCTGGGCTATGGGTCCGGTTCCAGGTATTAGTTCAATGATGAACTCGATATCCCGATCTGGGGGCATACCGGGCAAAACATCTGGAAATACATCGGGGTATTCACAACTATCCGGACTTGGTCAATGGTTGGCGGATCTATACTCTTGTTGCACTTGAATTGATGGGGCAAGGTTTCAGATACATGCTCGACTGATATTCCGGCTGTACTGGTCATGGTTATGGCTTTCTTGGGACAGTCAATTAATCCTTTGCATTTGGACATCCAATCCATTCCTAGTACTACTTCCAAACCTTTAGTTCCAAGTACTATTATATTAGCATAAAAATCTATGCCATGGATTTGGATAGGCACGACTTTGCAAATTTGTCTAGCTTTGGTGGTTGAACCAGGTATTTGAACAATCATAACATGCTTCAATTTGGTGGGTTGAATCTTACTAGTGCATGCAAATTCTTTAGTAACAAATGAGTGCGATGCTCCAGAATCAAACAACACTCTTGGAAGTACTGAGTTAACAGAAAACATACCCAACACGATGTCTGGCGCTTCTTGGGCTTCTTCAGCATGCATGAGAAAGAGATGGCCGTTGCAGTTGAGTGAATTCCCTGGGGCAAACCTTCTTCCGGGATGAACACGACGCTGCTGCTGAGCTGGGGCATTTGCATTAGGGGCTGCGGCAATCTTCCTGGGGCACTCATTGGAATAGTGACCCTTGGTTCCACATTCATAACAAGTCACTTGCGACTTGTCCTTTGCTGCAACATGCACACCATTGCTTCCAGTCCTTGGGGCAGTTTTGGTGTTGGTGGCGGCATTGTTGTTGTTGAACTTCGGTGGTGCACGGTTGAGATTGCAGGGATTGCCGGGGTTGTTGTGGTTTCCTCCGGGCCTTGGGTTTCCACGGTTAGGATAGGTCGGACGGTTCATCGGGGGTCTGTTGGTTCTTGGGGAAAATCCTGGAGATGGGTTGGGGCGATACTTTGGTGTATGATGGGTTCCTGGTTGATGCATCATGCGATGCTTGCGGTTCTCATTAGCTTGGTTGATCTTTCCTTCCATATGAATAGCAGCGTCCACTAGGGCTTCAATATCTACAAAGGGGATATTGACTAACACTGTTTGCATCTCATCGTGCAGACCATTCAGGAATCTCTCCTTCTTCTTGGCTTCAGTGTCTATCTCATTCGGTGCATATCTATCCAATGACAAGAATTTGTCACGGTACTCCACTACTGTCATCCTTCCTTGCTTCAGTTCCCTGAATTCATCTCTCATCCTCTTGATTAAACCCGGTGGCACATGGGTTCTGCTGAACTTGACTTTGAACTCTTCCCAAGTCATCAGGTGACCTCCTGTCATTGCGTGAATGATGTTCCACCATGCTCTTGCATCTCCGGCCAAATAGTGGGTAGCAAACAACACTTTCTCGTTAGCTTCCACTTCCGCAACTTCCAGATTGTTTTCCATGGTTTGCAGCCAATCATCTGCATCTAGGGGCTCTTCTGACTTAGTGAAAACAGGTGGATTGGTGTTCTGGAAATTCTTGAGCTTAGATCCATGGTTGTCCTGGTTTCCATGGCCTTGATTGTTGTTGGACATCTGAGCTATCTATTGAAGGGTGGCTAAGTTGGCTTGACGTTCGGATCTTTCGGCTTCATAGTCAGAAACCAACATTTGCAAGAGCTGCAACATCGGGTTCGAGGCTGAGTTGCTGCCTCCGCGAGGCATCTGAAGATTGAGATAGATCATGAGAAAAGAGGGAAATTTCTAAGGTTCGGGGTTTTGTGTTTGAATTTTTTTCAAAGTTTGACTCAGATTTTTCTAGCAACTTGCTTTTCATTCATTCATAGCATACGATACAAACACACACCACAACCAAGGAAAACAGATGGTTTTAAAAACCATTCTGGGAAACTACGATACAGTGGATCCGACTACAACTCACTAACACTAGTGCTCAAGTGCTACTACTCCTCGGAGTTAGTGTCCTCATCATCCTCATCATCATCATCGATGAAGGTGAAGTCATCCTCATCGGTGAAGAAGTCCATGGCATGATCCTCCAGAAAGTCATCATCATCGCTGAGATAGGAGTAGGTGTCTCCACGAAGGTCTTCCCCTGCATTCTCCCTCTCCTCCAACTGCATGTCTCTCTCGTGGATGGTCTCCTCCAAATCCGTGATCCGATGGCAAATATGGGAAATGATGCGCTCCTTCTTGTCGAGCTGACGGTGACAAGACTTGCGACCCTTCACTAGCATGGCGATGGTCTGATCCTTCTTGGTGGCGATGGCATACTTGTGGTTGGTGTAGGAGCGGGCATTGTCCAACTCCTTCTGACAGTCATACATCATGAAGCTGAGATGGTCCAATTGAGTCTTCAGCTCATGGTGATATGGGGCCTCCGGTGGATGTCCCATAGCATCACGCCTTGGGTAGAACTCAAAGCGGGTACCCTTGATATGATTGATACTCTGCCCACATAGACGGGCAAGAGCTTCCTGCGTGGCCCTGGCAAGTCCATCGAGCCAGTTGTTCTCTCTTAAGGTGAACTGAATTCTCTGTGTTGTGGGGGGTTCAATCTTTCCTTGGAGACTTGCAACAACTAACCACTGCAAATCTTCTCCTTCATGATCATTGAGCTGAGCTCCGAAGAACTCGGGGTGTGGACGCTCCAGCATCTCTACCAGCTGGTCCAAGTCACGCTCAAAGATGAGGTCTCCTCCATTCCCCAACTGATAAAACTTGTTGTACTTCACGTCCATCTATAAGAATATAGGATGAGTAAGTTAGTAGAGTGATCAAGTGTGTCAAATTTTATGTCAGTTTGCAAGAATTTTTGAGGAACATGAATTTTCATGAAAGAATCCAAGTGATAAGAATGAGAATAAGTTTTTGTAAATACTCACTTCCTTTGGTTTTGAAACTAAAATTTTGATTCAAACGTCCATTCTAACTAGGGTCTCATATGGTCAGGATGGCTCTGATCCCAACTTGTCAACACCCGGATTTTTAATCATAGATGCCTGTTATGCCATACATCGTAATCCCAGGATTACCATTTTTGCGAGACATAACAGATTGGATATCACACTACATCATCCATTACAAACCATACATAAGGTATTACACAAATAAGGATCTCATGATCCAGTTCTTGATACAATTCAAGCAGCGGAATAATGTAACGATAACGATAGCGTGGGCAAAGCTCCATCTTCATGGTCAGAGGCAATGCTGACGATGGGAGATGATCCTAGTTGTCGTAACCTTCCTGCGATCCGTCATCCTGATACTCCTCTTCATAGTCTGGCCACGGGAATAGCTAGGGACAAAGCCATGAGTACTCTTTAAGTACTCGCAAACTAATACTAACAAGTGAAGTGGTTTTGAATAGGATATACTAAGCTCAAGGGTTGTTTTGCAAAAAGCTAGATTTATCTCTACTAAGTTCAGAAGCAAAGAAAACTAGTTGAAAATTTCATAACACCTAAGTGGGAACTTGAATTTCATATCACAGCTCTGTTGTAGTCAAGTCAAAGTCACAAATCCTTTCACAAGTCCTTTTGAAAACATTCTGACGGGGGAACAGTATGGCCACTCCAACTGTCCATAACCATGGACGCGGCTATTCGAATAGTTTGACACTCTGTAGAGAATGTACACTTTCACCACAACATTCGATACATCCACCAGGAACAAATCCTGAATTCACCATACTCAGTATGCGGATAATCAATCCTAACCTTTTAATTACATGCCCTAGTATAGGCACCTCTCCTGTGAGTTTGGCCTCCCAACCATGACCAACTATCATCTTGGGTACTGCACAGGTGGACAATCTTCACAAGGTAGCCTCAGCTCAGACCTTGGCCGCAAGGGAACCCATACTAAGGTATATAAATTTCCAGTCAAGCCCTACCCAAATTTCGGGTATTGTGGTTGTACGGTAAAATTGGAATGGTATTGCATCCAGACAGCCATCAGTTTTGTAAAGGGCTAAGGCTCATGCCTTAACATTTTCATCATCATAAATCATTTGGTGTTCGGAAACACATGTCAAAACATTTCAGTAGAATTACTCATCATTCTAAGGTTTTCATAACCATGTTCACCAAGTATTCCCATCTAAAACTGATCAAATTTTATGCTTATCACTAGCATCTACAAGTGGGGGTAAATACTCATGAGGGGTGGTAAACAAGTGTATCTTATCTAAGTTCAATCTCATGCCTCAGGATAATATCAAGATTATCTAACTTAGGCCAAATTTTATGCTCTTTATGCTACCATTAATTATCTTTCTAGAATCTACAAGTCACTAAGTAAACTTTTGATAGAAAGCCTTTAATAAATAAAATAAAATACTAAGCTTGCAAGTAAAACTAGGATGGTGTGTCAAGTGGGTATAATCACATATGCTTAAGGCATATAGTTGGCATAGTAACAAGCAAGTAGTAGCTGGCATAAGTAGGGTATCTTGCAAGAGTTAGCTTGCCTTGTACAGAGCAGTTGTTGAAGTTCTCCTTGGCTTATTCCTCGTAGTATCCTCCTTCCTCCTCGTATCCTTGGTCGGTACTAGCGTCTATAAATAAATACCAGGTACACAATCACCAAACAATACTTAACTCTTTCTAATCATCACACAAAGTTTCACACTAGATGATCTAGCATCATCACTAACATTGCAAGGATTAAAGCACTTGCCTTATTTATTTTATTTGAGAAAAGTAATTTCTACTCATTGAAAAGCTACTTAAGATTTCATATTCTCCAACTAAAACATGGGATCATGTTGACACATGTCATCACCACATATTTCAGTACATGGGAATGTGATTTAAAGTGGTGTCACAATTTAATAAGGTTTAACCTTTTTATTTTATTTAATTTAAGTGACTAGAAATGCCTATGTGGCATTCTTTTACTACTTGATCATTATTTCTGTAAGTAAACCTATATATCTCTATATATTCTGAAAGGTATGGTTAAATGTGATTTTTGAGAGTTGGAATCAACTCAAAAGCTCTTATGGTTGAATTTTGAAAAATGTTTGAATGCAGAAAAGCTTCTGCCTTGTTATTTTTACCATGGGTGATCTACAAATCTAAATGGTTTGAATCCAACGGTCTTGGATTAAGCATTTCAGTACCTTTCTAACAAAATTGGTTTCATGCATTTTGGTTTAGTGAATCGAGCTGGGTTGATTTTTGAATCTAGGTACATAACTGGATTTGATATTAAATGAATAAACTTAAGTTTGAATTGTTGGGTCGCGCGGGATGTTTAACTAGGCCGGCCCACTACGCACAGCGCATGCGCGGGCTAGTTAAGTGAGCGACCCCACTCGTCAGTGAGACAACGAGTGGCGAAGCGGTACAAGGTGATCTAGGCCGCACGATCTAACTCTAATCGAACGGCTCTGGTTCATCGTCCACGTCGGGCAGCGCCGACGAGACAGAACCCTAGCGCGACCGGTGGGGGTTGTGGGAGGCTTACCGGGGCTCAGGCGATGGTCGACGACGGGGGCGAACGACGAAGTCGACGACGGCGATTCTCCTGGTACCGACAGCTTCTCCTTGGGCGGCTCCGATCAACGGTGCCTCTCCTCCTCTGCAGCGGCAAACTCCGGTGAAATTCCGGCCACCTGGTGCTCGCCTTGCTCCGGGAGTGAGTGAGTGTGATCAGTGAGAGGTGGGGAGTGAACTGGTGTGAAGAAAACGAGCGGGGGAGGCCTCCTTTTATAGTGGCTGAAGGGGACCGAAGGGTGCGGGCTGAGCTCGTCGGGGTCGGCTGCACAACGAGCTAATGGAATGGCCGAAGGGGACGGTGCATTGCCTCCTGGCGAAGCTCAATGGCTTGATGGCGAGGCGTGGGGCGGTGCAAATCGGTCAGAACACGTCGACGCTCTAGACGGCTCCGATGGAAGTCTTAATGGCGCACAGGCGCTCCTGGTCACGCGGCGGTGAACGAGCATGTCTGGGCGGTTCCTGGTCCGGTGGTGATCACGTACGCGAGCGACGAGGGCGGGGTGCGGTTTGTGCGAGCGTGTCGAGCGCGGCGCTCTGGCGCGCTCTTGGCATGGCCGCAGAGAGAATGGTCGCGCGTGTTCTGAGTGGTCCAGTGGCTAGCAGGGTTCGAGCGTTGGACAGGGGGTGGAGGTGGACGGTGGAGTGCCTGCTAGACAAGGCTGGCGAGGCTAGTTAGGCTTGTAGCTTCCTGTCGACATTGGGGTTGGTAATTGGGCTCGACCATGGTTACCATTGATGGTATTTTCGAGTTTACAGTGAGATAGAGCTGCTTAAACTAGTTAGATGATCTACTAGGAGTGTAGTGAGAGCTCGGGAGGGGACAAGGTTGGCAGAACAGTGCTCACTATAGTGTTTGTTGTTTAATTTGATTTGTGCCCATAAGGTGTTTGATGAAATGGCCGAAAGAAATTCAAATTTGAATTCTAGATTCAAACTTGATGGGTTTGCTAGGCACATACTAGGGAGTATCTGGTTAGTTGGATTGGTCAAGAGGCACTTGTTTTCTTGGGTTTTGAAAAGGTGTGATCTTCACATATGTTAAAGATTCAATTTTGAAATGTGATTTGAATCAAGTTGCCAAATGTTTCTGCAAGTTTGAAAGGTGGGCTTTGCTTCACTTTTACTTGGTCTAGCAAGGGGTGAAAAGGATTGGAAAAGTTTATGTTTGAAATCTTGGACTATAAACACTCAAAGTGACCTAGTGAGCAAGATTGGCAAAAATGACCATTTGCTTTATTTGATTTGTTTTTTTTCTCTTGATTTGTCTCTACTTGGAAATGTTTTAGATGATGTTATATTCATGTTTGAACCATTCCTTACTATTTAGTTGAATCACACAAGTCCATTCATGCATTCATCAAATCATCACACACACATGCATTCATTTGGTTTTTTTATTTAATCAAAGTTTTTGTTAACCCTAATTTTAGTGATTAGAGTTTGATGATCATTGTTTCATATTTTTGGGATGTTACACAGTCACAGTAAGTGCTATCATCTCTCCGTCTACCAACAAGTAATCCCCTTCATCGAGTCCCCACAAGAGGCAAATATTGAGTCGAGCGCTTCACCCAACATCAAGATGAAGACAATTAACACATACATATAATGATGTATAACATAATAATCTCAATCTCATCTTAATCATATACTAGGGTTTCTCCATCTACCCAAGAACTAATGATCTACTAGACATGGTGGCAATCAGCATCACAACAACGGTAATGGAAACGATTATTGATGAATCTCTACTATCTAAAAAAGACAAAGCGTTCCGTTTTCTGCCGCCTGTGTTTCGCTCGGGTCTTCGTCCATCGCTCCTCCACGCACGAAAACATCTCTTATCTCTACAACCGACGTTTCGTCGAGCCTCCTTCATCATGCATTGGCAAACACGGCTTGCGAAAATAACTCCAGCGAAACGTCCGCCACCGATTCCTCCCGTCGTTGATTGTGCGCTCTCTCTCTCAACTGACACTCTGCACCCATCTCTCCCTCACCATGCCTCCCGGCCGCGGCGCCGCCCTAGCTCAATGCCTCCACACCAGCCGTCGACACCTCTGCGTCTTTGCACCAGCGCCCGTTTGCCAAGCTCGTTGTCCTCCCCCTCCAAGACAACCGCACCCCACTTCACCCCGCGCCCACTCGTGGGTCGTGTCCGGCTCCCTCGCTCCAGCCTCGCCTGATCGGGCGTCTCCTTCGTCAACCCCTCCAAACCGGCGACCTTTCCTCCCTCCTCAACCACACCGAAAGGGAGGCCCCAAATCCGTACATCCGCCTCCCTCCTGTTCTACCTCGATGTCCGAAACCTCCCGTCCCTACCTCCTCAACTGCGCCGGAAACCTCCCGTTCCTGCTTGATTAATTTCCCCTTCTCTTGCTTCGTGTTCTGTTGGCGTCTATTGCTCAAAACGTGTTTGTCTTAATGCTTGAGGAATATTGCTATTGGATTTTATTAGTTGTTGTCGGTCACATAGTAACCAGATGCTGCTGCAATTAAGCGTGTCTTAATTTCACGCACTTTGCACTTGAGATTTTAGGCAACATTTGAAATCACTATGTATTCCATAAGATTTCATTCGCCCCCTTCAGGCATCATCACTATGCGAGCTGATGGGGGAGACAACAACCATTGAGCGAGCACATCCTGTTGGCGTGACGCTGATTTCATGGGCTCCAACAACATCACTTGGTTTACTGGGTGGTTCAAGGGAGATTGTTTGTAAGCTTGTCTCTGTTGGTCTGACGGCTATTTCATGTGTGAATCAAGTTGGAGGCACCCCATCGTGCTATATTACTAACCTTTGCACATCCACTTTATTAACTAGCACTAATGGTACAATGCACGTGTTTTGGCACAAGAGATAGCTCTGCATGGATACACAAATTGTGCAAAGTGTTTGACATCAACTATTGTGAATTTTAGATATAGTTTAATGGTCGAATGATGTCCAATTAACATTGTTTCTATATTATTTATGGTTTTTATACGTGCTAAAGCTACTGAAAAACTGAGTTGTTTCACAAATAACTTCAGGGACAATGTGATTATGTGAAGCTAATCCCTGGGAGTTCTGTGAGAGCTAAAACACTATATCTGGTTGGTGGTGAGTCCTTGTGTCCTTTTCTTTATGAGATATATGCATCTGGCATGTTCGCACCTAGGCAGTGTTCACCTTGGAAGCAAGTAAATGTTGTGTTCGGGTTTATCAGGCGAGCTTTACACAACACAACATGTTTTATCATGAGATTTCTTTCATTTCTCTAGAATTTGTCCATGGAAGCTCCAGGTTGTTCCTATTTATTTCAGCTGATAGCTTTTTTACTTTTCATTCTTGACGTATTCATTCATTGTTTGCGTTCTAAAATTAGTGTTTTTTGTTTTGAGTTCATGGTGCATCTTGCAAGACAGTGCTGCAAAAACTAATGTATACGCGCACTCTGAAGGTTACTGAATGTATGTTGTAACCCTGTTGATTTAGGTGCTTCTTTCTTGACAATGTTTTTATAGGGACTTTTGTTAATTATCTTCAAGAGGAGAGCACAAAAATATGATTGGTTCAAAGGTTCATGCCTAGGTCCAACATTTGACATTCACTTTTGGAGATCATGTAATAAGTATTCTGTTGTTAAGCCAAGATTGACAAGGTTTTTACATTAGCTTCCAATCAAACAGTATCTGGTACTGAACCCACTTAGTCAGCAGATAAATCTCTCTTCCTGCTTACTACCCGGCACTTAACAAAAAGGTAAGCCAGCCTCTTGATATCTTCATAGATCATACAAATTAGTGAGATTTCACCAGATTGTTTATTACACTGACCTCCACCTCATTGCATCAGCGGTGAGCTGATGGCAGTTTGGAGCAGATTGGGCGATGGCCGTTGGCGGAAAGGCTCTAGAATGGAAGAACTACAACGGAGTAGTGGCAGACTGATTCATCTCGCCGACACTGTTTCCGTCTTTCAGTCGCCACTCTGCATTTTTTCTGGAATGCATCAAGTTAAATATTTATGGCCTAGGACTGTTATTAAACCATTTATCTACTACAGAGAATAAATGCAATTTAGTGCCAGTAGGTTCTCTAACAATAATCTTTAATATTGTTATCTCCTATATACATTGAAATCATTTGTCTACTTGTTACCTATACAATGCAATACGAAAATCCTTAGTTTCTGTAAAAAAAGAAGAGATAAGGACCTACTTATTGAGGTGGACATATTCTCTCTTTTTTTGAAGTTTTTCATGGCATGTAATGCTTGAAAGATATATCTATAGTCTACATTCAGAACTTTCTACATGAATTACTCAGGGTAATTTATCAGGTTGGCTCCTAAGTCTGTTCCAGTTACTGAAGCATGCAACAAACTGAAGATCCGTGGATATAGAATGCTAAAGAAAATCCTCAGATGTACTGTCAGTTTGTTTAAAATAATCAAAGGAAGCAGGATATGTTTTTCAGAAAGGTGAATTGTTTAATTATGTGCATATCTAGCCTAAGTTTCAGTAGTAATTTGTCAAGTCAGTAACTGACATTTTTCTGGTAGTGCTAAGGCCGGTAGAGACGTAGGGAGTCAGCTATAGTTTACCGTGTTTATCATATTGAATTAAACTCCAGCATAATTTCAGTATCTGTGCCAGTTGGCGCAACGCGTCATCTGACGTATTCACAAGCTTTGTATGCTGCTTATATTGCATTGTTACTGCCATTGTAAATAAAATGTTTCTTGCTGTTGTTGCATTGTGTGTTGCTGAAAATTTCAGTAGAGAGCAATTATGGAAGTAGTATCAAGTGTCATCAATTCATAGGCTTTATTTTGATTTGCCAAGTCTCTCTCTTAATCAATTGTGGTTTGCTCTCAGGACCATGGTTTTGTGCTTGCCGCATGACTCTACTTTGCTGATGCTTTTCTTGGCCCACTTATCTACCATAGCCGCCTAACTGCGAACACCAATTCGGAGCCGTCAACAACAACTCCCTACAACAGTTGAAAGGTTTGTTATGTATAAATTTTCTCTTTTACTTTCTATAGACTTATCTTCATTATTTTAAGACAATCCTTACACTGGTCTGGGTAGTATCAGTGATATATAATTTAGAGCATTGACCTATTAATTTGTGATCAGGTTGCTCAGAATCTACTACGAAACTTCTCAATTGGAACAAAATGTACGGGAAGGCAATCCAATTCTCATTTAAGTGGCGGTTTAATCTACTGCTGCATCATTTGATTCTGAGGTATGGTTATCCTTTTTAAATTTAAGTAGCTCATATATCATGGAGATATACACCGAGTGAATTAACAAAGGTAATGCAAAATATATACAACATTTTTCATGAGTGAGGACCAAGCCTGAAGACTGGATAGTAGCTATTCATTCTTCTCTACATGAGATAGAAATATATGGCTTTTTTTTGCATCAAATTTACAGTTGTTGATATGCATGGAATCTGACATTTGGGTGATCGTGGAAACCTCAGGAGTCATGAGGAAAGATAGATGAGAACAATGTTCTTTCTTTTCTTTAGGCTACTTGGGTTATCTGCTTATGCTCCGTGTCTCTCCTGGCTTGGATTGTGTCTCACTCATCTTATCCTCGATCCCCGCTTTTCTTCGGGCGGTGACAAGGATGCAGATCAAGAAGGTCCACGGGGATGGGGACGAGTTTGGTAGGCAAGGGTGCCATGCTCAACGGGAGGAAGGAAATGCGAGCTCGTGCTTTTTGGCAATGTCACATGTATGTCTCGGTTCGTTATTGGTGAGAATCATCTAAAATTTTCAATTTTATCTGTTACTCCCTTCGATCCATATTAGTTGACTTAACTTTGTCTAGATACGGATGCATCTAGACTAGATACTTAACTGGATACATATAAATCTAGACAAACTTGAGTTAACTAATATGGGCCCGAGGGAGTGTCATTTTTAATATTAAGGATTGTTATATGTGTGGTTCAGGTGTTACTTATGCAAATTATTTCTATGCCACAATAACGAACCTCCACTCCAGCAGGAAAGTAACCCTGTATCATCTGTAGGCTTGCTGGAGCTGAATCTACTCATGTCCCCATAAATTATTTAACTACATCTTGAATTATTAATTAGTTCTTACTGCAAATAGAAATTTACACTGATCTTATAGACAACCTGTGGATATTTGTGTAAGTGGATGCCAGTAATTTAAAATGGTACAAATATATTTAACTATTCAATGACTTAGGATTACGTAGTTCATGCCATGTCATACCATCACAACTCTCGCTGTATTGGATAGTTAAGCTACATGGCATGGACTAAGAAAATGGTGGTCATGTGATTAAGCAACAACTCTCGCTGTATTGGATAATTAAGCTACATGGCATGGACTAAGAAAATGGTGGTCATGTGATTAAGAATCTACTGTTAGACTACTCATACCATCTATTAATTATACACGGGAAATCACCATTGTTAACTTCTCTACATATTTCTCTCCTCAACTCGTAATACAAAGGACATCATACCTTCCATTTCTTCAGCAGTTCTACATCTGCATTTTGTTCAAACACATTCTTTCAAGGACTAACGATCCACACTAAAAGAAACATCAATCACATACTAATCTGTGGTCTACACGATTAAGATGAAGATAGACATCTTTTTAGATTTCTTGCATCCTAGCACACCATCTAAGAAAATTATGCATATGAAAAAAATCAATAGACTTATTTTACAAATTTGAATTGAGTGAAATAACACAAAAAATATCAAATCCAATTATTAAATCAAGTCATATTCATTACCCAATTTCTAGGGTGGTGTGTTTATGAATAGATTTTTACAACAAATTTCATTGGATCTATAGTACATCAATTCTTCAAATCTGCATAGGAATAAAGTGAACTCATTCAGACACCGTGGTCATCAATCTGGATCTTGATGAACCTGCAGAATAGTGTGAGGTTAGGGTTGGATCGGACTAAAGAAAAGACGTGAGAAAGAGAGAGTGGGTGAGAGGAGAGGTAGAGGAGGAGGAGACTTACCCATAGGAAGATGATGCAAGCTTGACGGTGGAACCGGATCCCAGAGGCGTCGACAAGAATGGTTCTGGATCTTACTAATAAGAACTTGGAGAGGAGAGTACTGGAATACTGTTCATTGGTTGCAGGAAAGCTCGCTCATCGGCAGTGGCGGAGCTTTGTTGAAGGAAAACTGTGCCATGGCCCACCCAACTCAGCAATTATTCAACACTAAAAAACAATTAGTTCTATCCAACTCCACTGTTCTTGTTGTTTTCTCCCTAAAAAACTATTTATGGCATGTCCTAAGTTTTTAGCCAAGCTTTGCTACTGCTCATCCGCGACAGGGAAGCCAGGCCCCATGATGGCAAGTGGAGGTGGGAGATGGGTCCGGACACAATGGAAGTTGTGTGAGGGGAGAGAGCTTCATGAAATAAACACACATGACATGGTTGCCGATTCGAAATGAGGTATGCATGTGCCGTCCTAGATGGAATTTGCAATTAAATTATATGTCTAATTTCGTGGCAGCCAATGGCCGCAATGTAATTGTAAATGAATTCCACAATTCCCACAATCCCACTCCAATACTTGGGAGCCAAACAAGCTCTTAATGTTTTTGGAATAATAAGAATGTCTTATATTATAAACCCAGATTTTTACATACATTATGCATATATATATTTGTAGCAAGAAAATAAACTTGAGATCCCGTAGCAACGCACGGGCACTCAACTAGTAGTACTTGTATAAATCCACAACTAGTGCAAAAATTACAACAAGATCTAGATGAGATGGATGGAGATGATGGTGGTGATGAAGATGCAACGGTTGATGAAGATGGAGATCGATTCCTTGGCCTCCTAGATCTACTTAGGGCGAAGATGGATCCCTAGGGCAAGTTCCCCCTCCAGATCCCTTCTGGAGGTGAGGTTTTCGCGATTTCTGGGTGTTCTGTATGTCGTCTCTCCGAACCAGTTGCACGGGGTGAAACTATTTGAGGAGGCGGTGGCAGCGCCAACTATACAACGGGAACTATACGGCAGCCCGCCATATAGTTGGTCGTCAATCCTTCTGTCTTCGCTTCTCGCTTCGGGCTTTCTTCTGGTATTATTAATATTCCCCAAATAAGAGATTTACGTAGTTTTTGGCTCCTTTTCTCTCCAGTACAACTGCTCCAATAATTGTGACCATTGGATCCATCATCTGATCTGATCCTGGTGAAAATAAACATAAAAGGTGCGCGCGAATGCCATAAAATACCAAAATCCTACACCTACAATGCAAAATAACAATGTAGAACATGATGAAAATATGCGCTCATCAACTTCCCCAAGCTTAGACCCTTGCTGGTCCCAAGCAAGTCTAGCTTAATGGATGTGATACTCATATCATGAAGCTGAGTCGATAAAATAAATGAAGTAGTTGCAGCATGTGTTTACCATAAATGATACATATAAATAAGTTCATGAATAGTACCTTACTCGAACCATCCGAATAATATTAGCAGGCTACACCTTATCAATTAATAGTTCACAAAAGATTATTCTCAATATGATGTAGAAGTATTTGGTTCAACCGAATAAGTTAGTGAGGTAGTCCCAAGTGTTTTTAGGATTGACATATTTACTTGGGATTCAAAATCTCAAACGTCTCTTTGTTTTACTACAATATGGTGGTATATGCTTATTTGCTCTTTGCACATTCACTCTTTTTCTTCATCTTTCTATATATATTTGTGCTCACACTTTTGTTTAAGTGGTGTGCAAAGGATCTAGCCATATAATCCACTTCATGTAGGAGTTTCAAAGTTTAACAATCTCAATTATCAAATTCCAAATATATATGAAGCATCTTTATAACTTGATCATTCTACCTCAAACTTGTTCTCACTCTTTTTGATAGCACTTACATTTTCTCCTTTGTTCAAGGGTTTTCTTTTTCATCTTAATTAATCAGATAGTTTCTCCTTTTTGTAAATCAAACCATTGACCTACAACATATTCATCAAACTATCTTTATATGTCCCATCAGTACCAATGGTGTGGAAGACTCCTATTGCTATCATCAAGTGCAAGTAAAATCATACTAAAGTCATTCATATATCCAATAGGACAAACTCAGACTCAATAATACTCCATAATATAGTAAACCCAGAATTTCATAATAGGGATCAACTATTCCTGAAGGGAATCTAATGATGCAGACTTTATTTATGCGCTCGAACTAAATGCTGAACTAGAAGTAATAAATTTATAAGATTGATTACAAGGTTTTAGAGATCTCTCCAAGCTTAGAGTTAAGCCAGGCGGGATAAGTTAACTCCTTGTTGGTACCTATTCCTCCTCCTGTGTAGGAAGAGCATTGTCTTCCTCTCCTTTAGCCACACTTGCTAGGCGGATGCTGAGCTTTTCCATGTCGTATTGAAGCTTCACAAATTTTCGCTTAAGGAATTCCTTCTCATCCGTCAACTCAAAAATAGTTTTAATCAAGAAACCAACCCTACCATCGATGTCATTAACCTTTTTCTCAAGGTCTTTGCTCATCATCCAGTAGGATTCAATTTCTTCTCCAATAGTTTCAACGCATGCTTTTGAAGCTTTTTCCAACTGATAGATGTTATCATGAATCTCATCTTGCCGCACCTTCTTAGGTTGGAGAGGTGACGGACTAAGAGGAAGTTCATAATAGGATCCTATGTTGTGACGGTAAGGATTAGGGAGATACTTATCCTTGCTCCTCCTCTGATCTGGTTGACGCATCATCTCCATCCTTTGCGGGAACATGTCCTCCCAATTTGGGAGAGGCTTGATCTCCGAGCTGGATGATGATGATGCTTCTTTTGGTTCCACATCCTCGATCCTCTTCACGGGCTTCTCTTCCTTCTTCTTCCAAACCTTATTGACATGGAAAGGTTGCATGGCTTTGCTGCACGGATGCTGCTAGAAGGGGGTGTATGGAGATGATGATGGTTTTTCGAGGCTGGAGGTTGTAGTTCTGCGAAAACTTAATGAAAAAGGTTAGATACAACCATCTTTAAAAGGGGAGGTCGAAAACCCTAGCCTCCAGGCTTAACGAGCAACTATACGGGCGCAGGTCGTATAGATCCTGCCGTATAGTTGCAGAACCGACTATAGATTTTTATTACCTAATGCGGTAACAACTATACGGTCGCAATTATACAGCCGGGAGATTTTCTCCCACCATATAGTTCGTTGTTAACCTTTCTGTACCTTGGCATAAAAATATGAGAATGCGATGAAAAACTATACGACCACAACTATACGTCCAGAATATTTATTCCCGCCGTATAGTTGGTCGTTAGGCTTTCAGTACTAAGGAATAAATTTTCAAAGATGGTGTTGATAACTATACGGCCGGAACTATATGGCTGGAATTTGTATTCCTATCGTATAGTCAGTCGTTAAGCTTTCTGGAATCACCAAAAATTACCTGTTTCTCAGAGAATTCTTTATTAGCCTGAAACTTAATGAAATACCAAGTTTGATAGAAAAATGTCAGCTTAAATTTTCGACCAACATTAACATTGATTGAGCTAGATTTTATCATAACCAAATTTCTTTTATTTCTCAAAAGCTTCACGTGTTCCTTATTCAATCTTAAACTTAACTAAAACTTACCTTGGGAAATTTTAAAAATTACTCGTCCCTTTATTTCACATGGGTTGCCTCCTATGAAGCGCTCTTTTATGGTATGTAGTTTGACCAGTGTTGATCATTTTGTCTCGATCTTGTCCCTCTTCCGGTCTCCATTCCTTCCATATTTTTGTTCAACCAATTCTTCTGGAGTAATTATTCGGACCGTGATTGCACTTATATCTTTTTTCACGATAATGCTTCAAATGTTGTCCATTTACTAAACATGAAAGATAAGGTGTCTTCCCCTGGAGCTTTACTGCTCCTGAGGCATAAGCTTCTTCAACTACATAGGGGCATCCCCACTTTGATCTGAGCTTTCCTGGAAATAACTTAAGACGAGAGTTGTAGAGCAGAACTTTATCTCCTCCTTAAAAGATCTTATCCTCTATTTTTCTATCATGCCATCTTTTTACATTTTCCTTAAATAGTCTAGCATTTTCATAAGCCTCACTTCTAAACTCATCTAAAGCATGTATGTCTAATAAATATTTTTCTCCTGCTGCCTTGAGATCATAGTTGAAACTCTTGATTGCCCAAAAGGTTCTATGTTCCAATTCTAAAGGTAGATGGCTGTAACACCCCCGGTCACTCCGGACCGACGGCTGTCACTTCTGGAAGCTCAATAGGATCTCTATACTAACCCCACAGACCAACACTAGTCTTTTCTGCGTACTTTGTCCTCACTTATGCGCACCCGGTACCCACTTCCCGGTCGGTCACCCATCCTAGAATTGCTCTAGGCCAAGCACGCTTAACCTTAGAGTTCTTTTCAAATGAGCTTTCGGAAATAAGTTGCAACTTGTTGGTATGGGTTTCCTATCAATCCTATTGAGCCATGCGCCAGGGTCTCACATACACCCACCCTTAGAAGATCCACGTCCTCGTCGATCAACCACAAGCCAGGAACGTCCCCTCTTGGCACACGTCTGTGCGTCCAGTGCCGGCACATTGCCATGTCGTGTCCACTCCGGGCCACACGCGCCATGCTACACATGTCCGCCACTGACCTGCACACGCCCATGTAACCGCGAGGGTCGGCTCTGATGCCACTTGTAACACCCCCGGTCACTCCGGACTGACGGCTGTCACTTCTGGCAGCTCAATAGGATCTCTAGACTAACTCCATAGACCAACACTAGTCTTTTATGCGCACTTTGTCCTCACTCATGCGCACCCGATACCCACTTCCCGGTCGGTCACCCATCCTAGAATTGCTCTAGGCCAAACATGCTTAACCTTAGTGTTCTTTTCGAATGAGCTTTCGAAAAAGAAGTTACAACTTGTTGGTATGGGTTTCCTATCAATCCTATTGAGCCATGCGCTAGGGTCTCACAATGGCACGCCTTATGAAAGAGCATTTCCTATCCCTGTGATTTTGATGTTTGATAACAACACACCTATCGTTTTAATCGTGCGATAAGTGTATCCCAGGTTTTCTATATATTGGCACAAATATTACCTTGCCCACAGTTTCCCTTGCCAAAGTCATCTGTGCTGACCGGTAGTACCAGAAGTACAATCGGTACTACCGCTTGGCACCGGTACTACCGCTCCTAGTACCGGTTGGATCCGAGCAAGTTGGGCTGGTCTCGTTTTTTTCTCAGTACCACCCGGTACCGCGGAGCGACACTACTGCTCCAACTGGTAGTACCGCTTGTGGCAAGCGATACTACCGCTCGGACACGGTACTACTGCTCGGCAGTACCGGGCAGCACTAAGGAAGGACTAGCCCTTCCCTATTCGCTCATTACCAACCGGTACTTGGGACCGGTACTACCGCCCTGACCGGTAGTACCGCGTCTACCGACCGGTACTACCGCTTGGGGGTTGTACCGCTGGGCAGTACCGGGCAAGACCGTGGCTGGCTCGACCAAGTGATGCTCCTCCGATACCTGGTCCGATACTTGACCGGTAGTACCGCTTGCTACCGGTACTACCGCTTGTGTACCGGTAGTACCGGTGCATTTAATGCTCCAACGGGCAGATTTCTCGAGGGGGTATAAATACCCCTCCACCTACCTTGGGACAAGTGGCTCATTGCATTGAAGACTACTACCTCCATTTGAGCCACCAAATCGCCAAGATCTCCTCACTCCACCATCCAAAGTCTTTGATCTTTGGAGAATCGAAGGAGGAGGCCTTGATCTACTACTTCACCAAAAGAGATCTTCATTTCCCCCTCATTCATTTGAGGGCCCCATTGCTCTAGTGTTTTCTTGGAAACCCTAGTTCTAGATTTGGTTCTTACAAGCTTGTCTTTGATTGTCTTGACAACTTGCTTGTATTTGGGAGCCTCCAATTAAGTTATGGATGTGTGCCCCAAACTTGTAAAGGTGTCGGCTTCCACCTTGAAGGTTGCCGATATAGTGGAAGGTGGATCGATCCCGTTGGGGTGAGGTTCATCGGAGAACAAGGGAGGCCTTTCCTGGCGTAGGTGGTTTGATACCACCCCCTCTCCAAACGTAGACGTACTTCCCCTCAAAAGGAAGGAACTACGGGAAACAAATCCTTGTGTCTTCGCGTCCACCACTTTGGTTACTTCTATCCTTTACCGCACTTTACTTACTTGTTCTTTCTTAGTGTTGTGTTAGCTAGTACATGTTCTTCATATAGGTAAATTCACCTTAGTTGCATTATCTAGAGAATTTACCTTACTTGTCAAACCTTAGTTTGAAAAAGAAGAAAATTTTAAGTAGCACCTATTCACCCCCCTCTAGGTGCCCATACAATCCTTTCAATTGGTATTAGAGCCTCAGATCTTTATTCGGGCTTTACCGCATAAGAGAATATGGGTAGCCACGATGAGGAAGGTGGTGAGCACACCACGGTGACCATGGAAGATCTCAAAAACTTGGAAACAAGATTGAGCTCTTCCTTGGTCAACAAAGTCAAGAAAATGCTTGATAAACTACTTAAAGACAAAGATGGCTCATCATACCCTTCTCCTCAAGAGTAGCCTCCATCAGTTTTACCTAAAGGAAATGCTCCGGTATCTCCCGAGGGTATGATGGTGGGGGTAATCAAGACAACACTAACTCCTCCACACAATAGGATGGTGGGAAGGGTGAGCACCGTGAGTCATGGTACTCTCCCGACGCTCCAATTCCTCACCCTCATATAAACAATAGAGGTGACCGACCTAAGCTTGAAGCATCTACTACTTTTGCTCAATGGCAATCTCTAATGAAGACTCATGTGCGCAGCTCTTGCATTGAACTATGGAAGATCATTGAACAAAGACTCTATATTGGGGATCCAGACAACTTGACAAGAAGATACGTTGTCAATAGTCAACTCAATGCCACCGCCTTGCACATGATTCAACAAGGATTGGGTACAAAGGATTACCCACACATTGAGCACCTCAGCACCGCCAAGGAAGCTTGGGATGCTCGCACTATGTTGTTCATTGGGATTGAGAGCATGAGGAGGAACCGGTACGATGCACTAAGCAATGAAGTCGAAGGCTTCTATATGAAGGAAGATGAAGATCATGAAGACATGTATCGTAGGCTCAAATCCACCGCCACCGCTTTTAGGAATGTGGGTGCCTCACATGTGGATGATGCATGTATAAAAAGAAAATATGTGAGTGCACTCATGCCCTTCGAGCCCACCGACTTGAAGAGCCTACAAGGAAGACACAACTACCACCTCATGAACTCCAATGAAGTTATGCAAGAGATGGCCTCTTTCAAGGTTGCCGCCAAGAATGCCAAAAATGCCCATGCTCAGGCCCTTGGAATGACCAATGTTGTCAACCTTGCATTAAAGGCCAAAGTTGTTGAACATGGGGATGGTGATGACGGTGATGATGGCCTATGCATGAGCAACCCCTAAGATGTCAAGAAGTTTCATGGTCAATATATGGCTTTCTATGCAAAAAACTTCTGGAAGAACCCCGCGAAGGCCAAGATGGAAATGCAATGAAAAATCAACCCCAATGGACTAAGAGGCAATATGCCAAGATTGAGAACTTGCTACAATTGTGGCGACAGAAATCACTTCTTGGCCAGTTGTCCCTATGAGAGAAGAGAAGATCATGGTGGCAAACTAGTGCCAAAGATAGCTTCCAAATCTCCTTACAAGAAGCCCTTCATCAAGAAGAATTCCAACAATAAGAAGAAGGGTGAGATTGTATTGATCACTCATGAAGAATACTCATCAGACAATGAAGATGATGAAGATGAGGAAGAGGAAACATCAAGTGGTGTGGCTGCTCTAGCCACTATTTCTACTCCGACATTCTCCCTCTTCTATTATCCAAATGAGAATGCTCCCAACAAATACGTCACTTGCCTTATGGCAAGAGGAATGGAGGTATCCTCATCATCTCACTCCACCCCCTTAGCTAATGATGAAATTGATGATGAGATGTCTCTTGAAGTAAAGATGGAATTAATTGCTTTTGATGAGTTTGTGACTAACTTACAAGGGGAGGCCAAGACACATTTTGGGAGTATCTTAGATCAACTTCCCCACACACAAGAGCTTCTAGATGTAAGATGTAAACTCGGGAATGAACACATGATTGAACTAGAAGCCCTAAATAATGCTCTAGAAGAAGAACAAGAGACTAGAATGTCTCTTGAACTAAAACTTGAAGGGCTTAATGAGGCCAATGATGTCATTGTCAATAGAGTCATCAAGGAACGTGATCATGCTATTCCTAAATATAAAAAGGCTAAAAAGGACAAGATTGAGTTTGGTGTGGTTCATAAAAAATTTGCCGAGGACTTTAGTTCACTTGACAAGGCTCACAAGGCATTGGAAAGTGAACTCTTGTCTCTCACAAAGTCCTATGAAATGCTTCAAACTCAATTGATGAATATTCCTTCATCTAGTAATTTCATTCCTTCTAGTAGTACAACTATTCTTGAAGAAAATGCTAGGTTGAAGGGGGAGCTTGCCAAGGCCACATTTCCACAAGGAAACAAGTCCATTGATGACCTTTTGAGTAAGCAAAGGCCTAATGGTGAAAAAGGGGGCATTGGCTTTGTCTCCAAAGCCAATAATAAGAAGAACAACAAGAAGAAGGCCAAGCCCGCACAAGAGAGAAACAAGACCATTGTGGATAGTAAGACCACAAGTGGTAAAACTATGTCTCATGATGACTTTGCGGGAAGTGCTAACCCTCACTATGTTCTTATGCGTGATTATTATGGTGATGTGTATGCAAAATATGTTGGCCCATATGATGGTTATATTTCTTGGTCTATTTGGGTTCCCAAGACCCTTGTTGCTAACAAAAGAGGACCCATTGAAAAATGGGTACCTAAAAATTAGCTTGATCTTTTGTAGACATATGCTTCCGGAGGGTCAAAGTGGGTGCTTGATAGTGGTTGCACAAGTCATATGACCGGAAGCTCGTCTATTGTCAAGGACTTGCCAAATGATGAGCAAATCACCGTGACATATGCCGACAATTCAAAGTCTAAGGTAATGGGTTTCGGCAAGGTAGTGGTTGCTCACGACATTACACTCATGAACGTCATGCTTGTTGAGACCCTTGGATACAATTTACTTTTAGTCTGTGCTCTTGGAAAGATGGGCTTTGCCGTCTTTATTGATAATGATATTATGGTCCTCTTGTGGAGCAAGTCTCTCAAGGTCGCTTTCGTTGGGTACGTCTAGCATGACTTGTATGTGGTGGACTTTTCGGGGCAAACCACTACAAGTGCGATGTGCTTATTCGGAAATGCTGATGTGGGTTGGTTATGGCATCGCTGACTAGCCCATGTTAATATGAGAACTTTGCAAAGTCTCCACAAGGAGGGTCATATTGTTGGACTAAAAGAAAATGTCTCCTTTGCCAAAGATCGTGTTTGCAGGCATGTGTTATAGGAAAAATGCATGATGCTCCCCACAAGCCAAAGAACCGCATCAAGTCAACCAAGATCTTGGAGCTCCTCCATGTGGATCTCTTTGGTCCTCCATCTCATGCAAGACTTGGTGGGAAGAAATATTGTTTGGTTTTTGTTGACGACTTTTCAAGATACTCCTGGGTATATTTCTTCAAGTTGAAGAGTGAGACCCAAAATACCTTCATCGACTTCATCAACATGGTTCAACATCAATACAATCTTCCCGTGTTGATTATAAGAAGTGATAATGGCACCGAGTTCAAGAACTACACCTTGAATGATTTCCTTAGTGATGAGGGGATAAACACCAATATTCTGCTACATATACCCCTCAACAAAATGGTGTGGCCGAGAGGAAGAACCGGACTCTTATTGAGATGGCTAGGACCATGTTGGCGGAGTTTAAATCTCCATACAACTTTTGGGACGAAGCCATCTCCACCGCTTGCCATGCATCAAACCAGCTCTACCTCTGCAAAGAAATCAACAAGACTCCATATGAAATACTTACGGGTAACAAGCCCAACATATCTTACTTCCAGGTGTTCAGATGTAAGTGTTTCTATCTCATCAAAGGTGTTCGTTTGTCCAAATTCGAGTCTAAAGATTTTGAGGGTATTTTTGTTGTCTACGGTCTCGAATCTCACACTTATAGAATCTATGATAAGCTCTCCGAAGCCGTCATAGAATCTTGTAGTGTGACCTTCGAAGAATATGATGGTCCCCAAGGGGGGCGTGTTGATGCTTGTGATGCAGATGATGAAATGCCTCAGGATGCCATAGGAATAATGGATGTGGGATATATCCGCCCCGTTGAGGAACCCCTTATGGCGGATCGAAAAGAACTATGATCTACTCAAGTGGAGCCCTCGTCTTCACAACATCAACAAGCTCCATCCACCGAGGAGGGCAATTACTCAAGCCAAAGATAATATGTGGACCCTCAACATGTTGATCAAAGCGACAACTGTAGTCAAGAGGAGCTTGATTCATTCTCTAGGATGTCAAGTGGTGCCAAGTCAATTGTCCAAGGAAGATCCGTACAAACTGCCTTGAGACAAGCTCAAATCGATGCTAGAAGAGTGCTTGATCAAGACCAAGTTCAATATTTGCCTCTTAATGAAGAGAATGATTCCGGTAATGATCAAGGTCAAGTTGATGGTCAAGACGAGGACCAAAATGATGAATAGGGTCCCCCAAGAAACAACGAGGAGATCCACGCTCATCGCGAAGCTAGAAAGGAGAGAATGTTGGAATTAAGAGACCACTCTCTACAAAATGTGGTTGGTGACCTAAGGAAAGGCATTTCTATAAGATCACAATTGAAGAGGTTTAGTGAACACCAAGCACACATCTCCATGATTGAACCAAAGAAAGTGTGGGAAGCTCTTGAAGATTCGGATTTGTTGTAAGCTATGCACAAAGAGCTCACCAACTTTGAGAGAAACAAAGTATGGAAGTTAGTCGAGAAGCCAAAGGATTACCGCAATGTTATAGGCATGAAGTGGATATTCAAGAACAAGCAAGATGAGCATGGAATTATAGTAAGGAACAAGGCTAGATTGGTTGCACAAGGGTTCTCTCAAATTGAAGGCATTGACTATGGAGAGACTTATGCACCCGTGGCTCGCCTTGAGTCCATCCGTATCCTTATTGCTTATGCGGCACATAATAACTTTAAGTTGCAACAAATGGATATAGAAAGTGCATTTATTTATGGTCCATTAAATGAGTTGGTATATGTAAAGCAACCCCCAGGATTTGAGGATCCCAGCTTCCCAAACCATGTCTACAAACTTGATAAGGCACTCTATGGGCTCAAGCAAGCCCCACACACGTGGTATGAGCACCTTAGAGAGTTGTTGTTTGACCGTGGATTTGAGGTTGGGAAAATCGATCCCACTCTTTTTACTAATAAGGTCAATGGGGAGCTTTTTGTATGCCAAATATATGTTAATTATATTATCTTTGGCTCATCTAACAAAGCTTTTAATGATGAATTCTCAAAGCTTATGACTAGTAGGTTCCATATGTCTTTGATGGGGGAGTTGAGAGTATTTCTTGGTTTTGATATCAAGCAAGTTAGAGGAGGGAAATTCTTCAATCAAGCCAAGTATACTCAAGATATGCTCAAGAGATTCAAAATGCAAGATTTAAATGGAGCTCCTACTCCCATGGCTTCAAAAACTCATCTAGAACAAAATCCAAATGGTAAAGATGTGGATCAAAAGGTATACATGTCTATGATTGGTTCTTTGCTTTACCTTTGTGCAACTAGACCCGATATTGTGTTGAGTGTAGGTGTGTGTGCAAGATATCAAGCGGCTCCTAAAGAAAGCCATTTAATGGCGGTTAAGAGAATCTTTCGATATTTAGTTCATACCCCATTTTATGGTCTTTGGTATCCTCGAGGGTCAACATTTGCTCTTTGTGGATACACGGATTCGGATTGGGTGGGTGATAATGATGATAGAAAATCAACATCCGGGGCTTGCCAATTCCTTGGTAGGTCCTTGGTATGTTGGTCTTCTAAGAAGCAAAATTGTATCTCTCTCTCCACCGCCGAAGCCGAGTATATGGCAGCTGCTAGTGCTTTCACCCAATTGCTATGGATGAGGCAAACTTTAAAGGAATACGGTGTCCATTGTGACAAAGTGCCTCTTCTATGTGATAATGAAAGTGATATCAAGATTGCCTACAACCCGGTGGATCGCACAAGGGCAAAGCATATTGAGATTTGCCATTACTTCATTAGAGATCATGTTGCTCGAGGTGATATTGATCTATCATATGTGTCAACCAAAGACCAACTTGCCGACATCTTCACGAAGCCACTTGATTAAGAAAGTTTTTGCTACTTGAGGAATGAACTAAATATCGTAGATTAAAGGAGCTTGACTTGATTATCTTCCATTCTCACCTATGATTTGACCCGTATTTGGTTTAGGTGTAGGCATGGATATAGGGGGAGTGCGGCCCTAATTGATTGGACTATCCCTCCCCCCATTATGCCCAAAGAAATCAAAATCATTCCTCTTAATATCATTTTGTGATATGTGAGCTTAAATGATGAGTTTCGGTAATGGGCCCAAGATATATCTTCATTGTGCCAAGCCGAGTATACTCAAATATGGTGGCCTAGGCCACCGCCCTCTCTCACTCAAGAGGTTGGTGCTTACTCATGTTTGTCATTTTCAAGTTGTTGTTGGTTTTAAATTCATGCACGCTCGGTTGGCTCTTCATATGTTTTTCCCTTATTTTAGAGTGCATGTGCTTCACACAGTTTGACTATCTCAACCCAAGCCTTTCTACTCCCTCGAAAAACCCTCATCCAATCCACACAAGAACCCTTCCTTGAACCTTGGCTACGGAATCAGGTGGGACCGGTACTACCGGATTAGGGGTGGTACTACCGGACCTGGGTGGTTCCCAGGTCATTTCCTGGAAACTATTCCAGGCGCGGTACTACCGCCCGTATGCCCGGTACTACCAGTCACCGGTACTACCGGTTTGTCAACCGGTACTACCGCTTGCGAGCGGTACTACCGCTTGATGAACCGGTACTACCAGTCGGCGTTTTTCTGGTATATAATGGTCGCGCGTGGGAAGGCACCCTTCAGTGCCTTATTTTTCTCCCCACCCTCCACGCATACCACCGCTGCCGCCGGATCCCTTGACGCCGCCGGAGCTTTGCCGTGCCCTCCTCTCCCCGGATCCTCCTTGGATTCGGACTCCTTGCGGGCTCCCACTCCTCCACCGCCATGGATCCTGGTACAACCGCCCCCTTTTCTCTCACTTTTAATTTCCTCATTGGATCTAGGTCTTGCTTAGATTTGTGAAGAAATTGACGTGTCTTGAGGTTGTACTGCCATACATTCCTTGTTACTTAGTAGAATCTATGTTTTATAGATTGTTGAGGCCACTTTGGACCATGCTATACTGTTGATGTGCCCGTACCGCTCGCAAGCGGTACTACCGGTTGCCAGTTCCGGTAGTACCGGTCCCAACTGCCCTCAACATGTTTACTAAACCATTGATTCTTCTTTGTTCATTGTTGGTTCTTGTGCCCTTACCCCCTTGCTGTTCTCCCTCTTGCTATCACAGATGCAGGTGGTTCTAAGGGTGCGCGTAAGCGCTCCAAAGCAAGCCGTGAGATTGTTGAGGAAGAGACGGAGTCCGAGGAAGAAGTTATGCCTCATCCTAGCCATTTTACGAAGATTCCTGCTACTCGAGGTGGCCATGGGGGTCGTGAGGGGGTCACCAAGCGCTCTGCTGGCCGTGGCAGCGCTCCCCCTCCTCGCCCCTTCCTTGGGGCGCACCAAGATTGCAGCTCAGGGCCATCAGGGCCAAGGAAACTGTCTAACATTTTTGATTCTGAGTTCCACTCTCTCAGGATTGACAATCCGTATGCCCGCAACCATGATGAGAGCAGGGAAGACAACCTGTTTTACAATGACTTCCAAGAGCGCGTCTATAATGAGGTCCTTATGACAAATATCCAGATGGTTGTGCCTCAACTATGGATTGATATGGAACACATCAACAAGAACCTTGATTATTTTGCTGAAGCTAAGGAAATCTGCTCTAACCTTGGTTTGTTCCCCATCATGGAGTTTCAGCATGACTATGAGCCTCTTCTCATTGCCCAGTTTTATGCCACTGCTCATTTCTCCACTAGCCGCACTCGGAAAATCACTTGGATGACTCAAGGTGCAATCAAGGAGGCCACTCTTGCAGAATTTGCTGAAATTCTAGGGTATGAAGATCGTGGTCGGGACACTCCTTGTGGTTTCCGCTATCACTTGAGAGAGAACCCCGCCAAGAAGGATGTTCTTGCACCTCTTTATATCCAGGGCTGCGGTATTCCGGGCAAGATCAAGGATCTTCTTCCCACATATGATATTCTCCATCGCATCTTCCGTGAGACCATTTCTCCTCGTGCGGGCAACAAGGATGAGATTCACGGTTTTTCTGTTGATTTGATGTTCAACACCTTCCTCAACCGCAATTCCGACACTGCTCTTGATGTGATGGATTATATATGGAATGAGATGGTTGTTGCTGCTCACTCTCGGAGGGTCCCGCCATTTGCTCCCTAAATCATGGCTCTAATTGTTGCCAAGTGACCTCCCATTGCCAGGAACCTATCCACTCGTCCTCTCATTGTGCATAGGCCCAAGGCACTCAAGCTCAAGAAACATTCTAAGCCTCGCAATGTGAAGGGTGACGAGGTGGATGAAGAAGGGAATGTGATTGAGGATGATTCTGAGGATGCTGACAGTGGTCACGATGCAGATTTTGTTGTCTCCCGACGCAAGAATGCCCAGCCATCATGGGCCAAGAGGATGGAGGCCAAGCTCAAGAAGATATTTTGCTTCCAAGTTGACAATCAGAAGCTCATGTATGAGGCTCATGTGTATGCCAAGAAGGCTTGTGCTCGGCAGAAGGACATGATGGAGGCTCAAGGATTGACCATCTCTGCGGGTTCCGATACCAAAATCACCCCTGAAGACCAATGGATCTCAAAGCACAACCACTGGGATGATGATGTCTCTTCCTCGCACCGCGCTCCACCCACCTATGATGAGGAGGACTTTGATGATGAGGAGGAGGATTGACTGTCGGGGCGTTAGTCTTGCACTTGTCCCTTTTTGGCGTCTTGATGCCAAAGGAGGATAAGTTGCACCTTAGGACATGCGGGTGTTGCATGGGAAGTCACAAGCTCGTTCTTGCTTTGATCTTTTAATTGCTTGTGAACTTTGATCTTTTAATTGCTTGTGAACTTTGATTTCCTCCTATTTATGTGTGAACTTCTATTTATGTGTGAACTCTATGTACTAACTATTTGGGTACTACTAGTGCTAAGTTTGTTGAGACTATGTGGGTTATTTCACGGATCCATCTTGTGATGATATGCGTTATCCATTGCCAATATATGTATCATCACAAGTTTATTGTGCAAAGGTATGAGTTCAAATGCTAGTATCTATATTCGTGCACTCGTGTTGGGATTGTAAAATAGAGGGGGAGGTTTGATCCTATTTATCCAGGGGGAGCCTCGTCTCTATTTTATAAAAGCCATGAGTATCTTCATAAATTATCTTGCAAAGGTGTGTTGTCATCAAACACCAAAAAGGGGGAGATTGAAAGAGCATTTCCTATCCTTGTGATTTTGATGTTTGATAACAACACACCTATCGTTTTAATCGTGCGCTAAGTCTATCCCAGGTTTTCTATATATTGGCACAAATATTACCTTCCCCATAGTTTCCCTTGCCAAAGTCATCTGTGCTGACCGGTAGTACCGGAAGTACAACCGGTACTACCGCTCCTAGTACTGGTTGGATCCGAGTAAGTTGGCCTGGTCTCTTTTTTTCTCAGTACCACCCGGTACCGCGGAGCGGCACTATCACTCCAACCGGTAGTGGCGAGGATCGATCTCGTCAATGCCCATTGTTATGAGCTTGGGTTTTGGAGAAGATGGGGGTGCTGGAGATCGCGGAACGGTTAATAGACAAGCAACCAGGGGACATGAGATTTACCCAGGTTCAGGCCCCTAGAGGGAAAACCCTACTCCTGCTTGTCTGCTCTTGATTACGGCGGAACCGAAAGTTACAGGGGTGCGCAGATGCAATCTGGCATGGAGATGTGTATGCGGTGGTATGAGAGGTGCCCTCCTCGTCGTGACCTCCTAGCCTTTATATAGAGGTAGGCAGGTCCCAGGCACAGATCGAGTTGGTTGCAGGTTTTAGGGTTTGCCCCTTTGAATATTCTATCTAATCTAGTCTTGTTCTCCAAGGATCCGAAGATATCATGGGCTTGGGCCACCTGAAAATCTTCATGGGCCGCATGTATTTTCATGGGCTTTCCTTGGGCTGGACCAGGTATGTTGATGTCTTGTACCCGTAGGGTATAACCATGTCAGTAGCCCCCGAGTGTTCAGTCGAATCGTAGATTCGGCTAAGGACTCTTCAATCTTTCGGGTGCCGCTGTTTCTGTTCATCAGAGAATGATTTTAGTATGTAGGGATTGTCGATGCGTGTGCTTGACTGTCCTGAAAGATCAGGGTCAGTTAACTGTCTTAGGACAAAACAACATGATCCTCTTCAGATTCGAGTCCCTCGACTCGAACCCGGAACAGATGCTGGCGTAATTCGACTCAGGCCGTTGAGGTCTTACAGGAGTCGAATCCCAGTAGTTTTCGAATGATGTACCCAACGCGCTCGTCGGGATTTTCATCGCGCCTATTAGCATGGATTTTCACTAGCAGAGCGCAGTCGTGTGCGTTGCCAGGCCATCAGATGATATCTGTAGGTCTTATCTTTGTGTCGTAGACACAGCATCCGAAATTTTATCACCGCAGAGGTGTTTCGGGTGGACAAGGAGGATGTTGCTCACTTAGCGTTGATTGGGGCAAAGTTGCCAACAAATTTTTGCATTCTGATCCGAAGGATCGCATTCGAAGAATTCATAGGGTACGCGACCAGCGCTCCCTATGGGAGTAGCCCCCGAGTGTCTGTTCGAGTCGTAGACTCGAGCAGAGACTTTAATTCAGCTGTTGTTTGCTTCAGGTCCATAGGACACAATTTTTTCGGATGCTTGAATCAATCCTCCCTATGGGAGTAGCCCCCGAGTCCATAGTGGAGTCGTAGACTCGATGTAGGACTCGAAGAAATAGATCATTGGAGTAGTACGCTATTCATGCTTCGGGTGCGCGGCTAGCGCCCCTGATAGGAGTAGCCCCCGAGTAGTTGCTTGAATCGTAGATTCGAGTGAGTACTTTAGCTGTTTAGCCGAAAATTTGTAATCATTGCTAGTATAGCTTTGATGACGTCAATGCTGACAATTGGTGACCTCAAGCGTCTGCGGCGCCAGAGGTGACATGACTGGACGAACGTGGGTCCTACTTTCTGACTTGGAGTTGACTGGTCACGTGCGACGTGGCGATAATTACGGCGTTTCCTCGGTTTCCGTGCATAGTGGACGGTGTACGAGCGACGGTTCACTGCTGTGCTGACACATGGACGGTTGGATTTGATGCTGGCTCTAGGGCTTCCCGATGAACGGTCCCTATTCATCATCTTCGTCCTTATAACTGTGGGGAAAAATTTGTTTGTTTTCACAACAGCCACTTGCTCTTCACTGCTTCCACCTTCTTGAGCTTTTCTCGCCGCGCGCTGGAAGTTCTTCAATCTGTCCCGTCCTCTTTTCTGTGCTCACACCGCCGCCGTCGCCGTACTGCAATGGGGAAGCCGAAGAAGGCCTCCACCGTGGCGGGCACCAACGTTGATGCCGGCGGCAAAAAGGGCACCGCCGCTACTCGCGTCCCCGATGGTGGGTGGCGACGTACGGAGACGCGCGAGGTGACCTGCGCAAGCTTCATGAGCGGGGTCTGATCCCGCAGGACAAGGAGGTCGTCAAGATTCCCGGCGACGAGGTAATTCCCCGTCCACCCGCAGGGTTTCGGGTCATGTTGTTGCTTTTGTCCTTCGGGGCCTCTCTCTCCAAGTCCACGATTTTCTCCGTGGACTGTTTTTTTTCTATGGCATCCAACTCCACCATCTCTCGCCAAATTCTCTTCTCCACATCGCATGTTTCATCACCTTCTGTGAGTGCTGGATCGGTATCGAGCCGCACATTGGATTCTTCCGGAAGCTCTATTCCGTGAAGAGGCAATCCAGCTCTGACGGAGTTTATCCGATCGGCGACTGCATTATTTCCCTTCGATCCAATTTTCTCTTCTTCTCTTTTTCGATGTCTGAGTCTGTCCAATATTGGCGGAAGAGGTGGTTTTATATCTGTGATTCCACAGTGGACGGGCAAGACTTTTTCCTTGCCCCTTTCAACTCCACCCAGAAAATCCAGCCGAAGAGGTCATGGAAGAACCACATCCTGGAGGGTGAGGTGGATGAGATAGAGGGGATCTACCATCGGGTGGAGGACCTCCAGGTGATTCCGGAGAAGGAGGTGAACTGTGTGGATATTATCCACACCTTCCTCAAACGTCGAGTGCAACCGCTCCAGGCTAGGGCGCACCCGATGTTCCTTTATTCTGGTCGCCACGACCCGACGAGAGTTGCGTCTGAGGAGCTCTCCAAGGGGGACCTCGACAGAGTCCTTCGGCCGCTGCTGAAGTTCAAAGCTGACGAGGACCTTCCGGGGAAGTCGCTAACCCCTCCGTTCAGTGCCTCTCGACCGGTTCCGCAGGTGTAGATCTGGGACGTGCGCGTACCGCTTTTTCCGAATAAGTTTTCTTGTACTTCCTTGTTCTGAAAGTTTTTTTTCATTGTGCAGGAGTTCATGGTGCCTATAATAGTACCTCCACTACCCGAATGTTTTCCGGATGCGCCGGATAATGAGGTAGTGGACTCTATGTCTGAGCTTCCCTCAGCGCAATCACCGGTTGAGGAAGCCCCCGAGTCGAGCGAGGAGCAGACCCGAAAACGGGCACGGAGCTCGAGCGAATCGTTGGATGCCTCGACTCCGACAATGCCTAGGGACCCGCCATGCCTTGCTCGTCACAGTGGATGTCACGACCCGGGATCAGGGCTAGACAAATACCAGATCCTCATCTGATATAAGCCTAACCTAAATTCCGAAACGCGCAGGGGAAGATCGGTAACATTACAGAACGTATAAACCATACATTAATAGAGTAAACTCTTAAGAGAGTTACAAACCAGTCATACAAGCCAGGGGTCCTAGACCCATCATTACATCAAACAACGGAAGCAAACAAGTTGTTCTAAACAACAAACTTAGCAAAGGGCCTAAGTGGCCATGACAAAAGTAGCAACCCTTCCATAGATCCTAGGATGCTGCCCGGAAACCCCGACTACTCATCGACTTCGACGTAGAAACCACCTTCAGTTGGGGTAGCAACATTTGTAGAAAACCTCAACGAAGCAAGGCCGAGTACATGGTGTACTCTGCAAGACTTATGGCTAGTGGAGTTATTTTGCATAAAGCCATCTTTTGTTTTCAAAACGAGAGGGAGAAGAAACTCGTCTAGTTGGATCATTTTCAAAAGGGGATAAGAAGAATTCAACTATAGCTCTTAAATTCATCGTTGATATCCAGCAAGCATCATCATCACCGAACCACTCTTCCTTGGACTACCCCCTCAACAACCCCAAGGAAGTATTCCAGATCTCACTTTAGTTGTCAAGTTTTAACATTCGGTTATAGTTCTCTATGATCTTCACGTCCGTTCCCAAGTCGTCCATAACCGTGGACACGGCTTTTCGAAAAGATTAATAACCCTGCAGGGGTGCACAACTTTACCCACACGTACCAACCGATTCTTAATGCCAAATTATTAGCCCTCTTCCTTGGAAGGCCGGCGGAGAGTGGTTGACCACGACCTTTACCTTGCTTTCGCCAAGACCATGAGTCACGCACTAGGGAGATGCCGCCATAATGGGTCAAGTCTCGAAGCTGGTCCCTAATGATGTGCGCAGGGTTCAAGATTACGGATGCCGGGCATCTCTTGTTCCCGGCCACGCTTACCTACCTGTTATGAATGCACCTCCTTCTCCTCCATTCAAGAACAACCAAGATGCGTATGTCGAATGGAAATCCCAAACTATGTGACTCATGGAATCTACTAGGCAAGTTAGTTGGTCGAGGGGGTTTCCAGGCCCCCGTGTGGTTGTACGCTCGTCTTGGTTCAAGAGGCAAGAACATCGGGTCCTAGGGGTGGCAAGTATGGGGCTACAAAAACCACAACCCACGCGGCCTCCCATACAATCCTTAGCATGTTTATCATTCATCTCTGATCACATCACCACAACCTACCATACTAGATTCATTCGCACCTCCGGTGTATCACCTGAATAATCAGCATCGGACCACTAAGTATGGCTAAGCTTGACTGAACTGTGGCACTAGTGACGCTCATAAGCCAAACCTTAGTTATGCTAGGAGCGGTGGATCAGGTAATATAGTTCACAAAGGATAACATGCATCAGATAGGATTACTCTGTCTACTGATAAAAGACTGTTTGAACCGAATGCATATGACGAGGATGAAAAACTTTGTAATCATAGGATTCATATGTATGAGTAGGGCTTCGCTTGCCTTGTCCGTTGTTGGACTGGTACTGCTCTTCGGTGGCGTTGACTTCAGCTTCGGGTTCGGTTCCTATTCGCGAGAACCAATCACCGGAAAAGAGAAAGCAACACTCAACACATGGCATATGCAATGCTCATACAATATGGATGATATGACAAGTTAAATAGTGTTGAATTGAACCCTAAAGCATGCTTGGTCACTTTAAAGGGGGTTCCGAAAGTCCAAACCCTAAAATAGGGGGAACATCGGAAACACCTATGGGGTTCAATTGGTTCTTCTAATTAAATTTGATATCAAAGTTTATTAACAATGTATTATTATAGCTTAGTTGGATAGGTTTCATTTTTCTGAACATTTTGGTATATTATTTGTATTTTTCTGATTTAAAATGAATTAGTTATGAATTTCCCAAATTTTAATTCATTTTAAACATTTTTGGAATATTTAAATTAATTTCCAAACTTGGGCCCACATGTCAGACTTTTATTATTTTCAGAAAATATTTACAGAAATGATTAAAATCCTGACAGGCAGGGCCCACCTATCATACATTTTCATTTAAATAAAACAATTACAGAAAAGAAAAAGGAGAAATGACATCAGCATGACATCATGCTGATGTCATCTGGGGCTTGATCCTCAGATCGATGCTTGATCTGTCGATCGAGCGCGCGCGCGGATGCAAGGCTGTGTGCACTGGACTCAGCTCATCACGCTGACCCAGAAACTGGCGGCGCGGCGTGCAGGGGGTTGCTAGGGACGGCGGCACGACAACAAACAGCGGCGGCGGCGTCGGGCTCTCGCGGGGGTGACGGTACAGAGGGAAAGGGAGAGAACGGAGGGGTGCTTGGGCACCAAAATCTCACCAGGAGCACGATGGTGGTGATGGCGAGGCGAGGCGTGCACGGGAGACGCCGGGATCGAAGAAGAATGCGGCGGCCGGAGCTCGGAGAGATGAGGTCGAGGGCGACGATTCCGAGCGCCCGCGTCCGATTCCTTCGAGGAGAAGCACCAGGGCGATGAGGCGGAGCTCAAGGCGGGTTCAACAGGGCACGTGGAGGCTTCAAATGGCGGCGGCGTGAAGCTCTGGCCGTGCTAGGGTTCAGACATGGAGCGAGAGAGATAGGGAGAGGAAGAAGTGGCGTTTTAGGGTTCGTCGACGACAGCCAGGGTTACTTGTAGACGCTCGGGGGCGGCGGCGCGCATCGCGGCGACAGAGAGTGGCATAGCGGCCGACCCGGAGCTGCTTCTATCGCGAGGAAGACGACATGCGAAGGGGTACGGGCCTGGTGGGCTGCGCTTGGGCCCCGGGTGGGCTGGCTGCGGGCGCTGCTGGCAGCAGGGAGAGAGGAGAGGAGAGATGGGCTCGGCCCAGGGAGGGTTAGGTTACATTTTTTTTCCAGGAAAACCTTTTCTAATTCTGTTTTCTAATTTCTTTTTGTACTTTGAATTCAAATTTGTTTTTGAATAGTTTCAAATCACAGAACTTTGTATAATTATCAGAGAACACTAAGGGGCACTTATATCTCTTTGAGCTCCATGCATTTTGAGAATTTTCAAAATATGGGAACCATTTGAATTGATTCAAAGAGAGAGGAAAAACTATTAGGGTTTTAGGGTTTTGTTGTTTGTTCTTCTTTGGTTAAATCTAAGTGCAAGTGTAATGCATGCATGAAATGCTCAAACACATCTTATTTATATTACGCAGAAGGGTGGTATGTTACAGTGGCGGTGATGGTGGATCTTCCTCCGCCATTCCGACCGTGCCTGTGCGGGCTGTAGCGTCGTAGCCACCGGCGAAGCGGAAGAAGGAAGAGAAGAAGGGCAAGAGGGCCTTGCCTGTTTTCAACTTAACCGATATGGACTCGTAAGTTCCTTTGGATGCTTTTTGCTGTCTTTCCTTGTTGCTTTCTTGTCTTTGACTGGTGTTTTCCTTTGCAGCCACTCCTCTAAGGGCTCGTTTAGCGATTCCACTCGAGAGATGGTGGGGGGAGTCGAAGATGACGCCTCCTCCTTCACAGACGGTGGCCACCTCTGGGGGCATTGCTCCGAACCTCTCTCCGCAGGAGGCTTGGGTGATCGTCTCCTAGAATCTAGAATACTACAGCCGGACCTTCGGAGTCTCCGTCTGATCATGTAAGTTTTTCCATTCTTGCCATGGGGGGATGCTCCGAGCATTTTTCGTATGATCTGGTGATCCCGTACTACTATTTTGTGCGTCTCTCGAGGGAGCCCCCGAGCGTTTTTCGTGTGTTTGATTTCTTTTTGCTCGTTTCTTGGGTGCAGCCCCCGAGCCCTTTTCCTTACAAGTGGCTTCTTCTTGCAGCCTTTTGTGCAAGGTGCCAACCAGCTGGTGAAGCAGCATCTGGCATTGGAGGCCAGCCTGCAGCGGCTTCAAGGTACATCCTTAGCTAGATCTTCTACTTCTTCGTATGTTTTCTGGCTTGTGAAGCTCATGCATGTTCTTGTTGCAGATGAAAATAATACTACACTTCGCGAGCTTGATGCTCTCAAAAAGAGCCTCGGGCGAGCGGAGAAAAAGGCCGAGGACGCCGTTGGTGTGAAGGAGTGCCTCGAGCGGGAGCTAGCTGACGCAGCTGCGGCCAAGGAGCGCCTACAGCAGGAAGCTATAGACCGCGAGGAGAAGCTCGCCACCGCCGCATCTTCGCACGAGAAGGAGGTAGCCGTGAAGCTGATGGATGCTGCCAAGGCTATTTTGGGTGAGTAATTTCGCCTGTATGTTCCATTTTGGCTGCCTTGTTTCTCTGGCTTTGTTTGATTCTCACTGTATTTGTTCCATTTTTCTAGATGCCGCAGGCATTGAGTTCGACCGCAGTGCCCTGGAGCACAGTAGTGCTCTGAATGATGCTACTGCGGCGGCCGAAGACTGCTGCAGTACTGTGGTTGGCTCTCTTGCCAAAGCCAAGGAGGTTCTCGGGCGCTTCTACAAGGAGCTCGTCCCCATGGGCGTTGCCCTTGAGGATGTCTACTTGTTGGCGGATAAGCTGTCAGCCGATGCGCCCGCGGCATACAAGCGCAAGCAGAAGGGCATCGACACGTCCATGGGGCTGGCGATGGCCATGGCGTCCGGGGCGGAGCTGGATCTTCATCAGGTCACCTCCCAGATGCCAACGGCTCCCGACGGATCCTAAGTAGCCTTTGCTCACTACACTGCCCGCTGTAAACTCTATGGGCCGAAGCTTATTGACTTACTGGCGGAGTACGCGGTGAGGCAGCAGGAAGAGGTCAAGAGCAGGCAATCTGGCTCCGAGGCCACTCAGGATGCTGCTTCTTAGGCCTTGTAGTTGTAGGATAGTTGTCGTATATTTTTGTTGTAATATCTTCATGAACACTTCCTGTGCCACGCGGTGGCTTTTGTTGTATATAATGAACCTTCGAACTGTTGCCCATTCATGTGTTGTTCATATCCTTGTCTGTTTTCCTCTATGGACCTTCGGGTGATGACCCCGTCGATACTTCGTCTGCTCCGCAGCTGTGACCATCCTTGGATGATGCGTCGCAACTTGTATTTCTTCGTGATCGCGTCCGCAGTGTTGAGAAGGAGTTTCGTAGAATCCGAGACCATGCGGATGTTTGGAAGTCGAAGGCGGAGCGAGGCACCGCCAGAGAGGAATATCTAATGGGGAGCTGCGACGTTTGGCCGAATAGCTGCAGTGTAAGTTTCTTCGAGCTGCTGCTCAATTTCGGATGCGCCTGTTGGCTGGTCATCTTACTTGGTAGATATTGCAGGTGCTAACCTTGTTCCTAGGGAGTAGAAAGAGCGCGTTGCAGTTCGGATCAATTTCTTGACCCAACAAGATATGGAAGCCGGTGGCTTTTTCTGGATGGATCGCGACCATGCCATGGTCCTTGCGACTGTGTAGGATCGTGCTCACCAGGTATCGCGAGTGTTGCACGCAGGTGAAGACTTCCCTGGCATCGATTCTGCACATCATGTTTCCCTTGGATGAAGCGCCATCGATGCTATGGGGCTTGCTGGCGAAGTTTCGAGATGTTCGTCATGTCAGGGAGCTGGTGCGGCACCAGTTAGTCGCGGGGGTGAAGGCCGCTCTTTGCCTTGTGCGGCTGCATCGCCCTGACGTAAATATTGCGACTGTGGCGGCTAGGACGCCCCCTCGACCAGATGGTGGACTATGAGACATGCGCCCGCACTATGCGGCTGTGAGGCAGTATCCCGAGGAAATTATAGATCTCTTTGAGCACCGTGTGCCGGTGATACTTTAGAATATTTTGGACTTGTAAAAAGATAGATGTAAAATTTGTATATATTCGACTTGGCGTGTTATGCCCTTTGCAGTGAAGGTTGATTGTATTGGCACATGGTGCTTGTTTGTATGCATGCCCTTTTTGTTAGCCTGATGTGATCAGCTACTCAGGTGTACATGCGTTATCCTCAGTCGACGAAGTCGTGAGGTAAGGGGGAGCCCCCGAGTGTGTTGTAGCATAAAGAAATGCGAGTGAAAGATAAATTTTGGGGCGAGACACTTAGCTTTATTCATATCGTAATGAGGAGGTACATTGTTCGGCTGAGTGGCCTTAGGTGAATAGCCTTATTGAAAGTAAAAGGGGGGGGATAGCTAGGGGTAGAAGCATAGCAGTTGTGTGACGTTCCATGGGTTGGAGTATGCGACTCCAGACTCCACGTGCTTGAGGCGATAGGCGCCACCTGGGATGACTTCGGTGATGACATAGGGTCCTTCCCGGGGTGACTCGAGCTTCTTCAGCCGCTCTTGCTTGAGTCGTAAGACTAGGTCTCCTTCGACAAAGGACCTTGGGCGCAGCCGGCGACTGTGATAGTTGCGGAGGCTCTGCTAGTAGACCGCCGATCGAGCTGCGGCGATGTCGCGTGCCTCGTCGAGTGTGTCGACGACGTCTTAGAGTGCGGCTGTCGATTCGGTTTCGCTGTAGGCGATGACCCGTGGGGCCTTATGGCGTACTTCTGCGGGCAACACGGCTTCGGCTCTGTGCACCATGAAGAAAGGCGTGTAGCCAGTTGAGCTGTTTGGTGTTGTGCGCAGGCTCCAAAGGACGGAGGGTAGCTCTTCTGTCCAGGCTCCCGCAAGTCGCTCGAGCGGGCTCATTAGGCGTTTCTTGATGCCACCACCGATGAGGCCGTTGGCCTTTTCGACCTGCCCGTTCATTTGCAGGTGCGCCACGGAGGCGTATGATATGTTGATCCCGAGGCCTTCGCAGAAGTCCTGGAATTCTTTGGAGATGAAGTTCGACCCGTTGTCGGTGATGATGCTGTGCCGCACGCCGAACTTGTAGACTATGGATTCAAAGAACTTCACGGCCGTTTTACCCTTTTGGTTGGTAATGGGCATGGCTTCGATCCACTTGGTGAATTTGTCGACTGTGACCAGGAGGTAGACGTGGCCTCCTTTCGAGGACTTGGGTAGTTTGTCGATCACGTCGAGTCCCCATTGGGCAAAGGGCCAGGACAGGGTGGGCCTGAGCTCCGATCCTCGTTTGTGTGGTTTATCTACGAACCTCTGTCACCTGTTGGACCTTCGAACGATGTCCTTGGCGTCGTTCATGGCCGTTGGCCAGTAGAACCCAGCTCGTAGATCTTTGGCGACGAGGGCGCGGCTGCCCGCGTGATGGCCGCAGATGCCCTCATGGATGTCTTGTAGGATAGTTTTGCCATCATCGATGGTGACGCACCTTTGGAGCACACCCGAAATGCTGCGCTTGTACATCTCGCCATTGATGATGGTGAAGGCTTTGGACCGGCGAGATATGCGCCGGGCATCTGTCGGGTCATTAGGCAGCTCCCTGTTTATCAGGTACCACAGGTACGACTGCGTCCATGTTTCTTCGATTGCCATGACCTGCATCAGGTTGACCACTGCGACCTCTATGTCGAGTTTTTCTGGTCCTTCCTGTCCTTCGGGTAGCGCAGCCCCCGAGTGCTCTGCTTCTTCGGGTGATCGCTTGGGGAATTTCCTTTTGATGGATGGCACACAGATATGTTCGAGGAACACACCTGTTGGCACCCGTGCGCAGGTGGAGCCGATGTTGGCGAGTCTGTCGGCCTCTTCGTTTCTTTCTCTTCCAACGTGCCGAATCTCGCAGCCGTCGAAGTCTCCTTCGAGTGAATTGTAGAGCGCGCGGTACGTGATCATGTTGGCGGCATGCGTGTCGCACTCGTTCATCGTCTGCTGGATGACGAGGTTTGAGTCACCGTAGATGACCAGGCGTGTTGTGCCGCAGATCTTGGCCATCCTCATGCCGTGGATGAGGGCCTCGAATTTGCCTTCGTTGTTGGAAGCTCGAAATTTCATCCGGAGGACGTCTTTCATCTTGTCGCCCTACGGGGATGTCAGTATGACTCCGGTTCCTGCTCCGGCCTCGCGCTTGGAGCCATCGAAGTGCATCGTCCATGACTGTGTAATGTCCGGGGTGTTCGGCAGCTGCAGTTCCATCCAGTGGACGAGGAAGTCCGGAAGGACCTGGGACTTGATCGCATGGCGCTTCTTGTAGACTATGTCTAGAGGAGACAGATCGATGCCCCACAAGGCCACGCCCTGTGGCCTCCAGGTTATTCAGGATGCTGTTCAAGGGTGCCTCGTTGACGACCATCACCTGATGCTCCTAGAAGTAGTGGCTCAGCCGACAAGCCGTCATGAACACGCTGTAGGCGAGTTTCTGGTAGTGAGGGTACCTCTGTTTTATCAGCGTCAATACCTCGCTGAGGTAGTAGATTGGGCGCTGGACCCCATGGGTCTTGCCATCTTTGGGTCGTTCGATCACGAGCATGGTGCTTACCACCTGGTGTATAGCAGTAGAGGCTCACGTTCCTTTGGCGTGACCAAGACGGGCGAGCTGGAGAGCAGCCGCTTCAAATCTTCAAATGCGTCGTCCGCTTCAGGTGTCCACTCGAATTTGTTTGCTTTGCGTAGCAGCTGATAGAAAGGCAGGGCCTTTTTGCCCATGCGGCTGATGAACCTGCTCAGCGCCGCGATGCGTCCAGCTAGCTATTGGACACCTTTGAGGTTCTTCGGTTTCTCCATGGCCATTATGGCCCGGATTTTCTTCGGGTTCGCCTTGATCCCTCGCTGGGAGATGAAGTAGCCAAGCAGTTGACCAGATGGGACGCCGAAGGAGCACTTTTCTAGGTTCAGCTTGATCTTGTATCGATCAAGGTTGTCGAACGTCTCGCGGAGATCGTCGATCAGTGTCTTGGCCTCCCTAGTTTTGATTACTATGTCGTCGACATAGACTTGTATGTTGCGGCCGATCTGGCTCTTCAGGCATGCTTGCATGCACCGCTGGTACGTGGTACCTGCATTCTTCGGCCCGAAGGGCATAGTGTTGTAGCAGAACACTCTGAACAGCGTGATGAATGCCGTTTTCTCCTAATCTTTGACCTTCAGCTAAAGGTGGTTATAGCTTGAATAGGCGTCGAGGAAGGAGAGTTTCTCACATCATGCGGTCGAATCGATGATCTGATCGATCCGAGGGAGAGGGAAGTGGTCATTCGGGCAGTGCTTGTTCAGCAAGGTGAAGTCCACGCACATCCGCAGGATGTCCGTGTCCTTTTTAGGTACCATCATGGTGTTGGCCAACCATTAGCTTTCCTTGACCTCCCTGATGAAACCGGCATCGAGTAGTCTGTTGACTTCGACTCCGATGGCTTCGGCCCATGGCTCGGACAGTCGTCAGATGGCCTATTTCAAGGGCTTGGCATCTGGGAACATGTTGAGTGCATGCTCGGCGAATTCCCTGGGAACTCCTGGCATGTTCGCAGGACACCAGGCGAAGATTTCCTAGGGCTCACGGAGGAATTCGACGAGCGTGCTTTCCTATGCGGGACTAAGGTTGTTGGTGATCAGCGCCATCTTGGAGGCGTCCGTCGGGTGGACCTGCACCTTCTTCGTGTTGACTGTTGAGTCGAACGACATGTCAGGTGCGTTCTTCCTTGAGACTGGGGGTGCCCCGTTGTCTCTCACCTCTCGGAGCCATATGAGCTCCTCCTGCATGCCAAATGACTGGGAGATTCTGTTGAAGTCCCTGTCGCAGTGATCCGATCGGGTGAAGCTTCCGTGGACCGTGATGACGCCTGTTGGGGAGGTGACCCCGGATAGGGTCAAGACAGGGGAAGACAAGAGGAGTCTCCCTTGTCATATGCCGAGTTACTGTTTATATCGGCCGAACCATGTAAGAGTCGGCCGAGCTAAGCAAGGCCATGACAGCTACAGAAGGATAAACACCTTATCCGGCCGACATATGAGTTATGTCGGCCGAGCAAGTCTGACTAACTTGAACACAGGTGAAGGCCGAGCCGAGTTATGCGAGACAAGGCCGAGTAACACGAAGCTTGCAGGAGAAGGAGGTGCCTATAGTCAAACCCTACTCGCTAGCTAGGGAGAATCTGAACAGAGCCAAGCACAAAGGACAAGGAGCAGAGCAGCAGAAGGGCAGAAGAAGGTCACGGAGGTGACAATCACGGAGCCCGAGGCGCGCAGGTGGGGCTCTCTGGAACATTGCCGTCGTTAGAAGGGGGACACGGAAAGAGGGCTGCCGAGTTACCATATTGGGACAAGCATATTCCTCGAATATGCTTGCCACGTCAGCCCTAGGAGGAACCAAGGCACCCCTTTATAAGGGGAGAAGCGGGATCCTGATAAGGGATCGATTCATTCTACGCCGTAAGGCTCGTGTAGTAGCTCTCTTCTTCCTGCAAACAGCTCAAGGAGCACTTGTAGTCCCAAAGAAGAGAAATAAAGATCTGCATGTTAGCCCTTTGAGTGTAGAGATAACTGCATCTTCCCTCCCCGGATCCCTCTAGCATCCATTGGCCCCATACTTTAGCCTACCCATGGCATCTGCCGTGCCACCACCACGACAGTTGGCGCCCACCGTGGGGCCAGCAGCGGTGCTAGCTGGAGTCAAGATCCGGACGGGAAACTTCATTCACACCGGCGAGCGCGTTGTCTCTGGCTTAGTCCAGAGATTTGATCTCTGGGACTACGTCAGCGATAACGCAGGCAGCTTCAGGAGGAAAGCTACACCGCGCAACGACATCTTCATCAACTTGGGCATGCAACAGATCTACGTCGGCGTCAACACCTCCAGCGTTTATCCTCACCGAGTTATTGATGCAGGAGAGCCGCCCCTCAGCGCTGTGAACGGTCCGCGTGGGGCACGCCCTGTCGAAAGCGTCGAGGTGATGGTCGCAGCCGGGGCACAAACGGCAGCAGCAGGCGCCGGATCAAGCAAGGGACCGGCGGCGGGAGGACATGTGACCACAAAGCAAGCAGCTCCACAGCCCACCGAGGTAGATCCGTCAGCAGCCAAGTCAGCCGAGGTGTAGGAGACAACCCCGAAGGCAGCAAGGGTAAGATGGCCACCTCTGGAAATACCAAAAAATATTCTCCAGACAACTATAGATAATCTGACCACGCCTGTAGCACCGATACTTGATCCGGCTAATGCTCAGGCTGAGTTAGAAGAGACTAGGCAGAAAGTACTGGTAGAGGCAAAAAAGGTGTCGGCCTTGCGGGAGTCCTTGAACAGGACCCTGCGATAGTATGCAAAGGCAAATAAACTAGATGTTGCCCCCGAGCGGGTAGATGAATTAAGATTGGGAGGAAAAAACCTCATGAATGATATCAACAAAGAGCATGAGACTCAAAAGGCAGATTCAGTTGATCTAGGCTTGCCGAGGTATAGCACCCCGACAAAGAACCTAAGGGCGGCAAATACTGCTGTGCTGGAGTTAGAAGGATCAATCGGCGAAGCCCGGCAAAAAAAACAAGAAAGAGTGAATGAGCTGGTACGCATTGCGAACCAGCAGAATGAAGAAATGCTTAGGGCTGACCCGGCAAGACCGGGAGCCTCGCGTATGGTTCATTCGGCTAGAGAAGCGCCCGCCCTATCAGTGGCAGCAACATCCTCACCCAAAAACAACGCGCGAAAAGATAGAGCAGTAACTTCAGGAAAAAGAAATAAGAAAATTGTTCCGTATGATCCGGCAGTAGCCGAAAAAGTCAATGAGAACAGAGGCAATGGGAGCTGAGGTAACAGTGGCGAAAGAAACCTCGGCCGTGCCAACAAAGGCAATGGAAGCCGAGGTAATGGAGACCTCGGAAGAGGAAATCATGAGAACAATGACCCGGCGGAAGGAAGGAGAGACCCACCGCCCAATCCTCAGCCGAGGTATGAACCTCGGCAAGAGAGAGAAGTGAGACCTGCTCACCATAATCAGGCAAACGAGAGGTACAATGATGGTTACTCAGATATGGAGTATGCAGGGCAGGGTGGAAATAACCATTGTGGAATACATTAAAGAATCATTTACAGAAACTTGCCGTCAAATGATGCAAGATTAAAACTGGACAGGTTATACCGGTCCGGGTTGTTAGAGGAGCAGGGTCCGCCTGGTCTGGCATGTTTTGGACCTCGGATCATGGGCGAGCCACCAGTGCCGAACTTTCAGCTGGCAAGGGGCACGGAAACATACAATGGGAGCACCAAACCACAAGATTGTTTGATTGACTATGCTACTGCAGTAAAGATAGCTAGTGGAAACTTGTGATGGGCGGTAAGATATGTCCCGCAGATGATGGAAGGACCAGCCGGAGTATGGCTAAACAATCTGCCAGCAGGCAGTATCAACTGTTGGCTAGATTTTGAAGAGATGTTTGTCAGCAACTTCACCAGTAGTTACAAAAGACCAAACAGGCCACATCAGCTTGCTATGTGCAAGCAGAGGCCGAATGAGACAGATAGAGAATTCTTGACTTGGTGGTGTAACCTTAGAAACTCATGTGAAGGAGTTATAGAATCTCAAGCGATAGCTTGGTTCGTTCAAGGCTGCCGATACGCCAGTGTTTTGTGGCAGAGGTTGCAAAGAGATATGCCGACCACCTTGGCAGAAACCATCAGGATAGCAGATTCATATGCTTTGGGGGGATCCGACACAACCAGAACTGATGTCGGCAGAACATCGAGAGCATCAGGATCAATATGCAAGAGATGCAGCCGGATCATCGAGGCGCAACGAATTCAGAGGTAGAAGAAGAGAGGAAATACCGGAGTACATATATGAATCCAATCAGGTGGCAGCGGTAGTGCAAGATCAGCCGAGTCACAGAAACAGTCAGCGGCAGAAAAATGGTCCTCAGCAGTGGACGCCAAGGAACGAAGGGAAGAGACAGTGGACACCAGAACAGAAGAAGGAGTGGCAGGAAAGGCCGAAATACACGTTTGAGTCCATGTTGGATCAACCGTGTAAGTTCCATACTCCAAATCCGACCAAGCCGGCTAATCATACAACTCGGCATTGTGCTTGGATGAAAAACGCAATGGGGAACCCGACGAGCATGCAAGCGCCTCCTCATCAAGCGCATCAACAGCAGCAACCACAGTTAACCGGAGCAAATGCGCAACAGTTAATGTTACCCCCACCTCCTCCGAGGTATGATAACTCAGACCGGAGAGATGCAGTGCATCAAGTGATAAATCAAGGTCAGGATGGAAGGGAAAACCTCAGAAATAATGGATGTAATGATTACAGAGAGCATCATCAATCATATTGTGTGTTCACAATAGAACAGCAAGACAGGCAAATTGTACAACGCCGACATATGGAGGTAAATGCGGTTATGCCGACGGTACCAAGATATGTGCCTTGGTCAGATCAGGAAATAACCTGGAGCATAAAGGATCACCCGAAAATAATGCCGAATCCAGGGTCGTACGCACTCGTACTAGATCCGACATTTGTCGGGCCAGCATTAATGTGAAATTTTCAAAAGTACTCATTGACAATGGGAGCAGTATCAATATCATGTACAAAGATACGATGCATAAACTCGGAATAGCGCAGAATATGCTGCAATCCACAAGAACCACATTCCATGGAATAGTGCCAGGACTTTCGTGCAAACCCATTGGGAAAGTCCGAGTAGATGTATTATTCAGCACAAGGGAGAATTGCAGAGCGGAAAATTTGGAGTTTGAAGTGGTGGACCTAGAAAGTTGCTATCATGCTTTACTCGGACGGCCGGCATTGGCCAAATTCATGAGCAACTGCCACATCACTTACTTGAAAATGAAGTTACCCGGACCACAAGGGGTGATAACAGTAGCAGGAGATTACAGGAAGTCGATGGAATGTGCCTCGGCCGGATCAAACCTGGCCGAGTCATTGGTGATTGCAAGAGAAAAAAGAAGGATTCAGGAGGTAGCGACTCTCGCTTAGCTAGCACAGCTGAATATGCCAGCATTAGCCAACCCACATGGAAGTGTTTCTTTCCAGCCGACTAAGGAGACAAAAAAGGTCCATATAGATGAGCAGTTCCCAGAGCGCACCATCACGATTGGTGCCGGCCTAGATGGCAAATAGGAAGGCGAGCTCACCAACTTCCTCCGTGAGAATCGGGATATCTTTGCCTGGTCAACTCAAGACCTGCAAGGTGTGCCGAGGGAGTTGGCTGAGCACTATTTGCATGTAAGGCCAGGAGCAAGGCCGGTGAAGCAACCTCTCCGCCGCTTCGCCGAAGATAGGAGAAAAATAACAGGGGATGAGATAGCTCGGCTCCTTGCGGCCGGGTTCATCATGGAAGTGCTTCATCCGGATTGGCTATCAAATCCGGTATTAGTAGAAAAGAAAAAGGATGACCCAAATGTAGCCGTCGTATGGCGAATGTGTATTGATTACACGAATCTAAACAAGGCATGTCCCAAAGATCCTTTTCCTTTACCTAGGATAGATCAAGTCATTGATTCGACCGCTGGTTGTGAGCTGTTGTCATTTGTAGACGCGTATTCTGGTTTCCACTAGATACCATTAAATCCGGCCAATCAAATAAAGACTACGTTTATTACCCCGTACGGGGCTTATTGCTATCGCACCATGCCATTCGGCCTGCGTAATGCAGGAGCAACATACCAGAGATTCATGCAGAAGTGTCTACATGACCAGATAGGAAAAAATGTACAAGTATATGTAGACGACGTGGTTATAAAAACCAAAGAGAGCAAAACGCTCCTGGATGATATTCGACAGACATTCGCAAACTTGAGAAGGTTCCGAATGAAGCTTAACCCGGAAAAATGCACCTTCGGTGTGCCGACTGGAAAATTACTCGGTTTCCTTGTATCCAGCCGAGGTATAGAGGCAAATCCAACTAAAATCCGAGCACTGGAGAAAATGTAATTACCGAGGTGTCTAAATGATGTACAAAAATTCACCGGCTGCCTGGCCTCGCTGAGTCGATTTGTATGTCGGCTGGGGGAAAAGGCATTACCTCTATATCAATTGATGAAAAAGTCTGATAAGTTCATTTGGACACCGCAAGCAGATAATGCGTTTCATGAATTAAAAAAGATGTTGGTTACAACACCAATCTTGGCCTCTCCACTGTCAAAAGAACCTATGTTACTTTATGTAGCTGCCACTAACAGAGTGGTAAGTGCGGTGGTTGTCGTGGAACGAAATGAAGGTGATAAGTCAATACAAAGGCCGGTATATTACCTAAGCGAAGTACTATCAGCCTCAAAACAGAACTACCCACACTACGAAAAGATGGCTTATGGAGTATACATGTCGGCGAAAAAACTTAAACATTACTTCGAAGAACATCCGATAAGAGTGATTTGTGAAGCGCCCATAGCCGAGATATTGAGCAACAAAGATGCAAGTGGCCGAATAGCAAAATGGGCAATCGAGTTATCACCTTATGCTCCACAATTCGATAGGCGAGATGCAATCAAATCTCAGGCGGTGGCCGACTTCTTTGTGGATTGGGCTGAGGTACAATATGAGCCGCCATTACCAGATCCGAATTATTGGACAATGAATTTTGACGGATCCAAGCTGAGAAATGGCTTGGGAGCAGGAATAGTGTTAACTTCGCCGAAAAGAGATCAGCTGAAATATGTGCTGCAAATACATTTCGCCGCATCAAACAATGTAGCCGAGTATGAAGCACTCGTCCACGGGTTAAAGGTGGCAAAAGAGATTGGTATACGTCGGATCCTATGCTACGGGGATTCAGATCTAGTAGTGCAGCAAGTATCAGGCAATTGGGACGCATTAGATGCGAATATGGCCCTATATAGATTCCCTGTGCAAAAAAACAGTGGATACTTTGATGGATGTGAGTTTCATCATATACCTCGGGCAGAAAATGACGCTGCAGACACGCTGTCAAAACTCGGATCAACTAGGCAATCAATTCCCCCGGGTATTGCCCTAGAGCACCTGAGAAAACCATCGATAACACCATCACCAGAGTCCGAGTCCATTCATATCTCGGAAGAATCAAGAGAAGGAAGTATGCCAATGGAAATTGACAAAGAATGCAACCTAACATTTCTGAAAGTGAACCCGGCCATCACACGAGTGAATATAGAGAAATCCGAAGCTGTTATGTCGGCAGAAAACATGGAAATAGATAGTGAAATTATCTCAGAGAAGATCATGCCGGCATGGGCGCAACCCATATTTTCCTTCCTTAAGGATGCAATCTTGCCGAGTAATGAGGTACTGGCTAGGAAGACAGTAAGAAGAGCAAAAGCTTATACAATCATAAACAATGAGCTGTATAAAAGAAGCGTCACGAGCGTGCTGCAAAGATGTGTTGACTCGGCAGAAGGCCAGGAAATACTCCTAGATATACATCAGGAAGAATGCGAGCATCACGCCTCGTCCAGAGCTTTAGTGGCCAAAGCATTCAGGCATGGATTTTATTGGCCGACGGCGTTTAAAGAGGCGAAAGAATTGGTAGAAAAATGTAATGGTGGCCAGAGATACGCCAGCAAGATACATATGCCATCGTCCGAGTTAAAGACGATACCAATTACTTGGCCATTTTCTGTATGGTTCTTGGATATGGTGGGTACATTCAAGCCAGCCCGAGGCGAAATGACGCACATTTTAGTCATGATGGATAAGTTCACAAAGTGGATCGAAGTAAAGCCAATAAAAAATGTGATGGACCAACAGTAGTAAAATTCCTCAAAGATATTATATTAAGATATGGTTATCCACATAGCGTTATTACAGACAATGGCACAAATTTTGCTAAAGGGGCTTTTGCTAGATTCTGCCAAGAAAAACACATAAGACTAGATGTCGCCTCGGTGGCTCACCCAGCTTCAAATGGGCAGGTAGAAAGATCAAATGGACTAGTATTGTCCGGAATAAAACCCAGGCTTGTCGAACCTCTGCAAAGGTCGGCAGGATGCTGGATCGAAGAACTACCAGCAGTACTATGGAGCCTCAGGACTACACCAAACAGGTCGACAGGATATACCCCATTTTTCCTGGTATATGGGGAAGAAGCCGTGCTTCCAGCCGACATAATACATGATTCGCCTCGAGTGACACAGTACACAACTGCCGAGGTAAATGAGGTAGCTCGGCAAGACGATATTGATTTGCTAGAGGAGGCCAGGTAATTGGCATTATCAAGATCAACTATCTATCAGCAAAACCTTCGATGATATCACAACAAGAAAGTCAATCCAAGAGTTTTTAAGGAAGGAGATTTGGTTCTTCGACTAGTGCAACGCACAGCCGGCATGCACAAACTATCACCCCCATGGGAAGGACCATTCATCGTGAGTAAAGCATTGCACAATGATGCATATTACCTAATCGATGCTCAGTCACCAGAAAAGAACAAGGCAAACAAAGCAGGCGACGAATCAAAAAGACTGTGGAACATAGCTCTACTTCACCCATTCTACACTTAGGAGCTATATGTGGTACGTTGTAATATGACGCATCAAATTGGAGTATCAAGCATGTATTAAACCTCGGCCCCTTGAGCAGCGACCCGGGGACCGCGCTATGTTATTTATTATTTTGAGTTATGTATTAAACCTCGGCACCTCGAACAGTGAATCAGGGACTGTACCGTGTTATTTATTATTCCTAAATTATATGTTAAGTTTCAGCACCTCGAGCAGTGATGGGGACTGCGCCGTATTATCCCTTATTTCGGATTATGCATTACAATCTCGATACCCTGAGCATTGACTCGGGGACTGCCCCGTGATTGTTTCTTGTTCTAAAAATACGTATTAAACTTTGGCACTTTGAGCGATAACTCGGGGACTACCCCGTAGTATTCTACGCCTTAACCCATGAATTATATTTCGGCAATACAGTGCGTAACTCGGGGACTGCCACATGATCCAAGATAATTCTTGGAGCGCACGCAAGAACTCGAAAACCCAAGTGATAACTCGGGGACTAACTTGTATTACCCACTGGTTGTCGCCAGACACATAAGAGCTCCATAGCTCAGCTATAGACTAAGTGATTCGCCAATATTGGTGATCATAATTTGCAAGATATGGTATGAACTCATCCCAATAATTAGAGGAATAAGCAAAGCGAAAACAAACAAATATTTCTAAGGAATAACAAACCCAGCAAAACAAAGTATGATAAGGGATACAACATATTGTATCACTTTACCAGTTATGGGCTTCGGGCTTGGTACTTCAGATAGAAATTGAAAAACACAACTATGCTATCAAGGGCAGGCAAGATAAATACCGAACTAAGATCTGCCACAGGGAAAAATATAATCCGAGCCTACGAAATCAAAGATCGCCAAAGCAAAGATATAAAGCAATATGACTTGTTTAAACAAAGTAATAATAGTTAACGTCACCCATGCCTTAGCGGTGAAAGGCAAAAAGGTTCGCACCATACCAAAAGCCGGAAAATTGTTCCACAGACATCATACACCCGGCATACCAGGGAAAATAACTTAAGATGTTTTTTGAACATAAACAACGTAAAGGGCCAGAGCACCCTTAAGGGGCAGCAACATGATCAGTGGCGTCGGGGATGGCTATCTCGGATGATGGCGGGACGACCTCGGTCTCCTATGCAGGGGTGTTTTCAGGAACTGGGCGCTCCGAGGTAAGCGATGCCTCAGCCGAGGTTACTTCGCCTTCAACAGAAGCAATAGTAGCCTCGGGGGAAGCCTCGGCTGCTGAGAAACATTAGCTTGAGCTTGAGAGTGCCCAGTCCCTTTAGAAGATGATCGCGCGTCGTCATCCTCATCCGAGCTTGCATTGGAGTCACGGGAGTTGTCCGAGTCACCCTCTGACTCATCCTGATCGGCCGAATCATCATCAGAGGCATCTTCGACTTTGATATCATCCGCTGGGTTGGGAAGAAAACTCGGACCTTCAATCCAATTATGCACGTCAGCGTACTCAACAAGTTGGAAGGCACGAGCTTGACGGCGAGCGACGAATTCTGGATCCTCAACCCAACGAGAGCCAGTGCGCAAATTCATCAAGGTGTCAAGCGAGATATCTTCGTACCAAGATAGAATGGATGTAAGTGCCATATCAGCACCAGCTCTCCCAACAAATTCCCTCCAGAGATTTAACTGGTCTGAGATGCCATTAATCTCTCCACAAGTAATTTGACCTCGTCAATATCAAGAGTTCCAGAAGTATTCGGCCAAAGAACATGGTAGGCCCGAATAGCTGCTTGCACCAGATCCCTGCCCATAATATTCATTGGTCCAATAGCAGCGCCGACAGCAATCAAGAAGTCTTCCATTGAGTATTCTGGACTCGAATCTGCGGGAACACCTCGGCGCTGACGAGCAGAAATCACTGCCTTAGAGCTCACGGGTCTAGCTTCCGGAAAGTGATCTACGCGAAATGAAAATATATCAGTTAAAAGTAAGAAAGAGGAGAAGATAACTCGGCCACAGTCGAAAACTTACGATGAATATAACTCAGCATTTTCTGGAGATCCTGGGTCCAGTCGGCCTTATTTTTCTCAAAGCGAGTGATTTCCTCGCCCATCATCCGATTCTTCAGCTCGGCAGCATCGAGAAGTTCCTTGTCTTTCTGCAGTTGCAGTCTTAGTCGATTCTTCTCTTCAGAGAACTCTTGATCAACCTTTTCCAGTTCGGATTTCTGCGAGAGCTTGAGAGACTCAACCTCGGCACGTAACCGAGTTATTTCATCATCCTTTTCTTTAAGCTGCGTCGAATGAGTGGCGGCTTGTTCTAAAAATGCAGCATCATATCAGGCATGGATATGCATTCTTGATGCGACGCTGCAAGTATTTGTAACTCGGCTATACCAAAGCCAGAAAGTTATAAGGAACCCAGGATAAGTCTCGAACAAAAATCAATAGACGAGAAGAATAACTAACCTTCCAGAGCTTTGACCTTCTTGGTAAGGAGAATATTAATATTATTGATATTAGCTGCACACCAACAAGGAATGAATTAGCACACCAAGTCGAAAATATTAAGAACTTAAGGAACAATACAAAGGTTTATTAAATTACCAGTTTTCTTCACCACGAGGAGAACTTTCTCATATTTCTCCTCCAACTTCTTGTGTGCGAAAGAGCAACCTTTGAAATTCGGCTGTCCGCCGATCATGGGCAACCTAAGTACAAAAATGAATTACACAGCTGGATATTCAAAGCTAAGACAGATCCGAATCAAGTAAAACTAAACTCGGATATAGGTGGTTGGATATTCAAAGCTAAGACAAATCCGAATCAAGTAAAACTTAACTCGGATCTAGGTGGCTGGATATTCGAAGCTAAGACAGATCTGAATCAAGTAAAACTTAACTCGGATCTAGGTGGCTGGATATTCGAAGCTAAGATAGATCCAAATCAAGTAAAACTTAACTCGAATCTAGGTGGCTGGATATTCGAAGCTAAGACAGATCCGAATCAAGTAAAACTTAACTCGGATCTAGATGGCTAGATATTCGAAGCTAATACAGATCCGAATCAAGTAAAACTTAACTCGGATCTAGGTGGCTGGATAACCGAAGCCGAAATAGATCCGGATTAAGCAACGCTTAATTCAAAATATGGTTGAACCACGATCAATCCAAGGTATACAAGAAATTAACTTAGCAGATAACGCATTTGAAGCCTAACAAAGCTTCCAAATGAACAACAAGTTATTCGGTTGCAAGCTTCGGGGACTAGTGTATATATACTATCATTTGAATAATAGACAAAATATCAAAAGAAGCGCTTACCTCGTTCATCTTATCACTTTCAAGAACAATCTTAGCAGCCATATGCAAACGACTGCTGATGTCGGAAAGCTAAAATGGCTGGTTACTCAGATTGCCCTCAAGCTGATCGGCGGCGTTCCAGTTGTTGGCATATTCCACCAGAGAACCGAGGCTATTCCCACTCTCAGTATGGGTCAGCACTTTACCTCGGACCCGTTGGGTAACCACCGCCGCCGCGGGACTCTTATGGAGAGTAAGCTGAGTATTAGCGCCCGGGGTGACAACAGGCTTAGCAGAGGAAGCCCCCTTATGGAATGCATCAGCTATGTTGGGTTGAGAAGAGCTACCCGACCCCTTCTGAGATGCTGAAGGTTTGGTGACAACAACCTTCTTAGCCTTAGAAGAGGTGTCGGCCGGGGCGGCAACCTCGGAACTAGGAGTGGCATCCTTGGAGGCAGGAGGAACTATGGTTTCCAAGGGGGCCGAGATGGTGATATCCTTGGTTGGAATTGGAGTTGCAGTTGGAATTATGGGGGTCAAAGGAGTTTCAGGGGAAACTTCGGTGGTCATAACAGGGGCGACAGGTTCAATAGGATGATCTACTAGCGGAGTTATGTCGGCGTCAGCAATGGGAGGTGTGGGTACATCTCGCTGAGGTGATGTCTACGTCGGCACATGAGGAGAGTCAATGCGAGAGGGACTAGGAACCCGGATATCTTTAGGAGGCGGAGGAGAAGGCAGCCGAGTTGTATGACTCGTCATACTCGGACCGCTTGGCTTGGCAGAGAGAGGAGCTCCGCAAAAGCACAAAAAGTCGAATCAAAAGACAGAAAGAGAGAAACAAGAAGTACAAATGAAAATAAACTCACCCAGTAACTCCGGGCATGGTTTTACGCTTCGAAAGGTGCTGGGCTGATTTCTTCGTTCGTTTCTTGGGAGCAGCTTAGGAGGGACCTGCCGGAGCAGTGCGCTTCCTCGAGGTAGCAGGAGCTTGAGAGGCGAGAGGCTCGGCGTCATGCACCTGACCAGCCTGATTAGCTGGGAAAGTAGAAGCCGGAAATGCATAAGAGATAGGCATCGCAGCGACTACCTCAAGAATTTGGACGTCGTCCGAGTCACCTTCCTCCCCGTGGGCTGAGGTCTTGCCACGGGCACGAGCCGGAGCGACGTCCGACTTAGGAACAAACTCCTCCGAGTCAGGTTCCACGCTGTCCGGGGTGTTCCGATCTGCGGTCCACGGAAGGGCCAGAACCTCGGCATCCTCGATCTTTTGCTCCACAAACCTCTGCAAGAAAAGAAACAAAGTGGAGTTAGCAAAAGAAGTCACAAACGCAATTAGGAAGCAACCAAAAATGCGTAAATTTACCTCGGGAGGGGGATTCCCGCGAGTGAACGGCTTCAGCCCCCATGTCCAGTCCTCTGGCATATCAGTCTTGAAGATAGCTCAGACACGCTTGTAAATAAGATAGTCGTCGAGCTCAACCGTCGAAACTCGGTTGGGATCGAGAGGACCACTCATGTAACAGAGCTTGTGCGAGCGAAGCTGGAAAGGGCAGATTTGGCTGCTGACGAATGTGGTCATCAGATCCTCACCGCGGAGCCCGGCACGGATCAACTCCTTCAGCCGAATCTCGAATGCCTTGGCCAAAGCATGGCTTTTCCTGGGGTTGTAGTTCCAGTTCTTCTTGGAAGGGAGTCCAATAGAAAAGGCGGGGATCCGAATCTTGTCTTCTTTTCCAGTGTTTTTGACATAGAAAAACGATCTATGCCACTTCGTGCAAGACTCGAGGCCAGCGACACGAGGGGACTCAGATTTTCTTCGAGGTGTAATGGACGCGGCTCCGCACTGGGTGAGGGATTTCTCAGAGGGTTGAAGAGATTTGTCCGGAACAACATTAGATCGGATCTGGAAAAATTTGGACCAAACGGACACAGAGGGCCAGAGGCCGAAGTATCCCTCAGACGCTGAGATATAGGCAGACAGGGAGGCGATAGCATTAGCCGGAAGGTGATGCGGCTGGAGGCCGAAGTAATCAAGGAATTCCCTAGCGAAATCGCTAAGGGGAAGGCCAAACCCCCGAGCAAAGTGGGACATAAAAACAACATACTCGCCTTCGTTGAGTACATGAGAGGATTCTTTGCCGGGCAAGCGACAGCTTACCTCGGCAGGAATCCGACATGTCCTAATAAGCCACTCAATCTCACGACGAGTGACAGAGGAGCCCTACCAGGAACCCCGCTCTGGACCGGACACAACATCGTCAATTTCGATGAGCGCTCCACTGACAGAACTAGACATAGGGTCGCCAGAGGAATCAACGAAAGAAGGACTAGCGGCAGAGAGAGGCTTAGAGGCGCAGGTCCCCGTCGTGGTTCTAAGCGAGCACGGCGGCAGAACGGAAAAGAATCGCCGCAGGAAATCTAGAAAAACAGAAGATGCGCCTAGGGAAGGAGCCTAGCGACGGGACCGTAGAAATACTCACTGGCGGTGGCGCCGGAGCGAGCGCACGGCGATGAGGTCGTCAGAGTGGAAGGACCGCGGCGTCGCCGTCAAGGAGATCAACAATGGCGCAACCGCAGGCGCACGAACAGACGCACGGGCGCGAGGAGGAAGAAGAGGAACGGTGAGCGAAGGGGGAAAGTGAATCCTCTAGCCCCGCACCCCTCCTTATAACTGCGCAGCCCTGGCGGTAGTGGGATCGTGCGTGCGGGCGCTGACCGTGTAAATCACGCGTACGGCGGAACTGCTCGCGGCTGAGTGGAGCCACACCAAAGACCACATGACGCAGGAGAGGATCAGGCCCCCTGACCGATGCGGTACACGAGGCGTCACAGCGCCGACGCGACGGGCGCAGTAATCACTGTAGCTTGTCAGTGGACACTGTAGAGCAACAGAAAACTAGAGGAATAATGATGAGTGGTACACGTAGGACGAGGCGTCCTCGAGAAGCCGCGCAGATACCTCAAACAGAAAAAGTAACTCGGAAGTAAGGAGAAATGAGTGTTGGGAAACTGATGTGGTCCGGCCGAGGTTACGTGCAGGACCACACCAGCTTCGGGGACTAATGTTGGGGAGGTGACCCCGGATAGGGTCAAGACAGGGGAAGACAAGAGGAGTCTCCCTTGTCATATGCCGAGTTACTGTTTATATCGACCGAATCATGTAAGAGTCGGCCGAACTAAGCAAGGCCATGACAGCTACAGAAGGATAAACACCTTATCCGGCCGACATATGAGTTATGTCGGCCGAGTAAGTCTGACTAACTTGAACATAGGTGAAGGCCGAGCCGAGTTATGCGAGCCAAGGCCGAGTAACACGAAGCTTGCAGGAGAAGGAGGTGCCTATAGTCAAACCCTAGTCGCTAGCTAGGGAGAATCTGAATAGATCCAAGCACAAAGGACAAGGAGCAGAGCAGCAGAAGGGCAGAAGAAGGTCACGGAGGTGACAGTCATGGAGCCCGAGGCGCGCAGGTGGGCCTCTCTGGAACATTGCCGTCGTTAGAAGGGGGACACGGAAAGAGGGCTGCCGAGTTACCATATTGGGACAAGCATATTCCTCGAATATGCTTGCCACGTCAGCCCTAGGAGGAACCAAGGCACCCCTTTATAAGGGGAGAAGCGGGCTCCTGAGAAGGGATCGATTCATTCTACGCGGTAAGGCTCGTGTAGTAGCTCTCTTCTTCCTGCAAACAGCTCAAGGAGCACTTGTAGTCCCAAAGAAGAGAAATAAATATCTGCATGTTAGCCCTTTGAGTGTAGAGATAACTACATCTTCCCTCCCCGGATCCCTCTAGCATCCATTGGCCCCATACTTTAGCCTACCCATGACATCTGCCGTTCCACCACCACGACAACGCCCCTAGGTCCTGACATCTTGAGTAGCAGGTTCACATAGTGCGGTACTACCAGGAACCTTGCGAATGCCACGCCCCCGAGGATGTCGTGGTATTGTGATGGCCAGTCCACCACTTTGAACTCGAGTCGCTCGCACCGAAAGTTATCGGGCTTGCCGAAGATGATGTCAAGCCATATATTTCCCCAAGGGGAATATGCCTTTCCCTGGGAGGATGCCGTGGAACGTTGTGTCGGATTATTCTGGGCTGCAAAACGGGATCCACATTACTGCTAAACTGCTAGCGAACATCAGATTGATGCCTCTGCCACCGTCCATGAAGACATGGCTCATCTCGAACCCTCCGATCTACGCCTCGAGCACTAGGGCAGCATGACCTGGGCGAGGGATCTGGCGGGGGTGATCCGAACGGCTGAACATGATGCAGGACTCCGAACCGCTGAGGTACTCAAGGATGGCGGGTGGAGCGGTCACAGCCAAACTGACTTGGCGGGTGATTTTATTTTGCATCCTGTGTTTTGGGCACCCCTTTTGGATCATCAATGACCCTTTCGGCGCGGGGTACCCGTTTCCGCCGTTGTTTTGCGCGGGTGCGATTGGGTGATTCGAAGGTCCCACGGGTGGTGGTGGAGGAGCTCCGTGGGCGATGTCACCTGGTGCGTGTGCGTGCCCATACCCAGGGTTTGGGGCTTGCTGTCTCTTCTGGGACATGCTCTCGCTGAGTTTCTGGAACTCGCGCAGTCTTTGAGCATGTGGCTTGCCTTCTTTTTGCCATCCTGCTTGTCGATGTAGAAGTGGATGGTGCATGGGCCCGACAACTTGTCGTATGCCGAGGGCTCGTCGTCGCGGCTGCGGCGTTGCCACGCTTGCGCTGGGCGTCCTCCATCGCGGAAGTTGTTTCCACGGTATCCGCCGCTGCCGTGGCTGCCTTCATTGCGGCGGTCAGCGTAGCCAGTCGCGACCATGTCGGGTTCGTCACGATCATCGTAGACGCGCGATATTCGTTTGCTACAGTGCTCGTGTTGGCGGCCGTAGTCATCTTCCTCCTCCGAATGTGCTCGGTGGACGGAGTCCTCACCATCTGCCCACCTGTTGGCGATGTCCATGAGGTGGTCGAGTGTCTTGGGCTTGACGCGCCCAAGTTCTTCCTTGAAGTCCTGGCGTTTGACGCCATCCTTGAAGGCGTCGATTGTTCTCTCCTCAGAGATGTGCGACGTGGAGTTCTTGATGTTGGACCAGCATAGTATATACGAGCGAATGGATTCACCCGTTCATTGGGTGAAGGCCCTCAGCTCTTCGATCGAGGCTGGCCTCTTGCTGGTGCCCTTGAAGTTTCGGATGAAACTGTACGCCAGTTCCTCCCAGCTTCGTATGGATCTCGAGGATACGCTGCTGAGCCAGATCCGGGCTGCGCCTGTCAGCTGCAGCTGAAGGCATTGTAGGGCGGTTTTTTTGTTGCCGCCGTGCAGCTTGACGGACGACAGGTGGTCGCTGAGCCACGCCTTAGGGTCCTACGTACCATCAAACTTTGGAGTGTCCGAAGGAAGCTTGGAGTTCCCCAGCATCCGCGTACACTGAACAGATCTGCTGAAGCATCGAGCCCCACAGAGTTCTCCTTCATCGTTATCCTCTTCGGATTCGGATGAGCACACGCATTTGGCGCGTGCCTTGTCGATCTTGCGTTGGGTGAGTTCGCTTCGAGCGTCGTAGTCGCGGCTGCGACTTCGCGAGCTCTTGTGCCATCGAGGTAGGTCATATTCTTCCTCGTCGGATGAAGGTGTGGACTGTGGTTGAATCTAACCGCAGCCTTCTTCTTTGGCTCCTCAGGATCTTCCCCGTGGAGCGCAGCTCCAAAGAGTCCGAGTCCGGCTAATGCGGAATTGAGCATGGACCTCTTCGGGTCCCCCACCGGAGGTGGATGGGACGCGAAGTATGTGGTGGCTTCCATGATCGTAGCTTGCGGCGTCTTCGGGATGACGTTGCAGTTGGCATCCATCTCCATGAAGGACGTGTTGAGGGTTCGTGTCACCTCGCGACGTTCGGCGGGGTCCATGTTCTCCACGCGAGAACAATGCTTATTGGCGTGGTTGCCGTGCGAGCTGGAGCCGCCAACGGCAGAGAGCGCAGCTCGCCCCGCGCTGGACTCTGAGGCCGCTTGCTTGCGTTTGTCAAGCACCTCTTGCATCTTCACATGATTTTTGTGCTCTTCGATGAGGAGCAGGTGGTATGCCATCAGTAGGTCCCGTGAGGCACACACATGTAGGATCTTATTGCCCGACACAGCTTCGCGTGCTTGGTTCCATCCTTCCTCGCTGAGGTGGATTACCCTATTGGCCTCAGGGTCGTCCTCGTTGGGCGGGAGGGATCGGTTTCTCCTGTTTTTGCCGTTTCTACCCTGCGGGTTAGGTGGCGGTACGTGAGCACCCGAACCTAGTGGCGGCTGCTCCACGTCACTTTGGATGACCACGGCGCATTGGTAGCGTCCGTAGGTCAGGTCGCTGCTGCCGCAACTTTCGGATCCGGAATCGTAGGTTCCTTCATCTGATGGAGGATTGCACAGATCTGAGTTGCAGCTGCTGCTGTCGTATGACTCATCTATCGATGTTGACGTGCGTAGCACGAGATGCGGGTCCCACGAGGCGGGCCTAATCGATGGCAGTGGCACCCGCTCTGGTAGGCGGAGAGTGCCGGTCTGACCCACCTAGAAGCAGAGGCTCCCAAACAGGATCTCCAGCCCATCGCCAATGGGCTCGAAGTCCTTCAGGGTGGCTGGCGAGTGGGCGGTGAAGTCGAAAGCGCCGAAGAGGAGATGGCTCTCCGTCGCTAAGGAGTTGTAGATCGCTTTGGTTGGGACCGTCACGATCACACAATCAACACCCCCGATTCCCACAGACTGCTCCAAATGACGAGGATCGATCTCGTCAATGCCCATTGTTATGATCTTGGGTTTTGGAGAAGATGGGGGTGCTGGAGATCGCGGAACGGTTAACAGACAAGCAACCAGGGGACACGAGATTTACCCAGGTTCATGCCCCCAGAGGGAAAACCCTACTCCTGATTGTCTGCTCTTGATTACGGCGGAACCGAAAGTTACAGGGGTGCACAAATGCAATCTGGCGTGGAGGTGTGTATGCGGTGGTATGAGAGGTGCCCTCCTCGTTGTGCCCTCCTAGCCTTTATATAGAGGTAGGCAGGTCCCAGGCACAGATTGAGTCGGTTACAGGTTTTAGGGTTTTCCCCTTTGAATATTCTATCTAATCTAGTCTTGCTCTCCAAGTATCCGAAGATATCAAGGGCTTGGGCCACCTGAAAATCTTCATGGGCCACGTGTATTTTCATGGGCCTTCCTTGAGCTGGAACAGGTATGCTGATGTCTTGTACCTGTAGGGTATAACCATGTCAGGTAGTACTGCTTGTGGCAAGCGATACTACCGCTTGGACATGGTACTACCGCTCGGCAGTACCGGGCATCACTGAGGAAGGACTAGCCCTTCCCTATTCGCTCAGTACCAACCGGTACTTGGGACCGGTACTACCGCCCTGACCGGTAGTACCGCATCTACTGACCAGTACTACCGCTTGGGGGTTGTACCGCTGGGCAGTACCGGGCAAGACCGTGGCTGGCTCAACCAAGTGATACTTCTCCGGTACCTGGTACGGTACTTGACCGGTAGTAACGCTTGCGACCAGTACTACCGCTTGTGTACCGGTAGTACCAGTGCATTTAATGCTCCAACGGGCAGATTTCTCCAGGGGGTATAAATACCCCTCCACCTACCTTGGGACAAGTGGCTTGTTGCATTGAAGACTAATACCTCCATTTGAGCCACCAAATCGCCAAGATCTCCTCACTCCACCATCCAAAGTCTTTGATCTTTGGAGAATCAAAGGAGGAGGCCTTGATCTACTACTTCACCAAAATAGATCTTCATTTCCCCCTCATTCATTTGAGGGCCCCATTGCTCTAGTTCTAGATTTGGTTCTTACAAGCTCGTCTTTGATTGTCTTGACATCTTGCTTGTATTTGGGAGCCTCCAATTAAGTTGTGGAAGTGTGCCCCAAACTTGTAAAGGTGCCGGCTTCCACCTCGAAGGTTGCCGATATAGTGGAAGGTAGATCGATCCCGTTGGGGTGAGGTTCATCGGAGAACAAGGGAGGCCTTTCGTGGCGTAGGTGGTTTGATACCACCCCCTCTCCAAATTTAGACGTACTTCCCCTCAAAAGGAAGGAACTACGGGAAACAAATCCTTATGTCTCCATGTCCACCACTTTGGTTACTTCTATCCTTTATCGCACTTTACTTACTTGTTCTTGCTTAGTGTTGTGTTAGCTAGTGCATGTTCGTCATATAGGTAAATTCACCTTAGTTGCATTATCAAGAGAATTTACCTTTATTGTCAAACCTTAATTTGAAAAAGAAGAAAATTTGAAGTAGCACCTATTCACCCCCCCTCTAGGTGCCCATACGATCCTTTCACCTTACCGTATACCATCTTATATGGTGTCATACCCATCGGATTTTTGAATGCAGTGTGGTATGCCTAAAGAGTGTCATTTAACTTGTATGACCAATCTTTGCTTGATTTATTCACCGTATTCTCGAGTATGGTCTTAAGTTCTCTATTTGAGAGTTCCACTTGACCACTTGTTTTGTGTTAGATCACCGTCATCAAATGCTTAGTGTTCTTTCAAATTCCATTCTTTAGTAATCTTTTAGTATAGTAAACATTTTATCCACATCAAATATTCATCCTTATCATGGAACTATTCATGATCAAGCTACTTTAGCTTATAACGGTGAATTGCGAGTATAATGTTGCTCTCCAAAACATTTTGGAGGATTAGGACGACCAGCGTTTCCAACCTTTTGCAAATTCCCACCAAACATGAGAACATAAATTATACTCTATCATGTTGCAACCAAAACATCATTTCAAATATCGCAATATCTTCCACACATGATGGTTTCTGAAAAACTCTTTTAGCTCCTAGATAACCTTGATATTAAAACAATCTTTTGAATATCAAGAATCATGGAGATAAACATGATACCTATATACTAACACTGGAATTGTTACTCTTGATTTAATACCAATTATTAAACTTCACGGAGTAACTGGAACTTACTGAAAGTTTGCAATAGGACTTTTAAACTTTAGATTAACACTTCAAAACAATACGATTCTAGTTCGTAAAGTAACTAACCAGAATTCTATAGTTCTACTATCTCAATTATAACTAAGTGTAAGGTGGTAAACGGATGCCAATGACTACAACAACAATGCAAATTCACTTTGATTTAATTTATGATAAATATTGTTCAACTTTTAATCATATCGCTGTTGAACTCCCACTCAAAACTGTAGGGTTCGTAGCATAGAAAACAAAAAATTTCCTACGATGGGAACAACTATATACCAAGATCTATCTACTAGATACAATCAACGGGCGGATGTATATCCCTAGAGAACATACCCTTGAAGACCGACAAAGCTTAACGAGTTCAAACTCGTGGTTGATGTAGACAATCTCTTGCCGATCTCAAGATCGAGAGGAAGTCCTTAGCACCGCAAATTAGCGGCGCATCTGTTCTTACACACACATCCGAGGCACTGAGAAGCCTCTGCCTCCTCGCTCCAGCGATGCAGCGGAAGCACAACTCTTTCTTGTTAAATATCCACCGGGAACATGTATCTCGCTAGTCCGAGACCATGGGGATAAAAACTAGAGGGGGAGAGAGATCCTTCACGAGGAGCTGTGAGTGAGAAGTGAGGAGGGGGGCTCCTTTTATAGGAGAGGGGGAACCCCAAGGGGGTGGCCGGTGCATGGGGGCTGCCCCTTTCCCTTCCCTCATTCATGTGGGTGGACACTCCACTCACAAAAATCCCTTTCAATTCCCTCCACTCAAAAACCCACTCAAATTCTCATTAAATTTCCACCAAATTTAATGCAAACTCTCATTAAATAAAACTCCTTTTAATTATTCAGAATTTTGTCAATTACTTTAATGACAAACATTCACATATAACCCCTTGCTAGTATTTCATTTCACATGCAAAAACACTTTCTGCAATTTCACCCAAAAACCTGTTTCGGTATCTAGTGAAATAAATTCATGCGCTTGTTATTCTTTCCGGCATGAAACTTTTGCTCTAGATGGATGTAGGTGTCTCTTAAGTGTGTCACCCTACGATTCGCGAATAATGCGGACATGATCAAGACCCCTCTCAGATCAATAATCAGAAGCGGGACCTAGAGGTCCATACTGACTCCCACACATTTAGCGATGACGTTCTTGTGATCGCGAGAACCTTTTACGCTAGTATCTTAATCCCTTTGTTTCGTGATATATTACATGTCCGAGATTCGACCATCGGTATATCCATACCTAGTTTAATCTCGTTACCGACATGTACTCTTTTCTCATTCCCGTGATATAACATTCTAGTGATCAAATCACTTGCTTGCAAGATAACCAATGTGATATCACCAAGAGGGCCCAGAGCATATCTATCCGTCATCGGGATGAACAAATTCGACTCTCAATCCATGGGCCTCAACATAACACTTTAGTAGTACTGAACCCATCTTTATAATCACCCTGTTACGGTGTGACTTTTGATGTTATCAAGATACTCTTTCGGTGTTAGTGATTGACATGATCTCATGGTCTAAGGATTAGGATCACTTCGTATGATGTTATAGCAATATAAACTCAATGACTTTGATCGTAATGTTATACTTCAGATGAATGTTCATCACACCATTACACTAATGTTGTTACCTCGTTATTAACAACATCCAATGTCCATGATCAGGAAACCTTGATCATCTTGTTAATCAATGGGCTAGTTTATGAGAGAGGCATAACTAGGAACTTTCTGTTTGTTTATTAAACACACATGTATTAATGTTTCCGTATTAATACAATTATAGCATGCAAAATAAACATCTGTCATATACTTGGAATATACATAATAAACACTTTATTATTGCCTCTCAGGGCATATTCCCTTCAGTCTCCCACTTGCACTAGAGACAATAATCTAGTTACATAGTGATAAATCTAACACTCATGGAGTTCTGGTGTTGATCATGTTTTTCTCTAGGGAGAGTTTTAGTCAATGGATATGCTATATCGAGATCCGTGTGCACCTTACAAATCTTTATATCTCCATCCTTGACATGCTCGCGGATGGAGTGAAACCGGCGCTTAATATGCTTGGAATTCTTGTGAGACCTTGGTTCTTTGGCATTGCCAAACTAGATTCTGGAGGATCTAGGGTTTAGTTATTCTGATGCCATCTAAGCAGGGTTGGATTAGTGAGCTCAGAGCTCACCTTGGTACAAGGGGTATATGGAGGGAAAGACCAAGTCATATAGATGATCATGGAAGCAAGAGTTGGGCTTGGTTGCATTTGAGGTGATCATGATAAGATGGCAAACTTTGTTGAAATTAAGGCTGCCATAACAGATACATCAGGTAGCCTCCTAAACCATGTGGGTTTAAGAAGCTCAAGGATCCAATGGAAATAAGTGAGGTGGGGGTTGATAGGCCATGATTAGTAGATCATAAACAAGCAAGGAGTTGGCCAAGGGGAGGTGGCATCTAGATGTGAGCTTCTGCCAAAGTAGGCAAGATGATAAGACTTGCATAAAAGATTAATATCTTGACTACAAAACCATCATGGATGAGTGGGAATTAGAATGGCTTATTCAAGGGCAAGAGTGGGCTTGGATAGTACTAATGATGTACTACAATATGGTTCAAGTGCATTCTCAATAATGCACATAGGTTGGGAAAAGGTAGAGCTCCCAAGATTGAATCTAGATAAGAATTCCAGGCTTAGCCATTTTGGCGGATTTAGGGTTTTAGACTAGAGTGCAAGTGTAGATGATTTTGAGAGGATTCTAAGTTCCAAACTCATGATTGAGGAGATGGTGTTGAAGTGTCAACTAAGTAGATATGATCCATGCTTAGATTGGGTCTTCACTGAGTTGGAACTTATTAGAAGGGATTATCCCTGGATTGATCTGATTAGGAGGGGAGGTGATCACCTTAGTGGCTTAGGTTAGATCCAGACTTGGATGCTTGATGTGCTATGGATGGTCACAAGCATGGATTGGGTCCTAATGGATGAGCTACTAGATTAGCTCACTCTAGTTCCTAAGCAAACAATGCAATCAGCAGATCAAGGCAATTCATGAGACAACAGATCAAGGAAATTCATCTTATCAAACTTATCCAACTACTACTAGGGTTACCTTCAAGCCTAGCTTGAGGTAAGGATTGGTGTTTTGAAGTGGTTTTACCTTGAAGTAAGATAAGGACCATCTTGGCATTTCTACCAAGATTGGAATGAAAAGGTTTTGAATAGAGGTTTTGAAAAACCTAGGGGTAAGAGTAGTTGAGAGTTCTGTCTTGAAAACATAAGGAGATTATATATAGGTCTCCATAGTTTTGTTAATAGAAACTTAGTAAAGTATTTTGTTGTATCAAAGTCATCTTGGCTCAGGTTTTGAAATGCCAGAACATTTGAGAATATGAAGGATGAGCCAAGACATCCCTTTTGTAAAATAGTATTTGTCAAAGAGTGTTCAGATAAGAAGTATAGCACCTGATACACCAACAGTTGCTTGAGCACAAGCAAACAAGTAAGCACTCAATGCAAGATTTTTTTGTTCCCCCTGATTTTTGTCTTTTGGACACTTAATCAGGGTTGCTGAAATTGGGATGTTACAGACCTGGCACCATTGTTGTCACAATAGATCACCATTGGGTCCAACGCGCTCACAACCACACCTAGTTCGGATATGAACTCCTTCATCCAAACCTCTTCCTGAGCCGCTTCCGAAGCAGCAACATATTCGGCCTTCGTTGTTGATCCTGCCACCACGGGTTGTTTGGAACTCCTCCAACTGACCGCTCCACCATTCATGAGAAATATGTATCCGGATTGATACTTAGAGTCATACGGATCCGTGTCAAAGCTAGCATCAACATAACACGTAGAGACGAGCTCTTCTTCACCTCCGTACACAAGAAACATATCCTTAGTTCTTCGCAAGTACTTAAGGATATTCTTGACCGCTATCCAGTGTTCCGAACCTGGATCCGATTGGTACCTACTAGTCAAACTAATAGAATGTGCCACATCCGGTCTTGTACATAGCATGGCGTACATTATAGAGCCTATGGCTGAAGCATAGGGGACTTTGTCCATTATCTCTCTTTCTTCCGTAGTAGCCGGACTTTGAGTCTTACTCACTGTCTTGCCTTGCAACATAGGTAAGAACCCCTTCTTACTTCCGTCCATTTTAAACTTCTTTAAAATATTATCAAGGTATGTACTTTGTGATAGCCCTATTAGGCGCCTAGATCTATCTCTATAGATCTTTATGCCTAATATGTATGACGCTTCACCTTGGTCCTTCATTGAAAATTTGCTGTTTAGATAACTTTTAACACTGTTTAAAAGATCTATATCATTTCCTATCAATAATATGTCATCCACATATAATATCAGAAATTCCACATTGCTCCCACTCACTTTATTGTAAATACAAGCCTCACCATAAGTTTGGACAAATCCAAACTCTTTGATCACCTCATCAAAGCGGAGATTCCAACTCCGGGATGCTTGCTTCAGTCCATAGATGGATCGCTGAAGCTTGCATACCTTGTTAGCATTGTTAGGATTGACAAAACCCTTTGGTTGTATCATATACAACTCTTCTTCAATATTTCCATTGAGGAACACGGTTTTGACATCCATTTGCCATATCTCATAATCAAAATATGCAGCAATTGCTAACATAATCCTAACTGACTTTAGCATCGCTATGGGAGAGAATGTCTCATCATAGTCAACTCATTGAATTTTTTGAAACACCTTTGCGACAAGTCGAGCTTTATAGACGGTCACATTACCATCAACATCAGTTTTCCTTTTGAAAATCCATTTATTCTCCACGGCCTTTCGGTCATGAGGTAAGTCCACCAAGTTCCAAACTTGGTTTTTGTACATGGATTCCATCTCAGATTTCATGGCTTCTAACCATTTGTTGGAATCCGGGCTCATCATCGCTTCTTCATACGTCACAGGGTCATCAATTTCATCAACCATGAAATTCATAGCATGATTTTCGTACAGCTCGGGAGCTGCACTCGTCCTGCTAGACCTGCGAGGTTCAGTAGTACTCTCTTTCGGAGTTTCATGATCATTATCATTAGTTCCCTCTTCAATTGGTGAAGCCAACTCTGGAACGACTTCCGGCGCTGTGCTACTCGCCATACTATGAAGAGAATGTTCAATAACCTCTTCAAGTTCTACCTTCCGACTACTCACACCTTTCGCGAGAAACTCTTTATCAAGAAAGGATCCATTCTTGGAAACAAAAGCCTTGCCCTCGGATCTGTGATAGAAGGAATACCCAATAGTTTCCTTAGGGTATCCTATGAAGACGCATTTTTCCACTTTGGGTTCGAGTTTATCCGGTTGAAGTTTCTTCACATAAACATCGCATCCCCAAACTTTAAGAAATGACAGCTTAGGTTTGTTTCCAAACCACAATTCATACGGTGTCTTTTCAACGGATTTATATGGTGCCCGATTTAAAGTGAATGTAGCAGTTTCTAGTGCATAACCCCAAAATGACAGTGGCAAGTCCGTCAGAGACATCATAGATCAAACCATATCCAATAAAGTACGATTACGATGTTCCGACACAACATTTCTCTATGGTGTTACGGCAGGTGTAAGTTGTGAAACAATTCCACACTCTTTCATATGAGTGCTAAACTCGTAACTTAGATACTCACCTCCATGGTCGGACCATGGAAATTTGATCTTTCTATTACGATGATTTTCCAATTCACTCTGAAATTCCTTGAACTTTTCGAAGGTTTCAGACTTGTGTTTCATCAAGTAGATATAACCATATCTATTCAAATCATCCGTGAAAGTTTCAAAATAATGATATCCACCTCACGCCGACACACTCATTGGACCACATACATTAGAATATATGATTTCCGATAAATCTGTCGCCCGTTCCATTGAACCGGAAAACGGCGTTCTAGTCATCTTGCCCATAAGGAATGGCTCACATGTATCAAATGATTTAAAATCAAGTGATTCTAAAAGTCCATACGAATGGAGCTTCTTCATGCGTTTAACGCCAATATGACCAAGACGGCAGTGCCACATATATGCGGATATATCATCATTAAGTTTAATCCTTTTAGCATCAACATTATGAATATGTGTAACACTATTATCAAGATCCAACAGAAATAAACCATTCATCATCGGTGCATGACCATAAAAGATTTCATTCATATAAATAGAACAACCATTGTTCTCGGATTCAAATGAATAACCACTTCGCATCAAACACGATCCAGATACAATGTTCATTCTCAGTGCTGGCACCAAATAACAATTATTCAAGTTTATAACTAATCCCGACGGTAAGTGGAGAGGTAGCGTTCCGACGACAATCACATCAACACTTGATCCATTGCCGACACGCATCTTGACCTCACCCCTTGCTAGCGGTCGCTTGTTCCGCAGCCCCTGATTCGAGTTACAAATATTAGCAACTGAACCGGTATCAAATACCCAGGTTCTACTACGAGTACTAGTCAAGTACACATCAATAACATGTATATCATATATACCTTGATTTGCCTTGCCGGCCTTCTTGTCTGCCAAATACTTAGGGCCAAATCCAGTGGCCAGTCCCCTTACAATAATAGCACTGGGTATCAGACTTAGGGCCAACTCGGGGTTTCTTTTTAGGCATGGCAACTGGCTTGCCGCCCTTACTTCCGTTCCGTTTTCCCTTCTTGTATTTCTTGAAACCAGTGGTCTTATTGATCATCAATACTTGATGTTCTTTCTTGATGTCCACTTCTGCAGTTTTAAGAATTGACAGAAGCTCGGGGAGAGACTTCTTCATACCTTGCATATTATAGTTCATCACGAAGCTCTTATAGCTAGGTGGCAGAGACTGTAGAACACGATGGATGCCTAAGTCAATGGGAATCGTTATTCCCAAGGACACAAGATTATAGGTGTAACCCGACATCTTGAGTACATGCTCACTTATGGAGCTGTTCTCTTCCATCATGCAGCTAAAGAATTTTTCTAAAGCATTGTAGCTCTCTACAGCAACATGTGTGTCGAAAATCATTTTCAACTCACCCATTGTATCAAATTCATTGCCGTTTTCAAAACGCTTTCAAAGTTCTGGCTCTAGACCATGCAATATGCCGCAATGAACTAAGTTGTGGTCCTCCTGACGAGTCTGATAGACATTCTTCTCCTTGTCAGGGGCATCATCGAATGGTGGGGGGGCCTAGCCGCGCTTCTAGCACATATTGATTTTGTGCAGCAGAGAGAAGAATCCTCAAATTCATGGCCCATTTGGTAAAGTTGCTACCATTCATTGCAAGTTTCTCTTTCTCCATGAACACATTGAAATTAAAAGCAGGTGGTGCCATCTACAACAGAATTTGTAAAGTTTAGACTAAGTTTATGATAGATTGAGTTCAACTAATCCAAATTAAGAATGAACTCCCACTCAAAAACGACATCCCTCGTGCCTTTTTGGTGATTACATGAACCAAATCCACTATACCAAGTCCGATCATCACGTGAGTCGGTGTAGCTTCAAAGGAGAGCATCAAATGGGCATCATATCTACCATATGACTCATGCTTAACCTTTCGATCCGTGTTCCGAGGCCATGTCTATACATGCTAGGCTCGCCAAGTAAGAACCTTAGTATTCGTGTGTGTAACTGTCTTACACCCAAAATATGGTCGTGGATCCAAGAACACCCGATCATCACGTGATGTCTTGGAGCGACGAAACATAATCGGTGCATACTTAAGGAAGAACACATTCTTATCTTGATATCTAAATGAGGGATCATCTTATTATGCTAATAAAATGCCAAACAAGCAATATAAGATGCAATCAAACATCACATGTTTGTAACTGGAATGATATGGTTCTTGCACTTGATCTCCATCATGGGCATCGTGGTATGGTCACTATCATACCTTTATGTCTAAGGCCAAGGTCTATGGAACTTACACGTTATGTGTGTTGTAAGAGTATCAACTCATACTTCTACTTACAACATCACCATATCATGACACTATCCCAGCAACAAGCTAAACTAGACGCCTCTAATTTATACATTGCAAGTTTTATGTGGCTTAGGGCTTTCGAAGATAGAACCGTTCATACCTACGAAAATGAACCACAACGAGCATAACCAAATTGTTGACAACTCGTTGCAAAATAGATATTGACTATAGTAGGAGAGACAGACACCCACTAGCCATTTATGCAAAACTAGTTGCATGTCAAGCGTGGAATAGGTCTCATGTGCGAGGACATGTAAAGTTTGTGCGGGCCGCTTCATCCCACTATGCCACCAATATCCAAAGTACAACTAAGAAGCAATAACATGATCATCATCGCACACATACTCATATGGGTACTACACGTGCAAAGCATCTACGCATAGATCCGGATCTGATACCACTGTAGGGTTCGCATCATAGAAAACAAAATTTTTCCTACGATGGGAACAACTATGTACCGAGATCTATCTACTATATACAATCAACGGGCGGATGTATATCCGTAGAGAACATACCCTTGAAGACCGACAAAGCTTAACGAGTTCAAACTCATGGTTGATATAGACGATCTCTTGCCGATCTCAAGATCGAGGGGAAGTCCTTAGCACCGAAAATCAGCGGCGCATCCGTGCTCGCAGACACGTCCGAGGCACCGAGCAACCTCCACCTCCTCGCTCCGGCGATGTAGCGGAAGCACAACTCTTTCTTGCCGAATAGCCACCGGGAACATGTATCTCGCTAGTACGAGACCATGGGGATAAATACTAGAGGGGGAGAGATGTCTTTCACGAGGAGGTGTGAGTGAGAAGTGAGGAGGGGCGCTCCTTTTATAGGAGAGGGGGGACCCCAAGGGGGTGGCCGACGCATGGGGGCTGCCCCTTGACCTCCCCTCATTCATGTGGGTGGACACTCCACTCACAAAAATCCCTTTCAATTCCCTCCACTCAAAAACCCACTCAAATTCTCATTAAATTTCCACCAAATTTAATGCAAACTCTCATTAAATAAAATCCTTTTATTTATTCGTAATTTTGCCAATTACTTTAATGACATTCACATATAACCCCTTGCTAGTATTTAATTTCACATGCAAAAACACTTTCTGCAACTTCACCCGAAAACCTGTTTCGGTATCTAGTGAAATAAATTCCCGCGCTTGTTATTCTTTCTGACATGAAACTTTTGCTCCAGATGGATGTCGGTGTGTATTAAGTGTGTCACCCTACGGTTCGCGAATAATACGGACATGATCAAGACCCCTCTCAGATCAATAATCAGAAGAGGGACCTAGAGGTCCATACTGACTCCCACACATTCAGCGATGACTTTCTTGTGATCGTGAGAACCTTTTGCGCTAGTATCTTAATCCCTTTGTTTAGCGATATATTACATGTCCGAGATTCGATCATCGGTATCTCCATACCTAGTTAGATCTCGTTACCTACATGTACTCTTTTCTTGTTCCTGTGATATAACATTCTAGTGATCAAATCACTTGCTTGCAAGCTAACCAATGTGATATCACCGAGAGGGCCCAGAGCATATCTATCCGTCATCAAGATGAACAAATTCCACTCTCGATCCATGGGCCTCAACATAACACTTTAGTAGTACCGAACCCATCTTTATAATCACCCTGTTATGGTGTGACGTTTGATGTTATCAAGATACTCTTTCGGTGTTAGTGATTGACATGATCTCATGGTCTAAGGATTAGGATCACTTCGTATGATGTAATGGCAACATAAACTCAATGACTTTGATCGTAATGCTATACTTCATATGAATATTCATCACACCATTACACTAATGTCGTGACCTCGTTATTAACAACATCCAATGTCCATGATCAGGAAACCTTGATCATATTGTTAATCAACGAGCTAGTTTATGAGAGAGGCATAACTAGGAACTTTCTGTTTTTTTATTAAACACACATGTATTAATGTTTCTGTATTAATACAATTATAGCATGCAAAATAAACATCTATCATATACTTGGAATATACATAATAAACACTTTATTATTGCCTCTCAGGGCATATTCCCTTCAAAAACAATATCCCTCACATTGTTTTGGTGATTACACGAACCAAATCCACTACACCAAGTCCGATCATCACGAGACATGATGTAGTTTCAAAGGCGAACAATCATCATGTTCATCATATCATCTATATGACTCATGCTTTACCTTTAGGTATTCCATGTTCCGAAACCATGTCTGTACATGCTAGGCTCGTCAAGGTTTAAACCTTTATTTCTGCATGAGCAAATCTGGCTTTATCCCGTTGTATACACTCGCATAATCTAACACACCCGATCATCACGTGGTGCTTTGAAACAACGAGTCTTGGAAACGGTGCCTACTAAGGACGAACACTTTATAACTTGATATTTTCTGAGAGGGATCATCTTATAATGCTACCGTCGCGATCTAATCAATACAAGATTCATAAAAGGATTAACATCACATGCAATTCAAAATATGTGATATGATATGGCCTTTCTTCTTGTGCTTCGGATATCCATCTTCAAGCACTAACATGATCTCCATCATCACCAGCGTGGCGTCAAGGTCAATGGCACCGCTCCATGGTTGTCGTCCACCAGCATCAACTATTACAACTACTTTGAATAATAGACACGCAGGTCTTAACGATATTAAAAGACAACCATAAGGCTCCTGCCGGTTGACGACTTACAATAAGGATCATTGTATACATCATATATAATCACAATCATGGCCATATCACATCAAAACACACCCCTACAAAACAAAGTTAGATGCCTCTAATTTTCTTTGCATTTTTACATGGTTTGGGGATTTCCAATAAGTACCGTTCTAACTTACGAACAAGAACCACAACATTGATGCAAGAACTATAAAGTGCCAATTGTAAATTGAATCCTTACTATGATGGGAGAGACAAACACCCGCAAAGCCACTTATGCAATACAAGTTGCATGTCGAGCGTGTAGCAAGTCTCATGAACGATGTCATGTAAGGTTAGCCCGGGCCGCTTCATCCACCATCCCGCAAGATGCAAAGTACACAAGAAGCAATTGATAATAAAAGCACCACCGCCCACAATGACCATTGTGTTCTACTCGTGCAACATATCTACATATAGACACGACTTTAATACCACTGTAGGGGTTCGTAGCATGGAAAACAAAAATTTCTATCGCATGAACACACACAAGCCAAGATCTATCTACTAGATTGTAGCAATGAGTCGATAGAGTACCAACCCTCGAAGATCCAAAGCGGTTAATGAGAGCAGATTCTCGTGGGTGATGTAGTTGTTCACTTGTCGATCTCAAGATCGCGTAGACGATCCTTCCGGCACTGTGTTCTGGAATTCGGTCACACGCACGATACTCGATGAAGACCTTCCTCTCCCTTGTTCCAGCAGGCAATAGAGGTTATAGTTCTCTCCTCGCGATTCCGGCAGCACGACAGCGTGGTGTCGGAGTTACAGGGGAAATCCCGCAGGGCTTTGCCTTAAGCCGGAGCGGGTTATGGTGGAGTAGTAGGGTTTCCCCAATGTCTAGGGTTTAGAAGCCGCAGAGGAGGAGGTGGAGTCGGTGGCGCAGCGGCAGCGGCGACTTGGTGGGGTGGGGCTTGTGGTGGTCTTGGAGGGCACCCCCCTCTATTTATGAGAGGGAGGGGAAGCTAGGGAGAGGGGAGTTTGAATCATTCCCCAACTCCCTCCCCTACTAGGCGTGTGGTGGAAGGAGAGAAGGATTCTCTCCTTCCTCCACCAGGAAACATTGTTCCAGTTTGACTTTTCAAACTTGCCTTTTGACTTTCAATTTTGGAGTTTAATTTCTTTCTTTTAAACTCCCAACCAAGTGACCTAGGAAATGTTGCAATCATTCCACTTAGTCATGACACATTCATGTACCCTTTCCCTTCCGGTCTGGTGAACCTTTTAGACCCTTCTAGATCATTCCGGTGAAAACACCGGAATCATTCCCGAACTCTGGAATTGGACTTTCCTTATATGAATCTTATTCTACGGACCATTCTGGATCTCCTTGTGTTATCTTGGATCCCATCCGAGACTCCGAACAACATTCGGTCTTCCTACTAACATTCCATATCTACTAAACAACATCGAATCCTTAAGTGTGTCTCCCTACGGTTCATGAATTATGCAGACATGACCGAGACTCTTATTCGATCAATAACCAATAGAGGAATCTGTAAATTCATATGGTTCCCACATATTTCTACGATTAATTTGAGATCTAATGAACCATTTACATACGATACCAATTTCCCTTTGTGTCGCAATATTTTACTTATCCGAGGTCTGATCGTCGGTATCTCTGCATACCTAGTTCAACCTCGTTACTGATAAGTACTCTTTAATCATTCCTATTATATGTGATCCCTTGTGAGACAGTCACATGATTGCAAGCTAATTGGATGACATTCCACCGAGAGGGCCCAGAGTATATCTATCTGTCATATGGATGGACAAATCCCACTCTTGATCCATGTGCCTCAACACATACTTTCTGAACACTCAATGACACCTTTATAAGCACCTAGTTACGAAGTGGTGTTTGATGTCATCAAAGCATCCATCCGGTGATGGTGATTAACATGATCTCATGGTCGAAGGATTTAGGTTACTATGTATTGAAAGCTTATAGCAAGTGAACTATTTAATCGACTTGATCTTATGCTATGCTTAACTATAGGAGTATGTCCATCACATCATTATCCTAATGATATGACCTTGTTGTTAATAACATCTCAAGCTAGTTTAACAAGATGCTTTACTAGGGACTCTTTTATGTTTACAAATCACACAAGTATTAATGTTTCCGGTTAATACAATTATAGCATGGCATGTAAACATTTATCATAAGCATGGAGATATGATAATAACCACTTTATTATTGCCTCTTGGGCATATCTCCAACACCCTCCACTTCTTGCTGCCCAGTCCCTTGACCTTGGGTGCCTTGGGCTTGATCGAGGGCATGCGACCCTCCTTGATGGCCACCTTCTGGAGGTTGCGGAGGTGGAAACCGAGCACCTGGTGCTTGGCTCTGAAGGCGTGGATGTTCTTTGACAGGCCATAGGTCTTCACGCCCTCGGCATACATCACGAGGGAGTTGAAGTCGGTGGCGAGGCTCCTGGTGCAGAAGGGGCACCTATAGACGTCGCTGACGAAGAAGCCGTTGAACTAGCCAGACTTCAGCTTCCTCAGCACCTGACGAGTCTTGGTGTCCGTGGACTCGTCGTCGCTGCAGATGTTGCTGTTATCCACCTATTAGAAAAACAGTAGCGTGCAATAAGGACATGATTGAGATATCATGATTATCGGGATTTATTACTTGCATAAATTAACCGATTGAGATCCCCTGATTATTCCTCAATCCCCAAATCTCAAACCAAATCGAATACTGATCCCAACTAGAGATTGGTGCTAGTACCGATCCCAAATACAAATCGGTGCTAGTACTGATCCCAACTACAGATCGGTGCTAGTACTGATCCTAACTAGGGACATTCATCGAAATACGAGAACTAACACAAGATGATTAGCTACTGCAAAAATACCTAGAATCCAACGATTGAAAATACGAACAGCCATGCCCTAATAACACACAATTTAGCATCCAATGATGGGAATGGGGAAGAAGAAAGGAAGGTGAGAAAACCCTAGTTACCTCTGACCATGGGTTGGCTAAGCTGGCGTCGAATGGGTTCTCCGTCCTGATGTAATCGTTGTCCCCGTAGGGTTCCCAGCCATGCGGGATCTGCAGGAGAACGGCAGGGGCATGTACAGGGACGAGGGCCTCCTCGCCGGCGGAAGCGGGAACGGGGGTCTGGACGGGGATGGCGGCTGCCTTCAATGCCTTGACGGGGGCCCGTACGTGGACGGGTGCCTCCTCGTTAGCCGCCTTGGAGGCGATGATGGCCACCTCGCCGTTCTTCTCCATCGCCGACGTGGTTGGGGTTTTCTTGGGGGTTTGCAGAAGGTGATGGGACAGTGGATATGGTTGAGTGAGCGAGTGGGCTAGTGAGTGATGAGTGAGAGTGAGGAGGCCTCTCTAAAGGTGAAGGGAGGAGAGTTTTGTTGCACCAACATGTTTTTAACCGCGTACGCTACTGCACCGTGCACGACCACACATGTTCTATACCGCCCCGCGCACTGCAACACACGTACTGTGTGTCACGTTTCCCCCCTCGTATCTAACCTTGGCCACTTAGTTGTGCTCAGTTATACCCTCGAGTGTAAGACTGACAGTTTGGTTGTACTCAGTTTTGCCCTCCAGTACTAACACTGCTGTGTGCAATATACTCACTTTTACCCTCCGGTGGCTGGTCAACAGAGAGTCAACGAATGGGGTTCAGGTAGCTAACTGAGTCATTTTATGCACAACAAATTCAAAAAGATCAAAACATAGTGGCATCTACCCAGGGAGTCTTATTATGTGACCTACCACCATAAGAAATGTATATAAATCAAGTTATAACCTAAATCATCACTTCTTAAATCACCTACTATCTATGAAGGTTCATGGCTTTATACTCAAGCCTCTTCCCAAAACATCCCTCCACAAAACATAATTTGTTTGAATGAGTAATGATCAAATTGATATATATATTTGAATTGCAAATAGTTTGATGTATGCCAATATGTATTTTATTGTATAAAATAAGCATTTTCCATTTTTAAATCTCTTTATGTTTTCTATTTGAACCCCCTTGTCAGTTTTGCCCTTGGTTTTTAAGTTCTACCTAGTTTTGCCCTTGGCTTTTAAGTTCTACTCAGTTTTCCCCTCTCTTAGTTACAAACTCTCACACCTGTGCTCATCTTGGATGCTACGTTCTGATTGGTCGAGACAATTTTCATGCGGATCGTACCCACCAACCGTTGATCCTCTGATTGATCCTCTGTGATCTAGCGGACATGATAACCCATGTACCCGTCAGGGGGCACCCTCTATCCCGAGTTTGCCACCGATGCTTTAACTCCATAAACAAATGATTTTGAATATAATTTGAAGGAAAAGTGTTCAAAGGTGTATAATTTTTGCATTATATTTCACTCCATGAAAATGATAAATAATTAGGATTTTATTAGCACAACATTATCATGTCCTAAGTGTGATTTCAAAGAGTTCAAAGGTGTACATGAAAATGATAATTTCCCAAGATTTTCTTAGCACATCATTATCACGTATTAAGTGCGATTTCACAGTGTTCAAAGGTTTATAATTTTTATATACGCAAGTTTAGGGATCACTTTTCACGCTCTAAAAATGGTAAACACTCTTTTACATTAAGAGTTGTATAATTTTTTAAATTTGAAAGTGTTCAAGAGTTGTGTCAATTATAAACACTCGTCCTTGGCAAATTTAAGAGTTGTATAATTTTTTAAGTTATAAAGTGTTCAAGAGTTGTGTCAATTAAAATTTGAAAGTGTTCAAGAGTTGCACGTAGGCGAAGCCCTACCGCAGAAACTCTCCACCTTTCCACCACGCCATCGTGCCATACGTGTGCATCTCTCGGAGGCATCGCCACTTGCGGTGTTGGATCGGATCAGATCTCGAGGAGGAGAAGCTAGTACGACTACATCAACCACGTTCCGTTGAACGTTCCGCTGTGCGAATCTTCAAGGGTATAAAGATCTCATCTACCCCCCCCCTCGTTGTTTGCATCTCCTAGATTAGATCTTGGCTTTCCCGTTCGCATCCGTAGATTTTTTTGATTTACTATGCTGCGAAACCCTTCAGTGGTATCAGAGCTAGATCTATGCGTAGATGTGTTTCATGAGTAGAACGCAACATGCTTGTTGCAGGCGTTGATGTTTTCTGTTGCAAGCCTCTTGTTTGTGTACTTCTTATGACGCGGGATAGTGAGATCGAAGCGGTCCAGGCCAACTTTACGCGACCTCGTTTGCGAGACCGGCTCCGCACTTGACATGTGGCTTGTTCCACACATGCGGCTAGTGGATGCCAGTTTCTCTCACTATAGTTGTCATGGGATTTACACCGGATGTTGGCAACCATAATATCACCGTTGTGGCTTTCCGTAGGTAAGAATCGTTCTTAGCTTGTTACTCCCATAAGCCACGTAAAACATGCAACAACAAAGTAGAGGCGTCTAACTTGTTTTTGCAGGGGAGTGTTTCTGTGATATGGTATGGCCCAAGATGTGATGTGTATGTTGTATGCAATGATCATGTTTTGTAATGTTTCACGACTTGCATGTCGATGAGTACACAACCGGCAGGATCCATATGGTTGTCTTTATAATTGTTTATGACCTGTGTGTCAACTTCTTATACGCCATGTAATAGCTTTACTTTATCGCTAAAGTAGTTAGCAATAGTTGTAGTTACTATTCGTGGTGGAGGCAATCATGGTGGAGTGATGGAGATCATGCTGTCTCGCACAAGATGGAGATCATTGCGCGGAGATTGGCTATACCATGTCACATAAAATTATATGCATGTGATGTTTATCCTTTTATATATCTTATTATGCTTAGATCGCGACGGTAGCATTATAAGATGATTCCTCACTTAAAGATCAAGATAAAACTGTGTTCTCCCCATGTATGCACCGTTGCGAAAGTTCGTCGTGTTCAAGCATCAAGTGATGATCAGGTGGTATAAACTCTATGTTCACATACAACGGGTGCAAGCCAGTTTTGCACACACGGAAATACTTGGGTTTGACTTGACGAGCCTAGCATGTACAGACATGGCCTCGGAACACACGAACCGAAAGGTTAAGCATGAGTCATATGAATGATATGATCGACACTTTGTTGTCCACCATTGAAACCACATCTCTTCTCGTGAAGATCGGATTAGGTGTGGTGAATTTGGATCATGTTCACTAAACAACTTGAGGGATGTTGAATTTAGTGGGAGTTCATCTAGTAATTTGATTAAGTTGAACTAGTTATCATGAACATAGTCTAAATTGTACTTGCAAATTTTGTAGATCAAATGGCTAAGTCCAACTTCAACTTCAACGTTTTTGCTGAGAAATAAAAGCTTAAGAACAATGGGTCTAACTTCACCAACTGGTTCCGCAATCTGAGAATCATTCTCTCTGGCGGACAAAAGGACTATGTCCTTGAGAAAGCGCTAGGTGACACCCCTACTGTAGATGCGCCGGCTGATGAGAAAGCTGTTTATCAGTCGCGCAAAGATGATTATGGTGTGATTAAGAGAACCATGTTGTTTGCTAAGGAATCAGACCTTCAAAATCGTTTTGAGGAGTTCCCCGGGCCCTTTCAGATTCTTGAGGAACTGAAAACTATGTTTCAGACTCAGGACCGTTCTGAGAGATATGAGATCTCTGAGAAATTCTTTAACTGCAAGATGGAGGAAGGGAGTTCTGTTAGTGAGCACGCCATTAAGATGTCGGGCTACACTCAACGCCTTGAGCAATTGGACTGCAAGATTCCAGAGGAGCTCAAGATTGACAGAGTTCTGCAATCACTCCCTCCTAGCTACAAAGGTTTTGTAGTTACTCATAATCAGATTGGTTCCACTGATATGATCACTGAGCTCTTCGCTAAGCTGAAAGCTGCGGAGGTGGACATCAAGAAAGATAATCATGTGTTGATAGTCAACAAGCCCCCCAGCTTTAAGAAAGGTAAGGGTGCAAAGAAGCCCTTCAAGAAGGGCAGCGGCAAGCGCGTTGCCCCTGCAGAGAAGAAGCTCAAGTCTGGACCTAAGCCGGACACTGAGTGCTTCTATTGCAAGGACAAGGGTCACTGGAAGCGCAACTGCCCGAAGTACTTAGCAGACAAGAAGGCTGGCACCATCAAAGGTATATTTGATATACATGTTATTGATGTTTTCCTTACTAGCCCTCGTTGTAGTGCCTGGGTATTTGATACTGGTTCAGTTGCTAATATTTGTAACTCGAAACAGGAGCTACGGAATAGATGGCGGCTAGGGAGGGATGAGGTGACGATGCGCGTTGCGAACGGATCAAGAGTTGATGTGATGGACATCAGCACGCTCTCCTTAGTTTTACCTTCGGGATTAGTTTTAAACCTCAATAAATGTTATTATGTGCCTGCGTTGAGCATGAACATCATATCTGGATCGTGTTTATTGCAAGATGGTTATTCATTTAAATCGGAGAATAATGGTTGTTCTATTTATATGAGTAACATCTTTTATGGTCATGCACCTGCTATGAATGGTTTATTTCTTCTGAATCTCGAAAGCAATGAAACACACATCCATAACATTGAGGCTAAGAGATACAAGGTAGATAGTGATAATACGACTTATTTGTGGCACTGCCGTCTAGGTCATATTGGTGTAAAATGCATGAAGAAACTCCATTCTGATGGACTTTTGGAGTCTCTTGATTTTGAATCATTTGACACGTGCGAGCCATGCCTCATGGGCAAGATGATCAGAACCCCGTTCTCCGGAATAATGGAGCGAGCAACGGACTTGTTGGAAATCATACATACCGATGTATGCAGACCAATGAGTGTTTCAACGCGCGATGGTTATCGCTATTTTCTCACTTTTACTGATGACTTAAATAGATATGGGTATATCTATTTAATGAAACATAAATCTGAAACATTTGAAAAGTTCAAAGAATTTCAGAACGAAAACCATCGTAACAGGAAAATTAAATTTCTATGATCCGATCGTGGAGGTGAATATTTGAGTTATGATTTTCTCACGCATCTTAAAGCAAGCGGAATCGTTTCACAACACATGCCACCCGGAACACCACAGCGCAATGGTGTGTCTGAACGCCGGAATCGAACTTTATTGGATATGGTGCGATCGATGATGTCTCTTACAGATTTGCCGTTATCATTTTGGGGTTAAGCATTAGAAACCGCTGCATTCACTTTAAATAGGGCACCATCTAAATCCGTTGATACGACACCGTATGAACTGTGGTTTGGTGCTAAACCTAAGTTGTCGTTTCTTAAAGTTTGGGGATGCGAAGCTTACGTCAATAAGTTGATGCCGGACAAGCTCGAACCCAAAGCGGAGAAATGCGTCTTTATAGGATACCCTAAGGAAGCGATTAGGTATACCTTCTATCACAGATCCGAAGGCAAAGTGTTTGTCGCAAAGAACGGATCCTTTCTTGAGAAGGAGTTTCTCTCGAAAGAAGTGAGTGGGAGGAAAGTAGAGCTAGACGAGGTTATTGAACCTTCTCTTGAGTTGGAGAGTAGCGCAGCACCTAAAATTGTTCCAGTGCCGTCTGCACCAACAATAGAGGAAGCTAATGACAATGATCATGAAGCTTCGGACGATGCTACTACTGAACGTCGCAGGTCGACAAGGTCGCGTGCCCCTCCTGAGTGGTACGGCAACCCTGTCTTAACTGTCTTGTTAGTAGACAACAGTGAACCTGCGAACTATAAGGAAGCAATGATGAGCCCAGACTCTGAGAAATGGCTAGAGGACATGAAATCCGAATTGGGATCCATGAGCGAAAACCAAGTATGGACTTTGGTGGACCCTCCTAGCGACCGAAAGGCCGTTGAGTGCAAATGGATTTTCAAGAAGAAAACGGACGCGGATGGTAATGTTACTGTCTATAAAGCACGGCTTGTCGCGAAAGGTTTTCGACAAGTTCAAGGTGTTGACTACGATGAGACTTGCTCTCCCGTAGCGATGTTTAAGTCCATTCGGATTTTATTAGAAATTGCTGCGTTTCATGATTATGAAATATGGCAGATGGATGTCAAGACTGCGTTCCTCAATGGCAACATTGATGAAGAGTTGTATATGATGCAACCCGAAGGTTTTGTCGATCCTAAGGATGCTGATAAGGTGTGAAAACTTCAGCGTTCCATTTGTGGACTGAAGCAAGCATCTCGGAGTTGGAACCTTCGTTTTGATCAAGTAATCAAGAGCTTTGGATTTGTTCCAAATTTCTACGAAGCTTGTATCTACAAGAAAGTGAGTGGGAGCTCAGTGACATTTTTGGTACTATATGTGGATGACATATTGATTATCGGAAATGACATTGACATTCTTAACGATGTGAAGAGTTATTTGAACAAATGTTTTTCAATGAAAGACCTAGGGGAAGCTGCTTATATATTGGGCATCAAAATCTATAGAGATGGACAAAGACGCCTGATAGCTTTAAGCCAAAGTACATACCTACACAAAGTTCTAAAAAAGTTCAGAATGGATAAGGCAAAGAAAGGTTCAGTGCCTATGTTGTCAGGTAAGATATTGAGCAGGGCTCAGTGTCCAGCTACGGTAAACGATAGAGAAGCTATGAGCAAAGTGCCTTATGCCTCGGCCATAGGATCTATCATGTATGCCATGCTATGTACTAGACCGTATGTGTCCAATGCTCTTAGTTTGATGAGGAGATACCAAAGTGATCCAGGAGTGGAACACTGGACATCCATGAAGAACATCCTAAAGTATTTAATTAGGACTAAAGAAATGTTCTTAGTCTATGGAGGTGATGAACATCTCATCGTAAAAGGTTACGTCGACGCTAGTTTCGACACCGACAAGGATGATTCTAAATCTCAGACAGGATACGTTATATTTTGAATGGAGGAGCTGTGAGCTGGAGAAGCTGCAAGCAAAGCGTGATCGCGGGATCTACAGTAGAATCGGAATACATGGCTGCTGCAGAAGCGTCAAGTGAAGGAGTTTGGATCAGGAACTTCATCACTGAGCTTAGTGTGGTTCCAAGTGCCTTGGACCCACTGGAGATATTGTGTGACAACACTGGTGCCATAGCACTGGCTAAGGAACCAAGATATCATCCAAAGACCAAGCATATCAACCGCAAGTTTCATATAATTCGAGATTATATAACAGATGGGGATATGAAGATTAGCAAAGTACATATGGATCTGAATGTCGCAGATCCGTTGACTAAACCTCTTCCACGAGCAAAACATGATCAACACCTTAGTGCCATGGGTGTTAGATTGTTGCCAGATGTAAACTAGATTATTAACTCTAGTGCAAATGGGAGACTGTTGGAATTATGCCCTAGAGGCAATAATAAAGATGTTATTATTATAATTCTTGTTCATGATAAAGTTTATATTCCATGCTAGAATTGTATTAAGCGGAAACTTTGATACTTGTGTGGTTTATGAATAACACCGTGTCCCTAGTACGCCTCTATGGACTAGCTCATTGATTAATGATGGTTAAGGTTTCCTAACCATAGACATGAGTTGTCGATTAATAATGAGATCATATCATTGGGAGAATGATATGATGGACAGACCCAAATCAAGCAGAGTAATTAGATCGTGTCATCATGTTCATCTTTGCGAAGCTTTTTCTTATGTCAAATATTGTATTCCTTAGACCATGAGATAATGCAACTCCCTGGTATCGGAAGAAAGCTTTGAGGTCATCAAACGTCATCCTATGAGAGGGTGATCATAAAGGTGTCTCTTAGGTGATCGGAAAGTACTTGTTGGGTTGTATGTATCGAGATGGGATTTGTCCCTCCCAAGTCGGAGATATATACTTTGGGCCCACTCGGTAATCGATATCAACACCGCTTGCAAGCACGTGGTTAAGGAGTTAATCACAAAGTGATATCGGATTACATAATGAGTAAAGTACTTGCTGTGAACGAGATTGAACTAGGTATGCCGATACCGACGATCGAATCTCGGGCAAGTAAAATATCGCGTGACGAAGGGAATATATATATGGGATTAATTGAATCCTGGCATCGTGGTTCATCCGATATGATCATCGATGAGTATGTGGGAGTCAATATGGGTTTCCAGACCCCGCTGTTGATTATTGATAGAAGATCATGTCTACATATTCTCGAACCCGTAGGGTCACACACTTAACGTGCATCGACGCTAGGATAGAATGGATAATTGGTTTATGAGTTTTTGTTCAGAGTCTCGAATGAGATCCAAGATGTCACGAGAGATTCCGGAATGGTCCGGAGAATAAGATTCATATAAGGGAAAGCAGTTTTTGGATTTCGGATTGTTCGGTATTATACCGGAAGCTTCTAGAACCTTCCGGAGTGGGACCAATGTGGCCCCACTTGTCGGGAGGGGGCATGGGCCTACGAGGGAGTGCCCTGGCCACATTGGGCCAGGGGCACAAGGCCCCATAGGCCCAGCCGGCCAAAATCCTAGGGAAACCCTAGGGAAACCTTCTAGAAGGAGGGGGAAAACTTGCCCCCCACTCCAACCCTTGGGGCCGCCGCCCTAGGGCTTGGAGGTGGGGCCAAGGTGGCCGGCCAGCCCCCTATATATAGAGGGCAGGGGCGCAGCCCTCCTTCCACACTCCTTCAACCCTAGCCGCCATACTGATGCCCTCCGGATCTCTCTCTCTCCCGACTGCGCGTAGGCGAAGCCCTGCCGCAGAAACTCTCCACCTTTGCACCACGCCGTCGTGTTGTAGATCCAATCTATCTCTCCACCCCACTTTCTGGACCGAGGAAGGAGGAGACGTCGAGGTGCCGTACGTGTGCATCTCTCGGAGGCATCACCACTTGCGGTGTTGGATCAGATCGGATCCCGAGGAGGAGAAGCTAGTACGACTACATCAACCACGTTCCGTTGAACGCTTCGCTGTGCGAATCTTCAAGGGTATGAAGATCTCATCTATCCCCCCTCGTTGTTTGCATCTCCTAGATTAGATCTTGGCTTTCCCGTTCGCATCCGTAGAATTTTTTGATTTACTATGCTGCGAAACCCTTCATGGTTGGGGTTTTCTTGGGGGTTTGCAGAAGGTGATGGGACAGTGGAGATGGTTGAGTGAGCGAGTGGGCTAGTGAGTGATGAGTGAGAGTGAGGAGGCCTCTCTAAAGGTGAAGGGAGGAGAGTTTTGTTGCACCAACGTGCACTGTGTAACCGCGTACGCTACTGCACCGTGCACGACCACACGTGTTCTCTACCGCCCCGTGCACTGCGACACACGTACCGTGGGTCATGTTTTCCCCCTCGTATCTAACCTTGGCCACTTAGTTGTGCTCAGTTATACCCTCGAGTGTAGGACTGGCAGTTTGGTTGTACTCGGTTTTGCCCTCCAGTACTAACACTGCCGTGTGCAATATACTCACTTTTATCCTCCGGTGGCTGGTCAACAGAGAGTCAACGAATGGGGTTTAGGTAGCTAACTGAGTCATTTTATGCACAACAAATTCAAAAAGATCAAAACATAGTGGCATCTACCCAGGGAGTCTTATTATGTGACCTGCCACCATAAGAAATGTATATAAATCAAGTTATAACCTAAATCATCACTTCTTAAATCACCTACTATCTATGAAGGTTCATGGCTTTATACTCAAGCCTCTTCCCAAAACATCCCCCCCAAAACATAATTTGTCTGAATGAGGCAATAATTATCAAATTTATATATATTTGAATTGCAAATAGTTTGATGTATGCCAATATGTATTTTATTGTATAAAATAAGCATTTTCCATTTTTAAATCTCTTTATGTTTTCTATTTGAACCCCCTTGTCAGTTTTGCCCTTGGTTTTTAAGTTCTACTTAGTTTTGCCATTGGTTTTTAAGTTCTACTCAGTTTTCCCCTCTCTTAGTTACAAACTCTCACACCTGTGCTAATCTTGGATGCTACGTTCTGATTGGTCGAGACAATTTTCATGCGGATCGTACCCACCAACCGTTGATCCTCTGATTGATGCTCTGTGATCTAGCACACATGATAACCCATGTATCCGTCGGGGGGGCACCCTCTATCCCAAGTTTGCCACCGATGCTTTAACTCCATAAACAAATGATTTTGAATATAATTTGAAGGAAAAGTGTTCAAAGGTGTATAATTTTTGCATTATATTTCACTCCATGAAAATGATAAATAATTAGGATTTTATTAGCACAACATTATCATGTCCTAAGTGTGATTTCAAAGAGTTCAAAGGTGTACATAAAAATGATAATTTCCCAAGATTTTCTTAGCACATCATTATCACGTATTAAGTGCGATTTCATAGTGTTCAAAGGTTTATAATTTTCATATACGCAAGTTTAGGGATCACTTTTCACGCTCTAAAAATGGTAAACACTCTTTTACATTAAGAGTTGTATAATTTTTTAAATTTGAAAGTGTTCAAGAGTTGTGTCAATTATAAACACTCTTGTACATTAAAAGTTGTATGATTTTTTTAATTTGAAATTGTTCAAGATTTGTGTTAATTATAAACACTCTTTTACATTAAGAGTTGTATATTTTTTTAATTTGAAAGTGTTCAAGAGTTGTGTCAATTATAAACACTCTTTTACATTAAGAGTTGTATAATTTTTTCAATTTGAAAGTATTCAAGAGTTTTGTCAATTGTAAACACTCTTTTACATTAAGAGTTGTATAATTTTTTTAAATTTGAAAGTGTTCAAGAGTTGTGTCAATTATAAACACTCTTTTACATTAAGAGTTGTATAATTTTTTCAATTTTAAAGTTTTCAAGAGTTGTTTTAGTCAAAACATTCTTGTACATTAAGAGTTGTATAATTTTTTTTAATTTGAAAGTGAATCGCTAGCCGTACGAGAGTTGTGTCAATTATAGTTTCAGACCGTGCAAGAGTTTCATAATTATAAACACTCTTGCAAAACAACTGAATCGCCACTTCTCCAGGAGAATTTACAATAGATTTTATCTATCAAATCTCTGAGAGTTATGGAGGTTGCAACCACCGCTCGGAAGTACAATCTGTTGGGAATATGCCCTAGAGGCAATCATGTATGATGATATTTCCCATTGTATTCATAAAGTTAGTAAGTTGTCCTTGTATAAACATCTGATGTGTATCATTGAATATGTGATTCGGCTGTGGAACTATACATTCATGTTGTTTGTACTAAATATCCTTGGTCGTTGAGGTTGTGCTGGACACACAACTTAGACCAATGTGAAAGTCAGCTTGATGACTCGGTTCCACTTGTCATGGGCATGGTGATGCTATTCCGACTTACACAAATTTGGCTAAAGAGTTTAGCGAGTCGGATTGACCCATATTGAGGTACAACGAACAAGTTGTCATTTGTATATCTCAATCAATGTAATCCTTAGACCTAAGGTTGTTGCATAGTCCGAGTTGAGGATCACCGACTTAGGTTCTGACAAACACTGATCCACAACTGGGCAGTCATAAAGGCAGAGTTCGGGTCGACTGAGAATCAAGCTGCGTGATGTGAATAACCAAGACGGGATTTTGCTCCTCCAGTTGGAGAGATATTCTCTAGGCCCTCTCGGATGATATGATTCGGAAAGCATGGCCATGCACGACTCGGTTAAGTGTTAACCGAGGCGATCGACTAAGACTTAGTCGGTGAATAACTTATCTCGGATCGAGAAGAGAGTCGGACTATTTAAGGGATGACAAATATTCGCCTATAGTCCGACAAGGTATACCGTGAGGCAAAAGGGACTCGAACGCAAGTCACATTGGAAAGGCAAGTCATCATGACTCTTTGGTACTTGGGAGTCGGCATGTTCTGATAGGAGCCACTACCGACTGATCGATTGAGAGTCAGAATCTAATCGTGTCCAAGTAGCCATGAGCCAGCGGGGTCACACACTTAAGAGCGGGAGCAAGTTCGGATTGGATCTGAACCGCAAATCTAGTTGGGTTGGACCCAAGCTGGATTAGGACTGAGTCAGTGAGTCGGACTCACGGTGACTAATGTTATATGGGCTTTAGTGAATGGGCCACGAGAGTGGAGCTCACGTTCACTGCGTTGACCCAACATACCACTGCATGTGTAGTACACTATAGTCGTTGACATGACATCCACAGAACACCATTCCGTAAATATCACATCCCTCAGATTGGTAAAACAGAAACATTGCGAGTCCATATGGCAAACATACACATGTTATTGTTATTACAATACCGGAAGTTCAAGACTTCCAAAAGATTCAACATACAAACCAAAATATAAGTGTTTCAGCAGAAGTTTCAAAATTAAACTTAAACTCCAAATTGAGATCAGCAATTTATTGCTATATAGTGTTCATGATGCTCGGCTCACGTGGTTACTAGAACTATAGTAATTAGTCTGACTCCTAGAACTCTCCTCCGTAGACGATGTCGTAATCCTCCCCTTCTACGGCTCCATACAAGTTGGGCTCTTCATAGAAGACCTCTTCTTGATTCTCAGATGCGTACATTGGAGTACCTTCGGGATTCTCAGAGTTTAAGCAAGGATTCAAAGGAAAGGATGAGTAACAGCATTACCCAACAAGTTCATTATATGCAAGGTAGGAAGTTTGATGCTCTAACTACCACCTTGGACTATAAGTCCTAGGCATTATGCAATTTTCATAAATCTTTCTTCAAAGATTGTTTTTATTATAAAAAAAATCTATGACCATCAGCCTTCACAGGTTGACCAGAACTTTCATGGAGTTCCTTTCCTGCCGCGTTCATAGCTCCTTCCCGGAACAGGGAGTAACAAGTTACAGTTCTTACACTCTGTAGAGGTGCGTTACTTTTCCCATGAGAGATCAACTCCTTGTTGCACAACCGAGCGTACTTTCCCGTCCACAATTCCATGATGTGGGGCCCAGTAGTTGGTCCAAGCCAATCACTGCCCTCTCCGCGACCTCATAGGTCTGCACGATCCTTCGGCTAGCTCACCTTCGTTAAGCCCCCTTTCGGGCAGGCTAAAACCCTAATGAGTTTCCGAAGACACTATGACCTCGTGATGCCCAGATTAGTACCATTTACATGGAAATCTCCCTAAACACCATTCATAGATAATCTAGACACCAAAAGTGTGGGGCGTAAGGGTTCCCACCCATATGTTGGATTCACACAAGGAATCACAACGTCACGTTAAGGTCGTCTTGCCTCCATACAAGAGGAAAAAGGATACAACTGACTTCTTCGTCCCATTCCAAATCTCATGGTTAACGCGTAATATACGACGCTAGAATCACTTATGTCATGGGTTATTAATCCCTATTTGTTCAACATTATTGCAATTAGAACCCTAAGTTCTATTGCTTCATCATATCATCACTTTGGATGATATCTAAGAATTAGCATCTTTAGAAAATAATGTTTTCTTCTACTATAGGTATAAATGATAACACAAAATTTGCAAATACTTTGATAAAGACTCTTCAAAGGACATGAGCAAGAGATGAACTTGCCTTGTGATGGCAAGGTAGTGAAGTCTGATGCTTGCACTGGACCTTGAGCTTCTATATCTACAAAAACATCATTATTTCCCGGTAAGGACAATATTTAAAGAAGCAAAATGATTATGCAAAGTAATGCAATGCATCTTTAACTTGATATGAATTTTCCTTATTATTATAAAAATTCTATTTAATAATGAAGGATTTATAAATATTAATTTTTAATATTTATAATAGAATATGGTATTCTTTTATTTTATTTCCCTTTTATTTGACTTTTATTGATTTAATAATTCTTCTAAGAATTATCACTTAAATATTAAATATTGTTATTAAATATTTATTTAGTATTTTTCTAAAATACTACAATGTTAATATATAATGAAAGTGATTTTTATATATTTTTATCATCTTTCAACAATTTTGTAAAATTCCATAAGGAATATATAATTTACAAAATTCTTAATAAAATTTATATGTCTAAAATTTTATATTTCAATTTATTTGAATAGTTTGGATTTTTGTGAATCCAAAAATATTTTATTTATAATTTTGGACTTTTATTTTATTTTCTAGAATTTTATTGATTTCAGGGGCATTTTGGTCTTTTCCTATTTATTAAAACAGATTTTAAATGACCTGGGCTGGCCATTTGGGCTTATTGGGCCCCTGTGGCCCAATAAGGCAGGGTCAAAGTCATCACCCCGAGGTGTTTCGGCCCACCCAACCCACTCTCTTTGTCTCTTCTTCGTTCTCATCCCCCTCTCTCTCGACCCTATGGGGTTCTGGCGCCGCCGCTGGCGATGGCCGCTGTCGTGGCCCTCCCTGGCCGCTGCCGTGGTGCAGGGCGAGGTTGGCGACTATGCTCATTCATCTGGTCCAATTCGATTTGACTCCGGAGCTCCCCTGTGGCCAGGTTCACCCTGTTCCCGAACCCTAGGGTTTGGGGAAAGTGTTGTCGCCGCCGCGGGCTCTCCCTTGGTGAGGTGTGGTGCCCGAGTAGTGTCGTGGCTGCCGTCGTGGCTGTTGCAGGTTGCAGCACCCTCTAGGGTGCTCCCTGTGCCGCCGTGGGCTCATCGGCCAATCTGCTTCCTCTTCAAATCGTCAGCAAGGACCCCGGGTAAGTTGCCTCTGTGGATCTTGGTTCATTCTATCACCATGAATCTCTCTGTGTGTATCTAGTGACTACCTTTGCCGAGTGACTACATTCTGATTAGGGTTCATCTCCTAATTAGGGTTCTTATTATGATTAGGGTTCATATCCCTCTGTTGATCATATCTATGATGATTTAGATCTAGTGGTAATCATCCTTGAGCGTGATGGATGATTGTTTGTTGTGGATCATTATTTGTGGTTGGCTTTGGTGATGCTAGTGACTTGTGAGACTTATTGCAGTGGTAATTTACTATGATCCAATGTTAGTGTTTCTATGAAATCCCTAATTGGAAATATTGTTGATCTGAGAACTTTCCACTGTCAATATGTTTATACTGACAGTATTTCTCTCAGTAATTGCTTACTGCATTTATAATGGTTGGCTTGTATGAGAATATACATACTGAATATAATCTTTACATGTTAATGATTTTTCTGTGGATGTATAGATGAGTTTGATGTTGATTCCTGACATTTGGTTTCAGGAAGATGATATTTAGTGGCTTGCCCCTTTTTATTTGAGAAATCTAAGTAAAATATTGGGATTAGCTCATTAGAACTTGTCCTTGTGATACCATTATAAACTGGCACACAAGTGATTAGGTCCTATCCCTGAGCTTAGCTCTGACAGTGCTTGTGATTAATACTGGCAAGATAAAATGAAAGCTTCTTTTAATTCTCCTGCCTATGATGTTGGTCTGAGGCATAGGAACTAGTTTCCTGATGGCTTTCCCTGATAGAAATGTTCTGGTAAAATTACCAGCTGCTAATTCTTGAAGCATAATTGTAAAACAATGGGTGTGCTAAGGTTTTTTTTGCATGGATCCATAGGATTTATGAATACTGAGATGCTACTCTTTTAAGAGATGTGCCCAGATTTCATAATCTTTCCTTTGGCTATATTGAAATATAGGATTTGGCCTTTGTAACCAGGATCAATGATGTTGGTCTGAGATCCTGGTTATATTAGTATGTTGATCTTGTGGTTATGAATTTATTATTCACAATCTTCTAGGAAGTATTCATCCCACTTGGATGAATACTGAGAAGTTAGATATAGAACAACACATGAATCTTTTATATTGATATGATAAACAGATCATGTGATTGTTTTATATAACTCACCACAACAGTAGGTTGTTGTTGTGTTTGTAACTTGTTGATCTTGTGGCCTGATCTTGCTGGCTTGATCTGGTCCTTCTCCTGTTGTTGTTCCTACTGCTTCCAGCTCCTGGAACTTATTCTTGATCTTGCTATCCACCTTCTGGTAGCTTGGCCTTGACCTTGCTATCCACCTGATCCACCCCCTCCTTAAGTCACCATCTTGGTGAGTGCTGGGTTGATCAAATGTGTGATTGATTTACTCTGGTTTGGTTTGGATGTGGCTAGACTATTGGTGCTTGATGTGTATGAACAAGAAGATGAGGTTGTGGTGCTTGCCCACGGCTGTGCTGATGGTTTTGTGTGATTGATCTATTGCTGTGGGGCTGACAGCACACACCATGCAATCTGGTGTGTGTGCTGCCTGTGTGCTTGCTGTGCTGATGGTTTTGTGTGATTGATCTATTTGACTTCTGGCTTAAAAAAAATTATGAAAGATACATTCTTTCATATTGGTGAAACTTGCCCCTTTTATAAAATTACTCAATGATGAATCTTGATCAGTGCACCTCACTGACTAATCTAAGAGTAATTCCATTCTAACCTTAACCTTTTTTTATTTTTATTTGTGTTTGTTTTGCAGGTACCAGATTTGAAGATCAAGACTTTAGTTTAGGTTTTTCTCTTTTTTTATAGAATAGTCAATTGTAATATTTCTCTGATTCAATTGTAATCTTTAATTTATTCTTTTGTATTTTTTTATTTTATTCTTTTGTAATTACTATTGTACTATTATACAATATATAAAGATTTTTCTTTTATTTTATTTACTATTGTAAATATTTCTAATAATTTACATTCTGTAACTCATTTATTGAACAAAGTTTTGGAATCAATATTCATTCTATGGGTTCATTTATTTTATTCAAAGTTTGAATCATTAATTGTTAACTCTTAACTAAATCAAATCACTCAAATATAATTCTTAATCCTTTTGAATTATAAATTCAAACATTCAAGTTTTAAATTTAAATTTCATTTCCCCACACCATAAATCCACAAAGATCATATCAAAGTCTATAACAATCATTCTTCAAGACTAACATATTCTCAAAGTATGAAAGAAACCTTGATCACTTTAGGTTTTTATTTGGCAAAAAATTTACCCATATTTTCACAGATGAATGCATGCAATGTTTCAAATTCCTAGATCTACCCTTCGTTAGTTCCTATATGCTGGGATGTTATAGAATTCCCCCCTTAAATTAAACTTCGTCCCGAAGTTTGTGGAGATGTACCTGAATAGTTATGGATAGGCTTTTCTTAAATCCTCTTCTTTCTCCCACGTAGCTTCTCTTTCAGGGTGATGTTCCCATTGTACTTTGCAATACTTGATTGCTCTATTCCTCAACCTTTTCCAGTTTTCTTCCAAGACTTTACAGGGTTTTTCAACATAGGTTAAGTCTGCTTGTAGTTCTATTTCCTGATGTGTGATTGCATCATCCGGAACTTTCAAACATTTACGAAGTTGTGACACATGGAAAACATTGTGCACTTGAGCTAATCTTGATGGTAACTCTAAAGCATAAGCTATAGTTATGTTCTGACTCACTATCTTGAATGGTCCGATGTATCTTGGACTTAACTTTCCTTTAACTCCGAACCTTTTCACCCCTTTCATTGGACTTACTTTCAAGTATACCATATCTCCCACTTCTGGATGCCAAGATCTTCGACTTTGATCAGCATAACTTTTTTGCCTACTCTGGGCTATTTTCAGTCTATCCCTGATCTTATCAATGATATCTTGTCTTTCCTTGATATAATCTGGCGCAAATTCTTTGCTGCTTCTAGGCTCATACCAACATATTGGTGATCTACACTTCCGTCCATACAGAACTTGGTATGGAGCTACTTTCAGACTACTCTGATAGCTATTATTATAGGAAAATTCTGCCAATGGTAGATGATCTTCCCATGTACCTCCAAAATCTAATGCACAAGCTCTTAACATGTCTTCTAGTATTTGATTTGTTCTTTCAGTTTGACCTCCCGTCTCAGGATGATATGTTGTGCTGAAATCTAACTTTGAACCAAGTGCTTCATGCAATTGCTTCCAAAATGCTGAAGTAAACACTGACCCCCTATTAGTTACGATCTTCTTGGGTACTCCATGCTTACTTACTATCTCTTTGACATAAACTTCAACTAGCTTCTCGGCATTATCCTTCTGATTTACCGGAATAAAATGTGCACTCTTAGTGAGTCTGTCCACAATTACCCATATCACATCCTTCCGTTTAGGTGTCATGGGCAATCCTGTGATGAAATCCATACCTATTTCTTCCCACTTCCATTCGGGAATTTCCAAAGGTTGTAATGGTCCTGCTGGACTTTGATGTTCAGCCTTCACCCTTTGGCAACTATGGCATTCAGATACATATTTAGCAATATCTCTTTTCATGTTATTCCACTAGAATAGTTCTTTCAAATCCATATACATTTTAGTACTTCCTGGATGAATAGAATAAGGTGTTTCATGTGCTTCTCTGAGTATGACATTTCTAATCTTAGTCACATCTGGAACACGAAGACGGTCTTGAAACCATAAGGACTCATATTCTCCAAGGCAAAAAACGGATTTTTGACCTTGAGATATCCTCCGAATGTCCTCAGCAATAAAAGAATCATCTGCTTGATGTCTTCTTGCTTAAGATCACTATCCTGCTCTGCCACTACCTGCATAGTAGCTAGTCCTCCAAGAACCTATGTTCTAATGAATTGAATCTCTAATCTTTCCAAGTCCATTTGTAATTCTTTGGTAGCTCCCGATTACTAGGTTGAATATCTGCACTCTTTCTGCTTAAAGCATCAGCTACAACATTTGCTTTCCCTGGAGTATAGTTGATTGTTAAATCATAATCCTTGATTATTTACAACCAACGCTTCTGTCTCATATTCAACTCTTTTTGAGTGAAGAAATATTTGAAAATTTTATGGTCAGTGTATAACTCACATCTGGCTCCATAAAGAAAATGCCTCCATCCTTTCAGCGCAAAAACTACGGCTGCTAACTCTAAATCTTGAGTTGGATAGTTAACTTCATGTGGTTTCAGTTGTCTTGAACCATAAGCAATGACTTTCTGATCTTGCATTAATACACAACCTAAACCTTCTTTAGATGCATCACAATATACTGTGAAGTCCTTCCCAGTTTCTAGAACTGCTAAAATTGGAGTTGTGGTTAATCTGGTTTTCAACTCCTAAAAACTTGTTTCACACTTCTCATCCCAATTGAATGGTGTATTCTTTCTTAGCAATTTGGTCATTGGTCCAGCTATTTTGGAGAAACCTTCAATGAATCTCCGATAATAACCAGCCATTCCAAAGAAACCTCGAATTTGCTTCACATTGGTTGGTGCAGACCATTCTAATACTGATTGAACTTTAGATGGATTAACAACAATTCCATCCTTACTGATCACATGACCGAGGAATTCTACCTTATATAGCCAAAATTCACACTTACTGAACTTCGCATAAAGTTTATGCTCCCTTAGAGTCTGCAATGCTATTCTCAAATGATTGGCATGCTCTTCCTTATCCTTGGAATATATCAGAATATCATCAATAAAAACTATGACAAACTTATCCAGATATGGCATGAAGATTTTCTTCATCAAATGCATGAATATTGCAGGTGCATTGGTCAAACCAAATGGTACTACCAGATACTCATGGTGTCCATATTTTGAGACAAATGTTGTCTTTAGAACATCTTCTGGTTTGATTTTGATTTGATGGTATCCAGATCTTAGGTCGATCTTTGAAAATACTCCATCTCCTTTCACTTGATCAAACAAATCTTGGATCCTTGGTAATGGATACTTATTCTTGATAGTAACGTTGTTCAAATTTCTATAATCTCCACACATCCTTATTCCACCATCTCTCTTATCCACAAAGATTACTGGTGTTCCCCAGGGAGATACACTTTCATGAATAAATCCTTTTCAGGATAACTCATCAATTTGCTCCTTGAGTTCTTTTAACTCTTTGGGTCCCATCTTATATGGTGCTTGAGCTATTGGTGTTGTACCAGGAATTAGAACAATAGTGAACTCTATCTCCCGGTCTGGTGGCATTCCCGGTAGCTCTGCTGGAAAAACATCTTGAAACTCATTTACTATAGGAATTTCTTCCAATTTGACCTCTTTCATTGATTTCAACTGTAGATCCACCATGATATGACTGTGCTTATCTGCTTGGTAAACTATCCTTGCTCCGCTTGGAGTTTTGATTGAGACAGTTTTCTTCTCACAGTTTATCTGAGCTCCGTGTTCCATCATCCAGTCCATCCCCAACACTACTGCAATTCCCTTCAAAGGAATCACATAAAGGTCTGCGAAATATGTACAACCATAGATCGAGATAACCTGATCTTGTTTGATGTGGCATACAATCACATTTCCCCCTGCCGTAACTACGGTCATAGGGTTTTCTAACGTTGCCCTTCTAATCCCAAACTTATCACAAAATTCTTCAGAAATGAATGAAGTAGTTGCACCAGTATCAAAAGAACTTTGCCGGGATTGGTAAGGATATTGAGCGCACCTATCACTGCATGCTCTGAATTATCCACCTCCTCGAGGGTTGCATAGTTCAGTTTCCCGGTAGGTCTGTTCCTCTTACCATTGTTGTTCTTGCCATTATTTCCTCCTTTATTGGGCTGTCCATTTCCTCCACTGGCTTGCCTTCCATCTCAAGCCGGCCAACCACCTTGTGGTTTGCTTGGACAATTGGGCTTGATGTGACCTCTCTAACCACAAGCATGACATACAATTACTGGTTTCAGGCAATCCCTACTAATATGCCCTAGGAGTTTGCAATTGTGACATATAATATTCTTTGCATTTGGATTTGCACTCCGATTGGGATTGTTGTTGTTATAGGGCCTATTCCTTGGTTTGAATTCCAAATTGGGCTTGGGCTTGCTCGCTCGTATCCTCTTGGTTTCCTTCTTAGCTCTCTTCCTTATATCCTCTTGGACATTCTTGTAGTCATCTTCGAAGGTAATAGCTGCATCTAGCAACTACTGATAAGTTTGCTTATTATCCAACCTCAACTGCATCTTCACAAATGGATTTAATCCACGTAGGAAACGCTTCTTCCTCTTTTCCTCCGTGTTAACCTCTTCCTCAGCATAACGAGATAGTTGACTAAACTCTTGGATATACTTCATAACACTTGTATATCCCTGCTGCAACTCCTCAAATTCTCTCCGCTTCAATTCCATAACACTCTCCGGAACATGATATTTACGGAATATCTGTTTAAACTCATCCTAGGTATACCCCCTTCCTGGTTTTTGCATGGCCAACTGATTTTCCCACCAAGATGCTGCAGGTCCTGTCAGAAGATGAGTTGCATACCTCAATTTCTCCTCCTCATTGCAACCTACAGTCTTCAACTTCCTTTATGTATCTGCTAGCCAATCTTCTGCATCCATTAGTTCAGGGGCTGATGCAAAAGGTGATAGCATTGCATTCTGGAAATCAGATAGACTCGCTCCTCCACCTTCAGGTGCCCTCTGATTTGCTCGTCCCAGCAGCTCTTCCATGAACTTGTTCTGGGTCTCTTGCATCATTTGCATGCACTACATAAAGTTCTGCTCCATTAACGGCCTCATTGGTGGTGGTGGTAATGTTCCTTGATTTGCTGCATTTGCATCGGCCTTCTCCTTGGCCTCTCGTTCCATCCGCTGCTGCTCAGTTTCATTTTCTACGCCCGTATCCATGACCCTCTAGTCCTGCAATATAAAGCGAATACTCATAATTACATCATGCACATGTGTTCTGAGCTCGACTTTATGCACAGAACCAGTCACACAATAAAGATTCAAAGAAAATCCAAATATGCATTTCACATATTATACATAATATCATAATAATACAAAGTCATTACAACATATACCATATAGGTATAATCACAAAACTACCTTATTCATCTCACTATATTATTTCATTGAGTATAGTACACGGTACTCGATATCACTAACTAGTTGCCTCCTTCTAGTAGTAACTACGCTCATCATACATGCCTGATGACCAACCGTGATGACGTGTTGTTTGTCGCACATTTTGCGGAACAAATGGCCTTCCAGAGGGAACATACTCTATATCTGAAGTGTCAGGACTTGAGTCATTACTCAACCTGAGTGATTGACTCCCTCCAGCTCAGCTGAAAAGTCTTCATAAGCATATTCAACATCATCTCCCCCTTGCATCTCCTGAGCTTCATTACTTGAGTTGTCAACAGGATACGCAGATCCTGCTGCTTCCCAGGTTCTCCTTTGGCCAAGATAGTTAAACACCGGATAATGTATATTCCCTAGGTATTGAGAAGATGTTGATGATTCAAACACTCTCTCCTCAGGATCTTCTTCTTCATCCTGATTATCTATTGACATGGTGTTTCTACTACTATTACTAGGGTTATTCCTTGCACCCATCCAGCTAGATTGTCCAACATTTTTGTCAGAACCATCTGTGGACATCTGGTGTTCATTAGATCCTTCATATGATCCCCTTCTCCAACCATCCGAATTTTCAATAGGAAGTTCTGAGTTAGAACCATCCTCTGAGCCCTGTGGTACTGCATACCTCATATCCAAAGTAGGATCGTGTATAGGTTCAGGTCTTGGTGAATAAGGATATGGTATAAAAGATTCAGGATCTATAGGTATATCCTTAAATATAGGTTTTGCACTACTACTTGCTTCCTTCTCTAACTGGTATGCTAGCTGCTTCCTCCTTTCCGGATCAGTTAGGATCCTCTAATATATCATTTTTATCATCAAAAATCACTTGATGTGTCTTGTAAAAAGATGCAACGAGTGTTTGGTATCTATCCATAAACTTGGAAGCTAACTTAGGATGCTTCTTAACCAAAGTAAGATGATCCGGTATAGGCTCCGAGTCTATAGAATCATGAGGCATCACAGAGAATGTGCTACCTTCTAACTCCTTGGTTTTATTCTCCCGGATATTAGCTAATTCCTCCACAACAGCAACATGATATGCTGCTAAATGACTCCTACCTTCTCCTATAGGTAGATCGTGATATAATCCAAGCTCCTCTAGGAGTTGGATACTCACACGATACTTGGATAACATCCGGACATCAAGGTAAGTAATAGTGTTCACTGAAATTCTAGTTGGACAACTAAAAATCTTTAAAAGTTGACGAAGTTGGTCTGTGAATGATCCTTGATAATCATCAAGAGTCTCCTCTTTCCTTACCAAAGTATGTTTTGGAAACTTTGGTGCCATAACTCTATATATCAGAAAAATAGTTTTGATTAGTATCCAATAATATATTGCATCATAACAAAGAATTATCGCACTAAAACATATAACGGAATATTCTCATTTGAATACCCATTATATTACTTTTAGAGAATTCTTTATCGTTGCTACTTTCCTACAGGTAATACCCTTTACTACGTTTCCAACCTAAGGTCAAAACAATTTGCTCTGATACCAACTGAGGTGACCCAGCATACCACTGCATGTGTAGTACACTATAGTCGTTGACATGACATCCACAGAACACCGTTTCGTAAATATCACATCCCTCAGAGTGGTATAACAGAAACATTGCGGGTCCATATTACAAACATACACACGCTATTTTTATTACAATACCGGAAGTTCAAGACTTCCAAAAGATTCAACTTACAAACCAAAATATAAGTGTTTCAGCGGAAGTTTCAAATTTAAAACTTAAACTCCAAATTGAGCTCAGCAATGTATTGCTATATAGTGTTCATGATGCTCGGCTCAAGTGGTTACTAGAACTATAGTAATTAGTCTGACTCCTAGAACTCTCCTACGTAGACGATGTCATAATCCTCCCCTTCTATGGCTCCATACAAGTTGGGCTCTTCATAGAAGACCTCTTCTTGATTCTCATATGCGTACATTGGAGTACCTTCGGGATTCTCAGAGTCTAAGCAAGGATTCAAAGGAAAGGATGAGTAACATCGTTACCCAACAAGTTCATTATATGCAAGGTAGGAAGTTTGATGCTCTAACTACCACCTTGGACTATAAGTCCTAGGCATTATGCAATTTTCGTAAATCTTTCTTCAAAGATTGTTTTTATTATAAAAAAAAATCTATTACCAACAACCTTCACAGGTTGACCAGAACTTTCATGGAGTTCCTTTCCTGCCGCGTCCGTAGCTCCTTCCCGGAATAGGGAGTAACAAGTTATAGTTATTACACTCTGCAGAGGTGCGTTACTTTTCCCATGAGAGATCAACTCCTTGTTGCACAACCGAGCGTACTTTCCCGTCCACAATTCCATGATGTGGGGCCTAGTAGTTGGTCCAAGCCAATCACTGCCCTCTCCGCGACCTCATATGTCTGCATGATCCTTCAGCTAGCTCACCTTCGTTAAGCCCCCTTTCGGGCAGGCTAAAACCCTGATGAGTTTCCGAAGACTCTATGACCTAGTGATGCCCGGATTAGTACCATTTACATGGACTATCTCCCTAAACACCATTCATAGATAATCTAGACACCAAAAGTGTGGGGCGTAAGGGTGCCCACCCATATGTTGGATTCACACAAGGAATCACAACGTCACGTTAAGGTCGTCTTGCCTCCATACAAGAGGAAAAGGATACAGCTGACTTCTTCGTCCCATTCCAAATCTCATGGTTAACGCGTAATATACGGCGCTAGAATCACTGATGTCATGGGTTATTAATCCCTATTTGTTCATCATTATTGCAATTAGAACCCTAAGTTCTATTGCTTCATCATATCCTCACTTAGGATGATATCTAAGATTTAGTATCTTGAGAAAATAGTGTTTTCTTCAACTATAGGTATAAATGATAACACACAATTTGTAAATACTTTGATAAAGACTCTTCAAAGGACATGAGCAAGAGATGAACTTTCCTTGTGATGGCAATGTAGTGAAGTCTGATGCTTGCACTGGACCTTGAGCTTCTATGTGTACAAAAACATCATTATTGCCCGGTAAGGACAATATTTAAAGAAGCAAAATGATTATGCAAAGTAATGTAATGCATCTTTTAACTTGATATGCATTTTCCTTATTATTATAAAATTTCTTTTTATTAATAAAGGATTTATAAATATTAATTTTTAATATTTATAATAGAATATTGTATTCTTTTATTTTATTTCCCTTTTATTTGACTTTTATTGATTTAATAATTCTTCTAAGCATTATCACTTAAATATTAAATATTGTTATTAAATATGTATCTAGTATTTTTCTAAAATTCTACAATGTTAATATATAATGAAAGTTATTTTTATTTATTTTTATCATCTTTCAATAATTTTGTAAAATTCCATAAGGGATATATAATTTACAAAATTCTTAATAAAATTTATATGTCTAAAATTTTATATTTCAATTTATTTGAATAGTTTGGATTTATTTGAATCCAAAAATATTTTATTTATAATTTTTGGACTTTTATTTTATTTTCTAGAATTTTATTGAGTTTAGGGGCATTTTGGTATTTTCATATTTATTAAAACAGATTTTAAATGACCTGGGCTGGCCATTTGGGCTTATTGGGCCCCTGTGTCCCAATAGGGCAGGGTCAAAATCATCACCCCGAGGGGTTTCGGCCCACCCAGCTCACTCTCTTTGTCTCTTCTTTGTTCTCATCTCCCCCTCTCTCTCGACCCCGTGGGGTTCTGGCGTCGCCGCTGGCGATGGCCGCCACCGTGGCCCTCCTTGGCCACTGTCGTGGTGCAGGGCGAGGTTGGCGACTACGCTCGTTCATCTGGTCCAATTAGATTTGACTCCAGAGCTCCCCTGTGGCCAGGTTCACCCTGTTCTCGAACCCTAGGGTTTGGGGAAAGTGTTGCCGCCGCCGCCGTGGGCTCTCCCTTGATGAGGTGTGGTGCCCGAGTACTGATGTGGCTGCCGCCGTGGATGGGGCAGGTTGCAGCACCCTCTGGGGTGCTCCCTGTGCCGCCGCGGGCTCGTCGGCCAATCTGCTTCCTCTTCAATTCGTCAGCGAGGACCCCGGGTAAGTTGCCTCTTTGGATCTTGGTTCATTCTATCACCATGAATCTCTCTGTGTGTATCTAGTGACTACCTTTGCCTAATTAGGGTTCTTGTTATGATTAGGGTTCATATCCCTCTGTTGATCATATCTATGATGATTTAGATCTAGTGGTAATCATCCTTGAGCGTGATGGATGATTGTTTGTTGTGGATCATTATTTGTGGTTGGCTTTGGTGATACTAGTGACTTGTGATACTTATTCCAGTGGTAATTTACTATGATCCAATGTTAGTGTTTCTATGAAATCCCTAATTGGAAATATTGTTGATCTGAGAACTTTCCACTGTCAAGATGTTTATACTGACAGTAGTTCTCTCAGTAATTGCTTACTGCATTTATTATGGTTGGCTTGTATGAGAATATACATACTGAATATAATCTTTACATGTTAATGATTTTTCTGTGGATGTATAGATGAGTTTGATGTTGATTCCTGACATTTGGTTTCAGGAAGATGATATTTAGTGGCTTGCCCCTTTTTATTTGAGAAATCTAAGTAAAATATTGGGATTAGCTCATTAGAACTTGTCCTTGTGATACCATTATAAACTGGCACACAAGTGATTAGGTCCTATCCCTGAGCTTAGCTCTGACAGTGCTTGTGATTAATACTGGCAAGATAAAATGAAAGCTTCTTTTAATTCTCCTGCCTATGATGTTGGTCTGAGGCATAGGAACTAGTTTCCTCATGGCTTTCCCTGATACAAATGTTCTGGTAAAATTACCAGCTGCTAATTCTTGAAGCATAATTGTAAAACAATGGGTGTGATAAGGTTTTTTTTGCATGGATACATAGGATTTATGAATACTGAGGTGCTACTCTTTTAAGAGATGTGCCCAGATTTCATAATCTTTCCTTTGGCTATATTGAAATATAGGATTTGGCCTTTGTAACCAGGATCAATGATGTTGGTCTGAGATCCTGGTTATACTAGTATGTTGATCTTGTGCTTATGACTTTATTATTCACAATCTTCTAGGAAGTATTCATCCCACTTGGATGAATACTGAGAAGTTAGATATAGAACAACACATGAATATTTTATATTGATATGATAAATAGATCATGTGATGGTTTTATATAACTCACCACAACAGTAGGTTGTTGTTGTGGTTGTAACTTGTTGATCTTGTGGCCTGATCTTGATGGCTTGATCTGGTCCTTCTCCTGTTGTTGTTCCTACTGCTTCCAGCTCCTGGAACTTATTCTTGATCTTGCTATCCACCTTCTGGTAGCTTGGCCTTGACCTTGCTATCCACCTGATCCACCCCCTCCTTAAGTCACCATCTTGGTGAGTACTGGGTTGATCAAATGTGTGATTGATTTACTCTGGTTTGGGTTGGTTTGGATGTGGCTAGACTATTGGTGCTTGATGTGTATGAACAAGAAGATGAGGTTGTGGTGCTTGCCCACGGCTGTGCTGATGGTTTTGTGTGATTGATCTATTGCTGTGGGGCTGACAGCACACACCATGCAATCTGGTGTGTGTGCTGCCTGTGTGCTTGCTGTGCACTTGTGGATATGCTCTGAACTTGATATTGACTGTTATCTAGTTACTTTTATCTGTCTGGTGAAACTTTCCACTCCTTGCTATCATTTGACTTCTGCCTTAAAAAAATTATGAAAGATACATTCTTTCATATTGGTGAAACTTGCCCCTTTTATAAAATTACTCAATGATGAATCTTGATCAGTGCACCTCACTGACAAATCTAAGAGTAATTCCATTCTAACCTTAACCTTTTTTTATTTGTGTTTGTTTTGCAGGTACCAGATTTGAAGATCAAGACTTTAGTTTAGGTTTTTCTCTTTTTTTATAGAATAGACAATTGTAATATTTCTCTGATTCAATTGTAATCTTTAATTTATTCTTTTGTATTTTTTTTATTTTATTCTTTTGTAATTACTATTGTACTATTATACAATATATAAATATTTTTCTTTTGTTTTATTTACTATTGTAAATATTTCTAATAAGTTACATTCTGTAACTCATTTACTGAATAAAGTTTTGGAATCAATATTCATTCTATGGGTTCATTTATTTTATTCAAAGTTTGAGTCATTAATTGTTAACTCTTAACTAAATCAAATCACTCAAATCTAATTCTTAATCCTTTTGAATTATAAATTCAAACATTCAAGTTTTAAATTTAAATTTCATTTCCCAACACCATAAATCCACAAAGATCATATCAAATTCTATAACAATCATTCTTCAAGACTAACCTATTCTCAAAGTATGAAAGAAGCCTTGATCACTTTAGGTTTTTATTTGGAGAAAAATTTAACGACATTTTCATAGATGAATGCATGAAATATTTCAAATTCCTAGATCTACCCTTCGTTAGTTCCTATATGATGGGATGTTACATTCACTCCCTATATATAGTAGAGCACAGTAACCCAGAAGGGTTAATCGTTGATTGGTTAGGTCATTCCATGAGTTGGAAACCCTAGCTCCACAAGGGTCCTGTCGTCGTAATGAACCTAGCAGTTCACCTCCGGTGCTCCTCCTTGTACGTGTGGATACCAGCAGAGGTGCTATACGATCAGCACCAGGACGATCGGATCGCAAAGGACTGCACTGCATCAAATGACGCGCTTCATCAGTAATCTGCAACTGCGTGTCTAGTGGTAAACCTTGTGGCCTTCTTCCTCAGCTAGATCTTGGGATCACCACGTTAGAGGGAAAAAGTTTTGTTTTATCTCTACGTGGCCCAACAGTTGTATCAGAGCGATAGCTTCTGGTTTTAGGCTCGAGATCTCACATATGTGATATGCGGTTGGCTGTAGATGAGATCTATGTGCTGTTTTGGTGGTCGATCTATGAGATAGATCAGTTTTGTATGAGGTTGATTGGATCAACTGTACTCGGGGAATGGTAGATCTAATTTCCGTGATCATACTGCCGAGGTCGTGGAACGACATACCCCTACCGATCGGATTCCGCTATCGGGGTAGACTGTGACACGTAAATCCAGAGGCGGTGACCGAAGATCAAAAAGTTTGATCGAATCAGAAAAATGGTCGGAATCCATGTCCGGATTGTAGATGAGATCTACGTTTCGGAGGGACCACCGGCTTCACCCTGTCGTAGCGCCTTAGATGTCATTGCGAGTTTCACAGCGCCGGTAGATATTGTATCTATGCATAACTTGTTTTTTGCAGGAAGTTGTGAATGGTATGGTTCATGTGCATGTGATGTATATGTGTAATCCATATGTGATCTGCGAATCATGGTTTTTGTCAGCCGGCTGTAGCCTAGGTGCTGTTGTTTTATTGTATAACGACCTGCGTGTCGGATTCTCTATGTAATTTACTTTACTAAGCTAGTGTAGATATTTGGAGAATCCGGATGACATGCAAGGCGATGTACATGTTGGTGACATGGAGTAAGACGGCAACTGACAAGAGTTGGCACAAGCTGGACTACATGCTTTATGGAGATGGAGATCGCCCTGAAGAGAGCCATACCATTTCACATTATGATTATTTTATTATGTGTTATTGTTATGTCTCTGTTTTACATCTATTAGATAGTCGGTAAAATCTATTCCCTCGAAGAAGGTCTAGTCAGTTTTCCCGCCAGTGTTTGCACCATCACAAGTCGGACATTTTTGGTAGTGGGCTCATAAAATTGAGGTGTTGTCAATTCTTTCCGACTAGGTGGGTTCGAGTCGGACTATTAGTGTGGAAACACTCGGTAAGCTAGACGGGTCTATCACAACGGTTGTGGGGCTCGGGGAAAAGTCGTATGGGAGCCGAGGCATGTGATGCCACCCGTCCAACAGGAGTCGTATGAGATACGATTGACAAGGAGTTGTCTAACTAGATCACTTGGCGGCTAGCGGTGAAGCTAAAGCTCACTAGCCGACTTGATTATTTAGGATCCTGAATCACTAACTAACCATCGGAGGGGTGTTGGTTCTAGTGGGAGCATAAAATATTAAAGTGTTTAATATGCTTGCTCTTTTATGAATACATGTCTTAAGTGTTTTGCATATTTTCTGTTGTAGATCATGACACCAAGTAACAGTCACTCTCAGATATCCCGTTTTACGTTGAGAACCATTCTTGAGAAAGATAAATTGAACGACACTAATTTTACCAACTGGCATCGAAATCTGAGAATTGTTCTCAAACAAGAAAAGAAGGACCATGTCCTAGACAACCCACTTCCAGATGAGCGGAATGAGAATGCGACTATCACTGCCACCAATGCCTACCGTCGGGCTAAGGATGAGTCCACGGATATTAGCTGTCTTATGCTTGCTCACATGGAACCGGACTTGCAAAAGCAGTTCGAGAATGTTGAGGCCTACGATATGATCGAAAGCCTCAAAAGTATGTTCCAGGCTCAGGCGAAGACTGAGAGGTATCAAGTCTCTCAGGCTTTGCTGAGTAGCAAGCTTAAGGATGGTGATACACTGAGTCCGGATGTGATCAAAATGGTTGGTTACATGCAGTCTCTGGAGAGGCCTGGCTACGCCATTAGCGAAGAGTTCGCTACGTATATAATTCTGAACTCTCTTCCTAGTGCATATGGGCAGTTCATTTCGAACTACCACATGCATGGTATGGATAAGAAGCTCACTGAATTGCATGGGATGCTCAAGAAGGCAGAGGCGGATCTTAATAAGGGCGCCAGTCAAGTGTTGATGGTGCAGAAGAAGGCTAAGTTCAAGAAGAGTTCTTGGACTAATAAGAAGGCTAAGTCGGGAGGAAAGGAGGCTCAGGACCCCGTCCCAAGCGCTTCCTCAGGGACTAAGCCATCTCCTTCAGCCGGATCCACTTGCTTCTGTTGCAAGGCGGATGACCACTGGATGAGGAACTGCAGCAAGTATTTGGCTGATAAAGCCAAGAGTGGAGGTATGACTTGCGACTCAGGTACACTTGTTTGCAATGTTATAGACATATATCTTGCTGATGCACCTAATAGTTCTTGGGTATATGATACTTGATCAGTTATTAACATCTTCAACTCGTTGTAGGGACTGGTAAGAACTAGGAGCATAGCAAGAGGCGAGGTTGATATTCGAGTCGGCAACAAAGCAAGAGTTGCTGCGTTGGAAGTCGGCACGATGCAACTTCATTTACCTTCCGGATTCATTATGGAACTGAATAATTGTTATTATGTTCCAGTGCTCAGTCAAAACATTATTTTTGCTTCATGTTTGATGAGGCCAGGCTATGAGTCGAATATCAAGAATAATGGTTGTTCTTTGTATTTGAATGATATGTTTCACGGCTTTGCACCCGTCCAGGACGGGTTATTTATTTTGAATCTTGATGGTGAGTCGGTTTATAACATTAATGTTAAAAGGTAGAAACCAAATGATCTGAATATGACTTACTTTTGGCACTGTGTAACATCCCAAAAATCATGATTTATAAAGTTTGCATAGCATTCATGCATTCATAAGCATTTGGCCTTTCAAATGAATTTCCAAAATAAGAAACCATATTTTGCCTATTAACTTTATGCAAGTAAGGCAAGGTTTTTATTTTACTTTGCAAGTATGGAAATGCTTGGGTTTGATCAGTAATGATTGGGAAGTGAATACAAATCCCACACAAAAAAATTCAAAACAAATTCAAACATAAAACCATTTATATGCCTATTATCATTATATTAATAAAGGCATGGGTTTATTTTTATTTTCAAACCCAAAAGGGTTTTTGAGTGTAAGTAGATGTTTGACACATATTGGGACACTACAAGCATAGTACAAAAGTCTAGAGAAAATTCAAATGCAAACAAATTTGAATTAGGCATTCAAATTCAAACTAGAAACACAAAACAGAAAAAGAGAAGGAGAAAAAAAGGAGAAAAAAATAAACCCAGCAAACTAACTAGCCCAACCCCACCCACGGCCTAGCTACCAGCCCATCTATCCCACCCGGGAAAACCCCCTCCCCCTCTCTATTTCTCACCCGCACGCACACCCCCTCCCTCACTGTCAAGTGGACCCAACGCCAAGTCAGCATCGTCGTCCCCAATTCCCACGCGATGACCCGCTCCACCATTTCCTCATCGCAGTGACGCCACATTTGATTCTCGCTTAAATCCCATTGATTCCTCGCGTAATTGTCGCCCTCGCTCTAGCTACTTAACCACCTCGCCGCCCCATATCTTTCCCCTCACTCACCTCTGCCTAAGCGCCACCAGGCTGCATGTATTGAAGCTCGGACCGCCGCTGCCCGACGAATTCCGGTGAGCTATTCCAGCGAGCCTCGAGCGCCCCCTGTCTCTCGTTCACACGAGCGTGTACCTCTTGTCCTTGCACACCTTCTGACATCTCTGGTTTGTCCTACATCGCCCCAGGTCGCCGTCTCCGTCCACCCCTGCAAACAATCGAGGCGCCGCTCGACTTCGACGAACAATCACGGTAACTACAGAGCACCCCTTGACCTCTCCTGCATACGACTAGGTTCGCCGTGTCCTTGTGTAGGTACTGATTCCTTGCGTTTGCCCTATGGTGACCCAGTTCATCGCCTTCGTTGCTGCCCGCACGAAACCGACGCCGCCCGCAACTCCGACGAGCCCTAGCGACCTCTACAGCACGCCCCCGCCCACACCTTCGACACATTGATCTTCCTCGTGCTCTCGCGAGTCTGGTAAGCAACACCGCAACCCCCAACCCCCTCTATATTCGCCGGACCATCGCCACCAGAGCGTCGCCGCCGCGCAGCCATCGCTGGCGCCACCAGACTTTGGTCGTGTGCTTTGTAGCCGTTAGATCTAGATCTAACGAATCTAAATAGATCACTTAACGAAGGGGTATGGTTAGATCTGGCCCATGCGTTGTCACTTAAATCCTACGGCCCTGGATGATCGATCCAACCGAATCGGTATAGACCAATCAGATATGCCCACGTGTCTGGATTTTTAATTTAAAATCTGTTTTTGAATCTATTAGAGATTTAAACTTGTAAAATTCATAACTTTTGTTCTGTTTATCCAAAAAATATAAATAGTATATCAATGGAATCACAAAAATAAATCCTACACATCTATAGGCTTGGTTTTGTATTTTGCTTCTGTTAAAATAGAATTTTCAGCAGAGACATTTATGGGCTTATTTTGTGTATAAAAATTATTTGGAAAATGATTTTAAAGCCAAATTAAGTTTATTTAGTCACTAAATATTTTGCTTAGTACTGTTTACTTGTCTTGTTTAGTTTGAGAAAAATCATCACATAGCATTTGCATGCATTCATATATTTTTGCTTGAATTATTTGAATGTAAATTGGTGCTATCATTTTATGTGTAGATTTTGGTGCTAGTGGTGATTGTGATTGTGAGGATTGTTGCTACTCCCCCAACTACCAAGGCAAGTGGTTCTTCATATTTTTGTCCCAATATTTTAACTATGCATTAGTGATATTTTGCATAGCGCTTGCATGATGTTTTTGCTAAGTATATATATGCCATGCTATGGGAAATCCTAGTAGTTGTAGAATTGGTAGAAATATTCTCTAAGTTAAGATACTTGTTATTTTATCGTGCTTAGCCTAGCTAGTAGCAAACAAGGGTGGTATATACATATACATGCTATGGAAAATTTCACTAAGTCTTGTGACTTATGTTTTTGCTTAATAAAACAACTAAGTGAATGAAACACCTAGGTGGAATGGTAATTGCATGGATGGATTTTTGTTGAGTGGTTACCAAGGCCCATTTTTCATGGCCTACCCTGTGTATCTCACTTGTGGAATGCCACCCAGGAACAAAGGGATTTGAGATGCCATATGTTAAGAAGCTGCTAGTGCAGCCACATGGCAATATCGGCTCTGCCTGGATCATATAGGTTGCACTAACTTAGCCAAATGGACAATTGGTGGTAGGGGTGATAGGTTTGGAGCGCGTCCATTTTGGTCTAAGGGAAGGCTTCTGAAAGATCTTGTCTCGATGCATGTCGAGTCTTGTGGGGAAAGTGCACCACCTCTCAAGAAGGAAGAATCTAAGTACTTAGCTGTGTCCCCGGAAATGGAGAATTTGAGCATCAAGACATGGAAGCTATCAAAGATCTCCTCATCCCAATTTCTAAGTTAAAAGTTTGTGGTTGAACAAGGGTAAACGATCGCCAATGTTCATTGGTTGATGTCTTGGGAGTTTTTGTTAAACAAAAACTTAGTGTTTTCAACTAATAGGCCAAACCTATTTTGAGCAAAGCAAGCCTAAGATACACTTAGCCAAATTCATGTAGAAGCTAGAAACTATTATTCTACTAAGGTATCACTTGCCAATATTATTCCAATGTATTGACCCACTATGGTTGTAACTTGTGATGTTGCAGGTTACTCTGATGAGGATTAGGGTCATGAGTCTACACTCAACATGTTTGCCTGTGGCACATGAAGAAGAAGACTTTATTTTGTTTTGTTAAGTTGAACTCTTGCTCTAGCCTTTGGATATGGAGTTGTAAAAGACTATGTTATCTCTGGAATGACGATGTAATAATGACCTTTGTTTTTGTGTACTTCATATTTGTAACACCCCGGTTATAGTTAAATAGTAATTAGGGTTTTGATTGTGCATCCATAAGCATCATCTCTTTAAATGCATTCAAGGAAAAATAAATCAAACCCTAAAACCCTAGTTTCTCCTCTCTCTCTTTGAAAGCAATTCAAAATGGGTTGAATTTTGAAAATCACAAAAACAATGGGGCCCAAATTGAATAAAAGGGCTCCTGAGTATTTTAGACATTTTACCAACCCTCTAGTATTTTTGAAACATCCAAAACAGTTTTGAAATGAAATTCACAAAAGAGAAATAGATTTCAGAAAAGGAAAACTGTTTCTGAATAAAAATAACCAGAGAACAGCCAGTGGGCCGTAGCTCATCTTTTCTCACCCCTCCGCGCTGCCTACCCGCAGCAAATAGCAGCAGCCATAGCCCAGCTCCTGTCCGCGTGCAGAAGCCCAGCTCAGCCCAATAGCAGCCCGTCCTTCGCCCGTACCACTTCGGCCTCGCTGTTTTCGTTGTCTTCGACGACGACGGCAAGCACCTCCGTGTCGACGCCGGCATCGTCGATCTCCACCGCTCGCTATGCGCCATCTGTTGAGATCCTGGAGAAGATAAGGTCGCCACGACATCGCCTCCATCTCCCTATCCACTTTCCCCTCTTCCTCTTGCTCCGGTTAGCCCTCTTCCATGCAATCCCAAACCCTAACCCCGTCGGATCCCCATCGTTCACCGCTGTTATGACCGTCCCTGAGCCCCGCTGAGCATGCTGGAAGAATCGCCTCGCCGTGTTGATCTTATCTGGCAAAGGAATCGATCAGGGGCGCCTCAAATCCTCGCCATCGTCCGCGTCTTTCTCGCCTCTGGTCGAGCTCCGCCGCCGCCATTGATGCCGTTACCGACCTTCTCCGGCCTCACCAACCCCTCAGTAAGCTTCGTGGTGAGCTTTTGGTCTTTCCGGACCCTCTCCCTTCCTCCCTCCCGCTCTGTCTCACCCACACACCACGCGCTGCCTACCGCCGTCGTCGTCCATAGTTGATGTCGACGCTCCCGTAACCCAAATGGAGCGGCGCCGCCAGAATATTTCTCCCCGCATCCATACGGTTCGAACCATATACTCAGCTCTCACGTGCGTGCTTGGGAACGCCGGCGATGGTGACCATCTGCAGGTGGCCGGCGACGTGACGTCACGCCTGTGTCATGCTGACGTAGCAGCGTGGGTCCGTCTGCCCTCTTTGACCGCTGACCGCCACGGTGGCAACTGAAGTGGCCTAGACCCCACCTATTAGTCTCTATGGCTAGGTTCTGTGCGGTGTAAAAAGATTAACCCCCCCCTAGCTGACGTCAGCCTGATGCAATAAAGGCTTTAATAATTTCCAGAAATTGAATAAAATTTGTAAAATTCATAACTTATTAAATATAAGTCAGAAAAATGTGTATAATATATCAAAATGTTCAAAAAATGAGCTCTACCTAATTAAGCTATAATCATGCATTGTTCGAAAGATCTAATTGAATCAACAATGCCAACCACTCTTCATGAGGCATCTTCTATGATTTATTATAGGAGTTGTGCTCATGGTTTCCTTTGTATATGAAGTACGACCTTTACTTGATGCATCGTATCTCGAACATCAAGGAGAACATTTAAGGCAGAGTTGATAAATGTCTCTCGGTCGATCCTCCCGACCATTTATGTTGGCAAGCATCTTGTTGTGCCAAATAATTGAAGTCTGAGAATGAAGTTTCTTTCTTCCCGTGTCATCAGGAATCTTCTTACATACTCATCTAGTGGTGTAAAGTGATATCATGATCTTTGGCGAAGATTTTGATATACCTGGATGAATAAAGAGTTTCCTTTGTTTTCTCAACCATGTTTTAACAGTGACTATGATTTTGGTAATTAGAAGTTCCTCTTGCTACATGTTCCGTGCGACTCTTGTGAGTCCTCTCCACAAAACACCTTTCTGTCTTGACCCTCTGTTGAATGAAAAAGTGATCCTTCTGTGTCAAAAGTAGTTCAACAGCTTGGTTTTGTTGATCCATATCTCTGCAACCTAATATCTCTACTTAAGCCATTTAGTAGAGGTTCCTCATCGAAGTCTGTGTTAGGTTCTTTCTTTTGCAAGCTTTCCTTTTCAGAAACTTCAAAACCTCCTGTAAGTTCCATGGTCTCAATACTTATGAAAACCATCATCTAACAACTTTAAACCATATCCTTTTGTCCCCTCTATTACCTTGATGTGTTCCATGTTCTTCATCTCAGAGTTGTTTATAAACACTCCATCCATGAGTTGACCATGAGATACTCTTTGTTGTTTAGTGTGTTTCCCTCTTATCCTTAGAGTGACCATGTTTCTTCCTCTTTCTATCTCTTTTCCTACCTTTGGAATCTCGGTTTGAGATTCTCGTAAGGGGGATAGAGTTGTAACACCCCGGTTATAGTTAAATAGTAATTAGGGTTTTGATTGTGCATCCATAAGCATCATCTCTTTAAATGCATGCAAAGAAAAATAAATCAAACCCTAAAACCCTAGTTTCTCCTCTCTCTTTGAAAGCAATTCAAAATGGGTTGAATTTTGAAAATCCCAAAAACAATGGGGCCCAAATTGAATAAAAGGGCTCCTGAGTATTTTAGAAATTTTACCAACCCTCTAGTATTTTTGAAACATCCAAAACAGTTTTGAAATGAAATTCACAAAAGAGAAATAAATTTCAGAAAAGGAAAACTGTTTATGAATAAAAATAACCAGAGAACAGCCAGTGGGCCGTAGCCCATGTTTTCTCACCCCTCCATGTTGCCTACCCGCAGCAAATAGCAGCAGCCATAGCCCAGCTCCTGTCCGCGTGCAGAAGCCTAGCTCAGCCCAGGAGCAGCCCGTCCCTGGCCCATACCGCTTTGGCCTCGCTGTTTCCGTCGTCTTCGACGACAACGGCAAGCACCTCCGTGTCACCGCCGGTGTCGTCGCCCGCTCCGCGCCATCCTTTGAGCTCCTGGAGAAGATAAGGTCGCCACGACGTCGCCTCGGTCTCCCTATCCACTTTCCCCTCTTCCTCTTGCTCCCGTTAGCCCTCTTCCGTGCAAGCCCAAACCCTAACCCCGTCGGATCCCCGTCGTTCACCGCCGTTCTGACCGTCCCTGAGCCCCGCTGAGCATGATGGAAGAATCGCCTCGCCGTGCTGATCTTATCTGGCAAAGGAATCGAGCAGGGGTGCCTCAAATCCTCGCCATCGTCCACGTCTTTCTCGCCTCCGTCCGAGCTCCGCCTCCGCCATTGATGCCGTTACCGACCTTCTCCGGCGTCACCAACCCCTCAGTAAGCTTCGTGGTGAGCTTTTGGACTTTCCAGACCCTCTCCATTCCTCCCTCCCGCTCTGTCTCACCCACAAGTCGCGCGCTGCCTACCGCCGTTGTCGGCCATAGTTGCTGTCGACGCTTCGGTAACCCAAATGGAGCGGCGCCGCCAGGATATTGCTCCCCGCATCCATACGGTTCGAACCATATACTCAGCTCGCGCGCGCGTGCTCGGGAACACCGGCGATGGTGACCATCTGCAGGTGGCCGGCGACATGACGTCACGCCTACGTCATGCTGACGTAGCCGCGTGGGTTCGTCTTCCCTCTTTGACCGCTGACCGCCACGATGGCAACTGACGTGGCCTAGACCCCACCTATTAGTCTCTGTGGCTAGGTTATGTGCGGTGTAAAAAGATTAACCCCCCCCAGCTGACGTCAGCCTGATGCAATAAAGGCTTTAATAATTTCCAGAAATTGAAATAATTTGTAAAATTCACAATTATTAAATATAAGTTAGAAAAATGTGTATAATATATCAAAATGTTCAGAAAAATAAGCTCTACCTAATTAAGCTATAATCATGCATTGTTCGAAATCTTTCAAGACAAGTTTAATTAGAGAACTAATCAACCCCTCTCATATACTCTGGAGTTTTCCCGAGTTAGGTTTTGTACCCCTCGGAACCCCGATTAAGTTATCGAGCATGCTTTAGGGTTTCAATTCAATGAAATTTAACTTGTCATATCATCATCCTTGCTTGAGCATTGCATCGATGCCATTGTTGATTGTTTCCCTTTCTTTCCGGTGTTTCGTTCTTTCTGATAGAATACGATATCGAGATCGAGATCGAAGACCGAGATCAACAGCGTCTAAGATCGAAGATAGACAAACAATACTTGACCAACCGTAACCAAGTCAAGTACAAGGCTTCCGAAGATCTGCTTATCTGATATCAACTGGCAAAGGCAAGCATAGCCCCACCATGATATAATCCTATGATTTCGAAAGCATTTCAATTCTGCCATGATGCATACGATTCTACTGTGGTCTTTTATCGATAGATAGAGTATCATATCTGTTGCATTACTCCCTTTGAGCTTATATTACCTGATCCACTGCTCCTAGCATATATAGGTTTGGCTTGTGTGCACTGCTAGAGCTATTATATGTGTCTGCTTAGCCATGCATAGTTGTCAGTTCTGGTCCATCCAGATGATGTATCAGATGCAGAGAATCTAGCATGATAGGAGAACATGATGAGATGAGATCAGATGTGATATGAGTTAAACATGCTAAGGCTTGTATGGGAGGCTACGGTGGGATGTGGTTTTTCTAGTCCCATGCTCGCCACCACTAGGAACTGAGTTCTTGCCTTTGGAACCAAGACGAGCGTACAACCACACAGGGCCTGGAAAACCTCACGAGCAACTAACTTTCCTAGTAGATTCCATGAGTCACATAGTTCGGGCGTTCCATTCGACATACGCATTGAAAACATTTTTGAAAGAGGGGGTGAAGGAGGTGCATTCATACAGGTAGGGAAGCGTGTACCGGGTTGCTTGGGTTTGATGGCGCCCCTGGTAAACCAATCTCGCCTCACATCTTTAAGTACCGGCTTCGGGATTTGACCCATTACGACGGAACCATACTTATTGCGTGACTCATGGTCTCGGTGAAAGAAAGGTAAAGGTCGTGTCTAACCACCCTCTGCCGTCCTTCCAAGGAAGAGGGCTTATCTAGTGGCATTAAGAGAAGGTTAGTATGTGTGGGTAAAGTTGTACACCCCTGCAGGGTTAAATATTTTCGAAAATCCGTGTTCACGGTTATGAACGCTTGGTGACCAAATTCTAAGATCATAGAGAACTTTAACCTAATTGTAAAACTTGGCAGATCAACGTGTGCTTAAGGATGCTTCCTCATGTGTACGAGGGGGTGATCCTAGTTGGTAGATGATGATGACTTGGTGGATATCAACAGATGATGATCAATATTTCAGGGATGTCGCTCTCTTATCCCCTTTTAAAATACTCTGACTAGACGAGCTTCTTCTCCCTCTTGTTTTATAAAAAAAAGTGGCTTTATGCAAAACAACTCCACCAGCCAAAAGTCTTGTGGAGTACACCCTGTACTCACCCTTGCTTTGTTGATACTTTTGGCAGAGTAAGTATTCCCTGAAGATCAGTTTGGTACTACATCGACATCGACGAGTAGCTTGGGGTTCCCGGCCGGCAGCCTGGAATCTATGGGCTGGGACGTCATCGTTATGCTTCAGGCCTCTTAGGCCATTTGTAAAGTTTTCTATACTTAATAGCATAATTTGCCTTTCGTTGTTTGATGTTTGTGGTCAGTGACCTCTGCTTGTAATAATTTGGTTCTCTGCTCAGTCATGAGCTTGCGGTAATAAATTTTGTGTCGTAGGGTCACAGTTGTGTTACCTATTCTTCACTGGATATTCTCGAGCTCAAGGTTAAGCTTATATCAGACGGATGTCTGGGATTTGTTTAGCCCTGATCCCGGGGGTGTCACAATCTTAAACTATGGATGCTAGCAATTGATCCAGGGACTAGCATTGTAATCACAGGGACCTTTACCTTTATAAAGGTGGGGTCTTACAAATGGTATCAGAGCACTGTGTTGCCTGTAGGACCATGACCCTAGGTTGTATTAGACTAAGAAACCACTAAAGAAAATTTCAACACTTTGAAAAATTTCCCTCACTTGTCTTTTTCTTCTCGTAAACTTTTCTAATCTTCTCTCATATCAATTTGTAGATGAACTCCATCAACGAAGCCGTCAGGAAGGGACCATTCATGACTATGACTTTGGATTGTGAGACGGAGTTTCCCAAAGCACTTAAGAACTTTATGGTTACCATGGGGATACATGGTGCAGCTGTGTACAAGGGATTCCATGTGATGTATGAAGGAGAAGAGTATTGGTGGGTACAACTTCACTTGTACAAAAACAAGGAAGACAACCACAAAGAGTCAGGATTCTGCATGGTCACCAACTCTGAAATGCACACAACATTCTTTGACTCTGCAAGAAATGCAGCTTGGAATTCCATCAAAGATCTTGGTGATAGACTTAAGTGCAGAATGCTTAACACTCAAAATGACCTTTGGGAAGAAAAGAAGCATACCCAAGACTTAGAGGCTACCAATCAACGACTAAGGGAAGACATCATAGACTTAATATGGGAGTCTTGTGATCAAGATAGAAAAATTGTCACTAAGGATGCCCTGATAGCTATTTTGTCTAGTGAGTGAGAATTTTAACGTACTCCGTTAGTTGGACCACCACACTTGTCGTTTTTACTTCAAAATTTTTATCTAAGTTATGTTGAACCTTGGTGATTGTATTGGATTTGTGTATGCCATGACTTGTGTGTTTGATGATAAAAATGTGCTTGTGTTATTTTGTCTTGTGAACTTTTTCTCTACTTGTATTGATTCTAACTTTTCTCTATCTTATACAATAGATGCCTAACGTTGTTATCATCACAGTCGAGGAGTTCAAAGGAACTTGTTTCAGTACTCGTCTCATTTAGCTCACTAGTGTGCTCAACCTTCCACTTCCTAGTATCACGACAGTTCAGCTCACCAAGTTTGAGAGGAAGGACCTTTGGGGCTTCAGAGTCACACAACCGGGACGTCAGGCAGAGCCACTCATGGAGGCTATCACTTTCAAGGTGATGCATGATGACAAGGAGAGAGGCTTAGATGTAGTCATGCATGATTTACTTGGACGCCTGGTTGGGAGGCACTCCACCGAGCTTAGAGGTCTCTACTTTCACCCGTTCAGGAGACACGACGAGGAGGGTGAGGCTATAGAGTATGATGATGCTACTAGAGAGACGATGGAGCCAATTCGTCTGTACCTTCAGGACCTAGAGGGTCTTCTTAGACACCTTGACACTGATAGGACCAACGTCATGCTTAGCAATGACGAGCTCCAGGTTCGGCTGTGGGAGAAGGACAAGCTCTTCGCGGAACAAGACAAGATCATCAAAGAGATGGAGGCCAGATTTGAGAGCCAGGACAAGAAGTTCAAGAGCCAGGAGAAAAGAGTCCAAGACGGGAACAAGAATATCAGGGAGATGAAGGATGAGTTAGAGGCCAAGGACTTCGAGCTTGAGCACCAGCAGGGAGTGATTGAGAGGCTTTGCTCATAGAAGAGGACTCTTAGGTCCAAGATTGAAGCCTTGACCACTACTGTTCAGGAGTACAAGACCGCCATGGAGAATGCAGGTCTTACCCTTGTTGACGTGGAGGTCGACATGGAGGAGTAGTGTAGACTACTCGACTATCTTTCATCTATCATACTTTGATTATTGAGTCGCAATGACCATCCAACATGTGGATGGCTTTCTATGGTGTGTTTGCATTTTCAAAACTTGTTGTTTATGTCATTCAAACTCTATGTTATTTTGATCTTGGTTATTGTGATTGTTTATATGTGTTGTATTGTGCATGTTAAGCATCTATGGGTATCTCATTCTTATCGTTATTGAAACCACGGATACCTCCCCGTCGTGCCAACCCCAACCAAAACAACAACAATAACGTCACTCCCAAGATGCAGCAGTTGATGACAGCACAAGCTCAACTGATGCAGAAGATCACACAGTTCATGCAGAACCAGAACCAGAATAACAATAACAACAACAACAATCAGAATAATCCTCCAGCATTTGACATGCTCACCAGATTTCTGAGACTAAGGAATGCAAAGTTCTTGGGAACCACTAATCCAATGGTAGCCAATGACTGGTTACATTCAGTGAATAAGTACTTAGTGACTGTTGGCTGCACCGATGAAGAAAAAGTCAGGTTTGCAGCACATCTGCTCGAAGGACTAGCAGCAACCTGGTGGGACAACTTTCAGATCACCACTCCCCTTGAGGATGTGACTTGGGCTATCTTTGAGCATGGATTCTGTATAGCTCACATCTCATACGGAGTGATGAACTTGAAGAAAAAGGAGTTCCACAATCTGAAGCAGCGTCACCGCAGTGTGGCTGAGTACATTGAGGAATTCAACAATCTGGCGCGCTATGCACCGGATGAAGTTGATACAGATGCAAAGAGGAAGGATAAGTTCCTCGAAGGACTTAATGATGAGTTGAACCTGTAGCTGTCTGTTGCCTATGTTGCAACCTATCAATCACTTTGTGGCAAGGCTACCATCTTGGAAAACAGGATGAAACAGGTTGAGAGAAGAAAGAGGAAGCATAGCTTTGATAAGCACAGCTCGGGATCGTCTCACAAGCGCACCAATCATGATGATAGTGGGAGTTCTGGATTCCACAAACATGGGAAGTACAACAACCACCACAATCTTCATCATGACAACAAGCACCATCGCAGTCATGATAATGACAAGTATAAGAGCCACAAGAGTGGACACAAGAGCCACCACAGTGGAAGTGGAAGTGGAAGTCAGCCTGCAAAGATAGATATCAGTCATGTTGAGTGTTTCAAGTGTAAGAAGATGGGACACTATGAAAATGAGTGCCCAGAAAAGAAGGTTGAAGGGAACCACCAAACCCAACCCTTTACAGAAGGGACAAGTGAACCACATCAATGTGGAAGAAATATATGAAGATTCTGATGCTGTGGCTGGTAAGTTCAAGCTCAATTCCTTTCCAGCACTTGTTCTTTTCGATATTGGCGCATCACATTCATTCATATCAAGATCATTTGTTGATAAAAATGGACTTCCAACTGAAAATATTGGGTGTCCTATAAAAGTAAGTTGTCTCGCTGGAGAGATGATAGTGAGCCTTGGATGTCGTGGTCTAGTGATAGAATTTGGGAACATAAGTTTCCAGTCAGTCTAATAATCCTAGATTCCCAAGGATTGGATGTCATTCTGGGAATGGATTGGATGACCAAGTATGAAGGAGTACTAGATTGTGCCAATCGTACTGTCACACTCACAACCCCAGATAATAAAAGGATTAGATTCAAGTATATCTTTGAATCAAAAGGGAGTAATATAAATTCTCTTAAGGGGGTTAGCATAGACAGTGTGCTAATTGTGAGAGAGTATTTGGATGTGTTTCAGGAGGAATTGCCTGGAATGCCACCAGATAGAGATGTGGAGTTTCTGATAGACTTGCTGCCAGGATCAGGACCAATAGCAAATATACCTTACAAGATGTCAGTTGATGAGTTGAAGGAACTCAAGAAACAGCTTGGGGAACAGTTACAAAAAGGATTTATTCAACCAAGTTCTTCATCTTGGGGTGCACCAGTTTTGTTTGTTGAGAAAAAAGATAGAAGTCAAAGGTTATGCATAGATTACCGTTCACTCAATGAGGTAACTATCAAGAACAAATACCCTTTGCCAAGAATCAATGATTTATTTGATCAGTTAGAAGGAGCCCGTGTGTTCTCAAAGATTGATCTCTGATCAGGATATTTTCAGCTTAAGATAAGGGAACTACATACCTAAGACTGCTTTCACCACTAGGTATGGATTGTATGAGTACACCATGATGCCATTTGGTTTGACAAATGCGCCAGCCTACTTCATGAATATGATGAACAAGGTGTTCATGGAATTTCTTGACAAGTTCATTGTCATTTTCATCGATGACATTTTGATCTATTCCAAGAGCAATGAAGAGCATGAAGAACATTTGCGACTGATACTTGAGAAGCTTAGGGAGCATAAGATGTATGCCAAATTCAGCAAGTGTGAATTCGGGCTAAATGAGGTCGGATTTCTTGGACATATCGTGTCAGGAGATGGTGTAGTGGTTGATCCCGCAAAAGTGTCAGATATAACTAAGTGGGAATCTCCTAAGTCAGTGAAAGAAGTGCGTAGTTTCCTCGGCTTGGAAGGATACTATAGAAGGTTCATTGAGAATTTCTCAAAGGTAGCTAAGATAATGACGGAGTTACTTAAGAAAGACAAGAAATTTGATTGGACTAAAGGATGTGAACTCATTTTCCAAGAGTTGAAGAAGAGACTAGTGACAGCACCTGTCTTATGTCTGCCAGATTTGGAGAAAGATTTCCAAGTATATTGTGATGCATCTTACCAAGGATTAGGTGCAGTTTTGATGCAAGAAGGGAAAGTTGTGGCTTATGCCTCGAGACAACTCAAAACTCACAAAGTTAATTATCCTACTCATGATTTGGAGTTAGCCTCTGTTGTCCATGCACTCAAAACATGGAGAAATTATCTTTTGGGAAAACGTTGCATAGTGTTCACAGATCACAAAAGTTTGAAGTATATTTTCACTCAGAAAGAAATCAATATGAGACAAATAAGATGTTTAGAACTCATCAAGGACTATGACTTGAGTTTGCAATACCACCCCGGTAAAGCAAATGTTGTAGTTGATGCGTTAAGTCGTAAAGTTTATGTGAATGGCCTCACTAAGGGAGAATTGCCAGATGATCTGTGTGCCCAATTCAAAGATCTCAGATTGGAGATAGTGCCTGAAGGACATCTCATGTCATTGGATGTTCAACCCACCTTGTTGGACAAAATCAGGGAAGCCCAAAAGTTGGACAAGGAAATTGAAGAGATTAAAGGAAAAATTAGCAAAGGGAAAGCTAAAGGATTCCATGAAGACGAACAAGGTACTTTATGGTATGGAAAACGTATCTGCATTCCGCAAGATCCAGAGCTTCGGAAACTGATTTTACAAGAAGTACACAACTCACCATATTCCATTCATCCGGGTAATACCAAAATGTACATGGATGTGAAGGAAAGATTTTGGTGGAATGACCTCAAGAAGGACATCGCAGAACATATTGCTTTGTGTGATGTATGTAGTAGAGTGAAAGCGGAACATCTGAAACCAGCAGGATTGCTACAACCACTACCTGTTCCTGATTGGAAGTGGGATAAGATTGGTATGGATTTCATCAGTGGACTGCCAAGGACTAGATTAGGATTTGATTCCATTTGGGTCGTGATAGATCGCCTAACTAAAGTGGCTCATTTCATACCCGTGAAGACAACCTATACAAGTGTTAAGTTAGCCAAGATATATATGAATAGGATTGTGTGTCTACATGGAGTACCTAAGAGTATCGTGTCAGATAGAGGAACTCAATTCACTTCACATTTTTGGAGGCAACTGCATGAGTCATTGGGAACGAGATTAGAATTCAGCACTGCTTTTCATCCTCAAACTGATGGACAGACATAAAGGACCAACCGGATTCTGGAGGATGTTGAGGGCATGTGCCCTAGACTATGGTGCTAGTTGGGATGAAAGTCTGCCTTACACATAATTCTCTTACAACAACAACTATCAAGCCAGTATTGAGATGACACCGTTTGAATTTCTCTATGGAATAAAGTGTACTACACCATTGATATGGAGTGGTGTTGGAGAAAGAAATTTGTTCGGGCCAGAACTAATCAAGGAAGCTGAAGAGAAAGTCAAATTGGTAAAGGACAAATTGAAGATAGCACAGTCCCGATAGAAGAGTTACATAGATCCAAAGCATAGGGAAGTCACCTATGAGGTAGGTGATAGAGACTGTCTTAGAGTCTCACCACTTCGTGGAGTGCAAAGGTTTGGAGTCAAAGGAAAATTGGCACCAAGGTATGTTGGACCATTCAGGATTCTGAGTCGTAAAGCAGAAGTGGCATATGAGATTGAATTGCCTGAATCACTATCTGCCGTTCACAATGTGTTTCACATGAGTTAGTTGAAGAAATGCCATCTGGAGATGGAAGAGACTTCTTTGAAGGATACTATACCTTTGGAAGAGGTCCAGTTGGAAAGTGATCTAACTTATGAAGAGAAACCTATCAAGATTCTTGAGACTGCAGAAAGAGTTACTCGGACAAAGACTATCAAATTCTGCAAGGTTCAGTGGAACCACCATTCTGAAGAAGAAGCAACTTGGGAAAGAGAAGATGATCTTCGGAAAGACCACCCTCACCTATTTGCTAGCCAACCCGAATCTCGAGGGCAAGATTCACCTTAAGGGGGTTAGATTTGTAACATCCCAAAAATCATGATTTATAAAGTTTGCATAGCATTCATGCATTCATAAGCATTTGGCCTTTTCAAATGAATTTCCAAAATAAGAAACCATATTTTTCCTATTAACTTTATGCAAGTAAGGCAAGGTTTTTATTTTACTTTCCAAGTATGGAAATGCTTGGGTTTGATCAGTAATGATTGGGAAGTGAATACAAAGCCCATACAAAAAATTTCAAAACAAATTCAAACATAAAACCATTATATGCCTATTATCATTATATTAATAAAGGCATGGTTTTATTTTTATTTTCAAACCCAAAAGGGTTTTTGAGTGTAAGTAGATGTTTGACACATATTGGGACACTACAAGCACAGTACAAAAGTCTGGAGAAAATTCAAATGCAAACAAATTTGAATTAGGAATTCAAGTTCAAACTAGAAAAACAAAACAGAAAAAGAAAAGGAGAAAAGGAGAAAAAAATAAACCCAGCAAACTAACTAGCCCAACCCCACCCGCGGCCCAGCTACCAGCCCATCTAGCCCGCCCGGGAAACCCCCCACCCCCTCTCTGTTTCTCACCCGCACGCACACCCCCTCCCTCACTGTCAAGTGGACCCAACGCCATGTCAGCATCGCCGTCCCCAATTCCCGCGCGACGACCCGCTCCGTCGTTTCCACATCGCAGTGACGCCGTATTTGATTCTCGCTTAAATCCCATTGATTCCTCGCGTAATTGTTGCCCTCGCTCTGTCTACTTAACCACCTCGCCGCCCCGCATCTTTCCCCTCACTCACCTCTGCCTAAGCGCCACCAGGCTGCCTGTATTGAAGCTCGGACCGCTGCTGCCCGATGAATTCCGGTGAGCTATTCCAGCGAGCCTCGAGCACACCCTGTCTCTCGTTCACACGAGCGTGTCCCTCTTGTCCTTGCGCACCTTATGACATCTATGGTTTGTCCTACATCGCCCCAGGTCGCCGTCTCCGTCCACTCCTACAAACAACCGAGGCGCCGCTCGACTCCGACGAGCAATCACGGTAACTACAGAGCGCCCCTTGACCTCTCCTGCATACAACTAGGTTTGCTGTGTCCTTGTGCATCTACTGATGCTATGCGTTTGCCCTATGGTGACCCAGTTCGTCGCCTTCGTCGCCGCCCACATGAACCCTACGCCGCCCGCAACTCCGACGATCCCTAGCGACCTCTATAGCACGCCCCCGCCCACACCTTCGACACGTTGAGATTCCTCGTGCTCTCGCGAGTCTGGTAAGCAACACTACGACCCCTAGCCCCCTCTGTATTCGCCGGACCGTCGCCACCAGAGCGTCGCCGCCGCGCAGCCATCGCTGGCGCCGCCAGACTTTGGTCACGTGCTCTATAGCCGTTAGATCTAGATCCAACGAATCTAAATAGATCACTTTACGAAGGGGTATGGTTAGATCTGGCCCGTGCGTTGTCACTTAAATCCTACGGCCTTGGATGATCGATCCAACCGAATCGGTACAGACTAATCAGATGCGTCCACGTGTCTGGGTTTTTAATTTAAAATCTGTTTTTGAATCTATTAGAGATTTAAACTTGTAAAATTTATAACTTTTGTTCTGTTTATCCAAAAAAATATAAATAATATATCAATAGAATCACAAAAATAAATCCTACACATCTATAGGCTTGGTTTTGTATTTTTCTTTTGTTAAAATAGAATTTTATGCAGAGACATTTATGGGCTTATTTTGTGTATAAAAATTATTTGGAAAATGTTTTTAAAGCCAAATTAAGTTTATTTAGTCACTAAATATTTAGTTTAGTGTTTAGTACTGTTTACTTATATTTTTTAGTTTTATAAAAATCATCACATAGCATTTGCATGCATTCATATATTTTTGCTTGAATTATTTGAATGTAAATTGGTGCTATCAGTTTATGTGTAGATTTTGGTGCTAGTGGTGATTGTGATTGTGAGGATTGTTGCTACTACCCCAACTACCAAGGCAAGTGGTGCTTCATATTTTTTGTCCCAATATTTTGACTATGCATTAGTGATATTTTGCATAGGGCTTGCATGATGTTTTTGCTAAGTATCTATATGCCATGCTATGGGAAATCCTAGTAGTTGTAGAATTGCTAGAAATATTCTCTAAGTTAAGATACTTGTTATATTATCATGCTTAGCCTAGCTAGTAGCAAACAAGGGTGGTATATACATATACATGCTATGGAAAATTTCACTAAGTCTCGTGACTTATGTTTTTGCTTAATAAAACAACTAAGTGAATGAAACACCTGGGTGGAATGGTAACTGCATGGATGGATTTTTGTTGAGCGGTTACCAGGGCCCATTTTTCATGGCCTACCCTGTGTATCTCACTTGTGGAATGCCACCCAGGAACAAAGGGATTTGAGATGCCATATGTTAAGAAGCTTCTAGTGCAGCCACATGGCAATATGGGCTCTGCCTGGATCTTATAGGTTGCAATAACTTAGCCAAATGGACAGTTGGTGGTAGGGGTGATAGGTTTGGATCACGTCCATTTTGGTCTAAGGGAAGGCTTCTGAAAGATCTTGTCTTGATGCATGTCGAGTCTTGTGGGGAAAGTGCACCACCTCTCGAGAAGGAAGAATCTAAGTACTTAGCCGTGTCCCCGGAAATGGACAATTTGAGCATCAAGACATGGAATCTATCAAAGATCTCATCATCCCAATTTCTAAGTTAACAATTTGTGGTTGAACAAGGGTAAAGGATCACCAATGTTCATTGATTGATGTCTTGGGAGTTTTTGTCTAACAAAAACTTAGTTTTTTCAACTAATATGCAAAACCTATTTTGAGCAAAGCAAGCCTAAGATACACTTAGCCAAATTCATGTAGAAGCTAGAAACTATTATTCTACTAAGGTATCACTTGGCAATACTATTCCAATGTATTGATCCACTACGGCTGTAACTTGTGATGTTGCAGGTTACTCTCATGAGAATTAGGGTTATGAGTCTACAGTCAACATGTTTGCATGTGGGTTGTGGCACATGAAGATGAAGACTTTATTTTATTTTGTTAAGTTGAACTCTTTCTCTAGCCTTTGGCTATGGAGTTGTAAAAGACTATGTTATCTCTGGAATGACGATGTAATAATGACCTTTGTTTCTGTGTACTTCATCTTAAAATGTGGATGCTATCAATTGATCCAGGGACTAGCATTGCAATCACATGGGACCTTTACCTTTATAAAGGTGGGGTCTTACATACTGTTAGCTTGGTCATATAAGTTAGAAACGCATGAAGAAGCTCCATGATGATGGACTCATAACTTCGTTTGACTTGGAGTCGTTCGAGACGTGTGAATCTTGCCTACTCGGGAAAATGACCAAGACACCTTTTGCAAAGAGTTGTGAAAGGGCGTCCGACTTGTTGGGACTAGTACACAGTGATGTATGTGGACCAATGAGCATGACAACCAGAGGTGGTTACGAGTACTTCATTACCTTCATTGATGATTTGAGTAAGTATGGATATATCTACTTGATGACACATAAGCCGGAAGCCTTTGAAAAGTTCAAAGAATTCTAGAATGAAGCACAGAATCAACTCGGCAAAAAAATAAAGTTTCTTCGGTCGGACCAAGGAGGCGAGTACATGAGCCATGAGTTTGATGACCATCTGAAAAGTTGTGGAATAGTTCCTCAACTTACTCCGCCAGGAACGCCACAGAGGAACGGTGTTTCGGAAAGAAGGAATCGGACCTTATTGGACATGGTACGATCAATGTTGACTCAGACAGATATGCCTTTATCATTTTAGGGTTATTGTCTAGAAACAGCGGCGTTCACACTAAACAAAGTACCATCCAAGTCGGTAGAGAAGACACCGCATGAGATGTGGATAGGCAAAAAGCCGAGTTTGTCTTTTCTTAAGATTTGGGGTTGTGAACCATTTGTCAAGCGACTTCAGTCGGACAAGCTTATGGCCAAGTCGGATAAGTGTATTTTCATGGGGTATCCAAGGGAAACCTTGGGTAACTACATCTACAACCGAGAAGAGGGCAAAGTGTTTGTCGCTCGGAACGGTGTCTTCCTTGAGAAAGAGTTTCTCAGTCGGAGAGTCAGTGGGAGCACGGTGCAGCTCGAAGAAATTCGAGAGCAACTGGCTAGTAGCGAGTTAGCAAAAACCTTGGAGGTTGAGCCGGTCGTGGTGGCTGAGCTGGCAGCAGCACAGTACTACGAAGGTCAGCAAGATTACGAAGTGTTCGTGATGATTACTGTTAGACAGTGATGAGCCGGCAAATTATTCGGAAGCGATGATGGGATCAGATTCCGAGTCATGGCTTGGAGCCATGAGATCCGAGTTAAAGTCCATGGATGAAAATCAAGTTTGGAACTTGGTTGATCTGCCAGACGGTGCAAGACCCGTCGAGTGCAAATGGGTCTTTAAGAAGAAAACTGACATGGATGGAAATGTTTCCGTCTATAAAGCACGTCTTGTCGCGAAGGGGTTCCGAAAATTTCAAGGAGTTGATTACGATGAGACATTCTCGCCTGTAGAGATGCTTAAATCGGTTCGGATCATGTTAGCTATAGCAGCCTATTTCGACTATGAGATATGGCAGATGGATGTCAAAACGGCTTTCCTTAACGGAAATTTAACCGAGGACATGTATATGATACAGCTCGAGGGCTTTGTCGATCTGGCTAATGCTAACAAAGTGTGCAAACTTCAGAAATCCATTTATGGGTTGAAGCAAGCATCTCGGAGTTGGAATATTTGCTTTGATGAGGTAGTCAAATAATTTGGCTTCATCAAGAGTGATCATGATTCTTGTTTATACAAGAAGTTTAGTGGGAGCAAAGTAAACTTTCTAATCTTATATGTGGATGACATATTATTGATTGCAAATGATATCCAGATGTTGCAAGAAACCAAGGAATCATTGGAAAGGAGTTTCTCAATGAAAGACTTGGGTGAGGCAACAAATATTCTCGGAATCCGGATCTATAGAGATAGATCAAGAAGGCTCATTGGATTGAGTCAGAGTACATATTTGTACGAAGTGTTGAAGAAGTTCAACATGGAATCGTTTAAGAAGGGGTTCTTCCGATGTCCTATGGAATAAAACTTAGAAAGACTCAGTGTCTTCGACAACTGATGAGCGAAGTCGGATGAGTGCGATTTTGTATGCTTCTGCGGTCGGATCCATCATGTATGCCATGATTTGTACTAGGCCGGATGTTTCATATGCTCTAAGTGTTGTGAGCAGATAACAGGCTGATCCTAGAGAAATCCACTAGACAGCGGCTAAAAATATCCTAAAGTACTTGAGAAGGACTAAGGATATGTTTTTGGTTTTTGGTGGTGAAGATGAACTCAGTGTAAAGGGTTACACAGATGCGAGTTATCTTACCGACTCTGGTGATTCTCATTTGCAATCCGGATACGTGTTTATTATAAATGGAGGTGTTGTGAGCTGGAAGAGTTCCAAGCAAGAGATTGTGTCTGCATCTACAACAGAGGCTGAGTATATTGCCGCCCCGGAGGCAGCAAAGGAAGCTGTTTGGATGAGAAATCGCTCGGATCTTCCCCTAACCCAACCCGGGAACGGACCGGAGGGAACCGTAGCATGAGGAATGTCCGCGTCTCGTCGCAAGGCTCATTTTGAGTTTTGGGTGAATTTCCTCATGGATCTTGGTGTGGTTCAGGGCTCGTCCAATCCGTTGGACATGTATTGTGACAACAATGGTGCTATTGCACAAGCCAAGGAACCTAGACAACACCAGAAGAACAAGCACATACTCATGCGGTACCACCTAATTCGCCAGTTCGTGGATCAGGGTGATATCAAGTTATGCAAGGTACACACGGATGCAAATATTGCAGATCTGTTGACAAAGCCGTTACCATAGCCGAAGCATGAGGCGCACCTGAGAGCCATGAGCATTAGATGCTTATACATGTGATGTCGGAAGATTGACTCTAGTGCAAGTGGGAGACTGTTGGGAATATGCCCTAGAGGCAATCATGTATGATGATATTTCCCAATGTATTCATAAAGTTATTAAGTTGTGCTTGTATAAACATCTGATGTGTATCATTGAATATGTGATTCGGTTGTGGAACTATACATTCATGTTGTTTGTACTAAATATCCTTGGTCGTTAAGGTTGTGCTGGACACACAACTTAGACCAATGTGAAAGTCAGCTTGATGACTCGGTTCCACTTGTCATGGGCATGGTGATGCTATTCCGACTTACACAGATTCGGCTAAAGAGTTTAGCGAGTCGGATTGACCCATATTGAGGTACAATGAACAAGTTGTCATTTGTATATCTCAATCAATGTAATCCTTAGACTGGAGTTTGTTGCATAGTCCGAGTTGAGGATCACCGACTTAGGTTCTGTCAAACGCTGATCCGTAACTGGGAAGTCATAAAGGCAGAGTTCGGGTCGACTGAGAATCAAGTTGTGTGATGTGAATAACCAAGACGGGATTTTGCCCCTCCACTTGGAGAGATATTCTCTGGGCCCTCTCGGATGTTATGATTCGAAAAGCATGGCCATGCACGACTTGGTTAAGTGTTAACCGAGACGATCGACTAAGAGTTAGTCGGGTGAATCACTTATCTCGGATCGAGAAGAGAGTCAGACTATTTAAGGGATGACAATTATTCGCGTATATTCTGACAAGGTATATCGTGAGGCAAAAGGGACTCGGACGCAAGTCACATTGGAAAGGCAAGTCGTCATGAATCTTTCATACTTGGGAGTCGGCACGTTCTGCTAGGAGCCACTACCGACTGATCGATTGAGAGTAGGACTCTAATTGTGTCCAAGTAGCCATGAGCCTGCGGGGTCACACACCTAAGAGCGGGAGCAAGTTCGGATTGGATCTGAACCGGAAATCTGGTTGGGTTGGACCCAAGGTGGATTAGGACAGAGTCAGTGAGTCGGACTCACGGTGACTAGTGTTATATGGGCTTAGTGAATGGGCCACGAGAGTGAAGCCCACTTCACTCCCTATATATAGTAGAGCACAGTAACCTAGAAGGGTTAATCGTTGATCAGTTAGGTCATTCCATGAGTTGGAAACCCTACCTCCACAACAGTCCTGCCGTCGTAACGAACCTAGCAGTTCGCCGCCCGTGCTCCTCCTTGTACGTGTGGATACCAGCATAGGTGGTGTAAGAGATGTTGTACGATCAGCACCAGGACGATCGGATCGCAAAGGACTGCACTGCATCAACTGACGCGCTTCATCAGTAATCTGCAACTGCGCGTCTAGTGTTAAACGTCGTGGCCTTCTTCCTCAGCTAGATCTTGGGATCACCATGTTAGAGGGAAAAGGTTTTGTTTTATCTCTACGTGGCCCAACAAAATCCAGAAAGATATTGTTCACAACCACGAATTACGCTAGTATCCAGTCTAACTGCCATCCGAAATGCCAGCACTGGATTAATTCTATTCGAAAAGCAATGCAATTAGTTGAGCACCAGCAATTCACGCTCAAATACTGCCAATAATCACCCCACAAAAGGGAAACGATGCTTACCCAGATGGAATCCATGCGTTAGATCCCTGCGATTCCACCCAATCTTCTCCATGCTCGATGCGGATAGACGGTGCACCAGCCGGCGTTGCATACTTTTCTGTGAAAGGGGTAGATCTAGCAGGGGCGGGAGCAGAGCGGGAGGTGGATTGGGCTCCATGGATAGGGGGAGGGGGTGGCTCTGGGGCCGAGGACGACATAAGGTACGAGGGCATGATGGAGGAGCAGCGGAGGGGCGGTGTGGGAGCTATTCTAGGCTCGGGGAAAAGTGAATGCTTTGGGTGAGCGAGAATGGCCGGTCCGACGTGTCTTCATGCGGCCCCACCCTTCACCACATATGGAATACCCGTCCCAACGCGACCCCACCCTTCACCACATATGCAGGACCCGTCCCGACACAAGCCCAGCCGTCAGCATGTAACGGTCGAGTCCACGTAACATAACACTCAACGCACGACCCGCCCCAACGATGTTCCACTAGTCAGCATGTAACGATCAAGCCTTTGACCTAACGGCATCCCTCCGTCAGAGCGCCTACGAGGACCTGCAAGGTTTTCATAACATAGAGAGGGGAAAAGTGAGGAAAGTTAAGCGGTTGGAGAAAAATGAGTACAACTTTGCATGATTCTAGTTTTGCCTGTAAGCCTAAGTAATATTCTATCATATGGTATTGGTGGCTTCACCAGGTTATTTTCATAGAGTATCTGCTAGTTTTATCTCCAGAATAGTACTGTTTCCACTAATAAATGTCTAATAATTATTATGTTAATCCAAAAATTGTAAACCCAATTGGTATGGCTTGTACTCAACCAGATCTACTCAGAACAACTTGATTTACATGTTTAGGAGTTTTGGTTGAACCATAGTAGCTCCTACAAGATTAGGACAAAGACTTTCTTAGCAATTTCTAGACTCTTCTGTAAGTTCCTTTTTAGGTAGGACCAACTCTAAGAATTGTGTCTCTGGTAGTTGTATCAAACCCTAGTATCTCATAATTTTTGGAGCTATAGTTATTTTCTACGAAATTATTTGCTTCTGTGAGTAATCTGAACACTAGTTAATTCATTAAAATTCAACCATAAGGGCTAAAAATGCAAATCCATTTTTGCCGAGGATTGGTATTTTCAATACCAATGCAGTGATATAATTTTTGTATACTATTCTGGTATAGTTACTGGTCGAGACCAAAAAGACATTTGTTTTAACTAGAATACATATTTATTTCCACATTACAAGATTAATAAAATATTTTTGGATAAATCCAATTGTTTTGCTCTGATGCTTTCAGTAGATAGTCTTGTGTGACTTGGTTTTTTGCTTGGAACATGCCTATTGTACTGATAGCATCTATTTGCCTAGTAGTGATTGTGTGTTTGTTTGCTTGTGTCCTTTTTCATATTCGCGACGATAGAAACGAACGAGGAAGGATACAAGGAAGGTGACTTTGAGAGTTTGAAGAGGAGGACCAGGGACAAGTTGGCTACCAAGGCAAGCCACCTTTCTTACTCTTACACCTTGACCTATTATTTTATTAGGCATGGTTTACCACGGTTCAATAAAGTTTATGCATGGTTTTATTTTTTGTAAAGTATAACTATACTATGGCATGGGTTTGGCTCCTCCAAACCAATACTTTATTGTACCAATAGGTACAACCCCCTTGATGGCACCTATTCTACATTGGTATTGCCATAGGTGTAGAACACCAAGACCCCTGGAAACCTCTTTCAAGCACAATCAAACCCTAGGATGGGAAGACCCCTAAAAGAAGTTTACAAAAAAAAATTTATGTTAAAACCTTGGTAGGCTTAGTCCTACCAAGAGGAGTTTAAAGAAAGGAAAAAAGGTTTTTGTTTTACAAAGTGCTGAAGGAAGGAGGAGGAAAATGTTTATGAAAACGCACCCGTTTCTATGTAGTTTTGCCTCAACAATTAACCCGTGCAACCACACTACCTCAAAATGGGACGAGGCCTAACTTGAAGTTAGTCTACTCCAATATGGGTTACCTCATAACTACTTTAAGGGATCATCTCCCTCGAATGTCGAGCTTCCCTTACATAAAGGGTCATCTGTGGCTACAATGAACTGGGGGAGGTGCGAACCGTCCTTTTAGGCGGTCGGGCGATACTATGAGACTCTCATTGAAATTGCACCTCTCCTGAAGTAGATGGTGACGCTCCAGTTGGTCCATGTGGTACCTGACGTCCCGGTGTTGAGAGGAACAACTCATAAGGTAGGGCTCATGTCAAAGTGGACTTTCCGAGGGTTATGTTTGGTTATCCGAACCCCGCATTGTAACATCCCAAATTTCATAAAATTCAAACAATCATGATTGCATTCATATAATCATAGCATGTCTACCTTGCATAAATTTTTTCAAAGCTTAAACCCTAGCAAAACCATATTTAAAACCCCTTTTATATTATATGTATGGGGCATGCTTTTATTTTATTTTTATGACCCCAAAATGTTTTGGAGTGTTTTGTTGTGTTTGACACACTTTTAAAACACTAGGGTCACCTCACAAAATTTTGGTGAAAGTTTGAATTGAATTGAATTTGATTTGCTCATTCAAATCCCATTTGAAAAATCAAAACAAACAAAGAAAATAACAAATGAGAAAAAATAAGAAGCCAGCCAGCCTTTCAGCCCAGGGACAACTAGCAGCCCATAGCCCACCCAGGAAAACCCTCCTCTCCCCTCTGTTTTGCACCTCGCGCGCGCACCCATTCGCTGACAGGTGGGCCCCGTAGCCACATCATCTCCGTCTTCTTCAATCACGCGCATGAGACCAGCTCGCCTCGGCCATTTCCTCCCCATTCAAACCCGATGAAATAGTGCTTGATTTCCATTGATTCGCCGAGTAATTCCCTCCCTCGCTCTGGATACTTATTCCCCTCTCCCTCCGCAGCATTTCCCCTCACACAGCAAACACTAAGCGCCGCCAGGCTCCCCTAATTTTGCTTCGCACCGTCGTAGTACCGAGAGACTCCAACGAGCTATTCCGGTGAGCACCGTGTTCCCCTCTAACTCTGGTTCACGCAAGTGTGTTTGTCTTGTACTTTCGCATCTTCTAATGGCCGTAGCTTGTACAATTGTGCCCCAGGTCATCGCCCCTGTCGTTGTCTGCAAGCACCTGAAGCGCAGTTCGACTCCGACGAGCGATAGCTGCCGCGCCCGTGCACCCCAGCCTCCACCGCGACCACGTTGAGCATCGCCGTGTCCTCACGAGCTCGGTAAGCGCCAACACCCCGTCCCTTTCCCTCTGGTATCGCCGTAGCATCACCGTCAGAGGCGCTGCCACCGCGGTGGACATTTGCGCCGCTCGCGTTTGGTCAGGGTAGTAGGATCCGCTGGATCTAGATCAAGCTGTCGAGATTAGAATTAGATGCGAAGGGGTATGCTCAGATCTGGACCGCACATTGCCACTTAGATCCTGTAGCTCACGCACGTGATCAACCCAAACCGGTACGCGCCAATCAAAACACGCCGTGTGGCAGTGAATTTGATTTAAAATCCAGGATTTTACCTATTAGTTGTTTAAACTTATAAATTGCATAACTTTTGTTCTATAAATCCAAAAATTACAAATAATATGTCTATGGATTCAGAAAAATGATCTCTTTGCATCTATGGTCTTGATTGTGCCATTTGCTTCTGAATATTAGATGCATAAGCATTTGTAGGCTTTTGACTATATAAATTATCTAGAATATTATTTTTAGGTGGTTTTTGTTTTATTTAGACTTTAGATTACACGATTTGTCTTCAGTACTGTAGAGTTTGATTTTAAAAATGTGGAAAAATATCATATTGCATTTTGCATGCATTCATATTTTTTTGTGTGTATATTGATTTGTGATTATTTTGTTGTATAAATTGTTGTGTAGATTTTGTGTATTTTGGAGAGTGTGATTGTGAGGATTGTGTCTATTCACCTAGCTACCAAGGCAAGTGATACTTCATCTTTTTGTCCCATTATTTTTCCTATTACACTAGTGTTATTTTGAGTAGGATTTGCATGGTAATTTTTCAAAGTATATGTTATGCTATGGTAGATCCTATAGATGATATCTTGGTAGAAAGTTTCCTAAGTTAATAGACATGTTATGCTAGTATGATTTGCCTATATATTAGAATTCAAGGGTGAAAATTCATGCTATGATCTTATGGAAAGGTTATGCCTATATGTTTTTGACTAAGAAAACAACTTGTTAATGAAACACCTGGGTGGAATGGGAAGAATGGTTTGTATTGAGTGGTTACACAAGGCCCATGTCTATAGTTTACCTTGTGTATCACACTTGTGGATGGCCACCCAGGAACAAAGAGATTTGAGATGTTTAGTGTTGACAAGCTTCTAGTGCAACCACATGGCATATGGGCTCTGCCTTGACCAACTATGTTGCAAGAACTCAGCCAGATGGACAGTTGGTGGTAGGGTTAATAGGATGGAATGCGTCCATGGTGGTCTGAGGAAATGCTTCTGAAATTTCTTGCCTCGATGCATGTCGAGTCTTGTGGGGAAATTGCACCACCTCTCGAGAGGGTAAAACCTAAGTACTTAGCCGTGTCCCCGGTAATGGACAATTTGAGCATCAAAGACATTGAAATGATCAAGGATATCCTCATCCCAATTTCTCTAAGTTAAAATTGATGGGTGAACAAGGGTAGTGGTTCACCAATGTCTATTGGTGGTACCTTAGAATTTTTGTAAATAAAAAATTAGTGTTTTCAACTAGTAGGACAAAACTACTTTATGCAAAGCTAGCCTGAAACCACACTTAGCCAAATTCATGTAGATGATAGTCTCTACTATATAACTATGATATCACTTGCCAATACATTTCCAAATGTATTGACCCCTTGTGGCTGTAACTTATTATGTTGCAGGTTACTCTGATGGTGAGTAGGGTTATGAATCTACACTCAACATGTTTTCCTATGGCACATGAAGATGAAGAATTTATTTATTTTCTATGTAATGAGAACTCTATGTGTTAGCCTTGGGCTAATGATTTGTAAGAACTATTGTACTCCTGGAATTACGATGTAATAATGACCTTTGTATATGTGTACTTTATCTTAAATTGTGGGTGCTAGCAATTCGATCCAGGGACTAGCACTACAATCACATGGGGCCTTTACCTTAAAGGGTGAGGTCTTACAGATGGTATCAGAGCACTGTGTTGCATGTAGGTTTGTGACCCTAAGATGGATTAGACTAAGGAAACCACTAGGAAAATGCAACCCCTTTGTAAATTTCACACTTGTCTCTTTTCGTATCGTAAACCTCTTGTAGTCTTCTTTCTCATCTTTATTTGTAGACGGCTGCCATCAACGAAGCCGTCAGGAAGGGACCACTGATGACCATGACCCTAGAATGTGAGACAGAGTTTCCCAAGGCACTTAAAAACCTTATGATTAGCTTGGGGATAAATGGTGAAGCCATGTATAAAGGATTTCCAGTGATGGATGAAGGATAAGAATATTGGTGGGTACAACTCCACTTGTATAAAAACAAGGAGTACAACCACAATGAGTCAGGATTCTGCATGGCCACCAACTCTGAAATGCATATGTCATTTCTCTGCAAGGAATGCAGCATGGAATTCCATCAAGGTGTGTCACATCCCAAATTTTATATTTGGTTCTGCATATCATTCATGCCATTGCATCATACTCTTCCATGCAAAACCATCGATTGAAAAGATTTGGCAAAACACTATTTTCTAAACCCTACTCTATATTACTACGAGGCTCCTGCGGGAGGCTTTAGTAGGACTTGTGTTGTCCACCCTTGTAGCCTAGGGGTTTCACTCATTCCTTGACCCTAGGTTGTTCCCCTCGATTTTACAAAAATTTAGGAACAAGAATCGCCCGATTTGGAGTTCGTATGAGGGAGTTACGGAGTTTTTACCAAAATACAAAAGGAAAAAGGAAGGGATCAAAAAAAAAAAGGGCGCCAGCCTGCTGGGCCGCACTGGCCCAGCCGGCAAGCACCGCGCTGCCCGCGCGGCAGATAGCGCGTCGCCGCCCCGTGCCGCGGCCCACCGACAGGTGGGGACGAGTCCGGGTAGGACCCCGCGTGCCCCCTCCCCCCCACAAAAGGACGCGGACCCCACCCGCGCCCTCTCTCTCCCCACGCAGCCGCCGCCGCCTCCCTGGGCCCCGCACCCGCGCCGCCGCCTCGGTAAGCCCGCCGCCCGCAGCCGCCGCCGCCCAGCCTCCGCGCAGCGCCGCGCCGCCGCCTCGCGCTCGCCCGCCGCCGCCTCCGCCGCTCGCTGCCGCCTCGCACGCGCAGCCATCGCCGCCGCCCGCGCGCGCCAGCTCGCGCCGCCACGCGCCGCCATCGCCGCCGCCTCGCGCTGCCACCGTGTTGACCGCCGTCGTCCTGCGCTGACCGTCTCCCCTCTCCGTGCAGGACCCGCTGAACCGCCGCCGTCCCGCCGCCAACCGCCGCCGTTCCGAGCCACCGGAGCACCGTCGCCGGTAAGCCGCCGCCGTCGCCTTTCCTCGGCCGTCGGATCTAAGATCTGCGGCCCAGATCGACCGGAGACCGCGCGGTTGACTAGTCAATGGCCATTCAACCCGCGCTGAGTCAGCGCTGAGTCAGCAGGGAATATTCCCGGAATATTCCCTTTTGATTTAAATCGTTTTAGAAATTGCAGATTTTTGTAGAAACTTGTAAATTGCGTAGAAATTAATCCGCTAGGCCAAAAATTGCAAATAAAATATGTGTAGATTCAGCAAGTCGTATAGAATCTTGCTGTACCATAGTTTCACACTTTTGCAGCAAGATTTAGTATAGTTTAATCATTTGAGTTAATGGCCTTTTTGGAGTAATTAATTCGTAGAAAAAGATCTGTAACTCCAAAAATTGCGTATGAGATGTCCTTGGATTAAGTAGAACGAGGGGAATCTCATCATGAATTAAAAGGATAGGCTTATAGTAAAAACTTCTGCAGAAACTGCCTAGTGGCTTTCTGCAGTGTTTTAATTACTCAGGGAGTTTTATAATTCCTTTTTGAGTAGTTCCAATTGGTACTGTTTCTAGATATCAATGCCTATGCGGTAAAATTTTCCCAAGATTTTACAAATAGTATACTACCGGTAGTGAATTAATTGAATTCTAGCTCTAGTTCTGAGTATTATATTTTGCATATTAGTTTTCCTTGCGCTAAAACTATTTACCATGCATGCATCAGTAGCTCTATTGAATAGGATTATGTGGTGTTGCTGTAGCGTGACCCCACTTGTCATGCATGTATTCATGCACCATCTTTGTTGCATATGCTTGTGGATTGTTTGTTTATGATTGCAATTGTGTCGTATAGATTGTGACGAGTGCAACGCTTGCTCGTGTGTGGATTGTTCTTCCGACTGCTACAACCAAGGCAAGTAGATGCTACTTTGTTCATGATATCGTCCTACTATTTTCAATGCATTGTCGTGTATTTTGTAGACGCATGTGTAGGATGATACTATCGCTATGTTATGTCCTATTATGTGGTAGGGCCTTCCTTGTAGATGAACCACCGTTGGTAGATGTGCTTAGCCATGCTATGTTGAACGAGGGCTGGGTTACATCACTGAGACTTGTTTCTAAAAGTATTGGTTTGTGAAAACTAAAACAACCTAATCAATGAATCTCCTGGGTGTGATGGTATTGATAATTTTTGGTGGTTTCATTGCGGAAAGGCACCTAGGTATCGAGATAAATTGATTGGCTTCTTTATTTGGTAGCTTACGTGTACAACCATGTGCCAATAATGAAATGGGCGGTTGGTTGGACTTAGTAGGTTGTGGTAACTCAAACCCGCGTATCCAGAGATGTAGAATTTTGGTAGGTTGGACCGGTGCGCGTCGGGATTGGGGAGCTACTTCCCGAACAGTCTCTTCTTGGACTTCTCCCTATCATCACCCAAAATGAGAGTGATGGTACGAGCTGGGCTGGCCAAGTCACATGGGTAAAGTGTACTAACCCCTGCAGGGTGTAAAATCTAATCGATTAGCCGTGTCCCCGGTTATGGACAACTGAGTTGCTTGATATTGATTCCATGACATGTTTCTCGCTCATTCTAATTTCATAATTGCTTTAATATTGTTGGGATAACTTAATTGGGATCTTTTCAAAGAAAATCAAAAACCGTTTGTGAAAGTAGGACAAATATATTTGCAAATGCAAGCCAGACACAGCTCCACTTGCCAAATATGCATGTAGATGTTAGTACTATTGTCTCCATTACTAGCTCTACTTGCCATACATTCCATGTATTGACCCTTCGGGGCTGCTACGTTTCATGTTGCAGGTTATTCCGATTCTGAGTAATCGATATAGGCCACGGTACTCCACTCGGCACTTGTTCACTTGTGGGCAATTTGAAGAATGGAGGATTTACTTTATTTAAGTTGCTACCTGAATAATTTGAGCTATCCTTGAGCTAAGCTTTTATTGTAATAATGGTACTCTGGATCTTCGTTATTTATGATACACGGATATTTTGCTATGTTATTCGTCTTATTCTATTATGGGCCAATGAACCGATCCAGGGATTGGCATGTCACATAGAAGCCACGGTCTTTTCAGAACCGCGGTGTTACAAGATGGTATCAGAGCCCGTGTGTCGACTGTAGGATCGTGACCTAGGATTGGATTAGGAAGCCATAGAATTATTGGAGCTTATATTAACTCTGTCTTTCACCTTATGCCTTTCACTCTCGTAAATTCTTACCATACGCTATTCTCACACTTTCCTCTTTTAATTGATAGATGGGAGAAGTCAGGACTGAGTATGCCACCATGGAGTCACCAAGGCCCTTTGCAAGACAGTTAGCACAGCTCTCGCAGACATTGGGATTGCCACTGCCCATGTTCAAGGGAAAAAGGCTGTACACCTATGGATATGGTGATGATGCATGGGAGATAACCACCTTCATCTTCAGGGATGCCGCCTTGCCAAATCCTGGGCATCTGATCTACACCAAGACATACTGCAACTGGGGACTTGGAATCAACTTGGCCATACATGAAGCCCTGTCTCGCCAGTGCCATCATGTCCGACACCTGCTGCCAGCAGATTCACCCTACCGTGACTATGGGAGGCGTGATGAAGTTGGGCACATTGTGGTTACCCCGGGCGACAGGAACAACATGCCGCCCCATCGGAGGCACATAGAGGACATGGAAAGGGAGAATGGAGCTCTAGCTGAGAAAGTGATGATGATAAAGGAGATTGCAGACTTTGCTAGCAATGGTATGGTGGTCCAAGGACAGGAGATTGACACCTTGCATGAAGTCGTGGGAGTTCTGGATAATGCCCTGATAGCCAGAGATGCAACCATAGCTCATCTTCATGGTACGGTGCAGGAGAACACCCAGAACATACAACAGTTGCAAGGGACCGTCCAGGAAAGGGATCAAACTATTGAAGCTATGACATCCCAGATTGCCGCTCTCCAGGCACAGCTAAATCCACCCTCTGATGAAGACAATGGAGATGATGGCAACAATGGGGATGATGATGATAGTGGGAACGATGATGATGATGAGGACGAGGATGATGATGATGGAGACGATGATGGTGGAGGGGATGAAGTTGTTGCAGTTGCAGCTGAGAGTGAAGAAGAAGAGGAGGATCCAGAAGAGGTGGAGTTTAAGATCTCAAGTGATGATTCAGGAGAAGTGTACACTCCGCCGCCATGGTTGAAACGTGGACCGAAGCGCCAACGCATGAGTGCAAGGACCTACCGCAACCTCTTCAAGAAGTAGATAGAAGTCTACCAATTAGTCCTCGTTAGGTAAATTCGTTAGGATTAGGCTCGATCGATGTGAAACTTAGTTACGATTAGTTAAAGAGTGTTTAGTTATGGCAAGTTTGGTTAACATCTGTGTTATTTTTCGCTGCAGTTTTCTGCTGATACAGCAGTACTGTACGATTTTTCATATTTTTCTGGTAACTGGTAAAAATCTGAAAAAATAGGGCTGGTGCGAAACTCTTTGTACTGTATGTGCAAAAATCAGCTAAATTTTCTGACGAGTCTAAGTCAGGCAGAAAAATTCATGAACGCTGCTGGACTGTTCTGGCAGATTGCTGTTTTGTTGCTTTGATGACCAACTGTTTAGATAACCATTGCCAACTCTTGTAAAATTATTTCAGTAGGTATATACTGCTAGGATAAACCCTGGGATGTTGCTAGATCTCTTGGTTGTTGATGTGTTGCTTGCTTGAGATTGTCTGCTATTGTTTGTTGTTGTTTGGTCATACTGCATGGGTAGAATCCTATTATCGTAGTTGATTCTCTCTAAACTTACCTGTGCTGAACCGCAGATGCCTCCCCGCCGTCAACCCACTGAGTTGGAGCAGCTCATGGCAGCTCAGGCACAGCTGACCCAAGTTATGACTCAGTTTATGGAAGCTCAGAACAACAACAATGGGAACAACCAGCCTCAGGGGGATGCTCTCACCAGATTTCTGAGGTTAAGGCCAGCTAAGTTCTCTACTACAACGGAACCAATGGTTGCTCTCGACTGGTTGCGTTCAGTCAACAAGGATCTGGTGACTGTTGGATGCACTGATGCTGAGAAGGTGAGGTTTGCCGCTCACCTACTAGAGGGACCAGCCGCTTCTTGGTTTCTTGGTGGGACACATTTCAGATCACCCACCCGCTGGACACTGTGACTTGGGAAATGTTTGAGGAAGGTTTCAGGACCAACCACGTGTCTTCAGGAGTTCTGAGCCTGAAGAGGAAGGAGTTCCGCAACTTGCGCCAAACCAACCGCACTGTGGCTGAGTACATTGAGGAGTTCAACAACCTGTCCCGTTATGCACCTGAGGATGTTGACACTGATGCAAAAAAGAGGGAGAGATTCCTGGATGGCCTCAGTGATGAACTTTCAGTGCAGCTACTGGTGGTTTATTGCCCCACTTTCCAGGAGCTTATGGACAAGGCCAGGATCTTGGAAGGAAAGCACAAACAGGTGGAGAACCGCAAGAGAAAGAGTAACAATCACCACTCGGGTTCACATCACAAGTCTCGCACTTCATATTATGGATACTCCAAGCATGGAGGGAGCGACTATGGGAGCCATGATCGCAACCGCCATGGGGGCGATGGACATCGTCATGACAACCACAAGAGCAACCACCACAGCCACAAGGGAGGACACTCTCACCACTCTGGAGGACACGGTGGACATGACCGCAACCGTGATCGCAGCTTTGTGAAGAAGGATCTCAGTGAGGTGACATGCTTCAAGTGTAAACAGAAGGGACACTATGCTGACAACTGTCCGGAGAGGAAAGGACTGAAGCCAACCAACAACGAGAAGGCCACAGTGAACCACATGAATGTGGAGGAGATTCCAGATGAGCCTGACCTTGTGATTGGTAAGTTCCCAATCAACACTCACCCAGCTTTCATACTTTTCGATACGGGTGCATCTCATTCATTCATATCAAGGGCATTTGTGGATAAGTATAAGTTACCTACTGAGTCTATGAAAGGGTCTATTAGAGTGAGTTCACCTGGAGGAGATATGATAGCTAGCGCGGGATGCCGCGACTTAACTGTGAGGATTGGAACACACAACTTCAGTGCACATTTGGTAGTGTTGGAATCACAGGGGTTAGACGTTATTCTGGGTATGGATTGGATGTCTATGCATGAGGGACACATAGATTGTGCACAGCGAGCTGTTTCACTCAAAACCCCGGATGGTAAGAGAATTAGATTCAAGTCGGCAGTGCGACCGGGAAGGTGTAAGCTGAATTCTCTTAAGGGGGTTAGCATGGACACTGTGCCAGTGATTAGGGATTACCCCGACGTGTTTCCGGAAGAGCTGCCAGGGATGCCACCTGACAGGGAAGTGGAGTTTCTTATCGACCTGATGCCGGGAACAGGACCTATTGCAAAGAGACCATACAAGATGGATGTGGATGAGCTGAAGGAATTGAAGAAGCAGCTGAAAGAGCAGTTGGACAAGGGATTCATTCAGCCTAGTTCGTCGTCATGGGGTGCACCTGTTCTGTTTGTGGAGAAGAAAGACAACAGCAAGAGATTAGTGGTGGACTATCGCTCGCTGAACGAGGTGACTATCAAGAACAAATACCCCCTGCCTAACATAAATGATTTGTTTGATCAACTGGAAGGAGCAAAGGTGTTCAGCAAGATTGATCTGCGATCAGGCTACTTCCAATTGAAGATCCGGGAGGAGGAAATACCAAAAACCGCCTTCACCACTAGGTATGGTTTATATGAGTATACGGTTATGTCTTTTGGACTAATGAATGCCCCGGCATATTTCATGACCATGATGAACAAGGTATTTATGGAGTACTTGGACAAGTTTGTGGTGGTGTTTATTGATGACATACTGATATACTCCAAGAATGATGCTGAGCATGAGAAGCATCTGCGACTGATTATGGAGAAGCTGAGGGAACACAAGCTGTATGCCAAATTCAGCAAGTGTGAATTCTGGCTTAACACTGTTGGATTTCTTGGACACGTAGTGTCAGGAGAAGGAGTCGCTGTTGATCCAAGCAAAGTGACTGCAGTGACAGAGTGGGAAGCACCCAAAAATGCAGGAGAGATACGAAGCTTTTTGGGACTTGCTGGATATTATAGGAGGTTCATTGAAAACTTTTCCAAGATCGCTAAGCCGATGACTGAACTTCTGAAGAAGGAGAGGAAGTTTGAATGGTCAGATGTATGTGAAGCTAGCTTTCAGGAACTGAAGCGTCGACTAGTAAGCGCACCTATTCTGTGTTTACCAGACCTTCAGAAGGATTTCCAAGTGTACTGCGATGTTTCTCGACATGGACTTGGGAGTGTGCTGATGCAAGACGGGAGAGTAGTGTCATATGCATCGCGACAACTTAAACACCATGAGCGGAATTACCCCACGCACGACTTGGAGTTAGCGTCAGTGGTTCATGCGCTCAAGGTATGGAGGCATTACTTAATGGGAAAACACTGCGACGTGTACACCGACCACAAGAGCCTGAAGTACATATTTACACAGAAGGAACTGAACATGAGGCAAAGGAGATGGTTGGAGCTTATCAAGGACTATGATATGAATCTACAGTACCACCCAGGAAAGGCCAATGTAGTAGCAGATGCTCTGAGCCGTAAGGTCTATGCCAATGGATTGACAATTGGTGAATTGCCTGAGGATTTGTGCAAGCAGTTCAAGGACCTTAGACTGGAGGTAGTATCTGAAGGGTACTTGGCAACGATGGAAGTCCAACCAACGCTACAGGATAGGATCAGGAAAGCTCAAGTGGGAGATAAAGAGATAGATGAAGTAAAGGAAAAGATGAAGGAGGATCGAGCAAGGGAATTCCGCGAGGATGAGCAAGGAACCTTGTGGTATGGAGATCGTTTGTGCGTTCCCAACGATCCCGAGATAAGAAAGTTGATCCTGCAGGAAGCTCATGACTCGCCGTATTCCATACATCCGGGCAATACGAAGATGTATATGGACCTAAAGGACAGATTCTGGTGGAACAACATGAAAGGAGACTCGCAGAGCATATGGCCCTATGTGATGTATGTAGCCGAGTAAAGGCGGAACATCAGAAGCCAGCAGGTTTGCTACAGCCATTGCCCGTGCCGGAATGGAAGTGGGATAGAGTGGGAATGGATTTTATCACGGGATTGCCCAGGACCAGGTCAGGATATGACTCCATTTGGGTAGTGGTCGACCATTTGACCAAGGTAGCCCACTTTATACCGGTAAAGACGACCTATACGAGTGCAAAGTTGGCCAAGATTTACATGGACAGAATTGTGTGCCTACATGGAGTTCCCAAGAGTATTGTATCTGACAGAGGCACCCAATTTACCTCACACTTCTGGCGCCAGCTGCACAAGTCACTTGGTACTAGATTGGAGTTTAGTACAGCGTTTCACCCACAGACTGATGGACAGACCGAAAGGGTGAATCAGATTTTGGAGGACATGCTGAGAGCTTGCGCTTTGGCTCATGGTTCTAGTTGGGATGCGAATTTGCCGTATGCTAAGTTTTCCTACAACAACAGCTATCAAACCAGCATCAAGACGTCACCGTTCGATGTGCTATATGGGAAACGGTGCCGGACACCATTGCTATGGGATGGAGTAGGAGAACGTCAGTTGTTTGGACCTGATTTGATCAAGGACGCCGAGGAGAAGGTCGCCTTGATTAGGGACAGGATGAAGGTGGCACAATCAAGGCAGAAGAGCTACGCCGACGCCAAGCGTAAGGAAGTGGTGTATGAGATAGCCGATAGAGCATACCTCAGAGTGTTGCCACTTCGTGGAATCAAGAGATTTGGAATTAAGGGTAAGCTGGCACCTCGGTTTATTGGACCATATCGAGTCTTAGCACGCAAGGGAGAGGTTGCTTATCAGTTGGAGTTGCCAGAGGCTTTGTCCGCTGTTCACAATGTGTTCCACGTATCCCAGCTGAAGAAGTGCCATCCGGAGATGGTGGATACACCATTGAGAGACACTGTACCGCTAGAGGAAGTTCAGCTTGAGAACGACTTGACCTATGAGGAGAAACCGGTCAGGATTTTGGAGACAACGGAGAGGACTACCCGTACCAAGACGATCAGGTTTTGCAAGGTGCAGTGGAGCTACCACACCGAAGAGGAAGCCACTTGGGAGCGTGAGGATGACATCCGAGAAGACTATCCACACCTATTTGCTAGCCGCGCCGAATCTCGGGGACGAGATTCATCTTAAGGGGGTTAGTCTTGTCACATCCCAAATTTTAGATTTGGTTCTGCATATCATTCATGCCATTGCATCATACTCTTCCATGCAAAACCATCGATTGAAAAGATTCGGCAAAACACTATTTTCTAAACCCTATTCTATATTACTACGAGGCTCCTGCGGGAGGCTTTAGTAGGACTTGTGTTGTCCACCCTTGTAGCCTAGAGGTTTCACTCATTCCTTGACCCTAGGTTGTTCCCCTCGATTTTACAAAAATTTAGGAACAAGAATCGCCCGATTTGGAGTTCGTATGAGGGAGTTACGGAGTTTTTACCAAAATACAAAAGGAAGGGATCAAAAAAAAAAGGGTGCCAGCCTGCTGGGCCGCACTGGCCCAGCCGGCCAGCACCGCGCCGCCCGCGCGGCAGATAGCGCGCCACCGCCCCGTGTCGCGGCCCACTGACAGGTGGGACCGAGTCCGGGTAGGACCCCGCGTGCCCCCCCCCAAAAGGACGCGGACCCCACCCGCGCCCTCTCTCTCCCCACGCAGCCGCCGCCTCCCTGGGCCCCGCACCCGCGCCGCCGCCTCGGTAAGCCCGCCGCCCGCAGCCGCCGCCTGCGCCACCGCCTCCCAGCCTCCGCGCAGCGCAGCACCGCCGCCTCGCGCTCGCCCGCCGCCGCCTGCCCGCGCCGCCGCCTCCGCCGCTCGCCGCCGCCTCGCACGCGCGGCCGCCGCCCGCGCGCGCCAGCTCGCGCCGCCCCGCTCTGCCGCCTCGCGCGCCATGCCGCCGCTCGCCGCCGCACGCGTCGCCGCCGCGTTGACCGCCGTCGTCCCGCGCTGACCATCTCCCCTCTCCGTGCAGGACCCGCTGAACCGCCGCCATCCCGCCGCCAACCGCCGCCGTTCCGAGCCGCCGGAGCACCGCCGCCGGTAAGCCGCCGCCGTCGCCTTTCCTCGGCCGTCGGATCTAAGATCTGCGGCCCAGATCGACCGGAGACTGCACGGTTGACTAGTCAACGGCCAGTCAACCCGCGCTGAGTCAGCGCTGAGTCAGCAGGGAATATTCCCGGAATATTCCCTTTTGATTTAAATCGTTTTAGAAATTGCATATTTTCGTAGAAACTTGTAAATTGCGTAGAAATTAATCCGCTGGGCCAAAAATTGCAAATAAAATATGTGTAGATTCAGACAGTTGTGTAGAATCTTGCTGTACCATAGTTTCACACTTTTGCAGCAAGATTTAGTACAGTTTAATCATTTGAGTTAATGGTCTTTTTGGAGTAATTAATTCGTATAAAAAGATCTGTAACTCCAAAAATTGCGTATGATATGTCCCTGGATTCAGTAGAACGAGTGGAATCTCATCGTGAATTAAAAGGATAGGCTTACAGTAAAAACTTCTGCAGAAACTGCCTAGTGGCTTTCTGCAGTGTTTTAATTACTCAGGGAGTTTTATAATTCCTTTTTGAGTAATTCCAACTGGTACTGTTTCTGGATAGCAATGCCTATGCTGTATAATTTTCCCAAGATTTTACAAACAGTATACTACCGGTAGTGAATTAATTGAGTTCTAGCTCTAGTTCTGAGTATTATATTTTGCATATTAGTTTTCCTTGCGCTAAAACTATTTTCCATGCATGCATCAGTAGCTCTATTGAATAGGATTATGTGGTCTTGCTGTAGCGTCACCCCACTTGTCATGCATGCATTCATGCACCATCTTTGTTGCATATGCTTGTGGATTGTTTGTTTATGATTGCAATTGTGTCGTGTAGATTGTGACGAGTGCAACGCTTGCTCGTGTGTGGATTGTTCTTCCGACCGCTACAACCAAGGCAAGTAGATGATACTTTGTTTATGATATCGTCCTACTATTTTCAATGCATTGTCGTGTATTTTGTAGACGCATGTGTAGGATGATACTATCGCTATGCTATGTCCTATTATGTGGTAGGGCCTTCCTTGTAGATGAACCACCATTGGTAGATGTGCTTAGCCATGCTATGTTGAACGAGGGCTGGGTTACATCACTGAGACTTGTTTCTAAAAGTATTGGTTTGTGAAAACTAAAACAACCTAATCAATGAATCTCCTGGGTGTGATGGTATTGATAATTTTTGGTGGTTTCATTGCGGAAAGGCACCCAGGTATCGAGAGAAATTGATTGGCTTCTTTATTTGGTAGCTTACGTGTACAACCATGTGCCAATAATGAAATGGGCGGTTGGTTGGACTTAGTAGGTTGTGGTAACTCAAACCCGCGTATCCAGAGATGTAGAATTTTGGTAGGTTGGACCGGTGCGCGTCGAGATTGGGGAGCTACTTCCCGAACAGTCTCTTCTTGGACTTCTCCCTATCATCACCCAAAATGAGAGTGATGGTACGAGCTGGGCTGGCCAAGTCACATGGGTAAAGTGTACTAACCCCTGCAGGGTGTAAAATCTAATCGATTAGCCGTGTCCCCGGTTATGGACAACTGAGTTGCTTGATATTGATTCCATGACATGTTTCTCGCTCATTCTAATTTCATAATTGCTTTAATATTGTTGGGATAACTTAATTGGGATCTTTTCAAAGAAAATCAAAAACCGTTTGTGAAAGTAGGACAAATATATTTGCAAATGCAAGCCAGACACAGCTCCACTTGCCAAATATGCATGTAGATGTTAGTACTATTGTCTCCATTACTAGCTCTACTTGCCATACATTCCATGTATTGACCCTTCGAGGCTGCTACGTTTCATGTTGCAGGTTATTCCGATTCTGAGTAATCGATATAGGCCACGGTACTCCACTCGGCACTTGTTCACTTGTGGGCAATTTGAAGAATGGAGGATTTACTTTATTTAAGTTGCTACCTGAATAATTTGAGCTAGCCTTGAGCTAAGCTTTTATTGTAATAATGGTACTCTGGATCTTCGTTATTTATGATACACGGATATTTTGCTATGTTATTCGTCTTATTCTATTGTGGGCCAATGAACCGATCCAGGGATTGTCATGTCACATAGAAGCCACGGTCTTTTCAGAACCGCGGTGTTACAAGGAGCTTGGAGAAAGACTCAAGTGTAGAATGCTCAACACTCAAAATGACCTTAGAGAGGAGAAGAAGCATACCCAAGACTTAGAGACCACCATAAAACGTCTAAGGGAGGATATCATCGACTTAGCATGGGAGTCTTGTGATCAAGACAAACCGATTGCCTCCAAGGATGCCCAGATAGCTATCTTGACTAGTGAGTGAGAGTCGTGACGTACTCCAATAGTTGGACCACCACACTTATCATTTTCTCGCGTTAATAACTTGATCATATCAACCTATGTGGTATGGCAAGATTTAGTCTAAGTGGTGTTTGAACCTTGGTGCTTGTGATTGAATATTGTATGCCATGACTTGTGTGCTTTGAGAATTTATGTGTATGTTATTGGCTTTGTTTTGCTACTTTATGTTTTACTCTTTACTTGTGTTGTTTCTAATTTTCTCTATCCTATGCAATATATGCCTAGCTTTGTTTTCAGCACCGCCGAGGAGTTCAAGGGAACTTGTTATGGTCCCGTATCGTGGAGCTTGTCAGTGTGCTCAATCTTCCCCTCCCTAACATTAAGGGACTTCAGCTCAGGAAGTTTGAGAGGAAGGACCTATGGGGATTTAGAGTCTTGCAGCCAGGACGCCAGTCGGAGCCTCCCACCGAGGAGATTGCCTTTAAGATACTCCATGACGACAAGGAGAAGGGACTCGACGTTGCCATGTAGGAACTGCTAGGACGTCTATGTGGATGTCAGCCCTCCGAGCTCAAGGGCATCTACTTCCATCCCTTTGGAAGACGTGACGAGGACGGAGAGGCTATAGTGTATGAAGAGGCCACTAGGGAGACTATTGAGCATGTACGTTTTTATCTTCAGGACCTAGAGAGCCTCCTTAGGCACCTCGATACTGATAGGACCAACGTCATGCTTAGCAATGACGAGCTATGCGTACAGTTGAGGGAGAAGGACAAGGCCTTCGAGGAGTAGGAGGAGAGCATCAAGGAGATGGAGACTAGGTTTTAGAAGCAAGACAAGAGGTTCAAGAATCAAGAAAAGAGAGTGCAAGATAGGAACAAGAAGATCAATGAGATGAAGGCCGAGATGGAGCTCAAGGATCTTGAGCTAGAGACACAACTGGAGGTGATTGAGAGGCTGCGTTTACAGAAGAGAGAGCTTTAGGCGAAGGTCGATGCTTTGACCACCAGCGTGGAGGAGTACAAGGCAGGAATCGACGCAGCAGGACTTACTCTAGTGGAAGAGGAAGTCGATATGGAGGATTAGTGTTGACTACTTGGCTATCTATCCATCTATCATCATTTTATTTATCGAGTCGCATTGATCATCCAACATGTGGATGACTATGCTAGTGTGTTTACTTTACAAAACTTGTTGTTTGTTTCGAGTCCTAAAGTTTATCTTTTGCTTGCTTATTTGTGATTGTTGCTAAGTGTTGTGTGGTGCATGTTAGTACCTATGGGGTATTTATCCTTTCTTATCCTTATTGAAACTACAGATTCCTCCCCGTCGTGCCAATCCCAACAACAACAACGGCAACAACAACAACAACAACAACAACAACAACAACAACAACAACAACAACAACAACAACAACAACAACAACAACAACAACAACAACAACAACAACAACAACAACAACAACAACAACAACAACAACAACAACAACAACAACAACAACAACAACAACAACAACAACAACAACAACAACGGCAACAACAACAACAACAACAACAACAACAACAACAACAACAACAACAACAACAACAACAACAACAACAACAACAACAACAACAACAACAACAACAACAATAACAACAACAACAACAACAACAACAACAACAACAACAACAACAACAACAACAACAACAACAACAACAACAACAACAACAACAACAACAACAACAACAACAACAACAACAACAACCACAACAACAACGACGACAACAACAACGACGACGACGACGACGACGACAACGACGACGACGACAATGACGACGACGACAACGACGACGACAACAACAACGACGACAACAACGACGACGACAACAACGACGACGACAACAACGACGACGACAACAACGACAACAACGACAACAACAACAACAACAACAACAACAACAACAACAACAACAACAACAACAACAACAACAACAACAACAACAACAACAACAACAACAACAACAACAACAACAACAACAACAACAACAACAACAACAACAACAACAACAACAACAACAACAACAATCAGAACAACCCACCAGCTTTTGATATGCTCACAAGGTTTCTGAGATTGAGGCCTGCTAAGTTTTTGGGAACCACTGTTCCCATGGTAGAAAATGATTGGCTCCGTTCTGTGAACAAGGACTTAGTCACAGTTGGTTGCACTGATGAGGAGAAAGTCAGATTTGCAGCACACCTATTGGAAGGACCAGCAGCTACTTGGTGGGATAATTTCCAAATCACTACTCCTATTGAAGAAGTGACTTGGGCAATATTTGAGGATGGATTCCGCACTGCTCGTATCTCTTCAGGAGTGATGAGTTTGAAGAAGAAGGAATTTCACAACCTTAAGCAATGCCACCGCAGTGTTGCAGAATATATTGAGGAGTTCAACAATCTGGCATGCTATCCACCGGATGATGTTGACACTAATGCAAAAAAAAGGAAGGAGAAGTTCCTTGAAGGGCTGAATGATGAGATGTGCATGGAGCTATCTGTTGCATATGTTCCAACTTATCAATCTCTATGTGACAAAGCTACCATCTTGGAAAGTAAGACGAAGCAAGTGGAGAATAGGAAGAGGAAGCACCATTTTGATAAGCATGGATCCGGATCGTCTCACAAGCGTTCTTTTGGTGACGGAAGTGGAGGTTCTGGATCCCACAAACACGGTAATCATAAAAACCACCACAACAGTAACCGTCACCACGATAGCAATAAACATCATGGACACAACAATGGTGATTACCGCAGCAACAAGAGTGGACACAAGGGTCACCATAGTGGAAATGGCAATGGGAATCAGCCAGCTAAGGGAGACATCAGTCAGGTTGAATGCTTCAAGTGCAAGAAAACTAGGCACTATGCAAATGAATGCCTAGAAAAGAAGACTGATGTAGCCAACAAGCCAAACCCTTTTCAGAAAGGTCATGTGAACCACATCAATGTGGAGGAAATCCAGGAGGAGTATGATGTTATGGCTGGTAAGTTCAAGATTAAATCCTTTCCAGCACTTATCCTTTTTGATACCGGCGCAGCGCATTCATTCATATCAAGAGCATTTGTAGACAAAAATAGACTCCCAACTGAAACAATTGGATGTCCTATTAAAGTAAGCTCCCTAGGTGGATAGGTAAATTTTGGATGTCATGATCTAGTAATAGAGTTTGTAAAATACAAGTTTCCAGTTAGCTTGATAATCCTAGAATCCCAAGAATTGGATGTAATATTAGGCATGGCTTGGATGACCCGTTATGAGGGGGTAATAGACTGTGCCAGAAGAACTATTACACTCACAACCCCAGAAAAGAAACGGATTAGGTTCAAGTCTAACTTTGAACCCAAAGGGAGAAAGCTAAATTATCTTAAGGGTGTTAGCATAGACAGTGTACCAGTAGTGAAAGAGTACCCGAATGTGTTCCGGAAGAATTACCAGGAATGCCACCAGATAGAGATGTGGAATTTTTTATTGACTTATTGCCAGGATCTGAACCATAGCAAAGAGACCCTACAAGATGTCAGTTGATGAGTTAAAAGCGATCAACAAACAGCTTGGAGAACAGTTGCGGAAAGGATTTATCCAACCGAGTTCTTCGTCTTGGGGTGCACCAGTTTTTTTTGTCGAGAAGAAAGACAGAAGTCAGAGGCTATGCATAGATTATTGATCACTTAAAGAAGTGACCATAAAGAACAAGTATCCCTTACCTAGAATCAATGATATCTTTGATCGGCTAGAAGGAGCTCGTGTGTTCTCAAAAATTGATCTCCGGTTAGGCTATTTTCAGCTAAAAATTAGAGAACAAGACATAACTAAGACTGCTTTTACCACTAGGTATGGATTGTATGAGTATATGGTGATGCCATTTGGATTAACAAATGCACCAGCTTATTTCATGAACATGATGAACAAGGTGTTCATGGAGTTTCTTGACAAGTTTTTTGTGGTATTCATCAATGACATATTGATTTATTCCAAGAGCAATGAAGAGCATGAAGAACATTTGCGTTTGATTCTTGAGAAACTCAGGGAGCATAAGTTGTATGCCAAGTTCAGTAAGTGTGAGTTTTGGTTGAATGAAGTTGGATTTCTTGGACATATTGTGTCTAGAAATGGTATAGTTTTCGATCCTGCAAAGGTTTCAGCTGTAACTGAGTGGGAATCTCCCAAATTAGTTAAAGAAGTTCATAGTTTCCTAGGCTTGGCTGGGTACTATAGAAGTTTCATCGAGAATTTCTCGAAAGTAGCTATGCCAATGATGGAGCTGCTTAAGAAAGAGAAGAAGTTTGATGAGACTGATGGATGTGAAACCAGTTTTCAAGAGTTGAAGAAAAGACTGGTGTCAGCACCAGTTTTATGTCTGCCAAATCTAGAGAAAGACGTTCAAGTCTATTTTGATGCATCTCACCAAGGATTGGGTGGAGTATTGATGCAAAAAAGGAAAAGTTGTGGCTTAAGCCTCGAGACAACTCAAGACTCATGAAGTAAATTATCCTACACATGACTTAGAGTTGGCCTCTGTTGTCCATGCACTCAAAACATGGAGACACTATCTTTTGGGAAAGCGTTGTGAAGTGTTCACAGATCACAAGAGCTTAAAGTATATTTTCACCTAGAAAGAGCTCAACATGAGACAAAGAAGGTGGCTAGAGCTTATCAAGGATGACGACTTGAGTTTGCAATACCATCCTGGTAAAGCGAATGTCGTAGCTGATGCATTAAGCCGCAAGGTTTATGTGAATGGCCTCACCAAAGGAGAATTGCCAGATGATTTGTCTGCCCAATATAAAGATCTAAGATTGGAGACAATGCCTGAAGGATATCTCATGTCATTGGAAGTTCAACCAACACTGTTGAATAAGATCAAAGAAGCCCAAAAGTTGGACAAGGAAATAGAGGAGATTAAAAGTAAAATTGGCACTGTTGGATAGTGCCCGGAAGGATTCCATGAAGATGAACAAGGAACCTTATGGTATGAAAAGCGTATCTGCATTCCACAAGATCTGGAACTTCGGAAATTGATTCTGCAAGAAGCACACAATTCACCATACTCTATTCATCCGGGTAACACTAAGATGTACATGGATGTGAAGGAAAGATTTTGATGGAACAATCTCAAGAAAGATATCGCGAAACATATTGCCTTGTGTGACGTGTGTAGTAGAGTGAAGGTGGAACATCAGAAACCGGCAGGGTTATTGCAACCACTACCAATACCTGATTGGAAGTGGGATAAGATTGGTATGGATTTCATCACCGGACTGCCAAGGACTAGATCTGGATAGGATTCCATATGGGTTGTTGTGGATCGCTTAACAAAAGTGGCTCATTTCATACCCGTGAAGACTACATATACAAGTGCTAAATTGGCCAAGATCTATATGAACAAAATCGTGTGTTTACAAGGAGTACCTAAGAGTATTGTGTCTGATAGAGGAACTCAGTTCACTTTGCATTTTTGGTGACAACTACATGAATCATTGGGAACAAGGCTAGAATTTAGCATAGCTTTTCATCCTCAGACTGATGGACAGACAGAAAGAACCAATCAGATTTTGGAAGATATGTTGAGAGCTTGTGCGCTAGACTATGGATCTAGTTGGGATGAAAGTCTTCCATACGCAGAATTCTCTTACAATAACAGCTATCAATCAAGCATAGAGATGGCTCCGTTTGAATTCCTATATGGAAGGAAGTGTACTACACCATTATTATGGAATGGAGTAGGAGAAAGAAATTTATTTGGACCAGATATGATCAAGGAAGCCGAAGAGAAAGTCAGAATGGTAAAGGACAGATTAAAGATAGCCCAATCCCGACAAAAGAGCTATTCAGATCCAAAACGTAGGGAAGTCACCTATGAGGTAGGTGATAGAGCTTATCTCAGAGTCTCACCACTTCGTGGCGTGAATATATTTGGAGTCAAAGGGAAATTGGCACCTAGATATGTAGGAACATTCAAGATTTTGAGCCGCAAAGGAGAAGTGGCTTATGAGTTAGAGTTACCAGAATCACTGTCTGTAGTGCATAATGTGTTTCATGTAAGTCAGTTGAAAAAGTGTCATCCAGAGATGGAAGAAACTTCGTTGAAGGACACTATACCATTGGAAGAGGTTCAGTTGGAGAGTGATCTCACTTATGAAGAGAAACCTATCACGATTCTCAAGACAACAGAAAGAGTCACTCATACTAAGACAATCAAATTCTTCAAAGTACAGTGGTATCATCATACCGGGGAAGAAGCAACTTGGGAAAGAGAAGATGAGCTTCGGAAAGATCACCCTCACCTATTTGCTAGCCAATCCGAATCTCGAGGGCGAGATTCATCTTAAGGGGGTTAGATTTGTAACATCCCAAATTTCATCAAATTTAAAACATCATGATTGCATTCATATCATCATAGCATGTCTACCTTGCACAAAAAATTTCAGAGCTTAAACCCTAGCAAAACCATATTTAAAACCCCTTTTACATTATATGTATGGGGCATGGTTTTATTTTATTTTTATGACCCCAAAATGTTTTGGAGTGTTTTGTTGTGTTTGACACACTTTTAAACACTAGGGTCACCTCACAAAATTTTGGTGAAAGTTTGAATTGAATTTGATTTGCTCATTCAAATCCCATTTGAAAAATCAAAACAGAAAAAGAAAATAGCAAATGAGAAAAAATAAGAAGCCGGCCAGCCTTTCAGCGGCCCAACTAGAAGCCCACAGCCCACCCGGGAAAACCCCCCTCTCCCCTCTGTTTTTCACCTCGCGCGCACACACCCATTAGCTGACAGCTGGGCCCCGCAGCCACGTCATCTCCGTTGATACATCGGAAACGTATCTATAATTTTTGATGTTCCATGCTTGTTTAGTATCTTCTTTGCTTTGCTTAGTCCACACTTTGAGGTGTTTTTATATGTTTTCCAATACTAACCTATTAACAAGATGCCACAGTGCCAGATGCCTGTTTTCTTATGTTTTTGGTTCCAAAAAGGCAGAAAATCAATATTCTCGGAATTGGACGGGACAAAAGCCAAAGTCAATATTTTACCGTGGGGAACACGAAGCCTGAATACGAGACGAAGGAGACCCACCAGGGGGCCACACCCCCTGGCCGCGTGGGTGGTCCCACCCCATGCCTGGGGGGTGCAGCCGCCCTAGTGGCCCTCCTGCCTCGCCTCTTAGCCTATAAGAAGCCCCCGATGCCTAAACCCTAAGTACCCGATCAATATTCCACGAAACCGTCTGTAGCCTCCACCACCATTGTCCCTAGATCGGGGGGATCTGAAGCTCTTCCTGGCACCTTGTCGGATGGTAGATCATCCCGGAGGCCTTCTTCTTCATTATGCCAGCCTCCGCTATGAAGCATCATTACTTCCACCTTGGACTACGGGTCCATGTAGTAGCTAGATGGTTGTATCTCCTCCTTTATGCTTTCATGTCTAGATCTTGTGAGCTCCATTCATGATCAATACCTCATCTATTTGTAATCATGCATGTTGTGTTTGCGGGGATCCGATGGATATTGATATTACTATGTCAGATTGATTAATGGTTTTGTCTTATTGATTCTATCATGTCTGTGTTGTTTGTGATCTTGCATGATCTCCGTTTTTAGTAGCTATCTTGGCCAAGTAGTTGCTAGTGACTCCAAGAGGGGGTATTTATGCTCGATAGTGGGTTCATGCCTCTATTTAATCAAGGGAAGTGACAGAAATTTCTAAGGTTGTAGATGTGTTGTTGCCACTAGGGAGAAAACAACGGTCTCTTGTTCATGGAACAAGTGCATTGTTTACCTTACACACTTTGCTTAAAGGCTTAAAGCAGTTATCTGTTGCTTGCAACTTAATACTGGAGGGGGTTCGGATGATAACTCGAAGGTGGATTTCTAGTCATAGATGCAGTTGGATGGAAGTCTATGTATCTTGTTGTATTGCCCAATCGAATCTCATAGGATCATGATGATTAGTATTGCATTGTTATGCCTTGCTCAGTCCTGTCAATTGCCCTGTTGTAATTTGTTTACCTAGCATGCCATATTTGTTTATCTAAGGAGAACACCTCTAGCGAACTATGGACCCCGGTCCAATCTTTACCATTGATACATCCTCCACTATTACCTTTTACTTTCTGATGACTCCTTGTTGACATGGAGCACTTCGTCGGTAAACCCCAAGAGCAAGGTGTGAAGCAGCACAGCAGCAAGTCTTCCCTCAGTAAGAAACCAAGGTTATCGAACCATTAGGAGGAAGGAAACATCTCAAATGTGTGGCAAGCAACATGGAAACCTGCACAACACAAACTCAAGACTTTGGCCCAATGAACAGTGAGGTTGTCAATCTCACCGGTTGCTATAACAAAGGATTAACTGTATGGTGTGGAAGGTGGTGATGATTTGCAGCAAGTAAACAATAACAGTGGAAGATGTATCAATGGTAAAGATTGGACCGGGTTCCATAGTTCACTAGAGGTGTTCTCCTTAGATAAACAAACATGGCATGCAGGGTAAACAAATTACAGCAGGGCAATTTACAGGACTTAGCAAGGCATAACAACGCAATACTAGACATAAAGATCCTATGAGATTCGATTGGGCAATACAACAATATAAATAGACCGCCATCCAACTGCATCTATGACTAGAAGTCCACCTTCAGGTTATCATCCGAACCCCCTCCAGTATTAAGTTGCAAGCAACAAACAACTTCTTTAAGAAAAGTGTGTAGAGACCGTTGTTTTCTCCCTAGTAGCAACAACACATTTACAACCGAAGAGATTTCTATCACTTCCCTTGGAAACTAGAGGCATGAACCCACTATAGAGCATAAATACCCCCTCTTGGAGTCACTAGCAACTACTTGTCCAAGATAGCTACTAACAACAAAGATCATGCAAGATCACAAACAACACAGACATGATAGAATCAAATAGACAAAACCATTAATCAATCTAACATAGTAATCTCAATATCCATCGGATCCCCGCAAACACAACATGCATGATTACAAAAATATTAGATCTTGATCATGAACGGAGCTCACAAGATCTATACATGAAAGCACAAGGAGGAGATACAACCATCTATCTACTACATGGACCCGTAGGGAGGCTGGCATGATGAATAAGAAGGCCTCCGGGATGATCTCCCCTCCGGCAGGGTGCCGGGAAGAGCTTCAGATCCCCCGATCTAGGGACGATGGTGGCGGCGGCTACAGACGGTTTCGTGGAGTTTTGATTGGGTGCCTAGGGTTTCTGCAACGGGGGCTTCCTATAGGCGAAGAGGCGAGGCAGGGGGCCACCAGGGCGGCTGCACCCCCCAGGCACGAGGTGGGCCCACCCACGCGGCCAGGGGGTGTGACCCCATGGTGGGTCTCCTCCGTCTCGTATTCCGGCTCCGTGTTCCCCGCGGTAAAATATTGAATTTGGCTTTTGTCTCGTCCAATTCCGAGAATATTTATTTTCTGCCTTTGTGGAACCAAAAACAGAAGAAAACAGGCAACTGGCAGTGTGGCAAGTTTTAAATAGGTTAGTACTAGAAAACAAATAAAAACACCTCAAAGTGTACACAAAGCAAAGCAAAGTAGATAGTAAACAAACATGGAGCATCAAAAATTATAGATACGTTTCCGATGTATCAAGCATCCCCAAGCTTAACTCCTGCTCGTCCTTAAGTAGGTAAGTGATAAAAGAATAATTTTTGAGGTGACATGCACCATCAAAACCAAGATCAAACCATTTGCAAGCATTGAAAGCTGGGATCAAAGAACTCTAAACATATGCATGAAAGATGGAGTTCTAACAATAGGACAAAGTAACTATGCATGCAACATGAAAGGCTACAAACAAAGATCATGAATAACATGCATTGAAAAACATTTGTTTGTTTCACTTATAGAAAACATGGCATAGTGGCATTCAGCTTGTCCCTCATAGAGTAGCAAATAGATGCATAGGACACCTTCAAAGTTCATAAGAGTGACTAGATACAAGTAGCACAAGAACAAGCAATATCAACAATATGCATCAACCAATAAGCTTTGGGACACTGCACATAAAACTAAGAATGGCAACTATGCTTTCTTATTGGTGCCTAAAGGTAGAAGGTGGAGACTCAAATAATAGTGGAAGAAAGGCCCTTCAAATAGGGAAGCAGGGATTTCAAGTTTCAAAAAGAGCTTCCAAAAATTATGGTACTTGTTAGCTTTTAGCCCTCATTGCCCCTATCATAAGTATCTTGAAGTTATTAAGGTTAAAGTGAAAAAACTATGGGGTATATGCTTGACAAAGTATAAGTTGGCAATCTCATATCCCTTGAATACGAGGGCCACACCTCATTCTACTCAACTTCAGTCACCTGTAAGTTCTTGTCATAGTAAGTACATGCGTATCATAGAGAACCGCCAACGGGGTACCCCTTGCACATGGTATAGGAGCTATCCCATAACCAAAATGACAAGGCAAGAAGACAATGAGCATCTCAGCGATCTTTTTATTTACTATGTGCATAGCTTTTTATTGAGAATGATTCACAAATGCTCATTATGGTGATGCTGCAAGTTTCCACCATGATTAGCATGGCTTAGGCTAGCGGCCCAGGAGTTTCTCTAAAACAAAATACATAACTCCATGGATTACAAGCTCCCTCTTTAATTCACACTGGCGAAATCCTTAGACAAAATAGCATGATATCAATTGTGTACAAAGTACAAGTGTAATGTTGAAAACGTTCCCCGTGACAGCACTGTTCTGCTAATTCCAACGTATAAGTGCAAGCATATACAACATATATGACACAATGGTTCAAGTTTATTAGGGTCAAGGAATATAAAGTGTTCCATGAAGTTTGTGAGGGATTTAATTACTAAGTTTTCGCATAAGAAAATACTTTTTAATTGGAAGATAGTTGAAAACAAGAATATACTTGGAATGGTGTAACACACCATGCATAGGATTTTATAGTTGACACTTTGGAATAAATTGGTTTCTTGGGAGTTGGAAGCATGAGTAGAGATTACTAATACACATGGAGGCTAGCAAAAGACTGGGAGCAACCAACTAAGAGAGCAATAATGGCCTTAATCATGAACAGCGACAAAACATTACTAATCAAAGCATAGAGTGGTACTACAAGTCAAGGACTACATGATCATAGAGGCTATGGTTACTTGTTTATAGTCATAAAATGGTGTGATCATGTGCCAAGTCAACCCAAACAAAGCATCAAAGGAGAATACCACAATACTATGCTTTTGTATGCTAAAACAACGCATGATTCTTTCAAGGCACACTAAGCAATCCCAATTGTTTGTAACAAGACATGCTACATCAATAATAACTAATCATAAGGTCAAAACAACACCTATAATGTCATGCTAAAGTCTAAGTCACAGTCAATGCAAGCTCCTCTTGTACTTTCAAGCAAGAACTTCCTACTCCTTTCCAATCACCAAGCAACTTATTTGAAACAACACAGCGAGAACGAGGTCCAAACTAATTTATTCAAGCAAACTAAACAAACTAAGCAAACCAAACGAAAGCTAAGATGCTCCAAGAACAACACAATGGTGCATGAAACAATAAAAACGAAGTTTTCAGACAGACCTGAGCTTTTTATTGATGAAGGAAGGGATGCCTTGGGCATCTCCAAGCTTTGACGCTTGTAACTATTGGATATTTCTTGGGGTGAAACTGGGGTGGCATCCTCAAGCTTGAGCTTTTGTCCATTCTTCATCTCATTACATCATTCTCTCTCCACACCTGAAATTTTTCCTTCATGCAAAACTTCACACAATCTTCATTAGCAACATTAGTGTATTCAAAAGATAATAGACCTTTGGGTTTAGCTTTGGAACAGCAAAACTTTTCACTAAAAACACATGCTACTGTACCAACTCCTTCAAAAATCTCAATTCCCATAAGAGAACTCAAAAAGGAATCAATAAGAAGCAAATGCAAATAATGGCAGAAATCTGTCAAAACAGACCAGCAGGTAGAAACCGATTTTTTCGAAAATCTTTTGTTCCTCAAATCAAAAAGTGCTAAACTAACGAAAGTTAAATAACATACTGGGGGATTTCTTCGTAAATTTTTATCTCAATAATAATTATAGAGACTCCTCACGAATTTTTATGGTGGAGGACAGAAATCTGTTTCGGGATAGCAACTCCCCAAATCTTACTTCCCTCTCATTAGAGGTCATTCTTGGCACAAAAAGCAAACAAAAAGGATAAGGAGAGGTCATTACTGAAGTAATAACTTCCAATACTCAAGGAAACTCTTGAGTTATCTCCCAACAAGTACTTTTCTTTAACGCCTTTAAGTTAGGCACAAGAAGCAAAAAATCAAGTATTTTCAAATGAGGAATTGAGATAAATACTTGCAAAATCTTCAACTATGAGTGGTATCTCATCCAAATGAGTCTTGGAGGATCACTTCTCATTTATCTTTGGTTTACTACTTCCATCAAAAGGATTTTCAGGAACAATCCAATCAAAATTCTTTTCAAAGGCCTCATGCATCCCAACAAGCTTAAAGGGTATGGGTATCTTAAATTTCTCTCTATGCTTAGTTTTATCAGAGGTACCCACAACATCTACACATGAGCCTAGCATATCAAAATGCTCAAAGACCTTTTTGTCTTCCTTAGCAACATCATGGAACTCTTTGAGTAAAGTTTCAAGAATAAACTCTCTCTTTTCAACATTCTTTTCTTCTTTTAGTTTTAGGAACAAAATTTGCATCATGGGGTTAAGGCTAACAAACCTAGCCTCCAACATATGAACTAAAGAAGTTGCAGCAATTTCATAATTAGGAGCAAGTTCTGTTATAGATCTATCCTCAATATCTCATGTTTGCTAACATGGTTGAAGAATTCTTCAATATTTTCTTTCCCAATTATAGAGCCACTATCTATCGATAGGTCCTTCAGGGTGAACTTGGGGAGCAACATGGTGAGCTAGAACAAGGTGGCAACTAGAGTAGGGACTATTTTTGTGTTTTTGATTAAAAGAGGCAAACAAAACCAAGCAAAAGAAACTAAGCAAACTAAAAACAAATAAAGGAGAAAGGTTGAGGAGGACTCCACTTGTGGAGACGTCCTTAGCCTCCCCGGCAACGACGCCAGAAAGAGCTTTATGGCACTATGTTATCGTGCAGTGCTTCATCACGAAACCCCGAGAGCAAGGTGTGATGCAGCACAACAACAAGTTTTCCCTCAGTAAGAAACCGAGGTTATCGAACCAGCAGGAGGAAGGAAATGTCACACAGGTGTTGCAAGAAACGTGAAAACCTGCACAACACAAACTCAAGACTTTGCCCCAACGAATCAGTGAGGTTGTCAAGCTCACCGGTTTGCTGTAACAAAGGATTAAACGTATGGTGTGGAAGGTGATGATGGTTTGCAACAAGTAAACAAGTAACAGTGGAAGATGTATCAATGGTAAAGATTGGACCGGGGTCCATAGTTCTCTAGAGGTGATCTCCTTAGATAAACAACATGGCATGATGGGTAAACAAATTACAGTAGGGCAATTGACAGGAACTGAGCAAGGCATAATAATGCAATACCAGACAAAAAGATCCTATGAGATTCGATTGGGCAATACAACAATATACATAGACCACCATCCAACTGCATCTATGACTAGAAGTCCACCTTCAGGTTATCATCTGAACCCCCTCCAGTATTAAGTTGCAAGCAACAGACAAACTGCTTGAAGAAAGGTGTGTAAGGTAAATAATCCACTTGTTCTATGAACAAGAGATCGTTGTTTTCTCCCTAGTGGCAACAACACATCTACAACGGAAGAGATTTCTGTCACTTCCCTTGGAAACTAGAGGCATGAACCCACTATCGAGCATAAATACCCCCTCTTGGAGTCACTAGAAACTACTTGTACAAGATAGCTACTAAAAGTGGAGAGCATGCAAGATCACAAACAACACAGACATGATAGTATCAAATAGACAAAACCATTAATAAATCTAACATAGTAATCTCAATATCCATCGGAACCCCACAAACACAATATGCATGATTACAAATAGATTAGATCTTGATCATGAACGGAGCTCACAAGATCTATACATGAAAGCACAAGGAGGAGATACAACCATATAGCTACTACATGGACCCGTAGTCCAAGGTGGAACTACTCACGCTTCATACCGGAGAAGAAGGCCTTCGGGATGATCTCCCCTCCGGTGTCGGGAAGAACTTCAGATCCCCCTCGATCTAGGGACGATGGTGGCGCGGCTACAGACGGTTTTGTGGAGTTTTGATCGGGTGCCTAGGGTTTCTGCATCGGGGGCTTCTTATAGGCGAAGAGGCGAGGTTGGGAGGCGGACAGAGGGCCCACACCCTACCCAGGCGCGGGGTGGGCCCACCCGCGTCTATGGGGTGGCGGCCCTAGCTCGCCTCTTCGTGTCGCCCATGGTAAAATATTGACTTTGGCTTTTGTCCCATCCAATTCCGAGAATATTGATTTTTTGCCTTTCTGGAACCAAAAACAAAAGAAAACAGGCAACTGACACTGTGGCAACTTGTTAATAGGTTAGTTCCAGAAAAGATATAAAAACACCTCAAAGTGTAGACAAAGCAAAGCAAAGTAGATACTAAACAAGCATGGAGTATCAAAAATTATAGATATGTTTCCAACGTATCAAGCATCCCTAAGCTTAACTCCGGCTCATCCTCGAGTAAGTAAGTGATAAAAGAATAATTTGCAACCATTTAAAGCTTGGATCAAAGAACTCTAAACATGTGCATGAAAGATGGAGTTCTAACAATAGGACAAAGTAACTATGCATGCAACATGAAAGTCTACAAACAAAGATCATGAATAACATTCATTGAAAAACGGCAAGTCTGTTGGGAACTCCAAGAGAAAGGTGTGAAGCAGCACAACAGCAAGTTTTCCCTCAGTAAGAAACCGAGGTTATCGAACCAGTAGGAGGAAGGAAACGTCACACAGGTGTTGCAAGCAACATGGAGACCTGCACAACACGAACTCAAGACTTTGCCCCAACAAACAGTGAGGTTGTTAAGCTCACCGGTTTGTTGTAACAAAGGATTAAACGTATGGTGTGGAGGGTAATGGTTTGCAGCAAGTAAACAAGTAACAGTGGAAGATGTATCAATGGTAAAGGTTGGACTGGGGTCCATAGTTCACTAGAGGTGTTCTCCTTAGATAAACAACATGGCATGAAGGGTAAACAAATTATAGCAGGGCAATTGACAGGAACTGAGCAAGGCATAACAATGCAATACTAGTCAAAAAGATCCTATGAGATTCGATTGGGCAATACAACAATATACATAAACCGCCATCAACCTGCATCTATGACTAGAAGTCCACCTTCAGGTTATCATCCGAACCCCCTCCAGTATTAAGTTGCAAGCAACAGACAACTGCTTAAAGAAAAGTGTGTAAGGTAAACAATCCACTTGTTCCATGAACAAGAGACCGTTGTTTTCTCCCTAGTAGCAACAACACATCTAGAACTGAAGAGATTTATGTCACTTCCCTTGGAAACTAGAGGCATGAACCCACTCGAGCATAAATACCCCCTCTTGGAGTCACTAGCAACTACTTGGCAAATATAGCTACTAACAACAGAGAGCATGCAAGATCACAAACAACACAGACATGATAGAATCATAAAGACAAGACCATTAATCAATCTGACATAATAGTCTCAATATCCATCGGATCCCCGCAAACACAACATGCATGATTACAAATAGATTAGATCTTGATCATGAATGGAGCTCACAAGATCTATACATGAAAGCACAAAGGATGAGGTACAACCATCTAGCTACTACATGGACCCATATTCCAAGGTGGAACTACTCACGCATCATACCGGGGAGAAGGCCTCCCAGATGATCTCCCCTCCGACAGGGTGCCGGGAAGAACTTCAGATCCCCCGATCTAGGGACGACAGTGGCGGTGGCTAGAGAAGGTTTCATGGAATATTTATCGGGTACTTAGGGTTTCTGCATCCGGGGCTTCTTATAGGCGAAGATGCGAGGCTGGGAGGCAGCCAAGGGGCCCACACTCTACCCAGGCGCGGGGCAGGGCCCACCCGCGCCTAGGGGGGTCTGGCCGCCCTGGTTCACGTCTCCATCTCGTCTTCTGGATTCGTGTCCCCCACGGTTAATATTGACATTGGCTTTTGTCCCGTACAATTCCGAAAATATTGATTTTATGCCTTTCTGTAACAAAAAATAGAAGAAAACATGCAACTGGCACTGTGGTAACTTGTTAATAGGTTAGTTCCAGAAAATATATAAAAACACCTGAAAGTGTAGACAAAGCAAAGCAAACTAGATACTAAAAAAGCATGGAGCATCAAAAATTATAGATACGTTTCCGACGTATCAGTGAGTACGGTTATGAGTCTACACTCAACATGTTTGCCTGTGGCACATGAAGATTAAGACTTTATTCAGTTTCTATGTAATGAGAACTCTATGTGTTAGCCTTGGGCTAATGAGTTGTAAGAACTATTGTACTCCTGGAATTACGATGTAATAATGACCTTTGTATCTGTGTACTTCATCTTAAACTGTGGGTGCTAGAAATTCAATCCAGGGACTAGCACTGCAATCATAGGGGCCTTTACCTTAAAGGGTGAGGTCTTAAACGCATATTGATGTATGACAATCCGTGGTTGTTCATGGTGGATGTACCAAATCTTGTGGGTAAAGTGTACAACCTATATAGAGTGTAAAACTATTCGAATAGCCGTGTCCATGGTCATGGACGGTTGGGAAGGTTGTTGCCTAGCGGTTCTGGTTTTGTTTTCAAAAAGTTTTCTAAAAAGGAAAAGGAGTATTATGTGGAGAATTCGGGTGATCTCGAAGGATTATGGAAGATGAGAAGATAGTCAAATAATGACCTTGAGATGATAAAATGGGTGACCCATTCCTAGTCTTCCCAAAAACTTTTCAAAACAATTTCTAAAAGTTTATTCCCCTTCCACCCTTTCTTTTGAAACCTCAGGTAGATAACACGTCTACCCGAGAAGCAAGCTATGAGAAGAACCCCTCTTGGATCCTTCCTACATCAACACCCAAAATGCATATCTTTTTATACTTATTATTAACTTATGGTGGTTTGCGAGTACATTCAAACATACTCACTGGCATTGTCCCTACGTATTTACTTGGTCAGACTACGAGCATGACGATGGAGAAGATGGAGGTTATGATGAGACTTTGCAAACTAGGGCGTTATCTGAGCCACGCACCTCTAGGGATATGGCATGACTCGGGTCTTCTGTGTTGTTGTTCCACTGCTCTTCTGTATGTTGCCCTATGTGGCACTTATGTAAGACTTATTTATGTAAGACATGTATTTGGTACTATAATGGATGTCGCACTTTGGTACTAAGTCGTTTATGATCCATGATTTGTTATGATCTTGAGATCGCGGTATCGTGCATAAAAGGGTATTTCAGATAACTAATCCGGGGTCCCCACATAGTTCATCATTAATGTTTGGTTTCATTACCCCTCATTACCTGATTCTTTTTGGCATTCTTGTTTTGGCACTTTTTGCTTCTTTCCTCTATTTTTTTATTTTTATGTCACCTTTTGCTTGTTTTGTTTTTGGAAAGGCCTAGACTCTACATACTCACTCTTCTCACCTTTTGATGTCATATAAATACTTGGAGGGTGTTTGCCCTCATCTTAGCGGTCGTACCCCTTGTATGGAGGTTTTTCCCTCATATTTTAGAGTATGCATCCTCTTATTGCTTTTTGGGAACGGGTACTCTATGGCCAATGAGTTCGTGGTCACCCCACGACTAACTTCTCCATGTCACTAATACCTATAATAATAGTATTTGGAAAGTAAATAATGTCTCACACATGATAGTGTAATTTGGGATATAGCTTGAGCTGTTTTGGTAGGTGTTTCCTATATAAATACTAAGTTCGTTTTGCTAAAGGAGGTTGTTTCAGTATGGTGGGGCTAGCAATGGTAACCATTTGACCTTCTACAAGAATGCAAAGTTCCCATAGTACTAAGTCATTTATAGAAGACAATATAAGCATGAAGCATCATTTATGTTGAATATAAGAACAAACACAAGATGATACCCTTATAATCCACCACTCCTCAAAGCATATGAACATTCCAACTTAAAGTGATAACATGCATAGTTTGGTTTCCCCCTTTTCTACTTCAAGCAAAACATTCAATCAAGCATGGCATTCATTCAAACATGGCATTCATTCATGGGATAGTTTATTTCGGTAGGTATTTCCTAAGCATGCAAAATATCTATCATGGTGGTCCTATTTATTTCCAAACATATCAAGAAAAACTAAACATAACACAAAACATAGACGCTCCAAGTTTCTATGATCATTCTATGTTGCTCCAAAAACAAAGTTTAGAAGTTTGCAAACCAAGAGTTTAATAGGTCTAGTGGGGTGCCTTGTGCATCCCCGATATTATGGTTTTCACAATTCTTGGATAGCTCTTGGTGTTGTGTTCCTACATTCCCTGTCAAAAAAACTTTGAAACAAAACTTTCTCCCATTTCTTGTATATGGGGTGACATTAGTGGGTACGAAAATATCAAGATAGCTGTGATAAAATATCTAAATAAAATTTGGTTTTAAATGTCCAGAGAGTTACTTAACTGGCAAAGATCCATAGGATATCAAAATACTCAAAAATAATCAAATCAAAATCCAAAGAGACCACTCTTGCAACAAAAGACAGATTATATCAAAAAAAAACATCAGCGGCATAACGAATTTATTTCGCCCACTTAAACATGTCAGGATTTTTTGCCAATTTTTTGATATATAGAGGATGAAAATTTGCAACTATAATATAAATATGAGAGAAATTGGAGTTACAGTAAAAATCAAAGACATTGTTTACTAAAAAGAGTTCGTGCAGGAATTTTTTGCTCCATATGTTTTGTCAACTTTAAAACATCCAAATGGGTTCAACTTGGTAATTTATTGAAAACTCTAGAAAGAAAACCAAAAGAGAACTCTCTAGCTGCATCAAGAGTTCAAAAATAAAATCTAAAAAAACTCGGGTTGCCTCTCATAAAGCGCTTTCTTTGTAGCCATATAGCTACGCTTACCTACTTGTTTCAAGTGATGTGGATATCATGTGGTAACTTGTACCTTGGTTCTACCTCCTTCTTACTTGGGAAGTGTTCCATACATTTCTTATGAGGGAACTGAAACTTCACATTCCCTTTCTTTGAATCAATGACTAAACCTATAGTTCTCAAAAAAGGTCTTTGTGGTCGGACGAACTATACGGTCGGAACATTTTTTCTCGCCGTATAGTTGCTCTGACGGCAAAATTTTAGGGTTGCTTCCTGGCGGCGATATCTATACGGCCGAAACATTTTTTCCAGCAGTATAATTGGTCTGACGACAAAATTTCAGGTTTTTTTAGGGTTTCTTCCTGGCGGCAATATTTATACGACCGTAATTATACGGCCAGGATTTTTATCCCCGCTGTATAGTTTGTCATTAAACCTTCTATACCTGGAAAATAAAATTTGACGAAGGCATAGATATCTATAGGGCCGGAACTATACAGCTGGAATTTTTATTCCCGCCGTATAGTTGCTCGTTAAACCTACTAGAGTCATCAAAATTTACCTGTTTCTTCGAGAATTCTTTCTTAACCTGAAATTTAGCGAAACACCATGTTTTGACAGAAAAATGGCAGTTTAATTTTCGACCAAAAACAGCATGTATAAATCAGGTATTTATTACCACTAAACTTCTCCTCCTCAACTGGAGTTTCCTAGCACTCTTTATTCAACATGAAACTTAAACTAAAAGTTAAAAACTTTACTCAAACATTTATTTCATATGGGTTGCCTCCCATGAAACGCTCTTTTATAGTAAATAGCTTGACCACAATGTTGATCACTTAGGCCAGATGAGTGGAACACCCACTCCGAAATAGTTGGCCTTCAAAGTGATGGCCTCCTTCTCATCATGCTTGGCTTTCTTATTCCTGGGAAATGAATAACAAAAGGATCCCGTGAAGTAAATTGAAGCTTCATGTTCCCTTCATGCAGATTAATCTACACCTTAATAGTTCTTAAGAAAGGACGACCTAATATGATAGGAGGAGTAGCATCTTCACGCATGTCAACAATAACAAAATCGATAAGAGCAGGACAGCCTTTAATGTAAACTAAAGTATTTTCTTTAATCCCTACAGCTTATTTGTAGGTAGAATCTGCTAGATATAATTTGAACTTAGTAATCTCAAAAGAGCCAAGATTTAACTTATTAAAAATACCTTTTGGAATTATTGAAACACTTGCACCTAAATCACAAAGTGCAGCAATCTCATTAGTCTCAATTTTAATTTTAATAGTAGACTCAAATATATCATCAAGCTTAACAGGTAGTTTTTCAGCAATTTTCTTATATTCTTCATCAATATCACGTACCTTTATTTCTACCTATTTAACAAAGTGTTGATACATAGCTTACTCATTTCCTTTACTTACGGGAATCTTGATATTGATCCTTTTCATAAGATCTTCAACCGTGTAATTTGGTGAAGGGGCATTGCTATAGTCAAGTTCTTAAGGCTCCTCCCTTTGGATTCTTATCATCTTGAAGTCTTCAACTCGATTAGGCTCAGCTTTACCTACAAATTTAGCTAGAATGAGAGTTTGACTCTCGGTTATCTTACCTAGTTGTGCCTCAACAATCCTTGTTCTTTCTTGGAGGTCCTGCAAATCATTCCTCAAAATCACAGCTTGGTTAGACAATTTTCCAAGCATATTATCATGGTTCTCCGTTATCTTAACAAGGATATTATTTTGCTCATTTTGCGAGTCCATAAAGGACTTAACTGTTTCTTGGATACTACCGTTACTTGATCCCATATTATTATTAGAGTTACCTGCAGAGCAAGAATGATGTTTCTAGAAATTTGGATTATAGTTCTCCTTCCAAGCAGGGTTATAATCATTACGAGCTATGAAGTCTATTTCTTCAATATTTGATTCTGGGATAGCTCTTACCTGGGTGTTCTTACCCTTGATGGCTAATATGAGCTCATCCAGCTTAGCATTGAGTTCTTAATTTTCTTGAGGTGTGACGGAGTTCACCTTCTTTGTGTTTGATCTTTCCATATGTCATTGGACATGGTTATCTTGCATATTGTCTAGCAGCTGCTTTGCTTCGGCGATTTGTTTGCCCATGAATGTTCCTCCAGTTGCAGTATCAAGCATAGACTTAGACACAAGGTTAAGAGCATTGTAAAATAGATGGAGAATTAACAAATCTTCCATCCCATGGCTGGGGCAGTTTGTCATGCATTCTTTCATCCTCTCCCATGAAGGCGCTAGTGGCTCATGCTCTTCCTATCTAAAACCGGTAATATTAGATCTTAGTTGCATAGTCTTTGCAGGTGAGAAAATTTTAGTCATAAATAAAGAAGTACACTCCACCCATGATGAAATAGTATTTCTAGGCAAAGATAGCAACCATTATTTTGCTCTTCCTCTAAGAGAGAAAAGAAATAAGCACAACTTAACGGCATCGGGGTCAACATCTTTAATGTGCATCATATCACATATTTCAGTGAAAGTGTTCAAGTGCATACCTGCGTCCGCAACAGCAGAGCCTCCAAATTGATTTTGTTGAACCAAACTTAAATAGTGGGGCTTAATTTCATAGTCCTCAACAGTAGTTGTTGGCTGAGTAATAGGAGTATGCAAATAATCATTGTTGGGATTGCAAACTCCCCGAGTTTCTTTTCAGTCATATTTCCTATGTTTTTGGGTTTTCTTAAACAAAACTTATGATAGTAAAAACAAGAATTTAAATACTAACTACTTTTTTTGGTTTTTCAAATAAAAATTTAAACCAAACTAACAAAATTAAAAACAAGAATTAAAACTAGCAAGGTTCCTACAAACCTTACCAGGGTAGATATTGCTTCCTCGACAACGGCGCCAGAAAAAGGGTTGATACCTTCGATCCGGATTACGGATGTAGTATAGCTGTTTTCCCTACTAGACCTAGGTTATTGAATCCTTGGGAAGAAGACAGTTTAGTAAAGTTACTTTAATGGACCTTCGAGAGTTTTAGAATTCTTTTTGTGTTTTACCGGACCAAGAGTTTGCAATCTTTTGTTGTTGTCGATGATGAGAGATAGAGCCTGGGGCTTTCAGTTTCACCTGTAGTTGTGCAAAATATTTGACGGAAATAAAAGATAATAATAAAGTATGCATGTAATTGTTAGAGCAAGATAATTATATGTGGGCAGTGCATCCATAATTGCTATTGCCTCCGCAACCGCTTATAGAAATAACCTATTAGTCTCATCCAAAGAAGAAAGAGAACTAATGATATGCATAGTGACGTCACCATTAATCCCAAGTAAATCCCGCACATACAGCCGTACTACCCTTTCTGTCAATAGGGTTCCCATCCTGCAGATTAGTCATTACTCACACTCCCTATACCTGGATCAATCCTTGGGGGTCTTGGGTACCTGGCAAGTTCTTAGATTGAGGCAAGAGAGGATACAATAATCATCATGTCATACAAATTAATACATGATCCCATCTATGATAAATAACATGCACAAACTACATGGCTAGGCCGAAGCCCTTAGCCCAAGGAGGATTACTCACACATAGAGATGAAATCAACAATCATAAACATTGTAATGGAAATCATGATATTGATAGTAATAGTCTTACAATGTCACCAATTGGAGATGAGATCTACTATTACAAGTGGTGGAATATGGCTATGGTGGTGGAGAAGGGTTGTGAGATTGGATCTAGATCTATTCCTCCGGTGGCTCCTCGGTGTTATGTCTGGTTCTATTCAGGGCTGATTTTTCTCGTCGCCCGAGGCCTCTTTATATAGGGGTCCTTTCATGAAAGTTGTTATGTTTGACCTAGAGGTGTCGGTGGAAACTATACAGCCGGAACTATACGACCGGAATTTTATTCCCGTTGTATAGTTGGTCGTTAAACCTTATGGTTCCTTTCCATGACTCCTGGTTTCTTTGAGTTGCCAGAAATCTCGTATCTTTGACTTTAATGTTGTGATTCCCATCATCAAACTTCATTTCCTGCACAGGGAAAAATAGAAAGATAGGATTGCATACCCCTTTGATCATTAGGCATTAGTGGTAGGTTTAGAGAGATATTTCATCAAAAGTATGAGTAATATCTAGTTTAAATGTGGATGTGGATGGCTATATTTCATAGCCAACAATGCTCGATGGGGTAGGGGCGGCGCCTGGTGCTCAACGGGGAGGGGTGGTTCTCCTGGTGCTCCTCCTCCTGGTTGCTCCATGGGGATGGGGTGGCGCTCCTGGTGGCGAAGACACGAGGAGGTCGAGATCAGGGGAGGGGAGGGGGAGGGGAAGGGAGGGGGAGGGTTTGGGGAGGCTCATAGGTGGCGGGAGCGGCAGGGCGACTCCTCCAGTGGAGGGCGACGGCAGGGGCGGCAGGGGATCGATCGCGTGCGCTATAGCTAGGGTTTCTATGTGAGAGTGATAACAAAGGGAGAGACCGAGACCGATAGGTTTTGGCTAAGTGTCAACTAACCGTGGCACATATTTCCCGATATGCGCCATTGGTATTTGGCACTTAGCCAAATACCGCGATGCCCTAATCTGTGTCAACTACACAAGCCTACCATAGTGGTCGACACTGTGTAGCCTGTGCTGTTGCTAGAGCAGCCAAGTTCGATTCCTGGCTCTCTCACAATTTTTTCGATTTTTATAATTCATTTGTCTAGCTATCTAGTATATTTTGTAACAAATAGTAATTAAGTTCAACATTCACAAATCTATTTAAAACACAGACAACCATTTGCGAGTACATAGAAAATTATTCGAGCAAAAAATGTTCAATATCCATACACAAGGATATTTGAACTTCAATATCCATACACAAGAATATTTGAGCAAAAAATGTCATGTGTGCATGATCTAGATTACGAGCTAGCGTCTCTTTGGAATCTTCTTGCCCTTCTTCCACGCAGTTGAATACTTTATCCCGGAAATTTTAAGGTTTCTTCTCGTGAACGGACAAACTTTAGTAGGTAGGGTGGTCTTCCTTTTTCCTGTAGTTTTCGGCATGTTGAAGTACTTGTTGAATTCCTCTTTGATATTTGGATCATCGTTCTTTTCTAAGTATTGATTGTTGGCGGGTCTGTCCATTCCGATGATGCTCCTCTTGCCCCTAATCACGACAACAAGGCTTGATCTAGTTTCGGGTGATGGGTGGAGAAGAATGGAAAGGTGGCAGCCAACTTGTAGATATGGGCGAATTTATCAGTGGCACATATTGCGCATTGTGCGCCATTGGCAAAAAAATATCAGTAGCACATCTGCAATATGCGCCATTGATAATCCTAACACCTTTTCTAAGTGGTGGGGTCCATGTGGGGCCCACATATTATCAATGGCGCATATTGTGTGCGATGCGCCATTTGTGAGGCATACAACAATGGCGCATATGCAAAATGCGCCATTGATGGGAACATTTCAATGGCGCATTTAGTCATATGCGCCATTGACATTTGCTCCATAGCCCTCCGGGGTACCGGGACCACCTTATCAGTGGCGCATTTTATCTCATGTGCTCCATTGGCTAAATAAAATATCAGTGGAGCATATTTCTAAATGTGTCACTTATAATTATCAGTGGAGCATATTCATAAAAATGCTCCACTCATAATTAATCTATCCATAAGCATTTCTCTAGTAGTGTTTCTTTTCTATTGCAAACCCCAACAGTGGTATTAAAGACAAATCTATGGATAGACATGTCGTATGGATAGAACACACCGCAATATGTGGGTGTTGATTCTGTAGTTGCGACCCTCTTTCGTGTACTTGTTATATCACCGTATTGTTTGATGAAGCGGCCCCCAACCAACATTAAGTGGTGATTCACGAGACTGGTCCACAAGTGTAAGTGTCTATGGGGGTGTCTATCTCTCTACAATATTTGATATGACATTTACACCGGAGGGCCCTGAAAAGGGAGTGAAGAGGCAATTGTTGAATCAACATTGTGGCTCAACATTCATAGGTGGGAAGGGGTTCTTCCTTCAAAGCCCTAAAGCTGCGTAAAACATGCAAGGGATAAAGTAGAAGTGTATAACTTTATTTTGCAGGGGCGTGTATCATGACATGGAATTGGTAAGTTTATGAAACGTTTTTCCAATGGAGCTCTCGATGGCGATAAAGACTCTACAACCATGTCATGGCACCATACTTTTGAAGTATTTGTCTTGCATGTCATTTTGCTTGTGTATTAGATATACGATGGTAGCACAATAGGATAATCCCTCACATAATTTCAATGATAGTGTTCCCCTTGTGTGTGCACCACTAAGAAAATTATCTGTTATCAGGAACGCCGTGACGATCGGGTGTCAAACATATATGCGTCCGCATATGGTGGGTGTAAGACATGTCGCACTGCAATACACACAAGTTAGATTTGGCGAGCGTAGCATGTGTAGACATGGCCTGGGAATACAAGAGACCGAAAGGTCGAGCATGAATCACATATTGATGTGATCGACATTGGGAATGTCTACCTTTGAAACTATATCGTCGGCCATGAAGATCGGGGGTTGTATAGTGAATTAGGATCACTAAATCAATTGAGGGATGTTTGTTTGAGTGGGATATCTATTAGGTTTTAATTTAGTGTAAATTTAAACTTGAGATCATTATTATGAACATGGTTTAAATACTTTGCAAATCCATTGTAGATGTCTCACCCACCCACTTTCAACCTTAGATCATTCCTAGAGAAGTACAAGCTAAAAACCGATGGGTCCAACTTCATCGTCTGGCACCGCAATCTAAGGATCCTCCTAGTCCCCTACAAGTTGACTTATGTCATCGAGGCTGAACTGCCCGCTAAACGCGCATAAACCACCTCCCAGGACAAAAAGAATGTTTGGCAGTCCAAGCTGATGATTTATCCCTTATCGAGAGTGGAATGCTCTATGCCATGGAGTCGGAGCTTCAAAAGCGTTTTGAGATGATGAGTGCTTTTGAGATCCTTGAAGATCTCAAAGCCGTCTTTGCTCCATAGGCTCAGGTTGATAGGTATGAAGCTTCTGAGCTCTTCTTCTCTGCCAAGATGGAAGAGCACGGGAGCGTGAGTGAGCATGTAGTCAAGATGCCTGGCTAGTTCAACGCCTGAATTCCCTGGATTGCAAGATCCCGAACAAGCTGGCGATTGATAGGGTGATGCACTTTCTACCCCTAGCTACAAGGGCATTGTGATGAATTACAACATGCAGGGTATGGTTAAGACCCTTGTTGAGTTTTTCGCCATGCTCAAAACTGCTGAGGTTGAGATCAAGAAGGAGCACACGATGCTGATGGTCAACAAGACCACTGGCTTTAAGAGGTCTAGGCATAAAGGCAAGGGCAAGAAGCCTAAGAAGGATAGAAAAACTGTTGCCAACACCTCTATGGCTACAAGCCCCGGTCCTAAGCCCGGCGTCACGTGCTTCTACTGCAAGGGGGCGGGCACTAGAGGAGCAACTGCCCCAAGTACCTTGAGGACAAGAAAGCCGACAAGTTTTCTGCCAAAGACAAAGGTATATTTAATATACATGTTATTGATGTATTCCTTACAAGTACCAGGAGTAACACCTAGGTATTCGATACTGGTTTTATTGCTCACATTTGTAAATCCCAGCAGGAGCTGCAGAATGGCGCCTGGGGAAAGACGAGGTGACGATGGACGTCGGCAACGATTCAAAGGTCGAGGTGGAAGTCGACGGCACTATTCATTTATGTCTTCCATCAAGATTAGTTTTGGTCTTGAATAAATGCTATTTTGTACCCGCACTAAGTATGAACATTGTGAGTGGATCTTTCTTGTTGTAAGTTCATTATTCGCTTAAATCAGGAACAAGTGGTTGTTCTGTTTTAAGGAATGATGTTTTCTATGTGCATGCACGTGTGTGTAATGGTTTATTCTTGCTGGATCTTGATAGCGGTACACACATCCATAATATTGATGCTAAGCATTATAGACGCAATGTCGATAATACCATGTAAATATAGCATTGTCATCTTGGTCATATTGGCATAAAGCACATGAAGAATCTCCATTCTGATGGACTCCTGGAGTCATTGGATTTTGGATCCATTGACACATGAGAGCCTTACCTCACGGGCAATATGACTAGGACACCCTTCTATGGCACAATGGAGCAGGCAACAGACATGTTATGAATCATACATATGGATGTGTGTGGACCAATGAGTGTCTCAACACGCAATGGTTATCGTTATTTTGTTACCTCTACTGACGGTTTGAGTAGATATGGGTATATCTACTTAATGAAGCACAAATATGAGACTGTCAACACCTGAATTTTTAATCCCAGATGCTTGTTATGCCGTACATCGCAATCCCAGGATTACCATATTTGCGAGACATAACAGAATTTGTAGCACAGTAAATCATCCATTACAAATCATAATAGTCTTACAAGTAGTTGATCTCCTGATCAACTCTGATACACATCAAATCAGCGGAAAAATAGTAGCGTAGTAGCGGCTCCATCTTCAGGGTCACAGGCAATGCTGACGATGGAAGATGATCCTAGTTATCATAGGCGTCCTGCTATCCATCCTCCTCGTACTCTCCTTCATAGTCTGGCCATGGGAATAGCCATGGACAAAGCCATGAGTATTTTAAAGGTACTCCTAAACTATCACTAACATAAACTACCACTCTAATAGGAGTCCTAAGCTCTAGGTTTGTTTACAAGAAGTCAATTTTATTTCATAAGTACTTAGTCATAAAGACCTAACTTTAGTTGTCTAGATTACTTAAGTAGGAACCTAGTTTCATGTCCACATCCTTGTGGAGTCAATTCGAAGTCATACTTCAAGTCACAAGTCATTTTGAAAACATTTGATAACGGAACAGTATGGCCATCCAACTTTTCATAACCGCGGACACGGCTATTCGAATAGTTTGACACTTTGCAGAGGTGGTACACTTTCACCACAACATTCGATACATCCATCAGGGATAACCCTAAATCATCATACTTGGTATGCGGATAATCAATCCTAACTTTTCAATTACACACCCTAGTATAAGCACCTCCCCTGTGAGTTTGGCCTCCCAGCAATGACCATCTGTCATCCTGGGAACTACACATGTGGGCATTTATATTCACAAGGTAGCCTCAGCTCACCTCGTTCCATGAGGGAACACATACTAAGACACATAAACTTCCAGTTAAGCCCTACCCAAACTCGGGTATTGTGGTTGTACGGTAAAATTGGAATGGTATAGCACCCGAATCCAACCATCAGTTTTTATCAAAGTCAGGGCTCATGCTTCATTCAATATCATCTTCAATTCATTGTGTCCATAACACATTTCAAAACATTTCAATAGAATGACTCATCATTCCAAGGTTTTCATAATCATTTGTTCCCATCTATAGTGATCAAGATTAGTTTAGCACTAGCATCTATCAATAAGGGTGTCACTATTTAGGGAGGCTAATCAAGTGTAACTACCTACACCAAGTTCCATGCTCATGTTGACATCTTTCCTAAATTTCCAATAATCACCAATTAATTAACTACTTGAACAACTTTGTTAAAAGAAAGAAAGATAAAGCTTGCACGTAAAACTTGGGATGGGTATAATCAAGGTGGTAACAAAGGTGTATGCATAGGTCTATCTTGCATAGTATAGCTTGCATAATATAGCTTGCATAGTTCAGCTTAGCTTGTATACTTCAGCTTAGCTTGTCTTGGGTGGTAAGGTGGTCGAAGTTCTCTTCATCTTCTTCGTAGAATTCTTCCTCCTCGTATCCCGGATTGTTACTAGCGTATATAAATGAATACGAGGTACACAATCACCAAACAATACTTAACTACTTCTATTTATCACACAAGGATCCACACTAGATGATCTAGTATCATCTCTATCTCTACAAGCAAAAAGGGTGACAAGATTTGTTTTATCTTATTTTTGAAAAGTAATTTCTACTCATTGAAAAGTTACTTAAGATTTAATATTCTCCAATTAAAATATAGGATCATATTGACACATTTCATCACCACATATTCCAATACTTGGTAATGTGATTTAAAGTGGTTGGCCTAATTTACAAAGTTTAACAATGCCATTTAATAATATTTATGTGACTAGAAATGACTATAAAGCCATTCTTTAATTTTGGTCCAGGACTACTGTATGCAAAATTATATATTTTTACATATTCAGATAGATCATGACCAATGTGATTTTTGGGAGTTGGAAACAACTCAAAATCATTTATGGTTGATTTTAGAAAAATGTTTGAAGTGGTAAAAGCTACTGTCTTGTTATTTTCACTGAGGATGATCTATAACTTCAAACTGTTTGGAACCAACGGGAGTGTTTAGAGCTTTTCATATACTTTCTAACAAAATTGGTTTCATTCAATTTGGGTCAGTGAATCTTCCTGAATTGATTTTCAAAGTTACCTATAATATAGAATTTTGAAATAAAAGAAAAATCTATGTTTGAATCCGTGGACTACGCGCGGGAAAACTAACGGGCTGACCCAACTACGTGATGTGCGCGCGGTGGGATGCACCGGGGTTGATCCCACACGTCACAGACTCAGTTAAAACGAAAGGGTATCCTCTAATATGGGTCACACAATTAGAGCACGATCAACGGCTCGGCGTCATCATCTCCATCGCACGGGGCGCGCGAGATTGAACCCTAGTGCTATGGCGGGGGTCGCTGGGGGCTTACCAGGGCTCCAACTAGCTCCTATGAGGTGGGCGAACGAGCGAGTCGATGGCGGCGGTTCAACTGGTGGTTGTGGCAGCTCCTGCGGCGTCTCCTAGCTCTAGTTCCTCTTCTCCACTGCAGCGGCAGACTCCGGTGAAATTCGGGCGAAGTGGTGCTCGCGTTGCTCCAGGGATGGGTCAGAGAGGTTGCTAGGTGAGAGTGGAGTGGAATGGTGTGCGTTTTGGGGCAGGAGAGGGCTCTATTTATACTGCGGCGAAGGGAGCATGGCGGCATGGCTCGGGCTCATCGGCGACGTAGTTATAGGGTGCTATGGGCATGGACAAGGGTGTAGGTCGACGTAGGATTTCATGGCAGTCGTCATGCGCATAGTGGCACGGCGAGGCGCGGTCTCCATCGTTCTAGAATGTTCGTGCTCTACGACGGTACCGTCAGCATTCGTCACGACGTACGGTGGTCATGGTGCTGACGGGGTCAAACGAGCATGTCTGGGCGGTCGCTAGAGTCGCGGCAAACTTATTGGCGCAAGGAGGTATCAAGGCGCGACATGGTTACACGGGGCGGCTCGGTGCTCTGGCGCGGCGATCGGCATGGTCGTGTGTTAAATGTGCGCGGCTGCGCTGGCGTCTCCGCGGGCGGTCGTTGGTCGAGGCGTGCATAGGCAGTGAAGGTGAGGTCATGGCTACCTCCTAGACATCGTGGGCGAAGGCGGTGCGGTCTGTTGCAACGTGTCCATGTCGGGGTGACATGGGTGAGCTCGGGTACACTTGGCACTGGTCACAACGGCGAGTGAGAGGAGCTCCATTGCACGGGCTGGTACTGGGTGAGTTAAGGGCACGTCGTAGAAGCTCGGTGAGGTCACAAGGATGATCACAAGATTGATCAAAACAATAGATAATTGGTAAGGTTATACTGTGATCACCAAGTGTTTGATTAAATGGCCGCAAGAACTCAACTTTGGAATTTTCCAAATCTTTTTGGTGGGTGTGTTGATCTTAAGCTTGGTAGTCTCTAGGTGCTAGGGTTTGCTAAGTGGTGAAGGTTTTGATGGTTTTCCAAAAATGACCATCTTGATGCATAAGATAGATTCAATTTTGAATTGCCTCTCAAATGCATTTGAAAATGTTTCTGCAAGGTTTGAAAGCTCCATTGTGTATGGTGTCACTTGGTCTACCAAGGTGAGAAAAGAAATGGAATTGTTTTTGTTTAAAATAATTTGTTAGAGATGCTCAATGTGATCTATGTGTTAACTTTTGCAAAAATGACCATTAGGTCATATGCTTCATATTTCACTTTTCTTTTGTTTTGATCTGGTTTGGATTTGACCTAGATGATATCGTTTTGATATTTAAACCATTTCTCATCACTTACAACAAACAAACATGGCATTGCAAGCATTCATACAACATTCATAAACACACGTGCATTTATATAATGTTTAAATATTAAAAGCTTTTGTTAACCCTAATTTTGGTTGATTATAAATTGATATCCTCATTAAGATTTTTGAGATGTTACAGAGACCTTTGAAAAGTTCAAAAAAAATCAGAAGGAAGTAGAGAATCAACAAAACAAGAAAATAAAGCATCTTCGATCCGATCGGGGAGGCGAGTATTTAAGTTTTAAGTTTGGAATGTACTTGAAGGACTATGGCAGTATTCCATAGCTTATGCCAGCTAGAACATCTCAGCGAAAAGGTGTGTCAGAACAGTGTAATCATACTTTATTGGATAGCATACGATCCCTAATGTCTTTGACTGATTTGTATGTACTGTTTTGGGGCTATGCTTTAGAAACCGCCACTTTTATTCTAAACCGAGCACCATCCAAATCCGTGGAGACAACCCCATATGAGATGTGGTATGGCAAGAAGCCAACGATGTCGTTCTTGAAAGTTTGGGAATGCGAGGCTTACGTTAAGCAATTATAGCATGACAAATTTGAACCCAAAGCGGAAAAGTTTATAGTTTTAGGATACCCAAGGGAGACTATTGGGGGTACCTTCTACAACAAATACGAGGTCAAAATGTTTGTTGTGAAAAACGGTAGCTTTCTTGAGAAAGACTTTCTCGCTAAAGGAATTAGTGGAAGGAAAATCAAGCTTGATGAGGTCATTGATCCTTCTCTCCAGATACCAAGTAGCGCAACTGAAATTGTTCCGAAACCGCCCTCCAAAGTGGAAGAGGAATCAAATGATAAAGATCATTATGAAAACATTGAAGCTCCCGTGGTTCTAAAATCAACAAGAATACGTACCACTCCTGATTGGTATAATAGTCTTGTGATGTCGGTCTTGTCAGATGAACAAGATGAACCTGCAAACTACAAAGAGGCTATGGAAATTGCTGACTCTAAGAAATGGCTGGAATCCATAAAATCCGAGATAGGATCCATGCATGAAAACCAAGTTTAGAACTTGGTAGATCTTCCAGAAGGACGTAAGGCCGTGGAAAATAAATGGATCTTTAAGAAAAAGACAGATGCTGAGGGTAATGTGATTATCCACAAGGCTCTACTTGTCACAAAGGGTTTTCGAGAAGTTCAAGGAATTGACTATAGTGAGATTTTCTACTGTAGCGATATTGAAATATGTCTGGATTTTACTAGCAATTGTTGCATATTATGATTATGAGATATGAAAGATGGATGTCAAGACCGCATTCCTCAATGGACACATTATGAAGAGTTATATATGATGCAACCAGAAGGTTTTGTTGATCCTAAGGATGTTGGAAAGGTATGCCAGCTTGAGCGTTCCATTTATGGGATGAAGCAAACATCTCAGAGCTAGAACCAATATTTTGATCAAGTGATCAAGAGTTTTGGATTTGTACAAAATAAACAAGAGTTCTGTGTTTATAATAAAGTGAGTGGGAGCTCAGCGGCATTCCTAGTAATATATGTGGATAACATATTACTGATTGGAAATGATGTGAAACTATTAGGAAGCGTGAAGGAATATCTGAGTAGTCTGTTTTTCATGGACTTAGGTGAAGAAGCCTACATATTAGGTATCAAGATCTATAGAGATAGATCAAGACGACTGATTGCGTTAAGTCAGAGTACATACATAGAGAAGATTTTGCAGAGGTTCAAAATGGAAGATGTCAAATAGGGTTTTGTGCCTCTAGTAAAAGGTAGCATATTGAGTAAGACTCAATATCCTGCAACAACTGCTGATAGAGAGAGGATGGCTAATATCCCCTATGTCTCAGCCATAGGATTTATCATGTATGCTATGCTATGTACTTGACGTGATGTGGCCCTGACTCTTAGTTGGATAGGCCGTTTCCAAAGTAATCCAGGAGTGGAACATTGGACGGCTGTGAAAAATATCCTAAAGTATCTAAAAATAACTAAGGATATGACCCTAGTCTTTGGAGGTGGTGATGAAGCTCTAAACATAACTGGATACATGGATGCGAGCTTAAAAACGGACTCCGATGACTCGAAGTCTCAAACAGGATATGTATTTTTAGTGAATGGTGGCACGGTAACCTAGAGAAGCATGAAGTAGGCAGTGGTGGTATAGTCTTCAATGGAGTCAGAATACATCGCAGCTAATGCAACGGCGAATGAGGATGTTTGGATAAGGAATTTCGTCATCAAACTGGGAGTTATTCCAAGTGCGGATGACCCCGTGACAATCTTTTGTGACAACACGGGTGCCATCGCAAACGCATCGAAACCAAGAAATCATTCCATGGTCAAACATAACAAGCAATGATTCTACGCCATCAGACAAAATGTTAAAGATGGTGAAGTCAAGATTTGCAAAGTACATATGGATCTGAATGTTGCAGATCCGTTTACCAAAGGACTTCCACAAGCCAAGCATGAGCAGCACCGGAATACTATTGGTGTTAGATAATTTCCTAATGTAAACTAAATTAATTTGTACTCTAGTGCAAGTGGGAGACTGATGGAGATATGCTCTAGAGGAAAATAATAAAGTGTTTTATTTGATGTATCTCTTGTATATTTATAATTTCTTTCAAGCAATGCTATAATTGTATTGATACGAAAATTTAATACACGTGTGACATGTAAACAAACCATGTCTCTAGTTACCTCTAGCAAAATAGCTCATTGGTCAAAAGATGATCTAGGGTTTTCGAGATCATGGCTGATAGTGTCAATTGACAATGAGGTCATATCATTGGTTGAATGATGTGATAGACATACACCCAAAGTTATATCACAATGAGATCTAGTTACAAACGTTCATCATTGATGATAACATAGGAACATCGCAACCTAATCATTTGACTGTGAGATAATGCATAATCACGGTTACTGGAAGGAGCTTTGATAGTATAAAATATCAAGCTGTGAAAAGGTGATCAAAAAGGTACTATCAGGTTTCCTAAAGGGACGGGTTGAGGGGTATTTATCAAGACCAGGATTTTCCAATCCAAATAATGGATAGATACACATGGCCAACTCGGTGAAGTTGCATTAACAAAGCTTGAAAGCGTATGACTGGGTCATGGAATGCAACGGCACGGGAATGACTAAACGAGTTCATCGGTAATGAGATCGAAGTAGGTATGGAGATACGGAAGACCAAATCTCGGATGAACTAGGTATCAAGTGGCAAAGGGAGTGGGACGCGACATTGAAGGTTCAAGGGATGAGATCGTGAATGCACGGGTGGTCATTATGGGCATCCAGGTCCTGCTAATGATCATTGATACGAGAGTTGTCTCGATCATGTCCGGAGTATTTCCAAACCGAAGGGTGGCACACTTAAGGGTGGGGACGCATAGGGATTGAACCGGCATCGTAGGAGAAATGACAGAGAGAAACCAGAAAAGTTCCATGTAATACCCGATGATGATCGGAGGGGTCCGGAAGGTGTTCCACAGTGAAAGATATAATAGTAATATATGTGTTTTATATTAATTAGTTGAATTAATATTAAAACATAATATTTATTTTATTTTTTTGAGGTATCCCATGCCTAATGGGCCTCACCTGGAGGGGTGGCCCAAAGGGGCTAGGTGCCATAGGAGGGGACAGGGCCAGGCGGCCAAACCCTAGCGGCTCCCCTAGTGTGGGAGCCACCTAGGGCCGGCGGCAGCGGATATGGGGAGCCCCCTCCTCCCCCCCCCCCCCCCCCCCCCGCCCCACACACATACCGTGCCCTAGGTTTTGCCCCTCCCCCACCTCCTATAAATAGAGGGGCTCCCCTTCCCCTCTAGACACACACAACATTCTCTCTCCTCTCTCTCTCTCTCTCTCTCTCTCTCTCTCTCTCTCTTCTCCTAAGAGGTTTTCTTCATAATATTAAAGAGGACTTTGAGAGATCTAGTTTCTTTGCCTTTGCACTACCGTCGTGCGTTGGATGGTCCGATTTTTTCTTCTTCCGTTGCTCGGCTGGATCGGAGCCCGGGAGACGTCGCCTACACCAAACGTTTGTAGATCTTCGAGGCGTCACACTTGGGGAGTTAGGAGCTGCTCGTCTTCATCAACATACGTCTACCTGCGTAAGGCGTACCACGGTCTTCAGGGGTATAAATACCGTCTCCTTCTCTGTTACTTATGTCTAGAATAGATCTTGGTTATCGTGTTCGCGTAGTTAGAATTTTTTTGTTTTTCTACTGCGAACCCCAACATGGGGGTGGCCCAGGAGGTCTACTCTGGTGGCCGACATTGGGGTGAGCTAGCCGGGAGGGCGGGGATGCGCTGGGTGGAAGGGTTGGGAAATCGTTGTTGTGATTATTCTTGACACGGGCGAGGGTGACGATGTCGACGGTGGTGAATATGATCCATGTTTCGACCAAATGATTTTTAACATGGATCACATTCACCACAGTCGACAGTGGGGATCATTGGAGTTGCATATTTTCCATACAGATGGTGCCAAGGCTTTCACATTATTTGCTAGAATCGTTTGATTAGGTCTTAGGAGGTGTTGCTGCAAATGAAGTCCGTGAATTGTCCTTTTGAGCTATTGGCGATGGTTTCTTATTATCCGATTTGGTGAGCTCTATCGAAAAGCACGGGAATATAGAGGTTGACATGGTGTACGCAGAGCGCGACATTGTGCTAAGAACGACGGGGTTTTTTCGTTCTTGGCCTCAGCTGTAGGTGAAATAGATAAAAGGCATCGGGTTCACACTTCACACGGAAATTCAAAATGGAGCCCAGGAGCACATGACCTTCTCTAAAAAAGACACTCCTCCAAATGTAAAAATAAAAGAAACTGAAAAATGTTAGTCCATGCATATGTCTGTGACCTATGCTTACACATATTTTTTCAGAAAAAAAAGTGCCTAACATGTTTTAAGAAATAAATTCAGTGCTCTAGAAATCGCTTTATACATGACTTTTTTTTTCATTGCGACACGATCTATGTCATTTCTTCAGACGTGTACAACTTTTGAATTTTTTAAACACTTCTTTTATGAGCTTAAGACTCACTGAGGAGCATATGATCTCAGGAGGCAAAACACCGTCATGTGCATTCACCTCCATTAATTTGCTGTTGGATAAACAAAAAAACCTTTGGGTTCAGCTAGACTTCGGTAGATAAACATAAACAATTTGGTTACAAGCATATTAGCTCTACAAGTACAATGTTCGATACTTGGATTAGTGTCGCGAGATGGGAGGAGCGAAAGCGATGTGAAAAGGGAGATGGCAAACACAAAGTTAGGACATCTTTAACCGATCTTAAACTGCTTAAAATCATTTAGATGAGTAAAAATACTCATCTAACCGATAGCAGTTTCTAACCGATCTTCTAAAGTTAGCGGAGTAAATCAAACAATCATCTTCAACTCTGATCAAATTTGACCGAATTTAAAATCAACACATCTATTTAACATAATATATACATAGTACAACCAAAAGTCGGTCGAATTTGACTAAATTCAACCGGATTTCAGCAAACCTAACCTAATCCTCATCCCACTCGAAGGAGGAGGAGTCGCTGTCGAGCTCGATGACCGCCGGCGCCGTCGATGGGCCAGCGGAGCTGCCGATGTCCTCCTCCCTCACCCTGGCCGGCGCCGAAGCTGTCGATGGCCCAGTAGCGTCGGCGACCCCCTTCTTCTTCATCGTGTTCGCCTTCCGCTTCGCCTCAGCGAATTCCTCGAGCCGCTACCGCTCCTCCTCGACAAGCTCCGAGTTGAGCCCGGCGAGCGCTACCGCCATAGCCGCGTCGCGGTGCTCCGCCTCGAGGCACTCGCACGCCTTACTGTCCTCCCATCGCTCGCGGTCGAAGACGAGTCAGAGACCGTCCAGCTCCAAGTCCGGCACCGTGCCACCGCACCCAAGCGGGAAGTTGAGCTCGCCGCAGTCAGAGCCACGGAGCTCGACGTTTTTCACGTCGTATGCCAGCGCCACCTGCTCCAACGACTGTAAGCTGTCGATCCCGACCTTCCGGTGGGTGTTGCAGTCGATAATTTTGTCTAGGGGTGGGCGTTCGGTCATGACCAAAAATTCAGTGTTTCCATATCGATCTATTTTGAAATCGGTCTTTAGAAAATAAAGACCAAAAATTACTTGTTATTTTTACTAACCGACAAATTTGGTTACCTCATAATTCGGTTTCGGTCATGACCGAATTGCGTGGTAGATATTATTAAATACAAAAGTTGGATAATATTTGTTAAACCATTTGGTACTATTTCAGTTATAATTTGAATATAAAATACACTTTATATTGTCATATTAATTTGCTGAAACTAACATTCAATAATAGTAAATTTTGCTTAGTCAAGGAAGATAAATCTATAGTTATGGGCAACTAGGGCTTTAGAACTAGATCACTCTCACCTAAAGTTCGGTCAGTTCGGTCCATTCGGTTACCAAGAACTAATAACCGAATTAACCAAACTAAACTCAGTCTACAAAATTTGCTACCCAATATTTTGATCGGTCTTGGTCTATTCGGTTTCCGTCTCGGTCTTTTCGGGTTCGGTTTTCGGTTTTTCTTCACATCCCTAATTTCAGCGACCCACACCCCCCACGACCGCTGCCGCACGCCGCGGTAGACCATGCGTCGACGGCACCGGCAAGTCGAGGGTGCCGGCGGAGCGCCGAGGCTGTTGTTGCCGTTTCGGTGACGCTAATCATAGAGGGGATTGGGGACGGGGAGCGGGAGCAATGCGGGGGGCTTCGTCGGCAGCGCGCGCTGGGGATGGGTGGAGGGGATGGCCGGCAAGAGGATTCGGCAATCGGTGGTCTTGGGTGGTGGCTAGGGTGGCAGTGGTCGCCGGAGGTGGAGGAGAGGGCGAGGCGGAGTAGGTGTGAACGCAGAATCAGTGAAGGAATCTTGTACTCATCCACCACTCGAATGAGTAAATATAGCAGTCAGCAAATCCGATGAGTAAAATTTTTACTCCACTAAAACATTTTGAGCTTCGGTTAAGTACGATTAAAGGAGTAAATGGCATCTTTTACTTCTCTAACCGGTTTTTTGGATCGGTTAGAGATGCCCTTATACCGACAAAGATATGTCAGAGCACCTGAGTGAGAATTTTTCATGTCTATGATTGCAATGACCGAAGATATGGATTAGAGTTAGAGCAAGACTAGCGGTCTCTGTACTATGTGAACTCGTATTTCGTGAGTATAAGGCACTGCACTCCAGTTTAGCGCGTACTAAATTATCCACGCAGATTAGAACCCCTAAACTCAACCCGTATTTTAAAAATTAAAAAATGCGGGGATATTTCTCGATCGATTAGTGTGATACTTTGCAGATTCTTGCATAATTTACATCAATTAGAAAAATAATCTACTCCTAATCTACCCCTAAACTACCCTTAACTACCCGGTGGAGATCGCCGGAGCTCTGGCGTCACGGAGCTCCGCTTGTCCGCGCTTTTCCTCAGCGTCGCAGAGCATCATCTATGTCACCATCGCCTCGGACACGGCGAGGGCCGCGGCCTCCTCGGCGTCGTCACGGGCGTAGATCAGTCCCAGCGGTGGAGGTGGCGGCGCGTGGATGAGCTCGGGAAGCTCGTGGTAGTACCTCTCGCCAGGCGCGTACTTGACGAGCAACGGTGGCGGCCGCTCCCTGATGACCCACAAGTATAGGGGGTGTATCGCAGTACTTTCGGTAAATAGGAGTGTCGATATCAATGAGGAGCAGAAGGTGTTGACTAGTGGTATGGAGCAGGAATTCTCTGTAAATACTTAGCAAATGGATTTTTAGGGGTTTTCTGATAAAGCACCAAAACAAAGTGCAAGTAATAAAGACAACGAAAAAATGCAGCGAGTGGCCGAATCCTTTCTTAGCAAAGGACAAGCCGGTGGGAATACTTATAAGGACCAAACGTTCTCGAGGACACATGAGAATTTTGTCAAGTGCTTTCGTTTCAAATAGCTAAGTACTCTTCTTTGGTGTGTTAAGTGTTGTGTGGGTGAACCTGTGCTAATGTACCGACCTTACTTAGACTAGTACATACTTGTGATTAAACCCCCTGCAAGCATCTACAACTACAGGAAAGTAATTAAGATATAAATCTAACCACAGCCTTAAACTGTGAGATCCTACGCTTCCTTATGCAATGGTGTCCTAACGGGGGTTCAGGTTTCTATCACTCCGGCAACCCTACAATTAGTAGCCAAATACAATATGCATTCCCCTAGGCCCATAAATGGTGAAGTATCATGTAGTCGACATTCACATGACACCACTAGAAGAATATCACCACAACTTAAATACTAAACCACTGAATAATAACTCAACACAAATCCACTACTAACAACATGACTTCTCCCATGTCCTCAAGAACTAAACGAACTACTCACAAGACATCATATGGATCAAGATCAAAGATGATATGGTGATGAATAACAATCTGAACATAAACAATAATCCAATGGTTCCACTCACAAGCATCAACTACAATAGTAATTAACACCGGGAAAGTTTCCCCTAAGAACTAAAGCAATATCCAACACAATTGTTACAGCGGGATGGAGTGGTGATGATGGTGCTGGTGGAGATGATGGTGGTAGAGGCTATGGTTCTACCAGATCTCGGACGTAGATTATAGGGGTGGAAGTGAGGGTGGAGAGGCTGGAGGCGCAGACGCCGGCGGCTGGGCGCCGTCGCTGCGAGAGGGAGGAGGCGGCGGCTAGGGTTTGGGGCTCCCGTCTCCTGAGGGAGACGACAACATAATATGTTTATTGTCTGACTATAATCAAAGGGGTACATGCATTTATATAGGAGGGCAGCTCCTCTAAACCCTAGATAAATTGGGCTAAGCCCCTAATTGGGCCTCTTTCGTGTATACTGGAGCCCGACCATAACATCTCTCCCCGCCTTCTCAAACAGCTCGTCCTCGAGCTGAACATCTGGAAACTGCTGGCGGAAATCGTCGAGCTGCTCCCAAGTTGCTTCCTCCTCGGGCAGGCCGGCCCACTGCACCAAGACATGCCACATGCCGCGACGCTGCTGTGCCTGCATCACCTTCGCCACCTTCGCGGGAGCGGCAGAAGTCGGCCATCCGAAGTAGGAGGAAGGGCCGGTGGCGCTGCAGGAGGGTCGCCGCGGTAGGCCTTCAGTAAGCCAACATGGAAGACGTCGTGGAGGCAGAGACCCAGCTGGCAGCTCAAGGCGGTATGCGAGTGTGCCAACACGCTCCAGCACACGAAAGGGACCGACGTAGCGGGGTCCCAATTTGCGCTTGGAGCGCGGGTCCAGGGACTGCGTGGTCCTGTGAAGGAGGCGCAGCCACACCCAATCGTCCACCACGAACTCCGCCTCTCGATGATGAGCATCATAGTACTTCCTCGCCAGCTGTTGTGCTTGGAGAAGACGCTGGCGCGCCTCAGTCAGGATCTCGTCGCGGGTGCGGAGTAAGTCGCCCGCCGTCTCGGACCGAGCCGTGCCAGGCTCAAAAGGAAGCATCGCCGGAGGTGGGCGCCCGTAGACTACCTCAAAAGGCCTGGCATGCAGGGCAGAGTGATAGGAGGTGTTGTAGCAGTACTCCGTCCACGCCAACCAGTCTACCCAAGCTCGTGGACGATCACCCGTAACACAGCGCAAATACATGGCGATCACCTTGTTGACCACCTCGGACTGGTCGTCCGTCTGAGGGTGAAACGCCGTGCTCATGCGGAGCTTCACGCCCGCCAGCCGAAAGAGATCCCGCCACACGTGACCCGTGAACACAGGGTCACGGTCGCTGACGATGGACGAAGGAAACCCGTGGAGGCGGACGATGCCGTCGAAGAAGGCCGGCGCCATGGATGCGGCTGTATAGGGGTGATCGAGGGCGATGAAGTGTGCGTACTTGGAGAAGCGGTCAACCACCGTGAGGATGACGGATTTTCCGCCCACCTTGGGAAGGCCCTCGATGAAGTCCATGGAGATATCTGCCCACACCTGAGAGGGTACGTCCAGCGGCTGTAGCAGACCCGCGGGTCGCAGTGTCTCCGTCTTGTTCCGCTGGCATGTCACGCATGACCGCACCCAGTCACGGACCATCGCACCATCACCGGGGATGTAGAAATCAGCACGGAGGCGATGGAGGGTCTTCTGCACGCCCTCGTGTCCTGCAGAGTGTGCCAGGGACAAGACCTGGTGGCGCAGGTCACCGTGGTCGGGCACGAAGAGGCGGCGCCCGTGTATAAGCAGCCCATCGTCCAGGCGCCAGGGCGCCCCCAGCTCGCCGGTGTCAAGGCGCCCGCGGAGCGCCTGTGCGTCCGCGGCAGTAGAAGTTGCCCGGCGGATGTCGTCGATGAAGGCGAAGGACGGCACGGAGCGGATGCACAGGACGCCGCCCGCCGTGGCAACGTCGTCTGTGACATCCTCAATGTTGCGGCGGGACAAGGCGTCAGCGACCGTGTTGAGACGGCCGGGGCGGTACTTGACGGTGAAGTCGAAGCCGAAGAGCTTGTTGATCCACTGGTGCTGCGGGACGGTGGAGAGGCGCTGGTCCAGCAAGAACTTGAGGCTTTAGTGGTCCATACGCACACGGAACGACCGGCCACAAAGGTAAGGTCGCCAGTGGCGCACTGCCTGGACCAGACCGATAAGCTCGCGTTCGTATGCCGCGAGCTTGTGATGGCGAGCGGCGAAGGGGCGGCTGAAGAAGGCCAGCGGCCCTTCGCCCTGGTGGAGGACGGCGCCAAAACCGATGCCGGAGGCGTCGCAGTCCACCACGAACGGCATGTCAAAGTTCGGCATCTGGAGAACGGGTCCCATCGTGAGAGCTCGCTGGAGAGCTTCGAACACCGTAGTCGCCTCCTCATCCCAGGAGAAGGCGTCACGGCGAAGGAGGTGCGTCAGTGGCGCGGCGATGAGGCTGAAGTCCCGGGTATACTTCCGGTAGTAGCCGGCGATGCCCAAGAAGTCGCGGATAGCCCGCGGGGACCACGGGGTCGGCCACGCGGAGACGGCGGCGACCTTGTCTGCGTCCATCGCGACACCTTCCGCCGAGATGACGTGCCCCAGGTACGCGACGGAGGTCGTGCCGAACGAGCACTTCGAGCGCTTGAGGTGGAGACGATGCGCTCGAAGCTCGTTGAAGATGATGGCCACGTGCTGCAGGTGCTCTGCCCAGGATGAACTGTAGATAAGAATGTCATCAAAGAAAACAAGCACAAAACGGCGCAAGTATGGGCTGAGCACGTCATTCATCAGGGCCTGGAAGGTTGCCGACGCGTTGGAAAGGCCGAACAGCATCACCAGGAACTCGAAGTGGCCATGGTGAGTACGGAACGCCGTCTTCTCGATGTCGTCCGGTGCATGCGCACCTGATGATAGCCCGAGTGCAGGTCGAGCTTGGTGAAGAAGCGCGCCCCGTGTAGCTCATCCAAGAGCTCATCCACGACGGGGATGGGGAACTTGTCCTTGGACGTCATGGCGTTGAGGGCACGGTAGTCGATGCAGAAGCACCATGTGCCATCGGGCTTGCGCACAAGGAGCACCGGGGCGGAGAACGGCGATGTCGAAATCCGGATGATGCCCTGCGCGAGCATGACCGCCACCTGGCGCTCGAGCTCGTCCTTCTGCAGCTGGGGGTACCGGTACGGGCGCACTGCGACAGGCGCCGTGTCCGGCAGCAGGTGGATGCGGTGGTCACAGGGTCGCGCGGGTGGGAGGCCCTGTGGCTCGTCGAAGATGTCGCTATGCTGCTGCAGGAGGTCGTCCAGGAGCGGATGCGCCTCGTCAAGTGTGGCCGCCATCAACTGAAGCTGTTGGGTCGCGGCGCCGGAGTCGCCGATGCCTGTCCACTGAATGCGACGGCCCCCCGCGCGCCAGAAGATGAGGGACAGCACGTCGAGGTCCCAAAGGATGGGGCCTAGTGTGGACAGGAAATCGACGCCGAGGATGAAGTCATAGCAGCCCAGGTCGATGCCGTCGCAGTTGATGGAGAAGGTCTCGTCGCCGATGAGGACGGGAACCTGCCGCGCCACGCCGTGGCAAGTAAGGCGGTCCCCGTTGGCGACGGTGACGCTGAACTTCTCCGCGCCCGCCGGCTGAAGTGCGAGGGGGCGCATGGAGTCCCTGGACAGGAAGTTGTGCGTCGAGCCCGTGTCCACGAGCGCGGTGAGACGCTCTCCGTTGATCGTCACCGGAAGCAGCATCGTCTTTGACGTCTTGATGCCTGCCAAGGCATGAAGGGAGACGACGAAGGCGGTCGCATCGACCGGCCCGTAGGTCGTGACACCGGCCTCGGAGAGTGTGGTGGTGTCGAGCTCCGCGGTGAGGGCCTCTACCTCCGCGTCGTCGACGGTCTCCAAGTAGAACAGGCGGGCACATGTATGACCCGGTGCATACGGCTCGTCGCAGTTGAAGCACAAGCCCTTGCGGCGTCGCTCGAGCTGCTCAGCTGATGTCAAGCGCCAGAAGGTACGCGTCGGCGCGGGGACGGAGACAGTAGCGGCCGGCAGAGCAGGGCGTGTCGGGGTGGCGGCCTGGGAACGCCTGCTGCGGCCTGGGAACTCCTGCTGCATGGCGTTGGCGCACTGCTCGTACGCGCGCACGTAGTACATGGCCGTCTGCAGGTCCTAGGGGTCGCGCATCTCGACGTCGACGCGGATGTGGTCGGGGAGGCCACCGACGAAGAGCTCGGCGCGCTGGCGAGCCGTGACGCCAGGCGTATGGCAGGCCAACGTCTGGAAGCGGTCGGCGAAGTCCTGCACCGAGGTGGTGAAGGGGAGGCGACCGAGCTCGGCCAGGCGGCTCCCACGTATGGGGGGCCGAACCGGAGGAGGCATAGGTCGCGAAAGCGCTCCCACGGAGGCATCCCACCCACGTCCTACTCGAGGGCGTAGTACCACATCTTTGCGGCGCCACGGAGGTGGTAGGAGGCGATCCACGTGCGGTCGGACGCCATGGTCCGCTGCCCTCGGAAAAACTGGTCGCACTGATTGAGCCAGTTCAGGGGTTCGACGGTTCCGTCGTAGGTGGCGAACTCCATCTTGGTGAAGCGAGGCGGCTGTTGTACGTGCGGCGAGGACATGTAGGCGCTCTCGTGGCGACCCGTCGCGGTGGGAGGAGAGTACTGCGGCACCATGGAGCTCCCGCCGTATGGGTCAGTATACCCGCCGAAGGTGGTGGCAGGCGGCGGCAGCACCGTCGGCTGTGGCGGCGCCGACATGTAGATCGGCGTGTCAATCCACGTCGGCAGCGGGGACGGCGACGACGGGAACCTGATCTGAGTGATCGGGATTCCCTGGGGCGCGGCGGTGGACGGTGGTGTTGGCGCGAAGGGCGCCGCCGGCGGGGGCGGTGGCGGCGGTGGACGGTGGTGTTGGCGCGAAGGGCGCCGCCGGCGGGGGCGGTGGTGGCGGTGGCGCGTAGGAAACCTGGAGGAAGGTCCGTAGGTTCGAGACCGCCAGGGTGAGGTCGTGGATCGCCAACGACATCTCCGCCGGAGAGAGGACGGTGGCCGCGTCGGCTGCCAGGGCCGCGGCGCCCGAGGCGGGCGCACCCGAGGTAGCCGGCGGCGGCGTCTGCTGCGAGGTGGCGGTGTCCGCGCCGGTGGAGGCGGCAGCGGTGGTGGGGAGGCCGGAAGAACTCATCGAACCAGAGCAATTTGATACCAAATTGGTAGAGGCTATGGTTCTACCAGATCTCGGACGTAGATTATAGGGGTGGAAGTGAGGGTGGAGAGGCTGGAGGCGCAGACGCCGGTGGCTGGGCGCCGTCGCTGCGAGAGGGAGGAGGCGGCAGCTAGGGTTTGGGGCTCCCGTCTCCTGAGGGAGACGACAACAGAATATGTTTATTGTCTGATTATAATCAAAGGGGTACATGCATTTATATAGGAGGGCAGCTCCTCTAAACCCTAGATAACTTGGGCTAAGCCCCTAATTGGGCCTCTTTCGTGTATACTGGAGCCCGACCATAACAGATGGTGTGGATGATGATGATCCCGATGAATCCTAGCTTGATGACGGTGTTGATGGCGACGATCTGGCCCCTCCAGGAAGGAATTTCCCCGGCAGAAATCTGTCTGTCGGAGAGATCTTTCTCTTGGTGTTTTCCGCCCCGCAGAGGCGGCGGAAATCTATTTGTGGTCGCCCCCCGGTGTTAGGGTTCTGTGCGGAAGATATAGGCGAGAGGGCGGAGTCGGGGGCGAGCAGGTGGGCCACACCTGCCCTAGGCGCAGCCCAGGGGGACCCGTGCCTAGGGGGTGCGGCCCCTACGGCTCTTCTACGCCTCGCCTTCTGGCTTCCTTCGTCTTTCGGGAAAATATAATTTTCCCATATTTTTCTGGTATTTTCTGATCTTCACGAAATTGCATCAAAACACCTCTTTTTCCATCAGAATCCAGACTCCGGCAGTCCATCCTCCAAGAATCATCCAACATGCAAAAACAGTGGAAAATACATAAGTAAAAACTCATAATAAGACATATATCAATGAATAGAGGCAAATTATGATATAGAATGGTGATGCAAATTGGACGTATCAAATCCCCCCAAGCTTAGACCTTCGCTTGTACCCAAGCGAAAACTAAGCTCAGTAAACATGTCCACATGTTTATGGAGTGAAGTGTCGATAAAAGAATACGGACAAGAAGCATCACACTTACCATTACACAACTCATAGAAGAAAGCAACTCACCATTATATAACTTAGCTTGCAACAAGTACATGAGTCACAATAGAGATGCATAAAGATAAATCATAATTGGAATAGGCAAACTCTTGTTCCTGGTCAGAGAACAGCTGGCAAATGGTTTCACAAAAAGTTTTTGTAGAAGTTTTCAACTCTTTGCTCAAAAAGGTTTTTCACAATGAAGGCTTTCAAAGTAATACTCAATAGATAAGAGTCTTGTGCAAACAAGAAAGATAAAGAACATGATTGAAATCACCATATGAATGCTTGCATCACAAAAACTCAAATGCTTGCTGGAGATAGAGAGGAAGTAGGTTTACTGACTCAACTTGGTAAATAGAAGAAAGGTCCTTTCATAGAGGGAAGCAGGGATTTCAAGTCATAAAGAGCTTCCAAAAGATTATGGTACTTACTAGATTTGAGCCCTCATTGCCCCTATCATAGGCATCTTGAGATGATTAAGGTTAAAGTGCACAAAGATGGATTATATGCTTGACGAATATAAGTTGGAAATTTCATGTCCCTTAAGTACGAGGGCCTCACTCCTCATGCTACTCAACTTTGGTCATCGGTAAGTTCTTGTCATTGTAAGTAGATGTGTATCATAAAGAACTGCCAACGGGATACCCCTTGCACATGGTACAAGAGATATCCCATAACCAAAGTGACAAGGCAAGCATAGAATGAGCATCTCAGCGATCTTTTTATTTACTATGTGCATAGCTTTTTATTGAGGATGCTTCATAGAATGCTCACTATGGTGATGTTGTAAGTTTCCACCATGATTAGGCATGGCTTAGGCTAGCGGCCCAGGCGTTTCTCTAACACATATACATCACTCCATGGACTTACAAGTTCCCTCTTTATTTCACATCGTCGACATCCGTAAACAAAAGAGCATGATATCAACTGTGTACTACGTACATATGCAATGTTGAAAGCGTTCCCCGTGATAGCATAGTTCTGCTAATACCAACGTATAGATGCAAGCATATACAACTTCGATGACACAATGTTTCAAGTCTATTAGGGGCAAGAAAATAAGGTGTGCCATCAAGTTCGTGAGAGCTTTACTAACTAGTTTTCACATAACAAAATACTTTTTAATTCAAAAGATAGATGAATCTTGAGAATTAGCTTGGAATAGCAATAGCTAATAGGTAGATATGGTGGACACAAATGGCAAAGGTTTTGGTTCAAAAGGATTGGAAACATGAGAAGTATGCCTTCTCAAAACAGGATTTTGGCTAGCAAGGCTAGGTAGCAAGAAAAAGAGTTGAAAGAAACAAGCAAACCCACAAGTGACAAAGCCAAATATGCAATCTTCCTTGAAGACACAAAAGATCTTAAATAAAGAATACTAATCTTATGAGCCAACAAGAAAGAAAATAAATGATACAAAATACCTGTAAGATTTTTCTCTTTTCTTTCAAACATCAAAAAGTGTTGCTACTGACTAGAACTTGGTTTGCCAAGACCAATTTAGATTTACTTGATGCTCTCAAAGTGATGCCAATACTGATCAACAAGATCCATCATATAATAGAGATTGCAAACTAAAATAAGAAGTGCAAAAAGTAAAAGATGAAACTTCTCATTAATATTCCATAAAGGCACTCACACCAAGGGATACATAGATAATCAACTAAAGGAGAGATACTTCCACATTCAAACCAAACTATAAAATAACTTCTCTACCAAATATATGAATCCACTAAAAAGTAAAAGATAAAATATAATGATTGTGATAACACGGCACTCCCCCCAAGCTTGGAACAAGCTAAGGGGATGCCAAACCTGGTGACGAATTACTCCTTCGGTGGTGGTGGTGGTGTTCTCTTGATAAGCTCCTCAATAAGTTTCTTCAAATCCTCAATCTCAAAGGTTAGAGTATGAATCAACTCCGAATTCTGCTCAATGCGGTTCATGATCATGTCCGGCTGAGAATTCCAGTCCTTGTTATTCTTTCCCCACTCTTCCTTCTTAGTATGCTCCTCTCCTGCATGGTTAGAACGAGGCATATCCCACATCGAGGGCAAGTTCCCTTTGGACACATGTTGATATTGACCCTCATGTATAAGAGTTTGTAAGGGTTTCTTGGTACTTGGAGGAGGTGACCGTGGAGAGAGGGTATGACGTGGAGGTTTCCCTCATGTAGACATCCGTGTTGTCCTCCTAAGCTTGGTAGGATTTGCCACCACTCCAATGCTTGCGAGGGTAGCGCGGGTGTTCGGTTTCTTGGCCTCCTCCATGTCTTCTTCATCACCTACCAAAATCTCCCCCTCCTTGGGTTTGTGAGGATCATCTTCCTCGGGCTTCTTGCCTTTGTCGTTGGCGGAGACCATGGTGCTCTAAACTTGAGAAATTTTCCTGACAGAAACAGATCGAAACGAAAACACGACGAGAACATGATGCACGAACCTCGGGGGATCAGGGGGGGTTATATATTATGAAGTTTCAAAGCATAAGGAAGGTTTTGATACGAAAACGAGGCGGAGACGGGGCTCGGGGGAGGCACACCCCCTCCAGGTGCGGCCAGCTGGGGCCCGCGCCTGGGGTGGGTTTGCCCACTCCGGCCTCCGGTTCCTCCTCTGTTCCATCTCATAACTTTCCTTATGTATTAAAAACATCAAAAATATAAAAATATTGGGGTTTCACAAACCTTTTGTTTTCACCACTTTTACCTATTCAAAGATGAACTCTGCAGACTCCTTTTCTTCTTCTCCTAGAATTTCCTTTCCTCACAAGGCAATACACAAACTTCAATGACAACATTAGTGTAAGAAAAAACAATTAAATTTTAGGTGCACACTTCAACTGAAATCCATCAAAACAAAGGCTTCTGTAAGAGGCAAATGCAAATGATAACAGAAATCTGTCAAAACAGACCAGCAGGTAAAGATTGATTTTTTCGAAAACCTTATGTTGCTCAAATCAAAAAGTGCAGAACTAATGAAAGTTGGGTAACAACTTGGAAAACAAGCTCAGAAAAATACAGCTCCATCCGATGTACTGAGCTCTCTCGCAAATTTCTACAATGCAGCACAAAAATCTATCCCAGGACGGCCACTTTTCACAACTCCTCTACTTCTCAAAAGTAGTTGAACTTGACACAAAAACCAAAAAAAGGATAAGGAGCAGTTATTACTGAGGTAATAACTTCCAAGACTCAACCAAACCCTTGGGTTATCTCCCAATAAGTACTTTTATTTACTACCTTTAAGTTAGGCTTGAAACTTTCAAAGATGCTCACTAAAGAGATAAATATTTGAAGTGAAAGAGAGAATCAAGAAGCAAATACCCAACACATTTGAGTCTAACCCACTTCCTATGCATGGGGTATCATGAGAAACCAAATTGTTGAAACAAAAAGACACTAGCATAGGAATACAAAACAACGCAACTTCAAAGCTTTCAATATAAAATGGGAAAACTTAACATTATTGAGAAGCATAAAACCATGTTTCCCTCTCTCATAATAACTTTCAGTAGCACTTTGAATAAAGTTGACAATATAACCATCAAAGGAATCAATTTTATCACAAGAATGAGCATACATACAGTCACCAAAAAGAGGTCCAAGGTCATAAACTGGATCAATAGAAGCAAGTTGTTCCATCCTGAAATCTTTATTAGGCAAGCTATTTTCACAAGGAGCTTTAGCAAATTTGGAAAAGTTAAACTCATAAGAATCTCCATCAAACTTAGTTAAAACTTTCTCCTTCTTACAATCTATAATAGCTCCACAAGTGTTCAAGAAAGGTCTACCAAAAATGATAGGACAAGTTTTACTAGATACTGAATTAAGCACTAGAAAAACAGCAGGATACTTAAGCTTACCACAAAGAACCTCCACATCTCTTACAATACCAATAGGACAAATGGTTTCCTTATTAGCAAGGTGAATAACCACATCAATGTCCTCAAGCTCACAAGGACCAATTTCATGCATAATTTCCCTGTAAAGCTCATAAGGAATAGCACTAGAACTAGCACCAATATCACATAAACCATAATAGCAATGATCACCAATTTTAACAAAAAGCACAGGAACACTAGCTTTTCTAGATTTTTTAGGATGAGAGATAATATTAGAAGCGTCCTCACAGAAGACAATGTGCTCATCCTCTATATTTCTAGTGACAGGGTCTTTCACAATAGCTACCACAGGTTCAATATTCAATTGCTCATCAGGCTCCACAGTTTTCTTAGTACCTTTATTATCTGCACTAATCATCATAGAGTACTCCTTTACCTTAGCTAGAAAAGGTATTTTCTCAACATAAGGTTCAGGCACAATAGGATTAGTAGTACAAACTTCAGTGCTTCTAACAGGAACATGACTAACAACATCTTTATAAGGTGCATGGTACTTATTCTACTTCTTTTTGGAAATTTCTATGTAAGAGGCAACGGCCTTAAAACAGTTGGCAATACTTTGGGAATTAAGACCAAACTCATTACTAATATCACGGAAGTCATCAGTTCCCATAAAAGATTTTATGCATTCATAATCATAGTTTATACCTGACTTTCTTCCTTTATCATTCTCCCAAGCTTCAGTGTTCTCTTGAATACGGTCTAGTAGATCCCATTTAGCGTCTTCCTTCATACGTGTGAATGATCCAGCACAAGAAGCATCTAGTAAATCTTTATCATGAAGAGAAAGCCTAGCATAAAAGTTATTGATAATAATATTGTTAGGGAGTTCATGAATAGGACATTTAAGCATTAGTAACTTCAATATCCCCCAAGCTTGAGTTGTACTCTCTCCATCACGAGGTCGAAAGTTATATATCAGATTTCTATCCTTATGAATCTCACTAGGAGGATAGAATTTAGAATAAAAGAGAGAAGCAATTTCCTCCCATTCCATGGATTGTCCATTCTTCAGCAGCTTATACCATTCTTCAGCTCTCCCTTTCAAGGATATAGAGAGTAACTTCTTCTTCACCTGTTCAGTTGTGATACCTGCGCACTTAAATAACCCGCATAATTCATGGATAAAAAGCAAATGATCACCAGGATGGACAGTTCCATCCCCAAAATAATAATTATCCATAACACGATCAACAATACTTGTAGGTATCTTAAAAGGATCTATCTCAACAGTTGGTGGTTCATCTACTACCCTAGCAGTGGTAGTAGTTTTCCCAAATAGAAAACCAAGTGGGTTATCCATATTGGAAACAAAGTAACAAGCAATAACAAAAAGCAATACTCACAGTAGAAGTTTCCTTTACCAGTTCCACTCTTCAATAGCGCTTCACTCCCCGGCAACGGCGCCAGAAAATAGTCTTGATGACCCACAAATATAGGGGGTGTATCACAGTACTTTTGATAAATTGGAGTGTCGATCTCAACGAAGAGAAGAAGGTGTTGACTAGTGGTATGGAGCAGGAATTCTCTGTAATACTTAGCAAACGGATTTTTAGGGGCTTTCTGATAAAGCAACAAAACAAAGTGCAAGTAATAAAGACAATGAACAAACGCAGCGAGTGGCCCAATCCTTTCTTAGCAAAGGACAAGACGGTGGGAATACTCATATGGACCAAACATTCTCGAGGACACATGGGAATTCTGTCAAGTGCTTTCGCTTCAAATAGCTAAGTACTCTTCTTTAGTGTGGTAAGTGTTGTGTGGGTGAACCTGTGCTAATGTACCGACCTTACTTGGACTAGTACATACTTGTGATTAAACCCCCTGCAAGCATCTGCAACTACAGGAAAGTAATTAAGATATAAATCTAACCACCGTCTTAAACTATGAGATCCTACGCTCCCTTATGCAATGGTGTCCTAACGGGGGTTCAGGCTTCTATCACTCCGGCAATCCCACAATTAGTAGCCAAATACACAATGCATTCCCCTAGGCCCATAAATGGTGAAGTATCATGTAGTCGACGTTCACATGACACCACTAGAAGAATATCACCACAACTTAAATACTAAACCATTGAATAATAACTTAACACAAATCCACTACTAACAACATGACTTCTCCAATGTACTCAAGAACTAAACAAACTACTCATAAGACATCATATGGATCAAGATCAAAGATGATATGGTGATGAATAACAATCTGAACATAAACAATAATCCAATGGTTCCACTCACAAGCATCAACTACAATAGTAATTAACACCGGGAAAGTTTCCCCTAAGAACTAAAGCAATATCCAACACAATTGTTACAGCGGGATGGAGTGGTGATGATGGTGCTGGTAGAGATGATAGTGTGGATGATGATGATGATCCCAATGAAGCCTAGCTTGATGACGGTGTTGATGGCGACGATCTCCCCCTCTGGGAAGGAATTTCTCCGGCAGAAATCTGTCTGCCGGAGAGATCTTTCTCTCTCGGTGTTTTCTGCCCCGCAGAGGCGGCAGAAATCTATATGTGGTTGCCCCCCTGGTGTTAGGGTTCCATGAGAAAGATATAGGCGAGAGGGCGGAGGCGGAGGCCGAGCAGGTGGGCCACACCTGCCCTAGGCGTGGCCCAGGGGGCGCGCCTAGGGGGTGTAGGCCCCCTGTGGCCCTTCTACGCCTCCCCTTATGGCTTACTTAATCTTCCGGGAAAATATAATTTTCCCATATTTTTCTGGTATTTTTCTGATCTTCGCCAAATTGCATCAAAACACCTCTTTTTCCATCATAATCTAGACTCCGGCAGTCCATTCTCCAAGAATCATCCAACATGCAAAAATTGTGGAAAAGACATAAGTAATACCTCATAATAAGACATATATCAATGAATAGAGGCAAATTATGATATAGAATGGTGATACAAATTGGATGTATCACTCCCCGCGGTTCATCCACTTCTTCGCTGCACGCCACCTCGCGCCGACGGAGTGGATCCACGCCCACACCTTCGCGTCGTGGCCACGCCCGCCACTGCCACCGCCGGAGCCACCATGACCGTGTGTCAACACCCGGATTTTTAATCTCAGATACCTGTTATGCCATACATCGCAATCCCAGGATTACCATTTTTGCGAGACATAACAGATTTGGATACCACAGTACATCATCCATTACAAACCATACATAATGTCTTACACAAATAAGGATCTCATGATCCAGTTCTTAATACAACTCAAGCAGCGGAAATACGTAATAATAAAGGTAGCGTAGGCGAAGCTCTATCTTCGGGGTCGCAGGCAATGCTGACGATGGCAGATGATCCTAGTTGTCATAACCTTCCTGGGGTCCATTATCCTGGTACTCCTCTTCATAGTCTGTCCATGAGAATAGCCAGGGACAAATCCATGAGTACTCTTTAAGTACTCGCAAACTAATACTAACAAGTGAAGGGGGTTTTTGTAGTAGGACACTAAGATCTAGGGTTGTTCTGCAAAAAGCCAGATTTACCTCTACTAAGTTCAGAAGCAAAGAATGCTAGTTGAAATTTTATAACACCAAAGTGGGAACTTGAATTTCATATCACAACGCTATTGTGGTCAAGTCAAAATCTCAATTCATTTCACAAGTCATTTTGAAAACATCTGACAGGGAAACAGTATGGCCACTCCAACTGTCCATAACCGCGGATGCGGCTATTCGAATAGTTTGACACTCTGCAGAGATTGTATACTTTCACCACAACATTCGATACATCCATCAGGAACAAATCCTTAATTTACCATACTCAGTATGCGGATAATCAATCCTAACCTTTCGATTACACGCCCTTGTATAGGCACCTCTCCTGTGAGTTTGGCCTCCCAACCATGACCAAATATCATCTTGGGTACTGCACAGGTGGACAATCTTCACAAGGTAGCCTCATCTCAGACCTTGGTCGTGAGGGAACCCATACTAAGGTATATAAGTTTCTAGTCAAGCTCTACCCAATTTCCAGGCAAACTGCTGCTCCTCGTGCTCCGGCTAAGGGATGGAATGATCAGTGAGGTGAGGGGAGTGAGATGGTGTGAATAAATCGAGCGGGGGTCGTATCCTTTTATAGGCTCGACGGCGAGACCAAGAGGGATGGGCAGGCGACGGTGGCGACATGGCTACGGGCGGCTAGAGGCATGGCCGAGGTTGGCGATCGACGGGTGGTCTCCTGGTGATGCTCTAGAGCTTAAATGCGCGTGTAGGGGCGGTGGCAAATGGTCGGGAACGTGCGATGCTCTGCGAGGCAGAGGCGGCGAACTCCACGGAAAGCGGTGACTACGGGGTACGGGCGGTGAAACGAGCATGTCTGGTGGTCTCCTGGGATGGTGGGGTGCATGCTGGCGGGCGGCGAGGGCTCGAGGTGGTCGGGTTGCGTGGGAACTGCGCGTTGTTGGGGAGGTGACCCCGGATAGGGTCAAGACAGGGGAAAGACGAAAGGAGTCTCCCTTGTCATGAGTCGAGTTACTGTTTATATCGGCTGAGTCATGTAAGAGTCGTCCGAGCTAAGCAAGGCCATGGCAGCTACAGAAGAATAAACACATTATCCGGCCGACATATGAGTTAAGTCGGCCGAGTAAGTCTGACTAACTTGAATACAGGTGAAGGCCGAGCCGAGTTATGCGAGACAAGGCCGAGTAACACGAAGCTTGTAGGAGAAGGAGGTGCCAATAGTCAAACCCTAGTCACTAGCTAGGAAGAATCTGAACAGAGCCAAGCACAAAGAACAAGGAGCAGAGTAGTAGAAGGGCAGAAGAAGGTCACGGAGGTGACAGTCATGGAGCCCGAGGCGCGCAGGTGGGGCTCTCTGGAACATTGCCCTCGTTAGAAGGGGGACACGGAAAGAGGGTCGCCGAGTTACCATATTAGGACAAGCATATTCCTCGAATATGCTTGCCATGTCAGCCCTAGGAGGAACCAAGGCACCCCTTTATAAGGGGGGAAGCGGGCTCCTGAGAAGGGATCGATTCATTCTACGCTGTAAGGCTCGTGTAGTAGCTCTCTTCTTCCTACAAACAGCTCGAGGAGCACTTGTGAACCCAAAGAAGAGAAATAAAGATCTACATGTTAGTTGTTTGAGTGTAGAGATAACTACATCTTCCCTCCCCGGATCCCTCTAGCATCCATTGGCCCCATACTTTATCCTACCCATGGCATCTGTCGTGCCACCACCATGACACGCGTGCTCTGCGGTGCGCGTCGGCATGGTAGATAGCGGCGCGGGCGCGGCGTTCCTGGCGGTTCTGGTCGTTGTCTTAGAGCTAGGGCTGGTCGAGAGGGGGCGGTGAGGCATGGGCTGCATGCTAGACAAGGTTGGCACGGCTAGTTCTTCTCCTAGCTTGTTGTCCACACTGGGGTGACATGGTTGCTCTCGGCCTGCTCACCATTAATGACAATGGCCAGCTTACAGTGGTCCTAGAGGTTAGTTAAGGGTGCTAGATGATCTACTAAGGCTAGTTGTAACCAGAGAGGGAACAAGGTTGGCCCAAAACACTGCTCAACATAGTGTTTTTTATTTTGTTGATTTGAATTTGTAACCTATTTGATGAAATGGCCGCATGAACTTAAGTTTTGAATTTTGAAAAGATTTTTGGTGGGTGTGCTAGGCATGTGTTGAGGGTTCTGTGGATGCTTGGGTTTTGAAAATTGAGCTTGTTTGAGTGGTTTTTGAAATAGTGGGATCTTCCCATATGAAATAGATTCAATTTTAAACTGTCATTTAAACTAAGCATTTAAATGTTTTTGGATGATCACAAAGTGGCCCTTGGTACCTTGTTATGAGTACTATCAAGGGGTGCAAAGATCCATACATGTTTCTGTTAAGTTCTGAAAGTTAAGGATAGCCAAAGTAGGCATGGGAGTTAATTTGGCCAAAGTGACCATTCACCTAATTTGTTTGTTTTGACTTGTTTGTCTTTGGGAAAAGTTTGGGGATTGTTTAGATGATGTTTATTTCAACTAAGAATCATTATACAAGCAAAGAAACATAGAATCATAGCAATTCAAAAGAATCCAAATTTTAATACACACACATATGAATGCTTTCATATTTTTAATTAGAAAAGTTTTTGTTAACCCTAAATTTGATGATTAGAGTTTGATGATCCAAGTTTAGTATTTTTGGGATGTTACAAACCTTCTCCCCTTAAACAAAATCTCGTCCCGAGATTTGAAAAAGTACGAAAAAGATTACCTAGGATTTGAAGAGATCGGGAAACTCCGTCCTGATGTGATCTTCGTGCTCCCAGGTAGCTTCTTCCGTGTGGTTGCTCCATTGAATCTTGAGAAACTTGATGCTTCGGGTTCTGGTAGTTCTGAAGGCTTCTTCCAAAATACGGATGGGTACTTCGGGATAGGTCAGGTCATCATTGATTTCTATGGTCCGGTGATCGATATTCTTGAACACTTCAGTCTTCTCTGGAACTTCGAGGCACTTGCGAAGTAATGAGATATGGAACACATTGTGCACGGCTGACATCTCTTCGGGTAGTTCCAATTGATACGACACTTCTCCTCGATGGTTCAGAATCTTGAAGGGGTCGATATATCTGGGGGCTAACTTTCCTTTGAGTTGGAAACGCTGCATTCCCTTCAATGGCGAGACTTTCAGATACACAAAATCTCCTATGTTGAAGGCGAGGTCTCGACGTCTCTTGTCGGCGTAACTCTTTTGTCTGGACTGGGCGGTCTTGAGGTGCTCACGAATCTTATGAACCTTCTCTTTTGCTTCTCATAGGATATTGGGTCCGAAAATCTGACTCTCTCCTACTTCCTACCAATTCAAAGGGGTGCGACACTTCCTTCCATACATGAATTCAAATGGGGCCATTTGCAAACTATCTTGATAACTGTTGTTGTATGAAAATTCTACAAACGACAGACAGTCTTCCCACCTAGATCCATATTCTAACACACATTCTCTCAGCATATCTTCGATTATTTGATTTACTCGCTCCGTTTGTCCGTCGGTCTGAGGGTGATAAGTTGTGTTGAAATCTAGTCGGGTTCCTAAACCTTCTTGGACTTTCTCGAGGTAAACTAAGTTCCTCGATCTGATATGATGTTCTTAGGAACTCCGTGCAAACTGACGATTCTAGCAATGTATAACTCTGCTAGCTTCGAACTCTGATATGTGGTCTTGACGGGTAAGAAATGGGCGACTTTGGACAATCTGTCCACTATGACCCAGATAGAGTCATTTCCCCTACTAGAAGTAGGCAATCTGGTAATAAAGTCCATTCCAACGGAATCCCATTTCCATTCCGGAATCTGCAATGGTTGCAACAATCCTGCGGGTCTTTGATGTCCCGCCTTGACTCACTGACATATATCACACTTAGCGATATAGCTTCCGATTTCTCTCTTCATCTTATGCCACCAAAATTGCTCCTTCAAATCTTGATACATCTTTGTTCCTCCGGGGTGGATAGAATAAAGAATATCATGAGCTTCCTTCAGAATCACTTCTTTCAACTCAGAATCTGCTGGTACACAAAGGCGTCCTTTGTACCACAGAACTCCTTCTTCTTCTTCGGTGAATCCGGGCACTTTGCCTATACCGATACGGCGCTTGATTCCATCAATACTAGCATTTCCTTTCTGCGCCTCTTTGATCTGGCTGATCAAAGTGGGTTGAAGTTCTATGCTAGCCAAAAATCCTTCACTCACTAATTCCATTCGGAAATCTTCCATCTCTTTGTGCAAACTTGGTTGCTCCTTCAAAATCATGGAGTTCAAGCGGCACGGCAATCTGCTAAGGGAATCTGCTATCACGTTGGCTTTACTGGGGTGATAGTGAATGTCCAGATTGTAATCCTTGATTAGCTCAATCCATCTTCTCTGTCTCATATTCAGCTCCCTCTGAGTGAATATATACTTCAGGCTCTTGTGATCTGAATAGATTTCACAACGGTTTCCCATCAGGTAGTGCCTCCATGTCTTTAGGGCTAGAACTACGGCTGCGAGCTCGAGGTCATGGGTTGGGTAATTTTGCTCATGTTGTTTCAGTTGTCGAGATAGATAAGACATAACTTTGCCTTCTTGCATTAGCACACATCCGAGACCGATCTTGGATGCAATAAACGTCAAAGGGCTTCGTGATATCTGGCATGATTAAGATTGGGGCTGAAATCAATCTCCTCTTGAGTTCTTGAAAACTCGCTTCACATTTGTCTGTCCATTCAAACTTCTTGTCCTTCTTCAGCAATTGGGTCATGGGTATGGCGATACTCGAGAATCCTTCTACGAACTTGCGGTAGTATCCCGCCAATCCGATAAATGCACGAGCTTGGGTCTGAGTGGTTGGGGCTTGCCAATCTTCGGCATCTTTCACCTTTGCAGGGTCAACGGCAATTCCTCCGGCTGATAAAATGTGGCCGAGGAATCCTACCTCCTGTAACCAGAATTCACATTTGCTAAACTTGGCATACAACTGATGCTCTCTAAGGGTTCCAAGAATGGTCCTTAGGTGTAGCTCATGTTATTCTTCTGATTTGGAATAAATCAGTATGTCATCGATGAAAACAACGACAAACTTATCCAGGAAGTCCATAAAAATCTTATTCATGAGATTCATGAAATAAGCGGGGGCATTGGTTAATCCAAAAGACATGACAGTATACTTGTATAATCCATATCTGGTGGTAAAGGTAGACTTTGGAATATCCTCTGCATGAATCTTGAGTTGATGATAGCCTGTTCTAAGATCAATCTTAGAAAACACTTTGGCACTGGTCAACTGATCAAACAAATCTTCTATCTTGGGCAATGGGTACTTGTTCTTGATACTGACGTCATTCAACTTCCGATAATCCGTACACAAACGGTTACCTCCATCCTTCTTGTCCACAAATAAGACAGGTTATCTCCATGGTGACGGACTTGGTTGAATCAATCCAATTTCTAGCATGGCATCCAGTTGCTTCTTCAGTTCTGCTAGTTCAGACGGGTTCATACTATATGGTCTCTGGGCTATGGGTCCGGTTCCGGGGATTATTTCAATGATAAACTCGATATCCCGATATGGGGGCATACCGGGCAAAACATCTGGAAATACATCGGGGTATTCACAGACTATCCGGACTTGGTCAATGGTAGGTTGGGCTATACTCTTGTTGCACTTGAATTGACGAGGTAAGGTTTCAGATACATGCTCGACTGATATTCCGGCTGTACTGGTCATGGTTATGGCTTTCTTGGCACAGTCAATCAATCCTTTACGTTTGGACATCCAATCCATTCCTAGTACTACTTCCAAACCTTTAGTTCCGAGTACTATCAGATTAGCATAAAAATCTATGCCATGGATTCGGATAGGGACGGCTTTGCAAATTTGCCTAGCTTTGGTGGTTGAACCGGGGATTTGAACAATCATAACATGCTTCAGTTTGGTTGGTTGAATCTTACTAGTGCATGCAAATTCTTCGGTGACAAATGAGTGTGATGCACCAGAATCAAACAACACTCTAGCAAGTACTGAATTTACAAAAAACATACCCAGCACGACATATGGCGCTTCCTCGGCTTCTTCAGCATGCATGAGAAAAAGACGGCTGTTGCGGTTGAGCGAGTTCCCTGGGGCAAACCTTCTTCCGGGCTGGACACGACGCTGCTGCTGAGCTGGGGCATTTGCATTGGGGGCTGCAGCATTCTTCTTGGGACACTCATTGGAGTAGTGGCCCTTATTTCCATAGTCATAACAAGTCACTTGTGACTTGTCCTTTGCTGCAACAGGAACAGCATTGCTTCCAGTCCTCGGGGCAGTGTTGGTGTTGGTGGCAGCATTGTTGTTGTTGAACTTGGGTGGTGCACGGTTGAAATTGTTAGAGTTGCCGGGGTTGTTGTGATTTCCTACGGGCCTTAGGTTTCCACGGTTGGGATAGGTCGGACGGTTCATCGGGGGTCTGCTGGTTCTCGGGGCAAATCCTGGAGATGGGTTAGGGCGATACTTTGGGGTCTGATGGGTTCCTGGCTGATGCATCATGCGACGCTTGCCGTTCTCATTGGCTTGGTTGATATTTCCTTCCATCTGGATGGCAGAGTCGACAAGAGCTTCAATATCAGCAAAGGGGATATTGACCAACACCGTTTGCATCTCATCGTGCAGACCATTCAAGAACCTCTCCTTCTTCTTGGCTTCGGTGTCGATCTCATCCGGGGCATACCTAGCTAATGACAAGAATTTGTCACGGTATTCCACTATGGTCATCCTTCCTTGCTTCAGTTCTCTGAACTCATCTCTCATTCTCTTGATCAAACCCGATGGCACATGGGTTCTGCTGAACTTGACCTTGAATTCCTCCCAGGTCATCATCTATCCTCCGGTCATTGCACGAATGTTGTTCCACCATGCTCTTGCATCTCCGGCTAGATAGTGGGTGGTGAACAGAACTTTCTCGTTAGCTTCCACTCCGGCGACTTCTAGGTTGTTTTCCATGGTTTGCAGCCAATCGTCTGCGTCTAGGGGCTCTTCTGACTTAGTGAAAACAGGTGGGTTGGTGTTCTGGAAATTCTTGAGCTTAGATCCATGGTTGTCCTGATTTCCTTGGCCTTGATTGTTGTGGGCTAGCTGAGATATCTGCTGAAGGGTGGCTAAGTTGGCTTGACGTTCAGCTCTTTCAGCTTCGCGGTCAGAAACCAACATTTGCAGGATCTGCAACATCGGGTCCGGGGATGAACCACTTCCTCCGTGTGGCATCTGAAGATTGAGGTAGATCATGAGAAAAGAGGGAATTTTCTAAGGTTCAGGGACTTTGAAAAGTTTTTAAAGTTTGACTCAGATTTTCTAGCAACTTGCTTTTCATTCATTCATAGCACACGGTACAAACACACACCACAAATCAAGAAAAACGGATGGTTTTAAGAACCATTCTGGAAACTACGATACAGTGGGACCGAATACAACTCACTACGCTAGTGCTCAAGTGCTACTACTCATCGGAGTCAGTGTAGTCGTCATCCTCATCATCCTCATCGCCATCGATGAAGGCGAAATCATCCTCATCGGTGAAGAAGTCCATAGCCTGATCCTCCAGAAAATCATCATCATTGCTGAGATAGGAGTAGGGGTCTCCACGAAGATCCTCTCCAGCATTCTCTCTTTCGTCCAACTGCATGTATCTCTCGTGGATGGTCTCCTCCAAATCCAAGATACGGTGGCGAAGACGGGCAATGATGCGCTCCTTCTTGTCGAGCTGGCGGCGGCGAGACTTGCGATCCTTCGCTAGCATGGCAATGGTCTTATCCTTCGTCTTGATGATGGCAAACTTGTGTTGGAGTAGTCACGGCAATTTTCCAATTCCTGCTGACGATCATACATCATGAAGCTAATGTGGTCCAACTGAGTCTTCAACTCGGGGTGGTATGGGGCTTCCAGTGGCTGTCCCATAGCATCACGCCTTGGAAAGAACTCAAAGCGGGTACCCTTGATCTGGTTGATACTCTGCCCACACAGACGGGCAAGAGATTCCTGGATGGCCCTGGCAAGTCCATCTAGCCAGTTGTTTTCTCGCAAGGTGAACTGAATTCCCTCGGTAGTGGGAGGTTCAATCTTTCCTCGGAGACTTGCAACAATTAGCCACTGCAGATCTTCTCCTCCTTGATCATTGAGCTAAGCTCCGAAGAACTTGGGGTGCGGACGCTCCAAAAGTTCCGAAAGCTGGTCCAAATCCCGCTCAAAGATAAGGCTCCTCCATTCCCCAACTAATAAAACTTGTTGTACTTCACGTCCATCTAAAAGAATATATGATGAGTAAGTTAGTAGAGTGATCAAGTGTGTCAATTTTTATGTATTTTGCAAGAGTTTTTGAGGAACATGAGTTCTCACGAAAGAATCAAAGTGATAAGAATGGGAATAAGTTTTCGTAAATATTTGTTTCCTTTGGTTTTGAAACTAAGTTTTTGATTCAAACGTCCAGTCTAACTAGGGTCTCCTATGGCCAGGATGGCTCTGATACCAACTTGTCAACACCCGGATTTTTAATCCCAGATGCCTGTTATGCCATACATCGCAATCCTAGGATTACCATTTTTGCGAGACATAACAGATTTGGATACCACAGTACATCATCCATTACAAACCATACATAAGGTCTTACACAAATAAGGATCTCATGATCCAGTTCTTAATACAACTCAAGCAGCAGAAATACGTAATAATAAAGGTAGCGTAGGCGAAGCTCCATCTTCGGGGTCACAGGCAATGCTGACGATGGGATATGATCCTAGTTTTCGTAACCTTCCTGGGATCCATCATCCTGGTACTCCTCTTCATAGTCTGGCCATGTGAATAGCCAGGGACAAAGCCATGAGTACTCTTTAAGTACTCGCAAACTAATACTAACAACTGAAGGGGGTTTTTGTAGTAGGACACTAAGCTCTAGGGTTGTTTTGCAAAAAGGCAGATTTACCTCTACTAAGTTCAGAAGCAAAGAATGCTAGTTGAAATTTTATAACACCTAAGTGGGAACTTGAATTTCATATCAAAACGCTGTTGTGGTCAAGTCAAAATCTCAATTCATTTCATAAGTCATTTTGAAAACATCTGACGGGGAAACAGTATGGCCACTCCAACTGTCCATAACCGCGGACGCAGCTATTCGAATAGTTTGACACTCTGCAGAGATTGTACACTTTCACCACAACATTCGATACATCCATCAGGAACAAATCCTGAATTCACCATACTTAGTATGCGGATAATCAATCCTAACCTTTCGATTGCACGCCCTAGTATAGGCACCTCTCCTGTGAGTTTGGCCTCCCAACCATGACCAACTGTCACCTTGGGTACTGCATAGGTGGACAATCTTCACAAGGTAGCCTCAGCTCTGACCTTGGTCGTGAGGGAACCCATACTAAGGTATATAAGTTTCCAGTCAAGCCCTACTCAATTTTCGGGTATTGTGGTTGTACAGTAAAATTGGAATGGTATCGCATCCAGACAACCATCAGTTTTATAAAGGGATAAGGCTCATGCCTCAACATTTTCATCATCAAAATCATCTGGTGTTCGGAAACACATGTCAAAACATCTCAGTAGAATGACTCATCATTCTAAGGTTTTCATAACCATTTTCCACCAAGTATTCCCATCTAAAGTTGATCAAGTTTTATGCTTAGCACTAGCATCTACAAGTGGGGGTAAGTACTAATGAAGGGTGGTAAACAAGTGGAGATTAATGAAGTTCAATCTCATGCCTTAGCATGACATCGAGATTATCTAGCTTAGGCCAAATTTAATGCTCTTTATGCAACCTTCAATTATATTCCTAGAATCTACAAGTCACTTAAGTAAACTCTAAGAGAAAGCTTTGATAAAGAATTAAAGCATAAAGCTTGCAAGTAAAACTAGGAGGGGGTATCATCAAATAAGTCTAACCAAGCATGCTTAGTGCATTGCATAGGTTATCTAACTTTCCTAATTGCAAGTGTTAGCTTGCATAGGTCAACTTGGTTAGTAAGGCTTGCTAAAGTAGAGTATCTTGCAAGTATTAGCTTGCTCAATCAACTAGTAGTATTAGGCTTGCCTTGTGCAGAGCAGTGGTTGAAGTTCTCCTCGGCTTCTTCTTCGTAGTATCCTCCTTCCTCCTCGTATCCTTGGTCGGTACTAGCGTCTATGAATAAATACGAGGTACACAATCACCAAACAATACTTATCTACTTTCAATCATCACACAAAGGTGCACTATAGATGATCTAGCATCATCACTAACATTACAAGATTTAAGCATTTGCATTATTTATTTATTTTTAGAAAAGTAATTTCTACTCATTGAAAAACTACTTAAGATTTAATATTCTCCAAACCAAACATGGGATCATGTTGACACATGTCATCACCACATATTTCAGTACATGGGAATATGATTTAAAGTGGTGTCACAATTTAATAAGGTTTAACCTTTTATTTTAAATAAAATAAAGTGACTAGAAATGCCTATGTGGCATTCTTTTATTACTTGAACATTATTTTTGTAAGTAAACCCATATGTTTTTATATATTCTAAAAGGTATGATCAAATGTGATTTTTGAGAGTTGGAATCAACTCAAAACCTATTATGGTTGAAATTTGAAAAATGTTTGAATGGAGAAAAGCTTCTGCCTTGTTATTTTTACCAAGGTTGATCTATAGATCCAAATGATTTAAATCCAACGGGCTTGGATTAAGCATTTCAATACCTTTCTAAAAAAATTGGTTTCATTCAATTTGGTTCACTGAATCGAGTTGGGTTGATTTTTGAAACTAGGTACAGAACTATGTTTGAACTTAAAAAGAAAAAGCTAAATTCAAACGAGTGGGCTGCGCGGGAAGGGTTATTGGGTCGGCCCAGTGTTACTCCGTAGTGCGGGGCGCAACTAACAGGGGGGGTCTACTGTTTAGTGGCTCATAAAACGCGAAGCGGTACGGGGCGATGTGGTGCGTTGGATTAGAAGTGAGATCAACGGCTGAGGGTCGTCGTCAACGATGAACATGTCACCGGCGAGCTCGAACCCTAGAGGCTCGGTGGGGGTGCATAGGGGGTATACCGGGGCTCCAGTGACGACGGCGAGGTGGGCAAACGACAAAGTTGACGACGGCGAACTTAGGGGTGGTCGCGGCAGCTTCGGGGGTGGTCGAAATCAACGGCTCCCTTCTTCTCCAGAGGCGGCCTGCTCCGGCGCAATTCCGGCGAACTGCTGCTCCTCGTGCTCCGGCTAAGGGATGGAATGATCAGTGAGGTGAGGGGAGTGAGATGGTGTGAAGAAATCGAGCGGGGGTCGTCTCCTTTTATAGGCTCGACGGCGAGACCGAGAGGGATGGGCAGGCGATGGTGGCGACACGGCTACGGGCGGCTAGAGGCATGGCCAAGGTTGGCGATCGACGGGTGGTCTCCTGGCGATGCTCTAGAGCTTAAATGTGCGTGTAGGGGCGGTGGCAAATGGTCGGGAACATGCGATGCTCTGCGAGGCAGAGGTGGCGAACTCCACGGCGAGCGGTGGCTACGGGGTATGGGCGGTGAAACGAGCATGTCTGGTGGTCTTCTGGGACGGTGGGATGCATGCTGGCGGGCGGAGAGGGCCCGAGGTGGTCGGGTTGCGTGGGAACGGCACGTGCTCTGCGGTGTGCGTCGGCATGGTCGACAGCGGCGCGGGCGCGGCGTTCCTGGCGGTTCTAGTCATTGTCTTCGAGCTAGGGCTAGTCGAGAGGGGGCGGTGAGGCATGGGCTACATGCTAGACAAGGTTGACACGGGTAGTTCTTCTCCTAGCTTGCTGTCCACACTGGGTGACATGGGTGCTCTCGGCCTGCTCACCATTGATGACAATGGCCAGCTTACAGTGGTCCTAGAGGTTAGTTAAGGGTGCTAGATGATCTACTAAGGCTAGTTGTAACCAGAGAGGGAACAAGGTTAGCCCAAAACACTGCTCAACATAGTGTTTTTGATTTTGTTGATTTGAATCTGTAACCTGTTTGATGAAATGGCCGCATGAACTTAAGTTTTGAATTTTGAAAAGATTTTTGGTGGGTGTGCTAGGCATGTGTTGAGGGTTCTGTGGATGCTTGGGTTTTAAAAATTGAGCTTGTTTGAGTGGTTTTTGAAATAGTGGGATCTTTCCATATGAAATAGATTCGATTTTAAACTGTCATTTAAACTAAGCATTTAAATGTTTTTGGATGATCACAAAGTGGGCCTTGGTACCTTGTTATGAGTACTATCAAGGGGTGCAAAGATCCATACATGTTTCTGTTAAGTTTTAAAAGTTAAGGATAGCCAAAGTAGGCATGGGAGTTAATTTTGCCAAAGTAACCATTCACCTAATTTGTTTGTTTTGACTTGTTTGTCTTTGAGAAAAGTTTGGGGATTGTTTAGATGATGTTTATTTCACCTAAGAATCATTTTACAAGCAAAGAAACACAGAATCATGGCAATTCAAAAGAATCTAAATTTTAATACACACATATGAATGCTTTCATATTTTTAATTAGAAAAGTTTTTGTTAACCCTAAATTTGATTATTAGAGTTTGATGATCCAAGTTTAGTATTTTTGGGATGTTACACCGTGACCGCCAGATCCGCCACATCCGTCGATTTGTCCCTGCCAATCACCGCCTCCGGGGGCTGCCGCACCCACCCTCCCTCCCCCAAGCCCGACGCTGGCGCTCATCTTGTGGTGGAGGCCGCGAAATCTCTTGCCGGAGTTGGTCGAAATGGGGCGGCGGCGCGAGGGAGGAGGCAGAGGAAATGAGGGTTTTGACTCGCGTCCTCCGTCGTAGCCGCTACTTATACCGATCGTTGTGAATTTTACACGGGCGCCCATAAAATTGCGATACAGGCCGACCCGTTTATGGTTTCTGCCAGATACGCTATCGTGAGCCGAGATCGTAAATTCACAAGATTTTTAAGAATCCGACGGGTTATAGAGGGACTGCTAGTCTCGCTCTTAGGGGGTGCAAGCGGGACGGGATGCGCGACTATGTTTTCATTAAGGAAAATGATAGGACACTACTATCATTTTGGACGGGATGCGCGACGATGTATCAAAAACGGGATATTTCGTAGCAAAATCAGGTGTTTTGTAGCAAAAATAGGATTTAGGCAAGAAAAATGAACCCGTGGTTGGCTGGGATCCGAAGATGAAAACCAGAGATCCACCTGGAACGCATAGTAGTAGTGTCCTTTCGTTAATCCTGCTTGGGGAGACCTGGCCGCACCGCGCACATAGCGGGCACAGGCTCTAGTTGGGGAGACCCCGCCGCTGCAATCTGTCCGCCGTCCAGCAACATCCTTGGATGGCAAGCCACCCGAAAAAGCGAAACTTCAGGGACGCCCACGATGTCCACACCTGCGCTGCCGTCAGCAAGGCCGTCCGGCCGGCGAAACACGCAAGGTAGTAGGTGTCCCTTGTCGAGTAGGCACCATCGGCCGATAGCTTCCAGACGAAGGAGTCATTGACGCCCTCCTGCAACGAGCACGATCGGCCAAACACGCAGGAACTGGAGGACGGCGTCCACTGTCAGTCTGTCACCCACGCATTGTTCCTGAGCCCTTCCTCCGCGGTGCGCTTCCGGTCAGGCCGTAACTGTCTCCGCTTTTACCCATTTGCTTTAATTTTGCGGGGCGCTGCCTACAACCTTAATCAGAGCTCACTATGTGGTCGTTCTGTTCGTTTACTCGGTGATTTGTGACGGCTGATCCGGTGTCTAGTCTGATGCGATCTCGGCTGAGCAAGTCCTTCGACAACATCGGTAAGGATGCCGGGCGTTGGCTGCCAAGGGGTTTGGTTTGGTTTCCTTCTGTTTTGCTGAGCCTTTCGTTCGCTAATTTCGGTTTCCCCTTTGCTTCTTCTCTTTTTTGTTGACCATTCACCATTATTCATGGCCAAGCTCTGCTTGAGCGCATCAGCCTTGTAATCCTTTTCCTCTGCACACCCAGTGCAGCCGTTTTCGGATCACCGGTAGCTTTGCTACTCAGAAACGTTACTAGGGACAGGAACTACTCCCTCCGTTTAGAAATATAAGATGTTTTAGGTTTGTGAAGAAGATGTATCTAGACATCTTTTAGTGTCTAGATTCATTTGAACCTATACACTAAATAGTGTCTAGATACATCTCTTTCACAAAACTAAAACATCTTATATTTCTAAACGGAGGGAGTATATCGGAGCCAGGGCAATACAAGCAAGCAAAACGACCTGCAGGCTAGAGCTACGATCGTAGCAGGTTTAGTTTTTTTTTTTGAGAATCATCCGGCCTCTATATTAATTAATCAAAAGTCAAGGAATACAAACACCTTCTGACGGATTAACGAACCACACGTAATGTCCAACACAAGAACCCAGAAGAACCCATCACAAAACGAGCCAAGTCATGAGGCTCCTTGTTGGACTGTCTATTCTCGTGAACAAAAGAAGATTCAGCAAACAATGAAGATGAAGCTCTGATCTCTTGCAGTATGTGGCTATAACGTCCCAAATTCTCCTCCTTCATTGTCTTGATAACAGATAGGCAGTCACTGGCTAGCCTTATTTTTGGAAGGAGAAGATCATGCGCCAAATTCAATCCCTCCCAGACTGCCATTGCTTCCAGAACCTCGGGATCAGAGATACCTTCTAGAAGTACAGCCGACGCACCCAGGTATTCGCCCGTGGTCGACCTTGCCACTGCTGCAATCACCCCGGACTCTTTGTTCCGTGCTACTCCAGCGTCAACGTTCACTTTCGCCACTCCAGGCGGTGAAGGAATCCATATCGGATATGGAGTTGGAAGCACGCTAGTATTTCTCCTTGCTGACTCAGGCCTCACTTGCCCCAGCTCGGAGATAAAAATTTCCACAAAACAATGAGTGCTTAATGGACTTTGGTAGATTCCCTCATGAATCGCCTTCCGGCTGGCATGCCAGATGGCCCATGCAGTGACACACAATCGAACGAGTTGTTCATGCGGTAGAGTATCGATCATCTCGCGAATAACCAATTCTGTGCGCTAGAATCTTGCATCTGCGCCATATGTCTGGTCATCTCATCATCTGCGAGGGCCCACACACAGCGCGCCATGGTGCAATCCAACAACAAGTGTGGCCATGAATCTATGGCATCACAAATGGCACACGTACTCGCCGGTGATATGTGTCGCTGGTGCAAATTGTAGGTAGTGATTGCATAGCCAAGCGCCACAAAAATATTCTTAGTTTTATAGGAACCTGAATATGCCACAGCCTTGTCCAGCTTTTCTGCGTACGTTGTTGATCCGAGTTAGCCCCGACATGTTCCAGCCAAGCTTCCCTTCTCTCACGTGTGTTAACCAGCATTGCATAAACTATGCCATGCCCCAAAATCTAGTTGCACTCGAGTACTAATCGGTATGGCTTTAATCTCATGTACGTCAATTGGGAGGAAACATGTATTCAACTTTGTCATATCCCACTGCCAGATCATCAATTCTGCAATGAAACGGCCTCAATGCCCCGTCTCTGGGTATCCAATTATCATCCCACGCGTCTATATCCGCACCGGTACCGATATGGCGAATCAGACCCTGCGCCAAGACTCCCTTCCCCTCAACAATAGCACGTCAAACCTTTGAAGGGTGTGACCCAAGTTCTGCATTCATGAACTTACTATTTGGGAAGTACATGTTGGAAATATAAGCAATAATCCATATGATTTAATCTGAATAATAAACTGATAAAACATGATTATACAAACGGTACTAAAACCAATTATGCAGATCAACAAAATAGATGAACAGATTACATCTAAAGGAGATAAACCTATCACATCTACACCAAACGCTAGAACAAAGAACTCTAGCATAATCTGAAAAAGGCAGTTGAGGATCACATACATTGTAGGCTGAACAGCAGCCGCGGCGGTCGCAGCAGCGTCGCCCATGTTGAGGTTGTCGAAGAGATTGGTGACGTCCGGGAAGAAGTCGTCGTCCGGGAAGAAGTCGTCGTCCGGGAACTCGTCGTCGGACACCGTCGTAGTTGCCAGTAGTCACGCTTGAGCGCTCCCAAAAACCTGATCGTCCTCACCCGTACAGGTTCACGAGAGGCGGGGTTCCGGAGGCCTACTGTCCCGATCTGCGGTGCATGCCGCAAGCCAGGATGAGGAAGACGAAAGCGGCGGCGCAAGGTTCTGGAGGGTAGGCACGTGTGTGGGTTGATTCGGTGCCGATTAGGTTCAGCGCAGACGCTTATATAATGCAGGTTAGGGAGATCGTGGGGCTCAGCCCACGGTCGAGTCGGTAACAGTCCACGTCCATAAAAACTGAAAACGGTTGTAATTAACACGTCCGTTACTGACTCATAATCAGTTTTCCCAACCAGCAAAATAAAACTCGGCTCGGCGAGATTCCCGCAACCCGCAACCCGTGGCGCGCGCGCCGCGTCGTGACGAGGCGAGGCGTGGCGAGGCGGGCGGCGTCGGAGGAGGAGTGCGTGAGGGCTACTCTTCTTGTCACACCTTGGTGAGTGGTGCAACACTCTACTATATAAGGTGGTCTAACTCTCCTCCAACTAGCAATGTGGGACTAAACTTTAGCACCACTAGCACAGCCATATGCTGCCATACACAAGTGGGCCAAAGAGAATTTTAGAATTTGTCTAATGGGCTAACATCCCAATATACACCAAATTCCAATAACCCCCCCACAAAATCTCATTGGCACATCACATCACTTTTCCTTCCAGGACATTGTTTTATACCGGTGTGTAGTGGAGACTGTTAAGTTGAACTTCCACATTAAACTTCATGCTACACTAGCGAGCAATTTGAATATTGGACTATGCCTTGAACTACAAATTTTCTGCGCGCTAGTTTCACACAAAATCTAGACTGATACAGGGCTACCGTCGGCTTCCCCGCGGTTTGGAGCTTATGTGTCATACTCCAGGGCCTTTCATGAGTTTATTAGAGAGCACCCAACTCTCACGGACTGCGACGTTTGACAGTCAGACTCAGATAGGTGTGTTCCTCAAGAGATATTCTGCAGGACAACATCTCCGCTTATAAAAGCCACTTGGAACACATTAAGATAAATATCAACCTGTCATGCAGATTAAGAGAGTATTGTATCTTAATGGAGATGTAAATATAATATGGGGATACTCTCCTCTCAGCTGACCAACAGCTTGTCTCCCAGCTCTAATTCACGGGATCTCCGATCACATAGAGTGGGTTGCCACTGGGATCAACTCATAGCGTGGGTCTCAAACCCATCTCCCTTGATGCATTATCTATCACATTGCGTGATAAACCCTTCGTGAATGGATCTGCCAGGTTCTTAGATGTTTGAATATAATCCAACGCAATAACTCCGGAGTTTCTCAGTTTCCTGGCAGATTTCAATCTCCTCTTCACATGCCTTGAAGACTTCATATTATCCTTAGAACTGTTTACTTTGATGATCACAGTTTGATTATCACAGTTCATCGGGATGGCGGGTATTGTTTTTTCAACCACAGGTAAGTCCATCAAGAGCTCACGAAGTCACTCTGCTTCAACAGTGGCTATGTCTAATGCTGTGAGTTCTGCTTCCATTGTTGACCTTGTTAAGATGGTCTGCTTGCAAGACTTCCAGCAAACAGCGCCACCACCAAGTGTAAACAAATAACCACTTGTGGCCTTAATCTCATCAGCATCAGATCTCTAGTTTGAATCACTATAACCCTCAAGTACCCGTGGATACCCAGTATAGTGAATACCATAACTCGCAGTGCCTTTCAAATAGCGCAAAACTCTTTCAAGAGCATGCCAATGATCATCTCCAGGATTTGACACAAATCGACTCAGTTTGCTTACAGCAAAGGAGATGTCAGGTCTAGTAGCGCTGACTAAATACATGAGCGAGCCAATAATTTGAGAATATCTCAATTGATCTTTAGCAGTCCTTCGATTCTTTCGAAGTAGCACACTCGGATCATAAGGCGTTGGAGAAGAATTGCAATCGCTATACCCGAAGCGACTCAATATCTTTTCCATATAGTGAGACTGAAGCAATGTAATCCCACCATTGTCATCCTTTAGTAGCTTGATGTTTAATATTACATCAGCCACTCCCAAGTCCTTCATCTCAAAGCAGCGAGATAGGAACTCTTTGACCTCCTCGATAACAACGAGGTTGGTCCCGAATATCAATATGTCATCAACATAGAGACACATAATAACTCCCTCGCCCCCACCATGGCGATAGTACATACATTTGTCAGCTTCGTTTACAACAAAGCCTTCAGTAGTTAAAGTTCTTTCAAACTTCTCGTGCCACTGCTTAGGAGCTTGCTTAAGACCATATAAAGACTTCACTAACTTACACACCTTTCCTTCTTGACCATCTACTACAAATCCGTAAGGCTGCTCCATATAAATTTCCTCATCTAGCTCTCCATTTAGAAAAGTTGTCTTAATGTCCATTTGATGAACGAGAAGACCATGTGAGGTAGCCAAGGAAAGTAGTACTCGAATAGTGGTCAATCTGGCTACAGGTGAGTAGGTATCGAAGAAGTCTTCACCTTCCTTTTGGGTATAACCCTTAGCCACAAGACGTGCCTTGTACTTTTCAATAGTACCATCAGGTCTAAGCTTTTTCTTGAACATCCATTTACATCCTACAGGTTTACACCCATAAGGACGATCAGTGATTTCCCAAGTACCATTAGCTAAGATGGATTCCATCTCGCTTCGGACAGCTTCCTTCCAGTAGTCAGCATCTTGAGATGCATAGGCTTCTGAAATAGAAGTGGGAGTATCATCCACAAGGTACACAATGAAATCATCACCAAATGACTTTGCAGTCCTTTGTCTCTTGCTCCTTTTGGGAGCTTCATTGTCATCCTCCACAGGATCATTAGAGTGTTCTATCGGCATAGTGGGTTCAGGAATTATAGAAAATTCCTGACTAGATGAACTAGTCATCTCCTGATTTGATGAGCTAGACATACCTTTCATAGGAAAGATATCCTCAAAGAAAGTCGCATCATTCGACTCCATAATTGTACCAACATGCATGTCGGATACCTCATATTTTACTATCAAAAATCTATAGCTAATGCTATGAAAAGCATATCTCAGAAAAACACAATCCACGGTTTTTGGTCCAAGCTTTCACTTCTTGGGTATTGGAATATTGACGTTTGCCAAACAACCCCAAGTTCGTAAGTAAGAGATTTTAAGCCTTTTATTTTCCCATTCCTCAAATGGAGTCATGGTTTTATCCCTTACAGGAACACGGTTTAGGACATGACACGGAGTCATTAGCGCCTCCCCCCACCATTCCTTGGAAAGACCCGATGTATCTAACATGGCGTTAACCAAATCAGTTAAAGTGCGGGTTCTTTCTTTCGGCCACCCCATTTGACTGAGGTGAGTAGGGAGGCTTCCTCTCATGTATAATACCATGTTCCATACAGAATAAATCAAATTCGTTTGAAAAGTACTCTCCACCACGATCCGACCTTAGCCGCTTGATTTTAAGATCAAGTTGGTTTTCTGCCTCAGCTTTATAGATTTTGAAGTGGTTCAAAGCTTCATCTTTATATTTCAGAAGATAAACATAGCAGTATCTAGTGGAGTCATCAATCAACGTCATGAAGTATCTTTTTCCACCTTTTGTCAACACACCATTCATCTCACAAAGATCTGAATGTATAAGTTATAGCGGTGCTAAGTTTCTCGGTTCCGCGGCCGTATGAGACTTGCGGGGTTGCTTTGCTTGCACACAAACTTGGCACTTAGAACCCTTGACAATGGTAAATTTCGGAATTAAACTTATATTGGCTAGCCGCGTCATGCAACCAAAGTTAATATGACAGAGTCGTGAATGCCAAACATTGGACTCATTATCACTGCAAACATGATTAATAACTTTAGTACATGAGTCTGACAAAGACAAGCGGAACAGACCTCCGCACTCATAACCCTTTCCAACAAATTGTACATACTTAGAAATTACAACTTTATTGGACTCAAAAACCAACTTAAAGCCATCTCGACATAAAAGCGATCCGCTAACGAGATTCATATTGATGGAGGGAACGTGCTGCACATTCTTCAGCTGTACGGTCTTCCCCGAAGTAAATTTCAGATGTACCATACCAACACCATGAACAGAAGCATGTGAGCCGTTTCCCATCAACACGGAAGAGGTCCTTGAGACCTGATAAGAGGAAAACATGGAAATATCAGAACATACATGTGTATTAGCACTCGTGTCTATCCACCAATCAGGAGAATGACATACTGAAAGGATAGTAGGTAAAATACCGTACCCAGCATCCTTCATCTCAGTATCGCTAATAACCACATTAGCGGCTTTGCCGCTGTTCCCATGTGGACGCTTGTCAAAGCGATTAGGGCAGCTAGGAGCCCAATGATCAGGATCACCACAGACGAGGCAAGAGCCTTTCCTCTTATCATTTTTCTTCTTGAAGTTGGTTGAGTGCATGGCCTTGTTCTTGCCATCGAACTTTCCCTTTCCTTTAGTTTTGTTCTTATTCTTGAACTTGTGGGATTGGAAGTTTTTCCTCTACACTAAATTGGCAGTAGAACCTCCCTCAAGTCCTTGAGCAGTTTTGTCCTTTGCTCTCGCCTTCTCTTCCACATGAAGAGACCCAATGAGATCCGGAAAACTCATGTCTCTTATGTTTCAAAGAAATAGCAAAGTTCCTCCACGTCCGAATTAATGAGTTGATGTGTTGACATAGTCCCTGTGGTAACTTAAAGCAAGACATGGAAAAAATCGGTATTGCCTGGAGCATAGATTTTATAAGAACATCCTTGCCTCCTGCTGACAAACATTGCTCTATCCACCCCTAGATCCACTTCCAAATTCGGACCTTCAAGTATTTGAAGGCCCCATTTGTTGATCTCCCAATATTCGAGGGCATATCCAGGTACTTCTCACTCAACGACTCATTCTGTACATTCAGGATAAGTTTCAACTCCTTCTTTATTGCCACCGGGTAACGTTTACTAAAAAAGATAGAAGATTTGTCCAAATTCACACGCTGACCCGAAGCACGACAATAAGCATCCAGAGTGTCTCGCGCCTTCCTCGCGCTATCTCCATTTGCTTTAATGAACAGCAGGCTATCATCCGCAAAGAGTAGATGATTTACCGCCGAAGCAGTGGAAGCCACCTTTAAACCTTGTAAGCTCGATGATTCACCTCTAACTTTTAACAGGTACGACAGGCCCTCTGCTGCTATCAAAAACAGATATGAAGATATCGGATCCCCTTGACGGATGTCTCGAGAGGGCTTGAATTCCTCCAAACGCTCTCCATTAAATAATACTGAGAAGGAGACAGTAGTGACCATTCTCATCACCATATTTACCCATGAGGGATGGAATCCCAGCTTCACCATCATTGCTCTAAGAATTAGTCTGAATTAGTCCCATCAGAATTAGTCTGAATTCATGTTTGAACATCGCAGATGTAAACGCCTTTAGCAGCTCCCTGGGGGGCATAAATCTCTGTGCTCCAAAATGCCTAGGTAGCATATAGTCAGACAAAAATGGGCCGATCTAGGTGGTCATCTGGCGAAGTTTTCGGGCTACAACAATGGGCTCCCACTTGCACAACCAGCTTTAGCACCCATGTTGTTTTTCCTTGACAAAGCTTAGCGCCTGAGCTCTAGTGAGACATTAATTTTAAAAATATCAAAAAACATATTTACAGGTTAAAAAAAAGGTTGAAAAAAGTTAGACATAAGTCAATGATGTATCCTACAGGCATGCAAAACCTCAATGTTGAATGGGCACGGCTAGCCAGCCACCAGGGGCTGGTTTGTCCAATCCAGCCCTCAACAAAAAAGGGAAAGGACGTACTTCACCATCGCCTAATTCCTTCTATTTTTGGTAAACTCCTGATACCCCGTATTCGCGCTCCAACCTGTGCCCACGCCTGGTGCACCACAGGGTGTCCCCTGGGCGATCCCCACAAGCTGCTCCACTACTTATATATAGCATAAAAAATAGTTTCCAAACCGATTGTATCTGCAGAATCTAAAATTCATACATACAAAAATCCGGTGGTATTTTGACAGAACAAAAAAACACTGATATTCGAAGAGCAATAGCAATATAGCAGGTAGCTTCAACTTACCAGCACCCCAAAAGCAACTAGGTGATCTAATAATACAACGTAGTTAAAACCACTAACCTAGGAACTAGACAAAACAACAAACACTTGTGTACTCGGATTACTACAGAAAAACAGCAGGGTGATCTTCAAACATACATCAGTTTCTTGCAACAACGCAGTGCAGGGGCACCAACAACTTACTCGGCCCGAAAAGCATCACATTCAACTTACCGGCAAAATTGCCGCAACTAAGTGAAAATAGTGGCATGAATAACACAAAATATACATGAACTAAGCTTGTTTGAGTTCCAAAAGACCGCAACTAGTGTGTCTGATAAAAATGCATGATAAGCACAAGGCAAGAGAAAAATGCCGTAATTGTTGGTTTAGTGCAAATTGAGCGTTCTTGCATTTTGACCTTGATCTCCGCTTGTTTGCAATGTCGCACGTCTTAAAAGGAATTGCACTATGACATGAGAAAAGGTAGATCTACAACTAAATAAGGATATACAAAACCATGGTATTAGCACAATTCAATCACATGATGAATATGCCTAAGTAGGGGGGACCAAAAACCACAAGACCTAGTCCCCTAAAGAATATGCAACAATTTAGTTGAAAACAGGTAATGAGTCAAGGAGAAAAAACAATAAGACTAGACACCCATCCAGCCCAACTAAATATAGAACAGTAGGCAACCTAATTAAAATGGATCACCAACTTAATCTTACATATGGTTGCAACTTATGCTAAGAAGTGTGGAAAACCCAAAACTTCAATAAGGATCGGCACACAACTTAGCCTAAGATGTCTAATCAACTCAATTGAGTGGTAGAAACAACTATAGAATGTTGGCAAAACAACTTAATTGAGAAAAGAGAGAATAAATATAAATACTCCAGTGCATTCATTGATTTGTGAAAAAAAAAGTTAAAAGAAGTATGCAACTTAGACTAATATGTCTAATCAACTTAATGAAGTGGCATAATCAACTTAAGTGCAATGGGACCTTCAGACCAGCAACAATCTACTTCTAGCCAGCTGAGAAAAAAATAACTTAATTAAAAAAGAGTACTACTAATGGCAATTTAGTTGTAAAGTCAAAAACTTATGTTAGATAGTGGTTAAACAACATAGCCAGAAAACAAAAGGCAACTTACTTAAATTATTAATAAAACTCATGCATGGTTAGAAAACCAACTTAGTTAAGAGTAGACATTAGATAAACTTCCCTTTGCTGATCATGATGATGCTCCGGTCACGGGTTCTTCTCGTGGAAACCTGAAAGAGTTGTAATCACAGAAGAACAGTTTGTACAGGGAAAATACTTAAGTTAGCTCTCATTTTTATTGCATGACCAGGGATTTATGATGCAAAAAACATATCTTTGTAAAAAGGTACTAATGCAACCTAAGCTGGTGTTGAGAACCAACCAGAACTGGAAAGTCAAGGGTTCTAGATGGTAATACCAACTTAGCAACCATTATCATACTCCCTCCGACCCATATTAGTTGACTTGGATTCATCTAGATATAAATATATCTAGTCAAGTTTTAGTGCTAGATACATCCGTATAAATTTGAGTCAACTAATATGCATTGGAGGGAGTACAAAATTTAGACTTGTTAATTGAGAAACTTGGTAAAAAAGATGCATAAGCAACTTGAAAAAAAAGTTGTAGTAAGCCCAATCTGGGACTGATACTAGGAAAAGCAAATTTAGCATGCAAAAACAAGTTTAATTCAGTATCAAACTTAGGCATATTGACAATCCAACTTAATTAACCCCGAGAAGATTACTTGTGCATGTTGCTCCAAAAAATAAAATACTATAAGACACAAGTTAAGCATGGTGGTAGAACCAACTTAATTCATTTCAGTACCAAGCTTAGGCATAAATGATAATACAACTTACTTAACCCAAAGTAGAGAAATTATGGATGTTGCAAAAGCAAGTTCTATCTACACAAATGAACTTAATTAGCTACTGCAAAATCAAAATTAATAGTGTGGGAAAGAAACTTAACTAGATAGCCAGAAACAATTACCTATGTTGCAAAAGGAACTTCAATCTACGAAAAATGAACTTAATTAACTAACACTAAATCAAAGGTAATAACATTGGGCGAGCAACTTTACTATGTTGCCTAAAACAACTTATCTATGTTTTGCATGCGACTTAAATCTACGTAAAATGAACTTAATGAAAATGTCGTCCGCAAGGAATAACACAAAACACTCGACACCCATCCAACCCAACTAAAGTATAGAACAATAGGTAACCTAATTAAAAATGGCTCATCCACTTAATCTTATGATTTTAGTATGCATACACTTTCACAAACAACTACAATACCTCATCGGATCAGTAACTTAACAGTAACCAGTGTGCAACTTAACAACATCCTATATGCAACTTGACATTGAAGAAGAAGGCAAAATTACAAGCTCATGTTTCACTACAATTATTTTCACGCGACAAAACACTGATATCTCACCAGATCAGCAACATAACACTAGTAGGGAAGTCAATTACAACTGGCAGAGAATTTAAGTATAAAGTTCCAATGTATCCATTTTCACACAAATAACCAATGTAAAATATCACGCCAGACCAGCAACTTAGCAGTAACTAGCGTGCAACTTAACAGCAACCTATATGCAACTTTAAGCAATCTCTAAAATTTCTTTTGGTATTAATCACAGTAGGTTTAAGCTTCAAGGAATCACCACACCCAATAAAACCCCATTGCAATGGACAAGGGCACAAATGCCACCATTATCATGGCACACATGCTAGTATTTTGTTAAGGGTTAAAGTGTGGTACCAAATCAAAAAGTTGATATGTGCAGAGGAGAAGATGCAGGAGACCAAGCTGAAGTCCATGAGGGTATCCTGATCCTGACCTCCACTGCTTCTAGTGGCCATGAAGAACCACCCGTCGCTTCCTTTCGTGACAAGAAGTCACAGCAGAGAACATGCACACACGTTATCTTCAACTTTTATGCACAAAAAGCAATCTCCGTAATCTTTGCTAGCTCGTTGTATCCTGATTTGCCTGGAAAGGCCAGGAAACAAGAGCACACTTAGTGGGTAGGAATCAGCAACTTGTATGGTACGAACAACAAGAGCACATACAACATACAACTAGTTTTCTATCCACTGGTTAGTTAGATGGTAGAACCAGCTTAAAATTTTTGATAAAAGCAACTTAATTAAATCACCATGCAAACTCAAGACATTGATCCGAAAACAAGTTGATTAGGTTATAAAAACAACTTAGCTAGATGGTGAAATCAACTTAAGCATTTTTATAGAAGCAACTTAATTAAATCATTGTGCAAGCTTAAGACATTGATTTGAAAACAAGTTGCTTAGGTTATAAAACTAACTTAGCTATATGGTGGAACCAACTTAAGCATTGTGATAAAAGCAACTTAATTAAAGGGGAAGAAATAAATTCGCTAGAAAGTGATCTACAATGTAGTCTTTATCCCAGCATAACCTTCAGAGAAGTATGAAAGTAAAACATAGAAGTATAGTAAATGGAAATGCACACAAAATCTGTATTATGAAGTGGGCAGCTTGGTGGGGAATTCTTAAAGGTCGACGCTTATGAAGTGGGGGATCGACAGGGATTCAGGAAGCTCGATGCTTGACACAAATGGGCAGTAATCAACTTACCTATGTGTATGAGCAACTTAATTACCAGGATACCAACTTAACTGAAGTGACTAACACTCTACTAACGTGAAACATGACATGAATATTGTAGCAAAACAAAACTTCATAAAACGAGCAGTAAACAACTTACTTAAGGGTATGAGTAACTTAATTACCGGGGATAATCAACTTAATTGAAGTGACTAGCAACCCTACTAAAGAGAGATGAAGTGATTTAAAAGAAGATAAGGCGGCGAGATGCACCTAGCAGTCGGCCATAGCCATTCTTGTCCTTGACGCCGTCTGATCGCCAGTCCTGAACGACTGAACCCGCCCTGAGTCCTTGCTACCACCCTTCTGCAGTCACTAGAAGTTCGTTGCATGTTACGTCGAAATACCAAATGGTTCATGATATGTAACCAAATGAACACTAATGAATTGACATTATGTGTAAGTCACCACCCCGTGTCGAGAACCTAACTACTCTTTCCAGATCCTAGCTGCACACAACAAGCACATAATAATGGTCTTAATGGGGCTCAAAATCAACATGAACTTACGCCATCCCTGCAACTACTCTTTTGCGGACAGCTACTCCTTTGCAACTAGAAATGAGAACTATAGCACGGCAGTAGTAGTTAAAGCAACAATATATCAAAAATTTCCTTGCAGCAATGGTCATATTGAATGGCTTTTTTAATAAAAAAAACATAGAGGATGCAACCTAGGAGTTACAGTAATTCAAGCGTATAACCGGTGAAAAATGGACACAATTTGTCTCGGAATTATTACACAAAATGGTACTCCCTCCGACCCATATTAGTTGACTCAACTTTGTCTAGATACGGATGCATCTAGACTAGATACTTAACTAGATTCATATGAATCTAGAAAAAGTTGAATCAACTTGGGTCGGAGGGAGTATAATTTCAGGACTGCTTTTTCAACTACATTTCAACCAGTACTTGAAAATGTTCTGCTATCTACACTTGATATTTTCCATTCTCAGGGAAAACAAGTCTGTAGTGCAACCACTATATCGCTGCCAAAACAAAACCAAAATCACAAATCTAACCACTATATCGCTGACAAAAACAAAAGCCGTATGTTGATTACAATTCACAATCCAAAATATGCCTCTAGAAGAAACAGCGGCGGAGGAAACGTACTAAAGTGGTGCAGTCCTTGACGAGCTCTGGCACCAACAGAGGTAGCTGACCTCTCCGTCGACGGGGAAGCGGGACAAGCCGCGCTCTCCCACCCCGGTGGCCGCCTCGAGGGGGTCGGGGAAGGAGATGAAGGAGGAAGAGGGATCCGGCCGCAGTTGGAGAGGAGGTGGAGTGGAGGCGCTGGTTGGGGTCGCTCCAGCGCAGGACCATGTAGAGCATCACGACCGGCTCCACCCCGCCGATGCCGGGCGCTATGGACGCCGCCGCTGCTGCAGCCACCGCCCCGGGGGGAGGCGGATGCGGAGGCGGCCGCTGGCGAGCGGTGCTTCATGGGAGATGGACAACGCCGGATCAGAGCCGCCGTTGAGTATGCGGAGACGGGAGGGGACGACAACCGCTTGGTTTAGGCCTCCACTGTCGCTTCTGTACGAGCGCTTTGCTTTCAGGTGCAAACCTGTCGGAACGGATGCCGTGTCTGATCCACTCGATCCGACGGTTAGAAAAACGGAGGCTCGTTTCAGCAAACCAGCCCCCGAGCACTTTTTAGCAATTAGGATGTTGAATTCTTTGTAATCTAGGCTACACAAAAATGACAAAATCAGATGAAATTTAGAGATTTGAACTCAGAATACAAAGTTTGAATTTGCTATTTTTCAGCTTGTGAGATACATCATTAGCCACATCTGGATTTTTTTCAATTTTGTTTGAAACCCGTAAATATGAATTTTTTATTTCTAAATAACAAGATTATACTGGAGCTTGGGGAGCCAGAAATCTCCACTCGACAATGAGAGTGCCACTTTTCAGATCCACAGATGACTCTTCAAAAATAAAGCACTGAGGTAGCAAACTAGCAACACATGAGCTTCCGGTCGTCTTCAGACAATCACAGCTCAGAAAATGAGAGTGCCACTTTCTAGATTCACTAACTACGGCAGACATTTGTCATTTTGAGTCAGCAAGCACAGCACGTAGGAAGCACACTTGGGAGTTCAGAGAAAGCGAAGCCGCATCCACAATGCACAACAAAAATCACCAGGAGCACTGCCGCTTTGTGAAAAGCTCTAAACACAAGTGAAACACGGTCACAGCCAAGCTGTTTTTATTATCCAAACTATATACATCCATAAGTTCCTTACGGGGTGCTGCATCGTGACTGCATTCTTACACAAAAGTAGCCGATTTCTGAAGTAAATCAAGTCTTCTAGAGTACAAGGGGCAAAAGACGATGGTCGTTCTCATGCCCCAACTCTAAAGTCGGTTTGGATGACATTGGCGCAGACGCTGTAACCACAAGTGCAGGCAGTGTCAATCAGAACCTCAACTGAGGATGCAGCTCAAAGTGCGTAGTTCTACTTCAGACTTGATGCCTAGCCCAGGAGCTTTGACAGTATGCAGCCACTCAGATATCCATAATTCATGTACACCACATGCTTCGAGCTCCAATAAAGGAGAAAAGACTCCAAAAGCCGCTGCGGAAGATGGAAATTTTACCTGCCTCAATGCTTATATGCTCTAACTGGAGCAGTTCGCACATCGAAACAAAATGTCCTCATCATGCCTTACCAATCCTGAAGAAATTTGGAGAAATATAGGAATTAGTTGTCAAGTTGTTGAACAGAGAAGAATAAAGGGTACTAGGCAAAATATATTAGGATTTAAGTGTGGGTTGGTGGGAATGAGAAGGAAACCCCAGCGGCCTCATAAAGGAAAGTTTCAACAATATGCATTCCACGCATATAACGTTGAGGTGACACAATGACTTAATAATCATTCTAGTGTATTATATATAATAAGAAAAGCACAGTATTTATGTTGCTATGTAATTGTCGGTCCCTAATTTGTCATGTAGGAAAATCTGATTGTCCCAACAACCATATGTGACCCCACCAACTAAATTGCAGAGAGCTAGGCTGTCATGGTCATAATTAGCACAAGAACAAAATTTACCTTGACTTCTGCAAAGCCAAATCCTTTTTCCTGCCTTCTTGAGTAACCACAGTTCTCTCAACAGATGAAATGTTTGGCTCGGCTAATGGGTTTGTGACAAATCCACCCTGAACTCCAAATTTCTGCCTTTCCCACTTGTAAGAACTTCTGCTACCTTCCGAGCTGTTTGGAACACTAGAGGCAGAAAACCTGGAAGAGTTTCTACCAGGATCGCGCCTTCTCCAGAATTTTGGGCTAAGAATGCAGCAGGTGTTCACACGAGGCTCGTTGTTTGACATCCTTTCTGAAGAAACGGCTAAGTCACGAGATATCTCATCCAGTGCCATCTCTAGCCCATGGACCCTTGTCTCCAAAGAATTCATGCCATTCTCAGATTTCCCCATGAATTTCTGATAAATATCATGAAATAAAATGTCAGATAAGATGCAAAAGCATATGAAGGATTTAAGAAACTTGTCTCGGATACCAATTAACGGAAGGCAGGTGCAGCTAAAATCAGCAAGCAAATGAAAAAGTGATACCTTCACACCGTCAGAATCAAAATAATTGCAGATTTAATAGACTACCATATATATTCAAGGCATTTATAATGAAATAAATGCCCCCTCTTCGCACAACCAAAACAAATGTTTCGATTGAATATCCCAAAAGACAGCCATTTTAGGCCTAACTTAACTTGCCTGAAGTTCACTAACTTGTAAAATAGCCAATACAATGAGAATATTTTTACTTACTAAATCCTCCGAACATGTTTCATGGCTACAAGCCTGATGAGCTTCACACAGAATGCTACATTGGCATGTGTACACTTTTGTCATTTTCTGAAAAGACCAAAGATCTAGTGTACTAGCAAACCATGTCGCATTTTAGTGGCAAATATAGATTTCGTTAATAAACGTGAGCTGAGCAAAATCGTAAGAACATGCTCGAACAGTTAGCACTAGTTGAATTGAATTGTAAAATCGTAAGAACATGTATTGGCCCTTAACATGAAGGTTCAGGGTCCAAGTTGAATTGAATTGTAAAATACAATAATTTCCAACGTAATGAAGGAAAATCACCTGGAGAAGGTCTAGTAAACCAGTCTGCTGTTTTTCAATCTGAAGCAGCTGTGTCCTGATCTCTGATAAGCCCTCATCTTTGTGACCTGACTGAAACCTCTCCGAGCCACCTTCAACCTCAGAAATATCTTCCAAGTTACCACCACCTTCATATGGAACAACTCGAGACCCTGCTTTCGCTCCAACCAACTTGGTTGCCCTCTCTTCACTGCCCTGAAAAAGAGCTCTACTTGCTTCCAGTCTTGATCTCACATTACCTCCTTTCAGAAGCTTCTCCTCTGTCACCTCTTTGATCGGGGTGGCATCAGGTGTGATGGCAATGTCAACCTTGTAGTCGCAGTTCTTAGCTTGGGTCACCTTGCGGTGTGAAGGTGGTGAGAGCTTCTTGTTTCTGATGGACGAGGGGCTGTGTTTTCTTGTGACACTGGATGACACATCAGGAGGAGGTGACCTGCTTGTCGGCAATCTGTTCTTCCTCGACACAGATTGAACTGAGTTTGAGCCTAAAGAAGCAGCTGGATATCGCCCATCACTTGCACTTCCTGTTTGATTAGAAGACGATTTGTGTCAAAATAGAAAGAAACAACCAACTCTTCAGAATTTTCTAGGGAAATCAAACAGTAGTACAATATAATTTGCATCTTCATAGAAACCCTTAATCATGTGGCTCTTTTCTACTAGCAAGCATACAAGATTACAAGAACCCAACCGTGAGTTGCCAGATCTGCGCAAGGAGCAACCAAAACTACAAAAGAACATGTTCCACATTTATGCAGCATCACCTGCAAGTGAAGATCGTCTCTGTGACAGTGACGCCGGAGCCGTGCAAGAGGATGTTTCTTCCTCTTCAATGTCCGGTATCTCCTTCCATGCCTCGATCATCTTGCTCATCGACTCCCGTACAATCTTGACCTACATTGCAGGAAAAGTAACACGGAAAGGAAAATCTAAGCGCCCACACACAGATCCAGAAAAAGATTTCACACCGCCACGCAGATCCAGACAAACGAAAGACAAACCTTGTCGAACCTCCTGGCCTCGAAATAGGCAACGCAAGAGGATTTGTAGGTCAAGAGAAGATCCTTGTATTCCAAGGCCAATGCCGCGAGCGCCTCGGCCGCGGCCTTCCTCGCCGCCCAGTCATCACTAGCGATTGCGTCGCGGAGGCACGGGATGGACGCGGTGACTTCGGCGGCGCCGGCCGCGGCCGCGGAGGCGCCGATGAGGGTGATGAGGGCGGGCTTGGCCTTGAAGGCATTGCTTCGGAGGAGCTTGAGGAGGCGGGGCTGGAGCCTGTGGAGGTAGGAGGAGAGGTCGGCGGTGAGCGCGGAGGTCTCGACGGCGGCGGCCGTGGCGAGCGCGGCCGCGAGCTGCGCGCACTGGTCCTGCTCGTGGAGGAGCGCGTCCTCCAGGGGCCCCAGCGCGGCGGAGGCGGAGGCGGAGGCGGCCGCCGCGGCCCGTGCGGTGTCGACGAGCGCGCCGCGCACGGAGGAGTCCTGGTCGCGGACGCGGCGGAGCGCGGCGGCGAGGATGCGCGGGACGAGGGGCGAGACGGCGTCGCGCGGGTGGGACGCGGCGACGAGCGCGAGGAGGCGGAGCGAGTGGCGGCGGAGCGGGGTCTTGTCGGTGGGGCGCGCGTCGGAGACGGCGGAGACGAAGGCCGGGAGCTCGTCCATGGCGAGGCCGCGCGCGATGGCGTCGAGCTCGGCCGCCGCCATGGCCTCGGTGTCGCGGTCGGAGAGCCGGAGGAGGCAGCGGTTGACGCGCTGCTTCAGCGGCTCGGCGGCGCCGCGCGAAGTGCGCGCGGCGGTGCCCATGGCGCGGGCACGAGCGACAGTTAGCGCGGTGGAGTGGCCTCGGCCAAGAAGTGGCGCGGAGTTTTAATGGCGCGAGAGGGGTGAGGGTTGTGTTAAGAGAGGAGGCAGGGCACCGAGGAGCGAGGAGTGGTATGGAAGCTACCGAGGAGGAGGAGGAGGAGCTACGCGGAATAGGTGGCGGGTGGGGAGCAGTACCGTAGAAGAGGAAGATGGGATTCAGGATTGCGCGTGTATTTATGCTTCTCTTTTGTTTTTATCTTCATCTTTCCATGTTCAGAGACAAACACTAAAAAGGATAAATCGTGCAATAAAATGTCGGTTCTGAGATTTTCCAGCTCAATCAACTTGGAAAAGTGTAACTTAGTTTGGAAGAAAAGTACGACTAGATTGAGAAATGCAAGTTCTACTTTTAACTAAGCTCAAGTTCAACTTTTGTAAATTGATAGACACGACACTTAAAAAATCTAGGACAATTAAGACATACTCCTTCAGTCCACAAATAAGTGTACTTCTAGTTTTCTCCTAAGTTAATCTTCATAAAGTTTGACTACCTTTATAGCAAAACGTAGCAATATTTATAACACTAAATGAGTATCATTATATTTATTTTTAAATTTAGTTTTATGATATAACAATTTTATGTAATATACTATATTGCTATACTTATGTATATAAGGTTGGTAAAATTTAATAAAATTTGTCTTAAGAAAAAGTTAAGAAGTATACTTATTTGCGGACGGAGGGAGTATATGGACCAATAAATATACCCATTCATTTTAAATTGTAAGATGTTTTACTTTTTATCTGAATATGTACCCACACCTTTTAGTGAATAGGTTTATAGTAAAATAAGTTAATGTACACTCTAATAGTCATCTAGACTAAAACATTTTATATTTTAGAACGAATGGAGTACATCAAACTGCCTCTACATTAACAATTAACACTAAATTCAACGATGTACAATGATATTAATTCGAGGATGTTGTAACTATTACAGAGCTTAGGCCTTACTATGAGACAACTCTGCACTGTCCATCTTTTTCTTACATTACAGTTATCTTATGTGAGAAATGTCAAATGTTACTTATTTTTGTGTTTGTTAGTACCTTATTTTTATGTTTGTCAGTACCCGAACGAATTGGCAAATCAACAATGCCCATAATCCGGAGATGACGTGATTTCCTCTATCTAAAAATATAAGCTTCTCTGTGACAACTACACGGTCTCCAAGAAGGTAATTCGACTATAGACTCCATAAAATTTATGTACAAAATATGTGTAATGTACAAAATATGTGTAAATAATTATAGAATATTTCAATATAAAATAAATGTATCATTTTGATGTTTTGGATTTTAATAACTATTCCTTATATATGCTAAACTTACTAATGTTTGACAGGTGAGAATTCTAAATAGCATTGCATTTTAGATATTTTTTTAGAGAAACTTGCATTTTAGATTTTGGGTGTAAAGTAGCGTGTTCTCTTTTCGAGATGACATGCTATTTTGGATATTTTTTTTAAAATAATATATTTTTTATTCAATTTCATAAATAATACACGGAACGAGGAATTTGCGAAACTAACGGGTCGTCTTCTTTTCGAAAAATGACCGAAACCCTTCTTTGTTTGAAAAGACGACGAGCGCCTTCTTTAATTAAAAAGACGACCAGGATCTGGTCTTTATGCTCCTAGGCGTCTTTTTTAATTAAAGAAGCTCGCGTCTTCTTTTTAATTAAAGAAGCTTCTAGGCGTCGTCTTTTCAATTAAAGAAGTTCCTAGTCGTCTTCTCAAATGAAGACCAGGTTCGGTCGTCTTTCCAAAAGACGATGGCCCTTTAGTTTCGCAAATTAATCGATACGTGTATTATTTGTGAAATTGATTAAAAAAATATATTATTATTTTTTTAGCTATTTTGTTCCTAGTAGACGGACCGGTGGAGATGTCCTTGCTTATTGGCAGCGAGGCGGATCAGACAATCCCCAAGTGTGACTAGCTAATAACACACTAAAACTTCAAAACGTCCGAGATAAGAATGATTTAGCATACAGGGTAATTGACACGCGCAACACTCGGAGAAGTTTTTTTTCTACAAATGCTCGGAGAAGCCTGTCAGACAACATATACTAAGAAACAACAGACACTGGCACACGTATACGCGTTTGGCTAATCTGCACTTCTAAGTCACGTGACCGGATGCTGTGGAAGAACGTCCCTACGTACATAGCAGCGGCTTTTGGTGAGTGTCAGAAGCAAATACTACTGTACTACAACAACCTAGTACCATCTGGTGCCGATGTAGAATTTTTCTGATTAGAATCTGAGGACATACTCTTAATGTAAACACAATGTACTACTACTAATATACCAATAGATGGTGTTACTATTCCCTCCGCTTTAAAATATAAGATATTTTAGCTTTGTAAAGAAAATATATCTAGACTATTTTTAGTATATAGGTCACTCATGTTTAAAATAAATCTACATACTAAATAAGTCTAGATATACTCTTTTCACAAATCTAAAACATCTTATATTTTAAAACAGAGAAAGTACATGGCATTAATGCTGATGATTCGAGGGAGGCATGTCAAAGAATCTGCTAATCACGTGAGTTGGAACGTGCATAGACCTTACGATACCAATTCCATTTGGGACAAAACCAAGAAGGAAACACAAAACGCCAATGTTGTACCAATGGGCAACCCCTCCCTACCGAACGATGGCTGATCTAGACGTCGCAACGTAAGCAGCTTAGACACATTAATCGTACTACTCTTCGGTCCCAATTAATCTCGTTACTGGTGTACCTTTCTCCACCCAAGAGTGGCTCCAGAGGTATGCATTGGAAGACTTTCTTATAGAGATTTATCGAGACGAGGAAACTTCTGGCAACAGCGAAGTCGCCAAAACTGGCTTTTTAAGGAGGATGCGAATACCGCCTACTTACATTCCATTGCAAATGGTCGGCGTAGGAAGTGTTTCGTTCCCTGCCTCTGGGAGAATGGTCGTCTCTTGGAGGAGGCCGGGGATTTCACCTCCCATATTTACTCCTTCTATAAGGAGCTTTTCATGGCAGGGCCCGTACGGGGGTAGCCTTAGCTGAAGATATTTGGTTAGGAGGGGCCATGGTCTCTGCAGATGAGAATGCGGAGCTTACACTCTCATTCCTTTCGAACGAGGTTGAGCAGGCCATCATGGAAATGAAGGCCAACTTGGCACCTGGGCCTGGCGGCCTACCTATGATCTTTTTCCAAAAATTATGGGACAAGATGGAGCCGTCATGCCTATGTTCCAAGAGATCTATGCTGGGACCCTTGCGATGTCATGACTGAACTTTGGTGTAATTAGCCTGATACCCAAGGTAGTGGTGGCCATGGATATACGCTAGTTCAGGTCAATCACAATTACAAATGTGATCCAGAGGATCATATCCAAGGTGTGCACGAGGCTGGCTCCAGTAATGGAGCGACTCACGCACCCATACCAGTACGCCTTCTTAAAAGGCAGGTATATCCATGATGGGATTCTAGCGTTTCATGAGATTATCCATGAGGTGAAGGTGAGACGCCAAAAGGGCGTCTTTCTAAAACTAGACTTTCAGAAGGCATATGACCGTCTAGATTGGGCCTTCCTCCGTTAGGTCCTTCAGTGGTATGGCATTGACAATCGCATGATAGGGTGGATCATGCAGATAGTCATGAGAGGGAACACGGCTATTAACATAAATGGAGAGGTGGGCCCCTACTTTAAACCCTCATCTAGGGTTAGACAAGGGGACTTGATCTCTTCTATTTTGTTTAATGTCGCGATAGATGCCCTTGCGGAAATCCTAGAGTAGGCAAGGAATTCCCGCCACATCTCGGGTGTGGCAGGGATCCTTATCTCGGGAGGAGGGGTAACCCACCTCCAGTATGATGACGATACTATGATCATGGTGGAGGGGTCAGAACAGGATATCATTAATCTTAAGTTCCTGCTCATTTGCTTTGAGGCCATGTAGGGCCTCAAGATCAACTTTGACAAGAGCGACGTTATGATCTTGGAATTCCCCTGGATGAGCAACGGAGGGTTGCCGATAATCTAAACTGTCATCTGGTGGTCTTCCCTATTAACTACCTGGGAATGCTCGTGCGGGACACCAGGATCCTGACAAAGGACTTGGAACCCCTGATAGGCGGGTTAAGGAAATATCCGAGCCATGGTAGGGGAGATTAAATTCCAAAGGAAGAAAGACCATCCTCATCGACTCTTGTCTATCCAGCCTCCCCATGTACATCATGGGGCTATATCTTCTACATGAAGGTGTCCACGCCAGCTTCGACAAGGAACTATTGTGGTTCTTTTGGATGGCTACTGATGGCCACCAGAAGTACCACATGATCAAATGGGCAGACATCTGCCCCCAAAGACTTTGGGGGCATTGGTATCCTATTCTCTCAGCCACATGAATGTGGCGCTGTTGCTGAGATGGGCGTGGAAGATCTTAAAGGATGATGGTGGTCTTTGGCTCCAACTTATAAAAGGTAAGTACCTTCTGGGAAGACCGTTGTTGGCTTGTGAACGTCGGGAGGGATATCAATTTTGGAGATCCATCCAGGACATCAAGTCGGTAGTACGGAAGGGGATGTACATCTCCATAGGCGATGGTAGGTGTACCCTCTTCTGGTTGGACCCTTGGATTGGGGACCGGCCCCTGCGGCACAAGGTTCCCGGGCTGTTCATGATCTGCTCGGATCCACTGATACTGGTGGAGGAAGCTTTCTAGAATGGGTCATGGGCAATCGAGTTCAGACTAAATCTTAGCATGGTTGAGACAGCTGCCTGGGATGGGCTTCGGGAAAGCCTCGTGCTATCCCTTTCCCTATCGCGAAAATGGCATATCTTGGCGCCTGGCCCCCTCGGGGTCCTTTACCGTTAGGTCGGCATATAGGGACCTTTTTGGCGGCCCCTCTCTTACCTGAACCTTCCCCCTCTAGAAGGCCCCCCTACCACTGAAGATTAAGGTCTTCGTGTGGCAACTGTTACGTGACAGGCTTCTCTCAGGTGTGGAGGTGGCCAAGCGGCATAGCCCTGTCAATGGCTTGTGCCCCCTGTGTGTGGTCATGGAATCAGGCTCCCACATTTTGCTTTCATGTCTCGTGGCTCTCTTCTTGTGGAACTTCACCCATGAGGCCTTGGGGCCTGCCTGGCAGGCCTCGGACCTAAGGGAATTCCTGAAAGCCGATGCGAACCATATCGGTAGAAGGAGGCGACTCTTCTGGTTAGTGTTTGCGACGATGACCTGGACCCTATGGAACATTCACAATAAAATGGTCAGAGGGCGTGTCTTCCTACGCCGTGTCTCAGGCTCGATCTTTAAATTCCTGATTTTTTTGCAGCAGTGGTATCCGCTGTAGACAGCGGGACAGGAAGGTGATGATGAAGCATCTGATCGTGGCAGCCCGCCAATTAGCTTCTACGTCTAGTCGCTGAGTGGTACTCCTGGGGGGAGTTGTATCGCGTTGCTTTGTGTTGGTGTCTTATCGCATGTGCGGAACTTAGTCTTGTTTGTGCTGTGTGCCGCAGCTTATTTTTTCTTTCATCCCAAACTATTTTGCGTTGTCTTGTAATGGATATTGTTTGAATGTTATTTTATTTATAAAGCTGGATGCAAGCCTGTTTTTGGGGAAGGTGCACCTTTCTCGACTAACTAGAGTATACGTCAAGATGGAAATCTTTTACTAGTCGCTTACGTTGGTTCCCTACTTGTATAACGTGGTAGAGAAAAATAGTCCGTCGATGTGGCAAGAGATGCGTCCGCGGTCTTTGTTTTTAATTCACTTTTAGTTTAGTGCTGAGTGTTTTGCGTGCTCTGCTCTATCGGTCCAACTGCGAAACGTCCCAACCGAGAGGCGTGGTCCGATGTCGGACCGGGGCGACCTTCCAAAAGCTGCCGTTTTTGGCGTTCAGGTCAGGTGCGCCGCCCGCCGCGCTACGGCTCATGTCTCCTCCTCGACCCCGATCCGGGTGACCAGGCTGGCGGCCTGCCACGGACGAACCGCGCAGGCGCAACCGGTAGCGGTGCACATCTTTGCCTTTGCGCCTCCAAAGCAGGGGAGAGGAAAAAAAAGAGAGGAAAGAGGACGGATCTGTGTACATCCGTATAAATATAAATACAGCAAGGTAAAGCTAGATCTACGAATCTGTCTTCCAAAGCTCGTCTTTTATTAAAGTTATATAAAAAGCCGGAGTGAATATGAGCATGTGAATCCTGGCTCGTGAGTCGTGACAGTCAAAAGTTGGGGATAGAGAAGGATGCCACGTGCAAAAGTAAGGCAAATTAAATAAAAATAACCTAAAGTCCTAAAAAATTTAAAGTTTAACCCTATTTGAAAAAAAATCAAACTGGATAACTCTTTTCTGCCACTCCCGCCCGTGCGGCGCAGCAGTCACTTGTGCAGCGCCAGCAAGGATGACGCCACACAACTACCACGCTGTCCGGCTGGGGTCCGGCGCCGCACGGCTGCCACGCTGGCACCCGCATGCAGCGCCGTTAGGCCTGGCGCCACATGCATGCCTGCTGCGCCACTCGCCAGTGCGCCGCACATCCTGTCACGCTGGCTCCGCGGGCCCCAGCAGCTTAAGTGCGACGCCAGTTGTGGTGGCGCCGCACCCACCTGTGACGCGCCATGGTGGCTGGCGCCGCACGCCTGAAGCCCTTAAGGTGGCGCTGGGTCGGCCTAGCCCGACCCTCTTCTATCTTTCCTTCCTTTCCTCTTCCCTCACTGAATAGAGACATGGCGACGACTAAGGTTCATGCCCTCCTCCTCTAATCCCTCCCCTAACTGCTCAGATCTTGAAGAATCCCTCTGTGGATCTTGTTCTTCACCACATCCCCAGGTATTACTCTTAAATTTGTTCAAGAAAACTCTCTATTTTGCCCTAATGCTGATGGTTTAGGGAAACCTAGTTTATCCAAAAATGAAGATATATAGTTGATTTGTTGATTACTTAGAGGGAGAATAGATAAGATGGTAGTATGTTTATGCATAGGATGGGCTTTTAGTATGATTGAGGTTGGATAATATATATGATGAGCTTTTAGTATGTTTGTTGTAGATAATAATGTGGGAATATTCTTGCTTAGTAGCTTATGTACATTTTAGTTATAGATAGAATTTTAACTTCCATACTATGAATTCTCCATGTACTTGTTAGTTGTAAATTGTTTTCATAACTATTGGAACCTTGGTCACATGGAGATGCTTATATAGATAGAATCGTTTATATATTTTGCTCTCATAGATGCTCACATATAATATTAGGTCACATAGCAATTTATTCGTATTAGTAGTTGGTTTATAATATGCTCACATATATAGTTCTACTTTTTGTAATTAACTATAATGTCGGAATCGGAATCGGAATCGGAAGAAGCCCATACACCACCCCATGTACAACCCGGGTTCGTACAAGGCATGTCGCTTCTTGAGCCGTCGTATGATAAGGTTCACCGTGGCCACATTCTTGCCGAGGGGATCAAGGTAAGAAAAATAAACTCTCGAAATCATTATATGTTTCTCAAGTTAGATGAACATGTTATAATCGATCTTGTATGTGTGCAGCCTCTTGTTCCCCTACGACTGAGGTATCACGGGCATTTCCAAGAGATGATGCAGGATCGATACATGGTGCACATCAAAGCGCTAGGATTGCTCCCATTCATCCATATGGTCAATCATGGTTCACCGCACATGAACCCTGCTGCTATCACCGCGCTCGTCGACCGGTGGAGGCCGGAGACGCATAGTTTTCACCTCCGTACCGGTGAGATGACCGTTACTCTGCAGGACATGTCCATGATCCTTGCACTCCCTATCCAGGGGGATCCTCTGTGCATTAACACAGGCTCCGACGGCTGGCGTGAGCGGATGTGTGCCCTTACCGATGGTAAGTGTCCTGGTGACACTGTAAATTCAAAGGGGGAGAAATTGAGAGTCACAGCCGGGGCTACTTTCAAGTGGATAGCACAAAACTTTAGTACATGTCCTGAGAATGCTAGTGAGGATGTGATTATTATATATGCCCGTGTGTATGTGTGGTATATCATCACGAAGACTATATTTTTTGATGATAAGGGAAACATGGCTCACTGGCACTGGCTGAAGGCCTTAACTGTGATGGATAAAAAATGGAGTTGGGGTTTGGCGGCATTGGCCTTCTTGTACCGGCAGGTAATTGGGTGTTTCTATTGTTCCCCTCTCTACATATGCTCTTCCAACTTATACATGACTAAGTTTGTTTGCTTTCTTGCGTAGCTGGACGAGGCTTGTCGAAGGACTGGGGCTGAGGCTTATATCAGTGGTCCGTTGCTACTCCTCTCGGTGTGGATGTGGGAACGCTTTCAGTTGGTAGGCCAAAACATATGCCTTCCAAACCCTATAGTGATGGCGGGGAAAGGTTGAAGTGGCCCACATGGGCTTACAATTGGGACGTGGTCTCAAAGCCTCCAACCGACCTACAAAACACGTACCTGAGATACAACAATGAGTTTGACAACCTTCTCCCGGAGCAAGTAAGAATTTCTGAACATACACCGTTTAGCATTCCTTTCAAGTGCTCTTCTCATTGAACTATCTTGTTTGCGATTAAGGTTGTATGGGAGTTATATGGTCCTAGGGACAATTTTGGTTGCGAGGAGTTCCGTCTTAACCCACAGTGCGACGCGGAACGCAATCTATGGTATATGGAGTGCCCTATGATATGTATGTCGGTTGTTGAGCATTATATCCCGCAACGGGTTATGAGACAGTTTGGTGTCTATCAGGCTACCCCTACGGATTACCAGGACACCGACGAAGCTTTTCATCGATAAGAATTGGTTCTATACATGTTTTTAAAGACAATGTATGATATTTCTGTGTGCTAAAAAAGTTTCTCTTTATTCACATACAGGTTGGACAGGCTCAAGAGCAAGAAGACTGACTGGGGCAAGATTTACCAGAAACACGTAGCTAGATTTATTTTATGTGTGAGAGAAGCTAAGAAATCAAAAAGAATGGCCGCAAAACCCCATTGTGAGGACGCTTTCAGCGAGTACCTCCATTGGTTTCTAGAGAACACTCGTGTGAAGCTCCTACCAGATGCATATCCGAAATATATATTGGAAGAGTCGCTGCCTGCGTGGGACGAGCTGAGGAACCTTGAGTACAAACAAGATGTTATAGAAGGGCGGCAAATCTCCTTTGCCCCGTGATGAACTTTGTGGTAAGTCGGTAGTTCATGTTCCCGTTACTATCTTAGTCGGATTTATGTAATATGTGTCATTGATTTGCTTGCAATGCAGCGCACGGAGGTCCAGAAGCAAGCGGGTGAGTTGGAGGGCGCTTTGGAGCTCCCGAGGGATGAGGAGGGCAATAGTAAGTTAAGGGATTTCGTTAGGAAGCAGGCACAAAAGCTACGACGCTTCCTGAACTTGCTTGGTTGTCGGGATCCCGAGGTTATTGCGACGTCGTCCAAGGAACCGGCAAAGTCCACTTCACGAGAGGAAAGCAGCCCCGACGATGAGCAATCTTCCACGGTAAGAGATAAACTTGCGCCGATGACATCTTTCTTGAATTACCATGTATCACTCTAATGAGATCATTGCTCTTATTGTAAAGGCCGAAGACAAAGACGAGGCCGTGCCGGACGACATGTCATTGGAGAAGTATCAACGAAAGGTACGGTCCGCAATCAATCTAAGGCCAAGAAATCGCCCTATTGTCGAGTCCGATCCCGAGGACGAGCCACGGCAGAAGAATATTGCTCCGAGGAGAGGAGGGAAGAGCAAGCGTGCTAGAAAGTAGTTGATAGAAAGTAGTAGTTGTGTGAGACTATGTTGGTTCAATGTTGTGCTAGAAAGTGTCCTATTGTTTGAGAATATGTTGGTTCAATGTTGTGTGAGACTATGTTGTTTGAGACTATGTTGTGTGAGACTATGTGATGTTAATCCTATGACAATGTTTGAGACTATGTTGTTTGAGACAATATGATGTTAATCCTATGGCAATGTTTGAGACAAGTTTCTTTATGGGAAAATGAAAATTAGTTTGAAGGCAATATGAGTTGTGGTGACATGTGAGCTAGGTTGGCTTAAAAGGCTAGCCAGATGATATCGGGGAAAAGGACCACATATGATACTTGAGCCAGTTGTCTTCTAAGCAAACTCCAGGCCTGCGGCGCCACGTAAGGCAGCGCTGCACCAGTGCATGCGGCGCCATTCATGGAGGCGCCGCACCCTCCCAGGCCTGCCGCACTGGGCGCCGCAACCTCCCAGGACTGTCGCGCCATTGCACCCGGCGCCGCACCCTCCTAGGAATGTCGCGCCAACTTACCTAGCACCACACCCTCCCTGGTGATTTGGCAGAAGAAAACTTTGCCGCGCCAGGAGGCGCCTGGCGCCGCAGATGCAGGTGCAGCGCCCCTGGCAGTGGCTCCGCACCCTTCAGGCCATGCCGTGCCAGCCCGCCTGGAGCTGCACCCTGCCTCCTCGATTTGGTAGGAGAAAGTGTTTCCGCGCCAGGAAGGGCATGGCGCCGCAGCTGCACGTGCAGCACCCTCTCAGCTGGCGCTGCACACTCCAGGCCTCCTCCTGTCAAACTGACAAGAGGTTTGCTTGCCCCGCCAGGAAGAGTGCGGCGCCGCAGATATACGTGCAGCACTAGCTCTGGTGGCGCCGCATGCTTGAGGCCGTGCCACGCGAGCACGTGTGGCGCCACACGCTCTCCAGGACTCCTCATGTCACGCATTAGCAGGAGGTTTGTTTGCCGCGCCAGGAATGGACTCGCGCAGCACATATAGGTACAACGCTGTCGGAGATGGCGCCGCACACTCCCATAGTTAGTAAGTTGAATATGCGTAAGCTTGTGATCAACATCAAACATACATGAGTAAGCTTCTTATCACACATCATACATAGTTCATACACAAATAGATAGTTCACTCATAGTTCGAACATCACACATCATACATAGTTCGACATCACACTAAGTTCACACACAAATAATGATAACCCGTCTTCGACATCACGGAATAGAGCACAAATAGCTAGTACGCGAGCTCCCGGTTACATACTCAAAGTCTAAAGCATAGGCCCTTTGCCCTTCCTCTTCTTCTCTTCCTCTTCCTCCATGGAACGCCACGCCGCTCGACGAAGCATTTCCCTCTGCGCATCACGAGCCTCCTTAGCGAGGCGCTTCTCCTCCTCCTCTTTATTGCGGAGATCGTCATTACGTTCCTTGCGCTTCTTTGCCATCTCCTCGTCACGCATCCCTTCATAGTAGCGCCTTCTTCTTATGGCAAAGTCAATCTCTTGGATAGCCTTGTTGGATTCAGGTTGCTCAAGATCTATCCAAGTGTAGTACCTGCATACCGGAGGGGAAGACTACAAGAAAATAGTGCATGTTAGAGGATATGATATGGAATAGTTGGGACACATGAAGAACTAAAAGGCTTTGAGCATACCGGTGGAGTGTCGTATGGGTTGCGTCTATGCTCGGGAGAGCGATTATAGTTGTCACACATTAAGAACTTCTTTCCCCAACTATCGGAAAAGTAGTCTTGGGATTGCTTAACAGTGCAATCGGTTCCACACCAACAAATAGGAACCTCCTTCCCATGGGCATCAGAAGTACGAAACGACTTCCGTGGCCTTTCCTCTTGGTCGGCGCAAGGTGGCCTAGCATTGGCCCTCCTCTTCTTCTCTTCCTCTTCCTTCTCCTTTTGCCTCTTCCTCTCTTCCTCTTCCTTCTCCTTTTTCCTCTTCCTCTCTTCCTCTTCCTTTTTCTTCTTCACCTCTTCCTCTTCGTCCTTCTTTTTCGCCAAGTCTCAAGCAAGTTGAACTACCTCTTCGAATGCCTTCCTCTTATTCTCGTCCTTAGCTTCCTTCCTCTTCCTCTCTTCCTAAACTTCCTTCCTCTTCCTCTCTTCCTCGGCTTCCTTCCTCTTCTCCACCACCTCCATTGCATTCACCCAGACCTTAGAGTAGTTCACACCGTCCCCATCATTGTCCTTGTTGGGTTGAGTCGCCATACCTATTATAAGAATAAAAGGTACAAGTTAGTTAAGTAAGCATGAAGGTGAAAATTTGGAACAAGATATGTAAAAAACATATCACTATATAAGAATATACATACGGGAATGGTCCATTTAGGTATTTAAACATGCTTGTATGATTAGGAGCTTGTTGCCTAGGAACTTGGTGCCTATGAACTTGTTATGAATGACCTCTAGTAAGCCCAAGTTGCCTCCCTCTTTGTTGCCTAGGAATTTGTTGGCTACTTCTCGGTTGGCTAGGAATTTGTTGGCTTGGACCACTTTGTTGGCTAGGAATTTGTTGGCTACTTCTTGGTTGGCTAGGAATTTGTTGGCTAGGAATTTGTTGGCTACTTCTTGGTTGGCTTGGAATTTGTTGGCTACTTATTTGTTGGCTTGGACCACTTGTGCTTGCTTCATTTCCCTTTGCCCTCTTCCCTTGTGTTGCACAAATCCGTGCATTGTGTCCTTCACCACTACACTTCCCACAACGAGATCTCTCACGAGGTTCTTGAAATTGGTCGTTTCCCGATTTCCATGCACCGACACGTCCCCATCCGTCCATGTCACTTCTAAAACGCTTTGGCTTGCGTCTACCACGTTTAACAACCTTCCATTCCGTATGGGGCCATAGTTGGAGTCCATGGTACTCCGGCCATTGTGATTGGTAAAGGTATGGATGAAACCTAGGAGCCCATATGTCTTTTGTCTTCATGATAGAGAACTCGGACTCTCTAACGGTGCGCTCGTGATTATAATCCACATGGCGTTTTTGAGACGCACATAGCAAGTGAGAACAAGCTAGATGGAGCAACAACGGCCTTTCGCATGTGCAATCACAATCCCTTAGAGAGACCTTAAAGGCTCGGCCTCCGTGTTGGACACCATCCGAAGTGGTTCCTCCAGGCTCGACCACCTGGTAAATGAGCTCGTCGTTATAAAAAACCATGGCAACTTGGGAGTCCGCTTTCCTTGACTGAAATTTCCTCCAATCGTCAACCCTAGGTGGGAACTCAACTTGTACTCCTTCTTGTTTTGTCCTGCAATTTGCTTATCGGTTTCAAGTGAGTAGTTCAGAAAATACCCATTTAACTTGTCAAATGTGTATCGAACTATTGCTGTGACGGGCAATGCACGGACACCTTTAAGAACCTTGTTGAAGGCCTCTGCCATGTTGCTTGTCATTTGACCATACCTCCGGCCATCCTCATCATAAGCCCGTGCCCACTTGTCACGAATCTGAATGTGCTTATTGAGAAACTCTTGACCCTTGAAATCGAGTTGTTTTGTTGTTACGCAATCTAAGATATAGATTTGTGAAACATCGGTCCGTGAAAGCAAGACAACAATCTTGAAGATCATCAGCCAACTCCTTGATCTTACATGCCCTATAGAAGTTGGAACAAAAATGTCTCATGCACCATTGGTGGTGTAAAGGAGGATGCCCGGGAATGTCAATCGTCACCGCGTTGAGAATTCCTTGATGGCGATCCGAGATGACACATATTTCCCTATCAAGAGGTAAAACCTACATTCTCAAAATACGGAAGAACCACTCCCAATTAACATTGCTCTCCGCCTCTACCAAAGCAAAAGCCAAGGGAAGCAACCTATTGTTTGCATCATTTGCTATTGCAATCAAAAGAGTGCCACGGAACTGCCCGGTCAAGAAGGTGCCATCCACGGAGATTACCGGCCTACAATGTTCGAAGCGCCTCACACATTGCTCAAATGCCCAAAATGCACGCCCAAATATTCGAACATTTCTTTCATTACGAACCATCGTTTCAGTGCCATATGGCTCAACCACATGAACCATGCCTGGGTTAGCATCGGCCATTGCTAACAACAACCTAGGGATTTGGCTGTATGATTCTTCCCAACCACCGTACAACATCCTGAATGCGGCTTGCTTCGTCTTCCATGCCTTCCCATACTTCACCTCATAGTGAAAGATTGCTTCCACGAACTCCATGACCATCTTGATGGTCATTGTCGGAAGTGAAGAAATTTGGTTTGAAAGCCTAAAGGCGAGGAACTCAGAGGTCAGCTGTCGGTGCTCGTGCTTCACATCTTTGCCATCCACCCTTTTTCCATGGCACATGTGCGTTGACACACAGCTTGAAATGCGCCAATCATCCCCCCCTTGTATGGTCTTGCCCGCACTATCCAAGGACAATCATCATCTTCGCATTTAACCGTGTAACGCTTCTTCACGTCCGAGTGAACCACCGTGAAAGGATGATGATACCTAATAGAGAAGTCCTTGATCCATTGCTTAAGTTCCAACAATGTGGCAAACCTCTGTCCTTTTGAAATCCCATTCTTCTTGTGACTAACACCCCGATAGGAAGTTGGCCTTGGTCCAAGCACTACACCCTTGCCTCCATCAACCGTGGCTTCATCCGCTAGACTAAGATCACGAAACAAGGGTACCCGATGATCCCTGCCCAATACCTTCTCATGCACTTCGGCCTCATCCTTAGTGAACCCCTCCTCATCAACTTCTTCATCGGGACCATCCTCATCCGAGTCTGATACATACATTTGAGAAAACGGGATGTCATGATCCATGTTCTCTTGTGTATGATATAAGTCCAAATTTCCAATAGTATTGTCACAGAGCTCAACCTCCCTCTCACTATCCCCATACTCATCATTCTCCTCTTCCAATGCTTCATTTTGATTTTTTAAAATGGGGATCAGAGATGTCCTCAATTCATCTTGCTGCGTCAAAGGAGGCTCAGTCAATTCCTCTTGGTTCATGGGTGGAGGACTCAGAGCTTCATATGGGGAGGCAACCGGTATGATACTCCTTTGCATATTACCATCAACCGGTATGATACTCCTTTGCATATTACCATCACTAGAATCCATCCAATTCAAATCTACCCGAACTTGTTGCAACACCTCTGCATATTTTAGATTACGATCAAACACCAAGTCAATCTCATCCAGGCCCGGCTCAATATTGCCTCTCAAGAAATCTTCCTTGTGCATATGATGAACATGGACAATTCTAGCCATCCCTAAAATAAATATAAGAACATAACGGTAGATAAATTCAATAAGTATCTATGCCAAAATTTACACTAACAACAAGCTCATTCAACCATACCCTAACTCTAACCCTAACCCTAAGCCTAACCCTAACCCTAACCCTTACCCTATCCCTAACAACCTTATCTATACACACGAAGGTTTAATATACCAATCCTAACTCTATATATCAACCAAACACCTCATTGCTCCATACAACTTTACATATCCAATTGGTGGCCAAGCATTTGGAGGAATTTCTCAAACTACCAAAATTAGGCCTAAATAAAGAGATTTCTTGGATAAAATGGGGAGGAATACCCGGGGGAGGAGGTCAACAACAAGATCCACAGAGCCTTTCTTCAGATCTGAGCAATGGGGAAGGACTAGAGGATGAGGAAGATGATGAACCGCTGCCGCCTATCTCTTCTTTGTGAGGTGTGATAGGAGAAGAAAAGGTCCAGGGTTGGGGGAGAGGGAGGCCGCACGCGCTTAAGGGCTCTACGCGTGCGGCGCCATACACCATGGCGCTGCAGAGGTGGGTGCGGCGCCACCCCGACAGGCGCCACACTAATGGGCTAGGGCCCATGGCGCCAGCGTGGCGACTCGTGCTGCGCCAGCCCGAGCGGCGCAGCGGGCTTGTTTGCAGCGCCAGGCTTGACGGCGCTGCACATGCGAGCCAGCGTGGCGACTCGTGCCGCGCCAGCCCGAACGGCGCAGCGGGCTTGTTTGCAGCGCCAGGCTTGACGGCGTTGCACATGCGAGCCAGCGTGGCAGCTGCGCGGCGCCGGGCCCTAGACAAACAGCGTGGCAGGCTTGCGGCGTCGTCTTATATGGCGCTGCAGACGTGCGTGCGGCACCGCGCGGTCGAGAGTGGCAGAAAAGGATTATCCAGTTTGAATTTCTTTTCAAATAAGGTTAATCTTTAAATTTCTTACGACTTTAAGTTATTTTTATTTAATTTACCGAATCTCACAACATCTTCACTCAGTTCGGAGTTACCAGACCCAATTCCCACATTATTTACCGCCGAATAGATGTTAAAACAATCTATTTCTTGCGTTTTAAGGCTGAGTTTCTCGTTTTGGCTAATTTTCGAGTAAACTCGGCGAAATTTGGATGAATATATGCAATTTCGTTAACATATAGGCGAGTGCACATATATTATATCAAATTCTGACATACACCTGAATTTTGACTGCATTAGGCTACAAGAAAAATAAAAAACATTCAAATAGCTACTAGGCAATGCCGATGTCGCGGAGCGTGCCATTCACATGCCGAAGTTGTGGTAGAATACGGTGTAGTCAATGTCCTGGGTGGCGTCATCATCGCCGTCGATGTCGCTCGGTGGCTGCGGGGGACGCGAGCTGCCCTGGCTGGCGTCGCCGTAGCGCCATGGCTGAGACGAGGGACCGACCTCATCCTCACCGTCGTCGAGGACGATAAGCGGCACGCCCTGGTAGGCGTGCTGCCGACGAGCACCGCCCGCGTGGCCTGGCGCTCGGCCTGCTCCTGCAGACGCCGAATGCGGTTGGTTTTCTCGCGCTCCCAATCCGCCCTGGACCAGGCGTAGGCTTCGAGGGCCTGCATGGGAGGCACGTCGTTCAGGGAGCGCTCTAGCGCCATCTTCATGACGAACTCGTCCTCGTCGACTGGGACGGCCCAGTCGACCGGCTCGGTCTTCGGCGTGCGCAGGCGAAGCCGATCGGTCGGTGGTGACAGGCGCGGCCTTCATTGATGACGAGGCCGCGCGAGTGCGTCCTCGGCGACGAGTGCATCAGCGACTCCACCTCCCGTTTCACCGGCCAGAGCGGAGGTGTGACGACTGCGCCGACGCGAGGGGATTGTGCCCGCGCTAAGCCAGACGAGTGTGACGCCGATGAGGAGGACAAAGAGGAGAGAGGCCGCCCATCCTCCTCGGCAGCCAGTTGGCCGCCGCACGACGGCAAGTGGCGGACGGTCGCGGGCGAGTAGGATAGCCTAACTTAGGGCGGTGGCCAGCGGCGATGTGCTCGAGGACGGCCACGAGCGTCCGGCCTGGTTCGCTCTACCACCGAAAGCGTCCGACGGCGTTGTACCGCTTCTGCGGCATGTCGGCTCCGTCGTAGGCGGCCAGCAGCTGGTTCCGGCGCTCGATGAAGAAATTCTCCCAGTAAACCAGGTTGCCGGGGTCTTCGACGGGCTTCGGATCCTCCATTGCCGCGATGGCCGCCTAGATCTCCTCGACCATGTTGGCGTCCTCTGGCACCGGTGGCACCGGCATGCCGCCAATGCCGAGCTTCTAGGCCAGTGGGCACCAGTGACCGCCGGCCGAAGTCGTTCGGCGCCATTGGGTCGCCGCTTACCTCTCCGCTATTGCTGTCGCCGAGGTCTTCTTCTCGTCGTCGAAGGAGGAGTTTGTGGGTGGGGAATGGAAGGTGAGAGTGTGTGCTCTGGGAACCGGCGAGGACGCCGGCATTTATAGCCGAAATAGGAAAGGGCGACGAAGGCAGGAGGGGTGTAGTGGTGTGGGCAAGAAAATAGGAAACGACGGGAAGGCAGGCGGCGGTGGTGCGCCATTACGGCGTCGCGTGGCCGGCGAGACGGATGATCATTGCCCGGCGGTCCATTGCGGAGCCGAGGCGACGGGATGAAGGCGACTCGGCTTCACACGCCGACAGGGCGGTTTTTTCGCTGATTCCGCTGCGTCTGACGTTCAGTTTCGCCCCGGATACGGGCTAGAAACACTAGATGAAAGTTGAACTAAATCCAACGTAATTCGGCGTCCCGAAGACACGGTTGAATGAATTTTCGCCGTCCGTATAAAATTCTCGGCTTAGGATGGCTTTCATGGAAATACTAGATGCTCTCATAAACCTTGATCGATCTATCGAGGCAGTGTACCATCTCTTTTCTAACTTGGAAACCTCGTGTACCACATTATTGTCGAGTCTCATCGGAATGGCAACCCAGGCCAAGGAAACGTTGCCCTGTCCAACGCATATAGATCCCGCGATCCGTTTCCATGACACGCCACATGCGCAGTTGGTTGGCATGGATAATCGTGGGATTAGCCCTCTATTATTTCACGATATGACAACTGTTTCGTTCAGCCTGCCGAGAGGGCTACGGGCCACGGCGCGGCGGCACAGGCTGGAAGAACAACACAGACGCACGGCCGTCGCCCTGTCAGATTCCTCGCACGACGCATGCCGTCAACGGCCGGAACACGGAGTCTCATCACTGTTCTCCGTTCTACGCTGCTGCCGCTCCATAGTCACAGGCTCACAGCGATGTGTGTGAGTGTGTCGCTTCTCTCCACAGTCGTACGTACCGCGACGCGAAATCGAGCACTGTTCCGCGACGCGAGAGAGGCTAGCTAACCCGGCCCCCAGCAGGCCGAGTCCAAACCAGATAGTGCACGTACAAATCAACACCACATGCATACACCCATCCGCATGTGACCGGAGCTCATCTTCTCCTGCGTGCTTCGCCGTGTGTCACGCGGGACGTTCCATTTCCATATGGGTGCATGCATCCGCGCCGCGCGGAACAGAGCACCGCCCTTATATATCCTCCATCACCGTCACCGTCAGATTTTAAACCTTGCACGGCTGGGCAATTTCTAAGTTTGTCCACGTACGATTTGTCATGGTTCTCAAAGGAGTGCAACACAAGCTGACATTGCTCGATCGGGTCGGTGCCGAAGATGGCAGTGGATGCTGAATTGCACGGGATCCACCGCCTGGATTTAATTAGGAGTGCTGAATCTAGGCAGAGGATTCAAGTGGACGCCACTTGGGGATGTTGGTCTCCAACGGGACATTCTCGGTCAATGCTTCGGGGAGATCGATGCCATCAAGCCATGAATTTTTTTAGCTTGCAGTTCGAGGTCGATCGGGTTGGGAATTCTTACTAAATATGGCATGTGAAAGCCCATTTAGCTTATTTAAATAATTTGTGAAATCTCATCCCATGTGAGCTATTCAGGGCCGGTGCTGATGGGTCGCCACCTGGCATCGGCCAGGGGCCCACGGCCGGAGGGGGTCCAAAAATTTGTACTCATGTACTTCTTTTGTATCAAATAAATGTACTTCCTCCGATCCATATTAGTTGACTTAGATTTGTCTAGATTTGAATGTATCTAGCACTAAAATATGTCTAGATATATTCGAATCTAGACAAATGCAAGTCAGCTAATATGGGTCGGAGGGAGTACTTCTAACCTTATTCTAAGTCAAAGTTCATAACGTTTGACTAACTTTTATAGAAAAACGTAGTGATACTTATGACTCTAAATTATTACCTATAGATGTGTTTTAAAATTTAGTTTTATGATATGTTAATTTGATATACTCCCTCCGATCATATTAGTTGATTTGGATTTATTAAAATTTGGATGAACCTATATACTAAATAGTGTCTAGATTCATCCAAATTTAGACAAAGTTGAGTCAACAAATACGGGTCGGAGGGAGTAATATATGTTGCTATATTTATCTATAAAGTGGGTCAAATTTAATAAACTTTAACTTGGCTAAACGACGTATACTTATTTGCGAACGGAGGAAGTATATATATAAGAGTATACATCTCCTGCCCACGACCCGAGAAACGAGTAGGGCCCTGGAAACCAGACACAACACGTCGAGCAGGAAATAAAAAAGGTTCACTACGACACGAGACACCAGGCTTACGAGTTACAACGCGTTACGACGATGGACGCATGGACTACAATGCGTCGCGAACTTGTGATCTCCCTTCTCTTCTCTTCTCCTCGACTCTTTGGAAATCGGTCGAACTTCGTGCCTCGATCTTAGGGCCCTGCCTCCCTGACTCGATCGACGATCGCAAATTCGCAGGTTATCTATCGTTTATCGGGGATCACCAATTCACCAGCGGCAGGCTCTGATTCTCACTCCTGACTTATTATGATTAAAATTATTTCTTATTTGAGGTAATCAAACCAGCAACAAAATACTATTTATTATATTTTGAGACTAAAATGTTTGGTTGGATGTTAACTTTTATTTTAAAAATGTCAGTAGATACATATATGATTAAAAAAGTTTAATATATCTATATATGCATTAGCCTTAAGGGCTCATACCGTCGACTTTGCCTAGGGCCTTGAAAAACATAGAGCCGGCCCTGGAGCTATTCTTGCATGGAGGTGGAATAAATATTTAGTCTCATGATTGCTGCTAGTTTAGTGAAAGTTAAACTTTCTTATGTGAGAAAAGTAGAGACATGCACATGCTCATCTTCCACCCGCCTCTCCACGCGTACACATGGCATATGTTTGTTTTCCTTTTGTCATGCATGATCTTGCATGGAGGTGGAATAAATATTTAGTCTCATGATTGCTGCTAGTTTAGTGAAAGTTAAACTTTCTTATGTGAGAAAAGTAGAGACATGCACATGCTCATCTTCCACCCGCCTCTCCACGCGTACACATGGCATATGTTTGTTTTCCTTTTGTCATGCATGACTGAAATGTGAACAGTTTTACGAAGTTGAAACGTTTTGTGTTAGTGGATAAGAACTGAAGGTTGTTTGGCTTCGGCCGTTAGTTTTAGTAGACCTTCAAAACTCTGCTGTTTCGAGTCATGTACTGAAGAAGAACGATAATTTTTTTAGAGAGTGTTGTTGTGCGATTACTGGCTTCATCACGGATGCATATGTGGACACCTACGACTTCTCCCCTATTGACGACTTTTTAGTCGACACCGATGACCTCTCCGATGACCTGGCTGACAACACCAACACCAACATCAACGCAAACAGTTTCTCTTCTGCGCTATCTTGCTTCAACTAGTTTAGATCATGTTTCAATCAATCCTATTAGTGATCTGTTTAGACTTGATGTTTATTGACACTATTAGATTGCATGGCTAGTTTAATTTCTACAATCGTAGTCATGTTTTACTTTTATCTACTCTCTCCGATCCATATTAATTAACTCCATTTTGTCTAAATACGAATGCATCTAATCTAAATACGAAACTAGATACGATACGTATCTAGACAATGTTGGGTCCCTTAATATGGACCAGAGGGAATACTATTTATAACGATTTAATCATGTGGTAAATTGCTTATATTTGCAACCTATCAAAATGGAATATATGCCAATTTTGATGTAATTCAGTCCATAATACTTATACTGCTTTTCTTTAAGACAAATACTTTATGGATCGATTTTTTGATCTTTCATGAAACACTAAGTTGGTTACTCGGTGGATGAGGGTTCACGGCGGCTATCAAGAGTGGCACAAATATTTACACCGTCGTAGGAGGTAGGCAAGTACGATGTTGTTGATTGTCATGGTTGACTCGACGCAGACACATTAACCAGCGCCTTGGATTATAGTGGACTTGCATAGTGGGTCCATCTGAACTGACAGGTTAACCCCGTCCCACTGACCGCTGAGCCCTACCACAAAAGGCAAACGTCGGTCGGGCGGTTATAAGTATCTCTTCAACGTCTCCCCACTTATCTTCACCCTCTCTGCACAAAAGCTTTAACCAGCGGCATGACGAATCCGACGAGAGCTAGGCGGCACGCTACAGAGATCGACTGCGAGATGGACGTAAGCTTTTTTTTCTGAATTGTAATTTTGATTTAGGCGGATATTGGGGGTTTCTTGATCGAGATCCATCTAGGTTTTCACATTTGAGTGAAATCTCATTTCTTCATATTTCATCACCCGTCCCGAAGATTCTGCCTGGATTACCACCTGATGGTACTAACCACGACCCGTAATAGAATGATATCGAGATGGATATACAACTTCTGCACGGGTGCGGCCTTCCATCCTATTGCAGAGTTATGCGTGATGGTCGACAGAGTTGTGACACCGGCCGCCAGTTCCTTCGATGCGGTCAGGAGGATCCTATCTGTAGTGCCATTGTATGGGTTGATCCAGAGCACAAGTTTTTGTACCTTTTTATGCGAGTTGCGATGTTTCTGGAATCGATATAAACAAAAGGAAGCATCGCGCGAGCAATAGAAGGCATTCCAATATGCTCAAATCAACAATAGAGCTCAAGGAGAGCTAGACCATTTCTCCCCGAGAAGAAGGCGGAATGCTACCAGATCTCCTTCCATATGGAGGATGTTATTGGTAGAATGACTCAATTAATTGATAGGGACAAACTGCCGGATGATGATGTAGACTCTGTTACCTCTACTAATTCTATTGAGGAGGATTACTGGATAATGATTAGTAGTTCATGTGTTTTTAATTTAATTTGTGTTGCGGGTTCCTTGGGGATTGACCCTTGGGTGGCCCGATCTTCACGGATTTGGGGTCGAGGTGAGGGGAAAACATGATGAACGCGATGAACTCAACTCAAAAAGCAAGGTAAAGTTACAAACACACGCAAACACATACGTTTCAGTTATCCTCATTTGCCTGAATCACCAACCCGATATAATCCTTGTGGAAGAGGCTGATAGGTAGAGATCCATGGAGGAAAGATCGATCTGAATCCGCTAGAATCTACTCGTGAAGAGATTGCATTTGATAGAGACCCAAAGGGAGAGATTAGTGCAATAGATATCACGAGATAGAAAGAGCGCTCATGCGGCGAGGTCCTTGTAAACCTATGTCTTGGTGTATATCCTAGAGAGGTTCCTCCTATGGGAAGATGGAGTCTAAGCCAATTCAACTCCATATTAATTCTAGGGTTTCTAGGAGGAGGTGGAGGCATATTTATAGGATATTATAGGCATAAACATGAAGTTTTGGGTGAGATGGGGCATTACATGGGCCAGGTGTCAACATCAGGATTTTTAATCCCAGATGCCTGTTGAAAGTACCGACTTGATACGACTAGAGGGGGGTGAATATGCGTCTACCCAATTTTAATTTGTTTCTCACTTTTAGGCTTAACGAGAAGGAAAGTTATCTAGATGTGCAACTAGGTGAACAACCTAAATGCAAGATAACTTACAACAACCACAAGAACGGTAAAGATCAAGAAGTAAAGGAAGGGAATGAAGTAACCGGAGCGGGGACACGGAGATATAATTCCCGTAGTTCACTCCCAAGGAGCTACGTCTACGTTGGAGAGGTGTCGTGGCCACACAAGATCACCCGAGCGCCACAAAGGCCTCACCTTCTTCTCCGGTGAGCTCCCCCACAAAGGAGGCCTCACAATCCACTAACCGGTGACCTTGAAGGCGCCAACCGAAACCTTTACACCAAGTTTGAGGGGGAAGCTCCACAACTCAATTGGAGGCCCTCAACGACACCTCGAAGCTTCACAACACAAGCCTTAGCTCCGAGGATGCCCTACACCGTCTAGGGTTCCAAGAAACCCAAGAGCAACAAGATCCACAAAGGATGGGTGGGGGAAATCAAATCTTCTTTGGTGGAAGTGTAGACCTAGGTCACCTCCCTCACCTCTCAAAAGATCAAGTCATTTGAGTGGCTAGAGAGAGAGATCTAGTAAGGTGAAGCTCAAGCATTAATGGAGGAGAGAGGAAATTTTCGAAGTAGGTGGGAGGAAGAAGAGGGGCGCCTTAAATAGGCCCCCTCCGCACTGAACCGTTACAGCCAACGCGACTTCACCAGAACTTCCGGTGAGGGGCCGGAAGTTCCGCCCAGCACGGCTCCAACGGTCATCAGCCCGTTGACCCCCGCTCCAAAAGCTCGACCGGAAGTTCCGGTCGTAACATACCGAAAGTTCCGACGAACTTCCGATGCAATTTACGGCCCAAGATCCGGCAACCAGAACACTTCAAACAGAAGGTTACTGACCCTTCAGCGGAACTTGGAGCGGAACTAGGGGCGGAACTTTTGGGTCGCAAACCAAGTCTGACCGGAAGTTCCGGTGGCTGGGCAGAAGTTCCGCTCAGGAACTTTCTGGTAGGACAAGTTCCGATGCAACTTCCGGTGGAACTTCCGGCAAATAGAGCATACCAAAACAGACAGTTCTGGGAGCTCACCGGAAGTTCCAGCGGAACTATGATCGGAACAAAGCTCAGAACATCCCGCAGAAAAAACCTGAGCAGAACTTCCGGCGCCAGGCCGGAAGTTCCGATCAGACAAAGATGGCTTTAACAGATCAGGAACACACTCTCTCACTGAATAGTAGGATGGCTGTGGCGGTGCATATGGGTTTGTGCAAGAACAAGTGATTTCCCACAACCTTCCGAGATGGACCCCCTCTTAATAGTACGGCGACCTAAAACAACAAAAGGAGAGAAACTAGGAGAAAAGCTAAAGGCCACCGTCTTCATGAGATCCCAAGAGAGCATCCACACAGTTTTAAGGAAATATTAACAACATTTTTCCTGAAACTCAAGTGCACTTCCCATGCTGTTTTTGGTGATAATGACAATCCCAAAGATTTGCATGATATAGAAGCAATCTTTGCAATGGATGGGACAAGCTCCCCCTATATATGTGCAAGGTAAAGAGACTGACACACATACAAGGAGGCTCCCCCTTCCAGTGCAAAGATAGAACAAGTGCAAGGTACAAGAAAGGATAGAAATCATACCAGGCACCAACCAACTGTGGTGGAGACAAAAGAGTAATAATAACAATAAGAGCTACGAGGCTCCACCACCATATGCATATGCACATAAGATGACACCAAGAATACCACATACACGACATTGCATAAGATACCACATAGATACCACATAGTCTCAAACATAATATGGTCCACAAGCACACATAAGTCCACAGACATAAAAGGTCCATAAGCACACAAATAAACTAGAGAGTTCACGAGCTAGAAAAGATCAAAGGCAAGAACAGGCCCACGACTCAGCCCATGCAAATCCCGTAGACAACCTAATAGACATCTTTCTCCCCCTTTGGCATCGAGACACCAAAAAGGAAGAAAAGATCACTCTAATCGCCCCAGCCATGAAAGGGAGGAGGAGCAGACTCAGGGACCCAAGAATCCCACGCAGGCGGGGGACCAGTGACCTCCTCCTCAGACTCATCCTCAGACCAACAACAGTTGTCGCGAATCTAATCATCCTTGGGAGAAGTAATAGAGCTAGTGACTGGGGAGCTAGGTATGTTGAGAGCAGTCATGATGGCCTTCTGGCGCTAAACACTGTGACGCTGATCAACATATGCCTGATACTCACGGTCCTAGAGAAATCAGAAAATCTTCTTCACCTTCCCAAGCAGCTTCTTTGCCCAAGACGGCTGCCTCTGGAGAGAAGGGCCACCAGCACTAGAGCCACCAGGAGCAGAGGAGGGACCACCAGCTTCATCTTGAGTCTTCTGGAGTGCTTCTTCCCTTTCTTCTTGAGAACGAGGCTTTTGGTGTTTACTCACACGCAGCTTCTTCTCCTCATGAATGGTGATGTTGTCTTCAGGATAGCGAGAACCAGTCAACTCAAGCCACTTGTGATTGATGAGAGTCTGAATATAGGGAGCATAGGGGAAGAGCGCTTGTCAATAATAGCCTGCCACATCTCTGTGTAGATAAAGTGCATAACATCCATTGGCCTATTAGTGTCACGGCGGAGATAAGTCTGATGCATGAGGTCAACCTGATAGGCATGAAACTGATCAAAGTTGTCAGCCTTGGGAGAGATGGTGTTCAAGTACACCCTGCGCATGATGTCATAAACTGGCAGCAGATGATTCACATGAGCAACAGTTCCCCGCCCTTCAATGTAGAGAGGCTCCAGAACTTCAGGATCAGCAGCTTGGGCGGTATGAACATGCCAACCATTTGCCCCTTTGCCAGGCTGAAGGGGATAGCCAAGGAGCTCAGCAAACTCGGACCAAGTGGCGGTAAGAAACACGCCCTTAGTCATCCACTTCATCACACCTTTAGTAGAGGAACTCATGTGCAAATACAGGGTAGTGTAAAACTGAGCAATAGCAGCCTCATCAAAGTTCTGACGGTGCTCCATGAGGGGAATCAGCCCAAACCTCTGGCAAATATCGAGAGCCTCGCCAAAATATGCATGTTTCTCTTCCATGTGAGTCACATTGATATACTTTTGAGGAGCAACCACAAACTTAGTCTTCATCGCATAGATCTCAGCAAAGATTTGTTCCTGACGGCAATTGTGGAAGAGATGATCCAAGCAAAGACGGTCACAAGGAATGATGTAGGGATTCGTACGCCTGAATTACGAGTAGGCCCTCTGAGGCCATTTGGAGATTTTGGCCATGGATTTGTCAGGCCCAGCAGCAGTGGCCTTCTGAGAGGCAAGAACAGGCCTCTTCCCTTCAACAGCAGCAGCACGACGAGCAGCAGTAGCCTTATGACGACTAGTCTGAGTGGTCGGACGCACTACCTCAACATATTCTTCATCGATCTCAGGAGGAATATCATAGGATGGTCGACGGACACGCTTGCCTTTGCGAGAACCACCTTGCCCTGAGAAGAAAGCACCAGAATAGGGAGGGAAGGTGGGGTAGGTGCACAAGTTCGCAAGCAGAAACAAAAGAAATAGATTGGAAAAATACAGTCAGGAAGAAATTGTATTATCGTCGGAACTTCCGCTGAAGCGCCGGAACTTCCGGTGTAAACGGTCCACTGGAAGTTCCGGTCGTGGCTCACCGGAAGTTCCGATGAGACCACGAACTGGCGGTTCAAAGCAGCAGTTCACTAGATCTAGATCTACAAGCCACAAGTACAAAAATTCCCAAGAAAGTATTGGACCAATCTACTCTAGCATGATTCCCTAGGCCTACCAAGATCTCCCAACAAGTTCTAGCCAAAGAACTAGCCTAGACATGGTGAGCCCTAACTCAAGCAATGGTGAGAGAGCTAGATCCCAATGAATGGAGGGAGTTGAGGGAAAATACCGGAGTCCATGGCGGGAGATCAAGGTAGGGAAGGTTCCCACGGAGCAGATCTGCGGAGGGTTGGCCGGAGGCGAAGGGGCTGGAGCACCTTCGCGGAGGAGACCTTGCTGGCGGCTGCTCCAAATAGAAGAGGGGTCTTGGGGGGAAAAGGAAGAAGATCCCGTTTTCCCCCAGGGCCCACCTTATATAGGACAGAGAACACCACCGGAAGTTCCGGTCAGGGACCGGAAGTTCCGGTGGACCAGAAGTTTCGGGTCAGGCTGAAAAGATTCCAGGTCAGCAGGTGGTTTAGACGAACAACGAGCTGACCGGAAGTTCCGGCAGCTGATCGGAAGTTCCGGTGACGCCAGAAACACCTTCTCAGGTTTGGAAGAAAACAAGGAAGAACTTGTGCAGGGAATAGAGAGGGCTTGAGGAAAGGAAAGGCTTAGGATAGAGAGCTCAAACTGTGAAGAACCAAAGTCAACAAAAACCAAGAAAAACACAAAAAGATCAAAAACACAAAAAAAAACGGGTCGGTGGCCGAGGCCACCTTATGTAAGAGTAAATGGCTTGACACCGCGAAGATATATCTTGGGTTCATTACCAACACTCATCATGAAGCTCAAATGGTCTCCTTTAGAGACTATAGAGTATGAAAACTTTAATGTGCGCATAATAGGGATAGCGCTTGTTCATAAGAGGAACTACACTCCCCCTAAATCCATGCCTACATCCAAACAATATACACATTGAGACACGGGTAGGTGTGCAAGATACTCAAGCAACATTGCTCGAATCAATGATATTTAGCTCATGCCTTAACTCTCAGAACCTTGCTTCATCAAGAGGCTTCGTGAAAAGATCCGCAAGATTTACCTTGGTGGGAACATACTCCAAAGAAATGTCTCCTCTAGCAACATGGTCCCAAATGAAATGATGACAAATCTCAATGTGCTTAGTCCGGTTGTGTTGCACGGGGTTGTGAGCAATGGCAATGGCACTCTCATTGTCACAAAGAAGAGGCACCTTGTCAAAAGATAGTCCAAGATCCTTCAAAGTTTGCTTCATCCATAGCAATTGAGCACAACAGCTTGTGGCGGAGATGTACTCAGCTTCGGCAGTGGACATAGACACACAGTTTTGCTTCTTCGAGGACCAACAAACCAACGATCTTCCAAGAAACTGACAAGCTCCAGAGGTTGACTTTCTTCCCACTTTGTCACCAGCCCAATCCGAGTCCATGTAACCAATAATATCAAAGCTGTCTCCCTTGGGGTACCACAACCCAAAGTTTGGGGTATGAACTAAATATCGAAAGATTCTCTTGACCGCCACCATGTGGATTTCCTTTGGTGCGGCTTGAAATCTTGCACACATACCCACACTCAACATAATATCCGGTCGGGATTCACAAAGGTAGAGCAAAGAACCAATCATAGAACGATAGAGTTTTTGATCCACCTCCTTACCCTTGGGATCGAGATCAAGATTAACCTTAGTTGGCATGGTAGTCTTGGCACCTTTGACTTGATCAAACTTGAACTTCTTGAGCATGTCTTGGATGTATTTGGCTTGGTTGATGAAACTCCCTTCCCTCAATTGCTTGACTTCAAACCCAAGGAAAAACTTCAACTCCCCCATCATGGACATCTCAAAGCGATCGGTCATGAGCTTGGCAAAATCCTTATTAAAAGTTTTGTTAATAGACCCAAAGATAATATCATCAACAAAGATTTGGCATACGAACAAGTGGCCTCCAACTTTCTTAGTAAAAATAATGGGATCAATGAGGCCTACTTCGAAGCCACGGTCTAACAAGAGCTCCCTAAGGCAATCATACCACGCACGTGGGGCTTGTTTGAGACCATAGAGTGCCTTATTGAGCTTGTAGACATGGTTCAGGAAAAGTGGATCCTCAAAGCCCGAAGGTTGCTTGACGTATACCAACTCTTTCAAAGGACCATTAATAAGAGCACTCTTAACATCCATTTGATGCAACTTAAAGTTATGATGAGTAGCAAAAGCAAGAAGCATACGAATGGATTCAAGGCGAGCAACGGGGGCATAAGTCTCACCATAGTCGATGCCCTCAACTTGTGAATATCCTTGGGCAACTAACCTTGCCTTATTGCGCACGACAATTCCATTCACATCACACTTGTTCTTGAAAACCCACTTGGTTCCAATGACGTTTTGACAATCTTTGGGCCGCTCAACCAATGTCCAAACATTGTTCCTCTTGAAGTTGTGAAGTTCTTCGTTCATAGCATCAAGTCAATCATCATCTTCAAGAGCCTCGAAAACTTTCTGTGGTATCACAAGAGAGACAAAAGCATGGTGAGAGCTAAAGGAAGCTAGTTGCCTTCTAGTAGTGGAGCCTTTATTGAAATCTCCATAAACATTTTCAAGGATATGGCCATCTCGAACGAGCTTGGCGAGACGATAGGCTTGACGGCGGGCTTTTGCTTCAACACGAGATTCTTGAGCTACCACTTGGTCATTTCCACCAATTGAGCCACCGCCTTGACTATAAGCACGAACACGAGGATCATCTTCATCAGTCTCCACTTCGGGGGAGTCGTCATTTGGAGTGGAGCCTTGAGAATCATTGACTTGCTCTTGATCTTGACGAGCTTGACCTTGAGGAGATCCGTGACCTTGAGGAGGAGCCCCATCTTGGGGAGGTTGATGTAGTTGATGAAGAGTTTGACCGTGGGAGGTGCCTTGAGAAGGAGCCCCATCATGGGGAGGTTGATGTTGTTGATGAAGAGCTTGATCTTTGGAGCTTGGAGAGTCATGAGCATGGGAAGCTTCGGAAGAGCTTGAGGGAGCTTGTGCCAAAATAGTAGGTCCTTGAGGGGCAAGATGATCTTGTGAAAGTGAGGGATCCACTTGAGTAGAGCTTGGTCCTTATCCTTCGTCCACAAGGGGATCCTCAATGGGGAGGTGGAAACCCACACCCATTCTTCTTATGGACTTAGGAGGAATTTCATCACTTGGATCACAAACACCATCTTGCCTAACAGGAGACTCATGATTTTCATCAAACTTCACATTGATCGTCTCTTCAACTCTTCCATTGGCTTTGTTGTAGACTCTATAAGCATGGGACTGATTTGAGTAACCAACGAAAATTCCTTCTTGAGCCTTGGATTCAAACTTGGACAAACGAACTCCTTTCTTGAGAATGTAGCACTTGGATCCAAACACCCGAAAGTAGCTAACATTTGGCTTTTACCCAGTGATAAGTTCATAGAGGGTCTTGTTCTTTTTCTTGTGGAGATAGAGCCGGTTGGTTGCATGGCAAGCGGTGGAGATGGCCTCGGCCCAAAAGTTGTATGGAGACTTGAACTCAGCTAGCATAGATTGAGCCGCATCCATCAAAGTGCGATTCTTCCTTTCGGCAACTCCATTTTGTTGAGGGGTATAGGGAGTGGAGTATTGATGCTTGATTCCTTCATCACTAAGAAACTCATCCAAGGTATAGTTTTTGAACTCGGTGCCATTGTCACGTCGAATTGAGAGAATGGTTGCATTGTGCTTACGTTGAACCTCATTAGCAAAATCGATGACGGTTTGTTGAGTCTCACTCTTGTACTTGAAGAAGAACACCCAAGTGTATCTTGAGAAATCATCCACAATAACCAAGCAATACTTCTTGCCTCCAAGGCTATCATGAGAGGGAGGACCAAAAAGGTCCATATGCAAGAGCTCCAAACACCTCTCCGTGGTGATTTGATTGAGTGCTTTGTGAGGAGTTTCATGCATCTTCCCTTCAATACAAGCCCTGCAAACACGATCTTTGGCAAAAGAAACATCGTTAAGTCCAAGGATGTGGCCCTCAGAGTGAAGTATTTGCAAAGTTCTCATGTTAACATGGGCTAGGCGGCGATGCCACAACCATCCCTTGTCGGCTTTAGCATAGAGACATAGAGCATGAGGAGTAGTGGTCCCTGAAAAGTCTACCACATACAAGTCATGCTCTACATACCCTACAAAAGCCACCTTGAGAGACTTGCTCCACATGAGGACCACGGAATGAGCATTAAAGAATGAAGAAAGACCCATAAGAGCAAGAGCACGAACTAAGAGTAAATTGTAACCAAGAGTTTTGACAAGCATGACGTCAACCGAAGATACATCCGGGGTTACCACCACTTTGCCAAAACCCAAAACCCGAGAGCTTGTTTTATCACCGTAGGAGACCATGGTGTTGGCAAAATTTGGCCTCATCTCCGACATGATAGACTTGCTTCCGGTCATATGACTCGTGGCAGCACTATCAAGCACCCATTTTGATCCACCGGAAGCATAGTCCTACAAGAAAATCAAGCTTTGGTTTTAGGTACCCATTTTGCAATGGGTCCCCTTTTGTTAGTAACAAGAGCCTTTGGCACCCAAATGGCCCAATGATAATCATGCGTGTATGAAGTTCCCACATATCTAGTATATACATGACCATCATATGATTTGCAAAGAATATAAGAGGGATTGTTCTTTCCGGCAAAGTTGTCACTTTGCAAGATGGTTAGGCCATTAGAATCCCCTTGAGCCATGCCCTTGTTCTTTTTCTTCTTCTTGTTCTTCCCCTTCTTCTTAGTCTTGGCAAGTTTATCCTTCAACACCTTGACTTCCTCAATGAGATGCTCATGCTTGCAACAAGGGTTAGGAGTGCTAGACAAGTCTATAATTTGCACAGCAGAAGACTTAGCATGTTCGCAAGTTAATTGAGTTTGAAGCTGTTCATGGGATTCAAAAAGATTTGAGAATTTGCTCTCCAAGGCTTTTTGTTCCTCTTTGAGTTTCTCAAGATCCTTTTGAGTCCTATCATGACCACCCACAAACTCAACTTTTTCTTTCTTAAGCACCTTAACCAAATCAAGAGCATGATCGCGTTCTTTAATTATAGAGCACATGGTGTTGTTATGATCATCTACAAGCTTAGACACACTTTCTTCGAGATTAATTCTCATATTTTGTTCATCCTCAAGACTTTGAGTGAGAGAAGCAATTTCATCAGCAGCATCTCTTTCATTTTTACTTAGCAAGTCGAGAAGTTCTTCCTTTTCATCTAAAGCATCCCTAACATTGTCAAGTTGTGCAAGCAAGGATTCAAAGCAAGTTTTACTTTCTTCATCCAAGGTAGCAACAAATTCACACATGTCAATCATCTCTTTCTTCACCTCTAGACCAACAAGATCAAGAGAGGAAGGCTTACTAGATATAGGTTGAGGAGTGGGTTTTGATGTTACCTCGGTGGCCTTGGCCATGAAGCACTTTTGGTTGGAGGAGATGAAATTTTCATTTGGCGAGTCGAAGAGGGATAAACGTGGAGTTGAGGTAGTGGCAATAGTGGCAACTCCCACAATCTCTCAACCATGAACTTCATCATCATCATCTTCATCCGTGCCCGAAAGATATTCTTCATGGACCACTATTGCTCGTTCCTTGTTGGCGACGTTCTTGACGGCGTAGTTCTTGTTCAAGGGATGAGGAGGTCTTGACTTGATCTTGCGAATGAGACGACCACCATTGTCTTCACGGTTCTCAAAGGGACACTTGGACACTAAGTGACTCTTGTCGTTGCAATTGTAGCATGACCTTGCCTTGGGAGACTTGTTGGGTGAGTTGAATCTTGAGTTTTCCCTTGACCTTGACTTGAGCCCGGACTTGTTCCAAAAGGCCCTCGAAGCGAGAGCAAGATGTTCGTTGAAGGCACACTTGAGATCCTCTTGAGACCACTCACTTGATGTATCATCATCATCAACTTCAATAGCCCTGGACTTCAAAGAAAGATTCACTTTGGTTGACCCAATGGCCCTAGCACGGGCGGACTCCGCATTCTTCTTGGCAATGGTCATGGCAATTACTTCACTCAAGACTTCTTGGGAGGTCATTAGGTGAAAGTTGGTTCTTCCCTTGATAGAGTTGAGCTTTTGTTCTTCAAACGGAAGGAGAGATTGAATGAACTTCCTCTTCATAAACTTGTCATCAACATAGTGAGCCCCAAGATCCCTCATAGTGGAACAAAGGACTTTGAGGCGCCTATACATGTCTTCGGGGGTCTCATCATCTTGCATTGCGAAACCATCACACTCGTTGTTGATTTCATCAAACTTGGAGCTTTGGATGCTTGCATTCCCAACAAAGAGCTCGATGAGTTGATCCCAAGCTCCCTTGGCGGTGTCGAATTGGCGAATGTGAGCAAAGTCCTTTGGAGTCAAAGCCTTTTGGATCATCCCCAAAGATGTGGCATTGAGTTGCTTGTCCACCACTTCACTTCGTGTCAACTTCTTTGGGTAATATGGAGAGAATCCATCCTCCACAATCCTCATTAACTCAATAGAAGAGCTGGAAATATGTGAGCGCATTAGATATTGCCAATTGGCGAAATTTGCAGTATCTAGCATGGGTGGTGCTCCTTGAGGAATGATGTGTGGAATGGGAATGGGTGGATCCGGAGTGTACTTTGGCGGTGGGGGCACCGCCGAGTAGTCCTTTCCTCCATTTCCTCTTTGTAAGTTGGGTTATCGGGCTCCTCGGTGTTCTCACTTGGAACCTTGGTACAGGTTTGAGCAACAAAACCAAGTCCCAAGCGAGTGGTGACAGCCACGGGAGTCACCCCGGGGGCGGTCACCGTAATGGTGGGAGGAAGCTCGGTGGTTTGGGGTGTGTCAAGAACAACCATGGGGTTTGGATTGAGGGACTGCAAGATAGTCATCATTTCCTCGAACTTGGACATCATGGATGACTCCAATTGCTTGAGGTCATCCATAGTGGCCAAGTTCTTAGGGTTTTTGGTTTCACTACCCCCATCGTCGGCCATAGTCTCTTAGGCGGTAAAGCCCGAAACAAGAGCCTTGGCTCTGATACCAATTGAAAGTACTGACTTGATACGACTAGAGGGGGGGTGAATAGGCATCTACCCAATTTTAATTTGTTTATCACTTTTAGGCTTGACGAGAAGGAAAGTTATCTAGATGTGCAACTAGGTGAACAACCTAAATGCAAGATAACTTACAACAACCACAAGAATGGTAAAGAGCAAGAAGTAAAGGAAGGGAACGAAATAACCGGAGCGGGGACACAGAGATATAATTCCCGTAGTTCACTCCCAAGGAGATACGTCTACGTTGGAGAGGTGTCGGGGCCACACAAGGTCACCCGAGCGCCACAAAGGCCTCACCTTCTTCTCCGGTGAGCTCCCCCACAAAGGAGGCCTAACAATCCACTAACCGGTGACCTTGAAGGCGCCAACCGAAACCTTTACAACAAGGTTGAGGGGGAATCTCCACAACTCAATTGGAGGCCCTCAACGACACCTCGAAGCTTCACAACACAAGCCTTAGCTCCGAGGATGCCCTACACCGTCTAGGGTTCCAAGAAACCCAAGAGCAACAAGATCCACAAAGGATGGGTGGGGGAAATCAAATCTTCTTTGGTGGAAGTGTAGACCTAGGTCACCTCCCTCACCTCTCAAAAGATCAAGTCATTTGAGTGGCTAGAGAGAGAGATCTAGTAAGGTGAAGCTCAAGCATTAATGGAGGAGAGAGGAAATTTTCGAAGTAGGTGGGAGGAAGAAGAGGGGCGCCTTAAATAGGCCCCCTCCACACTAAACCTTTATAGCCAACGCGACTTCACCGGAACTTCTGGTGAGGGGCCGGAAGTTCCGCCCAACACGGCTCCAACGGTCATCAGCCCGTTGACGCCCGCTCCAAAAGCTCGACCGGAAGTTCCGGTCATAACATACCGGAAGTTCCGGCAAACTTCCGATGCAAGTTCCGGCCCAAGATCCGGCAAACAGAACACTTCAAACAGAAGGTTACTGACCCTTCAGCGGAACTTGGAGCGGAACTAGGGGTGGAACTTTTGGGTCGCGAACCAAGTGTGACCGGAAGTTCCGGTGGCTGGACGAAAGTTCCGCTTAGGAACTTTCTGGCAGGACAAGTTCCGATGCAACTTCGGGTGGAACTTTCGACAAATAGAGCATACCAAAACAGAGAGTTCTGGGAGCTCACCGGAAGTTCCAACGGAACTATGATCGGAACAAAGCTCAGAACATCCCGCAGAAAAAACCTGAGCGGAACTTCCGGCGCCAGGCCAGAAGTTCTGATCAGACAAAGATGGCTTTAATAGATCAGGAACACACTCTCTCACTGAATAGTAGGATGGCTGTGGCGGTGCATATGGGTTTGTGAAAGAACAAGTGATTTCCCACAGCCTTCCGAGATGGACCCCCTCTTAATAGTACGGCGACCTAAAACAACAAAAGGAGAGAAACTAGGAGAAAAACTAAAGGCCACCGTATTCATGAGATCCCAATAGAGCATCCACACAGTTTTAAGGAAACATTAACAGCATTTTTCCTGAAACTCAAGTGCACAATTAGATCACAAATGGGATTGTCATTATCATCAAAAACAACATGGGAAGATATAGTCCTTTCACCTGTTATGCCATACATCGCAATACCAGGATTACCATTTTTTGCGAGACATAACAGATTGGTACCATAGTTCATCATCCATGACAAACCATAATAAAGGTCTTACAAATAAAGGATCTCATGATCCAGTCTTTATACAATCAACACAACGGAATAATATAGTAATGGTAGCGTGAGTGAAGCTCCATCTTCATGGTCACAGGCAATGCTGACAATGGGAGATGATCCTAGTTATCGTAGACTTCTTGTTGTCCATCATCCTGGTAGTCCTCCTCATAGTCTAGCCACGGGAATAGCCAGGGACAAAGTCATGAGTACTCTTTAAGTACTCGCAAACTATTACTAACAAGTAAAGTGGTTCAAGTAGGAATACTAAGCTCTAGGTTGTTTTGAAAAAATCCAGGTTTACCTTAACTGAGTTCAGAAGCAAAGAAAACTAATCTAATGTTTAATACACCTAAGTGGGAACTTAGTTTTCATGTTCACAACCCAGTTATGGTCAAGTCAAAGTCATAGTTCATTTCACAAGTTATTTTGAAAACATCTGACGATGGAACAGTATGGCCACTCCAATTGTCTATAACTGCGGACGCGGCTATTAGTTTGACACTCTACAGAGGTAGTACACTTTCACCATAATATTCGATATATCCATCAGGAACAATCCTGAATCACCATACTCAGTATGCGGATAATCAATCCTAACCTTTCAATTACACACCCTAGTATAGGCACCTCTCTTATGAGTTTGGCCTCCCAACCATGACCATCTGTCATCTTGGGAACTGCACAGGTGGTCAATCATCACGAGGTAGCCTCAGCTCAAACCTCGACGCAAGGGAACCCATACTAAGATATATAAACTTCCAGTCAAGCCCTACCCAAATTCGGGTATTGTGGTTGTACGGTAACATTATCGCATCCGAACACAACCATCAGTTTTATAAAAGGGCTAAGGCTCATGCCTCAACATTTTCATCATCAAAAATCATATTGTGCTCATAGCACATGTCAAAACATCTCATTAGAATGACTCATTATTCTTAGGTTTTCATAATACTTTTTACCAAGTATTCCCATCTAAAGTGATCAAGTTTTAAGCTTAGGACAAGCCACTAAAGTTGGGGTAAACACTAATGAGGGGTGATAATCAAGTGTGACTTATCTAAGTTTAATCTCATACCTCAGGATGACATCTAGTTCTATCTAACTTAGGCCAAGTTTTATGCTCTTTATGCTACCTCTAATATCTTTCCAAAATTTCACAAGTCCCTAAGTAACTATAAATAAAAAGCTTTGATAAATAAATAAAATAATCAAGGTTGCAAGTAAAACTGGGATTTAGGATACTCAAGATGGTCTAATTAAAGCATGCCTAATGCATTGCATAGGTTATCTTGCTTTCACAGTTGCAAGTGTTAGCTTGCTAGGATGGATTGCATTAGATAGCTTGCCTTGAGCAGTGTAGTGGTTGAAGTTCTCCTCGGCTTCCTCTTCGTAGTAGTCTCCTTCCTCTTCGTATCCTTGTTCGGTACTAGCGTCTATAAATAAATACGAAGTACACAATCACCACATAATACTTAACTACCTCTTTTAGCACACAAAGTTTCACACTAGATGATCTAGCATCATCAAAATTATCACATGAATTAAAGACTTTGTCTTATTTATTTTATTTTAGAAAAGTAATTTCTACTCATTCAAAAACTACTTAAGATTTAATATTCTCTAATTAAAATATGGTATCATGTTCACACATGTCATCATCACATATTTCAATACTTGGGAATGTGATTTAAAGTGGTGTCACAATTTAATAAGGTTTAACATTATTATTTTAATTAATTAAAGTGAATAGAAATGCCTATGGGGCAATATTTTATTACTTGTCCATTATTACTGTAAGTAAACCTAAATATTTTTATATATTCATAAAGGTCTTATCAAATGTGATTTTTGAGAGTCGGAATCAACTCAAAATCATTTATGGTTGAATTTTGAAAAATGTTTGAATGCAGAAAAGTCTCTGCCTTGTTATGTTTACTATAGGTGATCTATAAATCCAAATGGTTTGAATCCAACGGGCTTGGATTAATAAGTTCAATACCTTTCTATCCAAATTAGTTTCATGCAATTTGGTTTAGTAAAACTCTCTGAACTGAATTTTGAATCTACTGCCAGAACTAGGTTTGAAACTAAATAGATAAATCTAAATTCAAAATACTGGGTTGCGCGGGAGAGCTAGTTGGGCCGGTTCACTGCGCACAGCGCGTGCAGGCTGGTTAAGTGGTGTCCCCACGCGTCAGTGTGACGGGGGTTGGTGAAGGGGTACGGCTAACTACGACCGTAGGATTAGACTAAGGATCAACGGCTCACAGCCATCGTCCTCGTCGAATAGAACACGACGGGCTCGAACCCTAGCGCGGCCAGTGGGGGTCTAGGGTGGCTCACCGAGGCTCAGGCGATGGTCGGCGATGGGGGGAATGAAGAAGTCGACGACGGCAGTTCTTCTAGTATCGGCGGCTCCTCCTAGGGTGGCTCCAATCGATGGCGCCCTTCTCCTCTAGCAGCGGCAGGCTCCGGTGAAATTCCAGCGAGGGATAGATCGCCTTGGTCCGGGAATGAGTGGGAAGGATCAATGAGAGGTGGGGAGTGAACTGGTGTGAAGAAAATGAGCGGGGGAGGCCTCCTTTTATAGGCGAGCGAGAGAGGCCGAGCGGCAAGGGCAGTGCTCGTCGGGGTCGGGGTTACAGTGAGCTACGGGCATGGCTGAAGGTAGGGGACAGTGCCCGGTCTCCTGGCGGTGCTCAATGGCTTGATGGCTCGGCAAGGGGCGGTGCGGTTCGGTCGGAATTCGCTAGTGCTCTGAGCGACACCAATGACATTTTTGACAACGCACATGCGCTCCTAGCCGCGCAACGGCGAACAGGGGTGTCTGGTGGTCTCCTGGGACGGTGGTGATCGCAGGCACGGGCGGCGAAGGCGAGGCGTGGTCTGTGCGAGCGCGGCGAGCTGGCACGTTCTAGACATGGAAGATACAAACTGGGCGCGTGCGTTCTCGGTGGTCCACTGTTTGTCAAGGCTCAAGGGCTGGACAGGGGGTGGCGGTGGACGGTGGTGTGCTTCCTGGACATGGTGGCTAGGCGCGGTGGTGGCTGGTTCTAGCTTGCCATGGTCGGCTGGCCGGGGTTGGCTCGGGCATGCATGGCATGGTGCATTGGCAGGGGTCTAGGTTGGTTCAATGCACTGGTTGGCTGTAACATCCCAGCATTTAGGAACCAACAAAGGGTAGATTTAGGAATCTGTGAAATTGCATGCATTCATTTGTAAAAATGTGGGTAAATTTTTCGCCAAATAAAAACCTAAAGTGATCGTAGTTTCTTTCACTCTCTAAGATTAGGAATAGCCTTGGAGAATGATTGTTATAAACTTTGATATGATCTTTGTGGATTAGTGTGTTTTGGGAAGGGAAATTTGAATTCAAACTTGAGTGTTGGATTTATAATTTAAAAGGATTTAGAATTATGTTTGAGTGATTTGATTTAATCAAGAGTTAATAATTAGTAACTCAAACTTTAAATAAAATAAATTAATCAATAAAATAAATATTCATTTCATAACTTTATTCAATAAATAAGTTACAAAATGTAACTTATGAAAATGATCAAGAATCTTTACAATGGTAAATGAAATAAAAGAAGAACCTTTATATATTGAATAATATTAGAATCTTTATTACAAAGGAAAAAATAAAGATTACAAAAGAATAAAATAAATATTACAAGGGGCTATCTATAAAGAAAAAGAAAACCTAATCTAAGTCTTGAATCTTCAAGTCTGGTACCTACAAAACAAAACACAAACTAAAATAAAGAAAGGTAAGGATTAAAATATATTACTCTCAGTATTAACAGTGAGTTGCACTGTTCAAACCTTACATCACAGAGTAAACTTTAAGGGGCAAGTTTCACCAATATGAAAGAACTAAATCTTTCATAATTTTAATCCACAAGTCAAATAACCCCAAACAACAAGAAGGGGCAAGTTTTACCAGCCAGGTAAAAGTAATAAGATAGAAGTAACTTTCAATCCCTGAACATATCCACAAGGTGCAGCAGGAACACAAGCAACACACACACCTAAATGCATGGTGTGTGCTGTCAGCACGACATCAACAGCTCCAGCTAACAAAACTGCTCAGCACAGCCATGGGCAAGCAACCACGGCACCATTCCCTGGTTCATACACATCAAGCACAACAGCCAAACTAAACCAAACCAGATCACACCAACCACACCTTTGATCATCTCACCAAGATGGTGACATAAGGAGGGTAGATCAGGTGGATAGCAAGAACAAGGACAAGCCACCAGGATCAGGAGGTGGAGAGCTAGATCAAGGAGAAGTTCAGGAGCTGGAAGTATCAGGAGGAGCACCAGATCAAGCTAGCCACACAACCATCAAGATCAAGCCACAATATCAACAACTTGCAACCCCAACAACACCCAAGTGTGGTGAGTAGAAAAATACCATCACATGATTTATCTGTCTAAGCTAGACAAGCATCCATGAGTTGTCTCATACTCAAATTCTCAAAAAAACACCCAAGTGGGGTGAGTCCATCATTGAAGTTTAAACACTAAAAGCAATCAGAGAACTATATAGATCCAACTAGGATCTCAGGATAACATCATTGATCCTAGCTATCAAGCTATATTTTAAATTCCAGGAATGAATATAGCCAAGATCTGAACTTCTAGGCACACCTCTTAAACATGAGTAGCACCTTAGAGTTCTACATCTTATGGATCTATATAACTTATCAAGCCTACAAATCATTTTTCCCAACTTTGACTTAAGAATCAGTAGCCGGTATCATTATCAGAACCAATCCATGAAGAACAACAAGATAAGCGCCTAGTCCCTAAACATCAAACCAACATCATGGGTTTTAGGGATTCAAGGCAAGAAGTTTCCACTTATCTCTGATGTCAAGCTAATCTTAAGCTTGAACAAAACCAAGCCAAGTAATAGAACCTAATATTGTGTGCCTTATAGGATGGTGTCAAAAGAATAGTTTCTAAACTAAGCACGTTAAGCATCCAACTTTCACAGATACACTCACAGCCAGCAATAAATCATTTTCCTGATACTAATCACATGAATCATTTCCAGGAATATTCATATACATAACCTCACTGTAAGAGACAAGTTAATCTCAAACCGTATATGAATCTATAAGCCAAAAACTACATATACAGTGACTTCATCACTCAAAAATCACTGTCAGTAACTAAGTAATGACAGTGGTGAGCTCTCAAACCACTAGAATCTCCAAGTAAGGATTCTAGATTAACATTATCATCCGAACCATATCAAATTCACAAGTGGAGTCAATCTGGTAAGCCACTAGCCTCACCAAAGCTAACCATAAGCAGTAATCCACAGGAAATAACCACTCATCATGCTTAGGGATCATCAATACATGATCCAAATCATCAGATATTTAATCAACAGAGGGATATGAACCCTAAGCAGAACAAACAACCCCAATCAGGACATGACCACTAGCCAGGAGTAGCCACTACAAACACATAGCATAGGGTGGTCTAGCACAGAGGACACAAGGGGAAGAAAGGATGACTTACTGACGGTTGTCGCTGGGGGCGAGAAGAGGAAGCAGAGGATGTCGACGAGCACGGTGGCACGGGGAGCACTCCAAGGGGGCGCTGCGACCCACACCACGCCGAGGCGGCGACCACAGCCACGCCCGAAGGCGAGGAACACCTGTAGGGATTCGTAGCATGGAAAATAAAAATTTTCTACCGCATGCAAACAAACAAGCCAAGATCTATCTACTAGATTGTAGCAACGAGTCGATAGAGGAACTCACCCTCGAAGATTCCAAAGAGGTTAACGAGAGCAGATTCTCGTGGGTGATGTAGTCGTACACTTGCCGATCTCAAGACCGCGTAGACAATCCTTCCGGCGCTGCGTCCGGCAGCGCTTCCGCAGTCGGTCACACGTTCGGTACTCGATGAAGACCTTCCTCTCCCTTGTTCCAGCAGGCAGTAGAGGTTGTAGCACTCTCCTCGCGATTCCGGCAGCACAACGGTGTGGTACCAGAAGTAGAGGGGAGATCTCGCAGGGCTTCGCCTTAAGCCGGAGCGAATATGGTGGACTATGAGAGATCCCTCGGTGATCTAGGGTTTGGACACACCAAGGAGGAGTATCTAGAGCCGGCGGCTAGGGCTTGGAGCAGCCCAAGTCGGCGGCTAGGGTTTCCCTAGGCGGCGGCAGCAGGAGGTGGCGGCGCCGACGACTAGGAGCTAGGGTTTGCGGGGTGCTTGGTGTAGTTCTTGGTGGGGCAGCCCTGCCCCTCTTTATATAGGTGGAGGGGCGTGCCAGGGGAGGGGAGTCCCTCCCCAACTTGGATCCCACTTGGGCCGGCGGTGGAGGGAGGGAAGTCCTCCCCAAGTAGGTTTCCTACTTCCCCTCCACCTTCCAAAATAGCCGTTTGACTTTTCAAATTGGCGTTTGACTTTTCAAACTAGGATTTGATTAAACCCTTTATATTGTTCAGCGATGACACCTAGTACATGATGCAATCATTCCAACTTGATATGACACATTCATGTACCCTTCCCCTCCGGAGTGCCGGACATTCCGGAACCTTCTAGAACATTCCCGATGAAAACACCGGAACCATTCTCCAACCCTGAAATAGGACTTTCCTTATATGAAGCTTATTCTCCGAACCATTCCGGATCTCCTCGTGATATCCCGGATCTCATCCGAGACTCCGAACAACATTCGGTCTCTTACTCATCATTCCATAACTACTCAACAACATCGAATCCTTAAGTGTGTCTCCCTGCGGTTCGTGAATTATGCGAACATGACCGAGACACTTCTCCGATCAATAACCAATAGAGTAATCTGGAAATTCATATGGCTCCCACATATTTCTACGATTACTTTGCGATCGAATGAACCACTTACATACGGTACCAATTTCCCTTTGTCTCATGATAGTTTACTTATCCGAGGTTTTGATCGTCGGTATCTCTGCATACCTAGTTCAACCTCGTTACCGATAAGTACTCTTTTCTCGTTCCCGTGGTATGTGATCCCTTGTGAGCCAGTCACATGCTTGCAAGCTAATTGGATGACATTCCACCGAGAGGGCCCAGAGTATATCTATCTGTCATATGGATGGACAAATCCCACTCTTGATCCATGTGCCTCAACCCATACTTTCCAAACACTCAATGCCACCTTTATAGCCACCCAGTTACGGTGTGGTGTTTGATGTCATCAAATCATCCTTCTGGTGATGGTGATTAACATGATCTCATGGTCGAAGGAATTAGGTTACTATGTATTAGAAAGCTTATAGCAAATGAACTATATTAAATGACTTGATCTTTATGCTACGCTTAACTATAGGAGTATGTACATCACATCATTCTCCTAATGATATGACCCTGTTGTTAATAACATCTCTATGTTCATGATCAGGAAACTATGATCATATATTAGCCAACAAGCTAGTTTAACAAGAGGCTTTACTAGGGACTCTTTTATGTTTACAAATCACACAAGTATTAATGTTTCCGGTTAATACGATTATAGCATGGTATGTAAACATTTATCATAAGTATGAAGATATGATAATAACCACTTTATTATTGCCTCTTGGGCATATCTCCAACAGTCTCCCACTTGCACTAGAGTCAATAATCTAGTTTCAAACCTTTGTGTATTCAACACCTATGGCTTTCCGGTGTTGTAAGTACACATCTTCTAGTGGTCAACTGATCTCCGGATCTGACACTTCCAGGTCCGTGTGTAATTGCATGTCTTTGCGTCTCTACGCATCACTTATTCTCTAATGAGATGGCTTTGTACAAATTTGGTCCTTTGGTGTGACCTTTAGTTCTTTGGGGTTCAAACATGTTGATAATATTGTCGTACAATATATCTTCATAGTATTATACCGTTGTGAACTACACCTAGTTTGATAACAAACTATTTGACACAAATGCCCTCTTTAGCTGCTATAATAGCAGTCATATACTCAGCCTTTTGTTGTAGTATCTGTCATAATGTCTTAACTTTGGAACTCATCCAAATCCATTATGGAACTTACTTTCCATCACATTGTGCCACCCTTAGTTTAGATTGAGATAAACTTAATTTGCACTTTGTGACAAAACTAGTATCAATGTAATTCATTTACAATGAACTAACCATCTATTTGTCACTTCTACAAAATAATATATTCTTAGTTCTTTTACAAGATTATAAGAATATCTTTACTATCGTCCAATAATCATCTTATGAATCATATTGGTATATGCTCATAACATTTAGAGCATAGGACATATCTGGATTTGTACATATCACAACATGATTGATATAAATACTCTTTGTGATTTCATACATCAAGTATCAATCTATACTTGAATTTTTGTTTCACTTACCAAGTGTCAGTACACTTGAATATATCATCAACATTGAACTCATTCAATCCTTTCTATGTGACAAGAACCTTTCTTGTAGTTTCTATATTGAACTCATTCAATATCTCGTCTATGTACTTCTGGCACAACCATATTGGCGTCACAATTTATCCATATAGACATTGATGCCAAATATTCGGGTTCTGCCTAAGCCTTTCATCAGGATGAAATTCTTAATATGTGTTAATAAAAGATACATCATTTCCAATCAACAATATGTCTTCCACATAATGTATTAGAAACATGTCTTAGCGCTCCCACTTAATTTCTTGCAAATGCAAGCATCTTCATCGTCTCCGATGAATTTAAACTCCTTTAACAGTTTCATCATGGTGAATATTCCAACTCCGCAATGCTTACTTCAACCATTGAACTTTGCATATGCTTTTAGCATCCTTTGAATTAACAAAACCCTATGGACCAAGTTATGCACATGTCCTTGGTAACAATTCTATTAGAAGAACTTGTTTTGTTTATTCAATTACCACATAACAAAATTATATGTAGTGGTTGCTACATTAATCCGTCTAGACTAAATATCGCTATGAAAGATCAAATCTTGTCATAGTCAACCTTTGAACATTGTTGTGAACTCTTTCCCAACATGTCGACTATTTCATAGATGTGCAACATCCATGTCTATTTCTTTATAGATCCAAACACAACTGTAAGGTCTTACACCTTTCTTGAGGGTCCTTCAAGTTCAAAAACTTGATTTCTCGTGTATGGAACTATCACGGATTTTATGGCTTCAAGCCATTTTATGGAGTCAGGGCCCATCATTCCTTCTTTGCATGTAGTCCGTTCATTATTCTTAAATAATGATTCAACCCTCAAATCTTGGTATTTGATTGTTTACTCAACGTACTTGGTTCAATAGAAACTTAGATCTCCGTGACCACAACCTTTGAGGCACGTGAGCCATGAGCATTGTTGCTGCCTCCGGAACACTTTTCGGTGTTGTGCAACTTTGCACATATAGCTAAGGTTCTTTTAACCTTATCAAAGTTCTATTGTCCTCCCACTTATCTTTTCACGAAAAATTTCTTCTAAAAAAACTTGACGTTCTAAGCGACAAACACTTTTGTCTCCGGTGTTATGGAGGAATACTTAACAGTTATACAAAGATAGGTTCATCCGACTTTGGTTGCAAACATCTTTCTTATGCATAGCATACCAATGTTTAAGAAAGGACTACTTGGGTTTTATCCCAAACCATAACTTTATATGGTGTCATTTCAACGGATTATGATGAAGCTCTTTTCAGTGGAAAAACGGTAGTCTCTGAAGCTTTTAATCTTTAAAATATAATGGCATTTTTATGAATTACACCTTCGATCTTACCATGTCAAACAAGGTTTAATTACATATCTCGAACGCTCCATACTCTTATGGTGTTTCGGGACATGCAAATCTACGGAACGATTCCTTAAATCTTAGGTATTATGCTAAACTTGTAACTCAAATATCTTCCTTTATGATCTTATCATAAACTATTTATATTCTTGTTACAATGATTTTGCACTTCATCTTGAAAGTCTTTGAACTTTTCAAATGTTTCATACTTCATCCTTATTAAGTAAATATTCATATATTCACTCAAATTTTCGGAGAAAGCATATGAAGTTGAAATCCATCGCTCTTGACTACACATAATGGACTTCGTACAACAATATGTACAAGTTCCAATAAGCTAGTCATCCGTTCCCTTTTGGCCTATGAACAAAGTTTTAATTATCTCTAGGAAAGTTTCACAAGCGTCATGTGATCAAAAATCAAAAGACTCCAAAATTCCATCCACATGGAGTTTCTGTTGGAATTATGCCCTAGAGGCAATAATAAAGATGTTATTATTATAATTCTTGTTCATGATAATGTTTATATTCCATGCTAGAATTGTATTAAGCGGAAACTTTAATACTTGTGTGGTTTGTGAACAACACCGTGTCCCTAGTACGCCTCTATGGACTAGCTCATTGATTAATGATGGTTAAGGTTTCCTAACCATGGACATGAGTTGTCAATTAATAATGAGATCATATCATTGGGAGAATGATATGGTGGACAGACCCAAACTAAGCGAAGCAATTAGATCGTGTCATCGTGTTCGTCTTTGCGAAGCTTTTCTTATGTCAAATATTGTATTCCTTAGACCATGAGATAATACAACTCCCTGGTATCGGAAGAAAGCTTTGAGGTCATCAAACGTCATCCTATGAGAGGGTGATCATAAAGGTGTCTCTCTGGTGATCGGAAAGTATCTGTTGGGTTGTATGTATCGAGATGGGATTTGTCCCTCCCAAGTCAGAGAGATATACTTCGGGCCCACTCGGTAATCGATATCAACACCGCTTGCAAGCATGTGGTTAAGGATTTAATCACAAAGTGATATCGGATTACGGAACGAGTAAAGTACTTGCTGTGAACGAGATTGAACTAGGTATGACGGTACCGACGATCAAATCTCGGGCAAGTAAAATATCGCGAGACGAAGGGAATATATATATGGGATTGATTGAATCCTGGCATCGTGGTTCATCCGATATGATCATCGATGAATGTGTGGGAGTCAATATGGGTGTCCAGACCCTGCTGTTGATTATTGATAGAAGATCATGTCTGCATATTCTCGAACCCGCAGGGTCACACACTTAACGTGTCTCAACGCTAGGATAGATTGAATAATTGGTTTATGAGTTTTTGTTCGGAGTCTCGGATGGGATCCGGGACATCACGAGAGGTTCCGGAGTGGTCCGGAGAATAAGATTCATATAAGGCAGTGCAGTTTTTGGAGTTCGGAATTGTTCCGGATTAATCGGTATTGTATCGAAAGCTTCTAGAACCTTCCGGAAGGGGACCAACGTGGACCCACCTTCCGGGAGGGGGCATGGGCCTATGAGGGATTGCCCTGGCCGCATTGGGCCAGGGGAACAAGGCCCCATAGGGCCCAGCCGGCCAAAGAGGGTTTAAACCCTAGATAGAGCTTCTAGAAGGGGGGAGGGGTTTCCTTGCCCCCCACTCCTCCTCCTTGGCCGCCGGCCTTGGCTTGGGGGAGGGGGCTAGGGTTGCCTCCCCACCCCTCTATATAAAGAGGGCTGGGGGCGCACCACCCCCTACACCTTCCCCTCCAACCCTAGCCGCCCTGCTGCCCTCCTCTCTCCCTCCCGACTGTTTGTAGGCGAAGCCCTGCTGCAGAAATTCTCCACCATATACACCACGCCGTCGTGTTGTAGATCCAATCCGTCTCTCCACCATACTTGCTGGTCCGAGGAAGGAGGAGACGTCGAGGTGCTGCACGTGTGCATCTCACGGAGGCACCGCCACTTGTGGTGCTAGATCGGATCGGATCGCGAGGAGGAGAAGCGAGTACGACTACATCACCCACGTTCCGACGAACGTTCCGCTGTGCGAATCTTCAAGGGTATGAAGATATAATCCAATCTCTCTCGTTGTTTGCATCTCCTAGATTAGATCTTGGCTTTCCCTCTGTTCGCATCCATAGAAAATTTTGATTTACTATGCCGCAAAACCCTTCAGTGGTATTAGAGCTAGATCTATGCGTAGATGTGTTTCACGAGTAGAACGCAACATGGTTGTTGCGGGCGTTGATGTTTTCTGTTGCAAGCCTCTTATTTGTGTTCTTCTTATGACGCAGGATAGTGAGATTGAAGCGGTCTAGGCCAACCTTACGCGACGTCGTTCACGAGACCGGCTCCGCACTTGACGTGTGGCTTGTTCCACACATGTGGCTGGTGGATGTCAGTTTCTCTCACTATAGTTGTCATGGGATTAACACCGGAGTTTGGCAACCATAATATCACCGTTGTGGATTTCCGTAGGTAAGAATCGTTCTTAGCATCTACTCCCATAAGCCACGTAAAACATGCAACAACAAAGTAGAGGCGTCTAACTTGTTTTTGCAGGGAGTGTTTTCTGTGATATGGTATGGCCCAAGATGTGATGTGTATAAAGTATGCGATGATCATGTTTTGTTATGTTTCACGACTTGCATGTCGATGAGTACACAACCGGCAGGAGCCATATGGTTGTCTTTATAATTGTGTATGACCTGTGTGTCAACTTCTTATGCGTCATGTAATAGTTTCACTTTATCGCTAAGTAGTTAGCAATAGTTGTAGTTGCTATTCGTGGTGGAGGCAATCATGGTGGAGTGATGGAGATCATGCCGGAACGCACAAGATGGAGATCATTACGCGAAGATTGGCTATACCATGTCACATTAAAGTTATATGCATGTGATGTTTATCCTTTTATGTATCTTATCATGCTTAGATCGCGACGGTAGCATTTTAAGATGATTCCTCACTTAAAGATCAAGATAAAAACTGTGTTCTCCCCGAGTATGCACCGTTGCGAAAGTTCGTCGTGTCCAAGCATCACGTGATGATCGGGTGCTATAGACTCTACGCTCACATACAACGGGTGCAAGCCATTTTTGCACACATGGAAATACTTGGGTCTAACTTGACGAGCCTACCATGTACAGACATGGCCTCGGAACACATGAACCGAAAGGTTAAGCATGAGTCATATGAATGATATGATCGACACTTCGTTGTCCACCATTGAAACCACATCTCTTCTCGTGAAGATCGGATTAGGTGTGGTGAATTTAGATCGTGTTCACTAAAAAACTTGAGGGATGTTGAATTTAGTGGGAGTTCATCTAGTAATTTGATTAAAAATTGAACTAGTTATCATGAACATAGTCTAATTTGTACTTGCTAATATTGTAGATCAAATGGCTAAGTCCAACTTCAACTTCAACGTTTTTGCTGAGAAGGAAAAGCTTAAAAACAATGGGTCTAACTTCACCAATTGGTTTCGCAATCTAAGAATCATTCTCTCTGGCGGTCAAAAGGACTATGTCCTTGGGAAAGCGTTAGGTGACCTCCCTGCTGCAACTGCGCCGGCTGATGAGAAAGTTGTCTATCAGTCACGCAAAGATGATTATGGTGTGATTAAGAGCACCATGTTGTTTGCTATGGAACCGGAACTTCAAAATCGTTTTGAAGACTATCCTGGGCCCTTTGAGATTCTCGAAGAGCTGAAAACCATGTTTCAGACTCAGGCCCGTTCTGAGAGATATGAGATCTCTGAGAAGTTCTTTAACTGCAAGATGGAGGAAGGGAGTTCCGTTAGTGAGCACGCCATTAAGATGACGGGCTACACTCAACGCCTTGAGCAACTGGAATGCACGATTCCAGAGGAGCTCAAGATTGACAGGGTTCTGCAATCACTCCCTCCCAGCTACAAAAGTTTTGTAGTGACTCATAATCAGATTGGTTCCACTGATACTATCACCGAGATCTTCGCAAAGCTGAAGGCCGCGGAAGTGGACATCAAAAAGGATAATCATGTGTTGATGGTCAACAAGCCCACCTTTAAGAAAGGTAAGGGAGCAAAGAAGCCCTTCAAGAAGGGCGGCGGCAAGCGCACTGCCCCTGCTGAGAAGAAGCTCAAGTCTGGTCCTAAGCCGGACACTGAGTGCTTCTATTGCAAGGACAAGGGTCACTGGAAGCGCAACTGTCCGAAGTACTTAGCGGACAAGAAGGCTGGCACCATCAAAGGTATAGTTGATATACATGTTATTGATGTTTTCCTTACTAGCCCTCATTGTAGTGCCTGGGTATTTAATACTGGTTCAGTTGCTAATATTTGTAACTCGAAACAGGAGCTACGGAATAGACGGCGGCTTGCGAGGGATGAGGTGACGATGCGCGTTGGCAACGGATCAAGAGTTGATGTGATGGCCGTCGGCACGCTCTCCTTAGTTTTACCTTCGGGATTAGTTTTAAACCTCAATAAATGTTATTATGTGCCTGCGTTGAGCATGAACATTATTTCTAGATCTTGTTTATTGCAAGACGGTTATTCATTTAAATCGGAGAATAATGGTTGTTCTATTTATATGAGTAACATCTTTTATGGTCATGCACCTATCGTGAATGGTTTATTTCTTCTAAATCTCGAAAGGGATGAAACACACATCCATAACATTGAGGCTAAGAGATGCAAAGTAGATAGTGATAATACTACTTAGTTGTGGCACTGTCGTCTAGGTCATATTGGTGTAAAGCGCATGAAGAAACTCCATTCTGATGGACTTTTGGAGTCTCTTGATTTTGAATCATTTGACACATGCGAACCTTGCCTCATGGGCAAGATGATCAAAACCCCGTTCTCCGGTATGATGGAGCGAGCAACGGACTTGTTGGAAATCATACATAACGATGTATGCGGACCGATGAGTGTTTCGACGCGCGGTGGATATCGCTATTTTCTCACTTTTACCGATGACTTGAGTAGATATGGGTATATCTATTTAATGAAACATAAATCTAAAAAGTTTGAAAAGTTCAAAGAATTTCAGAATGAAGTGGAGAACCATCATAACAGAAAGATTAAGTTTCTACGATCCGATCGTGGAGGTGAATATTTGAGTTATGATTTTCTCACGCATCTTAAAGCAAGTGGAATCGTTTCACAACTCACGCCACCCGGAACACCACAGCGCAATGGTGTGTCTGAACGCCGGAACCGAACCCTATTAGATATGGTCCGATCGATGATGTCTCTTACTGATTTGTCGTTATCATTTTGGGGTTATGCATTAGAAACCGCTGCATTCACTTTAAATAGGGCTCCATCTAAATCCGTTGAGATGACACCGTATGAACTGTGGTTTGGTGCTAAACCTAAGTTGTCGTTTCTTAAAGTTTGGGGATGCGAAGCTTACGTCAAGAAGTTGATGCCGGACAAGCTCGAACCCAAAGCGGAGAAATGTGTCTTCATAGGATACCCTAAGGAAACTATTGGGTATACCTTCTATCACAGAACCGAAGGCAAAGTGTTTGTCGCAAAGAACGGTTCCTTTCTTGAGAAGGAGTTTCTCTCGAAAGAAGTGAGTGGGAGGAAAGTAGAGCTAGACGAGGTTGTTGAACCTTCTCTTGAATTGGAGAGTAGCGCAGCACCTGAAATTGTTCCAGTGCCGCCTGCACAAACAATAGAGGAAGCTAATGACAAGGATCATGAAGCTTCGGACGATTCTGCTACTGAACGTCGCAGGTCGACAAGGTCGCGTGCCCCTCCTGAGTGGTACGACAACCCTTTCTTGACTGTCTTGCTAGTAGAAGACAGTGAAGCTACGAACTATGAGGAATCGATGATGAGCCCAGACTCTGAGAAATGGCTAGAAGCCATGAAACCCGAATTGGGATCCATGAGCGAAAACCAAGTATGGACTTTGGTGGACCCTCCTAGCAACCGAAAGGCCGTTGAGTGCAAGTGGATCTTCAAGAAGAAAACGGACGCGGATGGTAATGTTACCGTCTATAAAGCACGGCTTGTCGCGAAAGGTTTTCGACAAGTTCAAGGTGTTGACTACGATGAGACTTTCTCTCCCGTAGCGATGTTTAAGTCCATTCGGATTTTATTAGCAATTGTTGCGTTTCATGATTATGAAATATGGCAGATGGATGTCAAGACTGCGTTCCTCAATGGAAACATTGATGAAGAGTTGTATATGATGCAACCCGAAGGTTTTGTTGATCCTAAGGATGCTGATAAGGTATGCAAACTTCAGCGTTCTATTTATGGACTGAAGCAAGCATCTCGGAGTTGGAACCTTCGTTTTGATCAAGTGATCAAGAGCTTTGGATTTGTTCCAAATTGCTACGAAGCTTGTATCTACAAGAAAGTGAGTGGGAGCTCGGTGACGTTTCTGGTACTATATGTGGATGACATATTGATTATTGGAAATGACATCAACATGCTTAACGATGTGAAGAGTTATTTGAACAAGTGTTTTTCAATGAAAGACCTAGGTGAAGTTGCTTATATATTGGGCATCAAGATCTATAGAGATACACAAAGACGCCTGATAGCTTTAAGCCAGAGTACATACCTAGACAAAATTCTGAAAAGGTTCAGAATGGATAAGGCAAAGAAAGGTTCAGTGCCCATGTTGTCAGGTAAGATATTGAGCAAGGCTCAGTGTCCAGCTACGGTAAATGATAGGGAAGCTATGAGCAAAGTGCCTTATGCCTCGGCCATAGGTTCTATCATGTATGCCATGCTGTGTACTAGACCGGATGTGTCCAATGCTCTTAGTTTGACGAGCAGGTATCAAAGTGATCCAGGAGTGGAACACTGGATAGCCGTGAAGAACATCCTAAAGTACCTAAATAGGACTAAAGAAATGTTCTTAGTCTATGGGGGTGATGAACAGCTCGTCGTAAAAGGTTACGTCGACGCTAGTTTCGACACCGACAAGGATGATTCTAAATCTCAGACAGGATACGTGTATATTTTGAATGGAGGAGCTGTGAGCTGGAGAAGCTGCAAGCAAAGCGTGATCGCGGGATCTACAGTAGAAGCGGAATACATGGCGGCTACAGAAGCGTCAAGTGAAGGAGTTTGGATCAGGAACTTCATCACTGAGCTTGGCGTGGTTCCAAGTGCATTGGACCCACTGGAGATATTGTGTGACAACACTGGCGCCATAGCACTCGCTAAGGAACCAAGATATCATCCAAAGACCAAGCATATCAACCGCAAGTTTCATATAATCCGAGATTATATAGCAGATGGAGATCCGAAGATTAGCAAAGTACATACAGATCTGAATGTCGCAGATCCATTGACTAAACCTCTTCCACGTGTAAAACATGATTAGCACCTCAGTGCCATGGGTGTGAGATTGTTGCCAAATGTAAACTAGATTATTGACTCTAGTGCAAGTGGGAGACTGTTGGAATTATGCCCTAGAGGCAATAATAAAGATGTTATTATTATAATTCTTGTTCATGATAATGTTTATATTCCATGCTAGAATTGTATTAAGCGGAAACTTTAATACTTGTGTGGTTTGTGAACAACACCGTGTCCCTAGTACGCCTCTATGGACTAGCTCATTGATTAATGATGGTTAAGGTTTCCTAACCATGGACATGAGTTGTCAATTAATAATGAGATCATATCATTGGGAGAATGATATGGTGGACAGACCCAAACTAAGCGAAGCAATTAGATCGTGTCATCGTGTTCGTCTTTGCGAAGCTTTTCTTATGTCAAATATTGTATTCCTTAGACCATGAGATAATACAACTACCTGGTATCGGAAGAAAGCTTTGAGGTCATCAAACGTCATCCTATGAGAGGTGATCATAAAGGTGTCTCTCAGGTGATCGGAAAGTATCTGTTGGGTTGTATGTATCGAGATGGGATTTGTCCCTCCCAAGTCGGAGAGATATACTTCGGGCCCACTCGGTAATCGATATCAACACCGCTTGCAAGCATGTGGTTAAGGAGTTAATCACAAAGTGATATCGGATTATGGAACGAGTAAAGTACTTGCTGTGAACGAGATTAAACTAGGTATGACGGTACCGACGATGAAATCTCGGGCAAGTAAAATATCGCGAGACGAAGGGAATATATATATGGGATTGATTGAATCCTGGCATCATGGTTCATCCGATATGATCATCGATGAATGTGTGGGAGTCAATATGGGTGTCCAGACCCCGCTGTTGATTATTGATAGAAGATCATGTCTGCATATTCTCGAACCCGCAGGGTCACACACTTAACGTGTCTCGACGCTAGGATAGATTGGATAATTGGTTTATGAGTTTTTGTTCGGAGTCTCGGATGGGATCCGGGACATCACGAGAGGTTCCGGAGTGGTCCGGAGAATAAGATTCATATAAGGCAGTGCAGTTTTTGGAGTTCGGAATTGTTCCGGATTAATCGGTATTGTACCGAAAGCTTCTAGAACCTTCCGGAAGGGGACCAACGTGGCCCCACCTTCTGGGAGGGGGCATGGGCCTATGAGGGAGTGCCCTGGCCGCATTGGGCCAGGGGCACAAGGCCTCATAGGGCCCAGCCGGCCAAAGAGGGTTTAAACCCTAGATAGAGCTTCTAGAAGGGGGGGGGGGTTCCTTGCCCCCCACTCCTCCTCCTTGGCCGCCGGCCTTGGCTTGGGGGAGGGGGCTAGGGTTGCCGCCCCAGCCCTCTATATAAAGAGGTCTGGGGGCGCACCACCCCCTACACCTTCCCCTCCAACCCTAGCTGCCCTGCTGCCCTCCTCTCTCCCTCCCGACTGTTTGTAGGCGAAGCCCTGCTGCAGAAATTCTCCACCATATACACCACGCCGTCGTGTTGTAGATCCAATCCGTCTCTCCACCATACTTGCTGGTCCGAGGAAGGAGGAGACGTCGAGGTGCTGCACGTGTGCATCTCACGGAGGCACCGCCACTTGTGGTGCTAGATCGGATCGGATCGCGAGGAGGAGAAGCGAGTACGACTACATCACCCACGTTCCGACGAACGTTCCGCTGTGCGAATCTTCAAGGGTATGAAGATCTAATCCAATCTCTCTCGTTGTTTGCATCTCCTAGATTAGATCTTGGCTTTCCCTCTGTTCGCATCCGTAGAAAATTTTGATTTACTATGCCGCGAAACCCTTCAGTTTCTTCATGTTTTCTTTCCAATATAATTTAAACGGCGATGTCACTTCCTAAGTGATCTTTCAATCAATTTGTCTTTCGACACTTTTAGCACTAGTTTTATGGATGTGATTTCTTCAACGAGATTTGTGAATCATCCATCTTTTATGGATTACGGCAATTATTTGAACAACCCTTTTGTTCTCATAATACCTGATAAAATCTTGAAGGCAAGCTTTGATGTTTAACAAGCAGCACAATAACCCTTTATTTGTTCTTGATGAAAATCATCACATATTCTTTTGCTAGTTACTTAGGCCATTGTAGTTCATGAATTGTGTTGTTTCGTATGACGATTCACACCAACAAATTTAGTATCAAATACTTAAGAACCACATTGTTTAATAAGCAAATAATATAGCCATAACATGTATATCATCTATATACTTAAACTGAACAATTCTAGTCTTTTCTTTTCTGCCATATATTTATGAGATTCTCTTTCAGTATTTCCTTTTCTGTTTGAAAGAATCTATCAACATCAATAGTGGAGTCATACATATGACACATAGTCCAAAGCGTGTATATTTAAATACCAATGTCTCTGGACTTGCACTTTGAAGTAGATCACCATCATCAAATGTTTGGTGTGCTTTCAAATTCCATTCTTTAGTAATATCTTGGTGTAGTAAATATTTTACCTACATCAAATATTCACCCTTATCATGGAAATATTTATGATCAAACTACTTTTAGCTTATTGCGGTGAATCGCGAGTATAATGTTGCTCTCCAAAACCTTTTGGAGGATTCGGACAACTAGTGTCTCCAACCTTTTGCAAATTCTCATCAAATATGAGAACATGACTTTTGCCATATTATACTCTATCATGTTGCAACCAAAACTTCATTTCAGATATCACAATATCTTCGACACATCATGGTTTCTGAAACAACTCTTTCAGATCCTAGATAACCTTGATATTAAGACAATTCTTTGAATATCAAGAATCATGGAGACAAACATGATACTCATACACTAACTCTTGGAATTTTCACTCTCGATTTAATACCAGTTATTAAACTTCATGGAGTAACCGGAACTTACTGAAAGTTTGCAATAGGATTTTTAAACTTTAGATTAACACTTCAAAACAATACGATACCAGTTCGTAAAGTAACTAACCAGAATTCTATAGTTCTATCATCTCAATTATAACTAAGCGCAAGGTGATAAACGGATGCCAATGACTACAACAATTATGCAAATTCACTTTGATTTAAGTTATGATAAATAGTTTTCAACTTTTAATCATATTGCCGTTGAACTCCCACTCAAAACAATATCCCTCACATTGTTTTAGTGATCACACGAACCAAATCCACCATATCAAAACCGATCATCACGAGAGTTGATGTAGCTTCAATGGCGAACAATCAACATGTTCATCATATCTAATATATGACTCATGCTTTACCTTTCGATGATCCGTGTTCCGAGACCATGTCTGTACATGCTAGGCTCGTCAAGATCAAACCTTAGCTTCCGCATGAGCAAATCTGGCTTGCTCACGTTGTATACACTCGCAGAATCTAACACACCCGATCATCACGTGGTGCTTCGAAATAACGAGCTTTAGCAACGGTGCTTACTAAGGACGAACACTTTAAAACTTGAAATTGTGTGCTTGAGGGATCATCTTATAATGCTACCGTCGTCAACTAAGCAATACAAGATGCATAAAAGGATTAACATCACATGCAATTCATAATATGTTATATGATATGGCCTTTCTTCTTTGTGCTTCCGATCTCCATCTTCAAGCACGAACATGATCTCCATCATCACCGGCATTGCATCAAGGTCAATGACGCTGCTCCATGGTTGTCGTCCACCAGCTTCAACTATTACAACTACTTTGAATAGACAAGCGGGTCTTAACAGAAATTAAAGACAACCATATGGCTCCTGCCGGTTGCCAACTTACAATAAGGAACATTGCATACATCATATATAATCACAATCATGGCCATATCACATCACAGCACACCCCTGCAAAACAAAGTTAGACGCCTCTAATTTTCTTTGCATATTTTACGTGGTTTGGGGCTTTCAATAAGTGTCGTTCTAACTTACGAACAAGAACCACAACATTGATACTAGTATTGTCAATCACCCGTTGTAGATTGAATCTTAACTATGTTGGGAGAAACAGGCACCCGCAAAGCCACTTATGCAATACAAGTTGCATGTCAAGCGTTGAGGAAGTCTCATGAACGATGTCATGTAAGGTTAGCCCGGGCCGCTTCATCCCACCATCCCGCAAGATGCAAAGTACACAAGAAGCAATCGACAACAAAAGCATCAACGCCCACAATGACCATTGTGTTCTACTCGTGCAACAGATCTACATATAAACACGGCTCTGATACCACTGTAGGGGTTCGTAGCATGGAAAACAAAAAAATTCTACCGCATGCAAACAAACAAGCCAAGATCTATCTACTAGATTGTAGCAACGAGTCGATAGAGGAACTCACCCTCGAAGATTCCAAAGCGGTTAACGAGAGCAGATTCTCGTGGGTGATGTAGTCGTACACTTGCCGATCTCAAGACCGCGTAGACAATCCTTCCGGCGCTGCGTTCCGGCAGCACTTCCGCAGTCGGTCACACATTCGGTACTCGATGAAGACCTTCCTCTCCCTTGTTCCAGCAGGCAGCGGAGGTTGTAGCACTCTCCTCGCGATTCCGGCAGCACAACGGCGTGGTACCGGAAGTAGAGGGGAGATCTCGCAGGGCTTCGCCTTAAGCCGGAGCGAGTATGGTGGACTATGAGAGAGCCCTCGGTGATCTAGGGTTTAGACACACCAAGGAGGAGTATCTAGAGCCCGCGGCTAAGGCTTGGAGCATCCCAAGTCGGCGGCTAGGGTTTCCCTAGGCGGCGGCAGCAGGAGGTGGCGGCGCCGGCGACTAGGAGCTAGGGTTTGCGGGGTGCTTGGTGTAGTTCTTGGTGGGGCAGCCCTTTCCCTCCTTATATAGGTGGAGGGGCATGCCAGGGGAGGGGAGTCCCTCCCCAACTCGGATCCCACTTGGGCCGGCGGTGGAGGGAGGGAACTCCTCCCCAAGTAGGTTTCCTACTTCCCCTCCACCTTCCAAAATAGCCGTTTGACTTTTCAAATTGGCGTTTGACTTTTCAAACTAGGATTTGATTAAACCCTTTATTTTATTCAGCGATGACACCTAGTACATGATGCAATCATTCCAACTTGATATGACATATTCATGTACCCTTCCCCTCCGGAGTGCCGGACATTCCGGAACCTTCTAGAACATTCCCGATGAAAACACCGGAACCATTCTCCAACCCCGAAACAGGACTTTCCTTATATGAATCTTATTCTCCGGACCATTCCGGATCTCCTCGTGATATCTCGGATCTCATCCGAGACTCCGAACAACATTCGGTCTCTTACTCATCATTCCATAACTACTCAACAACATCGAATCCTTAAGTGTGTCTTACTGCGGTTCGTGAATTATGCGGACATGACCGAGACACTTCTCTGATCAATAACCAATAGAGGAATCTGGAAATTCATATGGCTCCCACATATTTCTACGATTACTTTGCGATCGAATGAACCACTTACATACGATACCAATTTCCCTTTATCTCATGATAGTTTACTTATCCGAGGTTTTGATCGTCGGTATCTCTGCATACCTAGTTCAACCTCGTTACCGATAAGTACTCTTTTCTCGTTCCCGTGGTATGTGATCCCTTGTGAGACAGTCACATGCTTGCAAGCTAATTGGATGACATTCCACCGAGAGGGCCCAGAGTATATCTATCCGTCATATGGATGGACAAATCCCACTCTTGATCCATGTGCCTCAACCCATACTTTCCGAACACTCAATGACACCTTTATAGCCACCCAATTACGGTGTGGTGTTTGATGTCATCAAAGAATCCTTCCGGTGATGGTGATTAACATGATCTCATGGTCGAAGGAATTAGGTTACTATGTATTAGAAAGCTTATAGCAAATTAACTATATTAAATGACTTGATCTTTATGCTACGCTTAACTATAGGAGTATGTCCATCACATCATTCTCCTAATGATATGACCCTATTGTTCATAACATCTCTATGTTCATTATCAGGAAACTATGATCATATATTAACCAACAAGCTAGTTTAACAAGAGGCTTTACTAGGGACTCTTTTATGTTTACAAATCACACAAGTATTAATGTTTCCGGTTAATACAATTATAGCATGGTATGTAAACATTTATCATAAGTATGAAGATATGATAATAACCACTTTATTATTGCCTCTTGGGCATATCTCCAACAACACCACCACAACACATGGGAGCAGCGATGGCGACAGCACCAGCACCACCCCAAACCCTAGGGTTCGGGACGGAGCCGGTCTGGCCACAGGAGGGCTCCAGGTTCAGATCGAGTTGGACAGGAAGGTCGAGCAGGGTCAACAACCACCCCATGCATCACGGCGGCGGCCAGGGAGGTCCACGGCGGCGTGAATCACCGGCGGCGGCATCGCCGACCACAGGGCCGGGGGAGGAGAAGAGAGATGAGAACGAGAGAGTGACAGAGAGAGAGTGTGGGCTGGATGGGCCAGGACCCTTCGGGGGAGTCGTATTGGTTCTGTCCAATTGGGCCAAAAGGGCCCAATAAACCCAACACAATCAGCCCAAATCACCTAAAGACAGATTTTAATAAATAAGAAAAGACCAAAATGCCCCTGAATTTAAAGAAATTCTAGAAAATAAAATAAAAATCCAAAAATTATAAATAAAATATTTTTGGATTCACAATAATCTAATCTATCTAAATAAAATAAGAAATAAAATTTTAGGTATATAATTTTTATCAAGAATTTTATAATAAATATATCCCTTATGGAATATTATAAAACTAAAGAAAGAGGATAAAAATAAATAAAAATCACTTTTATTATATACCAATATTGTAGTATTTTAGAAAAATACTAAATAATTATTTAATATCATTTTTTGGTATTTAAATGATAATTCTTAAAGGAATTATTAAATAAATAAAATTTAAATAAAATGAAATAAAATAAAAGAATACAATATTCAATAAATATTAAAAAAATCAATATTTATAAATTCTTTATTATTAAAAAGAATTTTAATTTATAATAATGGGAGAAAATACACATCAAATTAAATGATGCATTACATTATTTTGCATTGTCATTTTGCTTCTTTAAATATTGTCCTTACCAGGCAATAATGATGGTTTTGTAGACATAGAAGCTCAAGGTCCAGTGCAAGAATCCGACTTCACTACCTTGCAATCACAAGGCAGGTTCATCACTTGCTCTTGTCCTTTGAAGAGTCTTTATCAAAGTATTTGCAAATTGTGTGTTATCATATATATACTCCAAAGAAATAAAATATTATTTTCACAAATAAGGAAATCTTAGATATCATCCTAAGTGATGATATAATGGAGCAATAGAACTTACGGTTCTATTTGCAACAGTGATGAAAAATTAGGGACTTAATAACCCATGACATCAGTGAATCTAGCGTCGTATATCACGCGTTAGCCATGAGATTTGGAATGGGACAGAGAAGTCAGCTGTATCTTCTTCCTCTCGCATGTAGCCAGATGTGCAGGTCGTGGCTGTTATCACTCGTAGCGTGCATATTAATTGGTAATTCATAGAGGATATGCAGCATATGGGTGGGAACCCTCAACGTCCCACTATAGTTCTGGCATCTAACGGTCTGTACAAACCATTGCCGTAATTCAATATGTGGGCATGGTGTACACCAAGGAGGCATGCGAGGTCGCGAAGGGGGAAGTGATTGGCTTGGATAACCTACTGGGCCCCACAACATGGAATTGTGGACAGGAAAGTATGCCCGATTGTACAACAAGGAGTTGATCTCTCATGGGTAAAGTAACGCACCTCTGCAGAGTGTAAGAATTGTAACTTTTTACTCCCTGTTCCGGGAAGGAGCTACGAACGCGGCAGGAAAGGAACTCCATGAAAGTTCTGGTCAACCTGTGAAGGCTGATGGTCATAGATTTCTATAGTAAAATCACTCTTTGAGGAAAGATTTACAAAAACTGCATAGTGCCAAGGACTTATAGTCTGAGGTAGTAGTTAGTTAATCAAACTTCCCACCTTGCATATAATGAACTTGTTGGGTAACGCTGTTACTCATCCTTTCCTTTGATCCCTTGCTTAGACTCTGAGGATCCCTAAGATACTCCAATGTATGCAGCCGAATGCCAAGAAGATGTGTTCTACGAGGAGCCTGACCTGTCAGGAGGTGTTGAAGGAGTGGATTACGAAATCCGCTATGGTGTCGATGATAACGAGTCCAACTAAGTATCCTAGTTAGTAGTAACCGACGGAGTCGAGCAGCATGAACCATATAGAATAACCTGCTAAGCTCAACTCCTAGTTGGAGTTGCTACTTTTGAATTCCGCTGAAACACTTTATATTTTGGTTTGTAAGTTGAATCCTTTTGAAGTCTTGAAATTCTGGTATTTTCATAATAATAATGTGTGAATGTTTGTAATATGGACCCGCAATGTGTCTGTTGTACCACTCTGAGGGATGTTATATTTACAGAACGGTATTCTGTGGATGTCATGTCAACGACTATAGTGTACTACACATGCAGTGGTATGCTGGGTCACCGCAGTTGGTATCAGAGCAAATTGCTTTGACCTTAGGTTGGAAACCTAGTAAAGGGTATTACCTGTAGGAGTATGTAGCAACGATAAAGAATTCTCTAAAATAAATATAATGGGTATTGAAATGAGAATATTTTGTTATATGTTTTAGTGCGATAATTCTTTGTTATGATGGAATATATTATTGGTCACTAATAAAATATTTTTCTTATATACAGAGCTATGGCACCAAAGTTTCCAAAGCAGACTTTGGTAAGGAAAGAGGAGACTCTTGATGATTATCAAGGATCATTTACAGACCAACTTCGTCAACTTTTAAAGATTTTTAGCTGTCCAACTAGAATTCCAGTGAACACCATAACCTATTATGATGGCCGAATGTTATCCAAGTATCGTGTGAGTATTCAACTCCCAGAGGAGATTGGATTATATCACGATCTACCTATAGGTTAAGGTACGAGTCACTTAGCAACATATCATGTTGCTGTTGTGGAGGCGATAGCTAATATCCGGGAGCATAAAGCCAAGGAGTTGGAAGGTAGCACATTTTCTGTGATACCTCATGATTCTATGGACTCGGAGCATGTACCGGATCATCTTACTTTGGTTAAGAAGCATCCTAAGTTAGCTTCCAAGTTTATGGATAGGTATCGAACACTCGTTGCGTCTTTTTATAAGACACATCAAGTGATTGTTGAAGATAAAAATGACATGTTAGAGGATCTAACTGATCCGGAAAGGAGGAAGCAGTTAGCATTCCGGTTGGAGAAGGAAGCAAGTAGTAGTGAAGACCTATCTTTAAGGATATACCTATAGATCCTGAATCTTTTACACCATATCCTTATTCACCAAGGCCTGAACCTATATATGATCCTACTATGGATATGAGGTATGTAGTACCACAGGGTTCAGAGGATGGTTCTGATTCAGAACTTCCTATTGAGAGTTCCGATGGTTGGAGAATGGGATCATATGAAGGATCTCATGAACACCAGATGTCCATAGATGATTCTAACATAAATGTTGGACAATCTAGATGGATGGGTGCAAGAATTAACCCTAGTAACAGTAGTAGAAATGCCATGTCCATAGATAATCAGGATGAAGAAGAAGATCCAGAGGAGAGAGTGTTTGAATTATTAACATCTTCTCAAAACCCAGGGAATATACATTATCTGGTGTTTAACTATCTTGCCCAAAGGAGCACCTGGGGATCAGCAGGATCTGCGTATTCTGTTGACAACCCAAGGAATGAAGCTCAGGAGATGCAAGTGGGAGATAATGTTGAATATGTTTCTGAAGACTTTTCAGCTGAGCTGGAGGGCGTCAATAAGCTCAGGTTGAGTAATGACTCAAGTCCTGACACTTCAGATACTGAGTATGTTCCTTCTGGAAGGCCATTTGTTCCACAAACTGTGCGACGGACGTCACGTTATCACGGTTGGACATCAGGCATGTATGATGAGCGTAGTTACTACTAGAAGTAGGCAACTATTTAGAGGTATCGAGTACCATGTATTGTAATCCGAGAAATAAGATAGTTAGATAAATAATTATACCTATATGGTATATGTTGTAATGAATTTGTATTATTATGATATTGTAATGTATAATATGTGAAATGCATATTTGGATTTTCATTGTGTGACTAGTTTTGTGCGTAAATTCGAGCTCAGAACACATGTGCATGATGTAATTATGAGTATTCGCTTTATGTGCAGGACTAGAGGGTCATGGATACGGGTGTAGAGACCGAAGCTGAACAGCAGCGGATGGAACGTGAGGCCAAGGAGAAGGCCGATGCAGATGTAGCAAATCAGGGAACGTTACCACCACCACCAATGAGGCCGTTAATGGAGCAGAACTTTATGTAGTGTATGCAAATGATGCAAGAGACCCAGAACAAGTTCATGGAAGAGCTGCTGGGACGAGCTGGAAATGAGAGGGCACCTGAAGGTGGAGGAGTGAGTCTTTCTGACTTCCAGAATGCAAGGCCATTACCTTTTGCATCAGTTCCTGAACCAATGGATGCAGAAGATTGGCTAGCAGATACAGAAAGAAAGTTGAAGACTGTAGGTTGTAATGATGAGGAGAAACTAAGGTATGCAACTCATCTTTTGACTGGACCTGCAGCATCATGGTGGGAAAATCAGTTAACCATGCAACAGCCAGGAAGGGAGTACACCTGGGAGGAGTTTAAACAAAGATTCCATGAATATCATGTTCTGGAAATTGTTATGGAGTTGATGCAGAGAGAATTTGAGGAACTTCAGCAGGGATATACTAGTGTCATGAAGTATATCCGGGAGTTTAGTCAACTGTCTCGATATGCTGAGGAAGATGTTAACACAGAAGAGAAGCGGAAGAAGAGTTTCTTGCGTGGGTTAAATCAATTTGTGAGGATGCAGTTAAGGTTGGCTAATAAGCAAACTTATCAGCAGTTGGTAGATGCAACTATCACTTTTGAAGATGACTACAAGAATGTCCAAGAGGATAGGAGGAAGAGATCCAAGAAGGAAACCAAGAGAATTCAGGCAAGCAAACTGAAACCCAATCTGGAGTTCAAACCTCGGAACAAGGCCTACGGTAACAATAACAATAACAAGGGCAGTGGTGGAAATCAAGCAAATCCTAGGAGGAATGTTATTTGTAACAACTGTGGAATCCCAGGGCATTTCTAGAGGGAATGCAAAAAGCCTGTAGTGATCTGTTACAGTTGTGGTCAGAAGGGGCATATCAAGCCCGACTGTCCGAGCAAACCACCAGGTGGTTGGCCTACCAAGGGAGGAGGACAAGCCAGTGGAGGAAATGGACAGTCCAATTGAGGAGGAAATAATGTCAAGAACAACAATGGAAAGAGGAACAGACCTACCTGGAAGCTGAATTGCGCAACCCTAGAGGAGGTGGATAATTCGGAGCATGTAGTGATAGGTACGCTCAATATCCTTACCAATCCCGACAAAGTTCTATTTGATACTGGTGCAACTACTTCATTCATTTCTGAAGAATTCTGTGATAAGTTCAGGATTAGAAGGGCAACGTTAGAAAACCCTATGACCGTAGTTATGGCAGGGGGAAATGTGATTGTACGCCACATTAAACAAGATCAGGTTATCTTGATCTGTGGTTGTACATACTTTGCAGACCTTTACGTGATTCTTTTGAAGGGAATTGCAGTAGTGCTGTGAATGGACTGGATGATGGAACATGGGGCTCAGATAAATTATGAGGAGAAAACTGTCTCAATAAAAACTCCAAGTGGAGCAAGGATAGTTTACCAAGCAGATAAGCACAGTCATATCATGGTGGATCTGCAGTTGAACTCAATGAAAGAGGTCAAATTGGAAGATATTCCTATAGTAAATGAGTTTCAAGATGTTTTTCCAGGAGAGCTACCTGGGATGCCACCAGATCAGGAAATAGAGTTCACTATTGATCTACTTCCCGGTACAACACCAATAGCTCAAGCACCCTATAAGATGGGACCAAAAGAATTAAAAGAACTCAAATAGCAAATTAATGAGTTAGCCAGAAAAGGGTTTATTCAGGAAAGTGTATCCCCATGGGGAACACCGGTAATCTTTGTGGATAAAAGGGATGGTGGAAGAAGGATGTGTGGAGACTACAGAAATCTGAACAATGTTACCATAAAGAATAAGTATCCTTTACCAAGTATTCAAGATTTGTTTGATCAAGTGAAAGGAGCTGGAGTATTTTCTAAGATTGATCTAAGATCTGGATACCATCAGATAAAAATTAAACCAGAGGATGTTCCAAAACAGCATTTGTCTCAAGATATGGACACCATGAGTATCTGGTAGTACCATTTGGTTTGACCAATGCACTAGCAATATTCATGAACCTCATGAACAAAATCTTCATGCCATATTTGGATAAGTTCATCATAGTCTTCATTGATGATATTCTGATATATTCCAAGGATAAGGAAGAACATGCTGATCATTTGAGAATAGCATTGCAGACTTTAAGAGAACATAAACTTTATGCTAAGTTCAGTAAGTGTGAATTCTGGATAGATGAGGTAGAATTCCTCATCCGTGTGATCAGTAAGGATGGAATTGCTGTAAATCCATCCAAAGTTCAATCAGTACTAGAGTGTACTGCACCAACCAACGTGAAACAAATTCGAGGCTTCTTGGGGATGGCTGGTTATTATCGGAGATTCATTGAAGGTTTCTCCAAAATAGCTGGACCAATGACCAAATTGTTAAAAAATAATACACCATTCAATTGGGATGAGAAGTGTGAAGCAAAGTTTTCAGGAGTTGAAGACTTGGTTAACCACAGCTCCAATCTTAGCAGTTCTAGAAACAGGGAAAGACTTTATAGTATACTGTGATGCATATAAAGAAGGTATGGATTGTGTGTTAATGCAAGTTCAGAAATGATTGTTTATGGTTCAAGACAACCGAAACCACATGAAGTCAACTATCCAACTCATGATTTAGAGTTAGCAGCAGTAGTCTTTGCGCTGAAAGGATGGAGGCACTTTCTTTATGGAGCCAGATGTGAGTTATACACTGACCATAAAAGTCTCAAATATTTCTTCACCCGAAATGAATTGAATATGAGACAGAAGCATTGGTTGGAACTAATGAAAGATTATGATTTAACAATCAACTATACTCTAGGAAAATCAAATGTTGTAGCAGAAGCTTTAAGTCAAAAGAGTGCAGATATTCAGCCTAGTAATCAGGAGCTACCAAAAGAGTTACAAATGGACTTGGAAAGATCAGAGCTTCAATTCATTAGAACAAAGGTTCTTGGAGGATTAGCTACTATGCAGGTAGTTGCAGAGCAGGGCAGTGATCTTAAGCACGAAATTTTTAGACATCAAGCTCAAGATCCTTTCATTGCTGAGGAAATCCGGAGGATATCCCAAGGGCAAACATCAGTTTTTCGCCTTGGGGATTATGAGTCTTTGTGGTTTCAAGACCGTCTTTGTGTTCCAGATGTGACTGAGATTCGTGATGTCATACTCAGAGAAGCACATGAAACACCATATTCTATACATCCAGGAAGTACTAAGAAGTATATGGATTTGAAAGAATTATTCTGGTGGAATAACATTAAAAGGGACATTGCTAAATATGTATCTGAATGCCATACTTGCCAAAGGGTGAAGGATGAACATCAAAGTCCAGCAGGACCATTGCAACCTTTGGAAATTCCCGAATGGAAGTGGGAGGAAATAGGTATGGACTTCATCATAGGATTGCCCATAACACCTAAACGGAAGAATATGATATGGGTAATTATGGATAGACTCACTAAAAGTGCACATTTTATTCCGGTAAATCGGAAGGATAATGCCGAAAAGTTAGTAAAAGTCTACATCAAAGAAATAGTAAGCAAGCACGGAGTGCCCAAAAATATCGTAACTGATAGGGGATCAGTGTTTACTTCCGCATTTTGGAAGCAATTGCATGAAGCACTTGGTTCAAAGTTAGATTTTAGCATAGCTTATCATCCAGAGATAGGAGGTCAAACATAAAGAACAAATCAGATACTAGAAGACATGTTAAGGGCTTGTGCATTAGATTTTGGAGGTACATGGGAAGATCATCTACCATTGGCAGAATTTTCCTACAATAATATCTATCAGAGTAGTCTGAAGGCAACTCCATATCAAGTTCTATATGGAAGGAAATGTAGATCACCAATATGTTGGTATGAGCCTGGAAGCAGCAAAGAATTTGCACCAGACTATATCAAGGAAAGGCAAGATATCATTAATAAGATTAGGGATAGACTTAAAATAGCTCAAAGTAGGCAGAAAAGTTATGCTGATCAAAGTCGAAGATCATGGCATCCAGAAGTGGGAGACATGGTATATTTGAATGTAAGTCCAATGAAAGGGGTTAAAAGGTTCGGAGTTAAAGGAATATTGAGTCCAAGATATATCAGACCATTCAAGATACTGAGTCAGAACATGACTATAGCTTATGCTTTAGAGTTACCATCAAGATTGGCTCAAGTTCATAATGTTTTCCATGTGTCACAACTTCGTAAATGTTTAAAAGTTCTGGATGATGCAATCACACACCAAGAGATAGAATTACAAGCAGACTTGACCTATGTTGAAAAACCGTGTAAAATTTTGGAAGAAAACTGGAAAAGGTTGAGGAACAGGGCAATCAAATACTTCAAGGTACAGTTGGAACATCACCCCGAAAGGGAAGCCACTTGGGAGAAAGAAGAGGATTTAAGAAAAGCCTATCCAGAACTATTCAGGTACAATTCAACAAACTTCGGGACGAAGTTTAATTTAAGGGGGGAAATCTGTAACATCCCAACATTTAGGAACCAATGAAGGGTAGATTTAGGAATCTGTGAAATTGCATGCATTCATCTGTAAAAATGTGGGTAAATTTTTCACCAAATAAAAACCTAAAGTGATCAAAGTTTCTTTCACTCTTTAAGATTAGGAATAGCCTTGGAAAATGATCGTTATAAACTTTGATATGATCTTTGTGGATTAGTGTGTTTTGCGAAGGGAAATTTGAATTCAAACTTGAGTGTTGGATTTATAATTTAAAAGGATTTAGAATTATGTTTGAGTGATTTGATTTAATCAAGAGTTAACAATTAGTAACTTAAACTTTAAATAAAATAAATTAATCAATAAAATGAATATTAATTTCATAACTTTATTCAATAAATAAGTTACAAAATGTAACTTATGAAAATGATCAAGAATCTTTACAATGGTAAATGAAATAAAAGAAGAACCTTTATATATTGAATAATATTACAATCTTTATTACAAAGGAAAAAAATAAATATTACAAGGGGTTATATATAAAGAAAAGTAAAACCTAATCTAAGTCTTGAATCTTCAAGTCTCGTACCTGCAAAACAAAACACAAACTAAAAGAAAGAAAGTTAAGGATTAAAATATATTACTCTCAGTATTGACAGTGAGTTGCACTGTTCAAACCTTACATCATAGAGTAAACTTTAAGAGGCAAGTTTCAAGAATATGAAGGAACTAAATATTTCATAATTTAAGCCACAAGTCAAATAACCCCAAACAGCAAGAAGAGGCAAGTTTCACCAGACAGGTAAAAGTAATCAGATAGAAGTAACTTTCAATCCCTGAAGATATCCACAAGGTGCAGAAGGCACACAAGAAGCACACACACCTAAATGCATGGTGTGTGTGTGCTGTCATCACAACATCAATAGCTCCAGCAAACAAAACTGCTCAGCACAGCCTTGGGAAAGCAACCACAACACCATTCCCTGGTTCATACACATCAAGCATAACAGCCAAACCAAACCAAACCAGATCACACCAACCACAGCTTTGATCATCTCACCAAGATGGAGACATAAGGAGGGGGTACATCAGGTGGATAACAAGAACAAGTACAAGCCACCAGGATCAGGAGGTGGAGAGCTAGATCAAGGACAAGTCCAGGAGCTGGAAGTATCAGGAGGAGCACCAGATCAAGCTAGCCACACAACCAGCAGGATCAAGCCACAAGATCAACAACTTTCAACCCCAACAACACCCAAGTGTGGTGAGTATAAAAGACCATCACATGATTTATCTGTCTAAGCTAGACAAGCATTCATCAGTTGTCTCATACTCAAATTCTCAGAAAAACACCCAAGTGGGATGAGTCCATCATTGACATTTAAACACTAAAAGCAATCAGAGAACTATATAGATCCAACTAGGATCTCAGGACAACATCATTGATCCTAGCTATCAAGCTATATTTTTAAATTCCAGGAATGAATATAGCCAAGAGCTGAACTTCTAGGCACACCTCTTAAATAGGAGTAGCACCTTAGAGTTTTACATATTATTGATCTATATAACTTATCAAGCCTACAAATCATTTTTCCCAACTTTGACTTAAGAATCAGTAGCTGGTATCATTACCAGAACCAATCCATGAGGAACAACAAGATAAGGGCCTAGTCCCTAAACCTCAGAACAACATCATAGGTTTTAGGGATTTAAGGAAAGAAGTTTCCACTTATCTCTGATGCCAAGCTAATCTTAAGCTTGAACAAAACCAAGCCAAGTACTAGAACCTAATCTTGTGTGCCTTATTAGGATGGTGTCACAAGAACAACTTCTAAACTAAGCAGGTTAAGCATCCAAATTTCACAGATACACTCACAGCCAACTATAAATCATTTTCCTGATACTAATCACAGGAATCATTTCCAGGAATATTCATATACATAACCTCACTGTAAGAGACAAGTTAATCTCAAACTGTATATGAATCTATAAGCCAACAACTACATATACAGTGACTTCATCACTCAAAAATCATTGTCAGTAACTAAGTAATGACAGTGGTGAGCTCTCAAACCACTAGAATCTCCAAGTAAGGATTCTAGATTAACATTATCATCCGAACCATATCAAATTCACCAGTGGAGTCAATCTGGTAAGCCACTAGCCTCACCAAAGCTAACCATAAGCAGTAATCCATAGCAAATAACCACTCATCATGCTTAGGGATCATCAATACATGATCCAAATCATCAGATATTTAATTAACAGAGGGATATGAACCCTAAGTAGAACAAACAACCCTAATCAGGGCATGACCACTAGCCAGGAGTAGCCACTACAAACACATAGCATAGGGTGGCCTAGCACAGAGGACACAAGGGGAAGAGAGGATGACTTACTGATGGTTGTCGCTGGGGGCGAGAAGAGGAAGCAGAGGATGTCGACGAGCACGGCGGCACGGGAAGCACCCCAAGGGGGCGCTGCGACCCACACCACGCCGAGGCGGCAACCACAGCCATGACTAAAGGCGAGGAACACCACCACATCACACGGGTGCAGCGATGGCGACAACATCAGTACCACCCCAAACCCTAGGGTTCGGGACGGAGCCGGTCTGGCCACAGGAGAGCTCCAGGTCCAAATCGAGTTGGACAGGAAGGTGGATCAGGGTAAACAACCACCCCATGCATCATGGCGGTGGCCAGGGAGGTCCACGACGGCGTGAATCGCCGGCGGTGGCATCGCCGACCACAGGGTCGTGGGAGGAGAAGAAGAGAGATGAGAACGAGAGAGTGACAGAGAGTGTGTGGGCTGGATATGCTAGTACCCTTCAGGGGAGTCGTATTGGTTCTGTCCAATTGGGCCAAAAGGGCCCAATAAACCCAACACAATCAATCCAAATCACCTAAAGCCAGATTTTAATAAATAACAAAAGACCAAAATGCCCCTAAATTTAAATAAATTCTAGAAAATAAAATAAAAATCCAAAAATTATAAATAAATTATTTTTGGATTCATAATAATCCAATCTATCTAAATAAAATAATAAATGAAATTTTAGGTATATAATTTTATCAAGAATTGTATAATAAATATATACCTTATGGAATATTATAAAATTAAAGAAAGAGGATAAAAATAAATAAAAATCACTTTTATTATATACCAATATTGTAGTATTTTAGAAAAATACTAAATAAATATTTAATATCAAGTTTTGGTATTTAAATGATAATTCTTAAAGGAATTATTAAATAAATAAAATTCAAATAAAATGAAATAAAATAAAAGAATACAATATTCAATAAATATTAAAAAATTAATATTTATAAATTCTTTATTATTAAAAAGAATTTTAATTTATAATAATTGGGGAAAATACACACCAAATTAAATGATGCATTACATTATTTTGCATAGTCATTTTGCTTCTTTAAATATTGTCCTTACCGGGCAATAATGATGGTTTTGTAGACATAGAAGCTCAAGGTCTAGTGCAAGCATCCGACTTCACTACCTTGCAATCACAAGGAAAGTTCATCACTTGCTCTTGTCCTTTGAAGAGTCTTTATCAAAGTATTTGCAAATTGTGTGTTATCATATATATACTCCAAAGAAAGAAAATATTATTTTCACAAATAAAGAAATCTTAGATATCATCCTAAGTGATGATATAATGGAGCAATAGAATTTACGGTTCTATTTGCAACAATGACGAAAAATTAGGGACTTAATAACCCATGACATTAGTGATTCTAGCGTCGTATATCACGCGTTAGCCATGAGATTTGGAATGGGACAGAGAAGTCAGTTGTATCTTCTTCCTCTCGCATGTAGCCAGATGTGCAGGCCATGGCTGTTATCACTCGTAGCGTGCATATTAATTGGTAATTCATAGAGGATATGCAGCATATGGGTGGGAACCCTCAACGTCCCACGATAGTTCTGGCATCTAACGTTCTGTACAAACCATTGTCGTATTTCAATATGTGGGCATGGTGTACACCAAGGAGGCATGCGAGGTCGCAAAGGGTGAAGTGATTGGCTTGGATCACCTACTGGTCCCCACATCATGGAATTATGGACGGGAGAGTACGCCCGGTTGTGCAACAAGGAGTTGATCTCTCATGGGTAAAGTAACGCACCTCTACAGAGTGTAAGAATTGTAACTTGTTACTCCATGTTCCGGGAAGGAGCTACGAACGCGGCAAGAAAGGAACTCCATGAAAGTTCTGGTCAACCTGTGAAGGCTGATGGTCATAGATTTCTATAATAAAATCAATGTTTGAAGAAAGATTTACAAAAACTGCATAGTGCCAAGGACTTATAGTCTGAGGTGCTAGTTAGAGCATCAAACTTCCCACCTTGCATATAATGAACTTGTTGGGTAACGCTGTTACTCATCCTTTCCTTTGATCCCTTGCTTAGACTCTGAGGATCCCGAAGATACTCCAATGTATGCAGCCGAATGCCAAGAAGATGTGTTCTACGAGGAGCTTGACCTGTCAGGAGGTGTTGAAGGAGTGGATTACAAAATCCGCTATGGTGTCGATGACAACGAGTCCAACTAAGTATCCTAGTTAGTAGCAACCGACGGAGCCGAGCAACATGAACCATATAGAATAAGCTGCTGAGCTCAACTCCTAGTTGGAGTTGCTACTTTTGAATTCCGCTGAAACACTTTATATTTTGGTTTGTAAGTTGAATCCTTTTGAAGTCTTGAACTTCTGGTATTGTAATAATAATAATGTGTGAATTTTTGTAATATGGACCCGCAATGTTTCTGTTGTACCACTCCGAGGGATGTGATATTTACAGAACGGTGTTCTGTGGATGTCATGTCAATGACTATAGTGTACTACACATGCACTGGTATGCTGGGTCACCGCATTGGCACTGGGTGAGACAGGGATTATCAATGGGGAACAAGGTTTGGGGTGATCACTGCTCAAAACAGTGAAGTTTGGCCAAATTTGTTTTTTTTGTCTCCAAGTGTTTGATGAAATGGCTGCAAGAAATTCATATTTGAATTTTTTTATGAAACTTGGTGAGTGTACTGGGCACATACTAGGGAGTATCTGGTTGATTGGATTTGTCAAGGTGAATTGGTTTGGTTGGGTTTTGAGAAATGGTGATCTTACCATATGAACTAGATTCAATTTTCAAATATTAGTTGAATAGGGTTGCCAAATGTTTCTGTGGGTTTGCAAGGTGGGCTTGGGTTCACTTTTACTTGGTCTAGCAAGGGGTGAAGAGAATTGGATTTGTTTCGGTTTGGAATCTTGGACTAGAAACACTCAAAGTGGTCTAGTGAGCAAGATTGGCAAAAATGACCAGTAGCTCATTTTTGTTTGTTTTTGAATTTCTATTGATTTGATTCTGCTTGGAAATGATTTAGATGATGTTGTTTTAATTTTTAAACCAATCCTTGCCATTCATAACTAAAAGGACTATATTTTCCCATGCTATTTTGGTGATGATGACAATCCCACTTGTGATCTAACCGTGTGCTTGAGTTTCAGGCAAAATGCTTTTTTATGATTCCCATGAATTGTGTGGATGCTCTCTTTGGAATCTCGTGAAGACGACGGCCTTTAGTTTTTCTATTTCTCTCTTATTATTGATTTAGATCGCCGTACTATCAAGAGGAGGTCCATCTCGGAAGGCTATGGGAAATCACTTGTTCTTGCACAAACCCCATATGCATCGCCAGAGCCATCCTACTCTTCTATGAGAGAGCGAGGTTCTGATATGCTGGAGTTTTTTTGTCTGATCGGAACTTCCGGCCTGGCGCCGTAAGTTCCGCTCAGGGATTTTCTGTGGGAGGATTTGGGACTTTGTTCCGATCCAACTTCCGCTGGAAGTTCCGGCTAGCTCCCAGTACCCACTTTTTGGGTATGTTCTATTTGCCGGAACTTCCATCGGAAGTTCCGGTGATGAATTTCCATTGCTTCTTCCAGAGAGTTCCTGAGCGGAACTTCCGCCCAGACGCCGGAACTTCCGGTCAGACATGTTTCGTGACCCAGATGTTCCGACCCTAGTTCCGCTCAGAATGAGTACACTTCTGTTTAAAAGTGTTCTATTTGACAAAACTTGGACCGGAACTTGCATCAGAAGTTTGACCGGAACTTCCGGTCAGGATTTTGGAGCATGCGTCAATGGGCTGATGACCATTGTAGCTATGCTGGGCGGAACTTCCGGCCGCTCACCAGAAGTTCCAGTGAGGTTGCGGAGACTCCAACGATTCAGTTCGGAGGGAGCCTATTTAAGGCGCCCTCCTTCTTCCTCCTACCTAACTCTTAAATTTTCTCTCTCCTCCATTAATACTCGAGCTTCACCTCACTAGATCTCTCTCCCTAGCCACTCAAATCACTTGATCTTTTAAGAGGTGAGGGAGGTGACCTAGATCTACACTTCCACCAAAGAAGATTTGATTTCCCCCACCTATCCTTTATGGATCTTGTTGCTCCTGGGTTTCTTGAAACCCTAGACGGTATAGGGCATCCTCGGAGCTAAGGGATTGTGTTGTAAAGCTCCATGGTGTCGTTGAGGGCCTGCAATTGAGTTGTGGAGCTTACCCTCAACCTTGTTGTAAAGGTTTCAGTTGGCGCCTTCAAGGTCACCGGTTAGTGGATTGTGAGGCCTCCTTTGTGGGGGAGCTCACCGGAGAAGAAGGTGAGGCCTTTGTGGCGGGTGACCTTGTGTGGCCCCGACACCTCTCCAACGTAGACATAGCTCCTTTGGGAGTGAACTACGGGAATTACATCTCCATGTCCCCGCTCCGGTTATCTCGTTACCTACCTTTACTTCTTGCTCTTTACCGTTCTTGTGGTTGTTGTAAGTTATCTTGCATATAGGTTATTCACCTAGTTGCACATCTAGATAACTTTCTTTCTCGCTGAGCCTAAAAGTGTGAAACAAATTAAAAATTGGTAGTCGCCAATTCACCCCCCTCTAGTCGATTCAAAGTCGGTGCTTTCAATATCAATCACACAAGTCCATACAAGTATTCAAGCATTCATCACACACACACACATGCATTCATATGGATTTTAATTAACACAAGTTTTTGTTAACCCTTAATTTTGGGTGATTGGAATTGATAACCTTGATTAATATTTTGGGATGTTACACCAAGCATGCGAGCTATATGATTAATATCTCTATTTCACATATGGCCAAGCATGTGAGCTATATGATTAATATATTCTACTACAAACATGACTAGATTCTCATGGTGGCGTGGTTGGTGCTTCACTTGTACTTTGAGACACTATATTCAAAAGGCATTAGAAAGTTCAAAACCCTTTCATCTCCAGGAGATTGTTATTTATTTGAATAAGTTCGATGGAGACTTTGAACAAGATATTGTTCCACATTTTAATGATAGTAAATTATTGATGTGGCGATCTAATTTGCTTTTTTTGCTTCTTATACTAGAAACTACAATGGCTTCAATGTGTGAGTTTTACGTGTAGCCAAGTCCAATTCAACTCGATGTCCCACTGGCAAAGATATATACCGTGTGATTTTTGGTGGAGAACTACAAATTGAAATAGATTTTATTTGACTCTAAATTTAGAACTATAGTTAGATTTGTTGCAATCAAATTATAATTGTATACATTGTGTTTCTTTGAATCTTACATGTATATGTTAACCAATGAGATGCAAAAATTTGTTTGCGATGCCCCTCCCTATTAATCGAGAGTAGTTGGCAACATTACAACAATGAATAAGTTTCTACAATATAAAAAATCATTTGGGGATAAGTGTCTACTGTAAGCATTTGCATTATAGTTGCTTGATCAATCCCCATGATAATTATGGATTTGTATGCAGATGCAATAAGAAAACCGAACAAGATAAAATACAAAAAGCTCATGAAATATTGATTATCACTATTAATAGATTTATGGTAAGGTCAATATTAATCCAAATTTTTATATAATCGTTTTCAAGACTAGTAAATTAACTTTCATATGCTTTAGCGTTTCATGTACCTTTTAGTACGTTGGTGTGAATGAGGATGGTAGGGCTTTATATGAAAATTTCAACAAAATAACTACCCTATGGACTTAGATATTACTCCCTCCGTTTTAAAATATAAAATGTTTTAGCTTTGTGAAGCAAATGTATCTAGACTACTTTTAGTATGTAGATTCACTCAGGTTTAGAGTAAATCTGCACACTAAAAAGTCTAGATACGTTTTTTTTCATAAACCTAAAACATCTTATATTTTAAAACGGATGGAGTACTCATTAAATGATTAGTCACATTAGTGAACACACTCCAAACAAATATCTATGAGTTATACATAGATATTGTCAATATTAGGGAGGTTGGGAATGTGGGTACAATATTCCATTTACAATCTTGGTTGCATTTTTTTTTGTGCCTAGATTTAACAATTTGTAGGCTTGGGTGTATTTGAAGGTTCAAAGTTAACGAAGAAAAATATAACCGAAGAAAAGTCTATCAAGGATATGTCCTCTTGTATAAGCAAAGTCAACTGAGGTTCATCTCCGACAATACTGAGTCGCCACAATGGAAGGAAACATTGCCCGGTCGAAGAAGAGCTCATATATATCACATACGTATGACATATCCCTTGATACATAGATTCTGTATTTCGTTTCCAGGACACGGCACATGTTGTATGCCCAGATGATTGATGGATGTGGATAATTGGCATGAAAGATGTTTACTACTCCATTATGATCACATGCCAATGGTTCCGTTCAGCCGCAGGGGGTAGGGTACGTACGTTCCGGCACACACACACACACACAGCCTGTAAGAACAACACAGGCGCACAGATTCCTCGCTCTGTCAGATTCCTCGCTCGACGGCGACTCATGCCGTCAACGGCCGGAGCACATATATAGTTACAGCACCGTTCTCCACACAGGCACAGCGATGTAGAGTTGTATGTCACTTCTCTCTCCAGTCCCCCACAGTCGTGCCCACTGTTCCGCGACGCGCGAGGCCAAAGTCCAAAACGAGATCGTGCGCGTCCAAATCAACACGATCGACCCCCTCATGCACCTGGATCCATCGCCATATTTGATGCATCACGATCCTCCGATTTCGCAGGAAACGGCCAATGCACCTGGATCCATGGCTGGATTGGATGGCACCGCCCGCGCGACTAGTAATCCAGGAGGAGGCGTCGCTCTCGCTCCGGCGTCGTCGCATGCATGTGCCGCTGGCTGCCGTTCGCGGCGTGCGCGTGACCACGCCTCGCACCGCACCGCACCGCACCGCATGTGACCCGAGCTCGTCATCTCGTGCGTGGTTTTGCGCTTTCACGCATGCATCCGCGCCAAGCGGCATGGGAAAGAGAGTCCAACTCGTCAGGTTTTCAGCCTGTACTACTACTATTTTGCGATTTCTATCCAAGTTTGCCGAGGCCAACAGCGCAAAGTCTCTCGTTTCATGGTCTTGGTGGAGGATTGCAACGGAGGCTGATCATTTGCTCAAAAGTAGTACTACTAGTACAGCATGGGTGTAGTAGGTGCCGAAGATGGGAGGAGTGGATATTGAATTGTGTGGGATCCACATGCTGCCTTTAATCGGTGAATCTAGGCAGGGGGTTCAAGTGGATGCCACTTGGGGATGTTGGTCTCCAACGGGACATATCATCACTCGCTGCGTGCTTCGGGGGGATCGATGCAAACGAACCAGCCTCTCCCTGACCATGAGCAATCCAGTGTGTCCTCTTTTTTTTTGTGTGGAATTCAGTGGATACATTTGGTGCCACTGGAGCGGCTTTTATGCAGAACACTGTATACACACATCTGCACCAGTTGGCGCGGCGGGGCAGATGGAGCTCATAATAAAAACCAGTGTTAAAAATACCGCGCAGGCAGGGTAACCGCAGCGGTACATCACGTGAGGGCACTGAAAGAAAGGAAGAAGCATCATGGGCCTGCGCGTGCTGCCACCCGGTCCGATCGAGAGGACCACCGAGGCGTCCAAAAGCAAGGGATGGATGGATCCAGTCGGAGTAGTAGTAGTAAACATTCTTTTGTTTTAAATAGAGTAAAATTCATTAACAATCACTGAACTTGTCGGATTTTTAAATGCGGTCACTGGACTTAGAAAACGTTAATTACGATCACGATATACGCAATGAAACTCATCTAGGTCATTGGTCACGGTAGAGGTATGTATTTTACTGATGTGGAATGGTGTTGACCAGTCTACTATTTGCAAAAACGCCCCTGGTAATCCTGACTCACCGTTAGGACTTGCAGGTTAGACTGACCGGTGGGGCCCTACCCATCTTCCATCCGTTCCTCCACATGACATTTTCCCCTGCCATAGATTGCTCCCCCACTGCTCGATTATTCGCCGCCTCCGGCCACTCCCCCGGCCCCCGCCGCCCGATTCATCGCCGCTGGTCACTCCCCACCGCGTGCGTGGTGGCTTTTGGTAGGAGAGGGCGGGCGCCGAGAGGAGAGCGTGTGTGGCGTGTTGTGCTTGGCGGAGGCGCCGCCATCGGCCGCTCCCCACCCCGCGCATGGAATGTTGTGCTTGGTGGAGACGGCAGCACACGCGCTCGCTAGTGAGATATGAAGAGAGGCCGAGAGGGGAGCTTTTTACCCGAGGTCGGGCATGGCGGCGGCGGACCGGGGATTGGGCGGGCAGGTAGAGGGCCGGCACCGGAGACCACTGGGGTAGGAGAGAGGGGCAGGAATAGAGGGTCGGCGCGAGGTCGCGGAAACCGGCTAGCCTCGCTGCCGGGGCGGTGAGCGATGGCCGGACTAGCAGACTATGTTGCCCGGATACGCCGATACGGATATGGATACGGATACCGCGATACGCTGATACGGCGATTTTATAAAAACACAGATACGGGGATACGTTTCTATATATATAATAAGGTTTATAATATTTAAAAATTACCGCTTTTTACCCAAATGAGAAATACCGTAGGAGTATAGAAGTATCTTGACAGGTTTGTTTGCCACAAAAGCTTGACAACTCTAGTGGTGTAGCTGTATCTCTCCCTTGTCAGATTTTTTTTTTTTTAAAAAAATAGTATAATACATACGGAATAGTATCCGTAGGTATCCGATACGTATCCGAGTATCCGACCGTATCTGATACGGATACGACACTTTTTTGCCGTATCCGTGCAACGCAGCTAGCAGACCGACAAGAGGGAGGGGCGGTGAGCGGCGGCCGGACTAGCAGACCGAAAGGAGGGAGGGCGGTTTATTCCCGGAGGAAGTAGAGCAGAGGGAGGCAACGCTCAGAGAGAGAGAGAGAGGAACCAGCGGCATAGGATCCTCCACACCGGCGTGGAGGTGGCAGGGACCATGCAGAAGCGAGCCGGGGAGGAGCAAGGGGCAGCGCGCGGTGTGGGCATTATCCTTGCTTTCAATTTGGTCCTGCTGTTTTTTATTTTTTGAAAATAATCTCCATTGAGTGCTTATGAGGCAGACAGATGGGGTCCACTCGGTGTCCGTCGACAAATACATCGCTGTACACGAGCCGAGTGATCATAACGAGATGGCCGCCGTATTTAATGACCGTAAATCGCGTATTCTTAAGATTGATGACCGTATTGAAAAGGGGTGCCAAGTTTAGGTATCACCTGTGGATTTTACTCTTTTAAATACTCCACTCACTGCCTGCAGCTTTGTTCCTGATCCCCCGTTGCACGCGCTTTGGAAAGAAAGGTTTCTCCACCCCCGGCCCGTGGGAAGAAGAGTGGAAGACGATGCTGTTCACTTGCTCAGAGTAGTATACACTGTCTGGATCAAAGTCCAAATATTGATGCCCATCCATGCCTATCTGTTTGCACACTTGGGGCAGGGCGCATGTATATGTGTGTTGGGTGCTGCTCGCTGAATTCACGATGATGTATGCTTCTATGAAATTCTAGTTGGTCCACAGTGCACTGGTCTCAAGCTATTGATCAGGCACAGGTAAAGTTAATGGAGGTGTCAGCGGCTTGATAGCTCTTGAATTTCACCGTATAGCTCGGGGGGACAACATGGCAGCGAGAACGTTGCTGCGCCCTGAACGCTGACGACGCTTGTTTGGTGGCTAGACTCTCTTTCAGTCGCAGCACAGGCTGGCTGGTGGCATGTGCCTTCGCTGCCGTGCTGGCGCGGTGTGGTGCACTGCCCCGGGAAGGAAGGAAGGAAGTCCGCCCAATGGAAAGTTGGAAACCCATGCAGTACAATATTGTGCAAGTGTTGAGAGAAAACGGAGCAAAATGGAGTGCCATGTCGCAGGGGAACCGTCAACGGAGGACGTGCCCGGCGCCACATGCGGCAATCATACACACAACACAACACTGCGCCGCCATGTGCTCGCTTTACTGGACCGAATCATCGCCGCCTCTGCCACCCAACAGACACTCACAACACTGCGCCGCCATGTAGTATAACGTTTGTTGCAAATTTCAAGAGATCTCTGCGACTTTCCATAAGGTAAGGATCGGCGACAAGAATTCAGGGGCAGTTTGTAACGTGCAGCAAACGGGAAGTAAGTACTAGTACGTGCTGCCTCGTGGTCATGACGAGCCAAGTTGCAGGTTTGGACCATGCGTGCACGAATAAATCCATTTATTTATTTATGTGTCCATGTTCTCATAAAACTTCGGTACCAGGGGAGTACCACGTATACAAGGCTGTGCATAACTCACGGAGGAGGAGGACCACCCAACCCTTGGGGAGAAGTTCATCAGCGGCCACGATCCATATCCTTCCTTCCTGTAGCCCCTAAATTACTCCAAGTAATGGTGTTCAGAGGGAGTTGTTGCTCGCCAAAAGAGAAAAAAAAAAACTACACTAGTATGTTTAGTGCAAATCATCGATGAAGAGGGAGCTGTCAGGAGACGACCTAACGATGCTTGCTGGTCGACACACTTAAGAGCAAAGCAACGGTGTGTCGGTTCAGATGTTATTACAGACCGATCTGTAGGAAACTCTGCAGCTTTATTCACCTCGATCGGTCTCGATGTGCATATCAACTTCACCCACGGTGTTCGCTGTCTCCAATGGGTGTAATGATGAGCGGAGGCGTGCATAGACCAAGCAATCTTGATACATCGTAGTCGCGATAGACCTGTTTCACCACAAGTCCTTGGCAGCCGAATAAGGTTCTTGGTTTAGGTTAGTGACCGGTCACTGGTCATTAGGTTTGCTTGATTGATGATGCTGCGATATTCAGCTCGGGGGTTTCACTTTCACCAGATGTTTGTACAGTATTTTCCCAATTAGTCACACTCGGCCGGCTAGCCAGACAGGTGTGATTAATAAACAGTCGAGTCCTTAGGATTGTTGGTGCGTGTTCCCCTACCTAATATATGTTTGTACGGGCGATTAACTAGGGCCCGAAGGAAAGTTAATTAGACCCCCTTTTTGCTAATGGAAAAGACGATCGATCGAGCGGTTCCTACCACAAATGGCCTGAAAAGTCTCTGTTTCGTCAGTAGCCCGGGAACTTTACAGGATCTGTGGAGGACAAGTTAACTGTGCTTCTCTTATATTGATGAGTAAACGTGCAGGCTTTGCTTTCCCTCTACTCAACGCAGGACTACTAAGTAGATTTTTACACCAGAAGGTTTAGCCTGTGATAAGTGGAAGATCACTTGACTAGTATTGTGCCGATCTGATGACACGCAGTCAGTCTCGTAAGCTTATGCTAATTATTATTAGTTGGCTCTGACGTTACACCTGACCGGTGTGAATGTAGCCAGGATGGCCAAGTCTGCCTTGCGCGCAGTCCTCAGCATGTAAACGTCTCGTCACATGAGCATCATAACCAGTGTTAACTACTGTTCTGTCCTCTGATCTGTTCAGGTCTTCGTCTACAGGTGCGATCAGTGATCCTATCTGATAATTAATTGCCTTGCCGACTCCATCATCTATTCATCTTCGAGTTAGCAGTAGTACCGTTTACCTGAATATTACTACAACACTAAAGTTCTTGAATCTTGACGTAAAACTTGTTCTCGATTCATGGATTAGGGCAAAGCTAAACAGTGCCGTCCAGCCTGGTTCAGATTCTCAAGGAGCATGTTGGATGTTTAGACGATGCTTTAGATAAGTTGCTGGAGAATGTTGGTGTCTATATCTTGTTTCCACGTCATGTTTCCACTAAATTCCACGTGATGCTCAGGGCAGCATACTTACTATGCTTACTAGTACTTGGTTAGACTTACTAAAGCCTTATATATAGGCAGACGTACTGTACACGGTACACCAAATTTATCGCGCCTCGACAAAAGCGTGACGAATTCAAGAGTCCATGCCAAAACGATCATGCCTCTCGGCTGTTCGCCGTGAAGAAGGGAGGAATTAATACCGCAGGGCAGTACACAGTACTCGCTCGGCAGGACGCCGGGGATACAATACATTACGTCCCGTCCTGGCAGCTAGACTGGCACCAGTGGCACCGCCACCGCGCCATTGATCGACCCTCGATGTACTCCGTATATGGGCACCACCGATCCTCCAACGACGTGACGAGGAGGTGGAGTTTGGGGTCCCGTCGGCACGTGGCGCTCTGCGGCACCGTGGCGCCGGTCGATCGGGACGTGCCCGCTAACTCGGAGAACCAACCCGGCCTGGTCACGCACGTGCCGCCTCACCGTCACCGGCCACCGGCCACCGGCCAGGCCGCGCTCGGTTCGGTCCTGCCGCGCCGATCGCTATCAGTGGGCATACGTATGCGTAGCGACGGCGCGACGGATTCCGCCATGATTGCGCGCGCTGATACGCATACCGGCGGTCCCGTACGTGTAGGCTCGTCGTGTACGCTGGATCGGGGGCTAGCTACTTCCTGAGGACAGAAATTGGTCTCTGTCGCTGGTTATAATGGGAGGGAGATGGGTCCGATTGGGTTCGTCCATACGATACGATACGCGCGTACGTGGTTTTACTCCCATCGCCTACGTATCTTCATCGTCAGTGTCGGTCCATGAATCACTGCCAAACTCGACGGACTCGCAGCCGCAGTCAAAGCAGCATGTGTTTGCCATTCGCAAGGGGGAGGAGACGGAACAGGTGGATCGGCCAACGTTGAACATCACAGCAGGCCCAGTTACACGAGGCTGCAAAACGTAAGGGAGGTTCGGAGTCTGCTGGTGAAAATTTAGAGCAGGTGCGGACGCGATTGCGACAGCGAAACACAGGGCCGAGCATTCGTTTCCGATCGATCGCATGTCGGTTACCTAATGAGATCAATGGTCAGTCCAGAGTCCAGACAAGTGCTAGGTCTAATGAGATCAATGGTCAGTCCAGAGTCCAGACAAGTGCTAGGTGGACGATAGCTTTCCGGACAAGCTGCGACCGCTGCCTTCCCCGCGTCTTCTCTCTCTCTCTCTCGTTCTCGGGACATCATACTCACGGAATATATTTCGTTGTTGTCTCATCCGCGGATGAAACAAACCATCAGTAGGTACGTACTCATGCGCTACAACATTCATCGCCAATCGTGGACCGAGCACTCCGCAAGGAGGATTGGAGAAGGGGCGCGCTAGGCGTCCCCAAGACCGTTGATTTCCACCCGCCACCCCAGCCTCCCGCGTTTGTTTCCGAAGCAAAAAACGGTAACTTTGTAGCCAAACTAGTCCGAAGACAATCACGCGACTCGGCCAAGGACGCACGGCGGCGATAGCTGCAGCAAATCCCGGCGCCGGCCATGGATCACCTCCGATCTTCCATCCGTTACCCAACCCCAGCCCATCCTCAGCACATGAATCCATCGCCAATCGCTGCCTCGAGCTCTGCTTCCAACCCAGCACTACGTCAGCGCCATAGATCTGATTTGGCTAACGACGGCGCTGATACGTCGGAAACGTATATATAATTTTTGATGTTTCATGCTTGTTTAGTATCTATTTTGTTTTGCTTTGTCCACACTTTGAGGTGTTTTTCTTATGTTTTCTGGTACTAACCTATTAACAAGTTGCCACGGTGCTAGTTGCCTGTTTTCTGCTGTTTTTGTTCTCCCGATCAATATTCCATGAAACCGTATGTAGCCGCCACCACCATCGTCCCTAAATCGGGGGGATCTGAAGCTCTTTCTGGCATCCTGTCGGAGGAGAGATCATCCTGGAGGCATTCTTCTTCATCATGCCAGCCTCCAGTACGAAGCGTGAGTAGTTCCACCTTGGACTACGGGTCCATGTAGTAGCTAGATGGTTGTATCTTCTCCTTTGTGCTTTCATGTCTAGATCTTGTGAGGTCCGTTCATGATTAAGATCTCATCTATTTGTAATCATGCATGTTGTGTTTGCGGGGATCCGATGGATATTGAGATTACTATGTCAGATTGATTAATGGTTTTGTCTTATTGATTCTATCATGTCTGTGTTGTTTGTGATCTTGCATGCTCTCTGTTGTTAGTAGCTATCTTGGCCAAGTAGTTGCTAGTGACTCCAAGAGAGAGTATTTATGCTCGATAGTGGGTTCATGTCTCTATTTAATCAAGGGAAGTGACCGGAATCTCTAAGGTTGTAGATGTGTTATTGCCACTAGGGGGAAAACAACGGTCTCTTGTTCATGGAACAAGTGGATTGTTTACCTTACACACTTTGCTTAAAGCAGTTGTCTATTGCTTGCGACTTAATATTGGAGGGGGTTCGGATGATAACCCAAAGGTGAACTTCTAGTCATAGATGCAGTTGGATGGCGGTCTATGTATCTTGTTGTATTGCCCAATTGAATCTCATAGGATATTTATGTCTAGTATTGCATTATTATGCCTTGCGCAGTCCTGTCAATTGCCCTGCTGTAATTTGTTTACCCAGCATGCCATGTTTGTTTATCTAAGGAGAACACCTCTAGTGAACTATGGACCCCGGTCCAATCTTTACCATTGATACATCTTCCACTGTTACTGTTTACTTGCTGCAAACCATCATCACCTTCCACACCATATAGTTAATCCTTTGTTACAGCAACGGTGAGATTGACAACCTCACTGTTAGTTGGGGCAAAGTCTTGAGTTTGTGTTGTGCAGGTTCCATGTTGCTTGCAACACCTTTGAGATGTTTCCTTCCTCCTACTGGTTCGATAACCTCGGTTTCTTATTGAGGGAAGACTGATACGTTGGAAACATATCTATAATTTTTGATGCTCCATGCTTGTTTAGTATCTACTTTGCTTTGCTTTGTCTACACTTTGAGGAGTTTTTATATGTTTTCTAGAACTAACCTATTAACAAGTTGCCACAGTGCCAGTTGCCTGTTTTCTTCTTTTTTGGTTCTAGAAAGGCAGAAAATCAATATTCTCGAAATTGGACGGGACAAAAGCCAAAATCAATATTTTTCCGTGGGCAATACGAAGCCAGAAGACGAGACGGAGAAGGATCACTAGGTGGCCACACCCCTGGCCGCGCAGGTGGGCCCACCCCGTGCCTGGGGGGTGCAGCTGCCCTGGTGGCCCCACTGGCTCGCCCGTTCGCCTATAAGAAGCCGCCAATGCAGAAACCCTAGGAACCCGATCAAAAACTCCACGAAACCTTCTGTAGTCGCTTCCACCATCGTCCCTAGATCGGGGGATCTGAAGTTCTTCCCGGCACCCTGCCAGAGGGGAGATCATCCCGGAGGCCTTCTTCTTCATCATGCTAGGCTCCGGTATGAAGCGTGAGTAGTTCCACCTTGGACTACGGGTCCATGTAGCAGTTAGATGGTTGTATCACCTCCTTGTGCTTTCATATATAGATCTTGTGAGCTCCATTCATGATCAGGATCTAATCTATTTGTAATCATGCATGTTGTGTTTGTGGGGATCCGATGGATATTGAGATTACTATGTCAGATTGATTAATGGTTTTGTCTATTTGATTCTATCATGTCTATGTTGTTTATGATCTTGCATGCTCTCCGTTGTTAGTAGCTATCTTGGCCAAGTAGTTGCTAGTAACTCCAAGAGGGGGTATTTATGCTTGATAGTGGATTCATGCCTCTAGTTTCCAAGGGAAGTGACAGAAATCTCTTCGGTTGTAGATGTGTTGTTGCCACTAGGGAGAAAACAACAGTCTCTTGTTCATGGAACAAGTTGATTGTTTACCTTACACACTTTTCTTAAAGCAGTTGTCTGTTGCTTGCAACTTAATACTAGAGGGGGTTCAGATGATAACCTGAAGGTGGACTTCTAGTCATAGATGCGGTTGGATGGTGGTCTATGTATATTGTTGTATTTCCCAATCGAATCTCATAGATCTTTTTGTCTAGTATTGCACTGTTATGCCTTGCTCAGTTCCTGTCAATTGCCCTGCTGTAATTTGTTTACCCTTCATGCCATGTTGTTTATCTAAGGAGAGCACCTCTAGTGAACTATGGACCCCAGTCCAATCTTTACCATGGATACATCTTTCACTGTTTACTTATTGCAAACCACTCATCACCTTCCACACCATACAGTTAATCCTTTGTTACAGCAATCGGTGAGATTGACAACCTCACTGTTCGTTGGGGCAAAGTCTTGAGTTTGTGTTGTGCAGGTTTCCACGTTGCTTGCAACACTTGTGTGACGTTTCCTTCCTCCTACTGGTTCGATAACCTCGGTTTCTTACTGAGGAAGACTTGTTGTTGTGCTGCATCACACCTTGCTCTTGGGGTTTCCCGACGAAGCGCACCTACATCAACTAGGCGCACCAACAAGTTTTCTAGCGCCGTTGCCGAGGAGGCTAAGGACGTCTTCACAAGGGGATTCCTCCTCAACCTTTCTCCTTACTTTGTTTTTAGTTTGCTTAGTTTCTTTTGCTTGATTTTGTTTGCCTCTTTTTATCAAAAACTCAGAAAAATTAGTCGAGTTTGGTTTGCTTTCCCTATTCAAAACACAAAAAAAAAATTAGTTCCTGCTCTAGCTGTTGCTGCTGTTTTTGGCTTGCTCCACTTTGCCAAAATGAACTCTGCTGAGAACACCAAGTTGTGTGACTTCACTAGCACAAACAACAATGATTTCCTTAGCACTCCTATTGCTCCACCTGCTCCTGATGCTACATTTTATGAAATTAAGCCTGCTTTGTTGAATCTTGTGATGAGAGAGCAATTTTCTGGTGCTAGTTCTGATGATGCTGCTGCCCATCTCAGTAACTTTGTTAAACTTTGTGAGATACAAAAGTATAAGGATGTAGAAGGAGATATTATTAAGCTCAAGCTGTTTCCTTTCTCCTTGAGAGAAAAAGCTAAAGAATGGTTGCTATCTTTGCCTAGAAATAGTATTGATTCTTGGACTAAGTGCAAAGATCCTTTTATTGGAAAGTACTACCCTCCTGCTAAGATTATATCTATGAGAAGTGACATTATGAAATTTAAACAACTTGATAATGAACATGTTGCTCAAGCTTGGGAAAGAATGAAATCTTTGGTTAAGAATTGTCCCACTCATGGACTCACTGCTTGGATGATTATCCAGACTTTTTATGCAGGTTTGAACTTCTCTTCAAGAAACCTGTTGGATTCAGCTGCTGGAGGTACCTTTATGGGCATCACTTTGGGTGCCGCAACAAAACTCCTTGATAATATGATGGTTAATTACTCTGAATGGCACACTGAGAGAGCTCCACATGGTAAGAAGGTAAATTCTGTTGAAGAAACCTCCTCTTTGAGTGATAAGATTGATGTTATTATGGCTATGCTTGTTAATGGGAAAGCTCCTTTAGATCCTAATAGTGTTCCGTTAGCCTCTTTGGTTGCTCAAGAAGAGCAAGTTGATGTGAACTTCATTAGAAACAACGATTTCAACAACAATGCCTATAGGAATAATTTTGGTAGCAACAACAATTATATGCCTTATCCTCCTAATAATGGAAATTCCTAAGGAAACTCCTACAACAATGCTAGAAGTGCCCCCTCTGAACTTGAAGTTATGCTCAAAGACTTTATTAGTAAACAAACTGCTTTCAACAAGACTGTGGAGGAAAAACTTTTAACTGTTGAAAAGAACATTTCCTCTTTGTCTGAAGCACAATCCTCCTTGATTAATAAAATGGCTGCTAAACCTGAAACCATGGAAATTACCTTTGGTGCTACTCATGCCATACAAGTTACTATTGATGAAAATGTTAGACTGTTGGCCCAACTTCATGCTAAATGGGAAAGGGAAGCTGAAATTGATAGAAGCAATAGTGTGTGCACCATCACTAGAATGGATACCACTAAACCACAAGAAGTCCCTATTCCTCCTCCTACAATGCCTAAGCCTATTGATTCTACTACTAATGATGCTAAGTTTTATTTTGATATACATGGTTGCAATATTTCTGAAGTGATTCTATTCTTGCAAAAGCTTGCTAGAAGTCCTAATGCTAGTGATATGCATGTTGCTTTCACCAAACACATTACAGATTCTCTTGTTAAGATTAAGGAAGAGAAGATAAAACACAAAGCTTCTATTCCTATGAAAGTAAAAGATAGTTGGGAACCCATTATTAATATGCAAGTGAATGACTTTGATCTCAAAGCTTCATGTGACCTTGGTTCTAGTGTTTCTATTATGCCTAGGAAGATTTATGAAATGCTTGATTTGCCACCTTTGGAAGATTGTTATTTGGATGTCCCACTTGATGCTAATGCTAAGAATAAACTCATCTTTACTATTAAATGGGAGTTGGTGGCTCACTTTGGCCATCAAACATTGAAAGCATCCGGGCCATCCAATCAAAAAGTTATTTTTTGGGCACATCCGGACCACACACTTAGGGGCTGACAACAAATTACTACTACTAAGGAAGGAAATCAATACCGATAATCAATATCAATAATGGGAATAAAATCACCAGATGCCGAGCTAACAAAGGAATAGTACTACTAAGGCAGGAAATCAACAACGGACCAACAAATTTGGTCACCATTAATTACAAGAAAATCTGTCACCGTCATCAATACTAAGAAAACAATAGTACTACTACTGCCAAGAAAATCTGCGAAAAGAATGAACCATCGTCCCCAACCTTGGTCAGCGCCGCTGTCCTGCTGCTGTCGAGCCTGCCTACTGCTGCCATTAGGCGTTTTCCTATCATCCTCGTTGTATCTTCGTCTGCACTGGTAACTGAGCTACCTGCTACTGTTGACCGTACCATACGTGTCCGCTATATCAATTCCACAACATCAGTCTTGCGCATTATCAACATTGATCAATCATGCATGAGGAATTCAACTTAAGTTTCTTGTGTTGTTTTCGGGAGTTTGTAAATAAGTTGACCTTTCATTCATTGTTATCAGATGAGAAAATAGAAGATTGCACCTGAATCTTCTCCAATGGATCGAACCCCGTTTAAAGATCTGACCAACAAAGGGGAAAATAAAAAATTGGGAGCAAAACAAGGTAGTGGCACAAGTTAGTACGGTCGGTTATCTGCTGAGCAAAAAGAAGAACACCTTCAGAAACTACGGATAGCGCGACAACAGAAAAAAAATGCAGATCAAGGTATGGTGCAAAGAATTGATAAGGAAACAATGTTTTTATCATATCCTATGGTGCATGTAATATATTTATAATTTCTAAATTTTTCCGGAGAGAATCAGGAACAACATCATAGTACATCACTAACCCAAGATAATTTCGATAGACCAAATCAAACTGCAATGGATAAACATGTTCAGATCTTCAGTAATATGCATACAGTTGGATTTTTATTATAATCAGAATCCGTAGCTTCCCAATCGTGAACAATCCCGAGATAATTACTCACACATATCAGTCATGATCATAATATTTCATGTGCATAGTGGTTGACAGTACTCACCATTGACACAAAAAAGTCCATGCTTCAGAATTGGTCCCTTGCAGGCCATAAACCGATCTCTACAAAATCAGATACAGACAAAAGTGATAAGATTTGAGGCTCCCTTAGGAGCTGTTTGGAACCGGTGTAAAATTAGTGTGCCTATCGCCGTCCATATTTATATAGCTCAAAATTCTGTAGGTTGGGCTTTAAGAAATGAATCGATAACTGTACACGTACCCCTGGATCTTCTCTGAAAATAATAGGCTAATCAACACAGGCTTTTCCTTGTACAACATTCATATGATCAGTAGCCCCCCACACTTCTGGAAGAGCTCAGACCTCTCTCCATGTATGCTTTTTCTTTCCAATTAAATCTTCAGCTATCAGCTATAATGAATTCGGAAACCACTTCATGCACCATCGCTGAAACATTGGTATAGATAAGCATATTGATATTGAACATATAAATTGAAAATTAACCTGACATCATTCATTTAGTCCAAACATGTATAGGTCTTCAGTTATATTGCATACAATACTTATGTGCCGAAATTAAGCATGTTTCCATTTCAGATGTCGATGCATCATTAGATTTTTATAATCACAATGAATGGGGCTTTCATTTAGGTGAAACATGTCCTCGGAACGCTGCTTCGAGTTTGATGGATGGAGTTTCAACATCTCTGGTTCAGGTATTCTCTGGTCCATCGAACAAACAAACTAACATTTGGATCAATAATTGGGTACCTTATTTGTCTTTCTTCCATTATATGTATCAGTTTATGGGACAAGAAAATGCATCTGAACCTGTGTCTGTGGAGGCTACCCCGATTAAAGAATTGAAGAACAGAGGGAAAGATGAAATAATAGGAGGCAAAAAAAACAGTGGCACAAGTTGGTACGGTCGTCTGTCTGCTGAGAAGAAAGAAGAATACTTAATGAAACAACGAAAATACCGCGAACTGAAAAAGTCTGTAGCTCAAGAAAATGGTAATAAACATATAATTCTATATTGTTCTAACATATTTAATTCCATATTTTTCTGTATCTAATTAATGATAATATCAAGCAATATGAAAATAAACATGGGCATTCATCTAGGTCAATCGAGAGATGCCATTAATTCGCAAAGAAAAGCTCGAAGACAGAGCCTAACACCTGATGAAAGACAGGCTGTGCTAACTAAGCGCAATGTAAACGCCAAATCTAGGCGGAACACCCCATGTGCTGAATCCATTGCAATTATGTGCCCACATGCTATATCTTCAGAGATGTCATACCCAACAGTGATCACAAATGCATCATCCGTATTGGATCCATCCTCTTCTACACCTAACTACACCAACGAAACTGATGGTAATTTATTTGCTGCACCTCCCCATTATTGGTCTCTCGAACAATTACTTACCATCTTGACCATTATGCAGGCGACTACCTTACGAGAACCCTAGACTTTGATAATGTCCCAGATGACCTCATGAACATCGAGCAACATACCAATGCACAAAAAATAGATGACATGCATAGTCAATTGAACGACCAGCGGCAGGAGAACAGAGCTCAAAGAAGGTCTCATGAACGGTTGGAAGCGGCACAACTATGAGAGAATACTGCACAAAGAAGATCAATCAGGCAAAGCATACCACACGGAGAGAGGCATGCACAAATAGAACATTGTAATGCTCTCTTTCAGGCTAATACTAGCACACCGAGCGTCAATTCCATCACAATGTCATGTCCTGATCCATCTACATTGCTTGTGCCCAACCCTGGATCAAGCGCACACACTTTGCAGCCTGAAGGAACTCTGGCGAGCACGCAAGCTTACAGCATCAGGACTGATGGTAACGGTCCCATATTTTTCCTCTTGTTGTGTCTATAAATATCATATCATTACTTATCGACTCTGAAATGGTGAAGGTGAGATGGAGGCATACCTTTCTAGGCTCATGGAGGAGAACCCCAACCATGGCGATCTCATGGATGATGAGTACTATCTATATGCTGGTGCAGGTAACACTACCCTCTTGTATACTACCCTCATTTCTAAAATCTAACATGCAATCATATATAACTCAACCATCCCTGCAGGTTCCGACAATGAAGACATGTACCTCGATGAACCGGATGATTCCTCATGCGTGGACTCTATTGCCATTGATCCTTTTGACTTTGTGTACTCAAAACTACCTATAAGCACACACACATCCTACAGCACGCCGCGAACTGCGATGACTGCACTGCCAAAAAATTCCAGTTCGAGAGCGATGGTTTCTGTTGTCGAAAAGGGCAAACCGATTTGCTTGAACCAGAGCCTATACCGGAGCTTATGCGGCTCTGGTCAGCAACAGATGCAGACTGTCGTCATTTCCGAGAAAGCATCAGGTACTTCAATGGCCACTTCTCCTTCACAATGCTTCGTGTCAGCCTCGATAACAACTACACAAACATGAGGTCTGGAGTGTACACCTTCCGGGAGCAGGGGATGTTGTACCACAAAGTGCATTCATTTGGGTCAGGTTCTCGTCCAGACCATCTACAACTGTACTTCTATGATGTTGACCCGAGCCTAAGTCATCGCGCAAAATCCACCGAGAATTTGGATCAGGCTGTCGTCAAGCTGTTAGTGGACATCCTAAAAGAAAACCCCTACTCCAAACAGTTTAGGAGACTAGGAGCCCATAAGAATAACCTCGACGAGTATCGGATAGAACTGAATATGGACAGGAAGCTAGACCAAAGGACATATAACAAACCTTTGTCAGAAGAGGTGGCTGCTATTTGGGTCGAGGGCAGCAACCTAGCAAGGAGGTGGGAACGCAGCATTATCCTACATGGTAACAACAATGAGCGATACAGTATACAATCCACGCAAGGCTGTTATGACCCACTCTCGTACCCCCTCTTCTTCTCAAATGGAGAGTACGGTTGGCATCCTAATACCCTAAACATAAAGTAGATTATGCTAAGGCGCAAAAATCAAGAGCAAACCGTGATATCGATGGAGGTTCGTTTTTGTATTATGCTTTTTCATTTTTCTTACTATAATTTTTATTAATTGCCTAATATTTTACTTTTTGACTTTCCACATAGGGAAATAGCAGGTTGTGCGTGTTTGTCAAAGACTACTACTGCTATAGGCTGATGACGCGTCCGGGCATATTCAACCCTATATTGCATGGAGGACGACTGTTCCAACAATTTGCAGTTGACATGTACATCAAGATTGAGGGATGCAGACTAAACTGGATCAGGGAGCATCAGCCAGAGATACGTGCTGACCTATATAAAGGCATAGTTGATAGCATCAATGCAGGAGAAACTCGAGGGAGCGCTATTGGCACAAGGACAGTGCTCCCATATACATTCCAGGGGAGCTACAGAGACATGAAACGGAGACATATGGATGCCATGGCATTGGTGCAAACATATGGTAAGCCGGACATATTCCTCACAATGACTTGCAATCCGAACTGGCAGGAGATTGTTGACGGGTTGTTTCCTGGCCAAACCCCACAAGACCGACCAGATCTCGTTGCCCGTGTGTTTAGGGCCAAGCTAGAGATGATGAAAGAGATGATCCTGAAGAGGCACATCCTTGGTGTTGTTAAAGCACATGTATATGTCGTCGAATTTCAGAAGAGAGGGCTCCGCCATGCCCACTTTCTGTTGACCATGGATTCAACATATAAGATTGTTGTGCCAGAGCAGTACGATCGGATCATATCTGCTGAGTTCCCTAACAAGCATAAGTACCCGGAGCTCTATGCCATGGTCGTAAAGCATATGATGCATGGCCCATGTGGTGTTCTCAAGCCCAACAATGTGTGCATGCAAGAGGGAGTATGCAAATGCAAATATCCACGTTCCTTCAATAAAACACCGTATAAGGGAAGGACTCCTATCCTATTTATCATAGACGGAAAGATGGTCGTCACGCTAAGGTCCGTGGTCATATTTTGGACAATAGATGGGTTATGCCTTACAACCCATACCTTCTGCGGATGTTTAACTGCCACATAAATGTCGAGGTGTGCTCCAGCATCAAGGCTGTAAAGTACCTTTATAAGTACATATACAAGGGACACGACCGAACTTCGTTCAACATTGACCAGCCCGACAAAGATGGTAACATAGATGAGATCAAGAGATACATTGACGCGAGGTGGGTTACTCCACCTGAGGCGATGTGGAGGATATTCGGCTTTAAACTCTATGGGAATTCTCCATCTGTCCTACAACTGCCGCTTCATCTCCCAAATATGCACAGGGTCACGTTCAAAGCGGGGGAGGACCTGAACAATGTTGTTGCCCGGGGTAATGTAGAAAGTTCCATGCTAACAGAGTATTTCATCGCTAACCAGAAACATCAGTGGGCTCGGGATATTTTATACAGAGATTTTCCTCGTATATTCACATGGCAATCAGCAGAAAAGTGCTGGAAACCAAGGCAAGAACGCTATCAAATAGGTCGAATTGTGTAAGCTCATCCAGCAGAGGGTGATCGATACTTTCTAAGGGTGCTACTAAACCACGTTCGAGGATCAACCTCCTTTGAAGATCTTAAAACCGTTGATGGTGTGTTGTGCGGTAGCTTCCGCAAGGCTGCTGAGAGGAGGGGTCTCATCGAGGCAGACAACACCCTCGACGAGTGCCTTACTGAGTCAGAGCAGTTCGCGATGCCGACTTCCCTTAGAAGACTCTTTGCAACAATCTTGGTATTATGTGAGCCTGGTGATGTGCGAGGTTTGTGGGATAGGCACCTAGATGCAATGTCTGATGACTTCCAACGACGTCACACATGCCCAAATGTAGTAGAACAGATGGTATTGCTTGACATTAGTGGCATGTTGCAATCCATGGGCAGAGACATCAAGACGTTCGATCTTCCCGTGATGGACGAGACGTATGACAACACGGGAGGCGAGGCCAGGGAGGTCATCGAAGAGAGCACTATCGAGGTTGACCGGAATGATGAGAATCTAGCATCCTCACTAAATCTCGAGCAAAGGCTAGCCTATGACAAGATATTATCAGCGGTTGATAGTGGTGATGGTGGTGTCTTCTTTGTTGATGGCCCAGGAGGCACGGGGAAGACCTTTTTGTACAGGGCTCTCCTTGCTACAGTCAGAACCAAGAGGAAGATCGCTATAGCAACGGCGACATCGGGCGTTGCCGCTTCCATCCTGCCTGGAGGCCGAACCGCCCACTCTAGGTTCAAGATACCACTGAATATTGAAGATGGCTCATCGTGTAGCTTTACAAAGCAAAGTGGGACAGCCAAACTCCTAAGAATGGCTTCTCTCATCTTATGGGACGAAGCCACGATGACAAAGCGCCAGGCAGTTGAGGCACTGGACAAAAGCATGCGTGACATCACGGGACAACGTGACCGACCGTTCGGTGGAAAGACAATCGTTTTTGGTGGTGATTTCAGGCAAGTGCTTCCGGTCGTCCGGAAGGGGTCACGGGCTCAGATAATCGATGCGGCCCTACGAAGTTCATACCTCTGGAATGGCATGTGCCAGCTAAGGCTCGTCAAGAACATGAGGGCACATAACGACAAGTGGTTCGCAGATTACTTGCTGCGGGTAGGGAATGGCACCGAGGAAGCTGACGAGGAAGGTAAGATACGGCTCCCTGAAGATATATGTGTACCTTCTATAGAAGAAGAGGATGACCTAGAGAAGCTGATCGAGCATGTATTTCCGCAACTAATCGACAACATGGCAGATCCGAATTATATGACTTCCCGAGCGATCCTCTCCACCAAGAACGACTATGTCGACACGGTAAACAAGAGCATGATAGAACGTTTTAGCGGCGAGGAAAAGATCTACCACAGCTTTGACAGTGCAGAGGATGATCCGCATGGCTATTATGCTCCAGAGTTCTTGAACTCGCTAACTCCTAATGGGCTGCCACCCCACGAGCTTAAACTAAAGATAAATTTTCCGGTTATACTTCTTATAAACATTGACCCAGCTAATGGATTATGTAACGGCACGAGGCTTGTTGTTCGGGGATTCCAGAGGAACGCCATCGACGCAGAAATCGTACTAGGACAACATGCCGGGGAGAGGGTTTTCCTTCCTCGGATACCTCTCTGCCCCTCTGATGATGACATGTTCCCGTTCAGAGTTAAAAGGAAGCAATTCCCGATTAGGCTCAGCTTTGCCATGACCATCAATAAGGCGCAAGGGCAGACCATCCCTGTTGTCGGTGTTTACCTACCTGAACCTGTATTCTCCCATGGCCAGTTGTATGTTGCATTGTCTAGAGCAACCGCAAAGGTAAACATTAAGATCCTCGCCATCAAGGAAAAGCACAAGGGCAAGGAGCTCGTCAAGGGAAAAGGCAAGAGCAATGGCATTGACCAGTCCAATAATCCAAAGAAGCAAAAGAGATCCGAGGACTTGGTAACAACAATGAAGAACATAGTCTACAAGGAAGTACTGAACAATTGATGAACAATTGAAGACGTTGAAGAATATTTGAGCAGCTTCATATAGAATTGTTGTATAAAATGTCATGTTAGTTACTAGCATCTTTGAAATTGTAATGGTTATATAAATATTAATATGTGTGCATTTTAAAGTGTGTACTAACTACTATATCATCATTTTCTATAAGCTCCTGCTCATTGTCGACACATTTTTTGTTATACATGTATTAATAGTGTATAACAGGGGGATGCCATAGAAAGTGGAACTATATAAATGACATGGAACTAACCAATTATTTTCTATGGTTGCGTGAATTCTGATAACCAAAAATGTTTTCTTCTATGATTGTCATTTTATTTTTTATTAAAGATATGTATATGATTAGCTATTTTTATGTTTGATCATTTATTGAAAAAACAAATCAGCCATCTAATCATACAAAAAATGTCTCTGATTGATTATACAAAGCTATACCAGCAGTAAATAAGAAGCAGCACTAATCTAACTAAGTAAAACAAACAAATCTTTTTAATTATGTCTACATGATTTTTCTCGATATGGTGGTGTCATATAAATGCAAAGGGATCTCTGCAATTAATAGTAAAGATTTCCTGATTTTTTTTCGATATGGTGGTGTCTTATAAATGCAAAGAGATCTTCTGCAATTAATTAGATGTTGTCATACTGATTTTGTTTATTATTCTCAAAGTAAAAAATCTCTCAGCTTTTATAATGTTTCCTTTTATGAAAGATACATTATATTACAGGACATCAATCAACTTTTATTATTCATAGAATAATATCAATCAACCTTTATGATGTTTCCTGAAAAAATATGCGACCCGCCTATATAAGCACGACCCCATAAGGTTCAAAGGCACTCCTATCCTTCCTCTACCCAGTATGACAACATGCCACCCCGGTGTCACCCCAAGCAATATCCAAGAGGTACAAGCGTCAAAGTTTGGGGATGCCCAAGGCATCCCCTTCTTCATCAATAAAAAGCTCAGGTCTGTCTAGACACTTTGTTTTTATTGTTTCATGCACTGTCATATTGTTCTTGGAGCGTCTTAGTTTTGTTTGCTTTGATTAGTTTGCTTGAATAAAATAGTTTGTACCCCCGTTCTCGTTGTGTTGTTTCAAATAAGTTGATTGGTGTTGGAAAGGAGTAGAAAGTTCTTGCTTGAAAGTGCAAGACGAGCTTGCATTGATTGTGACTTAGACTTTAGCATGACATGCTAGGTGTTGTTTTGACCTTATGTTTAGTGATTATTTGTGTACCATGTTTTGTTCTAAACAATTGGGATTTATTAGTGTGCCTTGAATGAATCATGCGTTGTTTTAGCATACAAAAGCATATTATTGTGGTATTCTCGTTTGATGCTTTGTTTGGGTTGACTTGGAGAATGCTTACACCATGTTGTGACTATGAACAAGTCACCGTAGCCTCTATGATCATTTAGTCCTTGACTTGTAGTACCACTCTATGCTTTGATTAGTAATGTTTTGTTGCTCTTCATGATTATGGCCATTATTGCTCTCTTAGTTGGTTGCTCCCAGTCTTTTGCTAGCCTCCACTTGTATGAGAAAGTTCTACTCATGCTTCCAACTCCGAAGAAACCAAGTTATTATATAGTGTCCACTATAAATTCCTATGCATGGTGTGTTACACCATTCCAAGTATATTCTTGTTTCCAGCTATCTTCCAATTAAAAAGTATTTTTGTTATATAAAAACTTAGTGATTAAATCCCTCACAAATTTGATGGTACACTTTATATTCTTTGCCCCTAATAAACTTGAACCATTGTGTCTTCTATGTTGTATATGCTTGCACTTATACGTTGGAATTAGCAGAACCATGCTGTCATGGGGAACGCTTTCAACATTCCACTTGTACTTTGTACACAGTTGATATCAATGCTCTTTTGTCTATGGATGTCATCGGTGTGAAATAAAGAGGGAGCTTGTAAGTTCATGAAGTTATGTATTTTGTGTTAGAGAAACGCCTGGGCCGCTATCCTAAGCCATGCCTAATCATGGTGGAAACTTGCAGCATCACCATAATGAGCTATATGTGAAGCATCCTCAATAAAAATCTATGCACATAGTAAATAAAAAAATCGATGATATGCTCATTTTCTGCTTGCCTTGTCATTTTGGTTATGGGATAGCTCATATACCATGTGCAAGGGGTACCCCGTTGGCGGTTCTCTATGATACACATGTACTTACTATGACAAGAACTTACAGGTGACTGAAGTTGAGTAGCATGAGGTGTGGCCCTCGTATTCAAGAGACTTGAGATTGCCAACTTATACTTTATCAAGCATATACTCCATAGTTTGTTCACTTTAACCTTAATCACTTCAAGATTCTTATGATAGGGGCAATGAGGGCTGAAAGCTAACAAGTACCATAATTTTTGGAAGCTCTTTTTGAAACTTGAAATCCCTGCTTCCCTTTATGAAGGGCCTTTCTTCCACTATTATATTGAGTCTCCACCTTCTACCTTTAGGAACCATTAAGAGAGCATAGTTGTCATTCTTAGTTCTATGTGTAGTGTCCCAAAACTTATTGATTGATGCATATTGTGATATTACTTGTTCTTGTGCTATTTGTATCTAGTCACTCTTATGAACTTTGAAGGTGTCCTATGCATCTTTTTACTACTCCAAGAGGGACAAGTTGAATGCCACTATGCCATGTTTTCTGTGTGTGAAACAAACAAACGTTTTTCAATGCATGTTATTCATGATCTTTGTTTGTAGCTTTTCATGTTGCATGCATAGTTACTTTGTCTTATTGTTAGAACTCCATCTTTCATGCACATGTTTAGAGTTTTTTGATCCCAGCTTTCAATGCTTGCAAATGGTTTGATCTTGGTTTTGATGGTGCATGTCCCCTCAAAATTATTCTTTTATCACTTACCTACTCGAGGACGAGCAGGAGTTAAGCTTGGGGATGCTTGATACGTCGGAAACGTATCTATAATTTTTGATGCTCCATGCTTGTTTAGTATCTACTTTGCTTTACTTTGTCTACACTTTGAGGTGTTTTTATATGTTTTCTGGAACTAACCTATTACCAAGTTGCCATAGTGCTAGCTGCCTGTTTTCTTCTGTTTTTGGTTCCAGAAAGGCAGAAAATAAATATTATCGGAATTGGACGGGACAAAAGCCAAAGTCAATACTTTACCGTGGGCAACACGAAGCCAGAAGACGAGACAGAGAAGGCTCACCAGGGGGCCACACCCCATGGCCGCGCGGCTGGGCCCATCCCGCGCCTGGGGGGGATGCAGCCGCCCTGGTGCCCCCTGGCTCACCCCTTTGCCTATAAGAAACACCCGATGCAGAAACCCTAGGCACCCGATCAAAAACTCCACGAAACCTTCTGTAGCCACCGCCACCATTGTCCCTAGATCAGGGGGATCTAAAGTTCTTTCCGGCACCCTACCGGAGGGGAGATCATCCCGGAGACCTTCTTCTTCATCATGCCAGCCTCCGGTATGAAGCGTGAGTAGTTCCAACTTGGACTACGGGTCCATTTAGTAGATAGATGGTTGTATCTCCTCCTTGTGCTTTCATGTATAGATCTTGTGAGCTCTGTTCATGATCAAGATCTGATCTATTTGTAATCATGCATGTTGTGTTTGTGGGGATCCGATGGATATTGAGATCACTATGTTAGATTGATTAATGGTTTTGTCTATTTGATTCTATCATGTCTGTGTTGTTTATGATCTTGCATGCTCTCCATTGTTAGTAGCTATCTTGGCCAAGTAGTTGCTAATGACTCCAAGAGGGGGTATTTATGCTCGATAGTGGGTTGATGCCTCTAGTTTCCAAGGGAAGTGACAGAAATCTCTTTGGTTGTAGATGTGTTGTTGCCACAAGGCAGGAAACAACGGTCTCTTGTTCATGGAGCAAGTGGATTGTTTACCTTACACATTTTTCTTAAAGCAGTTGTCTGTTGCTTGCAACTTAATACTGGAGGGGGTTTGGATGATAACCTGAAGGTGGACTTCTAGTCATAGATGCAGTTGGATGGTGGTCTATGTATATTGTTGTATTGCCCAATCGAATCTCATAGGATCTTTTTGTCTAGTACTGTATTGTTATGCCTTGCTCAGTTCCTATCAATTTTCCTGCTGTAATTTGTTTACCCTTCATGCCATGTTGTTTATCTAAGGAGAGCACCTCTAGTGAACTATGGACCCCGGTCCAATCTTTACCATTGATACATCTTCCACTGTTACTGTTTACTTGCTGCAAACCATCATCACCTTCCACACCATATAGTTAATCCTTTGTTACAGCAACCGGTGAGATTGACAATCTCACTGTTCGTTGGGGCAAAGTCTTGAGTTTGTGTTGTGCAGATTTCCATGTTGTTTGCAACACTTGTATGACGTTTCCTTCCTCCTACTGGTTCAATAACCTCGGTTTCTTACTAAGGGAAGACTTGCTGATGTGCTGCATCACACCTTGCTCTTGGGGTTTCCCGACGAAGCACACCTACATCAACTTGGCGTACCAACAAAGACTTGCCGTTGTGCTGCATCATACCTTGCTCTTGGGGTTTCCCGACGAAGCGCTCCACGTTAACGCCGTTGCCGGGGAGGATAAGGATGTCTTCACAAGGGGAGTCCTCTCAACCTTTCTATTTACTTTGTTTTTGGTTTGCTTAGTTTCTTTTGCTTGGTTTTGTTTGCCTCTTTTTATCAAAAACTCCAAAAAAATTAGTTTAGTTTGGTTTGCTTTCTCTTATAAAAAACATAAAAAAAATTAGTTCCTGCTCTAGCTGCTACTGTTTTTGGCTTGCTCCACTTTTGCCAAAATAAACTTTGCTGAGAACAACAAGTTGTGTGACTTCACTAACACATACAACAATGATTTCCTTAGCACTCCTATTGCTCCACCTGCTCCTGATGCTACCTTTTATGAAATTAAGCCCGCTTTGTTAAATCTTGTGATGAGAGAGCAATTTTCTGGTACTAGTACTGATGATGCTGCTGCCCATCTCAAGAACTTTGTTGAACTTTGTGAGATGCAAAATTATAAGGATTTAGATGGAGATATTATTAAGCTCAAGTTGTTTCCTTTCTCCTTGAGAGGAAAAGCTAAAGAATGGTTGCTATCCTTGCCTAGAAATAGTATTGATTCTTGGATTAAGTGCAAAGATTCTTTTATTGGAAAGTACTACCCTCCTGCTAAGATTATATCTATGAGAAGTGATATTATGAAATTTAAACAACTTGATAATGAACATGTTTCTCAAGCTTGGGAAAGAATGAAATCTTTGGTTAAGAATTGCCCCACTCATGGACTTACTGCTTGGATGATTATCCAGACTTTTTATGCAGGTTTGAACTTCTCTTCAAGAAACCTGTTGGATTCGGCTGCTGGAGGTACCTTTATGACCATCACCTTGGGTGCTGCAACAAAACTCCTTGATAATATGATGGTTAATTATTCTTAATGGCACACTGAGAGAGCTCCACATGGTAAGAAGGTAAATTCTATTGAAGAAACCTCTTCTTTGAGTGATAAGATAGATGTTATTATGGCTATGCTTGTTAATGGAAAAGCTCCTTTAGATCCCAATAATGTTCCCTTAGCCTCTTTGGTTGCTCAAGAAGAGTAAGTTGATGTGAACTTCATTAGAAATAACAATTTCAACAACAATGCCTATAGGAATAATTTTGGTAGTAACAAAAATTATAGGCCTTGTCCTCCTAATAATGGCAATACCTATGGAAACTCCTAAAACAATGCTAGAAGTGCCCCCACTGAATTTGAAGTCATGCTCAAAGACTTTATTAGTAAACAAACCGCTTTCAACAAGACTGTGGAGGAAAAGCTTTTAAATGTTGAGAAAAATATTTCCTCTTTGTCTGAAGCACAGTCCTCTTTGATTAATAAAATGGCTGCTAAACCTGAAACCATGGAAAGTACCTTTGCTGCTACTCATGTCATACAAGTTACAATTAATGAAAATGTTAGACTGTTAGCCTAACTTCATTCTAAGTGGGAAAGGGAAGCTGAAATTGATAGAAACAATAGTGTGTGCACCATCACCACTAATATGGATACCACTAAACCACAAGAAGTCCCGATTCCTCTTCCTACAATGCCTAAGCCTAATGAGTCTACTACTAGTGATGCTAAGTTTGATTTTGATCTTGATGGTTGCAATATTTCTGAAGTGATTTTGTTCCTGCAAAAACTTGCTAGAAGTCCTAATGCTAGTGATATGCATGTTTCTTTCACTAAACACATTACATATTCTCTTGTTAAGATTAAGGAAGAGAAGTTAAAACACAAAGCTTCTATTTCTAGGAAAGTAGAAGATAGTTGGGAACCCATTATTAATATGCAAGTGAATGACTTTGATCTCAAAGCTTCATGTGGTCTTGGTTCTAGTGTCTCTATTATGCCTAGGAAGATTTATGAAATGCTTGATTTGCCACCTTTGGAAGATTGTTATTTGGATGTCCCACTTAATGATAATGCTAAGAAGAAACTCATGGGGAGTGTTAATGATGTTCTCATTATGGTTAATAATGCTTATGTCCCTGTTATTTTATATGTTTTTGACGTTGAATACAATGCTTCTTGTCCTATTACTTTGGGAAGACCTTTTCTTAGAACTGTTGGTGCCATCATTGATATGAAAGAAGGCACCATTAAATATCAATTTCCATTCAATAAAGGTATTAAACACTTCCCTATTAGGATAGAGAAGTTGCTTTTTGCTCCTCCTTTGAAAGCAAGGTTTGATGTTAATGCTTCTTGTGCCTAACTTAAAGTCGTTAAAGAAAAGTACTTGTTGGGAGATAACCCAAGAGTTTTCTTGAGTCTTGGAAGCTATTACTTCAGTAGTAACTCTCCTTATACTTTTTGTTTGCTTTTTGTGCCAAGAATGACCTCTAATCAGTGGGAAGTAAGATTTGGGGAGTTGCTGTCCCGAAACAGATTTCTGTCCTCCACCATGAACATTCGTGAGGACTCTTTGTAAGTCGGATTGACCAGAACATTTATGATTAAATCCCCCAGTATGTTATCTCACTTTTGTTTGTTCAACACTTTTTGATTTGAGCAACAGAAGTTCTTCGAAAAAATCGGTTTCTACCTGCTGGTCTGTTTTGACAGATTTCTGCCATTATTTGCATTGCTTCTTATTGATTCCTTTTTGGGTTCTTTTTGGAAATTGAGCTTTTTGAGGGAATTGCTACATTAGCTTGTGTTTTTAGTGAAAGTTTTGCCATTCTAAAGCTAAACCTAAGGGTCTATTATCTTTTGAATACACTAATGCTGCTAATGAAGATTGTGTGAAGTTTTGTATGAAGGAAAAATTTCAGGTGTAGAGAGAGAATGATGTAATGAGATGAAGAATGGACAAAATATCAAGCTTGGGGATGCCACCCCTGGTGTCACCCCAAGAAATATCCAAGAGGTACAAGCGTCAGGGCATCCCCTTCTTCATCAATAAAAAGCTCGGGTCTTTCTAGACACTTCATTTTTATTGTTTCATGCACTGTTGTGTTGTTCTTGGAGCGTCTTAGTTTTTGTTTGCTTTGCTTAGTTTGTTTACTTTCTTGAATAAATTAGTTTGTACCCCCCTTAACGCTGTGTTGTTTGAAATAAGTTGATTGGTGTTGGAAAGGAGTAGAAAGTTCTTGCTTGAAAGTGCAAGAGGAGCTTGCATTGACCGTGAATTAGACTTTAGCATGTCATGCTAGGTGTTGTTTTGACCTTATGCTTAGTGATTATTGTTGTAGCATGACTTGTTCAAAACAATTGGGATTGCTTAGTGTGCTTCGGAGGAATCACGTGTTGTTTTAGCATGCAAAAGCATAGTATTGTGGTATTCTCCTTTGATGTTTTGTTTGGGTTGACTTGGCACATTCTCACACCATGTTATGACTATGAACAAGTCACCATAGCCTTTATGATCATTTAGTCCTTGACTTGTAGTACCACTCTATGCTTTGATTAGTAATGTTTTGTCGCTCTGCATGATTATGGCCATTATTGCTCTCTTAGTTGGTTGCTCCTAGTATTTTGCTAGCCTCCACTTCTATGAGTAAGGTCTACTCATGCTTCCAACTCCCAAGAAACCAAGTTATTCCAAAGTGTCCACTATAAATTCCTATGCATGGTGTGTTACACCATTCCAAGTATATTCTTGTTTTCAGCTATCTTCAAATTAAAAAAGTATTTTGTTTTGTGAGAACTTAGTGATTAAAGCTCTCACAAACTTGATGGCACACTTTATATTCCTTGCCCCTAATAAACTTGAACCATTGTGTCATCTATGTTGTATATGCTTGCACTTATACGTTGGAATTAGCAGAACCATGTTTTCATGGGTAACGTTTTCAACATTGCACTTGTACTTTGTACACAGTTGATATCATGCTGTTTTGTCTATGGATGGCGCCTGTGTGAAATAAAAAGGGAGCTTGTAAGTCCATGGAGTTATGTATTTTTTGTTAGAGAAATGCCTGGGCCGCTAGCCTAAGCCATGCCTAATCATGGTGGAAACTTGCAGCATCACCATAATGAGCAATCTGTGAAGCATCCTCAATAAAAACCTATGCAAATAGAAAATAAAAAGATCGCTGGGATGCTTATTGTTTGCTTGCCTTGTCATTTTTGTTATGGGATAGCTCCTATACCAGGTGCAAGGGGTACCCCATTCATAGTTCTCTATGATACACATGTACTTACTATGACAAGAACTTACAAGTGACTAAATTTGAGTAGCATGAGGTGCGGCCCTCGTATTCAAGGGACATGAGATTGCCAACTTATAATTTGTCAAGCATATACTCCATAGTTTGTTCATTTTAACCTTAATCACTTCAAGATGCTTATGATAGGGGCAATGAGGGCTGAAAGCTAACAAGTACCATAATTTTGGAAACCTCTTTTTTAAACTTGAAATCCCTGCTTTCCTTTATGAAGGGCCTTTCTTCCACTATTATATTGAGTCTCCACCTTCTACCTTTAGGAACCAGTTAAGAGAGCATAGTTTTCATTCTTAGTACTATGTGCAGTGTCTCAAAACTTATTGATTGATGCATATTCTTGTATTGCTTGTTCTTGTGCTATTTGTTTCTAGTCACTCTTATGAAATTTGAAGGTGTCCTATGCATATATTTGCTACTCTTTGAGGGACAAGCTGAATGCCACTATGCCATGTTTTTGTATGTGAAACAAATAAATGTTTTTCAATGCATGTTATTCATGATCTTTGTTTGTAGCCTTTAATGTTGCATGCATAGTTACTTTGTCTTATTGTTAGAACTCCGTCTTTCATGCACATGTTGAGAGTTCTTTGATCCCAGCTTTCAATGCTTGCAAATGGTTTGATCTTGGTTTTGATGGTGCATGTCACCTAAAAAATTATTCTTTTATCACTTACGTTAAGCTTGGGGATGCTTGATACGTCAGAAACGTATCTATAATTTTTGATGTTCCATGCTTGTTTAGTATCTACTTTGCTTTGCTTTGTCCACACTTTGAGGTTCTTTTCTTATGTTTTCTAGTACGAACCTATTACAAGTTGCCACAGTGCCAGTTGCCCGTTTTCTACTGTTTTTGGTTCCAGAAAAGCTAGTAAGGAAATATTCTCGGAATTAGACGGGACAAAAGCCAAAGTCAATATTTCACCGAGGATCTTGTGAGCTCTGTTCATGATCAAGATCTGATCTATTTGTAATCATGCATGTTGTGTTTGCGGGGATCCGATGAATATTGAGATTAATTTGTTAGATTGATTAATGGTTTTGTCTATTTGATTCTATCTTGTCTGTGTTGTTTATGATCTTGCATGCTCTCCATTGTTAGTAGCTATCTTGGACAAGTAGTTGCTAGTGACTCCAAGAGGGGGTATTTATGCTCGATAGTGGGTTCATGCCTCTAGTTTCCAAGGGAAGTGACAGAAATCTCTTCGGTTGTAGATGTGCTGTTACCACAAGGCCGAAAACAACGGTCTCTTGTTCATGGAACAAGTGGATTGTTTATCTTACACACTTTTCTTAAAGCAGTTGTCTGTTGCTTGCAACTTAATACTGGAGGGGGTTTGGATGATAACCTGAAGGTAGAATTCTAGTCATAGATGCAGTTGGATGGCAGTCTATGTATATTGTTCTATTGCCCAATCGAATCTCATAGGATCTTTTTGTCTAGTACTTCATTGTTATGCCTTGCTCGGTTCCTGTCAATTTCCCTGTTGTAATTTGTTTACCCTTCATGCCATGTTGTTTATCTAAGGAGAGCACCTCTAGTGAACTATGGACCCCGGTCCAATCTTTACCATTGATACATCTTCCACTGTTACTGTTTACTTGCTGCAAACCATCATCACCTTCCACACCATATAGTTAATCCTTTGTTACAACAACCGGTGAGATTGAAAATCTCACTATTCGTTGGGGCAAAATCTTGAGTTTGTGTTGTGCAGGTTTCCACGTTTCTTGAAACACTTGTGTGACGTTTCCTTCCTCCTACTGGTTCAATAACGTCGGTTTCTTACTGAGGGAAGACTTGCTGATGTGCTGCATCACACCTTGCTATTGGGTTTCCCGATGAAGCACACCTACATCAACTTGGCGCACCAAGAAGAAGCCCTCGATGCATAAACCCTAATTACCCGATCAATATTCCACGAAACCGTCTGTAGCCGCTGATGGCTCAGTGGATGTGGAGCCTGTTTGGAACCCCAAGAGCAAGGTGTGAAGCAGCATAGCAGCAAGTCTTACCTCAGTAAGAAACCAAGGTTATCAAACCAGTAGGAGGAAGGAAACATCACCTAGGTGTTGCAAGCAACGTGGAGACCTGCACAACACAAACTCAAGAATTTACCCCAACTAACAGTGAGGTTGTCAATCTCACTGGTTGCTGTAACAAAGGATTAAACGTATGGTGTGGAAGGTAATGGTGGTTTGCAGCAAGTAAACAAGTAACAATGGAAGATGTATCAATGGTAAAGATTGGACCGGGGTCCATAGTTCACTAGAGGTGCTCTCCTTAGATAAACAACATGGCATGAAGGGTAAACAAATTACAGCGAGGCAATTGACAGGAACTGAGCAAGGCATAACAATGGAATACTAGTTAGAAAGATCCTATGAGATTCGATTGGGCAATACAACAATATACATAGACCGCCATCCAATTGCATCTATGACTAGAAGTCCACATTCAGGTTATCATTCGAACCCCCTCCAGTATTAACTTGCAAGCAACAGACAACTGCTTTAAGCAAAGTGTGTAAGGTAAACAGTCCACATGTTCCATGAACAAGAGACCGTTGTTTTCTCCCTAGTAGCAACAACACATCTACAACAGAAGAGATTTCTGTCACTTCCCTTGGAAACTAGAGGCATGAACCCACTATCGAGCATAAATACTCCCTCTTGGAGTCACTAGCAACTACTTGGCCAAGATAGCTACTAACAACGGAGTGCATGCGAGATCACAAACAACACAGACATGATAGAATCATAAAGACAAAACCATTAATCAAACCAACATAATAATCTTAGTATCCATCGGATCCCCGCAAACACAACATTCATGATTACAAATAGATTAGATCTTGATCATGAATGGAGCTCATAAGATCTATACATGAAAGAACAAAGGAGGAGATAAAACCATTTAGCTACTACATGGACCCATATTCCAAGGTGGAACTACTGACACATCATACTAGAGAGAAGGCCTCCGGGATGATCTCCCCTCTGGCAGGGTGCCGGGAAGAACTTCAGATCCCCCCCGATCTAGGGACGATGGTGGCGGCTACAGAAGGTTTCGTGGAATATTGATCGGGTACTTAGGGTTTCTGCATCGGGGGCTTCTGGCCAGGGGCCCCACACCCTGCCTAGGCACGAGGCAGGGCCCACCCGCGCCTAGGGGGGTGTGGCTGCCCTGGAATGCCTCTCCGTCTCCCCTCTGGACTTCTTGTTCCCCACGGAAAGTTATTAACTTTGACGTTTGTCCCGTCCAATTCCGAGAATATTTCCTTACTATCTTTTCTGGAACCAAAAACAGAAGAAAACAGGCAACTCACACTATGGCAACTTGTTAATAGCTTAGTACTAGAAAACATGTAAAAACACCTCAAAGTGTAGATAAAGCAAAGCAAAGTAAATACTAAACAAGCATGGAGCATCAAAAATTATAGATACATTTCCGACGTATCAAGCATCCCCAAGCTTAACTCCTGCTCGTCCTCGGGTAGGTAAGTGATAAAAAGAATAATTTTTGAGGTGACATGCACCCTCACAATAAAGATCTAACCATTTGCAAACATTGAAAGCTGGGATCAAAGAACTCTAAACATGTGCATGAAAGATGGAGTTCTAACAATAGGACATAGTAACTATGCATGCAACATGACAAGCTACAAACAAATATCATGAATAACATGCATTGAAAAACGTTTGTTTGTTTCACATACAGAAAACATAACATAGTGGCATTCAGCTTGTCCCTCCTAGAGTAGCAAATAGATGCATATGACACCTTCAAAGTTCACAAGGGTGACTAGAAACAAGTAGCACAAGAACAAGTAATATCACCATATGCATCAATCAATAAGCTTTGGAACACTGCACACAGAATGACAACTATGCTCTCTTAATGGTGCCTAAAGGTGGAAGGTGGTGACTCAACATAATGGGTGGAAGAAAGGCCTTTTATAAAGGAAGCAGGGATTTCAAGTTTCAAAAAGAGCTTCCAAAAATTATGGTACTTGTTAGCTTTCATCCCTCATTGCCCCTATCATAAGCATCTTGAAGTGATTAAAGTTAAAGTGAACAAACTATGGCGTATATGCTCGACGAAGTATAAGTTGGCAATCTCAAGTTTATTAGGGGTAAAGAATATAAAGTGTGCCATCAAATTTGTGAGGGCTTTAATCACTAAGTTTTCACATAAAAAATAGTTTTTAATTGGAAGATAGCCGAAAACAAGAATATACTTGGAATGGTGTAACACAACATGCATATGAGTTTATAGTGGACACTTTGGAATAACTTGGTTTCTTGGGAGTTGTAAGCATGAGTAGATCTTACTCATACAAGTGGAGGATAGCAAAAGACTGGGAGCAACCAACTAAGAGAGCAATAATGACCATAATCATGCAGAGCAACAAAGCATTACTAATCAAAGCATAGAGTGGTACTAAAAGTCAAGGACTAAATGATCATAGAGGCTAATGGTGACTTGTGAGAGTCGTAACATGGTGTGAGCATGTGCCAAGTCAACCCAAACAAAGCATCAAAGGATAATACCACAATACTATGCTTTTTGCATGCTAAAACAACGCATAATTTCTTCAAGGCACACTAAGCAATCCCAATGACTTGGAACAATACATGCTTCAACAATAATCACTAAGCATAAGGTCAAAACAACACCTAGCATGTCATGCTAAAGTCTAAGTCACAGTCAATGCAAGCTCCTCTTGCACTTTCAAGCAAGAACTTACTACTCCTTTGCAACACCAAGCAACTTATTTGTAAAACAAAACAACGAGAACGGGGGGGGGGTCCAAACTACTTAAGCAAACTAAACAACTAAGCAAACCAAACGAAAACTAAAACGCTCCAAGAACAACACAACTATGCATGAAATAATAAAAAAAAGTGTCTAGATAGACCTAAGCTTTTTATTGATGAAGAAGGGGATGCCTTGGGCATCCCCAAGCTTTGACGCTTGTACCTCTTGGATATTTCTTGGGGTGACACCATGGTGGCATCCCCAAGCTTGAGATTTTGTCCATTCTTCATCTCATTGCATCATTCTCTCTCTACACCTAAAATTTTTCCTTCATACAAAACTTCACACAATCTTCATTAGCAACATTAGTTTATTCAAAAGATATTAGACCTCTGGCAAAGCTTTGGAACAGCAAGGCTTTTCACTAAAAAACAAGCTAATGTAGTAATTCCTTCAAAAAGCTTAGTTCACGTAAAGGGAACTCAAAAAGGAATTAATAAGAAGCAAATGCAAATAATGGCAGAAATCTGTCAAAACAGACCAGCAGGTAGAAACCGATTTTTTTCAAAAATCTTCTGTTGCTCAAATAAAAAAGTGTTCAACTAAAAGTTAGCTAACATACTGGGGGATTTATTCGTAAATTTTGAGCTCAATCCGAGTTACAGATACTCCTCACGAAGTTTTATGGTGGAGGACAGAAATCTGTTTCGGGACAACAACTCCCCAAATCTTACTTCCCTCTCATTAGAGGTCATTCTTGGCACAAAAAGCAAACAAAAAGGATAAGGATAGGTCATTACTGAAGTAATAACTTCCAAGACTCAAGGAAACTCTTGGATTATCTCCCAACAAGTACTTTTCTTTAACGCATTTTAAGTTAGGCTTGATAGCTTGAGAAGATGCTCACATAAGAATTATGAATTGAAGTCAAAGACAACATCAAGAAGCAAATTCAAAACACATTTAAGTGTAACCCACTTCCTATGCATAGGAATCTTGTAAGAAAATAAATTCTCAAAGAACAAAGTGACATACATAGGACGATAAAACAAGAGTAACTTCAATACTTTCAGCACATAGAGAGGTGTTTCAGTACCATGAAAACTTCTCTAACCATATTTTCCTCTCTCATAATAATTTTCAGTAGCCTCATGAATAAACTCAACAATATAAATATCACATAAAGTAGGATTTTCATGAGCTACAAACACATAATTTCTATCAAGCTCAAAAATAGTGGGATTAAAACCTTCACAGGTTTTACCCAAAGTAGATATTTCAAAAGGATCCATAGGAACATAGCATTCATCCTCCTTTGGTAAGCATGTGGGACAATCAAATAATATAAGATGTAAAGATTTACTCTCATTAGAAGGTAGGCATGGGTAGATCCATTCTTCCTCCTTTTGTTCATCACTCTCCTCCTCTTTTTCATCTAGTGAGCTTCCAGTTTCAACAATGTCTTCTTCCAAAGGATCCGGCAAGGCATTAGTCTCTTCCAAATGTGGAAAACGCCTATTAAAATATTCAAGAATATAGCTATTTTCTTCCTTGTAATTATCAAAGCAAAATTAAAGTATCTCAAAAACCTCATGTTTATAAGGTGCATCATCAGTATTCTCAAGCAAACTGGCAAGTTCAAATGCACCCTTGAAGGAAATAAATTCTTCAATTTGTTCCACATCATCAAAATCATAATTTCCTTTAACATAAGAAGATATGGTAACATTATCATTATACTCACATTGAAAGGGTAGGTGTTTATACCTCCTGCAGCAACAAGCTTTATCAAAGCAATAAGTAACTTTATAAGTAGAGCACACGCCTCTAGCAATAGTATTCAACTTGTCAATTTGTTCCCATAAGTATTTCCCTTTTTGTGACAAACGGTGTTCCTTATAATAATACTTTTGTTCTTCCGTGAACCCACCTTGCCAATAAGAACTAGTTTCAAAGAAACCATCCATTGATAGAAAGCATGACCAAGCAAGGCAACAACAGACCATCAACTAGATCAAGAAATAATTTTTTTGTGTTTTTGAATAAAGAAAGCAAACCAAACTAAAGTAATTTTTTTGGGCTTTTTGGAAAGAGGCAAACAATACCAAGCAAAAGATACAAAGCAAACTAAAAACAAAGTAAAGAGAGAGGAAGTGAAGGACTCCCCTAGTGAAGACGTCCTTAGCCTCCCCGGCAACAGCACTAGAAAACTTGTTGATGGCTTAGTTGATGTGGAGCCTGTTGGGAACCCCAAGAGCAAGGTGTGAATTAGCACAACATTAAGTCTTCCATCAGTAAGAAACCGAGGTTATCGAACCAGTATGAGGAAGGAAACGTCACACAGGTGTTGCAAGCAACATGGAGACCTGCACAACACAAACTCAAGACTTTGCCCCGACTAACAGTGAGGTTGTCAATCTCACCGGTTGCTGTAACAAAGGATTAAACGTATGGTGTGGAACGTAATGGTGGTTTGCAGCAAGTAAACAAGTAACAGTGTAAGATGTATCAATGGTAAAGATTGGACCAGGGTCCATAGTTCACTAGAGGTGATCTCCTTAGATAAACAACATGGCATGAAGGGTAAAGAAATTACAGCGGGCCAATTGATAAGAACTGAGGAAGGCATAACAATGCAATACTAGTCAGAAATATCCTATGAGATTCGATTGGGAAATACAACAATATACATAGACCGCCATCCAGCTGCATCTATAACTAGAATTCCACCTTCAGGTTATCATCCGAACCCCCTCCAGTATTAAGTTGCAAGCAACAGACAACTGCTTTAAGCAAAGTGTGTAAGGTAAACAGTCCACATGTTCCATGAACAAGAGACCGTTGTTTTCTCCCTAGTAGCAACAACACATCTACAACCGAAGAGATTTCTGTCACTTGCCTTGGAAACTAGAGGCATGAACCCACTATCGAGCATAAATACTCCCTCTTGGAGTCACTAGCAACTACTTGGCCAAGATAGCTACTAACAACGGAGAGCATGCAAGATCACAAACAACATATACATGATAGAATCATAAAGATAAAACCATTAATCAAACCAACATAATAATCTCAATATCTATCGGATCCCCGCAAACACAACATGCATGATTACAAATAGATTAGATCTTGATCATTAACAGAGCTCACAAGATCTATACATGAAAGCACAAAGGAGGAGATACAACCATCAAGCTACTACATGGACTCATAGTCCAAGGTGGAACTACTCACGCATCATACTGGAGAGAAGGCCTGCGAGATGATCTGTAACATCCCAACATTAGAGCTTAGAAATAAGCTGAACATAGTTGTGTGCATTGCATTCATGCATAGAAAATCCGAATAATTTTCGCGCTTTTGAATAAACTTGCTAAAGTGATTGAAGCTTCTCTCAACTTGATGGAATTGAATTAGATCATCAAGTTGACTGTGTAAGTTTCAACATGACCTTTGCCAAAACCTTATTTTGGGTAAACCTGATTTGATCTAAGGGTAGATCAAATGTAATAAAATTAAACCCTAATACATTGCTTAATGATTAATATCATATCCTGAAGTGATCATCTCATAGTATTCATTACACAACCCATGAATACCAAGCTATGAATATAACTCAAGTAACAAGAATTTAGTAACTAAATCTTGACCTATCTTAATCTTATATATTCCTACCATGAGTATCATGGTAATACTTAGCCCTAACTCTTTAGTTGTATTGAGTAGGAAGGAAAGCAAGTCAAGATCATTCACCATGTATCTTTCTATCCATATCAATCCTTATCATCTTTATTGAATCATATTCTAATCGCTGTTGTTCATCAATGTTGAGTAATCAACTATCGATTCACCAATTCTTAACCTATCAATTCTTGATCTATCAACTCTTGACCATATCATAGCATTCAGTTAAGGCCTATAAATAAAGAAGTAAGAAGAGGTAAATAGTAATGCTAGATTTAAATATCATCTAAAGGATGGGAGTGTTGGAAGAGAGTAAGATCAAAGTGATAATTGATGGAGTTAACTCACTCCTGAAATGATAGAGAGTTATTTGGAATATATAATTATATGGTGATAAAGAAGATTATAAGAATGAATCCTGAAGAAAGTTACCAGGAGTAATCCTATCATATCAAGTAGGTATAGTCAATGAATAATATCTCTTAGTCCAATAGAGATAAACATAAGATAATTATAATACAACTGTAATGTTGTATGGATAAAAGCCTTGATTAGCCAACTGGAAACCTAAACCATAAAGGATCAAATGATTATAATGATCATGCTTTAGCCACCAATATTGAATGCTTATATTATGTATAAGTGACATTGGTAGATAGAACATGATTGAACCCTAGTATAGATATGTTAATCTAGGTTAGCCATGACAAGTCACCCTGATATAATGTGAAGCTGGAAATAAGATACTGGAGTAAAGTAGATATAAGATAGTATGACTAAGTTAAAGCTAGAGTAGAATGGAGTTATTGAAGTAGTGTTATTCCTCTTAAAGTATAGTAAGCTTTTGAGGAAAGTAGTTTGATATATACCTCTACTGGAGAAATATTAGTGATGGATGGTTAAGGAAGAGTATGAATGGAGTTAGAAGTAACTATCTGTTGGATTGGACATTATTAGTAGTAGAATAGTTTGATAACCAAGTATAGATATGAGAAGATTATGAAAAGCTTTAGTGTCAAGCTCATTGATTTACAAATGGATTTAGGAGGAGAAATTATTGATAGGAATATTTTTGTGAAGCAAAGCTCATCATGTTAACACATGATGATGGATATGAAGAAGTAGTATATCTAGGAAATGAATTCTTTAAGTAGAAGTCAAGAATTATGAAATATGGAAGATAGGAATTCTTGGTAAACATGCAACCTTAATTCTATAACCAAACTTAATATTCACTTCATATATTTGATCAATCATCATATTTTGTCACTGCTTATTAGGAATATTTTCCTATAGCAAATCACTCAAGCATATCTTTGTCACTACAAACATTAAAATCATATGTGCCTGGAAACTATAATTATCAATTCTCTCTCATAATTCATTCTAGAGAATAACTTTCTATTTTAAAGGATGATATCATTAAAGATCACAAACCTAAAGACAATATGTTTAGCCATTAATCTTTATTCACATCAACAAAAGAATATAAGTATATTAAGTACCCTAAACCCTAGGGTAAGCATTTACAATTCAAACCCTAACTCCTATGTTAGTACAATAAAATATGTACATTGTTATTCATGGGAATAATATTAACCATATTAGTTCCCTAGGACTTTAAGTATAAAATAATAATGAAGGACCACCATATAAAAATTTCCCTTCAAACTATAAATTAACTAGAACTAAGTTTTAATAAATAAATAAGGAAATACCAAATAATAAATCCATGATTTATTATAGAAAGAAAATTAATAACAAAGGCCCTTACAAAATATTAAGAAAATAAAGAAACATAACAATATATAATAAAAATTCACAAAATGATACTTAATACATTTCAGTTTTGCTACAATTATTTAGCAAATAAATTTTATGAAGAAAGATTCCTAAGTAAATGAAAAATGCAAATCTGAAAACAAAACAGAAAATAGAAAAGGAAAACAGAAAAAAAAGGAACCTGGCCCGAGCAACAGGCCGGCCCAGGCTTTCTCCTCTCCTATTGAAAGAACATGTTGGGCCCCATGTGTGGTTTTGGTAATTAATGACAATCTTTATGGACTAATGTGTGTATTAAGTTATACTTGTAGGATTTCTCCATTGGCATCGCTTGAAGCATGTGTTGGCTTCAAGGTCGATGAAATGCAAAGAAGATATGTTGGGCAAGCTCAATATGCGAGGTCGATGATGAGGAATTAAGAAAGGCGTTCCATCTTGAGAAGGGCAAGATCGTCTACATCGAGATCAAGTGGAATGCTCAAGTCAAAGGTATAATCTTGATAGGTTTTCCCTTTTGCCAATCTCTTGTCGTGTGTAGGAGATCGGGTTTAGGATAGATAACCGTACTATCAAGAGGGGCTCTCGTATGAGTAATTTGGTCACATTGTTCGGAGAGAGCTCAAACCTTTGCATACTTGCATCATCATATTTGGTTGTTATTTGGTATTATCCATGTGAGGATATAGAGCTTGTGGTAATCTCCATAACAAGCTCTTGTTCATCAAAATCGGATCTCTCATATGTATCTTGTTGCGATTTTGATTTATGCGGCTTTTCGGTTTCTCACCAAGTGAGGTATCTAACATTATTCTACTTGATACTTTCTCACTTGGTGATAATCAATATTTCCTATATCCAACGCAATTTGAATCGGGTCAATCAGATCTTCCAGTCAAAAGTTATTGTCGTTTGAATATTTGTCTGCCAATCTGTTTTCTGAGCCGAGCGGTAGTACCGCCCGGCCGGGCCGATACTACCGCCCGGGCCTAAAAACGGCCCGTTTTCTTTTTGCCTCGCTAGGTACCTAAATCCGGTACTACCGGCTGGCCCGGTACTACCGCCCGGTTGGACCGGTAGTACCGGCCGACCCAGTTTATTTGCCCAGATAGTTTTCAGATCCAGATCCAGATCCAGCGCTGTGGCTTCGCTCGCGTGCGTTGTGCGTTGACCGGCGGTGTGCCGCCTCGATCTCCGCGCGCATGCGCAGCTGGCCTGCATGCGCGCGCGCTGGCCCCAGACCCGTTGCTGCTTTCTCTTCTCAGCTCGCTCGCTCGCCTGGCCCCTTGCCTTTTTTCCTGGCGATTTGTTGTTTGGGTCTGGTAGTACCGGACCAATCCGGTACTACCGGACCGTCCAGAAAAATACCCCAACATCCATATTTTGTCTAGCCCTATATAAGTCTTTTGTCCATTTTCATTTAGGGTTACTTCTTCTTCCTCCTTTTGTCTAAGCTTTGCCCCTATTTGCCTTACTCTTTGAGCTTGATTTCTACTCACCCCTCCATTGATTCTTGCATATATTTGAGGGGTAGTTGGAGGAGATCTAGATCTACGTTTTGACCAAACCAAAACATACTTGATACTTTCTCACTTGGTGATAATCAATATTTCCTCTATCCAACGCAATTTGAATCGGGTCAATCAGATCTTCCAGTCAAAAGTTATTGTCGTTTGAATATTTGTCTGCCAATCTGTTTTCTGAGCCGAGCGGTAGTACCGCCCGGACGGGCCGATACTACCGCCCGGGCCTAAAAACGGCCCGTTTTCTTTCTGCCTCGCTATATACCTAAATCCGGTACTACCGGCTGGCCCGGTACTACCGCCCGGGTGGACCGGTAGTATCGGCCGACCCAGTTTATTTGCCCAGATAGTTTTCAGATCCAGATCCAGATCCCGCGCTGTGGCTTCGCTCGCGTGCGTTGTGCGTTGACCGGTGGTGTGCCGCCTCGATCTCCGCGCGCATGCGCTGCTGGCCTGCATGCGCGCGCGCGCTGGCCCCAGACCCGTTGCTGCTTTCTCTTCTCAGCTCGCTCGCTCGCCTGGCCCCTTGCCTTTTTTCCTGGCGATTTGTTGTTTGGGTCCGGTAGTACCGGACCAATCCGGTACTACCGGACCGTCCAGAAAAATACCCCCAACATCCATATTTTGTCTAGCCCTATATAAGTCTTTTGTCCATTTTCATTTAGGGTTACTTCTTCTTCCTCCTTTTGTCTAAGCTTTGCCCCTATTTGCCTTACTCTTTGAGCTTGATTTCTACTCACCCCTCCATTGATTCTTGCATATATTTGAGGGGTAGTTGGAGGAGATCTAGATCTACGTTTTGACCAAACCAAAACATCTCTTTGTGAGTGTATCTTTGGGGATCTAGATTTTGGGGGATTTTGTGTCTCTTTTTGGTTCCTCCTCTCTTGTTCCCCCAATAACTTTAGTAGCTTTGTTGGAACTTGAGAGTGAGGGATTTGAGCATCTTTGTGGTGTTCGTGCCATTTGCATTTGGTGCATCGGTTTGAGTTCTCCTCGGAGGATTTTGTTTGTATTGCTCATTGGAGCTTGTCCCTCTTAAGTTTGTGGCATTTGTTGGGAGCCTCCAATTAAGTTGTGGAGAAGTGCCCCACCTTGTGAGAGGTTCCGGTTGCCACTGACAAGTGCACCGATAGTGGAAGCGTGGATCGATCCCATTGGGGTGAGATTCACCGGAGAATAAGGGAGGCCTTTTGTGGCGTTGGTGGTTTGATACCACCCCCTCTCCAAACAATACGTACTCCATGTTGGGAGGAACTCGGTAAAATATTGGTGTACCCGCGTGCCTCGGTTATCTCTATACCCGAGCTCTTTACTTATGCACTTTACATTGTGATAGCCTTCGTGCTTGAAGTAATATATATCTTGCTATCACTTTGTTGCTTGTATTGCTTAGCATAAGTTGTTGGTGCACATAGGTGAACCTTAGTTGTTCTAGGTTGTGCTTAACAAAGTAAACACTAGTTTTATTCCGCCTTTGTTGAGGCACTCTAGGAAAAGTTTTAATCGCCTATTCACCCACCCTCTAGGCGACATCCGTATCCTTTTACCTGTCTACTGCCTGGTGCACTCAATCACAGCCCACAACAGCCCAGCAGTAGCCCAACTAAGCCCATACCGGTTCGTCGTCTTCCTCGCGCCGTCGTCGACCTTCCGATGATTCAAGCAGCTCGGTAGTCGCACCCTCGTCGCCGGCGAGCGCCAAGATCCATGTCGCCGCCCTCGGTGCCTACAAAGTCTTGAAGACGTTGTGGATAAGGCCAAACACATCATTTCCCCTCTCAATTTCTCGCAAGTTCGTCATCTCTACAAACCCTAGCGTCTCTGTCACCGACGAGCCTTGTCGTTCCCGACCTCCTCTCGCCCAGATAAGGACCCTAGGAGATTCGCCTCGTCGTGCTGGTCCTTCACCCCGAAGGAATTGTCCCCACGTGGTTCCTACCAATGACGTCGTTCGTTTCCTCTCCGCCTCTAGAAGCTGTTCGCCATCGACCATGTAGCTGTCTCCAATCTTCCCCGATCTTGCTAACCATTCATACACCATCAGGGTGAGCTCGCCGTGCTCCTGCACCCCTTAATTCCTTATATCTTGCCATTGTTTGCCATTCCACCGTGAACCTCCGACCGACGTCGTGTTTGCTCGCCGTGGAGCTAGTTCCGGCGACCAATCAGGAGCGGCGCCGCCACTGCTAGGTTCCCTGCCACACCCTCTTTCCGATAAGACAAGCACCAACCCGCGCACGCACCCGATTCATGGATTCAACCATGATATGAGGATCATCCAGGATGATGTCAGTGTGACATCACGCTGATGTCATATTTCCATTTTTTTATCATTTTAAAAATTGTGTTAATGATTTCTGTAATAAATCAAAACATTAGATATGACATGGCATAGACCCCACTAGTCAGTGACTAGGGGTAAGAAGAGACCTAGTGAGAAAACCCCTTCACTCCGTGCTGATATCAGCATTACATCATAAACCGTTTAGTTATTTATTTTAATTCGAGAAAATAATTAAATCTTGTTAAATCAATAACTTTTGTTTTATAATTCAGAAAAATCTGTTTAATATATGATTTTTTTTAGAAAAATAAAATCTACAACATAAAACTATTATCAAACATTATTATGTTAATTATCTAAATCATTATTATTTAATAAAGGTTTTATAAGTAATAATACTTTGAAAATTCATATTTTAGTATTGGTAAACGTTAAAAATATAAATAAAATACCAAAAATCTTAGAAAAATAAGAACTATAATTTAAAACAATAATCATGCATTATTATTTCACTTAATTAAATATTTATTATTTATTAAGTGTTGATAAAATAGTAAATCTTTTAAAAATCATATCTTATTATTTATAAATCACAAAAATAAATGTAATATACCAAAATTGTCACAAAAATCAGCTCAAAAAAAAAAATTGTCACAAAAATAATACCTACATGTTAAAAATATAATATTACACTTTTGAGGTAAATAAAAATTTAAAACACTTTAACAACTTGAATTTAAACCTATTTCCTTAGTTAATAATTCATATAAGGGTAAATAAATTTGCTAATATTTCTAAAACTAGCTAATTAAGTCTAATAAATAGTATTAGTCTTAAATATTGATAATATGAAGTCAAAATGGTTCAATACATTTTAAATACAATCTTATTGAGTTATCATTCAACCACAAGTTTTAAACATACCAAAACACTATAGTGAATCCATGAGTAGTTGAGTAATCTCATTTACTTATTCACAAACCATAACCACATCTTTATAAAGAGATAAATAATTCCACTCCAGTATAATGATAAGAAATCACTACTCATATAGAAGTACTACCACTCTTACTTAGATTTAAGGAAACATTAGGAGGAGAACCAAGTTCAAATATCATAAGCATTACACCTGAAGCCTATCTATGTTCTTAAAGTTAACTTTAACTCTACAAGACTTTAAATATAATGCTAAAGACTTTGTTATGTGTTTTATAGTTAACTTTGGTCTATTTTAATTAAGACCTAAAGCATCTCAGGTCTAGACTATTCAAGCAAGCATAAACAACATCAATCACATTCTATTAAATCATATTCTAAAAGCTATCAGGATTGTTTAGACCTTAGAAAAGAAATTTTTTCTTCAAATGTTATTCTTTTTGCCACTTCAAACAACAAATCTTATATAAGTAGTCTTTGAGTAGCAGACCTCAATAGTATATTTTGCTGTTGTATGATATTATAACTACATGTTGTTTCCACACACACTCACAAACCTTAATAAGAAGCACAAGTGTAAAATTTATCTAAAAGGACAACACATTCCAAAGAAACCACTTCCAGTTTCCAAACCCTAGATCAACGCTTATTCCGGGGATTCGAATTTACGAAATTTCATTACATTACTTATGCATAATAGCATCTTGCTTCTTTAAACATTAGTCCTTACCGGACCAATGATGCTAATTTTAGATATTGGATCTTATATTGTCTCTAAGACCGTGAGTGCATAATCTTGCAATCACAAAAGGCAAGTTCACACTTGCTCATGTCCTTTGATTATTTTCTATAAAGTATTTTGCAAATCCAGTGTTGTCATCGCGTGCATTTCAAAAAGGTCAGTGTCACATCCCAAAATTCCTCTAATTTTGGAATGTGAAAAAAATAAAATAAGTTTGATTGATTGTTTGACTTTATTGAAATTCTCAAAGAAAAGAAACTTTTTGAATAGAAAATCCTCTCAACCTTGAATTCAAAACCTTATATTCTTTTGTTATGACCTAAGTAGGCAAAAGGGCATGGATTGATTATGGATTGTTGAATTGGTGTGCAAGATTTCGAAATTCAAAACATGAAGCATGCATGAGCACCATTGCACTTAAACCCTAAGAAAGAATTCTATCATCCAAGAAGGATTATCCAAAACCCTAAATGGGATTTACCCATTATAAGTACAACCCTTGAGATATGGCTTTGTCCATAGTAACTTAAGCAATAGAATTCATAAATGATGTATATTTACAGATATCAATTTTATAAAACCATAGAAATTGGTTTGGTGATTTTTGGAGCTAGAAATCAAAAGTTATGAGTTATGCAAAAATAAATAAAGGAAATACATCAATCAAAGTCAATGTTTGTTAGTGAAATTTTGAAATGGACAAGAAACATAATAATTTTATCCTAAAATGTTAAGGATGATCTTGCAAAATTTTCGGAATTTGGTTTGATCAAATTTAGATACAGAAATCAAAACTATAAAAGAAAACAGAAAAGAATAAAGATAAATAGAAAAAAACAGCTAAACCTAGTCTACCCGGCCACCCTAGCCCAGCCCACTAGCCCGCTACTGCCCACCCTTGCTCCCGCACTGTGTCGCGCGAGCGAGCCGCAAGCAGCCCAACAGGCCCAAGAGACAGCGAAAGCAGCCCGCTCCCCTCTCCCCTCTCGCTGACAGGTGGGGACCACCCAGCCTTCTTCCTCCTTGGACTGGAGAACGAACTCCATACGAGTTCTTCGTATCCGACGTGTCCCCGATCAAAATCCCCTGCCGATTTCGGCCGATTCTGTTCGATATTTCCCCCTCGCACCCGAGGCCCCTCTATTTAATCCCCCGCCTCCTCCTCGTCTCGTTTTTTTTTGAAAACTCGAAACCCTAGCCACCAAATCGAGGCGCCACCGATGACGTCGTCGTCGGCCGCCAGTGACGCTTATGATCGAGGATGAACTCGAGGTTCCCGACCTTCTCGCTTCCCCCTCTCTCTATGATGATTGCATTGATACCCTTGTTCTCCCTGACCACTCCCCCGTCCCTCAGGTGCACCAGGACGTCCACCCAGCGCCACCAGAGCTTCGCCGCCTCGCACCACTCCAGCCGCCCGCTACTGCTATTCCAGGAAGCAAGCATCGATGCAAAGGATACGAAGAGAACCAACGTGTCGGCCCGCGTCCCGTCGTTTGATTTCCAGCAGAGAAGGTCAACGAATCTGTCGTCGGCCACCGCCATCTGACGCTGCGCCACTGCGGATTTTCACGCAGTTGACTACCAGTGCTGCCGGCTCACCATCGTCACTGTACCTCGTACTATCTAATCCGAATGGCCCAGATCTGTTTGAGCCGATTCCAGCCGAAGCCGATGCGGAGCCAGGAATTGAGCCAAGCTTCCACCAAGCCGCCAAACGCCAGCCCTCAGATCTTGATCCAGTGGCCCACGACGATCCAATTTAGCGAAGAGGTACCGACCAATCGGAAGGCACCACATCACAGGGTATATTCCGAGAATATTCCCTTTTGGATTGAATATGAAATAAAATTTGTAGAAATCCTATTAAACTTGTAAAATTCATATAAAATAGAATATAGGTCAGAAAAGTGCAAATGATATACCATTGGATTCATATTTTCATGTAGCATATTTGTGTGCAATTGTATCAGACTTTTGCATCAACGTTTTGCCATGATTAATGAAATGGTTTAATGGACTTTTTAGAGTAATAAAATCATAAGAAAAGTTTTACCACTCAGAAAATTGCAAATGAGGTGTCCCTGGAATCACAATCCCGTGTATATTACAGATCTGATTTTAGTTTGATTTATAGAAAAAATAATCTATTTAAATGATTTAAACCCTTCTAACTGGTATTTAAATCACAAAAAAATAACCTGAACTCCAAAATTAGTGAAACCAATTGGTACTGTTTTGTATTGATAATATATATCCAGAGAAATTACGTGCCAAATTATTTGGTACTGTTAAAATAGAAATATATACAGAAATCTATAAACCTATTGCAACAGTAATTTAATCATAAGAAAATATCTGTAACTCCTTTTTAGGTGATTCAAATTGCTACTGTCTCTAAATTGAATTACCTATCCAGTAGAATTTAGTTCACAATTTAATACGACAAAAACATCAGTAGTTCAATTAAAGTGGTATAAACCATATTAAATTGATATAACTTTAATAATAAATGCTTTAATGCATTAAATGATTTTCCACATGCATCATGTAATCTAATAATGTTTAGAGAACTAAATACAACCATTGTGGCTTATTAAATCATCATGCATGCATTTTCTCATCATTGTTTTATTGTATTGGTGCATTATTGCAATGTTTTGAATGGTGTGTTTGTTGTGTTTGCTTCAAACGTTAGATTGCGAGGAGTGCAACTACTGTGATTGCAATTATATAATTGCAAGTATTGTGGTTATGACGAGTACAAACATTATATCTATAAGTATTGTGAGGATTATATAATCGACTACATCTACATCAAAGGCAAGTGGTGCTATCTTGGTCATAAATGTCCTACTGTTTTCCTATGCATTGTAGATGGTTTGTAGAATTGCATCTGTAGGAATTGATGTGTATATGTTATGCTATGTCCCATATCATTCCCTAGTATTCCTTGTTTATGAGCCATCGTATTGGTAGATTGCTTAGCTATGCTATTTAGACGAGGAAGGGAATCACGTCATGAAAAGTTATATGTTTTGGAAGGCTTATGTTTTGCTAAATGACAAACCAATATGTTTTTAATGAACCACCTGGGCGGAATGGCATTGGTTGGGTCATCGAGTGTGGATTTATGGTGGGGAATGCCGCCCAGGGTACTGAGAAAGGATTAACTTCTTTATTTGATAGTTTACGTGTACAACCATGTGCAAATAACGAAATGGACGGTTGGCTGGACTTAGTAGGTTGTGGCGACTCAAACCCTACGTAACCAGAGATGTAGAATAGTGTAGGTTGGTACGGTGCATGGATGGGTTTAGGAAGCTCTTTCCGAATGGTCTCGTCTTGGACTTCTCCCTATCATCACACAATATGAGTGTGGTGGTCCGAGTTGGGTTGGCCAGGTCACATGGTTAAAATGTACAAACTCCTGCAGGGTGTCTAAACTAAGTACTTAGCCGTGTCCCCGGTTATGGATAATTTGAGCGACCTGATATTGATGCTATGACATATTTCTCACTCATCCTTATTTCTCAATTAATTAATACTTGTTGGGTGAACTTAATTGGGTAGAAGCACCTGGGAGTGAACCAGAGTGTTCTATTTATCATATTGGAAAACTACTTTATTACAAATGTTAGGATAAAACTATTGCTTTATGCAAATGGGCCTGAACTCCACTTAGCCAAATAAGCATGTAGTTGATAGATCTGTTGTTAACCACTTTAGCCTACTTGCCATACATTCAATGTATTGACCATTCGTGGCTGCAACGTTTCATGTTGCAGGTTATATCGTATCAGAGTGATCGTTCATAGGTCGCGAGCGTCCACTCAACAATTGTTCGCCTGTGGCACATTTGAAGGATGGAGATCTACCTTGTGATTGCTTTCCGCTGTAATATAATGTGAATTCTGGATCATATTCGTTATATTTATGATGCATAGTTATATTTGGTATTATTTTGTACTGTGTGTGCCAGTAAACCGATCCAGGGATTGGCACTATACACATGAACTCAGCCTTATCTGGCGAGGGTGTTACAAGACGGTATCTAAGCTGTGTGTTGACTGTAGGATCGTGACCTTAGAAATGGATTAGCAATAGGAGACCTCTATTAGGAGAACTATCATATTTCCTACTTATTAGATGTTCTTATATTCCTTGTCTACCTTTTTTATAATCTCTTCTTGTTCAAAATTTGTAGTTGTCCATTCTTTTGATATCTATATGAGAGTTAGCTAAGTAAAAGAACAAATAAATGACATAAATGAATATCTCGCCAAGTTTGATTAGGTATGGACCACCACATTTTATTTATTTAGGAGATGATCGCTATCGTGTTAGCATATTGATCTTACCAACTGATGAGGTAAGACAATATAGGTTGCTTGCTTCTTTGTACTGAACCATATTGTATGATGTCTTGTTTAGGAACTGTTGTTTTGACACTCTAAAGTTTCTGAAATTTTCATGAGGTTTTTAGATTAGTTTAATGGTGTGAATTGATTGAAATTCGTGGAATTACTACTGCAGTTTTCTATCTGACTTGTTGTACCGCGCGCTTTTTTATATTTTTTTGGTAACTTATAAAAATCTGAAAAATAGGATCTGGAGAATAATTTCCTGTGGTACATGCACAAAAATTTTCTAAAATTCCTGACGTGTTTAAGTCGGTCAGAAAAATTCGTGAAACATGTTGTACTATTTTGACAAAATTTTGTTTATTGCTTATATGTTGCTATGTTTTACTCTAGTATTGTTCCCAATGCTTTCAAACTATTTTATGGTTATATACTGCTATATTTAGACCCCTGTAATATTATTATGCAAGTGTTTGATCGTGTGTTGATTGCCTATGATTGTTTCCTTGTTTGTGACATTGATTGCTTCATATAGTTATGGGTAGGATTATTTTCTTAGTAGTTTCTTTCCTATAGAATCTATTCTTCCCTATCTTGAACCCTTGGAGATATAATGATGTGTTAAGTGGAAGGTTTGACAACACAATGCATTTAGGAAGGAGAATGATTCATATAATGCAATAAAAATATGTGGGAGTATGAAGTGTTGAAATGATGTTATGTAGTAGATTACGCAACCTGAAAGTTGAAGCATCGATAGTTAGATTTAGTAGTAGCTTTGTTGATTGGATACATGGGAGTCTACATCGAGCATTAGTTCGTGACCATGGAAACCTTCTTCAAAGCAAGTGAGGATGCCCGAGTGATAAGTTACGCGATTCACCTATCCTCATGCAGGGTAATAATTTGGGTGCATGATGGATTGGTCACAATTCCTACTACTCTTATTATTCGCTCTTGTATTGTTGGCTTTGTGAATCTTGAGTGTCTTTTCAGCCGTAGCAAAGAGTCGGCGTTGAGCCTAGACCATAGAATGGTATATTGTTCCACCTTTACAGAAGCATTCATTGCTGAGCGTAGGAATGAACGGTAAGGATGAATTTCAACCGTGTTTAATGGGTATCGTGAAGCAAACTTTCCTATTTGACCACCATGAGAGTTTCTCTAGTTCAAGAAGTGCTCTCTCAGAAACTATCAATCATAGAATTTAGAATGTGCAATGAGAACCAATTGAGACAAGTGAATCCTTGAGAAGTGACCTAGTCAGATTTCTTTTAAGGGTGGTAGCGCCCTAATGGATCCTGAACCTTTCTTTCTAGCCTTCCCAAATCTCGGGACGAGATTTTTTTTAAGGTTGGTAGTCTGTCACATCCCAATATTTTCCTAATTTTGGAATGTGAAATAAATAAAATAAATTTGATTGATTGTTTGACTTTATTGAAATTCTCAAAGAAAAGAAACTTTTTGAATATAAAATCCTCTCAACCTTGAATTCAAAACCTTATATTCTTTTGTTATGACCTAAGTAGGCAAAAGGGAATGGATTGATTATGGATTGTTGAATTGGTGTGAAAGATTTCGAAATTCAAAATCATGAAGCATGCATGAGCATCATTGCACTTAAACCCTAAGAAAGAATTCTATCATCCAAGAAGGATTATCCAAAACCCTAAATGGGATTTACCCATTCTAAGTACAACCCTTGAGATATGGCTTTGTCCATAGTAACAATTAAGCAATAGAATTCATAAATGATGTATATTTACAGATATCAATTTTATAAAACCATAGAAATTGGTTTGGTGATTTTTGGAGCTAGAAATCAAAAGTTATGAGTTATGCAAAAATAAATAAATAAAGGAAATACATCAATCAAAGTCAATGTTTGTTAGTGAAATTTTGAAATGGACAAGAAACATAATAAATTTATCCTAAAATGTTAAGGTCTTGCAAAATTTTTGGAATTTGGTTTGATCAAATTTAGATACATAAATCAAAACTATAAAAGAAAACAGAAAAGAATAAAGATAAATAGAAAAAAGCAGCTAAACCTAGTCTACCCGGCCACCCTAAGCCCAGCCCACTACCCCGCTACTGCCAACCCCGCTCCCGCACTGTGCCGCGCGAGCGAGCCGCAAGCAGCCCAGCAGGCCCAAGCAGCAGCGGAAGCAGCCTGCTCTCCTCTCCCCTCTCGCTGACAGGTGGGGACCACCCAGCCTTCTTCCTCCTTGGACTAGAGAACGAACTCTATACGAGTTCTTCGTATCCGATGCGGCCCCGATAAAAATCCTCCACCGGTTTTGGCCGATTCCTTTCGATCTTGCCCCCTCGCACCCGAGGCCCCTCTATTTAGTGCCCCTCCTCCTCGTCTCGTTTTTTTTCTTCAAAAACTCGAAACCCTAGCCACCAAATCGAGGCGCCACCGATGACGCCGCCGTCGGCTGCCAGTGACGCTTACGATCGAGGATGAACTCGAGGTTCCCGACCTTCTCGCTTCCCCCTCCTCTCTCTACGATGATTGCCTTGATACCCTTGTTCTCCCTAACCACTTACCCGTCCCTCGGGTGCACCAGGACGTCCACCCAGCGCCACCGGAGCTTCGCCGCCTCGCACCACTCCATCCGCTCGCTACTGTTGTTCCAGGAAGCAAGCATCGACACAAAGGATACGAAGAGAACCAACGTGTCGGCCCACGTCCTGTCGTTTGATTTCCGGCCGAGAAGGTCAACGAATCTATCGCCAGCCACCACCGTCTGAGGCTGCGCCACCGCGGATTTTCACGTCGTCGACTACCAGCGCCATCGGCTCACCATCGTCACCATACCCCCTACGATCTAATCCGAATGGCCCAGTTCTGTTTGAGCTGATTCCAGCCGAAGCCGACGCGGAGCCAGGACTCGAGCCAAGCTTCCACCGAGCCGCCAAACGCCAGCCCTCAGATCTTGATCCAGTGGCCCACGACGATCCACTTTAGCGAAGAGGTACCGACCAATCGGAAGGCGCCACATCATAGGGTATATTCTGAGAATATTCCCTTTTGGATTGAATATGAAATAAAATTTGCAAAAATCCTATTAAACTTGTAAAATTCATATAAAATAGAATATAGGTTAGAAAAATGCAAATGTAATACCATTGGATTCAGATTTTCACGTAGCATATTTCTGTGTAATTGTATCAGACTTTTGCATCAAGGTTTTTCGGTGATTAATTAAATGGTTAATGGCCTTTTTAGAGTAATAAAATCATAAGAAAAGTTTTACCACTCAGAAAATTGCAAATGAGGTGTCCCTGGAATCACAATCCCGTGTATATTACAGATATGATTTTAGTTTGATTTCAGTGTTAAGGAAATCGGAAATCGTTAGCTGCTCGGTTGGCTTGGGAGTAGCGATTAATCGGAATTCGGACGATTAACTGATTTAATCGGTCGGCTATTAATTGGTGTAGCCTACAAAACTTAGCACCTAAAACACATATGAATCCTAAGCCTTAAGCTCCCGGATGAGATCCTCAAGGCTCTTGAGCTCTTGTATCTGAGGTCTGGTCGGCAACTACGAGGAACTGGTCAACAACGACAAGGAACTAGTTGGTGATGGCTGAAATCAAGCTCCTGGAGGAAGGGATCGAACGGGAGTTTCACAAAACCTACTTCATTGGGGCGGGCTAGAATGGATGGGCGATATGTGTTGATAATTTTGCAAGTTTTTTGACCAAGTGTAGTGGTTAATCGGGAACATACCTAATAATCGGAGTGTCAGACCTATTAATCGGGCTAAATGATTAACACAAAGGATTAATGGTAATCGACACGGTCAGGTCCCTAGTAGCGATTAATCGGCCTAGTAATCGCTGATTCGGCCTATTTTTTGAACAGTGTTTGATTTATAGACAAAATAAACTATTTAAATGATTTAAACCCTTCTAACAGTTATTTAAATCACAGAAAATTAACCAGAACTCTAAAATTAGTGAAACTAATTGGTACTATTTTGTATTGATAATATCTATCCAGAGAAATTACGTGCCAAATTATTTGGTACTATTAAAATAGAAATACATGCAGAAATCTATAAACCTATTGCAACAGTAATTTAATCATAAGAAAATATCTGTAACTCCTTTTTAGGTGATCCAAATTGCTACCGTCTCTAAATTGAATTATCTATCCAACAGCATTTAGTTCACAATTTAATACGATGGAAACATCAGTAGTTCAATTAAAGTGGTATAAACCATATTAAATCGATATAACTTTAATAATAAATTCTTTAATGCATTAAATGATTTTCCACATGCATCATGTAATCTAATAATGTTCAGAGAACTAAATACAACCGTTGTGGCTTATTAAATCATCATGCATGCATTTTCTCATCATTGTTTTATTGTATTGGTGCATTGTTGCAATGTTTTGAATGGTGTGTTTGTTGTGTTTGCTTCAAACGTTAGATTGCGAGGAGTGCAACTACTGTGATTGCGATTATATGATTTCAAGTATTGTGGTTATGACGAGTGTAACCATTATATCTATGAGGATTGTGAGGATTATCTAATCGACTACATCTACATCAAAGGTAAGTGGTGCTATCTTGGTCATAAATGTCCTACTGTTTTCCTATGCATTATAGATGTTTTGTAGAATTGCATCTGTAGGAATTGATGTGTATATGCTATGCTATGTCCCATATCATTTCCTAGTATTCCTTGTTTATGAGCCATCATATTGGTAGATTGCTTAGCTATGCTATTTATACGAGGAAGGGAATCACATCATGAAAAGTTATATGTTTTGGAAGGCTTATGTTTTGATAAATGACAAACCAATATGTTTTTAATGAACCACCTGGGTGGAATGGCATTGATTGGGTCATCGAGTGTGGATTTATGGTGGGGAATGCCGCCCAGGGTACTGAGAAAGGATTGACTTCTTTATTTGATAGTTTACGTGTACAACCATGTGCCAATAATGAAATGGGCGGTTGGCTGGACTTAGTAGGTTGTGGCGACTCGAACCCTACGTAGCCAGATATGTAGAATAGTGTAGGTTGGTACGGTGTGTGAATGGGTTTGGGAAGCTCTTCCCGAATGGTCTCGTCTTGGACTTCTCCCTATCATCACACAATATGAGTGTGGTGGTCCGAGCTGGGTTGGCCAGGTCACATGGGTAAAGTGTACAAACCCTTGCAGGGTGTCTAAACTAAGTACTTAGCCGTGTCCCCGGTTATGGACAATTTGAGCGACTTGATATTGATGCTATGACATATTTCCCACTCATCCTTATTTCTCAATTAATTAATACTTGTTGGGTGAACTTAATTGGGTAGGAGCACCTGGGAGTGTCCTATTTATCGTATTGGAAATCTACTTTGTTACAAATGTTAGGATAAAACTATTGCTTTATGCAAATGGGCCTGAACTTCACTTAGCCAAATAAGCATGCAGTTGATAGATTTGTTGTTAACCACTTTAGCTTACTTGCCATACATTCAATGTATTGACCATTCATGGCTGCAAAGTTTCAGGTTGCCGGTTATATCGTATCTGAATGATCGTTCATAGGTCGCGAGACTCCACTCAACAATTGTTCGCCTATGGCACATTTGAAGGATGGAGATCTACCTTGTGATTGCTTTCCGCTGTAATATAATGTAAATTCTGGATCATATTCGTTATATTTATGATGCACAGTTATATTTGGTATTATTTTGTATTGTGTGTGCCAGTGAACCGATCCAAGGATTGGCACTATACACATGAACTTAGCCTTATCGGGCGAGGGTGTTACAGTCAGAAAACACTATTTTCATAATAATATGATTATAGGTTATTTACCATGAGGTAATAACCTTCTATGAAAGTTCCGGTGGTAAAGAAACATATTACCTAGGACTTAACACCAATATCGCCAGTGATTCTTGCGCCGTATATCACGCGTTAACCATGAGATTTCGAATGGGACGAAGAATTCAACTGTATCTTCTTCCTCTCGCATGTAGCCGAATGTGCAGGTCGTGGCTATTATCACTCATAGTGTGCATATTAATTGGTAAAACATAGAGGATATGCAGCATATGGGTGGGAACCCTCATCGTCCCACGATAGTTCTGGCATCTAATGGTCTGTACAAACCATTGTCGTAATTCAATAGGTGGGCATGGTGTATACCAAGGAGGCATGCGAGGTCGCGAAGGGGGTAGTGATTGGCTTGGATCTTAGTCTGGGCCCCACACCAAGGAAGTGTGGACGAGAATGCAACTCGGATGTACAACAAAGCTAAGATCTCTCATAGGTAAATTAACGCACCTCTGCAGAGTGTAAGAACTGTAACTTGTTACTCCCTGTTCCAGGAAGGAGCTGCGAACGTGGCGGGAAAGGAACCCCATGAAAGTTCTGGTAAACACGTGAAGGCTGACGGACATAGCTTTTCTGAATAAAAGCAGCCTTTGAATAAATGTTTACGAAAGCTTGCATTGCCTACGACCTATGGTCTGTGGCTATAGATATAGTGCATCAAACACTCATTTTCTAGTGAACTTGCTGAGTACGCTCGTACTCAACGTATGTTCTTAACCTTTGCTAGGTTCTTAAGCCAGTACAAACAATGTCTATATCAAGTTATGCTTCAGGTATCATCACCAGAAGCTAAAGTTCGTCAATGGATTCAAGAAAGTCAACATATACGTCAACTCAAGTGAAGACAAAGTTGCTGATTAGACAGAAATATAATCTCTGGCCATAGAACTCACTTCTATAGAGCATTGCAATAGTAGCAATACAAGCCAAATAGTTAGATGCTAATCTTATTAGCATAATGGTTATGAGTTGATTATTTCTGATTCTTCTTTGTAAGAAGTTTCTTTCTCTCTCTTTAACCTAGAGTGTTCTATGGATCTTGTGTAAAGAGTTGAGTTGTAACCTATAGTCATGTCTTGGTCCTGCTGTGTTTCTGTTGTACCACTCTGAGGGATGTAATGCTAGTGAACGGTGTTTCATTGGTGTTATGTCAACGACTATAGTGTACTACATCATGCAGTAGTATGTTGGGTCACCGCATGATCTCCCCTCCGGTAGGGTGCCGGGAAGAACTCCAGATCCCCTCGATCTAGGGACGATGGTGGCGGCGGCTACAGAAGGTTTCGTGGAATATTGATCGGGTACTTAGGGTTTTTGCATCGGGGGCTTCTTATAGGCGAAGGGGGAGGCCGAGGCAGTAGCCAGGGACCCCACACCCTGCCTAGGCGCGGGGCAGCGCCCACCTACGCCTAGGGGGGTCTGGCTGCCCTAGCACGCCTCTCCGTCTCCCCTCTGGACTTCTTGTTCCCCACGGAAAGTTATTGACTTTGACGTGTGTCCCGTCCAATTCTGAGAATATTTCCTTACTAGATTTTCTGGAACCAAAAATAGCAGAAAACAGGCAACTAGCACTGTGGCAACTTGTTAATAGGTTAGTACCAGAAAACATGTAAAAAGCACCTCAAAGTGTAGACAAAGCAAAGCAAAGTAGATACTAAACAATCACGGAGCATCAAAAATTATAGATACGTTTCCGACGTATCAGCCGCCGCCACCATCGTCCCTAGATCGGGGGGATCTGAACCTCTTCCCGGCACCCTTCCAGAGGGGAGATCATCCCGGAGGCCTTCTTCTTCATCATGCCAGCCTCCGTTATGAAGCGTGAGTAGTTCCACCTTGGACTAAGGGTCCATCTAGTAGCTAGATGGTAGTATCTCCTCCTTTGTGCTTTCATGTCTAGATCTTGTGAGCTCCGTTCATGATCAAGATCTCATCTATTTGTAATCATGCATGTTGTTTTTGCGGGGATCCGATGGATATTGAGATTACTATGTCAGATTGATTAATGGTTTTGTCTTATTGATTCTATCATGTCTGTGTTGTTTTTGATCTTCCATGCTCTCCATTGTTAGTAGCTATCTTGGCCAAGTAGTTACTAGTGACTCCAAGAGGGGGTATTTATGCTCGATAGTGGGCTCATGCCTCTAGTTTCCAAGGGAAGTGACAGAAATCTCTTCGGTTGTAGATGTGTTGTTGCCACTAGGCAGAAAACAACGGTCTCTTGTTCATGGAACAATTTACCTTACACACTTTGCTTAAAGAAGTTGTATGTTGCTTGCAACTTAATACTGGAGGGGGTTCGAATGATAACCCAAAGGTGGACTTCTAGTCATAGATGTAGTTGGATGGCGGTCTATGTATCTTGGATTGCCCAATCGAATCTCATAGGATCTTTATGTCTAGTATTGCATTGTTATGCCTTGTTCAGTCCTGTAAATTGCCCTGTTGTAATTTGTTTGCCCAACATGCCATGTTTGTTTATCTAAGGAGAACACCTGTAGTGAACTATGGACCCTGGTCCAATATTTACCATTGATACATCTTCCACTGTTACTGTTTACTTGCTGCAAACCATCATCACCTTCCACACCATATAGTTAATCCTTTGTTACAGCAATTGGTGAGATTGACAACCTCACTGTTAGTTGGGGCAAGGTCTTGAGTTTGTGGTGTGCAGGTTTCCATGTTGCTTGCAACACCTTTAGACGTTTCCTTCCTCCTACTGGTTCGATAACCTCGGTTTCTTACTAAGGGAAGACTTACTGCTATGCTGCATCATACCTTTCTCTTGGGGTTTCCCGACAAAGCGCTCTATGTTGACGCAAAGCCATCAGGCGCCGGAGCACCGTTGCAGCAGATGCGCGACCGGTACAACAATCCCGGTGTGTTCTTTGATCAATACCTCGAGCAAGACCAACCAGCTCCATCGGTAAGAAACTTGCTACTAGCATTTTCATCTCTTAGGGTTTGTTGTTAGGGTTTGCTGCTAGATTCAGATTGTTAGCAATTGCTTTAGCAATTGATTCTTGTAGCAATTGATTCTTGTAGCAATTGATTCAAAAGCAAATAAACAGAAGCAATTGCTTCTTGTGATTTCCATATCTAAACCTTTCCTATGTTGAACTACAGGGATTTGTAGCTGATAGTGTACTTGATGGTTTTGACCTGAACCATCCTCCGGAAGGTTATGCTGCTGATATTGGAGAAGGCAATGATGAAGGACAATATGCCAAAAGAACATAAGTTCAACCTGGGCCTCAAAGTGCAGTAAGTCACAATGCTTCCATTGCCGTTGAAGAACCTGGGGAAGAGATTTGCTCACAGTCGATTGCTCCTTTTGTTGTTATGACCTTTTGATGACCTCAGTGTGGTGCAGCAAGTGTATAATGACTATGCTTTCAAGATTGGATTCGGGATACACATTGGAAATGCAAAATACAGCATGGCAAGGGGAGTAGCAAAGGACACTATTCCGAGCAGGGTATTGATGGCTCAGTTGATGTGGAGCCTGTTGGAAACCCCAAGGGCAAGGTGTGAAGCAGCACATCATCAAGTCTTCCCTCAGTAAGAACCGAGGTTATCGAACCAGTAGGAGGAAGGAAACATCACACAGGTGTTGCAAGCAACGCGGATACCTGCACAACACAAAATCAAGACTTTGCCCCAACTAACAGTGAGGTTGTCAATCTCACCGGTTGCTGTAACAAAGGCTTAAACGTATGGTGTGGAAGGTAATGGTCGTTTGAAGCAAGTAAACAAGTAACAGTGGAGGATGTATCAATGGTAAATATTGGACCGGGGTCCATAGTTCACTAGAGGTGCTCTCCTTAGATAAACAACATGGCATGAAGGGTAAAGAAATTACAGCAGGGCAATTGACAGGAACTGAGCAAGGCATAACAATGCAATTACTAGTCAGAAAGATCCTATGAGATTCGATTGGGAAATACAACAAGATACATAGACCGCCATCCAACTGCATCTATGACTAGAAGTCCACCTTCAGGTTATCATCCGAACCCCCTCCAGTATTAAGTTGCAAGCAACAGACAACTGCTTTAAGCAAAGTGTGTAAGGTAAACAGTCCACATGTTCGATGAACAAGAGACCGTTGTTTTCTCCCTAGTAGAAACAACACATCTACAACCAAAGAGATTATTGTCACTTCCCTTAGAAACTAGAGGCATGAACCCACAATCGAGCATAAATACTCCCTCTTGGAGTCACTAGCAACTACTTGGCCAAGATAGCTACTAACAACGGAGAGCATGCAAGATAACAAACAACAGAGACATGATAGAATCATAAAGACAAAAACATTAATCAAACCAACATAATAATCTCAATATCCATCGGATCCCCGCAAACACAACATGCATGATTACAAATAGATTAGATCTTGATCATGAACGGAGCTCACAAGATCTATACATGAAAGCACAAAGGAGGAGACAAAACCATCTAGCTACTATATGGACCCATAGTCCAAGGTGGAACTACTCACACATCATACCGGAGAGAAGGCCTCCGGGATGATCTCCCCTTCGGCAGGGTGCCGGGAAGAACTTCAGATTCCCCCCGATCTAGGGACGATGGTGGCGGCGGCTACAGACGGTTTCGTGGAGATTTGATCGGGTGCTTAGGGTTTCTGCATCTGGGGCTTCTTATAGGCGAAGGGGGAGGCCGAGGAGGCGGACAGAGGGGCCAAACCCTACCCAGGCACGGGGCAGGGCCCACCCGCGCCTAGGGGGGTCTGGCCGCCCTGACTTGCGTCTCCATCTCGTCGTCTGGATTCTTATTCCCCACGAAAAGTTATTGACTTTGACGTTTGTCCCGTACAATTCCGAAAATATTTCTTTACTAACTTTTCTGAAACCAAAAAAGCAGAAAATAGGCAACTGGCACTATGGCAACTTGTTAATAGGTTAGTACCAAAAAACATGTAAAAAGCACCTCAAAGTGTAGACAAGCAAAGCAAAGTAGATACTAAACAAGCATGGAGCATCAAAAATTATAGATATGTTTCCGACGTATCAACATCCCCAAGCTTAACTCCTGCTCGTCCTCGAGTAGGTAAGTGATAAAAGAATAATTTTTGAGGTGACATGCACCCTCACAATAAAGATCCAACCATTTGCAAGCATTGAAAGATGGGATCAAAGAACTCTAAACATGTGCATGAAAGATGGAGTTCTAACAATAGGACATAGTAACTATGCATGCAACATGTCAAGCTACAAACAAAGATCATGAATAACATGCACTAAAAACGTTTGTTTGTTTCAGATACAGAAAACATAGCATAGTGACAATCAGCTTGTCCCTCCTAGAGTAGCAAATATATGCATAGGACACCTTCAAAGTTCACAAGGGCGACTAGAAACAAGTAGCACAAGAACAAGTAATATCACCATATGCATCAATTAATAAGCTTTGGAACACTGCACACTGAATGACAACTATGCTCTCTTAATGGTGCCTAAAGGTAGAAGGTGGAGACTCAACATAATGGGTGGAAGAAAGGCCTTTTATAAAGGAAGCAAGGATTTCAAGTTTCAAAAAGAGCTTCCAAAAATTATGGTACTTGTTAGCTTTCAGCCCTCATTGCCCCTATCATAAGCATCTTGAAGTGATTAAGGCTAAAGTGACAAAGATGGAGTATATGCTTCACGAAGTATAAGTTGGCAATCTCAAGTTCCTTGAATACGAGGGCCACACCTCATGCTACTCAACTTCAGTCACAGGTAAGTTCTTGTCATTGTAAGTATTTGCATATCATAGAGAACCGCCAACGGGGTACCCCTTGCACATGGTACAGGAGCTTTCCCATAACCAAAATGACAAGGCAAGTAGACAATGAGCATCTCAGCGATCTTTTTATTTACTATATGCGTAGCTTTTTATTGAGGATGCTTCATATATAGCTCACTATGGTGATGCTGCAAGTTTCCACCATGATTAGGCATGGCTTAGGCTAGCGGCCCAGGCGTTTCTCTAACACAGAATACTTACTCCATGGACTTACAAGTTCCCTCTTTATTTCACACCGGTGACATCCATAGACAAAATAGCATGATATCAACTGTGTACAAAGTACAAGTGCAATGTCGAAAATGTTCCCCGTGACAGCACGGTTCTGCTAATTCCAACTTATAAGTGCAAGCATATACAACATATATGACACAATGGTTCAAGTTTATTAGGGGTAACGAATATAAAGTGTGCCATCAAGTTCATGAGGGCTTTAATCACTAAGTTTTCACATAACAAAATATTTTTTAATTGGAAGATAGCTGAAAACAAGAATATACTTAGAATGGTGTAACACACCATGCATAGGAGTTTATAGTGGACACTTTGGAATACTTGGTTTCTTGGGAATTGGAGGCATGAGTAGAGCTTACTCATACAAGTGGAGGCTAGCAAAAGACTAGGAGCAACCAACTAAGAGAGCAATAATGGCCATAATCATGCAAAGCAACAAAGCATTACTAATAAAAGCATAGAGTGGTACTACAAGTCAAGGACTAAATGATCATAGAGGCTAATGGTGGCTTGTGAGAGTCATAACATGGTGTGAGAATGTGCCAAGTCAACCCAAACAAAGCATTAAAGGAGAATACCACAATACTATGCTTTTGCATGCTAAAACAACACATAATTTCTTCAAGGCACACTAAGAAATCCCAATTGTTTGGAACAAGACATGCTAGAACAATAATCACTAATCATAAGGTCAAAACAACACCTAGCATGTCATGCTAAAGTCTAAGTCACAGTCAATGCAAGCTCCTGTTGCACTTCAAGCAAGAACTTACTACTCCTTTCCAACACCAAGCAACTTATTTGCAAAACAACACAGCTAGAACGGGGGTCCAAACTACTTTATTCAAGAAAACTAAACAAACTAAGAAAATCAAACGAAAACTAAGACGCTCCAAGAATAACACAACTGTGCATGAAACAATAAAAACGAAGTGTCTAGACAGACCTGAGCTTTTTATTGATGAAGAAGGGGATGCCTTGGGCATCCCCAAGCTTTGACGCTTGTACCTCTTGGATATCTCTTGGGGTGACACCGTGGTGGAATCCCCAAGCTTGAGATTTTGTCCATTCTTCATCTCATTGTATCATTCTCTCTCTTCACCTGAAATTTTTTCTTCATTCAAAACTGCACACAATCTTCATTAGCAACATTAGTTTATTCAAAAGATATTAGACCTATGGAAAAGCTTTGGAACAGCAAAGCTTTTCACTAAAAACACAAGCTACTGTAGTAACTCCTTCAAAAAGCTCAATTTTCCAAAAAGAACTAAAAAAGGAATCAATAAGAAACAAATGCAAATAATGGTAGAAATCTGTCAAAACAGACCAGCAGGTAGAAACCGATTTTTCGAACATTTTATGTTGCTCAAATCAAAAAGTGTTGAAGTAACAAAAGTTAGCTAACATACTGGGGGATTTATTCGTAAATTTTGAGCTCAATCCGAGTTACAGAGACTCCTCAAAAAAAATATGGTGGAGGACAGAAATCTGTTTCGGGACAGCAACTTCCCAAATCTTACTTCCCTCTTATTAGAGGTCATTCTTGGCACAAAAATAAAAAAAAGGATAAGGAGAGGTCATTACTGGAGTAATAACTTCCAAGACTCAAGGAAACTCTTGGGTTATCTGCCAACAAGTACTTTTCTTTAACACCTTTAAGTTAGGCACAAGAAGCAAGAAGAATCAAGTATTTTCAAATGAGGAAGTATTAACATCAAACCTTGCTTTCAAAGGAGGAGCAAAAAGCAACTTCCCTCTCCTCATAGGGAAGTGTTCAATACCTTTATTTAATAGAAAATGATATTTAATGGTGCCTTCTTTCATATCAATGATGGCACCAACTATTCTAAGAAAAGTTCTTCCCAAAGTAATAGGACAAGAAGCATTGTATTCAACATCCAAAACATAGAAATCAATAGGGACATAAGTATTGTTAACCATAATGAGAACATCACTAATACTCCCCATGAGTTTCTTCTTAGCATTATCATTGAGTGGGACATCTAAAATAACAATCTTCCAATGGTGGCAAATCAAGCATTTCATAAATCTTCCTAGACATAATAGAGACACTAGAACCAAGATCACATGAAGCTTTGAGATCAAAGTCATTCACTTGAATATTAATAATGGGTTCCCAACTATCTTCTACTTTCCTAGTAATAAAATCTTTATGTTTTAGCTTCTCTTCCTTAATCTTAACAAGAGCATCTGTAATGTGTTTAGTGAAAGCAACATGCATATCACTAGCATCAGGACTTCTAGCAAGCTTTTGTAGGAACATAATCACTTCAGAAATATTGCAACCATCAATATCAAAATAAAACTTAGCATCACTAGTAGTAGGCTCAATAGGCTTAGGCATAGTAGGAGGAGGAATAGTGACTACTTGTGGTTTAGTGGTGATGGTGCACACACTATTGTTTCTATCAATTTCAGCTTCCCTTTCCCACCTAGCATGAAGTTGAGCTAACAGCCTAACATTTTCATCAATAGTAACTTGTATGGCATGAGCAGTAGCAAAGGTGTTTTCCATAGTTTCAGGTTTAGCAGCCATTTTATTAATCAAGGAAGACTGAACTTCAGACAAAGAGGATATATTTTTCTCAACAGTTAAAATCTTTTCCTCTATAGTCGTATTGAAAGTGGTTTTTTTACTAATAAATTCTTTGAGCATGACTTCAAGTTCAGAGGGGACACTTCTAGCATTATTGTAAGAGCTTCCATAGGAATTGCCATTACTAGGAGGATAAGGCCTATAATTGTTGTTGCTACCAAAATTATTCCTATAGGCATTGTTGTTGAAATTGTTGTTCGTAATGAAGTTCACATCAACTTGCTCTTCTTGAGCAACCAAAGAGGCTAAGGGAACACTATTAGGATCTAAAGGAGTGTTCCCATTAACAAGCATAGCCATAATGACATCAATCTTATTACTCAAAGAGGAAGCTTCCTCAACAGAATTTACCTTCTTACCATGTGGAGCTCTCTCAACATGCCATTCAGAGTAGTTAACCATCATATTATCAAGGAGCCTTGTTGCAGCACCCAAAGTGAGGCCCATGAAGGTACCTCCAGCAGCTGAATCTAACAGGTTTCTTGAGGAGAAGTTCAAACCTGCATAAAAAGTCTGGATAATCATCCAAGTAGTGAGTCCATGAGTAGGGCAATTCTTAACCAAAGACTTCATTCTTTCCCAAGCTGGAGCAACGTGTTCACTATCAAGTTGTTTAAATTTCATAATGTCACTTCTCATAGATATAATCTTAACAGGAGTATAGTACTTTCCAATAAAAGCATCTTTGCACTTAGCCCAAGAATCAATACTATTTTTAGGCAAAGATAGCAACCATTCTTTAGCTTTTCTCTCAAGGAGAAAGGAAAAATCTTGAGCTTAATAATATCTCCATCTAGATCCTTATATTTTTTCATCTCACAAAGTTCAGTAAAGCTATTGAGATGGGCAGCAGGATCATCAGAACCAGCACCAGAGAATTGCTCTCTCATCACAAGATTCAACAAGGTAGGCTTAATTTCATAAAATATAGCGTCAGGAGCAGGTGGAGCAATAGGTGTGCTAAGGAAATCATTGTTGTTGGTGCTAGTGAAGTCACACAACTTGGTGTTCTCAGCAGAGTTCATTTTGGCAAAAGTGGGCAAGCCAAAAATAGCAGCAGCTAGAGCAGGAACTAATTTTTTTGTGTTTTTGAATAAAGCAAGCAAACCAAACTAGACTAATTTTTTGGTTTTTTTAAAAGAGGCAAACAAAACCAAGCAAAAGAAACAAATCAAACTAAAAACAAAGTAAAGAGAAAGGAAGTGGAGGACTCCTCTTGTGAAGACGTCCTTAGCCTGCCCAGCAACGGCGCCAGAAAACTTTTTGATGGCTCAGTTGATGTGGAGCCTGTTGGGAACCCCAAGAGCAAGGTGTGAAGCTGCACATCAGCAAGTCTTCCCTCAGTAAGAAACTGAGGTTATCGAACCAGTAGGAGGAAGGAAACGTCACACAGGTGTTGCAAGCAACGCGGAGACCTGCACAACACAAACTCAAGACTTTGCCCCAACTAACACTGAGGTTGTCAATCTCACCGGTTGCTGTAACAAAGGATTAAATATATGGTGTGGAAGGTAATGGTGGTTTGCAGCAAGTAAACAAGTAACAGTGGAGTATGTATCAATGGTAAAGATTGGACCGGGGTCGATAGTTCACTAGAGGTTCTCTCCTTAGATAAACAACATGACATGAAGGGTAAACAAATTACAGCAGGGCAATTGACAGGAACTGATTAAGGCATAACAATGCAATTACTAGTCAGAAAGATCCTATGAGATTCGATTGGGCAATACAGCAAGATACATAGACCGCCATCAAACTACATCTATGACTAGAAGTCCACCTTCAGGTTATTATCCGACCCCCCTCCAGTATTAAGTTGCAAGCAACAGACAACTGCTTTAAGAAAAGTGTGTAAGGTAAACAGTCCACATGTTCCATGAACAAGAGACCGTTGTTTTCTCCCTATTAGCAACAGCTCATCTACAACCAAAGAGATTATTGCCACTTCCCTTGGAAACTAGAGGCATGAACCCACTATCGAGCATAAATACTCCCTCTTGGAGTCACTAGCAACTACTTGGCCAAGATAGCTACTAACAACGGAGAGCATGCAAGATCACAAACAACACATACATAGAATCATAAAGACAAAAACCATTAATCAAACCAACATAATTATCTCAATATCCATCGGATCCCTGCAAACACAACATGCATGATTACAAATAGATTAGATCTTGATCATGAACGGAGCTCACAAGATCTATACATGAAAGCACAAAGGAGGAGATACAATCATCTAGCTACTACATGAACCCATAGTCCAAGGTGGAACTACTCACGCATCATACCGAAGAGAAGGCCTCCAGGATGATCTCCCCTCCGGCAGGGTGCTGGGAAGAACTTCAGACCCCCCCCCCCCCCCCGATCTAGCGATGATGGTGGCGGTGGATACAGACGGTTTTGTGGAGATTTGATCGGGTGCTTAGGGTTTCTGTATCGGGGGATTCTTATAGGGGGAGGCCGAGGAGGCGGACCCAGGCGCGGGGCAGGGCCCACCTGCACCTAGGGGGTGTCTGGCCGCCCTGGCTTGCGTCTTCGTCTCGTCTTCTAGATTCTTGTTCCCCACGGAAAGTTATTGACTTTGACGTTTGTCCCGTCCAATTCCGAGAATATTTCTTTACTAACTTTTCTGGAACAAAAAACAACAGAAAACAGGCAACTGGCACTGTGGCAACTTGTTAATAGGTTCGTAGCAGAAAACATGTAAAAAGCACATCAAAGTGTAGACAAGCAAAGCAAAGTAGATACTAAACAAGCATGGAGCATCAAAAATTATAGATACGTTTCCGACGTATTAGGTATTTGAGTGTGTGCACACCGGGAAGCCCGTTGATGAAGCAAAACCACAGCGCAACACAGCTGGTATTGCTGCTACTGGAGATGATGCTACAATCGACATGAGCAACACTTCTACACAGTAACATCGCAGCAAGCAAGCATGTTTGAAGAAGGATGCCACTGACTCGAGGCAAAGAAACAGGTTGTAGCGGCTTGGTTGTAAAGAAAAAATGCTTGTTGGGAAGCGAGACGGGAAGTGGACTGTCACAGTTTTCAATGAGGAGCATACCCATCCAATGGTGCAGCAAATTGGGAAGCATATATATTATCGTTATCACAGGAAAGTTTCCGAAGAGGATTTTCAGATCATCCAAACCTTGCATGAGAAGAACATGACCACAACTCAGATTATGGGGTGCCTCGGCAGTGTTCATGGGGGTGATCCTAGATGCCTTGGCTATGTGAAGCGTGATGTTTCCAACATTAGAAAATGCTGCAAGAAGAAGTTTAGGAGCGTGATCTGAGCATGAAGATTAAATACTTTGAGACGAGAAAGGTTGAATGCCCTCAGTTCTACTTTGACAAGCAGCTAGATAAGGGCAACGATGTGCGAGCTCTCTTTTGGTTTGATGGAAGGACAAGGGCGATATACCCCAAGTACAAAGACTGTGTGTTCTTAGACATGACATTTTGCACCAACAAGTACAACCTTCCTTTTGCTTCGCTTGTGGGTATCAACAACCACACACACACAGACACACACACACACGCACGATAGTCTTGGGATGTGCTCTCCCGCTTGATGAAACAATTGAAACTTTTCAATGGGTATTCGAACAAGTGAAGAAAGATGCAAATGAGTTGTGCGCTGACCATATCATGACTGATCAGGACCAAGCAATGGCCAGGGAGATTTCACATGTGTTTCCTGACGTAGTTCACAAATGCTGCCTATTCCATGTGTTGCATCTTGCAAGAACGACGCTTGGGCCTCACTTGAGAGAGGGTCATCCATTCAAAGAAGCATTCTATGCATGTATCTATGGCATTGACATGGTTGCTGAGTTCGAGGTCTACTAGCAGACAATGCTGCAAACCTTTGAGATGGCTAAGAACACTCACCTGCAAAACATGTGGAAATCAAGGAACACATGGGCACCGGTATATTTTAGGAAAAGTTTCTTCCCATTCACCAACACAACTGGCAGATCCGAACGCATAAACAACTACTTCAAAACACTAGTTCGGCCAAGTGACATGATATGGAACTTTGTGCAACAATATGAGTTATGCCAGAACCTAATGTTGGACTGTCAAGACAATGCAGGCTTTACAATGGATACGACAACAACGCTACTTTGGGGTAGGTGAGTTCTTTAATGTTTTTGCTTCAGTAATGTTTTTTCTTCAATAACTTGTTTTTGCTTTAGTAATTTTCTGTATTGTTCTTTTCTACAGAAAAGTGCTTTTGCTGCATAATGTGTTTTTGCTTCGGTAACTATGATAGCATTCTCTGACAATGTGTGAAACTTATTTTCCTTGCAGTTGGAGCATTGAAAATCAGGGCCTTGAATTCTACACAAGGGAGGTTTTTGGCTGGTTCCATAAGATTCTTTAAGCATCAACAAGGTTTTATCCCCTCCAGGCAGAGGCAGAAATGCTTTGTTTCGATCTTGTACCAAACCCTGTATTCGATCTCAAAACATATCGGGTTGAAGCAAACATTTAAGAGGGGATATACTTGTGTGGCTGCAACACATTTGAGATGTGTGGACTGATATGCCCGCACATCGTCAGGGTGATGGTGCAACTGAACATGCATCAAATACCATACCAATACATGCTCCAACGTTGGTCTGTGTAACATCCCAAAAATACTAAACTTGGATCATCAATTTCTAATCATCAAAATTAGGGCTAACAAAAACTTTTCTAAATAAAATTATGGAAGCATGCATGTGAGTATGCATTTCATTTTGAATACTTTTGAACCACCTTGATTGTGTGTTCCTTTGCTTGTAATTGGATGCTTAGGTGAAATAAACATCATCTAAACATTTCCCACACTTTTCCTAAAGACAAGTATATCAAAACAAATAAAATAAGGGAATGGTCATTTTGACCAATTTAACTCCCATGCCTACTTTGGCTGTCTCAAACTTTCAGAACCTAACAGAAACTTTTCTAGATCTTTGCACCCCTTGAATGTACTCATAACAAAGTATTAAGGCCCACTTTGTGATCATCCAGAAACTTTCAAATGCATAGTTTAAATGACAATTCAAAATTGAACCTTTCTCATATGGGAATATCCCACTTTTTCAAAAACCACTCAAACAAGCTCAACTTTCAAAACCCAAGCATCTGCAGACTCCCTAGCATCAACCTAGCACACCCACCAAAAATCTTTTCAAAATTCAAAACTTGAATTCTCGCGGCCATTTCATCAAATAGGTTGCAGACACAAATCATCAAAATCCTAAACACTATAGTGAGCAGTGATTGAAGCCTAACTTGTTCCCTCTTTAGCTCACAACCATCTCAGTAGATCATCTAGTAAGTTAAACCAAGCACTATCCTCACTGTAAGCTTGGCATTGCCATCAATGGTGAACAGCCGAGCACACCCCTGCCACCCTAGTGGAGATAGCAAGCTAGGAGAAGATTTAGCCGTGCCAACCTTGTCTAGGAGGCAGCCCACCGTCCACCGCCACTCCCTGTCCCAGCCGCGAGCATTGCCAACCCCTGTACCACACGCACGGACCGCGCCCAGCTCGCCAGCAACCATGTCGAGCATGCGCCAGAGCGCCACGCTCGATCGAAGCCCCCAGACCGCGCGTCGCCCTCGCCGCGTGCATACGCGATCACCACCGACCCAGGAGACCGCCAGACATCCCCGTTCGCCGCCCCATGCCGCACAGCCACCGCTCGCCGTCGAAGACGCCGCCTCTGCCGCGCAGATCACCGCACGTTCCAGACCAAACCGCACCACCCCTACACGCGCATTTAAGCCGTAGAGCATTGCCAGGAGACCACCAAGTGATCGCCACCGCCGGCCATGCCTCTAGCAGCCCGTAGCCATGTCGCCACCGCCGCCTGCCCATCCCGTCTGGTCTCGCCGTCGAGCCTATAAAAGGAGGACTCCCCCGCTCGAATTCTTCACACCATTCCACTCCTCTCTCACCCAGAACCACCTCACCTCAGTCCCGGAGCAAGGCGAGCAGCGCATCGCCGGAATTGCGCCGGAGCAGGCCGCCTCTGGAGAAAAAGGGTGCCATCGATTCCGTCCACCCCAGGAGCCGCCGCGACCACCCCTGAGTTCGCCGTCGTCGACTTCGTCGTTCGCCCGCCTCGCCGGCCTTCGCCTGCACCCCGGTGAGCCCCCAACGACCCCCATTGGCCGCATGTAGCATCCCATTTGTCTAACAACTGTAATGCTACTTGGTCTAGTAATATAATGGCTACTTCCTACATATAATTGTTGCATCATCATGTTATCATGCTCATGTCATCATGCCACCTTGCATTTGAGCATCATATCACACCTTGCAATGTTTTGTCTTGATTGTATAATGCTATCACCATTACCTTCTTCTCTCTTTTTATCTCTCACTTTTTGTTCCTACAAGATGGGATCCACTTGCTAGGGTCCATTATTTTCCAAATGTTTTTGTTCCATTCTCTAAACCCTAAATCCCAATTCTAGTAAAATGCCCAAAATGATTATGTATGTGGGCATTTTCTCTCCTTATGCCTCTTGTTCCCTCTTGCCTCTCCCCATGGCCAAACCCTCTGTTCAAAATCCCCTGGGAAAAAGTTCAAAAGAATTTGAAATTAGAAGCTGGTTTGGAAATTGTAATAAAATAAAAGAAAGCAAACAAACAAACAATTAATAAACAAAAGGCTGGAGAGAGAGAGGAAAAACCTTACCTGTAGCCCAGTAGCAGTACCAGAGCAGCATCCCACCCCGGCCCAGTACCCCTCCAACCCCGACGCCGTCTCCTGTTGCTCTTCTTTCCGTCGCCTTCCTCCCCTCTGCAGTAGACAACGGAGGAGGCAGGTGACCGTCTTCTCCGTCAGCTGCGTCAGCTCCCTCCTCTTCTTATCCCCAAGCCACGGAGGCCTCCTCGAACCCTAGCCTCCCTCTTTCCCCTCCTCTCCGCCGCCATTCCTCTACCCTACTCAAATCTGTCTTCCCCTTGCCGAGAGCAGCGTCGAGGAGAGCGTCATCGCGTCGTCTCCATGTTTTTCCTCTAGAGTCGGTGAGCGCAGGAGGCCGGTCTACGTCTTCCACCGCGTCAAGCTGCAGGGCCAGCAGGAGCTGGGCGCATCGGTACGCTGCCTCCCGTCATCGTCCTCGGGTGAACCTGCGGGCGCAGCCATCTTCGGCCTCGCCTTGCCGCCATCCCCGACCATCCCCGAGCCCTCCGAGACCACCGCCGGCCTCGTGGTAAGCCCCCCTCTCCATTCCCCTCCTTCCTACGCCCTCCCTGCTAGCCAGTAGCTCGCCACCATCGCCGTTGTGTTTCCCCGGCGGCAGAACCCACGCGCGCTCGGCCTGTCGTAGCAGCAACAGCAGCACGCGCTTAGACTGCAGTGTCGTGCCGATGCGGAGCCTCTGTTCCCGTAATTTTTTCCAGCCGCCTCAGCTCTCCTCCGGCGCCGAATCTTTTACTCGCGCGTAGAGGGTTCATCCAGCTACCTGTAGGAGGAAACGGCACTCCAATCCGAGCCTTGTAGCTCTCCTTTTCTTCCACCAAAGTTCGAGCAAAGTTCTGTTCGCGTGTGTTCAGTTTCGGTAGTTTTTGACCTTTTGAACCCCCTCTGTTTCTCGGTGTTTACCGGTCTCTGTATCCCTCCTCTGTAAAACTAGCCTAAACAAAAATTGTAGGTCTCAGTGTCCTCTACAACTTTGGTTTTTGCGTAGGCACGAAATTCCTAACCGATTACTCGCTAACTTCATCCAAAAATCGAGTTCAGCTAGCAGTTTCTGCAAACATCGATTTCAGTTTCGTCAGTCAGCCTCCGGAAGGTTTTATAAAAAGGCTCCTATACTTTTTGTCCACTCAACCCGCAGTCCCTCTCTTCAGGGTTTTTGTAAAAAGGCACCCACGTTATTCCATCCTCAACCCGCGGTCCTCAACCCACCGTCCTATGCCCAGTCAGCGCCTGACCCCACCTGTCAATGATAGTGGCTAGAATTGCCTGAGTGCAAAAAAAAATATTTTCCTGTATCTGTTTGAATTCATTTTCTTTTCAAATTAATTCAATTCAATTCAAATTCAAATCTGTTTAAACCTAAATGAATTCATAACTTTCAAATGGTTTGGAATTTGAATTTAAACTTAATATGAAAAATGTTTTATTTTTGAATGTGAATTCAAATCTTTAATCAAATATTTTCAGAATTAATTTAAATAGTCAACCTTTGACTTTGACCCTATTTAATAATTTTGACTTTTAAATAAATTTAAATTCATAATTCCAAATAATACAAATAATATATGTTTTTGAATCAGAAAAATATGAGGATTACAACTATGCCATCCAAAATTTCAATTGAGCACTTTATTTTCCAAGTTGAATATAATTACATAAAATGCCCTTTTCCTTATTTATTTAATAACTTTTGTTTTATAACTCCAAATTTAACAAATGATATGTCTAAAATGATTAGCTCGACGAGACCTTTCTGTTTATGCATTCCATGTTCTGAATTGCAGCATGCATCATATAGATATAATGTAAACAGCAACTAATATGAGGATAAAATGTGACCAAAACTCAATAAAATGTTTATTCCTTGTATTCTACACCTCACCCATGCCATGCTACATTATTGCCATGCAACTTGCGCATCATTCATCATGGCATGATTGTTTGCTTGACGCATTTATTCCTATGCTTGTGCACTTTATTTATGTTGGCCCTTGTTTGTTTGGTTCTTCTTCGAATAGACACTGAGCAGGGGATATATCAAGAGAACCAGGAGCACTACCCAGATCCGTCTCTCGCTTCAACTGAGTTGCCAGGCAAGCACTACCACATGCTTGCATACATACAGGACCTATTGCTATCTTATTCTTGCATCATTGAGTCGCGATTGCATTAAGCTGAATCCCAAGCATTGCATAGCCTTTACTTTTAAACCCCACCAAGCTTGTTCCCCCATCCCATGAGCCATTACTACAGGAGTTGTTTGAGCCATGCGAGTCGTAGAACAGCATGTGTAGGGTATGTGAGTGTCTGATGGATAACGAGGTACCTAAACAACTTAACCTGAGTAGTAATGGGATAACTAATGAAAGTGGCACCGTTGAGCAATATCTGCTATTTGGTTTTTCCTGCTCACTTGTGTCCCGTAGGACCCCGAGTACTTGATTCCTGTTCCTTGATTATTCGCGCTATCCACATCCGGGAGGCTTATGGGACCCCCCTGAGCCAGAGCTTGATTCCGTCTTATTTCTTGGGGCCACAAACTAGTTTGAGGTTTTATTTACTATCATGTACTTATGCCATGATTTACTGCTTTATTACGATTGTGCGAGGAGCATCTGTACTGTTTAGGTAAGCGGAGTGTTTTCGCGGTATCGACAAGCCCAGTCACATTTTCGGGTTTCCAGTCGTTTACAGCCATTGACGCAAACCTTGAGTCCGTCTCGGAGTCAGCTAGCTTCGTTGCGGGTGTACTCAATGGGGTGGCCCCCTGAAATATTTCTGAATCCTGTGATTGCTTTGTCGTGAAGGCCTCGTTGGGTTTTGATTTGGTTTTTCTGAGGTTGATCGAGTGTGTGTTGCTATTTGTGCACCCCTGCAGGGTAAAACTTTCTGAAAGCCGTGTCTGCGGTTATGGACGACTTGGAGCACAGTTTCTCGATCATAGACAAGCATAACTAAAGTACCGCTTTTAATTTGACTAAGTAACTGACTAGTAAATAGTGCAACACTCATGGAATGGTTAATAAAATTGCCAACGGATGGGGGTTGTTCGTCCGCTTCCTCGTTGGTAAGCGAGGAGGAGGATGGATCTGTGGATATTACTGTTATAACTGTTGTCATTAATTCACGGACATCCGTCTATCTTTGGTTAGGCGGATGGTTAGCGAGTATCTATAGAACTGTTAGGGTTTACCTTTTGCTGCAATTGCGTCACCCCAGGTTGTGTCCCCTTTAGAGGCATAAAGACTTGCTGAGTACCCCTAGGGTCTCACACGATAAATTATTTGGTTCAGATGAACAGGTACACTCGCAAGAGGGATACTGGGTGGAAGAGGCTGATGATGTGGGCAACGATCGTTCGGTGTAGAGATTTCGGGAACGGGGATCCGTGAGATCTGTGGGCGGGATGTGCTTATTTATGGGGCATCTTATGCCGATTTGCTTCTTATCCGTACTCGGATCTTGTTTGCCGCTTTCGCCTGATACTCTGATGTGTGATAGAGGAGATATCCTAAACTATTATATCTATCTAGGACATTTGAATCTTGCCGTATGGCGTTGCTATATTTCCTTTCTTTTAGATGGAATGGCTCTGATGTACTCTTGTATGGTGGCTTGCATACATACTCATTTGTGTATGTAGTTGATCCCTTCGCCTGCCGATTACGCCGCCCGTACTTGTCCCGATGATTGGAAATGGTTGGGACGGCCGAAAGGTCTACCTGTGAGTGGCATTTGGGCCCCACCGTACTATTTCAACCATTTCCGCTCATCCAGGCTTGTATCTAGGAGCGTAATTCACCGAGGTAGTTACAATTGGTATCAGAGCCATCCCGCCCTTCAGGGTCTCAGCCAAACGGTCGTTGTCAGTCTAGCAAATATTTTTGGTAGTTATGTATACTAGGGAAAAACAAAACGCGAGAGTAGGACTGCTTCCACTTTTCTTCTTACCCACCCACCCACCCTTTTCTGGTAAGGAAGTGTAACGTTTTCAATCCTCTTCTTAAAAAGTTCAAACTAGGATTCACGTGTTCTGGGTTTCCGTAGTACCATAGGTTGTGTGTGTGTGTGTGTGTGTGTGTGTGTGTAATCCCTTGTCTATCTGTTGCATCCAAGTTGTTATCACAATCGGCCTTTTGGTTATCAACTGTTGGTACATTCCATACCGACAGGCGTTTGCAAACCGACGCGATCTATCTTACTCTTTGTTATCCGACGTTATCTTGTTTGGGGTGTTCGTTTCCGTAGTTACCAATCTTTAGGTTCAACGTGAGAAGAAGGGGTTCGGATATTTGTTCCACTTATTCATGTGCGGAGTAATGATTTGAGTGCGGGATGGAGTCGCGACCATACCACTACTCTTATCATTCGCTTTTGTATATTGAATTGGTAGAGTCACTAATCTTGATTCGTTAAGTGATTTTGCGCATCTGTTGGTATTTTAATGCCGAAATTTGTGGAAAAATTTTCTTTGATATATTTGTGTACCACACTCCTTTTCAGCCGTGTGCGATATGCTTAATATCTTCTAGGTGCTTTGAACTTTGTTGATATTTGAATATCATCTTAGTAAATTGTATCCTTTAATCTTGGTTAATTCCACCTTGGTACTATTTTGGATTATTATTATTCTCCATTATAGTGCTGACTTGTGTTTTATATCAATCGCAGGATGGCTCCACCACGCCGTTCTGATGAGGACATACCACCTGAACTGGGTTCCGCGTTGTCAAACATCGCCAATGCCTTGGCAGCAATGCAGCAGAACCAGCAGCGCTTCGAGGAAAGTGTCAGGAGGAATGAGTTTGCTCCACTACCTCCACCTCCCAAGCGAGGAGACATCAAAAGCTTCCTGAAGTTCAACCCTCGCCAATTTGATGTTTCTGATCGACCACTTGATGCTGATGATTGGTTGCGTGAGATGTCAAGGCTACTGGAGATTGCTGATGTTCCTGAGCAAGAATGGGTAAAGTGTGCTACTCACCTTCTGAAGGGAGATGCAGCTCTCTGGTGGGAGAATTACCTGAAGGCAAACTGCACTGGTTTTCAGCCTACTTGGGAACGGTTCACTGGAGCGTTCAAAGAGCAGTATCTGTCAGAAATTGTCATGGAAAGGATGAAGGAAGCGTTTCTCAACCTCAAGCAGGGAAATGATAATGTCAACACCTACATCAGGAACTTCATGAATCTTTCTCGTTATGGTGGCGATGAGATGTCCGATGACAAGAAGAAGCAAAAGAGGTTCCGGCAAGGGCTCAATGCATCAATCAAATATGTAATCACACATGCAAGGCCGACGTCTTTTCTGGAACTTCAGCATACAGCTCTGCAGGAGGAAGCAAGTAGGCAAGTGTTTGAGGAGTCAAAGAAACACAATCGTGATGCACCAAGCTCTTCAGCTATGTCAGCTCCTTCTAAGCGGCGTGTCTGGGTTCCTAACACCCCACCGTCGCTCCCGGCTTCACCAAGACCTGCAAGCTACGCGGCAAGGCCACCAAACTTCATCACTGCTGCTCCCAGGGGCTACAACCACCACTACCCTGGAGCGCCTGGCGGAGTCCCTGGCTACGTTGCTCCACGTCCACCTGGTGCTTGTTACACGTGTGGAGACTCTGGACATCTAAACTGGAACTGTCCGTTGAAAAACAAAGCTCTTCCTCCACCCCCTCCAAGATCTGCGGCAAGCTCTCCTTTGGTTCGTGCACCATCACCTCGGGCTCTCAACATCAACACCAAGCCCGGGTCTACTGTTGCTCGTGCCAACTGTGTCAACGCCGCTCAAGCTGAGCATGCACCTGGAGTTGTGATGGGTATGCTTTCCGTTAACTCGGTCCCTGCACGAGTTTTGTTTGATTCTGGTGCATCCCATTCTTTTGTTTCTCACAAGTTTGCAAATGAGAATGAGTTAGCAATGGATCCTCTCCTTAAGCGGTTAATGGTCCTTTCTCCTGGAGCAACAATGGCAGCTGCTAAAATCAGCCATGGCAATCAAATTGAGATTGGTGGCTCTTCGTTCTCGGCATCCTTAATTGTTCTGGGAAATTCTGACATTGATGTCATCTTGGGCATGGATTGGTTGACAGCAAATGCAGCTGTGATTGATTGTGCTGAACGCTCGGTTTCTCTGAAGATTCCTGAAGGCCATATAGTCTTTTCTCCAAGTTTGACTCCTGCTGTCCAGCTTTTCTCTTTGGCGGCTCTGAATGATGATGCTATGGAAGCTATTCAGAGTGTTCCGGTGGTCTGTGATTTCCCAGATGTCTTTCCTGAAGAGTTGCCGGGTATGCCTCCGGATCGTGAGGTTGAGTTTGTAATTGAGCTTGAACCTGGAACGGCTCCTATCTCCAAGCGGCCTTATAAAATGGGTCCTACTGAGTTGGCTGAACTCAAACGTCAGCTTGATGAACAAGAGAAGTTGGGTTTCATTCAACACAGTAATTCTTCTTGGGGTAGCCCAACAATCTTCGTGAAGAAGCGTGACAGGACTGATAGACTTTGTGTTGACTATCGGGCTCTCAATGCTAAAACCATCAAGAACAAATATCCCCTTCCGCGGATTAATGATCTCTTCGATCAGCTAGCTGGAGTTGTGGTGTTCTCTAAGCTTGACTTGAGAAGTGGTTATCACCAAATCAAGATTCGCAAGGAAGATGTGCCTAAAACAGCTTTCACCACCCGCTGTGGCCTGTATGAGTACACGGTCATGTCTTTCGGTCTCACCAACGCACCTGCTACCTTCTCGAGGCTTATGAACTCGGTTTTCATGGAGTACCTTGATAAGTTCGTTGTGGTCTATCTGGATGACATCCTAGTCTATTCTAAGTCGAAGGAAGAACATGAAGAACACCTTCGGTGTGTCCTAAACAAGCTTCGTGAGAACCGCTTGTATGCAAAGTTCTCAAAGTGTGAGTTTTGGCTGCCTCAAGTAACCTATCTTGGTCATGTCATATCTGCCAAGGGCATTGCAGTCAACCCGGAAACTGTGAAGACAATTGTTGAATGGCTTCCTCCTGTTAATGTCAAAGAAGTGCGGAGCTTCCTTGGTTTGGCTAGTTATTGCCGTCGCTTTGTTCAGAACTTTTCGAAGATAGCGAAGCCTCTTACCGATCTCCTCAAGAAAGGCAAGAAATACCTTTGGAATCCTGCATGTCAAGCAAGCTTTGAGACACTCAAAGAGAAGCTCACTTCCACACCAGTCTTGGTTCCTCCGGACACATCTAAGCCTTTCCAGATATTCTGTGACGCCTCTTTGCAAGGATTGGGTGCGGTCCTTATGCAAGAAAAACAAGTGGTTGCTTATGCCTCTCGACAGTTGAAGACGCATGAGATCAACTATCCCACACATGACCTCGAGCTCGCAGCAGTTGTTTTTGCTTTGAAGCTATGGAGGCACTACTTGCTTGGCAACCGTTGTGAGATCTTTTCTGACCACAAGAGTTTGAAGTATATCTTCACTCAGCCTGATCTCAACCTTCGGCAGAGGAGATGGATTGAAGCAATCAATGATTTTGATTTGACCATCAACTACACACCGGGCAAAGCTAATGTCATGGCCGATGCTCTCAGCCGCAAAGCTTATGTCAACAACCTCATGATGGAAGAACAACAGCCTCTCTTGTGCGAGGAATTCCGTCAGCTCAACCTGGAAATTGTGGAACAAGGGTATCTCCTGAACCTTCTGGCTACTCCTCTCTTGGAAGAAAAGATTCATTTTCGTCAGCTTGGAGATCCGCACACCAGAAAGATCATCTCCAAACTTCAGCTTCCGAAGTATGAGTCCTTCCACGTCGATGATCAAGGCACGCTTTTCTTTGAACACCGGATGTTTGTTCCGAACTACCCGGGTTTGAGAGAGCAAGTTCTCAAGGAGGCGCATGATTCCGTTCTTTCTATCCACCCTGGCAGCACAAAGATGTACATGGACTTGAAAACACAATATTGGTGGCCGGGTCTGAAACGATATTGTGCCAAGTATGTCTCAGAGTGTGATGTCTGCCGCAGAGTGAAAGCTGTCCATCAGAAACCTTTCGGTCTTCTACAGCCATTGAAACCCCCGAAATGGAAATGGGAGAAAGTAGAGATGGACTTCATCACTGGTTTTCCAAGGTCGCAGAAGGGCAACAATGCAATCTTTGTTGTCATCGACAGGCTTTCTAAAGTGGCTCACTTCTTCCCCGTCAAGGAAACAATTTCTGGAATTCAGTTGGCTGAGCTCTACATCAACAGAATTGTCTCTCTGTATGGGGTTCCGCTTGAGATCAGTTTAGACCGTGGGAGCATCTTCACTTCCAAGTTCTGGGAAAGTTTCCAAAATGCTTTGGGAACAAAGTTGAACTTCAGCATAGCTTACCACCCTCAGTCGCAAGGACAAGTTGAAAGGATCAATCAGATTCTGGAGGATATGCTTCGTGCTTGCGTCATCTCTTTTGGCATGAAGTGGGAAGAATGTCTTCCTTATGCTGAATTCTCTTACAACAACAGCTTCCAGAAAAGTCTAAAGATGGCACCATTTGAGGCTCTCTATGGCCGCAAGTGCAGAACTCCGATTGGTTGGTCAGGTGCAGGAGAAAGAATTTGGTTTGGCCCTGACATTGTAACTCAAGCGGAGGAGAAGGTGCATATCATTCTTGAGAATCTGAAGATTGCTCAAAGTCGCCAGAAGAGCAATTATGACAGGAAGCACACGGACATGGTGTATGCCCCTGGTGATCTCGTTTATCTTCGTGTCACTCCCATGAAAGGCACACACCGTTTTGGTATCAAAGGAAAGATGGCTCCTAGATACATCAGTCCTTTCAAAATTCGTGGTAGAAGAGGAGAAGTTGCTTATGCTCTTGAGCTCCCGAAAAACTCAAAGTCCATGATGTTTTCCACATCTCTCAACTCAAGAAGTGCTTCAAGGATCCCGGCAGGACCGTGGATCATGAGCTAATCAATCTCCAAGAAGACCTGTCTTATCAAGAACACCCCACAAAAATCCTTGAGACCGCAGAAAGAAGGACTCACAACAAGTCCATCAAGTTCTGCAAGGTGCAGTGGTCGCACCATTCTGTTGATGAAGCCACTCGGGAGCGTGAAGATGAACTCCGTGCCAACTATCCTACCCTCTTTGTGTCATCTTCTTCTTCCTAGAATCTCGGGGCGAGATTCCTGTTTAGTGGGGGAGAGTTGTAGCATCCCATTTGTCTAACAACTGTAATGCTACTTGGTCTAGTAATATAATGGCTACTTCCTACATATAATTGTTGCATCATCATGTTATCATGCTCATGTCATCATGCCACCTTGCATTTGAGCATCATATCACACCTTGCAATGTTTTGTCTTGATTGTATAATGCTATCACCATTACCTTCTTCTCTCTTTTTATCTCTCACTTTTTGTTCCTACAAGATGGGATCCACTTGCTAGGGTCCATTATTTTCCAAATGTTTTTGTTCCATTCTCTAAACCCTAAATCCCAATTCTAGTAAAATGCCCAAAATGATTATGTATGTGGGCATTTTCTCTCCTTATGCCTCTTGTTCCCTCTTGCCTCTCCCCATGGCCAAACCCTCTGTTCAAAATCCCCTGGGAAAAAGTTCAAAAGAATTTGAAATTAGAAGCTGGTTTGGAAATTGTAATAAAATAAAAGAAAGCAAACAAACAAACAATTAATAAACAAAAGGCTGGAGAGAGAGAGGAAAAACCTTACCTGTAGCCCAGTAGCAGTACCAGAGCAGCAGCCCACCCCGGCCCAGTACCCCTCCAACCCCGACGCCGTCTCCTGTTGCTCTTCTTTCTGTCGCCTTCCTCCCCTCTGCAGTAGACAACGAAGGAGGCAGGTGACCGTCTTCTCCGTCAGCCGCGTCAGCTCCCTCCTCTTCTTATCCCCAAGCCGCGGAGGCCTCCTCGAACCCTAGCCTCCCTCTTTCCCCTCCTCTCCGCCGCCATTCCTCTACCCTACTCAAATCTGTCTTCCCCTTGCCGAGAGCAGCGTCGAGGAGAGCGTCATCGCGTCGTCTCCATGTTTTTCCTCTAGAGTCGGTGAGCGCAGGAGGCCGGTCTACGTCTTCCACCGCGTCAAGCTGCAGGGCCAGCAGGAGCTGGGCGCATCGGTACACTGCCTCCCGTCATCGTCCTCGGATGAACCTGCGGGCGCAGCCATCTTCGGCCTCGCCTTGCCGCCATCCCCGACCATCCCCGAGCCCTCCGAGACCACCGCCGGCCTCGTGGTAAGCCCCCCTCTCCATTCCCCTCCTTCCTACGCCCTCCCTGCTAGCCAGTAGCTCGCCACCATCGCCGTTGTGTTTCCCCGGCGGCAGAACCCACGCGCGCTCGGCCTGTCGTAGCAGCAACAGCAGCACGCGCTTAGACTGCAGTGTCGTGCCGATGCGGAGCCTCTGTTCCCGTAATTTTTTCCAGCCGCCTCAGCTCTCCTCCGGCGCCGAATCTTTTACTCGCGCGTAGAGGGTTCATCCAGCTACCTGTAGGAGGAAACGGCACTCCAATCCGAGCCTTGTAGCTCTCCTTTTCTTCCACCAAAGTTCGAGCAAAGTTCTGTTCGCGTGTGTTCAGTTTCGGTAGTTTTTGACCTTTTGAACCCCCTCTGTTTCTCGGTGTTTACCGGTCTCTGTAGCCCTCCTCTGTAAAACTAGCCTAAACAAAAATTGTAGGTCTCAGTGTCCTCTACAACTTTGGTTTTTGCGTAGGCACGAAATTCCTAACCGATTACTCGCTAACTTCATCCAAAAATCGAGTTCAGCTAGCAGTTTCTGCAAACATCGATTTCAGTTTCGTCAGTCAGCCTCCGGAAGGTTTTATAAAAAGGCCCCTATACTTTTTGTCCACTCAACCCGCAGTCCCTCTCTTCAGGGTTTTTGTAAAAAGGCACCCACGTTATTCCATCCTCAACCCGCGGTCCTCAACCCACCGTCCTATGCCCAGTCAGCGCCTGACCCCACCTGTCAATGATAGTGGCTAGAATTGCCTGAGTGCAAAAAAAAATATTTTCCTGTATCTGTTTGAATTCATTTTCTTTTCAAATTAATTCAGTTCAATTCAAATTCAAATCTGTTTAAACCTAAATGAATTCATAACTTTCAAATGGTTTGGAATTTGAATTTAAACTTAATATGAAAAATGTTTTATTTTTGAATGTGAATTCAAATCTTTAATCAAATATTTTCAGAATTAATTTAAATAGTCAACCTTTGACTTTGACCCTATTTAATAATTTTGACTTTTAAATAAATTTAAATTCATAATTCCAAATAATACAAATAATATATGTTTTTGAATCAGAAAAATATGAGGATTACAACTATGCCATCCAAAATTTCAATTGAGCACTTTATTTTCCAAGTTGAATATAATTACATAAAATGCCCTTTTCCTTATTTATTTAATAACTTTTGTTTTATAACTCCAAATTTAACAAATGATATGTCTAAAATGATTAGCTCGACGAGACCTTTCTGTTTATGCATTCCATGTTCTGAATTGCAGCATGCATCATATAGATATAATGTAAACAGCAACTAATATGAGGATAAAATGTGACCAAAACTCAATAAAATGTTTATTCCTTGTATTCTACACCTCACCCATGCCATGCTACATTATTGCCATGCAACTTGCGCATCATTCATCATGGCATGATTGTTTGCTTGACGCATTTATTCCTATGCTTGTGCACTTTATTTATGTTGGCCCTTGTTTGTTTGGTTCTTCTTCGAATAGACACTGAGCAGGGGATATATCAAGAGAACCAGGAGCACTACCCAGATCCGTCTCTCGCTTCAACTGAGTTGCCAGGCAAGCACTACCACATGCTTGCATACATACAGTACCTATTGCCTCTATCTTATTCTTGCATCATTGAGTCGCGATTGCATTAAGCTGAATCCCAAGCATTGCATAGCCTTTACTTTTAAACCCCACCAAGCTTGTTCCCCCATCCCATGAGCCATTACTACAGGAGTTGTTTGAGCCATGCGAGTCGTAGAACAGCATGTGTAGGGTATGTGAGTGTCTGATGGATAACGAGGTACCTAAACAACTTAACCTGAGTAGTAATGGGATAACTAATGAAAGTGGCACCGTTGAGCAATATCTGCTATTTGGTTTTTCCTGCTCACTTGTGTCCCGTAGGACCCCGAGTACTTGATTCATGTTCCTTGATTATTCGCGCTATCCACATCCGGGAGGCTTATGGGACCCCCCCTGAGCCAGAGCTTGATTCCGTCTTATTTCTTGGGGCCACAAACTAGTTTGAGGTTTTTATTTACTATCCTGTACTTATGCCATGATTTACTGCTTTATTACGATTGTGCGAGGAGCATCTGTACTGTTTAGGTAAGCGGAGTGTTTTCGCGGTATCGACAAGCCCAGTCACATTTTCGGGTTTCCAGTCGTTTACAGCCATTGACGCAAACCTTGAGTCCGTCTCGGAGTCAGCTAGCTTCGTTGCGGGTGTACTCAATGGGGTGGCCCCCTGAAATATTTCTGAATCCTGTGATTGCTTTGTCGTGAAGGCCTCGTTGGGTTTTGATTTGGTTTTTCTGAGGTTGATCGAGTGTGTGTTGCTATTTGTGCACCCCTGCAGGGTAAAACTTTCTGAAAGCCGTGTCCGCGGTTATGGACGACTTGGAGCACAGTTTCTCGATCATAGACAAGCATAACTAAAGTACCGCTTTTAATTTGACTAAGTAACTAACTAGTAAATAGTGCAACACTCATGGAATGGTTAATAAAATTGCCAACGGATGGGGGTTGTTCGTCCGCTTCCTCGTTGGTAAGCGAGGAGGAGGATGGATCTGTGGACATTACTGTTATAACTGTTGTCATTAATTCACGGACATCCGTCTATCTTTGGTTAGGCGGATGGTTAGCGAGTATCTATAGAACTGTTAGGGTTTACCTTTTGCTGCAATTGCGTCACCCCAGGTTGTGTCCCCTTTAGAGGCATAAAGACTTGCTGAGTACCCCTAGGGTCTCACACGATAAATTATTTGGTTCAGATGAACAGGTACACTCGCAAGAGGGATACTGGGTGGAAGAGGCTGATGATGTGGGCAACGATCGTTCGGTGTAGAGATTTCGGGAACGGGGATCCGTGAGATCTGTGGGCGGGATGTGCTTATTTATGGGGCATCTTATGCCGATTTGCTTCTTATCCGTACTCGGATCTTGTTTGCCGCTTCCGCCTGATACTCTGATGTGTGATGTATGAGGAGATATCCTAAACTATTATATCTATCTAGGACATTTGAATCTTGCCGTATGGCGTTGCTATATTTCCTTTCTTTTAGATGGAATGGCTCTGATGTACTCTTGTATGGTGGCTTGCATACATACTCATTTGTGTATGTAGTTGATCCCTTCGCCTGCCGATTACGCCGCCCGTACTTGTCCCGATGATTGGAAATGGTTGGGACGGCCGAAAGGTCTACCTGTGAGTGGCATTTGGGCCCCACCATACTATTTCAACCATTTCCGCTCATCCAGGCTTGTATCTAGGAGCGTAATTCACCGAGGTAGTTACACCGCGCTAGGTTTATGTCTCGCCGGCGTTGTCCAACGTCGACGATGACTCTCAGCCGTTGGATTAGAACCCGATCGAACGCACCATATCACCCCATACCGCTTCGCACCCCCTATGTCATTGACGCGTGGGGACAGCAACTTAAACAGCCCGCGGAAGCGCTGCGCTTAGCAGGCCGTCCCAGTATCGCTTCCCGCGTAGCCCAGTTATTTGAATTAAACCTTTTCCAATTTAATTCAAACACGCTTCTGTACCCAGTTTCAAAAATCAACCCAGGTCGATTTAGTGCACCAAATTGAATGAAACCAATTTTGTTAGAAAGGTTTGGAAATGCTGAATCCAAGCCCGTTGGATTCATGTCATTTGGATCTGTAGATCATCCTTGGCAAAAAGAACAAGGCAGAAGCTTTTCTGCATTCAAACATTTTTCAAATTTAAACCACAATAGCTTTTGAGTTGATTCCAACTCTCAAACATTTAACCATACCTTTCAGAATATATAAAAATATATAGGTTTACTTACAGAAATAATGTGCAAGTAAATAAAAGAATGCCACATAGGCATTTCTAGCCACTTTAATTAATTAAAATAAAAAGGTAAAACCTTATTAAATTGTGACACCACTTTAAATCACATTCCCATGGACTAAAATATGTGGTGATGACATGTTTCAACATGATGCCATGTTTGGTTTGGAGAATATTAAATCTTAAGTAGTTTTTCAATGAGTAGAAATTACTTTTCTAAAAATAAAAAGAATTAAACCAAGCCTTAATCTTGTAATGTTAGTGATGATGCTAGATCATCTATAGGACCCTTTGGTGTGATGATTGCAAGTAGTTAAGTATTGTTTGGTGATTGTGTACATCGTATTTATTTATAGACGCTAGTACCGACCAAGGATACGAGGAGGAAGGAGGATACTACGAAGAAGAAGCCGAGGAGAACTTCAACCACTGCTCTGCACAAGGCAAGCCTAATACTACTAGTGAATGTGCAAGCTAACACTTGCAAGATACTCTACTGATGCAAGAAAACCCTTACTTGCTACCATGCCTACTATATGCCTTAAGCATATGTGATCATACCCACTTGATACCCCAATCCTAGTTTATTTGCAAGTTTCTACTTTATTTCTTTATCAAAGCTTTAACTTAGAGATTGACTTAAGTGACTTGTAAATTCTAGAAAGATGTAGCTGAAGGTTGCATAAAGAGCATAAAATTTGGCTTAAGTTAGAAACCTTGATGTCATCCTAAGATATACGGTTGAACTTAGTTGAAACTCCACTAGTCTACCACCCCTCATTAGTACTTACCCCCACTTGTAGATGCTAGTGCTAAGCCTAAAACTTGATCAATCTTAGATGGGAATACTTGGTGAAAATGGTTATGAAAACCTTGGAATGATGGATCATTCTATTGAAATGTTTTGACATGTGTTTCCAAAACACCAGATGATTTTGGTGATGAAAATGTTGAGGCATGAGCCTTAGCCCTTTATAAAACTGATGGTTGTCTGGATGCGATACCATTCCAATTTTATTGTACAACCACAATACCCGAAGATTGGGTAGGGCTTGACTGGAAACTTATATACCTTAGTATTAGTTTCCTCACGGCCAAGGTCTGAGCTGAGGCTACCTTGTGAAGATTGTTCACCTGTGCAGTACCCAAGATGACAGTTGGTCATGGTTGGGAGGCCAAACTCACAGGAGAGGTGCTTATACTAGGGCGTGTAATTGAAAGGTTAGGATTTATTATCCGCATACTGAGTATGGTGAATTCAGGATTTGTTCCTGACGGATGTATCGAATGTTGTGGTGAAAGTGTACAATCTCTGCAGAGTGTCAAACTATTCGAATAGCCGCGTCCGCGGTTATGGACAGTTGGAGTGGCCATATTGTTCCCCTGTCAGATGTTTTCAAAATGACTTGTGCAATGAATTGAGACTTTGACTCGACCACAACAGGGTTGTGATATGAAATACAAGTTCCCACTTAGATGTTATAAACTTCAACTAGCATTCGTTGCTCCTAAACTTAGTAGAGATAAATCTGGCTTTTACAAAACAACCCTAGAGCCTGGTGTCCTATTATTAAAAACCCCTTTCACTTGTTAGTATTAGTTTGCGAGTACTTAAAGAGTACTCATGGCTTTGTCCCTGGCTATTCCCATGGCCAGACTATGAAGAGGAGTACCTAGAGGATGGACCCCAGGAAGGTTACGACAACTAGGATCATCTCCCATCGTCACCATTGCATGTGACCCAGAAGATGGAGCTTCGCCCACGCTATCGTTATTATTACGTATTCCGCTGCTTGATGTTGTATTAAGAACTAGATCATGAGATCCCTATTTGTGTAAGAACTTATGTATGGTTTGTAATGGATGATGTACTGTGGTATCCAATTCTGTTATGTCTCGCAAAAATGATAATCCTGGGATTGCGATGTATGGCATAACAGGCATCTGGGATTAAAAATCCGGGTGTTGACAGTCTGTTGCAGCAACAACACCTGATCCTAGTTCAAATGCAGCAAGATTTGGTGTGACGAGCACAAATACTCTCAAGTACAACTCATTATGCAGGAAGTTTAATGAATAGGCATCGGATGCATGCTTCAATTACGAAACATATAGGGTTGTGTCTACCATGATTGATGAAGCAAGGAAAATTGTTGGTGCCATGAGGATTGATCCAAATGATGCACAGCAAAATGAAGGACATAATGGTATGTCTACTAAACAAGGCTTGCCTCCGCAGCAAGGTGAACAACAACCTACAGACACACAATAGCAACAACAAGAATCTTCATATGATGTTCCTAGTAGCATGATGAAGAACCTGACATGAGTTAAGCCAATGGGGCATCCGATGGAGAAGTCAGTTAGAAGAAAGCCATTGGCTGAGATCCCGGACGAAAAGAATGCAAAGAGAAGGAAGAAAGTACAGGAAGGAGAACAACATCCCAAGGAGAAGAAGATAAAGAAGGCAACAACCAAGCGGAATCCAAGGGCAGAGAAGTGCCCGTACTACCATCAAGAGGGTCACACGGTGCAACAGTGTCTCCTATTCCAAGATTTGATGTCGGGAAATGTTGCGAAGATGGATTTGAATCTCTAGGTCTAAGTAGATAATTTTTATCCCATACATACAGTCACCATTCACATGTAATAGTACTACATAGGGAAGATATTACCGCTGCCATAATGTGCTATATAGCAAAGATATTGAGTGTGTGTGCAACAACATGTGTGAACAGTTGTAGTAACTATTTTGATTCTTATTAGCATGAAAAGTTCTCCATAATGTATGTACATAATCTTGTATGAAGATATTTTCATCCTGGTACAAAGTAGCACAATTACTGATTAATGTCATCCTGGAACATTTTCTTGCAGCAAATTTTTATTACATTGTGAGAAGTAAAGTTCATCCATACTAGCATTTATGCTCTTATAATGCAGCAAAATAACAATTATGTCCAAAATTCATAACTTTGGGATGAATACCTCAAGTAGAATTTCACTTATTTATATGAACTCCATTTTTAGCATGTCTTGTGTTCATATGTAGCGAAAACAAAACAAAAATCTTGCACGTGCTGTCATAAAATTCAAAGCAAAAATCCGGTGTTCATAGGAAGCATTTCCTATGTACTGTTGCAACTGTTAATACTATGATTTGTAGCAGTTATATATCACCAATGTAGCAAACATGCTCTTTATACTGCAAACATGAAGGATCTTAGTATTTGTACAACAAAGCAGGTACATTAGCATCAACACCAAATTGTCATTAACATTTGTCCGGTGAGAGGAGGCGGTAGAGCGGTGGATGCCGGTGTCGAAGAGGAGGCGACGGAGGCCGACGTCCAGAGAAGGCAGGGGGAGGAGGAGGTGATGGTGGCTCTGGGTGGGGGGAGAGAGAGCAGGTTGTGTGGGGGGGATGTGGTGGGGGACGGTTAACCCCTGTTGGTCTCGTCCGACAGGCAACAATTTTCTAGGCGACCTCAGCCCTGCCCAACACCGAAGCTCGTTTTGGGCTTTTTAATCGGACAGTGCCCAAAGGCCTTTTTGCAGTTTCCACTGCCGACCCGGCCTATCAAACATCGAATTCGGTCTGGGGTGGGAGATTCTGGGTGGAGCAGGACTACCAAACACACCCACAGTGTCTAGTTCAAAGTCCAGATATTTATGCCCATCCATGCATATATCTTTTGAACGCTGCTACCTGGCAGACGGTATACAGATTGTAAGATCGGACGGGCATTTCGACAGCTCTTGTCCAAAGCGATATGAGCGATTGAGTAAAATCACGAGATTTTTTCTAATGCGAGAGTCTAATTCGTTAATAGGTCGTTAAATAGAGATATTCAGCTCTAAATATGAGAAATTAGCTCACAAATACTAGAGAACAAAACTGCTGATGTCATCAACATTTATTGCAGAAAATTAAAAATTCAAAATGTTTTGTAGTTTAAACAGTTTATTTGATTTAGGATCCGTTTTCACTATTAGGTTAGTCGAAACAAGATCTTTAAAACTAGATCTCATGTTGGTATGTTCTGACAACTTTTTTGGACCAAAAGTTATCTACCCATAAGATGTGAGTTATCCGGATCATATTATATAAGTTACTCACCTTATAAAATACGTTGTGTGAAGACTTTTTTTAGTGGATGCAGGAAAAGTAATCGGCAATCATTCTAAGAATTACATAACTTGGCGAGCGTTTCGACAACCTACACTAGTGATGCCCCAGCTCTAGCTAAATAACACGATTATTTTGTCCCAAAAGTTATCCACCAGTAGCACAAGAGTTATCCAGACTTCAGCATGTAAGTTAAACACCCAATAACATGGAAGTTATTCACCACTATAAAAATTTACCCACAGATAGAATATAAAATTTATGTACTGGATAACTTATATGTTTCAGGATAGATAACTTACATACTATAATATAGATAAGTCATATGTTAGGGGTGGATAACACGATTTTATTTGCCCCAAAAGTTATCTATCAGTAACACGAGAGTTATCTAGACTTTAGCATGTAAGTTACCCACTCAATAACATGTAAGTTTATCTACTACTACAAAAATTACTCATAAATAGAATATAAAAGTTATTCTAACGGTTCGGCTTCGTCGCTATGTATTTGTTTACTCAGTATGCGCAATTCAATCTTGAAAGGCTACCGCGTCAAACATCAGACATAATTTTTTTAAGAAACTAATCTAAGCTTCGTTTGCATAAAATGCAATAAATAGCGTCTTATGCCCTATCATCCACCACCCTAAGTCGTAGTAAACTAATATAACACGCAACCAGTAGTATAACGGCTCGGCTTCATCATTTGTCTCCGCTATCGCGATGTACGAGTGATGAAGTCTTGATGGGTACCGAGTCTTTATCGCTCGTCGATGCGTCGGTAACCTAACACCTAAGCTATCGTGTTCTAATTAAACTTGTTCAACATGTATGCGAGAACGCCTATATCCAACACGTTTATATGCTGGGTAACTTATATGTTACATGGTGGATAACATATATATTATGACATGGATAACTCACATGTTAAAGGTGAGTAACTTTTTGGTCCATTTTTTTTATAAAAACATATCAACATGGGATCTAGTTTTGAAAATCTCATCGCAACTAGTCCAACTATGAAAATGGATCCTAAATCGGACAAACGGTTTGATCTACAAGTCATTTTAAGTTTTTTGTTTGATTTTAAGCTAGTTCTGATCCGTTTTATCATTTAGCGGTAGAATGTGCACACTCCATATTTGGAACTCCGCCACAAACAGTAAGTGAGTCCGTCAAGATTGTCCACCATCTATTGACCGTTCTACGAATAGATTTTATGTATCTTTTTGCGCACTTGGGACATGTCTCAGCGGTCAACAGGCGCATATGCTTGGGCGGTGGGTGCTGTCCGCTCAATTCATGGTGATATTATATGCTCGGAAATTCTTGGAGGTCCCGCTGCACTGGTCTTAAGTTTTAGTTAGGCACGGATAACTTGGCGTGATAATTTGGAAAAAGTCTATTCTAAACCCTAAACTCGTAGAGATTCGACAGTCTGAACCATGAACTCAAATTCCCGGTCATTCGCACCCTAAACTATTCAATCATATCTAAATCAAACCCTCGATCTATTTGGCACAGCAGGAAAAAGATGATCCTAGGCCAGGAATTCTCGTTGTCTCACTGACCAAACGGGCCCACGCTTCATGTCCATATTTTATCTCTCCCCTTCTAAAAAAACAGGGAGCATGCCATAGTCACATTGGGGACAACCGGGATAGGGAAGGGTGGGGGCGCTAGCCTGCTGCAGCTTGGAGCGGGGGTATTTACCCCGTCGGCGACGGTCAGGGCCATGGAGCTCATCCAGCCTGCCGCGCTTGTAGCGAGCGCACGGCGTGCTGGTTGCCGACCTCCGCGGGTGCAAGCAAAGGGCGCACACAGAGTGCTGGTTGTCGGCCTCCGTCAACAAATTCCAGGCAGTATCCACTGGGCGCCGCCACGCATGCGCGGAGGTGTAGCCACAACGCTGCTCCGGTCGTGGCCATGCCTGCACCACCAGACTAAACAAGCATGAGTATGCATCAATCTGATAGACTCAACAATGGATTAACCCATTTTTTCTCTCGCGACTGCTCTCATCTAATGGATAATCTAATTGCCTACATACAGATCACAGATTGATGGATTGGGTTGTGAAATTATTGACTAATCGGAGCTTCTATTCGCTGCGGAGACGTATCTGACTGTGTAGAAGGTGGTGGTCGCACAGTGCCGGAAGAACCAGTCACAGAACTAGCATTGCCCGTCGAACAAGAGCCCGTAGCAGCAAGCAGACCGCGAAGACTCATGATAATGTTCTGATTAGAGAGAGCAACTGCTGAAAATCCGAAAGGAGCCGACTGCCCACGAGCCTGGTGTTGATGACGTAAACTGGGATCCCGTATATAACAGATGGCCCAAGTGTGGCCATCCTTGTTGCAGTAAGAGCAGTGACGAAGAGAACCACGGCGACCCTGACCACGAGCCTGCTGGTGCTGACTCTGACCCTGAGATGGTTGGTGCTGAAGCTGACCCTGAGACTGCTGCTGCTGAAGCGGACCCTGACCTGAGGAGTGGGTAGGATCGGCGGCGGCGCAGAGGACCTCGGCTGAGCAGGCGGCAGAGGAGGACCACGAGTAGCAAACACAGACGGTACCGCAAGAAGACCAGCAGCACGAAGACGAGTCTCCTTAGCCCGAAGCTCAGAAACACCTCAGAGAGAGGAACACGACCACAAGCATTCAACTGAGCACGACGGGGCTCGAACTCCTGGCGGAGCTGAGACAGAGTGGAACTCCAAATCCGAGCACACGATCTGGCAGCACGGACATGTGCCACAAACAGCAGTACGGAGAGAATCAAGCTGACGCCAGATGGCAACACTCTGAGTATAGAACTCATCAATAGTGGAATCACCCTGCTGAAGAGCATGCTCCTGTCGAACCACGGACAGGTAAAGAGCATCCCCAGACGGCTGATAGCGCTAACGAAGATGTGCCCACTGAGCGGCAACAGTAGGGAGACTCATGAACTCAGCAGCATACTGGGGCATAACACTGGAGGTGAGGACAGCAGCAGAACGAGCATCCTCATCGATCCACTGAGTGTAGGCAGTCAAGTCGTGGCGATAGGCCTCGAGATCAGAAAAGTACTGCTTGAACTTCAGGTCATAAGCAACAACAGCACTATCATCGGCACTCTGAGCAGCATCCTTGGCCTCCTGAGAAGCATCAGTGTCGAGAACAATCGGCGTCGGCGGAAGAGGAGCCACAGGAGCAGGGGGCACAGCGGACAGGAGACCTCGCCGGAGAGCACATCCCAAAGACGGAGAACACGCATGTGAACGCGCATGAAGGCAGCGAAATCAGGATAATTCGCTCCATCGAAAATCACCGGGTAGCGAGGAATCGCAACATAGCCCGATGTAGAAAAATCTCTCTCCCAATTTTTTTGGTCAACGCTCGAAGCTGTAGTCAATATGGACAGACGAGGCCCGATGGCCTGATGCAGATCAGTGGCGGGGACAGGGCGGCGGGACGGCCGGCATAGGAGACAGGGCGGCCAGCCGGCGGCGGGCGCCAGCGGCGGAGACGGGGCGGCCGGCAGCGGAGACGGGGCGATGCAGCGATGCAGAGGCGACGGGGCTTGGGCGGACGGGGCGGCCGACGGCGGGGACGGGGCGACCGGCGGCGAGGACGTTGCAGAACCGATCAGACGCAAATCTGGGCAAAAACGCGGCAGATCGGACCGATCTAGGCGAAATCGGGGCAGATCTGGACCAAAAAGAAACCGGGCGATGACCGGCGGCGGCGACGACGGCAAGGCCGACGGCGACAGGGACGGTGGTGGCTCCTGCGATGAAGTTGCAAGGAGAGGACGAGACTAACTTGGCTCTGATACCATATTAGGAATAGTTAACTTGTATTCCTCTGGAGGCCAAAGGCCACAATATATAGTACGTGTACAGTTGCAAATATGCAGGAAGCCTCTTAACATATGAAGAAACTACAATATACGAATATATACGTCTAACACGGCCAACCAACAAGGAAGAAGAGGTGCGCCTCGTGGATTTCAAGCCAATTCACTCCGCGTAGATGAAGATGGCTACATGGCGCAGCGCGTAGACGGGATGCTCGATAGAATTGGTGCGCTTGTGGTTTGAGTACAGAGACAGAACAAAGTAACAGTGTCAGGGACCATTCGATTGGAATATATAATTATGAAGGGGCTTTTTGTAAAAAATTGACCAGTTAGCATTGGTCAACTTGGTCAAACAGATCTGGGTCAAATTTAGACCGAGATTTTATAGTTCAGGATACAAACAACCGGAATTTTGAACCGGCGAACCCCTATGAGTTTAAGGTTTGAAATAGACTTTTTCATAATAATTTAGACTAGTAACATGGCAGCTAGAAGCGTTGCTGCGCCGCGAGGGCTCCAGCGATGACCGCCTGCACGGCTGCACACACGCGCCCGGCGCCGCTCTCAATTACCGCCACATGCGCGCACACACACCGCGCCGCCATGTGCTGGCTGCTTCTCTTTCCTGGACCAAATAACTCCCCGGCGATCATCGCCTCTCTGCCAGCCCAGCCCAGCCCAGAGCTCGCTCGCTCGAGAGACACTATTATAAGGCTTGTTGCAAACTTCAAGAGATCTCCGCGACTTTCCATAAGGATCGGCGACAAGAATTCGGGGGCAATTAGTGACGTGCAGCAAACGGGAAGCACTACGTGCTACTACGTAGGTGCTGCCTCGTGGTCATGAGAGCCAAGCTGTTTTAGATTGGTCCATGCGTGCACGAATAAGTCCATTTATGTGTCCATGTTCTTCTCATAAAACTTCGTTGCCACCGGGAGTACCACGTAGGCACGTACACACAGAAGGCTGTGTGCATAATTCACGGAGGACCACCGAGCCTTTTGGAACATTCATCAGCGGCCACGATCGATCCTGCGTCCCTGTAGCTAGCACTTGTCCGGTCTTGAGATTTTTTCTCTTCTAGCCCGTAAATTAAGTCCAAAGTAATGGTCTGGTTCAGAGTTGTTGCTCGCCAAAAGACAGAAAGAAAAAGGAAACTCTGATTAGCAGTGGGAATCATTGATGGAGAGGGAGCTGTCAGGATGCGTGCTTAGTCGACACACTTAACAGCAAAGCAACGGTGTGTCGGTTCAGGTCAGCAGCTGTTTTTTTTTTTTTTGACAGGAGCAGCTGTTATTATTACAGACCGAAGATCTGTAGGAAGCCCTGCTGCTCTATTCGCCTCGGTCTCGTTGCAGACCCAGCATCACCTTGGTTGTCAGTTGTCACTGTCTGGGTTCAGTAAGCCCCAAAGAGTGTAATGATGAGCCGAGGCGTGCATAAACCAAGCAACCCTGATACATCGTAGTCGCGATAGCCCAGTTTCACCACAAGTCCTTGGCAGCCGAATAAGGTTCTTGGTTTAGGTCAGTGACCGGTCACTGGTCATTAGGTTTGCTTGATTGATGATCTTGCAATCTAATTCAGCTGGGGTTTTCACCAGATGTCTGGACTTTCCAAATTAGCTAGTCACACTCGGCCGCTAGCCAGGTGTGATTAAAGAAGGCTCCAGTCCTTAGGATTGCTGGTGCGTGTTCCCCACCTAATATGTGTACGGGTGCTTAACTATGGTTCCAAGGAAGAAAGTTAATTAGGCCCCCCTTTGCTAAGGACGATCGAGCGGTTCCTACCAGAATGGCCTGAAAAGTCTCCGTCTCTTTAGCCTACCGGGAACTTTACAGGATCTGTGTAGGACAAGTTAAATGTGCGCCTCCTCTTATATTGATGAGTAAACGTATGTGCAGGCTTTGCTCGCCCTCTACTCAACGCAGGACCTCCTAGATTTTTTACACTACAAGGTTTAGCTAGCCTGTGATAAGTGGAAGCTCACCTTAACTAGTATTGTTACCGATCTGATGACACGCAGTCAGTCTCACTAGCTTATTGCTAACTATTATTAGATGGCTCTGATGTTACACCTAACATGACCTGACCGGTGTGTATGCAGCCAGGATGTCAGATTGCCAGGTCTGCGTTGCGCGCAGTCATCCTCAGCATGTAAAAGTCCCGTCACATGAGCATCAGGACCAGTGTTAACTACTGTTCTGTCCTTTGATATGATCACGTCTTCAACTACAGGTGGGATCGGTGATCCTATCTGCCTTGCCGACTCCATCACCTATTATATTCATCTTCGAGTTAGCAGTGGTACCGTTTAGACCTGAATATTAATAAAACACTAAAAAAAAGTTCTTGAATCTTCGTGTAGAACTTTCTCTTTCAATTCATGGATTGGGGCAAAACTAGACACTGCCGTCCGGCCGGGTTCAGATTCTCAAGGAGCATCCGGTCCGGTCTAGCATTGGGCCCAACTGTGGGCGATGAGAAACCAACGATGTCCCTTTCACAAGAACGTAAACCAAGACACACCATGATGGGCGCCGTTTATACATTGGTAAAACCGCATTCAACATGCTCACGACTACACACCAGATCAGTTCAGGTTAGATGGTAAGCCGATAGCAAGTCGCCTGAGAAGTGAGACTGAAAGGTTTTTTTTGTGTGTGTAGGTGTGTGGGTGTGTGGGTGGGGAGGTTGACACCGTCTCCCCTTCCCCTGCTCCCCTTCTTTGAGAGTCGATAGTGAGAGGTCGGGCCAACCCAGAGACCTCTTCGGCGGTGTGGTCAGCCGGAGATGGTGAAATAAAGGCACCAGAATAGATTTAGGTTTTCTGTTTTTGGATGTCTGCCGGGTACCTTGGAGCTGGTCTCTGGATCTTGGCTCCTAGATCTAGAGTGTAGGGCCTTTATTCTTGCGTCTCTGGCTGCCTTGGTTGGTGCAGAGTGGCGAGAGGAAGGTCACTATCTCCACAAATAACTTCGGGGTTGCGGTAGTTGTGCTGGTGTTGCTGAGTGTTAGAGAAGGAGACGGAGGCCGATCAACTTGGAGTTTACTCCAAGGCACCTAGATAAATACGTCTTCTATACTTGTATTGTGTATTTGTAATTGTCTATAAATATATGAGGAGGGCCGAGGCTTTGCGATCACGCAGCGTGGATTCAATCCGACTTTCATGGTATCAGAGCACCCGCCGATCCTCTCTCCTTCCTAAAACCCTAAAACCTCCAAAACTCTAGCCCTACTCCCTCCTCCTACGTCGCCTCCATCAAAATCCATGTCCATGGCACCCTTGATCTGCAGGAATCCAACTACGCCAAGTGGCGGGAACTCTTCCTCATTGCGCTCGGGCGCTACGGCCTCACCAACCATGTCGTCGGCACCGCCGACGCCACACCATCGGACATGTCGCCCACATATGATTGGGCGCGGGACGATTACACCGTCCTCTCCTGGATCTACGGCTCGATCTCCTCCGAGCTCCTCGGCATCATCATGGCCCCTGGTTCCACGGCGCAACAGATCTGGGACGCGCTCGCCAGCCTCTTCCACGACAACAAGAAAAGCCGTGCTCTCGCCATCGACGCGGAGTTCCGCAACACCCCGCAAGGAGACATGAGCGTCCACGACTACTGCTCCAAACTCAAGTCCTTCGCCGACGCTCTCGCTGAAGTCGGCCAGCCCGTCTCCGACGAAACCCTCGTCCTCACGGTCCTCCGCGGCCTCAACGAGCAGTTCAGCCACCTCCGGTCGTTCCTCCCGTACCAGGTGTCATTCCCCACCTTTCTTCAAACACGTTCTGCCCTTGTTCTTGAGGAGGCCCAGAAGAAGACTGACGCAAAGAACGCGGCCGCCTCCGCGCACTGGGCTAGCGGCAACAGCATCAATCCGCACGCTGGCGGCGAGCGTGCTTCCCCAGCTGGATGTGGCGGTGACTCAGGCAGCACTGATCCACGTCCCCCTTCGCCCTACCAACCTGGCCTCTTCATCAACTCTGGTCGTGGTGGGGGCTACGGCGGACGCCATGGCCGCGGTGGTGGCCGTGGCCGTGGCCGCGTCAGCAACTCCCCGTGGATGTTCAATCCGTGGACCGGGCTCCCAACCCGGGCCGCGCAGCAGCAGCAGTTTCAGCCCACACCGTGGCAGCCGCGCTGGCGCGCGCCCACGGACGGCGTTCTGGGACCTCGCCCCGGTCACCAGTCCTACACCGCCACAGGACAGCAGCCTCCTCTCATGACGCAGACCTGGAACAATGGTCCGATGGTTCCCCCTCAGCACCAGCAGGAGCTTGACCCAGCTCTTCTTACATCTCTTCAGCACATGCACCTCCCCAGCAACCAAGAGTGGTTTATGGATTCAGGTGCTTCGTCCCACATGGCATCCGATCATGGTATACTCTCTTCTCTTCAACCTTCTTCTTCACATAAAATCATAGTTGGAAACGGTGCATCTCTTCTTGTTACCCACATAGGCTCTTACACACTGCCCCTTCATCCTAAACACATCCATCTTCGTAACCTTCTAGTTGTTCCTCATATCATCAAAAACCTTATTTCTGTTTGTCAATTCACTATCGATAATCTTTGCTCTATTGAATTTGACCCTTTCGGTTTCTTTGTAAAGGATATTCTCACCAAGATCGTGATTCTTCGATGCAATAGTTCTGGACCACTCTACTCCCTCCACCCACCAGAAGCTCAAGCTCTCCTCACCACCTCATCCTTCGAGCTTTGGCACCGCCGCCTTGGACATCCCGGCCACCACACCATGAAGCGTTTCCACCAACATCAGCAAATTCCACCAAATAAAGCGTCATCGTCCTTATGTCATCCGTGTCAGTTAGATCGCCACATCAGGCTGCCCTTTTATCCCTCGGAGTCAATTAGTGTTAAACCCTTTCAACTGTTACACTGCGATTTGTGGACATCACCTATCCCTAGCACCTCTGGTTTTGGTTATTATCTTATTATCGTGGATGATTATACACATTACTTTTGGATGTTTCCCCTTCGCAAGAAATCCGATGTTTTTGTTACCTTCACTGCCTTTCATGCATATGCTCGCACCCAATTTAACCTCCCTATTCTAGCTATCCAATGTGATAATGACCGCGAATTCGACAACAAACAAGTCCATTCTTTCTTCACTCAACATGGCACTCTCTTTCGTTTCTCCTGTCCACACACATCTCAACAAAACGGTAAAGCCGAACGAGCCATTCGCACCACTAACAATGTCATTCACACCCTACTCTTCCAAGCCTCCATGCCTCCCTCTCTATGGGCCGAAGCTCTCCACACTGCTACCTTCCTCATAAACATCCGTCCCACCAATGCCAAAACACGCACCACCCCCTATGAACTACTCTTCGGCCTCACCCTTCCCTATAACACTCTTCGCGTATTTGGTTGTCTTTGCTACCCAAACATCACCTCCACCACGCCCAACAAACTATCTCCTCTCTCGACTAGATGTGTATTCTTAGGCTACCCCTCATGTCACAAAGGATATAGGTGTCTCGACCTTGCTACCCGTCGCATTCTCATCTCTCGTCACGTCATCTTTGACGAACACACCTTTCCCCATGCTCCCGATACACCAGCTCACCCAACACCTGACCTCTTCGACCCCATCGACCCCCCTCTAATCCCAGTACCCTATCCTCGCCCGGCAGCATCCCCTGCCACGACAGAGATTCCTCCTACCGTGGGTGCTCGGCAGCCTGCCACGGCAGCATTTTCCCCTGCCGCGTGCACCCGGTAGCCTGCCGCGGCAGCATCCTCACCTGCCGTGCGCCCTTCCCCTTCCGCGGCAGCCACACCTCCCGAGCCTACACCTATCACACCACCCACCTCCCCACCACATCAGCCTCCACCGTACCACCTCATGTCCATCGCACTCGATCCACGACAGGTCATCTTCCCGGTCCCAAAGAGAGGCTCAATCTCTCCGCCATTGTTTCCTCCCCACTTCCCTCTACCTATCTCTTAGCTCTTCGAGATCCTAACTGGCGGCAGGCCATGCAGGAAGAATACGACGCGCTCGCCCTTAACCAAACTTGGACCTTGTCCCCCTCCCCCCGGTGCCAACATCATGAGCGGAAAATGGATTTTTTGCCACAAATATAACTCCGATGGTACTCTTGCTTGTCACAAAGCCCGTTGGGTGGTTCGCGGTTTTTCGCAACAACCCGGCGTCGACTTTGATGAAACCTTTAGCCCTGTAGTTAAACCCGCTACCATTCGCATCGTTCTCTCTCTTGCTCTCTCCCACGCTTGGCCCATTCATCAACTGGACGTAAAGAATGCCTTTCTCCATGGTCATCTCGATGAGGTGGTCTATATTCAGCAACCCTCCGGATTTATCGATCCTCAACATCCTACCTATGTCTGCCGACTTCTCAAATCCCTTTATGGCCTCAAACAAGCCCCTCGTGCTTGGTTTCAACGCTTCTCTTCATTTGCTTGCACTGTCGGTTTTGATGAATCCAAATCTGATACCTCTCTATTTATCTTCGTCGAGGTCCTAACACCGCATACCTCCTTCTCTACGTCGATGTTATAATCCTCACAGCGTCCACTCCATCCCTTCTCACCAATGTTACCTCTGCTCTCAGTCGTGAATTCGCTATGAAGGACCTCGGTCCGCTTCATCATTTTCTCGGTATCTCCGTCACTCATTCCCCCACCAGCATCCATCTCTCTCAACACTAGTACATTCTGGATATTCTCTCTCATGCCGGCATGACCGATTGCCACCCTGTTACCATACCTATCGATACCAAAGCCAAACTCTCCTCCATAGCTGCCCCCTCTGTTTCGGATTCGTCTCTCTACTGTAGCCTTGTTGGAGCTCTTTAGTATGCCACTCTAACCCGTCCTGACATCTCCTATGCCGTCCAACAAGTCTGTATCCACATGCATGATCCTCGTGAGCCTCACCTCTCTCTCATCAAACTACCTTAAGGGCACTCTCCACCATGGTCTCACCTTGCACTGTTCCACCTCCCACTCCCTCGTTGCCTACTCGGATGCTGATTGGGCCGGGTGTCCGGATACTAGACGCTCTATGTCGGGGTTCTGCATCTATCTTGGAGATAATTTGATAAGCTGGTCGTCTCGCTGCCAGACGACAGTCTCTCGTTCTAGTGCTGAGGCCGAATACCGCGTTGTTGCCACGACAGTCGCGGAATCCTGCTGGGTTCGGCAACTCTTGCAGGAGCTTCGCCATCCTATTAAGACAGCCACCATTTTGTATTGTGACAATGTCAGCGCCGTCTACCTATCGGCAAATCCAGTTCATCATCGCCGTACTAAACACATTGAGCTGGATATTCATTTTGTTCGGGAAAAGGTGGCTCTCGGCGCTGTTCGTGTGTTACATGTGCCCTCTACAACACAGTATGCTGACATCTTCACCAAAGGTCTGCCCACCATTCTGTTTCGGGAATTCCGATCCAGTCTTCACGTCGATGCTCTCCCAGGTTCATACTGTGGGGGGCGTGTTAGAGAAGGAGACAGAGGCTGATCAACTTAGAGTTTACTCCAAGGCACCTAGCTAAATACGTCTTCTATACTTGTATTGTGTATTTGTAATTGTCTATAAATATATGAGGAGGGCCGAGGCTTTGCGATCACGCAGCCAGGATTCAATCCGACTTTCACTGAGGTGCCGTGCGGCGGAGGTTCTCCTGGCTGACTGTGGAAGCGGCGGGGGGAGAAGCAATGGGGCGTGGTAGGGCACCTGGTGGGGGCTCTCCTGGCCGGCCGTGGAGGCGAGGAGGAGATCCGAGACTAGGGGACTTCCTTGACAGTGACTAGCGAGCAGTTTTGTCCTCTGATTCTCGAGGTGATGGAGCCCTAGGGCCCTTCTTCTCCTTCCCATGGTCATGGTGATGAACATGAGGTGGACGAGGGCTTGGGGAACCGTCGATCTGAAGCTCAATGGCCTGCCCATGGGAGCGCGGCTTGCTGTGCGCCTAAAGCTGTGTTCTTCAGAGGTTCCAAGCTATGATAGCGTCATGTCGTGGCTATCCTAGGCTAGAGAGGACACTCCGAGCTCGGGTGCGTCCTATGCCCTTGCGCTTTCTTCCTCCGGGCCCATTTGCCTCTGCGGAGGATCTTTCTCGAGCTACATCTAGGAGAGACCACGCCAGCTTTGCCCCAAGTGGTGCCATCCCTGGCGGCGAAGTGGATGCCCGGTTATTGAGCTTGCTCAAAGGACTTGATTGCATTATGATGTTACCTCTCGAGGTCCTGTTTGTAATAGTTGATAACTATAATGTAATTACATTTTCTTTGGAGGTCCTCTATGTAAGAGTTACACTGGCGGGAGGGCTCGAGGTAGAAGGGGGACGCGGGAGGACGCTCATGCTGTCCAGATGTATCAGCGATCCAATTTTTTTAAAACAAAATGGGCAATTTTGCCTCATTTTATTTAAAAAAGTCGAAGAGAATTGACCGGTTCATTTGCAGGGAAACCGGCCGAAAACCCGTACAATGCACCAATATCGTCATGGAACACGACCATATTGGACACACCACCACAGCCAACTTGGCTACCACACGCTACGCAACACAAAAGAAGACACGCGTCGAGGTTGCCACACAGCGTCATCGTCATCCTTCCTCCACGAGGTCAGCGACTCTGACTTCACCATCGACTTCTAAAACAGAGACTCACAGACGGTGCCGAAAACCATGTCGGCATATGCCATCAATTGGCCACACGCGCCAAGGAGAGACAGCTCTGACTCAACCGACGGACTTCACTAGGGAATTATGCTGATCTTGCACCGACCGAGTACCTGCAGAGACCACCGGCGACCAGTCATCGTCACCGTCTGGACGCGCTCCACCACAGCTCCGACTCCACAGCAACACAGCGAGGCAGAGAAACCCATCGGACACACCGGGAAAACTGACTATCAAAGATCAGCCGCGACCCAACCTCAGTTCAAGGATTTTTTCTTTGCCAAACTTCATCCTTGGACCTTGCACAGCTGCCCGGCAATAGCCCTCTTCACCGAACCCCTGGCCGTAGGAGACTCCGAGACGATGCCCTCAAGAAGGAAAGAGACACAATAGCGCCTCCATCTCCCGATCCCGGATCTGAGGTTTCCCTCCGAAGTCAAGGCCGCAGGAGGAGGAGTGAGCACCACACATGACGAAGCTTCCTAGAAAGTCCGCGACACCCGCGGGCGCCACCATCGCCAGCTCTGGCCAAAACCGGAGCAAGAATTTCTCCGGAGATGCTCAACAACCTCCCACTGAATTGGCCGCCCACGAGCCACCACCATGCGCGCCGAAGCCCGCTGACCACATTCCTGTCGAAGCCAGCTCCGCACCTCCAGGCCAAGCACGCCGGCAGAACACTGAGCCGCAGCTCAAAGTATACCGGAATCCTTGCCACCTGCCAGCCCAACCACCGTCCCCACGGCCAGCCTGCCGAGCAACCAGCCGACCTCCCCAAGCACAGAGATCAGCCGCCCACCATCCGGAGCCGCTGCTCCGGTATTCGGGAGCCATGGCGGACCACAACCTGTCGAGCCCCCCCCCCCCCCCCCCCCCCCCTCAACGCCGCATCCTCCGCAAGCCCAGCATCCATGCAACAGGGCGTCGTCACCACGCAACACCAGAAGGCACGGCACACCGGAAGGCGCCACGCACAGCCACGGCCCGCCAAGCCCATTGGTCCGTTTGAATTGTGACGCTGAGTCGTGGTTTCTTGTCATGTTGTCCGTGCAGACCAAATTGTGCCGGCCCGAACCATTTGGGTGTTGTCGTTGAAGATGCCCTTACTCTTCGCAAGAACATATACACACATACTCCCTCAGTTTCAAAATATAAGATGTTTTAGCTTTGTGAAGCAAACGTACCTAGACTATTTTTAGTATATAAGTTTACTCAGATTTGGAGTGAATCTACACACTAAAACAAGTGTAGATTCATTTTCTTCACAAACCTAAAACATCTTATATTTTGAAATAGAGGGAGTAGTAGTGTACGTGGTACACTAAATTTACCGCGCCTTGACAAAGGCGTGACGAATACAAGAATCCATTCCAACGGGTAATGCCTCGCCACTGTTTGCTCGTGAGGGGATTAGTACCGCACGTACAAGTACTCGCTCTGCGGGACGCCGGGGATACATTACGTTCCGTCCTGGCAGCTAGACTGGCACAGTGGCATCGGCACCGCAACCGGCACTGCACCATTAATAATCGATGTAGCATTTGGGCACCACCGGGTCGACGATCCTCCGTCGACGTGACGAGGTGGAGTCGGGGTCCCGTCCGGCGCGCCGGTCGATCGGGACGCGCGGTCGGTCCCGTCGCACGGTTGCCATCAGTGGGCATACGTATGCGTAGCGACGGCGCGACGGATTCCGCCATGAGTGCGCTGATACGCATCCCGGCGGTCCCGTACGTGTAGGCTCGTCGTGTACGCTGGATCGGGGGCTAGTTCCTGTGGACAGAAATTGGTCTCTGTCGCTGGTTACAATGGGAGGGAGATGGTCCGATTCGGTTCCGTCCATACGATACGTACGCGCATACGTGGCTTTCAGAGAAATACTGTCATCGTCTACCTTCAACTTCAATCAGGCGTATCGCTCCTACAGTATTGTGGGTGTCGGACCATGAATCACTGCCAAACTCGACGGACTCGCAGCCGCAGTCAAAGCAGCATGTGTTTGCCAGCCGCAAAGAGGAGACGGAACATGTGGATCGGCCAACGTTGAACATCACGGCAGGCTCCCTCGACCCTCGCATCAGTTACACGAGGCTGTAAAACGTAGGGAGATTCGGAGAGTACTGCCTGTGAAAATTTAGTGCAGGTGCGAAAGCGATTGCACCAGGGAAAATATAGGGCTGAGCATACGTTTCCGATCGCATGTCGGTTACCTAATGCCATCAATGGTCAGTCCAGACAAGTGCTAGGTAGGCGATAGCTTTCCCGGCCTTCCCCAAGTCTTCTCTTCCTCTCGGTCTCGGGACATCATACTTACGGAATATATTTCGTTTTTGTCTCATGCACGGATAAAACAAACCATCACGACGTATGTACTCGTGCGCTACAACATTCATCGTGATGGTTCCAGAATCGTGGACCAGGCACTTGGCAAGGAGGGTTGGAGAAATCGAACGAAACAAATACGTGTGGTAATACTGCCAGTTGTCACTAGACTTTCATACTCTCTTGTACCGAATCATCTGCTCAGACACTGAAATGGACGATGGTTGCCGTACAATGTGCTTTGCTATACTTTTGGAACGAGAAACTCTAAGTGCAACCTGGCAAATCAAAACAGCACCAGGAAGCCAACATGAAACATGTAGAGGGACTTGTCTCTCGATTTGCTAGCAGCACACTAGGTTGTCAGAGTAGCTTTAAGTTGTGATGTTAGACCAAGCTTTCATGTTCAAAGATGAAAATCAGTAACAGTTGGCGCAAACCAACATTGGTATAGAACCCTCTGCACATCTTTAAAAAAAGGATATCGTACCCAAACCACGTTTTCTGAACTCAGACTTCGAATAACTACAACACCACATAAAAGCTCCCTAATGCTAGTTTAAATATTCACATATCCAACATTTGATACCGTATCCCTAACATATAGAAGAGATAAGGTTCTTCAAGCTAATTTCAGAGGACTGGGTCTGGATGTCGGTCTCGTTCTATCCGGCAAAGACTTCCGCCGTTGTACGGCACAAGAGACGTACTCGTCAACTGGAGGAAGAGGGGTCTCCCCCTTCTCGTCTTTCGGAATTTGTCCCCTGATAAACTATACAAGCCAAACACAGTTATTACCAAGTGAAAAGCTGAACGTGCCCAAATGAGGCGAGGGGGAAATAACCAGTGGGCTAGTTTAGCATACCTTGGACGCCCAATGTCTTTCTGCTTGCATGCAAATATCCCTGATATCTCTTCCTGCCATCCTGCACACAGTATTCTGAACTAGTAAGATGATGAACTGCTGAGCAAAACCACAGTTTGTGTTGAACGATATTTTAGCATCGTCATGCATATTTTTCCAAACGAAGAACAGAATATAGTGCTACATGATCAAATTTCTATATACTACTGGCTGTCAGAGTCACAAACAGAGCAAGCAAGATAACTGATGCAGTTTTCCACAATCTACAATCAGGCATTTAAGGATCTAAATTCAATACACCAGCAGTTAAAACAAACGATAAGCCAGACATTTGCAGCTCAAACATGACAGAGTTGTGGCTGAATCAGGGACCTATGTGATTTTTCTGTTATAAAATGCACACCACTCTAAAGTCTTGTGATCTCACTACTCTAAAACACATTTTTCTTGCTGCCTCCAGGTAAAACAAGGATCAATATACGACTGTGATGGGCCACTTCCCGTTAACACACCGAATTTAAAGGCCTTCTTTCTTTCTTTCAATATTCTTCAGAAGTTCAGAGCAACGCAAAACAAATATATCAATAGATGGTATAGAGCTATGAAGAACTGATAGTGTTGAAGAATAATAAGTGTGCATAATTAATTTAATGTATGTCAATTTTACACAATGCATGGGCATCCTCATGGTAAGGTGTGAAGATCCAGAATGAAGTATTTACTCTTCAGTGACAAGGGAAAACTGAACCAACTCAGGTTTCGTCAGGTGCTTTGCATATTGGGCTGCTATTTCCGCACGGCTTTGCTGGTCCGGTAAGCCAAAACAAATTATTGAATCAAAACGGCTGCAAATTAACAATGGCAAAAGGAAAAGTTAAGAGTACGGTTTACTTAAATGATCCAAATAAGGTCAAATTGATCATGATATCTAAATTTTACAAATGTTACAAGGTAAAGTATTACAGGGTCAAGTAGTTTAGTTCAATGTTGCATCACTGTTTTATTTGTAGCTTCTATGATGTTATTGTATGGCTCTTGGTGAAAATGCAGAAAGCCAAAATCTCTCTCTTGCATGAGAACTTCAGTACCCACTAGACCGTGTCCAAATTAACTGCAACTGTCTACAGAACAGAGAAGGGGTGGCAAAAGAACTAAACCTGATGAGAGCGGGATCAAGGTCTTCCTTTCTATTTGTTGCAGCAATGACCACAACACGTCTATCCTGTTCGAACCCATCGATCTTCACAAAAGAAAAAATTGGTGTCAACAAAAGATATGCAGGGTGCAGCAATTGGAATAAGTATGATAGCAGCACCTAAGACATCACATGCAGATCTTTCTCGGATAACAGAGAGGATAGCTGTCAATATGGGATTTATTGGGATACTAAAAATCATGGAGGATAGTGACAGAAGCTTTATTACATTCTAGTGCTTACAGAAAGCTTAAGTAGATAACCATAGCAAAAACCAGGCATGAAATAAAATGCCATGCCAGTTATATGTACTCCCTCTGTCTCGAATTAGATGTCACAGATTTGTCTAGATTGACATGTATCTATATACTCCCTCCGATCCATATTAGTTGACTTAGATTCATCTAGATATGAATGTATCCAGTCAGGTTTTAGTACTAGATACATCCGAATCTAGACAAATTTGAGCAACTAATATGGGTCAGAGGGAGTACTAAAACGCGCCTAGATACATGCGACTCTAGATAAATCTGCGACATCTAATTCAGGACAGAGGGAGTACTTCCTTTCAATACATGTTGCAATGCATAGTTTCTGCCACACAACAAGGTATGTGCATGCCAAAGCGCAGACTGTGGGCTGAATAAAGCAAATGGCTCAGGCCACTGGCGAACCTTAGTGGAGGCCAGTACTGCTTAGTATTTAACATTTTTTTACCATACAAAAAAAATACTTTAAGTTGGCCCCCTCAAATGCCATCTAATGTCTTTTGACCCCTCCTGCAATGATGCTCAAGGTCCGCCACTGGTTCTGGCGGAAGTCATCTGGTGCTGTGTGACGATTTTGGTGATTCCTAGTGGGCTCTGTACATTTTTTGGAGCTGTTGAAAGCGCTGCTGACTATGGTGTGAGAAAGGTGGTGCTTGAGGTGGAAAGTCAGAGCTGGCAACGATGGTGTCATTTCCTTGGTCAGGATGTAAAACCTTGGACTTCGTCAGTTTGACAATGTCCAGGTGCATTTAGTTCGGCATGAAGCAAACTAATATGCACATACAAAGTTTGTGTAACTCCATTTAATGTGCCTCCGGCTTTTCTGAGCTGTGGTCATGCATTGACTCTGGTGGTCTGGAATAGATAGAGCCTCACTCCCTAAGAAAAGGGTAACAAGCACCCTAGTGAATATGTGATCAAAAGAGATATACATATAAATGCAGCAGTTACTCCAACAGAGGTAACATGCATTCAAAATTAGTTTTCTACTCCCTCTGTCCCATACTATAAGTGTTATTACAACCACATCTTATATAATGGGAAGGAGGGAGTAGTATTTAAAAGAAAAAACAACAAAGGCCCCACCTGTCGCAGAATTACTGACAATATCCTTCGTGTAGCTTCATGCATTTCACTATCCCGAGCAATAGCAAAAGAGTCAACCTATACAAGGGCATAAAATTAAAGGATGTAAAATTCACATCTTAGTATAAACAGGAAAATAAAATCACTATGGCGTGAAGTAGCCTAAAAAGTACCATAAACAGGAGAATTAAAACAGACTAAATGGGCCATGCAGAGCTTCTAGGCTACAAATCAATAATAAAATTTCATCTTTTAAAATTAGTTGTTTGGTAAGCCATTATGCATGACAGTTACTTAAGTTGCTTTAGAGGCATAAGTATAACCATCTCTGCTTCACCAGCCATCATCATTTGGAAAGAAGGCAAAATTCTGCTTAAAGCCTAAACAAACAACCCTTCTTTTCTGACATTTGAACAACAAAAAATTCCACCAGCCTTAGTATGTTAAGCACCATGTTTAATAAATGTAAGCTATAAAGATTAGGGTGCGTACCTCATCTAAAAAAATAATACCTCCATCAGGAAGATCGTTCGCAAGTGAGAAGACAGATCCCAGTAGGCGCTCACTTTCACCATAATATTTCGACATGATGATTTCTAGTGGCACATATAGCAGTGGAACTCCCTAAAATAAGGAAAAGGCAATCACCAAGCTTAATAGACTTGTTTGAGCATTAGCCAAAGAAAAAATGTTTTAATTTTCTTTTGCAGAAAATTACTTTGAAATTGCAAAGGCACTTATTTATTAAAATTGAATAAGATGAAATTGCTCTAGGGAAATTTCTGAAGTATAGGAGTATCACGTACCGCTTGCTTGGCAATAACTCGAGCAGAAGATGTCTTACCTGTCCCTGAAATGATGAGGAAGCAGTAAATGGTAAACTACACAAACAAACAAACCAACAGGAAACATAAGCAGTCATACTAGTAATACATACAAAAGCAACAATCAGGAATTGCAAGCACTGATCTGTTGCAATTTCCCACTCATAGTCAATGTTCTATCTGAAAAATTCTAGCTTTAATTCTGAAATGGCACAACCAAGTTATCTACTATTTTTACCATAGCTGTTAACATCAAGAGAAAATAGAGCACAAAATGCAACAAAGTGATGATTGGTACAGAAATCTTCATTGAAGGTAAATGCCATTCAGATTACTCACCAGGTGGACCTTCAAACAGAACAGCTCGAGGTCGATTTGTCTCAAATTTGCAACGTGTACCACGGGCAATATCATCATATACTTCAGGATTCTGTAAAGCCAAGAGTACAGTATCCTCTATCTCCCTATAAAGAGCAAACGACAGAAATAAACCTTAATATAACTATACCATTAGGATGGAACACATATAAGCAGTTGCCCATTAAGACTGATAGTAAGCTCCGCAGTCGAGCAGCAATCAGAATGTCTTAACTGTCAAGGAAAGAAGTCAGTAAGCAGAAAAAGGAAAAGGAATGGCCCTATGCATGGGAGATGTTTGTGCCTAGGCTTAGACAGATACATTACATACCTAATAATATAATACTTTTACTTTCTGCATAAAATATCTGCTGCTTTTGAGATAAAGAAAACAACAGTGAACTGGTCATGATGTACCTTTTCTGGGGCTCATATCCAGCAATGTTCTCCCACATGACAGTACCATCCACTGGAACACTAGAGGTTTCGTCAAACCCATAGACCCTAACACCCATAGCCTCTAAATCAGATACAGTTTTTTCTATGGAGGGTGCGTGCTTAGATCTCTGACCACTTCCTTTGGTTGATGCTTTCCCTGATGATGTCTTATAATCTATCTGTCCAGCTATTTTTAAAGCACTGACCAAACCTTCAAGTTCTTTCAAACTAAAACTGCCAGGCTTGATGAATTCAACTTCCTGGGAGTACACGCAATTATCAGAAATTGCATAAATTCATATATACTGACAAAGGGTAGGTTAAATTGCTTTTACGATCTTCATAAAGTATACATACATAAGGACTAACAGCATATTCAGATCCGACAAGTGGCTCAAATATCAAAACACACAAAGAATCTTCATTGTTATCTCCAATGCTTGCCGTCGTTTTGGAAGGATTCAACGTTATTTGGCGTGCAGCTGCACTGGAAAGAAATTATTGATTAAAACACAAAAAAAAACCTGGATAGATGGCAACACCTAAATCTATGACAAGGACAAAAAATCACCAGGAAACAGCAGGTAAGAAGATTATATGAGAAACCTTGACAATAATGCTGCACTTTTCACAACTAAAGGGTACAAGGTTTAGTATCCAACTAATATGGCTAGAAGATACATGGGGAAAAATGGGAGGTCGAGGTCGAGGGTTTGGATGGATATCAGGTAACTGTCATCAAAGAGTTCAAGAGTGAACATATCTTCTTTCATACAATTCCTCTTCAGCTGATTAAACAAGATAATAAAGGTTGCCAGATCAAGCAGAAAGAAATGTCCCCCAGAACTCTGATTACGCAGAAAATGAATATAGAAGCAGCATGTGAGGACACAAGAGAATGCCTGCGGATGAAATCTGAAACTATAATATTTGCGATCAATATACATCGCCGTAAGCAGAACCAAATCGTTAGACAGGTAACTGATATATTGCAGTTAGCTGAATATCAAGCTGCTTCTTATACTAACCTGTCCCAAGCACGCAATAGCATCTCTGAGCCACCAACACATTGTTCTGCCTCAAGTCCGATATGTGTTACGAGATCAACAATGAGGTGTGATATATTACATGTTGAAGGTACGTTGAATTTAACAACCACCTGCCAAAAAAACCTTAATCAGAGAAATCAACTTCGATTATCAAGTGGACAATACACATGCTTATTAGTTTGTTACTGATTATGGGGTGAAAAAGTGCAGTTCTAAGAAAGCGTAGTAGCCCGATTGCCATGCCAGTAAACAAAACAAACATACGATTGTGCTCTAACAGCAACCATGCCACACTCTCCAACTAACCTGTATCTTGCAGTATCCTTGTAACGAATACTGATATTCACATTTCTTTCTGAAACTGACTGACATTCTTACTTAAGTTCACTCGAGTTCAATACCACCGTGCCACTGTGAAATACCAAATTTACCTACTTTCTACATTAGTCGGTGCACCAATTGCTAAAATAACACAGCACTACCACCAAAGTGGCTGACAAAATTTACATCAAAGTGGTGACCAAACTCCTATTCTTGCCCTTATACTGATTGTTATGCACAATTCACTGGAATTTACTAATGGATGCATAGTGCGGAATATTGTTCAGCAGTATCAACAATATAACTCAAATATTCGGGAGCAGGGAGGCCGACCTTCTGTCCCTTGACTGCAACATCAAACTTCGGGTACAACCCCGGCGGCATTCCTTGGCTCGCAATCAGCTCCATTATCCTATTCCTCTCCTTACGGGCCAAATCCTCCACAGGTGCCGCATCAGTGCTCACCGCAGCGTCGACCACGCCCTGTAAACACGGATCAAACTCAAGCCAACTTCCTAAACAACAAAAAAAGTAAGTTCAGGTAGAAGGAACGAAAGACCCCACCTCCTCATTGGCATCGGCGTAGGCCACCGTCGGCAGCATCGCAAGCGCGGCGGCCGCGCCAGCAGCGAGAAAGGCGGCAGCGCTCGAGGCCGACGCATGCGGTCTTGCATTAGGGAATCCTAGGCGTGATCCTAGTGCAACAGAAGGCGAGGCGGCGGCGGCGGGGACAGGCGTTTGGAGAGAAGGCAGCTGGGGAGACAAGGCGGCGGTGGTGGAGGCCCCCGCGACAGTTTGCAGTGGCCGCAGGAGGCGGAGCAGTGGGAGTCGTCGGCGGAGAAGCATCGCCATGACGAGGTTTTGCCGGGGGGAGGTTGGCCCGTGGCGGCTCGCGAGGGGAGGCTACCGGAGAGTTCGCGGCGCCGGGGAATTTCACAGTTGTGTTTTTGTCCCCCTCCTCACGAAAGAACAAGGCGTACTCGCTTTAGGCGCCTTCAGTCCTTCAAGACGCTTTTCTCATTTCTACGGAAGCATGCCTAGATGACTTTTTTTACTCATATACGCCTCCAAAAGTGCTACTCCCTCCAACCCATATTAATTGACTCACATTTGTTAAATTTGAATAAATCTACACACTATTTAGTATATAGATTTATCTAAATTTTAACAAATCTAAGTCAATTAATATAGATCAAAGGGAGTAACTTCTCGCTGAATTATCCCTTAGTCCAAATTATTTGACTTAGCTTTGGCTAGATACTCGTCTCTATACATGTTTGGTCAATTAATTTAAAACAAAAATATTATTAAAGGATGTTAACATAAAAGCTTAGCCTTCACATGAGTATTGGGAAAGTAGATATGCAGTTAAGTGATGTCAAAACCCTCATAATATCTCAAAAAACCTCATAATGAGTGACACATGAGACTAGTGAGGTACTTAGGATGCGCTTGGTAGCTTGCATCCGATTTTTGGCCCGGCCCGACAGTAGTGGCCGTGGTACTACCAACGAAAACGCGGACTGGGCCAACATCTGCAGCCTATTTGCTAGTTTGGGTCATATTTGTTGGATAGGAAATGTCGGTCCAGCAGATACAAAAAAGATTGTTTGATGCTTAGCCAGGTTCCCTCTCTTTGCACACAAACGCTGATACACTCATCACATTCAAATATAATGATCTTACCACAACACATAAACACAGGAATAAAAATGAACAGAGCACATAAGAAAAGAGCATATAAATTATACTAGCTAGGGGTAGTTCATAACCAGGTACATCCCATGCTACCTGGTAAGTTGTTCACGTCAGGAGTACACACCCTTGACCCAAAAGAGACCGGTTTGAAGTACAGTCAGAGCATAGAAACTACAAAGTACTACTATGTACACTGAATATCAGAGGATGATCAGATGAGCTTATCGCAGTTGATCAACTCCTCCATATTGTTTAAAGCTTTGAAGAGAGTCATCTTGAAATCCCTCTGCTTGTTCAAGAACTTGAAGGCGAGAACGTCACCAACTCACAGATTGATCTTTAACGTGAACTCCTGTCAGTCCTTGAGAAAGTACATCTTGCCCTCCAACATCTCTAGGTGAACACCATACTCACAGAAGGAGGAGGTCTTGAGGGGCACAATGCAGACATGCTTCCTTGTCTGGAGCTGCTTCAACACCACCGCCTTCATGCAGTTCGGGAGCGGAAGTGAATTCATGCCTGTGGTCTTGATCTGGACATATAAGCGACGAGGGAGGTCACCATTGTTGTGGTGTCCAATGCTAGGAGGGTGGCCCTACTGTTCCTTCTTCGTGTTCACTTCTGCCAGTAAGTGATTGAGGTCAGGTCTAGCGGTTGACGGAGGGACGTCTCGGATGAAGTCCTCGTACCCCGGCATAGCAGGAACTGTGTTCCTGTATAAGGTGTCCCAGTCCTGCTTGGGTACCTTGACAAGCACAACTGATCAGAATACAAGAAAATTGCAATGTGCATAAGAAAATTGCAATGGCGGTGTGCAAAACCAACTAGCAATGGCATCATGGCAAGCTACATTCTACACAAGCAATAGCACAATGGCAAGATACAAATGCCCGCATGCCAATCAAACTAGCAAGAATTGTACAGTGTACACAATTGAATCCAACCAAGTTGGAGAAATCTAAAATGTGCAATGTATAGAAGCTAATCTACAAGGAAAGCATTCCAATCTAACAAGAACAAACACAATCTACAAGCAATCCTACCAATTTGTTCCTAGCAACAAGTACAGATCGGAAAAGATAACCCTCACCTACGGCGGAGCGGTCGACGACTTTATCGCTGGAGCGGTTGGTGAAGCCGAGGTGAATCGGGTCATCCTGGCTGCGACCTTCCCCGACAAGACGCCGCCCATGGATGAAGCCGCTAATTTAGTTGGTAAGGCTGATGGCATGGGAGTAGACTGTTGGGAATATGCCCTAGAGGAAATCATGTATGATGATATTCCCTAATGTATTCATAAAGTTATTAGTTGTCCTTATATGAATACCGAATATATATCATTGAATATGTGATTCGGTTGTGGAACTATATATTCATGTTGTTTATACTAGATTGTCCTTGGTCATTAAGGTTGTGTTGGACACATAACTTAGACCAATGTGCAAGTCAGCTGATCACATAGTTCCACTTGTCATGGGCACGGTGATGCCAATCCAACCTACACTGACTCAGCTAAAGTTTTTAGCAAATCGGACTGACCCACAATTGAGATGCAATGAGCATGTTGTCATTTGAATTCTCAAGCAATGGAATCCTTTGATCTAAGGTGATGACACGATCAGAGTTGTGGATCTGCCAACTTAGGTTCTATCAAACGTTGTTCTGTAAAAGGGAAGTTATGAAGGTAGAGTTCAAGTCGACTGTCAATCAAGTTGTGTGACGTGGATGAACAAGATGGGATTTGCCACTCCGTAATGGAGAGATTTTCGCTGGGCCCTCTCGTGTGATATAAATCGGAAGCATGAACATGCGCTACTTGGTTAAGTGTTAAATGAGTAATCAGACTAAGTGTTAGTCTCGTGAATCATATATCACGGAACGAGAAGAGAGTTAAGCTACTAAAGGGATGACAACTGCTCGCCTATAGCTTGACAAGGTATATCGTGTGGCAAAGGTACTTGGACACAAGTCACATTGAAGGCTGTCTTCCAGATTTTACGACACTTGGGAGTTGACACGTCTTGCTAGAAGCCTCTACCATCTATCAAATTGAACCGAGTGTCCATGGGAGTGAGTTGGACTCAAAGCCATGACAAGATATTTGTAGGTGTATCTCATATCGTGTCCGGGTATACATGAACCTACAGAGTCACAAACTTAAGGGTAAGGAGCCCATGTGGATAAGATCCATATGGTAATTGGGGTATAGTCTACACATGGGCCTCAAGAGTTGAGCCCAACTAGAGATATATATAAGTGGAACGGCAAGGGATAGTCCCTGACCTAGCTGTCACTTTCTTCAGTCCCAAATCGAGTTAGACAGGATCTAGTAATCCCCTGCCCATGCTCCTTCTTGTACGTGTGAATACTAGTGGAGGAATTGCACGTGCGACGCTGGAGACGAAGGAGTTCGTGGGATCCAGAGGAGCTGTTTTTGGGATCGATCGGCACTGCATTGATGCGCTACATCAAGTTCCGCATCTATGCATATAGTGGTAATATCGTGGACTATAACCTGAGCTATATATTGGGTGCACCTCGTAGGGAAAATGTTTTGTTTATCTCTGTGGTCCCAATAGATCTCCACCAGAACTAGATCAAACTCCGACGGGGACAACAGGTCCTGGCTCGGCATGAGCCTGAAGGATGACGGCCCCGCTATATCTTGGCTCGACCCCGGTGCCCCCGCGATGATGGACACCACCCTCAATACATGGGTGAACGGGTTAGGGCTAAAGCGGGTCGAAACAGGGAAAAAACCCGATGCAATTCCCATGGATTGCATCGCCCAGACTGCCACCCGCCCCTATGGGCGCCTCGTAAGGCCTACTAGATATCAGCGACGCCCGCCTCGGAGAGGTAACAATGGCAGGTTCGACTTGTGTGGCCACACTCCTCAATCCCCTGCATCGTACTTGCCGACGACATAGTGGACGGCGCACCCGATCTACTTGCGGGGTGTTGCCTTCACGCGGGGTACCACCTTGCCGGCGGGGAGGCTATGCGGATGCATCGGTGGAGGAGGAGAGAAGGAGGCCATTTGTCTCTCCGATGGGACACACAGAGAGAGAGAGAGTGGCAGAGTGGTGGGTGGTGATAGTAGAGTGAGAGAGTAGGGAGGGAGTTGTTCGGCGTCTCCCGTTGACGAGGGGTAACCTCGTCAATGCCCATGGTTATGGACTTAAGATTTCATGGAAAAGAGATCATTGGTGATTTCGTCGGCTTATCAAACAAACAAGGAAGTCGATGTCGTCTGATTATTGTGGAGAAGATGATTACAAAGTCGATGATTCGGTAGTTGCGATCTAGCTCACGGCGAATTGTGTACTGCTGGAAAACTAAGGTGCCCTCTCCGTCGGCTCATCCTAGCCTTTATATGAGAGGTTGGGTCCTAGAGCGGTATACAGGTAGTTTACAAGTTACAGTTACGATACTAGGACTATGTTGGTTTGCACTTCTATCTTGATAGCCAAGCCAAGATTTTATCCATCACATGCTTCCTAGACTCTTTACTCTTCATGGGCCTCATGGGCCATAGCTCAGGTACGCCCATGGTAACCAATAATGGAAACCCGATAAGTCATACCCATGTCAGCATCCCCTGAGACTTCATCTGAATCGTAGATTCGGGTTGAGTCTCAAAGATGTTTTCAGCTATAACCCGAAGATTCTTTCAAGCAAATGCTTTTATGTTTTTAAGTATTAGTGTCATGGGGATTTTGGTACGACGAGTCTGATGCATCCGATGGATCAAGAACTAGTTAATTTCTCCTGGGAAAAACATCGTGAACCTGCATCAAGCTCGAGTCCCTGGACTCGAACCCGGTATATGCTGGTGTAATTTAGTTCAGGCCGTTTGAGGGCTTATCAAGTACTGAATTCCAGTTTTATGTTAATGGTACCCAAAACACCCATCAGGATTTTCATCGTATCGTGGATACGGATAAGATACTGGTAGAGAGCATTCGTATGCAGTTACCAGGCCTCACAGGATAATTCCTGGGATCTTACCTTCATGTCATGGATACGACATTCAGAAATATTATCGCGACAGACATGGTCTGGGAATTTTAAATTTTTATCGACTAGCTTGTTTGGCTATTGAAATTGCTAAAGTTGTCGGTTTTTTGCTATTTTTATTTTCATCGGGCGCGATATGGACGCTCCCGATGGGAGTAACCGTTTGAGGGTACATTCATTAATGCTCATGGTTTTCACTTTTGTTGACTCCGTAAGAGGATTCTACCTTTTTCATCGGGTGCATGGCCAGCACTCCCGATGGGAGTAGCCCCTAAGGCTACATTTAAAATGCTTGTATTCGAGTGTAGACTCAATGTTCTGTCTTCATAAGCTTTTAATGTCGACTCCGAAGGAGGATTTATTTTTATTTCGGGTGGACGGCTAGTGCTCCAATGTGAGTAGCCCTCGAGGCTATGTACGGGTGCTTGCACCGGAGTATATGAAGGGAATATGCCCGAGAGGCAATAATAAAGTGGTTATTATCGTATTCCTTGTTTATGATAAATGTTTATTTTACATGCTATAATTGTATTAATACGGAAACGTTAATACATGTGTGTTTAATAAACAAAAAGGAAGTTCCTAGTTATGCCTCTCTCATAAACTAGCTCGTTGATTAACAAGATGATCAAGGTTTCCTGATCATGGACATCATATATTATTAATAACAAGGTCACAACATTAGTGTAATGGTGTGATGAACATTCATCCGAAGTATAGCATTACGATCAAAGTCATTGAGTTTATATTGCTATAACAACTTACGAAGTGATCCTAATCCTTAGACCATGACATCATGTCAATCACTAACACCGGAAGAGTTTCTTGATAACATCAAATGTCACACCGTAACAGGGTGATTATAAAGATGGATTCAGAACTACTAAAGTGTTATGTTGAGGCCCATGGATCGAGAGTGGAATTTGTTCATCCCGATGACGGATAGATATGCTCTGGGCCCTCTCGTTGATATCACATTGATTAGCTTGCAAGCAAGTGATTTGATCACTAGAATGTTATATCATGGGAACGAGAAAAGAGTACATGTCAGTAACGAGATCAAACTAGGTATGGAGATACCGATGATCGAAACTCGGACATGTAATATATAGCAAAACAAAAGGATTAAGATACTAGCGTAAAAGGTTCCGACGATCACAAGAAAGTCATCGTTGAAAGCGTGGGAGTCAGTATGGGTCTCCAGATCCCGCTTCTGATTATTGATCCGAGAGGGGTATCGATCATGTCTACATTATTTGCGAACCGTAGGGTGACACACTTAAGAGACACCGACATCCATTTGGAGCAAAAGTTTCATGCCAAAAAGAATAACAAGCGCGGAAATTTATTTCACTAGATACTGAAACGGGTTTTCGGGTGAAATTGCAGAAAGTGTTTCTGCATGTGAAATGAAATACTATCAAGGGGTTATATGTGAATGTTTGTCATTAAAGTAATTGAAAAAATTATGAATAAATAAAAGGAGTTTTATTTAATGAGAGTTTGCATTAAATTTGGTGGAAATTTAATGGGAATTTGATTAGGTTTTTGAGTGGAGGGAATTGAAAGGCATTTGAGTGAGTGGAGTGTCCACCCACATAAATGTGGAAGAGGTGGGGGCAGCCCCATGGTTGGGCGCATGGCCCCTTGGGTGCCCCCCTCTCCCTATAAAAGGAGCCCCCTCCCTCTCTCTCACTTACACCTCCTCGTGAAGGATCTCTCTCCCCCTCTAGTATTTATTCCCCATGGTCTCGGACTAGCGAGATACATGTTCCCGGTGGCTATTCGGCAAGAAAGATTTGTGCTTCCGCTGCATCACTGGAGCGAGGAGGCGGAGGTTGCTCGGTGCCTCGAACGTGTGTGCGAGCACGGATGCGCTGCTGTTTTGCGGCGCTAGGACTTCCTCTCGATCTTGAGATCGGCAAGAGGTCGTCTACATCAACCACGAGTTTGGAATCGTTAAGCTTTGTCGGTCTTCAAGGGTATGTTCTCTACGGATATACATCCACCCGTTGTTTGTATCTAGTAGATAGATCTTGGTACATAGTTGTTCCCATCGTAGGAAATTTTTTGTTTTCTATGCTGCGAACCCTACAGTGGTATCAGAGCCGGATCTATGCGTAGATACTTTGCACGGGTAGTACACATATGAGTATGTGGGCGATGATGATAATTTTATTGCTTATTAGTTGTACTTTGGATATTGGTGGCATAGTGGGATGAAGCGTCCCGGACAAACTTTACATGTCCTCGCACATGAGACCTGTTCCACGCTTGACATGCAACTAGTTTTGCATAAGTGGCTAGTGGGTGTCTGTCTCTCCTACTATAGTCAATATCTAATTTGCAACGAGTTGTCAACAATTTGGTTATCCTCGTTGTGGTTCATGTTCGTAGGTAAGAACGGTTCTATCTTCGAAAGCCCTAAGCCACGTAAAACTTGCAATGGATAAATTAGAGGCGTCTAGTTTAGATTGTTGCTGGGCTAGTGTTATGATATGGTGATGTTGTAAGTAGAAGTATAAGATGATACTCTTACAACACACATAACGTGTAGGTTCCATAGACCTTGGTCTTACACATAGAGGTATGATAGAGATCATACCACGGTGCACATGATGGAGATCATATGCGGGAACCATATCACTTCACTTACAAACATGTGATGTTTGATTGCATCTTATATTTCTTATTTGGTGTTTTATTAGCATAATAAGATGATCCCTCATTTAGATATCAAGATAAGAATGTGTTCTTTCTTAAGTATGCACCGACAATGTTTTGTCGCTTCAAGACATCACGTGATGATCGGGTGTACTTGAATCCATGAGCATATCTCGGGTGTAAGACAGTTATACACACGAATACTAAGGTTCTTACTTGGCGAGCCTAGCATGTACAAACATGGCCTCGGAACATGGACCGAAAGGTTAAGCATGAGTCATATGTTTTGATATGATGACCATATGTATGCTCTCCTTTGAAGCTACACCGACTCACGTGATGATCGGACTTGGTGTAGTGGATTTGGTTCATGTAATCACCAAAAAGGCACGAGGGATGTCGTTTTTGAGTGGGAGTTCATTTCTAATTTGGATTAGTAGAACTCAATTTATCATAAATTAAATCAAAGTGAATTTGCATAATTTGTTGTAGTCATTGGCATTCGTTCACCACCTTATGCATAGTTGTGATTGAGATAATAGAACTATAGAATTCTGGATATATACTTTACAAACTGGTATCGTATTGTGTTGAGTGTCAATCTAAAGTTTAAAGTCCTATTGCAAACTTTCAGCAAACTCTATTTACTCTTAATAGTTGGTATTAAATCGAGAGTAACAATTCCAGTGTTAGTATCTTAAGTATCATGTTTGCCTCCACGATTCTTGATTGTTTTAATATCAAGTTTATCTAGGAGATGAAAGAATTGTTTCAAAAACCATCATGTGTGGCAGATATAACGATATATGAAATAATTTTTTGGTTGTAATATGATAGAGTATAATATATGTTCTCATATTGGATGAGAATTTACGAAGGTTGGAGATGCTAGACATCCTAATCATCCAAAAGGGTTTTGGAAAGTAATGTTATACTCACAATTCGCCTTTATAAGCTACAGTAGCTTGATCATGAAAGTCGTCATGATAAGGATGAATAGAAGATGTATGTAAAGTGTTTACTACACTAAAAGATTACTAAAATAATGGATTTTTAAAGAATACCGATCATTTTGATGATGGTGATCTACTTCAAAGTGCAAGTCCAAAGGTATTATTATTTGAATATACACGCTTTGGACTATGTGTCATGTATATGGCGCCACTTTTGATGTTGATAGATTCTTTTAAAAAGGAAAAGGAAATGCTGAAAGAGAATCTATAAAATATATTTGGCAGAAAAGAAAAGATTGGAAATATCCAATTTAGGTATATGGATGATATACATGTTATGGTTGTATTCTTTGCTTGTTAAACAATGTGGTTCTTGGGTATTGAATACCGAATTGGTTGGTATGAAATTTCATATGGAACAACGCAATTCATGAACCACAATGGCCTAAGTAACTAGCAAGAGAATATGTGATGATGTTCATCGAAAACAAACAAACCGTTGTTTGTATTTCTCGTTGACATCAAAGCTTGACTTCAAGATTTGTTTTAATAATTGTTATTTGAATCAGGTATTATGAGAACAAAGGTTGTTCAAATAATTACCGTATTCCATATAAGATGGATGATTTACAAATCTAGTTGGAGAAATCACATCCATAAAACCTAATGCTAAAATGTCGCAAGACAAATGATTGAAAGATCACTTACGAAGTGACATCGCTGTTTAAATTATGTTGGAAAGAAAACATGAAGAATCTTCATATTCATGGATTTTTGGAGTCTTTGATTTGATCAAGTGACGCTTGTGAGACTTTCCACGTGATAATTAAAACTTCGTTCAAAGGCCAAAGAAGAACGAACGACTAAATTATTGGAATTTATACATATCGATGTATGTAGTCCATTATGTGTAGTCATAAGCGATGGGTTTCAACTTCATATGCTTTCTCCGGAAATTTGAGTGAATATTCACTTAATGAGAAAGAAGTATGAAATATTTGAAAAACATTTCAAAGACTTTCAAGATGAAGTGGAAAATCATTATAACAAGAAAATAAATGGTTTATGATTTTATCATAAGGGATTTGTTTGAGTTACAAGTGTAACAAGAAAATAAATGAATTATGATTTTATCATAAAGGGATTTATTTGAGTTGCAAGTTTAGCAAAACACCTAGATTTACATATCCCGAAACACCATAGGAATATGGAGTGTTTGAGATTTGTAATGAAACCTTGTTTGACATGGTTGGATCAAAGGTGTTATTGATAAAACTGCCATTATGTTTTAAAAGATTAAAGCTTTAGAGACTTCCGCTTTTACACTGAAAAGAGCTCCATCTTGATCCATTGAAATGACACCATATGAGTTATAGTTTGGGGTAAAACCCAAGTTGTCATTTCTTAAATTTTGGTATGCTAAACATAAGTAAGATGTTTACAACCGAAGTCGGATGAGCATGTCTTTGTAGGTTATTTCAAATAACAATTGGTTATTCCTCCATAACTCTGAGGACAAAAGGGTTTGTCGCTTGAAATGTGAAGTTTCTTGAAAAAGGAATTTTTCGCAAAAGTTAAGTGGGAGGACAATAGAACTTTGATAAGGTTAACGAACCTTAGCTAAATGTGCTGAGTTGCGCAGCACCGGAAAACGTTCCGGAGGCTGCCATAACACTCATAGCTTATGTGCCTCAAAGGTTGTGGTCACGGAGATCTAAGTTCCTATTGAACCAAGTAGGTCGGATAAACAATCAAATACTAAGATTTGAGAGTAAATCATTATTGTTTGAAAATGATGAACCGACTATATGCAAAGAAGCGATGATGGGCCCTGACTCCGTTAAATGGCTTGAAGCCATAAAATCCGTGATAGTTCCATACACGAGAAATCAAGTTTTGAACTTGGAAGACCCTCCGGAAAGGTGTAAAAACCTATCGGTCATATTTGGATCTATAAAGAAACAGACATGGATGTTTCACATCTATAGTCGACATGTCGTAAAGTATTTTACGACAATGTTCAAGGAGTTGACTATGACAAGATTTGATCTTTCATAGCGATATTTAGTCTGGACGGATTAAAGTAGCAACCATTACATATAATTTGTCATATGGTAGATGAATAAACAAAACAAAGTTCTTCTAAAAGAATGGTTACCTAGGACGTGTACATGACACGTCCAAAGGGTTTTGTTAATTCAAAGGATGCTAAAAATGGCATGCAAACTTCAACGGTTGAAGTAAGCATCGCGGAGTTGGAATCTTCACCGTGATGAAAAGGAGTTTTCATCAGGAGACGATGAAGATGCTTGCATTTGCAAGAAATTAAGTGGGAGCGCTGAGACATATTTCTAATACATTATGTGGAAGACATCTTGTTGATTAGAAATGATGTATCTTTTATTGACAAAGGTTAAGAATTTCATTTCGATGAAATACTTAGGCAAAACCCGAATATTTAGCGTGAATGTATATAGTGGATAGACTGTGACGCCAATATGGTTGTGCCAAATGTACATATATGAGATATTGAAGGAGTTCAATATAGAAACGACAAGAAACAGTTCTTGTTGCATCGAAAGGAATTGAATCAAGATTCAACTGTGTCGACACTTGAGAAGTGAAACAAGATTCAAGTTCTTTGACACTTGATGAGTGAAATCACAAGGATGTTTTGATCAATCATACCATGATATGTACACATCCAGATATGTCCTATGCTCTAAGTGTTATGAGAATATACCAGAATGAATCATAAAATGATCATTGGATGATAGTAAGGATATTCTTATGATCTTTTGGAAGAACTAAGAATATATTTGTGTAGAGGTGACAAACAATTACAAATAGTTCATTGATACTATTTTTGTCACAAGATACAAGTTAAGTTGATCCCAATTTAAACTATGGGTGGCACAATGTAATGGAAAGGAGATTCCATGATGGATTTGGATGAAATCCATAGTTATGACATTGTGACGAATACTACGACAAAAGGCTAAGTATATGACTGCTATAGTAGCAGCAAAGGAGGGAATTTGTGTCAAGTAGTTTGAAATCAAACTAAGGTGTGGTTCGCAACGGGCTAACACTAAAGATATATTGCATGACAATAGTATCGACATGGTTTAACCCCAAGGAACTAAAGGTCTCACCGAAAGACCAAATTTATACAATGCCATCTCATTAGAGAATGAGTGATGCGTGAAGACGCAAAGACATGCAAATACACACGGACCTGAAGCGTCAGATCCGTAGATTATGTTAACCACTTGCAATTGCGTATATGGAACACCATAAAGCCATAAGTGTTCAATACGCAAAGTTTTCAAACTAGATTATTGTCTCTAGTGCAAGTGGGAGACTGAAGGGAATATGCCCGAGAGGCAATAATAAAGTGGTTATTATCGTATTCCTTGTTTATGATAAATGTTTATTTTACATGCTATAATTGTATTAATACGGAAACGTTAATACATGTGTGTTTAATAAAAAAAAAAGTTCCTAGTTATGCCTCTCTCATAAACTAGCTCGTTGATTAACAAGATGATCAAGGTTTTCTGATCATGGACATGGGATGTTATTAATAACGAGGTCACAACATTAGTGTAATGGTGTGATGAACATTCATCCGAAGTATAGCATTACGATCAAAGTCATTGAGTTTATATTGCTATAACAACTTATGAAGTGATCCTAATCCTTAGACCATGAGATCATGTCAATCACTAACACCGGAAGAGTTTCTTGATAACATCACACATCACACCATAACAGGGTGATTATAAAGATGGATTCAGAACTACTAAAGTGTTATGTTGAGGCCCATGGATCGAGAGTGGAATTTGTTCATCCCGATGACGGATAGATATGCTCTGGGCCCTCTCGGTGATATCACATTGATTAGCTTGCAAGCAAGTGATTTGATCACTAGAATGTTATATCATGGAAACGAGAAAAGAGTACATGTCAGTAACGAGATCAAACTAGGTATGGAGATACTGATGATCGAATCTCGTACATGTAATATATCGCGAAACAAAAGGATTAAGATACTAGCGTAAAAGGTTCCGACGATCACAAGAAAGTCATCGTTGAATGTGTGGGAGTCAGTATGGGTCTCCAGATCCCGCTTCTGATTATTGATCCGAGAGGGGTCTCGATCATGTACGCATTATTCATGAACCGTAGGGTGACACACTTAAGAGACACCGACATCCATTTGGAGCAAAAGTTTCATGCCGAAAAGAATAACAAGCGCAGGAACTTATTTCACTAGATACCGATACGGGTTTTCAGGTGAAATTGCAGAAAGTGTTTCTGCATGTGAAATGAAATACTACCAAGGGGTTATATGTGAATGTTTGTCATTAAAGTAATCGACAAAATTTTGAATAAATAAAAGGAGTTTTATTTAATGAGAGTTTGCATTAAATTTGAGGGGCGTGGGAGGGAGGGGCTCGCCGCCGGCAACGCTGCCGGGCGGCGCAGCCGCCTTGCCATCTCCCAACAGCCGCCACTAGAGAGAGGAGTAGAGGGATGGCGAGGTGGGAGGGCACGGGGGGAAAATGAGCTAGGGTTTCGGGGGGCTGCGGCGCTGGCCGTTTTTATCCCTCCGAGGGGCGCGCGCGGCCGTGCGATCTAGGGTAGAGGCAATCAACGGCCGAGATTGAGCAGCACGGGCGGCTGTGAGCCAGTGCAGGCCAAGTGGGCTGCTGGCGGGCGATCAAGCTGGGGCGCCTGTGGGCCGCTGTGGACCGCGAGCGAGCGGGCGCCGCGGAGCTGAGGAGAGCGCACGCGCGGTAGATAAGGGGGCCAGCGAGTGCGGATGCGGGGGGACCGTGGCGGGCTGCTGGCAGGCCGCGCAGACAGGCTGTTGGCCGCTCTAGCGAGCGCACCCGCGCGGCAGTTAGCCGCCAGGCCGTTGGGCTGCGCTGGGCCGCTGCTGCTGTGATTGCCCACAGATAGTTTTTGTTATTTGTTTTTACAGAAGTTGTTTTTTGATGTTTTATATCAAGTTTTGGACAGTTTTTTTATATAGTTTTTCTAGTCTATTTATTTCAAGTGAATATTTGACTAGAAAATGGAATAAAGGCAGAATTTTTCTGCAAAGTTATGAAAGTTTATGAATGTTGTAATAATGTTTCCGCTACAAATAATTGTTTTAAATTGCATGAATGCAATAAAAGTGTGTTAATTTTTTGTTTTAAAAGATGTGACAAAGTAATTAAACATGATTGTGTCCCATGTTATTAATTGACCAACGTTATTAATAAGCATGATCATGATCGTTTTCATTGAGTATTAAAGATGCATTTAATTTTATTTCTACCCAACGGTGATGTAATTTTAAATGGCACAAACAATTGCATGCTTAATTTATACCAACGTTGGATTAATGCATACAGTTATTTTGGTTATCTCACATCTTTTGTGATTTTCAGGAGGTCTCAACCTCATGAGCTGCTTGAAGGACATCCCACTGCTAAGGGGGGATAACTACTCCGAATGGAGGAAAAAGGTTGATCTGGCGTTTGTATGCGCCAAGGTGGACTGGGTGGTTGACACCAAGCAACCAGTCAAGCCTGCTGACCCTGTGAGGGGTGATGATGAGGAAAGTGCTCATTTGAAAAGAGAAAGAGGGACCATGCTCCTTTGGAGCCGGCCTACTCTATAGACAATCAAAAGTGGGTGAACGCCAATAAGAAATGTTTGGCTTTTGTAAAGAACACAATTGAGAACACTATAGTAGGCTCAATTGGAGAGTGTGCCTCTATGGGCGAATACCTTGCAAAGATAAAGAGCCAGTTTACTGGCTCTTCAAAGATGTATGCAACCCAGCTGCTAAAACAACTGGTGACAGAAAAGTACACGGGAGGGCCACATGGCATAAGAGAGCACATCTTGAGGATGTCAAACATGGCGGCCAAGCTGAAGCCCATGGATGAGGACCTCGAGCTAAAGCCTGCACTTCTGGTGCACCTTGTCATGGCCTCTCTTCCCAGCCATTCGATAACTTCGTAATCAACTATAACATGTCCCCTGAAAAGTGGGACATTGAAAAGACCATAGGGATGTGCTCCCAAGAGGAAGAAAGGCTGAAGTCTCTTCACGGTGGTTCCTTGAACTACGTGAAGGACAATAGGAAGAGGAACTTCACCAACAGTAACCATGGTGGCTCACCTTCCAAGCCACATGGCAAGGGCCCACAACAGCACCAGCATCAGTACCAGCAGTCCACCCCTGGGGAAAAAGACCAGTGCCACCATTGCAAAAAGGTTGGCCACTACAAGAAGGATTGTCCAGTATGGCTGAAGTCCATAATGGCCAAAAACGGTAAAGATATAGTCTCTTTTGTTAATGAATCTCTGTATGAAAAGTTTTCTAGATCTACTTGGTGGATTGACTCTGGTGCAACTGTTCATGTTGCCAAATCTTTACAGGGGTTCCATTCGACAAGGATTTTGCCAAAAAGAGAAAGACTCATTGAAGTGGCGAATGGGATTGAAGCAGAAGTGGAGGCTGTTGGCGACATCCCTCTAGAGCTGGCTGATGGCTCTTCTCTTTTGCTTAAGGATGTTCTTTTTGTTCCTTCCATTCATAGAAATTTAATAAGTGTGTCGTGCTTGGACAAAGATTCGTATGAGTGCTATTTTGGACATGGCAAATGTGCCATTTGGTTAAAAGATATTTGTGTGGGTGTTGATACCCTACATGAAAAGCTATATTTATTATCTTTGCATGAGAAAGTATTTTCTGTGTGTGATGTGAATGAACAAGTTCCCTTGTCGAACAAAGATCAAAATAAAATAAAGCGAACTCTTGACTCATCGAAGTTATGGCACTGCAGATTAGGCCATATTTCGAGGGGAAGAATAGAAAGCCTCGTTAAAAATGACATTCTTCCTCCGTTAGAGTTCTCAGACATAGAACAATGCATAGATTGCATTAAAGGAAAGTATGTAAAACAAATTAAAAAGGGTGCAAACCGAAGTATAGCTACACTAGAAATAATCCACACGGATATTTGTGGACCGTTTCCAATGAAAAGTGTGGATGGCTATGATTCATTCATAACATTCACGGATGATCACTTCCAATATGGTTATATTTATCCAATTAAAGAAAGATCTGAAGCATTGGATAAATTTAAAATTTTCAAAGCTGAAGTAGAAAATTAGCATGATAAAAGAATTAAGATAGTTCGGTCCGATCGTGGGGGGGAGTACTACGGTCGGCATACTCCATATGGTCAAGTACCAGGACCCTTTGCAAGGTTCCTGCAGGAAAATGGAATAGTCGCCCAGTATTCTATGCCGGGCGAACCTCAGCAAAATGGAGTAGCTGAAAGGCGTAACCGTACCCTTATGGATATGGTGCGCAGCATGATGAGCTATTCCACCCTTCCATTGGGATTGTGGATGGAGGCGCTTAAAACCGCCATTCACATTCTCAACAGAGTACCAAGTAAGTCGGTGCCCAAAACGCCGTATGAATTGTGGACAGGCAGAGTCCCCTCTCTGCACCACTTAAGGGTCTGGGGGAGCCCAGCTGAGGCAAAAGTTTTCAATCCAAACATTGCAAAGTTAGACCCAAAAACAGTATCTTGCCACTTCATTGGCTATCCAGATAAGTCAAAAGGCTATCGTTTCTACTGTCCTGACAGATACACAAAGTTTGTAGAAACGAGACATGCAGTCTTCTTGGAGGACGAATTGATGAGGGGGAGCACGGTAGCTCGGGAAATTGATCTTGAGGAGAAGAGGGTGCATGCACCTAATCCGATGACCCAGGAGCCATTTTTCTCGCTACCTATTGTGCCACCATCTACAACCCCTGAGGTTGTGGTGCCGGCACCTGTTGTGACTCCACACGTGACAACAATGGGCGAAAGTTCGGAACCTGTCCATCAGGAGCCACCCGAACCCACTGTTGTGCACGACAGGGAGCCAGACAGCCACATACTGAAAATGTTCCTGAACCCGAGGCCAGAAATGAGCAAGAGTCTGATGAACTCAGAAGGTCTAAAAGAGAACGAAGACCAGCCATTTACAAAGAAATTTACAAAGTCTACAACGTAGTTCATATGGAGGGCGATCCTACCTCATATGAAGAAGCCATGAGTAGCCCTCACTCAGCCAAGTGGGTGGAGGCAATGGAAGATGAAATGAAATCAATGAGTACCAACAATGTTTGGGACTTAGAGGAAATTCCTAAAGGAGCCAAAACAGTAGGATGCAAATGGGTCTACAAAACAAAGTATGACTCCAATGGTAATGTAGAAAAGTACAAAGCTAGACTTGTGGCAAAAGGTTTTACGCAAAGAGAAGGCGTAGATTACAATGATACTTTTTCTCCGGTCTCATGTAAGGACTCCTTCAGAATCATCATGGCACTAGTTGCACATTTTGATTTAGAGTTGCATCAAATGGATGTTAAGACGGCATTTCTAAATGGAGATTTAGAAGAAAATGTTTACATGAAACAACCCAAGGGTTTTTTCATGGAGGGGAAGGAACATATGGGATGCCGCCTAAAGAAATCCATTTATGGGTTAAAGCAAGCCTCTAGGCAGTGGTATTTAAAGTTTAATGATACAATTAAAAGATTTGGATTCAAGGAAAATCCTGAGGACAACTGCATTTATGCAAAGTTCAAAAGTGGGAAATATATTTTCCTAATTCTATATGTGGATGACATCCTGCTTGCCAGCAATGATGTTAGTCTATTACTAGAGACAAAGAAGTTCTTGTCATCAAATTTTGACATGAAAGACCTTGGTGAAGCTTCTTATGTTTTGGGCATAGAAATTCACCGAGATAGAAAGAATGGAGTGTTAGGACTGTCGCAGAAAGCGTATTGTGAAAAGATTTTAAAGAAATACAATATGCATGCGAGTAATGCAACACCTGCTCCCATATTCAAGGGCGATAGTTTTGGGAAATCCCAATGTCCAAAGAATCAATATGAGATCGATCAAATGAAGTCAGTACCATATGCTTCAGCTGTTGGAAGCTTATAGTATGCACAAGTGTGCACTCGCCCTGACTTAGCTTTTATCACCGGGGTACTCGGTAGATATCAAGAGAATCCAGGCATAGAGCACTGGAATATGGTAAAGAAAGCTTTGCGTTATGTGCAAGGCATAAAAGGCCTCATGCTAACATATAAAAGATCTGATTTCCTAGAGATAAAAGGGTATTCAGATGCAGATTTTGCGGGAGATAAAGACGACAGAAAGTCCACGACAGGATATGTCTTTACTCTCACAGGAGGTGCTATTTCGTGGAGAAGCGCCAAAGAATCGATAGTTGCATCATCTACGATGTATGCAGAATTTATAGCATGTTATGAGGCCATGGGACAGGCGTTATGGTTAAAGAAATTTTTGCCCGACTTCAAAGTGGTTGACTGCATCAGCAGGCCACTAAAGATGTACTGTGACAACGAGCCCGCAGTATTCTATGCTCACAACAACAAGTCGAGTAATGCTACAAAGTCTATAGATATGAAGTATTATGTTGTGAAGGACAAAGTCCAGGATCAAATTATAAGACTCGAGCATATAAGGACAAAGGATATGCTTGCGGATCCGCTAACGAAAGGCTTACCACCTAATGTGTTCAAGGAACACATAGCCGGCATGGGTTTAATGGAAAGCCTATGATTCCTGGACTACTGAGGCCCAAAAGTAACAGAATTTGTTTCAAAACAGAAAGGTATATAGTGGCTGTCTGATTCTATCGGCAATTGAGCTGAGACAATGAAACATGCTCTATGTGTCAATCTGTGATGACACGAGTAAAGTACAAAGTTAAAAGTAAAGTCGAGATCTAGGGGGAGAATGTTAGATAGATCTCTCCCACGTTCGGGCCCAACGGCCCGAACGGAGTCCCTCATCGCGCCCTAATCGGGGGCGCCCAACCCTATCCATGGTTGGTGGGCCCCTGTCGCCAGCGCGTATATAAAGAGGTGGGAGGGCCGGACGCACACGGTACGAGGTTGACCGTGCGCCGCAGCCCCCACCTACACACCCACTGTCACATCCCAAGATTTTCCAAATCTTGTAATGTGAAAAAAATAAATAAACAAAATAAATAATTGTTGAAATTTAGGGTGAGAAGAAAACTTTTTGATTCCAATTTGAAACATCAAAACCTATTTTAATCAAATAAAATCCTAAAGATATTTAAAAAGATAAACAAATAATAAATAAAGTTATAATAGTTGGACTCACTATTTTTGGATCTTTTAATAAAAAGATTTGGTTTTCAAAAGCAAAGTAGAATTTATAAATAAGGATTATTTTATAGAGCCAAAGTTAATCTTGTCCAAGCTTTTGAAATAAAATATTTTTGTTTGATAAAAATAGTGAAGGTTTATTTAAATAAAATAATAAGGATTTATTAGTATCCAATTCTATTTAAGTAAAGGCGTTTCCATTTTAAATAAACACTAAAACTTATTAAAGTATTTTAAATAAGTGATTTCCAAGTGTTTTAGTTTTTCAAATGAAACCCATTGAAAAGATTTTGATATTATTTAGATTTCAAAAAGAGTTTTAAAATAAATTAAAACCTATTTGAATTAAAGACTATGGTCTATTTATTTAATTATTAATGGATCCTAAAAGAATTATTTTATTTTGGTCTTTTAAATATGTTGATAAACAGAATTAAAATTCCCCCAAAAGTTTGGTGATGATTTGAATTCAAATGAAGATTGAATAATATTATTAAATCTTAATTAATTAATACTAGAGCCTATTTTAAATAATTAAAAGACCCTAAAAAGAATAAATAAATTATTCTAAATTTGACCTTGGAATGTGTTATTAATCAGTATATGAATCTACACAAATTTTGGTTGAGGTTTGAAATCAAATTGATGTTTGAATTAATTAAACAAAACCAAAATAGATTAATAGAAATGGAAAAAGGAAAAACAATCAGATCAAAAAAAATGGATTAAGACTCAGCCCAGCCAGCAGGCCCAACTGACCCAGCAGGAGCCCATCTCTCTTCCCCGAACCGTTTCTTTTCTCACGCGCAAACTCACCCGCTCTGTCACCGACGCGTGGACCCCATCTCCCCTCTTCCTCTCTCGCTGTCAAACGGACCCCACTCGGTCACGTCATCATCTTCCCCGCCCCGCTGACCCCGCCCCTCACCTCGCCGGCCGTTGCAGTCGATTAAAGCTCGGTTTAATCCGCGTTAATGCCGCAGTAAAACACCCCGTGACCATGCCATCTTAAGCTCCTCGACGCCCTCCCTCTTTCCCATATCTCGCCCGGCCCTCTCTGCCTCCAGGCTGTCCCCAATTCCACCAGGACCGCCACTGTCTCCGACAAGCTCCGACGGCAATTACGGCCACTCGCCATCGCCCCTCGCCCCCTCGACCACACACGCGTGCTCCACGGACCCTGGCGCACCTCCTAGTGGCCTCAGCTCGTCCGCGCTCGCCCCAGAGCGTCGGTAAGGACGATCACTGCCCGCCGCCGTCGTCTGCTACCTCTCCGGCGAAACCTCCTGGTAATTCCTGGCCGCCCCATTCCCTCTGGCTGATACTTCCGTACTCGCCTCTCTCTCGCGAACATAATGGCATTTCTTGTTTGGTTTGTCATGAACCGTAGACCTGCCTCCAACGACGAACAGACGAGCCCATCGCCAGGCATCTCTCCGGCGAGCAATCACCGTCACCACCGTGTGCCCCTCGACGAACTACCACCACCTTGAGCATCCCCACGCCACGGCGAACTCGGTGAGAATCTCCTTTTACTCTCTCGCTTCCTGTAGTGTCGACACCACCACCGTCTGACCGCTCCGCTGCCACCTGCCGCCGCCAGCGCCGCCACTCGTTGGCAAGCATGCTGAGCGCCGTCTGATCTCGATCTAGTGGCTAGGAAAGAAACTAACCCGAAGGGGTAAGTAGTGCCTCTGAGCCGTGTGATGTAACTTAGATCCAACGCTCCACAGCGATCGATCCGAGCAAAGCGGTACCGACCAATAGCAACTCAACACGTGGCCTGTGATTGTTTTAAAAATCAGAAACTTGTCTATTAGATGTTCCAATTTGAAAAATTCATAACTTTTAAACCACACGTCCAAATTTTTCAAATTTTATATCAATGGAATCAGCAAGACAAGTACTTTCTGACCATGCACTTCGTTTAGTAAATTGCTTCTGTTAAATTGATTGTTTTTGCAGAAACTTGTGTATGCATGTTTAGAATATAAAAATTGTTCTAAAATAATTTTTGAGATAAAACCTTTGGAAAATGGATTGTTTTGAATCTACTTACCTTAGAAACCAACTCATGGATTTGAAAATATATTTGGTAAAGCAAAATAATAAATCTTTGATTTAAACCATTTCTAGTCAAATAAAAATATTGTTTATTTGTTAAAAATGCTTTTTGGAGAAAACCTTTGGAAAATGTTTTGATTTAAACTCTCTGACCCTAAACACAAGGTTTTATGATTTGAAAACATATTTTGTGAACCCTATAGATTGTTTCCTTATTAAAAGCATTTCTCCACCACATAAAATAATACTTGGTTTAAAAATGGTTTATAGGAAGAATCTTTTGCAAATAGTTTTACCACTTTATAAAATGACCAATAAGTGTTTTAGAATGTTTATAACCTATTACAAACCACTTTTGTAAATAAACAAAGTTTGGCATGCTTGCATGCATTGTTTTGATACTATTATTTTATGTGATGGTTGCTTGAATGGTAGTTTGAAATATTGCTTGCTTGATTGAATTATAGTGAATTGAAGAGTGTGAACATTGCAAAGATCAAGGAGTGAACTTATATTCTCTACCAAAAAGGCAAGTGATGCTTCATACTTTTGTCCCATTATTTTCACTATGCATTAGTGATATTTCCAAAGTAGGACTTGCATGGAATTTTGCTAAGTATATACTATGCCATGGGAAATCCTAGTAGATGAAACCTTAGTAGAATTTCCTAAGTTAAGATTCCTACTACTATCATGCTTAGCTTAGCTAGTAGAAAACAAGGGTGGAATATATATTCACACTATGGAATATTTCTAAGTCAAGGCCTTGTGTTTTGTTTAATAAAACAACTAAGTGAATGAATCACCTGGGTGGAATGGAAGGAATGGTTTGTGTTGAGTGGTTCACAAGGCCCATTTCTATGGTTTACCTTGTGTATCTCACTTGTGTATGGCCACCCAGGAACAAAGAGATTTGAGATGTCAAATGTTGAGAAGCTTCAAGCAAAAAAGTGAAGAGAGTTTCAAAGAAGCTTGGTCTAGAATCTCTTCTTTACAAAGGGAAACTGAGCCTAAGATGAGTATTAGCTTGGTTATTAATAGTTTCTACCACGGTATTGCTCTTTGTTATAGATATGCTTTGGATGCTGTGGCTGAGAAAGATATTTTTCAATGTACTGAGGACGAAGCTTTTGATGCCATAAAGAAATTGATTATAATTTATAATATGCCTCACAAGTATGATTCCTTTTTATAGACATTTTTGCTAGGTTGAACACTCTTGAGTCTAGTACTGCTGCTTTGAACAGTTGCTATCACACACTTAGGGAGTATCATGGTTATGTTCCAATAAATTCCGAGCCTTCAAAGTGGTTTCCCACAATCAAAGTCTCTATAAATAGTGCAACTTTTGATGCTCGTTGTGATATCATGTCTGAATTTTGCCTTATGCCTAAATATATTTATGAGTCTTTGAGTCTTTGGGGACTTTCTAAAGGAGGATAAGAAATATCTCTTACCAATAATGCAACTTTATTACTCATTGGAATAGCTGAAGGTGTGTTTACAAAAATCTTAGGGAAAATGGTGTCTACTGATTATCTTGTTATTGAATGTGTAGGCAAAGGACAAATTACACTTGGAAGATCCCTACTGAAACACCTTGGACCAATAATAGATGTGGGAAAAGGCATTATGCATTTTGCTCCTCCAGTAAGCAATCATATTTTCCCTAAAAAGAAGAATAAAGGTAAGAAAGGTAGGAGCAAGAGAGGTAATGCTTCTTCATTTGAAAATACTTGATTTCTTGCTTCTTGTGCCTAACTTAAAGGCGTTAAAGAAAAATACTTGTTGGGAGATAACCCAAGAGTTTTCTTGAGTCTTGGAAGTTATTACTTCAGTAATGACCTCTCATTATCCTTTTTGTTTGCTTTTTGTGCCAAGAATGACCTCTAATGAGAGGGAAGTAAGATTTGGGGAGTTGCTGTCCCAAAACAGATTTATGTCCTCCACCATAAAAATTTGTGAGTTGTCTCTGTAAGTCGGATTGCACTAAAAATTTACGAATAAATCCCCCAGTATGTTAGATAACTTTAGTGAGTTCAACGCTTTTTTGATTTGAGCAACACAAGGTCTTCGAAAAAATCGGTTTCTACCTGCTGGTCTGTTTTGACATATTTCTGCCATTATTTGCATTTGCTTCTTATTGATTTCTTTTTGGGTTCTTTTTAGGAAATTGAGATTTTTAAAGGAGTTGCTATAATAGCTTGTCTTTTTAGTAAAAGTTTTTCTGTTCTAAAGCTAAACCCAAGGGTCTATTATCTTTTGAATACACTAATGTTGCGAATGAAGATTGTGTAAAGTTTTGTATTAAGGAAAAATTTCAGGTGTGGAGAGAGAATGATGTAATGAGATGAAGAATGGACAAAATCTCAAGCTTGGGAATGCCACCCCGGTGTCACCCCAAGAAATATCCAAGAGGTACAAGTGTCAAATCTTGGGGATGCCTTGGTCATCCCCTTCTTCATCAATAAAAAGCTCAGGTCTTTTTGACACTTCGTTTTTATTGTTTCATGCACTGTTGTGTTGTTCTTGGAGCATCTAAGTTTTTGTTTGCTTTGCTTAGGTTGTTTAGTTTTCTTAAACAAAGTAGTTTGGACCCCCGTTCAGTTAAATTAATCTAGGTGAACTCCCACTCAAAACAATATCCCTCACATTGTTTTAGTGATCACACGAACCAAATCCACCACATCAAACCGATCATCATGATAGTTGATGTAGCTTCAATGGTGAACAATCAACATGTTCATCATATCTACTATATGACTCATGCTTTACCTTTCGGTGATCCGTGTTCCGAGACCATGTCTGTACATGCTAGGCTCGTCAAGATCAAACCTTAGCTTCCGCATGAGCAAATCTGGCATGCTCACGTTGTATACACTTGCAGAATCTAACACACCCGATCATCACGTGGTGCTTCGAAGCAACAAGATTTAGCAACGGTGCTTACTAAGGATGAACACTTCTTAAAACTTGAAATTTGTGTGCTCGAGGGATCATCTTATAATGCTACCGTCGTTAACTAAGCAATACAAGATGCATAAAGGATTAACATCACATGCAATTCATAATATGTGATATGATATGGCCTTTCTTCTTGTGCTTCCGATATCCATCTTCAAGCACGAACATGATCTCCATCATCACCGGTATGGCGTCAAGGTCAATGGCGCCGCTTCATGGTTATCGTCCACCAGCTTCAACTATTACAACTAACTTTGAATAGACATGCGGGTCTTAACAAAAATTAGAGACAACCATATGGCTCCTGTCTGTTGCCAACTTACAATAAGGGACATTGCATACATCATATATAATCACAATCATGGCCATATCACATCACAGCACACCCCTGCAAAACAAAGTTAGACGCCTCTAATTTTCTTTGCATATTTTACGTGGTTTGGGGCTTTCAATAAGTGTCGATCTAACTTACGAACAAGAACCACAACGTTGATGTTTGAACTATCAAGTGCCCGTTGTAAATTGGACCTATACTATAATGGGAGAGACAGACACCCGCAAAGCCACTTATGCAATACAAGTTGCATGTTGAGCGTGGAGCAAGTCTCATGAACAATGTCATGTAAGGTTAGCCCGGGCCGCTTCATCCCATAATATCAAAAGATGCAAAGTACACAAAAAGCAATTGATAATAAAAGCACCACCGCCCACAATGACCATTGTGTTCTACTCGTGCAACAGATCTACATATAGACACGGCTCTGATACCACTGTAGGGGTTCGTAGCATGGATAACAAAAATTTTCTACCGCATGCAAACAAACAAGCCAAGATCTATCTACTAGATTGTAGCAACGAGTCGATAGAGGAACTCACCCTCGAAGATTCCAAAGCGGTTAACGAGAGCAGATTCTCGTGGGTGATGTAGTCGTACTCTTGCCGATCTCAAGATCGTGTAGACGATCCTTCCGGCGTTGCGTTACGGCAGCGCTTCCGCAGTTGGTCACACGTTCGGTACTCGATGAAGACCTTCCTATCCCTTGTTCCAGCCGGCAGCAGAGGTTGTAGCAGTCTCCTCGCGATTCCGGCAGCACGACGGCGTGGTGTCGGAAGTAGAGGGGAGATCTCGCAGGGTGATGTATTCGTACTCTTGCCGATCTCAAGATCGTGTAGACGATCCTTCCGGCGCTGCATTCCGGCAGCGCTTCTGTAGTCGGTCACATGTTTGGTACTCGATGAAGACCTTCCTCTCCCATGTTCCAGCAGGCAGCGGAGGTTGCAGCACTCTCCTCGCGATTCCGGCAGCACGACGGCGTGGTGTCGGAAGTAGAGGGGAGATCTCGCAGGGCTTCGCCTTAAGCCGGAGCGAGTATGGTGGACTATGAGAGAGGCCTTGGTGATCTAGGGTTTAGAGGGCACCAAGGGGAGGTGTGGCCGGCGGCTAGGTCTTGGAGAAGCCCCAACTCACCGAGTTGGAGGAACCCTAGGTGGCGGCGGCGACTTGGAGGAGGCCGGCGGCTAGGGCTAGGGTTTTGGGTGTGTGGGGTAGGGGGCTCCCTACCCCTCCTTATATAGGTGGAGGGTGGCCAGTTGGCAGGAGGGAGTCCTTCCCCAACTCGGCCTCCTTGGCCGGCGGGTGGAGGGAGGGGAACTCCTCCCCAAGTAGGTTTCCTACTCTCCCTCCACCAAGCAATCTTGTCGTCTGACTTTTTCAAATTGGCATTTGACTTTCAAACTAGGATTTTATTTCTCCCTTTATTTTGCCCAGCCAAGTGACCTAGTACATGATACAACCATTCCACATTGTCATGACACATTCATGTACCCTTCCCCCTCCGGAGTGCCGGACCTTCCGGACCCTTCTACAACATTCCTGGTGAAAACACCGGAATAGACTAACCTATTAACAAGTTTCCATAGTGTCAGTTGCCTATTTTTTCTGTTTTTGTTCCAGAAAAGGCAAAAAATCAATATTCTCGGAATTGGACAGGACAAAAGAAAAAGTCAATATTTTACCGTGGGAACACGGAACCAGAGTACGAGACGGAGGGGAGCCACCAGGGGGACACATCCCTGGCCGCACAGCCAGGCCTGGCCCGCGCCTGGGGGTTGCAGCCACCCTAGGTGCCCCTTGCCTCGCCTCTTCGCCTATAAGAATCCCCCGATACCAAAACCCTAAGTACCCGATCCATCTTCCACGAAACAGTCCATAGCCACCGCCATCATCGTCCCTAGATCGGGGGGATCTGAATCTCTTCCCGCCACCCTGCCGGAGGGGAGATCATCCCGGAGGCCTTCTTTATCACCATGCCAGCCTTTGGTATGATGCGTGAGTAGTTCCACCTTGGACTACAGGTCCATGTAGTAGCTTGATGGTTGTATATCCTCCTTTGTCCTTTCATGTTTAGATCTTGTGAGCTCCGTTCATGATCAAGATCATCTATTTGTAATCATGCATGTTGTATTTACGAGGATCCGATGGATACTTGAGATTATTATGTCAGATTGATTAATGATTTTGTCTTATTGATTCTATCATGTTTGTGTTGTTTGTGATCTTGCATGCTCTCCGTTTCTAGTAGCTATCTTGGCCGAGTATGTAGCACCTCGGGTAAAACCACTACTAGAAAATCGCATGTATTTTGTTGTACATCATCATGACATCATCATGCATATTATTTTTGCTTGAAACTATTTTGTGAAAGACTATATTGTTTTCTAAACTAGCCCTTCTTAAATTTCAAATAAAAAATCTCGGTCTGTTCGGATCTTGTATTTGTCTTAAACTACTTACAAAATATTTTAAAACAAATTAAATAAACCAACTATTTTAAAACTCGGGGAGGCAGACCAGCCCGTAAGCCAGGCCACCTACCACCCCGGCAGATCTGGCCCGGCCCAATCCGACCAAACCCTAAACCTAATCCTAGCCCCACATCTAACCAAAACCCTAGACACACTCTACACCTATCTCACCCCACCCCTACACCCAGCCTCCGCCACTCCCTGGCACATGCACGCAGATGCCTCGCTCCCTACCCTTCCCCTGTATATAAGAGCAATTCCAATAGTACAGCCGGTAAGCCGGCTATAAGGTTATCTGTAGCTAGCTTATAGTCAAGTAGTATAATAGTTACCTTTAAAGATTTAATACTTTATATGTCAATAGCCCAATCACATACTCAAATAGTGCCTAGGAGCACGCGCAAGAGCTGGCTATTGCATGAGAGCCCACCTCTTTTCTCTCACCTCTTCTCTCTCATCCAACTAAGCAAAACAATACTAGTTTAAGTCTTATAGCCAGCTGGCTAGGACTTATTGTACTTGCTCTAACCCGACACGCCCCAGCGTGCGCTGCCTGCACCCTGAAACTCACTCGCGTACACCTCACCTGCACGCAAGACCGACTCACTCGCGTACAACTCACTCGCCTAGTCACACTTTCGAGTTCCCGGTCATTTACAGCCGTTCTCGCAAACCTCTGGGTCCGTCTCGGAGCCGGCTAACTTCGTAGCGGGTAGCTTGGTGGGGTGCCCCCCTGAAATATTATATGAATCTTGTGATTTCTTTGTCGTGATGCCTCGTTGGGTTTTCATTTGGTTTTTCCGAGGTTGATCGCGTGTGTGTTGCTATTTGTGCCCCCTGCAGGGTAAAACTTTCTGAAAGTCGTGTCCGCAGTTATTGACGACTTGGAGCACAGTATCTCGATCATAGACAACTATAACTAAAGTAGTGCTATAATTTTGACTTTGAAATGACTAGTAATCAGCTTCAGTACACCGAAATGGCTAAATAAAAGTACCAACAACTGCTGGGTTTTTAAATGTCTCATGGTACATGTATCTGACTACTAAGTATCACAACTACAACAGAATGGTTAACTAAAAGTGCCTACTGCTTATTATATCAGGATGACTCATGATATCTATATCTGACTAGTAAGTGCTGCAACTATAATGGAATGAATAAAATTGCCAACTGTGTGAGTTTCTCGGTTGACTTCCTCGTTTGGTCTCGAGGGGGAAATACCAGGATGGGTATGTTTGGTCTTAGTATCAGGTCGGAACCGAATTGGTCTTTCTTATCCCTCTTTGATAGTCGCCAGTTGAATTGAGTCTCTATAGGTTGTTCAGTGCCTGCTGTGCTGCCGCTTCAGCCCACCATACCTATGTAGGCGAGGACCGCCGAATTCTAAGACTCGCTGTGTGCTGGCCTTAGTACTGACCGCTGTCTTTTTCTTTCGCCCTTTGTCGGCACCCCTTTTGTTGAAGCAGGTTTGGGTTCGACGTTGTTAGCAGGGTTACCCTTCCGGCTTGGCCTGGGCAGGGTTATGGACGCCATTGGTTATTCTTCAGGGCTCTTAGCCCAATTTGCATCTTGTTCGTACTCGGACATTGTATCGTTTTCAAGGTCATTTGGAACTTTGTACTATATATCTGTATTCTTGAATCTTTGAGTCGTTGTTATATATATAACTGTTCTGTGTGTTCCATCATGGACTATTGTGTAATGATATTACTTCGTTTTCCACCCGCATGAAAGTGCCTGGTGGGCGCCTTTGAATCGTTTCTATGCGAGTTTGGCGGGAATTGCTAAGATTTGCATAGGGCCGATCCGAGGGTGTTACATAGTAGATGCTGGTGACTCCAAGAGGGAGTATTTATGCTCGATAGTGGGTTCATGCCTCTATTTAATCTGGGGAAGTGACAGAAATCTCTAAGGTTATAGATGTGCTATTGCTACTAAGGAGAAAACAACGGTCTCTTGTTCATGGAACAAGTGGATTGTTTACCTTACACACTTTGCTTAAAGAAGTTATCCGTTGCTTGCAACTTAATACTGGAGGGGGTTCAGATGATAACCCGAAGGTGGATTACTAGTCTTAGATGTAGTTGGATGGCGGTCTATGTATCTTGTTGTATTTCCCAATCAAATCTCATAGGATCATGAATGTCTAGTATTGCATTGTTATGCCTTGCTCAGTCCTGTCAATTGCCCTGCTGTAATTTGTTTACCCAGCATGCCTTTTCTGTTTATCTTAAGGAGAACACCTCTAGTGAACTATGGACCCCGGTCCAATCTTTACCATTGATACATCTTTCATTGTTCCTATTTACTTTCTACAAACCACTATTACCTTCCACACCTGTAACTACCTCGGTGAATTACGCTCCTAGATACAAGCCTGGATGAGCGGAAATGGTTGAAATAGTACGGTGGGGCCCAAAAAGCCACTCATGGGTAGACCTTTCGGCCGTCCCAACCATTTCCAGTCATCGGAACAAGTACGGGCGGCGTAATCGGCAGGCGAAGGGATCAACTACATACACAAATGAGTATGTATGCAAGCCACCATACAATAGTACATCAGAGCCATACCATCTAAAAAGAAAGGAAATATAGCAACGCCATACGGCAAGATTCAAATGACCTAGATAGATATAATAGTTTAGGATATTTCCTCATACATCGCACATCAGAGTATCAGGCGGAAGCGGCAAACAAGGTCCGAGTACGGATAAGAAGCAAATCGGCATAAGATGCCCAGAAATAAGCACATCCCGCCCACAGATCTCACGGATCCCCGTTCCCGGAATCTCTACACCGAACGATCGTTGCCCGCATCATCAGCCTCCTCCACCCAGTATCCATCTTGTGAGGGTACCTGTTCATCTGAATCAAATAATTTATCGTGTGAGACCCTAGGGGTACTCAGCAAGTCTTTATGCCTCTAAAGGGGACACAACCTGGGGTGACGCAATTGCAGCAAAAGATAAACCCTAACAGTTCTATAGATACTCGCTAACCATCCGCCTAACCAAAGATAGACGGATGTCCGTGAATTAAGGACAACAGTTACAACAGTAATATCCACAGATCCATCCTCCTCCTCGCTTACCGACGAGGAAGCGGACGAACAACCCCCCATCCGTTGGCAATTTTATTATCCATTCCATGAGTGTTGCACTATTTACTAGTCAGTTACTTAGTCAAATTAAAAGCGGTACTTTAGTTATGCTTGTCTATGATCGAGAAACTGTGCTCCAAGTCGTCCATAACCGCGGACACGGCTTTCAGAAAGTTTTACCCTGCAGGGGTGCACAAATAGCAACACACACTCGATCAACCTCGGAAAAACCAAATCAAAACCCAACGAGGCCTTCACGACAAAGCAATCACAGGATTCAGAAATATTTCAGGGGGCCACCCCATTGAGTAGACCCGCAACGAAGTTAGCTGACTCCGAGACGGACTCAAGGTTTGCGACAATGGCTGTAAACGACCGGGAACCCGAAAGTGTGACTGGGCTTGTCGATACCGCGAAAACATTCCGCTTACCTAAACAGTACAGTGTGCTCCTCACACAATCGTAAATAAAGCAGTAAAACATGGCATAAGTACAGGATAGTAAATAAAACCTCAAACTAGTTTGTGGCCCCAAGAAATAAGAATGAATCAAGATCTGGCTCAGGGGGGTCCCATAAGCCTCCCGGATGTGGATAGCGCGAATATTCAAGGAACAGGTTTCAGGTACTCGGGGTCCTACGGAACACAAGTGAGCAGAAAAAACCAAATAGCAGATATTGCTCACCGGTGCCACTTTCATTAGTTATCCCATTACTACTCAGGTTAAGTTGTTTAGGTACCTCGTTATCCATCAGACTCTCACATACCCTACACATGCTGTTCTACGACTCGCATGGCTCAAACAACTCCTGTAGTAATGGCTCATGGGATGGAGGAACAAGCTTGGTGGGGTTTAAAAGTAAAGGCTATGCAATACTTGGGATTCAGTTTAATGCAATCGCGACTCAATGATGCAAGAATAAGATAGAGGCAATAGGTACTGTATGTATGCAAGCATGTGGTAGTGCTTTCCTGGCAACTCAGTTGAAGCGAGAGATGGATCTGGGTAGTGCTCCTGGTTCTCTTGATATGTCCCCTTCTCAGTGTCTATTCGAAGAAGAACCAAACAAACAAGGGCCAACATAAATAAAGTGCACAAGCATAGGAATAAATGCGTCAAGCAAACAATCATGCCATGATGAATGATGCACAAGTTGCATGGCAATAATGTAGCATGGCATGGGTGAGGTGTAGAAGGCAAGAAATAAACATTTTATTGAGTTTTGGCCACAATTTATTGTCATATTAGTTGCTGTATACTATATATTTATATTATGCATGCTGCAATTGAAGTCATGGATAGCATAAACAGAAAGGTCTCGTCGAGCTGATCATTTTAGACATATCATTTGTCAAATTCGGAGTTATAAAACAAAAGTTATTAATTTATTAAGGTCCAGGGGCATTTTATTGTAATTTTATTCAACTTGGAAAATAAAGTGTGCAAAATATATTTTGGATAGCATATTTGAAGTCCTCACATTTTTCTGATTCAAAAACATATATGATTTGCATTATTTGGATTTATGAATTAAAAGTTATTTAAATCAGATTTGAATTTGAATTTGAATTAGTTTGAATTAAATTTGAACTAAAACAGACAACACAGAAACTTTTTACACATAGGCTGAGCCAGCCACAGCCGCAGACAGATGGGCCCGGGCGCTGACTGGATCACATACACGCGCGCAGGGTTTCTGTTACCACGGCTGCTGCTAGCCTAGGTGCATGACAGATGGGCCCGGCGGCGTCGGTGGCCCACGCGACAGCGGGAAACTAGGGATGCCACGCGGCACGGCGGGGGTGGACGGCGGGTTGAGGTCTGGAAAACGTGGGAGCCTTTTTGCAAAACGGCAACAGCCGCCGACAGGTGGGACAGGGGGATCGCGGGTTGGGAAACAATAAAAGAAGGGGTTTCTTGCAAAACAGACGCCGCGCACTGTTGTTCTTCCTGACGAAACTGTCGACGCACGCGACAGCGGACGCGCGACGCGAGCGAGGCTCGAACCCAGGTCGCTGGCGTGCGCGCTGAGGCGGTAACCAGTGCGGTGGGTGTGGCTTGGTGACAGGAGGGAGGGCGCGGCTAGTTAAGGTCTCTGCGAGACGCAAGCGGGCAGACGGTGCGCGCTCGCCGGTGCACGTAGTGTGCTCGACGGAACGCACGTCGCCGACAGGAAACGACGAAGGCCAGGGGCATGTCCATGGGGTTCGGGGACTCACCGCGGGGCCGTTGGTGTGGTCTACGGGGCTCGAGGCAGTCACGATCATCGGCGAGGCTGGCGCCGTGGAAGCTAGGGTTTGCGTCGGCTCGCGTCGGTGTCCCCGCGCTCCTGGGCCTCCTCCTTCGCGTCTGCGGGTACAGGGGTGGTGCAGGGGTCCTCGTGGCCTTCCTCGTCAACCGCGGATGTCACGCCACCGGCTAGGGAGAAGGGTGCAAGGGGAAGACCGACGGTGGCCGGCGTCGGTGGGTGGTGGCGGTGGAGAAAGAGGGAGAAGAGGGGAGGCGAGGCAGGGCCTCTGGGGAGATCTGGGTGAGGCCAGAGGTTGGGAGGGAGGTAGATAAGGACAGGGTGAGGTGGGGATGGCATGGGGGAGGGGAAGGTGGCTTCGGCCACCTTTATCCCATCTCTCTCACGTGCTCGCGCGGGGGCCAGGGCTGGCACGGCTGAGGGCGGTAGACCTGGGGGGAAGGGGCTGCCAGGTGGGGTCGGCAAGAGGGAGCTTGGGGTGGGGCAGGCCAGGCAGAGAGAGAGAGCAAGAGAGAGGAGAGGGGGCGCTCGGGTGGGAGCTAGGGTTAGAGGGGGCTCGGGTAGGTAGCCTCGGTTAGGTTGGAACCAGGGTTGGGGTAGCATGGTAGAGAGAGGAGAGGGAGAAGGACAAGTGGGCTCGGCCTAGGGGAAGGGTGGCTAGGGTTTTGAGATGTAAAGAGAGAGGGGAGGTTTAGGGTTTGGGCATGCCCACATGGTCATGCATGGATGGGGGATGGTTTAAAGAGGGGGTAGGGTTAGATGGGGTATGGTGATAGGGTAGGATCTTAGCTAGAGGGCAAGAGAGAGAGAGATGGATTGGTTCACTTGACTAGATCAAGCATGATCACACAAGCTCAAACAAGATAGCCAAAGAGAGAGAAGAAGAAAAGGTGGTGGTAGGGTAGATAGAGATGGGGATGAGGTCTAAGCAAGATCAAAATATATCAAGCCTAAAAGAAAGGATAGAGATAGAGATGAACCACTCAAACTTCAAATAAAACCAAAGATGACCAAAGATGGTGATGGTTGCATGGGGCATGCATTATATTTAATGCACTCCCCTAAGAGATTGGTACAAGCTTGCCTGGGCCATGCATAAGCATTAAATGCCAGGTTTTATCTTGTGAAAACAAAATAATATCTCATGGCATTTATTTATTTGCATCCTCCAAAGTTGGAGTAAGGGTCAAGCAAAGAACTTGTAGGATTGGACCCACCCTATCTCTCATGAGCTTGATTAAACACCAAAAGAAAAATAATTGCAAGATCATGGTTAATGGGATGGTGGAATTGTAAAGTGGTGAAAGAAAGGGTGGTGGAGTCAATAAAAGATATGCCCCCAACTCAACTTGGGCATTTAACAATATATCAAGAACCAAATACAATATCAAGAGGCAAATACAAATAATAATGCATATGAGATAAGAACCAAAATAAAAAGGGTTTTTGTATGATGCCCAAATGCAAGGTGGCATGATGACATGAGCATGATAACATGATGATGCAACAATTATATGTAGGAAGTGGCCATTTTATTAATAGATCAAGTAGCATTACAGTTGTTAGACAATTGGGATGCTACAACTCTCCCCCACTAAACAGGAATCTCGCCCCGAGATTCTAGGAAGAAGAAGAAGACACAAAGAGGGGCGGGTGTTCGAACGAAGGTGACCCTCACGTTCCCAAGTTGATGAACAACGGAATGGTGCGACCACCACACCTTGCAAAACTTGCTAGACTTGTTGCGAGTCTTGCGTTTTGCTTGAGAAACAACGGGTTAGAAGAGTTGAAGGATTGTCGTGAGACAAGAAGGATAGGATGGGCATAGCTCCGGTTTTCCCAAGAATCATGATAAAAGAATATAACCACTTGTGAAAGAAAAGGAGAAGATGATGTATCATGGATAAAGAAAGACACTCCATTAAGATTAAAGATTTACCGATACGAGAGAGGATGAATCTTTGTCTCGCCGGAAGAAAGGAGCTAGATTGGAGAGGTTTTGAACCACTATTACAATAGCATCGTATCTTCTCTCGGATTTGAGAAAAGAAGTTCGGAAACAATATTTCCTTCAAACAATAGAGTCCCTTGATATCAGCAGAAAGATTTAGTTAGACATCGTCGGATTAGATTCTTGTTGCGCCGGTAAGAACCAAGGATCACACAATTTAGGTGAGCAGATATAACTTCCAGAGATGGATGTGAAGCCAGATCATGGTGGAATCCCGAGAGCAAAGAATATGGAGGATCTGGAGTTTATTGTAGAGATACTTATTGCTTTCTTTAGCCTTGAGGCTAACGCAACAGATTTGCGGCTGATCGCATCAACCATAATTGGCTTTACCACAGAAAAAGAATTGATGAAACAAAGAGAGAGATAGTTTCCTTCCATCTTGTTTGGGGATATCGAGCATCGGTAGAAAGACGAAGATAGAAAAAGGTTTGCGTTTGTTTCCACCAGATAATTAAGGATTTTGCTCCGTGTAGAAAGGGTGAGATCACCAACAAGAGATTATTGATTACTTTCTTCGAAGAGCACTCCGGAAAAACAAGGACGGAAGTAAAAGTATCAAGGGATAAAGGTCACTTCTAACTTCCGTGGAATGAGTGAAATCACATTAATTCACCAATTCAATGTACAAGAGCGAATAATAAGAGTAGTGGTATGGTAGCTACTCCATCCCGCACTCAAAGCATTACTCCGCACATGAATAAGAAAATCATGCAACCCCACTACCGAAACAGACTGAAGGTGTTGGCAAAAACTTATAGAACTCCGTTAGAAAACAAGGATAGATGCAAACGATTCGCCGGATTCATAGATAGATAAAGATGATGATGTTGTCGTCATGTCGGAAGTACCAGGCCACCGGAAAGATATAAAGGAAGATCACGGAGACAACTGCAAAATTTCACAGATATAGAAAAAGATAGCACCACTTGAACAGAAGGAATACAAGATCTGGAAGGTCTTCATGGCCTCCAGTGGATTGAGCATAGACGATAGAGCGAGAGGGTTTCAAGAGATTACCTAACGAGATTGGGGTGAAAGAACTCCATGTTCTTCTTGAAATGATTGAGAGAGATTTAGCAGCCTTGAGGAAATCTTCAGCGGAACGACGATGATAACTTGCCAACAAGGAACAACTCCGGATTGGTTGAAGATGGAGGATGGAATTAACAATGGACTTGCTGATTCCAGAGTTGAAGTAATGTATTTAGCAGAAGGACGTGGTCGAGATATGTGACTCCAAAAAGTCAGAATTCTCTCTTTGAGACTTTGCACACAGGCAGTGCTCACGAAGCTCGAGAGAAAGAGACACAGATGATCTTCCATGTCCTTCCATAGCTATCGAATAGGCAAGCATATTATCAACATATACCACCATGGATTAACAAGATATTCCCAGAATACCAAGTTCAAGAGGCGGGAGAACGAACAAATGCTCGAAACACTTTCTGAGCTCAATGCTCTTTGAAAGATCCACGTTACGAGTAAGGATTCCTGTTGAAGAAGATGCGCTGACAGAATAGGTTAACTGGTCCTTCGGAAGAAAAAGAGATGTCACCTAGTTCACATTGTCGATCGGATCACCGGTTACAAAGATAAAGAGATCTTGGATAAGAACCGATGATAGCTCATACCTTAAGCAAAGCTATCAGAGACGAAAAGATGTGATTCCCTCGTATCCAGGAGAATTGTGCAGATATGGGGTTCAAAAGGATGTGCAGCATGATGGACAGATGATAGACCGCCGTAGTGCTTAGAGAAACTCTGGATTGCCAGAGATGCTTGAATATGCATAGATATGATCGCGGTGTACTCAAAATCACAGGAGATAACCGTCACCATTTGGAGGATAGTGTGATTGCATTTTCCATATTCCACTCATCATCCAGACCGATATGACACTTATCATTAGTGGAATATAGCTATGCCGAGAACCAAATTACAATCACCAGTATCGGATCGACACATGTTATGTAATTAGCCCAAGAGAATTGGAGATGAAATGAAACTCTAGGATTAAGCGCCGGTGACAAAAGAATGAGTTAGCATGGACATGCGGATAAAATAGAGATAGATAATGTTTCACACACGACTGAAAAGGAGTGTGGAAGCACAGATGTATCAAAGAAAAATTTTCCGCATTTTTCGGCATTAAAATACCAATAGATGCGCAAAAACACTTATCAGGTAGCGATTAACAACTGATGATTACACAGAATGTGGAGTTGCTAGAAGGAAGGACACCCTTAAGAAGATGGCACCAGTTAACAAGGAGTCAGATAGATCGCGCCGGTATTCAAAAGCCTGTCAGTATGGAATGTACCAACAGTTGATAACCAAAGGCAGATAAAGATAACATGTTGGATACAACAGGTAGACAAGGAATTACACACACACACACACAACCTATGGTACTACGGAAACCCAGAACACGTGAATCCTAGTTTGAATTTTAAGAAGAGGATTGAAAACGTTACACTTCCTTACCAGAAAAAGGGTGGGTGGGTGGGTAAGAAGAAAAGTGGAAGCAGTCCTACTCTCGCGTTTTGTTTTTCCCTAGTATACATAACTACCAAAAATATTTGCTAGACTGACAACGACCATTTGGCTGAGACCCTGAAGGGCGGGATGGCTCTGATACCAATTGTAACTACCTCGGTGAATTACGCTCCTAGATACAAGCCTGGATGAGCGGAAATGGTTGAAATAGTACGGTGGGGCCCAAAAAGCCACTCACGGGTAGACCTTTTGGCCGTCCCAACCATTTCCAGTCATCGGGACAAGTACGGGCGGCGTAATCGGCAGGCGAAGGGATCAACTACATACACAAATGAGTATGTATGCAAGCCACCATACAATAGTACATCAGAGCCATACCATCTAAAAAGAAAGGAAATATAGCAACGCCATACGGCAAGATTCAAATGACCTAGATAGATATAATAGTTTAGGATATTTCCTCATACATCGCACATCAGAGTATCAGGCGGAAGCGGCAAACAAGGTCCGAGTACGGATAAGAAGCAAATCGGCATAAGATGCCCAGAAATAAGCACATCCCGCCCACAGATCTCACGGATCCCCGTTCCCGGAATCTCTACACCGAACGATCGTTGCCCGCATCATCAGCCTCCTCCACCCAGTATCCATCTTGTGAGGGTACCTGTTCATCTGAATCAAATAATTTATCGTGTGAGACCCTAGGGGTACTCAGCAAGTATTTATGCCTCTAAAGGGGACACAACCTGGGGTGACGCAATTGCAGCAAAAGATAAACCCTAACAGTTCTATAGATACTCGCTAACCATCCGCCTAACCAAAGATAGACGGATGTCCGTGAATTAAGGACAACAGTTACAACAGTAATATCCACAGATCCATCCTCCTCGCTTACCGACGAGGAAGCGGACGAACAACCCCCCATCCGTTGGCAATTTTATTATCCATTCCATGAGTGTTGCACTATTTACTAGTCAGTTACTTAGTCAAATTAAAAGTGGTACTTTAGTTATGCTTGTCTATGATCGAGAAACTGTGCTCCAAGTCGTCCATAACCGCGGACACGGCTTTCAGAAAGTTTTACCCTGCAGGGGTGCACAAATAGCAACACACACTCGATCAACCTCGGAAAAACCAAATCAAAACCCAACGAGGCCTTCACGACAAAGCAATCATAGGATTCAGAAATATTTCAGGGGGCCACCCCATTGAGTAGACCCGCAATGAAGTTAGCTGACTCCGAGACGGACTCAAGGTTTGCGACAATGGCTGTAAACGACCGGGAACCCGAAAGTGTGACTGGGCTTGTCGATACCGCGAAAACATTCCGCTTACCTAAACAGTACAGTGTGCTCCTCGCACAATCGTAAATAAAGCAGTAAAGCATGGTATAAGTACAGGATAGTAAATAAAACCTCAAACTAGTTTGTGGCCCCAAGAAATAAGAATGAATCAAGCTCTGGCTCAGGGGGGTCCCATAAGCCTCCCGGATGTGGATAGCGCGAATATTCAAGGAACAGGTTTGAGGTACTCGGGGTCCTACGGGACACAAGTGAGCAGGAAAAACCAAATAGCAGATATTGCTCACCGGTGCCACTTTCATTAGTTATCCCATTACTACTCAGGTTAAGTTGTTTAGGTACCTCGTTATCCATCAGACTCTCACATACCCTACACATGCTGTTCTACGACTCGCATGGCTCAAACAACTCCTGTAGTAATGGCTCATGGGATGGAGGAACAAGCTTGGTGGGGTTGAAAAGTAAAGGCTATGCAATACTTGGGATTCAGTTTAATGCAATCGCGACTCAATGATGCAAGAATAAGATAGAGGCAATAGGTACTGTATGTATGCAAGCATGTGGTAGTGCTTGCCTGGCAACTCAGTTGAAGCGAGAGACGAATCTGGGTAGTGCTCCTGGTTCTCTTGATATGTCCCCTGCTCAGTGTCTATTCGAAGAAGAACCAAACAAACAAGGGCCAACATAAATAAAGTGCACAAGCATAGGAGTAAATGCGTCAAGCAAACAATCATGCCATGATGAATGATGCACAAGTTGCATGGCAATAATGTAGCATGGCATGGGTGAGGTGTAGAAGGCAAGAAATAAACATTTTATTGAGTTTTGGCCACAATTTATTGTCATATTAGTTGCTGTATACTATATATTTATATGATGCATGCTGCAATTGAAGTCATGGATAGCATAAACAGAAAGGTCTCGTCGAGCTGATCATTTTAGACATATCATTTGTCAAATTCGGAGTTATAAAACAAAAGTTATTAATTTATTAAGGTCCAGGGGCATTTTATTGTAATTTTATTCAGCTTGGAAAATAAAGTGTGCAAAATATATTTTGGATGGCATATTTGAAGTCCTCACATTTTTCTGATTCAAAAACATATATGATTTGCATTATTTGGATTTATGAATTAAAAGTTATTTAAATCAGATTTGAATTTGAATTTGAATTAGTTTGAATTAAATTTGAACTAAAACAGACAACAGAGAAACTTTTTACATACAGGCTGAGCCAGCCACAGCCGCAGACAGATGGGCCCGGGCGCTGACTGGATCACATACACGCGCGCAGGGTTTCTGTTACCACGGCTGCTGCTAGCCTAGGTGCATGACAGATGGGCCCGGCGGCGTCGGTGGCCCACGCGACAGCGGGAAACTAGGGATGCCACGCGGCACGGCGGGGGTGGACGGCGGGTTGAGGTCTGGAAAACGTGGGAGCCTTTTTGCAAAACGGCAACAGCCGCTGACAGGTGGGACAGGGGGATCGCGGGTTGGGAAACAATAAAAGAAGGGGTTTCTTGCAAAACAGACGCCACGCACTGTTGTTCTTCCTGACGAAACTGTCGACGCATGCGACAGCGGACGCGCGGCGCGGGCGAGGCTCGAACCCAGGTCGCTGGCGTGCGCGCTGAGGCGGTAACCAGTGCGGTGGGTGTGGCTTGGTGACAGGAGGGAGGGCGCGGCTAGTTAAGGTCTCTGCGAGACGCAAGCGGGCAGACGGTGCGCGCTCGCCGGTGCACGCAGTGTGCTCGACGGAACGCACGTCGCCGACAGGAAACGACGAAGGCCAGGGGCATGTCCATGGGGTTCGGGGACTCACCGCGGGGCCGTTGGTGTGGTCGACGGGGCTCGAGGCGGTCACGATCGTCGGCAAGGCTGGCGCCGGCGAAGCTAAGGTTTGTGTCGGCTCGCGTCGGTGTCCCGCGCTCCTGGGCCTCCTCCTTCGCGTCTGCGGGTACAGGGGTGGTGCAGGGGTCCTCGTGGCCTTCCTCGTCAACCGCAGATGTCACGCCACCGGCTAGGGAGAAGGGTGCAAGGGGAAGACCGACGGTGGCCGGCGTTGGTGGGTGGTGGCGGTGGAGAAAGAGGGAGAAGAGGGGAGGCGAGGCAGGGCCTCTGGGGAGATCTGGGTGAGGCCAGAGGTTGGGAGGGAGGTAGATAAGGACGGGGTGAGGTGGGGATGGCGTGGGGGAGGGGAAGGTGGCTTCGGCCACCTTTATCCCATCTCTCTCACGTGCTCGCGCGGGGGCCAGGGCTGGCACGGCTGAGGGCGGTAGACCTGGGGGGAAGGGGCTGCCAGGTGGGGTCGGCAAGAGGAAGATCGGGGTGGGGCAGGCCAGGCAGAGAGAGAAAGCAAGAGAGAGGAGAGGGGGCGCTCGGGTGGGAGCTAGGGTTAGAGGGGGCTCGGGTAGGTAGCCTCGGTTAGGTTGGAACCAGGGTTGGGGTAGCATGGTAGAGAGAGGAGAGGGAGAAGGACAAGTGGGCTCGGCCTAGGGGAAGGGTGGCTATGGTTTTGAGATGTAAAGAGAGAGGGGAGGTTTAGGGTTTGGGCATGCCCACATGGTCATGCATGGATGGGGGATGGTTTAAAGAGGGGGTAGGGTTAGATGGGGTATGGTGATAGGGTAGGATCTTAGCTAGAGGGCAAGAGAGAGAGAGAGAGAGAGAGATGGATTGGTTCACTTGACTAGATCAAGCATGATCACACAAGCTCAAACAAGATAGCCAAAGAGAGAGAAGAAGAAAAGGTGGTGGTGGGGTAGATAGAGATGGGGATGAGGTCTAAGCAAGATCAAAATATATCAAGCCTAAAAGAAAGGATAGAGATAGAGATGAACCACTCAAACTTCAAATAAAACCAAAGATGACCAAAGATGGTGATGGTTGCATGGGGCATGCATTATATTTAATGCACTCCCCGAAGAGATTGGTACAAGCTTGCCTGGGCCATGCATAAGCATTAAATGCCAGGTTTTATCTTGTGAAAACAAAATAATATCTCATGGCATTTATTTATTTGCATCCTCCAAAGTTGGAGTAAGGGTCAAGCAAAGAACTTGTAGGATTGGACCCACCCTATCTCTCATGAGCTTGATTAAACACCAAAATAAAAATAATTATAAGCTCATGGTTAATGGGATGGTGGAATTGTAAAGTGGTGAAAGAAAGGGTGGTGGAGTCAATAAAAGATATGCCCCCAACTCAACTTGGGCATTTAACAATATATCAAGAACCAAATACAATATCAAGAGGCAAATACAAATAATAATGCATATGAGATAAGAACCAAAACAAAAAGGGTTTTTGTATGATGCCCAAATGCAAGGTGGCATGATGACATGAGCATGATAACATGATGATGCAACAATTATATGTAGGAAGTGGCCATTTTATTACTAGATCAAGTAGCATTACAGTTGTTAGACAATTGGGATGCTACAACACCATAGAGTTAATCCTTTGTTTACAACAAACCGGTGAGATTGACAACCTCACTGTTCGTTGGGGCAAAGTCTTGAGTTTGTGTTGTGCAGGTTTCCAAGTTGCTAGCAACGCCTTTGAGTCGTTTCCTTCCTCCTATTGGTTCGATAAACTTGGTTTATTTATGAGGTAAGACTTGCTGCTGTGCTCATCATACCTTCCTCTTGGGGTATTCCAACGAAGCTCTACATTGATCTGAGCGCATCAAGCTGTTTTCTGGCGCTGTTGCCAGGGAGGCTAAGGACGTCTTCACAACCTTTCACTTTACTTTGTTTTTGTTTTTCTTAGTTTATTTTGCCTTGTTTTATTTGCCTATTTATATCAAAAACTTCAAAAAAAAATAGTTTCGTTTGGTTCGCTTTTTTATAAAAAACACTAAAAATATTAGTTCCTGCTCTAGTTGTTGCTACTGTTGGTTTTCTCCACCTTTGAAAAAATGAACTCTGCTAAGAATACTAAGTTGCGTGACTTCACTAGCTGATACGTCGGAAACGTATCTATAATTTTTGTGTTGGAATTATGCCCTAGAGGCAATAATAAAGATGTTATTATTATAATTCTTGTTCATGATAAAGTTTATATTCCATGCTAGAATTGTATTAAGCGGAAACTTAAATACTTGTGTGGTTTGTGAACAACACCGTGTCCCTAGTACGCCTCTATGGACTAGCTCATTGATCAATGATGGTTAAGGTTTCCTAACCATAGACATGAGTTGTCAATTGATAATGAGATCATATCATTGGAGAATGATATGATGGACAGACCCAAACTAAGCGAAGCAATTAGATCGTATCATCGTGTTCATCTTTGCGAAGCTTTTCCTATGTCAAATATTGTATTCCTTAGACCATGAGATAATGCAACTCCCTGGTATCGGAAGAGAGCTTTGAGGTCATCAAACGTCATCCTATGAGAGGGTGATCATAAAGGTGTCTCTCAGGTGATCGAAAAGTATCTGTTGGGTTGTATGTATCGAGATGGAATTTGTCCCTCCCAAGTCGGAGAGATATACTTCGGGCCCACTCGGTAATCGATATCAACACCGCTTGCAAGCATGTGGTTAAGGAGTTAATCACAAAGTGATATCGGATTACGGAACGAGTAAAGTACTTGCTGTGAACGAGATTGAACTAGGTATGACGGTACCGACGATCGAATCTCGGGCAAGTAAAATATCGCGAGACGAAGGGAATATATATGGGATTATTTGAATCCTGACATCGTGGTTCATCCGATATGATCATCGATGAATGTGTGGGAGTCAATATGGGTGCCCAGACCCCGCTGTTGATTATTGATAGAAGATCATGTCTGCATATTCTCGAACCCGCAGGGTCACACACTTAACGTATCTCGACGCTAGGATAGATTGGATAATTGGTTTATGAATTTTTGTTCGGAGTCTCGGATGGGATCCGGGATATCACGAGAGGTTCCGGAATGGTCCGGAGAATAAGATTCATATAAGGCAATGCAGTTTTTGGAGTTCGGAATTGTTCCGGGTTAATCGGTATTGTACCGGAAGCTTCTAGAACCTTCCGGAAGGGGACCAACGTGGTCCCACCTTCCGGGAGGGGGCAGGCCTATGAGGGAGTGTCCTGGCCGCATTGGGCCAGGGGCACAAGGCCCCATAGGGCCCAGCCGATCCTATAGGGTTTAAATCGTTTAAACTAGAGATAGGGTTTCTAGAAGAGGGGAGAGTCCTTGCCCCCCACTCCTCCCTCCCTTGGCCGCCGGCCCAAGGCTTGGAGGAGGGGCAAGGGCTGGCCGCCCCCCCTCTATATATAGAGGGCTGGTGCGCCCCCTCCCCCCTACACCTTGCCTCCAACCCTAGTTGCCTTGCTGCCTTCCTCTCTCCCTCCCGACTGTTTGTAGGCGAAGCCCTGCTGCAGAAATTCTCCACCATATACACCACGCCGTCGTGTTGTAGATCCAATCTATCTCTCCACCATACTTGCTGATCCGAGGAAGGAGGAGACGTCGAGGTGCTGCACGTGTGCATCTCACGGAGGCACCGCCACTTGTGGTGCTAGATCGGATCGGATCGCGAGGAGGAGAAGCGAGTACGACTACATCACCCACGTTCCGACGAACGTTCCGCTGTGCGAATCTTCAAGGGTATGAAGATCTAATCCAATCTCTCTCGTTGATTGCATCTCCTAGATTAGATCTTGGCTTTCCCTCTGTTCGCATCCGCAGAAAATTTTGATTTACTATGCCGCGAAACCCTTCAGTGGTATCAGAGCTAGATCTATGCGTAGATGTGTTTCACGAGTAGAACGCAACATGGTTGTTGCGGGCGTTGATGTTTTCTGTTGCAAGCCTCTTGTTTGTGTTCTTCTTATGACGCGGGATAGTGAGATTGAAGCGGTCCAGGCCAACCTTACGCGACGTCGTTCGCGAGACCGGCTCCGCACTTGACGTGTGGCTTGTTCCACACATGCGGCTGGTGGATGTCAGTTTCTCTCACTATAGTTGTCATGGGATTAACACCGGAGTTTGGCAACCATAATATCACCGTTGTGGCTTTCCGTAGGTAAGAATCGTTCTTAGCATCTACTCCCATAAGCCACGTAAAACATGCAACAACAAAGTAGAGGCGTCTAACTTGTTTTTGCAGGGAGTGTTTTCTGTGATATGGTATGGCCCAAGATGTGATGTGTATATTGTATGCGATGATCATGTTTTGTAATGTTTCACGACTTGCATGTCGATGAGTACACAACCGGCAGGAGCCATATGGTTGTCTTTATAATAGTGTATGACCTGCGAGTCAACTTCTTATACGCCATGTAATAGCTTTACATTATCGCTAAGTAGTTAGCAATAGTTGTAGTTGCTATTCGTGGTGGAGGCAATCATGGTGGAGTGATGGAGATCATGCCGGAACGCACAAGATGGAGATCATTGCGCGAGGATTGGCTATACCATGTCACATAAAGTTATATGCATGTGATGTTTATCCCTTTATGTATCTTATTATGCTTAGATCACGACGGTAGCATTATAAGATGATTCCTCACTTAAAGATCAAGATAAAAACTGTGTTCTCCCCAAGTATGCACCGTTGCGAAAGTTCGTCGTGTCCAAGCATCACGTGATGATCGGGTGCTATAGACTCTACGCTCACATACAACGGGTGCAAGCCAGTTTTGCACACGCGGAAATACTTGGGTCTAACTTGACGAGCCTAGCATGTACAGACATGGCCTCGGAACACAAGAACCGAAAGGTTAAGCATGAGTCATATGAATGATATGATCGACATTTTGTTGTCCACCATTGAAACCACATCTCTTCTCGTGATGATCGGATTAGGTGTGGTGAATTTGGATCGTGTTCACTAAACAACTTGAGGGATGTTGAATTTAGTGGGAGTTCATCTAGTAATTTGATTAAGTTGAACTATTTATCATGAACATAGTCTAAATTGTACTTGCCAATACTGTAGATCACATGGCCAAGTCCAACTTCAACTTCAACGTTTTTGCTGAGAAGGAAAAGCTTAGAAACAATGGGTCCAACTTCACCAATTGGTTCCGCAATCTAAGAATCATTCTGTCTGGCAGACAAAAGGACTATGTCCTTGGGAAAGCGTTAGGTGACCCCCCTGCTGCAATTGCGCCGGCTGATGAGAAAGCTGTCTATCAGTCGCGCAAAGATGATTATGGTGTGATTAAGAGCACCATGTTGTTTTCTATGGAACCGGAGCTTCAAAATCGTTTTGAAGAGTATCCCGGGCCCTTCGAGATTCTTGAGGAGCTGAAAACCATGTTTCAGACTCAGGCCCGTTCTGAGAAATATGAGATCTCCGAGAAGTTCTTTAACTGCAAGATGGAGGAAGGGAGTTCCGTTAGTGAGCATGCCATAAAGATGTCGGGCTACACTCAACGCCTTGAGCAACTGGAATGCACGATTCCAGAGGAGCTCAAGATTGACAGGGTTCTGCAATCACTCCCTCCCAGCTACAAAAGTTTTGTAGTGACTCATAATCAGATTGGTTCCACTGATACAATCACCGAGCTCTTCGCGAAGCTGAAGGCTGCGGAAGTGGACATCAAGAAGGATAATCATGTGTTGATGGTGAACAAGCCCTCCTTTAAGAAAGGTAAGGGAGCAAAGAAGCCGTTCAAGAAGGGCGGCGGCAAGCGCAATGCCCCTGCTGAGAAGAAGCTCAGGTCTGGTCCCAAGCCGGACACTGAGTGCTTCTATTGCAAGGACAAGGGTCACTGGAAGCGCAACTGTCCGAAGTACTTAGCGGACAAGAAGGCTGGCACCATCAAAGGTATATTTGATATACATGTTATTGATGTTTTCCTTACTAGCCCTCGTTGTAGTGCCTGGGTATTTGATACCGGTTCAGTTGCTAATATTTGTAACTCGAAGCAGGAGCTACGGAATAGACGGCGGCTTGCGAGGGATGAGGTGACGATGCGCGTTGGCAACGGATCAAGAGTTGATGTGATGGCCGTCGGCACGCTCTCCTTAGTTTTACCTTCGGGATTAGTTTTAAACCTTAATAAGTGTTATTATGTGCCTGCGTTGAGCATGAACATTATTTCTGGATCGTGTTTATTGCAAGACGGTTATTCATTTAAATCGGAGAATAATGGTTGTTCTATTTATATGAGTAACATATTTTATGGTCATGCACCTCTTGTAAATGGTTTATTTCTTCTAAATCTCGAAAGGGATGAAACACACATCCATAACATTGAGGCTAAGAGATGCAAAGTAGATAGTGATAATACTACTTATTTGTGGCACTGTCGTCTAGGTCATATTGGTGTAAAGCGCATGAAGAAACTCCATTCTGATGGACTTTTGGAGTCTCTTGATTTTGAATCATTTGACACATGCGAACCATGCCTCATGGGCAAGATGATCAAAACCCCGTTCTCCGGAATGATGGAGCGAGCAACGGACTTGTTGGAAATCATACATACCGATGTATGCGGACCGATGAGTGTTTCGACGCGCGGTGGATATCGCTATTTTCTCACTTTTACCGATGACTTAAGTAGATATGGGTATATCTATTTAATGAAACATAAATCTGAAACATTTGAAAAGTTCAAGGAATTTCAGAATGAAGTGGAGAACCATCGTAACAGAAAGATTAAGTTTCTACGATCCGATCGTGGAGGTGAATATTTGAGTTATGATTTTCTCACGCATCTTAAAGCAAGTGGAATCGTTTCACAACTCACGCCACCCGGAACACCACAGCGCAATGGTGTGTCTGAACGCCGGAATCGAACCCTATTAGATATGGTCCGATCAATGATGTCTCTTACTGATTTGCCGTTATCATTTTGGGGTTATGCATTAGAAACCGCTGCATTCACTTTAAATAGGGCTCCATCTAAATCCGTTGAGACGACACCGTATGAACTGTGGTTTGGTGCTAAACCTAAGTTGTCGTTTCTTAAAGTTTGGGGATGCGAAGCTTACGTCAAGAAGTTGATGCCGGACAAGCTCGAACCCAAAGCGGAGAAATGCGTCTTCATAGGATACCCTAAGGAAACTATTGGGTATACCTTCTATCACAGAACCGAAGGCAAAGTGTTTGTCACAAAGAACGGTTCCTTTCTTGAGAAGGAGTTTCTCTCGAAATAAGTGAGTGGGAGGAAAGTAGAGCTTGACGAGGTTATTGAACCTTCTCTTGAATTGGAGAGTAGCGCAGCACCTGAAATTGTTCCAGTGCCGCCTGCACCAACAATAGAGGAAGCTAATGACAAGGATCATGAAGCTTCGGACGATGCTGCTACTGAACGTCGCAGGTCGACAAGGTCGCGTGCCCCTCCTGAGTGGTACGGCAACCCTATCTTGACTGTCTTGTTAGTAGAAGACAGTGAACCTACGAACTATGAGGAAGCGATGATGAGCCCAGACTCTGAGAAATGGCTAGAAGCCATGAAATCCGAATTAGGATCCATGAGCGAAAACCAAGTATGGACTTTGGTGGACCCTCCTAGCGACCGAAAGGCCGTTGAGTGCAAATGGATCTTCAAGAAGAAAACGGACGCGGATGGTAATGTTACCGTCTATAAAGCACGGCTTGTCGCGAAAGGTTTTCGACAAGTTCAAGGTGTTGACTATGATGAGACTTTCTCTCCCGTAGCGATGTTTAAGTCCATTCGGATTTTATTAGCAATTGCTGCGTTTCATGATTATGAAATATGGCAGATGGATGTCAAGACTGCTTTCCTCAATGGCAACATTGATGAAGAGTTGTATATGATGCAACCCGAAGGTTTTGTCGATCCTAAGGATGCTAGTAAAGTATGCAAACTTCAGCGTTCCATTTATGGACTGAAGCAAGCATCTCGGAGTTGGAACCTTCGTTTTGATCAAGTGATCAATAGCTTTGGATTTGTTCCAAATTGCTACGAAGCTTGTATCTACAAGAAAGTGAGTGGGAGCTCGGTGACGTTTCTGGTACTATATGTGGATGACATATTGATTATCGGAAATGACATCAACATGCTTAACGATGTGAAGAGTTATTTGAACAAGTGTTTTTCAATGAAAGACCTAGGTGAAGCTGCTTATATATTGGGCATCAAAATCTATAGAGATAGACCAAGACGCCTGATAGCTTTAAGCCAGAGTACATACCTAGACAAAGTTCTGAAAAGGTTCAGAATGGATAAGGCAAAGAAAGGTTCAGTGCCTATGTTGTCAGGTAAGATATTGAGCAAGGCTCAGTGTCCAGCTACGGTAAATGATAGGGAAGCTATGAGCAAAGTGCCTTATGCCTCGGCCATAGGTTCTATCATGTATGCCATGCTGTGTACTAGACCAGATGTGTCCAATGCTCTTAGTTTGACGAGCAGATATCAAAGTGATCCAGGAGTGGAACACTGGACAGCCGTGAAGAACATCCTAAAGTACCTAAATAGGACTAAAGAAATGTTCTTAGTCTATGGGGGTGATGAACAGCTTGTCGTAAAAGGTTACGCCGACGCTAGTTTTGACACCGACAAGGATGATTCCAAATCTCAGACAGGATACGTTTATATTTTGAATGGAGGAGCTATGAGCTGGAGAAGCTGCAAGCAAAGCGTGATCGCGGGATCTACAGTGGAAGCGGAATACATGGCTGCTGCAGAAGCGTCAAGTGAAGGAGTTTGGATCAGAAACTTCATCACTGAGCTTGGCGTGGTTCCAAGTGCATTGGACCCACTGGATATATTGTGTGACAACACTGGCGCCATAGCACTCGCTAAGGAACCAAGATATCATCCAAAGACCAAGCATATCAACCGCAAGTTTCATATAATCCGAGATTATATTGCAGATGGAGATCTGAAGATTAGCAAAGTACATACAGATCTAAATGTCGCAGATCCATTGACTAAACCTCTTCCACGTGTAAAACATGATCAGCACCTCAGTGCCATGGGTGTGAGATTGTTGCCAAATGTAAACTAGATTATTGACTCTAGTGCAAGTGGGAGACTGTTGGAATTATGCCCTAGAGGCAATAATAAAGATGTTATTATTATAATTCTTGTTCATGATAAAGTTTATATTCTATGCTAGAATTGTATTAAGCGGAAACTTTAATACTTGTGTGGTTTGTGAACAACACCGTGTCCCTAGTACGCCTCTATGGACTAGCTCATTGATCAATGATGGTTAAGGTTTCCTAACCATAGACATGAGTTGTCAATTGATAATGAGATCATATCATTGGAGAATGATATGATGGACAGACCCAAACTAAGCGAAGCAATTAGATCGTATCATCGTGTTCATCTTTGCGAAGCTTTTCCTATGTCAAATATTGTATTCCTTAGACCATGAGATAATGCAACTCCCTGGTATCGGAAGAGAGCTTTGAGGTCATCAAACGTCATCCTATGAGAGGGTGATCATAAAGGTGTCTCTCAGGTGATCGAAAAGTATCTGTTGGGTTGTATGTATCGAGATGGAATTTGTCCCTCCCAAGTCGGAGAGATATACTTCGGGCCCACTCGGTAATCGATATCAACACCGCTTGCAAGCATGTGGTTAAGGAGTTAATCACAAAGTGATATCGGATTACGGAACGAGTAAAGTACTTGCTGTGAACGAGATTGAACTAGGTATGACGGTACCGACGATCGAATCTCGGGCAAGTAAAATATCGCGAGACGAAGGGAATATATATATGGGATTATTTGAATCCTGACATCGTGGTTCATCCGATATGATCATCGATGAATGTGTGGGAGTCAATATGGGTGCCCAGACCCCGCTGTTGATTATTGATAGAAGATCATGTCTGCATATTCTCGAACCCGCAGGGTCACACACTTAATGTATCTCGACGCTAGGATAGATTGGATAATTGGTTTATGAATTTTTGTTCGGAGTCTCGGATGGGATCCGGGATATCACGAGAGGTTCCGGAATGGTCCGGAGAATAAGATTCATATAAGGCAATGCAGTTTTTGGAGTTCGGAATTGTTCCGGGTTAATCGGTATTGTACCGGAAGCTTCTAGAACCTTCCAGAAGGGGACCAACGTGGTCCCACCTTCCGGGAGGGGGCATGGGCCTATGAGGGAGTGTCCTGGCCGCATTGGGCCAGGGGCACAAGGCCCCATAGGGCCCAGCCGATCCTATAGGGTTTAAATCGTTTAAACTAGAGATAGGGTTTCTAGAAGAGGGGAGAGTCCTTGCCCCCCACTCCTCCCTCCCTTGGCCGCCGTCCCAAGGCTTGGAGGAGGGTCAAGGGCTGGCCGCCCCCCCTATATATATAGAGGGCTGGTGCGCCCCCTCCCCCCTACACCTTGCCTCCAACCCTAGTTGCCTTGCTGCCTTCCTCTCTCCCTCCCGACTGTTTGTAGGCGAAGCCCTGCTGCAGAAATTCTCCACCATATACACCACGCCGTCGTGTTGTAGATCCAATCTATCTCTCCACCATACTTGCTGGTCCGAGGAAGGAGGAGACGTCGAGGTGCTGCACGTGTGCATCTCACGGAGGCACCGCCACTTGTGGTGCTAGATCGGATCGGATCGCGAGGAGGAGAAGCGAGTACGACTACATCACCCACGTTCCGACGAACGTTCCGCTGTGCGAATCTTCAAGGGTATGAAGATCTAATCCAATCTCTCTCGTTGATTGCATCTCCTAGATTAGATCTTGGCTTTCCCTCTGTTCGCATCCGCAGAAAATTTTGATTTACTATGCCGCGAAACCCTTCATTTTGATGTTCCATGCTTGTTTAGTATCTACTTTGCTTTGCTTTGTCTACACTTTGAGGTGTTTTTATATGTTTTCTGGTACTAATCTATTAAGAATATGCCACAGTGTCAGTTGCCTGTTTTCTTCTGTTTTTGGTTCCAGAAAGGCAGAAAATCAATATTCTCGGAATTGGACGGGACAAAAGCCAAAGTCAATATTTTACCGTGGGGAACACGGAGCCAGAAGACGAGACGGAGGAGGGCCTCGAGGGTGCCACACCCCCTGGTCGTGCGGACAGGCATGGCCCGCGCCTGGGGGGTGTAGTCGCCTCGGGCACCCCCTCGGCCTCCCTCTTCGCCTATAAAGACCCCCTGATACAGAAACCCTAAGTATCCAATCAATATTCCACGAAACCGTCTGTAGCCGCCGCCACCATTGTCCCTAGATCGGGGGGATCTGAAGCTCTTCCCGGCACCCTGCCAGAGGGGAGATCATCCCGAAGGCTTTCTTCTTCATCATGCCAGCCTCCGGTATGAAGCGTGAGTAGTTCCACATTGGACTATGGGTCCATGTAGTAGCTAGATGGTTGTATCTCCTCCTTTACGCTTTCATGTTTAGATCTTGTGAGCTCCTTTCATGATCAAGATCTCATCTATTTGTAATCATGCATGTTGTATTTGCGGGGATCCGATGGATATTGAGATTACTATGTCAGATTGATTAGTGGTTTTGTCTTATTTGATTCTATCATGTCTGTGTTGTTTGTGATCTTGCATGCTCTCCGTTGTTAGTAGCTATATTGGCCAAGTAGTTGCTATTAACTCCAAGAGGGGGTATTTATCCTCGATAGTGGGTTCATGCCTCTATTTCATCTAAGGGAAGTGACAGAAATCTCTAAGGTTGTAGATGTCCTGTTGTCAGTAGGGAGAAAACAACAGTCTCTTGTTCATGGAACAAGTGGATTGTTTACCTTAGACACTTTGCTTAAACCAGTTGTCTGTTGTTTGCAACTTAATACTAGAGGGGGTTCGGATGATAACCCAAAGGTGGACTTATAGTCATAGATGCAGTTGGATGGCGGTCTATGTATCTTGTTGTATTGCCCAATCAAATCTCATAGGATCATGAATGTCTAGTATTGCATTGGTATGTCTTGCTCAGTCATGTCAATTGCCCTGCTATAATTTGTTTACCAAGCATGCCATGTTTGTTTATATAAGGAGAACACCTCTAGTGAACTATGGACCCTGGCCCAATCTTTACCATTGATACATCTTCTACTGTTACTATTTACTTGTTGCAAACCACCATTACCTTCCACACCATACAGTTAATCCTTTGTTACAGCAAACCGGTGAGATTGACAACCTCACTGTTAGTTGGGGCAAAGTCTTGAGTTTGTGTTGTGCAGTTCTCCAAGTTGCTAGCAACACCTTTGAGTCGTTTCCTACCTCCTACTAGTTCGATAACCTCGGTTTCTTACTGGGGGAAAACTTGTTGTTGTGCTCATCATACCTTCCTCTTGGGGTCTCCCAACGAAATGTTCACACACTCATCAAGCCTTTTTCTAGCTCTGTTGTCGGAAAGGCTAAGGACGTCTTCACAAGGGGAGTCCTTCTCAACCTTTCTATTTACTTTGTTTTTGTTTTGCTTAGTTTCTATTATTTGGTTTTGTTTGCCTCTTTTTATCAAAAACTCCAAAAAAATAGTTTAGTTTGGTTTGCTTTCTCTTATAAAAAAACACAAAAAAAAGTCTCTGCTCTAGTTGCTACTGCTGTTGGCTTGCTCCACTTTTGCCAAAATGAACTCTACTAAGAACACTAAGTTGTGTGACTTCACTAGCACAAACAACAATGATTTCCTTAGCACTCATATTGCTCCACCTGCTCCTGATGTTACCTTTTATGAAATTAAGCCTGCTTTGTTGAATCTTGTGATGAGAGAGCAACTTTCTAGTGCTAGTTCTGATGATGCTGCTGCCCACCTCAATAAATTGTTAGATGCAAAAGTATAAGGATGTAGATGGAGATATTATTAAGCTCAAGTTGTTTCCTTTCTCCTTGAGAGGAAAAGCTAAAGAATGGCTTCTATCCTTGCCTAGAAATAGTGTTGATTCTTGGATTAAGTGCAAAGATGCTTTCATTGGAAAATACTACCCTCCTGCTAAGATTATATCTATGAGAAGTGATATTATGAAATTTAAACAACTTGATAATGAACATGTTGCTCAATCTTGGGAAAGAATGAAATCTTTGGTTAAGAATTGTCCCACTCATGGACTTACTGCTTGGATGATTATCCAGACTTTTTATGAAGGTTTGAACTTCTTTTCAAGAAACCTGTTGGATTCAGCTGCTGGAGGTACCTTTATGACCACCACATTGGGTGCTGCAACAAAACTCCTTGATAATATGATGGTTAATTATTCTGAATGGCACACTAAGAGAGCTCCACATGGTAAGAAGGTAAATTCTGTTGAAGAAACCTCCTCTTTGAGTGATAAGATTGATGTTATTATGGCTATGCTTTTTAATGGGAAAGCTCCTTTAGATCCTAATAATGTTCCCTTAGCCTCTTTGGTTGCTCAATAAGAGCAAGTTGATGTGAACTTCATTAAAAACAACAATTTCAACAACAATGCCTATAGGAATAATTTTGGTAGTAACAACAATTATATGCCTTATCCTCCTAATAATGGCAATACCTATGGAAACTCCTACAACAACACTAGAAGTGCCCCCTCTGAACTTGAAGTCATGCTCAAAGACTTTATTATTAAACAAACCACTTTCAACAATACTATGGAGGAAAAGATTTTAAATGTTGAGAAAAATATTTCCTCTTTGTCTGAAGCACAGTCCTCTTTGATTAATAAAATGGCTGCTAAACCTGAAACCGTAGAAAGTACCTTTGCTGATACTCATGCCATACAAGTTACTATTGATGAAAATGTTAGACTGTTAGCCCAGCTTCATGCTAAGTGGGAAAGAGAAGCTGAAATTGCTAGAAACAATAGTGTGTGTACTATCACCACCACCAATATGGATGCCACTAAACCACAAGAATTCCCTATTCCTCCTCCTACAATGCCTAAGCCCAATGTGTCTACTATTAGTGATGCTAAGTTTGATTTTGATCTTTATGGTTGCAATATTTCTGAAGTGATTATGTTCCTATAAAAGCTTGCTAAAAGTCCTGATGCTAGTGATATGCATGTAGCTTTCACCAAACACATTACAGATGCTCTTGTTAAAATTAAGGAAGATAAGTTGAAACACAAAGCCTCTATTCCTAGGAAAGTAGAAGATAGTTGGGAACCCATTATTAATATGCAAGTGAATGACTTTGATCTCAAAGCTTCATGTGATTTTGGTTCTAGTGTCTCTATTATGCCTAGGAAGATTTATGAAATACTTGATTTGCCACCTTTGGAAGATTGCTATTTGGATGTCCCACTAAATGATAATGCTAAGAAGAAACTCATGGGGAGTGTTAATGATGTTCTTATTATGGTTAACAATGCTTATGTCCCTGTTGATTCCTATGTTTTGGATGTTGAATACAATGCTTCTTGTCCTATTTGAAGGGAATATGCCCTGAGAGGCAATAATAAAGTGTTTATTATGTGTATTCCAAGTATATGATAGATGTTTATTTTGCATGCTATAATTGTATTAATACGGAAACGTTAATACATGTGTGTTTAATAAACAAAAAGAAAGTTCCTAGTTATGCCTCTCTCATAAACTAGCTCGTTGATTAACAAGATGATCAAGGTTTCCTGATCATGGACATTGGATGTTGTTAATAACGGGATCACAACATTAGTGTAATGGTGTGATGAACATTCATCCGAAGTATAGCATTACGATCAAAGTCATTGAGTTTATATTGCTATAACAACTTACGAAATGATCCTAATCCTTAGACCATGAGATCATGTCAATCACTAACACCGGAAGAGTTTCTTGATAACATCAAATGTCACACCGTAACAGGGTGATTATAAAGATGGATTCAGAACTAATAAAGTGTTATGTTGAGGCTCATGGATCGAGAGTGTAATTTTTTCATCCCGATGACGGATAGATATACTCTGGGCCCTCTCGGTGATATCACATTAATTAGCTTGCAAGCAAGTGATTTGATCACTAGAATGTTATATCACAGGAACGAGAAAAGAGTGCATGTCGGTAACGAGATCAAACTAGGTATGGAGATACCGATGATCGAATCTCGGACATGTAATATATCGTGAAACAAAGGGATTAAGATACTAGCGTAAAAGGTTCTGACGATCACAAGAAAGTCATCGTTGAATGTGTGGGAGTCAGTATGGGTCTCCAGATTCCGCTTCTGATTATTGATCCGAGAGGGGTCTCGATCATGTCCGCATTATTCACGAACTGTAGGGTGACACACTTAAGAGACACCGACATCCAATTGGAGCAAATGTTTCATGCCGAAAGAATGAACAAGCGCAGGAATTTATTTCACCAGATACCGAAACAGGTTTTCGGGTGAAATTGCATAAAGTGGTTATGCATGTGAAATAGAATTCTAGCAAGGGGTTATTTGTGAATGTTTGTCATTAAAGTAATTGACAAAATTCTGAATAAAATAAAAGAGTTTTATTTAATGAGAGTTTGCATTAAATTTGGTGGAAATTTAATGGGAATTTGAGTGGACTTTTGAGTGGAGGGAATTTAAAGGAGATATGTGAGTGGAGTGTCCACCCACATGAAGAGGGGAGGGCAAGGGGGCAGCCCCCATGCGTCGGCCACCCCCTTGGGGTTCCCCCTCCTCCTATAAAAGGATCCCCCCTCCTAACTTGTCTCTCACACCTCCTCGTGAAGGATCTCTCTCCCCCTCTAGAATTTATCCCCCATGGTCTCGGACTAGCGAGATACATGTTTCCGGTGGCTATTCAGCAAGAAAGAGTTGTGCTTCCACTGCATCGATGGAGCGAGGAGGCGGAGGTTGCTCGGTGCCTCGAACGTGTGTGCGAGCACGGATGCGCTGCTGATTTGCGGCGCTAGGACTTCCTCTCGATCTTGAGATCGGCAAGAGATCGTCTACATCAACCACGAGTTGAACTCGTTAAGCTTTGTCGGTCTTCAAGGGTATGTTCTCTACGGATATACATCTGCCCGTTGTTTGTATCTAGTAGATAGATCGTGGTATATAGTTCACATCGTAGGAATTTTTTTGTTTTCTATGCTGCGAACCCTACAGTGGTATCAGAGCCGGATCTATGCGTAGATACTTTACATGGGTAGTACACATATGAGTATGTGGGCGATGATGATCATGTTGTTGCTCCTTTGTTGTAATTTTGGATATTGGTGGCATAGTGGGATGAAGCGGCCCAGACAAACTTTACATGTCCTCGCACATGAGACCTGTTCCACGCTTGACATGCAACTAGTTTGCATAAGTGGCTAGCGGGTGTCTGTCTCTCCTACTATAGTCAATATCTATTTTGCAAGCGAGTTGTCAACAATTTGATTATCCTCGTTGTGGTTCATGTTCGTAGGTAAGAACGGTTCTATCTCGAAAGCCCTAAGCCACGTAAAACTTGCAATGGATAAATTAGAGGCGTCTAGTTTAGATTGTTGCTGGGCTAGTGTTATGATATGGTAGTGTTGTAAGTAGAAGTATGAGATGATACTCTTACAACACACATAGCGTGTAAAATCCATAGACCTTGGATTTACACATATAGGTATGATAGTGATCATACCACGATGCACATGATAGAGAACATCTGCGGGAACCATATCATTTCACTAATAAACATATGATGTTTGATAGCATCTTATATTGCCGGTTTAGCGCTTTGTTAGCATAATAAGATGATCCCTCATTTAAATATCAAGATAAGAATGTGTTCTTCCTTTAGTATGCACCGATTATGTTTTCGTCGCTCCAAGACATCACGTGATGATCGGGTGTTCTTGGATCCACGACCATATTTCAGGTGTAAAACAGTTACACACGCGAATACTAAGGTTCTAACTTGGAGAGCCTAGCATGTACAGACATGGCCTCGGAACACGAACCGAAAGGTTAAGCATGAGTCATATAGTTGATATGATGCCCATTTGATGCTCTCCTTTGAAGCTATACCGACTCACGTGATGATCGGACTTGGTGTAGTGGATTTGGTTCATGTAATCACCAAGAAGGCACGAGGGATGTCGTTTTTGAGTGGGAGTTCATTCGTAATATAGATTAGTTGAACTCAATCTATCATACACTTAGTCTAAACTTTATAAATTCTGTTGTAGATGGCACCACCTGCTTTTAATTTCAATGTGTTCATGGAGAAAGAGAAACTAGCAACGAACGGTAGCAACTTTACCGAATGGGCCATGAATTTGAGGATTCTCCTCTCTGCTGCACAAAAGCAATATGTGCTAGAAGCGCCGTTAGGCCCCCCACCTTTAGATGATGCCCCTGACGAGGAGAAGAATGTCTATCAGACTCGAAGGAGGACCACAACTTAGTTCATTGCGGCATATTGTATGGGCTAGAGCCGGAACTTCGAAAGCGTTTCAAAAACGGCAATGCATTTGATACAATGGGTGAGTTGAAAATGATTTTCGACACACATGCTGCTGTAGAGAGCTACAATGCTTCAGAAAAGTTCTTTAGCTGCATGATGGAAGAGCACAGCTCCGTTAGTGAGCATGTACTCAAGATGTCGGGTTACGCCGATAAGCTTGTGTCCTTGGGAATATCGATTCCCATTGACTTAGGCATCCATCGTGTTCTGCAGTCTCTGCCACCTAGCTATAAGAGCTTCGTGATGAACTATAATATGCAAGGCATGAAGAAGTCTCTCCCCGAGCTTCTGTCAATGCTTAAAACTGCAGAAGTGGAGATCAAAAAGGAACATCAAGTGTTGATGATCAATAGGAACACTGGTTTCAAGAAAGACAAGAAGGGAAAACAGAAGGGAAGTAAGGGCGGCAAGCCTGTTGCCGCGCCTGAAAAGAAACCCCGAGTTGGACCTAAGTCTGATTCCGAGTGCTACTATTGTAAGGGGACTGGCCACTGGAAGCGCAACTGCCTCAAGTATCTGGTAGACAAGAAGGCCGGCAAGGCAAACAAAGGTATATATGATATACATGTTATTGATGTGTACTTGACTAGTGCTCGCAGTAGCACCTGGGTATTTGATACCGGTTTAGTTGGTAATATTTGTAACTCGAATCAGGGGCTGCGGAACAAGCGACCGCTAGCAAGGGGTGAGGTCAAGATGCGTGTCGGCAATGGATCAAGCGTTGATGTGATCGCCGTCGGAACGCTGCCTCTCCACTTACCGTCGGGATTAGTTATAAACTTGAATAAATGTTATCTGGTGCCTGCACTGAGCATGAACATTGTATCTGGATCGTGTTTGATGCGAAGTGGTTATTCATTTAAATCCGAGAACAATGGTTGTTCCATTTATATGAATGAAATCTTTTATGGTCATGCACCGATGATGAATGGTTTATTTCTATTAGATCTCGATGATAATGTTACACATATTCATAATGTTGATGCTAAAAGGATTAAACTTAATGATGATATATCCGCATATATGTGGCACTGCCGTCTAGGTCATATTGGCGTTAAACGCATGAAGAAGCTCCATTAGGATGGACTTTTGGAATCACTTGATTATGAGTCATTTGATACATGTGAGCCATGCCTTATGGGCAAGATGACTAGAACGCCGTTTTCCGGTTCAATGGAACGGGCGACAGATTTATTGGAAATCATACATTCTGATGTATGTGGTCCAATGAGTGTGTCGGCGCGAGGTGGATATCGTTATTTTGTTACTTTCACGGATGATTTGAGTAGATACGGTTATATCTACTTGATGAAACACAAGTCTGAAACTTTTGAAAAGTTCAAGGAATTTCAGAATGAAGTGGAAAATCATCGTAATAGAAAGATCAAATTTCTACGGTCCGACCGTGGAGGTGAGTATCTAAGTTACGAGTTTAGCACTCACATGAAAGAGTGTGGAATTGTTTCACAACTCACACCTGCCGGAACACCACAGCGAAATGGTGTGTCGGAACGTCGTAATCGTACTTTATTAGATATGGTTCGATCTATGATGTCTCTGACGGACTTGCCGTTGTCATTTTGGGGTTATGCACTAGAAACTGCTGCATTCACTTTAAATCGGGCACCATCTAAATCCGTTGAAAAGACATCGTATGAATTGTGGTTTGGAAACAAACCTAAGCTGTCATTTCTTAAAGTTTGGGGATGCGATGTTTATGTGAAGAAACTTCAACCGGATAAACTCGAACCCAAAGCGGAAAAATGCGTCTTCATAGGATACCCTAAAGAAACTATTGGGTATTCCTTCTATCACAGATCCGAGGGCAAGGTTTTTGTTGCCAAGAATGGATCCTTTCTAGAGGAAGAGTTTCTCGCGAAAGGTGTGAGTAGTCGGAAGGTAGAACTCGAAGAGGTTGTGGAACCTTCTCTTCAAAGTATGGCGAGTAGCGCAGCGCCGGAAGTTGTTCCGGAGTTGGCTCCACCTGTTGAAGAGGGAACTAATGATAATGATCATGAAACTCCGAAAGAGAGTACTACCAAACCTCGCAGGTCAAACAGGACGCGTGCAGCTCCCGAGCTGTACGGAAATCCTGTCATGAATTTCATGGTTGATGAAAATGATGACCCTGCGACGTATGAAGAAGCGATGATGAGCCCGGATTCCAACAAATGGTTAGAAGCCATGAAATCCGAGATGGAATCCATGTATGAAAATCAAGTTTGGAACTTGGTGGAATTACCTCACGACCGAAAGGCCGTGGAGAACAAATGGATTTTCAAAAGGAAAACTGATGCTGATGGTAATGTGACCGTCTATAAAGCTCGACTTGCCGCAAAGGGGTTTCGACAAATTCAAGGAGTTGACTACGATGAGAATTTCTCTCCCGTAGCGATGCTAAAGTCAGTTAGGATTATGTTAGCAATTGCTGCATATTTCGATTATGAGATATGGCAGATGGATGTCAAAACCGCGTTTCTCAATGGTAATATTGAAGAAGAGTTGTATATGATACAACCAAAGGGTTTTGTCGATCCTAAGGATGCTAACAAGGTGTGCAAGCTTCAGCGATCCATCTATGGATTGAAGCAAGCATCACGAAGTTGGAATCTCCGCTTTGATGAGGTGATCAAAGAGTTTGGATTTGTCCAAACTTATGGAGAAGCTTGTATTTACAAGAAAGTGAGTGTGAGCAATGTGGCATTTCTGATATTATATGTGGATGACATATTATTGATCGGAAATGATATAGATCTTTTAAACAGTGTTAAAAGTTATCTAAACAGCAAATTTTCAATGAAGGACCTAGGTGAAGCGTCATACATATTAGGCATAAAGATCTATAGAGATAGATCTAGGCGCCTAATAGGGCTATCGCAAAGTACATACCTTGATAAGATTTTAAAGAAGTTTAAAATGGACGGAAGTAAGAAGGGGTTCTTACCTATGTTGCAAGGCAAGACATTGAGTAAGACTCAAAGTCCGGCTTCGGCGGAAGAAAGAGAGATAATGGACAAAGTCCCCTATGCTTCAGCCATAGGCTCTATAATGTACGCCATGCTATGTACAAGACCGGATGTGGCACATGCTATTAGTTTGACTAGTAGGTACCAATCGGATCCAGGTTCGGAACACTGGATAGCGGTCAAGAATATCCTTAAGTACTTACGAAGAACTAAGGATATGTTTCTTGTATACGGAGGTGAAGAAGAGCTCGTCGCTAAGTGTTATGTCGACGCTAGCTTTGACACCGATCCGGATGACTCTAAGTCTCAATCCGGATACGTATTTCTCATGAATGGCGGAGCGGTTAGTTGGAGGAGCTCCAAACAACCTGTGGTAGCGGGATCAACAATGGATGCCGAATATGTTGCTGCTTCAGAAGCGGCTCAGGAAGCAGTTTGGATGAAGGAGTTCATATCCGAACTAGGAGTGGTGGCAAACGCGTTGGACCCAATGGTGATCTATTGTGACAACAATGGTGCCATTGCCAATGCCAAAGAGCCAAGGTCTCACAAGCATTCCAAGCATATTAAGCGCCGGTTTCACTCCATCCGCGAGCATGTCAAGGATGGAGATATAAAGATTTGTAAAGTACATACGGATCTCAATGTAGCAGATCCGTTGACTAAAACTCTCCCTAGAGCAAAACATGATCAACACCAGAACTCAATGGGTGTTAGATTTATCACTATGTAACTAGATTATTGTCTCTAGTGCAAGTGGGAGACTGAAGGGAATATGCCCTGAGAGGCAATAATAAAGTGTTTATTATGTGTATTCCAAGTATATGATAGATGTTTATTTTGCATGCTATAATTGTATTAATACGGAAACGTTAATACATGTGTGTGTTTAATAAACAAACAGAAATTTCCTAGTTATGCCTCTCTCATAAACTAGCTCGTTGATTAACAATATGATCAAGGTTTCCTGATCATGGACATTGGATGTTGTTAATAACGGGATCACAACATTAGTGTAATGGTGTGATGAACATTCATCCGAAGTATAGCATTACGATCAAAGTCATTGAGTTTATATTGCTATAACAACTTACGAAGTGATCCTAATCCTTAGACCATGAGATCATGTCAATCACTAACACCGGAAGAGTTTCTTGATAACATCAAACGTCACACCGTAACAGGGTGATTATAAAGATGGATTCAGAACTAATAAAGTGTTATGTTGAGGCTCATGGATCGAGAGTGGAATTTGTTCATCCCGATGACGGATAGATATACTCTGGGCCCTCTCGGTGATATCACATTAATTAGCTTGCAAGCAAGTGATTTGATCACTAGAATGTTATATCACAGGAACGAGAAAAGAGTGCATGTCGGTAACGAGATCAAACTAGGTATGGAGATACCGATGATCGAATCTCGGACATGTAATATATCGTGAAACAAAGGGATTAAGATACTAGCGTAAAAGGTTCTGACGATCACAAGAAAGTCATCGTTGAATGTGTGGGAGTCAGTATGGGTCTCCAGATCCCGCTTCTGATTATTGATCCGAGAGGGGTCTCGATCATGTCCGCATTATTCACGAACCGTAGGGTGACACACTTAAGAGACACCGACATCCAATTGGAGCAAATGTTTCATGCCGAAAGAATGAACAAGCGTAGGAATTTATTTCACTAGATACCGAAACAGGTTTTCGGGTGAAATTGCATAAAGTGGTTATGCATGTGAAATAGAATTCTAGCAAGGGGTTATTTGTGAATGTTTGTCATTAAAGTAATTGACAAAATTCTGAATAAAATAAAAGAGTTTTATTTAATGAGAGTTTGCATTAAATTTGGTGGAAATTTAATGGGAATTTGAGTGGACTTTTGAGTGGAGGGAATTTAAAGGAGATATGTGAGTGGAGTGTCCACCCACATGAAGAGGGGAGGGCAAGGGGGAAGCCCCCATGCGCCGGCCACCCCCTTGGGGTTCCCCCCTCCTCCTATAAAAGGATCCCCCCTCCTCACTTGTCTCTCACACCTCCTCGTGAAGGATCTCTCTCCCCCTCTAGAATTTATCCCCCATGGTCTCGGACTAGCGAGATACATGTTCCCGGTGGCTATTCGGCAAGAAAGAGTTGTGCTTCCGCTGCATCACTGGAGCGAGGAGGCGGAGGTTGCTCGGTGCCTCGAACGTGTGTGCGAGCACGGATGCGCTGCTGATTTGCGGCGCTAGGACTTCCTCTCGATCTTGAGATCGGCAAGAGATCGTCTACATCAACCACGAGTTGAACTCGTTAGGCTTTGTCGGTCTTCAAGGGTATGTTCTCTACGGATATACATCCGCCCGTTGTTTGTATCTAGTAGATAGATCTTGGTATATAGTTCACATCGTAGGAAAGTTTTTGTTTTCTATGCTGCGAACCCTACACTATTACTTTGGGAAGACCTTTTCTTAGAACTGTTGATGCCATCATTGATATGAAAGAAGGCACCATTAAATATCAATTTACATTCAAGAAAGGTATTGAACACTTCCCTATGGAGAGAGAGAAGTTGTCTTTTGCTCCTCCTTTGAAAGCAAGGTTTGATGTTAATGCTTCTTCATTTGAAAATACTTGATTCTTGCTTCTTGTGCCTAACTTAAAGGCGTTAAAGAAAAGTACTTGTTGGGAGACAACCCAAAAGTTTTATTGAGTCTTGGAAGTTATTACTTTAGTAATGACCTCTCCTTATCCTTTTTGTTTGCTTTTTGTGCCAAGAATGACCTTTAATGAGAGGGAAGTAAAATTTGGGGAGTTGCTGTCCCGAAACAGATTTTTGTGCTCCACCGTAAACATTCATGAGGAATCTCTGTAAGTCGTATTGAGCTGATATTTTATGAATAAATCCCCCAGTATGTTAGCTAACTTTCATTAGTTCAACACTTTGTGCTTTGAGCAACAAAAGGTCTGCGAAGAAATCGGTTTATACCTGCTGGTCTGTTTTGACAGATTTCTGCCATTATTTGTATTTGCTTCTTATTGATTCCTTTATGGGTTCTTTTTGGGAAATTGAACTTTTTGAGGGAATTTCTAACGTATATTGTGTCTTTAGTGAAAGTTTTTCTGTTTTGAAACTAAACCCAAAGGTCTATTATCTTTTGAATACCCTAATGTTGCTAATGAAGATTGTGTGAAGTTTTGTATGAAGGGAAAATTTTAGGTGTAGAGAAAGAATGATGTAATGAGATGAAGAATGGAAAAAAGCTCAAGCTTGGGGATTCCACCCCATGTCACCCTAAGAAATATTACAGAGGTACAAGCGTCAAAGCTTGGGGATGCCCAAGGCATCCCCTTCTTCATCAATAAAAATCTCAAGTCTTTCTAGACACTTCGTTTTTATTGTTTCATGCACTATTGTGTTGTTCTTGGAGCGTCTTAGTTTTCGCTTTTGGTTTTTGTTTGCTTAGTTTGCTTGAATAAAGTAGTTTGGGCCCCCGTTCTCATTGTGTTGTTTCAAATAAGTTGATTGGTGTTGGAAAGGAGTAGTAAGTTCTTGCTTTAGTAGTGCAAGAGGAGCTTGCTTTGACTGTGACTTAGACCTTAGCATGTCATGCTAGATTTTGTTTTGACCTTATGATTAGTAATTATTGTTGTAGCATGACTTGTTCCAAACAATTAGGATTGCTAAATGTGCCTTGAAAGAATAATGCGTTGTTTTAGCATACAAAAGCATAGTATTGTGGTATTCTCCTTTGATGCTTTGTTTGGGTTGACTTGGCACATGCTCACACCATGTTATGACTATGAACCAGTCACCCTAGCCTCTATGATCATTTAGTCCTTGACTTGTAGTACCACTTTATGCTTTGATTAGTAATGTTTTGTCGCTCTACATGATTATGGCCATTATTGCTCTCTTAGTTGGTCGCTCCCAGTCTTTTGCTAGCCTCCACTTGTATGAGTAAGCTCTACTCATGCATCCAACTCCCAAGAAACCAAGTTATTACAAAGTGTCCACTATAAATTCCTATGCATGGTGTGTTACACCATTCCAAGTATATTCTTGTTTTCATCTACCTTTCAATTAAAAAGTATTTTGTTATGTGAAAAACTAGTGGTGAAAGCTCTCACAAACTTGATGGCACACTTTATTTTTATTGCCCCTAATAAACTTGAACCATTGTGTCATCTATGTTGTATATTCTTGCACTTATATGTTGGAATTAGCAGAACCATGCTGTCATGGGGAACACTTTCAACATTGCACTTGTACATTGTACCCAGTTGATATCATGCTCTTTTGTTTACGGATATCGTCGGTGTGAAATAAAAAGGGAGCTTGTAAGTCCATGGAGTTATGTATGTGTGTTAGAGAAACGCCTGGGCCGCTAGCCTAAGCCATGCCTAATCATGGTGAAACTTGCAGCATCACCATAATGAGCAATCTATGAAGCTTTCTTCTTATATATAAAAAGAGACATATTGAAAAGAGGAAAGAGAGAAAAAAGCACCATTTTCCCATGGTAAATAAGAGATTGCTGAGATGCTTATTGTCTGCTTGCCTTGTCATTTTGATTATGGGATAGCTCATGTATCATGTGTAAGGGGTACCCAGTTGGCGGTTCTCTATGATACACATGTACTTACTATGACAAGAACTTGCAAGTAACTAAAGTTGAGTAGCATGAGGAGAGGCCCTCGTATTCAAGGGACATGAGATTGCCAACTTATACTTTGTCAAACATATACTCCATAGTTTGTTCACTTTAACCTTAATCACTTCAAGATGCTTATGATAGGGGCAATGAGAGCTGAAAGCTAACAAGTACCATGATATTTGGAAGCTCTTTTTGAGACTTGAAATCCCTGCTTCCCTTTATGAAGGGACTTTCTTCCACTATTATATTGAGTCTTCACCTTCTATCCTTAGGCACCAATTAAGAGAGCATAGTTGCCATTCTTAGTTCTATGTGCATTGATCCAAAACTTATTGATTAATTCATATTGTTGATATTACTTGTTCTTGAACTATTTGTATCTAGTCACTCTTATGACCTTTGAAGGTGTCCTATGCATCTATTTGCTACTCCATGAGGGACAAGCTGAATGCCACTATGCTATGTTTTCTATATGTGAAACAAACAAACGTTTTTCAATGCATGGTATTCATGAATCTTTGTTTGTAACCTTTCATGTTGCATGCATAGTTACTTTGTCTTATTGTTAGAACTTCTTATTTCATGCTCATGTTTAGAGTACTTTGATCCTAGCTTTCAATGCTTGCAAATAGTTTGATCCTGATTTTCATGGTGCATGTCACCTCAAAAATTATTCTTTTTATCACTTACCTACTCGAGGACGAGCAGGAGTTAAGCTTGGGGATGCTTGATATGTCATAAACGTATCTATAATTTTTTATGTTCCGTGCTTGTTTAGTATCTACTTTGTTTTGTCTTTACTTTGAGGTGCTTTTATATGTTTTTCTGGACTAACCTATTAACAAGTTGCCCCAGTGCCAGTTGCCTGATTTCTTCTGTTTTGGTTTTAGAAAAGTCAGAAAATCAATATTCTCGGAATTGGACGGGACAAAAGGCAAAGTCAATATTTTACTGTGGGGAACACGGAGCCAGAATACGAGACAAAGGGGAGCCACCAGGGGGACACACCCCCTGGCCGCACGGCCAGGCCTGGCCCATGCTTGCGGGGTGCAGCCACCCTGAGTGCTGATGCGTGTTGACGCCCCGTTGGGAAACCCCAAGAGCAAGGTATGATGCAGCACAACACCAAGTTTTCCCTCAGTAAGAAACTGAGGTTATCGAACCAGTAGGAGGAAGGAAACGTCTCAAAGGTGTTGCAAGCAACGTGGAAACCTGCACAACACAAACTCAAGACTTTGCCCCAACTCACATTGAGGTTGTGAATCTCACCAGTTGCTGTAATAAAGGATTAACTGTATGGTGTGGAAGGTGATGATGGTTTGTAGCAAGTAAACAGTAAAAGTGGAAGATGTATCAATGGTAAATATTGGACCGGGGTCCATAGTTCACTAGAGGTGTTCTCCTTAGATAAACAAACATGGCATACTGGGTAAACAAATTACAGCAGGGCAATTGACAGGACTGAGCAAGGCATAACAATGCAATACTAGACATAAAGATCCTATGAGATTCGATTGGGCAATACAACAAGATACATAGACCGCCATCCAACTGCATCTATGACTAGAAGTCCACCTTTGGGTTATCATCCAAACCCCCTCCAGTATTAAGTTGCAAGCAACAGACAACTGTTTTAAACAAAGTGTGTAAGGTAAACAATCCACTTGTTCCATGAACAAGAGACAATTGTTTTCTCCCTAGTGGCAACAACACATCTACAACCGTAGAGATTTCTCTCACTTCCCTTGATTAAGTAGAGGCATGAACCCACTATCAAGCATAAGTACCCCCTCTTGGAGTCACTAGCAACTACTTGGCCAAGATAGCTACTAACAACAGAGAGCATGCAAGATCACAAACAACATAGACATGATAGAATAAATAATACAAAACCATTAATAAATCTGACATAGTAATATCAATATCCATCGGATCCCCGCAAACACAACATGCATGATTACAAATAGATGAGATCTTGATCATGAACGGAGCTCACAACATCTAGACATGAAAGCACAAGGAGGAGATACAACCATCTAGCTACTACATGGACCCGTAGTCCAAGGTGGAAGTACTTTCAAGTATTCTAGGATTTTTGAAAAAAAATTACATGCTCTTTTGGAAATAAGATGGCAAAAACGTCTTAAAAATAACAATATTAGGGAACCAATACTTTATTTCACTTTGAACATGTACATATATGATTACAAGGAAATATAACTAAGAATAGAAGGGACGTAGCTGTGCAATATTACATGGACGGTCTATTTCATCCGGGTCTGTGTTGCCACCAGCTCTCTTCCTTTTCCGAGTATCAGGTCTTTCCTTGACTGGTCTCATGTCGGTTAAATAATATGACCCATTATGCAGAACTCTGCTAACCAGAAAAGGTCCTTCCCAAATTGGGGAAAGTTTGTTCTTTCTCTTTTGCACAAGTCGGAGAACTAAATCGCCTTTTCTGAAAGAACGGTTTTGCACTCTCTGACTATGATACTTGTGTAACTTCTGCTGATAGGCTATAGATCTCTGTTCAGCAATGACGCGTACTTCTTTGATTACATCGATATCATCTTGCCAAGAAACTTCTGCATCTTCTTCGATATACGCTTTGACTCGTGGAGCTTGATGGATTAGATCACTCGGAAGAACTCCTTCTGCCGTAGACCAAGAAGAAAGGAGTATAGCCGGTTGATCTGTTAGGAGTTGTACGTAAGCTCCAAATCGCAGACGGTAATACTTCCGCCCAAGCCCCCGTGGCCCGACGAAGTGGTGCCTCGAGGCGAGGTCGGATTCCTTGTAGAATAAGGCTATTAGTTCTTTCGACTTGTCCATTGGCTTGTGGATGTGTGACTAATGCAATATCAAGTCGGATCCCTTGCTCTTCGCAGAATTCGGCAAGTTCCCTCATGGAAAAGTTGCTCCCGTTGTCAGTAATTATACTGTGCGGATATCCGAATCTGATGATTACGTCCTCGACGAATCTTCTGGCTGTGGCTCCATCGCAACTTGTTACAGGTTTAGCCTCAATCCATTTTGTGAATTTATCCACCATCACTAGTAGGTGAGTGAATCCACATTTTTCCGTGCGAAACGGCCCTACCATATCAAGCCCCCAGACAGCGAACGACCATGTAATAGGGATTGTTCGCAGCTGCTCAGCCGGAACGTGTGCTTGATGAGCGTACTTTTGGCAGCCCTTGCACGTTTTGACCAGTTTATCGGCGTCTCCCTTAGCTGTAAGCCAAAAGAATCCGTGTCAAAAAGCTTTTGCCACTAAGGATCTGGTTGCCGTGAAGTGTATTTGCAATACATAGAACAACTTATCTCATTGGGGTTATTTTAGAACCACGCCAGCCCCCGAGCCTCCTCGTGCTTTTGATCCATCAAAGTGAAGGGTCCAAAATTCCGAGTCCGGAGGGCCTGTGTTGTTTGCCGTTTCTGTCCAATCAACAACAAAGTCGGCAAGAATTTGGGACTTGATCGCTATACGTGGTTTGTACTCAATGTCGAAAGCTGCAAGCTCTATTCCCCACTTTGCGACACGTCCTGTGGCGTCGCGGTTGTTGATTATATCTCACAGAGGAGCCGTGCTCACTACTGTGATCTTGTGCTCTTGAAAATAGTGGCGTAGCTTTCTGGATGCAAAGAACACTCCATAGGCTAGCTTTTGATGATGTGGATACCGTTGTTTTGATTCTGTCTTGACCACTCTTAGATAATAAGTTGGCCGCTGCACCTTATGCTTGTGGCCTTCTTCCTCGCGCTCAACTACTATTACCATGCTTATGACCTTGTTGGTCGCTGCAATGTAGAGTAACATAGGTTCCTAAGGTTCTGGCGCTGCGAGAACTGGCGGATTTGAAAGCAGATCTTTCAAACTTTGTAGTGCAGTTTCAGCTTCTGGAGTCCAGACAAACTTGTCGTTTTTCTTCAAGAGTTTGTATAAAGGTGCGGCTCTTTCACCGAGCCGGTTGACGGACCGACTCACTGCCGTAATGCAACCAGTGAGGTGTTGGACGTCCTTCAGGCGAGTCGGCCTGGTAATGTTTAAGATAGCCTTGATTTTGTCCCGGTTCACCTCGATGCCTCGCTCCGAGACGATGAAACCTAACAATTTTCCGCCTGGTATTCCAAAGAAACATTTCTTCGGATTTAACATCATGTTGAATTTTCGTAGACTAGCAAACGTTTCATCCAAGTCGGAAATTAAAGTTTCCCTCTTTTGGACATAACTGCTATGTCGTCTACGTATACGTGGACGTTGCGTCCGATTTGGTCGTTGAGACAACGTTGCATGATACGTTGATATGTTGCTCCTACGTTCTTTAAGCCAAAAGGCATAGTTTTGTAGCAGAAGGTTCCGATAGGAGTGACGAAAGATGTCTTAATTTGATCCGACTTTTTCATCGGTATTTGGTGATATCCGGAATATGCGTCGAGAAAATAGAGTAATTCCGACCCTGCCGTTGAGTCGATAACTTGATCGATTCTTGGAAAAGGAAACGGATCTTTTGGGCATGCCTTGTTCAAAGCGGTATAATCAACACACATCCTTAAATCAATGGTGTCCTTTTAGGGACGAGTACATGATTTGCCACCCAATCTCTATGGATGACCTCTGTTATGAAATCCACTAGCTCTAAGCGGGCTAATTCCTTGGCTATTCCTTTGCATTTTTCATCACCAAACCGTTTTAAGGACTATTTGACGGGTTTAGCGTTTGGGTACACATTAAGAGAGTGCTCGGCAAGTTCCCGAGGTACTCCGGTCATGTCAGATGGCTGCCATGCGAAGATATCCCTATTAGCTTTGAGGAACTCGACGAGCACGCTTTCTTATGCGTGGCCTAAGCGTACCCCTATGTTCATCGTCTTGGAGGGATCATGTTCCTTCAGTGACGTCTTCTTCGTCTCTTCCGACGCCTTGAACTGCAAACTTGGCTTCAACACCTCGTTCTTCATAGCGGGCATCTCGGACGGATTAATGATCTTCTTGATCTCCTGGTACTCCTGGGCGTGCAGCACGACTTCGGCGAAGGCAGAAGATCCTTCGTCGCACTCTCGCGCCTTCCTCGGATTTCCTCTTACGGTGATTACGCCCTTTGGACCTGGAAGTTTAATCATGTTGTAGATGTAGAAGGGATGGGCCATGAACACCCAGTAAGCCGAACGCCCGAAGATGGCGTGGTAAGCACTTTTGAACGGTACCACCTCGAAGGAAAGTGGCTCGGTCCGGTAATTTTCGCGGGTTCTGAATGTCATGTCCAGAGTAATCTCACCCAGAGAATTTGCCTGTCTCCCTGGTACAATGCCATGGAAAGTTACACTGCTGTAACTCAACTGACTCTCGTGTAGCTTCATGCGGTAGAGTGTCTCGACGTAGAGGATATTGATACTGCTCCCACCGTCCATGAGTGTTTTTGAGACCTCATAGCCATCAATAAGAGGATTGACCACCAGAGGATACTATCCCCGATGATGTGTTTTCCTCGGGTGATCTGAACGATCAAAGGAGATAGTCACTTCTGACCAATCCAGGAATTGGGGGACAGCTGGAACCGTGGCATTGAGCTCACGAATAACCGCCTTTTTGTCCTTAGATAGTTGGGATCCAAGGAAGCAGACGTATGCGTCTTTCTTAGTCAGAAAAGTCTTCTTTCCATCCGACTTGGGTTCTGCGGTAGCTTCCGCCTCTTCCATGTCGGAATCTTCCTTAGGCTCCTTTCCTTTCTCGGAATTTTTCTTCCCTTTTTGTCGCTTGGCTCTGTAGCCAGCGGATTCGTCTTTCTTGATGTTTTCATTGAAATGACACTCGACATTTGTATGGGTAAATCCTCTGTTACTATCCAAGTGGTGGACACAGGGATTATTGGCAATGTTAGCCCAGGTATAGGTTCTTCCGGGTTGTTGGTCTCCTTTGCCCTAGATTCGGGAAGTTCCTCGGCTCTACCATGGCCGCCTCCGCGCCCTCCTCGTCCTTCGGATCCGAATGTTGAGTTGATAGCTGTGTTGTCCGGAGCCGGCTTTTCGTCCGAGGTGTTCTTGCGCTTCTGAGTTTGCTTTGGCTGTTTGGCCGCATTGGTATTGGCCAGAATATTTAGCAGCCCTTCTGAATCATCATCGGCGTCAGCATACTTGCTTGCCGTCTCTATCATTTCTCCCAAATCTATGATGTGGTCACGCCTCAGCCTGTGATGTAAAAGTCCGACTGGAAGTCCTGCAATAAAAGCTTCTATCGCAGTTTGCTCATTTACTCCTTCGCAGGAGTTCTTCATATCAATCCATCATCCGAGGTAATCCCGACAAGTTTCTCCGGGTCTTTGGGTGCAACGCTGCAAGTCTCCGACTGTGTAGGGCCTCCTGTATGTTCCCTCGAAGTTTGAAAAGAACGCACTTTGCATATCATACCAGTTATGAATTGAATTCTCTGGCAGTTCATTGAGCCATGATCGAGCCGTCTTCCTCAACATCAGTGGGAGATATTAGACTGCAACCAGGTTGTTTCCTCCTTTGGCGATGCAGCAAGCCTGGAAAAAATCTTGGAGCCAAGTATCTGGCCAAGCTGCGCTGTCATATGGCTGAATGTGCTTGGCGATGCCAAAGTCAACCGGAAATTTTGTTTGACGTATACTTGGACCAAAGCACTTGGGTCCCACATACACATCTTCTTCCTCGTACCGCCGCGCTTTTATGTTTGATTCGATGCGATGGCGAGCGTAGTTTGGCGAGAGTGATCTGCGCCTTGGAGGCTCGCGGCTTCTGCGCGATGGAGTTGGATTTCTGCTTCTTCTCTCACCATTGCCGCAACCGCCCTTGCGGCTTCCGTGGCAACGACGTGATCCTTCATGGTCGCTGCTGGGAGGCGATGGTGGCCCTGGTGGATTATTTCCGGCTGGGTTCCTTGGTGGTGGCAGTGGAGCCTCATTATGCTGACTCTGATGCCTGTTTCTTCGGGCACCGTCCTTACTAGATTCGGGACGATCAGGATCATCTCTTCGTCCGGCGTTGCCAACCGGACGGGTCGGTTGCGGCATCCTTAGCCGATCTTGCTCCTCTCGCTAGCGGCGTATTTCTGGGTCTTCTCTATAGCGATTATTTTGCCGATGATGGTCCTGATGAGGAACCATTGCCTCGATGGCGTCTACGGCCGCAGCCGGAATAACTATTGCCTAGTCACGCGCCGGCCGGCGAGAGTGGCTGTTGGAGCCGGTCCTGGAATTATCTTCTTATCCACGGGGACGGTAGCGCTGAGTCGAATCCCTGCGGAGCCTTACGTAAGTGCTTTGGTCAGCGCCAGTGTGGAAAACTCAGATTTTGAGGCCAGCTTGCCACTGAATGACGCGGCCATCTTCTGCTGCTTTAATCCTTTGTCCAGCAACGCGAAGCACTGCTGGACCTGCTATAGAGACAGATTGTTGGCGAGGATGGCTCGAGCTGCAGCAGCGTTTTCCACCGGCGTGCTGTAAACTCGGATCTTCTCTCCATCTTTTCCGTCGAATAAATCTTTGTGGATATCCGGATTCTTGTTTGCAAGAAACGGACCTCCCCTTGTTTTGTTTGGATGTCGCTTGAAATCTTACTGATATCTAGCAGGGTCACTGTCTAACTGTTGTCTCATCTTGACGAGGCGTGCAGCCTCTTCAAGTAGAAACAAGCGGTACTTTTCTAGGTCCTCAGCCCTTTTCTCCAGTGCCTTCGGCGTAAGATCCAAAGCCATTGGGATTGGAATTGTAAGAGCATCTTCTTAGATTTCACGTGCACCCTTGGTGACAACGTGTCCATCTACAGGAGGATCAATCGGGGTCAGATTAATCGGATCTCCATCCTGATTCTCCATCTCGATCTCTTCATCAAATTTTTCTTCGTTGGTTTCCTCGACGTCTGGCTCTGCCGGAGTCGGATTCTTGTTCTTCTTCTTTGACTGCCCAATAGCTTTAACATGTGTACCAGTAGCAAAGACGGCTTTCGGTCTGGTACCGGGGGATAAACTTCCGTCGGTACTTTTCGTCATGGTTGGCTTATAGACCTCAGAGGAATCTATGGTGTCCATGTCATTCCTGCGAGCTGTAGCTTTCATCCATGCTATCATATGGAATAGGAGGAGTTTCTGGCTCACCTAGCGTTTGTCTAGAGACGTGCTGCTACTCGTACTCCTCTATCTCCTTATCGAAGTCTCGAAGTTCCCGCGACGTGATTGACTCCGTTGGGGAGCCAGGTAAGTCAGTGTTTTCTTCGATTGGGTCTAGGACCGTGTCGCTACCAGCTCCAGCATCGACAGATTCGGATCCAGTGCTTATGTGGTGCACGAAACAGTGCTTCTTCTTGTTCATGTTCTTGAAGTAGTGGCACAGTTGGGTTTCCGCCTCCTCCATCTCAAAGTTCGCCATGATGTCGGCAATTTCTTCGTAATCGATGTAGGGGCGCTTCCTCATCTCATTCATCCTGTGCTTCAAGGGTAGTTTTTCTGCTACGACGTCCGGTATGGTGGAGCCGTAGCGAATATATTCTTCATCCGTGTATCCAATCTCATCTGGGAGATCGGATCCGGTTTTACTTCCACCTCTTCTTCCACTACAGGACTGGGCTAGGTGGGTTCGATTTTCTCCGGGACCTTGAACTCTTCCGCCTCTGGGGACAAAGTAGATCCGGATTTTTCTTCTGCCATGGTCATCACCTCAAGGGTGGGTTGGGCGGGTTCGGCAAAACAGAGATAAATATCGATCTCGCCGATTTACATGATTGTGTAGGTCGTCACGGGCCTGGAAGCCAGAATCCAAGTCTCATCTAGGAGGATGGGAGGGACATCGCTGACATAGACCACGCGACCCATGGCGATTGTTTTGCCGATTCCTGCATGCACAGATTCTGTCTGGAATGATGCTCCAAAGGTCACCTGCCCCACGGTGGGTGCCAATTGTCGTTGGATTGTTGACAAGTACGCCATAGGGGGTCCTAGTGGCATTGGGAAGACGGGGTGTGAGACGTCGGATGTTCCAGGAACGGTGAGCACAAGTTTAATCAGGTTCAGATCCGACTATGGTGATCGGATCCTACTCCTGCTAGCAACCCAGTAATATATCGGTGTAAGCCGGATGTTACCGCGGATTACAAGAGAGGTTCGCCTATGCGAGTTGGTTGTGGTTGTCTATTGAGTTGTGTTGCCCTAAAGGCTCCCATAGGGCCGGTTTATATAGTCACCGGGGCCTAGGGTTATAGGGAGAGACATATCCGACTATGTTACAGAGTCGGTAACTATGTACAGCTTGGACTACAAGCAATGCTACAGGCCTAAGTCGGTAATTCTTCTGGGCCTTGTCGTAGCCGGAACTGGCTCCTCCTCTTTCTCTGACTGGGCCGCCCGTGAAGCAAAGCTCTAACCCGTTAGTGGGCCACCCTGGTCAGCGAGTCCAATGGGTATACCCGGAAAGTATATCGCCAACAGCCGACGACACCGACGAGCTCCACCCACGCCCTTCGGTCCCCTCGCTGCACTATAAATTGAGGCCACCCCCATTTGAACTCAGCACACCATATCACTCCCCTCTCTCTCAAAACCACCCCACCTCACCCCCGGAGCAAGGCGAGCAACACATCGCCAGAATTTGGTCGGAGTCTGCCGTGGAGGAGGAAGAAAGGAGTCGTTGATTGGAGCCGCCTCAGGAGAAGCCGCCGGTACCAGGAGGTTCGTCGTTGTCGACTTCGTCGTTCGCCCACGTCGCCGACCCTTGCCTGAGCCCTGGTGAGCCCCCGTAGACCCCCACTGGCTGCGCTAGGGTTCTGTCTCGCCGGAGTTGCCCGACGGAGACGATAGCTCCCCGCCATTGGATTAGAGTTTGATCGCACGACCTAGAATGCCCCGTACCGCTTCACACCCCCTATCTCATTGACTGGTGGGGTCATTCACTTAAACCCACCCGCGCGTGCGCTGTGTACCATGGTCCTGCCCAGTTAACATCCCACACGACCCAGTAATTCAAATTTAGGTTTATTCTTTTAGTTTCAAACCTAGATCCGTACCTAATTTCAAAAATCAACCCAGGTCGATTCACTGAACCAAAATTCATGAAACAAATTTTGTTAGAAAGGTACTGGAATGCTTAATCGAAGCCCGTTGGATTCAAACCAAATGGATTTGTAGATCACCTATAGTAAAAATAACAAGGCAGAAGCTTTTCTGCATTCAAACATTTTTCAAAATTCAACCACAAAAGCTTTTGAGTTGATTCCAACTCTCAAAAATCACATTTAACTAGACCTTTCTGGATATATAAAAATATCTAGGTTTACTTGCAGAAATAATGCACAAGTAATAAAAGAATTCCTCATAGGAAATTCTAGTCACCTTATTTAATAAAAATAAAAGGGTTAAACCTTATTAAATTGTGACACCACTTTAAATCACATTCCCAAGTACTGAAATATGTGGTGATGACATGTGTCAACATGATCCCATGTTTTAGTTGGAGAATATTAAATCTTAAGTAGTTTTTTCAATGAGTAGAAATTACTTTTCTAAAATAAAGGAAATAAAACTATTGCCTTAATCTTTGTAATATTTGTGATGATGCTAGATCATCTAGTGAAAACCTTGGTGTGATAAATAGAGTAGTAAGAATTGTTTGGTGATTGTGTACCTCGTATTTATTTATAGACGCTAGTACCAACCAAGGGTACGAGGAGGAAGGGGAATACTATGAGGAAGAAGTCGAGGAGAACTTCAACCACTGCTCTGCACAAGGCAAGCTTATACTAATACCTTAGCAAGCCTATACTTGCAACCTTGCAAGCCTCACTATACAAGTTGACTTAGCAAGATAATACTTGCAAGCTTACCCTACTTGATACCCAATCCTAGTTTTCCTTGCAAGCTTAGTATTTCATTTCTTTATCAAAGCTTTCTATTGGAGTTTACTTAGTGACTTGTAAAGTTTAGAAAGATATTTAAAGGTAGCATAAAGAGAATACAACTTGGCCTAAGTTAGATAATGTTGATGTCATCCTGAGGCATGAGATTGAACTTAGATAAGATACACTTGTTTACCACCCCTGTCAGCAGTCCGCTGCGCGCGCGCTGTGCAGCTAGGCCAGCCTAGTAACTTTCCCGCGCGTAGCCCAGAGATTCAAACAATATTTTTCCATTTTAATTCAAACCTAGTTTAGTCAGTAACTTTGAAAATCAATTCAAAGAGATTTACTGAACCAAATGACCTAATTACAATTTTGCTAGAAAGGTACTGAAATTATCAATCCAAGCCCATTGGATTCAAACCATTTGAAATTATAGATCACCTATAGTAAAAATAACAAGACAGAGACTTTTCCACATTCAAACATTTTTCAAAAATCAACCATAAATGCTTTTGAGTTGATTCCAACTCTCAAAAATCACATTTGACAAGATCTTTCTGAATATGTAAAAATATTTAGGTTTACATGCAGTGATCTTGGACAAGTACTAAAGGAATGCTACATAGGCATTTCTAGTCACTTTAATTATATATAATAGTAATTTTAAACTTTATAAAATATGACCACCACTTTAAATCACATTCCCAAGTATTAGAATATGTGGTGATGACATGTGTCAACATGATCCCATATTGTAATTGGAGAATATTAAATCTTAAGTACTTTTCAATGAGTAGAAATTAATTTTCCAAAATAAAATAAATCGGACTAGGTCTTTATTTCATGTGATGATTGTGATGATACTAGATCATCTAGTGTGAACCTTTGTGTGCCAAATAAAGATAGTTAAGTATTGTTTGGTGATTGTGTACCTCGTATTTATTTATAGACGCTAGTACCGACCAAGGCTACGAGGAGGAGTACTATGAAGAAGAAGAATAAAAATAAGAAAAAGAAAAAGAAAAAGAAGAAAACTTCAACCACTTCACAAATCAAGGCAAGCTAATACTTGCAAGCTAAGCTAAACCATGCAAGTCCTACTTGCAAGCCTAACCCTACAAGATAACATATGCAATGCATTAGGCATGCTTTGATTATGCAACCTTGATTATACCAATCCCAAGTTTTACTTGCAAGCTTTATTATTTTATTTCTTTATCAAAGTTCTTTACCTTCCCTTAGTAACTTGTGAATTTTGGAAAGTTACCATAGGTAGCATAAAGAGCATAAAACTAGGCCTAAGTAGTTAGAACTAGATGTCATACTGAGGCATGAGATTAGATTGGATAGTCCCACTTTATTAGCCCCCTCATTAGTTAATACCCTCAACGTTAGTGGCTAGTGCTAAGCATAAAAATGATTACTTTAGATGGGAATACTTGGTGAAAAGGATTATGAAAACCTTGGAATGAAGATTCATTCTATTGCAATGTTTTGACATGTGTTATGAACACCAGATGAGTTGATGATGAAAATGTTGAGGCATGAGCCTTAGCCCTTTATAAAAGCTGATGGTTGGGTTCAGATGCGATACCATTCAAATTGTACCGTACAACCACAATACCCGAATTTGGGTAGGGCTTGACTGGAAGTTTATATGTCTTAGTATGGGTTCCCTTGCGGAAGAGGTTTGAACTGAGGCTACCTCATGATGAATGTCCACCTGTGAAGTTCCCAAGATGAAAGATGGTCATGGTTGGGAGGCCAAACTCATAGGGGAGGTTCCTATACTAGGGTGTGTAATTGAAAGGTTAGGATTGATTATCTGCATACTAAGTATGATGATTCAGGTTTGCTCCTGACGGATGTATCGAATGTTGTGGTGAAAGTGTACTACCTCTATAGAGTGTCAAACTATTCGAATATCCGCGTCCACGGTCATGGACAGTTGGAGTGGCCATACTATTCCGTCGTCAGATGTTTTCAAAATGACTTGTAAAATGAACTATGACTTTGACGTGACCAGAACAGGGTTGTGAACATGAAAACTAAGTTCCCACTTAGGTGTAGAACATTAAAATAGTTTTCTTTACTTCTAAACTCAGTTAGAGATAAACCTGGCCTTTTGCAAATAAACCTAGAGCTTAGGATTCATACTCGAACTACTTACTTGCTAGTGATAGTTTGCGAGTAATTAAAGAGTACTCATGGCTTTATCCCTGGCTATTCCTATGGCCAGACTATGAAGAGGACTATCAGGATGATGGACAGCAGGAGGTCTATGACAACTAGGATCATCTCCCATCGTCAGCATTGCATGTGACCCTGAAGATGGAGCTTCGACCATGCTACCCTTATTATTATTCCGCTGCGTTGATTGTATTAAGACTGGATCATGAGATCCTTTATTCGTACGACCTTTATTATGGTTTGTAATGGATGATGAACTATGGTACCAATCTGTTATGTCTCGCAAAAATGGTAATCATGGGATTGCGATGTATGACATAACAGGAATCTGGGATTAAAAATTTGGGTGTTGACAAGTAATCTCAATATCCATTGGATCCCCGCAAACACAACATGCATGATTACAAATAGATGAGATCTTGATCATGAACGGAGCTCACAAGATTTAACATGATAGCACAAAGGAGGAGATAAAACCATCTAGCTACTACATGGACCCGTAGTCCAAGGTGGAACTACTCACGCTTCATACCGGAGGCTGGCATGATGAAGAAGGCCTCCGGGATGATCTCCCCTCTGGCAGGATGCCAGGAAGAGCTTCAGATCCCCCCGATCTAGGGACAATGGTGGCGGTGGCTACATACGGTTTCGTGGAATATTGATTGGGTCCTTAGGGTTTAGGCATCGGGGGGTCTTTATAAGCGAACATGCGAGGAAGGGGGTCGCTAGGGCAGCCGCACCCCCCCAGGCGCAGGCTGGGCCCAGCCGCGCGGCCAGGGGGTGTGGCCCCCTGGTGGACCTCCTCCATCTCGTATTTAGGCTTCGTGTTCCCCACTGTAAAATATTGACTTTGGCTTTTGTCCCGTTCAATTCTGAGAATATTGATTTTCTTCCTTTCTCGAACCAAAAACATAAGAAAACAGGCAACTGGCACTGTGGCATATTGTTAATAGGTTAGTACCAGAAAACATATAAAAACACCTCAAAGTGTAGACAAAGCAAAGCAAAGTAGATACTAAACAAGCATGGAACATAAAAAATTATAGATACGTTTTCGACGTATCAATGCTCAAAGTGAGCTAGTGGTTAACTTTGGCAAAAATGACCATTAGGTCATATGCTTCATAGTTTGAATTTATTTTGTTTTGATCTGGTTTGGAAATGACCTAGATGATATGGTTTTGATCTTTAAACCATTTCTCATCATTTACAACAATCAAACGTGGCATTGCAAGCATTCATACACACAAGCATTAAGATTTGAATTTAATTTATAAAAGCTTTTGTTAACCCTAATCTTGGTTAATTAGAAATTGATTCTCATTAATATTTTTGGGGTGTTACAGTAGGTCCGGTAAACAATCAAATACCAAGATTTGAGAGTTAAATCATTATTGTTTGGCAATGATAAACTAACTACATGCAAAGAAGCGATGATGGGCCCTAACTCCGTTATATGGCTTGAAGTCATGAAATCTGTGATATTTCCATACACGAAAAATTGAGTTTTTGAACTTGGAAAGACCCTCCGGAAAGGTGTAAGACCTATCGGTCGTATTTGGATCTATAAATAGACATGGATGTTTCACATCTATGAAATAATCGACATGTCAGTGAAGAGTTTACAACAATGTTCAAGAAGTTGACTATGACAAGATTTGATCTTTCATAGCGATATTTAGTCTTAACGGATTAATATAGCAACCACTACATATAATTGTTTATATGGTAGTTGAACAAACAAAACAAGTTCTTCTAATAGAATGGTTACCTAGGACGAGTACATGACATGATCCAAAGGTGAAAATTCAAAGGATGCTAACAGGGCATGCAAACTTCAATGGTTGAAGTAAGCATCACGGAGTTGGAACCTTCACCATGATAAAACTGTTAAAAGGTTTAATTTCATCAGAGACAATGAAGATGCTTGCATTTGCAAGAAATTAAGTGGGAGCACTGAGACATATTTCTAACAGATTATGTGAAAGACATATTGTTGATTGGAGATGATGTATCTTTTATTGACATGGGTTAAGAATTTCATTTTGATGAAACACTTAGGCATAATCTAACTATTAGGCATCCATGTTTATATGGATAGATTGAGGTGCTAATATGGTTGTGCCAAATGTACATAGATGAGATATTGAATGAGTTCAATATGGAAATGACAAGAAAGGTTCTTGCCACAGAGAAAGGATTGAATCAAGATTCAAGTGTATTGAAACTTGGTAAGTGAAACGAGATTCAAGTGTTTTGACACTTGGTGATTGAAATCACAAGAATATTTTGATTAATCATACCGTGATACATACACATCCAGATATGTCCTATGCTCTAAATGTTATGAGCATATACCAGAATGACTCATAAGATGATCATTGGACGATAGTAAGGATATTCTTATGATCTTTGAAAAGAACTAAGAATATGTTATTTATGTAGAGGTGACAAATAGATAGATAGTTCATTGTAAAGTGTTACATTGATACTAGTTTAGTCACAAGATACAAATTAAGTTTATCTCAATTTAAACTATGGGTAGCACAATATAATTGAAAAGGGATTCCATAACGAATTTGGATGAGTTCCAAAGTTAAGACATTGTGGCAGATACTACAATAAAATGCTAAGTATATGACTGCTATTGTAGCAGCAGAAGAGGACATTTGTGTCAGGTAGTTTGTTATCAAACTAGATGTGGTTCACAATGGGCTAAGTACTATGAAGATATATTGTACGACAATTGTATCAACATGTTTTAACCCCAAGGAACTAAAGGTCTCACCAAAGGACCAAATTTATACAATACCATCTCATTGGAGAATGAGTGATGCGTAGAGACGCAAAGACATGAAAATACACATGGACCTAAAAGTGTCGGATCCGAAGATTATGTTTACCACTTGCAATCGTGTATATACAACACCAGAAAGCCAAAACCATAGCACGCCATCTTTGTCAGCACTAACGTCATGTGTCGCAACAAAAAAAGCATCGAGTGACTACAGGACAAATTCGGCATCAACTATTGTTTGCAAAAACAAGGTTCGGGATAAACATTTCTTTGGCTACTAAATAGTCTGAGCCTATGCTCCGATGCAAGCACCAGAACATAGCCTCGGGGGCTACTCCCATCGGGAGCACTGGCCGTGTACCCGATAATATTGTTGGTAAAATAAATGCAAGCCACGAGTCGAGCACCTTCCTTTGAAGATAGAACTCTAAGCCTATACTGTAGGGTTCGCAGCATAGAAAACAAAAATTTTCCTACGATGGGAACAACTATGTACCAAGATCTATCTACTAGATACAAACAACGGGCAGATGTATATCCGTAGAGAACATACCCTTGAAGACCGACAAAGCTTAACGAGTCTAAACTCGTGGTTGATGTAGACGATCTCTTGCCGATCTGAAGATCGAGAGGAAGTCCTAGCACCACAAAACAGCAGCGCATCCGTGCTCGCACACATGTTCGAGGCACCGAGCAACCTCCGCCTCCTCGCTCAATTGGATCTTCAAGAACAAACAAGATGAAAATGACATTGTTGTGAGGAATAAAGCACAACTCGTGGCTCAAGGATTCTCTCAAGTGGAAGGAATTGATTTTGGCGAGACTTATGCTCCCGTGGCTCGTCTTGAGTCCATCTGTATCCTTCTTGCATATGCAGCTCATCATAATTTTAAATTACAACAAGTTAAGAGCGCTTTCCTTAATGGTCCTCTACATGAGTTAGTATACGTCAAGCAGCCCCCGGGGTTTGAGGACCCCAAATTCCCGAACCATGTCTACAAACTCGATAAGGCGCTCTATGGCCTTAAACAAGCCCCACGTGCGTGGTATGAGCACCTTAAAGAGCTTTTGCTAGACCATGGATTCGAAGTTGGGCAAATCGATCCCACTCTTTTTACTAAGAAGGTTAATGGGGAGCGCGAAGTGTCTAGACCGACCTGAGCTTTTTATTGATGAAGAAGGGGATGCCTTGGGCATGCCCAAGCTTTGATGCTTGTAGCTCTTGGATATTTATTGGGGTGACACCATGGTGGCATCCCCAAGCTTGAGCTTTTTTCCTTTCTTCATCTCATTACATCATTCTCTCTCTACACCTGAAATTTTTCCTTCATACAAAACTTCACACAATCTTCATTAGCAGCATTAGTGTATTCAAAAGATATTAGACCACTAGCAAAGCTTTGAAACAGCAAGGATTTTCACTAAAAACACAAGCTAATGTAGTAACTCCTTCAAAAAGATCAATTTACCTGAAGAGAACTTAAAAAGGAATCAATAAGAAGCAAATGCAAATAATGGCAGAAATCTGTCAAAATAGACCACCAGGTAGAAACAATTTTTTTCGAACATCTTGTGTTGCTCAAATAAAACATTGTTGAACTAACGAAAGTTAGATAACATACTGGGGGATTTATTCATAAATTTTCAGCTCAATACGAGTTACAGAGACTCCTCATGAATTGTTTTGGTGGAGGACAGAAATCTGTTTCGGGACAGCAACTCCCCAAATCTTACTTCCCTCTCATTAGAGGTCATTCTTGGCATAAAAAGAAAACAAAAAGGATAAGGAGAGGTCACTACTGAAGTAATAACTTCCAAGACTCAAGTAAACTGTTGGGTTATCTCCCAACAAGTACTTTTCTTTAACGCCTTTAAGTTAGGCTTGATAGCTTGAGAAGATGCTCACATAAGAATTATGAATTGAAGTCAAAGAGAGCATCAAGAAGCAAATTTAGAACTCATTTAAGTCTAACCCACTTCCTATGCATAGGAATATTTTATGAAAATAAATTCACAAAGAACAAAGTGACAGGCATAGGAAGATGAAACAAGAGTAACTTCAAAACTTTCAGCACATAGAGAGGTGTTTCAGTACCATGAAAACTTCTACAACCATATTTTCCTCTCTCATATTAATTTTTAGTAGCCTCGTGAATAAACTCATCAATATATCTATCGCATAAAGCATGCTTTTCATGATCTACAAACTCATAATTTCTATCAAGCTCAAAAACAGTGGGATTAAAACCTCCACAGGTTTTATCCAAATTAGATATTTCAAAAGGACCCACACGAACATAACATTCATCCTCCTTTGGTAAGCATGGGGGACAATCAAATAATGTAAGGGATAAAGGGTTACTCTCATTAGAAGGTAGGCATGGGTAGATAATCCATTCTTCCTCCTTTTGTTTATCACTCGAGAGTTTGCATTAAATTTGGTGGAAATTTAATGGGAATTTGAGTGGATTTTTGAGTGGAGAAAATTGAAGGGCCATTTTGTGAGTGGAGTGTCCACCCACATGAATGAAGGAGGGGAGGGGGCAGCCCCCATGGCCGGCGGCCACCCCCTTGGGTGCCCCCCTCCTCCTATAAAAGGAGCCCCTCCTCTCACTTGTCTCTCACACCTCCTCGTGAAGGATCTCTCTCCCCCTCTAGAATTTATCCCCCATGGTCTCGGACTAGCGAGATACATGTTCCCGGTGGCTATTCGGCAAGAAAGGGTTGTGCTTCCGCTGCATCGCTGGAGCGAGGAGGCGGAGGTTGCCCGGTGTCTTGTACGTGTGTGCGAGCACGGATGCGCTGCTGCTTTGTGGCGCTAGGACTTCCTCTTGATCTTGAGATCGGCAAGAGATCGTCTACATCAACCACGAGTTGAACTCGTTAAGCTTTGTCGGTCTTCAAGGGTATGTTCTCAACGGATATACATCCGCCCGTTGTTTGTATCTAGTATATAGATCTTGATACATAGTTCCCATCGTAGGAAATTTTTTGTTTTCTATGCTGCGAACCCCACACATCACACCTTGCTCTTGGGGTTTCCAAGGAAGTGCTCCACGTCAGCACCATCAACAAGTTTTCTGGCGCCGTTGCTGGGGAAGCTATAGCATGATGGATCCTTATTGACCACTTAATGTGATGCAGACATTGGCAAGAATTCCTTGATATGGACTGGTACAGATTTTTAAAAAGTATTCCCTGATATGGACTACTCCAGATTTTTCTGTTTTGGATTGTCTGTTTTGGATATTGTTGCAATAAACTTACAATGAACTTACAATGATTGCCAAATTTTTAAAAAGTATTCCCTGGTATTGGATATTGTTGCAATCAACTTACAATCAAAATCTGATATGGTTGCCAGATTGTCTGTTTTGGATATTTTCTGTTTTGGATATTGCTAGATTGCAACTTACAATCAACTTACAATGATTTTTTACTGTCAATGTGAATGCATCTGATATTGTCTGTTTTGGATATTGTATAAAGCCTATTTTGGTAGTTGTAGCTGAATGTTGTGTAGGTACATTGAGTGCCAATCTTTCACTGGAATGTCGATTAATTTCTGTTCCGGCGAATTTCTGGCACTCATGCATGACCATTTTTAGCAAAGGTCATGCCGTATTTTCGCCATGAATTTGTTTATCTAAAATCCTTTCTTTTTGCTTGTGTAGTGCTCGGTATAGCCATGTCGTCTTGTGGAAACCGCAATGAAGACGATCGGGGCCAGCGAGACTTAGAGTAGCACTACAGGCTCATGTCCCAGGAGATAGAGCTGGAGGAGGTAGGGGGCCGGGGCGAAGAATACGACGAGACCACCAATGATGGCGGTGAGGAGATGGGCGTCGATGACCGCCTTGATGGCCGTCATGAGAGGGGCGACGAGACCACCGACAGTGGCATCGTCGGGGGTGGCTCGCAGACAACAATGTCGTCCAAGAGGGAACGGAAGAAGCGGTGACCGAACACGATTGGCACCAAGAAGGAGACATTCACAGCGGTGGACCCCAAGACCGGTATCCCTATGGAGCCGAAGCATCTCGCGAGGGGGTACGTCCTCCAGCTGGGAGCTATCCTTCGAGACATCGTCAATGTCAACGAGACGAAACTCCGAACGAAGAAGAAGAAGCATCTGCAGGACCAACTCCTCTTGCGGCTGCATGCGCGGTACCTGTTCCCCGAGGGCTTCACGAGCCTGGATCCCAAGGAGAACATCATGAACAAGTTCGCCCTCGGCAGGTTCACCAGGAACCTCAGCGGATATAAAACCATGCTAAGGTAGATGATTGCTGACGACGAGCCATGGGAAGAGATCAAGCGCCACTTCCCGCAGCTTACGCCCGAGGACTACATGCGCTTCCTAGAAAACGAGGAGCTAGCTGATACGTCCAAAACGTATCTACTTTCTCGAACACTTTGCTATTGTTTTTCCTCTATACTTGTGTGATTTGGATACAACTAACACAGACTGACGCTGTTTTCAGCAGAATTACCTTGATGTCTTGTTTTTGTGCAGAAAATGAACTATCAGGAAAAATCCCGGAAAATATGCCAAAAACTATTTCTCACCAGAAGATCCACGGAGCCAGAAGGGGAGACATAGGGGAGGCCTAGGGGGCCCAGACCCACCCCAGCCGCGGGCCCACTGACCCCACGCCTGGGGGAGGTTTGGCCACCCCAGGCAGCTCCTCGGCCTCCCTCCACGCCTATAAGTTGCCTTCTAACCTAAAAACAGAGGGGGGTTCAATAGTTTTCCACAAAGAGTTCCGCTCCGCCGCCGCCTCCAGAAACCAAGATTTGGATCCAGAAACTCTGTTCTGGCACCCTGTCGGGACGGGGAATTTGGAGAGGATCATCGTCATCACCAATGCATCTCCATCAACCACCGATGTTTCCCTCATCCATGAGTGAGTAATCCCCCACTCTAGGCTTGGGGATGGTAGGGATTGGATGAGGTCTATCATGTAATCGAATAAGATCTGTTAGGGGCATAGTGCCTAGTATCTCTATTAGTGCTATTTGACTTTGTTGCAACTTGTTGTGCTTAATTCTTTTCACTAGGGCCCGAGTGCCATGATCTCAGATCTGAACTTATTATTGAATCATTATGATAGTATTGTTTTTGATCTTATCTGCAAGTTGTATACACATATCATTATCCGGATCCAAAGGCCCCAAAGTGACAATAATTAGGACAACCGGAGGGGATGGCTGTGGTGTGAGGATCACATGTGTTCACAGAGTGTTAATTCTTTGCTCCGGTGCTCTATTAAAAGGAGCACCTTAATTGCCAGTAGTTCCCCAGAGGCCCCACTGCCAAGGGCTGGCTGGACAGAAGATGTTGTGCAAGTTCTCATTGAGAGCACGTATGACTATATATGGAGCACATGCCTAGGATTGTTTAGTACTTGGATGCTTGTTATTATTTATCTGCAATGCCCTAGATCTTGAAGTTACATGTTTATACTTGTCCATGCAATGCCCGTCCATCCATCCCTATGCCTACCGCTCTCGAATCCTCATGTTTCACTGTTGTTGTTGCTTTGCTGTTGCTACTACCAAACTGTTACTACTGATAAACTTCTATGAGCAAGAACTATTTCCAGGTGCACCTGAACTGACAACTCAGTTGTTAAGGCTTGCAAGTATTCTTTGTCTCCCCTTGTGTCGAACCAATAAATTGGGTAATACTACCTGCGAAGACTGTTGCGATCCCCTACACTTGTGGGTCATCAAGACTATTTTCTGGCGCCATTGCCGGGGAGCATAGCTTTATTTGTAAGTTCACTTGGATCTATTATTGTTCACTTCTACTCCTTTCATCATGGGGATGTCTCATGATGGAAAGTTCCCTATTTTACCATCCACTACAAGAAGAGGTACAGTCCTAAACACCTCTGCTACTCTTGATTCACCGTCTGTTATAAGTAAGCTTGTCACACCACCACCACATACTCATGCTACACACATTGCTACTACTGCTGAGTCTAAAACTGCTTTTGATGCTCATGATGTTACTTCTACTGTGCTTGATGCGAGTGGTTCATTAGGTCCTTTTCTAGATGCTACTATGGCTAGTCTAGGAAATACCGAAACTCCTAGTGAATACACTGTTACACCTGTTAGCTCACCTGATTATAGTGAGAGTTATGATATTAATGATGGTTACATAGAGGTCACTAATGAATTTGTTGAAGAGTGCCGAAACATACATGGTACTAGTGCTATGAAGAGTCTCCTTGCTAGACGTACTATTATGCCTAAGTTATCCTGTGATCCTAAGTTTGCCACTTCTCCCATAGATATTAAAGATGAATATTATGATTTCTCTCTTGATTTGTCTTATTTAGATATTGTTGAGAAAGAACCTTTTTGTGGGACTGAAAATGAGAGTGTTGTGGCTCATGTGAATGAGGTTTCTACTATGAGTGCTTTGTTCTCTGATGATTTTAAGATGCACAAGTACTTTGTTGCTAAGGTCTTCCCTTTTTCACTAAAAGGAGAAGCTAGGGCTTGGTTTAATAGATTACCTCATGGTTCCATTGATAGCCCTGATTGCTTGATTGCTTCTTTCTTCCATAAATATTTTCCTCCCAGTGCTAGACATGCTGCTTTGCAGCGACTTTTTGATTTTAAACAGGGAGAAGAAGAGAAATTTCCTGAGTCATGGAAAAGATTCTGTTCCTTGATTCATGCACATCCTGGATGTGCACTGCCTAAGAATGAGCTTCTTGATATTTATTATAATGGACTAACTGATGATTCTAGGACCTACCTAGATAGCTTTGCTGATTGTGTTTTTAGGAAAAGGACTCCTACAGATGCTAAATAATTAATGACCAAGATAAGTAAGAATTATGATGATTGGACTTCAACTGAGCTAAATACACCTGAGCTTATTACTCCTGAACCAGTTGTTCCTGAACCAATTCCAACACCAACAACAAATAAGAGGGGAGTTATTGCATTAAATGATGAAGTGATGAAGCAAGCTAAGAAGTGTCTAAAGGAGAAAGGTATTAGAGCTGAAGATGTTAAGAATCTACCTCCTATAGAAGAGTTATGTAAGCCAATTCCCCACTCATCTACTATTGAGGTACACTCTCTCCTACACTTTGATGAAGGTGATATTCCTTATGGTAAGCCTATGATCAATGTTTAGAGGAACTTGACATTTTTATTGTTAAACATGGTCATTTTAATAAACAAGTTCAAAATCATTTATTGGAAAACTCTAGAGCTATCCATGAGTTGAAAGATATTGTGGAAAGAACTTCTGATGATATTAAAATGCTTTGAAAACACTTTCAAATGGTTCAAACCCAACTTTATCAAATTGCTAAGGTACAAAAGGATATAAACATGCTTATGGAATTAGAACTAGGAGTGGTGCAGCTACTCAAGATCCTTTATATCCTGAAGGACACCCTAAAAGAATAGAGCAGGATTCCAAACAAGGTGAGGATAGTGGTAGTCCTCGTAAGAGGAAGAAAAAGAAACATAAGAAAGTTGAGGAACCACTAGAACCTGCTGTAGATCCTAATAGTATATCTGTCTCTGATGCTGAAACTGAGAGTGGTAATAATAATGATGCTCCTGATAAGTAGGAAGGTGAGGAAGAACCTAAGAAGCACACTAAGAACACTAGGTACACAAAGGAAGATTTTATTGCTAATAAACATGGTAAAGAGAGAGAACCTTGGGTGCAGAAACCTATGCCTTTTCCAGGTAAGAAACACAAGTCAAAGGAGGAAGAACACTACAACAAGTTTTGTGAGTGGATGAAACCTTTATTCTTGCAATTTCTTTGACTGATGCTATTAAGTTGCCTCCTTATTCAAAGTATATGAAGGATATTGTCTCTAATAAAAAGATTCCTAATGAGGAGATTTCTACTCTACTTGCTAATTACTCCTTCAATGGTAAGGTTACAAAGAAACTTGCTGATCCAGGTATACCAACTATTCCTTGCTCAATTAAGAATAATTATGTTATAACTGCTTTATGTGATTTGGGAGCTGGAGTCAGTGTTATGCCTTTTTCTCTCTACAAGAGACTCTAGCAAGAAAAGTTGATACCGACTGATATATCTTTGCAAATGGCTGATAAGTCAACTACTGTCCCTGTTGGTATATGTGAGGATGTTCCTGTTCAAGTTGCTCATAATTGCATGGTCTTAACTGATTTTGTTGTGTTTGAAATGCCTGAAGATAATAATATGTCTATTATTCTTGGGAGACCTTTTCTTAATACTTCAGGTGCTGTCATCAATTGCAATCAAGGAAAAGTAACATTCAATATTAATGACAAAGAGCACACTGTCTATTTCCCCAAGAAGGTTGTTAAGAGCTATTGCCTGAATTCCATTGAAATTTTTGAAGGCATCAAGGTTGGAGAAATATATTGTCCCATTCCACAAGAAAATTTTGAAACTATTATGATTGGGACCATTGCTATCAAGTATGCGGTAACATAATCACCTTGTGGAATGCAAAGTTTTGCTTCATATAAGATTATTTTGGTAATAAGACTTGATCAACCTTGTTAACAAAAGGATTTTTATGAACAAAATAATGTTTCCACTATGGTTATACTTGCTTTCATTTTTCCATTCTGCTTCCTAGTCTTTGCATTAGCTTTAGTTTTGCTAGTTGTTTGCTTGTTTGAGTTTCTTAGAGCTCTTGTAGTTTGGCTTTTGGTTTGCTTTTTCTTCTTCTGAAAAAACTGTTTCTGCGAGAAAATCAATTTTCATACCCTAAAAATTGGCCAAAAATAAAGTTTCCCGAAAAATCCCAAAAAATTCAAAATAATTTTTTCCTCGAAAAAAGGGGCAGAGAGGCACCATAGGTGACCCAGGGGGCCACCCCAGGCCACCACACATGTGGTAGGCGCGAGCCCACCACTGGTGGCGCCTAGGAGGGTCTGGCCCACCTAGGCCCCTCCAGGCTGCCTCCTCAAAGCCACCTTCTTTCTATCTCCCGAAAAACACCGTAAAACTTGCTCAAGATCGAGTTCTTGCTATTCTTGCTCGTGATTTTCGATCTCCTTGTTCAGCCCATCTCAAGTGCAGATTTTTGGAGGGTTTGATCCTTGGTATGTGCCTCCTCCATTTGTCCAATTAGATTTATGATTGGTAGATTGTATCTTGAGTATTATGCTACTATAGGTCACAGGTTGTTTGAGCTTGCATGCTTGTTCTATGCTTAGAAACTTTGTTTTGATGCATGTGTAGTGTCAACACCCGGATTTTTAATTCCAGATGCCTGTTATGCCATACATCACAATCCTAGGATTACCATTTTTGCGAGACATAACAGATTTGGATATCACAGTACATCATCCATCACAAACCATACATAGGTCTTACACAATTAAGGATCTCATGATCCAGTTCTTAATACAACTCAAGCAGTGGAATAACGTAATAATAAAAGTAGCGTAGGCGAAGCTCCACCTTCGGGGTCACAGGCAATGCTGACGATGGAAGATGATCCTAGTTGTCGTAACCTTCCTGGGGTCCTTCATCCTGGTACTCCTCTTCATAGTCTGTCCATGGGAATAGCCAGGGAAAAAGCCATGAGTACTTTTTAAGTACTCGCAAACTAATACTAACAGTTAAAGGGGTTTTTGTAGCAGGACACTAAGCTCTTGGGTTGTTTTGCAAAAAGCCAGATTTACCTCTACTAATTTCAGAAGCAATAAAAGCTAGTTGAAATTTTATATCACCTAAGTGGGAACTTGAATTTCATATCACAACTCTGTTGTGGTCAAGTCAAAATCTCAATTCATTTCACAAGTCATTTTGAAAACATCTGACGGGGGAACAGTATGGCCACTCCAACTGTCCATAACCGCGGACGCAGCTATTCGAATAGTTTGACACTATGCAGAGATTGTACACTTTCACCACAACATTCGATACATCCGTCAGGAACAAATCCTGAATTCACCATACTCAGTATGCGGATAATCAATCCTAACCTTTCAATTACATGCCCTAGTATAGGCACCTCTCCTGTGAGTTTGGCCACCCAACCATGACCAACTGTCATCTTGGGTACTACACATGTGGACAATCTTCAAAAGGTAGCCTCAGCTCAGACCTTGGCAGTGAGGGAACCCATACAAAGGTATATAAGTTTCCAGTCAAGCCCTACCCAATTTTCGGGTATTGTGGTTGTACGGTAAAATTGGAATGGTCTCGCATCTAGACAACCATCAGTTTTATAAAGGGCTAAGGCTCATGCCTCAACATTTTCATCATCAAAATCATCTGGTGTTCGTAAACACATGTAAAAACATCTCAGTAGAATGACTCATCATTCTAAGGTTTTCATAACCATTTTCCACCAAGTATTCCCATCTAAAGTTGATCAAGTTTTATGCTTAGCACTAGCATCTACAAGTGGGGGTAAGTACTAATGAGGGGTGGTGAACAAGTGGAGTTTAACTAAGTGCACTCTCATGCCTTAGGATGACATCAAGATTATCTAGCTTAGGCCAAATTTAATGCCCTTTATGCAACCTTCAATTATCCTCCTAGAATCTACAAGTCACTTTAAGTAAACTCTAACAAGTAGCTTTGATAAAGAAATAAAGTATAAAGCTTGCAAGTAAAACTAGGATTGGGTTATCAAGTGGGTATGATCACATATGCTTAAGGCATATAGTTGGTATGGTAACAAGCAAGTATTACCTTGCATAGGTCAACTTGATTAGTAAGGCTTGCTAAAGTAGAGTATCTTGCAAGTGTTATCTTGCATAAGTATCAGTATAAGCTTGCCTTGAGCAGAGTAGTGGTTGAAGTTCTCCTCGGCTTCTTCTTCGTAATATCCTCCTTCCTCCTCGTATCATTGGTCGGTACTAGCGTCTATGAATAAATACGAGGTACACAATCACCAAACAATACTTAACTATTTTCAATCATCACACAAAGGTGTTCTATAGATGATCTAGCATCATCACTAACATTACAAGATTAAAGCCTTTGTCTTATTTATTTTATTTTTAGAAAAGTAATTTCTACTCATTGAAAAACTACTTAAGATTTAATGTTCTCCAACTCAAACATGGGATCATGTTGACACATGTCATCACCACATATTTCAGTCTATGGGAATGTGATTTAAAGTGGTGTCACAATTTAATAAGGTTTAACCTTTTTTATTTTAAATAATTAAAGTGACTAGAAATGCCTATGGGGCATTATTTTATTACTTGAACATTATTTCTGTAAGTAAACCCAAATGTTTTTAAATATTCTGAAAGGTATGATCAAATATGATTTTTGACAGTTCGAATCAACTCAAAATCTATTATGGTTGAAATTTGAAAAATGTTTGAATGCAGAAAATCTTCTGCCTTGTTATTTTTACCAAGGTTGATGTATATATCCAAATGACTTGAATCCAACGGGTTTGGATTAAGAATTTCAGTACCTTTCTAACAAAATTGGTTTCATGCAATTTGGTTCACTGAATCGAGCTGGGTTGATTTTTTAAACTAGGTACAAAACTGAGTTTGAATTAAAATAGAAAAAGCTAAATTCAAACGAGTGGGCTGCCTGGGAGATGCTAATGGGCCGGCCCAGTGTCAGTCCGCAGCGCGGGGATCAGCTGACAGGAGGGTCTACCGGTCAGTGGCTCATAAAACGCGAAGCGGTACATGGCGATGTGGTGCGTTGGATTAGAAGTGAGATCAACGGCCGAGGGTCGTCGTCGACGATGAACATGTCACCGGCGAGCTCGAACCCTAGCGGCTCAGTGGGGGTGCATAGGGGGCATACCGGGGCTGCAGTGACGATAGCGAGGCGGGAAAATGACAAAGTCGATGACGGCGAGCTCAGGGATGGTCGCGGCACCTCCGGGGGTGGTCGAAATCAACGGCTCCCTTCTTCTCCAGAGGCGGCCTGCTCTGGCGCAATTCCGGCGATCTGCTGCTCCTCGTGCTCCGGCTAAGAGATGGAAGGATCAGTGAGGTGAGGGGAGTGAGATGGAGTGAAGAAATCGAGCAGGGGTCGTCTCCTTTTATAGGCTCGACGGCGAGACCGAGAGGGATGGGCAGGCGACGGTGGCAACACGACTACGGGCGGCTAGAGGCATGGCCGAGGTTGGAGATCGACGGGCGGTCTCCTGGCGATGCTCTAGAGCTTAAATGTGCGTGTAGGAGCGGTGGCAATTGGTCGGGAACGTGCGATGCTCTGCGAGGCAGAGGCGGCGAAATCCGCGGCGAGCGGTGGCTACGGGGTACGGGCGGTGAAACGAACATGTCTGATGGTCTCCTGGGACGGTGGGGTGCATGCTGGCGGGCGGCAAGGGCTCGAGGTGGTCGGGTTGCGTGGGAACGGCGCGTGCTCTGCGGTGCGCGTCGGCATGGTCGACAGCGGCACGGACTGGCGTTCCTGGCAGTTCTGGTCTCTGTCTTTGAGCTAGGGCTGGTCGAGAGGGGGCGGTGATGCATGGGCTGCATGCTAGACAAGGTTGGCACGGCTAGTTCTTCTCCTAGATTGCTGTCCACACTGGGGTGACATGGTGAGGCTCGGCCTGCTCACCATTGATGGCATTGGCATGACCACAGTGGTGCTAGAGGTTAGTCAAGGTTGCTAGATGATCTACTAAGGCTAGTTGTAACCAGAGAGGGAACAAGGTTGGCCTAAAACACTGCTCAACATAGTGTTTTTGATTTTGTTGATTTGAATCTGCAACCTGTTTGATGAAATGGCCGCATGAACTTGAGTTTTGAATTTTGAAAAGATTTTTGGTGGGTGTGCTAGGCATGTGTTGAGGATTCTGTGGGTGCTTGGGTTTTGAAAATTGAGCTTGTTTGAGTGGTTTTTGAAATAGTGGAATCTTCCCATATGAAATAGATTCAATTTTAAACTGTCATTTAAACTAAGCATTTAAATGTTTTTGGATGATCACAAAGTGGGCCTTGGTACCTTATTATGAGTACTATCAAGGGGTGCAAAGATCCATACATGTTTCTGTTAAGTTCTGAAAGTTAAGGATAGCCAAAGTAGGCATGGGAGTTAAATTGGCCAAAGTGACCATTCATTTAATTTATTTGTTTTGACTTGTTTGTCTTTGGGAAAAGTTTGGGGATTGTTTAGATGATGTTTATTTCACCTAAGAATCATTTTACAAGCAAAGAAACACAGAACCATGGCAATTCAAAAGAATCCAAATTTTAATATACACACATATGAATGCTTTCATACTTTTAATTGGAAAAGTTTTTGTTAACCCTAATTTTGATGATTAGAGTTTGATGATCCAAGTTTAATATTTTTGGGATGTTACAAACCTTCCCCCCTTAAACAAAATCTCGTCCCGAGATTTAAAAAAGGATGAAAAAGGTTACCTAGGATTTGAAGAGATCGGGAAACTCCGTCCTGATGTGATCTTCGCGCTCCCAGGTAGCTTCTTCTTCTGTGTGGTTGCTCCACTGAATCTTGAGAAACTTGATGCTTCGAGTTCTGGTAGTTCTGAAGGCTTCTTCCAAAATACAGATGGGCACTTCGAGATAGGTCAGGTCATCATTGATTTCTGTGGTCCGGTGATCAATATTCTTGAACACTTTAGTCTTCTCCGGAACTTCGAGGCACTTGTGAAGTAATGAGATATGGAACACATTGTGCATGGCTGACATCTCTTCGGGTAGTTCCAATTGATACGACACTTCTCCTCGATGGTTCAGAATCTTGAAGGGTCCGATATATCTAGGGGCTAACTTTCCCTTGAGTTGGAAACGCTGCATTCCTTTCAATGGCGACACTTTTAGATACACACAATCTCCTATGTTGAAGGCGAGGTCTCTACGTCTCTTGTCGGCGTAACTCTTCTGTCTTGACTGGGCTGTCTTGAGGTGCTCACGAATCTTGTGAACCTTCTCTTCTACTTCTCGTAGGATGTCGGGTCCGAAAATCTGACTCTCTCCTACTTCCGACCAGTTCAAAGGGGTGCGACACTTCCTTCCATACATGAATTCAAATGGGGTCATTTGCAAACTAGCTTGATAACTGTTGTTGTATGAAAATTCTGCGAACGGCAGACAATCTTCCCATTTAGATCCATACTCTAACACACATGCTCTCAACATGTCTTCGAGTATTTGATTTACTTGCTCCATTTGTCCGTCGGTCTAAGGGTGATAAGCGGTGCTGAAATCTAGTCGGGTTCCTAAACCTTCTTGGACTTTCTTCTAGAATCTCGAGGTAATCTGAGTTCCTCGATCCGATACGATGTTCTTGGGGACTCCGTGCAAACTGATGATTCTAGCGATGTATAACTCCGCTAGCTTCGAACTCTGATATGTGTTCTTGACTGGTAAGAAATGGGAGACTTTGGATAATCTGTCCACTATGACCCAGATAGAGTCATTTCCCCTACTAGAAGTAGGCAATCCGGTGATAAAGTCCATTCCAACGGAATCCCATTTCCATTCCGGAATCTGCAATGGTTGCAACAATCCAGCGGGTCTTTGATATCCCGCCTTGACTCTCTAACATATATCACACTTGGCGATATAGCTTCTGATTTCTCTCTTCATCTTATGCCACCAAAATTTCTCTTTCAAATCTTGATACATCTTCGTTCCTCCGGGGTGGATAGAATAAAGAGTATCATGAGCTTCCTTCAGAATAACTTCTTTCAGCTCAGAATCTGCTGGTACACAAAGCCGTCCTTTGTACCACAAAACTCCTTCTTCGTCTTCAGTGAATCCGGGTACTTTGCATGTACCGATACGATGCTTGATTCCATTGATACTAGCATTTCCTTTCTGCGCCTCTTTGATCTGGCTGATCAAAGTGGGTTGAAGTTCTATGCTAGCCAAAAATCCTTCACACACTAATTCCATTCAAAAATCTTCCATCTCTTTGTGCAAGCTTGGTTGCTCCTTTAAAATCATGGAGTTTAAGCGGCACAACAATCTGCTAAGGGAATCTGCTACCACGTTGGCTTTACCAGGGTGATAGTGAATGTCCAGATTGTAATCCTTGATTAACTCAATCCATCTTCTCTGTCTCATATTCAGCTCCTTCTGAGTGAATATATACTTTAGGCTCTTGTGATCCGAATAAATCTCGCAACGGTTTCCCATCAGGTAATGCCTCCATGTCTTCAGGGCTAGAACTACGGCTGCGAGCTCGAGGTCATGGGTTAGATAATTCTGCTCATGTTGTTTCAGTTGTCGAGATAGATAAGATATAACTTTGCCTTCTTGCATTAGCACACATCCGAGACCGATCTTGGATGCGTCACAACACACATCAAAGGGCTTCGTGATATCCGGCATGATTAAGATTGGGGCTGAAATCAATCTTCTCTTGAGTTCTTGAAAACTCGCTTCACATTTGTCCGTCCATTCAAACTTCTTGTCTTTCTTCAGCAATTGGGTCATGGGTCTGGCGATACTCGAGAATCCTTCTACGAACTTGCGGTAATATCCCGCCAATTCGAGAAATGCACGAACTTGGGTTTGAGTGGTTGGGGCTTGCCAATCTTCGACATCTTTCACCTTTGCAGGGTCAACGGCAATTCCTCCGGCTTATACAATGCGACCGAGGAATCCTACCTCCTGTAACCAGAATTCACATTTGCTAAACTGGCATACAACTGATGCTCTCTAAGGGTTCCAAGAATGGTCCTTAGGTGTAGCTCATTTTCTTCTTCTGATTTGGAATAAATCAGTATGTCATCGATGAAAACAACGACAAACTTATCCAGGAAGTCCATAAAAATCTTATTCATGAGATTCATGAAATAAGCGGGGGCATTGGTTAATCCAAAAGACATGACAGTATACTCGTATAATCCATATCTGGTGGTAAAGGCAGTCTTTGAAATATCCTCTGCGCGAATCTTGAGTTGATGATAGCCTGTTCTAAGATCAATCTTAGAAAACACTTTGGCACCGGTCAACTGATCAAACAAATATTCTATCTTGGGCAATGGGTACTTGTTCTTGATAGTGACATCATTCAACTTCCGATAATCTGTACACAAACGGTTTCCTCCAACTTTCTTGTCCACAAATAAGACATGTGATCTCCATGGTGACGCACTTGGTTGAATCAATCCAATTTCCAGCATGGCATCTATTTGCTTCTTCAGTTCTGCTACATCAGACGGGTTCATACTATATGGTCTCTGAGCTATGGGTCCTGTTCTGGGGATTAGTTCAATGATAAACTCGATATCCCGATCTGGGGGCATACCGAGCAAAACATCTGGAAATACATCGGGGTATTCACAGACTATCCGGACTTGGTCAATGGTAGGTTGGGCTATACTCTTGTTGCACTTGAATTGACGAGGTAAGGTTTCAGATACATGCTCTACTGATATTCCGGCTGTACTAGTCATGGTTATGGCTTTCTTGGCACAGTCAATTAATCCTTTATGTTTGGACATCCAATCCATTCTTAGTACTACTTCCAAACCTTTAGTTCCAAGTACTATCAGGTTAGCATAAAAATCTATGCCATGGATTCAGATAGGGACGGCTTTGCAAATTTGCCTAGCTTTGGTGGTTGAACCAGGGATTTGAACAATCATAACATGCTTCAGTTTTGTTGGTTGAATCTTATTAGTGCATGCAAATTCTTCGGTGACAAATGAATGCGATGCACCAGAATCAAACAACACTCTAGCGAGTACTGAATTAACAGAAAACATACCCAGCACGACATCTGGTGCTTCCTGGGCTTCTTCAGCATGTATGAGAAAAATACGGCCGTTGCGGTTGAGCGAGTTCCCTGGGACAAACCTTCTTTCGGGCTGGACACGCGCTGCTGCTGAACTGGGGTATTTGCATTGGGGGCTGCGGCATTCTTCTTGGAGCACTCATTAGAGTAGTGACCCTTATTTCCACAGTCATAACAAGTCACTTGCGACTTGTCCTTTGCTGCAACAGGCACAGCATTGCTTCCAGTCCTCGGGGCAGTGTTGGTGTTGGTGGTAGCATTGTTGTTGTTGAACTTGGGTGGGGCACGGTTGAAATTGCCAGAGTTGTCGGGGTTGTTGTGATTTCCTCCGGGCCTTGGGTTTCCACGGTTGGGATAGGTAGGACGGTTCATCGGGGGTATGTTCGTTCTTGGGGCAAATCCTGGAGATAGGTTAGGGCGATACTTTGGGGTATGATGGGTTCCTGGATGATGCATCATGCGGCGCTTGCGGTTCTCATTGGCTTGGTTGATCTTTCCTTCCATCTGGATGGCAGAGTCGACAAGGGTTTCAATATCAGCAAAGGGGATATTGACCAACACCGTCTGCATCTCATCGTGCAGACCATTCAAGAATCTTTCTTTCTTCTTGGCTTCGGTGTCGATCTCATCCGGGGCATACCTAGCTAATGACAAGAATTTATCACGGTATTCCACTACGGTCATCCTTCCTTGCTTCAGTTCTCTGAACTCATCTCTCATTCTCTTGATCAAACCCGGTGGCACATGGGTTCTGCTGAACTTGACCTTGAATTCCTCCCAGGTCATCATCTGTCCTCCGGTCATTGCACGAACACTGTTCCACCATGCTCTTGCATCTCCGGCTAGATAGTGGGTGGCGAACAAAACTTTCTCGTTAGCTTCCACTCCGGCGACTTCTAGGTTGTTTTCCATGGTTTGCAGCCAATCATCTGCGTCTAAGGGCTCTTCTGACTTAGTGAAAACAGGTGGGTTGGTGTTCTAGAAATTTTTGAGCTTAGATCCATGGTTGTCCTGATTTCCTTTGCCTTGATTGTTGTGGGCCAGCTGAGCTATCTGCTGAAGGGTGGCTAAGTTGGCTTGACGTTTGGCTCTTTCGGCTTCACGGTCAGAAACCAAAATTTGCAGGATCTGTAACATCGGGTCCGGGGATGAACCACTTCCTCCGCGTGGCATCTGAAGATTGAGATAGATCATGAGAAAAGAGGGAGATTTCTAAGGTTCAGGGACTTTAAGTTTTTAAAGTTTGACTCAGATTTTTTTTTGCAACTTACTTTTCATTCATTCATAGCACACGATACAAACACACACCACAAAACAAGAAAAACAGATGGTTTTAAGAACCATTCTGGAAACTACGATACAGTGGGACCGAATACAACTCACTACGCTAGTGCTCAAGTGCTACTACTCCTCGGAGTCGGTGTAGTTATCATCCTCATCATCCTCATCGTCATCGATGAAGGCGAAACCATCCTCATCGGTGAAGAAGTCCATAGCCTGATCCTCCAGAAAATCATCGTCATTGCTGAGATAGGAGTAGGGGTCTCCACGAAGATCCTCTCCGGCATTCTCCCTTTCCTCCAACTGCATGTCTCTCTCGTGGATAGTCTCCTGCAAATCCGAGATACGGTGGCGAAGACGTGTAATGATGCGCTCCTTCTTGTCGAGATAACGGCGGCGAGACTTGTGATCCTTCGCTAGCATGGCGATGGTCTGATCCTTCTTCTTGACGATGGAAGACTTGTGGTTGGAGTAGTCACGACAATTGTCCAATTCCTGCTGACGATCGTACATCATGAAGCTAAGGTGGTCCAACTGAGTCTTCAGCTCGTGGTGGTATGGGGCTTCCAGTGGCTTTCCCATAGCATCACGCCTTGGACAAAACTCGAAGTGGGTACCCTTGATCTGGTTGATACTCTGCCCACACAGACGGGCAAGAGCTTCCTGCATGGCCTTGGCAAGTCCATCTAGCCAGATGTTCTCTCTTAAGGTGAACTGAATTCCCTCGGCAGTGGCAGGTTCAATCTTTCCTCGGATACTTGCAACAATTAGCCACTGTAGATCTTCTCCTCCTTGATCATTGAGCTGAGCTCCGAAGAACTCGGGGAGTGGACGCTCCAGAAGTTCCGAAAGCTGGTCCAAATCCCGCTCAAAGATAAGGTCTCCTCCATTCCCCAACTGATAAAACTTGCTATACTTCACATCCATCTATAATAATAGAGGATGAGTAAGTTAGTAGAGTGATCAAGTGTGTCAAATTTTAGGTATTTTTCAAGAGTTTTTGAGGAACATGAATTTTCATGAAAGAATCAAAGTGATAAGAATGGGAATAAGTTTTTGTAAATATTTGCTTCCTTTGGTTTTGAAAACTAAGTTTTTGGTTCAACGTCCAGTCTAACTAGGGTCTCCTATGATACCAACTTGTCAACACCCGGATTTTTAATCCCAGATGCCTGTTATGCCATACATCGCAATCCCATGATTACCATTTTTGCGAGACATAACAGATTTGGATATCACAGTACATCATCCATTACAAACCATACATAAGGTCTTACACAAATAAGGATCTCATGATCCAGTTCTTAATACAACTCAAGCAGCGGAATAATGTAATAATAAAAGTAGCGTAGGCGAAGCTCCATCTTCGGGGTCACAGGCAATGCTGACGATGGGAGATGATCCTAGTTGTCGTAACCTTCCTGGGTCCTTCATCCTGGTACTCCTCTTCATAGTCTGGCCATGGGAATAGCCAGGTACAAAGCCATGAGTACTTTTTAAGTACTCGCAAACTAATACTAACAGTTAAAGGGTTTTTTGTAGTAGGACACTAAGCTCTAGGGTTGTTTTGCAAAAAGCTAGATTTACCTCTACTAATTTCAGAAGCAAGAAAAGCTAGTTGAAATTTTATAACACCTAAGTGGGAACTTGAATTTCATATCACAACTCTGTTGTGGTTAAGTCAAAATCTCAATTCATTTCACAAGTCATTTTGAAAACATCTGACGAGGGAACAGTATGGCCACTCCAACTGTCCATAACCGCGGATGCGGCTATTCAAATAGTTTGACACTCTACAGAGATTGTACACTTTCACCACAACATTCGATACATCCGTCAGGAACAAATCCTGAATTCACCATACTCAGTATGCGGATAATAAATCCTAACCTTTCAATTACACGCCCTAGTATAGGCACCTCTCCTGTGAGTTTGGCCTCCCAACCATGACCAACTGTCATCTTGGGTACTGCACAAGTGGACAATCTTCACAAGGTAGCCTCAGCTCAGACCTTGGCAGTGAGGGAACCCATACAAAGGTATATAAGTTTCCAGTCAAGCCCTACCCAATTTTCGGGTATTGTGGTTGTACGGTAAAATTGGAATGGTATCGCATCCAGACAACCATCAGTTTTATAAAGGGCTAAGGCTCATGCCTCAACATTTTCATCATCAAAATCATCTAGTGTTCGTAAACACATGTAAAAACATCTCAGTAGAATGACTCATCATTCTAAGGTTTTCATAACCATTTTCCACCAAGTATTCCCATCTAAAGTTGATCAAGTTTTACACTTAGCACTAGCATGTACAAGTGGGGGTAAGTACTAATGAGGGGTGGTGAACAAGTGGAGTTTAACTAGGCGCACTCTCATGCCTTAGGATGCCATCAAGATTATCTAGCTTAGTCCAAATTTAATGCCCTTTATGCAACCTTCAATTATCCTCCTAGAATCTACAAGTCACTTTAAGTAAACTCTAACAAGTAGCTTTGATAAAGAAATAAAGTATAAAGCTTGCAAGTAAAACTAGGATTGGGTTATCAAGTGGGTATGATCACATATGCTTAAGGCATATAGTTGGTATGGTAACAAGCAAGTATTAGCTTGCATAGGTCAACTTGATTAGTAAGGCTTGCTAAAGTAGAGTATCTTGCAAGTGTTAGCTTGCATAAGTATCAGTATAAGCTTGCCTTGAGCAGAGCAGTGGTTGAAGTTCTCCTCGGCTTCTTCTTCGTAATATCCTCCTTCCTCCTCGTATCCTTGGTCGGTACTAGCGTCTATGAATAAATACGAGGTACACAATCACCAAACAATACTTAACTATTTTCAATCATCACACAAAGGTGTTCTATAGATGATCTAGCATCATCACTAACATTACAAGATTAAAGCCTTTGTCTTATTTATTTTATTTTTAGAAAAGTAAATTCTACTCATTAAAAAACTACTTAAGATTTAATATTCTCCAACTCAAACATGGGATCATTTTGACACATGTCATCACCACATATTTCAGTCTATGGGAATGTGATTTAAAGTGGTGTCACAATTTAATAAGGTTTAACCTTTTTATTTTAAATAATTAAAGTGACTAGAAATGCCTATGTGGCATTCTTTTATTACTTGAACATTATTTCTGTAAGTAAACCCAAATGTTTTTATATATTCTAAAAGGTATGATCAAATATGATTTTTGAGAGTTGGAATCAACTCAAAAGCTATTATGGATGAAATTTGAAAAATGTTTGAATGCAGAAAAGCTTCGGCCTTGTTATTTTTACCAAGGTTGATATATAGATCCGAATGATTTGAATCCAACAGGATTGTATTAAGAATTTCAGTACCTTTCTAACAAAATTGGTTTCATGCAGTTTGGTTCACTGAATCGAGCTGGGTTGATTTTTGAAACTAGGTACATAACTGAGTTTGAATTAAAATAGAAAAAGCTAAATTCAAACGAGTGGGCTGTTCGGGAGATGCTAATGGGATGGCCCAGTGTCACTCCGCAGCGCGGGGCTCAGCTGACAGGGGGGTCTACCGGTCAGTGGCTCATAAAACGCGAAGCGGTACGGGCGATGTGGTGCGTTGGATTAGAAGTGAGATCAACGGCTGAGGGTCGTCGTCAACGATGAACATGTCACCTGCGAGCTCGAACCCTAGCGGCTCGGTGGGGGTGCATAGGGGGCATACCGGGGCTGGATGGTCGCGGAAGCTCCGGGGGTGGTCGAAATCAACGGCTCCCTTCTTCTCCAGAGGCGGCCTGCTCCGGCGCAATTCCGGCGAGCTGCTGCTCCTCGTTCTCCGGCTAAGGGATGGAAGGATCAGTGAGGTGAGGGGAGTGAGATGGTGTGAAGAAATCGAGCGGGATTTGTCTCCTTTTATAGGGTCGACGGCGAGACCGAGAGGGATGGGCAGGTGACGGTGGCGACATGGCTACGGGCGGCTAGAGGCATGGCCAAGGTTGGCGATCGACGGGCGGTCTCCTGGCGATGCTCTAGAGCTTAAATGCGCGTGTAGGGGCGGTGGCAATTGGTCGGGAACATGCGATGCTCTGCGAGGCAGAGGCAGCGAACTCCGCGGCGAGTGGTGGCTACGGGATACGTGCGGTGAAACAAACATGTCTGGTGGTCTCCTGGGACGGTGGGGTGCATGCTGGCGGGCGGCGAGGGCTCGAGGTGGTCGGGTTGCGTGGGAACGGTGCGTGCTCTACGGTGCACGTCGGCATGGTCGACAGCGGCGCGGGCGCGACGTTCCTGGCGGTTCTGGTCTCTATCTTCAAGCTAGGGCTGGTCGAGAGGGGGCGGTGAGGCATGGGCTCATGCTAGACAAGGTTGGCACGGCTAGTTCTTCTCCTAGCTTGTTGTCTACACTGGGGTGACATGGTGAGGCTCGGCCTGCTCACCATTGATGGCATTGGCAAGCTCACAGTGGTGCTAGAGGTTAGTCAAGGTTGCTAGATGATCTACTAAGGCTAGTTGTAACCAGAGAGGGAACAAGGTTGGCCCAAAACACTGCTCAACATAATGTTTTTGATTTTGTTGATTTGAATCTGCAACCTGTTTAATGAAATGGCCGCATGAACTTGAGTTTTGAATTTTGAATTTTTTTGGTGGGTGTGCTAGGCATGTGTTGAGCATTCTGTGGGTGCTTGGGTTTTGAAAATTGAGCTTGTTTGAGTGGTTTTTGAAATAGTGGGATCTTCCCATATGAAATCGATTTAATTTTAAACTGTCATTTAAAATAAGCATTTAAATTTTTTTGGATGATCACAAAGTGGGCTTTGGTACCTTATTATGAGTACTATCAAGGGGTGCAAAGATCCATACATGTTTCCGTTAAGTTCTGAAAGTTAAGGATAGCCAAAGTAGGCATGGGAGTTAAATTGGCCAAAGTGACCATTCACTTAATTTATTTGTTTTGACTTGTTTGTCTTTGGGAAAAGTTTGGGGATTGTTTAGATGATGTTTATTTCACCTAAGAATAATTTTACAAGTAAAGAAACACAGAACCATGGCAATTCAAAAGAATCCAAATTTTAATATACACACATATGAATGCTTTCATACTTTTAATTGGAAAAGTTTTTGTTAACCCTAATTTTGATGATTAGAGTTTGATGATCCAAGTTTAATATTTTTGGGATGTTACATGTAGTCCTCTAGCAAGTTCCTATATTTGTTTCTCATCGTTTATCAACTTAGAAATCACTTGGTTTGATGGTTGTTTAAAATTTCAGCAAAGTGAAGTCATGGACCACCACACCTTTGGTGACATTTTTGAGAGTGATGCACCTAGAAGGGCAAGGCTTCCAAGGCCATCCACCAGTTCTAGACCCTCATACAATGAGGATCTCATCACTCCGCGGTTTGGTGACGAGGGAGATGAAGGGGATGCGCACCCCTCCACCTTTCCTTGTCAAACTTTCTTGCGAGCTACTGGGATTCTTAATGATTTCATGGCTTTGATTGAGAGGGCTGGTCTAACAAGTTTCATGCAGGATGAGAGTGCACAATATGCTTTACTTACTAAAACATTTGTGGAGAGTTTCTCCTTTACCAATAGTTTGTTCAATCCTTCTGTGTCTTTTAGAATTTATGGCAGGGCTCATTCTATGACATTGAAGAAATTTTGCAAGGCCCTGGGACTTGGTACAACTGGGTCATCAAAGAAGACTATAGCTCTACCCGCTGATTTTTTGGAACTATACCCGGGAATAACTAATGATGATGACCGCGGAGCTCAACGAGGGAAGATAAAGAATATTCAATTTCCAGCCATCAGGTACTTTACCTAATATCTTACCATTAGTGTTCTTGGTAGGGAGAACACTAGTAATATATCCAACTATCAATTGGCCTTCTTAGCTGCTGCGCTCTACGGTGAGGATAAGTATAATCTTGGTTCCCTCATTGCTCATCGTTTAGCTGCTAAGGGACCCATTTATGGGGGAATTATTGCTACTCGTATTGTTTCTACCTTGGACATTGCTGTTGATCCCCATGATACAGTTTTGGCTCCTTAGAGACTTGATCTTGCTGCCATGAAAGCGCACCACTTTGTCACCTCTAGCTATACTCTTGAGAACTTGGTTTATAGAATGTTGTTTACTGACGGGGAAGAGAGAGAGATCCCTCTACCCCAAACCACTTTGTTCAGTATTTCTCAGGGACCTTGGTCACGCACAAAGGCGGAGATGGATGACAAGCTGCGCTCTCTCAACTTCCATGGGCACTATCAGGGGGAAGCACCCGCATATGACCCCGCTGTACACTACACAGGGGAGGCCTCAAGCTCGTACCAGGACGAGGGAGCTTCCTCGACATACTATGGAGGTGCATCTACTTGGATACCATGGGATTGATCCCCACTTAGGCCAAAAGCCTAAGCTTGGGGGGAGGTATACCGATGTCACGGTCATCTATATATCATGTTCGGTCGGTTATTTGTATATCCATTTGTTTCGCTTTCTTTTTGGTTCTTGTTGTTTCTTTCTCAAAAACTCAAAAATACCAAAAATATTCTCGTTGTTTCTCTTCGTTTGTTTCTTTGCTTTGGTTTGCCTTAAAAGAAAAATCCAAAAAGATGTTGTTTTGTTTGGTTTGCTTTGTTTTTGTTTGGTTTTTCTTTGTTTGCTTGTTTTTAAAAAAAATCTAAAACACCAAAAATATGTGTTGTTCTCCTTTGGTTTTGTGAGTTCTTTGCAGGGTTCGGACGTTCTCAATGTATATTGGTTTTCATGTTAATTATTCAAGTCACACAAGTGAAGGGCAATAATGAAGATTAAGACAACTTGAGGTGTGCTAAGAGGCTGGTAACGAACTCTATTTGTTTCATTTTTGTACATATACTCATCATTGTGAGCATGCTTAGCCTGTTTGTGTAAGGTGTATGTCATTATGGATGCTTAGTAGTTCTTGCTTGTATATGATTAGCTCTAGCTTGCTAATAGTTTGTAGCATGTCATATGAATATTTGCTTGCATTATTTTATTCATACTTTGGTATGACATTGTGGTATCCTCCTCTGGCTATTCATGTGAATCGACTTGGCACATGCTCACGCATGCATATGACTAATCAATAGTCAGTAAGCCTCGATGATTTATTTTGTCTCAGAGTTCTTGTATCACTTTTCATGCCATAATTAGTCATGTTTTGTTGCAAGCATGATTATGACAATTATTGCTCTCTCGTTTGTCGCTCCCTCTCTATTGCTAGCCTTCACTTGCACTGAGTATGTGCTCTACCTGTGCTTCCAACTCCCCAAAACCAATATTGACAGCTGTGTCCACCATACCTACCTATTGGCATCATTTTCTATTTCAGTGCATATTCCATATGCCATGTTTTCTTCCAAAATAAAATGTTTGTCTGTTTTGAGAAAGTTAGTTAGTAAAGCTCTCACGAACTTGATGGCACACTTTATTCCTTGCGCTTAATAATTCTGAACCATTGTGACTAGTCCATGAAAGTTATATGCTTGCTTATTATATGCTGGGAGTCAGAAGAACCTTGTTGTCACGGGGAACGCTTTCAACACCTGTTGGATATCTCATCCAGTTGATACTTTGCTCTTTTGTTTACGGATGTCAACGATGTGAAATAAAAGGGGAAGTTGTTAGTTCATGGAGTTTATACATTGTGTTAGAGAAACGCCTGGGCCGCTAGCCTAAGCCATGCTTAATCATGGTGGAAACTTGCAACAACACTATAATGAGCATCTATGGAGCGTCCTCAATAAAAAGCTATGCGTATGGTAAATAAAAAGATTGTTGAGATGCTCATTGTCTGCTTGACTTGTCATTTTGGTTACCATGTGCAAGGGGTACCCCGTTGGCGGTTCTCGATGATATGCATATATTTACAATGACAAGAACTTTTAGGTGACCAAAGTTGAGTAGAATGCGGAGCGGCCCTCGTACTCAAGGGACTTGGGATTTCCAGTCTATGGTCTGTCAGGCATATGATTCAGAGTGGACCTCACTTTCACCTTAACCACATGAAGATGCCTATGATAGGGGCAATGAGAGCTCAAAGCTAATGAGTACCTTCCTTTCATCATTGGGAAGCCTTTCAAACCTTCACAAAAACCATTTTCACAACTTTGTTGAGTCACCACTTATTCTATGAGCACCTTCTTGAGAGCATAGTTGTCATTTTTGTTTGTTCCAAAACTTGGTTAATTATGTCATGACTTTGATGCTTGTATCTCTGATATCTTTATCTCTAGTCTTCACATGAACTTCAGAGGTGCCTCAGCATTTATATTGTGATTTTAAAACAAAGGCAAGCGAGATACCAATCTATCATACCTTATTATGAGCATTGCAATGTTGCTTATGTTTATGTTTCATGCTACTTATTATTATTGAGTTGGTTTCTCTTCATAGCTTGCAATGACCATTGAGTAGATTTAGTTGCATACTATTTATTATGAATTTTCTAAGCATCTACTCCTGTGATGAGAATATATACATCATATAGAGCAAAGTGTTCGGGAAAGTTCTTTTATCGCACTCAGTTTTCAACTGAATTGCTTGAGGACAAGCAATAAGCTAAGCTTGGGTGGAGTTGATACGTCCAAAATGTATCTACTTTATCGAACACTTTGCTATTGTTTTTCCTCTATACTTGAGTGATTTGGATACAACTAACACGGACTGACGCTGTTTTCAGCAGAATTACCTTGCTGTCTTGTTTTTGTGTAGAAAATGAACTATCAGGAAAAATCCCAGAAAATATGCCAAAAACTATTTCTCACCAGAAGATCCACGGAGCCAGAAGGGGAGATAGAGGGGAGGCCTGGGGGGCCCAGACCCACCCCAGGCGTGGGCCGACTGACCCCGCGCCTGGGGGAGGTCTGGCCACCCCAGGCAGCTCCTCGGCCTCCCTCCGCGCCTATAAGTTGCCTTCTGACCTAAAAATAGAGGGGGGGTTCGATAGTTTTCCAGAAAGAGTTCCACTCCACCGCCGCCACCAGAAACCAAGATTCGGATCCAGAAACTCCATTCTGGCACCCTGCCGGGATGGGGAATTTGGAGAGGATCATAGCCATCATCATCACCAACGCATCTCCATCAACCACTGATGTTTCCCTCATCCATGAGTGAGTAATCCCCCACTATAGGCTTGGGGACGGTAGGGATTGGATGAGTTCTATCATGTAATCGAATAAGATCTGTTAGGGGCATAGTGCCTAGTATCTCTATTAGTGCTATTTGACTTTGTTGCAACTTGTTGTGCTTAATGCTTGTCACTAGGGCCCGAGTGCCATGATATCAGATTTGAACTTATTATTGAATCATTATGATAGTATTGTTTGTGATCTTATCTGCAAGTTGTGTACACATATCATTGTCCGGATCCAAAGGCCCCAAAGTGACAATAATTAGGACAACCGGAGGGGATGGCTATGGTGTGAGGATCACATGTGTTCACGGAGCGTTAATGCTTTGCTCTGGTGCTCTATTAAAAGGAGAAACTTAATTGCTAGTAGTTCCCTAGAGGCCCCGTTGCCACGGCCTGGATGGACAGAAGATGTTGTGCAAGTTCTCATTGAGAGCACGTATGACTATATATGGAGCACATGCCTATGATTGTTTAGTACTTGGATGCTTGTTATTATTTATCTGCAATGCCCTCGATATTGAAGTTACATGTTTAGACTTGTCCATGCAACGCCCATCCATCCATCCATATTCCTATCGCACTCGAATCCTCCTGTTTCACTGTTGCTGTTGCTACTACCAAATTGTTACTACTGATAAACTTCTGTGAGCAAGAACTATTTCCAGGTGCAGCTGAACTGACAACTTAGTTGTTAAGGCTTGCAAGTATTCTTTGGCTCCCCTTGTGTCGAATCAATAAATTGGGTAATACTACCCGCGAAGACTGTTGCGATCCCCTACACTTGTGGGTCATCACTAGCCTACACCAAGGATCAGTCGGCCTAGGGAAAGGAGCTGGCGGAGAAGAACATCGGTCACCACCGTCTTGGCTGCCGTGGCTACGATGGCAAGGCGGACAAGTGGCAGAAGGAGGACTAGACCTACGCAGAGAAGGGCATTGAGAACCCTTGGTCCAAGTATAAGAACCTTCTCTTCATGGAATTTGTCAGGTCCTGGTACCGTAAAGAGATGGATGGGAAACTTGTCACGAGCCCTATAGTGGTGGAGGGTGTTGTCTTGGTCACCGACCCGAAGGTGGTGCAAGTTGAGAACGCAGTGGTAAGCAATTTGCCCGGCTTACTAGTTTCATACTACTCACCACAACTCCATCTCTAAAATTCTTCATGCTACTTGCAGTTCGGGGAAGAAGCTAATGAGTCTGGCTCCTCGTCCCAGACGTCGACGGGCAAAGTCTCGTGGGACAACCCTTTTATCAGGGGCTTGAACATTGTGAAGGGGCAGCTGCCGTTGAAGAGGCCGGCAAGAGGCCGTGTCACCGGCGCGAGAGGAGGTCGCCAGCATGTCGATTATGGCTTGGATGTGCCCACTACCAAGGACTCGCTGTAGGCGAAGAAGGACCGAGAGCACGCAGATCTAGTGGAGAAGGTGGCCAACTTGGAAGCAACCTTTGAGCAGCACGTCCAAGTCGCGGTCCAAGCCGAGGTAGAAACTAGGGTCCAGGCGGAGGTGGCCAGCAAGGTCGATGGCGTGGTGGCCAGCCGGTTCAATGAGATCATTCCTGGAATGGTGGAGTCGATCTCCACTTACTTTTCCAACGGCCAAACGGGACCACTCCCGGTGATCAGCCTAGGCGGCAGCAAATCAGGCAACATACGGCATCCTGCTACACGGGCTCAAGACGCGCCTATATTGGTGACTCCATCCGCCGGGGCCAATGCAGGTGCTAGGGAGGATTCACCGGCAATGGGGGAAGCCAGCAGCCCCTCGATCACTTGCATGCCCTGCCTCGGTCCCTCAACGTGAGCCGAGCTCAATGCTCTCACGGTAATTAATTGAGCCTCTACGCAAGTTAATTAGTTCGTCGCCGCCCCTCTCTGACCAACACATGCATGTTTCTTCACAAGAGCAAAGTGTTCCTTGCACCATTCTCATGTATGTGGACAACAAGCTCAAGGATGTTGTGAGGGGACGCATCATGAACCCAACACACCGGATGTTCCACTACAAGCCTACGGACGATAGCATGCACCGGGTTGAGGTGGATCGGTCGTTCCCAGGATGCGCACACTTGGTTCCTCCTCATCAACCCCCGGGTACGGAAGACGAGCTGAAGGTCGGGCAACTGAAGAATCATGTCCTTATATGGCAGAAAGCCCTACTTCGGCTGAAGACCGCCAAAAAATGGTCACTCCAACATCAATGCCTATGGCGGCAAGCCAAGAATGGGTCACTCCGGCATCTGTGTCTGTGGCGGCAAGCCAAAGGGTCACTCCTCCACCTACCAACGATCCTCCCGAGCCCGAGACACATGAGCACGACAACGCGGTGGACATCGATAAGGCTCCCATTGATTCGTTCATCGCTGATTTGGAGGCTCCCATCGATGTTGCTCCTTCCGAGGCACTCGCCCGTGATACCATGATGAAGAAGAAGCTCTTCCCTTCTCAAGAAACGCCCGAGCAGGAAGATGCTACCGCCTTCACTGCTCCGCCGCATGCTAAGGTTACCCCGAGGACACTCCGTGATACGGCCACGGAGGTGATAAGACAAACCAGCACCCCTCTGTGCCATAAGAAGGGTAGGAAGCGGAAGCCGAAGCACGGGAATGACGCCGTAGCAAGCAAGAAAGTGGTTCTCGACAAGCTGCCGGCCAAGTGGAGGACGATGCATTATCTTGTTGAACCAATCCTGCCGGACCACATTGTCAAGACGCTCTCGTCGGACCTGAGTAGCCTGCATGATACTGTTAGGTATCTGGAGCAGCAACTTCTCCAAGATAAAAATCCCTCCTACCCGCTCTTCACGGTCAGGATCCCCACTAACTGTGGCTTCGTCACCCCCCCGGCGAGTTGTTCTTCATCACGTATGAAGACATCTTCAAGCTCTTCCACATGTTACGGCTCGATCAAAACGTGGTCTGCCTGGTATCGCTAAAAATGGCGCACGATATCATCATGGACAAGACCCCGCACCTCGTTATCATGGACCCCTTCTACATGATCGTAGGCACCGTCGACAAGGAACAAGCGTTTGTCGTGAAGTATATCACGGATTTCTTGGTGGCGAATAAGGACAAGTCTTGCTTTGTCCTTCCATACTTTCCCGAGTAAGTAGTCGGTCGCTAAACTTCCCGCTATTACATTCTTTCGTGAATTTCCTTAATAGCTGAGGATGATGGTTTATTCCAACTGTTTTGCGCAGAGTGAATGGGTGCATCCTTATCGCCTTTCAACTGTATTATTCCCATGTCATCTATCTCAACTCCGGGAGAGACATGCAGAAAGACTACACCGACGCCAAGTCTACTCTTGATAAAGCCCTCAACGGTTTCAGAGCCGCGGTTGGCCCACTCAAGTATGAGAAAAGATCCAAAGGCATCTATGTGAACTCCCATGTAACCAATTTCCCCTGCCTTAGGCAATCGTCGACTGACAATGGGATGGAGCCCTGGTTCGCCATCCTACAGATGAGGGAGTACGCAAAGGATGAGGAGAAACTCTTGATGCCATCCGGTCTCGAGAAAAGGTGCAGAGACATGATGGAAACGACCGATGCAAACATCAGAGCCAAGTTCCATGCCATCCAACGGGATATTGGCACGATAGTCACGAGGGATGTCTTGACTAGGGGTGCCACATTCAACTACTGCGGTATCCCGCTGACTAATGCAGAGATCGAGGACCGCTTAGCTGCGATCACCGATGGGAGGACATTCACCATGCTAGGTGGCATCCATCCCTTCCCGCCAAAGCCGAAGAAAAACCTGATCGAGTCACAAACTTGTCTCCTGCAAATGTTAGTCATAGAATTACGATTAGTTTATTTTATGCTTTTGTTTTTGCATACCTATCTTTCCATGCAAATGTTAGTCATAGAATTACTTAGCTATATCCGTGCCTTTTATTTTTTGCATACCTATATTTATATCTCTATTATGAATATGTGGTGACAACACTAACATTTCTTTCTTGTGTGTGTGCGCGCAGATGTCGTGGTATGTCGTGTACGAGGGCAGGGTTCCCGGAGTCTACGACGACTGGGAGGATTATAGGAGGCATACCCATCGTTTCTGCGGGAATAGTTACAAGGGCTATTCCACTTTGGAGGAGGCAGAAACTCACTACGCGAGGTTTCTAGTGGGGCGGAGGACGGAGATGTGGAGGAGCCGGTTGACCCCCTTCGTTGTGATGATGCTCGTAGCCACCACCGCCTCTCTAGTCTATTTGTTAGTTGGAGTCCAGTAGGTATCTGTTGTATGAACTATGAACTGTTTGAATGTGTGAAACTGTTTGAATGTGTCATAAAACTCCGGAGACTTGTAATATTATGTCATATATGGTCACTTTTTACACTTGTGTGAACTGTTTGAATGTTATTGATGCATGGTTTGAACATATATGTATTTCCTATATCTGCTGTGTATTCTGTCATTATCCTGTGTATTCTATCAAGATTACAGTGTATTCTGTGTGTATATTGATTTTCTTTTTTTAACTCCTGATAATATTACCTCTGGCGAAACAGTTGGTCTATCCCTGGCGAAACAGATTTTGCCTGTACTAAACTACCACCGGCGATATGAGCAGGCGCCGGCAAGCGTGTTTACCCCCGACGTTTATTGCTGCTCGCTGGCGCTGGCGTAGATTACCACCGGCAATATAGCAAAGCGCCGACGATATAGGTTTACCCCCGGCGTTCGCTGCTGCTCGCCGGCGGTAGATGTATATTATCACCGACGAAACTCAGAGGCGCCAGCGATGAGGACTTACCACCGGTGAGGAGGTCGTCGGCGAGCACGGACACACCGACGATGAGCCTATTCTGTGCGCTGGCGGTAGAGTTTTCTCTACTAGTTTATGCATACTCTTGTAGAATTTCTTTTGAGATAATTCCAGAATCTACTATATCTAGTGAGAATTTTGAACAAGTGCATGAGGAAGTTATTGAGAAGGGTGACAATGAAGCTGTTGTAGTCATGAATCATATTCTGAAATTAATTGTGAAAGTTCTACCTAATAATCCAACAAATAAACCATCTCAAGATGTAGAACTAAATGGACCATAAGTTTCATCAATGGGCGGAAATTGCTAAAAGTTTGGCAAAAGACTATTCAGGGATAAAGAGCTTCATAATACCCGATGATCGAATATATGTCTATTTTAAATAGACATATAGAGGTATCCATAGTATTTGTCATATTTCTTTTGAGTTTTGTGATAGGTACTCCCTCTGTTCCCTAATATAAGATGTGAGGATAGGGGATTTGGGACCGAGCTAGGTCTTAATGTGAAAGAACCAAACTATTGTTGGAATTTTGGCCCAAATAGTCTAGCCCATTTTCCATTTCAATAATTCCTGAAAATCCTAAAGGCCCATGTGGCCCATTCATGCAAGGCAAGAGCTGGGACAAATGTTTAGTCCCACATTGCTAGTTGAGTGGAAGTTGGACCAGCTTATAAGGTGAGCTCTCCTACCACTTGGTAAAAGGATGAGAAGGAGAAGGAGAGAGTTCCACACGCGCGCTCCTCCTCCTCCTCGCTCGCCTCGCCACGCCTCGCCTCGCCGTCACGTCATGTCACGACGCGCGCGCGCCGCAGGTTGCGGGAATCTCACCGAGCCGAGCTTTATTTTGCCACGCATGAATGGTATATGAACATATGTACAGAAGGTGAAACGTTTGCTTTGAATGGACTTTTAATACGAAGGTGAAACGTTTGCTTTGAATGGACTTTTAATACGAGTTAAATGCGCATGTTCGCTTCATCTTCCGTCCATTCGTTTCATCTTCTGCACTGTCTGCCTTCCCCTCTGCGCCTATAAGAGAGAGAGGTCGCGCCTCCTCTCAGTTACACTACCACACATCCCTGCGCCTCCAGTTCCAGAGCACTGCGCTACCTCCATCTTCCCCATCCCGTCTTGCGGCGTGCACCGCGAGCCGGGACAGTAGGCCTCCGAGACCCCGCTGCTTCGAGTCCTGTACGGGAGAAGGGCGATAAGGTTTTTGGGGAGCGCTATCAGCGCGACTACTGGCTTCGTCACGGACTCCCTCACATATAGCGACGTCTTCCCCGACGAGGACTTCTTCCCCGACTTCAGCACCCTCTTCCTCGACGACATGGCCAACGATGGTTCCAACGCCAGCGGTTCCACTTCTGCTACTGCCGTGTACATCTTCTGTCTCAATCTTGTTCTGATCCTATCCAAAGTTTTATGCCTTGCAGTTTGTTTGACTATATGCCTTTATATGTATTCGCTATTTAACATGATTAGTATACTGCTTATAATTCTAGTCATGTTTTATCTAGCGTTTATTATGAATAATTCGCTTGGTAAATTGCTCTATTTCTCAACAATCCAAAAACCTTATTTCAGGCAATTTGCCCCAAGTGGCTTTGTTGCTTCTATGAAGCCACCTGTGTTTGAATGTGTGAATTACAAACGATGGCGTGCGAGAGCAGTGCTCTGGTTTCAAACCATGAGCTGCTATAACGCCATCTATGGCGCACCTGAGGGGGAACTTAATCCCGCCCAGGAAGAGGCGTTCCAAAAACTTGATACCACTTTCAAGGCTGCCTTGATCAGCATCCTTGGCGACAATATTGTCGATTCATATCTGTCATTTAGCAATGGCAAAGATATGTGGGATGCGCTCGAGAGAAAATTTGGAGTCTCTGATGCTGGCAGTGAACTGTATGTCATGGAACAATTCTATGACTATAAGATGATTGATGGCCGCTCCATTGTGGAGCAGGCTCATGAGATACAGTCACTTGCCAGGGAGCTTGAGCACTTCACTTGTGTGTTACCGGACAAGTTTGTTGCCGGAGGCATCATTGCCAAACTTCCCCAGTCATGGAGGAATTTTGCTACTTCTCTGAAGCACAAGAGACAAGAGTTTTCCGTGACGGATCTCATTGGGACTCTTGATGTGGAAGAGAAGGCGAGAGCAAAAGACACACGTGCTCGAGGTACCGAGGGAGGTTCTAATGCCAACCTGGTACAGAAAAGGAACTTCCAGCCTCACAAGTTTAAGAACAAAGGAAAGTTTGATGACAAAGGAAAGTTCGATGGAAAGAACAAGGCCTCACAGTCCACCAGCTTCAAGAAGAAGACTGATAAGAGGAAAGGTGCTTGTCATGTGTGCGCTGATCCTAATCATTGGGCTCCTGCTTGTCCCAACCGCTTTGACAAGCGCCAGCATGGGAAGAGCAGCAAGACTGCTAATGTTGTCATGGGCGACGTTGAGATGAAAGATGTTGGGTATGGTATATTACCTACTGTTCTTTCATTATGTCATTCTCCTGATTGGTGGATTGACACGGGCGCTAATGTACATGTCTGTTCTGATATTTCCATGTTTTCTTCATATCAGGTCAGAGGGACTCAAACCGTGCTGATGGGGAACGGCTCGCATGCTTCTGTTCATGGTGTTGGTATGGTCGATCTGAAGTTCACTTCGGGAAAGACTGTGCGCCTGAAGAACGTGCATCATGTTCCCTCAATAAATAAAAATCTTGTTAGCGGATCTCTTCTGTGTCGAGATGGCTACAAGATTGTATTCGAGTCCAATAAATTTGTAATTTCGAAGTATGGAACTTTTATTGGTAAAGGCTATGAATGCGGAGGCTTGTTCCGCTTATCTCTATCAGACATTTGTAATAAAGTTGTTAATCATATTTACACAAATTTTGAATCAAATGTCTGGCACTCTCGTCTTTGTCATATTAATTTTGGTTGTATGACGCGGCTAGCCAAAATGAATTTAATCCCTGATTTCTCAACTGTTAAGGGATCTAAGTGCCAAGTCTGCGTGCAAGCTAAACAACCTCGCAAGTCACATACGACTGCAGAAGTGAGAAATTTAACACCACTAGAGCTCATACATTCTGATCTTTGTGAGATGAATGGTGTGTTGACAAAAGGTGGAAAGAAATATTTCATGACTTTGATCGATGACTCTACGAGATATTGTCATGTGTATCTTCTGAAATCAAAAGATGAGGCTTTGAGTTTCTTCAAAATCTATAAAACTGAGGTAGAAAATCAACTTGATCGAAAGATTAAGAGGCTTAGGTCTGATCGTGGTGGAGAGTATTTTTCCAACGAGTTTGATTCTTTTTGTGCGGAACATGGTATAATTCATGAGAGGACGCCTCCCTACTCACCCCAGTCAAATGGAGTAGCCGAAAGAAAGAACCGTACTCTAACAGATTTGGTTAACGCCATGTTAGACACATCGGGTCTTTCTAAGGAATGGTGGGGGGAGGCATTATTGACCGCGTGTCATGTCCTAAACCGAGTTCCCACAAAGAACAAAGAAATTACTCCATTCGAAGAATGGGAGAAGAAAAGACTAAAACTCTCTTACTTACGTACTTTGGGTTGTTTGGCAAAGGTTAATGTACCAATCCCCAAGAAGCGCAAGCTTGGACCAAAAACCATTGATTGTGTTTTTCTGGGCTATGCTTTTCATAGCATTGGTTATAGATTCTTGATAGTAAAATCTGAAGTACCTGACATTCATGTCGGTACAATCATGGAGTCGACTGATGCGACTTTCTTTGAGGATATCTTTCCAATGAAGGATAAACCTAACTCATCAAATCCGGAGATACCTAGTTCATCTAATCAGGAATTTGCTATATTCTCTGAACCTACCATTCCGATTGAACACTCTGAAAGTCCTAAGGAGGATGATAATGAAATTCCTAAAAGGAGCAAGAGACAAAGGACTGCAAAGTCTTTTGGTGATGATTTCATTGTGTACCTTGTGGATGACACTCCCACTTCCATTTCAGAAGCTTATGCATCTCCTGATGCTGACTACTGGAAGGAAGCTGTTCATAGTGAGATGAATTCCATCTTAGCTAATGAAACATGGGAGATCACTGATCGTCCTTATGGGTGCAAACCTGTAGGATGTAAATGGGTGTTCAAGAAGAAACTAAGGCCTGATGGTACTATTGAGAAGTACAAGGCAAGGCTTGTGGCCAAGGGTTATACCCAAAAAGAAGGTGAAGACTTCTTTGACACTTACTCACCTGTAGCAAGGTTGACCACTATTCGAGTACTACTTTCTCTGGCTGCCTCACACAGTCTTCTCGTTCATCAAATGGACGTTAAGACGGCTTTCCTAAATGGAGAGTTGGATGAGGAAATTTATATGGATCAACCAGATGGTTTTGTAGTAATGGTCAAGAAAGAAAAGTGTGCAAGCTACTGAAGTCTTTGTATGGTCTTAAACAAGCACCTAAGCAGTGGCACGAAAAATTTGATAAAACCTTAACCGCTGCAGGCTTTGTTGTAAACGAAGCTGACAAGTGCGTATACTATCGCCATGGTGGGGGTGAGGGAGTCATCCTTTGTTTGTATGTTGATGACATACTGATTTTCGGAACCAACCTTAATGCAATTAAGGAGGTCAAAGATTTCTTATCTCGTTCCTTTGAGATGAAGGATCTAGGAGTAGCTGATGTCATCCTGAACATCAAGCTATTGGGAGTCATCCTTTGTTTGTATGTTCACAAAGGCTCTATCACGCAACGTGATAGAAAATGCATCGAAGGAGATGGGTATGAGACCCACAATTTGAGCTTTCCACAGTGGTAAACCACTCTATGTGATCGGAGATCCCGTGAATTAGAATTGGGAAACAAGCTGTTGGTTAGCTGAGAGGAAAGTATTCCTACTTTAATAAACACCACTCCATATAGATGCAATACCTTCCTATTCTGCATGGCAGGTTGATTTATTATCTTAATGTGTTCTAAGTGGCTTATCCTAAGCAAAGATGTTGTCCTGCAGAACATCTTTTGAAGAACACACCTATATGAGTCTGACTGTTAAAACGTCGCAGTCTATGAGAGTAGGGTGCTCTCTAATAAACTCATGAAAGGTCATGGAGTATGACGTATAAGCTCCACCCGCGGGGAAGTCCCACGGTAGCCCAATATCGGTCAAGACTTCGTGTGAAGCTAGATTGCAGCAAACTTGCAGTTCAAGGCATAGTCCACTGTACAAGTCGCAACCTAGTGTAGCATAGAATTCTAGGTGGAAGTTCAACTTAACAGTCTCCACTATAGTACCGGTATATAAACAATGTTTTGGAACCAAAGGCAGATTACATGTGCCTCTGGGATCTGGTGGGGGATTGTTGGAATTTTGGCCCAAATAGTCTAGCCCATTTTCCATTTCAATAATTCCTGAAAATCCTAGAGGCCCATGTGTCCCATTCATGCAAGGCAAGAGCTGGGACAAATGTTTAGTCCCACATTGCTAGTTGAGTGGAAGTTGGACCAGCTTATAAGGTGAGCTCTCCTACCACTTGGTAAAAGGATGAGAAGGAGAAGGAGAGAGTTCCACACGCGCGCTCCTCCTCCTCCTCGCTCGCCTCGCCACGCCTCGCCTCGCCTCGCCTCGTCACGTCACGTCACGTCACGTCACATCACGTCACGACGCGCGCGCGCGCCGCGGGTTGCGGGAATCTCGCCGAGCCGAGCTTTATTTTGCCACGCATGAATGGTATATGAACAGATGTACAGAAGGTGAAACGTTTGCTTTGAATGGACTTTTAATACGAAGGTGAAACGTTTGCTTTGAATGGACTTTTAATACGAGTTAAATGCGCCTGTTCGCTTCATCTTCCATCCATTCGTTTCATCTTCTGCACTGTCTACCTTCCCCTCTGCGCCTATAAGAGAGAGAGGTCGCGCCTCCTCTCAGTTACACTACCACACATCCCTGCGCCTCCAGTTCCAGAGCACTGCGCTATCTCCATCTTCCCCATCCCGTCTTGCGGCGTGCACCGCAAGCCGGGACAGTAGGCCTCCGAGACCCCGCTGTTTCGAGTCCTGTACGGGAGAAGGGCGATAAGGTTTTTGGGGAGCGCTATCAGCGTGACTACTTGCTTCGTCACGGACTCCCTCACAGATAGCGACGTCTTCCCCGACTTCAGCACCCTCTTCCTCGACGACATGGCCAACGATGGTTCCAACGCCAGCGGTTCCACTTCTGCTACTGCCATGTACATCTTCTGTCTCAATCTTGTTCTGATCCTATCCAAAGTTTTATGCCTTGCAGTTTGTTTGACTATATGCCTTAATATGTATTCGCTATTTAACATGATTAGTATACTGCCTATAATTCTAGTCATGTTTTATCTAGCGTTTATTATGAATAATTCGCTTGGTAAATTGCTCTATTTCTCAACAACTATAAGTCACAGAGTGTAGAATTTCATACACAAATAAAAACTCATAGTAATGGCATAGTTTATGTCAATCTCTTCATTAGTCACTAGAAAATTTATTTTTATTCTGAACACGAGAATCTCACTAAGAGCACTAATCTTTCACGGGTGATGTCTCCATCATATATTGCATGTTCATGCCTTATTTTTGTCAGCTTGTACTGGCACCACTAGTTGATCAACAGAAGTCTTATCATTGCAGCTAACGCAATAGCAAAGAGTCTCGTCAGGATTGCCAGTAAAACCGCATGTCCCAGATTGCCACTTCTGATGTACGCAAAATTTCTGACATTTTATATGATCACAAAGTCCAGGATTTATTTTGTAACGTTGTTGAATACACTTAGCTTATGTACCTAAATTAACAAAAATCTGTTAGCACATAAAATATTTGAGTAAAGCATTCCTATGTACTATGCTCTTTACTTACTATACAAGAAGATGGTCGCTAATATGAACATAGATATATATACTAGTGCCACCTTGTGTGCCATGGTGTATACTTGGGTTTGTGACTTGAGATGTAGAAGGCTGGAGTTGGATTGATAAGTTGAGATGTATGAGGCTGGATTATGGAGACATGTCTATTTATACTGTTATAGGTTTGTATATGATAATTTAGAAGTTGGTAATTTTTTTGTTATTTTGGGAAACCATTAAGTAATAACTAATTAGGTGATATGGTGGAAATACTCCTTATTTAATTGACATTTATTATTATATTACCCAAATATTCAGAATTGTTGTTTCTTTTAAATAATTGCTTTTTATAGAAGCATTGCACTTTCACGATTAAATAGTCACTAAGATATTGCTATAAATAGGCACTAAGATATTGCTATAAATAGTCACAAGGAGTTATTATCACTAGTAGAAAACACGCCTTTGGTCAGGACCATTAGTCCATGTTCTGCTATAAACCTAGACTAATGCCCTGCTTCCAACGGCTAGAAACAGCCGCAGGGCATGACATCCACTAGTCCCAGTTCAAATAGGACATTTAGTCCCGGTTCGTGTAACAAACCGGGACTAATGTCCATACAGCAGGCTGGGGCCAGTGCCAGACATGTTAGCCCTGGTTTGTTACACGAAAGGTCTCTCTTTAGTCCCGGTTCAAGTGACAAAACGGGACTATTGTCCCTCCTATATCATATTCCTCCCCTGCTCGAGCCATTTCAAGATGGCGACATCGTCTCCCTCTGTTTCTTCCTTCAAGCTCGAGTTCATGCCCATTTTTTCTCAAGATTTGTCAAGATTTTTTGGCACCACATCTATCCACGGGTTCTAAAAGGTTAGCAACTTCATCCTTTCATCTTTCATTGCTGGTTTAGCTCATTTCATGCTCTAGAAATGGAGGGATCTGTGGGTTTATTAGTTTAGAAGTAATTTTTGCAATAATAACATGAGATGTGAACTTGTATTAATTTGGATTCTATATATATTGTATTAATGTAGTGAAATCCAAGCTAAATATCATTTTCAATTTGTGGATTCTATCTATACCTTAGTTTGGCACATAGTCTCAAAATTTATTTGATTCATAGAAGCATAGAGAAACATGAGTTAGTCCTAGCTAGCTACTACAACTACTACAACACAAGAAACATTGGTTCAGCCTACTACAACTATTACACAACACACAAATATATGGGTTCATCCTATACTAAAACTGTTAGTGCACACACTCACAGATGCATCATGCCACCGTCCAGCAACATTCTTCTTATACCTACCTTTAGCAAACTCACAAATTGTAACAAAAATAGGGTTAATTTAGAAAATCCATTGCAAAAAAAAAGAACCAAAAGTATGAAGATCAAGTATTATAGAGCCTCATACTTATGTTGGACACAAAAATCACAGGTACGGCTTGAGCGAGCCAAGTAGGATGCCCAATATATGTCCTTGTGCATATCACAAGGACCGCTCACCACCGCCCTCAGGATCACATCCGAAATGAAGGCACACATATATAGTGGCGCCCTAGCATTTTAATCATCGTCCGTTGCAACAAGCAAGAACCAAAAACATGAACATGCCTAGGAGCTAACAAATTTGTGTTGGGCTTGTCTATCAAAGAATTCCAAGACAAGAAAAAAGTACAAAGATTGAAAAAGTTACTCAAGCAATCATCATGAATTACTCATTACTCAAATCAAGTGCTAATCTAAGTGAACTTGATAATTTTATAATATGCCTAATTCTAAAACTTCTTATAAAATATTGATACAAAAGCTGTGGAAGCCTCTAAGTCATATGATGTGTGCATGTGTGATATAACTCACGATGCATTTCTATATCTCATATTGTAATTCTGCTTCAATTTGCCTCATTTATTGTTATGAATTGTGCCTCATGAAAATGATGACATTGTCCATAAGCAACCATCTTGCTCAGGGACGAGCAAGAGTTTAGCTTAGGGAAGTTGATGAGTCCAAATTTGAAGCATATTTACCTTATGTTTTTGCACAATTAGAGTAGGATTTGGGGTATTTTATTGTGCTTGCACGTACCTTTTGTCCTTGTTTCAACAGGATCCCGTATTACTAATTATTTTGTGAATATATCAATTGGGACTATCATATTATGCAGTAATATGATATTTATAAGTGATAAATGTCATTTAATTGTGGTTTGCACTAGATTTAACTAGATACCTTTAAACATCCATACTTTAGATCTTGTTGTAATTCCAAATACAATTGTGGTTTGCACTAGATTTAACTATATACCTTTAAACATCCATTTGAATATTATGATGTTCTTGATTGCTTCCATGTGTGAGTAGTTCCCTTTATTCTTAGGGAGATGGAGAAACCCTATCATTATAATCACTACAAGAAATTTTTCCTTTCGCAACGACTGGGCCCGTCGGTTGTCATAGAATCTTCGGCGACGAAAATCTCGGCTCGACCGTGGCCGATGCAAAAAAAATCTGGTTTCGCGCCCCTCTACTACGATGAAACTAAAACATGGACCAAGCTCGACGGCGCATGGCAGAAGTAAGATTTCCGCTTCCTCGCGAGATGTTGACTCGCCGAAGTATTTTTTTGCGTGTGGGTACCAGACATCAGTGACTCTAGCGGACCAAACCTTTTTGGTCATGCCTCCCTGATTTGAACTCGATAACGTTGTTCGACGCCTCTTCCGTTTAGTCAGGCTGCTGGATCCCGCATGGCTGCCTCATATTAGAGGAATCGTGTGTATGATGGAATTTTTTACTTCCCTATTCCCAACTTGATAGCGTCGCTCGATGCATATGCCGTTTAATCAGGTTGCTGGGTCCCATGTGTCATCCTCACACTAGAAGAAACGTGTGCATGATGGATTTTTCCTTGGCTCGCGCCTCCCTGATATGAAGTCGATAACATTGCTCGATCTATCTGCCATTAATCACGATGATGGGTCCTACATGCCATCCTCTTATTACAGGAATCGTGTGTATGTTGGAATTTTCCTTCACTCCTGCTACCTAGTTCCGAACTTGATAGCATTGCTAGATGCATCTATAGTTTAATCACGCAGCTGGGCCCCACATTAAAAGAAACGTGTGCATGATGATTTTTTTACTTGGATAGTGTCTCCCTGATTTGAACTTGGTAACGTTGCTCGATCTATCTGCCGTTAATCATGATGATGGGTCCCACATGCCAGCCTCTCATTCGAAGAATCATGTGTATGATGGAATTTTTTTCTTTCGCTCATGATACCCTGTTCCGAACCTTATTGCGCTACCGTTTAATCATGCATCTAGGCCCACATGTCATCCTCTTATTATAAGAAACATGTGTATGATGGATTTCTTGCCCTCAGCCATGCTACCCTATTCCAAACTTGATAGCACTTCCAGATGCATAATCATGCGACTAGGCCCCACATTGCATACTCTCATTAGAAGAAACGTGTGTATGATGGAGTTTTTGCCCTCTGTCGTGCCTCCGTTTTTGTTTTTTTCTTGATAGCGTTGCTCGCTGCATCAGCCGTTTATTCAGGCTGGTGGGTCCCATATGCCAGCCTCACATTAGAAGAATCATGTGTATATGATTGAAGTTTTTCCTTCTCTATGACTACCCTGTTCTAACTAGATAGCGTTGCTCGACGAATCTGTCGTTTGGTCATGCTCTGGGGTGCCACATGTAAGCATTTCATTAGAAGAATGTGTGCATGTTGGACTTTTTTTCTCGCTCGCGCCTCCGTGTTTCGAACTTGGTGTAACATCCCAGCATTAGAGCCTAGAAATAAGCTGAACCCAGATGTGTGCATTGCATTCATGCATAGAAAATCCGAATAATTTTTGCGCTTTTAAACAAAACTTGTCAAAGTGTTTGAAGCTTCTCTTAGCTTTATGGAATTGAAATAGATCATCAAGTTGACTGCGATAAGGTTCAATAAGACCTTTGTTAAGTCTCATTTTGGGTAAGAGAGATTTGATCTAAGGGTAGATCAAATGTACTACAAGTTAAACCTTAATACAATGTGAATTATATTTGATCATTAGGTGATCATGTTATAGTACTCATTATGATCATTCATAAGTACCAAGTTAAAGATATAAAACAAATAATAAGAATGTAACCACTATATAGATATCTTTGTTTCTATAGAACCTTTATAGAACTTATTTCAATATCTATTGTTCATCAATGTTGGATAATTCCCCATTGATTCACAAATTCTTTAACCATTAATCTTTGATCTATTACTTGATCTTATCAGAACATCTACTTAAATCTTCTAATAAGGGCATAACCCATTAATAACCTTAAACCAATATAAGATTCTAAGAAGATAATTTCCAGAAAATAAAAGGTAGGATTGATAAAGCCCTGCTTAGCCAACTAAGAACTTCAGTAATAAATGATTAGAGTATTATCATGGTAATGCTTTGGCCACCAATATTGAATGCTTACATTTAGTATAAGTAATACTGGTGGGTAGAACATGATTGGAACCTTAGTAGAGATAAGTGATCCTAGAGTAGTCTTTGCAAACCACATAAATATAATTCAAGGATTGAAGTGAAAGTCATGAAAGTTAAGTAAATATAGGCTGATATTATTCAATTAAATCTAGTATAGCATAGAGTTTAGAAGTAGTGTTATTCATCTTAAAAGATAATCAACCTTAGAGAAAGATCAGTGATGGAATATTAAGGAAGATTGTGAGTGAAGTTGAAGGAACTACTGGTTGGATGGAAGTTTATCAATAGTAGAATAGTAGGTGCAATCAAGCATGGATATGAAGAAGTTATGAACTATTTAGTATCAAACTCATTGGATTCATTCATGAGTTTAGAAGAATGATATTTGAATAAGAAGATTTAAATGAGTAAAGATCATCATGTTAATCATGATTAGGGATAGGAAGAAGTATTATATCTAGTAAAGGAACTCCTTAATTAGAGATCCAAGATTATGAAACATAATTATATGTTATAAATCATCTTCCTATTAAATCTTGGTAAGCAATCAAATTTACATCTCAAATCAAACATAATATTCATCTCATACTGTTGATCCATCATATAATGCCTATAACACTTTATAGAAGCATTTCTCTATAACAAATTACATAAGCATATCTCTGTTAATTTCAACCATCATAACTATATGTGTCTAAGTATATTCTTATAAGTTCACTTCTATAAAACACTCCAATTATAAATTTCTATTAAAAAGGGAGATTTCATCCAATACTATATACATAAGACAATGTGCTTAGTTATTAAATCTTAACTCTTAAAAGTAATCTAAGCTTATACAAAACCCTAAAGCCAAGGGTAGTACTCATAATTCAAAACCCTAAACTTCTTTGTTTATCACATACATTGCCATTTTCCAAATTAATGGGAGTAATAATCACCATATCAATGTCTTTATATTTCATGCATAAAATAATGGTATAGGATAATTATACATAAATAGAAAGTTTCTATTCAAACTATGAGCTCTAAAGTTGAGTTATAAACAAATAAGAATATATCATTCAAGAAATCCATAACTAAAGGTGGAAAATAAAATAATAGGAAGAGATTTTAGAAATATTAGAAGGGGTTCATATATTAAGAAAATACAAGGAATATAATAAGATATATATAATAAAGAAATTCACAAATAATACTAACTATGTTTTAGTGTTATTGAAATAGTACAGCAAAGAAATCCTGCAAAGAAAAGTTCAAAATATATAAATCAAATTTAAATCTGAATAAGAAAACAGAAAATAGGAAAAGGATAAAACAAATAAAAACCAAACCTGGCCGCAGCCCAACACACTTACACCTATCTGACGCCTATGTGCAGCCCACAACAGCCCAGTAACTAGCCCAGTCCTTTTCCATCTATGACTGACAAGTGGGGTCAGGAGAGGACCGCGGGTTGAGCTAAAGAAATTGCCAGGGGGTTATCCGCAAAAGTTGCATCGTCGTCATCGTCACGCACACAGGCAGCTCGCTGGCGGAGCTCGCCGCCGCCCGATGCTGTCATCGTCGTCGTTGCGCCAAGATACCCGCCGCCGTTGCCAGGAGGGGATAAGAAGGCCACCGCGACGCATTGTCTCCATCCCTATCTCCAATTCCTCGTTATCTTCTCAGATACGAACATGACCGAAACCCTAGCTCACCGGAGTCACCTCTCGCCGTCGAACCACGTCTCCCCACACCATTCTGAGCCGTCATGGAAAAGCGCCTTCCTCCATAGATCCTCTGGGTAGAAGCTTGCAGGAAGGAGAGCACTGGAGCGGGTGAATTTGGTCGTTCCCCTTTGCAGTAGTTCGTCGGGAAGCTCGTTTCCGACCGCGCCTGTCCTCTTCGACCGCTCTATCGTCATTAGGGTAAGATTACGCATCTCTAGACCCTAGTTTCGTTTGCTGATTCGACCGTAGGTCTAGTTTTGTTGAGCACCGCCGCTGGCCGCCGTAGTAGCTCGTCGCCGATGACCCTCCGATGACCATTTCCGAGCGGCGCTGCCACTATTAGGTTTAGTAGGTTGCACTGATTCGAACTAGATCTATTTTGCTTGCTGGGGTGCAGTAGATCGTCGCCGGCGACCAACCTCTAGCGGCGGTGGTGATGCTGATGCCATCATGACGTCATGATCGCACCACGTCAGCCAGTTTGACTGGTCGTTGCTAACGTGGCTGAAGACCTGGCCTAGGGCCCATATGTCATTGACTGGGGGTAAGTGCGGGGTCAGTAACTAATGCATTTCTTTCATCTGAGAGCTGAGGTGGACAATGGCCCACTAGTCATTGACTGGGGCTAGCGTTAGGCGTGGTGTAAAAAGTAATTTTCTGTTTAGAAATAAATGAAATGTTATAATCCAATTAATAATATTCTAGAAATTTTATAAATGATTAAATCTTGTTTAATCAATAACTTTTGATTTATAATTCAGAAAAATATGTATAATATATGAAAATTTTCAGAAAATAAAATCTACAACTTAAAACTATTATCAAATATTATTATGATGATTATTTAAATAAATATTATTTAATAAAAGTTTTATAAGTAATAAAGCTTTAATAATTCATATTTTAATAATGGTAAATATTAAAAATATAAATGAAATACCAAAAATCTTGGAAAAGTAATAATTCCAATATAAAACTCTAATTATGTATTATTATTTCACTTAAGTAAATACTTATTATCTATTTAGTAATTATAAAATAATATGAAATAAAAAAAATTCATATCCTATTATTTATAAATCACAAAAATAAATGTGATATACCAAAATAACCACAAAAATAATATCTAAATATTAAGAATCTAATATTCTATTTTTGAGTTAAATAAAAATTCAAATAATTTAATAACTCAAATTTAAACTTATTTACTTTATTAACAATTCATATAAGAATGAATAAAATTGATTAATATTTCTTAAAAGAGTCAATTAAATCTAATAAATAGTATTAGTATTTAATATTAATAATATAAGACCATAATAGTTTAAAACATTATAAACATTTTTTCTTATCAAAATATCTTCAATCATAAATGAAGATTTTATTCTAAAAAGATTTCCATTTATAATAAAAACCTTAAAGAACAACTTATGAATACACCAAACCTTTTCTATCTACATTAACTACCAAATTGCAAAAACTACCACAACATTATATAAACCCATAAATAGTTAAGTAATAGTATGTTTTAGATTATAAACTATACCCACATATCTATAAAAGATAAATGATGTTACTCCATAATAAAAATCAAGAAACCATTATCCAAGTAAAAACAATGACCATTCTTAAGTAACCTAAAGGAAATATTTTAGATACACTAGATACAAATGTTATAAGTATTCTACTCTCAAAATCATCTTTGTTTTAAAGTTAACTTTAGTCTACAGAATCTTAATGCAACAATATAAGCATTACTATATGTTTTATAGTTAACTTTGGTCTGAAGTAGTTAAATTATATAGCAACTCAGGCCAAACCATTTGAGCAAACAAATAACATCAACCACCACTAACTACCCTCAAAGTTTGTTTAGACCTTAGAAGAGAAACCTTTTCTTCGAAGGTTATCCTTTTTGCCACTTTAAATAAGAACTCTTATATAAGTAATCCTAACTGGTATGTCATAAGTATTTATACTTTACTCCTACATATGTGCTGTCTACAACCACTCATATACTCTAATAAAAGTACAACTATGAAACTTATCTAAAAGGACCACACATTCCAAAGTAACCATTTCCGGAATCCAAACCCTAGGACAACGTTATCCCAGGGATTTGCGTGTAGAACGTGCATCACATTACTTATGCATAAAAGCATATTGCTTCTTTAAACATTAGTCCTTACCGGACCAATGATGCTGATTTCAGATTTTGGATCTTATACTGACTCGAAGACCGTGAGTGCATAATCTTGCAATCACAAAAGGCAAGTTCACACTTTCCCATGTCCTTTGTTTATTTTCTATAAAGTATTTTACAAATCCAGTGTTGTCTTCACCTGCATTTGAAAAGGGTCAGAAAACACTATTTTCAATAATAATGAGCACTATTGATTACTGATCCAAGGTGATCAGTTAATCTATTAAGTATGACAGTTGGAATACCACTGTTCAGAACTATATCACCTAGGACTTAACAACCAATGTCGCCAGTGATTCTTGCGCTGTATATTACGCGTTGACCATGAGATTTGGAATGGGACGGAGAATCCAGCTGTATCTTCTTCCTCTCGCATGAATCCAGATGTGCAGGTCGTGGCTGTTATCCTCGTAGCATGCATATTAATTGGTAATTCGTAGAGGATATGCAGCATATGGGTGGGAACCCTCATCGTCCCACGATAGTTCTAGCATCTAACGGTTTGTACAAACCATTGCCGTAATTCATTATATGGGCATGGTGTACACCAAGGAGGCATGCAAGGTCGCGAAGGGGGCAGTGATTGGCTTGGATCATCTTCTGGGCCCCACATCATGGAATTGTGGACGACAATAAGATGCCCGGTTATGCAACAAATAGTTGATCTCTCATAGGTAAAGTAACACACCTCTGCAGAGTGTAAGAACTGTAACTTGTTACTCCTTATTCCGGGAAGGAGCTGCGAACGTGGCGGGAAAGGAACTCCATGAAAGTTCTGGTAAACCCGTGAAGGCTGACGGACATAGCTTTTCAGAATAAAAGCAACCTTTGAAGAAATGTTTATGAAAACTTGCATTTCCTACGACCTACGATCTGTGGCTGTAGTTATAGTGCATCAAACACTCCTTTTCTAGTGAATTTGCTGAGTACGCTCGTACTCAAAGTATCTTCTTAACCCTTGCTAGATTCTGAAGCCATTAAAACGATGTCTACATCAAGATATGCTCCAGGACTTATCAAGATCAGCTAAAGCTCTTCAATGAAGACAAGGAAGACCACAAATACCTCAACTCAAGTAAAGAAGAAGTTACTAATTAGATCGGAATATAATCTCTAACCAAAGAACCTATTTCTGTAGTGCGTTGCAATAGTAGCAATGCCAACCTCTTAGCCAGAATACTAGACTTAATAGTATAATCGTTCTTGCGTTATTTATCTTTGATTCTTATCTGAAAGAAGTTCTTTCTCTCTCTTTAACCTAGAGTGTTCTCTGGATCTTATGTAAAGAGTGAGTTGTAACCTTTAGCCATGTATTGGACCCGCTGTATTGCTGTTGTGCCATTCTGAGGGATGTAATACTAGTGAACGGTGTTTCATTGGTGTTATGTCAACGACTATAGTATACTACATGATGAAGTGGTATGCTGGATCACCGCAGTTGGTATCAGAGCATATGCTTTGACCTTAGGTTGGAAACCTAGTAAATGGGTAGAACCTGTAGGACACATCCTAACAATAATGAAGAGTTCTCTAGTGATATGAGGGATATTCACTTGAGAATAATCCTGTTATGTTACTAGTGCGATAACTCTTTTATATGATTGAAATTCCAATCATTACCCAAGAGTTTTAACTCTATGTGACTGATGATAATTTCTTATCCACAGTTTCACATGGCACCTCGGTATCCACCCCGGAATGTTCAAGTGATGAACAGGACGTTGGATGACTACGGAGGGGATTGGACAGACAATCTCCGACAACTTCTATGGAGTTTGGAATGTGAATCAAGACTTTTGGTCAAGATTTACAGTTATTATGATGGGCGGGTATTAGCTAAATATCGTGTCATGATCATGTTACCCAAGAAGTTAGGACTTAAGGGAGAAATGCCAGCAGGAGAGGCAAGGTGCATGGCATCTGCATATCAGATTGCCGTAGCAGCAGTCATAACCATGATCCGAGAACATAAATCCCAAGCTCTTGAAGGTAGTACTCACACCATTATACCACATGAAACTTCAGACTCAGAGCATGAGTTAGATCACTCTACCTTAGTCCAAGCTGAACCTACTCTAGCTATAGAGTATATGGATCATTTTAGGTCTTTGCTAAACACTTATCATAACACTCACCAAGTCTTAGTTCAGGAGCTGGATACGGTCATTGAGGATTTTAGTGATCCTGATAAAGCAATGGCTCGTAGGAAGAAGCTAGATAAAGAAGCTAGGCATCCCAAATACATACCTTCAGGAGAGTTGTTTGAAGAAACTGAGTTTGATGACCCAAACTCAGAAAATTATGCCTATTACCAGAATGACTTCAAGCCACGTGAAGACTTATGGACCAAGTACAATTCCGAACAACATGAATGGAATAAAGTTATTCCAAATAAACCTGAGCCTAAAAAGTATGGATGGGAAATAGAATCTCAAGGTAAAACCGTAGGGAATCCTATACCTTGTGATACAGGTATTGAAGAAGAGACCAACTACAACCATAGAGAGCCTTATGGACCATACGGGGGTAATACGAATCCAATCAACTTAGAGGAGTACTCCAATAGCTACTATACCAATATCTATGACTGGATCCAAGAAAAAGCTAAGGAACCAACTTACTATGAGGAAGCATTGCCGGAAAACCCGGATTTTTCGGTGGAAGATTACATCAACTCTAGTCATTTTTCAATGACTAATCTCAGTCTCGGTACTTCTAATCAAGAATATGCACCTCCTGGATGCTCCTATGCTCCAGAAGATAGTCGTAGGACTTCACGTCATCATGGACGGTACTCCAGGAAACACTAGAGGAAGATGAAAGTGAGAGAGAAACAACATCCCAAGGGATGAGGGCTTGAATAATGTATATAGAGGCCAATGCGTATTGTAGTTTGAAGAGTTTGCCGAAATAAGTGAGGATATATCCACAAGAGAAAGAGGTTCTTGTAAGATAGTTGTGTAAATAGGTTTGGAGCAAACCGTGGAACATCTAGTACATTTGTAAATTATTTAAACCTATGTGTAATACATGGTATATGTTCTATTGTTTATCGACTTTTGGATCTTTTTGATTCTTGTTGATTGACTAGATCTGTACATAAAGTGTAATTAGGTGTGCAAATGCATGATGTTAGACCAGTTATTACTTGATGTGATAGACCTAGATAGAAACGGGAATTCATGTAAGGGAGTGACGAGTTTCAAAGATCATAAGGAAGATTAACTTGAAGGATGTAGCATGATAGAAGGGGTATTTACACCATTTGGGAATAGATAGAACATAAGTCACATTCTTGGCCAATTTAGGAAGAAAGTTTGGTGTTGGAGATGTAAGGAGTAACAAGATATGATAAATTGAAAGTTCATTCAAAGTAGGTAAGATGCTAAGAAGTCAATGAAGAGTTGTATCAAGTTCATGGAAGTATCATGAAAAAAATACCAAGGAGATGCCTTAGAAACAAAAGGGTTTTCAAGCTCTGACAATTCAGAGAGAATGTAACTCGTAGGTCGAAAACTGTAAGATAATACCTACCACTCAGAATGTTCCTCCTTGGGTACCTAATCCCTTGTCGACATTCTAATCCGCAGTCGGTATTCTGTCCGCATCTGGTATTGGTTGACATAGTTAATCAAATTATCATAAAGGTTGCATAAAGAGCATTAAATTTGGCCTAACCTAAGTAAGACCTAAAGAAGGATAAAATTTAAAGGCGATCGTCTATCAAGATGCTCCGCAAAGTCAAACTTATCCAAGAGAGCATGTCCTAAGGTAAAGGGACATATAACACTGAAAGATTTTCTTCGGAGATCCACAATTGTGTGGATACACCATACAATCTTTCATCAGACCTAAATTAGGTAAAGTATAAGCTGAACCGAGACCATCATTTTAGATATTAAGCCAATAAATGCTACACCGCCAATTTAAAAGACTATTAGTAAACCCTAAGGGGGAGAGCAAACATTATAAATGAAAGTTAAATAAGTACTATAAGTAATACTGGGTGATTATCTAAAACTTAATAAGGTAAAGGTTTGAAGGTGATAAAGGATACATTTAACCGATCAATTCTAAAAGAAACAACTCTTAAGAAAACCTTCAGAAATAATAGAGAACTTCCAATTAGACATAGGAAGAGAATAATAATTCTAATGGGTATGGACCAAATGAGTTCAAATCCAATTTTGGAAGGAATACCGGTATTGTCACATCCCAAGATTTTCCAAATCTTGTAATGTGAAAAATAAAAGAATAAAAATAAAACTTTGTTGATTTTCAGGGTGAGAAGAAACTTTTTGATTCCAAGTTGGAAACCTTCAAACTTATTTTGATCAAATAAAATCCTAAAAGGATTTAAAAAGATAAATAAACAATAAAGTTAAAAATATTTGGAAATACTACTTTTGGTTCTTTTAATAAAAAGATTTGGTTTTCAAATGAAAAGGAAGAAACTTAAATAAGGTTTATTTTATAAGCCAAATTAAAAACTTGGCCAAAGCCTTTCAAATAAAAATAATTCTATTTGATAAAAATAGCAAAGGTTTATTTAAATAAAATAATAAGGATTTAATATCCAAGTTTATTAAAAAATAAAGGCTTTACTATTTTAACTAAACATCAAAACTTATTTATTTATTTTAAACAAGTTTTCCCAGTATTTTTTTTTCAAATAAAACCTACTGATTTGGTTTTGATAATATTTAGATTTCAAAATGGAGTTTTGAATAAATCAAAATCTATTTGATTTAATAACAAAGGTCTATTTATTTAATTATTAATGGACCCTAAAATAAAAATATTATTTTGATTTTGGACTCTGGTTTATTGTTGTTAAACAGAACCAAATTCAATTGCAAAGTTTGGAAGAGTTTGATTTGATTTGAGTATTTGTTTGTTGTTTGAATTTCAAAACAGAAAATAGAAATAGAAAAAGTTAAAGCATTTGAAAGAAAAAATAGAGTCAGACGCAGCCCAACTGGCCAAGCCCAACAAGCCTAGTACCAGCCCAGCTACTCCCCACGCGCGAAGCGTTTTTTTCACCTGAACCCGCACCTGCAGAGCGACTGACTAGTGGACCCTCTTTCCCTCTCACTCCCTCGCTGACAGCAAGGTCCCACCTCTCCTGTTCATCGTCTTCAACCCCCCCAAACCGCGCCCTGCCGTTGCAGCCAGTAACGCCGGCGATCAATTCGCGTTAACCACGACTATAACTCCCCCTATGACCACGCGGTATTAAAAGCCTCCCTCTCCTCTCACATTTCCCCCAGACAGCTCTCTTCCTCCGCCCCCAGGCCGTCGTAATTTCGAGCGGCGCTCTCACTGCTCCGGCGAGCTCCGCAACCAATTCCGGCCAGCAGACACCGCCCCTTGCCTCATTGACCAAGCACACACACACCCCAGCCTCTGGCGCTTCTGCCTGTGCCTTTTGTTCAACCGCGGGCGCCCCAGAACATCGACTCCGACAACCTCTGAGCGCCGCCACTGTCTGTTCCCACTCCGGCGACATCACCTGGTAATTCCTGACCGCCCCCTCCTCTCTGGTTGACACGAGCATACTCTCCACTCTCGCGCGAGTATAACGCACCCTCTGTTTTGCACTGGCGTGACCTGTAGCCTCGTCCCCGACGACGCCTGAGCGAGACCGACGCCGTCCTTGACTCCGGCGAGGAATCCCGACGGATCCTGAGCGCCCCTCGACGAGCTGACCGTACCTTGAGCATCAGAGCGTCACCGCGATCACTGTAAGCACCCTCACCTTATTCTTTGCTTCCTGTAGCTGCCGTAGCGCCACCGCCTGACCGTGCGCCACCGCCAACCACCGTCGGCGCCTCTCGTGTTTGGTCAAGTCAACTAGCACCGTTAGATTTCCATCTGGCGGCCACGATAGATTCATTTAACGAAAAGGTACGGGCTAGTCTGAGCCGTGCGATCTGTTTAGATCCAACGCCCCGCAGAGCGCAATCCGCGTGAACCGGTACCGCCCAATAAGAACACGACGCGTGGCCAGTCTGTGATTTAAAACAAATTTTGAATCTGATTTAGATGCAGATTTGAAACCCTTGTAACTTTTGATCCACACGTCCAAAATTTGCAAACTTTATATCATTGGAATCAGTGGAACAAGCCCTAGCCAACCATGCAATGTGTTTAGTAAAAATCTTCTTGTAAAATGTTTGTTTTTGCAGAAACATTTGTATGCTTATTTATGTTATAAAAATTATTCCAAAATGTTTTTTAGAATGAAATCTTTGCAAAATGGTTTGTGGTGAACCTACTGACCCTAGTAACCAACTTGTGGATTTAAAAATGTATTTTGAAAGGATTAGGATGGATTAATTGAATTAGTCCATTTCTAGTCAAATAAAATATTGTTTTTGCTATGAAAATGACTTTGGAGTAAAAACTTTGGTAAAATGATTTGATTCAAACCTAATGACCCTAAACACCAAGTTTTGAGAATTAACAACTTATTTGGTGAACAACATAAAGATTGATTTGATAAAAACATTTTCCACCACATAAAAATAATGATTGGATTTAAAATGGTTTATAGATAAAACCCTTTTGCAAATGACTTTGCCACTTTAGAAAATGACCACTTAGGACTTTACAATGTGTAGAGCCTAGTAGAGACCACCTTGGCAAATAAAACTATCTTCTGCATGCTTGCATGCAAGACTTAGATCCTATTATTTTATGTGTGTTTGATTGTTTGAATATTGGTTGGAATGCTAGTTGATATTGTGTTTGCTTGATTGATTTGTAGTGAAGTTAGAAAAGTGTGAAACTAGCAAGATCAAGAAGTGAACCAACATTCCCTACCAAAAAGGAAAGTGACACTATCATCTAAAGTCCTACTATTTTCATTATACTTAGTGGATTTTGAAACATGCATGAAAAGAATTTCTATACTTATGCTATGCTAAATCCTAATAGGATACCTTATATATTCCTTAGTGAAAACAATGTAGTTTTAAAAGGCTTAGCCATGCTAAATATTTTGAGAAGAGATTCATGTTGAGATTTTATGAAGTTGAGAAAAGGACTTATGTTTTATAATAAAACAAGTACTCAATGAACCACCTGGGTGGACAAGGATACTTTGAGTTTTAGATAAGGTGGCAACAAAAGGAACCATGTCTATGGCAATCTCTTTGTGTTGTGCACCAAAAGAAAACCACCCAGGGACTTAGAGATTGAACATGTTTCTCCAACTATGGCTTTCGTGTACAGCCACATGCTACATATGGCTCTGGCTTAGTGAAATACATTGGGAAGACCCATGCATTGTCTTCAGGTTACTGAAAATGAGGGAACTCGAAACCCTACATGGGTGACTGAAGACAAGCTAGCAATGGTGTATGGGAGGACCCTTTGGAAAGACTTCGTCACATTCTCAATCTGCCAGTACTCCATCTTGGTGAGTACTTATCCAGCGGCCACTGGTGGCAACAAGATGAGAGTGTGTCATGGGGTAAAGTGTACAACTTTTGCTGAAGATAATAAAATCTAAGTACTTAGCCGTGTCCCCGGTTATGGACAATACTAAGCAACTAAAGCTTGAAGCTATGGGAAATCTCGACATTCCAATTTCTAAAAGAAAAACTTTAAAGTGACAACAAAAGACTTGAAGCACTTGGGGGTACCAAGGGGCTCAAGAGGTTTTGATAAAACTTGATGCACTTGGGGATTTACCAAGGAGCTCAAGAGATTTTGATAAAAACTTGAAGTACTTGGGGGTGTACCAAGGAGCTCAAGAGATTTTTAACAAAGACTTGAAACACTTGGGGTTTTACCAAGAAGTTTAGAAAGATTTGACAAAAGAACCAAACCATTTTGAAAAGATAGGATAAATTATGGCTTTCTGCAAATGAGCCTTAAACCCCACTTAGCCAAATTTGCATGTAATGATAGATCCACTTATATTCAACATAGTAGTGAAACTTGCCAATACAATTCAAATGTATTGACCCTTGTGGCTGTAACTTGTTATGTTGCAGGTTTGTTTGATATTAGTGAAGTTGATTGATTAGGATTACAAAGTCTACAACCAACATGTTTGCCTATGGCACTTTGAAGATGAAGGACCCCATGCTTATAGATATTCTGCTGCAATGTAATGTAATAGCCAAATGAGCTATGTAAGATGTAATAACATTATGTTATTCCTGGTTATAAAGTTGTATTATGACCTTTGTTTCTTGATATTACATCTTAACTATGGATGCTAGCTATTGATCCAGGGACTAGCATTGTAAACACAGGGATCTCTACCTTATTAAAGGTTGGGACCTCTACAGATGGTATCAGAGTATTGTGTTGCCTGTAGGATTTATAACCCTAGGATTGGACAAAGACCCTTAGAAAAATAAGAGTTGTATTTGTTCCAAAACTTATTTACAAACAATCTTGTAAACTCTTTCCTCAACCATTTAGGTTTCAACTCTACATCTCTTCTATTTCAACTTGATAGAAAAACCTACACCATGGCCAAAGACTTCACCATGTGCAAAGGACTTAATCAACTCTAATGACTTCAACATCTTCAACTCTAATGACTTCAACATCTTCAACTCTAATGACTTCAACTTCTTCAACTCTAATGACTTCAACATCTTCATCATAATCACCAAGGACTTCAATCTTGGATGTCACTAAGGACAAGTGAGACAAGAAATCTTGCTCAAGATTTGGAGACTAAGGAAAAACAAATTAGAAGGAGCCCACAACACTTGAAGTTTATGTGACCAAGAGTTTTCCCAAGGAAACCATGATCCCATGCAAAAAGAATCAACCAAGAAGGATGGAAAGATCACAAGTGAACCGTATAGATGGACCACCATATTTTAGTTAAGTCAAACCCACCAACTTATGTGGTGTAACAAAAATATTTTGTTGCCTAAGTATGTGCTTGAACTTTGTTGTTTGAGTGAAATGTTTGTTTGTGATTGCTTGCACATTGCTTGTGTGAATTGTGATGTGCGTGATTAGGATTATTTCCTTAGAAATCTTTTGCCTATTCTAATCTCAATTCAACCCAAATAGATGACTACTCCAAGAGACTCCAACATCAAGGTTGATGACACCAACACCAACCAAGAGGACAACATGGAAGAACTCATAGCAACCCAAACACAGTTGAACCAAATGACAGCTCAGTTCATAGCCAACACCAGTGGGGAAGATCTAACCCTACAAGGATTTTTGGAAAACCAAGCCCAAATGTTGCATAAGGTGACAGATCAAATGCTCAACATGGAAAGCAACTTCAAGGATGATAAGGATGTTATTCTAAAAGGAGCCAAAGCTTGCAATATTTGTGGAGACAAGGATCACACTTCCAAGGAGCATGGAAATCAATGCCCCAACTGTGAAGAGAAACATCCCGTTGACCATTGTCCCACCTCTCAAGCTACTTGCTACCTATGTGAAGGAAATAACCATGTCCCTATTCAATGCCCCATCTATTCCATAGTTGAACAAAGGAAACAAGATGGAGTGCAACAAATGATTTCAAACTATCAAGAAGGATCCAAGTCTACCAAGAAGAATGAGGACAAAGGAAAAGCTCCACTTATACCTCCATGCAATACAACCCAATTCAAAGGACCAAAGAAGAGGCATATGAATTTTCCAAACAGCAATAGAAGGTCCAAGAAACATGTAGACATTCCTACCTACCAGATAACATATGAGCAACATGAACTAGATGCACTCCTAGCTTTGGAAAAGCCCAAAAAGAAAAAGAAGGACAAAAGCCATGTGCAATGTCATCATTGTAAATAAATGGGACACTATTCCAGTGAATGTCAAGAGAAACAGAAGTATAAAGAGATTGGCCAAGTATGGTGCAACAACTGCAAAGAGCTAGGCCATTATGCAACAACTTGTCCACAAGAGACACGTGAAGAACTCAAACTTATCATATGTTTCAATTGCAAAAACCCAGGACATTATGCAAGAAATTGTCCAGAAAAGATGAAGAACAAGATAAACAAGCCTATGAAGGATCTCAGCCTTGTCACATGTGTCAAGTGTGGAAACAAAGGACACCATGTTTGTCCAGAAAAGTTTCCCCAGGATCCCAAGAAGGCCAATATGTAATTTAGATGGAAAAATTTTAAGGGTGGTAGAACCCTAGATGCTTTGAGCCTACTTGTAACCCTAGCCTTCCCAAATCTCGGGACGAGATTTATTTTAAGGGGGGTAGCCTGTCACATCCCAAGATTTTCCAAATCTTGTAATGTGAAAAATAAAAGAATAAAAATAAAACTTTGTTGATTTTCAGGGTGAGAAGAAACTTTTTGATTCCAAGTTGGAAACCTTCAAACTTATTTTGATCAAATAAAATCCTAAAAGGATTTAAAAAGATAAATAAACAATAAAGTTAAAAATATTTGGAAATACTACTTTTGGTTCTTTTAATAAAAAGATTTGGTTTTCAAATGAAAAGGAAGAAACTTAAATAAGGTTTATTTTATAAGCCAAAATAAAAACTTGGCCAAAGCCTTTGAAATAAAAATAATTCTATTTGATAAAAATAGCAAAGGTTTATTTAAATAAAATAATAAGGATTTATTATCCAAGTTTATTAAAAAATAAAGGTTTTACTATTTTAACTAAACATCAAAACTTATTTATTTATTTTAAACAAGTTTTCCCAGTATTTTTTTTCAAATAAAACCTACTTATTTGGTTTTGATAATATTTAGATTTCAAAATGGAGTTTTGAATAAATCAAAATCTATTTGATTTAATAACAAAGGTCTATTTATTTAATTATTAATGGACCCTAAAATAAAAATATTATTTTGATTTTGGACTCTGGTTTATTGTTGTTAAACAGAACCAAATTCAATTTCAAAGTTTGGAAGAGTTTGATTTGATTTGAGTATTTGTTTGTTGTTTGAATTCCAAAACAGAAAATAGAAATAGAAAAAGTTAAAGCATTTGAAAGAAAAAAATAGAGTCAGACGCAGCCCAACTGGCCAAGCCCAACAAGCCCAGTACCAGCCCAGCTACTCCCCACGCGCGAAGCCTTTTTTTCACCTGAACCCGCACCCGCAGAGCGACTGACTAGTGGACCCTCTTTCCCTCTCACTCCCTCGCTGACAGAAAGGTCCCACCTCTCCTGTTCATCGTCTTCAACCCCCCCCAAACCGCGCCCTGCCGTTGCAGCCAGTAATGCCGGCGATCAATTCGCGTTAACCACGACTATAACTCCCCCTGCGACCACGCTGTATTAAAAGCCTCCCTCTCCTCTCACATTTCCCCCAGACAGCTCTCTTCCTCCGCCCCCAGGCCGTCGTAATTTCGAGCCGCGCTCTCACTGCTCCGGCGAGCTCCGCAACCAATTCCGGCCAGCAGACACCGCCCCTTGCCTCATTGACCAAGCACACACACTCCCCAGCCTCTGGCGCTTCTGCCTATGCCTTTCGTTCAAACGCGGGTGCCCTAGAACATCGACTACAACAACCTCTGAGCGCCACCATCGTCTGTTCCCACTCCGGCGACATCACCTGGTAATTCCTGACCGCCCCTCCTCTCAGGTTGACACGAGCATACTCTCCACTCTCGCGTGAGTCTAATGCACCCTCTTTTTTTCACTGGCGTGACCTGTAGTCTCGTCCCCGACGATGCCTGAGCGAGACCAACGCCGTCCTTGACTCCGGCGAGGAATCCCGACGGATCCTGAGGGCCCCTCGACGAGCTGACCGTACCTTGAGCATCAGAGCGTCACCGCGATCACTGTAAGCACCCTCACCTTCTTCTTTGCTTCCTGTAGATGCCGTAGCGCCACCGCCTGACCGTGCGCCGCCGCCAACCACCGTCGGCGCCGCTCGTGTTTGGTCAAGTCAACCAGCACCGTTAGATTTCCATCTGGCGGCCACGATAGATTCATTTAACGAAAAGGTACGGGCTAGTCTGAGCCGTGCGATCTGTTTAGATCCAACGCCCCGCAGAGCGCAATCCGCGCGAACCGGTACCGCCCAATAAGAACACGACGCGTGGCCAGTCTGTGATTTAAAACAAATTTTGAATCTGATTTAGATGCAGATTTGAAACCCTTGTAACTTTTGATCCACACGTCCAAAATTTGCAAACTTTATATCATTGGAATCAGTGGAACAAGCCCTAGCCAACCATGCAATGTGTTTAGTAAAAATCTTCTTGTAAAATGTTTGTTTTTGCAGAAACATTTGTATGCTTATTTAGGTTATAAAAATTATTCCAAAATGTTTTTGATAATGAAATCTTTGCAAAATGGTTTGTGGTGAACCTACTGACCCTAGGAACCAACTTGTGGATTTAAAAATGTATTTTGAAAGGATTAGGATGGATTAATTGAATTAGTCCATTTCTAGTCAAATAAAATATTGTTTTTGCTATGAAAATGACTTTGGAGTAAAAACTTTGGGAAAATGATTTGATTCAAACCTACTGACCCTAAACACCAAGTTTTGAGAATTAACAACTTATTTGGTGAACAACATAAAGATTGCTTTGATAAAAACATTTTCCACCACATAAAAATAATGATTGGATTTAAAATGGTTTATAGATAAAACCCTTTTGCAAATGACTTTGCCACTTTAGAAAATGACCACTTAGGACTTTACAATGTGTAGAGCCTAGTAGAGACCACCTTGGCAAATAAAACTATCTTTTGCATGCTTGCATGCAAGACTTAGATCCTATTATTTTATGTGTGTTTGATTGTTTGAATATTGGTTGGAATGCTAGTTGATATTGTGTTTGCTTGATTGATTTGTAGTGAAGTTAGAAAAGTGTGAAACTAGCAAGATCAAGAAGTGAACCAACATTCCCTACCAAAAAGGCAAGTGATAATATCATCTAAAGTCCTACTATTTTTATTAGACTTAGTGGATTTTGAAACATGCATGAAAAGAATTTCTATACTTATGCTATGCTAAATCCTAATAGGATACCTTATATATTCCTGAGTGAAAACAATGTAGTTGTAAAAGGCTTAGCCATGCTAAATATTTTGAGAAGAGATTCATGTTGAGATTTTATGAAGTTGAGAAAAGGACTTATGTTTTATATAATAAAACAAGTACTCAATGAACCACCTGGGTGGACAAGGATACTTTGAGTTTTGGATAAGGTGGCAACAAAAGGAACCATGTCTATGGAAATCTCTTTGTGTTGTGCACCAAAAGAAAACCACCCAGGGACTTAGAGATTGAACATGTTTCTCCAACTGTGGCTTTCGTGTACAGCCACATGCTACATATGGCTCTGGCTTAGTCAACTACATTGGGAAGACCCATGCATTGTCTTCAGGTTACTGAAAATGAGGGAACTCGAAACCCTACATGGGTGACTGAAGACAAGCTAGCAATGGTGTATGGGAGGACCCTTTGGAAAGACTTCGTCACATTCTCAATCTGCCAGTACTCCATCTTGGTGAGTACTTATCCAGCGGCCACTGGTGGCAACAAGATGAGAGTGTGTCATGTGGGTAAAGTGTACAACTTCTGTAGAAGATAATAAAATCTAAGTACTTAGCCGTGTCCCCGGTTATGGACAATACTGAGCAACTAAAGCTTGAAGATATGGGAAATCTCGACATTCCAATTTCTAAAAAAAAAACTTTAAAGTGACAACAAAAGACTTGAAGAACTTGGGGGTACCAAGGGGCTCAAGAGGTTTTGATAAAACTTGATGCACTTGGGGATTTACCAAAGAGCTCAAGAGATTTTGATAAAAACTTGAAGTACTTGGGGTGTACCAAGGAGCTCAAGAGATTTTTAACAAAGACTTGAAACACTTGGGGTTTTACCAAGAAGTTCAGAAAGATTTGACAAAAGAACCAAAACATTTTGAAAAGATAGGATAAATTATGGCTTTCTGCAAATGAGCCTTAAACCCCACTTAGCTAAATTTGCATGTAATGATAGATCCACTTATATTCAACATAGTAGTGAAACTTGCCAATACAATTCAAATGTATTGACCCTTGTGGCTGTAACTTGTTATGTTGCAGGTTTGTTTGATATTAGTGAAGTTGATTGATTAGGATTACAAAGTCTACAACCAACATGTTTGCCTGTGGCACTTTGAAGATGAAGGACCCCATGCTTATAGATATTCTGCTGCAATGTAATGTAATAGCCAAATGAGCTATGTAAGATGTAATAAAATTATGTTATTCCTGGTTATAAAGTTGTATTATGACCTTTGTTTCTTGATATTACATCTTAACTGTGGATGCTAGCTATTGATCCAGGGACTAGCATTGTAAACACAGGGATCTCTACCTTATTAAAGGTTGGGACCTCTACAAGTATCAACTATGTTATGACAGTAATAGAAGGGTAGTCTTTTAATTACTAACACGGGTATATAGAAACTTAAAACTTACTCTTTAAGGAGACCCCTACACTGTACTTAAATTAGTAATAAAGTTTGATGTTTAGATGGAAAGAATTTTATTAGGATATTTAATCAGGTTTTGGAATATTCCAATTAATTCCATTTAAAGTCATCATGAAGTGGGGAATATAGCAACCACTGCAAAAAAATTCCTTACTCCAAAACATGAAAGTTTGCGAACTTCGAGGACGAAGTTTATTTTAAGGGGGAGAGTCTGTAACATCCCAGCATTAGAGCCTAGAAAAAAGCTGATCCCAGATGTGTGCATTGCATTCATGCATAGAAAATCCGAATAATTTTTGCGCTTTTAAACAAAACTTGTCAAAGTGATTGAAGCTTCTCTTAGCTTGATGGAATTGAAATAGATCATCAATTTGATTGCGATAAGTTTCAATAAGACCTTTGTTAAGTCTCATTTTGGGTAATAGAGATTTGATCTAAGGGTAGATCAAATGTACTATAAGTTAAACCTTAATACAATGTGAATTATATTTGATCATTAGGTGATTATGTTATAGTACTCATTATGATCATACATAAGTACCAAGTTAAAGATATAAAACAAATAATAAGAATGTAACCATTATATAGATATCTTTCTTTCTATAGAACCTTTATAGAACTTATTTCAATATCTATTGTTCATCAATGTTGGATAATTCCCCATTGATTCACAAATTATTTAACCATTAATCTTGATCTATTACTTGATCTTATCATAACATCTACTTAAATCTTCTAATAAGGGCATAATCCATTAATAACCTTAAACCAATATAAGATTCTAAGAAGATAATTTCCAGACAATAAAAGGTAGGATTGATAAAGCCCTGCTTAGCCAACTAAGAACTTCAGTAATAAATGATTAGAGTATTATCATGGTAATGATTTGGCCACCAATATTGAATGCTTACATTTATTATAAGTAATACTGGTGGGTAGAACATGATTGGAACCTTAGTAGAGATAAGTTATCCTAGAGTAGTCTTTGCAAACCACATAAATATAATTCAGGGATTGAAGTGAAAGTCATGAAAGTTAAGTAAATATAGGCTGCTATTATTCAATTAAAGCTAGTATAGCATAGAGTTTATAAGTAGTGTTATTCATCTTAAAAGATAATCAACCTTAGAGAAAGATCAGTGATGGAATATTAAGGAAGATTGTGAGTGAAGTTGAAGGAACTACTAGTTGGATGGAAGTTTATCAACAATAGAATAGTAGGTGTAATCAAGCATGGATATGAAGAAGTTATGAACTATTTAGTATCAAACTCATTGGATTCATTCATGAGTTTAGAAGAATGATATATGAATAAGAAGATTTAAATGAGTAAAGCTCATCATGTTAATCGTGATTAGGGATAGGAATAAGTATTATATCTAGTAAAGGAACTACTTAATTAGAGATCCAAGATTATGAAACATAATTATATGTTATAAATCATCTTCCTATTAAATCTTGGTAAGCAATCAAATTTACATCTCAAATCAAACATAATATTCATCTCATACTGTTGATCCATCATATAATGCCTATAACACTTTATAGAAGCATTTCTCTATAACAAATTACATAAGCATATCTCTGTTAATTTTAACCATCATAACTATATGTGTCTAAGTATATTCTTATAAGTTCACTTCTATAAAACACTACAATTAAAAATTTCTATTAAAAAGGGAGATTTCATCCAATACTATATACATAAGACAATGTGCTTAGTTATTAAATCTTAACTCTTAAAAGGAATCTAAGCTTATACAAAACTCTAAAGCCAAGGGTAGTACTCATAATTCAAAACCCTAAACTTCTTTGTTTATCACATACATTGCCATTTTCCAAATTAATGGGAGTAATAATCACCATATCAAGTTTTATAAGTAATAAAGCTTTAATAATTCATATTTTAATAATGGTAAATATTAAAAATATAAATAAAATACCAAAAATCTTGGAAAAGTAATAATTCCAATATAAAACTCTAATTATGTATTATTATTTCGCTTAAGTAAATACTTATTATCTATTTAGTAATTATAAAATAATAAGAAATATAAAAAAATTCATATCCTATTATTTATAAATCACAAAAATAAATGTGATATACCAAAATAACCACAAAAAAAATATCTAAATATTAAAAATCTAATATTCTATTTTTGAGTTAAATAAAAATTCAAATAATTTAATAACTCAAATTTAAACTTATTTACTCTATTAAAAATACATATAAGAATGAATAAAATTTATTAATATTTCTTAAAAGAGTCAATTAAATCTAATAAATAGTATTAGTCTTTAATATTAATAATATAAGACCATAATAGTTTAAAACATTATAAACATTATTTCTTATCAAAATATCTTCAATCATAAATGAAGATTTTATTCTAAAAAGATTTCCATTTATAATAAAAACCTTAAAGAACAACTTATGAATACACCAAACCTTTTCTATCTACATTAACTACCAAATTGCAAAAACTACCACAACATTATATAAACCCATAAATAGTTAAGTAATATTATGTTTTAGATTATAAACTATACCCACATACCTATAAAAGATAAATGATGTTACTCCATAATAAAAATCAAGAAACCATTATCCAAGTAAAAAGAATGATCATTCTTAAGTAACCTAAAGGAAACATTTCAGATACACTAGATACAAATGTTATAAGTATTATACTCTCAAAATCATCTTTGTTTTAAAGTTAACTTTAGTCTACAGAATCTCAATGCATCACTATAAGCATTACTATATGTTTTATAGTTAACTTTGGTCTGAAGTAGTTAAATTATATAGCAACTCAAGCCAAACCATTTGAGCAAACAAATAACACCAACCACCACTAACTATCCACAAAGTTTGTTTAGACCTTAGAAGAGAAACCTTTTCTTCGAAGGTTATCCTTTTTGCCACTTTAAATAAGAACTTTTATATAAGTAATCCTAACTGGTATGTCATAAGTATTTATACTTTACTCCTACATATGTGCTGTCTACAACCACTCATAAACTCTAATAAAAGTACAACTATGAAACTTATCTAAAAGGACCACACATTCCAAAGTAACCATTTCCGGAATCCAAACCCTAGGACAACATTATCCCCGGGATTTGCGTGTAGAACGTGCATCACATTACTTATGCATAAAAGCATATTGCTTCTTTAAACATTAGTCCTTACCGGACCAATGATGCTGATTTCAGATTTTGGATCTTATACTGACTCGAAGACCATGAGTGCATAATCTTGCAATCACAAAAGGCAAGTTCACACTTGCTCATGTCCTTTGTTTATTTTCTGTAAAGTATTTTACAAATCCAGTGTTGTCTTCACCTGCATTTGAAAAGGGTCATAAAACACTATTTTCAATAATAATGAGCACTATTGATTACTGATCCAGGGTGATCAGTTAATCTATTAAGTCTGACAGTTGGAATACCACTGTTCAGAACTATATCACCTAGGACTTAACAACCAATGTCGCCAGTGATTCTTGCGCCGTATATTACGCGTTGACCATGAGATTTGGAATGGGACGGAGAAGTCAGATGTATCTTCTTCCTATCGCATGAAGCCGGATGTGCAGGTCATGGTTTTTATCCTCGTAGCGTGCATATTAATTGGTAATTCATAGAGGATATGCAGCATATGGTTGGGAACCCTCATCGTCCCACGATAGTTCTGGCATCTACCGGTTTGTACAAACCTTTGTGGTAATTCATTATGTGGGCATGGTGTACACCAAGGAGGCATGCGAGGTCGTGAAGGGGGCAGTGATTGGCTTGGATCATCTTCTGGGCCCCACATCATGGAATTGTGGACGGGAATAAGCTTCCCGGTTGTGCAACAACGAGTTGATCTCTCATGGGTAAAGTAACGCACCTCTGTAGAGTGTAAGAACTGTAACTTGTTACTCCCTGTTCCGACAAGGAGCTACGAACGCGACGGGAAATGAACTCCATGAAAGTTCTGGTAAACCCATGAAGGCTGACGGACATAGCTTTTCAGAATAAAAGCAACCTTTGAAGAAATGTTTATGAAAACTTGCATTGCCTACGACCTACGGTCTGTGGCTGTAGTTATAGTGCATCAAACACTCCTTTTCTAGTGAATTTTCTGAATACGCTCGTACTCAAAGTATCTTCTTAACCCTTGCTAGATTCTGAAGCCATTAAAACGATGTCTACATCAAGATATGCTCCAGGACTTATCAAGACCAGCTAAAGCTCTTCAATAAAGACAAGGAAGACCACAGACACCTCAACTCAAGTAAAGACGAAGTTACTAATTAGATCGGAATACAATCTCTAACCAAAGAACCTATTTCTGTAGTGCGTTGCAATAGTAGCAATGCCAACCTCTTAGCCAGAATACTAGACTTAATAGTATAATCGTTCTTGCGTTATTTATCTTTGATTCTTCTCCGAAAGAAGTTCTTTCTCTCTCTTTAACCTAGAGTGTTCTCTGGATCTTATGTAAAGAGTGAGTTGTAACCTTTAGCCATGTATTGGACCCGTTGTGTTGCTATTGTGCCATTCTGAGGGATGTAATACTTGTGAACGGTGTTCCATTGGTGTTATGTCAACGACTATAGTATACTACATCATGAAGTGGTATGCTGGGTCACCGCACTTGTCAACATTGCTCGATGCATCAGCCATTTATATAGGCTGGCGGGTCCCCATGTCAGCCTCTCATTAGAAGAAACGTGTGCATGCTGGACATTTTTCACGCTCGCTCCTCCCTATTTCGAACTTGGCAATGTTGCTTGATGCATCAGCCGATTATACAGGCCGTTGGGTCCCCCATGTCAGCCTCTCATTGGAAGATACATCTGCATGCTAGAGTTTTTTCTCGCTCGCGCCTCCCTCTTTAGAACTCGACAACGTTGCTCGATGTGGCACCACTTGTATAAGGTCTCGCTGGTGGGTCCCACATGTCAATATCTTTTTTTGAAATGACATGTCAATATCTCTGTAAATGAAACATGTGTATGATGGACTTTTTTCGGCTGTGTCTTCTGTTTTAACCTTGGCAACGTAGTTAGATGTCGCAATCCTGTATGGTCTTGCTGCTGGAGCCCACATGTCAGCCTCTCTGGTATGTCCTGGTTAGTGGGTCCCCGATGTCAACCTCTCTGTACAAGTACTTAACTTATTTTTTCAAACCCGCGCATTAAGAGGGATGCTGCAGGATGGTAGGTCCGCCGTGTTAGCCTCTCTGTAAAGAAATACTTAATAGAAGAAAATTAACAAGGACGCTGCAGGCTAGTGGGTCCGCCATGTTAGCCTCTCCGTAAAGCAATATTACTAGAAGAAAATTAAGAGGGATGTTGCAGTCTGGTGGATCTGCCATGTCAGCCTCTCCCCAAAGAAATATTGTTAGAAGAAAATTAAGAGGGATGTTGTAGGATAGTGGGTCCACAATGTTAGCCTCTCCGTAAAGCAATATTGGTAGAAGAAAATTAAGTGGGACACTGCAGGCTGGTGGGTCTGCCATGTTAGCCTCTCCGCAAAGAAATATTGCTAAAAGAAAATTAAGGGGGACACTGCAGTCTGGTGGGTCCACCATGTTAGCCTCTCTGAAAAGCAATATTGCTAGAAGAAAATTAAGAGCGACGCTGCAGGTTGGTGGGTCTGTCGTGTTAGCCTCTTTGTAAAGCACTATTGCTAGAAGAAAATAATGTAAACCCAAAAAAAATATTTGTCAAGCATAGAGGATTCAAAACTCAAGACATCACACATATAACCGTGTGCGTTGCCACTACAACAAAGAAATCAATAGATACTAGCTTTCATCTCGTCGTTAATAAACTCTGTATTTAGCTGTGGATCCACTGGATTTAGAACAAATACCTCACCAATGGAGGGGAAACGATAATTCTTTTGATAGATATATTCATGTAAAAATATCAAAAGAACCAGAGACACATGCCGTGTGTGCCAGAACTGGTATCCAATGACTTAACTTGGTAAAATCACACTCATCACTGTCTAAAACACAACTAACGGTTCCGACGAAACACATGCAAAAGCTCTAGTGCAAACAACCTAGCATAGAAACAAAACTTTTCATAAATTCAGTAGCATTTGAATCATTTAGCAGTACAGAATAAGACAGAGAAAATAGACAAACTCCTAGTTCATATTCAGCAGCACTTGACCAATTCAGCATCATTTCAAAATGTCTGATTCAGCATAACAGACACTGAAAATTCAATAGCAGTATAGAGGGAAGCAGACCTCACCAACGGAGTGGGAAAGGGCGATAATTCTTTTGTTTTGACAGATATATTCATGTACAAAATCTAAAGAACCAGAGACACACACCGCGCGCCCCAAAACTGCACCAGTATCCAATGACTTCACTTGGTGAAATTGTGTTGTATCTTTACCCTCTCTGCCTCTCATCATTGTCTAAAACACAACCAACGGTTCCGATGAAAGACATGCAAAAGCTCTAGTGTAAGCAGCCCAGCAGCAGCGACAGAAATTTTCATAAATTCAATAGCATTTGAATGATTCAGCAGTACAGAACTAGAAAGAGAAAATATCAACTGATTCCTAGTTCATATTCAGCAGCACTTGACTAATTCAGCAGCATTTCAAAATGACCGATTCAGCAATATAGACACTAAAATTCAATAGTAGTATAGAGGGAACCATTTCTTGCTTCAGCTCTAAAAACCATGCCAACAATCAGTTTTCCCTTTTCTCCAACACGCTCAAATCATTGGAGAAAGCTAAACTAATGAGCAATTCTGCTTTTGTGTGCAACCTCCTCCTCACATATTAAGATGGAACACAATCATTGTCATAATAGTTGGTCTTGATCATATAGGGAACCATCATATAGATACAAATATACCATACCAGTATGTACTAGTCATAGCTCCAATCCAGCAAAAGGTCATCACAATTTTACTGCTCATATATGATCAGTGGAGACAAGACAACCACATAATTAATTATGATATAATGTGACGAAAGAGCTAAATAGCTAGGAACTGCATGACCAGACTGCTGCATTAAGGGCGGTGAGATACATTGACCTTGACTATTCTTCCAATGGTAAGTTTATCAGCTTTCCGGAACTTGATCCACCTAGAAGTAGCTGCCAAGCGCCCATCAGTATAGTTAATGGCGTAGTGTCCCTTACACTCCTTCGCTCTACATCATGAAGACTATTGTGCCATTTTGTTTGGCCTCGAATTGCTTTGTGGAACTCTTAGGAAATTTCTGAGTCAAAGCAAGAGATAGACGCTGTAACACCCTCAGAATCGGACCTATGCAAGTTTCAGCGATTCCCGCCAAACCCGCATAGAAACGATTCAAAGGTGCCCACCAGGCACTTTCGTGCGGGTGGAAAACGAAGTAATACCATTACACAATAGTCCACGATGGAACCCACAGAACAGATATATACAACAACGACTCCAAGAGTCAAGAATACATATATACAATACAAAGATCCAAATCACCTTGAAAATGATTCAGTGTCCGACTAAGAGCCCTGAAGAATAACCAATGGCGTCCATAACCCTGCCCAGGCCAAGCCGGAAGGGTAACCCTGCTAACGGCGTCGATCTCAAAACCTGCTTAAACAAAAGGGGTGCCGACAAAGGGCAAAGGAAAAAGAGAGCGGTCAGTACTGAGGCCAGTACACGGCGAGGCTAGAATTCGGCGGTCCTCGCCTACATAGGTATGGTGGACTGAGCGGCAGCGCAGCATACACTAAACAACCTATAGAGACTTGAGATAACTGTCGGCTATCAGAGAGGGATAAGAAAGACCTATTCGGAACCATCCTGATACTACCACCAAACATACCCATCCTGGTATTTCCCCCTCGAGACCAAACGAGGAAGTCATCCGAGGAACTCACACAGTTGGCAGTTTTATTCATTCCGTTATAGTGGCGGCAATTACTAGTCAAATATAGATAGTCATCCTGATATAATAAGCAGTGGGCACTTTTAGTTAACCATTCCGTTGTAGTTGCAACACTTACTAGTCAGATACAATTAGCATGAGATATCCCAAACCCAACAGTTATTGGTACTTTTATTTAGCCATTCCGTTGCAGTGAAGCTGATTACTAGTCATATCGGATACAAGTCAAATTATAGCAGTAAACTTTAGTTATAGTTGTCTATGATCGAGAACTGTGCTCCAAGTCGTCCATAACCGCGGACACAGCTTCTCGAAAAGATTTAACCCTGCAGGGGTGCACCAAAGTTCCCACACGCACCTACACCCTTGTTGTCAGATCAGGTAGGTACAAGATCACAAAACATACACCCAACGGTATGTCGACGGGGTTTCGGACACGACGTTTCCCAGACCCAAGCAAGCACGGGGGGCCACCCCACTAAGCTACCCGCAACGAAGTCGGCCGGTCTCCGAGACGGACTCAGGGTTTGCGTCAGTGGCTGTAAACGACCGAGAACCCGAAAATGTGACTGGGCTTGTCGATACTGCGAAAACACTCCGCTTCCAAAACAGTACAGGTGCATTCCTCGCACAATCGTAAATAAAGCAGTAAAGCATGGCATAAGTACATGATAGTAATAAAGCCCCAAACTAATTGTGGCCCCCAGTACAGTACTTGGAATCAGGTACTAAATCGATGGGGGTGCCCATACACCCCACCTGTGGTTAGCGCGCTCGATCTCGGAACAGGTGTCAAGAACTCGGGGTCCTACGGGACACTAGTGGGCGGTTAACAACCAAATAACATCTATTGCCCACCGGTGCCTCTACATTTACCTACTTCAATTTTAGTTATTAAACAATAATTAAAGCCATGATCATCTCCAACATTAAACATGCGGCAATACTCCAACAACCGTGGTACTGGACGACACGCAACAACACTTGAGCAAGCGACTACGACACGCAAGTCCAACTGTCTACCAATCAACAGGTAGTAGGATGTGTCCAAGGCAATATAAGGCTGCAAGGGATATCACGGGTACGGAAACTAGAGCATCGCAACACAGATAGCAATAGATCAACAGGAGGCAATAAATACTATAAATGCAAAATAGGTAGAAGGGGAAGGGATGCTCGCCTGAAAACATTGCCGAAGGTTCATCCGAAGATCGGGTCGACACTCACATCAACTCACCGGCCTAATCCGTGAAGAAGCAAAGCACTAGAAGTAACACCGGATGGACTATTTAATACTATGACAGAAGATCGGGCATGATGCATGTATGAGGTATGACATGGCAAAGGTGCAATGCAATTAGATCATATTAAGCGGAACCGGGGTCTCGACATTTAATTAGACGCTTCAAGTTGTTTAGGTACCCCACAATTTAAATGTTGGATTAGCAAGACAAAGCATGGCTTCGGTTCGCTATGCCAATTTAAATGGAGTCCGGAATAAGACAAAGATATCCCGCATATCGACTCCATATTCAATTATGAGATGAATTGGCATAATGCCCCCAAACCACAGACAAGTATGCATGCATGATCAATTTAATATGCATCAGTTGATAATGCCATGTTATAAAATAATGGGGTCTCGGATAGGGGATCACATTAGGGTTCGGCGAACTTGGGCTCCGAGGGGTTCGGGGTCGGTCTCAGGGTTCGACGGGGGAAACGGTTCGACGGATTCGGTCTCGGACAACGGAAGTAGATCTTGTCGCATCCGGGAAGAAGGACCTGGTTTGGTGTCGGGGGCGCATCGGATTCGCCCTGGTCGATGTCGTTCTTGTCGTTGCGAAGATCTTGTCGGGTCCGCGCCATCAAGTCGGTCTTGGCATTCGGGGTGAAGAACTTGGCATCCTCGAGGAAGTACTTGTCGTATCCTTGAAGAAGGTCATGTCGGTCCACGGGGTTCGGTCTTCGGATCCGGATGGAGAACTTGGCGTCCGGGTGGCGGTCTCTGGGTACGGGCTTTCGGTCATCGGATCCATCTTGTTGAAGATCCGCAGGGCACCATTCACGGACAAGCATGAGCCGAAACGGCACCATCCCGAGCTAGGCGAAGCAGATAGAGAAGCGGCAGCGCTGATGAGGATGTACGCGCGTGCGGGCTCAAACACGAGCAGAGACGCGGCGGTAGACGGGATGCGGGCCGGAGGGGGAGGAGCCCAGCGAGGGAGGCGAGCACGGGGCCTGGACGCGGGTGGAGCACGACGGGGCCGGCGGTGCTGCGGGGAGGCGCTCGCACGGCGAGGGTGCACGATCAGCGGAGGCGGCAAACACGGTCAAGGACGCGCGGAACCGGTGCCGTCAAGGCAGAGGCTAGGTCGGCGGCAGCTGCTGCGAGACATCGGGGAGGAGGCGGCCTACACCGGTCTGGCGAAAGGGAAGGAGCGGCAGGCGGCCAACTACCGACGGTGGCGGGGGTCGCATGTAGCAGAGGATGCGAAGGGGGGCACGACAGAGGCAGGGAGGTGCTCAGGGGGCGGCGGCCGGAGGAGAACCAGGTGACGGGGAAGGCCCGGCGGCGGCCGGCGGCGCCAGAGGGGAAGGTGGAGGCGGGGGAGCGACAGGGAGGGGGAGCATCCCCGGCGACGGGAGAACCACCCGGCGGCGCAGGATCAAGGAGGAGGTCGTGAGGAGGAAGGTGGGGGTTGTCGGGTTGGGGAACGAAGGGGAGGAGAGGAGCGTGTCGGGGTGGGCCAGGGCGGTTCGGGAGGGCGCGTGGGATGGGAGGCCAAGGGCGGGCCCGCGGGGAGAGGGGAGTGGCGGCAGGTGGGACCTGGCCCGCCTGGGGCTGCACGCCCAGGTGGCGGCGGGGTGGAGGCTAGGAGTGGAGGAAAAAGAAGGGGATTGGTCAGGGGATGAGGTGGCGGAAAACGATTGGCCGGGGTGAGGTGGAGGGGGCTGGGTAGAATAGGATTGGGTAGTTTTAGGATTAGATATTTTGACTAGGGTTTTCTTTTGGGCCGGGTAGTAGATGGTCTGGTCCGGTTGGGCCTCTGGCCTGACCGGCCGGACTGTCTCCCCGGACAAAAACGTTTTATTTATTTTGTTTAGTTTTAAATATTCTTTTGGTAAAATAGTTTAGGCAAACAAAAGATCCAGGCGGACCGAGGGTTTGATTTGAAATAAAAGACGGGGATATTTAGAAAACAATAGAAGACTTTTCGAAATAGTTTTAGACAAAACATGCATGATGATGACGATGCAATGCACAAAAACAACGCGATTTTCTAGTAGTGGTTTGCGGGGCGCCACAGACGCATAATTAATAAGAGCAATGAACTGAATCATGTGAAACTTTAGAAGACATTGAGAGCAGTTTATCTGCCGCCACTCACAAACATAATCCGGTGCGACCTTGAGATGACACATGTGTAGGATACGATCTGACAAGGAGCTTGTGTCGGTACCTGTGCTGGGGCTGGTGCAGTAGCTGGTGCGGGTGCAGGAACAGGGACTGGTGCAGGAGATGGTGTCGCTGCCTATGGTGGGGATGGTGCTGGTGCAGGACTTGGTGCCGGTGCAGTTAATTGAAGAGAGGCTGGTGCAAGAGCCAGAACCGGTGCTGGCGCTGTCGCCAGCAACTTGATGCTAGATTTCTTCTGACGGGTAGGTAAGTTGACTACAGGGATGGTATAGGCATATGAGATGTGTGCAAGGAAAATGTCTCTTATACTCCAACAATGACTCACAAGATAGTGATCAGACGATGTGATGAGTATACAAGAAAACTAAGTTACTACTACCTCCAATCTTTCTCCTTCGGTCAATAGGTGCCGGAGAAAGAACTAGGTCCTGTACCGATGCAGGTGCCGGTGCCGGTACCAGCAAATTGATCCTGGTTACCTTCTGGGGCGACGTAAGGGGACTACAGGAGTGGTCAGAGAGGCATATGAGATGTGTACAAGAAAAATGGTACTTACACTCCTAGAAGTGATCACAGGATAGAAGAAAATGAAGGTACTACCTCAATTCATTCTCCTACTTAGGTCAACAGGTTCTGTTGCAGGAACTGGGGCCGGTGCCGATGCCAGCAGCTTGATGCTGGCACCCTTCTGGAAGTGGACTGCACAAGTGGTAAGAGTCATACGATTAGTGAAGACAATTGTGCAGAATAGTTAGTCACAAGAAATTCATCATAGGTTGTGATGAGTACATAAGAAAATTAATTAGTAGTACCTCTGTTCTTGGCCCTTTGGTCAACAGGTGTACGATGGCTTGCAAGTATCTGCCCAAGCTTGCTAAAATCGAGTGCTACCACATCCCCCTGCTTCAGAACATTCTCACGAACATACTTGGACCAATCCCGACCACCCAAATAGGTGGTGGCCATCGTTAGGGAGACATCCACATCATATAGTTGCCGCATGCCTTTTGGGTCCTCGGTATACAGAGTTAGAAACTTGTCATTTCCGAATAGCTTGTTTACAATGGGGCGAGCAACACAAGGGACAACCTTCATGAGCAAATTGATAGACAAGTAAGAAGACAACAAGAAAAGTGAGATACAAGATATTACATCAAGTCATTCTAAACCGCTTGGAATCCATACCTGATACCATGGGCACCCTTCGCGAAGGGTGGCTATGCACCATTTTTCTTCCATCTGCCTTTGGAAGGGCATACAGGGGGCCCCTTTCAATCCACAAGCTTGACAAGAGGATGGTAGAAGAAAGGGCTGAGCAGCTGGTGCGTGGTACTAAATGAAATTAAGTGGAAAGGTTAAATTATGTAAATATCATGTAAATCTAATAATATCAGACAAAATCATCGCCTGAAAATCAAACAACTTTGATGTTTGTGAACTTCTGATGAGCGTAAAGATAAGTATAGCTGATAACAATAACACGGAAAATCATAACATGTGAAATTGTGGATTTCCAAATTATACCCACTTATTAGAGAGGTCAGTGCCAACCTGGGTACTTTGTTTGCGCTTCCTTGTCATGTAGAAAATGTTCGCTTTTGGTGGGGGCATGAGCAATATACTAGCCTATATAGCAGCCTCAGCCTCCGCAGTGGCACCTTCACTCTGAGTAAATAGCAACTGAGCTCAATAGTTCAATGCAGTACATGGTAGTCATATATATATATGACTACGTATGAGACAGTCAGACATATCTAGACCTGGATTCACATAAACACTGTGCCAGACTTAATGAAATCATACATGTTTCTGAACATCTGATAAGCATGCATGACACCAAGCGGATAATAATTTAAATCAGACCACACCATGGTAAGTGGATTAAGAAAAAAATACCCTTCTCTTTAAGCTGGGACCTCCCAACTGGGCAGTGGCCTTGCGCTTGTTTGGTGAGTAGTGGTACTGGTCGGATCCTCCGGCATGTGGGGGTATCATGTTGTTTGTCGCACATGGTGCATCACAGGTCCGCAGGTATGTACCACTATCCTACAGTAAATACAGAACAAGATGGAGTCACAGAGGCTTCCACAAAAATAGGATGCAGACAAAGACAATTTTGAGAACAGGGATACATCCGGTTGCAGACAACCACTTTCAGCATGGGAAAGAATGGAAGAACATAACGAATATGCTACTCCATTACCTTTTTAGGCAACTTTTAAGGGAACTGACGGGACCATCACTATCTATAGTGTCCGTGCGCGCCACTGACCCATAGTTCTCCATACAGAATCTGACGCAAAATCCATTGCACGTTAGTAGAAATTAAAGGTCACAAAGTGAAGAACACCGACTTGGAACCCGAACAAATGCCCCAATCAGAACAGCGATGACCATGCCCCGATCCCGAATCCAAAGGAAAACAGTCAGCCCCCGCCCCCACCCCACCTACCCCCACCTCCACCTCACCCCAATGGCCTAATCGATTAGAGTAGAGGAGGGAAAGTACCCTGATTGTAAGACCCCACCTTTATAAAGGTAAAGGTCCCCGTGATTGCAATGCTAGTCCCTGGATCAATAGCTAGCATCCACAGTTTAAGATGTAATATCAAGAAACAGAGGTCATAGTACAACTTTATAACCATGAATAAAATAATTCATTACATCTTACATAGCTCATTTGGCTATCTCATTATAATGCAGCAGAATAACTATATAGCATGGAGTCCTTCATCTTCAAAGTGCGATAAGCAATCATGTTGGTTGTATACTTGTAATCCTATTCAACACACTTCACTAACATCAAACAAACCCGCAACATAATAAGTTACAGCCATAAGGGTCAATACATTTGAATTGTATTGGCAAGTGATACTATGGTAGATTAGTGGTATCTATCATCTATATGCATTTGGCTAAGTGGATCTTAGGCTTGCTTTGCTCAAAATAGGTTTTCCTTATCATTTGAAAACACTAAGTTTTTGTTTGTCAAAATCACCCAAGGAACAACCAATGAACATTGGTTAACCTTTACCCTTGTTCAACCACAAACTTTTAACTTAGAAATTGGGATGAGGAGATCCTTGATAGCTTCGATGTATTGATGCTCAAATTTTCCATTGCCGGGGACACGGCTAAGTACTTAGATTTTACTCTCTCGAGAGGTGGTGCACTTTCCCCACAAGACTCGATATGCATCGAGACAAGATCTTTCAGAAGCCTTCCCTTAGACCAAAATGGACGCGTTCCAGACCTATCACCCCCTACCACTTTCTGTCCATCTGGCTAAGTTATTGCAACCTATATGATCCAGGTAGAGCCCATAATGCCATGTGGCTGCAATTGAAGCTTCTCAACATTTGACATCTCAAATCTCTTTGTTCCTGGGTGGCTTTCCACAAGTGAGATACACTAGGGTAGGCCATGAATATGGGGCCCTGTGTAACCACTCAACATAAACCTTTCACACCATTCCACCCAGGTGATTCATTCACATAGTTGTTTTATTAACAAAACACAAGTCATAGACTTAGAAATATTTCATAGCATGAATATAATCCACCCTTGTTTTCTACTAGCTAGGCTAAGCATGATAGTAGTAGGAATCTTAACTTAGGGAAAATTATACTAAGGCATCATCTACTAGGATTTCCCATGGCATAGTTAACACATAGAAAATTCCATGCAAGTCCTACTTAGAAATATCACTAATGCATAGTTAAAATATTAGGAGAAAATGTATGAAGCACCACTTGCCTTTTTGGTAGATAATATGGGTTCACTCCTTGATCTTGCAATAGTCACACTCTTCAAATTTCACTACAATTCAATCAAGGCACAAATTCAAACTAGCATTCAAACAATTCACCACATAAAATAAAGAAAACAAAACAATGCATGCAAGCATGCAAAAGATTGTGTTATTTGGAAAAGTGGTTCCTAATAGGCTATAAACATTTTAAAACACCTACTGGTCATTTATAAAAGTGGCAAAACCATTTAAAATCAAGTTAGTGAAAATGGGCCATTTAAATAATTTTTGTTTTGCTAGAAATGATTTAATCAAAGAATAATTTCTAGTGTTAGCCAAATATGTTTTTTAACACAAATTTTAGTGTTTATGGTTAAAGTGTTTGAAACAAGATCATTTGTAAAAGGTTTCACCCAAAAATCATTTTTAAATATTAGCAACATTTTTGTTTTACTAGAAATGCTTTTTATTCAAAGAATAATTCCTTAGTGTCACAAATTATATTTTTAAATCCATAAGTTGGTTTTTATGGTCAGTAGGTTCAAAATAAACCATTTGAAAAAGATTTTACTCAAAAAATCATTTCTAGAATAATTTTTATACTCAAAATAGGCATAAACATGTTTCTGCAAAAACAATCAATTTTACGGAAGCAAAATGCTAAACTAAGGGCATGGTTGCAAAGGTTTTTTTTCCTGATTCCATTTAAATAAAGTTTGCAAAATTTGGACGTGTAGATCAAAAGTTATGAATTTTTCAAATTCAATCATCTAATAGAAATGTTTCTGTTTTTAAAACGAAAGACAAGACACATGGCTGAATCTTACTGGTGCATACCGTTTCCTGAGGATCGAGAAGAACTGGCCATAGGATCTAAAGTGCATCGCACGGATCAGATTGATCCATACCTGTCCGACCAGTCAATCTATCGCATCCACAAGATTAAAATCTAACATCCCTAAACCAATTTACCACGAACTGGCGGCGCTACGACGGTGGACGGCGGCGGCGCGCTCGGGTAGTGGTGTACTGGTGACTACCGGAAGCGAGGGAGAGGGAGAAGGGTCTCATAGTGTTCACCGTGGAGTGGGGATGCTCGAGGTGGTCATCGTCGATGAAGGGGTGCACGACATTGGCGATAATTGCTCGCCAGAGTTCCTGCTGCCGTCGGGTGCGCTCGGGTCTGGTCAGGGACGAGGCTACAAAGCAGGAGCAGGCCAGCAGAGGTTTGCGTTAGACGTGGGTGAGAGAGGTGAGCACATGAGCGTCAAAGAGTGTGATGGGGATGGTCAGGGTTTACCGGGGAGGCTTGACGGAGTCGCAACAGCCGACGGTGGCGCTCGGCAAGGTCGTTGTCGATGCTGTGGAGCACGCGCGGGCGAACTGGAGTTACTGGCAGGTGCGCCTGGCGATGTCAATCAAGCTCGTGTGGTCTAGGGGCAGTGGGGAGGTCTGGCGTTGTCGGAATCGACCGAGAAAGATCGCCGGAGACAGTGCGGTGCCACGAGAAATTAGTGCAGCCTCGGGGAAGAGAGGGTGTGGCGTCTCAGGGGAATGAGAGAGGGGGAGGAGGCGATTAAGTACGCGTGATCACTGGGCGGAATTAATCAGCCATTGATGCGAATTGACGAGCATTCATCGGCGACAGAAACTGCCAGGAGAGATTGGGGGCAAGGTTAGCGCTGGATTGATGATGATGATGTGGAGCTTGTGGGTCCTGATTGTCACTGAGTGGGTGGGTAGGCGAGTGAGTGTGAAAAACAGTTCGCGGGGAGGGGGAGAGTGGGCTTGTTGGGCTGTAGTTGGGCTGTACTGGGTTGGGTTGCTTCTTTTCCTTTTTTCTTCTCTGTTTTATTTTTCTTTTTCTATTTCTGATTTCTGTTTTGAATTTATTCAAATGATTCAAACATTTGTTTGAATTCAAACTTTTCCCAACTTTCAGTATGTTTTAATATTGTTTTAACAATGTATTTTAGAATCCATTTTTTAATATTTTATTATATTCTTTTATGGTTTATTATCTATTTAAAATAGACACTTGTCTTTATTTAAATAAGATTTAAATATGTTTCCAACCCTTATTATTTTATTTAAATATTTCAAACTTTTATTTGAATTCCAATTATTGTCAACCCTTTTCCAGTAGGTTTTATTTACTCATTAGTGTAAATAATATATTTTAATATGATTTAATATTCATTTAAATTGGGCATTTGTCTTTATTCAAATAAAATCCAATATGGTTTTAAACCCATATAAATTTTATTCAAACAATTCTTTTATTCCTTTTTAAGTTAATTAAGTAAATTTTATTCCACTTGGGAAAATTCCAATTTATTATTTTCTCACGATTTAATTAATCATTTACATCAGGGATTTTGTCTCCATTTAAATGGAATTGAATTTGGTTAATGCCATATAATTTTATTTGAATATTCTTTATCCCTTTATTTTATTTGGATTATCTTTATGAGTGTGGATTTGCTGCCTAGGGGGATAGCTGCCCCCCCAAGCAGCGTCGTACGATTCATGCCAAGATTAACACAGACACTTTAGTGTCAGTTGATATGGTGCCAATGGAGTGATGTTAATCAGGGATTAAAGAGTGCTTGGACTGTCGGCCTGATAGTAATCTGCACGGAATGACGTATTTGTCGGTGCATACCTGCAGCGCGTGGAGTACCGTGTGTCTGATGGCTTTTGGTAGGTCCAAGACTTCTTTGTACAGTCTATGCGCTGCATGAAAAGACGCCGGATAGGAGGCAACGCTTGCACGCAAGCACGTAATAAGCATATGTGGTCTGCGGCACGTTAGAAGGCCTTACTTTGAATCGTCGTTGCCTCGAGATTTAGGAGAGGATAGTACCAGCACGATCCAAGTGCATGTGTGCATAGGCGTTGGATTCAACGCCCATCACCGTTGGGCCTATGTAGAAAGGTTCCATCGTATGAGAGTTAGGAAGATGGGGACGTGTGCTAGTCTTTGACAGTTCAGTCACATGGGCGCATTTTCTCCACCACCCCAGCCCCCTGGTTAGTCCTAATTTTGCTATATGTAGATGCTACTCCCTCCGTCCGCAAATAAGTGTACATCTAGCACTTCAAATTTGTTCCAAAAAGAGTGTACATCTACAATACCAAGACACTAAATAAATGCAATTATCTCCTTGTAATCACTCCCCCACCTCATCCCCCAATATCTATTCTTGTCCTCCATATCATCCACCAATCATCACTCTTCTCCTTTCTTTATAATGGATAGAGCCTCATAAAAGAAGAGAGATAACTAATCTGTCTAGTATTCCTAGATGTACACTTATTTGCGGACGGAGGGAGTAGTTGGCAAGGTAGCCTACTGCTAACTAAGCGCTACATGTGTCCCCTGCTGCTTCTCAGCTAGCGACTTCATTTGTGGATAGTTGGAGTTCGTCCCTTTCTAGCCCATGCTTGTTTACACCAGCTAGCTTCGGCCCGTAGAATGTTGAGTTCAGCTGAACCAAAAGAAAATTATCATTGCCCCATTGAATTAGTCTTTTAAAATGCTTATTACGGGAAGAGTACACCATGAGTAACATAGTTGAACCCGACGAAATTCTGTCCTGCTGACCAATTGTCAACACTCGGATTTTTAATCCCAGATTCCTGTTATGCCGTACATCGCAATCCCAGGATTACCAATTTTTGCGAGACATAACAGAATTGGATACCACAGTACATCATCCATTACAAACCATACATAAGGTCTTACACAAATAGGGATCTCATGATCCAGTTCTTAATACAACTTCAAGCAGCGGAATACGTAATAATAACGGTAGCGTAGGTGAAGCTCCATCTCCGGGGTCACAGGCAATGCTGACGATGGGAGATGATCCTAGTTTTCGTAACCTTCCTGGGGTCCATCCTCCAGGTACTCTTCATAGTCTGGCCATGGGAATAGCCAGGGACAAAGCCATGAGTACTCTTTAAGTACTCGCAAACTAATACTAACAAGTGAAAGGGGTTTTTGATAATAGGACAATAGGCTCTAGAGTTGTTTTGCAAAAGCCAGATTTATCTCTACTAAGCTGAGAAGCAAGAGAAGCTAGTCACAATTTTATAACTTCTAATTAGGAACTTGTATTTCATATCACAACCCCGTTGTGGTCAAGTCAAAGTCTCAATTCATTTCACAAGTCTTTTGAAAACATCTGACGGGGGGACAGTATGGCCACTCCAACTGTCCATAACCGTGGACGCGGCTATTCGAATAGTTTGACACTCTGCAGAGACTGAACACTTTCACCACAACATTCGATACATCCGTCAGGAACAAATCCTGAATTCACCATACTCAGTATGCGGATAATCGATCCTAACCTTTCAATTACACGCCCTAGTATACGCACCTCTCCTGTGAGTTTGGCCTCCCAACCATGAACAACTGTCATCTTGGGTACTGCACAGGTGGACAATCTTCACAAGGTAGCCTCATCTCAGACCTTGGCCGTAAGGGAACTAATACTAAGGTATATAAGTTTCCAGTCAAGCCCTACCCAATCTTCGGGTATTGTGGTTGTACGATAAAATTGGAATGGTATCGCATCCAGACAACCATCAGTTTTATAAAGGTCTAAGGCTCATGCCTCAACATTTCCATCACCAAAATCATCAGGTGTTCGGAAACACATGTCCAAAACATTTCAATAGAATGATCCATCATTCCAAGGTTTTCATAACCATTTTCACCAAGTATTCCCATCTAATGTTGATAAAGTTTTATGCTTAGCACTAGCATCTACAAGTGGGGTAAGTACTAGGGAGGGGTGGTAAACTAGTGGAGTTTAACTAAGTTCAATCTCATGCCTTAGGATGACATAAAGATTATCTAGCTTAGGCCAAATTTTATGCTCTTTATGCAACCGTCAATTATCTTTCTAATATCTACAATTCACTTAAGTAAGCTCTAAGTACTAGATTTGATAAAGAAATAAAGTATAAAGCTTGTAAGTAAAACTAGGATTGGTTTATCAAGTGGGTATGATCATATATGCTTTATGGCATATAGTGGGCATGGTAGCAAGCAGGTATTGGCTTGCATCAATATCAGTATAACCTTGCTAAATTGCAAGTGTTAGCTTGCAAGGTTAATAGCTTGCTAAAGTAGAGTATCTTGCAAGTGTTAGCTTGCTCAATCAACTAGTAGTATTAGGCTTGCCTTGTGCAGAGCAGTGGTTGAAGTTCTCCTCGGCTTCTTCTTCGTAGTATCCTCCTTCCTCCTCGTATCCTTGGTCGGTACTAGCGTCTATGAATAAATACGAGGTACACAATTACCAAACAATACTTAACTACTTGCACTCATCACACAAAAGGGTCCTATAGATGATACATCATCTCTAACATTACAAGATTAAAACTTGGTTTAATTCCTTTTATTTTTAGAAAAGTAATTTCTACTCATTGAAAAACTACTTAAGATTTAATATTCTCCAAACCAAACATGGGATCATGTTGACACATATCATCACCACATATTTCAGTACATGGAAATGTGATTTAAAGTGGTGTCACAATTTAATAAGGGTTTTCTCTTTTATTTTAATTAATTAAAGTGGCTAGAAATGCCTATGTGGCATTCTTTTATTACTTGAACATTATTTCTGTAAGTAAACCTATATATATTTTTATATATTCTGAAAGGTATGGTTAAATGTGATTTTTGAGAGTTGGAATCAACTCAAAAGCTATTATGGTTTAAATTTGAAAAATGTTTGAATGCAGAAAAGCTTCTGCCTTGTTATTTTTACCATAGATGATCCACATGTCCAAATGACTTGAATCCAACGGGCTTGGATTCAGAATTCCCAGACCTTTCTAACAAAATTGGTTTCATTCCATTTGGTTCACTGAATCGACCTAGGTTGATTTTTGAAACTGGGTACAAAAGTGTGTTTGAAATAAAATGGAAAATGTTTAATTCAAATAACTGGGCTGCGCGGGAAAAGGTACTGGGCCGGCCTGCTAAGCACAACGCTTATGCGGGCTGGTTAAGTCGCTGTCCCCATGCGTCAGTGAGACGAGGGGGTGCGAAGCGGTATGGGGCGATGTGGTGCGTTCGATCTAGTTCTAATCCAACGGCTGAGGGTCATCGTCGATGTTGGGCAACGCCGGCGAGACAGAAACCTAGCGCGGCAGGTGGGGGTCGTTGGGGGCTCACCGGGGCTCAGGCGAGGGTCGGCGAGGTGGGCGAACGACGAAGTCGATGACGGCGAACCTCCTAGTACCGGCAGCTTCTCCTGGGGCGACTCCAATCGCCGGCTCCCTTCTTCTCCAGAGGCGGCGGGCTCCGGTGAAATTCCGGCGAAGTGCTGCTTGCCTTGCTCCGGGAACGGGGTGGCACGATCAGTGAGGAGAGGGGAGTGAGATGGTGTGCTCAATTCGGCTGGGGGTGGCCTCTATTTATTGTCGCGACGACGAGACCGAACGGGATAGGCAGACGACGGTGGCGACACGGCTACGGGCGGCTAGAGGCATGGCCGGCGGTGGTGATCGCTTGGTGGTCTCCTGGCGATGCTCTACGGGTTTAATGCGCGCATAGGGGCGGTGCGGTTTGGTCTGGAACGCGCGATGCTCTGTGCGGTAGAGGCGACGTCTTCGACGGCGAGCGGTGGCTATGCGGCATGGGGCGGCGAACGGGGATGTCTGGCGGTCTCCTGGGTTGGTGGCGATCATGTATGCACGCGGCGAGGGCGGCGCGCGGTCTATGGGCGTCGGTCGAGCGTGGCGCTCTGGCGCATGCTCGGCATGGTTGCTGGCGAGCTGGGCGCGGTCCATGCATGTGGTCCAGGGTTTGGCAACACTCGCGGCTGGGACAGGGAGTGGCGGTGGACGGTGGGCTGCCTCCCAGACATGTTTGCTAGGCTTGTTTCTTCTCCTAGCTTGCTGTCTCCACTAGGGTGGCATGGTGGGCTTCGGTTGTTCACCATTGATGTCATTGCCCAGCTTACAGTGAGGCTAGTGCTTGGTTTAACTTGCTAGATGATCTACTAGGATGGTTGTGAGCTAGAGAGGGGACAAGTTAGGCTTCAATCACTGCTCACAATAGTGTTTACGATTTTGATAATTTGTGTTTGCAAAGTGTTTGATGAAATGGCTGCAAGAATTCAAGTTTTGAATTTTGAAAAGATTTTTGGTGGGTGTTCTAGGTTGGTGCCGGTGAGTCTGCAGATGCTTGGGTTTTGAAAGTTGAGCTTGTTTGAGTGGTTTTTGAAAAAGTGGGATCTTCTCATATGATAAAGATTGAATTTTGAACTGTCATTTAAACTATGCATTTGAAAGTTTCTGGATGATCACAAAGTGGGCCTTGATACTTTTTTATGAGTAAAATCAAGGGCTGCAAAGATCCAGAAAAGTTTCTGTTAAGTTCTGAAAGTTTGGGATAGCCAAAGTAGGCATGGGAGTTAAATTGGTCAAAATGACCATTCCCTTATTTTATTTGTTTTGATTTACTTGTCTTTGAGAAAAGTTTGGGAATTGTTTAGATGATGTTTATTTCACCTAAGAATCCATTTACAAGCAAAGGAACACACAAACAAGGCAATTCAAAAGAATTCCAAATGAAATGCATACACCATGCATGCTTTCATACTTTTATTTTAGAAAAGTTTTTGTTAACCCTAATTTTGATGATTAGAGTTTGATGATCCAAGTTTGTATTTTTGGGATGTTACAAACCTTCCCCCCTTAAAAAAAATCTCGTCCCGAGATTTGAAAAAGGACGAAAAAGATTACCTAGGATTTAAAGAGATCGGGAAACTCTGTCCTGATGTGATCTTCGCGCTCCCAGGTAGCTTCCTCTTCTGTGTGGTTGCTCCACTGAATCTTGAGAAACTTGATGCTTCGGGTTCGGGTAGTTCTGAAAGCTTCTTCCAAAATACGGATGGGTACTTCTGGATAGGTCAGGTCATCGTTGATCTCTATGGTCTGGTAATCGATGTTTTTGAACACTTCGGTCTTCTCTGGGACTTCGAGACACTTGCGAAGTAACGAGATATGGAACACATTGTGCATGGCTGACATCTCTTCGGGTAGTTCTAGTTGATACGACACTTCTCCTCGACGATTCATAATCTTGAAAGGTCCAATATATCTGGGGGCTAACTTTCCTTTGAGTTGGAAACGCTGCATTCCCTTCAATGGCGACACTTTCAGATAAACAAAATCTCCTAGGTTGAAGGCGAGGTCTCTACGTCTCTTGTCGGCATAACTCTTCTGTCTAGACTGGGCTGTCTTGAGGTGCTCACGAATCTTGTGAACCTTCGCTTCTGCTTCTCGTAGGATGTCGGGTCCAAATATCTGACTCTCTCCTACTTCCGACCAGTTCAAAGGGGTGCGACACTTTCTTCCGTACATGAATTCAAATGGGGCCATTTCCAAAATAGCTTGATAACTGTTGTTGTATGAAAATTCTACGAATGGCAGACAGTCTTCCCACTTAGATCCATATTCTAACACGCATGCTCTCAGCATATCTTCGAGTATTTGATTTACTCGCTCCGTTTGTCCATCGGTCTGAGGATACGCGGTGCTGAAATCTAGGCGGGTTCTAAACCTTCTTGAACTTTCTTCTAGAATCTCGAGGTAAACTAAGTTCCTCGATCCGATACGATGTACTTGGGGAATCCATGCAAACTAACTATTCTAGCGATGTATAACTCCGCTGGCTTCGAACTCTGATATGTGGTCTTGACGGGTAAGAAATGGGCGACTTTGGACAATCGGTCCACTATGACCCAGATAGAGTCATTTCCCTACGAGAAGTAGGTAGTCCAGTGATAAAGTCCATTCCAACGGAATCCCATTTCCATTCCGGAATCTGCAATGGTTGCAACAATCCAGCGGGTCTTTGATGTCCTGCCTTGACTCGCTGACATATATCACACTTGGCGATATAGCTTCCGATTTCTCTCTTCATCTTATGCCACCAAAATTTCTCTTTTAAATCTTGATACATCTTAGTTCCTCCGGGATGGATAGAATAAAGAGTATCATGAGCCTCCTTCAGAATAACTTCTTTCAACTCAGAATCTGATGGTACACAAAGGCGTCCTTTGTACCACAGAACTCCTTCTTCGTCTTCGGTGAATCCGGGTACTTTGCCTGTACCGATATGACGCTTGATTCCGTCGATACTAGCATTTCCCCTCTGTGCCTCTTTAATCTGACTGATCAAAGTGCGCTGGAGTTCTATGCTAGCAAAAAAATTCTTCACTCACTAATTCCATTCGAAAATCTTCCATCTCTTTGTGCAAGCTTGGTTGCTCCTTCAAGATCATGGAGTTCAAGCGGCATGGCAATTTGCTAAGGGCATCTGCTACCACATTGGCTTTACCAGGGTGATAGTGAATGTTCAGATCGTAATCCTTGATTAGCTCAATCCATCTTCTCTGTCTCATATTCAGCTCCTTCTGAGTGAATATATACTTTAGACTCTTGTGATACGTATAGATCTCACAACAATTTCCCATCAGGTAATGTCTCCATGTCTTTAGGGCTAGAACTACGGCTGCGAGTTCGAGGTCATGGGTTGGGTAATTTTGCTCATGTTGTTTCAGTTGTCGAGATAGATAAGATATAACTTTGCCTTCTTGCATTAGCACACATCCGAGACCGATCTTGGATGCGTCACAATACACATCGAAGGGCTTCGTCATATCCGGCATGATTAAGATTGGGGCTGAAATCAATCTTCTCTTGAGTTCTTGAAAACTAGCTTCACATTTGTCGGTCCATTCAAACTTCTTGTCCTTCTTCAGCAATTGGGTCATGGGTCTGGCGACACTCGAGAATCTTTCTACGAACTTGCGGTAATATCCCGCCAATCCGAGAAATGCACGAACTTGGGTTTGAGTGGTTGGGGCTTGCCAATCTTCGACATCTTTTACTTTTGCAGGGTCAACGGCAATTCCTCCGGCTGATACAATGTGACCGAGGAATCCTACCTCCTGTAACCAGAATTCACATTTGCTAAACTTGGCATACAACTGATGCTCTCTAAGGGTTCCAAGAATGGTCCTTAGGTGTAGCTCATGTTCTTCTTCTGATTTGGAATAAATTAGAATGTCATCGATGAAAACAACGACAAACTTATCCAGGAAGTCCATAAAAATCTTATTCATGAGATTCATGAAATAAGCGGGGGCATTGGTTAATCCAAAAGACATAACGGTATACTCGTATAATCCATATCTAGTGGTAAAGGCAGTCTTAGGAATATCTTCCGTACGAATCTTGAGTTGATGATAGCCAGTCCTAAGATCAATCTTAGAAAACACTTTGGCACCAGTCAACTGATCAAACAAATCTTCTATCTTGGGCAAGGGGTACTTGTTCTTGATGGTGACATCATTTAACTTCCGATAATCCGTACACAAACGGTTACCTCCATCTTTCTTGTCCACAAACAAGACAGGTGAACTCCATGGTGACACACTTGGTTGAATCAATCCAATTTCCAACATGGAATCCAATTGCTTCTTCAGTTCCTCTAGTTCTGATGGGTTCATACTATATGGCCTCTGGGCTATGGGTCCAGTTCCGGGGATTAGTTCGATGATGAACTCGATATCCCGATCTGGGGGCATACCGGGCAAAACATCTGGAAATACATTGGGGTATTCACAGACTATCCGGACTTGGTCAATGGTAGGTTGGGCTATACTCTTGTTGCACTTGAATTGACGAGGTAAGGTTTCAGATATATGCTCGACTGATATTCCGGCTGTACTGGTCATGGTTATGGCTTTCTTGGCACAGTCAATCAATCCTTTATGTGTGGACATCCAATCCATTCCTAGTACTACTTACAAACCTTTAGTTCCGAGTACTATCAGATTAGCATAAAAATCTATGCCATGGATTCGGATAGGGACGTCTTTGCAAATTTGCCTAGCCTTGGTGGTTGATCCGGGAATTTGAACAATCATGACATTCTTCAGTCTGGTGGGTTGAATTTTACTAGTGCATGCAAATTCTTCGGTGACAAATTTATGCGATGCACCAGAATCAAACAACACTCTTGCAAGTACTGAATTAACAGAAAACATACCCAGCACGACGTCTGGCGCTTCCTGAGCTTCTTCAGCATGCATGAGAAAAAGACGGCCATTGCGGTTGAGCGAATTCCCTGGGGCAAACCTTCTTCCGGGCTGAACACGACGCTGCTGCTGAGCTGGGGCATTGGCATTGGGTGCTGCGGCATTCTTCTTGTTGGGGCACTCGTTGGAATAGTGGCCCTTATTTCCACAGTCATAACAAGTCCCTTGCGACTTGTCCTTGGTGCTACAGGCACAACATTGCTTCCAGTCCTCGGGGCAGTGTTGGTGTTGGTGGCAGCATTGTTGTTGTTGAATTTGGGTGGGGCACGGTTGAAATTGCTAGAGTTGCCGGGGTTGTTGTTATTTCCTCCAGGCCTAGGGTTTCCACGGTTGGGATAGGTCAGACGGTTCATCGGGGGTCTGTGGGTTCTTGGGGCAAATCCGGGATATGGGTTAGGGCGATACTTTGGGGTCTGATGGATTCCTGGCTGATGCATCATGCGACGCTTGCGGTTCTCATTGGCTTGGTTGATCTTTCCTTCCATTTGGATGGCAGAGTCGACAAGGGCTTCAATATCAGCAAAGGGGATATTGACTAACACTGTCTGCATCTCATCATGCAGACCATTCAAGAATCTCTCCTTCTTCTTGGCTTCGGTGTCGATCTCATCCGGGGCATACCTAGCTAATGACAAGAATTTGTCACGGTATTCCACTACAGTCATCCTTCCTTGCTTCAGTTCTCTGAACTCGTCTCTCATTCTCTTGATCAAACCCGGTGGCACATGGGTTCTGCTAAACTTGACCTTGAATTCCTCCCAGGTCATCATCTGGCCTCCGGTCATTGCGCGAACACTGTTCCACCATGCCCTGGCATCTCCGGCTAGATAGTGGGTGGCGAACAAAAATTTCTCATTAGCTTCCACTTCGGCGACTTCTAGGTTATTTTCCATGGTTTGCAGCCAATCATCGGCGTCTAGGGGTTCTTCAGACTTAGTGAAAATAGGTGGGTTGGTATTCTGGAAATTCTTGAGCTTAGATCCATGGTTGTCCTGATTTCCGTGGCCTTGGTTGTTATGGGCTAGCTGAGCTATCTATTGCAGAGTGGCTAGGTTGGCTTGACGTTCCGCTCTTTCAGCTTCGCGGTCAGAAGTCAACATTTGCAGAATCTGCAACATCGGGTCCGGGGATGAACCACTTCCTCCGCGTGGCATCTGAAGATTGAGATAGATCATGAGAAAAGAGGGAAATTTCTAAGGTTCTAGGATTTTGAAAAGTTTTTAAAGTTTGACTCAGATTTTTCTAGCAACTCGCTTTTCATTCATTCATTCATTCATTCATTCATTCATTCATTCATTCATAGCACACGATACAAGACACACCACAACAAAGAAAAACAGATGGTTTTAAGAACCATTCTAGAAACTACGATACAGTGGGACCGAATACTAGTCACTACACTAGTGCTCAAGTGCTACTACTCCTCGGAATCGGTGGATTCGTCATCTTCATCATCATTGATAAAGGCGAAATCATCCTCATCGGTGAAGAAGTCCATAGCCTGATCCTCCAGAAAATCATCATCATCGCTGAGATAGGAGTAGGGGTCTCCACGAAGATCCTCTCCGGCATTCTCCTTTTCTTCCAACTACATGTCTCTCTCGTGGATGGTCTCCTCCAAAGACGAGATACGGTGGCGAAGACGGGCAATGATGCGCTCATTCTTTTCGAGCTGACGGTGGCGAGACTTGCGATCCTTTGCTAGCATGGCGATGGTTTGATCCTTCGTCTTGATGATGGCAGACTTGTGGTTGGAGTAGTCACGGCAGTTATCCAACTCCTGCTGACGATCGTACACCATGAAGCTAAGGTGGTCCAATTGAGTCTTCAGCTCAGGGTGGTATGGGGATTCCAGTGGTTGTCCATTTGCATCACGCCTTAGGAAAAACTCAAAGCGGGTTCCCTTGATCTGTTTGACGCTCTGCCCACATAGACGGGAAAGAGCTTCCTGCATGGCCCTAGCAAGTCCATCGAGCCAGTTGTTCTCTCTTAAGGTAAACTGAATTCCCTCAGCAGTGGGAGGTTCAATCTTTCCTCGGAGACTTGCAAAAATTAGCCACTTCAGATCTTATCCTCCTTGATCATTGAGCTGAGCTCCGAAGAACTCGGGGTGCGGACGCTCCAGAAGTTCCGAAAGCTGGTCCAAATCCCTCTCAAAGATAAGGTCTCCTCCATTCCTCAGCTGATAAAACTTGCTGTACTTCACGTCCATCTATAAGAATATAGGATGAGTAAGTTAGTAGAGTGATCAAGTGTGTCAAAATTTTATGTATTTCGCAAGAGTTTTTGAGGAACATGAATTTTCATGAAAGAATCAAAGGGATAAGAATGAGAATAAGTTTTTGTAAATATTTGCTTTCTTTGGTTTTGGAAACTAAGTTTTTGATTCAAACGTCCAATCTAACTAGGGTCTCCTATGGTCAGGATGGCTCTGATACCAACTTGTCAACACCCTGATTTTTAATCCCAGATGCCTGTTATGCCATACATCGCAATCCCAGGATTACCATTTTTGCGAGACATAACAGAATTGGATACCACAGTACATCATCCATTACAAACCATACATAAGATCTTACACAAATAGGGATCTCATGATCCAGTTCTTAATACAACTTCAAGCAGTGGAATATGTAATAATAACGGTAGCATAGGCGAAGCTCCATCTTCGGGGTCACAGGTAATGCTGACGATGGGAGATGATCCTAGTTGTCGTAACCTTCCTGGGGTCCATCCTCCAAGTACTCCTCTTCATAGTCTGGCCATGGGAATAGCCAGGGACAAAGCCATGAGTACTCTTTAAGTACTCGCAAAGTAATACTAACAAGTGAAAGGGGTTTTTGATAATAGGACACTAGGCTCTAGGGTTGTTTTGCAAAAGCCAGATTTATCTCTACTAAGCTGAGAAGCAAGAGAAGCTAGTCACAATTTTATAACTTCTAATTAGGAACTTGTATTTCATTCACAACCCTGTTGTGGTCAAGTCAAAGTCTCAATTCATTTCACAAGTCTTTTGAAAACATCTGACGGGGGAACAGTATGGCCACTCCAACTGTCCATAACCACAGACGCGGCTATTCGAATAGTTTGACACTCTGCAGAGATTGTACACTTTCACCACAACATTCGATATATCCGTCAGGAACAAATCCTGAATTCACCATACTCAGTATGCGGATAATCGATCCTAACCTTTCAATTACACGCCCTAGTATAAGCACCTCTCCTGTGAGTTTGGCCTCCCAACCATGACCAACTATCATCTTGGGTACTGCACAGGTGGACAATCTTCACAAGGTAGCCTCATCTCAGACCTTGGCCGTAAGGGAACTAATACTAAGGTATATAAGTTTCCAGTCAAGCCCTACCCAATCTTCGGGTATTGTGGTTGTACAATAAAATTGGAATGGTATCGCATCCAGACAACCATCAGTTTTATAAAGGTCTAAGGCTCATGCCTCAACATTTCCATCACCAAAATCATCAGGTGTTCGGAAACACATGTCCAAAACATTTCAATAGAATGATCCATCATTCCAAGGTTTTCATAACCATTTTCACCAAGTATTCCCATCTAATGTTGATAAAGTTTTATGCTTAGCACTAGCATCTACAAGTGGGGTAAGTACTAGGGAGGGGTGGTAAACTAGTGGAGTTTAACTAAGTTCAATCTCATGCCTTAGGATGACATAAAGATTATCTAGCTTAGGCCAAATTTTATGCTCTTTATGCAACCGTCAATTATCTTTCTAATATCTACAATTCACTTAAGTAAGCTCTAAGTACTAGATTTGATAAAGAAATAAAGTATAAAGCTTGTAAGTAAAACTAGGATTGGTTTATCAAGTGGGTATGATCATATATGCTTTATGGCATATAGTGGGCATGGTAGCAAGCAGGTATTGGCTTGCATCAATATCAGTATAACCTTGCTAAATTGCAAGTGTTAGCTTGCAAGGTTAATAGCTTGCTAAAGTAGAGTATCTTGCAAGTGTTAGCTTGCTCAATCAACTAGTAGTATTAGGCTTGCCTTGTGCAGAGCAGTGGTTGAAGTTCTCCTCGGCTTCTTCTTCGTAGTATCCTCCTTCCTCCTCGTATCCTTGATCGGTACTAGCGTCTATGAATAAATACGAGGTACACAATCACCAAAAAATACTTAACTACTTGCATTCATCACACACAAGGGTCCTATAGATGATCTAGTATCATCTCTAACATTACAAGATTAAAACTTGGTTTAATTTCTTTTATTTTGAGAAAAGTAATTTCTACTCATTGAAAAACTACTTAAGATTTAATATTCTCCAAACCAAACATGGGATCATGTTGACACATGTCATCACCACATATTTCAGTACATGGGAATGTGATTTAAAGTGGTGTCACAATTTAATAAGGTTTTTCTCTTTTATTTTAATTAATTAAACTGGCTAGAAATGCCTATGTGGCATTCTTTTATTACTTGAACATTATTTATGTAAGTAAATCTATATATATTTTTATATATTCTGAAAGGTATGGTTAAATGTGATTTTTGAGAGTTGGAATCAACTAAAAAGCTATTATGGTTTAAATTTGAAAAATGTTTGAATGCAGAAAAGCTTCTGCCTTGTTATTTTTACCATGGATGATCTATAGATCCAAATGACTTGAATCCAACGGGCTTGGATTCAGCATTCCCAGACCTTTCTAACAAAATTGGTTTCATTCCATTTGGTTCACTAAATAGACCTGGGTTGATTTTTGAATGTGGGTATAGAAGTGTGTTTGAAATAAAATGGAAAAGGTTTAATTCAAATAACTGGGCTGCGCGGGAAAACGGTACTGGGCCGGCCTACTAAGCACAACACTTACGCGGGCTGGTTAAGTTGCTATCCCCACGCGTCAGTGAGAGGAGGGGGTGCGAAGCGGTATGGGGCGATGTGGTGCGTTCGATCTGGTTCTAATCCAATGGCTGAGGGTCATCGTCGACGTTGGGCAACACCGGCGAGACAGAAACCTAGCGCGGCAGGTGGGGGTTGTTGGGGGCTCACCCGGGGCTCAGGCGAGGGTCGGCGAGGTGGGCGAACGACGAAGTCGATGACGGCGAACCTCCTGGTACCGACAGCTTCTCCTGGGGCGGCTCAAATCGCTGGCTCCCTACTTCTCCAGAGGCAGCGGGCTCCGGTGAAATTCCGGCGAAGTGCTGCTCGCCTTGCTCCAGGAACGGGGTGGCACGATCAATGAGGAGAGGGGAGTGAGATGGTGTGCTCAATTTGGCTGGGGGTGGCCTCTGTTTATAGTCGCGACGACGAGACCGAATGGGATGGGCAGACGACGGTGGCGACACGACTACGGGCGGCTAGAGGCATGGCCGACGGTTGCGATCGCTTGGTGGTCTCCTGGCGATGCTCTACGGCTTTAATGCGCGTAGGGGCAGTGCGGTTTGGTCTGAAACGCGCGATGCTCTGTGCGGCAGAGGCGGCGTCTTCGACGGCCAGCGGTGGCTGTGCGGAATGGGGCGGCGAACGGGGATGTCTGGCGGTCTCCTGGGTTGGTGGCGATCATGTATGCACGCGGCGAGGGCGACGCGCGGTCTGTGGGCGTCGGTCAAGCCTGGCGCTCTGGCGCATGCTCGGCATGGTTGCTGGCGAGCTGGGCGCGGTCCGTGCGTGTGGTCCAGGGTTTGGCAATGCTCGCGGCTGGGACATGGAGTGGCGGTGGACGGTGGGCTGCCTCCCAGACATGTTTGCTAGGCTTGTTTCTTCTCCTAGCTTGCTGTCTCCACTAGGGTGGCATGGTGGGCTTCGGCTGTTCACCATTGATGTCATTGCCCAGCTTACAGTGAGGCTAGTGCTTGGTTTAACTTGCTAGATGATCTACTTAGATGGCTGTGAGCCAGCGAGGGGACAAGTTAGGTTTCAATCACTGCTCAAAATAGTGTTTAAGATTTTGATGATTTATGTCTGCAAAGTGTTTGATGAAATGGCCCCAAGAATTTAAGTTTTGAATTTTGAAAAGATTTTTGGTGGGTGTGTTAGGTTGGTGCTGGTGAGTCTGCAGATGCTTGGTTTTGAAAGTTGAGCGTATTTGAGTGGTTTTTGAAAAAGTGGTATCTTCTCATATGATAAACATTCAATTTTGAACTGTCATTTAAACTATGCATTTGAAAGTTTCTGGATGATCACAAAGTGGGCCTTGATACTTTGTTATAAGTACAATCAAGGGGTGCAAAGATTCAGAAAAGTTTCTGTTAAGTTCTGAAAGTTTGGGACAGCCAAAGTAGGCATGGGAGTTAAATTGGTCAAAATGACCATTCCCTTATTTTATTTGTTTTGATTTACTTGTCTTTGAGAAAAGTTTGGGAATTGTTTAGATGATGTTTATTTCGCCTAAGAATCCATTTACAAGCAAAGGAACACACAAACAAGGCAATTCAAAAGAATTCCAAATGAAATGCATACACCATGCATGCTTTCATATTTTTATTTTAGAAAAGTTTTTGTTAACCCTAATTTTGATGATTAGAGTTTGATGATCCAAGTTTAGTATTTTTGGGATGCTACAGCAATTCTGGCCTATTCACCTCGTGGTTGCGCTGAACACTTGCCTCGGTCAAATAATTAGCTACTAGCACTAACTGCTGCTGTCATGCGGTAGCCATGTATGCTTAGAAAAAACAAAAATTGCTGCTGGCTGTGGCCATACATGCGGTGGCCATGTAGCGTGTCAGCTTTCAAAAAATTGTTGTTATACCCTGTCAGCTCTATTACATACTGCTTAATCGCACGTATATCAACGCACAAGATGGCGGGCAGGGGGGCAGCTATCCCCCTGGGCAGCAGACTATTAATCTTATCTTTATTCCATTTTCTTATGGATTTAATTTCAAATTTTAAATTGTCTTTTAAATAACTTTCTTGGAATTTATTATTTAGGCAATTTGTCTTTATTTAAATAAAATTGAATATGGTTCAAAGCCCATATAGTTTTATTTAAATAATCTTTTATTTATTTTTATTATTTAATATCTTCCATTTGTTTATGGATTTGGTCAAGATTTAACTTGGCTTTTAAATATTCCTTATTTATTTTTTTCTTTCTTTATCTTATAAAATCCATATCTTTTTATTTATAGATCCAAAATTTGTGTTTCCAATTTGTATGATTTTATTTAATATTTGTTTATCTCTTCAAATCCTTTTAGGATTACTTTGCACATGATTTAGTATGGATTTTATATAGGAGCTTTATTAGCTTTGGAAATTATTTCCTTTTATCTTATTAAATTCATAAGTTTTTATCCATGGCTCCAAATTAAATGAAACCAATTTCTATGGTTTTATGATATTTTTATTTATCATTTTTACCATTTATAAATGTTTTTTGCTGAATTTTTTATATGGATAAAATCCATAGTCTTAGAGGGATCTTGGAAATGATTTTCTTTCATTAGGGTTTTTAGGGTTTTGGTTTATTTTCCCAAGTGTTTAAATTTCAAGATACATTCATTGATGAATGCATTTCACTTGATTTGAATTTTGTTGGATTCCCTTTTATTCAAAGTTTGTTCAAGAAGGGTTTTGATGTTTCCATTTTGAAACAAAAAGTTTCTTTTCACCCTAAATTTTAACCATTATTTATTTTGTTTATTTTTTTTTCACATTTCAAAATTTGGAAAATTTTGGGATGTTACACTGATTAGGTGAACAGATCCTGATTAGGTGACACTTGCTTCCTTGCCTGATGATGGGAGCTAGCGATTGGAGGTTGCTGGTCGGAAGAGAAAAGGGTGGGTACGGAGAGTAGTAGTACTACTATAGTACAAGTAGTAGGGGCAGAAGTACTACACTTTTTGTATAGTGTCAAGGGAGCGACGGGAAGAGATTCCCGGGTTTTTTGCAAATTTTTCAACACGTCGTGCCGTGGGATAATAAATTATGTGGGATCCATATCCAACATCCTCGTTTTATCCCTTGGTGTCCCGTGTTGCTCTCCTACGACCGAGAAAATCATCATGTGTTCCTCTCCCAGGATCGAGAAAATCGCCCAGTATCGAATCAAACTGATTATGCTCACGGAGAATTTTTTGAAAGGAAGAACTAATATATTAATATCAGAAACAAAGTACAGTATAGATTAGACAACATATACTTCGAAGATCAGCATTTGCGGGAGGTTAAGGGCTAGCAGAGGAAAATACGTTGTTTTTTCTAGCATAGGGCACCAGCTCGATGCCTCGAAAGCCGCTTGGGAAGCCTCAAAAGAAGGAAACACACACAAACACACATATATACTACTCTGCTAATATACAAAATAGTTTCTAGTTACAGATCTACTAACAAAGGCCTAAAAATCATAAGATAGCTCCATATTACACTACTATGACAGTAGCAGACCAATCTTGGGATAGCTCTACATATATTTAGAGCGATCTTAGGTGCACCCCAAGAGTTTTGTAGCTGGGCTAGTGGTCATGAGACTGCACATATGACACCAAAAGTACACCCCTTATGATCAGCATCCCTACATTGACTCCATCCAGAAGCAGAACAGGTCATCGTCATTACCATCAATGTCATCTTCGGTTGTCTGCTTCTGCGATTAGTAGATTCACAGATACATTTAAAGAGAAACATCAAAGACACACAACCTAAAAATTTGTCGTTCTATGGATATAGTACCTTGTCATCTAGCATCGTGTAACTACCTAAAATGAAACCCGTTTCATGCAGCTTGCGTTTTTTCTCTCCTTCCCCTTCTACAAGTTGATCTAGATACTCAGGAGCTGCCTCTGTCAGTTTATCTACATAATCAACATCTTCTTCCCCTACTTGATCTGGATAACAAATATGTTCTTACTATTGGAGATATGCCAAAGAGGTAATAATAAAAGTAGTTAATATTATATCTTTGTGTTTATGATAAATGTTTACATTCATGCTATAATTGTATTAACCGGAAACATTAATACTTGTGTGATTTGTAAACTTGTAAGAGTCCCTAGTAAAGCCTCTTTGTAATACTAGCTTGTTGGTTAATAGATGATCATGGTTTCCTGATCATGAACATTGAGATGTTATTAACAACAAGATCATATCATTAGGATAATGGTGTGATGGACATACCCCTATAGTTAAGCGTAGCATAAGATCAAGTCATTTCAATAGTTTGTTTGCTATAATCTTTCAGATACATGGTAACCTAAATCCTTTGACCATGAGATCATGTTAATCAGCATCACCAGATGGTTGCTTTGATGACATCAAACAACACTTCATAACTGGGTGGTTATAAAGGTGGCATTGAGTGTTCGGAAAGTATGTGTTGAGGAACATGGATCAAGAGTGGGATTTGTCCATCCATATGACTGATAGATATACTCTGGGACCTCTCAGTGGAATGTCATCCCATTAACTTGCAAGCATGTGACTGGATTACAAGGGATCACATATCACAGGAACAAGTAAAGAGTACTTATCAGTAACGAGGTTGAACTAGGTACGCAGAGATACCGACGATCAAACCTCGGATAAGTAAAGTATCACGAGACAAAGGGAAATTGGTATCATATGTAAATAGTTCATTCAATCACAAAGTAATCATAGAAACATGTGGGAGCGATATGAATTTCCAGATTCCCCTTTTGGTTATTGATCGGAGAAGAGTCTCGATCATGTCTGCATAATTCACGAACCGTAGGGAGACACACTTAAGGATTCGATGTTGTTTAGTAGATATGGAATGTGAGTAAGAAGACTAAATGTTGTTTGGAGTCTCGTATTAGATCTAGGACATCATGAGGAGATCCAAAATGGTCCGGGGAATAATATTCATATAAGGAAAGTCCAATTCCGGAGTTCGGGAATGGTTTTGGTGTTTTCACCGGAATGTTCTAGAAGGGTCTAGAAGGTCCACCGATCCGGAGTGGGAAGGGTACATGGATGTGTCATGACAAAGTGGAATGGTTAAATCATGTCCTAGGTCACTTGGCTGGGCAATGGGAAGATAAAAATCAAACTCCAGTTTGAAAAGTCAAACGCCAATTTGAAAAGTCAAATCCCAACATTGGTTGCCTAGTGGAGGGAGGGAAGGAATCCTACCTAAGGGAGGATTCCTCCCTCTCCTTGTCGCCAGCCCAAGTGGGGGAGTTGGGGAAGGACTCTCCTTCCCCAACCGCCTCTCCCACCCATAAAAGGAGGGGTAGGGAGCCCCCTACCCCTCACCTCAAACCCTAGCAAGGCGCCACCACCCCAAGTCGCCGCCGCCTAGGGCTCCTCCAAGTCGCCGACTAGGGATAATCCCTAGCCCCTAGCCGCCAGCCACCACCTCCCCTCGAACCTCTAAACCCTAGATCACCGAGGCCCTCTTCTACTCCACCATACCCACTCCGGCTTAGGTGAAACCCTGCGGGATTTCCCCTTTACTTCTTACACCACGCTGTCGTGCTTCCGGAATCGCGAGGAGAGATCTACAACATCCGATGCCTGCTGGAACAATGGAGAGGAATGTTTTCATCAAGTACCGAACATGTAACCGATTGCGGGAGTGCTACCGGAACCCAGTGCCAGAAGGATCATCTACGCGATCTTGAGATCGGTAAGTGAACGAATACATCACCCACGAGAATTCGATCTCGTTAAGCGCTTTGGAATCTTCGAGGGTTAGTACTCTATCGACTCGTTGCTACAATCTAGTAGATAGATCTTGGCTTGTGTGTGTTCATGCGATAGAACTTTTTTGTTTTTCATGCTACGAACCCCTACACATACCCCGGTTCATAGGCTTGACCAAATATATAAATATGGTCTTCCACTATACTGAAATGCATCATCCTCTGATTCACACACAAGCGACAGGGGCAATGTACTTCCGAGTTTTCACAATGAGCTCTAACAAACTCAATAAATCTTACAACACCAAAGATATGTTTCGGGCTGCCTAATGGAGCAACCTGCATCCCAAATATATCCATTTGTTTAATTATGACATACAAGGTTGGTTCTTAATTATTAAAAGAAAAGCAAGAAACAAATAGATGGAGTACATAAACTATATATGCCCATGAATTTTAGCAAACATATTGACAGCAATAATCGGCGAAGGTACTAAAGAACATAGATCAAGCCTAAAATCAACTATGACCATGTAGACTAAGGACAAATTAAACTATGTATTTGAGGAGGCAGATCGGGTAAAATGGAAATAAATTGCCAACCAGATCGAGCTAGAGATAGAAGTACTACTGTGGGATCCACGTGATCACCGGCGCGTTTCAAGAACACCGAAGGGTAGGGAAAGCTTCAGCTAGCGCACGGTGGTGAGATGAGGAGTGGCAGTGAGCGCGTCTGTTTTGTGGGCTTCCAAGGGGGTGAGGGTCTAGGCGGTGGAGGGTGGATGTTAACATAGCGCGAAGGGGTGGGGAGGGATAACTTTGAAAATTCTGGCCTACCCTTCTTTGGGCACTACCATATACGTAGCCCCCCTATCAGTGACCACAGATCAAATTTGACCAATTTTGGCTAAATCGAGATGAACTAGTTAAAGTGGTGAAATCAACATAGAAACTGGAAAATTTATGAAACTCGTGTATTGCCTATTAAATATATGTATTAATTTGTGTGAAATTATGGAAGGTGGCATTTTGAGCCATATCTTATCTCATCTTACCACTCTGAATATTGACTATTGGATCAAGACTCGCGAATCCCATCATTGCTAGCCGTTGGATCTTCTTTTCCATTCTATTAGAATATAATGCTAGATGATACTATTGACAGTCTTTAGTACAATAAACACTATGCACAAACCTCAAAACACACTTCTCCATCGTTCTAGAGTCTTCTCCATCATTTCTCTATACCATGGTACCAAAATTGACATGTTTTTATTAAACTTCCATATTGTCAATTTATTGCAAAAATTTAGCCAGTAAGATTGATAGGGTTTATCCATTAAACGGGGGTACTTTGTGTGACAATTGGCATGATGTCATATTGAGCCATAATCTTTGTAGTTGCTTCACAACCAAAAAAAAAGTTGTCACTAGGAAAAATAAAATTGGATTTTCCCTTTGTAAGCAAAGCTTGATTGTCCAAGATGCATCCAATGTACAGAGTACAAAACATGGACACGGTATTAGCAACTATGGATGTGCAGGTCAAAAAAAGAAAATATGGTTATGACCTTGGTCATCTTGTTTGAAAGACAACAGATGTCTATCAACTCATTAAATGCTCGAAAGCATACATGTGTCTCGGTCTATGTGACGGGGACAGCATCTCCCAAGTGGGAGTGGGAGTAGTGTACCTTAGAAGTTTCAGCTTCAAAATTTCATGAGAGCATCGAAATATCCTGCCCATCCATTCAAACATCTAGACCCAAGCATACTTCACCTTTTTTTAGAATGAAAAATTCCTCTTCTATCCCTGCTCTGAAAACAAGAACCCGAGGAGCAATGCAATAATAGAAGGATATAGGTGGTAATTTTGCGTTCCCCCATGTGCATCACCCCATCGACCTGGTTCCCCGCCCTTCTTCAATAAGTGTATTTACCTGCCCGCCCCCTCCGGCCTTACACTGACTTTAAGGACCCAAAATGCAAGTGACCCGCTTGTCAGTGACCCAGAATTACGGGAAGTAGAGATTCCCATCGTTAGTAGTTCAAAATTCAAATATTTTTTCACTAAACCGAGATAAACTCGTTAAACTCGGCGAAACTGGCTCGGGAACTTGAAAATTTTAAGAAACTTGGGCATTATTTGTCAAATAATTCATACTTTGTGATAAAATTGGTGCGGTGAGACTTTGAACCATATATAGTCTTTAAACCATAAAATTGGTTCGGTGATAAAATTGGTTACACCATTGTATTCCACGAATATAACCATAAAGTTTGAACATTATTGAAAATTCCCGAAACATTAAACCCATGAACCCTATAACCCTAAACACTAATAAACCCCTAAACCCTAACCAAGCAGGTATCATGCATTTGTAGATCAAATCTGATATACTTTCATTGAATTGGGCAACACCATTCTATTTGAGGAATATATGCATAAAGCTTGAACATTACTAAAAATTCCCTAAACCCTAAACAACCCCTAAAACCTAAACCCTCTGCCCCGAGATACTAAACCCCTCAACCCATAACTAAACCCTAACCAAGTAGGTATCATGCACTTATAGATCAAAATCTAAGATGCTTTCATTAAATTACAGTAACGCCATTATGTTCCAAAAATATAAGCATAAATCTTGAACATTGTTGAAAATTCCCTAAACCCCTAAACGACCCTAACCAAGCAGTTATATCATCCACCTATAGATCAACATTTGATATATATATATTTTCATTAAATTACGCTAACGCCATTCCATTCCATGAATCTAAGCATAAAGCTTGAACATTATTGAAAATACCCTAAAACCTAAACCTTAAACCCCTAAACGACCATGACCAAGGTGGTATATATCATCCACTTTTATATCAACATTTGAGATATACTTTCATTAAATTATGCTAAAGCCATTCCATTCCACGAATCTAAGCATAAATCTTGAACATTACTGAAAAATCCCTAAAAAACCTAAACCTTAAACCCCTAAACCCTAAACCCTTTGACCGTAAACCCGAACCAAGCAGGTATCATACACTTATATATCAAAATCTGAGATACTTCCATTAAATTGCGCCAACGCCTTTCTATTTCACGAATATAAGCATATACCTCGAACATTATTGAAAATTCACTAAACCCTAAGCCCCCTAAAACCTAAACCATAAGCCCTATCCCCCTAAACCCTAAAAACCCTAAAACCTTAGCACCTAACCCTAAACAAGCAGGTATCATGAACTTACAGATCAATAACTGAGATGCATTGATTGTTAAATTGTTTCCAAGTCACTCTATTCCATGAATATAAGCATAAATCTCAAACTTTATTGAAAATTCCCGAAACCCTAAACCCTAAACCGACAAATCCTTAAATAAACCTAGCTAAACCCTAAAACTCGAAACACAAAACCCCTAAACCCTAAACACTAAACCCATAAACCCTGACCAAGCAGCTATCATATGCACACTTATAGATCAAATTTTCACATACTTTTATTAATTTAGGTAACACCATTCTATTCGACGAACATAAGCATCATCTTGAACATTATCCCTAAACCCCTAAAACCTAAACCATAATCCCCTATCTTATCTTATATTACCACTATATAGTGTACGGATAACTTTGAATATTGACCGTTGGATCAAGACTCGAGAATCCCAACACTGCCAGTCGTCAAATCTTATTTTCCATTCAATTAGCATCTGATGCTATAAGATACTAATGATATTGTATTTAACACAATAAACGCTATGCACAAACCTCAAAATACACTTCTCCATCGTTCTAGAGTCTTCTCCGTCATTTCTCTAGACCACGTTGCCAAAATTGACATGTTTTTACTAAACTGCCATATTGTCAATTTATTGCAAGAATTTAACCAGTAAGATTGATAGGGTTTATCCATTAAACATGTTACTTTGTGTGACAATTGGCACGATGTCATATTGAGCCATAATATTTGAAGTTGCTTCAGAACCAAAAACAATGTTGTCACTTGGAGAAATAAAAAAAATGGATTTCCTTTTGTAAGCAAAGCCTGATTGGCCAAGATGCATCGAATGTACTGAGTACAAAACATGGACATGGTATCAACAACTATGGCTATATAGGTCAAAAAAAGAAAATATTGTTACGACATTGGTCATCTTGTTTTGAAGACAGCAAATGTCTATCAACTCATTAAATGCTTGAAAGCATACAGGCGTCTGGGTCTATCTGACGGGGACAACATCCCCCAAGTGGGAGTGGGAGTAGCGTACCTTAGAATCTTCAACTTCAAAATTTCGAGAGAGCGCCAAAATATCCCGCCCATCCATTCAAACATCCATTTTCAAACAAGAACCTGAGGAGCAATTCAATAATAGAGGGATATAGGTGGTAATTTTGCGTTCTCCCACGTGCATCACCCCATTGACCTAGTTCCATGCCCTTCTTCAATAAGTGTATTTACCCGCCCCCTCCGTCCTTACACTGACTTGGTGGACCCACAATGCAAGTGACCCGCTTGTAAGTGACCTAGAATTACGGGAAGTAGAGATTCCCATCGTTTGTAGTTCAAAATTTGAACAATTTTTGCTAAACCGAGATAAACTTGTTAAACTCGGCGAAACTGGCCCGGGAAGTTGAAAAATTTAAGAAAGTTGGGCATTATTCGTCAAATAATTCATACTTTGTGATAAAATTGGTGCATTGAGACTATGAACCATATATAGTCTTTGAACCATAAAATTGGTGTGGCGATAAAATTAGTTACACCATTGTATTCCACGAATATAACCATAAAGTTTGAACATTATTAAAAATTCCCGAAACACTAAACCCCTAAAACCCTGAACACTAATAAACCCCTAAACCCTGACCAAGTAGGTATCAAGCACTTGTATATCAAATTTGAGATACTTTCATTAAATTGGGGAACACAATTCTATTCGACGAATATATGCATAAAGCTTGAACATTGTAGAAAATTCCCGAAACCCTAAACAACCCTTAAAACCTAAAGCCTCTACCCAAAAATACTAAAACCCTAAACCCCTTAACCCATAATCAAAACCTAACCAAGTAGGTATCATGCATTTATAGATAAAAATTTGAGATATGTTCATTAAATTGCGCTAACGCCTTTCTATTTCAAGAATATCGGCATATAGCTCAAACATTATTGAAAATTCACCAAACCCTAACCCCCTAAAACCTAAACACTAATCCCTATACCCCTAAAAACTAAAAACCCTAAACTCTCAACCCCTAAACCTAACTAAGCATGCATCATGCACTTATAGATAAAATTTGAGATACTTTTAGAGGTGTGCTTCCATAGACCCCCTCCTCCCAAAAGATTGTAAAGGTTGAAAGGGTATTTCAGTCTTCAACGAGATTATTGAGGGTAGCCTACCAAAGCCGATATACAAACCCCCTTACACCTGACCTATCATATAACATGATCGCTAGTGCGCTGGCTTGTTAGTGATGAGCGCCAGCGCTGGGGGCTACTCCTCCATGGCGGCCAGCAGAAACTTCTCTGTGGAGACGATGAGAGAGGATGGAGGTGGCACATGATGAACAGTACACAGTACAAACTATGGTCGCCACAAGCCTATGAACGCTGGTTAAAGGGACTCGAGTTGATCAGTTATAGGATCAATACCATAGTAGCTCGCCGAGTGGAGTGTTGTTCTGCCGCCGGTCGGTCACAATGCCATCTTCTTTAACTGCTCTTTGTCTCAAGTTTCTCTTTTTACTTGTCGTCGTGGCCTTGAGCATGTCTGGTAGCAGCAGGCCGACGTCGGCGCCGGGCCTCGATAGCTGCATGGTTTCACGGCCCGATAAACTTCTACAGGCTAAACGTGAAGTACTGCGGAAACGCCTTGACATCCTCGATGTCGTCATCCATCTCCCCACTAGGTACTCGAACGTGGGCCTGAAATTCCTCTCCATGCATGTTAAAGGTGAACAGGGATGGTCACTAGAGAGCCATGGACATCGCCTCATCCTTGGACATGCACAGCTCTATCCGCAGGAACTCCAACTTGCGTGTCATGGTGCGCTCCAGGCTGGAAACCAGGAGGATGTGGTTCTTGACCTAGAACGCCAGGGAGCTGTTATCCTGGAATCCCAGGCGGCGTAGGTAGATGAGCGTCAGGCGGAGCTGGTCATAGACGCTGCATGCGAGTAGGCGCGGGCACTTGATGATGGCATCGGCGTGGCGGTGGCGGTAGGCATCCTTGGGTGTTGAATTAAACTCTGCACTAGCTATCTCTCAACTTGCATCGTGTCATTTCTCTATCAGCTAACTGAACCACTTAGGAAATAAGCTGGTTGTAGCATGTAATGTGTGTTGTACACAATTGAGTCAGTCTTTGTAGTAGTTTGTTTAGCAGATAGGATTAGCTGTCATGGCGATTGCTTCGTGGCATGGCACAAGATCAAGTGTTCGTCGTGGCAGTGTTGGGCGTGCACAAGTGGAGTTGGGATGGCAGCTCTGTCAGACTCGCACACGATGCACGTTTTCAGGTTTCCGTTGTAACCAAAGAATAAATAGAACCAAACCAAAAACGCTGCAATCAGTTGCACACAGCACAAAATTCTGTGTGATGTGTTGCTCTGTTCTTCATTCAGTTCTACCCAAACGCGAGTGAGTGATTGGAGCTAGCAATGTCATCGAGAATGCCGAGGTGGTCGACGAGGAAGGAGAAGACAGTCGGCGTGACCGCTGGCGGTGAGAACCGAGCGTCACATGCCAAAGAGGAGGCCTAGATATTAAAGTGGAGCCTGCTGGACCGGAGGAAGGTCACAACCATGCGGATGGACTCCAGCGACGCGTAGGTCCGGGTTCAGGGACAGTGCGCGCCCATAGTCCACATCCATCAGCTCTAGGCTTAGGATCTTTAATCGTGGGTCCGATGGCAGTTTGGCAGTTGCAGCAACACACCTCTAAAGTCGTGGTCCCAGTCGTCGTTGGTATCATTGTCGCTGCCACTATAGCCAGGATCGTAGTTGTGGTGATCGAGAAGCTGCGATGGAAGGGAGCTTGGCGGAGGAGGGCAATAAGGAGTGGGGCTTGGTAACAGGAAGGGACGTGTAGGCGTGGAAGATGCAAAGCAGCATTGTACCTGGCCATTGCTAGCTTTGTCACCCTTCTTGATTGATTTCAGGTTTGGAGATTGGACGAGAAGAACAGAGGCGGAAGACGATTGTTCCAGCATCACTTTCCTATGCTAGCGGGGTGGGGTGGAAAATGTACATGGTCATAGGGGCTTTTCGTGGGTTGTGCATTGGGCTTTAATTTTCTGGAGTGGCCATCCCGCCCTCTCAATCGAAGAGGTATGAGACAATCTGAGCCATCTATGTATTTGTGTTTTTATCATTTGGAGGAAAGGGGGTCTATTGAAGCAGAAGCCATACTTTCATTATTAAATTGTTTCTAAGTCATTCTATTCCATGAATATAAGCATAAAGCTCGAACTTCATTGAAAATTCCAAAACCCTAATCAATCCCGAAAACCTAAACCCTCAACCCCTAAATTCCCTAAACCCCAAACAACCCTCAGCCTAAACCCTCGACCCCTAAATACTAAAACCCTAAACCCCTCCACCCATAATTAAACCCTAACAAAGTAGATATCATGCACTTATAGATCCAAATTCGAGATACTTTCATTAAATTGCGGTAACGCCATTTTGTTCCACAAATATAAGCATAAAGCTTGAACATTATTAAAAATTCCCTAAACCATAAACCCTTAAACCCTAAACCCCTAAACGACCCTGACTAATTAAGCAGGTATATTATCCAAATTCGAGATACTTTCATTAAATTGCGGTAAAAACATTATGTTCCACAAATATAAGCATAAAGCTTGAACATTATTCAAAATTCCCTAAACCCTACACCCCTAAACCCCTAATTAAACGAGCCTCACTAATTAAGAAGGTATATCATGAACCTATATATCAACATTTGAGATATACTTTCATTAAATTATGCTAACATCATTCCATTCCACGAATCTAAGCATAAAGCTTGAAGATTACTATTGAAAATGCCCTAAAACTGAAACATTAAACCCTATAAGCCTACACCCTAAACCCCTAAATGACCCGGACCAAGCCGGTATATATCTCATCCACTTATAGATCAACATTTGAGATATAATTTTATGAAATTATGATAAAGACATTAATTTCCACGAATCTAAGCATAAAGCCTAAACATTATTGAAAATGACATAAAACCTAAACCTTAAACCCCTAAACCCTTTAACCCTAAACCCTGGCAAAGCAGGCTAGGTATCATGCATTTATAGATCAAAATTTGAGATACTTTCATTCAATTGCCCTAACGCCTTTCTATTTCACGAATATCGGCATATAGCTCGAACTTTATTGAAAATTCACTAAACCCTACCCTCCCAAAAAGTAAACACTAAGCCATATACCCCTAAATACTAAAAACCCTAAACCCTCAACCCCTAACCCTGACTAAGTAGGTATCATGCACTTATAGATAAAATTTGAGATACTTTCATTATTAAATTGTCGCTAAGTCATTCTATTCCATGAATAAAAGCATAAATCTCAAACTTCATTGAAATTTCCAGAAACCCTAAAACAACCCCAAAAAACTAAACCTCAACTCCTAAATTCCCTAACTCCCAAACAACCCCCAACCTAAACCTCAACCCCTAAATACTAAAACCCTCAACCCTAAACCCCTCAGTACATAATTAAACCCTAACCAAGTATGTATCATGAACTTATAGATCCAAATTCGAGATAATTTCATTAAATTGTGGTAAAAATATTATGTTCCACAAATATAAGCTTAAAGCTTGAACATTATTCAAAATTTCCTAAACACTAAACCCCTAATTAAATGACCCTAACTAATTAAGCAGGTACCATCCGCTTATATATCAACATTTGAGATATACTTTCAATAAATTACGCTAACACCATTTCATTCCACGACTCTAAGCATAAAGCTTGAACATTATTATTGAAAATGCCCTAAAACCTAATCCTTAAACTCTATTAACCCTGAACCCTGACTAAGTAGGTATCATGCGCTTTAAGATCAAAATTTGAGATACCTTCATCAAATTGCGCTTACACCATTCTAATTCACGACATGTCAAATATTATTGCAAATTCCCTAAACCCTAACCCCCTAAAGCCTAAACCCTAAGCCCTATACCCTTAAAAACCCTAAACCCTAACCCTATGCTCAGACATAACCTTGAATGCTAAACTACCCCTAAAAATTGAGAACCCTAAACCCACAATACAAAAAACCTAAACCCTCAACCCATAAACCCTAAACAATCATGTACCATGCACTTATAGATCAAAATTTTAGATACTTTCATTGTTAAATTGTTGCTAAGTCATTCAATTCCATGAATGTATGCATAAAGCTCGAACTGTATTGAAAATACCCGAAGCCCCAAACCATAACCCCCTAAATACCTAAGACCTAAACCCTAAATTTCGAAACACTAAACCCCTAAACCCTAAAACCCGAAACCCTAAACAATCATGACCATGCAGGGTATCATCGTAAGCATAAATCTTGAATAGTATTGAAAATTCCCTAAACCCTTAAACCCTAAAACCCGAAATGACCCTGACCAGGAACAGGTATCATCCACTTGTATATCAACATTTGAGATATACTTTTATTAAATTATGATAACACCATTATATTCCACGAATATTAGCCTAAAGCTTGAACATTATTGAAAATTCCCCAAAACCTAAACCCTAAAACCTAAACCCCTAAGCCCTAAAACCATAAACCCTAAACCCTCAACCCCTAAACATTGATCAAGAAGGTATCATGCAGTTATAGACACGTTATCATAAACTATGGCAGATATATGGCCATGACCTTGGCCATCTTCTTTGAAAGCTTTCAAAATATAATTCTTATCAATTTTGGAGAATGTGTGGAAACTCATTTAAATGCTGGTAAGCATGTTGTCGTTGCCGTGTGGGTCCAGATAGGGCCAACACATGAGGAGCGGCTGCGTCAGAGTAGCGTACGTCGGAAGATTCAACCTCAAAATTTCCACACAGCGCCAAAACATCCCGCGCATCTATTAAAAAATATCGCCCCATTTTTTGTGTTGCAAAATTCCTCTTCTATCCCTGGCCTGGAAACAAGGACCAGAGGAGCACTGCAATAATGGAGGGGTATAGGTGGTAAATTTGTGTCATCCCACCTATATCCCCCCATCACCTCTTTGCCGCCCACCCCCCTTTGACCTCCACATTCCTCTAGCCGCTTCACCGCCAACCCTCTCTTCCACATCGAAGCTCCTTCACTGTCGGTGCTATCTTCTACATGGGAGAATATTCATCGTTGGCGCTCTCTTCCGCACCGGAGCTCATTCCCCACCAGCGCTCTCTTCCACTCGGGAACATCTTCACCGCCAACGCATCAGATCCACCTTGAAATGCCTATCCGGCGCCCATGCCGCCCTCATGCGTGTCCCACCCGGCCTCACCGCACGATGGTAATTTCTCTTGTCCGTTTGCTATTTTTTTGGTACTTGTAAGCTATGAAAGCGTTAGAATGTTGCTCAATATCCTGGATGCTATTGTCATTTTGTTTGCACCCACATATGGTAGTTCTTATACACATCATAAGCTTGTCGCTATTATTTCCTTTCATACATTCACACACTATTGGTGTATTCCTGCAATACTAACCCGTGGATGCTATTCTTTCCGGGCACTCGAATGGGTCATGGGAACAGCTCATAAAGGATCCAACACTGACAATTTGACGCCAAGAAAGGCTAAAGTGCGAGGTTTCTGTGTGTTACTTAGGCCAGTTTCTTGTCATGTTAATAAGTTATATTGCCTATATGCATATTATGTTAATAAGTCATTCTACCTGAAAACCTGCCATGACATTTCCATTTATGTTTTGTTGTGTTTCTATCTGCGAATGCTTAATTCAAAAAATGTCCATCTTGTCATTTTTTATCATATCTTTTTGGTGTTTTCAACTGCTTTCATCCATCCAAACCAGCTAGCTAGTTTGAATCATACATCTGGTCAGTTTTAGTGCTATCTTTTTTGTGTTATCCAAGTGCTTTCATCCTTCCAAAACAGCTAACTCGGTTTTAAATATTATGACTTAATGCAGAGAAAGGACAATGAAGTACAAGGACCAGAGTTCCAGCTGATGGACTCAGATACTACTGGAAGATTGACCAGGAGTCGAACCCGCTTGAGAAGGAGCAACTGTTAGCCTGAATGAGCTACTCTAAGTTAATACTTACTTAAAGTTTATGTGTCACCCTTAAGCTTTTTGTCTTGTGGACAAGCTCCACTATATATATAGATAGTAGCTCTTAAGTTGCACTTTTTGGCTTATGGCATGGTTTATTCATACATAGTGGATGTCCAGCATGTGCAACATTGGAGATTTGTGGAGTCTAGAGAGTCTTTTTCACTGGTGAGGGTGAGTTCAGCAAGTTTTTGTGGACCCTGGGTCTAGTACAAGACCCATGCCTTTATTGTTTCTTTCTACTCGGATGAGTGGGTCCCCTATCTGGTGTAAACGCTGGAGAAGATTTTATTTTCTTAGACGTGATCCTAGTAAATTTCTTAGCCATGTCTAGTATGCTTGCTCTTAAATGATCTCTAATTTATATAATACTAATTTTTACCCTTGTTCTTTGTTTTAACCCCTTTCAACTTATTGTACATGCTGTAGTTAAAACGAAGCAGGAGTCCTCGGAAGGCAGGACTGGAAGTTGTGATCCCTCTTCTTATTAATCCTCCCGTTGTATTTATGAAGCAAACAACTTACTTACCAGTCCACCTAGTACATCCCCTGCAGGTGATATATATACAAAGTTTGTGTTGCTTGCAGAAAGAAAGGGTGTAGCTGCTCTTAGATATGTAGCTGAAATGTTGAAGAAGAGGACATATGATACATTGAAGCGAATTGCCATGTACCGATCTCTTTTTGTAGATACCAATACTCTGTAATTTTTAGAATGTAGATCTTGTTTAATGATGTGTTGTAATAAACTTTTATTGTTGTAATAAGTAGTTGAAATTTTCGCATGTGTATTCATTGGCGTCTTGGCATTCGTGTGCTGTTATGCAAAATAAGTCGACTGTTCCCAAAAAAAAGGCCAAAATAGTAATAGGCTGGAATAGAACGATCAGTGAAACGACCCATGGACGTGAACATGAACAGTAATGATAGTAATAGTTAAAGGCTAGAACAGTGACCAGCAAGATTAGTACGGGACCAAAATCCTAATGGGTTGCAAAAGTGACATGCCTGAATACTAATAGTACCAAATAGTAAAAGGCTAGATTTTCAGCAGGCCGGAATAGTAAAAGGCCAGAACCGTAGCAGGCTAGAACAGTAAAATGCGAGATTTCTAGTAGGCTGAAATAGTAAATGGCCAGTTTTACAGGAGGCTGGAATAGTAATTGGCCAGATACACAACAAGCTAGAATAGTAAAAGGCTAGATTGTTAGCAGGCTGGAACAGTAAAAGGCTAGATTACTAGAACAGTAAATGGCCAGATTACTAGTAGGTTAGAACAGTAAATGGCCAGAGTTACAATAGGCCAGAACAGTAAATGGAAGATATGTAGTAGGCCAGAACAGTCTAGATCGTTAGCAGGCCGGAATAGTAAATGGCTAGATTGTCAGCATGCCAGAATAGTAAATGCCCAGATTCACAACAGGCCATAACAGTAAAATACCAGATTCACAGTAGGCTAGAACAATAGATGGCTAGATTGTCAGCAGGCCGGAATAGTAAATGGCCAGATATACACTAGGCCGGAACAGTAGATGGCCAGATATACATCAAGCCGGTAATTGTAAGAGGCCAGGTTCGCAACAGGCCAGAAGAGTAGAAGTTCGGATACGCAGCAGGCCGGAACAGTAAAATGCCAGATGCATATCGGGCAGGAACAATGGAAGGCCAAAATAACAGCGAGACGAAATAGTACATGGCCTGAATATATGACGAACCAACTTATGGGCCCATTTCAAACAGTGATGCTCTAAACAGTAATGGGCCGACTTACTATTGGGCTTTCATAATGGGCCGGCCCACTTAATAATTTTTAGGCCTTGGATGGGCCTGTCTTTCTACCATGGTTTCCATGACAGTTAACGTCGTTAACTGGCCATTAACAGTATTCGCCACATGGCAGTTTGCATGATGTCAGCAGTCAACGCGGCTGGGCGAACAGATTTACGATGTAACGAATTTTCGTGGCTGAAGGGTATGATCCGCCATGGTCGAAAAAAAACATGGTAGATTCATTTATGATGGGTCTTCTACCACAAAGTGCATCCGTCATAGAAGACTCTTCAGCCACGAAAAATGGTCCTTCAACCATGAAAATCGCCCGTTGTAGAAGGACATTTTTCTTGTAGTGTATGAAATGAAATAAATATGATCTGTTACTTTGGTCCATGATCCATTGATATATGATATTGTGTTTGGTCTCTCTTTTAGGTGGTATGTGTAGTCGGTCACATATCATTTGCTTTTGAGTCTAAAGAGAGGGTGATACCTTTAGGACGTGTATGGGAGTATGTCTAGTGTTACTTTTGTGACTACAAGCATTGGTCAAGGGGGGAATTAAGATAGATTCACTAAGCTCATTACGATATACATGGGGAAACCCTTAATTGTGGTGGTCTGTATGAGTGACTTCTCTCAGGCATCGCAATTGTTATTTAGAGATGACCTCATTACCAGACTCAAGAAAGTGACTGCCCACGACTCTTGTAGTGAACATCTTATTATGGAGCTCTCTCCACACATATGATGACGAAAGAAATAGACTATCCTAATTATGATTAATTACCACATGCTAGAAGTGTATCCTACATCCGTGAGAATGCATTAGCCTTATTTAGTTCCAACACCATTTCCAACGTTTTTGTTACTTGCTTTTGTTTACTTGTTGTATTTACTTTTCTGCATTCAACAAAAAGCTTTCAAACACCCTTTACTAGAAATCAAAGGCAACTTACGACTATCCTTTGGTAGACAATGATAAGGGGCATAAAGACCTTAATCAAATAGCTCTATGTGGGTTCGATACTCTTATTTCGAAACTAGCTACAATTGATCTATGCACTTGCAGTCATCAAGCTATATTCTGGTGCAATTGCAAGGGAGCTAAGTGTTTTTGGTCTTTGTTCTTAGTAGCTTATTCTACTAATTATTTTACTATATTTTACTAAAGTTGTTACTAGTTTCAGGTAAGCACCATGACTGCACTCAGGCTGATGAATCAACTTGATGCAACTAAATACCCCATGAAGTTCAATAGAGGACTTGTTAAGGAATTCCCGAGTGGGAGCGAACCAGAATATGAGATTAACCCTTGTTTTATCGCTATTATTAAAGATAAAACTTTTGTATGAAATGATCTAGATGAGGATCCGTACACTCATTTGATGCATTTTACCGAGTTATGTTGGACACTTAAATTGATAAGTTATTCTGATGATGAATTGAAACTTAAACTGTTTAGCCAATCTCTAACCAACTGTAAGATCCCTCCCTTTATAAAGGTAAGGATCCCTGTGATTGCAATGCTAGTCCCTGGATCAATGCTATCATCCACAGTTTAAGATGAAGTACACAGAAACAAAGGTCATTATTACAAATCATTCCAGAGACAAACATAGTCTTTTACAAAATCCATGGCCACAGGCCTAATACAAGAGTTCAAATATATAATAAGATAAATAAGTCTTCATCTTCATGTGCCACAGACAAGCATGTTGAGTGTAGACTCATAACCCCTAATCATCATCAGAATAACCTGCAACATCACAAGTTACAGCCACAGTGGGTCAATACATTGGAATAGTATTGGCAAGTGATACCTTAGTAGAATATTAGCATCTAAATACTACAAGAATTTGGCTAAGTGTAGCTTAGGATTGCTTTGCTCAAAATAGGTTTTACCTATCAGTTGAAAACACTAAGTTTTTCTTTGACAAAACTTTCCCCAAGGAATCACCAATAGAAATTGGTGAACCTTCACCCTTGTTCAACCACAAGTTTTAACTTAGAAATTGGGATGAGGAGATTCTTGATAGCTTCCATGTGTTCATGCTCAAGTTGTCCAATACCAGGGACATGGCTAAGTACTTAGATTCTTCCATCTGCAAAGGTTGTGCACTTTCCCCACAAGACTTGATTTTCACCAAGACAGGACCTTTCAGAAGCCTTCCCTTAGACCAAATGGACGCGCTCCAAACCTATCATCCCACTACCACCAACTGTCCAAATGGCTAAGTTATTGCAACCTATATGATCCAGGCAGAGCCCATAATGCCATGTGGCTGCACTAGAAGCTTCTTAACATTTGGCATCTCAAATCCCTTTGTTCCTGGGTGGCTTTCCACAATTGAGATACACAAGGTAAACCATAGAAATGGCCTTGTGTAACCACTCAACACAAACCATTCCACCCAGGTGTTTCATTCACTTAGTTGTTTTATTAAGCAAAAACACAAGTCCAAGACTTAGAAATATTTCACATAGCATGAATATATAACCACCCTTGGTTGTTACTAGCTAGGCTAAGCATGGCAATGGTAAGCATCTTAACTTAGAGAAATTTCTAACAATTCTACAACTACTAGGATTTCCCAAGCATAGCATATAGATACTTATCAAAATATTCATGCAAGTCCTATACAAAATATTTCTAGTGCATAGTTGAAAAATATAGGAATAAATCATGAAGTACCACTTGCCTTGGTAGTTTGGGGACTAGCAACAATCTTCACAATCACAATCACTATTTGCACCAAAATCTACACATAAAATAATGGCACCAAAATCACATATCAAGATATACAAACAAAAATAAATGAATGCATGCAAATTCCATGTGATGATTTTTCTACACCAAATAAGACAAGTAAACAGTACTCAAACATAAACAAGTCCAAGATATTCAAAATGGACTTTATTTGATTTTTAAAACATTTTTCAAATCATTTCTATATCCAAAATAAGCCTACACAAGTTTCTGCAAAAACAACCATTTTTACAAAGGCAAAACATTAAACACATTGCATAAACATATAGGATTTTCTCTCCTAATTCCAATGATATAAAATTTGCAAAATTTGAACGTGGGAATCAAAAGTTATGAATTTTACAAGTTTGAATCACTAATAGATCTAAATTCTGTTTTAAAAACAAAGAACTAGCCACGCGGCGCTCTCTGGTTGGTTGATACCGTTTCGCGCGGATCAGGCTTTCTGGATCGTTAGATTAAAAGTGCATCGCACGGCTCAGATCTAAACTTACCGCTTCGCTAAGTGATCTAATTCTACGCATCAGATCAAGATCCAACGGCGCACAAGCGTTTGGCCAAAGATGGGCGGCGCGCGACGGTGGCTGGCGGCGGCGCGCTCGGACGGTTATGTTGCCGGCGATACAGGAAGTGAGGGAGGCATTGGAATAGCTCACCGAGTTCGCGTGATGATGCTGGTGCTCGAGGTGGTCTTCGTTGGCGAAGGGGCGCACCATGGAGGTCGCTGGGGCTCGTCGGAGTTGTGCGCGGCGTCGGGTGCTTGCAGACGTCGACGTTGCCGAGGTTCTGGGTCGCCCTAGCACGAGTAAGTGGTGTTAATAGCTGCGCAAGGACAAGGAGAATCTGACAGTATGCATGCGAGGTCAAGGGGCATTCGATTTATACCGCTATTGCTCGTCGGAGTTGAGACGGTGGTTCTGTCGTTCGCGGAGGTGGTCGGGGACGGAGACCTGGGTCATGCGCGGGCAAACCAAAGGCATTAGATGAATCATAGAGACATGGCGAACCTGACAGAGGAAAGCAGGAGGCGAGGGGCGCTTGGAGCTTACCGGAATTAGTTGTCGGAGCTCGTCGGAACAGCGACGGTGTGAGCAAAAATTTGCGGAGCCTGTCGGCGCTTCTGGCTAGCTAAGTTGGGGGAAATGGCCGCTAGGGGGAGGGGTTTAAGTAGCCGGAGCAGAGGCGAGGATCATGCTCGCAATCAACGACATTTAACCGGATTTAAACGCGGCAGTGAAGGGAGGAAGAAACAGCGAGGGACTGGTCGTGGGCGGGATTTTGGGGACGACGAGCTGACCTGACACAGGGTCGACTTGACAGCGAGGGAGGGTGTGAGTTGCTGCAGTGACAAAGAGAGAGGAAGACCCCCGGGTGGGCTTGCTGGGCTGGATCTGCTGTTGGGCTGAAAAGCTGGTGCCGACCTCTTTCCTTTTCCTTATTCTTTTTCTTTTTATGATTGAATTTCCAGGAATCAAATTCAATTGATTTCAAATGTGTTTGAATTCAAACTTGCTCTGGATTTTTATAAAGTAAAACTTGTACACATTTGGTTGCAGAACAAGGTTGTGCATTTTAAAATAGTTTTATACTTTGGAATTTTTTAAACATAAACAACATTGTTTAATAAAGACAAAGAAATGGTTTTGAATTTTTTTCCTTGTTTTGAGAAATTTGTCCAAGCTTTGGAATTTATCAAATAATCCTATGAACCAACAACATTGGTTTAAAACAATTAAAACCATTAGTCTCTCACTAGAGGTAGCATTTGGATCAAAACTTGTTCACATGAGATAATAGCACTCAAAGTTTCTGTTTCTTTCAAAGGAGTTTGAAATTGAACCCTACATGAATATGCATTGCAAAGCTTTGAAAACATGATTTTAGGGATGTTACAAATCTAACACCCTTAAGGTGAATCTCGCCCTCGAGATTCGGATTGGCTAGCAAATAGGTGAGGGTGGTCTTTCCGAAGATCATCTTCTCTTTCCCATGTTGCTTCTTCTTCGGAATGATGGTTCCATTGAACTTTGCAGAATTTGATAGTCTTAGCCCGAGTAACTCTTTCTGCAGTCTCACGAATCTTGATAGGTTTTCCTCATAAGTGAGGTCACTCTCCAATTGAACCTCCTCCAAAGGTATAGTATCCTTCAAAGAAGTCTCTTCCATCTCTGGATGGCATTTCTTAAGCTGACTCACATGAAACACATCGTGAACGGCAGACAATGACTCTGGCAATTCAATCTCATAAGCTACTTCTCCTTTACGACTCAGAATCTTGAATGGTCCAACATATCTCGGGGCCAATTTTCCTTTGACTCCAAATCTTTTCACTCCACGAAGTGGTGACACTCTAAGATAATCTCTATCACCTACTTCATAGGTGACTTCTCTATGCTTAGGATCTGCGTAGCTCTTCTATCGGGACTGTGCTATCTTCAATCTGTCCTTAACTAGCTTGACTTTCTCTTCAACCTCTTTGATTAGTTCTGGTCCGAACAGATTTCTTTCTCCCACACCATTCCATAACAATGGGGTGGTACACTTTCTCCCATAGAGAAATTCAAATGGTCCCATCTCAATACTGGCTTGGTAGCTATTATTGTAAGAGAATTCTGCGTAAGGCAGACTTTCATCCCAACTGGCTCCATAGTCTAGGGCACATGCCCTCAACATATCTTCAAGTATCTGGTTGATCCTTTCTGTTTGTCCATCAGTCTGAGGATGAAAAGCAGTGCTGAATTCCAACCTCGTTCCCAATGACTCATGTAGTTGCTTCCAAAAATGAGAAGTGAATTGAGTTCCCCTATCAGACACAATACTTTTGGGTACTCCATGTAGATATACAATTCTACTCATATAGATCTTGGCTAACTTAGCACTTGTATAGGTTGTCTTCACGGGTATGAAATGAGCCACCTTAGTTAGGCGATCCACTACTACCCAAATGGAATCATAACCTGACCTGGTCCTTGGAAATCCGGTGATGAAATCCATGCCAATCTTGTCCCACTTCCAATCAGGAATAGGTAGTGGTTGTAGTAATCCTGCTGGTTTCTGATGTTCCGCTTTCACCCTACTACATACATCACACAAAGCAATATGTTCAGCGATGTCCTTCTTGAGATTATTCCACCAAAATCTTTCTTTCATATCCATGTACATTTTGGTGTTACCTGGATGAATGGAATATGGTGAGTTGTGTGCTTCTTGTAAATCAGTTTCCGAAGCTCCGGATCTTGCGGAACGCAGATATGTTTTCCATACCATAAAGTACCATGTTCGTCTTCATGGAATCCTTTGGCTTTTCCTTTACCAATCTTTTCCTTAATCTCCTCAATTTCCTTATCTGTCTTTTGGGCTTCTTTGATTTTGTCCAACAAAGTGGGTTGAACATCCAATGACATGAGATGTCCTTCAGGCACAATCTCCAATCTGAGATCTCTAAATTGGGCACACAGATCATCTGGCAACTCTCCCTTAGTAAGGCCATTCACAAAAACCTTACGGCTTAGAGCATCTGCTACAACATTTGCTTTACCGGGGTGGTATTGCAAACTCAAGTCATAGTCCTTGATGATTTCTAGCCATCTTCTTTGTGTAACATGCCAAAAATACTAAACTTAGATCATCAAATTGTAATCCTCAAAATTAGGGTTAACAAAAACTTTTCTAAATAAAATTATGAAAGCATGCATATGTGTATGCATTTCATTTTGAATTCTTTTGAACCACCTTGTTTGTGTGTTCCTTTGCTTGTAAAATGTTTCTTAGGTGAAATAAACATCATCTAAACAATCCCCACACTTTTTCAAAGACAAATAAATCAAAACAAAGTTAAATGAGTGAATGGTCACTTTGACCAATTTAACTCCCATGCCTACTTTGGCTGTCTCAAACTTTCAGAACCTAACAGAAACTTTTCTGGATCTTTGCACCCCTTGATTGTACTCATAACAAAGTATCAAGGCCCACTTTGTGATCATCTAGAAACTTTCAAATGCATAGTTTAAATGACAATTCAAAATTGAATCTTTATCATATGGGAAGATCCCACTTTTTCAAAAACCACTCAAACAAGCTAAACTTTCAAAACCCAAGCATCTGCAGACTCACTAGCACTAACCTAGCACACCCACCAAAAATATTTTCAAAATTCAAAACTTGAATTCTTGCGGCCATTTCATCAAACACCTTGCAGACACAAATCAAACAAAATCCAAACACTGTTTTGAGCAGTGAATTGAGCCTAACTTGTTCCCTCTCTGGGCACCACTAGCCTTAGTAGATCATCTAACCATCTTAACTAATCACTAGCCTCACTGTGAGCTTGCCAATACCATCAATGGTGAACAGCCGAAGCCACCCATGTCACCCCCATGTCGACAGCAAGCTAGGAGGAGAACCAAGCCTAGCCAGCATGTCTGGGAGGCAGCCCACCGTCCACCGTCACTCCCTGTCCAACGCTCGAACCTTGACAACCACTGGATCACACGCACGGACCGCGCCTAGCTTGCCAGCAACCATGCCGAGCATGCGCCAGAGCGCCACGCTCGACCGAAACCCACAGACCGCGCACCGCCCTCGCCGCGTGCAAACATGATCGCCACCGACCCAGGAGACCGCCAGACATCCCCATTCGCCGCCCCATGCCGCACAGCCACCGCTCGCCGTCGAAGACGCCGCCTCTGTCGCGCAGAGCGTCGCGTGTTCCAGACCAAACCGCACCGCCCCTACATGCGCATTAAAGTCATAGAGCATTGCCAGGAGACCACCAAGCGATCGCCATCGCCGGCCATGCCTCTAGCAGCCCGTAGCCGTGTCACCATCGTCGCCTGCCCATGCCGTTCGGTCTCACCATCACGACTATAATAGAGGCCTCCCCCGCTCGAATTCTTCACACCATTCCACTCCCCTCTCACCCAGAACCACCCCGCAGCAGTCCCGGAGCAAGGCGAGCAGCGCATCGCCGGAATTTCACCGGAGTCTGCCGCCTCTGGAGCAGAAGGAAGCCAACGATTGGTGCCGCCTCAGGAGAAGCTGCCGGTACCAGGAGGTTCGCTGTCGTCGACTTCGTCGTTCGCCCGCCTCGCCGACCCTCGCCTGAACCCCGGTGAGCCCCTAACGACCCCCACTGGCCGCGCTAGGTTTCTGTCTCGCCGGCGTTGCCCAACGTCGACGATGACTCTCAGCCGTTGGATTAGAACCAGATCGAACGCACCACGTTGCCCCGTACCGCTTCACACCCCCCTGTCTCACTGACGTGTGGGGACAGCCACTTAAACAGCCCGCGGAAGCGCTGCGCTTAGCAGACCGACCCAGTATCGTTTCCCGCGCAGCCCAGTTATTTGAATTAAACCTTTTCCATTTTATTTTAAACACACTTCTGTACCCAGTTTCGAAAATCAACCCAGATCGATTCAGTGCACCAAATTGAATGAAACCAATTTTGTTAGAAAGGCCTGGGAATGTTGAATCCGAGCCCGTTGGATTCAAGTCATTTGGATCTGTAGATCATCCTTGGTAAAAATAACAAGGCAGGAGCTTTTCTGCATTCAAACATTTTTCAAATTTAAACCATAATAGCTTTTGAGTTGATTCCAACTCTCAAAAATCACATTTAACCATACCTTTCAGAATATATAAAAATATATAGGTTTACTTATAGAAATAATGTTCAAGTAAATAAAAGAATGCCCCATAGGCATTTCTAGCCACTTTAATTAATTAAAATAAAAGGGTAAAACCATATTAAATTGTGACACCACTATAAATCACATTCCCATGGACTACAATATGTGGTGATGACATGTGTCAACATGATCCCATATTTGGTTTGGAGAATATTAAATCTTAAGTAGTTTTTTAATGAGTAGAAATTACTTTTCTAAAAATAAAAGGAATTAAACCAAGCTTTAACCTTGTAATGTTAGTGATGATGCTAGATCATCTATAGGACCCTTTTGTGTGATGATTGAAAGTAGTTAAGTATTGTTTGGTGATTGTGTACATCGTATTTATTTATAGACGCTAGTACCGACCAAGGATACGAGGAAGAAGGAGGATACTACGAAGAAGAAGAAGCTGAGGAAGACTTCAACCACTGCTCTGCACAAGGCAAGCTTATATTGACACTGGTGCAAGCCTAATACTACTAGTTGAATGTGCAAGCTAACACTTGCAAGATACTCTACTGATGCAAACAAACCACTACTTGTTACTATACCCAATATATGCCTTAAAGCATATATGATCATAACCACTTGATAAACCAATCCTAGTTTTATTTGCAAGTTTATTACTTTATTTCTTTATCAAAGCTCTTACTTAGAGTTTACTGGAATAAATGGTAGATACTAGAAGGATAATTGAAGGTTGCATAAAGAGCATAAAATTTGGCCTAAGCTAGATAATCTTGCTATCATCCTAAGGCATGAGATTGAACTTAGTTGAAACCCCACTAGTGTACCACCCCTCATTAGTACTCACCCTCACTTGTAGATGCTAGTGCAAAGAAGAAAACTTGACCAACTTTAGATGGGAACACTTGGTGAAAATGGTTATGAAAACCTTAGAATGATGGATCATTCTACTGAAATGTTTTGGACATGTGTTTCCGAACAACAGATGATTTTGGTGATGAAAATGTTGAGGCATGAGCCTTAGCCCTTTATAAAACTGATGGTTGTCTGGATGCGATACCATTCCAATTTTATCGTACAACCACAATACCCGAAGATTGGGTAGGGCTTGACTGGAAACTTATATACCTTAGTATTAGTTCCCTCACGGCCAAGGTCTGAGCTGAGGCTACCTTGTGAAAATTGTCCACCTGTGCAGTACCCAAGATGACAGTTGGTCATGGTTGGGAGGCCAAACTCACAGGAGAGGTGCTTATACTAGGGCGTGTGATTGAAAGGTTAGGATTGATTATCCGCATACTGAGTATGGTGAATTCAGGATTTGTTCCTGACGGATGTATCGAATGTTGTGGTGAAAGTGTACAATCTCTGTAGAGTGTCAAACTATTCGAATAGCCGCGTCCGCGGTTATGGACAGTTGGAGTGGCCATACTGTTCCCCCGTCAAACTTTTCAAAAATACTTGTGAAATGATTTGAAACTTTGACTTGACCATAACAGGGTTGTGGCATGAGATATAAGTTCCCACTTAGGTGTTATAAACTTCAATTAGCTCTCTTGCTTCTGAACTTAGTAGAGATAATTCTGGCTTTTGAAAAACAAACCTAGAGCCTAGTGTCCTATTTCCAAAAACCCCATTTACTTGTTAAGTATTAGTTTGCGAGTACTTAAAGAGTACTCATGGCTTTGTCCCTGGCTCTTCCCATGGCCAGACTATGAAGAGGAGTACCTAGAGGATCACTACTAGGGAAATGGCCATTCGTGGCGCACCTGAAAAGAGCATCTGTGGCGCACTAGCCATGCGCCACGGGCCTTGCGCTACGGCTATCTCCTAGTGCGCCACGGTTGTGTCGAGATAGGCGTAGCGCACCTGCTAGTGTGCCACGGCTATGTGGGCAGGTGCGCTACACGTAGGATCTTCTGTGGCGCACTTCCCAGTGCGCCACTAAGCTTCCGAGGTGCGCTTTAGGTGTAGTGCGCCACAAAAGGTAGGTCATGTGCGCCACATGTGCTTTTTTTGTTTTTTTTTAATTTCCGAGCTAGATTATATACAATACAGATTATATAAAATATTACAGGCAGATATATACACAGATACAAGATATACAATTATATATATAAATACACAATTTGAAAAACAAGATTGAAACAAATACATATAGATAAGTCTCATACATGAATACATAGTATAAGTAACATTGTTTCGATCAAGTTATAAAGTAGTTGGTGACATGCGAATACATGTGTCGATCGAACAAGTTAGAGCTCGGAAGCTCGCCTAGACATCTAAACTAGCTAGACACAAATGCGGGATAAACAACCAAAGAAGATAAGCATGATCACCGCCGCGACGAAGGTGTAGGTCTTCTTCCGGTTCCTTGTCCTAACTCCCGCTAGATAGCGCGTGTATCTAGATTCCGCCTCCGCCATAGTGTTGTACCCTTTGTAGCTATTGCCGCTGAAATGGTGCACCTGTCTCCGGTAGTCTTCCCAATCATCGTAGACTCCAGGAACCCGTCCCTTGTACACGATGTACCACATCATCTATAAGTTGACAATAATAATTAACCGATGATTGAAAAAAACATATATAATTAAAGTCGCATATGAAGATACACTTATAGAAAGTACTCCTAAATCAAAAAGACCAAACTCAAAAAGCATGCCTCATATATAACTAGGTTATTCGACAAAGTAATATGCTACGATGGAACCGTCCGCCAAGTAGTATGCACAACACCTGGACCTGTGCATAGCACAAGGCGGACAATCCCATCGCAGCACATTCACATATATAGTGTACCACGACATTTTAATCATCGACATTATTCTTGAAAAAGACCAAAGTAACTCGAAAATAATGCCTCATATATATATACATAGGTTGTTGGACACAGGAATATGCTACGATGGAACTGTAAGCCAAGTAGGATGCACAACATCTAGACTTGTGCATAACACAAGGCTTACAGTCCCGTCGTAGCACATTCACATATATATTGTGCCAAGACATTTCAATCATCGGCATTATTCTCGAAAAAGACCAAAGTAGCTCGAAAAGAATGCCTCATATATAACTAGCTAGGTCGTTGGACACAGGAATATGCTACGACGGAACGGTTAGCCAAGTAGGATGCACAATTCCTGGACTTGTGCATATCACAAGGCTAACTATCCCGTCGTAGCACATTCACATATATATTGTGCCACGACATTTCAATCATCGGCATATTCTCGAAAAAGACAAAAATAACTCAAAAAGAATGCCTCATATATAACTAGCTAGGTCGTTGGACACAGGAATATGCTACGACGGAACAGTGAGCCAAGTAGGATGCACAATTCCTGGACTTGTGCATATCACAAGGCTCACTATCCCGTCGTAGCACATTCACATATATAGTGTGCCACGACATTTCAATCATCGGCATTATTCTCAAAAAAGACAAAAATAACTCGAAAAGAATGCCTCGTATATATACATAGGTCGTTGGACACAGGAATATGCTATGATGGAACCGTGATCCAAGTAGGATGCACAAGACCTGGACTTGTGCATATCACAAGGCTCACAATCCCATCGTAGCACATTCACATATATAGTGTGCCACGACATTTCAATCATCGGCATTATTCTCGAAAAAAGAGTAAGGAAAAAAAGGAACAAAGTGAGCAAAGGACCAAAGAGTAAGCAAGAAAACCAAGCATTGATTGATATATAATAATAATAAGCAAAAGAAGTAAGCGATGATTCATAAACCTAATAAGATAAGTATAGTAGCATGTACACTTGTCCACACACACAAAGGTCATCTATAGTTTGTAACTACAACTAGGCCAACATCAAGCCTTCTGGCTCGGCTTAGGGAACGGGAGGACCCCTTGTCTCATCATGAACTTCCTATAGTCACCCTGCATCTCTAGGCGATCTTCTATGTCACGGTTATTCGGGATATTTCCTCCGTAGAAGATCCCCCCCAAAGTCATGACATCACGAAAGATGATTGCCCCAAATTGTTGCTGGATGCGATACATCTCTTGTCTAATATCTGAATCAGTGATCTTGGCCTTTGCTTCGGCCCACTGTTTGAGATGATCTGGCAGCGTAGAATTCTGCTGGTCAATAGGAACGCCCTCACGTGATGGAGTGCGTAGTAGGCTTCCTTCTTACTGTTTTCCGGCTGCTTCACGCAGGGGAACTCCGTTACGTGGTTAAAGACGTGCCTGCCGAACTTGACCTTCGTACGCATGAAGGTGGTGCCTTCCGTCGAGGCAAAGCCAGTGAGAGCATCATCCATAACTTCCTTGATCTTGTCATAGTTTTTCTTTTCTAGACTCCCCGAGTCGAAATACGTGGTGTGGGAATGCTTTGGCGATAAGGTGATGAGCGTGCAGTGTTCATCTCTGTGCGAAAAATTCAAATGGAATGTGTTGGAAAAAGAATGATGATGATCTAATAAAGCCAATCGACGGTGTCGAGTGAATAACGACTTACTCGGGAAAGTAAGGCACGAGAATGTATTCCTTTGTCTTGTTCGCCACACGGATTCTTTTTAGGTACGAGGCCACGATACGTCGTTCGGCGGGGGAACCCAAGCAGCCATCACGCATGTAGTAGGGGTCCACTATAGCGATGCCCGGTGTGTTCTCTCTAATGATCTGCATGGCCAGGCTGAGAGAAAACAGACGGACCATGGTATAGTGCAGCGGGTATAGGTGGAACATATTGAAGATGTCGTCGAACCGCAGGAAGAACAGATCCGCAGGGGCATTGTCGACGAAGCCCAAGCCTGGTGGCACCTTAACCATGAATACCGGGTGCGAGGGATCTTTCTCCGATAGAAGGCGTCTCTCTATCGTCAGCACGCCGTCATGCACACTCTGCAGTTCCGAACTGGCGAGCTTCTGCAAATTCTTAGGTAGCATGGGGTCACCCGCCACATGAATCCTCCACATAATACCCTCGGGTCTTGGTGGCCCTTTCCGAAACCTGATCGGATTCGCAGTTGTTGACGCCACCGGCTGGCTCGAGCTGCTAGATCTTCTTTTCCTGCCCTTTTTTCCTTTTGGAGAGCGGGCAGGCATCACAATCTGAGCACCGGCCGCCCTATGTAGTGTGTCAGGGCTTAGAATAAAGGGCTGGTTGGTTGTATCAGCTGGCTCTGTAAAGGCGCAAGCTGGAGGCGTCTCCTGAGAACCAAACAGACGCTTGGTGATAGTGGCTTTCTCTGTGGGGCCACCAGCTAGGTCTTCGTTGCTAAACTGAGTGTTGAATAAGTGATCATTCCAGTCTTCGTCGTCCTCGGCCGGATCCTGCGCCATGTGCATATCATCAACATGATCATCCGACCCCCCGCGTGGAGGTGATGGCGAGGGCGGTAAGGGGGCCTTGCCACCGCTTGTCGCTGGCACGACAGGCGGTGCTGTTGTCTGTGGCGTGATGGCCCCCGCCGTCCCCAGGATCATGCTCTTTGGCCATAGCAAGAATAAGCCGAAGCAAGTTCTGAGGACAGACGACTCTTCTTCATCCGCTCCTGGGGGTCGAATGGGAGGTTCCAGGTTGTCGCAGCCCCTTAGCACCCGACTAATTTTAACCCTGTGCATGCTATCTGACATCGGCCTTGAGTGGAACGTGCGCTGCAAGGGTTGAACGATGGTACCCTTGGCAACATCCCTCAGCTCGTTGTTCACGTAGAATAAGAGAGTGCAAGGAATATCCGTCTGCGGAAAACATGTACGGCGTCGTCAGAGATGCCATAAGAGTAATAGATGGCATGAAAGGTGGTAATTAAAGAAATTTGTTTACCGTGATGGCGTCGAGATCGGCTAATGTCGACGCACCGCATATGGCGACGGGCGTGCAAGAGACGGAAGGGCTGCTTGATGGCGCGGTGCTGGCCGCCGGTGTATTCTCCCTACCGACGGGTGCTTGGAGATCCGGTGCCACCGCGACGATGGCAATGGGGCACCAACATGTACTCCGGCGCCGCGGTGATGGCAGGGGGAGTCACCAACACTTGCGGCACCGCGGTGCTAGCGGGCGGAGTCACGAACACGTAGTTCGCCTGATTCGTCGGTGCCACGTTGTTCGAGTGGCTGCTGACCATGCTTGGAATCGGGCACGGCCCTACTCGACCACCCGCACTCCAGTTCGCTATTGACTCCACCAAGGTAGGCAGGAAGGACGTGAGGGTGATTGCCAGGTTGTCTTGGACGATCTGCGGGATCCGCGCCACTTGTGCCTTAAGTTATTGAACCTCGCGGTTTTCCTCCTCGCTCCTTCCCGACGGCGCCACATGCGTCCTTGGCGGTGGACCAAAATGATCCACCCAATTCTTACCCCTGAGGCCGGCCAGACGGCCAGCCGACGACGGCTTCTTCGTAACCGGCTCTATTTTCTTGGCCAGGTTCATCGCCCTGTTAAAAGGGTTATCCCACCGGGTGGCCGCCGTCGACCCCTAGGATGAGGAACCCTGGGATCCATGACTAGCAACAATTTCCTCCTCCTACAGAAGAAGTAACAGTGAATCGTTTAGATCATCGATTAGATTGCAATCGAGTTGATCCGCGGTAATTAGATTATACTTACCACAATTTCCTCGAATTCCTTCACCGCAGGATCCACGGTGAGTTGTTTGGTTTTTGGGTCCACATGGTAACGGGCCCTGATGAAGTTTCGAACCTGCCCGGGTTCGAATTTAGCAAAGGGGTTTTCTATCCCCTTGGATCTATACTCTTCGTCCTCCTTATTACATTTGGCCTCCGCGGTTCTGTATCCACCAGATCCGAGATGGTGATGACCTATATTCATCGCCTGCAGCACCTTTCCCCGATTACTATTGGCCAGGGCTCTTTCGGATTCACACCTCTCCTTGAACTCCCGCAACTGATCTTTGGTGATCTGCGGGTCAATCTTCTGGATCTCCTCGAGACTTTTGCCTTATTTATAGATCTTCTTCTTTATCCGGGTTCTCCAGCTGGCCAGGGCGGTGCTCATCTTTGTGAGGGCAGATTTGTTTACTTCGTTCCCATGATAATTTGTGTTCTGATACTGTGCGGGGAACTTGTATCTTGCGTGCAGCTTCTCGAAGAGGAGTGTGCGCAAGTGGCCATTATCTTTATGCCGAAGATTCTCGGTGTTGATCGAGATGGTTGTTCGGGTGATCGCCGCCACTTGCCCACCGTACCCTTTGACGACAAGGGCGGGCTCCAAAGGAACCCCTGATGGGCTCACTTCGGTAATTTCCTCCCTGATGGTGCCAACCGTGTTTGGGCGCCGGTCCTTCGTCTTCTTCTTCTTCTTAGGAGGATTGCTACCACTCCCTGTGCCCTCACCGCCATTAGTGGTTTCTTCATCCGCCGTTCCTTCGGCTTCTTCCTCCGCGTCTTCCATCTCATCATCCTCGCTCTTTGAAGGATGGTATTCTTCATCGTCTTCTAGCCGCTGGGCCGCCTCCTAGAATGTCAATTGTTTATTCGAAGGTCTGAGTTCTCCTTCAGCGCCGATTCGCTTAGAACATCCAGCCTCGTCATTGTCACACATCTTTGCACTAATAAAAAACAAATAATTGGTTAAATGCACGGAAAAATCCGGCATGACCTTTGCTAATTTTCTTAAACTAGGAGTGCCCGATTTCTGCCGAAACGGAAGTTAATCAACATTCCGGCAAAAATCAGGACTCGTTTCATACAAGAACCTGCATACGGGACATAATAAAGTGCTTCATACAAGCACAAGAATAATTTCAAGGTGTTGTTGTCCCAGCACAGATAGTAGTAGAAGCACAGTAGCACCACAGATAGTAGTAGCCAGAGCAACACTAGGATGGATATAAGGAACAGATAGTAGTAGCAGCACAGATAATAGAAGGAAACATAAAAGCAAAAGGTCCTTAAATTTGGCATTCCATCCCTGGATCCATCTATCTATTCCTTGGACACTCAGCGAATGCAAAATGTAAAGCAGATATTTCTCAGAACTTGCTAATAGATTTTTAAGTCCAAAAAAATAAGTTACCATCTGGACCAAAAGGCACTCAAACAACATTAGTTCCTAAACTGTGCTGGCATTCATATATAACATCTTCAGCAGTTTCATAAACCAAGGAAATTAAGTTCAGAACATAAACAGGCGAGTGCCTTCAAATCAGGTAAGTAACCAATGTTCTATGAATTGTTAAATTTATTTCATCAGAAAAAGAGAAGTGGCACTGACAAAAAAAAGGATAGATGGAGGTGCTTGAGTACCACTGCCCAACAGAACCTTAGGTACAGTAATAGATCTCCCTTGCAAAAAAAAAATACTAGTGTAATATACCGCAGACCATGTCCAGAACCCAGCATGGGGAGGGCAGTATGAAATTAGAAAAAAGTACTAGTGTAATATATATTATGCATATATATTACATAATATATAGCTGGGGAGGGCAGTATGAAATTGATGCTGCATATATAACTGGGTCAATTAACGATGTCGAAAGCAAACATATGAACCCTGTGGAACAAAGTTGGTCAAGTTAAGCAAACTTGGCATGTAGAATATCACCTAATCAAAATACATAGCAAGAAGCAATTGAGAGAGATGCTTGAACTAACAAACTGATTTGTTTCAGAACAAGTTGAACTACTGGCGATCAACATGTATAATATACTAGTACAGCTCTGTATATATAGTATGCCATCTACAAGGCACAGGTGGCTTCTGTCATATTAGAGAACTCCTACCCATGTACCCACACATTAATATTTCTATCAAAGAAAATCAAGGAAAATGACTCCTGAAGTAATCTGCCTAAGTCTTGGTCTAATTCGTTCGCCAGTTTCTGCATCTTCTTCAGTAAAATTCTAGAGTTTTATCTCAAATTTGGGAACAGCACACATCTAAAAAGGCGCAGAGGATAAACCTAAGGCCAAAAATGAAATTATTTTTCGAGAAAAACAAGCTCACGCTACTACTCACGAAGATCATTATCGTTCTAGACTGACTCACACTACTCACCATGAAATTTCCATGACCGGCAACGAGACAGTGGAAACAACTGGAGGAGATAGGCTTGAATCAAGAGAGCAGGACATGGATCGAGGCCTACTGAACCCTAACCATGGCCTGCAGAGAGAGGGGAGAGAGGGAGAGAGAGGGAGAGAGGGTAGGGGCGACGCTCACCTCTGATGGGCGGACGACGGGCGGACGACGACGGGCGGACAACGGCGGCCTCCACCTCCTGAGACGCGCGCGGGCCTCCTCCTCCTCGGACACGGGCGGACCTCCTCCTCCTCGGACGCGGGCAGGCCTCCTCCTCCTCAGACACGGCGGCTGCTGGTAGAGCTGGCGAGGCGGCGGATTGAGAGCGGCGGCGGCGGCGGATCGTGCTCGATCGGGCTGAGAGATGGAGAGATGGGGATGAGAGAGGGGGGTCGAGCGCACGTGTGGATAAAGCCACTTAGGCGTAGCTCACTGGGGCATAGTGCGATACGGATATCTTTAGCACACTATGGGCTAGTGTGCTACGCCTATCGGCTTCTAACTACTGTATAAGAAAACTGCAGCCCCACTATCTAACAACTGCACTAGCCTATCCCACTGGGTCCGCCCTTAGCTCTATTCTAAACTTGTGAGCACCCAGGTTCGAATCCTGGTGCCCACCTTTTTTGTTTTATTTCAAAAATACTTTTAAATGTTCCAAAAAATGCCCAAAAGTGGTGATATATGCCATAGAAGTTTTGTTTTGATTTTAAAATACTTTTAGATATTCCAAAAATGCCCAAAAGTGATAATATATGTCATAAAAGTGGTACAAATATGATTCAAAGTATAACTAAATTTCATAAGAACAGATCCATGAATATTACAATCTTTTTCGACCACGCGTTTTACAATATTTTTTGAGCTAGAGTTTTACAATCTTTTTTCCCTTCTTTGTCACGGTTGAATAATTTAGCCCCGGCACTTTAATGTTTCTTCTTTCGAACGGGCTACCTTTTTTGGGTAGGGTTTTCCTTTTTCTTCTTGTGATGTATGTTGCTGCATCGTAGTCGTCGTCATCTTCAATCTTTGGATCGCCGTACTGGTTGAAGTCTTGCTCGTTGGCGACTCCATCCATTCCGATGATGTTTCTTTTTCCTCTCCTCACGACAACACGGCTAGGCTTTGTCGGGTCGCTAATGAAAAACATTGGTCCACTTTGGTAGCCAGTACCCACGGTTCATTTTTTGCGGCCACGTTTGCACCGGCGGCCTTGGATTTGGCTGCTTCGGGTATAACCATGGTTGTGAAATACCGGTCTTCTCTTTCGACACTCTTTGTCCATCTGACACGGAACATCGGCACCTTTTCTCCACAGTAGTCGAGCTCCCAGATCTCCTCGATTCTTTCGTAGAATCGTTCCTTCATGTTGTCATCGGTGTAGAATTCCGACGTTACGCCTGAGTTCTGATAATCACACTTGTTGTCCTTTTCCTCCGTGTAGAATATGTAGCCGTTGATATCATACGCCTGATAGGTCACCAGGTTTTGCATCGGTCCCTACGACAAGGTGAATATGATCTTTTCCGTGTCAGAAGAATGCGATCGCGGGGATTATCAAGGAGCGCCTGCCTAAACCAACGCGTGAAATCTGAGTTGTGCTCTTTAATTATTTCTCCCTGCGTCCTCTGTATGCCCCGGTCACTGTACTTATTCTCGATTAACCTTTTGTGCTTCTGTACCCAAGGATCGACCAGTTCTAAATGCTGTAGTGCAACGAGGTTTGCTCGATCAAAGTCTGCGCGTCGAAAATCGAAGTCTGCATGCAGTATGCGACGACCCTCTCGGTGACCAGATCCGTCGAGCTTGCCAAGGTGCCTGTTGACGAGAAGACCGACAGGGTTCTCGATGTCTAGATAATTCGTGCAAAAAGAGATGCACTCTTCGGCTAGAAAGCCCTTCGCTATGCTTCCATCTGGACGGGACCTATTGCAAACGTATCCTTCGATGTGTCCATTCATCCTTTCGAACGCCATCATGCTACGGAGGAACATCGGCTCGAGTTGTATGATGTCCTCCACGACATGGACCAGCAGATGCACCATAATGTCGAAGAATGCGGGTGGGAAGTAGACATCATGCTCACATAGTATCACCACGATCTCCTCCTGTAGCCTCCCGAGCTGATTCACGCCAATCGACTTCCTAGAGATGACGTCAAAAAACTTGCAGAGGCCAAATAACGTTTCACAGACGTGCTCGTCCATTATCCCTCTTAGTGCGACCGGAAGTACCTGCGTCATTAGCACGGCACAGTCGTGAGACTTCAGGCCACTGAACCTCTGCTTCGCCTCGTCTAGGTATCTGCTTATCTTGCCCGCGTAGCCGTAAGGAAATTTGACTCCTAGAAGGCACTTGAAAAACTGTTTGATCTCATCCTGGCTTAGAGTGAAGCAAGAAGGAGGGCAGTAATATCCGTTCTTCTTGAACTTTTTACCCTTCCGACGACCTTGTGTCGTCTCCGACTCATGATCATCGTCATCTTCCTGATCATCAGGAGTAGTGCGTCCCCCGTGAAGCTCCTTATGGATACCCAAGCATATCAGGTCATTCCTTTCTTTCGGACCATCTTTCGTCCTATCTGGCATGTTGATTATGGTGGCGACCAGACTCTCGCACACTTTTTTTGTGATATGCATGATGTCGAGGCTATGAGGCGTGCGGAGAAACTTCCAGTATGGCAACTCCCAGAAAACAGACCTTGTTTTCCATACCTTCATCAGCGGCTTGTCTTGTTGCTGCCTCTTTCGCTTCTTTCCAGGCTTAGGACAATCTTTCCAGTTTTTCAGCAACTCTTCCACTTCTTCGCTACTCCTACGCTCTGGGAATCCTTGGGTCTCGGATTTGCCATCGAACAGGTCTCCACGTTTTCTCCATGGATCATTCTTGCCGAGCCACCTCCGGTGCGGCATGAACACGGTTTTCGATGACCCTGGATCTTTCTCTAGTTGGAGATAGCTTGTGTTATCCATGCACCTAACGCATGCGCAGAATCCTTGGATAACCTGCCCCGAGATACATCCATACAAACACGGGCCAAGTGTTGTGCGTGCTGCTCTGGCTACCAAACGGATTGAGTCCATCGGTGCTCGCACCAAGCCTGATGTTCCTCGAATCTCCACCGAATTCTGGGAATTCGAGGTCCAATGCTTTCCACTGGCTAGCATCTGAAGGGTGCGTCAGCAGCTCATCCTTTTCGGGGTCATCATCATCATCATCATCTCCTGGCTTCTTCCTTTCCGCATGCCATCGCATGAGCTTCGCTTCCTTAGGGTCCGTGAAATAGCGCTGCAGACGAGGAGTGATAGGAAAGTACCATACCACTTTTTGAGGTGCTTTCTTCCCTTTCTTGTATCGACTCACGCCGCACACTGGACATGTGGTTTTCTCCGCGTCCTCGCCCCGATAAATGATGCAATCGTTGATGCATACGTGATATCTAACGTGCGGTAGATCGAGAGGACAGACGATTTTCTTGGCGTCCTCGATACTAGTTGGACATGTGTTCCCCTCCGGGAGACGATCGTGCCAGAATGCCATCATATCGTCGAAGCTTGCGTCGCTCAATTTGTGTTTTGCCTTCATCTCCATAGCCTTGAGCATTACATTCAACCGGGTATCATCGGGCCTGCATCCTTCATACAATGGAGTAACCGCGTCTTTCTCATGTTGCGCAATCTTGGATTTCTCTCTAGCGGCAGCCCTGGCGTTACTCGTCTGCTTGAGAAGAAGCTCTTGCACATAAGGGTCCTGCACCTAGCCTGACATTGTTCCATCGTCATCTGCTCCTCCGGCATCTAGATCATCATCATCCCGGTCTGCTTCCGCACCTTCACCATCTCTAGGAGACTCTTCATCATCTCGCCCGTTCTCGCCATGATGATGATCATCGTCATGTTGGCCACCTTCACCGTCTCCATCGTCTTCGTCATCGCTTATCCAACGAGTGTATCCATCCATGAAACCATGGCGGAGCAGGTGCGCCTGCAGATTCCCGGAATCTGGGTCGATCACCCAGTTGAGTTTGCATCTTCTGCACGGACATCGTATATCCGTCTTGTTATTTCGTATCATGTCGGTCGTCTCACATTTCAAAAATCTAGCCACAATTCCTTCGCTCATTATGTGGACCATTTTTGCCTACATGGTGTACACGGTACAATTAGAAGTCTATTAGAACCACATAATGAATGCATGCATGCAATGGTCGATAGAAAATTTTGGCATGACCTATCCTAAAATTAGGACCTTTGCGAAATGCCAAAGTCTTGGCAAAATGGAAATGAATCAACATTTTGGCAAAACAAATGGCAACTTGTTCACATACAAACACAAGAGAGAGAGAGAGACCGATCCATACACACATGAACATATCATTATCCTCTCCATACACACATGCATGAGCATCATCGATACTCTCCATATACACACACATATGACCATCGATCCTCTCATACACACATCATGAGCATCGATCATCTACATACATATGAGCATATCATCCATATACACATGAACACATCCTTACATGGACAACTTACCGAGATGAGAGACCAATCGCGAGAAATATGGAAAGGAGAGGTGCGCGCGAGACCGGAGAAGGAGATGAGAGACCGAAGACCTTCCTCTATTACTTATGTAACATCCAAGGCAGGTTCTACATGCTAAAAATGGTGAATGGGTGGAGAAATTGAGGTGGGAAGGAGAAGATCCCAACTAGATCTAAGGAGGAAGAAGAAGGGGAAAGTGAAGTGTGGGGTGGTGGATGGTCACACATGTGCACATAAAGTGCAGCTGTAAAAAAAATCGCCACATCCGTGGCGCACTCTGCCCTAGTGCGCCATAGGGAGTAGTAACATCCGTGGCGCACATGCCATAGTGCGCCACGGATGTGTCTGGCCGTTTCACAGCAGAGAGGGGCATGTGCTTAGGTGTAGCGCACCCCCTCCATGTGCGCCACGGTTGACACTAACAACCGTAGCGCACCTACCCTATGTGCGCTACGGATGTCTGGCGTGCGGCCAACAGGGCCCTGGCCCACACATATCTGTGGTGCACTATGGTCATGTGCGCAACGGTTGTTCTAGTTATTAGTAGGGCACTGCCCATAGGTGAGCAACGCCTGTTTTAGCCGTGGGGCACTTCAACCATGTGAGCCACGGATGTGCTGATTACCTATAGCCATTTTCCTAGTAGTGGATGGACCCCAGGAAGGTTACGACAACTAGGATCATCTCCCATCGTCAGCATTGCCTGTGACCCCGAAGATGGAGCTTCGCCTACGCTACCGTTATTATTACGTATTCCGCTGCTTGAAGTTGTATTAAGAACTAGATCATGAGATCCCTATTTGTGTAAGAACTTATGTACGGTTTGTAATGGATGATGTACTATGGTATCCAATTCTGTTATGTCTCGCAAAACTGGTAATCCTGGGATTGCGATGTATGGCATAACAGGCATCTGGGATTAAAAATCCGGGTGTTGACAAGTTGGTATCAGAGCCATCCTGACCATAGGAGACCCTAGTTAGACTGGACGTTTGAATCAAAAACTTAGTTTCAAAACCAAAGAAAACAAATATTTACAAAAACTTATTCCCATTCTTATCACTTGATTCTTTCATAAAAATTCATGTTCCTCAAAAACTCTTGGAACATACATAAAATTTGACACACTTGATCACTCTACTAACTTACTCATCTTATATTCTTTTAGATGGACGTGAAGTACAACAAGTTTTATTAGTTGAGGAATGGAGGAGACCTTATCTTTGAGAGGGATTTGGACCAGCTTTCGGAACTTTTGGAGCGTCCGCACCCCGAGTTCTTTGGAGCTCGGCTCAATGATCAAGGAGGAGAATATCTGCAGTGGCTAATTGTTGCAAGTCTCCGAGGAAAGATTGAACCTCCCACTGCTGAGGGAATTCAGTTCACCTTAAGAGAGAACAACTGGCTCGACGGACTTGCCAGGGCCATGCAGGAAGCTCTTTCCCGTCTGTGTGGGCAGAGCATCAATCAGATCAAGGGTACTTGCTTTGAGTTTTGCCCGAGGCGTGATGCAAATGGACAACCACTGGAAGCACCATACCACCCTGAGCTGAAGACTCAATTGGACCACCTTAGCTTCATGATGTACGATCGTCAGCAGGAGTTGGATAACTGCCGTGAGTACTCCAACCACAAGTCTGCCATCGTCAAGATGAAGGATCAGACCATCGCCATGCTGTCAAAGGATCGCAAGTCTCGCCGCCGTCAGCTCGACAAGAAGGAGCGCATTATTGCCCGTCTTCGCCACCGTATCTCATCTTTGGAGGAGACCGTCCACGAGAGAGACATGCAGTTGGAAGAAAGGGAGAATGCCGGAGAGGATCTTCGTGGAGACCCTTACTCCTAACTAAGCGATGATGATGATTTTCTGGAGGATCAGGCTATGGATTTCTTCACCGATGAGGATGATTTCGCCTTCATCGATGATGATGAGGATGATGAAGCCACAGATTCCGAGGAGTAGTACCACTTGAGCACTAGTGTAGTGAGTAGTATTCGGTCCCACTGTATCGTAGTTTTCAGAATGGTTCTTAAAAACATCTGCTTTTCTTTGTTGTGGTGTGTGTTGTATCGTGTGCTATGAATGAATGAATGAATGAAAAAGCAAGTTGCTAGAAAAATCTGAGTCAAACTTTAAAAACTTTTCAAAGACCCAAAACCTTAGAAATTTCCCTCTTTTCTCATGATCTATCTCAATCTTCAGATGCCACGTGGAGGAAGTGGTTCATCCCCGGACCAGATGTTGCAGATTCTGCAAATGTTGACTTCTGACCGCAAAGCTGAAAGAGCAGAACGTCAAGCCAACCTAGCCACGCTGCAACAGATAGCTCAGCTAGCCCACAACAACCAAGGCCACGGAAATCAGGACAACCATGGATCTAAACTCAAGAATTTCCAGAATACCAACCCACCTATTTTCACTAAGTCAGAAGAACCCCTAGACGCCGATGATTGGCTGCAAACCATGGAAAATAACCTAGAAGTCGCCGGAGTGGAAGCCAACAAGAAAGTTCTGTTTGCCACCCACTATCTAGCCGGAGATGCCAGGGCATGGTGGAACAGTGTTCGCACAATGACCGGAGGCCAGATGATGACCTGGGAGGAATTCAAGGTCAAGTTCAGCAGAACCCATGTGCCACCGGGTTTGATCAAGAGGATGAGAGACGAGTTCAGAGAGCTGAAGCAAGGAAGGATGACCGTAGTGGAATACCATGACAAATTCTTGTCATTAGCTAGGTATGCCCCGGATGAGATTGACACCGAAGCCAAGAAGAAGGAGAGATTCTTGAATGGTCTGCACGATGAGATGCAGACGGTGTTAGTCAATATCCCGTTTGTTGATATTGAAGCCCTTGTCGACTCTGCATCCAGATGGAAGGAAAGATCAACCAAGCCAATGAGAACCGTAAGCGTCACATGATGCATCAACCAGGAACCCATCAGACCCCAAAGTACCGCCCCAACTCATCTCCAGGATTTGCCCCAAGAACCAACAGACCCCCGATGAACCGTCCGACCTATCCTAACCGTGGAAACCCTAGGCTCGGAGGAAATCAAAACAACCCCGGTAACTCTAGCAATTTCAACTGTGCCCCACCAAAGTTCCACACCAACAATGCTGCCACCAACACCAACACTGCCCCTAGGACTGGAAGTAATGATGTGCCTATAGCAGCAAAGGACAAGTCGCAAGTGACCTGTTATGACTGTGGAAATAAGGGTCACTACTCCAATGAGTGCCCCAAGAAGAAGAATGCCGCAGCACCCAATGCTAATGCCCCAGCTCAGCAACAACATCGTGTTCAGCCCGGAAGAAGATTTGCCCTAGGGAATTCGCTCAACCGCAATGGCCGTCTTTTTCTCATGCATGCTGAAGAAGCTCATGAAGCGCCAGACGTCGTGCTGGGTATGTTTTCTATTAATTCAGTACTTGCACGAGTGTTGTTTGATTTTTGTAACATCCCAGATTTTATATTAGGATGTTATTAGTGGCATGCATCATCCTTGCATCATTGCACCCTACAAATAAAAATTTGCAACTAAATCCTAACACCTAAACCTATCAAAACCCTAATAAGGATTTCCTTTATGTAGGCTTTATTGTTGTAAACAAGCTTGACCCTCCTAAAACTTTGTGAAACATCAAACCATGGTCCTATGTTGACCACCTTACTTTTATAAAAATTTAGAAACAAATTTCATCAAGTTTGGACTTAGTATGCAAAAGTTATTTGGGTTTTACTAAAACAGAAATTGATCAATGTTAAAAGAAAAAAAAAGAGGCAACCTAACCTAACTAGGCCGCAGCGCCAGCCCACCCGCGCCTATGCGACAGCTAGCTACCCGCACCCGCGCCAGCCCACTCCCCCCTCCGCCACAGACACGCGGGACCCACCTGTTCATTCCCTACCTCGAGCTGGAGTCCGGCTGCAGCACGAGTTCGAACCGATTTCCGGTAAGATTCGCGGCGATTTGAGCCCCCTTGCCCAAGTCTCCACCCCATATAAACCCCGCCACCCTCGGCTCGCCCCGCTCGATTTATTTTCTTGCAAAAACCCTAGCCCATCGACGAATCACATCTCCGCCGTCGGGTCGACCTCGCCGAGACGGTTCGAAGCCCCCTCCCTTGCTCCTTCCTCCCTCTAGAGCTTCTCCATCCACCACTGATTCTCGCCGCGTGCCTTTCCCCTTCTCTCTCGCAGGAACACGCCCGCGATTGCTCGCCGGAGCACCGCCGGGGACGGAGGCGATCGGCGGGACTCTGCCGATAGTAGAGGAAGCAAGGGGAGACGGCGAGGACACGAGCGTGACCGCAGGGACCATACGCGCGCCGTCGACCACGCCGCCACCTCGGGGAGCCACCAGAGCACCGTCAACCTTCGTCACCGACGCCACCGCCGCGCAACGCCGCCGTCGCCGCGCCCTCTCAAACCGTCCGATTGTAGATGTGCGGGCCAGATTAGAAGAAGGGGCGAAGGGGTACTGGCCAATACCGCGCTGCCGCGTGGCAAGCGCGTTGTCACCGCGCCGCGTCACCCGCCTGGCCAGCTGGACCAGCCAGCGTCTGACACTTGGCAAGATCTTTAAGTGAGGAGTAGATCTGTTTGCAGATTTAGATTCAAACTTGCGAAATTCATATAAAATTGAATCTTTGGCCAATTTTATCTTATAATATACCGTTGGATTCCTAATTTTATGTAGAATCCAAATCTGCAATAATATTCCAAGTTTACAGTAAGGTTTTAGGTGTAGATTTTAATCATTAGATTAGAGTGTTTATTCCATTGAAAAATAATTAAATTTCAGCTCTAGTTGATTCTTGTTGCAATAACCTTGTTTCCACAATGCCTACTGGACAAAATTATAAAACCTTGCTTAAGATCATTAGATCTAGTTTGGGGCAAATTAGATGGTTTGATCTCCTTTTAACCCTAGGAATTGTTTTAATGACTCAATTAGATCTAATCCTTGGGAAATCAATCCTAGTGACACCCTTACACTATTGCAACACAATCTTGCTACCTTGGTCAATTTAGAATAACCAATCTTGCATAAAATACCATGTTGCATGCATGCATGATTATCTATGTGACCTGTTTTGAGCAAGTTGTGATCAGATCTATGTTTGTGATTCATTAGATTGTTCGGAGTGCGCTAAGGAGTGCTATTGTGTAGAGTGCTTCTCGGATCAAGGCAAGTTACACCACTTGTTCATAATTTTGTCCCAGTTTTGATTCTATGCATGTGATCTTCAAAATTCTGTAGTATGCATGTGTAGGATATTTTAGTAGAATTTTTCCTTAGTATTATTTTGCAAGTGCAATGTTTTTGTAGTATGCCATGATCAAACTTAGGATTTTCCCTCCTAATAGGTTACCCCTGTTTTTGCTAAGTATTGCTTGCTATGCTATATATACAAAGTACCGTTGGGGGTTCGAAAGACAAAGAATTTTTCTAAGTATAAAGGCTCTCTAGAGCAAACTTTTCTTCTCAAATCCACTTCAAAATAAAACTAAGTTTTCTTCTGGGCGGAATGGTTATCGGGTCAACGAGTGAGATTTTGGTGGAGGACGGCCGCCCAGGAATCAAAGAAGTCTGCCATGTTTCAAAATTCAGAAGCTTCCAGTGCAACCACAATACATTATGGGCTCTGTCTTGGCCTAGTACTTAGTGGGAAACCTCACCTAGGTACCAACATTTGGAGGTTCTTGGCATGGTTGGATCCAGAAGGTAGAGGGGCTACTAAGGGAAAGCCTCGCCATGGTCTTGTCTGTAAAAGTACTTGATCGTGGATTGTGGGTAAAGTGCATAAATTCTCGAGAGTATTGCAATCTGATCGATCATCCGTGTTCACGGTAACAGAACAACAATGAGCCTCTGAAGGATGGAGCCTCTGAAGGATCTTCCTCTCTCTTTTCTAAACCAAGTTTTAAAACCCCATGGCGTGAGTAATATCGCCAATGGGTGGGATTTTGGGAACTTGGTGTGTAATATCCAAGTTGCACTTGGTGCGTAATATCCAAGTGTTTGGTTGTTTGGACACTTGGTGAGTAATATCCTCGTGTGCCATTCGACCTTATTTTATCTAAGAAAATGTTTACAAAGTAGGGAAAATCTTCTCTTCTTCTCTCTACTTAAGAAAACTAGCTTTGAGCAAATGAACTCTACAACCTAAACTAGCCTTGCATGTAGAGATAGCCTTTTCTCTCCTTAGTGTAATTTTCCAATACATTCAAAGTATTGACCCAACTTGTTGGCTGCACGTTTTATGTGCAGAATCCGAAGATTGAAAGGTGCGTAGGGATCGCGAGTCTACACTCGACAAGCCTGGGGCGTTGATGGACTCAAGCTGCTTTTATGTTTCTGCTATTATTTGAGCTAGCATAATGCTAAGAAATTTTGTAATAAATTCATACTCTGGATTCTCCGTGTAATAAAGACTTTGTGTTTTACATGATATTTCATCGACTGTGAGTGCTAGCTGTTGATCCAGGGACTAGCATGTTAATCAAAGGGACTTAGGATCCTTATCGATCCGAGGTCACTACAGATGGTATCAGAGCACATCGTTGCCTATAGGACGTGACCCTAGGATTGGAACCACCTCTAACTTGTGCCTTACATGCTTTTCTACTAAGTTATTTCCGCACTTCTAGTATCTGCTTTCCTCTACTTGTTTAAGTATCTAACTTTCATTCTTCTAACTTAAAGATGACAAGCTTCCTCTACGACACCGTCGAGGACATCGAGCCTCTTCGCTTTGGTGGATGCCTCATGGACCTACTCACACGTTTGGACCTTCCTCTCCCAACAATCCAGGGGAGCACAATGAAGAAACTCCACAAGGACGGCTGTTGGGGAGTCAAGGTCATCCAGCCAGGAAAAGAACGAGGCAAGAACCCAGAGGAAGACATAGCAATCCACATTGTTAGCGATTCCAAGGAGAAGGCCCGTAGCATCAGCTTGGAGCAACTCATTGGTCGCCTATGTGGACGTCATCATGAAGCTCTCCAAGGACACTCCGGCGGCCTCTTTGGGAGACGAGATGAGGAAGGAATTACCATGGAGTTAACCTTTGAGGAAAGAACTTCTACCAAACACCGAAGGACCCAATATCAAGATTTGGAGTGTCACATCCATGACCTTGAAAAAGGTACCTTCCTCGAGATGTTACAGAACGACGAGCTATGCGCCCTAATCAAGGAGAAGGAAGAAATGATCAAGCAGCAGGAGGAGGCAATGAAGCTCCAAGAGATAAAGTTCCAGGACCAAGAGAAGAAGTTCGCTAACCAAGAGAAGAGGGTGATAAGTAAAAACAAGAGAATTAGGGAACTCAAACAGCAGATCGATGGAGCTGAAGTGCAAACTGAAGGCCTTTGCAAGATAATCAATGATGTGCGTGCTTCCAAGAGGGACTTGGAAAAGCAACTTGAAGCCGCAAAGAAGTCAAGTTTAGTGGAGGAGCTACAAAGCGAGAAGGAGGGACTTCAGGAGCAGCTGGAAGCCACTACCAAGAAGATGCAGGATGAGATAAAGAACCTCCAAGAGAAGCTTAAAGCCACCACAAAGGAGATGGAGTTGTATAAGACAACTCTAGAGCAGGAAGGCTACTCGTTCGAGGACGAGGAAGAGGAAGGCGTGGAAGATGTGTAATAGTTGGACCACCTTTAATTCTATAGTAGAACGTTATTCGTGATTGTAATAAATACCAAGACAAATCTGGTTTAGTTAAACTTGGTTGTTTTCTATGTTAAGCTGTTATGTCTGGTGTGCCTTGTGTGATTGGTGTGTTTTTCATAAGGGTAGGAGTTTACTACTTAGTCTTTCTATCTATTTCTTAACTATTCTCTTAAACCCCACAGATGCCGCCAAGACGTGCGAACTCCGAAATCCCGCCAGAAATAGCACAACTTTTGGCCACACAGAACCAGCTGATCCAACTGCTCACTTAGAATATGCAAAACAACAATAACCCGCCACCACCACCACCTCCGCCACCTCCTCAACAGGATCGCTTGACTCGGTTTTTGAGGCTGAACCCACCTACCTTCACTAGCAGCACTAAACCAATCATCGCTGATGACTGGCTGCTTACGATCAACAAGAAGCTAGACACCATGCAAGCTGTCGGAGCCGACAGGGTACGTTATGCCGCACACCATCTTGAAGGACCTGCTGCAGAATGGTGGGATAACTACCAAGTCACCCACCCGGATATTGATGCTATCACTTGGGATCAGTTTGAGTTAGCTTTTCGCACTCATCATGTGGCTGCTGGTATCATGACTCTGAAAAGGCACGAATTTCGCGACCTACACCAGCTGCACCGTTCTGACACCGAGTATGGTGAGATTTTCAACAAGCTAGCCCGTTATGCACCCGATGATGTTTCCACTGATGCCAAGAGACAGGAGGAATTCTTAAGGGGACTCAATGACGAGATATCCATTCAGCTTGTGGCTTAGAAATTTGACAACTTTTAGGAACTCCTGGACAGAGCCATTGTGGTTGAATCAAAGAGGAAGAGCATAGAAAACCGCAAGAGGAAGTCTAACCCTCACAAGCACTCTGTTCCGTATCAGAAGCAGCGCAATTCCTCACCTCCACCTTATAACAATAATGGCCACAACCATAACGGTCATAACCATGGTGGCCACAAACACAATGGGCATAAAAACCGCAATGGGAATGACAGCAATGGAAATGATCTCAGTGAGGTGACATGCTTTAAGTGCAACAGGACAGGGCATTATGCAACCTCTTGCCCCGAGAAGAATGGCAATGGCAATGGGAATGGAAATGGACACAACCATGGCAATGGAAACGGGAAGAAGCCAAATCCGTTTGTCAAAGCCACGGTAAATCATGTTTCTATGGAGGATGCTTGTGATGCGCCAGACTCTGTGATTGGTAAGTTCAAACTCAATTCTATTCCCGCGGTTGTTCTTTTTGATACTGGTGCATCGCATTCATTCATATCAAGGGTATTTGTGGATAGAGGAAAGATACCAACGGAGACTATAAACTTTCCTCTAAGGGTAAGTTCTCCTGGGGGAGAAATAGTGGCAAACTCCGGTTGCCGGGAATTAGAACTAAGGATTGGGACGCACATTTTTCCCACCAGTCTAGTAGTCCTAGAATCACAAGGATTAGACATCATCTTGGGCATGAATTGGATGACCGAATATGAAGGAGTCATAGATTGTGCAAAAAGGACTGTCACGCTCACAACACCGGAAGGGAAGAGAATTCATATCAAGTCAAATTTTGCACTTAAGGAAGCCATGGTGAATTCTCTTAAGGGGGTTAGCTTGGAGGAGGTACCTATTGTAAAGGAATACCCAGATGTCTTCCCAGAGGAGCTACCCGGAATGCCACCCGACCGTGATATCGAGTTCCTCATTGACTTGATGCCAGGCACGGGGCCGATAGCTAAGAGACCATACAAGATGGATGTGGACGAGTTAAAGGAACTCAAGAAACAGCTTAGGGAACAATTGGACAAGGGATTCATCCAACCCAGCGCGTCATCTTGGGGAGCACCTGTCCTATTTGTGGAAAAGAAGGATAAAACCAAGAGGCTGGTTGTGGACTATCGCTCGTTGAACGAGGTGACGATCAATAATAAGTATCCTCTACCCAACATCAATGACTTGTTTGACCAGTTAAAGGGAGCCAGTGTGTTCTCAGAGATCGATCTGCGATCAGGCTACTTTCAGCTAAAGATTCGAGAACAGGATGTGCCCAAAACAGCATTCACCACAAGATACGGATTGTATGAGTACACCGTGATGTCTTTTGGTCTAACCAATGCCCCAGCATACTTCATGACCATGATGAACAAGGTGTTCATGGAGTATTTGGACAAGTTTATGGTGGTATTCATAGATGATATACTCATATACTCTAAGGATGAGAAGGAACATGAGAAACATTTGCGCCTTATTATGGAGAAACTAAGAGAACACAAGTTGTATGCCAAATTCAGCAAGTGCGAGTTCTGGTTAAAGGAAGTGGGATTTCTTGGTCATGTTGTGTCGGCAATAGGAGTTGCCGTAGATCCTAGTAAGGTAGCTTCCGTGATGGAATGGGAGTCACCCAAGAATGTGGGGGATATTAGGAGTTTCCTGGGCCTCGCAGGATACTACCGGAGGTTCATTGAAAACTTTTCCAAAATAGCAAAACCCATGACAGAACTATTGAAGAAGGAAAAGAAATTCCTATGGACCGAAGCATGTGAAGCAAGTTTTCAAGAGTTGAAGAAACGCCTTGTAACGATGCCAGTTCTGTGTCTGCCTGATATCCAAAAGGATTTTCAAGTCTATTGTGACGCTTCTCGACAAGGACTTGGAAGTGTATTGATGCAGGATGGGAAGGTGGTATCCTATGCCTCCCGGCAACTTAAGAACCACGAACACAATTACCCCACACATGATTTGGAACTTGCGTCTGTGGTTCATGCACTCAAGGTATGGAGACACTACCTCATAGGCAAACATTGTGATGTGTTCACAGATCACAAGAGTTTGAAGTACATCTTCACCCAAAAGGAGTTGAATATGAGACAAACAAGATGGCTTGAGTTGATTAAGGATTATGACTTGGATTTACAGTACCATCTTGGAAAGGCAAATGTGGTGGCTGATGCCTTAAGTCGTAAGGTGTATGTGAATGGACTTACCGCAGGGGAACTTCCAGAGGATCTATGCAAGCAATTCAAGGATCTCAGGCTAGAAATAGTTCCGAAAGGACACTTAGCAACTATGGAAATAGTGTCCACCTTCCAAGAAAGGATCCAGGAAGCACAAAAGGAGGATAAAGAGTTGGAAGAAATAAGAGTCAGGATAAGCGAAGGAAAAACAAAAGAATTTCGTCTAGACGAACAAGGAACCCTCTGGTATGGGAAGCGTTTGTGCGTTCCCAATGAACCCGATATCAGGAAGATGATTTTACAAGAAGCTCATGATTCGCCATACTCAATTCATCCAGGTAACACGAAGATGTACATGGATGTGAAGGATAGATTCTGGTGGAATAACCTAAAGAGAGATATTGCAGAGTATATTTCTCTGTGTGATGTATGCAATAGAGTTAAAGCCGAGCATCAGAAACCAGCAGGACTACTTCAACCACTACCTATACCCGACTGGAAGTGGGACAAGGTAGGCATGGATTTCATCACGGGATTGCCCCAGACTCGTTCTGGATTTGATTCTATCTGGGTAGTGGTGGACCACTTCACCAAGGTGGCTCACTTCATCCCCGTAAAGACCACATATACAAGTGCTAAGCTTGCTAAGATATACATGTCAAGGATTGTAAGCCTACATGGTGTTCCCAAGGGAATTGTGTCAGACAGAGGCACCCAGTTTACTTCAAAGTTTTGGCGACAGCTACATGAGTCTCTTGGAACCCGACTGGAATTCAGTAATGCCTTCCACCCGCAAACGGATGGCCAAACAGAAAGAGTGAATCAAATTCTGGAAGATATGTTGAGAGCTTGCGCAGTAGACTATGGATCTAGTTGGGATGATAACCTGCCGTATGCCGAGTTCTCATACAACAACAGCTACCAGACAAGTATCAAGATGGCTCCATTTGAAGTTCTATATGGCAGGAAGTGTAGGACTCCACTGCTATGGAATGGAGTTGGTGAACGCAGTCTTTTTGGACCTGAATTGATAAAAGATGCCGAAGAAAAGGTACGGCAGATTCAGGATAGGCTAAAGGTAGCCCAATCCCGACAGAAGAGTTACGCTGACTCCAAGCGCAGAGATGTGGCCTATGAAATAGGGGACCGTGCGTATCTCCGAGTTTCACCCCTACGAGGAGTTAAGAGGTTCGGAATCAAGGGCAAGTTATCCCCACGATTCATAGGACCATATAAGGTTCTGTCCCGTAGAGGAGAAGTTGCTTATCAGTTGGAGGTACCGGAAGGACTGTTCATGATGTGTTTCATGTGTCGCAACTAAAGAAGTGTCATCCGGAGATGGCCGAAACACCGCTAGGAGATACCGTTCCCCTAAATGAGGTTCAATTGGAGAATGACCTTACCTATGAGGAAAAAACCATCAAGATATTGGAAACATCCGAAAGGATTACCCGCACCAAGACTATAAGATTCTGCAGAGTACAATGGAACCACCACTCCGAGGAAGAAGCTACGTGGGAGCCTGAAGAAGATTTGAAGGCAGAACACCCACACCTATTTGCTTGCCAACCCGAATCTCGAGGACGAGATTCTTCTTAAGGGGGGTAGGTTTGTAACATCCCAGATTTTATATTAGGATGTTATTAGTGGCATGCATCATCCTTGCATCATTGCACCCTACAAATAAAAATTTGCAACTAAATCCTAACACCTAAACCTATCAAAACCCTAATAAGGATTTCCTTGATGTAGGCTTTATTGTTGTAAACAAGCTTGACCCTCCTAAAACTTTGTGAAACATCAAACCATGGTCCTATGTTGACCACCTTACTTTTATAAAAATTTAGAAACAAATTTCATCAAGTTTGGACTTAGTATGCAAAAGTTATTTGGGTTTTACTAAAACAGAACTTGATAAATGTTAAAAGAAAAAAAAAAGAGGCAACCTAACCTAACTGGGCCACAGCGCCAGCCCACCCGCGCCTATGCGACAGCTAGCTACGCGCACCCGCGCCATCCCACTCCCCCCTCCACCACAGACACGCGGGACCCACCTGTTCATTCCCTACCTCGAGCTGGAGTCCGGCTGCAGCACGAGTTCGAACCGATTTCCGGTAAGATTCGCGGCGATTTGAGCCCCCTTGCCCAAGTCTCCACCCCACATAAACCCCGCCACCCTCGGCTCGCCCCGCTCGATTTCTTTTATTGCAAAAACCCTAGCCCATCGACAAATCACATCGCCGCCGTCGGGTCAACCTCGCCGAGACGGTTCGAAGTCCCCTCCCTTGCACCTTCCTCCCTCTGGAGCTTCTCCATCCACCACTGATTCTCGCCGCGTGCCTTTCCCCTTCTCTCTCGCAGGAACACGCCCGCGATTGCTCGCCGGAGCACCGCCAGGGACGAAGGCGATCGGCGGGACTCTGCCGATAGTAGAGGAAGCAAGGGGAGACAACGAGGACACGAGCGTGACCGCAGGGACCATACGCGCGCCGTCGACCATGCCGCCACCTCGGGGAGCCACCAGAGCACCGTCAACCTTCGTCACCGACGCCTCCGCCGCCCAACGCCGCCGTCGCCACCGCGGTAAGTCGCCGCACCCTCTCAAACCGTCCGATTGTAGATGTGCGGGCCAGATTAGAAGAAGGGCGAAGGGGTACTGTCCAATACCACGCTGCCGCGTGGCAAGCGCGTTGTCACCGCGCCGCGTCACCCGCCTGGCCAGCTGGACCAGCCAGCATCTGCCACTTGGCAAGATCTTTAAGTGAGGAGTAGATCTGTTTGCAGATTTGGATTCAAACTTGTGAAATTCATATAAAATTGAATCTTTGGCCAATTTTAGCTGATAATATACCGTTGGATTCCTAATTTTATGTAGAATCCAGATCTGCAATAATATTCCAAGTTTACAGTAAGGTTTTAGGTGTAGATTTTAATCATTAGATTAGAGTGTTTATTCCATTGAAAAATAATTAAATTTCAGCTCTAGTTGATTCTTGTTGCAATAACCTTGTTTCCACAATACCTACTAGACAAAATTATAAAACCTTGCTTAAGATCATTAGATCTAGTTTGGGGCAAATTAGATGGTTTGATCTCCTTTTAACCCTAGGAATTGTTTTAGTGACTCAATTAGATCTAAACCTATGGGAAATCAATCCTAGTGACACCCTTACACTATTGCAACACAATCTTGCTACCTTGGTCAATTTAGAAGAACCAATCTTGCATAAAATACCATCTTGCATGCATGCATGATTATCTCTTTGACCTGTTTTGAGCAAGTTGTGATCAGATCTATGTTTGTGATTCGTTGGATTGTTCGGAGTGCGCTAAGGAGTGCTATTGTGTAGTGCTGCTCGGATCAAGGCAAGTTACACCACTTGTTCATAATTTTGTCCCAGTTTTGATTCTATGCATGTGATCTTCAAAATTCTGTAGTATGCATGTGTAGGATATTTTAGTAGAATTTTTCCTTAGTATTATTTTGCAAGTGCGATGATTTTGTAGTATGCCATGAGTAGCTCTATACTTATGATTTTCCCTCCTAATAGGTTACCCCTGTTTTTGCTAAGTATTGCTTGCTATCCTATATATACAAAGTACCGTTGGGGGTTCGAAAGACAAAGAATTTTTCTAAGTATAAAGGCTCTCTTGAGCAAACTTTTCTTCTCAAATCCACTTCAAAATAAAACTAAGTTTTCTTCTGGGCGGAATGGTTGTCGGGTCAACGAGTGAGATTTTGGTGGAGGATGGCCGACCAGGAATCAAAGAAGTCTGCCATGTTTCAAAATTCAGAAGCTTCCAGTGCAACCACAATACATTATGGGCTCTGTCTTGGCCTAGTACTTAGTGGGAAAGCTCACCTGGGTACCAACATTTGGAGGTTCTTGGCACGGTTGGATCCAGAAGATAGAGGGGATACTAAGGGAAAGCCTCGCCATGGTCTTGTCTGTAAAAGGACTTGATCGTGGATTGTGGGTAAAGTGCACAAACTCTCGAGAGTATTGCAATCTGATCAATCAGCCGTGTTCACGGTAACAGAACAACAATGAGCGTCTGAAGGATGGAGCCTCTGAAGGATCTTCCTCTCTCTTTTCTAAACCAAGTTTTAAAACCCCATGGCGTGACTAATATCGCCAATGGGTGGGATTTTGGGAACTTGGTGTGTAATATCCAAGTGACACTTGGTGCGTAATATCCAAGTGTTTGGTTGTTTGGACACTTGGTGAGTAATATCCTCGTGTGCCATTCGACCTTATTTTATCTATGAAAATGTTTACAAAGTAGGGAAAATCTTCTCTTCTTCTCTCTACTTAAGAAAACTAGCTTTGAGCAAATGAACTCTACAGCCTAAACTAGCCTTGCATGTAGAGATAGCCTTTTCTCTCCTTGGTGTAATTTGCCAATACATTCAAAGTATTGACCCAACTTGTTGGCTGCACGTTTTATGTGCAGAATCCGAAGATTGAAAGGTGCGTAGGGATCGCGAGTCTACACTCGACAAGCCTGGGGCGTTGATGGACTCAAGATGCTTTTATGTTTCCGCTGTTATTTGAGCTAGCATAATGCTAAGCAATTTTGTAATAAATTCATACTCTGGATTCTCCGTGTAATAAAGACTTTGTGTTTTACATGATATTTCATCGACTGTGAGTGCTAGTTGTTGATCCAGGGACTAGCATGTTAATCAAAGGGACTTAGGATCCTTATCGATCCGAGGTCACTACAATATTGGTGCATCGCACTCATTTGTCACCGAAGAATTTGCATGCACTAATAAAATTCAACCAACCAAACTGAAGCATGTCATGATTGTTCAAATTCCCGGATCAACCACCAAGGCTAGGCAAATTTGCAAAGCCGTCCCAATCCGAATCCATGGCATAGATTTTTATGCTAATCTGATAGTACTCGGAACTAAAGGTTTGGAAGTAGTACTAGGAATGGATGAGATGTCCAAACATAAAGGATTGATTGACCATGCCAAGAAAGCCATAACCATGACCAGTACAGCCGGAATATCAGTCGAGCATGTATCTGAAACCTTACCTCGTCAATTCAAATGCAACAAGAGTATAGCCCAACCTACCATTGACCAAGTCTGGATAGTCTGTGAATACCCCGATGTATTTCTAGATGTTTTGCCCGGTATGACCCCAGATCGGGATATCGAGTTTATCATCGAACTAATCCCCGGAACAGGACCCATAGCCCAGAGACCATATAGTATGAACCCGTCTGAACTAGCAGAACTAAAGAAACAACTGGATGCCATGCTGGAAATTGGATTGATTCAACCAAGTGCGTCACCATGGAGATCACCTGTCTTATTTGTGGACAAGAAGGATGGAGGTAACCGTTTGTGTACGGATTACCGGAAGTTGAATGATGTCACCATCAAGAACAAGTACCCCTTGCCCAAGATAGAAGATTTGTTTGATCAGTTGACCGGTGCCAAAGTGTTTTCTAAGATTAATCTTCGGATTGGCTATCATCAACTCAAAATTCGTGCAGAGGATATTCCAAAGACTGCCTTTACCACCAGATATGGATTGTATGAGTATACAGTCATGTCTTTTGGATTAACCAATGCCCCCGCTTATTTCATGAATCTCATGAATAAGATTTTTATGGACTTCCTGGATAAGTTTGTCGTTGTTTTCATCGATGACATTCTGATTTATTCCAAATCGGAAGAAGAACATGAGCTACACCTAAGGACCATTCTTGGAACCCTTAGAGAGCATCAGCTGTATGCCAAGTTTAGCAAATGTGAATTCTGGTTACAGGAGGTAGGATTCCTCGGTCACATTGTATCAGCCGGAGGAATTGCCGTTGACCCTGCCAAAGTGAAAGATGTAGAAGATTGGCAATCCCCAACCACTCAAACCCAAGTTCATGCATTTCTCGGATTGGCGGGATATTACCGCAAATTCGTAGAAGGATTCTCGAGTATCGCCAGACCCATGACCCAATTGCTGAAGAAGGACAAGAAGTTTGAATGGACCGACAAATGTGAAGCGAGTTTTCAAGAACTCAAAAGGTGATTGATTTCAGCCCCAATCTTGATCATGCCAGATATCACGAAGCCCTTCGATGTGTATTGTGATGCATCCAAGATCGGTCTCGGATGTGTGCTAATGCAAGAAGGCAAAGTTATATCTTATCTATCTCGACAACTGAAACAACATGAGCAAAATTACCCAACCCATGACCTCGAACTCGCAGCCGTAGTTCTAGCCCTGAAGACATGGAGACATTACCTGATGGGAAACCGTTGTGAGATCTATACGGATCACAAGAGTCTGAAGTATATATTCACTCAAAAGGAGCTGAATATGAGACAGAGGAGATGGATTGAGCTAATCAAGGATTATGATCTGGACATTCACTATCACCCTGGTAAAGCCAATGTGGTAGCCAATGCCCTTAGCAGATTGCCGTGCCGCTTGAACTCCATGATTTTAAAGGAGCAACCAAGCCTGCACAAAGAGATGGAAGATTTTCGAATAGAATTAGTAAGTGAAGGATTTTTGGCTAGCATAGAACTCCAGCCCACTTTGATCAGTCAGATTAAAGAGGCGCAGAAGGGAAATGCTAGTATTCACGGAATCAAGCGTCGTATCGGTAGAGGCAAAGTACCTAGATTCACCGAAGACGAAGAAGGAATTCTGTGGTACAAAGGACGCCTTTGTGTACCCGCAGATTCTGAGTTGAAAGAAGTGATTCTGAAGGAGGCTCATGATACTCTTTATTCTATCCATCCCGGAGGAACTAAGATGTATCAAGATTTAAAAGAGCAATTTTGGTGGCATAAGATGAAGAGAGAAATCGGAAGCTATATCGCCAAGTGTGATATATGTCAGCGAGTCAAGGCAGGACATCAAAGACCCGCTGGATTGTTTCAACCCTTGTAGATTCCGGAATGGAAATGGGATTCCGTTGGAATGCACTTTATCACTGTACTGCCTACCTCTAGTAGGGGAAATGACTCTATTTGGGTCATAGTGGACAGATTGTCCAAAGTCGCCCATTTCTTACCCGTCAAGACCACATATCAGAGTTCAAAGCTAGTGGAGTTGTACATCGCTAGGATAATTAGTTTGCATGGAGTCCCCAAGAACATCGTATCGGATCGAGGAACTCAGTTTACCTCGAGATTCTGGAAGAAAGTCCAAGAAGGTTTAGGAACCCGCCTAGATTTCAGTACCGCGTATCACCCTCAGACCGATGGACAAACGGAGCGAGTAAACCAAATACTCGAAGATATGCTGAGAGCATGTGTGTTAGAATATGGATCCAAGTGGGAAGAATGTCTGCCGTTTGCAGAATTCTCCTACAACAACAGTTATCAAGCTAGTTTGCAAATGGCCCCATTTGAATTCATGTACGGAAGAAAGTGTCGCACCCCTTTGAACTGGTCGGAATTAGGAGAGAGTCATATTTTTGGACCCGACATCCTACGAGAAGTAGAAGAGAAGGTTCACAAGATTTGTGAGCACCTCAAGACCTCCCAGTCCAGACAGAAGAGTTACACCGACAAGAGACGTCGAGACCTCGCCTTCAACATAGGAGATTTTGTTTATCTGAAAGTGTCGCCATTGAAGGGAATGCAGCGTTTCCAACTCAAAGGAAAGTTAGCCCCTAGATATATCGGACCTTTCAAGATTTTGAACCATTGAGGAGAAGTATCATATCAATTGGAACTACCCGAAGAGATGTCAGCCATGCACAATGTGTTCCATATCTCATTACTTCGCAAGTGTCTCGAAGTCCTCGAGAAGACCGAAGTGTTCAAAAATATCGATCACCAGACCATAGAGATCAACGATGACCTGACCTATCCCGAAGTACCCATCCGTATTTTGGAAGAAGCTTTTCGAACTACCAGAACTCAAAGCATCAAGTTTCTCAAGATTCAGTGGAGAAACCACACAGAAGAGGAAGCTACCTGGGAGCGCGAAGATCACATCAGGACAGAGTTTTCCGATCTCTTCAAATCCTAGGTAATCTTTTTCGTCCTTTTTCAAATCTCGGGACGAGATTTTTTTTCAGGGGGGAAGGTTTGTAACATCCCAAAAATACTAAAATTAGATCATCAAACTCTAATCCTCAAAATTAGGGTTAACAAAAACTTTTCTAAATAAAATTATGAAAGCATGCATATGTGTATGCATTTCATTTTGAATTCTTTTGAACCACCTTCTTTGTGTGTTCCTTTGCTTGTAAAATGTTTCTTAGGTGAAATAAACATCATCTAAACAATCCCCACACTTTTCCCAAAGACAAATAAATCAAAACAAAGTTTAATGAGTGAATGGTCACTTTGACCAATTTAACTCCCATGCCTACTTTGGCTGTGTCAAACTTTCAGAACCTAACAGAAACTTTTCTGGATCTTTGCACCCCTTGATTGTACTCATAACAAAGTATCAAGGCCCACTTTGTGATCATCTAGAAACTTTCAAATGCATAGTTTAAATGACAATTCAAAATTGAATCTTTATCATATGGGAAGATCCCACTTTTTCAAAAACCACTCAAACAAGCTCAACTTTCAAAACCCAAGCATCTGCAGACTCACCAGCACTAACCTAGCACACCCACCAAAAATCTTTTCAAAATTCAAAACTTGAATTCTTGTGGCCATTTCATCAAACACCTTGCAGACACAAATCAAACAAAATCCAAACACTGTTTTGAGCAGTGAATTGAGCCTAACTTGTTCCCTCTCTGGGCACCACTAGCCTTAGTAGATCATCTAACCATCTTAACTAATCACTAGCCTCACTGTGAGATTGCCAATACCATCAATGGTGAACAGCCGAAGCCACCCATGTCACCCCCATGTCGACAACAAGATAGGAGGAGAAACAAGCCTAGCCAGCATGTCTGGGAGGCAGCCCACCGTCCATCGCCACTCCCTGTCCAACGCTCGAACCTTGCCAACCACTGGACCACACGCACGGACCGCGCCCAGCTTGCCAGCAACCATGCCGAGCATGCGCCAGTGCGCCACGCTCGACCGAAGCCCACAGACCACGCGCCGCCCTCACTGCGTGCATACATGATCGCCACCGACCTAGGAGACCGCCATATATCCCCATTCGCCGCCCCATGCCGCACAGCCACCGCTCGCCGTCGAAGACGCCGCCTCTGTCGCGTAGAGCGTCGCGTGTTCCAGACCAAACCGCACCGCCCCTACACACGCATTAAAGCCGTAGAGCATTGCCAGGAGACCACCAAGTGATCGCCACCGCCGGCCATGCCTCTAGCAGCCCGTAGCCGTGTCGCCACCGTCGCCTGCCCATGCCGTTCGGTCTCACCATCGCGACTATAAATAGAGGCCTCCCCCGCTCGAATTCTTCACACCATTCCACTCCCCTCTCACCCAGAACCACCCCGCCGCAGTCCCGGAGCAAGGCGAGCAGCGCATCGCCGGAATTTCACCGGAGTCTGTCGCCTCTGGAGCAGAAGGAAGCCAGCGATTGGAGTCGCCCCAGGAGAAGTTGCCGGAACCAGGAGGTTCGCCGTCATCGACTTCGTCGTTCGCCCGCCTCGCCGACCCTCGCCTGAACCCCGGTGAGCCCCCAACGACCCCCACTGGCCGCGCTAGGTTTCTGTCTCGCCGGCATTTCCCAACGTCGACGATGACTCTCAGTCGTTGGATTAGAACCAGATCGAACGCACCACGTTGCCCCGTACCGCTTCGCACCCCCTGTCTCACTGACGCGTGGGGACAGACACTTAAACAGCTCGCGGAAGCGCTGCGCTTACCAGGCCGGCCCATTATCATTTCCCGCGTAGCCCAGTTATTTGAATTAAACCTTTTCCATTTTATTTCAAACACACTTCTGTACCCAGTTTCAAAAATTGACCCAAATCGATTCAGTGCACCAAATTGAATGAAACCAATTTTGTTAGAAAGGTCTGGAAATGTTGAATCCAAGCCCGTTGGATTCAAGTCATTTGGATCTGTAGATCATCCTTGGTAAAAATAAAAAGGCAGGAGCTTTTCTGCATTCAAACATTTTTCAAATTTAAACCATACTAGATTTTGAGTTGATACCAACTCTCAAAAATCACATTTAACCATACCTTTCAGAATATATAAAAATATATAGGTTTACTTACAGAAATAATGTTCAAGTAAATAAAAGAATGCCCCATAGGCATTTCTAGCCACTTTAATTAATTAAAATAAAAGGGTAAAACCTTATTAAATTGTGACACCACTTTAAATCACATTCCCATGGACTACAATATGTGGTGATGACATGTGTCAACATGATCCCATATTTGGTTTGGAGAATATTAAATCTTAAGTAGTTTTTCAATGAGTAGAAATTACTTTTCTAAAAATAAAAGGAATTAAACCAAGCTTTAACCTTGTAATGTTAGTGATGATGCTAGATCATCTATAGGACCCTTTTGTGTGATGATTGAAAGTAGTTAAGTATTGTTTGGTGATTGTGTACATCGTATTTATTTATAGACGCTAGTACCGACCAAGGATATGAGGAAGAAGGAGGATACTACGAAGAAGAAGCCAAGGAAGACTTCAACCACTGCTCTGCACAAGGCAAGCTTATATTGACACTGGTGCAAGCCTAATACTACTAGTTGAATATGCAAGCTAACACTTGCAAGATACTCTACTGATGCAAACAAACCACTACTTGTTACTATGCCCACTATATGCCTTAAAGCATATATGATCATAACCACTTGATAAACCAATCCTAGTTTTATATGCAAGTTTATTACTTTATTTCTTTATCAAAGCTCTTACTTAGAGTTTACTGGAATAAATCGTAGATACTAGAAGGATAATTGAAGGTTGCATAAAGAGCATAAAATTTGGCCTAAGCTAGATAATCTTGTTGTCATCCTAAGGCATGAGATTGAACTTAGTTGAAACCCCACTAGTGTACCACCCCTCATTAGTACTCACTCTCAGTTGTAGATGCTAGTGCTAAGCATAAAACTTGACCAACTTTAGATGGGAACACTTGGTGAAAATGGTTATGAAAACCTTAGAATGATGGATCATTCTACTGAAATGTTTTGGACATGTGTTTCCGAACAACAGATGATTTTGGTGATGAAAATGTTGAGGCATGAGCCTTAGCCCTTTAGAAAACTGATGGTTGTCTGGATGCGATACCATTCCAATTTTATCGTACAACCACAATACCCGAAGATTGGGTAGGGCTTGACTGGAAACTTATATACCTTAGTATTAGTTCCCTCATGGCCAAGGTCTGAGCTGAGGCTACCTTGTGAAGATTGTCCACCTGTGCAGTACCCAAGATGACAGTTGGTCATGGTTGGGAGGCCAAACTCATAGAGAGGTGCTTATACTAGGGTGTGTAATTGAAAGGTTAGGATTGATTATCCGCATACTGAGTATGGTGAATTCAGGATTTGTTCCTGACGGATGTATCGAATGTTGTGGTGAAAGTGTACAATCTCTCTAGAGTGTCAAACTATTCGAATAGCCGCGTCTGCGGTTATGTACAGTTGGAGTGGCCATACTGTTCCCCCGTCAGAATTTTCAAAAATACTTGTGAAATGATTTGAAACTTTGACTTGACCACAACAGGTTTGTGGCATGAGATATAAGTTCCCACTTAGGTGTTATAAACTTCAATTAGCTCTCTTGCTTCTGAACTTAGTAGAGATAAATCTTTCTTTTGCAAAACAACCCTAGAGCCTAGTGTCCTATGTCCAAAAACCCCGTTTACTTGTTAAGTATTAGTTTGCGAGTACTTAAAGAGTACTCATGGCTTTGTCCCTGGCTATTCCCATGGCCAGACTATGAAGAGGAGTACCTGGATGATGGAACCCAGGAAGGTTACGACAACTAGGATCATCTCCCATCGTTAGCATTGCCTGTGAACCCAAAGATGGAGCTTTGCCTACGCTACCGTTATTATTACGTATTCCGCTGCTTGAAGTTGTATTAATAACTGGATCATGAGATACCTATTTGTGTAAGAACTATGTACGGTTTGTAATGGATGATGTACTATGGTATCAAATTCTGTTATGTCTCGCAAAAATGGTAATCCTGGGATTACGATGTATGGCATAACAGGCATCTGGGATTAAAAATCTGGGTGTTGACACTTTGTCTCATGTTGATTTCTTTCTAGGTGAAGATATACTTCAAACTTTTGTGATCTGTGAACACTTCACATCGCTTTCCCAAAAGGTAGTGTCTCCATGTTTTGAGTGCATGGACAAAAGAGGCTAACTCTAAATCATGGGTAGGGTAATTTACCTCATGAGTTTTGAGTTTTCTCGAGGCATAAGCCACAACTTTCCCTTCTTGCATTAACACTACTCCTAATCCATGATGAGATGCATCACAATATACTTGGAAATCCTTCTCCAAATCTGGCAAACATAAGACTGGTGCTTTCACTAGTCTCTTCTTCAATTCTTGGAAACTGAGTTCACATCTTTCAGACCAGGCAAATTTCTTGTCTTTCTTTAGCAACTCTGTCATTGGCTTAGCTATCTTGGAGAAATTCTCAATGAACCTTCTGTAGTATCCTGCCAAGCCAAGGAAACTACGAACCTCTTTCACTGACTTAGGAGATTCCCACTCAGTTACAACTGACACTTTTGTGGGATCAACTGCTACACCATCTCCTGACACAACGTGTCCAAGAATTCCAACTTCATTCAACCAGAATTCACACTTGCTGAATTTGTCATACAGCTTATGCTCTCTAAGCTTCTCAAGTATCAAACGCAAATGTCCTTCATGCTCTTCTTTGCTCTTGGAGTAGATCAAAATGTCATCGATGAAAACGACAACAAACTTGTCAAGGAACTCCATGAACACATTGTTCATCATATTCATGAAATAAGCTGGTGCATTGGTCAAACCAAAAGGCATCACGGTGTACTCATACAATCCATACCTAGTGGTGAAAGCTGTCTTAGGTATGTCTTGTTCTCTTATCTTAAGCTGAAAATAACCTGATCGGAGATCAATCTTTGAGAACACACAGGCTCCTTCTAACTGATCAAACAAGTCATTGATTCTAGGCAAAGGGTATTAGTTCTTGACAGTCACCTCATTGAGTGAACGGTAATCTATGCATAACCTTTGACTTCTATCCTTCTTTTCCACAAACAACACTGGTGCTTCCCAAGACGAAGAACTTGGTTGAATAAATCCTTTCTGCAACTGTTCCCCAAGTTGTTTCTTGAGTTCTTTTAACTCATTTACTGACATCTTGTAAGGTATCTTTGCTATTGGTCCAGATCCTGGTAGCAAGTCAATAAGAAACTCCACATCCCTATCTGGTGGCATTCCTGGTAATTCTTCCGGAAACACATCCGGATATTCACTCACAATCGGCACACTGTCTATGCTAACCCCCTTAAGAGAATTTAGCTTACTCCCTTTCGATTCAAAGTTAGACTTGAATCTTATCCATTTCTTTTCCGGGGTTGTGAGTGCAACAGTTCGATTAGCACAATCTAGTACTCCTTCATACTTGGTCATCCAATCCATTCCCAAAATTACATCCAGTCCTTGGGAATCTAGGATTATCATACTCAATGGAAACTTATGCTTTCCAAACTCTATTACTAGATCCTGACATCCAAGACTCACTATCATATCTCCATCGGGAGAACTTACTTTTATTGGACCCAATGTTTTCAGTTGGAAACCCATTTCTATCAACAAATGCTTTTGATATGAATGAATGTGATGCACCAGTATCAAAAAGAACAAGTGCTGGAATAGAATTGAGTTTGAACTTACCAGCCATAGCATCGGACTCCTCATAAATTTCTTCCACATTGATGTGGTTCACTTGTCCCTTCTGGAAAGGGTTGGGCTTGTTGGGTCCTTCAACTTTCTTTTCTGGGCATTCATTTGCATAATGCCCCATCTTATTGCACTTGAAACATTCAACCTGACTAAGATCCTTCTTGACAGGCTGGCTTCCACTACCACTTCCACTTCCATTGTGGTGGTTCTTGTACCCACTCTTGTGATTCTTGTACTTGTCATTGTCATGACTACGGTGATGCTTGTTGTCATGCTGACGGTTGTGGTTGTGGTGTTTGTTGTACTTTACATGCTTGTGGGATCCAGAAATCCCACTATCATCATAATGGGAACGCTTGTGAGACGATCTCGAACTGTGCTTGTTAGAGTGCTTCCTCTTCCTGCTTTCAACCTGTTTCATCTTGCTCTCCAAGATGGCAGCCTTGTCACAAAGAGACTGATAAGTGGGGACATAGGCCACAAATAGCTGCATGTTTAGTTCATCGTTCAATCCTTCGAGGAACTTCTCTTTCCTCTTAGCATCAGTGTCAACTTCATCCGGTGCATAACGCGCCAGATTGTTGAACTCCTCAATATATTCAGCTACGCTGCGGTGACGCTGCTTCAAGTTATCAAATTCCTTCTTCTTCAAACTCATCACTCCGGATGAGATGTGAGAAGTACGGAAACCATCTTCAAAGATAGCCCATGTCACATCCTCAATGGGAGTGGTGATCTGGAAGTTATCCCACCAAGTAGCTGCTGGTCCTTCCAACAAATGTGCTGCAAACCTGACTTTCTCCTCATCAGTACAGCCAACAGTTACCAAATCCTTGTTCACTGAGCGTAGCCAATCATTGGCCACCATGGGATCAGTAGTTCCTGAGAACTTTGGTGGCCTCAGTCTTAGGAATCTGGTGAGCATGTCAAAACCTAGTGGATTGTTCTGATTGTTGTTGTTGTTATTGTTGTTGTTGTTGTTGTTGTTGTTGTTGTTGTTGTTGTTGTTGTTGTTGTTGTTGTTGTTGTTGTTGTTGTTGTTGTAGTTGTTGTTGTTGTTGTTGTTGTTGTTGTTGTTGTTGTTGTTGTTGTTGTTGTTGTTGTTGTTGTTGTTGTTGTTCTGATTCTGTATGAAAGTGGTCATCATCTGCATCAGCTGCGTCTGAGCTGTCATCAGCTGCTGCATCTCTGGGGTGACATTGTTGTTGTTTGGGTTGGTATTGGCACGTCGGGGAGGCATATGTGGTTTTCAATAAGGATAAGAATGAGATACCCATAGATGCTTAACATTCACAATACATCACATAAACAATCACCAAACATGCATCAAAATAACAAAAGTTCAATAACATAGACAATAAGTTTTGAAAAGTAAACACACCAATAGCAAGCCATCCACATGTTGGATGGTCATTGCGACTCAATAATCAGAAGCATGGTAAATAAAAGGTAAATGAGTAGTCATCACTACTCCTCTGCATCAACCTCCTCATCAACAAGTGTAAGACCTGCATTCTCCATAGCGGTCTTGTATTCCTCGACATTGGTAGTCAAGACCTCTACTTTGGCTTTGAGAGCCCTCTTCTGTGAACGAAGTCTCTCAATCACCACCTGCTGATGCTCGAGCTCGAAGTCCTTGGCCTCTAGTTCTGTAGTCATCTCTCGAATCCTCTTGTTCCTATCTTGGACTCTTTTCTCTTGAATCTTGAACTTTCTATCCTGACTCTCAAACTTGGCCTCCATTTCCTTGACTATCTCATCTTGCTCTGCGAAGAGCTTGTCCTTCTCACGAAGCTGCACCTGGAGTTCGTCATTTCTAAGCATGACGTTGGTCCTATCAGTATCTACGTGCCTTAGAAGAACCTCTAAGTCCTGGAGGTATAGACGAATCGGCTACGCCGTCTCTCTAGCAGTATCCTCGAAGTAAATGGCCTCACCATCCTCATCACGTCTACCGAAGGCATGGAAGTGAGTACCTCTAATATCCCGAGAGTGTCTCCCTAGCAAACGCCCAAGTAAATCATGCATGACTACCTCTAGGCCTCTCTCCTTGTCATCATGCATGAGCTTGAAGGTGATAGCCTCCATGGCTGGCTCAGTCTGACATCCTGGCTGAGTAACCTTGAAGCCCCAAAGGTCCTTCCTCTCGAACTTGGTGAGGGGAAGCATCATGATGCTAGGAAGCGGAAGATTGAGCACACTAGTGAGCTCAATAAGATGAGTGCCAAAACGAGTTCCCTTGAACTCTTCAGCCGTGCTGATAGTAACATTAGGCATCTATTTTATAAGATAGAGAAAAGTTAGAAATAACATCAACAGAAAAACACAAAACAAGGTAGCACAAGCATATCATTTGCAAACCAAACACAAGTCATGGTATACATAAATCCATTACAAGCATCCAAGGTTCAACATAACTTAGACAAAAAATTTGGAAAGGAAATGATAAGTGTGGTGGTACAACTAACTAAGTACGTTACAACTCTCACTCACTAGACAAAATGGCTATCAAAGCATCCTTAGTAGCCATCTTCCTATCTCGTTCACAAGATTCCAAAATCAAGTCTATGATGTCTTCCCTTAGTTGTTGGTTGGTAGTTTCCAACTCTTGGGTATGCTTCTTTTCTTACCTAAGGTCATTTTGGGTGTTAAGCATTCTGCATTTGAGTCTTTCACCAAGCTCTTTGATGGCCTTCCAAGCTGCACCCCTTGCAGAATCAAAGAATGTGGTGTGCATCACTGAGTTGGTGACCATGCAGAATCCTGATTCTTTGTGGTTGTCTTCCTTGTTTTTGTACAAGTGAAGTTGCACCCACCAATATTATTCTCCTTCATCCATTATAGGGAAACCTTTATACACAGCTGCACCATGTATCCCCATGGTAACCATAAGATTCTTGAGGGCGTTTGGAAATTCAGTCTCACACTCTAGGGTCATGGTCATGAGTGGTCCCTTCCTTACGGCTTCGTTGATGGAGTTCATCTACAAATAGAGATGAGAAAGAAGAATTAGAAAAGTTTACGAGAAGGAAAATACAAGTGTGGAAATTGTTGAAATTTTTTCCTTAGTGGTTTCTAATCCAATCCTAGGGTCATAATCCTACAAGCAACACAGTGCTCTGATACCATCTGTAAGATCCCTCCCTTTATAAAGGTAAGGATCCCTGTGATTGCAATGCTAGTCCCTGGATCAATGCTAGCATCCACAGTTTAAGATGAAGTACACAGAAACAAAGGTCATTATTACAAATCATTCCAGAGACAAACATAGTCTTTTACAAACTCCATGGCCACAGGCCTAATACAAGAGTTCAAATATATAATAAGATAAATAAGTCTTCATCTTCATGTGCCACAGGCAAGCATGTTGAGTGTAGACTCATAACCCCTAATCATCATCAGAATAACCTGCAACATCACAAGTTACAGCCACAGTGGGTCAATACATTGGAATAGTATTGGCAAGTGATACCTTAGTAGAATATTAGCATCTAAATACTACATGAATTTGGCTAAGTGTAGCTTAGGCTTGCTTTGCTCAAAATAGGTTTTACCTATCAGATGAAAACACTAAGTTTTTCTTTGACAAAACTTTCCCCAAGGAATCACCAATAGAAATTGGTGAACCTTCACCCTTGTTCAACCACAAGTTTTAACTTAGAAATTGGGATGAGGAGATTCTTGATAGCTTCCATGTCTTGATTCTCAAGTTGTCCAATACCAGGGACATGGCTAAGTACTTATATTCTTCCATCTGCAGAGGTTGTGCACTTTACCCACAAGACTTGATTTTCACCAAGACAGGACCTTTCAGAAGCCTTCCCTTATACCAAATGGACGTGCTCCAAACCTATCATCCCACTACCACCAACTGTACAAATGGCTAAGTTATTGCAACCTATATGATCCAGGCAGAGCCCATAATGCCATGTGGCTGCACTAGAAGCTTCTTAACATTTGGCATCTCAAATCCCTTTGTTCCTGGGTGGCTTTCCACAAGTTAGATACACAAGGTAAACCATAGAAATGTCCTTGTGTACCACTCAACACAAACCATTCTTTCCATTCCACCCAGGTGTTTCATTCATTTAGTTGTTTTATTAAGCAAAAACACAAGTCCAAGACTTAGAAATATTTCACATAGCATGAATATATAACCACCCTTGGTTGTTACTAGCTAGGCTAAGCATGTAAATGGTAAGCATCTTAACTTAGAGAAATTTCTAACAATTCTACAACTACTAGGATTTCCCAAGCATATCATATAGATTCTTATCAAAATATTCATGCAAGTCCTATACAAAATATTTCTAGTGCATAGTTGAAAAATATAGGAATAAATCATGAAGTACCACTTTCCTTGGTAGTTTGGGGAGTAGCAACAATCTTCACAATCACAATCACTATTTGCACCAAAATCTACACATAAAATAATGGCACCAAAATCACATATCAAGATATACAAACAAAAATATATGAATGCATGCAAATGCCATGTGATGATTTTTCTACACAAAACAAGACAAGTAAATAGTACTCAAACATAAACAAGTCCAAGATACTAAAAATAGACTTTATTTGATTTTTAAAACATTTTTCAAATCATTTCTATATCCAAAATAAGCCTACACAAGTTTCTGCAAAAACAACCATTTTTACAGAGTCAAAACATTAAACACATTGCATAAACAGATAGGATTTTCTCTCCTGATTCCAATGATATAAAATTTGCAAAATTTGAACATGGGAATCAAAAGTTATGAATTTTACAAGTTTGAATCACTAATAGATCTAAATTCTTTTTTTAAAACAAAGAACTAGCCACGCGGCGCTCTCTGATTGGTTGATACCATTTCGCGCGGATCAGGCTTTCTGGATCGTTAGATTAAAAGTGCATCGCACGGCTCAGATCTAAACTTACCGCTTTGCTAAGTGATCTAATTCTATGCATCAGATCAAGATCCAACAGCGCACAAGCGTTTGGCCAAAGATGGGCGGCGCGCGACGGTGGCTGGCGGCGACGCGCTCGGGCGCTGATGTTGCCGGCGATACAGGAAGCGAGGGAGGCAGTGGAATAGATCACCGAGTTCGCGTGATGATGCTGGTGCTCGAGGTGGTCTTCGTTGGTGAAGGGGCGCACCGTGGAGGTCGCTGGGGCTCGTCGAAGTTGTGCGCGGCGTCGGGTGCTTACATACGTCAATGTTGCCGAGGTTCTGGGTCGCCCTAGCACGAGCCAGTGGTGTTAATAGCTGCGCAAGGACAAGGCGAATCTGACAGTATGCACGCGAGGTCAAGGGGCATTCGATTTATACCGCTATTGCTCGTCGGAGTTGAGACGGTGGTTCTGTCATTCGCGGAGGTGGTCGGGGACGGCGACCTGGGTCATGCGCGGGCAAACCAAAGGCATTAGATGAATCACAGATACATGGCGAACCTGATAGAGGCAAGCAGGAGGCGAGGGGCGCTTGGAGCTTACCGGAATTAGTCGTCGGAACAGCAACGGTTCGAGCGAAAATTTGTGGAGCCTGGCGGTGCTTCTGGCTAGCTAAGTTGGGGGAAATGGCCGCAAGGGGGAGGGGTTTAAGTAGCCGGAGCGGAGGCGAGGATCACGCTCGCAATCAACGACATTTAACCGGATTTAAACGCGGCAGTGAAGGGAGGAAGAAACGGCAAGGACCTGATCGTGGGCGGGATTTTGGGGACGACAAGCTGATCTAGCACAGGTTCCACTTGACAGCGAGGGAGAGTGTGAGTTGCTGCGGTGAGAAAGAGAGAGGAAGACCCCCGGGTGGGCTTGCTGGGCTGGATCTGCTGTTGGGCTGAAAAGCTGGCGCCGGCCTCTTTCCTTTTCCTTATTCTTTTTCTTTTTATGATTGAATTTCCAGGAATCAAATTCAATTGAATTCAAATGTGTTTGAATTCAAACTTGCTCTAGATTTTTATAAAGTAAAACTTGTACACATTTGATTGCAGAACAAGGTTGTGCATTTTAAAATAGTATTGTACTTTGGAATTTTTTAAACATAAACAACATTGTTTAATAAAGACAGAAATGGTTTTGAATTTGTTTCCTTGTTTTGAGAAATTTGTCCAAGCTTTGGAATTTATCAAATAATCCTATGAACCAACAACATTGGTTTAAAACAATTAAAACCATTAGTCTCTCACTAGAGGGTAGCATTTGGATCAAAACTTGTTCACATGAGATAATAGCACCCAAAGTTTCTGTTTCTTTCAAAGGAGTTTGAAATTGAACCCTACATGAATATGCATGCATGGATGATATGCAAAGCTTTGAAAACATGATTTTAGGTATGTTACACCAACACTACTTTAGCTTGGTATATAATATGCCCTATAGATAAAATTGATACTTGGGAAAATATCAAAGGAGAATTTGTATTTTGATTCTTTCCGAAAGTAAAGACTGCTGAAGTAAAGAGGGAAATCACGAATTTCCAGAACCGCCCAAGTGAAGGATTGGTAAGAACCTTCAAGAGGTATAAATCCATCCTTAATAGATGTGCCCATCTTGATTTGCCTAAATGGTATGTTCTACATAATTTCTATGGGGGACTTAATCAAAAAATTAAGCAAGAACTTGACACTAATTCTAGAGGTTCTTTTATGGACTTAACTATAACTAAAGCTTGGGAACTCTTAGAATGAATTCGTCGCAATAGAGAGACTTGGGGATTTGATTTTGGAGGATAAGGAGGGATAGAAATTGAATATGATTGACTCAATGCTTATAAGAAATCCGGTAAGGTTAAGGAAACCACTAATGAACTTCAGCTTGATGATGATATTATTCTACAATTCCTTGAGTCTTTTACATAACAGATCGAATCTCCCAAGAAAGATTAGCTTCAATACACTGATACGTCGGAAACGTATCTATAATTTTTTATGTTCCATGCTTGTTTAGTATCTACTTTGCTTTTCTTGTCTACACTTTGAGGTGCTTTTTACATGTTTTCTAGTACTAACCTATTAACAAGTTGCCACAGTGTCATTTGCCTGTTTTCTGCTGTTTTTGGTTCTAGAAAAATTAGTAAAGAAATATTCTCGGAATTGGACGGGACAAACGACAAAGTCAATTACTTTCCGTGGGGAACAAGAAGTCTATAGGGAGACGGAGACGCAAGCTAGGGCGACCAACCCCCCACCCCCCTAGGAGCGGGTGGGCCTTGCCCCGCGCCTGGGTAGGGTTTGACCCCCCTGGTCGCCACCTCGGCCTCCCCTTCACCTATAAGAAGCCCCCGATGTAGAAACCCTAAGGACCCAATCAAATCTCCACGAAACCATCTGTAGCCGCTGCCACCATCGTCTCTAGATCGAGGGGGATCTGAAGTTCTTCCCGGCAGCCTGCCGGAGGGGAGATCATCCCGGAGGACTTCTCTCCGGTATGATGAGTGAGTAGTTCCACCTTGGACTATGGGCCCATGTAGTAGCTAGATAGTTGTATCTTCTCCTTTGTGCTTTCATGTATAGATCTTGTGAGCTCCTTTCATGATCAAGATCTAATCTATTTGTAATCATGCATGTCATGTTTGCGGGGATCCGATGGATATTGAGATTATTATGTTGGTTTGGTTAATGGTTTTGTCTTTATGATTCTATCATGTCTGTGTTGTTTGTGATCTTGCATGCTCTCCATTGTTAGTAGCTATCTTGGCCAAGTAGTTTCTAGTGACTCCAAGAGGGAGTATTTATGCTCGATAGTGGGTTCATGCCTATAGTTTCCAAGGGAAGTGACAATAACCTCTTCGGTTGTAGATGTGCTGTTGCTACTAGGGAGAGAACAACGGTCTCTTGTTCATGGAACATGTGGATTGTTTAACTTACACACTTTGCTTAAAGCAGTTGTCTGTTGCTTGCAACTTAATACTGGAGGGGGTTCGAATGATAACCTTAAGGTGGACTTCTAGTCATAGATGCAGTTGGATGGCGGTCTATGTATCTTGTTGTATTGCCCAATGGAATCTCATAGGATCTTTCTGACTAGTAATTGCATTGTTATGCCTTGCTCAGTTCCTGTCAATTGCCCTAATGTAATTTGTTTACCCTTCATGCCATGTTGTTTATCTAGGGAGAGTACCTCTAGTGATCTATGGACCCCGGTCCAATCTTTACCATTGATACATATTCCACTTATACTTGTTTACTTGCTGCAAACCATTACCTTCCACACCATACGTTTAATCCTTTGTTACAGCAAACCGGTGAGCTTGACAACCTCACTGATTCATTGGGGCAAAGTCTTGAGTTTGTATTGTGCAGGTCTCCGCGTTGCTTGCAACACCTGTGTGACGTTTCCTTCCTCCTACTGGTTCGATAACCTCGGTTTCTTACTAAAGGAAACTTGTTGTTGTGTTGCTTCATACATTGCTCTTGGGGTTTCCAACGAAGCGTTCCACGACAAGTGGTGGATGCCATCAAGCTATTTTCTGGCGCTGTTGCCGTGGAGGCTAAGGACGTCTTCACTAGGGGAGTCCTTCGCTTCCTTTCTCTTTACTTTGTTTTTAGTTTGATTTGTTTCTTTTGCTTGGTTTTGTTTGCCTCTTTCCAAAAAACCCAAAAAAAATTAGTCTAGTTTGGTTTTCTTTGTTTATTCAAAAACACAAAAAATTAGTTCCTTCTCTAGCTGCTGCTGCTGTTTTTGGCTTGCCCACTTTTGCCAAAATGAACTTTGCTGAGAACACCAAGTTGTGTGACTTCACTAGCACAAACAACTATGATTTCCTTAGCACACCTATTGGTCCACCTGCTCCTGATGCTACCTTTTATGAAATTAAGCATGCTTTGTTGAATCTTGTGATGAGAGAGCAATTTTCTGGCGCTAGTTCTGATGATCCTGCTGCCCATCTCAATAGCTTTGTTGAATTTTGTGAGATGCAAAAGTATAAGGATGTAGATGGAGATATTATTAAGCTCAAGCCATTTCTCCTTGAGAGGAAAATCTAACGAATGGTTGTTATCCTTGCCTAAAAATAGTATTGATTCTTGGACTAAATGCAAAGACGCTTTTATAGGGAAATACTATCCTCCTGCTAAGATTATAATTATGAGAAGTGACATTATGAAATTTAAACAACTTGATATTGAACATGTTGCTCCAGCTTGGGAAAGAATGAAATCTTTGGTTAAGAATTGCCCTACTCATGGACTCACTGCTTGGATGATTATCCAGAATTTTTATGCAGGTTTGAACTTCTCCTCAAGAAATCTGTTGGATTCCGCTGCTGGAGGTACCTTTATGGGCCTCACTCTGGGTGCTGCAACAAGGCTCCTTGATAATATGATGGTTAACTACTCTGAATGGAATGTTGAGAGAGCTCCACATGGTAAGAAGGTAAATTCTGTTAAGGAAACTTCCTCTTTGAGTGAAAAGTTTGATGTTATTATGGCTATGCTTGTCAATGGGAAAGCTCCTCTAGATCCTAATAGTGTTCCCTTAGCCTCTTTGGTTGCTCAAGAAGAGCAAGTTGATGTGAACTTCATTAGAAACAACAATTTCAACAACAATGCCTATATGAATGATTTTGGTAGTAACAACAATTATAGGCCTTATCCTCCTAATAATGGCAATTCCTATGGAAACTCCTACAAGAATGCTAGAAGTGCCCCCTCTGAACTTGAAGTCATAATCAAGGACTTTATTAGTAAATAAACCACTTTCAATAAGACTATAGAGGAAAAGCTTTTAACTGTTGAGAAAAATATATCCTCTTTGTCTGAAACTCAAACTTCCCTGGTTAATAAAATGGCTGCTAAACCTGAAACTATGGAAAATACCTTTTCTACTGCTCATGCCATATAAGTTACTATTGATGAAAATGTTAGGTTGTTAGCTCAACTTCATGCTAGGTGGGAAAGGGAAGCTGAAATTGATAGAAACAATAGTGTGTGCACCATCACCACTAAACCACAAGTAGTCCCTATTCCTCCTCCTAAAATGCCTAATCCTATTGAGCCTACTACTAGTGATGCTAAGTTTGACTTTGATATTGATGGTTGGAATATTTCTGAAGTGATTATGTTCCTACAAAAGCTTGCTTGAAGTCCTGATGCTAGTGATATGCATGTTGCTTTCACCAAACACATTACAGATGCTCTTGTTAAGATTAAGGAAGAGAAGCTAAAACACAAAGCCTCTATTCCTAGGAAAGTATAAGATAGTTGGGAAACCATTATTGAACACCCATACAAGTGAATGACTTTGATCTCAAAGCTTCATGTGATCTTGGTTCTAGTGTCTCTATTATGCCTAGGAAGATTTATGAAATGCTAGATTTGCCACCGTTGGAAGATTGTTATTTGGATGTCGCACTCAATGATAATGCTAAGAAGAAACTCATGGGGATTATTAATGATGTTCTCATTATGGTTAACAATGCTTATGTCCCTGTTGATTTCTATGTTTTGGATGTTGAATACAATTCTTCTTGCCCTATTATTTTGGGAAGACCTTTTCTTAGAACAGTTGGTGCCATCATTGATATGAAAGAAGGCACCATTAAATATCATTTTACATTCAAGAAAGGTATTGAACACTTAACTATGAGGAGAGAGAAGTTGCTTTTTTCTCCTCCTTTGAAAGCAAGGTTTGATGTTAATGCTTCTTCATTTGAAAATACCTGATTCTTCTTGCTTCTTGTGCCTAACTTAAAGGCGTTAAAGAAAAGTACTTGTTGGGAGATAACTCAAGAGTTTCCTTGAGTCTTGGAAGTTATTACTTCAGTAATGACCTCTCCTTATCCTTTTTATTTGCTTTTTGTGCCAAAAATGATCTCTAATGAGAGGGAAGTAAGATTTGGGGAGTTGCTGTCCCGAAACAGATTTCTGTCCTCCATCAAAAAAAATCGTGAGGAGTCTCTGTAACTCGGATTGAGCTAAACATTTATGAATAAATCCCCCAGTATGTTATATAACTTTCCTTAGTTCAACACTTTTTGATTTGAGCAACAGAAGATGTTCGAAAAAATCGGTTTATACCTGCTGTTTTTTTTACAGATTTCTGCCATTATTTGCATTTGCTTCTTATTGATTTCTTTTTGAGTTTTCTTTAGGTGAATTGAGCTTTTTGAAGGAGTTACTACAATAGCTTGTGTTTTTAGTGAAAATCCTTGCTGTTTCAATGTTTTGCCAGAGGTCTAATATCTTTTGAATAAACTAATGTTGCTAATGAAGACTGTGCGAAGTTTTGTATGAAGGAAAAAATTTCAGGTGTAGAGAGAGAATGATGCAATGAGATGAAGAATGGACAAAAGCTCAAGCTTGGGGATGCCACCATGGTGTCACCCCAAGAAATATCCAACAGGTATAAGCGTCAAAGCTTGGGGATGCCCAAGGCATCCCCTTCTTCATCAATAAAAAGCTCAGGTCTATCTAGACACTTCGTTTTTATTGTTTTATGCACAATTGTGTTGTTCTTGGAGCCTCTTAGTTTTCGTTTGATTTGCTTAGGTTGTTTAGTTTGCTTGAATAAAGTATTTTGGACCCCCGTTCTCGCTGTGTTATTTTGCAAATAAGTTGCTTGGTGTTGGAAAGGAGTAGTAAGTTCTTGCTTGAAGTGCAAGATGAGCTTGCATTGACTATGACTTAGACTTTAACATGAAATGCTAGGTGTTGTTTTGACCTTATTATTAGTGATTATTTCTGTATCATGTCTTGTTCCAAACAATTGGGATTGCTTAATGTGCCTTGAAGAAATTATGCGTTGTTTTAGCATGCAAAAAGCATAGTATTGTGGTTTTCTCCTTTGATGTTTTGCTTGGGTTGACTTGGCACATGCTCACACCATGTTATAACTATGACAAGTCACCATTAGACTCTAGAATCATTTATTCCTTGACTTGTAGTACCACTCTATGCTTTTATTAGTAATGCTTTGTTGCACTGCATGATTATGGCCATTATTGCTCTCTTAGTTGGTTGCTCCCAGTCTTTTGCTAGCCTCCACTTGTATGAGTAAGTTCTACCCATGCTTCCAACGCCCAAGAAACCAAATTTTTGCAAAGTGTCCACTATAGACTCCTATGCATGGTGTGTTACACCATTCCAAGTATATTCTTGTTTTCAGCTATCTTCCACTTAAAAACTATGTTGTTATGTGAAAACTTAGTGATTAAAGCCCTCACAAACTTGATGGCACACTTTATATTATTTTCCCCTAATAAACTTGAACCATTGTGTCTTCTATGTTGTATATGCAAGCACTTATATGTTGGAATTAGTAGAACCGTGATGTCACGGGGAACGTTTTCAACATTGCACTTGTACTTTGTACTCAGTTGATATCATTCTCTTTTGTATATGGATGTCACCGGTGTGAAATAAAGAGGAAACTTGTAAGTCCATGGAGTTTGTATCATGTGTTAGAGAAACGCCTGGGCCGCTAGCCTAAGCCATGCCTAATCATGGTGGAAACTTGCAGCATCACCATAGTGACATCTATGAAGCATTCTTCTTATAAAAAAGGGACACATTGAGAAAAGATGAAAGAGAGAAAAAAGCACCATATTCCCATGGTACATAAGAATATTGCTGAGATGCTTATTGTCTGCTTTCCTTTTCATTTTGGTTATGGGATAGCTCCTGTACCATGTGCAAGGGGTACCCCATTGGCAGTTCTCAATGATATGGAAATACTTACAGTGACAAGAACTTACAGGTGAATAAAGTTGAGTAGCATGAGGTGTGTCCCTCGTATTCAAGGGACTTGAGATTGCCAACTTATACTTCGTCAAGCATATACTCCATCTTTGTTCACTTTAACCTTAATCACTTCAAGATGCTTATGATAGGGGCAATGAGGGCTAAAAGATAACAAGTACCATAATTTTTGGAAGCTCTTTTTGAAACTTGAAATCCCTTCTTCCTTTACAAAAAGGCCTTTCTTCCACCATTATTTGAGTCTCCACCTTCTACCTTTAGGAACCATTAAGAGAGCACAGCTCTCATTCTGTGTGCAGCGTTCCAAATCTTATTGATTGATGCATATTGTGATATTACTTGTTCTTGTGCTATTTGTTTCTAGTCACCCTTGTGAACTTTGAAGGTGTCCTATGCATCTATTTGCTACTCTATGAGGGACAAGCTGATTACCACTATGCTATGTTTTTTGTATGTGAAACAAACAAACGTTTTTCAATGCATGTTATTCATGATCTTTGTTTGTAGCTTGTCATGTTGCATGCATAGTTACTATGTCCTATTGTTAGAACTCCATCTTTCATGCACATGTTTAGAGTTCTTTGATCCCATGTTTCAATGCTTGCAAATGGTTGGATCTTTATTGTGAGGGTGCATGTCACCTCAAAAATTATTCTTTTTATCACTTACCTACTCAAGGAAGAGCATGCGTTAAGCTTGGGGATGTTGATACGTCGGAAACGTATCTATAATTTTTGATGCTCCATGCTTGTTTAGTATCTACTTTGCTTTGCTTGTCTACACTTTGAGGTTCTTTTTACATGTTTTCAGGTACTAACCTATTAACAAGTTGCCACAGTGCCAGTTGCCTATTTTCTGTTGTTTTTGGTTTCAGAAAAGTTAGTAAAGAAATATTCTCGGAATTGGACGGGACAAACGTCAAAGTCAATTACTTTCCGTGGGGAACAATAAGTCTAGAGGGGAGATGGAGACACAAGCCAGGGCGGAAAAACCCCCCTAGGCACGGGTGGGCCTTGCCCTGCGCCTGGGTAGGGTTTGACCCCCCTTGGTCGCCTCCTCGGCCTCCCCCTTCACCTATAATAAGCCCCCGATGTAGAAACCCTAAGGACCCGATCAAATCTCCACGAAACCATCTGTAGCCGCCGCCACCATCGTCTCTAGATCGAGGGGGATCTAAAGTTCTTCCCGGCAGCCTGTCGGAGGGGATATCATCCCGGAGGCCTTCTCTCCGGTATGATGCGTGAGTAGTTCCACCTTGGAATATGGTCCCATGTAGTGGCTAGATGGTTGTATCTTCTCCTTTGTGCTTTCATGTATAGATCTTGTGAGCTCCTTTCATGATCAAGATCTAATCTATTTGTAATCATGCATGTCGTGTTTGCAGGGATCCGATGGATATTGAGATTATTATGTTGGTTTGGTTAATGGATTTGTCTTTATGATTCTATCATGTCTGTGTTGTTTGTGATCTTGCATGCTCTCCGTTGTTAGTAGCTATCTTGGCCAAGTAGTTTCTAGTGACTCCAAGAGGGAGTATTTATGCTCGATAGTGGGTTCATGCCTCTAGTTTCCAAGGGAAGTGACAATAATCTCTTCGGTTGTAGATGTGATGTTGCTACTAGGGAGAAAACAACGGTCTGTTGTTCATGGAACATGTGGACTATTTAACTTACACACTTTGCTTAAAGCAGTTGTCTGTTGCTTGCAACTTAATACTGGAGGGTTCGGATGATAACCTTAAGGTGGAGTTCTAGTCATAGATGTAGTTGGATGGCGGTCTATGTATCTTGTTGTATTGCCCAATCGAATCTCATAGGATCTGTCTGACTAGTAATTGCATTGTTATGCCTTGCTCAGTTCCTGTCAATTGCCCTGCTGTAATTTGTTTATCCTTCATGCCATGTTGTTTATCTAAGGAGAGCACCTCTAGTGAACTATGGACCCCGGTCCAAACTTTACCATTGATACATCTTCCATTATTACTTGTTTACTTGCTGCAAACCATTACCTTCCACACCATACGCTTAATCCTTTGTTACAGCAAACTCGTGAGGTTGACAACCTCACTGATTCGTTGGGGCAAAGTCTTGATTTTGTGTTGTGCAGGTCTCCGCGTTGCTTGAAACACATGTGTGACTTTTCCTTCATCCTACTGGTTCGATAACCTCGGTTTCTTACCGAGGGAAACTTGCTACTGTGCTGCTTCATACCTTGCTCTTGGGGTTTCGAACGAAGCGTCCCATGACAAGTGGTGGGCGCCATCATACACTCCACCACCCGAGCAAGTTGAATATGTTGAGATAAAAATTGTGGATCTTGTAGAGCCATTGAAGAAGGAAGCCCCTTATGTTGAACCCCTTCCTTTTCCAAGGACGGTGAGAAAACATATGATGGCTCAACAACTCAAAGAACAACTGGAAGAGGAAAGAATATTCCTCAAAAAGTTAGAGGAAGAGGCAAAAGCATAAGAAATTAACCAAGTAAGTATGCAGGAGACAAGTGAACCAACTAAAGAAGATATATTAACCATGTTTGCACATTGCAACATGATGGAGCTATATACTGAAGCTTCACAATTTTTTGAAGGAAAGGCAAATATAAAGATGTTGGTAAACCTATCCTCCCTCACACTTTTGGTGGGTCTTCTTATTATGGCCTCTGTGATATCAGAACATCTATTAATGTAATCCCTTACAATTTTTACTTAAAAGTCCAAAATGAACTCATCCCGGAAGAATTAGAAGACACTGACATCACCATAATGTTAGCGGATAAGACACTCCGAGTTCCTATGGGGATAATGAGTGATGCTCCAATCTGTATTGGACCTTATAAGTACCCTGTTGATTTTGTACTTGTTGATATTCCTACTGACGTTTATTGTCCAATTATTTTTGGAAGAACTTTTCTGAACACCGCAGGAGAAAACATTGATTGCAAGAAAGAAACAACATCGCTCAAGTTTGGTGAAGATAAAATGAATTTCCATTTCTCCAAATTTCATCATAGGCCAATGATTGAAGAGTTTGATGAGTATGAGCATGGGCAAGAAGGTAACGTCACCTTGATGTTGTATTCATTGAAATTCCTGACAATAATTTAGCAAGAAGCCTAGTTGATAATGATAATCTTCCTGAAGATATAGATAAAATGGAAACTGATGATTATCTTAATTCAACCCCTATGGTTGATCCTAAAATGAATCAAAATTATGAAATACCCATAAGAAAAGGGGATGAGGAACTTCCACCTCATACACTCAAAACCCTTCCCAAAGAATTACAATATAGGTTTCTTGATAGAACTAATAAATATCTTGTTATTGTAAGCTTTAATCTTGCAGAAAAAGAGGAGGAGAATTTAATGATGGTCCTATGAATGCACCGAAAGGCTCTCAGATATTCGATGGATGACTTGAAAGGTATTAGTCCCTCCATATCCACCCATAGAATATTTATGGAAGAAGGATATTAGCTGGTTGTAGACTTTCAAGGGCGACTTAAACCTCATATGAAATAAGAGTTAAGAAAAGAGGTAATACGCTTAATAGATGCAGGTATAATCTTTCATGTGGAGGAAAGCGATTAGGTAAGTCATGTTCAATGTGTTCCAAAAAAGGAGGGTTCACTATTGTCCCAAATGAACATAATGAGATGGTCCTAACTCAAACTGTCATTGGTCATAGGATGTGTATCAACTATAGAAAACTTAATAAGGAAACTAGAAATGATTATTACCCTTTAACTTTTATAGATCAAACTTTTGGGAGACTTGCTATGCACTCTCATTTTTGTTACTTAGATGATTATTCCATTTTTCTCAAATAGCTGTCCATCCCGATGACCAACTAAAGACACCTTTCACTTTTCATTTTGGTTTAAATGCTTATCGCCATATGCCTTTTGGTCTTTTTAATGCTCCCGCCACCTTCCAATGATGTATGACTGCCATATTTGATGATTTTGTTGAAAGTATTATGGAAGTATTCAAGGACAATTTCTCGGTCTTTAGAACTTCATTCAATAATTATCTCCATAAACTTCATAAAGTTTTGTAGAGATGCAAAGATACTAACCTAGTCTTGAATAGGAGAAGTGTCACTTCATGGTTCAAGAAGGTATAGTACTTCGTCATAAAAATTTAGGCAAGGGCATAGGAGTGGACAAGGCGAAGATAGAAGCAATAGAAAGGTTTCCCCCTCCTCATGATGTTAAAGGTATAAGGAGTTTCTTAGGTCATGTTGGATTTTAAAGAATGTTTATTAAGAACTTCTCTAAGACTGCTTGACTATTAACCAACCTTTTACAAAAGGGTGTCACTTTAATTTTGGTGAAAATTGTCTTTCTGCTTTCACCATATTAAAGCAAGCTCTTCTTCATTCAAAGAATGGATACAATCACAAATTTAGCTTTTCATAGCTTTCCATAGTTTCTCTTTTTATTTTGAACCCTCCTTGTGTACACAACTTGTATAAACCAACCACTTTATTATAAAAATTGCAGTGGGTTTTGCCCACTGGTTATCCTAAAAAAAGCAAGCTCTTCTTAATGCTCCTATCATTAAACCACCTAATTTGAAGAAACCTTTTGACTTGTTTTGTTAAGCCACACATGAAGCAGTGGGAGACATTCTTTGCTAGCATGATGGTGATGAACTCAATATCATTCATCGTGCTAGTTACACCTTGAATGGTGCCCAAAATAACTATCCTATGGCAGAAAAGGAACTCTTCACCATTGTTTTCTCCTGTGATAAGTTTAGATCTTATAATTGATTAAAAAGTAAGAGTGCATACTGATCGTATTGGCCTAAAAGAAATCCTTGAAAGAAGACGTTAAGCCAAGAATGATTTGTTGGACTTTTCTTTTGCAAGAATTTGACTTGTGGATCTTCCAAAGAAGAGAATAACAGGTTGACACACTAATGGATATTTGTCACATCCCAAAATTCTCCAAATTTTGAAATGTGAAAAAATAAATAAACAAAAGAATTAATTGTTGAAATTTAGGGTGAAAAGAAACTTTTGCTTCTAAATGGAAACACCAGAACCCTACTTGAACAAAATTTGAATAAGAAAGCAATTAACAAATATTTCATCAAAGATCAAATGCATTTATACATGGAAATAATCTTGAAATTTGAACACTTGGAAAAATAAACCAAGACCCTAAACCCTAAAGAAAGAAATCATTTCCAAGATCTCCCTAAGACTAAGGATTTGATCCATTTAAAAATTCAGCAACAAACATTTATAAATGATCAAATTTGGTAAACAAAAATATTATAAAACCATAGCAATTTGTTTCAATCAATTTGGAGCCATGGATAAAAACTTATGAATTTAATAAGATAAAAGGAAAATAATTTCCAAGGCTAATAAAGCTCCTAGCTAAAATCCATACCAAATTGTGAGCAAAGTAATCCTAAAAGGATTTAAAAAGATAAACAAATATTAAATAAAATTCTACAAATGGGAATCACCAATTTTGGAACTATAAATAAAAATATATGGATTTTATAAGACAAAGAAAGAAAGAAATAAATAATGAATATTTAAAAGATACATTAAATCTTGGACAAATCCATAAGCAAATGGAATAAAAATAATCCAAATAAAAATAAGGGAATAAAGATTATTTAAATAAAATTATATGGGCTTTAACCATATTCAATTTTATTTGAATAAAGACAAAATTACTAATATAAATGATTAATTAAATCATGAGAAAATAATAATTGAAATTGCCAAAATGGATTAGAAGTTATCTAATTAACTTAAAAAGAATAAAAGAATTATTTTGAATAAAATTTATATGGGTTTAAAACATATTTGATTTGAATAAATACAAATGCCTAATCTAAATAAATAATAAATCATAAGAGATTATTTTGAAATAATTCAAGTGGACTATTTAATCACGATATTAAACAGTTTAAAACCTACTGAAAAGGTTTGGCAAGAATTTGAATTCAAATAGCAGTTTGAATCATTTGGATTAAATTATAAAAAAAGCAGAAAAGAAAAAGAAAACAGAGAAGGAAAAATAAGAAATAGACCCAACTAACCTAGCCCAACCCACTGGCCCAACTAGCCAATCTACCACCACAGCGTAGCCCACCTCTCTCTCACCGCGAGCTGTTCTTTCTCACTACGCGTAACCCCACCTCCTCTCACTGATGCGCTGGACCCACACCGCCAATGCATCATCGTCTCCACCCGGTGACCCCGCCCCCAACCCCTCTCCTCGCCGTTACTGGTCATTAATCCACGCTTCAATTCGCGTCAATGCAGCCAGTAAATCCTCCCGCGACCACGCGTACTTAATCGCCCCTCTCCCATCTCTCTTTCCACACACTCGCCACTCCCTCTCCGCCCCCAGGCTGCGAGAATTGCTTCTCAAACCCCACTGCTCTGACGACCCTCCGGCGCCAATTATGACCAACACAACCACCCCCAATGCCCCTGGATCACACGAGCACACTCCCCATCGTCTCGCGCATCTGCCAGCACCTCCCGCTTGCTTGCGCGTGCCCCAAAGCCTTGGCAACAACCAATTCTGAGCGCCGCCGTCGTCTGCAACCACTCCGGCGACCTCTCCTGGTAACTACTGACCGTCCCCTTCTCTCTGGTTGATGCTCCTACAATCCAATCTCTCGCGCATCTGACGCACTCTTTGTTTTGCCTTGGCGTGCCTTGTAACCTCGCCCCCAATGACGACAAAGCGTGCCCGACGCTGATACAAACTCCGACGAGCAATCAATGGCTACCTCGTGCGCCCCTTGGCTATCAGAGACCACGTTGAGCTTCCCCATGCCACGGCGAACCTGGTGAGCCTCTTCCCCCTCTTCCTTGCTTCCCGTAGTCACCGGAACATGGCTGACAGAGCGTCGCCGCCGCACAACCGTCGTAGCGCTGCCAGTTCCTGGCCAAATCAATTTCGACTGTTAGATCTAGATCCAAGAGACACGATAGAATCATTAGACGAAGCGGTATAGAGTGATCTGTGCCATGCGATGTTAAATAGATCTGATGGTCCATGTTGCTCAAGCCGAACGAAGCGGTTTGCGCCAGTAAGAACATGCCACGTGGACAGGTTCAGGTTTTAAAAATAGAAGAGGTTCTATTAGATGAATGCTTTTGAAAAATTCATAACTTTTGTTCTACACGTCCAAAAATTACAAATTTTATATCATTGGAATCAGGAAAATGATACCTTTGCAACCATGACCTTAGTTTAGTATTTTTCTTCTGGAAAATTAGGTGTTTTTGCAGAAACATTTGTAAGATAATTTTGGTTATAAAAATTATTCTAAAAATGATTTTTCAGTAAAATCCTTTGCAAATGGTTTGTTTTGAACTCTCTGACCCTAAACACTAACTTTTGGATTTAAAAATAAATTTAACTAACACAAGGAATTATTTCTTTGAATAAAAACATTTCTAGTAAAACAAAAATGTTGCCATGATTTAAAAATGATTTTTGAGTGAAACCTTTTGCAAATGGATTAGTTTTAAACACTTTTACCATAAACACTAACATTGGTGTTTAAAAACATATTTGGCTAACACTAGAAATTATTCCTTTGGATAAAAGCATTTCTAGCAAAAACAAAGATGATTTAAATGGCCTTTTTCACTAACTTGTTTTTAAATGGTTTTGCCACTTTTATAAATGTCCAGTAGGTGTTTTAAAATGTTAAACCTTGTTATAAAACACTTTTTAAAATAAAACAATCTTTTGCATGCTTGCATGCATTTCCGTGTTTTCATTATTTTATGTGGTGAATTGTTTAAATGCTAGTTTGAATTTGTGCCTTGCATTGATTTGTAGCGAACTATGAAGAGTGTGAAAATTCCAAGATCAAGTAGTAAATCTAGTTTCTCTACTAAAAAGGCAAGTGGTGCTTCATATATTTTGTCCTATTATTTTGACAATGCATTAGTGATATTTTGAGTAGGACTTGCATCGAATTTTTCTAACTTTATGCAATGCCTTGGGAAATCCTAGTAGATGATGCCTTAGTATAATTTTCCCTAAGTTAAGACTCTTGCTACTAGTATTCTTAGCTTAGCTAATAGAAAACAAGGGTGGATTATTCATGCTATGAAATATTTCTAAGTCTATGACTTGTGTTTCGTTTAATAAAATAACTATGTGAATGAATCACCTGGGTAGAATGGAAAGAATGGGTTATGTTGAGTGGTTACACAGGGACCATTTCAATGGCCTCCCTGGTGTATCTCACTTGAGGAAATCCACCCAGGAACAAAGAGATTTGATATGTTAAAGTGTTGAGAAGCTTCTAGTGCATCCACATGGCAATATGGGCTCTGCCTGGATCATATAGGTTGCAATAACTTAGCCAGATGGACAGAAGGTGGTAGGGTGATAGGATGGAACGCGTCCATTTGGTCTAAGGGAAGACTTCTGAAAGATCTTGTCTCGATGCTTGTCGAGTCTTGTGGGCAAAGTGCACCACCTCTCGAGAGAGTAAAATCTAAGTACTTAGCCGTGTCCCCAACAATGGACAATTTGAGCATCAAGACATTGAAGCAATCAAGGATCTCCTCATCCCAATTTCTAAGTTAAAAACTTGTGGTTGAACAAGGGTTAAAGGTTAACCAATTCTATTGGTTGTTCCTTCGGTGATTTTGATAAACAAAAACTTAGTGTTTTCAACTAATAAGGAAAACTTATTTTGATCAAAGCAAGCCTCAGATACACTTAGCCAAATGCATATAGATGTTATATACCACTACTCTACCATAGTATCACTTGCCAATACAATTCAAATGTATTGACCCTTGTGGCTGTAACTTATTATGTTGTGGGTTTGTTTGAGCTTAGTAAAGTGTGTTGAATAGGATTACAAGTCTATAACCAACATGATTTCCTGTGGCATATGAAGATGAAGGACTCCATGCTATATAGTTATTTCTGCTGCATTGTAATGAGATAGCCAAATGATCTATGTAAGATGTAATGTATTATTTTATTCCTAGTTATAAGTTGTAATATGACATTTGTTTCTTGATATTACATCTTAAACTGTGGATGCTAGCTATTCGATCCAGGGACTAGCATTGTAAACATAGGGATCTCTACCTTATCAGGTTGGGACCTCTACAGATGGTATCAGAGCACTGTGTTGCCTATAGGATTGTAACCCTAGGATTGGACAAAACCCCTTAGAAAAATAGGAGTTGTATTTATTCAAAACTTATTTACAAACAACCTTGTAAACTCTTTCCTCAACCCTTTTGGTTTTGATTTTACATCCCTTCCTTGTCAACTTGATGGATAAAAACTTCAACATGAGCAAAGACTTCACCATCACCAATGACTTAAACTTTAGCTTCACCAAGGACTTCAACTTGGACATCACTAAGGACTACAAGTGAGACAAGAAATATTACTCAAGACTTGGAGACTAAGGAAACTCAACTCATGAGGAAACATTGTAGACATTACCTTAGAGCCTTGTGACCAAGATACAAGATTTTCTTCCAAGGACACCATGATCATGTTCATGATGTATCAACTAAGAAGAATGGAATGATCTCAAGAGAACCCTATAGTTAGACCACCATACTAGTGTTTAGTTTAATATTGATCACACCAACTTATGTGGTGTATCAAAAATATTTTGTTGCCTAAATTTCTAAGTTAAAAACTTGTGGTTGAACAAGGGTTAAAGGTTAACCAATTCTATTGGTTGTTCCTTGGGTGATTTTGATAAAAAAACTTAGTGTTTTCAACTAATAAGGAAAACTTATTTTGAGCAAAGCAAGCCTCAGATACACTTAGCCAAATGCATATAGATGTTAGATAACACTACTCTACCATAGTATCACTTGCCAATACAATTCAAATGTATTGACCCATGTGGCTGTAACTTATTATGTTGCGGATTTGTTTGAGCTTAGTAAAGTGTGTTGAATAGGATTACAAGTCTACAACCAACATGATTTCCTGTGGCATATGAAGATGAAGGACTCCATGCTATATAGTTATTTTTGCTGCATTGTAATGAGATAGCCAAATGAGCTATGTAAGATGTAATGTATTATCTTATTCCTAGTTATAAGTTGTAATATGACCTTTGTTTCTTGATATTACATCTTAAACTATGGATGCTAGCTATTCGATCCAGGGACTAGCATTGTAAACATAGGGATCTCTACCTTATCAGGTTGGGACCTCTACAGATGGTATCAGAGCACTGTGTTGCCTATAGGATTGTAACCCTAGGATTGGACAAAACCCCTTAGAAAATAGGAGTTGTATTTATTCAAAACTTATTTACAAACAACCTTGTAAACTCTTTCCTCAACCTTTTTGGTTTTGATTTTACATCCCTTCCTTGTCAACTTGATGGATAAAAACTTCAACATGAGCAAAGACTTCACCATCACCAATGACTTAAACTTTAGCTTCACCAAGGACTTCAACTTGGACATCACTAAGGACTACAAGTGAGACAAGAAATATTACTCAAGACTTGGAGACTAAGGAAACTCAACTCATGAGGAAACATTGTAGACATTACCTTAGAGCCTTGTGACCAAGATACAAGATTTTCTTCCAAGGACACCATGAGCATGTTCATGATGTATCAACTAAGAAGAATGGAATGATCTCAAGAGAACCTTATAGTTAGACCACCATACTAGTGTTTAGTTTAATATTGATCACACCAACTTATGTGGTGTATCAAAAATATTTTGTTGCCAAAAAATATGCATGCTTGAATCTTGTTGTTTGAGTGGAATGTTTGATTGTGATTGCTTGCACATTTCCTGTGTAATTGTTGTGTTTGAATAGAATTCTTCTCTAGAAATCTTTTGCCTATTCTAATCCCAATCCAACCCAAACAGATGACTTCTCCAAGAGACCAGAACTCCAACATCAAGGATGGTAACAACAACCAAGAGATGCACATTAGAGAACAACTTCTAGCAACCCAAGCCTAGTTGAATCAAGTGACAACTTAGTTTTTACTCAACAACATTGAGTTAGACGCAACCATGCAAAGAATGACTAATCAGATGATCAACATGAGAAGCAACCTTTCCCAAGGAGATTGCGACCACAATGATATCAAGGATGATATTATAGAAGGAACTCAAGCTTGCAAAAAATTTGGAGACATATAACACACTTACAAAGAGCACATGGACCAATGCCCTAATTGTGAAGAGAAACATCCAGCTAGAAACTGCCCCACATCTCAAGTTTCTTGTTTCCTATGTGAAGAAATAATCATGTCCCTATCTAATGCCCCATCTATCCTATAGTTCAACAGATGAAAAAAGATGGAATGCATCAAATGTTTGGAAATCTCCATGAAGGAACAACTTCTACCAAGAATGATGAAGACAAAGTCAAGTCTCAGTATACACCTCCATACATTGTGACACACCATGGTGGACAAAAGAGGAAACATGGACATTATCCTAGGAATCGTTCTAAGAATCGAGGAAGTTTTCCCACATTCATGGTGAAATATGAAGAGCATGAACTAAGAGCCCTCCTAGCTTTGGAGAAACCCAAGAAGAAGAAGGATATTAGCCAAGTGATGTGCCAAAAATGCAACGAACTAGGCCATCATGCATCACATTGTCCAGAAAAGGAGAAAGTCAAGACAAGCAAACCTATGAGGGACATCAACCTTGTCACATGTTTTAAATGTGGAAACAAAGGACACTATGCCAACAACTGTCCAGAGAAGATACATGAAGATCTAAACCTTGTCACATGTTTCAAGTGTGGAAACAAAGGACACTATGCAAACAACTGTCCAGAGAAGATACACCAAGATACCAAGTAAGCCAAATTGTAATCTACTTGAAAATCTTTTAAGGGTGGTAGCACTCTAGTTGTCTTGAAGCCAACTTGTAACCTCTAGCCTTCCCGAATCTCGGGACGAGATTCCTTTTAAGGGTGGTAGCCTGTCACATCCCAAAATTCTCCAAATTTTGAAATGTGAAAAAATAAATAAACAAAAGAATTAATTATTGAAATTAGGGTGAAAAGAAACTTTTGATTCTAAATGGAAACACCAAAAACCTACTTGAACAAAATTTGAATAACAAAGCAATAAACAAATATTTCATCAAAGATCAAATGCATTTATGCATGGAAAGAATCTTGAAATTTGAACACTTGGAAAAATAAACCAAGACCCTAAACCCTAAAGAAAGAAATCATTTCCAAGATCTCCCTAAGACTAAGGATTTGATCAATATAAAAATTCAGCAAAAAACAATTATAAATGATCAAAATTGGTAAAAAAAATATTATAAAACCATAGAAATTTGTTTCAATCAATTTGGAGCCATGGATAAAAACTTATGAATTTAATAAGATAAAAGGAAAATAATTTCCAAGGCTAATAAAGCTCCAAGCTAAAATCCATACCAAATTGTGAGCAAAGTAATCCTAAAATGATTTAAAAATATAAACAAATATTAAATAAAATTCTACAAATGGGAATCACCAATTTTGGAACTATAAATAAAAAGATATGGATTTTATAAGACAAAGAAAGAAATAAATAAATAATGAATATTTAAAAGATAAATTAAATCTTGGCCAAATCCATCAGCAAATGGAATAAAAATAATCCAAATTAAAATAAGGGAATAAAGATTATTTAAATAAAATTATATGGGCTTTAACCATATTCAATTTTATTTGAATAAAGACAAAATTAAAATAAATCATGAGAAAATAATAATTGAAATTGCCAAAATGGATTAGATGTTATCTAATTAACTTAAAAAGTAATAAAAGTATTATTTTGAATAAAATTTGTATGGGTTTAAACCATATTTGATTTGAATAAAGACAAATGCCTAATCTAAATAAATAATAAATCATAAGAGATTATTTTGAAATAATTAAAGTGGACTATTTAATCACAATATTAAACAGTTTAAAACCTACTGAAAAGGTTTAGCAAGAATTTGAATTCAAATAGAAGTTTGAAACATTTGGATTAAATTAAAATAGAAATCAGAAAAGAAAAAGAAAACAGAGAAGGAAAAAAATATGAAACAAAGCCAACTAACCTAGCCCAACCCACTGGCCCAGCTAGTCAATCTAGCCCCACAGTGCAGCCCACCTCTCTCTCTCCCCGCGAGCCGTTATTTCTCACCGCGTGTAACCCCACCTCCTCTCACTGACTAGCTGGACCCACACCGCTAATGCATCATCGTCTCCACCCGCTGACCCCACCCCCAACACCTCTCTTCGCCGTTACTGGTCGTTAATCCTCGCTTCAATTCGCGCCAATGCCACCAGTAATGCCTTTTCCCACATCTATTACTGCCCCAAGGTGTTTCAGTAGAGATCTTCCAAGTGTGATCTGTCCTTTGCCTACACATTCAATAACAAGATAATCAGTAGACACCATTTTCCCTGAGATTTTTATAAACACACCTTCAGCTATTCCAATGGGCAATATAGTGGCATTGTTGGTAAGCGAGATTTCCTCTCCTCCTTCAATAAGCCCCCAAAGACTCAAGGAATCAAAAATATCTTTAGGCATGAGACAAAATTCAGACATGATATCACAGCAAGCATCAAAAAGTGTAGTGTTTATTGAGAATTTAATTGTGGGAAACCAATTTGAAGGCTCATAATTTATGGGAACATAATCATGGTAAGACCTAACACTGTGATAGCAACTATTCATGGCAGCAATACTGGTCTCAAGATGGTTCAACCTAGCAAAAATACTTGTGAAAGAGGAATCAGACTTGACAGGTGTACCATAGATCATGATTAATTTTCTTATAGCATCATAAGCTTCATCCTTAGTACAAAGCAAAAAATCTTTTTCAGCCACATCATCCAAAGCATATCTATAACGAAGAGCAATACCGCAGTAGAAACTATCAATAACCAAGCTGAGGCTTACCTCAGGATAAGTTTCCCTCTAGAAAGCAGAGATTCTAGACCAAGCTTCCTTAAAACTTTCTTCACTTTTTTGCTTAAAAGTGGATATTTCTACCATAGGGGAAATAAAAGCAGACCCCGACATGGTAGCAACTAGAGCAAGAACTAATTTTTTGTGTTTTTGAATAAAGCAAGCAAGCCAAACTAGACTATTTTTTTTGGGTTTTTTGAAAAGAGGCAAACAAAACCAAGCAAAAGAAACTAAGCAAACTAAAAACAAATTAAAGAGAAAGGAAGTGAAGGACTCCCCTAGTGAAGACGTCCTTAGCCTCCCCGGCAACGGTGCCATAAAAGCTGGTGCTTGACGGGGAGGAAGAAGTTTGACGGCCTTTTAGTTCCTCGGCAACAGCGCCAGAAAAGCTTGATGCAGCACTGAGTTGATGTAGGAGTGCTTCATTGGGAACCCCAAGACCAAGGTGTGAAGCAGCACAGCAGCAAGTTTTCCCTCAGTAAGAAACTTAGGTTATCGAACCAGTAGGAGGAAGGAAACGTCACACAGGTGTTGCAAGCAACGCGGAGACCTGCACAACACAAACTCAAGACTTTGCCCCAACGAATTAGTGAGCTTTTCAAGCTCACCGGTTTGCTGTAACAAAGGATTAAACGTATGGTGTGGAAGGTAATAGTTTGCAGCAAGTAAATATGTAACAGTGGAAGATGTATCAATGGTAAAGATTGGACCGGGGTCCATATTTCACTAGAGGTGCTCTCCTTAGATAAACAACATGGCATGAAGGGTAAACAAATTACAGCAGGGCAATTGACAGGAACTGAGTAAGGCATAACAAAACAATTACTAGCCAGAAAGATTCTATGAGGTTGATTGGGCAATACAACAATATACATAGACCGTCATCCAACTGCATCTATGACTAGAAGTCCACCTTCAGGTTATCATCCGAACGCCCTCCAGTATTTAGTTGCAAGCAACAGACAACTGCTTTAAGCAAAGTGTGTAAGGTAAACAGTCAACATGTTCCATGAACAACAGACCGTTGTTTTCTCCCTAGTAGCAACATCACATCTACAACCGAAGAGATTTTTGTCACTTCCCTTGGAAACTAGAGGCATGAACCCACTATCGAGCATAAATACTCCCTCTTGGAGTCACTAGAAACTACTTGGCCAACATAACCAGTAGCAACGGAGAGCATGCAAGATCACAAACAACACAGACATGCTAGAATCATAAAGATAAAACCATTAATCAAACCAACATAATAATCTCAATATCCATCAGATCCCCGCAAACACAACATGCATGATTACAAATAGATTAGATCTTGATCATGAACGGAGCTCACAAGATCTATACATGAAAGCACAAAGGAGGAGATACACCCATATAGCTACTACATGGACCCATAGTCCAAGGTGGAACTACTCACTAATCATACCGGAGAGAAGCCCTCCGGGATGATCCCCCCTCCGGCAGGGTGCCGGGAATAGCTTTAGATCCCCCCGATCTAGGGATGATAGTGGCGGTGGCTACAGACGGTTTCATGGATTTCTGATCGGGTCCTCAGGGTTTCTGCATCGAGGGCTTCTTATAGGTGAAGGGGCGCGACTGGGAGGTGGCCAGGGTGCCCAAACCCTAGCCAGGCGCGAGCCCACCTGCCCCCGCGCCTAGGGTGGGTCTGGCCCCCTGGCCGGCCCCTCCGGCTCTCCTCTAGACTTGTTGTTCCCCATGGAAAGTAATTGACTTTGGCGTTTGTCCCGTCCAATTCCGAGAATATTTCTTTACTAACTTTTCTAAAACCAAAAATAGCAGAAAACATTCATCTGGCACTATTGCAACTTGTTAATAGGTTAGTGCCAGAAAACATGTAAAAAACACCTCAAAGTGTGGACAAGTAAAGAAAAGTAGATACAAAACAAGCATGGAGCATCAAAAATTATAGATACGTTTCCAACGTATCACCCCACTGCTCCGACGACCCTCTCGCGCCAATTCTGGCCAACACAACCACCCCCACTGCCCCTGGCTCACACGATCACACTCCCCATCGTCTTGCGCATCTACCAGCACCTCCCGCTTGCCCGCGCATGCCCCACAGCCTCGGCAGCAACCAAGTCTGAGTGTCGCCGTCGTCTGCAACCACTCCGGCGACCTCTCCTGGTAACTACTGATCGCCCCCTTCTCTCTGTTTGATGCTCCTACAAACTACTATCTCTTGCGCATCTGACGCACTCTTTGTTTTGCCTTGGCGTGCCTCGTAACCTCGCTCCCTACAACGACAAAGCGTGCCCGACGCTGATACAAACTCCGGCGAGCAATCAACGGCTACCCCGTGTGCCCCTTGGCTATCAGAGACCATGTTGAGCTTTCCCACACCACAGCGAACCTGGTGAGCCTCTTCCCCCTCTTCCTTGCTTCCTGTAGTTGCCGGAACATCGCTGACAGCGCGTCGCCGCCGCACAGCCGTCGCAGCGCCGCCCGTTCCTGGCCAAATCGATTTTGACCGTTAGATCTAGATCAAAGAGACATGATAGAATCATTATATGAAGCGGTATAGAGTGATCTGTGCCGTGCGATGTTAAATAGATCTGACGGTCCATGTTGCACAATCCGAGCGAAGCGGTATGTTCCAGTAAGAACATGCCACGTGGCCAGGTTAAGGTTTTAAAAACAGAAGAGGTTCTATTAGATGAATGATTTTGAAAAATTCATAACTTTTGTTCTACACGTCCAAAAATTACAAATTTTACATCATTGGAATCAGGAAAATGAAACCTTTGCAACGATGCCCTTATTTTAGTATTTTGCTTCTGGAAAATTAGGTGTTTTGCAGAAACATTTGTAAGACTATTTTGGTTATAAAAACTATTCTAAAAATGATTTTTGAGTAAAATCGTTTGAAAATGGTTTTTTTTGAACTCTCTGACCCTGAACACTAATTTTTGGATTTAAAAATAAATTTAACTAACAAAAGGAATTATTCCTTTGAATAAAAGCATTTCTAGTAAAACAAAAATGTTTCTATGATTTAAAAATGATTTTTGAGTGAAACCTTTTGCAAATGGATTAGTTTTAAACACTTTGACCATAAAAACTAATATTGGTGTTTAAAAACATATTTGGCCAACACTATCAATTTTTCCTATGGATAAAAGCATTTCTAGCAAAAACAAAGATGATTTAAATGGCATTTTTCTCTAACTTGTTTTTAAATGGTTTTGCCACTTTTATAAATGACCAGTAGGTGTTTTTAAATGTTAAACCTTGTTAGAAAACACTTTTTCAAATAAAACAATCTTTTGCATGCTTGCATGCATTTCCTTATTTTTATTATTTTATGTGGTGAATTGTTTGAATGCTAGTTTTTGCATTGATTTGTAGTGAACTATGAAGAGTGTGACAATTGCAAGATCAAGGAGTAAACCTAGTTTCTCTACTAAAAAGGCAAGTGGTGCTTCATATATTATTTCCTATTATTTTGACTATGCATTAGTGATATTTTGAGTAGGACTTGCATGGAAGTTTTCTAAGTTTATGCTATGCCTTGGTAAATCCTAGTAGATGATGCCTTAGTAGAATTTTCCCTAAGTTAAGACTCTTGCTACTAGTATTCTTAGCTTAGCTAGTAGAAAACAAGGGTGGATTATTCATGCTATGAAATATTTCTAAGTCTATGACTTGTGTTTCGTTTAATAAAACAACTATGTGAATGAATCACGTGGGTGGAATGGAAATAATGGGTTATGTCGAGTGGTTACATAGGGACCATTTAAATGGCCTCCCTGGTGTATCTCACTTGTGGAAATCCACCCAGGAACAAAGAGATTTGAGATGCTAAAGTGTTGAGAAGCTTCTAGTGCAGCCACATGGCAATATGGGCTCTGCCTGGATCATATAGGTTGCAATAACTTAGCCAGATGGATAGAAGGTGGTAGGGTGATAGGATGGAACGCGTCCATTTGGTCTAAGGGATGGCTTCTGAAAGATCTTGTCTCGATGCATGTCGAGTCTTGTGGGGAAAGTGCACCACCTATCGAGAGAGTAAAATCTAAGTACTTAGCCGTGTCCCCGGCAATGGACAATTTGAGCATCAAGACATTGAAGCAATCAAGGATCTCCTCATCCCAATTTCTAAGTTAAAAACTTGTGGTTGAACAAGGGTTAAAGTTTAACAAATTCTATTGGTTGTTCCTTGGGTGATTTTGATAAACAAAAACTTAGTGTTTTCAACTAATAAGGAAAACTTATTTTGAGCAAAACAAGCCTCAGATACACTTAGCCAAATGCATATAGATGTTAGATACCACTACTCTACCATAGTATCACTTGCCAATACAATTCAAATGTATTGACCCTTGTGGCTGTAACTTATTATGTTGCAGGTTTGTTTGATGTTAGTGAAGTATGTTGAATAGGATTACAAGTCTACAACCAACATGATTGCCTGTGGCATATGAATATGAAGGACTCCATGCTATATAGTTATTTTTGCTGCATTGTAATGAGATAGCCAAATGAGCTATGTAAGATGTAAATGTATTATTTTATTCCTGGTTATAGGTTGTTTTATAACCTTTGTTTCTTGATATTACATCTTAAACTGTGGATGCTAGCTATTCGATCTAGGGACTAACACAGGGATCTCTACCTTATCAGGTTGGGACCTCTATAGATGGTATCAGAGCACTGTGTTGCCTATAGGATTGTAACCCTAGGATTGGACAAAACCCCTTAGAAAAATAGGAGTTGTATTTGTTCAAAACTTATTTACAAACAATCTTGTAAACTCTTTCCTCAACCTTTTTGGTTTTGATTCTACATCCCTTCCTTTTCAACTTGATGGATAAAAACTTCAACATGAGCAAAGACTTCACCATCTCCAATGACTTAAACTTTAGATTCACCAAGGACTTCAACTTGGACATCACTAAGGACTACACGTGAGACAAGAAATATTACTCAAGACTTGGAGACTAAGGAAACTCAACTCATGAGGAAATATTGTAGACATTACCTTAGAGCCTTGTGACCAAGATACAATATTTTCTTCCAAGGACACCATGATCATGTTCATGATGTATCAACTAAGAAGAATGGAATGATCTCAAGAGAACCCTATAGTTAGACCACCATACTAGTGTTTTGTTTATTAAAAAAATATTTTTAGCAGAGTTGGAAGGGTTAGTAGCTGCTAGTATGGGCAGACCATACGGGTTGATTCCTCCCGTACTAACCAATTGGTAAGTTTCATACCGACTTCGGTCGGTGGGGTTTTTGGAAGTCCATCAGGTACAGACGCTCCGTACGGGCGGCGCCCGTACCACTAGTCGTTACCGCCTCAAATTCTTCCTTTTTCTCTTGATTCTTTTCTAATTTGTTGGGATTATTTTCTTGATCGACCCTTTTACTTATAGTACAATTTTTTCTCTGTTTCTAACCCTTCATATGCCTCCCAGAAGGTCTTTCTTCCTCTCTTGTAAAATAGATCTCCCTCGCGTTACTCCTCTCTCCCAAAAATCCCGCAGCCATCTCACGTCCATGGAACATCGTTCAAGCCAAGGTAGACTATCAAGGATCTTATTCAAATGTCTCGGAAGATGTACAGAGGGAAGCTGCCAAGGAAAATAAAGAGGAAGAAGGCTGGTGTAATCAACTAGGAGCCAAAGACGGGTTCAAGTTGATGGAGATGATGAAGGACAGACATAAATTGTTTAATCTCATGGTGGGTCAAAAAGGTGATTTTGAAGAAGCTCAACTCAATACAAGGGAGGAAGGAGAGATTTACATGGAGAAACTAAAGCAGCAAGGAGAAGAGATTCAAACCTCCCTCGACAAACTTGATCGCCATTTCAAGATAATCGAGGTAAAGTCTTTAGATCTTCTAAGTATATTGAACTGTTGCGTCATTATCTAGATCAGATGGATTTGAATATTGTGAAAGGATTAGAAGCCAACCTCGACATCAGCCACCGATCTATCGAAGCGTGGAAGCAAACGATATAGATGTACAAGGCACTGGTGGCTCAGTTGGAAATAATTGGCGAGAAGCACAGAATTCATATCATGATCCTCAAAGCAGCAAATAAGACACTGCGTGCAAGCCTTCGTAGCTCCAGAGCTTCTTCTCCAAATTGATGGAACGTCATGGTATTGAATAATTATGAGAGATTATTTGATCCCACCGGCTTGATTCCAAGCTTGGGAAGATCTATAACACCTTGTAATCTATCTTATAGTTTTATCATGTTTACTTTCTTGCATGCATATTAGGTTGTAAATTCTAGAATTTGCATTATTTGCATCATCAACCTCCTTTGATTCAAGGAAATAATTATATCCTTTGATTTTTGAGACTTAATGATATTTGAAGTAGTTTTGATCCATGATTATTATACCAGATGTATGAATTAGGACGAATGCTATGATACTTGTACCACTGTTTTGATTTTAGGGTCTTCCACACTAACAAAGTATTGATAAATTATGAGAAGGAAATCTTGATAGCATGTTATAGTCATGAGTTTGAACCAACAAGAGCCATAAAGAGTATTAACATGATATAAATTCTATTGTTGAACAAAAAGAAAAAGGCTTTGCTATGAAAGAATTCCAAGACAAGAAAAAAGTACAAAGATTGAAAAAGTTACTCAAGCAATGATCATGAATTATTCATTACTCAAATCAAGTGCTCATCTAAGTGAACTTGATGATTTTATAATATGCCTAATTCTAAAACTTATTGTAAAATGTTGATACAAAAGATGTGGAAGCCTCTAAGTCATGTGATGTGTGATATAACTCGCGCTACATTTCTATATCTGATAATGTAATTCTGCTTCAATTTTCCTCATTTATTGTAATGACTTGTGCCTCATAAACATGATGACCTCGTCCATAAGCCACCATCTTGCTCAGGGACGAGGAAGAGTCTAGTTGGAGGAGTTGATGAGTCCGAATTTGAAGCATATTTACCTTATGTTTTTGCACAAGTAGTGTAGGATTTTTGGTATTTTACTGCGCTCATGTGCACCTTTTGTCCTTGTTTTAATGGGATCCCGAATTACTAAGTATTTTGTGAATATATCAATTGGGACTATCATATTATAGAATAATATGATATTTCAAAATGATAAATGTCATTTAAATGATTTTTCCTCGCACCTGGGAGAATAGCAAACGTGATTGAAAGCTATAGAGGGTTTAACGACCTGTGGTACGGGCATAGCTTGCCTCTATCGTCCGCCTGTACCACCTGTCAGCGCGTCCACCTCATCAAATACTCTCACCATGCAAAGACGGATCTGAGATCCTACATTCATAGAAACTCCTAGCCTCGAAACACCATGCCAGAGAGGGATCTGGAGGAGGAACTAAGAGAAGGTCAAATCCTTGCTGCTTCATGGATCATCGGAGGACATCACATCATCCCCTTCATCATCAACCTCTACATCTCCATCACCATTTTTACTCCCCTCTTTCATACTTTAGATCTTGTTGTAATTCCAAATACAATTATGGTTTAGACTAGATTTAACTTCATACTTTTATCCATCCATTTGAATATGATGATGTTGTTGATTTCTTCCATGTGTGAATAGTTCCCTTTGTTCTTGGGGAGATGGAGAAACCCTAACATTATTATGAAATGAAATAAAGATGATCTATTACTTTGGTCCATGATCCATTGATCTATGATATTGTGTTTGATCTCTCTCTTTACATGGTACTAGTAAACTGCACGTGCTTTGCACGTCTTGCCATTTGATAGAAAATAAACGCTTAAAAGAATTAAAATTTATCCATGCGAATAACCTAGGTATACTAATCATTCATTGATTTAAATATGCAACTTTGGGCAGCATAAATTGAAGTTCGGTTAATGTAGTATACTGGGAATCAGCACTTCTAACTTACTGAAGGCAGCTTAGAGAAGCTACAATTATGTAACTTGCCTTCTTTAAAAAACATATGATTTTCATATAAAATGATTCAAATTAATTTGAATAGTAGATATATGGTATACATATACATTTGTACATGCAATTAATACTATGATGTAAAAAAGTATGTTTAGACAATTTATGATACAATAACTATCAATATTAAATACCTACAACAAATGATAAACACGCTATGCTATACTCTCAGACTTTCCTTCAGCTAAGTGACTTGCGTCCTCAAAGTTAGAGGAGTGGTTTTATATGGCATTTGTAGGCGATTTCTCACTATGGAAACCTATAGTAGACAAAATTATATAACATGCCGATATCACCTTTGTTTTCAATATTGAACAGTGGGGATCCGAAACATCCCTACCCGCTCCCGAGAGAGGTAGGACGAAACCCTAGCTCCCGGTGCCGCAGATGATGGTAGGGCTTCTTCTCTCCCTCGAGCGGTGGTGGCGGCGGGGGCCATAGCGGCTGGCAGGGGCGCGGTGGTGCGTGAGGGGCGTGGCCATTCTACGGCACAGCAGGGGCTCGCGTGACCGCATGCCCGGGGAGGCGGCCGCGTGGTGCGTCTTCGGCGGCGAGGGACGCGAACGGGCGCACAGACATCGGGACATGGCCAGGAGGACGTGGCGATGGCTGGCGTGGAGCGGCAACACAACATCGGCGAGGTGCGCTCCATCAGGGGCGGGCTGTGTGGCCGCGGATCTGGTGGCCTCAAGCTCAGGCTGGGGCCTCGGGCCACTCGAGCCCATGTCCCCCTAGATCTGGTGACTCGGCAGTCATGTGGGATACAGGTCGTCAATCTTGATGGATCTGACCTCTCTCGTCATCTTACCGTCATCCGGGACTGGACGGTGTTGATTCTTGTCTTCCCCTTCGGCCATCGGCGTTCTTTGTTTGGATGCCGAGGGGGCTTCCCTGGGGTGGTGGGAATCATGCTGGTGTGCGGGCGAGCCTAATGACTCTGTTTCTTGTTGGTTTCCATGGTTCGTCGGGGCAACGTGGTGTTGGTGAGTTGTGTGTTGTGGGGGTAGAAAGCAGAGACTTTGCCTAGGGGAAAACCTTGCCCATTAGGCCACGGCGGCGATGTCCTTGGACAACATTACCTTCCTGAAGGCGTCAGTGTGGCGTCTCTCACCCTTTCCACGTGTTTCATGTGAAAACTGAAGATCCTCACATTGGATGGTGGCGACGCTTCGTGTTGTTCTCTTCCTGAAGACACGGTCTTGGAGTTTATAGTGTGTCGTTCCCCGATGGTTATGTAGCGGAGGTGGGGTGCTTTGATGTTGTGTATTCACTTTGCTCTCATCAGCAAGCTTGCTTCGTGGTCTGCACTCTCGGTGTTCCCGGTTAGTTTGTACCTTGGTGCTTCATGATGGTGTATGAGCAGTGGTTTCTGGTGGTGGTCGAATACTGGTGGTGTTCCTGCAATGTCGGAGTTGTCTCGACGGCGTGGAGTGTTTGTTTGGTTTGTTCTTCTAGAGAAACTCCGTCCCGACACTGTTGCTCGTCCAGCTTTGGATCCTCTTCTTCGTAGTCTAATTTATTGGTCGTACATGACATGCCCGTCCGGTTATAGCCTCTTTGGTAGTCCTTTTTCTTCTATCCTTGCTGTCGTCGAAGGCATTATTAGTTTAACGTACAGCCTTTGTCCTTTTATCTAAAAAAAGCTATTGAATAGTGGGGTAAATTATGGAGCGGCCAGATTAAATGGGTTAGCTTGAAGATTATTATTTTTTAAGTTTGTGGTCACTTAGCACATACTTCCTCCGTTTCATAATATAAGATATTCTAAATTTGTGAAGGAAATATATCTAGACTACTTTTAGTGTGTAGATTCATAGAGTTTCACTTCGAACCTATATATTAAAAGAATTTTAGATACATCTTCTTCACAAAGCTAAAACATCTTATATTTTAAAACAGAGGGTATATGAGGTGAAAAGAATCAACACCTTAGCCAGAAAGTTTAAATATATACTCCCTTCATCTATAAATAATTAACTTAGATTTTTCTAAATTTAAATGTATCTATATACTAAAATGCATTGATACATTTGAATTAAAAAAAAATTAGTTATTTCTGCACGGAGAAAGTATTTCGTATGTAAAGTATCTCTCATTATTTCATATACAAAACACTTTCAAACAACAATAATAGGGCCATACGGAAACCGTAAAAAAATTATAACCGGATGGGCATTACTGAACTCGAACGTGCTGCTGCCTATATTACATGCATCGGAGTATCAAGTCTGGAAGATTCTCCTTTATTTCTGGGTCTTTTCGTATCCATGCGGTATTATTCTTGTGCAGACTCCCCATATAAGATCTGGAGAGTATAGAGCCAACATACTGGACATGTTCGCAAATGCTGCAAATCTGCCATTTCTCGAATGTTCGATTAAGTCCTAGACGTTGGTGAGCCACGCACCTATGCATGAGCGAATCCAGAGCATGCTGGCCGTCAGATTCATCCCAGCTATGCTTGATGGACGGTAGACGTGAATTCATTCAGCAATATCAACGGAGCAATATCAACGGCTGTAATCAGTCCAAAGGTGTGGTGAGAAATCCAAATTTAAACTGCTGCATTATAATATTAGAGATGTGTAGTCAGCCATATATCATTTTCCTCCGGGTCTAAAGAGAGCGTGATACCCTTAGGACGTGTATTTGATCATGTACAAATATTATTTTTGTGACTACAAGAACCTACACAGTTAAGGGGGGAATTAAGAGAGATTAACTAAGATCATTATGATATCCATGGGGAAACCCTTAATTGTGGTGGTCTCTAGAGTGACTGCTCCTAGCACTACTAGGAAAACAGCTATAGGTAATCAGCACATCCGTGGCTCACATGGTTGAAGTCCCCCACGGCTAAAACAGGCGTGGCTCACCTGTGGGCAGTGCCCTACTAGTAACTAGAACAACCGTGGCGCACGTGACTATAGTGCGCCACAGATGTGTGTGGTCTAGGGCCCTGTTGGACGCTCGCCAAACATCTGTAGCGCACTATAGTCATGTGCGCCACAGTTGTTAGTGTCATCTGTGGCGCACATGGGGGGGGTGCGCTACGCCTAAGCGCACGCCCCCTCTGCTGTGAAACGGCCACAAACATCTGTGGCGCACATGGCATAGTGCGCCACAGATGTATAAACTTAGCCGTAGGGCACTCTACCCTAGTGCCCTACGCCTAAGTGGCATGCACTCCACCCCCACACCCCCCCTCCCGTGGATCGCCTTTTTAGGGTTTGCAAAAAATAAACGAAAATGATAAACACTTCAAAAAATTAAATCCTTTCATATTTAGGTAGGTAATGTGGTATAGCATCTATTAAAATTAACAAACATGAGTTTTGACTTTATTTGCAAAAAAAAGTCATGCCACGGTAAAAAGGCCGTAACTTTTGCATACGATATCGAAAAAATCGTATAATATACCAAAATGACGAGAACGAGATTTCGCATCCGCTCGCAACCACCTACGGTCGTTTAGCGATTTTTTAGATTTTCAAAATTCGAAAAGAGTAAAAAGTTACGGTCAAAAGACCGTTTTTTCCTGCAGAAAAAAAAATAGAGGGCGACTTACCCGTAGCGCACCACCACCTAGTGCGCCACGGATAAGCTTGGGCGGGATTCAAATTTCGAATCCCCACCCACCCCGCCCACCTTCCCTCCCCTTCTCTCCTTTTCCTTTTCCTCCCTTCTCATTTCCTTCTTCTCCTCCTTCTCCTTCTCCTTTCTCCTCCTCTTCCTCCTCCTTGCAGTGAACATGGTGATGGCGGCGGCGGCCTCCTCCTTGCAGTTCCGACGACGAGACGGCGGGCTCCTTCTTCTCCTCCTCTTCCTCCTCCTCCTTGTAGTTCCGACGATGACGAGGCCTCCTCTTCTTCTCCTCCTCCTCCTCCTCTTCTTCTCCTCCTCCTCTTCCTCCTCCTCCTCTTCCTCTCCTTCTCCTCCTCCTCTTCCTCCTCTTCTCCTCCTCCTCCTCCTCCTCCTCTTCCTCTCCTTCTCCTCCTCCTCTTCCTCCTCTTCTCCTCCTCCTCCTCCTCCTCATCTTCTCCTCCTCTTCCTCCTATTCTCCTCCTCCTCCTTGCAGTTCCGACGACGACGACGACGACGAGGAGGCGACGACGGCGACCTGCACCGACGCGCGACGGCACTGACGACGAGATCCAGATCTGCTGCTTTTTTTTTGAATTTTGAAATTTATATCCGTGGCGCATAGCACCTAGTGCGCCACGGTTATCGTTTCATACGCGTGGCGCACCTGCCCAAACTTCTGTGGCGCACTGGCATGTGCGCCACGCCTGTATCTAAACTTCTGTGGCGCACCATGCAGTGCGCCACGGCTACGAGATAGCCGTAGCGCGAGGCCCGTGGCGCACTGCTAGTGCGCCACAGAAGGCCTTTTCATGTGCGCCACGAATAGGCGTTTTTCTAGTAGTGTAGGAATCACAATAGTTATTTAGCTATGAACTCATTACCTGACTCAAGAAAGTGACTGCCCACGAGTCTTGTGGTGAACATCTTATTATGGATCTCTCTCCACACATACCATGACGAAATAAATAGACTATCCTAATTATGATTAATTAACACATGCTAGCGGTATATCCTACATCCCCGGGAACGCTTTAGCCTTATTGAGTTCCAACCCCATTTGCAACGCTTTTGTTTCTTGATTTTCATTTTATTAAATTTTTTGCATTCAACAAAAACCGTTCAAACATCCTTTACTTGAAATCAAAGGTAGCTTACAAGTATCCTTTGGTAGACAGCGACGAGGGGCATAAAGATATTAACCAAATAGCTCTTTGTGGGTTTGATACTCTTAGTTAGAAACTAGCTATAGTTGAGCTATGCACTTGCAGTCATCATGTGTTTTTTGTGTCGATGGATGATGTGAATATACCCTATGTGAGACCTTTTAGTTATCCTAACACCCTAGGGTTGAATCAGCTACTCAGGTCAGAGCATGTTTTGGGTTATGTTTGATGGCGAAGCCGGAGATTTTTAGTTTGCATTGAGTAGCGAAGCCCTCGAGTTTTGGTGTGGTTTTATGCAGATGAGTTTATTGACTGAACCCCCGAGTATCGGGTGTAGTAGAAAGTAAAGAATTAAAACTGAGACTGAGTTACGGGAACTTAGCTTTATTTATCGTCGAATATAGAGGTACATGTTTTGGCGTGATCGCTTGGCCGTTGCACTTTATTGAAAGTAAAGTATGAGTCTTTGGCTAAAAATCCTGGCCATGGGACTTATTGAATGTAAATTAAGGAAAGTAAATGTCCTAAGCGTAGAAGCATTGCAGCTGCTCAATGTTCCACAGATTGGAGTACTAGACTCCAGTCTTTTTGCCTTGGAGCCGATATGCTCCGGTGGGGATTACTTCTGTTATGATGTAGGGTCCTTCCCATGGCGATTCTAGCTTGTGGTGGCCATCTTGTTTGAGGCGAAGGACCAGGTCCCCCATGATGAGGGACTTGGGACGCAGTCGATAGCTATGATAATTGCGTAGGCTCTGCTGGTACGTGGTTGCTCTTTGTAACGCCACGTCTCGAGCTTTCTCGAGTGCGTCGACATCGTCCTCGAGTGCCTCTATGGAGGTTTGTTCATGGTATGCCACGACCCAAGGGGATTCATGAGTTATTTCGAATGGAAGCATCGCTTCGGCTCCCTGGACCAGAAAGAAAGGTGTTTCTTGTGAGGAGGTGTTTGGAGTTATGTGTAAGCTCCATAGATGGAGCGCAATTCGCCTACCTAGGTGCCTTCTGCTCTCTCGAGTGATGCTAGTAGCGTTTTCTTGATGCCGTTGGTTACAAGTCCATTGGCTTTGTCCACGTGGTTGTTGGTTTGCGGGTGGGCCACCGAAGAGTAGCTTACTTGTATGCCCATCTCCTGGTAATAATCCTTAAACTTGCTTGAGGTGAAGTTAGTTCCGTTGTCGGTGATGATGCTATGAGGCACCCCGAAGCGGAACACAATTTACTTGATGAAGTTCACGGCTGAAGTTGCATCTTGGCTAGTGATGGGTATTACTTCAATCCACTTTGTAATCTATTTTCGTGTCCTTGGTTTGTTAGTTGTACTCAGTTTTCCCTAGCCGCTTAACTTTTCCTCACTTTCCCCTCCCTCTATTCTAAAACCCTCGCAGACCCTCGGATGGAGGGATATCGTCAGGTCAAAGGCTTGACCATTACATGCTGACGGGTGGGACCGTGTTGGGATAGGTCATGCGTTGAGCGTTACGTTATGTGGCCTCGACTATTACATGCTGAAAGGTAGGCCCGCGTTAGGAAGGGTCCTGCAGACGTGGTGAAGGGTGGGGCCGCATTGGTACAGGTCCTGCATACGCGGTGAAGAGTGGGGCCTCATGGAGACATGTCGGACCGACCATTCTCGCTCATCCAAAGCATTCGCTTCCCCCGATCCTAGAACAACTCCCACACCACCCCTCCGCTACCCCGCCGTCATTCCCTCCTACCTTATGTCGTTCTCGGCCCTCGAGCCGCCCCCTCCCCTGTTTCGCGGAGCCTATTCCACCTTCGGTTCCGCCCCACCCTACTAGATCTACCCCTTTCGTGGAATAGTATGCAACCCCGACTGGTATACCTCTCTTCCCGTCGACCACGGAGAAGATTGGGCGGAATCGGAGGGATCTAATGCATGGATTCCAGCTAGGTAAGCATTGTTTCCCTTTGTGGATTAATTATAGGATGGATTGGAGTGTGAATTGCTGGTGCTCAACTAACTTACTTAATTTTCAAATAGGATGGATCCAGCGCTGGCATTTTGGCTGGCGGTTAGACTGGATACTAGTATAATTCCTGGTTGTGAACAATCTCTCTCTGGATTTTACTTCCTAGCGGTGGCTGCAACCTCTATAATTCTCGGAGCCATGGAGATTCAGTTGATTTGCAATATTTCAACATTATCAAGCAAAGATTGCTCCCACTAACTTGCGAAGTTGATCTGGTAATGATTTTCTCTTTGAATGATGTTGAACGTTTTGGTCAAATTAGTCTCCATGTGCAACCTAATGTTGAGCACACTTGAAAGAGGGTTAAAGCATCATCTGGTGGTCAGGCATCATGTGTCTCTATTGTCTCTGCTAATAGTGTGCGCCCCATGCTATTTGTAGGTCCACATAAGTACTATATGTTCGCACTATGAGTGCAAGACAAATCGCTCGTGCGACCGATGCGGAGGATGAAGCAGAGCCTGATGATGGAGCGCCTCCACCAGATGATGAGGATGAGTTGATGTTTCCTAAATTGGTAGATAGATTCTATAAGTAGGCACTGGAGGATCAATACATGGAGGAAATGGCCCACGACGCCAGATTTGATGACACTGATGATGAAGAGAATGAGGAGAACAATGGAAACCTTGTTTTAGCAGAGTAGATGGTGAGGACTTTCCAACAATTGAGTGGTACATGGACGATCCTAAGCTTTCAGAAGGAATCATAGTTGAAATGATGCGGGACTGTCGTAATGCCCTTACTACATATTGTATTCTCACCAATAATGATTATGATGTTATTAAGAGTGAGCCAGCAAGGTTCATAGTGCAGTGCCCATACAAGAGGTGTAGGTGGAGGATGCATGCATCCACTATGCTCAGGAGCAGTTTCGTTCAGGTATTACAACTAGTTGTGTATTTTAGATAATTCAATACAAGAAATGTTTCCTTACATAATGACTGGGCCCGTCGGTCATCGTAGAAGGCGCGTCTTCCACGATGAAAATCTCGGCTCGACCGTGGCCGATGTAAAACTTTTTTTCCAGTTTCGCGCCCCTCTACTATGACGAAACCGCTAAAAACATGGACGAAGCTCAACGGAAGCATGGCGGAAGTAAGATTTCCGCTTCCTTGCGAGATGTTAACTCGCCAAAGTATTTTTTTTGCGTGTGGGTCCCAAAATTTAGTGACTCTAGAGAACCAAACTTTTCGATCGCGCCTCCCTGATTTGAACTCGATAATGTTGTTCTATGCCTCTTCCGTTTAGTCAGGTTGCTGGGTCCTGCATGTCTGCCTCACATTAGAGGAATCGTGTGTATGATGAATTTTTTCCTTCCCTATTCCGAACTTGATAGCGTCACTCTATGCATCAGCCATTTAATCAGGCCGCTGGGTCCCACGTGTCATCCTCACACTAGAAGAAACATGTGCATGATGGATTTTTTTCCTTGGCTCATGCCTCCCTGATATGAACTCAATAATGTTGCTCGATCTATATGCTATTAATCACGATGTTGTGTCCCACATGTCAGCCTCTCATTAGAAGAATCGTGTGTATGATGGATTTTTTGCCCTCGGTCGCGCTACCCTGTTCCGAACTTGATAGGGCTGCTAGATGCATCTATAGTTTAATCACGCAGCTAGGCCCCAAATGTCATCCTCACATTAGAAGAAACATGTGCATGATGATTTTTTTCCTTAACTCGTGCCTCCCTGATTTGAACTCGATAATGTTGCTCAATCTATCTTCCCTTAATCACGATATTGGGTTCCACATGCCAGCCTCTCATTAAAAGAATCATGTGTATGATGGAATTTTTTCCTTGGCCCCTGCCTCTCTGATTGAACTCGATTACGTTGCTCGATCTATCTGTCGTTAATCACACTGATGGGTCCCACATGATAGCCTGTCATTAGAAGAATAGTGTCTATGATGGAATTTTTTTCTTCGCTCCCGCTATCCTATTCCAAACTTGATAGCGTTGCTAGATGCATCTACCCTTTAATAACACAGCAGGGCCCACATGTCATCCTCATATTAGAAGAAACGTGTGCAGGATGGTTTTTTCCTTGGCTCGTGCCTCCGTGTTAACTTGATAGTGTTGGTCGTTGCATCAGCTGTTTATTCAGGCTGGTGGCTCCCACATGTCATACTTTCTGTAAATGAAACGTGCTATGATGGACTTTTTTTTTCAGCCGCCTCAATTATTCCGACCTTGGTCCATCGCTGGGTCCTGGATGTCAGCAACTTCTGCGCCTGAAACATGTCTATGTTGGGTCTCAGATGTCAGCCTCTATTTGAATGAAACGTGTGTATGTTGGACTGTTTTTTTGGGTGGAGTCCGCTGTTATGACCTTGCCAACATTGCTAGATGCAGTAGCAGTTTTTCTGGGTCCAAGGTATCAGCATTAGAGTACAAAAAATGTTAATCTATATACTCTGGTGCCAGGTCCCACATGATAGCCTTAGTATACATATATAATAACAGAAATTTCTACGACCGCTATTTTGACCTTGGTCTGTTGCTGGGTCCCACATGTCAGCCTCCTCTGTGCAGAAAACATGTTTATGCCGGGTCCTAGGTGTCAGCATCTTTTTTAATAGAAACATGTGTATGATGGACTTTTTTAGGTCGAGTACGCCGTTCTGACATTGGCAACATTGCAAGATGCAGCAGCAGTTTATCTGGGTCCTAGATGTCATCCTTAGAGTACAAAAAATGTAAGTTTGTAAAGCAAATTGACTAGTATTTGAACTTGAGACCTTGCAGGTGTTAACTGCGGATGACATAGATTATACAAAACAAACTTTAACAGTTCTTCCATAATGCAGCAATTTGTCTCCTTAAAAAGACTTTTTTGTCTATGTTTATCTCCCTTTAAATAATAAGGCGGCGCTCCTGGCAGCTCAACTAAAAACTGCTACATATGCAGTAGTTTCTACACAAAAATGTAGGTATGCGAAGCTTTTTTGGGAGGGGGAGAGCTCCTGGCATGTCAATTTATAAAATGACACAAAATGGAGTAGTAGTTTCTTAAAAATATGGGCAGGTGGAGTTTTTTTATTTTGAGAGGCGGGTGGCAATGCCAAAAAGGCCGAATTAAAAAGAGTTTGGTTATTCTGCATGGCTACTCTACATGGGTTATACTACATAGGCTATGGTGCCTGGGCTCCTTTCTCAAAATTCACTGGGGTGTGCTCAGCAGTCCCTTGACCCCTAAAAGTCCGAATTTAAATGTTCTGGGCTAAAGAGGGGCCGAACGGGATAGATTTCTTCTCCTGGTATATAAAAATTTTATTGTGTTGTGGCTCGGCCTTATTCGAAACAAATACCTCAGAGAGCGAGGGGGAAGAATGATAATTCTTTTTGGCAGACATTCATGTAAAATTAAGCAGTAAAGAATAAGATAGCAATAGAGACACTAAAATAAAATAGCAGTACAGAGAGAACCAATTCTTGTTTCAGCTCTAAAATCTTATCTCGCGATCAGTTTGCCCTTTTCTCCAAACACACTTGACCATTGGAGCATGCAAAATTGATGATCAAGTCTAATTTGAGTACCTTCTTCTAACATCAATGCATGTGTGACCCCCGTATGCAACCCAAAATGACCAAGTCTCATCTAGATTATGACAAGGTCATGTTTCAAAAGAAAAGCAAGACTATCTATTGCACTTGATTTAAAGTACCAGTATATCAGTATTAGTTCCACAAAATGCTTTAGTAATAGCAATGACATAACAATTGAGAGATTCAGTAGCTTTCCTGCTTGAAATTTAATAGCAGTACAGACAGAATCAGTTCTTGTCCCAGCTCAAAAAACCTTGGTGCACGATCAGTTTGCCCTGTTCTCCGAACAGACTCAATCATTGGAGCAAACAAAACTAACGATCAAGCCTGCTTCTGTGTATCTCCTCCTTACGTCAATGCCTGTGCGACCCCTATATGCAACCCAAAATGCTCAAGATGCATCTAGATAATTGTGATAATCCTAAGTTTCAAAATAAAAGAAAGACAATCTCCTGCACTTGATCTAAACAGGTACTCCAATTACATCACAGTTAGTTGTCAAAATATTTTACTAGTAGTAGTAACGACAGAACATTTGATAGATTCAGCTGTACAGAATAAGATCGAAAAAATATCGATAGATTTTTAGTTCATATTCAGCAGCACTTGACAGATTCAGCAGCATCACAAACTGACCGATTAGCAGTAAACAGACAATAACCATAAGAATTGATAGATTCAATAATGTCTGATTCAAAAGGAAAGAGAGACCATATTCTGCACTCGATAGGTCGATCTAAACAAGTACCAGTACATAGTTATTACTGCAAAATAGATTAGCAAAGGAAGAACTCCATACAAAATACTCAAAACTACGTTAATCTAGGAACTACTGTTCTTACGATCGTTCGAAAGATTCAGCAGTACAGAATAAGAAATAAAAATATCAATAGATTTCCAGTTCGTAATCAGCCACACTTAACATGTTCAATAGCATTTCAAAGTGACCGATTCAGCAATACAAAAACTCAAATTCAATAGAAGTACAGAGATAATCAGTTCTTGATTTAGTTTGCCATTTTCTCCGAACACACTCCATCATTGGAGCATGCAAAACTAATAATCAATAATGCTTTTCTGTGCATACCTCGTTCTTACATTAATGCCTATGTGACGAACATATATGCAACCCAAAATGCCCAAGCCTCATCTTGATTGTGATAAGGCCATATTTCAAAATAAAAGCAAGACCGACCATCTACTGCCCTTGATCTAAACATGTACCAGTACATCAGTACTAGTTCTACAAAATACTTTAGTAATAAAAATGATAGAACATTTGACAAATTCACTAGCATTTGAAATATTCGGTGGTACAGAAATAAAAAGGGAAATATCAACATATTCTCATTACATAATCAGTGGCACTTGACAGATTCAAAGCATTTCAAAGTGAACGATTTAGCAGTACAAATAATGACCAAAATAATTTACATATTTAACAATGTAGACATTGAAATTCAATAGATGTAGAAAGGCCATAATTCAAATGGAAAGAGAGACCATATTCTAGCCATGCTGTTTCAAAATAAGGGCAAGACCATATACTGCGCTTGATCTAAACAAGTACCAATACATCACTATTATTTCTAAAAAATAATTTAGTAATAGCAACCGAACATTTGACAGATTCACTAGTATTTGAAAGATTCAGCAGTATAGAATAAGAAAGAAAAATATCGACAGATTTACAGTTCATATTCAGCGGCACTTGACAGACTGATCAACATTTGAAAGGGACTGATTCAGTTTGTCCTTTTCTTGGAACACTCAATTATTGGAGCAAGCAAAACTGACGATCAAGTAAGCTTTTGTGTGCGTACCTCCTTGTCACATCAATGCTTGTGTGTGTGACCTCCATAGGCAACTAAAAATGCCCAAGCCTCGTCTAGATTATGAGTTTATGACAAGGCCAAGTTACAAAACAAAAGCAAGACCATTTGCACTTGATCTAAACAAGCACCAGCACATTAGTATTAGTTCTATAAAATACTTTAGTAATAGAAACGACAAAACAAAGGCAAAGCAGTACCATGTCCTGACCTTGATCTAAACAAGTATCAATATATAGTACAAAATACTCCAAAATACAAGACCTAGTACTATACTAGTAACACTTTGCAGCCAAAATAGTGCAACATGGCCGATACCAAGTGAACTATCCTATTACATAGTATTACGAGTAGTTACGGTAGCTAGGTTATAATCTAGGTCATTGGCGAAGCTCGAGATGAACCATAATGCAGGCTCCGGAGATCTCCATACAACGTTGGTTGAGAAACCAACATCTTCTTCTTCATTATTTAGACTTAAGCAGCATATTTTAGGAAACAGCCTATATCCAAGTCCTATTGCATGGTGGGAGGTGTAGACACAGTTACTTCTTGTCAGATATCCTAGGTCAACATCTGCACCGCCTACTGCAATGTTAATCGGATAGTTCAATCCAAGGAAAGGGAATATGCTCCCAGGTCAGCGATCGATATCCATGGCTTAGGTGGAAACAAGTAAGAAGTGTCCTTTGAGTACACCTTGCAGGCAAACCCAGTAGCATAGGTGCCAAAAGTGCGACTGCAGCGATCAACGCTATGATGAGCAACAGGATTGCCATGGCTATAATAAGTACCACCATAAAAATCCTCATCAGTTACACCCTTAGTATGGATAAGAAGAAGGCAAGATTCATCTGCCTACATTGCTAAGAACCATAAACCAGGTTCGTACTCTGATACCTTCCATCCGGATTACGGCTGTAGTATAGCTCTTTTTCCCTAGTAGACCTAGGTTATCTAATCCTTGGGAAGCAGAAAGCGTAGTAAGGTCAATTTAATGGACCTTCAGGAGTTTTAGAATTCCTTTTGTGTTTTACCGTACCAAGAGTTTGCGATCTTTTGTTGTTGTCGATGATGGAGAGAGAGGGCCTGGGGCTTTCGATTTCACCAGTAGCTGTGCAAAACATCTTATGGGAATAAAAGATAATAATAAAGTATGCATGTAATTGTTAGAGCAAGATAATTATATGTGGGCAGTGTATTCATATTTGCTATTGCCTCCGCAACCTCTTATAGCAATAACCTACTAGTCTCATCCATAGAACAAATAGAACTAATGATATGCATAGTGATGTCACCGTTAATCCTAAGTAAATCCCTCACATACAGTCGTATTATCCCTTCTCTGTCACTAGGGTTCCCAATCTGCAGATCAGTCATTACTCACACTCCCTATACCTGGATCAATCCTTGGTGTCTTTGGTACATGACAAGTCCTTAGATTGAGGCAATAGATGGTACAATAATCATCATGTCATACAAACTAATACATGATCCCATCTATGATAAATAACATGCACAAAAGCTACATGGCTAGGCTGAAGCCCTTAGCCCAAGGAGAATTACTCACACAGATGAAATCAACAACCAAAAACGTTGTAATGGAAATCATGAGATTGATAGCAAATAGTCTTACAATGTCACCAATTGGAGATGAGATCTACTATTACAAGTGGTAGAATATGGCTATGGTGGTGGAGAAGGGTTTGGAGATTAGATCTATATCTATTCCTCCGGCGTGGTGGCTTCTAGTGTCAGGGAGAGTTGAGATCAAAAGTAAGAGTTTTTTTATTGTTGTCCGAAGCCTCTTTATATAGGGGTCCCTTCACGAAAGTTCTTCTGTTTGACCTAGAGATGTCGGTGCCAACTATACGACCGGAATAAAATTCCCGCCGTATAGTTGGTCGTTAAAGGCACTGCCTCCACTTCACGACTCCAGGTTTCTTTGAGTTATTGGAAATCTCGTATCTTTGACTTTAATGTAGTGATTCCCATCATCAAACGTCATTATATGCGCAGGGAAAAATAGAAAGAAAGGATTGCATACCCCTTAGATCATTAGGCATTAGTGGCAGGATTTTGACTGATATTTCATCAAATATATGAATAATATCCATTTTAAATGTGAGTGTGGATGGCTATGTTTCACAGCCATCAACCTCCCCAAGTTTAAACTTGATCGTCCTCGAGCAAGAAAATAAAACCAAAAAGGAACTCAACATTTAAAATGAAATAATGAGATGGTGATCTTACTCATGATTGGTAATCTAATGTTTCCTCCACTTTATTAATCTAAAAAACTTCAGCATAGATAGGGTAATGGCAAGCATATCATATGGGTTTCATGAATCCTTATAGCACAGCAATATATTGTAAGCATGGATGATTCAAATGAGTAAACTTTATTCCATGTCATGTAATCAACTCATAAGCATGCCTTTGAATAATAAAGTATAATCATGTGAAATTGAGAGTGTGAGAGTTTGTCATGAAAAGCACTAAATTATCTCAATTCTCCCACATCAATAAATCAAGACTTTTCAAGAACTATCTTTCTATTCATTGTCCTTCAAGAATTTCAGTTCTTAAGTAATTGAGAGCATGCCAAAAAAATTCATTAGTTTATCGGGCTGTGATGGACACTCGTGGCATCACTAGGGTTTTTGTTCCTTTTGCATAATGATTACTTATATCATCCAGAGGAGTGATTCCATCATGAACACAGCTACCCGGGAGTGCCAAGAATCTTACCCATTATAGCATTGCTGCTACATATGTTTAATCAACTCATAGCCGAAATCTAGGAGTTTCCTCCATGAAGATCGTTCGTAGGCTAGCTGAGTTATTGGCATCCCATGAAGTTTGACATGCATAAATCTATATCATTCTTATGATTCACAAGTCACACTTTGGCATGCTCACAAAAACCGCTAAACATTGATTCAATTGAACAAATCCTTTCAAAGAGAGCTATCAAGTCAATCATTATTTTCTGTGGTGTTGAGTGTCTCTTGGAATAAGCTTTCAAGACTAAACACTACAAGACCCAAGCCTTCAATTGTGAGACATTTTCTTATTTCAATTGTTTAGCAAATTTTTAGGCAAGACTTGGTTAACTACAAGATCTGGAACAAAACATACTCCATTAAATACCCATGCGAACAAAATTTTACTCCAATATAAAGACTCACTCCACCAATATAATATCTTAACATTTACTACTAACTAGCATGGGTTTCTCAAACTTCAAAACTTGGGAGTCATAAGGCATACCTCTCATGTTTGGTTCCACTTCTCTCTTCCCTTTTGATTTGTTTCTTGGAAACTCGAAGTCGATCACTCTCCTGCAAATACGTGAGAACCTCGAGGAGAAAAGAAAAGAAAGAGGGAAAATAAATATAAATGGAGAAATATTTTTTTGTTTTTGAGAGAGGGAATTAAAGAATAGAAAATTGGCGGCAAAGCTCTGCTTGAAAATCTTGAAAATTGATTAAAATAACTAAATATAAAGTGTTGGGGAAACCAACATGAGTTCTTATAAACTCAAATAAAAAGCATAACCTCGAAATAAAATAAAGAAAATGAACGCCAAATAAAAATAAATAGAAAACTTCCCCAAGCTTAGGCTTTTGCAAGACCTTCAAATCATTGAGGTGGCGGGAAAAATTTATAATTGTAGTCCGCAAATTAAGTTGATAGGTTACTTGTGGTTTCTCGGAGGTTCAGGGCGAGATTATGCATCCCCTCCACAGTCCCTCCAAGTTCTTGGAAGTCTTGATATGTAGCGAATCGGTTTGGTGGCTGATCCTTTTGATAAGGAACTTCTTGCTCCTCTTCTTGGTCCTCATCCTCATCCGGAATCTCCTCCTTGGGTTCATGTTGTTCAACCTGCATATCATATAGAAAACGTCCCTCCTCGATAGAGAAGATACCATTAGGCAAAGGAGCGGGGTAGAGACGCCCAACTCCTGCAATATGCAAGTAAAAACCACCACCTCTCCGAGTGAGCATTCCACAAGATTTTCAAGTAGAGAAACCAACACGTCGCTCACCTAGCAATGGTTGCAACTTACCTGGCTCGATCCCTAAGGCAATGCAAGCATGGTGATGACGCCTCCACATGTAATTGGTCCTTGGATTTGCGAGGACTGGTGCTCCAGGTAGCGCACAAGAATTGCGCCCAAGTTGAGTGACAAGTTGTTGTTGAAAGCAGATTTTGCGAGGACTAATAAGTCCTCCTCATTGAGTCTTGTAAACTCATTTCATGCCTTCAAGGTGTTAGCAATAACATAGAACAAATAGCGAATAACAGGATGTTGAATATTCTTCCCCTTGTTGACTCTAGAAGTGAAACTGATTCTATTATAATAGTGGTCTAGGGAAGGGTCAATGCCAGTAAAAGATGCACGTAAAGCATTAGCATCATTGTTTTGGTAAACTAAGACAATTGCACCATTCATCAAGTGTTAATTTATAATTGTTGTTCATAATTCATAAAGAAATCATGTCCTCTCCATGCCATGTTTTAACGGTGCTTGTCAAAGAACTTAAAAATTCAAGAGTTAACCGGCGATAAGTAGGCACATCATGGAATACAAAGTTTTGCAGGCCAACCCTATTGCAAAGTAAATTAAAGTCATTAGAAATACTGAGTTGGTTCAATATAACGGGACAAGTCCACTTGGTTTCCTTCACTTCTTGGTTCTTGATCTTGTTAAAGCAATCACGTTGGGGCTCATTCCTGAACTGTATCCCCATGTGGTCCCGAGCTGCAGCGGTAGCGGCAGCATGAGAAGAACTCGCAGCGGCATGAGCACACGTTTGGATCCTTGTGTTCATATTCTAAAAATAAATAAGAAAGACAAAAATAAAACTTTTTGATCCAACAATAATAAGCATAGCATATTCCTTATCATAGCACACTAAAGAATCTCCTCAAAATAATAATCTAGGCAAGAGAAACATGGCAATTGGTTCTAAATAAGTCTCACCCTAGATTGATAGTGACAATATATCAGAGATGAATTTGCAAAAAGTAATTGGAGGATCGGAGGATAAACATATCGTAGATCACTTGTCTGCGAGAAAATCGAACAAAATTGAGTAGAGATGAAGATCCCTTGAGGTTTCGAGAGAGTTTGGAGGTAGAAGAGAGAAAGAGGATTGAAGTTTTGGTGTTTTGGGTACCTTCCCGTGCATTTAAGTGGTCGGATGCAACTATACGGTCGCAACTTGTAACATCCCTAAAATCATGATTTCAAAGATTGCATATCATTCATGCATGCATATAAAATTGAGATCAAATTTCAAAACTCATTTCAGAAAAACAGAAGCACATAGTGCTATCATTTTATGTGAGCAAACTTAAATCAAATGGCCATCCCCATTTGAGAGTTTGAATGTTTTAAACCTAGATTGTTTGTCTTCCTTGTTGAATGGATTGGGTGTGGTTTTTGGACCAAGCTTTACAAAATGGAAATGTTTTCAAAAACCATTTTTCAAACATTTGCAAACAAATGCAAAGTTCCTGTTATTTTGTTTCTCCAAAATGACCAAGCCTTTACCAAAGTAACCACTTGGTTTTATGCCTAGATTTGAGACTGTTGCACACTACAAAAACCCCAGAAAGATTTGAATTCAAAAGGAGTTTTGAATTCATTTAAAAACCATTCCTGAAAATCAAAACAGAAAAAGAAAAAGGAATAAACAAAAGAAAAGGGCCAGGCGCTCCTATTCTAGCCCAGCAGCAGAACCGGCCCAACTAGCCCACCCGGCCACTCTCTCGCTCGCTCGCACGCGCGGACGCACCCACGCGGTCGCTGACACCCTGACCCCACCCCCTCTCCGTCTCACTCACTGATTGGTGGACCTCGCCAGCTCACCCTCGTCCTCCCCAAAATCGCGCCCGACCCCGTCGCCGGCCGTTTCCTCCGCCCATCACTGCCGCGATTGATTCTTCGCTTAATTGCCCTTGATTCCGCGCTTAATCGCCGCTCCCCTCTCGCCTACAAAACCCCCTCTACACCGCGGTCATTTTCCCCCACTCTGCTCGCTCACTCCGCCACCATGCTGCGCGCATTTGACCTCGAAACCCCGCAGTACCGACGACTCCGGCGACTAATTCCGGTGAGCCTCGACTTCCCCCTCTCTCTGGTTCAAACTATCACGTCCAGCATGATCTTGTGCATCTGCTGATGCCTCTGGTTTGCTTGCTCATGACCCAGGTCATCGTTTCCGTTCACGCCCGCAACCACCAGCGCCGCCGCTCGACTCCGGCGAGCAATAGCGGTAAGTCCCGAGCGCCCCTTGCCTCCTCTTGCATACGAGGATGTTCGCCTTCGTCTTGTGCATCTCCTGATCCCTTTGGTTCGTGCTAGGGCGACGCAAAACCTCGGCAACCAACTCGACAGCAACCTCCCGACGCCGTGCACAACTCCGACGAGCTCCAACAGCCCCAGCCGTGCGCCCCTTGCCCAGCCACCTACACGTTGAGCTTCGCCTCGACCTCACGGTTCTGGTAAGCACACCCTCCCCTTCCCGAGCGATCTAGAACGCTAGCGCCGCCGCTGACAGAGCGCTCCGCCGCTCGCCATCGCCGCGCGCCGCCAGAACGTGGTCGCTTGATCCAACGCGTGCGATAGAACCACTTAGCGAAGCGGTATGGTTAGATCTGAACCGTGCATTGTTAGTTAGATCCTACGGCTCATGAGCGTGATCCGGAGCGAAGCGGTACGCGCCAGTAAGAATATGACGCGTGGCTAGGGTTTGATTCAAAAACAGATTTGAAATCAGATTTAGATCCAAAATTGAAATGGCTATAACTTTTGATTTCCACGTTAGATTTTTGCAAATTTTATATCGTTGGAATCAGGGAGACAAGCCCTTTCTGATTATGCAATGTGTTTAGTGAAAAGTTTCTGTTAAAATGACTTTTTATGCAGAAACTTGTTTAGGACTATTTTGAGTATAGAATTTGTTTAGTAATTTGTTTTAGTGCTAAATAAGTTTGGTTTGGCAAGTTTTCAACTTAGTATTGATTCAGTATTGTGCACTTGCTTGGTGGAGTTTTAAAATCATCACTTAGCATTTTTGCATGCATGCATATATTTATGATTGTATATGAATTGTGTGTAATTTTGGGCTACCAATTTTTGTGTAGATTTTGGTGCTAGTGATTGTGATTGTGAAGAGTGCTACTCTCCCCATTACCAAGGCAAGTGGTACTTCATGAATATTTCCATCCCTATATTTTGTACAAGCATTAGAAATATTTTGCTAAGTCTTGCATGTTATTATTTTGCCAAATGCTATGTTGGGAAATCCTAAGTAGTGTAGCATTGCTAGGAAATTTCCTAAGTTAAGTTACTATGCCATGCTTAGCCTAGCTAGTAGAAAACAAGGGTTGGTAAAGTATATACATGCTATGATGAAAATATTTCTAAGTCTTTGGACTTATGTTTTTCTTAATAAAACAACTAAGTCAATGAACCTCCTGGGTGGAATGGGACTTGAATGGTGGTTTTTGGTTGAGTGGTTACACAATGCCCATGGACATGGTTTACCTTGTGTATCTCACTTGTGGTATGCCACCCAGGCACAAAGGGATTTTAGAGGCCAAGTGTTGAGAAGCTTATAGTGCAGCCACTTGGCAATATGGGCTCTGCCTGGATCACATAGGTTGCTAGAACTTAGTCATTTGGACAGTTGGTGGTAGTGGGATGATAGGTTGGAACGCGTCCAATTTGACTAAGGGAAGGCTTCTGAAAGGTCCTGTCTTGGGAAACCAAGTCTGGTGGGGAAAGTGCACAACCTCTGCAGATGGAAAATCTAAGTACTTAGCCAAGTTCATGGGAATGGACAACTTGAGCATCAAGACATGGAAGCTATCAAGAATCTCATCACTCCAACTTCTAAGTAAAAATTGGTGGGTGAACAAGGGTGAAGGACCCCAATGTCTATTAGAGGTTTCTTGGGAAAAGTTTTTGACAAAGGAAAACTTAGAGATTTCAACTAATAGGAAAAACCTATTTTGAGCAAAGCAAGCCAAGCTACACTTAGCCAAAATGTATATAGTAATATAGTCCACTTAAAATTTACTAAGTTATCACTTGCCAATACTATTCCAAAGTATTGACCCACTGTGGCTGTAACTTGTGATGTTGCAGGTTACTCCGATGATGATTAAGTGTCATGAGTCTACACTCAACATGCTTTCCTGTGGCACATGAAGATGAAGACTTATGTTTATTTACTTATTCCAAACTCTTGTATTAGGCATGTGGCCTTGAGTTGTAAAAGACTATGTTTTATCTCTGGAATGGATGTAATAAATGACCTTTGTATCTATGTACTTCATCTTAAACTGTGGATGCTAGCAATGATCCAGGGACTAGCATTGCAATGACAGGGATCCTTTTCCTTTACAAAGGAGGGATCTTACAGATGGTATCAGAGCACTGTGTTGCCTGTAGGATTATGACCCTAGGATTGGAAACCACTAAGGAAATTTTTTCAACTACTTCTACACTTGTCTATTCTTCTCGTAAAATTTTCTAATCTTCTCATTCTCATCTCTATTTGTAGATGAACTCCATCAACGAAGACGTAAAGAAATGACCACTCATGACCATGACCTTGGAGTGTGAGACTGAGTTTCCCAAAATTCTCAAGGACCTCATGGTGGCAATGGAAATACATGGTGCAGCTGTGTACAAAGGCTTTCCAGTGATGGATGAAGGAGTTGAGTACTGGTGGGTGCAACTTCACTTGTACAAAAACAAGGAAGACAACCACAAATAAAAAGGATTCTGCATGTACACCAACACTATGGTACATACCACATTCTTTGAGTCAGCAAGAGAAGCAGCTTGGAGGACTATCAAAGAACTTAGTGCTAGAGTTAAGTGCAGAATGCTCAACCTCCAAAAAGACTTAGATAAAGAGAAGGAACATACCCAAGAGTTGGAAGCTACCAACCAAACCTTAAGAGGAGATATTATAGACTTAGTAATGGAATCATGTGAGCAAGATAGGATGATTGCTTCTAGGAACATTGTGTTAGCCAACAGATCCAGTGAGATAGGATTGTAAACGTACTTCGTTAGTTGGACCACCACCTATCACCTTATTTTCCAAAATGATACCTTAAATAAGTTTGGACCTTGGTTGATGTAATGGATTCATGTATGCATGACTTGTGTGATTTTGTGTTCCAAGGATATGTATGTGATGTTTGTCCTTGTTTTTATCTTAAATTGTGTTGTTCTAACTTTTCTATCTTATAAATAGATGCCTATTACCATCAGCACTGTTGAGGAGTTCCAGGTTACCCGCTTTGGTCCTCGTATCGTTGAGCTTACCACCTTGCTCAATCTCCCTCTTCCCACCATCATGGTGCATCCACTCACCAAGTTCGAGAGGAAGGACCTCTGGGGCTTCAAGGTGAACCAGCCCGGACGCCAGACAGAGCCTACTACGGAGGCCATCGTCTTCAAGCTTATGCACGATGACAGGGAGAGAGGCATGGAGGTAGTTATGCAGGACCTGATAGGACGTCTGCTAGGACGACACTCCCGACAGGTTAGAGGCACCCACTTCCACGTCTTCGAAAGACGTGATGAGGATGGAGAGTCCATCGACTTCGAGGACGACTCGAGGGACGCAGCAGAGCCGATATGTCTGTATCTCCAGGACTTAGAGTCTCTCATTAGGCACGTGGACACGGACAGGACCAATGTCATGCTCAGTAATGACGAGCTCCAGGTGCAGCTTCGCGAGAAGGACAAGCTTTTCGCACAGCAGGACGAGATAGTCAAGGAAATGGAGGCGAAGTTCGAGACCCAGGACCGGAAGTTCAAGAGTCAGGAGAAACGTGTCCAGGATAGGAACAAGAAGATCCGGGACATGACTGAAGAACTGCAGTCCAAGGACTTCGAGCTAGAGCAGCAGCAGACGGTGATAGAGAGGCTTCGTTCCCAGAAGAGGGCTCTCAAGGCCAAGATCGAGTCCTTGACCACTACCATTGAGGAGAACAAGACCGCGATGGAGAACGCAGGTCTTACCTTTGTCGAGGAGGAGATTGATGCTGATGAGTAGACTTGACTACTCGTTTATCTTTTATTATCGTACTTGTTTTTTTGAACTTGTTATTGGACCATCCGACATGTGGATGGCTTGCTACTTGTGTGTTTTACCTTGTGAACTTGTTATTTGTTGTTGAACTTTTATCTTCTGTTGCATGCTTGTGTTTGCTTATGTGATGTAATGTGCATGAAAACATCTATGGGTATCTCATTCTTATCTCTATTTGAACAAACCACAGATGCCTCCCCGTCGCGCAAACCCCAACCCCAACAACAACAACAACATCACTCCAGAAATGCAGCAAATGATGAATGCTCAAACACAGCTAATGCAGATGATGACAACATTCATCCAGAACCAAAACAATAACAACAACAACAACCCCAATAACAACAACAATAACAACAACAACAACCCTCCGGGCTTTGATATGCTCACCAGATTTTTGCGATTGAGGCCAGCTAAGTTCTCGGGGACGACTGATCCCATGGTGGCCAATGATTGGCTATGTTATGTAAACAAGGACTTAGTAACCGTGGGATGCACGGATGCTGAAAATGTCAGATTTGCAGCACATCTGCTGGAAGGGCTAGCCGCCACTTGGTGGGACAACTTCCAAATCACCACTCCTATAGATGAGGTGACTTGGGCTATCTTTGAGGATGGCTTTCGCACTACTCATATCTCATCAGGAATAATGAGCCTGAAAAAGAAAGAGTTCCACAATCTGAAGCAGCGCCACCGCAGCGTGGCTGAGTACATTGAAGAGTTCAACAATCTGGCGCGTTATGCACCGGATGAGGTTGACACAGATGCCAAGAGAAAGGAAAATTTTCTGGAAGGCTTGAATGATGAGCTGAATCTGCAGCTGGCTGTGGCATATGTTCCCACTTATCAGTCGCTCTGTGACAAGGCTGCTATATTGGAGAACAAAATGAAGCAAGTCGAGAGTAGAAAGAGAAAGCACTCCGACAAGCACAACTCGGGATCGTCTCACAAACGATCTCACTATGATGACAGTGGAAGCTCAGGATCCCACAAGCATGGGAAATTCAACAAGCACCACAACCACAACCGTCATGACAACAAGCGTCACCGCAGTCATGACAATGACAAGTACAAGAACCACAAGAGTGGACATAAGAGCCACCACAGTGGTAATGGAAGTGGAAGTGGAAGTCAGCCTGCTAAGAGAGACATCAGTCAGGTTGAATGTTTCAAATGCAAGAAGATGGGACACTATGCAAATGAGTGCCCCGAAAAGAAAGTTGAAGGACCTGTCAAGCCCAATCCTTTCCAGAAAGGACAGGTAAACAACATCAATGTGGAGGAGATCTATGAGGAGCCTGACGCTGTTGCTGGTAAGTTCAGACTCAATTCCATTCCATCATTTGTACTCTTTGATACTGGTGCATCTCATTCATTCATATCAAGAGCATTTGTTGAAATAAATGAACTGCCGGTAGAAACTATTGGGTGTCCCATAAAAGTAAGTTCTCCTGGTGGAGAAATGATAGTGAATTCAGGATGCCATGATCTAGTCATAGAATTTGGGAAGTATAAGTTTCCCGTTAACTTGATAATACTAAACTCCCAAGGATTGGATGTCATTCTGGGAATGGACTGGATGACTAAGTATAAAGGAGTGATAGATTGTGCCAACCATACTGTCTCACTCACAACTCCAGAAAATAAAAGGATCAGATTCAAGACCAATTTTGAAGCAAAAAAGGAGTATGCTTAATTCTCTTAAGGGGGTTAGCATGGACAGTGTGCCAATTGTGTGTGAGTATCCGGATGTATTTCCGGAAGAATTGTCAGGAATGCCACCGGATAGAGATGTGGAATTTCTGATAGATTTGGTACCAGGGTCTGGACCAATAGCAAAGAGACCATATAAAATGTCAGTTGATGAACTGAAAGAGCTCAAGAAGCAACTAGGAGAACAGTTGCAGAAAGGATTTATTCAACCAAGTTCTTCATCTTGGGGAGCCCCAGTTTTGTTCGTGGAGAAGAAGGATAGAAGCCAAAGGTTATGCATAGATTACCGTTCACTCAACGAGGTAACTATCAAGAACAAATATCCTTTGCCTAGAATCAATGACTTGTTTGATCAGCTAGAAGGAGCATGTGTATTCTCAAAGATTGATCTCCGGTCAGGCTATTTTCAACTTAAGATAAGAGAACAAGACATACCCAAAACAGCATTCACTACGAGGTATGGATTGTATAAGTATACCGTAATGCCTTTTGGCTTGACCAATGCTCCAGCATACTTCATGAATATGATGAACAAAGTGTTCATGGAATTCCTTGACAAGTTTGTTGTCGTTTTCATCGATGACATCTTAGTCTACTCCAAGAGCAAAGAAGAACATGAAGGACACTTGCGTTTGATACTTGAAAAGTTGAGAGAACATAAACTTTATGCTAAATTCAGCAAGTGTGAGTTCTGGTTAGAAGAAGTTGGTTTTCTTGGTCATGTTATGACAAAGGATGGTGTAGCAGTTGATCCTGCTAAAGTTTCAGCTGTGACTTAATGGGAATCTCCTAAGAACGTTAAAGAGGTTCGCAGTTTCCTTGGCTTAGCAGGTTACTACAGAAGGTTCATTGAGAATTTCTCAAAGGTTGCTAAGCCTATGACTGAATTATTAAAGAAAGACAAGAAGTTTGCTTGGTCTGAAGGTTGTGAACTCAGCTTTCAGGAATTGAAGAAGAGACTTGTGACAGCACCAGTCTTGTGTCTACCAGCTTTGGAAAAGGATTTCCAAGTATATTGTGATGCTTCTCATCAAGGTTTGGGCGCAGTACTTATGCAAGATGGTAAAGTTGTAGCCTATGCCTCGAGACAACTCAAAACTCATGAAGTGAACTATCTAACTCATGACTTAGAGTTAGCCTCTGTCGTCCATGCACTCAAAACATGGAGACACTACCTTTTGGGAAAGCGTTGTGAAGTGTTCACTGATCACAAAAGTTTGAAGTATATCTTCACCCAGAAGGAAATCAATATGAGGCAAAGAAGATGGTTAGAGCTTATCAAGGACTATGACCTAAGTTTGCAATACCACCCCGGTAAAGCAAATGTTGTAGCAGATGCTCTAAGTCGTAAGGTATTTGTGAATGGCCTTACCAAAGGAGAATTGCCAGATGATTTGTGTACCCAATTCAGAAAACTCCGATTGGAAATTGTACCGGAAGGACATCTCATGTGTTTGGATGTTCAACCCACTTTGTTGGACAAGATCCGAGAAGCTCAGAAGACTGATAAGGAAATTGAAGAGATTAAGGAAAAGATTGGCCAAGGGAAAGCTAAAAATTTCCATGAAGACGAACAGGGTACTTTATGGCATGGGAAACGTATCTGTGTTCCACAAGATCCGGAGTTGCGGAAACTGATTCTGCAAGAAGCACACAACTCTCTGTATTCTATTCACCCGAGTAACACCAAAATGTACATGGACATGAAATAAAGATTTTGGTGGAACAATCTCAAGAGAGACATCGCCGAACATATTGCTTTGTGTGATGTGTGTAGTAGAGTAAAAGCGGAGCATCAGAAACCAGCAGGTTTGCTTCAACCACTACCTATTCCTGATTGGAAGTGGGACAAGTTTGGTATGGATTTCATTACCGGATTACCAAGGACCAGATCAGGATATGATTCCATATGGGTAGTAGTGGATCGCCTAACTAAAGTGGCTCATTTCATACCCGTGAAGACAACTTATACAAGTGCCAAGTTAGCCAAAATCTACATGAGTAGAATTGTATGTCTACATGGTGTGCCCAAGAGTATTATGTCAGATAGGGGAACTCAATTCACTTCCCATTTTTGGAGACAGCTACATGAGTCATTGGGAACGAGGTTGGAATTCAGCACCGCTTTCCATCCTCAAACAGATGGACAAACAGAAAGAACAAATCAAATCCTTGAAGACATGTTGAGAGCATGTGCCTTGGACTATGGAGCCAGTTGGGATGAAAGTCTGCCTTACGCAGAATTTTCTTATAACAATAGCTATCAAGCCAGCATTGAGATGGCACCGTTTGAGTTTCTCTACGGAATAAAGTGTACCACCCCATTGTTATGGAATGGTGTGGGAGAAAGAAGTTTATTCGGGCCAGAACTTATCAAAGAAGCCGAAGAGAAGGTCAAATTGGTTAAGGACAGGTTGAAGATAGCACAGTCCCGACAGAAAAGCTACGCAGACCCTAAGCATAGAGAAGTCATCTACGAAGTGGGTGATAGAGCCTATCTTAGAGTGTCACCACTTCGCGGAGTGAAGAGATTCGGAGTCAAAGGAAAATTGGCACCAAGATATGTTGGGCCATTCAAGATTTTGAGTCGCAAAGGAGAAGTTGCCTATGAAATAGAACTACCAGAATCTCTGTCAGCTGTCCATAATGTGTTTCATGTGAGTCAGCTTAAGAAATGTCACCCAGAAATGGAAGAAACTTCTTTGAAGGATACTATACCTTTGGAGGAGCTTCAACTAGAAAGTGATCTCACTTATGAAGAGAAACCTATCAAGATTCTAGAGACTGCAGAAAGAGTCACAAGGACAAAGACTATCAAGTTTTGCAAAGTGCAGTGGAATCATCATTCCGAAGAGGAAGCAACATGGGAAAGAGAAGATGGTCTTCGGAAAGACCACCCTCACCTATTTGCTAGCCAATCCGAATCTCGAGGGCGAGATTCACCTTAAGGGGGTTAGATTTGTAACATCCCTAAAATCATGATTTCAAAGATTGCATATCATTCATGCATACATATAGAATTGAGATCAAATTTCAAAACTCATTTCAGAAAAACAGAAGCACATAGTGCTATCATTTTATGTGAGCAAACTTAAATCAAATGGCCATCCCCATTTGAGAGTTTGAATGTTTTAAACCTAGATTGTTTGTCTTCCTTGTTGAATGGATTGGGTGTGGTTTTTGAACCAAGCTTTACAAAATGGTAATGGTTTCAAAAACCATTTTTCAAACATTTGCAAACAAATGCAAAGTTCCTGTTATTTTGTTTCTCCAAAATGACCAAGCCTTTACCAAAGTAACCACTTGGTTTTATGCCTAGATTTGAGACTATTGCACACTACAAAAACCCCAGAAAGATTTGAATTCAAAAGGAGTTTTGAATTCATTTAAAAACCATTCCTGAAAATCAAAACAGAAAAAGAAAAAGGAATAAACAAAAGAAAAGGGCCAGGCGCTCCTATTCTAGCCCAGCAGCAGAACCGGCCCAACTAGCCCACCCGGCCACTCTCTCGCTCGCTCGCACGCGCGGACGCACCCACGCAGTCGCTGACACCCTGACCCCACCCCCTCTCCGTCTCACTCACTGATTGGTGGACCTCGCCAGCTCACCCTCGTCCTCCCCAAATCGCGCCCGACCCCGTCGCCGGCCGTTTCCTCCGCCCATCACTGCCGTGATTGATTCTTCACTTAATTTCCCTTGATTCCGCGCTTAATCTCCGCTCCCCCTCGCCTACAAACCCCCCTCTGCACCGCGGTCATTTTCCCCCACTCTCCTCGCTCACTCCACCACCAGGCTGCGCGCATTTGACCTCGAAACCCCGCAGTACCGACGACTCCGGCGACTAATTCCGGTGAGCCTCGACCGCCCCCCTCTCTCTGGTTCAAACTATCACGTCCAGCATGATCTTGTGCATCTGCTGACGCCTCTGGTTTGCTTTCTCATGACCCAGGTCGTCGTTTCCGTTCACGCCCGCAACCACCAGCGTCGCCGCTCGACTCCGGCGAGCAATAGCGGTAAGTCCCGAGCGCCCCTTGCCCCCTCTTGCATACGAGGATGTTCGCCTTCGTCTTGTGCATCTCCTAATCCCTTTGGTTCGTGCTAGGGCGACGCAAAACCACGGCAACCAACTCGACAGCAACCTCCCGACGCCGTGCACAACTCCGACGAGCTCCAATAGCCCCAGCCGTGCGCCCCTTGCCCAGCCACCTACACGTTGAGCTTCGCCTCGACCTCACAGTTCTGGTAAGAACACCCTCCCCTTCCCGAGCGATCTAGAACGCTAGCGCCGCCGCTGACAGAGCGCTCCGCCGCTCGCCGTCGCCGCGCGCCGCCAGAACATGGTCGCTTGATCGAGAGCCCTTGGATCTAGATCCAACGCGTGCGATAGAACCACTTAGCGAAGCGGTATGGTTAGATCTGAACCGTGCATCGTTAGTTAGATCCTACGGCTCACGAGCGTGATCCGGAGCGAAGCGGTACGCGCCAGTAAGAATATGACGCGTGGCTAGGGTTTGATTCAAAAACAGATTTGAAATCAGATTTAGATCCAAAATTGAAATGGCTATAACTTTTGATTTCCACGTTAGATTTTTGCAAATTTTATATCATTGGAATCAGGGAGACAAGCACTTTCTGATTATGCAATGTGTTTAGTGAAAAGTTTCTGTTAAAATGACTTTTTATGCAGAAACTTGTTTAGGACTATTTTGAGTATAGAATTTGTTTAGTAATTTGTTTTAGTGCTAAATAAGTTTGGTTTGGCAAGTTTTCAACTTAGTATTGATTCAGTATTGTGCACTTGCTTGGTGGAGTTTCAAAAATCATCACTTAGTATTTTTGCATGCATGCATATATTTATGATTGTATATGAATTGTGTGTAATTTTGGGCTACCAATTTTTGTGTAGATTTTGGTGCTAGTGATTGTGATTGTGAAGAGTGCTACTCTCCCCATTACCAAGGAAAGTGGTACTTCATGAATATTTCCATCCCTATATTTTGTACAAGCATTAGAAATATTTTGCTAAGTCTTGCATGTTATTATTTTGCCAAATGCTATGTTGGGAAATCCTAAGTAGTGTAGCATTGCTAGGAAATTTCCTAAGTTAAGTTACTATGCCATGCTTAGCCTAGCTAGTAGCAAACAAGGGTTAGTAAAGTATATACATGCTATGATGAAAATATTTCTAAGTCTTTGGACTTATGTTTTTCTTAATAAAACAACTAAGTCAATGAACCTCCTGGGTGGAATGGGACTTGAATGGTGGTTTTTGGTTGAGTGGTTACACAAGGCCCATGGACATGGTTTACCTTGTGTATCTCACTTGTGGTATGCCACCCAGGCACAAAGGGATTTTAGAGGCCAAGTGTTGAGAAGCTTATAGTGTAGCCACTTGGCAATATGGGCTCTGCCTGGATCACATAGGTTGCTAGAACTTAGTCATTTGGACAGTTGGTGGTAGTGGGATGATAGGTTGGAACGCGTCCAATTTGACTAAGGGAAGGCTTCTGAAAGGTCCTGTCTTGGGAAACCAAGTCTGGTGGGGAAAGTGCACAACCTCTGCAGATGGAAAATCTAAGTACTTAGCCAAGTTCATGGGAATGGACAACTTGAGCATCAAGACATGGAAGCTATCAAGAATCTAATCACTCCAACTTCTAAGTAAAAATTGGTGGGTGAACAAGGGTGAAGGACCCCAATGTCTATTGGAGGTTTCTTGGGAAAAGTTTTTGACAAAGGAAAACTTAGAGATTTCAACTAATAGGAAAAACCTATTTTGAGCAAAGCAAGCCAAGCTACACTTAGCCAAAATGTATATAGTAATATAGTCCACTTAAAATTTACTAAGTTATCACTTGCCAATACTATTCCAAAGTATTGACCCACTGTGGCTGTAACTTGTGATGTTGCAGGTTACTCCGATGATGATTAAGTGTCATGAGTCTACACTCAACATGCTTTCCTGTGGCACATGAAGATGAAGACTTATGTTTATTTACTTATTCCAAACTCTTGTATTAGGCATGTGGCCTTGAGTTGTAAAAGACTATGTTTTATCTCTGGAATGGATGTAATAAATGACCTTTGTATCTATGTACTTCATCTTAAACTGTGGATGCTAGCAATGATCCAGGGACTAGCATTGCAATGACAGGGATCCTTTTCCTTTACAAAGGAGGGATCTTACACAACTATACGGCCGGAACATTTTGTTCCTGCCGTATAGTTGGTCTGACGATGAAATTTAGGGTTTCTAGGGTTTCTTTCTTGACAACTGTATCTATACGGCTAGAACATTTTGTTCCTTCTGTATAGTTGGTTGCTAAACCTTCTATACCCTGAGAACAAAATTTGTCGATGGCATAAATAACTATACGGCCAGAACTATATGGCTGAAATTTTAATTCCTACCGTATAGTTGGTTGTTAAAGGTACTGTAGTCGTCAAAAAATTTCTATTTCTTCAATAATTACTTTTTAACCTAAAACTTAGCGAAACACCATGTTTTAACAGAAAAATTACAGACTAAATTGTCGACCAACATTAGCACGTATAAAACAGGAATCATAGTACCGCTGAATCTCTCCTCCTCAATTGTAGTTTTCTAGCACTCTTTATTCCACTTGAAACTTAAACTAAAACTTAAAAACTTTACTCAAACCTTTATTTCACATGGGTTGCCTCCCATGCAACGCTCTTTTATGGTCAATATCTTGACCTTGATGTTGCTCACTTAGGCCAGATGAGTGGAGCACCCACTCCAAAATAGTTGGCCTTTAAAGTAATGGCCTCCTTATCATCATTCTTGGCTTTCTTCTTCCTGGGAAAATGAATAACAAAAGGATCCCGCGAAGGCAATTGAAGTTTCACGTTCCCTTCATGTAGATTAATCAAATCCTTAATAGTTATTAAGAATGGATGGTCTAATATGATAGGAGCAATAGCATCTTCAGGCATGTCAATGATACGTCAGAAACGTATCTATAATTTTTTATGCTCCATGCTTGTTTTGTATCAACTTTGCTTTGCTTTGTCTACACTTTGAGATGTTTTATATCTTTTCTGGAACTAACCTATTAACAAGTTGCCACAGTACCAGCTGCCTGTTTTCTTCTGTTTTTGGTTCCAGAAAGGCAGAAAATCAATATTCTCGGAATTGGACGGGACAAAAGCCAAAGTCAATAACTTTCCATGAGGGACACGAATCCAGAAGGAGGGATGGAGAGGAACCAGAGGGTGGCCAGATGTCAACACCCGGATTTTTAATCCCAGATGCCTGTTATGCCATATATCGCAATCCCGAGATTACCATTTTTGCGGATTTGATATCATAGTACATCATCCATTACAAACCATACATAAGATCTTACAAAAATAAGGATATCATGATCCAGTTCTTAATACAATTCAAGCAGCAGAATAACGTAATAGTAACGATAGCATAGGCGAAGCTCCATCTTCAGGGTCACAGGCAATGCTGATGATGGGAGACGATCCTAGTTGTCATAACCTTCCTGCGGTCCGTCATCCTGATACTCCTCTTCATAGTCTGGCCACGGGAAAATCCAGGGACAAAGCCATGAGCTCTTTAAGTACTAACAAACTAATACTAATAAGTGAAGTAGTTTTGAATAGGGTATACTAAGATCTAGGTTTATTTTGCAAAAAGCCGGATTTACCTCTACTAAGTTCAAAAGCAAAGAAAGCTAGTTGAAAGTTTTATAACACCTAAGTGGGAACTTGAATTTCATATAACAACTCTGTTGTGGTCAAGTCAAAGTCACAAATCATTTCACAAGTCATTCTGAAAACATCTGACGGGGGAACAGTATGGCCACTCCAACTGTTCATAACCGTGGACGTGGCTATTCGAATAGTTTGACACTCTGCAGAGATTATACACTTTCACCACAACATTCGATACATCCGTCAGGAACAATCCTGAATTCACCATATTCAGTATGCGGATAATCAATCCTAACCTTTCAATTACACGCCCTAGTATAGGCACCTCTCCTGTGAGTTTGGCCTCCCAACCATGACCAACTGTCATCTTGGGTACTGCACAGGTGGACAATCTTCACAAGGTAGCCTTAGCTCAGACCTTGGCCGCAAGGGAACCCATACTAGGGTATATAAATTTCCAGTCAAGCCCTACCCAAATTTTGGGTATTGTGGTTGTACGGTAAATTGGAATGGTATCGCATCCAGATAACCATCAGTTTTATAAAGGGCTAAGGTTCATGCCTTAACATTTTCATCATCAAAATCATCTGGTGTTCGAGAACACATGTCAAAACATTTCAGTAGAATCACTCATTATTCTAAGGTTTTCATAACCATTTTCACCAAGTATTCCCATCTAAAGTTGATCATGTTTTATGCTTAGCACTAGCATCTACAGGTGGGGGTAATCACCAATGAGGGGTGGTAACAAAGGTAAATGATCTAAGTTCAATATCATGCCTTAGGATGACATCAAGATTATCTAACTTAGGCCAAGTTTTATGCTCTTTATGCTACCTTCAATTATCTTTCTAGAATCTACTAGTCACTAAGTAAACTTTTGATAGAAAGCTTTTAATAAAGAAAATAAAATATTAAGCTTGCAAGTAAAACTAGGAATGGTGTGTCAGGTGGGTATAATCACATATGCTTAAGGCATATAGTTGGCATAGTAACAAGCAATTAGTAGCTTGCTTCATGAATATCTTGCAAGTATTGGCTTGCTTGTGCAGAGCAGTGGTTGAAGTTCTCCTCAGCTTCTTCCTCATAGTATCCTCCTTCCTCCTCGTATCCTTGGTCGGTACTAGCGTCTATAAATAAATACGAGGTACACAATCACCAAACAATACTTAACTATTGCTAACCATCACACAAAGGTTCACACTAGGTGATCTAGCATCATCACTAACATTACAAGATTAAAGCACTTGTCCCATTTATTTTATTTTATAAAAGTAATTTCTACTCATTGAAAAAAACTACTTAAGATTTAATATTCTCCAACTCAAACATGGGATCATGTTGACACATGTCATCACCACATATTTCAGTACATGGGAATGTGATTTAAAGTGGTGTCACAATTTAATAAGGTTTAACCTTTTTATTTTATTTAATTAAAGTGACTAGAAATTCCTATGTCGCATTATTTTATTACTTGATCATTATTTATGTAAGTAAACCTATATATTTTTATATATTCTGAAAGGTATGGTCAAATGTGAATTTTGAGAGTTGGAATCAACTCAAAAGCTCTTATGGTTGAATTTTGAAAAATGTTTGAATGCAGAAAAGCTTCTGCTTTGTTATTTTTACCATGGGTGATCTACAAATCTTAATGGTTTGAATCCAACGGGCTTGGATTAAGCATTCGAGTAACTTTCTAACAAAATTGGTTTCACGCATTTTGGTTTAGTGAATCGAGCTGGGTTGATTTTTGAATCTAGGTACAGAATTGTGTTTGAAATTAAATAAATAAACTTAAGTTTGAATTGTTGGGTCACGGGGAGGTTTCAGTGGGCCGGCCCACTATGCACAGCGTACGCGCGGGCTGGTTAAGTGAGCGACCCCACTTGTCAGTGAGACAACGAGTGGCGAAGCGGTATGGGGCGATTAGGACCGTAGGATCTAATTCTAATCGAACGGCTCTGGTTTATCATCCACGTCGGGCAGCGCCGGCGAGATAGAACCCTAGCGCGGCAGGTGGGGTTCGTGGGAGGCTCACCGGGGCTCAGACGATGGTCGGCGACGGGGGCGAACGACAAAGTCGGCGACGGGGGCGATCGACAAAGTCGACGACGGTGGTTCTCCTGGTACTGGCAGCTTCTCCTGGGCCGGCTCCAATCGATGGCGCCTCTGCTCCTCTGCAGCGGCGAACTCCGATGAAATTCCGGCCACCTGGTGCTCGCCTTGCTCCGGGAGTGAGTGGGTGTGATCAGTGAGAGGTGGGGAGTGAACTGGTGTGAAGAAGACGATCGGGGGAGGTCTCCTTTTATAGTTGCTGAAGGGGTCCGACGGGCGCGGGCTGAGCTCGTCGTGGTCGATGGCACAGAGTGCTACTGGCATTGGCGACGGTAGGGGGCGGTGCTGTGCTCCCTGGCAAAGCTACACGGCGTGGTGGCAAGGCATGGGGCGGTGCTGAACGGTCGGAACAAGTCAACGCTCTGGGAGGGTCCGATGGCGATTTTAATGGCGCACAGCGTGTGTGGTCCGCACGACGGCGAACGGGCATGTCTGGCGTGGTATTGGGGTGTTAGTGATCACGCACGCAAGCGACGAGGACGACGCGCAGTTTGTGGGAGCGTGTCGAGCGCGGCGCTCTGGCGCGCTCTCGGCTTGCTCGCAGAGAGGCTTGGCATGCTTAGGCAATGTGGTCCAGGGGCTGGCAGTGCTCGAGGCTTGGACAGGGAGTGGCGATGGACGGTGGTCAGTGCTCCATACATGCTTGCTAGGCTTGGTGCTTATCCTAGCTTGCTGTCGACATAAGGGTGGGAAGTTAGGCTCAGCATGGTCACCATTAATGGCTATGCCAAGATCACAGTAGTGCTAAGGCTTGTTAATTGGGCTAGATCATCTACTAAGAGTATAGAGTGAGCTAGAGAGGGAACAAGGTTGGCCAACATCACTGCTCACTATAGTGTTTGTTGTTTTTTTTTATGCCAGCAAGGTGTTTGATGAAATGGCCGAAAGAAATTTAAATTTGAATTTGGGATTCAAACTTGGTGGGTTTGCTAGGAACATACTAGGGAGTCTCTGGTTAGTTGGATTAGTCAAGGGGCACTGGTTTGGTTGGGTTTTGAAAATGTGTGATCTTCACATATGATGAAGATTCAATTTTTACTTGTGATTTGAATGAGGTTGACAAATGTTTCTGCAAGTTTGAAATGTGGGCTTTGCTTCACTTTTACTTGGTCTTGCAAGGGGTGAAAAGAATTGGAAAAGTTTCTGTTGAAATCTTGGACTAGAAACACTCAAAGTGACCTAGTGAGCAAGATTGGCAAAAATGACCATTTGCCTTATTTGATCTGTTTTTAATTTTCTCTTGATTTTTTTCTGCTTGAAAATGTTTTAGATGATGTTATATTCATCTTAGAACCATTCCTTACTATTTAGTTGAATCACACAAGTCCATTCATGCATTTATCAAATCATCACATACACACATGCATTCATATGATTTAAAATTAATCAAAGTTTTTGTTAACCCTAATTTTAGTGATTAGAGTTTGATGATCATTGTTTCATATTTTTAGGATGTTACAAACCTTCCCTACTTAAACAAAATCTCGTCCCGAGATTTGAAAAAGAAGAAAAAGGATTACCTGGGATATAAAGAAATCGGGAAACTCCGTCCTGATGTGATCTTCGCGCTCCCACGTAGCTTCTTCTTCAGTGTGGTTGCTCCACTGAATCTTGAGAAACTTGATGCTTTGGGTTCTGGTGGTTCTGAAAGCTTCTTCCAAAATACGGATGAGTACTTCAGGATATGTCAGGTCATCGTTGATCTCTATGGTCCGGTGATCAATGTTCTTGAACACTTCGGTCTTCTCCAGAACTTCAAGGCATTTGCGAAGTAACGATATATGGAACACATTGTGCACTGCTGACATTTCCTCGGGTAGTTCCAATTGATATGATACTTCTCCTTGCGATTCAGAATCTTGAAAGGTCCGATATATCTGGGGGCTAACTTTTCTTTGAGCTGGAAACGCTGCATTCCCTTCAAAGGCGACACTTTGAGATACACAAAATCTCCGATATTGAAAGTGAGGTCTCGACGTCTCTTGTAGGCATAACTCTTCTGTCTTGACTGGGCGGTCTTGAGGTGCTCACGAATCTTGTGAACTTTATCTTCTGCTTCTCGTAGGATGTCGGGTCTGAAAATCTGACTCTCTCCTACTTTCGACCAATTCATAGGGGTGCGACACTTCCTTCCATACATGAACTCTAATGGGGCCATTTGCAGACTAGCTTGATAACTGTTGTTGTATGAAAACTCTGCGAAAGGCAGACAGTCTTCCCATTTAGATCCATACTCTAGCACACATACTCTCAACATATCTTCGAGTATTTGATTTACTCGCTCTGTTTGTCCGTCGGTCTGAGGGTGATACGCTGTGCTGAAATCCCGTCGGGTTCCTAAACCTTCTTGGACTTTCTTCCAGAATATCGAGGTAAACTGAGTTCCTCGATCCGATACGATGTTCTTAGGGACTCCGTGCAAACTGACGATTCTAGCGATGTACAACTCTGCTAGTTTTGAACTTTCGTATGTGGTCTTGACTTGTAAGAAATGGGCGACTTTGGACAATCTGTCAACTATGACCCAGATAGAGTCATTTCCCCTACTAGAAGTAGGCAATCCGGTGATAAAGTCCATTCCAACTGAATTCCATTTCCATTCCAGAATCTGTAATGTTTGTAACAGTCCGGCGGGTCTTTGATGTCCCGCCTTAACTCTCTGACATATATCACACTTGGCGATATAGCTTCCGATTTCTCTCTTCATCTTATGCCACCAAAATTGTTCCTTCAAATCCTGATACATCTTCGTTCCCCCGGGGTGGATAGAATAAAGAGTATCATGGGCCTCTTTCAAAATAACTTATTTCAACTCCGAATCTGCTGGTACATAGAGACGTCCTTTGTACCACAGAAATCCTTCTTCGTCTTCGGTGAATCCAGGTACTTTGCTTGTACCGATACGATGTTTGATTCCTTCGATACTAGCATTTCCTTTCTGCGCCTCTTTGATCCGACTGATCAAAGTGGGTTGAAGTTCTATGCTAGCCAAAAATCCTTCACTCACTAATTCCATTCGGAAATCTTCCATCTCTTTGTGCAAACTTGGTTGCTCCTTCAAAATCATGGAGTTCAAGCGGCACGGCAATCTGCTAAGGGCATCTGCTACCACATTGGCTTTACCGGGGTGATAGTGAATGTCCAGATCATAGTCCTTGATTAGATCGATCCATCTTATCTGCCTCATATTCAACTCCTTCTGAGTGAATATATACTTCAGGCTCTTGTGATCCGAATAAATCTCATAACGGTTTCCCACGATATAATGCCTCCATGTCTTCAGGGCTAGAACTACGGCTGCGAGTTCAAGGTCATGGGTTGGATAATTCTGTTCATGCTGTTTCAGTTGTCGGGATAGATAAGGTATAACTTTGCCTTCTTGCATTAGCACACATCCGAGACCGATCTTGGATGCGTCACAATACACATCAAAGGGCTTCATGATATCCGGCATGATCAAGATTGGGGCTGAAATCAATCTTCTCTTGAGTTCTTGAAAACTTGCTTCACATTTGTCAGTCCATTCAAATTTCTTGTCCTTCTTCAGGAATTGGGTCATGGGTCTAGCGATACTCGAGAATCTTTCTACAAACTTGCGGTAGTATCCCGCTAATCCGAGAAATGCACGAACTTGGGTTTGAGTGGTGGGAGCTTGCCAATCTTCCACATCCTTCACCTTCGCAGGGTCAACGGCAATTCATCTGGCTGATACAATATGTCCGAGGAATCCTACCTCCTGTAACCAGAATTCACATTTGCTAAACTTGGCATATAGCTGATGCTCTCTAAGGGTTCCAAGAATGGTCCTTAGGTGTAGCTCATGTTCGTCTTCTAATTTGGAATAAATCAGAATGTCATTGATAAAAACAACGACAAACTTATCCAGGAAGTCCATAAAAATCTTATTCATGAGGTTCATGAAATAAGCGGGGGCATTGGTTAATCCAAAATACATGACAGTATACTCATATAATCCATATCGGGTGGTAAAGGCGGTCTTTGTAATATCCTCTGCGTGAATGTTGAGTTGATGATAGCCAGTTCTAAGATCAATCTTAGAAAACACTTTGGCATCAGTTAACTGGTCAAACAGATCTTCTATTTTTGGAAACGGGTACTCGTTCTTGATGGTGACGTCATTCAACTTCCGATAATCCGTACACAAACAGTTACCTCCAATTTCTTGTCTACGAACAAAACAGGTGATCTCCATGGTGACGCACTTGGTTGAACCAATCCAATTTCCAGCATAGCATCCAGTTGCTTCTTCAGTTTCACTAGTTCAGACGGGTTCTGTAACATCCCAGCATAAGAGCTTAGAAATAAGCTGAACCCCAGATGTGTGCATTGCATTCATGCATAGAAAATCCGAATAAATTTCGCGCTTTTAAACAAAAACTTGTCAAGGTGATTGAAGCTTCTCTTAACTTGATGGAATAAGAAGTAGATCATCAAGTTAATTGCGATAAGTTTCAATAAGACTTCTGCTAAACCCTTATTTTGGGTAAGGGAGATTTGTTCTAAGGGTAGATCAAATGTACTATCAGTTAAATCTTAGTACAATGTGAATTATACTTGATCATTAGGTGATCATATTATAATTTTCATTATAATCACTCATGAGTACCAAGTTAGAGGATATAACACCAAATATGAATTTAACAACTATATCTCAATCCCATCTGCATGTACCCTGAGTATCATGGTAATATCTAACCCTACTTCTGAAATAAGATTGGGTAGGAAAGAAATTGAGTTTAGATCATTCACCCTATATCTTTTTTTCCATATCAATCCTTATCATCTCTGTTGAGTTATATTTCCATGTCTGTTAGTCACCATTGTTGAAGGATCAACAATTGATTCACCAGAGCTCAATCTATCAACTCTTGACCATATTATTGCATTTACTTAAGGCCTAACTAAATAAGAAAGAAGAGGTAAATGGTAATGCTAGTTTTAGGTATCATCTCTATGGTGGGAGTGATTGGGGAAAATCAAATCAATATGGTAACAAAGAAGATTACAAGGATGGATTTTGGAGATTGATCCCAACGAGTAATCCTATTGGATTAAGTAGGCATATTAAATGAATAACATCTCTTGATCCAATAGAAATACTAAGAAGATAATTTCAATACAACTACAAGGTTGTATTGATAATGGCCTTGACTAGCCAACTGAAAACCTAAACCAAAATGGATCTTGTGTAAAGAGTGAGTTGTTGTCAGGTCCCCAACCTTTAATAAGGTAGAGTCCCCTGTGTTTACAATGCTAGTCCCTGGATCAATAGCTAGCATCCACAGTTAAGATGTAATATCAAGAAACAAAGGTCATAATACAACTTTATAACCAGGAATAAAATATTTTATTACATCTTTCATAGCTCATTTGGTTATTACATTACATTGCAGCAGAATATCTATAAGAATGGGGTCCTTCATCTTCAAAGTTCCATAGGCAGACATGTTGGTTGTAGACTTTGTAATCCTAATCAACACACTTCACTAAATCAAACAAACCTGCAACATAACAAGTTACAGCCACAAGGGTCAATACATTTGAATTGTATTGGCAAGTGATACTATGGTAGTATAGTGGAGTCTATCATCTATATGCTTTTGGCTAAGTGGAGTTGAGGCTTGCATTGCTCAAAAATAGATTTTTCCTTATCATTTGAAAACACTAAATTTTTGCTTGACAAATATCACCCAAGGCATATACCAATCAAAAATTGAAGATCCTTTAACCCTTGTTCAACCACAAGTTTTTAACTTAGAAATTTGGATGATGAGATTCTTGATAGCTTCCATGTCTTGATGCTCAAATTGTCCTTTACCAGGGACATGGCTAAGTACTTAGATTTTACACTCTGCAGAGGTGGTGCACTTTCCCCACAAGACTTGGTTTCACCAAGACAAGATCTTTCAGAAGCCTTTCCTTAGACCAAATGGACGCGTTCCAACCTATCATCCCACTACCACCAACTGTCCAAAAGGCTAAGTTCTAGCAACCTATATGATCCAGGCAGAGCCCATAATGCCAAGTGGCTGCACTTGAAGCTTCTCAACATTTGACATCTCAAATATCTTTGTTCCTGGGTGGCAATCCACAAGTGTGATACACAAGGTAAACCATAAAAATGGGCCTTGTGTAACCACTCAACCAAAAACCACCAAGCAAGTCCCTTTCCACCCAGGTGATTCATTCACTTAGTTGTTTTATTAAGCAAAACACAAGTCCTCAGACTTATAAGTTTTTCCATAGCTTGAATATATATTCCACCCTTGTTTTCTACTAGATAAGCTAAGCATGATAGTAGTAGGGATCTTAACTTAGGAAATTCTACTAAGGTTTTCATCTACTAGGTTTTCCCATAGCATGGTTTATTCTTAGCAAAAATTCCATGCAAGTTTTACTTAGAAAAATCACTAATGCATAGTGAAAGTAATGGGACAAAAGTATGAAGCATCACTTGCCTTTTTGGTAGAGGGTACAAGTTCACTCCTTGATCTTTGCAATGTTCACACACTCCAAGTCACTACAATTCAATCAAGCAAACAATATTTCAATCTACCAATCAAGCAAAACATCACATAAAATAATAAAATAAAACAATGCATGCAAGCATGCAAGAGATTGTTTTATTTGTAAAAGTGGGTTCTAATAGGTTATCAACATTTGGAAACACCTATTGGTCATTTTATAAAGTGGCAAAGTCATTTGCAAAAGGTTTCACTTTATAAACCATTTTTAAAACAAGGTATCATTTTATGTGGTGTAGAAATGTTTTTACTAAGGCATTAATCTATTGGATTCACAAAATATGTTTTCAAACCATAAAACTTTGTGTTTAGGGTCAGAGATTTTAAAACAAAACATTTCCCAAAGGTTTTCCTTCAAAACCATTTTTAATAAATAAACCATATTTTTATATGACTAGAATTGGTTTAAATCAAGGATTCATTCTTTTGTTTCTCCCAAATACATTTTGAAACCACAAAGTGATTCCTATGGTCAGTAGGTTCAAAACACACCATTTGCCAAAGATTTTATCCCCAAAATCATTTTAGAATAATTTTTATAACCTAAACAAGCATACACAAGTTTCTGCAAAAACAAACAATTTAACAGAAGCTTTTTGCTAAACAAATGGCATGGTTGGCTAGGGATTGTTTTTCTGAATCCATTGATATAAATTTTGCTAAAATTTGCAATTTTTGGACGTGTGGATCAAAAGTTATAAGGTTTACAAATTTGCATCTAAATCAGATTCTAAAATCTGTTTTAAATCAAACCAGTGACACGCGTCTGTTTCTGGTTTGCTGATACCGGTTCGCGTTGATTGCGAAACTACAGCCGTTGGATCTAACTGACATCGCACGGAGCAGGTTCACTCTTACCCCTTCGGTTAGTCAATCTATCCAAGCCATCAGATGCAGATCTAACGGTTCCTATCGCTTTGACCAAATAGCAGCCGCGCTGGCGGCGACTGTGCGGCGGCGGCGCTCTGGCGGCGAGGTTGCCAGCGATACAGGAGGCTAGAGGAGGAGTGGGGTGGCTCACCAGAATCGTCGAAGCTTGCTGATGCTCAACGTGGTACTGGCTGGTGAAGGGGCGCACGAGATCGTCCTTAATCGCTCACCGGAGTTGAGCTGGACCTCGGGTGCGGTCAGACGTCGACGGGGGCGAGGCTACGGGTCCTGCGCGAGCGGATGGCGAGCACCTGGATGTTCACAAGGCACAGGCGAACAAAATGGTATGAGGCTCTGGTCGAGGCGCGCACGGGTTCAGGAGATGAGGCTCACCGGAGTTGCTTGCAGACGGCGATGCTGTTAGTTGATGTCGTTGCCGGCGCTGTGAGGCACGCGCGAGCGAGTTGGGGATGCAGAGAGATGCGCCAGGGCTTGGGAAATATGTGAGTGTGGTCGAGGAGGCGAGGGGCGGTGAATGCTGGCCGGAATCGTCGTCGGAGCGTCGTCGGACAGAGGGTGGTGTGGAGAGGAATTGTCGCAGCCTAGTGGCTCCGGTGGGGTGGCGTCTGGGGGAAAAGTGAGAGAATAGGGAGGCGATTAATACCGCGTGGTCACGGCGAGAGATTAACGCCGCATTAAGGCGAATTCATGCGAAGAATTAAACGGCAGGAACGGCAGCGGCGTCTGGGGGAAGAACAGGTCGCGGGTGGGAAGATCATTACGTGGCAGTGGGGACGCTTGGCAGTGAGTGAGGGAGAGGGAGAGTGGGACCTGCTCGTCGGTGGGTTTGCGGGTTCGCCTATGAGTGACAGAAAACGCTTCGGGGAGAGATGAGAGGTGGGCTAACTGGGCCAGGTGGGCTTAGCTGGGCTGGGTCGTTTTGTTTCTTTTTTTTTGTTCAGATACTTTTTCCTTTTTCCATTTCTTATTTCTGTTTTGAAATTCAATCAAACAATTCAAACAACAAATCAATTCAAAACTCCTCCAAACTTTGCATTGATTTCAGTTTTGTTAATCAGCATAATTCAAAGTCCAAAACAGAATAATATTTTTATTCCTTTTAGGATCTATTTAATAATTAAATAAAATAGTCCTTAGCTAATAATTCAAATAGGTTTTGATTTATTAAAAACTCCATTTGAAATCTAAATATTTACAAAACCAAATCAGTAGGTTTATTTGAAAGTATAAATACTTGGAAAACTTGTTTAAAATAATTTAACAAGTTTTGATGTTTAATTAAAATGGTAAAAGTCTTTACTTTAACAAAATTGGGTATTAATAAATCCCCATTATTTTCTTTAAATAAACCTTTATTATTTTAATCAAAACAAAATGTTTTATTTCAAAAGCTTGGCCAAGGTTTAATTTGGATCTATAAAATAATCCTTATTTATATTTCTACCTTTTCATTTGAAAACCAAATCTTTTTATTAAAAGATCCAAAATAGTAATTCCAAATATTATTAACTTTATTGTTTATTTATCTTTTTAAATACCTTTAGGATTTTATTTGATCCAAATAGGTTTGAAAGTTTCCAATTGAAATCAAAAAGTTTCTTCTCACCATGAAAATCAATAAAGTTTTATTTTATTCATTTATTTTTCACATTACAAGATTTGGAAAATCTTGGGATGTGATAGTTGTAACCTTTAGCCATGTATTGGGCCCGTTGTGTTTCTGTTGTGCCATTCTGAGGGATGTAATACTAGTGAAAGGTGTTTCATTGGTGTTATGTCAACGACTATAGTATACTACATCATGCAGTGGTATGCTGGGTCACCGCAGTTGGTATCAGAGCATATGCTTTGACCTTAGGTTGGAAACCTAGTAAATGGGTAGAACCTGTAGGACACATCCTAGCAATAATAAAGAGTTCTCTAGTGATATGAGGGATATTCACTTGAGGATAATCCTATTATGTTACTAGTGCGATAAATCTTTTATATGATTGCAATTCCGATCATTACCCAAGAGTTTAACTCTAATGTGAATCAAGACTTCTGGTCAAGATTTACAGTTACTATGATGGGCAGGTATTAGCTAAATACCGTGTCATGATCATATTACCCAAGAAGTTAGGAGTTAAGGGAGAAATGCCAGCAGGAGAGGCAAGGTGCATGGCATCTGCATACCAGATTGCCGTAGCAGCAGCCATAACCATGATCCGAGAGCATAAATCCCAAGCTCTAGAAGGTAGTACTCACACCATTATACCACATGAAACCTCAAAATCAGAACATGAGCTAGATCACTCTACCTTAGTCCAAGCTGAACCTACTCTAGTTGTAGAGTATATGGATCATTATCGGTCTTTGCTAAACACTTATCACAACACTCACCAAGTTTTAGTCCAGGAAATGGATACGGTCATTGAGGATTTTACTGATCCTGATAAAGCAATGGCTCGTAGGAAGAAGTTAGATAAAGAATTTAGGCATCCCAAATACATACCTTCAGGAGAAGTGTTTGAGGAAACTGAGTTTGATGACCCAAACTCAGAAAATTATGCTTATTACCAGAATGACTTCAAGCCACCTGAAGACCTATGGACCAAGTACAACTCCGAACAACAGGAATGGAATAAAATTATTCCAAATAATCCTGAGCCTAACAAATATGGATGGGAAATATAATCTCAAGGAAGAACCATAGGAAATCCTATACCTTGTGATACAGGTATTGAAGAAGAGACCAATTATAACCATAGAGAGCCTTATGGACCATATGGGGGTAATACCAATCCAATCAACTTAGAAGAGTATTCCGATAGCTATTACACCAATATATATGACTGGATCCAAGAAAAAGCTAAGGAACCCACTTACTATGAGGAAGCGTTGCCAGAAAACCCGGACTATTCGGTGGAAGATTACGCCAACTCTAGTCATTTTTCAATGACTAATCTCAGTCTCGGTACTTCTAATAAATATTGCACACCTTCTGGATGTTCTTATGCTCCAGAAGGCAGTCGTAGGACTTCACGTCATCATAGACAGAATTCCAAGAAGCACTAGAGGAGGATGAAAGTAAGAAAGGAACGACATCCCAAGGGATGAGGGCTTGAATAATGTATATAGAGGGTAATGCGTATTGTAGTTTGAAGGGTTTGCCGAAATAAGTGAGGATATATCCACAAGAATAAGAATTTCTTGTAAGATAGTTGCGTAAATAGGTATGGAGCAAACCATTGGAACATCTAGTATATTTGTAAATTATTTAAAACCTATGTGTAATACATGGTATATGTTTTGTTGTTTATCGACTTTTGGGTCTTTTTGATTCTTATTGATTGACTAGATCTATACATGAAGTTTAATTAGGTGTGCAAATGCATGATGTAACACCCAGTTACTACTTGATGCTATAGACCTAGATAGAAACGAGAAATTCGTGTAAGGGAGGACGAGTTTCAAAGATCATAAGGAAGACTGACTTGAAGGATGAAGCAGAATATAAGGGGGTATTAACACCCTTTGGAGAATAGATAGAGCATAGGTCATTACTAGTTAGCTCTGGAAGAAAGGTTAGCATAGAAGATGTAGGGAGCCACAAGATATAATAAACTGAAAGTTCATTCAACATAGATAATTTTACTAAGAAGTCAATGAAGTAATTATACAAGTTCATGGAAGTATCATGAATAAGTGCAAAGAAGTTTTGGAACCCAAAATGGTATTCAAATTCTGACAATTCAAAGAGAATTCCATAAGTATGATAGAAATCATAGGGTAATACATACACCCTAGGATGATTCGCAGCTGATAAATTTCTACAACTAGTACTTAATCCATAATCGATATTCTGATCCATAGTTGGTGTTTTGTCCACAGTTGGTATCTGGTTAACATAGTTACCCAGATCTTCTTAGAAGTTGCATAAAGAGCATTAAATTTGGCCTAAGCCAAGTAAGACCTAGAGAAGTATAAAATTTAAAGGCGATCATCGTTCGAGATGTTTCACAAGGTCAAACTTATCCAAGCAAAAATGTCCAAAAGTAAGTAGACATATAATGCTGAAAGGTTTGTTTCGTAGATCCAAAATTATGTGGATACACCATACAATCTTTCATCAGACCCTAATTAGGTAAAGTATAAACTGAACTGAGATCAACATTCTAGTTTACGAACCAATGGTCTCTATGAATGTAGTTCAAAGACTGTTAGTAAAACCTAAGGGGGAGAGTAGACATTATGAATGAAAGTTGAAGGAAACCCTATAGGTAATAAGGGAAGATTATTTCAAAACCTTAAGAAGGTATAAGCTTGAAGGTGATAAAGGATATATTTAACAATCAATTTTAAAAAAGAAACAACTTTTAAGTAACCCTTAAGAAGTAATATAGAATACCTAATTGGGCAAGTGTCGAGAATAAAAAAGAAAATTCCAATGGGTATGGACAAATTGAGTTCAAATCCAACCTGGGAAGGAGTACCAGGATCAACTATATTACGACCATAATAGAAAGGTAGTCTTTTGACTACTACCAGGGGTATATAGAAACATAAAACTTGTTTTAGTAAGAACCCCTAAACTGTACTTAAAATAGTAATAAAGTTTGATGATAAAATAAGAAGTATTGGATTAGGATTTCTAATCAGGTTATGGAATACTCCAATTAATTCCATTTAAGGTCATCATGAAGGGGAGAATGTAGCAACCACTACAAATCAATTTCTTACTCCGAAACATGAGAGTTTGCGAACTTCGAGGACGAAGTTTATTTTCAGGGGGAGAGTCTGTAACATCCCATCATTAGAGCTTAGAAATAAGCTGAACCCCAGATGTGTGCATTGCATTCATGCATAGAAAATCCGAATAAATTTCGCGCTTTTAAACAAAAACTTGTTAAGGTGATTGAAGCTTCTCTTAACTTGATGGAATAAGAAGTAGATCATCAAGTTGACTGCGATAAGTTTAAATAAGACTTCTGCTAAACCCTTATTTTGGGTAAGGGATATTTGTTCTAAGGGTAGATCAAATGTACTATCAGTTAAATCTTAGTACGATGTGAATTATACTTGATCATTAGGTGATCATATTATAATTTTCATTATAATCACTCATGAGTACCAAGTTAGAGGATATAACACCAAATATGAATTTAACAACTATATCTCAATCCCATCTGCATGTACCCTGAGTATCAATCCTACTTCTGAAATAAGATTGGGTAGGAAAGAAATTGAGTTTAGATCATCCACCCTATATCTTTCTTTCCATATCAATCCTTATCATCTTTGTTGAGTTATATTTCCATGTCTGTTATTCATCATTGTTGAAGGATCAACTATTGATTCACCAGATCTCAATCTATCAACTCTTGACCATATTATTGCATTTACTTAAGGCCTAACTAAATAAGAAAGAAGAGGTAAATGGTAATGCTAGTTTTAGGTATCATCTCTATGGTGGGAGTGATTGGGGAAAATCAAATCAATATGGTAACAAAGAAGATTACAAGGATGGATTTTGGAGATTGATCCCAACGAGTAATCCTATTGGATTAAGTAGGCATATTTAATGAATAACATCTCTTAATCCAATAGAAATACTAAGAAGATAATTTCAATACAACTACAAGGTTGTATTGATAATGGCCTTGACTAGCCAACTGAAAACCTAAACCAAAATGGATCGTGTGTAAAGAGCGAGTTGTAACCTTTAGCCATGTATTGGGCCTGCTGTGTTTCTGTTGTGCCATTCTGAGGGATGTAATACTAGTGAACGGTGTTTCATTGGTATTATGTCAACGACTATAGTATACTACATCATGCAGTGGTATGCTGGGTCACCGCAGGTTCATACTATATGGTCTCTGGGCTATGGGTCCGGTTCCAGGTATTAGTTCAATGATAAACTCAATATCCCGATCTAGGGGCATACCGGGCAAAACATCTGGAAATACATCGGGGTATTAACAGACTATCCGGACTTGGTCAATGGTGGGCTGGGCTATAACCTTATTGCACTTGAATTGATGGGGCAAGGTTTCAGATACATGCTCGACTAATATTCCGGCTGTACTGGTCATGGTTATGGCTTTCTTGGCACAGTCAATTAATCCTTTGTGTTTGGACATCCAATCCATTCCTAGTACTACTTCCAAACCTTTAGTTCCAAGTACTATTAGATTAGCATAAAAATCTATGCCATGGATTCGAATAGGGACGGCTTTGCAAATTTTCCTAGCTTTGGTGGTTGAACCACGTATTTAAACAATCATAACATGCTTCAATTTTGTAGGTTGAATCTTACTAGTGCATGCAAATTCTTTAGTTACAAATGAGTGCGATGCTCCAGAATCAAACAACACTCTTGCAAGTACTGAGTTAACAGAAAACATACCCAACACGACATCTGGCGCTTCTTGGGATTCTTCCGCATGCATGAGAAAGAGACGACCATTGCGGTTGAGCGAGTTTTCTGGGGCAAACCTTCTTCCAGGCTGAACATGACGTTGCTGCTGAGCTGGGGCATTTGCATTGGGGGTTGCGGCAATCTTCTTGGGGCACTCATTGGAATAATGACCCTTGGTTCCACATTCATAACAAGTCACTTGGGACTTGTCCTTTGCTGCTGTAACATCCCTAAAATCATGTTTCAAACTTATGCATATAATCCATGCATCCATGATCATATGAATTTCATTTCAAACAAATCATCTCAAAAACAGAAGCATGTATGCTTATTATTTCATGTAAGTTTGCTCTAGCCTTAGTGCTATCTTCCAATGAGAAGAATACTTGTTTTGATTCAGTAAAGTTTAACTTAGGCACCACCAAAAGTTTGAACAAAATTTCAAAAAAAAACAAAATGAGTGAATAAACCAATATTATGCCTATTTGAATATATATCATAAGGGCTTGGTTTTATTTTATTTTCATTTGATCAAAGTGTTTTGATTAAACAGTAGTGTTTGACACACTTATGAGTGCAAGGTTTACAGTATAAAAACCTAGAGAAGTTTTGAATTCAAACTCATTTGATTTGGATTTGAAAATCATTTCAGAAAATCAAAACAGAAAAAGAAAAGGAGAAAAGAAATAGAAAAAGGCTAGCGCCAGCAATTGAGCCCAGCAACAGATCCAGCCCAGTTAGCCCGCCCGGGTTCCCCCTCTCTCCTTCTCACTCACAAACGAACCCGCTGAGAGACTGACGCCATGACCCCACCCCCTCTCTTTTTAACTCGCTGACGAGTGGACCCTGCGACCACGTCGCCTTCGTCGTCAATCACGCGCGCCTGCGACGCTCGCTCCGCCGTTACCTCGCCGCTGTTACTGCGCGCTTAATTGCCATTGATACGCCGCGCGATCCTTGCCCCCGCTCTGGCTATAAGACCCCCTCTGCACTGCGGCCATTTCCCCTCACCTAGCGCCACCTCTACGCCCCCAGGCTGCCCGCAATTGCCTCTGCACCGCCGCAGACAGAACAACTCCGGCAGGCGATTCCGGTAAGCACCAACCGCCCCTCTGTCTCTGGTTCAAATGAGCGTGACCGCCACGTCCTTGTGCATCTGCTAACACCCCTGGTTTGCCTGCTCGTGACCTAGGTCGCCGTCTTCGTTCACGCCCGCAACCACCAGAGCCGCTGCTCGACTCCGACGAGCAATAGCGGTAAGAATCGAGCGCCCCTTGCCTTCCCTTTGGTACTGTCCTGTTCGCCAGACCCTTGCGCGTCTCCTAAACCCTCTGGCTTGTGCTAGGTCGACGCAGAGCCTCGACAACAACCTCGACATCAAGAAACAGACACCGCCCGCAACTCCGATGAGCTCCAGCGACTGTGTCCGTGCGCCCCTTGCCAGGTTGAGCATCAGCACGTCGTCGCGTTTCTGGTAAGCGTCTCCGACGACCCCTAGACATCTGTAGCGCCGCGCTGCCGTAGGCAGAGGTCGCCGCCGCCAGTAGCCACCGCCAACGCCGCCCAGCATTGGTCATTTGATCCAGGGCCGTTGGATCTGGATCCAGCGAGCGAGATTAGATCACTTAGCGAAGCGGTATAGTTAGATCTGGGCCGTGCAGATTATGTTGATCTAACGGCTCACAGGCGCGATCCTGAGCGAAGCGGTACGGGCCAATTAGATTAAGACGCGTGGCAGCTGTTTGGATTTAAAAACAGGATTTGAATCTATTAGAAGTTTGAATTTGTTTAGGCTATACCTTTTGATCCCCACGTTAGAATTTGACAAATTTTATATCGTTGGAATCAGGAGAGCAAGCCCTTTCTGAATATGCAATGTGTTTAATGTTTTGCTTCTGTTAAAATGGTTTTATTTGCAGAAACTTGTGTAGGGCTAATTTGAGTATATGAAATGTTTAAGAAATGTTTTAGGCTTAAATAAAAGTTGCTTGGCAAGTTTTTAACTTGTTTATAAACCAGTACTGTACACTTGCTTTGTGGAGCTTTAAAAATCATCACATATCATATTGCATGCATGCATATATTTTTGTTTGTATATGTTTTGTATGTGATTTGTGGCTATGATTCTTTGTGTAGATTTTGGTGCTAGTGATTGTGATTGTGAGGAGTGTAGCTACTCTCCAAACTACCAAGGCAAGTGGTACTTCATGAATATTTTTATTCCTATGTTTTCTACTAAGCATTAGAAATATTTTGCTAGTCTTGCATGCTATATTTTGCTTATATGCCATGTTGGGAAATCCTAGTAGTTGTAGACTTGCTAGGAAATTTCTAAGTTAAGATGCTTATATATGCCATGCTTAGCCTAGCTAGTAGCAACCAAGGGTTGGTGAAATATATACATGCTATGATGAAAATATTTCTAAGTCTTTGGACTTGTGTTTTGCCTAATAAAACAACTAAGTAAATGAAACACCTGGGTGGAATGGAAGGAATGGTTTGTGTTGAGTGGTTACACAAGGCCAGGGGACTGGTGAACCTTGTGTATCTCACTTGTGGAAAGCCACCCAGGAACAAAGAGATTTTAGAGGCCAAGTGTTGAGAAGCTTCTAGTGCAGCCACTTGGCAATATGGGCTCTGCATGGATCACATAAGTTGCTAGAACTTAGTCATTTGGACAGTTGGTGGTAGTGGGATGATAGGTTGGAACGCGTCCATTTGGTCTAAGGGAAGGCTTCTGAAAGGTCCTGTCTTGGTGAAAATCAAGTCTGGTGGGGAAAGTGCACAACCTCTGAAGATGGAAAAATCTAAGTACTTAGCCATGTCCCTGGAAAAGGACAACTTGAGCATCAAGACATGGAAGCTATCAAGAATCTCCTCATCCCAATTTCTAAGTAAAAACTTGTGGGTGAACAAGGGTGAAGGACCTCAATGTCTATTGGTGGTTCCTTGGGAAAAGTTTTGACAAAGAAAAACTTAGTGATTTCAACTAATAGGCAAAACCTATTTTGAGCAAAGCAAGCCAAGCTACACTTAGCCAAATTGCATATAGTATCTAGTCCACCTAAATTATACTAAGGTATCACTTGCCAATACTATTCCAATGTATTGACCCACTGTGGCTGTAACTTGTGATGTTGCAGGTTACTCTGATGAGGATTAGGAGTCATGAGTCTACACTCAACATGTTTGCCTGTGGCACATGAAGATGAAGACTTTTAATTATTTACTTATTCAAACTCTTGTACTAGGCCTGTGGCCTTGGAGTTGTAAAGACTATGTTGTCTCTGGAATGCCTGTAATAATGACCTTTGTTTCTGTGTACTTCATCTTAAACTATGGATGCTAGCAATAATCCAGGGACTAGCATTGCAATCACAGGGATCCTTTTCCTTTATAAAGGAGGGATCTTACAGCTGCAACAGGCACAACATTGCTTCCAGTCCTTGGGGCAGTGTTGGCGTTGGTGGCGGCATTGTTGTTGTTGAACTTAGGTGGTGCACAGTCGAAATTGCTGGAGTTGCCGGGGTTGTTGTGGTTTCCTCCGGGCCTTGGGTTTCCACGGTTGGGATAGGTGGGACAGTTCATCGGGGGTCTGTTGGTTCTTGGGGCAAATCCTGGAGATGGGTTGGGGTGATACTTTGGTGTATGGTGGGTTCCTGGTTGATTCATCACGCGACGCTTGCGGTTCTCATTAGCTTGGTTGATCTTTCCTTCCATCTGCATGGCAGAGTGAACTAAGGCTTCAATATCTGCAAAGGGGATATTGACTAACATTGTCTGCATTTCATCGTGCAGACCATTCATGAATCTCTCTTTCTTCTTGGCTTTAGTGTCTATATCATCCGGTGCATACCTATCCAATGACAATAATTTGTCACGGTATTCCACTACGGTCATCCTTCCTTGCTTTAGTTCCCTGAATTCATCTCTCATCCTCTTGATCAAACCTGGTGGCACATGGGTTCTGCTGAACTTGACTTCGGACTCTTCCCAAGTGATCAGCCGACCTCCTGTCATTGCGCGAATGATGTTCCACCATGCTCTTGCATCTCCGGCCAGATAGTGGGTGGCGAACAGAACTTTCTCGTTAGCTTCCACTCCTGTGACTTCCAGATTGTTCTCCATGGTTTGCAACCAGTCATCTGCATCTAGGGGCTCTTTTGACTTAGTGAAAACAGGTGGATTGGTGTCCTGGAAATTCTTGAGCTTAGATCCATGGTTGTCCTGATTTCCATGGCCTTTATTGTTGTTGGCCATCTGAGCTATCCGTTGAAGGGTGGCTAAGTTGGCTTGACGTTCGACTCTTTCAGCTTCGGGTCAGAAACCAATATTTGCAAGAGTTGCAACATCGGGTCCGGGGCTGAGTTGCTTCCTCCTCTAGGCATCTGAAGATTGAGATAGATCATGCGAAAAGAGGGAAATTTCTAAGGTTCAGGGGTTTTTGGAAAGTTTTTAAAGTTTGACTCAGATTTTTTTCTAGCAACTTTCTTTTCATTCATTCATAGCACACGATACAAACACACACCACAACAAAGGAAAATAGATGGTTTTAAGAACCATTCTGGGAAACTACGATACAGTGGGACCGAATACAACTCACTAACGCTAGTGCTCAAGTGCTACTACTCCTCGGAGTCAGTGTCCTCATCATCATCATCGATGAAGGCGAAGTCATCCTCATCAGTGAAGAAGTCCATAGCTTGATCCTCCAGAAAGTCACCATCATCGCTAAGATAGGAGTAGGGGTCTCCACGAAGGTCTTCCCCTGCATTCTCCCTCTCCTCCAACTGCATGTCTCTCTCGTGGATGGTCTCCTCCAAATCCGTGATCCGGTGGCGAAGACGGGCAATGATGCGCTCCTTCTTGTCGAGCTGACGGCGATGAGACTTGCGATCCTTCACTAGCATGGAAATGTTTGATCCTTCTTGGCGGCGATGGCGTACTTGTGGTTGGCGTAGGAACGGGCATTGTCCAACTCCTTCTGACGGTCATACATCATGAAGCTAAGGTGGTCCAGCTGAGTCTTAAGATCATGGTGATATGGGGCCTCCAATGGCTGTCCCATAGGATCACGCCTTGGGTAGAACTCAAAGCGGGTACCCTTGATTTGATTGATACTCTGCCCACACAGACGGGCAAGAGCTTCCTGCATTGCCCTGGCAAGTCCATCGAGCCAGTTGTTCTCTCTTAAGGTGAACTAAATTCCCTCTGCAGTGGGAGATTCAATCTTTCCTCAGAGACTTTCAATAACTAGCCACTACAGCTCTTCTCCTTCCTGATCATTGAGCTGAGCTCCGAAGAACTCGGGGTGTGGACGCTCCAGCATTTCTGCCAGCTGGTCCAAGTCATGCTCAAAGATGAGGTCTCCTCCATTCCCCAACTGATAAAACTTGTTGTACTTCATGTCCATCTATAAGAATATAGGATGAGTAAGTTAGTAGAGTGATCAAGTGTGTCAAATTTTGTGTATTTTGCAAGAATTTTTGAGGAACATGAATTTTCATGAAAGAATCCAAGTGATAAGAATGAGAATAAGTTTTTGTAAATACTCACTTCCTTTGGTTTTGAAACTAAGTTTTTGATTCAAACGTCCATTCTAACTAGGGTCTCCTATGGTCAGGATGGCTCTGATACCAACTTGTCAACACCCGGATTTTTAATCCCAGATGCCTGTTATGCCATACATCGCAATCCCAAGATTACCATTTTTGTGAGACATAACAGATTTGATATCATAGTACATCATCCCTTACAAACCATACATAAGGTCTTACACAAATAAGGATCTCATGATCCAGTTCTTAATACAATTCAAGTAGCGGATTAACGTAATAATAACGATTGCGTAGGCGAAGCTCCATCTTCAGGGTCACAGGCAATGCTGACGATGGGAGACGATCCTAGTTGTCGTAACCTTACTGCGGTCCGTCATCCTGATACTCCTCTTCATAGTCTGGCCATGGGAATAGCCAGGGACAAAGCCATGAGTACTCTTTAAGTACTCGCAAACTAATACTAATAAGTGAAGTGGTTTTGAATAGGGTATACTAAGCTCTAGGGTTATTTTGCAAAACGCCAGATTTACCTCTACTAAGTTCAAAAGCAAAGAAAGCTAGTTGAAAGTTTTATAACACCTAAGTGGGAACTTGAATTTCATATCACAACTCTGTTGTGGTCAAGTCAAAGTCACAAATCATTTCACTAGTCATTTTTAAAACATTTGACGGGGGAACAGTATGGCCACTCCAACTGTCCATAACCGCGGATGCGGCTATTCGAATAGTTTGACACTCTGCAGAGATTGTACACTTTCACCACAACATTCGATACATCCGTCAGGAACAATCCTGAATTAACCATACTCAGTATGCGGATAATCAATCCTAACCTTTCAATTAGACACCCTAGTATAGGCACCTCTCCTATGAGTTTGGCCTCCCAACCATGACCAACTGTCATCTTGGGTACTGCACAGGTGGACAATCTTCACAAGGTAGCCTCAGCTCAGACCTTGGCCGCAAGGGAACCCATACTAGGGTATATAAATTTCCAGTCAAGCCCTACCCAAATTTCGGGTATTGTGGTTGTACGGTCAAATTGGAATGGTATCGCATCCAAACAACCATCAGTTTTATAAACGGCTAAGGCTCATGCCTTAACATTTTCATCATCAAAATCATCTGGTGTTCGAGAACACATGCCAAAACATTTCAATAGAATGACTCATCATTCTAAGGTTTTCATAACCATTTTCACCAAGTATTCCCATCTAAAGTTGATCATGTTTTATGCTTAGCACTAGCATCTACAGGTGGGGGTAATCACTAATGAGAGGTGGTATCAAAGGTGAATGATCTAAATTCAATCTCATGCCTTAGGATGACATCAAGATTATATAACTTAGGCCAAGTTTTATGCTCTTTATGCTACCTTCAATTATCTTTCTGGAATCTACTAGTCACTAAGTAAACTTTTGATAGAAAGCTTTTAATAAAGAAAATAAAACATTAAGCTTGCAAGTAAAACTAGGATGGTGTGTCAGGTGGGTATAATCACATATGCTTAAGGCATATAGTTGGCATAGTAACAATCAAGTAGTATCTTGCTTAATGAATATCTTGCAAGTATTGGCTTGCATTGTGCAGAGAAGTGGTTGAAGTTCTCCTCGACTTCTTCCTCGTAGTATCCTCCTTCCTCCTCGTATCCTTGGTCGGTACTAGCGTCTATAAATAAATACGAGGTACACAATCACCAAACAATACTTAACTATTGCTAACCATCACACAAAGGTTCACACTAGGTGATCTAGCATCATCACTAACATTACAAGATTAAAGCACTTGTCCCATTTATTTTATTTGAGAAAAGTAATTTCTACTCATTGAAAAAAACTACTTAAGATTTAATATTCTCCAACTCAAACATGGGATCATGTTGACACATGTCATCACCACATATTTTAGTACATGGGAATGTGATTTAAAGTGGTGTCATAATTTAATAAGGTTTAACCTTTTTATTTTATTTAATTAAAGTGACTAGAAATGCCTATGTGGCATTCTTTTATTACTTAATCATTATTTATTTAAGTAAACCTATATATTTTTATATATTCTGAAAGGTATGGTCAAATGTGATTTTTGAGAGTTGGAATCAACTCAAAAGCTCTTATGGTTGAATTTTGAAAAATGTTTGAATGCAGAAAAGATTCTTCCTTGTTATTTTTACCATGGGTGATCTACAAATCTAAATGGTTTGAATCCAACGGTCTTGGATTAATCATTACAGTACCTTTCTAACAAAATTGGTTTCATGCATTTTGGTTCAGTGAATCGAGTTGGGTTGATTTTTGAATCTAGGTACAAAACTGTGTTTGAAATTAAATGAATAAACTTAAGTTTGAATTGTTGGGTCACGCGGGAGGTTTAACTGGGCCGGCCCACTGCGCACAGCGTACGCGCGGGTTGGTTAAGTGAGCGACCCCACTCGTCAGTGAGACAACGAGTGGCGAAGCGGTATGGGGCGATTAGGACCGTAGGATCTAATTCTAATCGAATGGCTCTGGTTCATCGTCCACGTCGGGCAGCGCCGGCGAGACAAAACCCTAGCGCGGCAGGTGGGGGTTGTGGGAGGCTCACCGGGGCTCAGGCGATGGTCGGTGACGGTGGCGAACGACGAAGTCGATGACGGCGGTTCTCCTGGTACCGACATCTTCTCCTGGGCCACCTCCAATCGACGGCGCCTCTCCTCCTCTGAAGCGGTGAACTCCGGTGAAGTTCCGGCCACCTGGTGCTCGCCTTGCTCCGGGAGTGAGTGGGTGTGATCAGTGAGAGGTGGGGAGTGAACTGGTGTGAAGAAAATGAGTGGGGGAGGTCTCCTTTTATAGTGGCTAAAGGGGACTGACGGGCGCGGGCTGAGCTCGTCGTGGTCGATGGCACAAAGTTCTACTGGCATGGGCGACGGTAGGGGGCGGTGATGTGCTCCCTGGCGAAGCTCAATGGCGTGGTGGCGAGGCGTTGGGTAGTGCTGAACGGTCGGAACAAGTCGACGCTCTGGGCGGGTCCGACGGTGATTTTAATGGCACACAACATGCGTGGTCCGCGCGACGGGGAACGGGCATGTCTGGCGGGGTACTATGGTGCGGGTGATCACGCACGCAAGCGGCGAGGGCGGCGCGCAGTCTGTTTGAGCATGTCGAGCGCGGCCCTCTGGCGCGCTCTCGGCTTGCTCACAGAGAGGCTTGGCATGCTTGGGCAGTGTGGTCCAGGGGCTGGCAGTGCTCGAGGCTTGGACAGGGAGTGGCGGTGGACAGTGGTCAGTGCGCCATACATGCTTGCTATGCTTGGTGCTTCTCCTAGCTTGCTGTCGACATGAGGGTGGCAAGTTAGGCTCGGCATGGTCGCCATTAATGGCTATGCCAAGCTCACAGTGGTGCTAAGGCTTGTTAATTGGGCTAGATCATCTACTGAGAGTATAGAGTGAGCTAGAGAGGGAACAAGGTTGTCCAAGATCACTGCTCACTATAGTGTTTGTTGTTTGTTTGTTTGATGCCAGCAAGGTGTTTGATGAAATGTCCAAAAGAAATTTAAATTTAAATTTTGGATTCAAACTTGGTGGGTTTGCTAGGCACATACTAGGGAGTCTCTGGTTAGTTGGATTAGTCAAGGGGCACTGGTTTGGCTGGATTTCGAAAATGTGTGATCTTCACATATGATGAAGATTCAATTTTTACTTGTGATTTTAATAAGGTTGCCAAATGTTTCTACAAGTTTGAAATGTGGGCTTTGCTTCACTTTTACTTGGTCTTGCAAGGGGTGAAAATAATTGGAAAAGTTTCTGTTTGAAATCTTGGACTAGAAACACTCAAAGTGACCTAGTGAGAAAGATTGGCAAAAATGACCATTTGCCTTATTTGATTTGTTTTTGATTTTCTCTTGATTTGTTTCTGCTTGGAAATGTTTTAGATGATTTTATATTCATCTTAGAATCATTCCTTACTATTTAGTTGAATCACACAAGTCCATTCATGCATTTATCAAATCATCACATACACACATGCATTCATATGATTTAAAGTTAATCAAAGTTTTTGTTAACCCTAATTTTAGTGATTAGAGTTTGATGATGTAAGATCCCTCCTTTGTAAAGGAAAGGATCCCTGTGATTGCAATGCTAGTCCCTGGATCAATGCTAGCATCCACAGTTTAAGATGAAGTACACAGAAACAAAGGTCACTATTACATATCATTCTAGAGACAAACATAGTCTTTTACAACTCCATGTCCATAGGCCTAATACAAGTGTTCAAATATATAATAAGATAAATAAGTCTTCATCTTCATGTGCCACAGGCAAGCATGTTTAGTATAGACTCATGACTCCTAATCATCATCAGAATATCCTGCAACATCACAAGTTACAGCCACAGTGGGTCAATACATTGGAATAGTATTGGCAAGTGATACTTAGTAGAATATTGGTGGAATAAATACTATATGCATTTTGGCTAAGTGTAGGTTAGGCTTGATTTGCTCAAAATAGGTTTTGCCTATCAGTTGAAAACACTAGGTTTTCCTTTGTCAAATCTTTCCCAAGGAACCACCAATAGACATTGGGGTCCTGCACCCTTGTTCAACCACAAGTTTTTATTTAGAAATTGGGATGAGGAGATTCTTGATAGCTTCCATGTCTTGATGCTGAAGTTGTCCAATACCAGGGACATGGCTAAGTACTTAGATTTTTCCATCTGCAGAGGTTGTGCACTTTCCCCACAAGACTTGATTTTCACCAAGACAGGACCTTTCAGAAGCCTTCCCTTAAACCAAATGGACGCGCTCCAACCTATCATCCCACTACCACCAACTGTCCAAATGGCTAAGTTTTTGCAACCTATATGATCCAGGCAGAGCCCATATTTCCAAGTGGCTGCACTAGAAGCTTCTTAACATATGGCATCTCAAATCCCTTTGTTCCTGGGTGGCTTTCCACAAGTGAGATACACAAGGTAAACCATAGAAATGGGCCTTGTGTAACCACTCAACATAACCCATTCTTTCCATTCCACCCAGGTGTTTCATTCACTTAGTTGTTTTATTAAGCAAAAACATAGTCCAAAGACTTAGAAATATTTATTCATAGCATGAATATATAAACACCCTTGGTTGCTACTAGCTAGGCTAAGCATGGCATTGATAAGACTTAGAAATATTTCTAGCAATTCTACAACTACTAGGATTTCCCAAGCATAGCATATAGATCAAAATTATCCATGCAAGACTAGCAAAATATCTCTAATGCATATTTGGAAAAACATAGGAATAAATCATGAAGCACCACTTGCCTTGGTAGTTTGGAGAGTAGCTACAATCCTCACAATCACAATCACTATTTGCACCAAAATCTACACATAAAATGATAGCCCAAATCACATACAAAATAAATACAAGCAAAAATATATGGATGCATGCAATATGATATGTGATGATTTTTCTATACACAACAAGACAAGTGCACAGTACTGATTCATAAACAAGTTCAAAACTTGCCAAACAACCTTTATTTGAACAATAAAACATTTCCCAAATATTTGTTATACATAAAATAGGCCTACACATGTTTCTGTAAAAATAACCATTTTAACAGAACCAAAACATTAAGCACATTGCATATATGTAAAGGGCTTTCTCTCCTGATTCCATTGATATAAAATTCATCAAATTTGGACGTGGGAATCAAAAGTTATGAATTAAACAAGTTTAAACATCTAATTGATATAAAATCTGATTTTAAATCAAAGGATTGGCCAGCGGCAGCGTCTGATTGGACGATACCGTTTCGCACCGAATCACGCTCGTGCGCTGTTGGATCTAACTAATCATGCACGGCTCAGATCTGCCCGTACCTCTTCGCTTAGCTTCTAATTTCACCCACTGGATCTAGATCTAACGGTCCTAAGCAACAGACCATCAAGTGGCGGCGCTAGCGGCGGTGACAGGCGGCGGTGCGCTCAGTCAGTGGCGGAGCCGGTGAACTAGGTCGCCCGGGGAGGTGGGAGGATGCTCCCTAGAATCGCCGTGACGAGGTGAAGCTCGACGTATGCTCGGTTGGCGAAGGGGCGCTCGGAGTTGTCGCGGATTGCTCGTCGGAGTAGTCCCTAGCAACGGTGGCTTCTGTTTGTCGACGTTGGCGACGCTCTGGGACGTGCTAAGATGACAGAAAGGTTCCGTTAGATGCGCAGGACACTGGGGTCTCACGCGTATCAAACAGAGGGAGAGGGCAGGCTGGGACTTACGGGAAAAGGTCGCCGGAGTTCGAGCAGAGAGCGGCGGAGTTCAGTCGTTGATGTTGCCGAGGCTACAGACTATGCGCGAGTAAAAGGAAAGCATCAGTAGGTGCGCACGGAGATGTAGAACAAGCCATCATGAACCATAGGCAGAGGGGAGTGCGGTGCTCACTGGAATTCGTTGGCGAACTCGTCGGAGCAGCGGGGTTGCGGCGAGGAATTCTCGCAGCCTGGGGGCGCTCTGTGTTTGGGGTTTGGGGGAAATGGAGAGGGGGCAGAGGGGGTTTAAATAGCAAGGACGCGAGCGTGATTCACTCGAGCATTGATCGTGAATTGAAGCCGCAAATCAATCCACAAACGGCCGAGTGATTTGGGGGGAGGAACTCGTCGCCGGGTGGAGACGATGACCGTGGCATGGGCTGCGTTGTCAGCGAGAGAAACAGAGGGGAGGTGGGGTCAGGCGGTCAGTCACTCTGCGGGTTTGATTGCGAGTAAAGAAAAACGGTTCGCGGGAGGGGTTGCTGGGCTAGCTGGGTCAAGTTGGGCTGGGTTGGGCCAGATTTGGCTGTTTGCTTATTTTTTTCTCTTTACTCCTTTTCTTTTTCTGTTTGATTTTGTAAAAATGATTTTCACACTCCATTTCAAATCAGTTTGATTTCAAACCTTCTCTGGACTTTTGTATAGTGAATTTTGTATTCAAATAAGTGTCAAACCCTTCTGTTTACTCAAACATACTTGGTCATTTAAAAAAATAAAATCAAGCTTTTTATGAGATATAAAATAGGCATAAATTTGGTTTTTAATTTATACTTTTTTTTGAAACTTTGCTCAAGCTTTTGGAAGCATTTAAGTTTGAATTCAAAATATTACTGAATACAATAGATACTCTTCTCATTATAAAGTAGCACTAGGGCTAGGGTATTCATACATAAAATAATGAGCAATATATGCTCCTGTTTTTGAAATGATTTTGAAATGAAACCCTAAATTATATGCATGCATGAATGATATGCAAACTTTGAAAACATGATTTTAGGGATGTTACAAATCTAACCCCCTTAAGGTGAATCTCGCCCTCGAGATTCGGGTTGGCTAGCAAATAGGTGAGGGTGGTCTTTCCGAAGATCATCTTCTCTTTCCCATGTTGCTTCTTCTTCAGAATGATGGTTCCACTGAACTTTGCAGAATTTGATAGTCTTAGTCCGTGTAACTCTTTCTGCAGTCTCAAGAATCTTGATAGGTTTCTCCTCATAAGTGAGGTCACTCTCCAATTGAACCTCTTCCAAAGGTATAGTATCCTTCAAAGATGTCTCTTCCATTTCTGGATGGCATTTCTTAAGCTGACTCACATGAAACACATTATGAAGAGCTGACAAAGACTCTGGCAATTCAATCTCATAAGCTACTTCTCCTTTGCGACTCAGAATCTTGAATGGTCCAACATATCTTGGGGCCAATTCACCTTTGACACCAAACCTCTTCACTCCACGAAGTGGTGACACTCTAAGATAAGCTCTATCACCCACTTCATAGGTGACTTCTCTACGCTTAGGATCTGCGTAGCTCTTTTGTCGGGATTGTGCTATCTTTAATCTGTCCTTGACTAGCTTGACTTTCTCTTCAGCCTCTTTGATTAGTTCTGGTCCGAACAAACTTCTTTCTCCCACACCATTCCATAGCAATGGGGTGGTACACTTTCTCCCATAGAGAAACTCAAATGGTGCCATCTCAATACTGGCTTGCTAGCTGTTATTGTAAGAGAATTCTGCGTAAGGCAGACTTTCATCCCAACTGGCTCCATAGTCTAGAGCACATGCTCTCAACATATCTTCAAGAATCTGATTAGTCCTTTCTGTCTGTCCATCAGTCTGAGGATGAAAAGCAGTGCTGAATTCCAACCTCGTTCCCAATGACTCATGTAATTGCCTCCAAAAATAGGAAGTGAATTGAGTTCCCCTATCGGACACAATACTCTTGGGTACTCCATGTAGACATACAATTCTGCTCATATAGATCTTGGTTAACTTAGCACTTGTGTAAGTTGTCTTCACGGGTATAAAATGAGCCACTTTAGTTAGGCGATCCACTACTACCCAAATAGAATCATATCCTGACCTGGTCCTTGGTAATCCGATAATGAAATCCATACCAATCTTGTCCCACTTCCAATCAGGAATAGGTAGTGGTTGTAACAATCCTGCTGGTTTCTGATGTTCCGCTTTCACTCTACTACATACATCACACAAAGCAATATGTTCGGCGATGTCCTTCTTGAGATTATTCCACCAAAATCTTTGCTTCATATCCATGTACATTTTGGTGTTTCCCGGATGAATATAATATGGTGAGTTATGTGCTTCTTGTAAAATCAGTTTCCGAAGCTCCGGATTTTGTGGAACACAGATACGTTTTCCATGCCATAAAGTACCTTGTTCGTCTTCACGGAATCCTTTTGCTTTTCCCTTGCCAATCTTTTCTTTAATCTCTTCAATTACCTTATCCGCCTTTTGGGCTTCTTTGATCTTGTCCAACAAAGTGGGTTGAACATCGAAAGACATAAGATGTCCCTCAGGCACAATCTCCAATCTGAGATCTCTAAATTGGGCACACAGATCATCTGGCAATTCTCCCTTAGTAAGGCCATTCACAAAAACCTTACAGCTTAGAGCATCCTCTACAACATTTGCTTTACTGGGGTGGTATTTGCAAACTCAAGTCATAGTCTTTGATGAGTTCTAGCCATCTTCTTTGTCTCATGTTAATTTCCTTCTGGGTGAAGATATACTTCAAACTCTTGTGATCTGTGAACACTTCACAACGCTTTCCCAAAAGATAATGTCTCCATGTTTTAAGTGCATGGACAACAGAGGCTAACTCTAAATCATGAGTAGGGTAGTTTACTTCATGAGTTTTGAGTTGTCTCGAGGCATAAGCCACAACTTTCCCTTCTTGCATAAGTACTGCACCTAGTCCATGATGAGATGCATCACAATATACTTGAAAATCTTTCTCCAAATCTGGCAAACATAAGACTGGTGTTGTCACTAGTCTCTTCTTCAATTCTTGGAAACTGAGTTCACAACCTTCAGACCAAGCAAATTTCTTATCTTTCTTTAGCAATTCTGTCATAGGTTTTGCTACCTTGGAGAAATTCTCAATAAATCTTCTGTAGTATCCTGCCAAGCCAAGGAAACTACGAACCTACTTTACTGACTTAGGAGATTCCCATTCAGTTACAGCTGAAACTTTAGCAGGATCAACTGCTACACCATCTCCTGACACAACGTGTCCAAGAAATCCAACTTCATTTAACCAAAATTCGCACTTGCTGAATTTGGCATACAGCTTATGCTCTCTAAGCTTCTCAAGTATCAATCGTAAATGTCCTTCATGCTCTTCCTTGCTCTTGGAGTAGATTAGAATGTCATCGATGAATACAACGACAAACTTGTCAAGGAACTCCATGAACACTTTGTTCATCATATTCATGAAGTACGCTGGTGCATTGGACAAACCAAATGGCATCACGGTATACTCATACAATCCATACCTTGTGGTGAAAGCTGTCTTAGGTATGTCTTGTTCCCTTATCTTAAGCTGAAAATAACCTGACTGGAGATCAATCTTTGAGAACACACAAGATCCTTCTAACTGATCAAACAAGTCATTGATTCTAGGCAAAGGGTATTTGTTCTTGATAGTCACCTCATTGAGTGAACGATAATCTATGCATAACCTTTGACTTCTATCTTTATTTTCCACAAACAAAACTGGTGCTCCCCAAGATGAAGAACTTGGTTGGATGAAACCTTTCTGCAACTGTTCTCCAAGTTGCTTCTTGAGTTCTTTCAACTCATCAACTGACATCTTGTACGGTCTTTTTGCTATTGGTCCAGATCCTGGTAGCAAGTCAATAAGAAATTCCACATCTCTATCTGGTGGCATTCCCGGCAATTCTTCCAGAAACACATCTGGATATTCACTCACAATAGGCACACTGTCTATGCTAACCCCCTTAAGAGAATTTAGCTTACTCCCTTTTGATTCAAAGTTAGACTTGAATCTAATCCGTTTATTTTCCGGGGTTGTGAGTGCAACAGTACGATTAGCACAATCTAAAACTCCTTCATACTTGGTCATCCAATCCATTCCCAAAATTACATCCAGTCCTTGGGAATCTAGGATTATCAGACTCACTGGAAACTTATGCTTTCCAAATTCTATCACTAGATCCCGGCATCCAAGACTTACTATCATATCTCCACCCGGAGAACTTACTTTTATTGGACACCCAATGTTTTCAGTTGGAAACCCATTTCTATCAACAAATGCTTTTGATATGAATGAATGCGATGCTCCAGTATCAAAAATAACAAGCGCTGGAATAGAATTGAGTTTGAACTTACCAGCAACAACATCTGGCTCTTCATAGATTTCCTCCACATTGATGTGGTTCACTTGCCCCTTTTAAAAAGGGTTGGGCTTGTTGGGTCCTTCAACTTTCTTTTCTGGGCATTCATTTGCATAATGCCCCATCTTCTTGCACTTGCTCAACCTGACTAAGATCCTTCTTGACAGGCTGGCCTCCACTGCCACTTCCACTTCCATTCCGGTGGCTCTTATATGCACCCTTGTGATTCTTGTACTTATCATTGTCATGACTACGATTGTGCTTGTTGTCATGATAACGGTTGTGGTTGTGGTGCTTGTTGAACTTCCCATGCTTATGGGATCCAGAACTCCCACTGTCATCATAATGGGAACGCTTGTGAGACGATCCCGAGCTGTGCTTGTCAGAGTTCTTTCTCTTCCTGCTTTCAACTTGTTTCATCTTGCTCTCCAAAATAGCAGCCTTGTCACAAAGAGACTGATATGTGGGAACATAGGCCATAGCTAACTGCAGGTTCAGTCATCATTCAACCCTTCAAGGAAATTTTCCTTCCTCTTAGCATCAGTGTCAACTTCATCCGGTGCATAACGCGCCAGATTGTTGAACTCTTCAATATATTCAGCCACGCTGCGGTGGTGCTGCTTCAGGTTATGGAACTCTTTCTTCTTCAAACTCATCACTCCGGATGAGATGTGAGCAGTACGGAAACCCTCTTCAAAGATAGCCCATGTCACATCCTCAATGGGAGTGGTGATTTGGAAGTTATCCCACCAAGTGGCTGCTGGTCCTTGCAACAAGTGAGCTGCAAATCTGACTTTCTCTTCATCAGTACAGCCAATTGTTACCAAGTCCTTGTTCACAGAGCATAGCCAATCATTAGCCACCATAGGATCAGTAGTTCCTGAGAACTTTGCTAGCCTCAGTCTCAAGAACCTGGTAAGCATATCAAAACCCGGTGGGTTGTTCTGATTGTTGTTGTTGTTATTGTTTTTGTTGTTATTCTGATTCTGGATGAAAGTAGTCATCATTTGCATCAGCTGAGTCTGAGCTGTCATCATTTGCTGCATCTCAGGAGTGATGTTGTTGTTGTTGGGGTTGGGATTGGCACGTCGGGGAGGCATCTGTGGTTTGTTCAATAGAGATAAGAATGAGATACCCATAGATGCTAACATGCACAATACATCAGATAAACAATCGCCAAACATGCATCATAATAATAATAGTTCAACAACATAGACAACAAGTTTGCAAAGTAAACACACCAATAGCAAGCCACCCACATGTTGGATGGTCATTGCGACTCAATAATCAAAGACATGATAAACAAAGGTAAATGAGTAGTCATCTCTACTCCTCGGCATCACCTCCTCCTCAACAAATGTAAGACCAGCATTCTCCATAGCGGTCTTGTATTCCTCGACATTGGTGGTCAAGGTCTCTACTTTGGCTTTGAGAGCCCTCTTCTATGAACGAAGCCTCTCTATCACGGTCTGCTGATGCTCGAGCTCGAAGTCCTTGGACTCTAGTTCTGCAGTCATGTCTCGAATCCTCTTGTTCCTATCTTGGACTCGCTTCTCTTGACTCTTGAACTTTCTGTCCTGACTCTCAAACTTGGCCTCCATCTCTTTGAATATCTCATCTTGCTCCGCGAAGAGCTTGTCCTTCTCACGAAGCTACACTTGGAGTTTGTCATTGCTAAGCATGACGTTGGTCCTATCAGTGTCTATGTGCCTAAGAAGAACCTCTAAGTCCTGGAGGTATAGACGAATCGGCTCTGCTGTCTCTCTCGAAGTATCCTCAAAGTCAATGGCCTCACCATCATCATCACGTCTACCAAAGGTGTGGAGGTGAGTACCCCTAACCTCTCGAGAGTGTCTCCCTACTAAACGTCCTATCAAATCCTGCATGACTACCTCAATGCCTCTCTCCTTGTCATCATGCATGAGCTTGAAGATGATGGCCTCCGTGGCTGGCTCAGTCTGGCATCCTGGCTGATTGACCTTGAAGCCCCAAAGGTCTTTCCTCTCAAACTTGGTGAGGGGAAGCATCATGATAGTAGGAAGAGGGAGATTGAGCAGATTAGTGAACTCAATGATACGAGGGCCAAATCGAGTTCTCTTGAACTCTTCATCCGTGCTGATAGTAACATTAGGCATCTATTTATAAGATAGAAAAAGTTAGGATCAACACAATTTAAGACAATTTACAAGACAAGGCATCACATGCATAACTTTGGAAATCAAAACACACAAGTCATGGCATACATAACACAAACAACCTAGTTTCAATATAACTTAGTCAATTTTTGGAAATGTAATGATGGGTGTGGTGGTCCAACTAATAAGGCTCAATTCTTCTTTCACTTTCTAATCTAAAGGCTAACAATGCACCCTTCTATCAAAGAAGATTAGAAAAGTTTACTAGAAGAATAAGACAAGTGTGGAAGTTTGTTGAAAATTTTTCCTTAGTGGTTTCCAATCCTAGGGTCATAATCCTACAGGCAACACAGTGCTCTGATACCATCTGTAAGATCCCTCCTTTGTAAAGTAAAGGATCCCCGTGATTGCAATGCTAGTCCCTGGATCAATGCTAGCATCCACAGTTTAGGATGAAGTACACAGAAACAAAGGTCACTATTACACATCATTCTAGAGACAAACATAGTCTTTTACAACTCCATGCCACAGGCCTAATACAAGAGTTCAAATATATAATAAGATAAATAAGTCTTCATCTTCATGTGCCACAGGCAAGCATGTTGAGTGTAGACTCATGACTCCTAATCATCATCAGAATATCCTGCAACATCACAACTTACAACCACAGTGGGTTAATACATTGGAATAGTATTGGCAAGTGATACTTTGTACAATATTGGTGGAGTAAATACTATATGCATTTTGGCTAAGTGTAGCTTAGGCTTGCTTTGCTCAAAATAGGTTTTGCCTATCAGTTGAAAACACTAAGTTTTCCTTTGTCAAATCTTTCCCAAGGAACCACCAATAGACATTGGGGTCCTGCACCCTTGTTCAACCACAAGTTTTTACTTAGAAATTGGGATGAGGAGATTCTTGATAGCTTCCATGTCTTGATGCTCAAGTTGTCCAATACCAGGGACATGGCTAAGTACTTAGATTCTTCCATCTGCAGAGGTTGTGCACTTTCCCCACAAGACTTGATTTTCACCAAGACAGGACCTTTCAGAAGCCTTCCCTTAGACCAAATGGACGCGCTCCAACCTATCATCCCACTACCACCAACTGTCCAAATGGCTAAGTTTTTGCAACCTATATGATCCAGGCAGAGCCCATATTGCCAAGTGGCTGCACTAGAAGCTTCTTAACATATGGCATCTCAAATCCCTTTGTTCCTAGGTGGCTTTCCACAAGTGAGATACACAAGGTAAACCATAGAAATGGGCCTTGTGTAACCACTCAACATAACCCATTCTTTCCATTCCACCCAGGTGTTTCATTCAATTAGTTGTTTTATTAAGCAAAAACATAGTCCAAAGACTTAGAAATATTTATTCATAGCATGAATATATAAACACCCTTGGTTGCTACTAGCTAGTCTAAGCATGGCATTGATAAGACTTAGAAATATTTCTAGCATTTCTACAACTACTAGGATTTCCCAAGCATAGCATATAGATCAAAATTATCCATGCAAGACTAGCAAAATATCTCTAATGCATATTTGGAAAAACATAGGAATAAATCATGAAGCACCACTTGCCTTGGTAGTTTGGAGAGTAGCTACAATCCTCACAATCACAATCACTATTTGCACCAAAATCTACACATAAAATGATAGCCCAAATCACATACAAAATAAATACAAGAAAAAATATATGGATGCATGCAATATGATATGTGATGATTTTTCTATACTCAACAAGACAAGTGCACAGTACTGATTCATAAACAAGTTCAAAACTTGCCAAACAACCTTTATTTGAACAATAAAACATTTCCAACATATTTGGTATACATAAAATAGGCCTACACATGTTTCTATAAAAATAACCATTTTAACAGAACCAAAACATTAAGCACATTGCATATATGTAAAGGGATTTCTCTCCTGATTACATTGATATAAAATTCATTAAATTTGGACGTGGGAATCAAAAGTTATGAATTAAATAAGTTTAAACATCTAATTGATATAAAATCTGATTTTAAATCAAAGGATTGGCCACGCGGCAGGGTCTGATTGGACGATACCGTTTCGCACCGGATCACGCTCGTGCGCCGTTGGATCTAACTAATCATGCACGGCTCAGATCTACCCTTACCTCTTCGCTTATCTTCTAATTTCACCCACTGGATCTAGATCTAACGGTCCTAAGCAACAGACCATCAAGTGGCGGCGCTAGCGGCGGCGACAGGCGGCGACGCGCTCAGTCAGTGGCGGAGCCGGCGAACTAGGTCGCCCGGGGAGGTGGGAGGATGCTCACCAGAATCGCCGTGACGAGGTGAAGCTCGACGTATGCTCGGTTGGCGAAGGGGCGCTCGGAGTTATCGCGGATTTCTCGTCGGAGTAGTCCCTGGCGATGGTGGCTTCTGTTCGTCGACGTTGGCGATGCTCTAGGCCGCGCTAAGACGAGAGAAAGGTTCCGTTAGATGCGCAGGACACTGGGGTCTCACGCGTATCAAACAGAGGGAGAGGGGAGGCTGGGACTTACGGGAAAAGGTCGCCGGAGTTCGAGCAGAGAGAGGCGGAGTTCATTCGTTGATGTTGCCGAGGCTACAGGCTATGCGCGAGCAAAAGGAAGTCATCAGTAGGTGCGCACGGAGATGTAGATCAAGCCATCATGAACCATAGGCAGAGGGGAGTGCGGTGCTCACCGGAATTCGTTGGCGAACTCGTCGGAGCAGCGGGGTTGCGGCGAGGAATTCTCGCAGCCTGGGGGCTCTCTTTGTTTGGGGTTTGGGGAAAATGGAGAAGGGGCAGACGGGGTTTAAATAGCAAGGACGCGAGCGTGATTCACTCGAGCATTGATCGTGAATTAAAGTCGCAAATCAATCCAGAAATGGCCGAGTGATTTGGTGGGAGGAACTCGTCGCCGGGTGGAGACGATGAACGTTGTGTGGGTCGCGTTGTCAGCGAGAGAAACAGAGGGGAGATGGGGTCAGGCGGTCAGTCACTCTGCGGGTTTGATTGCGAGTAAAGAGAAACGGTTCGCAGGAGGGGTTGCTAGGCTAGCTGGGTCAAGTTGGGCTGGGTTGGGCCAGATTTGGCTGTTTGCTTATTTTTTTCTCTTTACTCCTTTTCTTTTTCTGTTTGATTTTCTAAAAATGATTTTCACACTCCATTTCAAATCAGTTTGATTTCAAACCTTCTCTGGACTTTTGTATAGTGAATTTTGTATTCAAATAAGTGTCAAACCCTTCTGTTTACTCAAACATACTTGGTCATTTAAAAAAATAAAATCAAGATTTTTATGAGATATAAAATAGGCATAGATTTGGTTTTTAATTTATACTTTGTTTTGAATTTTTGCTCAAGCTTTTGGAAGCATTTAAGTTTGAATTCAAAATATTACTGAATACAATAGATACTCTTCTCATTAGAAAGTAGCACTAGGGCTAGGATATTCATACATAAAATAATGAGCAATATATGCTCCTGTTTTTGAAATGATTTTGAAATGAAACCCTAAATGATATGCATGCATGAATGATATGCAAACTTTGAAAACATGATTTTAGGGATGTTACAGATGATCTTTGTTTCATATTTTTAGGATGTTACACCAGACCCTCCCTGGGCGTGGCCAAGCCTGGCCCGCGCCTGGGGAGGGTGTGGGACCTCTGGCCGCCTCCTCGGCCTCCCCCTTCGCCTATAAGAAGCCTCTGACCCAACAACCCTAGGGCATCCAGAAGAAATCCACGAAAACCTCTGTAGCGCCGCCGCCACCGAAGGGGAGATTCGGGGGACAGAAAGTCTCTGTTCCGGCACCCTGCCGGGACGGGGAAGTGCCCCCGGAGCCATCTCCATCGATCTCTACCGCCATCTTCATCACAGTAGCTGATTCCCATGATGAGGAGGGAGTAGTTCTTCCTCAGGGCTAAGGGCTCTACCGATAGCTATGTTTTCATCTCTCTCTATGCATGATCATGGTGTGGTCATGAGCTTTTAATCAAGTAGATCTACCTTGCTACTCAAGTGCTTCATTAGATCTCTGCTCTCCCCATGTGTGTCAAAGTGACAGCTTGCACGCCATCGTGGCACTTAGGCTTTAGTCTACATAAATACTCTTTGTGCTTTAATAGATCTATGCTTTTCCCCACGTGTGTGAAAGTGACAGCGTGCATACCGTGTGTGGCACTTTGGCTAGATTGAATAATTGTAATGAGTTATATTTGGAGTTGGATGTCTCTATGAAATTGTGGTGTTTGTTGGAACCATCTAGCGCTCAAGGTGACAGTGTGGGGTTATCTAGATTGGGGAAGGCAGACTTTGAGGAGTGCTGTTATAGCCCTACCAATGATTAGAGTGTCCAACCGGAGAGTAGTTAAGAGTAGTATCATGAAGAGAGGATATTTATATGAGAGAGTGTTCACTAGTGAAAGTATGATCCCTAGGCCTTGTTTATAATCATTGAAACACCGTTTACATCTAGATCTGTTGCATGTTTGCTTTATTTAGTCTTTTCCTCACTCACACACGTTACCCCACATTAACAGCAAGTCAGAAGCTCTTTTATGGCACCGTTACCACTTGTATTTCACTATCTCTTCGCCGAACTAGTGTACCTATACACCTGACAAGTGTATTGGGTGTGTTGGGGACACAAGAGACTTCTTGTATCTTGATTGCAGGATTGCTTGAGAGGGAATACCTTTGACCACTTCCTCCCTGAGTTCGATAAACCTTGGGTAATCCACTTAAGGGAAACTTGTTGTTGTTCTACAAACCTCTGCACTTGGAGGCCCAACAACTGTCTACAAGAATAGAAGTGCGTAGACATCAAGCTTCTTTTCTGGCGCCGTTGCCGAGGAGGTAAGGTAAAAGGTACTCATATCCTCCGGTGTGAGTGCTCGAAATTATTTCCTTTAGATTCTGCAATTTTGTATTTTTGTTTCTTGTTTTCACTAGTTAGGCTTAATCGAAAACAACAACAAAATTAGAGAGCTTTATAGTGTTTATCTTGAATTAGGACATGAAGTGTTTGAAGAGAAAATTAAAAAACCTATGGAGCTCTATTTGCATGCTAATAGCAATGTTATTAGTATGAATTCTTTGGACACCATTATTGCTAATTCTATGGAAACATATAAGCTTGGGGAAGCTAGTTTTTATGAAAATGATCTTTTTAGTCCCCTATCTTTGGAAGATAGCTATTCTATTGCTTATTGTAACAACCTCAGAATCGGCCCTATGCAAGTTTCAGCGCTTCCCGCCAAACCCGCATAGAAACGATTCAAAGGTGCCCACCAGGCACTTGCGTGCGGGTGGAAAACGAAGTAATAACATTACACAACAGTCCTCGATGGGACCCACATAACAGATATATATATACAACACGACTCCATGAGTCAAGAATACAGATATACAGAACAAAGATCCAAATCACCTTGAAATCGATAGAGCGTCCGACTACGGACAAGATGCAAATGGGGCTAAGAGCCCTGAAGAATAACCAATGGCGTCCATAACCCTGCCCAGGCCAAGCCGGAAGGGTAACCCTGCTAACGACGTCGATCTCAAAACCTTCTTAAACAAAAGGGGTGCCGACAAAGGGCAAAGGAAAAAGAGAGAGCGGTCAGTACTGAGGCCAGTACACGGCGAGGCTAGAATTCGGCGGTCCTCGCCTACATAGGTATGGTGGACTGAAGCGGCAGCGCAGCATGCACTAAACAACCTATAGAGACTCGATTCAACTGGCGGCTATCAGAGAGGGGCAAGAAAGACCTATTCGGAACCAACCTGATGCTACCACCAAACATACCCATCCTGGTATTTCCCCCTCGAGACCAAACGAGGAAGTCAACCGAGGAACTCACACAGTTGGAAGTTTTATTTATTCAGTTATCATTGCAGCAATTACTAGTCAGGTGTAGATAATCATCCTGATAAAATAAGAAGTGGGCCATTTTCGTTAACCATTCCGTTGTAGTTGCAACACTTACTAGTCAGATACAATTAGCATGAGATATCCCAAAACCCAGCAGTTGTTGGTACTTTTATTTAGCCATTCCGTTGTAGTTGCAATACTTACTAGTCAGATACCATAGTAGCAAGCGACAACCCAAACAAGCAATTGTTGGCAGTTTTATTTAGCCATTCCATTATAGTGAAGCTGATTACTAGTCATTTTCAAGTCAAATTTATAGCACTACTTTAGTTATAGTTGTCTATGATCGAGATACTGTGCTCCAAGTCATCCATAACCGCGGACACGGCTTTCAGAAAGTTTTACCCTGCAGGGGTGCACAAATAGCAACACACACTCGATTAACCTCGGAAAAAACAAATCAAAACCCAACGAGGCCTTCACGACAAAGCAATCACAAGATTCAGAAATATTTCAGGGGGCCACCCCATTGAGTACACCCGCAACGAAGTTAGCTGACTCCGAGACGGACCCAAGGTTTGGGTGGATGGCTGTAAACGACTGGGAACCCGAAAGTGTGACTGGGCTTGTCGATACCGCGAAAACGTGTCCCGATCCTAAACAGTACAGGTGCTCCTCGCACAATCGTAAATAAAGCAGTGAAGCATGGCATAAGTACAGGATAGTAAATAAAACCTCAAACTAGTTTGTGGCCCCAAGAAATAAGAATGAATCAAGCTCTGGCTCAGGGGGGTCCCATAATCCTCCCGGATGTGGATAGCGCGAATATTCAAGGAACAGGTATCAAGTACTCGGGGTCCTACGGGACACAAGTGGACGGTTAACAACCAAATAACATCTATTGCCCACCTGTGCCTCTGCATTTACCTACTTCAATTTTAGTTGTTAAACAGTAATTAAAGTTATGATCATCTCCAACAATAAACACACGGCAATACTCCAACAACTGTGGTACTCGACGACACGCAACAGCACTCGAGCAAGCGACTACGACGCGCAAGTCCAGCTATCTACCAAACAACAGGTAATAGGAGGTGTCCAAGGAAATATAAGGCTGCAAGGGAAAACACGGGTACGAAAACTAGAGCATCGCAACACAGATAGCAATAGATCAACAGGAGGGAATAAATACTATAAAAGTAAGATAGGTAGAAAGGGGGGGATGCTCGCCTGAAAACATTGCCGAAGATTCATCCGAAGATCGGGTCGATACTCGCATCAACTCATCGGCCTAGTCCGTGAAGAAGCAAAGCACTAGAGGAATCACCGGATACACTATTTATTACTACGGCAGAAGATCGGGCATGATGCATGTATGATGCATGACATGGCAAAGGATGCGATGCAATTAGGCCATATTAAGCGGAACCGGGGTCCCGACATTTAATTAGACGGTTCAAGTTATTTACCTACCCCGCAAATTAAGTGTTGGATTAACAGGGCGAAACATGGCATCGGTTCGCTACACCAATTTAAATGGAGTCCGGAATAAGACAAAGATTTGCCCGCATATGGGCCCCATATTTAATTTAGGTGAATCGGCATAAGGCCCCCAAACCACATGACAATTATGCATGCGAGTATGACAATTTAATATGCGACAATTTATATAGATGGCATTTATAAAATAGGGGCTCGGATCAGGGTCACACATGGGTTCGGCGAACTTGGGGGTTCGGGGTTCGGTCTCGCCGGGATCGGTCTTCGGATTCGTGGTCTCGGCCTCCACGAGGAAGATCATGACGTGCTGACGGGTTCGATTTCCGTGAAGGTCTTGCGGTTCTGGCTTTGGTATCGATGACAGCTTGGGTAGGCACCGACGGTCTTCCTGTGCACTTTTACTTGGTGTAGTGGTCTTGATATCCGTCGATCTTGAGAAGGGCCCGGTCTAGCTTCTGGTCTTGGATCGGAGGAGTAGCACAACTACATCACCACCAATCCATCTTGACAACCATCGTCGCCACACCATCTGAATATCTTTAAGAGCATAAGCACTCAAAGTTACATACACGCATACATCTGAGACAGGGAACGTGCGTCTGACAGCGAGAGGGCCACCAACCGGAGGGCTCGAGCGAGGAGATACGGATGTCTCGGTTGGTGCTTCGCAGGGTCGACAGCCGCCGAGGAAGAGGGCCCCGGCGTCGGTACTGCAGGAGCGTCCGCAGCGGCTGCTGGCGGCCAGAGGAGCGGCGGGACGAGGAAGGCGAGGGCAGCGCTACGGGAAGCTCGCCGGGCGGCGCCTTGCTTGAGGGGAAGGCGACGGCGGCGGAAGACGGAGGTGGTCGGGGGAGGCGCAGGCGGCCGGCGGGGAAGACGAGGTCTGGGGCGCGGCGAGGCCGGCGCTCCCGTGCATGGCGGAGGCGGTGGCCGGGACAGAGGGGAGAGGGCGGGGACGCGGGCGCTGGAGGAGGGCGGAAGGCGCGGCCGGTGGTCGCTGGCGAGGGGGACCGAGGAGCCGGCGGCCGGGGTCGTCCGCACGCGGGAGGCAGAGGCCGGGCGGTGGAGATGCAGGGCCCGACGGAGATGCAGGGGGGAGGCACTGGAGAGGAGGGCCGCAGCGGCGGGCAGCCGAAGAGAGGCGGCGCTCCGGGGCGGAGCCGAGGAGGGGGTCGGGCGGAGACGGCGAGGGCGGCTCCGGCGAGGCGAGCGAGGGTGGAGATGCTCGCGGACGGGGCGCTGCAGGGGGGGTGGAGCCGGAGGGAGAGAGGAGCGTGCGAGGCGAGGTCGGGCAGGCAGGCGCCGGACGGGAGGAAGAAGGGGCGGGGTCGTCGGGCTAGGGAGAGGGAAGGAGAGAGAGGAGCGGGAGCGCGTGGGTGGGGAGACGAGGTGTTGAGTGGTGGGGCCAGGCGGGGGGAGGGCGGACCAGCGCGGGTGGGGCCCAGGGGCAGGGAGAGGGGTGGCTGAGTGGGTGCGGCTGGGTGTGTGTGGCGTGTGGGGGGGATTCGGTGGGGTGGGGAAAAAGGGAGTGGGGCCAGAGGTTGTTGACCAGGGGGGGTGGAGACTGGGATTGGTGAGGTGGCTGAGCCGAGGATGAGGTGGAGGGAACGGTGAGGTGGAGGGAGGGGATTGGTGGGGATGATGTGGAGGGGCTGGGTAGGAGTAGACGTAGGTAGGAAAAGGTTGGTCTAGGGTTTTCTTTAGATGGGACGGGTGGTAGGTAGTCTGGTCAGGTTGGGCCTCTGGCCTGACCGATCGGACTGCCTCCCCGGACAAAACATTTTATTTATTTTGTTTAGTTTTAAATATTCTTTTGGTAAAATAGTTTAGGCAAACAAAAGATCCAGGCGGGCCGAGGGGTTGATTCGAAATAAAAGACGGGGATATTTAGAAAACAATAAAAGACTTTTCGAAATAGTTTTTAGACAAAACCATGCATGATGATGACGATGCCATGCACAAAAACAACGCGATTTTCTAGTAGTGGTTTTTGCGGGATGCCACACTTATGATGATACCAAACCTCCAATATATGATGATTACAATGATGAGTATGATATTTTCAGTCCACCTACTATTGAGGAGGAAATTAATTGCGATTACAATGTGCCTCCTATATTTGATGATTATGGTGATGAGAATAATAATGATAGCTATTTTGTTGAATTTACTCCCACTATAATTAATAAGATTGGCTATTTTTATGTGGAGAGTAATAATCATTATATGCATGTGGCTCATGATAAGAATGTTTTATGTGATAGTTATATTGTTAATTTTATTCATGGTGCTACTGAAAATTATTATGAGAGAGGGAAAAATGGTCTTATGCATCTCAAAAATATTAAGTTTCCTCTCTTTATGTTGAAAATTTTGAAGTTGCACTTGTTTTGCTTTCCTATGCTTGTTGCTTTGTGATTTCATGACTTGTTTCTTTACAAGATTCCTATGCATAGGAAGTGGGCTAGACTTAAATTTGTTTTGAATTTGGTTCTTGATGCTCTCTTTTACTTCAATTCATATTTATTATGTGAGCATCTTCTCAAACTATCAAGCCTAACTTAAAGGCGTTAAAGAAAAGTACTTGTTGGGAGATAACCCAAGAGTTTTATTGAGTCTTGGAAGTTATTACTTCTGTAATGACCTCTCCTTATCCTTTTTGTTTGCTTTTTGTGCCAAGAATGACCTATAATGAGAGGGAAGTAAGATTTGGGGAGTTGTTGTCCCAAAACAGATTTCTGTCCTCCACCATAAAAATTCGTGACGAGTTTCTGTAACTCGGATTGAGCTCAAAATTTACGAATAAATCCCCCAGTATGTTAGCTAACTTTATTTAGTTCAAGACTTTTTGATTTGAGCAACATAAGATTTAGAAAAAGCGATATCTACGTGCTGGTCTGTTTTGACAGATTTCTGCCATTATTTGCATTTGCTTCTTATTAATACCTTTTTTGGGTTCTTTTTGGGAAATTGAGCTTTTTGAAGGAGTTTCTACAGTAGATTGTGTTTTTAGTGAAAAAAAATTCTGTTCCAAAGCTTTGCCAGAGGACTAATATCTTTTGAATACACTAATGTTGCTAATGAAGATTGTGTGAAATTTTGTATGAAAGGAAAATTTACAGGTGTAGAGAGAGAATGATGTAATGAGATGAAGAATGGACAAAAGCTCAAGCTTGGGGATGCCACCCCGGTGTCACCACAAGAAATATTCAAGAGGTACAAGCGTCAAATCTTGGGGATGCCCAAGGCATCCCCTTCTTCATCAATAAAAATCTCAGGTATTTCTAGACACTTCGTTTTTATTGTTTCATGCATTGTTGTGTTGTTCTTGGAGCGTCTTAGTTTTCGTTTTTGGTTTTCGTTTTCCTAGTTTGCTTGAGTAAGTTAGTTGGTTACACCACACTTCTTTTGAAGAGAGACACACTCTGTTTTCATTGCCTAGAACACTCTAGTTTTCACTCTTATTGTTCTATGAGTGTTCTCTTTTGCTAGCACTGTGTTTAGCCTTAGTTTTCTTGAGCTTTTAGCTTAGAAATTTTTAGTGGAGACAAGATCACTTATATTTATTGATTATTATCTTTGTGAGTTGTTTCAAATAGGTTGTTTCGTGTTGGAAAAGAGTAGTAAGTTCTTGCTTGTAAGTGCAAGAGGAGCTTGCATTGACTGTGACTTAGACTTTAGCATGACATGCTAGGCGTTGTTTTGACCTTATGCTTAGTGATTATTGTTGTAGCATGTCTTGTTCCAAACAATTGGGATTGCTTAGTGTGCCTTGAAGAAATTATGCGTTGTTTTAGCATGCAAAAAGCATAGTATTGTGGTATTCTCCTTTGATGCTTTGTTTGGGTTGACTTGGCACATGATCACACCATGTTATTACTATGAAAAGTCACCATTAGCCTCTATGATCATTTAGTCCTTGACTTGTAGTACCACTCTATGCATTGATTAGTAATGCTTTGTTGCTCTGCATGATTATGGCAATTATGCTCTCTTATTTGGTTGCTCTCAGTCCTTTGCTAGCCTCCACTTGTATGAGTAAGCTCTACTCATGCTTCCAACTCCCAAGAAACCAAGTTATTCCAAAGTGTCCACTATAAACTCCTATGCATTGTGTGTTACACCATTCCAAGTATATTCTTGTTTTCAGCTATCTTCCAATTAAAAACTATTTTGTTATGTGAAAACTTAGTGATTAAAGCCCTCACAAACTTGATGGCACACTTTATATTCTTTTGCCCTAATAAACTTGAACCATTGTGACAACTTTGTTGTATACGCTTGCACTTATACATTGGAATTAGCAAAACCGTGTTGTCACGGGGAACATTTTCAACATTGGACTTGTACTTTGTACTCAGTTGATATCATGCTCTTTTGTCTATGGATGTCACTGGTGTGAAATAAAGAGGGAACTTATAAGTCCATGGAGTTTGTATTCTGTGTTAGAGAAACGCCTGGGCCGCTAGCCTAAGCCATGCCTAATCATGGTGGAAACTTGCAGTATCACCATAGTGACATCTATGAAGCATTCTTCTTATAAAAAAAGAGACACATTGAGAAAAGAGGAAAGAGAGAAAAAAAAGCACCATATTCCCATGGTAAATAAGAAGATTGCTGAGATGCTCATTGTCTACTTGCCTTGTCATTTTGGTTATGGGATAGCTCATGTACCATGTGCAAGGGGTACCTCGTTGGCGGTTCTCTATGATATGCAAATACTTACAATGACAAGAACTTGCAGGTGACTGAAGTTGAGTAGCATGAGGTGTGGCCCTCGTATTCAAGGGACTTGAGATTGCCAACTTATACTTCGTCAAACATATACTCCATCTTTGTTCACTTTAACCTTAATCACTTCAAGATGCTTATGATAGGGGCAATGAGGGCTGAAAGCTAACAAGTACCATAATTTTGGAAGCTATTTTTGAAACTTGAAATCCCTGCTCCCTTTAAAAAAGGCTTTTCCTCCATCATTATATTGAGTCTCCACCTTCTACCTTTAGGCACCATTAAGAGAGCATAGTTGTCATTTTGTGTGTAGTGTTCCAAAGCTTATTGATTGATGCATATTGTGATATTACTTGTTCTTATGCTATTTGTTTCTAGTCACCCTTGTGAACTTTGAAGGTGTCCTATGCATCTATTTGCTACTCTATGAGGGACAAGCTGATTGCCACTATGCTATGTTTTTTGTATGCGAAACAAACAAACGTTTTTCAATGCATGTTATTCATGATCTTTGTTTGTAGCTTGTCATGTTGCATAGTTACTATGTCTTATTGTTAGAACTCCATCTTTCATCCACATGTTTAGAGTTCTTTGATCCCAGCTTTCAATGCTTGCAATTGGTTTGATCTTGGTTTTGATGGTGCATGTCACCTCAAAAATTATTCTTTTTATCACTTACATACTCGAGGACGAACAGGAGTTAGGCTTGGCGATCCTTGATACGTCGGAAACGTATCTATAATTTTTGATTCTCCATGCTTCTTTTGTTTCTACTTTCCTTGGCTTTATCTACACTTTGAGGTGTTTTTATATCTTTTCTGGAACTAACCTATTAACAAGTTGCCATAGCGCCAGTTGCCTTTTTTCTTCTGTTTTTGGTTCTAGAAAGGCAGAAAATCAATATTCTCGGAATTAGACGGGACAAAAGCCAAAGTCAATAACTTTCCGTGAGGGACACGAATCCATAAGGAGGGACGGAGAGGCACCAGAGGGTGGCCAGACACCCCTGGGCGCGGCCAAGCCTGGCCCGCGCCTGGGGAGGGTGTGGGCCCTCTGGCCGCCTCCTCGGCCTCCCCCTTCTCCTATAAGAATCCTCCGACCCAAAAACCCTAGGGAATCTAGAAGAAATCCACGAAAACCTCCATAGCACCGCCGCCATCGAAGGGGAGATTCGGGGATAGAAAGTCTCTGTTCCGGCACCCTGCCAGGACGGGGAAGTGCCCCCGGAGCCATCTCCATCGATCTCTACCGCCATCTTCATCACAGTTTCTGATTCCCATGATGAGGAGGGAGTAGTTCTTCCTCAGGGCTAAGGGCTCTACCAGTAGCTATGTGTTCATCTCTATCTATGCATTATCATGGTGTGGTCATGAGCTTTTAATCAAGTAGATCTACCTTGCTACTCAAGTGCTTCATTAGATCTCTGCTCTCCCCATGTGTGTCAAAGTGACAGCTTGCACGCCATCGTGGCACTTAGGCTTTAGTCTACATAAATACTCTTTGTGCTTTAATAGATCTATGCTTTTCCCCACGTGTGTGAAAGTGACAGCGTGCATACCGTGTGTGGCACTTTGGCTAGATTGAATAATTGTAATGAGTTATATTTGGAGTTGGATGTCTCTATGAAATTGTGGTGTTTGTTGGAACCATCTAGCGCTCAAGGTGACAGTGTGGGGTTATCTAGATTGGGGAAGGCAGACTTTGAGGAGTGATGTTATAGCCCTACCGATGATTAGAGTGTCCAACCGGAGAGTAGTTAAGAGTAGTATCATGAAGAGAGGATATTTATATGAGAGAGTGTTCACTAGTGAAAGTATGATCCCTAGGCCTTGTTTCTAATCATTGAAACACCGTTTACATCTAGATCTGTTGCATGTTTGCTTGCTTTAGTCTTTTCCTCACTCACACACGTTACCCCACATTAACAGCAAGTCAGAAGCTCTTTTATGGCACTGTTACCACTTGTATTTCACTATCTCTTCGCCGAACTAGTGTACCTATACACCTGACAAGTGTATTGGGTGTGTTGGGGACACAAGAGACTTCTTGTATCTTGATTGCAGGATTTCTTGAGAGGGAATACCTTTGACCACTTCCTCCCTGAGTTCGATAAACCTTGGGTAATCCACTTAAGGGAAAATTGTTGTTGTTCTACAAATCTCTGCACTTGGAGGCCCAACAACTGTCTACAAGAATAGAAGTGCGTAGACATTAGTCAACAATAAAAAAATCAATAAGAGAAGTACAACCTTTAATGTATACTAAAGTATTCTATTTTATTCCTACTGCTTGTTTGTAGGTAGAATCTGCTAGATGTAGTTTTAACTTGGTACAACCTTTAATAAGAGAAGTACAACCTTTAATATATTTTATTCAAAAGAGCCAAGATTTAACTTATTAGAACGACTTTTTGGAATTGTGGAAACACTTGCACCTAAATCACAAAGTGCATCTATTTCATTAGTCCCAATTTTAATCTTAATAGTAGTCTCAAATATATCATTAAGCTTAATAGGTAATTTTTCATCAATTTTCTTATACTCCTCCTCAAGATCACATACATTTATACCTACCTGATTAACAAAGTGTTGATACATCGCTTCCTCATTTCCTTCACTTATCGGAATCTTGATATTGATCCTTTTTACAAGATCTTCAACTGTGTAATTTGGTGAAGGAGCATTGCTATAGTCAAGTTCTTCAGGCTCCTCCCTTTGGATTCTTATCATATTGAGGTTTTCAACTGGATTGGTGTAAGACCCCACCTTTATAAAGGTAAAAGGTCCCTATGATTGCAATGCTAGTCCCTGGATCAAATGCTAGAATCCATAGTTTAAGATGAAGTACACAGAAACAAAGGTCATTATTACATCGTCATTCCAGAGATAACATAGTCTTTTACAACTCCATAGCCATAGGCTAGTATAAGAGTTTAACTTAACAATATAAATAAAATTCTTCATCTTCATGTGCCATAGGAAAGCATGTTGAGTGTAGACTCATAACCCTAATCCTCATCAGAGTAACCTGCAACATCACAAGTTATAGCCACAGTGGATCAATACATTGGAATAGTATTGGCAAGTGATACCTTAGTAGAATAATAATTTCTATCTGCTACATGAATTTGGCTAAGTGTAGCTTAGGCTTGCTTTGCTCAAAATAGGTTTTACCTGTGAGTTGAAAACACCATGTTTTTGTTTGATAAAAACTCCCAAGGAACCACCAATAGACATTGGTGAACCTTTACCCTTGTTCAACCTCAAGTTTTTAACTTAGAAAATTGGGATTAGGAGATTCTTGATAGCTTCCATGGCTTGATGCTCAAATTGTCCATTGCCGGGGACACGGCTAAGTACTTAGATTCTTCCTTCTCGAGAGGTGGTGCACTTTCCCCACAAGACTCAACATGCATCAAGACAGGACCTTTCAGAAGCCTTCCCTTAGAACAAAATGGACGCGTTCCCAAACCTATCACCCCTACCACCAACTGTCCATTTGGCTAAGTTATTGCAACCTATATGATCTAGGCAGATCCCATAATGCCATGTGGCTGCACTAGAAGCTTCTTAACATATGGCATCTCAAATCCCTTTGTTCCTGGGTGGCTTTCCACAAGTGTGATACACAAGGTAGACCATAGATATGGGCCTTCTGTAACCACTCAACATTACCCAAACATACCATTCCACCCAGGTGATTCATTCACTTAGTTGTTTTTATTAAGCAAAAACACATGTCAAAAGACTTAGCAAAATTTCATAGCATCAATATATTCCACCCTTGTTTGCTATTAGCTAGGCTAAGAATGGCAATATAGTAAGTATCTTAACTTAGAGGAAATTCTAACAATTCTACAACTACTAGGATTTCCCAAGCATAGCATATAGATACTTAGCAAAAATTATCATGCAAATCCTATACAAAACATCACTAATGCATAGTCAAAATATTGGGACAAAAATATGAAGCACCACTTTCCTTGGTAGTTGGGGGAGTAACAACAATCTTCACAATCACAATCACCACTAGCACCAAAATCTACACATAAAGTGATAGCACCAAATTCATATTTCAAATAATCAAGCAAAAATATATGAATACATGCAAATGCCATCTGATGATTTTTTCTGAACTAACAAGACAAGTAGAACAGTACTGAAAACTAAACTAAACATTCATACACCAATTAAACTTAATTTAGCCTTTAAAACATTTTCAAATAATTTTTATACACAAAATAGGCCTACAAATGTCTCTGCATGAAATTCTCTTTTAAGAGAGGCAAAATACAAAACCAAGCCTACAGATGTGTAGGATTTAATTTTGTGATTCCAATGGTATATTATTTATATTTTTTGGATAAACAGAACAAAAGTTATTGAATTTACAAGTTTGAATAACTAATAGATTTAAAAACAGATTTTAATTTAAAAACCCAGACACGTGGATGTATCTGATTGGCCCGTACCGGTTTGTCTAATCATACCCCTTCGGTAAGTGATCTAATCTAACGCGCTAGATCTAGATCCAACGGCCCACGACGGCTTGGCCAAGAAATGGCGGTGCGGGTGGTTGCAGCGGCGGCGGCGCTACTAGCGGCGACGGTCCGGCGAATACAGGAGGGGCTGGGGGTTGTGGTGTGGCTTACCAGACTCGCAAGAACACGAGGAAGCTCAATGTGCTACTGGCGTGGACAGGGGCGGGCTGTAGAAGTGGCTGGCGCTCGTCGGAGTTGCGGGCGGCGTCGGGTTCGTGCGGACGGCGACGTTGACGACGCTATGGATCGCCCTAGCACAAGCCAAGAGCATCAGTGTGTGCACAAGGATCAGGCGAACACGATAGGGTCAGGAAAAAGGCAAGGGGCACTCGGGTTTTACCTAGATTGCTCGACGGAGTTGAGCGACGGCTCGGTCGTTTGTAGAGGTGGACGGGGACGGTGACCTGGGTCACGCGCAGGCAAACCAAAGACATCAGAAGATGCACAAAGACATAAGGATCACGCTTGTTTGAACCAGAAGTGAAGGGGCGGTCGGAGCTCACCGTAATCGCTTGCCGGAGCTCATCGGGAAGCGGCGGTGCGGTTCTAAATACGGGCTGCCTGGTGGCGAGGTGAGTGTGCTGTGTGGGGGGAAATGACCGGGGCGGCAAGGTGATTAAGTATCCAGGAGGGGCGAGAGAATTACACAGTGGTTCAATGCCAATTAAGAGAGAAATCAACGCGGCGTTTCTGGAGGAAACGGCTGTGGCGACGGAGTCTGCGCGCGCGTGGGTGGAGAAGAAGGTGCTGACCTGGCTTGGGCCCAGTGGCAGCGTCAGTGGGGTAGAGCTGGTGCGGGTGAGAGAGAGAGAGAGAAGAGGGGAACCCGGGTGGGCTGGATTCTGGGCCATTTCTGCTGTTGGGTTGGAATGGTGGCGCCGGCCCTTTTCTATTTCTTTTCTCCTTTTCTATTTCTTATTTGATTTTCTGAAATTATTTTCAAATGCTATTCAAATTAGTTTGAATTCAAACTTCCTCTGGATTTTTGTAAAATGATTCAAGCATATATTTGTGTATAGAACATTGTTGTTTGATCATAAGCACTTTGGTCCATTAAAAATAGAATTAAAACCATGCCTTAATTAAATATTTATAATAGGCATATAAATGGTTTTAAATTTAGATTCTTGTTTTGAAACTTTGAACAAGATTTGAAATAAACATTCAAACCTTTTCTAGTTAAAACAATGTATTCTCATGATTTAAAATGGAAATGAAGCCTTTGCCTTTCTTACATAAAATAATAGGCAAACACTTGGCTTCTGTTTTGCAATCTTGTTTGAAATTAATTTAAAATGCATGAGGATGCATGAATGATGTGCAAACTTTATAAATCATGATTTTTTGGGATGTTACAATTGGGCTCAGCTTTACCTGCAAATTTAGCTAGAATGAGAGTTTGACTCTTGGTTATCTTACCTAGTTGTGCCTCAACAATCCTTGTTCTTTCTTGGAGGTCCTGCAAATCATTCCTCAAACGTACAGCTTGGTTAGATAATTTACAAAGCATAGCATCATGGTTTTCCGTTATTTTAACTAGGATATTATTTTGATCATTTTGCGAATCCAGAAAAGACTTAAGAGTTTCTTGGAGACTACCATTACTTGATACTATATTATTATTAGAGTTACCTGCAGGACTAGAATAGTGTTTCTGAAAATTTGGATTATAATTCTTCTTCCAAGCAGGGTTATCATCATTACGAGCTATGAAGTCTATTTCTTAAATATTTGATTCTGGGATAGTTCTTACCTAGGTTTCCTTATCTTTGACGGCTAATATGACCTCATCCAACTTAGCATTGAGTTCTTCATTTGCTTGAGGTGTGACGGAGTTCACCTTCTTTGTACTTGATCTTTCCACATGCCATTGGCATGGTTGTCTTGCATATTGTCTAGCAGCCGCTTTGCTTCGATAATTCGTTTACCTATAAATGTTTTTCCAGCTGCAGTATCAAGCATAGAATTAGACACAGGGTTAAGAGCATTATAAAATAAATGGAGAATTGACCAATCTTCCATCCCATGGTTGGGACAGTTTCTCATGCATTCTTTCATTCTCTCCCATGCAAGTGCTAGTGGCTCGCGCTCTTCGTGTCTAAAACCAGTAATATTAGATCTTAGTTGCATAGTCTTTGCAAGTGGAAAGAATTTAGTAATAAATAAAGAAGTACATTCCACCCATGATGCAATAGTATTTCTAGGAAAAGATAGCAACCATTATTTTCCTCTTCCTCTAAGAAAGAAAGGAAATAAGCGCAACTTGACTATATCGGGGTCAATTCTTTAATACGCATCGTATCACATATTTCAGTGAAAGTATTTAAGTGCATACCTGCATCCTCAACAACAGAGCCTCAAAAATGATTCCGTTGAACCAAACTTAAATAGTGGGGCTTAATTTCATAATCTTCAGCAGTAATTGCTGGCTGTGTAATAGGAGTATGCAAATAATCATTATTGGGAGTTGCAAACTCCTCAAGCTTCTTTTCGCCATATTTCCTATGTTTTTGGATTTTCTTAAACAAATACTAATGATAGTAAAAACAAGAATTTAAAGACTAACTAATTTTTTTGGTTTTTCAAATAAAGACTGAAAGCAAACAAACAAAACTAAAAACAAGAATTAAAACTAGCAAGGTTCCTACTAACCTCACCAGGGTAGCTATTGCTTCCCATGCAACGGCGCCAGAAAAAGGGTTGATACCTTCGATCTGGATTACAGATGTAGTATATCTCTTTTTCCCTAGTAGACCTAGGTTATCGAATCCTCGGGAAGCAGAAAGCATAGTAAGGTTACTTTAACGGACCTTCGGGAGTTTTAGAATTCCTTTTGTGTTTTACCGGACCTAGAGTTTGCGATCTTTTGTTGTTGTCGATGATGGAGAGAGAGGGCATGGGCCTATCAGTTTTACCAGTAGCTATGCAAAACATCTAATGGGAATAAAAGATAATAATAAAGTATGCATGTAATTGTTAGAGCAAGATAATTATATGTGGGCAGTGCATCCATAATTGCTATTGCCTCTGCAACCGCTTATAGCAATAACCTACTAGTCTCATCCATAGAAGAAAGAGAACTAATGATATGCATATTGATGTCATCGTTAATCCCAAGTAAATCCCTCACATACAGCCGTATAAGCCCTTCTGTCACTGGGGTTCCCAACCTGCAGATCAGTCATTAATCACACTCCCTATACCTGGACCAATCCTTGGGGTCTTGGTACCTGACAAGTCCTTAGATTGAGGCAAGAGAGGGTACAATGATCATCATGTCATATGAACTAATAAATGATCCCATCTATGATAAATAACATGCACAAAAGCTACATGTCTAGGCCGAAGCCCTTAGCCCAAGGAGAATTACTCACACATAGAGATATCAACAACCAAAAACATTGTAATGGAAATCATGAGATTGATAGCAAATAGTCTTACAATGTCGCCAATTGGAGATGAGATCTACTATTACAAGTGGTAGAATATGGCTATGGTGGTGGAGAAGGGTTTGTATATTAGATCTATATCTATTCCTCTGGCATGGTGGCTTCTGGTGGTAGGGAGAGTTGAGATCATAAGGAATTGGGTTTTTCTTGTCACCCGAAGCCTCTTTATATAGGGGTACCTTCACGAAAGTTGTTCTATTTGACCTGGCAATGTCGGTGGCAACTATACTGCCGGAATAAAATCCGCCGTATAGTTGGTCGTTAAAGGCACTGCCTCCACTTCACGACTCTGGGTTTCTTTGAGTTGTTGGAAATCTCGTATCTTTGACTTTAATGTAGTGATTCCCATCATCAAACATCATTATCTGCACAGGGAAAAATAGAAAGAAAGGATTGCATACCTTTTTGATCATTAGGCATTAGTGGCTGGATTTAGAGAGATATTTCATCAAATATATGAATAATATCCAGTTTAAATGTAAGTGTGGATGGCTATATTTCACATCCATCATACTCCTCATCATCTATGTCATCAAGGTTGCCCTCCCCAAGATGCACGCTAGGTGGTGCCGGGAGCAGAATAGGATCTTGAAAAATAAATGATGGCCAAATCAGGCAAAACTAGTTTACATCCATAAAAACTGAAACTAGTGATTACAACAGGTGTGGATCAAACTTACCAAAATACAGATGATTCCAGACATAAACACTGCCACTATCAGTGGCTGCAAACACCAGACCCTTGTGGATAACTGCATCGCTATATTTGAAATAGTACCAGAACTGGTTCTCAAGAACTATCCATGTATACTCATCGCCATCAAGGGTAGCAATTGAGTAGTCAAAGATAGCAACAAGAGAGAAATCTAAATAATCTGCAGCAGCTATGGGATCTTGGCAAATAGCAATCTTCCGGAGGATAATGGTGCGATCTTTATGCATGAAAGTAAACGGATCGCTGGTGGGTAAAAGCTCATGGACTTATGGGAGTGGAACGCGTTGATGAGTATACACATTGACAAGCTCCCACTTGAACTCGCACCCAATAGTGGCGATCCAATCTCCATTGGCACCTACCCACTGTTTACCCATACAATTCGGAAACACAGCGTCGGAGGAGAACCTGTCCAGCGGTGTCATCTTACAAGTCGTGCCCTTGCCCTCAAAGTACTCATTGCATTCCCATGGTTTCTTAGTCGGGTGAGAATGAAGAACACAGGGGACCAAACAGCTGAGAAGCATGTAAAGTTGCATTATATTTTTCCGAGTCAAGAATATGTTTGGATGAACTAGTGACGCTTGCGATGGAGATGACGTCGCATCTTGTTATGAGTTCTTCAAGCGGGCCTTCGGTAAAAACCTCCTGGAACAGCTCAGAATCATCACTGTCCTTTCTTGGTCCTTCCATCACAAGGGAGCTGTTGGAAGTTGGGACGATAGCTTGATTTTGTTTTCTGGAAAAGAGGGAAGATTGATGGCGGCAGGCGGGACAGGAAGAAGAATAAACACTCTCATACTATGCGGTGGATATGTTCGGAAAGCGGCATGGTGTAGGAGGGTAATGGCGACGCTTGGCGTATAGGTAGGGGAATGGGGAACTGGGGGATAGAGAGTAGTATAGGGGAGGTTGAATAAAATGATTAAAATGGACACATGCTCCTCTTCTCCAGTTCCCTTCAGATTAGTACGAATGCAGGGGAGCTACAGGATTAACTCTTGTGTAATTTCTGTTCAAAATTTTGGGTCCTTGATGTAAAATGTACTCCCATCGCCCGTATAAAATTTTAATCTAAAAGTGTTAAAATTTAAAATAATTTAAGCTTAGTTGTCAATGAGTATGAACATTCTTGGATTTCAGGCGGAAAGACCAAGGTCATGGTCATATCTACATCATACTTTATGTGGATGATCCATAGGGCTCAACTATCGAGTAGCTCGACTCGTTAAGGCTCTCACTCTTTAAGGCTCTGATAATTCAACTAGTTAAGGATACGAGCAAAAAGTAAAGCCTGGATCGTTTCATACTCATTGACAACTAGTAAAATTCTAACCTAAAAATACGTTGTAAGATCAAAATGAAATTAGTCTTAGTTGTCAATGAGTATGAACATTCTTGGATTTCAAGCCGAACGACCAGGGTCATGGCCATATCTACATCATACTTTATGTTGATGATCGCATATCCATGGATTTGCATGCCAAAAAATCTAGCCATATTTTTAAAACACTCGAAGAGGAAGTAGTTTGAAGAGTATGTGTAACACTACGGTTCTGAAAAGACCGTAGCTTCTATGTGACATGCCAATCCCTGGATCGGTTCATTGGCTCACAATAGAATAAAGATGAATAACATAGCAAAATATCCTTGTATCATAAATAACAAAGATCCAGAGTATCAATATTACAATAAAGGCTTAGCTCAAGGCTAGCTCAACTTATTCAAGTAGCAAAATAATAGAATAAATCCTCCATTCTTCAAATTGCCCACAAGTGAACAAGTGCCGAGTGGAGTACCGTGGCCTAAATCGATCACTCAGAATAGGAATATCCTGCAACATGAAACGTAGCAGCCCCGAAGGGTCAATACATGGAATGTGTGGCAAGTAGAGCTATTAAAGGAGACAATAGAGCTAACATCTACATTCATATCTGGCAAGTGGAGCTGTGGCTAGCTTGCATTTGCAAATACCTTTGTCCTACTTTCATAAACAGTTTTTGATTTTCTTTGAAAAGATCCCAATTAAGTTAACCCATCAACATTAAAGCAATTAGGAAATTAGAATGAGCAAGAAACATGTCATGAAATCAATATCAAGCAACTCAGATGTCCATAACCGAGGACACGGCTAATCGATTAGCTTATACACCCTGCAGGGGTTAGTACACTTTACTCATGTGACTTGGCCAGCCCAGCTCGTACCACCACTCTCATATTGGGTGATGATAGGGAGAAGTCCAAGAAGGGACCGTTCGGGAAGTAGCTCCCCAAACCCGACACGCACCGGTCCAACCTACCAAAATTCTACATCTCTGGATACGTGGGTTCGAGTTACCACAACCTACTGAGTCCAACCAACCGCCCATTTCATTATTGGCACATGGTTGTACACGTAAGCTACAAAATAAATAAGCCAATCATTTTCTCTTGATACCTGGGTGCCTTTCCGCAATGATACCACATAAATTATCAATCCCATCACACCCAGGAGATTCATTGATTAAGTTGTTTTTAGTTTTCGCAAACCAACACATTTAGAAACAACTTTCAGCGATGTAACCCAGCCCTCGTTCATCATAGCATGGCTAAGCATATCTACCAACGGTGGTTCATCTACAGGAAAACCCTACCACATAATAGGACATAGCATAACGATAGTATTATCCTACACATGCATCTACAAAATACACATCAATACAATGAAAGTAACAGGACCATATCATGAACAACATAGCATCTACTTGCCTTGGCTGTAGCGGTCGAACGAACAATCCGCACACGAGCAAGCGTTGCACTCATCACAATCTACACGATACAATTGCAATCACATAAACAAACCAAACACAATCATATACAAACAATGACAATGCAAGATGCATGCATGACAAGTTGAACATTGCTACAGTAGCTTTATATATTCTTATTCAGTATACCTACTGTATGCATGCATGGAAAACATTTTAAGTGCATAGAAAACAAAGCATGCAATTTTAAATGCCCAAACGATTGAGGTAGAACCCAAATATTTAGCCACTGCTAATAAACTGTTTGTAAAATCTTGGAAAAATATCCACTGTGTAGGAAACCTAAAATAGAACCAGTACCAACTGGAATCACTCAAAAAGGATTTATATAATTCTCTGGGTAATTAAAATACTCCAGTAAGCCTTTTTATAGATTCTGCAAATTCCAATACTGTTAGTCTACCTTTTTAATTCACTGTAAGATTCCACTTGTTCTACTGATTCCAGGGACATCTTATTTGCAATTTTTGGAGTTGTAGAACTTTTACTATGAATTTAATACTCAAAAAAGGACATTAACACATTTAATTAACCAATACAAATCCTTGCTGCAAAAGCATAAAACAACTATACAGTAATATTCTACGTGAATCACTGAATCCATAAATATTTTATTTGCAATTTTTGGCCCAGTAGATTATTTTCTATGGATTTTACAAGTTCCATCTAAATTCTGCCAAAATAATTCGAATTAAAATAAATAGTCAAACGTGACCATTTGACCACGCCAACGTGGCGCTGACTGGGCTGACTCTGGACCGTTGGATGCTGATCGGAGGGCAGTGGAGGCGCGCGAGGGGGGAGGCGCGCGAGGGGGGAGGCTCACCGGAGCAGTCGGCGGCAGCGGCGATGGTCGGGGCGACGGCAGTGATGGTCCTTGGTGGCGGCGGGCGGTACAACGGTGTCGGGGGCGAGGTGGTGGAGCTCCTCAAGGTGGAGGCACGGACTCCCGCGTGCGTAGGCGACGGCAGCCGACGGCTGGAGTGGCGGGCGGCGTCGGTGCCGAGGCGGTGCGCTCGTGGGGCGTCGGCCTGCGGGGGAAGAAGGGGAGGCGGGTCAGCATGTGGCGGCAGGGTCCCTAGCGAGGAGAGCAGGGCGAGGGGGGTCGCGGGCGGCGGCGGTGGTGCTTACCGAGCTCGAAGACGGCGGCGGCGGTCACAAACTCCGGCGAGAAATTTCTCGGCGATGGCGGCGGGGTAGATTGCGATTTTTGGGGGGTTTGGAAGAGGAGAATGCGGGGATTGATATAGGCAAAAAATCCCGGAGAAATCAGTTCAAAATGGCCCGATTCCGGAGGAATCGGTGCTGTCTACGAGTTGGAGAAGAACGTGTTGACGCGTGGGGCCCACGCGTCAGTGACGCGCGGTGGCTGACGGCGCGGGCCCGCTCGTCAGCGGGGCTGGCAGGCGGTGGCGGGCACTATCTGCCGCGCAGGCGGCGCGTGCGGCTGCTGCTGCTGCGGCTGCGCTGCGGGCTGCGGGGCTAGCAGGCCCTGGCTGGGCCGCGGCGGGCTGGCTGCGCTGGCTCGCCCGTTTCTCCTTTTTTTATTTTTCTTTTCTTTTTCCTGATGAATTCCTTAATTGAATTTATCTAACAGAAATTGTCTAATATAAGCTGAAAATTCAGATCGCTATAAAATTTGCTACGAAGCTCCGATTGAGGCGATTCAAAGTGCTACCAGTTCGAGATGGAACCCTCTACGCACCTGTGCCTTCCAAACAACTAAAATGCACTTTTTTTAACAGAAGCATGATAAAACCGATCATTCAAGCGTAGGTGTCAAGATGCAATTACAAGTGAATTGTTTTGCCAAAACCTTTTCAAACTGAATTTTTGCAATGATGATCATGACGCAATGACATGTATGCTATGCAGTACCAAATCTAAAATTTGGGATGTGACAGTATGGCTCGATCATCTGCTCTCTCGAGGAGGCAAACCCAACTGTTTTCCTTGCTTGATTATTTTAGGGTCCTCTGTGATGAATGTATGGACCTCGATGTAATATTCCTATTTTTAGGTCCTTGGTGTAAAATGTACTCCCGTCACCCGTGTAAAATTTTAACCTAAAAGTAAGTGGTAAAATCTAAATGAATTTAAGCTTAGTTGTCAATGAGTATGAACATTCTTGAATTTCAATCCGAATGACCAAGGTCCTGTCAATATCTACATCATACTTTACGTTGATGATCCCATATCCAAGAACATGTATGGTCACAAATTTGGCCATATTTTGAAAACAATCTAAGAGGTAGTAGTACGAAGAGTATGGCTCGATCAACTGCTCTCTCGAGAAGGATCCAAACCCGATTGTTTTCCTTGTTTAATTATTTTAGGGTCCTTTGTGCTAAATGTATGGACCTTGATGCAATTTTCCTATTTTTTAGGTCCTTGATGTAAAATGTACTCCCTTTGTCGTGTAAAATTTTAACCTAAAAGTAAGGGGTAAAATTTAATGAATTTAAGCTTAGTTTTGACTGAGTATGTATGAACATTCTTGGATTTAAAGCTAAACGACCAATGTCATGGAAATATCAACATCATACTTTACAGGGATTTCTATTTCCATGCCCCTGATTCGTTAGCTGTACTCACTTTTTCCTAGTCGCTTAATTTTCCTCACTTTTGCCCATTTTCTTGTCCAAAACTCTCGCATCGGTCTAAAACATGATGTCTGTCGGGTCCCGTTAGTGGACCCTCTCTATTATGTGCTGACAAGTGGGGCCGTATTCAGTTAGGTCCCATAGTGGACCATCGCTATTACGTGCGGACAAATAGGACCCCTCGGTTACATGCTAATAAGTGGGGCCACGTTTAGTCGGGTCTCGTAGTAGGACCCCCACCATGTTGGACTACATGGGGTTGGCTTGTTGGGAACGCGTTTTGGGGGATGTGGTGTGGGACCATGCAGGACACGTTTGGTAGTTACATGCACCCTGTCGCCTAAATTTGAAGATTTCTTTCTTGTTATTTTTATGATTGGCCTTTTTAAGAGCGCCTTTCCCCTTTATGTCGCTAACAGTTGTGGTAATTTTTTCCCAAAAAGGTAGCGAATCAAGAGTAGCTTCTCTCTTTATTAATAGTTCCTTTTGGCCCTCATTTTTTCCCAATCTGGTAGCAAATCTAGAGCAGCAAATCTAACCAGCACCATAAATACATTCAGTAAACAGAGCAGATGAAGATAAAGCATCTAATATAGGATATATAAATAGAGCAGATGTAGATAAAGCGTCTAATATAGGATGTATAGTATGGTACTTAAACGAGAATCGATAATTAGGCTGCTCAGCAGCAGCAGCGGACAAGTTCAACACAGACAACAAAACAAAAGAAGCTGCTTTACAGTAGTAGCATCAGCATAAGATCAGGGGGCCCTCATGGCCTCCGCTAGGAGGGCCTCCCCCTCCTCCCTATGGCGCTTCCTCCACTTCTTGCTACCCAGACCTTGATCTTGGGCACCTTGGGCTTGATCGAGGGCATACGACCCTCCTCGATGGCCGCCTTCTGGAGGTTGCAGAGGTGAAAACCGAGCGCCTGGTGCTTGGCCCTGAAGCCATGGACGTTCACAGATGGGTCGCATGTCTTCACGTCCTCGGCATGCCTCACGAGGGAGTTGATGTCAGTGGTGTGTTGCCTCCTGGTGTAGAAGGGGCACCTATAGATGTCGCCGGCGAAGAAGTTATCGTACTGGCCGGACTTCAGCTTCCTTAGCACCTAACGAGTCTTGGTGTCCATGGACTCGTCGTCGCTGCAGACGTCGCTGCTATCCACCTATTGGAAAAAACAGTACAATGCCATAAGGACATGATTGATATACCTTGATTATCTAGATTGATTACTTGCATAAATTACTCAATTGAGATCCCCTGATTATTCCCCAATCCCCAAATCTCTAACCAAATCGAATATTGATCCCAACTACAGATCTGTGCTAGTACTAACTAGGGAATTCATCAAAATACGAGATCTAACACAAGAGGATTAGCTACTGTAAAAATACCTAGCATCCAACGATTGAAAATACGAACAACCGAGCCGTAATAACACACAATCTAGCATCCAACGATGTGAATGGGGGAAGAACAAAGGAAGGGGAGAAAACCCTAGTTACCTCCAACCATGGGTCGGCTAAGATGGTATCATAGGGGTTCTCCGGCGTGATGTAATCGTTCTCCTGGTAGGGGTCCTAGCCGTGCGGGATCTGTCGGAGATCGGCGGGGGCCTCCTCGCCGGCGTCTATGGCGGAAGTAGGGACGGGGGTTTGGACGGGGACGACGGCTGCCTTCGATGCCTCGACGGGGGCCTGTACGGTGATGGGGGACTCCTCGCCGGCGGCTACGGCTGTACCGGGGGCGGGAGTCTAGACGGGGATGGCGGCTACCTTCGATGCCTCGACGGGGGCCTCTACGGGGACGGGGGCCTCCTCGCCGATGGCCTTGGAGGCGACAATGGCCACTGCGTTGTTCTTCTCCATCACTGGCATGGTTGTGGTTTTCTTGGGGTGGATATGGTTGCGTGATTGAGTGAGCGAGTTATGAGTGATAGTGAGGAGGCCTCTATAAAGGTGAATGGAGGAGACATTTTGTTGCACCACTGTGCACCGTGTAACCACGTACGCTACTACACCATGCATGGCCACATGCGTCCTCTACCGCCCCGTGCACTACGACACGCGTACCGTGCGTCATGTTTTCCCTCTCATGTCTAACCTTGGCCACTTAGTTGTGCTCAGTTATACCCTTGAGTGTAACACTGGCAGTTTGGTTGTACTCAGTTTTGCCCTCCAGTACTAACATTGTCGTGTGCAATATACTCACTTTTACCCTCTGGTGCCTGGTCAATAGAGAGTCAACGAATGGGTTTTAGCTATATAATTGAGTCATTTTATGCAACAAAAATTCAAAAAGATCAAAACATAGTGGCATCTACCTAGGGAGTCTTATTATGTGACCCGCCACAATAAGAAATGTATATAAATCAAGTTTTAACCTAAATCACCACTTCTCAAATCACCTACTATCTATGAAGGTTCATGGCTTTCTACTCAAGCCTTTTCCCAAAACATCCTCCCCAAAACATAATTTGTCTGAACGAGGCAATAATTGTCAAACTAATATATATTTGAATTGCAAATAGTTTGATGTATGCCAAGATGTATTTTATTGTATAAAAGAAGCATTTTCCATTTTTTAAAACTTTCTGTTTTCTATTTGAACCCCTTTGTCAGTTTTGCCCTTGGTTTTTAAGTTCTACTCACTTTTCCCCTCTCTCTTAGTCACAAAGTGTCACACATGTGCTCATATTGGATGCTACGCTCTGATTGGTCGAGACAGTTGTCACGCGGATCGTACCCACCAACCGTTGATCCTCTGATTGATCCTCGGTGATCTAGCGGATAGGATAACCCCTGTATCTGTCGAGGGGCACCCTCTATTCATGCAAAATAACAAGTTTGCCACTGATACTTTAACTCCATAAACAGATGATTTTGAAAATAATTTGAAGGGAAAGTGTTCAAAGGTGTATAATTTCGTATATGCAAGTTTATGCATTATATTTCACTACATGAAAATGATTAATGATCTGGATTTTATTAGCACAACATTATCATGTCCTAAGTGCGATTTCAAAGAGTTCAAAGGTGTATAATTTTTGCCATATGCAAGTTTATGCATTACATTCTTTTACATTAAGAGTTGTATATTTTTTTAAATTTGAAAGTGTTCAAGAGTTGTGTCAATTATAAACACTCTTTAACATTAAGAGTTGTATTTTTTTAACTTGAAAGTGTTCAAGAGTTATGTCAATTATAAACTCTCTTTTACATTAAGAGTTGTATAATTTTTTCAATTTGAAAGTGTTGAAGTGTTGTGTCAATTATAAACACTCTTTTACATTAAGAGTTGTATAATTTTTTTAATTTGAAAGTGTTCAAGAGTTATGTCAATTATAAACACTCTTTTACATTAAGAGTTGTATATTTTTTTAATTTTAAAGTGTTGTAGAGTTGTGTTCAAGAGTTGTGTCAATTATAAACACTCTTTTACATTAAGAGTTGTATAATTTTTTAATTTTAAAGTGTTCAAGAGTTGTGTCAATTATAAACACTCTTTTACATTAAGAGCTATATAATTTTTCTTAATTTGAAAGTGTTCAAGAGTTGTGTCAATTATAAACACTCTTTTACATTAAGAGTTGTATTTTTAAATTTGAAAGTGTTCAAGAGTTGTTAATACACTCTTTTACATCAAGAGTTGTATAATTTTTTTAATTTGAAAGTGTTCAAGAGTTGTGTCAATTATAAACACTCTTGTACATTAAGAGTTGTATAATTTTTTTAGTTTGAAAGTGTTCAAGAGTTGTGTCATTTTATTATTTATTATACATCCATCTAACTATTTTTTAATTATAAACACTCTTTCACTTGATTGCAGCCGAGACATTAGCCTGATAAACCAATTAAATCATCGGAACGGCTCACCGGACGCATTTTCCACAGCAAGCGCCCCCGTCTAATCGGAACATTTTGGTGCGAGATCTATCCTTCTCTACGCACAGTTGCCATTGTCATCCTTCATACAGGTCAATAGGACGTGACCATACTGCGGCCAGGACGAACAAGAGGCCAAAGTGAAGCTCGACAAAGGGCCGCCATCACCGGAGAAGAAGAAGAAAGGGGAGGAAATGGCATGGGAGCGAGCGCGGGACTGGCTCACGTGGATAAGCTGTGGGTCCCATGCTGATCCGGATAAGTGGAGAGAGGTGTCCACTACGAGAACCAACTTAACGCGGCCCTACTTGTTAGTATGTAACGGCAAGGGTCCACTATGGGACCTGACAGACCGTAACCCCACTTGTCAGCACGTAACGGCGAGGGTCCACTACGGGACCCGACTTGATGCGGCCCCACTTGTCAGCATGTAACGGCAAGGCTGACGGATAGCGAGTTTCAGACCATGCGAGAGTTTCATAATAGGAGATGGGCAAAAGTGTGGAAAAGTTAAGTGGCTGGGGAAAAGTGAGTACAACTAAGGAACCAAGGGCACGAAAATAGAAATCCCTACTTTATATGGATGATACCATGTCCAAGAATTTTTATGTCGACAAATTTGACCATATTTTGAAAACAATCAAAGAGGAAGTAGTATTTAGAAGAGTATGGATTGATCAGCTGGTCTCTCGAGGAGGAGCCGAAACCGACTGTTTTCCTTACTTAATTATTTTAGGGTCCTTTGTGCTACATGTATGGACCTCGATGTAATTTTCCCTCTTTTTGGGTCCTTGGCGTAAAAAGTACTCCCACCGCCCGTGTAAAATTCTAACCTGAAAGTACGTGGTAAGATCTAATCGAATTTACGCTTAGTTGTCAACATGTATGATCATTATTGGATTTCAAGCCGAATGACCAAGGTCATGGCCATATCTACAGCATACTTTATGTTGATGATCTCATGTCCAAAAATTTGCATGCCGACAAATCTGGCCATATTTTGCAAACAATAGAAGAGGAAGTAGTATGAAGAGTATGACTCGATCAGCTGCTCTCTCGAGAAGGATCCGAACCCGATTGTTTTCCATTCTTAATTATTTTAGGGTCCTTTGTGCTAAGTGTATAGACCTCGAAGTAATTTCCTATTTTTAGGTCCTTGATGTAAAATATACGTCCCATCACCCATGTAAAATTTTAACCTAAAAGTAAATGGTAAAATCTTAATGAATTTAAGCTTAGTTGGCACTAAGTATGAACATTCTTTGATTTCAAGCCAAACAACCAAGGTCATGGCCATATCTACATTATACTTTATGTTGATGATCCCATGTCCAAGAATTTTCATGCTAATTTTTTTCCATATTTTGAAAACGGAAGTAGTATTTAGAAGAGTATGGATCGATCAACTGGTCTCTCGAGGAGCCGAACCCGACTATTTTCCTTGCTTAATTATTTTAGGGTCCTTCGTGCAAAATGTATGAACATCGATGTAATTTCCCCTCTTTTTAGGTCCTTGGCATAAAACGTACTCCCACCGCCCTTGTAAAATTCTAACCTGAAAGGACGTCGTAAGATTTAAATAAAATTAAGCTTAGTTGTGAATGAGTATGAACATTCTTGGATTTCAAGCCGAACAACCAAGGTCGGGGCCATATCTACATCGTACTTTATGTTGATGATCCCATATCCAAGAATTTGCATGCCGAAAAATCTGGCCATATTTTGAAAACAATCGAAGAGGAAGTGGTATGAAGAGTGTGGCTCGATCAGCTGCTCTCTCGAGAAGGAGCCCTACCCAATTGCTTTCCTTGCTTAATTATTCTAGGGTACTTTGTGCTAAATGTATGGACCTCGATGTAATTTTCTTTTTTTAGGTCCTTGATGTAAAATGTACTCCCACTGCCCGTGTAAAATTTTAACCTAAAAGTAAGTCTCAAAATCAAAATAAATTTAAGCTTAGCTGTCAATGAGTATGAACATTCTTGGATTTCAAGCCGAGCGACCAAGGTCGTGGCCATATTTATATCATAGTTTATGTTGATGATCCCATATCCAAGAATTTGCATGCTAACAAATTTGGCCATATTTTGAAAACAATCGAAGAGGAAGTATTATGAAGAGTATGACTCGATCAGCTGCTCTCTCGAGAAGGAGCTGAACCCGGCTATTTTCCTTTTCTTAATTATTTTAGGGTTCTTTGTGCTAAATGCATGGACCTTGGTATAATTTTTTCTTTTTTAAGGTCCTTGATGTAGAATGTACTCTCACCACCCGTGTAAAATTTTAACCTAAAAGTAAGTTGTCGTCAAATCTTGTCATGGTAAACAATATTGCCACTAGGAGTTTCCCCTGTTGAAAAAAATGAGAGCGTGAAGGGACAGAGAGGCAAGAGCATAGAGGAGGTAGCTCGAGAGTAGCAAAGAGGAGGATTTGAAGGCGGTGCAATGTCAAAGAAAAGCTGATGGGTTCCTGACATGAGGTATGGTGGGTAGTACACTAGTACTAGTACAGTTCATGACCTTTTTTATATATGCACGCAAAAAAAGGTGTGTTTTCTCCCTCCTTTACTACCTCATCACCATCCACACACGCCAGCTGGATGATCTCTTCCCCGTCCACAATGTGGCATTGCGCATGTGCATTGACCAACTTCGTGTCGGCGACTCTGTGTCTGTGTCTGGTGTGTTTGGCAGCTGCGTTGGTGCGAACCATTTTGGGCCTTGTATGGATTAGTAGAGTAGCAATTCAAATTTCCCCGGTTTCCAAATTTTCACTTTCTTCCCAAACATCCGAGGGGAATGATATTCGAAAGATCACCATTCATAGTACTAGTACTAGTACTCTAGTAGTAAACTACTTAAAGTGGTGGACAAGGGGTGTGTTGATACTACTGTACATCCCATCGCATTGGATTTGGATGCACACCATTATGATCTTTTTTTGTGGGGGACACAATATGATCTGGCCAACCTTCCTACTCCCAACTAGTCCACCTCCATTCGTTCCATTTCACACCCTAGGAAGAGGAAGCACTAAACACACCCGCAGTAAGCTGGTTCGAAAGTGAGGAGCCCTCTTTTTTTTGGCGAAGCAAGTAGCACTCCCTCCTTCCCAAATAATTTAAGAATATTTGCCAATATTATGTAAAATTTGAAATATGAGTAAGTGGTATATTTCTCTTAAAGTTCTATAGCTATATTTTGACAGTAGACACCATGTAATCAATGTACGGCAAGCCTACGAGATTTTTAAAATATTCGATTTCTTGCTAAGCATTTGCATGTTTACAATCACGAGTCTTCACAACTTTTGAAAAATAAATCTGCCGATGATCCCGTATCCAAGAATTTGCATGCCGACAAAATCTGGCCATATTTTGAAAACAGTCGAGAAAGGAAGTAGCATGAAGAGCATGGCTCGATCAGCTGCTCTCTCGAGAATGAGCAGAATATTTTCCTTGCTTAATTATTTTATGGTCCTCCATGTTAAATGTATGGACCTCGATGTAATTTTCCTTCTTTTTAGGTCCTTAATGAAAATATACTCCCACCACCCGTGTAAAATGCTAACCTAAAAGTAAGTGGTAAAATCTAAACGAATTTAAGCTTAGTTGTTAATATGTATGAACATTCTTGGATTTCAAGCCGAACGACCAAGGTCATGGGCATATCTACATCACACTTTGTGTTGATGATCCCATATCCAAGAATTTGCATGCCGACAAATGTGGCCATGTTTTGAAAATAACCGAGAGATGAAGTAGCATGAAGAGCATGGCTCTATCGGCTGGTCTCTCAAGAATGATCTGAACCTATCGAGGGGATCACCCCCGGGTAGCCTAACAGGACAGAATACAAGGCACAAACCTACAAGCCGGCTGCCTAGCTGGACGGAGAAACTCAAAGACAGATCAGAAGGAAGGCCGGACCAAGACCAAGCTGGCAAACTAGCCAGCCGGATAAGAACCATCAGCAAAACCTGCTAGCTGGCTGGATTAAGTCAGCCGTCCGGAGCAAGACAGACCAGGAGACAACCGGAAGAAATACCAGCCGGATGAGGCCAGCAAGGGCAGAAGAGTATCCGAATGGATCCTACCATCTGTCCCAGGAAGGTCAGCCGGCTAGTCCACCCTAGCCGGCCACTCAGGACACGCAAGGTACAGGATGACATAGAGCACAGTACGTAGTACGCCCATGACGGCGGACAAGACAGAAAGAAGACTAAGACACTCGGCCCATACCGACGACTTTACCGATGACGGTTGTAACAGTGGACAGTAGGTGGCACTGTGCATAACTACCCGTGCAGCGACCACTGTAGATTTTGGCGGCATGGGCTTGACTGTGGGTACACGCCCTCCATGCCGGCCACTGTAGATGACCTAGCCGGCTAGGGCCCGCCTGTGGGACCCGCGAGTCGGCCAGGCCGTTGCCCATGCTGCCTCGGCCTATATAAGGGGTGGCAGAGGAAACATTGCAAGGGTTGGACTCTCCTAAATCATTAGCCAGACCCGATACAGCTCGAGGAGCCTTGTAGACCTTTGTGTTGATCCCTATAGTTAGATCGGCAGGAGTAGGAGTTTTACCTCAACCCAAGGGCTCCGAACCTGGGTACTTCTGGTGTCCCCAACGCTTGCTTGTACCTAATATTGCATGTGTACGCCGTCGCACGCTTCCCTGCTTGCTCCCACACCTCTATCTAGCCTTCTGAGGCTCTGCCGTTTCCATAACGACGACAAAACCCGACTGTTTTCCTTGCTTAATTATTTTAGGGACCTTTGTGTTAGATATATGGACATTAATGTAATTCCCCCCTTTTTAGGTCCTTGGTTAAAATGTACTCCCGCGGCCCATGTAAAATTCTAACCTAAAAGTAAGTGGTAAAATCTAAACGAATTTAAGCTTAGTTGTTGATGAGTATGAACATTCTTGTATTTCAAGCCGAACGTCCAAGGTCGTGGCCATATCTACATCGCACTTTGTGTTGATGATCCCATATCCAAGATTTTGCATGGCGTCAAATCTAGCTATATCTTGAAAACAATCGAAGAGGAAGTGGCATGAAGAGTATGGTTCGATGAGATGCTCTCTCGAGAAGGAGCCGAACCCGACTATTTTACTTGCTTAATTAATCTAGGGCCCTCTTTGCTAAGTGTATGGACCTCGATGTAATTTTGGTTCTTTTTAGGTCTTTGAATAAAAATATACTCCTACCACGCGTGTAAAATTTAACCTAAAAGTAAGTGGTAAGATCTAAACGAATTTAAGCTTAGTTGTCAACGAGTATTGACATTCTTGGATTTCAAGCCGAACAACCAAGGTCATGGACATATATACATCTTACTTTATGTTGATGATCCCATATCCAAGAATTTGCATGCCGATGATGACCCACAAGTATAGGGGATCGCAACAGTCTTCGAGGGTAGTATTACGCAATTTATTGATTCGACACAAGGGTAGCCAAAGAATACTTGCAAGCCTTAACAACTAAGTTGTCAATTCAGCTGCACCTGGAAATAGTTCTTGCTCACAGAAGTTTATCAGTAGCAACAGCAAAGCAGCAGCAGCAAAACAAGAGCAATAGTAACAGTAGTAGCAAACAGTAGGATATGAGCGCGGTAGGCATAGGGATGGGTGGACGAGCGTTGCATGAACGAGTCTAAACATGTAACTTCAAGATCTAGCACAATTTCAGATAAATAAAAATAAGCATCCAAATACTAAACAATCATAGGCATGTGCTTCGTATATAGTCAAGCGTGCTCGCAATGAGAACTTGCACAACATCTTTTGTCCTGCCAGCCCATTGCAGCGGGGCCTCAAGGGAACTACTGGCAACTAAGGTGCTCCTTTTAATAGATCACCGGAGCAAAGCATTAACACTATGTGAACACATGTGATCCTCACATCACAGCCATCCCCTCAGGTTGTCCCAATTTCTGTCACTTCGGGGCCTTTGGATCCGGACAATGATTTGTGTACACAACTTGCAGATAAGATCACAAACAATACTATCATAATGATGCAATAATAAGTTCAGATTTGAGATCATGGCACTCGGGACCTAGTGACAAGCATTAAGCACAATAAGTTGCAACAAAGTTAAATAGCACTAATAGAGATACTAGGCACCATGCCCTAACAATCTTATTCGATTACATGATAGAACTCATTCAATCCCTACCATCCCCATAGCCTACAGCGGGGGATTACTCACTCATGGATTGGGGAAACATGGATGGTTGATGGAGAGGCACGGTAATGATGGTGGTGATGATCCTCTCCAAATTCCCCGTCCCGTCAGGGTGCAAGAATGGAGTTTCTGCTTCCGAATCGCGATTTCTGGTGGTGGCGGTGCAGCGGAACTCTTTCTGGAAAAACGTCGAACCCCCTCGGTTTTTAGGTCAAGAGGCATCTTATAGGCGAAGAGGGAGGCTGAGGGGGTGCCTGGGGAAGCCACACACCCTCCAGGCGTGGCCTAGGCCCACCCACACGGCAGGGGGTGTGGGCCCCTCGGGTCTCCCCTCCGCCTCGTACTCTAGCTCCGTGAGTCTTCTGGTGAAATAGGATTTTTGACATATTTTCCGGGATTTTTCCTGACAGTTGATTTTCTGCACAAAAACTAGACACTGCAGTGACCCAGCATACCACTACATGATGTAGTACACTATAGTTGTTGACATGACACCAATGAAACACTGTTCACTAGTATTACATCCCTCAGAGTGGTACAACAGAAACACAGCAGGTCCAAGACATGACTATAGGTTACAACTCAACTCTTTACACAAGATCCAGAGAACACTCTAGGTTAAAGAGAGAGGAAGAAACTTCTTACAAAGAAGAATCAGAAATAAATAACTCCAAAACTATCATACTATTAAGAGTAGTATCTTAACTAATGGTCTGGCAATGCTGCTATTGCAATACACTATATAAATAGGTTCTATGGCTAGAGATTATATTCCTATCTACTTAGTAACCTCATCTTCACTTGAGTTGATGTATATGTTGACTTTCTTGACTTCATTGAAGAGCTTTAGCCTTCTATGATGATTTTTGGAGCATGACTTGACGTAGACGCCGTCTGTACTGGCTTTAGAACCTAGCAAGGGTTAAGAAGATACTTTGAGTACGAGCGTACTCAGCAAGTTCACTAGAAAAGGAGTGTTTGATGCACTATCTCTACAGCCACACACCGTAGGTCGTAGGCAATGCAGGTTTTCGTAAACATTTCTTCAAAGATTGCTTTTATTCTGAAAAACTATGTCCGTCAGCCTTCACGGGTTTACCAGAACTTTCATGGAGTTCCTTTCCCACCACGTTCGTAGCTCCTTCCCGGAACAGGGAGTAACAAGTTATAGTTCTTACACTCTGCAGAGGTGCGTTACTTTACCCTTGAGGGACCTTAACCTTGTTGCATAAACAAGTCATGACTTTGTCCATACTTCCTTGGTATGGGGCCAAGTCTAAGATCCAAGCCAATCACTGCCCTCTCCGCGACCTCATATGTCTGCACGATCCTTCGGGGCCGGCTCACCTCCATTAGGCCCCCTTTCTAGAAGGCTAAAACCATGATGAGTTCCCGAAGACTCTATGACCTGGTGTTGCCCTGGCAAGTGCCATATTAAATGGTCCCTCCACTAAACACCATCCATAGATAATCTAGACACCAAAAGTGTAGGGTGTAAGGGTGCCCACCCATATGTTGGATCCGCACAAGGAATCACAACGTCACTTTAAGGTCGTCTTGCCTCCATACGAGAGGAAAAGGATACAACTGACTTCTCAATCCCATTCCAAATCTCATGGTTAACGCGTAATATACGCCGTTAGAATCACTGGTGACATTGGTTGTTAAGTCCTAGATAATATGTTCCTTTACCACTGGAACTTTCATAGTAGGTTATTACCTCATGGTAAATAACCTATAATCATATTATTATGAAAATAGTGTTTTCTGACCTTTTTCAAATGCAGGTGATGACAACACTGGATTTGTAAAATACTTTGCAGAAAATAATCAAAGGACATGAGCAAGTGTGAACTTGTCTTGTGTGATTGCAAGATTATGCACTCACGCTCTTCAAGACAATATAAGATCCAATATCTGAAATTAGCATCATTGGTCTGGTAAGGACTAATGTTTAAAGAAGCAAGATGCTTTTATGCATAAGTAATGTAATGCAAGTTGATAAACTCGAATCCCGGGGATAACTTTGTTCTAGGGTTTGGAAACTGGAAATGATTTCCTTGGAATGTGTTGCCCTTTTAGATTAAGTTTCACACATGTGTTTCTTATTAAGGCTTGTGAGTGTATGTGAAACAACATGTAATTATACTATCATACAACAGTAAGATACAAAGTTGTGGAATGCTATTCAAAGATTACTTATATAAGAATTGCCTTATCTTTGAATCTTGCTTTACAAGTATAGGCATTTATAAGGAACTTTAAGTATTAACAATCCTAAGTATATAATTAAAGTATAAAGTAAGGTGTTTACTATTAACTGTGATATGTTGACTGGAGTGGCAAAATGAATAACTTTTGAAGAAAAGATTCCTTTATTAAGGTTTAAACAATCCTTGTGGCTAATCAGAGGTGGTTAATGTTATTTGTGCTTGCTGGAATAGTTTGTACTTGAGATCTTTATCACTTAATTATAACAGACCAAAGTTAACTATAAAGTATATAATAAAGTTTTTAGCATTATACTTAAAGTGAGATAAACTAAAGTTAACTTTAAAACATAGATGGACTTTAGGTGTAATGCCTATTATACTTATACTTTGTTCACTTCATAATGTTTCTTTAAAGTTACTTAAGAATGGTATTACCTTTATTTGGTAGTGGTTTCTTTACATTATAAATGTATAAAGGGATTTATCTCCCTATAAGGGTGTGGTTAAGGTTTGTGAATAAGTAAACAATGTTATTTACTACTTATCAACTCATTATAGTGTTTTGATTTGTTTATAAACTTGTGGTTAAAGTAAAGGAATGGTTTTTTATCTCATTATAATTATTCTCAGAGATTTTAGATTGGATAAGGACCCTTCTATAAAATAATCTACATTAATGGTTGAGAGATAATTTAAACATTTTATTTAAATCGTGTTAATTCATTTTGACTTCACACTACCCATATTTAAGACTAATACTATTTATTAGACTCAATTGACTAATTTTTAGAATTATTAGCAAATTTTATTTACCTTTATATAAATTATCAATTAAGGAAAAAGGTTTAAATTCAAGTTATTAAAGTTTTTAACATTTTATTTAACTCAAAAGTGGAATATTATATTTTTAACATATAGGTATTATTTTTGTGATCATTTTGGTATATTACATTTATTTTTGTGATTTATAAATAATAAGATATGATTTTTATAATACTTATTACTTTATAAAGACTTAATAAATAATAAATATTTAATTAAGTGAAATAATATGCATGATTATAGTTTTAAATTATATTTATTATTTTTCTAAGATTTTTGGTATTTTATTTATATTTTTAACATTTATCATTATTAAAATATGAATTATCAAAGTTTTATTGCTTATAATTTCTTTATTAAATAACAATTATTTAAATTTTAACATAATGTTTGATAATAATTTTAAGTTATAGATTTTATTTTTCTACAAATTTTCATATATTATACACATTTTCTGAATTATGAATCAGAAGTTATTAATTAAACAAGATTTAATCACTTTATTACATTTCAGGAAATATTCATATTTAATTTTATATTGTTTTATCTAGTTATTAAACAGAGATAACCTTTTCATACCAATACTGAATCTACCCTAGACACTGAACCGTGGGCCATTAGCCACGTCATTTGCCACGCTAGCAAAGGACTTGGTCAAATTGGCTGACTAGGCAGGGGATGATGTCACAGAAGGTTGATCCTCTCAGATCGAAGCTCGATCGAGCGATTGGGTGCATGCGCACGGCCGAGGCTGGGATTGCTAGAAAGAGGCGGCGATGGCGAACCTAATAGTGGCGGCGCAGCTAGTTTTTGGTCATCGGAGTGCAGTGCACGGCGGCGACTGGCGGCAGTGCACAACAACTCGCGGTGGGCTCAATTTAGGAAGCAAACGAAGCTTTTAAGCAAACGAGGAGATTCAGTGACTCACCCAGAACACGATGGTGCGGTTGATAGGGCGAGGCGAGGTCAAAATCGACGACGAACGTCGATGACTGGCAGCGGCAGCGATGTGTAGATTGAGCCGATAGGGGAATCTTCGGCCTCCATGGCTTGGCTTGGGAGAACAAGGACAACAGGGCGAGGCTAACGGTGCTCTCAGGAAGGCCAGGGGAGCTCGGGAACGACGACGATGTGCAGCTCTAGCGAGTTAGGTTTTCAGCCAGAGAGGAAATTAAGGAGGAAGAAAGGGAATTGGGGTCTAGGGTTTTCTTGACAGCGATGCTAAAGCTTTTATAGGCATTGATCAGCGGCGGCATGAATCTGGACGAAGGCGGACGATCGGGCGGTCGCCGGAGCTCCACCGAGCTGCTTCCCCGGCGATGCCTTCTGTCACGAGGAAGAAGAAAGCAAGAAAAGAATGAGGGGGTACTAGGCCGGAATGGGCTGCTGTTGGTCCATGGCGAAGTGAGTGGGGGAGGAAAGGTGTTGCTGCTGTGCGGTGGATAGATAGAGAGGGAAATGGGCTGCGGCCTGGTTGTAGTTTTTTCTTTACTATTTCCTTTTCTCTTTTTTGTTTTATTTTCTGATTTGTATATTACACATTTGTTTCAAATTTCTTTTAAAGAATTTATTTATTAAATAGTTGCAGCAATGATGAATGACATTAAAGTCATATTATGATCTTTTATTAATTAATGTTGTATTTCTTTATTTTGTTTATATAGATCATTCTAATATTTGGTAAGAGACTTTGTTATTAATTTTCTTTCCATAATAAGCTATGGATTTATTTTAGGATATTTTCTTATTTGTTTATAAAACTTAATTTTAGTTAGCTTGTAATTTGGATGGAAATTTTTATATAATGATCATATATTATTATTTGATGCATGATATCCTAAGGATTTAATATGGTTAATGTCATTCTCATAAATTTAGGAAATAGCAAGGTATAAGTTTTATTATAGCTAAATAGAAGTTAGGGTTTAAATTACAATTGCTTACCCTAGGGTCTAGGGTTCTCAATATACTTATATTCTCTTATTGGTGTGAATAAAGATTAATGGATAAACACACTGTCTTTATGTTTGTGGTTTCTAATAATATCATCAATTAAAGTAGGATAGTGGGATTGTTTTTCTAGGCTAACTTATGAAAAATAATTGATAAAGATAGTTCTTAAGCATCTATGATAATGATGGTTGAAAATGACAAAGATGTGCTTAAGTGAGTTGATATAGGAAAATATTCCTATTAACCATTGTGGACATAAGATGATAAATCAATCATTTGCTATGGATATTAGGTTTGGTTATAGAATTAGGTTTTAGTGTTTACCAGGAATTTCTATATTCCATAATTCACAATACTGGACTTCTAACTAAGGAATTCCCTTCCTAGATATACTACTTGTTCCTATCCATCATCATGTGTTAACATGATGAGCTTTACCTCACAACAATATTCTTATCCACCTTTTATTCTTCTAGCTCCTCTTGTAATTCCAATGATCTTGATTCTAAAGCATTTCCTAATCTTTTCATAACTCTACTTGGGTATATCAACTCTTCTACTGCTGATAACCTCCAATCCAACAAATGGTTACCTCTAACTACATTCATACTCTTCCTTAATCATCCTTCACTAGTACTACTCCAGTAGATGTATATATCAAATTCTACTCTCTTGAAGTGTTTAGTATTTCCCAAGAGGAAAATACTACTTCTATAATCCAATGTTACTCTAGCAACATCTTAGTCATACTATCTTGTCTCTACTTAACTCCAGTAACTAATACTCCAACCTCACATTATATTAATGTGACTTGTCATGGCTAACCTCGGATAACATATCTATACTAGGTTTTCAATCATGTTTTATCCACCAATGCCTCTTATACTTGATATAAGCATTCAATCTTGGTGAATAAGGCATGGTCATTATAATCCTTTGTGGTTTAGATTTTTAGTTTGCTAATCAAGACTTCATCAATACAACATTACAGTTGTATTGAAATTATCTTCTTAGTATCTCTATTGGATTAAGGAATGCTATTCATGGACTATGCTTACTTAATCCAATAGGATTACTCCTTGGTATCTATCTTCAGGATTCATCCTTGTAATATTCTTTGTTACCATATTGATTTGATTTCCTTCAATCACTCCCATCCTATAGATGATATCTAATACTAGCATTACCATCTACCTCTACTTACTTCATTCTCTAAGGACTTAGAGTGATTGTTATAATAAAGGCAAAAGTTGCTAGGTCAAGAATTGATAGTTTAAGAATTTTTGAATCAATAGTTGATTACTCAACATTGATGAACAACATATATTAAGATAAGGTTCATTAGAGATGTTAATGTTTGATATGGAAAGAAAGATATATGGTGAATGATCTTGACTTGGTTTCCTTCCTACTCAATCTCACTAAAGAGTTAAGGTTAGGTATTGTCATGGTGTGGAACACGGCAGTGCCATCGGGGATGGCAAAGAAGGGACACACGGATGCATTCGGTGGCTCACGCAACGGGTTGGGCATGGTGCACTGCAAACACAGGGACGTACCCAGGTTCGGGGCCCTCTTGGCGAGGTAACACCCCTACTCCTGCAAGATGAACTATGTGTGGGAGCTGATGCTCAGTACAGGTGTTCCTTGAGCTGTTTCCTTAGCTACTATCGAAACCTAGAGGAAGATGGGAACTAGATGCTAACACTTCTCTCCTTCTATTGTTGCCTACCTAGAACCCTAGCTTTTCCCTCCCTTATATACTGGTCTGGGGCAGATTACAGATCGGGTCCTAGGGTTTACTGTTTGGATATGGGTTTACAGGACAGGGCTAGCTGCAGGGCCCAGCCGGTGGGCCAAGACCTAGTCCGACCTTCTTTTAGCGTCACCCTTCTCTTTAGTGGTCACCCGGGCTTCCTTTGGGGCGTCATCCTTGCTTTAACGGTCACCCGGACTGCTTTCGCCAGTCCAGCCGACCATCTTGCTTTATATTCGTCGGGTAGTACTGGTCATGATGGCATGTCAGCTTCCTTGATGACGAGGGAGAGCCAGAAGCATACCCTGCACGAAGCATCAGCCCTTCCGTGCTATCCATCAAATCCGAGGTGAGCCGGGTGGAAACGGCCACCCGACCGGTTCTTCTGGCCACCGGCTAGACGGGACAAACGGGGAGGTTATAAGCCCAGCCGGACGTGTTCTCCAGTCGGCTAGAGTTATCTTTCCTGGAGGCCAGGCGACCTGCACCTTCTGGAGCTGGCCTACTTGTGCCTGGCTTTCCCCACCCGGCGGTTATCCCCCCGACACTAGTCCCCGAGCACGTATGGGCTTGGCCGGTGGGTAAGATCTTTCGTGCTCCTTCTTCTCCTGAGAGTGTTATTTTATTGCCTCCCGCTACGGCTTTTGCTTTTGCTTTCCGGCTGGAATTAACCGGCTGCGGAATCGATGGACGTCCACTGGGTGTAAACAGCGGAGACAGGTACCGGCTGCCGCAGCTGAAGATGAAACGTTTAGCTTGATGACATCACTTACGTCGTCACCCATGACTGTGGCTCTAGCGCACGTCACGTCAGTTTGACTTCCGCATCGCTGCGCCAGTTTTTGGCGACTGCGCACGCAACTTGCCACAGCGGTTTCTCGGGGCGGGCGCGCATGCCTCGTCTCCTGGTAACGCCCGCGGATCTTCTGTGGTGATTATGACGGCGCATAGGATCTGGAGCCGAAGCATCCTGTGGTTGTGGTTCCGCAACGCCATGCGTCGCGCAGAAGCCGAAGAGGCGACGGTGCCATCAGCAGGGATAAATAGAGATCTGAGGGGGATCAGTTCCCACACTTGTCCATCCTTCGGCTCATCTTCTCCTTGGACTCCAGCACCACTTTCCCTTGTGCGCCCTCTCCTTGCCGTCGCCGGCCACTTCTTTAGCCCCAGACTCTTGATCCTCAGGATGTCGGTGTACTTGTGAAACTTGTTACTTTGCTGGTGCTACATTTCGGCTGACTTTTGTCGCCGATTTCTATATCTGCACAGAGCCTTCGTGCTCCGCTTTATGGCTTGGTGCCTTTTGCTTATCTTTGTTTATATTTCTACCATTGCGGTCTTTTATGCTCAGGCCGGCTGGGATAGCCAGTCGGGTTGGAGCTCTTTTGACGTACTGACTTGAGTTTGTGAGTGCGCGAGAGCGCGTCCGCTGGGTGTAGTCCCCGAGGTTCGGGCCGGCTGGGGTAGCCAGCCGGGGCGAATCTCTTTTGGCTACATTGACTTGAGTTTGTGGGTGCGCGGGAGCGCGTCCACTAGGTGTAGTCCCCGAGGTTCGGGCCGGCTGGGGTAACCAGCCGGGGCGAAGCTCTTTTGGCTACCTTGACTTGAGTTTGTGGGTGCGCGGGAGCGCGTCCACTGGGTGTAGTCCCCGAGGTTTGGGCCGGCTGGGGTAACCAGCCGGGGCGAAGCTCTTTTGGCTACCTTGACTTGAGTTTGTGGGTGCGCGGGAGCACGTCCACTGGGTGTAGTCCCCGAGGTTCGGGCCGGCTGGGGTAGCCAGCCAGGGCGAAGCTCTTTTGGCTACCTTGACTTGAGTTTGTGGGTGCGCGGGAGCGCGTCCACTGGGTGTAGTCCCCGAGGTTTGGGCCGGCTGGGGTAGCCAGCCGGGGCGAAGCTCTTTTGCCACCTTGTTTCACTTTTCTAAGTGTAAAAAGGCCGCAATAGACTTGCACTCCATGGGCGCTCCATCTCCTCGTCTGAGCGATCTGCCTTGTTCTTCATCGGCTGCTGCGCGTCGATCAGATAGTATGAATTGTTGTGGAGCACTCGGATGACGATGAATGGTCCTTCCCATGGCAGGGACAGCTTGTGCATTCCTTTGGTGGTCTGTACCAGGCGCAGCACCAGGTCTCCCTCGCGGAAAGAGGTGGGCCAGATCCGGCTGGCGTGGTATCGGCGCAAGTCTTGCTGGTAGATTGCTGATCTGGACAGAGCCAACTCGCGTGCCTCCTCGAGCAAATCCATGTTGTCCTCCCTTGCCTCCTTGGCTTCCTTCTCCGTGTAGAGCTGCTTGCGGGGTGCGTCGAACTGGATGTCTGTGGGGAGAATGGCCTCTGCCCCATAGACGAGGAAGGACGGCGTGAAGCCGGTTGAGCGATTGGGTGTGGTGCGTAGGCTCCAAAGTACTGCTGGCAGCTCCTCTATCCAGCATCCGGGTGATCTGACGAGCGGTTTGATAGGCCTTGGCTTGATTCCATCTAGAACCAAACCGTTAGCGCGCTTGCACTGTCCGTTGGACTGTGGGTGTGCGACTGATGCCAGATCCAGGCGGATCCCTTTTCCCCGCAGAAACGAGTGAAGATTCCTTTCGCAAAGTTGGTTCCATTGTCAGTAATGATGTTGTGCGGGTAGCCTAACCGGATGATGACGTCTCTGAAGAACTTGATCACCGTCGCTCCGCCAGCTTCTTGATTGGCTTCGCCTCGATCCACTTGGTGAACTTGTCCACAGCTACGAGTAGGTGTGTCATACCGGATCGAGCTGTCTTGAATAGCCCAACCATATCCAGGCCCCAGACCGCGAACGGCCAGATGACTGGTATTGTCTTGAGTGCCGCAGACGATGTGTGCTTCAGCTAGCTGAATCGCTGACAGCCGTTGCATGTCTTGACTATTTCTTCGGTGTACTTCAGCGGCGTCGGCCAGTAGAAACCATGTCGAAGGGCCTTGGCTGCTATTTCCCTTGACGATGTGTGGTGTCCACACTCGCTCTGGTGTATGTCTGTTAGAAGCTTGGTTCCTTCCTCCTAACTGACGCATCATTGATAGATGCCTCAGACGCTGCGCTTGTACAGCTCGTTGTTGATGATGGTGTAGGCGCTTGACATTCGTCGCACTTGTCACGCTGCCACCTCTTTTGTCAGGAGTTCGCCCTTGGCCAGGAAATCCATGTACGGCTTTGCCCAGTCGGGTGCCTCCCGTATGGTGTGCACCGTTTGTATGATGAGCTTGATCTCCTCGCGGACGGCCGGCTCCGGAACGTCGGGTGGCCTGCCGGGTGGAAACATGCTGATGTCGACCGCGGGCCGCGTCGCGGTAGCTCCCGGATGCAGCGAAGCCATCCCCGGGTGGGGCGCAACAGTCCCCGGGTGCGACTCGGCAGTCCCTGGGTGCGGCGTGGCAGTCCCCGGGTGCGGCGCGGTAGTCCCCTGGTGCGATGCGGCAGTCCTCGGGTGCGATGCGGCAGTCCCTGGGTGTGCCGCGGCACTGGCCGTTCCTGGGTTCGTGCTGAGCACGATGGAGTCAGACTCTGGTGATGGGGTGATGGAGGGCTTGCGCAAGTGCTCGAGGGAGACCCCAGGCGGTATGGCTTGTCTTGTTGACCCGACCCTGGCCAAGGCGTCAGCAGCTTCGTTGGTGGCTCTGGGCACATGGTGAAACTCACATCCTTCGAAGTAGGCACACAACTGCTAGACGAAGAAGCGGTAAAGGGCCATGTTCGCATCCCTGGCGTCCCACTCGCCAGATACTTGTTGCAGCACCAAGTCTGAATCTCCAAAGCATAGTATTCTCGGGATGCCTATCTGCTTGGCCATCTTGAGCCCATGGATGAGTGCTTCATACTCGGTGACGTTGTTGGAAGCTTTGAAGTGGATCTGGAGAACGTATTCCAGCCGGTCGCCTTTGGGTGAGGTTATCACCATTCCGGCTCCAAGTCCTCCCCTCATTTTCGATCTGTCGAAATGTAGCTTCCAGTATGTTGAATCCGGCAATGGAGGCATGTATTGTGTCTCCGTCCAATAGACGATGAAATCAGCCAATGCTTGTGACTTGATTGCGGTTCGCGGCTCGTACTGGATGTTATGCGCGGCGAGCTCGATGGCCCATTTTGCCACGCGGCCAGTGGCGTCTTTGTTGCCAATGATTTCCGTGAGTGGGGACAATGCTACCACCCGGATGGAATGGTCCTAGAAGTAGTGCTTGAGCTTCTTGGCGGCCATGTACACGTCATACACTAGCTTCGGATAGTGGTGGTAGTTCTGCTTGGATAGCGAGAGCACCTCATTCAGGTAATATACGGGGCGCTGGACCACCTGAGCCTTTCCTTCCTCTGGTCGTTCCACTACCAATACCACGCTAACCACTCTGTTTGTTGCAGAGATGTACATCAGCATGGGCTCCTTTGCTACTGGCGCCGCCAGGACGGGTGGCGAGGTGAGCATGCGCTTGAGGTCTCGGAAAGCTTCATCCGCCTGGGCTGTCTAGAAGAATTTGTCCATTTTCTTCATTAGCTGGTACAGGGGGAGGGCCTTCTCTCCCAACCGGCTGACGAACCGGCTGAGGGAAGCGAGGCATCCGGTGAATTTCTGCATGTCACGCAGGTTCTGCGGCAGCTCCATGCGTTCGATGGCTCCAATCTTCTCCGGGTTCACCTCAATTCCTCGCTCGGAGATGAGAAAGCCCAGGAGCTTGCCGGCTGGGACGTCGAACACGCACTTCTCCAGGTTCAGCTTGATCTGGAAACGGCGGAGGTTGTCGAATGTTTCCTTCAGGTCCTCAAGGAGTGTGTGTCGTTCCTTGGTCTTGATGCCAACTTGCACGGTCCGTCGAGCATGGACTCCATGGTGTACTTAGGCTGAGGCGGCCTATCGTCCGGCCTCTGCCTCCGGCTGCCTCCTGCAGCCGGATCTTCATGCACCGCGGCTATTTGTTTGGTGCCCTACCGGCTATCCGGCTGGTCGTCTTTCCTCTTGCCGTGGCAGTTGTCGTGACCATGCCGTCTGGGATGATGGTCACCCGGCTAGCGTCGCTCCGCCTGCTCGTCCGTGACGATTTGGCCTTGGTCATCTACCACGATGGGCTTCTTCATTGCTACGTCCGCAGTGGTGTACATGTCCGCGATGGCCTTGACATGGGCCATGGTTTGCGGGTCTGCCCAGCTGAGCTTCTGTTTTAGCATGGTGCCGTCTCGGCAGCCGTTGGTGAAGAAGTCTATCGCTTGGTGCTCACACACCCCTTCGCACGAATTGTGCATGCTGGTCCATCGGGTGAGGTAGGCGTGATCCGACTCGTCCTTTCCTTGTACACAGATAGCAAGCTCGCGAGGCCGACCTGGCCGCTTGTATGTTCCGGTGAAGTTGCGGATGAACGCTTCTTTGAAGTCCAGCCATGCGTTGATGCTGTTGTCGGGGAGGCTATTCAGCCATGTCCTTGCCGAGTCGACGAGCATGAGGGGGACGTAGCGGACGGCCAGGCGGAGGTTGCCATTGGCGATTCCCACGGCGGTGGTGTAATCGACCAACCAATCCTCCGACTTGACGGTTTTGTTGTACTTTGGCATGTCCCTTGGGAGCAAAAATCCCTTTGGAAATGGCTCGTTCCGGATGCGCGGGCCAAAACATTTTGGGCTAGCCGGGATTTCCTCCTCCAAGGTGCATGACTGCACCAGGAGGTCGATGCGCTCCCGCGCGTCAGCCGGTTCTCGGGGACCGAGCCAGCCCTTCAAGCGCGACGCAGGCGGGTCCTTGTTTGCGTCTGCTTCCTCCTCCGGCGCTCGCGTCTTTCTCCCCTGGGAAGCTCCGCCTGCGCGGCTTACGCTGGAGGCGGCGGCATCCCGGTTGTGGTGGCCGCGGTTGCCAGATTCGCCACGCGGGTGGCTGTTTTGCCCAACCCCTCCTGGAGAAGAGGCTTGTTAATGCTTGCTTCCTCCATGCGCCGTCTGGTCCGTGCCTTTGCGGACGACGATGTCGCGGGAGTTGTCCACCTGGCTGGGGACTCCCTCGGCTTGCTGCTTGTTCGCAGTGGCCACGAGGAGCTGCACGCGCTCCTGCTGGCGACGAAGTTCCTCGCCCTCAAGGTGTTTTAGCTTCGCGGCTGCTGCCTCAGCTGCCCTCGTGTTCTTGGCGGGAGTGATGTAGACGGGCCGCGCCACACCTGCATGCGAGTCGGCGACGCGGTCCAGTTCTGACGCCAGGTCACGCCCCCGGTGCTGGATCTTCCTAGTGAAGCCGTGAGCTGATGTACTTGTTCACGGTGGCGTTCAGCCGACGCTGGTTAGCTGCAACCTTGGTGGCTTCCTCGAGGAGTTTTTGGCGCGTAGCTTCAAGCGCCGCCACTGCAGCCGCTAGATCCGTCTCGACAACGATCGGAGCGTGCAAGTGCTGGATGGAGGCGGTGAGCGGGTCTTGCTCTTGCTCGAGCGCGGAGTTTTCTCCTCCTGCCCGACGCTCTTGAGGCGTTCAATGGTTTTTGCGAGTGTTCACCATCATGACTTCGACGCGACCACTCCCTACGGCTGGGACGCGGGTGAGGGGCACGTCGAGGACAGGGGTGACCATGCTGGGGAAACCCTCAGCGACAGTGGCGACGTAGACACGGACGTCTCCAAAATGCATGATGGAGCCGTCGGCGGGGAAGGTGTTTCCGGCGAAGCAGGATGCGTTGTCGATGACGCAGTCAAAAGCTCGCAGTGTGAGAACGAGGCCAGAGGCCACGTGTTCGCCGGTGACGAGCGGAAGTCCCGTGCGGAAGATGATCTCAGCCGAAGCGGTGTACCCCACGGTGGGCGCCAACTGTCGTGGTGTGGAACACGGTAGTGCCATCGGGATGGCGAAGAAGGGACACACGGATGCATTCGGTGGCTCACGCAACGGGATGGGCACGGTGCACTGCAAACACAGGGACGTACCCAGGTTCGGGGCCCTCTTGGGAAGGTAAAACCCCTACTCCTGCAAGATGAACTATGTGTGGGAGCTGATGCTCAGTACAGGTGCTCCTTTAGCTGTTTCCTTAGCTACTATCGAACGCTAGAGGAAGATGGGAACTAGATGCTAACACTTCTCTCCTTCTATTGTTGCCTACCTAGAACCCTAGCTCTGCCCTCCCTTATATACTGGTCTGGGGGGCAGATTACAGATCGGGTCCTAGGGTTTACTGTTTGGATATGGGTTTACAAGACAGGGCCGGCTGCAGGGCCTAGCCGGTGGGCCAAGACCCAGTCCGCCCTTCTTTTAGCGTCACCCTTCTCTTTAGTGGTCACCCGGGCTTCCTTTGGGGCATCATCCTTGCTTTAACAGTCACCCGGACTGCTTTCGCCAGTCGAGCCGACCATCTTGCTTTATCTTTGTCGGGTAGCACTGGTCATGATGGCATGCCAGCTTCCTTGATGACAAGGGAGAGCCAGAAGCGTACCCCGCATGAAGCGTCAGCCCTTCCATGCTCTCCATCGAATCCGAGGTGAGCCGGGTGGAAATGGTCACCCGGTCGGTTCTTCTGGCCACCGGCTAGACGGGCCAGCCGGGAAGGTTATAAGCCCAGCCGGACGTGTTCTCTAGTCGGCTAGAGTTGTCTTTCCTAGAGGCCAGGCGGCCTGCACCTTCTGGAGCCGGCCTACTTATGCCTGGCTTTCCCCACCCGGGGGTTATCCCCCCGACAGGTATTACCATGATACTTATGGTATAAGTAGATGAGATTAAGATAGATCAAGATTTAGTTGTTGCATTCTACTTAAGTTATGTTTATAACTTGGTATTCATGAGTTGTGTAATGAATACTAGGATATGATTACTTAAGGATCAAATATAAATCATTAAGTAATGTACTAGGTTTTAAATTTTATTATATTTGATCTACCCTTAGATCAAATCATGTTTACCCAAAATAAGGTTTTAGCAAAGGTCATACTGAAACTTATCGCAGTCAACTTGATGATCTACTTCAGTTCCATCAAGTTGAGAGAAGCTTCAGTCACTTTGACAAGTTCTGTTTAAAAAGCGCGAAAATTATTCGGATTTTCTATGCATGAATGCAATGCACACATCTGGGTTCAGCTTATTTCTAAGCTCTAATGCTAGGAGGTTACAGACTCTCCCCCTTAAAATAAACTTCGTCCTCGAAGTTCGCATACTCTCACGTTTCGGAGTAAGGAATTGTCTTGAATTGATTACGATATATCTCAACTCTATGGTAACCTTAATGGAAATAATTGTAATATCCCATATCCAAATATTTTCCTTTGATCCTCATCATAATCAACAATCTTTAACTTGGTGTCTCCAATACTCCAAAGTTCTTCTACTATCCTTCTGTAGGGATATGTCCTTATTATAAACTCCTTAATTAGTGGTCTTTTCTTTAGTTCATTTTCCTAAGTAGGTATTCTATTCCAATTCCTTTACTTGATCGTCGAACTTCCTTGCTATACTATATAAGGTCTAGGAAGTCTCATTAAAATAGGGTGTTAGCTCTATTAAACAATAATTATGGTCAAAAGACTAACTTTTGATTTGTGATGGTATGGTTTATACTGGTAGTCCTTCTGAAGATGAGAGTTGAACTCATTTAGTCCATACCCATTGGAATTTCTTTTTCCTCTATGCTTGTTGAATTGGATGTGTTTTACTCCCTCTTAAGGATCATTTAAGAGTTGTTTCTTTTACAATTAGACTGTTAGGACTATTCTATTTTATTACTTGAAGCTTTTACCCTATCAGGCTTTTAGACAATCTTTTGTTACTATCTTAAGTACTTTTATAATAATGACTTTCTTTTAACCTTATGAAAATAAGACTTATGGTTGTACCAGGTTAGTCCTTCTTCTCCAACCTTTATTTGGTAAGTCCGGTAACATTACTTTCATTTCTAATGTTTACTCTCCCCCTTAGGGTTTACTAATAGTCTTCAAACTGTCTATATAGTTTTTATTGGCTTTATAATTAGAATGTAGGGATTTGTCTAGCTTATTCTCTACCTAGTTAGGGTCTCATGAAAGATTGTACGGTGTATCCACACAATTGTGGATCTCCGAAGTGAATCTTTCGGCATTATTTGTCTTACTTACTATTTGGACATTTCCACTTTGATAGGTCAATTTTTGCGAAGAGTCTCGAAAGACGGTCACTTAAATTTTATACTCCTTTAGTTCTTACTTAGCTTAGGCCAAGTTTTATGCTCTTTATGCAACTTTTAAGAAGATCTGGGTAACTATGTCAACCAACACCAACTACGGACAAGATACCAACTGTGGATCAAATACCGGCTGTGGATCAACCAAGGTTGTAGGTATTACCCTATGGTTTCCAACATCCTTATGGCATTCTCTATGAATTGTCAAAGATTGAATACCATTTTGGGTTCCAAGGCTCCTTCTTTGTACTAATTCATGATACTTCCATGAACTTGGTACTACTACTTCATTAATTTCTTAGCAACATTACCTACTTTGAATGAAGTTTAAGTTCATTACTTCTTGTTGCTTCATACATCTTCTACACTAATCTTCCTTCTTATTGTTGTTTAGTAATGATCTGAACTTGATCCATCCTTCAAATTGAGTTGATACTCCTTATACTTTGCTTCATCCTTCATATAAATCTTCATCTTGGTCTTTGGAACTCGTCACTCCCTTACATGAATTCCCATTCCTATCTAGGTCTATAACATCAAGTAGTAACTAGATGTCGCAACATGCATTTGCACATCAAGTCAAACTTCATGTACAGATCTAGTCAATCAATAAGATCTAAGAAAAAGAAATAAATCCAAATGTGGTACATATAACACACAATATTCTAAACTCGGAATATAGTAGTTAAGTATAATATCTCTAAAATTTAGGCTTAGTTGTGTAGTATATGACACCTCCTCATATAGGTTTACATTGTGATACTTAACACATAAATGGTTTAACTATTATTTGTCTCGAAATTTACCCAAATTGCTCAATTGCAATAGGATAATTTCAAACAAAGTGGTCTCAATTTGGTTTTGACTAACCTTTTGTCTCACCTTTTGCAATGATTAACTATGACTAAACTTTCTTTATTAGTAAACTAACCTCACATGATCTCTCTCCAAATGACTAATCAGATTATAATTGCTAGCTTAAACCAAAGATTATTGGAATTTTCTAGCGCCTATGACTTCTATCATAGTTCTACCATGTTATTTTCTTACTTCTACCTCAATATAGTTTACTAATTACTTGCCATATTTACACCCATATCATGGTTTCGGAGCTAATCTCACCATGATAACTTTACTTCTCACTACACTATTATTAAGTCATAACATAATTTCACTTCATCACGTAGAATTCTCAAATGAATACCACATGATTACTACTCATTACATCAACATTTATCCTAATGATATTCATCATGTTGTCTTTGGTTATCAACTAACAATAAGATTTTTCTATCTTACTTGAATTCTATGGTTAGGCTACACCATTTAAACTACTCCAATTGATATCTTAAACTTGATCCTAATCCGCTGTGACCAATTAGCTTTCCCAAAGCATCTTGGTGGGTTTATGTCTCCCTCAGAAGACACTAAAGAGCACAATACTTGAGAAAAGATAAAATAATTACTCTTAAGAAAGAATGACTTAAACATCTGACTTAGGTGTGACAAGGTTATCCTCAAGTGGATACTCATCACAGGTCATATGAATATTTGGTTTAGATAAGATGGCTCCTATAGTCACTATCCAACCTATAGATCTTCCTAAAAGGGTTTTACTCTTAAGGTCAAAGATATGCTCTGATACCACCTGCGGTGACCCAGCATACCACTGCATGATGTAGTACACTATAGTCGTTGACATAACACCAATGAAACACTGTTCACTAGTATTACATCCCTTAGAGTGGTACAACAGAAACACAGCAGGTCCAAGACATGACTATAGGTTACAACTCAACTCTTTACACAAGATCCAGAGAACACTCTAGGTTAAAGAGAGAGGAAGAAACTTCTAACAAAGAAGAATCAGAAATAAATAACTCCAAAACTATCATACTATTAAGACTACTATATTAACTAATGGTCTGGCATTGCTGCTATTGCAATACACTATAGGAATAGGTTCTATGGCTAGAGATTATATTCCTAACTACTTAGTAACCTCATTTTCACTTGAGTTGATGTATATGTTGACTTTCTTGACTTCATTGAAGAGCTTTAGCCTTCGATGTTGATTCCTGGAGCATGACTTGACGTTGACGTCGTCTGTACTGGCTTTAGAACCTAGCAAGGGTTAAGAAGATACTTTGAGTACGAGCGTACTCAGCAAGTTCACTAGAAAAGGAGTGTTTGATGCACTATATCTACAGCCATAGACCGTAGGTCGTAGGCAATGCAGGTTTTCGTAAACATTTCTTGAAAGATTGCTTTATTCTGAAAAACTATGTCTGTCAGCCTTCACGGGTTTATCAGAACTTTCATGGAGTTCCTTTCCCGCCGCGTTCGCTGCTCCTTCTCGGAACAGGGATTAACAAGTTACAGCTCTTACACTCTACAGAGGTGCGTTACTTTACCCATGAGAGACCTTAGCCTTGTTGCACAACCAAGTCATGACCTTGTCCATACTTCCTTGGTATGGGGCCCAGTCTAAGATCCAAGCCAATCACTACCCTCTCCGCGACATCATATGTCTACACGATCCTTCAGGACAGGCTCACCTCCGTTAGGCCCCCTTACGGGAAGGCTAAAACCATGATGAGTTCCCGAAGACTCTATGACCTCGTGTTGCCCTGGCAAGTGCCATATTAAATGGTCCCTCCACTAAACACCATCTATAGATAATCTAGACACCAAAAGTGTGGGGCGTAAGGGTGCCCACCCATATGTTGGATCCGCACAAGGAATCACAACGTCATGTTAAGGTCATCTTGCCTCCATACGAGAGGAAAAGGATACAGCTGACTTTTCCGTCCCATTCCAAATCTCATGGTTAATGCGTAATATACGGCGCTAGAATCACTGGTGACATTGGTTGTTAAGTCCTAGATAATATGTTCCTTTACCACCGGAACTTTCATAGTAGGTTATTACCTCATGGTAAATAACCTATAATCATATTATTATGAAAATTGTGTTTTCTGACATTTTTCAAATGCAGGTATGACAACACTGGATTTGTAAAATACTTTACAGAAAATAATCAAAGGACATGAGCAAGTGTGAACTTGCCTTGTGTGATTGCAAGATTATGCACTCACGGTCTTCAAGACAATATAAGATCCAATATCTAAAATAAGCATCATTAGTCCGGTAAGGACTAATGTTTAAAGAAGAAAGATGCTTTTATGCATAAGTAATGTAATGCAAGTTGATAAACTTGAATCTCGGGGATAACGTTGTTCTAGGGTTTGGAAACTGGAAATGATTTCCTTGGAATGTGTTGCCCTTTTAGATTAAGTTTCACACATGTGTTTCTTATTAAGGCTTGTGAGTGTGTGTGAAACAACATGTAATTATACTATCATACAACAGTAAGATACAAAGTTGTGGAATTCTATTCAAATATTACTTATATAAGAATTGCCTTATCTTTGAATCTTGCTTTACAAGTATAGGCATTTATAAGGAACTTTAAGTATTAACAATCCTAAGTATATAAGTAAAGTATAAAGTATGGTGTTTACTATTAATTGTGATATGTTGACTGGAGTGGCAAAATGAATAACTTTTGAAGAAAAGATTCCTTTATTAAGGTATAAACAATCCTTGTGGCTAATCAGAGGTGGTTGATGTTATTTGTGCTTGCTGGAACAGTTTTGTCACATCCCAAGATTTTCCAAATCTTGTTATGTGAAAATAAATAAACAAAATAAATAATTGTTGAAATTTAGGAAGAAAAGAAACTTTTGTTTTCTAAATGGAAACTTAAAATCCCATCTTGAACAAACTTTGATTAACATTTGAATCCAACTAAATTCAAATCAAGTGGAATGCATTCTTCATAAATGCATCTGGAAATTTAAACACTTGGAAAATAAATCCAAACCCTAATGGAATAAAATCATTTCCAAGTTATCTCCAAGCCTATGGATTTGATCCATATACAAATTTGTCAAACAAACATTTCGAAATGATCAAGAATGACAAATGGAAATATTATAAAACCATATAAATTGATTTCATTCAATTTGGAGCCATAGATAAAATCTTACAAATTTAATAAGATAAGAATTTTTAATTTCCAAAGCTAATAAAGAACCTATCTCTAAATCCATACTAAATGGTGAGCAAATAATCCTAAAAATATTTGAAAGGATAAATAAATCTCAAATAAGATTTTACAAATGGGAATCACCAAGTTTGGATCTCTAAATAAAAAGATATGGATTTTATAAGATGAAGAAAGGAATATTAAATGAGGATTATTTAAAGGCCAAATCAAAACTTGACCTAGTCCATAATCAAATGGAATGAATACAATACAAATCCAAATAAAATAAAAGGATAAAGAATTTCCAAAATAAAATAAAATGGCATTAACCATTCTATCCCTATTTTAATAAAGACAAATATCTAATAAGAATAATTATATAATTCATGAGAAAATAGTATTTTGGAATTTACCCAAGTGGAATAAAAGTTGTTTAATTAACTTAAATAAAATAAATCTTCCAAATAAAATTTAGGGAACTAAAACTATATTTAATTCCATTGGAATTAAAACAAATACGCAATTCAAATGATTTATGAATCATATTAAATACTTTCCAAATAATTCAAGATGAATTATTTGACACCATATTAAACAAATGAAAACCTACTGAAAAGATTTGGAAGGTTTAAGAATTCAAATGGTGTTTTGAAGATATTATTAAATCTTATTGGAATTAAAACAAAGGCCTAATTAAATAATTAAAAGACCCCAAAAAGAATAAAGTTTTATTACCAAAATTGACTTCAGAATATACTATTAATCAGTATTTGAGTCTTCACAAAATTTGGCAAAGATTTGAATTCAAATGAATGTTTAATTTGTTTAAACAAAATCAAAACAAAATATTAGAAACAGAAAAATAAAAACAAAGCAGTACAAAAAAATGGAATAGAGCAGCCCAGCCTAGCTAGCCCATTAAGCCCATCAGCAGCCCACCTGCTCGCCCCTACAGCGAATCGTTTCCACTCACAAATCGACCCGCATAGCGAATGACAGATGGACCCCACCTCCCCTCTTCCTCTCTCGCTGACGCCAGGCCCCACCGCCAGCTCACCTCGTCGTCTACCCCGCGACCCGTTCCTCCTCTCCCTCACAGACGTTCTCTGTCGTTAATTCCTCGCGTAAATTAGCGTTAATGGCCGCGTGATTTTCGCCCGGGACACTGCCCTCTTAAACGCCTGCCTCCCCTTTCCCCTCTCTCGCCCGACCCTCTCTGCCCCCAGGCTGTCTCCAATTCCTCCAAGAATTCCACTGCCTCCGGCGAGCTTCACCAGCAATTCCGGCCAAACCCTGCCGCCCCTCGCCTCCTCGAGCACCCAAGCGTGACCCCCAGACCCTGGCGCATCTCTCTGCACCCTCAGCTCACTCGCGTGTGCCCTGTATCGTCGACTCCGTCTTCGTCTGAACGTCACCGCCGTCTGCTTTTTCTCCGACGAAGCCTCCAGGTAGTCTCTGACCGCACCGCCCCCTCTCTTTGATGATCCCACACTCCCTACTCTCTTACGCGTCTAACGCACCCCTTATTTTGCATTGGCGCGCCCTGTAGCCTCGTCCCCGACAACGGCCGAGCGAACCCGTCGCTAGGAGCAACTCCGGCGAGGAATTGTCGTCACCACCGTGCGCCCCTCGACGAGCTATCACCACGTTGAGCTTCAGCGTCACTCCGCGAACCTGGTGAGACACTCCCCTTCCTCCCTCGCTTCCTGCATCGCCAGCACCGCCACCGTCTGACCGCTCCGCCGCCAATCACCACCGCCAGCGCCGCCCGTCTAAGGTCATCGCGTCTCGACCGTTGGATGTTGATCTGTCGGCTTAGATAGAAAGTTAGCAAAATGGTATCTATTGATCTGGTCCATGCGTTGTTAGTCAGATCCAAATGGCCGTAACTGCGTGATCCACACGAAGCGGTACCGCCCAATGAAATCGCTCCATGTGGCCCTATCCGTTTGAAATAAAAACAGAAATGTCTATTAGATGTTCCAATTTGAAAAATTCATAACTTTCAAACCACACGTCCAAATTTTGAAAATTTTATATCAATGGAATCAGCAAGACAAGTACTTTCTGACCATGCACTTTGTTTAGTAAAATTCTTCAGTTAAATTGACTGTTTTTGCAGAAACTTGTGTAGGCATGTTCAGAATATAAAAATTGTTCTAAAATGATTTTTGAGATAAAACCTTTGGCAAACGGATTGTTTTGAATATACTGACCTTAGAAACCAATTCATGGATTTCAAAATGTATTTGGTAAAGCTAAGGAGTAAATCTTTGATTTAAAGCATTTCTAGTCAAATAAAAATATTGTTTATTTGTTAAAAATGCTTTTTGAAGGAAACCTTTGGGAAATGTTTTGGAATAAACTCTCTGACCCCAAACACCAAGTTTTATGATTTGAAAATGTATTTGGAGAACCCTATAAAACTATTACTTTGCTAAAGACATTTTCAACCACATAAAAAAATGATTTGGTTTAAAAATGGTTTATAGATAAAATCTTTTGCAAATAGTTTTGCCACTTTAAAAAAATGACCAATAAAGTGTTTTAGAATGTTTATAACCTATTATAAACCACTTTTGTAAATAAAACAAAGTTTGGCATGCTTGCATACATTGTTTTGTTTCTATTATTTTATGCGATGTTGCTTGAATGGTAGATTGAAATTGTGCCTTGCTTGATTGAATTGTAGTGATTTGAAGAGTGTGATTGTTGCAAGATCAAGGAGTGAACTTATACTTTATACCAAAAAGGCAAGTGATGCTTCATACTTTTGTCCCATTATTTTTACTATGCATTAGAGATATTTCTAAGTAGGACTTGCATGAAATTTTGCTAAGTGTAAACTATACCATGGGAAATCCTAGTAGATGAAACCTTAGTAGAAATTTCCTAAGTTAAGACTCCTACTACTATCATGCTTAGCTTAGCTAGTAGAAAACAAGGGTGGAATATATATTCATACTATGGAATATTTCTAAGTCTGTGGACTTGTGTTTTGTTTAATAAAACAACTAAGTGAATGAATCACCTGGGTGGAATGGAAGGAATGGTTTGTGTTGAGTGGTTCACAAGGCCCATTTCTATGGTTTACCTTTGTGTATCTCACTTGTGGATGGCCACCCAGGAACAAAGAGATTTGAGATGTCAAATGTTGAGAAGCTTCAAGTGCAGCCACTTGGCATTATGGGCTCTCCCTGGATCATATAGGTTGCAATAACTTAGCCAAATGGACAGTTGGTGGTAGGGGAATGATAGGTTGGAACGCGTCCATTCTGGTCTAAGGGAAGGCTTCTGAAAGATCTTGTCTTGGGAAACCAAGTCTTGTGGGGAAAGTGCACCACCTCTGCAGAGTGTAAAATCTAAGTACTTAGCCATGTCCCTGGCAAAGGACAATTTGAGCATCAAGACATGGAAGCTATCAAGAATCTCCTCATCCCAATTTCTAAGTTAAAATCTTGTGGGTGAACAAGGGATTGAAGGATCACCAATTTCTATTGGGAGATGCCTTGGGTGATTTTGTCAAGCAAAAACTTAGTGTTTTCAAATGATAAGGAAAATCTAATTTGAGCAAAGCAAGCCTAAGATCCACTTAGCCAAATGCATATGCATGATAGACTCCACTATACTACCATAGTATCACTTGCCAATACAATTCAAATGTATTGACCCTTGTGGCTGTAACTTATTATGTTGCAGGTTTGTTTGATGTTAGAGAAGTTTATTGATTTAGGATTACAAGTCTACAACCAACATGTCTGCCTATGGCACTTTGAAGATGAAGGACCCCATGCTATTGCTATATTCTGCTGCATTGTAATGAGATAGCCAAATGAGCTATGTAAGATGTAATAAATTATTTTATTCCTGGTTATAAAGTTGTATTATGACCTTTGTTTCTTGATATTACATCTTAACTGTGGATGCTAGCTATTGATCCAGGGACTAGCATTGTAAACACAGGGATCTCTACCTTATTAAAGGTTGGGAACCTTACAGATGGTATCAGAGCATTGTGTTGCCTGTAGGATTGTAACCCTAGGATTGGACAAAACCCCTTAGAAAAATAGGAGTTGTATTTTGTTCCAAAACTTATTTACAAACAATCTTGTAAAATCTTTCCTCAACCATTTTGGTTTTGATTCTACATCTCCTCTACTTCAAACTTGATGGACAAAGCCTACCCCATGGCCAAAAACTTCACCATGTGCAAAGGACTTCATCAACTCTAATGACTTCAACATCTTCAAGTGATTTCAATCTTATTCTCAGCAAGGACTTCAACTTGGATGTCACTAAGGACTACAAGTGAGACAAGAAATATTGCTCAAGACTTGAAAACTAAGGAAACACAACTTAGAAGGAATCATCATCACCTTTGGAGTTTTGTGACCAAGACACAAGAATTTTTCCAAAGAAACCATGATCTCATGCAAGAAGAATCAACCAAGAAGGAGGGAAAGATCTCAAGTGAACCATATAGATGGACCACCATATTTAGTTTAAGTTAAACCCACCAACTTATGTGGTGTAACAAAAATATTTTTGGTTGCCTAAAAATATGCTTGAAACTTGTTGTTTGAGTGGAATGCTTGTTGTGATTGCTTGCATATTGCTTGAGTGAATTGTGATGTGTGTTATTAGAAATTTTACCCTTAGAAATCTTTTGACTATTCTAATCCCAATCCAACCCAAACAGATGACTACTCCAAAGAACTCCAACATCAAGGATGGTGACAACAACAACAACCAAGAGAACAACATGAGAGAACTCATAGTAACCCAAACCCAGTTGAACCAAGTGACAGCTCAATTTTTAGCCAACACCAGTGAGGTAGATCCAACCATGCAAAGGTTTTTGGAAACCCAAACCCAACTGTTGCATAAGGTGACAGATCAAATGATCAACATGGGAGACAACTCTTCCCAAGGAGTTTGTGACAACAAGGATGTCAAGGATGATATTTTAGAAGGAACCCAAGCTTGCAATATTTGTGGAAACAAGGATCACACTTCCAAGGAGCATGAAGATCAATGCCCCAATTGTGAAGAGAAACATCCAATTGACCAATGCCCCACATCTCAAGCTACTTGTTTCCTATGTGAAGGAAATAATGATGTCCCTATCCAATGCCCCATCTATTCCATAGTTCAACAAAGGAAACAAGGTGGAGTGCAACAACTGATTGCAGACTACCATGAGAGAGCAAAGTCTACCAAGAAGGATGAAGACAAAGGAAAATCTCAGCTTGTACCTCCCAGCAATATTACCCAAATTAAAGGACCAAAGAGGAGACATATGTATTATCCAAGGAAAAGGTCAAGGAGACCAGGAAACTTTCCTACCTTTGAGATAACATATGAAGAACATGAACTAGAAGCACTCCTAGCTTTGGAGAAACCCAAGAAGAAGAAGTATAGGGAAATTAGCCAAGTGTGGTGCAATAACTGCAAAGAGCTAGGCCATTATGTGTCAACTTGTCCACAGAAGATACGTGAAGAACTCAATCTTATCACATGTTACAATTGTGGTAACCAAGGGCATTATGCAAATAATTGTCCAGAAAAGATGAAGCACCAGATAAAGCCTATGAAGGATCTCAGCCTAGTCACATGTTTCAAGTGTGGAAACAAAGGACACTATGCAGATGTTTGCCCAGAGAAGTTTCCCCAAGATCCCAAGCAATCCAAGAAGTAATCTAGTTGGAAAAATTTTAAGGGTGGTAGTACCCTAGTTGCTTTGATGCCAACTTGTAACCCTAGCCTCCCCAAATATCGGGACGAGATTTATTTTAAGGGTGGTAGCATGTCACGTCCCAAGATTTTCCAAATCTTTTTATGTGAAAAATAAATAAACAAAATAAATAATTGTTGAAATTTAGGAAGAAAAGAAACTTTTGTTTCAAAATGGAAACTTAAAATCCCATCTTGAACAAACTTTGATTAACATTTGAATCCAACTAAATTCAAATCAAGTTGAATGCATTCTTCATAAATGCATCTGGAAATTTAAACACTTGGAAAATAAATCCAAACCCTAAACCCTAATGGAATAAAGTCATTTCCAAGTTATCTCCAAGCCTATGGATTTGATCCATATAAAAATTGGTCAAACAAACATTTCAAAATGATCAAGAATGACAAATGGAAATATTATAAAACCATATAAATTGATTTAATTCAATTTGGAGCCATAGATAAAATCTTACGAATTTAATAAGATAAGGATTTTTAATTTCCAAAGCTAATAAAGAACCTATCTCTAAATCCATACCAAATGGTGAGCAAATAATCCTAAAGATATTTAAAAGGATAAATAAATCTCAAATAAGATTTTACAAATGGGAATCACCAAGTTTGGATCTCTAAATAAAAAGATATGGATTTTATTAGATGAAGAAAGGAATATTAAATGAGGACTATTTAAAGGCCAAATCCAAACTTGACCTAGTCCAGAATCAAATGGAATGAATACAATACAAATCCAAATAAAATAAAAGGATAAAGAATTTCCAAAATAAAATAAAATGGCATTAACCATTCTATCCCTATTTTAATAAAGACAAATCTCTAATAAGAATAATTATATAATTCATGAGAAAATAGTATTTTGGAATTTACCCAAGTGGAATAAAAGTTGTTTAATTAACTTAAATAAAATAAATCTTCCAAATAAAATTTAGGGAATTAAAACTATATTTAATTCCATTGGAATTAAAACAAATACCCAATTTAAATGATTTATGAATCATATTAAATACTTTCCAAATAATTCAAGATGAATTATTTGACACCATATTAAACAAATAAAAACCTACTGAAAAGATTTGGAAGGTTTAAGAATTCAAATGGTGTTTTGAAGATATTATTAAATCTTATTGGAATTAAAACAAAGGCCTAATTAAATAATTAAAAGACCCCAAAAAGAATAAAGTTTTATTCCCAAAATTGACTTCAGAATATACTATTAATCAGTATTTGAGTCTTCACAAAATTTGGCAAAGATTTGAATTCAAATGAATGTTTAATTTGTTTAAACAAAATCAAAACAGAATATTAGAAACAGAAAAAGAAAAACAAAGCAATACAAAAAAATGAAACAGAGCAGCCCAGCCTAGCTAGCCCATTAAGCCCATCAGCAGCCCACATGCTCGCCCCCGCAGCGAATCATTTCCACTCACAAATCGACCCGCATAGCGAATGACAGATAGACCCCACCTCCCCTCTTCCTCTCTCGCTGACGCCAGGCCCCACCGCTAGCTCACCTCGTCGTTTACCCCGCGACCCGTTCCTCCTCTCCCTCACAGACGTTCTCTGTCGTTAATTCCTCGCGTAAATTAGCGTTAATGGCCGCGTGATTTTCGCCCGTGACACTGCCCTCTTAAACTCCTGTCTCCCCTCTCTCTTTCCCCTCTCTCGCTCGACCCTCTCTGCCCCCAGGTTGTCTCCAATTCCTCCAAGAACGCCACTGCCTCCGGCGAGCTTCACCAGAAATTCCGGCCAAACCCTGCCGCCCCTCGCCTCCTCGAGCACCCAAGCGTGTCCCCCAGACCCTGGCGCATCTCTCTGCACCCTCATATCACTCGCGCGTGCCCTGTATCGTCGACTCCGTCTTCGTCTGAACGTCACCGCCATCTGCTTTTTCTCCGACGAAGCCTCCAGGTAGTCTCTGACCGCGCCACCCCCTCTCTTTGATGCTCCCACACTCCCTACTCTATTACGTGTCTAACGCACCCCTTATTTTGCATTGGCGCGCCCTGTATCCTCGTCCCCGACAACGGCCGAGCGAACCGTCGCCAGGAGCAACTCTGGCGAGGAATTGCCGTCACCACCTTGCGCCCCTCGACGAGCTATCACCACGTTGAGCTTCAGCGTCACTCCGCGAACCTGGTGAGACACTCCCCTTCCTCCCTCGCTTCCTGCATTGCCAGCATCGCCACCGTCTGACCTCTCCGCCGCCAGTCACCACCGCCAGCGCCGCCCGTCTAAGGTCATCGCGTCTAGACCGTTGGATGTTGATCTGTCGGATTAGATAGAAAGTTAGCGAATCGGTATCTATTGATCTGGTCCATGCATTGTTAGTCAGATCCAACGGCCATAACTGCGTGATCCACACGAAGCGTTACCGCCCAATGAAATCGCTCCACGTGGCCCTGTCCGTTTGAAATAAAAACAGAAATGTCTATTAGATGTTCCAATTTGAAAAATTCATAACTTTCAAACCACACGTCCAAATTTTGCAAATTTTATATCAATGGAATCAGCAAGACAAGTACTTTGTGACCATGCACTTTGTTTATTAAAATGCTTCTGTCAAACCTTTGGCAAAATTGTTCTAAAATGATTTTTGAGATAAAACCTTTGGCAAACGGATTGTTTTGAATCTACTGACCTTAGAAACCAACTCATGGATTTGAAAATGTATTTGGTAAAGCTAAGGAGTAAATCTTTGATTTAAAGCATTTCTAGTCAAATAAAAATATTGTTTATTTGTTAAAAATGCTTTTTGAAGGAAACCTTTGGGAAATGTTTTGGAATAAACTCTCTAACCCCAAACACCAAGTTTTATGATTTGAAAATGTATTTGGAGAACCCTATAAAACTATTACTTTGCTAAAGACATTTTCAACCACATAAAAAAATGATTTGGTTTAAAAATGGTTTATAGATAAAATCTTTTGCAAATAGTTTTGCCACTTTAAAAAAATGACCAATAAAGTGTTTTAGAATGTTTATAACCTATTATAAACCACTTTTGTAAATAAAACAAAGTTTGGCATGATTGCATACATTGTTTTGTTTCTATTATTTTATGTGATGTTGCTTGAATGGTAGATTGAAATTGTGCCTTGCTTGATTGAATTGTAGTGATTTGAAGAGTGTGATTGTTGCAATATCAAGGAGTGAACTTATACTTTCTACCAAAAAGGCAAGTGATGCTTCATACTTTTGTCCCATTATTTTTACTATGCATTAGTGATATTTCTAAGTAGGAATTGCATGAAATTTTGCTAAGTGTAAACTATGCCATGGGAAATCGTAGTAGATGAAACATTAGTAGAAATTTCCTAAGTTAAGACTCCTACTACTATCATGCTTAGCTTAGCTAGTAGAAAACAAGGGTGGAATATATATTCATACTACGGAATATTTCTAAGTCTATGGACTTGTGTTTTGTTTAATAAAACAACTAAGTGAATGAATCACCTGGGTGGAATGGAAGGAATGGCTTGTGTTGAGTGGTTCACAAGGCCCATTTCTATGGTTTACCTTTGTGTATCTCACTTGTGGATGGCCACCCAGGAACAAAGAGATTTGAGATGTCAAATGTTGAGAAGATTCAAGTGCAGCCAATTGGCATTATGGGCTCTGCCTGGATTATATAGGTTGCAATAACTTAGCCAAATGGACAGTTGGTGGTAGGGGAATGATAGGTTGGAACGCGTCCATTCTGGTCTAAGGGAAGGCTTCTGAAAGATCTTGTCTTGGGAAACCAAGTCTTAATGGGGAAAGTGCACCACCTCTGCAGAGTGTAAAATCTAAGTACTTAGCCATGTCCCTAGCAAAGGACAATTTGAGCATCAAGACATGGAAGCTATCAATAATCTCCTCATCCCAATTTCTAAGTTAAAATCTTGTGGGTGAACAAGGGATTAAAGGATCACCAATTTCTATTGGGAGATGCCTTGGGTGATTTTGTCAAGAAAAAACTTAGTGTTTTCAAATGATAAGGAAAATCTAATTTGAGCAAAGCAAGCCTAAGATCCACTTAGCCAAATGCATATGGATGATAGACTCCACTATACTACCATAGTATCACTTGCCAATACAATTCAAATGTATTGACCCTTGTGGCTGTAACTTATTATGTTGCAGGTTTGTTTGATGTTAGAGAAGTTTATTGATTTAGGATTACAAGTCTACAATTAAAATGTCTACATGTGGCACTTTGAAGATGAAGGACCCCATGCTATTGCTATATTCTGCTGCATTGTAATGAGATAGCCAAATGAGCTATGTAAGATGTAATAAATTATTTTATTCCTGGTTATAAAGTTGTATTATGACCTTTGTTTCTTGATATTACATCTTACCGGTGGATGCTAGCTATTGATCCAGGGACTAGCATTGTAAACACAGGGATCTCTACCTTATTAAAGGTTGGGAACCTTACAAGTTTGGACTTGAGATGCTTTATCACTTAATTATAACAGACCAAAGTTAACTATAAAGTATATAATAAAGTTTTTAGCATTATACTTAAAGTCTGGCAAACTAAAGTTAACTTTAAAACATAGATGGACTTTAGGTGTAATGCTTATTATACTTATACCTTGTTCACTTCATAATGTTTCTTTAAAGTTACTCAAGAATGGTATTACTTTTATTTGGTAGTGGTTTCTTTACATTATAAATGTATAAAGGGATTTATATCCCTATAAGGGTGTGGTTAAGGTTTGTGAATAAGTAAACAATATTATTTACTACTTATGAACTCACTATAGTGTTTTGATTTGTTTATAAACTTGTGGCTAAAGTAAAGGAATAGTTTTTTATCTCATTATAATTATTCTCAGAGATTTTAGATTGGATAAGGATTCTTTTATAAAATAATCTACATTAATGGTTGAGAGATAATTTAATAAAATTGTATTTAAAGTGTGTTAATTCATTTTGACTTCACACTACCCATATTTAAGACTAATACTATTTATTAGACTCAATTGACTAATTTTTAGAATTATTAGCAAATTTTATTTACCTTTATATGAATTATTAATTAATGAAATAGGTTTAAATTCAAGTTATTAAAGTGTTTAACTTTTTATTTAACTCAAAAGTGGAATATCATATTTTTAACATATAGGTATTATTTTTGTGATTATTTTGGTATATTACATTTATTTTTGTGATTTATAAATAATAAGATATGATTTTTATAATACTTATTACTTTATAAAGACTTAATAAATAATAAATATTTAATTAAGTGAAATAATAATGCATGATTGTAGTTTTAAATTATATTTCTTATTTTTCTAAGATTTTTGGTATTTTATTTATATTTTTAACATTTATCGTTATTAAAATATAAATTATCAAAGTTTTATTCCTTATCAATTCTTTATTAAATAACAATTATTTAAATTTTTAACATAATAATGTCTAATAATAATTTTAAGTTGTAGATTTTATTTTTCTACAAATTTTCATATATTATACACATTTTTCTGAATTATGAATCAGAAGTTATTAATTAAACAAGATTTAATCACTTTATTACATTTTAGGAAATATTCATATTTAATTTTATATTGTTTTATCTAGTTATTAAACAGAGATAACCTTTTCATACCAATACTGAATCTACCCTAGACACTGAACCGTGGGCCATTGGCCACGTCATCTGCCACGCTAGCAAAGGACTTGGTCAAATTGGCTGACTAGGCAGGGGATGATGTCACAGAAGGTTGATCCTCTCAGATCGAAGCTCGATCGAGCGATTGGGTGCATGCGCACGGCCGAGGCTGGGATTGCTAGAAAGAGGCGGCGATGGCGAACCTAATAGTGGCGGCGCAGCTAGTTTTTGGTCATCGGAGTGCAGTGCACGGCGGCGACTGGCGGCGGTGCACAACAACTCGCGGTGGGCTCAATTTGGGAAGCAAATGAAGCTTTTAATCAAACGAGGAGATTCAGTGACTCGCCCAGAACATGATGGTGCAGTTGATAGGGCGAGGCGAGGTCAAAATCGACGACGAACGTCGATGACTGGCAGCGGCAGCGATGTGTAGATTGAGCCGATAGGGGAATCTTCGGCCTCCATGGCTTGGCTTGGGAGAACAAGGACAACAGGGTGAGGCTAACGGTGCTCTCAGGAAGGCCAGGGAAGCTCGGGAACGGCGGCAATGTGCAGCTCCGGCGAGTTAGGTTTTCAGCCAGAGAGGAAATTGAGGAGGAAGAGGGGGAATTGGGGTATAGGGTTTTCTTGACGGTGACGCTGAAGATTTTATAGGCATTGATCAGCAGCGGCGCGAATCTAGACGAAGACGGACGATCAGGCGGTCGCCAGAGTTCCACCGAGCTGCTTCCCCTGCGATGCCTTTTGTCATGAGGAAGAAGAAAGCAAGAAAAGAACGAAGGGGTACTGGGCCAGAATGGGCTGTTGTTGGGCCGTGGCGAAGTGAGTGGGGGAGGAAAGGTGTTGCTGCTGTGCGGTGGATAGATAGAGAGGGAAATGGGCTGCGACCTGGTTGCAGTTTTTTCTTTATTTTTTTCTTTTCTCTTTTCTGTTTTATTTTCATATTTGTATATTACACATTTGTTTCAAATTTCTTTTAGAGAATTTATTTGTTAAATAGTTGCAGCAATGATGAATGACATTAAAGTCATTTTATGATCTTTTATTAATTAATGTTGTATTTCTTTATTTTGTTTATATAGATCATTCTAATATTTGGTAAGAGAGTTTGTTATTAATTTTCTTTCCATAATAAGCTATGGATTTATTTTAGGATATTTTCTTATTTGTTTATAAAACTTAATTTTAGTTAGCTTGTAATTTGGATGGAAATTTTTATATAATGATCATATATTATTATTTGATGCATGATATCCTAAGGATTTAATATGGTTAATGTCATTCTCATAAATTTAGGAAATAGAAATGTATAAGTTTTATTATAGCTAACATAGAAGTTAGGGTTTAAATTACAATTGCTTACCCTAGGGTCTAGGGTTCTCAATATACTTATATTCTCTTATTGGTGTGAATAAAGATTAATGGCTAAACACATTGTCTTTATGTTTTTGATTTTTAATAATATCATCAATTAAAGTAGGATAGTGGGATTGTTTTTCTAGGCTAACTTATGAAAAAGAATTGATAAAGATAGTTCTTAAGCATCTATGATAATGATGCTTGAAAATGACAAAGATGTGCTTAAGTGAGTTGATATAGGAAAATATTCCTATTAACCATTGTGGACATAAGATGATAAATCAATCATTTGCTATGGATATTAGGTTTGGTTATAGAATTAGGTTTTAGTGTTTACCAGGAATTTCTATATTCCATAATTCACAATACTGGACTTCTAACTAAGTAATTCCCTTCCTAGATATACTACTTCTTCCTATCCATCATCATGTGTTAACATGATGAGCTTTACCTCACAAGAATATTCGTATCCACCTTTTATTCTTCTAACTCCTCTTGTAATTCCAATGAGCTTGATTCTAAAGCATTTCCTAATCTTTTCATAACTCTACTTGGGTATATCAACTCTTCTACTACTGATAACCTCCAATCCAACAAATGGTTACCTCTAACTACATTCATACTCTTCCTTAATCATCCTTCACTAGTACTACTCTAGTAGATGTATATATTAAATTCTACTCTCTTCAAGTGTTTAGTATTTCCCAAGAGGAAAATACTACTTCTATAATCCAATGTTACTCTAGCATCATCTTAGTCATACTATCTTGTCTTTACTCAACTCCAGTAACTAATACTCCAACCTCACATTATATTAATGTGACTTATCATGGCTAACCTCGGATAACATATCTATACTAGGCTTTCAATCATGTTTTATCCACCAATGCCTCTTATACATGATATAATCATTCAATCTTGGTGAATAAGGCATGGTCATTATAATCCTTTGTGGTTTAGATTTTTAGTTTGCTAATCAAGACTTCATCAATACAACATTACAGTTGTATTAAAATTATCTTCTTAGTATATCTATTGGATTAAGGAATGCTATTCATGTACTATGCTTACTTAATCCAATAGGATTACTCCTTGGTATCTATCTTTAGGATTCATCCTTGTAATCTTCTTTGTTACCATATTGATTTGATTTCCTTCAATCACTCCCATCCTATAGATGATATCTAATACTAGCATTACCATCTACCTCTTCTTACTTCATTCTCTAAGGACTTAGAGTGATTGTTATAATAAAGGCAAGAGTTGCTAGGTCAAGAATTGATAGTTTAAGAATTTGTGAATCAATAGTTGATTACTCAACATTGATGAACAACAGATATTAAGATAAGGTTCATTAGAGATGTTAAAGTTTGATATGGAAAGAAATATATATGGTGAATGATTTTGACTTGGTTTCCTTCCTACTCAATCTCACTAAAGAGTTAAGGTTAGGTATTACCATGATACTTATGGTATAAGTAGATGAGATTAAGATAGATCAAGATTTAGTTGTTGCATTCATGTTACTTAAGTTATGTTTATAACTTGGTATTCATGAGTTGTGTAATGAATACTAGGATATGATTACTTAAGGATCAAATATAAATCATTAATTAATGTACTAGGTTTAACTTTTATTACATTTGATCTACCCTTACATCAAATCATGTTTACCCAAAATAAGGTTTTAGCAAAGGTCATATTGAAACTTATCGCAGACAACTTGATGATCTACTTCAGTTCCATCAAGTTGAGAGAAGCTTCAATCACTTTGAAAAGTTCTGTTTAGAATAGCGCGAAAATTATTCGGATTTTCTATGCATGAATGCAATGCACACATCTGGGTTCAGCTTATTTCTAAGCTCTAATGCGGGGATGTTACAGACACCAAGGTAATTCTGCTGAAAACAACGTCAGTCTGTGTTAGTTGTATCCAAATCACACAATTTTAGAGGATAAATAAAAGCAAAAGTGTTCGGGAAAGTAGATACGTTTTGGACGTATCAACTCCCCCCAAGCTTAGCTTATTGCTTGTCCTCAAGCAATTCAGTTGAAAACTGAGTGCGATAAAATAACTTTCACGAACACATTTGCTTCATATGATGTATATATTCTCAGCACAGGAGTAGATACTTAAACCATTCATAATAATAAGTATGCAACTAAGTCTACTCAATAGTCATTGCAAGCGATGAAGAGAAACCAACTCAGTAATAATAAGTAGCATGAAACATAAACATATGCAACATTGCAATGCTCATAAGAAGGTATGATATAGTGGTATCTCCCTTGCCTTTGTTTGTAGAGCACAATATAAATGCCAAGGCACCTCTGAAGTTCAAGTGAAGACTAAAAGTAAAGATATCAAAGGTACAAGCATCAAAGTCATGACATAATTAACCAAGTTTTGAGACAAACACAAGAATGAAAAATATGCTCTCAAGAAGGTGCTCATAGAATAAGTGGTGACTCAACATGGAGGTGAAAAGGTTTTGAAAGGTTTCAAAGGCTTCCAAATGCTGAAAGTAAGGTACTCATTAGCTTTGAGCTCTCATTGTCCCTATCATAGGCATCTTTATATGGTTAATGGTAAAAGTGAGGTCCAATATTAGTTATATGCTTGACAGACCATAAACTGGAAATCCCATGTCCCTTGAGTACGAGGGTCGCTCCTCATGCTACTCAACTTTAGTTACCTGTAAGTTCTTGTCATTGTAAATACATGCATATCATATAGAACCGCTAATGGGGTACCCCTTGCACATCATACAGGAGCTATCCCATAATCAAAATGACAAGGCAAGCAGACAATGAGCATCTCAGCGATCTTTTTATTTGCTATTTTCATAGGTTTTTATTGAGGATGCTTCACAAATTGCTCATTATGATTATGCTGCATGTTTCCACCATGATTAGGCATGGCTTAGGCTAGCAGCCCAGGCGTTTCTCTAACACATATATATAACTCCATGAACTCACAAGCTCCCCTTTTATTTCACACCGACGACATCCGCAAACAAAAGAGCATGATATCAACTAGATATGTATCCATAAGTGTTGAAAGCGTTCCCCCGTGACAGCACGGTTCTGCTAACTCCCCACCTATAATTTGCAAGCATATAACTTTCATGGACAGCCACAATGGTTCAGGTTTATTAAGTGCAAGGAATAAAGTGTGCCATCAAGTTCGTGAGAGTTTTACTAACTAACTTTCTCAAAACAGGCAAACATTTTATTTGGATAAAAAACAAGGCACAATGAATATGCATGGAATAGCAAATGATGCTAGTAGGTAGGTATGGTGGACACTGTTGGCAATATTGGTTTTGGGGAGTTGGATGCACAAGTAGAGATGATACTCAGTGCAAGTGAAGGCTAGCAATAGAGAGGGAGCGACAAACGAGAGACCAATAACTGTCATAATCATGCTTGCAACAAAGCAGGACTAATTATGGCATGAAAATGATACAAGAACTCCGAGGCAACATAAATCATCGAGGCTTACTAACTATTGTTTAGTCATATGCATGCATGAGCATGTGCCAAGTCGATTCACATAAAACATTCAGAGGAGGATACCACAATATCATACCAAGTTATGAATAGCACAATGCAAGCAAACACTCATATGACATGCTACAAACTATTAGCAAGCTGGAGCTAATCACAAGAAAGCAAGAACTACTGAGCATCCATAAATAACATACACCCTACATGAACAGACTAAGCATGCTCACCATAATGAGTATATGTACAAAAATGAAAACAAATAGAGTTTTTACCAGCCTCTTATCACACCTCAAGTTGTCTTAATCTTCATTTATTGCCCTTGTGTGACTTGAATAATAACATGAAACCAAACTCCACTGAGGATGGCTGAACCCTACAAAGAACTTCACAAAACAAAAGAAGAACAAAAAAATATTTTTGTTGTTTTCGATTTTCTTAAAACAAGCACACAAAGAAAGAACAAACAAAGGAAAATCTTTTTGGATTTTTCTTTTAAGGCAAACCAAAGATAAATAGCAAAGAAACAAATCAAGAGAAACAACAAAAATATTTTTGGTCTTTTGTGTTTTAAGAAAGCAGAAAGAAAAACCAAAAAGAAATTGAAACAATGGATATACAAAGAACCGACGAAACAAGATATATAGATGAGTGTGATGTCGGTATACCTCCCCCCAAGCTTAGGATTTTGGCCTAAGTGGGGCTCAACTCCATGGTGACCAAGAAGGTGCACCTCCGTAATACGACGAGGAGGCCCCTTCGTCCTGGTACGAGCTCGAGGACTCCCCTATATAGTGCACAGAGGGGTCGTATGAGGGCGCGTCCCCCTAATAGTGTCTGTGGAAACCACGAATGTGTAGCTGCTTGTCCATATCCTCCTTGGAGTGTAACCAAGGTCCCTAGGAAATATAGAACAAAGTGGTTTGGGGCAGAGGAATCTCTCTCTCTCTTCCCCGTCATTAAACAACATTCTATAAACCAGACTCTCAAGGGTAGAGCCTGCAGTGACAAAGTGATGCGCTTTCATGGAAGCAACATCAAGCCTATGAGGAGCCAAAACTGTATCATTTGGATCAACAGAAAGGTCTAAGGCAGCAACAACACGTGCAACAATAATACCCCCATAAATGGGTCCCTTAGCAGCTAAGCGATGAGCAATGAGAGAACCAAGATTGTACCTGGTTTCATTGTTGAGCACAGCAGCTAGGAAGGCCAAATGATAGTTGTAAATATTGCTAGTGTTCTCCCTACCAAGAACACTAGTGGCAAGATAATAAGCAAAATACCTGATAGTTGTGAGTTGAATATTTCTTATCTTTCCACGCTGGGCTCTACGGTCATCATCATTAGTTATCCCGCGGTAGAACTCCAACAAATCAGTGGGTTGAGCTGGAATCTTCTTCACCGTCCCGTTCGTACCAATACCCAGGATCTCACAAAATTTCTTCAATGTCATGGGTAAGGACTGTTATAGATTTTGAAAGACACATCTGGTTTGAACGGGCTGTTAGAAAAATAGAAAATCTCCACAAAGGTTTTAGTGAGTGTACCATACTGCACACTCTCATCCTGCATATAACTCGTTATTCCAACCCTCCGAACCAAGGTTAGGAAATCATCGAGAATCCCAGCAGCCTGCAAAAAGTTAGGACAAGGAAAGGTAGAAGGGTGCGCATTCCCCTCATCTCCCTTGTCGCAAAATTGCGGTGTAATGAGATCCTCATTGTATGAGGGCCTAGCTCGGGAGGATGATCTTGAAGGCCTTGTCCTTCTAGGTGCATCACTCTCAAATATTTCACCATAGGTGTGGTTGTCCATGACCCCTTTTTCTGAAAATTTTGGACAAACACAAACCAAGTGATTTCCAAGTTGATAATTGTTGATAAACTACTATAGGAACTTGCTAGAGGGCTACACATGCATCAAAATGAAATCTCTAAGCATAGAACAAGCAGGCAACCTCACACAACCTAACACCTATAGAAAAATACTCAAGATACAATCTACCAATCACAAATCTAATTGGACAAGCGGAGGAGGCACATACCAAGCAGCAATCCCTCCAAAAATCAGCAGCAAAGATGAGCTGAGCAAGGAGATCTAAAATCGGGAGCAAGAATAGCAAGAACTCAAGCTTGAGAAAGTTTTCCAGTGTTTTTGGGAGAGAGAAAGAAGTTGGCTGGGAGGAGACAACTTGGAGAGCCTCAGGTGGGTCCCACCCATGCCAGGCGCTCCCCTGGGGCTGGCCGTGCCACCAGGGGTTGTCCTGGCCTAGGGGGGGCCATGGGTCACTCCAGGTATCCCTCTGCCCCTTTTTTCGAGGAAAAATTTAATATGGATTTTCTGGAATTTATTGGGAAACTTTATTTTTGGCCAATTTTCAGGGTATGAAAATTGATTTTCTCGTAGAAAAGATTTTTTTAGAAGAAGCAAACCAAAACCAAAACTACATAAGTTCTAAGACACTCTAACAAGCAAACAACTAGCAAACCAAAGCTAACAAGAGAAAAAGCAAAGACTAGGAAGGATAAAAGTAAAAGTGAGAAAGTATTACCATAGTGAAAACATTATTTTTTTCATTAAAATCCCTTTGTTCACAAGGTTGATCAGGTCTTGTTACCAAAACGATCTTATATGAAACAAAACTTTGCATTCCACAAAGTGATTATGTTACCTCAAACTTGATAGCAATGGTCCTAATCATAATAGTTTCAAAACTTTCTTGTGGAATGGGACAATATATTTCTCCAACCTTGATGCTCTCAATATTTTCAATGGAATTCAGGCAATAGCTCTTAGCAACCTTCTTGGGAAAATAGACAATATGCTCTTTGTCATTAATATTGAATGTTACTTTTCCTTGATTACAATTGATGAAAGCACCTATAGTATTAAGAAAAGGTCTCCCAAGAATAATATACATATTATCATCTTCAGGCATTTCAAGCACAACAAAATCAGTTAAAACCAAGCAATTATGAGCCACCTAAACAGGAACATCCTCACATATACCAACAGGAATAGTAGTTGACTTATCAGCCATTTGCAAAGATATATCAGTTGGTATCAACTTTTCTAGATGGAGTCTCTTGTAGAGGGAAAAAGGCATAACACTAACTCCAGCTCCCAAATCACATAAAGCAGTTCAAACATAATTGTTCTTAATAGAGCAAGGAATAGTTGGTATACCTGGATCACGAAGTTTCTTTGGAACCTTACCATTGAAGGAATAATTAGCAAGCAAAGTAGAAATTTCCTCATTAGGAAACTTCCTCTTATTAGAGACAATATCCTTCATATACTTTGAATAAGGAGGCCACTTAATAGCATCAGCCAAAGGAATTTGCAAAAATAAAGGATTCATCCACTCACAAAACTTGTTGTAGTGTTCTTCCTCCTTTGACTTGTGTTTCTTATTTGGAAAAGGCATAGGTTTCTACACCCAAGGTTCTCTCTCACAACCATGTTTTTTAGCAATAAAATCTTCCTTAGTGTACCTAGTGTTCTTAGTGTGCTTCTGAAAGGATAGAGATGTCGCCTAGAGGGGGGTGAATAGGAAATTTCAAAACTATTACGGTTTTGGATTGATAGAATGCGGAATTAAACTAACGTTTATTTTACAAGCACAAAACCTAAATACACTAGCCTCAACTAAGTGCACCAACAACAAATTAAGCTAAGAAAGATAGCACAAGATAAATATACCACAAGTGATAATCAAGATATAAGTACTTCAAGCTCGATGGCTATCACAAGGAAAGTAAGCTCGGATATAGAGATAACCGAGGCACGCGCAGACGAAGATGTATTCGCATGTTCACCACCTTTGGAAAGGGGGCTACATCACGTTGGAGAGGTGTGAGGTTCCACGAAGGATTCCTCACGCGCCACAAAGGCTCACCTTCTTCTCCGAGTCTATCCCACGAAGGAATAGTCCCTTTCCTTATGGCTAGCTTTTCCTCCACTCCGGAGATGGCAAGCTCCACAACCACTTCACAAGATCCACGAAGGAGAAGCCCGAGTCTCTTCACAATCTTCCACGAAGAGAACACCACGGCACCAACCGCCAAGCCAACTAGGAGGTCACCCTCCAAGAGTAACAAGCTCACGGTCTCTCACTCGAACAAATCGTAATGGAGAGCTCAGCACTTATGCAAGAATGCAAAGCAAGAACACCAAGGGTGCTCAAATCCTTCACTCTCAAAACCCACCAAAGCAACAAGTTTTAGGAAGGAATTAGAGAGGAACAACAATGGTGGAAACCAACAAATGACTCCAAGATCCAGATCCAATGGGTTCCCCTCACTTAGAGGAGGAATTGGTTGGTGGGGATTGTAGATCAAGATCTTCTCTTCCAAAGCCCTCAAAAAGATGCAAGAATCATAGGAGGGAAGGGGGAGTAAGAAAGCTCAAGAGGTTCAACAATGGAGGTCAATTTCGTGGTCAAGAACACCCTAAAACGTTGGGGGAAGAACCCTCTTTTATTGTGGAAAGCAAATATGGTCGTTGGAAGAAATCTGTGCGAACTCGATTAAAAGTTCGGTTGGACCGGCTCCAGAACCGGACGGTCCGGTTCCTGGACCGGAAAACCGAACTTAAAACCGGAATTAGGGTCAGTACACATTCTCGGATAGACTCGGTATAGCAAAACCGAAAATCCCAGTTTCAGATCCGGTTTTCCGGTCCTGGCACCGGACCACCCGGTCTGGGAGCCGGTTGAACCGAATCCACAACCGGGATGAAATAGGCCTCACGAAAAATGCAATAACTTTTGCATCCAGACTCCGATTTCGATGATCTTGGGCTTGTTTTGACGAGGACAACAAGATATACAAGATTGTGCAGAGAAACATCATAGCCCAACAAAGGAGGATAAAACCAAATGAAGAAAGGTAATAAGCCTCCCTAAATAAGAACCGATAAAACCTTCAAACTCGAAAATGCCATAGAAGATGCATACGAATTCCGTTTTCGATGAACTTGGGCTTGTTGAAGAGCTAGCAACAAGCTCAAGAACCTCAGGTGGAGAAACACCAAGAAGCAACAAAATAGGAAGATGCAAAGTATGCAAAGGATTGAGCTTCCTATGACGATGTGATCAAGTTACACAACCGAAAGCCCCTCTTGATAGTGCGGCTATCTATCCTATAACCCGGTCTCCCAACAACCAGCTTGAGACCGGTAAAAGGAAAACCTAGCAAGTCCATACCTTTGCCTTGCGCATCCCGCTTGATCTTGATGACAACGCTTCAAGCTCCACCCAAGCCTAAATGTAACACTTGATCATTGTTTCTTCGTGAAGACTCCTAATTCGCTCCCCCATACACCACTATGGGATAGCTTCATTAATACATGTATTCACATGTCCATTATCACCAATATGGACGGCAAGCTTCAAGCAAATGATCTTCTCGAGATGCTTATCTTGAACTTGCCCTTCTCAACCTTGATGACGATCACCACTTGATGTCATCCTCTCATGGTCTATATAATATCTTCATTTTGAAGCATGCCCATGGAAAGATACATGTCCCATATAGAAAACACAAAGGAAAATATATAATGGGTTAATTCATGATGCATAATTGACAAGGCTTACCATACCACAAGACCATGTGGTACATTCTTTATGCTTCATGTGTTGACCAACTTGAAATCACTCTTCACTCTTTGTATTGGTCAACCAAGTATCTTCTCGTGCTCCATCTTAATATCTTGAGGTACATAAGGAACTCTTCATTTGATTACGTGCTCTAAATCTTAGTCAACCATAGCTCAACTAATGAGGCTATCATGACACCGACTTAGAGCCATATCTTGAATTCTTCTATTGAGATCACACTCTAAAGATCTTGATCATATCATATTCTTCTCTTCAACTCGATGATTTTGATGCTAATACTCAAGGTATATCTTTATCTTCATGGCATCCATACTTTAATCCCACACATGGACTACAAGCATGACCTATGGAATATACCTTCATATAAAACTCAGTGAAAACATTAGTCCATAGGGATTGTCATTAATCACCAAAACCACACATAGGGGCAATTACCCTTTCAGCTTCTCAGATTCTTCCTCAACTTCCTCCTTATCAGGAGCATCATTTTTATCATTACCACTCTCAGTTTCAGCATCAGAGACAGATATACTATTAGGATCTATAGCAGGTTCAAGTGGTTCCTCAACTATTTTATGTTTCTTTTTCTTTCTCTTACGAGGACTACCACTGCTTTCACCTTGTTGAGAATCCTGCTCAATTCTTTTAGGGTGTCCTTCAGGATATAAAGTATCTTGAGTAGCTATACCACTCCTAGTTCTAATTCCATAAGCATGTTTATCTCCTGAGGCATTAACTAGCATATCCTTTTGTACCTTAGCAAGTTGATCAATTTGGGTTTGAACCATTTGAAAGTGTTTACAAAACATTTTAATATCATTAGCAGTTCTTTCCACAATACCTTCCAACTCATTAATAGCTCTAGAGTTTTCCAATGAATGATTCTGAACTTGTTTATTAAAATTACCTTGTTTAACAAATGTGCCAAGTTCCTCTAAGCATTGATCAGGAGGCTTACCATAGGGAATATCACCTTCATCAAAGTGGAGAGAGTGTACCTCAATAGTAGATGAGTGGGGAATTAGCTTACATAATTCTTCTATAGGAGGTAGATTCTTCACATCTTCAGCTCTAATACCTTTCTCCTTAAGACATTTCTTAGCTTCTTTCATCACTTCATCATTTAATGCAATCATTCCCCTCTTCTTTGGTGTTGGTGTTGGAACTGGTTCAGGCACAACTGGTTTAATAGGCTCGGGTGTATTTAGCTCAGTTGAAGTCCAATCATCATAATTCTTGCTTATTTTAGCCATTAATTCTTTAGCATCTGTAGGAGTTATTTTCCTGAAAACACAATCAGCAAAGCTATCTAGGTATGTACTAGAATCATCAGTTAGTCCATTATAATAAATATCAAGAAGCTTATTTTCAGGTAATGGACATCCAGGATGTGCATGAATCAAGGCACAAAACCTTGTCCATGACTCAGGCAATTTCTCTTCTTCTCCCTATTTAAAATCAAAAAGTTTATGCAAAGCAGCATGTCTAGCACTGGGAGGGAAATATTTCTAGAAGAAAGAAGCAATCAAACAATCAGGGCTATCAATGGAACCAGGAGGTAATCTATTAAACCAAGCTTTAGCTTCTCCTTTTAGTGAAAAAAGGAAGATCTTAGTAACAAAGTACTTGCACATCTTAAAATCATCAGAGAATAAAGCACTCATAGTCGAAAGCTCATTCATATGAGCTACAACACTCTCATTTTCAGTCCCACAAAAAGGTTCTTTCTCAACATTGTCTAAATAGGATAAATCAAGAGAGAAATCATAATCTTTATCTTTAATATCTATGGGAGAGGTGGCAAACTTAGGATCAGAGGACAGTTTAGGAATAATGGTACGTCTCTCAAGGAGACTCTTAATAGCACTAGCACCATGTGTGTTTCGGCACTCCTCAATAAATTCATCAGTAAACTCAATGTAACCATCATTAATATCATATCTCTCTCTAGACTCAGGTGAGATAACAGGTGTAACAGTGTCTTCACTAGGAGTTTCAGTATTTCCTAGATTAGTCGTAGTAGCATCTAGCAAAGGACCTAATGAACCACTCGCATCAAGTACAGTAGAAGTAACATCATGAATATCAGAAACAGTTTCAGATTCAGCAGTAGTAGCAGTGTGTGTAACATGAGTATGTGGTGGTGGTGTAACAAGCTTACTTATAACAGACGGTGAATCAAGAGCAGCCGAGGTGTTTAGGACTGTACCTCTTCTTGTAGTGGATGGTAAAATATGAAAATTTCCATAATGAGACTTACCCATGATGAAAGGAGTAGAAGTGAACAATAGTAGATCCAAGTGAACTTACAAATAAAGCTATGCTCCCCGGCAACGGCGCCAGAAAATAGTCTTGATGACCCACAAGTATAGGGAATCGCAACAGTCTTCGAGGATAGTATTACCCAATTTATTGATTCGACACAAGGGGAGCCAAAGAATACTTGCAATCCTTAAAAACTGAGTTGTCAATTCAGCTACACCTGGAAATAGTTCTTGCTCACAGAAGTTTATCAGTAGCAACAGTTTGGTAGTAGTAACAACAAGGCAGCAGTAGCAAAACAAGAGCAATAGTAACAGTAGTAGCAAACAGTAGGATATAAGCGCGGTAGGCATAGGGATGGATGGATGGGCGTTGCATGGACGAGTCTAAACATGTAACTTCAAGATCTAGGGCAATTGCATATAAATAAGAATAAGCATACAAATACTAAACAATCATAGGCATGTGCTCCGTATATAGTCATGCATGCTCGCAATGAGAACTTGCACAACATCTTTTGTCCTGCTAGCCCATTGCAGTGGAGCCTCAAGGGAACTACTGGCAATTAAGGTGCTCCTTTTAATAGATCACCGGAGCAAAGCATTAACACTATGTGAACACATGTGATCCTCACATCACAGCCATCCCCTCAGGTTGTCCCAATTTCTGTCACTTCGGGGCCTTTGGATCCATACAATGATATGTGTACACAACTTGCAGATAAGATCACAGACAATACTATCATAATGATTCAATAATAAGTTCAGATCTGAGATCATGGCACTCGGGCCCTAGTGACAAGCATTAAGCAAAACAAGTTGCAACAAAGTCAAATAGCACTAATAGAGATACTAGGCACCATGCCCTAACAATCTTATTTGATTACATGATAGAACTCATCCAATCCCTACCATCCCCATAGCCTACAGCGGGGGATTACTCACTCATGGATGGGGAAACGTGGATGGTTGATGGAGAGGCGTCGGTGATGATGGTGGCGATGATCCTCTCCAAATTCCTCGTCCCGGCAGGGTGCCAGAACGGAGTTTCTGGTTCCGAATCGCGGTTTCTAGTGGTGGCGGCACAGTGGAAAACTTTATAGAAAAACGTCAAACTCCCCTCAGTTTTTAGGTCAAGAGGCATCTTATAGGCGACGAGGGAGGCCGAGGGGGTGCCTGGGGCAGCCACACCCCCTCCAGGCACGGCCTGGGCCCACCCGCGCGGCAGGGGGTGTGGGCCCCTCAGGTCTCCCCTCCGTCTCATACTCTGGCTCCGTGAGTCTTCTGGTGAAATAGGATTTTTGGCATATTTTCCGGGATTTTTCCTGATAGTTAATTTTCTGCACAAAACTAGACACCAAGGTAATTCTGCTGAAAATAGCGTCAGTCTCTGTTTGTTGTATCCAAATCACACAAGTTTAGAGGATAAATAATAGCAAAAGTATTTAGGAAAGTAGATACATTTTGGACGTATCAGCCGACAAATCTAGCCATATTTTGAAAACAATCAAAGAGGGAGTAGCATGAAGAGCTAGTATGCCTCGATCAGTTGCTCTCTCGAGAAGGAGACGAACCCGATTGTTTTCCTTGCTTAGTTGTTTTAGGGTCCTTTCTGCTAAATGTATGGACCTTAATGTAATTTTCCTTTTTTAGGTCCTTGATGTAAAATGTACTCCCGCTGCACGTGTAGAATTTTAACCTAAAAGTAAGTGGTAAAATCTAAACAAATTTAAGCTTAGTTGTCGATGAGTGTGAACATTCTTGGATTTCAAGCAGAATGATCAAGGTCATGGCCATATCTACATTATACTTTACATTGATGATCCCATATCCAAGAATTTGTAGGCCAACAAATCTGGCCATGTTTGAAAATAATTGAAGAGTAAGTAGCATGAAGAGTATGCATCGATCGGCTGCTCTCTCGGGAAGAAGGATCTGAACCCGACTATTTTCTTGCTTAATTATTTTAGGGTCCTTTGTGCTAAATGTATGGACATCGATGTAATTATTCCTTTTTTAGGTCCTCGATGTAAAATGCACTCCCACCGCACGTATAAAATTGCAACCTAAAAGTAAGTGGTAAGATCTAAACGAATTTAAGCTTAGTTGTCAATGAGTATGAACATTCTTGGATTTCAATCCGAACAACCAAGGGCATGCCATATCTACATAATACTCTATTTTGATGATCCCATATCCAAGAATTTGCATGGCGACAAATGTGGCCATGTTTTGAAAACAATCGAGCGATGAAGTAGCATGAAGAGCATCGCTCGATGCGCTCGTCTCTCGAGAATGATCTGAACCCGATGGTTTTCCTTGCATAATTATTCTATGGTCCTTTGTGCTAAATGTATGGACCTCAATGTAATTTTCCTATTTTTAGGCCCTTGATGTAAAATGTACTCCCACTGTGCGTGTAAATTTAACCTAAAAGTAAGTGGTAAGATCTAAACGGATTTAAGCTTAGTTGTCAATGAGTATGAACATTCTTGGATTTCAAGATGAGCGACCAAGGTCATGGCCATATCTACATCGTACTTTATGATGATGATCCCATATCCAAGAATTTGCATGCCGACAAATCTGGCCATATTTTGAAAACAATCAAAGAGGAAGTAGCATCAATAGTATGCCTCGATCGGCTGCTCTCTTGAGAGGATCCGAACCCGACTGTTTTCCTTGCTTAATTATTTTAGGGCCCTTTGTGCTAAATGTATGTACCTCGATGTAATTTTCAATTTTTTAGGTCCTTGATGTAAAATGTACTTCCACCGCACAAGTAAATTTTAACCTAAAAGTAAGTGGTAAAATCTAAATGAATTTAAGCTTAGTTGTCAATGAGTATGAACATTCTTGGATTTGAAGTCGAACGACCAAGGTCATGGCCATATCTACATCATACTTTATATTGATTATCCCAATATCCAAGAATTTGCATGCCGACAAATATGGCCATATTTTGAAAGCAATCGAAGAGGAAGTAGTATTGAGAAGAGTATGCCTCGATCACCTTCTCTCTCGAGAAGGAGCCGAACCCGACTGTTTTCCTTGCTTAATTATTTTAGGGCCCTTTGTTCCTAATGTATGGAACCTCGATGTAATTTTCCCTTTTTAGGTCCTTGATGTAAAATGTACTCCCATCGCACTGGTAAAATTTTGACCTAAAAGTAACTGGTAAAATCTAAACGAATTTAAGCTTAGTTGTCAATGAGTATGCACATTCTTGTATTTGAAGCCGAACAACCAAGGTCATGGCCATATCTACATCATATACATTATATTGATGATCTCATATCCAAGAATTTGCATGCCTCTATGTAATTTTAGGGTCCTTTGTGCTAGATGTATGGACCTTGATGTAATTTTTCTCTTTTTTAGGTCCTTGGTGTAAAAATTACTCCTACCGCCGGTTTAAAATTCTAACCTAAAAGTAAGTGGTGGTAAAATCTTGTCATGGTAAACAATATTTCCACCTGGAGTTTCCCCCTATTGAAAAAAAACTAGGAGGGAGAAAGTACAAAGAGCATAGAGGAGGCAGCGCGAAAGCAGCGAAGAGGAGGATTTGAAGGCAGTGTGATGTCAGAGCAAAGCTGCGATGAGTTCCTGACACGAGGTAGATGTACAGTGAGTAGTAAATAGTAAATTTCAGGGGGGAAGGATAGTCAAAAGATCGCCATGCGCAGTACTAAAGTGGTGGACAAGGGGTGTACCATCACATTGGATGCACACCATTATGGTTTTTTATTTTTATTTTTTGCAGGGATACCACTATGATCTGGCCCGCCTTCCTACCCCCAGCTACTTCACCTCCATTCATTCCACCCTAGGAAGAGGAAGCACCAGGTAGACTCGTATCAAGCTGGTTCAAAAGTGAGGAGTGATACGTCAGAAATGTATCTATAATTTTTTATGCTCCATGCTTGTTTAGTATCCACTTTGCTTTGCTTTATCTACACTTTGAGGTGTTTTTATATATTTTCTGGAACTAACCTATTAACAAGTTGCCATAGTGCTAGTTGCCTGTTTTTTTTGTTTTTTGGTTCCAGAAAGGCAGAAAATCAATATTCTCGGAATTGGACGGGACAAAAGCCAAAGTCAATAAATTTCCGTGGGGAACAAGAAGTCCAAGGGGATATGGAGAAGAAGGCCAGGGTGGCCACATCCTCCTAGGCGCGGCCAGGGGTGGGCCCGCGCCTAGGCAGGGTGTGGGCCCCCTGGTCGCCTCCTCGGCCTTCGCCTTCGCCTATAAGAAGCCCCCGATGCAGAAACCCTAAGTACCCGATCAATATTCCACGAAACCTTCTGCAGCCGCCGCCACCGTCGTCCCTAGATCAGGGGGATCTGGAGCTCTTCCCGGCACCCTGTCGAAGGGGAGATCATCCAAGAGGCCTTCTCTCCGGTATGATGCGTGAGTAGTTCCACCTTGGACTATGGGTTCATGTAGTAGCTAGATGGTTGTATCTCCTCCTTTGTGCTTTCATGTATAGATCTTGTGAGCTCCATTCGTGATCAAGATATTGAGATTATTATGTCAGATTGATTAATGGTTTTGTCTTTATGATACTATCATGTCTGTGTTGTTTGTGATCTTGCATGCTCTCCATTGTTAGCAGCTATCTTGGCCGAGTAGTTGCTAGTGACTCCAAGAGGGGGTATTTATGCTCGATACTGGGTTCATGCCTCTAGTTTACAAGGGAAGTGACATAAATCTCTTCGATTTTAGATGTGCTGTTGCTACTAGAGAGAAAACAACGGTCTCTTGTTCATGGAACAAGTGGATTGTTTACCTTACACACTTTGCTTAAAGCAGTTGTCTGTTGCTTGCAACTTAATACTGGAGGGGGTTCGGATGATAACCTGAAGGTGGACTTATAGTCATAGATGCAGTTGGATGGCGGTCTATGTATATTGTTGTATTGCCCAATTGAATCTCATAGGATCTCTTTGACTAGTATTGCATTGTTATGCCTTGCTTAGTTCCTATCAATTGCCAAGCTGTAATTTGTTTACCCTTCATGCCATGTTGTTTATCTAAGGAGAGCACCTCTAGTGAACTATGGACCCCGGTCCAGTCTTTACCATTGAATCATCTTCCACTGTTACTTGTTTACTTGCTGCAAACCAATAACTTCCACACAATACGTTTAATCCTTTGTTATATCAACCGGTGAGATTGACAACCTCACTGTTAGTTGGGGAAAAGTCTTGAGTTTGTGTTGTGTAGGTCTCCGTGTTGCTCGCAACACCTGTGTGACGTTTTATTCCTCCTACTGGTTCGATAACCTCGGTTTCTTACTGAGGGAAGACTTGCTACTGTACTCCTTCACACCTTGCTCTTGGGGTTCCCAACAGACTCCACGTCAAGCACCAAATTCTCTGGCACCAACGAGGAGTCACCAAGGAGTGCTTTTTTTTCTCGCGAAGCAAGTAGTAGTGCTCCCTCCATCCTATAGAATTTAAGCTGATTTGACAATATTATGTAAAATTTGAAATACGAGTAAGTGGTGGATTTCTCTTAGAGTTCTACACTTATATTTTGACGGTAGCCACCAACGAGATTTTTGAAAGATTCGATTTCTTGCTAAGCATTTGCATGTTGACAATCACTTGTCTTCACAACTTTTAAAAAAATAAATCTCCTTGGCAATATGGCCTATATTGTATGAACATTCTTAGGCTTCAAGCCGAACAACATGGGTGAATATATGGCCATATATGTACATTATGGAAATGTTCCGATGTTTGGTAGATGGGTGCATCTTGGCATGGTGAACCATAATGCTACCAATAATGGGAGTTTCCAACTTTTAGGAAAAAACATTTTTGAATTTTCATAGTAAAAAGAATGTGGTTTCCTTTAAATTAAAGCTAGTACGAAGAATATGGCTCAGAATACCACAAGCCCATTTCCGAGACAAATTTTAGACCATGTTTCACTTACGTTTACACCAAGTTTAACAAGTTCTTAAGCTTCCTATCTAAGTTCGCCCATTTAAACGAATTTAGGCTATGTTCTCAATGTTAGGTGAAGTTTTAACCTAAAAGTATGTGGTAGATTGCTCTCAAAGTTTTACAAATAAAATATTTTTTGACGGCAGTACCCACGAATCATTCAATATATCGAAAACCATGGAGGTTCTTTTTTTAAATAATTCACATCTTGCTAATAATTTGCATGTAAATTTGTTTGTCCTTGTTTGGAAAGCAATCAAACATCATACTTTATGTTGATGATCCCATATCCAAGAATTTGCATGCCAACAAATATAACCATATTTTGAAAATAATCAAAGAGGAAGTAGCATGAAGAGCTAGTATGCGTCGATCAATTTCTCTCTCGAGAAGGAGCCGAACACGATTGTTTTCCTTGCTTAGTTGTTTTAGGGTCCTTTGTGGTAAATGTATGGACCTCAATGTAATTTTCCTTTTTAGGTCTTTGATGTAAAATGTACTCTCGCTGCACGTGTAGCATTTTAACCTAAAAGTAAGTGGTAAAATCTAAAGAAATTTAACTTAATTATCAATAATTGTGAACATTCTTGGATTTCAAGCAGAACGACCAAGGTCATCGCCATATCTACATCGCACTTTGTGTTCATGATACCATATCCAAGATTTTGCATGGCGTCAAATCTGGTCATATCATGAAAACAATCGAAGAGGAAGTGGCATGAAGAGTATGGTTCGATGAGCTGCTCTCTCGAGAAGGAGCCGAACCCGACTATCGTGGTGTTGGCACGACAGATGCTATGGATAGGCTAAAGATAGGGCCAATGTGTGCTAGTGGAATCCAGGGAGGGGTGATGTAGTGGTTTCTACACACGAAGAACTCATTCACAATCTTTACTTTGATCAACACTTGTTACACTTGCTCCTTGAGTTGTATCAGAGGGAGAGGAAGGAGAAGCTCTCAACTATCCTCCCAGTGTAAAATGAATCGACCCCTCCTCTAGGAGGCCCTGGCTCACCTTATAAAGGGGTGGCCAGGGTAAATCTAGGGCTGACGTAGATGGCATATTCCTCGAATATGCTCATCCCAAAGTGGTAATTCGGTGGGAGCCTTTCCCTGCCTTCCTTTTATCAACGACAATAACCCAGAGCCCACGATATGTGAGCGTTGGGCTCTGGGACTGTCACTTCCGTGATGCCTCTTCTTCTCTTCTGTCCCTCTGACTGTTTTTTGTAGCGCTTGGTACTGTATAGATTTCTGAGGAAGAGATGGAGCGTTGTGTTGACCTTGGGGATCGCTCTCTCCTTCTCCAGCAAGCCTCTTCATTACTCGGCTTCGTACAAGTTGACTCGGCCATGCCTCAACCTGCAAATAGATAACATGCTTAACATCGTGCCGACATACCTTTTATGTCGGCCGAGTTAAGCATTAGCTGCATAAATCTGAGTAACCCGGCACTTATTTGGCCGGTCCCCGCATAACTCGGTCGGGTCAATCTTTGGCCTGGTCAACACCTTGGTGGGATTTGATCTTTTATCTTAGCTTGACCCTATCTGGGATCATCCCCCAATATTAGTCCACGAAACTGGTGCGGTCTTGGTGACTTTAGTCGGCAAGGCCACAGCAGGTTCACATTTTTCTAGAACTTGAATTCGTGTTGCCGATATCGGCATAAACCAACACAAATTTTGCATCCTGTTTTTTTTCTAACGCGTGCAGTCCGTCGGTTTATTCTCGAGTGAATGTCCTGGAAATCCAATTCAATTCTCGGGTGCAAGTAAACATATTGTCTAAAGATATATATTTGAAATATCTAAATATCTAAAAAAAACATATGTATATCTGAACATTCTATGTCGCGCATAAGTTTCTCGAAACAAATATTTTTTTTCTTAAAAAACTTGTGTGACACAAAATATCCGGAATTACACGCGAAAATTTCTTCAGAATATTTTGACATTGTAAAATTTGTTTTTTATACATTTTTATAGTATAAGTTCATGTGCACCCGGGAGCCTAAACATCACCGCCATTTCCACTTTGTTTGCATGCACGACGGCACCCTCTCCACGGTTCTATTTTTTTCACCGTCGATCTACAGAAAGAAAAAACGCGCCCAAAAAATGCAGGCTGCCATTTTTATTCAATAGCAAATATTGGGCCCATTTGTCCTTCTTGTTTGACTTTTCAACTTAATTCATATACAAAAGGCTCCACCCTTTCCAAGATTCTCTATTGCATCTCCATCGATCTACAAAAAGAATCGAAACGTGTACATCCTTTTTTTTCTCTTAATCAATCAGTCATAATTAAACTGTTATTAAACTATCAGCTGATAAATCGATCAAGAGCGTGCGCCGATCATCAAGAAGAAATGAGCTGCTTGAAGTTGATGGGCGCGGCGAACCCCAGCTTGACCGGTGCGGCGAAGATGGCCTTGGCGCCCTTATTGGAGGTGGCATGGGTGCCATGCACCCCGTCCCAAAAGAGGTGGTCGTTACGGTTGCCGCAATAGGTGGCGTTGGGCACGCACCCGGTCTGCACGCCCAGCCTCCCTCCGCCGCAGCACGCGCTGGCCACGTCCCTGAACCCGGTGGCCTCGGGGTGCGCCGTGAAGAAGGTCACCAGGTTGTAGGAGCTCCCGACGGAGTACCTCATCCCGGGCAGCGCGGAGGCGAGCTTCGCCATCGTCTTTCCCAGCGCGTCGTTGAACCCCTCGGCGAGGGCGTTGGCGGCGGCGACGCAGGAGGTCTCGCCGGACGGGGACTTGGCGCGCACCGCCGGCACGCAGCCGATCGGCGGCACGTCGACGATCCCGAAGCGGCGCGCGCCGAGGGAGTAGAGTGTCTGCACGTGTTTCGTGTAGTTGGAGAGGAGGTCCGTGTAGAAGGACGGAGCCTCGGCTGCCGTCCGGTTCTGCGAGATGAAGGCGAACATGTCGTTGCCGCCGTCGCTGATGAGGAAGAGGGACTTGGACAGCCGCGCGTCGACCCTGCCGCCGGGATACTTAGTAGTCATCTTTGACTTGGTCGCCGCGAAGAGCTCCACCTGCTTGCTCAATGTCAGGGTGTTCCCCTGATCGATCGATCCATTCAAACACGAGGAACAAATTAGTACTCGGACAAATTAAAGAAGGACAGAAAGCGAAGCATTTTTGTACTCACGGTGGTGTCAAGAATGCCGGAGCCACCGGAAGCGTAGTTGACCCCGCGGAAGCCTTTGTAGATCTGACGGCTGGTTCGTGGCGTCAGCGACAGGTACGCCGGCGGGCTCCTCTTGAAACCCAGCAGCCTCGCTGCATTTCAGATAATTTGCACACTCGTTAGTCTCATCCAACAAACGAAAATGAAAAGTGGCGACGGCGCGTACAGAGAATACGTACAGATGGAGTCGGCGACGTTGTATCCGTTGCTGAACCTCCCGGTGGCCCTGGAGTGTGGGAAGTCGATGCCGTAGGGGAGCTGCAGCGGCCCGTTCCCCGGCAGGTACTGGTTGTTCCCGACGTCCACCGTCGAGTCGCCGAACACGTACACCGCCGGCACCAGGTGCACCTCCTTGCGCCCGCTCGCCTCCGCCGCCGGCAGCAGCCCGCCGGCGCACATAACAAGCACTGCCGCCACCAACACCATCAGAGCCTTGCCATTGGCCACTCTCACCCCTACCATGGCGAGCGCCTGCAGCTAGGTCTCTGTACGATAGGATTCAGAATGGATTTGCTGGTACGCAGCTTTTTCAGCGAGCTAGCAACTCCACTATTCTGGGTTTGCTGACAAGAGAAGATGAATTGCGATGCAAGGTAGGCAGTTGTGGTGGTAGATGCCCTACGGGAATATGTGCTTGGAATGGTAGCGGGGCAATCTACCTGTGAGTCGTCGGAGCAAAGCCCCAGCCTCCCCCTGCCTATTTATACACCATACGACGTATACAGTATACTATACGCACGCACGGGGTATCAAATCGGTTATGGCCCGGCCTCCGTGTGTGTCTTGACAATGAAGCGATCAGCCCGTTGAACGAGTAAATGGCAACGAGAACCGTGCATCATCTCCTCTCTTTTGAGCTTGTAAACCTTGTCAATGTTCTCATGCCATGAAGCTCCTTTTTTGCATATGATTGAGTGGATAGGTATGTTGGTTACTTGCACATTCGTGGCTTCTCATGACCAATTCCACTTCGTAGTAAATGGCGCAACACATATGCATATACATGACCATGACTGCTCTCCTTTTCAACCGTCTATCGAACTACCTAACGACTGCTAGCACTTCAAAACACTCTTTTCGCTGGAAAAAAAAGGTAGAGATATATGCACTTCCTTCGTCCTAAAATAAGTGACTTGTTGAGTTTATACAGATTTGCATATATCTATATATTAAAATATATTTAGATACATACGAATATAAACGAATCCAAATCAATTATTTTGAAACAGAACTAGTAGTCATATTTGGCTATCAACATGGCTAAACTCAACGTGTGGTGCAAATATTCATGTTATACGCACTTGATGCATAGATCCGGCGAATTTCCATGAATGAGAACTTCATGTTAAGAGTTCTCAACCTTCTAGATTTTTTAAGAAATACTAATTTTGTCTATGGGCCAAAAAACAACCAAATTCCAACGGCTATTGCCAAACATATGCCAAACAGCATAGATGTCATCGGAGTTTCCTTGTGTGTTTTCCTCGCATCTGGTGGACTTGAAGGCACGATTCTGCCGTCTCTTGATCGACTGCCAAGAAGACGCAGATCTAGCTAAAAGAGCTGTCATGAAGCGACCAAACTTCATCGCAAAAAGTTAGATGTCATGTATCGCTTGTTCCTTTTCCTCGTATAAGCGGACACGGATGGGTCGTTGGTCCAGGCATGCATGCATGCATTTAGCCGCAACCTTGGCTACTGCAAATGCAACACGTACGCTGCATGCCACCTAACTGTACCATTGACTGCATGTCATAATCTCAACTTATTTGGTTCTCAATCACAACTTGTTTGGAATTCAAAAAATCGTATTTAAACGGACGTGTCTTACTAATTTACTCTCATGCGTAGCCTTGATTAATTTGATTATTTAGCGGGTGTGTCCACTCGATCATGACCTCATGCATAAACCTATACCAGTACGTACCATATAGATGCGTACTCTGAAAGTTTCGGTCGAGTGCGTATGTGGAGCCAAACGAATAGAACCCAAAGGCTAGGTTTATTAGGTGTACTTATCTATAATAATGGGGCCGGGATCGGGGGCTCTATGGAATAATTTTGCAAGGCATATTGCCTGCCTGGGGATTTGGCGATTCAGCAAGCCATCGATCAGATATAAGGACCAGTTCTTTTTTTTGGCTTCTCCCAGAAGCTATTTTCTTCCCAGCTTTTTGGAGAAGCTGGTCTAAAAAAATTGTGAGCCTTTCAAAATAGTTAAGTCTAAACAAATTTAAATGTCTCGTAATTTTTTTAAACCAGCTTCCCTAAACAACTGGGAGTAGGGTAGCTTTTAGAAGATGATGCTCGATGGGCGGTAGCTAGCATAGGCCATTTTGTCCTTGGTCCCTCTTACTGAGTTGTCTCAGCTTGCCATTCTTTCCAGCAGTCTTTTGTTAGTCTATCTAGGTCGTGCATAGAGGATAGTATTTTCTGTGTTTTGTCGGTTACTTAGTTACTGTATATGCCCAATTTTCTTTAGGGGTCGTTTGGATCTCCTCATTTCATTTCATTTGGTATAAATGAAATGAAATGAACTCATGAGATCATTTCATTTGGAAAAACTGAAATTCCAATTCCAAAATTCATGTTTGGCAACCACATGGAATTGCAAAATCATTTTTCGAACTCATTTTGCTGCCATTTTTGCATGAATTCATATATCAATCTTAACTTTAGCTTACAACTGAACTACGTACTAGATAAAAACAAGTATTTCCCAAAGTATACGACCTTGATCTTATAACTCATAATTAATATATAGTAGAATAAATCGTTCAACTTCAAACAACACGCCATAATTAAACAGATGCCAATATTTAGTATAAAGATGCATGCCCAGGTTCAAATATACCTCATAACACAGATACATGTCCAGGTTCACAAACAGGTTATAACACAAATACATGTCCAGGTTCACAAACAGGTTATAACATAATATGATGTGACTTATAGCAATAGTTCTAGAAGGAAAAAAGGCCACATCTTGTGATCACAGTTGCACATTATGACAGGTCCAAGAACAACCAAGTTTCATCGAAAATTGAGTGCTTAATTTCCACATGGAAGATCAAGTCTTGATTTCCTTCATGACCCATTTCTTCTGCATTCCCATCGGCAAGGCTTGAAGTGACTTAAACTTGCGGTCGTTGGAGACAAGAATGTCATAGGCTGCAAGAAGATCATCTTCTTCTAGTCTTATTGCATTAAGTGCAGCAAGTATCTCTTCAGGAGATGCCGGTTTCGGAGGAGCCTCGTACACATCCGCTTGAAAGGCAGCAGTGAAGTTGTCCAGCTTCTCTCCAAGCATGGAAGCTACCGAGTCATCTGACCTATACCTTTTCTTTTTGCGTTCTTCGCCAGTTTGCGTAGATGATTCACCATCATTGTCTTTGTTGTTGTTAGCATTCTCCTCCACCATTTCTGCCCCGCTCTCAGCTGCAGTCCGTGCTCCTGCTCCAGTAGCACGGTCCCTTGAGTAGAGTGTGCTAATCATGTCCCAATACTTGATAACCTTGTATCTACATGAAGTTGCATCTTTGTTTGCCTGCAAATGATAGAAACTGGAACATGTTACAACTTGAGCCACAACTTGAACAGAAAACAAATGAACCTTGTAGTATAGGAGGTAAGATTTACCTTCACGTAATTGTTCCACACATCATCACTATCAACATAGATCATGTGGCTATCATCATCCCAGCCAAATCCACTCTAAGAAAACATCTTGTTGACAACAGTATAATGCTTATCAAAAGTCTTACTCCTGGATATGATGTTGTCTTTTGTAATTTATTTCTCACACTTCTCTCTCACATTCTTCACAGCGAAAGTGTAGACACGGGGTTTTCACCCATTTTGAGCCTGATCTCTCTTGTAATAATGATCGACAAAGACATACAGCATAGCATTGTCCATTTCATCTGTCCAAGTCAAGTAGCTTCTACCTTTTTTCATGGAGACTATGCCTAGATCAACAACAATAGCATGAGTTAGTGTCAAGTGTGTGTATGAGAGGGAGTAACTAACTTGCAGATATGAAACGTACCAAATAGCAACTATATATATACACAAACACTGTACAACATTCAAGCAAAGTCAAGCATTTGCATGTCCGCGCCTAGCTTGATAACCTGCCCACATCTAATTAGCTAGAGTCATTCTCTTGTTGTTCCACTCGTGAGTCGTCTGAACGTGCCTAATCATATCATGTTCCTCTTGGACTTCAATAGCAGCATTATTTAGCTGATTATCCACTTCATGTAACATTAAGTTGTCCATCTCTCTTTGTCTATCAACTAGAAAGTTATGCAAGATGCAACACGCGGGATGACTCGAATCTGGCATTAAGTTAATATGGCATGTTAATACACAAATCCAAAAGAACCTAGTAGGATGCAATTAACATAGATTATACCTGATTTTTAATCCCAAAAAAGGAACTAGTCTTGAGAATAGCCCATCTCATCTTTATGAAAGCAAATATCCTCTCAACTATATTCCTAGCAGATGCATGTCGCAAGTTATAGAGCTCTTTTGGAGTTTGTGGATTATTTCCATTGATAGCCCACTCTTTCAAGTGATATCATGTATTCTTGAATGGAGCAAGGAAGCCCGGACCATTTGTGTATCCGGCATCTACAAGGTAGTATTTTCCTAAAGTTTATGAAAAATCCCATATTAGATTTCAATTCAGAACTTCAAATATCTAGTCCAAAGTTATATAATACTAAGATAAAAAAAGTTACCACTTGGAACTGTGAAAGCATCTTCTCTAAACATTGCGTCTCGCGGCACTCGTGAATCTGATGCAGAACCTTCCCAGCCCACCAACACATACACAAACTTCATGCTATGGTCACAAACACCCAACACATTTGTAGTTATCTCGTGTTATCTCGTGTTTCCTGTTCCTATATCTTCCTTGCCTGCGCAGTGAAACACGAACATCGACGTGTGTGCCATCTAAAGCTCCATGCCCATCCGGGAACCACTTCCATCGCTTATTCTCAGGTAGTTCAGTTGCAGGGTTTGGCAATTTGATGAACTCATGCGATAAAGATAGGAAGAATCCTAACACCTCATTGAAGTGTCTGCAAATTGGCTCAAGCGTCCATCTATAGGTGCTCCGGATTAACCTGAACTTCATGTTATGGCTAAGAACAAGCAAGAATATGGTTACGGCTTCTTCAACGGTCATATAGAAAGTGTCTTTCAGTCCGGCCCTTTCACGTAAGATAGCACAGAGGTTAACAAAGGACCTTTTTGGTAAACCTTAGAGTATCATAGCAATATTGATTTGGACCCATATAAATGTTCCTAAGCATTTGTTTCCTAATTCTAGTCTCAGCCTGACGAGGTTCGATCTCGTCAATGCCCATTGTTATGAGCTCGGGTTTTGGAGAATATGGGGGTGCTGGAGATCGCGGAACGGTTAACAGACAAGCAACCAGGGGACACGATATTTACCCAGGTTCAGGCCCCCGGAGGGAAAACCTACTCCTGCTTGTCTCCTCTTGATTATGGCAGAACCGAAGGTTACAAGGGTGCGCAGATGCAATCTGGCGTGAAGGTGTGTATGCGGTGGAAAAAGGATTGGCCCTCCTCGTCGTGCCCTCCTAGCCTTTATATAGAGTTAGGCAGGTCTCGGGCACAGATAAAGTCGGTTACAAGTTTAGGGTTTACCCCTTTGAATATTCTATCTGTTCTAGTCTTGCTCTCCAAGGATCTGAAGATGTCATGGGCTTGGGCCATCCGAAAATCTCCACGGGCCGCGTATATTCTTGTGGGCATTCCTTGGGCTGGACCAGGTTTGCTAATGTCGTGTACCCGCAGGGTATAACCATGTCAGTAGCCCCCGAGTGTTCAGTAGAATCGCAGATTCGGCTGAGGACTCTTTAATCTTTCGGGTGTGGCTGTCTCTGTTTAGAAAAGAATGATTTTAGTTTGTAGGGATTGTTGATGCGTGTGCCTGACTCTCCTAACGGATCAGGGTAGTTAACTGTCTTAGGACAAAACAACACAATCTTCTTTAGATTCGAGTCCCTAGAATCGAACCCGGAACAAATGCTGGCGTAATTCGACTCAGGCCATTGAGGTCTTATAGGAGTTGAATCCCAGTAGTTTTCGAACGATGTACCCAACGCGTCCGTCGGGATTTTTATCGCGTCTGTTGGCACGGATTTTTACTAGTAGAACGCTGTCAGGTGTGATACCAGGCCATCAGATGGTATCTGTAGGTCTTATCTTTGCGTCGCAGACACAACATTCGAAAGTTTATCACCGCGGAGGTGTTTCGGGTGGCCAAGGAGGATGTTACTCACTTAGCGTTGGTTGGGGAAAAGTTGCCAAAAAGTTTTTGCATTTTGATCCAAAGGATCGCAGTCGAAGAATTCATAGGGTGCGCGACCAGAGCTCCCTATGGGAGTAGCCCCCGAGTGTCTGTTCGAGTCATAGACTCGAGCAGAGACTTTAATTCAGCCGTTGTTGGCTTCAGGTCAAACGTCTGCGGCAACAGAGGTGACCTGACTGGACGAACGTGGGTCCCACTTTCTGACTTGGAGTTAACTGGTCATGCGCGACGTGGCAAGAATTACGGTGTCTCCTCGGTTTCTGTGCGCAGTGGATGGCGTGCGAGCGACGGTTCGCTGCTGTGTTGACACGTGGACGGTAGGATCTGATCCTGGCGTTAGGGCTTCCAGATGAATGGTCCATGTTCATCGTCTTCGTCCTTATAACTGTGGAGAAAACTGTGGTTTGTTTTCACCTTAGCCATTTGCTTTCTACTGCCTCCATTTTCTTGAGCTTTTCCCTTTGCGCGTTTCACGTTCTCCGATCGTTCCCTTCCTCGTTCTTGCGCGCACACCATCATTATCGACGCGCCGCCGATGGGGAAGTCAAAGAAGGCCTCCACCGTAGTGGGCACTAGTGCTGCTGCCGGCAGCAAGAAGGGCACCGCCGCCGCTCGTGTCACTGAAGGTGGGGGCGGCGCACGGAGACGCGCGAGGGTGACCTGCGCAAGCTTCGTGATGCGGGTTTAATACCGTGGGATAAGGAGGCCGTCAAGATCCCCGGCAATGAGGTAACTCCCCGTCCACCCGCAGGGTTTCGGGTGATGTTTGTCGCTTTTGTTCTTCGCGGCCTCTCTTTCCCATTCCACGATTTTCTTCATGGGTTGTTGTTCTTCTATGGCATCTAGCTCCATCATCTCTCACCCAATTATCTTCTCCACATCACCTGCTTCATTGTTTTTTGTGAGTGCTGGCTCGATATCGAGCCGCCCTTTGGACTCTTCAGGAAGCTTTATTCATATCGTAATGAGGAGCTACATTTTTCAGCTGAGTAGCCTGGGCTGAGTAGCCTTATTGAAAGTAAAGGGGGATATATAGGGGTAGAAGCGTCGCAATTGTGCGACATTCCATGGGTTGGAGTATGCGACTCGAGACTCCACGTGCTTGAGGCGGTAGGCGCCACCTGGGATGACTTCGGTGACGACGTAGGGTCCTTCCCAGGGTGACTCGAGCTTTTTCGGCCGCTCTTGTTTGAGTCATAGGACTAGGTCTCCTTCGGCGAAGGACCTTGGGCGCAGCCGTTGGCTGTGATAGTTGCGGAGGCTCTGCTGGTAGACCGTCGAGCGGGCCACGGCAATGTCGCGTGCCTCGTCGAGTGTGTCGATGACGTCTTCAAGTGCGGCCGTTGATTCGGCTTCGATGTAGGCGACGACCCATGGGTCCTTATGGCGTACTTCTGCAGGTAACACGGCTTCGGCTCCGTGCACCATGAAGAAGGGCGTGTAGCCAGTTGAACTGTTTGGCGTTGTGCGCAAGCTCCAGAGGACGGAGGGTAGCTCTTCTGCCCAGGCTCCCGCAAGCCGTTCGAGTGGGCTCAATAGGCGTTTCTTGATGCCGCCTCCTACGAGGCCGTTGTCCTTTCGACCTACCCGTTGGTTTGCGGGTGCGCCACGGAGGCATATGATATGTTGATCCCGAGGCCTTCGCAGAAGTCCTGGAATTCTTTGGAGATGAAGTTCGAACCGTTGTCCGTGATGATGCTGTGCGGCACGCCGAACCTGTAGACTATGGATTCGAAGTACTTCACGGCCGTTTTGCCCTTTTGGTTGGTAACGGGCATGGCTTCGATCCACTTGGTGAATTTGTCGACTGTGACCAGGAGGTAGACGTGGCCTCCTTTCGAGGACTTGGGTAGTTTTCCGATCATGTCGAGGCCCCATTGGGCAAAGGGACAGGACAGAGGTATGGGCCTGAGCTCCGATCCTGGTGCGTGCAGTTTATCTGCGAACCTCTAGCGGTCATTGCACCTTCGGACGATGTACTTGGCATCGTTCATGGCCGTTGGCTAGTAGAACCCAGCTCGTAGAGCTTTGGCGATGAGGGCACGGCTGCTCGCGTGGCCGCAGGTGCCCTCGTGGATGTCTTGGAGGATGGTTTTGCCGTCACCGATGGTGACGCACCTTTGGAGTACACCCTAAATGCTGCGCTTGTACAGCTCGCCATTGATGATGGTGAAGGCCTTGGACCGACGAGATATGTGCCGGGCATCTGTCGGGTCATCAGGCAGTTACCTGTTTATCAGGTACCGAAGGTACGGTTGCATCCATGTTTCGTCTATTGCCATGACCTGCATCAGGTTAACCAACACGACCTCCGGGTCGATTTTTTCGGGTCCTTCCTGTCCCTTGGGTAGCGCAGCCCCCGAGTGCTCTGTTTCTTTGGGCGATCCCTTGGGGAATTTCCTTTTGATGGAGGGCACGCAGATTTGTTCGAGGAACACACCTGGTGGCACCCGTGCGCAGGTGGAGCCGATGTTGGCGAGTCTATCAGCTTCCTCATTTCTTTCCCTTCCAACGTGCCGAAACTCGCAGCCGTCAAAGTCTCCTTCGAGTGAGTTGTAGAGCGCGCGGTACGCGATCATGTTAGCGGTGTGTGCGTCGCACTCGTTCATCATCTGCTGGACAACGAGGTTTGAGTCTCTGTAGATGACGAGGCGCGTTGTGCCGCAGATCTTGGCCATCTTCATGCCGTGGATGAGGGCCTCATATTCGGCTTCATTGTTGGAGGCCCGAAATTTCATCCAGAGGACGTATTTCATCTTGTCGCCCTGCAGAGATGTCAGTATGACCCCGGCTCCTGCTCCAGCTTCGCGCTTGGATCCGTCAAAGTGCATCATCCATGATTGCGTCATATCCGGGGTGTCTGGTAGCTGTAGCTCCATCCAGTGGACGAGGAAGTCCGGGAGGACTTGAGATTTGATCATGTGGCGCTTCTCGTAGACTATGTCTAGAGGGGACAGCTCGATGCCCCACAGGGCTACGCGTCCTGTTGCTTCCGGGTTGTCAGGATGTTGGTTAGAGGTGCCTCGTTGACGACCATCACCTGATGCTCCTAGAAGTAGTGGATCAGCCGACAAGCTGTCATGAACACGCCATAGGCGAGCTTTTGGTAGTGAGGGTACCTCTGTTTTGTTGGTGTCAATACCTTGCTGAGGTAGTAGATTGGGCGTTGGACCCCATGGGTCTTGCCATCTTCAGGTCATTAGACCACGAGCACAGTGCTGACCACCTGATGCGTTCCTGCTATGTATAGCAACAGAGACTCACGTTCCTTTGGTGTCACCAGGTCGGGCGAGGTGGAGAGTAGCCGCTTCAGATCTTCGAATGCGTCGTCTGCCTCGGGTGTCCACTCAAATTTTTCTGCTTTGCGTAGCAGCTGGTAGAAAGGCAGGGCATTTTCACCCATGCGGCTGATGAATCTACTCAACGCCGCGATGCGCCCAGCTAGTTGCTGGACACCTTTGAGGTTTTTCGGCTTCTCCATGGCCAGTATGGCCTAGATTTTCTTCGGGTTCGCCTCAATCCCTCGCTGGGAGATGAAGTAGCCAAGAAGTTGGCCAGATGGGACGCCGAAGGCGCACTTTTCTGGGTTTAGCTTGATCTTGTAGTGATCAAGGTTGTCGAACGTCTCGCGGAGAGCGTCGATCAGCGTCTTGGCCTCCCTTGTCTTAATGACTATGTCGTCAACATAAACCTGTATGTTGCGGCCTATCTGGCTCTTCAGGCATGCCTGCATGCACCGCTGGTACGTGGCACCTATGTTCTTCAGCCCGAAGGGCATTGTGTTGTAGCAGAATACTCCGAACGGCGTAATGAACGCTGTTTTCTCCTGATCTTCGACCTTTCATCGAATCTGATTGTAGCCTGAGTAGGCGTCGAGGATGGAGAGTTTTGTCGCATCCTGCAGTCGAATCGATGATCTGATCAATCCGAGGTAGAGGGAAGTGATCCTTCGGGCAGTTCTTGTTAAGCGATGTGAAGTCCACGCACATCTGCAGGATGTGCGTGTCATTTATGGGGATCAACATAGTGTTTGCCAGCCACTCGCTCTCCTTGATCTCCCGGTTGAAGTCGGCGTCGAGCAGTCTGTTGACTTCGACTCCGACGGCTTCGGCCCATGGCTCGGACAATCGTCGGATGGATTGTTTGACGGGATTGGCATCTAGAAACACGTAGAGTGCATGCTCGGCGAATTCCCTGGGAACTCCTGGCATGTCCGCAGGACACCAGGCGAAGATTTCCCAGCGCTCACGGAGGAATTTGACGAGCGCGCTTTCTTATGCGGGGCTGAGGTCGTTGGCAATCAGTGCCGTCTTGGAGGTGTCCGTCGAGTGGACCTTCACCTTCTTCATGTTGACTGTTGAGTCGAACGACATGTCAGGTGCGTTTTGCCTTGAAACTGGGGGTGCCCCGTTGTCCGTCACCTCTCAAAGCCTTGTGAGATCCTCCTGCATGCCGGATGACTAGGAGATTCTGTTGAAGTCCCTGTCGCAGTGGTTGGATCGGGTGAAGCTCCCCTGGACCGTGATGACACCCCTAGATCCTGGCATCTTGAGTAGCAGGTACGCATAGTGCGGTACTGCCAGGAACCTTGCGAATGCCACGCGCCCGAGGATGGCATGGTATTGTGATGGCCAGTCCACCACTTCGAACTCGAGCCGCTCACACCAAAAATTATCGGGTTTTCCAAAGATGACGTCGAGCCATATCTTTCCTAGGGGAAATATGCCCTTCCCTATGAATATGTCGTGGAATGTTGTGTCGGATTGTTCCAGGCTGCACAGCGGGATCCGCATTGCTGCTAGGGTGCTAGCGAACATCAGGTTGATGCCGCTGCCACCGTCCATGAAGACGCGACTCATCTCAAACCCTCTGATCTGCGCCTTGAGCACCAGGGCAGCATGACCTAGGCGAAGGATCTGGCGGGGGTGATCCAAACGACTGAATGTGATGCAGGACTCCGAACCCCTGAGGTACTCAGGGATGGCGGGTGGAGCGGTCATAGCCAAGCTGACCTGGCGGGTGATCTTCTTTTGCACCCTGTTTGTTGGGCGCCCCTTTTGGATCATCAATAACCCTTTCAGCGCGGGGTACCCGTTTACGCCGTTGTTCTGCATGGGTGCGATCGGGTGATTCGAAGGTCCCACGGGTGGCGGTGGAGGGGATCCATGGGCGATGTCGCCTGGTGCAAGTGCGTGTCCGAACCCAGGGTTCAGGATCTGCTGTCTCATCTGGGCCAAGCCCTCGATGAGTTTCTGGAACTCGCGGCAGTCCTTGAGCATATGGCTGGCCTTCTTTTTGCCATCCTTCTTGTCGATGTAGAAGTGGATGGTGCATGGGCCCGACAACTTGTCGTATGCCGAGGGTTTGTCATCGCGGCCGTGACATTGCCACGTTTGCGTTGGGAGTCCTCCATCGCGTAAGTTGTTTCCACGGTATTCGCCACTGTTGCGGTTGCTTTCGTTGCGGCAGTCGGCGTAGCCAGCCGCGGCCATGTCGGGTCCGCCGCGATCGTCGTAGATGCGCAATCTTCATTTGCTACGGCATTCGCGTCGGTGGCCATAGTTTTCTTCCTCATCCGAATGTGCTCGGTGAACGGAGTCCTCGCCATCTGCCCACCTATTGGCGATGTCCATGAGGTGGTCGAGTGTCTTGGGATTGACGCGCCCAAGTTCTTCCTTGAAGTCCTGGCGTTTGACACCATCTTTGAAGGCGTCAATTGTTCTATCCTCGGAGATGTGTGCCGCGGAGTTCTTGATGTCGGACCAGCATAATATGTACGAGCGAATGGATTCGCCCGTTCGTTGAGTGCAGGCTCGCAACTCTTCGATTGAGGATGGCCTCTTGCTAGTACCCTTAAAGTTTCGGATGAAACTGTACGCCAGTTCCTCCCAGCTTCGGATGGAACCCGAGGACAGGCTGCTGAGCCAGATCCGGGTTGCGCCTGTCAGCTGCAGCTGAAGGCACTATAGGGTAGTGTTTTTGTTTCCGCCGTGCAGCTTGACGGATGACAGGTGGTCGCTAATCCACGCCTCCTGCGTGCCGTCGAACTTCGGAGTGTCCGAAGGAATCTTGAAGTTTCTCAGCATCCGTGTCCGCCGAACAGATCTGCTAAAGCATCGATCTCAGCAGAGTTCTCCATCATCATCCTCTTCGGATTCGGATGAGCACACGTGGTTGGCGCGTGTCTTGTCGACCTTGCGCTGAACAAGGTCGCTTCGAGCGTCGTAGTCACGACTGCAACATCGTGGGCTCTTGCATCGTCGAGGTAGGTCGTGCTCGTCCTTGTCAGATGAGGGTGTGGGGCTGCGGTTGAATCTGACCGTAGCTTTCTTTTTCGGCTCCGCAAGAGTCTCCTCGTGGAGTGCAGCTCCAACGAGTCCGAGTCCGGCTAGCGCGGACTTGTGCATGGCTCTCTTCAGGTCCCCCACCGGAGGTGGATGGGACGCGAGATATGTGGTGTCTGCCATGATCGCAGCTTGCGGCGTCTTCAGGATGACGTTGCCGTTGGCATCCATCTCCATGAAGGACGTGTTGAGGGTTCGAGTCACCTCGCGACGTGCAGCGGGATCCATGTTATCCGTGCGAGAGCGATGCTTGTTGGCTTGATTGCCGTGCGATCTGGAGCCGCCAGTGGCGGAGAGTGCAGCTCGTCGCGCGCTAGAGTTCGAGACCGCTTGCTTGCGTTTGTCGAGTACCTCTTGCATCTACACCTGATTTTTGTGCTCTTCGATGAGGAGAAGATGGTATGCCATCAGTAGGTCCCGTGAGACACCCACAGGCAGGATCTTGTTGCCCGCCACGGCTTCGCGTGCCTGGTTCCATCCTTCCTTGCTGAGGTGGATTATTCGATTGGCATCGGGGTCGTCCTCGTTGGGCGGGGGTATGGTTGCCTCCTAGTTTCGTCGTCGTTGCTACCCTATGGGTTGGGTGGCGGTACGTGTGCACCCGAACCTGGTGGTTGTTGCTCCACGTCGCTTTGGATGACCACAGCGCATTGGTAGCATCCATGGATTGGATCGCTGCTGCCGCAGCTTTCGGATATGGAATCGTAGGTTCCTTCATCTGACGGGGGGTCGCACAAATCTGAGTTGCAGCCACTGCTGTCGTATGACTCATCTGTCGATGCTGACGTGCGTAGCACGCTGAGATGCGAGGCCCATGAGGCGGGCCTGATCGATGGTGGTGGCACCCGCTCTGGGAGGCGGAGAGTGCCGGTCTGTCCCACCTGGAAGCAGAAGCTCCGAACAGGATCTCGAGCCCGTCGCCTACGGGATCGAAGTCCTTCATGGTGGCTGGCGAGTGGGCGGTGAAGTCAAAAGAGCCAAAGAGGAGATGGATCTCCGTCGCCGAGGAGTTGTAGATCGCTTTGGTCGGGGCCGTCATGATCGCACAATCAGCGCCCCCGATTCCCACAGACGGCGCCAATTGACGAGGTTCGATCACGTCAATGCCCATTGTTATGAGCTTGGGTTTTGGAGAAGATGGGGGTGCTGGAGATCGTGGAACGGTTAACATACAAGCAACCAGGGGACACGAGATTTACCCAGGTTCAGGCCCCTAGAGGGAAAACCCTACTCCTGCTTGTCTTCTCTTGATTACGGCGGAACCGAAGGTTACAAGGGTGCGCAGATGCAATCTGGCGTGAAGGTGTGTACGCGGTGGAAAAAGGATTGGCCCTCCTCGTCGTGCCCTCCTAGCCTTTATATAGAGTTAGGCAGGTCTCGGGCACAGATCAAGTGGGTTACAAGTTTAGGGTTTACCCCTTTGAATATTCTATCTGTTCTAGTCTTGCTCTCCAAGGATCCGAAGATGTCATGGGCTTGGGTCATCCAAAAATCTCCACGGGCTGCGTATATTCTTGTGGTCCTTCCTTGGGCTGGACCAGGTATGCTAATGTCGTGTACCCACAGGGTATAACCATGTCACAGCCTCTTCCTCACTGAAATCCCCAAGTTCCACAATCCTTCTCATACAATAGATATGTTGAGCTATGGCTACTACGCTAACAAAGAAACCAGGTGCTGCCCTCTTCCTTTTCTTCCTCCTCTCATGGTATAATTCTAGTGGTTGATCTGCCATCTATAATACATACAATAAGGAAAACTAAGTACAATAATAAATTCTCAAATCTACAATACATACAATAAGGGAAACCAACTCTATTGTGTACTGCAGTGCCTAAAAATGGTTCTATCATCACATTTCTGCAAGTAGCATGATCGAAATTGTGTGGTGCCCATTAGTCAAAGAGTCATGTTATCACGTACGAAAACAAGATTGCAATTTTTATATAGTTCAAATATAAATGCTAGTTAACAGATAAGAAACACATGAAACATAGAAGAAAAGGCCTAGTTAACTGGTACTGTACTTTATCACGATAGGTGTGTGTATCCAGAAAAAGAAACATAGAAGAAAAGGCAATATTATAGTATGACAATAGCTTTGCAATGTCAATTTGATCACTTAATCAATATTCAAAACATGGTGGAATCATCAAATCACTGTTTCTAAGGTTAAGGAATCATCAAATTACTGTTGTTTACTTCAAACCAAAGATATCAATCGGGTTTACAAGTGTGTGACTAAAACCCAGCTTCACAACTAGTCCAAACAAATGTAGGGCAGATTAGTTTCTGAAAAAAATAATTAGAGGGTCCTCCCAACTATTTGGCAGCATGTGTCACTCATTTTGTTCTCAGATACTCAGTAATGCAGGACAGTTTATTCGTATGCAGAAATAGCTGGCATCATATATATGATTCCTCAAGTAATGTGCCGACATTTCAGACAAATTCATCTGTGATAGTTTCGTTAATATCGCCAGCACCTGTCTTTATCAGTCAATAACCCCAACACTGTTAGGAAACGAGATAGCAACTGCAAGTAAGTTTCAAGCAAATACGCAATGCATTGGTTTTATAAGGCCATTGGCTTTAAACGCCAAGGCATATAATAGTCCGTGCACTTCCGAAGCAGATAGTAAAAGCAAAGCATCCTCACTCCTATTCTACTTCTAATCGCTGAAGTTTCCTACTTCCTGTTGTGAAGATGAGCTCTCGAAAGATAATATGGTAGGTAACTGAGTACAGTTAAGCTACTTTATGTTGTTCATTAGTTTGTACCTCATTGTAAATACAGATAAGTCTCCATGGCTCCAAAGTTCCCTCCTTGACTATCATATCAATATATAATACTAGGATTAATGAATGAGCTCCATGTTTATGTTATTTTTGTATTACATGACTAAACCCAAGTGGAGAACCTGTGTAAAACACGGGACATATTAAGTTCTAAAAAGAAAAGAAAATAAAAATAAGTGGGTCCTCTTGATGAAACAATCCTAGGGTCCAACTGATGTCTACGCACTTCTATTCTTGTAGATAGTTGTTGGGCCTCCAAGTGCAGAGGTTTGTAGAATAGCAGCAAGTTTCCCTTAAGTGGATCACCCAAGGTTTATCGAACTCACGGAGGAAGTGGTCAAAGGTATCCCTCTCAAGCAACCCTGCAATCAAGATACAAGAAGTCTCTTGTGTCCCCAACACACCCAATATAGGTGCACTAGTTCGGTGAAGAGATAGTGAAATACAAGTGTTAATGGTGACAGAAAATAGCTTCTGGCTTGCTGTTGCCGTGGGGTAAAGACTAAAGCAAGCAAACATGCAACAGATCTAGAAGCAAACGGTGTTTCAATGTTTAGAAACAATGCCTAGGGATCATACTTTCACTAGTTAACACTCTCTCATATAAATATCCTATCTTCATGATACTACTCTTAAAGACTCTCCGGTTGGACACTCTAATCCATGGTAGGGCTAAAACAGCACACCTTAAAGTCCGTCTTCCCCAATCTAGATAACCCCACACTGTCACCTTGAGCGCTAGATGGTTCCAACAAACACCACAATTTCATAGAGACATCCAACTCCAAATATAACTCATAACAAATATTCAATCTAGCCAAAGTGCCACACGGTATGCTCGCTGTCACTTTCACACACGTGGGGAAAAGCATAGATCTATTAAAGCACAAAGAGTATTTATGTAGACTCAAGCCTAAGTGCCACCATGGTGTGCACGCTGTCACTTTCACACACATGGGGAGAGCAGAGATCTAATGAAGCACTTGATTAGCAAGGTAGATCTTGATTACAAAGCTCATGACCACAAGATCATGCATAGAGAGAGAGAGATGAACACATAGCTACCGGTAGAGCCCTTAGCCTCGAGGAAGAACTACTCACTCCTTATCATGGAAATCAGCAACGGTGATGGAGATGGTGGTGGAGATCGATGGAGATGGCTCCGGGGGCACTTCCCCGTCCCGGCAGGGTGCCGGAACAGAGACTTTCTGTCCCCCGAATCTCCCCTTCGGTGGCGGCGGCGCTACAGAGGTTTTCGTGGACTTCTTCTGGATTCTTTAGGGTTCCTGAGTTGGGAGCTTCTTATAGGCGCAGGAGGCAAGGTAGGTGGGGAGCCAGGGGCCCACACCCTCCCCAAGCGCCTCCAGGGCCCGCGCCTAGGGGGTGCGGCAACCCTGTGGGCCCCCTCCGGCTCTGCTTCGTGGTTCCGTGTTACTCTAGGAAAAATAATGACTTTGGCTTTTGTCCTGTCCAATTCCGAGAATATTTATTTTCTGCCTTTCTAGAACCAAAAACAGAAGAAATCAGGCAACTGGCACTGCGGCAACTTGTTAATAGGTTAGTTCTAGAAAAGATATAAAAACACCTCAAAGTGTAGACAAAGCAAAGCAAAGCAAAGTAGATACTAAACAAGCATGGAACATCAAAAATTATAGATACGTGATACGCCCAATTTGCATCACCATTCTATATCATAATTTACCTCTATTCATTGATATTTGTCTTATTATGAGGTATTACTTATGGCTTTTCATCTGCTTATGCATGTTGGATGATTCCTGGAGGATGGACTGCCGGAGTCTGGATTCTGATGGAAAAGAAGGAGTTTCGGTGCAATTTCGCGAAGATCAGAAAAATATGGAAACACATTATTTTACCTGAGGACGAAGGAAGCCAGAAGGAGGATCGAAGGGGGGCCACAAGGGGCCCACACCCCCCTAGGCGCGGGCACACCAAAGGCCGCGCCTAGGGCAGGTGTCGCCCACCTGCCCGACCTCCGACTCTTCCCCTTCGCTTATAACTTCCCTTCGGAACCCTAAGCCTCAGGGGGCGACCATAGATAGATTTCCGCCGCCTCTGGGGGTGGAAAACACCGAGAGAGAAAGATCTCTCCGGCAGACAGATTTCTGCCGAGGGAATTCCTTCCCGGAGAGGGGAGACCGTTGACGAGGTTTGATCTCATCAATGCCCATTGTTATGGACTTGGGTTTTGGAGAAGATGGGGATGCTGGAGATCGTGGAACGGTTAGCAAACAAGCAACACGGGGACACAAGGTTTACCCAGGTTCAGGCCCCCAGAGGGAAAACCCTACTCCTGCTTGTCTGCTCTTGATTACGGCGGAACCGAAGGTTACAGGGGTGCGCAGATGCAATCTGGCGTGGAGGTGTGTATGCGAAAGTATGAGAGAGAGAGAGAGATCTAGGTCGTGCCCTCCTAGCCTTTATATAGACTCAGGCAGGTCTCGGGCATAGACCTAGTCGGTTACAAGTTCTAGGGTTTTACCCCTTTGAATTTCCTATCTGCACTAGTCTTGCTCTCCAAGGATCCGAAGGCGTCATGGGCCTTGGCCACCCGAAAATATTCATGGGCCGGCGTACATCTGCCGTGGGCCTTCCTTGGGATGGACCAGGTATGCTAAGCTCACGTACCCGTAGGGTATAACCATGTCAGTAGTCCCCGAGTGATTAGTCAAATCGTAGATTTGGCTGAGGACTCTTCAATCCTTCGGGTGCAACTATGTATTAACAGTATGTGTGTAGGGATTGTTGATGCATGTGTCTGACTCACCCGACGGATCAGGGTCAGTTAACTGTCTTAGGACGAAACAACACGATCTTCCTCAGGTTTGAGTCCCTCAACTCGAACCCGAAACATATGCTGGCGTAATTCGACTCAGGCCGCGGAGGACTTACAGGAGTGTAATTCCAGTGATTTTAACCGATGTACCCAACGCGTCCGTCGGGATTTTTCATCGCGCCTGCTGGCACGGGGTTATACTAGCAGAGCGCAGTCGTGTGCGTTGCCAGGCCATCAGATGATATATGTAGGTCTTATATTTGTGTCGCAAACACAACATCCGAATGCTTATCACCGCGGAGGTGTTTCGGGTGGCCAAGGAGATCGTTGCTCACTCAGCGTTTTATTGGGGCAGAGTTGCCGAAAAGTTTTTGCATGCTGATCCGAAAGATCGCAGTCGAAGAATTCATAGGGTGCGCGACCAACGCTCCCTATGGGAGTAGCCCCCGAGTGTCTGTTCGAGTCGTAGACTCGAGCGGAGACTTTAGTTCAAACATTGTTCAGTTGTTAAGTCCGTAGGACACAAAAAAAATCGGATGCTTAAATCCATCCTCCCTATGGGAGTAGCCCCCGAGTCCGTAGTGGAGTCGTAGACTTGACGTAGGACTCGAAGAAATAGTTCGTTTTTATTCATCTTTCGGGTGCGCGACCAGCGCTCCTAATAGGAGTAGCCACCGAGTATTTAGTCGAATCGTAGATTCGAGTGAGTACTCTTGATGCAGCCCATCCTACGACCGCTACTACATCTACTCCCACGAGCTCCCCAAGTGGACCCATGACTCGCGCCCGAGCCAAACTCCTTCAAGCTAAGGTGAACTCGCTCCTCTCCTTGTGTGACTTCGATACACCCTTGGATGGCCTGCTACTTCATACGCATACCTTGTGCATCATCAGGTACGAAGAGAATGACCCAGAGAACGGAGGAGCACCAGCGGAGGAAACCAAATGCCCTCTGTCGCCAGTGGTACTACCGGACCTGGCGATCGGTACTACCGCCCAGCGGCACTACCGCCTCCTGCTACCGCCACTAACAGACGATGCCAGTGCAAGCCAAATACTCTCTGTCACTGGCGGTACTACCGCCCCAGGACCCGGTACTACCGGACCACGGCACTACCGCCCCCTGCTACCGCCACCAACAGACGACGCCAGCGCAAGTCCCAGGAAGACAAGCGGCACTACCGGGCCCGGAAGCGGTACTACCGGCTGACCGGTACTACCGGTCGTGCTGGACCGGTACTACCGGACGTGTGTGGACCTGATCGTGTTAAGTCGGCCCAGCGCCCTGTAACCCTTTCTATATTTCGCTATTTTGTTCCTAAAATACCCCTGTTTATGTGGTTGGCCTATAAATAGCCCCCACCCTCCATTGTAAACCCTAGACTTGGATAATAATAGATTAAGGAAACCCTTTGAGGAACTTACATCTATTGGTCCCATGATCCTACCAAGGAGCACCCTATTATCCACCCTCCTCTTGGATCTTGCCTAGTGCGTTCAAGTTGTACAAGGCCTTGGGTTCTCGATTTCTCGCCCCCAAGTCGTCAAGATCTCACCAAGCACCTCGTCCCCCGTTGTTGGCGTGGAGAGAGAGCTTCGCCCAACACCGATCCTAGAGATTATGTTGGACCGGTTGCCACCGGCGTGAGTTATCGGCGTGTATCGTGTTTTGTGTGCGTGAGTTCATCGGGTTCTTCGTGGGCGTGTGTTCATGGATTTCATCCCCTTCCCCCTTCCACCGCTTTACCCTCTATTCCCGCGGAGATTCGTGAAAGATCGGGCCACCCCAAGGGGTTACCCCATAACATCTTGGTATCAAGAGCAAGGTTGATCACGAATTTCCCCCAATTTTTCTTTTATCCACCTTAAAATCGAAAATCCCACCAAAAAGAGCCCCAATTTGCCTTCGGATCGATCTTTGGATTTGGTGAGTTTTTCGTGGTTTTGGTCCATAGATCTGTTGCTTTTGGAGTCGATCTATTGCCCCTGTTGTTCCTAGCCCAGCCTTTCGGTCAGATTTCCCACGAATTTGAGATTTGTGTCAAGTGGATCTCGTTCCTGTTCTGCGACCAGCGGTACTACCGGTGGCTCAGGCGGTACTACCGCCCGTACCAAGCGGTACTACCACGCGCCACAGAAGGTTTTCCTTCTTCTTTTGACGCCTCAACTTCGTTTGCTGACTTTCTATCTTCAATTTGTTCGTGTTTCGCGTGTTTGTCGCCATTTTAACACAAGCTTCCGCATCAAAGTCACCCGCGCTCATCGACACCGCGACACTCGAACATCATCCCCACCAACGGTTGCAAGTCGTCAACAATACCAAAGGTATAACTTGCGCCACTTTGACAACCCCATATCTTCCTTTGTGTGTATCTATCCTATGAGAGCAACTCATTTTGTGTTTGTCTAAGCATTGTGCACTTGCCTTCGGAAAGTGAGAGTGTGAGGCCAAATACAAAAGTTAACATAGTAGCATAGAAAGGGAGAAAAAGGAAAAAGAATAAAAAAAAATAAAATAGAAAGATACATAGTCTCCCAATACAAAGAGAATACCAAGATTGTAAGCCAACAAGAGAGAGGAAAAGAGCGCACCAAGGCAAGTGCACAAATCCGTTGCTTATCCTATTTTGGCAAACGAGTTATGGTCTCTCCTTGAGTTGGCACGACAACCGAGCGTAGTCTTCGTTAGGACCTTTTGTGCTCATTTTGATAGTCGTGCTAACCCCGTTTTTCTCCACGTGTGCGTTTTTCGTGTTTTTGTATATCGTATCCTTTTGCTTTTGATCTTTGGTTCTTTACCACGTAGAACAATAACCTTTTGCTTGGATCATTTCGTTTGGTTTCCCACAATCCTAACCTTCCACCAATAGCTTTTGAGAGTTGTAGCATATTTGTGTGTGAGTTTCTTGCCCATTTCACATTGCACGTTGTTCGCTCATTTGTGTGGCAATTGGTTTGATATAATCTCCAAGGTGAGGTAAAAGGCTAACTCTACGCACCCTTATTCTCCATATACAACCCTTGTTGGCTTTGCATCATGGACAGGAATGGAGAGCCGTCCCAACCACCACAACCTCCGGAGGACGACACACAATTCATGACAAGATGGGACCATTGGAAGGTCCGAGGAGAATTCAACTACCGTTGTGAAGCTCTTGAGCGGCGCCAAGATGAACAATTTAGCGAGGCCCGTGTGGAATTCAAGAACATCGACAACCGCTTCGAAGAAGTCCGTGGCCAAATGCATGCCATGCAACACAACCTCGGTCATCAAAATGAAGCTCTTGGTCGTGCACTCGCCTCAACGGATGAGAAGCTTCAACGCCTCATTGATGTACTAGCAAGGCCACGCTCGCGCGAATCAAGATCATCTCGGCACTCCTCAAGTGAATCAAGTGCACCTCGCCGTCACGCTTCAAGGCACCGGGATGGACCCGTTCTTCAATTCATGAGCTCTTCTCAAGCGGTACCATCTCCGCGACACGCCGCAACGTCAAGCTATGATGGTGACCTCTCCGCAAGACCTCCACGACGTGAAGCGAACCGGCCACAACCAAGGGCACTTGTGATTCAACAAGAGCAACCTCACATGGACCACCAAGCCCATCGCCGTTGACATGTCCCTTCAACAACAAGTGAAGCATCCGAAGAGGACGAACAAGATCACCGTCGACGTGAAGCACTCGAAGATCCACCAAGGCGTCATCGCCGAGATGAACGTCAATGTTGACATCATGATCATCATGACGATCCTCCTCCACATCAAGAAGATCGAGAGCATCCCATTGCGCATGCGGCTCGACGTCCTCCTCGCCACATGGCGCAAGACAATGCTCCTCGGCATCAACCGCGACAAGAATAAGAGCACGCTCCCCAAGCTCGTCATGAGGATGCACAACCTCCTCCTCGTCCTCAACCGCTCCAACAACACGAGCAAGCTCCCCAAGCTCGTCGTCAAAACCAAGTTCCACCACCAAACACGGCACCTCAACAACCGCAAGAGCAACGCAACCATCACCAAGCACGACATGAGAGCTCGGATGATGATGATGACCGCCAAAATCATGGCAACCGCCGCAACCGGAACCGCAATGGAGAAGAAACTTTCGGCAAGCTCAAATTCACCATGCCCAAGTTCACCGGTTCCAATGAACCTGAAGAATATCTATCGTGGGAACTCAAGGTTGACAAGATCTTCCGCATGCACAACTATAGCAATGAGAAGATGATGGCCATGGCATCCCTCGAGTTCGATGAGTATGCCAATCTTTGGTGGGAACAAGTCCAACTCGCTCGCGAAGCAAAAGAAGAGCCTCCAATATCAACTTGGCAAGATATGAAGGCCCATATGAGATCCCGCTTTGTTCCTTCGCACTACACGCGTGACCTCTTCAACAAGCTTCAAACGCTTAGTCAAGAGACAAAGACCGTGGAAGAGTACTTCAAGCAAATGGAGCTCAACATGATCCGTGCCAATATTGAGGAGCGAGATGAACAAACAATGGCATGCTTCCTCAATGGCTTGAACCATCCCATCAAGCGCATCACCGAGTTCCAAAAGTACAACAACATGGTTTAGCTTGTGCACATCGCATCAAAGGCCGAGCGTCAAGTGCAAGAGTACATCAAGTACAACAAGCCAAAGACGTACTTCACCTACAAGCAAGCACCAACCACTACTCCAACAACACCAAGTGGAAGCTCCTCAAGTACCACCAAGCTTCCCTTCAAGCCAACTCTCCCTCAAGGAAAACAGCCCCCAAGTGGCAAAAACACAAGGGATGATCAACCATTCAATGGTGAATGCTACAAGTGTGGAGGCAAAGGACACAAGTCGGCCGCATGTGGAAACAAGAAAGTTTTGTTCATCCATGACAACGGCGATGAAGAATACTTGAGTGAAGAAGAGTTTGATGCAAGGGTCAAGGAAGCCATGGCAAGGAAACATTTGGAAGAGGACCAAGAACTTCTTGTGTGTGAGCATGACGCAAGTCCATCGCTTGTGGTCACAAGGGTCTTAACTACCCAAGTCAATGAGAATGAAGACCAACGCTCGAACATCTTCCAAACTCGTGCCGGCATCAATGGGAAGTCCATCAAAGTCGTCATCGATGGAGGGAGTTGCCACAATCTTGCAAGCACGGAATTGTGTGAGAAACTCAACCTCACCCTCCATCCACATAAACACCCCTACCATATCCAATGGCTAAGTGACCAAGGATCCGTCAAGATCAAGCACACCGTCTCCGTAACATTCTCAATTGGGCCCTACAAGGACACGGTGGAATGTGATGTGGTCCCAATGACGGTTTGCCATATGTTGCTCGGACGGCCGTGGCAATATGACAAGCGTGCTTTGCATGATGGTCACTCCAACACTTATACCTTCAAATGGCTTGATAAAACTTGTGTGTTGCAACCAATGACTCCTAGCCAAATAATTGCGGACAATGCAAAGGCTTTAGCGAGGGCGCAATACACAAAAACACCTTGTGAGAAGAGTGGTGAGCGAGAGAACCACACCATAGTGAGTGAGAGCTACAAGCCAAACTCGAGTGGAAAAACTAAGAGTGTTCTTCTTGCCACCAAAAGTGAGATGAGAGAAGTGCGGAACAACCCATCCATCTTGCACTATGTACTTGTATGCAAGGGACTAGCGCAAGGAACTAACGACTTGACAAATGTTCCTCCTTCTTTGATGGCTATTTTGCAGGAATTCCATGATGTATTTCCCGAAGAGCTTCCTCATGGCCTTCCTCCTCTTCGTGGAATCGAGCACCGCATCGACCTCATACCCGGCGCCCCACTCCCAAACCGCGCCGCGTATCGCACGAACCCGGAAGAGACGAAGGAGATAGAACGTCAAATCAACCAACTCGTCTCCAAAGGTTTGATCCAAATGAAGCGTGACGTGGAGCGCCACGTCCAACGATGCACTACATGTATCCAAGCTAAGGAAATAATTCGGCTACACGGTGTACCAAGAACAATCGTCTCCGACCGTGACGTAAAATTCATGAGCTACTTCTGGAAGACTCTCATGGCCAAGCTCGGCATCAAGCTCCTCTTCTCGTCCGCATCGCATCCTCAAACCGATGGACAAGCCGAGGTCGTCAATCGAAGCCTTGGCACACTCCTCCGGGTGTTGATAAAGAAGAACCTTAAAGACTGGGAGGAATGTATTCCACACGCCGAGTTCGCCTACAACCGCGCCACACACTCCACCACCAGGAGGAGCCCGTTCATGATCGTCTATGGCTTCGAGCCCCTCACCGCGCTCGATATCCTTCCACTACCACTTCATGAACGTGCCAACATGGACGTTGTCAAGCGTTCTCAAACAATGAAGAAACTCCATGAAGACACAAGAGCTACGATCGAGCAACAAGTCCTTCGCCAAGCATCAAGACTAAACAAGAACAAGAAAGAGATGATCTTCGAAGAAGGCGACCTTGTGTGGATACACTTAAGTAAAGACCGCTTCCCCAAGGAACGCGACTCCAAACTCAAGCCAAGAGGTGATGGACCATTCAAAGTGCTAAAGAGGATAAACAACAACGCATATATCATCGATATCCCAACATCAAAGTATCTTGTGAGCTCGACATTCAATGTCAAGGATCTCTCACCCTACCATGGAGAAGATGAAGTTGAGAAGGTTGAAGAGTCGAGGACGACTCTTTCCCAAGGGGGGGAGCTGATGCAACCCGTCCTACGACCGCTACTACATCTACTCCCACGAGCTCCCCAAGTGGACCCATGACTCGCGCCCGAGCCAAACTCCTTCAAGCTAAGGTGAACTCGCTCCTCTCATTTTGTCACTTCGATACACCCTTGGATGGCCTGCTACTTCATACGCATACCTTGTGCATCATTAGGTACGAAGAGAATGACCCAGAGAACGGAGGAGCACCAGCGGAGGAAACCAAATGCCCTCTGTCGCCAGCGGTACTACCGGACCTGGCGACCGGTACTACCGCCCAGCGGCACTACCGCCTCCTGCTACCGCCACTAACAGACGACGCCAGCGCAAGCCAAATACTCTCTGTCACTAGCGGTACTACCGGCCCAGGATCCGGTACTACCGGACCACGGCACTACCGCCCCCTGCTACCGCCACCAACACACGACGCCAGCGCAAGTCCCAGGAAGACAAGCGGCACTACCGGGCCCGGAAGCGGTACTACCGGCTGACCGGTACTACCGGTCATGCTGGACCAGTACTACCGGACGTGTGTGGACCTGATCGTGTTAAGTCGGCCCAGCGCCCTGTAACCCTTTCTATATTTCGCTATTTTGTTCCTAAAATACCCCTGTTTATGTGGTTGGCCTATAAATAGCCCCCACCCTCCATTGTAAACCCTAGACTTGGATAATAATAGATTAAGGAAACCCTTTGAGGAACTTACATCTATTGGTCTCATGCTCCTACCAAGGAGCACCCTATTATCCACCCTCCTCTTGGATCTTGCCTTGTGCGTTCAAGTTGTACAAGGCCTTGGGTTCTCGGTTTCTCTCCCCCAAGTCGTCAAGATCTCACCAAGCACCTCGTCCCCCGTTGTTGGCATGGAGAGAGAGCTTCGCCCAACACCGATCCTAGAGATTATGTTGGACCGGTTGCCACCGGCGTGAGTTATCGGCGTGTATCGTGTTTTGTGTGCGTGAGTTCATCGGGTTCTTCATTGGCGTGTGTTCGTGGATTTCATCCCCTTTCCCCCTTCCACCACTTTACCCTCGATTCCCGCGGAGATTCGTGAAAGATCGGGCCACCCCAAGGGGTTACCCCATAACAACTCTTAGCTTTGAAGCCGAAGAAATTGTAGTTGTTGCTAGTATAGCTTTTAATGACATCAGTGCTGACGATCAATGACCTCAAGCATCTGCTGCGCCAGAGATAACTTGGCTGGACGAACATGGGTCCCACTTGCTGACCATGAATTGACCGATCACGCGCGGCGTGGAGATAATTCCGGTGTCTCCTCGATTTCCGCGCGTAGTGGACGGCGTGGTAATGACGGTTCGTTGTGATGCTGACACGTGTATGGCCAGATCTGCCGTTGGCGTTAGGTCTTCTTGATGGACGGTTGCCATGCATCGTCTTCGTCGTTATAATCATTGGGGAAGCTGCAGTTTGTTTTTCACCGCATCGATTCTTGTTTTCACTGCCTCCTTGTGCTCTAGCAGTTCTTGCTGCGCGCTGGAATATCCTTCCACATTTCCGTCTTCCCTTCTGCGCTCTCACCGCCGTCGCCGTCGTAGCGCGATGGGGAAACCGAAGAAGTCATCATCTGTAGTTGGTACCAGCGCCGCCGGAGGAAAGAAAGGTGCCACCGCTACCCGTGTCACCGACGGCGGTTGGCGGCGATCAGAGACGCGGGAGAGTGACCTCCGCAAGCTTCACGAGCGGGGCTTGATCCCGCAAGATAGGGAGGCCGTCAGACTCCCCGGCAACGAGGTAATCCCCCGTCCCCCCGCTGGGTATCGGGTTATGTTTCTCGCCTTCGTTATTCGTGGGATTTCCTTCCCAGTCCATGACTTCCTTCGTGGGCTGCTCTTTCTCTATGGCATTCAGCTGCATCATCTTTCGCCCAATTCTATTCTTCACATTGCTTGTTTCATCACTTTCTGCGAGTGCTGGCTCAGCATCGAGCCGCACTTTGGCCTCTTCCGGAAACTTTATTCCGTGAATAGGCAATCTGGTTCGGATGGTGTTTATCCCATTGGGGGTTGCATCATCTCCCTCAAGCCCAATCTGCTTTTCTTTTCCTTTTCCATGTCCGAATCTGTCCAGTACTGGCGGAGGCGATGGTTTTATATCCGCGACTCTGTAGTGCCTGGGCAAGATTTTGGTCTTGTTCCTTTTGACCCCTCCCAGAAGATTGAGCCGAAAAGGTCTTGGAAAAACAAGATCTTGGATGGCGAGGTGGCGGAGATAGAGGCGCTATATCGTCGGGTGGAGGATCTCCAGTTGATTCCGGAGAAGGAAGTGAATGGTGTGGATATCATCCGCACTTTCCTCGAGCGTCGGGTGCAGCCACTCCAAGCTAGGGTGCACCCAATGTTCCTTTATGCTGGTCGGTGTGATCTGACGAGGGTTTCGGCTGAGAAAATCTCCGAGGGAGATCTTGACAGGGCCCTTCGCTTGCTGCTGAAGTTCAAGGCCGGAGAGAAAATCCCGGGGAAGTCGCTAACTCCTCTGTTTTCTTCTTCGCTTCCTGTTCCACGGGTGTAGATCCGTGCGCGTAGCGCTATTTTTCGACTCCATTGTTTTGTATTTGTTTGCTGACAAATTGTTCTTCTCTTGTGCAGAGCTTCAAAGTGCCGGGTATGTCGCCTCCATTACCCGAAGTATACCCGGATGCTCCGGACAATGATTTGGTGGATTCCATGTCCGAGCTGCCGTCGGCGCGATCTCCGGCGGAAGATGCCAGCGAGTCGAGCGAGGACCACACGCGCAAGCGATCACGGAGCTCCAGCGAGTCTTCGGATGCCTCGACTCCTCCGACTCCTAGGAACCCTCTGTGCCTTGAGCGTCACAGTGACGGGCATGGAGGCTCTTCTTCCCCTATTCCTGCCATTCCTGTGCAGGCTGTAGCGCCGCACCCGCCAGCGAAGCGGAAGAAGGAAGAAAAGAAGGAAGAGAAGAAAGAAGAGAAGAAGGGGGAGAAGAGAGCCCGAAGGACTCCTCCTGTCTTCGACCTGAGCTACTGGACTCGTAAGTTTCTTTTATACTGCTGTCTTTTTGCTGTTGACTTTTGTGCTTGTGCTAATTATTTCGTGTGCATGCATTCCTCCCATGACTCCTCCAGCGATGGTGCTCGGGAGATGATGGTAGAGTCGAAGGTTGCGTCTCCTCCTCCTCAGATGGTGGCTACCTCTGAGGGTGCTGCGCCGGTCCCTTCTCCGCAGGAAGCTCAGGTGGTTGCGCCTCAGAAGGCTGCGAGCGGGCCTTCGGAGTCGCCATCGAAGCATGTAAGTATTCTGTTTCCTGCTACGGGGGGAGCCCCTGAGCGTCTGAAATTTTTTCTTGCCTTGTTCTTTCTTCGAGTCGTCGGGGGGAGCCCCCGAGCGTTTTCGTCTGAAATTTTGCTTTTGTTCCTTCATGTTGGGCACAGCCCCCAAGTCCTTTTCCTTACTGGTAGTTCTTCTACCTGCAGCCTTTTGTACAGGATGCCCAGCGACTGGTGCAGGAGCACCTGGTGCTGGAGGTCAACCTCCGACAGCTTCAAGGTACCTGTATGCTTTGGTGCTTATTTCTTTTTGCATTATTGTCTTGCTTTCTGATGCTTGCATGTTTTGAATGCAGAGGAGCATAATACTTCCCTCCGTGAGATTGATGCTCTCAAGAAGAGCCTTGGTCAAGCGGAGAAGAAGGTCGAGGACGCCGCTGGTGCGAAGGAGCGCCTTGAGCTGGAGCTGGCCAAGGCAGCCGAAGCTAAGGAGCATCTGCAGCAGGAGGCTACGGACCGCGAGGAGCAGCTTGCCATGGCTGCGACTGTGCGTGAAAGAGAGGTGGTGGGCAAGCTCATGGCTGCTGCCAAGGCTGTTTCAGGTGAGTACCTTATTTTTGCTCCTTTCTTTTCGTTTTCTTGTCTTCTTCTGTGTTACTTTCTTCATTCCTTCTTTTTTTGTCTCAGATGCCATAGGCATCGAGTTTGACCGCGGCGCTCTGGAGCATGGGAGTGCTCTAGATGATGCTACTGCAGCGGTCGAAGATCGCTGCAGCACCGTCGTCAACTCCCTTGCCAAGGCGAAGGAGGTCCTTGGCCGCTTCTACAAGGAGCTTGTCCCCAAGGGCGCCGCCCTTGATGATGTTGACGCCCTGGCGGAGGCTTTGTCGGCCGAAGCGCCTGCGGTGTACAAGCGCAAGCAGAAGTGCAGCGGCGTCCGTCGGGCTGGCGATGGCCTTGGCGGCTGGAGCGGAGCTGGACCTTCCCCATATCACCTCCCGGATGCCGACAACCGCGGATGGATCCGAGGTAGCCTTTGCTACCTATTCTGCTCGCTGCAAGCGATATGGGCCAAAGCTCATTGATCTGCTATCCGAGTATGCGCTGCGGCAACAGGGGGGCCAAGGCGAGGCAATCCGGTTCCGAGGCTACTCAGGGTGCCGCGTCTTAGGCGTTGTAGTTGTAGGATAGTTTGTAATCTTCTTTTGCTTGTAATTATGTTGGGGAACAAAAATCATTGTGCCACGTAGAGGCCTTTATATTCTTAATGAGTTTTGTTGAGTTGTGCTCTTCTGCGACTGAATGTTTATGTCCTTTTCTTTTCTGCTGCTCTAGGTTCCTTCGGGTGCTGACCCTATTGACACCTCGCCTGCAACACAGCAGCGGCCATCTTTGGATGATTCATCACAACTTGCTTTTCTTCGAGACCGTGTTCGTAGTCTTGAGAAGGAGTTCCTTGGGGTGCGTGGCCACGCTGATGTTTGGAAGTCCAAGGAAGATCGTGGTACAGCCAGAGAGGAATACTTGATGGCGGAACTGCTTCGGCTGTCTGAGCAGCTTCAATGTAAGTTTTTCTTTGTTTCGAGCTGCAGCTCAGTTTTCGGATGCGCCTACTGGCCTTGTGTCTTATTTTGTGCGAGTGTCGCTGGTGCTAACCTTGCTCCGAGGGAGGAGAAGGAGTGTGTCGTTGTTCGGGTCAATTGCTTGACTCAACAAGACATGGAAGCTGGCGGTTTCTTCTAGATGGATCGTGACCGTGTCGTGGCTCTGGCAACGGTGCAGGATCGTGTTCACCAAGTATCGCGGGTGCTTTGCCAAGTGCAGACGTCGCTCTCGTCGGTTCTGCATGTAATGTTTCCCCTAGATGTTGTGCCAACATCCCTATCCAGCCTTCTGTCTAGATTTTGGAGCGTGACTCGTGTCCAGGAACTGGTGAGGCAGCAGCTCGTCGCAGGGGTGAAGGCTGCGTTGTCCCTTGTTAGGCTGCATCGACCCGATGTAGATCTTTCTGTTTTAGCAGCTGGGCCACCTCTTCGACCAGATGGTGGCGAGTGGGATATGCGTCCGCATTATGCGGCTGTAAGGCAGTATGCCGAACAGGTCGTAGATTTGTTTGAGAAGCGTGCTCAAGTTATTCTTCAGAATAGGTAGTACCTGTAAAAGAGATAGATGTAAAATTTGTATAATTCGACTGGGCGGGTTGTGCCCTTTGTTATAAAGGTTTGTTTGTTGTGAGCACGCAGTGCTTTGTTTGAGTACGTGTCCTTTTGTTTGCCTGACGTTGCCAGCTACTCAGGTGTACAAGTGTGATCCTCTGTCGATGAAATCGTGAGTTGGGGGGAGCCCCCGAGTGCGTTTGTAGCATAAAGTAAAGTTGCAAAGAGCGAAACAAAATTTTGGGGCGAGACACTTAGCTTTATTTATATCGTAATGGAGGAAGTACATTGTTCGGCTGGATAGCCTTGGCTGAAAAGCCTTATTGAAAGTAAAGGGGTAGGTAGCTAGGGGTAGAATCGTCGCAAGTGCGCGATGTTCCATGGGTTGGAGTATGTGACTCCAGACTCCACGTGCTTGAGGCAATAGGCGCCACCTGGGATGACTTCGGTGATAATGTAGGGTCCTTCCCATGGCGACTCGAATTTCTTCGGTCGCTCTTGCTTGAGTCGCAAGACGAGGTCTCCTTCGACGAAGGATCTTGGGCGTAGCCGGCGGCTGTGGTAGTTGCAGAGACTCTGCTGGTACACCACTGATCGAGCTGCTACTACGTCTCTTGCTTCGTCGAGTGTGTCGACGGCGTCTTCAAGTGCAGCCGTGGATTCGGCTTCGCTGTAAGCGACGACCCGGGGGGCCTGGTGGCGTACTTTGGCTGGTAGCACGGCTTCGGCTCCATGCACCATGAAGAACGGTGTGTAGCCGGTGGAGCTGTTTGGTGTAGTACGCAAACTCCATAGGACGGATGGCAGCTCTTTCGTCCAGGCTCCGGCTTTTCGTTCGAGTGGGCTCATGAGGCGCTTCTTGATGCCAGCGCCGATTAGGCCGTTGGGCTTTTCGACCTGCCCGTTCGTTTGCGGGTGAGCCACTGAGGCGTATGTGATGTTGATCCCGAGGCCTTCGCAGAAGTCTTGGAAATCTTTGGAGATGAAGTTTGATCCATTGTCGGTGATGATGCTGTGCGGTACGCCGAACTTGTAGACAATGGACTCGAAGAACTTGACGGCGGTCTTGCCCTTTTGGTTAGTGACTGGCATGGCTTCGACCCACTTGGTGAATTTGTCGACTGCGACTAGGAGGTAAACGTGCCCCCCTTTCGAGGACTTTGGCAGTTTGCCGATCATGTCGAGGCCCCGTTGAGCAAAGGGCCAGGCTATAGGTATGGGTCTGAGCTCTAACCCGGGTGCGTGCGGTTTATCGGCAAACTGTTGGCACCCGTTGCATCTTCGGACGATGTCCTTTGCATCGCTCATGGCCGTTGGCCAGTAGAATCCGGCTCGTAGAGCTTTGGCGACAAGGGAGCGGCTGCCTGCGTGATGGCCGCAGATGCCCTCGTGGATTTCTTGGAGGATGGCTTTCACGTCACCGATGGTGACGCATCTTTGTAGTACACCCATAATACTGCGCTTGTACAGCTCGCCATTGATGATGGTGAAGGCTTTTGACCGACGAGATATGCGCCGGGCATTTGTCGGGCTGTCAGGCAGTTCTCCGTTTATCAAGAACTAGAGGTACGGTCGCGTCCAAGTTTCTTCGACTGCCATGACGTGCATCAGGTTGACCATAGCGACCTCTGTGTCCAGTTTCTCGAGTCCTTCGTGTCCTTCGGGTAGCGTAGCCCCCGAGTGCTATGCTTCTTCGGGTGATCCCTTGGGGAATTTCCGCTTGATGGATGGCACGCAGATCTGTTCGAGGAACACACCCGGTGGCACCTTTGCGCAGGTGGAGCCGATGTTGGCGAGTCTGTCAGCCTCCTCGTTGCTTTCTCTTCCGACGTGCCGAAGCTCGCAGCCGTCGAATTCTCCTTCGAGTGCATTGTAGAGCGCGCGGTACGCGATCATGTTTTCGGCGTGTGCGTCGCACTCGTTCATCGTCTGCTGGACGACGAGGTTGGAGTCACCGTAGATGACCAGGCGCGTTGCGCCGGAGATCTTTGCCATCCTCATGCCGTGGATGAGGGCTTCGTATTCGGCCTCGTTGTTGGAGGCTCGGAATTTCATCCGGAGGACGTACTTCATCTGGTCGCCCTACGGGGAGGTCAGTATGACCCCGGCTCCTGCTCCAGCTTCACGCTTGGAGACGTCGAAGTGCATTGTCCATGACTGCGACATGTCTGGGGTGTCTGGCAGTTGTAGCTCCATCCAATGTACGAGGAAGTCCGGGAGGACTTGAGATTTGATTGCGAGTCGCTTCTCGTAGATGATGTCCAGAGGTGACAGCTCAATGCCCCACAGGGCCACACGTCCTGTGGCCTCTGGGTTATTCAGGATGCTGTTCAGGGGTGCCTCGTTGATGACCATCACCTGGTGCTCCTGGAAGTAATGGCTCAGCCGTCGAGCCGTCATGAACACGCAGTAGGCGAGTTTCTGGTAGTGAGGGTATCTCTGCTTTGTTGGCGTTAGTACCTCGCTGAGGTAGTAGATTGGGCGTTGGACCCCGTGGGTCTTGCCTTCTTCGGGTCGTTCGACCACTAGCACGGTGCTGACCACCTGGTGTGTGGCTGCTATGTACAGCAGCAGAGGCTCGCGCTCCTTTGGCGTGACCAGGACGGGCGAGGTGGAGAGAAGCCGTTTGAGGCTTTCGAACGCATCGTCAGCTTCGGGCGTCCACTCGAATTTATCTGCCTTGCGTAGCAGCTGGTTGAATGGTAGGGCCTTCTCGCCCATGCGGATGATGAATCTGCTCAACGCCGCTATTCGTCCTGCGAGCTGCTGGACACCCTTGAGATTTTTCGGCTTCTCCATCGCCATGATGCCTCTGATTTTCTTCGGGTTCGCCTCGATCCCTCGTTGAGAGATGAAGTACCCAAGCAGCTGACCCGATGGGACGCCGAAGGCGCACTTTTCGGGGTTGAGTTTGATCCTGTAGCGATCAAGGTTGTCGAACGTCTCGCGGAGATCGTCGATAAGTGTCCTTGCCTCCCTGGTTTTTATGACTATGTCATCGACATAGACTTGAACGTTGCGACCGATCTGGTCCTTGAGGCATGCCTGCATGCATCGCTGGTATGTGGCACCTGGGTTCTTTAGCCCGAAGGGCATTGTGTTGTAGCAGAACACTCTGAACGGTGTGATAAACGCTGTTTTCTCCTGATCTTCAACCTTGAGTCGAATCTGGTTGTAGCCTGAGTAGGCGTCGAGGAAGGAGAGTTTCTCACAACCTGCAGTCGAATCGATGATCTGATCGATCCGAGGAAGAGGGAAGTGGTCCTTTGGGCAGTGCTTGTTTAGCGATGTGAAATCCACGCACATCCGCAGGATATCCGTGTCCTTCTTTGGGACCATCACTGTATTTGCAAGCCACTCGCTTTCTTTGATTTCCCTGATGAAGTCTGCAGCGAGTAGTCTGTTGATTTCTTTGCCGATAGCTTCGGCCCGTGGCTCGGACAGTCTCCGGATGGACTGCTTGACGGGCTTTTTTGTCTAGAAAGACGTTGAGTGCGTGCTCGGCGAATTCCCTAGGAACTCCTGGCATGTCCGCAGGACACCAGGCGAAGATTTCCCAGCGCTCACGGAGGAATTTGACGAGCGCGCCTTCCTATGCGGGGCTGAGGTCGTTGGCGATCAGCATCGTCTTGGAGGCATCCGTCGGATGGACTTGCACCTTCTTTGTGTTGACGGTGGAGTCGAAAGACATGTCAGGTGCGTTTTGTCGTGCGACTAGGGGTGCCCCGTTGTCCGTCACCTCGCGGAGCCTTAGGAGCTCCTCCTGCATGCCGAATGACTAGGAGATTCTGTTGAAATCTCTGTAGCATTGGTCCGATCGGGTGAAGCTCCCGTGGATTGTGATGACGCCCTTTGGTCCTGGCATCTTGAGTAGCAGGTATGCATAGTGTGGGACAGCCAAGAACCTTGCGAATGCTACACGCCCGAGGATGGCGTGGTACTGTGATGGCCAGTCCACCACTTTGAATTCGAGCCGCTCCAGTCGGAAGTTGTCCGGCTTACCGAAGATGACGTCGAGCCATATTTTGCCTAGGGGGAATATGCCCTTCCCTGGAATGATGCCGCGGAACGTTGTGTCTGACTGTTCCAGGCTGCACTGCGGGATCCGCATTGCTGCTAGAGTGCTTGCGAACATCAGGTTGATGCCGCGGCCGCCGTCCATGAAGACGCGACTCATCTCGAAACCTCCGATCTGCGCCTCCAGCACCAGGGCAGCATGACCTGGGTGAGGGATCTGGCAAGGGTGATCCGAACGACTGAATGTGATGCAGGACTCCGATCTGCTGAGGTACTCAGGGATGGTGGGTGGAGTTGCCACGGCCAGGTTGATCTGTCGGGTGATTTTCTTCTGCACCCTATTCGTGGGGTGCCCCTTCTGGATCATCAGTGCTCCTTTCGGCTGGGGATACCCGTTCCCAGCGTTGTTCTGTGCTGGTGCGACTGGTTGGTTCGGGCCTCCTACAGGTGGTGGTGGAGCTCCATGCGCTATTTCACCTGGCGCGGGTGCGTATCCGAACGCAGGGATTGGGGCTTGCTGCCTCATCCGCACCATGCTTTCGCTGAGTTTCTAGAACTCGCGGCAGTCCTTGAGCATGTGGCTCGCCTTCTTTTTGCCATCCTGCTTGTCGATGTAGAAGTGGATGGTGCATGGACCCGAAAGCTTTTCGTATGCTGAGGGTCCGTTATCGCGGTCGCGGCGTTGCCACGACTGCGCTGGGCGTCCCCCGTCGCGGAAGTTTCCTCCGCGGTATCCTCCGTTGTTGCGGTTGGCGTCGTTGCGACGATCGGCGTAGCCAGCCGCGACCATGTCGGGTCCGTCGCGATCGTCGTAGACGCGCGATCTTCTCTTGCTACGGCGTTCTTGCCATCGACCGTAGTCGTCTTCTTCTTCCGATTGTGCTCGGTGAATGGAATCTTCGCTGTCAGCCCACCTGTTGGCGATGTCCATGAGGTGGTCGAGTGTTTTGGGCTTGACGCGCCCAAGTTCCTCCTTGAAGTCTTGGCGCTTGACGCCGTCCCTGAAGGCGTCGATGGCCCTCTCTTCGGAGATGTGCGCTGCAGAGTTCTTTGTGTTGGGCCAGCGTAGTATGTACGAGCGAATGGATTCGCCAGTTCGTTGAGTGCAGGCTCGCAACTCTTCGATTGAGGCGAGCCTCTTGCTGGCGCCTTTGAAGTTTCGGATGAAACTGTAAGCTAGCTCATCCCAGCTTCGGATGGACCCTGAAGATAGGCTGCTGAGCCAGATCCGGGCTGCGCCTGTCAGCTGCAGCTGAAGGCATTGCATGGCAGTCTCTTTGTTTCCACCGTGCAGTTTGACGGATGATAAGTGGTTGCTGAGCCAAGCCTTTGGGTCTTGAGTGACTTCGAACTTCGGAGTATCCGAAGGAAGCTTGAAATTTCGCGGCATCCGTGTCCGCCGGACGGATCTGCTGAAGCATCGGGCTCCGCAGAGTTCTCCTTCGTCTTCGTCCATCTCGGATTCAGACGAGCATGCGCGCTTTGTCGATTTTGCGCTGTTTGAGCGCATCTCTGGCGTTGTAGTCGCGGTTGCGGTGGCGCGAACTCTTCTTCCTTCGAGGAAGGTCATGTTCCTCTTCTTCGGACGAAGGGGTGGGGCTACGGTCGAACCTGACCGGAGCTTTCTTCTTCGGCTCCGTGGGAGCTTCCTGGTGGAGCGCGGCTCCGACGAGTCCGAGTCTGGTAAGTGCAGACTTGTGCATGGCCCTCTTCGGGTCCCCCTCCGGCAGTGGGTGGGCCGCGAGGTACGCAGTGGCTGCCATGATCGCAGCCTGCGGCGTTTTCGGGATGACGTTGTCATCGGCGTCCATCTCCATGAAGGATGTGTGGAGGGTTCGGGTCACCTCACGGAGGCTCCTTGGGGTCCATGTTCTCCACCCGAGAGTGGTGCTTGTTGCCTTGGTTTCCGTTCGAGCTTGAGCCGATGCCCATGGCGGAGAGCGCGGCTCGTCGCGCGCTGGACTCTGAGGCTGCTTGCTTGCGTTTGTCAAGCACCTCCTGCATCTTGACCTGCTTCTTGTGCTCCTCGATCAGGAGCAGGTGGTAGGCCATTAGCAGATCCTGGGAGGAGTCTGCAGGCAGTACTATGTTTCCCGCCACGGCGTTGCGGGCCTGGGCCCATCCCTCTTTGCTAAGGCGGATGACATGGTCGTTGTTTTCCCCTTCGGGTGGAGGGGACTGGCTTCTTCTATTCCCGCCGTTTCGTTCTGGCGGGTTAGGTGGCGGGTTGGGGGAGGGTTGGGTGTTTGATGATCCACGTCGCTCTGGATGACTACGGCGCAATGGTAGCGCTCGTAGATTGGTCCGCTGCTGCCGCAGCTTTCAGATCCGGAACCGTAGGTCCCTGCATCCGATGGCGGATTGCACAGATCAGAGTTGCAGCTGCTGCTGTCGTAGGAATCATCTGTTGATGATGTTGTGCGTAGAACGGGGTGTGGGGTCCATGAAGCGGGCCTGATTGATGGTAGGGGCACCCGCTCAGGGAGGCGGAGGGTGCCAGTTTGCCCCACCTGGAAGCAGAAGCTCCCGAACAAGATTTCGAGTCCGTCGCCTACGGGCTCGAAGTCCTTCATGGTGGCCGGTGAGTGGGCGGTGAAGTCGAAAGTGCCGAAGAGGAGATGACTCTCCGTCACCGCAGAGTTGTAGATCGATCGGGTTGGGACCGTCACAACCGCACAATCAGCGTCCCCAGTTCCCACAGACGGCGCCAATTGACGAGGTTTGGTCTCATCAATGCCCATTGTTATGGACTTGGGTTTTGGAGAAGATGGGGATGCTGGAGATCGTGGAACGGTTAGCAAACAAGCAACACGGGGGCACAAGGTTTACCCAGGTTCAGGCCCCCGGAGGGAAAACCCTACTTCTGCTTGTCTGCTCTTGATTACGGCGGAACCGAAGGTTACAGGGGTGCGCAGATGCAATCTGGCGTGGAGGTGTGTATGCGAAAGTATGAGAGAGAGAGATCTAGGTCGTGCCCTCCTAGCCTTTATATAGACTCAGGCAGGTCTCGGGCATAGACCTAGTCGGTTACAAGTTCTAGGGTTTTACCCCTTTGAATTTCCTATCTGCACTAGTCTTGCTCTCCAAGGATTCGAAGGCGTCATGGGCCTTGGCCACCCAAAAATATTCATGGGCCGGCGTACATCTGCCGTGGGCCTTCCTTGGGCTGGACCAGGTATGCTAAGATCACGTACCCGTAGGGTATAACCATGTCAACCGTCTCCATCAACACCATCATCAAGCTAGGCTTCATTGGGATCATCATCATCCACACCATCATCTCCACCAGCACCATCACCACCACTCTGTCCTGCTGTAACAATTGTGTTGGATATTGCTTTAGTTCTTAGGGGAAACTTTCCCGGTGTTAATTACTATTGTAGTTGATGCTTGTGAGTGGAACCATTGGATTATTGTTTATGTTCAGATTGTTATCCATTACCATATCATCTTTGATCTTGATCCATATGATGTCTTGTGAGTAGTTCGTTGTGTTCTTGAGGACATGGGAGAAGTCATGTTGTTATTAGTTGACATGGTTATACCCTGCGGGTACACGACCTCAGCATACCTAGTCTAGCCCAAGGAAGGCCCACGACAAATATACGCCAGCCCATGAAGACTTTCGGGTGGCTAAGGCCTATGACGCCTTCGGATCCTTTGAGAGCAAGACTAGAGTAGATAGAAAATTTAAAGGGGTAAACCGTAAAACCTGTAACCGACTCGATCTGTGCCTGGGACCTGCCTAACTCTATATAAAGGCTAGGAGGGCACGGCGAGGAGGGCACCTCATACCACCGCATACACACCTCCACGCCAGATTGCATCTGCGCACCCCTGTAACCTTTGGTTCCGCCGTAATCAAGAGCAGACAAGCAGGAGTAGGGTTTTCCCTCCGGGGGCCTGAACCTGGGTAAACCTTGTGTCCCCGTGTTGCTTGTTTGCTAACCGTTCCGCGATCTCCAGCATCCCCATATCCTCCAAAACCCAAGTCCATAACAATGGGCATTGACGAGATTAAACCTCGTCAATTTGCGCCGTCTGTGGGAACTAGGGACGCGGATTGTGCGATCGTGACGGTCCCAACCCGAGCGATCTACAACTCCGCGGCGACGGAGAGTCATCTCCTCTTAGGCGCTTTCGACTTCACCGCCCACTCACCGGCCACCATGAAGGACTTCGAGCCTGTTGGCGACGGACTCGAGATCCTGTTCGGGAGCTTCTGCTTCCAGGTGGGGCAGACTGGCACTCTTCGCCTTCCAAAGCGGGTGCCCCTGCCATCGATCAGGCCCGCTTCATGGGCTCCACACCCTGCGCTATGCACATCACCATCGACAGACGAGTCCTATGACAGCAGCAGCTGCAACTCAGATCTGTGCGATCCACCATCGGACGAAGGGACCTACGATTCCGGATCCGAAAGTTGCGGCAGCAGCCAACCGATCTACAAGCGCTACCAGTGTGCCGCGGTCATCCAGGATCAGGAACACAGTCCGCCACCCAACCCGCAGGGTAGAAACGGTGGAAACAGAAGAAGCCAGTCCCCCGACCCAACGGGGACAACAATGATCGGGTCATCCACCTCAACGAGGAGGGATGGGCCCAAGCACGCGAAGTCGTAGCAGGAAACAAGATCCTGCCCATCGATGCCTCACGAGACCTGCTGATGGCAAACCACATGCTCCTCATCGAGGAGCACAAGAAGCAAATCAAGATGCTAGAAGTGCTTGACAAGCGCAAGCAAGCATCCTCGGAGTCCAGTGCGCGACGAGATGTGCTCTCCACCATGGGCATTGGCTCCATCTCCCATGGAAACCACGGCAAAAAGCACCGTTATCGGATGGAGAACATGGACCCCAACAAGCGTCGCGAGGTGACTCGATCCCTCAACGCGTCTTTCATGGAGATGGACGCAGACGACAACGTCATCCCGAAGACACCGCAAGCTGCGATCATGGCAGCCACCGCGTACCTCGCGTCCCACCCACCTCCAGAGGGGGACCCGAAAAGGGCTATGCACAAGTCCGCACTTACCAGACTTGGACTCGTTGGAGCTGCGCTCCACGAAGAAGCTCCTGCGGAGCCAAAGAAGGAGGGTACGGTTAAGTTCAACCGCAGTCCCACACCCTCATCCGAAGATGAAGAACATGACCTTCCTCGAAGGCACAAGATCTCGCGCCATCGCAGCCGCGATTACGCCGCCCGAAGCGAGCTCACCCAGCGCAAAATCGACAAAGCGCGCGCCAAGCGTGCATTCTCGTCTGAATCCGAGATGGATGAAGACGAAGGAGAACTCTGCAGAGTCCGATGCTTCAGAAGATCTGTTCGACGGACAAGGATGCCGCGAAACTTCAAGCTTCCTTCGGACACTCTGAAGTTTGATGGCACACAGGACCCCAAGGCGTGGCTCAGCGACCACCTGTCGTCCGTCAAGCTGCACGGTGGAAGCAGGGAAACCGCCATGCAATGCCTCCAGCTGCAGCTGACAGGCGCAGCTCAGATCTGGCTTAGCATCCTATCCTCAGGATCCATCCGAAGCTGGGAGGAGCTGGCGTACAGTTTCGTCCAAAACTTCAAGGGCACCAACAAGAGGCCTGCCTCGATTTAGGAGCTACGGGCCTGCACTCAACGAACGGGTGAATCCATTCGCCCGTACATACTGTGCTAGTCCAACACCAAAAACTCCACGGTGCACATCTCTGAGGAGAGGGATATCGACACCTTCAAGGACGGCGTCAAGCGCCAGGACTTTAAAGAAGAACTTGGGCGCGTCAAGCCCAAGACACTCGACCACCTCATGGACATCGCCAACATGTGGGCCGACGGCGAGGACTCTGTCCACCGAGCGCACTCGGAGGAGGAAGATGACTACGGCCGGCAACGTGAACGCCGTAGCAAGAGAAGATCGCGCGTCTACAACGATCACGATGGACCCGACATGGTCGCGGCTGGCTACGCCGACCGCCGCAGCGACGGGAACTGCAACAACGGTGGATACCGCGGAAGCAACTTCCGCGATGGAGGACGCCCAGCGCAGTCGTGGCAGCGACGCGGCCGCGACGATGGACCCTCAGCATACGAAAAACTGTCGGGTCCATGTACCATCCACTTCTACATCGACAAACAGGATGGTAAGAAGAAAGCAAGCCACATGCTCAAGGACTGCCGCGAGTTCCAAAAACTCAGTGAGAGCATGGCTCAGATGAGGCAGCAGGCCCCGAACCCTGGATACGGGAACGCACCCGCACCTGGTGAGATCGCACATGGAGCTCCTCCACCACCACCAACGGGAGGCCCGAACCACCCAATCACACCTGTGCAGAATAACGGCGGGCACGGGTATCCCCCACCGAAAGGAGCGCTAATGATCCAAAAAGGGCACCCAACAAACAGGGTGCAGAAGAAAATCACCAGACAGATCAACCTGGCTGTGACAGCACCACCCGCCATCCCTGAGTACCTCAGCGGATCAGAGTCCTGCATCACGTTCAGCCGTTCGGATCACCCTTGCCAGGTCCCTCGCCCAGGTCATGCTGCCCTGGTGCTTGAGGCGCAGATCGGAGGGTTCGAGATGAGCCGCATCTTCATGGACAGCGGCAGCGGCATCAACATGATGTTCGCCAGCACCCTAGCGGCAATGCGGATCCCGCTGTGCAGCCTGGAACAGTCAGACACAATGTTCCATGGCATCATCCCAGGGAAAGGTGTATTCCCCTTGGTAAAGATATGGCTCGACGTCATCTTCGGCAAGCTGGACAACTTCCGATGCGAGCGACTCGAGTTCGAAGTGGTGGACTGGCCATCACAATACCATGTCATCCTTGGGCGCGTGGCATTTGCACGATTCCTAGCAGTACCACACTACGCGTACCTTCTACTCAAGATGCCAGGACCCAGGGGCATCATCACGGTCCACGGGAGCTTCACCTGATCGGACCACTGCGATAGGGACTTCAACAAAATCTCCCAGTCATTCGGCATGCAGGAGGATCTCGTAAGACTCCGCGAGGTGAAGGACAACGGGGCACCCCCAGTCGCAAGACAGAACTCACTAGACATGTCCTTCGACTCCACCATCAACACAAAGAAGGTGCAAGTCCACCCGACGGACGCCTCCAAGATGGCGCTGATCGCCAACGATCTCATCCCCGCATAGGAAAGCGTGCTCGTCGAATTCCTCCGTGAGCACTGGGAAATCTTCGCCTGGTGTCCTGCGGACATGCCAGGAGTTCCCAGGGAATTCGTCGAGCATGCACTCAACGTCTTTCCAGACGCCAGGCCCGTCAAGCAGTCTATCCGATGACTGTCCGAACCTTGGGCCGAAGCCATAGGAGTCGAAGTCAACAGTCTACTAGCTGCAAACTTCATCAGGGAGATCAAGGAGAGCGAGTGGCTTGCCAATACCGTGATGGTCCCCAAAAAGGACACAGACATCCTGCGGATGTGCGTGGACTTCACATCCCTGAACAAGCACTGCCCGAAGGACCACTCCCTCTCCCTCGGATCGATCAGATTATCGATTCGACTGCAGGATGCGAGAAACTCTCCTTCCTCGACGCCTACTTAGGCTACAACCAGATTCGACTGAAGGTCAAAGATCAGGAGAAGATGGCGTTCATCACGCCGTCCGAAGTATTCTGCTACAACACAATGCCCTTCAGACTGAAGAACACGGGCGCCACGTACCAACGGTGCATGCAGGCATGCTTGAAGGACCAGATCGGCCGCAATATCCAAGTCTATGTCGACGACATAGTCATCAAAACTAGGGAGGCCAGAACGCTCATCGACGATCTGCGCGAGACGTTCGATAACCTCGACCGCTACAAGATCAAGATCAACCCTGAAAAGTGCGCCTTCGGCATCCCATCTGGCCAGCTGCTCGGCTACTTCATCTCCCAGCGAGGGATCGAGGCGAACCCGAAGAAAATCCGGGCCATAATGGCCATGGAAAAACCGAAGAATCTAAAGGGTGTCCAGCAGCTTGCCGGGCGAATCGCGGCATTGAGCAGGTTCATCAGCCGCAGGGGTGAAAAGGCTCTTCCGTTCTACCAGCTGCTATGCAAAGGAGACAAATTCGAGTGGACTCCTGAAGCGGACGATGCATTCGAAGATCTGAAGCGGCTGCTCGCTACCTCGTCGGTCCTGGTCACGCTAAAGGAACGCGAGCCTTTACTGCTGTACATAGCAGCCACACACCAGGTGGTAAGCACCGTACTGGTGGTCGAGTGACCCAAAGAGGGCAAAACCCATGGGGTCCAACGCCCAATCTACTACCTCAGCGAGGTATTGACACTGACAAAGCAGAGGTACCCTCACTACCAAAAACTCGCCTACGGCATGTTCATGATGGCTCGTCGGCTGAGCCACTACTTCCAGGAGCACCAGGTGATGGTCATCAATGAGGCACCCCTTAACAGCATCTTGAACAATCCGGAGGCCACAGGACGCGTGGCCCTGTGGGGCATTGAGCTGTCACCTCTAGACATCATCTATGAGAAGCGCCATGCGATCAAGTCTCAGGTCCTTCCGGATTTCCTCGTCCACTGGATGGAACTGTAGCTGCTAGACACGTCGGACATGACACAGTCATGGACGATGCACTTCGACGGCTCCAAGCGCGAAGCCAGAGCAGGAGCCAGGGTCATACTGACCTCCCCGCAGGGCGACAAGATGAAGTATGTGCTCCGGATGAAGTTTCGAGCTTCCAACAACGAAGCCGAATACGAGGCCCTCATCCACGGCATGCGGATGGCCAAGATCTGCGGCACAACACGCCTCGTCATCTACGATGACTCCAACCTCGTCGTCCAGCAGACGACGAACGAGTGCAACGCGCACGCCGCCAACATGATCGCATACCGCGCACTCTACAACGCACTCGAAGGAGGCTTCGACGGCTGCGAGCTTCGGCACGTTGGTAGAGAAAGCAATGAAGAGGCTAACAGACTCGCCAACATCGGCTCCACCTGCGCACGGGTGCCACCAGGTGTGTTCCTTGAACAGATCTGCGCGCCATCCATCAAACGGAAATTCCCAAAGGGATCACCCGAAGAAGCAGAACACTCGGGGGCTGCGCTACCCGAAGGACAGGAAGGACCCGAAAAGCTAGACACAGATGTTGCTGTGGTCAACCTGATGCAGGTCATGGCAGTCGAAGAAACTTGGACGCGGCCATACCTTAGGTACTTTATAGACGGAGAACTGCCTGATAGCCCGACAGATGCCCGGCGCATATCTCGTCGGTCCAAGGCCTTCACCATCATCAATGGCGAGATGTACAAACGCAGCATTTCGGGTGTACTACAAAGGTGCGTCACCATCGGAGACGGAAAAACCATCCTCCAAGACATCCACGAGGGTATCTGCGGCCATCACGCAGGCAGCCGCTCCCTTGTCGCCAAAGCTCTACGAGCTGGATTTTACTGGCCAACGGCCATGAACGACGCCAAGGACATCATCCAAAGATGCAACGGGTGCCAAAGGTTCGCCGATAAACCACACGCACCCAGAATATAACTCAGGCCCATACCTTTGGCCTGGCCCATACCTTTGAGGCCCATACCTTTGTCCCCATGTTCGTCCGGTCACGTCATCTCTGGCGCCACAGACGCTTGAGGTCACTGATCGTTAGCACTAACGTCATCAAAAGCTATGCTAGCAATAGTTACAATTCTTCAGATGGGGGCTACTCCTATCTGGAGCGCTGGCCGCGCACCCGAAAAGTGAATAAAACACCACATCACTGAATTATTTCTTGGAGTCCTACGTCGAGTCTACGACTCCACTACGGACTCGGGGGCTACTCCCATAGAGAGGATGGATTCAAGCATCCGAAAAAATTGTGTCCGACGGACCTGAAGCCGAACAACGGCTGAATTAAAGTCTCTGCTCGAGTCTACGACTCGAACAGACACTCGGGGGCTACTCCCATAGGGAGCGCTGGTCGCGCACCCTATGAATTCTTTGACTGCGATCCTACGTACCAGCATGCAAAACTTTTTCGGCAACACTGTCCTAATTAACGCTAAGTGAGCAACGACCTCCTTGGCCACCTGAAACACCTCCGCGGTGATAAACATTCCAATGATGTGTCCACGACACAAAAATAAGACCTACAGATATCATCTGACGGCCTGGCAACGCACACGACTGCGCTCTACTAGTAAGAATCCGTGCCAACAGGCACGATGAAAAATCCCGACGGACGCGTTGGGTACATCATTTCACTGGAATTCCACTCCTGTAAGTCCTCCACGGCCTGAGTCGAATTACGCCAGCATGTGTTCCGGGTTCGAGTCGGGGGACTCGAATTTGAAGAAGATCGTGTTGTTTTGTCCTAAGACAGTTACCTGACCCAGATCCGTCGGGAGAGTTAGGCACACGTATCAACAATCCCTACACATTTTCTCTTGAAAGACAGAGATAAATGCACCCGAAGGATTGAAGAGTCCTCAGCCGAATCTATGATTCGGCTGAACACTCGAGGGCTACTGACATGTTTATACCCTGCAGGTACACGACCTCAACATATCTAGTCTAGCCCAAGGAAGGCCCACGACAAATATACGCCGGCCCATGAAGACTTTCGGGTGGCTAAGGCCCATGACGCCTTCGGATCCTTGGAGAGCAAGACTAGAGTAGATAGAAAATTTAAAGGGGTAAACCCTAAAACCTGTAACCAACTCGATCTGTGTCTGGGACCTGCCTAACTCTATATAAAGGCTAGGAGGGCACGGCGAGAAGGGCACCTCATACCACCGCATACACACCTCCACGCCAGATTGCATCTGTGCACCCCTGTAAGCTTCGGTTCCACCGTAATCAAGAGCAGACAAGCAGGAGTAGGGTTTTCCCTCTGGGGGCCTGAACCTAGGTAAACCTCGTGTCCCCGTGTTGCTTGTTTGCTAACCGTTCCGCGATCTCCAGCATCCCCATCTTCTCCAAAACCCAAGTCCATAACAATGGGCATTGACGAGATTAAACCTCGTCATTAGTGGATCTATGATGAGTTATTATTCGATTGTTTAGTATTTAAGTTGTGGTGCTACTCTTCTAGTGGTGTCATGTGAACGTCGACTACATGATACTTCACCATTTATGGGCCTAGGGGAATGCATTGTGTATTTGGCTACTAATTCCGGAGTGACAGAAACCTGAACCCCCGTTAGGACACCTTTGCACAAGGGAGTGTAGGATCTCAGAGTTTAAGGCTATGGTTAGATTTATATCTTAATTACTTTCCTGTAGTTACGGATGTTTGCAGGGGGTTTAATCACAAGTATGTATTAGTCCTAGGAAGGGCAGTATGTTAGCACAGGTTCACCCACATAACACTTACAAACACCAAAGAATAGTACTCAGCTATTTGAAGCGAAAGCACTTGACAGAATTCCCATGTGTCCTCGAGACCGTTTGGTCCTTATAAGTATTTCCACCGGCTTGTCCTTTGATAAGAAAGGATTGGGCCACTTGCTCCGTTTGTTTACTGTCTTTGTTACTTGCTCTTTGTTTCGTTGCCTTGTCAGAAAACCACTAAAATCCGTTTGCTAAGTATTCATAGGGATTTCCTGCTCCATACCACTGTTCAGCACCTTCTGCTCCTCGTTGGGATCGACACTCCTATTTATCGAAAGTACTACGATACTCCCCCTATACTTGTGGGTCATCAATACTATTTTCTGGCGCCGTTGCCGGCGAGTGAAGCGCTATTGAAGAGTGGAACTGGTAAGGGAAAACTTTCACTGTGAGTATTTCTCTTGTTACTGCTTGTTACTTTGTTTTCAATATGGATAACCCACATGGTTTTCTGTTTGGGAATACTACTACCACTGCTAGGGTATTAGATGAACCATCTACCGTTGAGATAGATCCTTTTAAGATACCTACAAGTATTGTTAATCGTGTTATGGATAATTATTATTTTGGGGATGGAACTGTCCATCCTGGTGATCACTTGCTTTTTATCCATGAATTATGCGGGTTGTTTAAGTGTGCAGGTATCACAACTGAACATGTGAAGAAGAAGTTACTCTCCATATCCTTGAAAGGGAGAGCTGAAGAATGGTATAAGCTGCTGAAGAATGGACAATCCATGGAATGGGAGGAGATATCATCTCTCTTTTACTCTAAATTTTATCCTCCCAGCGAGATCCATAAGGATAGAAATCTTATATATAACTTGTGGCCTCTTGATGGACAGAGTATAGATCAAGCTTGGGGGAGATTGAAGTTACTAATGCTTAAATGTCCTATTCATGAACTCCCTAACAATATTATTCTCAATAACTTTTATGCTAGGCTTTCTCTTCATGATAAAGATTTACTAGATGCTTCTTGTGCTGGATCATTCACATGTATGAAGTAAGAAGCTAAATGGGATCTACTAGACCGTATTCAAGAGAACACTGAAGCTTAGGAGAATGACAAAGGAAGAAAGTCAGGTATAAACTATGATTATGAATGCATTAAATCATTTATGGTAACTGATAGATTCTGTGATATTAGCAATGAGTTTGGTATTGATTCCCAAAGTATAGCCAGCTACTTTAAGGCCTTTGCCTCTTACACTGAAATTCCCAAGAAGAAGTGGAATAAGTACCATGCTCCTTATAAAGATGTTGTTAGTCATGCTCCCGTTAGAAGTACTCAAGTTTGTACTACTAATCATATTGTGCCTGAACCCCATGTTGATAAATGCCTTTCCGAGCTAAGGCAAAGGAGTATTCTATGATTATTAGTGCAAATAGCAAAGGTACAATGAAAACTGTGGAGCCTGGTAAGCATTTGAGTGATGAACCTATGGTAGCTATTATGAAAGACACTGTTACTATAAATATAGAGGATGAGCATATTGTCTTCTGTGAAGACGCTTCTAATATTATTTCTCATCCTGGTAAAGTTAAAAAAGCTAGTGTCCTTGTGCTTTCTGTTAAAATTGGTGATCATTGCTACTATGGTTTATGTGATATTGGTGCTAGTTGTAGTGCTATTCCTTATGAGCTTTACAGGGAAATTATGCATGAGATTGGTCCTTGTGAGCTTGAGGACATTGATGTGGTTATTCACCTTGCTAACAAGGATACCATTTCCCCCATTGGCATTGTAAGAGATGTGGAGGTTCTCTGTGGTAAGATTAAATATACTGCTGATTTTCTAGTGCTTAATTCAGCAGCTAGCAAAACTTATCCTATCATTTTTGGTAGACCTTTCTTGAATACTTGTGGAGCTATTATTGATTGTAAGAAGAAAAAAGTTTTAACTAAGTTTGATGGAGATTCTTATGAGTCTAACTTTTCCAAATTTTCTAAAGCTCCTTGTGAAAATAGCTTGCCTAATAAAGATTTCAGGATGGAACAACTTGCTTCTATTGATCCAGTCTATGACCTTGGACTTATTTTTTATGACTATAAGTATGCTTATTCTAAAGATAAAGTTGTTTCCAGTGATAGTTATATTGTCAACTTTATTCAAAGTGCTATTGAAAGTTATTTTTAGAGAGGGAAACATGGTTTTATGCATCTCAATGATGTTAAGTTTCCCTGTTTTATGTTGAGAGCTTTAAAGTTGCATCTGTTTTGTCTTCCTATGCTTGTGGATTTTTGTTTCAACAATTCGTTTTCCCATGATACCCCCATTCATAGGAAGTGGGTTATACTCAAGTGTGTTGGCTATTTGCTTCTTGATGCTCTTTTTCACTCCAGGTATATATATCCTATGTGAGCATTTTTGGAAGTTTCAAGCCTAACTTAAAGGCATTAAATAAAAGTACTTGTTAGGAGATAACCCAAGAGTTTTTGTTGAGTCTTGGAAGTTATTACCTCTGTAATAACCGCTCCTTATCCTTTTTTGTTTTGGTTTTTGTGTCAAGTTCAACTACTTTTGTGAAGTAGAGGAGTTGTGAAAAGTGGCTGTCCTGGGACAGATTTTTGTGCTGCATTGTAAAAATTCGTGAGAAATATCAGTACTTCAAATGGAGCTACATTTTTCTGAGCTTGTTCTCCAAGTTATTACCCAACTTTCATCAGTTCTGCACTTTTTGATTTGAGCAACAGAAGGTCTTCGAAAAAATCAATCTTTTCCTGCTGTTCTGTTTTGATAGATTTCTGCCATCATTTGCATTTGCCTCTTACAAAAGCTTTTGTTTTGATGGGTTTTCAGTTGAAGTGTTTACCAAAGGTATATTGTTTTTTCTTACACTAATGTTGTCATTGAGTTTGTGCAAAAGTTTTGTATGAAGGAAATTTGCAGGAGAAAGAGAGAAGGAATTTGCAGAGTTCGTCTTTGAATAGGTAAAAGTGGTGAAAACAGAAGGTTCATGAAACCCCAATCTTTTTATATTTTTGATGTTTTTAACACATAAGGGGAGTTACGAGACGAAAATTAATAGGAAACGGACCCCGGGGTGGACAAACCCACCCTAGGCATGGGCCCAGCCTGGCCACGCCTGGAGGGGGTTTGCCACCCTCAAACTCCGTCTCCGCTTCGTTTCCGTGTCAAAACCTTCTGAAAGGATACATATGTCGCCTAGAGGGGGGTTGAATAGGAGATTAAAACTTTTCCTAGAGTGGATCAACAAAGGCGGAATAAAACTAACGTTTACTTTGTTAAGCACAAAACCTAGCACAATCTAGGGTTCACATATGTGCACCAACAACTTATGCTAAGCAAGACAAACAACTATGTGATAACAAGATATATAATTCAAGCACAAAGACTATCACAAAGTAAAGTGCATAAGTAAGAGCTCGGGTATAGAGATAACCGAGGCACGCGGGGACGACGATATTTTACCGAGTTCCTCCCAACATGTAGTACGTCTCGTTTGGAGAGGGGGTGGTATCTAACCACCTATGCCACAAAAGGCCTCCCTTATTCTCCGATGAATCTCACCCCAATGGGATCGATCCACGCTTTCACTATCGGTGCACTTGTCAGTGGCAACCGGAACCTCTCACAAGGTTGGGGCACTTCTCCACAACTTAATTGGAGGCTCCCAACAAACGCCACCAAGGCCTCAACCTGCAACACAACAAACCGTCTAGGGTTCCAAGAACCCAAGAGTAAAAAGCTTCTCAACTTTCACTCACCAAATCCTCCGGGGAGAACTCAAATCGATGCACCGAATGCAAATGGCAAGAACACCACAAAGGTGTTCCAATCCCTCACTCTCAAGTTCCAACAAAGCTACCAAAGCTATTGGTGGAACAAGAGAGGAAGAACACAAAGGGAACACAAAATCCCCCAAAGTCTAGATCCCCAAAGATACACTCACAAAGAGATAAATCGGTTAGGTCAAAACGTGGGTCTAGATCTCCTCTCTCTTCCACTCAAATATGGGCAAGAATCATCGGAGGGGAAGAGATTAATCAAGCTAGAGAATGAGAGAAAGTATGGACAAAGCTTAGACTAATAGAGGAGTAATAAGCGAACTAAACTAAAAACGGGCAAAGACTTAAATAGTAGTCCCAGAAAATATGACCGTTGGGGCATTTTTCAGAACTTTGACCGGTACTACCGTACCAGGCGAAAAACAAGGCAGCGAGCGGGCGTAGCAGGTGGGGCCAGCGAGCAGGCGCGCGTGATTGGCGGCAGCTGCAAGGCCTGGCGGCGGAAGCAGCAGGGCCAAGGCTAGGCCCTAGTGGGGCCACAACGAGCGCAGCTGCGTGCGAGGGAACAGCTGCAGCGCGCGGGGCCAGCAAGCAGGCAGTAGCGCGCGGGAGCAAGAGCGAGCGGGCGTGCGGGAGCTGCCGCTGGTCAACGCGGCAGGCGCGCGAGCAAGCGAGCGTGAGAGGCGGTTGCGCGCGTGATGCAAGCCAGCAGCGGCGTGGCACTATGTGGGAGTGGGCCAGCGAGCGGGAGCAAGCAACCTGGGCTGGAGCGGGGCAGACCTACCTGGGCCGGTCGGTAGTACCAGCCCACCCAGGCGGTACTACCGGGTCGGTCCGGTACGACCGGATGCTGCAACCGGGCTAGGCAGCACATAGACCACAGCGCTCAGGTGTGGCCGATACAGTGGGAGGTAGTACCGGTTGGGCCCAAAATAGTTTTTTCTTTTTCTTTATCAAACCAAATAGGCAAATATTCAAATGGTCATAACTTTTGATTGGTGACTCTGATTGACCCGAAATATTGGTTATCACCAAGTGAGAATGTATCAAGTAATATAATGTGTGATACCTCACTTGGTGAGACACCGGAAAACCGCCAAGATCAAAATCGCAACAAGATATATACGGGAGATCCGATTTTGATGAACAAGAGCTTGTTATGGAGATAACCACAAGCTCTATATCCTCACATGGATAAGACCAAATAACAACCAAATACGATGATGCAAGTATGCAAAGGTTTGAGCTCTCTCCAAACGATGTGATCGAGTTACTCATTCGAGAGCCCCTCTTGATAGTACGGTTATCTATCCTAAACCCGGTCTCCCCCACACAACATGAGACCGGCAAAAGGGAAAATCTATCAAGATTATACCTTTGCCTTGAGCATTACACCTGAGCTCGATGTAGAAGATCTTGCCCTTCTCAAGATGGAACGTCTTTCTTAATTCCTCATCATCGATCCATGATCATCGAGGATGGCAAGCATCAAACATGAGATCTTCTATAGATGGTGCATTTTGAGCTTGCGCAACACATCTTCTTCTCATTTCATCTATCTTGAAGCCACCACATGCTCCAAGCAATGCCAATGGACAATTTCCTACAAGTACAACTTAATACACACATTAGTCCATAAAGATTGTCATTAATTACCAAAACCACACATGGGGGCCCACATGTTCTTTCACCTTCGTTATGCATTGAAACTTCGTAATATATAACCCCCCGGATCCCCTGAGGTTCGTGCATCGTGTTCTCGTCGTGTTTTCGTTTCGATCTGTTTCTGTGAGGAAATCTTCTCAAGTTTAGAGCACCATGGCCTCCGCCAACGACAAAGGCAAGGAGCCCGAGAAGGAAGAACCTCAAGTTCCCAAGGAGGAGGAGATTCCGGTAGGTTATGAAGGAGACATGGAGGAGGACAAGCAGCCGGACACCCGCGCTACCGTCGCAAGCATTGGTTTGGTGGCACAACCTATCCATCTTAGGAGGATAACACGGATGTCTACATGAGGGAAATCTCGACGTCATACTCTCTCTTCACGATCCTCTCCTCCACGTAACAAGAGACCCTTCCATACACTTATACATGAATATCAATATCAACATGTGGCCAGAGGGAATTTTCCCTCGGTTTGGGATATGCCTCGTTCTAACAATGCAGAGAAGGATCATGCTAAGGATGAAGAGTGGGGAAATAATAACAAGAACTGGGATTCTCGGACTGACATGATCATGAACCGTATAGAGCAAAACTCGGAGCTAATCCGTACTCTTAGTTTTGAGTTCGAGGAGTTGAAGAAACTTATTGAGGATCTTATCAAGAGAACACCACCACTAAAGGAGTAATTCGTCATCAGGTTTGGCATCCCCTTGGCGTGTTCCAAGCTTGGGGGAGTGACGCGGTATCACCGCCATTATCTTTTATCTTTTACCTTTTTAGTGGATTCATATCTGTGGTAGAGGGGTTAACTTATAGTTTGGTTTTCATGTGGAAGTATCTCTCTTTTAGTTGATTATATATGTATCCCTTGGTGTGAGTGCCTTTATTGGAATATTAATGAGAAGTCTCATCTTTTACTTTTTGCACTTCTTATTTTTAGTTTGCAATCTCTATTATATGATGGATCTTGTTGTCCAGTATTGGCACCACTTTGGTATCATCAAGTGGATCTAAATTGGTTTTGGCAAACCGAGTTCTGGTCAGTGGCTTTAGTTTGAAAGAAAAAGAAAGAAAGAGAAAGCTTACAGGTATTTGGTATCATTTGTTTTCTTTCTTGTTCGATCATAAGCTTAGTATTCTTTATTTAAGATTCTTTTGTGTCTTCAAGGAAGATTGCATGTTTGGCTTTATTACTTGTATGTTTTCTTGTTTCTTTCAACTCACTTGCTTGCTACCCAGCCTTGCTAGCCAAAAACCTGTTTTGAGAAGGCATACCTCTCATGTTTCCAAAATCCTTTAAACCAAAAACTTTTGCCACTTGTGTCCACCATATCTACCTAGTAGCTTTTTCTATTCCAAGCAAATTCACAAGCTTCATCTAGCTTTCAAATTAAAAAGTATTTTTTTATGTGAAAACTAGTTAGTAAAGCTCTCACGAACTTGATGGCACACTTAATTTACTTGCCCCTAATAGACTTTAACCATTGTGGACATCGAAGTTTTATATGATTTCATCTATACGTTGGGATTAGCAGAATCGTGCTGTCATGGAGAACGTTTTCAACATTGCACTTGTACTCTATACACAGTTGATATCGTGCTCTTTTTTCTATGGATGTCAACGGTGTGAAATAAAGAGGGAACTTGTAAGTCCATGGAGTTTGTATTCTATGTTAGAGAAACGCCTGGGCCGCTAGCCTAATCCATGCCTAATCATGGTGGAAACTTGCAGCATCACCATAGTGAGTCATCTATGAAGCATCCTCAATAAAAAGCTATACACATAGTAAATAAAAAGACCGCTGAGATGCTCATTGTCTGCTTGCCTTGTCATTTTGGTTATGGGAAAGCTCATGTACCATGTGCAAGGGGTACCCCGTTGACGGTTCTCAATGATATGCAAATACTTACAATGACAAGAACTTACCTAGACCCAAAGTTGAGTATGCATGAGGAGTGGCCCTCATATTCAAGGGACATGAGATTGCCAACTTATATTTCGTCAAGCATATATTCCATCTTTTTTCACTTTAACCTTAATCATCTCAAGATGCTTATGATAGGGGCAATGAGGGCTCAAAGCTAGTAAGTACCATAATATTTTGGAAGCTCTTTATGACTTGTAATCCCTACTACCCTCTAAGAAGGGACATTTCTCCTAGTTACCAGTTTGAGTCAGTAAACCTACTTCCTCTCCATCTCTAGCAAGCATTTGAGTTGTTGTGTTTCAAGCATTCATATAGTGATTTATTCAATCATGTTCTTTATCTTACTTGTTTGCACAAATCTCTTATCTATTGAGTATTACTTTGAAAGCCTTCACTTGTGGAAAACCTTTTTGAGCAAAGGGTGCTCTTGTTTGAAACTTCTACAAAAAGCTTTTGTGAAACTGTTTGCCAGGTGTTCTCTGACCAAGAACACGTTTGCCAATTCCAATTATGATTTATATTTATGCATCTCTATTGTGACTGTTGTACTTGGTTGCAAGCTAAGTTATATAATGGTGAGTTGCTTTCTTCTATGAGTTGTGCATTGGTAACTGTGATGCCTCTTGTTCGTATTCTTTTATTGACACTTCACTCCATAAACCTGTGGACATGTTTACTGAGCTTAGTATTCGCTTGGGGACAAGCGAAGTCTAAGCTTGGGGGAGTTGATACACCCAATTTGCATCACCATTCTATATCATAATTTACCTCTATTCATTGATATTTGTCTTATTATGAGGTATTACTTATGGCTTTTCATATGTTTATGCATGTTGGATGATTCCTGGAGGATGGACTGCCGGTGTCTGGATTCTGATGGAAAAGTAGGCGTTTTGGTGCAATTTCGCGAAGATCAGAAAAATACCAGAAAAATATGGAAACACATTATTTTACCTGAGGACGAAGGAAGCCAGAATGAGGAGCGAAGGGGGGCCACAGGGGGCCCACACACCCCTAGGCGCGGGCCCACCTAAGGTCGCGCCTAGGGAAGGTGTGGCCCACCTGCCCGGCCTCCGACTCTCTCCCTTCGCCTATAACTTCCCTTCGGAACCCTAAGCCTCAGGGGGCGACCACAGATAGATTTCCGCCGCCTCTGGGGTGCGGAAAACACCGAGATAGAAAGATCTCTTCGGCAGACAGATTTCTGCCGGGGGAATTCCTTCCTAGAGAGGGGAGACCGTCACCATCAACACCATCATCAAGCTAGGCTTCATCGGGGTCATCATCATCATCCACACCATCATCTCCACCAGCACCATCACCACCACTTCGTCCCACTGTAACAATTGTGTTGGATACTGCTTTAGTTCTTAGGGGAAACTTTCCTGGTGTTAATTACTATTATAGTTGATGCTTGTGAGTGGAACCGTTGGATTATTGTTTATGTTCAGATTGTTATCCATTACCATATTATCTTTGATCTTGATCCATATGATGTCTTGTGAGTAGTTCGTTGTGTTCTTGAGGACATGGGAGAAGTCATGTTGTTATTAGTGGATCTGTGATGAGTTATTATTCGATGGTTTAGTATTTAAGTTGTGGTGCTATTCTTCTAGTGGTGTCATGTGAACGTCGACTACATGATACTTCACCATTTATGGGCCTAGGGGAATGCATTGTGTATTTGGCTACTAATTGTGGGGTTATCGGAGTGGCAGAAACCTGAACCCCCGTTAGGACACCTTTGCACAAGGGAGCGTAGGATCTCAGAGTTTAAGGCTGTGGTTAGATTTATATCTTAATTACTTTCATGTAGTTACGGATGTTTGCAAGGGGTTTAATCACAAGTATGTATTAGTCCTAGGAAGGGCAGTATGTTAGCACAGGTTCACCCACACAACACTTACAAACACCAGAGAAGAGTACTTAGCTATTTGAAGCGAAAGCACTTGACAGAATTCCCATGTGTCCTCAAGAACGTTTGGTCCTTGTAAGTATTTCCACCGGCTTGTCCTTTGCTAAGAAAGGATTGGGCCACTTGCTCTGTTTCTTTACTATCTTTGTTACTTGCTCTTTATTTCGTTGTCTTGTCAGAAAACCACTAAAAATCCGTTTGCTAAGTATTCACAGGGATTTCCTGCTGCATACCACTGTTCAGCACCTTCTTCTCCTCGTTGGGATCGACACTCCTATTTATCGAAAGTACTACGATACACCCCCTATACTTGTGTGTCATCAATACGTTTCCGATGTATCAAGCATCCCCAGGCTTAACTCCTGCTCGTCCTCAAGTAGGTAAGTGTTAAAAAGAATAATTTTTTAGGTGACATGCACCATCAAAACCAAGATCAAACCATTTGTAAGCATTGAAAGCAGGGATCAAAGAACTCTAGACATGTGCATGAAAGATGGAGTTCTAACAATAAGACAAAGTAACTATGCATGCAACATGAAAAGGCTACAAACAAAGATCATGAATAACATGCATTGAAAAACGTTTGTTTTTTTCACATACAGAAAACATGGCATAGTGGCAATCAGCTTGTCCCTCAAAGAGTAGCAAATAGATGCATAGGACACCTTCAAAGTTCACAAGGGTGACTAGAAACAAGTAGAACAAGAACAAGTAATATCACAATATGCATTAATCAATAAGTTTTGGGACACTGCACACAGAATTAAGAATGACAACTATGCTCTCTTAATGGTGCCTAAAGGTAGAAGGTGGAGACTCAACATAATAGTGGAAGAAAGGCCCTTCATAAAGGGAAATAGGGATTTCAAGTTTCAAAAAGAGCTTCCAAAAATTATGGTACTTGTTAGCTTTCAACCCTCATTGCCCCTATCATAAGAATCTTGAAGTGATTAAGGTTAAAGTGAAGAAACTATGGAGTATATGCTTGACAAAGTATAAGTTAGCAATCGCAAGTCCCTTGAATACGAGGGCCACACCTCATGCTACTCAACTTCAGTCACCAATAAGTTTTTGTCATTGTAAGTACTTGCATATCATAGAGAACCACCAACGGGGGTACCCCTTGCACATGGTACAGGAGCAATCCCATAACCAAAATGACAAGGCAAGAAGACAATGAGCATCTCAGCGATCTTTTTATTTACTATATGCATAGCTTTTTATTGAGGATGCTTCATAGGTAGCTCACTATGGTGATGCTGCAAGTTTCCACCATGATTAGGCATGGCTTAGGCTAGCGGCCCAGGCATTTCTCTAACACAAAATACAAACTCCATGGACTTACAAGTTCCCTCTTTATTTCACACCGATGACATCCGTAGACAAAAGAACATGATATCAACTGAGTACAAAGTACAAGTGCAATGTTGAAAACATTCCCCATGACATCATGGTTTTGATAATTCCAACGTATAAGTGCAAGCATATACAACATAGACGACACAATGGTTCAAGTTTATTAGGGGAAAATAATATAAAGTGTGCCATCAAGTTCGTGAGGGCTTTAATCACTAAGTTTTCACAAAACAAAATAGTTTTTAATTGGAAGATAGCTGAAAACAAGAATATACTTGGAAGGGTGTAACACACCATGCATAGGAGTTTATAGTGGACACTTTGGAATAACTTGGTTTCTTGGGAGTTGGAAGCATGAGTAGAGCTTACTCATACAAGTGGAGGCTAGCAAAAGACTGGGAGCAACCAAATAAGAGAGCTTAGTGGCCATAATCATGCAGAGCAACAAAGCATTACTAATCAAAGCATAGAGTGGTACTACAAGTCAAGGACTAAATGATCACAGAGGTTATGGTGACTTGTTTATAGTCATAATATGGTGTGAGCATGTGCCAAGTCAACCCAAACAAAGCATCAAAGGAGAATACCACAATACTATGTTTTTTGCATGCTAAAACAACGCATAATTTCTTCAAAGCACACTAAGCAATCCCAATTGTTTGGAACAAGACATGCTACAACAATAATCACTAAGCATAAGGTCAAAACAACACCTAGCATGTCATGCTAAATTCTAAGCCACAGTCAGAACAAGCTCCCTTTTGTACCACTTAAGCATGAAGCTTCCTACTATTTTCCAACACCAAACAACTTATTTGAAACAACTCACAAAGATAATAATCAATAAAGATCAGTGAGCATGTCTCAAAAATCCACAAAGAAGAACTAAAAAGTTCTAAGCTGAAAGCACAAGAAAACTAAGGCTAAACGCAGTGCTAGCAAAAGTGAACACTCACAAAACAATAAGAGTGAAAACTAGAGTGTTCTAGGTAATAGAAACATAGTGTGTCTCTCTCCAAAAGAATTGCGGTGTAACCAACCAAATTACTCAATCAAACTAAGCAAACGAAAACCAAAAACGAAAACTAAGACGCTCCAAGAACAACACAACAAAGCATGAAACAATAAAAACAAAGTGTCTAGCCTGAGATTTTTATTAATGAAGAAGGGGATGCCTTGGGAATCCCCAAGCTTTGACGCTTGTACCTCTTGAATATTTCTTGGGGTGACACGGGGTGGCATCCCCAAGATTGAGCTTTTTTCCATTCTTCATCTCATTACATCATTCTTCCCTTACACCTGAAAATTTTCCTTCATACAAAACTTCACACAATCTACATTAGCAACATTACTGCATTCAAAAGATAATAAACCTTTGGGTTTAGTTTCAAAACAGATTTAGCAAACTAAACAAACTAAGCAAAGCAAATGAAAACTAAGATGCTCCAAGAACAACACAACTGTGCATGAAACAATAAAAACGAAGTGTCTAGACAGACCTGAGCTTTTTATTGATGAAGAAGGGGATGCCTTGGGCATCCCCAAGCTTTGACGCTTGTACCTCTTGGATATTTCTTGGGGTGACACCATGGTGGCATCCCCAAGCTTGAGCTTTTGTCCATTCTTCATCTCATTACATCATTCTTTCTCTACACCTGAAAATTTTCCTTCATACAAAACATCACACAATCTTCATTAGCAACATTAGTGTATTCAAAAGATATTAGACCTTTGGCAAAGATTTGGAACATCAAAACTTTTCACTAAAAACATAAGCTACTGTAGCAACTCCTTCAAAAAGCTCAAATACCCAAAAGAGAACTCAAAAAGGAATCAATAAGAAGCAAATGCAAATCATGGCAGAAATCTGTCAAAACAGACCAGCAGGTAGAAACCATTTTTTCGAAGACCTTTTGTTTCTCAAATAAAAACATGTTGAACTAACGAAAGTTAGCTAACATACTGGGGGATTTATTCTTAAATTTTCAGCTCAATCCAACTTACAGAGACTCCTCACGAATTTTTATGGTGGAGGGCATAAATCTGTTTTGGGATAGCAACTCCCCAAATCTTACTTGTCTCTCATTAGAGGTAATTCTTGACACAAAAAGCAAACAAAAAGGATAAGGAGAGGTCATTACATAAGTAATAACTTCCAAGACTCAGAAAAACTCTTGGGTTATCTCCTAACAAGTATTTTTCTTTAACGCCTTTAAGTTAGGCTTGATAGTTTGAGAAGATGCTCACATAGGAAATATGAATTGAAGTAAAAGAGAGCATCAAGAAACAAATTCAAAACACATTTAAGTCTAACCCACTTCCTATGCATTGGAATTTTGTAAAGAAACAAGTCATGAAAGCACAAAGCAACAAGCATAGGAAAGCAAAACAAGTGCAACTTCAAGACTTTCAACATAAAGAGGGGAGACTTAATATTCTTGAGATACATAAGACCATGTTTACCTCTCTCATAATAACTTTCAGTAGCATCATGAATAAAATTAACAATATAACTATCACATAAAACATTCTTATCATGATCCACATGCATATAATAATTATTACTCTCCACATAAGCACAGTCATTCTTATTATTTGTAGTAGGAGCAAATTCAACAAAATAACTATCATTAGTATTCTCATCACCATAATCATCAAATATAGGAGGTAGATTGTAATCACAATTACTTTTCTCCTCAATAGTAGGTGGATTGAAAATATCATAATCATCACTGTAGTCATCATAAATTGGAGGTAAGCTATCATCAAAGAAAAGTTTCTCCTCTATGCTTGGGGGACTAAAAATATCATGCTCGTCAAAACTAGCTTCCCCAAGCTTAGATTTTTCCATAGCATTAGCAATAATGGTGTCCAAAGAATTCATACTAATAACATTGCTATTAGCATGCAAATAAAGTTCCATAGGTTTTTTAATTTTCTCTTCAAACACTTCATGTCCTAACTCAAGATAGATACTATAGAGCTCTCTAATTTTTTTGTTGTTTTCTATTAAGCCTAAGTAGTAAAAATAAGAAACAAAAGACAAAATTGCAGAATCTAAAGGAAATAACTTCGAGCACTCACACCGGAGGATGTGAGTACCTTTTACCTTACCTCCCCGGCAACGGCACCAGAAAAGAGCTTGATGTCTACGCACTTCTATTCTTGTAGACAGTTGTTGGGCCTCCAAGTGCAGAGGTTTGTAGAACAGCAGCAAGTTTCCCTTAAGTGGATCATCCAAGGTTTATCGAACTCAGGGAGGAAGTGGTCAAAGGTATCCCCTCTCAAGCAACCCTGCAATCAAGATACAAGAAGTCTCTTGTGTCCCCAACACACCCAATATAGGTGCACTAGTTCGGAGAAGAGATATTGAAATACAAGTGGTACGGTGCCAGAAAATAGCTTCTGGCTTGCTGTTGCCGTGGGGTAAAGACTAAAGCAAGCAAACATGCAACGTATCTAGTAGCAAATGGTGTTTCAGTGTTTAGAAACAAGGCCTAGGGATCATACTTTCACTAGTGAGAATCTCTCATATAAATATCCTCTCTTCATGATACTACTCTTAACTACTCTCCGGTTGGACACTCTAATCCATGGTAGGGCTATAATATCACACCTTAAAGTATGCCTTCCCCAATCTAGATAACCCCACACTGTCACCTTGAGCGCTATATGGTTCCAACAAACACCACAATTTCATAGAGACATCCAACTCCAAATATAACTCATAATAAATATTCAATCTAGCCAAAGTGCCACACGGTATGCCCGCTGTCACTTTCACACATGTGGGGAAAAGCATAGATCTATTAAAGCACAAAGAGTATTTATGTAGACTCAAGCCTAAGTGCCACCATGGTGTGCACGCTGTCACTTTCACACACATGGGGAGAGCAGAGATCGAGTAGCAAGGTAGATCTACTTGATTACAAAGCTCATGACCACAAGATCATGCATAGAGAGAGAGATGAACACATATCTACCGGTAGAGCCCTTAGCATCGAGGAAGAACTACTCCCTCCTCATCATGGGAATCAGCAACGGTGATGGAGATGGTGGTGGAGATCGATGGAGATGGCTCCGGGGGCACTTCTCCGTCCCAGCAGTGTGCCGGAACAGAGACTTTCTGTCCCCCGAATCTCCCCTTCGGTGGCGGCGGCGCTACGGAGGTTTTCGTGGATTTCTTCTGGATTCTTTAGGGTTTCTGAGTTGGGAGCTTCTTATAGGCGCAGGAGGCAAGGTCGGTGGGGAGCCAGGGGCCCACACCCTCCCCAGGCGCCTCCAGGGCTTGCCCGTGCCTAGGGGGTGCGGCCACCCTGTGCCCCCCCCCTCCGGCTCTGCTTCGTGGTTTCGTGTTGCTCCCGAAAAAATAATGACTTTGGCTTTTGTCCCGTCCAATTCCGAGAATATTGATTTTCTGCCTTTCTGGAACCAAAGACAGAAGAAAACAGAAAACTGGCACTATAGCAACTTGTTAATAGGTTAGTTCTAGAAAAAATATAAAAACACCTCAAAGTGTAGACAAAGCAAAGCAAAGTAGATACTAAACAAGCATGGAACATCAAAAGTTATAGATACATTTCCGACGTATCACCAACATTCTCAAATATATTGGAAGCACATGTCAGTATATGATAAATTGTTCTCCACACACTCAGAAATACAAGTTAGTTTATCCGTATGTGTAAATAACTGGAAGTTGTGAGGTAGATCAAATTTTTGGAGAAGGGAGATTATAGTGACACACACACAAAGATAGAGGGGAGAGAGGTAGAGAGAAGGGGAGCATACTGTTCTTTCTTAAGAAGATGACGGGGACGAGGTTAAGGATGAGGAAAGACTTCAAGATCGTGGTTGGCTGCTCGCTGGGTTCTTGATCCGGTGAGGTTGTGCTCCAAAACTGCAGATCCAGGAGGCTAGGGTTAGAGTTCAGAGGGAAAGGACATGTGATAGAGAGGGAAAAGAGGAGAGGTGCGGAGGAGCCATACCTGCGAGGGTGGGTGAGATGTGTTCGATGGCGGCTCACCAGAGGAGGGACACTCCTAGCCAGAGGTCGGCGGCAGCGGTAGGATCTTGGTGGGGAGGAGTCAAGGCATGGAGAAGACTTGGGGGAGAGTAGTAGGCTTGGGAGATGTGGGTTTCAGAGGTGGGGAGAGAGGACGTCGGTGTCTTCTGACAGTCGGGAATCGTGGCAGCGAGGGGAGGAAGAAGAGGGCGTCGAGGTGAGGATGTGAGGTGCGCTTTGGGTTTCCAGGCAAATGACGGGTGGATGGGCTGGATTTGGGTAACGCATAGGGGTTTTTCGCTGGAATTGACAAATGAATTCTAACGGTGCAATTCCGGTTCAGCCAACATATATACTATGGAATTGCCAAATGAATTCCAGATTTTTGTCCCAAATGATGGGATCCAAACGGGCCCATAGGGTTGTTTTCTTCCTTTTTAATACAGTAAGTATAATACATGCGGTTTCCATGCATGGTTTGAAATTTTTGTTTGCCTGCCTAGAAAATGATCTGCCAACGACATGTGTGCCGATCTAAAAAAAAACATGTGTGCCTATTCGTCGATCCTCGAAGGCGAATAACCCGGAGAACGATAAGCCTGGTGGATTCAGACAGTTTTGTCAGTAGTGTGTGTGCGCCATAATCAGCCACGTAGAAAGTTCCTCCTGATGGCACAAGACTCATGTTGTTGTCCCTTCCAAAGTATGATTGGCTTGGCCCCCTGGCACGACAAAGAGGTAGGGCGACACACGCACGCACGCACGCATATATATATATATATATATATATATATATATATATATATATATATATATATATATATATATATATATTTTTTTTTCACCCGAGACAGTCGAGTTCCTGTCGAAGCTAATATTTTCTTCTTGGATATATGATTTGCTTGCCTCCTATTCCGAAGGTAACGAATCTCGTTTCGCCCGATTTGGTTTCAGACAGTGAGGCAGTGAGAAGGACGGCACGCAGAGTACAAATGATGAGAGATCGGCAGAACTTATCGGCCGGTGAGCAGGTCTTGGTAGGCGTATCCGATACCGATAGGCTCATCCGCTCATGCACTGCCCATCCTTCCTTACTTTTTTTGTAACCAACGACCCATGCCATGGAGAGAAATCGAGCGACGATCTCTCCCGCCATGGCCAAGTGGTCGATCGCCGTCGCGTACGTACGTGACTCGTCGTTCGCGGAGACGACGCAGATGTATGACCGGTCGAGAGAGCACGATAGGGTTCTCGGTTGGCGATGCAACGTGCCCGCATGAAAGCCTAAGGCTAGGGGCCGTTGCACCTGGCGAGCACTAGCTAGCTACCGCGCACATCAAGGCGTGTACGTGTCACTGTGTCAGCCGAACTCACTCGATCGGATTGCTTCATCCCAAATTCTATCGATCCCTAGCTATAGCTAGTGCGGTTTAGTGCCAGAGTCTGCCACTCAGACTCTGCCGGTGGTCACGGACTCGATCACGGTGCATGTGCAGTGCCGAGCTACGCGCCGTTTCTTGGGTTACGCCCACACTGACACCGTACCGGGAGAAAGGAGATTTCGCTTCGAGGGACCAGCCAGCTAGCTCGTACTCCCGGAGCACGCGCGCGGTGGAGGATGCGCTGATGCACTTTGTGGAGAAGAGCGCGCGGGCACGGTGGTGCGCTGCTTTCCCGGCCCGTCGCGCCGGCGCGGTGACCAAATTCAGACACGTCGTGCATAGAGCGCCGAGGACGTACGTGGCAAAGAGCTGAATACATCGAGAACCAGTACAGTATGTAGTATATTTTTGGGGCGGCGTATTTCTGGCGCGACCAAAACGGTCACCCGATACATGGCGGCTAAAAAAATTGCAGAAAACCAAAGGGCGTGCCGACCCACGAGCTTATGTACTCCGGTAGCCTTCTTGGCGCTCGATCAGGTATAGTACATTGCACTACATAGTACCTGCACATTGAGCTCAGGTGTAGTAGCAACGATTTCTTGAGTACGATATCATGCTGAGGTTGTACATTGCACTACATAGTATCTGCATGCCTGCGCAGCATAGGGACGTGACAGATCGAAAGATTATATTTGTGACAGTACCCAGCTGGAACCTTCGTCGGTCAGCGTTCGCCTGGCAGCCTTGAAGAGTTTTACACCTAGATAGATAGGAAAATAAGGGCGCGAACGGCTCAAATTATTCCGCTTAGTAGTTGCAGCTGGGCATGTGCATCTTCTCGGGATTAATAGTTAATACTCCTGCAAGGGATTGACTCCATCGTGGCGGCCCTTAAAACGCCATCGTGCGGCCACGTGAATAAAGCGTTGACGTATCCCTGGTTTCTTGGGTCTTCTGTGACTAATTACATGCATATGGCAGTGTGTGAGCATACATTCTGGGTCTATGTCTCTGACGCTGCATGGTACTGCGATGGTGGCTTCGCACTGGAGTAGTAGCTAAAGCTGCTACTGCCGGGGCAGATTGTTTCCTTTGAACCGAACTGACAACCATTTCCCATTCCTTATGTTTCGTATTCCCACGGGTTTGCTGTTTCCAGTCAAGTCTATTCCTGTGCATTTTTTTTATCTGTCTCTGGTTTGCCAACCCATGATCCGAACGGGTGTTAAAAAAGAACACATGATCCGAACGGGGCCTTACGGCGTCTTATAGCCGGCAGTGTTCACAGCGGAGCCTAAAAATTGTTTTTCATTTCTGAAGTAGTACGGGGCCTAAAAAATGTTCGTGGTATCAATCAATACGGAGTAGCGTTATTTAGGGGAATCGGAATCGGCAGTGATGATGCAACCCGGTACGACGTGCAACTGGGCCGAGGTAGCCCGGCCTGTTGGCAGTACTCTGCTTGTACCAGTGGATCAAATGGATTCGGTATGTATGTGCCCGCTCGCTCTACATGGCCGTGTTGCTAACTGAAGCGGCCCACTAAAATTGGATCCGTACATGGCGACCAAAGAATGTGCTTTTCTTTTCACCCTTTTCGGCAAATTTTATTTTCTTGTTCTGTTTCTCAGTGGAGTGATGAGAAACAAAAAATTCTAAAATAATTTTGCTTGAAAAACGAGACAAATTGGTTTGCATGTTTCATTGATTAAGAAGATTGCTTACCTTGTTAATTGTGAAAAACAGGAGAAACCGGTACAAGTACAAATATGGACAAACCCACACTCATGAAAGTCATCTCTGCTACTAATAAAAGAGCAAATATTATCTTCTCTAAACATATCTCATAAAACATACACAAAGCTATTACAACCCTATTATTAGCCTACTAAACTTAATCTAACAGCTGGTTTTAATCTAATCGCATCCCGTGTGCGTATAGTAATTTACATTGACTGAACATGCTCCATCAACCGAGGAAAATAGAAACTCCTGTCCCGCCTCCACGGTCCCTAAGAGAGAGTCCCGCCTCTTTTCCGCCTCCACGGTCCCTAAGGATGGCAATGGGTAGGGTATGGACAGAGTAGAGCAATACCATACCCATACCCGTGTAGCCAATGGGTACAAAAACTTATTCATACCCGTATCCATGGGTATAAAACTTTACCCGTATCCATACCCGGCGGGTACCCGTACCCATTGGGTACCCGGCGGGTACATCCAATAGTTTACAAGTTATTCAAAATTTTAATTTTATCAATTGCATATTTGAAAAAATACACTAATCTCTACTTACTAATAGTAGACGAATAGTATATGCAAGTATAAAATTAAAGTTTAAAAATCGCAATCTTTTACTCGTCCCTAGGCTTATCGGCCTCATAGGTTCAAACTCTATAGATAAGTTTGACATATCAGTTTAAACAAACAGGGTATGAATATACCTATAGGTACAAGTTTATACCCATACCCGTATGCGTGACTTAACGGGTATGATATGAATATTACCCATGGTTATAAAAGTTTGTCCGTAACCTACCCATACGGTACGGTACTCGCGGCTCCCGTTAAAATTGTCATCCTTAACGGTCCCTAAAAGAGAGTCCCGCCTCCGTGGATCACGTCTAATCTGATCTCAAAATAAGGAAATTGGACCGTAATCGGATCCCCTTGCGCTCTTCCACCTTCCCTATGTGCAACACCCAAAAATCATGGAGGTTAACCATCTCGTCGGGCTTGGACACCGTAGACCACCAAAATCCCGCTCGATGCCCCTGCCCCCCGGATCTCTCTCCACCTCTCTTCCCCTCCCTCCTGAACCGCTCTTCCTCACCGCGACAGAGAGCGACGGGCGCAAAAGACGGCGAGCAGCAGAAGGCGGCGGGTAATGGCGTGTGGGTAGGAGATAGCACGGCTGCACGGGGCTGGCGATGGTCGATGCAGCGCAGTTGGTTGTTGCACGCGGTGGCTATGTCTCGCCGTCTTCGTCGACCAGCCGACCACCATTGATGGCTGGCGGTGGCGATGTAGAGAAGAATATTCTGGTTGTACATCTCGGTACATACTGTTTGGTACGCTGAATTTTGTTCCCCTGTTTTTTACAGTCATTTGCTTGCTAATCGTGACCGCGTGAATTGAATCCGTACGTAGGTGCCATGTCGGTGTTGTGTTGTTAGAATTTGGGATTTGGATCTAATAGATTTGTACCTCCAACAATTTTTTATCTGGATCTGACAACATATGGGGTGTGTGCTGTAGGTGAAAAGAGTAGAAGCAGGCTACTGTTATTCGTGCCATAATATCCATCAAAGGGTAGCAAATGAAATTCCTACTAACTAGATGCTTGACAATTGTCTATTTGGCAAAGTAAATGCTTTGCAATGTCTACAAGGTGTGCCCTTCTCTTTTGTTCAATGACATGAACCAAACCAGAACGAGTACAGTGACATCTTCTTTCTTCGGTGAGCTTTGTTCAATGACAAACCTTTAGGTATGATTTTCACCTCTCTGCATATTATTGGAAGGAAAAACTTCATGCGCACATATCTTTTGGGTTGAAATTTGTTGGTACTTAAATTAATTATCTGAAACACTGTGTTCACATGTAGCGGTTTACATATATAGGAATTGCATAACCATTCTTATGTCAGCATATGTGAAGCAAATAATTCTAGGAAAAAGATTAAGTAAAGAGTTGGGGCCATTAGAACATAGTAGAATTGTTAGCTTTTGCGGAGGTGGTTAGTGATTATACTACTAAGGGTGGAACTGCCTTGTTCTAGGACCTCAATCATCTGGCAGCAGCCGGTGACCTGGTTATGTGACATGTCTGCCCCAAGACCGTTGTTGCTCTCTCATTGGTTTACTGAAGTAACTGAAGAGTCTCATGATGTTGAATGTTTTATCGTTGGGGCTGAACTTCAATAAAAATCAGATGGATGCTTTTCACACTTTCAGGAAAATTGACATTATTCAACCGCCTTGGTTCAATGTTGCAATGTCTATCCGCATGTTTAGGAAAAAACATCGTTTCATGTACAATCATATTAAACATTATTGTTTTTCCTGGTATGGAGCTACAAGTCGATCTTGACAAAAGTACGTTTTTTTTGTAGGCGCCACTAGCTCCAGTGAATGGTTTGCTCTCCTTGAAGCAAAGAGACCTTAGACCCTAGATTCTTGGTGTTGTGAGTAGACCCATCTGATGCTGTTATTGAGAACAGTATGTAGACGGTAAGATTTTATGGTGGGTATATCTGAAATAATTTCTCACAATCCTGAAATTTGGTTGGAAGATACTTGATGCATTGAGAAACATTTCAATCTGATATCAAGTGAATAATAGTATAATGTAATAGTCTACATCTTGATTGTGGCATTAAATATGATATCAAGTGAATAATACACCGCTATCTACCTTTTTTGGATTATATGGTTTCTGGTTTATATAATAATTTCTTTGCTTCTTATGGTTACTGGACTGGTCACATTGTTGCAGGCACGCCTATATATCTTTGTATGCTAATGTATGTGTACTTCCATGGCTAATCCTCATTTCCTCGGTTTGCAGCACCGGTAAGGTCACATGCACATCACCAACTAAATGATCAAATGTGTGAAGATACAAGGTGATTTTGATTTTACCAGAGACGATAAGTGTGTAGAAAGCCTCTACCAAGAATAAGTTGTGTTTAGAAATCTGATTTGCTACTTGTGAATGAATCCCTTACATTGTCTCCCTGACTTGCGGATGAATCCCTTACATTGTCTCCCTAATTTGCGGATGAATTCCTAATGTTTCTTCTCTTTGCTACTGCAATCCCAGGTAGCTTTCACTATGATTAGTTGATTTTGTTTCCCGTGACTTGCATACTGAGGCCGGTCAAGTTTCCGTGTTGCTTCATTCTTGGACATGCTTCCTATTTTGCAGAATATTCAGGTCATATGGAACTAAATTCATATTTAGTTCTTACAGAATACCGATACATATTCATAGTGACTAATTAAGATATTACCTCATGCATGTGACTACAAATAATGAACGCATACTACAACAATGAATTAGATTTTCTAATCAGAAATTACGCTAGCGTTCTAGCTACTATATAATTTCTTACTATCTTGTTGTGTTTTCTTGTGATTTATCCATTACTTATCCATGATCCGTCGTTTTATGCAGACGCTGTTAGAATACGCCCATATTTGTAATGTCGCTGTTGGAAACAAGATATTATTGAGGGAAACATCAGGGATGCCAAGAGAAACTAAGAAATGTTTGTGTTTGTCAAGACGACTTGTTCTAGACAAAGGAATTATTCCTATTTAAATTCCGTCACATTTTCATGTTTAATTTTTCCTTATAAGTCTTCTAACTCTACGTACATAGATTCAAGAATCGTATTTATTACAATATTAAAGTCAAAGTTTTGTTTTGGTGCAATGTGTTTATTTTGTTTTTCATGTGTGAATAATACAAACAAAAATGTTCTTGTATAAGCTCTCCTGGTGATATTACCGTGTCAAACAAAGCATTGTTTTTTTTTTCTCGCATTTGTTTTTCGAGATATCACCAAGTATGACAAGAGAAACTGACAAATTCTTATTGCTTATCAATTGACTTATTTTAAAAAAAGTAGTTTGCTATAGAAATAATATTCTTGCATTGAAATTTCATAAAAATGGTGTGTTTATCAATCGGGACTTTTGAGTTTTACCATTAGTGATTGCATGATACTGTTTGATGGTTATTGACATGGTGTAGGCTGAGTACCCCAAGAGCTTTGAGCCCTTGGCTTTAGTATCAGTGCATCCACATTTTAGATGTATAGGGCTTCGCAAGTTGTGGAGGAAGGAGCTGGAAAAGAGTTGCGGAGCAACTTACTTTATGATGGTTGTATTGATGGTGTGTGCGGTAAAACACAAATTATATGTGTCTTGCCATCTGGTTTGGCGATGTCCATGACCATTGATGCTTATGTTGCTACCCTGGTTCATGGGTGTGAGGAATGACGTGAAAGACCATGAAACTCAATATGGCTATGAGCATCACTGAGCAAGTGAGAGATCACAAGGACCACCCTAGGATGAACATCACATAGAAAGAGGCTTGGGATTCTCAAGAGGGAAAGAATGATGTAGGGCACATGAGAGGAAGATTAGGCATTATTGAGCGATAGGTAGATATGTAGATGTGCGTTGCACATGCAAGCTTACTTTTTTTTAACGGTGCAAGCTTACTAGTGATGAATAAAACAACAAGCGTGAACCGCACAAACACAAACCGACGGGGCAGGCCCAGAGTTTTGCCAATGGGTATTCAAACTAAAATCAAATACCAAAAAAGTACAAAAAGTAGTGATATAACTAGTATTTGATCCTAGGATATGTTTTTAGAGCGTTCACTTGCCCTAGCCAAGTATTTGATCCTAGAAATAGGTCTACTTTAAAGAAAATAGTAGCAACTTAAAGTACCACCACAAGTTATATATCCCAACGTACAAAAACTATGAGACACATGAATTGAAGTGAAAGTGAATCACACATCTTGACCATGGATCATCATCTTCTTCTCCAACCATACCCGTTGAATTGGATCCATGTCCTCGGTCAAGGGAGTCGCCATGATCTTGGCCTCCTCGGTGGGTAGGGAGAGCTCCAATTTCTTTTGCTTGTTATCTACTTCCTTGGCTCTTGCACGGGTGTTGATCTCTTCAATTTCGAGCTTCCTATGTTGCATGTCATAAAAGCTTTTCATGGTCTCCTCTTTCTCCTAGCGCTTCCTCTCTTTGCTCTTCTCACTTGATACCTCCTTATCGGCAAACATTGTCTTGATCGACTCTTGCAATGCCGACGAGGAAGCCTCTCGATGACCCACAAGTATACGAGGTGTATCATAGTACTTTCGATAAATAAGAGTGTCAAACTCAACGAGGAGCAGAAGGTGTTGACAAGTGGTTTGGATCAGGAATTCACTGTAAATACTAGAAAATAGATTTTTAGGGTTTTTTGATAATGCGGATAAATAAAGTGCGAGTAAATAAAAGACAATAATAAGTGCAGCAAGTGGACCAATCCTTTCTTCAGCAAAGGACAAGACGGTTGTATTACTTATGAGAACCAAACGTTCTCGAGGACACATGGGAATATTGTCAAGTGCTTTCCTTCGTATAGTTGATTAATCTTCTTTGGTTGGACAAGTGTTGTGTGGGTGAACCTATGCTAATGTACTGACCTTACTTGGACTAATACATACTTGCGATTATACCCCTTGCAAGCATCCACAATTACAAGAAAGTAATTAAGATAAAAACCTAACCACGACATTAAACTCTAATATCCTACACTCCCTTATGCAAAGGTTTCCTAATGGGGGTTTAGGTTTCTATCACTCCGGCAACCCCACAATTAGTAGCCAAATACACAATGCATTCCCTAGGCCCATAAAGGTGAAGTATCATGTAGTCGACGTTCACATGACACCACTAGAAGAATAGCACCACAACTTAAATATCAAACCATCAAATATTTCTCAACACAATTCCACTACTAACAACATGACTTCTCCCATGTCCTCAAGAACTAAACGAACTACTCATGAGACATCATATGGATCAAGATCAGAGATGAAATAATGATAAGTAACAATATAAACATTAACAATAATTCAATGGTCCCACTCAATAGCATCAACTACAACAAGTAATCAACACCGGGAAAGTTTCCCCTAAGAACTATGCAAGATTCAACCCAATTGTTACAAACGGGATGGAGTGATGGTGCTGGTGCTGGTGGAGATGGTGGTGAGGATGATGATGATCCCGATGAAGTCTAGCTTGATGGCGGTGTTGATGGCGACGATCTCCCCTCTCTAGGAAGGAATTTCCCCGGTAGAATTCTTCCTGCCGGAGAGCTCTTTCTCTCTCTATAGTTTCCGCCCCGCAGAGGCGGCAGAATCTTTCTATGGTTGCTCCCCGAGTCTTAGGGTTTTGGGAGGAATAAATATGCCAAAGGGCGATGCCAGAGGTGGGCCAGGGTGTCCACACCACCTCGTGGCGCGGCCCAGGGGGGCCGCCCCAGGGGGTGGTGTGGGCCCCCTGTGGCCCATCTCCACTCCTCCTTCTGGCCTCCTCCGTCTTCTAGAAAAATAGGGATTTCCATATATTTTCTGGAATTTTCTGATCTTCGCGAATATTGCATCTGGACAGCGCTTTTTCCATCAGAATCCTGACTCCGGCGGTTCATCCTCCAAAAGTCACCAATCATGCAAAATAGATGAAATAACTTGAGTATCATCTCTTAATACTACCTCCGTTTCAGGGCTTAAGGCACACACGTTTTCCAAAGCAAAGTTTGACCGAAAGAATTGAGCAACAATATCTTGATTATATTGTACATAATTAGTACCGTTAGATTCGTATTAAAAAATACTTTCAAGTGATACTAGTTTTATACCAAAACTCTTTACGTATTTAGAGTAATTATTGGTCAAAGAAAAAACACGCAAAACGAGGACGCCTTAAGCCCTGAAACAGAGGGAGTATGAAATATATCAATAAATAACAGCAAATTATGATATAAAATAGTGATGCAAAATGGACGTATCAACTCCCCCCCCCCCCAAGCTTAGACCTCGCTTGTCCCGAAGAGAAAACTGAGCTCAATAAACATGACCACAGGTTTATGGAGTGAAGTGTCGATAAAAAGAATACGAACAAGAAGCATCGCATTTATCAATACACAATTCATAATAGAAAACAACTCACTATATTATATAACTTAACTTGCAACGAGTATGGGAGTCACAATAAAGATGCACAAATAAAATCATAATTGGTGATGACAAACCTTGTTCTTGGTCAGGGAACAATTAACAAATCATACCTAGTTTTAAGCAAAGCTTTTATGAAGGAGTTTATATTGCAGGAGTCTCTTGCTCAAATGTAATGGTCTATTCACCTACATAGATAGCTTTCAAAGTCATATTCATTTAGATAAGAGCATTGTGCAAAACAAGGAACATAAGAAACGAGATTGAATAAATCAATATATGGATGATCGAATCACAACAATTCAAATGCTTGCTTGAGATAGAAAGGAATAGGTTTACTGACTCAACATAGAAGTAAAATATAGGCCCTTCACAGAGGGAAGCAGGGATTTCAAGTTTCATAAAGAGCTTCCAAAAATTATGGTACTTACTAGCTTTCAGCTCTCATTTCCCCTATCATAGGCATCTTGCAGTGATTAAGGTTAAAGTGACACAAATATGAAGTATATGCTTGACAGATCATAAGTTGAAAATCTCATGCCCCTTGCGTACGAGTACCGAACCTCATGCTACTCAACTTTAGTCACAAGAAAGTTCCTGTCATTGTAAGTATATATGTATCATAGATAACCGCCAATGGGGTACCCCTTGCCCCATGACACAGGAGCTATCCCGTATCAAAATGACAAGGCAACAGACAATGAGCATCTCAGCGATCTTTTTATTTGCTATTTGCATAGGTTTTTATTGAGGATGCTTCACAGAATGCTCATTATGGGTATGCTATAAGTTTCCACCATGATTAGGCATGGCTTAGGCTAGCCGCCCAGGCGTTTATCTAACACATATCCAAACTCCATGAGCTTACAAGCTCCCCTTTTATTTCACACCGTCAGGATCCATAAACAAAAGAACATGATATCAACTGAATAGAATAAGTGAAATGTCGAAAACGTTCCCCATGGCAACATGGTTCTGCTAACTCCCAACTTATAATTTGCAAGCATATAAGCAACATATATGGGCACAATGGTTCAAGTTTATTAAGTGCAAGAAGATAAAGTGTGCCATCAAGTTCGTGAGAGCTTTAATCACTAGTTTTACATAACAAAAGTTTTTAATTTGGAAGATAGATAAAACTTGAGAATTTATTTGGAATAGCAATAATGCTAATAGGTAGATATAGTGGACACAAATGGCATAGATTTTGGTTCAAGGTGTGGATGCATGAGAAGCATTCCCTCCCAGTACAAGTTTTTGGCTAGCAAGGCTGGGTAGCAAGCATAAGAGTTGAAGGAAACAAACAAACATACAATTGATAGAAACAATCATGCAATATTCCTTGAAAACACAAAAGGTCTTAACTTGGGAATACTAAGCTTATGAGCTAATCAAGAAAGAAAGAAAATTAAATAATATATCTACTAGTACTTTTCTCTTTTCCTATTCAATCCTCAAAATAGTGTTGCTACTGACCAAAGCTAAGTTTGCCAAAACCAACTAAATTAACTTTATGCTCCCAAAGTGATACCAATACTAACAACAAGATCAATCATATAACATAAATTGCAAAGTAAAATAAGATGCGCAAAAAGTAAATGATGAATCTTCTCATTAATATTCCATAACGGCACTCACACCAAGGGATACATAGATAATCAACTAGAGGAGAGATACTTCCACAATGCAAACCATCCTATATGATAACTTCTCTATTCATGATATGACTCTACGAAAAAGGTAAAAAGATAAAAGATAAAGATGTGATACCGCGGCACTCCCCCAATCTTGGAACAAACTAAGGGGATGCCAAAACCTAATGACGAATTACTCCTTCAGTGGTGGTGGTGTGATCATGATTGGAGTGAGGAAATCCTCTAGCATCTTGCGAAGCCTGTTATTCTCCTCTTGAAGTATATCCACCTTTCTCCTCAGGACTCGGTACTTATCACAAAACTCATCAGTGGCTTGAAGGGCTTCAAATGCCGCAGGGCAGGAACCGAGGTCTAGACTGGTGGTATTAGCCCCTGTGTATTATGAGAAAAGGCACGTCCAGTATTAGTTGCCCCTACAAGAGTAGGGTTCCTTGCCCTTGATCCTGCAGCACTTTGCCCCTTCATGCCTGCTACATGTTCTTTACTTCCTCCTCGATGCTCCGATCCATGTCTTCACACCTACTTGTGATCCTTTATTTTTCCACCCATCCAACAAAAGTCCTCTGCTCAAGATTGCGAAGGAGCTCGCGCCAGCGTCGTAACTCGTAGTCCTCTGAAGACGAACCCTAGAACGACATCTGATCAGAACAAATCGAAATGATAACACGACGAGAACACGATATACGGACCTCGAGGGATCAAGGGGATTATATATTGCAAGGTTTAACGAAAAAAGGAAGGTACTGGGAGAAAACGGGTCGGAGACGAGCTCCAGGGTGGCCACACTCCCTGGTGGCGCGGCCAGGTGGGCCCACGCCACGGGGTGGTGTGAGCCCCCTGGACTTCGTCTCCGTCCCTCTTTTGACTCATTATCTTCCATATTAAATAAAAACTGTAAAAGTATTGATTAGAAAAAAATTCGCGAACCTTTTCTTACCAAAACTGTCACATCCCAAGATTTCCAAATCTTGTAATGTGAAAAATAAATAAACAAAATAAGTTATTGTAGAATTTTAGGGTGAAAAGAAACTTTTTGTTTCTAAATGGAAACCTAAAATCCCATCTTGAACAAACTTTAATTAAAGTTTGAATTCAACAAAAATCCAAATCAAAAGAAATGCATCCCTCATAAAATGCATCTGGAAATTTAAACACTTGGAAAATAAATCCAAACCCTAAACCCTAATGGAATAAAAATCATTTCCAAGTTATCTCCAAGCCTATGGATTTGATCCATATAAAATCTTGTCAACAAACATTTACAAATGATCAAGAAGGACAAATAGAAATATTATAAGACCATAGAAATTGGTTTCACTTAATTTGGAACCATAAATAAAAACTTATGAATTAATAAGATAGGGATTTGAATTCCCAAAGCTAATAAAGCCCTTATCTAAAATCCATACCAAATGGTGAACAAATAAACCTAAAGATATTTAAAAGGAATAAATAAATATTAAATAAGATCTTCGGATGAACCTTCGGCAATGTTTTCAGGCGAGCATCTCCCCCCTTTCTACCTATCTTACTTTTATAGTATTTATTTCCTCCTGTTGATCTATTGCTATCTGTGTTGCGATGCTCTAGTTGTCGTACCCGTGATATCCCTTGCAGCCTTATATTGCCTTGGACACCTCCTATTACCTGTTGTTTGGTAGATAGTTGGACCTGTGCGTCGTAGTCGCTTGCTCAAGTGCTGTTGCGTGTCGTCAAGTACCACAGTTGTTGGAGTATTGCCGCATGTTTATTGTTGGGGATGATCATCACTTTAATTATTGTTTAACAACTAAAATTGAAGTAGGTAAGCAGAGGCACAGGTGGGCAATAGATGTTATTTGGTTGTTAACCGTCCACTTGTGTCCCGTAGGACCCCGAGTACTTGATACCTGTTCCTTGAATATTCGCGCTATCCACATACGGGGAATTATGGGACCCCCTGAGCCAGATCTTGATTCATTCTTATTTCTTGGGGCCACAAACTAGTTTGAGGTTTTATTTACTATCCTGTACTTATGCCAGGCTTTACTGCTTTATTACGATTGTGCGAGGAGCACCTGTACTGTTTAGGATCGGGACACGTTTTCGCGGTATCGACAAGCCCGAGTTTTCGGGTTCCCATTCGTTTATAGCCGTCCACCCAAACCTCGGGTCCGTCTCGGAGTCAGCTAACTTCGTTGCGGGTGTACTCCAAGGGGTGGCCCCCTGAAATATTTCTGAATCTTGTGATTGCTTTGTCGTGAAAGCCTCGTTGGGTTTTGATTTGGTTTTTCCGAGGTTGATCGAGTGTGTGTTGCTATTTGTGCACCCCTGCAGGGTAAAACTTTCTGAAAGCCGTGTCCGCGGTTATGGACGACTTGGAGCACAGTATCTCGATCATAGACAACTATAACTAAAGTAGTGTTATAAATTTGACTTTATAATGACTAGTAATCAGCTTCACTACAATGGAATGGCTAAATAAAACTGCCAACAATTGCTTGTTTTGGTTGTCGCTTGCGACCATTGTATCTGACTAGTAAGTATTGCAACTACAACGGAATGGCTAAATAAAAGTGCCAACAACTGCTGGGTTTTGGGATATCTCATGCTAATTGTATTTGACTAGTAAGTGCCGCAACTACAACGGAATGTTTAACTAAAACGGCCCACTGCTTATTTTATCAGGATGAGTATCTATACCTGACTAGTAATTGCTGCAACGATAACTGAATAAATAAAACTGCCAACTGTGTGAGTTCCTCGGTTGACTTTCTCGGTTGGTATCGAGGGGGAATACCAGGATGGGTTTGTTTGGTGTTGGATTCAGGTTGGTTCCGAATAGGTCTTTCTTATCCCTATCTGATAGCCGCCAGTTGTATTGAGTCTCTATAGGTTGTTAAGTGCCTGCTGCCGCTGCCGCTTCAGCCCACCATACCTATGTAGGCGAGGACCGCCGAATTCTAGTCTCGCCGTGTACTGGCCTCAGTACTGACCGCTCTCTCGTTTTCCTTTGCCCTTTGTCGGCACCCCTTTTGTTTAAGCAGGTTTTGAGATCGACGTCGTTAGCAGGGTTACCCTTCCGGCTTGGCCTGGGCAGGGTTATGGACGCCATTGGTTATTCTTCAGGGCTCTTAGCCCCATTTGCACCTTGTCCGTAGTCGGACGCTCTGTCATTTTCAAGGTGATTTGGATCTTTGTATATTATATCTGTATTCTTGACTCATTGAGTCGCTGTTATATATATCTGTTCTGTGGGTCCCATCGAGGACTGTTGTGTAATGTTATTACTTCGTTTTCCACCCGCACGAAAGTTCCTGATGGGCACCTTTGAATCGTTTCTATGTGGGTTTGGCGGGAATCGCTGAAACTTGCATAGGGTCGATTCTGAGGGTGTTACAGCTTGCACCTCCCAGCAATATGACCCAATTTAAAGGACCAAAGAGGAGACATATGTATTATCCAAGGAATAATAGAAGGTCAAGGAGACCAGGAACTGTTCCTACCTTTGAGATAACATATGAAGAACATGAACTAGAAGCACTCCTAGCTTTGGAGAAACCCAAGAAAAGGAAGGACAAAAGCCATGTGCAATGTGGTCATTGCAAAGAAATGGGACACTATGCCAATGAATGTCCAGAGAAGAAGAAGTATAAGGAGATTAGCCAAGTGTGGTGCAACAACTGCAAAGAGCTAGGTCATTATGTAGCAACTTGTCCACAGAAGATACGTGAAGAACTCAATCTTATCACATGTTACAACTGTGGTAACCAAGGACATTATGCAAGTAACTGCCCAGAAAAGATGAAGCACAAGATAAAGCCTATGAAGGATCTCATCCTTGTCACATGTTTCAAGTGTGGAAACAAAGGACACTATGCAGATGTTTGCCCAGAGAGATTTCAACAAGATCCCAAGCAAACCAAGATGTAATCTAGTTGGAAATTTTTTAAGGGTAGTACCCTAGTTGTTTTGAGTCAACTTGTACCCCTAGCCTCCCCAAATCTCGGTACGAGATTTATTTTAAGGGTGGTAGCCTGTCACATCCCAAGATTTCCAAATCTTGTAATGTGAAAAATAAATAAACAAAATAAGTTATTGTAGAATTTTAGGGTGAAAAGAAACTTTTTGTTTCTAAATGGAAACTTAAAATCCCATCTTGAACAAACTTTAATTAAAGTTTGAATTCAACAAAAATCCAAATCAAAAGAAATGCATCCCTCATAAAATGCATCTGGAAATTTAAACACTTGGAAAATAAATCCAAACCCTAAACCCTAATGGAATAAAAATCATTTCCAAGTTATCTCCAAGCCTATGGATTTGATCCATATAAAATCTTGTCAACAAACATTTACAAATGATCAAGAAGGACAAATAGAAATATTATAAGACCATAGAAATTGGTTTCACTTAATTTGGAACCATAAATAAAAACTTATGAATTGATAAGATAGGGATTTGAATTCCCAAAGCTAATAAAGCCCTTATCTAAAATCCATACCAAATGGTGAGCAAATAATCCTAAAGATATTTAAAAGGAATAAATAAATATTAAATAAGATTTTACAAATTGGAATCACCAAGTTTGGATCTCTAAATAAAAAGATATGGATTTTATAAGATGAAGAAAGAAATATTAAATAAAGAATATTTAAAGACCAAATTAAATCTTGGCTTAATCTATTATGCAAAGGGAATGAATAGAATCCAAATCCAAATAAAATAAAAGGATAAAGAATTTCCAAAATAAAATAAAATAAAAATGGCATTAACCATTCTGTCCCTATTTTTAATAAAGACAAATCTCTAATAAGAATTCATGAGAAATAGTATTTTGGAATTTACCCAAGTGAAATAAAAGTTGTCTAATTCAACTTAATTAAGATTAAAGAAATCTTCCAAATAAAATTATGGAAATAAAACTATATTTAAATTCCATTGGAATTAAAACAAATACCCAATTCAAATGATTTATGAATCATATTAATTATTTTCCAAATGATTCTAGTTGAATATTTTGACACCCTAATAAGTAAATAAAACCTACTGAAAGGTTTTGGAAGGATTTAGAATTCAAATGGAAATTAAAAAACATTATTAAATCTTGAAGGAATTAATGCAAGGACCTACTTTAATAATTAAAAAGGCACTTAAAGAATAAAAGTTTTTATTCTAAATTTGACATCAGAATGTGGTATTAAACAGTGTTTGATTATTCACAAAATTTGGCAAAGGTTTGAATTCAAATGAGTGTTTGAATTAATTAAACAAAACCAAGACAGAAATAAGAAATGGAAAAAGGAAAAACAAACAGAACAAAAAAAAGAGAAAGACCCAGCCCAACTAGCCACTGGCCCAACAAGCCCATTTCCCTCACTCCGCAGGAAAACGTTTCACACCAGGAATTTAGCCCACGCCCTCACTGACGATCGGACCCCACCGCCTCCTCCTCTCTCTCACTGCCAAGCGGACCCCACGCCTACGTCAGCGTCTTCCCCGCGACGACCCCTTCTTCCCCCAACGCCGCTGCCGTTGCAGCACTAATTCCTCTACTTGAATCCGCCTTAATGCCGCGTTAATCCCTCGCCGTGACCATGCAGTAATAAACGCCAGGATTCCCTCTCCCTTCTCCCCAGACCACACCCCACAGGAGCCACCAGGCTGCTACAATTTGGACCTCGAAGCTCCTCTGTCCGACGACACTCCGACGACAATTCCGGCCGAACCCTGCCGCCCCTTGCCCCCTCAACCACTCGAGCCTGCTCCCCTCTTCCAGATGCATCTTCCAGTGGCTTTGACTTGGCCGCGCCTGACCCACAGCGCCGGCAACGACGTCGACCGACAGCGCCGCCGTCTGCAAACAACTCCGGTGAGCCTCATCGCTTGAACCCGTGCGTGCCTCGACCAGATTCTCATGCCAACTTGTTCGCCTATGCCTTGTGAACATCCAGGTGCTCGCCATTCACTCGCGCAAGACCCGTAGGCTCGCCTTCGACGTCGACAGCAAGCATCAGACGCCGACGACAACTACGACGAGGAATTCCGGTTGACCTCGAGCGCCCCTTCATCAGACAAGAACACATTGAGCATCGGCGAAGCGCAGCGAACCTGGTGAGATACCCCTCTCTCCCTCTAGCCCCCTGTGTCGCCAGCAACCTCGCCGCCAGAGCCCCCGCCACCACCTGCCACCGCCAGCGCCACCCCTCTCTGGCAAACACGCTATGCGCCGTCCGATCTCGATCTAGTGGATAGGAAAGAAACTTAAACGAAGGGGTACGTTTGATTCTGAGCCACACGATCTTTTTAGATCCAACGCGCCAGAGAAGCTGATCCGGACGAAACGGTATGGGCGAATAGGAATAAGACACGTGTCTTGAGATCTGTTTTAAAAACAGAAACATGTCTATTAGATGATCAATTTTGAAAAATCCTTAACTTTCAAACCACACGTCCAAATTTTGCAAATCTTATATCAATGGATTCAGCAAGACCAGCCCTAGCCAACCATGCACTTTGTTTAGTAAAAAGCTTCTGATAATTTGATTATTTTTACAGAAACTTGTGTATGCATGTTTAGGATATAATTTTTTTCCAAAATGATTTTGAGGATAAAATCTTTGGGAAATGGTGTGTTTTGAACCTACTGACCATAGGAAACAAATTGTGGTTTCAAAAATGTATTTGGTGAAACAAAAGAATAAACTTTGGATTTAAACCATTTCTAGTCAAACAAAAGTAATGTTTATTTATTTAAAAATGCTTTTAGTAGAAAATCTTTGGGAAATGTTTTGGAATAAACTCTGACCCCAAACGCCAAGTTTTATGATTTGAAAATGTTTTTGGTGAACCCTATAAAAATTATTACTTTGCTTATGGCATTTTCAACCACATGAAATAATGATTTGGTTTAAAAATGGTTTAGAGATAGAATCTTTTGCAAATGGATTTGCCACTTTATAAAATTACCAACAGGTGTTACCAAATGTTCATAACTTATTAGAAACCACTTTTACAAATAAAACAACCTTTTGCATGCTTGCATGCATTGTTTTGTTTCTACTATTTTATGTGAATTGCTTGAATGGTAGATTGAATTATTGTTTGCTTGATTGAATTGTAGTGGAATTTGAAGAGTGTGAACATTTCAAGATCAAGGAGTGAACTTATATTATCTACCAAAAAGGCAAGTGATGCTTCATACTTTTATCCCATTATTTTCACTATGCATTAGTGATATGTCTAAGTAGGACTTGCATGGAATTTTGCTAAGTATAAACTATGCCATGGGAAATCCTAATAGATGAAACCTTAGTAGAATTTCCTAAGTTAAGATTTCCTACTACTATCATGCTTAGCTTAACTAGTAGAAAACAAGGGTGGAATATATATTCATGCTATGGAAAAATTTCTAAGTCTGAGGACTTGTGTTTTGTTTAATAAAACAACTAAGTTAATGAATCACCTGGGTGGAATGGAAGGAATGGTTTGTGTTGAGTGGTTACACAAGGCCAGGGGACTGGTGAACCTTGTGTATCTCACTTGTGGATGGCCACCCAGGAACAAAGAGATTTGAGATGTCAAATGTTGAGAAGCTTCAAGTGCAGCCACTTGGCATTATGGGCTCTGCCTGGATCATATAGGTTGCAATAACTTAGCCAAATGGACAGTTGGTGGTAGGGGAATGATAGGTTGGAGCGCGTCCATTCTGGTCTAAGGGAAGGCTTCTGAAAGATCTTGTATTGGTGAAACCAAGTCTTGTGGGGAAAGTGCACCACCTCTGCAGAGTGTAAAATCTAAGTACTTAGCCATGTCCCTGGCAAAGGACAATTTGAGCATCAAGACATGGAAGCTATCAAGAATCTCATCATCCAAATTTCTAAGTTAAAATCTTGTGGGTGAACAAGGGGTTGAAAGTATCACTAATTTCTATTGGGAGATGCCTTGGGAAAGATTTTGTCAAGCAAAAACTTAGTGTTTTCAAATGATAAGGAAAATCTATTTTGAGCAATGCAAGCCTAAGCTCCACTTAGCCAAATGCATATAGATGATAGACTCCACTATCCTATCATAGTATCACTTGCCAATACAATTCAAATGTATTGACCCTTGTGGCTGTAACTTGTTATGTTGCAGGTTTGATTGTTATTAGGGAAGTTTAATGATTAGGATTACAAGTCTACAACCAACATGTCTGCCTGTGGCACTTTGAAGATGAAGGACCCCATGCTATTGTTATATTCTGCTGCATTGTAATGAGATAGCCAAATGAGCTATGTAAGATGTAATAAATTATTTTATTCCTGGTTATAAAGTTGTATTATGACCTTTGTTTCTTGATATTACATCTTAACTGTGGATGCTAGCTATTGATCGAGGGACTAGCATTGTAAACAAAGGGACCTCTACCTTATTAAAGGTTGGGAACCTTACAAAAACTGTCATCTATTCGAAAACGGACTCTACAGGTTCCTGAATTTGGTCTTTAATAAATTCTTCTGGAGTCACCACTTGAATAATATCAATATCTTCATTATAAGAATCTCCATAAATATAATGTTTGAGTCTTTGACCATTCTTCATATCATTACATCATTCTCTCCCAACACTTGAAAGTTCCTTTCATACAAAACTTCACACAATCTTCATTAGCAACATTAGTGTATGCAAGATAATAAACCTTTGGGTTTAGTTTCAACTGAAGTCCATCAAAACATAAGCTACTGTAGCAACTCCTTTCAAAAGTCCAAAATAATTCAAAAAGTAAATTGATTTAAGAGGCAAATGCAAAAATGGCAAAAATCTGTCAAAACAGACCAGCAGGTAAAGACTGATTTTTTCGAAGATCTTTTGTTGCTCAAATAGAAAAGTGCAAAACTAAATAAAGTTATATAATAACCTGGGGCATACACACAGAAAATTACAGATCAATACGATGTTCTGGAATTTTTCACGATTGTTTAGTGAAGCACAAAATGCTGTTTCGGGACAGCAACTTCCCCACATCTCACCTCCCTCTCGGTAGAGGCTAATCTTGACACAAAAACCAAACAAAAAGTATAAAGAGAGGTTATTACATAGGCAATAACTTCCCAGACTCAAATAAATAAAAATAAACTAAAAGCAAAATATAATGGGTTGTCTTCCAAAAGCACTTTCTTTATAGCCATTAAGATAGGCATGATAGTTTCAATGATGCTCACAGTGGAAATATAAGTTATAGTAAAAGAGAGCATAAAAAAGCAAATATCCAACATATTTAAGTCTAACCCACTTCCTATGCAAAGGAATTTTGTAGGAAAATAAATTATTGAACCAAGGCGCTACTAGCATAGGAAGGCAAAACAGGTGCAACATCAAAATTTTCCACTTAAAGAGGGGAAACTTAATATTATTGAGATGCATAAAACCATGTTTTCCTCTCTCATAATAACTTTCAGCATCATGAATAAAATTAACGATATAACTATCACATAAAACATTCTTATCATCAAAATAAACATATTTAGAATCGTCAAATAGAGGTTTAAGATTGAAAACTTGTTCAACTCTAAAATCCTCATTAGGCAATTCATTTTCATAAGGAACTTTAGCAAATTTGGAAAAATTAAACTCATAAGATTCTCCATCAAATTTAGTCAAAATTTTCTCCTTCTTAAAATCTATAATAGCTCCACAAGTGTTCAAGAAAGGTCTACCAAAAATGATAGGACAATTTTTACTAGCAGCTGAACCAAGTACTAGAAAATCAGCAGGATATTTAATCTTACCACAAATAACTTCCACATCTCTTACAATACCAATTGGAGAGATGGTCTCTCTATTAGCAAGGTGAATAACCACATCAATTTATTCAAGTTCACAAGGACCAATTTCATGCATAATTTCTTTGTAAAGCTCATAAGGAATAGCACTTGAACTTGCACCAATATCACATAAACCATAATAGCAATGATCACCAATTCTAACAGAAAGAATAGGGACACTAGATTTCCTATTTCTACTAGGATGTTAAACAATATTAGAAGTATCTACATTTTTAGTGACAAGGTCTTTCACTATTGCTACTACAGGTTCAACATTTATTTTTTCATCGGGTTCTACAGATCTCTTCATACTTTTGTTAACCACACTAGCTATCATAGAATGTTCCTTTAACTTAGCAGGAAAAGGTATTTTCTCAATATAAATCTCACGCAAAATGCGATCAACAGTACAAACTTCAACATTTATAGCAGGAACACAATTAACACTATCTTTATAAGGTGCATGATACTTTTTCCATTCCTTTTTAGGAATTTCAATATAAGAGGCAAATTCCTTAAAACAATTTGCAATACTTTGAGAATCAAGACCATACTCAGTACTAATATTATGAAAGTCATCAGTTCCCATGAAATATTTAATACATTCATAATCATAATTTATACCTGTCTTTCTTCCTTTATCATTCTCCCATGCTTTAGTATTTTCTTGAATACGGTCAAGAAGATCCCATTTAGCTTCTTCTTTCATTCGTGTAAATGATCTAGCACAAGAATCATCCAATAAATCCTTATCATGAAGAGAAATCCTTACATAAAAGTTATTAATAATAATATTATTGGGGAGCTCATGAATGGGACATTTGAGCATTAGTAACTTTAATCTCCCCCAAGCTTGGGCTATACTCTCTCCATCACGAGGCCAAAAATTATATATTTGATTTTGATCTCTATAAATCTCACTAGGAGAATAGAATTTAGAATAAAAGAGAGGCACAAGTTCCTCCCATTCAAGAGACTGGCCATTCTTTAGCATCTTATACCATTCCTCATCTCTGCCTTTCAATGATACAGAGAATAATTTTTTTTCTTAACTTGTTCCGTGTAATACATGCACACTTGAACAACCCGCATAATTCGTGTATAAAAAGAAAATGATCACTAGGATGGACAGTTCCATCTCAAAAATAGTAGTTATCCATAACATGATCAACAATTTTTGTAGACTTTAAAAGGATCTATTTCAGCAGGTGGTGGTTCATCTACTACCTTAGTAGCGGTAGTAGCTTTCCAAAATAGGAAACTAATTGAATTATCCATAATGAAATAACAGAAATAAAAATACTCACAGTATAAATTTCCTTTACCAGTTCCACTCTTCAATAGCGCTTCACTCCCCGGCAACGACGCTAGAAATTAGTCTTGATGACCCACAAGTTGAAGGGAATATGCCCTGAGAGGCAATAATAAATTTGTTATTATGTATATTCCAAGTATATGATAGATGTTTATTTTGCATGCTATAATTGTATTTATACCAAAATGTTAATACATGTGTGCTTAATAAACAAACAGAAAGTTCCCAGTTATGCCTCTCTTATAAACTAGCTCATTGATTAACAAGATGATCAAAGTTTCCTAATCACGGACATTGGATGTTATTAATAACGAGGTCACAACATTATTGGAATGGTGTGATGAACATTCATCCGAAGTATATCATTACAATCAAAGTCATTGAGTTTATATTGGTATAACATCATACGAAGTAATTCTAATCCTTAGACCATGAGATCATGTCAATCACTAACACTGGAAGAGTATCTTGATAACATCAAACATCACACCGTAACATGGTGATTGTAAAGATGGGTTCAGTGCTACTAAAGTGTTATGTTGAGGCCCAGGGATTAAGAGTGGAATTTGTTCATCCCGATGATGGATAGATATACTCTGGGCCCTCTCGGTGATATCACATTGGTTAGCTTGCAAGCAAGTGATTTTAACACTAGAATGTTATATCACGGGAACGAGAAAATAGTACATGTCAGTAACAAGATCAAACTAGGTATGAAGATACATATGATCAAATCTCGGACATGTAATATATCATGAGACAAAGGGATTAATATTCTAGCGTAAAAAGGTTCTCACGATCACAAGAAAGTCATCGTTGAATGTGTGGGAGTCAGTATGGATCTCCAGGCCCCGCTTCTGATTATTGATCCGCTAGGGGTCTCGATCATGTCCGCATTATTCGCGAACCGTAGGGTGACACACTTAAGAGACACCGATACCATTTGGAACAATAGTTTCATGTCGAAAAGATTTACAAAGCGCAGGAATTTATTTCACTAGATACCAAAACTATTTCGGGTGAAATTGCTAAAAGTGTTTCTGCATGTGAAATGAAATACTATCAAGGGGTTATATGTGAATGTTCGTCCATTAAAGTAATTGACAAAATTCTGAATAAATAAAAGGAGTTTTATTTAAATAGAGATCGTATTAAATTTGGTGGAAATTTAATGGGAATTTTGAGTGGGATTTTGAGTGGAGAAATGAAGGGGCTAAAAGTGAGTGGATGCTCCACCCACATGAATGGAGGGAGGGCAAGGGGGCAACCCCATGCGCCGCCACCCCCTTGGGTTCCCCCCTCCTCCTATATAAAGCCCCTTCCCTCCCTCTCTCTCTCACTCACACCTCCTCGTGAAGGATCTCTCTCCCCCTCTAGTTTATCCTCCATGTTCTCGAACTAGCGAGATACATGTTCCCGGTGGATTTTCAGCAATAAAGAGTTGTTTCTTCCACTACATCGCTGGAGCGAGGAGGCGGAGGTTGCTCGGTGGCTTGTACGTGTGTGCGAGCACGGATGCGCTGCTGATTTGCGGCGCTGGACTTCTTATCGATCTTGAGATCGACAAGCATTCATATACATCATCCACGAGTACAACCTCATTAAACTTTGTCGGTCTTCAAGGGTATGTTCTCTATGGATGTAAATCCACCCGTTGCTTGTATCTAGTAGATAGATCTTGGTACATAGTTGTTCCCATCGTAGGAATTTTTTTGTTTTCTATGCTGCGAACCCTAAAGTGGTATCAGAGCCGGATCTATGCATAGATGCTTTGCATGGGTAGTACACATATGAGTATGTGTGCGATGATGATCATGTTATTTCTTCTTTTTTGTACTTTGGATATTGGTGGCATAGTGGGATGAAGCGACCCGGACAAACTTTACATGTCCTTGCACATGAGACCTGTTCCACGGTTGACATGCAACTAGTTTTGCATAAGTGGCTAGCGGGTGTCTATCTCTCCTACTATAGTTAATATCTAATTTACAACGAGTTGTTGATAATTTGGTTATCCACGTTGTCGTTCCATGTTCGTAGGTAAGAACGGTTCTATCTTCGAAAGCTCTAAGCCACGTAAAACTTGCAATGGATAAATTAGAAGCATCTAGTTTAGATTGTTGCTGGGCTTGTGTCATGATATGGTGATGTTGTAAGCAAAGGTATAAGTCGATACTCTTACAACACACATAACGTGTAAGTTCCATAGACCTTAGCCTTACACATAAAGGAATGATGAAGATCATACCACGATGCACGTGATGATGATCAAGTGCAAGAACCATATCATTTCATTTTCACATATGATGTTTGTTGCATCTTATATTGCTTGTTTGGCATTTTATTAGCATAATAAGATGATCCCTCATTTAGATATCAAGATAAAAATGTGTTCTCCCTTAAGTATGCACCAATTATGTTTCGCTTCTCCAAGACATCACGTGATGATCGAGTGTTCTTGGATCCACGATCATATTTTGGGTGTAAGACAGTTTTACACACGCGAATACTAAGGTTCTTTATTGGAGAGCCTATCATGTACAGACATGGCCTCGGAACAAGGACCGAAAGGTTAAGCATGAGTCATATGTAGATATGATGCCCATATAGATGCTCACCTTTGAAGCTAAACTGAATCACGTGATGACCAGACTTGGTGTAGTGGATTTGGTTCATGTAGTCACCAAAAAGACACGAGGGATGTCGTTTTTGAGTGGGAGTTCATTCTTAATTTGGATTAGTTGAACTCGATCTATCATAAACTTAGTCTAAACTTTACAGATTATGTTGTAGATGGCACCACGTGCTTTTAATTTCAGTGTGTTCATGGAGAAAGAGAAACTTGCAATGAATGATAGCAACTTTACCAACTGGTTCATGAATTTGAGGTTTTTCCTCAATGCTGCACAAAAGCAATATGTGCTAGAAGGTCCGATAGGTGATGCTCCTGCAAGCGATACATCTCAGTATGAGTGTAATGTGTACGAAACAAAGCTTAATGACTACACTCTTGTGAAATATGCAATCCTTCTGTCATTGGAGCCTGAACTCCAAGGATGCTTTGAACTTAGCAATGCTGATGCTGTGGTGAAGGAACTCAAAGCTATGTTTGAGAACCAAATCCATGCTAAGAGATACTCGATATCTAGCGAGTTCTTTAGTGTAAAGATGAAGGAACACAGCTCTATGAATGATCACGTCATGATGATTATGGGATATGTTCAACGTCTTAAGGCACTAGGATATGATATCCCAGTTGACCTCGCGATGGATAGAGTTCTAAAGTCGCTCCCACCCAGCTACAAAGAGGTGCGATTGGATTACAAGAAAAGTGGTGCGATTGGATCGCTCACCGAACTTGCTGCCATCTTGGTAGCTATCAAAGTAGACATAAAGGATAGGCATCTGGAGTTGATAGTCGATAAGATCACATCCTCTAGAGAAAGGGTTGTGGCGGAAGAAAAACTCAAGATGGGCAGCACTTTTGTTGTACCTGACAGAACGGTCAATGGAGGTCCTAAGCCTGATACAGAATGTTTTTATTGCAATGAGTTGGGTCACTGTAAACGGAACTGCCCCTGGCGGACAAGAAGGCCGGCAAGGCAAATAAAGGTATATTTTATATACATGTTATTGATGTGTAATTGACTAGTACTCGCAGTAGCACCTGGGTATTTGATACCGGATCGGTTGCTAATATTTGTAACTCGAATCAGGGGCTGCAGAACAAGCGACCGCTAGCAAGGCGTGAGGTCAAGATGCGTGTCGGCAACGGATCAAGTGTTGATGTGATCGCCGTTGGAACGCTACCTCTCCACTTACCATCGGGATTAGTTATAAACCTGAATAATTGTCATTTGGTGCCTGCACTGAGCATGAACATTGTATCCGGATCATGTTTGATGCACGGTGGTTATTCATTTAAATCCGAAACAATGGTTGTTCGATTTATATGAATGATATCTTTTATGGTCATGCACCTGTGATGAATGGTTTATTTTTGTTGGATATCGATAATAGTGTTACACATATTCATAATGTTGATGCTAAAAGGATTAAACTTAATGATGATATATCTGCATATATGTGGCACTACCATCTAGGTCATATTGGCGTTAAACGCATGAAGAAGCTCCATTCGGATGGACTTTTGGAATCACTTGATTTTGAATCATTTGATACATGTGAGCCATGCCTTATGGGCAAGATGACTAGAACGCCGTTTTCCGGTTCAATGGAACGAGCGACAGATTTATTGGAAATCATACACTCTGATGTGTGTGGTCCAATGAGTGTGTCGGCGCGAGGTGTATATCATTATTTTGTTACTTTAACGGATGATTTGAGTAGATACGGTTATATCTACTTGATGAAACACAAGTCTGAAACCTTTGAGAAATTCAAGGAATTTCATAATGAAGTGAAAAATAATCGTAATAGAAAGATCAAATTTTTACGGTCTGACCGTGGAGGTGAGTATCTAAGTTACGAGTTTAGCACACATATGAAAGAGTGTGGAATAGTTTCACAACTCACACCTACTAGAACACCACAGCGAAATGGTGTGTCGGAACGTCGTAATCATACTTTACTAGATATGGTTTGATCTATGATGTCTCTGAAGGACTTGCCACTGTCATTTTGGGGTGATGCACTAGAAACCGTTGCATTCACTTTAAATCGGGCACCATATAAATCCGTTGAATAGACACCGTATGAATTGTGGTTTGGAAACAAACCTAAGTTATCATTTCTTAAAGTTTGGGGATGCGTTGTTTATGTGAAGAAACTTCAACCGGATAAACTCGAACCCAAATCGGAAAAATGCGTCTTTATAGGATACCCTAAGGAAACTATTGAGTATTCCTTCTATCACAGATCCGAGGGCAAGGTTTTTGTTGCCAAGAATGGATCCTTTCTAGAGAAAGAGTTTCTCGCGAAAGGTGTGTGTAGTCGGAAGGTAGAACTCGAAGAGGTTGTAGAACCTTCTCTTAATAATATGGCGAGTAGCGCAACACCAGAAGCTGTTCTGGAGTTGACTTCACCAAATGAAGAGGGAACTAATGATAACAATCATGAAGCTCCGAAAGATAATACTACCAAACCACGTAGGTCTAGCAGGACGCGTGCAGCTCCCGAGCTATACGAAAATCATGTTATGAATTTCATGGTCGATGAAATTGATGACCCTGCGACGTATGAAGCGATGATGAGCCCGGATTCCAACAAATGGCTAGAAGCCATGAAATCCGATATGGAATCCATGTATGAAAACCAGGTTTGGATCTTGGTGGACTTACCTCACGACCAAAAGGCCGTGGAGAATAAATGGATTTTCAAAAGGAAAACTGATGCTGATGGTAATATAACCGTCTATAAAGCTCGACTGTCGCAAAAAGGGTTTCTACAAATTCAAAGAGTTGACTACGATGAGACATTCTCTCCCATAGCGATGATAAAGTCAGTTAGGATTATGTTAGCAATTGCTGCATATTTCGACTATGAGATATGGTAGATGGATGTCAAAACTGCATTCCTCAATGGCAACATTGAAGTAGAATTGTACATGGTACAACCAAAGGGTTTTGTCGATCCTAAGGATGAACACAAGGTATGCAAGCTTCATCGATCCATCTATGAATTGAAGCAAGCATCCCGGAGTTGGAATATCTGCTTTGATGAGGTGATCAAAGAGTTTGGATTTATCCAAACTTATGGAGAGGCTTGTATTTACAAGAAAGTGACTGGGAGCGATGTGGCATTTCTGATATTATATGTGGATGAAATATTACTGATCGGAAATGATATAGATCTTTGAAACAGTGCTAAAAGTTATCTAAATAGCAAATTTTCAATGAAGGACCTAGGTGAAGCGTCATACATATTAGGCATAAAGTTCTATAGGGATAGATCTAGGCGCCTAATAGGGCTATCACAAAGTACATACCTTGATAAGATTTTAAAGAAGTTTAAAATGGACGGAAGTAAGAAAGGGTTCTTACCTATGTTGCAAGGCAAGACATTGAGTAAGACTCAAGGTCTGGCTACAGTGGAAGAAAGAGAGATAATGGACATGTTGGAGATATGCCCTAGCGGCAATAATAAAAGTGGTTATTATTATATCTTTGTGTTCATGATAAATGTTTACATTCATGCTATAATAGTATTAACCGGAAACATTAATACTTGTGTGATTTGTAAACTAAATTAGAATCCCTGGTAAATCCTCTTTATAATACTAGCTTGTTGGTTAAGGTTTCTCGATCATGAACATTGATATGTTATTAACAACAAGATCATATCATTAGAAGAATGGTATGATGGACATACTCCTATAGATAAGCGTAGCATAAAGATCAAGTCATTTCAATAGTTCGTTTGCTATAAGCTTTCTGATACATAGTAACCTAATTACTTCGACCATGAGATCATGTTAATCACCATTACCGAAAGGATGCTTTGATGACATCAAACACCACACCGTAACTGGTTGGCTATAAAGGTGGCATTGAGTGTTCGGAAAGTATGTGTTGAGGCACATGGATCAAGAGTGGGATTTGTCCATCCATATGACAGATAGATATACTCTGGGCCCTCTCGGTGGAATGTCATCAAATTAGCTTGCAAGCATGTGACTGGCTCACAAGGGATCACATATCACGGGAACGAGAAAAGAGTACTTATCGGTAACGAGGTTGAACTAGGTATGCAGAGATACCTACGACCAAACCTCGGATAAGTAAACTATTGCGAGACAAAGGGAAATTGGTATAGTATATAAGTGGTTCATTCGATCGCAAAGTAATCGTAGAAATATGTGGGAGCCATATGAATTTCCAGATTCTTCTATTGGTTATTGATCGGAGAAGTGTCTCGGTCATGTCTGCATAATTCACGAACCGTAGGGAGACACACTTAAGGATTCGATGTTGTTTAGTAGATATGGAATGTAAGTAGGGAAACTGAATGTTATTCGGAGTCTCGGATGGGATCCGGGATATCACGAGGAGATCCGGAGAATAAGATTCATATAAGGAAAGTCTGATTCCGAGTTCGGGAATGATTTCGGTGTTTTCATCGGAGAGGTTCTAGAAGGTTCACCGGACCGGAAGGGGAATGGTCCATGAATGTGTCATGGGTAAGTGGAATGATTGGATCATGTCCTAGGTCACTTGGTTGGGCATTTGCGAGAGAGAATTAAAGCTCTAAATTGAAAGTCAAATGGGAGGTTTGAAAAGTCAAACTGGAACAATAGTTTCCTAGTGGAAGAAGGAAAGGGTCCTTCCTTCTATCCAACTTGGGTTTGGGTATGGATTCAAACTCCCCTCTCCCAAGGCTGCCCCCTCTCATAAATAGAGGGGGAGGGCTGCCCCAAATACCACAACACCAAGCCTTCCCCACCATGCGCCGCCGCCTGCCGCCGCCGCCCTAGCCGCAGCTGAAACCTCCTCCTCCTCTCCGGCCTTCTAAACCTAGATCGCTGAAAACCCTAGATCCACCATAACTCGCACCGGCTTAGGAGAAGCCTTGCAGGATATTCCCTCTACTTCCGACACCACGCCGTCGTGCTGCCGGAATCACGAGGGGATAACTAGAACCTCCGCTGCCTGCTGGAACAAGGGAGAGGAAGGTCTTCATCAAGTACCGAACGTGTGACCAACTGTGGAAGCGCTGCTGGAACGCAGCGCCGGAAGGACCGTCTACGCGATCTTGAGATCGACAAGTGTACGACTACATCACCCACGAGAATCTGCTCTCGTTAACCGCTTTGGAATCTTCGAGGGTGAGTACTCCAATTGACTCGTTGCTACAATCTAGTAGATAGATCCTGGCTTGTTTGTGTGCATGCGGTAGAATTTTTTTGTTTTCCATGCTACGAACCCCTACAGTGGTATCAGAGTCGTGTCTATATGTATATCTGTTGCACGAGTAGAACACAATGGTCATTGTGGGCGTTGATGCTTTTGTTGTCGATTGCTTCTTGTGTACTTTGCATCTTGCGGGATGGTGGAATGAAGCGGCTGGGGCTAACCTTACATGACATCGTTCATGAGACTTGCTCCACGCTTGACATGCAACTTGTATTGAATAAGTGGATTTGCGGGTGCGTGTTTCTTCCAACATAGTGAAGATTCAATTTACAATGATTAATTGACAATACTAGTATCAACATTGTGGTTCTTGTTCGTAAGTTAGAACGACACTTATTGAAAGCCCCAAACCACGTAAAACATGCAAAGAAAATTAGAGGCATCTAACTTTGTTTTGAAGGGGTGTGCTGTGATGTGATATGGCCATGATTGTGATTATATATGATGTATGTAGTGTTCCTTATTGTAAGTCGGCAACCGACAGGAGACATATGGTTGTCCTTTAATTCCGTTAAGACCTGCGTGTCTATTATTCAAAGTAGTTGTAATAGTTGATGCTGGTGGATGACAACCACGAAGCGGCACCATTGACCTTGACGCCATGCCGGTGATGATGGAGATCATGTTCGTTCTTGAAGATGGAGATCAGAACAACAAGAAGAAAGGCCATATCATATCACATATTTTGATTTGCATGTGATGTTAATCCTTTTATGAATCTTGTATTGCTTAGTTTGCGACGGTAGCATTATAAGATGATCCCTCTAGCACAAAAAATTCAAGTTATAAAGTGTTCATCCTTAGTAAGCACCGTTGCTAAAGCTCGTTTTTTCGAAGCACCACGTGATGATCGGGTGTGTTAGATTTTGCGAGTGTATACAACGGGAGCAAGCCAGATTTGCTCATTCGGAAGCTAAGGTTTGATATTGATGAGATTAGCACGTACATACATGGTCTCAGAACACGGATCACCGAAAGGTAAAGCATGAGTCATATAGTAGATATGATGAACATGTTGATTGTTCGCCATTGAAGATACATTAACTCTCGTGATAATCGGTTTTTACTATGGTGGATTTGGTTCGTGTGATCTCTAAAACAATGTGAGGGATATTGTTTTGAGTGGGAGTTCACCTAGATTAATTTAACCATTAGTTAGTACTCAATTTGTCATAAACTTAGTCTAAACTATTTGCAAATATGTTGTAGATCAATGGCGGCCCCTACCATCAATTTTAATGCGTTCCTAGAGAAAGAAAAGTTGAAAAACAATGGAAGCAACTTCGCGGATTGGTGCCGCAATTTGAGGATTGTCCTCAATGCTGGTAATTTGACCTATGTGATGGATGCACCGCTGGGTGACCCACCTGCAGCTGATGCTACCGATGAGGTAAAGAATGTTTTCCTCGCTCAGAAGAATCAATACTCCACAGTTCACTGTGTTATCCTGTATGTTTTGGAATCGGAGCTTGAGAAAAGGTTTGAGAACCATGACCCACATGATATTGTCCATGAACTCAAAATGATATTTGAGGCTCACGTGGCAGTTGAGAGTTATGAGGCTTCTGAAAAGTTCTTTAACTGCAAGATGGAAGAGGGAAGCTCCGTCAGTGAGCATGTGCTTAAGATGTCTGGGCACGCAAGCAAGCTTCAAAGCTTGGGTATAGTGATTCCTAATGCTTTGGGGATTCACCGTGTCCTCCAATCACTACCACCAAGTTACAAGAACTTTGTGATGAACTACAATATGCAAAACATGGACAAGTCATTGACCGAACTCTTCTCCATGTTAAAGTCTGCAGGAGTGGAGATCAAGAAAGATCACCAAGTGTTGTTGGTCAATAAGACCACCAAATTCAAGAAGCAAGCCAAGTCTAAGAAAAAGGGAAACTTCAAGAAGGGCGGTAAGAAATTTACCGCGCCGGCGAAGAAGACCAAGGCTGGGCCTAATCCTGATACTGAGTGCTTTTACTGCAAGGGAGAAGGTCACTGGAAGTGGAGTTGCCCTAAGTACTTGGCGTATTTTAAGAACAGAAACATCAAGAAGAAATGTATATCCGATATACATGTTATTGATGTGTATCTCACTAGTACTCGTAGTAGTGCCTGGGTATTTGATACTGGTTCAATTGCTCATATTTGTAACTCGAAACAGGTGCTGCAGAATAGACGGAAACTAGCGAAGAACAAGGTGACGATGCGCGTTGGAAATGGATCAAAGGTTGATGTGATCGCGGTCGGCACACTACCTCTTCATCTACCATCGGGATTAGTTTTATACTGAAATAATTGTTATTTGGTGCCTGCGTTGAGCATGAACATTATATCCGGATCATGTTTATTGCAAGACGGTTACTTGTTTAAGTCCAAGAATAATGGTTGTTCGATTTATATGAGTAATATGTTTTATGCACATGCACCTTTGATAAATGGTCTATTCTTATTGAATCTCGATTGTAGAATTACACACATTAATAACATTGAAGCTAAATGTTTGAAATTGAGCGATAACTCGACCTATATGTGGCACTGTCGTCTTGGTCATATTGGAGTGAAGCGTATGAAGAAACTCCATTCTGATGGACTTCTTGAATCACTTGATTTCGAATCACTTGAAAGATGTGAAGCATGTCTGATGGGTAAAATGACTAAGACTCCATTTACTGGTATGATGGAGCGAGCTACGGACTTATTGGAAATCATACATACCAACGTGTGTGGCCCAATGAGTGTAGCATCGCGCGGTGGTTATCGTTATGTTCTTACCTTCACGGATGACTTGAGTAGATATGGGTATATCTATTTCATGAAACATAAGCCCGAAACTTTCGAGAAGTTTAAGGAATTTCAAAGTGAGGTAGAGAATCAACTTAACAAGAAGATTAAATTTCTACTATCTGATCGTGGAGGTGAATATCTAAGTTACGAGTTTGGCGAGCATTTGAAGAAATGCGGAATACTTTCACAATTGACACCGCCAGGAACACCACAACGTAATGGTGTGTCCGAACATCGTAATCGAACTCTCTTAGATATGGTTCATTCTATGATGTCACTTACAGATTTACCGCTATCATTTTGGGGTTATGCATTACAAATAGCCGCATTCACTTTAAATAGGGCACCATCTAAATCCGTTGAAACGACACTATATGAATTATGGTTTGGGAAGAAACCTAAATTGTCGTTCCTTAAAGTTTGGGGTTGCGAAGCTTATGTAAAGAAGTTACAGCCCGACAAGCTTGAACCCAAATCGAAAAAATGCGTCTTCATAGGATACCCGAAGGAAACTATTGGGTATACCTTCTATCATAGATCCGAGGGCAAAATCTTCGTTGCCAAGAATGGATCCTTTCTAGAGAAGGAGTTTCTCTCGAAAGAAGTGACTGGAAGAAAAGTAGAACTCAACGAGGTTGTCGAACCTTCTCTCGGACTTGAAAGTAGCATAACACCAGAAGTAGTTCCTGTGGCGCCTACACTAATAAGAGAGGAAGCTAATGATGTTGATCATGAAACTTCGGTTGAAGTAACTACGGAACTTCGCAGGTCAACGAGAACTCGTACCACTCCTGATTGGTATGATCCCGATATGAGTGTCATGTTAGTGGACAACACCGATGACCCTGCGACATATGAGGAAGCGACGATGAGCCCAGATTCCAATAAATGGCAAGAATCCATGAAATCCGAGATTGGATCCATGTACGAAAACCAAGTATTGACTTTGGTGGACTTACCGGATGGCTGTCGAGAACAAATGGATTTTCAAGAAGAAAACAGATGCTGATGGTAATGTTACTGTCTATAAAGCTTGACTTGTCGCAAAAGGGTTTCAAAAAATTCAAGGAGTTGACTACGATGAGACTTTCTCACCGGTAGCGAAGCTAAGGTCTGTGAGGATTTTGTTAGAAATCGCTGCATATTATGATTATGAGATATGGCAGATGGATGTCAAAACGGCGTTCCTCAATGGAGACATTGATGAAGAGTTGTATATCATACAACCCAAAGGTTTTGTCGATCCTAAAGATGCTAACAAGGTATGCAAACTTCAACGATCCATTTATGGATTGAAGCAAGCATCCCGGAGTTGGAATCAACGTTTTGATAAGGTGATCAAATTTTTTGGTTTTATACAAACTTATGGAGAAGCTTGTATTTACAAGAAAGTGAGTGGGAGCTCTATAGCATTCTTAATACTATATGTAGATGACATACTGTTGATTGGGAATGATGTAGACCTTCTTAATAGTGTCAAGCAATATTTGAATAATAGTTTTTCAATGAAAGATCTTGGCGAAGCAGCTTACATATTAGGCATAAAGATTTATAGAGATAGATCGAGACACCTAATATGATTGTCACAGAGTACATATGTGGACAAAGTTCTAAAGAGGTTTGGAATGGAAGATAGCAAGAAAGGGTTCTTGCCCATGTTACCCAATACGACCTTGAGTAAAACTCAAAGTCCTGCAACGGCAGAACATAGAGAATGGATGAGTAAGACTCCCTATGCCTCAGCCATAGGATCTCTTATGTATGCCATGCTATGTACTAGACCCGACATTGCATATGTTGTTAGTTTGACTAGCAGATATCAAAGTGATCCAGGAGTGGATCATTGGACTGCGATCAAAAACATCCTTAAGTACTTGAGAAGAACTAAGGATATGGTTCTTTCCTATGGAGGTGATGAACAACTCGTTGTTAATGGTTACACCGATGCTAGTTGGAAAACCGATTCATATGATTATAAATCTCAATCTGGATACTTATTTACTTTGAATGGTGCAGCAGTTAGCTGGAGGAGTGCAAAGCAAAGCGTTGTGGCGAGATCTTCAACTGAATCGGAATACATAGTTGCTTCGGAGGCTTCACAAGAGGCGATATGGATGAAGGAGTTCATTACAGAGCTTGGTGTGGTTCCAAGTGCGCTAGACCCAATGTCTATCTACTGAGATAACATGGGCCCCATAGCCAATGCGCAAGAACCAAGGTCACACAAGAAGCTGAAGCACATCAAGCTACGTTTTCACGCTATTCGAGAGCATGTCCAAGATGGTGACATAAAGATTTGCAAAGTACACACAGATCTGAATGTGGCGGATCCGTTGACTAAACCTCTCCCAAGGGCAAAACATGACCAGCACCAAACCGCCATGGATGTTCGGTATATTACCATGTTGTGACACCCCCGGTATCAGGACTAAACAAATCCTAGACCTCCGTCTGACATAAGCTTAACCTTGAGCTCGAGAATATCCAGTGAAGAATCGGTAACACAACAGTGACCCTACGACACAAAATTTATTACAGCAAGCTCATAACTGAGCAGAGAACCAAATTATTACAAACAGAGGTCACTGACCACAAACATCAAACAACGGAAGTCAAATTATGCTATTAAGTATAGCAAACTTAACAAATGTCCTAAGAGGCCTGAAGCATAACGATGACGTCCCAGCCCATAGATTCCAGGCTGCCGGCCGGGAACCCTAGCTACTCATTGATGTCGATGTAGTACCAAACCGATCTTCAAGGGAACACTTACTCTGCCAAAAGTATCAACAAAGCAAGGGTGAGTACAGGGTGTACTCCGCAAGACTTCTGGCTGGTGGAGTTTTTTTTTTGCATAAAGCCATCTTTTGTTTATAAAACAAGAGTGAGAAGAAGCTCGTCTAGTCAGAGTATTTTAAAAGGGGATAAGGGAGCGACATCTCCAAAATATTGATCATCATCTTTTGATATCCACCAATCATCATCATCTACCAACTAGGATCACCCCCTCGTACCCATGAGGAAGCATCCTTAACAAACATTAGTTGCCAAGTTTTACGATTAGGTTCATGTTCTCTATGATCTCCCATCCATTTCCAAGTCGTCCATAACCATGGACACGGCTTTCCGAAAGATTATTACCCTGCAGGGGTGTACAACTTTACCCACACGTACCAACCGACTCTTAATGACTACTTGGCACACTTCCTTGGTGTGCTGGCAGAGGGTGTGGTTGGACATGACCTTTACTTTGCTTTCGCCGAGACCATGAGTCACGCAATAAGTATGGTTCCGCCATAACGGGTCAAATCCCGAAGCCGGTACTTAAAGATGTGAGGCGAGGTTGGTTCACCAGGGGCGCCATCAACCCCAAGCAACCGCGGCCATGCTTCCCTACCTGTTATGAATGCACCTTCTTCACCTCCTTCTTTCGAAAACGTTTTTAATGCATATGTTGAATGAAACGCCCGAACTATGTGACTCATGGAATCTACTAGGAAAGTTAGTCAATCATGGGGTCCCCATTTACCCAAATCAAATCAAAGTTGGGGGAAGATAACATATCCTCAAAGGAGATACTATCTTTCTTCAAGACAGACAAAACTAGACATCCCTTTAAAGAGGAACAAAGTCAGCTAGAACTTTTGTCTTACAACTCTCCAAGTTGTTGTTCAAGATCAACCAACTAGTTCAGGGGTATCCAGTACGGATCCTTGGAGGAAGGAGCAGTTCAGAGAACTTGCTTGCTCAAGAACTTGACAAAACGATCATGTAGCAACATGGCAATACTTCTAGAAAGACGTCCAGAATATCACGAACCACCGATATGTCACTTAGTTCGAGAGGAAACTTGCTTGGTAAGGCAAGCAGACATAGTCTCAGAGCTTCAGCACAAGCCTAACTCTTTGACCGAAGAGAGTGTACCAGAGTAACAGACTTGGTAGCACAATCAAACTTCGCTTAGTGATAGGATTAACCAATCACGCTAAGAATGACACAAATGTCCTTGGAGATCAAAACAATAAAAATTGCTAAGAATCTCAAATGGTCACATTATTACGCACACACATCACCCATGAGCGCGAAAGCTGAAGGAAGGGTGGGTAAAGATGTGTAGGATCATCACTTCATTAAGGGTTCATCAAACTCAACATGACCTCTTAGTATAAAAGAGTGTGATACTTCAAGATAGAACAGAAAGAAGCTAATCAATGCCTCTTGATCTGCGGATTACAACACTTTGACCTGGTCCTAGATATGACGAGGTACTGGAGTTTGTTTCTCCTAGACAATCCGAAATGGTTTGTCTTGACGGACCACAAGAGTATCTTGCATCGAAAGCCGCTAATGCAAATTACTACTTGGCTACCAACCGGTAAACAAAGGTCGGAGAAGAACAAGGGAACAGGAACATACTTAGGATAGAATCCCAAGATGTGGATGCATAAGTCAACAATCTTCCGAAAACCAATGCAGAGAAAGGTAAGGTGTGGCAGAGTCAAGAGGGTAGATGCGAGACTCTCGAGGAGTACTCTTGTCGTGATCTATTTGGTTCCATTAAAGACCATCTGCCATAGCTAGTGGTAGGGGAAGTCCTTATTTGTCAGAATTCAATCACAACAAAGACCACAAGATTGAAGGCTAGAATTGTAATACCAGCCATCCTGAGGTAATGTATGAACATTGACGATAGGGGTCAAAGGAATGGATCTTGGTTTAAAGATCAGCTTCATGTACAAGATTCGCAACATTAGAATCTAGCACAATCAGGGATCTTAGGTTCAAGTCCAAGGGTTAAAACCCAAAGAAAGAAGTAACTACTACTTGAGTGACACAACGTACACTACAAGATAGTAATCATGAGGTAGCTTCCAAAAGAAGATAAGACTTCTGAAGTACCCAAACAAACAAAAAGGAGGCACACGAGGAGAAAGGAAACCTCGAAGCCTAGAGCAGAACACTATGGATCAACAATGTAAAATTGTCAACCCACAAGATAGAGAGATCATGATGGAAAGGAATCTCTCAGATGAACAAGAGCAAGGGGAAACAAGGAATTCACGACACACACAACTCTAGAGAACTCAACACTAGGTCAACTGGCTAAGAAACGACATGCCCAAAGGCACCTAAGCTTTGAAAGACTAGGAGAGATATCAAAACTTTCCCAAAATCAACACCATATAAGAAGACCCAGAGTTAGGGCGAAACTAGATAAGGAGTACAAGAAGCATACTAGAATTTTCGCAAATACTTTTCATCTTTAAAATAGTTTTCACAAGCACTAGACTCAACATCGACCAATAGAAAAGTTTTCCTATGGTCGGTACTGCTCTAATACCAATAATTATGACACCCCCGGGATCAACGCTAAACAAATCCCAGACCTCCGTCTGACATAAGCTTAACCTTGAGCTCGAGAATATCCAATGAAGAATCGGTAACACAACAGTGACCCTACGACACAAAATTTATTACAGCAGGCTCATAACTGAGCAGAGAACCAAATTATTACAAACAGAGGTCACTGACCACAAACATCAAACAACAGAAGGAAAATTATGCTATTAAGTATAGCAAACTTAACAAATGGCCTAAGAGGCCTGAAGCATAACGATGACGTCCCAGCCCAGAGATTCCACGCTGGCGGCCGGGAACCCCAAGCTACTCGTCGATGTCGATGTAGTACCAAACTAATCTTCAAGGGAACACTTACTCTGCCAAAAGTATCAACAAAGCAAGGGTGAGTACAGGGTGTACTCCGCAAGACTTCTGGCTGGTGGAGTTGTTTTGCATAAAGCCATCTTTTGTTTATAAAACAAGAGAGAGAAGAAGCTCGTCTAGTCAGAGTATTTTAAAAGGGGATAAGAGAGCGACATCTCTGAAATATTGATCATCATCTTTTGATATCCACCAATCATCATCATCTACCAACTAGGATCACCCCCTCGTACCCATGAGGAAGCATCCTTAACAAACATTAGTTGCCAAGTTTTACGATTAGGTTCATGTTCTCTATGATCTCCCATCCGTTTCCAAGTCGTCCATAACCGTGGACACGACTTTCCGAAAGATTATTACCCTGCAGGGGTGTACAACTTTACCCACATGTACCAACCGACTCTTAATGCCTACTTGACACACTTTCTTAGTGTGCTGGCAGAGGGTGTGGTTGGACACGACCTTTACCTTGCTTTCTCCGAGACCATGAGTCACACAATAAGTATGGTTCTGCCGTAACGGATCAAATCCCGAAGCCAATACTTAAAGATGTGAGGCGAGGTTGGTTTACCAGGGGCGCCATCAACCCCAAGCAACCGCGGCCATGCTTCCCTACCTGTTATGAATGCACCTCCTTCACCTCCTTCTTTCGAAAACGTTTTCAATACATATGTCGAATGAAATGCCCGAACTATGTGACTCATGGAATCTACTAGGAAAGTTAGTCCATCATGGGGTCCCCATTTACCCCGTGTGGTTGTACGCTCGTCTTGGTTCAAGAGGCAAGAACCTAGGGTCCTAAGGGTGGCGAGCATGGGACTAGCAAAACCACATCCCACCGTGGCCTCCCATACAAGCCTTAGCATGTTTAATCTCATATCACTGATCTCATCTTATCACGTTCTCCTGTCATACTAGATTATCTGCATCTGATACATCATCTAGATGGACCAGACTCAATAGCTATGCATGGCTAAGCAGGACACAGATATAAGCTCTAGCAGTGCACACAAACCAAACCTAGTTATGCTAGGAGCAGTGGATCAGGTAATATAAGCTCAAAGGGAGTATGCAATAGATAGGATACTCTATCTATCGATAAAAGACCATAGTAGAATCGTATGCAACATGGCAGAATTGAAATGCTTTCGAAATCATAGGATTATATCATGGTGGGGCTATGCTTGCCTTTGCCTGTTGATAACCAGAAAGCAGGGCTTCGGACATCTGGTACTTGACTTGGTCATAGATGATCAAGTATTGTTTGTAGATCTTCGATCTTCGACGGTGTTGACCTCGGGCTTCGATCTTGATCTCGATATCGTATTCTACCGGGAAGAACCAAACACCGGAAAGAGAGGGAAACAATCAACACATGGCATCAATGCAATGCTCAAGCAAGTATGATGATATGATAAGTTAAATTGTATTGAATTGAAACCCTAAAGCATGCTGGACAACTTAATCGGGGTTCCGAGGGGTGAAAACCCTAACTCGGGAAAACTCTGAATGTATATGAGAGGGGTTACTATGTTCTCTAATTAAACTTGTCTTGAAAGTTGTTCAACAATGCATGATGATAGCTTAAAGAGGTAGTTCTCATTTTTCTGAACATTTTGATATATTATTTGTATTTTTCTGAATTAATATGAATTAGTTATTGAATTTACAATATTTAAAACAATTTCTGAAATTATTAAACCTTTTCTTAATTTATATAAAACTGGAAAACCTTTTTACATAGAGGGCTGGGCTAGCCCTAGAGATAGACAGGTGGGGCACTGGCCACCTCAGCCTCCACGTGAGCAGGTGGGACCCAGAGGCTGTTGACCAGGGCTGACCATGCTCGTGCTGGCGTCACGGTGATGTCATCACGATGTCATGCCGGCGGTGCTTCTCAGATCGGATGCGGGGCAGGATATTGGGGGCTCGCGCGCGTGCGTGGTTAGAGGCGTCGGAGAGAGCTCGGCACGGGCTACCAAACAGTGGTGGCGCCGCCCAGATATGGTAGCCGGAGCTAAGTCGGCGATGACAAACAGCGGCGGCGACTACAGGCACATGATGCGGGGGCGACAGAGAGCGTGAGGGAGGGAAAGAAGGGGTGCCTGAGCACCAACGGCTCACCACGAGTGTGACGGTGGTGACGGGGAGGCGAGGGGAGCTCGGACGGCGTCAAATCGAAGCATCAACTGCGACGGCCGGCATCAGGAAAAAACTCGATTCTGGCGAGATGGGGCCTTCCCAACTTGCACGCTTCACGGAGGAGGAAGAGGAAGACGCGGCGCTTCTCCTGGGCTGCTCGGCGAGGCCAGAGATGGCGGGGCGCCGGCGAGGTCAGAAGCTAGGGTTTTGGGCACGCGCGGCATAGAGGGGAATGGAACACATGCGAGAGGGAGAAGGTAAGCTAGGGTTCCTCAGCGGCGGCTAGGGGGTCTTGTAGGCGACGGCGGGCGGCAGCGTTGATATTGACGCAGCCCCGGCGGCGGACGGCGGCGGGCACTACACGGAGCTGCTCTCTGTCGGGGACGAAGACGACGAGGGGGCTCGAAGCGGTACCGGGCCAAGGTGGGCTAAGATGGGCCGAACGAAAGTTTGCAGGGGAGAGGAAAGAAGTGGGCTGCGCGGCCTGGGTGATCTGGCTACATTTTTTTCCTATAAATCCTTTTCCTTTTTCTATTTTTCAAATCTGTTTTGTATTTTCAAATCCAAAACTGTTTTGAGTATTTCAAAAATACCAGAGCTTTTATAAACATAGTAAAATAGTGTGGGGCCCTTTTTATTCAACTTGGGCTCCAATTGTTTTGGTTACTTTTCAAATTCAAAACCATTTGAGTGATTTTCAAATAAGAGGGAGAGAGTACAGTTTAGGGTTTGGCATTATTTTCTTTAAAATTTTTAAAGGGATGATGCTCATGATGCACAAACAAAACCCTAATATACAATTAGCTAAAACTGGGGTGTTACACATGTAATCTAGATTAGTTGACTCTAGTGCAAGTGGGAGACTGTTGGAGATATGCCCTAGAGGCAACAATAAAAGTGGTTATTATTATATCTTTGTGTTTATGCTAAATGTTTACATTCATGCTATAATAGTATTAACCGGAAACATTAATACTTGTGTGATTTGTAAACTAAATTAGAGTCCCTGGTAAAGCCTCTTTATAATACTAGCTTGTTGGTTAATAGATTATCGTGGTTTCTCGATCATGAACATTGAGATGTTATTAACAACAAGATAATATCATTAGGAGAATGGTATGATGGACATACTCCTGTAGATAAGCGCAGCATAAAGATCAAGTCATTTCAATAGTTCGTTTGCTATAAGATTTTCTGATACATAGTAGCATAATTCCTTCGACCATGAGATCATGTTAATCACCATTACCGGAAGGATGCTTTGATGACATCAAACACCACACCGTAACTGGGTGGCTATAAAGGTGGCATTGAGTGTTCGGAAAGTATGTGTTGAGGCACATGGATCAAGAGTGGGGTTTGTCCATCCATATGACAGATAGATATACTCTGGGCCCTCTCGATGGAATTTCATCCAATTAGCTTGCAACCATGTGACTAGCTCACAAGGGATCACATATCACATGAACAAGAAAAGAGTACTTATCGGTAACGAGGTTGAACTAGGTATGCAGAGATACCGACGATCAAACCTCGGATAAGTAAATTATCACGAGACAAAGGGAAATTGGTATCGTATGTAAGTGGTTCATTCGATCACAAAGTAATCGTAGAAATATGTGGGAGCCATATGAATTTCCAGATTCCTCTATTGGTTATTGATCGGAGAAGTGTCTCAGTCATGTCCGCATAATTCACGAACCGTAGGGAGACACACTTAAGGATTCAATGTTGTTTAGTAGATATGGAATGTAAGTAGGGAAACCGAATGTTGTTAGGAGTCTCGGATGGGATCCGGGATATCACGAGGAGATCCAGAATGGTCCGGAGAATAAGATTCATATAAGGAAAGTCCGATTCCGGAGTTCGGGAATGATTTCGATGTTTTCATCGGAGAGGTTCTAGAAGGTTCATTGGACCGGAAGGGGAATGGTCCATGAATGTTCATTGGATCATGTCCTAGGTCACTTGGTTGGGCATTTGCGAGACAGAATTAAAGCTCTAAATTGAAAGTCAAAAGGGAGGTTTGAAAAGTCAAACTGGAACAATAGTTTCCTAGTGGAAGAAGGAAAGAGTCCTTACTTCTATCCAACTTGGGTTTGGGTATGGATTCAAACTCCTCTCTCCCAAGGCTGTCCCCCTCTCATAAATAGAGGGGGGAGGGTTTCCCCAAAGACCACAACACCAAGCCCTCCCCACCGTGCGCCGCCGCACGCCGCCGCCTAGCGCCGCCCCCGGCCCGTCGCCGTCGCCCTAGCCACCACCGACACATCCTCCTCCTCTCTGGCCTTATAAACCTAGATCGCCGTAAACCCTAGATCCACCATAACTCACACCGGGTTAGGCGAAGCCCTGCGGGATCTTCCCTCTACCTCCGACACCACGTCGTCGTGCTGCCAGAATCGCGAGGGGAGAAATACAACCTCCGCTGCCTGCTGGAACAAGGGAGAGGAAGGTCTTCATCGAGTATCTTGAGATCGGCAAGTGTACGACTACATCACCCACGAGAATATGCTCTCGTTAACCGCTTTGGAATCTTCAAGGGTGAGTACTCCAATCGACTCGTTGATACAATCTAGTAGATAGATCTTGGCTTGTTTGTGTGCATGCGGTAGAATTTTTTTGTTTTCCATGCTACGAACCCCTACAGGACAAAATCCCCTATGCTTCAGCCATAGGCTCTATAATGTACGCCATTCTATGTACAAGACCGGATGTGGCACACTTTATTAGTTTGACTAGTAGATACCAAACTAATCTAGGATCGGAACACTGGATAGCGGTCAAGAATATCCTTAAGTACTTAAGAAGAACTAAGGATATGTTTCTCATGTACGGAGATGAAGAAGAGCTCGTCGCTAAGTGTTATGTTGACGCTAGCTTCGACACCAATCCGGATGACTCTAAGTCTCAATCCGGATACGTATTTCTCATGAATGGTGGAGCGGTTAGTTGGAGGAGTTCCAAACAACCTGTGGTGGCGGGATCAACAACGGAGGCCGAATATGTTGCTTCTTTGGAAGTAGCTCAGAAAGCAATTTGGATGAAGGAATTCATAACCGAACAAGGTGTGGTTGCTAGCGCGTTGGACCCAATGGTGATCTATTGTGACAACAATGGAGCCATACCCAATGCCAAAGAACCAAGGTCTCACAAGAATTCCAAGCATATTAAGCGCCGGTTTCACTGCATCCGTGAGCATGTCAAGGATGGAGATATAAAGATTTGTAAAGTACACACGGATCTCAATGTAGCAGATCCGTTGACTAAAACTCTCCCTATAGAAAAACATGATCAACACCAGAACTCCATGGGTTTTAGATTTATCACTATGTAACTAGATTATTGTCTCAAGTGTTAGTGGGAGACTGAAGGGAATATGCCCTGAGAGGCAATAATAAAGTTGTTATTATTTATATTCCAAGTATATGATAGATGTTTATTTTGCATGCTATAATTGTAATAATACGGAAATGTTAATACATGTGTGTTTAATAAACAAACAGAAATATCCTAGTTATGCCTCTCTTATAAACTAGCTCGTTGATTAACAAGATGATCAAGGTTTCCTGATCATGGACATTGGATGCTGTTAATAACGAGGTCACAATATTATTGGAATGGTTTGATGAACATTAATCCGAAGTATAGCATTACGATCAAATTCATTGAGTTTATATTGCTATAACATCATACAAAGTAATCCTAATCCTTATACCATGAGATCATGTCAATCACTAACACTGGAAGAGTATCTTGATAACATCAAACGTCACACCATAACAGGGTGATTATAAAGATGGGTTCAGTGCTACTAAAGTGTTGTTTTGAGGCCCATGGATCAAGAGTGGAATTTGTTCATCCTGATGACAGATAGATATACTCTGGGCCCTCTCGGTGATATCACATTGGTTAGCTTGCAAGCAAGTGATTTGATCACTAGAATGTTATATCACGGGAACAAGAAAAGAGTACATGTAAGTAACGAGATCAAACTAGGTATGAAGATACCGATAATCAAATCTCGGACATGTAATATATCATGAGACAAAGGGATTAAGATTCTAGCGTAAAAAGGTTCTCACGATCACAAGAAAGTCATTGTTGAATGTATGGGAGTTAGTATGGATCTCTAGGTCCCACTTCTGATTATTGATCCGAGAGGGGTCTCGATCATGTCCGCATTATTCGTGAACCATAGGGTGACGCAATTAAGAGACACCGACACCATTTGTAACAAATAGTTTCATGTCGAAAAGATTTACAAAGCGCAGGAATTTATTTCACTAGACACCGAAACTGTTTTAGGTGAAATTGCTGAAAGTGTTTCTGCATGTGAAATGAAATACTAGCAAGGGGTTATATGTGAATGTTTTTCCATTAAAGTAATTGACAAAATTCTTAATAAATAAAAGGAGTTTTATTTAAAGAGAGATTGCATTAAATTTGATGGAAATTTAATGGGAATTTTGAGTGGAGAAATGAAGGGGCTAAAAGTGAGTGGATGCTCCACCCACATGAATGGAGGGAGGGCAAGGGGGCAGCCCCATGCGCTGGCCACCCCCTTGGGGTTCCCCCCTCCTCCTATATAAAGCCCACCTCTCCCTCTCTCTCATTCATACCTCCTCGTGAAGGATCTCTCTCCCCCTTTAGTTTATCCCCCATGGTCTCGGAATAGGGAGATACATGTTCCCGATGGCTTTCGACAAGAAATAGTTGTTGCTTCCACTGCATCACTGGAGCGAGGAGGCGGAGGTTGCTCGGTGGCTTGGATGTGTGTGCGAGCACGGATGCGCTGCTGATTTACAGCGCTGGACTTCTTCTCGATCTTGAGATTGGCAAGCATTCGTCTACATCATCCACGAGTACAACCTCGTTAAACTTTGTCGGTCTTCAAGGGTATGTTCTCTATGGATGTAAATCCACCCGTTGCTTGTATCTAGTAGATAGATCTTGGTACATAGTTGTTCCCATTATAGGATTTTTTTGTTTTCTATGCTACGAACCCGACACAAGTATAGGGGGTGTATCGTAGTACTTTTGATAAATAAGAGTGTCGAACCCAATGAGGAGCAGAAGGTGTTGACAAGTGGTTTGGATCAGGAATTCACTGTAAATACTAGCAAACGGATTTTTTAGGGACTTTTGATAATGCAGATAAATAAAGTGCGAGTAAATAAAAGACAATAATAAGTGAAGCAAGTGGCCAGGGTGGCTTTTCCTTGAACGATACGAAAAATCGAAGCAGAGACTGAGTAGGGCACCAGGGTGGCCACACCCTAGGGTGGCGCGAGCCCACCCTGGGCGTGCTACCAGGGGGTGTGGCCCCCCCTGGGCCTCCACTGACCTTGCCTCCTTCGCCTATAAGAATCCCCCGACTCAGAAACCTTAAATCATCTGGGAGAAAGCCACAAAAACCTCCACAGCGCCGCCGCCACCGAAGGGGAGATTCGGGGGACATAAACGTTGGATATATGCCCTAGAGGCAATAATAAAAGGTGGTTATTATTATATCTTTGTGTTTATGATAAATTTTTACATTCATGCTATAATAGTATTAACCGGAAACATTAATATTTGTGTGATTTGTAAACTAAATTAGAGTCCCTGGTAAATCCTCTTTGTAATACTAGCTTGTTGGTTAATAAATGATCATGGTTTCTGGATCATGAACATAGAGATGTTGTTAACAACAATATCATATCATTAGGAGAATGGTATGATGGACATACTCCTATAGATAAGCGTATGCTTTGATGACATCAAACACCACACCATAACTGGGTGGCTATAAAGGTGGCATTGAGTATTCGAAAAGTATGTGTTAAGGCACATGGATCAAGAGTGGGGTTTATCCATCCATATGACGGATAGTACTCTGGGACCTCTCGGTGGAATGTCATCCAATTAGCTTGCAAGCATGTGACTGGATCACAAGGGATCATATATCACGGGAACGAGAAAAGAGTACTTACCGGTAACGAGGTTGAACTAGGTATGCAGAGATACCGACGATCAAACCTTGGATAAGTAAACTATCACGAGACAAAGGGAAATTGGTATCATATGTAAGTGGTTCATTCGATCGCAAAGTAATCGTACAAGTATGTGGGAGCCATATGAATTTCCAAATTCCTCTATTGGTTATTGATTGGAGAAGTGTCTCGATCATGTCCGCGTAATTCACGAACCGTAGGGAGACACACTTAAGGATTCGATGTTGTTTAGTAGATATGGAATGTAAGTAGGGAGACCGAATGTTGTTTGGAGTCTTGGATGGGATCCAGGATATCACGAGGATATCTGGAATGGTCCGGAGAATAAGATTCATATAAGGAAAGTCCAATTCCGGAGTTCAGGAATGATTCCGATGATTTCATCGGAGAGGTTCTAGAAGTGTCTAGAATGTTGACCGGACCGAAAGGGGAAGGATACATGAATGTATCACGGATAAGTGGAATGATTGAATCATGTCCTAGGTCACTTGGTTGGGCATTTGCAAGAAAGAAATAAAGATCCAAATTGAAAGTCAAAAGGCAAGTTTGAAAAGTCAAACTGGGACAATGTATCCTAGTGGAGGAAGGAAAGAATCCTTCTTTCCCTCCACCACAAGCCAACTAGGAGAGGGAGTTGGGGAAGGATTCAAACTCCCCTCTCCCAAGCTGCCCTCCCTCTCATAAATAGAGTGGAGGGGGTGCCCCAAGGACACACAACCAGCCCCTCCCACCTAGCCATGCCTCCCCCCCGTAGCGCCGCCGCCGCCCTAGCCTTCGCCGGACACGCCTCCTCCTCTCTAGACCTCTAAACCCTGGATCGTCGGAAACCCTAGATCCACCATAACCTGCTCCGGCTTAGGTGAAGACCTATAGGATTTTCCCTCTACTTCCGACACCATGCCGTCGTGCTGCCAGAATCGCGAGGAGAGATATACAACCTCTGCTGCCTGCTGGAACAAGGGAGAGGAAGGTCTTCATCAAGTACCAAACATGTGACCAACTGCGGAAGCGCTGCCGGAACACAGCGCCGGAAGGAGCGTCTATGCGATCTTGAGATCGGCAAGTGTATGACTACATCACCCACGAGAATCTTCTCTCGTTAACCGCTTTGGAATCTTCAAGGGTGAGTACTCTAATCGACTCGTTGCTACAATCTAGTAGATAGATCTTGGCTTGTTTGTGTGCATGCGGTAGAATTTTTTGTTTTCCATGCTACGAACCCCTACAGTGGTATCAGAGCCGTGTCTATATGTAGATCTGTTGCACGAGTAGAACACAGTGGTTATTGTGGGCGGTGGTGCTTTTATTATCAATTGATTTTTGTGTACTTTGCATCTTGTGGTATGATGCGATGAAGCGGCCCGGGCTAACCTTACATGACATTGTTCATGAGACTTTATCCACACTTAACATGCAACTTGTATTGCATAAGTGGCTTTGCGGGTGTCTGTCTCTCCCATCATAGTATAGATTCAATTTATAATGGGCATTTGATAGTTCAAGCATCAACGTTGTGGTTCTTGTTCGTAAGTTAGAACGACACTTATTGAAAGCCCCAAAACACGTAAAATATGCAAAGAAAATTAGAGGCGTCTAACTTTGTTTTTCAGGGGTGTGCTGTGATGTGATATGGCCATGATTGTGATTATATATGATGTATGCAATGATCCTTATTGTAAGTCGGCAACCGACAGGAGACTTATGGTTTTCTTTTAATTTCATTAAGACATGCATGTATATTATTCAAAGTAGTTGTAATAGTTGATGCTGGTGGACGACAACCATGGAGCGGTGCCATTGACCTTGATGCCACACCGGTGATGATGGAGATCATGTTCGTGCTTGAAGATGGAGATCGGAAGCACAAGAAGAAAGGCCATATCATATCACATATTTTGAATTGCATGTGATGTTAATCCTTTTATGAATCTTGTATTGCTTAGTTTGTGACTGTAGCATTATAAGATGATCCCTCTAGCACAAAAATTTCAAGTTATAAAGTGTTCATCCTTAGTAAGCACCGTTGCTAAAGCTCGTTGTTTCGAAGCACCACGTGATGATCGGGTGTGTTAGATTCTGCGAGTGTATAAAACGGGAGCAAGCCAAATTATCTCATGCGGAAGCTAAGGTTTGATCTTGACGATCCTAGCATGTACAGACATGGTCTCGGAACACAGATCACCGAAAGGTAAAACATGAGTCATATAGTAGATATGATGAACATGTTTGTAACATCCCAGATTTTTATATTAGGATGTTATTAGTGGCATGCATCATCCTTGCATCATTGCACCCTACAAATAATAATTTGCAACAAAATCCTAACACCTAAACCTATCAACACCCTAATAAGGAATTCTTTATGTAGGCATTGTTGTTGTACACAAGCTTGACCCTACTCAAAACCTTGTGAAACATCAAACCATGGTCCTATGTTGACCACCTTACTTTTATAAAAATTTAGAAACAAATTTCATCAAAGTTGGACTTAGTATGCAAAGGTTAATTGGGTTTTACTAAAACAGAATTTGATAAATGTTAAAAGGAAAAAAAAGAGGCAACCTAACCTATCTGGGCCGCAGCGCCAGCCCACCCACGCCTGCGCGGCAGCTAGCCTACCCGCACCCGCGCTAGCCCACTCCCCCTCCACCACCGACAACCGGACCCCACCTGTCATCCCTCTCCTCTTCCCCAACGAGAACGGGACAGAGACCCCGTCGGCCACGTTTCCCCACCCTTCGTGTCCGGCCAGGACTTCCCCCAGGCCGTGTATAAGTACTTAACCCCGCCACCCTCGGCTCACCCCCCCGCTCGATTTTCTACTAGCGAAAGCCCTAGCCATCGACGACTCGCATCGCCGTCGTCGGGTCGACCTCACCGAGACGGTTCGGGACCCCCTCTTGCCCCTTCCTTCCTCTAAAGCTTCCTCTCGTTCACCACTGATTCTCCCCAGGCAATTTCCCTCTCTCCACTACAGCAGGTCATCGGCAATTTCTCGCCGACGCGTCGCCGGAGACGGGAAGGATCGGCGGGGCCTTGCCATCAGAGGAGGAAACGAGGAGCGCAGACGAAGCTACGAGCGGGACCGCAGGGAGCAGACGCGCTCCGTCGACCACACCGCCGCCTCGGGGAGCCACCAGAGCGCCGCCAACCATCTCCATCGACGCCGCCGCCACCCATTGCCGCCGCCGCCACGGTGAGTCGCCACGCCCTCTCGACCGTCCGATCTGCCACCTGTGACCTAGATTAGAACTGATGCCGAAGGGGTATCGGCGAACCCCACGCTGTCGCGTGTCAAGCGCGTCGGCGCCAGCGCCCGCGCCGCGTCTCCCTCCCCGCCTTGCCAGCTGGCCCAACCAAAAGCCGCCACTTGGCAATGTTTTAAGTTAGGGGGTCAGATCTGTTTGCAGATTCAATTTAAAACTTGCGAAATTCATATAAAATTGAATATTTGGCCAAATTTAGCTTATAATATACCGTTGGATTCATAATTTTATGTAGAACCCAGATCTGCAATAATATTCCAAGTTTACAGTAAGGTTTTAGGTGTAGATTTTAATCATTAGACTAGAGTGTTTATTCTATAGAAAAATAATTAAAATTCTGTTTTAATTGATTCTTGTTGCAATAACTTTGTTTCCACAATGCCTACTGGACAAAAATTATAAAACCTTGCTTAAGATCATTAGATCTAGTTTGGGGCTAATTAGATGGTTTGATCTCCTTTTAACCCTAGGATTTGTTTTAGTGACTCAATTAGATCTAAACCTCCGGGGAATCAATCCTAGTGACACCCTTACACTATTACAACACAATCTTGCTACCTTGGTCAATTTAGAAGAACCAACCTTGCATAAAATACCATGTGCATGCATGCATGATTACCTCTGTGATATGTTTTGAACAAGTTGTGATCAGATCTATGTTTGTGATTCGTTAGATTGTTCGGAGTGCGCTAAGGAGTGCTATTGTGTAGAGTGCTGCTCGGATCAAGGCAAGTTACACCACTTGTTCATAACTTTTGTCCCAGTTTTGATTCTATGCATGTGATCTTCAAAATTCTGTAGTATGCATGTGTAGGATGTTCTAGTAGAATTTTCCTTAGTATTATTTTGCAAGTGCGATGATTTTGTAGTATGCCATGAGTAGCTCTATACTTAGGATTTTCCCTCCTAATAGGTGTCGTGGGAATGGTCACGGCAGATGCTGCAATCGGCAGCGAGTAGTAGAACGAGGGGCAAGGGCGGCCAGCCATCTGCGGTGCGAGATGAGGGCAAAGACACAGGGTTTTACCCAGGTTCGGCCCCCCGGAGGGTAAAGACCTACTCCTGCTAGATTGTATTATGGAGGTGTTTACAATGGGCGAGCTCGGCGGCTAGGCGGCGAGTCGCTTGGGTGTATGAGGGAACGTGTCTCTACTCACCCCGTACGGAGGTTTATATAGGCTCACCTCCCCTAGGGTTTACATATCTCAACCGATTTAGTTTACAACTTCGGTAATCGTTCAACCTAGTCCGACTGGGCCTATCTACTCGCCTGGGCCTTCAACTTCCAGTCGCTTGGTACCTTGCTGGGCTTTGATCCACTCGCCGTTCTGCAGGCCCACTCGCCAGCCCTTGGGCCAGTCGGAAACGTCCTGCTGAGTATACCCCAGTAGGCGTATCCCCATCAGTAGTCCCCGAGGCCGTCGTCGATTAGGCGTAAGTGGCTGCTGGCAGTCGGAGTATACGGCTTCAAAGTAGGCATCCAGTCGAATCGTCGACGGCCTCCTGTATGAAGGAGGAAATCCGGCGAACCGAGTCGCGTCTTGAGCGAGTCGAGCCAACGGGACGTGGCCGCGGCGAGCGACCTAGCGAGCCGAGTGGCTGGAGTTGGACCGTCAGGCGTGGTCAAACTAGCTGTTAAGGTAACTCAACGGTAACTTTTGGCGTAATCATCGCGTGGTAACGGCCCCCTGATTTGGCGGGTAACTCCCGCTATATAAGAGGAATGGCAGGCAATCGTAGAGCCAACTGCCCACCACTTCTTCCGAGTGCACGCATTCTCTTTCCTTTGCTCCTTGATCCAATCGACCCGAAATCCTCCGACCTCCAACCAACCCCTTGGCTATGGCCCTTCTCACCGAACCATGGGGCAGGTCCAAGTGCACGAGGGCGCAGCTGGCCTCTTTCGAGGAGGCCGGAATCCTGCGAACCGGCTGTTGGCGTATCTCCGCAGCCGGAGAAACGACCCCAAACCCGCGAGAGAGGGAGTTCGTCTGTTTCACCAGTCATCTCGAGCGGGGGTTAGGGTTTCCCACGTCTTTGTTCTTCCGGCGTTTTTGCGCCTACTACGGGATCCAGCCCTCAGATCTGGGTCCCCACAGCATCGAGCAGCTCGCCATCTTCGTGGCGTTCTGCGAGTGCTACTTGGGCTGCCGGCCCTACTTTCCCTTGTGGCAAGATCTATTCCATGGACGGATCAGCCGCGAGGAGGCAGGCGGCCCAATGGTAGCCGCGGGCGGCCTGACGTTCCAGCTCAAGTCCAAAGCTTCCTTCTTCGATCTGATGCTGCCCGCCAAAGCAGCGAGCGACTGGAAGAAGTCATGGTTCTACGTGACCGAGGCGACTCCGGAGGACGAGGCGGCGATCCCGCGGTACTCGGCCAACCGTTCCAAGCCGCGCCATCTCCAGGTCGGCAAGCTCCCCGACGACCAGCGGATGGTCGTCGACGAGATGCTCCAGGCCATCCGTGGTCTGAAGAAAAAGGGGCTCCAGACGATAAACTTGTACAATTGTTGGCTTGGGCGGCGGCTCGTTCCGCTCGCCCAACGCGACCATTACATGTATCAGTACACGGGCCGGGGAGACTCGACGAAAGCCTGCCTCGACGAGTGGAAGCTGGAGGACTATCTCCCAGCGTTGAAGAAGATCACCCAGGCGGTGTACGTGGATGCACAGGCCGGGGTCCCCCCCTACACCGCGAAGCGTCCGGCTCCGACGGTAATTTCTTTATCTTGTTCGCAGTCGCAGCGTATGCAGTCGCGGTAATTCTAACTCTGTTTCGTATTCATCGCAGCTGTTCCAAGTGGTGGAAGGGTGGCTCCCACCTGCCGATGACGAGAGCCCGGGGCCATCCGCCCAGGATACAAGCGAATCGCCACCCGCGAAGGGCAACGAGGACGACGAGGACGAGTCCGAAGAGGAAATCGCCCCGCTGGTCCGAAAGACCCGTGGGCAACGTCAGCGCGAAATCGAAGCGAGCAGGAGCCTCGAGCGTCATGATGATGACGACGAGCTCCCAGAAACCGCCTCGCGCCGCCAGGCCACTCCTTCGAAGAAGAAGAAGAAGGAAAAGGAAGCGAGGGCCCCTCCGAGGAGGAAAACGAAGCCGCCAAAGATGGCCTCGCCGCCGCACTCGACGAGCAGCTCTGATGCTCACAGCTCGGCCGATGACGGTGTGGCCCCGGCGACAACCGCGCTAGATGCGCCGTCTGTGGAAGTACCGCTGGCCTCGATGCCCCCGCCATTCGCGCCAGTCTCTGGGCTAGGGAAGGCTCCAGCCGCGGCGACTTCGCCTCACAAGGAGGTTCCGATTGGGGCGGCTTCGCCCCGCAGGGAGGCTCCGGCCGTAGCGGCTTCAGTTCGTGAGGAAGCCCCTGCCGAAGGTATCCCAGAGGCGCCAGCCGTAGCCTCGACAACGAAGAAGCCGTCCGTGTCCTGGGCACGCGACGTCCTGGAACTAGGGCTCAGTCGCCAACTGGGCCCCGAGCTAGAAAAACCGGCCGGCCTTCGCACAGGGCTACGCTTCATCCCGGTCGCCAAGTGAGTGCATTCGGCCTTCTCTATTTTCCATAGCTGTTTCGATTGTCTTTACTGATTCGACTGATGTGCAGGACCGGAGTGAAAAGGATGGGCCACCCGACCGTGGCCCAGATACCCTCCACCGCTAGCGGGGAGGATCCTTCCCGTAAGAGGAAGGCGGACAAGGTTGTTGCCTCGGCGGATGGCAGTAAGAAGGCCAAGGGCGACGACATCGGCACTGTCTTTGACGGCACGGCGGTCGCGCCGGCCGGCCCCGCGGTGGAGGCAACCGCGTCTACGAAGGAGGGCGTTTCCTTGCCTGGAACGGCGGAGGCGACTTCCTTTGGAGCGGGTGCCTCTATCGCCACCTTCCCTCGCTTCGTGACCAAGGCGGCCGCGGCGAGCGGGGCTGCATCCCCGAGCCTCGCTCCAGGGACCGTCGATGCTGAAGTCGACCAGCGTCGTGGGCACACGCCAGCGTTACTCGCATCCGTGGACGCGATGCAACTTCATGGCATGCTTGGCGCAGCCATCCAGGTATATCCAGTCCCCGAGGATCAGGTCGGTGTTTTGCAGCGGCTTGATTCTTATTATTTTCTCGTCTTTTACTTTCTTATCCAGTCCCCGAGTGCGCACGCGCTAAATTTTAGCGGGGTGGGCACTTGGGAATTTCTTGATTGCCAGTCCCCGAGTGCGCACTCGCTGAATTTCAGCGGGTGGGCACTTAGGAGGTTCGTTTTTACTGACTTTTTTGATGATATGCAGGGTCTGCAGCTCGAGTCGGCGGACCGACTAGCCGCGCAACAGCGTGCTGAGAAGGAGCTGACCACCATCCAGGAGGCGAACAAAGAGCTTCAGGCTGTTGCTGCGAAGGCAGAAGAAACTCGCCAGGAGCTTGTCCCTGCTGGTGAGTTGGAAGCGGCGCGATCTGCTCTGGGCGCTGCTGAACAGCGGGTCGCTGCCCTCGAGCGCGAGCTGCGGGAGGCGAGGGAAGAAGCTAGCTCGGCGGACGGGCAGGCTAGGGCCGCCATTGCAGCCGCGGAGGAAGATCGCAAGGTGTCGGAAGTCCTTATTGCTGGGCTTCAGGACGACCACACGTCGCTTCAGTGCTTCATCACGGGGCTCGCCCGCCCGTTGCTTGGTGAGTGCATCTTCCCTTTCCGTTAGTTGGGGTTTTTGTGGTGTCCGTCGCACTCATCATTGTCTCCTTCTCGCAGGTCGCGTTATAGGTAGCCAAGAAGAGGCGAGCTCACTCGACGCGAGGCAGTGCGTAAGCATGCTCGTCGACTCGGCTACGCTATCGGCGACGTGCATCCGCGCCTATCTTCAAGAAATGTCGCCCACTGAGGTTATTCCCAGCGACCTCGTTGAGGTGTGGGAGTATTTGGAGAAGGCGCCCACGGTCGTTGAGTTCATGACGCGGTCGGCGTTTCGGCGTGGAGCGTCGACAGCGCTGAGCCTTGGGCTCGCCCACTTCCCCGAGGATTTCGACCTCGACGATGTGACGAGTGGGTATCCCTCGTCGACTGGCGCGGTGGACCTGTCCGAGGTTCTCAAGTTGCAGGAGCGTGCCGCCGCGTACTCGGAGCGTGTCTGGGCGATGGGCGACCTCCTTCCCTATCAGGAAACGGTCGTCGCGCCGAACGACCCCGAGCCGCCGCATCGTGACTTCAAGGTCGAGCAACCTTTTCACTCGGCGATGGCGGGTGAGCTGACGACGTATCCGTCAAACCCGTACACCGCGTTCATCCGTAGGCGCCGGGATTCTGGCGAGTCGTCGTCGAAGCCTGCAGAATAGGGTAGTTTGCCTGGATGTGTTAGCAGCAGTTCTGCCACGCGGGCATAATTTGTAATATAAGACAATGCAATATGCGATTGAATGGGACGTCGTGTCCATTTTGCTATTCGTTTGTGTGTTTTGGATTGATTTTGGACGAGTCCCCGAGCGCGTCCGCCCTTTTGTGGGGTTCACCTCGTATATGATGTTTGTTGTTATCATGTGTTTTGTTAGTTTAGTCGACTCGCCCGAGCTCGGAGAGCCAGTCGCAAGGCGACTCCCTCGAGTGCTCTGTACTTTGCCGTTTTCCCGTACGCGAACGGGGTCGGGTGGCCGAGTCCCCGAGCGTGGTACTTGGTAGTTCTAGGCGCGACTCGAGGGTGGTTGAGGACTTAGCGCGTTAGTGTGAGCGCGTCACTCCTGCCTGGCCCGGAGGGTCAGTCGCGTGGCGAGTCCCGGGCGTGCTCTCTTACTTGGCGTTTTCCCTGACCGATCGCGACGAACTGGTATTCAGTCCCCGAGCGTGGTACTTAGCCGTTCGAGTCGCTATGCCGAGGATGCGGAGGACCAAGGTCGCTGTGAGAAGCGAGGGCAGTTGTCTTGGTTCGTAAAACCAGTCGAGCTGGGCGACTCCAATGGGGCTCCGGATTGGCGTTTTTCGTGGACGACGCAAGACCTGAAATGATTCAGTGCTCTTGCATCGCACTACTTGGCCGTGCCGATCGCTGTACCAAAGGTTGACTTCTGCATTTTAGCATGACGCTGTTTTTACGAGTGCGAGTGGCACAAGGCATTGAGAGTAGACGCCATTGGCGGTAACCGTTTCTTTTATTTCATAGCGACTGGAGAGTACATGTGTGGGGTTCTAGGAGTAGAACTTCCGGAGGAGATTTACATTCCATGGTCGCTGGACGTCGAGTTTGCCGTCCCCGCGGACGTCGACGAAGTAGTAGGCGTCGTTGCCGAGTACGCGCCCGATGGCGAATGGGCCTTCCCACGGAGGGGAGAGCTTGTGCATGCCCTTCTTGTCCTGGATGAGGCGTAACACCAGGTCGCCTTCCTGGAAGGTGCGGGTTTTCACCCGTCGGCTGTGGTAGCGGCGGAGTCCTTGCTGGTAGATGGCGGTGCGTGACCGAGCGAGGTCGCGTGCTTCGTCGAGCTGGTCGAGCCCGTCTTGGCGGGCCAGTTCGTTTGCGGCCTCCGTATAATGGACGACCCGCGGAGAGTCGTGTTCGAGGTCGGTCGGCATGACTGCTTCGGCGCCGTAGACCATGAAGAAGGGAGTGAATCCTGTTGATCTGTTAACCGAGGTGCGGATTCCCCAGACGACGGAGGGCAACTCGTCGACCCAGCATCCAGCGGTGCGCTCGAGTGGTACTTGGAGTCGCGGCTTTAGGCCGTGGAGGATGCTTTGGTTGGCGCGTTCCGCCTGGCCGTTGGATTCCGGGTGGGCGACTGACGCGAGGTCAAGCCGGATGTGGTGCTCTTCGCAAAATTCGGCCATTGCTCCCTTGGCGAAGTTTGTGCCGTTGTTCGTGATGATACTGTTGGGGAACCCGTAGCGATATATGAGCTCGCGTAGGAATTTAGTGGCGGTCTTCCCGTCGCATTTCCGGACTGGCTTGGCCTCCACCCACTTGGTGAATTTGTCGACGGCGACTAGCAGGTGGGTGTAGCCGGAGGGGGCTTTCTTGAAGGGGCCCACCATGTCCATGCCCCATACGGCGAATGGCCAAGTGATGGGGATCGTTTTGAGCGCTGAGCTTGGTACGCGCGTCTGATTGGCGTGCTTCTGGCACCCGGCGCATCGCTGGACGATGTCGACGGCGTCGGCGTGTGCGGTGGGCCAGTAGAAGCCGTGTCGCATAGCCTTGGCGACCAGGGAGCGAGCGGCGGCGTGGTGGCCGCAGTCTCCTGAGTGAATGTCGTGGAGGATTTTGCGTCCTTCAGCCGGTTGGACGCAACGTTGGAACACACCGGTGACGCTGCGCTTGTGTAGCTCGCCGTCGATGATGGCGTAAGACTTGCATCGGCGAGCGATCATCCGAGCGTTTGTCTCGTTTGCTGGCAGAGTGCCGGTTTCCAGGTAGGCGATGTAGGGCTTGGTCCAGTCGTCTGGCTCGGTGATGAGTGCGACCAAGGCTGCCTCTGGTTGGAGTGGGACTCCGATGTCAATCTCCCTCGGGGGAGAGACTGATGGCTTGGAGATTGTGTCGAGGAACACGCCGGTGGGTGGTGCGAGTCGAGCCGACCCGATGCGAGAGAGGGCGTCGGCCTCCTCGTTTTTTCGCCTGTCGATCCACTCGACAGAGTAGCCGGTGAAGTGGCCGCCCAACTTATCCACCTCTTGGCGGTACGCCGCCATGGTAGGGGAAATGGCGTCGCAGGTGCCGGCGACTTGTCCCGCAACGAGGTCGGAATCTCCGTAGCACCGGAGGCGGTTGACGCTCATCTCCTTGGCGGCTCGCATGCCGTGGAGTAGGGCCTCGTATTCGGCCATGTTGTTGGTGCAGGGCGTGAATTAGAGGCGGAGGATGTAGCGGAGCTTGTCGCCCTTTGGTGAAGTCAGCACTATCCCCGCTCCTGCGCCGTCCGCGTTCTTGGACCCGTCGAAGTGTAGGCTCCAGTAATGGAGGTACGGCGGCTTCTCTGGCTGCTGGGCCTCCTCCCAGTCGGCGATGAAGTCTGCCAGTGCCTGTGACTTAATCGCCCTTCGTGGCTCGTATTTAATGTTGTGGACGCCGATCTCGACTGCCCACTTGGCGACTCGCCCGGTCGCCTCGCGATTGCGGATGATGTCTTGCAGTGGCGCTGAGGAGACGACCGTGATCGGGTGCTCCTGGAAGTAGTGCGGCAGGCGCCGCTGAGCCCTGAAGACCGCGTATACTAACTTTTGGTACTGTGGGTACCGCTGGCGCGATTCGGTGAGAACCTCGCTAATATAGTACACCGGCCGCTGAACCAGGCGCTCCTTTCCTTCCTCTGGTCGTTCGACGACCATTACAGCACTGACAACGCGCTCGGACGCTGCGACGTAAACCAGCATAGGTTCCTTGTCAGCGGGTGCGGCGAGTAGTGGTGCGGCGAGTAGCATCTTTTTGAGGTCGCGGAGCGCGTCGTCCGCCTCCTTGTCCCACTGGAAGGTGGGGTTCTTGCGCATCAGGCGGTATAGTGGCATTGCCTTTTCGCCTAGGCGGGGGATGAAGCGACTGAGAGCCGCTACTCGCCCGGCCAGCTTCTGGACGTCACGCAGGCACTCGGGTTTGCCGAGCCGGGCGATCGTGTCGATCTTTGTTGGGTTCGCCTCGATCCCTCGTTTGGAGACGACGTACCCCAGTAGTTGTCCGGCGGGTACACCGAAGGTGCACTTGCCTGGGTTGAGCTTTATCTTGTACCTCCGCAGATTGGCGAAGGTCTCTGCCAGGTCGGCGAGTAGGTCGCCTTGGCGAGCGGATTTCACGACCACGTCGTCGATGTAGACGTGGATGTTGCGGCCAATTTGGCTCACGAGGCATTCTTGCATGCACCGCTGGTAGGTTGCCCCGGCGTTCTTGAGGCCGAAGGTCATGGCGGTGTAGCAGAAGGCTCCGAATGGCGTGATGAACGCCGTCTTCTCCTCGTCTTCGACAGCCATTTTGATCTGGTTGTACCCCGAGTAGGCATCGAGGAAACATAGCGACTCCGAGCCCGCGGTTGAATCGATTATCTGATCGATCCGCGGGAGGACGAACTGCTCCTTTGGGCAGGCGCTGTTCAGGTTTGTGTAGTCGATACACATTCTCCAGGTCCCGTTTTTCTTCTCGACCAGGACTGGGTTTGCCAGCCACTTGGAGTATTTGATTGGCCGGATGAAGCCGGCAGCGAGTAGGCGCTGCACTTCCTCGGCGATTGCTCGACGACGTTCTTCATTGAAGGGCCGTAGCGACTGCTTGACAGGTCGCACTTTGGGGTCGGCGTTTAGTTTGTGCTCAGCGAGCTCCCTAGGGACACCGGGCATGTCGAAGGGTTTCCATGCGAAGATGTCCCTATTCTCACGAAGGAACTCAATGAGCGCGCCTTCCTATGCTGGGCTCATGCCCGTCCCGATCGTCACCGTCTGGCTGGGGTCGCCTGGGACCAGCTCGACGGTGCGGGTGTGCGTCGTGGCCTCAAAGGTTGAGGTGTTTGTGCCCTCTGAGTTGGGCTTCTTGAGTATTGTGGGATCGTCATTGTTGACCCCGCTCGCGTATTTGGCGAGCTCGTCGGCGTGATTAGTCTCTGCCGCGATGACAGCGTCGGCGAGTTCGGCTCCTTTGGCCTCGCATTCGGCGGCCATGTCGGGGTCGCCGTTGATGGTGATGACGCCGCACGGCCCGGGGAGCTTCATCGCGTTGTACGCGTAGTGGGGCGCTGCCATGAATTTAGCAAACGCCTGGCGCCCCAGGACGCAGTGGTAAGGGCTGTCGAAGGGCACCAGCTCGAAGACGATCCGCTCGGTGCGGAAGTTTGCCGGACTACCGAAAGTGACTGGCAGCGTGACTTTGCCGATCGGATATGCCTTCCGACCGGGGACGATGCCGTGGAACGTGGTGTGGGTTGTCTCGATCATCGACTGCGGGAGCCGCAGCCGCCTGAAGGTGTCGAGGTAGAGGATGTTGATGGAGCTGCCGCCGTCCATCAGTGTCTTGGGGAGCCAGTAGTCGCCAACCTTGGGCTTGACCACCAGGGCGACTCGTCCTGGGTACTCGATGTGTGGCGAGTGGTCTTGCCGACTCCAGGTGATGGGCTGTTCCGACCAGTTCAGGAACTGGGGGACGTCTGTTTGGGCCACCGCGTTGACGGCGACGGCGCGGGCGATGACCTTCTTCTCGCGCTTCGTATTGAAGCCTGTGAAGGTGTGGAGCGAGCCGGCTACTTTGCCGAATTTTCCGCCATTTGGCGGGTCGTTGTCGGTGTCCTCCCGCGCGTGCCGTGCCTTCTCGATTTCCCTGAGGGTGTGGCAGTCGGCGGTGGTGTGCGTTGCGGGCTTCCCTTCCCTGCTGTGGAACGCACATGGTTGGTTGAGGAGGGCCGCAGGATCGAATCTTGGCTTGTTCTTGTAATTGCCGCCGTCGCGCCGTTGCCCTCCGTCGCGGCGGTAGCTCTTGGGCTCGCGCTGTGCATGCCCAGCGTTGGCGACAAAGTCGACTCGCCCGTCGCTGCGGCGCTTGCCGGTGAGGCGGGTGCCGCTGTAGCGTAGGTCGGTTCGGCGTCCGCCGTCGTTGCCGCCCGTGCGGCGTTGCCCCCCTGACTCGTCGTCGGTTTCCTGGTTTGGATCCTCCTCGGCGTACCGTTTGGCGATCTCGAGGAGGTCGGGGATGTTGTCGAGTGTGCGGGAGTGTCGCTTGAGCTTGGCGACTAGAGGCTCATAGCGGCACGAGGTCTTGAAGCAATGGATCGCGGTGTCCGGGTGGATGCCGACCGCGTTGTACCAGAGCTCTTGCCACCGTTGGACCCAGTTGCGGGTCGACTCGCGGGGTCCCTGGACGCATCGTTCTAGGTCCTCGATGGTGGTGGCGCGGGTGTAGGAGCACTCGAAGTGCCTGACGAAGGCGTCGCGCATTTCCTCCCAGGAGTCGATGCTGTCCTGGGGAAGCGTGTTGATCCACTGCCTGCACGTCCCCTCCATCATCAGTGGGAGGTAACGGGCGGCGAGTAGGTCAGTGTGACCCGCGATCCCCATTGCCATGAGGTATGTGTCGAGCCAGACTGCGGGGTCGGACGAGGAGTCGTATTTTTTATCTCCTTTCGCGCCTTGAAGTTTGGCGGGTACTTGTCGCCTCGGATCATTGGTCCGAAGCACTTAGGCCCGAGTCGACTGAGCGACCCCATGGGCTCGCCATCGCGGCGATTAGTTAGGGTGTGCCGTAAGTCGTCGGGCTGGCGTGCGCGCCAGTTTTGGTTGTTGATGATGTGAGTGCGGGCGTCGATGGGTTGTCCGTTAGCGGCGACGAAGTTGGTCGCCGGCCTGGGATCGTTGGTGGAGAGCGCCGCGTTTGCAGGTCGGTGTTGGAGCTGCAGTGGCTCTGGTGGCGGGCAATTGAGGGTGTTTGCCGCCGCTGGGCGGCCGCTTGAGGCCGCTCTGCTTCCCGAGGAACGCGAGTATACTCGACCTTGCGAGTCGGCGCCCGCATTTTGCTGCTCCACGGCCTTCGCAAGCAGGGCCTTGACGTACTGGATCTGTAAGGCGCCGTCGCCAGTGGCCGTGATGCTATCAGCTGCTGCTCGGCCTGCCACGAGGTTGTCCATTGGGGTGGAGAATAGTGGGAGGCCGTTTGCGTCTCGCTCCTGTGAGGAGACAACTATCCGCGGTTGGTCCCTGGGAGGGGTGCGGTTGGGTGGTGGTGGGGCACCCATCGCCGTTGATCCTGGCGGGGGCCGGGCACTTCCTCCTGGTGGCGCGTTCTCGCAGATTGCGCGCTCGGCTATGCGGGCCGGGTCGTTTTCGTCGTCGAAGTTCAGGGCACGCCCTTGAACGGTGGGGTTCAAGCGTGACCTGATCCGCTGCTGGTGGTAGCGTGACAGCTCCTGCGCCGTCACCTGCTCGAGGCGAAATTTTTCGCGCTCGGCCTGCTCTTTGCGTACCGCCTCCGCCAGTTTCAAGCAGAGTTCCTCGACCTCCGTTGGCGTGGCGTTAGGAGGGATTGGGGTGGAGAAAGGATCCTCCGGTGGATCGGTGCCGGTGGCCATGTAAGCCGCGGCGTGGCGATTGGCGCCATCGCGGAGGTCGGCGGAGTTCTCCGACCCGGAGTCGAATTCGAAGATTCCGAGGATGGAGGGGTCCTCGAAGTCTCCCGCGTTGGAGACCTGGGCGATGGAGCCCACGGATGAGGCCGCGGTGATGGATCCGGCGAGTGACGCCGGGGTCGCCGAGTCGGCGTCATCGGTGAGGGCCGTATCTTCTGCGGCCGCTGAATCCCCGGCCACGTTGCTATGGGCCGAGTTGTACTCGGAGGCAAGGCGGTGGATCGTGCGAACCTGGCTCTCGGAGAGCCGATCGCGTGGCGGCGACTCGCGGATGCGAGCCGAGTCCTCCGAGACGATGACGTCGGTGAGGCCGACGAAGAGGCTGATCGTGCCGATTGGCAGGATCACGCTGTGCGTGACGGGTCGCGCCGCCGGGACGTAGCTGCTCGGCAAGATCTGGAGCATCTCGCCGATCGCTATCATACGGCCGGTGGCGACCGTCTCGTTGATGGGCAGATTGGATCTCGCCGCAGAACACCGACCAGACCGGCCAGGCCCCACGGTGGGCGCCACTGTCGTGGGAATGGTCACGGCAGATGCTGCAATCGGCAGCGAGTAGTAGAACGAGGGGCAAGGGCGGCCAGCCATCTGCGGTGCGAGATGAGGGCAAAGACACAGGGTTTTACCCAGGTTCGGCCCCCCGGAGGGTAAAGACCTACTCCTGCTAGATTGTATTATGGAGGTGTTTACAATGGGCGAGCTCGGCGGCTAGGCGGCGAGTCGCTTGGGTGTATGAGGGAACGTGTCTCTACTCACCCCGTACGGAGGTTTATATAGGCTCACCTCCCCTAGGGTTTACATATCTCAACCGATTTAGTTTACAACTTCGGTAATCGTTCAACCTAGTCCGACTGGGCCTATCTACTCGCCTGGGCCTTCAACTTCCAGTCGCTTGGTACCTTGCTGGGCTTTGATCCACTCGCCGTTCTGCAGGCCCACTCGCCAGCCCTTGGGCCAGTCGGAAACGTCCTGCTGAGTATACCCCAGTAGGCGTATCCCCATCAATAGGTTACCCCTGTTTTTGCTAAGTATTGCTTGCTATGCTATATATACAAAGTACCGTTGGGGGGTTCGAAAGACAAAGAATTTTCTAAGTATAAAGGCTCTCTAGAGCAAACTTTTCTTCTCAAATCCACTTCAAAATAAAACTAAGTTTTCTTCTGGGCGGAATGGTTGTCGGGACTACCAGTGAGATTTGGTGGAGGACGGCCACCCAGGAATCAAAGAAGTCTGCCATGTTTCAGAATTCAGAAGCTTCCAGTGCAACCACAATACATTATGGGCTCTGTCTTGGCCTAGTACTTAGTGGGAAACCTCACCTGGGTACCAACATTTGGAGGTTCTTGGCACGGTTGGATCCAGAAGGTAGAGGGGCTACTAAGGGAAAGCCTCGCCATGGTCTTGTCTGTAAAAGGACTTGATCGTGGATTGTGGGTAAAGTGCACAAACTCTCGAGAGTATTGCAATCTGATCGATCAGCCGTGTTCACGGTAACAGAACAACAATGAGCGTCTGAAGGATGGAGCCTCTGAAGGATCTTCCTCTCTCTTTTCTAAAACAAAGTTTTAAAAACCCCAAGGCGTGAGTAATATCGCCAATGGGTGGGAATTTGGGAACTTGGTGTGTAATATCCAAGTGTCACTTGGTGTGTAATATCCAAGTGTTTGGTTGTTTGGACACTTGGTGCGTAATATCCTCGTGTGCCACTCGACCTTATGTTATCAAGCAAATGTTTACAAAGTAGGACAATCCTCTCTTCTTCTCTCTACTTAAGAAAACTAGATTTGAGCAAATGAACTCTACAGCCTAAACTAGCCTTGCATGTAGGGATAGCTTTTTCTCTCCTCGGTGTAATTTGCCAATACATTCAAAGTATTGACCCAACTTGTTGGCTGCACGTTTTATGTGCAGAGTCCGAAGATTGAAAGGTGCGTAGGGATCGCAAGTCTACACTCGAGAAGCCTGGGGCGTTGATGGACTCAAGCTGCCTTTATGTTTCCGCTGTTATTTGTGCTAGCATAATGCTAAGCAATTTTGTAATAAATTCATACTCTGGATTCTCCGTGTAATAAAGACTTTGTGTTTTACATGATATTTCATCGACTGTGAGTGCTAGCTATTGATCCAGGGACTAGCATGTTAATCACAGGGACTTAGGATCCTTATCGATCCGAGGTCACTACAGATGGTATCAGAGCACATCGTGGCCTGTAGGACGTGACCCTAGGATTGGAACCACCTCTAACTTGTGCCTTACATGTTTTTCTACTAAGTTATTTTCCACACTTCTAGTATCTGCTTTCCTCTACTTGTTTAGGTATCTAACTTTCATTCTTCTAACTCAAAGATGACAAGCTTCCTCTACGGCACCGTCGCGGACATCGAGCCCCTTCGCTTTGGTGGATGCCTCATGGACCTACTCACGCGTTTGGACCTTCCTCTCCCAACAATCCAGGGGAGCACAATGAAGAAACTCCACAAGGACGGATGTTGGGGAGTCAAGGTCATCCAGCCAGGAAAAGAGCGAGGCAAGAACCCGGAGGAAGACATAGCAATCCACATTGTTAGCGATTCCAAGGAGAAGGCCCTTAGCATCAGCTTGCAGCAACTCATTGGTCGCCTATGTGGACGTCATCATGAAGCTCTCCAAGGACACTGCGGCGGCCTCTTTGGGAGACGAGATGAGGAAGGAATTCCCATGGAGTTAACCTTTGAGGAAAGAATTTCTACCAAGCACCAAAGAACACAATATCAAGACTTGGAGTGCCACATCCATGACCTTGAAAAGGGTACCTTCCTCGAGATGTTGAAGAACGACGAGCTATGCGCCCTCATCAAGGAGAAGGAAGAAATGATCAAGCAGCAGGAGGAGTCAATGAAGCTCCAAGAGATAAAATTCCAGGACCAAGAGAAGAAGTTCGCTAACCAAGAGAAGAGGGTGATAAATAAAAACAAGAGAATTAGGGAACTCAAATAGCAGATCGATGGAGCTGAAGTGCAAACTGAAGGCCTTTGCAAGATAATCAATGATGTGCGTGCTTCCAAGAGGGACTTAGCAAAGCAACTTGAAACCGCGAAGAAGTCAAGCCTAGTGGAGGAGCTACAAAGCGAGAAGGAGGGACTTCAGGAGCAGCTAGAAGCCACCACCAAGAAGCTGCAAGATGAGATTAAGAACCTCCAAGAGAAGCTTGAAGCCACCACAAAGGAGGTGGAGTTGTACAAGACAACTCTAGAGCAGGAAGGCTACTCATTCGAGGACGAGGAAGAGGAAGGCGTGGAAGATGTGTAATAGTTGGACCACCTTTAATTCTATAGAACATTATTCGCGATTGTAATAAATACCAAGACAAATCTGGTTTAGTTAAACATGGCTGTTTTCTGTGTTAAGCTGTGTTGTTATGTCTTGTGTGCCTTGTGTGCTTGGTGTGTTTTCATAAGGGTAGGAGTTTTCTACTTAGTCTTTCTGTCTATTTCTTAACTAATCTCTTAAACCCCACAGATGCCGCCCAGACGTGCGAACTCCGAAATCCTGCCAGAAATAGCACAACTTTTGGCCACTCATAACCAGCTGATCCAACTGCTCACTCAGAACATGCAAAACAACAACAACAACCCACCGCCACCACCACCTCCGCCACCTCCTCAACAGGATCGCTTGACTCGGTTTTTGAGGCTGAACCCACCTACCTTCACTAGCAGCACTGAACCAATCATCGCTGATGACTGGCTGCATACGATCAACAAGAAGCTAGATACCGTTCAAGCTATCGGAGCCGACAGGGTACGTTACGCCGCACACCAGCTTGAAGGACCTGCTGCAGAATGGTGGGATAACTACCAAGTCACCCACCCGGACATTGATGCTATCACTTGGGATCAGTTTGAGTTAGCTTTTCGCACTCATCATATGGCTGCTGGTGTCATGACTCTGAAGAGGCGCGAGTTTCGCGACCTACACCAGCTGCACCGTTAGGTCACCGAGTATGGAGAGCTTTTCAACAAGCTAGCCCGTTATGCACCCGATGATGTTTCCACTGATGCCAAGAGACAGGAGGGGAGACAGGAGGAATTCTTAAGGGGACTCAATGACGAGATATCCATTCAGCTTGTGGCTCAGAAATTTGACAACTTTCAGGAACTCTTGGACAGAGCCATTGTGGTTGAATCAAAAAGGAAGAGCATAGAAAACCGCAAGAGGAATTCTAACCCTCACAAGCACTCTATTTCGTATCAGAAGCAGCGCAATTCCTCACCTCCACCTTATAACAATAATGGCCACAACCATAACGGTCATAACCATGGAGGCCACAAACACAATGGGCATAAAAACCGCAACGGGAATGGCAGCAATGGAAAGGATCTCAGTGAGGTGACATGCTTTAAGTGCAACAGGACAGGGCATTATGCAACCTCTTGCCCCGAGAAGAAGAATGGCAATGGCAATGGGAATGGAAATGGACACAACCATGGCAATGGAAACGGGAAGAAGCCAAATCCGTTTGTCAAAGCCACGGTAAATCATGTTTCTATGGAGGATGCTTGTGATGCGCCAGACTCTGTGATTGGTAAGTTTAAACTCAATTCTATTCCTGCAGTTGTTCTTTTTGATACTGGTGCATCGCATTCATTCATATCAAGGGTATTTGTGGATAGAGGCAAGATACCTACGGAGACTACAAAATTTCCTCTAAGGGTAAGCTCTCCTGGGGGAGAAATAGTGGCAAACTCCGGTTGCCGGGAATTAGAACTGAGGATTGGGACACACATCTTTCCCACAAGTCTAGTAGTTCTAGAATCACAAGGATTAGACATCATCTTGGGCATGAATTGGATGACCGAATATGAGGGAGTCATAGATTGTGCCAAAAGAACTGTCATGCTCACAACACCGGAAGGGAAGAGAATTCGCATCAAGTCAAATTTTGCACTCAAGGAAGCCATGGTGAACTCTCTTAAGGGGGTTAGCTTGGAGGAGGTACCTATTGTAAAGGAATATCCAGATGTTTTTCCAGAGGAACTACCCGGAATGCCACCTGACCGTGATATCGAGTTCCTCATTGACTTAATGCTAGGAACGGGGCCGATAGCTAAGAGACCATACAAGATGGATGTGGACGAGTTAAAGGAACTCAAGAAACAGCTTAGGGAACAATTGGACAAGGGATTCATCCAACCCAGCGCATCATCCTGGGGAGCACCTGTCCTATTTGTGGAAAAGAAGGATAAAACCAAGAGGCTGGTTGTGGACTACCGCTCGTTGAACGAAGTGACAATTAAGAATAAGTATCCTCTGCCCAACATCAATGACTTGTTTGACCAGTTAAAGGGAGCAAGTGTGTTCTCAAAGATCGATCTGCGATCAGGCTATTTTCAGCTAAAGATTCGAGAACAGGATGTGCCCAAAACAGCATTCACCACAAGATACGGATTGTATGAGTACAGCGTAATGTCATTTGGTCTAACCAATGCCCCAGCATACTTCATGACCATGATGAAAAAAGTGTTCATGGAATATTTGGACAAGTTTATCGTGGTATTCATAGATGACATACTCATATACTCTAAGGATGAGAAGGAACATGAGAAACATCTGCGACTTATTATGGAGAAACTAAGAGAACACAAGTTGTATGCCAAATTCAGCAAGTGCGAGTTCTGGTTAAAGGAAGTGGGATTCCTTGGTCATGTTGTGTCAGCAAAAGGAGTTGCCGTAGATCCTAGTAAGGTAGCTTCCGTGACGGAATGGGAGTCACCCAAGAATGTGGGAGATATTAGGAGTTTCTTGGGCCTCGCAGGATATTACCGGAGGTTCATTGAAAACTTTTCCAAAATAGCAAAACCCATGACGGAACTATTGAAGAAGGAAAAGAAGTTCCTATGGACCGAGGAATGTGAATCAAGTTTTCAAGAGTTGAAAATACGCCTTGTAACGGCACCAGTTCTGTGCCTGCCTGATATCCAAAAGGATTTTCAAGTCTATTGTGACGCTTCTCGACAAGGACTGGGAAGTGTATTGATGCAGGATGGGAAAGTGGTATCCTATGCCTCCCGACAACTTAAGAACCACGAACACAATTACCCCACACATGATTTGGAACTTGCGTCTGTGGTTCATGCACTCAAGGTATGGAGACACTACCTCATGGGCAAACATTGTGATGTATTCACAGATCGTAAAAGTTTGAAGTACATCTTCACCCAAAAGGAGTTGAATATGAGACAAAGAAGATGGCTTGAAATAATTAAGGATTATGACTTGGACTTACAGTACCATCCCGGAAAGGCAAACGTGGTGGCTGATGCCTTAAGTCGTAAGGTGTATGTGAATGGACTTACCACAGGGGAACTTCCAGAGGATTTATGCAAACAATTCAGGGATCTCAGGCTAGAGGTAGTTCCGAAAGGACACGTAGCGACTATGGAAATAGTGTCCACCTTCCAAGAAAGGATCCAAGAAGCACAAAAGGGGGATAAAGAGTTGGAAGAAATAAGAGTCAGAATAAGCGAAGGAAAAACAAAGGAATTTCGTCTGGACGAACAAGGAACCCTCTGGTATGGGAAGCGTTTGTGCGTTCCCAATGACCCCGATATTAGAAAGATGATTTTATAAGAAGCTCATGATTCGCCATACTCAATTCATCCAGGTAACACGAAGATGTACATGGATGTGAAGGATAGATTCTGGTGGAATAACCTAAAGAGAGATATTGCAGAGTATATTTCTCTGTGTGATGTATGCAATAGAGTTAAAGCCGAGCATCAGAAACCGGCAGGACTGCTCCAACCACTACCTATACCCGACTGGAAGTGGGACAAGGTAGGCATGGATTTCATCATGGGATTGCCCCGGACTCGTTCTGGATTTGATTCTATCTGGGTAGTGGTGGACCACTTCACCAAGGTGGCTCACTTCATCCCCGTAAAGACCACATATACAAGTGCTAAGCTTGCTAAAGTGTACATGTCAAGAATTGTAAGTTTGCATGGTGTTCCCAAGGGAATTGTGTCAGATAGAGGCACCCAGTTTACTTCGAAGTTTTGGCGACAGCTACATGAGTCTCTTGGAACCCGAATAGAATTCAGTACTGCCTTCCACCCGCAAACGGACGGCCAAACAGAAAGGGTGAATCAAATTTTGGAAGATATGTTGAGAGCTTGCGCACTAGACTATGGGTCTAGTTGGGACGATAACCCGCCGTATGCCGAGTTCTCATACAACAACAGCTACCAGACAAGTATAAAGATGGCTCTGTTTGAAGTTCTATATGGCAGGAAGTGTAGGACTCCGCTGCTATGGAACGGAGTTGGTGAACGCAGTCTTTTTGGACCTGAATTGATAAAGGATGCCGAAGAAAAGGTACGGCAGATTCAGGATAGGCTAAAGGTATCCCAATCCCGACAAAAGAGTTATGCTGACTCCAAGCGCAGAGATGTGGCCTATGAAATAGGGGACCGTGCGTATCTCCGAGTTTCACCCCTACGAGGAGTTAAGAGGTTCGGAATCAAGGGCAAGTTAGCCCCACGATTCATAGGACCATATAAGGTTCTGGCCCGTAGAGGGGAAGTTGCTTATCAGTTGGAGTTGCCGGAAGGACTGACTGTTCATGATGTGTTTCATGTGTCGCAACTAAAGAAGTGTCACCCGGAGATGGCCAAAACACCGCTAAGAGACACCGTTCCCCTAGATGAGGTTCAATTGGAGAATGACCTTACCTATGAGGAAAAACCCATAAAAATACTGGAAACAGCCGAAAGGGTTCCCGCACCAATACTATAAGATTCTGCAAGGTACAATGGAACCACCACTCCGAGGAAGAAGCTACGTGGGAGCGTGAAGAAGACTTGAGGGCAGAACACCCACACCTATTTGCTAGCCAACCCGAATCTCGGGGACGAGATTCTTCTTAAGGGGGGGTAGGTTTGTAACATCCCAGATTTTTATATTAGGATGTTATTAGTGGCATGCATCATCCTTGCATCATTGCACCCAACAAATAATAATTTGCAACAAAATCCTAACACCTAAACCTATCAACACCCTAATAAGGAATTCTTTATGTAGGCATTGTTGTTGTACACAAGCTTGACCCTACTAAAAACCTTGTGAAACATCAAACCATGGTCCTATGTTGACCACCTTACTTTTATAAAAATTTAGAAACAAATTTCATAAAATTTGGACTTAGTATGCAAAGGTTAATTGGGTTTTACTAAAACAGAATTTGATAAATGTTAAAAGGAAAAAAAAGAGGCAACCTAACCTATCTGGGCCGCTGTAACTACCTCGGTGAATTACGCTCCTAGATACAAGCCTAGATGAGCGGAAATGGTTGAAATAGTACGGTGGGGCCAAAAGCCACTCACAGGTAGACCTTTCGGCCGTCCCAACCATTTCCAATCATCGGGACAAGTACGGGCGGCGTAATCGGCAGGCGAAGGGATCAACTACATACACAAATGAGTATGTATGCAAGCCACCATACAATAGTACATCAGAGCCATACCATCTAAAAAGAAAGGAAATATAGCAACGCCATACGACAAGATTCAAATGACCTAGATAGATATAATAGTTTAGGATATTTCCTCATACATCACACATCAGAGTACCAGGCGGAAGCGGCAAACAAGGTCCGAGTACGGATAAGAAGCAAATCGGCATAAGATGCCCAGAAATAAGCACATCCCGCCCATAGATCTCACGGATCCCCGTTCCCGGAATCTCTACACCGAACGATCGTTGCCCACATCATCAGCCTCCTCCACCCAGTATCCGTCCTGCGAGTGTACCTGTTCATCTGAACCAATAATTTATCGTGTGAGACCCTAGGGGTACTCAGCAAGTCTTTATGCCTCTAAAGGGGACACAACCTGGGGTGACGCAATTGCAGCAAAGATAAACCTAACAGTTCTATAGATACTCGCTAACCATCCGCCTAACCAAAGATAGACGGATGCCCGTGAATTAAGGACAACAGTTACAACAGTAATATCCACAGATCCATCCTCCTCCTCGCTTACCAACGAGGAAGCGGACGAACAACCCCCCCATCCGTTGGCAATTTTATTAACCATTCCATGAGTGTTGCGCTAATTACTAGTCAGTTACTTAGTCAAATTAAAAGAGGTACTTTAGTTATGCTTGTCTATGATCGAGAAACTGTGCTCCAAGTCGTACATAACCGCGGACACGGCTTTCAGAAAGTTTTACCCTGCAGGGGTGCACAAATAGCAACACACACTCGATCAGCCTCGGAAAAACCAAATCAAAACCCAACGAGGCCTTCACGACAAAGCAATCACAGGATTCAAAAATATTTCAGGGGGCCACCCCTTGGAGTACACCCGCAACAAAGTTAGCTGACTTCGAGACGGACCCGAGGTTTGTGGGGCCGGCTGTAAGCGACTGGGAACCCAAAACTGGGCTTGTCGATACCGCGTAAACGGGTCACGATCCTAAACAGTACAGTGTGCTCCTCGCACAATCGTAATAAAGCAGTAAAGCATGGCATAAGTACAGGATAGTAAATAAAACCTCAAACTAGTTTGTGGCCCCAAGAAATAAGAATGAATCGAGCTCTGACTCAGGGGTGTCCCATAAGCCTCCCGGATGTGGATAGCGCGAATAATCAAGGAACAGGAATCAAGTACTCGGGGTCCTACGGGACACAAGTGAGCAGGAAAAACCAAATAGCAGATATTGCTCACCGGTGCCACTTTCATTAGTTATCCCATTACTACTCAGGTTAAGTTGTTTAGGTACCTCGTTATCCATCAGACTCTCACATACCCTACACATGCTGTTCTACGACTCGCATGGCTCAATCAACTCCTGTAGTAATGGCTCATGGGATGGAGGAACAAGCTTGGTGGAGTTTAAAAGTAAAGGCCATGCAATACTTGGGATTCAGTTTAATGCAATCGCGACTCAATGATGCAAGAATAAGATAGAGGCAATAGGTGCTGTATGTATGCAAGCATGTGGTAGTGCTTGCCTGGCAACTCAGTTGAAGCGAGAGACGGATCTGGGTAGTGCTCCTGGTTCTCTTGATATATCCCCTGCTCAGAGTCTATTCGAAGAAGAACCAAACAAACAAGGCCAACATAAATAAAGTGCACAAGCATATGAATAAAATGCGACAAGAAAACAATCATGCTATGATGAATGATGCACCAGTTGCATGGCATTAAAGTAGCATGGCATGGGTGAGGTGTGGAATACAAGAAATAAGCATTTTATTGAGTTTTGGCCCCATTTTATTGTCATAATAGTTGCTGTACTCTATATATTTATATGATGCATGCTGCAATTGAAGTCATGGATAGCATAAACAGAAAGGTCTCGTCGAGCTGATCATTTTAGACATATCATTTGTTAAATTCTGAGTTATAGAACAAAAGTTATTAATTAATTAAGGCGAGGGGCATTTTGTTGTAATTTAATTCAACTTGAAATTTAAAGTGTTAAAATAATATTTTGAATGGCATATTTGATTTCCTCACATTTTTCTGATTCAAAAACATATATCATTTGTATTATTTGGAATTATGAATTTAAATTTATTTTATAGTCAAAATTATTAAATAGGGTCAAAGTCAAAGGTTGACTAATTAAATTAATTCTGAAATTATTTGATTAAAGATTTGAATTAACATTCAAAAATAAAACATTTTTCATATTAAGTTTGAATTCAAAATCTAAACCATTTGAGAGTTATGATTTAATTCATATTTAAACAGATTAAAAACATTTGAATTTGAATATAGAAAGGTTCTGGACTTTTGTCACTCAGCCAGATTATACCCACAGCCACTGACCAGGTGGGGCCAGGTGCTGACTGGGCAGAGGCGTGAGGGGGACACGTGGGCTGGTTTTGGGGACCGCGGGTTGAGAAGCTGAAACCCCAGGGATCCTTCTGCAAGATGGACCGGTGGCTGACAGATGATCCTGTCTCCGATCTGCGAAAACTGCTAGCTGCTCCCGACTTTGATTGAATTTGGCAACCAATCCACTGCGCATTTGGAAAAACCGCAAAAACAAAAGTTGGAGAGCAAAGCAAGGGTTACAAGTTTCATGTAGGAAGGTATTACAAAGAAGGTGTATAGAGTCTGGTATGAAGCGATGAACAGAGGAGGATAAAGTGGCAAAACTGACGAGAACACGGAACGGACGAACTGCGGCAGGCAGTGAGATATGTCGATCTTCTGATGAGGTTTCTGGGTCGTGTATGTGATGGCTTTGGGCGCCGAAAGATGTTATGGAGACCTTGATGTGGCGTCTACGCCTGCGTGTGATGCACGTTTGCTTGGACGGACGGTGATGGCCCCGAAACATCGGAGAACAGGCTGCCGATACCTGCTGGAGTGCGCGCGGTGTGCGGTGCTGCGGCTGTACGCACGGCGACGAGGGAGGGAACTATGGCCGCGGTGGCGAGCTCTCGGGTGGCAGGGAGGGCATAGGAAGGAGGGGAATGGAAAGGGGGCTTACCACGAGGCCGGCGGTGACCTCGGCGGGCTCGGGGGTGGTCTGGAACGGTGGCGACGGTGAGGCCTAAGGCGGTCCGAGCGCGGCGTGCGAGAGGAAGAAGCCCACGACGGCGAGCGACAGGGCACCACGTACGCGCGGCCTTTTCCTCCTCTTCCGCAGAAACGGATTGGCGCTCGGGATGATGGCGGCAAGGCGACGCGCTCCTTGCTGCTGCTCGCGGGTGGCGAGAAGGTAGATGGGAGGAGAGGTAGGGGATGGCGGCGGAGAGGATGGGAAGAGGGAGTAGGGTTCGAGGGGGGGCCTCCGCGGCTTGGGGATAAGAAGAGGAGGGGGGTGCCGCGGCTGACGGCGGGAGACGGCCACCTGCTCGCTGCCGTAAGCGCTGTAGAGAGAAGGGGGATCGGGAGGATGACGGTGAACAGGACGGCGTTGGTGAAGGGGTACTGGGCTAGGGAAGGGGGTTGGGCCGGAGGAGGGCTTTGGCCCTGGTAAACTGCTCCTTCTCTTGGGCTGCTGCGGCTGGAAGGCCCAGGTAGGCTGCTGCTTCTCTTCCCTCACTATACTTCTTCTTTTTATTTTCATTTTTTTTGTTTGTTTTCAAATTCAAGCAACCTTTTTATTTCAAAACTTTTTGAACTTTGCAGATAGCTTTGAACAGAGAATTGGGAAGGCCAAGGATAGAAAAGAGGGACAAAAGAAGTGGAGATGATTGATGCATACATACATAAGTTATGATTGTGCCAAAAGTGGCCTTTTACAAGAATATGAAGATATTGGGTTTTTGTAATTAGATGAAAACATTTGTAAAATTAGGGAACCTTCACATGGATCCAAGGCTTGTAGAAACAAAACAGAGGAAGAGGGATGAGGTGGTGCTTGCATGGCCCATGCAAATAATAAATGCCATGTATTCATATTGTGAAAACAACATAAAATCACATGGCATTATTCCATGCATTCCTAAAAGGTGGAATAAGGCCAAGCAAAAGGGACAAGTATTGGATCCACCCAACCCACATGAGCTAGGTAAACTCAAATAAATGCCAGCTCATATTAATTGGATGGTGGAATTATAAGGTGGTGAAGAAAAGGTGTGGAGTTTAATAAAAGATATGCGCCCAACTCAACTTGGGCATTTAACAATATATCAAGAACCAAATACAATATCAAGAGGCAAATACAATTAATGATGCATATGAGACAAGAACCAAAACACAAGGGTTTTGTATGATGCTCAAATGCAAGGTGGCATGATGACATGAGCATGATATGATGATGATGCAACAATTATATGTAGGAAGTGGCCATTCATTACTAGATCCAGTAGCATTACAGATGTTAGACAACTGGGATGCTACAGCCGCAGCGCCAGCCCACCCACGCCTGCGCGGCAGCTAGCCTACCCGCACCCGCGCCAGCCCACTCCCCCTCCACCACCGACAACCAGACCCCACCTGTCATCCCTCTCATCTTCCCCAATGAGAACGGGACAGAGACCCCTGTCATCCCTCCATGTCCGGCCAGGACTTCCCCCAGGCCGTGTATAAGTACTCAACCCCGCCACCCTCGGCTCACCCCCCCGCTTGATTTTCTACTAGCGAAAGCCCTAGCCATCGACCACTCGCACCGCCGCCGTCGGGTCGACCTCACCGAGACGGTTCAGGACCCCCTCTTGCCCCTTCCTTCATCTAAAGCTTCCTCTCGTTCACCACTGATTCGCCCCAGGCAATTTTCCCTCTCTCCACTGCAGCAGGTCATCGGCAATTTCTCGCCGACGCGTCGCCGGAGACGGGAAGGATCGGTGGGGCCTTGCCATCGGAGGAGGAAACGAGGAGCACAGACAAAGCTACGAGCAGGACCGCAGGGAGCAGACGCGCTCCATCGACCACACCGCCGCCTCGGGGAGCCACCAGAGCGCTGCCAACCATCTCCACCGATGCCGCTGCCACCCATCGCCGCCGCCGCCACGGTGAGTCGCCACGCCCTCTCGACCGTCCGATCTGCCACCTGCGGCCTAGATTAGAACCGGTGCCGAAGGGGTATCGGCGAACCCCACGCTGCCGCGTGTCAAGCGCGTTGGCGCCAGCGCCCGTGCCGCGTCACCCTCCCCGCCTTGCCAGCTGGCCCAACCAAAAGCCGCCACTTGGCAATGTTTTAAGTTAGGGGGTCAGATCTGTTTGCAGATTCAATTTAAAACTTGCGAAATTCGTATAAAATTGAATATTTGGCCAAATTTAGCTTATAATATACCGTTGGATTCATAATTTTATGTAGAACCCAGATATGCAATAATATTCCAAGTTTACAGTAAGGTTTTAGGTGTAGATTTTAATCATTAGACTAGAGTGTTTATTCTATAGAAAAAGAATTAAAATTCTGTTTTAATTGTTTCTTGTTGCAATAACTTTGTTTCCACAATGCCTACTAGACAAAAATTATAAAACCTTGCTTAAGATCATTAGATCTAGTTTGGGGCTAATTAGATGGTTTGATCTCCCTTTAACCCTAGGATTTGTGTTAGTGACTCAATTAGATCTAATCCTCCCGGGAATCAATCCTAGTGACACCCTTACACTATTACAACACAATCTTGCTACCTTGGTCAATTTAGAAGAACCAACCTTGCATAAAATACCATGTGCATGCATGCATGATTACCTCTGTGATATGTTTTGAACAAGTTGTGATCAGATCTATGTTTGTGATTCATTAGATTGTTCGGAGTGCGCTAAGAGTGCTATTGTGTAGAGTGCTGCTCGGATCAAGGCAAGTTACACCACTTGTTCATAACTTTTGTCCCAGTTTTGATTCTATGCATGTGATCTTCAAAATTCTATAGTATGCACGTGTAGGATGTTCTAGTAGAATTTTCCTTAGTATTATTTTGCAAGTGCGATGATTTTGTAGTATGCCATGAGTATCTCTATACTTAGGATTTTCCCTCCTAATAGGTTACCCCTGCTTTTGCTAAGTATTGCTTGCTATGCTATATATACAAAGTACCGTTGGGGGGTTCGAAAGACAAAGAATTTTCTCAGTATAAAGGCTCTCTAGAGCAAACTTTTCTTCTCAAATCCACTTCAAAATAAAACTAAGTTTTCTTCTGGGCGGAATGGTTGTCGGGACAATGAGTGAGATTTGGTGGAGGACGGCCGCCCAGGAATCAAAGAAGTCTGCCATGTTTCAGAATTTAGAAGCTTCCAGTGCAACCACAATACATTATGGGCTCTGTCTTGGCCTAGTACTTAGTGGGAAACCTCACCTGGGTACCAACATTTGGAGGTTCTTAGCACGGTTGGATCCAGAAGGTAGAGGGGCTACTAAGGGAAAGCCTCGCCATGGTCTTGTCTGTAAAAGGACTTGATCGTGGATTGTGGGTAAAGTGCACAAACTCTCGAGAGTATTGCAATCTGATCGATCAGCCGTGTTCACGGTAACAGAACAACAATGAGCGTCTGAAGGATGGAGCCTCTGAAGGATCTTCCTCTCTCTTTTCTAAAACAAAGTTTTAAAAACCCCAAGGCGTGAGTAATATCGCCAATGGGTGGGAATTTGGGAACTTGGTGTGTAATATCCAAGTGTCACTTGGTGTGTAATATCCAAGTGTTTGGTTGTTTGGACACTTGGTGCGTAATATCCTCGTGTGCCACTCGACCTTATGTTATCAAGCAAATGTTTACAAAGTAGGACAATCCTCTCTTCTTCTCTCTACTTAAGAAAACTAGCTTTGAGCAAATGAACTCTACAGCCTAAACTAGCCTTGCATGTAGGGATAGCTTTTTCTCTCCTCGGTGTAATTTGCCAATACATTCAAAGTATTGACCCAACTTGTTGGCTGCACGTTTTATGTGCAGAGTTCGAAGATTGAAAGGTGCGTAGGGATCGCGAGTCTACACTCGACAAGCCTGGGGAGTTGATGGACTCAAGCTGCCTTTATGTTTCCGCTTTTATTTGTGCTAGCATAATGCTAAGCAATTTTGTAATAAATTCATACTCTGGATTCTCCGTGTAATAAAGACTTTGTGTTTTATATGATATTTCATCGACTGTCAGTGCTAGCTATTGATCTAGGGACTAGCATGTTAATCACAGGGACTTAGGATCCTTATCGATCCGAGGTCACTACAATGTTGATTGTTCGCCATTGAAGCTACATTATCTCTCGTGATGATCGGATTTGATGTGGTGGATTTGGTTCGTGTGATCACTAAAACAATGTGAGGGATATTGTTTTGAGTGGGAGTTCACCTAGATTAATTTAACTTTTAATTAGAACTCAATTTGTCATAAACATAGTCTAAACTATTGCAAATATGTTGTAGATCAATGGCGCCCCCTACCATCAATTTTAATGCGTTCCTAGAGAAAGAAAAGTTGAAAAACAATGGAAGCAACTTAGCGGATTGGATCCGCAACTTGAGGATTGTCCTCAATGTTGGTAATTTGACCTATGTGATGGATGCACCGCTAGGTGACCCACCTGCAGCTGATGCTACCGATGAGGTGAAGTATGTTTTCCTCACTCGGAAGAATCAGTTCTCCACAGTTCAGTGTGCTATCTTGTATGGTTTGGAATTAGAGCTTCAGAAAAGGTTTGAGAACCATGACCCACATGATATTATCCGTGAACTCAAAATGATATTTGAGGCTCACGCGGCAGTTGAGAGTTATGAGGATTCTGAAAAGTTCTTTAACTGCAAGATGGAAGAGGGCAGCTCTGTCAGTGAGCACGTGCTTAAGATGTCTGGGCGCGCAAGCAAGCTTCAAAGCTTGGGTATAGTGATTCCTAATGCTTTGGGGATTCACCGCGTCCTCCAATCGCTACCACCAAGTTACAAGAACTTTGTGATGAACTATAATATGCAAAACATGGACAAGTCGTTGCCCGAACTCTTCTCCATGTTAAAGTCTGTGGAAGTGGAGATCAAGAAATAGCACCAAGTGTTGATGGTCAATAAGACCACCAAATTCAAGAAGCAAGGCAGGTCTAAGAAAAAGGGAAACTTCAAGAAGGGTGGTAAGAAAGTTAGCGCGCCGACGAAGAAGACCAAGGCTGGGCCTAAGCCTGATATAGAGTGCTTTTACTGCAAGGGAGAAGGTCACTGGAAGCGTAATTGCCCTAAGTACTTGGCGGATTTGAAGAACGGCAACATAAAAAAAGAAAGGTATATCTGATATACATGTTATTGATGTGTATCTCACTAGTAGTCGTAGTAGTGCCCGGGTATTTGATACTGGTTCGTTTCTCATATTTGTAACTCGAAACAGGTACCGCGGAATATACGGAAACTAGCGAAGAACAAGGTGACGATGCGCGTTGGAAATGGATCAAAGGTTTATGTGATCGCGTTCGGCACGCTACCTCTTCATCTACCACCGGGATTAGTTTTATACTTAAATAATTGTTATTTGGTGCCTGCGTTGAGCATGAATATTATATCTGGATCAAAGGTTGATGTGATCGTGGTCGGCACTCTACCTCTTCATCTACCATCGAGATTAGTTTTATACTTAAATAATTGTTATTTGGTGCCTGCGTTAAGCATGAACATTATATTGGGATCTTGTTTATTGCGAGACGGTTACTTGTTTAAGTCCGAGAATAAAGGTTGTTCGATTTATATGAGTAATATGTTTTATGCACATGCACCTTTGATAGATGGTATATTCTTATTGAATCTCGATTGTAGTAATACACATATTAATAACATTGAAGCTAAACTTTTGAAATTGAGCGATAACTCGACCTATGTGTGGTACTGTCGTCTTGGTCACATTGGAGTAAAGCGTATGAAGAAACTCCATTCCGATGGACTCCTTGAATCACTTTATTTCAAATCGATTGAAATATGCGAAACATGTCTGATGGGTAAAATGACTAAGACTCCATTTTCTGGTATGATGGAGCGAGCTACAGACTTATTGGAAATCATACATACCGATGTGTGTGGCCCTATGAGTGTAGCATGATACGTCGGAAACGTATCTATAATTTTTGATGCTCCATGCTTGATTTTTATCTACTTTGCTTTGCTTTGTCTATACTTTGAGGTGTTTTTATATCTTTTCTGGAACTAACCTATTAACAAGTTGCCACAGTGCCAGTTCCCTATTTTTTTCTGTTTTTGGTTCCAGAAAGGTAGGAAATCAATATTCTCGGAATTGGACGGGACAAAAGCCAAAGTTATTATTTTTCCCAGAGAAACACGGAACCACGAAGCAGAGCCGGAGGGGGGCCACAGGGTGGCCGCAACCCCCTAGGTGCGGGCAAGCCCTAGGGGTGCCCATAGGGGGTGTGGGCCCCCTAGACCCCCACCGACCTTGATTCCTGTGCCTATAAGAAGCCTCCGACCCAAAAACACTAGGGCATCCAGAAGAAATCCACGGAAACCTCTATAGCACCACCGCCACTGAAGGGGGGGATTCGGGGGACAGAAAGTCTCTGTTCCGGCACCCTTCCGGGACGGGTAAGTGCCCCCGGATCCATCTTGTCAACACCCGGATTTTTAATCCCAGATGCATGTTATGCCATACATCGCAATCCCAGGATTACCATTTTTGCGAGAGATAACAGATTTGGATACCACAGTACATCATCCATTACAAACTATACATAAGGTCTTACACAAATACGGATCTCATGATCCAGTTCTTAATACAAATCAAGCAGCGGGATAACATAATAATAACGGTAGCGTAGGCGAAGCTCCATCTTCGGGGTCACAGGCAATGCTGACGATGGGAGATGATCCTAGTTGTCGTAACCTTCCTGGGGTCCATCCTACAGGTACTCCTCTTCATAGTCTGGCCACGGGAATAGCCAGGGACAAATCCATGAGTACTCTTTAAGTACTCGCAAACTAAGACTAACAAGGGAAAGGTTTTTTTTGTAATAGGACACTACGCTCTAGGGTTGTTTTGCAAAAAGCCAGATTTACATCTACTAAGTTCAGAGATGAAGAAAGCTAGTTGAAGTTTTATACCCTAAGTAGGAACTTGTATTTTATGTCACAACTCTATTGTGGTCAAGTCAAAATCTCAATCCATTTCACAAGTCATTTTGAAAATATCTGACGGGGGAACAGTAAATCTCAATCCATTTCACAAGTCATTTTGAAAACATCTGACGGGGGAACAGTATGGCCACTCCAACTGTCCATAACCGCGGACGCGGCTATTCGAATAGTTTGACACTCTGCAGAGATTGTACACTTTCACCACAACATTCGATACATCCGTCAGGAACAAATCCTGAATTCACCGTACTCAGTATGCGGATAATCAATCCTAACCTTTCAATTACACGCCCTAGTATAAGCACCTCTCCTGTGAGTTTTGCCTCCCAACCATGACCAACTGTCATCTTGGGTACTGCATAGGTGGACAATCTTCACAAGGTAGCCTCAGCTCAGACCTTGGCCGTGAGGGAACTAATACTAAGGTATTTCCAGTCAAGCTCTACCCAATTCTCGGGTATTGTGGTTGTACGGTAAAATTGGACTGGTATCGCATCCAGACAACCATCAGTTTTATAAAGGGCTAAGGCTCATGCCTCAATATTTTCATCACCAAAATCATCTGGTGTTTGGAAACACATGTCCAAAACATCTCAATAGAATGATCCATCATTCCAAGGTTTTCATAACCATTTTTCCACCAAGTATTCCCATATAAAGTTGATCAAGTTTTATGCTTAGCACTAGCATCTACAAGTGGGGGTAAGTACTAATGAGGGGTGGTAAACTAGTGGAGTTTAACTAATTTCAATCTCATGCCTTAGGATGACATAAAGATTATCTAGCTTAGGCCAAGTTTTATGCTCTTTATGCAACCTTCAATTATGTTTCTAGAATCTACAAATTCACTTAAGTAAGATCTAAGTAATAGCTTTGATAAAGAAATAAAGTATAAAGCTTGTAAGTAAAACTAGGAATGGGGTTATCAAGTGGGTATGATCACATATGCTTAAGGCATATAGTTGGCATGGTAACAAGCAAGTATTTGCTTGCATAGGTCAACTTGATTAGTAAGGCTTGCTAAAGTAGAGTATCTTGCAAGTGTTAGCTTGCCTTGTGCAGAGCAGTGGTTGAAGTTCTCCTCGGCTTCTTCTTCGTAGTATCCTCCTTCCTCCTCGTATCCTTGGTCGGTACTAGCTTCTATGAATAAATATGAGGTACACAATCACCAAACAATTCTTAACTATTTTCACTCATCACAAAAAAGGGTCCTATAGATGATCTAGCATCATCACTAATATTATAAGATTAAATCTTGGTTTAATTTCATTTATTTTTAGAAAAGTAATTTCTACTCATTAAAAAACTACTTAAGATTTAATATTCTCCAAACCAAACATGGGATCATGTTGACACATGTCATCACCACACATTTCAGTACATGGGAATGTGATTTAAAGTGGTGCCACAATTTAATAAGGTTTAACCTTTTATTTTAAATAAATTAAGTGACTAGAAATTCCTATGTGGCATTCTTTTATGACTTGAACATTATTTCTGTAAGTAAACCCATATATTTTTATATATTCTGAAAGGTATGATCAAATGTGATTTTTGAGAGCTGGAATCAACTCAAAAGCTATTATGGTTTAAATTTGAAAAATGTTTGAATGCAGAAAAGGTTCTGCCTTGTTATTTTTACTAAGGTTGATCTATAGATTCAAATGATTTGAATCCAATGGGCTTGGATTCAGCATTTCAAGACCTTTCTAACAAAATTGGTTTCATTCAATTTGGTTCACTGAATCAAGCTGGGTTGATTTTTGAAACTAGGTACAATACTGTGTTTGAATGAAAATGGAAAACCCCAAATTCAAACGAGTGGGCTGCACGGGAAATGATACTGGGCCGGCCTGCTAAGAACATCGCTTACACGGGCTGGTTAAGTTGTTGTCCTCACGCGTCAGTGAGATAGGGGGGTGCGAAGTGGTACGGGGCAACGTGGTACGTTGGATTAGAAGTAAGATCAACGGGTCGTCGTCGACGATGAACTAGTCACCGGCAAGCTCGAACCCTAGCGGCGCAGTGGGGGTCGTGGGAGGCTCACCGGGGCTCAGGCGAGGGTCGGCGATGCGGGCGAACGACGAAGTCGACGACGGCAAACCTCCTGGTACCGGCAGCTTCTCTTGGGGTGGACGAATTCGACGGCGCCCTTCTTCTCTAGAGGCGGCCTGCTTCGGCGCAATTCCGGCGATGCGCTGCTCGCCTTGCACCGGGAACGGGGTGGAACGATCAGTGAGTAGAGGGGAGTGAGATGGTGTGAAGAGTTTGACCGGGGGAGGCCTCTATTTATAGTCTCGACGACGAGACCGAACGGGATGGGCAGGCGACGGTGGCGACATGGCTACGGGCTGCTAGAGGCATGACCGTCGGTGGCGATCGATCGATGGTCTCCTGGCGATGCTCTATGGATTTAATGCGTGTGTAGGGGCGGTGGCAAACGGTCGGGAACGCTCGATGCTCTGCGAGGCAGAGGCGGTGTCTTCGACGGCGAGCGGTGGCTGTGAGGCATGGGGCGACAAAACGGGGATGTCTGGCGGTCTCCTGGGACGGTGGTGATCGCGTATGCACGCGGCGAGGGCGGCACGCGGTCTGTGGGCGTCTGTCGAGCGTGGCGCACGGGGCGCGCTCTTGGCATGGTTTCAGAGAAGGTTGGCAAGGTCTGTGCGTGTGGTCCAGGGGATGGCATCGCTCGCGGCTGGGACAGGGAGTGGCGGTGGGGTGCTGGCTTGGTCCCAGACATGCTGGCTAGGCTTGGTGCTTCTCCTAGCTCGCTGTCGACATGTGGGTGGCAAGGGTGCACTCGGCCTGCTCACCATTGATGACAATGGCCAGCTTACAGTGGTGCGAGAGATTATTTTAGGGTGTTGGATGATCTACTAAGGCTAGTGGTGTCCAGAGAGGGAACAAGTTAGGCCAGAATCACTGCACACTATAGTGTTTGTGATTTTGTTGATTTGAATCTGCAAGGTGTTTGATGAAATGGCCGCATGAATTCAAGTTTTGAATTTTGAAAAGATTTTTGGTGGGTGTGCTAGGCATGTGGTGGTGAGTCTGTAGATGCTTGGGTTTTGAAAGTTGAGCTTGTTTGAGTGGTTTTTGAAAAAGTGGGATCTTCCCATATGATATAGATTCAATTTTAAACTGTCATTTAAACTATGCATTTGAATGTTTCTGGATGATCACAAAGTGGGCCTTGGTACTTTGTTATGAGTACTATCAAGGGGTGCAAAGATCCAAACAAGTTTCTGTTAAGTTCTGAAAGTTAGAGATAGCCAAAGTAGGCATGGGAGTTAATTTGGCCAAAGTAACCATTCTCTTATTTTGTTTGTTTTGATTTATTTGTCTTTGGGAAAAGTGTGGGGATTGTTTAGATGATGTTTATTTCACCTAAGAATCCTTTTACAAGCAAATAAACACCTAAGCAAGGTAATTCAAAAGAATTCAAAAGGGGATGCATACACACGTGCATGCTTTCATATTTTTATTTAGAAAAGTTTTTGTTAACCCTAAATTTGGTGATTGGAGTTTGATGATTCTAGTTTAATATTTTTGGGATGTTACAAACCTTCCCCCCTTAAACAAAATCTCGTTCCGAGATTTGAAAAAGGACGAAAAGATTACCTAGGATTTGAAGAGATCGGTAAACTCCGTCCTAATGTGATCTTCGCGCTCCCAGGTAGCTTCCTCTTCCGTGTGGTTGCTCCACTGAATCTTGAGAAACTTGATGCTTTGGGTTCTGGTAGTTCAGAAAGCGTCTTCCAAAATACGGATGGGTACTTCGGGATAGGTCAGGTTATCGTTGATCTCTATAGTCCGTTGATCAATATTCTTGAACACTTCACTCTTCTCCGGGACTTCGAGGCACTTGCGAAGTAATGAGATATGGAACACATTGTGCATGGCTGACAGCTCTGCGGGCAGTTCCAATTGATACGACACTACTCCTCGACGGTTCAGAATCTTGAAAGGTCCGATATATCTGGGGGCTAACTTTCCTTTGAGTTGGAAACGCTGCATTCCTTTCAATGGCGACACTTCCAGATATACAAAATCTCCTATGTTGAAGGCGAGGTCTCGACGTCTCTTGTCGGCCTAACTCTTCTGTCGGGACTGGGCTGTCTTGAGGTGCTCACGAATCTTGTGAACCTTCTCTTCTGCTTCTCGTAGGGTATCGGGTCCAAAAATCTGACTCTCTCCTACTTCCGACAATTCAAAGGGGTGCGACACTTCCTTCCGTACATAAATTCAAATGGGGCCATTTGCAAACTAGCTTGATAACTATTGTTGTATGAAAATTCTGCGAACGGCAGGCAGTCTTCCCACTTAGATCCATATTCTAACACACATGCTCTCAACATGTCTTCGAGTATTTGATTTACTCGCTCCATTTGTTCATCGGTCTAAGGGTGATAAGCGGTACTGAAATCTAGGCGGGTTCCTAAACCTTCTTGGACTTTCTTCCAGAATCTCGAGGTAAATTGAGTTCCTCGATCAGATACGATGTTCTTGGGGACTCCATGCAAACTAACGATTCTAGCGATGTATAACTCCGCTAGCTTCGAACTCTGATATGTGGTCTTGACGGGTAAGAAATGGGCGACTTTGGACAATCGGTCAATTATGACCCAGATAGAGCCATTTCCCCTACTAGAAGTAGGCAATCCGGTGATAAAGTCCATTCCAACGGAATCCCATTTCCATTTTGGAATCTGTAATGGTTGCAACAATCCAGTGGGTCTTTGATGTCCTGCCTTGACTCGCTGACATATATCATACTTGGCGATATAGCTTCCGATTTCTCTCTACATCTTATGCCACCAAAATTGCTCCTTCAAATCTTGATACATCTTAGTTCCTCTAGGGTGGATAGAATAAAGAGTATCATGAGCTTCTTTCAAAATAACTTCTTTCAACTCAGAATCTGCTGGTACACAAAAGCATCCTTTGTACCACAGAACTCCTTCTTCGTCTTCGGTGAATCCAGGTACTTTGCCTGTACCGATACGACGCTTGATTCCGTCGATACTAGCATTCCCTTTCTGCGCCTCTTTGATCTGGCTGATCAAAGTGGGTTGAAGTTCTATGCTAGCCAAAAATCCTTCACTTACTAATTCCATTCAAAAATCTTCCATCTCTTTGTGAAAGCTTGGTTGCTCCTTCAAAATGATGGTGTTCAAGCGGCACGGCAATCTGCTAAGGGCATCTGCTACCACATTGGCTTTACCAGGGTGATAGTGAATGGCCAGATCATAATCCTTGATTAGCTCAATCCATCTTATCTGTATCATATTCAGCTCCTTCTGAGTGAATATATACTTCAGGCTCTTGTGATCCGAATAAATCTCACAACGGTTTCCCATTAGGTAATGCCTCCATGTCTTCAGGGCTAGAACTACGGCTGCGAGTTCGAGGTCATGGGTTGGGTAATTTTGCTCATGTTGTTTCTATTGTCTAGATAGATAAGAGATAACTTTGCCTTCTTGCATTAGCACACATCCGAGACCGATCTTGGATGCGTCACAATACACGTCGAAGGGCTTCCTGATATCCGGCATGATTAAGATTGGGGCTGAAATCAATCTCCTCTTGAGTTCTTGAAAACTCGCTTCACATTTGTCGGTCCATTCAAACTTCTTGTCCTTCTTCAGCAATTGGGTCATGGGTCAGGCGATACTCGAGAATCCTTCTACGAACTTGCGGTAATATCCCGCCAATCCGAGAAATGCACGAACTTGGGTTTGAGTGGTTGGGGCTTGCCAAACTTCGACATCTTTCACTTTTGAGGGTCAACGGCAATTCCTCCGGCTGATACAATGTGACCGAGGAATCCTACTTCCTGTAACCAGAATTCACATTTGCTAAACTCGGCATACAACTGATGCTCTCTAAGGGTTCCAAGAATGGTCCTTAGGTGTTGATCATGTTCTTCTTCCGATTTGGAATAAATCAGAATGTCGTGGATGAAAACAACGACAAACTTATCCAGGAAGTCCATAAAAATCTTATTCATGAGATTCATGAAATAAGCGGGGGCATTGGTTAATCCAAAAGACATGACAGTATACTCGTATAATCCATATCTGGTGGTAAAGGAAGTCTTGGGAATATCCTCTACGCGAATCTTGAGTTGATGATAGCCTGTTCTAAGATCAATCTTAGAAAACACTTTGGCACCGGTCAGCTGATCAAACAAATCTTCTATCGTGGGCAAGGGATACTTGTTCTTGATGGTGACATTATTCAACTTCCGATAATCCGTACACAGACGGTTACCTCCATCCTTCTTGTCCACAAATAAGACAGGTGATCTCCATGGTGACGCACTTGGTTGAATCAATCCAATTTCCAACATGGAATCCAGTTGCTTATTTAGTTCTGCTAGTTCAGACGGGTTCATACTATAGGGTCTCTGGGCTATGGGTCCTGTTTCGGGGATTAGTTCAATGATAAACTCGATATCCCGATCTGGGGGCATACCGGGCAAAACATCTGGAAATACATCGGGGTATTCACAGACTATCCGGACCTGGTCAAGGGTAGGTTGGGATATACTCTTGTTGCACTTGAATTGACGAGGTAAGGTTTCAGATATATGCTCGACTGATATTCCGGCTGTACTGGTAATGGTGATGGCTTTCTTGGCACAGTCAATCAATCCTTTATGTTTGGACATCCAATCCATTCCTAGTACTACTTCCAAACCTTTAGTTCCAAGTACTATCACATTAGCATAAAAATCTATGCCGTGGATTCGGATAGGGACAACTTTGCAAATTTGCCTAGCTTTGGTGGTTGAACCGCGAATTTGAACAATCATAACATGCTTCAGTTCTCTGAATTCGTCTCTCATTCTCTTGATCAAACCCGGTGGCACATGGGTTCTGCTGAACTTGACCTTGAATTCCTCCCAGGTCATCATCTGTCCTCTTGTCATCGCACGAACACTGTTCCACCATGGTCTGGCATCTCTGGCTAGATAGTGGGTGGTGAACAGAACTTTCTCGTTAGCTTCCACTCCGGCGACTTCTAGGTTGTTTTCCATGGTCTACAGCCAATCGTCGGCATTTAGGGGCTCTTCCGACTTAGTGAAAACAGGTGGGTTAGTGTTCTAGAAATTCTTGAGCTTAGATCCATGGTTGTCCTGATTTCTGTTGCCTTGATTGTTGTGGGCTAGCTGGGCTATCTGTTGAAGGGTGGCTAAGTTGGCTTGACGTTCCGCTCTTTCATCTTCGCGGTCAGAAACCAACATTTGCAGTATCTGCAACATCGGGTCCGGGGATGAACCACTTCCTCCGCGTGGCATCTGAAGATTGAGATAGATCATGAGAAAAGAGGGAAATTTCTAAGGTTCTGGGACATGGAATTTTTTTAAAAGTTTGACTCAGATTTTCTAGCAACTTGCTTTTCATTCATTCATTCATAGCACACGATACAAACACACACCACAAAACAAGAAAAATAGATGGTTTTAAGAACCATTCTGGAAACTACGATACAGTGGGACCGAATACTACTCACCACGCTAGTGCTCAAGCGCTACTACTCCTCGGAGTTGGTGTAGTTGTCATCCTCATCATCCTCATCGTCATTAATGAAGGAGAAATCCTCCTCATCGGTGAAGAAGTCCATAGCCTGATCCTCCAGAAAATCATCATCAACGCTGAGATAGGAGTAGGGGTCTCCACGAAGATCCTCTCCGGCATTCTCCCTTTCCTCCAACTGCATGTCTCTCTCGTGGATGGTCTCTTCCAAAGACGAGATATGGTGGAGAAGACGGGCAATGATGTGCTCCTTCTTATCGAGCTGACGGCGACGAGACTTGCAATCCTTTGCTAGCATGGCGATGGTCTGATCCTTCGTCTTGATGATGGCGGACTTTTGGTTGGAGTAGTCACGACAATTATCCAACTCCTGCTGACGATCGTACATCATAAAGCTGAGGTGGTCCAACTGAGTCTTCAGCTCGTGGTGGTATGGGGCTTCCTGTGGCTGTCCATAAGCATCACGCCGTGGACAAAACTCAAAGCGAGTATCCTTGATCTGGTTGATACTCTATCCACACAGACGGGCAAGAGCTTCCTGCATGGACCTGGCAAGTCCATCAAGCCAGTTGTTTTCTCTTAAGGTGAACTGAATTCCCTCCGCAGTGGGAGGTTCAATCTTTCCTCGGAGACCTGCAACAATTAGCCACTGCAGATCTTCTCCTCCTTGATCATTGAGCTGAGCTCCGAAGAACTCGGGGTGCGGACGCTCCAGAAGTTCCGAAAGCTGGTCCAAATCCCTCTCAAAGATAAGGTCGCCGCCATTTCCCAACTGATAAAAATTGTTGTACTTCACGTCCATCTAAAAGAATATAAGATGAGTAAGTTAGTAGAGTGATCAAGTGTGTAAAATTTTATGTATTTTGCAAGAGTTTTTTGAGGAACATGAATTTTTGTAAAAGAATCAAGGTGATAAGAATGGGAATACGTTTTTGTAAATATTTGTTTCCTTTGGTTTTGAAACTAAGTTTTTGATTCGAACGTCCCGTATAACTAGGGTCTCCTATGGTCAGGATGGCTCTGATACCAACTTGTCAACACCCGGATTTTTAATCCCAGATGCCTGTTATGCCATACATCGCAATCCCAGGATTACCATTTTTGCAAGACATAACAGATTTGCATACCATAGTACATCATCCATTACAAACCATACATAAGGTCTTACACAAATAAGGATCTCATGATCCAGTTCTTAATACAAATCAAGCAACGGAATAACGTAATAATAGCGGTAGCGTAGGCGAAGCTCCATCTTCGGGGTCACATGCAATGCTGACGATGGGAGATGATCCTAGTTGTCGTAACCTTCCTGGGGTCCATCCTCCAGGTACTCCTCTTCATAGTCTGGCCACGGGAATAGCCAGGGAAAAAGCCATGAGTACTCTTTAAGTACTCGCAAACTAAGACTAACAAGGGAAAGGGGTTTTTGTAATAGGACACTACGCTCTAGGGTTGTTTTGCAAAAAGCCAGATTTACATCTACTAAGTTTAGAGATGAAGAAAGCTAGTTGAAGTTTTATACCCTAAGTAGGAACTTGTATTTCATGTCACAACTCTATTATGGTCAAGTCAAAACCTCAATCCATTTCACAAGTCATTTTGAAAACATCTGACGGGGGAACAATATGGCCACTCCAACTGTCCATAACCGCGGACGCGGCTATTCGAATAGTTTGACACTCTGCAGAGATTGTACACTTTCACCACAACATTCGATACATCCGTCAGGAACAAATCCTGAATTCACCATACTCAGTATGCAGATAATCAATCCTAACCTTTCAATTACACGCCCTAGTATAAGCACCTCTCCTGTGAGTTTGGCCTCCCAACCATGACCAACTGTCATCTTGGGTACTGCACAGGTGGACAATCTTCACAAGGTAGCCTCAGCTCAGACCTTGGCCGTGAGGGAACTAATACTAAGGTATATAAGTTTCCAGTCAAGCCCTACCCAATTCTCGGGTATTGTGGTTGTATGGTAAAATTGGACTGGTATCGCATCCAGACAACCATCAGTTTTATAAAGGGCTAAGGCTCATGCCTCAATATTTTCATCACCAAAATCATCTGGTGTTTGGAAACACATGTCCAAAACATCTCAATAGAATGATCCATCATTCCAAGGTTTTCATAACCATTTTTACAACAAGTATTCCCATCTAAAGTTGATCAAGTTTTATGATTAGCACTAGCATCTACAACTTGGGGCAAGTACTAATGAGGGGTGGTAAACTAGTGGAGTTTAACTAATTTCAATCTCATGCCTTAGGATGACATAAAGATTATCTAGCTTAGGCCATGTTTTATGCAACCTTCAATTATCTTTCTAGAATCTACAAATTCACTTAAGTAAGCTCTAAGTAATAGCTTTGATAAAGAAATAAAGTATAAAGCTTGTAAGTAAAACTAGGAACGGGGTTATCAAGTGGGTATGATCACATATGCTTAAGGCATATAGTTGGCATGGTAACAAGCAAGTATTTGCTTGCATAGGCCAACTTGATTAGTAAGGCTTGCTAAAGTAGAGTATCTTGCAAGTGTTAGCTTGCCTTGTGCAGAGCAGTGGTTGAAGTTCTACTCGGCTTCTTCTTCGTAGTATCCTCCTTCCTCCTCGTATCCTTGGTCGGTACTAGCATCTATGAATAAATATGAGGTACACAATCACCAAACAATACTTAACTATTTTCACTCGTCACAAAAAAGGTCCTATAGATGATCTAGCATCATCACTAATATTACAAGATTAAAGGTTGGTTTAATTTCTTTTATTTTTAGAAAAGTAATTTCTACTCATTGAAAAACTACTTAAGATTGAATATTCTCCAAACCAAACATGGGATCATGTTGACACATGTAATCACCACACATTTCAGTACATGGGAATGTGATTTAAAGTGGTGCCACAATTTAATAAGGTTTAACCTTTTATTTTAAATAAAATAAGTGACTAGAAATGCCTATGTGGCATTCTTTTATGACTTGAACATTATTTCTGTAAGTAAACCCATATATTTTTATATATTCTGAAAGGTATGATCAAATGTGATTTTTGAGAGTTGGAATCAACTCAAAAGATCTTATGATTTAAATTTGAAAAATGTTTGAATGCAGAAAAGGTTCTGCCTTGTTATTTTTACTAAGGTTGATCTATAGATTCAAATGATTTGAATCCAACGGACTTGGATTCAACATTTCAAGACCTTTCTAACAAAATTGGTTCCATTCAATTTGGTTCACTAAATCGAGCTGGGTTGATTTTTGAAACTAGGTAAAAAACTGTATTTGAATGAAAATGGAAAAACCCAAATTCAAACGAGTGGGCTGCGCGGGAAACGGTACCGGGCCGGCCTGCTAAGCACAGCGCTTACGCGGGCTGGTTAAGTTGTTGTCCCCACGCGTCAGTGAGACAGGGGGGTGCGAAGCGGTATGGGGCAACGTGGTAAGTTGGATTAGAAGTAAGATCAACGGCTGAGGGTCGTCGTCGACGATTAACTAGTCACCTGCGAGATCGAACCCTAGCAGCGCAGTGGGGGTCGTGGGAGGCTCACTGGGGCTCAGGCGAGGGTTGGCGATGCGGGCGAACGACGAAGTCGACGACGGCGAACCTCCTGGTACCGGCAGCTTATCCTGGGGTGGACGAAATCGACGGCGCCCTTCTTCTCTAGATGCGGCCTACTCCGGCGCAATTCCGGCGATGCGCTGCTTGCCTTGCTTCTGGAACAGGGTGGAACGATCAGTGAGGAGAGGGGAGTGAGATGGTGTGAAGAGTTTGACCGGGGGAGGCCTCTATTTATAGTCTCGACGACGAGACCGAACGGGATGGGCAGGCGACGGTGGCGACATGGCTACGGGCTGCTAGAGGCATGGCCGTCGGTGGTGATCGATCGGTGGTCTCCTAGCAATGCTCTATGGCTTTAATGCGTGTGTAGGGGCGGTGGCAAACGGTCGGGAACGCTCGATGCTCTGCGAGGAAGAGGCGGTGTCTTCGACAGCGAGCGGTGGCTGTGAGGCATGGGGCGACGAAACGGGGATGTCTGGCGGTCTCCTGGGACGATGGTGATTGCGTATGCACGCGGCGAGGGCGGCACACGGTCTGTGGGCGTCTGTCGAGCGTGGCGCACGGGGCGCGCTCTTGGCATGGTTTCAGAGAAGGTTGGCAAGGTCTATGCGTGTGGTCCAGGGGCTGGCATCCTTCGCGGCTGGGACAGGGAGTGGCGGTGGGGTGCTGGCTTGCTCCCAGACATGCTGGCTAGGCTTGGTGCTTCTCCTAGCTCGCTGTCGACATGTGGGTGTCAAGGGTGCACTCGGCCTGCTCACCATTGATGACAATGTCCAGCTTACAGTGGTGCGAGAGATTAGTTTAGGGTGTTGGATGATCTACTAAGGCTAGTGGTGTCCAGAGAGGGAAGAAGTTAGGCCAGAATCACTGCACATTATAGTGTTTGTGATTTTGTTGATTTGAATCTGCAAGGTGTTTGATGAAATGGCTGCATGAATTCAAGTTTTGAATTTTGAAAAGATTTTTGGTGGGTGTGCTAGGCATGTGCTGGTGAGTCTGTAGATGCTTGGGTTTTGAAAGTTGAGCTTGTTTGAGTGGTTTTTGAAAAAGTAGGATCTTCCCATATGATATAGATTCAATTTTAAACTTTCATTTAAACTATGCATTTGAATGTTTCTGGATGATCACAAAGTGGGCCTTGGTACTTTGTTATGAGTACTATCAAGGGGTGCAAAGATCCAAACAAGTTTCTGTTAAGTTCTGAAAGTTAGAGATAGCCAAAGTAGGCATGGGAGTTAATTTGGCCAAAGTGACCATTCCCTTATTTTATTTGTTTTGATTTATTTGTCTTTGGGAAAAGTGTGGGGATTGTTTAGATGATGTTTATTTCACCTAAGAATCCTTTTACAAGCAAAGAAACACCTAAGCAAGGTAATTCAAAAGAATTCAAAAGGGGATGCATACACACATGCATGCTTTCATATTTTTATTTAGAAAAGTTTTTGTTAACCCTAAATTTGGTGATTGGAGTTTGATGATTCTAGTTTAATATTTTTGGGATGTTACAAACCTTCCCCCCTTAAACAAAATCTCGTTCCGAGATTTGAAAAATGACGAAAAGATTACCTAGGATTTGAAGAGATCGGGAAACTCCGTCCTGATGTGATCTTCGCGCTCCCAGGTAGCTTCCTCTTCCGTGTGGTTGCTCCACTGAATCTTGAGAAACTTGATGCTTTGGGTTCTGGTAGTTCAGAAAGCGTCTTACAAAATACGGGTGGGTACTTCGGGATAGGTCAGGTCATCGTTGATCTCTATAGTCCGGTGATCAATATTCTTGAACACTTCAGTCTTCTCCGGGACTTCGAGGCACTTGCGAAGTAATGATATATGGAACACATTGTGCATGGCTGACATCTCTGCGGGCAGTTCCAATTGATACCACTCTACTCCTCGATGGTTCAGAATCTTGAAAGGTCCGATATATCTGGGGGCTAACTTGCCTTTGAGTTGGAAACGCTACATTCCTTTCAATGGCGACACTTTCAGATATACAAAATCTCCTATGTTGAAGGCGAGGTCTCGACGTCTCTTGTCGGCGTGTAACTCTTCTGTCGGGACTGGGCTGTCTTGAGGTGCTCACAAATCTTGTGAACCTTCTCTTCTGCTTCTCGTAGGATGTCGGGTCCGAAAATCTGACTCTCTCCTACTTCCGACCAATTCAAAGGGGTGCGACACTTCCTTCCGTACATAAATTCAAATGGGGCCATTTGCAAACTAGCTTGATAACTATTGTTGTATGAAAATTCTGCGAACGGCAGACAGTCTTCCCACTTAGATCCATATTCTAACACACATGCTCTCAACATGTCTTCGAGTATTTGATTTACTCGCTCCATTTGTTCATCGATCTGAGGGTGATAAGCGGTACTGAAATCTAGGCGGGTTCCTAAACCTTCTTGGACTTTCTTCCAGAATCTCGAGGTAAATTGAGTTCCTCGATCAGATACGATGTTCTTGGGGACTCCATGCAAACTAACGATTCTAGCGATGTATAACTCCGCTAGCTTCGAACTCTGATATGTGGTCTTGATGGGTAAGAAATGGGCGACTTTGGAAAATCGGTCAATTATGACCTAGATAGAGTCATTTACCCTACTAGAAGTAGGCAATCCGGTGATAAAGTCCATTCCAACGGAATCCCATTTCCATTTCGGAATCTGAAATGGTTGCAACAATCCAGTGGGTCTTTGATGTCCTGCCTTGACTCGCTGACATATATCACACTTGGTGATATAGCTTCCGATTTCTCTCTTCATCTTATGCCACCAAAATTGCTCCTTCAAATATTGATACATCTTAGTTCCTCCGTAGTGGATAGAATAAAGAGTATCATGAGCTTCTTTCAAAATAACTTCTTTCAACTCAGAATATGCTGGTACACAAAGGCGTCCTTTGTACCACAGAACTCCTTCTTCGTCTTCGGTGAATCCAGGTAATTTGCCTGTACCGATACGACGCTTGATTCCGTCGATACTAGCATACCCTTTCTGCGCCTCTTTGATCTGGATGATCAAAGTGGGTTGAAGTTCTATGCTAGCCAAAAATCTTTCACTTAATAATTCCATTCAAAAATCTTCCATCTCTTTGCGCAAGCTTGGTTGCTCCTTCAAAATCATGGAGTTCAAGCGGCATGGCAATCTGCTAAGGGCATCTGCTACCACATTGGCTTTACCAGGGTGATAGTGAATGTCCAGATCATAATCCTTGATTAGCTCAATCCATCTTCTCTGTCTCATATTCAGCTCCTTCTGAGTGAATATATACTTCAGGCTCTTGGGATCCGAATAAATCTCACAACGGTTTCCCATCAGGTAATGCCTCCATGTCTTCAGGGCTAGAACTACAGCTGCGAGTTCGAGGTCATGTGTTGGGTAATTTTGCTCATGTTGTTTCAATTTTCTAGATAGATAAGAGATAACTTTGCCTTCTTGCATTAGCACACATCTGAGACCGATCTTGTATGCGTCACAATACACGTCGAAGGGCTTCGTGATATCCGGCATGATTAAGATTGGGGCTGAAATCAATCTCCTCTTGAGTTCTTGAAAACTCGCTTCACATTTGTCGATCCATTCAAACTTCTTGTCCTTCTTCAGCAATTGGGTCGTGGGTCGGGCGATACTCGAGAATCCTTCTACGAACTTGCGGTAATATCCCGCCAATCCGAGAAATGCACGAACTTGGGTTTGAGTGGTTGGGGCTTGCCAAACTTCGACATCTTTCACTTTTGTAGGGTCAACGGCAATTCCTCCAGCTCATAAAATGTGACCGAGGAATCCTACTTCCTGTAACCAGAATTCACATTTGCTAAACTTGGCATACAACTGATGCTCTCTAAGGGTTCCAAGAATGGTCCTTAGATGTATCTCATGTTCTTCTTCCGATTTGGAATAAATCAGAATGTCGTCGATGAAAACAACGACAAACTTATCCAGGAAGCCCATAAAAATCTTATTCATGAGATTCATGAAATAAGCGGGGGCATTGGTTAATCCAAAAAACATGACAGTATACTCGTATAATCCATATCTGGTGGTAAAGGCAGTCTTGGGAATATCCTCTGCGTGAATCTTGAGTTGATGATAGCCTGTTGTATGATCAATCTTAGAAAACACTTTGGCACCGGTCAACTGATCAAACAAATCTTCTATCTTGGGTAAGGGATACTTGTTCTTGATGGTGACATCATTCAACTTCCGATAATCCGTACACAGACGGTTACCTCCATCCTTCTTGTCCACAAATAAGACAGGTGATCTCCATGGTGACGCACTTGGTTGAATCAATCCAATTTCCAACATGGAATCCAGTTGCTTCTTTAGTTCTGCTAGTTCAGACGGGTTCGTACTATAGGTTCTCTGGGCTATGGGTCATGTTCCGGGGATTAGTTCAATGATAAACTCGATATCCCTATCTAGGGGCATACCGAGCAAAACATCTGGAAATACATCGGGGTATTCACAGACTATCCGGACTTGGTCAAGGGTAGGTTGGGCTATACTCTTGTTGCACTTGAATTGACGAGGTAAGGTTTTAGATATATGCTCGACTGATATTCCGGCTGTACTGGTCATGGTGATGGCTTTCTTGGCACAGTCAATCAATCCTTTATGTTTGGACATCCAATCCATTCCTAGTACTACTTCCAAACCTTTAGTTCCAAGTACTATCACATTAGCATAAAAATCTATGCCGTGGATTCGGATAGGGACAACTTTGCAAATTTGCCTAGCTTTGGTGGTTGAACCGGGAATTTGAACAATCATAACATGCTTCAGTTCTCTGAATTCGTCTCTCATTCTCTTGATCAAACCCGGTGGCACATGGGTTCTGCTGAACTTGACCTTGAATTCCTCCCAGGTCATCATCTGTCCTCTTGTCATCGCACGAACACTGTTCCACCATGGTCTGGCATCTCTGGCTAGATAGTGGGTGGCGAACAGAACTTTCTCGTTAGCTTCCACTCCGGCGACTTCTAGGTTGTTTTCCATGGTCTACAGCCAATCGTCGGCATTTAGGGGATCTTCCGACTTAGTGAAAACAGGTGGGTTGGTGTTCTAGAAATTCTTGAGCTTAGATCCATGGTTGTCCTGATTTCTGTGGCCTTGATTGTTGTGGGCTAGCTGGGCTATCTGTTGAAGGGTGGCTAAGTTGGCTTGACGTTCCGCTCTTTCATCTTCGCGGTCAGAAACCAACATTTGCAGTATCTGCAACATCGGGTCCGGGGATGAACCACTTCCTCCGCGTGGCATCGGAAGATTGAGATAGATCATGAGAAAAGAGGGAAATTTCTAAGGTTCTGGGACTTGGAATTTTTTTTAAAGTTTGACTCAGATTTTCTAGCAACTTGCTTTTCATTCATTCATTCATTCATAGCACACAATACAAACACACACCACAAAACAAGAAAAACAGATGGTTTTAAGAACCGTTCCTGAAACTACGATACAGTGGGACCGAATACTACTCACTACGCTAGTGCTCAAGTGCTACTACTCCTCGGAGTCGGTGTAGTCGTCATCCTCATCATCCTCATCGTCATTGATGAAGGCGAAATCCTCCTCATCGGTGAAGAATTCCATACCCTGATCCTCCAGAAAATCATCATCAACGCTGAGATAGGAGTGGGGGTCTCCACGAAGATCCTCTCCGGCATTCTCCCTTTCCTCCAACTGCATGTCTCTCTCGTGGATGGTCTCTTCCAAAGACGAGATACGGTGGCGAAGACGGGCAATGATGCGCTCCTTCTTAACGAGCTAACGGCGGCGAGACTTGCGATCCTTTGCTAGCATGGCGATGGTCTGATCCTTCGTCTTGATGATGGCGGACTTGTGGTTGGAGTAGTCACGGTAATTATCCAACTCCTACTAACGATCGTACATCATGAAGCTGAGGTGGTCCAACTGAGTCTTCAGCTCGTGGTGGTATGGGGCTTCCAGTGGCTGTCCATTAGCATCACGCCGTGGACAAAACTCAAAGCGAGTACCCTTGATCTGGTTGATACTCTGTCCACACAGACGGGCAAGAGCTTCCTGCATGGCCCTGGCAAGTCCATCGAGCCAGTTGTTTTCTCTTAAGGTGAACTGAATTCTCTCCGCAGTGGGAGGTTCAATCTTTCCTCGGAGACCTGCAACAATTAGCCACTGCAAATCTTCTCCTCCTTGATCATTGAGCTGAGCTCCGAAAAACTCGGGGTGCGGACGCTCGAGAAGTTCCGAAAGCTGGTCCAAATCCCTCTCAAAGATAAGGTCTCCGCCATTTCCCAACTGATAAAACTTCCTATACTTCACGTCCATCTAAAAGAATATAATATGTGTAAGTTAGTAGAGTGATCAAGTGTGTAAAATTTTATGTATTTTGCAAGAGTTTTTGAGGAACATGAATTTTTGTAAAAGAATCAAGGTGATAAGAATGGGAATAAGTTTTTGTAAATATTTGTTTCCTTTGGTTTTGAAACTAAGTTTTTGATTCGAACGTCCCATCTAACTAGGGTCTCCTATGGTCAGGATGGCTCTGATACCAACTTGTCAACACCCGGATTTTTAATCCCAGATTCCTGTTATGCCATACATCGCAATCCCAGGATTACCATTTTTGCGAGACATAACAGATTTGGACACCACAGTACATCATCCATTACAAACCATACATAAGGTCTTACACAAATAAGGATCTCATGATCCAGTTCTTAATACAAATCAAGCAGCGGAATAACGTAATAATAACGGTAGCATAGGCAAAGGTCCATCTTCGGGGTCACATGCAATGCTGACGATGGGAGATGATCCTAGTTGTCGTAACCTTCCTGGGGTCCATCCTCCAGGTACTCCTCTTCATATTCTGGCCACGGGAATAGCCAGGGACAAAGCCATGAGTACTCTTTAAGTACTCGCAAACTAAGACTAACAAGGGAAAGGGGTTTTTGTAATAGGACACTACGCTCTAGGGTTGTTTTGCAAAAAGCCAGATTTACATCTACTAAGTTCAGAGATGAAGAAAGCTAGTTGAAGTTTTATACCCTAAGTAGGAACTTGTATTTCATGTCACAACTCTGTTGTGGTCAAGTCAAAATCTCAATCCATTTCACAAGTCATTTTGAAAACATCTGACGGGGGAACAGTATGGCCACTCCAACTGTCCATAACCGCAGACACGGCTATTCGAATAGTTTGACACTCTGCAGAGATTGTAAACTTTCACCACAACATTCGATACATCCGTCAGGAACAAATCTTGAATTCACCATACTCAGTATGCGGATAATCAATCCTAACATTTCAATTACACGCCCTAGTATAAGCACCTCTCTTGTGAGTTTGGCCTCCCAACCATGACCAACTGTCATCTTGGGTACTGCACAGGTGGACAATCTTCACAAGGTAGCCTCAGCTCAGACCTTGGCCGTGAGGGAACTAATACTAAGGTATATAAGTTTCCAGTCAAGCCCTACCCAATTCTCGGGTATTGTGGTTGTACGGTAAAATTGGAATGGTATCGCATCCAGACAACCATCAGTTTTATAAAGGGCTAAGGCTCATGCCTCAATATTTTCATCACCAAAATCATCTGGTGTTTGGAAACACATGTCCAAAACATCTCAATAGAATGATCCATCATTCCATGGTTTTCATAACCATTTTTCCACCAAGTATTCCCATCTAAAGTTGATCAAGTTTTATGATTAGCACTAGCATCTACAAGTGGGGTAAGTACTAATGAGGATTGGTAAACTAGTGGAGTTTAACTAATTTCAATCTCATGCCTTAGGATGACATAAAGATTATCTAGCTTAGGCCAAGTTTTATGCTCTTTATGCAACCTTCAATTATCTTTCTAGAATCTACAAATTCACTTAAGTAAGCTCTAAGTAATAGCTTTGATAAAGAAATAAAGTATAAAGCTTGTAAGTAAAACTAGGAATGGGGTTATCAAGTGGGTATGATCACATATGCTTAAGGCATATAGTTGGCATGGTAACAAGCAAGTATTTGCTTGCATAGGTCAACTTGATTAGTAAGGCTTGCTAAAGTAGAGTATCTTGCAAGTGTTAGCTTGCCTTGTGCAAAGCAGTGGTTGAAGTTCTCCTCGGCTTCTTCTTCGTAGTATCCTCCTTCCTCCTCGTATCCTTGGTCGGTACTAGCATCTATGAATAAATATGAGGTACACAATCACCAAACAATACTTAACTATTTTCACTCATCACAAAAAAGGTCCTGTAGATGATCTAGCATCATCACTAATATTACAAGATTAAAGGTTGGTTTAATTTCTTTTATTTTTAGAAAAGTAATTTCTACTCATTGAAAAACTACTTAAGATTTAATATTCTCCAAACCAAACATGGGATCATGTAGACACATGTCATCACCACACATTTCAGTACATGGGAATGTGATTTAAAGTGGTGCCACAATTTAATAAGGTTTAACCTTTTATTTTAAATAAATTAAGTGACTAGAAATTCCTATGTGGCATTCTTTTATGACTTGAACATTATTTCTGTAAGTAAACCCATATATTTTTATATATTCTGAAAGGTATGATCAAATTTGATTTTTGAGAGTTGGAATCAACTCAAAAGCTATTATGGTTTAAATTTGAAAAATGTTTGAATGCAGAAAAGGTTCTTCCTTGTTATTTTTACTAAGGTTGATCTATAGATTCAAATGATTTGAATCCAACGGGCTTGGATTCAGCATTTCAAGACCTTTCTAACAAAATTGGTTTCATTCAATTTGGTTCACTGAATCGAGCTGGGTTGATTTTTGAAACTAGGTACAGAACTGTGTTTGAATGAAAATGGAAAACCCAAAATTGAAACGAGTGGGCTGCGCAGGAAACGATACTGGGCCGGCCTGCTAAGAACAGCGCTTAGACGGGCTGGTTAAGTTGCTGTCCCCACGCGTCAGTGAGACAGGGGGTGCGAAGTGATACGGGGCAACGTGGTATGTTGGATTAGAAGTAAGATCAACGGGTCGTCGTCGACGATGAACTAGTCACCGGCGAGCTCGAACCCTAGCGGCGTAGTGGGGGTCGTGGGAGGCTCACCGGGGCTCAGGCGAGGGTCGGCGATGCGGGCGAACGACAAAGTCGACGACGGCGAACATCCTGGTACCGGCAGCTTCTCCTGGGGTGGACGAAATCGACGGCGCCCTTCTTCTCTAGAGGCGGCCTGCTCCGGCGAAATTCTGGCGATGCGCTGCTCGCCTTGCTCCGGGAACGGGGTGGAACGATCAGTGAGGAGAGGGGAGTGAGATGGTGTGAAGAGTTTGAGCGGGGGATGCCTCTATTTATAGTCTCGACGACGAGACCGAACGGGATGGCCAGGCGACGGTGGCGACATGGCTACGGGCTGCTAGAGGCATGGCCATCGGTGGCGATCGATCGGTGGTCTCCTGGCGATGCTCTATGGCTTTAATGCGTGTGTAGGGGCGTTGGCAAATAGTCGTGAACGCTCGATGCTCTGCGAGGCAGAGGCGGCGTCTTCGACGGAGAGTGGTGGCTGTGAGGCATGGGGCGGCGAACGGGGATGTCTGGCGGTCTCCTGGGATGGTGGTGATCGCGTATGCATGCGGCGAGGGTGGCGCGCGGTCTGTGGGCGTCTGACGAGCGTGGCGCACGGGGCGCGCTCTCGGCATGGTTGCAGAGAAGGTTGGCAAGGTCTGTGCGTGTGGTCCAGGCGCTGGCATCGCTCGTGGCTGGGACAGAGAGTGGCGGTGGGGTGCTGGCCTGCTCCCAGACATGCTGGCTAGGCTTGGTGCTCTCCTAGCTCGCTGTCGACATGTGGGTGGCAAGGGTGCACTCGGCTTGCTCACCATTGATGACAATGGCCAGCTTACAGTGGTGCTAGAGATTAGTTTAGGGTGTTAGATGATCTACTAAGGCTAGTAGTGTCCAGAGAGGGAACAAGTTAGGCCAGAATCACTGCACACTATAGTGTTTGTGATTTTATTGATTTGAATCTGCAAGGTGTTTGATGAAATGGCCGCATGAATTCAAGTTTTGAATTTTGAAAAGATTTTTGGTGGGTGTGCTAGGAATGTGCTGGTGAGTCTTTAGATGCTTGGGTTTTGAAAGTTGAGCTTGTTTGAGTGGTTTTTGAAAAAGTGGGATATTCCCATATGATATAGATTCAATTTTAAACTGTCATTTAAACTATGCATTTGAATGTTTCTAGATGATCACAAAGTGGGCCTTGGTACCTTGTTATGATTAATATCAAGGGGTGCAAAGATCCAAACAAGTTTCTGTTAAGTTCCGAAAGTTAGAGATAGCCAAAGTAGGAATGGGAGTTAATTTGGCCGAAGTGACCATTCCCTTATTTTTTCTTTGTTTTGATTTATTTGTCTTTGGGAAAAGTGTGGGGATTGTTTAGATGATGTTTATTTCACCTAAGAATCCTTTTACAAGCAAAGAAACACCTAGGCAAGGTAACTCAAAAGAATTCAAAAGGGGATGCATACACACATGCATGCTTTCATATTTTTATTTAGAAAAGTTTTTGTTAACCCTAAATTTGGTGATTGGAGTTTGATGATTCTAGTTTAATATTTTTGGGATGTTACACATCTCCATCGATCTCCATCACCATCTTCATCATCGTTGCTTATTCCCATGATGATGAGGGAGTAGTTCTTCCTCGAGGCTAATGGCTCTACAGGTAGCTATGTGTTCATCTCTCTCTCTATGCATGATCTTGTGGTCATGAGCTTTGTAATCAAGTAGTTCTACCTTGCTACTCAAGTGCTTCATTAGATCTCTGCTCTCCCAATGTGTGTGAAAGTGATAGCGTGCACGCCATAGTGGCACTTAGGCTTGAGTCTACATAAATACTCCTTGTGCTTTAATAGATCTATGCTTTTCCCCACGTGTGTGAAAGTGACAGCGGGCATACTGTGTGTGGCACTTTGGATAGATTGAATATTTTTTATGAGTTATATTTGGAGTTGGATGTCTCTATGAAATTGTGGTGTTTGTTGGAACCATCTAGCGCTCAAGGTGACAGTGTGGGGTTATCTAGATTGGGGAAGGCGGACTTTGAGGAGTGCTGTTATAGCCCTACCGATGATTAGAGTGTCCAACCAGAGAGTAGTTAAGAGTAGTATCATGAAGAGAGGATATTTATATGAGAGAGTGTTCACTAGTGAAAATATTTTCCCTAGGCCTTGTTTCTAAGCATTGAAACACCGTTTTCTACTAGATCTGTTGCATGTTTGCTTGCTTCCTTCTTGTTGCCTTTAGTCTTTGCCTCACCTTCAAGCTATTTTCTGGCACCGTTACCACTTGTATTTCACTATCTCTTTGCCGAACTAGTGCACCTATACACCTGACAAGTGTATTGGGTGTGTTGGGGACACAAGAGACTTCTTGTATCTTGATTGCAGGGTTGCTTGAGAGGGATACCTTTGACCACTTCCTCCCTGAGTTCGATAAACCTTGGGTAATACACTTAAGGGAAACTTGTTGCTATTCTACAAACCTCTGCACTTGGAGTCCCAACAACTGTCTACAAGAATAGAAGTGCGTAGACATCAAGCTCTTTTCTGGCGCCGTTGGCAGGGAGGTTTTGGGCTTTTACCTTCCCTCCATGCCTTAAGCTCTTTTCTGACGCCGTTGCCGGGGATGAAAGGTAAAAGGCACTCACACACGTTACCCCATGGCAACAGCAAGCCAGAAAGCCTTTTCTAGTGCTGTTGCCAGGGAGGTAAGGTAAAAGGTACTCACATCCTGCTGGTGTGTGAGTGCTCCAAATTATTTCCTTTAGATTCTGCAATTTTGTCTTTTTGTTTCTTTTTTTCACTAGTTAGGCTTAATGGAAAACAACAACAAAATTAGGGAGCTTTATAGTTTCTATCTTGAGTTAGGACATGAAGTGTTTGAAGAGAAAATTAAAAAACCTATGGAACTCTATTTGCATGCTAATAGCAATGTTATTAGTATGAATTCTTTGGACACCATTATTTCTAATGCTATGGAAAAGTCTAAGCTTGGGTAAGCTGGTTTTGATGAAAATGATCTTTTTATTCCCCCAGCTTTGGAAGATATCTATTATGTTGCTTATGATGATACCAAACCTCCAATATATGATGATTACAATGATGAATATGATATTTTCAGTCCACCTACTATTGAGGATAAAATTTATTGTGATTACAATATGCCTCCTATATTTTATGACTATGGTGATGAGAATAGTAATGATAGATATTTTGTTGAATTTGCTACCACTCTGATTAATAAGAATGATTATGCTTATGTGGAGAGTAATAATCACTTTATGCATGTGGCTCATGATAAGAATGTTTTATGTGATAGATATATTGTTAATTTTATACACGATGCTACTGAAAGTTATTATGAGAGAGGGAAACATGGTCTTATGTATCTCAACAATATTAAGTTTCCCCTCTTTATGTTGAAAGTCTTGAAGTTGCACTTGTTTTGCTTTCCTATGCTTGGTGCTTTGTGCTTTCATGTCTTGTTTCTTTACAAGATTCCTATGCATAGGAAGTGGGTTATACTTAAATGTGCTTTGAATTTGGTTCTTGATGCTCTCTTTTACTTCAATTCATATTTCTTATGTGAGCATCTTCTCAAACTATCAAGCCTAACTTAAAGGCGTTAAACAAAAGTACTTGTTGGGAGATAACCCAAGAGTTTATTGAGTCTCGGAAGTTATTACTTCAGTAATGACCTCTCCTTATCCTTTTTATTTTCTTTTTGTGCCAAGAATAACCTCTAATGAGAGGGAAGTAATATTTGGGGAGTTGCTGTCCCGAAACAGATTTCTGTCCTCCACCATAAAAATTCGTGAGGAGTCTCTGTAACTCGGATTTATCTAAAATTTATGAATAAATCCCCCAGTATGTTATCTAACTTTCGTTAGTTCAACACGTTTTTATTTGAGCAATAGAAGGTCTTCGAAAAAATTGGTTTCTACCTGCTGGTCTGTTTTGACAGATTTCTGCCACTATTTGCATTTGTTTCTTATTAATTCCTTTTTGAGTTCTCTTTTGGGGAATTGATATTTTTGAAGGAGTTACTACAGTAGCTTGTGTTTTTAGTGAAAAGACTTGCTGTTCCAAAGCTTTTCCATAGGTCTAATATCTTTTGAATACACTAATGTTGCTAATAAAGATTGTGTGAAGTTTTGTATGAAGGAAAAATTCCAGGTGTAGATAGAGAATGATGTAATGAGATGAAGAATGGACAAAATCTCAAGCTTGGGGATGCCACCCTGGTGTCACCCCAAGAAATATTCAAGAGGTACAAGCGTCAAAGCTTGGGGATGCCCAAGGCATCCCCTTCTTCATCAATAAAAATCTCAGGTCTTTCTAGACACTTCGTTTTTATTTTTTCATGCATTGTTGTGTTGTTCTTGGAGCATCTTAGTTTTCATTTTTGGTTTTTGTTTGCTTAGTTTGCTTGAGTAAGTTGGTTGGTTACACCACACTTCTTTTGGAGAGAGACACACTCTGTTTCCATTGCCTAGAACACTCTAGGTTTCACTCTTATTGTTTTGTGAGTGTTCACTTCTGCTAGGACTGCGTTCAACCTTAGTTTTCTTGTGCTTTCAGCTTAGAACTTTTTAGTTATTATTTTTGGATTTGTGAGACAAGCTCACTGATCTTTATTGATTATTATATTTGTGAGTTGTTTCAAATAAGTTGTTTGGTGTTGGAAAAGAGTAGGAAGCTTCATGCTTAAGTGGTACAAAAGGGAGCTTGTTATGACTGTGGCTTAGACTTCATCATGCCATGCTAGGTGTTGTTTTGACCTTATGCTTAGTGATTATTGCTGTAGCATGTCTTGCTCTAAACAATTGGGATTGCTTAGTGTGCCTTGAAGAAATCATGCATTGTTTTAGCATACAAAAGTATAGTATTGTGGTATTCTCCTTTGATGCTTTGTTTGGGTTAACTTGGCACATGCTCACACCATGTTATGACTATGAAAAAGTCACCATTGCCTCTATGATCATTTAGTCCTTGACTTGTGGTACCACTTTATGCTTTGATTAGTAATGTTTTGTTGCTCTGCATGATTATGGCCACTATTGCTCTCTTAGTTGGGTTGCTCCCAGTCCTTTGCTAGCCTCCACTTGTGTGAGTAAGCTCTACTCATGCTTCCAACTCCCAAGAAACCAAGTTATTCCAAAGTGTCCACTATAAACTCCTATGCATGGTGTGTTACACCATTCCAAGTATATTATTGTTTTCATCTATCTTCCAATTAAAACTATTTTGTTATGTGAAAACTTAGTGATTAAATCCCTCATGAACTTGAAGGCACACTTTATATTCTTTGCCCCTAATAAACTTGAACCATTGTGTCATCTATGTTGAATATGCTTGCACTTATACGTTGGAGTTAGCAGAACCGTGCTGTCACGGGGAACGTTTTCAACATTGCACTTGTACTTTGTACTCAGTTGATATCATGCTATTTTGTCTATGGATGTCACCGGTGTGAAATAAATAGGAAACTTGTAAGTCCATGGAGTTTGTATCCTGTGTTAGAGAAACGCCTAGGCCGCTAGCCTAAGCCATGCCTAATCATGGTGGAAACTTGCAGCATCACCATAGTGACATCTATGAAGCATTCTTCTTATAAAAAAAGAGACACATTGAGAAAAGAGGAAAGAGAGAAAAAAGCACCATATTCCCATGGTAAATAAGAAGATTGTTGAGATGCTCATTGTCTGCTTGCCTTGTCATTTTGGTTATGGGGTAGCTCCTGTACCATGTGCAAGGGGTGCCCCGTTGGCGGTTCTCAATGATATGCAAATACTTACGATGACAAGAACTTATAGGTGACTAAAGTTGAGTAGCATGAGGTGTGGCCCTCGTATTCAAGGGACTTGAGATTGCCAACTTATACTTTGTCAAGCATATACTCCATCTTTGTTTACTTTAACCTTAATCACTTCAAGATGCTTATGATAGGGGCAATGAGGGCTGAAAGCTAACAAGTACCATAATTTTTGGAAGCTCTTTTTGAAACTTGAAATCCCTGCTTCCTTTACAAAAAGGACTATCTTCCACCACTATTGAGTCTCCACCTTCTACCTTTAGGCACCATTAAGAGATCATAGTTGTCATTCTGTGTGCAGTGTTCCAAAGCTTATTGATTGATGCATATTGTGATATTACTTGTTCTTGTGCTATTTGTTTCTCGTCACCCTTGTGAACTTTGAAGGTGTCCTATGCATCTATATTGCTACTCTATGAGGGACAAGCTGATTGCCACTATGCTATGTTTTCTGTATGTGAAACAAACAAACGTTTTTCAATGCTTGTTATCCATGATCTTTGTTTGTAGCCTTTCATGTTGCATGCATAGTTACTATGTCCTATTGTTAGAACTCCATCTTTCATACACATGTTTAGAGTTCTTTGATCCCAGCTTTCAGTGTTTTCAATGGGTTGATCTTGATTTTGATGGTGCATGTCACCTCAAAAATTATTCTTTTTATCACTTACCTACTCGAGGACGAGCAGGAGTTAAGCTTGGGGATGCTTGATACGTCGGAAACGTATCTATAATTTTTGATGCTCCATGCTTGATTTGTATCTACTTTGCTTTGCTTTGTATATACTTTGAGGTGTTTTTATATCTTTTCTAGAACTAACCTATTAACAAGTTGCCATAGTGCCAGTTGCCTGTTTTCTTCTGTTTTTGGTTCCAGAAAGGCAGAAAATCAATATTTTCAGAATTGGACGGGACAAAAGCCAAAGTTATTATTTTCCCGGAGCAACACGGAACCACGAAGCAGAGCCGGAGGGGGGCCACAGGGTGGTCGCACCCCCTAGGCACAGGCAAGCCCTGGGGGCGCCCACAGGGGGTGTGGGTCCCCTAGACCACCACCGACCTTGATTCCTGTGCCTATAAGAAGCCTCCGACCCAAAAACCCTAGGGCATCCAGAAGAAATCCACGAAAACCTCTGTAGCATCGCCGCCACCGAAAGGGAGATTCGGGGGACAGAAAGTCTCTGTTCCGGCACCCTGTCGGGACGGGTAAGTGCCCCCGGAGCCATATCCATCGATCTCCATCTCCATCACCATCTTCATCACCGTTTCTAATTCCCATGATGAGGAGGGAGTAGTTCTTCCTTGAGGCTAAGGGCTCTACCGGTAGCTATGTGTTCATCTCTCTCTATGCATGATCTTGTGGTCATGAGCTTTGTAATCAAGTAGATCTACCTTGCTACTCAAGTGCTTCATTAGATCTCTGCTCTCCTCATGTGTGTGAAAGTGATAGCGTGCACACCATAGTGGCACTTAGGCTTGAGTCTACATAAATATTCCTTGTGCTTTAATAGATCTATGATTTTCCCCATGTGTGTGAAAGTGACAGCGGGCATACCGTGTGTGGCACTTTGGCTAGATTGAATATTTGTTATGAGTTATATTTGGAGTTGGATGTCTCTATGAAATTGTGGTGTTTGTTGGAACCATCTAGCGCTCAAGGTGACAGTGTGGGGTTATCTAGATTGGGGAAGGCAGACTTTGAGGAGTGCTGTTATATCCCTACCGATGATTAGAGTGTCCAACCGGAGAGTAGTTAAGAGTAGTATCATGAAGAGATGATATTTATATGAGAGAGTGTTCACTAGTGAAAGTATGATACCTAGGCCTTGTTTCTAAGCGTTGAAACACTGTTTTCTACTAGATATGTTGCATGTTTTCTTGCTTCCTTCTTGTTGCCTTTAGTCTTTGCCTCGCCGTCAAGCTATTTTCTGGCACCGTTAACACTTGTATTTCACTATCTCTTCGCCGAACTAGTGCACCTATACACCTGACAAGTGTATTGGGTGTGTTGGGGACACAAGATACTTCTTGTATCTTGATTGCAGGGTTGCTTGAGAGGGATACCTTTGACCACTTCCTCCCTGAGTTCGATAAACCTTGGGTAATCCACTTAAGGTAAACTTGCTGCTGTTCTACAAACCTCTGCACTTGGAGGCCCAACAACTGTCTACAAGAATAGAAGTGCGTAGACATCATAGCATCGCGCGGTGATTATCGTTATGTTCTTACTTTCACGTATGACTTGAGTAGATATGGGTATATCTATTTCATGAAACATAAATCCGAAACTTTCGAGAAGTTTAAGGAATTTCAAAGTGAAGTAGAGAATCAACGTAACAAGAAGATTAAGTTTCTACGATCTGATCGTGGAGGTGAATATCTAAGTTACGAGTTTGGCGAGCATTTGAATAAATGCGGAATACTTTCACAATTGACACCGCCGGGAATACCATAATGTAATAGTGTGTCCGAACATCGTAATCAAACTCTCTTAGATATGGTTCATTCTATGATGTCACTTACAGATTTACCGCTATCGTTTTGGGGTTATGCATTAGAAACAACCCTCACTTTAAATAGGGCACCATCTAAATCCATTGAAACGACACCATATGAATTATGGTTTGGGAAGAAACCTAAAATTGTCGTTCTTTAAAGTTTGGGGTTGCGAAGCTTATGTAAAGAAGTTACAACCCGACAAGCTTGAACCCAGAGCGGAAAAATGCGTCTTTATAGGATACCCGAAGGAAACTATTGGGTATACCTTCTATCATAGATCCCAGGGCAAAATCTTCGTTGCCAAGAATGGATCCTTTCTAGAGAAGGATTTTCTCTCGAAAGAAGTGTCTGGAAGGAAAGTAGAACTCGACGAGGTTGTTGAACCTTCTCTCATACTTGAGAGTAGCGTAGCACCAGAAGTAGTTCCTGTGGCGCCTACACCAATAAGAGAGGAAGCTAATGGTGTTGATCATGAAACTTCGGTTGAAGTTACTACGGAACCTCGCAGGTCAATGAGAACTCGTACCACTCCTGATTGGTATGATCCCGTTATGAGTGTCATGTTGGTGTACAACACCGATGACCCGGCGACATATGGGGAAGCAGTGATGAGCCCAGGTTCCAATAAATGGCAAGAAGCCATGAAATCCGAGATTGGATCCATGTACAAAATCCAAGTATGGACTTTGGTGGACTTACCGGATGGCCGGAAGGCTGTCGAGAACAAATGGATTTTCAAGAAGAAAACAGATGCTGATGGTAATGTTACTGTCTATAAAGCTCGACTTGTCGCAAAAGGGTTTCGACAATTCAAGGAGTTGCCTACGATGAGACTTTCTCACCGGTAGCGAAGCTAAATTCTGTGAGGATTTTATTAGCAATCGCTGCATATTATGATTATGAGATATGGCAGATGGATGTCAAAACGGCATTCCTCAATGGAGACATTGATGAAGAGTTGTATAAAGTACAACCCAAAGGTTTTGTCGATCCTAAAGATGCTAACAAGGTATGCAAACTTCAACGGTCCATTTATGGATTGAAGCAAGCATCCCGAAGTTGGAATCAACGTTTTGATAAGGTAATCAAAAGTTTTGGTTTTATACAAACTTATGGAGAAGCTTGTATTTACAAGAAAGTGAGTGGGAGCTCTGTAGAATTCCTAGTACTATATGTGGATGACATATTGTTGATTGGGAATGATGTAGACCTTCTTAATAGTGTCAAGGATTATTTGAATAATAGTTTTTCAATGAAAGATCTTGGCGAAGCAGCTTAAATATTAGGCATAAAGATTTACAGAGATAGATTGAGACGCCTAATATCATTGTAACAAAGTACATATTTGGACAAAGTTCTAAAGAGGTTTGGAATGGAAGATAGCAAGAAAGGGTTCTTGCCCATGTTTCCCAATACGACCTTGAGTAAAACTCAAAGTCCTGCTACGGCAGAAGATAGAGAAAGGATGAGTAAGACTCCCTATGCCCCAGCCATAGGATCTATCATGTATTCCATGCTATGTACTAGACCCGACATTGCATATGCTGTTAGTTTGACTGGCAGATATCAAAGTGATCCAGGAGTGGATCATTGGACAACGGTCAAAAACATCCTTAAGTACTTGAGAAGAAATAAGGATATGGTTCTTTCTTATGGAGGTGATGAACAGCTCGTTGATAATGGTTACACCAATGCTAGTTGGAACACCGATCCGGATGATTCTAAATCTCAATCTGGATACGTATTTACTTTGAATGGTGCAGCAGTAAGATAGAGAAGTGCAAAGCAAAGTGTTGTGGCGAGATCTTCAACTGAATCGGAATACATAGCTGCTTCGGAGGCTTCACAAGAGGCGATATGGATGAAGGAGTTCATTACAGAGCTTGGTGTGGTTCCTAGTGCGCTAGACCCAATGTCTATCTATTGTGATAACATGGGCGCCATAGCTAATGCGCAAGAACCAAGGTCACACAAGAAGCTGAAGCATATCAAGCTGCGTTTTCACGCTATTCGAGAGCATGTCCAAGATGGTGACATAAAAATTTGCAAAGTACAGACAGATCTGAATGTGGCGGATGCGTTGACTAAACCTCTCCCGAGGGCAAAACATGACCAGCACCAAACTTCCATGGGTGTTCGGTACATTACCATGTAATCTAGATTAGTTGACTCTAGTGCAAGTGGGAGACTGTTGGAGATATGCCCTAGAGGCAATAATAAAATGTGGTTATTTTTATATCTTTGTGTTTATGATAAATGTTTACATTCATGCTATAATATTATTAACCAGAAACATTAATACTTGTGTGATTTGTAAACTAAATTAGAGTCCCTGGTAAATCCTCTTTGTAATACTAGCTTGTTGGTTAAGATATGATCATGGTTTCTGGATCATGAACATAGAGATATTGTTAACAATAAGATCATATCATTAGGAGAATGGTATGATGGACATACTCCTATAGATAAGCGTAGCATAAAGATCAAGTCATTTCAATAGTTCGTTTGCTATAAGCTTTCTGATACTTTGTAACCTAATTCCTTCGACCTTAAGATCATGCTAATCACCATCACTGGAAGTATGCTTTTATGACATCAAACACTACACCGTAACTGGGTGGCTATAAAGGTGGCATTGAGTATTCGAAAAGTATGTGTTGAGGCACATGGATCAAGAGTGGGATTTGTCCATCCATATGACGGATAGATATACTCTGGGACCTCTGGGTGGAATGTCATCCAATTAGCTTGCAAGCATGTGACTGGATCACAAGGGATCACATATCACGGGAAAAATAATAGAGTACTTATCAGTAACGAGGTTGAACTAGGTATGTAGATATACTAACGATCAAACCTCGGATAAGTAAACTATCGCGAGACAAAGGGAAATTGGTATCGTATATAAGTGGTTCATTCGATCGCAAAGTAATCGTAGAAATATGTGGGAGCCATATGAATTTCTAGATTCCTCTATTGGTTATTGATTGGAGAAGTGTCTCGGTCATATCCGCGTAATTCATGAACCGTAGGGAGACACACTTAAGGATTCGATGTTGTTTAGTAGATATGGAATGTAAGTAGGGAGACTGAATGTTGTTCGGAGTCTCGGATGGGATTCGGGATATTATGAGGAGATCTGGAGTGGTCCGGAGAATAAGGAAAGTCCAATTCCGGAGTTCAGGAATGATTCCGATGATTTCATCGGAGAGGTTCTAGAAGGGTCTAGAAGGTTCACCAGACTGGAAGGGGAAGGGTACATGAATGTGTCATGGATAAGTGGAATGATTGGATCATGTCCTAGGTCACTTGGTTCGGCATTTGAAAGAAAGAAAGAAAGCTCCAAATTGAAAGTCAAAAGGCAAGTTTGAAAAGTCAAACTGGGATAATGTATCCTAGTGGAGGAAGGAAAGAAAATCCTTCTTTCCCTCCACCACAAGCCAACTAGGAGAGGGAGTTGGGGAAGGATTCAAACTCCCCTCTCCCAAGCTGCCCTCCCTCTCATAAGTAGAGGGGAGGGGGTGCCCCAAGGACACACAACCATCCCCTCCCACCTAGCCGCGCCCCCCGCAGCGCCGCCACCGCGTCGCAGCCTCGTGCCGCCGCCGGCCACGCCTCCTCCTCTCCGGCCCTCTAAACCCTAGATCGCCGGAAACCCTAGGTCCACCATAACCTTCTCCGTCTTAGGCAAAGCCCTGCAAGATTTTCCCTCTACTTCCGACACCATGCCATCATGCTGCCAAAATCGCGAGGGGAGAACTACAACCTCCGTTGCCTGCTGGAACAAGGGAGAGGAAGGTCTTCATCGAGTACCGAACGTGTGCCCAACTGCGGAAGCGCTGCCGGAACACAGCGCCGGAAGGATCGTCTACGCGATCTTGAGATCGGCAAGTGTACGACTACATCACCCACGAGAATCTGCTCTCGTTAACCGCTTTGGAATCTTCGAGGGTGAGTACTCAAATTGACTCGTTGCTACGATCTAGTAGATAGATCTTGGCTTGTTTGTGTGCATGTGGTAGAATTTTTTGTTTTCCATGCTACGAACCCCTACAAGAAAGTCTCTGTTCCGGCACCCTGTCGGGACGGGGAAGTGCCCCCGGAGCCATCTCCATCGATCTCCACCACCATCTCCATCATCGTTGTTGTTCCCATGATGAGGAGGGAGTAGTTCTTCCTCGAGGCTAAGGGCTCTACCGGTAGCTATGTGTTCATCTCTCTCTCTATATATGCATGATCTTATTGTGCATGAGCTTTGTAATCAAGTAGATATATCCTGCTACTCAAGTGCTTTAATAGATCTCTGGCTCTCCCCACGTGTATGAAAGTGATAGTGTGCATACCGTGGTGGCACTTAGGCTAGAGTTCATAAATTCTTATTATGACTATATTTTGAGTTGGTCGTCTCTATGAAATTTTGGTGTTTGTTGGAACCATCTAGCGCTCAAGGTGACAGTGTGGGTTATCTAGATGGGGAAGGCAGACTTCGAGGTGTGCTGTTATAGCCCTACCATGGATTAGAGTGTCCAACCGGAGAGTAGTTCAGGGTAGTATCATGAAGAGAATATATTTGTATGAGAGTGTTCACTAGTGAAAGTATGATCCCTAGGCCTTGTTTCTAAGCATTGAAACACCGTTTGCATCTAGATCTGTTGCATGTTTTCTTGCTTCCATCTTTATTTCAGTTTGGCTTTAGTCTCTCCCACGTCAACAACAAGTCAGAAGCTCTTTTCTGGCACCGTTACCACTTGTATTTCACTATCTCTTCGCTGAAATAGTGCACCTATACACCTGGCAAGTGTATTGGGTGTGTTGGGGACACAAGAGGCTTCTTGTATCTTGATTGCAGGGTTCCTTGAGAGGGATACCTTTGACCACTTGCTCCCTGAGTTTGATAAACCTTGGGTAATCCATTTAAGGGAAACTTGCTGGTGTTTTACAAACCTCTGCACTTGGAGGCCCAACAACTGTCTACAAGAATAGAAGTGCGTAGACATCAAGCTATTTTCTGGCGCCATTGCCGGGGAGGTAAGGTAAAAGGTACTCACATACTCTTGGTGTGTGAATGCTCGAAGTTATTTCCTTTAGATTCTGCAATTTTGTCTTTTTGTTTCTTGTTTTCACTAGTTAGGCTTAATGGAAAACAAAAAAATAGAGATCTTTATAGTATTTATCTTGAGTTAGGACATGAAGTGTTTGAAGAGAAAATTAAAAAACCTATGGAACTTTATTTGCATGCTAATAGCAATGTTATCAGTATGAATTGTTTGAACACCATTATTGCTAATGCTATGGAAGAATTTAAGCTTGGGGAAGCTAGTTTTTATGAAAATGATCTTTTTAGTCCCCCATCTTTTGAGGAGAAAATTTTCTTTGATGATACTATACCTCTAATATATGATGATTACAATGATGAATATGATATTTTCAGCCCACCTACTATTGATGAGAAAACTAATTATGATTACAATATGCCTCCAATATTTGATGATTATGGTGATGAGAATAATAATGATAGCTATTTTTTTGAAATTTCTCCCACTATAATTAATAAGAATGACTATGCTTATGTGGCGAGTAATAATTATTATATGCATGTGGCTCATGATAAGAATGTTTTATGTGATAGTTATATTGTTAATTTTATTCATGATGCTACTGAAAGTTATTATGAGAGAGGGAAACATGGTCTTATGTATCTCAACAATATTAAGTTTCCCCTCTTTATGCTAAATATTTTGAAGTTGCACTTGTTTTGCTTTCCTATGCTTGTTGCTTTGTGCTTTCATGACTTGTTTCTTAACAAGATTATTTTTCATAGGAAGTGGGTTAGACTTAAATGTGTTTTGAATTTGCTTCTTGATGCTCTCTTTTAGTTCAATTCATATTTCTTATGTGAGAATCTTCTCAAACTATCAAGCCTAAATTAAAGGTTGTAAAGAAAAGTATTTCTTAGGAGATAACCCAATAGTTTGCTTGAGTCTTGGAAGTTATTACTTCTGTAATAACCTCTCCTTATCCTTTTTGTTTGGTTTTTGTGCCAAGAATAACCTCTAATGAGAGAGAAGTAAGATTTGGGGAAGTTACTGTCCCGAAACAGATTTTTGTGCTTCGCTGTAAAAATTCGTGAAAAATCACTGTATGTCGGATTGAGTTGTAATTTAGGAATAAATCCCCCGGGTTGTTAGCTAACTTTCGTTAGTTCAACACTTTTTGATTTGAGCAACAGAAGGTCTTAGAAAAAATCGGTTTTTACCTGCTGGTCTGTTTTGACAGATTTCTGCCATTATTTGCATTTGCCTCTTTATCGATTTCTTTGTGGGTTCTCTTTGGTAAATTGAGATTTTTGCAGGAATTGCTATAGTAGCTTGTGTTTTTAATGAAAGTTTTGCTATTTTGAAACTAAACTCCAAAGGTTTATTACTTTTGAATGCACTAATGTTGCTAATGAAGATTGTGTGAAGTTTTGTATGAAGGGAAATTTTCAAGTGTAGGGAAAGAACGATGTAATGGGATGAAGAATGGACAAAAGCTCAAGCTTGGGGATGTCACCTGTGTCACCCCAAGAAATATTCAAGAGGTACAAGCTTCAAAGCTTGGGTATGCCCAAGGCATCCCCTTCTTCATCAATAAAAATCTCAGGTCTTTCTAGACACTTCGTTTTTATTGTTTCATGCATAGTTGTGTTGTTCTTGGAGCGTCTTTGTTTTTGTTTTTAGTTTTATTTTGCTTGTTTGCTGAAATAAGTTGGTTGGGTCCCAGCACACTTATTTGGAGAGAGACACACTATGTTTTCATTGCCTAGAACACTCTAATTTTCATTCTTATTGTCTTGTGAGTGTTCTCTTTTGCTAGCACTGTGTTTAGTCTTAGTTTTCTTGTGCTTTCAGCTTAGAACTTTTTAGTTCCTCTTTGTGGATTTGTGAGACAAGCTCATTGGTCTTTATTGATTATCATTTTTTGTGATTTGTTTCAAATAAGTCGATTGGTGTTGGAAAAGAGTAGGAAGCTTCATGCTTAGGTGGTACAAAAAGAAACTTGTTTTGACTGTGGATTAGGCTCTATCATGTCATGCTATATGTTGCTTTGACCGTATGCTTAGTGATTATTGTTGTAGCATGACTTGTTCCAAACAATTGAGATTGCTTAATGTGCATTGAAAGAATCATGTGTTGTTTTAGCATACAAAAGCATAGTATTGTGGTATTCTCCTTTGATGCTTTATTTGGGTTAACGTGGAACATGCTCACACCATGTTATGACTATGAACCAATCACCTTAGCCTCTATGATCATTTAGTTTTTGACTTGTTGTACCACTTTATGCTTTGATTGATAATGTTTTGTCGCTCTTCATGATTATGACCATTATTGCTCTCTTAGTTGGTCGCTCCTAGTCTTTTGCTAGCCTCCACTTGTATGGGTAAGATCTACTCATGCATCCAACTCCCAAGAAACCAATTTATTCCAAAGTGTCCACTATAAATTCCTATGAATGGTATGTTACACCATTCCAAGTATATTCTTGGTTTGTCTATGCGGTGACCCAGCATACCACTACATGATGTAGTATACTATAGTCGTTGATATAACACCAATGAAACACCGTTCACTAGTATTACATCCCTCAGAATGGCACAACAGAAACACATCGGGTCCAATAAATGGCTAAAGGTTATAACTCACTCTTTACATAAGATCCAGAGAACACTTAGGTTAAAGAGAGAGAAAGAACTTCTTACGGAGAAGAATCAAAGATAAACAACACAAAAACTATTATACTTATTAAAACTAGTATTTTAACTAAGGGATTGCCATTGCTGCTATTGCAATACACTACAGAATTAGGTTCTTTGGCTAGAGATTATATTCCTATCTAATCAGTAACTTCGTATTCACTTGAGTTGATGTAGATGTTGACTTCCTTGACTTCATTGAAGAGCTTTAGCTTTGGATGATGAGCCCTGGAGCATAACTTGATGTAGATGTTATCTAACCCGGCTTCAGAATCTAGCAAGGGTTAAGAAGATACTTTGAGTACGAGCGTACTCAGAAAATTCACTCGACAAGGAGTGTTTGATGCACTATAACTACAACCACAGACCGTAGGTCATAGGCAATGCAAGTTTTCATAAACATTTCTTCAAAGGTTGCTTTTATTCTGAAAAGCTATGTCCATCAGCCTTCACGGGTTTACCAGAACTTTCATGGAGTTCCTTTCCCGCCGCGTTCGTTGCTCCTTCCACGAACATGGAGTAAAAAGTTACAGTTCTTACACTCTGAATAGGTGCGTTACTTTACCCATGAGAGATCAACTCTTTGTTGCACAATCGGGCAGCTTATTCCCGTCCACAATTCCATGATGTGGGGCCTAGAAGATGATCCAAGCCAATCACTTCCCCCTTCGCAACCTCGCATGCCTCCTTGGTGTACACCATGCCCACATAAAGAATTATGGCAATGGTTTGTACAAATCGTTAGATGTCAGAACTATCGTGGGACGTTGAGGGTTCCCACCCATATGCTGCATATCCTCTACGAATTACCAACTAATATGCACACTACGAGGATAACAGCCACGACCTACACATCCGGATTCATGCGAGAGGAAGAAGATACAACTGACTTCTCCGTCCCATTCCAAATCTCATGGTCAACACGTAATATACGGCAAAAGAATCACTGGCGACATTCGTTGTTAAGTCCTAAGTGATATAGTTCTGAACAGTGGTATTCCCAACTGTCAGATTTAATAGATTAGCTGATCACCCTGGATCAATAACCAATAGTTCACATTATTATCAAAATAGTGTTTTCTGATATTTTTCAAATGCGGGTGATGATAACACTGGATTTGCAAAATACTTTACAGAAAATAATCAAAGGACATGAGCAAGTGTGAACTTGCCTTTTGTGATTGCAAGATTATGCACTCACGGTCTTCGAGTCAGTATAAGATCCAAAATCTGAAATCAGCATCATTGGTCCAGTAAGGACTAATGTTTAAATAAGCAATATGATTTTATGCATAAGTAATGTGATGCACGTTATATACGCGAATCTTGAAAATAATGTTGTTCTAGGGTTTGGATTCCGGAAATGGTTACTTTAGAATGTGTTGTCCTTTTTGATAAGTTTCACACTTGTGCTTATTATTAGGGCTTGTCAGTGTGTGTGAACAACACATATTTATGTAGCAATAAAATATACACCTATGAAATGCTCTTCAAGATTGTTTACACTTTAATTGTTTATCTTCAAACTTGACTTTATAAGTAAAGTCATTTATAAATAACTTAAGTGTTATCGCTTCTAGGTATACAAGTGAAGTATGAAGTAAGGTGATCTTGATTATTTGTCATATATTGTCTGAAGTGGCAAAACAAATAACTTTTGAAGAAAAGATTCCTTTTCTAATGTTTAAACAATCTTTGTGGTTAGTTAATGGTGGTCTATGTTATTTGTGTTTGCTTGAATAGTTTTGGCTTGAGATGCTTTATAACTTAACTAGTTCAAACCAAAGTTAACTATAAAACATATAATAATGTTTATAGTGTTATATTTCGATTCTTGTAGACTAAAGTTAACTTTAAAACAAGGATAGTTTGAAAGTATAATGCTTATGACATTTGTATCTTGTGTATTTGGAATGTTTCCTTTAGGTTACTTAAGAATGGTTATTCTTTTATTGGTGTAGTGGTTTATTGAGTTTATAATGGAGTAGTATCATTTACCTTTTTATAGATGAGTGGTTATAGTTTATAAACTAAGATATAATATTACTTAACTACTTATGGATTTACTATAGTGTGGTGGTAGTTTTTGTGATCTGGTGGTTAAATTAGATAGAAAGGATCTGAGTTATTCACAAGTTGTTCTTTAAGGTTTTTATTATGAATAGGAACCCTTTTAGAATATAATCTTCACTTAAGGTTGAAGATAATTTAATAAAAAGGTATTCATAATGTTTTAAACCATTATGGCTTCATATTATTAACATTTAAAATTAATACTATTTATTGGACTTAATTGACTCATTTTAGGAATATTAACAAATTTTATTTATCCTTATATGAATTATTAATTAAGTAAATACGTTTAAATTTAAGTTATTAAAATATTTGAATTTTTAATTAAATCAAAAGTGGAATATTATATTTTTAACATGTAGATATTCTTTTTGTGATCATTTTGGTATATTATATTTGTTTTTGTGATTTATAAATATTAAGTTATGACTTTTATAAGATTTAACACTTTTAAAAATACTTAATAAATAATAAATATTTAAGTAAGTGAAATAATAATGCATGATTATAGTTTTAAATTATAGTTTTTATTTTTCTAAGCTTTTTGGTATTTTATTCCTATTTCTAATATTTACCATTATTGGAATATGAATTATCTAAGTTTGATTTCTTTAAAATTATTATTAAACCATAATTCTTTAAATAATCATCAAAATAATATTTGATAATAAGTTTAAGTTGTAGATTTTATTTTTCTACAAATTTTCATATATTATACACATTTTTCTGAATTATAAATCAAAAGTTATTAATTAAACAAGATTTAATCATTTATTTGATTTCTAGAATATTATTAATTGAGTTTATAACATTTTATTTATTTCTTAAACAGGAATTAACTTTTTACATCGTACCCACACCTAGCCTGAGTCACTGGTCAGTGGGCCTATGTCCACCTCATCTCTTTAGGTTAGAAAATGTATTTGTTACTAACCGGTTTGCTACCCCCAGACAATGACATATGGGCCCTAGGCCACGTCACACACCACGCTAGCAAAGACTGGTCAAACTAGCTGACGTGGTTCGAATCTGACGTAGGCATGACTTCATATGGTTTGACCCTCACTGGTTGAGGATAGATCGATCGATCTGGTGCACGCGCGGGGCTGTGATTAGGTGCGTTGGACAGAGGAGATCAAGGCGAACCTATTGGTGGTGGCGTTGCTACCTAATGGTCACCGGAACTGCATCAGCGACGAGCTTCTGCGGCGGCCAACGACGGTGCTCAACGGAACTATGCCTACGGTGAAATTTAGAAAGCGAGAATGGTGTCCAGAGATGCGTAAGCTTACCCTGATGACGATAGATAGGTCGAGGAGGCTTGGGGAGGCGTGATGATAGCGAATCAACGATAATGGCCACGGTGGCCGAGGAAAAGGAATGCTGGGTTTCACATGATTCCCGGCGAGCGGGCTTCCGTTCTTGGTCCTTGGTGGATCAGACCACGACGGTGCGTCCAACGGTGGCTATCACGAGGCGAGGGGTGGTCGGACTTGACCGGAACGATGAACTCCAATGAACTAGGGTTTCGGGTGAGGAAGGAAAATGGGTCTGGAGAGCGAGATAGAAGATGATATAGGTATGAGAAGATAGAGGAGGACGTGGCGATCTTATCTACTCCCTCCAGAGACGGCGACACGCATCGTAGCGCGGCGATCGATCGACGGCGGAGCTCGGGCCAGCGAGTTGCTTCCAGTAGGAGAGGTAGACGATGAAGTCGATTTTGCAGAAAACTCCCTGGCGTTTCTTTCTTCTCAACCCGCGATCCTTTCTTGGCCCCACTCGTCAGTCATAGGAGAGAATGAGCTGGGCTAGTTACTAGGCCTTTGTGGACTGCACCTGGGCGTCAGATACTGAGAGAGGAGTTGGGCCACGGCCAGGTCTTGTTTTTTATTCGTTTTCCATTTTTCTATTTTCTGTTTACCTTTCAGATTTGAATTTAATTTATATTTTGAACCTTTCTTTGTAGAATTTATTTGCTGGATCATTGTAGTAATACTCAAATATATTTAGTATCATTTGTGAATTTTTATTATATAATCTTTTTATATTTCTTTGATGTTCTCAATATGAACCCCTTTTTAATATTTTGTAGAAGCTTTTCTTATCATTTTTGTTTCCAATTTTAAACATGGATTTATTAAATGATATTTCCTCATTGGTTTATAAAACTTAACTCTAGTTGGCTCATAGTTTGAATAGAAATTTTTATATGTATGATGATCCTATATCATTATTTGATGCATAAAATACAAAAGAATTTAATATGGTTAATATTACTTTCATTACTTGAGAACATGGTATTATATACATTTTGTTATGGTAATCATAGAAGTTTTAAAGTTTGAATTATAAATGTTTACCCAAGGGTTTAGGGTTCTTAATTTACTTAGATTCCTTTATGGATGTGAGTAAATAATTAATAACTAAGCACATTGTTTTCTGTTTGGGATATTTGATGACATCACCTTTAGTACTAGAAAGTTAAATTTAGAATGTTTTATAGAAAGGAATTGATAAAGATACTCCTAAGCACATATAATTATGATGGTTGGAATTGACAGAGATGTGCTTATGTGATTTGTTATAGGAAAATATTCCTATAAAATGATATTAACATAAGATGATGAATTAATAACCTAAAATGGATATTATACTTGGTTTAAGATTTAGAGTTGGTTATTTAACAAGAATGTCTATTTTCCATTCTTCAACATCCTTGACCTTTAATTAAAGAATTCCTTTCCTAGATATAATACTTCTTCCTATCCATCATCATGGTTAGTATGATGAGCTTTATTCACAAATTGTTCTAACTCACCTTTTATTCTTCTAAACTCATGGATGAATCCAATGATCTTGACATTGAAGTATTTATTGTTTCCTCATATCCATTGGTTAAATCCACTACTCTACTGTTGATGGCCTTTCATCCAACAAGTAGTTCCTTCAAACTCTACTCATAATCTTCCTTAATCATTCATCACTAATATATCTCTAATAGTGGTATGCATCCAACTACCTTTCTCTAAAGTTTACTATCCTTTAAGATGAATAACACTATTCCCACAACTTTATGCTACACTAGCTTTAATTGAATCATACTTTCTTACATTTACTCCAATAACTCATACTCCAACCTCACATTATATTAATGTGTCCTGTAATGACTACTCTAGGATAAATTATCTATACTAGGGTTTTAATCATGTTCTATGCATCAATATTACTTATACTAAATATAAGCATTCAATATTGGTGGCTAAAGCATCACCATTAAAATCCTTTAATCATTTATGGCTTAGGTTTCTAGTTGGCTGATCAAGGTCTCAGCAATACAACATTACAGTTGTGTTGAAACCATTTTCTTAGTATCTCTATTGGTTTAGGGAATGTTATTCATTGACTATGCCCACTTGATCCAATAGACTTACTACTGGTAACTATCTTCATGATTCACCCTTGTAATCTTCTTACTGTCATAAAATTATATAATCTACATAACTCTTCTATTTATTTGGAAGTGATTTAACTCCATAAATTTTATATTGGTTTGATTCTCTTCATTCACTCCCATCCTATAGATGATTTCTATAACTAACATCAGTATTTATCACTTCTTAGTTGTTTCTTTATAGACACTTAACTGTGAGCTATGTTCTGGTCAAGAGTTGGTAGATTGAGAATTGGTGAATCAATAATTGATTTCTCCACATTGATGAACAACAGATATTGGAATATAACCCAATAGAGATGATAAGGATTGATATGGAAAGAAAGATATATGGTGAATGATCTAAACTTAATTTCTTTCCTACTCAATCTTACTTAAGAAGTAGGGTTAGGTATTACCATGATACTCATGGTATGTGCAGATGAGATTAAGACATAGTTGTTAAATTCTTATTATTTATGTTATATCCTCAAATTGGTACTTATGCAGGACTATAATGAATACTATAATATGATCACCTAAGTATCAAATTTAAATCATATTGTATCAGGGTTTAACTTTTATTACATTTGATCTACCCTTAGATCAAATCTCCCTTACCCAAAATAAGGTTTTAGAAAAGGTCATATTGACAGTCAACTTGATGATCTACTTCAATTCCATCAAGTTGAGAGAAGCTCCAATCACTTAGACAAGTTTTGTTCAAAAGCGCGAAAACTATTCGGATTTTCTATGCATGAATGCAATGCACACATCTAGTTTCAGCTTATTTCTGAGCTCTAATGCTGGGATGTAACAGACTCTCCCCCTTAAAATAAACTTCGTCCTCGAAGTTTGCAAACTATCACGTTTCGGAGTAAGGAATTGTCTTGTAGTGGTTCCTACATTCTCCACTCCATGATGACCTTAAATGGAATTAATTGTAGTATTCCATAACCTGATTAGATATCCAAATCCAATTCTTTTTATTTCATCATCAAACTTTGTTACTATTTTGAGTACAGTCTAGAGGGTCTCCTTGAAACAAGTTTTAAGTTTCTATATGCCCGTGTTTATGGTCAAAAGGCTATATTTCTATTCCTGTCATAGTATGATTGATACTGGTACTCCTTCCAAGATTGGATTTGAGCTCATTTCGTCCATACCCATTGGAATTATTTTATTCTCAATACTTGTCTAGTTGGGTGTTCTCTCTTATTTTTTAAGGGTTACTTAAGAGTTGTTTCTTTTAGAACTAGTCAGTTAGGACTATCCTTTTATTACCTTCAAGCTTATACCTTATTAAGTTTTTTTAATAATCTTTCATTATTAACTATAGTACTTCTTCAACTTTCATTCATAATGTCTACTCTCCCCCTTAGGGTTTGCTAATAGTGTTTAAATTTTATATAAAGCATTTATTGGCTTAATAACTAGAATGTTGGCTTCTGTTCAGTTTATACTTTACCTGGTTATGTTCCGATGAAATATTGTACGGTGTATCCACATAGTTGTGGATTTCCGAAGCAAATCTTTCAGCATTATTTGTTGTACTTACAATTGGACATTTTCGCTGGGATAAGTCTGACTTTGCGAAGCATCTCGAAACACGATCGCCTTAAATGTTTGTACTTCCTTAGGTCTTATTTAACTTTAGGCCAAATTTTATGCTCTTTATGCAACCTTTAAGAATATCTGGTTAACTATGTTAACCAAATACCAGTTGCAGACAAAATACCAACTGTGGATCAGAATACCGACTAGGGATTATGTCAACACCCGGATTTTTAATCCCAGATTCCTGTTATGCCATACATCGTAATCCCAGGATTTCCATTTTTGCGAGACATAACAGAATTGGATACCACAGTACATCATCCATTACAAACCATACATAAGGTCTTACACAAATAAGGATCTCATGATCCAGTTCTTAATACAACCCAAGCAACGGAAATACGTAATAATAAAGGTAGCGTAGGCGAAGCTCCATCTTCAGGGTCACAAGCAATGCTGACGATGGGAGATGATACTAGTTGTCATAACCTTCCTGGGGTTCATCATCCTGGTACTCCTCTTCATAGTCTGGCCACGGGAATAGCCAGGGACAAAGCCATGAGTACTCTTTAAGTACTCGCAAACTAATACTAACAAGTGAAGGGGGTTTTTGTAGTAGGACACTAAGATCTATGGTTGTTTTGCAAAAAGCCAGATTTACCTCTACTAAGTTCAGAAGCAAGAAAAGCTAGTTGAATTTTATAACACCTAAGTGGGAACTTGTATGTCATATCACAACTCTGTTGTGGTCAATACAAAATCTCGATCCAGTTCACAAGTCATTTTGAAAGCATCTGACGGGGGAAAAGTATGGCCACTCCAACTGTCCATAACTGCGGACGCGGCTATTCGAATAGTTTGACACTCTACAGAGATTGTACACTTTCACCACAACATTCGATACATCCTTCAGGAACAAATCCTAAATTCACCATACTCAGTATGCGGATAATCAATCCTAACCTTTCAATTACACGCCCTAGTATAAGCACCTCTCCTGTGAGTTTGGCCTCCCAACCATGACCAACTGTCATCTTGGGTACTGCACAGGTGGACAATCTTCACAAGGTAGCCTCAGCTCAGACCTTGGCCGTGAGGGAACCCATACTAAGGTATATAAGTTTCCAGTCAAGCCCTACCAAATTTTTGGGTATTGTGGTTGTACGGTAAAATTGGAATGGTATCGCATCCAGACAACCATCATTTTTATAAAGGGCTAAGGCTCATGCCTCAACATTTTCATCACCAAAATCATCTGGTGTTCGGAAACACATGTCAAAACATATCAGTAGAATGACTCATCATTCTAAGGTTTTCATAACCATTTTCCACCAAGTATTCCCATCTAAAGTTGATCAAGTTTTATGCTTAGCACTAGCATCTACAAGTGGGGTGAGTACTAATAAAGGGTGGTAAACAAGTGGAGTTTTAACTAAGTTCAATCTCATGCCTTAGGATGACATCAAGATTATCTAGATTAGGCCAAATTTAGTGCTCTTTATGCAACCTTCAATTATCTTCCTAGAATCTACAAGTCACTTAAATAAACTCTAAGGAAAAGCTTTGATAAAGAAATATAGTATAAAGCTTGCAAGTAAAACTAGGATTGGGTATCATCAAATGTGTCCAAATAAGCATGTTAGTGCATTGCATAGGTTATCTAACTTTCATAATTGCAAGTGTTATCTTGCAAGTATTGGCTTGCTAAAGTAGAGTATCTTGCAAGTGTTAGCTTGCTTAATCAACTAGTAGTATTAGGCTTGCCTTGTGCAGAGCAGTGGTTGAAGTTCTCCTCGGCTACTTCTTCGTAGTATCCTCCTTCCTCCTCGTATCCTTGGTCGGTACTAGCGTCTATGAATAAATACGAGGTACACAATCACCAAACAATACTTAACTACTTTCAATCATCACACAAAAGGGTTCTATAGATGATCTAGCAGCATCACTAACATTCAAGATTAAAGCATTTGTCTTATTTATTTTATTTTGAGAAAAGTAATTTCTACTCATTGAAAAACTACTTAAGATTTAATATTCTCCAAACCAAACATGGGATCATGTTGACACATGTCATCACCACATATTTCAGTACATGGGAATGCGATTTAAAGTGGTGTCACAATTTAATAAGGTTTAACCTTTTTATTTTAAATAATTAAAGTGACTAGAAATGCCTATGTGGCATTCTTTTATTACTTGAACATTATTTATGTAAGTAAACCCATATATTTTTATATATTCTGAAAGGTATGATCAAATGTGATTTTTGAGAGTTGGAATCAACTCAAAATCTATTATGGTTTAAATTTGAAAAATGTTTGAATGCATAAAACTTTTGCCTTGTTATTTTCACCAAGGTTGATCTACAGATCCAAATGATTTGAATCCAAGGGGCTTGGATTAAGCATTTCAATATCTTTCTAACAAAATTGGTTTCATTCAATTTGGTTCACTGAATCGAGCTGGGTTAATTTTTGAAACTAGGTACAGAACTAAGTTTGAATACAAATAGAAAAATCTAAATTCAAATGAGTGGGCTGTGCGGGAAGGGTTATTGGGCCGGCCCAGTGTCACTCCATAGCGCGGGGAGCAACTGACAGGGGGGGTCTACTAGTCAGTGACTCTTTAAACGCGAAGCGGTACGGGACGATGTAGTGCGTTGGATTAGAATGAAGATCGATGGCTGAGGGTCATCATCGACGATGAACAGGTCATCGGCGAGCTCGAACTAGCGGCTTAGTGGGGGTGCATAGGGGGCATACCGGGGATCCAGTGACGACGGCGAGGCGGGCAAACGATTCTCTTGCATTTCCTTCCATCTGGATGGCAGAGTCGACAAGGGCTTCAATATCAGCAAAGGGGATATTGACCAACACAGTCTGCATCTCATCGTGCAGACCATTCAAGAATCGTTCTTTCTTTTTGGCTTCAGTGTCGATCTCATCCGGGGCATACCTAGCTAATGACAAGAATTTGTCACGGTATTCCACTATGGTCATCCGTCCTTGCTTTAGTTCTCTGAACTCATCTCTCATTCTCTTGATCAAACCCAGTGGCACATGGGTTCTGCTGAGCTTGACATTGAATTCCTCCCAGGTCATCATCTGTCCTCCGGTCATTGCACGAACGCTGTTCCACCATGCTCTTGCATCTCTGGATAGATAGTGGGTGACGAACAGAACTTTCTCGTTAGCTTCCACTCTGGCGACTTCTAGGTTGTTTTCCATGGTTTGCAGCCAATCGTCTGCATCTAAGGGCTCTTATGACTTAGTGAAAACGGGTGGGTTGGTGTTTTGGAAATTCTTCAGCTTAGATCCATGGTTGTCCTGATTTCCTTGGCCTTGATTGTGGTGGGCTAGCTGGGCTATCTGCTGAAGGGTGGCTAGGTTGGCTTGACGTTCGGCTCTTTCAGCTTCGCGGTCAGAAACCAACATTTGCAGGATTTGCAACATAGGGTCCGGGGATGAACCACTTCCTCCGCGTGGCATCTGAAGATTGAGATAGATCGTGAGAAAAGAGGGAAATTTCTACGGTTCAGGGACTTTGAAAAGTTTTTAGAGTTTGACTCAGATTTTCTAGCAACTTGCTTTTCATTCATTCATTCATAGCACACGATACAAACACCCACCACAACAAAGGTAAACAGATGGTTTTAAGAACCATTCTGGAAACTATGATACAGTAGGACCGAATACAACTCACTATGCTAGTGCTCAAGTGCTACTACTCCTTGGAGTCGGTGTAGTCGCCATCCTCATCATCCTCATCGTCATCGATGAAGGCGAAATTATCCTCATCGGCGAAGAAGTCCATATCCTGATCCTCCAGAAAATCATCATCATCGCTGAGATAGGAGTAGGGGTCTCCACAAAGATCCTCTCCGCCATTCTCCCGTTCCTCCAACTGCATGTCTCTCTCGTGGATGTTCTCCTCCAAATCCGAGACGGTGGCGAAGACGGGCAATGATGCGCTCCTTCTTGTCGAGTTGACGGCGGCGAGAATTGCGATCCTTCGCTAGCATGGCGATGGTCTGATCCTTCGTCTTGATGATGGCGGACTTGTGGTTGGAGTATTCATGGCAATTGTCCAATTCCTGTTGACGATCATACATGATGAAGCTAAGGTGGTCCAACTGGGTCTTCAGCTCGTGGTGGTATGGGGCTTCCAGTGGCTGTCCATTAGCATCACGCCTTGGACAAAACTCAAAGCGGGTTCCCTTGATCTAGTTGATACTCTGCCCACACAGACGGGCAAGAGCTTCCTGCATGGCCCTGGCAAGTCCATCGAGCCAGTTGTTCTCTCTTAAGGTGAACTGAATTCCCTCGGCAGTGGGAGGTTCAATCTTTCCTCGGAGACTTGCAACAATTAGCCACTGCAGATCTTCTCCTCCTTGATCATTGAGTTGAGCTCCGAAGAACTCGGGGTGCGGACGCTCCAGAAGTTCCGAAAGCTAGTCCAAATCCCGCTCAAAGATAAGGTCTCATCCATTCCCCAACTGATAAAACTTGTTGTACTTCACGTCCATCTAAAAGAATATAGTATGAGTAAGTTAGTAGAGTGACCAAGTGTGTCAAATTTTAGGTATTTTGCAAGAGTTTTTGAGGAACATGTATTTTTATGAAAGAATCAAGGTGATAAGAATGGCAATAAGTTTTTGTAAATATTTGCTTCCTTTGGTTTTGAAACTAAGTTTTTGATTCAAACGTCCAGTCTAACTAGGGTCTCCTATGGTCAGGATGGCTCTGATACCAAATTTTTAACACCCGGATTTTTAATCCCAGATGCCTGTTATGCCATACATCGCAATCCCAGGATTACCATTTTTGCGAGACATAACAGAATTGGATACCATAGTACATCATCCATTAGAAACCATACATAAGGTCTTACACAAATAAGGATCTCATGATCCAGTTCTTAATACAACCCAAGCAACGGAAATACGTAATAATAAAGGTAGCGTAGGCGAAGCTCCATCTTCAGGGTCACAAGCAATGCTGACGATGGGAGATGATACTAGTTGTCATAACCTTCCTGGGGTTCATCATCCTGGTACTCCTCTTCATAGTCTGGCCACGGGAATAGCCAGGGACAAAGCCATGAGTACTCTTTAAGTACTCGCAAACTAATACTAACAAGTGAAGGGGGTTTTTGTAGTAGGACACTAAGATCTATGGTTGTTTTGCAAAAAGCCAGATTTACCTCTACTAAGTTCAGAAGCAAGAAAAGCTAGTTGAATTTTATAACACCTAAGTGGGAACTTGTATGTCATATCACAACTCTGTTGTGGTCAATACAAAATCTCGATCCAGTTCACAAGTCATTTTGAAAGCATCTGACGGGGGAAAAGTATGGCCACTCCAACTGTCCATAACTGCGGACGCGGCTATTCGAATAGTTTGACACTCTACAGAGATTGTACACTTTCACCACAACATTCGATACATCCTTCAGGAACAAATCCTGAATTCACCATACTCAGTATGCGGATAATCAATCCTAACCTTTCAATTACACGCCCTAGTATAAGCACCTCTCCTGTGAGTTTGGCCTCCCAACCATGACCAACTGTCATCTTGGGTACTGCACAGGTGGACAATCTTCACAAGGTAGCCTCAGCTCAGACCTTGGCCGTGAGGGAACCCATACTAAGGTATATAAGTTTCCAGTCAAGCCCTACCAAATTTTTGGGTATTGTGGTTGTACGGTAAAATTGGAATGGTATCGCATCCAGACAACCATCATTTTTATAAAGGGCTAAGGCTCATGCCTCAACATTTTCATCACCAAAATCATCTGGTGTTCGGAAACACATGTCAAAACATATCAGTAGAATGACTCATCATTCTAAAGTTTTCATAACCATTTTCCACCAAGTATTCCCATCTAAAGTTGATCAAGTTTTATGCTTAGCACTAGCATCTACAAGTGGGGTGAGTACTAATAAAGGGTGGTAAACAAGTGGAGTTTTAACTAAGTTCAATCTCATGCCTTAGGATGATATTAAGATTATCTCGCTTAGGCCAAATTTAATGCTATTTATGCAACCTTCAATTATCTTCCTAGAATCTACAAGTCACTTAAATAAACTCTAATGAAAAGCTTTGATAAAGAAATATAGTATAAAGCTTGCAAGTAAAACTAGGATTGGGTATCATCAAATGTGTCCAACCAAACATGCTTAGTGCATTGCATAGGTTATCTAACTTTCATAATTGCAAGTGTTAGCTTGCAAGTATTGGCTTGCTAAAGTAGAGTATCTTGCAAGTGTTAGCTTGCTTAATCAACTAGTAGTATTAGGATTGCCTTGTGCACAGCAGTGGTTGAAGTTCTCCTCGGCTTCTTCTTCGTAGTATCCTCCTTCCTCCTCGTATCCTTGGTCGGTACTAGTGTCTATGAATAAATACGAGGTACACAATCACCAAACAATACTTAACTACTTTCAATCGTCACACAAAAGGGTTCTATAGATGATCTAGCATCATCACTAACATTCAAGATTAAAGCATTTGTCTTATTTATTTTATTTTGAGAAAAGTAATTTCTACTCATTGAAAAACTATTTCAGATTTAATATTCTCCAAACCAAACATGGGATCATGTTGACACATGTCATCACCACATATTTCAGTACATGGGAATGTGATTTAAAGTGGTGTCGCAATTTAATAAGGTTTAACCTTTTTATTTTAAATAATTAAAGTGACTAGAAATGCCTATGTGGCATTCTTTTATTACTTGAACATTATTTCTATAATTAAACCCATATATTTTTATATATTCTGAAAGGTATGATCAAATGTGATTTTTGAGAGTTGGAATCAACTCAAAATCTATTATGTTTTAAATTTGAAAATGTTTGAATGCAGAAAAGCTTTTGCCTTGTTATTTTCACCAAGGTTGATCTACAGATCCAAATGATTTGAATCCAACGGGCTTGGATTAAGCATTTCAATATCTTTCTAACAAAATTAGTTTCATTCAATTTGGTTCACTGAATCGAGCTGGGTTGATTTTTTAAACTAGGTACAGAACTAAGTTTGAATATAAATAGAAAAATCTAAATTCAAACGAGTGGGCTGCGCGGGAAGGGTTATTGGGCCGGCCCAGTGTCACTCCGCTGTGCGGGGCACAACTGACAGGGGGGTCTACTAGTCAGTGACTCTTTAAACGCGAAGCAGTACAGGGCGATGTGGTGCGTTGGATTAGAATGAAGATCGATGGCTGAGGGTCATCGTCGATGATGAACAGGTCACCGGCGATCTTGAACCCTAGCGGCTTAGTGGGGGTGCATAGGGGGCATACCGGGGCTCCAGTGACGACGGTGAGGCGGGCAAACAACGAAGTAGATGACGGCGAACTCAGGGGTAGTCACGGCAGTTCCGGGGGTGGACGAAATCAACGGCTTCTCTTCTCCTCTTCAGCGGCGAGCTCCGACCAAATTCCGGCGATGCGCTGCTCGCCTTGCTCCGGCTAAGGGTTGGAACGATCAGTGAGGTGAGGGGAGTGAAATGGTGTGCTTCAATCGGCTGGGGGTGGCCTCCTTTTATAGGCTCGACGGCGAGACCGAGAGGGATGGGCAGGCGACGGTGGCGACACGGCTACGGGCTACTAGAGGCATGGCCGAGGGTGGCGATCGATCGGTGGTCTCCTGGCGATGCTCTAAGATTTAAATGAACTTGTAAGGGCGGTGGCAAACGGTCAGGAACGCGCGATGCTCTGTGAGGCAGAGGCGGCGAACTCTACGGCGAGCGGTGGCTACGGGGTACGGGCGGTGAAATGGGCATGTCTGGCGGTCTCCTGGGACGGTGGGTTGCATGATGGCGGGCGGCGAGGGCTCGAGGTGGTCGGGTTGCGTGGGAACGGCGCGTGCTCTGCGCGCGCGTCGGCATGGTCGACAGCGGCACGGGCGCGGCGTTCCAGGCAGTTCTGGTCATTTTCTTCGAGCTAGGGCTGGTCAAGAGGGGGCAGTGAGGCATGGGCTACCTCCCAGACAAGGTTGGCACGGCTAGTTCTTCCCCTAGCTTGTTGTCCACAATGGGGTGACATGGGTGATCTAGGCCTGTTCACCATTGATGACTTTAGCGAGTTTACAGTGGTTCTAGAGCTTAGTTAAGGTTGCTAGATGATCTACTGAGGCTAGTGTAACCAGAGAGGGAACAAGTTAGGCCCAAAACACTGCTCAACATAGTGTTTTGATTTTGTTTGATTTGCATCTGCAACCTGTTTGATGAAATGGCCGCATGAACTTAAGTTTTGAATTTTGAAAATATTTTTGGTGGGTGTGCTAAGCATGTGCTGGTGATACTGTGGATGCTTGGGTTTTGAAAATTGAGCTTGTTTGAGTGGTTTTTGAAATAGTGGGATCTTCCCATATGAAATAGATTCAATTTTAAACTGTCATTTAAACTAAGCATTTGAATGTTTTTGGATGATCACAAAGTGGGCCTTGGTACCTTGTTATGAGTACTATCAAGGGGTGCAAAGATCCATACAAGTTTCTGTTAAGTTCTTAAAAGTTAGAGATAGCCAAAGTAGGCATGGGAGTTGAATTGGCCAAAGTGACCATTCACTTAATTTGTTTGTTTTGATTTGTTTGTCTTTGGGAAAGTTTGGGGATTGTTTAGATGACGTTTATTTCACCTAATAATCATTTTACAAGAAAAGAAACATAGAATCATGGCAATTCAAAAGAATCCAAATTTTAATACACACACATATGAATGCTTTCATATTTTTAATTAGAAAAGTTTTTGTTAACCATAAATTTGATGATTAGAGTTTGATGATCCAAGTTTAGTATTTTTGGGATGTTACAGATTAAGTAACAATGGCAGATCATTCTAGGTGATAGGTATTACCTTACAGTTTCCAACCTACTACTGGCATTCTCTCTGAATTGTCAGATCTTGAATACCCTTTTGGTTCCAAGGCATATTCTTTGTACTTATTCATGATACTTCCATGAACTTGGTACAAATCTTTCATTAAATTCTTAGCAATGCTACATAATTTGAATGGACCTTAAATTTATTACTTCTTGTTTCTCCATACATTTTCTACACAAAACTTCTTTCTTGAATCTGGCTAAGAATAGTCTATGCTTGATCTTACCTCCAAATGGTGCTAATACTCTTTATATCTTGCTTCATCTTTCAAGTAAGTCTTCCTTTTGATATTTGAAAATCGTCACTCCCTTAAACGAATTCCTGTTTCTATCTAGATCTATAACATCAAGTAATAACTGGGTGTTACATCATGCATTTGCACACCTAATTAAACTTCATGTACAGACCTAGTCAATCAAGAAGATCCAATAAGATCCAAAAGTTGATAAATAACAAAAAGTATACCATGTATTATACATAGGTTTTAAATAATGTACAAATGTACTAGATGTTCCAACGGTTTGGTCCTCACCTATTTACCCAACTATCTTACAAGAGCATCCAGGAGGTGCGTATTCTTGATTAGAAGTACCGAGACTGAGATTAGTCATTGAAAAATGACTAGAGTTGGTGTAATCCTCTATAGAATATTCCTGGTTTTCCGGCAACGCTTCCTCATAGTAAGCTGGCTCCTTAGCCTTTTCTTGGATCCAGTCGTACATATTGGTATAGTAGCTATTGGAATACTCTTCTAAGTCGATTGGATTAGTATCACACCCATATTGTCACATCCCAAAATTTTCCAAATTTTGAAATGTGAAAAATAAATAAACAAAATAAATAATTGTTGAAATTTAGGGTGAAAAGAAACTTTTTTTCTAAATGGAAGCTTAAAGACCCATCTTGAACAAACTTTTAATAATAGGGAATCCAACAAAATCCAAATCAAGTGAAATACATTTATCAAAGAATGAATCTTGAAATTTAAACACTTGGAAAAGTTAAACCAAAACCCTAAAACCCTAATGGAAGAAAATCATTTCCAAGATATCTCAAAGACTATGGATTTGATCCATATAAAATTTGATCAACAAACAATTATAAATGATCAAAATTGATAAATAAAAATATTATAAAACCGTAGAAATTGGTTTCACTTAATTTGGAAGCATAGATAAAAACTTATGAGTTTAATATGGCAACAAGAAATATTCCCAAAGCTAATAAAGCACCTATCTAAAATCCATACCAAATTGTTAGCAAAATAATACTAAAAAGATTTAAAAGGATAAACAAATAATAAATAAGATTTTACAAATTAGAATCACCAAGTTTGGATCTTTAAATAAAAAGATATGGATTTTATAAGACAAAGAAAGAAATAAATAAATAAATAAATAAGGAATATTTATAAACCAAATTAAACTTGGAAAAATCCATAAGCAAATGAAATAAAGATATTCCTATTAAAATAAAGGGATAAAGAATATTCAAAATAAAATTATATGGAATTATACCCTATTCCAATTATATTCTAATAAAGACAAAATCCCTAATAGAAATGAATAATTAAATCATGAGAAAAATAATAATTGGATATTGCCCAAGTGGAATAAAAGTTATTTAATTAACTTAAATGGAATCAAAGAATTATTTGAAATAAAATTTATATGGGATTAAAACCATATTTGATTTTATTTGAACAAAGACAAATGCCCAATTTAAAATGACTAATAAATCATATTAAAAATATTTCAAATAATTCAAAATGAATTATTTAACACCCTATTAACTAAATAAAACCTACTGAATAAGTTTGGTGGAAAATTAGAATTCAAATAAGTGTTTGAAAATAAAATCAAAATCTTATTTGAATAAAAGACAAGAGCCCTTTTTAAATAAAATATAAACCATAAAAGAATAAAGGAATTATTCTAAAATGGACTTTGAATACCTATTTAAAACAGTATAGAAACATACTGAATACTTAGAAAAGATTTGAAAAAGAAATCTGAAATCAAATAATAGTTTGAATTCAAAATAGAAAAAGAAATTAGATATAGAAAAAGGTTTCAGAATAAAAAAGGGGAAACAACCCAACCCATCTAACCCTAGCCCAACTGGCCCAGCGAGCCCACCTTCCACTCTCCCCCAAGCGTTTTCCTACTCACTAACGCACCCGCACTGTCCCTAATGAGTCGACCCCACCTCGTATTTCTCTCTCTCGCTGAACGCCAGGCCCCACCTGTCGGTCTTCGTTCTCACCCGCTCGCTAACCACGCACCCTCCCACGGCCGTTTCCTGCCATTGATTGCCGGCATGAATTCGCGTCAATGCCGCAACCTTTACTCCCTACGGCCACGCTCGATAAAACGCCTCCCTCCCCTCTCTCTTTCCCCCTCAGATCCCATCCCACTAGAGCCACCAGGCTGCTGCGAATTCTACTCGCAACCTTCTCTACTCCGGCGAGCCTCAATATGAATTCCGACCAAACCAGACTCTCCCCGGCCCCCTAAACTGTATGAGCGTGCTCATAAGAACCAGGCGCATCTTGCAGCAACCCCAGTTCGCCCGTGCGCGCCCCAGATACTCGCCTTTGTCTTCGACAGAACACCGCCCCTACTGCTTCCACTCCGGCGACCCCCCACGGTGAGACCTGACCACCCCCTCATCACGGTTTGCTACTCCTACAACCTCCTCTCTCGCACGCATCTAACTACACCACCGGTTTGTCTTAGCGCAGTCTGTAACATCGCCAACGACGACAGCCCGAGCGCACCGTCGTCAGCAACATCTCCGACGAACAATTCCAGTCAGCCTCGTGCGCCCCTGTCCAGGAAAAGACTACGTCGAGCTTCCCCACGACACTGTGATCGCTATGAGCCCCTCCTCTATCTCCCTCGCTTCCTAGATACGCCGGACCGTCGCTCACAGAGTCGCTCCACCGCTCGCCGTTGCCCTAGCGCCGCCCATCTCTGGTCAAGCCTCTGTAAACCGTTGGATGATGATCGCATGGTTACGATAGTTTCACTTAAGCGAAGGGGTACGCTAGATCAGAACCGCATGATCCCCTTTTAATCCAACGCACCACAGCACTCGATCCAGCCGAACCGGTACGCTCCAATTAGATCAAGACACGTGGCCAGTCTGTGTTATAAAAACTAGAAACATTTCTATTAGATGTTTAAACTTGCAAAATTCATAACTTTTGATCCACACGTCCAAATTTTGCAAATGTTATATAAATGGAATCAGGAAAAAGAATTATATCCAACCATGTACTTTGTTTAGTAATTTGCTTCTGTAAAATTGGTTGTATTTGTAGAAACTTGTGTAGGTATATTTTGAATATAAAAATTATTCTAGAAATGTTTTTAGGGTAAAATCTTTTGTAAATGGTTTGTTTTGAACCTACTGACCATATAAACCAACTTTTGGAGTTAAAAACATATTTTGTAAGGCTAAGGAATAAATCTTTGAATAAAAGCATTCCTAGTTAAATAAAAATATTGATTATGGTTTAAAAATGATTTTTAAGTAAAACGTTTGGAAAATGATTTGATTTAAACTCTCTGACCCTAAACACCAAGTTTTAGGATTTAAAAATATATTTGGTGAACCCTATAAAATTATTACTTTGTTCAAAGGCATTTTTATCAAATAAAATATTGCTTGGGTATAAAAAATACTTTATAGGTAAAACCTTTTGCAAATGGTTTTAATATTAAACACTTGACCTTAAAACACTAACATTTGTGTTTAAAAATATATTTGCCAAACACTAGAAATTATTACTTTGATTTAAATCATTTTTAGCAAAACAAGAATGATTCAAATGGCCATTTTCACTAACTTGATATCAAATGGTTCTGACACATTTATAAATGACCAATAGGTGTTTTAAAATGTTTATAACCTATTAGAAACCACTTTTCAAAATAAAACAATCTTTGGCATGCTTGCATGCATTGCTTTGTTTTTATTATTCAATGTGATGAATTGCTTGAATGGTAGATTGAATTTGTGCCTTGATTGAATTATAGTGAAATTTGAAGAGTGTGACTATTGCAAGATCAAGGAGTGAACTTATATTCTCTACCAAAAAGGCAAGTGGTGCTTCATACTTTTGTCCTAATATTTTCACTATGCATTAGTGATATTTCTAAGTAGGACTTGCATGGAATTTTACTAAGCATGCTATGCCATGGGAAATCCTAGTAGATGAAACCTTAGTAGAATTTTCTCTAAGTTAAGATTCCTACTACTATCATGCTTATCCTAGCTAATAGAAAACAAGGGTGGATTATATACATGCTATGAAATATTTCTAAGTCAAGGACTTGTGTTTTTTTAATAAAACAACTATGTGAATGAATCACCTGGGTAGAAAGGGACTTGCATGGATGGATTTTTGTTGAGTGGTTACCAGGGCCCATTTTTCAATGGCCTACCCTGTGTATCTAACTTGTGGAATGCCACCCAGGAACAAAGAGATTTGAGATGTCAAATGTTGAGAAGCTTCAAGTGCAGCCACTTGGCATTATGGGCTCTGCATGGATCATATAGGTTGCAATAACTTAGCCAAATGGACAGTTAGTGGTAGGGATGATAGGTTTGGAGCACGTCCATTTTGGTCTAAGGGAAGGCTTCTAAAAGATCTTGTCTCGATGCATGTCGAGTCTTGTGGGGAAAGTGCACCACCTATCGAGAGAGTAAAATCTAAGTACTTAGCCGTGTCCCCGGCAATGGAAAATTTGAGAATCAAGACATGGAAGCTATCAAGAATCTCCTCATCCCAATTTCTAAGTTAAAAACTTGTGGTTGAACAAGGGTTAAGGATCTTCAATCACTGATTGGTAGATGCCTTGGGTGATTTTTCCAAACAGAAACTTAGTGTTTCCAAATGATAAGGAAAATATATTTTGAGCAAAGCAAGCCTAAGCTCCACTTAGACAAATGCATATAGATGATAGATACCACTATATTACCATAGTATCATTTGCCAATACAATTCAAATGTATTGACCCTTGTGGCTGTAACTTACTATGTTGCAGGTTTGTTTAATGTTAGTGAAGTGTGTTGATTAGGATTACAATTCTACAACCAACATGATTGCCTGTGGCACTTTGAAGATGAAGGAATCCATGCTATATAGTTATTTCTGCTGCATTGTAATGAGATAGCCAAATGAGCTATGTAAGATGTAATGAATTATTTTATTCCTAGTTATAAAGTTGTATTATGACCTTTGTTTCTTGATATTACATCCTAACTGTGGATGCTAGCTATTGATCCAGGGACTAGTATTGTAAACACAGGTATCTCTACCTTATTAAAGGTTGGGACCTCTACAGATGGTATCAGAGCACTGTGTTGCCTGTAGGATTGTAACCCTAGGATTGGACAAAACCCCTTATAAAAATAGGAGTTGTATTTGTTCCAAAACTTATTTACAAACAATCTTGTAAACTCTTTCCTCAACCTTTTTGGTTTTGATTCTACATCTCTTCCGTTTCAAACTTGATGGACAAGACCTCAACATGAGCAAAGACTTCACCATCAGCAAAGACTTCAACTTGAGCAAAGACTTCAACATCACGAATGACTTCAACTTTAGTTTCAACAAGGACTTCAACTTGGACATCACTAAGGACTACAAGTGAGACAAGAAATATTACTCGAGACTTGAAGACTAAGGAAACACAACTTAGAAGGAACCATCATCACCTTTGAAGTTTTGTGACCAAGACACAAGAATTGTTCCAAGGACAGCATGATCTCATTCAAGAAGAAACACCTAAGAAGAATGGAATGATCTCAAGTGAACCATATAGTTGGACCACCATACTAATGATTAGTTTAAACCCACCAACTTATGTGGTGTAGCAAAAATATTTTGTTGCCTAAAAATATGTTTGAACCTTGTTGTTTGAGTGGAATGTTTGTTTTTGATTGTTTGCACATTGCTTGTGTGAATTGTTGTGTGTGAGTAGAATTCTTCCTTAGAAATATTTTGCCTATTCTAATCCCAATCCAACCCAAACAGATAACTTCTCCAAGAAACTACAACATCAAGAATGATGACAACAACAACAACAACAACAACCAAGAGATGCACATGAGAGAATAAATACTAGCAAACCAAACCCAATTGAATCAGATGACAACTCAGTTTTTATCCAACAACAATGAGTTAGACCCAACCATGCAAAAGTTTTTGGAAATACAATCCCAATTGTTGCAAGGGATGACCACTCAAATGATCAACATGAAAGACAACCTTTCCCAAAGAGTTTGTGACAACAATGATGTCAGGGATGATATTATGGAAGGAACTCAAGCTTGCAATATTTGTGGAGACATGGATCACACTTCCAAAGAGCAACAAGATCAATGCCCTAATTGTGAAGAGAAACATCCAACTAAACAATGCCCCACATCTCAAGTGACTTGTTTCCTGTGTGAAGGAAATAATAATATCCCTATCCAATGCCCCATCTATCCTATAGTTCAACAAATGAAGCAAGATGGAATGCATCAAATGTTTGGAAACCTCCATAAAGGAACAACTTCTACCAAGAAGGATGAAGGCAAAGTCAGAACCATGCCTCATAAAGCCAAATCCAAAGTGACCACCAAGTGTTGCTACTCTTGTGAAGAAGAAGGTCATATCTCTAGTAACTGCCCCAAGAAGAGAGAAAGATTTCCCACCTTTGAGGTGAGATATGAAGAGCATGAACTAGAAGAACTCCTAGCTTTGGAGAAACCCAAGAAAAAGAAGAATAAGGAAATTAGCCAAGTGTGGTGCAACAACTACAAAGAGCTAGGCCATTATATATCAACTTGTCCAGAGAAGATACGTGAAGAACTCAACCTTGTCACATGTTATAAGTGTGGTGACCAAGGACATTATGCAAGCAATTATCCAGAAAAGATGATGTACAAGACAAGCAAGCCAATGAGGGATCTCAGCATTGTCACATGTTTCAAGTGTGGAAACAAAGGACACTATGCAGATGTCTGCCCAGAGAAGTTTCATCAAGACCTCAAGTAAGCCAAGATGTAATCTAGATGAAAACTTTTTAAGGGTGGTAGTACCCTAGTTGTCTTGAAGCCAACTTGTAACCTCTAGCTTTCCCAAATCTCGGGACGCGATTTATTTTAAGGGTGGTAGCCTATCACATCCCAAAATTTTCCAAATTTCGAAATGTGAAAAATAAATAAACAAAATAAATAATTGTTGAAATTTAGGGTGAAAAGAAACTTTTTGTTTCTAAATGGAAGCTTAAAGACCCATCTTGAACAAACTTTGAATAAAAGGGAATCCAACAAAATCCAAATCAAGTGAAATGCATTTATCAAAGAATGAATCTTGAAATTTAAACACTTGGAAAAGTTAAACCAAAACCCTAAAACCCTAATGGAAGAAAATCATTTCCAAGATATCTCAAAGACTATGGATTTGATCCATATAAAATTTGATCAACAAACAATTATAAATGATCAAAATTGAAAAATAAAAATATTATAAAACCATAGAAATTGGTTTCACTTTATTTGGAAGCATAGATAAAAACTTATGAGTTTAATATGGCAACATGAAATATTCCCAAAGCTAATAAAGCACCTATCTAAAATCCAAACCAAATTGTGAGCAAAATAATCCTAAAAATATTTAAAAGGATAAACAAATACTAAATAAGATTTTACAAATTGGAATCACCAAGTTTGGATCTTTAAATAAAAAGATATGGATGTTATAAGACAAAGAAAGAAATAAATAAATAAGGAATATTTATAAGCCAAATTAAACTTGTCCAAATCCATAAGCAAATGAAATAAAGATATTCCTATTAAAATAAAGGGATAAAGAATATTCAAAATAAAATAATATGGAATTAAACCCTATTCGAATTATATTCTAATAAAGACAAAATCCCTAATAGAAATGAATAATTAAATCATGAGAAAAATAATAATTGGATATTGCCCAAGTGGAATAAAAGTTATTTAATTAACTTAAATGGAATCAAAGAATTATTTGAGATAAAATTTATATGGTATTAAAACCATATTTGATTTTATTTGAACAAAGACAAAGAACCAATTTAAAATGACTAATAAATCATATTAAAAATATTTCAAATAATTCAAAATGAATTATTTAACACCCTATTAACTAAATAAAACCTACTGAATAAGTTTGGTGGAAAATTAGAATTCAAATAAGTGTTTGAAAATAAAATAAAAATCTTATTTGAATAAAAGACAAGAGCCCTTTTTAAATAAAATATAAACCATAAAAGAATAAAGGAATTATTCTAAAATGGACTTTGAATACCTATTTAAAACAGTATAGAAACATACTGAATACTTAGAAAAGATTTGAAAAAGAAATCTGAAATCAAATAATAGTTTGAATTCAAAATAGAAAAAGAAATTAGATAAAGAAAAAGGTTTCAGAATAAAAAAAAAGGGGAAACAACCCAACCCATCTAACCCTAGCCCAACTGGCCCAGCGAGCCCACCTTCCACTCTCCCCCCAAGCGTTTTCCTACTCACTAACGCACCCGCACTGTCCCTAACGAGTCGACCCCACCTCGTATTTCTCTCTCTCGCTGAACGCCAGGCCCCACCTGTCGGTCTTCGTTCTCACCCGCTCGCTAAGCACGCACCCTCCCCCGGTCGTTTCCTGCCGTTGATTGCCGGCATGAATTCGCGTCAATGCCGCAACCTTTACTCCATGCGACCATGCTCGATAAAAATACTCCCTCCCCTCTCTCTTTCCCCCTCAGATCCCATCCCACTAGAGCCACCAGGCTGCTGCGAATTCTACTCACAACCTTCTCTACTCCGGCGAGCCTTAGTACGAATTCCGGACAAACCATACTCTCCTCGTCCCCCTAAACTACACGAGCGTGCTCACAAGAACTAGGCGCATCTTCCAGCAACCCCAGTTCGCCCACGCGCGCCCCAGATACTCACCTTCATCTTTGACAGAACACCGTTGCCTACTGCTTCCACTCTGGCGACCCCCACGGTGAGACCTGACCGCCCCCTCATCACTGGTTGCTACTCCTACAACCTCCTCTCTCGCGTGCATCTAACTGCACCACCGGTTTGTCTTAGCGCAGTCTGTAACATCGCCAACGACGGCATCCCGAGCACACTGTCGTCAGCAACATCATCGACGAGCAATTCCTGTCAGTCTCGTGTGCCCCCGTCCAGGAAAAGACTACGTCGAGCTTCCCCACGACACTGCGATCGCTATGAGCCCCTCCTCTCTCTCCCTCGCTTCCTAGATACGCCGGACCGTCGCTGACAGAGTCTCTCCACCGCTCGCCGTTGCCCTAGCGCCACCCATCTCTGGTCAAGCCTCTGTAAACCGTTGGATGATGATCGCATGGTTACGATAGTTTCACTTAAGAGAAGGGGTACGCTAGATAAGAGCCGCACAATCCCCTTTTAATCCAACTCACCACAACACTCGATCCAGCCGAACCGGTACGCTCCAATTAGATCAAGACACGTGGCCAGTCTGTGTTATAAAAACTAGAAACATTTCTATTAGATGTTTAAACTTGCAAAATTCATAACTTTTTATCCACACGTCCAAATTTTGCAAATGTTATATAAATGGAATCAGGAAAAAGAATTATATCCAACCGTGTACTTTGTGTAGTAATTTGCTTCTGTAAAATTGGTTGTATTTGCAGAAACTTGTGTAGGTATATTTTGAATATAAAAATTATTCTAGAAATGTTTTTAGGGTAAAATCTTTTGTAAATGGTTTGTTTTGAACCTACTGACCATATAAACCAACTTTTGGAGTTAAAAACATATTTTGTAAGGCTAAGGAATAAATCTTTGAATAAAAGCATTCCTAGTTAAATAAAAATATTGATTATGGTTTAAAAATGATTTTTAAGTAAAACCTTTGGAAAATGATTTGATTTAAACTCTATGAACCTAAACACAAAGTTTTAGGATTTAAAAATATATTTGGTGAACCCTATAAAATTATTAGTTTGTTCAAAGGCATTTTTAACAAATAAAATATTTCTTGGGTATAAAAATGGTTTATAGGTAAAACATTTTGCAAATGGTTTTAATATTAAACACTTGACCTTAAAACACTAACATTTGTGTTTAAAAATATATTTGCCAAACACTATAAATTATTACTTTTATTTAAATCATTTCTAGCAAAACAAGAATGATTCAAATGGCCATTTTCACTATCTTGATATCAAATGGTTTTGCCACATTTATAAATGACCAATAGGTGTTTTAAAATGTTTTTAACCTATTATAAACCACTTTTCCAAATAAAACAATCTTTGGCATGCTTGCATGCATTGCTTTGTTTTTATTATTCAATGTGATGAATTGCTTGAATGGTAGATTGAATTTGTGCCTTGATTGAATTGTAGTGAAATTTGAAGAGTGTGACTATTGCAAGATCAAGGAGTGAACTTACATTCTCTACCAAAAAGGCAAGTGGTGCTTCATACTTTTGTCCTAATATTTTCACTATGCATTAGTGATATTTCTAAGTAGGACTTGCATGGAAATTTACTAAGAATGCTATGCCATGAGAAATCCTAGTAGATGAAACCTTAGTAGAATTTTCCCTAAGTTAAGATTCCTACTACTATCATGCTTAGCCTAGCTAATAGAAAACAAGGGTGGATTATATACATGCTATGAAATATTTCTAAGTCAAGGACTTGTGTTTTGTTTAATAAAACAACTATGTGAATGAATCACCTGGGTGGAAAGGGACTTGCATGGATGGATTTTTGTTGAGTGGTTACGAGGGCCCATTTTTCAATGTCCTACCGTGTGTATCTCACTTGTGGAATGCCACCCAGGAACAAAGAGATTTGAGATTTCAAATGTTGAGAAGCTTCAAGTGCAGCCACTTGGCATTATGGGCTCTGCCTGGATCATATAGGTTGCAATAACTTAGCCAAATGGACAGTTGGTGGTAGGGTATGATAGGTTTGGAGCGCGTCCATTTTGGTCTAAGGGAAGGCTTCTGAAAGATCTTCTCTCGATGCATGTCGAGTCTTGTGGGGAAAGTGCACCACCTATTGAGAGAGTAAAATCTAAGTACTTAGCCGTGTCCCCGGCAATGGACAATTTGAGAATCAAGACATGGAAGCTATCAAGAATCTCCTCATCCCAATTTCTAAGTTAAAAACTTGTGGTTGAACAAGGGTTAAGGATCTTCAATCACTGATTGGTAGATGCCTTGGGTGATTTTGCCAAACAAAAACTTAGTGTTTCCAAATGATAAGGAAAATATATTTTGAAGAAAGCAAGCCTAAGCTCCACTTAGCCAAATGCATATAGATGATAGATACCACTATATTACCATAGTATCATTTGCCAATACAATTCAAATGTATTGACCTGTAAGATCCCTCCTTTATAAAGGAAAAGGATACCTGTGATTGCAATGCTAGTCCCTGGATCAATGCTAGCATCCACAGTTTAAGATGAAGTACACAGAAACAAAGGTCATTATTACAGTCATTCCAAAGACAAACATAGTCTTTACAACTCCATGGACACAGGCCTAGTACAAGAGTTTAAATAAGTAAATAGATAACAAGTCTTCATCTTCATGTGCCACAGGCAAACATATTGAGTGTATACTCATGACTCCTAATCCTCATCAGAGTAACCTGCAACATCACAAGTTACAGCCACAGTGGGTCAATACATTGGAATAGTATTGGCAAGTGATACCTTAGTATAATTTTGGTGGACTACATACTATATGCAATTTGGCTAAGTGTAGCTTAGGCTTGCTTTGCTCAAAATAGGTTTTACCTATTAGTTGAAATCACTAAGTTTTTCTTTGTCAAAACTTTTCCCAAGGAACCACCAATAGACATTGGGGTCCTTCACCCTTGTTCACCCACAAGTTTTACTTAGAAATTGGGATGAGGAGATTCTTGATAGCTTCCATGTCTTGATGCTCAAGTTGTCCAATACCAGGGACATGGCTAAGTACTTAGATTCTTCCATCTGCAGAGGTTGTGCACTTTCCCCACCAGACTTGATTTTCACCAAGACAGGACCTTTCAGAAGCCTTCCCTTAGACCAAATGGACGCGTTCCAACCTATCATCCCACTACCACCAACTGTCCAAATGGCTAAGTTCTAGCAACCTATGTGATCCAGGCAGAGCCCATATTGCCAAGTGGCTGCACTAGAAGCTTCTTAACATTTGGCCTCTCAAATCCCTTTGTTCCTGGGTGGCTTTCCACAAGTGAGATACACAAGGTAAACCATAGAAATGGGCCTTGTGCAACCACTCAACATAAACCATTCCTTCCATTCCACCCAGGTGTTTCATTCACTTAGTTGTTTTATTAGGCAAAACACAAGTCCAAAGACTTAGAAATATTTTCATCATAGCATGTATATTTCACCACCCTTGGTTGCTACTAGCTAGGCTAAGCATGGCATAGATAAGCATCTTAACTTAGAAATTTCCTAGCAATTCTACACTACTAGGATTTCCCAACATGGCATATAAGAAAAATATAACATGCAAGACTAGCAAAATATTTCTAATGCTTAGTAGAAAACATAGGGATAAAAATATCATGAAGCACCACTTGCCTTGGTAGTTTGGAGAGTAGTTACACTCCTCACAATCACAATCACTATTGGCACCAAAATCTACACATAGAATCATAGCAACAAATCACATACAAATAAATACAAGTAAAAATATATGGATGCATGCAATAGGATATGTGATGATTTTATAAACTCAACAAAACAAGTGTACAGTACTGGTTCATAAACAAGTTCAAAACTTGCCAAACAACATTTATTTAAACCCTAAAACATTTCTCAAACAATTCATATTATCAAAATAGGCCTACACATGTTTCTGTAAATAAAACCATTTTAACAGAAACAAAACATTAAACACATTACATATTTGGAAAGGGCTTGCTCTCCTGATTCCATTGATATAAAATTTGTCAAATTTGAACGTGGAAATCAAAAGTTATGGCTAAAACAAAATCAAACAAATAATAGATCTAATTCAAAATTTTAAAACGAACTCTGTGCCACGCGTCATGTTCTGATTGGCGTGTACCGGTTCGCACAGGATCACGCGCACAGGCCGTTAGATCTACTTAATCTGCACGGCCCAGATCTACTCATACCATTTCGTTAAGTGATCTGTTTATACGCGCTGGATCTAGATCCTACGGTCCTCAATCAAGCGACCACATATGGGCGGCGCTGGCGGTGGAAACTGGCGGCGGCGAGCTCTGTCTATGGCGGCGCGTCACTACAGGGGGTTCTGGGGTCGTCGGAGATGCTTACCGGGCTCGTAGCGATGCACTGATGCTCAACGTGGCGACGGCTTGGCAAGGGGCGCACGGACACGGCTGCACGGGCTCGTCGGAGTTGCTGACAGCGTCGGGCTCGGGCGGACGGCGAAGTTGGCGACGCTCCTGGTCACCCTAGTACAAATCAGAGGCATCACGGGGTGCGCAAGACTACAGCGAACACGCTCGTGTGAATCAGAGGCGAAGGGGAACACGGTGCTCACCGAATTTAATCGCCAGATTTGAGGACGTCGTCGGGACCTTGCTATGCTTGACGAAGACGATGACCTGGGGCAGTATAGGATGAACCAATGGTGTCAGAAGGTGCGCAAGGAAGTTGCAAAGCTGTCTGCAAGAACTAGAGAAGAAGGGGCACACGGGGCTCACCGGGATTGGTCGCCGGAGTGAGCTCTGTCTGCGGCGGTGCAAGGGTGTTCACGGGCAGCCTGGGGGCGCTCTGTGCTCGAAGTCTGGGGGAAAATGGAGAGGGGGCAGAGGGGGTTTAAGTAGGCGAGACGGGGGCGTGATTTACTCCTGCAATCAATGCGAATTGACGACGCGAATCAAACCAGGAAATGCACGGCGTGAATTGGGGAAGAACATGTCGTCGGGGTGGAGACGATGACGCCGTGTGGGCCGCGACTGTCAGCGAGAGAAACAGAGAGGGAGTGGGTCCAGTCTGTCAGCGACCTAGCGGGTGCGGGTGTGAGTGAAGAAAACGTTTCGCGCGCGGGGGGGGGGGGGGGGGGTTGCTGGGCTAGTTGGGCCAGATAGGTTGTTTGGCTTTTTTTCTCTTTTATCCTTTTTCTTTTTCTGTTTGATTTTTCTGAAACGATTTTCAACTCCAAATCAAATGAGTTTGAATTCAAATCTTCTCTAGGTTTTTATACTACAAACCTTGCACTCAAATGTGTGTCAAACACTACTGTTTACTCAAAACACTTTGATCAATTGGAAATAAAAATAAAACCAAAGCCTTTATGTGATATATACTATAGGCATAATATTGGTTTTATTTACTCATTTTGGTTTGAAAACTTTGCTCAAGCTTTGGAAAGTGCCTAAGTTTGAATTCAAACCTTACTGAACAAAACAAATACTCTTATCATTGGAAAATAGCACTAAGGCTAGAGCAAACTTACATGAAATAATAAGCATATATGCTTCTGTTTTGAAATGAAATTTATATGATCATGGATGCATGGATGATATGCATGAGTTTGAAACATGATTTTTGGGATGTTACATGAACCTTGTGGCTGTAACTTATTATGTTGCAGGTTTGTTTGATGTTAGTGAAGTGTGTTGATTAGGATTACAAGTCTACAACCAACATGATTGCCTGTGGCACTTTGAAGATGAAGGACTCCATGCTATATAGTTATTTCTACTGCATTGTAATGAGATAGCCAAATGAGCTATGTAAGATGTAATAAATTATTTTATTCCTGGTTATAAAGTTGTATTATGACCTTTGTTTCTGGATATTACATCTTAACTATGGATGCTAGCTATTGATCCAGGGACTAGCATTGTAAACACAGGGATCTCTACCTTATTAAAGGTTGGGACCTCTACAGATGGTATCAGAGCACTGTGTTTCATGTAGGATTGTAACCCTAGGATTGGACAAAATCCCTTAGAAAAATAGGAGTTGTATTTGTTCCAAAACTTATTTACAAACAATCTTGTAAACTCTTTCCTCAACCTTTTTGGTTTTGATTCTACATCTCTCCCGTTTCAAACTTGATGGACAAGACCTCAACATGAGCAAAGACTTCACCCTAAGCAAAGACTTCAACTTGAGCAAAGACTTCAACATCACCAATGACTTCAACTTTAGTTTCAACAAGGACTTCAACTTGGTCATTCAATGTCATGTTCATCACTTGAACATTCCGAGGTGGATATCGAGGTGCCATGTGTAACTGTATATAAGAAATTATCATCAGTCACATAGAGTTAAAACTCTTGGGTAATGATTGAATTTGCAATCATACTAAATAATTATCGCACTAGTAACATAACAGGATTATTCTCAAGTGAATATCCCTCATATCACTAGAGAACTCTTTATTATTGCTAGGATGTGTCCTACAGGTTCTACCCATTTACTAGGTTTCCAACCTAAGGTCAAAGCATATGCTTTGATACCAACTGCGGTGACCCAGCATACCACTTCATGATGTAGTATACTATAGTCGTTGACATAACACCAATGAAACACCGTTCACTAGTATTACATCCCTCAGAATGGCACAACAGAAACACAGCGGGTCCAAATACATGGCTAAAGGTTACAACTCACTCTTTACACAAGATCCAGAGAACACTCTAGGTTAAAGAGAGAGAAAGAACTTCTTATGGAGAATAATCAAAGATAAACAACACAAAAACTATTATACTTATTAAAACTAGTATTTTAACTAAGGGATTGGCATTGCTGCTATTGCAATACACTACAGAATTAGGTTCTTTGGCTAGAGATTATATTCCTATCTAATCAGTATCTTCGTATTCACTTAAGTTGATGTAGATGTTGACTTCCTTGACTTCATTGAAGAGCTTTAGCTTTGGATGATGAGCCCTGGAGCATAACTTGATGTAGATGTTGTCTAACCCGGCTTCAGAATCTAGCAAGGGTTAAGAAGATACTTTGAGTACGAGCGTACTCAGCAAATTCACTAGATAAGGAGTGTTTGATGCACTATAACTACAGCCACAGACCATAGGTCGTAGGCAATGCAAGTTTCATAAACATTTCTTCAAAGGTTGCTTTTATTTTGAAAAGCTATGTCCATCAGCCTTCACGTGTTTACCAGAACTTTCACGGAGTTCCTTTCCCGCCGCGTTCGCAGCTCCTTCCCGGTACAGGGAGTAACAAGTTAGAGTTCTTACACTCTGCAGAGGTGCGTTACTTTACCCATGAGAGATCAACTCTTTGTTGCACAACCGGGAAGCTTATTCCCGTCCACAATTCCATGATGTGGGGCCCAGAAGATGATCCAAGCCAATCACTGCCCCCTTCGCGACGTCGCATGCCTCCTTGGTGTACACCATGCCCACATAAAGAATTATGGCAATGGTTTGTACAAACTGTTAGATGTCAGAACTATCGTGGGACGTTGAGGGTTCCCACCCATATGCTGCATATCCTCTACGAATTACCAATTAATATGCACACTACGAGGATAACAGCCACGACCTGCACATCCGGCTTCATGCGAGAGGAAGAAGATACAACTGACTTCTCCGTCCGATTCCAAATCTCATGGTCAACGCGTAATATACGGCGCAAGAATCACTGGCGACATTGGTTGTTAAGTCCTAGGTGATATAGTTCTGAACAGTGGTATTCCCAACTGTCAGATTTAATAGATTAGCTGATCACCCTGGATCAGTAACCAATAGTTCACATTATTATCAGAATAGTGTTTTCTGATCTTTTTCAAATGCGGGTGATGATAACACTGGATTTGCAAAATACTTACAGAAAATAATCAAAGTACATGAGCAAGTGTGAACTTGCCTTTTGTGATTGCAAGATTATGCACTCACGGTCTTCGAGTCAGTATAAGATCCAAAATCTGGAATCAACATCATCGGTTCGGTAAGGACTAATGTTTAAATAAGCAATATGCTTTTATGCATAAGTAATGTGATGCACGTTATATACACGAATCTCGAAAATAATGTTGTTCTAGGGTTTGGATTTCGGAAATGGTTACTTTAGAATGTGTTGTCCTTTTTGATAAGTTTCTCACTTGTGCTTATTATTAGGGCTTGTCACTGTGTGTGAACAACACATATTTATGTAGCAATAAAATATACACCTATGAAATGCTCTTCAAGATTGTTTACACTTTAATTGTTTATCTTCAAACTTGACTTTATAATAAAGTCATTTATAAATAACTTAAGTGTTATCGCTTCTAGGTATACAAGTGAAGTATGAAGTAAGGTGATCTTGATTATTTGTCATATATTGTCTGAAGTGGCAAAACGAATAACTTTTGAAGAAAAGATTCCTTTTCTAATGTTTAAACAATCTTTGTGGTTAGTTAATGGTGGTCGATGTTATTTGTGTTTATTTGAATAGTTTTGGCTTGAGATGCTTTATAACTTAACTAGTTCAGACAAAAGTTAATTATAAAACATATAATAATGCTTATAGTGTTATATTTAGATTCTTGTAGACTAAAGTTAACTTTAAAACAAGGATAGTTTGAAAGTATAATGCTTATGATATTTGTATCTTGTATATTTGGAATATTTCCTTTAGGTTACTTAAGAATTGTTATTCTTTTACTTGGTGTAGTGGTTTATTGAGTTTATAATGGAGTAGTATCATTTACCTTTTTATAGATGAGTGGTTATAGTTTATAAACCAAGATATAATATTACTTAACTACTTATGGATTTAATATAGTGTGTGGTAGTTTTTGTGATCTGGTGGTTAAATTAGATAGAAAGGATCTGAGTTATTCACAAGTTGTTCTATAAGGTTTTTATTATGAATAGGAATCCTTTTAGAATACAATCTTCACTTAAGGTTGAAGATAATTTAATAAAAAGGTATTCATATTTAAACCATTATGGCTTCATATTATTAACATTTAAAATTAATACTATTTATTGGACTTAATTGACTCATTTTAGCAATATTAACAAATTTTATTTATCCATATATGAATTATTAATTAAGTAAATAAGTTTATATTTGAGTTATTAAAATATTTGAATTTTTAATTAACTCAAAAGTGGAATATTATATTTTTAACATGTAGATATTCTTTTTGTGATCATTTTGGTATATTATATTTGTTTTTGTGATTTATAAATACTAAGTTATGACTTTTATAAGATGTAACACTTTTAAAAATACTTAATAAATAATAAATATTTAAGTAAGTGAAATAATAATGCATGATTATAGATTTAAATTATAGTCTTTGTTTTTCTAAGCTTTTTGGTATTTTATTCTATTTCTAATATTTACCATTATTGGAATATGAATTACCTATGTTTGATTTCTTTTAAAATTCTTATTAAACCATAATTGTTTAAATAATCATCAAAATAATATTTGATAATAAGTTTAAGTTGTAAATTTTATTTTTCTACAAATTTTCATGTATTATACACATTTTTCTGAATTATAAATCAAAAGTTATTAATTAAACAAGATTTAATCATTTATTTGATTTCTAGAATATTATAAATTGAGTTTATAACATTTTATTTATTTCTTAAACAGGAATTAACTTTTTACACCGTACCCACACCTAGCCTAAGTCACTGGTCAGTGGGCCTATGTCCACCTCAGCTCTTCAGGTTAGAAAATGTATTTGTTACTGACCGGTTTGCTACCCCCAGACAATGACATATGAGCCCTAGGCCACGTCACACGCCACGCTAGCAAAGACTGGTCAAACTAGCACGACATAGGCATGACGTCATATGGTTTTATCCTCACTGGTTGAGGATCGATCGATCGATCTGGTGCATGCGTGGGGCTGTGATTAGGTGCGTTGGACAGAGGAGATCAAGGATAACCTATTGGTGGTGGCGCTGCTACCTAATGGTCACCGGAACTGCATCGGCGACGAGCTTCTGCGGCAGCCAACGGCGGTGCTCAACGGAACTAGGCCTACGGTGAAATTTAGCAAGCAAGAATGGTGTCCATAGATGCGTAAGCTTACCCTGATGACGATAGAGAGGTCGAGGAGGCTTGGGGAGGCGTGACGATGGCGAATCGGCGATAATGGCCACGGTGGCCGAGGAAAAGGAATGCTGTATTTCACATGATTCCCAACGAGTGGGCTTCTGTGCTTGGTCCTTGGTGGATCATACCACGACGGCGCGTCCAACGGTGGCTATCACGAGGCGAGGGGTGGTCGGACTTGACCGAGACGATGAACTCCGACGAACTATGGTTTTGGGTGAGGAAGGAAAATGGGTCTGGAGAGCGAGATAGAAGATGAGATAGGTATGAGAAGATAGAGGAGGACGCGACGATCTTATCTACTCCCTCCAGAGACGGCGGCACGCATTGTAGCGTGGCGGTCGATCGACGGCGGAGGTCCAGCCAGCGAGCTGCTTCCAGTAGGCGACGTAGACGATGAAGTCAATTTTGCAGAAAACCCCCTAGTGTTTCTTTATTCTCAACCCATGATCCTTTCCTGGCCCCACTTGTCAGTCATAGGAGAGAATGAGCTGGGCTGGTTACTGGGCCTTTGTGGGCTGCACATGGGCGTCAGATAAGGAGAGAGGAGTTGGGCCACGGCTAGGTCTTGTTTTTTATTCGTTCTCCATTTTTCTATTTTCTGTTTTCCTTTCAGATTTGAATTTAATTATATTTTGAACCTTTCTTTGTAGAATTTATTTGCTGGATAATTGTAGTAATACTCAAATATATTTAGTATCATTTGTGAATTTTTATTATATAATCTTTTTATATTTCTTTGATGTTCTCAATATGAACCACTTTTTAATATTTTGTAGAATCTTTTCTTATCATTTTTCTTTCCAATTTTAAACATGGATTTATTAAATTATATTTCCTTATTGGTTTATAAAACTTAACTCTAGTTGGCTCATAGTTTGAATAGAAATTTTTTATATGTATGATGATCCTATATCATTATTTGATGCATAAAATACAAAAGAATTTAATATGGTTAATATTACTTTCATTAATTGAGAACATGGTATTATATACATTTTGTTATGGTAATCATAGAAGTTTTAAAGTTTGAATTATAAATGTTTACCCAAGGGTTTAGGGTTCTTAATTTACTTAGATTCCTTTATGAATGTGAGTAAAGATTTAATAACTAAGCATATTGTTTTCTGTTTGGGATATTTGATGACATCACCTTTAGTACTAGAAAGTTAAATTTAGAATGTTTTATAGAAAGGAATTGATAAAGATACTCCAAAGCACATATAATTATGATGGTTGGAATTGACAGAGATGTGCTTATGTGATTTGTTATAGGAAAATATTCCTATAAAATGATATTAACATAAGATGATGAATTAATAACCTAAAATGGATATTATACTTGGTTTAAGATTTAGAGTTGGTTATTTAACAAGAATGTCTATTTTCCATGCTTCAACATCCTTAACCTTTAATTAAAGAATTCCTTTCCTAGATATAATACTTCTTCCTATCCATCATCATGGTTAGTATGATGAGCTTTATTCACAAAATGTTCTAATTCACCTTTTATTCTTCTAAACTCATGCATGAATCCAATGAGCTTGACATTGAAGCATTTATTGTTTCCTCATATCCATTCTTGGTTAAATCCACTACTCTACTGTTGATGGCCTTTCATCCAACAAGTAGTTCCTTCAAACTCTACTCATAATCTTCCTTAATCATTCATCACTAATATATCTCTAATAGTGGTATGCATCCAACTACCTTTCTCTAAAGTTTACTATCCTTTAAGATGAATAACATTATTTCCATAACTTTATGCTACACTAGCTTTAATTGAATCATACTTTTTTACATTTACTCCAATAACTCATACTCCAACCTCACATTATATTAATGTGTCCTATAATGACTACTCTAGGATAACTTATATATACTAGGGTTTTAATCTTGTTCTATCCATCAATATTACTTATACTAAATATAAGCATTCAATATTGGTGGCTAAAGTATCACCATTAAAATCCTTTAATCATTTATGGCTTAGGTTTCTAGTTGGCTGATCAAGGTCTCAGCAATACAACATTACAGTTGTGTTGAAACCATTTTCTTAGTATCTCTATTGGTTTAGGGAATGTTATTCATTGACTATGCCCGCTATATCCAATAGACTTACTACTGGTAACTATCTTCATGATTCACCCTTGTAATCTTCTTTACTGTCATAAAATTATATAATCTAAATAACTCTTCTATTTATTAGGAAGTGATTTAACTCCATCAATATTATATTGGTTTGATTATCTTCATTCACTCCCATCCTATAGATGATTTATAGAACTAACATCACTATTTATCTCTTCTTAGTTGTTTCTTTATAGACACTTAACTGTGAGCTATGTTCTGGTCAAGAGTTGGTAGATTGAGAATTGGTGAATCAATAATTGATTTCTCCACATTGATGAACAACAGATATTGGAATATAACTCAATAGAGATGATAAGGATTGATATGGAAAGAAAGATATATGGTGAATGATCTAAACTTAGTTTCTTTCCTACTCGATCTTACTTAAGAAGTAGGGTTAGGTATTACCATGATACTCATGGTATGTGCAGATGAGATTAAGACATAGTTGTTAAATTATTATTATTTATGTTATATCCTCAACTTGGTACTTATGCGGGACTATAATGAATACTATAATATGATCACCTAATGATCAAATTTAAATCATATTGTATCAGGATTTAACTTTTGTTACATTTGATCTACCCTTAGATCAAATATCCCTTACCCAAAATAAGGTTTTAGAAAAGGTCATATTGAAACTTATCGCAGTAAACTTGATGATCTACTTCAATTCCATCAAGTTGAGAGAAGCTCCAATCGCTTAGACAAGTTTTGTTCAAAAGCGCGAAAATTATTCAGATTTTCTATGCATGAATGCAATGCACACATCTGGTTTCAGCTTATTTCTGAGCTCTAATGCTGGGATGTTACAGTCTACCTTACAATTAAAAAGTTACTTTGTTATGTGAAAGTTAGTGATTAAAGCTCTCACAAACTTGATGGCACACTTTATTTTTATTGCACCTAATAAACTTGAACCATTGTGTTATCTATGTTGTATATGCTTGCACTTATAAGTTGGGAATTAGCAGAATCGTGCTGTCACGGGGAACACTTTCAACACCTGTAAATATCTACCCAGTTAATATCATGCTCTTTTGTTTATGGATGTCGTCAGTGTGAAATGAAATGGGAGCTTGTAAGTCCATGGAGTTATGTATGTGTGTTAGAGAAACGCCTGTGCCGCTAGCCTAAGCCATGCCTAATCATGGTGGAAACTTGCAGCATCACCATAGTGAGCAATCTATGAAGCATTCTTCTTATAAAAAAATAGATAGAATAAAGAGATTGAGAAAAAGAAAAAAATGAGAAAAGAGGAAAGAGAGAAAAAACACCATTTTCCCATGGTAAATAATAAGATTCGTGAGATGCTCATTGTCTGCTTGCCTTGTCATTTTGATATGGAATAGCTCCTGTATCATTGGGCAAGGGGTCCCCCGTTGGCGGTTCTCTATGATACACATGTACTTACTATGACAAGAACTTACCGATAACTAAAGTTGAGTAGCATGAGGAGCGGCCCTCGTACTCAAGGGACATGAGATTGCCAACTTATACTTTGTCAAGCATATACTCCATAGTTTGTTCACTTTAACTTTAATCACTTCAAGATGCTTATGATAGGGGCAATGAGAGCTTAAAGCTAACAAGTACCATAATTTTTGGAAGCTCTTTATGAAACTTGAAATCCCTGCTTCCCTTTGAAGGGCCTTTCTTCCGCTTTTATATTGAGTCTCCACCTTCTATCGTTAGGCACCAATTAAGAGAGCATAGTTTCCATTCTTAGTTCTATGTGCATTGTCCCAAAACTTATTGATTGATTCATAATGTTGATATTGCTTGTTCTTGAACTATTTGTATCTAGTCACCCTTATGAACTTTGAAGGTGTCCTATGCATTTACGTTTTGCTACTCCATGAGGGACAAGCTAAATGCCACTATGCTATGTTTTCTATATGTGAAACAAACAAACGTCTTTCAATGTATTATTATTCATGAATCTTTGTTTGTATCCTTTCATGTTGCAACATAGTTGATATGTCTTATTGTTAGAACTACATCTTTCATGCTCATGTTTAGAGTACTTTGATCCCATCTTTCAATGATTTGCAAATACTTTGATCAAGATTGTGATGGTGCATGTCACCTCAAAAATTATTCTTTTATCAGTTACCTACTCGAGGACAAGCAGGAGTAAAGCTTGGGGATGCTTGATACGTCGTAAACGTATCTATAATTTTTGATGCTCCATGCTTGTTTTATATCATTTGTATTATGTTTTGTCTACACTTTGAGGTATTTTTATACACTTTTTGGAAATAACCTATTGACAAGATGCCATAGTGCCAGTTGCCTGTTTTCTGCTATTTTTGGTTTCAGAAAAGCTAAAAAATGAATATTCTCGGAATTGGATGGGAGAAAAGCCAAAGTTACTATTTTTCCCTAAACGATAGGGAAAATCGAAGCAGATACGAAGTAGGGAACCAGGGTGACCACACCCTAGGGTGGTGCGGGCCCACCCTGGGCATGCCACCAGGGGCTGTGGGCCCCCTGGGCCTCCATCGACCTTGCCACCTTCGCCTATAAGAAGCCCCCGACTGAGAAACCCTAAACCATCTGGGAGAAAGCCACGAAAACCTCCGCAGTGCCGCCACCACCGAAAGGAGATTCAGGGGACAGAAAGTCTCTGTTCCGGCACCCTGCCGGGACGGTGAAGTGCCCCCGGAGCCATCTCCATCGATGTCCACCACCATCTCCATAACCTTTGCTGATTCCCATGATGAGGAGGTTGTAGTTCTTCCTCGAGGCTAAGGGCTCTACCAGTAGCTATGTTGTGGCATCCCGCAAAACCACTACTAGAAAATCGCGGTGTTTTTGTGCATTGCATCATCATGACCTCATGCTCATGTCATCATGCCACATTGCATTTGAGCATCGTCATCATCATGCATGGTTTTGTCTAAACTATTTTCGAAACGCCTAGTTTTGTTTTCTAAATACTCCCGTCTTTATTCAAATTAAAACTTGGGTCTCCGGAATATTTTGTTTCGTCTACCAACGGATTTCAAACGCCCCGTTTTAAATAATAAAATATTTAATTATTTTTTTAGGGGCAGCCGCACCGGGCCCGAGCTTCCTCTCCTGCGAGCACCGCATGTCGCCCCGACCGCCATCACCCTCGTCCTCGACCCCGCCACCGGACTCGTCCTCCGCCCGCCTCCATCTTGCTGACGGCGCTCTCTCCTGCATCTCAACCTCTCCTACCCCGCGGCCCCCTCCTCCCGCTCAGGTCGCCGCCCTGTAGGCCCCGCCGAAGAGCGTCGCCGCCGCTTTGCCTGTCCGCTTCGCCGGCCATGGCGGTCCTTCCTCGGCGTCCTCCTCCGCCCGTGTGGTCATCATCCTCCTCTTTGGGCCCCTGCCCGCCTCTGCCAGGGACATCCTCAACCTTGCTGTCGTCAACGATGCTGCTCTACTGTTGTTGTTCTACCCGGAACCCGGTAAGGCATGTGGAGATACGGATGTGTTCTTAGGTTGGAGTGAGGCTAACCGAAGAATACGGAATTCCCCTGAAGGTTGCCGTCTCCGGTATTCCTCAAGACCTTCCGTCCCGAAGCCACTGGTGCAAGTTCTACTTCATGGAACCAAGTACGACGCCGACAATGAAGTCGTCGAACCCCGATTTCTCCCTCTCGGACCATCAAGCACTTCTACACGGAGCCCGAAGATCACGGACCCAGAGAATCCCCGGACGACGAGCTCTTCTACCTGAACCCAAAGACCGCAGATGCGACAAGTACTTCTTCCCGGATCTGATGCCCGAGAAACCGGACGCCCAGGTCGTCGACTCGGATACGCCAAGTACTTCCTCGAGGACGCCAAGTTCTTCACCCTGAATGCCAAGACCGACTCGATGGCGCGGACCCGACAAGATCTTCGCAACGACAAGATCGACACCGACCAGGACGAATCCGATGCGCCCCGACACCGAACCAAGTCCTTCTTCGCGGGATGCCAAGATCTACTCTGTTATCCGAGAACGATCCCGCCGAGACCGAACCCCAGATCCGGACCCTGAGACCCGACCCCGAACCCCTCGGAGCCCAAGTTCGCCGAACCCTAATGTGATTCCCTATCCGAGACCCCATTATTTTATAATATGACATTATCAACTGATGCATATTAAATTGATCATGCATACATACTTGTCTGTGGTTTGGGGGCATTATGCCGATTCGCCTCATAATTAAATATGGAGTCGATATGCGGGATATCTTTGTCTTATTCCGGACTCCATTTAAATTGGCATAGCGAACCGAAGCCATGTTTTGTCTTGCTAATCCAACATTTAATTTGCGGGGTATCTAAACAACATGAACCATCCAATAATTGTCGGAACCTCGGTTTCGCTTAATATTGCCTAATTGCATCGCATCCTTGCCATGTCGTGCATCATACATGCATCATGCCCGATCTTCTACCGTAGTATTAAATAGTCCAACCGGTGTTTCTTCTAGTGCTTTGCTTCTTCACGGATTAGGCCGATGAGTTGATGCGAGTGTCGACCCGATCTTCGGATGAACCTTCGGCAATGTTTTTCAGGCGAGCACCTTCCCCTTTCTACCTATCTTACTTTTATAGTATTTATTCCCTCCTGTTGATCTATTGCTATCTGTGTTGCGTTGCTCTAGTTTTCGTACCCGTGATATCCCTTGCAGCCTTATATTGCCTTGGACACATCCTATTACCTGTTGTTTGGTAGATAGTTGGACTTGCGCGTCGTAGTCGCTTGCTCAAGTGCTGTTGCGGATCGTCAAGTACCACAGTTGTTGGAGTATTGCCACATGTTTAATGTTGGAGATGATCATGGCTTTAATTATTGTTTAATAACTAAAATTGAAGTAGGTAAATGCAGAGGCACCGGTGGGTAATAGACAATATTTGGATTTTAACCGCTCACTGGTGTCCCGTAGGACCCCGAGTTCTTGACACCTGTTCCGAGATCGAGCGCGCTAACCACAGGTGGGGTGTATGGGCACCCCCATCGATTAGTACCTGATTTCAAAGTATTGTACCGGGAGCCACAAGTAGTTTGGGGCTTTATTACTATCCTGTACTTATGCCATGCTTTATTGCTTAATTTAAATTGTGTGAAGTACTGCACCTGTACTGTTTAGGTAAGCGGAGTGTTTTCGCGGTATCGACAAGCCCAGTCTCATTTTCGGGTTCCCAGTCGTTTACAGCCATTGGCGCAAACCCTGAGTCCGTCTCGGAGACCGACCGACTTCGTTGCGGGTAGCTTAGTGGGGTGGCCCCCATGTACTTGCTTTGGGTCTGGGAAACGTCATGACTTAGGCCCCGCCGACATACCGATGGGTGTATGTTAACTGATCTGGCAAAAAGGGTCGAAGTGCGTGTGGATACTTTGGTGCACCCCTGCAGGGTTAAATCTTTTCGAAAAGCCGTGTCCGCGGTTATACGACTTGGAGCACAGTTCTCGATCATAGACAACTATAACTAAAGTTTACTGCTATAATTTGACTTGTATCCGATATGACTAGTAATCAGCTCCACTACAACGGAATGGCTAAATAAAAGTGCCAACAACTTCTGGGTTTGGGGTTATCTCATGCTAATTGTATCTGACTAGTAAGTGTTGCAACTACAACGGAATGTTTAACTAAAACTGCCCACGGCTTATTATATCAGGATGACTCATGCCATCTTTATTTGACTAGTAACTGCCGCAACTATAACGGAATGAATAAAACTGCCAACTGTGTGAGTTCCTCGGTTGACTTCCTCGTTTGGTCTCGAGGGGGAAATACCAGGATGGGCATGTTTGGTGGTAGTATCAGGTTGGTTCCGAATAGGTCTTTCTTACCCCTCTCTGATAGCCGCTAGTTGTATCGAGTCTCTATAGGTTGTTTAGTGCATGCCGCGCTGCCGCTTCAGTCCACCATACCTATGTAGGCGAGGACCGCCGAATTCTAGCCTCGCCATGTACTGGCCTCAGTACTGACCGCTCTCTCTTTTTCCTTTGCCCTTTGTCGGCACCCCTTTTGTTTAAGCAGGTTTTGAGATCGACGCCGTTAGCAGGGTTACCCTTCCGGCTTGGCCTGGGCAGGGTTATGGACGCCATTGGTTATTCTTCAGGGCTCTTAGCTCAATTTGCATCTTGTCCATACTCGGACGCTATATCGTTTTAAAGGTGATTTGGATCTTTGTATTGTATATCTGTATTCTTGACTCTTTGAGTCGCTCTTGTATATATATGTTTTGTGGGTTCCATCGAGGACTATTGTGTAATGATATTACTTCGTTTTCCACCCGCACGCAAGTTCCTGGTGGGCACCTTTGAATCGTTTCTATGCGGGTTTGGCAGGAAGCGCTGAAACTTGCATAGGGCCGATTCTGAGGGTGTTACATATGTGTTCATCTCTCTCTCGATGCATGATCTTATTGTGATCATGATCTTTGTAATCAAGTAGATCTATCCTTCTACTCAAGTTATTTAATAGATCTCCGGCTCTCCCCACATGTATGAAAGTGACAACGTGCATACTGTGGTGGCACTTAGGCTAGAGTTCATAAATTCTTATTATGAGTATATTTTGATTTGGTTGTCTATGTGAAATTGTGGTGTTTGTTGGAACCATCTAGCGCTCAAGGTGACAATGTGGGGTTATCTAGATGGGGAAGGCGGACTTTGAGGTGTGCTGTTATAGCCCTACCATGGATTAGAGTGTCCAACCGGAGAGTAGTTCAGGGTAGTATCATGAAGAGAATATATTTATATGAGAGTGTTCACTAGTGAAAGTATGATCCCTAGGCCTTGTTTCTAAGAATTGAAACACTGTTTGCATCTAGATCTGTTGCATGTTTTCTTGCTTCCATCTTTATTTCAGTTTGCCTTTAGTCTCTCCCGCGCAACAAGTCAAAAGCTCTTTTCTGGCACCGTTACCACTTGTATTTCACTATCTCTTCGCCGAACTAGTGTACCTATACACCTAACAAGTGTATTGGGTGTGTTGGGGACACAAGAGACTTCTTGTATCTTGATTGCGGGGTTGCTTGAGAGGGATACCTTTGACCACTTCATCCCTGAGTTCAATAAACCTTGGGTAATCCACTTAAGGGAAACTTGCTGCTGTTCTACAAACCTCTGCACTTGGAGGCCCAACAACTATCTACAAGAATAGAAGTGCGTAGACATCAGCGGGATGGAGTGGTGGTGATGGTGTTGGTGGAGATGATGGTGAGGATGATGATGATGATGATGATGATGATGATGATGATGATGATGATGATCCCGATGAAGTCTAGCTTGATGGCGACGGTCTCCCCTCTCCAGGAAGGAATTTCCCTGGCATAATTCTACCTGCTGGAGAGCTCTTTCTCTCTCTGTAGTTTCTGCCCCGCAGAGGCGACGGAATATTTCTATGGTCACTCCCCGAGTCTTAGGGTTTCGGGTGGAATAAATATGCCAAAGGTCGATGCCAGAGGTGGGTCAGGTGGCCACACCACCTGGTGGCGCGGCCCAGGGGGGGCCGCGCCAGGGGGTGGTGTGGGCCCCCTGTGGCCCATCTCCACTCCTCCTTCTGGCCTCCTTCGTCTTCTAAAAAAATAGGGATTTTCACATATTTTATGGAATTTTCTGATCTTCGCGAATATTGCATTTGGACAGCGCTTTTTCCATCAGAATCTTGACTACGGTGATTCATCCTCCAAAAGTCATCAATCATGCAAAATAGATGAAATAACTTGAGTATCATCTCTTAATATGAAATATATCAATGAATAACAGCAAATTATGATATAAAATACTGATGCAAAATGGACGTATCACCTCGTGCTATGCATCCACCTTGGAGTTGGTCCTTGCCCTCGGCCTCTTTGATATCCCGGACGCACTTGAGGTGGAACCATCAAGATCGATGACATAGGATCGTGTCCCTTAGTTTCCATTGACGTTTCCGTTGTTGGTCCACGACATGTAAAGCTCTTTCTACTTGGGACAATATTTGATTTCCCTCTAACAATGGACCATGTTGATTGATTTACCTTGATGGGAAATCTTGAAATGATTGAAAGCTTTCAACACCTACAAATAGTAAGATTTTGTAATTACAAAGGCGGAATAACATGTACACGCGTAGCATGATTTTGTAACAATTTTGAGTCTAATAAAGAAATATACCATGTCTCCCATGACAATTCCACTAACTTTTCGCTTCTTCACTGTGTCATACGACGCGTCGAACTAAGTGCATTGCTCTTGGATAAAGTCCCACCTTTTTCTGAGAGTGTTCTCATTGCGATGACTCTAAAAAGAGTGCTCAGCCAAGTGCTTCTGCTTATGGAAGTAGTTCAAAATATTCTTCCAAAATGTCGTTCCCTTTGTCTCGGCACCACAAATCGGATCTTGTCCAATTTTCATCCTAGCTTCGCAAAGCACCACGTCCTCAAGGTCGATGTATTCTATGGTTCTTTTGATCCTCCTCTTGCACTAACAACACGAGCAAGCTCATCCACGAACAACGTCTCATCATAGATGGAGATCCCGTCTTGTTGGGTCTCATGGTAGGCATCAAGTTGGGACTCGTGCTCGGTGTCATGTTGGGTGGCTTGTTGGGTCACATTTTTTCCAACCTCATTTATCATGTCGGTCATGGCCGCATCCCCATGCTCAAAGATCTTATAGATATTATGTTGAGTCCGACTAATTCAATGTCAATCTATGGACGCATATAGGGAAGCAAAATGAATACATATTGACGAGGTTTAATCTCGTCAATGCCCATTGTTATGAGCTTGGGTTTTGGAGAAGATGGGGATGCTGGAGATCGCGGAACGGTTAACAGACAAGCAACCAGGGGACACCAGATTTACCCAGGTTTAGGCCCCGGAGGGAAAACCCTACTCCTGCTTGTCTGCTCTTGATTACGGCGGAACTGAAAGTTACAGGGGTGCGCAGATGCAATCTGGCGTGGAGGTGTGTATGCGGTGGTATGAGAGATATCCTCCTCGTCGTGCCCTCCTAGCCTTTATATAGAGGTAGGCAGGTCCCGGGCATAGATCGAGTCGGTTACAGGTTTAGGGTTTGCCCCTTTGAATATTCTATCTATTCTAGTCTTGCTACCCAAGGATAGGAAGACGTCATGGGCTTGGGCCAAACGAAAATCTTCATGGGCCGCGTATATTCTCGTGGGCCTTCCTTGGGCTGGACCAGGTATGCTAATGTCGTGTACCCGTAGGGTATAACCATGTCAGTAGCCCCCGAGTGTTCAGTCGAATCGCATATTCGGCTGAGGACTCTTCAATCTTTCGGGTGGAGCTGTTTCTGTTCATCAAAGAATGATTTTAGTGTGTAGGGATTGTTGATGCGTGTGCCTGACTCTCCCGAGGGATCAAGGTCAGTTAACTGTCTTAGGACAAAACAACACGATCTTCTTCATATTCGAGTCCCTAGACTCAAACCCAGAACAGATGTTGGCGCAATTCGACTCAGGCTGTTGAGGTATATAGGAGTCGAATCCCAGTAATTTTCGAATGATGTACCCAACGCGTCCGTCAGGATTTTCATCGCGCATGTTGGCACGGATCTTTACTATCAGAGCGCAGTTGGGTGTGTTGCCAGGCCATCAGACGATATTTGTAGGTCTTATATTTGCGTCGTAGACATAGCATCCGAAGTTTTACCACCACGGAGGTGTTTCGGGTGGCCAAGGAGAACGTTACTCACTTAGCATTGGTTGGGGCAAAGTTGCCAAAAAGTTTTTGCATTCTGATCCGAAGAATTGTAGTCGAAGAATTCATAGGGTGCGCGACCAGCGCTCCCTATGGGAGTAGCCCCCGAGTGTCTGTTCGAGTCGTAGACTCGAGCAGAGACTTTAATTCAGCCATTGTTTGCTTCAGGTCCGTAGGACACAAATTTTTCGGATGCTTGAATCGATCTTTCCTATGGGAGTAGCCTCCGAGTCCGTAGTGGAGTCGTAGACTCGACGTAGGACTCGAAGAATATATCATTGGCGTAGTACCTTATTCATGCTTCGGGTGCGCGGTCAACGCTCCTGATAGGAGTAGCCCCCGAGTAGTTGCTCGAATCATAGATTCGAGTGAGTACTTTAGCTGTTTAACCGAAGATTTGTAACTGTTGCTAGTATGGCTTTGATGATGTCAGTGCTGACGATCAGTGACCTCAATCGTCTACAGCGCCAGAGGTGACGTGATTGGACGAACGTGGCTCCCACTTTCTGACTTGGATTTGACTGGTCATGCGCGACGTGGCGAGAATTACGGCGTCTCCTCGGTTTCTGTGCATAGTGGGTGGCGTGCGGGCGACGGTTCGCTGCTGTGCTGACACGTGGATGGTTGGATTTGATGCTGGAGCTAGGGCCTCAAGATGAACGGTCCCTATTCATCATCTTCGTCCTTATAACTTTGGGGAAAAATTGTGGTTTGTTTTCACTGTAGCCACTTGCTTTCTACTGCGTCCATTTTCTTGAGCTTTTCTCGCCGCGCGCTGGAAGTTCTCCGATCATTCCCTTCCTTTTTCCTGCGCTCGCACCGCCGCCGTCGTCGCGCTACCATGGGGAAATCAAAGAAGACCTCCACCAGTGCTGCTGCCGGCGGCAAGAAGGGCACCGCCGCCACTCGTGTCACCGATGGTGGGTGGCGGCGTACGGAGATGTGTGAGGGCGACTTGCGCAAGCTTCGTGAGCGGGGTTTAATCCCGCAGGACAAGGAGGCCGTCACGATCCCCGACGACGAGGAAATTCCCCGTCCACCCGCAGGGTTTCGGGTCATGTTTGTCGCCTTTGTTCTTCGGGGCCTCTCGCTCCCAGTCCATGATTTTCTCCGTGGACTGCTGTTTTTCTATGGCATCCAACTCCATCATCTCTCGCCCAATTCTCTTCTCCACATCGCCTGCTTCATCACTTTTTGCGAGTGCTGGCTCGGTATCGAGCCGCACTTTGGCCTCTTCCGGAAGCTCTATTCCGTGAAGAGGCAGTCCGGCTCCGACGGAGTTTATTCGATCGGTGGCTGCATCATTTCCCTTCGATCCAATTTTCTTTTCTTCTCCTTTTCTATGTCTGAGTCCGTACAATACTGGCGGAAGAGGTGGTTTTATATCCGCGATTCCATAGTGGACGGGCAAGACTTTGGCCTTGCCCCTTTTGACTCCACCTAGAAAATCCTGCCGAAGAGGTCCTGGAAGAACCATATCCTGGAGGGCGAGGTGGAGTAGATAGAGGAGCTCTACCGTCGTGTGGAGGACCTCCAGGTGATTCCGGAGAAGGAGGTGAACGGTGTAGATATCATCCGCACCTTCCTCAAACGTCGGGTGCATCCACTCCAGGCTAGGGCTCACCCAATGTTCCTTTATTCTGGCCGTGGCGACCCAACGAGAGTTGCGGATGAGGAGCTCTCCAAGGGGGATCTCGACAGAGTCCTTCAGCCGCTGCTAAAGTACAAAGCTGATGAGGACCTTCCGGGGAAGTCGCGGACCCTCCGTTGAGTGCGTCTCGACCAGTTCCGCAGGTGTAGATCTGGGACATGCGCGTAGTACTTTTTCCGAGTGCGTTTTCTTGTACTTTCTTGTTCTGAAATTTTGTCTTCATTGTGCAGGAGTTCAAGGTACCTGCCCTGGTGCCTCCACTACCCAAAAGGTTTCCGGATGGGCCGGACAATGAAGTCGTGGACTCCGTGTCCGAGCTTCCCCCGGCGCAGTCACTGACTGAGGAAGCCCCCGAAGCGAGCGAGGGGCAGACCCAAAAGCGGGCACGGAGCTCGAGTGAATATTTGGATGCCTCGACTCCACCAACGCCTAAGGACCCGTCGTTCCTTCTTCGCCACAGTGGAGATGATGGTGCCTCTTCCTCTCCTATCCTGGCCGTTCCTGTGCGGGATGTAGCGCCGCAGCCGCCAACGAAGAGGAAGAAGGAAGAGAAGAAAGGCAAGAGGGCCTTGCCTGTTTTTTACTTGAGTGACATGGACTCGTAAGTGCCTTCGAATGCTTTTTGCTTCTTTTCTTGTATTCTTGTCTTTAACTTGTGCTTTTCTTTGCAGTCACTCTTCTGAGGCTCTTTTATCAATGCCACTCAGGAGATGGTAGGGGAGTCGAAGATGACTCCCCCTTCCTCTCAGACGGTGGCCACCACTAGGGGCGCTGCTCCGAACCCCTCTCCGTAGGAGGCTCGGCTCCCAGAAGACTACAGCCGGACCTTCGGAGTCTCCGTCTGAGCATGTAAGTGTTTTCTCTCTTGCTGTGGGGGGAGCCCTCGAGCCATATTTTCGTATGATCTGCTGATCGTTGCTTCTTTTTGCGTGTCTCGGGGGATCCCCCGAGCGTTTTCCATGTGCTTGATATGTTGCTCGTTTCTTGGGCACAGCCCCCGAGCCCTTGAATTGACAAGTTGTTTCTTCTTGCAGCCTTTTGTGCAAGGTGCAAACCAGCTAGTGAAGCAGCACCTGGCGTTGGAGGTTAGCCTGCGGCAGCTTCAAGGTACATCCACAACTAATCCTCTATTTTTTCGTCTGCTTGCTAGCTTGTTGAGCTCATGTGCGTTCTTTGTTGCTTTTTTGCAGATGAGAATAACACTTCCCTCCGCGTGCTTGATGCTCTCAAAAAGAGCCTTGGGCAAGCGGAGAAGAAGGCTGAAGATGCCGTTGGGGCGAAGGAGCGCCTCGAGCAGGAGCTAGCTGACGTAGTTGTGGCCAAGGAGCACTTGCAACAGGAAGCTATGGACCGCGAGGAGCAGCTCGCTACTGCCGCGGCTTCGCGCAAGGAGGTGGCCGAGAAGCTGATGGCTGCTGCCAAAGCTATTTTGGGTGAGTGATTTCACATGTATGTTCTGTTTCGGCTGCCTTTTCTCTGTGCCTTTGTTCGATTATTACTGTACTTTTTCCATTTCTCTAGATGTCGTAGGCATTGAGTTCAACCGTAGTTCCCTGGAGCACGGTAGTGCTTTGGATGATGCTTCGACCGCCGCAGTACTGTGGTTGGCTCTCTTGCCAAAGCCAAGGAGGTCCTCGGGCGCTTCTACAAGGAGATCGTTCCCAAGGGCATTGCCCTTGAGGATGTCGACTTGTTGGCGGATGCGCTGTCAGTGGATGCGCCTGCAGCCTATAAGCGCAAGCAGAAGGGCATCGACGCGTCCATGGGGCTGGCAATGGCCATGGCATCCAGAGTGGAGCTAGATCTTCATCAGGTCACCTCCCAGATGCCAACGGCTCCCGACGGTTCCGAGGTAGCCTTCACTCTCTTCGTCGCTTGCTGTAAGCGTTATGGGCCGAAACTTATTGACCTCCTAGCGGAGTATGCGGCAAAGAAGCAGGAGGAGGTCAAGGGCAGGCGCTCTGGCTCTGAGGCCACTCAGGATGCAGCTGCTTAGGCTTTGTGTTTGTAGTTCTAGGATAGTTACCTTCCACCTTTGCTGTAATTTCTTGATGAACACTTCATGTGCCATGAAGTGGCTTTTTGTTGTATATAATGAGACTGTAGGGGTTCGTAGCATGGAAAACAAAAAATTTCTACCGCATGCAAACAAACAAGCCAAGATCTATCTACTAGATTGTAGCAACGAGTCGATAGAGGAACTCACCCTCGAAGATTCCAAAGCGGTTAACGAGAGCAGATTCTCGTGGGTGATGTAGTCGTACACTTGTCGATCTCAAGATCGCGTAGACGATCCTTCCAGCGCTGCGTTCCGGCAGCGCTTCCACAGTCGGTCACACGTTCGGTACTCGATGAAGACCTTCCTCTCCCTTGTTCCAGCAGGCAGCGGAGGTTGTATTACTCTCCTCGCGATTCCGGCAGCACGACGGCGTGGTACCGGAAGTAGAGGGGAGATCTCGCAGGGCTTCGCCTTAAGCCGGAGCGAGTATGGTGCACTATGAGAGAGGCCTTGGTGATCTAGGGTTTACAGGGCACCAAGGAGGGTGTGTCCGGTGGCTAGGGTTTGGGGAACACCCCAACTCGCCGAGTTGGAGGTGCCCTAGGCGGCGGCGCAAGGAGGTGGTGGCGCCGGCGACTTGGAGGCTAGGGTTTTTGGGTGTGAGGGGTAGGGGGCGCCCTACCCCTCCTTATATAGGTGGAGGGTGGCCGGTTGGGAGTAGGGAGTCCTCCCCCAACTCGGCCTCCTTGTCCGGCGGGTGGAGAGAAGGGAACTCCTCCCCAAGTAGGTTTCCTACTCTCCCTCCACCAAGCAAACTTGTCGTTTGACTTTTCAAATTGGCGTTTGACTTTCAAACTAGGATTTGATTTCTCCCTTTATTTTGCCCAGCCAAGTGACCTAGTACATGATGCAACCATTCCATATTGTCATGACACATTCATGTACCCTTCCCCTCCGGAGTGCCAGACCTTCCGGACCCTTCTAGAACATTCCTGGTGAAAACACCGGAATCATTCCCCAACTCCGAAACAGGACTTTCATTATATGAATCTTATTCTCCGGACCATTCTGGATCTCCTCGTGATATCCCGGATCCCATCCGAGACTCCTAACAACATTCAGTCTCTTACTCATCATTCCATAACTACTCAACAACATCGAATCCTTAAGTGTGTCTCCCTACGGTTCGTGAATTATGCAGACATGATCGAGACACTTCTCCGATCAATAACCAATAGAGGAATCTGGAAATTCATATGGCTCCCACATATTTCCATGATTACTTTGCGATCGAATGAACCACTTACATATGATACCAATTTCCCTTTGTCTCACGATAGTTTACTTATCCGAGGTTTTGATCGTCGGTATCTCTGCATACCTAGTTCAACCTCGTTACCGATAAGTACTCTTTTCTCGTTCCCGTGGTATGTGATACCTTGTGAGCCAGTCACATGCTTGCAAGCTAATTGTATGACATTCCACCGAGAGGGCCCAGAGTATATCTATCCGTCATATGGATGGACAAATCCCACTCTTGATCCATGTGTCTCAACCCATACTTTCCGAACACTCAATGCCATCTTTATAGCCACCCAGTTACGGTGTGGTGTTTGATGTCATCAAAGCATCCTTCCGGTGATGGTGATAAGCATGATCTCATGGTCGAAGGAATTAGGTTACTATGTATCAGAAAGCTTATAGCAATTGAACTATTAAAATGACTTTGATCTTTATGCTACGCTTATCTATAGGAGTATGTGCATCATACCATTCTCCTAATGATATGAACTTGTTATTAACAACATATCAAATGTTCATGATCAAGAAACTATGATCATCTATTAATCAACAAGCTAGTATTATAAAGAGGCTTTACCAGGGACTCTAATTTAGTTTACAAATCACACAAGTATTAATGTTTCTGGTTAATACTGTTATAGCATGAATGCAAACATTTATCATAAACACAAAGATATAGTAATAACTACATTTATTATTGCCTCTAGGGCATATCTCCAATAGTATCCCACTTGCACTAGAGTCAACTAATCTAGATTACATGGTAATATAGCGAACACCCATGGCAGTTTGGTGTTGGTCATGTTTTGCCCTCAGGAGAGGTTTAGTCAACGGATCCGCCACATTCAGATCAGTGTGTACTTTGCAAATCTTTATGTCACCATCTTGGACATGTTCTCAAATAGCGTGAAAACGTAGCTTGATGTGCTTCAGCTTCTTGTGTGACCTTGGTTCTTGCGCATTGGCTATGGCGCCCATGTTATCACAGTAGATAGACATTGGGTCCAGCGCACTTGGAACCACACCGAGCTCTGTAATGAACTCCTTCATCCATATTGCTTCTTGTGAAGCCTCCGAAGAAGCTATGTATTCCGATTCAGTTGAAGATCTCGCCACAACGCTTTGCTATGCACTCCTCCAGCTAACTGCTGCACCATTCAAAGTAAATACGTATCCAGATTGAGATTTAGAATCATCCGGATTGGTGTTCCAACTAGCATCGGTGTAACCATTTACAACGAGATGTTCATCACCTCCATAAGAAAGAACCATATCCTTAGTTCTTCTCAAGTACTTAAGGATGTTTTTTACCGCTATCCAATGATTCACTCCTGGATCACTTTGATATCTGCTAGTCAAACTAACAGCATATGCAATGTCGGGTCTAGTACATAGCATGGAATACATTAGAGATCCTATGGCTGAGGCATAGGGAGTCTTACTCATCCTTTCTCTATCTTCTTCCATTGCAGGACTTTGAGTTTTACTCAAGGTCGTATTGGGCAACATGGGCAAGAACCCGTTATTGTTATCTTCCATTCCAAACCTCTTTAGAACTTTGTCCAAATATGTACTTTGTGACAATGATATTAGGCGTCTCGGTCTATCTCTATAAATATTTATGCCTAATATGTAAGCTGCTTCGCCAAGATCTTTCATTGAAAAACTATTATTCAAATATTCCTTGACACTATTAAGAAGGTCTACATCATTCCCAATCAACAATATGTCATCTACATATAGTATTAAGAATGCTACAGAGCTCCCACTCACTTTCTTGTAAATACAAGCTTCTCCATAAGTTTTTATAAAACCAAAGCATTTGATTACCTTATCAAAACGTTGATTCCAACTTCGGGATGCTTGCTTCAATCCATATATGGACCGTTGAAGTTTGCACACCTTGTTAGCATCTTTAGGATCGACAAAACCTTTGGGTTGCATCATATACAACTCTTCATCAATATCTCCATTGAGGAACGCCGTTTTGACATCCATCTGCCATATCTCATAATAATAATATGCAGCGATTGCTAACATAATCCTCACAGACTTTAGCTTCGCTACTGGTGAGAAAGTACCATCATAGTCAACTCCTTAAATTTGTCGAAACCCTTTTGCGACAAGTCGAGCTTTATAGATAGTAACATTACCATCAGCATCTGTTTTCTTCTTGAAAATCCATTTGTTCTCGACAGCCTTCCGGCCATCCGGTAAGTCCACCAAAGTCCATACTTGGTTTTCGTACATGGATCCAATTTAGGATTTCATGGCTTCTTGCCATTTATTGGAATCTGGGCTCATCATCGCTTCCTCATATGTCGCAGGGTCATCGGTGTTATCCACCAACATGACACTCATAACGGGATCATACCAATCAGGAGTGGTACGAGTTCTCGTTGACCTGCGAGGCTCTGTAGCAACTTCAACCTAAGTTTCATGATCATCATCATTAGCTTCCCCTCTTATTGGTGTAGGCGCCACAGGAACTACTTCCGGTGTTGCGCTACTCGCAAGTTCGAGAGAAGGTTTAACAACCTCGTCGAGTTCTACTTTCCTTCCAGTCACTTCTTTCGAGAGAAATTCGTTCTCTAGAAAGGATCCATTCTTAGGAACGAAGATTTTGCTCTCGGATCTATGATAGAAGGTATACCCAATAGTTTCCTTCGGGTATCCTATGAAGACGCATTTTTCCGCTTTGGGTTCAAGCTTGTCCGGCTGTAACTTCTTTACATAAGCTTCACATCCCCAAACTTTAAGGAACGACAATTTAGGTTTCTTCCCAAACCATAATTCATACGGTGTCGTTTCAATGGATTTAGAGGGTGCCCTATTTAAAGTGAATGTGGATGTTTCTAATGCATAACCCCAAAACGATAGCGGTAAATCTGTAAGTGACATCATAGAACGAACCATATCTAAGAGAGTTCGATTACGACGTTCGGACACACCATTACATTGTGGTGTTCCCGGTGGTGTCAATTGTGAAAGTATTCTACATTTCTTCAAATGCTCGCCAAACTCGTAACTTAGATATTCACCTCCACGATCAGATTGTAGAAATTTAATCTTCTTGTTACGTTGATTCTCCAGCTCACTTTGAAATTCCCTAAACTTCTCGAAAGTTTCGGACTTATGTTTCATGAAAAAGATATACCCATATCTACTCAAGTCATTCGTGAAGGTAAGAACATAACGATAACCACCGCGCGATGCTACACTCATTGGACCACACACATCGGTATGTATGATTTCCAATAAGTCTGTAGCTCGCTCCATCATCCCAGAAAATGGAGTCTTAGTCATTTTACCCATCAGACATGCTTCGCATCTTTCAAGTGATTCGAAATCAAGTGATTCAAGAAGTCCATCGGAATGGAGTTTCTTCATACACTTCACTCCAATGTGGCCAAGACGACAGTGCCAGGTCGAGTTATTGCTCAATTTCAAACGTTTAGCCTCAATGTTATTTATGTGTGTATTACTACAATCGAGATTCAATAAGAATAGACCATCTATCAAAGGTGCATGTGCATAAAACATATTACTCATATAAATCGAACAACCATTATTCTCGGACTTAAACAAGTAACCGTCTCGCCATAAACATGATACCGATATAATGTTCATGCTCAACGCACGCACCAAATAACAATTATTTAAGTATAAAACTAATCCCGATGGTAGATGAAGAGGTAGCGTGCTGAACACGATCACATCAGCCTTTGATCCATTTCCAACGCGCATTGTCACCTTGTTCTCCGCTAGCTTCCGTTTATTCTGCAGTACCTGTTTCGAGTTACAAATATGAGCAACCGAACCAGTATCAAATACCCAGGCACTACTACGAGTACTAGTGAGATACACATCAATAACATGTATATCGGATATACCTTTCTTCTTGATGTTGCGGTTCTTCAAACCCGCCAAGTACTTTGGGCAATTCCGCTTCCAGTGACCTTCTCCCTTGCAGTAAAAGCACTCAGTATCAGGCTTAGGCCCAGCCTTGGTCTTCTTCGCCGGTGCGGCAACTTTCTTACCGCCTGTAGCACCCCGGGTAAAACCACTACTAGAAAATCGCTGTTGTTTATATTTTGTGCATCATCATGACATCATCATGCATCTATCTATCTAAAACTATTTCCGAAAAGCCATATTTTGTTTTCTAAATATCCCCTTTTCTATTTCAAAATTCAAACCCCAGTCCGTTCGGATCTTTATTTGTCTAAACATACTTGCAACTGTTTTGTTCTAAACAAAATGAAATAAATATAGTATAATAAAAACCTATTTTATCGCTGAGGGAGGTAGCCACCGACTAGGCCCAAAAGGCCCAACCGGCAGCCACCTACCACCCCACCTTGCAAACCCTAACCCTAATCCTACCCTCGGTCCCGCCGCCACAGCCTCCACTCCTTCCCATCCACCCCGTCGCCACTCTCCACTGGCACCCGCAGCGACACACACACCCCGCGTACTCCACACGCAAGCACGCACGCAGCTACCCTGACCCAGCGGCCGACCCATACCGACACGCTCGCTGTGCCCTGGTCCCACCATCTCGCTTCCCTGCCTCTCCTCATGATCCCCACCCCGAACGAACCCTAAACCCACCTTCCTCCTCGATCTCCAACCGCCCTCTACAGCGCCTGCGGCCGCCACCAGCCATCGTTGTCGCCCTCCGCCGCCCGGTGCTCTCCTCCCCGTGAACCCCTGCTTCCACTCTCCTCTCCTCTGGCTGGCCGCCACGCTCATCCACCCTGTTCCCGTCGCCGTTCCCCAGGAACGACAGCGTCGCCACTCGCGCGGAGCCTCAACTCCCTGCTCCCCGCTGTCGTGGCCTTCTCCTTGATCCGTGCAAGATCCCTATGTCGCGCTCGCATTCGTCGAGCTCCACCCTCGAGCCCTCCGTCCAGCAAGCCCGGTGCCGGCTTCGTTCCCTCCCCAGGCCGCCCTCCTCCCGTCGGCCGCCTCCTTCTGCCACGATGCCGGCCTTCCTCTACAGCGAGCGCCGTCGCCGTGAGGTTCCTGCCGTCCCTATCCCGACGTCTCTCCATCCTTGGTGTGCTGTTGCACGCCCATCACACGCAACAAGGCCCTGCTATGGCCGCGCCTCATCCTGGCCATGGTCGATGCCATCTGACTCGTGCCTAGGCCCGCTGTCTACGCGAGAGTCGTCTGCTGCTATCCGTACCGGCGCAAGCGCTAGGCCTTCGATCCCCTTCGACCGCCTCTAGAATCTGCGGCTGAGGTCCTCTGCTCGTGTCCCTGGAGCGTTCAGATGCTGTAAACACCAAGTGTGAAGGGGTGTTGCTGATGTTTCAGTATAGCCAGTACGAGGATTCGATGTTCGAGAAACCGAGGACCCGAAGACCCCCATACCCTACGTCCAAGATCTTCGGTCTGAGATGTGTGACCCCAAACCCGAGCCTTTATTTTATTAAACGCTATATACACTTACTGCATATTAAATTGTCATGCTTGCATACATATTGTGGGGTTTGGGGGCATTATGCCGATTCACCTCATAATTAAATATGGAGACCATATGCGGGCAAATTTAGTCTAATATTGGCCCCATTTAAATTGTGTAGTGAACCGATGCCATGTTTTCGCCTTGTTAAGACAACATTTAAATTGCGGGGTATCTAAACGACTTGAACCTATTAAATAAATGTCGGAACCCTGGTTCCGCTTAATAATGCCTAATTGCATTGCATATTTGCCATGTCATACATGCATCATGCTCGATCTTTTGACATAGCATTAAATAGTGCATCCGATGTTTCTTCTAGTGCTTTGCTTCTTCACGGATTAGGCCGATGAGTGGATGCGAGTGTCGACCCGATCTTCGGATGAACCTTCGGCAATGTTTTCAGGCGAGCATTCTCCCCCTTTCTACCTATTTTACCTTTTTAGTCTTTATTTCTTCCTTTTGATCTATTGCTATCTGTGTTGCAATGCTCTAGTTTTTGTACCCGTGATATCCCTTGCAGCCTTATATTGCCTTGGACACATCCTATTACCTGTTGATTGGTAGATAGTTGGACTTGTGCGTCGTAGTCGCTTGCTCAAGTGTTGTTGCGTGTCGTCAAGTTCCACAGTTGTTGGAGTAATGCCGCATGTTTAATGTTGGAGATGATCATGGATTTAATTACTGTTTAATAACTAAAATTGAAAGTAGGTAAATGCAGAGACACCGGTGGGTAAAAGACAATATTTGGTTTTTAACCGCTCACTGGTGTCCCATAGGACCCCGAGTTCTTGACACCTGTTCCGAGATCGAGCGCGCTAACCATAGGTGGGGTGTGTGGGCACCCCCATCGATTAGTACCTGATTTCAAAGTACTGTACCGGGGGCCACAAAGTAGTTTGGGGCTTTATTACTATCCTGTACTTATGCCATGCTTTACCGCTTTATTTACGATTGCGCGTGGAGCGCCTGTACTGTTTAGGAAACAACGTGGAATGTTTTCGCGGTATCGACAAGCCCAGTCACACTTTTGGGTTCCCAGTCGTTTACAGCCATTGTCACAAACCTCTGGGTCCGTCTCGGAGACCGGCCGACTTCGTTGCTGGTAGCTTAGTGGGGTGGCCCCCATGTTCTTGCTTTGGGTCTGGGAAACGTCGTGTCCAAAACCCCGTCGACATACCATTGGGTGTATGTTTTGTGATCTTGTACCTACCTGATCTGACAACAAGGGTGTAGGTGCGTGTGGAAACTTTGGTGCACCCCTGTAGGGTTAAATATTTTCGAGAAGCCGTGTTCGCAGTTATGGACGACTTGGAGCACAGTTCTCGATCATAGACAACTATAACTAAAGTTTACTGTTATAATTTGACTTGTATCCGATGTGACTAGTAATCAGCTTCACTACAACGGAATGGCTAAATAAAAGTACCAACAACTGCTGGGTTTGGGATATCTCATGCTAATTGAATCTGACTAGTAAGTGTTGCAACTACAACGGAATGGTTAACTAAAAGTGCCCACTTCTTATTATATCAGGATGACTATCTATACCTGACTAGTAATTGTTGCAACGATAACTAAATAAATAAAATTGCCAACTGTGTGAGTTCCTCGGTTGACTTCCTCGTTTGGTCTCGAGGGGGAAACACCAGGATGGGTATGCTTGGTGATAGTTTCAGGTTGGATCCGAATAGGTCTTTCTTATCCCTATCTGATAGTCGCCAGTTGTATTGAGTCTCTATAGGTTGTTTAGTGCATGTTGCGCTGCCGCTCAGTCCACCATACCTATGTAGGCGAGGACCGCCGAATTCTAGTCTCGCCGTGTACTGGCCTCAGTACTGACCGCTCTCTTTTTCTTTTGCCCTTTGTCGGCACCCTTTTGTTTTTAGCAGATTTTGAGATCGACGTCGTTAGCAGGGTTACCCTTCCGGCTTGGCCTGGGCAGGGTTATGGACGCCATTGGTTATGCTTCAGGGCTCTTAGCTCAATTTGCATCTTGTCCGTACTCGGACGCTGTATTGTTTTCAAGGTGATTTGGATCTTTGTACTGTAAATCTGTATTCTTGACTCTTTGAGTCGCTGTTGTATATATATGTTTTGTGGGTTCCATCGAGGACTATTGTGTAATGATATTACTTCGTTTTCCACCCGCACGCAAGTGCCTGGTGGGCACCTTTGAATCGTTTCTATGCGGGTTTGGCGGGAAGCGCTGAAACTTGCATAGGGCCGATTCCGAGGATGTTACACCGCCCTTCTTGAAGTTTCCCTTTTTCTTAGACTTGCCTTTCTTTAATTTGGTGGTATTATTGACCAACAACACTTGGTGCTCTTTCTTGATCTCCACTTCTGCAGATTTCAACATGGAGAGGAGTTCTGGCAACGTCTTGTCCATGTTTTGCATATTGTAGTTCATCACAAAGTTCTTGTAACTTGGTGGTAGTGATTGGAGGACACGGTGAATCCCCAAAGAATTAGGAATCACTATACCCAAACTTTGGATTTTGTTTGTGTGCCCAGACATCTTAAGCACATGCTCACTGACGAAGCTGCCCTCTTCCATCTTGTAGTTAAAGAACTTTTCAGAAGCCTTATAACTCTCAAATTCCGCGTGAGCCTCAAATATCATTTTGAGTTCACGGACAATATCATGTGGGTCATGGTTCTCAAACCTTTTCTAAAGCTCCGATTCCAAACCATACAAGATAGCACACTGAACTGTGGAGTACTGATTCTTCCGAGTGAGGTAAGCATTCTTTACTTCATCGGTAGCAGTAGCTGCAGGCGGGTCACCCAGCGGTGCATCCAGCACATAGGTCAAATTACCAGCATTGAGGACAATCCTCAAATTGCGGAACCAATCCGCGAAGTTGCTTCCATTGTTTTTCAACTTTTCTTTCTCTAGGAACACATTAAAATTGATGGTAGGGGCCGCCATTGATCTACAACATATTTGCAATAGTTTAGACTAAGTTTATGACAAATTGAGTTCTAATTAATAGTTAAATTAATCTAGGTGAACTCCCACTCAAAACAATATCCCTCACATTGTTTTAGTGATCACATGAACCAAATCCACCACATCAAAGCCAATCATCACGAGAGTTGATGTAGCTTCAATGGCGAACAATCAACATGTTCATCATATCTACTATATGATTCATGCTTTACCTTTCGATGATCCGTGTTCCGAGACCATGTCTGTACATGCTAGGCTCGTCAAGATCAAACCTTAGCTTCCGCATGAGCAAATCTGGCCTTCTCACGTTGTATACACTCGCAGAATCTAACACACCCGATCATCACATGGTGCTTCGAAACAACGAGCTTTAGCAACGGTGCTTACTAAGGATGAACACTTTAAAACTTGAAATTTGTGTGCTTGAGGGATCATCTTATATGCTATCGTCGTTAACTAAGCAATACAAGATGCATAAAGGATTAACATCACATGCAATTCATAATATGTGATATGATATGGCCTTTCTTCTTGTGCTTCCGATCTCCATCTTCAAGCACGAACATGATCTCCATCATCACCGGCATAGCGTCAAGGTCAATGGCGCCGTTTCATGGTTGTCGTCCACCAGCTTCAACTATTACAACTACTTTGAATAGACACGCGGGTCTTAACAGAATTTAAAGACAACCATATGGCTCCTGCCGGTTGCCAACTTACAATAAGGAACATTGCATACATCAAATATAATCACAATCATGGCCATATCACATCACAGCACACCCCTGCAAAACAAAGTTAGACGCCTCTAATTTTCTTTGCATATTTTACGTGGTTTGGGGCTTTCAATAAGTGTCGATCTAACTTACGAACAAGAACCACAACGTTGATGCTTGAACTATCAAGTGTCCATTGTAAATTGGATCTATACTATGATGGGAGAGACAGGCACCCGCAAAGCCACTTATGCAATACAAGTTGCATGTTGAGCGTGGAGCAAGTCTCATGAACGATGTCATGTAAGGTTAGCCCGGGCCGCTTCATCCCATCATAACGCAAGATGCAAAGTACACAAAAAGCAATTGATAATAAAAGCACCGCCGCCCACAATGACCATTGTGTTCTACTCGTGCAACAGATCTACATATAGACACGACTCTGATACCACTGTAGGGGTTCGTAGCATGGAAAACAAAAAATTTCTACCGCATGCAAAAAAACAAGCCAAGATCTATCTACTAGATTTTAGCAACGAGTCGATAGAGGAACTCACCCTCGAAGATTCCAAAGCGGTTAACGAGAGCAGATTCTCGTGGGTGATGTAGTCGTACACTTGCCGATCTCAAGATCGCGTAGACGATCCTTTCGGCGCTGCGTTCCGGCAGCGCTTCCGCAGTCGGTCACATGTTCGATACTCGATGAAGACCTTCATCTCCCTTGTTCCAGCAGGCAGCATAGGTTGTAGCACTCTCCTCGCGATTCCGGCAGCACGACGGCGTGGTACCGGAAGTAGAGGGGAGATCTCGCAGGGCTTCGCCTTAAGCCGGAGTGAGTATGGTGGACTATGAGAGAGGCCTTGGTGATCTAGGGTTTAGAGGGCACCAAGGAGGGTGTGTCCGGCGGCTAGGGTTTGGGGAACACCCCAACTCGCCGAGTTGGAGGTGCCCTAGGCGGCGCAAGGAGGTGGTGGCGCCGGCGACTTGGAGGCTTGGGTTTTTGGGTGTGAGGGCTAGGGGGCGCCCTACCCCTCCTTATATAGGTGGAGGGTGGCCGGTTGGGAGGAGGAATTCCTCCCCCAACTTGGCTTCCTTGGCCGTCGGGTGGAGGGAGGGGAACTCCTCCCCAAGTAGGTTTCCTACTCTCCCTCCACCAAGCAAACTTGCCATTTGACTTTTTCAAATTGGCGTTTGACTTTCAAACTAGGATTTGATTTCTCCCTTTATTTTGCCCAGCCAAGTGACCTAGTACATGATGCAACCATTCCATATTATCATGACACATTCATGTACCCTTCCCCTCCGAAGTGTCGGACCTTCCGGACCCTTCTAGAACATTTCTGGTGAAAACACCGGAATCATTCCCCAACTCCGAAACAGGACTTTCCTTATATGAATCTTATTCTCCGGACCATTTCGGATCTCCTCGTGATATCCTGGATCCCATCCGAGACTCCGAACAACATTCGGTCTCTTACTCATCATTCCATAACTACTCAACAACATCGAATCCTTAAGTGTGTCTCCCTACGGTTCGTGAATTATGCAGACATGATTGAGACACTTCTCCGATCAATAACCAATAGAGGAATCTGGAAATTCATATGGCTCCCACATATTTCTACGATTACTTTGCGATCGAATGAACCACTTACATACGATACCAATTTCCCTTTGTCTCACGATAGTTTACTTATCTGAGGTTTTGATCGTCGGTATCTCTGCATACCTAGTTCAACCTCGTTACCGATAAGTACTCTTTTCTCGTTCCCGTGGTATGTGATCCCTTGTGAGCCAGTCACATGCTTGCAAGCTAATTGGATGACATTCCACCGAGAGGGCCCAGAGTATATCTATCCGCCACATGGATGGACAAATCCCACTCTTGATCCATGTGTCTCAACCCATACTTTCCGAACACTCAATGCCATATTTATAGCCACCCAGTTACGTTGTGGTGTCTGATGTCATCACAGCATCCTTCCGGTGATGGTGATAATCATGATCTCATGGTCGAAGGAATTAGGTTACTATGTATCAGAAAGCTTATAGCAATTGAACTATTAAAATGACTTGATCTTTATGCTACGCCTATCTATAGGAGTATGTCCATCATACCATTCTCCTAATGATATGACCTTGTTATTAACAACATCTCAAATGTTCATGATCAAGAAACTATGATCATCTATTAATCAACAAGCTAGTATTATAAAGAGGCTTTACCAGGGACTCTAATTTAGTTTACAAATCACACAAGTATTAATGTTTCTGGTTAATACTGTTATAGCATGAATGTAAACATTTATCATAAACACAAAGATATAATAATAACTACATTTATTATTTCCTCAAGGGCATATCTCCAACAGAGCCTTCGAGCTGTTGCCCTGACGTGTGTTGTTTATATCCTTTCTGTTTTCCTTAGGGACCTTCGGATGATGACCCCATCGATACTTCGTCTGCTCCGCAGCCGCGACCATCCTTGGATGATGCGTCGCAGCTTGTTTTTCTTCGTGACTGCGTCCATAGTCTTGAGAAGGAGTTGCTTGGCATCCGAGGCCATGCGGACGTTTGGAAGTCAAAGGAGGAGAGGGGTGCCGCCAGAGAGGAATATCTGATGGGGGAGCTACGGCAGTTGGCCGAGCAGCTGCAGTGTAAGTTTCTTCGAGCTGCTACTCATTTTCGGATGCGCCTGTTGGCGGGCCATCTTACTTTGTAGTTGTTGCAGGTGCTAACCTTGTTCTGAGGGAGGAGAAGGAGCGCGTTGCAGTTCGGATGGATCGCTTTTTTGATGGATCGCGACTATGCCATGGTCCTTGTGACTGTGCAGGATCGTGCCCACCAAGTGTCATGGGTGCTGCGGCAGGTGAAGACTTCCCTAGCGTCGATTCTGCACGTCATGTTTCCCCTTGATGAAGCGCCATCGACTCTCTGGGGCTTGCTGGCAAAGTTTCGAGACGTGCGTCACGTCAGGGAGCTGGTGCTGTCGTGGGAATGGTCACGACAGATGCTGCAATCGGCAGCGAGTAGTAGAACGAGGGGCAAGGGCAGCCAGCCATCTGCGGTGCGAGATGAGGGCGGAGACACAAGGTTTTACCCAGGTTCGGCCCCCCGGAGGGTAAACACCTACTCCTGCTAGATTGTATTATGATGGTGGTACAATGGGCGAGCTCGGCGGCTAGGCGGCGAGTCGCTTGGGTGTATGATGGAACGTATCTCTACACGCCCTGTAGGGAGGTTTATATAGACTCACCTCCCCTAGGGTTTACATATCTCAACCGAATCAGTTAAGGCTTCGGTAATCGTTTAACCTAACTCGACTGGGCCTATCTACTCGCCCGGGCCTTCAGCTTCCAGTCGCTTGGATCCACACCGGGCCTTGATCCAGTCGCCGTTTTGCAGGCCCACTCGCCAGTTCCTGGGCCAGTCGGAAACGTCCTGCTGGGTATACCCCGGTAGGCATATCCCCATCAGTAGTCCCCGAGGCCGTCGTTGATTGGGCGCAGGTGGTTGCTGGCAGTCGGAGTATACGGTTTCAAAGCAGACATCCAGTCGAATCGTCGGCGGGCTCCTGAATAAAGGAAAAAACTAGTCATTCTGATCGCAGCTTTGGCGAGTCTAGTCGACGAAATATTTAGTCACTATCGTAGTGATCGGGGCGGCGAGCCGAGTGGCTGAAGTTGGACCGTTAAACGTGGTCAAACTAGCCGTTGGGGTAATCCAACGGTAACTTTTGGCGTAATCACCGCATAGTAACGGCTCCCTGATTTGGCGAGTAACAACCGCTATATAATGGGAATGGTAGGCGATCGGAGAACCACCTCCTCGTCATTTCCTCCGATTGCGCGCTCCTTCGCTCTCCTCCGTGTCGCGATCCAATCGAACTGAAATCCTCCGACCTCCCCAAACCTTCTCACGAATGGCCTCCTCCACCGAACCATGGGGCAGGTCCAAGTGTACGAGGGCGCTCCTGGCTTCCTTCGAGGAAGCTGGGATCCTACGCGCCGGTAGGTGGCGCATCCCCGCGGCCGGAGAGGTGACTCCGGATCCGCGCGAGGGAGAGTTCATCTGCTTCACCAGCCACCTAGAACGAGGGCTGGGATTCCCTATGTGGCATCCCGCAAAACCACTACTAGAAAATCACGATGTTTTGTGCATTGCATCATCATGACCGCATGCTCATGTCATCATGCCACATTGCATTTGAGCATCGTCATCATCTTGCATTTGCTTGCATAAAACTATTTGCGGAAAAACCTGTCTTTGTTTTCTAAACGCCCCATCTTTATTCAAACACCAAAACCCGGGTCTCCGGATTATTTTGTTTTGTCTGCTATCGGTTTGCAGAAGCTTTGTTTTAAACAAATAAAATATTAAATTATTTTAGTGGGGGCAGTCGAACGGGCCAAATCGACCCGGACGACCACCCCCAGTACAAATCGGTCCACCCTAGACCCCACCCCAAATCTTTTCTTACCCCAACCTAGTCTACCCACACCCCCTCCACCTCACCCTGACCAATGCCCTCTCTCCACCTCACCTCTCCTCTCTCCCCCACCCAGTCCCACGCTGCCACCTCACCTCTCCTCTCTCCCTCTCACCAATCCCACCGCCACCTGGCCACTCCCTCACCCTGCCACCCCCAGACCACTTCTCACTCAGCACGCACGCACACCCCTTCCCTCCTCTCACAGATCCCCGGGTCCCACCGCCCCGCCTCACCACTCACCCCACGTGGCCCGCCCACCTGCCTCACCCCACTCCCGAGCCGACCCCTGGGCCCACCGTCCCGACGCCCCGCACGCGGGATGCTCCCCCCACCTCCCGCTCGCGTGCCCCTGCCCCGATGCTTCCCTTGATCCCCCCAACCTCCTCGCGCCGCTCAGGCCGCCGCCGCCGGCGTCACCTGCCGCCTCTCCCCTCTCCCTCGCGGGCCCCGCCCCGTTCACCCCGCGCTCGCCCCTCCGGCGAGCCGCCCGCGAGCCCTGCCGGCCTCGCCCCCGTGCCGCCGTCGCCGCCTGCGAGACCGCCGCCCGCCGGCGCGTGGCCCCGCTCCGCCCTCTGCTCCGGCCGCGTCCTCGCCTCCCCGGGCCGTCCTCCAGCGCTGCTCGCCCGCCGGTCGCCCCGTCTCCCCTTCTCGTCCGCCCCGCCTCCGGCCTTCATCTCCATCGCCGTCGCCCTCCGCTGCAGCGGGCCGCCGCGGTGCCCCGGCGCCCCCGTCGACCTCCTCCACCGGCCCATCCTCCGTCCGTCCCACGGCTCCCCCTTGTCGTCCGCCGCCGACCCCGCTCCAGCCGCCTCTGCAAGCCCCGCCGCCCCGCGGCCCCTCGTCACCTCGCCGGCCCGTCCTCTGTCCCGCGCCACCGCCCTCTGCAAGCCGGCCTCGCTCGCCTCCGCGACCCCCCTCCGCCTGCCTCGCCCCGGGCTCCCCGTCCCCGTCGCCGGTGCCCCCGCCCCGCTCGACCCCGCCGGTCCCCTCTGCCTCGGCCACGTCGTCCTGCGCGGGCGCGCGCGCGTCCGTCGTCGGCTCGTCCTCCAGCGCCTCCCGCCTCCTCGCTGTCGCGAGCGAGCCCCTGCACCAACCGTCGCCTCTGCTTCCTCGCACATGCCACCGCTGGTGATGTTCCAGTATGCCTGTGAGGGCTCGAGTCCTGTTGTGAACAGGTGAGACAGGCCGTGTTATCTGGCTTCTGGAGAAAATCCCCTAAGTGGTGGTGTTGTTTATCTTGGCAAATACCAATGCGGCTACGAAGTCGATGAGATGGTGTTCATGTGCTGCCGCAAACCAAGACCTTCCGGCGGATGAGAACGAGATTCGACAAGATCTCCTACACGGATCCCAAGTTCGTCTCAATCCGAAGACCGAACCCCGAGATCTGCCTCACGGGACCGAACCCCGGAAACCCTGATGCTGTCGACACGGATGCCATGATCTTCGTCACGGACGCCGAGACCCCCGGACCCCGGAGACCCCATGATCTTCGCCGCAGAACAATAAGGCCGTTGGAATGGAATCGACAAGATCTACCGTCGGACGACAAGTTCTACTTCACGGGCACGGAGCGTCAAGATCGCCTCACGGAATCCGAGGCGCGGACCCGACAAGATCTTCGCAACGATAAGATCGGCACCGACCCGGAAGAATCCGATGCGCCCCGACACCGAACCAAGTTCTCCTTCCCGGAAGCATCGACGCTTGAGCGACAAGATCTACATCCTCGATCCGAAGACCCTAAACCCTGGAGTCCGAGAACGATCTCGTCGGACCCTGAGACCGACCCCGAACCCCGGAATTCCAAGCTCGCCGAACCCTAATGTGTGAACCCCTTCTCGAAACCCTATTTTATAATATAATAAACTTGTCGCATATTAAATTGTCATTCTCGCATGCATATCATTGGTTTGGGGGCCTTATGCCGATTCACATCATAATTAAATATGGGGCCCATATGCGGGCAAATCTAGTCTTATATTGGCCTCATTTAAATTGGTGTAGCGAACCGGTGATATATTTTGCCATGTTAAATCAACATTTATTTGCGGGGTAGTTAAATAACTTGAACCGTTTAATTAAATGTCGGGACCCCGGCTCCGCTTAATATTGACCTAATTGCATCGCACCTTTGCCATGCCATACATCATTCATGCATCATGCCCGATCTTTTGTCTTAGTATTAAATAGTGTATCCGGTGTTTATTCTAGTGTTTTGCTTCTTCGTGGATAAGGCCGTTGAGTTGATGCGAGTACCGACCCGATCTTCGGTTGAACCTTCGACAATGTTTTCAGGCGAGCATCTCCCCCTTTCTACCTATCTTACTTTTATAGTCTTTATTTCCTCCTGTTGATCTATTGCTATCGGTGTTGCGATGCTCTAGTTTTCGTACCCGTGATATCCCTTGCAGCCTCATATTGCCTTGGACACCTCCTATTACCTGTTGTTTGGTAGATAGTTGGACTTGCGCGTCGTAGTCGCTTGCTCAAGTGCTGTTGCGTGTCGTCGAGTACCACAGTTGTTGGTGTATGGCCGCATGTTGATGTTGGAGATGATCATGGCTTTACTTATCGCTCACTTTAATTCCTGTTTAACAACTAAAATTGAAGTAAGCAGAGGCATCGGTGGGTGATAGATAATATTTGGTTTCCGACCGCCCACTTGTGTCCTGTAGGACCCCGAGTGCTTGATACATGTTCCTTGTTTTATCGCGCTATCCACATCCGGGAGGATTATGGGACCCCCCTGAGCCAGAGCTTGATTCAGTCTTATTTCTTGGGGCCACAAACTAGTTTGAGGTTTTATTTACTATCCTGTACTTATGCCATGCTACTGCTTTATTTACGATTGTGCGAGGAGCACACTGTACTGTTTAGGAATTGTGACCCGTTTACGCGGTATCGACAAGCCCAGTTTTGGGTTCCCAGTCGCTTACAGCTGGCCCCACAAACCTCGGGTCCATCTCGAAGTCAGCTAACTTCGTTGCGGGTGTACTCCAAGGGGTGGCCCCCTGAAATATTTCTGAATCCTGTGATTGCTTTGTCGTGAAGGCCTCGTTGGGTTTTGATTTGGTTTTTCCGAGGTTGATCGAGTGTGTGTTGCTATTGGTGCACCCCGGCCGGGTAAAACTTTCTGAAAGCCGTGTCCGCGGTTATGGACGACTTGGAGCACAGTATCTCGATCATAGACAAGCATAACTAAAGTAGTGCTATAAATTTGTCTTTATAATGACTAGTAATCAGCTTCACTATAATGGAATGGCTAACTAAAACGGCCCACAATTGCTTGTTTGGTTTGTCGCTTGCAACAATTGTATCTGACTAGTAAGTATTGCAACTATAACGGAATGGCTAAATAAAAGTACCAACAACTGCTGGGTTTTGGGTTATCTCATGCTATTGTATCTGACTAGTAAGTGTCGCAACTACAACGGAATGGTTGATTAAAAGTGCCCACTGCTTACTTTATCAGGATGATTATCTACACCGGACTAGTAATTGCTGCAACGATAACTGAATAAATAAAACTGCCAACTGTGTGAGTTCCTCGGTTGACTTCCTCGTTTGGTCTCGAGGGGGAAACACCAGGATGGGTTTGTTTGGTGTTAGCTTCAGGTTGCATCCGGATAGGTCATTCTTATCCCTCTCTGATAACCGCCAGTTGTATCGAGTCTCTCTAGGTTGTTTAGTGCATGCTGCCGCTGCCGCTCAGTCCACCATACCTATGTAGGCGAGGACCGCCGAATTCTAGTCTCGCCGTGTACTGGCCTCAGTACTGACGCTCCTCTTTTTCCTCTGCCCTTTGTCGGCACCCCTTTTGTTAAGCAGGTTTTGAGATCGACGTCGTTAGCAGGGTTACCCTTCCGGCTTGGCCTGGGCAGGGTTATGGACGCCAGTGGTTATTCTTCAGGGCTCTTAGCCCCATTTGCATCTTGTCCATAGCTGGACGCTCTATCGTTTTCAAGGTGATTTGGATCTTTGTATATTATATCTGTATTCTTGACTCATTGAGTCGCTGTTATATATATCTGTTCTGTGGGTCCCATCGAGGAATGTTGTGTAATGTTATTACTTCGTTTTCCACCCGCACGAAAGTGCCTGGTGGGCACCTTTGAATCGTTTCTATGCGGGTTTGGCGGTAATCGCTGAAACTTGCATAGGTCCGATTCTGAGGGTGTTACAGAGTGGTATCAGAGCTCAGCAGTTGCGATACCCCACAAGTCCAGCCTGTAGGATAACCTAGCTAACGGCCGAAGTAGAGTGTCAAAACTATTTTTGCAAAATCGTTTGGATAGTTCCGATTAGGTCTGATTTTACTCCTTACCCCTCTGCTGTTCTCCTCTTACCTCTACGTGTTTTGAATCCGCTCTCGTCCCTTTCTTCGAGTCCAGGAATTCTCGTGGTTGGGTTCCGTCGTACCTTCAGGGTTTCGCTTCCTTCTTTGATAACGGTGTTCTACCATCCGGTGTTCAAGCTGCCTGAGGAATCCGTCTACTACGGTACCATTCTTTGTTCCTTGTTTGTGCCTTCCGGTGTTTTCCGACGCGACGACGTATCTACGCCAGATCCGATGCAGAGTCTGCATCACTCCTTTGTTCCGAACCTTGCTTGTCAAGATCTACAATCTGAATCCCGAGAGTTGGTTGCATAATCCGCCTATTCGTGTGCAGAGTAATGGTTTGGGTGCGCGATGGACTGATCACCATCTGACTACTCTTATCATTCGCTCTTGTACATCGAATCAGTGGATCCAGCGATTTTACTCCGTCCACGGAAGTTAGGGGTGGATTTATTTGTTGATACCTCTACCTTCGCCCTTTTGTTTCCGGAGTGTTCTCTCGACGATCACGGACAACGACCTCTTGTTAGTGGTGTCGCGAGGATCTACACGAAGCGCGAAGGTTCAGGTCGCCGCTCTTCTTCCGGTACCATGAGGCGGATCTTGAGGGCGAGATCCATTGTTAGTGGTGTCGAATTGTGGCATCCCGCAAAACCACTACTAGAAAATCGCGATGTTTTGTGCATTGCATCATCATGACCGCATGCTCTTGTCATCATGCCACATTGCATTTGAGCATCGTCATCATCTTGCATTTGCTTGCATAAAACTATTTGCGAAAAAACCTGTCTTTGTTTTCTAAACGCCCCATCTTTATTCAAACACCAAAACCCGGGTCTCCGGATTATTTTGTTTTGTCTGCTATCGGTTTGCAGAAGCTTTGTTTTAAACAAATAAAATATTAAATTATTTTAGTGGGGGCAGTCGAACGGGCCAAATCGACCCGGACGACCACCCCCAGTACAAATCGGTCCACCCTAGACCCCACCCCAAATCTTTTCTTACCCCAACCTAGTCTACCCACACCCCCTCCACCTCACCCTGACCAATGCCCTCTCTCCACCTCACCTCTCCTCTCTCCCCCACCCAGTCCCACGCTGCCACCTCACCTCTCCTCTCTCCCTCTCACCAATCCCACCGCCACCTGGCCACTCCCTCACCCTGCCACCCCCAGACCACTTCTCACTCAGCACGCACGCACACCCCTTCCCTCCTCTCACAGATCCCCGGGTCCCACCGCCCCGCCTCACCACTCACCCCACGTGGCCCGCCCACCTGCCTCACCCCACTCCCGAGCCGACCCCTGGGCCCACCGTCCCGACGCCCCGCACGCGGGATGCTCCCCCCACCTCCCGCTCGCGTGCCCCTGCCCCGATGCTTCCCTTGATCCCCCCAACCTCCTCGCGCCGCTCAGGCCGCCGCCGCCGGCGTCACCTGCCGCCTCTCCCCTCTCCCTCGCGGGCCCCGCCCCGTTCACCCCGCGCTCGCCCCTCCGGCGAGCCGCCCGCGAGCCCTGCCGGCCTCGCCCCCGTGCCGTCGTCGCCGCCTGCGAGACAGCCGCCCGCCGGCGCGCGGCCCCGCTCCGCCCTCTGCTCCGGCCGCGTCCTCGCCTCCCCGGGCCGTCCTCCAGCGCCGCTCGCCCGCCGGTCGCCCCGTCTCCCCTTCCCCGTCCGCCCCGCCTCCGGCCTTCATCTCCATCGCCGTCGCCCTCCGCTGCAGCGGGCCACCGCGGTGCCCCGGCGCCCCCGTCGACCTCCTCCACCGGCCCATCCTCCGTCCGTCCCGTGGCTCCCCCTCGTCGTCCGTCGCCGACCCCGCTCCAGCCGCCTCTTCAAGCCCCGCCGCCCCGCGGCCCCTCGTCACCTCGCCGGCCCGTCTTCTGTCCCGCGCCACCGCCCTCTGCAAGCCGGCCTCGCTCGCCTCCGCGACCCCCCTCCGCCTGCCTCGCCCCGGGCTCCCCGTCCCCGTCGCCGGTGCCCCCGCCCCGCTCGACCCCGCCGGTCCCCTCTGCCTCGGCCACGTCGTCCTGCGCGGGCGCGCGCGCGTCCGTCGTCGGCTCGTCCTCCAGCGCCTCCCGCCTCCTCGCTGTCACGAGCGAGCCCCTGCACCAACCGTCGCCTCTGCATCCTTGCACATGCCACCGCTGGTGATGTTCCAGTATGCCTGTGAGGGCTCGAGTCCTGTTGTGAACAGGTGAGACAGGCCGTGTTATCTGGATTCTAGAGAAAATCCCCTAAGTGGTGGTGTTGTTTATCTTGGCAAATACCAATGCGGCTACGAAGTCGATGAGATGGTGTTCATGTGCTGCCGCAAACCAAGACCTTCCGGCGGATGAGAACGAGATTCGACAAGATCTCCTACACGGATCCCAAGTTCGTCTCAATCCGAAGACCGAACCCCGAGATCTGCCTCACGGGACCGAACCCCGGAAACCCCGATGCTGTCGACACGGATGCCATGATCTTCGTCACGGACGCCGAGACCCCCGGACCCCGGAGACCCCATGATCTTCGCCGCAGAACAATAAGGCCGTTGGAATGGAATCGACAAGATCTACCGTCGGACGACAAGTTCTACTTCACGGGCACGGAGCGTCAAGATTGCCTCACGGAATCCGAGGCGCGGACCCGACAAGATCTTCGCGACGATAAGATCGGCACCGACCCGGAAGAATCCGATGCGCCCCGACACCGAACCAAGTTCTCCTTCCCGGAAGCATCGACGCTCGAGCGACAAGATCTACATCCTCCATCCGAAGACCCTAAACCCTGGAGTCCGAGAACGATCTCGTCGGACCCTGAGACCGACCCCGAACCCCGAAATTCCAAGCTCGCCGAACCCTAATGTGTGAACCCCTTCTCGAAACCCTATTTTATAATATAATAAACTTGTCGCATATTAAATTGTCATTCTCGCATGGGGGCCTTATGCCGATTCACATCATAATTAAATATGGGGCCCATATGCGGGCAAATCTAGTCTTATATTGGCCTCATTTAAATTGGTGTAGCGAACCGGTGATATATTTTGCCATGTTAAATCAACATTTATTTGCGGGGTAGTTAAATAACTTTAACCGTTTAATTAAATGTCGGGACCCCGGCTCCGCTTAATATTGACCTAATCGCATCGCACCTTTGCCATGCCATACATCATTCATGCATCATTCCCGATCTTTTGCCTTAGTATTAAATAGTGTATCCGGTGTTTATTCTAGTGTTTTGCTTCTTCGCGGATAAGGCCGTTGAGTTGATGCGAGTACCGACCCGATCTTCGGTTGAACCTTCGACAATGTTTTCAGGCGAGCATCTCCCCCTTTCTACCTATCTTACTTTTATAGTCTTTATTTCCTCCTGTTGATCTATTGCTATCGGTGTTGCGATGCTCTAGTTTTCGTACCCGTGATATCCCTTGCAGCCTCATATTGCCTTGGACACCTCCTATTACCTGTTGTTTGGTAGATAGTTGGACTTGCGCGTCGTAGTCGCTTGCTCAAGTGCTGTTGCGTGTCGTCGAGTACCACAGTTGTTGGTGTATGGCCGCATGTTGATGTTGGAGATGATCATGGCTTTACTTATCGCTCACTTTAATTCCTGTTTAACAACTAAAATTGAAGTAAGCAGAGGCATCGGTGGGTGATAGATAATATTTAGTTTCCGACCGCCCACTTGTGTCCTGTAGGACCCCGAGTGCTTGATACCTGTTCCTTGTTTTATCGCGCTATCCACATCCGGGAGGATTATGGGACCCCCCTGAGCCAGAGCTTGATTCAGTCTTATTTCTTGGGGCCACAAACTAGTTTGAGGTTTTATTTACTATCCTGTACTTATGCCATGCTACTGCTTTATTTACGATTGTGCGAGGAGCACACTGTACTGTTTAGGAATTGTGACCCGTTTACGCGGTATCGATAAGCCCAGTTTTGGGTTCCCAGTCGCTTACAGCCGGCCCCACAAACCTCGGGTCCGTCTCAAAGTCAGCTAACTTCGTTGCGGGTGTACTCCAAGGGGTGGCCCCCTGAAATATTTCTGAATCCTGTGATTGCTTTGTCGTGAAGGCCTTGTTGGGTTTTGATTTGGTTTTTCCGAGGTTGATCGAGTGTGTGTTGCTATTGGTGCACCCCGGCCGGGTAAAACTTTCTGAAAGCCGTGTCCGCGGTTATGGACGACTTGGAGCACAGTATCTCGATCATAGACAAGCATAACTAAAGTAGTGCTATAAATTTGTCTTTATAATGACTAGTAATCAGCTTCACTATAATGGAATGGCTAACTAAAACGGCCCACAATTGCTTGTTTGGTTTGTCGCTTGCGACAATTGTATCTGACTAGTAAGTATTGCAACTATAACGGAATGGCTAAATAAAAGTACCAACAACTGCTGGGTTTTGGGTTATCTCATGCTATTGTATCTGACTAGTAAGTGTCGCAACTACAACGGAATGGTTGATTAAAAGTGCCCACTGCTTACTTTATCAGGATGATTATCTACACCGGACTAGTAATTGCTGCAACGATAACTGAATAAATAAAACTGCCAACTGTGTGAGTTCCTCGGTTGACTTCCTCGTTTGGTCTCGAGGGGGAAACACCAGGATGGGTTTGTTTGGTGTTAGCTTCAGGTTGCATCCGGATAGGTCATTCTTATCCCTCTCTGATAACCGCCAGTTGTATCGAGTCTCTCTAGGTTGTTTAGTGCATGCTGCCGCTGCCGCTCAGTCCACCATACCTATGTAGGCGAGGACCGCCGAATTCTAGTCTCGCCGTGTACTGGCCTCAGTACTGACGCTCCTCTTTTTCCTCTGCCCTTTGTCGGCACCCCTTTTGTTAAGCAGGTTTTGAGATCGACGTTGTTAGCAGGGTTACCCTTCCGGCTTGGCCTGGGCAGGGTTATGGACGCCAGTGGTTATTCTTCAGGGCTCTTAGCCCCATTTGCATCTTGTCCATAGCTGGACGCTCTATCGTTTTCAAGGTGATTTGGATCTTTGTATATTATATCTGTATTCTTGACTCATTGAGTCGCTGTTATATATATCTGTTCTGTGGGTCCCATCGAGGACTGTTGTGTAATGTTATTACTTTGTTTTCCACCCGCACGAAAGTGCCTGGTGGGCACCTTTGAATCGTTTCTATGCGGGTTTGGCGGTAATCGCTGAAACTTGCATAGGTCCGATTCTGAGGGTGTTACAGAGTGGTATCAGAGCTCAGCAGTTGCGATACCCCACAAGTCCAGCCTGTAGGATAACCTAGCTAACGGCCGAAGTAGAGTGTCAAAACTATTTTTGCAAAATCGTTTGGATAGTTCCGATTAGGTCTGATTTTACTCCTTACCCCTCTGCTGTTCTCCTCTTACCTCTACGTGTTTTGAATCCGCTCTCGTCCCTTTCTTCGAGTCCAGGAATTCTCGTGGTTGGGTTCCGTCGTACCTTCAGGGTTTCGCTTCCTTCTTTGATAACGGTGTTCTACCATCCGGTGTTCAAGCTGCCTGAGGAATCCGTCTACTACGGTACCATTCTTTGTTCCTTGTTTGTGCCTTCCGGTGTTTTCCGACGCGACGACGTATCTACGCCAGATCCGATGCAGAGTCTGCATCACTCCTTTGTTCCGAACCTCGCTTGTCAAGATCTACAATCTGAATCCCGAGAGTTGGTTGCATAATCCGCCTATTCGTGTGCAGAGTAATGGTTTGGGTGCGCGATGGACTGATCACCATCCGACTACTCTTATCATTCGCTCTTGTACATCGAATCAGTGGATCCAGCGATTTTACTCCGTCCACGGAAGTTAGGGGTGGCTTTATTTGTTGATACCTCTGCCTTCGCCCTTTTGTTTCCGGAGTGTTCTCTCGACGATCACGGACAACGACCTCTTGTTAGTGGTGTCGCAAGGATCTACACGAAGCGCGAAGGTTCAGGTCGCCGCTCTTCTTCCGGTACCATGAGGCGGATCTCGAGGGCGAGATCCATTGTTAGTGGTGTCGAATTGTGGCATCCCGCAAAACCACTACTAGAAAATCGCGATGTTTTGTGCATTGCATCATCATGACCGCATGCTCTTGTCATCATGCCACATTGCATTTGAGCATCGTCATCATCTTGCATTTGCTTGCATAAAACTATTTGCGGAAAAACCTGTCTTTGTTTTCTAAACGCCCCATCTTTATTCAAACACCAAAACCCGGGTCTCCGGATTATTTTGTTTTGTCTGCTATCGGTTTGCAGAAGCTTTGTTTTAAACAAATAAAATATTAAATTATTTTAGTGGGGGCAGTCGAACGGGCCAAATCGACCCGGACGACCACCCCCAGTACAAATCGGTCCACCCTAGACCCCACCCCAAATCTTTTCTTACCCCAACCTAGTCTACCCACACCCCCTCCACCTCACCCTGACCAATGCCCTCTCTCCACCTCACCTCTCCTCTCTCCCCCACCCAGTCCCACGCTGCCACCTCACCTCTCCTCTCTCCCTCTCACCAATCCCACCGCCACCTGGCCACTCCCTCACCCTGCCACCCCCAGACCACTTCTCACTCAGCACGCACGCACACCCCTTCCCTCCTCTCACAGATCCCCGGGTCCCACCGCCCCGCCTCACCACTCACCCCACGTGGCCCGCCCACCTGCCTCACCCCACTCCCGAGCCGACCCCTGGGCCCACCGTCCCGACGCCCCGCACGCGGGATGCTCCCCCCACCTCCCGCTCGCGTGCCCCTGCCCCGATGCTTCCCTTGATCCCCCCAACCTCCTCGCGCCGCTCAGGCCGCCGCCGGCGTCACCTGCCGCCTCTCCCCTCTCCCTCGCGGGCCCCGCCCCGTTCACCCCGCGCTCGCCCCTCCGGCGAGCCGCCCGCGAGCCCTGCCGGCCTCGCCCCCGTGCCGCCGTCGCCGCCTGCGAGACCGCCGCCCGCCGGCGCGCGGCCCCGCTCCGCCCTCTGCTCCGGCCGCGTCCTCGCCTCCCCGGGCCGTCCTCCAGCGCTGCTCGCCCGCCGGTCGCCCCGTCTCCCCTTCTCGTCCGCCCCGCCTCCGGCCTTCATCTCCATCGCCGTCGCCCTCCGCTGCAGCGGGCCGCCGCGGTGCCCCGGCGCCCCCGTCGACCTCCTCCACCGGCCCATCCTCCGTCCGTCCCGCGGCTCCCCCTTGTCGTCCGCCGCCGACCCCGCTCCAGCCGCCTCTGCAAGCCCCGCCGCCCCGCGGCCCCTCGTCACCTCGCCGGCCCGTCCTCTGTCCCGCGCCACCGCCCTCTGCAAGCCGGCCTGGCTCGCCTCGGTGACCCCCCTCCGCCTGCCTCGCCCCGGGCTCCCCGTCCCCGTCGCCGGTGCCCCCGCCCCGCTCGACCCTGCCGGTCCCCTCTGCCTCAGCCACGTCGTCCTGCGCGGGCGCGCGCGTTCGTCGCCGGCTCGTCCTCCAGCGCCTCCCGCCTCCTCGCTGTCGCGAGCGAGCCCCTGCACCAACCGTCGCCTCTGCATCCTCGCACATGCCACCGCTGGTGATGTTCCAGTATGCCTGTGAGGGCTCGAGTCCTGTTGTGAACAGGTGAGACAGGCCGTGTTATCTGGCTTCTGGAGAAAATCCCCTAAGTGGTGGTGTTGTTTATCTTGGCAAATACCAATGCGGCTACGAAGTCGATGAGATGGTGTTCATGTGCTGCCGCAAACCAAGACCTTCCGGCGGATGAGAACGAGATTCGACAAGATCTCCTACACGGATCCCAAGTTCGTCTCAATCCGAAGACCGAACCCCGAGATCTGCCTCACGGGACCGAACCCCGGAAACCCCGATGCTGTCGACACGGATGCCATGATCTTCGTCACGGACGCCGAGACCCCCGGACCCCGGAGACCCCATGATCTTCGCCGCAGAACAATAAGGCCGTTGGAATGGAATTGACAAGATCTACCACCGGACGACAAGTTCTACTTCACGGGCACGGAGCGTCAAGATCGCCTCACGGAATCCGAGGCGCGGACCCGACAAGATCTTCGCGACGATAAGATCGGCACCGAACCGGAAGAATCCGATGCGCCCCGACACCGAACCAAGTTCTCCTTCCCGGAAGCATCGACGCTCGAGCGACAAGATCTACATCCTCGATCCGAAGACCCTAAACCCCGGAGTCCGAGAACGATCTCGTCGGACCCTAAGACCGACCCCGAACCCCGGAATTCCAAGCTCGCCGAACCCTAATGTGTGAACCCCTTCTCGAAACCCTATTTTATAATATAATAAACTTGTCGCATATTAAATTGTCATTCTCGCATGCATATCATTGGTTTGGGGGCCTTATGCCGATTCACATCATAATTAAATATGGGGCCCATATGCGGGCAAATCTAGTCTTATATTGGCCTCATTTAAATTGGTGTAGCGAACCGGTGATATATTTTGCCATGTTAAATCAACATTTATTTGCGGGGTAGTTAAATAACTTGAACCGTTTAATTAAATGTCGGGACCCCGGCTCCGCTTAATATTGACCTAATTGCATCGCACCTTTGCCATGCCATACATCATTCATGCATCATGCCCGATCTTTTGCCTTAGTATTAAATAGTGTATCCGGTGTTTATTCTAGTGTTTTGCTTCTTCGCGGATAAGGCCGTTGAGTTGATGCGAGTACCGACCCGATCTTCGGTTGAACCTTCGACAATGTTTTTAGGCGAGCATCTCCCCCTTTCTACCTATCTTACTTTTATAGTCTTTATTTCCTCCTGTTGATCTATTGCTATCGGTGTTGCGATGCTCTAGTTTTCGTACCCGTGATATCCCTTGCAGCCTCATATTGCCTTGGACACCTCCTATTACCTGTTGTTTGGTAGATAGTTGGACTTGCGCGTCGTAGTCGCTTGCTCAAGTGCTGTTGCGTGTCGTCGAGTACCACAGTTGTTGGTGTATGGCCGCATGTTGATGTTGGAGATGATCATGGCTTTACTTATCGCTCACTTTAATTCCTGTTTAACAACTAAAATTGAAGTAAGCAGAGGCATCGGTGGGTGATAGATAATATTTGGTTTCCGACCGCCCACTTGTGTCCTGTAGGACCCCGAGTGCTTGATACCTGTTCCTTGTTTTATCGCGCTATCCACATCCGGGAGGATTATGGGACCCCCCTGAGCCAGAGCTTGATTCAGTCTTATTTCTTGGGGCCACAAACTAGTTTGAGGTTTTATTTACTATCCTGTACTTATGCCATGCTACTGCTTTATTTACGATTGTGCGAGGAGCACACTGTACTGTTTAGGAATTGTGACCCGTTTACGCGGTATCGACAAGCCCAGTTTTGGGTTCCCAGTCGCTTACAGCCGGCCCCACAAACCTCGGGTCCGTCTCAAAGTCAGCTAACTTCGTTGCGGGTGTACTCCAAGGGGTGGCCCCCTGAAATATTTCTGAATCCTGTGATTGCTTTGTCGTGAAGGCCTTGTTGGGTTTTGATTTGGTTTTTCCGAGGTTGATCGAGTGTGTGTTGCTATTGGTGCACCCCGGCCGGGTAAAACTTTCTGAAAGCCGTGTCCGCGGTTATGGACGACTTGGAGCACAGTATCTCGATCATAGACAAGCATAACTAAAGTAGTGCTATAAATTTGTCTTTATAATGACTAGTAATCAGCTTCACTAGAATGGAATGGCTAACTAAAACGGCCCACAATTGCTTGTTTGGTTTGTCGCTTGCGACAATTGTATCTGACTAGTAAGTATTGCAACTATAACGGAATGGCTAAATAAAAGTACCAACAACTGCTGGGTTTTGGGTTATCTCATGCTATTGTATCTGACTAGTAAGTGTCGCAACTACAACGGAATGGTTGATTAAAAGTGCCCACTGCTTACTTTATCAGGATGATTATCTACACCGGACTAGTAATTGCTGCAACGATAACTGAATAAATAAAACTGCCAACTGTGTGAGTTCCTCGGTTGACTTCCTCGTTTGGTCTCGAGGGGGAAACACCAGGATGGGTTTGTTTGGTGTTAGCTTCAGGTTGGATCTGGATAGGTCATTCTTATCCCTCTCTGATAACCGCCAGTTGTATCGAGTCTCTCTAGGTTTTTTAGTGCATGCTGCCGCTGCCGCTCAGTCCACCATACCTATGTAGGCGAGGACCGCCGAATTCTAGTCTCGCCGTGTACTGGCCTCAGTACTGACGCTCCTCTTTTTCCTCTGCCCTTTGTCGGCACCCCTTTTGTTAAGCAGGTTTTGAGATCGACGTCGTTAGCAGGGTTACCCTTCCGGCTTGGCCTAGGCAGGGTTATGGACGCCAGTGGTTATTCTTCAGGGCTCTTAGCCCCATTTGCATCTTGTCCGTAGCTGGACGCTCTATCGTTTTCAAGGTGATTTGGATCTTTGTATATTATATCTGTATTCTTGACTCATTGAGTCGCTGTTATATATATCTGTTCTGTGGGTCCCATCGAGGACTGTTGTGTAATGTTATTACTTCGTTTTCCACCCGCACGAAAGTGCCTGGTGGGCACCTTTGAATCGTTTCTATGCGGGTTTGGCGGGAATCGCTGAAACTTGCATAGGTCCGATTCTGAGGGTGTTACACCCTATGTCCCTGTTCTTCCGGCGCTTCTGCGCCTACTAAGGGATCCAACCATCGGACCTGGGTCCGCACAGCATCGAGCAGCTCGCCATCTTCATGGCGTTCTGCGAGTGCTACCTAGGCTGCCGGCCCTACTTCCCTCTATGGCAAGATCTGTTCCACGGACGGATCAGTCGCGAGGAAGCGGGCGGCCCAATGCTTGCCGCGGGCGGCCTGACATTCCAGCTGAAGTCGAAGGCCTCGTTTTTTGACTTGATGTTGCCCGCCAAGGCGGCGAGCGAGTGGAAGAAGTCTTGGTTCTACGTTACCGAGGCGACTCCAGAGGGCGAGGCGGCGATCCCACGATACTCCGTCGACCGGCCTGAACCGCGCCGACTCCAAGTCGGCAAGCTCCCCACCGACCAGCGGATGGTCGTGGACGAAATGCTTCAAACCATCCGCGGTCTAAAGAAGAAGGGCCTCCAGACAATTAACTTATACAACTGCTGGCTCGGGCGGCGGCTCGTCCCTCTGGCTCAGCGCGACCACTATATGTACCAATACACGGGCCGGGAGGACTCGACGAAGTCCTGCCTCGCCGAGTGGAAGCTCGAGGACTACATCCCAGCACTGAAGAAGATCACCCAGGCGGTGTACCTGGACGCAAAGGCCGGGGTCGCCCCCTACCCCGCGAAGCATCCAGCCCCAATGGTAAGTCTCTTTGCATCATTCGCAGTCGCAGTTTATGCAGTCGCGGTCATTCTAATTTCATCTTGTGCTCATTGCAGCTATTCCAAGTGGTGGAAGGATGGCTCCCGCCTTCAGATGACGAGAACTCGAGCTCGTCCGTCCAGGACATGGGCGAGTCGCCTCCCGCCAAGGGCGACACCGAGAGCGACGAGAACGACGACGACGAATCCGAGGAGGAGGTCGCCTCGCTGGTTCGCAAGACCCGCGGGCAACGTCAACATGAGCTTGAGGCGAGTAAAAGCCTCGAGCGTCATGATGATGATGATGATGATGACGAACTTCCGGAGACCACCTCGCGCCACCAAGCTACTCCGTCGAAGAAGAAGAAGAAGAAGAAGAAGAAGAAGAAGAAGAAGAAGAAGAAGAAGAAGAAGAAGAAGAAGGAGAAGGAGGTGAAGGCCCCCCCGAAGAAGAAGACGAAGCCGGTGAGACCGGCCTCCCCGCCGCACTCGGCGAGCAGCTCCGACGCCACCAGCCTGGCCAAGGGCGAGGCGCCGCCGACGGTAACCGCGCTGGACACGGCCACTGTCCTGAGCGAGGTGCCACTAGCCTCGATGCCTCCGCCATTCGCCCCAGTCTCTGCTCTAGGGGCCGCTCCGGTCGCGGTGGCTTCACCTCGCAGGGAAGCTCCCGCTGAAGATGTCTCAGAGGCTCCCGTCGCAGCCTCGATGATGAAGAAACCATCCGTGTCTTGGGCACACGATGTCTTGGAAATGGGCCTCAGTCGCCGACTGGGCCCCGAACTGGAGAACCCGGCCAGCATCCGCACGGGGCTACACTTCATTCCAGTCGCCAAGTGAGTTTGCTCACCTTCTTTCGTCTTTCATTGTACTTGGATTATCTTGCTCACGCAATCAATTTGTAGGACCGGAGCGAAGAAGATAGGCCATCCGACTGTGGCTAAGGTGCCATCCGTCGTCAGCGAGGAGGATCCCTCCCGGAAGAGGAAGGCGGACGAAGTCGTCGTCCCCGCGGATAGCGCCAAGAAGGCCAAGGGCGACGAAGTTGTCACGGTCTCCGATGACACGGCGATCGCGCCGAGTGAACCCGCAACGGAGGCGGACTTACCCGCGAAGGAGGGTGCTCCCTCGCCTGGGGTGGCCGAGCCGGCTTCCTTTGGTGCCGGTGCCTCCATCGCAATGTTCCCGCGCTTCATGGCCAGAGCGGCTACAGCGAGTGGGACCTCGCCCTCGAGCCGTGCACCCGGGGTCGCCGATACGGAGGTCGAGCAGCGTCGCGGGCACACGCCGGCTCTCCTCGCATCCGTGGATGCGATACAACTTCATGGCATGCTTGGCGCAGCCATCCAGGTATGTCCAGTCCCCGAGGATCAGGCCGGTGTGTTGCAGCGGTCTGATTCTTTTAGTGTCTTGTTGTTATTTTTCGCGTCCAGTCCCCGAGTGCGCACTCGCTGAATTTCAGCGGGTGGGCACTTAGGATTTTTTGATTGCTAGTCCCCGAGTGCATACTCGCTGAATTTCAGCGGGTGGGCACTTAGGATTTTTTGATTGCTAGTCCCCGAGTGCGTACTCGCTGAATTTCAGCGGGTGGGCACTTAGGATTTTTTGATTGCCAGTCCCCGAGTGCGTACTCGCTGAATTTCAGCGGGTGGGCACTTTGGACTCCGCTTTTGGTTAACTGTTTGAATTGTGTGCAGGGTCTGCAACGTGAGTCAGCTGACCGGCCTGCTGCGACACGCCGCGCGCAGAAGGAACTGGCCACCGTACAAGAGGCGAATAAAGGGCTTCAGGCAATTGCCGCGGAGGCAGAGAAGGCCCGCTAGGGACTTGTCCCAGCGAGTGAGTTGGCAGCGGCTCAATCGGCGTTGAGCTCGGCTGAGAAGCGGATCGCCGACCTCGAGCGCGAGCTGAGGGAGGTGCAAGAAGAAGCGAGTTCCGCGGATGGTCGAGCCAAGGCCGCCGTTACGGCTGCCGCGGAAGAACGTAAGGTTTCTGACGCCCTTGTTGCTAGGCTTCAGGATGATTACACTTCTCTTCAGAGCTTCATCACGGATCTCTCCCGTCCCTTGATTGGTGAGTGTGTCTGCCCCTGCCTATTGCATGTGCCTTTTTGTAATATCCGATGTACTCACTGTTATCTTCTATCCGCAGGTCGCATCCTTGATAGCGCGGAATAGGCGAGCTCGTTCAACGCGTGGCAATGTGTGGCCACGCTCGTCAACTCGGCGACGTTGTCGGCGACCTGCATCCGGGCCTACCTCCAGGAGATGTCGCCCACGGAAGTAATTCCCAGCGACCTCGTCGAGGTGTGGCGGTACTTGGAGAAGGCGCCGTCGGTCGTCGAGTTTATGACGCGATCGGCATTCCGACGTGGAGCAGCGACGGCGCTTAGCCTTGGGCTCGCCCACTTCCTGGAGGACTTCGACCTGGACGACGTGACGAGTGGCTACCCGTCGTCGACTGGCTCGGTGGAGATATCTGAGGTGCTCAAGTTGACGGATCGTGTTGCGGTGTACTCCGAGCGCGTCTGGGCGATGGGCGACCTCCTTCCTTACCAGGAGACGATCGTCGCATCTAACGACCCCGAGCCGCAGCACCGGGACTTCAAGGTCGAGCAACCCTTTCGTGCGGCGATGGTGGGTGAGCTGACGACGTACCGTCAAACCCGTACACGCCCTTTATTCGCAATCGCAAGGGTGCTGGCGAGTCGTCGTCGAAGCCTGCGGAGTAGAATAGTTTGCCCTGGGGCGTTAGTAGCAGATCTGCCGTTTGGGCATATTTTGTATTTTGAGATGATTGCAACATGCTATTAACGAGATATCGTGTTTGTTTTGTGATTTGTCATGTGTTTTTCGATTTGAGGGTTGAACGAGTCCCTGAGCGCGTCCGCCCTTTTTATGGGGTTGACCTCATATGTGATGTGTTTGCGGGTTTTGAATGTTTTGTTATTGTGGTCGACTCGCCCGGACTCGAAGAGCCAGTCGCAAGGCGACTCCCTTGAGCGCTCTGTACTTCGCCGTTTTCCCTTACGCGAACGAGGTCGGGTGGCCGAGTCCCCGAGCGTGGTACTTGGTTGTTCTCGGCGCGTCTCGAGGGTGGGTGAGGACTTGGCGCGTTAGTTTGAGCGCGTCACTCCTGCCTGGCCCGTTGGGTCAGTCGCATGGCGAGTCCTGGGCATGCTATCATACTTGGCGTTTTCCCTATCCGCTCATGCTGAACTGGTCGTCATTCCCCGAGCGTGGTACTTGGCTGTTCGAGTCGCTATGTCAAGGATGCGGAGGATCATGGTCGCTGTGAGAAGCGAAGGCAGTTGTCTTGGCTCGTAGAGCCAGTCGGTCTAGGCGACTCCGATGGGGCTCCGGGTAGGCGTTTTTCATGGACGTTGCAAGGCCTGAGGTGACCCAGTGCCCTTGTAACGCACTACTTGGCTGTGCCGATCGCTGTACCAAAGGTTGACTTCTGCAGTTAGCTTGACGTTGTTATTAGGAGTGCCAGTGGCACAAGACACGGAGAGTAGGCGCAATTTGCGGTAACCAATTCTTTTTATTTCAAAGCAACTGGAGGGTACATATGTAGGGTTCTAGGAGTAGAACTTTCATAGGAGGTTTACATTCCACGGTCGCTTGACGTCGAGTTTGCCGTCCCCGCGGACGTCGATGAGGTAGTAGGCGTCGTTGCCGAGTACGCGCCCGACGGCGAATGGTCCCTCCCACGGAGGGGAAAGCTTGTGCATGCCCTTCTTGTCCTGGATGAGGCGCAGTACCAGATCGCCTTCTTGGAAGGTGCGAGTTTTCACCCGCCGGCTGTGATAGCGGCGGAGTCCTTGCTGGTAGATGGCGGTGCGTGATCGAGCGAAGTCACGTGCCTCGTCGAGTTGATCGACTCCATCCTGGCGGGCGAGTTCGTTTGCAGCCTCCGTGTAGTGGACGACCCGTGGCGAGTCGTGCTCGAGGTCGGTGGGCATGACTGCCTCGGCGCCGTAAACCATGAAAAAGGGGGTGAACCCTGTTGACCTGTGGACCGAGGTGCGGATGCCCCAGATGACGGAGGGTAGCTCCTCGACCCAGCAACCGGCGGTGCGCTCGAGTGGTATTTGGAGCCGCGGCTTCAGGCCATGGAGGATGCTCTGGTTGGCCCGTTCCGCCTGGCCGTTGGATTCCGGGTGGGTGACTGACAGGAGGTCGAGCCGGATTAGGTGTTCTTCGCAGAACTCAGCCATGGCTCCTTTGGCGAAGTTGGTGCCGTTGTCTGTGATGATGTTGTTTGGGAACCCGTAGCGATATATGAGCTCACGTAGGAATTTAGTGGCGGTCTTCCCGTCGCATTTCCGGACTGGTTTGGCCTCCACCCACTTTGTGAATTTGTCGACCGCGACCAGGAGGTGGGTGTAACCAGAAGGAGCCTTTTTGAAGGGGCCTACCATGTCCATACCCCACATGGCGAATGGCCAGGTGATGGGAATTGTCTTGAGCGCTGAGCTCGGAACGTGCGTCTGGTTGGCGTACTTCTGGCATCCGGCGCACCGCTGGACAATGTCGACGGCATCGGCGTGTGCGGTGGGCCAGTAGAAGCCATGCCGCATAGCCTTGGCGACCAGAGAGCGGGCTCCGGCGTGGTGGCCGCAGTCGCCGGAGTGGATGTCGTGGAGGATCTTGCGTCCTTCGGTGGGTTGGACGCAGCGTTGGAATACGCCGGTGACGCTGCGCTTGTGGAGCTCGCCGTCGATGATGGTGAAGGATTTGCATCGGCGTCCGTTCATCCGGGCGTCCGTCTCGTCTGCCGGCATGGTGCCGGCCTCCAGGTAGGCGACGTAGGGCTTGGTCCAGTCGTCTGGCTCGGTGACGAGTGCGACCAGGGCTGCCTCTGGCTGCAGCAGGACTCCGATGTCGATCTCCCTCGGGGGAGAGACTGATGGCTTGGTGATCGTGTCGAGGAAGACGCCGGCGAGTGGTGCGAGTCGAGCCGACCCGATGCGAGAGAGTGTGTCGGCCTCCTCGTTCTTCCGCCTGTCAATCCACTCGACGGAGTAGCCTGCAAAGTGTCCGCCCAGCTTGTCCACTGCTTGGCGGTATGCCGCCATGGTGGGGGAGACGGCGTCGCAGGTGCCAGCGACTTGCCCAGCGACGAGGTCGGAGTCTTCGTAGCAGCGTAGGCGGTTGACGTTCATCTCCTTGGAAGCTCGCATGCCGTGGAGTAGTGCCTCGTACTCGGCCATGTTGTTGGTGCAGGGGGTGAAGTCGAGGCAGAGGACGTAGCAGAGCTTGTCGCCCTTCGGTGAAGTCAGCACGATCCCTGCTCCTGCGCCGTCCGCGTTCTTGGAGACGTCGAAGTGCAGGCTCCAGTAATGGAGGTATGGCAGTTTTTCTGGTTGTTGGGCCTCTTCCCAGTCGGCGATGAAGTCCGCTAGAGCCTGCGACTTGATCTCTTTTCGTGGCTCGTACTTGATATTGTGGACGCCGATTTCGACGGCCCACTTAGTGACTCGCCCAGTCGCCTCACGGTTGCGGATGATGTCCTGCAACGGTGCTGGGGAGACGACCGTGATCGGGTGCTCCTGGAAGTAGTACGGCAGGCGCCGCTGTGCTCTGAAGACCGTGTATACCAGTTTCCGGTACTGCGGGTATCATTGGCGCGACTCGGTGAGGACCTCGCGGATGTAGTACACCGGTCGCTGTACTGGGCGCTCCTTTCCTTCCTCCGGCCGTTCGACGACCATGACGGCGCTGACGACGCGCTCGGAAGCCGCGACGTAGACCAGCATGGGTTCTTTGTCGGCGGGGGTGGCGAGTAGCGGTGCGGCGAGTAGCACCTTCTTGAGGTCGCGGAGCGCGTCGTCCGCCTCCTTGTCCCACTGGAAGGTGGGGTTCTTGCGCATCAGGCGGTATAGGGGCATCGCCTTTTCGCCCAGGCGGGGGATGAAGCGACTGAGAGCCGCTACTCGCCCGGCCAGCTTCTGGACGTCGCGCAGGCACTCGGGTTTGCCGAGTCAGGCGATCGTGTCGATCTTGGTGGGGTTTGCCTCGATCCCTCGCTTGGAGACGACGTACCCCAGTAGTTGTCCTGCTGGTACACCGAAGGTGCATTTGCCTGGGTTAAGCTTTATCTTGTATTTTCGCACGTTGGCGAATGTTTCCGCTAGGTCGGCGAGTAGATCACCCTGGCGAGCGGATTTTACGACCACGTCATCGATGTAGACGTGGATGTTGCGGCCAATTTGGCTCGCGAGGCACTCTTGCATGCACCGCTGGTAGGTCGCCCCGGCGTTCTTGAGGCCGAAGGTCATGGCGGTGTAGCAGAAGGCTCCGAATGGCGTGATGAACGCCGTCTTCTCCTCGTCCTCGACAGCCATTTTGATCTGGTTGTATCCAGAGTAGGCGTCGAGGAAACATAGCGACTCCGAGCCCGCGGTAGAGTCGATTATTTGGTCGATCCGCGGGAGGACGAACTGCTCCTTCGGGCAGGCGCTGTTCAAGTTTGTGTAGTCGATACACATCCTCCAGGTCCCGTTATTCTTCTCGACCAGGACTGGGTTTGCCAGCCACTTGGAGTACTTGATTGGCCGGATGAAGCCTGCAGCGAGTAGACGCTGCACCTCCTCGGCGATGGCTCGGTGGCGCTCTTCATTGAAGGGCCGCAGCGACTGTTTGACGGGTCACACTTTGGGGTCGGTGTTTAATTTGTGCTTAGCGAGCTCCCTAGGGACACCAGGCATGTCAGAGGGCTTCCATGCGAAGATGTCCCTGTTCTCACGGAGGAACTCGATGAGCGCGCCTTCCTAGGCTGGGCTCATTCCTATTCCGATTGTCACCGTCTGGCTGGAGTCGCCTGGGACCAGCTCGACGGTGCGGGTGTGCGTCGTTGCCTTGAAGGCTGAGGTGTTTGCGCCCTCCGAGTTGGGCTTCTTGAGTATGGTGGGGTCGTCATTGTTCACCCCGCTCGCGTACTTGGCGAGCTCGTCAGCGTGGTTGGTCTCTGCCGCGATGACGGCATCGGCGAGTTTGGCTCCTTTGGCCTCGCACTCGGCGGCCATGTCGGGGTCGCCGTTGATGGTGATGACGCCGCACGGCCCGGGGAGCTTCATCGCGTTGTACGCGTAGTGTGGTGCTTCCATGAACTTGGCGAACGCCTGGCGCCCCAGGACGCAGTGGTAGGGGCTGTCGAAGGTCACCAGCTCGAAGACGATCCGCTCGGTGCGGAAGTTTGCTGGTGTGCCGAAGGTGACTGGCAGCGTGACCTTGCCGATCGGGTACGCCTTCCGACCGGGAACGATGCCGTGGAACATGGTGTGGGTTGTCTCGATCATCGACTGCGGAAGCCGCAGCCGCCTGAAGGTGTCCAGGTACAGGATGTTGATGGAGCTGCCGCCGTCCATCAATGTCTTGGGGAGCCAGTAGTCGCCCACCTTTGGCTTGACCACCAGGGCAACTCCTCCTGGGTACTCGAGGCGCGGCGAGTGGTCCTGGCGGCTCCAGGTGATGGGCTGCTCGGACCAGTTGAGGAACTGGGGAACGTCCACCTGGGCCACCGCGTTGACGGCGACGGCGCGGGTGATGACCTTCTTCTCGCGCTTCGTGTTGAAGCCTGTGAAGGTATGGAGCGAGCCGACCACGTTGCCGAATTTTCCGCCGTTTGGCAGGTTGTTGTCGGGGTCCTCCCGTGCTCGCCATGCCTTCTCAATCTCCCTGAGGGTGTGGCAGTCGGCGGTCGTGTGCGTTGCGGGCTTCCCTTCCCTGCTATGAAACGCACAAGTTTGGTTAAGGAGGGCCGCGGGGTCGAACCTTGGCTTGGCCTTGTAGTTGCCGCCGTCACGTCGTTGTCCTCCGTTGCGGCGGAAGCTTTTGGGCTCGCGTTGTGCGTGCCCGGCGTTGGCGACGAAGTCGACTCGCCCGTCACTGCGGCGCTTGCCAGTGAGGCGAGTGTTGCTGTAGCGTAGGTCGGACCGTCGTCCGTTGTCGTTGCCGCTCGTGCGGCGTTGGACTCCCGACTCGTCGTCGGTTTCCTGGTTTGGATCTTCCTCCGCGTACCGTTTGTCGATCTCGAGGAGGTCCGGTATGTTGTCGAGTGTGCGAGAATGTCGCTTGAGCTTGGCGACCAAGGGCTCGTAGCGGCACGAGGTCTTGAAGCAATGGATCGCGGTGTCCGGGTGGATGCCGACCGCGTTGTACCATAGTTCTTGCCACCGCTGGACCCAGTTGCGGGTCGACTCGCGGGGTCCCTGGAAGCATCGCTCCAGGTCCTCAATGGTGGTGGCGCGGGTGTAGGAGCACTCGAAGTGCCTGACGAAGGCGTCGCGCATCTCCTCCCAGGAGTCGATACTATCCTGGGGGAGGGTGTTGATCCACTGCCTGCACGTCCCCTCCATCATCAGGGGGAGGTAACGGGCGGCTAGCAGGTCGGTGTGGCCTGCGATCCCCATCTCCATGAGGTATGTGTCGAGCCACACGGAGGGGTCGTACGAAGGGTCGTACTTTTCTATCTCCTTCGGCGCCTTGAAGTTCGGCGGGTACTTCTCGCCTCGGATCATCGGTCCGAAGCATTTGGGGCCGAGTCGACTTAGCGACCCCATTGGCTCGCCGTCGCGGCGATTGGTTAGGGTGTGTCGCGGGTCGTCGGGCTGGCGTGCGCGCCAGCTTTGGTTTTTGATGATGTGGGTGCGGGCGTCGATGGGTTGACCGTTGGCAGCGACGAAGTTGGTCGCTGGCCTGGGGTCGTTGGTGGAGAGTGCCGCGTTCGCGGGTCGGTGTTGGAGCTGCAATGGCTCTGGTGGCGGGCAGTTGAGGGTGTTTGCCGCCATTGGGCGGCCGCTTGAGGCCGCTCTGCTTCCCGAAGAACGTGAGTACACTCGACCCTGCGAGTCGGCGCCTGCGTTTTGCTGCTCGACGGCCTTTGCGAGCAGGGCCCTGACATACTGGATCTATAGGGCGCCGTCACCGGTGGCCGTGATGTTGTCGGCTGCTGCTCGGCCCGCCACGAGGTTGTCCATCGGGGTGGAGAACAGTGGGAGGCCGTTCGCATCTCGCTCCCGTGAGGAGACTACTGTCCGCGGCTGATCCCTGGGGGGTGTGCGCTTGGGTGGAGGTGGAACGCCCATCGCCGTCGACCCTGGCGGGGGCCGGGCGCTTCCTCCTGGTGGCGCGTTCTCGCAGATCACGCGCTCAGCCGCGCGGGCCAGGTCGTTTTCATCGTCGAAGTTCAGGGCGCGCCCCTGGACAGTGGGGTTCAGGCGCGACCTGATTCGCTGCTGGTGGTAGCGTGACAGCTCCTGCGCCGTCACCTGCTTGAGGCGAAATTTTTCGCGCTCGGCTTGCTCCTTGCGGACTACCTCCGCCAGCTTCAGGCGGAGTTCCTCGACCTCCGTTGCCGTGGCGTTAGGAGGGATCGGGGTGGAGAAGGGATCCTCCGGCGGATCTGTGCCGGTCGCCATGTAGGTCGCGGCGTGGCGACCGGTCCCGTCGCGGAGGTCGGCGGAATTTTCCGACCCGGAGTCGAAGTCGAAGATCCCAAGGATGGAGGGATCCTCGAAGTCTCCCACGTTGGAGACCTGGGTGATGGAGCCCGCGGGTGAAGCCGCGGTGATGGATCCGGCGAGTGACGTCGGGGTCGCCGAGTCGGCGTCGTCGTTGAGGGCCGCATCTTCCGTGGCCGCGGAGTTTTCGGCCACGTTGCTGTGGGCCGAGTTGTACTCGGAGGCGAGGCGATGGATCGTGCGGATCTGGCTCTCGGAGAGTCGATCGCGTGGCGGTGACTCGCGGATGCGAGTCGAATCCTCCGAGACGATGACGTCGGTGAGGCTGACGAAGAGGCTGATCGTGCCGACCGGCAGGATCACGCTGTGCGTGACGGGTCGCGCCGCCGGGACGGAGCTGCTCGGCAAGATCTGGAGCATCTCGCTGATCGCTATCATGCGGCCGGTGGTGACCGTCTCGTTGATGGGCAGATTGGATCTCGCCGCAGAACACCGGCCGGACCAGCCAGGCCCCACGGTGGGCGCCACTGTCGTGGGAATGGTCACGGCAGATGCTGCAATCGGCAGCGAGTAGTAGAACGAGGGGCAAGGGCGGCCAGCCATCTGCGGTGCGAGATGAGGGCGGAGACACAAGGTTTTACCCAGGTTCGGCCCCCCGGAGGGTAAAGACCTACTCCTGCTATATTGTATTATGATGGTGGTACAATGGGCGAGCTCGGCGGCTAGGCGGCGAGTCGCTTGGGTGTATGATGGAACGTATCTCTACACGCCCTGTAGGGAGGTTTATATAGACTCACCTCCCCTAGGGTTTACATATCTCAACCGAATCAGTTAAGGCTTCGGTAATCGTTTAACCTAACTCGACTGGGCCTATCTACTCGCCCGGGCCTTCAGCTTCCAGTCGCTTGGATCCACACCGGGCCTTGATCCAGTCGCCATCTTGCAGGCCCACTCGCCAGTTCCTGGGCCAGTCGGAGACGTCCTGCTGGGTATACCCCGGTAGGCATATCCTCATCAGGTGCGGCACCAGTTAGTTGCGGGGGTGAAGTCCACTCTTTCCCTCGTGCGGCTGCATCGCCCTGATGTGGATCTTGCGGCTGTGGCAGCTGGGCCACCCCCTCGACCAGATGGTGGCCTATGGGACATGCACCCGCACTATGCGGCTGTTAGGCAGTATGCCGAAGAAGTTGTAGATCTCTTTGAGCATCGCGCGCAGGTGATCCTTCAGAATAGGTAGTTCCTGTAAAAAAAGATAGATGTAAACTTTGTATATATTACGACTGGGCATGTTGTGCCCTTTATTTGTAAAGGTTCGCTGTGTTAGCACGTGCTGCTTGGTTGTATGCATGCCCTTTTTGTTAGCCTGACGTGGTCTGCTACTCAGGTGTACATGCGTTATCCCCAGTCGACGAGGTCGTGAGGTGAGGGGGAGCCCCGAGTGCGTTGTAGCATAAGGAAATGCGAGTAAAAGATAAATTTTTGGGCGAGACACTTAGCTTTATTCATATCTTAATGAGGACGTACATTGTTTGGCTGAGTAGCCTTGGCTGAATAGCCTTATTGAAAGTAAGGGGGGATAGCTAGGGGTAGAAGCATCGCAGTTGTGCGACGTTCCATGGGTTGGAGTATGCGACTCCTGTTGGAATTATGCCCTAGAAGCAATAATAAACATGTTATTATTATAATTCTTGATCATGATAAAGTTTATATTCATGCTAGAATTGTATTAAGCGGAAACTTTGATACTTGTGTGGTTTATGAACAACACTGTGTCCCTAGTACGCCTCTATGGACTAGCTCATTGATTAATGATGGTTAAGGTTTCCTAACCATAGACATGAGTTATCGATTAATAATGAGATCATGTCATTGGGAGAATGATATGATGGACATACCCAAATCAAGCAGAGCAATTAGATCGTGTCATCGTGTTCATCTTTGCGAAGCTTTTTCTTATGTCAAATATTGTATTCCTTATACCATGAGATAATGCAACTCCCTGGTATCGGAAGAAAGCTTTGAGGTCATCAAACGTCATCCTATGAGAGGGTGATCATAAAGGTGTCTCTCAGGTGATCAGAAAGTACTTGTTGGGTTGTATGTATCGAGATGGGATTTGTCCCTCCCAAGTCAGAGAGATATACTTCGGACCCACTCGGTAATCGATATCAACACCGCTTGCAAGCACGTGGTTAAGGAGTTAATCACAAAGTGATATCGGATTACGGAACGAGTAAAGTACTTGCTGTGAACGAGATTGAACTAGGTATGCCGATACCAATGATCAAATCTCGGGCAAGTAAAATATCGCGTGACGAAGGGAATATAAATATGGGATTAATCGAATCCTGGCATCGTGGTTCATCCGATATGATCATCGATGAATATGTGGGAGTCAATATGGGTTTCCAGACCCCGTGGTTGATTATTTATAGAAGATCATGTCTGCGTATTCTCGAACCCCTAGGGTCACACACTTAACGTGCCTCGACGCTAGGATAGAATGGATAATTGGTTTATGAGTTTTTGTTCGGAGCCTCGAATGAGATCCAGGACATCACGAGAGGTTCCGGAATGGTCCGGAGAATAAGATTCATATAAAGGAAAGCAGTTTTTGGATTTCGGAATTGTTTCAGAATGTTCGGTATTGTACTGGAAGGTTCTAGAAGCTTCCGGAGTGGGACCAACGTGGCCCCACTTGTCGGAGGGGTGCGTGGGCCTACGAGGGAGTGCCCTGGCTGCATTGGGCCAAGGGCACAAGGCCCCATAGGCCCAGCCGGCCAAAACCCTAGGGGAAACCCTAGGGGACCTTCTAGAAGGGGGGACTTGCCCCCCACTCCACCCTTGGGACCGCCGCCCTGGGGCTTGGAGGAGTGGGCAAGGGGGCCGGCCAGCCCCCTATATAAGGTGGGAAGGGGCGCACCCTCCCCTCACACCAAACCCTATCCGCCAGCTGCTGCCCTACCTCTCTCTCTCCCGACTACGCGTAGGCGAAGCCCTGCCGCAGAAACTCTCCACCTTTGCACCACGCCGTCGTGCAGTAGATCCAATCTATCTCTCCACCCCACTTGCTGGACCGAGGAAGGAGGAGACATCGCGGCACCGTACGTGTGCATCTCTCGGAGGCGTCGCCACTTGCGGCGTTGGATCGGATCGGATCGCGAGAAGGAGAAGGCTAGTTCGACTACATCACCCACGTTCTATTGAATGTTTCCGCTGTGCGATTTCTTCAAGGGTATGACGATCTCATCTACCCCTCTCATTGATTGCATCTCCTAGATTAGATATTGGCTTTCCCGTTCGCATCCGTAGAATTTTTTTGATTTACTATGCTGCGAAACCCTTCAGTGGTATCAGAGCTAGATCTATGTGTAGATGTGTTTCACGAGTAGAACGCAACATGCTTGTTGCGGGCGTTGATGTTTTCTGTTGCAAGCCTCTTGTTGTGTACTTCTGATGACGCGGGATAGTGAGATCGAAGCGGTCCAGGCCAACTTTACGCGACCTCGTTCGCGAGACCGGCTCCGCACTTGACGTGTGGCTTGTTCCACACATGCGGCTGGTGGATTCCAGTTTCTCTCACTATAGTTGTCATGGGATTTACACCGGATGTTGGCAACCATAATATCACTGTTCTGGATTTCCGTAGGTAAGAATCGTTCTTAGCTTGTTACTCCCATAAGCCACGTAAAACATGCAACAACAAAGTAGAGGCGTCTAACTTGTTTTTGCAGGGAGTGTTTCTGTGATATGGTATGGCCCAAGATATGATGTGTATGTTGTATGCAATGATCATGTTTTGTAATATTTCACGACTTGCATGTCGATGAGTACACAACCGGCAGGAGCCATATGGTTGTCTTTATAATTGTGTATGACCTGTGTGTCAACTTCTTATACGCCATGTAATAGCTTTACTTTATCGCTAAGTAGTTAGCAATAGTTGTAGTTTCTATTCGTGGTGGAGGCAATCATGGTGGAGTGATGGAGATCATGCTGGCACGCACAAGATGGAGATAATTGCGCGGAGATTGGCTATGCCATTTCACATAAAATTATATGCATGTGATGTTTATCCTTTTATGTATCTTATTATGCTTAGATCGCGACGGTAGCATTATAAGATGATTCCTCACTTAAAGATCAAGATAAAATTGTGTTCTCCCCATGTATGCACCGTTGCGAAAGTTCGTCGTGTTCAAGCACCTCATGATGATCGGGTGCTATAAACTCTACGTTCACATACAACGGGTGCAAGCCAGTTTTGCACACGAGGAAATACTTGGGTTTGACTTGACGATCCTAGCATGTACAGACATGGCCTCGGAACACACGAACCGAAAGGTTAAGCATGAGTCATATGATGATATGATCGACACTTTGTTGCCCACCATTGAAACCACATCTCTTCTCGTGAAGATCGGATTAGGTGTGGTGAATTTGGATCATGTTCACTAAACAACTTGAGGGATGTTGAATTTAGTGGGAGTTCATCTAGTAATTTGATTAAGTTGAACTAGTTATCATGAACATAGTCTAAATTGTACTTGCAAATTTTGTAGATCAAATGCCTAAGTCCAACTTCAACTTCAAAGTTTTTGCTGAGAAAGAAAAGCTTAAGAACAATGGGTCTAACTTCACCAACTGGTTCCGCAATCTGAGAATCATTCTCGCTGGCGGACAAAAGGACTATGTCCTTGAGAAAGCGCTAGGTGACGCCCCTGCTATAGATGCGCCGGCTGATGAAAAAGTTGTTTATTAGTCGCGCAAAGATGATTATGGTGTGATTAAGAGCACCATGTTGTTTGCTATGGAATCGGACCTTCAAAATCGTTTTGAGGAGTTCGTCGGGCCCTTTGAGATTCTTGAGGAACTGAAAACCATGTTTCAGACTCAGGCCTGTTCTGAGAGATATGAGATCTCTGAGAAATTCTTTAACTGCAAGATGGAGGAAGGGAGTTCCGTTAGTGAGCACGCCATTAAGATGTCGGGCTACACTCAACGTCTTGAGCAACTGGACTGCAAGATTCCAGAAGAGCTCAAGATTGACAGAGTTCTGCAATCACTCCCTCCTAGCTACAAAGGTTTTGTAGTTACTCACAATCAGATTGGTTCCACTGATACGATCACTGAGCTCTTCGCTAAGCTGAAAGCTGCGGAGGTGGATATCAAGAAAGATAATCATGTGTTGATGGTCAACAAGCCCCCTAGCTTTAAGAAAGGGAAGGGTGCCAAGAAATCCTTCAAGAAAGGCAGCGGCAAGCGCGTTGCCCCGGCTGAGAAGAAGCTCAAGTCTGGACCTAAGCCGGACACTGAGTGCTTCTATTGCAAGGACAAGGGTCACTGGAAGCGCAACTGTCTGAAGTACTTAGCGGACAAGAAGGCTGGCACCATTAAAGGTATATTTGATATACATGTTATTGATGTTTACCTTACTAGCGCTCGTTGTAGTGCCTGGGTATTTGATACTGGTTCAGTTGCTAATATTTGTAACTCGAAACAGGAGCTACGGAATGGACGACGGCTAGCAAGGGATGAAGTGACGATGCACGTTGGCAACGGATCAAGAGTTGATGTGATGGCCGTCGGCACGCTCTCCTTAGTTTTACCTTCGGGATTAGTTTTAAACCTTAATAAATGTTATTATGTGTCTGCGTTGAGCATGAACATTATATCTGGATCGTGTTTATTGCAAGACGGTTATTCATTTAAATCAAAGAATAATGGTTGTTCCATTTATATGAATAACATCTTTTATGGTCATGCACCTGCTGTGAATGGTTTATTTCTTCTGAATCTCGAAAGCAATGAAACACACATCGATAACATTGAGGCTAAGAGATGCAAAGTAGATAGTGATAATTCAACTTATTTGTGGCACTGCAGTCTAGGTCATATTGGTGTAAAACTCATGAAGAAACTTCATTCTGATGGACTTTTGGAGTCTCTTGATTTTGAATCATTTGACACGTGCGAGCCGTGCCTCATGGGTAAGATGATCAAAACACCGTTCTCCGGAATAATGGAGCGAGCAACGGACTTGTTGGAAATCATACATACCGATGTGTGCGGACCAATGAGTGTTTCGACGCGCGGTGGCGCTATTTTCTCACTTTTACTGATGACTTAAGTAGATATGGGTATATCTATTTAATGAAACATAAATCTGAAACGTTTGAAAAGTTCAAAGAATTTCAGAACGAAGTGGAAAACCATCGTAACAGGAAAATTAAATTTCTACAATCCGATCGTGGAGGTGAATATTTGAGTTATGATTTTCTCACGCATCTTAAAGCAAGCGGAATCGTTTCGCAACTCACGCCACCTGGAACACCACAGCGCAATGGTGTGTCTGAACGCCAGAATCGGACTCTATTAGATATGGTGCGATCAATGATGTCTCTTACAGATTTGCCGTTATCATTTTGGGGTTATGCATTAGAAACCGCTGCATTCACTTTAAATAGGGCACCATCTAAATCCGTTGAGACGACACCGTATGAACTATGGTTTGGTGCTAAACCTAAGTTGTCGTTTCTTAAAGTTTGGGGATGCGAAGCTTACGTCAAGAAGTTGATGCCGGACAAGCTCGAACCCAAAGTGGAGAAATGCATCTTCATAGGATACCCTAAGGAAACGATTGGGTATACCTTCTACCACAGATCCGAAGGCAAAGTGTTTGTTGCAAAGAACGGATCCTTTCTTGAGAAGGAGTTTCTCTCGAAAGAAGTGAGTGGGAGGAAGGTAGAGGTAGACGAGCTTATTGAACCTTCTCTCGAGTTGGAGAGTAGCGCAGCACCTGAAATTGTTCTAGTGCCAGCTGCACCAACAAGAGAGGAAGCTAATGATGAGGATCATGAAACTTCGAACGATACTACTGCTGAACGTCGCAGGTCGACAAGGTCACGTGCCCCTCCTGAGTGGTACGGCAACCCTGTCTTAACTGTCTTGTTGGTAGACAACAGTGAACCTGCGAACTATGAGGAAGCGATGATGAGCCCAGACTCTGAGAAATGGCTAGCGGCCATGAAATCCGAATTGGGATCCATGAGCAAAAACCAAGTATGGACTTTGGTGGACCCTCCTAGCGACCGAAAGGCTGTTGAGTGCAAATGGATCTTCAAGAAGAAAACGGACGCGGATGGTAATGTTACTGTCTATAAAGATCGACTTGTCGCGAAAGGTTTTTGACAAGTTCAAGGTGTTGACTACGATGAGAGTTTCTCTCCCGTAGCGATGTTTAAGTCCATTCGGATTTTATTAGCAATTGCTACGTTTCATGATTATGAAATATGGCAGATGGATGTCAAGACTGCGTTCCTCAATGGCAACATTGATGAAGAGTTGTATATGATTTAGCCCGAAGGTTTTGTCAATCCTAAGGATGTTGATAAGGTGTGCAAACTTCAGCATTCCATTTATGGACTGAAGCAAGCATCTCGGAGTTGGAACCTTCGTTTTGATCAAGTGATCAAGAGCTTTGGATTTGTTCCAAATTGCTACAAAGCTTGTATATATAAGAAAGTGAGTGGGAGCTCAGTGACATTTTTAGTACTATATGTGGATGAAATATTGATTATTGGAAATGACATTGATATGCTTAACAACGTGAAGAGTTATTTGAACAAATGTTTTTCAATGAAAGACCTAGGAGAAGCTGCTTATATATTAGGCATCAAAATCTATAGAGATAGACAAATACGCCTAATAGCTTTAAGCCAAAGTACATACCTAGACAAAGTTCTGAAAAGGTTCAGAATGGATAAGGCAAAGAAAGGTTCAGTGCCCATGTTGTCAGGTAAGATATTGAGCAAGGCTCAGTGTCCAGCTATGGTAAACGATAGAGAAACTATGAGCAAAGTGCCATATGCCTCGGCCATAGGTTATATCATGTATGCCATGTTGTGTACTAGACCGGATGTGTCCAATGCTCTTAGTTTGATGAGCAGATACCAAAGTGATCCAGGAGTGGAACACTGGACAGCCATAAAGAACATCCTAAAGTATTTAAATAGGACTAAAGAAATGTTCTTGGTCTATGGAGGTGATTAGCAGCTCGTCATAAAAGGTTACGTCGACGCTAGTTTCGACACTGATAAGGATGATTCTAAATCTCAGATAGGATACGTTTATATTTTGAATGGAGGAGCTATGAACTGGAGAAGCTGCAAGCAAAGCGTGATCGCGGGATCTACAGTAGAAGTGGAATACATGGCTGCTGCAGAAGCGTCAAGTGAAGGATTTTTGATCAGGAACTTCATCACTGAGCTTGGTGTGGTTCCAAGTGTCTTGGACCCACTAGAGATATTGTGTGACAACACTGGCGCCATATCACTGGCTAAGGAACCAAGGTATCATCCAAAGACCAAGCACATCAACCACAAGTTTCATATAATTCGAGATTATATAACAGATGGAGATCTGAAGATTAGCAAAGTACATACAGATCTGAATGTCGCAGATCCGTTGACTAAACCTCTTCCACGAGCAAAACATGAATAGCACCTTAGTGCCATGGGTGTTAGATTGTTGCCAGATGTAAACTAGATTATTGACTCTAGTGCAAGTGGGAGACTGTTGGAATTATTCCCTAGAGGCAATAATAAAGATATTATTATTATAATTCTTGATCATGATAAAGTTTATATTCCATGCTAGAATTGTATTAAGCGGAAACTTTGATACTTGTGTGGTTTATGAACAACACTGTGTCCCTAGTACGCCTCTATGGACTAGCTCATTGATTAATGATGGTTAAGGTTTCCTAACCATAGACATGAGTTGTCGATTAATAATGAGATCATGTCATTGGGAGAATGATATGATGGACAGACCCAAATCAAGCAGAGCAATTAGATCGTGTCATCGTGTTCATCTTTGCGAAGCTTTTTCTTATGTCAAATGTTGTATTCCTTAGACCATGAGATAATGCAACTCCCTGGTATCGGAAGAAAGCTTTGAGGTCATCAAACGTCATCCTATGAGAGGGTGATCATAAAGGTGTCTCTCAGGTGATCGGAAAGTACTTGTTGGGTTGTATGTATCGAGATGGGATTTGTCCCTCCCAAGTCGGAGAGATATACTTCAGGCCCACTCGGTAATCGATATCAACACCTCTTGCAAGCACGTGGTTAAGGAGTTAATCACAAAGTGATATCGGATTACGGAACGAGTAAAGTACTTGTTGTGAACGAGATTGAACTAGGTATGCCGATACCAACGATCGAATCTCGGGCAAGTAAAATATCGCGTGACGAAGGGAATATAAATATGGGATTAATTGAATCCTGGCATCGTGGTTCATCCGATATGATCATCGATGAATATGTGGGAGTCAATATGGGTTTCCAGACCCCGCTGTTGATTATTTATAGAAGATCATGTCTGCATATTCTCGAACCCCTAGGGTCACACACTTAACGTGCCTCGACGCTAGGATAGAATGGATAATTGGTTTATGAGTTTTTGTTCGGAGTCTCGAATGAGATCCGGGACATCACGAGAGGTTCCGGAATGGTCCGGAGAATAAGATTCATATAAAGGAAAGCAGTTTTTGGATTTGGAATTGTTTCGGAATGTTCTGTATTGTACCGGAAGGTTCTAGAAGCTTCCGGAGTGGGACCAACGTGGCCCCACTTGTCGGAGGGGTGCGTGGGCCTACGAGGTAGTGCCCTGTCCGCATTGGGCCAAGCGCACAAGGCCCCATAGTCCCAGCCAGCCAAAACCCTAGGGGAAACCCTAGGGGAAACCCTAGGGGACCTTCTAGAAGGGGGGGACTTGGCCCCCACTCCACCCTTGGGGCCGCCTCCCTAGGGCTTGGAGGAGGGGGAAAGGGGGCCGGCCAGCCCCCTATATAAGGTGGGTAGGGGCGCACCCTCCCCTCACCCCAAACCCTAGCCGCCAGCTGCTGCCCTACCTCTCTCTCTCTCCCGACTGCGCGTAGGCGAAGCCCTGCCGCAGAAACTCTCCACCTTTGCACCACGCCGTCGTGCTGTAGATCCAATCTATATCTCCACCCCACTTGCGGGACCGAGGAAGGAGGAGACGTCGTGGCACCGTACGTGTGCATCTCTCGGAGGCGTCGCCACTTGCGAGGAGGAGAAGGCTAGTTCGACTACATCACCCACGTTCTATTGAACGTTTCCGCTGTGCGATTTCTTCAAGGGTATGAAGATCTCATTTATCCCTCTCATTGATTGCATCTCCTAGATTAGATCTTGGCTTTCCTGTTCGCATCCGTAGAATTTTTTTGATTTACTATGCTGCAAAACCCTTCAACTCCAGACTCCACGTGCTTGAGGCGGTAGGCGCCACCTGGGATGTCTTCGGTGATGACGTATGGTCCTTCCCAGGGTGACTCGAGCTTTTTCGACCGCTCTTGCTTGAGTCGTAAGACGAGGTCTCCTTCGACGAAGGACCTTGGTCGCAGCCGACGGCTGTGATAATTGCGGAGGCTCTGCTGGTAGACCGTCGATCGAGCCGCGGCGATGTCGCGTGCCTCGTCGAGTGTGTCGACAGCGTCTTCGAGTGCGGTCGTCGATTCGGCTTCGCTGTAGGCAACGAGCCATGGGGCCTTATGGCGTACTTCTGCAGGCAACACGGCTTCGGCTCCATGTACCATGAAGAAAGGCGTGTAGCCAGTTGAGCTGTTTGGCATTGTGCGCAAGCTCCAGAGGACGGAGGGTAGCTCTTCTTTCCATGCTCCCGCGAGCCGCTCGAGTGGGCTCAGTAGGCGCTTCTTGATGCCGCCGCCTACGAGGCCATTGGCCTTTTCGACCTGCCCATTGGTTTGCGGGTGTGCCACGGAGGCATATGATATGTTGATCCCGAGGCCTTCGCAAAAGTCCTAGAATTCCTTGGAGATGAAGTTCGACCCATTGTCGGTGATGATGTTGTGCGGCACGCCGAACCGGTAGACTATGGATTGGAAGAACTTCACGGCTGTTTTACCCTTTTGGTTGGTAACGGGCATGGCCTCGATCCACTTGGTGAACTTGTCGACTGCGACTAGGAGGTAGACGTGGCCTCCTTTCGAGGACTTGGGCAATTTTCTGATCATATAGAGACCCCATTGGGCGAAGGGCCAGGCCAAGGGTATGGGCCTGAGCTCCGATCCTGGTGCGTGCGGTTTGTCTGCGAACCTCTGGCACCCGTTGCACCTTCGGACGATGTCCTTGGCGTCGTTCATGGCCTTTGGACAGTAGAACCCAGCTCGCAGAGCTTTGGCGACGAGGGCGCGACTGCCCGCGTGATGGCCGCAGATGCCCTCGTGGATGTCTTGGAGGATGGTTTTGCCGTCATCGATGGTGACGCACCTTTGGAGCACACCCGAAATGTTGTGCTTGTACAGCTCGCCATTGATGATGGTGAAGGCCTTGGACCAGCGAGATATGCGTCGGGCATCTGTCGGGTCATCAGGCAGTTCCCTGTTTATCAGGTACCGCAGGTATGGTTGCGTCCATGTTTCTTCAACTGCCATAACCTGCATCAGGTTGACCACTGCAACCTCTGTGTCGAGATTTTTGGGTCCTTCCTGTCCTTCGGGTAGCGCAGCCCCCGAGTGCTCTGCTTCTTCGGGTGATCCCTTGGGTAATTTCCTTTTGATGGATGGCACGCAGATTTGTTCGAGGAACACACCTGGTGGCACCCGTGCGCATGTGGAGCCGATATTGGCGAGTCAGTTGGCTTCTTCGTTGCTTTCTCTGCCAACGTGCCGAAGCTCGCAGCCGTCGAAGTCTCCTTCGAGTGAGTTGTAGAGTCACCGTAGATGACCAGGCGTGTTGCGCCGCAGATCTTGGCCATCCTCATGCCATGGATGAGGGCCTCGTATTCGGCTTCGTTGTTGGAAGCTCGAAATTTCATCCGGAGGACGTACTTCATCTTGTCGCCCTGTGGGGATGTCAGTATGACCCCGGCTCCTGCTCCGGCCTCATGCTTGGAGCCATCGAAGTGCATCGTCCATGATTGTGTCATGTACGGGGTGTCTGGCAGCTGCAGCTCCATCCAGTGGACGAGGAAGTCCGGTAGGACCTGCGACTTGATCGCATGGCGTTTCTCATAGACTATGTCTAGAGGGGGCAGCTCGATGCCCCACAGGGCCACGCGTCTTGTGGCCTCCGGATTGTTCAGGATGCTCTTCGGAGGTGCCTCATTGACGACCATCACCTGATGCTCTTGGAAGTAGTGGCTCAGCCGACGAGCCATCATGAACATGCCGTAGGCGAGTTTCTGGTAGTGAGGGTACCTATTTTTTGTTGGCGTCAATACCACGCTGAGGTAGTAGATTGGGCGTTGGACCCCGTGGGTCTTGCCATCTTTGGGTCATTCAACCATGAGCATAGTGCTTACCACCTGATGCGTGGTTGCTATGTACAGCAGTAGAGTCTCACGTTCCTTTGGCATGACCAGGACAGGCGAGGTGGAGAGCAGCCACTTCAGATCTTCGAATGCATCGTCCGCTTCAGGTGTCCACTCGAATTTGTCTTCTTTGCGTAGCAGCTGGTAGAAAGGCAGGGCCTTCTCACCCATGCGGCTGATGAATTCGCTCAGCGCCGCGATGCGTCCAGCTAGCTGTTGGACGCCTTTGAGGTTCTTTGGATTCTCCATGGCCATTATGGCCCGGATTTTCTTCGAGTTCGCCTCAATCCCTCGCTGGGAGATGAATTAGCTAAGCGGTTGGCCAGATGGGACGCTGAAGGCACACTTTTCTGGGTTCAGCTTGATCTTGTAGCGATCAAGCTTGTCGAACGTCTCGTAGAGATCATCAATCAGTGTCTTGGCCTCCCTTGTTTTGATTACTATGTCGTCGACATAGACATGTATGTTGCGGCCGATCTGGATCTTCAGGCATGCCTGCATGCACCACTGGTATGTGGCACCTGCGTTCTTCAGCCCGAAAGGCATTGTGTTGTAGCGAAACACTCTGAACGGAGTGATGAACGCTGTTTTCTCCTGGTCTTCGACCTTTAGTCGAATCTGATTGTAGCCTGAGTAGGCATCAAGGAAGGAGAGTTTCTCGCATCCTACAGTCGAATCGATAATCTGATCGATCCGAGGGAGAGGGAAGTGATCCTTCGGGTAGTGCTTGTTCAGCGATGTGAAGTCCACGCACATTCGCAGGATGTCTGTGTCCTTTTTAGGGACCATCACGGTGTTGGCCAGCCACTTGCTTTCCTTGATCTCCCTGATGAAATCAGCGTCGAGTAGTCTGTTGACTTCGACTCCGATGGATTCGGCCCGTGGCTTGGACAATCGTCGGATGGACTGTTTTACGGGCTTGGCATCTGGGAACACATTGAGTGCATGCTTGGCGAATTCCCTGGGAACTCCTGGCATGTACGCAGGACACCAGGCGAAGATTTCCCAGCGCTCACGGAGGAATTCGACGAGCACGCTTTCCTATGCGGGGCTGAGGTCGTTGGCGATCAGCGCCGTCTTGGAGGCGTCCGTCGGGTGGACCTGCACCTTCTTCGTGTTGACTGTTGAGTCGAACGACATGTCGGGTGCGTTTTGCCTCGAGACTGGGGGTGCAGTCACAGCCAAGCTGACCTGGCGGGTGATCTTCTTTTGCACCCTGTTTTTCGGGCGTACCTTTTGGATCATCAATGACCCTTTCGATGCAGGGTACCCGTTTACGCCATTGTTCTACGCGGGTGCGATCGGGTGATTCGAAGGTCCCACAGGTGGTGGTGGAGGAGCTCCGTGGGCGATGTTGTAGGGGTTCGTAGCATGGAAAACAAAAAAATTATACCGCATGCAAACAAACAAGCCAAGATCTATCTACTAGATTGTAGCAACGAGTCGATAGAGGAACTCACCCTCGAAGATTCCAAAGCGGTTAACGAGAGCAGATTCTCGTGGGTGATGTAGTCGTACACTTGCCGATCTCAAGATCGCGTAGACGATACTTCCGGCGCTGCGTTCCGGCAGCGCTTCCGCAGTCGGTCACACGTTCGGTACTCGACGAAGACCTTCCTCTCCCTTGTTCCAGCAGGCAGCGGAGGTTGTAGCACTCTCCTCGCGATTCCGGTAGCACGACGGCGTGGTACCGGAAGTAGAGGGGAGATCTCGCAGGGCTTCGCCTTAATCCGGAGCGAGTATGGTGGACTATGAGAGAGCCTTGGTGATCTAGGGTATAGACACACCAATTAGAAGGGGCTAAAACAGCGGCTAGGGCAATTAGAAGCTCTAACTCGGCGGCTTGGGAGAAATCCCTAGGCTGTGGCTAGGGTTTAGGTTTAGAGGGAGGCAACTTGTGTGTCTAGGAGGGGAGCCCTGCCCCTCCTTATATAGGTGGAGGGAGGCGCCGTCCAAGGGGAGGAAGTCCCTCCCCAACTCGGATCCCTAGTGGGCCGGCGGTGGAGGAGGAACTCCTCCCCAACTCGGTTTCCCACTTCTTCTCCACTTTCCAAAATAGCCGTTTGACTTTTCAAATTGGCGTTTGACTTTTCAAACTAGGATTTGATTAAACCCTTTATTTTGTACAGCGATGACACCTTGTACATGATGTAATCATTCCAACTTGCAATGACACATTCATGTACCCTTCCCCTCCGGAGTGCCGGACATTCCGGAACCTTCTAGAACATTCCCGATGAAAACACCGGAACCATTCTCCAACCCCGAAACAAGACTTCCCTTATATGAATCTTATTCTCCGGACCATTCCGGATCTCCTCGTGATATCCCGGATCCCATCCGAGACTCCGAACAACATTCGGTCTCTTACTCATCATTCCATAACTACTCAAACAACATCGAATCCTTAAGTGTGTCTCCCTACGGTTCGTGAATTATGCGGACATGATCGAGACACTTCTCCGATCAATAACCAATAGAGGAATCTGGAAATTCATATGGCTCCCACATATTTCTATGATTACTTTGCGATCGAATGAACCACTTACATACGATACCAATTTCCCTTTGTCTCACGATAGTTTACTTATCCGAGGTTTTGATCGTCGGTATCTCTGCATACCTAGTTCAACCTAGTTACCGATAAGTACTCTTTTCTCGTTCCCGTGATATGTGATCCCTTGTGAGCCAGTCACATGCTTGCAAGCTAATTGGATGACATTCCACCAAGAGGGCCCAGAGTATATCTATCCGTCATATGGATGGACAAATCCCACTCTTGATCCATGTGTCTCAACCAACACTTTCCGAACACTCAATGCCACCTTTATAGCCACCCAGTTACGGTGTGGTGTTTGATTCCATCAAAGTATTCTTCCGGTGAAGGTGATATGCATGATCTCATGGTCGAAGGAATTAGGTTACTATGTATCAGAAAGCTTATAGCAAACGAAATATATTAAATGACTTGATCTTTATGCTATGCTTAACTATAGGAGTATGTCCATCACATCATTCTCCTAATGATATGACCTTGTTGTTAATAACATCTCTATGTTCATGATCAGGAAACCATGATCATATATTAACCAACAAGCTAGTTTAACAAGAGGCTTTACCAGGGACTCTTTTATGTTTACAAATCACACAAGTATTAATGTTTCCTGTTAATACAATTATAGCATGGTATGTAAACATTTATCATAAGTATGAAGATATGATAATAACCACTTTATTATTGCCTCTTGGGCATATCTCCAACAGTCTCCCACTTGCACTAGAGTCAATAATCTAGTTTCAAACCTTTGTGTATTCAACACCTATGGCTTTCTGGTGTCGTATGTACACGATTGCTAGTGGTCAACTGATCTCCGGATCTGACACTTCCAGGTCCGTGTGTAATTGCATGTCTTTGCGTCTCTACGCATCACTCATTCTCTAATGAGATGGCTTTGTATAAATTTGGTCCTTTGGTGAGACCTTTAGTTCTTTTGGGGTTAAAACATGTTGATAATATTGTCGTACAATATATCTTCATAGTATTATCCAGCTGTGAACTATACCTAGTTTGATAACAAACTACTTGACACAAATGCCCTCTTTAGCTGCTATCATAGCAGTCATATACTTAGCCTTTTGTTGTAGTATCTGTCACAATGTCTTAACTTTGGAACTCATCCAAATCCATTATGGAACTTACTTTCCATTATATTGTGCCACCCTTAGTTTAGATTGAGATAAACTTAATTTGTACTTTGTGACAAAACTAGTATCAATGTAGTACTTTTACAATGAACTAACCATCTATTTGTCACTTCTACAAACAATATATTCTTAGTTCTTCCAAAAGATCATAAGAATATCCTTACTATTGTCCAATGATCATCTTATGAATCATTCTGGTATATGCTCATAACATTTAGAGCATAGGACATATCTGGATTTGTACATATCACAGTATGATTGATATAAATACTCTTTGTGATTTCATACATCAAGTATCAATCTATACTTGAATCTTTGTTTCACTTACCAAGTGTCAATACACTTGAATATATCATCAATATTGAACTCATTCAATCCTTTCTGTGCGACAAGAACCTTTCTTGTAGTTTCTATATTGAACTCATTCAATATCTCATCTATGTACTTCTGGCACAACCATATTGGCGTCTATTGATGCCAAATATTTGGGTTTTGCCTAAGTCTTTCATCAGGATGAAATTCTTAATATGTGTTAATAAAATATACATCTTTTCCAATCAACAATATGTCCTCCACATAATGTATTAGAAATATGTCTTAGCGCTCCCACTTAATTTCTTGCAAATGCAAGCATCTTCATTGTCTCTGATGAAATTAAACTCTTTTAACAATTTCATCATAGTGAAGATTCTAACTCCGCTATGCTTACTTCAACCATTGAAGTTTGCATACGCTTTTAGCATCCTTTGAATTAACAAAACCCTATGGACCGTGTTATGCACATGTCCTAGGTAACAATTCTATTAGAAGAACTTGTTTTGTTTATTCAACTACCACATAACAAAATTATATGTAGTGGTTGCTATATTAATCCGTCTAGACTAAATATCGCTATGAAAGATCAGATCTTGTCATAGTCAACCTTTGAACATTGTTGTGAACTCTTTCCCAACATGTCGACTATTTCATAGATGTGCAACATCCATGTCTATTTATTTATAGATCCAAACACAACTGTAAGGTCTTACACCTTTCTTGAGGGTCCTTCAAGTTCAAAACTTGATTTCTCGTGTATGGAACTATCACGGATTTTATGGCTTCAAGCCATTTGACGGAGTCAGGGCCCATCATCGCTTCTTTGCATGTAGTCCGTTCATTATTCTCAAATAATGATTCAACCCTCAAATCTTGGTATTTGATTTTTTACCAGACCTACTTGGTTCAATAGAAACTTTGACCTTCGTAACCACAACCTTTGAGGCATGTGAGTCATGAGCATTGTTGTTGTCTCCGGAACACTTTTCGGTGCTGCGCAACTTTGCACATATAGCTAAGGTTCCTTTAACCTTATCAAAGTTCTATTGTCCTCCCACTTATCTTTTCACGAAAAATTCCTTCTCAAAGAAACTTGACGTTCTAAGCGACAAACACTTTTGTCTCCGGTGTTTATGGAGGAATACTTAACAATTATACAAAGACGGGTTCATCCGACTTTGGTTGCAAACATCTTTCTTATGCATAGCATACCAATGTTTAAGAAAGGACTACTTGGGTTTAATCCCAAACCATAACTTTATATGGTGTCATTTCAACGGATTATGATGGAGCTCTTTTCAGTGGAAAAACGGTAGTCTCTAAAGCTTTTAATCTTTAAAATATAATGGCAGTTTTATGATTTACACCTTTGATCTTACCATGTCAAACAAGGTTTAATTACATATCTCGAACGCTCCATACTCTTATGGTGTTTCAGGAAAATGCAAATCCACGGAACGATTCCTTAAATCTTAGGTATTATGCTAAACTTGTAACTCAAATATCTTCCTTTATGATCTTATCATAAACTATTTATATTCTTGTTACAATGATTTTGCACTTCATCTTGAAAATCTTTGAACTTTTCAAATATTTCACACTTCATCCTTATTAAGTAAATATTCATATATTCACTCAAATTTTCGGAGAAAGCATATGAAGTTGAAATCCATCGCTCTTGACTACACATAATGGATTTCGTACAACAATATGTACAAGTTCCAATAAGCTAGTCATTCGTTCCCTTTTGGCCTATGAACGAAGTTTTAATTATCTCTAGGAAAGTTTCACAAGCGTTATTTGATCAAAAATCAAAAGACTCCAAAATTCCATCCACATGGAGTTTCTTCATGTTTTCTTTCCAATATAATTTAAACGGCGATGTCACTTCCTAAGTGATCTTTCAATCAATTTGTCTTTCGACATTTTTAGCACTAGTTTTATGGATGTGATTTTTCCAACAAGATTTGTGAATCATCCATCTTTTATGGATTACGGCAATTATTTGAACAACCCTTTTGTTCTCATAATACCTGATAAAACAAATCTTGAAGGCAAGCTTTGATGTTTAACGAGCAACACAATAACCCTTTATTTGTTCTCAATGAACATCATCACATATTCTTTTGCTAGTTACTTAGGCCATTGTAGTTCATGAATTGTGTTGTTTCGTATGACGATTCACACCAACAAATTCAGTATCAAATACTTAAGAACCACATTGTTTAATAAGCGAAGAATATATCCATAACATGTATATCATCTATATATTTAAACTGAACAATTCTAGTCTTTTCTTTTCTGCCATATATTTATGAGATTCTCTTTCAGTATTTCCTTTCTGTTTGAAAGAATCTATCAACATCAATAGTGGAGTCATACATATGAAACATTGTCCAAAGCGTGTATAGTTAAATACCAATGTCTTTGGACTTGCACTTTGAAGTAGATCACCATTATCAAATGTTTGGTGTTCTTTCAAATTCCTTTCTTTAGTAATCTCTTTGTGTAGTAAACATTTTACCTACATCAAATATTCACCCTCATCATGGATTTATCCATGATCAAGCTACTTTTAGCTTATAACGGTGAATCGCGAGTATAATGTTGCTCTCCAAAACCTTTTGGTGGATTAGGACAACTAGTGTCTCCAACCTTTTGCAAATTCTCATCAAATATGAGAACATGACTTTTGCCATATTATACTCTATCATGTTGCAACCAAAACTTTGTTTCAGATATCACAATATCTTCCACACATCATGGTTTCTGAAACAACTCTTTTCAGATCCTAGATAAACTTGATATTAAAACAATTCTTTGAATATCAAGAATCATGGAGACAAACATGATATTCATACACTAACTCTTGGAATTGTCACTCTTGTTTTAATACCAATTATTAAACTTCATGGAGTAACCGGAATTTACGGAAAGTTTGCAATAGGACTTTTAAACTTTAGATTAACACTTCAAAACAATACGATACCAGTTCGTAAAGTAACTAACCAGAATTCTATAGTTCTATCATCTCAATTAAAACTAAGCGCAAGGTGGTAAAACGGATGCCAATGACTACAACAACTATGCAAATTCACTTTGATTTAATTTATGATAAATAATGTTCAACTTTTAATCATATTGTCGTTGAACTCCCACTCAAAACAATATCCCTCACATTGTTTTAGTGATCACACGAACCAAATCCACCACATCAAAACCGATCATCACGAGAGTTGATGTAGCTTTAATGGCGAACATCAACATGTTCATCATATCTACTATATGACTCATGCTTCACCTTTCGGTGATCCGTGTTCCGAGACCATGTATGTACATGCTAGGCTCGTCAAGATCAACCTTAGCTTCCGCAAGAGCAAATCTGGCTTGCTCACGTTGTATACACTCGCAGAATCTAACACACCCGATCATCACGTGGTGCTTCGAAACAACGAGCTTTAGCAATGGTGCTTACTAAGGATGAACACTTTAAAACCTTGAAATTGTGTGCTTGAGGGATCATCTTATAATGCTACCGTCGTTAACTAAGCAATACAAGATGCATAAAAGGATTAACATCACATGCAGTTCATAATATGTGATATGATATGGCCTTTCTTCTTTGTGCTTCCGATCTCCATCTTCAAGCACGAACATGATCTCCATCATCACCGGCATTGCATCAAGGTCAATGATGCTTCTCCATGGTTGTCGTCCACCAGCTCCAACTATTACAACTACTTTGAATAGACACGCGGGTCTTAACAGAATTTAAATACAACCATATGGCTCCTGCCGGTTGCCAACTCACAATAAGGAACATTGCATACATCATATATAATCACAATCATGGCCATATCACATCACAGCACACCCCCTGCAAAACAAAGTTAGACGCCTCTAATTTTCTTTGCATGTTTTACGTGGTTTGGGGCTTTCAATAAGTGTCGTTCTAACTTACGAACAAGAACCACAACATTGATACTAGTATTGTCAATCACCCGTTGTAAATTGAATCTTAACTATGTTGGGAGAAACAGGCACCCGCAAAGCCACTTATGCAATACAAGTTGCATGTCAAGCGTGGAGCAAGTCTCATGAACGATGTCATGTAAGGTTAGCCCAGGCCGCTTCATCCCACCATCCCGCAAGATGCAAAGTACACAAGAAGCAATCTTCAACAAAAGCATCAACGCCCACAATGACCATTGTGTTCTAATCGTGCAACAGATCTACATATACACACGGCTCTGATACCACTGTACGGGTTCGTAGCATGGAAAACAAAAAAATTATACCGCATGCAAACAAACAAGCCAAGATATATCTACTAGATTGTAGCAACGAGTCGATAGAGGAACTCACCCTCGAAGATTCCAAAGCGGTTAACGAGAGCAGATTCTCGTGGGTGATGTAGTCGTACACTTGCCGATCTCAAGATCGCGTAGACGATCCTTCCGGCGCTGCGTTCCGGCAGCGCTTCCGCAGTCGGTCACACGTTCGGTACTCGACGAAGACCTTCCTCTCCCTTGTTCCAGCAGGCAGCGGAGGTTGTAGCACTCTCCTCGCGATTCCGGCAGCACGACGGCGTGGTACCGGAAGTAGAGGGGAGATCTCGCAGGGCTTCGCCTTAAGCCGGAGCGAGTATGGTGGACTATGAGAGAGACTTGGTGATCTAGGGTTTAGACACACCAATTAAAAGGGTCTAAACCAGCGGCTAGGGCAATTAGAAGCTCTAACTCGGCGGCTTTGGAGAAATCCCTAGGCTGTGGCTAGGGTTTAGGTTTAGAGGGAGGCAACTTGTGTGTCTAGGAGGGGAGCCCTGCCCCTCCTTATATAGGTGGAGGGAGGCGCCGGCCAAGGGGAGGAAGTCCCTCCCCAACTCGGATCCCTAGTGGGCCGGCGGTGGAGGAGGAACTCCTCCCCAACTCGGTTTCCCACTTCTTCTCCACTTTCCAAAATAGCCGTTTGACTTTTCAAATTGGCGTTTGACTTTTCAAACTAGGATTTGATTAAACCCTTTATTTTGTACAGCGATGACACCTTGTACATGATGTAATCATTCCAACTTGCAATGACACATTCATGTACCCTTCCCCTCCGGAGTGCCGGACATTCCGGAACCTTCTAGAACATTCCCGATGAAAACACCGGAACCATTCTCCAACCCTGAAACAAGACTTCCCTTATATGAATCTTATTCTCCGGACCATTCCGGATCTCCTCGTGATATCCCGGATCCCATCCGAGACTCCGAACAACATTCGGTCTCTTACTCATCATTCCATAACTACTCAAACAACATCGAATCCTTAAGTGTGTCTCCCTACGGTTCGTGAATTATGCGGACATGATCGAGACACTTCTCCGATCAATAACCAATAGAGGAATCTGGAAATTCATATGGCTCCCACATATTTCTATGATTACTTTGCGATCGAATGAACCACTTACATACGATACCAATTTCCCTTTGTCTCACGATAGTTTACTTATCCGAGGTTTTGATCGTCGGTATCTCTGCATACCTAGTTCAACCTAGTTGCCGATAAGTACTCTTTTCTCGTTCCCGTGATATGTGATCCCTTGTGAGCCAGTCACATGCTTGCAAGCTAATTGGATGACATTCCACCGAGAGGGCCCAGAGTATATCTATCCGTCATATGGATGGACAAATCCCACTCTTGATCCATGTGTCTCAACCAACACTTTCCGAACACTCAATGCCACCTTTATAGCCACCCAGTTACGGTGTGGTGTTTGATTCCATCAAAGTATTCTTCCGGTGAAGGTGATATGCATGATCTCATGGTCGAAGGAATTAGGTTACTATGTATCAGAAAGCTTATAGCAAACGAAATATATTAAATGACTTGATCTTTATGCTATGCTTAACTATAGGAGTATGTCCATCACATCATTCTCCTAATGATATGACCTTGTTGTTAATAACATCTCTATGTTCATGATCAGGAAACCATGATCATATATTAACCAACAAGCTAGTTTAACAAGAGGCTTTACCAGGGACTCTTTTATGTTTACAAATCACACAAGTATTAATGTTTCCTGTTAATACAATTATAGCATGGTATGTAAACATTTATCATAAGTATGAAGATATGATAATAACCACTTTATTATTGCCTCTTGGGCATATCTCCAACAAATGTCACCTGGTGCGGGTGCATGCCCGTACCCAGGGTTCGGGGCTTGCTGTCTGATCTGGGACAGGCTCTCGCTGAGTTTCTGAAACTCGCGGAAATCCTTGAGAATATGGATAGCCTTCTTTTTTCCATCCTGCTTGTCGATGTAGAAGTGGATGGTGCATGGGCCCGACAATTTTTCATATGCCGAGGGCTCATCGTCGCGGCCACGGCGTTGCCACGTTTGCGTTGGGCGTCCTCCATCGCGGAAGTTGTTTCCACGGTATCCGTCGCTACTGCGGTTGCTTTCGTTGCGGCGGTCGGCGTATCCAGCCGCGACCATGTCGGGTCCGTTGCGATCATCGTAGATGCGCGATCTTTGCTTGCTACGGTGCTCGCGTCGGCGGCCGTAGTCATCTTCCTCCTCTGAATGTGCTCGGTGGACGGAGTCATCTCCATCTGCCCATCTGTTGGCGATGTCCATGAGGTGGTCGAGTGTCTTGGGCTTGACGCGCCCAAGTTCTTCCTTGAAGTCCTGGCGTTTGACGTCATATTTGAAGGCATCGATTGTTCTCTCCTCCGAGATGTGTGTCGCAGAGTTCTTGATGTTGGACCAGCGTAGTTTGTACGAGCGAATGGATTTGCCCGTTTGTTGGGTGCATGCCCGCAGCTCTTCGATTGAGGTTGGCCTCTTGCTGGTACCCTTGAACTTTTGGATAAACTGTACGCCAGTTCCTCCCAGCTTCGGATGGATCCTGAGGATAGGCTGCTGAGCCAGATCCAGGCTGCGCCTGTCAGCTGCAGCTGAAGGCATTGCAGGGCGGTGTTTTTGTTGCCGCTGTGCAGCTTGATGGACGACAGGTGGTCGTTGAGCCATGCCTTAGGGTCCTGCGTGCCGTCAAACTTCAGAGTGTCTGAAGGAAGCTTGAAATTCCTCGGCATCCGTGTCCGCCGAATAGATCTGCTGAAGCATCAAGCCCCGCAGAGTTCTCCTTCGTTGTCATCCTCCTTGGATTCGGATGAGCACACGCGCTTGGCACGTGCTTTGTCGATCTTGCACTGAGTGAGTTCGCTTCGAGCGTCATAGTCGCGGTTGTGATGTCGCGAGCTCTTGTGTCGTCGAGGTAGGTCGTGTTCCTCCTCGTCGGATGAGGGTGTGGGACTGTGGTTGAATCTGACCGCAGCCTTCTTTTTCGGCTCTGCAGGAGTTTCCCCGTGGAGCGCAGCTCTAACGAGTCCGAGTCCGGTTAGTGCGGAATTGTGCATGGCCCTTTTTGGGTCCCCCACCGGAGGTGGATGGGACGCAAGGTATGTGGTGGCTGCCATGATCGCAGCTTGCGGCGTCTTCGGGATGACATTGCCATTGGCGTCCATCTCCATGATGGACGTGTTGAGGGTTCGGGTCACCTCGCGATGTGCAGCGGGGTCCATGTTCTCTACGCGAGAACGATGCTTGTTGGCGTTGTTGTCGTGCGAGCTGGAGCCACCAACGACAGAGAGCGCAGCTCACCACACGCTAGACTCCGAGGCTTCTTGTTTACATTTGTCGAGTACCTCTTGCATCGTCACCTGCTTTTTGTGCTCTTCGATGAGGAGCAGGTGGTATGCCATCAGTAGGTCCCGTGAGGCACCCACAGGCAGGATCTTGTTGCCCGCCACAGCTTCGCATGCTTGGTTCCATCCTTCCTCGCTAAGGTGGATTACTCGATTGGCGTCAGGATCGTCCCCGTTGGGCGGGGGATGGTTGCCTCCTGTTTTCGTCGTTTCTACCCTGCGGGTTGGGCGGCGGAGCGTGTGCACCCGATTCTGGTGGTTGCTCCACGTCTCTTCGGATGACTGCGGCGCATTGGTAGCGTCCGTAGGTTGGATCGCTGCTACCACGGCTTTCGTATTCAGAACCGTAGGTCCCTTCATCCGACGGGGGATCGCACAGATCTGAGTTGTAGTTGCTGCTGTCGTATGACTCATCTGCCGATGTTGATGTGCGTAGCACGGGATGCAGGGCCCATGAGGCGGGCCTGATCGATGGCAGAGGCACCCGCTCTGGGAGGCAGAGAGTGCCGATCTGACCCACCTGGAAGTAGAAGCTCCCGAACAGGATCTCGAGCCCGTCACCTACAGGCTCAAAGTCCTTCATGGTGGCTGGCGAGTGGGCGGTGAAGTCGAAAGCGCCGAAGAGGAGATGGCCCTCCGTCTCCGAGGAGTTGTAGATCACTTTGGTCGGGACCGTCACGATTGCACAATCAGCGCCCCCGATTCCCACAGACGGCGCCAATTGACGAGGTTTAATCTTGTCAACGCCCATTGTTATGAGCTTGGGTTTCAAAGAAGATGGGGGTGCTGGAGATCGCGGAATGGTTAATAGACAAGCAACCAGGGGACACGAGATTTACCCAGGTTCAGGCACCCGGAGGGAAAACCCTACTCCTGATTGTCTCCTCTTGATTACGGTGGAACCGAAAGTTACAGGGGTGCGCAGATGCAATCTGGCGTGGAGGTGTGTATGTGGTGGTATGAGAGATATCCTCCTCGTCGTGCCCTCCTAGCCTTTATATAGAGGTAGGCAGGTGTCGGGCATAGATCGAGTCGGTTACAGGTTTAGGGTTTGCCCTTTTGAATATTCTATCTGTTCTAGTCTTGCTCTCCAAGGATCCGAAGACGTCATGGGCTTGGGCCACCCGAAAATCTTCATGGGCCGCGTATATTCTCGTGGGCCTTCCTTGGGTTGGACCAGGTATGCTAATGTCGTGTACCCGGGTATAACCATGTCACATACTTAGTTGGATGGTGAACCGGGTGGCTCCTCCATTTAGATGAACAATTTATGGGGGTGGGGATGGCCTCGAGTGCGAATCTCCTTGGGGCTTCCTTTTCCTGCTCCTTGACAAGTAGATCAGCGGGGTGGTGTTCAAGTCGATGTGAGCTATCGACATGGCAACTAGGAAAGACTTCGCCGACCTCTAGAGACATGTCCCTTGAGCTGGGGAACCATACAGTGTCATTGCGTGCCCATGAGCGCAACATGGGTGGCAATGGCTTCAGTGTTGGCGTGGGCCTCATGGCAGTGGCGTGTTCGAAGGGCAATGCCCTTTCTTGGGACGTAGCTGCATCACCTAGGCGGTACTTGAAGTTGTCTCTGTGTATGGCTCGCTTCCTCGATTCTATCGTCCTATTCTCTAGCGTCAACTCCTTCGGCTTGAGCAAAGATCTTTCTTGGTCGGACGCAGGCGATGGGATCCACCGCGTCCAACATGTCGGGGGGTGGCCTCCATGGATCAGCCAGGGGATCGGCGGCGGCGGGTGGCGGCTACGCACGAGTGGGGGGGAGAGAATGTGTGTTGAGGATGGCTGGGAGGGCCCCGAACCGTACAAAAGGACACGCGATTAGGACACGTGTCCTGTCCGCGCCACTACAAATCCATTGCAAATTTGGGTTGAGAATGCGGCAAAACGTACCGGTCCGCGGGGCACAGTCCATTTGTGGGGCACCGTTGGGTCTTGTCTCTTGCCCAGTCACAAGATTCAAATTGTTATAAACGCGACAAGCAAATAACGAAGAACGAAGAACGAAAACAATTCACAATAGGAGCACGGGATTTAACATGAAAAATCTCTCCAACAAAAAGAGGGAAATACCACGGACGCCGGTTAGCAAAACTTCACTATATGGGAAGTGTTTTCAGAACATCGGGATTATTTTAGATGCGACTCATCCTAGCCGGCGGCTTACACAGTATATATACCCAATATATATATATATATATACGACAGGACTATTCAGAAACACCCCCTTAAGAGGTTCCTAGATAACTAGGAACCACCTACTTTTTGGAAAGTGTTTGTTAACCCAAAACTAGCACGACCCGGACATCCCGACCACGACCCGGACCCGTACATCCCGGACGTCTCTGACTCGGACGCCCCGACCACGCCCCCTTCCTTCAAAGCCCCGCCCCACGATCGGAGACCTGCGCCGGCGACGACGAGCGAGCGGCGGCGGAGGCCGACGCGAGGGAGGAGGCGCCGGAGTTCCCCGCTTTTTCCCGAGCTAAAGACCTTCTTCTGGGCTGCGCCGACGCCGACGAGCGAGCGGCGGCGGAGGCCAACGCGAGGGAGGAGGCGCCGGAGTTTCCATCTTGTTCCCGACATAACGACCTTCTTCCAGGGTGCGCCGGCGCAGGCGAGCGAGCTGCAGTAGCGGCAGACGCGAGGAGGAGGTGCCGGATTCCCCGGCGAGGGCACCAACCATCCGCTGCATCGGTGCAGCCGAGATACCGCCGGTATTCATGGCACCTATCAGGCGTAAAGGGGTGTCCCTGCAAAAATCTGAGGTGTGTGCCTAAAATCCTACTAGTTAACTGCCACAAATCTTGCTAGTTAACTGTCGTAAATTCTGCTAGTTAACTGCTAAAATATTATGGTGAACTAAGAGGAACTTGCAAATCACTAGTGTGTCTGGTTTCGTGTTTTTTGGAAGTTAATTGAAACAATCCATGGTAGTTAGCACATGATGGGGGTTGGCGCCTTGCAAACTTATTCTAGTTAACTGCTTAAATTTGTCTTGTGAAATTAATGAAACCTTATAAAAAATAACTGATGTGTTTGTTTTGTTGTGGTTTTTTGGGAGTTAACTGAACGTGTCAAATGTAGTTTCAGAGAAATGATGCTAACTAATTTCATGTATGGAAGTTAGCTACTAGGGAATATGGAAGTTAGGTGTTCAATAAAATTAACACATGCTGTGTCTTTTTCTCCGCAGATTTTTGAAACAGATACACACCTAAAAATGGCCCATGGAAACAATGATATGGTTGAAAAGATGGTAGATGGAGGTGAAGAAATATACTGCTGATCTGGCCCACCAAAGCGTAAACGTTCTCCTGTGATATGTGATGAGCCTATAGGTCGTTTTGAACCTATGATGCGTCTTCCAAGACGACAAGCTGGTAGCAGAGCATGCCCCAATCCTATTTCCAAGTCTACATCAGTGCAGAACAGTGTGGATGTGAATCTGGCAAGTGGTGTTTCAAGCAATCCAAGTGTTGTATCTAGGAATCATATGCAACACAAGAGGCAGAAAGTAGTAGATGCAGACAATGTTGACATTGTTCACATTTATGGTAACTCAGGAATCAGCACTGGGCAGTTAAGTCTCCATCAAGAAGCAGTTAGGTCAATTCCAGACTCATCGGACAGCCACTCCAATGACGATGAGATCATGATGTGGTCTGGTCCAAAAAAAACCACGCTCACTTGTACGCTGCAATGAGCCAATTGTTGTTGCAGATCTAGTTTTTCATCTTCCACGAAGGGCAATGCAAAGTAACAGTGGGGAGTCAAGATGTGCACATAATGAAGTTGAGAAGAAAACATCAGATGTACAGATCAAATCAAAGCTGCCAGTAAGATCATCAAAGGATATGAGGCCAGATGGTAAATCTGAGAATGATGCAATGCATAAAAATGGGACTTCATCAAATCATATGCCTCCGAAAGATCCTTTGCTTCATGTACCTGTTGTCACGCCACCTTGCCCCATCAAACATGGGCATGAAGAAACACCAACTCCTCTACAATCGTACACACATATGAGTGCCTGTAAAAAATAATTGTTTCAATTAATTATGAAATAACACAAAAAAATATAGCATTCTAGATATGGTGAAACATGAAAAATGTTGTTTATTTTATCTTCGTTACTTAGAGAAGATAATAAAACTAATAGTGACTGACATATTATTCCTGGGAAACATATGCAGGCACCTGAGCTCCCAGAGAGTTTCATACCTACAGTTGCCCAGGAATTCGAAACATTTGATGAGGCTTTTCAGTTTTACAACACATATGCTAAGCATACTGGGTTTGGCATTAAGAAAGCCCAACGTGACAAGAGACGGCGATATCTGCGATGTGTCTACGAGGTAACACACAACACAGGTTTCGATGAATCTGATAGACAACGGGATAAAGTGAGCAAAAAACTGGCTGCAAAGCATTTATGAGATTAAAAGAGAGAGATTATGGTAGCTGTGTTGTGATGGATATAATCCTCGAACACAATCACCCATTGCTGTTAAATCCATCAATGCAAGTGTTCTTGCATTCACACAAACGTGTTGACGCAACGCTGCAGGATTTGATTAAAGACCTCCAGTTTAGCAACGTTAAACATGCTAGCATAATGGGATTCCTATCTAGGATGAATGGTGGACGCAACAAGTTACCATGCCATGACAAGGATATAAAGAACATGTAAGTATCAGCGCATAAAAAACAAAAAAGAAATCATATAAACTCATATTCTCTGGCAATAATTGATATTTATAAACTAAAAAATTTGCAGGAAAGCGCGTAATACACGCCTCGACAACGCAGACGATGTGCAGAAACTATTCAAGTTCTTTGCTGATATGAAATCAGAAAACGAGAATTTCTATTCTGATGTGCAAGTTGATTCAGAAAATACAATTAGAAATATTTTCTGGTCAAATGCTAGTTGCAGAGCTGCATATGCTGATTTCGGCGACTGGCGACTGTATCACATTCGATACAACATACCAGAGCAATATATACCACATGCCACTTGCAGTTTTTGTTGGCGTCAATAATCATTTGCAGTCGACCATTTTTGCTGTCACGCTGATGGGCGACGAAAGCATATAATCATTCAAATGGGTATTCATAACATTCTTGAAGTGTATGGGTGGGAAACAGCCAATTTGTATTTTAACAGGTATGTCAATATTAACCTTGAAAAAAGGTTAGCTAGCTATTTTTATAAAAGTCCATTTGTTCTGTCCATTGAAGTTATGTATCTATTTATTAAGAAAAATGATGATGCTTGCTCTGCTTATGAAAGTTAGGTACCTATTTTTATCGAAGCCAACTTGTTATCTTATGATAGTTAGGTATCTGTTTTATATGATAAAAACTATGGCTTCCTCTGCATCTGGAAGTTAACTATATGTTTGCACTAAGGTTCACTTGCTCTGATTTGGGAAATTACTAGCTGTTGTTATGGCAAACTTAGATATATATTAATTAATATGAATAACTATTAATTGGGGAAAAATGACAAAGTTAGGTAGCTGTATTTATGAAAAGCCAACTTCTTTGCCTATTGGGAGTTAGGTAGCTATTTTAATATGAAAAAATCTCTGGCTTGCTGAGTATCTGGAAGTTAACTATATGTTGTCATGAAAGTCCACTTGCTATTTTTAGGGAAGTTAAGTACATGTTGATATGGCTAACTTAGCTATTATATATTGATATGAATTTCAATATAATATTGATTGTGAAAAAATTGATAAAGTGTTTCTGCTGTTGGATACAGATCAGTGTCCCTCTATGGCGCAGGCTATACCGGCGCTTTTCCCACGGTCTCTCTATAAGCTGTGCAGATGGCACATAATGAGAAAGCATAAAGTTGCGCTGAGAAAGCTTTACCAACTTTTTCCTGACCTGAAAGAGCAGCTAGCTGCAATTTTGAACCATCCGCTAATGCCGTCGGAATTTGAAGTAGCATGGCATGAACTGATTGATAAGTACGGGTTGCACGATATCAATATGATGATCAACCTGTGGAACGAGAGGACTACATGGATCTCGGCATATTGGAAGGATGTTTTCTGCGTCAGAATGACATCGACACAGAGAAGTGAGATCATGAACCATGTGCTGAAGAAAGGATTCGTGAAGGAACAAGATAATCTCCATATATTTGCGAAACAAGTAAATAGCTATATACAAACAAGGCGAGAAGCAGAAAACGCAGAAACACTTGCATCGATGGTACAAATCGCAAACATGCTTCTTTATTTTTTAAGTAAAGGATACATATTTAAGTTATGTTTAAACAACATGGAAATTATCTTACAATAAATATTGAACTTAAGTATGTCATACTACTGAAGTTAACTTATAAAAAAATTGAAGTATACATAAGAAAAAATTGTAGAGGTTGGGTTTGTAATAGATGTTTTAAGTAAAGGATAAAATATGTAAAACAATACTTCATAGTGCATTGGCTGATATGTTAGTTTACATATGCAGGGTGCAAGGAAATCTTTAACCAGATATGGATTTGAGGAACAAGCACTAAAGGAGTACACGAGAGCAGTGTACTCAGTGTTTAAAGAACGCCTATATCGTAGCACAGCTTTGAAAATTAAAACATCTTCGGAAAACCCAACACACTTCCTTGTCCATCACTACAACCAAAGTAGGGTATTTGCTTGGTCGAGGCATGAGTTTCGTGTGCTAGCGGATGAAACAGAATGCAGATTTGAGTGCGAGTGCAAACTATGGGAGCATACAGGTAAATTATCTGAGTAACATTACTGAGAATATGTTGCCGCGAAAAAATTATTGATTTGATTTTTTTATTGAAATTACATGAATGCTTTTCTAGCAAAATTTGTTTTACAAAAACAATAAATGGGATTAAATATCAGGAATACATTAAAAATAGTTAGCATTCATGGAGAAAAAATATGCCAAGTAAATAAATGAATTTAATAAAAAGATATGAAAGTTAAGTTTGTAAAACAACGGAGGTTAACTGTATTGAAGTTGACTTCACTGAAGTTATTTTAGTTACTAAACTATGGAAGTTAAGTTTCCATTCATATTGAAGTTGACCTCAATCAATGTATTTTTAAAAATGTGTTAAATCCTCTATTTTTAATTTACGCAAAAGTTAAAACTATTTTTACAGGGTTATTTTGCCATCATGTCCTAGTTGTTTTTGAGCACGTAAGACTGAAAAAGATCCCAAAGAAGTATATACTGCAAAGGTATACAAAAAATGCAGTCACGGATCCAAATTTCAATCGCAAAGATTACAAAACATCAGAAACAGGAGGAACATCACTTGAATACAGACGAACTATACTATACAATGAGGCAATGAAGACTGTGAATAGAGGATGCTACTCAGACGAAAATTTCGAGATGGTTCTGACGGATTTTCGAGAAGTTAATGCACGAATGGAAACCAGTGAATTAGATGTTGACAGTAACAATCGGACATCAGCGAATGGAGAAGTTCCGCAAGGGTCTAGTCCATCTGGCAATGTCCCTGTTACTGAAGATGGTGACCAGTTAGCAGATTTACAGCCACCACTAGTAGCAAGAACAAAAGGGAGTCGGAATAAAGAACAAAAGGGAAAGAATTCTGCCCCTGCACGTCCACAGCCAGAGCTCGACAACCATGACGTTCCCAAAGGTTAGAGACTCTGCAGCATATGCAAAAAAATCACAGGGCACAATGCAAGAACATGCAAGAAGAGGCAGCTCGCGGCAAAACTACTTGATACACATCAAAAAGTGTACGGCGCTTCTAGCCCTACAGAGAAAGTCAAAAAATGCATCCAGAATTTGCTAGCAACTCAGGAAATCACAGACGATGATGAAGCTGTTCTGGATACAGATGAGGATGAAGATTATGAAGACAATAGCAACGGATCTGAAGATGATGATGAAGCTCATACAGAAACAGAAAGTGAAGTTGACGCAAGTCCTAATGTAGATGCTCAACAAGGACGCAACAATTGCAAAAAGAGAGCTCCACAAAAAACAACAGCTACACAGATGAAGCCACAAAGAATACATACTTGTGGCGAGTGTGGTAAAATTATATGATACAACGCAAGGACGTGCAACAGATTGCAACTAGAGGAACAACTGCGGAAACAACAGCTAGAATTGAATACAGAACAGAAATCTGCAAATAGCACACCAAAACAACACAAAAAAGGAGCAAAGGAAAAATATGACACACAACCGGAGAATCAAATAAGAAGGAGCAGCAGATTTAAGAAAAGTTGAAGAGATCATGTATGTGTCCAAAAAAATAGAGCCAGAAAAGCAGATAGTGTTGTACAGATAAAACTTATATAGATGTTCTCTTATTGCTTGTTTAAAACGTTGGACTTCTGGAGTGATTATATATCCTTGCAGAATTCTCCTAATTTATTTGGTTGCAAATTTTTGTTGGTTTTGTCATTGGGATGACTCTTTCCACTGGACACATTGTAAGTTAATTAGCTAAAAAGTATTGTTTAATAGTGGCACATTTACATATGTGTGGATGTATGGATATATGAAAAACTGGAAGTTATTTTTGAACAACATGGAAGTTAGCACAGTGCACTACGACCGAAGGCAGTGCAACGCAGTACAACAAGGCAGTGCATGGACGGTGCACTTCCTGGACAGCGCGCAGTGCACGTGCAGTTCACTGCGACCCAAGGCAGTGCAACGCAGAACAACTAGGCAGTGCAAAGGAAGTTAACTTGCATAGAAAGTGGTAGTTAACTTGTACACATAAGTTAAACATTAGGCAGTGCAACGCAGTACAGCAAAGGCAGTGCATGGACTGTGCACTTTCTGGACAGCATGTAGTGCACTGTGAACTAAGGCAGTGCAACATAGAACAACAAGGCAGTGCGTCAGTGGTGCTACAAGGGGCGAGCTGATGACCATTTTTTGCTACCTGCGGTGGTTAAATTTGCTGCATACGGCTGTCGGCTACCTACGGCTTAGCTTATAATAAAGTAGGTTAGAATTTGAACTACATGAACATTAGCTTAAAAAGAAAAGATAGATAAAAATTTGGAATAGTAGATGTAAGCTTATCGAAAATGAAGTGGACAAGAATTAAAAATTTACCTTTAAAAAATTTGAAGGTTAAAATTACAGATAATGGAGGTTAACTATACAATAATGTGGGCTTCAGCTTGCTTTAAACTCTTTGTTGTGAAAAATAGAATATACCCTTATAGATAAAATGAGAGATAATTTAAAGTAAACCTGAACATTCACTAGTTTACTTTTATAAAAATAGATTGGAAGTTAAGTTCATGTAAACCTGGAATTTAAGTTCCAGAAACCTTGGAAGTTAACTTTCATAAAACAAACATGTTTCAGCTTTTAATAACAAATACTAGACAAATAACAAATATAGTTCACAAATCTGGTACTTCCACAAAAATACCAATAATATATGGTAATACATCGAAACAATAGAAAAGTTAGTAATACAAATCATATTCAATGTACAACATGTTTTCACAAAACTACAATACATCTTGCTACCACCCGAACAAATTGATTGACAGTTGCTAGTGGATGGTTCAAAGAAGTGCCTATTCAGCAACAAGTTTCTGTAAAACACTTGGCCAATCTGATGGACCTAGTTCATTGTTCATGTGGAACAAGAGCTAGAACATGAATTCAGCCTTCCAGTCTTCAACACGTACCTGATTTCAAAAAAATAAAGCCAAAAAAATACAAGTAAGTTGATAAAAATGGAGTGGAGTTCAAGCAATATCAGAAACAGAAAAAAGTGGCAGTGTTTCAGGAAAAAAATGTAGAAACTAACATCCTTGTTTTTTATCTGCTCTGTAATCTTAATGCCATCGTAGACAAGAGCTATCTTCATCATGTAAAATGCGCACTCGTTGACACCCTGCTCTGGGGTCAGCACATATCTGCACCTGTCTGTAGCTATATCCCATTCGACTGTGTCTTTCTTGTTGAAAGCAGAAACCCCATAAACCTCCTTCATAACCGCAACCATTCTTTTGATATGTTTGGTTGTGTTCAAAAACAAAACACAAGGGTAATAAAATACATAAAACATTAGAGTTTACAAAAACACATAGATATTGCAGATTTTAAAATTCAAAAACTAAGAGAAAAAGAAAAGCATACAATTTCGACACGGTCGGCGTGGAATTCACTCCTAGATAAGTTCTAAAGATTAGAGTACCTCCTTGAATCAAAAATATCAAGCGTCTGAGTGTACCGATTCATCACGTAAAGAGTGTGATGATCTCTGTTGAAGTAAGGGATAAGAATCTGTGTAGCAAACAAATATGGAAGTTAAGTGATGCATATGTACCAAAAATAACTTTTTGTAACAGACAACTATGGAAGTTAAGTGATGCATATGTAGAAGGTTAACTTCAGTACCACCATGCAAAAACAATTTACACACAAAAGTCAAAATGGACAAAAAAAATTACCAAATTTGCATCCAGCAGGTTTTCTCCTTCCCTCACAAAACCTGAGAATTGTTTAGCCACTCTCTTAACATCAAAATCTTTCCTTGAAATATCATTTGCACCAGCATATTTTGGCAACCATGGTGAGAAGTCAAGAAGGTACTGCAAAACAAATTGAACACAAAAAGAAGCCAATAAAAACCAAAAATGACAAATGAGAAAAAATACTAGCAAAAGGAACATAAGTTTGCGGCATTTACAGGGACAGTATAAGGCGGAAGTAAAACACGCTCCCCAGACTCAAACATTTTATTTATAGTGGGATCATCCTTCCAGAAAGAGAATATATAATCCATAATCTCAGATTCCATCTGTTGACCATGGCCAAAAAGTCTGAACATGTAATTGCCATCGATAGATACAGGATCACCGCAAGTGTTTGTGAACATAACCAAATCCGACCTACAAAAAAGACAAAAAAATGATGAAAAAGCATAAGTTCAGATTCGGGTAACACACCAGCTAGCAAAAAAAAAATTAACATATAAAACACGCATAAAACAATAGAAAAAGGGAGAAAAAGATAGCAATGGTACTTACTCCCCATGTTCCTTCAAGTAATCCGGGCTTAAAATTAAATCTCTGAATTGTTTGGCCTTGACTAAGCATGGGAATTTGTAAGGAACAAACTCGGGGACATCTTTCATGAGCTTCTTAGAGGCTTTGGTCGGCCTCTTGTTAGAAATTACAAGAGCTTGGGCAGGTGGTTGATACTTTCGGAACTGAGTTTCAAAGTCATCACTGCTGGTAGCTGAGCAGATAACTGTATCTTTCTGAACAGATTTTACAACGGTCCTCGAGGGTGGCGGAGAGACAAAATCATCATGGTCGTCATCCACAATTACTAATACCTTCTCCTTCTCCTTCACATCTACTAATGCCTTAGTGGTATTTGGTTTCTTCACTGGATAGTCATGCAGTCTCGCGATAGCCTTTTTCGCCTTGCTAACAGCTTGCAACTGAAATTCTTCTTCTCGTAAAGCTATAACTTCTGGTATGAAGAACTGAGTTTCAAATAACGCAAAGTTATCTTCCTCTATGGCAAGAGGAATTCCTGAAACACGTATGAAAAGTTAACAACACTGTAAAAAAATAACAGTTCAGTGTATCATGGGCAGTTAGCATCATATTATAGTAGAAGTTAACTTCAAACAACTAAAGAGTTAAGATAAAATGAGGGGGTTAACACCCTTCTATAACAGAATTTATGTTAAAAACAAAAAAACATAGAGGCACATTTCTTCCTGTATACTAATAGTATCTAGTCAAACATTATATATTACATAAAGAATTAAAAAATTAACATTAAAGCTGTAGTTAGCATCATTTTACAGTACTAGTCATTATCAGGCAAAAAATAACAGTTCAAAAAATGGAAAAAAGTAGGAGTTAACATCATATACACTGGAAGTTAGGTATAAAAAGAAACAATAGGTGCACATATATATATATATATATATCTAAAATAAAGGCAAAAAATAGATAGCATACCTGGATCAATACCAAACATTTCTGTTAAATCAATTTTAAAATCAGGTGCAGTCAACCAACTGTACAATATGGTCATCCTTATATTTAAGATATCTTTCTGGTCAAAAGACACCAAACCATCTCCATCAAAAGTTAACAAGAATTGGAGCATGAAAAACCCACAGCAATGACTGAATCAAAAAACAAAGAAGAAGATCAATATTAAAAAAATGCAAAAAATTAATATCAAAAAGAGCAAAAATTCTAAAAATACACAAGACATATAATGGAAAGCACAGAGAAAGTTAGCATGAAAACTATAAAAATTGCAAATAAAACTTACGGAGTTGACTGTTTCGGCACTCTGACGTAGTCAATCCCCCAGCTATCAATATTTGGTGGATCAAACTTTTCACCTTTGGAATTGGCAGCTTCCCTCCATAACTTCCTGATGTTTTGAACCATCGTGTGTATTACCCTCTGAGCATCTGGATCATCGGCGCCACGCATAGAATCAAGGAACTGAAAACGCTTCTTGCGCATGTTGATACCAACAACACAAAAGTGGTCCACCACACCAGGGACTGGAGGGTCAGGAGGATCAAAAGTAGCAAAAAGAATCTACAAAAGAAATAAAAAAGGATCAAGAGTTAACTGAAATATAATGATGAAACAAACTGAAAAATGAACCTAAATCAAAAATACAGAGAGAAACAATATGTTAAACAAAAATCTTCACACTTACAATATCTTTCTGGTCCAAACGGTCTTCCGAATCTACACTGAGAAGTTTCTGCACACGCCTGCTATGCAGGTTTTCTTCGAAAATATGCCTCTGATTAAAACCATCATAGCCCACGTAAAGAAAAAATATAAAATCATAAAAGGGACTAGGAAGATAAGTTAATGAAAAACTGGAAGTTAACATTCGTGGAAGCCATGCATGAAGAAAAAAATTAAGTACTGTTTTTACTAGGAAGTTAAGTTATATGATAATAACAGTTAACTTCCATTGACAGAGCAGATAAACCTAAAAGACATCCAATAAACTAGCTTTCTTAAAAAATTATGGGAGTTAACTATCTAAAAACAATAGAATATACAAAAATATTATGGATCCATCCATACCAAAAACAAAAAAAAGTAGTGAAGACAAAAATACAAGGAATTAACTTACACAGCAAATATACAGTACAATTAACTTCTCTGATCCCTTGTATTTTTTCCAAGTAGATAAGTTCCGACAGATACTGTGTATGAGCAAAGAAACCCAGTTGGCTGGAAAGCCATCGCAATTTGCCCTATTGTGCAATCACAATCGTCATTCCTGAAGAGTGTGATGCCCCTGAAAAAAAAGAAAAATATCATAGACATCAAAATAAATCAAGAAAAATCGCACTGGAAAACAAATATGGTGATGGATAGAAACAAAAATAACAAAAAAGAAATATGAAGAGAAGTACTCTTTCTTCTTGTCATTCCTCAGCCTGCACACTGCATGATAAACCTCTCTGATCTTCTCCAAAGCTGGAGTAGTGGACGGGGTAGAGAACACAGAGGATGCTGTTAAAAAAAGGAAAAAAGAATGGAAGTTCACATGCCGGTAAACGCGTAGTTGATTTAGACTACGCATGGACAAAAACAAAAGAAATGATACACATCATATGCAAAAACATAAAAAAAAAGAAACTTTACAATACATATATCATTTTGAAAGTCTTATTACATTACAACATTAAAAAAGTTCCACCCACTACCACCCGCCTCCCCCCACCTAGTGCTTACCCAGAATAAAGTAAAAGTAGATATCAGGGTAATAATACATAACAGCAGAGATGTGAGGAGTAAAAACAAAAAAGACAAAAAAGCACTAATGAGGGAGAATACGAGGGTATGTGGCAGGGGCGTAGGAACATTATAAAAATATACTCTGGGAATCATTGCATGTATCTTCCATCTGCGTCTTCTTATCTCCAGCTTGCTCCTGCGTATGGTTATCTACAGAATGTTCAAATACAGCCACAATAGGCGGCTCAGATGATGGTGAACATTTATCTGCCTCAGAATCTGCTAAAGACAAAAACATTAATACAAACAAAAATAACGTTCTGAAGTGACAGCAAACATATATCACGGACAAAAAAAGCACCCACCATCATCAGCAACATGACAATCATTTGCATTGTTGACATCAAAATCTTGTAGAGAAACCACATCAGGGGGAGCGTCATTTTTCTCTTCAAAATTATCAAGACAATCATCATCTTCATTACTGTAGGCCTGCAGCGGTGATACAGGAACTGGCGCATGGTTAACACGAGGACTAGATTCCTCAAAAATGCATTCATCCAGTCCTCCACTGAATTCTTCAATATCTTGCGAAGCATTCTCCTCAGCTACTCTAGCTTCTTCCTGTGAGAAGTTAAGATGTCAAGAAAATAAAACTAACAACTGGGAGTTAACAAAACCACGAAAAATAAACATGATGCAAATCTGTTTAAAAAAAATAAGATGTCTAGTAAATAAAACAATGCCAGTCAAAAAAGTACAATAGTGAAGTTAAAAACATCATATAGCCCTGGTAGTTAACTTCTTACAGTAACAGGAGTTTATAATTAACAAAAGGATAAAATACAAAAATATGTACTTTTAGAAATTACAAAAAAGAAGTTAAGTTACAGAGATCCTAGAAGTTAAGTTACATAAATCCTAGAAGTTATCAAACAAGATACAAAAAAAATTCAAGTGTTTTAAATAATAAAAACAGAAAAGGCAATGAAAAAAACCTCTAAGCAAAAAGAATGGGAAAAGAGAGAAAACATTATACCTGAGCCTCAGCAGCTGATTGCCCTAGAACTTGTAACACCCTCAGAATCGGTCCTATGCAAGTTTTAGCGAAACTCGCCAAACCCGCATAGAAACGATTCGAAGGTGCCCACCAGGCACTTTCGTGTGGGTGGAAAGCAAAGTAATAACATTACACAACAGTCCTCGATGGGACCCACAGAACAGATATATATACAACAGCGACTCAAAGAGTCAAGAATACAAATATAATATACAAAGATCCAAATCACCTTGAAAATGATCAAGCGTCCGACTACGGACAAGATGCAAATGGGGCTGAGAGCCCTGAAGAATAACCAATGGCGTCCATAACCCTGCCCAGGCCAAGCCGGAAGGGTAACCCTGCTAACGACGTCGATCTCAAAACCTGCTTAAACAAAAGGGGTGCCGGCAAAGGGAAAAGGAAAAAGAGGAGCGTCAGTACTGAGGCCAGTACACGGCGAGACTAGAATTCGGCGGTCCTCACCTACATAGGTATGGTGGACTGAGCGGCAGCGGCAGCATGCACTAAACAACCTATAGAGACTCGATACAACTGGCGACTATCAGAGAGGGGTAAGAAAGACCTATCCGGAACCAGCCTGATACTAACACCAAACAATCCCATCCTGGTATTCCCCCTCGAGACCAAACGAGGAAGTCAACCGAGGAACTCACACGGTTGGCAGTTTTACTTATTCCGTTATAGTTGCGGCACTTTACTAGTCAGGTTTAGATAATCGTCTTGATAAAGTAAGCAGTGGGCACTTTTAGTTAACCATTCCGTTATAGTGGCAACACTTACTAGTCAGATACAATTAGCATGAGATAACCCCAAAACCCAGCAGTTGTTGGTACTTTTATTTAGCCATTCCGTTGTAGTGAAGCTGATTACTAGTCAAATCGGATACCAGTCAATTTATAACAGTAAACTTTAGTTATAGTTGTCTATGATCAAGCACTGTGCTCCAAGTTGTCCATAACCGCGGACACGGCTTCTCGAAAAGATTAAACCCTGCAGGGGTGCACCAAAGTATCCACACGCACCTCGACCCTTTTTGCCAGATCAGTTAACATACACCCATCGGTATGTCGGCGGGGCCTAAGTCATGACGTTTCCCAGACCCAAAGCAAGCACGGGGGGCCACCCCACTAAGTACACCCGCAACGAAGTCGGCCGGTCTCCGAGACGGACTCAGGGTTTGCGACAATGGCTGTAAACGACAGCAAATCCCCAAACGGGGACTGTCGATACCGCGAAAACATTCCGCTTCCAAAACAGTACAGTGTGCAGTACCTCGCACAATCGTAAATAAAGCGGTAAACATGGCATAAGTACAGGATAGTAATTAAAACCTCAAACTAGTTTGTGGCCCCCGGTACAATACTTTGAAATCAGGTACTAAATCGATGGGGGGCCCATATCTCCCCACATGCGGTTAGCGCGCTCGATCTCGGAACAGGTGTCAAGAACTCGGGTCCTACGGGACACAAGTGGGCGGTCGGAAACCAAATAGTATCTATCACCCACCGATGCCTCTGCTTAATTCAATTTTAGTTGTTAAACAGGAATTAAAGTGAACAATAAGTAAACCATGATCATCTCCAACATCAACATGCGGCAATTCTCCAACAATTGTGGTACTCGGCGACATGCAACAGCACTTGAGCAAGCGACTACGACGCGCGGGTCCAACTAGCTACCAAACAACAGGTAATAGGGTGTGTCCAGGGCAATATAAGGCTGTAAGTAATATCAAGGGTACGGAAACTAGAGCATCGCGACACAGATAGCAATAGATCAACAGGAGGGAATAAACACTATAAAAGTAAGATAGGTAGAAAGGGGGAGATGCTCGCCTGGAAACATTGTCGAAGGTTCAACCGATGATCGGGGCGAAGCTCACATCCACTCAACGGCCTTATCCGCGAAGAAGCAAACACTAGAACAAACATCGGATGCACTATTTAATACTCGGCAGAAGATCGGCATGATGCATGTATGATGCATGGCATGGCAAAGTGCGATGCAATTAGGTCAAATTAAACGGAACCGGGGTCCCGACAATTAATTAGGTGGTTCAAGTTGTTTAAAACCCCCGCAATTTAAATGTTGTTTAACAGGCAGAAGATAGTACCGGGTTCGCTACACTAATTTAAATGAGGCCAATATGAGACTAGCTTTGCCCGCATATGGGCCCCATATTTAATTATTAGGTGAATCGGCGGAAGGCCCCCAAACCACATGACAAGATGCATGCAAGTATGACAATTTAATATGCAACAGGTTTTATTTCATTTATAAAATAAGGCTCGAGAAAAGGGGTCACACATTAGAGGGGTCTCGACGAACTTGGGGTCCCGGGGTTCGGGGTCGGTCTCAGGGTTCAGGGTTCGACGAATCGTTCTCGGACTCCGGGATCGTTCTCAGCTAACGGAGGTAGTTCTTGTCGCATCCGGGGTCTTCGGGTCATGTTGTCGGTCTTGGCGTGCGGGGCGAAGAACTTGGCGCATCGGTTTCTCGGCGTCCTCGGTTCCGATTGTAGATCTCGCCGTCCTCGAAGGGGTACTTGTCGTATCCAGGAAGAAGGACTTCGCGTTCGGTGGCGATCTTGGCGGGTTTCGGGTCCGGGCCTTGGCGTCCGAGAGGAAGTACTTGTCGTCCGTGAAGGAGAACTTGAGGCTCCGGCGTCATCTCCTTAGGGTTCCGTCTTCGGTCGTTTGCGGTGAACTTGGTTTGGCACCGCTGGCCAAGTGGTTGCAGAGAACATCCTAGCCACCCGATTGTCGCGGCGATGACACGACACATCTTCGTAGTGGTACCAAACAGTCCCATATTCTTCAGCAATCGAACTACATCGGGAAGCCTTGCAACAGCGGTACTCGTGTTCCTGTGGACTTGCAAGGCCACACACGGAGGTTGAGGATGGGGAAGGCGACGACTCGCGGTGGGTCCCGCGGGCAGGTGGGTCCAGGCGGGGCCGCTGCTGCGCGCGGGCAGGGAAGGCGAGGGGGCGGACGCGGAGGGCGCCGGCGAGGCGGGCCCGCGCGGCGGCGCGGCAGAGCGACGAGGGCGGTGCGGCAGGGACGCGGCGAGGGGAGGTTCCAAGGGGGGTGGCGCGGCTCAGGGGAGAAGCTCGGCTGGCAGCGACTGCGGAGGAGGGCAGAGCCGGGGAAGGCGGCGCGGGGCCGGCGTGGGGGACGCTGCGGCGGCGCGCGCCTGGCCGGAGGCGGCGGAGTCGACGCGGGTCTCTGGAGGCGACGGAGGCCGGGGATGCGAGGTCCTGGCGGTGCAGGGCTCCTAGCGACGGCGGATGACGGTTGGGGAGGCGACGGCGGCGGTGCGGCGCTCGCCGGCGGCCGGAGAGGAGGCGCGCGGCGGCGCGGGGAAGGTGAGGCCACACGGGGGCGAGCTCGCGGGGCAGGAGGAGGGAGCGCGATGAGCGGGGAGCGGCGCGGAGCGGCGGAGGCGCGGAGAGGGAGGCGAGCTCGGCCGCGCCGGGGAGGAGGTGCTGGGCGGCCGGCGGGAGCGAGAGAGGAGCGGCGCCGGCGGAGGGGGAACAGGGGCGAGCGGCGGGATGGTTCCAGGAGGAGCGGGGCGAGCGGCGAGCGGCGCAGCGAGGGAGGCCGAGCGGGGGTGGCGGTGAGAGGAGCTCGAGGGGAAGGCGAGCGCGCGGAAGCGCCGGCGGCCGGAGGGAGCTTGCGGCGAGCGGGAGGCGGAGACTCGCGGGGCAGGAAGGGGATGTGGGGAGAGAGAGGGAGCGGCAGGTGGCGGTGGGGCCAGGGGGCTGCGGGAGGAAGACGAGGGAGAGGAAGGCCGGGGACAGGGCGGTTCGGGCGCGGTGTGCGTGCGCCAGGGGATGGGGCTGCTGGGGTGGGGCCCGCGGGTGTGGGATGGCTCGTGTGTTGCTGTGTGGTGTGCGTGTGTGTGGCCCAGGGTGTGTGTGTGCGTCGGATGGGTGGGGTGTGGGCTGGAGGGAGAGAGAGGAGAGAGAGGGGGTAGGTGGTGAGGTGGCAGTTTGGGGTTGGCTAGGGGGAGGGAGAGGGTGATGTGTCACGACGGGGTTGGCCGGGGTGATGTGGCCAAAGGGTGTGGGTAGATTATCTGGTAGGTTTAGGATTAGAGACGGACCGATTTGAAAAATAAGGGTGGTCGTTCGGGTCGATACGGCCCGTTCGACTGCCCCCGCTAAAAACAATTAATTAAAATATTTATTTTTATCCAGCGTTTTTTGCAATCCGACAGCGGACAAAACAAAATAATCCGGGGACCCGGGTTTGCGTGTTTGAATGTAGATGGGGCGTTTGAAAAACAAATCGGGCTTTGCGAAAATAGTTTTGACAAACGACATATGATGATGACGATGCAATGCACAAATTCAACGCGATTTTCTAGTAGTGGTTTTGCGGGATGCCACAATTCGACACCACTAACAAGGGATCTCGCCCTCGAGATCCGCCTCATGGTACCGGAAGGAAGGTCGGCGAACTGCGTCTCCTCGCTTCGTGTAGATCCTCGCGACACCACTAACAAGAGGTCGTTGATCCCGTTCGTCAAGAGAACACTCCGGATAAACAACGGACGAAGGTATAGGTAAGGCCACCTCTAACTTCCATGGAAGGAGTAAAATTGCATCTATCCACTATTCAATATACCGAGCAAATGATAAGAGTAGTGGTATGGTCGCGACTCCATCCCGCACTCAAAGCATTACCCTGTACACGAATAGACAGATTATGCAACTAACCCTCGGATTCAGACTGAAGATCTCGACAAGCGAGGTTCGGATCAAAGGAGTGATGCAGACTCTGCATCGGATCTGGCGTAGATGCTGTCGTCGCGTCAGAAACCACCGGAAGGCACAAACAAGGAACAAAGAATGATAACACCACAGACGGATTCCTCAAGCGGCATAAACACCGGATGGGAGAGCACCGTTATCAAAGAAGGAAGCGAAACCCTGAAGGTACGACGGAACCCAACCACGAGAATTCCTGGACTCGAAGAAAGAGAAGAGAGCGGATTCAAAACGCGTAGAGATAAGAGGAGAATAGCAGAGGGGTAAGGAGTAAAAATCAGACCTAATCAGAACTATCCAACCGGTTTTGCAAAAATAGTTTTGACACTCTACTTCGGCCGTTAGCTAGGTTATCCTACAGGCTGGACTTGTGGAGTACCGTAACTGCTGTGCTCTGATACCACTCTGTAACACCCTCAGAATCGGCCCTATGCAAGTTTTAGCGAAACTCGCCAAACCCGCATAGAAACGATTTGAAGGTGCCCACCAGGCACTTTCGTGCGGGTGGAAAGCAAAGTAATAACATTACACAACAGTCCTCGATGGGACCCACAGAACAGATATATATACAACAGCGACTCAAAGAGTCAAGAATACAAATATAATATACAAAGATCCAAATCACCTTGAAAATGATCAAGCGTCCGACTACGGACAAGATGCAAATGGGGCTGAGAGCCCTGAAGAATAACCAATGGCGTCCATAACCCTGCCCAGGCCAAGCCGGAAGGGTAACCCTGCTAACGACGTCGATCTCAAAACCTGCTTAAACAAAAGGGGTGCCGGCAAAGGGCAAAGGAAAAAGAGGAGCGTCAGTACTGAGGCCAGTACACGGCGAGACTAGAATTCGGCGGTCCTCGCCTACATAGGTATGGTGGACTGAGCGGCAGCGGCAGCATGCACTAAACAACCTATAGAGACTCGATACAACTGGCGACTATCAGAGAGGGGTAAGAAAGACCTATCCGGAACCAGCCTGATACTAACACCAAACAATCCCATCCTGGTATTCCCCCTCGAGACCAAACGAGGAAGTCAACCGAGGAACTCACACGGTTGGCAGTTTTACTTATTCCGTTATAGTTGCGGCACTTTACTAGTCAGGTTTAGATAATCGTCTTGATAAAGTAAGCAGTGGGCACTTTTAGTTAACCATTCCGTTATAGTGGCAACACTTACTAGTCAGATACAATTAGCATGAGATAACCCCAAAACCCAGCAGTTGTTGGTACTTTTATTTAGCCATTCCGTTGTAGTGAAGCTGATTACTAGTCAAATCAGATACCAGTCAATTTATAACAGTAAACTTTAGTTATAGTTGTCTATGATCAAGCACTGTGCTCCAAGTTGTCCATAACCGCGGACACGGCTTCTCGAAAAGATTAAACCCTGCAGGGGTGCACCAAAGTATCCACACGCACCTCGACCCTTTTTACCAGATCAGTTAACATACACCCATCGGTATGTCGGCGGGGCCTAAGTCATGACGTTTCCCAGACCCAAAGCAAGCACGGGGGGCCACCCCACTAAGTACACCCGCAACAAAGTCGGCCGGTCTCCGAGACGGACTCAGGGTTTGCGACAATGGCTGTAAACGACAGCAAATCCCCAAACGGGGACTGTCGATACCGCGAAAACATTCCGCTTCCAAAACAGTACAGTGTGCAGTACCTCGCACAATCGTAAATAAAGCGGTAAACATGGCATAAGTACAGGATAGTAATTAAAACCTCAAACTAGTTTGTGGCCCCCGGTACAATACTTTGAAATCAGGTACTAAATCGATGGGGGGCCCATATCTCCCCACATGCGGTTAGCGCGCTCGATCTCGGAACAGGTGTCAAGAACTCGGGTCCTACGGGACACAAGTGGGCGGTCGGAAACCAAATAGTATCTATCACCCACCGATGCCTCTGCTTAATTCAATTTTAGTTGTTAAACAGGAATTAAAGTGAACAATAAGTAAACCATGATCATCTCCAACATCAACATGCGGTAATTCTCCAACAATTGTGGTACTCGGCGACATGCAACAGCACTTGAGCAAGCGACTACGACGCGCGGGTCCAACTAGCTACCAAACAACAGGTAATAGGGTGTGTCCAGGGCAATATAAGGCTATAAGTAATATCAAGGGTACGGAAACTAGAGCATCGCGACACAGATAGCAATAGATCAACAGGAGGGAATAAACACTATAAAAGTAAGATAGGTAGAAAGGGGGAGATGCTCGCCTGGAAACATTGTCGAAGGTTCAACCGACGATCGGGGCGAAGCTCACATCCACTCAACGGCCTTATCCGCGAAGAAGCAAACACTAGAACAAACATCGGATGCACTATTTAATACTCGGCAGAAGATCGGCATGATGCATGTATGATGCATGGCATGGCAAAGTGCGATGCAATTAGGTCAAATTAAGCGGAACCGGGGTCCCGACAATTAATTAGGTGGTTCAAGTTGTTTAAAACCCCCGCAGTTTAAATGTTGTTTAACAGGCAGAAGATAGTACCGGGTTCGCTACACTAATTTAAATGAGGCCAATATGAGACTAGCTTTGCCCGCATATGGGCCCCATATTTAATTATTAGGTGAATCGGCGGAAGGCCCCCAAACCACATGACAAGATGCATGCAAGTATGACAATTTAATATGCAACAGGTTTTATTTCATTTATAAAATAAGGCTCGAGAAAAGGGGTCACACATTAGAGGGGTCTCGACGAACTTGGGGTCCCGGGGTTCGGGGTCGGTCTCAGGGTTCAGGGTTCGACGAATCGTTCTCGGACTCCGGGATCGTTCTCAGCTAACGGAGGTAGTTCTTGTCGCATCCGGGGTCTTCGGGTCATGTTGTCGGTCTTGGCGTGCGGGGCGAAGAACTTGGCGCATCGGTTTCTCGGCGTCCTCGGTTCCGATTGTAGATCTCGCCGTCCTCGAAGGGGTACTTGTCGTATCCAGGAAGAAGGACTTCGCGTTCGGTGGCGATCTTGGCGGGTTTCGGGTCCGGGCCTTGGCGTCCGAGAGGAAGTACTTGTCGTCCGTGAAGGAGAACTTGAGGCTCCGGCGTCATCTCCTTAGGGTTCCGTCTTCGGTCGTTTGCGGTGAACTTGGTTTGGCACCGCTGGCCAAGTGGTTGCAGAGAACATCCTAGCCACCCGATTGTCGCGGCGATGACACGACACATCTTCGTAGTGGTACCAAACAGTCCCATATTCTTCAGCAATCGAACTACATCGGGAAGCCTTGCAACAGCGGTACTCGTGTTCCTGTGGACTTGCAAGGCCACACACGGAGGTTGAGGATGGGGAAGGCGACGACTCGCGGTGGGTCCCGCGGGCAGGTGGGTCCAGGCGGGGCCGCTGCTGCGCGCGGGCAGGGAAGGCGAGGGGGCGGACGCGGAGGGCGCCGGCGAGGCGGGCCCGCGCGGCGGCGCGGCAGAGCGACGAGGGCGGTGCGGCAGGGACGCGGCGAGGGGAGGTTCCAAGGGGGGTGGCGCGGCTCAGGGGAGAAGCTCGGCTGGCAGCGACTGCGGAGGAGGGCAGAGCCGGGGAAGGCGGCGCGGGGCCGGTGTGGGGGACGCTGCGGCGGCGCGCGCCTGGCCGGAGGCGGCGGAGTCGACGCGGGTCTCTGGAGGCGACGGAGGCCGGGGATGCGAGGTCCTGGCGGTGCAGGGCTCCTAGCGACGGCGGATGACGGTTGGGGAGGCGACGGCGGCGGTGCGGCGCTCGCCGGCGGCCGGAGAGGAGGCGCGCGGCGGCGCGGGGAAGGTGAGGCCACACGGGGGCGAGCTCGCGGGGCAGGAGGAGGGAGCGCGATGAGCGGGGAGCGGCGCGGAGCGGCGGAGGCGCGGAGAGGGAGGCGAGCTCGGCCGCGCCGGGGAGGAGGTGCTGGGCGGCCGGCGGGAGCGAGAGAGGAGCGGCGCCGGCGGAGGGGGAACAGGGGCGAGCGGCGGGATGGTTCCAGGAGGAGCGGGGCGAGCGGCGAGCGGCGCAGCGAGGGAGGCCGAGCGGGGGTGGCGGTGAGAGGAGCTCGAGGGGAAGGCGAGCGTGCGGGAGCGCCGGCGGCCGGAGGGAGCTTGCGGCGAGCGGGAGGCGGAGACTCGCGGGGCAGGAAGGGGATGTGGGGAGAGAGAGGGAGCGGCAGGTGGCGGTGGGGCCAGGGGGCTGCGGGAGGAAGACGAGGGAGAGGAAGGCCGGGGACAGGGCGGTTCGGGCGCGGTGTGCGTGCGCCAGGGGATGGGGCTGCTGGGGTGGGGCCCGCGGGTGTGGGATGGCTCGTGTGTTGCTGTGTGGTGTGCGTGTGTGTGTGCGTCGGATGGGTGGGGTGTGGGCTGGAGGGAGAGAGAGGAGAGAGAGGGGGTAGGTGGTGAGGTGGCAGTTTGGGGTTGGCTAGGGGGAGGGAGAGGGTGATGTGTCACGACGGGGTTGGCCGGGGTGATGTGGCCAAAGGGTGTGGGTAGATTATCTGGTAGGTTTAGGATTAGAGACGGACCGATTTGAAAAATAAGGGTGGTCGTTCGGGTCGATACGGCCCGTTCGACTGCCCCCGCTAAAAACAATTAATTAAAATATTTATTTTTACCCAGCGTTTTTTGCAATCCGACAGCGGACAAAACAAAATAATCCGGGGACCCGGGTTTGCGTGTTTGAATGTAGATGGGGCGTTTGAAAAACAAATCGGGCTTTGCGAAAATAGTTTTGACAAACGACATATGATGATGACGATGCAATGCACAAATTCAACGCGATTTTCTAGTAGTGGTTTTGCGGGATGCCACAGAACTGTAGTGAAGGGTGGATTTGTCAACGCCACCACGAGCAGGAACATCATCATTTAAATCCATCTGTCTTGCTATAGTATCAGCTTCTCTTTCGTAGGGTGTGCATATCAAATCTTGCTTACGACCAAAATTAGCTAAACCTTTGCGCAAAAACTTTACAGCAGACACCATGTCGCCAAGGAAACTAACTTCAAGATCAGAAGCCTCTTTCATAACTTCTTCGGTAGGCCCATGCCCAGCAGGAAAAAGTCCAGCTATACTGCCAAGACGATCAACTGTAGTCGGAACAACTTTAACAGTATCACTAACTTTCTGCAGCAGCTGATCAATATCTTTTATGGCCGTAGAGGACGTAGACTTTCCACTTTTAGAAAACATTGATGCATCAGCAAACCTCTCACCAGCCACTGGAGCCTGTTCATTCACCAAATCGGGCTGCGACCTCTCGATATGCTCATCAGGGTGCTCAGACCTCTCAATAGGCTCATCGCGATGCTCAGACCTCTCAATATGCTCATGAGGATGCTGAGATATTACAAAAGGATCATGGGACCGAATGTCATCGATGTACATATCTTCGACGCGGATGGAGTATGAATAAACAATGTCATTGCGACCCTTCCACTTCATATCAATAAAAAAGGGGATAGACAAAATAAATGAATCAGAATTCACATTAGGACCAGACAGAAAAAAGGTGGAAGTTAACTTTTCATAAAAATGGTAATTAACTTTCATAAACGATGGAGGTTACCACCATGTAAACAAAAAAATCATACATAAAAAATAAAAACTTAAAACTTTCAGAAACTAGGAGGCTAACTTTTACTATGGTCAAAGTAAAAACCCTTATAAAAAAGCCATGTATCCTAAAATTTCTTATGTAGTGCACATCGAATTCTATTCTCAAAATAGGAATAAAACTTACAGTAAGTTAACTGAAACAAAAAAAACTGAAAATAAAAGGAAGTTAACTGTATAAAACCAAGAAGTTAACTATATAAAACAAAGAAGTTAACAGTGGAATAAATGGAGGTTAAACATTCTTCAAATAATTGTCGTTAACTGTAACAGTAAGAATGAACATATAGGGGAATTAAATAACAAATAAGGAACACGAGTTCACTCATCGTATATACAACATAAAAGCATGGGGGGTGGTTTACTGACCGGAAGCTTCCCAAAAACATACTTGGACAAATCACTTTTGCCATTCTTGATAATGTCTTCAGAATAAATGGCTTTCAATGGTTTCTCGTGAAAGAAGTTAGCACGAGGGGTCCTGAGATGCATCACAGAATGCTTCTTTGAATGACAGCTATCCAAATACATAACTACAGGGACAATACCACACCCTTCGGGACCGGCCTGTGCTATATTAGGATCCTGATACTTCTCCGCTGCTCGCTTCAACTCATCAACAACTAATTGGCAGAAATCACTTGAAGCCATCTTATTATAATCCATGTTTACAAGAATTGCCGCCTCTCTACCAAGACGAACAGCAGATCCAGTACATACAAGCTTCGTGAAAATGATAGCAAAGAACACCTTAACAGCTGTGTCAACTTTTGATTCATCCTTGACAAGCTCAGCAAGCAGTTTACGAAGATCCTTGGTATCAATAGCAGCATTACTCTCAAAACCAAGCTCTGCCTTAAGACTCGCCATTCAGGAATCATGGCCACTCCCTGCGGGCATTGGGACTATTTCACCTCCCATTGGGAACCCAAAAATGTGATGCACTGCTTCCCTGTTAACACACATGATCCTTCCAGCGCCGCAATCTATTTTCATAGTTGTTGTGTCAATCTTCTTGAGCAGGAAACACATGAGAACACGCGACACATTGCCCTCCAACACCCAATTAAAAACACATCCGAAACCTGCTTCTATGACTTTTTTTGTGAGCATCCTCCAGTAACTTCACAGCCTCCAGAACTTCTCCCAACGAACAACGAACAGTCTGTTGGAAGCGATCTCGAGCATTGTCGTCATTTCCAGCTTTTTTTTATGCCACGCGGCTTCCTCGTCACAACAACTTTAATCTTTTTACCAACATTTTTAGGAGATGTGTCCACAACAACTGTACCCCTCTTATTCTTTGTAGGCTGATAAAAAAATTCAAAAATATAGAAAAAATATATCAAATATAATGAAAGTTAACATTGATGATACAAGAAGTTAGCACAACAAAAAAAGTGGCAGCAAAGATGAATGGTAACCTTTTCGGGACAAGCTGCAGCGGCATCCTCCCCACCAGAATCGTCATCTGCGTCTGGCACATATGTTTCATCCATGGTACGGCGACGCTTAGAAGGTGAACCTTTCACAGGTGATGCTTGCTGAGCAGAAATCATATCATTCCTCATCATAGCAACACGAGGACTACGGCGAGTAGGAGTCATAGCAGACAACGGCCTCTTAGCAACAGCAACCCTATTCTTCTGGGTTGATTCTGCTGGAGGATCATTTTGCATGCCTAACACACCGGAATTTTGTTGCTTTGACTTCGACGAGCGCTTCCTACAGAACATCTTAACCTTCTCATTGTAAGCAGCAACCCTAGAACTGTGTTGTTTGGCATACAATTCAAGTTGCGCTTTCACATTATGTTCCTGTGTAACCTCCTCTGTACCATCTACAGATTGAGACGGCGTGTCCTGCCATATAGGGAAACCATCATCCTGCTCTTGCACACTAGGTGTGCTATCAAAAATAGGACCAACTGTCCTATCACCAAAACCCTCTATATCAGCTCCACGAACAGGTGTATGCTCATCATACGAGGCTGGCCCTCTTACACCATCAAGCCCCAAAGCACTGGCAGGCACAGTATCAGATGCAGCAGCAACTTCTTCAGGTTGGTCTGGATCAACAAAATCAGCATTCAACATATCCAAGGTTTGCTTAATAGTTTCATCAGCTGGTATAACAAAAACAAATGCATTAGTGATAAAATGAATGCAGTTACTATAGGAATGCAAGTTACCTTCAAAAACTGGTTAAGATGTTATTACAGAATTGGCATTATGTTCCAAAAAACTAAACACAAAGCTATAAATATCAGATATAATGCACATAATCTAGGAAGTTAAGATAAAATATATGATAGAAGTTATAATTAGAAGTTATCAAATTTAAGCTAAAGAAGACAAGGTGCACTAGTAGTATAAATTTAAAATATGAAAGTTAGATGCAAAGATTTAAATAGTTAAGTTACAAACAAGTTGGGAGTTACACTGAATTATAAAGATCAAAGATGTAAAGTTCACATATAAATGCATATAAAATCTAGGAAGTTAAGATAAATGAATGTTAGAAGTTATAATTAGATGTAGACAATGTGTACTAGTAGTCTCAATTTTAAATAGGACAGTTAAAACACATATCTAACAGGAAAAAAAATTTAACAGGTGTTTCATTTTACAAATAAACTAGGTCGCAGCACATAAATAAAAATAAGATAAAGAGTTAACAGAAGTAGTGAAAGTATTAGAGAAGAAACCTCCATCAGCAGTAGATAAATCTTCCAAATTAGGATTATTTGCCACAGATATAACTGCCAAATCAACATAATAAAACTAGGAGTTAATTATATGAGTAAAAAAGGAGGAAATTAAACATAAAAAAATTACAAGTTAAACAAAGAAAAAGAATGAAAAAAGAATAAAACCATACCAGGTGGAGATACGGGTTTTTCGACAGGATCAACCACATGGTGATCGTCCTTGGCCATATCCCGCGTCTGTGCGATATATTCAGAAACTAGAGAAGCATGACTAAGCAGTAAAGGAATGCCATCAGCCAAACTCAATTTCCTATCACGGGCAACTAATTTCGCTTTCTTAATAACCGTAACAGGGTTTGAACTCTCAGAAGCATCACCAGATCCTGGGAAAACACACACAATTAACAGAAATCATTACAAAAATGCAACATAAAAAAGAACATACTGTAACAGACAAGAATTAACTAATACAAATGTGAAGTTCACATAATGATCTTGAGAAGTTAACTTGTCAGTAATCTGCCTAAGATGTTATTACAGAATTTGCATTGTGTTGCAAAAAAACTAAAAATAAAAGATTGAAAGTTCAGATACACTAAAAATGTAACTTAAAAAAGGAAAGCTAGCTGCAAAAAAATGAAAAAGTTAAGATACAAAAAAGTTGGGAGTTACACTGAACTATAAAAATTCAAAATATAGGAAGTTAAGATAAATATATGACAGAAGTTATAAAAGTTAAAATAAATTAGTCAATATAATGTGAAATAATAGTATAAATTTAAAATATGAAAGTTAGAAGTTAATATAACAGGAACTATGAAAGTTGAAAGCTACAAAGTTGAGATATAATACACATAATTCATAAAAACAAGAAACTAACAGGAAAAAACATATCACAAGTGTTTCATTTGACAAAATTAAACTCACAAAACATATATCAAATTGGAAAAATAATAAATATACGACAATAAACCCTATAATTTATTATAGCATCATAATATACTAGAAGTCAACTTCAAACAACTGGAAAAGTTCGGACAAAACAGGGGAGTTAACACCCTCTTATAACAGAAGTTAGGTTCAACTAACATCATACAACTAGCATAAATCAACTAACATCAACTAGCAGGATATTTTTAGGCTGAAGTTAGCATCATTTTAACATCAGCAGAAACAAAAAAAAAATCGAAAAACAGCAGGAGATATACGACAATGAACCTTATAATTTATTATAGCATCATAATATATTATAAGTTAACTTCAAACAACTGGAAAAGTTCAGACAAAACAGGGGAGTTAACACCCTCTTATAACAGAAGTTAGGTTCAACTAACATCATACAACTAGCATAAATCAACTAACATCAACTAGCAGGATTTTTTTAGGCTGTAGTTAGCATCATTTTAACATCAGCAGAAACAAAAATAATGGAAAAACAGCAGGAGTTAACATCATACACAGACGAAATTAACTACAAAATCGAAAGAAACTTAGTAATGAAATTAAACAAACCTCTTTGTCCTGGATAACGAGAATCATCCATAGAAATCAACTAAACACACAACTAGCAGGAGATTCCTCCCTACACAGACATCGAATTTGGAGATCTCAGTAAAGCATCCGCGACCCAAAAAAAATCATGATAGAGAGGATATGAAGTAGGTTTCGGTGAACTAACCAGCCTCCAGATAAGAGCAAGAGAATACGCAGCACGTCGGTCCTCCACCGAGAAACACAAGCCGTCAATGGCGCCGGTGGATGAAACGCCGGCAACTGCTCCGCCTCCGCCCAAAAACCCTAGACACCTGGAAAAATCCGAGCACCGGAAGCGCCTGCGAGTACGGGGAGGAGCACGAGGGGTACCGCGCGCGTGAGGCAATGATGGAGCGAGGGGAGATAGTGGCCGATTTCTACGGGGCGACGGCGGCTGCCGGAAATCGTGGATACGAGTGGTTAGTGCGGGATGGGAAGAGAAGATGTCGGAAAGGGGAGTTATGGTACCCACCCAGACTAGGTTAAAACAACCACCCGGACACAGCCCCGCACGATACGACCAAACGGCCCGTTAAAAATACGCACGAACCAACATTTTACATGAAAAATAACGTCTGCAGTGATCCAGAACAGAAGTTAACATATGCAACATACGAAAGTTAACACCTGTTTTTCCGGGAAGTTAGGATGGGGTTCCTGAATAGTTATTCAGAAACTGGTTCTTGAATAGCAGAGCTATATATATATATATATATATATATATATATATATATATATATATATATATATATATATATATATATATATATATATATAGGGCACCATGGTGCCCAGGCACCAAACCTGCATTTCGTACATACTCGAGATGTACATACCTAAATTTCACATACCTAAGGTTTACATATCTAAAATATACTTATCCAAGTTATATATACCTAGGTATCACATACCTAAGGTATACGTACCTAAGTTGCATATATAAACACGTATCTTGGATACGTACACCTTAGATATACAACATCTTAGGTATGTGATACCTAGATATGTGTAACTTAGGTATATGATACCTAGGTATGTATAACTACGGTACATATATGTGTGGTTCAAAGCAAAACATTCCTGTATTGTGTACGGTGCCTGGGCACCAAGGTGCACCAGTCATTTTACCCCTATATATATATATATATACCCACCCTCTATCTTTAGAATCGTATACTATTTTTACGTTGCGTAAATTTTGTCTTACCTTGAGAGTTGAGAAGAACATAAGAAAATATAGGCATGACATAATTTTTTTATTTATATGCCATATAAAAATACGACGTAAAATGCATATTTTAGTGTTTTTACACTATAATTACTCATAAACTATTTTTTATGTCAATTTTTTTGCATTGTGAATGAACATGAACATAATTATTTGTATATAAAACATAAATTTTTAAATATAACAACATAAAATTATGCTGGGTGCAAAATAATTATTCTATATCTGGGTGTTGAATAGGGTATTGTCCTAGTACCCTAGAGGAAGCATCGTCCACCACATGTGTGCTTTGAGATGGGTGCTCAATTGTCCGCTTTCCTTTTTCTATTTCTCCTTGCCATTTTAGAAAACATTTCCTCTAAACTGAGCAATGTCAGAACCGATCATTTGAGGAAACTTGCTACGATTGCAGGCTCTACTTTTTGCAAGTTGTCAGCCATCGGTTGAATTGTTCAGTTCAAAAGCATAGCGCTTTAGGCAAATAAAAGACTGCCGCCTGCAGTGGACCATGTGGGCGTACTGTACACCTAGTGATAGGCCACCCCATCAGAAATTCAAATTTTCTGTCTTCATTGGGAAACCGAACGTTACATGGGCTGTGCACCACGCTTGTAGTGTCTTGTAGTAGTATGGCTACCTAAACCAGGCCAACGAACGGAAGAGGATGACATGTGGGTAGTGGGAGAGTACCTAATCCACTACCATTCGGCCGTTTCTACACATGGCCAAGATGAAAATCGAGTTCGGTATTAAGCGCTTAAAGACTCGGCACTAAGTTTCGAAACCCCATGCACAGTTCAAATAAAAGGGGATAAACTGCTGAAATTGTTTCATTAAAATACCATTGAACAGCCGGGTCTTGGATACGACTGCTCTGAGTTAGCCCAAAATATTAAAATTGTTTCATTACATGTTCCTTGGAAGAATACATTCGGCTTGAAATTGTTCAGCACCACATGTTCCTTGGAAGAATACATTTGGCACCCCGGTTAAAATTGTTCAGCACCAAAGATTACCTCGACGAGCATCCTTGGAAGAATACATTCGGCACCCTGGTTGAAATTGTTCAGCACCAAATATTGAAATTGTCTCATTACATATTCCTTGGAAGAATACATTCGGCACCCCGGTTGAAATTGTTCAGCACCAAATATTGAAATTGTTCCATTGCATGTTCCTTAGAAGAATACATTTGGCACCCCGGTTGAAATTGTTCAGCATCAAAGATTAACTTGACGAGCACCCTTGGAAGAATACATTTGGCACCCTGATTGAACAAGAGAAGACATTTCCTGGCTTGAGAAAGGGAATGATATGCAAATTGTTGGTCAAGACAGAGCGAAAGAATATGAAGTATCTTAGTTTGATAGTTACAGTACAATGAAATTAAGATTTTGGATATTACAAAGACCATCAGCATAAGTTTTTAGCATATCAGTACCTGAGTACACAGATTAGTCACACTGTTCATTATTTGAGACATGAATAAGCAGACCAAGAAATCAACACACATCTGAAGCAATATCTTTTTTCTTGAATCTGCATTGCTTGACCAAGCTCAGTTTTTACACATTAAGCTGCACAGAGAAATGTTGTTTCTTACATCTGCAGGACTGAAACAATACGACAAGAAAAATGATGTTCGGCATTTAACATAGCATCCACCACAAAATATACTTACTGAAAAACGATTTTGCAGAAGGCATGCCGGTTGAATTGTTAAGTACCTCTGAGTAATGGACAAAGCAATATGAAGTATCTTAGTTTGATAGTTACAGTACAATGAAATTAAGATTTTGGATATTACAAAGACCATCAGCATAAGTTCTTAGCATATCAGTACCTGAGTACACAGATTAGTCACACCGTGTTTATTATTTGAGACATGAATAAGCAGACCAAGAAATCAACACACATCTGAAGCAATGTCTTTTTTCTTGAATCTGCATTGCTTGAACAAGCTCAGTTTTTACACATTAAGCTGCACAGAGAAAGGTTGTTTCTTACATCTGCAGGACTGAAACAATACGCCAAGAAAAATGATGTTAGACATTTAACATAGCACCCACCACAAAATATACTTACTGAAAAACGGTTTTGCAGAAGGCATGCCGGTTGAATTGTTAAGTACCTCTGAGTAATGGACAAAGCAATATGCCTGATCACAGGTGTCTATAAAATGATTCAGAACCTCGGATTTATTCAGTAGCCCTTGTTTTAATAGTTCGGTACCTTAATTGGACCGACGTTTTGGCACTAGAATAAGAAAATCAGAGCCTATGTTCAAAGATTGTCTAGTGCCGCTCTCAAATTATTTACTTCCCTCTAAAAAATAATAAAATGTACTCACACAAAAGATCAGAACACGGTAGAAAATATATCAGAGAAAGATTAGGCTCCTTCCACATATAAACAAAAACAGAAACCTGGTACTGATAGTGAAACTTTTCGAAGCATAACAACAATCACGTGTTTTGCACGAACTCACAATCAGGTCAAACAAACATAAGCAAAATCCTAGGCTTCTCCACATTAAATTGGAAGAGTGATTGAAACCAGTGAGGCTTGAGGGGAAATTTTCCATTACAAATCCATCAATATGAGGCGTCACATGAACGCAGTCTGTTCACAGAACAAAGAAAATACAGAGACTTTCTCTGGAAAATTAAAATGAAGATGGAGGGTGGGTGTGAGTTGAACGATCTGAATTAGCACAAGAATCTGATTCTAAGGAAAAATACCATGGTTACCAAAGAGACTTATCATGAGTACAGTCGATGATTAGTTAAAAGTATGGGACGGCTGGCATACCGAGATCAGCATACACAGGCACAATCAGAGCGATAACACGCTCCTTTCCAAAATTTCACAAAGAGCTGATTGACAAGAACAAATGGATTCACATTTTCGATCTTGACTGGAACAAATGAAGAACAAATAAATGTCAAATGGAAAGGGACAAGAATGAGGAACTCATATCAATTTCAACCAAAATAATACGAGGCTTTTTTGCTTCCTCAATCTCTACAGCACCGAACACCAGTTCAGGAGGGTGGAATTAGAACTGAATAAAAAATAGAGGAGAAGGCATACTGCCTCCCTAAATCGTGGCAGGATGGACAGATTCCGGCCCTGCGAGCTCGCGAATGCCGGAATATGGTCATTTCCAGCAAGCATAGGTGTGAAGGCGCGAGGACACTCCGTCCGCCCGCACGGCCGCCATACCGCACATCGCTGCGGCTACAAGCTCCTGCAAGCTGCATCTTGTGGCAGGGACGACAAGGCTAGGTCGAGGGATCTCGATGGTGATGCGGCACCATGTCTCGTGGCCGGCATCACTGCGCTGGGGAGCTTCTAGACCTGGCGCTTGCACGAGGACGGTTCCTGCTCCAACAGCAGACCCGCTCGACCAGCAGCAACCGCACCAAACAACCACGCGCAGACTGCTAGTCCAACAAGCGTTGCCGCCGTGGCCACGCCATGATCGAGAAAGGGGTGCGCCGGGCGGGGTGAGATGAAGATGTGACGGGGAGAGGCGGCGGTGGATGAGCACGCCGGAAGTGAGGAGCGACAACGGCGCCCGAGAACGCCGGAAGGCAACGGACCAGCGACGACGGCGATCCAGTGACACCAAGGACGGGATACGGAGGGGATGGGGAGGAGGGGCGGTGGATTTGGAGGGGGAACGGAGGGGAGGAGGATTTAATGCGCGCCTGGTTCCCGACAAGGAGTGTATTCCCCGCAAATAAGTGTATATCTATTTTGTCAAAGTCAAATATAACCAAATTTAACCAACTTTATAAAAAAATATATGAATATATATTATATTAAATTGACATTTATGAAACTAGATTTAAAAATAAATCTGATGATAATAATTTAGTGTCATAGATGTTGGTACGTTGTCCTAAAAAATTAGTCAAAAATAGTAAAGTTTGACTTAGGACAAGACTAGAAGAACATTTATTTGCGAACGGAGGAAGTATGTCCTTATATTGACGCGTACGGGCACGTGGAGGAAATACCTAATTGGAATATATCGGACAATAATAAAACTAAGAGAAAGGGGTGGTTTTCTCTCTTCCAACACGCATCTCCAAGCACTGTGTGGTGTGAGATGCTTCTTCCTCAGAAGATGGACATACAATGTATTTCTATACCTAATAATAAAGCACGAAGTGTTTTTTTCGGTCTAATACTTTTTTGGACCGGTTTGCTCTCCCACAAAACCACCTATTATAAGCAACGCCACCTGTAAGTTATTAAATTTTTTTAAAAAACATAAACATGGTCGCGTCCGGGCGCGCTGTTGTTCGCCCCCGAGCTTGATTCCTCCTCCAGCATTATATTACTCCAGCGTGTCTGCATCCTTTTCAGTTTCGAAATCAACACACCTGGCGCAGATGTATGTAGCCGGCCATTATTCAGCTGGCTCGTTTTGCAGAAGTGTGCTTGCCTATTTGACACAGCTGCACGCGGACACTAACCTGGCCACCTACCGCACACAGCGCGCGGACACACACACATCACGTGGACACGCACCCATGGCGGCGCTTGAGCTTTCTGCCCCTTCTACATCTCTGGCCGCAATAGAAGGTGAACGGCGATGAGAGGCATCCACGCGCTGGGAGATGCAGTCCTCCAGGCCAGAGCTGCCATGGCAGCCGCCATGACCATGGCCGGCGGCGCTCAAGCACCTCGCCCCTCTGGATGCCGACGCGTCGGGCAGCAGCGGAGCTCGCCGGGGCTGCAGTAGAAGGTGAACAACGACGCTCGAGCTCATCGGTGCTGCAGTAGAAGGTGAACATCGACGAGTGTGAGGAGAGGCCGTCCCTCGCCCCTCTGGATGCCGACGCGTCGGGCGGCAGCTGAGCTCGCCGGCGCTGTAGTAGTAGAAGGTGAATGGCGACGCTCGAGCTCGTCGGCGCTGCAGTAGAAGGTGAACGGCGACGAGTGTGACGAGTGTGAGGAGAGGCCTTCCGTATTCTCTCAGCATTGACGTCCAGGAAATCAGCAGGTATGCTCCCCTGAATTCTCTCTGAAACATTCTTTGAGTCACTCTGAAATTCACACCTAGCAATATTCAGGCTCCATGTAATAGGTGTCCATCTCAAACACGACAACGAATTGGATTGATTTGGTGCGTATGGGAGAAAAATTCTGCGGTCAATTTTATACGAACTCTGTTCCAATACAAACTCTGCTCCTGGTCTCCTTTAAAAGGAAAAGTGTCCTATACAAACTCTGCTCTAAAACGACTATAAAAAGAGTTTCAAACCCTTGCTCGAAATCCCACACCGATTTCGCTCGAGTTCCCTTGATCGAAATCCCAGACCGATTCTTCTCAAGGTCGACATTGCCATCGTTTCATCCTTCTGCGACCCAAACTTCGCACTGCTTGCGTACGTGCTCTGCAAGCTTAATCTTTCTCATATGTGTCCTCTATCAATATCTCTGTTATGTTTCTTACATAGATCTCTTAGTGAAACTGGAAGTGCTATTTTATTGCTTTGTTATGACTGTTTTGCTAGCATTATTAGATCTCTATTAAAAATAGATCTCTCACTGAAACTGGAACTGCTTATTATTGCTTTATTAGGATTGTTTTATAGCAGGCTTATTATATTTATTGTATAGATTAGAAACTGGAACTGCTATTGTTTTGCAAACAGGTTAATAGTACAATGTATTGCTTGTACTAATATGAACAAAAACATATTTATAGGGAATAGAGGGTGTTCAAGGACTAGTACAGAAGATGGCAGACTACGGGGAGGACAATCAATATTTTTCTATGCATGAGGTAAATTTTCCATACCTTCTGCAAGTTTTAACTCGAAGTGCTTTTTTATTGCTTTGTTATGACTGTTTGGCCTATTCTTAATTGTTGTAATGACTTCTTCCTTGACCCTTCTTTGCACATCTCTCTTATATGTGTCATGTAATAAATATCTCTTTATGTTGTTTGATCTTTGCTGCATCAGAAGATCCTATATTCAGTTGCTTTCAGTCAATCATCGCTACAGTACTATTGATCAATATATCCTTGATGCTTTTTGTACAGTCAATTAATCTTGCAGTGTTCATTTCTCGTAGATGAGTGAGGGAGTAAAAGGACCAGGACAGGATATGGCAGGTCGTGGGGAAAAAATTCATCAGAATCTGAATCTTTAGGTGAAGAGGTAAATTATCGAAAGTTTTTTTTAGTTTTCGGCCTGGAGTAATTTCAGTACAATATCATCAGGAGATCTATATGTGGAGTTACTTTCAGTCAATTATTACTACAGTATTGTTACTCCATATATCCTTGATTTTTTTGCATAGTCAATTAATGTTGCATTGTTTGTTTCTCGTAGATGAGAAAGGATATGGCAGGCCACGGGGAAACAAATTCATATGAATCTTTGGGTGAAGAGGTAAATTATCAAAACCTTTTTTGAGTTCTTTTTCTATCAAACAATTATGCTTGATTATTTTTTGGAGTTCTTTTAGTACAATGTCATTCTTTACACTGAATTGTACCTTACTAGATGATAGTCATTCTCTATTTAATCTGCATTGTTTGTTTCTCGTAGATGAGAAAGGATATGGCAGGCCAATGGGAAACGAATTCATCTGAATCATTGTTTGTTAGTTTCTGTTAGCCTTCATATACTTGTGAAGTAGAAAAATAATTGTGTGGGAATGCTTTGTTTGTAAGAGTAGTTATTCAGCTCATTGCTATGTTCTGTCCTCATGCATAATCAATTAATAAAAGTTTTAGATCATTAAAATCTATATCTTGAACAAAAAAATATGTATGTATGTATAAATTTTTTTTGGTTTGTGATTGCAGACATTGGACCAAAACGATTTTGCTCACCCACCTTCAAAGAAATCAAAATGTCTTCAATCAAGTGTTCTGGATGATCAATTGCCATCACAAGCCATTTCGTCATCTTTGATTTCTGAATGTCCTGATTCGTTAGCACCACATAAAAACATTTCCCCTAAAGTAGTTGTTAATACGAATAACAGAAACTCTGTTATAGCCATTTCTGTACATTCAATGTACACAAGTTCTTAATGGGCCATTTTCTTATTTTGAATGTAAATACCTAAGTAAATACTAAGAAAATTCTCCGTTGACAGCAATCTATGCTTCACAGTAGTATATATTTTGTATACTATAGGGAAATGTCCACTAAAGAGAAAATCTATCCCATTCGGTTTACCCTCCCACTAGACCATGTATTACAAGCTACGCCACCTGTAAGTCAAAATAAAAAAACACACGTACCGTATCGTTTTTCTCTCCCGGTCGATCAGCGTCGTGCTGCTGGGCTTCTCCTATTGGGCCACGAGCATGTACGATCGTTATCGTTACCTGTAAAAAATTGGAGAAAATGCACGGATATTAGTCCCACCTTGCCCCATTGCAAGGAGTTTCACCGGTTTATATGCGCTTCCAGATTGATAGAAATCAGTCCCTTCTAAGATATATACAAGCAACACGACGGTGATTGAACGGAGCAAAAAGAGACAGGGGAGAGTTGGGCGAGCTATTGGTAGGAGGCGACCGCCGGACTGTAGGCAACACATCCGGAATTCTTGGGGCGAGTTGGATACGGGAGAGATATCCGTAGCAAGTTCAGGAGAATGACATAGGATTTTGCAGCCAAGGGGTTGACTATTGGTCTTTTTCATTAGGATAAACACAAACATTGTACTAGGATTTTTTTAAGCTTCTGGAATTCTCACGTGTATCCTAACTTACTTTAGACTTGGGAAAATAAGGATACGAGATGCACTTAGACCAAAACATTCATATACACCCTCTGTCTCAAAATATATGCTAGAAGCTTGCCTAAATTTAGATGAATCTATATACTAAATAGTGTCTAGATTTATTTAAATTTTAACAAATCTATGATATCTATTTTGAGACAGAGGGAGAAAGTAGATCGAGTGTTTTCACTGTGGCGTGCCGACATGCGAGTGATACACGAGATCGAGCCATGCCAACATTGTACTAGGATTTTTTAAGCTTGTGGAAAGCATAAAGTAATGAAGCCCTCAATCAACCAAGCAAGGAAGATTAGGTCGTGGATGTTGAGATGAAAACTGGTGCGGAATTGAAATGGCAAAGCTCACGAGTAATTGATGTTGGACCCTCTGAATATAAGCTAACAACTTTGCTTCAAGTGACACTCATCCACAGGCAACTTCGAAGCAAACTGATGTGCAATTAGCAAGTGTACTGTTAGCTACACGATTGGACGCTCGATTCGAATCATCTTTAGCTGACAAAGTGCACAGATAATAACATATCTCTATAATGATTTATCTCATCTAAAATCACTACCAGATGGTTTATGTAAATTGATTGTTACCTGAACTTGCACACTGGCTGATTGTACGGTAATAGCACATAGTAAGGTTCAGGTAATCTGCAAGCAGCGCAAACCATGTTAACTATAGACTATAGAAAGATATGTGTTAGTACCACGTAAGATTGCTGATTGTTTATAGTGGAAACATTATATGGAGGAATAAGGATAGTTATCCCTAACTCGGGGAAGATGTTTAATCAATTTGATGTGCATGATTTAATTTGATCCATAACAACATGCCGTGTCTTTATCTATGATAACTTAGGTTGCAGACCAGCACAACATAATTTTTTATCTCCCGTCGCAACGCACGAGAATTTGTGCTATTGTATATATATATATATATAAACACGGAATAAGCTAAATTGACGCGGATTTGCTACCCACCATGCTACCTGCGCATGCATGCACTGTCATCCGATATAGCCACCATATGATCCCGCAATATCTGTAACGTCGGTTGCTGCTAACGGTGTTCTTTTGCCATCCGTCAAAATTCTGCTAAGAATAAGCTAAAGGAGATGTCATTTGTACTTTTACTTGTGTATTGGCCACCATCCTCACATGGATGTGGTTTTCCTTTGGTTCTTAGACACCATGGTTACCTCGTCGTGGTTTTTAACATGTGCACCGCAATCAATGGTTTTGTGATTTCTAGAAGATGGTACACTTGATACCAGGTACGTTTATTTGTGGCTTGTTCGGCCAACTAGCCTAAAAAACACGGAAAAAATCCCGAATTGATGCACGCGGATAGAAAACCGCATATATAAAAACACCCAATAAGTTGATACCTTCTTGACGCCTCAATGGACCTGTGCCGACTGAACGAGAGGACGCCCTATTCATTTTGTAGAAAAGCGTATGTTCTTGGTTCATGTGGAGATGCGTGTTCTTGGTTTTGTGACCTATAGCATGCGCTGATATGACGTATGTCCTTGGTTGTGTGTTCTATCATGTGTGACATGCGGAAAAATGCATGTTGTTGTCGTAAGTTTTAAAGTTAGATGGAGAGAACATTTGTGTGTGGACGAGTAATATCGTAGGAAGAACTCATGTGTGTAGATGGCATGAATACCACTGTGGAACAAACTCATGTGTGTGAATAACATGCGTCATTTACTTAATAAATCAACCTCATGCTCCCGATACAACGGACGTTAGTTTCTCTAATAGGTTTATATCACATCCGTTAATCGGATTATTCTACGGCGTTGCAGGCATGTGCAACTAGCCGGGTGAGTAGCCCACTACTCACCCGGATATATATATACTACCTCCGTTTCAAGGCTTAAGACGCACAGGCTTTTTAAAGCAAAGTTTGACCGAAAGAATTGAGCAAAAAAATCTTGATTATATTGTACATAATTAGTATAGTTGGATTCGTATTGAAAAATACTTTCTAGTGATACTAGTTTTATACTAAAACTCTTTACATATTTAGAGTAATTCTTGATCAAAGAAAAACACGCAAAACGAGGACGCCTTAAGCCCTGAAACGGAGGGAGTATATATATATATATAATCAAGATTTTGCACCCAGGGTGCAGAAAAGTTATTTTGCACCCAACATATCTTTACGCTGTTAGACTAAAAAATTATGTTGTGTATACGAATAATTATGTTCATATAATCACCACAATAAAAAAAATTGACACAAAAATAATTTTTTTTAAGTCATTATAGTGTAAAAAACACCAAAAATATGTCTTTTACGTCGAATTTTTTTACGGCATGTAAACAAAAAAATTATGTTATTTTTAAATTTTATTATGTTCTTCTCAACTTACGAAGTAATACAAAATTTACGTGACGTAAAAATAATATACGGTTCTAAAGATAGAGGGTGGATGTAGAATACTGGGTGTCAAATAGCGCCACCCTATATATATATATATATATATATATATATATATATATATATATATATATATATCGACGCGGATTTGCTACACACAGGTGTAGCTGTGCATAGGCTTAGGTCCGTTGGATAAAGAGATCACATGCAATGCTGTTTTAGATGGTAGTGGCTGGCTCTTGGAAGGACTAACGGTTTTTAACGACGGTTGTACCACACCGTTTGTGTCCATGCATGCAATGCATAGGGTCCTGAGCAAACCCTAATTTTTTAGCGCGCTGTTTGGCAAAGAAATTTTTAGCATCTAAAATCGAAAGATAAAGTGAAGAAGGCTTAAAATGAGTTCCGCATGCCCGCTTCGTACTATGCAACCCCTAGTGAAAGTTTGTGGTAGTATGCAAACCCTAACTTTTCATCTAAGTGGTTTAGTGTCTTATATTTTTTGCGGGAGAGAGTTACTTTGTTTAGGGTTTGCAACGGGCATGCAAAAATCTGAGAAGCTTACTTTGTTTATGATTTTTTTGCATGTCTTTGACTATGACACATTGGGTTCAGCGCAATGGAATAAGGCTTAGTTTGATTAGGGTTTAGCGCATGTAGTATATTAGGGTTTGCCTCACCGAAATGAAATTTGATAAGCTTAGTTTGCTAGGGTTTCATGCATGCATCAAAGGAATACTAACGGCGTTACTATCCTCAAATATTGAGCCAACGTTCTGAGTCTGAAAACATGTGCTCTCTATATCAAAAGGAGAGATAATTAACGGTGGATATGCTACGCGCACATATTCCTGTGTAGCTGGCTATTTTGCATATATATATATATCGCTATTTGACCCCAAGGGTGTAGAATAAGTTATTCTACACCCACCCTCTATCTTTAGAACTGTATATTATTTTTACTTCACGTAAATTTTGTCTTACCTCGAGAGGTGAGAAGAACGTTAGAAAATATAGACATGTCATAATTTTTTTATTTACATGCCGTATAAAAATATGACGTAAAATGCATATTTTTAGTGTTTTTTACGCTATAATTACTCATAAACTATTTTTTATATCTTTTTTTGCGTTGTGGATGAATATGAACATAATTATTTGTATACAAACATAAATTTCTAAACGTGACAACATAAAATTATTTGGGGTGCAAAATAACTATTCTACACCTGGGTGTCGAATAGGGTTACAAAACACATGGTATACCACCACTCGTCATTTCAAGATCCGTGTTGGCTGAGAGTTTATCTTCTCTTTTTCTCTTTATCAACGACAGTCGTTATATCCTGAAGAGGAATTTCCGCCGAGACATTTCTGGTACGTGCACTGTCGCTCTGTGCCAAGCGTGTCAGCTACCTGCCATCATCTGAAGACCGGCCTGCCTATCCTGCCATCGTCGCAGAGATCACGGGCACGCACTGCCGCAGAGAGCCAGTTGCTAATCTCCAATAAGTAGCACCATCCACCATCGCTCCATCCCAAATCCACCTGTGGCCACCCTACTCCCGTCTAGATCCCTCCCGAACCCGTGGGTTTGCACCACCGATTTTCTTCCCCAGATTTGTCTCCAACACCGACTCCCCTCCCGATCCCTACCACGATTGGAATACCACAGCCGGCAACCAGGTTGCCGGCCACCACAGGCGTCGTATTTTTTGTCAAATCTGCCTAAATATGTAAAGTTCAATCAAGTCTGACCCTTTCTCGAAACTAATTTGAAATCTGACCCGAATTAGCTTTAAGAAAGGGTCAGACTTGGTTGAACTTTTGAAAATTGGACAGATTTGGCAAAAAAAAAAAAATACACAGGCGTCCTCCTTGCCGCTCCCTGGTGTGCTGCAACTCCCTCACCCCACCGTATCCACCGTCGTCTCCTCCCGCTCCCCACTGTGATTCGACACCCACCGCCGACGGCCCTCCCATGACCACCACAGGCGGCTCCTGGTCGCTGCCCGGCCTGCTGCGACTCCCTCACCCCACCGCGTCCATCGCCGGCGCGTCCTGGTCGTTGTGCGGGTGCAGGTGAGGCACGGGTCCGGGCCAGCGGCGAAGATACCATGGAGCGAGGTAGTTGGAGGTAGGGATAGCAGCGGCCAGCGGGAATTCAGTTTAGCCCGTCAGCTCTAGATTCTACTCTAGTCGTCAAGCTAACTTTGTAACTTGTATTTTATAGCTAATTTTTATGAGTCAAAAGCTCTTTTTACTGTTCGGTTAACTTGGATCACAGAGACATGCTTTGGATCTGCTTACCTTTTGTTGAGGTAAGCAGGTGAACCCAATAGAAAGGGACATAGGAACCTTGTGCTCACATTGATTCGGACCATTCTCCTTTTGGGAAGTGTTGCTGCCTTTCAGCACCTGTGGAGTGTGCTAGCAAAATAACCCCTGATATTGCAATGTATCGACAATCTACTAGGGACGTAAGTTGACCTGGCATAAAAAAAATTATGGTCAGATTGATGTTCCTTGACAGGTCTCGCCTATAGTTTTTACTTATTACAAGGACACCATCTGGTAATGGTTGGTACATCTTAGACTTGAAGTATCGAAGTTTGCCGTATTGTTACTAGTATCATTTTTTTTTTGTTTTGGTGTAAAACTGAAACACTTCCTGCAGTCTTTCCTGACTTTGTTACATGTGCTGAACAGAAAGAGCAGCTAACGACATGGTACTCCTATTTACAAGTTCTGATTAGTTAGAAGAGTGGTGCTGAATGATCACCTGACTTAACCATTTCAACTATGATAACTGTGGTATCGAATTCTTGACCATTCCAACTATGGTATTTAACCATTGCAACTGTGGTGCCGAATGCTTGACCATTTCAACTATGGCACTTAACCATTTAGGAGTGTACCAAACACAAATGTTTGAGTGTGGTGCTTAATGTCGTACGACATGGTGCCGAATCGGTTTTGTAAGACTACTATTTAGGAGGTACCCAACAATTGGCTCCGAGGTGCTGAATCGGTATTGTAAGAATACTTATTAGGATGTACCTAACAATTTGCTCCGAGGTGCTAAATCTGGGAGGAGCGATTTGAGGTGCCGAACAGTTTCATTCGGGGTGCCAAACAATGCTTACAGAAAGAGCTTAACCGATAGAAGCAGTTTAATTTGTAGCATAGCTTGTTGGCCTTTTTTTATTTGCCTTTTTTCTCTTTTAGGTATTTAAGCACCCGTTTTACTTGAGATTAAGCACCTCTTGTTTTATTTATGATGTAGTGCTGCTAGATGAAACATACTTCTTTGTGCTATTATTATTATTCACAATTATCTTGCTTCTCTAGCACTCTGCGACAGTTAGCCTGATGGTACTCATAGTCTGCAATCCTTTATTTCTATCAATTATTGAACTGAAATAAAATTTTAAACTACAGTACTACTTGTTCACTTGTTTTTTGCTTGAATACTTGTTCAGTTCTTCAGCCAACAGTTTAAGGAGGACGGCGACAGTCCAAAGGTGCTGGCAAGGTGTGGTGCTGAATGGAATCAAGGCGAGTGCTTAACGAGGCATGGTGTGGTGCTGAATGGAATAAAGGCGAGTGCTTACAATCATTCGAGTATTCAGTACCTGTTTACTTGAGATTAAGCACACATTCGTCATCTGCATATGCTCATTTGTGTGTCTGTACTTAACTTGAATTTCTATTCAACATCTCAATACTTTTATTCGTTTGCTTGTGCTGAACATACAAGAAGTTGCTGAATCTCCTGCTGTGTATTTTTGTGTTCGTTGAAAGAACTTGGATGAAGTAGTTGCTTTTTTGACATCGTCACGCACTATGTGAAGTTTTATTATATTTGTTAGTCTATTTTAGAGACTTAACGACTTCATCATGGGTACTTGATTCATTAAGTTTAAGTGCTGAGTTGGTACCGGTTGTCTCTCAATGAAATTTCTATTTTGTCCCGTCTTAGGTGCTAAATCTTTGACCTCAAGTACCGACTTCATGTTCACTGACTTGATTAAAAATATGACATGTTGACAGCACCAAATAAACTTGATGAAATGCGAAATCTTTTTTGGCACAAGTTAATTTTTGTAGAGGAATAGTGACAAAAATATATAGCCATATATGATGGTGGTCTCCTAAAGTATATGGATATCTGGCACTGGGCAGTGGTATTGTTTTTTCTGTGACAAAGGCCATCATGTTCGATAGAAACAACTTGTTTACCAAAAAAGGCATTTCTTGAATTCTAGAAAACCGTGAGCCAGTGGACATGGAAGACCCCATCCAAAAGACTGGTATTTGGTACCACTCCAGTGTGTGAGTGATTTCTGGAATTCTGAAGCCCATGTGACGACGGGTACCGAATGGTTTTTTTGAATTCCAACCAGGCCAATGCCAACCCACGCGACCACTGGCTGGCCTGTCAGATCAATCCATACAGCCCGCTGACCAGAGCAATCTGTTGTTTGCCATTTTTTGCAGCAAATTCAAACAATCGTTCAAACACTGTCTGCAAACCATGCAAAAATAGAACATGCAGACCGGCAAGTTTCCTCATTTGTATTGAGATGTCATCTAGCATGTGAGAGAAACTCATTTCACAAATAGGTGATGGGAATGGGAAAAGAAAAAGAGATACCATTGAGTACCAATCTCAAGGCACATGTGTGGTGGAAGATGCTTCCTCCCGGATACTAGGGCATATATATATCGACGCGGATTTGCTACCCACCAGGCTAGCTGCACATGCTCATACGATCGTCCGATATTGCCACCCTATGATCCTGCAATATCCATATCGTCGCTTGCTAACGTTATTCTTCTAACGGTATTTTTTTGTCATCCATCAAATTCTGCTAAGCGTAGGTTTTAAGAGATGTAGTTTGTTTCCTCCTGTGTGTCTTGAACACCACGGTCAAATGAGTGTGGTTTTCACGGGTGACACGAACACCACAGTCACATGTTTATGGTTTTAATAGGTGTCATGGACAATATAGTCACATGTTTGTTGGTTACCACATGTGTCATGGATACCATGTCCATGTGGTCGTGGATTGTTGGTTACCACATGTACTTGCATGACGCCTCAATGCACCTATGCCGGTTGAACGACGTCACACTTTATTTTAGTTTGAAGAAGCCGTATGTTCCTGGCTCGTGCAAAGCCGTGTGTTCTTGGCTCGTGTCCTAATATATGTAAAATAAAAGGCATGTTGTCATGGTAAAGGCCACACCATGGAGAGGACTTATGTGTGTGGATGAGCCATATCGTGGAAAGGACTTATGTGTGTGGACGACATGTGTCGTTTGCGTCTGAAACCAACATCATGCTCCTGATACAACGTCTGTTAGTTCCTTTAATGGATCTATATCACATCTATTAATCCAATTGTACTCTCTTATTTTAATCCTACGGTGGTGTGGGAATGCGTAGCTAGCCGGATGAGTATCCCACTATTTTGTATATATATATATATATATATATATATATATATATATATATATAGAAACTCTATTCGACACCCAGGGTGCAGAATAGTTATTTTGCACCCCACATAACTTTATGTTGTCACGTTTAGAAATTTATGTTTTGTATACAAATAATTATGTTTATATTCATCCACAACGCAAAAAAATTGACATAAAAAATAGTTTATGAGTAATTATAGTGTAAAAAACACTAAAAACACGTATTTTACGTCATATTTTTATACGACATGTAAATAAAAAAAATTATGACATGGCTATATTTTTTTACATTTTTCTCAACTCTTGAGGTAAGACAAAATTTATGCGTGTAAAAATAGTATACGGTTCTAAAGATAGAGGCTCAGATAGGTATGTCCACACAAATTTTCGTCTGCATTTATATTGGACGGTTTTACCCCTTGCAGTTTGAAGATATGACGAGGTCTGCCACCGCCTCTCCTCCTCTCCCCAGTCCGTGAGCTACCGTCCCGCCTCCGCTGTGCCACCCGTCGCACCGCCGCTGGCAGGAATCGGCGAGCCGGCACGAGTGGCGAGGCGATGGCAACTCAACGGGATTGGGGCTGGATGGGACCTGTTCGATCCCTCCTCCTCGAATATTGAGTCTCGTGCCCGCGAGATCCCGCACCACCGCTGGCAGGAATCGGCGCGCTGGCACGCCGCCGGTGGTAGGACCTGCGCGCCATCCTCTGCCTCTCCGCAAGTGCGGCCACAGAAAGGAGCCCACGCGCCCGTGGTCGGTCTCGCCGCCCGCCAGCATCCTCTCTCCGGCGGAGCCTAACCCCTCCCCATCCTCGGCAGGACCACGATGCCCCTTCCCTTCCCTGCCTTGCGACTGACGGTGAGACAACATGGGCGTTCCCGTGACACCTTCTTCCAATCCTGTTGCTCGCAGATGTGAACTCCCGCAAGCACGACAATGGTGTCGACGAAAACCTGCACCTGCACTGTTGCTCTGCTCGACTGCAGATGGATACCTGACAGGCACCACTGCTGCACCATCGCGCCGGAGAATCCGGCATCCTCGCCTATGTCGGAGGCTACGCAGGAGGAACACGAGAGCGACGTGCGCGAAGCCAGCAGCCTCACCTCCGGTCGCTGAAGCGGCGCCAGAATGATGTCCTCTCATCCCCACCAAGCCAACCTGTTGCGAGCAAGCGTCGGTGTCTACGCCAAATACAACTTGCAACGATGCAGATCAAGCACTTCTCTCGGCTCCAACTTGCTCCCAACCTTTTGGTTCTTGCTTATGCATACCGCGAGCTTGGTGATACAGGGATGTCCACTCAATTTGGTACGGCCATATCGCTGGAAGAGAGAAGAAATGAGATCTCCATGTCAACTTGTTAGATAGATAGAGCAGCTAAAAAGAAGAAAGGCTGAAGAAAGGATTATTTTTGTTGCTGTTCAATGGACAGAGATCTCTCCTTTATTCACCTAGACGGCCAAATCGGTTTCATAGATGGAAGGATCAAAATGGTGACCCAGCGAGAAAGTTCTCGACTTACAGGGGAGGGTTAACTGGACTTCACCCAGTGGATAAGCAGCAAGTAGTACAATAGTACAAATAATTGAAAGAAAAGGGTCGTTGGAGGCTATAATTTAGCTCTCCGTTCACAATCTGATTTAGTCAAAATCAAACTTTGTAAACATTCACAATATAACATCCATGTTATCAGAATAGTCATAAACTATATTTTCATATCAGAATAGTAATCTACTATTATGAATGTAGATAATTTTTTTTCTTACTATTTTTTTTGACTTTGACTAAACCCAGGACGCGAGGTAATTGTGAATAGAGGGAGTAGTATAGGTGTTGATAATATATGTATTGTTGCATCCGATTGTTTTTTCTTCTTAATCTTGGATATAAAAATTGGTTGATTCACATTTCATACATTCTATTAAACGGTAAAGACACGTGTCTTCTAATGCGGAAAACATTCTTCCAAAGAAATTGAGATGAGAAAATGTATTTGTAACAAAATGCTTCAAATGTAAACTGCTACAATGATTAATGGCTAATGTTTTGAACCACGTTAGTAGGAATGTTAGGGCCATGTACATCTAGGTGCCAGAAGATGATTTAGTATATCCCCTCATGTAAACAAAAGAGGAAAAGGGTTTCTCCTTCCCAGCTCTCACTGAGAGAGGAGCTCACAAGAGTTTGTGAGAGAGGAGCTCACAAGAGTCCCTTATGGCGCCGCCGGCCGGCGGGTGCTATGTGTGAAAGTTAATTATCATCCATCCACCACCCCAGGTGGGGATGGTAGGAACCCTGATCCCTCGACCATGGCGCAAATATATTAGGGTTGATGGTCTTTTATATCAGGCGTGCTTGTTTTGTTTGGATGGTGTCCGTGAGGCGTAGATGACGATATTGCTTTCGCTTTTTCTTTCTGTTCCGCAAACTCCATACAATCATGTGGGCGCATGTTTGATGTTGGGCACAATTTCTTTTTAGTAGAGCAAATCAACAATTACAATTAACCCGTAGTAATCAACAATTACGGTCAACTCGTAGAAACGCACAGAGCATCTGAAAATCGAAAAATTCAGTAATTTAATGTCTTTTCTCTTCTGAATTTTCCTTGGGTGTTGCATGGGACTATGCATCACAAGAACGCTTTATTTTATCAATATAAAACAAGATTTCCATCTGTTAAATTATTCTTGGACTAAAAAATATTTAATAAATATCAATCCGTAGCAACGCACGAGCATTCAACTAATATATATATTCCTTGAGATAGGTTAGTCAAATACGTTTCCATTCACCAAACATATGTTTTCGTAAATCCGCGTGGGCCCGTAGCCGCGCGTGCGCCACCAAGGGACGCGCCTCCCCTCTGCCGGCTACTCGCGCTCCAACGTGGGAATCCTCGCAATCACCGCTTCCTCCACTGTGCCTCCTCACCTAGCTATGTGGGCGGAGACACTTCCCAGAATCGAGGTGCAGAAGGAGTGGAGGGCGCGTCCTCGATGTCGTGGTGGCGGAGGCCGGCGTGACGATCCCAGGCCCTACTGGCGCCTTCCAGACTCTGGCTTAGGAGGAGTACGGGCTGCAGGAGCTGAAGAGGAGCTTGGTGGACACGGCGTACGGGGCCTCGGCCTGCAGGTGTTCTTGGGACTTCACCGTTCTCTCCTTGGGTCTGATTTCCCCGTCCTATGCTTCCTCCATAGAGTTTATTTGTTAGTGCACACAAAGAGTTTGATACTTGTTCCCCCTGTGATTAGATCAGTATTGAGATGCACGGTGAATTTTGAGGGCTGCTTCACATCTGATTTTTCTTCTGCTACTCTTTATCAATTGGCCTCTTGAAGATGTTTTTAGTAGTGCCCACAGTTTGATACCTCCTCTGGTGGTATTCGTAGATTTTGTTGATTACAAGGTTATACATGGGCAGGCTTCTGCGTCATCATTTCTTGGGTTGGTTCAATTTCTTATTAATTTCTATTCCATAGAAAATTTGATAGTTATCTCAATCTATTTCAGTATTTTCTCATTCTGCACTGTAATTCATCTGTGTGGGCACTATAGTAGTTTGATTGATATGCATACTAGGGGCAGAGCAACCAGCGAGAGAAGAGATTGTTCATCCATTCTATTTGATTTTCTTCAGCTAGGGAAGGGGATCGAGCTTGTATTTTGTTGCCTTTGCATTTAGGAAGGAACCGGAATTGATCTTGTGCATTTAGGAAGGTATCAAAATTGTCTTGTTTGAATTGAATATTTCAGAGGTGTATGCGTGGCTTCACGCTACTGAGATCAAGTCCGGATGGTACGTAGCGCCGTCGGTGGACGGCGGACTGGTGTAACACTACTCGTCAGTTGAGGCGTTGCAGCTTGCGTTTATCCCACGATGCGGTGAGCTCCTAGCTCTGCCTCTAGCTGCAAGTTGCAGTGTAAGTCCGGCCGCTGCCTTCTATGCTCTATATGATTCAGAAGATTTCCTTGTCGCTTCCGCTATGCAGTTCAGGTGCTAGCCTTTTTTCTCTTTCTTTTATGAATAGCCTTTTGAATTATATATGTTGCAGCGTTGGTTCATTAGAAGATCAGAAAACATAGAACTTCATTCAGTGTAAGTGAAGATTTCCTTGTAGCTTCCTCTCCGCAGTTCAGGTGCTAGCCTTTTGCCTCTTTCTGTTATGAATAGCTTTTTGAATTATATAATTGCAGTGTTGGTTCATTAGAAGATCAGAAAATATAGAACTTCATTTAGTGTAAGGGAAGATTTTTTTGAGCTGATCTGTAATTGGAGAATCGATGAACTGATTTGTAATTGGCATGTTATATTTATGCTGTGGAAAAAATTTATTTAAGTTGCCTCATCCTAGCATAAAGTTCTGCATCTCTGGGGATGGCATACTACCTAGAGGTGAAACACTCCCAAGAAGATGGTATACTGTCATCTCGTTTGAGGAAGGTAAAACACAAACGAGAGAGATAGTAGTTCCTAATCTTTATCCCTTCGTCGATGGATATCACAAGTTACAGGAAGGCATTAACATATAGTGCTCAAAATCACAAGGCAAATGATTCAGTTAATCTAACCAGGTTGTTGGTAAAAACTCGAATAATGAGTTGCACGCATTAGACTTCTGCTTAATTACACTAGCGATCAAAAATTACCAAGGAGATTCTCGTTAGCCAAACATTTACATTCTCAATGCATTTTTTTGAGGAGACCAGACGGACACCTCCCGACCCCTCCTCCACCTCTCGACCCCTCCTCCTCCCGCACCCGCGCGGCGGCGCCACACCGCGTCGGGCGGCCTCCCCTCCCCGCCGAGCTCTTCCTCCCGTGGTCTCTCCTCCTCGCCGCCGCCGTCCGGATCGTCGCCAGGCAAAGACCTGGGGGCGTGGCGGCGGCGGCGTCCCTGATTGCGATCTGGCGGGAAGGCGGCGGCGTTCGTCCCGGCTGGTTTGGCAGTGGTGTTGCGGCAAGCGGCGGACGGTGATCCTCAGCCCAGATGGCGACAGACGGCGGCGGGGATCTGGGCCTAGCCGCGATCTGTCCCGTACGTTGGCCTCAACGCCGGCGCCCGGGCGACCCGGGCCTTGTCCGTGACACTAGGGAGCTTGGGGCATCTTCCCCCGGCACGGTGGTGGTGGCCTCCTTCTCCGTCGGAATGGTCGTCCGGGTGGTCTTGCCGTCTTGCGGCAGATCCTGCTAGTTTCCGACGGATGTCGTGGGGGCTGCTGGCTCGGTTTCAATAAAGGTGGTGGTCCTGGATCCCTCTCAAGCCAAGACGATGATCTGCCGAATGTTGGTATTCATTGATTTGGTTTTTGTGTCATGTTCCGGAAGGCTCCGCTGGTGAACTCTATAAGTGCTATTATGCCGCGAGTTTGCTGGAAGGATTGAATTCGGTCGTACACACCCATGTTTTACCCTGACCATTTGGTTTCAGAGGGTGTGCTTCGAAGCTTTGTTGTCTGTTATTATCATGGGGCATGTTCTCGTTCCATGGTGCTGGCAGAGAAAGTAATGGAGACCGAGATCTATGGACAGGCAATGGTGGTTCGAGTCTGGGTGATGATGAGGAATTGGCTAGGTGACTTATGAATTGGAGCAGTGGCATGCAAGTGGGGGCGACTGCACAGGAGAGGTTCATGGTCCTACCTCTTAGGGTGAAAACCCAGGGTCTGGCCTTAATTGGTTGTGCCTGGCAATGGCCTTGTTGAAGGTATTGTTTTGAGTGCGCGGACTTTCTTCAGGATGAAAACCTAGATCTTTGATGGGGCGATGCCGGTGTTTGTGCATTGTTTCCTTCTTGGAGGCATCGTTTTTGGAGAAGCTGGACTTCTGGTGTTGTCTTGGTGGTGGTAATACTGCTGTTTCAATGAATGAGTCACTATAGTGGGACTTTTCTTTTTTGTAATTCTTCTTTCATTTTTTTGGCTGTGTGCATCCGTGTGGCCGCTAGGGCAATGCGTTGTTGCAGAGGCTGGATGTAATTGGTATCATCTGATATTAATATATGCTCCTTTCCAAAAAAATGCATTTTTACATCTTATAAATAAGTGCAACTTTAGCAAAAAAGCCTCAAATCAATTAAATAAAAAGTATCTACTTTGTCCATCCCAAAAAGGATATTGTGGATTTGTCTAATACATTATTTTCATACGGAGGAAGTATAAAAGTTCATTGTAGGCTACTTTTTCATTATCGTGGCGAACCCTAAAAATCATAGTTGTCAATCTCATGCATTGACGGCCACTCCATCCTATGGACGATGCTCAACACGAGACCTGCGACACACAAGGTGTTGTTCTTGAATATTAGTACTTTGATCTATAGCGACACATGGATATTAAAACTTGTTTTAGTTTACAACCGGTCGAGGAGTACCAGTTGGCTCGTCCACGCTCACCCATCATCACCGAGCGTCACCCGCACCCACAAAGCCATTATAGTAGGTGCACATGCTCTGTCCCTCTCTCCTGCCATACAATGGTACCGGAGAAACAGTTGTGGTCGTGAAAGACACGAAGCAAGTTTGTTGATCAAAAGTGTAAGAAATCATGTACAATTCCTGTTTAGTTGATTTACCCGTAGCAACACACAAGTACAATATGACATGGGTGTTTAGCAAATATGTTCGTGTATGTGGCGAGAAGAAACTCGACGACCCGTAGCAATGCACGGGCATTCAACTAGTAAGATTTGGTCAGCAGATTTTATGCTCATGATGATACATGCGCATAGAGCGGGAACCGTTGGATTGCATGTATTTTGGCTCTCTTGATGAAACAAGCCATCTTCTTGCTCTTATGGTGTGTACATGGCGATGTGCCTCCCATTACTCACCAGCCACTTGATGTAAACACCACCGTCCTTCATTGTTTCACTAGTTTCCCCATTTTCATTTTCTAATAGTTGGTTTATGGCTACAATCTATAAAAATGCACTGTAGTGGAGACCATAGCTCTTTTTACACAAAATAAACAACCCCCTGGCATGTTTTGCCGATACTAGAGATTCCTGCCATTTTTTCGCGCGGCTAGCTATTAAAGTATTTTTGTGACTCCTTTTATAAGCCAGCAGAGAGGGTGGAAGGTTCATGCCACACACACATACTCTGAATCTTAAAAGCCGCTGACCAAATCTGCCATGAATTCGGGAGCGCTTCCTGATGGGTATGTGTAGGCTGGTCATCCTTCGGCAAGGAAACTTGGCCGCAATCCGTGTTGTCTAAATATAAAACCTGGCGAGAAAAGAGAAAACAGGATTAGTAGCTAGGCCATCCTAGAAAAATGGCGCATGCGTGCGCTATCTTGCTTCATGAATGTAGAATTATGATAATAGCACACTTAATTCAATAATAAAAGGGATACAAGTGTTTATATATTACATGGGAGAGGAGGGAGGTGACCTAGTGGAACCGGTAGAGGGGCCGGTGGTACCGGCCTAATATAATCTAACATCCCCCGCAATATCAATGGTGGGTGCAACAATGTTGCGACTGAAACGAATATCGGTGAATGGCTCTGTTGCAAGGCCTTTGATGAAGATGTAGGCAAACTGTGCTGTTGTAGGAACATAAATAACTCGTACTTGGCCCAAAGCAACTTTCTTCCGAACAAAATGAATGTCGATCTCAATATGCTTGGTACGCCGATGCTGTACTGGATTGCCTGACATATAAACGGCACAAATATTATCGCAATAGACCACTGTAGCCTGTAGAATGGGACTATGGAGCTCCTCAAGTAATTGACGCAACCAAACTGTTTCAACAACTGCATGTGCAACAGCCCGGTACTTTGTCTCAGCAGACGAACGAGAGACCGTTAGCTAGCGCTTCGAAGACCAAGAAATTAAATTGTTACCAAGGTAAACACAGTATTCTGAAGTGGATCGACGAGTGTCTGGACAACCAGCCCAGTCGGCATTTGAATATGCTGTCAAAGTTGTAGGTGGTGATGAATTTATGTGGAGACCGTGATCAATAGTGCCTTTCACATACCGGAGAATACGTTTGACATGATTGTAATGTGGAACACGTGGATCATGCATGAAGAGACAGGCTTGTTGAACGACATATGAAATTTCAGGTCGGGTAAGTGTGAGATATTGTAGTGCCCCAGTGAAGCTACGATAGAGATTTGGATTTGAAAAGATTTCACCGCCAGAGGAGATTTTAGAAATTTGTATCTACAGGAGTGCGAGAGGGTTGACAATCTAACATACCGACCTTGTTAAGAAGTTCTATGGAGTACTAACGCTGAGATAGGAATAGACCTTGGTAATCACGTGTGACGACAATGCCCAAGAAGTGATGGAGAGACCGAGATCAGTCATAAAAACTCATTTTGAAGGAGAGAGATAATATGTTGAAGGAAATCCGAACAGGATGTTGTAAGAACTATGTCATCTACATAGAGAAATAGGTAGGCAACTTGATTGTTTGAATGATACACAAAGAGAGAGTAATCAGATTTAGAAGGAGAGAAACCTACCGTTTGAATGAAATTAGAGAAGCGTTGGAACCATGCTCGTAGAGCCTGTTTGAGATCATAGAGAGATTTTGTTGAAGACACACATGATTAGGAGAGGTAGAATCTTTAAAGCCTAAGGGTTGTTGACAATATACAGTTTCATTAAGTGATCCATGAAGAAAGACATTTTTAACATATAGTTGGTGAGAGGATACAACAATACTAAGGATTGTACGAATAGTGCTAGGTTTAACTACATGTGATAAGGTTTCATCATAGTCTACGCCATGTTGTTGAGAGAACCCTCGACAGACCTAACAAGCTTTGTACCTAAAGAGACTACCATCAGAGTGAAATTTTTGGCGAAAGAACCATTTATCAGAAATGATGTTAGCATTAGGAGGACAGGGAACGAGATTCCAGGTGTTGTTAGATAGTAGAGCTTGAAATTCATCACGCATTGCGGCAACCCAATTGGGATCTAGAAGAGCAGACTTATATGTTTTAGGTAGAGGAGAAAGATTAGTAGTGACATTAAAGTTGAGACGTTTAGAAGGTAGACGGAAACCTGATTTAGCACGGGTACGCATAACATGGTCACTGGTAGGTGCAGAGACAGGGACGGCATGGGCTGGTGGAGCTAATGGTAACGGAGAAGGGGAGGCATCCAGCACAGCGGATGAAGTGGACGTTGGGGTGGTCTGTCGTGAGTCTGCCGCGGTAGAAAAAGTGGGTGATTGTGCTGCCGAGACAGAATGTGGAGTTTCCACGGAAGGAGATGGAGGGTCTGTCGTGGCAGAAAAAACTGGGTATATCAGCTGTCGGGGCAAGGTGCTCGGCCGGGCCAGGGGGAAGTGGCTGCTGCAGCGGGGTGAAAGATAGGTCGATATGTGCGTGTAGGGGTTTTAGGCAGGGTTGGAGGGGTCTGGTCAGTGGTTGATCGAGTGGAGAAGGGGAAAACAGACTCATCGAAGGTGACGTGACGAGAGATATGTACATGTCCAGAAATAAGATCGAGGCAGCGATAGCCTTTGTGTTCATCGAGGTAGCCTAAGAAGACACATGGAATAGACCTAGGTGATAGTTTATTTAGGGAGGTGGCATATACATTAGGAAAACACAAACAATCGAAGACCCGGAGCTCAGAGTAGTTAGGGTGTGAGAGAAAAAGAGAAAAGAAAGGGGTGGCTTGAGGATTGACACTTGATGGACGAATATTTAGAAGATATGTAGCAGTGCGAAGAGCTTCGGCCCAAAAGGTAGATGGCATGGAGGATTGAATGAGTAGTGTACGAATGATATCTTTAATAGTGCGAAGTGAACGCTCAGCTTTGCCATTTTGTGGGGACATATAGGGGCATGAGAAGCTTAGGAGAATACCATGTTGAAAGAAAAAGTTTCTATTAGCATTATTGTTAAATTATTTACCATTATCACATTGTATAAATCGAATGGGTAGGAAAAAGTGAGTTGCCACATATTTTTGAAAGTTTTTAAATATTGTGTGTACATCAGATTTATTTCTTAGTGGAAAAGTCTAGATAAAGTGTGTAAAATCATCCAATATGACAAGATAATATTTGAAGCCAGAAATACTCAAAATTGGGGATGTCCACAAATCACAATGGAGTAGTTCAAACGGAAAAGTACTAGAGGAATTGGATGAACTAAAGGGTAGACGAACATGTTTTCCTAGTTGACAGGACTCACAAATTGATGAATTATGACTATCTTTATTACATGGAATAGAGAAATCACTAAGCAAAGATGACCTTGTTGAATTATTGGGATGGCCTAAGCGTTGATGCTAGAGATCGACGGTGGCGACCATGAAGGATGGAGGTGAAGCCCTGGGGGCACCATGGATGGAGTAGAGGTCACCGGAGCTATCGAAGCATGCGATCTCTATCTTGGTTTGGAAATCCTTCATAGACAAGCCAAAGGGGTCAAACTCTACGGAAACATGATTGTCAGTGGTGAAACGACGAACAGAGATTAGATTTTTAATTATGGCTGGGGAAACTAAAACATCGTGAAGTGGGAGTTGTTTGGTTGTGGATGGAATTTGTGTGTGACCGACACATTAAATAGGAGTGGAGGAACCATCACCTAGTGTGACAGATGAAAAATATGATGGTGTGCAATTTGACAGTATATTATTAGATGAAGAGATATGACTAGATGCACCAGCATCAAAGATCCAAGCAGTACCTGTGTTACCTTGTGCGGCAAAGTTATTCATGGCTTGCAGAAACGCAGCTTGATCCTAGCTTGGAGCATTGGCAGGTGGTGGTGTTGTTGGTGGTGCAGGTGCTGGCTGATACGTCAGAAATGTATCTATAATTTTTGATGTTTCATGCTTGTTTACTATCTACTTTGCTTTGCTTTGTCCACACTTTGAGGCGTTTTTATATGTTTTCTGAAACTAACCTATTAACAAGTTGCCACAGTGCCAGTTGCCTGTTTTCTTCTGTTTTTGGTTCTAGAAAGACAGAAAATCAATATTCTCGGAATTGGACAGGACAAAAGCCAAAGTCAATATTTTACCGTGGGAAACACGAAGCCAGAAGACGAGACGGAGAAGGCTCACCAGGGGGCCACACCCCCTGGCTGCGCGGGTGGGTCCACCCCACGCCTGGGGGGTGCAGCCGCCCTGGTGGCCCCCTTCCTCGCCTCTTCACCTATAAGAAGCCCCCGATACAGAAACCCTAGGCACCCGATCAAAACTCCACAAAACCGTCTATAGCCGCCGCCGCCATCGTCCCTAGATCGGGGGATCTGAAGTTCTTCTCGGCATCCTGCTGGAGGGAGATCATCTCGGAGGTCTTCTTCTTCATCATGCCAGCCTCCGGTATGAAGCATGAGTAGTTCCACCTTGGACTACGGGTCCATGTAGTAGCTAGATGGTCGTATCTCCTCCTTTGTGCTTTCATGTATAGATCTTGTGAGCTCCGTTCATGATCAAGATCTAATCTATTTGTAATCATGCATGTTGTGTTTGCGGGGATCCGATGGATATTGAGATTACTTTGTCAGATTGATTAATGGTTTTGTCTATTTGATTCTATCATGTCTGTGTTGTTTGTGATCTTGCATGCTCTCCGTTGTTAGTAGCTATCTTGGCCAAGTAGTTGCTAGTGACTCCAAGAGGGGGTATTTATGCTTGATAGTGGATTCATGCCTCTAGTTTCCAAGGGAAGTGACAGAAATCTCTTCAGTTGTAGATGTGTTGTTGCCACTAGGGAGAAAACAACGGTCTCTTGTTCATGGAACAAGTGGATTGTTTACCTTACACACTTTGCTTAAAGCAGTTGTCTGTTGCTTCCAACTTAATACTGGAGGGGGTTCAGATGAGAACCTGAAGGTGGACTTCTAGTCATAGATGCAGTTGGATGGCGGTCTATGTATATTGTTGTATTGCCCAATCGAATTTCATAGGATCTTTTTGTCTAGTATTGCATGGTTATGCCTTGCTCAGTCCTGTCAATTGCCCTGCTATAATTTGTTTATCCAGCATGCCATGTTTGTTTATCTAAGGAGAACACCTCTAGTGAACTATGGACCCCGGTCCAATCTTTACCATTGATACATACTCCACTGTTACTATTTACTTGCTGCAAACCATCATCACCTTCCACAACATACAGTTAATCCTTTGTTATGACAACCTGTGAGATTGACAACCTCACTGTTAGTTGGGGCAAAGTCTTGAGTTTGTGTTGTGAAGGTTTCCACGATGCTTGCAACACCTTTGAGGCGTTTCCTTCCTCCTACTGGTTCGATAACCTCGGTTTCTTACTGAGGGAAAACTTGCTGCTGTGCTGCATCATACCTTCCTCTTGGGGTTTCCCAACGAAGTGTTCACCATGCATCAAGACATTTCTGGCCCCGTTGACGGGGAGGCTAAGGACGTCTTCACAAGGGGAGTCCTCCTCAACCTTTCTCTTTACTTTGTTTTTAGTTTGCTTAGTTTATTTTTCTTGGTTTTGTTTGCCTCTTTTTATTAAAAACTCCAAAAAATTAGTTTAGTTTGGTTTGCTTTCTCTTATCAAAAACACAAAAATATTATTTCCTACTCTAGTCGTTGGTCTGTTATTGTCCTGCTTTGTCATGCTTTCTATCAATGGATGGTTTCTTTGAAACTAGTTCTTATTGGCAAGGTGGGTTCACGGAAGAAGAAAAGTATTATTATAAGGAGCACCATTTGTCACAAAAAGGGAAGCACTTATGGGAACAAATTGATAATTTGAATACTATTGCTAGTGAGGTGTGCTCTACTTATAATGTTACTTATTGCTTTGATAAAGCTTGTTGCTGTAGGAGGTATAAACACCTCCATTTTCAATGTGAGTATAATGATAATGTTACCATATCTTCTTATGTTAAAGGAAATTATGACTTTTATGATGTGGAACAAATTGAAGAATTTATTGCCTTCAAGGGTGCATTTGAACTTGCCAGTTTGCTTGAAAATACTGATGATGCACCTTATGAATATGAGGTTTATGAGATACTTAAATTTTGCTTTGATAATTACAAGGAAGAAAATGGATATATTCTTGAATATTTTAATAGATGCTTTCCACAAACGGAAGAGACTAATGCCTTGCAGGAGCCTATGGAAGAAGAAATTGCTGAACCTGAAAGCTCATTAGATGAAAAAGAGGAAGAGAGTGATGGTTAAGAGGAGGAAGAATGGATCTACCCATGCCTACCTTCTAATGAGAGTAACTCTTTACCTCTTACATTATTTGATTGTCCCCCACGCTTACCAAAGGAGGATGAATGTTATGTTCGTGTGGATTCTTTTGAAATATCTGCTATAGGTAAAACTTGTAATAATAGTTATGCTCCTGTTATCTATGATAATCCTACATTTGTGACTAATTTCGAAATGCATGGTACTAAAGAGTTTTGATTAGAAAATGTTTATGATAAAGCTCTAGATGATGGTCCTATATTGAATGATCAGTCTTCTTGTTATAAAATTGTTAAAAGTGGGGTTGAAGGTTTTAATCCCACTATTTTTGAGCTTGATAGAAATTATGTGTTTGTAGATCATGAAAAGCATGCTTTATGTGATAGTTATATTATTGAGTTTATCCATGCTGCTGCTGAAAGTTATTATGAGAGAGGGAAACATGGTCTTATGTATCTCAACAATATTAAGGTTCCCCTCTTTATGTTGAAAATCTTGAAGTTGCACTTGTTTTGCTTTCCTATGCTTGTTGCTTTGTGCTTCTTTGATTTATTTTATTACAAGATTCCTATGCATAGGAAGTGGGTTAGACTTAAATGTGTTTTGAATTTGCTTCTTGATGCTCTTTTTTAGTTCAATTCATATTTATTTTGTGAGCATCTTCTCAAACTATCATGCCTAACTTAAAGGCGTTAAAGAAAAGTACTTGTTGGGAGATAACCCAAAAGTTTTCTTGAGTCTTGGAAGTTATTACTTTAGTAATGACCTCTACTTATCCCTTTTTCTTGCTTTTTGTGCCAAGAATGACCTCTAATGAGAGGGAAGTAAGATTTGGGGAGTTGCTGCCCCAAAACAGATTTCTTTCCTCCACCATAAAAATTCGTGAGGAGTCTTTGTAAGTCGGATTGAGCTGAAATTTTACGAATAAATCATCCAGTATGTTAGATAACTTTTGTTAGTTCAACACGTTTTATTTGAGAAACATAAGGTCTTCGAAAAAATAGGTTTATACCTTCTAGTCTGTTTTGACAGATTTCTGCCATTATTTGCATTTGCTTCTTATTGATTCCTTTTTGGGTTCTTTTTGGGAAATTGAGATTTTTGAAGGAGTTGATACAGTAGCTTGTGATTTTAGTGAAAGTTTTGCTGTTCTAAATCTAAACCCAAAAGTCTATTATATTTTGAATACACTAATGTTGCTAATGAAGATTGTGTGAAGTTTTGTACGAAGGAAAAATTTCAGGTGTAGAGAGAGAATGATGTAATGAGATGAAGAATGGACAAAATCTCAAGCTTGGGGATGCCACCCCAGTTTCACCCCAAGAAATATCCAAGAGGTACAAGATTCAAAGCTTGGGGATGCCCAAGGAATCCCCTTCTTCATCAATAAAAAGCTCAGGTCTTTCACTAGCCTCCACTTGTATGAGTAAGCTCTACTCATGCTTCCAACTCCCAAGAAACCAAGTTGTTCCAAAGTGTCCACTATAAACCCCTATGCATGGTGTGTTACACCATTCCAAGTATATTCTTGTTTTCAGCTATCTTCCAATTAAAAAGTATTTTGTTATGTGAAAACTTAGTGATTAAAGCCCTCACGAACTTGATGGCACACTTTATATTCTTTGCCCCTAATAAAATTAAACCATTATGTCATCTATGTTGTATATGCTTGAACTTATACGTTGGAATTAGCAGAACCATGTTGTCATGGGGAACGTTTTCAACATTGCACTTGTACTTTGTACACAGTTGATATCATGCTCTTTTGTCTATGGATGTCGCCGGTGTGAAATAAAGAGGGAGCTTGTAAGTCCATGGAGTTATGTATTTTGTGTTAGAGAAACACCTAGGCCGCTAGCCTAAGCCATGCCTAATCATGGTGGAAACTTGCAGCATCACCATAATGAGCATTTTGTGAAGCATCCTCAATAAAAAGCTATGCACATAGTAAATAAAAAGATCGTTAAGATGCTCATTGTCTGCTTGCCTTGTCATTTTGGTTATGGGATATCTCCTGTAGAGGTCCCAACCTTTAATATGGTAGAGATCCCTGTGTTTACAATGCTAGTCCCTGGATCAATAGCTAGCATCCACATTTTAAGATGTAATATCAAGAAACAAAGGTCATATTACAACTTTATAACCAGGTATAAAATAATACATTACATCTTACATAGCTCATTTGGCTATCTTATTACAATGCAGCAGAAATAACTATAGCATGGAGTCCTTCATCTTCAAAGTGCCACAGGCAATCATGTTGGTTGTAGACTTGTAATCCTAATCAACACACTTTACTAACATCAAACAAACCTGCAACATAATAAGTTACATCCACAAGGGTCAATACATTTGAATTGTATTGGCAAGTGATACTATGGTAGAATAGTGGTATCTATCATCTATATGCATTTGGCTAAGTGGAGATTAGGCTTGCTTTGCTCAAAATAGATTTTCCTTATCATTTGAAAACACTAAGTTTTTATTTGTCTAAATCACCCAAAGCATCTACCAATAGACATTGGTGATCCTTTACCCTTGTTGAACCACAAGCTTTTAACTTAGAAATTGGGATGAGGAGATCCTTGATAGCTTCCATGTCTTGATGCTCAAATTGTCCATTGTCGGGGACTCGGCTAAGTACTTAGATTTTACTCTCTCGAGAGGTGGTGCACTTTCCCCACAAGACTCGTCATGCATCAAGACAAGATCTTTCAGAAGCCTTCCCTTAGACCAAAATGGACGCGTTCCCAAACCTATCACCCCCTACCACCAACTGTCCATCTGGCTAAGTTATTGCAACCTATATGATTCAGGCAGAGACCATATTGCCATGTGGCTGCACTTGAAGCTTCTCAACATTTGACATCTCAAATCTCTTTGTTCCTGGGTGGCTTTCCACAAGTGAGATACACTAGGGTAGGCCATAAATATGGGGCCCTGTGTAACCACTCAACATAATCCATTCACACCATTCCACCCAGGTGATTCATTCACATAGTTGTTTTATTAAACAAAACACAAGTCATTGACTTAGAAATATTTCATAGCATGAATATAATCCACCCTTGTTTTCTACTAGCTAAGCTAAGCATGATAGTAGTAGGAATCTTAACTTAGGGAAAATTATAATAAGGCATCATCTACTAGGATTTCCCATGGCATAGTTAACACATAGAAAAATTCCATGCAAGTCCTACGCAAAATATCACTAATGCATAGTGAAAATAATGGGACAAAAGTATGAAGCACCACTTGCCTTTTTGGTAGAGAATATAAGTTCACTCCTTGATCTTGCAATAGTCACACTCTTCGAATTTCACTACAATTCAATCAAGCAAGGCACAATTTCAAAACTAACATTCAAACAATTCACCACATAAAATAAAGAAAACAAAACAATACATGCAAGCATGCAAAAGATTATTTTATTTGGAAAGGTGGCCTCTTAATAGGTTATAAACATTTTAAAACACCTATATGTCATTTATAAAAGTGGCAAGGTAATTTGAAACAAGTTAGTGAAAATGGCCATTTAAATCCCTTTTGTTTTGCTAGAAATGATTTTATTCAAAGAATAATTTCTAGTGTTAGCCAAAATGTTTTTAAACACCAATATTAATTGTTTATTCTCAAAGTGTTTTTAAAACAAATCTATTTACAAAAGGTTTCACCCAAAATCATTTTTAAATCAAAGCAACATTTTATTTTTCTAGAAATGCCTTTAATCAAAGTAATAATTTTCTAAGGGTTTAAACAAATACATTTTTTAATCAAAAACTTATTGTTTAGGATCAGAGAGTTTAATTCAACTCATTTGCAAAAGTTTTTACTCAAAAACTATTTTTAAAACATAATCCATAATTTTATTCTACTAGAAATGCTTTTATTCAAAGGAATAATTCCTTAATGTCACAAAATTTATTTTTAAATCCAAAAGTTGGTTTCTATGGTCAGTAGGTTCAAAACAATCCATTTACAAAAGATTTTACCCTAAAAACATTTTTAGAATAAATTTAATAGGCCTAATAATGTTTCTGCAAAAATAATCAATTTTACAGAAGAAAAATGCCAAACTAAGGGCATGGTTGCAAAGGTTTCATTTTCTGAATCCATTGATATAAAGTTTGCAAAATTTGGACGTGTGGATTAAAAGTTATAAATTTTTCAAATCTAAACATCTAATAGAAATGTTTCTGTTTTAAAATCAAAACACATGCCACGTGTCTGTTTCTTATTCGCTGGTACCGGTTCGCGTGGATCAAGTGATGTGGATCGTTGGATCTAAAGTGATCTGTGCGGCTCAGATCAGCAGATAATGGTTCCATTAAGTGATCTGTATATGCCGCTGGATCATCATCTAACGGACGCAAACAATCTGGCCAGAAACGAGCGGCGCTGCGACGGCGGGCGGCGGCGGCGTGCTGGGGCAGGTGCATTACAACGACTCTAGGGGGTAAGGGGGTAGGGGAGATGCTTACTGAGATCGCAGAGGCGCGGTGGTGCTCAAGGTGGTCGTCGTTGGGCAGGGGGCGTACGGTATCGCTGTGTATTGCTCGCCGGAGATGTCACTGTCGTCGGGTCACGCACGACTTCGTCGGAGGTGAGTATCTGGAATGCAAGCAAGCAAAGCAACGCGTCAGGAAGATGCACACGGGTTCAAGGATCGCGGGAACACTCACTAGAGAGCAAGGGGCGCACGAGGTCGTCGGCTATGGCTCACCGGAGTCGAGCTCATCGTCGGTGGCGCTCAGACGTTGACGTTGCCGACGTTGTGGGGCTTGCGCGGGCGAACTGGGGCTACGGGCAGGTGCGTGGGACAATGGGGATCATGCTCGTGGAGGTTAGAGGTAGTGGGGAGGTGAGGCTTTGCCGGAATCGTGGCCGGAGTGTCGTTGGAGCAGCGACGGTATGGGCTGCGATTCGAGCAGCCCGGTGGCTCTCTGGCAACAGCGTCTAAGGGGAAAGGAAGGGAGGGAGGAGGCGCTTAAATGTGCGTGATCACTGGGGGATTTAATCGCGACATTCACTCGAATTGATGCGGGCGATTAGCGGCAGAAAACGAAAGAGAGGGGGAGGAAATGGTCGCGAGTGGGGAAGAAGATGAGCTGGCAGGTGGGGCGGTGTAGTCAGCGAGAGAGAGGGGGTGCGCGTGGGTTTAGGCGATCAGTGGGTGAACGGGTGCGGGTTCTGGTGAGAAAAACGATTCACGAGAGAGGGAGGGAGTGGGCTGCGCTGCTGGGCCTGTTGGGCTAGGGTTAGATGGGCTGGGTCCTTTTCCATTTTTTTTCTGTTTTCTTTTTCTATTTCTGATTTCTGTTTTGAATTTATTCAAATGATTTCAAACCCTCTTTTATTTCAAATCTTTTGCAAACTTTTCAGTAGGTTTTATACTATTTATAAATATGATTTAAAGTCCATTTTCGAATAATTCTTTTATTCATTTATGGTTTATTATTTATTTAAATTAGGCACTTATCTTTATTTAAATAGGATTTTAAATATGTTTTCAATCCATATTATTTTATTCAAATGATTTAAACATCTGTTTTGAATTCAAATGTTTATCAAACCTTTTAGTAGGTTTTATTTATTTATTTGAGTGTTTAAATAATTCACTTTGAATTATTTCCAATATTAATATGATTTAATGTTCATTTAAATTGGGCATTTGTCTTTATCCAAATAAAATCGTATATGGTTTTAAACCCATATAAATTTTATTCAAATACTTCCTTTTAAGTTAATTATATAACTTTTTAATCCATTTTGGCAAATTCCAATTTATTATTTTCTCATGATTTAATTAATCATTTACCTAAGGGATTTTGTCTTCATTTTAATAGAATTTAATTTGGTTAATGCCATATAATTTTATTTGAATAATCTTTATCCCTTTATTTTATTTGTATTTGGATTATCTTTATTCCATTTTCTTATGGATTTAATTCAAGTTTTAAATTGTCTTCTAAATAATTTCTTTGGAATTTATTATTTAGTTTAGGCAATTTGTCTTCATTTAAATAAATTTGGATATTGTTCAATCCTTATGATTTTATTTAAATAATCTTTTACTCTTTTTTATTATTCAATAAACTTTCATTTGTTTATGGCTTTGGCAAAGATTTAATTTGGCTTTTTAAATATTCCTTATTTATTTTCTTTCTTTCTTTCTTTGTCTTATAAAATCCACATCTTTTTATTTATAGATCCAAAATTGGTGATTCCAATTTGTATAATTTTATTTAATATTTATTTATCCTTTTAAATCTCTTTAGGATTATTTTGCTCACAATTTGGTATGAATTTTAGATAGGAGCTTTATTAGCTTTGATATTTATTTTATTTACCTTATTAAATTCATAAGTTCTTATCCATGGCTCCAATTTAAATGAAACCAATTTCTATGGTTTTATAATATTTTTATTTATCATTTTGATCATTTATAAATGTTTGTTGACAAATTTTTATATGGAACAAATCTGTAGTCTTAGAGAGATCTTGGAAATGATTTTCTTCCATTAGGGTTTTGGTTTAACTTTTCCAAGTGTTTAAATTTCAAGATACATTCATTGATGAATGCATTTCACTTCATTGAAATTTTGTTGGATTCCCTTTTATTCAAATTTGTTCCAGAAGGGTTTTGATGTTTCCATTTAGAAGCAAAAAGTTTATTTTCGCCCTAAATTTCAACGATTAATTCTTTTGTTTACTTATTTTTCACATTTCAAAATTTGGAAAATTTTGGGATGTGACAGCTCCTATACCATGTGCAAGGGGTACCCCGTTGGTAGTTCTCTATGATACACATGTACTTACTATGACAAGAACTTACATGTGACTAAAGTTGAGTAGCATGCGGTGTGACCCTCGTATTCAAGGGACATGAGATTGCCAACTTATACTTTGTCAAGCATATACTCCATAGTTTCTTCACTTTAACCTTAATCACTTCAAGATGCTTATGATAGGGGCAATGAGGGCTGAAAGCTAACAAGTACCATAATTTTTGGAAGCTATTTTTGAAACTTGAAATCCCTGCTTCCCTTTTTGAAGGGCCTTTCTTCCACTATTATATTGAGTCTCCACCTTCTACCTTTAGGCACCATTAAGAGAGCATAGTTGCCATTTTTAGTTCTATGTGCAGTGTCCAAAACTTATTGATTGATGCATATTGTTGATATTACTTGTTCTTGTGCTACTTGTATCTAGTCACTCTTGTGAACTTTGAAGGTGTCCTATGCATCTATTTGCTACTCTATGAGGGACAAGCTGATTGCCACTATGCCATGTTTTCTGTATGTGAAACAAACAAACGTTTTTCAATGCATGTTATTCATGATCTTTGTTTGTAGCCTTTCATGTTGCATGCATAGTTACTTTGTCTTATTGTTAGAACTCCATCTTTCATGCACATATTTAGAGTTCTTTGATCCCAGCTTTCAATGCTTGCAAATGGTTTGATCTTGGTTTTGATGGTGCATGTCACCTTAAAAATTATTCTTTTTTCACTTACCTACTCGAGGATGAGCATGAGTTAAGCTTGGGGATGCTTGATATGTCGGAAACGTATCTATAATTTTTGATGTTCCATGCTTGTTTACTATCTACTTTGCTTTGCTTTGACACTTTGAGGTGTTTTTATATGTTTTCTGGAACTAAGCTATTAACAAGTTGCCACAGTGCCAGTTGCTTGTTTTCTTCTATTTTAGTTCCAGAAAGGAAGAAAATCAATATTCTAGGAATTTCACGGGACAAAAGCCAAAGTCAATATTTATCGTGGGCAACAAGAAGCCAGAAGATGAGACAAAGAAGGCTCACCAGGGGGCCACACCCCCTTGCTGCACGGGTGGGCCCACCTCGCGCCTGGGAGGGGGGGTGCAGCCGCCCTGGTGGCCCCTGCCTCTCCTCTTCGCCTATAAGAAGCCCCGATGCAGAAACCCTAGGCACCCGGTCAAAAATCTACGAAATCGTCTGTAACCGGTGCCACCATCGTCCCTAGATTGGGGGGATCTAAAGCTCTTCCCGGCACCCTGCCGGAGGGGAGATCATCCCGGAGGCCTTCTTCATCATGTCAGCCTCCGGTATGAAGCGTGAGTAGTTCCACCTTGGACTACGGGTCCATGTAGTAGCTAGATGGTTGTCTCTCCTCATTTGTGCTTTCATGTATAGATGGTCGTATCTCCTTCGGTATGAAGCATGAGTAGTTCCACCTTGGAATATGGGTCCATATAGAGTAGGCCGGGGGAGCGCTGTCCGGGGAGGGTGCAGCCCAGGGCATGGACTAGTCCTGGACAAGCCCCGTCCACGGGTTATGAGGGGGCCGCCAAATCGGTGTTGCAGGAGGCGCCGGTGTCGATGTAGGGGCGCTGATCGGTGGAGCTGCTGGTTGTGGAGGCCGAGGCGGTCGATACCTGGGGTTGTTGCCGAGGTAGTTAGGGCTTGGGAGCCATCCAGGAGGTGCGACAGGCGCTAGAGGTGGGGCGACCAGCGGGGCAGGAGCAGGGGCCAGTGGCCATGGAGAAGCAGCGAATACTTGAGGGCGGGTGTCCTTGTTGGAGAAAGCAGGATCAGCCCATTGGAGTATGGATTGCACCTTGGCGAAGGTGGGGCGGGGCCGCATCATGGGGATGAACAAACATTGCTTCTCGAACCGCTCGCTGAGCCTAGTGAGAAGTACATTGATTAGTTGGCGATCATCAACAGGGTCACCGAGCTCTTGAAGCTCATCGGCGATGGATTTTAGGCGTTGACAATAGGCGCCGACAGGAGAATCGCCCTGGACGGTGTTATGGAACTCGGTGTGGAGAGTTGTAAGGCGGGCATCGACGTTGTGATGGAAAATTTGGCGAAGAGCAGACCATAGATTGGAGGCGGTGGTGGCCTGACGAAAAACGAGATTGAAAATTTTTGTGGACATGCGAGTATAGATCCATTGGATCACATCCAAGTCGTCCTTGACCCATTGAGGATCAGAGGGACGTGGAGCAGATGTCGCAGCGACATGAGAACAAAGGTTGCAGCGACCAAGATGAATATCGAACAAGTGACACCAATGATAGTAATTGTGGGCAGCAAGGTCTAAAACTATGGGGATGACATTGGAAACATCTGTAATTGTATCGACTAAAGAAATTTTAGGAGAAGGGTTTTGGTGGATGGAGAGTTGGGAGGAGGAGGTTGTATCGGTGGCAGACTTGAGGGCGGCGGCCTTGGCGGCAAAGTAGCCAGGGGACGGCGGTGGCGGGGTGGGTGGAGGACTCATGACCTAGGAATGATAGTAATCTGATACCATATAGAATTATGATAATAGCACACTTAGTTCAATAACAAAGACGGTACAAGTGTTTATATATTACATGGGAGAGGGGTGTTCCCTAGTGGAACCGGTAGAGGGGCCGGTGGTACCGGCCTAATATAATCTAACAATGAAAAAGAGCCACGGAAACGTGAAGAAATTAGCTGCTAACATGAAGGAACATGACGGTGCCAGCTGGTGGGGAGTAGGTGTTGTTTGTCCAGGTTGCTCTCATGGCAGAGGCGCATGCTGAGAGTACCAAACCGAGTATGTATGACGCCAGTTGAAAGTGTGGATTTGATCTGCTCGTGACAATGGGTATGTGTGTGTTGGGGGGTGTCCAGTTGGCATACATTTTGAACTTGTCATGGACGTGAAATGAGCGTCTATATACAAAAGAAACACGAGAAAGACATCCGTGGCCGACTGGCCGTGGGGGGCGCATATGGTGCATAAAATAAGGATGGAATCCTCATGGGGCCTCCTCATGATGGTAGGCAGGCAACAGTTTTGTTTTGCAATCGGTTATAGATTGTATGCTCCTTTTAGAAAGATTGGATGATGGATGCCCTATGCACATGTACCACCATAAGCACCATGCTATTTTGCATATATATATATATATATATATATATATAATTTAGATCATACTTCAACACGACCCCGGTCTGTTTGTCGGAGCCATTGGAGTTGCCTTAAATAGTATACTTGTTGCAAAAAGTAGCAACCAAAAACATAAATAACAAACAATGATATTTCATGAGAAGACTATTCAATTCTTAAGGGAATATACATATTAACACTTAAGGATGGCAATTTTACCCATGGGTATGGGTACCCGTGGGTATCATAACGGCATGGATAGGGTATGGGCACACTTTTATACCCATGGATAATACCCATACCCTACCCGTTAAGTCATGGGTATGTGCACTGGTATAGACTTGTACCCATGGGTATATCCATACCCTACCCATTTAAACTGACATGTCAAACTTACCTATAGAGTTTCAACCTATGTGACCAAGAATCCTAGAGACGAGTATGAGATTGCGACTTCTAAACTTTAGTTTGATACTTTCATGTACTCGTCTACTATTAGTAAGTAGAGATTATTGTCTTTTTTCAAATATGCTATTGATGAAATTAAAAATTTGAATAACTTTTATACTATTGGATATACCCGTCGGGTACCCAATAGGTACGGGTACCCGCTGAGTATGAGTATGGGTAAATTTTTATACCCATGAGTATGGGTATGGGTAAACTTTTATACCCATTGACTACATGGGTATGGGTATGGTATTGCTCTACCCTGCCCATACCCTGCCCATTCCCATCCTTATTAACACTGGATACATTTCATTAAACTAGATGCTTTATGGCTCTAGTGTGAGAATCATATATGAACATTCTGAAAAACACAATTGTTAAACCATTGTCATGGGAATTGGACACAAATATCCAGATCAACAGGAATATTGGCAAATGTAAACCTATTCATACATTTCTTTGCTCTTCTTTGAATCAGGCTTTCGCCCCGCTATATTAATATAGCACGACATCATACAACCAACGAACGATACAAGAGGAAATGCTGGGGCGACAACAGAAACAAGCCCAAAGGAAAAGAAGAAACAAAACGAAGGCTAAGGCGGATCGACAGAGCAACGGTGAACCGCATCCGCTGCGCCCCCTAAGATGTTCCACCACGCTCCTAGCAACGAATCATCAAGTGCCAAAAAACAGCTTCAAGAAGGAAAGCGGACCGCTTGCTGTCCGGACCATTGATCCTAGGGTTTTCCCCGGCACACGGGGGGAAGTGGAAGCCGGGTAGCCACGGCGCCCTCTAAGAAGGAATGATGTCACCCGCAGCACCGCGTCGGAGTCGGGGCACGTTGACAAGGATTTCTCCCAAAAACACCCTCCACGGCCCCTAGACAATCCGATGCATAGGAGCCCTGCAAGGTTGAAGCATTGCCACCACCAAACTCGCCGCCTACCAGCATCCGCCAGCACGGACACGAAGCCGCCGTCGTCGTCTCCTCAAAGCTCCGTCACGAGGCCTGCACGCCGAAGGCGAAGGTAAATCGAATCGGGAGCTGCAGCATCGTGACCCGATGGGAGGGAACAACCTCGACCCCTAGGGAGTAGTCGACCGGACATGGCAGCAAAGCAACCCAGTCCCAGATGGGTCTAGCCGGGCCCAGCAGGCCCGTAAAGCCTCCTCAGAGGCAAAACAATCCCACAGGGTCTGGTCGGGCCCAGATCAGGCCCGCAAAGCTTGCCGTCATGCTGCAACTAACCAGTCGCCGACGCCACCGTCCCTAGCTTCGAACTCACCATCACCATCCCCTCGGGACGTGCCGCCGTCGCCGCAGGCAGGACGGTCCGCCGCCACCCAGATTGGGCCCGAATGGCCCATATCTGAGGCGGACGGGGCGCCCAACCGCCCTCCCGTGCCGCGCCGCAGCTGCGCCGTTGCATCGCCGGCACCACCACGACATCACCCTGGCCGAGACCGACCCTAGGCTTTCCAGCAACACCTCCTGCCGACAAAAGAGCTTCTGTCAAGAGATTTTTGCACCAAATGGATAACATCAGCACTATAATCTTGTGCTACGTACATATACTCCGCATAATTTCCAGTCACATGCGTGCAAACTGAAACATTGGTAGTAGGAATATCATGCATTGGAGTAGAGACAGAAATAGAAATATCATCATCTTGCACGTGCATGCATGTCCCCGGCGTCCGACGCAACGATCGATGTCGGAGCCGACGGCCGTCTCGCGATGTCTTTTGTTAAAAACACATGAGCCATGTCGTCGTTTGAAAGACAAGCTAATTAATCTGCTAGATTTTCGGCCGGAGGATACGGCCGCATGCGTACGTAGCTCCGTATGTAACGGGCTCGAGCTTTTAATCCTTTCCTTGTATGCAGGGCAGTTACGTACGTAATCTACAGGCGCACTCGTGCGAGGTTCAATAGCTAGCTATCCAAAGATCGCGGGGCAGGATGCGCACGGGGCCGAGGGCGTAATCGCTAGTGATTTCGGGGATATCTTCGGAAGCGATTTGTTGAGCGTTGGATAAGCTGATCGTAACGTTCCTGATCCAATCCAAACACGCGCAGATAAGGGCTAATTGCCCCTCCGCCAAGCCATGATCTTGCCCGCGGGAGCCGCCTTTATAAGCCAGGCCCTCCCCTCGCTTCTTCACATCAATTCACCCAGCGTCCCTTCCTACTAGCTAGCTCGATTCCCCATATTCCAGTCCCGTTTCTTTCCGTTCCGTTAGCTAGTTTCGATGGCGCCTCTCGGTGACGGAGTAGCTCCCGCGGCGGCGGCCGCCCCTGGCCTGGTGGTCTCCTTCGGCGAGATGCTGATCGACTTCGTGCCGGACGTGGCCGGCGTCTCGCTCGCCGAGTCTGGTGGCTTCGTCAAGGCGCCCGGCGGCGCGCCCGCCAACGTTGCATGCGCCATCTCCAAGCTCGGCGGCTCCTCCGCCTTCATCGGCAAGGTAATAACCTTATGTCCTTCTAGGATTCCCCGTCGCGTTGGTAGATGCGTTTGGGCTTGTCTAGTTGATGCCGTCAGTGCGCGCGCGTTGGATCAGGTGTTCGGTGGGCACTGACTGTTTGGATATGATCATGGCAATGGCTGGTAGCGCGATCGTTGTGGCGTCCCCTTCGTGCGATGATCGTCACAGTTTTTTTCTTTCATCAGCAGTAGAAGTCCATAATCAGATAGCAATAGTTAACCTTAATTGGATATGTGTTCATCATTGCCCTTCGAGATATGTATTCATCATCCTCGTTTGATAACTGTGTAGTGTCGTGGTAATGGCATCCTTCGAAATAGTTTGTCTGAATATCATATAGATCGATGATAATGGATTTTTCTGCATGCAGTTTGGCGACGACGAGTTCGGCCACATGCTGGTGGATATCCTCAAGCAGAACGGCGTGAACGCGGAGGGCTGCCTGTTCGACCAGCACGCCCGCACCGCGCTCGCCTTCGTCACCCTCAAGTCCAACGGCGAGCGCGAGTTCATGTTCTACCGCAACCCGTCGGCCGACATGCTCCTCACGGAGGCCGAGCTCAACCTGGACCTGATCCGCCGCGCCCGCGTCTTCCACTACGGTTCCATCTCGCTCATCACCGAGCCCTGCCGCTCTGCGCACATGGCCGCCATGCGCGCCGCCAAGGCCGGGGGCCTCCTCTGCTCCTACGACCCCAACGTGCGCCTCCCGCTCTGGCCCTCTGCGCAGGCCGCCCGCGACGGCATCATGAGCATCTGGAAGGAGGCCGACTTCATCAAGGTGAGCGACGAGGAGGTGGCATTCCTCACCCAGGGTGACGCCAACGACGAGAAGAACGTCCTCTCCCTCTGGTTCGAGGGCCTCAAGCTGCTCGTCGTCACCGACGGCGAGAAGGGATGCAGGTACTTCACCAAGGACTTCAAGGGGTCTCTGCCCGGCTATGCCGTCAAGACCGTCGACACCACCGGTGCAGGGGACGCCTTCGTCGGCTCGCTCCTCGTCAATGTCGCCAAGGACGACTCCATCTTCTACGTAAGAAACCCATCACCAGCTGATCAATTTCATCATCATGAAATTAATGTTTCTAATCGATGTATTCTCTTAATTGATCAGAACGAGGAGAAGCTGAGGGAGGTGCTGCAGTTCTCAAACGCTTGCGGGGCCATCTGCACCACGCAGAAGGGAGCCATTCCGGCGCTGCCCACCACCGCCGCCGCGCTGGAGCTCATCAGCAAGGGGAGCAACTAGAGCCAGCAGCAGTCGTCGCGTCGTGCCCCCGGGGTCGAATTTAGTGGAATTTAGCTGCATTTTATTTAGGGACAGTGCGGTGCATTGGGTTTAATTTACCTTGGTGCGTGCGTTGGGTTTAATTTAGCTTTGTGCGTGCGTTGGATTTATCTGCTGTTTTATTATGGAACAAAGCAGTGATGATGTTAAATTTCTCGCATGGATCTTTATTACTGAATCTTTCGGCAGTACATGATAGTGGCATATACTCTGTTCCAGCAGTACATGATAGCTAAAAGGAACAGTCTAAAAAATTCTTAGTTTCAGAAGTAAATTGACACAGGATACCTAATTCACAAGTAAATTTATTTGGTACTCGTCTGCTCAGCTACACATTCAGTTGGGTACTCATCCGTTTCTACTTCTTGTGCCTCATGACGTAAATTCAGGTTGTGAGAAACAAATGGTGCTTGCGTGCAACTCTAGATGGAATCTTTAAAATGTTGTATGTTACCCTGTTTGAAAATTGCACTATTCTGATCTGCTTACACACATAATGTGCTCCTTCTATTGTTCACACAAGTACTGTGAAGCACAATATAGCTAGTGCAAATGAAAAATGGACATGTTGGTTGGTTTCTGATGAAGCAATAATTCTGAATTCAGGACCGATGTGGTCGTTGGTGATATGAAAGTTCTTTGTCTAATTTTCATTGCTGGAACTTGATGCAATGCAATTTATGTCCCAAAACAATTGCATTTCAGTCTAAAAAGAGAAAACCTTCAGCCCCAAAATAATGCAGGTTTATAGCTGACACTTTTGTTTATGGATTGATGCCTTCTGTTAGGGAAGTTTATGGACCGATACTAATGATACAAGATGCTAGTGTATATCTGCTGCAATTGTTTCACTTTTCAGTTCAGTTGGATTTTTTGTGTATTTTGATGTTAGTGTATAACTGAACTTAAACATTTCTGAAAGGCAATATCCTTGGTATGGATGCTTGACCCAAAAAAGCAAGGACAAATGCACAAGAGTTTCAGGTGCAGATCAGCACTGTTGGAACAACATGTCACACATCAATACATTTATACTCCAAACTGTGTTGGCCACAGACTGAACCTGGATGTGAGCTGACCTGGGAGAGAGCCAGGTTTCAGATTCTGACTTTAGAACTGCAACTGCTACTTATACTGTTTTAAATTTGGAGAGATCATGAATCATGAATCATGTATCAAAGAGTTCTGACTAGCTTATCTGATTCTCTTGCAGAATCATGCAGTTAGAAAAGAAGATTTTGGAAGTTTATCCTGTGTTTCATAAAAAAGTCAGTAGCATCTGGAGTTGGATTGTTGATAAGCTTGGTTTGACAAATGAAGACACTTCAAAGAGAGAAGATGCTTTAAACACTCAAGATATTCATGCAGACTCGGTAGTTTTCCCATGGCATTTGCTCCAAATTTCAGAGGGTGACTTGTTAGTAGCAGATCGTAAGTATGTGCCTCGTTTCTTCCCTTCCATCATGTCATCTTCCAGTCTTATTTTTGATTTATTGGTCCGTATTCTTATAATGCTTTAGTTAGCTTGTTTCAGAGAGATTTGTCCAACTGCAATTATTCAGAAACTTCAACAGTACAGAAAACTAGTATATATTGGTGCAGATTGCAGGATATCATACAGATGAAATACAGGTTTAAATGCGCAAATTTCAATGCATTATAAAACACATCATCTTTATATAGGCGTGTCATGATTAGCTTATGTTAGCTTGATGCACAACTCTTAATCCATTGTCCTCGAAACGATATTTTTCCTGTCAGAATTTTCATAACTCTAAAGTAAGAGGGAAATTCACAATGATCTTGTTGACTGAACCATGGGCTATGGAATAAGAAAAGAGCGAGCAAAATGAAAGGAAGATGATTATGTGTTTTCCCATATATGAGGCTTTTTCTCCCCCATTGCAACGCACGAGCATGTTTCATAGTTTGGATTAATTTTATTGAGGTTCCATAGCAATGCACGGGCTCTGTGCTAGTATCAGATAAAGAACAGTAAGGTTCCCCGTTGACTCCTAGTCCTGGAGGTCCAACTATCCTGTCCCTTTGCGCCTCCAAATCACAATCCATAACCTTAACCTTGCCTCGCCCGTGGAAATTCTCCCGATTAAAGAACTGGCTCCCACGGACTGAGCTTGGATTTGCAACGTACACACACGTCCGAATCATGAAAATCTTCTTCGACAGAACTAGGATTTTTAGACCTTGGTTCTCTCCATGGAAGAACGGGGATTTAGAGCTACACATACGTTCACAAGACTGAAACTCAACATGCTACAAAAGGATTAAGATTATGAGAGATGGTATGAAGCTTATTTGAGGATCACCTAAGTTCCAACCTGTACTGAATCAATATGTACACAATAATCTCATACCTGCCTATGTACTGAATCAATGTGTATTGTTTACCATAAACAGCTGACAACTGTTTTTCAAGGACGTAGACGTATCGTTTTTATAGAAGGAGGGCCAAGAGGCCAAAGCTTTACAACGCGGCGTGGCACCGACGCCACGAACGCAACCCCACGCTGCCCCCCGGGCAGCACACACGCCCTAACCAACTACGCGCGGCATCTCCACCTATCCACCTCGCTCAAGCAGTCACGAAAAAGCCGTGTGTCTCTCCACGGCTCGGCCTCCAAAAAAATCTTCTGGATGACCAAAGCAGAAGAAGGGGTAGCACCCTCAAAGACGATATCGTTCCTGTGACGCCAAAGTGTCCAGGAAACCAAGGAGACCTGTCCAGATGTCACGCTCGCGGCCCTTTCCCCCGCGTCGGTCCTGGAGCGACGCAACAAGCTTTATGTCGTGTTCCGCGTCCACTGTCTCTTGCTCCACGAGCCGAGGCAATTCGACCACACCTCTCGTGCTAAGACACATCCCATGAGGAGATGGTCAATAGTCTCTCCGCACTGGTCGTAGAAAGGGCACGCCGCTGGGTGCTACAGCCCACAGCGTCGGAGCCTGTCGGACGTCCAACATTTGTTCCGCACGCCAAGCCAGAGCGAGATCTTACAGCTGGCGGGGGCTCGAGAGCGCCAGATCTATAGCGCTCCAGCCATCAACGTTCGGCCCACAAACATTGCTTTGTAGCAAGATTTCGTGGAGTAGCAGCCAGTCGGGTCCCAACTCCACTTAAAAACATCTTGTGTCCCTTCAGTTAGGGTGATCTCCTTGAGCCGGTCTGCAACTTCAAGGAGCTCTCTGATGGCCGCCGCACTCAGGTCAGGGGGACATCGTGCAACCAGGCCCCGTCCAAGCCCTCGCGCACCCGGTGCGTCGAGATCGCATTTGCTGGGACCACCGCGAAGAGATTCGGTGCCACGTCCCTAATCCGTTCACATGACATCCATTTTTTAGACCAGAAGAAAGTGATGGCTCCATCCCCAAGCACCGAAGTCATCGCAGCGTTGAACAACTGCTCTGTGAGTGCTGGGGCTCGGATGTTGAGTCTGTGCCATGGCCTGTCTTGTAAAGATTAACGAGTAGGGAGAGAGATGGGTTTAGGCCTCGATGACTAACAGCATCGGACGCTCGAGTGTTTATATAAGCCACGGCCAGAGGCGGGCACAACAGAACAGATTACACGGGATAAGATCAATCTGATCTTGTACAACAAGTTAAATATAAACAACTAATTGCTAACCAATCTACAGATCCTAACAGCCCCGATCCTTATCAATCTCATACGTTAACATCCCCCCTCGACCGAAACGTGGGAAGAACGTTGAGATCGCTCCTAAATCTCTGAAACTGCTGGACCATCAATGGCTTGGTAAGAACATCAGCTAGTTGATCATGAGTTAAAATATGACGAATCTCGAGCGCCTTCTTAGCCACTTGCTCACGCACAAAGTGATAGTCAATCTCGATATGCTTTGTGCGCGCATGGAACACCGGATTAGCAGATAGATAGGTAGCACCTATATTATCACACCATAAGGAAGGTGGACGATGAAGAGAAAGTCCAAGTTCACGCAGTAGACCCTCAATCCACATGAGTTCTACAGTGGCATTCGCAACAGACTTGTATTCGGCCTCCGTACTGGATCTAGAAACTATAGGCTGTTTTCTGGAATTCTAGGCAACAAGATTACCACCAAGAAAAACAGCATGTCCTCCTGTAGATCGCCGATCATCTGGACACCCAGCCCAATCAGCATCCAAGAACGCACTCAGAACCATTGAGGAGGAGCGGCGAAGAACTAGAGCATGAGTAGTTGTACCCTGTAAATACCGAAGTATGCGCTTCACAGCAGTCCAATGCACATCAGTTGGAGAATGCAATAATTGACAGACTTTGTTGACACTGTATGATATATCAGGGCCGTGTCAACGTGACATACTGCAAGGCACCAACCACACTTCGATACCGAGTGGCATCCACAGGAGATAACAAGGATCCTGACCCCTTTGAGAGCCTCTCCGAAACTGCCATGGGAGTAGTATAGGCTTTGGCTGCCACCATATTTGCTCGCTTCAATAAATCAAGGATGTACTTCTTCTGACAAAGAGTCAACGCATCATCAGTAGTATGAACCTCAATACCCAAAAAATAACTAAGATTACCGAGATCTTTAATAGCAAAGTCTTGGCGCAGCTGAACCAGAAGACAATCAACAGCTGCAGAGGATGAACTGATGACAATGATGTCGTCGACATAAATGAGGAAATACATACAGATGGCCCCTTTCCAAAAGATAAACAGAGACACATCAGCGGCAGAAGCAGTGAAACCAAGATCAAGCAAACGAGAACTTAAGCGAGAAAACCAGGCACGAGGCGCTTGTTTCAATCCATACAACGATTTCTGAAGTTTGCACATATGACGAGGATAGCGAGGATCAGCATACCCGGGAGGCTGGTATATGTAGACATCCTCGACAAGAATCCCATGCAAGAAAGCGTTCTGCACATCTAGCTGACGCATACACCACTGCCGGGAAACAGCCAGAGAGAGAAGAACTCGAATGGTGGCATCCAGTGGCGGAGCTTCCTTAGGGCAAAACTGTGCTATGGCCCGCCCAGCCTTAGATATTTTCTTCCTATGTACCTCTGAATTCAGCTCACTAACAACCCATTTTAACCTCTTTCAGTCTACTGGCCCGCCCATCCTTTTTAAGCAAGCTCCGCCTCTGGTGGCATGCTTGACGACGGGGCTAAAGGTGTCATCATAATCAATGCCTTCATGTTGCTTGAATCCCTTGGCAACAAGCCGAGCTTTGTAACGATCAATATTGCCATCTGCCTTGTAGTTCTGTTTAAAAACCCATTTGCTGTCAATTATATTCAGGCCTGAACAAGGAGGCATGTGCCGTTGCGATGCAACGCAGCCATCTCATCGTCCATAGCTGCTTTCCAAAGAGGGAACCGAGCCGCATCAGTATAACTGGAAGGCTCAGTAGGAGTAGCAGAGACTGTTTGACACGCATACGTGACAGTCCCGTCCGTACGTTCCAGCTTCTTCAAATGCCTGAGCAAGAACGTGTACGAGGGCGAGCAGCAGCTGATTCAGACGCAGCGCCAGAGGGCACAGGAGGTGGGCCGCGCAACACAGAAGGAGGCGACCCAGTTGGCACCGAGCGATCCGTCCGCTGCGGCGAAGGAGAATGGGGCCCGAGCGAGTGCGCGGGACCGGCGAGTGTGGACGACGCATCGTCGGAAGCAGCCTCGGATCCCGTGCCGGCTGCATGGTTCATGCAGCGTGACGCCTCCGGAGTACTGGACGAGGTGCCTGTAGAAGGATCAAAAGACAGAAGCTGCTCATCGCCTATTAGATCATTAGTTCGAGGTATACTTCCGCTAGGGGTAGGTAGAAGAGACACGGGTGGTGGCAGTAGTTGAACATGGGACGCTGGAGGTTAAGGTGACGCAAGGGAGGCTGTGAATTTCCGAGAAAACGGAAAGACCGACTCGTCAAAGACAACGTCCCGGGAAATAAAAATGCGTCCAGTGGATGTGTCAAAACACTTGTAACCTTTATGATGCGAACTATATCCTACAAACACACATTCTTTGGAGCAAAAAGCTAGTTTCTTATTGTTCATGGGGTGAAGATGAGGCCAACACGCACAACCGAACGACTTGAGCATAGTGTAATCAGGTTTCGCGTGAAAAAGGCGTTCCATGGGAGAGGCATTGTCGATGACACGTGTGGGAAGACGATTAATCAGAAAGGTAGCAGTGAAAAAAGCCTCATCCCAAAACCGAATAGGCATGCATGAGTGAGCTAAAAGAGCAAGCCCGGTTTCGACAATATGCCTATGTTTGCGTTCGGCTGCACCGTTTTGTTGGTGAGTGTATGGACATGACACATGGTGTGCAATGCCATTAGTTTGGAGGTACTTATGAAGACGTTGCTATTCTCCACCCCAATTGGATTGAATGCAAAGAATTTTGTGGTTAAGTAGGCGTTCAACATGAGTTTGGAAACGAATAAAAATTTGCTCAACTTCAGATTTTGCACGCAAGAGATAAACCCATGTAAACTTGCTAAAAGAATCAATGAAAGAAACATAATACTTGTAGCCAGCAACCGAAGCCCCCATACATCGGAGTAGACAAGCTCTAAAGGAAATTTGGCAACAAAACTAGATGGACCATAAGGAAGTTGGTGACTTTTTGCTTGTTGGCATGCATCACAAACCGATGCATCATGCTTTCCACTAAACGGAAGTTTATTCAAATTAATGATGGACTGGACTACTTGGGAAGATGGATGGCCGAGACGATGAAGGCTTTTTATTGACGGAGGTAAGTATGGCGGCCTTGACATGATGAAGGAGCGTGGATGGCGGGAAGGGGTAGAGACCAGCTTTACATGGTCCTCGGAGCAGGCTTGTCTTCGTTGCTAGGTCCTTTACAACAAAAAAGGAGGGGTGAAATTCAATGAAAACATCATTATCATTGGTCAAACGATGGATAGATACAAGATTTTTGGTGATTTGTGGGACATGAAGAACATTGTGAAGTGAGAAAGATTTATTAGCGGAAGTATAAATTGAACTTTGACCAATATGTGCGATTTGCAAACCTGCGCCATTGCCGACTTGGACGTTGTCATTGCCGTTGTAGCCCTCGTGGAAGGAGAGGCGATCTAAGTCGCTTGTGATGTGGTCCGTTGCTCCGGTGTCCGAGTACCAGTTGGGATCAACTTGGTATCTGGAGCTAGTCCTGGCGATGTTCGCCGAAGGGTGCTCCTCTTCACCGCCATGGAAGGAGTTGTCGAAGCACCTGAAGCACTTGAGGGCAACATGCCCGATCTTGCCACAGAGCTGGCAGGTGGGACGCGGCGCATTGTCGCCGCCTTGGCGACGCCCGCTATCGCCGCCTCTGCCGCCGTTGCGGTTTTGGCCACCGCCTTGTCCACCACCTTGGTTTCCACCATAGCCGCCTCCATTGCGGCCTTGACCGCATCCCTAACCATCCTGGTATCCTCCACTGTAGCCACGTCCTTGCTTCCGACCAGAGCCGGCAAAGTTGGCCGAGGAGTTGGATCCGATCTGAAGATCGGGGTTGTAGATGGCCTGACGATGCTCGTAGCCGAGAAGATAGGAGTAGACATCATCGAGCGTGAGGTCGGCCTTGACGTTGAGGGAGGCGACGAGGGACTCGTATTCGGCACCAAGGCCGAAGGTGATGTAGGCGATCAGCTCGTCGGCGTGGAGAGGGTGTCCGATGGCGGCGAGGGTGTCGGCCAGCGTTTTCTTCATCTTGAAGTAGTTTTGCCCGCTCATGTCGGGCCTATTCGGACTCGGGCCTATTCTCATGTCCCTCTTATTAAGATGAATCTGTTCTCTGCTAGCCAGCTTACTGACTCTGGTTGTCGCGTCATTCTTGATGCTGATTCTTGTGTTGTCCAGGACCGTCGCACCCAGGCCCTGGTTGGAGCTGGCCCTCGCAGTCGTGACTCTTCAGGACTTTGGGAGTTAGACTGGCTTCGTGTTCCTTCCGCTGCCACTTCATCTGTCAGTTCTTCTCCGGTTGTCGCCTCTACTACCAGCTCCTTTCAGCAGTGGCATCATCGTCTTGGTCACCTCTGTGACTCTCTCCTGTCGTCATTAGTTCATCGTGGTCTTCTGGGGTCTGTCTCAGGAGATGGGTCTTTGCATTGTCAGGGCTGTAGGTTGGGTAAACAGATTCAGCTTCCCTATCCTACTAGCGCGTCTGTATCTCAGCGACCTTTTGATTTAGTTCATTCCGATGTTTGGGGTCCGGCTCCTTTCGCTTTGAAAGGGGGCCATCGCTACTATATTTTATTCATCGATGATTTTTCTCGGTACACTTGGTTGTATTTTATGCGCTCTCGCAGTGAAGTGCTTTTCATATATCAGCGTTTTGCGGCCATGGTCCGTACTCAGTATTCTACCCCCATCCGTGTTTTTCGTGCTGATTCTGCTGGTGAGTATATCTCCCAGATGTTGCGAGGTGTTCTTGCTGAGCAGGGCACCCTTGCTCAGTTCTCCTGTCCTGGCGCACATGCCCAGAATGGCGTTGCTGAGCGTAAGCATCGCCATCTTCTTGAGACCACTCGTGCCATGATGATTGCCTCTTCTCTTCCGCCACATTTCTGGGCTGAGGCTGTTGCTACGTCGGCTTACCTCATCAATATTCAGCCGTCTGCCGCTCTGCAGGGTGGTATCCCTCTTGAGCGCCTATCTGGACAGTCTCCAGACTACTCCATGCTTCGCTTGTTTGGTTGTGTTTGCTATGTTCTTCTTGCTCCCCGCGAACGCACCAAACTGACCGCTCAGTCTGTTGATTGTGTCTTTCTTGGATACAGTGATGAGCATAAGGGCTATCGCTGTTGGGACCCCGTTGGTCGTCGGATGCGTATCTCTCGTGATGTTACTTTTGATGAGACGCGTCCTTTCTATCCTCGTCCCGCCACTGGTACCTACCCTGTGGAAGATATCTCTTTTCTTCTCTTTCCTGACACACCTCCTTCTACTCCTGTTGTGTCTTCTTCAAGATCTCCTCCCCCTGATGTATCTCTTCAACACCGTCCTCCTCTGCTCCGTCTAGTTCTCCTAGTTCTCCTTGTTCTCCGGAGTCTTCCTCTGTTATTCCTTCTTCTTCATCACCGTCTCCTGCATCGTCTTCCTCTGATGATCTTCCCTCTCCTCGTCCTATTCGTCAGCGTCGTGCCCCCAACCGTTACTCTCCTAGTCAGTATGGTCTTTCTGTTGCCTCCGAGCCGACTTCTTATCGGGATGCTGAGATCATCCTGAATGGCAGCTGGCCATGGCTGAGGAGATTGCTGCGCTTGAGCGCACTGGCACCTGGGATCTTGTTTCTCCTCCTCCCGGTGTTCGTCCTATCACGTGTAAGCGGGTCTATAAGATTAAGACCCGCTCTGATGGATCTCTTGAGCGCTATAAAGCGCGTCTTCTGGCTCGTGGTTTTCAGCAGGAGCATGGTCGTGACTATGATGAGACCTTTGCTCCTGTGGCTCATATGACCACTGTGCGTACTCTTCTTGATGTTGCTTCTGTTCGTCACTGGTCTGTGTCCCAGCTTGATGTTCAGAACGCCTTTCTCAACGTGAGTTGAGTGAGGAGGTTTATATGCAGCCTCCTCCTGGGTATTCTATTCCCGAGGGGATGGTTTGTCGTCTTCGACGTTCTCTTTATGGCCTCAAAAAGGCCCCTCGTGCCTGGTTTGAGCGATTTGCTTCTGTAGTGACTGCTGTTGGTTTCTCCCCTAGTTCTCATGATCCAGCGTTGTTTGTTCACACTTCTCCTCGTGGACGCACTCTTCTTCTTCTCTATGTTGATGATATGATCATTACCGGTGATGATCCTGAGTATATCGCCTTTGTTAAGGCTCGTCTTCGTGATCAGTTTCTTATGACTGATCTTGGTCCTCTTCGATACTTTATTGGGATTGGGGTTTCCTCCACTTCTGATGGCTTTTACATCTCTCAGGAAAAGTATATTCAGGATCTTCTTGCTCGTGCTGCTCTTGGGGATGAGCGCACTGTTGAGACCCCTATGGAGCTTAATGTTAAGCTTCAACTTACTGATGGTGATCCTCTTTATGATCCGACGCGTTATCGTCATCTTGTTGGAAGTCTTGTTTATCTTGCTGTCACTCGTCCTGACATCTCTTATCCTGTTCATATTCTGAGTTAGTTTGTTTCTGCTCCTACCACTGTTCACTATAGTCATCTTCTCCGTGTTCTTCGTTATCTTCGTGGTACGATCACTCGTCGCCTTTTCTTTCCTTGTTCCATCTCTCTCCAGCTCCAGTGCTATTCGGACGCTACGTGGGCGAGTGATCCTTCGGATCGCCGTTCACTTTCTGCTTACTGTGTGTTTCTTGGTGGTTCGCTCATTGCTTGGAAGACGAAGAAACAGACAGCGGTTTCCCGTTCGAGTGTTGAGGCTGAGTTGCGTGCTATGGCCTTGTTGACTGCTGAGGTGACCTGGTTACGGTGGTTACTTGCGGATTTTGGGGTTTCTATTACCACACCCAGTCTGGTTTTGTCTGACAGTACAGGTGCTATTAGTGTTGCACGTGATCCGGTCAAGCATGAGCTTACCAAGCATATTGGTGTTGATGCTTTCTATACACGTGCTCAGGTGCAGGTTCAGGTTGTTGCGCTTCAATATGTGCCTTCAGATTTACAGTTGGCGGATTTCTTCACGAAGGCACAGACTAGAGCGCAGCATGATTTCTTACTCTCCAAACTCAGTGTTGTGGATCCACCATGAGTTTGAGGGGGGGGGGGGTGTTAGATATATATATCTGTATTGTATTTCCCCCATATATTAGGGGGCTTCCTGTATATTTGCCCTGTACCTGTACTATATATTGTGGCCTTTGGCCTCCAGAGGAATACAAGTTGCTTATTCCTAACAAATCGAACTGTTGTACAATAGGCACAGTGGCACACTGTCTTCTCTGATTCAACACAAGAACCGTTTGATCCTCCCGTTTTAGTCCAAGCCTATCAATGATCTAGTGAACCGGTGGAAATTCTAAGAAACACTAAACTGAGGCGATTGATCAATGGAAATCTAAGGAACACTAAACTGAGGCGTGTTGTTGGTCACATATTTATGATCCACAATCTGAACCAATGCAAGTTGCAACATTCACGTTCATGAGGTTTCTCACTTGATGAAGCCTTCCTGAGGTCCATGCCGCTGTCCCTCACCGCCTTCCATGACTGGTGCCGGCGAACCAAAGGCCGGCTGGCAATAATCACCGGTGGCATGGTAGGACGGAGGATCGCTATCAGCGTGCCGTGCAAATTCTCTGACGCATTTCCCACCGATGGCTGCACCCAAATCTCTGAAGAATTCTTCAGGCTCTGCACGGTGACCGTCTGAACTTGCTGCTTCAGACTCTGCATCATCTGAACAGCCATGCACCCGATGCTCTGCTTCTTCAGTGTTCTCAGTGGTAACAAGCTCCTCTTTTTCCGCCTTGGTCTTGGCGGCGCCATGGCCGTACTTGTCCATCTTCTCCCTGCACAAGTTCTCCTGCGCGATCCTCTGGATGTACCTCCCATCCAGCACCCCGGCCTGGTCAGAACCGCTACTCCTCCTGTCTGACGCACCCAAAGAGGTCACCGCCGCATTCCCCTCCAACTACAGCTCCGCCGGCGAAGGCGCCATGGAATCCTCCTGCCAGGACTCGCGGAACTCCTCCTTGATCTTCTCGAGCAGCTCCTCCTGCGGATGATGGCGATCTGGGGAGGCGGAGGACGAGGCGGCGTCTACTATGGAGCGATGACAGCATCGTGACTCGTGAGCGAGCTGGCGACCGCGTCATGGAGCGCGGGTCGAGCGCAAATGCGCGGGCGGTGGCATCGGAGGAGCGTCGCGGCGGCGGTGGCGTCCGAGGAGCGTCGCGGCGGCTGCGGCGGTGGCGTCGGTGCACCGCTGCGTTAGGAAAATGTATACGGGATTAGCATAGGCGGATGGCCAGGGTGGTGCTTGGACCACCCTGGAATTTTGGTCAGCTCCATATACATAGTAGAAAAATGCTTCCTCTGTCCTAAAAACAATGTCACAAATTTGACTAAATTTAAATTAAAATTGATATATTTTAGTGTATAGATTTATTCAATTTTTGAAAAATCTAAGACATCCTTCAGAGAAAGCGAGCAGCGAGTCGATCCTAGGAAAAAACACGAGCTGGCCTCCTTCATTCAGTCGTTTGCTTCATGACTTCCTCCATTCGATATCAGACACCGCCGCTCGTCGCCCAAGATGGCCTCCTTCGTTCAATCGTTCGCTCCGTGCCTTCCTTCGTTCGGTATGGAGACCACCGCCCATCGACCGAGCTTGGTGCCTCGCCTTCGCTCCACCTCGCCAACTCCCGGCAACCAGCACACCTCCTCTCTACTTCTCCTCCCTCCCGCAGTCCCTCTGGATTCCACTCGCCGGGAAGATGGGAGGTGGCGACACAATGGGTGGCGGCGCAAGATGGGTAGGGAAGGGACGAGGGATCAGGGGACTGCGGACCTCGGCCCGCCTTGCTTTAGTTGTGTTAAAAAAAAACTTTTTTTGAAGGTGGACCACCCTGCATCCAAATTCTGGATCCGCCACTGGATTAGTGTTTTTTTTCTTACAGTCCACGTAAATGCACAAACTATACATTTAGTCTTCGTTTGATCCAAACGATCCGTAGAACACATGAATATGAAAAATACAGGAATAGAATGATATGACATTTCAAATCCGAAATTTGTAAAATTAGATGTTTGATTGTATGGCGGGAAAAATGTAGAAAATTTGTTGGATTTAAGTATATGACATAGCTGTTATAAATATATAGGATTTTTTAAAGGTCTCATCTTTTGTTAGAAATCATATAAGATTGTGTTATAAGATTGTGTTATAGGAAAACAATATATAAAAAATGGGGAATTCTATTCTGGGTCCTTGGATTGCAAAACTTGGCAGGAGGTGTGAACGCGTGCTGTTAGTCAGCTTAGAATTATATCAAAAATTCAAAATGTTCTGTAGATCAAACCGTTTATCCGATTTAAGATCCGTTTTCACCGTTGGACTAGTCACGCCGAGATCTTCAAAACTAGATCCCATGTTGATATGTTTTGATGAAAAAAAATCGGACTAAAAGGTTATCCACCCCATATCCATCCCAAACACATGAGTTATCCATGTCATAATATATAAGTTATCCATCCAGTAACACATAAGTTACCCACCATATAAATATATTGGTATAGGCGTTCTCCATATGTGTTGAACAAGTTTAATTGAAATGCGGTAGGCTAGTTGTTATTGCCATTGACGTGTTAGCGTCGACGAGCAATTAAGCCTCGGTATCTTAAAACACTTCGAGGCATCAACTACGGTAGCCGCGACGGATGTCTACGAAGTCGAGTCGCTAGGTTACTGGTTGCACGTGGTAGGTGGTTATAAGACCCCATTAATTTATATAGTATGTAAAAAAGCTTAGATTTAGTTTCTTTAAAAAAATTGTGTTTGATGTTTGACACGATAGCCTTTCGATGTTGAGTAGTCTATACGCTGCGAGAGAGCGACGGATGACGAGGCCGTGTAATTAAAAAAAACTTTTTATATTCTATTCATGCATAATTTTTTATAGTGATGGATAACTTACATGTTATTTGGTGGATAACTTATGTGTTGAAGTTTGGATAACTCTCGTGTTACTGATGGGTAACTTATTGGTAAACAAAAAAGTTACCTATCTCTAACACATGATCTATGGGTAAATTTTGTAGTAGTGGATAACTTACATATTATTGTGTGAATAACTTACATGCTGAAGTATGGATAACTCGCGTGTTACGGATGAATAACTTTTCGTCAAAAAAAATTGTCAGAATATACCAACATGAGATCTAGTTTCGAAGATCTCGTCATGACTAGTCTAACGATGAAAACAAATCTTAATTTGGACAAATGGTTTAACCTAGAAAACATTTTAAATTTTTATATTTGAGTTGAGCTGGCTAATTAGAAATCTTGTCTTTTAGTGTCTAGCAAGGTATCGTAAGGAACCAATTCTTATTAAAACGCCCACCAAGTTTTTGATGCATGCAAAACATGCTCACGCCCTAAGCGCTGGTTAGAAAACTGGCCGTCTGATCCCGCCAAATTTTACAATATATCAAACGCCAGGTAGCACTGTCCTAAAATAAACACACTCTATAAAAAAAATTCTATGGATTAAAATTCTATAGAATTCCTTTAAAAATCATTTAAATCAAATAGGCTCTTAAAGTCTAAAAAAAACTGGTTTTTACAGTCCGAACATAGCCAAAGAGGATGGACATCCTAAATCCAATATATATTCGCGTGACTCATATCTAGTGTACCACTTCTTTTTTACCATTTCTTATTCCTCCTACGCGCGAGCTTGCCCGCGCCTTTCCCCCTCTCGTCAGCTCCTTCCACGCCCCAACAGCCTCCCATGCCGCCCGCCGCCCCTGCGCCGGCCTGCCCCTGGTCGCCCTCCCTTGCTTCCCCTTCGGTGCCGCACAAGTGCCGCCTACACGCCCACCCCCTGCGTCGGCCGCTGTCCCTGCCTCGGGAGCTTGCCATGGCTGTTGGGCGACCTACCTCCACCGCCCCGCGAGCTCGCAGACGCCTCCCTGCCCGTCTCCGACGCCACAACACCCTTTTCAAGCCCGCCTGCTTCGCCCCGCGCCAGAAATTCACAGACTTGGTTAGAATCGAAGCAGGGTGTCGGGATCTTCGACCGACGGTGCATGATTTTGCCAAAGCAGCAAGGAATCCACGGCTGGAGGCTGTTGTATGGATGGCTACGTGGCGGATGTGAGCGGTGGAAAAAGTAAGAGCATATATAACGGTACCTATAAATAGGCCTAAACCCTTAAAAATCCGGCGAATTTACAGTTTATCATGATTTGTTCAGATAGCGAAGACTATAAAAGGGCCGGACCTATATATCTTTTTACAGTGGCCTAAGAACCCGATCACGTGGTCGGTACATGTAGCGCTCCAAGGAGCGGTTATAGTTTGAAACCTTACTTTCTCCACCGCTCACATCCTCCGTTTCGCCACCCGTACAACAGACTCTAGCCGTGGATTCCTCGCTTCTTTGAAGAAATCATGCACCGTCGGTCGAAGATCCCGGCACCTTGCTTCGATTCTGACCAAGTCAATGCAATTTCTAGCGAATTCAGGAAAATTTCGGCGAGCGGAGTGGAGAAGGCGGGTCGATTCCGGAGAAGGGTGTCGCGGCACCGGAGACGGGTGACGCGGCGCCTGCGAGCTCGCGGGGCAGCGGAGGGAGGTCGTGCGGCAGCCCCTTGCTCACGCAGTTGGGAATATGCCCTACATGCAATCATGTATGATGTAATTCCCTATTAAGATTGTCCTAGTATGAACATCTAATATGTATCACTGAATATATGGTTCTTTTATGAAACTATATATTCATGTTGTTCATACTAGATGTACTTAGTCGTTAAGGCTGTGTTGGACACACAACTTAGACTAATATTTAAGTCGGCCAATGACCCAGTTACATTTTTGATGGGCATGATGATGCTATTCCGACTTACACGGACTCGTCTAAAGAGTTTAGCGAGTCAGACTGGCCCATATTGAGATGCAATGAATAAGTCATCATTTGTATTCTCAATCAGTGTAATCCTTAGACATGTGATTGTTGCACAATCCGAGTTGTGGATCAACCGACTTAGGTTCTGCCAAAGGTTGTTCCATAAAAGGGTAGTTATAAAGGAAGAGTTCGGGTTAGATGAGAATCAAGCTGCATGATGTGGATAACCAAGATGAGATTTTGCCCCTACGACTGGAGAGATAATCTATGCTCCCTCTTGTGTGATATGATTTAGAAGCATGACCATGCGCGACTCGGTTAAATGTTAACTGAGTCGATTGACTAAAAGTTAGTCGGATGAATCACATGTCGCGGATCGAGAAAAGAGTTGACCTATTAAAGGAATGATGTTGATTCGCCTATATCTCTACAAGGTATACCGTGAGGCAAAAGGGACTCAGACCTAAGTTCATTGGAAGGTATATCTTCATGACTCTATGGTACTTCGGAATTGGCACGTTCTGCTAGGAATCGCCATCGATTGATCGATTGCGAGTCGGACTCCAATAGTGTCCAATTCGCCATGAGCCTACGGGGTCACACACTTAAGAGTGGGAGAAGGTATGTCAGTCAGGTCTGACCTGAACCATATATGGATTAGGTCAGTGAGTGAGAAGAGGTCTTGTGACAAGGTCTTTGATGCGGCTCGGTTGACTGTAGAGCCTCGTTGGGATACCCCAAGAGCAAGGTGTGATAAGCACAACAACAAGTTTTCCCTTAGTTATGAAACCAAGTTTATTGAACCAGTAGGAGTAAGGAAACAACTCCAAGATGTTGCTAACAACTTGGAACCTACACAATACAAACTCAAAACTTTTCCCCAACTTACAGCGAGGTTGTCAATCTCACTGGTTCGCTGTAAACAAGGGATTAAACATATAATGTGGAAGATAGTGATTGCTTGCAGAAAGTAAACAAAAATAGTAGATGATGTATCAATGATAAAGATTGGACCGGGGTCCACAGTTCACTAGAGGTCTTCTCTTAAGATAGATAGCATGTTGGGTGAACAAATTACAGCGGGGCGATTGATGAAGGGGTTCGTAGCATGGAAAACAAAAAATTTCTAACGCATACAAACAAACAAGCCAAGATCTATCTACTAGATTGTAGCAACGAGTCGATGGAATAACTCACCCTCGAAGATTCCAAAGTATTTAACGAGAGCGGATTCTCGTGGGTGATGTAGTCGTACTCTTGCCGATCTCAAGATCGTGTAGACGATCCTTCCGGCGCTGCGTTCCGGCAGCGCTTCCGCAGTCGGTCACATGTTCGGTACTCGATGAAGACCTTCCTCTCCCTTGTTCCAGCAGGCAGCGGAGGTTTGTAGCACTCTCCTCGCGATTCCGGCAGCACGACGGCGTGGTACCGGAAGTAGAGGGGAGATCTCGCAGGGCTTCGCCTTAAGCCGGAGCGAGTATGGTGGACTATGAGAGAGGCCTTGGGGATCTAGGGTTTAGAGGCACCAAGGGGAAGCCTAGCCGGCGGCTAGGGTTAGGGTTTCACCCTAACTCGGCGAGTTGGTGGTGCCCTAGGCGTCGGCGGCAGCAGGGGGTGGTGGCGTCGGCGGCTTAGGGTTTTGGGTGGTGGAGGTGTAGGTCTAGAGGGGCAGCCCTGCCCCTCCTTTTATAGGTGGAGGGCGCCGGCCAAGGGGGAGGGAGTCCTCCCCCAACTCGGCCTCCAAGGACAGCGGTGGAGGGAGAGGAACTCCTCCCCAAGTAGGTTTCCTACTCTTCCTCCACCAAGCAAACTTGCCGTTTGACTTTTCAAATTGCCATTTGACTATTCAAACTAGGATTTGATTTATCCCTTTATTTTGCTCAGCGATGACACCTAGTAGATGATGCAACCATTCCAACTTGTTATGACACATTAATGTACCCTTCCCCTCTGGAGTGCCGGACCTTCCGGAACCTTCTAGAACATCCCCGATGAGAACACCGGAACCATTCTCCAACCCCGAAACAGGACTTTCCTTATATGAATCTTATTCTATGGACCATTCCGGATCTCCTCGTGATATCCCGGATCCCATCTGAGACTCCGAACAACATTCGGTATCTTACTCATCATTCCATAACTACTCAACAACATCGAATCCTTAAGTGTGTCTCTCTACAGTTCGTGAATTATGTGGACATGATCGATACACTTCTCCGAACAATAACCAATATAGGAATCTGGAAATTCATATGGTTCCCACATATTTATACGATTATTTTGCGATCGAATGAACCACTTACATTCGATACCAATTTCCCTTTGTCTCACGATAGTTTACTTATCCAAGGTTTTGATCGTCGGTATCTCTGCATACCTAGTTCAACCTCGTTACTGATAAGTACTATTTTCTCGTTCCCGTGATATGTGATCCCTTGTGAGCCAGTCACATGCTTGAAAGCTGATGACATTCCACCGAGAGGGCCCAAAGTATATCTATCTGTCATATGGATGGACAAATCCCACTCTTGATCCATGTGTCTCAACCAATACTTTCCGAACACTCAATGCCACCTTTATAACCACCCAGTTACGGTGTGGTGTTTGATGTCATCAAAGCATCCTTCCAGTGAAGGTGATATGCATGATCTCATGGTCAAAGGAATTAGGTTACTATGTATCAGAAAGCATATAGCAATTGAACTATTAAAATGACTTGATCTTTATGCTACGCTTGTCTATAGGAGTATGTCCATCATATCATTCTCCTAACGATATGATCTTGTTGTTAATAACATCTCAATGTTCATGATAGGGAAACCACAATCATTTATTAACCAACAAGCTAGTATTACGAAGAGGCTTTACTAGGGACTCTAATTTAGTTTACAAATCACACAAGTATTAATGTTTCCTTGTTAATACTTTTATAGCATGAATGTAAACATTTATCATAAACACAAAGATATAATAATAACTACATTTATTATTGCCTCTAGGGCATATCTCCAACAGTCTCCCACTTGCACTAGAGTCAACTAATCTAGATTACATGGTAATATACCGAACACCCATGGCAGTTTGGTGTTGGTCATGTTTTGCCCTCGGGAGAGGTTTAGTCAACGGATCCGCCACATTCAGATCTGTGTGTACTTTGCAAATCTTTATGTCACCATCTTGGACATGTTCTCGAATAGCGTGAAAACGTAGCTTGATGTGCTTCAGCTTCTTGTGTGACCTTGGTTCTTGCGCATTGGCTATGGCGCCCATGTTATCACAGTAGATAGACATTGGGTCCAGCGCACTTGGAACCACACCGAGCTCTGTAATGAACTCCTTCATCCATATCGCTTCTTGTGAAGCCTCCGAAGCAGCTATGTATTCCGATTCAGTTGAAGATCTCACCACAACGCTTTGCTTTGCACTCCTCCAGCTAACTGCTACACCATTCAAAGTAAATACGTATCCAGATTGAGATTTAGAATCATCCGGATCGGTGTTCCAACTAGCATCGGTGTAACCATTAACAACGAGCTGTTCATCACCTCCATAAGAAAGAACCATATCCTTAGTTCTTCTCAAGTACTTAAGGATGTTTTTGACCGCTGTCCAATGATCCACTCCTGGATCACTTTGATATCTGCTACTCAAACTAACAGCATATGCAATGTCGGGTCTAGTACATAGCATGGCATACATTAGAGATCCTATGGCTGAGGCATATGGAGTCTTACTCATCCTTTCTCTATCTTCTGCCGTTGCTGGACTTTGAGTTTTACTCAAGGTCGTATTGGGCAACATGGGCAAGAACCCTTTCTTGCTATCTTCCATTCCAAACCTCTTTAGAACTTTGTCCAAATATGTACTTTGTGACAATGATATTAGGCGTCTCGATCTATCTCTATAAATCTTTATGCCTAATATGTAAGCTTCTTCGCCAAGATCTTTCATTAAAAAACTATTATTCAAATATTCCTTGACACTATTAAGAAGGTCTACATCATTCCCAATCAACAATATGTCATCTACATATAGTATTAAGAATGCTACAGAGCTCCCACTCACTTTCTTGTAAATACAAGCTTCTCCATAAGTTTGTATAAAACCAAAACTTTTGATTACCTTATCAAAACGTTGATTCCAACTTCGGGATGCTTGCTTCAATCCATATATGGACCGTTGAAGTTTGCATACCTTGTTAGCATCTTTAGGATCGACAAACCTTTGGGTTGCATCATATACAACTCTTCATCAATGTCTCAATTGAGGAACGCTGTTTTGACATCCATCTGCCATATCTCATAATCATAATATGCAGCGATTGCTAACAAAATCCTCACAGACTTTAGCTTCGCTACTGGTGAAAAAGTCTCATCGTAGTCAACTCCTTGAATTTGTCGAAACCCTTTTGCGACAAGTCGAGCTTTATAGACAGTAACATTACCATCAACATCTGTTTTCTTCTTGAAAATCCATTTGTTCTCGGCAGCCTTCCGGCCATCTGGTAAGTCCACCAAAGTCCATACTTGGTTTTCGTACATGGATCCAATCTCGGATTTCATGGCTTCTTGCCATTTATTGGAATCTGGGCTCATCATCGCTTCCTCATATGTCGCAGGATCATCGGTGTTGTCCACCAACATGACACTCATAACGGGATCATACCAATCAGGAGTGGTACGAGTTCTTGTTGACCTGCGAGGTTCTGTAGCAACTACAACCGAAGTTTCATGATCATCATCATTAGCTTCCTCTCTTATTGGTGCAAGCACCACATGAACTTCTTCCGGTGCTGCGCTACTTGCAAGTTCGAGAGAAGGTTCGACAACCTTGTCGAGTTCTACTTTCCTTCCAGTCACTTCTTTCTAGAGAAATTCCTTCTCTAGAAAGGATCCATTCTTGGCAACGAAGATTTTGCCTTCGGATCTATGATAGAAGGTATACCCAATAGTATCCTATGAAGACGCATTTTTCCGCTTTGGGTTCAAGCTTGTCCGGCTGTAACTTCTTTACATAGGATTCACAACCCCAAACTTTAAGGAACGACAATTTAGGTTTCTTCCCAAACCATAATTCATACGGTGTCGTTTCAACGGATTTAGATGGTGCCCTATTTAAAGTGAATGCGGCTGTTTATAATGCATAACCCCAAAATGATAGCGGTAAATCTGTAAGTGACATCATAGAACGAACCATATCTAAGAGAGTTCGATTACGACGTTCAGACACACCATTACGCTGTGGTGTTCCCGACGGTGTCAATTGTGAAAGTATTCCTCATTTCTTCAAATGCTCGCCAAACTCGTAACTTAGATATTCACCTCCACGATCATAACGTAGAAATTTAATCTTCTTGTTACGATGATTCTCCACCTCACTTTGAAATTCCTTAAACTTCTCGAATGTTTCGGACTTATGTTTCATGAAATAGATATACCATATCTACTCAAGTCATCCGTGAAGGTAAGAACATAACGATAACCACCGCGCGATGCTACACTCATTGGACCACCCACATCGGTATGTATGATTTCCAATAAGTCCGTAGCTCGCTCCATCATACCAGAAAATGGAGTCTTAGTCATTTTACCCATCAGACATGCTTCGCATCTTTCCAGTGATTCGAAATCAAGTGATTCAAGAAGTCCATCGGAATGGAGTTTCTTCATACGCTTCACTCCAATGTGACCAAGACGATAGTGCCACATATAGGTCGAGTTATCGCTCAATTTCAAATGTTTAGTTTCAATGTTATTAATATGTGTATTTCCACTATCGAGATTCAATAAGAATAGACCATCTATCAAAGGTGCATGTGCATAAAACATATTACTCATATAAATCGAACAACCATTATTCTCGGACTTAAACAAGTAACCGTCTCGCAATAAACAAGATCCCAATATAATGTTCATGCTTAACGCAGGCACCAAATAACAATTATTTAAGTATAAAACTAATCCCGATGGTAGATGAAGAGGTAGAGTGCCGACCACGATCACATCAACCTTTGATCCATTTCCTACGCGCATCGTCACCTCGTTCTTCGCTAGCTTCCGTTTATTCTGCAGCACCTGTTTCGAGTTACAAATATGAGCAACGGAACCAGTATCAAATACCCAGGCACTACTACGAGTACTAGTGAGATACACATCAATAACATGTATATCGGATATACCTTTCTTCTTGATGTTGCCGTTCTTCAAATCCGCCAAGTACTTTGGGCAATTCCGCTTCCAGTGACCTTCTCCCTTGCAGTAAAAGCACTATGTATCAGGCTTGGGTCCAGCCTTTGTCTTCTTCGTCGGTGCGGTAACTTTCTTACCACCCTTCTTGAAGTGTCCCTTTTGCTTAGACTTGCCTTTCTTGAATTTGGTGGTCTTATTGACCATCAACACTTGGTGTTCTTTCTTGATCTCCACTTCTGCAGATTTTAACATGGAGAAGAGTTCTGGCAACTGCTTGTTCATGCTTTGCATATTGTAGTTCATCACAAAGTTCTTGTAACTTGGTGGTAGTGATTGGAGGACACGGTAAATCCCCAAAGCATTAGGAATCACTATACCCAAGCTTTGGAGTTTGTTTGCGTGCCCAGACATCTTAAGCACATGCTCACTAACGGAGCTGCCCTCTTCCATCTTGCAGTTGAAGAACTTTTCAGAAGCCTCATAGCTCTCAACTGCCGCGTGAGTCTCAAATATCAATTTGAGTTCACGGACAATATCATGTGGGTCTGAATTCTCAAGCCTTTTCTGAAGCTCCGATTCCAAACCATACAAGATAGCACACTGAACTGTGGAGTACTGATTCTTCCGAGCGAGGTAAACATTCTTTACTTCATCGGTAGCATCAGCTGCAGGCGGGTCACCCAGCGGTGCATCCAGCACATAGGTCAAATTACCAGCATTGAGGACAATCCTAAAATTGCGGAACCAATCCGCGAAGTTTCTTCCATTGTTTTTCAACTTTTCTTTCTCTAAGAACGCATTAAAATTGATGGTAGGGGCCGCCATTGATCTATAACATATTTGTAATAGTTTAGACTAAGTTTATGACAAATTGAGTTCTAATTAATAGTTAAATTAATCTAGGTGAACTCCCACTCAAAACAATATCCCTCACATTGTTTTAGTGATCACACGAACCAAATCCACCACATCAAAACCGATCATCACGAGAGTTGATTTAGATTCAATGGCGAACAATCGACATGTTCATCATATCTACTATATGATTCATGCTTTACCTTTCGGTGATCCATGTTCCGAGACCATGTCTATACATGCTAGGCTCGTCAAGATCAAACCTTAGCTTCCGCATGAGCAAATATGGCTTGCTCACGTTGTATACACTTGCAGAATCTAACACACCCGATCATCACGTGGTGCTTCGAAACAACAAGCTTTAGCAACGGTGCTTACTAAGGATGAACACTTTAGAACTTGAAATTCATGTGCATGAGGGATCATCTTATAATGCTACCGTCGTTAACTAAGCAATACAAGATGCATAAAGGATTAACATCACATGCAATTCATAATATGTGATATGATATGACCTTTCTTATTTGTGCTTCCGATCTCCATCTTCAAGCACGAACATGATCTCCATCATCACCGGCATTGCATCAAGGTCAATGACGCTGCTCCATGGTTGTCGTCCACCAGCTTCAACTATTACGACTACTTTGAATAGACACACGAGTCTTAACAGAAAATTAAGACAACCATATGGCTCCTGCCGGTTGCCAACTTACAATAAGGAACATTGCATACATCAAATATAATCACAATCATGGCCATATCACATCACAGCACACCCCTGCAAAACAAAGTTAGACGCCTCTAATTTCTTTGCATATTTTACGTGGTTTGGGGCTTTCAATAAGTGTCGATCTAACTTACGAACAAGAACCACAATGTTGATGTTTGAACTATCAAGTGCCCGTTGTAAATTGGATCTATACTATAATGGGAGAGACAGACACCCGCAAAGCCACTTATGCAATACAAGTTGCATGTTGAGCGTGGAGCAAGTCTCATGAACGATGTCATGTAAGGTTAGCCCGGGCCGCTTCATCCCATCATACCACAAGATGCAAAGTACACAAGAAGCAATTGATAATAAAAGCACCACCGCGCACAATGACCATTGTGTTCTACTCGTGCAACAGATCTACATATAGACACGGCTCTGATACCACTGAAGGGGTTCGTAGCATGGAAAACAAAACATTTCTACCGCATACAAACAAACAAGCCAAGATCTATCTACTAGATTGTAGCAACGAGTCGATGGAATAACTCACCCTCGAAGATTCCAAAGTGTTTAACGAGAGCGGATTCTTGTGGGTGATGTAGTCGTACTCTTGACGATCTCAAGATTGTGTAGACGATCCTTCGGGCGCTGCGTTCCGGCAGCGCTTCCACAGTCGGTCACACGTTCGGTACTCGATGAAGACCTTCCTCTCCCTTGTTCCAGCAGGCAGCGGAGGTTGTAGCACTCTCCTCGCGATTCCGGCAGCACGACGACGTGGTACCGGAAGTAGAGGGGAGATCTCGCAGGGCTTCGCCTTAAGCCGGAGCGAGTATGGTGGACTATGAGAGAGGCCTTGGCGATCTAGGGTTTAGAGGCACCAAGGGGAAGCCTAGCCGGCGGCTAGGGTTAGGGTTTCACCCCAACTCGGCGAGTTGGTGGTGCCCTAGGCGGCGGCAGCAGCAGGGGGTGGTGGTGCCGGCGGCTTAGGGTTTTGGGTGGTGGAGGTGTAGGTCTAGAGGGGCAGCCCTGCCCCTCCTTTTATAGGTGGAGGGCACCGGCCAAGGGGGAGGGAGTCCTCCCCCAACTCGGCCTCCAAGGCCGGCGGTGGAGGGAGAGGAAATCCTCCCCAAGTAGGTTTCCTACTCTCCCTCCACCAAGCAAACTTGCCGTTTGACTTTTCAAATTGGCGTTTGACTTTTCAAACTAGGATTTGATTTATCCCTTTATTTTTCTCAGCGATGACACCTAGTACATGATGCAACCATTCCAACTTGTTATGACACATTCATGTACCCTTCCCCTCCGGAGTGCCGGACCTTCCGGAACCTTCTAGAACATTCCCGATGAAAACAACGGAACCATTCTCCAACCCCGAAACAGGACTTTCCTTATATGAATCTTATTCTCCGGACCATTCCGGATCTCCTCGTGATATCCCGGATCCCATACGAGACTCCGAACAACATTCGGTCTCTTACTCATCATTCCATAACTACTCAACAACATCGAATCCTTAAGTGTGTCTCCCTACGGTTCGTGAATTATGCGGACATGATCGAGACACTTCTCCGAACAATAACCAATAGAGGAATCTGGAAATTCATATGGTTCCCACATATTTCTACGATTACTTTGCGATCGAATGAACCACTTACATACGATACCAATTTCCCTTTGTCTCACGATAGTTTACTTATCCGAGGTTTTGATCGTCGGTATCTCTGCATACCTAGTTCAACCTTGTTACTGATAAGTACTCTTTTCTCGTTCCCGTGATATGTGATCCCTTGTGAGCCAGTCACATGCTTGCAAGCCAATTGGACGACATTCCACCGAGAGGTCCCAGAGTATATCTATCCGTCATATGGATGGGCAAATCCCACTCTTGATCCATATGTCTCAACCAATACTTTTCGAACACTCAATGCCACCTTTATAACCACCCAGTTACGGTGTGGTGTTTTATGTCATCAAAGCATCCTTCCGGTGATGGTGATATGCATGATCTAATGGTCGAAGGAATTAGGTTACTATGTATCAGAAAGCATATAGCAATTGAACTATTAAAATGACTTGATCTTTATGCTACGCTTATCTATAGGAGTATGTCCATCATATCATTCTCCTAACGATATGATCTTGTTGTTAATAACATCTCAATGTTCATGATAGGGAAACCACAATCATTTATTAACCAACAAGCTAGTATTATGAAGAGGCTTTACTAGGGACTCTAATTTAGTTTACAAATCACACAAGTATTAATGTTTCCTTGTTAATACTTTTATAGCATGAATGTAAACATTTATCATAAACACAAAGATATAATAATAACTACATTTATTATTGCCTCTAGGGCATATCTCCAACAATTGACAATTGAGAAAGCATAACAATGCATATACTAGACATCTTGACTCCTACGAGATTTGATTGGGCATTACAACATAATACATAGACCGTAAACCAACTACATCTATGACTAATAATCCAACTTTAGGTTATCATCCGAACCCCTTCCAGTATTAAGTTGCAAGCAACAGATAATTGCATTAAGAAATGTGTGTAAAGTAAACAACACAATTGATCCATGAACAAAGGATTGTTGTTTTCTCCCTAGTAGTAACATCACATCTACAATCTTAGAGATTTCTATCACTTCCCAGATTACTAGAGGCATGAACCTACTATCGAGCATAAATACCCCCTCTTGGAGTTGCAAGCATCTACTTGGCGAAGATAGCTACTAACAGCGGAGAGCATGAAACATCACAAATAACATAAAAATGATAGAATCAATAATCAATCTGACATAGTATCTCAATATCCATCGGGTCCTCACAAACACAACATATATGATTATAAATAGATAATCTTGATCATGAACGGAGCTCACAAGATCTAAACATGATAGTACAAAGGAGGAGAAACAACCATCTAGCTACTGTATGGACACATAGTCCAAGGGTGAACTACTCACGCATCATTCCGGAGGCTGGCATGGTGATGAAGAAGGCCTCCGGGATGATCTCTCCCCTCCGGCAGGGTGCCGGGAAGAGCTTCAGATCCCCCTGATCTAGGAACGATGGTGGCGGCGGCTATGAACTATTTTGTGGAGATTTGATCCGGTCCTTAGGGTTTCTGCATCCGGGTGGTTTTATAGGCGAAAGGGCAAGGTTGGTGGGCGCTCGAGGGGCCCACACCTAGGGTTGGCGTGCCCCTGGCCGCGCCGCCACCAGGTGTGGCCGCCTCGAGGCCCCACTTTGGCTGCCCTCCGGACTCCGTGTTCCTTCTGGTGAAATATTGACTTTGGATTTTGTCCCTTCCAATTCCGAGAATATTTCCTTACTAGATTTTCTGAAAACAAAAACAGCAGAAAACAGACAACTGGATGATACATCGTAAACGTATCTATAACTTTTTATGTTCCATGCTTTGTCTACACTTTGAGGTATTTTTATACTTTTTCTAGGACTAACCTATTAACAAGATATCGCAATGCTAGTTGCCTGTTTTCTGTTGTTTTTGGTTTCAGAAAAGCTAGTAAGGAAATATTCTCGAAATTGGACGGAACAAAATCCAAAGTCAATATTTCACCGAGGAGAACACAGAGATCGAAGGGCGACCGGAGGGGCGCCACAGGGTGGCCGCATCCCCCACGTACGGGCCTACCCTGGGCCGCGCCTAGGCAGGGTGTGGGCCACCTGGCCGCCCTCCTGCCTCGCCTCTTCGCTTATAAACCCCCCGATGCCAAAACCCTAAGGACCCGATCAGATTTCCACGAAACAGTCCGTAGTCGCCGCCACCATCGTCCCTAGATCGAGGGGATCTGAAGCTCTTCCCGGCACCCTTTCGAAGGGGAGAGATCATCCCAGAGGCCTTCTTCATCACCATGCCAGCCTCCGGTATGATGCGTGAGTAGTTCCACCTTGGACTATGGGTCCATACAGTAGCTAGATGGTTGTTTCTCCTCCTTTGTGCTATCATGTTTAGATCTTGTGAGATCCGTTCATGATCAAGATCATCTATTTGTAATCATGCAGGTTATGTTTGCAGGGATCCGATGGATATTGAGATTACTATGTCAGATTGATTAATGATTCTATCATGTCTTATGATTATTGATTCTATCATGTCTGTGTTGTTTGAGATCTTGCATGCTCTCCGTTTCTAGTAGCTATCTTGGCCAAGTAGATGCTAGTGACTCCAAGAGGGAGTATTTATGCTCGATAGTGGGTTCATGCCTCTATTGAATCTGGGGAAGTGACAGAAATCTCTAAGGTTGTAGATGTGCTATTGCCACTAGGGAGAAAACAACAATCTCTTATTCATGAAACAATTTTATTGTTTACTTTACACACATTGCTTAATGCAGGTATCCGTTGCTTGAAACTTAATACTGGAGGGGGTTCAGATGATAACCTGAAGATGGATTACTAGTCATAGATGCAGTTGGATGGTGGTGTATGTATATTGTTGTAGTGCCCAATCAAATCTCATAGGATCTTGAATGTCTAGTATTTGCATTGTTATGCCTTGCTCAGTTCCTGTCAATTGCCCCGCTGTAATTTGTTTACACAGTATGATATGTTATTATCTTAAGGAGAACATCTCTAATTAACTATGGACCCCGGTCCAATCTTTACCAGTGTTACATCATATACTGTCACTGTTTACTTTCTGCAAGCAATCATTACCTTCCACACCATACGTTTAATCTTTTGTTTTCAGCAAACCAGTGAGATTGAAAACCTCACTGTAAGTTGGGGGCAAAGTCTTGAGTTTGTGTTGTGCAGGATTCCAAGTGTTCAACAACACCTTGGAGTTATTTCCTTGCTCCTACTGGTTCGATAACCTTGGTTTCATAACTGAGGGAAACTTACTGCCGTGCTCATCATACCTTCCTCTTGGGGTCTCCCAACGAAGATCTACTATTGAGCCACATCAAGGATTTTTGTGGCGCCGTTGCCGGGGAGTTAAGGACAGATTCACAAGGGGAGTCCTTCACAACCATTCTCTTCACTTTTTATTATTTTGCTTAGTTTCTTTTGCTTTCTTTTGCTTGCTTATTTTTATCAAAAATTACAAAAAAATTAGTTTCGTTTGGTTTGCTTTCTCTTATCAAAAACACAAAAAATTAGTTCTTCCTATAGTTGTCACCTTGCTCTATCTTACCATGTTGATCCCTAAGTTCACCCTGAAATACCTTTCAATAGGTAGTGGCTCTATAATTGGTAAAGAAAACATTGAAAAATTCTTCAATCATATTAGCAAACATGAGGATATTGAGGATATATCCTTAGCAGAACTTGCTCCCAATTATGAAATTGCTGCAGCTTCTTTAGTTCACATGGTTGAGGCTAGGTTTGTTAACCTTAACCCCATGATGCAAATAATTTTTCTTAAACATAAGGAAATTGAGGATGCTGAAAAGAGAGATTTTATTCTAGAAACTTCGCTAACGGAGTTCAATGATGTTGCTAAGGAAGCTAAAAAGGTATTTGATCGTTTTAATATGCTAGGATCATGTGTAGATGTTATGGGTATATTAGAAAAGTTGGATAAAACCAAACCCAATGGAGAGGAAATTAAAATACCCATACCTTTTAAACTTGTAGGAATGCATGAGGCCTTAGAAACGAATTTTGATTGGATTTTCCTGAAAACCCGTTTTATGAAAGTAGTGAACCCAAGAGTGCTGAGAGACGATCCTCTACAACTCATTTGGATGAGATGCCTTTCCTAGTTGAAGAAATTTCGAATATTGATCTTAATGCTTCTTCATTTGAAAATATTTGATTCTTACTTCTTGTGCCTAACATAAAGGCGTTAAAGAAAACTACTTCTCGGGAGATAACCCAATAGTTTTCTTGAGTCTTGGAAGTTATTACTTCTGTAATAAAATCTCCTTATCCTTTTTATTTGATTTTTGTGCAAAGAATAACCTCTAATGAGAGGGAAGTAAGATTTGGGGAAGTTGCTGTCCCGAAACAGATTTTTGTTCTTCACTGTAAAAATTCGTGAAAAATCTCTGTATGTCGAATTGAGCTGTAATTTTCTGAATAAACCCCCCAGGTTGTTAGATAACTTTCGTTAGATTAACACTTTTTGATTTGAGCAACAGAAGGTCTTAGAAAAAATCGGTTTTTACCTTCTGGTCTGTTTTGACAGATTTCTGTCATTATTTGCATTTGTCTCCTATCGATTTCTTTTTTAGTTATTTTTGGTAAATTGAGTTTTTTAAAGGTAATTGATACACTAGCTTGTGTTTTTATTGAAAGTTTTGCTTTTTTGAAACCAAAACCAAAGGTCTATACTTTTGAATGCACTAATGTTGCTAATGAAGATTGTGTGAAGTTTTGTATGAAGGAAATTTTCAGGTGTAGGGAAAGAATGATGTAATGAGATGAAGAATGGACAAAAGATCAATCTTGGGGATGCCACCCCGTGTCACCCCAAGAAATATTCAAGAGGTACAAGCGTCAAAACTTGGGGATACCAAAGGCATCCCCTTCTTCATCAATAAAAATCTTAGGTCTCTTTCTAGACACTTCGTTTTTATTGTTTCATGCACAATTGTGTTGTTCTTGGAGCATCTTAGCTTTCGCTTTTGGTTTTTGTTTGCTTATTTTTCTTGAATAAAGTAGTTGGACCCCCGCTTTCACTGTGTTATTTCAAATAAGTTGATTGGTGTTGGAAAGGAGTAGAAAGTTTCAAACTTGTAGTGGTACAAGAGAGAGCTTGTTTTTGACTGTGGACTAGACTTTATCATGTCATGCTAGATGTTGTTTTGACTTTATGCTTAGTGATTATTGCTGTAGAATGACTTGTTCCAAACAATTAGTATTGCTTAATGTGCCTTGAAAGAATCATGCGTTGTTTTAGCATACAAAAGCATAGTATTATGATATTCTCCTTTGATGTTTTGTTTGGGTTGACTTGGCACATGCTCACACCATGTTATGACTATGAACCAGTCACCTTAGCCTCTATGATCATTTAGTTTTGACTTGTGATACCACTTTATGCTTTGATTGATAATGTTTTGTCGCTCTGCATGATTATGGCCATTATTGCTCTCTTAGTTGGTCGCTCCCAGTCTTTTGCTAGCCTCCACTTGTATTAAGTAAGATCTACTCATGCATCCAACTCCCAAGAAACCAAGTTATTCCAAAGTGTACACTATAAATTCCTATTCATGGTGTGTTACACCATTCCAAGTATATTCTTGTTTTATCTATCTTCCAAATTAAACTTGTTATGTGAAAATTAGTGAATAAAGCTCTCACAAACTTGATGTCACACTTTATTTTCCCCCTAATAAACTTGAACCATTGTGTCATCTATGTTGTATATGCTTGCACTTATAAGTTGGGAATTAGCAGAACCGTGCTATCACAGGGAAAGCTTTCAACACCTGTAAATATCTACCCAGATGATATCATGCTCTTTTGTTTATGGATGTCGGCGGTGTGAAATAAAAGGGGAGCTTGTAAATCCATGGAGTTATGTATATGTGTTAGAGAAACGCCTAGGCTGCTAGCCTAAGCCATGCCTAATCATGGTGGAAACTTGAAGCATGACCATAGTAAGCAATCTATGAAGCATTATTCTTATATAAAAAGAGAGATATAGAAAAAAGAGAAAAATAAAAAAAAGGAAAGAAGAGAAAAAAGCACCATTTTCCCATCGTAAATAAGAAGATTGCTGAGATGCTCATTGTCTGTTGCCTTGTCATTTTGATATGGGATAGCTCCTGTATCATGGGGCAAGGGGTACCCCGTTGGCGGTTCTCTATGATACACATATACTTACTATCACAAGAACTTACCGGTAACTAAAGTTGAGTAGCATGAGGAACGTACCTCATACTCAAGGTACATGAGATTGCCAACTTATACTTTGTCAAGCATATACTCCATATTTTGTTCACTTTAACCTCAATCACTTCAAGATGCTTATGATAGGGGCAATGAGAGCTGAAAGCTAACAAGTACCATAATTTTTGGAAGCTCTTTATGAAACTTGAAATCCCTGCTTCCCTTTGAAGGGCCTTTCTTCCACTTTTATATTGAGTCTCCACCTTCTATCCTTAGGCATCAATTAAGAGAGCATAGTTGTCATTCTTAGTTCTATGTGCATTGTACCGAAACTTATGGATTGATTCATAATTTTGATATTGCTTATTCTTGAAGTATTTGTATCTAGTCACCCTTATGAACTTTTAAGGTGTCCTATGCATTTATGTTTTGATACTCCATGAGGGACAAGCTGAATGCCACTATGCTATGTTTTCTATATGTGAAACAAACAAACAAACAAACGTCTCTCAATGCATTGTTATTCATGATCTTTGTTTGTATCCTTTTATGTTGCAACATAGTTACTATGTACTACTATTAGAACTTCATCTTTCATGCTCATGTTTAGAGTACTTTGATCCCAGCTTTCAATGCTTGCAAATGGTTTGATCATGATTGTGATGGTGCATTGATACGTCGGAAACGTATCTATAATTTTTGATGCTCCATGCTTGTTTAGTATCTACTTTGCTTTAGTTGTCCACACTTTGAGGTGCTTTTTACATGTTTGCTGGTACTAACCTACTAACAAGTTGCAACAGTGCCAGATATTTGTTTTCTGCTGTTTTTGGTTTCAGAAAAGTTAGTAAAGAAATATTCTCGGAATTGGACGGGACAAACGTCAAAGTCAATTACTTTCCATGGGGAACAAGAAGTCCAGAGGGGAGCCGGAGGGGCCAGACAGGGGGGCCAGACCCACCCCAGGCGCGGGTGGGCACAGCCCCGTGCCTGGATAGGGTTTGGCTACCCTGGCCGCCTCCTCGGCCTCCCCCTTCGCCTATAAGAAGCCCCCGATGCAGAAAACCTAGGGACCCGATCAAATATCCACGAAACCGTCTGTAGCGGCCTCCACCATCATCCCTAGGTCGGGGGGATCTGAAGTTCTTCCGGCACCCTGCCGAAGGGGAGATCATCCCGGAGGCCTTCTCTCTGATATGATGCGTGAGTAGTTCCACCTTGGACTATGGGTCCATGTAGTAGCTAGATGGTTGTATCTCCTCCTTTGTGCTTTCATGTATAGATCTTGTGACCTCCATTCATGATCAAGATCTAATCTATTTGTAATCATGCATGTTGTGTTTGTGGGGATCCAATGGATATTGAGATTATTATGTTGGTTTGATTAATGGTTTTGTCTTTATGATTCTATCATGTCTGTGTTGTTTGTGATCTTGCATGCTCTCCGTTGTTAGTAGCTATCTTGGCCAAGTAGTTGCTAGTGACTCCAAGAGGGGGTATTTATGCTGGATAGTGGGTTCATGACTCTAGTTTCCAAGGAAAGTGACAATAATCTTTTTGGTTGTAGATGTGCTGTTGCTACTAGGGAGAAAACAACGGCCTCTTGTTTATGGAACATGTGGACTATCTACCTTACACACTTTGCTTAAAGCAGTTGTATGTTGCTTGCAACTTATTACTGGAGGGGGTTCGGATGATAACCTGAAGGTGGACTTCTAGTCATAGATGCAGTTGTATGGAGGTCTATGTATCTTGTTGTATTGCCCAATCGAATCTCATAGGATCTTTCTGACTAGTAATTGCATTGTTATGCCTTGATCAGTTCCTGTCAATTGCCCTGCTGTAATTTGTTTACCCTTCATGCCATGTTGTTTATCTAAGGAGAGCACCTCTAGTGAACTATGGACCCCGGTCCAATCTTTACCATTGATACATCTTCCACTGTTACTTGTTTACTTGCTGCAAACCATTACCTTCCACACCATATGTTTAATCCTTTGTTACAGCAAACCGGTGAGCTTGACAACCTCACTGATTCGTTGGGGAAAAGTCTTGAGTTTGTGTTGTGCAGGTATCCGCGTTGCTAGCAACACATGTGTGACGTTTCCTTCCTCCTACTGGTTCGATAACCTTGGTTTCTTACCAAGGGAAACTTGTCGTTGTGCTGCTTCATTCCTTGCTCTTGGGGTTTCCAACGAAGCGTCCCACGACAAGTGCTGGGCGCCAAAAATCTTTTTCTGGCGCCGTTGCCGGGTAGGCTAAGGACGTCTTCACTAGGGGAGTCCTTCACTTCCTTTATCTTTACTTTTTTAGTTTGCTTTGTTTGGTTTTGTTTGCCTCTTTCAAAAAAAAACCCCAAAAGTTAGTCTAGTTTGGTTTGCTTGCCTTATTGAAAAACACACAAAAATTAGTTCCTGCTCTAGTTGCTACCATGTCTGGTTTTGGATCAACTTATGTTTCCCCTATGGTAGAAATCTCCACTTTTAAGCAAAAAAGTGAAGAAAGTTTTGAGGAAGCTTGGTCTAGAATCTCTGCATTCTAGAGGGAAACTGAGCCTGAGGTAAGCCTCAGCTTGGTTATTGATAGTTTCTACCACGGTATTGCTCTTCGTTATATATATGCTTTGGATGCTGTGGCTGAGAAAGATTTTTTGCTATGTACCGAGGATGAAGCTTTTGATGCCATAAGGAAATTAATCATGATCTATGGTACACCTGGCAAGTTTAATTCCTCTTTCACAAATATTTTTGCTAGGTTGAACACTCTTGAGACCGGTATTGCTGCTATGAATAGTTGCTATCACACGCTTAGGGCTTACCATGATTATGTTCCCATAAATTCCGAGCCTTCAAAGTGGTTTCCCACAATCAAAGTCTCAATAAACACTACACTTTTTGATGCTCGCTATGATATCATGTCTGAATTTTGTCTCATGCCTAAAGATATTTTTGATTCCTTGAGTCTTTGGGGGCTCATTGAAGGAGGAGAGGAAATCTCTCTTACCAACAATGCCACTATATTACCCATTGGAATAGCTGAAGGTGTGTTTACAAAAATCTCAGGGAAAATGGTGACTACTGATTATCTTGTTATTGAATGTGTAGGCAAGGGACAGATCACACTTGGAAGATGTATACTGAAACACCTTGGGGCAGTAATAAATGTGGGAAAAGGCATGATGCATTTTTCTCCTCCGGTAAGCAATCATATCTTCCCTAAGGAAAAGAAGAAAGGTAACAAAGGAAAGAACAAGAAGGTTGCTTCTTCATTTGAAAATACTTGATTCTTCTTGCTTCTTGTGCCTAACTTAAAGGCGTTAAAGAAAAGTACTTGTTGGGAGATAACCCAAGAGTTTCCTTGAGTCTTGGAAGTTATTAATTCAGTAATGACCTCTCCTTATCCTTTTTGTGCCAAGAATGACCTCTAATCAGAGGGAAGTAAGATTTGGGGAGTTGCTATCCCGAAACAGATTTCTGTCCTCCACCAAAAAAAATTCGTGAGGAGTTTCTATAACTAGGATTGAGCTCACATTTACGAATAAATCCCCCAGTATGTTAGCTAACTTCTGTTAGTTCAACACTTTTTTATTTGAGCAACAGAAGATGTTCGGAAAAATCGGTTTCTACCTGCTGGTCTGTTTTGACAGATTTCTGCCATTATTTGCATTTGCTTCTTATTGATTCCTTTTTGAGTTCTCTTTAGGTGAATTGAGCTTTTTGAAGGAGTTACTACAGTAGCTTGTGTTTTTAGTGAAAATCCTTGCTGTTCCAAAGCTTTGCCAGAGGTCTAATATCTTTTGAATAAGCTAATGTTGCTAATGAAGATTGTGTGAAATTTTGTATGAAGGAAAAATTTTAGGTGTAGAGAAAGAATGATGCAATGAGATGAAGAATGGACAAAAGCTCAAGCTTGGGGATGCCACCATGGTGTCACCCCAAGAAATATCCAAGAGGTACAAGTGTCAAAGCTTGGGGATGCCCAAGCCATCCCTTTCTTCATCAATAAAAAGCTCAGGTCTGTCTAGACACTTTGTTTTTATTGTTTCATGCACAATTGTGTTATTCTTGGAGCGTCTTAGTTTTCATTTGCTTTGCTTAGGTTGTTTAGTTTTCTTGAATAAAGTAGTTTGGACCCCCGTTCTCGCTGTGTTGTTTTGCAAATAAGTTTGCTTGGTGTTGGAAAGGAGTAGTAAGTTCTTGCTTGAAGTGCAAGAGGAGCTTGCATTGACTGTGACTTAGACTTTAGCATGACATGCTAGGTGTTTTTTTAGCATTATGCTTAGTGATTATTGCTGTAGCATGTCTTGTTCCAAACAATTGGGATTTCTTAATGTGCCTTGAAGAAATCATGCATTGTTTTAGCATGCAAAGCATAGTATTGTGGTGTTCTCCTTTGATGCTTTGCTTGGGTTGACTTGGAACATGCTTACACCATGTTATGACTCTCACAAGGTCACCATTAGCCTCTATGATCATTTAGTCCTTGACTTGTAGTACCACTCTTTGCTTTGATTAGTATGCTTTGTTGCACTACATGATTTTGGCCATTATTGCTCTCTTAGTTGGTTGCTCCCAGTCTTTTGATAGCCTCCATTTGTATGAGTAAGTTCTACTCATGCTTCCAACTCCCAAGAAACCAAGTTATTCCAAAGTGTCCACTATAAACTCCTCTGCATGGTGTGTTACACCATTCCAAGTATATTATTGTTTTCAGCTATCTTCCAATTAAAAACTATTTTGTTATGTGAAAACTTAGTGATTAAAGCCCTCACGAACTTGATGGCACACTTTATTCTTTGTCCCTAATAAACTTGAACCATTGTGACAACTTTGTTGTATATGCTTGCGCTTATAAGTTGGAATTAGCAGAACCGTGCTATCATGGGGAACGTTTTCAACATTGCACTTGTACTCTGTACTCAGTTGATATCATGTTCTTTTGTCTATGGATGTCACCGGTGTGAAATAAAGAGGGAACTTGTAAGTCCATGGAGTTTGTATTCTGTGTTAGAGAAACGCTTGGTCCGCTAGCCTAAGCCATGCCTAATCATGGTGGAAACTTCCAGCATCACCATAATGAGCTATCTATGAAGGATCCTCAATAAAAAGCTATTCATATGGTAAATAAAAAGATTGCTGAGATGCTCATTGTCTGCTTGCCTTGTCATTTTGGTTATGGGAAAGCTCCTGTACCATGTGCAAGGGGTACCCCATTGGCGGTTCTCAATGATATGCAAATACTTACAATGACAAGAACTTACCTGGACCCAAAGTTGAGTATGCATGATGCCTGGCCCTCGTATTCAAGGGACTTGAGATTTCCAACTTATACTTTGTCAAGCATATACTCCAGCTTTGCCACTTTAACCTTAACCACTTCAAGATGCTTCTGATAGGGGCAATGAGGGCTGAAAGCTAACAAGTACCATAATTTTTGGAATCTCTTTTTGAAACTTGTAATCCTTGCTTCCTATACAAAAAGGTCTTTCTTCCACCACTATTGAGTCTCCACCTTCTACCTTTATGCACCATTAAGAGAGCATAGTTGTCATTCTGTGTGCAGTGTTCCAAAGCTTATCAATTGATGCATATTGTGATATTACTTGTTCTTGTGCTATTTGTTTCTAGTCACCTTTGTGAACTTTGTAGGTGTCCTATGCATCTATATTGCTACTCTATGAGGGACAAGCTGATTGCCACAATGCTATGTTTTCTGTATGTGAAACAAACAAACGTTTTTCAATGCATGTTATTCATGATCTTTGTTTGTAGCTTGTCATGTTGCATGCATAGTTACTATGTACTATTGTTAGAACTCCATCTTTCATGCACATGTTTAGAGTTCTTTGATCCCAGCTTTAAATGCTTGCAAATGGTTGGATCTTTATTGTGAGGGTGCATGTCACCTAAAAAATTATTCTGTTTATCACTTACCTACTCGAGGACGAGCAGGAGTTAAGCTTGGGGATGTTGATACGTCGGAAACATATCTATAATTTTTGATGCTCCATGCTTGTTTAGTATCTACTTTTCTTTACTTGTCCACACTTTGAGGTACTTTTTATATGCTTTCTGGTACTAACCTACTAACAAGTTGCAACAGTGCCAAATGCCTGTTTTCTGCTGTTTTTGGTTTCAAAAAGTTAGTAAAGAAATATTCTCGGAATTGGACGGGACAAACGTCAAAGTCAATTACTTTCCGTGGGTAATAAGAAGTCTAGAGGGGAGCCGGAGGGGCCAGCCAGGGGGGCCGGACCCACCCCAGGCGCGGGTGGGCCCAGCAACGCGCCTGCCTAGGGTTTGGCTACCCTGGCCGCCTCCTCGGCCTCCCCCTTCGCCTATAAGAAGCCCCCGATGTAGAAACCCTGGGACCCGATCAAATATCCACGAAACCGTCTGTAGCCGCCGCCACCATCGTCCCTAGATCGGGGGGATCTGAAGTTCTTCCCGGCACCCTGCCGGAGGGGTGATCATCCCGGAGGCCTTCTCTCCGGTATGATGCGTGAGTAGTTCCACCTTGGACTATGGGTCCATGTAGTAGCTAGATGGTTGTATCTCCTCCTTTGTGCTTTCATGTATAGATCTTGTGAGCTCCGTTCATGATCAAGATCTAATCTATTTGTAATCATGCATGTTGTATTTGTGGGGATCTGATGGATATTGAGATTATTATGTTGGTTTGATTAGTGGTTTTGTCTTTATGATTCTGTCATGTCTGTGTTGTTTGTGATCTTGCATGCTCTCCATTGTTAGTAGCTATCTTGGCCAAGTAGTTGCTAGTGACTCCAAGAGGGGGTATTTATGCTGGATAGTGGGTTCATGCCTCTAGTTTCCAAGGGAAGTGACAATAATATCTTCGGTTGTAGATGTGCTGTTGCTACTAGGGAGAAAATAACGGTCTCTTGTTCATGGAACATGTGGACTGTTTACCTTACACACTTTGCTTAAAGCAGTTGTCTGTTGCTTGCAATTTAATACTAGAGGGGGTTCAGATGATAACCTGAAGGTGGACTTCTAGTCATAGATGCAGTTCGATGGCGGTCTATGTATCTTATTGTATTGCCCAATCGAATCTCATAGGATCTTTCTGACTAGTAATTGCATTGTTATGCCTTGCTCAGTTCCTGTCAATTGCCCTGCTGTAATTTGTTTACCCTTCATGCCATGTTGTTTATCTAAGGTGAGCATCTCTAGTGAACTATGGACCCTGGTCCAATCTTTACCATTGATACATCTTCCACTGTTACTTGTTTACTTGCTGCAAACCATTACCTTCCACACCATACGTTTAATCCTTTGTTTCAGCAAACCGGTGAGCTTGACAACCTCACTGATTCGTTGGGGCAAAGTCTTGAGTTTGTGTTGTGCAGGTCTCCGTGTTGCTAGCAACACCTGTGTGACGTTTCCTTCCTCCTACTGGTACGATAACCTCTGTTTCTTACTGAGGGAAACTTGCTGATGTGCTGCTTCATACCTTGCTCTTGGGGTTTCCAACAAAGCGTCCCACGACAAGTGCTACGCGCCATCATGAATGTCACCTCAAAAATTATTGTTGTTATCACTTACCTACTCGAGGACGAGCATGAGTTAAGCTTGAGAATGCTTGATACGTCGTAAACGTATCTATAATTTTTTATGTTCCATGCTTGTTTAGTATCCACTTTGCTTTGCTTTTTCTACAGTTTGAGGTATTTTTATACTTTTTCTAGGACTAACCTATTAACAAGATGTCATAGTGTCAGTTGCATGTTTTCTGCTGTGTTGGTTTCAGAAAAGCTAGTAAGGAAATATTATCGGAATTGGATGGGACAAAATCTAAAGACAATATTTCACCGAGGAGAACACAGAGACCGAAGGGCGACCGGAGGGGCGCCACAGGGTGGCCGCACCTCCCCCACGCGCGGGCCCACCCTGGGCCGTGCCTGGGCAGGGTGTGGCCCCCCTGGCCGCCCTCCTGCCTCGCCTCTTCGCCTATATAATCCCCGATGCCAAAACCCTAAGGACCCGATCAGATCTCTACGAAACAGTCCATAGCCACCGCCACCATCGTCCCTAGATCGGGGAAGGGGGAGGGGGGTATCTAAAGCTCTTCCCGGCACCCTGCCGGAGGGGAAAGATCATCCCAAAGGCCTTCTTCATCACCATGCCAGCCTCCGGTATGATGCATGAGTAGTTCCACGTTGGACTATGGGTCCATACAATAGCTAGATGGTTGTTTCTCCTCCTTTGTGCTATCATGTTAGATCTTGTGAGCTCTGTTCATGATCAATATCATCTATTTGTAATCATGCATGTTATGTTTGCGTGGTTCCGATGGATATTGGGATTACTATGTCAGATTGATTATTGATTCTATCATATCTTATGATTATTCATTCTATCATGTCTGTGTTGTTTGAGATCTTGCATGCTCTCTGTTTCTAGTAGCTATCTTGGCCAAGTAGATGCTAGTGACTCCAAGAGGGAGTATTTATGCTCGATAGTGGGTTCATGCCTCTATTGAATCTGGGGAAGTGACAGAAATCTCTAAGGTTGTATATGTGTTGTTGCCACTAGGGAGAAAACAACAATATCTTGTTCATGGAACAATTGTATTGTTTACTTTACACACATTGCTTAATGCAGTTATCCGTTGCTTGCAACTTAATACTGGAGGGGGTTCAGATGATAACCTAAAGGTGGATTACTAGTCATAGATGCAGTTGGATGGCGGTCTATGTATATTGTTGTAATGCCCAATCAAATATCATATGATCGTGAATGTCTAGTATTTGCATTGTTATGCCTTGCTCAGCTCATATCAATTGTCCCGCTGTAATTTGTTTACCCAGCATGTTATGTTATTTATCTTAAGGAGAACACCTGTTGTGAACTGTGGACCCCGGTCCAATATTTACCATTGTTACATCATCTACAGTCACAGTTTACTTTCTGCAAGCAATCATTACCTTCCACACCATACGTTTAATCTTTTATTTTCAGCAAACCAGTGAGATTGATAACCTCACTGTAAGTTGGGGGCAAAGTCTTGAGTTTGTGTTGTGTAGGATTCCAAGTTGGCAGCAACACCTTGGAGTCATTTCCTTGCTCCTACTGGTTCGATAACCTTGGTTTAATAACTGAGGGAAAACTTACTCCCGTGCTCATCATACCTTCCTGTTGGGGTCTCGCAACAAAGCTCTACTATTGAGCCACATCACTGGCACTGCGGCATCTTGTTAATAGGTTAGTCATAGAAAATGTATAAAAATACCTCAAAGTGTAGACAAAACATAACAAAGTTCATACTAAACAAGCATTGAACATAAAAAATTATAGATACGTTTACGACGTATCAATCATCCCCAAGCTTAACTCTTGCTCGTCCTCGAGTAGGTAAGTGATAAAAAGAATAATTTTTGAGGTGACATGCACCATCACAATCTTGATCAAACTATTGTAAAGCATTGATAGCTGGGATCATAGTACTCTAAACATGAGCATGAAAGATGTAGTTCTAACAATAATACAAAGCAACTATGTTGTATCATGAAAAGGTACAAACAAAGATCATGAATAACAATGCATTGAAAGACGTTTGTTTGTTTCACATATAGAAAACATATCAAGAGTGGTATTCAGCTTATCCCTCATGGTATTGCAAAACATAAATGAATAGGACACCTTCAAAGTTCATAAGGGTGACTAGATACAGATAGTTCAAGAACAAGCAGTATCAACATTATGAATCAATCAATAAGTTTTGGGACAATTCACATAAAACTAAGAATGACAACTATGCTCTCTTAATTGGTGCATAAATATAGAAGACGGAGACTCAACATAAAGGTAAAGAGAAAGGCCCTTCATAGAGGGAAGCAAGAATTTCAAGTTTCATAAAGAGCTTACAAAAATTATGGTAGTTATTAGCTTTCAGCTCTCATTGCCCCTATCATAAGCATCTTGAAGTGATTAAGGTTAAAGTGAAACAAATATGGAGTATATGCTTGACAAATCATAAGTTGGCAATATCATGTCCCTTGAGTACGAGGGCCGTTCCTCATGATATTGATACGTCCAATTTGCATCACCATTCTATATCATAATTTGCCTCTATTCATTGATATATTTCATATTAAGAGGTGTTACTTATGTATTTTCATCTGTTTTTGCATGTTGGATGATTCTTGGAGGATGAACCGCCGGAGTCAGGATTCTGAAGGAAAAGGAGGTGTTTTTATGCAATTTTGCGAAGATCGGAAAAATACCAGAAAAACTATGGAAATCATATTTTCCTAGAAGACGAAGAATGCCAGAGGGGGAGGCAGAGATGGGCCACATGGGACCCACACCCCCAGGCGCGGGCCACCCCTTGGCCACGCCTACAGGGGGTGTGGCCCACCTCTGGCTCCGCCCTCTCGCCTATATCTTCTCCTCGGAACCCTACTACCAGGAGAGCGACCATAGAAAGATTCCGCCGCCTCTGCGGGGCGGAAAACACCGAGAGAGAAAGAGCTCTCCAGCAGACAGATTTCTGCCGGGGAAATTCCTTCCTAGGGAGGGGAGATCGTCGCCATCAACACCATCGTCAAGCTAGACTTCTTCGGGATCATCATCATCATCCACACCATCATCTCCACCAGCACCATCATTGTGGGGTTGCCAGAGTGACATAAACATGAACCCCCGTTAGGACACCATTGCACAAGGGAGCGTAGGATCTCAGAGTTTAAGGCTCTAGTTAGGTTTATATATGAATTGCTTTCCTGTAGTTATGGATGCTTGCAAGGGGTTTAATCACAAGTATGTATTAGTCCAAGTAAGGTCGGTACATTAGCACAGGTTCACCCACACAACACTTACAACACCAAAGAAGGGTACTCAGCTATTTGTAGCGAAAGCACTTGACAACATTCCCATGTGTCCTCGAGAACGTTTAGTCCTTATAAGTATTTCCACCGGTTTGTCCTTTGCTAAGAAAGGATTGGGCCACTTGCTGAATTTGTTCGTTGTATTTATTACTTGCACTTTATTTCTTTGCTTTATAAAAAAACTGAAAAATCTGTTTGCTAAGTATTTATAGAGATTTCTTGCTCCATACCACTAGTCAACACCTTCTGCTCCTCGTTGGGATTAACACTCCTATTTATTGAAAGTACTAAAATACACCCCCTATACTTGTGGGTCATCAAGACTATTTTCTGGTGCCGTTGCCGGGGAGTGAAGCACTATTGAAGAGTGGAAATGGTAAAGGAAACTTCTACTGTGAGTATTGTTTTTTTATTTCTGTTTATTACTTTGTTTCCAATTTGGATAACCCACTTGGTTTTCTGTTTGGGAAAACTACTACCATTGTTAGGGTAGTAGATGAACCACCACCTATTGATATAGATCCTTTTAAGATACCTACAAGTATTATTGATCGTGTTATGGATAATTATTATTTAGGGGATGGAACTATCCACCCTGGTGATCACTTGATTTTTATCCATGAATTTTGCGGGTTGTTTAAGTGTGCATGTATCACAACTGAACAGTTGAAGAAGAAGTTACTCTCTATATCCTTGAAAGGGAGAGGTGAAGAATGGTATAAGCTGCTGAAGAATGGGCAATCCATGGAATGAGAGGAAATAGTACCTCTCTTTTATTCTAAATTTTATCCTCCCAGTGAAATTTATAAGGATAGGAATCTGATATATAATTTTTGGCCTCGTGATGGAGAGAGTACATCTCAAGCTTGGGGGAGATTAAAGTTACTAATGCTTAAATGTCCTATTCATGAACTCCCTAACAATATTATTATCAATAACTTGTATGCTAGGCTTTCTCTTCATGATAAAGATTTACTAGATGCTTCTTGTGCTGAATCATTCACACGTATGAAGGAAGAAGCTAAATGGGATCTCCTAGACTGTATTCAAGAGAGCACTGAAGCTTTGGAGAATGACAAAGGAAGAAAGTCAGGTATAAATTATGATTATGAATGCATTAAATCTTTTATGGGAGTTGATGACTTCCGTGATATTAGTAATGAGTATGGTCTTGACTCTCAAGTTCTTTCAAAATGTTTTAAGGCTTTTGCCTCTTATATTGAAATTCCCAAAAAGGAGTGGGACACGTACCATGCTCCTTATAAAGACATTGTTACCCATGTTCCTGCTAGCATTGAAGTTTGTACTGTTGATCCTATTTTTCCTGAACCTTATGTTGAGAAAATCCCTTTTCCTACTAAGGTAAGGGAACATTCTATCATAGCTAATGTGGTTAGCAAAAGTGCAAAGAAAACCGTGGAATCAGATGAGCAAATAAATATTGAACCTGTGGTAGCTATTGTGAAATATCTTGTCACTAAAAATATAGAGGATGAGAACATTGTCTTCTGTGAATATGCTTCTAATATTGTCTCCCATCCTAGAAAAGCTAGAAAAGCTAGTGTCCCTGTGCTTTCTGTTAGAATTGGTGATCATTGCTATTATGGTTTATGTGACATTGGTGCTAGTTCTAGTGCTATTCCTTATGAGCTTTACAGGGAAATTATGCATGAAATTGGTCCTTGTGAGCTTGAGGATATTGATGTGGTTATTCACCTTGCTAATAGAGAGACAGCCTGTCCCATTAGCATTGTAAGAGATGTGGAGGTTCTTTGTGGTAAGATTAAATATCCTGCTGATTTTCTAGTACTTGGTTATGAAGCTAGTAAAACCTATCCTATTATCTTTGGTAGACCCTTTTAGAATGCTTGTGGGGCTATCATATGTTGTACGAAGGAATTTGTAACATCCCAATTTCAGCAACCCTGATTAAGTGTCCAATGGGAAAAAATCAGTGGGAACAAAAACTTTTTCTTGCAATATGTGCTTACTTGTTTGCTTGTGCTCAAGCAACTACTTGTGTATTAGTTATGTGCTCCTCATTTCAACACTAGTTTATAGAAACTATTTCACAAAAGTGATGTCTTGGCTCATCTTTCATATTCTCAAATGTTCTGGCATTTCAAAACCTGAGCCAAGATGACTTTGACACAAAAAAATACTTTACTAGTTTCTATTGCCAAAACTATGGAGACATATATATACTCTCCTTATGTTTTCAAGACAGAACCTTCAACTACCCTTATCTCTAGGTTTTCCAAAAATCTTTATTACAAACCTTTTCATCTCAATCCTGGTAGAGATACCAAGATGGTACTTATCTTACTTCAAAGAAAAACCCCTTTCCACATACCCATCCTTACCTCATGCTAGGCTTCAAGGTAACCCTAGTAGTAGTGTATAAGTGACAAGATGAATTGCCTTGATCTGCTGTCTGATGAATTGCCTTGATCTGCTGATTGCCTTGTTTGCTTAGGAACTATATTGAGATAATCTAGTATCTCATCCCTTAGGACCCAATCCTTGCTTGTGATCATCAATCTCAAGCAAAGCATCCAAGTCTAGATCTATCCTAAGCCACTAAGGTAACCACCTCCCCTCATGCTCAGATCAATCCAGGGATAATCACTCCTGCTTGTTCCCAACCCAATGAAGACCCAATATAAGCATGGATAATATCCACTTATACATTACCTCAACATCCTCTCTTTTATCATGAGTTTGGAACCTAGCATCCTCTCAAAAGCTTCTACACTTGCACTCTAGTCTAAAACCCTAAATCTGCCAAAATGGCTAAGTCTGGATTTCTTATCTAGATACCATCTTTGGAGCTCTACCTTTTCCAACCTTGGTGCATTCTTGAGAATGCATTTGAACCATATTGTAGTACATATTTAGTACTACCAAGGACCACTCTTTCCCTTGGCTAAGCTCTTCTTTTCCCAACTCATCCATGATGGTTTTGTAGTCAAGATAATAATATTTTCTGCAAATCTTATCATCTTGCCTACTTTGGCAGAAGCTAACATCTATATGCCACCTCCCCTTGACCAAATCCTTTCTTGGTTATTATCTACTAATCATAGCCTATCAATTCCTACTTCACTTATTTCCATTGGAGCCTTGTGCTTCCTAAACCCCCATGGTTTAGAAGGCTACCTGATGTACCTGTTATGGCAGCCTTATTTTCAACAAAGTTTGCCATTACTCCAAAACCACCTCAAATATTACTAAGACCAACTCTTGATACCATGATCATATATATGACATGGTATATCCATCCATGTACCCCTTGTACCTAGGTGAGCTCTGAGCTCCCTAATCCAACCTTGTTTAGGTGGCATCAAATTAACTAAACCCTAGATCATCCCTTATCTAGTTTCCCCTCCTTTTCACCACCCTTATTCAAAACCAAGGTTGACCTTGATGCCTACATCAAGTTTACATCATCTACCTTGTATATAAGCATCCCCAAATAATTCTCCTAATTATTTGGACTATTAAACTATTTTATTTCCTTATCTTGCAATTTCCTCAAATCCTTGTCTATAAAGGCAAGTTTGTTTTTCTCCAAATCACCTTGACAACTCAAGGAACATTTGATTCTATATTTCATATCCCATCTTTACAACACAAAAATAAATACTTTTGAGATTCTTGATTATTTCTTTTTCCCTTTTTCTTAAATGGCAGAAACAAGAAATAATTCCCCAAAAATACTATCCCACTTCAATAAATCCCAATAAAATTCTCCAAGGTGTTATATGGTATTTAGGACCATATCACATCAAAAACCAAGCTTGCCCAATACAAAAATATCATCTTAGCTTCCATAATTTACTTCAGCCCTTTTTGAAGAAGTGCATTTAAATGGGATTATAATCATCAGAAAAATCCCATTTAAATCATGGAGAGATTATTTGACCCCATCTATCTACCAGTACCATTTACACTCTTGGTCCAATGCAGATTTATCAACTTCCTTCTCAAGACTTCATTTGATCAATTTTGCCAAAACAATCAAACCTTGATTCAAACTAACACCAAACCAACCCCAAGCTTGTAAAGCACTCCACCTTAGTAGCACCCACACCCTCCTGGTCATGTGAATTATAGCACTACAGTACCTAGACCCTCTTTGTCCCCTAGTGCTTAAGAGAGAGCATCATATCTTGCAAAAATCTTTGTATTAAAGGGGATAGCTGCTACCCTACTCCCCCTCTCCCTCTCTGGTCGAGATACTGGCCCCACACCACCTCAGCACCATCCCCTCTTGCCCATTGAGCAACCAACATCTTTGCCATTTCCTAATGGACCTTGCCCACCCCTCTCTTGTTTATAATCCCCAAGGCCAGTACCACTCTCCCCCTCGCCCTCATTTGCCCCCAGCAGCCTCCACTCACCTCCCCAGAGCTCCCTCCCTCTCCTCTCTTCTACTCTGGCCAAGAAAAGCTCAAACAAGCCCCCTCGGCCATTAATGGAAAATTGAGCTCCACCTCTTCTCCCTTGCTCCACTCCCCTTGCATGTAGCATCCCTACACTCCCCTTCCCCTGATATACTCCTCCCTAGCTCCAGAGCTCATACTAGCCACTGCCTTTCCCATGGGAAGAAGAACAAGAAGATTCGGCCTCCCCTCTTCTTGCAAGCGTAGCTCTTGCTCCCTTGCCCCCCTTGCTGCATGCAACCTTGCCGGAACACCCTTTTCACAAGGAATCTGACCCACCCCTTCTTCTTTTTCAGGAAGGTCGGCAGCGAGCTCCCCCAGCCAGGACCGGCGAGCACCTCTCGGTCGACCTCACGCGGGTACCCTCCAGACGACGAAACCATGCATACCGCCCATCCCCGAGGTCGCCCCGGAACGCCGCTCCTCCTCCCACACTTCTCCAACACCGGCGGGCCCCCAGGTGAGCGCCCCGAGCTTTGCCGAGCCTGCTAGGGTTTCCTCCCGAGCGCCACTTTCCGCGGGAAAGACGACACACGACCACCGTCAGATCTGAGTCGTACCGGCGACTCAGATCTCCCCATACCCCTTCAGGGGTGGGTGGCGCTGGTGGGCCGGCCCACTCCGGCCGGCTGGCTTCTACCCGCACGCGTCCCCCTCCTTCGGGCCAGATTCCCTCTGGCAGCCCACTCCCCTCTGGATCTGGCCCGTTGACAGCCCCAGCCTTTCTCCTTTTTCCTTTAAACTTCGAGATCTGATTCTGTGCAGTCTGGTTTAAATTCAAAAAAAATTGCACAACCCCTCAAAATATTCAGATATAATTTTTCCCAGGCACCGGGGTATATCCTCTAACATGCAGACCTAGAGCTGTACCAAAATAAGGTCTAAAATAATTATGATAAATCACAACCCCAGATCTATCCAGAACACCAAATATTTTCCCCAGAAATTTCCCCTCCTCCAAATGGAGTAAATCCAATTTTTATTGAAAGGTATCACCATACCCTTCATATCCCACTGGCCCCATCTTAGTTTGCTTCCTATATTGCTAGTAGCAAAAATAACAAAATAAATATATTTCTGCCTTTAGCAATTTCTCTAGGTCAAACAAATTGGAGTTCTGACCTAATTCCAACTCCCAGATGAAACACCTAACCATATCCTTCATAATCCAGTAGATCATATTTTTATGAGTCTCTGTTGAATTTTAGTGAATTAAACCCTTCTGTGCATGGATTATTCACTAATAAAACCAATACAGTAGCTCTGTCGCTCCAAAAATATTGATTCCAATTTATACAAAAAGGTATTATCATTACCTAGCATGGGTCCCTGGATCACCTAAAAAGCTTCTGTAAAATAAATTTGATGAAAAAGACAAATCCCATCTAGTATTGCCTTTGGGAATTTCTCAAGGGCATTCTGGTAATTGTTTTGACGTTAAACTAACTCCTCTTGATTCAATCCATCAAATACTACCTAATCACCGAAGGAAATAATTCTTGGAACTATAGAGAAGTTCTGGTGAATTATTTCCTTAAACTAGAGCTTCAACCACTATAAACTCCATTATAAATCCTAGGAAATTGATAAAATAGTGAAACCACTCTTTTTGTCTTCATTTTATCAATACCTATCTGATGGTATCCGTGTTATACAATGATATCATACAGATCAAGTCCTTGGTCAAAAACCCTCTCTTAGGTAGTTCCTAGATTTCAAATCCAAAGGGATTCTTTCCCTAATGCCTCCAAATCTTCTCTCGATCCAATCAAATCAATCCCCCAACATCTTACTAATGTTTATCATGTATTTATCCTTAGCTTGCTGTGTGGTTTGATGCTTGTATGCATTGTATTGACTGGTGTATTGTTTGCTTGCATGTATGCTCGATAACGGCGATAATTCCGATTGTGTGACGCCGAAAAGAAGGAAGGATTGAGTTATTCTTATTATTTTTATTATTGGTATTCTGGTTTTCTAATGCCGTCAAGGGACATCTCGCTGGTCACAGGAAAGCCACCATTCCTAAACTCCTATATTAACCTACTTCTGTGTATCAACTATTTTATATCTGTTTTATAAATTGCATGATCACCGGCATGGTTTATTTCCAATAAAAGTGCGTGAGTAACTTGGCTCCTCCAAGTTATGGATGAGTGTCTATTAGGACACCTACCCTTTTGCACCTATGTTTACCCCTTTAGATTGAGGCAAATATGATTAGCATCTTCCCTCTTGGAACCCACGGATTTTCAAAGATGAAATTATTTTGGGTTCTTACCCCACTACAAAGTTTTCAAAATAAAACCCTTGGGAACATGCATCATTTCCGAGTGGAAGTTTTACTAAAATAAGATATGAGGTGGTTGAAGAGAAAGATAAGTAAAGGAAAGTTAAGTAAGAGAAAGAGAAGGGATGTTCTAAGCCAATGTCCGGAACAATTTATACGTGCAACCACATTACCCTAGGCGTTGGGTCTTAGATCGTAGTTGTAATCCTTAGCCAGGGTTGCTTGTACTTGCTTAACGGGAGCAATCTCTGGAAGCCCGAGTGGACTCTACCTCAGGTTTGTGGATCTGGGCCTCCATCGCCCGCTTCGGCGGAAGTGTCGGTGCAACAATTGGGTCTCCCGCGGATGGTATGTTTTAGGCGTAGGGAAGGAAGTGGAGTCAACAATTGTATATTGCCAAGACGAGGGTTTGGGTATACGAAAGTGCTGCAGGGAGGACTAAGGCCATAGTGCTGCATACTCGTGCCGGGTAGAACAAACCCAAAAAGGAAAAGACGCCTTTGCTAGGGATGGACAAATGAAAAGCTAGGTTTAATTATCCGAACCCCCGTCTACAGTGTGTAGCGGGCCGTGGTTAAATCTCGACGGATGTATTGATTCTTGTGGGTAAAGTGCACAAACTCTATAGAGTCTGATCTATTCGAATAGCTGTGTCCACGGTCAAGGACAGTTGGAATGGCAAGTGCTAGGAGGACCCTTCGATTAAGTTGTGATGAAATAAAGGATGTGACTTGGTCACAAGGAAAGAAAAGAAAGAGTTTGGTTTTGACCAGTGATGGTCGAAAACGTTTAAAAAGGTTTTTACAACAAAACTGTTTAAAAATCTTTTTATCAAGCATGTGGATATGTCCAGATTTCCCAAAAGGAGGCATATTTCCTAAACACTCTTTTTCAATAAAAGTATAGAGATGCCAATGTTAGGTCTTTCAGAAAACAACTAAGTATAGAGCTTTCTCGCCATAGCCATATATGCATTATCTTATTACTCTTGTCTTGGTGGTTTGTGAGTGCATTCAAAGTACTCACCGACATTGTCCCTGGCTATTTACCTGGCCAGATTGCAGATGTTAAGAATGAACGAAGGTGCTGACGTCTATGCGAGATAGGCCGTCTTCCGAGTCAGTTGCCTGTAGGTTAAGGCACGGGCTCTGCGCTGAAGACTTCCGCTATTTGTGTTGTAATCACCATAATGGACCCTTTGTAAGTTCTGTACTCGTTACTGTAAGGATGTTGTAATGATACTAGTCGGTTATGCTCATGGCTCACTAATCATGGGAACGTGAATTGTATGCATAACGGGCATTCTCGGACCGTAAATCCGGGGTGCCACATACATGGTATCAGATCCATCCTGACTGTAGGAGACCTTAGTTAGCATGGATGTTAGATAAGATAACCCCTATTTATGAAAACACCGGTCTTCGCAAACTATTTTCTCAAAAGCTTTCAAAAGAATGCTTATCTCATCTTCTCTGATTTACACAATTTGAAAAAGGATACTCTACATCTTGTCTACTTCAAGTGTTCCATTTTCAAAACAAAGTCCAAACTGGAGACTATGAAGACGGAGATCCTGGAACGAAGAGACCCCAACACAAGCAAAACCAAGGAGCTACCAACGATGAAAGACACTACAAGATCGCCCTACCAACAGAGTCCTTCATCGCCCCCAAATAGATCAAGTACGGCATCGATGATAAAATTCGGCACGACAAAAGTTAAGACCCCCGTAACGTCCGTACTTAGGATTAGCATCCCTAAAATAGGATTTCCTTTATGGCGTGTAGTCACCTCCCTAGTACCTATGGTACGCCTTGTTTGCTTGTCATGTGCGCGCGTGATGTTTGGAATGTGTTTGCTTCTCTGTCCTGGATCCTCCGATCCTAAAAGTTCTGACGCTAGTGCTGACATATCTCGATGCTAACCCTCGCAACCTCATAGCCGGAAACCTCTCCTCAGCAGGATGGCCACATAGGAAAGCCTCGACAACCCCAAGTAAATCTCTAAGGTGGAAAGACTGCGTCTTTCCGCTCAACTCCAATAAACCCCTATTGACCTGTCACCGTCAACCATAGCTCTCCACCCAATTTTATACCTCACTTCTTCCGCTACCCTCGAACACGGAAGACTAACCCCGTGGCACCGTTCCCTTCTATAGACCGAGACTTTATCTCCACCAAAAAACCCTGCAGATGGCTCCCACCCGTTCAGAAAGTATCATCGTCAGAGAAAGCTTCTGGCCCTTTGAAGAGAAACTGCATGATCTATTGAAGATCATCCGTCGTCCCCCACCTAAGATCAAAGGGACAGATCTTCCTCGCAACAATTTAAGCATATCTTAGTGGATCATCAATGTCACTATCCCTAGAACCTCCTCTTCCCCCGAGAAAGCACTACCTAAGGAGAAACCTGTCGCCCCCGAACGGCGACAAGACTCTGGGCGACCCTTCGAAGTAGTTTTAGCACCTAGATGCTCGCCCATTCACCCATATGGGTAGAGCCATGTACCGTCCCAAGACCTGTTTTGTAAAACTATAAGTGCCTTGTTGCCCTGCGGCACAGACCTATTTTGTAACCCCTTAAGTACCTCCGCCACCGACCGGTTTTACCTACTTAATGTATGGAGGTTATGCAAGCATGATATCCTTCTTTGCATGTTTTACCCACGACGTTGCATCAGACCAAACCCCCGTAGTTTTGCTCGAAGGGCGAAAGACTGCGTCTTTCCCGCCCAAAAACCCTATAGACCCCGGGAATCGACCCCTAGTAGCACTAAGTGATGACCACCCCTCCAAGCCCTAATCATCAACCCTGCAAGAAGAACAATGTTTGGCACTTCTCCAAAATTGGAAGGCACTCCACTCCAAGGTCGACCGCCTAGCCAACATCCCGGTGTATCAAGAACATGAAGCAAGAAGGTCGACCACGAGGCGAAGGAATGAAGAAGATTCAACTCGCCGTCTCGCACCAAGAAGGAAGTACCCCGTCGACATTACACTTACCTAAACTTGTCCTGAGGGGAAAAGACTGCGTCTTTTCCACATGTTTCATCTAAACCACTCGATCCAAAGCCCGTCAGCTCCTACCCGTGACTAACCACGTTGGGTCTTTGCAAAACTTATTAGAGCCTAATAAATTCCCCGCTGAAATTGTTAAGCGGATGTTATCACCCCAACCCTACTCCTCCCTAATCTCGGGACAAGATTATTTTAAGGGGGATGGTATCATCCCATTTGAGCAACCCTGATTAAGTGTCCAAAGGGAAAAAATCAGGGGGAACAAAAACTTTTTCTTGCAATATGTGCTTACTTGTTTGCTTGTGCTCAAGCAACTGCTTGTGTATTACTTATGTGCTCCTCATCTCAACACTAGTTTACAAAAACTATTTCACAAAAGAGATGTCTTGGCTCATCTTTCATATTCTCAAATGTTCTGGCATTTCAAAACCTGAGCCAAGATGACTTTGACACAACCAAATACTTTACTAGTTTCTATTGCCAAAACTATGGAGACATATATATACTCTCCTTATGTTTTCAAGACAGAACCTTAAACTACCCTTATCTCTAGGTTTTCCAAAAACCTTTATTACAAACCTTTTCATCTCAATCCTGGTAGAGATACCAAGATGGTACTTATCTTGCTTCAAATCAAAACCCCTTTACACATACCTATCCTTACCTCAAGCTAGGCTTGAAGGTAACCCTAGTAGTAGTGTATAAGTGACAAGATGAATTGCCTTGATCTGCTGTTTGATGAATTGCCTTGATTAGCTGATTGCCTTGTTTGCTTAGGAACTAGATTGAGCTAATCTAGTAGCTCATCCATTAGGACCCAATACTTGATTGTGATCATCAATCTCAAGCTAAGCATCCAAGTCTAGATCTATCCTAAGCCACTAAGGTAACCACCTCCCCTCATGCTCAGATCAATCCAGGGATAATCACTCCTGCTTGTTCCCAACCCAATGAAGACCCAATATAAGCATGGATAATATCCACTTATCCATTACCTCAACATCCTCTCTTTGATCATGAGTTTGGAACCTAGCATTCTCTCAAAAGCTTCTACACTTGCACTCTAGTCTAAAACCCTAAATCTGCCAAAATGGCTAAGTTTGGATTTCTTATCTAGATACCATCTTTGGAGCTCTACCTTTTCCAACCTTGGTGCATTATTGAGAATGCATTTGAACCATATTTTAGTACATATTTAGTACTACCAAGGCCCACTCTTTCCCTTGGATAAGATGTTCTTTTCCCAACTCATCCTTGATGGTTTTGTAGTCAAGATAATAATCTTTTCTGCAAATCTTATCATCTTGCCTACTTTGGCAGAAGCTAACATCTATATGCCACCTCCACTGGACCAACTCCTTCCTTGGTTATTATCTACTAATCATAGCCTATCAATTCCCACTTCACTTGTTTCCATTGGAGCCTTGTGCTTCCTAAACCCCCATGGTTTAGAAGGCTACCTGATGTACCTGTTATGGCAGCCTTATTTTCAACAAAGTTTGCCATCACTCCAAAACCACCTCAAATCTTACTAAGCCCAAATCTTGCTACCATGATAATCTATATGACATGGTATATTCATCCATGTACCCATTGTACCTAGGTGAGCTCTGAGCTCCCTAATCCAACCCTGTTTCGGTGGCATCAAATTAACTAAACCCTAGATCATCCCTTATCTAGTTTCCCCTCCTTTTCACCACCCTTCTTCAAAACCAAGGTTGACCTTGATGCCTACATCAAGTTTACATCATATACCTTGGATATAAGCATCCCTAAATAATTATCCTAATTATTTGGACTATTAAACTATTTTATTTCCTTATCTTGCAATTTCCTCAAATCCTTGTCTATAAAGGCAAGTTTGTTTTTCTCCAAATCACCTTGCCAAATCAAGGCACATTTGATGCCTATATTTCATATCCCATCTTTCCAACTCAAAAATAAATATTTTTTAGATTCTTGATTATTTCTTTTTTCCCTTTTTCTTAAATGGCATAAACAAGAAATAATTCCCCAAAAATACTTTCCCACTTCAATAAATCCCAATAAATTCTCCAAGGTGTGCTATGGTATTTAGGATCATATCACATCAAAAACCAAGCTTGCCCAATACAAAAATATCATCTTAGCTTCCATAATCTACTTTAGCCCTTTTTGAAGAAGTGCATTTAAATGGGATTATAATCATCAGAAAAATCCCATTTAAATCATGGAGAGAGTATTTGACCCCATCTATCTACTAGTACCATCTTGGTCCAATGAATATTTATCAACTTCCTTCTCAAGCCTTCATTTGATCAATTTTGCCAAAACAATCAAACCTTGATTCAAACTAACACCAAACCAACCCCAAGCTTGTCAAGCACTCCACCTTAGCAGCACCCACACCATCCTGGTCGTGTGCATTGTAGCACTACAGTACCTAGCCCCTCTTTGTCCCCTAGTGTTTGAGAGAGAGCATCATATCTTGCAAAAATCTTTGTGTTAAAGGGGACAACAGCTACCCCACTCCCCCTCTCCCTCTCTGGTCTAGCTACTGGCCCCACACCACCCCAGCACCACCCCCTCTTGCCCAATGAGAAGCCAACATCTTGCCCATGTCCTAATGGACCTTGCCCACACCTCTCTTGTTTATAAGCCCCAATGCCAGTACCACTCTCCCCCTCGCCTTCATTTGCCCCCAGCAGCCTCCACTCACCTCCCAGAGCTCCCCTCCCTCTCCTCTGCTCTGGCCAAGAAAAGCTCAAACAAGCATCCCTACACACCCCTTCCCCTGATGTACTCCTCCCTAGCTCCAGAGCTCATACCAGCCACTGCATTGACCGTGGGAAGAAGAACAAGAAGATTCGGCCTCCCCTCTTCTTGCAAGATTTAACTCTTGCTCCCTTGCCTCCCCCTTGTTGCATGCTACCTTGCCGGAACCCCCTTGTCACAAGGAATCTGACCCACCCCTTCTTCTTGTTCAGGAAGGTCGACAGCAAGCTCCCCTAGCGAGGACCGGCGAGCACCTCTCGGTCGACCTCACGCAGGCACCCTCCAGATGACGAAACCAGGCATACCGCCCATCCTCGAGGTCTCCCCGGACCGCCACTCCTCCTACCACACTTCTCCGACACTGTCGGGCCCCCAGGTGACCGCCCCGAGCTTCGTCGAGCCTACTAGGGTTTCCTCCCGAGTGCCACTTGCCGCGGGGAAGACGATGCACGACCACCGTCAGATCTGAGTCGAATCGCCGGCTCAGATCTCCCCATACACCTTCGGGATGGGTGGCGCTGGCGGGCTGGCCCACTCCGGCCGGCTGGCTTCTCTCGCCCGCGCGTGTCCCCCTCATTTGGGCCATATGCCCTCTGGCAGCCCACTCCCCTCTGGATATGGCCCGTTGACAGCCCCAGCCTGTCTCCTTTTTTTCCTTTAAACTTCTAGATTTGATTTTGTCCAGTCTAGTTTAAATCCAAATAAAATTGCACAGCCCCTCAAAATATTCAGATCTAATTTTTCCCAGGCACCTGGGTATATCCTCTAACATGCAGACCTAGAGCTGTACCAAAATAAGGTCTAAAATAATTTTGATAAATCACAACCCCAGATCTGTCCAGAACACTAAATATTTCCCCAAAAATTTCCCCTCCTCCAAATGGAGTAAATCCAATTGCTATTGAAAGGTATCACCATACCCTTCATATCCTACTAGCCCCATCTTAGTTTGCTTCCTAGATTGCTGGTAGCAAAAATAACAAAATAAATCTTTCTGCCTTCAGCAATTTCCCTAGGTCAAACCACGTGCAGTTCTGACCTAATTCCAACTCTCAGATGACACACCTAACCATATCCTTCATAATCCAGTAGCTCATATTTTTATGAGTCTTTGTTAAATTTTAGTGAATTAAACCCTTTTGTGCATGGCTTATTCACTAATAAAATCAATACAGTAGCTCTGCCACTCCAAAAATGTTGATTCCAATTTCTACAGAATTTTATTCTCAGTACCTAGAATGTGCCCTAGGAATCACCTAAAAATCTTTTGTAAAATAAATCTGATGAAAAAGACAAATCCTATCCAGTATTGCCTTTGGGAATTTATCAAGGGCATTCTGGTAATTGTTTTGAGGTGAAACCAAATCCTCTTGGTTCAATCCATCAAATACTACCTAATCACCCAAGGAAATAATTTTTGGAACTCGAGATAAGTTCTGGTGAATTATTTCCTTAAACTAGAGCTTCAACCACTATAAACTCCATTATAAATCCTAGGAAACTGATAAAATAGTGAAACCACTCTTGTTGGATTCATATTATCAATACCTATCTGATGGTATCATTTTTATACAATCATATCATACAGATCAAGTCCTTGGTCAAAAACCCTCTCTTAGGTAGTTCCTAGATTTCAAATCCAAAGGGATTCTTTCCCTAATGCCTCCAAATCTTCTCTCGATCCAATCAAATCAAACCCCCAACAACTTACTAATGTTTATCATGTATTTATCCTTATATTTCTGTGTGGTTTGATGCTTATATGCATTGTATTGACTGGTGTATTGTTTGCTTGCATGTATGCTCGATAACGACGATAGTTCCGATTATGTGACACCGAGAAGAAGGAAGGATCGAGTTATTCTTATTATTGTTATTATTGGTATTCTGGTTTTCTAACGCCGTCAAGGGATATCTCGCTGGTCACAGGCAAACCACCATTCCTAAACTCCTATATTAACCTACTTCTATTTATCAACTGTTATATATCTCTTTTATAAATTGCATGATCACCGGCATGGTTTATTTCCAATAAAAGTACGTGAGTAACTTGGCTCCTCCAAGTTATGGATGAGTGTCCATTAGGACACCTACCCTTTTGCACCTATATTTACCCCTTTAGATTGAGGCAAAGATGATTAGCATGTTCCCTCTTGGAACCCACGGATTTTCAAAGATGAAACTATTTTGGGTTCTTACCCCACTACGAAGTTTTCAAAATAAAACCCTTGGGAACAGGCATCATTTCCGAGTGGAAGTTTTACTAAAAGAAGATATGAGGTGGATGGAGAGAAAGATAAGTAAAGGAAAGTTAAGTAAGAGAAAGAGAAGGGATGTTCTAAGCCAATGTCCGAAATAATTTATCCGTGCAACCACATTACCCTAGGCGCTGGGGCTTAGCTCGTAGTTGTAATCCTTAGCCGGGGATGCTTGTACTTGCTTAACGAGAGCAATCTCTGGAAGCCCGAGTGGACTCTACCTCTGGTCTGCGGATCTGGGGCCTCTATCGCCTGCTACGGCGGAAGTGTCGGTGCAACAATTGGGTCTCCCGCAGACGGTATGTTTTAGGCATAGGGAAGGAAGTGGAGTCAACAATTGTATATTGCCAAGCCAAGGGTTTGGGTATACGGAAGTGCTTCAGGGAGGACTAAGGCCATAGTGCCGCATACTCGTGCCGAGGAGAACAAACCCAGAAGGAAAAGCCGCCTTTGCTAGGGATGGACAAATGAAAAGCTAGGTTTGATTATCCGAACCCCCGTCTACAATGTGTAGCGGGCCGTGGTTAAATCCCGGCGGATGTATTGATTCTTGTGGGTAAAATGCACAAACTCTGCAGAGTCTGATCTATTCGAATAGCCGTGTCCACGGTCAAGGACGGTTGGAATGGCAAGTGCTAGGAGGACCCTTCGATTAAGTTGTGATGAAATAAAGGATGTGACTTGGTCACGAGGAAAGAAAAGAAAGAGTTTGGTTTTGACCAGTGATGGTCGAAAATGTTTAAAAGGGGTTTTACAACAAAACTATTTAAAATATTTTTATCAAGGATGTGGAGATATCTAGATTTCCCAAAAGGAGGAATATTTCCCAAACACTCTTTTTCAACAAAGGTATAGAGATGCCAATGTTAGGTCTTTCAGAAAAAACCTAGTATAGAGCTTTCTCGCCACAGCCAGATATGCATTATCTTATTACTCTTGTGTTGGTGGTTTGCGAGTACATTCAAAATACTCACCGGCATTGTCCCTGGCTATTTACCTAGCCAGATTGCAGATGTTAAGAAGGAATGAAGGTGTTGACGTCTATGCGAGCTAGGCCGTCTTCCCAGTCAGTTGCCTGTAGGTTAAGACACGGGCTCTGCGCTGAAGACTTCTGCTATTTGTGTTGTAATCTCCATAATGACCCCTTTGTAAGTTTTGTACTCATTACTGTAAGGATGTTGTAATGATACTAGTCGGTTATGCTCACGACTCACTAATCACAGGAATGTGAATTGTATGCATAACGGGTATTCTCGGACCGTAAATCCGGGTTGCCATAGAATTTTTTTGACTAAGTTGGATGGAGAGTCTTATGAGTTTAATTTTTGCAAATTTGCTAAAACTCCTTATGAAAATGAACTGCCTAATGAGGATTTTAGGTTTGAACAGCTTTCCGCTATTTCTGTTGCTCCTAACAATGCCTTGCAGCAGTTTATGGAAGATCATGAGAGCGAGGTCTTCATTAAGGAAAGAAATGAGATTGGCAAGGTTTTCCTTCGTCAGCCTGAGTTACTTAAGCATAATCTACCTGTGGAAGATTTGGTACTACACTACCACCTAAAGGGGACTCTGTCTTCGAACTAAAACCTTTACCTGATGATCTTAAGTATGCTTAATTAGATGATAAGAAAGTATATACTGTTATTATTAGTTCTAAACTTTCAGGAAAGGAAGAGGAAAGGTTATTGGAAATACTAAAGAAACACCGAGGAGCTATGGGCTATACTCTTGATGATTTAAAAGGGATTTCTCCTACTATATGTCAACATGCTATTAATATAGAACCTGATGCAAAACCAGTTGTTGAGCACCAACACCGTCTAAATCCTAAGATGAAGGATGTGGTAAGAAATGAGGTATTAAAACTCCTTGATTTTGGTATTATTTACCCTATTGCTGATAGCCAATGGGTTAGCCTCGTTCATTGTGTTCCAAAGAAAGGGGGAATTACTGTTGTGCCTAATGAAAATAATGAGCTTATACCCCAAAGAGTAGTGGTTGGGTATAGGATGTGCATCGATTTTAGAAATGTTAATAAAGTTACTAAGAAAGATCATTATCCTTTGCCCTTTATTGATCAAATGCTAGAAAGGTTGTCTAAAAAGACCCACTTTTGATTTCTTGATGGTTATTCTGGGTTCTCTAAAATCGCTGTGAAAGCACAAGACCAAGAGAAAACCACTTTCACTTGTCCTTATGGAAATTATGCTTATAGGCGTATGCGTTTTGGTTTATGTAATGCTCCTGCCACCTTTCAGAGATGTATGTCTGCTATCTTTCATGGTTTTTATGAAGAAATTGTGGAGGTTTTCATGGACGATTTATCCGTCTATGGAACTTCTTTTGATAACTGTTTGCACAACCTTGATAAAGTTTTGTAGAGATGTGAACAAACCAACCTTGTTCTTAATTGGGAGAAATGCCATTTCATGGTTAATGAAGGGATTATTCTTGGACACAAAATTTCTGAAAGAGGCATTGAAGTTGACAGAGCCAAAATTGAAGCAATTGAGAAGATGCCTTGCCCTAGGGATATAAAAGGTATTCGTAGTATCCTTGGTCATGCTGGTTTCTATAGGAGGTTTATTAAAGATTTCTCCAAAATCTCAAAGCCCCTTACCAATCTTCTTCAAAAAGATGTACCTTTTTGTTTTTGATGATGATTGTAAGGAAGCTTTTGAAACTTTGAAGAAAGCTTTGACTACTGCTCCTATTGTTCAACCACCTGTTTGATGCTTATCTTTTGAAATTATGTGTGATGCTAGTGGTTTTGCTGTGGGTGTTGTCCTTGGGCAACGTGTTGATAAGAAGTTAAATGTTATTCATTATGCTAGAAAGACTCTAGATGCTGCTCAAAAGAATTATGCTACTACTGAAAAAGAGTTCTTAGCTGTAATCTTTGCCTGTGATAAGTTTAGACCCTATATTGTTGATTCAAAGGTCACTATTCATACTGATCATGCTACTATTAAGTACCTTATGACAAAGAAGGACACTAAGCCTAGGCTTATTAGATGGGTGTTGCTTTTACAAGAGTTTGATCTGCATATTATAGATAGGAAAGGTGCTGAAAATCCTGTTGCTGACAATTTATCTCGTTTGGAAAACATTTCTTTTGACCCTTTGCCTATTAATGATAGTTTTCCAAATGAGCAGTTGGATGCAATAAGGGTAAGTCCGCATGAGAGTCCTTAGTATGAGAGTCCTGTTAATTATGCTAACTTTATTGTTTCCAAGTATTTGCCTCCAACCTTTACATCCCAGCAAAGAAGAAAATTCTTTTATGATCTAAGGCATTACTTTTGGGATGACCCACATTTATATAAAGAAGGAGTAGATGGTATTATGCGAAGATGTGTTCCAGAATTTGAACAACAAGAGATATTGAGGAAATTTCATGGCAGTGCTTATGGAGGACATCATGCTGGGGATAGGACTGTGCAAAAGGTTTTACAATCTGGATTTTATTGGCCTACCCTTTTCAAGGATGCAAGGAAGTTTGTCTTATCATGTGATGAATGTCAAAGAGTTGGTAACATTTCTAGACGCAATTGTAGAGGTCCCAATCTTAGATAAGATAGAGCCTCCTGTGTTTACAATGCTAGTCCCTAGATTAATAGCTAGCATCCACAGTTAAGATGTAATATCAAGAAACAAAGGTCATAATAAAACTTTATAACCAGGAATGACATAATTTTATTACATCTTTCATAGCTCATATGGCTATTACATTACATTGCAGCGAAATAACTATAAGCATGGGGTCCTTCATCTTCAAAGTGCCACAGGCAGATGTTGGTTGTAGACTTTGTAATCCTAATCAATCAATCTTCACTAAAAACAATCAAACCTGCAACATACAAGTTACAGCCACAAAGGGTCAATACATTTGAATTGTATTGGCAAGTGATACTATGGTAGTATAGTGGAATCTATCATCTATATGCATTTGGCTAAGTGGAGTTGAGGCTTGCATTGCTCAAAATAGATTTTTCTTATCATTTTGAAAATACTAAGTTTTTGCTTGACAAAATCATTTTTCTCAATCAAAGATTTCAAGATCCTTGTACCAAGCCATCTCTCCATCAATGATTGAAGAATTCAAACAACCCTTGTTCAATCCACAAGATTTTAACTTAGAAATTTGAATGATGAGATTCTTGATTGCTTCCATGTCTTGATGCTCAAATTGTCCTTTACCAGGGACATGGCTAAGTACTTAGATTTTACACTCTGCAGAGGTGGTGCACTTTCCCCACAAGACTTGGTTTCCCAAGACAAGATCTTTCAGAAGCCTTCCCTTAGACCAAAATGGACGCGTTCCAACCTATCAAACACTACCACCAACTGTCCATATGGCTAAGTTCTTGCAACCTATATGATCATGGCAGAGCCCATATTGCCAAGTGGTTGCACTTGAAGCTTCTCAACATTTGACATCTCAAATCCCTTTGTTCCTGGGTGGCATTCCACAAGTGAGATACACAACCCAAGTCCATGGCCTTGTGTAACCACTCAACATATCCCAATCCTTCCATTCCACCCAGGGGATTCATTGACTTAGTGGTTTTATTAAACAAAAACATAAGTCCTCTGACTTAGAGATTTTTCCATAGTGTGAATATATTTTCCACCCATGTTTTCTATTAGCTAGGCTAAGCTTGGTAGTAGTAGAAATCTTAGCTTAGGAAAATCCTACTAAGGATTCATCTACTAGGTTTTCTTATAGCAAGGTCTATACTTAGCAAAATCCATGCAAGTTTTACTTAGCAAAATTACTAATGCATAGAGAAAGTAATAGGATAGAAAGTATGAAGCATCACTTGCCTTTTTGGAAGGGAATGGTGGTTCACTCCTTGATCTTGATAGTCTCACACTTCACTACAAGTCAATCAAGCAAACACCAATTCAATTTACATTCCAAACCAATGATCACTCAAACAAATTCACACACACAAAACAATGGAAACCCATTCATGCATGGGAGCATGCACAAGATAGTTTTATTTTGCAAAGAGGGTCTCTATTGGGTTTCTAAACTTTGTAAGATCCAAATTGGTCATTCACCAAAGTGGCAAAGTCATTAGCAAGAGGGTTTTGTCCAAAAACTATTTTTAAATCCATTCATCATTTTATGTGGTGGAAATTTAGTTTTATCAAGTTTAAAACCTTTAAATCTTCACCAAAAGTTTCTAACTCTTAGGAATTGGTGTTTTGGGGTCAGTGGGTTTGATCAAGCCATTTTCTTAAAGTTTTCTTTCCATAAACATTTTCATAACAAAAACCATTCTTTTTATTTGGCTAGAAATTGGCTAAGTCAAATAATCCAATCTAAATTTTACCAAAATCATTTTTAACACCAAGGTTTGGTTCCTAGGGTCAGTAAGATCACAACAAACCATTTTGCAAAAGTTTTAACCTTAAAAACAATTTTAAACAATTTTTATACTCTAAACAAGCTCATAAATGAATCTGCAAATTCAGGCAAACTAACATATACTATTTTCTAAACTAAGGCCACAGTTGGCTAGGGCTTGTTCTCCTGAATCCATTGATACCAAATTTGTAATTTTTGGACGTGTGGTTTGAAAGTTACAAAGGTTTGAAGTTTCCAAATAATTCTGATTCAAAAATCTGTTTTAACACAAACTCTGGCCACGCGTCACGTCGTCATTCGTTGGTAACGGTTCGGCCGGATCACGCGCGGTAGCCCTTGGATCTAACTAGATCGTGCGGTACTGAGCGCATACCCCTTCGCGGTTTAAGTGACTCCATCGTGCCCGCTCAATCTAGATCGAACGGCTGTCATCACACTGGCCAAACTCGGGCGGCGCAATGTCAACGGAGAGTGGCGGAGCGGCCAGATGGTGGCGGCGCTGGCGAGGCAGGAAATTTAACAGGGGGAAAGTAAGCTCACCGAGGTCGCGAGGACAAGGTGGTGCTCGTCGTGTGCTCGACGTGGCAAGGGGCGCACGAGATTTGCGGTAATTCCTCACCGGAGCTTGCTACAGCGACTGACGGCTCTGGACGTGGTCGGGGACGTTGCTGTGGTCCATGAGAAGGCAAGCGGAGGACTTGGTTAGCTTCGCAAGGTCAAGGCGGTGACGCGTGCATGAAAGAGAAGAGGAGGGGCGGTCGGATACAACCTGTGGGCGTCGTCGGAGAAGAGGGCAGACGGCGGTGCTGCGGGTCGTCGATGTTGCCGACGCTGTAGGGTACCCGCGGATGAATGAATGGCACAGAAAGATGCGCCAGGGTGTGGTGAGCGTGCTCGTGTGCTCGGGGAGGCAGGAGGTGGTGTCGAGTCGCCGGAATCGGCTCTGGACTTCGTCGGAACAGAGGGTGCTCAGGGAGAAATTGGGACGGCCTGGGGGCGTGATTGGGGAAGGAGTCAGAGGGGAAATGAAGAAGGGACGCTGGAAATTTATCCTGCGTGGTCAAGGCGAGGTAAAGGCGCGGCATTATGGCGTATTGAATCCGCGGATTGAAGGCAGCAACGGCAGCGAGGGGGAAGGCGTGGTCTGCGGTTGGGGAAGAAGAACAGGAGGAGTGGGGTCCGCTGGTCAGTGGGAAAAGAAACGAGGGGGAGGTCCACCAGTCGGTGTTTGCGTGGGTTGCTTCTGTGGTGAAGAAAAATGGTCCGGGGGAGAGGGCAGATGGGCTAGGTGGGCTGTTGGGCTGGCCAGTTGGGTCAGGTCCATTTCCTATTTTTTTTCCTTCTGAATTCTTTTTCCTTTTCTATTTCTATTTTTCTGTTTTGTATTTCAAACAAACAAACAACATTCAAACAAATCAAACCATCACCATACTTTGAAAGTTTGAACTTTGTTCTGTTTAGTAACAAAACCAATATTCCAAAATAAAATAATATTTTATTCATTTTAGGATCCATTCACTAATTAAATAAAATGGACCTTTGGTTATTTAATAAAATAGGGTTTGATTTATTTAATAAAATCTCCATTTTAAATCCAAATATTTTCAAAACCAAATCAGTAGGTTTTATTTGGAAATAAGGAATACTTGGAAACTTGTTTAAAACAAAATAACATTTTTATTTTATGGTCCATTAACAATTAAATAAAATGGGCCTTAGTTATTAAATCAAATAGGATTTGTTTTATTTAAATATTTATTTTGAAATCTAAAATAAAACCAAAACACTTTAGTAGGTTTTATTAGAGAATATAAAATACTTGGAAAACCTATTTAAAATAAATTAATAAGTTTTGATGTTTTAATTAAAATGGTAAAACCTTTATTTGAATAAAATTTGGATATTAATTCCTTATTATTTTATTTAAGCAATCCTTTATTAATTTTTTTTTAAATAAACCTTTGCTATTTTATTTAAAATAAATGTTTTAATTCCAAAGCTTGGCCAAGGTTTAAGTTGGCTTTATAAAATATTCTTTATTTATAAACTTCTATTTCATTTGATAACAAATCTTTTCATTTAATTGTTCAAAATAGTATTTCCAAATGTTTTTATTTTTCCTTTTATTAAATTTTTATCTTTTTAAATCCCTTTAGGTTTATTTTAATTCAAATGGGTTTGAAGTTCCAATTGAATTCAAAAGTTTCTTCTGGCTCTGAAAATCAAACAAAGTTTTATTTTATTCATTTATTTTCACATTACAAGATTTGGAAAATCTTGGGATGTGACAGCAATGAAATGCCTATGAATTATTCTCTTGTTATTGAACCTTTTGATTGTTGGGGATTTGACTTTATGGGTCCTTTTCCTCCTTCGAAAGGGTATACTCATATTATTGTTGTTGTTGACTATGTTACAAAGTGGGTAGAGGCCATACCTACAAATAGTGTCGATGGTAAGACCTCTTTAAAAATGCTTAAAGATGTTATTTTTCATAGGTTTGGTGTTCCTAGATATCTCATGACTGATGGAGGCTCTCATTTTATTCATGGTGGTTTTAGGAAAACTCTCGCTAAATATGATGTTAACCATAGAATTGCTTAAGCTTATCACCCCCAAACTAGTGGGCAAGTAGAACTTTCCAATAGGGAAATTAAATCTATCTTGCAGAAAACTGTTAATAGATCTAGGAAAAATTGGGCTAAAAAGTTCAATGATGCTTTATGAGCTTATAGAACTACTTATAAGAATCCTATGGGGTTGTCTCCTTACAAAATGGTCCATGGGAAAGCTTGTGACTTTCCTTTAGAATTATAACACAAAGCTTATTGGGCAGTGAAAGAATTAAATAGAGATTTTAAACTTGCTGGTGAGAAAATATTGCTTGACTTGAGCACCTTAGATGAGTGGAGAAGTGAAGCATATGAAAATGCTAGACTCTTTAAGGAAAAAGTAAAAAGATGGCATGATAGGAGAATTCTCAAAAGGGAGTTCAATGTTGGTGAGAAAGTTCTTTTGTACAGGTCTCCTCTTAGATTTTTTGCAGGGAAACTACTCTCAAAATGGGAAGGGCCTTTTGTTATTAAGGAAGTATATCGTTTAGGTGTTATCAAAATATCTTCTTTGAAGGATGACACCACACATGTGGTGAATGGTCAAAGACTAAAACATTATATTTCTGGAGATTCTTATAACGAAGATGTTGATATTATTCAAATGGTGACTCCGTAAGAATTTATCAGAAACCAAACACCAAAACCTGCAGAGTCCGTCTTTGAATAGGTAAAAGTGGTTAAAACAGAAGGTTCGTGAAACCCTATCTTTTTATATTTTTGATGTTTATATTACATACGGAAGGTTACGAGATGAAACATAGGAGGAAACGGAGGCCAGGGTGGCCACACCCAACCTAGGCGCGGGCCCCAGCTGGCCGCGCCTAGAGGGGGTGTGAGCCCCCCGAGCTCCGTCTCCGCCTCGTTTTCGCACCCATACCTTCCTTATGCATTGAAACTTCGTAATATATAACCCCTGGGATCCCCCGAGGTTGTTCTCATCGTGTTTTTGTTTCGATCTGTTTCTGTCAGGAAATCTTCTCAAGTTTAGAGCACCATGGTCTCCGCCAACAACAAAGGCAAGAAGCCCGAGGAAGATGATCCTCAAAACCCCAAGGAGGAGGAGATTTTGGTAGGGGATGAAGAAGACATGGAGGAGGACAAACATCCGGACACCCGCGCTACCATCGCAAGCATTGGAGTGGTGGCAAACCCTACTAATCTTAGGAGGACATCACAGATGTCTATAGGAGGGAGAACTCCGCGTCATATCCTCGCTCCACGGTCACTTCCTCCACGTACCAAGAATCCCTTCCATACTCTTATACATGAGCAAAAATACCAAAAGGTGCCCAAAGGGAACTTGCCCTCGGTTTGGGATCTGCCTCGCTCTAACCATGCAAGGAAGGAACACACTAAGAAGGAAGAGTGGGGAAAGAATAACAAGGACTGGGATTCTCGGTCCGATATGATCATGAACCGCATTGAGCATAATTCGGAGTTGATTCGTACTCTGACCTTCGAGATTAAGGACTTGAGGAAACTGATTGAAGAGCTTATCAAGAGAACACCACCGTCACCGAAGGACTAATTCATCATCAGGTTTGGCATCCACTTGACTTGTTCCAAGCTTGGGGGAGTGCCGTGGTATCACATCATTATCTTTTATCTTTTACCTTTTTAGTGGATTCATATTTTTGGTAGAGAAGTTATCTTATAGGCTGGTTTGCATTGTGGAAGTATCTATCCTTTAGTTGATTATCTATGTATCCCTTGGTGTGAGTGCCTTTATGGAATATTAATGCAAAGTTTCATCTTTTACTTTTTGCACTTCTTATTTTAGTTTGCAATATCTATTATATGATTGATCTTGTTGATCAGTATTGGTATCACTTTGGGAGCATCAAGTAGATCTAAATTGGTTTTGGCAAACCGAGCTCTGGTCAGTAGCAACACTTTTTGAGGTTTGTAAGGAAAAGAGAAAAAACTTACAGGTATTTTGTATCATTTATTTTCTTTCTTGATTGGCCCATAAGCTTAGAATTCCTTATTTAAGATCTTTTGTGTCTTCAAGGAAGATTGCATGTTTTGCTTGTTTCCTTCAACTCTTTTGCTTGCTACCCAGCCTTGCTAGCCAAAAACCTGTTTTTGAGAAGGACTACTTCTCATGCATCCAATACCTTTGAACCAAAACTTGTGCCATTTGTGTCCACCATATATACCTATTAGTGTAGGGGTCCCAACCTAATAAGGTAGAGTCCTCCTGTGTTTTACAATGCTAGTCCCTGGATCAATAGCTAGCATCCACAGATAAGATGTAATATCAAGAAACAAAGGTCATATTATAACTTTATAACCAGGAATAACATAATTTTATTACATCAATACATAGCTCATTTGGCTATTACATTACATTGCAGCGGAATAACTATAATCATGGGTCCATCATCTTCAAAGTGCCACAGGCAGATGTTGGTTGTAGACTTTGTAATCCTAAACAATCAATCTTCACTAAAATCAATCAAACCTGCAACATACAAGTTACAGCCACAAAGGGTCAATACATTTGAATTGTATTGGCAAGTGATACTATGGTAGTATAGTGGAGTCTATCATCTATATGCATTTGGCTAAGTGGAGTTGAGGCTTGCATTGCTCAAAATAGATTTTTCCTTAACTTTTGGAAATACTAAGTTTTTGTTTGACAAAATCATTTTCCTCAATCAAAGATTTCAAGATCCTTGTTCCAAGCCATCTCTCCATCAATGATTGAAGAATTCAAACAACCCTTGTTCAAACCACAAGATTTTTATTTAGAAATTGGAATTATGAGATTCTTGATTGCTTCCATGTCTTGATGCTCAAATTGTCCTTTACCAGGGACATGGCTAAGTACTTAGATTTTACACTCTGCAGAGGTGGTGCACTTTACCCACAAGACTTGGTTTCCCAAGACAAGATCTTTCAGAAGCTTTCCCTTAGACCAAAATGGACGCGTTCCAACCTATCAAACACTACCACCCACTGTCCATTTGGCTAAGTTCTTGCAACCTATATGATCATGGCAGAGCCCATATTGCCAAGTGGTTGCACTTGAAGCTTCTCAACATTTGACATCTCAAATCTCTTTGTTTCCTGGGTGGCATTCCACAAGTGAGATACACAATCCAAGCCTATGGCATTGTGAACCACTCAACCATTCTCCACCAAGCAAGCCCATTCCACCCAGGTGATTCATTAACTTAGTTGTTTTATTAAACAAAACTTAAGTCCTTAGACTTAGAATATTTTTCCATAGTGTGAATATATATTCCACCCATGTTTTCTATTAGCTAGGCTAAGCTTGGTAGTAGTAGGAATCTCTAACTTAGGAAAATCCTACTAAGGATTCATCTACTAGATTTTCCTATAGCAAGGTTTATACTTAGCAAAATCCATGTAAGTTTTACTTAGCAAAATCACTAATGCATAGTGAAAGTAATAGGATAGAAAGTATGAAGAATCACTTGCCTTTTTGGTAGAGTATAGGTTCACTTCTTGATCTTTGCAACAATCACACTCTTCAAGTCACTACAAATCAATCAAGCAAGGCACAAACTCAATCTACCAATCAAGCAAAACAACACACATAAATAACAAAGTCAAAGAAATGCATGCAAGCATGCCAAGCTTTGTTTTGTTTGAAAAAGTGGTTCCTAGTGGGTCATAGACATTTGGGTACATCTAATGGTCATTTCCTAAAGTGGCCAAGTCATTTGTAAAAGGTTTCACTTTAAAACCATTTTCAAAACAAAGTGTTATTTTATGTGGTGTAGAAATATTTTTTTACTAAGGCTTTAGCCTATAGGGTTCACCAAATGAGTTGCTATTGCAAAACTTGGTGTTTTAGTCATTAGGTTTGGTCCAAAACATTTCCTTGAAGTTTTCTTTTCATAAACATTTTTATAACAAAATCTATTCTTTTTATTTGGCTAGAAAATGACTAAGTCAAGTAATCTAACCTAAATCTTACCAAAATCATTTTTAATACCAAGGGTTGGTTTCTAGGGTCAGTAAGGTCACAACAAACCATTTTGCAAAGGTTTTAATCCAAAAATCATTTTTAAACAATTTTTCTAGTCTAAACAAGTACACAAAAGTTTCTGCAAATTCAAACAAGCTAACAGATACTATTTGTCAAACTAAGGCCATGGTTGGCTAGGGCTTGTTCTCCTGAATCCATTGATATAAAATTTGTCAAATTTGGACGTGTGGTTTGAAAGTTACAAGGATTTCAAAATGGCATTTAAATCTGTTTCCAAAATCTGTTTTAAAACATCTCTGGCCACGTGTCTGTGTCTTATTGGTTCATAACGGTTCGGTAGGATCGCGTGATGTGGACCACAGGATTTAAGTGGGATTGTGCGGTGCAGATCAAACGTAACGGTTCAGGTTAAGTGATCTATCGTGTGCATAGGATCGTGATCTAACGGCTCACATTGTATCAGCCAGGAACTGGCGGCGCTGCGGTGGCTACCGGCGGCGGAGCGGTCGGTCGATGACGGAGGCGACGCTACAGGGGGTGAGGGAGAAGGGGAGTAGCTCACCGGGCTCAGGGGTTTACGGCGATGCTCGGGGAGGTGTTGGTCGGGCGAGGGGCGCTCGGGGTCTGCGGCAATTCCTCACCGGAGTGGAGGACGGCGTCGGGTGCGTCGGGTGGTCGTCGTGGACGTCGCTATGGATCACCCCAAGACAAGGCGAAGACGTGGTTAGACGCGCAAGATCGAGACAGAGTTGTGTGCAAGAACTAGAAAAAGAGGGGCGACCGGAGTCTACCTGTGGAGCTCGTCGGAGGAGAAGGCAGACGCGGCGGCGTCGGGAGCTTGACGTAGGCGACGTTCTGGGGCGCCCGCGGTCGAACAGAGGGTACTAGGAGATGCGTGAGGTCGAGAGGAGTCCACTCGCGTGAAGTAGAGGCAGAGGGGTGGTCGGAGTTGGCCGGAATTGCTGCGACAGCTCGTCGGAGACGGCGGCGGTGCGGAGAAGATTGGCGACAGCCTGGTGGCTCTCGAGGTATGGGGTTTGGGGGAAATGAAAGAGGAGGGAGAGGGGATTTATCACGCGTGGTCACTGCGAGGTTTAATCGTGGCATTAAGTCGAATTGACGACGCGAAATCACTGCCAGGAACGGGGAGGAACGGTCGAGCGGGTGAAGAGGAAGAACAGGAGGAGTGGGGTCCGCTGGTCAGTGGGAAAAGAAACGAGGGAGAGGTCCACCAGTCGGTGTCTGCGTGGGTTGTTTCTGTGGTGAAGAAAAACGGTCCGGGGGAGAGGACAGATGGGCTAGGTGGGCTGCTGTTGGGCCACTTCGTTGGGCTGGTATGTTTCCTCTATTTTTTTCTGTCTATTTGTTTTATTCTTTTCTAATTCTTTTTCTGTTTTGAAATTCAAACAATTATTCACACATTCAAACAACACTCAAATTAATTCAAACAAACACTCAACTTTACTTTGAATTTGGTTCTGTTTTTCAACATAATCCAAATCTCAAAACAAAATAATAATTTTATTCTTTTTAAGATCCATTCTTTAATTTAAATAAATGGATATTTTAGTTATTTAATAATATAGGGTTTGTTTTAATTAATATAATCTTCATTTAAAATCCAAACACTTTCAAATCTAAATCAGTAGGTTTATTTGGAAATACAGAATATTTGGAAAATTTGTTTAAAACAAAATAACCTTTTATTTTAGGGTCCATTTAGTAAATTAATAAAATGGGCCTTAGTTATTAAATCAAAATAGGGTTTGATTTTATTAATAAAATCTTTATTTGAACTTAAATATTTTCAAAATCAAATTAGTAGGTTTAATTTGGGAAATATATAATATTGGGAAATTTGTTTTTAAAACAAATAACATTTTAGGGTCTATTATCAATTAAATATAATAGACTTTCATTATTAAAACAATTAGGATTTATTTTATTGACATATTTATTTTGAAATCCAATATAAAGCCAAAACACTTTAGTAGGTTTTATTTATGAATACCAATTATTTGGAAAACTTATTTTAAATAATTTAACAAGTTTTGATGTTTCAATTAAATTGGTAAAACCTTTTATTTGTATAAAATTTGGTTATTAGGTCCTTATTAATTTATTTAAATAATCCTTTGTTTATTTTTTATTCAAAACAAAATGTACTAATTTTAAAGCTTGGCCAAGGTTTTAATTTGGCTTTATAAAATAATCTTTATTTATAAATCCACCTTTTCTTTTGAAAACCAAATCTTTTTATTTAAAGATTCAAAATAGTAATTTTAAAACATTTTAATTTCCTTTAATAAATGTTTAACTTTGTAAATCCCTTTAGGATTTATTTAATCCAAATAGATTTGAAGTTCCATTTAAGTTCAAAAAGTTTCTTCTGGCCTTGAAAATCAAACAAAGTTTTATTTTATTCAATTTATTTTCACATTACAAGATTTGGAAAATCTTGGGATGTGACAATTAGCATCATTGCTATTCTAAGCAAATTCTCAAGCTTCGTCTCTCTTTCGAACTAAAAATTATTTTGTTATGTGAAAACTAGTTAGTAAACCTCTCACGAACTTGGTGGCACACCTTATTTTCTTGCCCCTAATAAACTTGAACCATTGTGTCATCGAAGTTGTATATGCTTGCATCTATACATTGGGGTTAGCAGAATGGTGTTGTCACGGGGAACGCTTTCAACACTTATGGATACATATCAAGTTGATATCATGGACTTTTGTTTGCGGATGTCGTCGGTGTGAAATAAAAGGGGAGCTTGTAAGTCCATGGAGTTATGTATGTGTGTTAGAGAAACATCTGGGCAGCTATCCTAAGCCATGCCTAATCATGGTGGAAACTTGCAACATAACCATAGTGAGCAATCTGTGAAGCATCCTCAATAAAAACCTATGCAAATAGCAAATAAAAAGATCGCTGAGATGCTCACTATCTGCTTGCCTTGTCATTTTGATTATGGGATAACTCCTGTATCATATGCAAGGGGTACCCCGTTGGTGGTTCTTTATGATACAATATACTTACAATGACAAGAACTTACCGGTAACTAAAGTTGAGTAGCATGAGAAGCGACCCTCGTACTCACGGGACATGAGATTGCCAACTTATATTTCGTCAAGCATATACTCCATCCTTGTTCACTTTAACCTTAATAACCTCAAGATGCTTATGATAGGGGCAATGAGGGCTCAAAGCTAGTAAGTACCATAATCTTTTGGAAGCTCTTTATGAACTTGAAATCCCTGCTTCCCTCTATGAAGGGCATTTCTCCTACTTCTAAGTTGATTCAGTAAACCTATTTCCTCTCTATCTCCAGCAAGCATTGGAATTGTTGTGTTTCAAGCATTCATATGATGATTTATTCAATCATGTTCTTTATGTTCCTTGTTTGCACAAGACTCTTATCTATTGAGTATTACTGTGAAAGCCATCATTGTGAAAAACCTTTTATGTTTGAGCAAAGAGTAATCTTGTTGTGAAAACTTCTACAAAAGCTTTTTGTGAAATTGTTTGCCAGCTGTTATCTGACCAAGAACAAAAGTTTGTCAATTCCAATTATGATTTATCTTTATGCATCTCTATTGTGACTCATGTACTTGTTGCAAGCTAAGTTATATAATGGTGAGTTGCTTTCTTCTATGAGTTGTGTAATGGTAAGTGTGATGCTTCTTGTCCGTATTCTTTTATCGACACTTCACTCTATAAACCTGTGGACATGTTTACTGAGCTTAGTTTTTGCTTGGGGATAAGCGAAGGTCTAAGATTGGGGGGAGTTGATACGTCCAATTTGTATCACCATTCTATATCATAATTTTCCTCTATTCATCGATATATTTCATATTAAGAGGTGTTACTTATGTCTTTTCATCTGTTTTTGCATGTTGGATGATTCTTGGAGGATGAACTGCCGGAGTCAGGATTCTGATGGAAAAGGAGGTGTTTTGATGCAATTTCGCGAAGATCAGAAAAATACCAGAAAAACTATGGAAAATCATATTTTCCTAGAAGACGAAGAATGCCAGAGGGGGGAGGGGGGCGGAGATGGGCCACAGGGGGCCCACACCCCCAGGCGCGGGCCACCCCTTGGCCGCGCCTACAGGGGGTGTGGCCCACCTCTGGCTCCGACCCCTCGCCTATATCTTCTCCTTGGAAACCTAATACCAGGAGAGAAACCACAGAAAGATTTCGCCGCCTCTACGGGGCAGAAAACACCGAGAGAGAAAGATCTCTCTGGTAGATAAATTTCTGCCAGGGAAATTTCTTCCCGGAGAGGGGAGATCATCGCCATCAACACCATCGTCAAGATAGACTTCATAGAGATCATCATCATCATCCACACCATCATCTCCACCAGCACCATCATCACCACTCCATCCCGCTGTAACAATTGTGTTGAATACTTGCATAGTTCTTAGGGGAAACCTTCCTAGTGTTGATTACTATTGTAGTTGATGCTTGTGAGTGGAACCATTGGATTATTGTTTATGTTCAAATTGTTACCCATCACCATATCATCTTTGTTCTTGATCCATATGATGTCTTTTGAGTAGTTCGTTTAGTTCTTGAGGACATGTGAGAAGTCATGTTGTTAGTAGTGGATTTGTGTTGAGATATTATTCAATGGTTTAGTATTTAAGTTGTGGTGCTATTATTATAGTGGTGTCATGTGAATGTTGACTACATGATACTTCACCATTTATTGGCCTAGGGAATGCATTGTGTTTTTGGCTACTAATTGTGGGATTTCCAGAGTGACAGAAACCTGAACCACCGTTAGGACACCATTGCACAAGGGAGCGTAGGATCTTAGAGTTTAAGGCTATGGTTAGGTTTATATCTTAATTGCTTTCCTGTAGTTGCAGATGCTTGCAGGGGGTTTAATCACAAGTATGTATTATTCCAAGTAAGCTCGGTACATTAGCACATGTTCACCCACACAACACTTACAACACCAAAGAAGGGTACTCAGCTATTTGAAGCGAAAGCACTTGAGAGCATTCCCATGTGTCCTCGAGAACGTTTGGTCCTTATAAGTATTTCCACCGGCTTGTCCTTTGCTAAGAAAGGATTGGGCCACTTGCTGTATTTGTTCATTGTATTTATTACTTGCACTTTATTTCTTTCCTTTTTCAGAAAACCCCTAAAAATCCGTTTGCTAAGTATTTATAGAGATTTCCTGCTCCATACCACTAGTCAACACCTTCTGCTCCTCGTTGGGATCGACACTCCTCTTTATCGAAAGTACTATGATACACCCCCTATACTTGTGGGTCATCAGATATTCAACTTTAGTCACAAGAAAGTGAGAACCGCCAACGGGGTACCCCTCGCCCCATGACACAAGAGTTATCCCATATCAAAATGACAAGGCAATAGATAGTGAGCATCTCAGCGATCCTTTTATTTACCATGAGCATGGTGCATATATATTTTTTCTTTTCTCTTTTTTTCTATATTTTTTCTGAGGATGCTTTATGGCTTGCTCTCTATGGTGATGCTGCAAGTTTCCACTATGATTAGACATGGCTTAGGCTAGCCACCCAGGCGTTTCTCTAACACATATATAATACTCCATGAACTTACAAGCTCCCCTTTTATTTCACACCGCCGACATCCATAAACAAAAGATCATGATATCAACTGGATTAGATGTACATGTGTTGAAAGCGTTCCCTATGATAGCATGATTCTGCTAATTCCCAACTTATAAGTGCAAGCATATACAACATAGATGACACAATGGTTCAAGTTTATTAGGGTGCAAGAAAGTAAAATGTGCCATCAAGTTTGTGAGAGCTTTAATCACGAATTTTCACATGACAAGTTTAATTTAGAAGATAGATAAAACAAGAATATACTTGGAATGGTGTAAATCACCATACATAGGAATTTATAGTGGACTCTTTGGAATAACTTGGTTTCTTGGGATTTGGATGCATGAGTAGAGCTTACTCATATAAGTGGAGGCTAGCAAAAGACTGGGAGCGACCAACTAAGAGAGCAATAATGGCCATAATAATGAAGAGAGACAAAACATTATCAATCAAAGCATAAAGTGGTATCACAATTCAAAAACTAAATGATCATAGAGGCTAACATGACTGGTTCATAGTCATAACATGGTCTGAGCATGTGCCAAGTCAACCCAAACAAAGCATCAAAGGAGAATACCACAATATTATGCTTTTGTATGCTAAAACAACACATGATTCTTTCAATGCACATTAAGAAATCCCAATTGTTTGGAACAAGTCATGATACAACAATAATCACTAATCATAATGTCAAATCAAGAACTAGCATTACATGATAAAGTCTAAGCCACAGTCAAAACAATGCTCCTTTTGTACCACTATAAGCATGAAACTTTCTACTCCTCCAACACCAATGAACTTATTTGAAACAAAACATGAAAGCGGGGGTCCAAATAATTTATTCATTAAACCAAAAAAAAAACAAAAAAAAAACTAAGACGCTCCAAGAACAATACAATAGTGCATGAAACAATTAAAATGAAGTGTTTTGAAAGAAAACCTGAGATTTTTATTGATGAAGAAGGCGATGCCTTGGGCATCCCCAAGATTTTACTCTTGTACCTCTTGAATATTTATTGGGGTGACACGGGGTGGCATCCCCATGCTTGAGCTTTTGTCCTTTCTTCATCTCATCACATCATTCTTTCCCTACACTTGAAAATTTCCTTCATACAAAACTTCACACAATCTTCATTAGCAACATTAGTGTATTCAAGATAATAAGCCTTTGGGTTTAGTTTCAACACAAGTAAAACTTTCATAAAAACACAAGATACTGTATAAATTCCTTGTAAAATCTCAAGTGATCAAAGAGAACTCAAAAAGAAACCGAGAAGAGGCAAATGCAAATAATGGCAGAAATCTGTCAAAAGAGACCAGCAGGTAAAAACCGATTTTTTCGAAGACCTTATGTTGCTCAAATAGAAAAGTGTTGACCTAATGAAAGTTATATAGCAACCTGGGACATAAGCTCAGAAAATTACAGTTCAATCCGACGTACATGTATTTTTCATGAATTTTTACAGTGAAGCACAAAAATCTGTTTCAGGACAGCAACTTTCCCAAATCTTACTTCTCTCTCATTAGAGGTTATTCTTGGCACAAAAACCACACAAAAAGGATAAGGTTATTACAAAAGTAATAACTTCCAAGACTCAACAAAATAAAAACCTACTGAAATTTGGGTCATCTCCTAATTAGGAATTTTCTTTAACGCCTTTAAGTTAGGCACATGAAGCAAAAATCAAGTATTTTCAAATGAAGAAGCATTAAGATCAATTCCAGAAATTTCTTCAACAAGGCATGGTATCATCCAAATAAGTTTTAGAGGATCCTCTCCCAATACTCTTGGGTTCACTATTTTCATCAAACGGGTTTTTAGGAACATTCCAATCAAAATTCTTTTCTAAGGCTTCATGCATTCCTACAAGTTTAAAAGGTATTGGTATTTTAATTTATTCTCCACTTTTGGGTTTGGTTTTGTCCAACTTTTCTAGCGTACCCATAATATCTACACATGATCCTAGCATATTAAAACGATCAAAGACCTTTCTAGCTTCTTTAGCAACATCATTGAATTCTTTATGCAAAGTTTCTAGAATAAAATCTGTATTTTTAGTATCCTCAATATCTTTAAGTTTAAGAAACATTACTTGCATCATGGGGTTAAGGTTAACAAACCTAGCCTCCAACATGTGAACTAAAGAAGATGTAGCAATTTCATAATTTGGAGCAAGTTCTGCTAAGTATCTATCCTGAATATCCTCATGCTTTCTAACATGATTAAAGAATTCTTGAATATTATCTTTCCCAATTATAGAGCCACTACCTAATAAAAGGTCTTTCAGGGTGAAATTAGGGATCAACATGGTGAGCTAAGAACAAGGTATGAACTAAAGGAAGAATGATGGTGGCTCAGTTGATTGTAGAGCCTCGTTGGGAGACCCCAAGAGCAAGGTGTGATGAGCACAACAGCAAGTTTTCTCTTAGTTATGAAACCAAGGTTATCGAACCAGTAGGAGCAAGAAAACAACTCCAAGGTGTTCTAACAACTTGGAATCCTGCACAACACAAACTCAAGACTTTGCCCCAACTTATACTGAGGTTGTCAATCTCACTGGTTTGCTGAAATCAATGGATTAAATGTATAGTGTGGTAGATAGTAGTTGCTTGTATAAAGTAAATGGTAATAGTAGATGATGTATCAATAATAAAGATTGGACCGGGGTCCACAGTTCACTAGAGGTGTTCTCCTTAAGATAGATAACATGCTGGGTGAACAAATTACATCGTGGCAATTGACATGTTGAGAAAGAATAACAATGCAAATACTAGACATCATGATTCCTATGAGATTTGATTGGGCATTACAACAATATACATAGATCGTAATCCAACTGCATCTATGACTAATAATCATCCTTCAGGTTATCATCCGAACCCCCTCCAGTATTAAGTTGCAAGCAATGGATAATTGCATTAATCAATGTGTGTAAAGTAAACAATACAATTGTTCCATGAACAAAAGATTGTTGTTTTCTCCCTAGTAGCAACAACACATCTACAACCTTAGAGATTTCTGTCACTTCCCCATATTACTAGAGGCATGAACCTACTATCGAGCATAAATACTCCCTCTTGGAGTCACAAGCATCTACTTGGCAAAGATAGCTACTAGCAACGGAGAGCATGCAAGATCACAAATAACACACACATGATAGAATCAATAATCAATCTAACATGATAGAATCAATAATCAATCTGACATAGTATCTCAATATCCATCGGATCCCCACAAACTCAACATGTATGATTACAAATATATGATCTTGATCATGAACGGAGCTCACAAGATCTAAACATGATAGCTCAAAGGAGGAGAAACAACCATCTAGCTACTGTATGAACCCATAGTCCAAGGGTGAACTACTCACACATCATACCGGAGGCTAGCATGATGATGATGAAGAAGTCCATCGGGATGATCTCTCCCCTCTAGCAGGGTGCTGAGAAGAGCTTCAGATCTCCCGATCTAGGGACGATGGTGGCGGCGACTATAGACTGTTTAGTGGAGATCTGATCGGGTTCTTAGGATTTCTGCATCTGGGTGACTTTATAGGCGAAGAGGCCAGGCAGGAGGGTGCCCGAGGGGCCCACACCTAGTGGCAGCGCCCTCCCCTAGGCCACGCGGCCCTATGGTGTGGCCACCTGGCCCCCTTCGGCTGCCCTTCGGTCTCTGTGTTCTCACCGGTAAAATATTGACTTTGTCTTTTGTCCCGTCCAATTCCGAGAATATTTCCTTACTAGCTTTTCTGAAATCAAAAATAGCAGAAAACATGCTATTGGCACTATGGCATCTTGTTAATAGGTTAGTGAATGTATAAAAATACCTCAAAGTGTATACAAAGCATAGAAAAGTTGATACTAAATAAACATGGAACATCAAAAACTATAGATACGTTTACGACGTATCAAGCATCCCCAAGCTTAACTCTTGCTCGTCCTCGAGTAGGTAAGTGATAAAAAGAATAATTTTTGAGGTGACATGCACCATCACAATCTTGATCAAACCATTTGCAAAGCATTGAAAGTTGGGATCAAAGTACTCTAAACATGAGCATGAAAGATGTAGTTTTAACAATAAGACAAAGCAACTATGTTGTAACATGAAAAGGTACAAACAAAGATCATGAATAACAATGCATTGAAAGACGTTTGTTTGTTTCACATGTAGAAAACATAGAAAGAGTGGTATTCAGCTTGTCCCTCATGGTATTTCCAAACATAAATGCATAGGACACCTTCAAAGTTCATAAAGGTGACTAGAGACAAATAGTTCAAGAATAAGCAATATCAACATTATGAATTGTCACATCCCAAAATTTTCCAAATTTTGAAATGTGAAAATAAATAAACAAAATAAACAATTGTTGAAATTTAGGGTGAGAAGAAACTTTTTGATTCTAATTGGAAACATCAAAACCTATTTTGATCAAATAGAAATCCTAAAGGGATTTAAAAAGATAAGCAAATAATGAATAAAGTTATAAAAGTTGGAATCACCATTTTTGGATCTTTAAATAAAAAGATATGGATTTTATAAGCAAAGGTAGAAATAATGAATAAGGACTATTTTTAAAAGAGCCAAATTAAATCTTGGCCAAAGCACTTAAAATAAAGTATTTTGTTTGATAAAAAGAGTAAAGGTTTATTTAAATAAAACCATGAGGATTTATTTATATCCAAATTTCATTCAAGTAAAGACATTTTCCTATTTTGGAATAAACATTAAAAAACTTAATAAAGTGTTTAAATAAAAATTCAAAGTGTTTTATATTTTCAACTAAAACCTACTGAAAATATTTTGGAAGAATTTAGAAAGTCAATTAGAGTTTTAAACATATTTGAATCCTATTTGAAGTAAAGACTAAAGTCTATTTATTTATTTTTAATAAATAATAAACCCTAAAAATAATTGTTCTATTTTGGACTTTGGAATATGTTGATAAATAGAGTTAAAATATACCCAAAGTTTGGTGGTGGTTTGAATTGAAATAGAGTTTTAATTATTTGAATGAAAATCAAAACAGAAAATTCAAAACAGAAAAGGAAAAACATTCTGTATAAAAAAATGAAAAGAAGCAGCCCAGCCAACAGGCCCAACCCAGCCCAGCAAACTAGCCCACCTGCTCACCCTGCAGCGAACCGTCTTTCACTCATTAACACACCCGCACAGCAGCTGACGACTGGACCCCACCATTCCCATCTTCCTCTCGCTGACCGCTGAGCCCCACCCGGCAGGCCTTCTTCCTCACCTCCCCGCGGTGACCACGCCCGCGCCTCGCCGTTTCTTCCATTGAATACGGCGATCAATTCGCATTGATGCTGCAACGAATACTTGCAACCGTACGCGCTTAAACGCCCCTCTCCCCTCTCCCTTTCCCCTCAGTCTGCATTCCACCGGAGCCCCAGGGCTGCTCCAATTTTCCGTAGCAACGTCTCTACCCCGACGAGCTTCTCCGACCAATTCCGGCGCCGTCCGACCACCCCTCGCCTCCCACTTCACGCGAGCTTTCTTCCCCTCTTCTTGCGCATCTCCCTAAACCAACCACACACCCACGCGAGCACCGTAGCCTCGGCAACCTCGACACCCGAGCGCCACCGTCGTCTGCCATTTCTCCGGCGAGTTCCCCCGGTGAGTACAGACCGCCCCGAACCCTCCCGATGATGCTCCCATAATCCCCACACTCGCCCGCGTCTAACCATACCCTCCTCATGCCTTCTGGTGACCTGCAGCCTCGCCCCCGACGATGAACCGAAGCACCCAACGCTGCCACTGACTCCGACGAGCAATCGTCGCTGCTCCGGTGTAAGATCCCTCCTTTGTAAAGGAAAAGGGATCCCTGTGATTGCAATGCTAGTCCCTGGATCATTGCTAGCATCCATAGTTTAAGATGAAGTACACAGATACAAAGGTCATTTATTACATCCATTCCAGAGATAAAACATAGTCTTTACAACTCAAGGCCACATGTCTAACACAAGAGTTTGGAATAAGTAAATAAATATAAGTCTTCATCTTCATGTGCCACAGGCAAACATGTTGAGTGTATACTCATGACTCCTAATCCTCATCAGAGTAACCTGCAACATCACAAGTTACAGCCATAGTGGGTCAATACTTTGGAATAGTATTGGCAAGTGATACCTTAGTAAATTCTTAAGTGGACTATTTTACTATATGCAATTTTGCTAAGTGTAGCTTGGCTTGCTTTGCTCAAAATAGGTTTTTCCTATTAGTTGAAAACACTAAGTTTTCTTTGTCAAAACTTTTCCCAAGAAACCATCAATAGACATTGAGGTCCTTCACCCTTGTTCACCCACAAGTTTTACTTAGAAGTTGGAGTGATGAGATTCTTGATAGCTTCCATGTCTTGATGCTCAAGTTGTCCATTGCCATGGACTTGGCTAAGTACTTAGATTTTTCCATCTGCAGAGGTTGTGCACTTTCCCCACCAGACTTGGTTTCCCAAGACAGGACCTTTCAGAAGCCTTTCCTTAGACCAAATGGACGCGCTCCAACCTATCATTCCCACTACCACCAACTGTCCAAATGGCTAAGTTCTAGCTACTTATGTGATCCAGGCAGAGCCCATATTGCCAAGTGGCTGCACTATAAGCTTCTCAACACTTGGCCTCTAAAATCCCTTTGTTCCTGGGTGGCATACCACAAGTGAGATACACAAGGTAAACCATATCCATGGGCCTTGTGTAACCACTCAACCAAAAACCACCAATCAAGTCCCTTTCCACCCAGGTGATTCATTGACTTAGTTGTTTTATTAAGAAAACATAAGTCCAAAGACTTAGAAATATTTTCATCATAACATGTATATACTTTACCAACCCTTGTTTGCTACTAGCTAGGCTAAGCATGGCATAGTAACTTAACTTAGAAATTTCCTAGCAATTCTACAACTACTTAGGATTTCCCAACATGGCATTTGGCAAAAATAGTAACATGCAAGACTTAGCAAAATATTTCTAATGCTTGTACAAAATATAGGGATAGACATATTCATGAAGTACCACTTGCCTTGGTAGTTGGGAGAGTAGCACTCTTCACAATCACAATCACTAGCACCAAAGTCTACACAAAGAATAGTAGCACAAAATTACACACAATTCATATACAAACATAAATATATGCATGCATGCAAAATGCTAAGTGATGATTTTTAAAACCCAACCAAGCAAGTTCATAGTACTGAATCATAACCAAGTTAAAAACTTGCTAAACCAAGTTTATTTTACACTAAAACAATTTCCTAAACAATTCCTATACTCAAAATAGTCCTAAACAAGTTTCTGCAAATAAAGTCATTTTAACAGAAACTAAACATTAAACACATTTCATAAACAGAAAGGGCTTGTCCTCCTGATTCCAACGGTATAAAATTTGTCAAATTCTAACGTGTGGATCAAAAGTTATAGCTAAATCAAATTTGGTTTCAAATATGTTTTCAAATTCTGTTTTTAAACAAACCCTAGCCACGCGTCTGTTTCTTATTGGTGCGTACCGCTTCGCACCGGATCACGCTCGGCTACCGTTGGATCTAACTAACACGCACGGCTCAGATCTAAACTTAATGGTTCGATAAGTGAACTAATCTTAAGCGCTGGATCTGGATCTGACGGCTACGAATCATCAGACCAAAACTGAGCGGCGCTAGCGGCGGCGACTGGCGGCGGCGCATCTGTCAGCGGCGGCACTGGCGTTCTAGGTCGCGCGGGAGTGGGGGAAGAGGCTTACCAGAACCGCGGTGGTGTGCTGAAGCTCAACGTGGCGGTGGCTTGGCAAGGGGCGCACGACAGGGGCTGCTGGAGCTCGTCGGAGTCATGCACGGCGTCGGGTGGTTGCGGTCGAGTTGGTTGCCGAGGTTTCGCGTCGCCCTAGCACGAACCAGATGGATTAGAGGACGCGTAATATAGTGGCGAACAATCTCGTATGCAAGAGGGGGCAAGGGGCGCGCTCTGCTTACCGTAATTGGTCGCCGGAGTTGAGCGGCGGCTCGGTCAGTTGCGGGCACGAACGGGGACGGCGTCCTGGGTCACGAGAATGCAAATGAAAGGTGTCAGGAGACGCACGAGATCACGCTGGGCACGATAGTTTGAACCAGAGAAAGGGGGCGGTCGAAGCTCACCGGAATCAGTCCCCAGAGGTCGTCGGTGCTGCGGGGCTTCGAGGTCAAATGCGCGCAGCCTGGTGGCGGAGTGAGCGAGGAGAGTGGGGCAAAATGACCGCGGCGGCGAGGGGTTCTTATAGCCGGAGAGGGGTGTGGAGTTACTCGCGGAATCAAGGAAATTTAACGCAGCAGTGACTGCGGCGAGTAACGGCGGCGAGAGCGGCGCGCGTGATTGACGAAGATGACGACGGGGTCATGGGTCCACTTGTCAGCGAAATAAGCAGAAGGAGGGTGGGGTCTGGGTGTCAGTGACTCCGCGGGTGCGTCGGCGTGTGCGAGAGAGAGAGAAGTGGCCCGGGTGGGCTAGTGGGCTACGTCTGTTGCTGGGCCAAATTCCTGGGGCCGGCCCTTTTCCAATTCTTTATTCCTTTTCTTTTTCTGTTTTGATTTTCTGGATTGGTTTTCAAATGAATTCAAACTCCATTTGAATTCAAATCTATTTGGGATTTTTGCAGTGTGCAACAGTCTCAATTCTAGGCATACAACCATGCGGTTACTTTGAAAAGGCTTGGTCAATTTTGGAGAAACAAAATAACAGGGACATTGCACTAGGTTTGCAAATGTTTGAAAATGATTTTTGAAACCATTTCTATTTTGTAAAATTTTGTTCTAACTCCACATTCAAACCAATCAACAAGGGAGACAAACAATCTAGGTTTAAAACATTCAAGTTCTCAAATGGGGATGGCCATTTGATTTAAGTTTGCTCACATAAAATGATAGCACCATGTGCTTCTGTTTTCTGAAATGAGTTTGAAATTGATCTCAATTCTATATACATGCATGAATGATATGCAATCTTTGAAATCATGATTTTAGGGATGTTACATCCGGTGAGCCCCTCGACAAGCTGGCCACGCCTTGAGCTTCACCGCAACCGCGCGAGCACTGTGAGCATCCTCACTCCCTCCCTCGCTTCCTGAATCATCGCCAACGCCACCGCCCGAGTGTGCGCCACCGTCCGCCGTCGCCAGCACCGCCAGATCTTGGTCGAGCAGCTGTGGTCCGTTGGATCTCGATCCGTTGGCTAGGATAGATTCATTAAACGAAGGGGTATGTGTGATCTGTGCCTTGCGATTAAGTGAGATCCTACGGTCAGAACAGCTCAATCCAAACAAAACGGTATCGTCCAGTAAGGAAGCGCCACGTGGCCAGACTCAGGATTTAAAATAGAAATTTGATCTATTAGATTTGCAAACTTGCAAAATTCATAACTTTAATTCTACACGTCCAAATTTTGCAAATTTTATATCAATGGAATCAGCAGAACCAGTAATTTGCAACCATGCACTTTGTTTAATGTTTTGCATCTGGAAAATTGGTTGAAATTTCATAAACTTGTGAAGGCATAATTTGAATATAAAGTTTGTTCTAGAAATATTTTAAAGATGAAATCTTTGCTAAATGGATTGTTTTGAACCTACTGACCATAGGAACCAACTTATGGATTTAAAAATGTATTTTGTGAGACTAAGGAATAAATCTTTGATTTAAACCATTTCTAGCTAAATAAAATTATTGAATATGAGTTAAAAATGATTTTTTGAGTAAAACCTTTGGGAAATGATGTGATTCAACCCTTCTGACCCTAAACACTAAGTTTAGAGATTTAAAAACATATTTTATGAACCCTATGAAATTATTACTTAGCTAAAAGATATTTTCAACAACATAAAATATCACCTTAGCATAAAATTTTGGTTTATGAGGTGAAACCTTTTGCAAATGATTCTACCACTTTTGTAATTGACCAATATGAGCTTTAAAATGTTTAGAGCCTAGTAGAAACCACTTTACCAAATAAAACCATCTCTTGCATGTTTGCATGCATGGCCTTGTTTTTGTTATTTTATGTGGTGAAATGGATTGAATGCTAGTTGAATATGTGTTTGCTTGATTGAATTGTAGTGAAGTTAGAAGAGTGTGATATTTGCAAGATCAAGAAGTGAACCAACATTCTCTACTAAAAAGGCAAGTGACACTATCATCCATGTCCTACTATTTTTCATTACACTTAGTGGATTTTTGTAACATGCATGATAAGGACTATTATATTTCTATGCTAGGCTAAATCGTATTAGGATATCCTTATATCTTCCTCAGTGAAAACATTGTAGTTGTAGTATGCTTAGCCCTGCTATATATTTGGGATGGGATACATGATATGGTTATATAAAGTGTTGGAAAGATATATGTTTTATTTAATAAAACAAGTACTCAGTGAACCACCTGGGTGGAAAGAGGATACTCAAGTTTTGGACAAGGTGGCAACAAAGAGAACCATGTTTATATAGCTATCTTTTTTTATGTGCACTAGAAGAAAACCACCCAGGGACTTAGAGATTGAACATGTTTCTCGTACAGTGGCTTCCGTGTACAGCCACATGCTAAATGGGCTCTGGCTTAGTCAACTACATAGTGGAAGAATCTTGCATTGGCATCTTCAGGTTAACTAGAATTATTTATTGGAAATATATTCTTACATTGGTGCCTGGTAGACAAGCTAGCATTGTGTATTGGGAGGACTTCTATGGAAAGACTTTGTCACATTCTCGATCTGCCGGTACTCCATTTGGTGAGTACTTACCCAACGGCCACTGGTGGCGTCAAGACTAGATTGTGTCATGTGGGTAAATTGTACAACTTTTGCAAAAGATCAAATTCTAAGTACTTAGCCATGTCCCCGGTTATGGATAATTCTGAGCAACTAAGGCCTGAAGCTATGGAAGATCTCGACATTCCAATTTCTCAAAGTAAAACTTGATGGTGTCAACAAGGGATTAGAAGCACTTGGAGTTTTTCCAAGGAGTTCAGAAAGATTTGACAAAAGATCAAAACTATTTTGAAAAGATAGGATAAAACTATACTGCTTTCTGCAAAGAGCCTAAACCCTACTTAGCCAAATATGCATGTAATGATAGGATCCACTTACTTCTACATAATAGTGAAACTTGCCAATACAATTCAAATGTATTGACCCTTGTGGCTGCAACTTATTATGTTGCAGGTTTGTTTGATGTTAGTGAAGTGTGTTGAATAGGATTACAAGTCTACAACCAACATGATTGCCTGTGGCACTTTGAAGATGAAGGACTCCATGCTATATAGATATTCTGCTGCATTGTAATGTGATAGCCAAATGAGCTATGTAAGATGTAATGAATTACTTTATTCCTGGTTATAAGTTGTATTATGACCCTTGTTTCTTGATATTACATCTTAACTATGGATGCTAGCTATTGATCCAGGGACTAGCATTTTAAACACAGGGATCTCTACCTTATTAAAGGTTGGGAACCTTACAAATGGTATCAGAGCACTGTGTTGCCTGTAGGATTGTAACCCTAAGATTGGACAAAACCCCTTAGAAAAATAGGAGTTGTATTTTTTCCAAAACTTATTTACAAACAATCTTGTAAACTATTTCCTCAACCTTTTGGTTTTTATTCTACAACTCTTCCTTTTCAACTTGATGGACAAAGCCTTCACCATGACCAATGACTTCAAATTTAGTTTCACCAAGGACTTTAACTTAGACATCACTAAGGACTACAAGAGAGAACCAAGAGACATTAGATTGCCTACCAAAAACATTGATATCATGTTAGTGTATGGATCATATTGACCTATGAGGTATGACTATACTGAGTTAAATATTTCAAGAAAACTTGTTGTTTCCTTCAACTCATGAGTTAAGCTCATAAGTTGTTAAGTGAATGATTTCTTGTTGATTGCTTGATTGTTTGATTGAACTTGATTGTTTTGGGTTGTGTGTTAGAACTTCCTTAGGTCTATCTGTCATTACTTATCCCTATCAACCAACAGATGCCTCCCCGTCGTGCCAACCCCAACCAAAACAACAACAACAATGTTACTCCCGAGATGCAGCAGTTGATGATAGGTCAAGCTCAACTGATGCAGATGATGACGCAGTTTGTGCAAAATCAGAATCAGAACAACAACAACAACAACAACAACAACAACAACAACAACAACAACAACAACAACAACAACAACAACAACAACAACAACAACAACAACAACAATCAGAATAACCCTCCAGCACATGATATGCTCACCAGGTTTCTGAAGTTAAGGCCTGCAAGGTTCTCTGGGACAACTGACCCAATGATAGACAATGATTGGTTACGTTCGGTGAATAAGGTCTTAGTGACTGTTGGCTGCACCGACGAAGAAAAAGTTAGTTTTGCATCCCATCTGCTTGAAGGACCAGCAGCAACATGGTGGGACAACTTTCATATCACCACTCCCCTTGAGGATGTGACTTGGGCTATTTTTGAGGATGGTTTCCGTACAGCTCACATCTCATCTGGAGTGATGAACTTAAAGAAAAAGGAGTTCCACAATCTAAAATAGTGTCACCTCAGTGTGGCTGAGTACATTGAAGAGTTCAACAATCTGGCACGCTATGCACCGGATGAAGTTGATACAGATGCTAAGAGGAAGGAGAAATTCCTCGAAGGACTTAATGATGAGTTGAACCTGCAGCTATCTGTTGCCTATGTCCCAACTTATCAAACACTCTATGACAAAGCCACCATTTTGGAAAACAAGATGAATCAAGTTGAGAACAGAAAGAGGAAGCATAAACTCAAGTATCACTCAGGATCATCACAAAAGAAGCGTTCATTCAAAAAGAACAATGAAGATTCTGAACCAAATCAGCATCACCACAACAACAATGGAAGTGATAATAATGGAAATGATACCGACAATGGAGATGACCTTGGTCAGAACCAACATGATAATTCCAGGAAGAAAGATATTAGCCAGTTGCAGTGCTATAATTGTAAGGAACTTGGTCACTATGCATCAGACTGTCCTGAGAAGAAAAAGAAAAAGGATGCTAGAAACTCCAATGGAAATAACTCCAATGTGACCCAGAAAGGACATGTGAACCACATTGACATGGATGGGAACCTTGAAGAGATAGAAGAAGTGGATGTCAGGAATTAGTTAACTCGGTTGAATCAAATAAGGATTCCTTGTCTAGATATCAAGTGTTGAACCCATAGTCAAGTGAACCATCAATGTAACCCTATGAGATTTCTTTAAGGGTGGTAGTGCCCTAGTTGCCTTGAAGCCAACTTGTAACCCCAGCCTTCCCAAATCTCGGGACGAGATTTCTTTTAAGGGTGGTAGCCTGTCACATCCCAAAATTTTCCAAATTTTGAAATGTGAAAATAAATAAACAAAATAAACAATTGTTGAAATTTAGGGTGAGAAGAAACTTTTTGATTCCAATTGGAAACATCAGAACCTATTTTGATCAAATAGAAATCCTAAAGGGATTTAAAAAGATAAGCAAATAATGAATAAAGTTATAAAAGTTGGAATCGCCATTTTTGGATCTTTAAATAAAAAGATATGGATTTTATAAGCAAATGTAGAAATAATGAATAAGGACTATTTTTAAAAGAGACAAATTAAATCTTGGCCAAAGAATTTAAATAAAATATTTTGTTTGATAAAATGAGTAAAGGTTTATTTAAATAAAACCATGAGGATTTATTTATATCCAAATTTCATTCAAGTAAAGACATTTTCCTATTTTGGAATAAACATTAAAAAACTTATTAAAGTGTTTAAATAAAAATTCAAAGTGTTTTATATTTTCAATTAAAACCTACTGAAAAGGTTTTGGAAGAATTTAGAAAGTCAATTAGAGTTTTAAACATATTTGATTCCTATTTGAAATAAAGACTAAAGTCTATTTATTTATTTTTAATAAATAATAAACCCTAAAAATAATTGTTCTATTTTGGACTTTGGAATATGTTGATAAACAGAGTTAAAATATACCCAAAGTTTGGTGGTGGTTTGAATTGAAATAGATTTTGAATTATTTGAATGAAAATCAAAACAGAAAAGGAAAAACATTCTGTATAAAAAAAATGAAAAGAAGCAGCCCAGCCAACAGGCCCAACCCAGCCCAGCAAACTAGCCCACCTGCTCACCCCGCAGCGAACCATTTTTCACTCAGTAACACATCCGCACAGCAGCTGACGATTGGACCCCACCATTCCCATCTTCCTCTCGCTGACCGCTGAGCCCCACCCGACAGGCCTTCTTCCTCACCTCCCCGCGGTGACCACGCCCGCGCCTCGCCGTTTCTTCCATTGAATACAGCGAACAATTCGCATTGATGCTGCAATGAATACTCCCTGTAACCGTACGTGCTTAAACGCCCCTCACCCCTCTCCCTTTCCCCTCAGTCTGCATTCCACCGGAGCCCTAGGGCTGCTCCAATTTTCCGTAGCAACGTCTCTGCCCCGACGAGCTTCTCCAACCAATTCCGGCGTCGTCCGACCACCCCTCGCCTCCCACTGCACGCGAGCTTGCTTCCCCTCTTCTTGCGCATCTCCCTGAACCAACCCCACACCCGCGCGAGCACCGTAGCCTCGGCAACCTCGACACCCGAGCGCCACCGTCGTCTGCCATTTCTCCGGCGAGTTCCCCTGGTGAGTACAGACCGCCCCGAACCCTCCCGATGATGCTCCCGTAATCTCCATACTCTCCTGCATCTAACCATACCCTCCTCATGCCTTCTGGTGACCTGCAGCCTCGCCCCCGACGATGAACTGAAGCACCCAATGCCGCCACTGACTCCGACGAGCAATCATCGCTGCTTCGGTGCGCCCCTCGACAAGCTGACCATGCCTTGAGCTTCACCGCAACCGCGTGAGCATGGTAAGCATCCTCACTCCCTCCCTCGCTTCCTGAATCATCGCCAACGCCACCGCCCGAGCGTGCGCTGCGGTCCGCCGCCGCCAGCGCCGCCAGATCTTGTTCGAGCAGCTATGGTCCGTTGGATCTCGATCCGTTGGCTAGGATAGATTCATTAAATGAAGGGGTACGTGTGATCTGTGTCGTGCGATTAAGTGAGATCCTACAGTCAGAACAGCTCAATCCAAACGAAACGGTATCGTCCAGTAAGGAAGCGCCACGTGGCGAGACTCGGGATTTAAAATAGAAATTTGATCTATTAGATTTGCAAACTTGCAAAATTCATAAATTTAATTCTACACGTCCAAATTTTGCAAATTTTATATCAATAGAATCAGCAGAACCAGTACTTTGCAACCATGCACTTTTTTTTTAATGTTTTGCTTCTGGAAAATTGATTGAAATTGCAGAAACTTGTGAAGGCATAATTTGAATATAAAATTTGTTCTAGAAATATTTTAAAGATGAAATCTTTGCTAAATGGATTGTTTTGAACCTACTGACCATAGGAACCAACTTATGGATTTAAAAATGTATTTTGTGAGACTAAGGAATAAATCCTTGATTTAAACCATCTCTAGCTAAATAAAATTATTGAATATGAGTTAAAAATGATTTTTTGAGTAAAACCTTTGGGAAATGATGTGATTCAACCCTTATGACCCTAAACACTAAGTTTTGAGATTTAAAAACATATTTGATGAACCCTATGAAATTATTACTTAGCTAAAAGATATTTTCAACAACATAAAATATCACCTTAGCATAAAATTTTGGTTTATGAGGTGAAACCTTTTGCAAATGATTCTACCACTTTTGTAATTGACCAATATGAGCTTTAAAATGTTTAGAGCCTAGTAGAAACCACTTTACCAAATAAAACCATCTCTTGCATGTTTGCATGCATGTCCTTGTTTTTGTTATTTTATGTGCTGAAATGGTTTGAATGCTAGTTGAATATGTGTTTGCTTGATTGAATTGTAGTGAAGTTAAAAGAGTGTGATATTTGCAAGATCAAGAAGTGAACCAACATTCTCTACTAAAAAGGCAAGTGACACTATCATCCATGTCCTACTATTTTTCATTACACTTAGTGGATTTTTGTAACATGCATGATAAGGACTATTATATTTCTATGCTATGCTAAATCCTATTAGGATATCCTTATATATTCCTCAGTGAAAACATTGTAGTTGTAGTATGCTTAGCCCTGCTATATATTTGGGATGGGATACATGATATGGTTATATAAAGTGTTGGAAAGATATATGTTTTATTTAATAAAACAAGTACTCAATGAACCACCTGGGTGGAAAGAGGATACTCAAGTTTTGGACAAGGTGGCAACAAAGAGAACCATGTTTATATGGCTATCTTTTTGTATGTGCACTAGAAGAAAACCACCTAGGGACTTAGAGATTGAACATGTTTCTCGTACAGTGGCTTCCGTGTACAGCCACATGCTAAATGGGCTCTGGCTTAGTCAACTACATAGTGGAAGACCCTTGCATTGGCATCTTCAGGTTAACTAGAATTGTGTATTGGAAATATATCCTTACATTGGTGCCTGGTAGACAAGCTAGCATTGTGTATTGGGAGGACTTCTATGGAAAGACTTTGTCACATTCTCGATCTGCTGGTACTCCATTTGGTGAGTACTTACCCAGCGGCCACTGGTGGCGTCAAGACGAGATTGTGTCATGTGGGTAAAGTGTACAACTTCTGCAGAAGATCAAATTCTAAGTACTTAGCCGTGTCCCCGGTTATGGACAATTCTGAGCAACTAAGGCCTGAAGCTATGGAAGATCTCGACATTCCAATTTCTCAAAGTAAAACTTGATGGTGTCAACAAGGGATTAGAAGCACTTGGAGTTTTTCCAAGGAGTTCAGAAAGATTTGACAAAAGATCAAAACTATTTTGAAAAGATAGGATAAAACTATACTGCTTTCTGCAAAGAGCCTAAACCCTACTTAGCCAAATATGCATGTAATGATAGGATCCACTTACTTCTACATAATAGTGAAACTTGCCAATACAATTCAAATGTATTGACCCTTGTGGCTGCAACTTATTATGTTGCAGGTTTGTTTGATGTTAGTGAAGTGTGTTGAATAGGATTACAAGTCTACAACCAACATGATTGCATGTGGCACTTTGAAGATGAAGGACTCCATGCTATATAGATATTCTGCTGCATTATAATGTGATAGCCAAATGAGCTATGTAAGATGTAATGAATTACTTTATTCCTGGTTATAAGTTGTATTATGACCTTTGTTTCTTGATATTACATCTTAACTGTGGATGCTAGCTATTGATCCAGGGACTAGCATTGTAAACACAGGGATCTCTACCTTATCAAAGGTTGGGAACCTTACATGAATCAATCAATAAGTTTTGGGACAATGCACATAAAACTAAGAGTGACAACTGTTCTCTCTTAATTGGTGCATAAATATAGAATACGGAGACTCAACATAAAGTTAAAGAGAAAGGCCCTTCATAGAGGGAAGCAGGAATTTCAAGTTTCTTAAAGAGCTTCCAAAAATTATGGTACTTATTAGCTTTCAGCTCTCATTGCTATTATCATGGCTTAGGTGATGCTGCATGTTTCCACCATGATTAGACATGGCTTAGGCTAGCCGCCCAGGCGTTTCTCTAACACATATATAATACTCCATGAACTTACAGGCTCCGCTTTTATTTCACAGTGCTGACACTCATAAACAAAAGATTATGATATCAACTGGGTAATATGTACAGGTGTTGAAAGCATTCCCCATGATAGCATGGTTCTGCTAATTCCCAACTTATAATTGCAAGCATATACAATATAGATGACACAAATGGTTCAAGTTTATTAGGGGCAAGAAAAAAAGTGTGCCATCAAGTTTGTGAGAGCTTTAATCACTAATTTTCACATGACAAGTTTAATTTGGAAGATAGATAAAACAAGAATATACTTGGAATGGTGTAAATCACCATACATAGGAATTTATGGTGGACTCTTTGGAATAACTTGGTTTCTTGGGAGTTGGATGCATGAGTAGAGCTTACTCATACAAGTGGAGGCTAGCAAAAGACTAGGAGCGACCAACTAAGAGCAATAATGGCCATAATCATGAAGAGCGAGAAAACATTATCAATCAAAGCATAAAGTGGTATCACAAGTCAAAAACTAAATGATCATAGAGGCTACGGTGACTGTTTCATAGTCATAACATGGTCTGAGCATGTGCCAAGTCAACCCAAACAAAGCATCAAAGGAGAATACCACAATATTATGCTTTTGTAAGCTAAAACAACGCATGATTCTTCCAAGGCGCATTAAGCAATCTCAATTGTTTGGAACAAGTCATGCTACATAAATAATCACTAAGCATAAGGTCAAAACAACATCTAGCATGACATGATAAAGTCTAAGTCATAGTCAAAACAAGCTCCCTTATTGTACCACTTAAGCATGAAACTTTCTACTCTTTTCCAACACCAATCAACTTATTTGAAACAAAAGAGCGAATGCGGGGGTACTAATACTTTATTCAAGCAAACTAAGCAAACTAAAACAAAAAACTAAAACTAAGGCGCTCCAAGAACAACACAACCGTGCATGAAACAATAAAAACGAAGTGTCTAGAAAGAGACCTGAGATTGTTATTGATGAAGAAGGGGATGCCTTGGGAATACCCAAGCTTTGATGCTTGTACCTCTTGAATATTTCTTGGGGTGACACGGGGTGGCATCCTCAAGCTTGATATTTTGTCCATTCTTCATCTCATCACATCATTCTTCCACTAAACTTGAAAATTTCCTTCATACAAAACTTCACACAATCTTCATTAGCAACATTAGTGTATTCAAAAGAATAGGGCTTTGGTTTAGTTTCAACACAAGTAAAACTTTCATTAAAACTGTAACATCCCAAAAATCATAATTTGTAAAGCTTGCATAACATTCATGCATTCATAAGCATTTGATCTTTTTCAAATGAATTTCAAACATAAGAAACCTTATTTTTGCCTATTACTTATTCAAGTGAGGCAAGGTTTATATTTTTTTTCCTAAATATGATTAGTATTTGATCTGGATTGATTGGAAAGTAAATACAAAGCCCACACAAAAGTTTTCAAAGAAAATCAAATTTAAAACTATTTATATGCCTATTATAAATATTTAACTAAAGGCATGGTTTTATATTTAATTTCAAACCCAAAATGATTTTATAGATGTTTTACACATCCTTAGACACAAGAAATACAGAACAAAATTCTGGAAGAAATTTAAATTGAAACAGATTTGAAACTCCCATTAAAATTCAAACCAGAAAATCAAAACAAAAGGAGAAAAAGAGAAAAAAATAAACCTAACTACCTAACTAGCCCAACCCACCCGCGGCCCAGCAAGCCAGCCCACCCGGGAAACTCCCTCCCCCTCGATGTTTCTTACCGCGCCGCGCTGCACCCACTCGCTGACTTCCTGGCCCCACTGCCACGTTGTCTTCTTCGTCCTCAATCAACGCGCGGTGACTGCTTCGCCGCGGTCGTTTCTTCCGATTAAATACTGAATCAATCTGATTGATTGCGTGCGTGAATTCCCCCCGACCCTGCCTATTTAAACCTCTCCCTTCCCCGCATCTTTCCCCTCACTCGCCACTGTCTAAGCGCCACCAGGCTGCTCGGGCTTGAGCTCACATCACCGCGATATTGAGCCCCTCCGGCGACCAATCCCAGTGATCCTCGACCCCCCTTGCTTTCTGGTTCATACGATTTTGTTCGCCATCTTCGTACGCATCTAACGCCACTTGTGGTTTCGTTTCTGGTGGTCTGCAGCGTCGCCTTCGTCAACAACCGTGTGTGCCCGACGACAAGCTCAGCTCCGACGAGGAATAGCTGCCGAACCCGAGCACCCCGCCCTCGCCCGTGACCTCCACTGCGACCGCCTCAACTCCGCGACCTCGGTAACACATTGCACCCCTCCCTTTACCCCTAGCGCCGCCAGTTCGTCGCCGGCAGAGCCGTCGTCGCCACTTCTCGCCATTTGCGCCGCCAGTTCATGGCAGAGTAACCATATCCGCTGGATCTACATCCAGCGGTCAAGATTAGATCCAACAGCGAAGGGTACGTGTAGATCTGGGCCTTAGGATTAGATCTAGCGGTTTAGTTTAGATCTGACGCGAAGGGGTAAGTTTCGATCTAGAGTGTTAGATTAAGTTAGATCCAATGGTGCGGACGCGTGATCCAGAGCGAACCGATACAGGCCAATTAGATTGCGCCGCGTGTCACGTTTTCTGTTTTAAAATTTAGATTTGAATCTATTAGTTATTTAAAATTGTAAATTCAATAACTTTTGTTCTGATTATCCAAAAAATGCAAATAAGACATCAATGGAATCACAAAAATAAATCCTACACATCTGTAGACTTAGTTTTGTATTTTGCTTCTGTTAAAATAGAGTTTTATGCAGAGACATTTGTAGGCCTATTTTGTGTATAAAAATTATTTGGAAAATGTTTTAAAAGACAAATTAAGTTTATTTGGTGTATAAATGTTTAGTTTATTCTTCAGTACTGTTTTAATTGTCTTGTTTGGTTTAGAAAAATCATCACATGGCATTTGCATGCATTCATATATTTTTGCTTGATTATTTGAAATATGAATTTGGTGCTATCATTTTATGTGTAGATTTTGGTGCTAGTGGTGATTGTGACTGTGAGGATTGTTGTTACTCCCCCAACTACCAAGGAAAGTGGTGCTTCATATTTTTGTCCCAATATTTTGACTATGCATTTGTGATATTTTTGTATAGGGCTTGCATGATAATTTGTGCCAAGTATCTATATGCTATGCTTGGGAAATCCAAGTAGTTGTAGAATTGTTAGATTTTTTCTCTAAGTTAAGATACTTGCTATTGCCATGCTTAGCCTAGCTAGTAGCAACCAAGGGTGTATTATATATATGCTATGGAAAAATATTGCTAAGTCTTTGACTTATGTTTTGCTTAATAAAACAACTAAGTGAATGAAACACCTGGGTGTAATGGTTGTTTGGGTTATGTTGAGTGGTTACACAAGGCCCATTTCTATGGTCTACCTTGTGTATCACACTTGTGGAAAGCCACCCAGGAACAAAGGGATTTGAGATGCCATATGTTAAGAAGCTTCTAGTGTAGCCACATGGCATTATGGGCTCTGCCTGGATCATATAGGTTGCAATAACTTAGCCAAATGGACAGTTGGTGGTAGGGGGTGATAGGTTTGGAGCGCGTCCATTCTGGTCCAAGGGAAGGATTTTGAAAGGTTGTCAACACCCGGATTTTTCAATCCTAGATGCCTGTTATGCCATACATCGTAATCCCAGGATTACCATTTTTGTGAGACATAACAGAATTGGATACCATAGTACTTCATCCATTACAAACGATACATAAGTTCTTACACAAATAGGGATCTCATGATCCAGTTCTTAATACAACATCAAGCAGCGGAATACGTAATAATAACGGTAGCGTAGGCGAAGCTCCATCTTCAGGGTCACAGGCAATGCTGACGATGGGAGATGATCCTAGTTGTTGTAACCTTCCTGGGGTCCATCTTCCAGGTACTCCTCTTCATAGTCTGGCCATGGGAATAGCCAGGGACAAAGCCATGAGTACTCTTTAAGTACTCGCAAACTAATACTAACAGGTAAGGGTTTTTTGGATAATAGGACACTAGGCTCTAGGGTTGTTTTGCAAAAAGCCAGGTTTATCTCTACTAAGTTCCAAAGCTAGTCACAATTGTATAAATCCTAAGTGGGAACTTGTATTTCCAGTCACAACTCTGTTGTGGTCAAGTCAAAGTCTCAATTCATTTCACAAGTCATTTTGAAAAGTCTGACGGGGGAACAGTATGGCCACTCCAACTGTCCATAACCGCGGACGCGGCTATTCGATACATCCGGTAGGAACAAATCCTGAATTCACCATACTCAGTATGCGGATAATCAATCCTAACCTTTCAATTACACGCCCTAGTATAAGCACCTCTCCTGTGAGTTTGGCCTCCCAACCATGACCACTGTCATCTTGGGTACTGCACAGGTGGACAATCTTCACAAGGTAGCCTCAGCTCAGACCTTGGCCAGGAGGGAACTAATACTAAGGTATATAAGTTTCTAGTCAAGCCCTACCCGATATTCGGGTATTGTGGTTGTACGCTAAAATTGGAATGGTATCGCATCCAGACAACCATCAGTTTTATAAAGGGCTAAGGCTCATGCCTCAACATTTTCATCACCAAAATCATCAAGTTTTTGGAAACACATGTCCAAAACATTTCAATAGAATGATCCATCATTCCAAGGTTTTCATAACCATTTTCCATCAAGTATTCCCATCTAAAGTTGATCAAGTTTTATGCTTGGCACTAGCATCTACAGGTGGGGGTAGTACTAAAGAGGGGTGGTAACTAGTGGAGTTTCACTAATTCCAACCTTATATCTTAGGCTGATATCAAGGTTTCTAGCTTAGGCCAAATTTTATGCTCTTTATGCAACCTTCAGCACAACTGTCTAGTTTCTACCAAACTCTTAGGTAGACTCTAAGTAATCTTTGATAAAGAAATAAAGTAAGAAGCTTGCCATAAAACTAGGATTGGTTTATCAAGTGGGTAGGATCATATATGCTTAAGGCATATAGTAGTCATATCACAAGTATGGGTTTGTGGCATCAATAGGGTATCTGGCAAGGGTTAGCTTGCACATTCACTAGTAGTATTAGGCTTGCATCAGTGTCAATATAAGCTTGCAAGTTTTAGCTTGCATCAATATCAGTATAAGCTTGCATAGTTACTAGCTTGCCTTGTGCAGAGCAGTGGTTAAAGTTCTCCTCGGCTTCCTCTTCGTAGTATCCTCCTTCCTCCTCATATCCTTGGTCAGTACTAGCGTCTATGAATAAATACGAGGTACACAATCACCGAAAAATACTTAACTACTTGCAATCATCACACACAAGGGTCCTATAGATGATCTAGCATCATCTCTAACATTATAAGGTTAAGGCTTGGTTTAAATCTTTTTATTTTTAGAAAAGTAATTTCTACTCATTGAAAAACTACTTAAGATTTAATATTCTCCAAACTAAACATGGGATCATGTTGACACATGTCATCACCACATATTGTAGTCCAAGGGAATGTGATTTAAAGTGGTGTCACAATTTAATAAGGTTTTACCCTTTTATTGTAATTCATTAAAGTGGCTAGAAATGCTTATGAAGCATTCTTTTATTACTTGAACATTATTTCTACAAGTAAACCTATATATTTTTATATATTTTGAAAGGTATGGTTAAATGTGATTTTTGAGAGTTGGAATCAACTCAAAAGCTTTTATGGTTTAAATTTGAAAAATGTTTGAATGTAGAAAAGCTTCTGCCTTGTTATTTTTACTATGGGTGATCTACAGATCCAAATGACTTGAATCCAACGGGCTTGGATTAATCATTCACAAACCTTTCCAAAAAAATTGGTTTCATCCAATTTGGTGCACTGAATCGATCTGGGTTGATTTTTGAAGTTGGGTGCTGAAGTGTGTTTGAATTGAAATAGAAAAGATTTAATTTGAATTGCTGGGCTGCGCGGGAAATGTTACTGGGCCGGCCTGCTAAGCGCAGTGCTCCCGCGGGCCGCTTAAGTGGGTGTCCCCACTCGTCAGTGACACGGGGCTGGGCGAAGCGGTATGGGGCAACGTGGATCGTTCGATCTAGTTCTAATCCAACGGCTGGGGATCATCGTCGACGCGAGACAACTCCGGCGAGAACGAAACCTAGCGCGGCCAGTGAGGGGTGCTGGGGGCTCACCGGGGTACGGGCGAGGGTTGGCGAGGCGGGCGAACGACGAAGTCGACGACGGCGAACCTCCTGGTACCGGTGGCTTCTCCTGGGGCGGCTCCAATCGCTGGCTCCCTTCTTCTCCGGCAGCGGCAGGCTTCAGTGAAATTCCAGCGAGGTGGTGCTCGCCTTGCTCTAAGGATGGTGTGGCACGGTCAGTGGGGAGAGGGGAGTGAGATGGTGTGAAGAAATCGTGCGGGGGTGGCCTCTATTTATAGTCGAGCGAGGGGACCGTCGGGGCGCACTGTGAGCTCGTCGGGGGCGACGTTACAGGCGGCTAATGGCATGGGCAAGGGTAGGGGACGGTGCTGTGTCTCCTGGAGATGCTCAACGACATGGTCGCGAGGCATGGGGCGGTGTGGTTTGGTCTGGAATGGCCGGTGCTCTACGCGGCAGAGGCGGCGTCTTCGACGGCGGGCGGTGGTTGTATGGCACGGGGCGGCAAACGGGGGTGTCTGGCGGTGTCCTGGGTCGGTGGTGATCGTGTGTGCACGCGGTGAGGGCGGCGCGCGGTCTGTGGACGCTGGTCGAGGGTGGCGCTCTGGCGCACGCTCAGCATGGTCTGGGCGCGGCTTGTGCGCGTGGTCCAAGGCTTGGCAACGCTCGCGGCTGGGACAGGAAGTGGCGGTGGACGGTGGGATGCCTCCCAGACAAGGTTGGCATGGCTAGTTCTTCCTCTAGCCTGCTGTCCACAATGGGGTGACATTGGGGTGCTCGGCTGTTCACCATTAATGACAATGGCAAGCTCACAGGGATGCTAGTGTTGGGCTAATCTTTCTAGATGATCTACTGGGCTGTGTGTGAGCTAACTAGGGAACAAGTTAGGCAAGAATCACTGCACACTATAGTGTTTGATGTTTTGTTTGACTTGTGTCTGCAACCTATTTGATGAAATGGCCGCATGAAATCAAGTTTTGAATTTTGAAATGATTTTTGGTGGGTTTGCTAGATTGGTGCTGGTGAGTCTGCAGATGCTTGGGTTTTGAAAGTTGAGCTTGTTTGAGTGGGTTTTGGAAAAGTGGGATCTTCCCATATGAAGAAGATTCAATTTTGAATTGTCATTTAAACTATGCATTTGAAAGTTTCTGGATGATCACAAAGTGGGCCTTTATACCTTGTTATGAGTACATTCAAGGGGTGCAAAGATCCAGAAAAGTTTCTGTTAGGTTTTGAAAGTTTGAGACAGCCAAAGTAGGCATGGGAGTTAAATTGGTCAAAATGACCATTCACTTAATATATTTGTTTTGATTTACTTGTCTTTAGGAAAAGTGTGGGAAATGTTTTAGATGATGTTCATTTCACCTAAGAAACATTTTACAAGCAATGGATCACACAAACAAGGTGGTTTTTAAAGAAATTCAAAATCCATGCATGCACATATACATGGATTCATGATTTCATTTAGAAAAGTTTTTGTTAACCCTAATCTTGATGATTAGTGTTTGTTGATCTAAGTTTGGTATTTTTGGGATGTTACAAACCTTCCCCCCTTAAACAAAATCTCGTCCCGAGATTTGAAAAAGGACGAAAAGATTACCTAGGATTTGAAGAGATCTGGAAACTCCGTCCTGATGTGATCTTCGTGCTCCCAGGTAGCTTCTTCTTCTGTGTGGTTGCTCCACTGAATCTTCAGAAACTTGATGCTTCGGGTTCTGGTAGTTCGAAAGGCTTCTTCCAAAATACGGATGGGTACTTTGGGATAGGTTAGGTCATCATTGATCTCTATGGTCCGGTGATCGATATTCTTGAACACTTCGGTCTTCTCAGGGACTTCGAGACACTTGCGAAGTAACGAGATATGGAACACATTGTGCACAGCTGACATCTCTTCAGGTAGTTCCAGTTGATAAGATACTTCTCCTCGACGGTTCAAAATTTTGAAAGGTCCGATATATCTGGGGGCTAACTTTCCTTTGAGTTGGAAACGCTGCATTCCCTTCAATGGCGACACTTTCAGATAAACAAAATCTCCGATGTTGAAGGTGAGGTCTCGACGTCTCTTGTCGGCATAACTCTTCTGTCGGGATTGGGCTGTCTTGAGGTGCTCACGAATCTTGTGAACCTTCTCTTCTGCTTCTCGTAGGATGTCGGGTCCGAAAATCTGACTCTCTCCTACTTCCGACCAGTTCAAAGGGGTGCAGCACTTTCTTCCGTACATGAATTCAAATGGGGCCATTTGCAAACTGGCTTGGTAACTATTGTTGTATGAAAATTCTGCAAACGGCAGACAGTCTTCCCACTTGGATCCATATTCTAGCACACATGCTCTAAGCATATCTTCGAGTATTTGGTTTACTCGCTCCGTTTGTCCATCGGTCTGAGGGTGATACACGGTACTGAAATCTAGGCGGGTTCCTAAACCTTCTTGGACTTTCTTCCAGAATCTCGAGGTAAACTGAGTTCCTCGATCCGATACTATATTCTTGGGGACTCCATGCAAACTAACGATTCTAGCGATGTACAACTCTGCTAGCTTCGAACTCTGATAGGTGGTTTTAACGGGCAAGAAATGGGCGACTTTGGACAATCTGTCCACTATGACCCAAATAGAGTCATTTCCCCTACTAGAAGTAGGTAGTCCAGTGATAAAGTCCATTCCTACATCATCCCATTTCCATTCCGGAATCTGCAACGGTTGCAACAATCCAGCGGGTCTTTGATGTCCTGCCTTGACTCGCTGACATATATCACACTTGGCGATATAGCTTCCGATTTCTCTCTTCATCTTATGCCACCAAAATTGATCTTTCAAATCTTGATACATCTTAGTTCCTTCGGGATGGATAGAATAAAGAGTATCATGAGCCTCCTTCAAGATAACTTCTTTTAACTCCGAATCGGCTGGTACACAAAGGCATCCTTTGTACCACAGAACTCCTTCTTCGTCCTCGGTGAATCCGGGTACTTTGCTTGTACCGATACGACGCTTGATTCCGTCGATACTGGCATTTCCTTTCTGCGCCTCTTTAATCTGACTGATCAAAGTGGGCTGAAGTTCTATGCTAGCCAAAAATCCTTCACTTACTAATTCCATTCGAAAATCTTCCATCTCTTTGTGCAAACTTGGTTGCTCCTTCAAAATCATGGAGGTCAAGCGGCACGACAATCTGCTAAGGGCATCGGCTACCACGTTGGCTTTACCAGGGTGATAGTGAATGTCCAGGTCGTAATCCTTGATTAGATCAATCCATCTTCTCTGCTTCATATTCAGCTCCTTCTGAGTGAATATATACTTTAGGCTCTTGTGATCCGAATAAATCTCACAACGGTTTCCCATCAGGTAATGTCTCCATGTCTTCAGGGCTAGAACTACGGTTGCGAGTTCGAGGTCATGGGTTGGGTAATTTTGTTCATGTTGCTTCAATTGTCGCGATAAGTAAGATATAACTTTGCCTTCTTGCATTAGCACACATCCGAGACCAATCTTGGATGCGTCACAATACACATCGAAGGGCTTCGTGATATCCGGCATAATCAAGATTGGGGCTGAAATCAATCTTCTTTTGAGTTCTTGAAAACTCGCTTCACATTTGTCGGTCCATTCAAACTTCTTGTCCTTCTTCAGCAATTGGGTCATGGGTCGGGCGATACTAGAGAATCCTTCTACAAATTTGCGGTAATATCCCGCCAATCCGAGAAAAGCACGAACTTGGGTTTGAGTGGTTGGGGCTTGCCAATCTTCTACATCTTTCACTTTGGCAGGGTCAACGGCAATTCCTCCGGCTGATACAATGTGACCGAGGAATCCTACTTCCTGTAACCAGAATTCACATTTGCTTAATTTTGCATACAACTGATGCTCTCTAAGGGTTCCAAGAATGGTCCTTAGGTGTAGCTCATGTTCTTCTTCTGATTTGGAATAAATCAGAATGTCATCGATGAAAACAATGACAAACTTATCCAGGAAGTCCAAAAAATCTTATTCATGAGGTTCATGAAATAAGCGGGGGCATTGGTTAATCCAAAAGACATGACTGTATACTCATACAATCCATATCTGGTGGTAAAGGCAGTCTTTGGAATATCTTCTGCACGAATCTTGAGTTGATGATAGCCAGTCCTAAGATCAATCTTAGAAAATACCTGGGCTCCGGTCAACTGATCAAACAAATCTTCTATCTTAGGCAAGGGGTACTTGTTCTTGATGGTGACATCATTCAACTTTCGATAATCCGTACACAAACGGTTACCTCCATCCTTCTTGTCCACAAACAAGACAGGGGATCTCCATGGGGACGCACTCGGTTGAATCAATCCGATTTCCAACATGGAATCCAGTTGCTTCTTCAGTTCTTCTAGTTCCGACGGGTTCATACTATAGGGTCTCTGGGCTATGGGTCCTGTTCCGGGGATTAGTTCGATGATAAACTCGATATCCCGATCTGGGGGCATACCGGGCAAAACATATGGAAATACATCGGGGTATTCATAGACTATCCGAACTTGGTCAATGGTAGGTTGGGCTAGACTCTTGTTACACTTGAATTGGCGAGGTAAGGTTTCAGATATATGCTCAACTGATATTCCGGCGGTACTGGTCATGGTGATGGCTTTCTTGGCACAGTCAATCAATCCTTTATGTTTGGACATCCAATCCATTCCTAGTACTACTTCCAAACCTTTAGTTCCGAGTACTATTAGATTAGCATAAAAATCTATGCCATGGATTCAGATAGGGATGGCCTTGCAAATTTGCCTAGCCTTGGTGGTTTGGTTGGTTGAATTTTACTAGTGCAGGCAAATTCTTCGGTGACAAATGAATGTGATGCACCAGAATCAAACAACACTCTTGCCAGTACTGAATTAACAGAAAACATACCCAGCATGACGTCTGGCGCTTCCTGAGCTCCTTCAGCATGCATGAGAAAAAGACGGCCATTGCGGTTGAGTGAATTCCCTGGGGAAAATCTTCTCCCTGGCTGAACACGACGCTGCTGCTGAGCTGGGACATTGGCGTTGGGGGCTGTAGCATTCTTCTTGTTGGGGCACTCATTGGAATAGTGGCCTTTATTTCCACAGTCATAACAGGTCACTTGTGACTTGTCCTTGGCTGCGACAGGCACAACATTGCTTCCAGTCCTCGGGGCAGTGTTGGGGTTGGCGGTAGCATTGTTGTTGTTGAACTTGGGTGGGGCACGGGTGAAATTGCTAGAGTTGCCGGGGTTGTTGTGATTTCCTTCGGGTCTAGGGTTTCCACGGTTGGGATAGGTCGGACGGGTCATAGGGGGTCTGTTGGTTCTTGGGGCAAATCCTGGAGATGGGTTGGGGCGATACTTTGGGGTCTGATGGGTTCCTGGTTGATGCATCATGCGACGCTTGCGATTCTCATTGTCCTGGTTGATCTTTCCTTCCATCTGGATAGCAGAGTCGACAAGGGCTTCAATATCAACAAAGGGGATATTGACTAACACTGTCTGCATCTCGTCATGCAGACCATTCAAGAACCTTTCTTTCTTCTTGGCTTCGGTGTCTATCTCGTCCGGGGCATACCTAGCTAATGACAAAAAAAAATCACGGTATTCCACTACAGTCATCCTTCCTTGCTTCAACTCTCTGAACTCGTCTCTCATTCTCTTGATCAAACCTGGTGGCACATGGGTTCTGCTGAACTTGACCTTGAATTCCTCCCAGGTCATCATCTGGCCTCCGGTCATTGCACGAACACTGTTCCACCATGCCCTGGCATCTCCGGCTAGATAATGGGAGGCGAACAAGACTTTCTCGTTGGCTTCCACTCCGGCGACTTCTAGGTTATTTTCCATGGTTTGCAGCCAATCATCGGCGTCTAGGGGTTCTTCTGACTTGGTGAAGACGGGTGGGTTGGTATTCTGGAAATTCTTGAGCTTAGATCCGTGGTTGTCCTGATTTCCATGGCCTTGGTTGTTGTGGGCTAGTTGGGCTATCTGTTGCAGAGTGGCTAGGTTGGCTTGACGTTCCGCTCTTTCAGCTTCGCGGTCAGAAGTCAACATTTGCAGGATCTGCAACATCGGGTCCGGGGCTGAACCACTTCCTCCACGTGGCATCTGAAGATTGATATAGATCATGAGAAAAGAGGGAAATTGCTAAGGTTTTGGGTTTTTGAAAAGTGTTTAGAGTTTGACTCAGGTTTTTCTAGCAACTTGTTTTTTCATTCATTCATTCATTCATAGCACACGGTACAACACACACCACAACAAGGAAAAACAGATGGTTTTAAGAACCATTCTGGAATCTACGATACAGTGGGACCGACTACTACTCACTACGCTAGTGCTCAGTGCTACTACTCCTTGGAGTCTGTGGCTTCATCATCTTCAGCATCATCGATGAAGGCGAAATCATCCTCATCGGTGAAGAATTCCATGGCCTGATCCTCCAGAAAATCATCGTCATCGCGGAGGTAGGAGTAAGGGTCTCCACGAAGATCCTCTCCGGCATTCTCCCTTTCCTCTAACTGCATGTCTCTCTCGTGGATGGTCTCTTCCAGAGATGAGATGCGATGGCGAAGATGGGCAATAATGCGCTCCTTCTTGTCGAGCTGACGGCGGCGAGACTTGCGATCCTTTGCTAGCATGGCTATGGTCTGATCCTTTGTCTTGATGATGGCATACTTGTGGTTGCAATAGTCACGGCAGTTGACCAACTCCTGTTGACGATCATACATCATGAAGCTAAGGTGGTCCAATTGAGTCTTCAGCTCGGGGTGGTATGGGGCTTCCAGTGGTTGGCCATTTGCATCACGTCTTGGGCAAAACTCAAAGCGAGTACCCTTGATCTGATTGATGCTTTGCCCACACAGACATGAAAGAGCTTCCTGCATTGCTCTGTCCAGTCCACTTGAGACAGGAAAGAGCAGGAAAGAGCTTCCTGCTGACGATCATACATCATGAAGCTAAGGTGGTCCAATTGAGTCTTCAGCTCGGGGTGGTATGGGGCTTCCAGTGGTTGGCCATTTGCATCACGTCTTGGGCAAAACTCAAAGCGAGTACCCTTGATCTGATTGATGCTCTGCCCACACATACAGGAAAGAGCTTCCTGCATTGCTCTGGCCAGTCCATCGAGCCAGTTGTTTTCCCTCAAGGTAAACTAAATTCCCTCCGCAGTGGGAGGTTCAATCTTTCCTCGGAGACTTGCAACAATTAGCCACTGCAGATCTTCTCCTCCTTGATCATTGAGCTGAGCTCCGAAGAACTCGGGGTGCGGACGCTCTAGAAGTTCCGAAAGCTGATCCAGATCCCTCTCAAAGATAAGGTCTCCTCCATTCCCAAGTTGGTAAAACTTGCTGTACTTCACGTCCATCTATAAAAATAGAGGATGAGTAGATTAGCAGAGTGATTAAGTGTGTCAAAATTTTATCTATTTTGCAAGGGTTTTTGAGGAGCATGAAGTTTTATTAAAGAATTAAAGAGGTAATAATGAGAATAAGTTTTCGTAAATATTTTTGTTCTTTGGTTTTGAAACTAAGTTTTTGGTTCAACGTCCAATCTAACTAGGGTCTCCTATGGTCAGGATGGCTCTGATACCAACTTGTCAACACCCGGATTTTTCAATCCTAGATGCCTGTTATGCCATACATCGCAATCCCAGGATTACCATTTTTGCGAGACATAACAGAATTGGATACCATAGTACTTCATCCATTACAAACAATACATAAGTTCTTACACAAATAGGGATCTCATGATCTAGTTCTTAATACAACATCAAGCAGCGGAATATGTAATAATAACGGTAGCATAGACGAAGCTCCATCTTCGGGGTCACAGGCAATGCTGACGATGTGAGATGATCCTAGTTGTCGTAACCTTCCTGGGGTCCATCTTCCAGGTACTCCTCTTCATAGTCTGGCCATGGGAATAGCCAGGGACAAAGCCATGAGTACTCTTTAAGTACTCGCAAACTAATACTAACAGGTAAGGGGTTTTTGGATAATAGGACACTAGGCTCTAGGGTTGTTTTGCAAAAAGCCAGGTTTATCTCTACTAAGTTCCAAAGCTAGTCACAATTGTATAAATCCTAAGTGGGAACTTGTATTTCCAGTCACAACTCTGTTGTGGTCAAGTCAAAGTCTCAATTCATTTCACAAGTCATTTTGAAAAGTCTGACGGGGGAACAGTATGGCCACTCCAACTATCCATAACCGCGGACGCGGCTATTCGAATAGTTTGACACTCTGCAGATATTGTACACTTTCACCACAACATTCGATACATCCGTCAGGAACAAATCCTGAATTCACCATACTCAGTATGCGGATAATCAATCCTAACCTTTCAATTACACGCCCTAGTATAAGCACCTCTCCTGTGAGTTTGGCCTCCCAACCATGACCACTGCCATCTTGGGTACTGCACAGGTGGACAATCTTCACAAGGTAGCCTCAGCTTAGACCTTGGCCGGGAGGGAACTAATACTAAGGTATATAAGTTTCCAGTCAAGCCCTACCCAATATTCGGGTATTGTGGTTGTACGCTAAAATTGGAATGGTATCGCATCCAGACAACCATCAGTTTTATAAAGGGCTAAGGCTCATGCCTCAACATTTTCATCACCAAAATCATCAAGTGTTTGGAAACACATGTCCAAAACATTTCAATAGAATGATCCATCATTCCAAGGTTTTCATAACCATTTTCCAGCAAGTATTCCCATCTAAAGTTGATCAAGTTTTATGCTTGGCACTAGCATCTACAGGTGGGGGTAGTACTAATGAGGGGTGGTAACTAGTGTAGTTTCACTAAGTCCAACCTTATATCTTAGGCTGATATCAAGGTTTCTAGCTTAGGCCAAATTTTATGCTCTTTATGCAACCTTCAGCACAACTGTCTAGTTTCTACCAAACTCTTAGGTAGACTCTAAGTAAGCTTTGATAAAGAAATAAAGTAAGAAGCTTGCCATAAAACTAGGATTGGTTTATCAAGTGGGTAGGATCATAGATGCTTAAGGCATATAGTAGTCATATCACAAGTATGGGTTTGTGGCATCAATAGGGTATCTGGCAAGGGTTAGCTTGCACATTCACTAGTAGTATTAGGCTTGCATCAGTGTCAATATAAGCTTGCAAGTTTTAGCTTGCATCAATATCAGTATAAGCTTGCATAGTTACTAGATTGCCTTGTGCAGAGTAGTGGTTGAAGTTCTCCTCGGCTTCCTCTTCGTAGTATCCTCCTTCCTCCTCATATCCTTGGTCGGTACTAGCGTCTATGAATAAATACGAGGTACACAATCACTAAACAATACTTAACTACTTGCAATCGTCACACACAAGGGTCCTATAGATGATCTAGCATCATCTCTAACATTACAAGGTTAAGGCTTGGTTTAAATCTTTTTATTTTTAGAAAAGTAATTTCTACTCATTGAAAAACTACTTAAGATTTAATATTCTCCAAACTAAACATGGGATCATGTTGACACATGTCATCACCACATATTGTAGTCCAAGGGAATGTGATTTAAAGTGGTTTCACAATTTAATAAGGTTTTACCCTTTTATTTTAATTAATTAAAGTGGCTAGAAATGCTTATGAAGCATTCTTTTATTACTTGAACATTATTTCTGCAAGTAAACCTATATATTTTTATATATTCTGAAAGGTATGGTTAAATGTGATTTTTGAGAGTTGGAATCAACTCAAAAGCTTTTATGGTTTATATTTGAAAAATGTTTGAATGCAGAAAAGCTTCTGCCTTGTTATGTTTACTATGGGTGATCTACAGATCCAAATGACTTGAATCCAACGGTCTTGGATTAAGCATTCACATACCTTTCCAAAAAAATTGGTTTCATCCAATTTGGTGCACTGAATCGATCTGGGTTGATTTTTGAAGTTTGGTGCTGAAGTGTGTTTGAATTGAAATAGAAAAGATTTAATTTGAATTGCTGGGCTGCGCGGGAAATGTTACTGGGCCGGCCTGCTAAGCGCAGTGCTCCCGCAGGCTGCTTAAGTGGGTGTCCCCACTCGTCAGTGACACGGGGCTGGGCGAAGCGTTATGGGGCAACGTGAATCGTTCGATCTAGTTCTAATCCAACGGTTGGGGATCATTGTCGACGCGAGACAACTCCGGCGAGAACGAAACCTAGAGCGGCCAGTGAGGGGTGCTGGGGGCTCACCGGGGTACGGGTGAGGGTCAGCGAGGCGGGCGAACGACGAAGTCGACGACGACGAACCTCCTGGTACCGGTGGCTTCTCCTGGGGCGGCTCCAATCGCTGGCTCCCTTCTTCTCCGGCAGCGGCAGGCTTCAGTGAAATTCTGGCGAGGTGGTGCTCGCCTTGCTCTGAGTATGGTGTGGCACGGTCAGTGGGGAGAGGGAAGTGAGATGGTGTGAAGAAATCGTGCGGGGGTGGCCTCTATTTATAGTCGAGCGAGGGGACTGTCGGGGCGCACGGTGAGCTCGTCGGGGGCGACGTTACAGGCGGCTAATGGCATGGGCAAGGGTAGGGGACGGTGCTGTGTCTCCTGGCGATGCTCAACGACATGGTCGCGAGGCATGGGGCGGTGTGGTTTGGTCTGGAACGGCCGGTGCTCTGCGCGGCAGAGGCGGCGTCTTCGACGGCGGGCGGTGGCTGTATGGCACGGGGCGGCAAACGGGGGTGTCTGGCGGTGTCCTGGGTCGGTGGTGATCGTGTGTGCACGCGGTGAGGGCGGCGCGCGCTCTGTGGACGCTGGTCGAGGGTGGCGCTCTGGCGCACGCTCGGCATGTTCTGGGCGCGGCTTGTGCGCGTGGTCCAGGGCTTGGCAACGCTCTCGGATGGGACAGGCAGTGGCGGTGGACGGTGGGCTGCCTCCCAGACAAGGTTGGCATGGCTAGTTATTCCTCTAGCTTGCTGTCCACAATGGGGTGACATTGGGGTGCTCGGCTGTTCACCATTAATGACAATGGCAAGCTCACAAGGGTGCTAGTGTTGGGCTAATCTTTCTAGATGATCTACTGGGCTGTGTGTGAGCTAACTAGGGAACAAGTTAGGCAAGAATCACTGCACACTATAGTGTTTGATGTTTTGTTTGATTTGTGTCTGCAACCTGTTTGATGAAATGGCCGCATGAAATCAAGTTTTGAATTTTGAAATGATTTTTGGTGGGTTTGCTAGATTGGTGCTGGTGAGTCTGCAGATGCTTGGGTTTTGAAAGTTGAGCTTGTTTGAGTGGGTTTTGGAAAAGTGGGATCTTCCCATATGAAGAAGATTCAATTTTGAATTGTCATTTAAACTATGCATTTGAAAGTTTCTGGATGATCACAAAGTGGGCCTTGATACCTTGTTATGAGTACATTCAAGGGGTGCAAAGATCCAGAAAAGTTTCTGTTAGGTTTTGAAAGTTTGAGACAGCCAAAGTAGGCATGGGAGTTAAATTGGTCAAAATGACCATTCACTTAATATATTTGTTTTGATTTACTTGTCTTTAGGAAAAGTGTGGGAAATGTTTTAGATGATGTTCATTTCACCTAAGAAACATTTTACAAGCAATGGATCACACAAACAAGGTGGTTTTTCAAGAAATTCAAAATCCGTGCATACACATATACATGCATTCATGATTTCATTTAGAAAAGTTTTTTGTTAACCCTAATCTTGATGATTAGTGTTTGTTGATCTAAGTTTGGTATTTTTGGGATGTTACAAAGGTCTTGTCTCGATGCATGTCGAGTCTTGTGGGGAAAGTGCACCACCTCTGTAGAAGGAAGAATCTAAGTACTTAGTCGTGTCCCCGGCAATGGAAAATTTGAGCACCAAGACATGGAAGCTATCAAGAATCTCCTCATCCCAATTTCTAAGTTAAAAACTTGTGGTTGAACAAGGGTTAAGGTTCCCCAATGTCTATTGGTGGTTCCTTGGGAGTTTTTGCCAAACAAAAACTTAGTGTTTTCAACTGATAGGTAAAACCTATTTTGAGAAAAGCAAGCCTAAGCTACACTTAGCCAAATTCATGTAGAAGCTAGATACTATTATTCTACTAAGGCATCACTTGCCAATACTATTCCAATGTATTGACCCACTGTGGCTGTAACTTGTGATGTTGCAGGTTACTCTGATGAGGATTAGGGTTATGAGTCTACACTCAACATGCTTTCCTGTGGCACATGAAGATGAAGACTTTTATTTATATTGTTAAGTTAAACTCTTGTACTAGCCTATGGCTATGTAGTTGTAAAAGACTATGTTATATCTGGAATGACGATGTAATAATGACCTTTGTTTCTGTGTACTTCATCTTAAACTGTGGATGCTAGCATTTGATCCAGGGACTAGCATTGCAATCACAGGGACCTTTACCTTTATAAAGGTGGGGTCTTACAGATGGTATCAGAGCACTGTGTTTCCTGTAGGATTATGACCCTAGGATTGGATTAGACTAAGAAACCACTAAGGAAAATTTCAATACTTTGAAAAATTTCCACACTGGTATTTTTCTTCTTGTAAACTTTTCTAATCTTCTTTCTCATCTCTATTTATAGATGAACTCAATCAACGAAGCCGTGAGGAAGGGACCACTCATGACCATGACTTTGGAGTGTGAGACTGAATTTCCCAAGGCATTCAAGAACCTTATGGTTACCACGGGGATACATGGTGCATATGTGTACAAGGGATTCCCTGTGATGGATGAAGGAGAAGAGTATTGGTGGGTGCAACTTCACTTGTAAAAAAACAAGGAAGACAACCACAAGGAGTCAGGATTTTGCATGGTCACCAACTCCGAAATTCACACAACATTCTTTGACTCTGCAAGAAATGCAGCTTGGAATGCCATCAAGGAGCTTGGTGATAGACTCAAGTGCATAATGCTCAACACCCAAAATGACCTTAGAGAAGAAAAGAAGCATACCCAAGAATTAGAGACTACCAAATAACAACTAAGGGGAGACATCATAGACTTAATATGGGATTCTTGTGAATAAGATAGACAGATGGCTACTAAGGATGCCCTGATAGCTATTTTGTCTAGTGAGTGAGAGTTGTAACGTAGTTCGTTACTTGGACCACCACACTTATCGTTTTTACTTCCAAAAAAAATTTCTAAGTTATGTTGAACCTTTGATGTTTGTAATGGATTTGTGTATGCCATGACTTGTGTGTTTGTTGAAAAGGATGTGCTTGTGATATTTTGTCTTGTGAATTTTCTCTACTTGTGATTGGTTCTAACTTTTCTCTATCTTATAAAATAGATGCCTAACGTTGTTATCTGCATGGCCGAGGAGTTCAAGGGAACTCGTTTTGGTACTCGTCTCATTGAGCTCACTAGTGTGCTCAACCTTCCACTTCCTAGCATCATGACACTTCAGCTCACCAAGTTTGAGAGGAAGGACCTATGGGGCTCCAGAGTCACACAACCGGGACGCCAGACAGAGCCACCCACGGAGGCCATCACTTTCAAGCTGATGCATGACAACAAGGATAAAGGCTTAGATGTAGTCATGGAGGAGTTACTTGGGAGACTAGTAGGGAGGCACTCCACCGAGCTTAGAGGTCTTTACTTTCACCCCTTCGGGAGACGCAACGAGGAGGGTGAGGCTATAGAGTACAAGGATGCTACTAGAGATACGATGGAGTCGATTCGTCTGTACCTTCAGGACCTAGAGGGTCTTATTAGACACCTTGATACTGATAGGACCAACGTCATGCTTAGCAATGACGAGCTCCAGGTTCAGCTACGAGAGAAGGACAAGCTCTTCACAGATCAAGACGAGATCGTCAAGGAAATGAAGGACAAGTTTGAAAGCCAGGACAAGAAGTTCAAGAGCCAGGAGAAAAGATTCCAAGATAGGAACAAGAAGATCCGGGAGATGAAGGAAGAGTTAGAGGCCAAGGACTTCAAGCTTGAGCATCAGTAGGGAGCGATCGAGAGGCTTCGCTCACAGAAGAGGGCTCTTAGGGCCAAGATTGAGGCCTTGACTGCTAGTGTTGATGAGTACAAGACCGCCATGGAGAATGCAGGTCTTACCCTTTTTGATGTGGAGATTGATGCGGAAGAGTAGTGTAGACTACTCGATTATCTTTCATCTACCGTACCTTGATTATTGAGTCGCAATGACCATCCAACATGTGGATGGCTTGCTATGGTGTGTTTGCATTTTCAAAACTTGTTGTTTATGTCGTTCAAACTCTATGTTATTTTGATGCTTGGTTATTGTGTTGATTCTATGTGATGTATTGTGCATGTTAAGAATCTATGGGTATCTCATTCTTATCCTTATTAAAACCATAGATGCCTCCTCGACGTGCCAACCCCAACCAAAACAACAACAACAATGTCACTCCCGAGATGCAACAGTTGATGACAGCGTAAGCTCAACTGATGCAGATGATGACAACCTTCATGCAGAACCAGAACCAGAATAACAACAACAACAACAACAACAACAACAACAACAACAACAACAGCAACAACAACAACAACAACAACAACAACAACAACAGCAACAACAACAACAGCAACAACAACAACAACAACACCAACAACAACAACAACAACAACAACAACAACAACAACAACAACAACAACAACAACAACAACAACAACAACAACAACAACAGCAACAACAACAACAACAACAGCAACAACAACAACAGCAACAACAACAACAGCAACAACAGCAGCAACAACAGCAACAACAACAACAACAACAACAACAACAACAACAACAACAACAACAACAACAACAACAACAACAACAACAACAACAACAACAACAACAACAACAACAACAACAACAACAACAACAACAACAACAACAACAACAACAACAACAACAACAACAACAACAACAACAACAACAACAACAACAACAACAACAACAACAACAACAACAACAACAACAACAACAACAACAACAACAACAACAACAACAACAACAACAACAACAACAACAACAACAACAACAACAACAACAACAACAACAACAACAACAACAACAACAACAACAACAACAACAACAACAACAACAACAACAATTAGAATAATCCTCTAGGATTTGACATGCTCACCAGATTTCTAAGACTGAGGCCTGCAAAGTTGTCTGGAACCACTGATCCAATGGTAGCCAATGACTGGTTACGTTCAGTGAACAAGGATTTAGTGATTGTAGGCTGCACCGACGAAGAGAAAGTCAGGTTTGCAGCACATCTGCTTGAAGGGCCAGCAGCAACCTGGTGGGACAACTTTCAGATCACCACTCCCATTAAGGATGTGACTTGGGCTATCTTTGAGGATGGATTCCGTACAGCTCACATCTCATCTGGAGTGATGAATTTGAAGAAAAAGGAGTTCCACAATCTGAAGCAGCGTCACCACAGTGTGGCTGAGTACATTGAGGAATTCAACAATCTGGCGCGTTATGCACCGGATGAAGTTGATACAGATGCCAAGAGGAAGGAGAAATTCCTCGAAGGACTGAATGATGAGTTGAACCTACAGCTGTCTATTGCCTATGTCCCAACCTACCAATCTGTAACACCCTCAGAATCGGCCCTATGCAAGTTTTAGCGAAACCCGCCAAACCCGCATAGAAACGATTCAAAGGTGCCCACCAGGCACTTTCGTGCGGGTGGAAAACAAAGTAATAACATTACACAACAGTCCTCGATGGGACCCACAGAACAGATATATATATAACAGCGAATCAATGAGTCAAGAATTCAGATATACAATACAAAGATCCAAATCACCTTGAAAACAATACGGCGTCTGAGTACGGACAAGATGCAAATTGAGCTAAGAGCCCTGAAGAATAACCAATGGCGTCCATAACCCTGCCCAGGCCAAGCCGGAAGGGTAACCCTGCTAACGACGTCGAAACCTGCTAAAACAAAAGGGGTGCCGACAAAGGGCAAAAAAAAGAGGAGCGTCAGTACTGAGGCCAGTACACGGCGAGGCTAGAATTCGGCGGTCCTCGCCTACATAGGTATGGTGGACTGAAGCGGCAGCGCAGCATGCACTAAACAACCTATAGAGACTCGATATAACTGTCGGCTATCAGAGAGGGATAAGAAAGACCTATTCGGTACCAATCTGATACTACCACCAAACATACCCATCCTGGTATTCCCCCCCTCGAGACCAAACGAGGAAGTCAACCGAGGAACTCACACAGTGGGCAGTTTTATTCATTCTGTTATAGTTGCAGCAATTACTAGTCAGTTATAGATAGTCATCCTGATATAATAAGCAGTGGGCAGTTTTAGTTAACCATTCCATTGTAGTTGCACTCTTACTAGTCAGATACAGTTAGCATGAGATATCCCCAAAACCCAACAGTTGTTGGTACTTTTATTTAGCCATTCCGTTATAGTTGCAATACTTACTAGTCAGGTACAATGGTAGCAAGCGACAACCCAAACAAGCAATTGTTGGCAATTTTATTTAGCCATTCCATTATAGTGAAGCTGATTACTAGTCATTATAAAGTCAAATTTATAGCACTACTTTAGTTATAGTTGTCTATGATCGAGATACTGTGCTCCAAGTCGTCCATAACCGCGGACACGGCTTTCAGAAAGTTTTACCCTGCAGGGGTGCACAAATAGCAACACACACTCGATCAACCTCGGAAAAACCAAATCAAAACCCAACGAGGCAGTCACGACAAAGCAATCACAAGATTCAGAAATATTTCAGGGGGCCACCCCATTAAGCTACCCGCAACGAAGTTAGCTGACTTCGAGACGGACTCAAGGTTTGCGTCAGTGGCTGTAAACGACTGGGAACCCGAAAATATGACTGGGCTTATCGATACCGCGAAAACACTCCGCTTACCTAAACGGTACAGGTGCTCCTCGCACAATCGTAAATAAAGCAGTAAAGCATGGCATAAGTACAGGATAGTAAATAAAACCTCAAACTAGTTTGTGGCCCCAAGAAATAAGAATGAATCAAGCTCTGGCTCAGGGGGGTCCCATAATCCTCTCGGATGTGGATAGCGCGAATATTCAAGGAACAGGTATCAAGTACTCGGGGTCCTACGGGACACAAGTGGACGGCTAACAACCAAATAACATCTATTGCCCACCTGTGCCTCTGCGTTTACCTACTTCAATTTTAGTTGTTAAACAGTAATTAAATTTATGATCATATCCAACAATAAACATGCGGCAATACTCCAACAACTGTGGTACTCGACGACACGCAACAGCACTCGAGCAAGCGACTACGACGCACAAGTCCAGCTATCTACCAAACAACAGGTAATAGGATGTGTCCAAGGCAATATAAGGCTGCAAGGAAATCACGGGTACGAAAACTAGAGCAACGCAACACAGATAGCAATAGATCAACAGGAGGGAATAAATACTATAAAAGTAAGATAGGTAGAAAGGGGGAGATGCTCGCCTGAAAACATTGCCGAAGGTTCATCCGAAGATCGGGTCGACACTCACATCAATCGGCCTAATCCGCGAAGAAGCAAACACTAGAAGAAACACCGGATGCACTATTTATTACTATGGCAAAAGATCGGGCATGATGCATGTATGACGCATGACATGGCAAAGATGCGATGCAATTAGGCAATATTAAGCGGAACCGGGGGTCCCGACAATTAATTAATAGGTTCATGTTGTTTATCTACCCCGCAAATTAAAGGTTGTCTTAATCAAGGCAAAAGATAACACCGGTTCGCTACACAAATTTAAATGGAACCAATATGGGACTAGAAATGTCCGCGTATGATCTCCATATTTAATTATGAGGTGAAACGGCATAAGGCCCCCAAACCACACAAATATGTATGCAAACATGGCAATTTAAATATGCAACAATTTATATAGTTGACAATTTATAAAATAGGGTTCTCGGATAAGGGTCACACATTAGGGTTCGGCGAACTTGGGGCTCGGAGGGGTTCGGGGTTGGGTCTCAGGGTTCGACGGGGATCAGGTGCGGATCAGGGTTACTGGGTCCGAGATGAAGAGCTTGGCGTTCGGCGTCCTTCGGTTTCATGTCGACGTGCTTGACGTCCAAGATGGAGAACTCGGCGTTCCGGGGAGAAGACCTTGGCGTGTCGAGGGCTCGGCCTTCGGATCCCGGGAAGGATGTCTTGCGGTTTCCGTGAAGGCGATCTTGACGCTCGGTGCCCGTGAAGTAGATCTTGTGGTTCTGTGTGAATCTTGTCGTCCCGAAGATCTTGTCGGGTCCTCGAATCAGATCGGTCTTGGCGTTCGGGATGAAGATCTTGGCGTCCGGGATCGCGACGAGCTTGGCGTCCTTGTCAGAGTTCTCGGGTGACGATGGTCTTGCGGTCCGGGCTTCGTGTCGGTGGTGAACTCTTATTGACACAAGCAAGCATCTGTAAGGCACCGAACATACTCATCTAACGGAAGCAGCCGCCTCATGGAAATAGGAACTGATGAATGTCTGAATGGCCAATAAGACACAACAAAGACGATGAGGTACATCCGTGTCACAGCCAGAGCTAGAGGCACATAGCCAGCTGCTGATGGTCACGAGCAGGAGATGTTGATGTAGCCAAAGAACAGGCACACGCGACTGAAACGGTGCAGGTCAACGGGAAAAACATGCGGCTGCACGGTGACGTGCAGAGGAGGAAGACACGGGCCTACGCAGGGGTTGAGAGGAGGACGCGGCCGACGACGCAGTAAGGCAGTGAGAGGCGAAAGCCGCACTCGCGGAGGAGCGACCAGGGCGGCGCTAGCGGGGCCCATGGACGACAACGACTGGCGGAGCGACCAGAGAGCTTAAAACATCGGTGAGGCGATGTGGCTACCAGCGAGGGGAAGGCGACCAACGGAAAGGGCGTCACGGTGACGAGGTGGGGTAGAGCCGCGGCGAGGCGGCCAGGCGCCTGGGGCGGCATGCTCGCAGAAGACATCGAGATTTCTGGAGGCCACGGAAGAAGGCGAGCAGAGGAGGTTGATGGAGGGGGTCGCCGGTGTCAGGGAAAGCATGGTCCGCTTCACGCAGGTCGGCAGCAGGGGCCGGGTGCAGGCGGCCACAAACAAGGCAGAGGGAGGGCACCCGGGCAGCCCGCAGAGGAGACGGCGGCCGGGAAGACAGGGACCCGCGGAGCTCGTGGCGGCAGAGAAGAAGCGGGGACGGCGCGGTCGCGAGGTGGGAAGGACGGGAACAGGGTCGCGGGGGGGGGGGAAGAGGGAGATGACGGCGGAGGTCTGGCGGCGGATGTTGGAATCGGTGATGGGAGGGGAGAGGCGCGTACGCGAGGTGGAAGAGGAGAGGAGCGTGCGGGGCTGGCGGCTAGCGGCAGGTGGGGCCAGGGCGATCCATCGGGGTGGGGCCACGCTCGAGAGGAGATGGGGTCGGGGTGGGCATAGGCGACGCTGCAGGTGGGGTCGGGCTGAGCGGGGTGGACGGTGCGGTGTTGAGTGCGTGCGTGTAGTGTGGTGGGGAGAGGGAGGGAGTTGGGGTGACGTGGCAGCGTGGGATTGGATAGAGGGAAGGGAGAGGTGAGGTGGCGCGAGGTGAATGGTCGGGGTGATGTGGCTGGGGACTGGGTAGGTTAGGGTTAGGTAGGAAAAGGTCTGGGTAGTCTGGTTTTGGTACTGGGGGTGGCCGACTGGGTCGGAGCGGCCCGGTACGGCTGCCCCCTAAAAATAATTAAACAATTTATTTATTCCAAACGGGGCTTTTGCAAATCGTTGGCAGACAAAACAAAATAATCCGGAGACCCGGGTTTTTAATTTGAAATAAAGATGGGGTGTTTAGAAAACAAAACCAGGCTTTTCGAAAATAGTTTTGAACAAACACATGCAAGATGACATGACGATGCTCAAGTGCAAGGTGGCATGATGACATGAACATGCGGTCATGATGATGCAATGCACAAAAACAACGCGATTTTCTAGTAGTGGTTTTGCGGGGCGCCACAATTCGACACCACTAACAATGGATCTCGCCCTCGAGATCCGCCTCCTGGTACCAGAAGGGAGGTCGGCGATCTGCGTCTTCTCGCTTCGTGTAGATCGTCGCGACACCACTAACAATGGTTCTTTCTCAGCTTGAAAATGGCGACACCACCAACAAGGATTGTTCCCCATTCGTCGAGAGATCACTCCGGAGAAACAAAGATGAAGGTAAAGGTCTCAAAAGGGTAAAGCCACCTCTAACTTCCGCGGAAGGAGTATAACTGCAATGATTCACCATTCAATGTGCAAGAGCGAATGACAAGAGTAGTCGGATGGTGATCAGTCCATCGCGCACCCAAAGCATTACTCTGCACATGAATAGGAAATTATGCAACCAACTCTCAGAATTCAGATTGTAGATCTCGACAAGCGAGGTTCGGAAACAAAGGAGTGATGCAGACTCTGCATCGGATCTGGCGTAGATGATGTCGTCGCGTCAAAAAAAACACCGTAAGGCACGAGAAGGAACAAAGAGAAGTCCCCCAGACGAAGGATTCCTCGGATAGCATGAAGACCAGATGTAGCAGCACCGTTACCAAAGGAGGAAGCGAAATCCTGAAGGTACGATGGAACCCAACCACAAGAAATCCTGGACTCGAAGAGAGAGAAGAGAGCGGATTCAAAACACGCAGAGGTGAGAGGAGAGCAGCAGAGGGGTAAGGAGTAAAATCAGACCTAATCAGAACTATCCAACCGATTTTTTCAAAAATAGTTTTGACACTCTACTTCGGCCGTTAGCTAGGTTATCCTACAGGCTGGACTTGTGGGGTATCGCAACTGCTGAGCTCTGATACCACTTTGTAACACCCTCAGAATCGGCCCTATGCAAGTTTTAGCGAAACCCGCCAAACCCGCATAGAAACGATTCAAAGGTGCCCACCAGGCACTTTCGTGCGGGTGGAAAACGAAGTAATAACATTACACAACAGTCCTCGATGGGACCCACAGAACAGATATATAACAGCGACTCAATGAGTCAAGAATTCAGATATACAATACAAAGATCCAAATCACCTTGAAAACAATACGGCGTCCGAGTATGGACAAGATGCAAATTGAGCTAAGAGCCCTGAAGAATAACCAATGGCGTCCATAACCCTGCCCAGGCCAAGCCGGAAGGGTAACCCTGCTAACGACGTCGAAACCTGCTAAAACAAAAGGGGTGCCGACAAAGGGCAAAAGAAAAAGAGGAGCGTCAGTACTGAGGCCAGTACACGGCGAGGCTAGAATTCGGCGGTCTTCGCCTACATAGGTATGGTGGACTGAAGCGGCAGCGCAGCATGCACTAAACAACCTATAGAGACTCGATATAACTGTCGGCTATCAGAGAGGGATAAGAAAGACCTATTCGGTACCAATCTGATACTACCACCAAACATACCCATCCTGGTATTCCCCCCCTCGAGACCAAACGAGGAAGTCAACCGAGGAACTCACACAGTGGGCAGTTTTATTCATTCTGTTATAGTTGCAGCAATTACTAGTCAGTTATAGATAGTCATCCTGATATAATAAGCAGTGGGCAGTTTTAGTTAACCATTCCATTGTAGTTGCACTCTTACTAGTCAGATACAGTTAGCATGAGATATCCCCAAAACCCAGCAGTTGTTGGTACTTTTATTTAGCCATTCCGTTATAGTTGCAATACTTACTAGTCAGGTACAATGGTAGCAAGCGACAACCCAAACAAGCAATTGTTGGCAATTTTATTTAGCCATTCCATTATAGTGAAGCTGATTACTAGTCATTATAAAGTCAAATTTATAGCACTACTTTAGTTATAGTTGTCTATGATCGAGATACTGTGCTCCAAGTCGTCCATAACCGCGGACACGGCTTTCAGAAAGTTTTACCCTGCAGGGGTGCACAAATAGCAACACACACTCGATCAACCTCGGAAAAACCAAATCAAAACCCAACGAGGCAGTCACGACAAAGCAATCACAAGATTCAGAAATATTTCAGGGGCCACCCCATTAAGCTACCCGCAACGAAGTTAGCTGACTTCGAGACGGACTCAAGGTTTGCGTCAGTGGCTGTAAACGACTGGGAACCCGAAAATATGACTGGGCTTGTCGATACCGCGAAAACACTCCGCTTACCTAAACGGTACAGGTGCTCCTCGCACAATCGTAAATAAAGCAGTAAAGCATGGCATAAGTACAGGATAGTAAATAAAACCTCAAACTAGTTTGTGGCCCCAAGAAATAAGAATGAATCAAGCTCTGGCTCAGGGGGGTCCCATAATCCTCCCGGATGTGGATAGCGCGAATATTCAAGGAACAGGTATCAAGTACTCGGGGTCCTACGGGACACAAGTGGACGGTTAACAACCAAATAACATCTATTGCCCACCTGTGCCTCTGCGTTTACCTACTTCAATTTTAGTTGTTAAACAGTAATTAAAGTTATGATCATCTCCAACAATAAACATGTGGCAATACTCCAACAACTGTGGTACTCGACGACACGCAACAGCACTCGAGCAAGCGACTACGACGCGCAAGTCCAGCTATCTACCAAACAACAGGTAATAGGATGTGTCCAAGGCAATATAAGGCTGCAAGGAAATCACGGGTACGAAAACTAGAGCAACGCAACACAGATAGCAATAGATCAACAGGAGGGAATAAATACTATAAAAGTAAGATAGGTAGAAAGGGGGAGATGCTCGCCTGAAAACATTGCCGAAGGTTCATCCGAAGATCGGGTCAACACTCGCATCAACTCATCGGCCTAATCCGCGAAGAAGCAAACACTAGAAGAAACACCGGATGCACTATTTATTACTACGGCAAAAGATCGGGCATGATGCATGTATGACGCATGACATGGCAAAGATGCGATGCAATTAGGCAATATTAAGCGGAACCGGGGGTCCCGACAATTAATTAATAGGTTCATGTTGTTTATCTACCCCGCAAATTAAAGGTTGTCTTAATCAAGGCAAAAGATAACACCGGTTCGCTACAAAAATTTAAATGGAACCAATATGGGACTAGAAATGTCCGCGTATGATCTCCATATTTAATTATGAGGTGAAACGGCATAAGGCCCCCAAACCACACAAATATGTATGCAAACATGGCAATTTAAATATGCAACAATTTATATAGTTGACAATTTATAAAATAGGGTTCTCGGATAAGGGTCACACATTAGGGTTCGGCAAACTTGGGGCTCGGAGGGGTTCGGGGTTGGGTCTTAGGGTTCGACGGGGATCAGGTGCCGATCAGGGTTACTGGGTCCGAGATGAAGAGCTTGGCGTTCGGCGTCCTTCGGTTTCATGTCGACGTGCTTGACGTCCAAGATGGAGAACTCGGTGTTCCGGGGAGAAGACCTTGGCGTGTCGAGGGCTCGGCCTTCGGATCCCGGGAAGGATGTCTTGCGGTTTCCGTGAAGGCGATCTTGACGCTCGGTGCCCGTGAAGTAGATCTTGTGGTTCTGTGTGAATCTTGTCGTCCCGAAGATCTTGTCGGGTCCTCGAATCAGATAGGTCTTGGCGTTCGGGATGAAGATCTTGGCGTCCGGGATCGCGACGAGCTTGGCGTCCTTGTCAGAGTTCTCGGGTGACGATGGTCTTGTGGTCCGGGCTTCGTGTCGGTGGTGAACTCTTATTGACACAAGCAAGCATCTGTAAGGCACCGAACATACTCATCTAACGGAAGCAGACGCCTCATGGAAATAGGAACCGATGAATGTCTGAATGGCCAACAAGACACAACAAAGATGATGAGGTACATCCGTGTCACAGCCAGAGCTAGAGGCACATAGCCAGCTGCTGATGGTCACGAGCAGGAGATGTTGATGTAGCCAAAGAACATGCACACGCGACTGAAATGGTGCAGGTCAACGGGAAAAACAGGCGGCTGCACGGTGACGTGCAGAGGAGGAAGACACGGGCCTACGCAGGGGTTGAGAGGAGGACGCGGCCGACGACGCAGTAAGGCAGTGAGAGGCGAAAGCCGCACTCGCGGAGGAGCGACCAGGGCGGCGCTAGCGGGGCCCATGGACAACAACGACTGGCGACGCGACCAGAGAGCTTAAAACGGCGGTGAGGCGATGTGGCTACCAGCGAGGGGAAGGCGACCAACGGAAAGGGCGTCGCGGTGACGAGGTGGGGTAGAGCCGCGGCGAGGCGGCCAGGCGCCTGGGGCGGCATGCTCGCAGAAGACATCGAGATTTCTGGAGGCCACGGAAGAAGGCGAGCAGAGGAGGTTGATGGAGGGGGTCGCTGGTGTCAGGGAAAGCGTGGTCGGCTTCACGCAGGTCGGCAGCAGGGGCCGGGTGCAGGCGGCCACAAACAAGGCAGAGGGAGGGCACCGGGGCAGCCCGCAGAGGAGACGGCGGCCGGGAAGACAGGGACCCGCGGAGCTCGTGGCGGCAGAGAAGAAGCGGGGACGGCGCGGTCGCGAGGTGGGAAGGACGGGAACAGGGTCGCGGGGGGGAAGAGGGAGATGACGGCAGAGGTCTGGCGGCGGAGGTTGGAATCGGTGATGGGAGGGGAGAGGCGCGTACACGAGGTGGAAGAGGAGAGGAGCGTGCGGGGCTGGCGGCTAGCGGCAGGTGGGGCCAGGGCGATCGATCGGGGTGGGGCCACGCTCGAGAGGAGATGGGGTCGGGGTGGGCATAGGCGATGCTGCAGGTGGGGTCGGGCTGAGCGGGGTGGACGGTGCGGTGTTGAGTGCATGCGTGTAGTGTGGTGGGGAGAGGGAGGGAGTTGGGGTGAGGTGGCAGCGTGGGATTGGATAGAGGGAAGGGAGAGGTGAGGTGGCACGAGGTGAATGGTCGGGGTGATGTGGCTGGGGACTGGGTAGGTTAGGGTTAGGTAGGAAAAGGTCTGGGTAGTCTGGTTTTGGTACTGGGGGTGGCCGACTGGGTCGGAGCGGCCCGGTACGGCTGCCCCCTAAAAATAATTAAACAATTTATTTATTCCAAACGGGGCTTTTGCAAATCGTTGGCAGACAAAACAAAATAATCCGGAGACCCGGGTTTTTAATTTGAAATAAAGATGGGGTGTTTAGAAAAAAAACCAGGCTTTTCGAAAATAGTTTTGAACAAACACATGCAAGATGACATGACGATGCTCAAGTGCAAGGTGGCATGATGACATGAACATGCGGTCATGATGATGCAATGCACAAAAACAACGCGATTTTCTAGTAGTGGTTTTGCGGGGCGCCACACAATCACTTTGTGACAAGGCTACCATCTTGGAGAACTAGATGAAACAGGTTGAGAGCAGGAAAGGGAAGCATAGCTTTGATAAGCACAGCTCGGGATCGTCTCACAAGCACTCCCATCATGATGATAGTGGGAGTTCTGGATCCCACAAACATGGAAAGTACAACAACCACCACAGCCACAACCGTCATCATGACAACAAGCATCATCGCAGTCATGATAATGACAAGTATAAGAACCACAAGAATGTACACAAGAGCCACCATAGTGGAGGTGGAAGTCACTATAAAGAAAGATCTCAGTCAGGTTGAATGCTTCAAGTGTAAGAAGATGGGGCACTATGCTAATGAGTGCCCAGAAAAGAAAGTTGATGGTGCCAACAAGCCCAATCCCTTCCAAAAGGGGCAAGTGAACCACATCAATGTGGAAGAAATATATGATGAATCTGATGATGTGGCTGGTAAGTTCAAACTCAATTCTATTCCAGCACTTGTTCTTTTTGATACTGGCGCATCACATTCATTCATATCAAGAGCATTTGTTGATAGAAATGGATTTCCAACTAAAAATATTGGGTGTCCTATAAAAGTAAGTTCTCCCGGTGGAGATATGATAGTAAGTCTTGGATGTCGTGATCTAGTAATAGAATTTGGAAAGCATAAGTTTCCGGTTAGTTTGATAATCCTAGATTCCCAAGGATTGGATGTTATTTTGGGAATGGATTGGATGACCAAGTATGAAGGAGTACTAGATTGTGCCAATCATACTGTCACACTCACAACCCCGGATAAGAAACGGATTAGATTCAAGTCTAACTTTGAGTCAAAAGGGAGTAAGCTAAATTCTCTTAAGGGGGTTAGCATAGACAGTGTGCTAATTGTGAGAGAATATCCGGATGTGTTTCCGGAGGAACTACCTGGAATGCCACCAGATAGAGATGTAGAGTTTCTGATTGACTTGCTACCAGGATCTGGACCAATAGCAAAGAGACCTTACAAGATGTTAGTTGATGAGTTGAAGGAACTCAAGAAACAACTTGGGGAACACTTACAGAAAGGATTTATTCAACCAAGTTCTTCATCTTGGGGTGCTCCAGTTTTGTTTGTTGAAAAGAAAGATAGAAGTCAAAGGTTATGCATAGATTATCGTTCACTCAATGAGGTGACTATCAAGAACAAGTATCCTTTGCCCAGAATCAATGACTTGTTTGGTCAGTTAGAAGGAGCCCGTGTGTTCTCAAAGATTTATCTCCGGTCAGGCTACTTTCAGCTAAAGATAAGGGAATAAGACATACCTAAGACTGCTTTCACCACTAGGTATGGATTGTATGAGTATATCGTGATGCCATTTGGTTTGACCAATGCACCGGCCTACTTCATGAATATGATGAACAATGTGTTCATGGAATTTCTTGACAAGTTCGTTGTTGTTTTCATTGATGACATTTTGATCTACTCCAAGAGCAATGAAGAGCATGAAGTACATTTGCGATTCATACTTGAGAAGCTTAGAGAGCATAAGCTATATGCCAAATTCAGCAAGTGTGAATTCTGGTTGAATGAAGTCGGATTTCTTGGACATATTGTGTCAGGAGATGGTGTAGTAGTTGATCCCGCAAAAGTGTCGGCGGTAACTGAGTGGGAATCTCCTAAGTAAGTGAAAGAAGTTCGTAGTTTCCTTGGCTTGGCGGGATATTATAGAAGATTCATTGAGAATTTCTCAAAGGTAGCTAAGCCAATGACGGAGTTACTTAAGAAAGACAAGAAATTTGATTGGACTGAAGGATGTGAACTCAGTTTCCAAGATTTGAAGAAGAGACTAGTGACAGCACCAGTCTTATGTCTGCCAGATTTGGAGAAGGATTTCCAAGTGTATTGTGATGCATCTCACCAAGGATTGGGTGCAGTTCTGATGCAAGAAGGGAATGTTGTGGCTCATGCCTCGAGATAACTCAAAACTCATGAAGTGAATTATCCTACTCATGATTTGGAGTTAGCCTATGTTGTCCATGCACTCAAAACATGGAGACATTATCTTTTGGGAAAGCGTTGCGAAGTGTTCACGGATCACAAAAGCTTGAAGTATATCTTCACTCAGAAAGAAATCAACATGAGACAAAGAAGATGGCTAGAACTCATCAAAGACTATGACTTGAGTTTGCAATACCACCCCAGTAAAGCAAATTTTGTAGCAGATGCATTAAGCCGTAAGGTTTATGTGAATGGCCTTACTAAGGTAGAATTGCCAGATGATCTGTGTGCCCAATTCAAAGACCTCAGATTGGAGATAGTGCCTGAAGGACATCTCATGTCATTGGATGTTCAACCCACATTGTTGGACAAAATCAAGGAAGCCCAAAAGATAGACAAGGAAATTGAAGAGATTAAGGAAAATATTAGCAAAGGGAAAGCCAAAGGATTCCATGAAGACGAATAGGGTAATTTATGGTATGGAAAACGTATCTGCATTCCGCAAGATCTGGAGCTTCGGAAACTGATTTTACAGGAAGCACACAACTCACCATATTCCATTCATCCAGGTAACACCAAAATGTACATGGATGTGAAGGAAAGATTTTGGTGGAATAATCTCAAGAAGGACATCGCTGAACATATTTCTTTGTGTGATGTATGTAGTAGAGTGAAAGCGGAACATCAAAAGCCAGCATGATTGTTACAACCACTACCTATTCCTGATTGGAAGTGGGACAAGATTGGCATGGATTTCATCACTGGACTGCCAAGGACTAGATCAAGATATGATTCCATTTGGGTAGTAGTAGATCGTCTAACTAAAGTGGCTCATTTCATACACGTGAAGACAACCAATACAAGTGCCAAGTTAGCCAAGATCTATATGAATAGGATTGTGTGTCTGCATGGAGTACCCAAGAGTATTGTGTCTGATAGGGGAACTCAATTCACTTCCCATCTTTGGAGACAACTACATGAGTCATTGGGAACGAGATTGGAATTCAACACTGCTTTTCATCCCCAGACTGATGGACAGACAGAAAGGACCAACCAGATTTTAGAGAATATGCCGAGGGCATGTGCCCTAGATTATGGTGCTAGTTGGGATGAAAGTCTACCTTATGCAGAATTCTCTTACAACAACAGCTATCAAGCCAGTATTCAGATGGCACCGTTTGAATTTCTCTATAGGAGAAAGTGTACTACACCATTGCTATGGAATGGTGTTGGAGAAAGAAACTTGTTCGGGCCAGAACTAATCAAGGAATATGAAGAGAAAGTCAAGTTGGTAAAAGACAGATTGAAGATAGCACAGTCCCGACAAAAGAGCTACACAGATCCAAAGCGTAGAGAAGTCACCTATGAGGTGGGTGATAGAGCTTATCTTAGAGTATCACCACTTCATGGAGTGAAGAGGTTTGGAGTCAAAGGAAAATTGGCACCAAGATATGCTGGACCATTCAAGATTCTAAGCCGTAAGGGAGAAGTAGCATATGAGATTGAATTACCTGAATCATGTCTGCCATTCACAATGTATTTCATGTAAGTCAGCTAAAGAAATGCCATCCGGAGATGGAGGATACTTCTTTGAAGGATACTATACCTTTGGAGGAGGTCCAATCGGAAAGTGATCCCACTTATGAGGAAAAACCTATCAAGATTCTTGAGACTGCAGAAAGAGGTACTCAGACAAAGACTATCAAATTCTGCAAAGTTCAGTGGAACCACCATTCCGAGGAAGAAGCAACATGGGAAAGAGAAGATGATCTTCGGAAAGACCACCCTCACCTATTTGCTAGCCAATCCGAATCTCGAGGGCGAGATTCATCTTAAGGGGGTTAGATTAGTAACATCCCAAAAATCATAATATGTAAAGCTTGCATAGCATTCATGCATTCATAAGCATTTGATCTTTTTCAAATGAATTTCAAACATAAGAAACCTTATTTTTGCCTATTAATTATTCAAGTGAGGCAAGGTTTATATTTTATTTCCTAAATATGATTAGTATTTGATCTGGATTGATTGGAAAGTAAATACAAAGCCCACACAAAAGTTTTCAAAGCAAATCAAATTTAAAACTATTTATATGCCTATTATAAATATTTAACTAAAGGCATGGTTTTATATTTAATTTCAAACCCAAAATGATTTTATAGATGTTTTACACATCCTTAGACACAAGAAATACAGAACGAAATTCTGGAAGAAATTTAAATTGAAACAGATTTGAAATGCCCATTCAAATTCAAACAAGAAAATCAAAACAGAAAAAGAAAAGGAGAAAAAGAGAAAAAAATAAACCTAACTACTTAACTAGCCCAACCAACCCGTGGCCCAGCAAGCCAGCCCACCTAGCCCACCCGGGAAACTCCCTCCCCCTCTCTGTTTCTCACCGCGCCGCGCTGCACCCACTCGCTGACTTCCTGGCCCCACTGCCATGTTGTCTTCTTCGTCCTCAATCAACGCGCGGTGACTTCTTTGCCGCGGCCATTTCCTACGATTAAACACCGAATCAATCTGATTGATTACGAGCGTGAATTCCTCCCCGACCCTGCCTACTTAAACCTCTCCCTCCCCCGCATATTTCCCCTCACTCGCCACTGTCTAAGCGCCACAAGTCTACTCGCGCCTGAGCTCACATCACCGCGGTACGGATCCCCTCCGGCAACCAATCCCGATGATCCTCGACCCCCCTTGATTTCTAGTTCATACGATTTTGTTTGCCATCTTCGTACGCGTCTAACGCCACTTGTGGTTTCGTTTCTGGTGGTCTGTAGCGCCGCCTTCGTCAATAACCGTGCGTGCCCAACGACAAGCTCAGCTCCGGCGAGGAATAGCTATCGAACCAGAGCACCCCGCCCTCGCCCGTGACCTCCACTGCGACCGCCTCAACTCCGTGACCTCGGTAGCGCATTGCACCCCTCCCTTTACCCCCTAGCGCCGCCAGTTCGTCGCCGGCAGAGACGCCGCCGCCAATGCTCGCCATTTGCACCGCCAGTTCATGGCAGAGTAACCAGATCCGCTGGATCTAGATCCAGCGGTCAAGATTAGATCCAACAGCGAAGGGGTACGCGTAGATCTGGGCCTTAGGATTAGATCTAGCGATTTAGTTTAGATCTGACGCGAAGGGGTAAGTTTCGATCTGGAGCGTTAGATTAAGTTAGATCCAACGGTGCGGACGTGTGATCTAGAGCGAACCGGTATGGGCCAATCAGATTGCGCCACGTGTCAGGTTTTCTGTTTTAAAATTTAGATTTGAATCTATTAGTTATTTAAACTTGTAAATTCAATAATTGTTGTCCTGTCTATCCAAAAAATGCAAATAAGACATCAATGGAATCACAAAAATAAATCCTACACATCTGTAGACTTAGTTTTGTATTTTGCTTCTGTTAAAATAGAGTTTTATGCACAGACATTTGTAGGCCTATTTTGTGTATAAAAATTATTTGGAAAATGTTTTAAAAGCCAAATTAAGTTTATTTGGTGTATAAATGTTTAGTTTATTGTTCAGTACTATTTTACTTGTCTTTTTTGGTTTAGAAAAATCATCACATGGCATTTTCATGCATTCATATATTTTTGCTTGATTATTTGAAATATGAATTTGGTGCTATCATTTTATGTGTAGATTTTGGTGCTAGTGGTGATTGTGACTGTGAGGATTGTTGTTACTCCCCCAACTACCAAGGCAAGTGGTGCTTCATATTTTTGTCCCAGTATTTTGACTATGCATTAGTGATATTTTTGTATAGGGATTGCATGATAATGTTTGCTAAGTATCTATATGCTATGCATGGGAAATCCTAGTAGTAGTAGAATTGTTAGATTTTTCTCTAAGTTAAGATACTTGCTATTTCCATGCTTAGCCTAGCTAGTAGCAACCAAGGGTGGATTATATATATGCTATGGAAAAATATTGCTAAGTCTTTGACTTATGTTTTGCTTAATAAAACAACTATGTGAATGAAACACCTAGGTGGAATGGTTGTTTGGGTTATGTTGAGTGGTTACACAAGGCCCATATCTATGATATACCTTGTGTATCACACTTGTGGAAAGCCACCCAGGAACAAAGGGATTTGAGATGCCTTATGTTAAGAAGCTTCTAGTGCAGCCACATGGCATTATGGGCTCTGCCTGGATCATATAGGTTGCAATAACTTAGCCAAATGGACAGTTGGTGGTGGGGAGTGATAGGTTTGGATCGCGTCCATTCTGGTCTAGGGGAAGGCTTCTAAAAGGTCTTGTCTCGATGCATGTCGAGTCTTGTGGGGAAAGTGCACCACCTCTGCAGAAGGAAGAATCTAAGTACTTAGCCGTGTCCCCGGCAATGGACAATTTGAGCATCAAGACATGGAAGCTATCAAGAATCTCATCATCCCAATTGTGGTTGAACAAGGTTTAAGGTTCCCCAATGTCTATTGGTGGTTCCTTGGGAGTTTTTGCCAAACAAAAAGTTAGTGTTTTCAACTGATAGGTAAACCTATTTTGAGCAAAGCAAGCCTAAGCTACACTTATCCAAATTCATGTAGAATCTAGATACTATTATTCTACTAAGGCATCACTTGCCAATACTATTCCAATGTATTGACCCACTGTGGCTGTAACTTGTTATGTTGTAGGTTACTCTGATGAGGATTAGGGTTATGAGTCTACACTCAACATGCTTTCCTGTGGCACATGAAGATGAAGACTTTTATTTATATTGTTAAGTTAAACTCTTGTACTAGCCTATGGCTATGGAGTTGTAAAAGACTATGTTATCTCTGGAATGACGATGTAATAATGACCTTTGTTTCTGTGTACTTCATCTTAAACTGTGGATGCTAGCATTTGATCCAGGGACTAGCATTGCAATCACAGGGACCTTTACCTGTATAAAGGTGGGGTCTTAAAAAAACACAAGATACTATAGCAATTCCTTTAAAAATCTCACGTGATCAAGGAGAACTCAAAAAGAAACCGATAAAGAGGCAAATGTAAATAATAGGAGAAATCTGTCAAAACAGACCAGCAGGTAAAAACCGATTTTTTTCGAAGACCTTCTGTTGATCCAATCGAAAAGTGTTGAACTAACAAAAGTTAGATAACAACCTGGGGCATTTACTCAGAATATTACAGCTCAATCTGACATACAAAATTTTTATCGAATTTTTACAGTGAAGCACAAAAATTTGTTTCGGGACAGCAACTTCCCCAAATCTTACTTCTCTCTCATTAGAGGTTATTCTTGGCAGAAAAATTCACACAAAAAGGATAAGGAGAGGTTATTACAGAAGTAATAACTTCCAAGACTCAATAAAACTATTGGGTTATCTCCCAAGAAGTACTTTTCTTTAACGCCTTTAAGTTAGGCATAAGAAGCAAGAATCAAGTATTTTCAAATGAAAAAGCATTAACATAAAATTTCTTGTCCCTACCTTTCTTACCTTTACTCTTATCTTTAGGGAATGTATGATTTCTTGTTGGAAAAGAAAAATGCATAATACCTTTTCCCACATCTATTATTGCTCCAAGGAGTCTCAATAGGGATCTTCCAAGTGTAATTTGTCCTTTTCCTACACATTCAATAACAAGATAATCTGTAGACACCACTTTTCCAAGATCTCTGTAAACACTCCTTTAGCTATTCCAATGGGTAATATAGTTGCATTATTGGTAATAGATATTTCTTCTCCTCCTTCAGAAAGTCCCCAAAGATTCAAAGATTCATAGATATTTTTAGGCATAAGACAAAATTCAGACATGATATCACAACGAGCATCAAAAGTTTCATTGTTTATAACAACTTTTATTGTAGGAAACCATTTTGATGGCTCGGAATTTATTGGAACATAATCATGATGCTCTCTAAGCATGTTATAGCAATCTTTTAAACTAGCAGTACTGGTCTCAAGAGTGTTCAACCTAGCATAAATGTTTATAAAGGAAGAATCAGATTTTCTAGGAAAATTATAAATTGTAATTAACTTCTTTATGGCATTCAAAGAGTCATCGTCATTATATTGGATAAAATATCCTCCTACTACAGCATCCAAAGCATATCTATAACAAATAGTAAGACCATAGTAGAAACTACTAAGAACCAAGCCTAGAGTCATTTTAGGCTCAGTTTTTCCATGTGAATAAGAAATTCTAGACCAAGCTTCTTTGAAACTCTCTTCACTTCCTTGTTTGAAATTAAAGATCATTTCCACAGGTGACATAGTGATTGGAGTAACACTAGACATGGTAGCAACTTGAAGTAAGAACTATATTGTTTGTGTTTATATAAGAAAAGGCAAACCAAATGAAACTAATTTTTTTAAATTTTCAAAAGAGAGAAACAAGCAAAACAAAGCAAAAGAAACTAAGAAAAACAAAAACAAAGTAAAGAGAGTGGTTGTGAAAGACTCCCCTTGTGAAGCTGTCCTTAACTCCCTGGCAACGGCGCCAGAAAATCTTGATGGTGGCTCAGTTGACTGTAGAGCCTTGTTGGGAGACCCCAAGAGCAAGGTGTGTGATGACCCACAAGTGTAGGGGATCGCAACAATCTCCGTGGGTAGTATTACCCAATTTATTGATTCAACACAAAGGGAGCCAACGAATACTTGCAAGCCTTAACAACTGAGTTCTCAATTCAACTGCACCTAGAAATAGTTCTTGCTCACAGAACTTTATCAGTAGCAACAGTTTGTAGTAGCAACAGCAACAGTGAAATAGTAGCAATAGTAACAGTAACGGTAACAGTAGGATTCGAGTGCGGTAGGCATAGGGATGGATGGACGGGCGTTGCATGGAAGAGTCTAAACATGTATGTCACATCCCAAAACTTTCCAAATTTTGTAATGTGAAAAAAAAAATAAACAAAGTAAATAATTGTTGAAATTTAGGGTGAAAAGAAACTTTTTTCTTTCTAAATGGAAACATCAAAACCCATCTTGAACAAACTTTGGAACAAAAAGAATTCCAACTAAAATTCAAATAAAGTTAAATGCATTCATCAAGAATGAATCTTAAATTTAAACACTTGGAAAAGTTAAACCAAAACTCTAAAACCCTAATGGAAGAAAATCATTTCTAAGATCTCTCTAAGACCATGGATTTGATCCATATAAAAATTTGTCAACAAACATTTTTAAATGATCAAAAATGATAAATAAAAATATTATAAAACCATAGAAATTGATTTCATTCAAATTGGAGCCATGGATAAAATCTTATGAATTTAATAAGATAAAGAAATATATTCCAAAGCAAATAAAGCACCTATCAAAGATCCATACCAAAATTGTGAGAAAAATAATCCTAAAGAGATTTAAAAGGATAAACAAATATTAAATAAAAATATACAAATTGATCACCAATTTTGGATCTATAAATAAAAAGATATGGATTTTATAAGACAAAGAAATAAATAAATAAATAAATAAATAAATAAGGAATATTCAAAAGCCAAAATAAAACTTGGCCAAGTCCATAAGCAAATGGAATAAATATAATCCAAAACTAAATAAAATAAATGGATAAAGAATATTCAAATGAAATTATATGGCATTAACCAAATTCCATTCTATTAAATAAAGACAAAATCTCCAATAGAAATGATTAATTAAATCATGGGAAAATAATAAATGGAATTTGCCTAAGATATAAAAGTTATTTAATTAACCTAAATGGGATCAAAGAATTATTTGAATAAAAATTTATATAGGATTAAAACCATATTTAATTTGATTTTAATAAAGACAATTGCGCAATTTAAATGATTAAAAAAATCATATTAAAGTACTTCAAATAATTCAAAATGAATTAATTAACACCCTATTAAATAAATAAAACCTACTGAAAAAGGTTTGATAATAATTAAGATTCAATTAAGAGTTTGAAAATATAAATAAAATCTTATTTAAATAAAGGCAAGTGCTTATTTTAATAAAGAATAAAACCATAAAAAGAATAAAGAAATTATTCTAAAAATGGTCTTAAAAATACATGTTTAAACAGTACAGAAACTTGCTGAAAAGTTTGAAAAGATTTGAACTGAAAAAGAGTTTGAAATCATTTGAACAAATTCAAAACAGAAAATCAAAATGGAAAAAGGAAAAGAAAACAGAGAAGGAAAAAAATAAAATAAGCCAGCCCAGCCAGCAAAGCCCAACTAACGGCCCAGCTAGCTCATTTTCCCTCTCCCCGCAGAAAACGGTTCACACCGCCGTATGAACTCGCACAGTCGATCACATCTGTGCCCCATCAAATCCCTCTCTATCTCGATGACGCCAGGCCCCACCGCCAGCTCACCTTCTTCCACACCTGCCGCTGACCACGCCCGGCCGTTTCTGCCGTTGAAAGCTCGCGTAAATTCGCCGTAACGCCGCAGTGATTCCGCTCTGCAATCGCACCCTCTTAATCGCCCACCTCCCCTCTCCATTTCACCCCAGACGCCACCCACCCTCTGCCTCCAGGCCGCCCTAATTTTGCTTGGAAACCTACACTGCTCCGACGAGCTTCTTCTGCAATTCCGGCCAGACACCGTCTCGGCTTGCCCCCTTGACCACACGATCTTGTTCCCCATCGAACTCTGCACCTGCCAGTGTATTCCACTTGCCCCCGCGCGCCCCGGATACTCGACTACGTCTTCACCTGAGCGTCGCCACCGTCTGCCATTACTCCGTCGAGCTCCCCCGGTAACCTCTGACCGCACCTCTCCCCCTCTTTCACACGTGTGCACTCGACACAACCTTGCGCATCTAACAGCGTTTCCATCTGGCTCTGGCATGCACCGCAGCTTCGCCTCCGTCTTCGACAAAGGGTGCCCAAGCCAGTGAGCTTCTCCGGCGAGCAATCCCTGATGACCCCGTGCGCCCCTCGACAAACGGCGACCACCTCGAGCATCAGCAAAGCACGGCGAATCTGGTGAGCTTGTCCCCATCATCTCTTGCTTCCTGAATCGCCGATACCATCCTCGTCTGAGTGCGCCGCCACAGTCAAATGAGCTATGTAATATGTAATGAATTATTTTATTCCTGGTTATAAAGTTGTATTATGACCTTTGTTTCTTGATATTACATCTTAACTGTGGATGCTAGCTATTGATCCAGGGACTAGCATTGTAAACACAGGGATCTCTACCTTATTAAAGGTTGGGACCTCTTACAATGTAACTTCAAGATCTAGGGCATTGCAGATAAATAATAACAAGAATCCAAGTACTAAACAATCCTAGGCATGTGCTCCAAATATAGTCATACGTGCTCGTAATGAGAACTTGCACAACATCTTCTGTCCAGCCAGCCCGTGGCAGCAGGGCCTCTAGGGAATTACTGGCAATTAAGGTGCTCCTTTTAATACAGCACCGGAGCAAAGCATTAACACTCCGTGAACACACGTGATCCTCACACCACAGCCATCCCCTCCGGTTGTCCCAATTATTGTCACTTTGGGGCCTTTGGATCCGGACAATGATATGTGTACACAACTTGCAAATAAGATCACAAACAATACTATCATAATGATTCAATAATAAGTTAAGATCTGAGATCATGGCACTCGGGCCCTAGTGACAAGCATTAAGCACAACAAGTTGCAACAAAGTCAAATAGCACTAATAGAGATACTAGGAACTATGCCCTAACAGATCTTTATTCGATTACATGATAGAACCCATCCAATCCCTACCATCCCCAAGCCTGCAGCGGGGTATTACTCACTCATGGATGAGGGAAACATCGGTGGTTGATGGATATGCGTTGGTGATGACGATGGCGATAATCCTCTCCAAATTCCCCATCCAGGCAGGGTGCCAGAACGGAGTTTCTGGATCCAAATCTTGGTTTCTGGTGGCGGCGGCGGAGCGGAACTCTTTCTGGAAAACCTCCCCCATGCGCGGGGTCAGTGGGCCCGTGCCTGGGGTGGGTCTGGGCCCCCCAGGCCTCCCCTCTGTCCCCCCTTCTGGCTCCCTGGATCTTCTGGTGAAATATATTTTTTGGCATATTTTCCGGGATTTTTCCTGATAGTTCATTTTCTGCACAAAAACAAGACACCAAGGTAATTCTGCTGAAAACAGCGTCAGTCTGTGTTATTTATATCCAAATCACACAAGTTCAGAGGAAAAACAATAGCAAAGTGTTAGAGAAAGTAGATACGTTTTGGACGTATCAACTCCCCCCAAACTTAGCTTATTGCTTGTCCTCAAGCAATTCAGTTGAAAACTGAGTGCGATAAAAGAACTTTCACGAACACTTTGCTTCATATGATGTATATATTCTCAGCACAGGAGTAGATGCTTAGACAATTCATAATAAAGAGTATGCAACTAAGTCTACTCAATAGTCATTGCAAGCTGTGAAGAGAAACCAAGTCAATAATAATAAGTAGCATGAAACATAAACATAAGCAACATTGCAATGCTCATAATAAGGTATGATAGAGTGGTATCTCGCTTGCCTTTGTTTGAATAGCACAATATAAATACTGAGGCACCTTTGAAGTTCATATGAAGACTAGAAGTAAAGATATCAGAGATACAAGAATCAAAGTCATGACATAATTAACCAAGTTTTGGAACAAACACAAGAATGACAACTATGCTCTCAAGAAGGTGCTCATAGAATAAGTGGTGACTCAACAAATTTGTGAAAACGGTTTTGTGAAGGTTTGAAAGGATTCCAAATGCTGAAAGGAAGGTACTCATTAGCTTTGAGATCTCATTGCCCCTATCATAGGCATCTTCATGTGGTTAAGGTAAAAGTGAGGTCCACTCTGAATCATATGCTTGACAAACCATATACTGGAAATGCCAAGTCCCTTGAGTACGAGGGTCGCTCCGCATGCTACTCAACTTTGGTCACCTGAAAGTTCTATCATTGTAAATACATGCATATCATCGAGAACCGCCAACGGGGTACCCCTTTCACATGGTACATGAGCTTTCCCATAACCAAAATGACAAGGCAAGCAGACAATGAGCATCTCAGCAATATTTTTATTTACCATATGCATAGCTTTTTATTGAGGACGCTTCATAGATGCTCACTACAGTGATGCTGCAAGTTTCCACCATGATTAGGCATGGCCTAGGCTAGCGGCCCAGGCGTTTCTCTAACACAATGTATAAGCTCCATGAACTAACAACTTCCCCTTTTATTTCACACCGTCGACATCCATAAACAAAAGAGCAAGGTATCAACTATATGAGATATCCAAAATGTGTTGAAAGCGTTCCCCGTGACAGCATGGTTCTGCTGACTCCCAATATATAATAAGCAAGCATATAACTTTCATGGACTAGTCACAATGGTTCAGAATTATTAAGCGCAAGGAAAAAGGTGTGCCATCAAGTTCGTCAGAGCTTTACTAACTAACTTTCTCAAAACAGACAAACATTTTATTTTGGAAGAAAACACAGCATATATAATATGCACTGAAGTAGCAAATTATGCTAATAGGTAGGTATGGTGGACACAGCTGGCAATATTGGTTTTGGGGAGTTGGAGGCATAGGTAGAGCACATACTCGGTGCAAGTGAAGGCTAACAATAGAGAGGGAGCGACAAAGGAGAGAGCAATAACTGTCATAATCATGCTTGCAACAAAACAGGACTAATTATGGCATGAAAGTGATACAAGAACTCTGAGGAAAAATAAATCGTCGAGACTTACGGACTATTGATTAGTCATATGCATGCGTGAGCATGTGCCAAGTCGATTCACATGAACAGTCAGAGGAGGATACCACAATATCATACCAAAGTATGAATAAAACAATGCAAGCAAACATTCATATGACATGCTACAAACTATTAGCAAGCTGGAGCTAATCATAGACAATCAAGAACTACTAAGCATCTATAATGACATACACTTTACACAAATAGACTAAGCATGCTCACAATGATGAGTATATGTACAAAAATGAAACAAATAGAGTTTGTTACCAGCCTCTTACCACAGCTCGAGTTGTCTTAATCTTCATTATTGCCCTTCACTTGTGTGACTTGAATAATTAACATGAAAACCAATGTCCACTGAGGACGGCTGAACCCTGCGAAGAACTCACAAAACCAAAGAAGAACAACAAATATTTTTGGTGTTTTCGATTTTTTTAGAAACAAGCAAACAAAGAAAAACCAAACAAGAACAAAGCAAACCAAACAAAGAAAAATCTTTTTGGATTTTTATTTTAAGGCAAACCAAAGCAAAGAAACAAAGAAACAAACCAAGAGAAACAACGAAAATATTTTTGGTATTTTTGTGTTTTTGAGAAACAAGCAACAAGAACCAAAAAGAAAGCGAAACAATGGATATACAAAGAACCGACCACGTATGATATATATATATATGTATATATCTTATGAGTGTGATGTCGGTGTACCTCCCCCAAGCTTAGGCTTTTGGCCTAAGTGGGGCTCAATCCCATGGTGCCCAAGTAGATGCACCTCTGTAGTATGTCGAGGAAACTCCCTCGTCCGGGTACGAGCTTGAGGCCTCCCCTGTATAATGTAACACGGGGTCATATGCGGGCGCTTCCTCCTGATAGTTCCTGTGGAAGTTGAGAGAGCGCAGCTTGTCATCCATCTCCCCCTTCGTGCGTGACCAAGGTCCCTGATAAATACTGAGCAAAGTGGTTTGGGGTAGAGGGATCTCTCTCTCTTCCCCGTTAGTAAACAACATTCTATAAACCAAGTTCTCAAGAGTAGAGCTAGAGGTGACAAAGTGGTGCGCCTTCATGGCAGGAAGATCAAGCCTCAGAGGAGCCAAAACTGTATCATGTGGATCAATACCAATGCCCAAGGCAGCAGCGATATGAGTAGCAATAATTCCCCCATAAATGGGTCCCCTAGAAGCTAAACGACGAGGAATGACGGAAACAAGATTATACTTATCCTCACCGTAGAGTGCAGCAGCTAAGAAGGCCAATTGATAGTTGGATATATTACTAGTTTTCTCCCTACCAAGAACACTGGTGGTAAGATAGTAGGTGAAGTACCTGATGGCTGGAAGTTGAATGTTCTTTATCTTCCCTCGTTGATCTCTGGGTCATCATCATTGGTTATTCCTCGGTATAGTTCCAACAAAACAGCGGGAAGAGCTGTAATGTTCTTTGATGACCCATTTGTACCAAGTCCTAGGGCCTTGCAAAATTTCTTCAAAGACATAGAATGAGCCCTGCCATAGAGTCTGAAAGACACAGAAGGATTGAACAAACTATTGGTGAAGGAGAAACTCTCCACAAATGTTTTAGTAAGTGAAGCATATTGTGCACTCTCATCCTGCATGAAACTTGTTAGACCATCCCTCTCAATCAAAGCCATGAAATCATTAAGAATCCCAGCAGCTCGCAAGAAAGTTTGACAAGGAAAGGTGGAGGGGTTAGCATCCCCTTCATCTCCCTCATCACTAAACCTCGAAGTGATGAGATCCTCATTGTATGAGGGTCTAGAACCGGTAGATGACCTTGGAAGCCTTGCCCTTCTAGGTGCATCACTCTCAAAAATGTCACCAAAGGTGCGGTGGTCCATGACTTCCCTTTACTGAAATTTTCAGACAACCATCAAACCAAGTGATTTCTAAGTTGATAAATGATGAGCAACTACTATAGGAACTTGCTAGAGGACTACACATGCACCAAAACAAAGTTTCTAAGCATAGAACAAGCATTCAAGCTCAAACAACCAGTTACCTACAGTAGCAAAATACTCAAGATACAATCTACCAATCACAAATCTAATTGGACAAGTGGAGGAGGCACATACCAAGGAGCAAACCCTACAAAAATCAGCACTTAAGATGGGCTGAACAAGGAGATCGAAAATCGCGAGCAAGAACTCGAGGTTGAGCAAGTTTTCTGGTGTTTTTCGGGAGAGAGAAAGAAGGTGGCTTTGAGGAGGCAGACTGGAGGGGCCTAGGTGGGCTAGACCCCCCCTAGGGGCCACCACTAGGTAGGCCGCGCCTACGATGGGTGTGGGGCCTAGGGGTGGACCCCTGGGTCATCTCAGGTGCCACTCTGCCTCTTTTTTTGAGGAAAAATTTATTTTGAACTTTTTGGGATTTTTCGGGAAACTTATTTTTGGCCAATTTTCAGGGTATGAAAATTGATTTTCTCGCAGAAACAGTTTTCAGAAGAAGCAAAAGAAAACCAAAATCCAAACTACAGGAGCTCTAAGAAACTCAAAAAAAACAAACAACTAGCAAAACTAAAGCTAAAGCAAAGACTAGGAGGGAGAAAGGAAAAATAAAGCAAGTATAACCACAGTGGAAACATTATTTTATTCATTAAAATCCTTTTGTTAACAAGGTTGACCAAGTCTTTTTACCAAAACAATCTTATATGAAACAAAACTTTGCATTCCACAAGGTGATTATGTTACCTCATACTTGATAGCAATGGTCCCAATCATAATAGTTTCAATATTTTCTTGTGGAATGGGACAATATATTTCTCCAACCTTTATGCCTTCAATATTTTCAATAGAATTCAAGCAATAGCTTTTGACAACCTTCTTAGGGAAATAGACAGTGTGCTCTTTGTCATTAATATTGAATGTTACTTTTCCTTGATTGCAATTGATGAAAGCACCTGCAGTATTAAGAAAAGGTCTCCCAAGAATAATAGACATATTATCATCTTCAGGCATTTCAAGCACAACAAAATCAGTTAAAAACCATGCAATTATGAGCAAATTGAACAGGAACATCCTCACATATACCAACAGGAATAGTATTTGACTTATCAGCCATTTTCAAAGAAATATCATTTGATATCAACTTTTCTAGCTGGAGTCTCTTGTAGAGAGAAAAAGGCATAACACTAACTCCAGCTCCCAAATCACATAAAGAAGTTCTAACATAATTATTCTTAATAGAGCAAGGAATAGTTGGTATACCTGGATCACCAAGTTTCTTTGGAACCTTACCATTGAAGGAGTAATTAGCAAGAAAAGTAGAAATATCCTCATTAGGAATCTTTCTTTTATTAGAGACAATATCCTTCATATACTTTGAATAAGGAGGCAATTTAATAGCATCAGTCAAAGGAATTTGCAAGAATAAAGGTTTCATCCACTCACAAAACTTGTTGTAGTGTTCCTCCTCCTTTGACTTGTGTTTGTTACATGGAAAAGGCATAGGTTTCTGCACCCAAGGTTCTCTCTCTTTACCATGTTTATTAGCAATAAAATCTTCCTTTGTGTACCTAGTGTTCTTAGTGAGTTTTTCAGGTTCTTCCCCAACTTCCTCCTTATCAGGAGACTCATCAATATTACCACTCTCAGTTTCAGCATTAGAGACAGATATACTATTAGGATCTACAGCAGGTTCAAGTGGTTCCTCAACTTTCTTATGTTTCTTTTTCTTCTTCTTACGAGGACTACCACTATCCTCACCTTGTTGGTAATCCTGCTCTATTCTTTTAGGGTGTCCTTCAGGATATAAAGGATCTTGAGTAGCTGCACCACTCCTAGTCCTAATTCCATAAGCATGTTTATTTCCTGAAGCATTAACTAGCATATCCTTTTGTACTTTAGCAATAAATGTTTAATATCATTAGAAGTTCTTTCCACAATATCTTTCAACTCATGGATAGCTCTAGAGTTTTCTAATAAATGATTCTGAATCTGATTATTAAAATGACCTTGTTTAACAATAAAAATGTCAAGTTCCTCTAAGCATTGATTAGGAGGCTTACCATAAGGAATATCACCTTCATCAAAGTGTTGGAGAGAGTGTACCTCAATAGTAGATGAGTGGGGAATTGGCTTACATAATTCTTCTATAGGAGGTAGATTCTTCACATCTTCAGCTCTAATACCTTTCTCCTTTAGACACTTTTTATCTTCCTTCATCACTTCATCATTTAATGTAATAACTCCCCTCTTCTTTGTTGTTGGTATTGGAACTGGTTCAGGAACAGTTGGTTCAGGAGTAATAGGCTCAGGTGTATTTAGCTCAGTTGAAGTCCAATCATCATAATTCTTGCTTATCTTGTTCATTAATTCTTCAGCATATGTAGGAGTCCTTTTCTTGAAAACACAATCAGCAAAGCTATCTAGGTAGGTCCTAGAATCATTAGTTAGTCCATTATAATAAATATCAAGCAACTCATTCTTAGGTAATGGACATCCAGGATATGCATGAATCAAGGAACAAAATCTTTTCCATGACTCATGCAATTTCTCTTCTTCTTACTGTTTAAAATCAAAAAGTCTCTGCAAAGCAGCATGTCTAGCACTGGGAGGAAAATATTTATGGAAGAAAGAAGCAATCAAGCAATCAGGGCTATCAATGGAACCAGGAGGTAATCTATTAAACCAAGCCCTAGCTTCTCCTTTTAGTGAAAAAGGAAAGATCTTAGCAACAAAGTACTTGCGCATCTTAAAATCATCAGAGAACAAAGCACTCATAGTAGAAAGCTCATTCATATGAGCCACAACACTCTCGTTTTCAGTACCACAAAAAGGTTCTTTCTCAACAATATCTAAATAAGATAAATCATAATCTTTATCTTTAATATCTATGGGAGAGGTGGCAAACTTAGGATCATAGGACTTCTTAGGTATAATAGTATGTCTAGCAAGGAGACTCTTAATAGCACTAGCACCATGTGTATTTCGGCACTCTTCAACAAATTCATCAGTGAGCTCTATGTAACCATCATTAATATCATAACTCTCACTAGACTCAGGTGAGCTAACAGGTGTAATAGTGTATTCACTAGGATTTTCAGTATTTCTTAGACTAGCCATAGCAGCATCTAGAAAAGAACCTAATGAACCACTCGCATCAAGCATAGTAGAAGTAACATCATGAGTATCAAAAGCAGTTTCAGATTCAGCAGTAGTAGCAGTGTGTGTAGCATGAGCGTGTGGTGGTGGTGTGACAAGCTTACTTATAACAGACGGTGAATCAAGAGCAACAGAGGTGTTTAGGACTGTACCTCTTCTTGTAGTGGATGGTAAAATAGGGAACTTTCCATCACGAGACTTCCCCATGATGAAAGGAGTAGCAGTGAACAATAATAGATCCAAGTGAACTTACAAATAAAGCTATGCTCCCCGTCAACGGCGCCAGAAAATAGTCTTGATGACCCACAAGTGTAGGGGTTCGCAACAGTCTTCGTGGGTAGTATTACCCAATTTATTGATTCGAAACAAGGGGAGCCAAAGAATACTTGCAAGCCTTAACAAGTGAGTTGTCAATTCAGCTACACCTAGAAATAGTTCTTGCTCACAGAAGTTTATCAGTAGCAACAGTTTGTAGTAGCAACAGCAAAGCAACAGCAACAACAACAACAACAACAGTGAAACAGTAGCAATAGTAACAGTAACGGTAACAGTAGGATTCGAGTGCGGTAGGCATAGGGATGGATGGACGGGCGTTGCATGGAAGAGTCTAAACATGTAACTTCAAGATCTAGGGCATTGCAGATAAATAATAACAAGCATCCAAGTACTAAACAATCCTAGGCATGTGCTCCAAATATAGTCATACGTGCTTGTAATGAGAACTTGCACAACATCTTCTGTCCAGCCAGCTCGTGGAAGCGGGGCCTCTAGGGAACTACTGGCAATTAAGGTGCTCCTTTTAATAGAGCACCGTAGCAAAGCATTAACACTCCGTGAACACACGTGATCCTCACACCACAGCCATCCCCTCCGGTTGTCCCAATTATTGTCACTTTGGGGCCTTTGGATCCGAACAATGATATGTGTACACAACTTGCAGATAAGATCATAAACAATACTATCATAATGATTCAATAATAAATTTAGATCTGAGATCATGGCACTCGGGCCCTAGTGACAAGCATTAAGCACAACAAGTTGCAACAAAGTCAAATAGCACTAATAGAGATACTAGGCACTATGCCCTAACAGATCTTTATTCGATTACATGATAGAACTCATCCAATCCCTACCATCCCCAAGCCTACAGCAGGTGATTACTCACTCAAGGATGAGGGAAACATCGGTGGTTGATGGACATGCGTTGGTGATGACGATGGCGATGATCCTCTCCAAATTCCCCATCCCGACAGGGTGCCAAAACGGAGTTTCTCGATCCGAATCTTGGTTTCTGGTGGCGGCGGCGAAGCGGAACTCTTTCTGGAAAACTATCAAACCCCCCTGAGTTTTTAGGTCAGAAGGCAACTTATAGACGCGGAGGGAGGCCTATAAGCTGCCCGGGGTGGCCAAACCTCCCCCAGGCGCGGGGTCAGTGGGCTCGCGCCTGGGGTAGGTCTGGGCCCCCCAGGCCTCCCCTTTGTCTCCCCTTCTGGCTCCATGGATCTTCTGGTGAAATATAATTTTTGGCATATTTTCCAGGATTTTTCTAGATAGTTCATTTTCTGCACAAAAACAAGACACCAAGGTAATTCTGCTGAAAACAGCGTCAGTCCGTGTTAGTTGTATCCAAATCAGACAAGTTTAGAGGAAAAACAATAGCAAAGTGTTTGAGAAATTGATACGTTTTGGACGTATGAGTGTGATGAGCACACCAACAAGTTTTCCGTCAGTTATGAAACCAAGGTTATCGAACCAGTAGGATTAAGGAAACAACTCCAAAGTGTTGCTAACAAATTGGAATCCTACACAACACAAACTCAGGACTTTTCCCCAACTTATAGTGAGGTTGTCAATCTCATTGATTTGCTAAAAACAAAGGATTAAACGTATAGTATGGTAGATAGTAGTTGCTTGTAGAAAGTAAATGGTAACAGTAGATGATGTATCAATGATAAAGATTGGACCGGGGTCCACAGTTCACTAGAGGTGTTCTCCTTAATATAGATAACATGCTGGGTGAACAAATTACAGCGAGGCAATTGACAGCTTGAGAAAGCATAACAATGCAAATACTAGACAACATGATTCCTATGAGATTTGATTGTGAATTACAACAATATACATAGACCGTAGTCCAACTTCATCTATGACTAATAATCCACCTTCAGGTTATCATCTGAACCCCCTCCAGTATTAAGTTGCAAGCAACAGATAATTGCATTAAGAAATGTGTGTAAAGTAAGCAATACAATTGCTCCATGAACAAAGGATTGTTGTTTTCTCCCTAGTAGCAACATCACATCTACAATCTTAGGGATTTCTGTCACTTCCCAGATTGCTAGAGGCATGAACCTACTATCGAGCATAAATACTCCCTCTTGGAGTTGCAAGCATCTACTTGGCCAAGATAGCCACTAACAACGGAGAGCATGCAAGATCACAAATAACATAGACATGATAGAATCAATAATCAATCTGACATAGTATCTCAATATCCATCGGATCCCCGCAAACACAACATGTATGATTACAAATAGATGATCTTGATCATTAACAGAGCTCACAATATCTAAACATGATAGCACAAAGGAGGAGAAACAACCATCTAGCTACTGTATGGACCCATAGTCCATGGGTGAACTACTCACGCATCACTCCAGAGGCTGGCATGGTGATGAAGAAGGCCTACAGGATGATCTCTCCCCTCCGGCAGGGTGCCAGGAAGAGCTCCAGATCCCCCCGATCTGGGGATGAAGGTGGCGGCGGCTACGGACTGTTTCATGGAGATTTGATCCGGTCCTTAGGGTTTCTGCATCGAGGTGCTTTTATAGGCGAAAGGGCAAGTTCGGTGGGCGCCCGAGGAGCCCACACCTAGGGCTAGCGCGCCCTCCTGGCCGCGCCGCCACTAGGTGTGGCCGCCTCGAGGCCCCACTTCGGCTGCCCTCCGGACTCCGTATTCCTTCTGGTGATATATTGACTTTGGCTTTTGTCCCGTCGAATTCCGAGAATATTTCCTTATTAGCTTTTCTGAAACCAAAAACAGCAGAATAGAGGCAACTGGCATTGCGGCATCTTGTTAATAGGTTAGTCCTAGAAAATGTATAAAAATAACTCAAAGTGTAGACAAAACATGACAAAGTTGATACTAAACAAGCATGCAACATAAAACATTATAGATACGTTTACGACGTATCAGTCTTGATTCACCATGATTTGACCTTACTGGATGAGCCACAAGTGTTGTGTAGCCCACCACCACTGCCTATATATAGTAGGTGAAAGAATAGTGTGTCCCCATGTGTGGTTTTGGTAATTAATGACAATGTTTATGGACTTATGTGTGCATTGAGTTTTACTTGTAGGATTTTTCCATAGACAATGCTTGAACCATATGTTGGCTTCAAGGTTGGAAGAAGAAGAAAGTGAAGAAGATCAAGTGTTGATCAAGGTTTCAAGGAATGATCCGGAGATTGGTCAAGTAGAAGTTGAGCCTATGGCAAGTGTGTCTTGAATAATAAGATCATCTCAAGTGTAGCTTGCCATCCTTATGGTGATCATGGATATGTGAATATATGCCTAAAAGAGAGTCTCTTCCATAGTGGAGTATGGGGGAGCAAATTCTAAGTCTTCACCAAGATAGTGCAATCAAGAAAGGTGTTCCATCTTGAGGTGTAGAAGATCGTCATCATCAACATCAAGTGGAATATTAACAAGGCAAAGGTTTGATCTTGATAGGGTTTCTTTCTTAGCGGTCTCGTGATGTTAGTTGGGGAGACTGGTTTATAGGATAGATAACCGTACTATCAAGAGGGGCTCTCGAGTGAGTAACTTGATCATATCCCTCGGTGAGAGCTCAAACCTTTGCATACTTGGCATCATATTTCCTGGTTCTTATTTAGTGAAAGACCATGTGGACCCCCATGTGTGGTTTTGGTAATTAATGACAATATTTATGGACTAATGTGTGTATTAAGGTGCACTTGTAGGAATTGTCCATTGGCATCGCTTGGAGCATGTGTTGGCTTCAAGGTAGATGAAATGAACAAGAAGATGTGTTTTGCAAGCTCAAAATGCGGTATCTCTAGAAGATATCATGTTTGATGCTTGCCATCCTCGGTGGTCTTGGATCGATGAAGAGCGATGAAGAAAGGCGTTCCATATTGAGAAGGGCAAGATTGTCTACATTGAGCTCAAGTGGAATGCTCAAGGAAAAGGTATAATCTTGATAGGTTTTCCCTTTTCCCGGTCTCATGTTGTTAGTTGGGAGACCGGGTTTAGGATTGATAGTCGTACTATCAAGAGGGGATCTCGAATGAGTAACTCAATCATATCGTTCAAAGAGAGATAAAACCTTTGCATACTTGCATCATCATATTTGGTTATTATTTGGTCTTATCCATGTGAGGATTTAGAGCTTGTGGTAATCTCCATAACAAGCTCTTGTTCAACAAAATCGGATCTGCCTTTTATTTCTTGTTGCGATTTTGATCTTTGAGGTTTTCCGGTTTATCATCAAGGGAGATATATCACTTTAAAATACATGAAACATTCTCACTTGGTGGATAACCAATATTTTCAAAGCAATTGGAATCGGGTCAATCGGAGTTACCAATCAAAAGTTATCGTTGTTTGAATATTTGCCGTTTTTATTTGAAAAAGAAAAAGAAAAATCTTTCTTCTGAGCTGTCCGGTACTGCCGGGCCTAGTACCAGACGCACTAGTACCGCGTGGCCTAGCTCCTTGTCCCGCACGGTTGGGCCATCCAGTGCTACTGGCCTTAACTGGTACTACCGCCCCGCCAGTAGTACCGGGCCGGCCTGCCCAGCGCCCAGCAGCCCCGCCTGCTTATCTGTCGCCGCTGCCGCTTGCTCGCTCCACGCGCTTAGTCCGCTCCTTGCGTGCGCACACCTCATTCCCTGGGCTTGCTCCCTTCACGCCCCGCTCTTCCTCATGAAACCCCTTAGCGCTTTCTTCGTTCGCTGCCCAGATCTCTGCTCGAGCTTGTTCGATCGATGCATGTCACCCGCATTGCCTGGAACGGGTGCGGTAGTACCAGGACCATCCGTACTACCGGCCCAGACCTAAAAAAGGTCCCCAACGAGCATATTTCTGCAGCCCCCTATTTAAGACTTTTGCCCATTTCATTTTGGGTTGCTTCTTCTTCCTCCTTTTGTCTAAGCTTTTCCCCCATTTGCTCTTATTCTTGAAGCTTGATTACTCTCTTTTCCCCCAATGATTCTTGCTCATATTTGAAGGAAGTTAGAGGAGATCTAGATCTACAAATTGACCAAGCCATATCATCTCTTTGTGAGTGTATCTTTGGGATCTAGATCTTGGAGGATTTTGTGTTCCTCTTTGATTCCTCCTCTCTTTTCCCCCAATAGCTTTAGTAGCTCTGTTGGAACTTGAGAGTGAGGGACTGGAGCATCTTTGTGGTGTTCTTCCCTTTTGCATTCGGTGCATCGGTTTGATTTCTCCTCGGAGGATTTGGTTCATGATATTCATTAAAGCTTGTCCCTCTTGGGTTCTTGGAACCCTAGACGGTTGTGTGGCATTGGTGGCGTTTATTGGGAGCCTCGAATTAAGTTGTGTATATTGCCCCAATATTTGTACAGGTTTGGTGATCGCCCTCAAGTGTCCCATAGTGGACCGGGTGCTTGCCTTGCGGGCTCAGCAAAATAGGATGAGGACTTTTGTGGCGTTGGTGGTCTTAGTACCGCCCACCCCTCCAATGAGAGTTACTTCCATTGTGGAAGGAACTCGGTAAAATATCATCGTCCACGCGTGCCTCGGTTATCTCCATACCCAAGCTCTTTACTAGTGCACTTTACATTGTGATAGCCTTCATGCTTGAAGTAATCTATATATTGCTATCACATTGTTGCTTGTATTGCTTAGCATAAGTTGTTGGTGCACTTAGGTGAACCTTAGTATATATAGGCTTTGTTCTTAACAAAAGAAAATGGTAGTTTTATTCCGCCATTGTTAAGCACATCTCATAAAAGTTTGAAACCGCCTATTCACCCACCCCTGATATGTCAAAAACGTATCTATAATTTTTGATGTTCCATGCTTGTTTAGTATCTACTTTGCTTTGCTTTGTCCACACTTCGAGGTGCTTTTTATATGTTTTCTGGTACTAACCTATTAACAAGTTGCCATAGTGCCAGTTGCCTGTTTTCTGCTGTTTTTGGTTCCAGAAAAGCTAGTAAGGAAATATTCTCGGAATTGGACGGGACAAAAGACAAAGTCAATATTTCACCGAGGAGAACACGGAGTCTAGAGGAGAGACGGAGGGGCGCCACAGGGAGGCCGCACCCCCAGGCGCGGCCCACCCTAGGCCACGCCTGGGCAGGGTGTGGGCCCCTGGCCGCTTCCCAGCCTCGCCTCTTCACCTATAAGAAGCCCCCGATGCCTAAACCCTAAGTAGCAGATAAATATTCCACGAAACCGTCTATAGCCGCCTACATTGTCCCTAGATCGGGGGATCTAAAGCTCTTCCCGGCACCCTGCCGGAGGGGAGATCATCCTGAAGGCCTTCTTCTTCATCATGCTAGCCTCCGGTATGAAGTGTCAGTAGTTCCACCTTGGACTACGGGTCCATGTAGTAGCTAGATGGTTGTATCTCCTCCTTTGTGCTTTCATGTCTAGATCTTGTGAGCTCCGTTCATGATCAAGATCTCATCTATTTGTAATCATGCATGTTGTGTTTGTGGGGATCCGATGGATATTGAGATTACGATGTCAGATTGATTAATAGTTTTGTCTTATTGATTCTATCATGTCTTTGTTGTTTGTGATCTTGCATGCTCTCCGTTGTTAGTAGCTATCTTGGCCAAGTAGTTGCTAGTGACTCCCAGAGGGGGTATTTATGCTCGATAGTGGGTTCATGCCTCTATTTAATCTAAGGGAAGTGACAGAAATCTCTAAGGTTGTAGATGTGTTATTGCCACTAGGGAGAAAACAATGGTCTCTTGTTCATGGAACAAGTGGATTGTTTACCTTACACGCTTTGCTTAAAGCAGTTGTCTGTTGCTTGCAACTTAATACTGGAGGGGTTCGGATGATAACCCAAAGGTGGACTTCTAGTCATACATGCACTTGGATGGCGGTCCATGTATCTTGTTGTATTGCCCAATCGAATCTCATAGGATCTTTATGTCTAGTATTGCATTGTTATGCCTTGCTCAGTCCTATCAATTGCCCTGCTATAATTTGTTTACCCTACATGTCGTGTTTGTTTATCTAAGGAGAACACCTCTAGTGAACTATGAACCCCGGTCCAATCTTTACCATTGATACATCTTCCACTGTTACTGTTTACTTTCTGCAAACCATCATCACCTTCCACACCATACAGTTAATCCTTTGTTATAGCAACCGGTGAGATTGACAACCTCACTGTTAGTTGGGGCAAAGTCTTGAGTTTGTGTTGTGTAGGTTTCCATGTTGCTTGCAACACCTTTGAGACATTTCCTTCCTCCTATTGGTTCGATAACCTCGGTTTCTTACTGAGGGAAGACTTGCTGCTGTGCTGCATCACACCTTGCTCTTGGGGTTTCCCTACAAAGCGCTCCCACGTTGACGCAGCGCCATCAAGAGTTTCTGGCGCCGTTGCCGGGGAGGCTAAGGACGTCTTCACAAGGGGAATCCTCCTCAACCTTTCTCTTTACTTTGTTTTTGGTTTGATTAGTTTCGTTTGCTTGGTTTTGTTTGCCTATTTTTATCAAAAACTCCAAAAAAAATTAGTTTAGTTTGGTTTGCTTTCTCTTATAAAAAACACAAAAAAATTAGTTCCTGCTCTAGTTGCTACTACTGTTGGCTTGCTCCACTTTTGCCAAAAAGAACTCTGTTGAGAACACCAAGTTGTGTGACTTCACTAGCATAAACAACAATGATTTCCTAAGCACTCCTATTGCTCCACCTGCTCCTGATGCTACCTTTTATGAAATTAAGCCTGCTTTGTTGAATCTTGTGATGAGAGAGCAATTTTTTGGTGCTAGTTCTGATGATTTTGCTTCCCATCTCAATAACTTTGTTGAACTTTGTGAGATGCAAAAGTATAAGGATGTAGATGGAGATATTATTAAGATCAAGTTTTTTTACTTTCTCCTTGAGAGGAAAAGCTAAGGAATGGTTGCTATATTTGCCTAGAAATAGTATTGATTCTTGGATTAAGTGCAAAGATGCTTTTGTTGGAAAATACTACCCTCCTGCTAAGATTATATCTATGAGAAGTGATATTATGAAATTTGAACAACTTGATAATGAACATGTTGCTCAAGCTTGGGAAAGAATGAAATCTTTGGTTAAATTTTTTACCACTCATGGACTTACTGCTTGGATGATTATCCAGACTTTTTATGCAGGTTTGAACTTCTCTTCGAGAAACCTGTTGGATTCAGCTGCTGGAGGTACCTTTATGACCATCACCTTGGGTGCTGCAACAAAACTCCTTGATAATATGATGGTTAATTATTCTGAATGACACACTGAGAGAGCTCCACATGGTAAGAAGGCAAATTCTATTGAAGAAACCTCCTCTTTGAGTGATAAGATAGATGTTATTATGGCTATGCTTGTTAATGGGAAAGCTCCTTTAGATCCAAATAATCTTCCCTTAGCCTCTTTGGTTGCTCAAGAAGAGCAAGTTGATGTGAACTTCATTAGAAACAACAATTTCAACAACAATGCCTATAGGAATAATTTTGGTAGTAACAACAATTATATGCCTTATCCTCCTAATAATGGAAATACCAATGGAAACTCCTACAACAATGCTACAAGTGCCCCCTCTGAACTTGAAGTCGAGCTCAAAGATTTATTAGTAAACAAACCACTTTCAACAAGACTATGGAGGGAAAGCTTTTGAATGTAGAGAAAAATATTTCCTCTTTGTCTGAAGCATAGTCCTCTTTGATTAATAAAATGGCTGCTAAACCTGAAACCATGGAAAGTACCTTTGATGCTACTCATGCCATACAAGTTACTATTGATGAAAATGTCAGACTGTTAGCCCAACTTCATGCTAAGTGGGAAAGGGAAGATGAAATTGATAGAAACAATAGTGTGTGCACCATCATCACCACCCATATGGATGCCACTAAACCACAAGAAGTCCCTATTCCTCCTTCTACAGTGCCTAAGCCTAACGAGTCTACTACTAGTGACGCTAAGTTTGATTTTGATCTTGATGGTTGCAATATTTCTGAAGTGATTATGTTCCTGCAAAAGCTTGCTGGAAGTCCTAATGCTAGTGATATGCATGTTGCTTTCACCAAACACATTACATATGCTCTTGTTAAAATTAAGGAAGAGAAGTTAAAACACAAAGCTTCTATTCCTAGGAAAGTAGAAGATAGTTGGGAACCCATTATTAATATGCAAGTGAATGACTTTGATTTCAAAGCTTCATGTGACCTTGGTTCTAGTGTCTCTATTATTCCTAGGAAGATTTATGAAATGCTTGATTTGCCACCTTTGGAAGATTGTTATTTGGATGTCCCACTTAATGATAATGCTAAGAAGAAACTCATGGGGAGTGTTAATGATGTTCTCATTATGGTTAACAATGCCTATGTTCCTGTTGATTTCTATGTTTTGGATGTTGAATCTAATGCTTCTTGTCCTATTACTTTGGGAAGACCTTTTCTTAGAAATGTTGGCGCCATCATTGATATGAAAGAAGGAACTCGGTAATAAATCATTGTCTCCGCGTGCCTCGGTTATATCTATAGCCGAGCTATTTACTTATGCACTTTACTTTGTGATAGCCTTCGTTCTTGAAGTCTTATATCTAGCTATCACATAGTTGCTTGTTTTGCTTAACATAAGTTGTTGGTGCACATAGGTGAACTGTAGTTTATATAGGTTTTGTGCTTGACAAAGTAATCTCTAGTTTTATTCCGCCTTTGTTAAGCCCATCTCGTAAAATTTTTAAACCGCATATTCACCCCCCTCTAGGCGGCATCTATATCCTTTTCAATTGGTATCATAGCTTGGTCTATCTTTTTGGGCTTCACCACCTTGAGAGTAAATATGTCGTCTAGGGGATTAGTGCATGATGACATTTTCATATTAGATGGCACATGTTATGAGATTTGGAAAATTCGAATGCTTAATCATTTTCGGGCCATGGACCCAAATTCGGAGCGAATTGTAGATATAGGTTTTTCTCCTCCAATGGATTTCCTTAATCTATCTTGTGAGGATGAGGAAAACTTATATCTTGATGCTCAAGCTTCTAATGTGCTTGTTAATGCTTTGAGACATGTAGTTACTTCTTCAGTCATACCTTTTTGGTGTGCACATGAGTTACGAACAAAACTTCAAGATAAATATGTTATGTCTAATATTTTTTAGGATGATTGTGTTGCTTCCATTTCTAGTCGAGATGAGTTCTCATCTTCTACCACTTCACTAACATGTGATTTTTTTCACAAGGTAATGATATGGTAAGTGGTGATAGAAATTGCAATATGGATAGTGCGCTTACTATTTATAATCCCTCATCTCTATCTAGTTGCAATGATCTATCTTTGGACTTTAACACTTCTAGCACTACAAACTCCTTACATGCGTGTGTTGATAGTCCTTGCATATCATGTATAAATGTCTTGAATAAATCTTATGATGATATGCTTGTGTTATCTTGTTGCCATGATAAAAATGCTTCTATTTCCTCTAGTGCTTGTGTCACTAACCATGTAGAGGAAACCGAAGATTCTATGGTCTAAGAAAAAATTTTGAAAGCTACAAATGCAATCGCATCATCACCTTCTTCCAGTACCCACCTATGCCTTATGGATAAGGTAACTCCTACTTTGGAACCCAATACCTCTTGTGATGATGAAAATGAGGATAATGAGGAAGAAGAGTTTGATGTTGATTATTTATATGAAAAGGGTGAGATTGTTTATCATGCCCTTGTTAAGAATAATATTGCCAGCTCTAACTTCGTTGAAATCTTGGACTCTGCTATTAAGAGCAAAGAACATATTGATAAGTCAGAAGCACAAATTGAGGAGCATTAGAACACCATTGATAAGATGATTTGCCATGAGCATGAGTATGCTAATGAAATTGTTAATCTAAATGAATCTCTTGAATAGGAACAAACCACTAAGGAATATCTTGAGGAGGCGTTTACTCTAGAAGTGTCTAAAGTAAAGGAAACCCGTGATAAATCTCTTGAGGTGGCAATTGATCTCAAAATAAAATATAATGAGCTTGCCAAATTGTCTTCTTCTATTGCTAATTATAATGATGCTTGTGCTACTAACTCTATTTCTTGTGAAGCATCTATTTTGAAGGATAATGTTGAGCTAAAAGCTCAACTTGCTTTGCTAACTTGCAATTATGGGAAATTGGAAGAAAGTCATGTTATGCTATCAAGCTCTCATGAGGATCTTCTAGCCTCCCATGATAGGCTAAATTTAGATCATGAGGCTATTATGTATAAGGTAACATCTAGTGAGACTCATGTGGACAGTAGCACTATATCCACTACAAATGCCATACTTCCATGTGCTAGTCCTAATAATTCATCATCTCATATTATTGCTTCATCTTATAATGCATTACATCCCATGCCTTGTTGCTCTAACAATGAAGCTTCTACTTCCTCTAGTATTTGTGTTTATACTAACCATGTAAAGGAAATCAAAGAGCTCAAGGCCCAAGTCTCATATTTGAAGAGGGACTTGAAAAAGGGTCATGAAGGGAGGGCCACACTCAACAAGATATTGATTGTGCAAAAATTCCCAAATGACAAGAGTGGGCTTGGATTCAAATTCAATGTCAAGAACAAGTCCACTAACAAGAATAAGTTCAAGAGAAACAAGAATAAGGGCCAAGAACAAGTCAAGAATTCAACCAAGATTGTTTGCTTCAAGTGCAAAACTGAAGGGCATCATGTTAGATCCTGCCTATTCAAGAATAAGACTCTTAGTGAGAAGCAAAAAGGGAAGATCCCTCAAGTTCAAGGTCATGGTCTAACACAAGTTGAAGAAATGCCACTTACCAAGAAGAATCAAGATAATACTCCTATGGTGGATAAATCAAGTGTGAAGAAAGGGAAGAAAATAACTTGCTACATATGTCGTAAGAAAGGTCACCTCTCTTCTTCATGCACCATTGGTAACTCCTCATCCAACCATATCATGATTGATGATGTTTATTATCTTTGTAAGGATGAGGTTGTCAATGTCATTGCTAAATATGTTGGTGCCCAATGTGGTGTCAAGAAAATAACCATTTGGGTGTCCAAGCCTATTGTTACTAACTTCTTAGGACCCAAATTTGTTGGGGACCATCTAGCTAAAACTTGATCAATAGGTGTTGGTTGGAGGGCATTGGAGACTTGGCTACATCATGAAGAATTAAGGTAACTTTATCAATTATATTTTCTCAAGCCAAATCATTTGGATTATCATATCTCTATCATATATCCATTGCTCCTCCTTGCGGTAACATGTTCTCAACATATTTACATTGAAAGTTACTCGCCCCTTGTGCATGCGTTTGTATATGTTGTTCTTACCACTTACCTATCTTGAGTTATCAAGTTTATTTGTGTATGCTAGATTGCATACCATGTACTTGTTTTGTTGTATTGAGATATTATTGAATGTATGTGTTATCTTATTTGGCTCTTGTGAGAAATTAATGGACTATCCCATTTTGGAGAGTGGTGTGTTTTGGGCATTCAGCTATCCTAAAAATGTGTGTACATGAGGAATGCCACTTAGTATTGATATTTCAAGATTTCTAGTCAATATGTGGTATGCCATACTCATGAGAAATTCAAATTCTATAATGTCCATTTTTTGTCTCGTGTTGGATATTTTTGCCTCTTGTCATGAATATGATCTTGGATATATTTGCAAACTACCACTTGGAAATAATTGCATATCCCTTGTCCTTGGACAATCGGTACTATAATAGGTGGTAGATCTTTTTGATCATTTTCAATTTGGCTTTTTTTATATTTGCCCTATCTTTTGCCAAGAAAATACTTTGTATTGACTCCCATGTCTTCCTTGCCTCTTATGGATATTTCTTTAACTTGAAATCATTTAGTGCTCTATTTGATGTAGGAAGATATGATGATACCATATGTGTGTATTTTGTATTCAAATGTAAAATCTTAAATAATGCACTAATCATGGGGGAGTTATCCTATATTATTTAGAACACTTGTTTTATGCTTATTCATAACATGTTTTGACCCATATCGTGTTTTATGTCTTTGGAAGATAAACCTTTTCGTTTGGTACTTTGTGCCATAATGAAAATTGTGGAGAGTTTGCTTTGGTTATTGGAACCTTATTCTTTTGGGGAGTTGTCTTTGTCTCATTCCGTGTTAATTATTTTGACCTTTTATAATGAGATAAATCCTTGAGCATTTGTGTTTTTGTCTATCTCTTACTCTTTGGATTTTGCCTAGTTCATTTGTTGAACTTGTGTTATTTCATGTGTTGATTTGGTCTTTGATATAATTTGGAAAACCGTCAGTCTTGTCACACTTTGTTGTACCTTCTTGGTTTACTTGGTATTTTTTTCAAATTATATCTCATTTGGTTCTTTAAAATAATGTGCATGCATATTTACTACATGTTTATATTATGGCATGCATGCTTTCTTTGATCCAATATATAAGGGAAACTCCACCAAATCACATCGTCTAAGTTGTGCATGAAATTCAATTTTATATCAATATGCATATATTGATGTGGAGTCTCTCCTATGTATTGTAGTTGTCTAACTCTTTGGACCCAATAAGTTTGGGGACCATATTGTACTTGAATTTTGTTTTAGCTACATTGGAGATGCATTGGATGCTTGTCTCTTTCATAAGGAAGAAGTGTTGACTCAATGAAAATTAGAGACAAGCTAGGATGGTCAACGAGATCCTATCAACTTCATCACACTAATGATATCTCGGTAACAAGTATCTCTTACTCATGCATACATATCATATTACAACCTATGGTAGGTTGCATCTTGGCATGAATTTTATGTGTTTGCACTTGTTTTGGTTCATTATTTGTCCTTAAAGAAGACTCTCTATTGCATATGTGAGTAAGTTGAGATGAGTGCATATAAATGGGTCTATACAAAATCATGCTCATGATTCACCAATCCCAAATATGTCAATCTAGCAATTATATTGCCTATCGTTTCCTCAAAGTACTCTAATGTGCAAAATTGATTCTTTCTTTGTGATACTTGTTTCCTTTCGCAATACATTCCAACTATGTCTTCTTCTCTTAGTGATAGTTGTGATGTATTTGATATGTTTGTGCTTGAATTTCATCAATATACAATAAGATAAAATTGAGCCTTTTGGCCATGCTATCAAGCAAAGATCTTAGTGGTGTATTGTCATGACTTTGTTTTGGATGTCTTTCTCTATTATTTTAGTATCTATTTTGTGTGTACATGATTCTTTGTGGATCAATATCTTTGTGAGATTGTCTACTTAGAAACTTATACACATGAGACATGTTACTCCTCAATTTTTGATGTCTTCTTTGTTTCGTGTGTGTTGTATGGTCATATTAAGCAATATCATTCATTGAATACTATGTTGATACACAATGATCATACTTGTACTAGTCTTATAATATGATTTGTCATGCCTCCCACACATCCTTGTGGTTGAGCCTGTTATTATGTTGTCGCTCACTCGTTGCTCAACCATTTGTTTATTGTAAGTTTTATGCCTTGGTATATGCTCTTTTGTACATAGTTGTGTTTTAAATAATATCGAGCGAGTGAGGATTCCATGTTTGTGCATATTTCATTCAAATTCAAATTATAATTTATGCACAAACCTTGGGGAGACTCCTCATATTATTTAGAACACCCTCTTTTCGATCTTATCATAATATCTATCGTTCGTTTGGTATTTTCCTTGTGTCAAGCAGTTCTTTGGATTTTTTGATTGCTTGATTCATTCGTTGATGCTTCTTCACCTTATTATCCTTTTGCAATCTTTTGATCCTCAATATAGTTTGAATCTCTCCAAGTATTCATCATTGGGTACGTGCATTTTATGCCACTCATACTATGAGAAATGTACACATTTTGGAGGAATTCTCACTCTATTGGCCGTCTAGAGATTTTCACCCATTTTGCCAATCGATGCCAACGGGGGAGAAGTTTTGGAGGGTTTAAGGGAAGTTGGTTTTATGCTTCTAGTTTGTTCTTAAGATTTTGCCTCTCATGCTCTTGCATCTTTGTTGTTGCTTTGCATGTTGAATATATAGAGGAAACTCCAGCAACAGTAATAGTTGTCAATATATGCAATGAAATTAAAGTTCATCACACGTGCATATATTGTGGGGGAGCTTGCTCTATATATTATGGGCGTACCAACATCACATACTTGTGTAATATTTGATGTTGGCGCAACCATTTTTTTGTTAAATTGATTATATAAACCCTCTCAAAGGATTGTCATCAATTACCAAAATGGGAGAGATTGAAATAACATGTGTCTCCTCATGTGTGGTTTTGGTAATTAGTGACAATGTTTATGGACTTATGTTTGCATTAAGTTTTACTTGTAGGATTTGTCCATAGACAATGCTTGAACTACATGTTGGCTTCAAGGTTGGAAGAAGAAAGTGAAGAAGATCAAGTGTTGATCAAGGTTTCAAAGAATGATCCGGAGATTGGTCAAGTAGAATTTGATCCTATGGAAACTATGTCTTGAATAATAAGATGATCTCAAGTGTAGCTTGTCATACTTATGGTGATCATGGATATGTGAATACATGCCTACAAGAGAGGCTCTTCCATAGTGGAGTATGGAGGAGCAAATTCCAAGTCTTCACCAAGATAGTGCAATCAAGAAAGGTGTTCCATCATGAGTGCAGAAGATCGTCATCATCAACATCAAGTGGAATATTCACAAGGAAAAGTTTTGATCTTGATAGGGTTTCTTTCTTAGCGGTATCATGGTGTTAGTTGGGGAGACCGGTTTATAGGATAGATAACCGTACTATCAAGAGGGGCTCTTGAGTGAGTAACTTGATCATATCCCTCAGTGAGAGCTCAAACCTTTGCATACTTTACATCATCTTTCTTGGTTCTTATTTGGTTCTTATCAATCTCTATGACAAGCTTAGGTTCAACGAAAACAGATTTCATATGCATTCTCTATTGTGTTTTCGATATTGGAAGTTTTACAACTTTGTATTTTATAGATAGGTTAAAACTTTTATCATTTGGTCCTATCATCCCTTGCTGTACTATGGTTGTTCCCTGAATTATCTTGTAGATCTCGTTACTATCTTCGAAACAAGCCCAAGATCATCAAAATCGGAGTCTAAATGCAAAAGTTATGATGATTTCAGTTTTGCTGTTTCTGCCAGTTTTTGGAGGGGCGGATTATCCGGCCAAATATTGGATTATCCGGCCAAAATATCCGCCCCCTATACATAGGGCCGCGCCGCGAAGTCCTTAGCCATATTTTGGCCCGGGGAACCCAGAATATCCGGGGGAGGGGCGGATTTTCCGGCCTGGGAGATCCCAAATGGGCCATATTTCATTGGGGAGGGGTATAAATAGACCACTTCTTCCTCCTTAGGCTGGTGGTTTGCATTCTCTCTCTCCTCCATTGTTTTGACCTTTAAAAGCTTGTAAATACTCTCAATCCCTCCCATATTTTTTAAATATTTTGGGGGTATTTGAAAAGAGAGATCTAGATCTACAACTCCACCAATCCATCTCTCCTCTATGTGAGAGGAACATATTGGGATCTAGATGTTGGAGTTATTTTGTGGATTTCCTCTTGTGTTCTTCCTCTCTTATTATCCCACTAGATTTTGCAGCTTTTGTGGAATTTGAGAGAAGGACTTGAGCACTTCTTGTGTTCTTGCCATTGCATTTGGTGCACCGGTTTGAGTTTTCGGTGAGGATTCGATTGTGTGAAAGGTGAGAAGCTTTTTACTCTTGGGTTCTTGGAACCCTAGACGGTTTTTTTGCAGGTTTGTGGGTTACTTGGGGCCTCCAATTAAGTTGTGAAGCTTTTATCGAGCTTGTTTGTTGGGAGCCTCCAATTAAGTTGTGGAGAAGTGTCCCAATCTTTGTGAGAGGTTACGTATTGCCACCGACAAGTGCACCGATAGTGAAGAAGTGAACCATGCTTTTTCTGACGAGGTTCATAGGAGAATAGGGTGAGGCCTTTTGTGGCGTGGTGGTCTTAGTACCGTCCACCCCTCCAACGAGACATACTCTCTTTATGGGAGGAACTCGGTAATAAATCACCGTCTCCGCGTGTCTCGGTTATCTTTATACCCGAGCTATTTACTTATGCACTTTACTTTGTGATAGTATTCGTGCTTGAAGTATTATATCTAGCTATCATATAGTTACTTGTTTTTCTTAACATAAGTTGTTGGCGCACTTGGGTGAACCGTAGTCTATATAGGTTTTGTGCTTGACAAAGTAAACGCTAGTTTTATTCCACCTTTGTTAAGCCCATCTCGTAAAAGTTTTAAATCGTCTATTCACCCCCTCTAGGTGGCATCTATATCCTTTTCAGTAGGGCGCGGGATGCCCAAGGGGCACGGTTATACCTCTCCATGCGTTGGAAACCCTAGTCCCATTCAGTCCAGCTGTCGCACCGAACCTAATAGTCCGTCATCGGAGCTCCTCCTCATATGTGTGGATACCGGCAGAGGTGATGTACATTCAACACTTTGACAATCGGTGAATTTGATCGGATTGTGAGACTGCACTGCATCAACCGACGCGCTTCATCAGTAATTCGCACCTGCGTGTCTGGTGATAATCCTCGTGACCTTCTACCTCGAATAGATCTTGGGATCATCGCGTAGGGAATTTTTTTTTTGTTTATCTCTGCATGTCCAAACAGGCGTGCGGCGGTCAGGCGAGCTTGCATGACGGCCATGGCAAGCTCATGAGGAAGGAGCGATGGTCGGCGCGGGAGGCGGGCGCGTGGCGACGCGAGGGGTGGCCGGGGGCGAGCTCTCACGTAGGAGGAAGAAGAAAAGGGCAAAAAAAGTGGTGGGCTAGAGGTGGGCCCCATGAATACATGTCCGATTTACAGTTTTCATTCTTTTCGTATATGTTTCTGACCGTAAAACCGGTTTTACGTGAATTGTAATGTGTTTTACAGTTTGTACATTTACAGGTACCCTTAGAGATGCTCTACTCGGAACGCTACATGTATCGGCCGCTGCATCGGGTTCTCATGCCACTGTAAAAAGATATATAGACCGAATACTTTTACAATGTCCGCTAGCTGGAACAAATCATGATAAACTGTAAACTCACCGGACTTTTAAAAGTTTAAGCATATTTACAAATATTGTTAGAGATGCTCTTAGTAAACTGTCTCTGCGTGTGGGTGGCTCTCGCGGTCATGTGGTAGGTGATCACCCTTGGCTACAACATGGCTAGGGCATTGGATTTGGGCCAGGCGGGCGGAGATCCGACTGGGCTCTGCAAGAGGCGTCTTGCGGGTGCCGAGGCACCGTTCGTCCCTTGTGTGCCCGAGGGATTTAAACTAGGTGGGTCTAGATCTGGCATCGCTTCCCCCGTCCGTGCCGATTGGGCTTGCCATGGTGGTCTCTGTCTCGTTGCGGGAGTGAGAACATGCACTCCGGGGTATGACTTGGTATGGGTTTTGGAATGAATACTAGTAAATCAAACCATCACTAAAGTTCTATTTAAAAGTTATGACTTATGGCTTAGGTATTAAAATATATCAGAATTATCTTTTAAGAGGATAATACTACTAAATCAACGACCATCACTAAAGTTCTATTCATAGGCTATGACTTATGGCTTAGGTATTAAATAGATGGAACTTATCTTTTAAGAGAATAATTTAATTAAGTGGTAACATCTTAAGTTGGTTCCTTTTGGCTAATCAAAGTCCATTTGTCAATCAAGATATGGACTTATACTACTCCCTTCATCCCGGATCACAGGGCTAATAGCAATTTTGGAGAGATTCTAAAAAATTAGGCTAATTTATGTATTTGTTGTCCCGATTTAGTCCCCTTTATTTACTCCAAATGATTCTTCTTCCCCTCCGGTGTGTTTACTAGTGTGAAAACGGTGGCTTTCCCTTTAGTCTATATGCATGTTGTGTGTCTCTCTTTTTCTGGTATTAATTACGGCATGCATCGAATGAAGTTTCTGCGTGTCTCTCTTTTTTATAGCCAATGGATAACCACCTAGGTCCCAGCATTTTTCCAATTTTTCCCAATAATCCGGAATGAAGGGGGTACCACTATTCTTTTAGAAGTTCCTTATTTATTACCATCATATATATCCTTAAGTCAATATAGCCCTTCTTGTCTATTAAGAAACGAGTTAACTCTGCCAATTGAATTGATTCTCTAGTAAAGTTTTCATCTTAAAGAATATAGTAACACTCTAACATTTGTAGATCTCCTCTATGTGATTATTGTGATTCAATGGTTTGGATAGATAAAACAAAAATATAGCAAAAATTGACTTTAGGAATTTGTTTGATGTTTTATGTGCTAGAGAATTATCTAGCACACATGATGATAGTTTCTAAGATGATTAGATAAGACCAAATAAGATAAGATAAAATAGATCTGATATTTGTTTCTTAATAATGAATTTGTGTTATAATTCAATTTTATTTACTCGTCTAACTTCTACCTCCCCAAAACGCAGTTTTAGAAAGAACATATCAAAATTTATAACAATCAATTTAATGATCTATGTCTAGCTTGTCTGCTAGTGAAACTTCGATCACTTTGACAAGATCTCTAAAATATTTAATTTTTCCAGATTTAAAAAGCACGAATACAATGCACTCATCTATATTCTAACAATTCAAGTCGTTTGCATTGCGGGATGTTACAACAATATTATGTTAATGACGCACCAACAAATATGTCATGCATATTTAGGAGTCTGTTTAAACGGCAGTCTAATCCTGTATACATATTCATCACCGGCCTACTGCAATGGAAGATTAAACAGTATAACGGCTGTCAGGCATATTTTGGAGTTCGTTTAAAATGAGTGAGCAGCGCGTTAAGCAAGCTAGTTGAATCCTGAATGCTAGAAGCGAGGAGTAATTTAGTCTCGGATCTGACAGGTGTAAGATGAGCAAGTGGCTGTAGGCATATTTCGGAGTTGGGTTAAACTAGTACTAAACCCTGCAAGCGTTGTACTCAGATAACATAACCGAGATGTATTAATGATAGATACAAGGTGAGCAAGTGGCTGTCTGTTTTGAAGCCTGCAAGCGCTGCACTTGAGAGATGGCAGAACCGAGATGTATTATATGGCACACCTGCGCTATTTTTTCTGAATACGGAAAAACTTTGCGTTTTGATTTATCAATAAAAAAGAGTTTTGTACAAAGCATATACATGCGTCAAAGGATGTACCCCAATCCGCAAGAGTTTTGTACAAAGCATATACAAGAGTTTTGTAAAAAGGAGTACATCCGACACACTCAAGACAGTACATGACCGAGACCGCTAGATGAAAACATTACAACTGACGCCACCAAACAAATCTAGCTTAAATGCTTAAATACGCACATTGAACACAAGGCCTATTATAGAGGAAGAATCCAATCCGCAAAGAAGGACAAAATTAGACTACTCCCGGTTTTAGAAAAGACATACAGCAAGCAGCACCGCCCACCGGCACGCCAGCGTCATAGGAGAACCGAGATGTCATTATTATTTAGGGAATCGCCCTCACTTTTTTTTTTTTGAAGAAAAGCCCGGACACATTTTGAATATTTGCCGCTGCTGATTCTTGTTCAATCCGTGGATTTTTGACTAGCATTCCGCACTTTCAGGATACTCTCGAAAGAAAATGAGATTAGGAGGTCTACTGTTCGTACAAAACCTACTCTCGAAAGCTAATTGCTCTCTGCTGAAACCCAACCCCACTATTCATTCAAGCCGGATATTCATAAATCATAACCCATCAGGAGAAAATTTCATACGGTGGTGTGGCTGCAACGAAGTGCTAGACTTGCAAAGTACTCCCTCCATTTAGAAATATAAGATATTTTAGGTTAGTGAAGCTAATGTATATAGACATCTAAACTTGCACGTCTAAACTTGTGCCATTTCTAAAATTCTGCTTAAGATGTACTCCCTCTGTTTTATAGTATAAGATGTTTAGCTTTATGAAGTTAACGTATCTATACGCCTTGTCTAGATTCATTCTCTTTACAAAAGCTCAAACATCTTATATTTTGAAACGGAGAGAGTATTATCTCTGTTCACCAAAACATACTACATTCAAGATACAGGTCACTCTGTGCCATTTTTTCCTGCAGATTTTCTTCCTCCTCTACGAGATTTTTACTTTATCCTTCACGTTTGGTTAGTAAGAGTAATGTCTTACCAGTTGAGCAGAAAAACACTGTAAAGTCTGCAGTTCGTCAAAGTATCAGAAAAGTGTCAACTGTAAACTTGGTCGCATCGGCAGCAGCTCGCGTCCTTAGATAGCAGCACTTACCAGTTTTCAGGCCCTAGCACATGACAGGAAAACCCCATCAGTGTATTCCCCTCGAGACACTTGTATTTGCTCATGGAGTAGCAGAATAAACAAGGTGTTATCATGCAAACTAATCACCGATTCAACACTGCAGAGCTGCTAGAGCAGTATTCAAATAAGCAGGCAAACCTTTGACCAAGGGTGAAAGTGCAGGATCCAATAATAAATCAGCGACATAACATGTGCGACAACGGGCTATATAATCCTAAAATAGGGTTTGATCGATGACTCACCACTCTCTCTATATATATAGAGAGAGAGGGCATCGGTGACTCACAGCTATCTCTCTATAAATAGGAGCCATTCGATCTCCGGCAGTTCATCAGTCCAAGCTAGCCATATCTCGGTGTTCCGCTAGAAACTAGAGCCAGCCAGCCATGGGAAGCATCAAGGGTCTTAAGGGTGTGATCATCTGTGTCCTCATACTAGGGGTAGTTCTAGAGCAGGTCCAAGTAGAGGGAAAAATTTGTTGCATGATATCCGCGGGACAAGTCTGCTACGAACTGTGCCGTATCCTTGGTGGTGCTCCTCAGACGGTCTGCACTATTTCCTGCGGTTGTAAAGACACGAGTGGCAATTCGTGCTCAGGGCTCTTTCCGCATCCATACGCCCACTCCGGCGCCGGTAAGACCCCGTATTAAGTTTTAACCTTTTTAGTTATTTTTTCTAGCCAAGTATACTAGGAACTTATTTACATGCCGCCTATTTTGCCAGATAAACCAAATGCCATCGAGTTCTGCAGCATGGGATGCAGGTCATCCGTGTGTGACAACGTGAACAATGGTGAGTGTATTTTCTACACTAACTTTAACTTCTGTAGGATGACTATTTAAATAGGATCGCACTTCGCTCATAATATGAATACACTACAAATTTGTACCAGTTTATCGAGGTGAAGAGAAGGCAATCGACGTGGGACTCTGCGGCAGTGCATGTGACAGTTTCTGTAACAAAATCGCCGCGCGTGCATCCGTTGCAGCCTAATCATGCATGCGTGTGTATGATGTTGAAGGTTGTGGTCATGTTGCTATTTCTGTCCAGTAAACTTAGGTCCCATCGGTCGTATTCAGGCCAGCGTGTCGTGTTATTTATGTAGTATGTGGCATTGTGTGCTTTTCTTCCATGTTGCAATAAAGGACAGATATTATCGAAGTCTTGTTTTGATACACTCCCTCTTTTCCATATTAGCTTGCCTATTAGTTTTGGTCAAACTCAAACTTTGATCAAATATATCGAAAAACGTATCAACATCCAAAATGTCAAATGCGTATAATAAAAAATAATTTTTTGGATGGTTCGAATAACCTTAAGATCATATTGTAAATATTGATAAGTTTCCCATATACTTGGTTCAAGTTTATAAAATTTTACTTTGACCAAAACTAATAAGCATCCTAATATGGAAGGATGGAGTATTTTGTACATTAGTTGACTGGAATTGCCGATTCATTCACTCAAAATTAGTTTTGTTGTATACGAATTTAGAAAAATAAATTCCGATGGACCAGCGCAGATAATGGACCATATGGCGGAAGACATCGAGATCAGCTACGTAAGGGATTCTCCAAGGCCCTCATGGGCCCCGCCGGAGGGTGCATGGGGCCATGCGGCCCCTCCTTCCTTTTCTCTCTTTGCCTCTTTTCCTCATGGGCCTTTTTTCCTATGGAAATTGGCCCAATAGGGATTTAATCCTTTTTCTTTTATTAAATAAATATAAATACATGATTAAATCAATATTTAACAATTAATTACATATTATTTAATCCCCGTGGCTATGAAACACCTTTCGTCCCACTCCGGACATCCTACGGACCTTCCCGGAATGTTTCCGGTTTCTCCATCTCTTTTCTTCGGTGATTCCGATGATCCCGAAACAATATTCGAGCTTTGTCAAACCATTAAGCGTGCTATCCAACAGTTCAGAAACACTCCATACATGTTCGAGACCCTCTCGGACAAATGATTGATACGTCGTACCATGCTTGTTTAGTACCTACTTTGCTTTGTCTTTACTTTGAGGTATTTTTTATATGTTTTCTGGGACTAACCTATTAACAATATGCCACAGTGCTAGTTGTTAGTTTTCTTCTGTTTTTGTTTCCAAAAAAGCCAGAAGATGAATATTCTCAGAATTGGACGGGACAAAATCCAAAGTCAATATTTTACTGTGGGGAACACGGAGCCAGAAGACGAGACGGAGAAGGGCCTCGAGGGGGCCACACCCCCTGGCCGCAAATCCAGGCCTGGACCGTGCCTAGGGGGTGCAGCCGCCTCGGGCACCCTCTTTGCCTATAAGAAGCCCCCGATACCTAAACCCTAAGCACCCGATCAATCTTCCACGAAACAGTCTGTAGTCGCCGCCACCATCGTCCCTAGATCGGGGGGGATCTGAAGCTCTTCTCGGCACTCTTCTGGAGGGGAGAGATCATCCCGGAGGCCTTCTTCATCACCATGCCAGCCTCCGGTATGAAGCGTGAGTAGTTCCACCTTGGACTGCGGGTCCATGTAGTAGCTAGATGGTTGTTTCTCCTTCTTTGTGCTACCATGTTTAGATCTTGTGAGCTCCGTTCATGATCAAGATCATCTATATGTAATCATGCATGTTATGTTTGCAGGGATCCGATGGATATTGAGATTACTATGTCAGATTGGTTAATGATTCTATCATGTTTGTGTTGATTGAGATCTTGCATGCTCTCCGTTTTTAGTAGCTATCTTGGCCAAGTAGATGCTAGTGACTCCAAGAGGGAGTATTTATGCTCGATAGTGGGTTAATGCCTCTATTTAATCTGGGGAAGTGACAGAAATCTCTAAGGTTGTAGATGTGCTGTTGGTACTAGGAAGAAATAAACAATCTCTTGTTCATGGAACAAGTGTATTGTTTATTTTACACACCTTGCTTAAAGCAGTTATTCGTTGCTTGCAACTTAATACTGGAGGGGGTTCGGATGATTACCTGAAGGTGGATTACTAGTCATAGATGCAGTTGGATGGCAGTCTATGTATCTTGTTGTAATGCCCAATCAAATCTCATATGATCATGAATGTCTAGTATTGCATTGTTATGCCTTGCTTTGTCCTGTCAATAGCCCCATTATAATTTGTTTACCCAACATGTTATGTTATTTATCTTAAGGAGAACACCTCTAGTGAACTATGGACCTCAGTCCAATCTTTACCATTGACACATCTTGCACTGTTACTGTTTACTTTCTGCAAGCCACCATTACCTTCCACACCATACAATTAATCCTTTGTTTTCAGCAAACCGGTGAGATTGACAACCTCACTGTTCATTAGGGCAAAGTCTTGAGTTTGTGTTGTGCAGGTTTCTAAGTTGCTAGCAACACCTTTGGGTCGTTTCCTTCCTCCTACTGGTTCAATAACATTGGTTTCTACTGAGGGAAAACTTGTTGCTGTGCTCATCATACCTTCCTCTTGGGGTCTCCCAACGAAAGCTCTACAGTGATCTGAGCTACACATCATCAAGCTATTTCTGGCGCCGTTAGAAGCTCTGATGTGTCCTTGTTCACCTAAGACCAAGCATGAAAGCTAGCACGCCGTGAATCGGGTGGAATCGAGCATCACCTTCCGTCGACCGTCGTGGCCATTATCGTCGATTTGCCGTCGTCACGCCTCCCCACGCCTCCTCTACCTCTCCATCGTTATCAGGGTGAGCTTCTGGATCTTCCAGTACCCTCCAATCGCTTTATCTCGCCATAAATCGCCGTTGCACCGTGCACCACCGTCGGCCACCGCAGTAGGTCGTCGCTGGAGCAACTCCGGTGACCATTCCCGAGTGACGCGACCACTGTGAGGCTCAGCGTTGAGCACTGAGTCGAACGCGACCAACCCCGCGTGCTCGCTTGCTCTCAATCCAAAGATCGAATCACGATCTGAGGATCATCCAGGGGTGATGTCAGCATGACATCACGCTGATGTCATAATTCTATTTTAGAAATTGTGTTAATATTATCTGTAATAAATAAAAAACCTTAGATATGACATGGCATAGTCCCACTAGTCAGTGACTGGGGTAGGATTAGCTCTGGTGAGAAAAACCCCTCACTTCATGCTGACATCAGCATTACCTCATAAACCCATTTAGTTATTTAATAAAAAATTCACAAAATGATTAAGTCTTGTTCAATTAATAACTTCTATTTTATAATTTAGAAAAATATGTTCAATATATGAAAATTTGCAGAAAAATAAAATCTACCACTTAAAACTATTATCAAAAATTATTGTGTTAGTTACTTAAATAATTATTATTTAATAAAGATTTTATAAGAAATAACACTTTGATAATTCATAATTAAATAATGGTAAATGATAAAAATATAAATAAAATACCAAAACTCATAGAAAAATAAGAATAATAATTTAAAACTACAATCATGCATTATTATTTCACTTAATTAAATATTGATTATTCATTAAGTGTTTATAAAGTAGTAAATCTTATAAAAATCATATCTCATTATTTATCAATCACAAAAATAAATGTAATATACCAAAATGATCACAAAAATAATATCTACATATTAAAAAAATATAATATTCCACTTTTAAGGTCAATAAAAAATTTAATAACTTGCAATTAAACCTAATTCCGTAGTTGATAATTCATATAAGGGTAAATAAAAATTGCTAATATTCTAAAATTAACCAATAAAAGTCTAATAAATAGTATTGGTCTTAAATAATGAAAATATGAAGTCAAAATGGTTCAACACATTAAAAAAACAATTTTATTGAATTATCATTCAACCATAAGTATAGAATATCTTTTAAAAAAGGTTCTTATCCAATATAAAATCTTCAAGAATAATTTGTGACTAAATAAAATCTTTTCCATTACTTAAACTACAAGTTTATAAACAAATCAAAACACTATAGTGAAACCATAAGTAGTTAAGTAATGTTATTTCCCTGATTACAAATTATAACCATTCATTCACAAAAAGATAAGTGATTCTATTCCATTATAAAATCAAGAAACCACTACACCAAATAAAAGTAATATCATTCCTAGTTAACTTTAAAGGAACCTTATGAAGTGAACAAAGTACAATTATCATAAACAATATACCTTAAATCCATCTATGTTTTAAAGTTAACTTTATTCTACAAGACTTTTAGTATTATACTAAAGATATGGATATGTGTTTTATAGTTAACTTTGGTCTGTTATAATTAAGTTATAAAGCATATCAAATCCAAACTGTTCTAGTAAGCATAAACCACATCGACCACCTCTGATTAACCACAATGATTGTTTAAACTTTAGAAAAGTAATATTTTCTTCAAAAGTTATTTGTTTTGCCACATCAATCAACAAACCTTATAATAATATTTTCAACCCTTAACAAATTAAAATTCAAGAACTCTCATCATAATCAACAGATGATAATTAATCGTAATCACATTACTTTATACTTTACTTGTATACTTAATATTGGTAACACTTAAGTTCTCTATACGCAACATTACTTGTAAAGGTAGAATTTGAAGATAAACAATTATAGTGTAAACAATATTGAGTAGCATTTCATATGTGTATCTTGTTGTTGTATAAATGCGTGTTGTTCACACACACTCACAAGCCTTAATAAGAAGCACAAGTGTGAAACTTAATCAAAAAGGGCAACACATTCCAAAGAAACCATTTCCAGTATTCAAATCCTAGAACAATGTTATCCTCGGTATTTGAGTTTATCAACTTGCATTACATTACTTATGCATAAAAGCATTTTGCTTCTTTAAACATTAGTCCTTACCGGACCAATGATGCTGATTTTAGATATTGGATCTTATATTGTCTCGAAGACCATGAGTGCATAATCTTGCAATCACAAAAGGCAAGTTCACACTTGCTCATGTCCTTTGATTATTTTCTGTAAAGTATTTTGCAAATCTAGTGTTGTCATCACCTGCATTTGAAAAAGGTCAGAAAACACTATTTTCATAATAATATTATTATAGGTTATTTACCATGAGGTAATAACCTACTATGAAAGTTCCGGTGGTAAAGGAAAATATTATCTAGGACTTAACAACCAATGTCGCCAGTGATTCTTGCGCCGTATATAGCGTGTTAACCATGAGATTATGAATGGGACGGAGAAGTCAGTTGTATCCTTTTCCTTTCGTATGGAGGCAAGACGACCTTAACGTGACGTTGTGATTCCTTGTGCAGATCCAACATATGGGTGGGCACCCTTACGCCCCACACTTTTGGTGTATAGATTATCTATGAATGGTGTTTAGTGGCATAGTCCATTCAATATGGCACTTGCCAGGGCATCACCAGGTCATAGAGTCTTCGGGAACTCATCACGGTTTTAGCCTGCCCGAAAGGGGGCTTAACGGAGGTGAGCCAGCCCCGAAGGATCGTGCAGACATCTGAGGTCGCGGAGAGGGCAGTGATTGGCTTGGATCTTAGACTGGGCCACATACCAAGGAAGTATGGACAAGGTCTTGACTTGGTTGTGCAACAAGGCTAAGGTCTCTCATGGGTAAAGTAACGCACCTCTGCAGAGTGTAAGAACTGTAACTTGTTACTCCCTGTTCCGGGAAGGAGCTGTGAACGCGGCGGGAAAGGAACTCAATGAAAGTTCTGGTAAACCCGTGAAGGCTGACGGACATAGCTTTTCAGAATAAACGCAACCTTTGAAGAAATATTTATGAAAACTTGCATTGCCTACGACCTACGGTCTTTGGTTGTAGATATAGTGCATCAAACACTCATTTTCTAGTGAACTTGCTGAGTACGCTCGTACTCAACGTATCTTCTTAACTCTTGCTAGATTCGGAAGCCAGTACAGACAATATCTACATCTAGTTATGCTCTAGGAATCATCATCAAAAGCTAAATCTCTTCAACAAAGACAAGGAAGTCAACATATACATCAACTCAAGTGAAGACGAAGTTAGTGATTAGATAGGAATATAGGGTCTTTTTGGTTTATGCCCAAGCTAACCATGCCAAATCGAGGGCGCGCCAATATTTTTGCGATGGATTTCCCAGCCCCTGTTTTGGCCACGCGTGGGCACATATTCTAGAGTGGACACCAATTTTTGGCGTGGCAGCCATGATTTGGCTTCAATCCAAATACTAGCCTGGGGTATTAGTCAACGCCAAAATTTTGGTATGGCAACCGTTGGCCACGATCCAAACAGCCCCATAATCTCTAGCCAAAGAACCTATTTTTATAGTGTACTGCAATAACATCAATGCCAGACTATTAGTTAAAATACTAGTCTTAATAGTATAATAGTTTTGGAGTTGTTAATCTTTGATTCTTCTTTGTAAGAAGTTCTTTCTCTCTCTTTAAGCTAGAGTGTTCTCTGGATCTTATGTAAAGAGTCAAGTTGTAACTATAGTCATATCTTGGACCCGCTGTGTTTCTGTTGTACCACTCTGAGGGATGTAATACTAGTGAACGGTGTTTCACCTATGTTATGTCTATGACTATAGTATACTACATCATGAAGTGGTATGCTGGGTGACCACAGTTGGTATCAGAGCATATGCTTTGACCTTAGGTTGGAAACCTAGTAAATGGGTAGAACCTGTAGGACACTTATCTGCAATAATAAAGAGTTCTCTAGTGATATGAGGGATATTCAACTGAGAATAATCCTGTCATGTTGCTAGTGCGATAATTCTTTAGTATGATTGCAATCCTGAACACTACCAAGAGTTTTAACTCTATGTGACTGATGATAATTTCTTATCTATAGTTCTACATGGCACCTCGATATCCACCTCGGAATGTTCAAGTGATGAATAGGACGTTAAATGACTATGGATGGGATTGGACAGATAACCTTCGACAACTTCTATGGAGTTTGGATTGCGAATCAAGGCTTTTGGTCAAGATTTACAGTTACTATGATGGGCAGGTATTAGCTAAATACCATGTCATGATCATGTTACCCAAGAAGTTAGGGCTTAAGGGAGAAATTCCATCAGGAGAGGCAAGGTGCATGGCATCATCATATCAGATTGCCGTAGCAGCAGCCATAACCATGATCCGAGAACAGAAATCCCAAGCTCTAGAAGGTAGTACCCACACTGTTATACCCCATGAAACCTCAAACCCGGAGCACGAGTTAGATCACTCTACTCTAGTCCAAACTGAACCCACTCTAGCCGTAGAGTATATGGATCGTTATAGGTCTTTGCTAAATACTTACCATAACACTCACCAAGTCTTAGTTTAGGAACTGGATACGGTCATTGAGGATTTTACTGATCCTGATAAAGCAATGGCACGTAGGAAGAAGTTAGATAAATAAGCTAGGCATCCCAGACACATCTCTTCAGGAGAAGTGTATGAGGAAACCGAATTCGATGATCCACACTCAGAAAACTATGCTTATTACCAAAATAAACCCCAGCCATCTGAAGATCTATGGACCAAGTATATCTCCGAACAAAAGGAATGGGCGGAAGCTATTCCAAATAACCCTGAGCAAAACCAGTATGAATGGGGAGTAGAATCTCAAGGTGGAACTATAGGAAATCCTATACCTTGTGATACAGGTAGCGGAGAAGAGACCAACTATAACCATAGAGAGCCTTATGAACCATATAGGGGTAATAACAATCCAATCGACTTAGAAGAGTATTCCAGTAGTTACTATACCAATATGTACGAATGGATCCAAGAAAAGGCGAAGGAGCCATCTTACTTTGAGGAAGCGTTGCCAGAAAACCAGGAATATCCTGTAGAAGATTACGCCAACTCTAGTCATTTTTCAATGACTAATCTCAGTCTCGGTACTTCTAATCAAGAATACGCACATCCTGGATGCTCTTACGCTCTAGAAGGCAGACGTAGGACTTCACGTCATCATGGACGGAACTCCAGGAAGAACTAGAGGAAGATGAAAGTAAGAGTGGAAAGAAGTCCTAAGGGATGAGTGCTTGAATGATGTACATAGAGGGTAATGTGAATTGTAGTTTGAAGGGTTTGCTGAAATAAGTGAGGATATACTCACAAGAACAAGAAGTTCTTGTAAGATAGTGGTGTGATGAATATGAGAGGCAAACCGTTGGAACGGTCAGTTCGTCTATAAATTAATTAAAACCTATGTATAATACATGGTATATGTTTTGTTGTTTGTAGACTTTTGGATTTTCTCGAATCTTCTTGGTTGACTAGATCTATACATGAAGTTTGAGTTGGTGTGCAAATGCATGATGTAACACCCAGTTATTACTTAATGCTATAGACCTAGATAGAAATGGGAATCCGTGTAAGGGAGTGACGAATTCCGTATACCAAGGAGGATTACATGAAGAAGAAAACAACAAGAAGCAGTAAAATTAAGTTCACAAGAAATGGGTGATGTTGCTAAGAAGTTAATGGAGTAGTAGTACCAAGTTCATGGGAGTATCATGAATAAGTACAAAGAGGAAGATTTGGAACAACATGGTATTCAAGCTCTGACAATTCAGAGAAAATGCTAGTAGTATGTCGGGAACCGTAGGGTAATCCATACACCCTAGGATGGTCCACAGTCGGTAACTTGCCCGCAGCAGGTATCGGTTAAAATAGTTAACCAGATCATGTTAAAAGTTGCATAAAGAGCATACAATTTGGCCTAAGTTAAGGAAGGCATGAAGGAGTATAAATATTAAAGCGACCATCTTTCGAGGCGCTTTGTGAAGTCAGACCTATCAAAGCGAAAATGTCCAAATAGTAAGTAAGACAAATAATGTTGAAAGATTCACTTCGGTGATCCACAATTGTGTGGATACACCGTACAATATTTCATAAAACCCTAACTAGGTAGAGTATAAGCTGGGTAGAGACTAATATTCTAATTATAAAGCCGATAAATACTATATAGACAGTTTGAAGATTATTAGTAAACCCTAAGGGGGAGAGTAAACATTAGAAATGAAAGTATCATTATATGAATTTCCGAGTAAAGGTTGGAGAAAAAGTACGAAGTTACTACAACAGCAAGTCTTATTTTCATAAGGTTAAAAGAAGCCACTAATATAAAAGTACTTTCAAAAGTATATCTGGATGGAAGATGGAAGTTAAACCAAAATAATAGGACTCAAACCTTAAGGCAAATAATATAAGGAAGTAGAAGAAGTACTTAAGGTAATAACAAAATATTATCTAAAGCTCGATAAGGTAAATATTTGAAGGAGATAAAATAGATTAATCTTAATAGACTATTCTAGAGAAAACAACTCTTGAGTGATTTATAAGAGAGAATTAGGCACATCCAATTGGGCAGGGGTAGTGGAACAAGAAATTCCAATGGGTATGGATTAAATGAGTTCAAATCCAATTTTGGGAAGGAATACCAGTTTCAACCATACTATGAAAAAATAAAAATATAGTCTTTTGACCACAACTATTGACTAATAGAAATTTAAAACTATTTTAGTGAGACTTCCTAGACCTTATATAATATAGTAAGAAAGATCAACGATTAAGTGAAAGATTTGGGTTAGGATATCTAATCAGAATAAGGAACTAAAGAAGAGACCTCGAATTAAGGAGTTATAATAAGTATATATTTTTAAAGGAGGATTGTAAAAGGAACTTTGAAGGATTGAGACAACAATTAGGAGATTCCAAGTATAATGAAAAGTATAAGAAAACTATCTGGATATGGGATATTGCAATTGTTCCCATTGAGGTTACCATCGAACTGAGACGTGTCGTAATCAACACAAGCAAATTCTTCATTCCGAAACGTGAGAGTTTACAAACTTCGGGGACGAAGTTTATTTTAAGGGGGAGAGTCTATAACATCCCAAAATTAGAGCTTAGAAATAAGCTGAACCCAGATGTGTGCATTGCATTCATGCATAGAAAATCAGAATAATTTTCGCGCTTTTAAACAAAACTTGTCAAAGTGATTGAAGCTTCTCTTAACTTGATGGAATTGAAGTAGATCATCAAGTTGACTGCGATGAGTTTCAATATGACCTTTTCTAAAACCTTATTTTGGGTAAGGGAGATTTGATCTAAGGGTAGATCAAATGTAATAAAAATTAAACCCTAATACATTGCTTAATGATTAATATTTGATCGTTAAGTGATTATCCTAGTATTCATTACACAACTCATGAATACCAAGTCATAGATATAACTTAAGTAATAGGAATGCAACAACTAAATCTTGATCTAACTTAACATCTATTCCTACCATGAGTGTCATGGTAATACTTCACCTTAACTCTTTAATGAGATTGAGTGGGAAAGAAACCAAGTCAAGATCATTCACCATATATCTTTCTTTCCATATGAATCCTTATCATTTCTATTGAACCTATTCTAATATCCATTGTTCCTCAATGTTGAGTAATCAACTATTGATCTATCAACTCTTGTCCATATCATAGCATTCACTTAAGGCCTATAAAGAAAGAAGTAAAAATAGGTAAAGAGTTATGCTAGCTTTAGATATCATCTATAGGATGGGACTGTTGGAAGAGAAAAGATCAATGTGATAATTGATGGAGTTAACTCACTCCTGAAATGATAGAAGAGTTATATAGAACCTATAATTATATGGTGATAAAGAAGATTATAAGGATGAATCCTGAAGAAGGTTACCAGAAGTAATTCCATTGGATCAAGTAGGTATTGTCAATGAATAATGTCTCTTAGTCCAATAGAGATAATTAGAAGATAACTAAAATACAACTATAATGTTGTATGGATGAAAACCTTGATTAATCGACTGGAAACCTAAGTCATAGATGATTCAAGGATTATAATGATTATGCTTTAGCCACCAAGATTGAATGCTTATATCATGTATAAGTGGCATTGGTGGGTAGAACATGATTGAAACCTAGTATAGATATGTTATCCTAGGTTAGTCATGATAAATCACCATGATATAATGTGAAGTTTAAATATAAGATGCTGGAGTAAAGTAGATATAAGATAGTATGATCAAGATAAAGCTAGAGTAGCATGGTGTTATTGAAGTAGTGTTATTCCTCTTAAACAATAGTAAGCTTTTGAGGAGAGTAGTTTGATATACACATCTACTGGAGTAATATTAGTGGTGGAGGATTATGGAAGGGTATGAATGGAGTTAGAATTAATTACTTAATGGATTAGAGATTATCAGTAGTAGATTAGTTGATATAACCAAGTATGGATATGTAAAGATTATGAGCTTTAGTGTCAAGCTCATTGGATTTAAAAATGGATTTAGAAGAATTAAAGGTGGATAAGAATGTTCTTGTGAAGCAAAGCTCATCATGATAATACATGATGATGAATACGAAGAAGTAGTATATCTAGGAAAGGAATTCCTTAATTAGAAGCCTAGGATTGTGAAGTAGGAAAGATAGGAATTCTTGGTAAACACTAAACCCTAAATCTATAATCAAGATTAGTATTCATCTCATCTGTTGGATAAAACATTTTATTTTCACAATGCCTTATAGGAATATTTTCCTATAGCAAATCATTTAAGCACATTTCTGTCATTTCCAATCATCATAACCATATGTGCTTAAGAGTTATTTTTATCAATTCTTTTCCAGCGGACATTCTAGATAATCACTTTCTATTTTAAAGGGGGTAATATCATTAAAGATCACAAACATGAGGACAATTAGACTTAACCATTAATCTTTACCCATGCTTATCAAAGAAATATGAGAATATTAAATCTCCTAAGAACTTATGGTAAGCATTTTCAATCCAAACCTTAACTCAATTGTTAGTGGTAATAAAATATATACATTGCTATTTCCTAAATTCATGAGAATAATATTTATCATATTAATTCCCTAGAATTTTATGTATGAAATAAAAATAAAATATCACATATAAAGATTCATTTAATAATAATATAAGTTAATGAGAATCAAATCTTTTGAGTTAATAGTAATGCATTCTTTAATAAGTTTATAGATGTTAGGTAATTAAAAAATCATGAAAAAGGCCTTTACAAATAATAAAAGGAAAAGAATATATATAAAGAAAATAAAGAAATAATCATATTATACAATAAAAGTTCACAAATGATACTGAATACATTTTAAGGTTTTTACCATTAACCAGCATATAAAATTATATGGGAAATATTCAAACAAATGAGTATATATATAAATCTAAAAGACAAAACAGAAAACAGAAAAGAAAAACAAGAAAAAAATAGTTTCTGGCCGCAACCCCTCTTTCCTTCTCTTTATCTACTGCTCACGCGCAGCCCGTAGCAACCCACTTCGGCCCAAGAACCAGCCCGACTCGTCTCACTCTGTGACTGACAGGTGGGGCTCTGCCAGGGACCGCTGGTTTGTTTCGTAGAATCTTAGGGGGTTTTCTGCTAAATTGTCGGTGTCGTCATCCTGACGCACACAGGGACCTGCGTGCGTACCGTCGATGCCGTCCGCCGTCGTCATCAAAATCTGACCGCCGTGATGCTCGCCGCCGACCCTGAGAGGTGTATATAAGACCGCCGTATCCTCCTCTATCCTCTTATACTTATCTCATCTTCTCTCGTGCCCTCTAGACCTACCTATCTCCCTCACCCGAAACCCTAGCTCGCCGGTGTTCGTCATTCTGGCCATGTCCGACCACCCCTTGGCTCACCGAAGCCATCGTTAGAAGATCCGCTGTGTCCTTCTTCGCCTAATACCAAGCATGAAAACTGGCGCACCGTGAATCGGGCATTACCTTCCGTCGGCCGTCATGGCCATTGTCGTCGATTCGCCATCGTCATGCCTCCCCACGCGTCCTCAACCTCTCCATCGTCATCAGAGTGAGCTTCTGGATCTTCTAGTACTCTCCAATCGCTTTATCTCGCCGTAAATCGCCGTCGCACCATGCACCACCGTCGGCCACCGCAGTAGGTCATCGCCAGAGCAACTCCGGTGACCATTCCCGAGCGGCGCAACAAATGTGAGGCTCAGCGTTGAGCACTGAGTCGAACGCAACCAACCCCGCATGCTCGCGCGCTCTCAATCCAAAGATCGAATCATGATTTGAGGATCATCCAGGGGTGATGTCAGCATGACATCACGCTAATGTCATAATTCTATTTTAGAAATTGTGTTAATATTATCTATAATAAATAAAAAACCTTAGATATGACATGGCATAGGCCCACTAGTCAGTGACTGGGGGTAGGATTAGCTCTGGTGAGAAAAACCCCTCACTTCATGCGGACATCAGCATTACCTCATAAATCCATTTAGTTATTTAATAAAAAATTCACAAAATGATTAAGTCTTGTTAAGTTAATAATTTCTGTTTTATAATTCAGAAAAATATGTTCAATATACGAAAATTTGCAGAAAAATAAAATCTACCACTTAAAACTATTATCAAACATTATAATGTTAGTTACTTAAATAATTATTATTAATAAAGATTTTATAAGAAATAACACTTTGATAATTCATAATTAAATAATGGTAAATGATAAAAATATAAGTAAAATACCAAAAATCATAGAAAAATAAAAATAATAATTTAAAACTATAATCATGCATTATTATTTCACGTAATTAAATATTGATTATTTATTAAGTGATTATAAAGTAGTAAATCTTATAAAAATCATATCTCATTATTTATAAATCACAAAAATAAATGTAATATACCAAAATGATCACAAAAATAATATCTACATATTAAAAAAAATATTCCACTTTTGAGGTGAATAAAAACTTAAACACTTTAATAACTTGAATTTAAACCTAATTCCTTAGTTGATAATTCATATAAGGGTAAATAAAAATTGCTAATATTCTAAAATTAACCAATCAAACTCTAATAAATAGTATTAGTCTTAAATAATGAAAATATGAATTCAAAATGGTTCAACACATTTAAAAAAACAATTTTATTGAATTTTCATTCAACCATAAGTATAGAATATCTTTAAAAAAAATTCTTATCCAATATAAAATCTTCAAGAATAATTTTTGACTAAATAAAATCTTTTCCATTACTTCAACTACAAGTTTATAAAAAAATCAAAACACTATAGTGAAACCATAAGTAGTTAAGTAATGTTATTTCCCTGATTACAAATTATAACCATTCATTCACAAAAAGATAAGTGATTCTATTCCATTATAAAATCAAGAAACCACTACACCAAATAAAAGTAATACCATTCCAAGTTAACTTTAAAGGAACCTTATGAAGTGAACAAAGTACAATTATCATAAACAATATACCTTAAATCCATCTATGTTTTAAAGTTAACTTTAGTCTACAAGACTTTCAGTATTATACTAAAGATATGGATATGTGTTTTATAGTTAACTTTGGTCTGTTATAATTACGTTATAAAGCATCTCAAATCCAAACTGTTCCAGTAAGCACAAACCACATCGACCACCTCTGATTAACCACAAGGATTGTTTAAACTTTAGAAAGTAATCTTTTTTCAAAAGTTATTCGTTTTGCCACATCAATCAACAAACCTTATAATATTATTTTCAACCCTTAACAAATTAAAATTCAAGAACTCTCATCATAATCAACAGATGATAATTAATCGTAATCACATTACTTTATACTTTACTTGTATACTTAAGATTGGTAAGACTTAAGTTCCCTATACGCGAAATTACTTGTAAAAGTAGAATTTGATGATAAACAATTATAATGTAAACAATTATAATGGTGATAGAGAGAGGAGAGAGGGCCGGTGGCTGCTGCTGTTGTGACGGGCCGGCCTTGGGCCGCTCCGGGCTGGTTGCGCACTGTGCGCGGCGGGGAAGTGAGCGGTAGGTAGCTAGGTGGGCTGGGCTGCGGGGTCAGTGGACGGGCCAGGGGGTTTGGCCAACAGGATTAGGTTAGTTAGTTTTTTCTATTATTTTCTCCTTTTATATTTTCTTATTTCCTTCATAACTTTTTTCATATGACCTTCAAATGAGTTGATTCTTCTCTCCAAAATTTTCAAAAATTCTATATATCCTCTTAGGATCATTTTTGTAGCCTTTTATATATTATTAAAGTAATGGATTTATATACCCTTGTTTTGTACTCTTGTAGGAGTGTATGTTAGTGATTCAGAATAGGGTTTTCAAAATGGGGTTTACGAATTTGCTTGAATGCAAAGATGTAAGGATCATGAATGCAAGGAAAGAACAATGATTTGGATTTTCTCAAACTTTCCAACCAATATGTTACTCATAAAAATCCAGTTCTTTTAATATGGCTTAGTAAAATTTCAAACAAATCCTCAAAAATTTATTTTTATTCAAATTTCAACACGGCCAACAATTAAATCAATTTATCTTATTTATTTAACATTCCAAAACTAGGAAAGTTTTGGGATGTTACATGCGTAAGAAGCGCTCGTCTTTACTGTTTTGGGGTGAGGTTTGAGGGCACGAAAGGAGAAAATAAACACCATTATGGGCAAAATAATCACAAAGGGCATATGTAAGGAACTCACTATAACATCCCAAAAATATTGAACAAGGATTATCATTTCCAATCACCAAAATTAGGGTTAACAAAAAAATTTGTTAATTCAAATCAATATGAATACATGTGTGAATTGGATGATTGTATGAATGAATGAATGGACTTGTGTGATTGATCTAAATAGCAAGGAATGGCTTCAAGGTGAAAACAACATCATCTGAATCCTTTCCAACCAAAACAAATCAGGAGAAAATCAAAAACAAATCAAATAAAGCAAATAGTCATTTTTTGCCAATCTTGCTCACTAGGTCACTTTGAGTGTTTCTAGTCCAAGATTTCAAACAGAAACATTTCTATTTCTTTTCACCCCTTGCTAACCCAAGTAAACGTGAATCAAAGCCCACCTTTCAAACTCACAGAAACATTTGGCAACTTGATTCAACTGACAGTTCATATGGGAAGATCACCCGATTCTCAAAAACCAACCAAACCCATTCCACTTGACCTTTCCAACCAACAAGAGACTACTGAGTATGTAACTAGTACACCCACAAAGTTTGAATCAAAAATTCAAATTTGAATCTCTTTCGACCATTTCATCAAACACCTTGCAAGCATCAAACAAACAAACATTAAACACTATTGTGAGCAGTGATCAGTGCCTAACTTGTACCCTATCTAGCTCACACTACACCCTTAGTAGATCATCTAACTTGTTTAACCCCTCTAGCTCACTATAAAACCGATCATACCATCAATGGAAAGCATGCTGAGAGCACCCTTGCCACCCCAATGTCGCCAGCCAGCTAGGAGCCTAACTAGCCTCGCCAACCTTGTCTAGCAGGCACTCCACCGCCCACCGCCACCCCTTGTACAAGCCTCGACCCTTGCCAGCCACTGGACCACACAGCCCGAGCATGCCAAGCCTCTCTGCGAGCGATCCGAGAGCGCGCCAGCATGCCACCCACGACACACGCCCACAGACCGTGCACCGCCCTTGCCGCGTGCAAGCATGATTGCCACCACCCCAGCAACACCGCGGACATGCACGTTCGCCGCCGCGCGAACCGTAGCCGATGTGCGCCATTAATTTTCCCGTCGGACCCGCTCAGAGCACCGCGACGTTCCGACCGTCTCGCACCGCCCCACACCGCGTGACCATGCCGTTGAGCTTTGCCAGGGAGCACAGCACCGCCCCCATAGTTGCACATGCCTTTAGCTTGTTGTGTCGACGACCACGACGAGCTCCACCCGCGCCCGTCGGTCCCCTTCTAGCACTATAAATAGAGGCCACCCCGCTCAATTTATTCACACCATATCACTCCCATCTCTCTCAGAAGCACCCCACCTCACCCCCGGAGCAAGGCGAGCAGCACCTCGCCTGAATTTTGCCGGAGTCTGCCACGGAGGAGGAGAAGAGGAGCCAGCGACTGGAGACGCCCCAAGAGAAGCCACCGGTACCGGGAGGTTCGCCGTTGTCGACTTTGTTGTTCGCCCCCGTCGCCGACCCTCGCCTGAGCCTCGGTGAGCCCCCGTAGACCCCCACTGGCCGCGCTAGGGTTTTGTCTCTCCGGTGTTGCCCGACGTGGACGATGAACCACAGTCGTAGGATTAGAGTTTGATCGTGCGGTCCACATCACCCCATACCGCTTCGCACCCCTCTGTCTCACTGACTGGTGGGGTGATTCACTTAAACCCATCCACGCATGCGCTGTGCACCGTGGGTTGGCCCAGTTAGCATCCTGTGCAACCCAGTTAGTTTGAATTTGTATTTTCCAATTTAGTTCAAACCTAGTTCTATACCTAGATTCAAAAATCAACCCAGCTTGATTCACTGATCCAAAATGCATGAAACCAATTTTGTTAGAAAGGTACCGGAATTCTTAATCCAAGACCGATGGATTCAAACCAATTGGATTTGTAGATCACCCATGGTAAAAATAACAAGGCAGAAGCTTTTCTGCATTCAAACATTTTTCAAAATTCAACCACAAAAGCTTTTGAGTTGATTCAACTCTCAAAAATCACATTTAACTAGACCTTTCAGAATATATAAAAATATCCAGGCTTACTTGCAGAAATAATGAACAAATAATAAAATAATGCCCCATAGGCCATTCTAGTCACTTTATTTAATTAAAATAAAAAGGTTAAACCTTATTATATTGTGACACCACTTTAAATTACATTCCCATGTACTGAAATATTTGGTGATGACATGTGTCAACATGATCCCATGTTTTAGTTGGAGAATATTAAATCTTAAGTAGTTTTTCAATGAGTAGAAATTACTTTTCTAAAATAAAGGAAATAAAACTATTGCTTGGATGATTGAAATGTTGGTGATGATCCTAGATTATCTAGTGAAAACCTTGGTGTGATAAGTAAAAGTAGTTAAGTATTGTTTGGTGATTGTGTACCTCGTATTTATTTATAGACGCTAGTACCGACCAAGGATACGAGGAGGAAGGAGGATACTACGAAGAGGAAGCCGAGGAGAACTTCAACCACTGCTCTGCACAAGGCAAGCTATTGACTTTTCAAGTTAACCCTTGCATGATAATTGCAAACTAGATGCCTTAAGCATATGTGATTATACCCACTTGATGATACCAAATCCTAGTTTTACTTGCAAGCTTAATTATTTTATTTCTTTATCAAAGCTTTCTCTTAGAGTTTACTTAGTGACTTGTAGACTTTAGAAAGATATGTAAAGGTAGCATAAAGAGCATAAAACTTGACCTAAGTTAGAAAATCTTGATGTCATCCTGAGGCATGAGATTGAACCTAGATAAGATACACTTGTTTACCACCCCTCATTAGTGTTTACCCCCACTTGTAGATGCTAGTGCTAAGCATAAAACTTGATCAATTTAGATGGGAATACTTGGTGAAAATGGTTATGAAAAACTTAGAATGATGAGTCATTCTACTAAAATGATTTGACATGTGTTCTTGAACACCAGATGATTTTGATGATGAAAATGTTAAGGCATGAGCCTTAGCCCTTTATAAAACCGATGGTTGTCTGGATGCGATACCATTCCAATTTTACCGTACAACCACAATACCTGAAATTTGGATAGGGCTTGACTGGAATTTATATACCTTAGTATGGGTTCCCTTGTGGCCAAGGTTTGAGCTGAGGCTACCTTGTGAATATTGTCCACCTGTGTAGTACCTAAGATGACAGTTGGTCATGGTTGGGAGGCCAAACTCACAGGAGAGGTGCATATACTAGGGCGTGTAATTGAAAGGTTAGGATTGATTATCCACATACTAAGTATGGTGAATTCGGGATTATTCCTAACGGATGTATCGAATGTTGTGGTGAAAGTGTACCACCTCTGCAGAGTGTCAAACTATTCGAATAGCTGCGTCCGCGGTTATGGACAGTTGGAGTGGCCATACTGTTCTGTTGTCAGATGTTTTCAAAATGACTTATGAAATGATTCGTGACTTTGACTTAACCACAACAGAGTTGTGATATGAAATTCAAGTTCCCACTTAGGTGTTATAAAACGTTCAACTAGATTTCTTTGCGTCTGAACTCATTAGAGGTAAACCTGGCTTTTTGCAAAACAACCTAGAGCCTAGTACCACCTATTCAAAAACCACTTCACTTGTTAGTATTAGTTTGCGAGTACTTAAAGAGTACTCATGGCTTTGTCCCTGGCTATTCCCGTGGCCAGACTATGAAGAGGACTATCAGGAGGATGGACCGCAGGAAGGTTACGACAAATAGGATCATCTCCCATCGTCAGCATTGCCTGTGACCATGAAGATGGAGTCTCGCTTATGCTATTGTTACTATTACGTTATTCCGTTGCTATGAATGTATTAATACTGGATCATGAGATCCTTTATTTATTGTAAGACCTTATGTATGGTTTGTAATGGATGATGTACTGTGATATCCAATCTGTTATGTCTCATAAAAATGGTAATCCTGGGATTGCGATGTATGGCATAATAGGTATCTGGGATTAAAAATTCGGGTGTTGACACTCACCACCATTATCACAATGCAAACATTGAAAAGGGACATGGAACTGATTTTGGACGTAATGAGAGAAACGTTGAATGGTTTCACAAGTGTCGTATTTATTCTTCAAAGAAAAGTTCCAAGAGTAATGAGAAAAATCATCTAGAACAATTAAATAATATTTGTAGCCAGAAAAACTAATAATAGGAGATGTCGACAAATTATAATGAATAAGTTGAAATGCAGCGGATGTATGGGAGGACGAGGTGGGGAATGGTTGGCGGTCTTTTTTACCTAGTTGACAAGCTTCGCAAATGGGAGAGCGACTAGGGCTAGCATTATAATAATCAGCAAGAAAATCTAAAGTAAAATGGGAAATGGAGGAAGAACTAGGATGCCCAAGACGTCTATGCCAAAGATCACCGACGGTGGTGGAGAGGGATGCTAGTGTCGGTGATGTAGAATCGAAGAATGGATAAAGGTCCCCGCCACTATTGCAGCGAAGAAGAATGGTCTTGGTAGCTAAGTCCTTCACGGAAAAACCAAAAAAGGTCAAATTAGATAGAGACAAAATTATCACGAGTAAATTGCCGAATGGATATGAGATTTTTGACAATGCTAGGAGAAACTAAGAAATTTTGTAGTGAAAGAGGGAGGGAGGAAATTTGGACAGAACTGATAGCTTTGATAGGAAGTTTTGACCCATTGCCTACAACAATATGTCAAGGATTTGAATGATCTAATGTAAACTGAGTAGTAGTGGGGTTACCCGTCTTACCGGTGACGTGGGACGAGGCGCCGGAATCCATGATCCACTCGGGCGGCTGAGTAGGGTACAAGGAGGCGTTGGAGTTGCTCATATCTTGATGAAGCATGGAAGCATGGTCGAAGGAGTAGGGCGATGGGAGGACGACGGTGCCGAGGGAGGTGGGCTGCCGTGGAACATCAGCGAGTAAGCTTGTGAGAGCGCACCAGAACGCAGCCCAAGGACCCCTGCAGCGTTGGGTGGCACCCATGCCGCACGAGGTGGGAAGGACGTGCCCCCTGGAGCAAAGTAGCCCATCCAAGGCTGCACGGAGGAACCACCAGACACGCCCATCCAGCGCTGCATGGAGGATCCACCTGCCCTCCCCTGTGCGTACCAACGTGGCTATCGGTCGACCGCCATTGGGGTTGCCACCATGGTCGCAGTTGGCCGAGCCACCGCCCTGGTGGTAGGTGACGCACCCGCCACCCGGCTGGTAGCCAGGGATGGGGTTTTTGCCCCTGTAGTCCGTGCTAACGCCCAGGTAGCCAACGTGGGGCATGCCGCCGCGCCCGCCACCACTGAACTGGCCATCACCGCCGTGGACGTTGGAGTGAGCGCCCCCGCCATCTGACCGCGGTCGGTCTGGCCGCCACCATGCTGCCCTCCGTCGTGGGTGCCGTGGTCCTGGGAGGACCCCTGAACCACCAAGGCCTGCAAGGCCTCCTCATATTGCTCTTTGTCAAGGGAGATCTCGGCGAGCATAAGCCGGGAGTAGGTGTCGGAGAAGGTGGGGAGGGCACGGTGTTCTGGATCATCGTCGAGGACATCTTGAAATCGACGAGCTGCATGGTGAGGCCGTGATCAACGACCAGATAGCCGATGTTGGCGAGGTCATCGGCAATGGATTGAAGGCGGCTGGCATAGGTAGAGATCGACATGTCCCTGCGAGGCGTGTTCCGGAAGAGCTTTCTCAGGTAGACGTACCGGGACAAGCGGTTGGCGAAGAAGAAGTTGTGGAGGCGAGCCCATGTCGTGGCGGCGCGGCCGTTCGTGCTTTGGACGAGGCGGAGGAGGTCATCGACGATCATGGCCATGAACCATAAGGAGAGGTGGATGTCGTTGGCGCGCCAGTTATCGTCAGGAGCGGCCGGCATCGCGCCCTCCTTGACGCGGTCAAGGGCATGGTACATGGTGAGAATGAGGGTGATGGTTTTCCGCTACTTGGATAAATTGGTGCCATCGGTGGCGACTTTGTAGTTGATATGCACGGTGATATTGACATCACGGGTGGTAGGCGGAGATGGGGCGTCGGTAGCCTGAGCAAGAGTAGAAAACGAGAGATCACCGGAGTTGCGAAAGGGAGGAAGGTTGTTAGTGAGACCGGGGCCGGACATGGCGAGGCGGTCACCCTGTAGTGGAGTAGGAGGGGCTCGAGGCTTGGGCATTGGCTGTTGCAATATTGAGGTGTAGGGATCTGAGTCGAGGGGATAGGGGAGGGAGGGCATGGGGGCCGTGGCCATGACCGAAGAAGAAGAGGAGGAGTTGGGGTCGGCACTGGGAGAAGACGAGCGTTCCGCTCTGATACCAAGCTGAATTGCGTTGAATGCTTGATCCATTGATTCAATTACAAACGTACTTATACAGAGAGGGAATGATGGGCACACTTGCCACATGTTTAGACTCCTAATCCGAGTAATCAGGATTGACAACCCTACATACTTGGAAATCGATGGTTACAGGAAAAATCATAATAATGTTATAATAATAAGTAGTGTGTCTACGAGGAATGGACTTTTTTACAAATATGCACACTTGCACATTTGCATTGTCAAAAGTAACCCCTTCTTAATTCAATTTTTAAAAAATGTCGTGACGAAATATGGAAAAGCTAACACGTCCTATCACAGCTGATAATGAAAAGGACATCCCACCGTTGTCATTGGCGGTAAGGGGGTGGAGCACATCAACATGCTGGCGGGAGCCACCTGATGTCACGTTGGATTTCCTGGATATGCCATGTCTATCCTAACATTTGTACTATACTTGTCCTTGCACTGTTGGTGATTCTTTTAGCCCATCTCTCTTCCATTGCATGCATGTAGAGATTTTGTTACACGAGAGCACCTCCACTCCACTCGTTCAACATCACGGGCCCAATTCTAGCGCTATTTAGCGCAGATGGATGAAACATTCGATTTAAAAACGTTGAAAGAACATGTTGGGCCCCCATGTGTGGTTTTGGTAATTAATGACAATCTTTATGGACCAATGTGTGTATTAAGTTATACTTGTAGGATTTGTCCATTGGCATCGCTTGGAGCATGTGTTGGCTTCAAGGTCGATGAAATGCAAAGAAGATATGTTGGGCAAGCTCAATATGCGAGGTCGATGATGAGGAATTAAGGAGGGCGTTCCATCTTGAGAAGGGCAAGATCGTCTACATCGAGCTCAAGTGAAATGCTCAAGGCAAAGGTATAATCTTGATAGGTTTTCCCTTTTGCCGGTCTCTTGTTGTGTGTAGGAGACCGGGTTTAGGATAGATAACCGTACTATCAAGAGGGGCTCTCATATGAGTAATTCGGTCACATCGTTCGAAGAGAGCTCAAACCTTTGCATACTTGCATCATCGTATTTGATTGATATTTGGTCTTATCCATGTGAGGATATAGAGCTTGTGGTAATCTCCATAACAAGCTCTTGTTCATCAAAATCGGATCTCCCATATGTATCTTGTTACGATTTTGATTTATGCGGCTTTTCGGTTTCTCACCAAGTGAGGTATATCACATTATTCTACTTGATACTTTCTCACTTGGTGATAATCAATATTTCCACTTTTATTGGGAAGCCTTTGTCGTCCTCTATCCAACGCAATTTGAATCGGGTCAATCGGAGCTTCCAGTCAAAAATTATTGTCGTTTGAATATTTGTTTGTCAGGCTGTTTTCTGGACCAAGCGGTAGTACCGCCCGGACGGGCCGGTACTACCGCCCGGGCCTAAAAACGGCCCGTTTTTCTTCTGTCTCGCTAGGTACCTATTTACAGTAGTACCGGCCGGCCCGGTAGTACCGCCCAGGTGGGCCGGTACTACCGGCCGGCCCAGATTTTCTTTTCCTAATCCCCAGATCCAGATTGGTGCATGCTTTTGCGCGCGCGCGCGTTGACTTGCTGCTGCGCCGCTCGCTGCTGCCGCACTATGCGCTGCCCCACCCGCGCGAGCTGCCGCGGCTGGCAGCTGGCCCCGCCCTGGCCCAGCCATGCGCTGCGCGCGCCGCGCGCCTTGCTGCGCTGCTGCATGCGCGCCTGCTTGCTGGCGCGCTGCTTGCCGCTGCATGCATGCGGGCCTGCTAGCTGCTAGCTGCTGCATGCGACGCTGCTGCCTGCTGCTGCATGCACCTGCCGGGCCCCGCCGCTGCGCTGCATGCAAAGCTGCTAGCTGCTGCGCTGCTGCTTAGCCTCTCTCTCTCTCTGTCTCGCTCGCTCGCCTGGTACCTTGACCGTTTTGCTGGTCCGGTACTACCGGACTGTCCTGAAAAAAATGCCCCAACGGGCAGATTTTGCCTAGCCCTTTAAATAGCTTTGCCCCATTTTCCTTTAGGGTTATCTCTTCCTCTTTTTCTTGCCCAAGCTTTGCCTCCATTTGCTCTACTCCTTAAGCTTGATTTCTACACATCCCTCCGTTGATTCTTGCTTATATTTGAGGGATTGTTGGAGGAGATCTAGATCTACGTTTTGACCAAACCAAAACATCTCTTTGTGAGTGTATCTTTGGGGATCTAGATTTTGGGGGATTTTGTCTCTCTTTGATTTCTCCTCTCTTGTTCCCCCAATAGCTTTGGTAGCTTTGTTGGAACTTGAGAGTGAGGGATTTGAGCATCTTTGTGGTGTTCTTGCCATTTGCATTTGTTGCATCGGTTTGAGTTCTCCTCGGAGGATTTGGTTTGAATTGCTCATTGGAGCTTGTCCCTCTTGGGTTCTTGGAACCCTAGACGGTTTTGTGGCCTTGGTGGTATTGTAGCCTTGGTGGCATTTATTGAGGCCTTTTGTGGCGTTTGTTGGGAGCCTCCAATTAAGTTGTGGAGTTGTGCCCCAATCTTGTGAGAGGTTCCGGTTGCCACCGACAAGTGCACCGATAGTGGAAGCGTGGATCGATCCCATTGGGGTGAGATTCACCGGAGAATAAGGGAGGCCTTTTGTGGCGTTGGTGGTTTGATACCACCCCCTCTCCAAACGAGACGTACTCCATGTTGGGAGGAACTCGGTAAAATATCGGTGTCCCCGCGTGCCTCGGTTATCTCTATACCCGAGCTCTTTACTTATGCACTTTACATTGTGATAGCCTTCGTGCTTGAAGTAATATATATATATTGCTATCACTTTGTTGCTTGTATTGCTTAGCATAAGTTGTTGGTGCACATAGGTGAACCTTAGTTGTTCTAGGTTGTGCTTAACAAAGTAAACACTAGTTTTATTCCGCCGTTATTGAGCCACTCTAGGAAAAGTTTTAATCGCCTATTCACCCCCCCCTCTAGGCGACATCCGTATCCTTTCAATTGGTATCAGAGCCCGGTCTCTCATTTTAGGCTTCACCGCCTTGAGAGTAAAGATGTCGGCTAGAGGATTAGTGCACAATGACATGTTCATATTCGATGGCACAAATTATGATATATGGAAAAATCGCATGCTCATTCATTTTCGGGACATGGACCCAAATTTGGAGCGTATTGTAGATATAGGTTTTTCTCCTCCAATGGATTTCAAAAATCTATCTAGTGAGGATGAGAAAAACTTATATCTCGATACTCAAGCTTCTAATGTGCTTGTTAATGCTTTGAGCTATGTAGTTACTTCTTCAATCATTCCTTTTTGGAGCGCTCATGAGTTATGGACAAAACTTCAAGATAAATATGTTGCGTCCAACATTATTGAGTATGATTGTGTTGCTTCCACTTCCGGTCGAGATGAGTTCTCATCCTCTACCACTTCACCAACATGTGACTTTTCACAAGGTAATGATATGGTGAGTGGTGATAGAAATTGCAATTTGGATAGTGTGCTTACTATTTGTAATCCCTCATCCCTATCGAGTTGCAATGATCTATCTTTGGACTTTAACACTTCTAGCACTACAAACTCCTTACATGCTTGTGTTAATAGTCCTTGCATATCATGTAGAAATGACTTGAATAAATCTCATGATGATATGCTTGTGTTGTCTTGTTGCCATGATAAAAATGCTTCCATTTCCTCTAGTTCTTGTGTTGCTAACCATGTAGAGGAAACCGAAGATTCTATGGGCCAATACACGGTTTTGAATGAAGCCACAAATGCAATCTCATCTTCAACTTCTTCCGGTACCCACCTATGCCTTATGGCTAGGGATTCTAAGGTAACTCCTACTTTGGAACCCATTACCTCTTGTGATGAGGAGGATGTGGATAATGTGGAAGAAGAGCTTGATATTGATGATTTATATGAGAAAGGTGAGATTGTTTATCGTGCCCTTGTTAAAAAGGATATTGCTTGTTCTAACTTTGTTGAAGTCTTGGACTTTGCTATTAAGAGCAAAGAACATATTGATAAGTTAGAAACACAAATTGAGGTGCATGATAACAACGTTGATAAAATGTGTAGTCTTGAGCGTGAGTATGCTAATATAATTGCAAACCTAAATAAAGATCTTGAAGAGGAACAAACCACCAAGGAATCTCTTGAGGAGACCTTTGCTTTAGAGCTATCTAGAGTAAAGGAATCTCATGATAGAGATCTTGAGGTGGCAAGTGATCTCAAACATAAAAATGACGAGACTCAAGTTGCTTATGCTAAACTCCTTGAGGATTTTGAGCACCTCAAAAATGGCTCTAGGGTCATAAAGGGTGAGCTCATCAAACTCACCAAGTCACATGAGCAACTTAAAGCCTCATATTCAAAAGAGCTTGACAAGTTGCCCTCACCTCTTGCTATTAATAATGATGCTTGTGCTACTAACTCTATTTCTTGTGAAGCATCTATTTTGAAGGAGAATGTTGAGCTAAAGGCTCAACTTGCGTTGCTAACTAGCAACTATGGGAAATTAGAAGAAAGTCATGTTAAGCTCTCAAGCTCGCATGAGGATCTTCTAGTATCCCATGGTAGGCTAAAGTTAGCTCATGAGGCCATCGTGTCAAAGGTAACATCTAGTGGGCCTCATGTGGACATTAGCACTACATCTACTCCAAATGTTATATTGTCATGTGCTAGTCCTTGTAATTCATCCTCTCACAACCATGCTATATCTCATGATGAATTACATTCCATGCCTTTTTGCTCTAACAATGTAGCATCTACTTCCTCTAGTACTTGTGTTGAAACTAACCATGTAGAGGAAATCAAAGAGCTCAAGGCTCAAGTCACTTCTTTGAGAAATGACTTGAAAAAGGGTCATCAAGGGAAGGTCACACTCAACAAAATCTTGAGTGTGCAAAAATCCCCCAATGGCAAGAGTGGGCTTGGATTCAACTCCAATGTCAAGAACAAGTCCACTATCAAGTTGAAGCACAAGGACAACAAAAATAATGGCCAAGATCAAGTCAAGAATCCGGCCAACATTGTTTGCTTCAAGTGCAAGGAAGAAGGGCACCATGTTAGATCTTGCCCATTGAAGAAAAAACCTCTTAGTGTGAAGCAACAAGGGAAGCGGCCTCAAGATCCACCTCAAGTCATTAATGGGCCTCTTCCTAAGAGGACTACTCGAGCTCTTCCTCGAGTTGTGGCTTCACCTAAGAAGAAAGATGGGAAGAGTATAACTTGCTACATATGCCGTGAGAAGGGGCATATATCTTCCTCATGCACTATCGGTATCTCCTCATCCAACCCTATCATTATTGATGATGCTTATTCTCTTTGTATGGATGAGGTTGGCAATGTGTTTGCCAAATTTGTTGGTGCTCAATGTGGTGTCAAGAAAAGAACCATTTGGGTTGCCAAGCCTATTGTGACTAACCTCTTAGGACCCAACTTGGTTGGGGAACAACTAGCCAAAACTTGATCAATAGGTGTATTTTGGAGGGCATTGGAGACTTGGCTACATCATGAAGATTTGAGGGATCTTCATCAATTATTATTGTCAAGCCAAGCCATTTGGATTATCTTGATTATATTATATTTCCAATGTTCCTCCTTGCGGTAACATATACTAAACTCCTTACATTGAAAGTTACACGCCCCCTTGTGCATATGTTGGTTTTGTATCTTCCATGCTTTTTTACATGTTGTGCTTTCCACTTAATTATCTTGAGGTATCAAGCATATTTGTGAATGATTATGTGGCACTCCATTTATGTGTGTTTCTTGTGGTTGAGCCTTTCTTGATTATATTTGATATCTTATTTGGCTCTTCTGAGAAATTAATGGATTATCCCATTTTGGGGGAGTGTTATGCTTGGGCATTCCACAATCCTAAAATGTGTGTACATGAGGAATACCACCTAGTATTTATATTGGATTATTGTCTAGTATCTATGTGGTACAAGTCTCATGAGAAATTTAAGTTTATAATGTCCATTAATTATCTCTATTTGTATCCTTTGCCTCGCGTTGGTTTTATGGTAGTATCACATTATGGGGGAGCCATATGCTTAGTGCATATTACAATCCTAAAAAATGTGAATATTCGAGGTTGTGTCACTTAGAATTGATATTGATAATTATCTAGCGCCTATGTGACACATTTGCTCATACAAGTTCCAATTTGCTTGAATGTTGTTGTTGATCATATTTTGGATCTTGTATATGAGAGTGTTTATTGGTATGTGTTTTCTCATACTTAGATCTCTATATCATCATGGAAACCATTTTCTTCAAGTTACTCTAATCACTAGTGATTGTGTGACTATTGGAAGCTACCAAGAATCTTGTTCGAAGCATCATGCTCAATTCTTATATTTAGTTATATGCTTCTTGTTGTGACTATGATCTTGGATATCTATGCAAGCTACCTTGGGAAAATTATTCCCAATATTTCTTGTCCTTGGACAATGAGTAATTTATGGTAGAATTTGTTGATCATATTCACTTTGGCATTTGCTTAATATTCTCCTATCTTTGGCCAAGTAAATGTTTTGTGTGCTCCCATGTATTCCTTGCTTCTTTGGGATCCTTTTATTTTTATTTGGTATCCTCTTGTGTTTTATTTAATGTAGGTAGTAGTGATGATCTCATTTGTGTGCATTTTGCATTCAAAAGTAAAAATTCTATATAATGTACTACTTATGGGTGAGCTCTCCTATATTATCTAGAACAATCCTTTTATGCTTCTTTGTTTGGTCCATATCGGGTTTTATGTGCTTGGAAGTTTAATCTTTTCGTTTTGGTATTTTGTGCCATCATGAAAAGTTTGGAGAGGTTGGTTTACTTGTTGGGACCTTACTCTTTGTGGGAGTTGGTTTTGCCTCATTCCTTGTTTCACACTTTTACCATTTTAGAATGAGATAAATCCTTGAGCATTTGTATTTTTATCTATCTTTTGCTCTTTGGCTCTTTCCTAGTTCATTTTTGAACTGATGCTCTTTAATGTGTTGAATTGGTTATTTGATACAATTTGGACACCGCTTGTCTTGTCACACTCTTGTGTGTGCCAACTCGGTTTACTTGGTGTTTTTGTTCAAATTGTATCTCATTTTTGGTTCTTGAAATCTTTATGCATGCATTTTTACTATATGATTATATTATGGCATGCTTGCTTTCGTTGATCCAATATATAAGGGAAACTCCACTAATTCCCATCGGCTAAGTTGTGCATGAAATTCAATTTCATATCAATGTGCACATAATTATGTGAAGTCTCTCCTATGTATTGTAGTTTCTCTAACTACTTTGGACCCAATATGTTTGGGGACCATCTTGTACTTAATTGTGTTTTAGGTACATTGGAGATATATTGGATGCTTGTCTCTCAATTTTGAAGAAGAGGTGCATACATGAAAATTTGAGACAAGATATAGGATGATCAATGAATTCATATCCTCTACATCCTACCAATTATATCTCGGTAACAAGTATCTCTTTCTCATGCTCATATATCTTGATTCCAAACATTTTGTCGGTTGCCTTCTAGCATGAATTAGTGTATTTGTAATTGTTGTAGTTCTAGCCATGGTTTTAAGAGGACTCTATATTGTATATGTGTTTAAGTTGAGATGAGTGCATATAATTGGGACTATAAAAAATCATGCATATGATCCTCCAATCCCAAATATGTCAATCTAGCAATTTTATTGCCTATCATTTCATCAACTTCTCTCATATGCAATAGTGAGATTTTGCTAGACTATTTTATCTTATGATACTTGTTGCCTTTCTTCATATATTTCAACTTTCTCCTTTTCCCTTGGTGATAGTTGTAATATATGTAGTGTGTTTGTGTTTGAAGTCCATTATGTACAATAAGATATATGTGAGCCTTTGGCCATGCTTTGAAGCAAAAATCTTATTGATATATGTTATGACTTCATTTTTGCCTTTCATGTGCTTTCTTGTATAATCTTCTTTATGTGTGCATTTTTCTTCTTGGAATATGTCTTTGTGATTTTTTCCACTTAGAGACATATACACATATGAGAAGATAATTTTAATTGTTTTTTAATCCTTGGATGCCACCTTTTATTTCTTTTTATTCTTTGGTGGCTTCCAAATTTATTTGCCTATGAGTGGTTGTTCCTTCTGTTTACATCTTCGGACACTCATATTTGTTCTCTCATGCCGTGTATTGTTAAATGAAGTTGGATGAGTGAGGATTCCATGACTATGCACTTTGTTCCCAAATGCAATTATCATAATTGGTGCATGCTCTTTGGGGAGCTCATCTAATTCATTTAATAATACTCATTTGCATTCTTTCACGTTTGTTGTGTTTTAAATGCTTATGGGGGAGCAAGGATTCCATATTTGTGCATTATGTATTCCAATACATTTATTTTGAATTGTGCACAAACCTTGGGGAGCTTCTCTATTCGTTATTTAAAACACTCTTTTGCTCATATCATAATATCTTGTTGTTTCCATTTGGACTCATTTGTTGTTTTCAAATTGGTTTGTCGGACCTTGTAGTTGCTTGCATCATTTGACTTTATTTTTGCAATCTTTGGGTCCTCGATATAGTTCTACTCCCTCCCAAGTATTCATCATTGGATATGTGCGAAGGCACACCTTTGGAGGAATTATTACTATATTTGCCTTCTAGAACTTGTCACCCATTTCGGCAATCGATGCCAATGGGGGAGAAGTTTTAGAGGGTTTAAGGGAAGTTGGTTTATGCATTGAGTTTGTTCTTGTGCATTTGCTTCTCATGCTCTTGCATCTTTGTTGTTGCTTAGCATGTGGTATATATAGAGGAAACTCCACTAATGATAATGATTGGCAATATATGCAATGAAATTCAAGTTCATCACACATGCATAGATTGTGGGGGAGTTTGCTCTATATATGATGGTGGTACCAATATCACATACTTTTGTAGTATTTGATATTGGTATTACCATTTTATTCATTAAAATTCCTTATATAAACCCTCTTAAAGGGATTGTCATCAATTACCAAAATGGGGGAGATTGAAAGAACATGTTGGGCCCCCATGTGTGGTTTTGGTAATTAATGACAATCTTTATGGACCAATGTGTGTATTAAGTTATACTTGTAGGATTTGTCCATTGGCATCGCTTGGAGCATGTGTTGGCTTCAAGGTCGATGAAATGCAAAGAAGATATGTTGGGCAAGCTCAATATGCGAGGTCGATGATGAGGAATTAAGGAGGGCGTTCCATCTTGAGAAGGGCAAGATCGTCTACATCGAGCTCAAGTGGAATGCTCAAGGCAAAGGTATAATCTTGATAGGTTTTCCCTTTTGCCGGTCTCTTGTTGTGTGTAGGAGACCGGGTTTAGGATAGATAACCGTACTATCAAGAGAGGCTCTCATATGAGTAATTCGGTCACATCGTTCGAAGAGAGCTCAAACCTTTGCATACTTGCATCATCGTATTTGGTTGATATTTGGTCTTATCCATGTGAGGATATAGAGCTTGTGGTAATCTCCATAACAAGCTCTTGTTCATCAAAATCGGATCTCCCATATGTATCTTGTTGCGATTTTGATTTATGCGGCTTTCGGTTTCTCACCAAGTGAGGTATATCACATTATTCTACTTGATACTTTCTCACTTGGTGATAATCAATATTTCCACTTTTATTGAGAAGCCTTTGTCGTCCTCTATCCAACGCAATTTGAATCGGGTCAATCGGAGCTTTCAGTCAAAAATTATTGTCGTTTGAATATTTGTCTATCAGGCTGTTTTCTGGGCCAAGCGGTAGTACCGCCCGGACGGGCCGGTACTACCGCCCGAGCCTAAAAACGGCCCGTTTTTCTTCTGTCTCGCTAGGTACCTATTTACGGTAGTACCGGCCGGCCCGGTAGTACCGCCCAGGTGGGCCGGTACTACCGGCCGGCCCAGATTTTCTTTTCCTAATCCCCAGATCCAGATTGGTGCATGCTTTTGCGCGCGCGCGCGTTGACTTGCTGCTGCGCCGCTCGCTGCTGCCGCACTATGCGCTGCCCCACCCGCGCGAGCTGCCGCGGCTGGCAGCTGGCCCCGCCCTGGCCCAGCCATGCGCTGCGCGCGCCGCGCGCCTTGCTGCGCTGCTGCATGCGCGCCTGCTTGCTGGCGCGCTGAGCTGCTAGCTGCTGCATGCATGCGGGCCTGCTAGCTGCTAGCTGCTGCATGCGACGCTGCTGCCTGCTGCTGCATGCACCTGCCGGGCCCCGCCGCTGCGCTGCATGCAAAGCTGCTAGCTGCTGCGCTGCTGCTTAGCCTCTCTCTCTGGCTCGCTCGCTCGCCTGGTACCTTGACCGTTTTGCTGTTTTGGTCTGGTACCGTCTTGAAAAAAATGCTCCAACGGGCAGATTTTGCCTAGCCTTTTAAATAGCTTTGTCCCATTTTCTTTTAGGGTTATCTCTTCCTCTTTTTCTTGCCCAAGCTTTGCCCCCATTTGCTCTACTCCTTAAGCTTGATTTCTACACATCCCTCCGTTGATTCTTGCTTATATTTGAGGGATTGTTGGAGGAGATCTAGATCTACGTTTTGACCAAACCAAAACATCTCTTTGTGAGTGTATCTTTGGGGATCTAGATTTTGGAAGATTTTGTTTCTCTCTTTGATTTCTCCTCTCTTGTTCCCCCAATAGCTTTGGTAGCTTTGTTGGAACTTGAGAGTGAGGGATTTGAGCATCTTTGTGGTGTTCTTGCCATTTGCATTTGTTGCATCGGTTTGAGTTCTCCTCGGAGGATTTGGTTTGAATTGCTCATTGGAGCTTGTCCCTCTTGGGTTCTTGGAACCCTAGATGGTTTTGTGGCCTTGGTGGCATTGTAGCCTTGGTGGCATTTATTGAGGCCTTTTGTGGCGTTTGTTGGGAGCCTCCAATTAAGTTGTGGAGTTGTGCCCCAACCTTGTGAGAGGTTCCGGTTGCCACCGACAAGTGCACCGATAGTGGAAGCGTGGATCAATCCCATTGGGGTGAGATTCACCGGAGAATAAGGGCGGCCTTTTGTGGCGTTGGTGGTTTGATACCACCCCTCTTCAAACAAGACGTACTCCATGTTGGGAGGAACTCGGTAAAATATCGGTGTCCCCGCGTGCCTCGGTTATCTCTATACCCGAGCTCTTTACTTATGCACTTTACATTGTAATAGCCTTCGTGCTTAAAGTAATATATATATTGCTATCACTTTGTTGCTTGTATTGCTTAGCATAAGTTGTTGGTGCACATAGGTGAACCTTAGTTGTTCTAGGTTGTACTTAACAAAGTAAACACTAGGTTTATTCCGTCGTTGTTGAGCCACTCTAGGAAAAGTTTTAATCGCCTATTCACCCCCCCTCTAGGCGACATCCGTATCCTTTCAAACGTCCAGTTTTGTATTTGCGTTTTCAGGTCAAGTTTCCGGTTTCAGCTAAATTTCAAACAAACTCGAGGAAATATGGACGAATGCAAATGTTTCATTTAAGCATAGGCAAGTTCGTACGTAATACTGCATTAGGCTAAAAAACACAGGCGACGTCGTACATTCTCACACCATCCCAAAATATAGATAAAGATTAGTTAAAAGTCAACACTTTCTAAGTTTAACCAAGATTCTACAAAAAATATGAACATTTATAATACTAAATCAGTATCATTAGATTCGCCATAAAGTATATTTCCTCAATGTTTTCATTAAATATTGTATATGTAGATATATTTTTTAAAATATTTGGTCAAAGTTAGTAAGATTTGACTTTTATCTAATGTTTAGGCACCTTATATTTTAGGACAGATGGAGTATTACTGGACCAGGCGTAGGTGTCGGGGGACTGCATGGGTGGCACATCGTTCAAAGAATGCTCTAGCGCCACTTCAGGATGAAGGCGTCCTCGTCGATGGGAACCGCCCAGTCCGTCGGCGTGGGCAGGCTAAGCCGTCCGGTCAGCGGCGTCGGTGCGCTGCCTTCATTGATGAAGAGGCCACGTGAGCGCGTCCTCGGCGACGAGCGCATCGGCGACTCCACCTCCCGCTTCACCGGCCGGAGCGTAGGCGTGGCGACTGTGCAGGCGCCGAGCCAGACGAGCGTGATGCCGAGGCCGAGGACGAGGAGATGAGACCGCCGACAGAAGCCATTCGCCGCCGCCGGGTACCTCTCTGCCAAGGCGAGAGGGGTGTAGCGGCGTGGGCGAGAAAAGAGGAAACAACGGGAAGACGGGCTGGCGGTGGCGCGCCATTATGGCGACACGTGGACGACGAGACGGACAGTCATTGTCCGGCGGTCCGTTGCAGGAGCCGAAGCGACGGGATGAGGACGACTCAGGTTCACACGCTGATAGGGCGGGCCAGAGGTGGTTTTTTTCGCCGATTCCGCTGTGTCTGGCATTCCCAGGAGATTCCCAGCGTCCTGGGTTCGGCTTGAGAACGCCGGATGAAAGTTGGCCAAATTCGACGCTATTCGGCGTCCTGAAAACGCGGCTTAGGAGATGCTCTGAGTAATTTGATTTAGGATGGAAGCCAAAAAAAATTTGATAGATCAAGGTTAGCATTTTTTTTTAATGCTCGTTTACTTTCCATACATGCATGTTTTTTTATTTACAGAACTTATATGCATGTTCTGGTTCCTCGAATGCTTGTTTCTTTTCCCTGCATGCATTTCTGTTGCTTTGTTCGATTAACTATAAGAAGTTACAGTGGCCAAAATCAAATCAGCACACGACAGAACGCTGGGCCTGTACGTGCGTCACTGCTGTCAAGTGTCAACGAACCTCCCGCCAAGCAGCCTGGCGGCATGTTCCTCCCGCCAGAATACCACATGGGCCCACTACTTTCCGCCAGCAACAAGGGCGGGAAGGCCCTTCCGCCTCTCCCTAGGGCGGGATATTTGGTCCGCCATCTGCAGCAGCGTGAAGTGCCACGTGTTTGCTTTTTCACCTTTTGACAGGTTAGTTTTGACAATTAAATCTAGAAGGGGTTATTTTTGACAATGCGGATCGTATAGAGTGGTATATTTGTAAAAAAATCAAAGACGTAGGACCAGTTTTACCTACTCCCTCCGACCCGAATTAATTGACGCACGCACTATACAAACATAAATTTACAAACAAACCCATTTATTTTTAAAACGTTACAAATTGACGTCTATTCAAAATCCAAATTTGAAATCCCAGCGTCCGCCCGCGATCTCCGGCGGGCCGCGCGAGCCCCAGCGCCCGCGATCTCCGGCGCCCGCGCGGGATCCCTGGCCGGCGCGATCCCCAGCGCCCGCAAGATTCCAGACAAGCACGATCCCCAGCGCCCGCAATCTTCGTCGCCCGTGATCTCAGGCAAGCACGATCCCCGGCGGGAGGCGGCCGCGATCTCCGGCGGCCTCGATCCCTGACAGGCATACTCGGCGGGAGGCTTCCGCGATCTCCGGCGGCTGCGCGCGATCCCCGGCGGCCTTGATCCCTGGCAGGCATCCCTAGCGGGAAGTGGTCGCGATCCCAGTGCCAGTCCTCGCGGGAGGAGGAGGCCAGTCAAGCTCCAGCTCCCCATCGTCGTCCTTGGGGAAGGCGGAGGCCGGTCCAGCTCCAGTGTCCTTCCCCGTCGTCATCCTCCTCCGCCTCGAGCTCTCTCGTCGGCCTCCCCTTTAGCAGCTGCCTCGAGCTCCCTTCGCCGCTCCGCCTTCTGGCCTACTCCATGGTCGTTCTAGGCCTGATCACTAGCCTCTTGACAGTCATCGTCGCACCCTGACATGAACGCCGCTCTTCGACCTCCATTAGGTATTCTATAGTTCCTGCTTCAGTTCTGGTGGCATCTTCTGCATAAGCTCCATTCTCAATGTCCTATAATAAGCAAAACTTGGAATAAGCTTGCATAACATAATCAAATACTGTATAGCTTTAATAAGATAGCAAAACTACAGAGACTGCATAGCTTCAAAACTACAGAGGCAATGTGCTAACTAGACATAAGAATCTAACTGAAACCATAGCTTACCAAAACACACGTCAAATTCACCCTAACTAGTAATAACCAAAGTTTACCATCCAGAACCAATTCACATGAAACAACCCAAGTCTTAAGAGTTCATAATAATATAGCAAATGTCTTCATATAATCTTAGATATATGGGACAGAAATTTGAAAATATAAATGAAACTAAATAAATGCAGAGAACCAACCAACCATTAGGTGATCGCCAAATACCTTTGGTGGTTTGAAAGGATAATCAGGAGGGAAGTGGATTGTTGCCTGCCAATGGAACATATCTTCACCCACATGACCTGTTAAATAGTATCATATCATCATCAGGAAATGTACTTCCAGTGAACTAAGTTTGGACCAAATTATTTGAGTTAGAACCATATTATCTGACAGACATGTGGTCTAGCTTGTAGCATCCCAGTTGTCTAACACCTGTAATGCTACTTGTTCCAGTAATAAAAAGGGTCACTTCCAATATATAATTGTTGCATCATCATATCATGCTCATGTCATCATGCCACCTTGCATTTGAGCATCATATAAAACCCCTTCTTGTTTGGTTTTTATCTCATGTGCATTATTAATTGTAGTTGCCTCTTGATATTGTATTTGGTTCTTGATAAATTGTTAAATGCCCAAGTTGATTTGGGGGCATATCTTTTAATAACTCCACCACCTTTCTTTCACCACCTTATAATTCCACCATCCAATTAATATGAGCTTGGCATTTTATTTGAGTTTACCTCTAGCTCATGTGGGTTGGGTGGACTCCACTCATAATCTTGTGCTTGGCCTTTTCTACTTTTTGGACATGCATGGAATAATACCACATGAGTTTATGTTGTTTTCACAATATGAATACATGGCATTTATTGTTTGCATGGGCCATGCAAGTACATCTTGTGCTTGTCATTGGATTTTATTTGCTTTTTGGGTTGATCATCTCCATCTCTATCCTCTCTTTTGGCTTGAACTTGTTGGATCTTGCCATAAACCCTACCACCACATAATCCCCTCTCTACTTCTACCTCTAACCCTATACCCTACCTCTCCTTTTGTATCCATCCCACCCTTGCATGATCATGTGATCATGTGGGCTTTCCCTCTCCTCGTGTATCTTGGTCTCGTTTTGCCTCTCCTCTTAGTCAAGCCCTTTATCAAAACCTCCTGTTAAAAGGTTCAAAAGTTTTTTTTTTGGAATTAGTAGCTGGTTTAAATTGCATGGGAATTTGAGACATTCAAAACAAATGAAATAAAAAGAAGAGGAAAAAGAGAGAGAGAGTAACAGCAGCAGCCCAGGAACACACTCCCCTCCCCTGGCCCAACACGCCTCTCCTGGCCCAACTCGCCCCCTGGCCCCATACCCCTTCGCTCGCGCACGCCGTCTCCTGTTCTTCTTCTTCCGTCGCGTCCCCCTCTCTGCAGCGCTCACGGCAGCGGGCAGGTGGCCGTTCTCCTCCGTCAGCCGCGTCATCCACCTGCCCTTCTTATCCTCAAGCCGCGGAGGCCCCCCTGCAACCCTAGCCTCCCTCTTCCCTCCTCTCCGCCGCCATCCCCTATCCCTTCTCCCATCTGTCTTCCCCTGCCCGAGCGCAGCGTCGAGGAGAGCGTCGCCGTGTCGCCCGCGCACTCGCCGGTGAGCGCAGGAGGCCGGTCCACGTCTTCCTCCGCGTCAAGCTGCAGGGACAGGAGGAGCTGGGCGCATCTGTACGCGGGCCTCCCGTCTTCGTCCTCGGGTGAACCTGCGGGCGCGGCCAGCTTCGGCTTCACCTTGCCGCCATTCCCGACCACCCCCGAGCCCTCCGAGACCACCGACGGCCTCGTGGTAATCCCCCCTCTCCATTCCCCTCCTCCTCCTTTGCTTTCGGACACAGTAGACTCGCCCCGGTCGTTTACAAGCTCGCCGCGCACTCGCCGTCAGTCGCCCGTCAGATAAATGATCGACTTTTCGGCTTTGTTCATCGCCGTTGCCCCACCGCTGCAGCCAAGATCCGGCGACGACCCCTTGACGAAACTTGTAGTCTGTAGCTGGACCTATAGTTATACTCTTGTCGGCGTCGTCCGTTTCGGCTTCCAGCTCTCGCCATCGTCGCCTGAAGTCAGCCATCGCGCGAGCGGTTTTCGGCGGGACAAGCAGCAGCCGTAGCGGCACATCGACGTCAAGTTGCCGTTCTGATCCTCCCTCTTTCCTGACGCGTATAGTCTTCCTTTGGAGAAACTTGCTTTTACTTAGTTTGAGCCCTTCGGTAGATCTGCAACTTTTATTTTTGAAGCTTACCCAAAATCGCATCTGTTTGCTCGCCATCTTCGATGCAAAATCGAGCTCAGCTAGCGGTTTTTGCAAAACGAATTCAGTTTCGTCAGTCACCTCCGGAAGGTTTTACAAAAAGGACCCTGGACTTCTCAAACTCTCAACCCGCAGTCCCCTTGGTCCCACCGTCAGCGTCTGATGTAGTTTTGTAAAAAGGCTCTCGGGTTTTAGGAAAATCCACCCGCGGTCCCCCGAACCAGCCCACGTGTCCCCCTCTCGCCTCTGCCAGCCAGCACCTGGTCCCACCCGGTCAGTGGCTGTGGGTAGGATCTGGCTGGGTGACAAAAGTCCAGAAGCCTCTCTGTTTTAAATTTCAAATCATTTCAAATTCACTCAGATTCAAATTCAAAATACAAATCTGTTTAAAACTAAATAAATTCATAACTTATTCCTGGTTTGGAATTTGAATTCAAACCTTATATGAAAAATGATTTGTTTTTGAATGTTAATTCAAATCTTTATTCAAATATTTTCAAAAAATTAATTTAATTAATCAACCTTTGACTTTGACCTAATTTGACTAATTTTGACTTAAAAATAAAATTAAATTCATAATTCCAAATAATACAAATAATATATGTTTTTGAATCAGAAAAATGTGAGGACCTCAAATATGCCATCCAAAGTATAATTTGAACATTTTAAATTCCAAGTTGACTTAATTACATCAAAATGCCACTGGACTTAATTAATTAATAACTTTTGTTTTATAACTCCGATTTTGACAAATGATATGTCTAAAATGATCAGCTCGACGAGACCTTTCTGTTTATGCTATCCTTGACTTTAATTGAAGCATGCATCATATAAATATAATGCAAACAGCAACTAATACGACAATAAAATGGGACCAAAACCCCATAAAATGCTTATTCCTTGTATCCTACACCTCACCCATGCCATGTTACTTTATTGCCATGTAAATTGTGCATCATTCATCATGGCATGATTGTTTGCTTTTCGCATCTTATTCATATGCTTGTGCACCTTATTTATGTTGGCCCTTGTTTGTTTGGTTCTTCTTCGAATAGACTCTGAGCAGGGGATATACCAAGAGCTCCAGGAGCACTACCCAGATCCGTCTCTCGCTTCAACTGAGTTGCCAGGCAAGCACTACCACATGCTCGCATACATACAGTACCTATTGCCTCTATCTTATTCTTGCATCATTGAGTCGCGATTGCATTAAACTGAATCCCAAGTATTGCATAGCCTTTACTTTTAAAACCCCACCAAGCCTGTACCTCCATCCCATGAGCCATTACTACAAGAGTTGTTTGAGCCATGCGAGTCATAGAACAGCATGTGTAGGGTTTGTGAGTGTCTGATGGATAACGAGGTACCTAAACAACTTAACCTGAGTAGTAATGGGATAACTAATGAAAGTGGCACCGGTGAGCAATATCTGCTATTTGGTTTTTCCTGCTCACTTGTGTCCCGTAAGACCCCGAGTACTTGATTCATGTTCCAAGATTTATCGCGCTATCCACATCCGGGAGGTATATGGGACCCCCCTGAGCCAGAGCTTGATTCCGTCTTATTTCTTGGGGCCACAAACTAGTTTGAGGTTTTATTTACTATCCTGTACTTATGCCATGCTACTGTTTACTTACGATTGTGCGAGGAGCACACTGTACTGTTTAGGAATTGTGACCCGTTTTCGCGGTATCGACAAGCCCAGTCACACTTTCGGGTTCCCAGTCGTTTACAGCCGGCCCCACAAACCTTGAGTCCGTCTCGAAGTCAGCTAACTTCGTTGCGGGTCTACTTTAAAGGGTGGCCCCCTGAAATATTTCTGAATCTTGTGATTGCTTTGTCGTGAAGGCCTCGTTGGTTTTTGATTTGGTTTTTCCGAGGTTGATCGAGTGTGTGTTGCTATTTGTGCACCCCTGCAGGGTAAAACTTTCTGAAAGCCGTGTCCGCGGTTATGGACGACTTGGAGCACAGTTTCTCGATCATAGACAAGCATAACTAAAGTACCGCTTTAATCTGACTAAGTAAATGACTAGTAAATAGTGCAATACTCATGGAATGGTTAATAAAATTGCCAACGGATGGGGGGTTGTTCGTCCGCTTCCTCGTCGGTAAGCGAGGAGGAGGATGGATCTGATGGTATTACTGTTATAACTGTTGTCATTAATTCACGGACATCCGTCTATCATTGGTTAGACGGATGGTTAGCGTTTATCTGTAGAACTGCTAGGGTTTATCTTTCGCCGCAATTGCGTCACCCCAGGTTGTGTCCCCTTTAGAGGCATTAAGACTTGCTGAGTACCCTTAGGGTCTCACACGATAAATTATTGGTTCAGATGAACAGGTACCCTCGCAGGACAGATACTGGGTGGAAGAGGCTGATGATGCGGGCAACGATCGTTCGGTGTAGAGATTCCGGGAACGGGGATCCGTGAGATCTGTGGGCGGGATGTGCTTCTTTCTATGGCATCTTATGCCGATTTGCTTCTTATCCGTACTCGGACCTTGTTTTGCCGCTTCCGCTTGTTACTCTGATGCGTGTGATGTATGAGGAATTATCCTAACATATTATATCTATCTAGGTCATTTGAATCTTGCCGTATGGCGTTGCTATATTTCCTTTCTTTCTAGATGGTATGGCTCTGATGTACTCTTGTATGGTGGCTTGCATACATACTCATTTGTGTATGTAGTTGATCCCTTCGCCTGCCGATTACGCCGCCCGTACAGGTCCCGATGAGTTGGAAGTGGTTGGGACGGCCGAAAGGTCTACCCGTGAGTGGCTTTTGGGGCCCCACCGTACTATTTCAACCACTACCGCTCTTCCAGGCTTGTATCTAGGAGCGTAATTCACCGAGGTAGTTACAATTGGTATCAGAGCCATCCCGACCTTCAGGGTTTCAGCCAAACGGTCGTTGTCAGTCTAGCAAATATTTTGGTAGTTATGTATACTAGGGAAAAACAAAAACGCGAGAGTAGGACTGCTTCCATTTTTCTTCTTACCCACCCACCCACCCTTTTCTGGTAAGGAAGTGTAACGTTTTCAATCCTCTTCTTAAAATTCAAACTAGGATTCACGTGTTCTGGGTTTCCGTAGTACCATAGGTTGTGTGTGTGTGTGTGTGTGTAATCCCTTGTCTATCTGTTGCATCCAAGTTGTTATCTAATCAGCCTTTGGTTATCAACTGTTGGTACATTCCATACCGACAGGCTTTTGCAAACCGACGCAATCTGTCTTACTCTTTGTATCCGACGCTATCTTGTTTGGGGTGTTCGTTTCCGTAGTTACCAATCTGTAGGTTCAACGTGAGAAGAAGGGGTTAGGATATGTGTTCCACTTGTTCATGTGCGGAGTAATGATTTGAGTGCGGGATGGAGTCGCGACCATACCACTACTTTTATCATTCGCTTTTGTATATTGAATCGGTAGAGTCACTAATCTTGATTCGTTAAGTAATTTTTGCGCATCTATTGGTATTTTAATGCCGAAATTTGTGGAAAATTTTTCTTTGATATATTTGTGTACCACACTCCTTTTCAGTCGTGTGCGATATGCTTAATATCTTCTAGGTGCTTTGAACTTTGTTGATATTTTAATATCATCTCAGTAAATTGTATCCTTTAATCTTGGTTAATTCCATCTTGGTACTATTTTGGATTATTATTATTCTCCATTATAGTACTGACTTGTGTTTTATATCAATCTCAGGATGGCTCCACCACGCCGTTCAGATGAGGACATACCACCAGAGCTTGGGGCCGCATTGTCAAACATAGCTAATGCCTTGGCAGCGATGCAGCAGAACCAGCAGCGTTTGGAAGAGAGCGTCAGAAGGAATGAGTTTGCTCCACTCCCTCCACCTCCCAAGCGAGGAGACATCAAGAGCTTCCTAAAATTCAACCCTCGTCAGTTTGATGTTTCCGATCGCCCACTGGATGCGGATGATTGGTTACGTGAGACGTCAAGGCTTCTTGAGACTGCTGATGTTCCTGAGCAGGAGTGGGTAAAGTGTGCTACTCACCTTCTTAAGGGAGATGCAGCTCTCTGGTGGGAGAATTACTTGAAGGCAAGCTGCACTGGTTTTCAGCCTACCTGGGGACAGTTCTCTGGAGCGTTCAAAGAGCAATTCCTGTCAAAAATTGTGATGGAAAGGATGAAGGAGGCTTTTCTCAACCTGAAGCAAGGAAATGATAACGTCAACACCTACATCAGGAACTTCATGAATCTTTCTCGTTATGGTGGCGATGAGGTATCTGATGACAAGAAGAAGCAGAAGAGGTTCAGGCAAGGGCTCAATGCATCGATCAAGTATGCAATCACACATGCAAGGCCGGCATCTTTTCTGGAACTACAGCACACAGCTTTGCAAGAGGAAGCAAGCAGGCAAGTGTTCGAGGAGTCCAAGAAACACAACAGGGATGCATCAAGCTCTTCGGTTATGGCAGCTCCTTCTAAGCGGCGTGTCTGGGTTCCTAACACCCCATCGTCGCTCCCGGCTTCACCAAGACCCGCAAGCTACGCGTCAAGGCCACCAAACTCCATCACTGCGGCTCCCAGGGGCTACACCCACAACTACCCTGGAGCGCCTGGCGGAGTCCCTGGCTACGTTGCTCCACGTCCACCTGGTGCTTGTTACACGTGTGGAGATCCGGGACATCTGAGATGGAACTGTCCGTTGAAGAACAAAGCTCTCCCTCAACCCCCGCCAAGATCTGCAGCAAGCTCTCCTACGGCTCGTGCACCACCACCTCGGGCTCTCAACATCAACACCAAGCCCGGGTCTACGGTTGCTCGTGCCAATTGTGTCAACGCCGCTCAAGCTGAGCATGCACCTGGAGTGGTGATGGGTACGCTATCCGTTAACTCAGTCCCTGCACGAGTTTTGTTCGATTCTGGTGCATCACATTCTTTTGTTTCGCATAAGTTTGCACAAGAGCATGACCTGGATAGGGTTCCTTTATCACGTCGTCTGGTGGTGCTATCTCCTGGTTCAAACATGAGGGCTGCTCATATCAGCCATGGAAATCAAGTTGAGATTGGTGGCTCTTTGTTCTCGGCTTCCTTAATTCTCCTGGGCAATTCTGACATTGATGTCATCTTGGGCATGGATTGGTTGACGGCAAATGCAGCTGTGATTGATTGTGCGGAACGCTCAGTTTCTCTGAAGATTCCTGAAGGTCATATAGTCTTTTCTCCAAGTCTGACTCCTGCTGTCCAGCTTTTCTCCTTAGCGGCTCTGAATGATGATGCTATGGAAGCTATTCAGAGAGTCCCAGTGGTCTGTGAGTTTCCGGATGTTTTTCCTGAAGAGTTGCCGGGTATGCCTCCGGATCGTGAGGTTGAGTTCGTAATTGAGCTTGAACCTGGAACGTCTCCTATCTCCAAGCGGCCTTATAAAATGGGTCCTGCTGAGTTGGCTGAACTCAAACGACAGCTTGATGAACAAGAGAAGTTGGGTTTCATTCAACACAGTACTTCTTCTTGGGGTAGCCCAACAATCTTTGTGAAGAAGCGTGACAGGACTGATAGGCTTTGTGTTGATTATCGGGCTCTCAATGCTAAAACCATCAAGAACAAATATCCCCTTCCGCGGATTAATGATCTCTTTGACCAGCTAGCTGGAGCTGTGGTATTCTCTAAGCTGGACTTGAGAAGTGGTTATCACCAAATCAAAATTCGCAAGGAAGATGTGCCCAAAACAGCTTTCACCACCCACTATGGCCTGTATGAGTACACGGTGATGTCTTTCGGTCTCACCAACGCACCGGCTACCTTCTCGAGGCTTATGAACTCGGTCTTCATGGAGTACCTGGATAAGTTCGTTGTGGTCTATCTGGATGACATTCTGGTCTATTCTAAGTCCAAGGAAGAGCATGAAGAACACCTTCGTTGTGTCCTAAACAAGCTGCGTAAGAACCGCTTGTATGCAAAGTTCTCAAAGTGTGAGTTTTGGCTGCCTGAAGTAACCTATCTTGGTCATGTCATCTCTGCCAAGGGCATTGCAGTCAACCCAGAAACCGTGAAGACAATTGTTGAATGGCTTCCTCCTGTTAATGTCAAAGAAGTGCGGAGTTTCCTCGGTTTGGCTAGTTATTGCCGTCGCTTCGTTCAGAACTTCTCGAAGATAGCAAAGCCTCTTACCGATCTCCTCAAGAAAGGCAAGAAATACCTTTGGACTCCTGCATGTCAAGCAAGCTTTGAAACACTCAAAGAGAATCTCACTTCCACGCCAGTCTTGGTTCCTCCGGATACATCTAAGCCTTTCCAGATATTCTGCGACGCCTCTTTGCAAGGATTGGGTGCGGTCCTTATGCAAGAAAAACAAGTGGTTGCTTATGCCTCTCGACAGTTGAAGACGCATGAGATCAACTATCCCACACATGACCTCGAGCTAGCAGCAGTTGTCTTTGCTTTGAAGCTATGGAGGCACTACTTGCTTGGCAACCGTTGTGAGATCTTTTCTGACCACAAAAGTTTGAAGTATATCTTCACTCAGCCTGATCTCAACCTTCGGCAGAGGAGATGGATTGAAGCAATCAATGACTTTGATGTGACCATCAACTACACACCGGGCAAAGCTAATGTCATGGCAGATGCTCTCAGCCGTAAAGCTTATGTCAACAACCTCATGATGGAAGAACAACAACCTCTTTTGTGCAAGGAATTCCGTCAGCTCAACCTAGAAGTTGTGGAACAAGGGCATCTCCTGAACCTTCTGGCTACTCCTCTCTTGGAAGAAAAGATTCGCTCTCGTCAGCTGGGTGATCCGCACACAAGAAACATCATCTCTAAACTTGAGCTTCCGAAGTATGAGTCCTTCCACGTAGATGATCAAGGCACGCTTTTCTTCGACCACCGGATGTTTGTTCCAAACTACCCGGGATTGAGAGAGAAAGTTCTCAAGGAGGCGCACGATTCTGTTCTATCTATCCACCCTGGCAGCACAAAGATGTACATGGACTTGAAAACACAGTATTGGTGGCCTGGTTTGAAACGGTATTGTGCCAAGTATGTCTCGGAGTGTGATGTCTGCCGCAGAGTGAAAGCTGTCCATCAGAAACCTTTTGGTCTTCTACAGCCATTGAAACCTCCGGAATGGAAATGGGAGAAAGTAGAGATGGACTTCATCACTGGTTTTCCAAGGTCGCAGAAGGGCAACAATGCAATTTTTGTTGTCATCGATAGGCTTTCTAAAGTGGCTCATTTCTTCCCCGTCAAGGAAACAATTTCTGGAATTCAGTTGGCTGAGCTCTATATCAACAGAATTGTCTCTCTGTATGGGGTTCCGCTTGAGATCAGTTCAGACCGTGGGAGCATCTTCACTTCCAAGTTCTGGAAAAGCTTTCAAAATGCTCTGGGAACAAAGTTGAACTTCAGCACTGCTTACCACCCTCAGTCGCAAGGACAAGTGGAAAGGATCAATCAGATTCTGGAGGATATGCTTCGGGCTTGCGTCATCTCTTTTGGCATGAAGTGGGAGGAATGTCTACCTTATGCTGAATTCTCCTACAACAACAGCTTCCAGAAGAGTCTGAAGATGGCACCATTTGAGGCTCTCTATGGTCGCAAGTGCAGAACTCCGATTGGTTGGTCAGGTGCAGGAGAAAGAATCTGGTTTGGCCCTGACATTGTAACTCAGGCAGAGGAGAAGGTGCATATCATTCTCGAGAACCTGAAGATTGCTCAAAGTCGTCAGAAGAGCAACTATGACAGGAAGCACACGGACATGGTGTATGCCCCTGGTGATCTCGTGTACCTTCGTGTCACTCCCATGAAAGGCACACACCGTTTTGGTATCAAAGGAAAGCTGGCTCCTAGATACATCGACCCATTAAAGATTCGTGGTAGAAGAGGAGAAGTTGCTTATGCCCTGGAGCTCCCGGAAAAACTCAAAGTCCATGATGTTTTCCACATCTCTCAGCTCAAGAAGTGCTTCAAAGATCCCGGCAGGACCGTGGATCACGAGCTAATCGATCTCCAAGAAGACCTGTCTTATCAAGAACACCCCACCAAAATCCTTGAGACCGCAGAAAGAAGGACTCGCAACAAGTCCATCAAGTTCTGCAAGGTGCAGTGGTCACACCATTCTGTTGATGAAGCCACATGGGAGCGTGAAGATGAACTCCGTGCCAACCATCCTTCTCTCTTTGTGTCTTCTTCTTCTTCCTAGAATCTCGGGGCGAGATTCCTGTTTAGTGGGGGAGAGTTGTAGCATCCCAGTTGTCTAACACCTGTAATGCTACTTGTTCTAGTAATAAAAAGGGCCACTTCCAATATATAATTGTTGCCTCATCATCATATCATGCTCATGTCATCATGCCACCTTGCATTTGAGCATCATATAAAACCCCTTCTTGTTTGGTTCTTATCTCATGTGCATTATTAATTGTAGTTGCCTCTTGATATTGTATTTGGTTCTTGATAAACTGTTAAATGCCCAAGTTGATTTGGGGGCATATCTCTTAATAACTCCACCACCTTTCTTTCACCACCTTATAATTCCACCATCCAATTAATATGAGCTTGGCATTTTATTTGAGTTTACCTCTAGCTCATGTGGGTTGGGTGGACTCCACTCATAATCTTGTGCTTGGCCTTTTCCACCTTTTGGACATGCATGGAATAATACCACATGAGTTTATGTTGTTTTCACAATATGAATACATGGCATTTATTGTTTGCATGGGCCATGCAAGTACATCTTGTGCTTGTCATTGGATTTTATTTGCTTTTTGGGTTGATCATCTCCATCTCTATCCTCTCTTTTGGCTTGAACTTGTTGGATCTTGCCATAAACCCTACCACCACATAATCCCCTCTCTACTTCTACCTCTAACCCTATACCCTACCTCTCCTTTTGTATCCATCCCACCCTTGCATGATCATGTGATCATGTGGGATTTCCCTCTCCTCGTGTATCTTGGTCTCGTTTTGCCTCTCCTCTTAGTCAAGCCCTTTATCAAAACCTCCTGTTAAAAGGTTCAAAAGTTTTTTTTTGGAATTAGTAGCTGGTTTAAATTGCATGGGAATTTGAGACATTCAAAACAAATGAAATAAAAAGAAGAGGAAAAAGAGAGAGAGAGAGAGTAACAGCAGCAGCCCAGGAACACACTCCCCTCCCCTGGCCCAACACGCCTCTCCTGGCCCAACTCGCCCCCTGGCCCCATACCCCTTCGCTCGCGCACGCCGTCTCCTGTTCTTCTTCTTCCGTCGCGTCCCCCTCTCTGCAGCGCTCACGGCAGCGGGCAGGTGGCCGTTCTCCTCCGTCAGCCGCGTCATCCACCTGCCCTTCTTATCCTCAAGCCGCGGAGGCCCCCCTGCAACCCTAGCCTCCCTCTTCCCTCCTCTCCGCCGCCATCCCCTATCCCTTCTCCCATCTGTCTTCCCCTGCCCGAGCGCAGCGTCGAGGAGAGCGTCGCCGTGTCGCCCGCGCACTCGCCGGTGAGCGCAGGAGGCCGGTCCACGTCTTCCTCCGCGTCAAGCTGCAGGGACAGGAGGAGCTGGGCGCATCTGTACGCGGGCCTCCCGTCTTCGTCCTCGGGTGAACCTGCGGGCGCGGCCAGCTTCGGCTTCACCTTGCCGCCATTCCCGACCACCCCCGAGCCCTCCGAGACCACCGACGGCCTCGTGGTAATCCCCCCTCTCCATTCCCCTCCTCCTCCTTTGCTTTCAGACACAGTAGCCTCGCCCCGGTCGTTTACAAGCTCGCCGCGCACTCGCCGTCAGTCGCCCGTCAGATAAATGATCGACTTTTCGGCTCTGTTCATCGCCGTTGCCCCACCGCTGCAGCCAAGATCCGGCGACGACCCCTTGACGAAACTTGTAGTCTGTAGCTGGACCTATAGTTATCCTCTTGCCGGCGTCGTCCGTTTCGGCTTCCAGCTCTCGCCATCGTCGCCTGAAGTCAGCCATCGCGCGAGCGGTTTTCGGCGGGACAAGCAGCAGCCGCAGCGGCACATCGACGTCAAGTTGCCGTTCTGATCCTCCCTCTTTCCTGACGCGTATAGTCTTCCTTTGGAGAAACTTGCTTTTACTTAGTTTGAGCCCTTCGGTAGATCTGCAACTTTTATTTTTGAAGCTTACCCAAAATCGCATCTGTTTGCTCGCCATCTTCGATGCAAAATCGAGCTCAGCTAGCGGTTTTTGCAAAACGAATTCAGTTTCGTCAGTCACCTCCGGAAGGTTTTACAAAAAGGACCCTGGACTTCTCAAACTCTCAACCCGCAGTCCCCTTGGTCCCACCGTCAGCGTCTGATGTAGTTTTGTAAAAAGGCTCTCGGGTTTTAGGAAAATCCACCCGCGGTCCCCCGAACCAGCCCACGTGTCCCCCTCTCGCCTCTGCCAGCCAGCACCTGGTCCCACCCGGTCAGTGGCTGTGGGTAGGATCCGGCTGGGTGACAAAAGTCCAGAAGCCTCTCTGTTTTAAATTTCAAATCATTTCAAATTCACTCAGATTCAAATTCAAAATACAAATCTGTTTAAAACTAAATAAATTCATAACTTATTCCTGGTTTGGAATTTGAATTCAAACCTTATATGAAAAATGATTTGTTTTTGAATGTTAATTCAAATCTTTATTCAAATATTTTCAAAAAATTAATTTAATTAATCAACCTTTGACTTTGACCTAATTTGACTAATTTTGACTTAAAAATAAAATTAAATTCATAATTCCAAATAATATAAATAATATATGTTTTTGAATCAGAAAAATGTGAGGACCTCAAATATGCCATCCAAAGTATAATTTGAACATTTTAAATTCCAAGTTGACTTAATTACATCAAAATGCCACTGGACTTAATTAATTAATAACTTTTGTTTTATAACTCCGATTTTGACAAATGATATGTCTAAAATGATCAGCTCAACGAGACCTTTCTGTTTATGCTATCCTTGACTTTAATTGAAGCATTAATCATATAAATATAATGCAAACAGTAACTAATACGACAATAAAATGGGACCAAAACCCCATAAAATGCTTATTCCTTGTATCCTACACCTCACCCATGCCATGTTACTTTATTGCCATGTAAATTGTGCATCATTCATCATGGCATGATTGTTTGCTTGTCGCATCTTATTCATATGCTTGTGCACCTTATTTATGTTGGCCCTTGTTTGTTTGGTTCTTCTTCGAATAGACTCTGAGCAGGGGATATACCAAGAGCTCCAGGAGCACTACCCAGATCCGTCTCTCGCTTCAACTGAGTTGCCAGGCAAGCACTACCACATGCTCGCATACATACAGTACCTATTGCCTCTATCTTATTCTTGCATCATTGAGTCGCGATTGCATTAAACTGAATCCCAAGTATTGCATAGCCTTTACTTTTAAAACCCCACCAAGCCTGTACCTCCATCCCATGAGCCATTACTACAGGAGTTGTTTGAGCCATGCGAGTCGTAGAACAGCATGTGTAGGGTTTGTGAGTGTCTGATGGATAACGAGGTACCTAAACAACTTAACCTGAGTAGTAATGGGACAACTAATGAAAGTGGCACCGGTGAGCAATATCTGCTATTTGGTTTTTCCTGCTCACTTGTGTCCCGTAAGACCCCGAGTACTTGATTCATGTTCCAAGATTTATCGCGCTATCCACATCCGGGAGGTATATGGGACCCCCCTGAGCCAGAGCTTGATTCCGTCTTATTTCTTGGGGCCACGAACTAGTTTGAGGTTTTATTTACTATCCTGTACTTATGCCATGCTACTGTTTACTTACGATTGTGCGAGGAGCACACTGTACTGTTTAGGAATTGTGACCCATTTTCGCGGTATCGACAAGCCCAGTCACACTTTCGGGTTCCCAGTCGTTTACAGCCGGCCCCACAAACCTTGAGTCCGTCTCGAAGTCAGCTAACTTCGTTGCGGGTCTACTTTAAGGGGTGGCCCCCTGAAATATTTCCGAATCTTGTGATTGCTTTGTCGTGAAGGCCTCGTTGGTTTTTGATTTGGTTTTTCCGAGGTTGATCGAGTGTGTGTTGCTATTTGTGCACCCCTGCAGGGTAAAACTTTCTGAAAGCCGTGTCCGCGGTTATGGACGACTTGGAGCACAATTTCTCGATCATAGACAAGCATAACTAAAGTACCGCTTTAATCTGACTAAGTAAATGACTAGTAAATAGTGCAATACTCATGGAATGGTTAATAAAATTGCCAACGGATGGGGGGTTGTTCGTCCGCTTCCTCGTCGGTAAGCGAGGAGGAGGATGGATCTGATGGTATTACTGTTATAACTGTTGTCATTAATTCACGGACATCCGTCTATCATTGGTTAGACGGATGGTTAGCGTTTATCTGTAGAACTGCTAGGGTTTATCTTTCGCCGCAATTGCGTCACCCCAGGTTGTGTCCCCTTTAGAGGCATTAAGACTTGCTGAGTACCCTTAGGGTCTCACACGATAAATTATTGGTTCAGATGAACAGGTACCCTCGCAGGACGGATACTGGGTGGAAGAGGCTGATGATGCGGGCAACGATCGTTCGGTGTAGAGATTCCGGGAACGGGGATCCGTGAGATCTGTGGGCGGGATGTGCTTCTTTCTATGGCATCTTATGCCGATTTGCTTCTTATCCGTACTCGGACCTTGTTTTGCCGCTTCCGCTTGTTACTCTGATGCGTGTGATGTATGAGGAATTATCCTAACATATTATATCTATCTAGGTCATTTGAATCTTGCCGTATGGCGTTGCTATATTTCCTTTCTTTCTAGATGGTATGGCTCTGATGTACTCTTGTATGGTGGCTTGCATACATACTCATTTGTGTATGTAGTTGATTCCTTCGCCTGCCGATTACGCCACCCGTACAGGTCCCGATGAGTTGGAAGTGGTTGGGACGGCCGAAAGGTCTACCCGTGAGTGGCTTTTGGGGCCCACCGTACTATTTCAACCACTACCGCTCTTCCAGGCTTGTATCTAGGAGCGTAATTCACCGAGGTAGTTACATAGCTTTAGCCTTTACATCTTTGACAAGAACTGAACTTGCAAGAAGACTAAAAGTACCCAAACAAGGTGAATCCAATTAGACTAAAAAGAGAAAAGGAGCCACTGTTCGCCCTACTCAAGTAATCTTGCCCTAATATATTGATATAGTAGTTAATGATTGCTCTAACTTGCAAGATGCAACTTGGAATAAGCAGAAACGAATGAAGCGGAACTCATAGATGTACTGATATATTGATATATGTGATGGCCATGAAGCAGCAGAGCAGCAGCAACACTAACTGCTCTAGTCTCCTGGATTCCATGTCAGAGAGCTACCTGCCATGAAAAAAGCTCCAACGTTACTCTCCAACCTCAATCCGGACCAAAGATTAAAGGGAGGAAAAGAAACCAAAAGCTACCGCTATATTTCTGCATGTGCTAGCGTTGACTGAAACTGGGATAGATGTGTAGGTGCAGTAAGACAACAGGCGGATCGACCTGCCTAATTTCTTGCAAGGCATGTGGAAGTTTCTTTTCTTCTGCCTAATTTCTGAATAATAAACACTGCAATTCTTATCTCATCCCAGCAATTATCCAGAGAAAATTTTATTCTTGGACTGCTCTTATCCAGTCTTAACATACCAGAGCAATCAGCCCAGATTAACATACCAGGGAAATTTCGAGCTCGTCGCGGATGAGGTCGCTAGCGGCGATGTGGAGAAGTTCCTGGAGCTGCTGCAGAGCGCACTCCCCTGGCCCGCCATCTCCTCTCCGTGCTTCAGTGGCGTTGGTGAGAACGAGATGGTGATCTGGAGCTTCTCCTCGCCGTCGGAGGGCGCATCGAGTATCTCTGCTTGCAGATCAAGCAAGGAGGCATGGAGAAGCAAGGCGGCGACGGTGTATTGGACAGAAAAGGTTCATTCTTGGCGGTGGTGCCTTCGTAGTAGGCAGCGGCAGAGGAGGTAGGCGGCGGCAGTGCGTCAGGGGGGAAGCGGCGGCGTGGGGCGGGAGGGTGTAGCAGCGTGTGGCGGGGGGAGGGAGGGGAGGGAGGGGGTGCAGCGGCCTGGGGCGGGGGTGACGGCGGCGAACCATGGGAGCGGAGCAAACCACGAGTGAGGAAGACGGCCGGTGCGGACTGTAAGGTTTGTCGGGAAATGCATAGGGATCTTTTTGTAAAATGACCAGCGCGTCAGTTAATTCGGGTCGGAGGGAGTATCAAACATGCGAAAGATCTAATCCACTAGTAAGAGGTTAGACGGCCATGATTCTCTCAATATTTATTGTTGATAGTAAAGTGAACGTTGCAATGTTAAAGATATAGTAAATCTAGATAAACCCAAATAGATCGAAGGAAGTATTTGGGTACCGTTTGTGGCGCCTACCTCCCTTCCTAGTGGTATCTTCTACCGCTCACCCTCGCATCAACGTGGAGCACCAGCTCATCGGATTCCTGCTCGCTCCCGGTAAACATTTTTTATCAGCTACAGCCACGCTTCCCAAGGAAGTGGGCAAAGCCAAAGGCCACACGATCTGAAAAGCCACAAAAGCCCTGCACCCTGCACAGCTTCGCATGCCAGGTCGCTACGTGCTACAATGCTCCCCCGCCACGTAGCGATCTCTAGTCGGCTCTTCCGTGTCCCGTCTTCACGCTTCCCAACTTCTTATAGCGGAAATGGCGGCTCCTGGTCACATCACATCCCTATCCTCTTTCTTGCGGTCTTACCACTGAAGCCATTTTCCTCACCTGTGCCAAGGCAAGTAGCGACCTGAGAAGCGGTGTTCGACTTCTTCGTAGGAGATCGATGAAGAGGCTGCTTGTTCATGGTGGGAGGGGGATCGGTCTCCCCTCCAGGACTTTGGTGGGTGAATCGTCTGCCTCTGCCATGCCTGCACTTGGCACCAGTGTTCCGCTACCCAGGGTGAGTTCACTCATCACAACTTTCTGAATTTCATGACTTGTTCAGTGTTCCGCGACCCATGTAGCAGAGCAATCCATACTAGTTGTGAATCTGTCAAAGTGGAATCTTCTACAGATACAGTATACGGGAGAGATCTGATGTAGAGTGCTCAAAATGTCTGGACGAAATTCATCATGAGAAAACTAGGAAAACAGGTTTTGGTTAAGAAAGCAGAACAATCAGCAGGTCACAAGACATTATATAGAAAAATGCTCAAGTAGTAACTCGAGTGTGCGGGCTAAAAAAAAAGGTAGCTCGTGTATGCAGTTGTCAACTTGTACTAATTCAGCTCACGGTACTACATACTGCTGAAAAGCCTGAAATGGATCTCTGTTACTTCTGACAGCGCATTTTATAGTACAGTAATGTTCTTGCCAACATCACATATAGTTCCTGCTGTTTGATAACCTTTACTTTGTCCTGCCATCTTGCCAGTATCACTCAACAGAGAAACAGGATGACAGCGACACGCTCGGCGAAATCGGAGAGAAGGCGAGAACAACGGCAGAGGAGTTTCTGAAAATGGCCAAGGAGAAGACCGACGAGGTGAGCGAAGGCGCGAAGGAGACAGTGCACGAGACCAAGGAAGCCGTGCTCGGAGAATCGGGCGACGAGAAGGAGAAGTTCAAGGAGAGGGTCGAACAGGGTAGGTACCACCAGAAATAAGCGGCAGGTGTTCTGCTCTGTATCGAAGTTGCTAGCCCCGTAGTTGATCGAGCGCTAGGCTTGCTTGCCGTGCCATCTTCAGATGTTTGGTACGTACATGTTGTCCCTTGTAGACTGAATAAGGCTTTGCCTTTAGCCATTATTACTATAAGTGACCTTTGATAGTACTACGTACTATATTGCATGATATTAGCAGCAGAATAAATAAGATTCGGGTTCTAAAAAATGTTCGGAAATTGTCGTTTGGAGATTATAGCTCAACTTTGGTGCAGTTTGCAAGAATATTGTTTCAAGTCTAATAAATAGTCCCGTGTAGAAAGTGACTGAAAAGATGCTTGCAGCAAAGGGATAGTGCTCTGTGATTGTGGGTATCAGATGGCGATGGCTCGGAATCAGTTAAATTAAGCTTGGCTTTGTTCGTCAGTCGTCACGAATCCATCTGTTACCTCCTGTATCGTAAAAAACAAGTAAACAACCCTACTCGTATGCGGAGGGGGAAGGGGCCGCGCCATAACAAATGGGCAGATCTCAGTGTACCCGGCATGGCACCGGCCTCTGTCGTCCAAAAAAACAAATTAGAAGGGAAATGCTCTATGCCGCCAAATGCGGCGCGGGAGCCCCCCACCGCATGCCCCGTCGCGGCATTGGCGGGCCCAGTAAGCTTCCTTTTCTTTTCTTTTTTGTTCTATTTATTTTTCGTTTTTTAGTTCAGATTTTTAATTTTTTATGATTATCAAAAATATTCATGAATTCAAAATTGTTCACACTTTCAGAAAAAATGTTCATGATATTTAAATATTTGTTCATGGTTCCAAAAATTTGTTCACGACATTGAAAAATTGTTCATGAATTTTAAATTTTGGTTCTTATTTTTTGAAAATTTGTTCTTGATTTTCAGAAAAATGTCAATGATTTAAAAAATGTTTGACCACGAAGTTTTTCTTAAATTGAAGTATTACAAAACTGAAGTTTTGAATGCACGATGGTTTTCATATCATTCTTAGTGAAAGCGCGTCCCAACATGGGGCCCGCCCACGTGCTCCTTATCTACTCCCTCACCTTTTTTTTCCCGCCATTTCTCATCTTTCTCCACTACTGACATAAACAAAAAGAGGGGAGGGGTGTAGTGGTGTGACAAACTCGACGGAGTTGGGCCATTGCGACAAGGCGAGCAAAAACCTATGGTGAGGGTGGGTAGGGTGTCGCTAGCACCGGACTTAGGGCTAGAAAAAGGTCTTCTTCATCTTCATAAGAGCCTACCGTTCCTAAGTTTTCCTATCCTTTGCCCCTAAGAGGACAAGATGGGGGTGGCAATGGCTGGCGGCTCTGCCGGTACTGGCAGCGGGGCCGTCCGTAGTTGGCGGTGGTCTTCTTCTTCCCTTCCAACAACGTCTTCTTTGCCCCTTCTGACAACGTCTTTTTCCTGAAAGCATAAGATGGAGCTGGTCAGAAAGTGATCATGCGTGTGGGTGACCGCCAATTAGCACTGCCCTACACAGATATGGATATATGTACTCCTCCGCTTTTAAATTATAAGATGGTGAGATATTTCATTGCAGTTTACATATGCGTATCAATATGAGTAAATCTACAAATACATGTGTTTCAGAGAAAAAAAAAGGAAAAACATCTTGTAATTTGAAAAGGAGGGAAGGAGTTGTTCGGAATATTAACGGACAAATTTATAGTCATTGTTTAGTCAACGCTGCATTCATCGTCACTGTTCTCGATCACTCTCTCATACTAGTAGCCGAGTCTCTTCTATCCTGAATCCTGAATTCCTAAACAGCCGGCGTGGAAGTCACAACGGTGACGATGCACGCAGCCGACAGTTCTGACTCCGCAAGCCTTGTCACCGTTTTTTCTCCGCGCGATAAGCGCACGGAACGACTAAAACCTGCATGATTTGCTTACGACGTACGTATATATCCTCCACGCTGAAAAACGACAAGTTTCCGCCGCTCGATCGCTGACTGAGATGATTAAGAGTACACACCTGGATCGAGCTTAGCTTGACTACCTGCATCAGCATGAGCACTTGCTCGCAGCTATGGAGATCGAAATCCCAGCCCAGCACCAAGCGCAGCAGCAGGGTTGCGAGGTTAAAGCCAGCGCGTGGCATGAGCTCCCGATCGCCGCCGCCAGGACGCTCCGCCGCGACCCGCTCCTCGCCGTCAACTTCGTGCTCATGGTCGTCGGCACGGCGTGCGGCCCACTCCTCCTCCGCGCCTATTTCGTCCGCGGCGGCAACCACAAGTGGCTATCCAGCCTGCTCCAGACAGCTGGCTGGCCGCTCCTCCTCCTCCCGCTCTGGGTCTCCTTCCTCTCCCGCCGCCGGCGCCGCCAGGACACCGCCGTTTTCCTGATGACGCCCCGCCTCCTCGCCGCGTCCGTCGTCGTCGGCCTCATGACCGGCGCCGACAACTTCCTCTATGCCTATAGCCAGGCCTACCTCCCGGTGTCCACCTCCTCCATCCTCATCTCCACGCAGCTCGCCTTCACGGCGGCCTTCGCGCTGCTGCTCGTGCGCCACCGTTTCACGGGATCCACGGTGAACGCCGTCGTGCTGCTCAGCGTCGGCACCGCCATGCTCGGGCTGGACGCCGGAGGGGACCGGCCGCCCGGGGTGTCAGGGCCGCAGTACCGCGCCGGGTTCGGCATGGCGCTGGGCGCCGCGGCGCTCTACGGCCTCGTGCTGCCCGTCATGGAGCTCAGCCAGGCGTGGCACGCCGCGCGCGCCGGCGCGGCCGCCCTCACGTACACGCTCGTCGTGGAGATGCAGGTAGTCATCGGACTCACAGCAACGGCATTCTGCGCCGTCGGCATGCTAGTCAACAAAGATTTTCAGGTGACCTTTTTTTTGCGGGCTAGTAGGTACTACCAGTACATCCTCTTGCCACTGGCGCCGTGATAAATTAATGAAAAATCATCAAAATATTAGCAGTAAAATTAAGAATTTAATCTGAACAACACGATGCAGGCAATCCCAGGAGAAGCACGGCAGTTCGAGCTGGGCGAGGCGGGCTACTACCTGCTGTTGGTCGGTACAGCTGCCGTGTACCAGTGCTTCTGCCTCGGCACGATCGGCGCCATCTTCTACGGCTCGGCGCTGCTCGCCGGAGTCATCATCGCCGTGCTCCTCCCGGTGACAGAGCTCCTCGCCGTTGTTTTCTTCCACGAACATTTTAGCGCCACCAAAGGCATCGCACTCGGGCTCTCGCTCTGGGGCCTTGCATCTTATTTCTACGGGGAGGTACTGCGGACCAAGGCCCCTGATACAGAACACCAGTCAAGTTTGTGTACGGATCCTGATTGCGAAAATTAATGGAACCAACAGGTGCTTTCCTCAAGGCGAAAATTAGTGTATGTGGGTATCAAAATTCCCGATCCCTGGGTCCACGATTAGGACGTTATGTGTCCTCAGATCCCAACTAGAGAATCTTTTCTTCACACAAATATAACATGGAAACAGAAAAGAAAAGTCTGCAGACGAACGACTCCTTCACAACTCGCGTCTAAGGTGTGACCCTCCAGTGTGCTACGGCCGCTACCGAGGAAGACGGTCATTGTCGCAGTCGACCCCAATCCCGACTACTCCCTGCCGTACCAAGCCGGTAGTATCGCCACGCCTTGTCATTGTAGCATCGTAGCACTGCTGCTGGCCGCTCGTAGCACGTTCGCCGGTCTATGGTAGCAATGCAGCCGGCCTATGGTAGCAAGGCGGCGAGCTTCTGGTAGCACGTTCGTTGGCCTATGGTAGCAAGTTTGTCGGCCTCCGGTAGCAAGGCAGTTGGCCAATGGTAGCACGTTCGCCGGCCTCCGGTAGAAACACAGCCTGCCTATGGTAGCAAGACGGCCAGCTTATGGTAGCATGTTCATCGGACTATGGTAGCAAGGTCGGGAGAGACCGTATGGTTGCCCCCTCGAAGCACCGCCGGCGGCGGACATGATTTAGGTCGGTGAAGAATGTGGTTTTGGCCCCGGCGCCTCTACCTTAGTCCTGATATGCAGCAGCACCACGGCAAGGCGGGAGCAGCGAGATCCCGACGATACAACTGCACGACTGGTGAGAGAGAAAGGCGGCAGAGATTGGTGAAAGAGTTAGTGTTCTCAGGAGGAAGAAGGAGAAAACAATGATAAAAAGTAACGGTGGCGACATACACATGTAAGACACTGGAGATATTGTGGGCCTTCTCATGCCACGTTCAGGACACGGGCTGCATGGTCGAGGCGGGGGATTGCGAGAGGGCTGCATGGTCGAGGCGGGGGATTGCAAGAGGCGGATCCTCTGGGTGAGAAGAATCGTTTTATTTTTCCAAAATAAGAAAGATGGATATTTGTTTTGATAGTTACAATACTTAGGGCGGCCACTTCCCGGCCGACAGTGATGCGGTGGGCAGTTCTAGCCTCAGATGTAAGTTGGGTCAATATTTGCAGCCCGTTTGATACCCTGGATAGTATCGGTTGTATCAAAATTGCAGTCTGTTTGGTTACATGTTTATTTCACCAGATGCAAAAAATGGTTGTTTGTATGTCTTCTGGTTTCCTCCCATTGCACACACAAGAAAGATACACTCACCACTCTTATATATGGTGAGATCATCACACAACACACATGAACACTAGCAACACACATATGAACATAAATACTAGATACTTATCACTGAAACATATCTATAATTAGAGGGTTAGTTCATAAACAGGTGCATCCTATGCCACCTGATAGGTACTTATGTGACGCAAAATAACTTGTTCAAACCACAACAAGTTCACCATCACCATCAAACTATTAGGACCGACTACTATATACATCACAAGTTCATAACTTGGACAGACTGACAGATCATATCAACATTCCGCACGTGATCAACTCCAACGTGCTATTGTTACCGTGGAAGAGAGTCACCTTAAAGCCCTTCTTCTTTTTGATGACCTTCAACACCACCACGTTGCCAACCACAGCTTGATCTTCATGGCAAAGTCTTGCCAGCCTTTCATGAAGTAGACACTGCCCTCGAACATCTCTAGCTGGACACCGAACTCACAGAAGCCAGCAGTCTTTAGCGGCACAGTGTAGACTTGTTACTTTATTTATAGTTGCTTCACCACCAATGAATTTATGACGTTAGGCGCCTAAAGTGCATACAAGTCGTGGCATTTATCTGGACGAAGAAGCGATAGGGGAGGTCGTTCTTGTTGTGGTGGCCAATCCGAGGAGCGCAGCCCGCTCTATCCTTCTGCTTCGTGCTGACAGCAACCAGCAAGCATTGAAGATTGGGGCGAGCGGTAGTGGAAGGGACTTCTCGGAGGAAGTCCTCATACCCTGGAAAGGGACAAATTGTGTTCCGGAAGAGGGTATCCCATTCCGTCTTTGGTACCTTACCAAGAACAATCGGTCAGCAAACAAGCAATTAAAGCAAGACAATCATACACAAAAACAAAGTAACATAAGCTAGTGATCAATGTACACCATACACAAGCAATCTTCTGATCATCCTAGAAGCAACAGACACAATGCCAAGCAAGACAATGTGCTAAGCATCCTAAAAACAACACACAATACCAATCAATACAAGCAACGACAAGTAACATAAGGTGGTGATCACCTTATGTTAGGAAAGTGGAAAGCAAATAAAAATATCAAACAAAAAGGCTATGTCAAAAGTGCATAAAATCCAAATGATCAAAATGCAAAAGGAAACGATCAAAAGAGAAAGAAAACATATAACTAAACACACATCGTGGAGATAAATGGGGTTAGCACTATTATGAAAAATGAGCAGCAAACAAAATGGTCCTAACGATGACTACACTCGGTGTCATGCCAACACAAGTAGATATCATAGCTCGTTTGCCAAAGCAACAGATTTTTACACTTTCCTTGCTCTAACTCTTGATCTTGCTTACCATATTTGAAGGAGATATGCCCTAGAGGCAAATAATAAATGGATTTTATTATCATATCTCAATTAGTTCATAATAGTTTCACACTGTGCTATAACTGTATCAAGCGAAAACATCGATATAGGTGTGGTATGTAAACAAAGCAAGTCCCTAGTAGCCTATATTTCTACTAGTTCGTTCGGAAGCTAATGATTGAGGTTTCCCGATCATGGACTTACTTTAAACGTCAACTGCCAACGAGGTCACTTCATTATGAATGATGTGATGAACATTACCCACTATAAGTATTGCAACATTATTAAGTCATAGGGTTCATCGTTGCAGTAGTTAGAAGTATAGTTTCCTTCTCCTTTGACCGTGAGATCATATTAATCACTCTGTCCCGAGGAACCTTTGATCTCATAAAACGTCATGTCCGTAACTAAGTGACAATAAAGGTGTGCATTTGGTTTCCAGAGGAACAGGTCGAGGTCTATATATCAACACCAGGATTTGTTCACCCGCGTGACAGGAAGATACATACGGCCGACTCGGTGACATTACATCCATAATGTTGCAACATGTGACTAGGTCACGAGGATGGAAAATGAGTAAAATAGTACTTGTATATGATACCGATGATCAGATCTCGGACAAGTCAGTATCGAAGTAACAAAGGGAATTGGACTCGATGTTTCACGGTTCAAACGACATAAAACATCATGGAATGCGCATGGGTCATTATGACCATCCCTGTCCCGCTATTGATCATTGATCCAAGAGAAGTCTCGATCATATCTATGATGTTCCCGAACCGTTGGGGTAACACGCTTATGCGTACGATGACTCTTGGAGATCATTATGGAATTATAGGAATCATATGAAAGAGAAGAGAAAACCGGAAGTGTTTAGTGAGAGAACCACAATCGTTCCAGGAGGATCCGAAGTCATTCGGAGTGAACCGAAAGGTGTTTCAAGTCAAAGAGGTTTTTATAATATGTATTTACATATTGGAATTAATATTAAATTTATTATTAAAATCTAATTTGAAAGGGTAACTTCACTAATGGGCCAAATCCTCGGAGGGAAAAGGCCCATGAGGGAAACCGTCCTAGGGAAAGGGCCAAAGGGGCCAAGCCGCCGCCCGTGGGGCCCACCCTGCCAGCTTGGTGCTGCGAGTGGGTGTGGGTCCCACCCCAGTCGGTTGGCCCATGGAACCATCTCCCCTAGGCGCCTCCTCCACCTCCTCGTTTAGTCCCACCCCGGGACTTGGATGGGTGGGGATGCCCTCCCATCCCCTATATAAAGAGGGGCATATGGGTGGGTAAAAGCAATCAAATTTCTCTAATGATCTCTCTCCCTCAAGTGTGGTTCCTAAAGTTTGGAACTACACACGGGGATAGATCTCTCTCTCTCTCTCTCTCATCGTTGTTGTGTTGGCGCGGTTCCTGAAGGAGCTGTACACACAAGAGATTACATCACTATGACACACCCTTGTGCTACAGGGATTCCAACCAAAAGATCAACTTCCACACTCGGCAGGGATCAGATAATCGGAGGTTGTCATCATACACTATAAGTGTGCAAAACTAGGAGGTGTTGCCACTAGTGGCACCTGGACTATTGTGCAAGGACCGGGATGTTGCAAGGACCCGGACTGTCGTGGATGGACCAGGAGGTGACATGCGACGAGCTTCGTGACCTTGAGGTTGGCTACGAGTATGACTACATAATTCATGTTCCCCTCGGAACGTTATTCGCTTTTGGTATACAAGGGTATGTTACCAAACCCTCTCTGTTATGGCATTACTCCTAGATAGATCTTGGGCATTATGTGTGTTCTGCGGTAGGAATTTTTGTTATCTGTTGTGAACCCCTTCAGTGGTATCAGAGCCGATCTATACGTAGGAGTGTTATACTGAAAATACACACGTGTATTATGTGGGCATTGATCATATAGTTTTTACCCTCTTATGTGTACTTGTTTATATCACGACATTGTTTGATGGAGCATCCCGGACCAACCTTACATGTAATCTTACGCGAGACTGGTTCCATGCTCAACATATGGCCTATACCGTATAAGTGGATAGGAGATGTCTGTCTCTCATTCAATAGTTGATATATCATTTACAATGGAGGGCCCCGAAAGGGGTGTAGTAGAGACAACTGTTGGATCCATGTTGTGGTTGGATAGTTCATAGATTAGAAATGGTTCTATCGTGAAAGCTCTAACAACCACGTAAAACTTGCAAAATATAAAGTAGAGGCGTCTAACTTTATTTTGTAGGAGAGCTTGCGATTTGATATGGTCTTTGTCGTTGTGAAGGTAAATTAGTTTAATTTTATGTTACTAAGTAGTATAGTAATAGTCACTGTTTTGATGGACGACTTGCTGGTGGTGTCGTGAACTTGGCGTCAAACCGTGGCAATATGGAGATCATGCCAGAGAGCTTGATGGAGATCATGGCGCGTGAATAAGGTCCATATCATATCATTAAATATACATGGGATGTTGATACCTTTACATCTTATTGTGTCTAGTATTAGATACTCAACGATACCATATATATAAGATGATCCCTATTAATACCAATATAGTATTATCCCATTAGTGTGCACCAACAAGAAAGTACGTCCCTGTGGAGAAGGCCGCGACGATCGGGCGCAAACACATAGAAGTTCACATATGGTGGGTGCAAGGCATGTATGCATTGCGAATACACTAATGGTTGGATTGGCGAGCCTAGCATGTACAAACATGGCCTCAGAATACAAGATATCTAAAGATCGAGCACGAATCACATGGTTGATGTGATCGACTGATATAGTCCACCCTGGCAGCTATATCAAAGGTCGTGACGATCGGGGATGATATAGTGTAAAGGGATCATGTGATCGCTAAAATCGTCCAAGGGATGACTGTTTAAGTGGGAGATCAATATTGATTGAACTCGTATTATGAAATTAATCTAGATGTCTTAGCAAATATCTTTGTAGATCATGGACTATCCCAGTGTGTCTTTCTGACCATGGGATTTTCTTGCTTGATGTGAAACTTAGTAGAAGGGTCAAACTTCATATATTAGTACCAACGCCCGAGGGATGATCTCGACATAGATAATATTCTCTTCTTGATACAAGAACCATTAGGAGATATTCTGATGACTCTATGGATGAGCAAGATAATGATGATTATCATGCTCATCGTGACATCTCCTTTGTTGTCCAATGAACCATGCTCCATTCGATGGAGACTGGGCTATGACTACATTTCTTCAACACCGACTCATCAGAGATGGTCGATGAAGAAGGTACTCTTCACATGTCAAACTCATGAAGTATGAGTTGTTGGACGAGTTTATTCCAAACAAGGTGGAAGAAAACAGATATTTGGAGAATCACTCAGAGATCGTGTGATACGTCGTAAACGTATCTATAATTTTTGATGTTCCATGCTTGTTTAGTATCTAGTTTGCTTTGCTTTGTCTACAATTTGAGGTATTTTTATATGTTTTCTGGTACTAACCTATTAACAAGATGCCACAGTGCCAGTTGCCTGTTTTCTTCTGTTTTTGGTTCCAGAAAAGGCAGAAAATCAATATTCTCGGAATTGGACGGGACAAAAGCCAAAGTCAATATTTTACCGTGGGGAACATGGAGCCAGAATACGAGACGAAGGAGAGCCACTAGGGGGCCACACACTCTAGCTGCACGGCTTGGCTGGGCCTGCGCCTAGAGAGGGTGTGGCCACCCTGGGTGCCCCCTGCCTCGTCTCTTCGCCTATAAGAAGCTCCCGATACCAAAACCCTAAGTACCCGATCAATCTTCCATGAAACAGTCCATAGCCGCCACCACCATCGTCCCTAGATCGGGGGATCTGAAGCTCTTCTCGGCACCCTGCCAGAGGGGAGATCATCCTGGAGGCCTTCTTCATCATCATGCCAGCCTCCGCTATGAAGCGTGAGTAGTTCCACCTTGGACTACGGGTCCATGTAGTAGCTAGATGGTTGTATATCCTCCTTTGTGCTACCATGTTTAGATCTTGTGATCTCCGTTCATGATCAAGATCATCTATTTGTAGTCATGCTTGTTGTGTTTGCGGTGATCCGATGGATATTGAGATTACTATGTCAGACTGATTAATGGTTTTGTCTTATTGATTCTATCATGTCTGTGTTGTTTGAGATATTGCATGCTCTCCGTTTCTAGTAGCTTTCTTGGCCAAGTAGATGCCAGTGATTCCAAGAGGGGGTATTTATGCTCGATAGTGGGTTAATGCCTCTATTTAATCTAAGGGAAGTGACAGAAATCTCTAAGGTTGTAGATGTGTTGTTGCCACTAGGGAGAAAATAACGGTCTCTTATTCATGGAACAAGTGGATTGTTTACCTTACACACTTTGCTTAAAGCAATTATCCATTGCTTGCAACTTAATACTGGAGGGGGTTCGGATGATAACCTAAAGGTGGATTACTAGTCATAGATGTAGTTGGATGGAGGTCTATGTATCTTGTTGTATTGCCCAATCGAATCTCATAGGATCATGAATGTCTAGTATTGCATTGTTATGCCTTGCTCAGTCCTGTCAATTGCCTTGTTGTAATTTGTTTACCCAACATGCTATGTTTGTTTATCTTAAGGAGAACACTTCTAGTGAACTATGGACCCTGGTCCAATCTTTACCATTGATACATCTTCCATTATTACTGTTTACTTTCTAAAAACCACTATTACCATCCACACCATACAGTTAATCCTTTGTTTTCAGCAAACTGGTGAGATTGACAACCTCACTGTTCGTTGGGGCAAAGTCTTGAGTTTGTGTTGTGCATGTTTCCAAGTTGCTAGCAATACCTTTGAGTCGTTTCCTTCCTCCTACTGGTTTGCTAACCTTGGTTTCTTTCTGAGGGAAGACTTGCTGCTGTGCTCATCATACCTTCCTCTTGGGGTCTCCCAACGAAGCTCTACATTGATCTGAGTGCATCACAGTTCTATGCGAAGAATTGTTGGGTACCATACATAATGATGTATTGTATTTCAAGAAAGTAGTGGAAATCATTATTACATAAACTTCATTGTGGACTTAAGTGAATATGTGTATTTACTTAATGAAACACATGCTTGAAACTATTTGGGTTGTTCAAATGTTTTCAGAATGAAGAAGGGTATTAAATTAACAAGAATACAAATTCTCTATGATTTGATCGATGTGACTAAGTATTTAAGTTAATTTTTGGCATAAAACACTCCTGAGAGACGTTCCACAAATTACGATGATTGGACACTTCATAGTGTATTGATATGTCTAAGAATCATAATAATATTGTATTAGATACATATCGTATGAAAATTATCTCTTACAAGGTTATAGTTATCGTTTAGAGTTAGAGATCAAATATATGACACTCATTATAAATATAAGTAACATTTAAAGATTGGTGGAAACAACACCATAAGAGTTATGTCACGTTCGAGTTTTTGGATATTTCGATATTTTGATGTCATGGTGTAGTGTATTCTTAGGAAACTATGAATACATCTTCCAAACTAAAACCAAAGAAGATAAAACTTGTATTGCCTAGCATGGTACTTGATAACCCCAACTACAGGGGATCACGGTAGTACAATTTGATAATTATTTGAGTGTCAAACCCATGAGGAGTTGAAGGTAAACTATCTATTCTCTAAAGCCCTATAACCCACTTACATGGACTTCTATGCAAAGCTAGGATCTAGAGTGTGTATGTTTGGTTGTTTTTACTATTAACTAGAATGCGGTAAATTGTTGGAAGTAATTAATATGAATAAACTAGTGCAAGTAAAATAGATCTAGTGAAGTGAAGTGATGGCAAGTTTTCTCAAGGGAGTAAATGTTTAGGCAAATTGTTGTTTCATTCATTTGGTTGTCACAATTTGTGAAAGCACATAGATAGTCTTTTTATAGTTTCTTCTAGGAGGAGCCATAACTAGGTGTAGCCATAGATATAAGCAAATACACCACTAGTGATTGACCCCAAGGCCAATTAAGTACAAACAAGGGAATTATTAAGACCTAAAGTCCAACCACCGCATTTAGATCTAAGGTCCCCATGATAATAGCCTTGTTGATTAACCTTGAATTAATATAACATGCATATCTAAAAATTGGGATTCGGTTTCTGTCAAATTCTAGCTATCCCTCCTCCTATCATCATGCACCGGTGACAACCTTGTGTATCCCCCAACATATGCGTGCACTCATATGCTAGTACATTAATATCATCATAGAAGATAACATAAACTTGTATGTAATCAAAACAAACTAGATCACAATTGCCATGAACAATCACTACTCAAACATCAAAATAGAGATACAAATAGATCACGGGAAAGTAAAATATTGCCTCATACATCATGTTTGTCAAGATATTACAGTAGGTATATGGAGGGGATGTCTCTGTAGATGGTGATGGAGATGTGCCTCTCCAAGGGGGATAGGCGGCACCGACGGTAGGGAGGCCGCAACGCCCTCCTATGGCGGCGGCTTCCCTTAGGTGCACCGACCCCTTGGTCCTTCTTCTTCCTTGGAGATGGTGCAGCAATAGAGGGACTTGTCCCCCTCCTTGGGGGCTGCCAAGTAGGGGGAATTTCGTGGCTATGGGTGGATGCCTCCAAAAATAGGGTTTACCCTCAATAAATAGTTGTGGAGGCTTCACCGGAGCCATCAGATCAAAACCCTTAGATCCAAGGGCTCTTGGGAACCTCTAGAACCTTCATGGTGACTAAAGACCCACAAGTCTCCAAATTCGTGGCTTGGCTGAATTGATCATATGGAGAGAGTTTGAGTTAACCACGTCACCAAATTTCGGAATCCCGAAACTACTTCTATACCCTTCAGTAATCGGGCCATTAAAATACATCCAGACTTCGACTGGTGTGAATTTTTTATCCAAATCATATGGCTTGAAATTCTCTACAACTTTCATGTTGATCACTATTTCATTTGACATCATCTTCAAGCTCTTGCAAGTCAATCTTTGAAAAATGTTCAGCAGGACAGATTTCAGAAAACTCCAAATATTGCCATATTGAGCGATTTTCTTCCATATTCATATTTTTCCTACGCAACAAAGTGTAAAACAAGAACTTGTGCACTTTTTCAACTATTAGTAGGTTAGTCTCAATAAATATAATAAAGTTGCAAAATAATAATCATTTTGAAGCAATAAACGACAAAGTTCATGGATGCATTTTACATGCATCAAGCATCCCCAAGCTTAACCTATGCTCGTCCTCGAGCATAAAGGTGATAAAACTAACATGGACTTTGGAGTCTGTTACCTTTGCTTACTTCATTATCATGTAAAGTTCATAGGATCAATTCTTTTTAATGAAACATAATATGCAAGTGTACTATCAAGTTGTATCTTTTATGCATCTATAAACATGTTAAGCAATAAGTAATGGCGTGATAAAACAAATGATGAAGAAAACAAAACTTCAAGCACACTTTGATGAACCTATAGAATAAGCGACTCTTTTCATGATTGGCATTGATGTTTTATATCTTTATTTTTGGGCTACTTCTTAGTTTCATGCCTGACTAGAAGACTCACTTATTAGTTTTATGTCTCCCCTTGAGATGTTTTGCATCTCATACTGAAAGTAAGCATTGAATATATATGTTAATCCTCCATAAAGAATGTAAAATAAAGTTTTGAGCTATGTACTTCATGTCAACAATACTAATAAGGATGGGGTTCCAAGTATCTTTTATTTCTAAGCTATGCTAAACATCTTACAAGTTGATTGTTTCATGCACCATACCTATGACCTTGCACTCCTCATTCTACTCAACTTAGGCCTGTCATTGTATGCTCATGTTGGTCTTAGAAACCGCATCACTGAAGTACCTCTTGCTCCCTGTGTAGCCATATGCCCCCTTTTTGTATTTATTTATTACTTTATTTATTCATTTAGCATAAGAGTTAATATAATTCCTTGGTTATGTTCAAGGCGGGAGGTGCAGTATCTCTACTACATAAGAACAAGAAAAACAGACATATGAATCATATCAAACGGATCATCATGTGATACGTCCAAAACGTATCTACTTTCCCGAACAATTTTGCTATTGTTTCTCCTCTAAACTTGTGTGATTTGGATACAACTAACACAGATTGGCGTTGTTTTCAGCAGAATTACCTTGGTGTCCTGTTATTGTGCAGAAAACCAACTATCAGGAAAAATCCCGGAAAATATGCCAAATTTTTTATTTCACCAGAAGACTCACGGAGCCAGAAGACGAGAGGGAGTGGGGCCCTGGGGGGCCCACACCCCCAGCCGCACGGGCCAAGCCTGGCCGCACCTGGAGGGGGTGTGGCCACCCCAGGCAACCCCCTCGTCCTCCCTCTTCACCTATAATATGCCTCTTGACCTAAAAACCGAGGGGGGTTCGACGTTTTTCCAGAAAGAGTTCCGCTGCGCTGCCACCACCAAAAACCGCAATTCAGAACCAGAAACTCCGTTCTGGTGCCCTGCCGGGACAGGGAATTTGGAGAGTATCATCGCCATCGTCATCAACAATGCCTCTCCATCAACCATCCATGTTTCCCTCATCCATGAGTGAGTAATCCCCCGCTGTAGGCTATGGGGATGGTAGGGATTGGATGAGTTCTATCATGTAATCGAATAAGATTGTTAGGGCATGGTGCCTAGTATCTTTATTAGTGCTATTTGAATTTGTTGAAACTTGTTGTGCTTAATGCTTGTCACTAGGGCCCGAGTGCCATGATCTCAGATCTGAACTTATTATTGAATCATTATGATAGTATTATTTGTGATCTTATTTGCAAGTTGTGTACACATATCATTGTCCGGATCCAAAGGCCCCGAAGTGATAGAAATTGGGACAACCTGAGGGGATGGCTGTGATGTGAGGATCGCATGTGTTCACAGAGTGTTAATGCTTTGCTCCGGTGCTCTATTAAAAGGAGCACCTTAATTGCCAGTATTTCCCTTGAGGCCCCGCTGCAACGGGTTGGCTGGACAAAAGATGTTGTGCAAGTTCTCATTGAGAGCACGCATGAATATATATGGAGCACATGCCTATGAGTGTTTAGTACTTGGATGCTTTATCTTATTTATCTGCAATTGCCCTAGATCTTGAAGTTACATGTTTAGACTCGTTCATGCAACGCACGTCCATCCATCTCTGTGCCTACCGCTCTCATATCCTACTGTTTGCAACTACTGTTACTATTGCTCTTGTTTTACTGCTACTGTTACTTTGCTATTGCTACTACAAAACTGTTTCTACTGATAAACTTATGTGAGCAAGAACTACTTACAGGTGCAGCTGAATTGACAACTCAGTTGTTAAGTCTTGCAAGTATTCTTTGGCTCCCCTTGTGTCGAATCAATAAATTGGGTAATACTACCCTCGAAGACTGTTGCGATCCCCTATACTTGTGGGTCATCAAGACTATTTTCTGGCGTTGTTGCCGAGGAGCATAGCTTTATTTGTAAGTTCACCTGGATATATTATTGTTCACTGCTACTCATTTCATCATGGGGAAGTCTCGTGATGAAAAGTTTCCTATTTTACCATCCACTACAAGAAGAGGTACAATCCTAAACACCTTTGCTGTGCTTGATTCACCGTCTGTTATAAGTAAGCTTGTTACAGCACCACCATATACACATGCTACACACACTTCTACTACTGCTGAATCTGAAACTGCTTCTGATACTCATGATGTTACTTCTACTATGCTTGATGCAAGTGGTTCATTAGGTCCTTTCCTAGATGCTACTATGGCTAGTCTAGGAAATACTAAAACTCCTAGTGAAGACACTATTACACATGTTAGGTCACCTGAGTCTAGAGAGAGATATGATATTAATGATGGTTACATTGAGTTGACTAATGATTTTATTGAAGAGTGCCGAAACACACATGGTTCTAGTGCTATTAGGAGTCTCCTTGAGAGACGTACCATTATTCCTAAACTGTCCCCTGATCCTAATTTTGCCACCTCTCCCATAGATATTAAAGATGAAGATTATGATTTTTTATTGATTTATCCTATATAGATATCCCTAAACCTTTTTGTGGGACTGAAAATGAAAGTGTTGTAGCCCATATGAATGAGCTTTCTATTATCAGTGCTTTATTCTCTGATGATTTTAAGATGCGCAAGTACTTTGTTACAAAGATCTTCCCCTTTTCACTAAAAGGAGAAGCTAAAGCTTGGTTTAATAGATTACCTCCTGGATCCATTAATAGCCCTGATTGCTTGATTGCTTCTTTCTTCTAGAAATATTTTCCTCCTAGTGCTAGACATGCTGCTTTGTAGAAACTTTTTTATTTTAAACAGGCTGAAGAAGAGAAATTGCCTGAGTCATGGACAAGGTTCTATGCCTTGATTCATGCATATCCTGGATGTCCATTACCTAAAAATGAGCTTCTTCATATTTATTATAATGGACTAACTGATGATTCTAGGACATACCTAGATAGTTTTGCTGATTGTGTTTTCAGGAAAAGAACTCCTACAGATGCTGAAGAATTAATGGCTAAAATAAGCAAGAATTATGATGATTGGACTTCAACTGGGCTAAATACACCTGAGCCTATTACTCCTGAACCAGCACCAACACCAACACCAACACCAACACCAAAGAAGAGGGGAGTAATTGCATTAAATGATGAAGTGATGAAGGAAGCTAAGAAATGTCTAAAGGAGAAAGGTATTAGAGCTGAAGATGTGAAGAATCTACCTCCTATAGAATAATTATGCAAGCCAATTCCCCACTCATCTACTATTGAGGTACACTCTCTCCACTTTGATGAAGGTGATATTCCCTATGGTAAGCCTCCTAATCAATGCTTAGATGAACTTGACACATTTATAGTTAAACAAGGGAATTTTGATAAACAAGTTCAGAATCATTTATTGGAAAACTCTAGATCCATTAATGAGTTGAAATATATTGTGGAAAGAACTGCTAATGATATTAAAATGCTTTATAAACACTTTCAAATGGTTCAAACTCAAATTGATCAACTTGCTAAGGTACAAAAGGATATGGAATGCATCAGGAGATAAACATGCTTATGGAATTAAAACTAGGAGTGGTATAGCTACTCAAGATCCTTATATCACAAAGGACACCCTAAAATAATTGAGCAGGATTCTCAACAAGGTGAAAGTAGTGGTAGTCCTCGTAAGAGAAAGAAAAAGAAACACAGAATAGTTGAGGAACCCTCTGAACCTGTTGTAGATCCTAATAGTATATATGTCCCTGATGCTGAAACTGAGAGTGGTAATGATAAAAATGATGCTCTTGATAAGGAGGAAGTTGAGGAAGAACCTGAGAAGCACACTAAGAACACTAGGTACACTAAGGAAGATTTTATTGCTAAAAAACATGGTAGTGAGAGAGAACCTTGGGTGCAGAAACCTATGCCTTTTCCAAATAAGAAACACAAGTCAAAGGAGGAAGAACACTACAACAAGTTTTGTGAGTGGATGAAACCTTTTTTTGGAAATTCCTTTGACTGATGCTATTAAGTTGCCTCCTTATTCAAAGTATATGAAGGATACTGTCTCTAATAAAAGGAAGATTCCTAATGAGGAAATTTCTACTTTGCTTGCTAATTATTCCTTCAATGGTAAGGTTCCAAAGAAACTTGGTGATCCAGGTATACCAACTCTTTGTTGCTCTATTAAGAATAATTATGTTAGAACTGCTTTATGTGATTTGGGAGCTGGAGTTAGTGGTATGCCTTTTTCTCTCTACAAGAGACTCCAGCTAGAAAAGTTGATACCAACTGATATATCTTTGCAAATGGCTGATAAGTCAACTACTATTCCTGTTGGTATATGTGAGGGTGTTCCTGTTCAAGTGGCTCACAATTGCTTGGTCTTAACTGATTTTGTTGTGCTTGAGATGCCTGAAGATGATAATATGTCTATTATTCTTGGGAGACCCTTTCTTAATACTGCAGGTGCTTAATCAAGGAAAAGTAACTTTTAATATTAATGACAAAAAGCATACTGTCTATTTCCGCAAGAAGATTGATAAGAGCTATTACCTGAATTCCATTGAAAATATTGAAAGCATCAAGGTTAGAGAAATATATTGTCCCATTCCACAAGAAAGTTTTGAAACTATTATGTTTGGGACTATTGCTATCAAGTTTGAGGTAACATAATCACTTTGTGGAATGCAAAGTTTTGTTTCATATAAGATTATTTTGGTAAAAAGACTTGATCAACCTTGTTAACAAAAGGATTTTAATGAACAAAAAAATGTTTTCACAGTGGTTATACTTGCTCACTTTTATTTTTCTCCTTCCTAGTCTTTGCTCTTTCTCTTGTTAGCTTTAGTTTTGCTAGTTATTTGCTTGTTAGAGTGTCTTAGAACTTCTGTAGTCTTCGAACCCCCTGGTGACGCGGCCAGCCCCTAGGGCGCGCCTGGCCTGGGTGGGGCCCACCTGTGGCCATCCAAGTTGTCTCCTCCCAGCCACTTCTTTCTCTCTCTCCCGAAAAACATCGGAAAAATTTCTGAAGCTCGAGTTCCTGCTGTTCTTGCTCCCGATTTTTGATCTCCTTGCTCAGCCCATCTTTGCTGCTGATTTTTGGAGGGATTGCTCCTTGGTATGTGCCTCCTCCGCTTGTCCAATTAGATTTGTGATTGGTACATTATATCTTGAGTATTTTGCTGCTGTAGGTGACAGGTTGTGTGATCTTGATGCTTATTCTATGCTTAGAGATTTCATTTTGATGCATGTTTAGCCCTCTAGCAAGTTCCTATAGTAGTTTCTCATCATTTATCAACTTGGAAATCACTTGGTTTGATGTTTGTCTAAATATTTCAGAAAAAGGGTCATGGACAACCACACCTTTGGTGAAGTATTTGAGAGTGATGCACCTAGGAGGACAAGGCCTTCAAGATCATCCTCCCGAGCTAGGCCCTCATACAATGAGGATTTCATTACACCGCAATTTGGCAACGAGGGAGATGAGGGGGATGCACACCCTTCTACCTTCCCTTGTCCAACCTTTTTGCGGGCTGCAAGGATTCTCAATGATTTCCTAACCTTGGTGCGGAGGGTTGGATTAACGAGTTATATGCAGGATGAGAGTGTGCAGTATGCTATGCTCACTAAAACCTTTGTGGAGAGTTATTCTTTTTCTAACAGCCCTTTCAAAATAGATGTGTATTTCAAAATCTATAACATGCCTTTCTCCATGACATTGAAGAAATTTTGTGAAATCTTGGGTAATTGCATGGCTGGGACGGTGAATAAGGTTCTACCTCAGCCCGCTGATTTGTTGGAGCTTTACCGAGGGATAACTAATGATGATGACCGCAGAGCCCAGCGGGGAAAGATAAGAAATATTCAACCCCCAGCTATCATGTATTTTGCTTATTATCTTGCCACTAGTGTTCTTGGTAGGGAGAACACTAGCAATATTTCCATCTATCATTTGGCCTTCCTAGCTGCTGCACTCAATAATGAAACCAGGTACAATCTTGGTTCTCTCATTGCTCATCGCTTAGCTGCTAAGGGACCCATTTATGGGGGAATTATTGTTGCACGTGTTGTTGCTGCCCTAGACCTTTCTGTTGATCCAAATGATACAGTTTTGGCTCCTCAGAGGATTGATTTAGCTGCCATGAAAGCGCATCACTTTGTCACTGCTGGCTCTACCCTTGAGAGTTTGGTTTATAGAATGATGTTTACTGACAGGGAAGAGAGAGAGAGATTACTCTACCCCAAACCACTTTGTTATGTATTTCCCAGGGAACTTTGTCACGCACCAAGGAGGAGATGGACGAGCATCTATGCATTCATGGGTTCCACGGACACTATCAGGGGGACGTGCCCTCATACGACCCCTCTGTGCACTACACACGGGAGTCCTCGAGCTCGTACTAGGACGAAGGGGCCTCCTCGTCGTACTACGGAGGTGCACCTTCTTAGTCATCATGGAGTTGATCCCCACTTAGTCCAAAAGCCTAAGCTTGGGGGTAGGTATACCGACATCACACTCATCTATATATCATGTTTCGTCGGTTCTTTGTGTATCCATTGTTTTGCTTTCTTTTTGGTTTTTGTTTCTGTTTTCCCAAAACACAAAAATATTTTCGTTGTTTCTCTTGGTTTGTTTATTTGATTTTTAGCTTTGGTTTGCCTTAAAGAAAAATCCAAAAAGATTTTGCTTTGTTTCTTTTTGCTTTGTGTGCTTGCTTTAAAAAAATCGAAAACACCAAAAATATTTGTTGTTCCTTTTTGGTTTTGTGAAGTTCTTTGCAGGGTTCAACAGTCCTCAGTGGAGTTTGGTTTCAAGTTTTTATTCAAGTCACACAAGTGAAGGACAATAATGAAGATTAAGAAAACTTGAGTCATGGTAAGAGGCTGGTAACAAACTCTATTTGTTTTCATTTTTGTACATACTCATCATTGTGAGCATGCTTAGTATGTTCGTGTAAGGTGTGTGTTATTTATGGATGCTTAGTAGTTCCTGCTTTCTTATGATTAGCTCCAGTTTGCTAATAGTTTGTAGCATGTCATATGAATGGTTGCTTGCATTGTTCTATTCATAACTTGGTATGATATTGTGGTATCCTCCTCTGAATGTTTCATGTGAATCGACTTGGCACATGCTCACGCATTCATATGACTAAACAATAGTCAGTAAGCCTCGATTATTTATTTTGCCTTAGAGTTCTTGTATCACTTTCATGCCATAATTAGTCATGTTTTTCTGCAAGCATGATTATGAAAGTTATTGCTCTCTCGTTTGTCGCTCCCTCTCTATTCCTAGCCTTCACTTGCACTGAGTATGAGCTCTACTTGTGCATCCAACTCCCCAAAACCAATATTGCCAACAGTGTCCACCATACCTACCTAGTAGCATCATTTGCTATTCAGTGCATATTCATTATGCCTTGTTTTATTCCAAATAAAATGTTTGACTGTTTTGAGAAAGTTAGTTAGTAAAGATCCCACGAACTTGATGGCACACTTTATTTCTTGCACTTAATAAACCTAAACCATTGTGACTGTCCATGAAAGTTATGTGCTTGCAAATTATAGGCTGGGAGTTAGCAGAACCGTGCTGTCATGGGGAACGCTTTCAACACTTATGGATATATATATACAGTTGATATCATGCTCTTTTGTTTGCGGATGTCGTCGGTGTGAAATAAAAGGGTAGCTTGTGAGTTCATGGAGTTATATATATGTGTTAGAGAAATGCCTGGGCCGCTAGCCTAAGCCATGTCTAATCATGGTGGAAACTTGCAGCATAACCATAATGAGCAATCTGTGAAGCATCCTTAATAAAAACCTATGCAAATAGCAAATAAAAAATCACTGAGATGCTCATTGTCTGCTTGCCTTGTCATTTTGATCACGGGATAGCTCCTGTATCATGTGCAAGGGGTACCCCATTGGAGGTTCTCTATGATACGCATGTATTTACGATGACAAGAACTTACAGGTAACTTAAGTTGAGTAGCATGAGGAGAGGCCCTCGTACTCAAGGGACGTGAGATTTCCAGTTTATGGTCTCTCAAGCATATAACTCATATTGGACCTCAATTTCACCTTAACCATATAAAGATGCCTATGAAAGGTGCAATGAGAGCTCAAAGCTAATGAGTACCTTACTTTCAGCATTTGGGAGCCTTTCAAACTTTTCAAAACCTTATTCTATGAGCACCTTCTTGAGAGCATAGTTGTCATTCTTAGTGTAATGTGCTTGTCTCAAAACTTGGTTAATTATGTCATGACTTTGATGCTTGTATCTCTGGTATCTTTACTTCTAGTCTTCACTTGAACTTCAGAGGTGCCTTGACATTTATTTTGTGCTCTACAAACAAAGGCAAGCGAGATACCACTCTATCGTACCTTTTTATCAGCATTGCAATGTTGCTTATGTTTATGTTTCATGCTACTTATTATTATTGAGTTGGAATCTCTTCATAGCTTGCAATGACTATTGAGTAGACTTAGTTGCATACTTCTTATTATGAATGGTCTAAGTATCTACTCCTGTGCTGAGAATATTTACATCATATGAAGAAAATGTGTTCGTGAAAGTTATTTTATTGCACTCAGTTTTCTACTAAATTGCTTGAGGACAAGCAATAAGCTAAGCTTGGGGGGAGTTGATATGTCCAAAATGTATCTACTTTCCCGAACACGTTTGCTATTATTTCTCCTCTAAACTTGTGTGATTTGGATACAACTAACATGGACCGGCGCTGTTTTCAGTAGAATTACCTTGGTGTCTAGTTTTTATGCAGAAAATCAACTATCAGGAAAAATCCCGGAAAATATGCCAAAAATTCTATTTCACCAGAAGACTCACGGAGCCAGAAGACGAGACGCGCTCATATCCTACTGTTTGCTACTACTGTTACTATTGCTCTTATTTTACTGCTACTGTTACTTTGCTATTGCTACTACAAAACTGTTGCTACTGATAAACTTCTATGAGCAAGAACTATTTCTAGGTGCAGCTGAATTGACAACTCAGTTGTTAAGGATTGCAAGTATTCTTTGGCTCCCCTTGTGTCGAATCAATAAATTGGGTAATAATACCCTTGAAGACTGTTGTGATCTCCTATACTTGTGGGTCATCATCATGCTATAAGTTTTCACCATGAGTTGCATGGGTTTGACTAGCTGTTTAGGAGCATTTTCTCTAAACATGCCAACTTCAGTGTGCACACTTTATTTCACATTGATGTAATCCATACGCAGAACTTAAACATGATTAATTATCAGCATTCAACATTGAAAGCTTGTGCCATGCCAGCATGGTTCAGCCAACAACAACTAATAAGATGTAAAGCATAAAAATTTCCATAGTGGTATCACACCAAACCTTACTTTATTATGAGCTTTAAAATACATGAAAAAGGTGTTTTTAAGAATGTTTGGAGGATTAACATACATACTATACTTTAAAGTAGCTTTTTCCATAAATATGTGGATATGACTAGTCTAGTTTATGGGGTTTGGAACAAATCTTAACTTGTGTAGAGAAGGCTTAGAAAAAAATATCTAAAGAGTGTTCCATCTAGTTCATAATGCCAACATTTATTATCTCACGTTGCTCCTTAATGTTTAACATAAATATACACAAGCAAAGGATACAAATTAGTAGGCACAAAACAAATCATGCTTCATATAAAGTAATTGAGCTTAAGAACTAGACACAACATGAATTTTAGCTTTTTGCTTTTATCCCCCTTTTTTTATAGAACACAACTCATTCCCATCAAGGAATTTAATAATGTCCAGTAGATATTTCCTAAGCATAAAAAACATCTATCATGGTGGTTTCATTTATTCTCAAGGCAACATGAAAACTAGACAAAGACGCTCCTAGTTTCTATGATAATTCTATGTTGCTCAAAAAACAAAGTTTAGAGGTTTGCAAACCAAGATTTTGATAGGTAAAGTGGGGTTCCTTAGGCATACCCAAGATTATGGTCTTCACCATTCTTGGATAACTCTTAGTGTGGTGTTCCTCCATTGCCTATCAAAAAACTTTAACACAAAACTTTCTCCCATTTCTTTTCTATGGGGCGACATTAGTGTGATGACCAACAAGTATAAGGGGTGTATCGTAGTACTTTTGATAAATAGGAGTGTCGATGCCAACGAGGAGCAGAAGGTGTTGACTAGTGGTATGGAGAAGGACATCTCTGTAAATACTTAGCAAACAGATTTTTAGGGGTTTTCTGATAAAAGAAGGAAATAAAGTGCAAGTAAATAAAGACAACAAACAATTGCAGCAAGTGTCCCAATCCTTTCTTAGCAAAGGACAAGCCGATGGAAATACTAATGAGGACCAAACGTTCTCGAGGACACATGGGAATATTGTCAAGTGCTTTCGTTTCATATAGCTGATGAATCTTCTTTGGTTTTATAAGTGTTGTGTGGGTGAACCTGTGATAATTTACCGACCTTACTTGGACTAATACATACTTGTGATTAAACCCCTTGCAAGCATACACAACTACAAGACAGCAATTAAGATTAAAACCTAACCACAGCCTTAAACTCTGAGATCCTACACTCCCTTGCGCAAAGGTTTCCTAACGGGGGTTCAGGTTTCTGTCACTCCGGAAACCCCACAATTAGTAGCCAAATACATAATGCATTCCCCCATAAATGGTGAAGTATCATGTAGTCGACATTCACATGACACCACTAGAAGAATAGCACCACAACTTAAATATTAAACCATTGAATAATACCTCAACATAATTCCACTACTAACAACATGACTTCTCCCATGTCCTCAAGAACTAAACGAACTACTCACGAGACATCATATGGATCAAGATAAGAGATTATATAATGATGGATAACAATCTGAACATAAACAATAATTCAATGGTTCCACTCAGAAGCATCAACTACAATAGTAATCAACACCGGGAAAGTTTCCCCTAAGAACTATGCAACATTCAACACAATTGTTACAGCGGGATGGAGTGGAGATGTTGGTGCTGGTGGAGATGATGGTGTGGATGATGATCCCGATGAAGTATAGCTTGATGATGGTGTTGATGGCGATGATCTCCCCTCTCAATGATGGGGATATGCCTACCGGGGTATACCCAGCAGGACGTTTCCGACTGGCCCAGGAACTGGCGAGTGGGCCTGCAAGACGGCGACTGGATCAAGGCCCAGTGTGGATCTCAGCGACTGGAAGCTGAAGGCCCAGGCGAGTAGTTAGGCCCAGTCGGATTAGGTTAAACAAGTACCGAAGCCTTAACTGATTCGGTTGAGATATGTAAACCCTAGGGGAGGTAAGTCTATATAAACCTCCCTATAGGGCGTGTAGAGATACATTCCATCATACACCCAAGCGACTCGCCGCCTAGCCGCCGAGTTCGCCCATTGTACCACCTTCATAATACAATCTAGCAGGAGTAGGTCTTTACCCTCCGGGGGGCCGAACCTGCGTAAAACCCTGTGTCTCCGCCCTCATCTCGCACCGTAGATGGCTGGCCGCCCTTGCCCCTCGTTCTACTACTCGCTGCCGATTGCAGCATCTGCCGTGACCATTCCCACGACAGTGGCGCCCACCATGGGGCCTGGCCGGTCTGGCCGGTGTTCTGCGGCGAGATCCAATCTGCCCATCAACGAGACGGTCGCCACCGGCCGCATGATAGCGATCGGCGAGATGCTCCAGATCTTGCTGAGCAGCTACATCCCGGCGGCGCGACCCGTCACGCACAGCATGATCCTGCCGGTCGGCACGATCAGCCTCTTCGTCGGCCTCACCGACGTCAACGTCTCGGAGAATTCGGCTCGCATCCGCGAGTCGCCGCCACACGATCGACTCTCCGAGAGATAGGTCTGCACGATCCATCGCCTCGCCTCCGAGTACAACTCGGCCCACAGCAACGTGGCCGAAAACTCCGCGGCCACAGAAGACGCGACCCTCAACGACGACGCCGACTCGGCGACCCCGACGTCACTCGCCGGATCCATCACCGCGGCTTCACCCACGGGCTCCATCACCCAGGTCTCCAACGTGGGAGACTTCGAGGATCCCTCCATCCTTGGGATCTTCGACTTCGATTCCGGGTCGGAAAATTCCGCCGACCTACGCGACGGGACCGGTCGCCACGCCGCGACCTACATGGCGACCGGCACCGATCCGCCGGAGGATCCCTTCTCCACCCCGATCCCTCCTAACGCCACGGCAATGGAGCTTGAGGAACTCCGCCTAAAGCTGGCGGAGGCAGTCCGCAAGGAGCAAGCCGAGCGGGAAAAATTTCGCCTCGAGCAGGTGACAGCACAGGAGCTGTCGCATTACCACCAGCAGCGAATCAGGTCGCACCTGAACCCCATCGTCCAGGGTCGCGCCCTGAACTTCGACGACGAGAACGACCCGGCCCGCGTGGCCGAGCGCGCGATCTGCGAGAACACGCCGCCAGAAGGAAGTGCCCGGCCCCCGGCAATGGGCGCCCCACCTCCACCCAACCGCACACCCCCCAGGGATTAGCCGTGGATAGTAGTCTCCTCACGGGAGCGAGACGCGAACGGCCTCCCACTGTTCTCCACCCCGATGGACAACCTCGTGGCGGGACGAGCAGCAGCTGACAACATCACGGCCACCGGCGACGGTGACCTACAGATCCAGTATGTCAGGGCCCTGCTCACAAAGGCCGCTGAGCAGCAAAATGCAGGCGCCGACTCGCAGGGTCGAGTGTACTCGCGTTCTTCGGGAAGCAGAGCGGCCTCAAGCGGCCTCCCAATGGTGGCAAACACCCTCAACTGCCCGCCACTAGAGCCACTGCAGCTCCAACACCGACCCGCGAACGCGGCACTCTCCACCAACGACCCCAGGCCAGCGACCAACTTCATCGCCGCCAACGGTCAACCCATCGACGCCCGCACCCACATCATCAAAAACCAAAGCTGGCGCGCACGCCAGCCCGACGACCTGCGACACACCCTAACCAATCGCCGCGATGGCGAGCCGATGGGGTCGCTAAGTCGACTCGGGCCCAGGTGCTTTGGTCCAATGATCCGAGGCGAGAAATACCCGACGAACTTTAAGGCGCCGAAGGAGATAGAAAAGTACGACCCTTCGTACGACCCCTCCGTGTGGATCGATACATACCTCATTGCAATGGGGATCGCTGGCCACACCGACCTTCTAGCCGCCCGTTACCTCCCCTTGATGATGGAGGGGACGTGCAGGCAGTGGATCAACACCCTCCCCCAGGATAGCATCGACTCCTAGGAGGAGATGCGCGACGCCTTCGTCAGGCACTTCGAGGGCTCTTACACCCGGGCCACCACCATCGAGGACCTGGAGCGATGCGTCCAGGGACCCCGCGAGTCGACCCGCAACTGGGTCCAACGGTGGCAAGAACTATGGTACAACGCGGTCGGCATCCACCCGGACACCGCGATCCATTGCTTCAAGGCCTCGTGCCGCTACGAGCCCTTGGTCACCAAGCTCAAGCGACATTCTCGCACACTCGACAACATACCGGACCTCCTCGAGATCACCAAACGGTACGCGGAGGAAGATCCAAACCAGGAAACCGATGACGAGTCGGGAGGCCAACGCCGCACGAGCGGCAACGACAACGGACGACGGTCCGACCTACGCTACAGCAACACTCGCCTCACCGGCAAGCGCCGCAATGACGGGCGAGTCGACTTCGTTGCCAACACCGGGCACGCGTAGCGCGAGCCCAAGAGCTTCCGCTGCGACGGAGGGCAACGCCGCGACAACGACAATTACAAGGCGAAACCAAGGTTTGACCCCGCGGCCCTCCTTAACCAACCTTGTGCGTTTCACAGCAGGGAAGGGAAGCCCGCTACACACACGACCGCCGACTGCCACACTCTCAGGGAGATCAAGAAGGCACAGCGAGCACGGAAGGACCCCGACAACAACCCGCCAAACGGCGGAAAATTCGGCAACGTGGCCGGCTCGCTCCATACCTTCACAGGCTTCAACACGAAGCGCGAGAAGAAGGTCATCACCCGCGCCGTCGCCGTCAACGCGGTGGCCCAGGTGGACGTTCCCCAGTTCCTCAACTGGTCGGAGCAGCCCATCACCTGGAGCCGCCAGGACCACTCGCCACACATCGAGTACCCAGGACGAGTCGCCCTGGTGGTCAAGCCTAAGGTGGGCGACTACTGGCTCCCCAAGACATTGATGGACGGCGGCAGCTCCATCAACATCCTGTACCTGGACACCTTCAGGCGGCTGCGGCTCCCGCAGTCGATGATCGAGACGACCCACACCACGTTCCACGGCATCGTCCCCGGTCGGAAGGCGTACCCGATCGGCAAGGTCACGCTACCAGTCACCTTCGGCACACCAGCAAACTTCCGCACCGAGCGGATCGTCTTCGAGCTGGTACCCTTCGACAGCCCCTACCACTGCGTCCTGGGGCGCCAGGCGTTCGCCAAGTTCATGGAAGCGCCGCACTACGCGTACAATGCGATGAAGCTCCCCGGGCCGTGCGGCGTCATCACCATCAACGGCGACCCCGACATGGCCACCGAGTGCGAGGCCAAAGGAGCCGAACTCGCCGACGCCGTCATCGCGGCAGAGGCCAACCACGCCGACGAGCTCGCCAAGTATGCGAGCGGGGTCAACAACGACGACCCCACCATACTCAAGAAGCCCAACTCGGAGGGCGCGAAAACCTCAGCCTTCGAGGCAACGACGCACACCCGCACCGTCGAGCTGGTCCCAGGCGACTCTAGTCAGACGGTGACAATCGGAACGGGCATGAGCCCAGCCTAGGAAGGCGCGCTCATCGAGTTCCTCCATGAGAACAGGGACATCTTCGCATGGAAGCCCTCTGACATGCCTGGTGTTCCTAGGGATCTCGCTGAGCACAAACTAAACGCCGACCCCAAAGTGCGACCCGTCAAGCAGTCGTTGCGGCCCTTCAATGAAGAGCGCCGCCGAGCTATCGCCGAGGAGGTGCAGCGTCTACTCGCTGCAGGCTTCATCCGGCCAATTAAATACTCCAAGTGGCTGGCAAACCTAGTCTTGGTCGAGAATAAGAACGGGACCTGGAGGATGTGTATCGACTACACAAACTTGAACAGCGCCTGCCCGAAAGAGTAGTTCGTCCTCCCGCAGATCGACCAAATAATCGACTCCACCGTGGGCTCGGAGTCGCTATGTTTCCTCGACGCCTACTCTGGGTACAACCAGATCAAAATGGCTATCGAGGACGAGGAGAAGACGGCGTTCATCACGCTATTCGGAGCCTTCTGCTACACCGCCATGACCTTCGGCCTCAAGAACGCCAGGGCGACCTACCAGCGGTGCATGCAAGAGTGCCTCGCGAGCCAAATTGGCCGCAACATCCACGTCTACATCGACGACGTGGTCGTAAAATCCGCCCGCCAGGGTGATCTACTCGCCGACCTGGCGGAAACGTTTGCCAACTTCCAGAAATACAAGATAAAACTCAACCCGGGCAAATGCACCTTCGGTGTACCAGCGGGACAACTACTGGGGTACGTCGTATCCAAGCGCGGGATCGAGGCGAACCCCACCAAGATCGACACGATCGCCCGACTCGGCAAACCCGAGTGCCTGCGCGACATCCAGAAGCTGGCCGAGCGAGTAGCGGCTCTCAGTCGCTTCATCCCCCGCCTAGGCGAAAAGGCGATGCCCCTATACCGCCTGATGAGCAAGAACCCCACCTTCCAGTGGGACAAGGAGGCGAACGACGCGCTCCGTGACCTCAAAAAGGTGCTACTCGCCGCACCGCTACTCGCCGCCCCCGCCGACAAAGAACCCATGCTGGTCTACGTCGCGGCTTCCGAGCGCGTCGTCAGCGCCGTCATGGTCGTCGAACGGCCGGAGGAAGGAAAGGAGCGCCCAGTACAGCGACCGGTGTACTACATCAGCGAGGTCCTCACCGAGTCGCGCCAGCGATACCCGCAGTACCAGAAACTGGTATACACGGTCTTCAGAGCACAGCGACGCCTGCCGCACTACTTCCAGGAGCACCCAATCACGGTCGTCTCCTCAGCACCGTTGCAGGACATCATCCGCAGCCGCGAGGCGACCGGGCGAGTCGCCAAGTGGGCCGTCGAGATCGGCGTCCACAACATCAAGTACGAGCCACGAAAATCGATCAAGTCGCAGGCTCTAGCGGACTTAATCGCCGACTGGGAAGAGGCCCAGCAGCCAGAAAAGCTGCCATACCTCCACTACTGGAGCCTGCACTTCGACGGCTCCAAGAACGCGGACGGCGCAGGAGCAGGGATCGTGCTGACTTCACCGAAGGGCGACAAGCTCCGCTACGTCCTCTGCCTCGACTTCACCCCCTGCACCAACAACATGGCCAAGTACGAGGCACTACTCCACGGCATGCGAGCTGCCAAGGAGATGAACGTCAACCGCCTACGCTGCTACGGAGACTCCGACCTCGTCGCTGGGCAAGTCGCTGGAACCTGCGACGCCGTCTCTCCCACCATGGCGGCATACCGCCAAGCAGTGGACAAGCTAGGTGGACACTTCGCAGGCTACTCCGTCGAGTGGATCGACAGGCGGAAGAACGAGGAGGCCGACACACTCTCTCGCATTGGGTCGGCTCGACTCGCACCACCCGCCGGCGTCTTCCTGGACACGATCACCAAGCCATCAGTCTCTCCCCCAAGGGAGATCGACATTGGAGTCCCGCTGCAGCCAGAGGCAGCCCTGGTCGCACTCGTCACCGAGCCAGACGACTGGACCAAGCCCTACGTCGCCTACCTGGAGGCCGGCACCTTGCCGGCAGACGAGACGGATGCCCGGATGATCGCACGCCGATGCAAATCCTTCACCATCATCGACGCCGAGCTCCACAAGCGCAGCGTCACCGGCGTGTTCCAACGCTGCGTCCAACCCGCCGAAGGACGCAAGATCCTCCATGACATCCACTCCGGCGACTGCGGCCACCACGCCGGCGCCCGCTCTATGGTCGCCAAGGCTATGCGGCATGGCTTCTACTGGCCCACCGCACACGCCGATGCCGTCGACATTGTCCAGCGGTGCGCCGGGTGCCAGAAGTACGCCAACCAGACGCACGTGCCGAGCTCAGCGCTCAAGATAATCCCCATCACCTGGCCATTCGCCGTGTGGGGTATGGACATGGTAGGCCCCTTCAAAAAGGCTCCCTCTGGCTACACCCACCTCCTGGTAGCGGTCGACAAATTCACAAAGTGGGTGGAGGCCAAACCAGTCCGGAAATGCGACGGGAAGACTGCCACTAAATTCCTACGGGAGCTCATATATCGCTACGGGTTCCCAGACAGCATCATCACGGACAACGGCACCAACTTCGCCAAGGGAGCCATGGCCGAGTTCAGCGAGGAACACCACATCCGGCTCGACCTCGCGTCAGTCGCCCACCCGGAATCCAACGGCCAGGCGGAACGGGCCAATCAAAGCATCCTCCACGACCTAAAGCCGCGACTCCAAGTACCACTCGAGCGCACTGCCGGGTGCTGGGTCGAGGAGCTACCCTCCGTCATCTGGGGCATCCGCACCTCGGTCAACAGGTCGACAGGGTTCACCCCCTTCTTCATGGTGTACGGCGCCGAGGTAGTCATGCCCACCGACCTCGAGCACGACTCGCCACGGGTCGTCCACTACACGGAGGATGCGAACGAACTCGCCCGTCAGGATGGAGTCGATCAACTCGACGAGGAACGTGAACTCGCTCGATCACGCACCGCCATCTACCAGCAAGGACTCCGCCGCTATCACAGCCGGCGGGTGAAAACTCGCACCTTCCAAGAAGGCGACCTGGTGCTGCGCCTCATCCAGGACAAGAAGGGCATGCACAAGATGGTGTGGATGATGATCCCGATGAAGTATAGCTTGATGATGGTGTTGATGGCGACGATCTCCCCTCTCAAGGAAGGAATTTCACTGATAGAAATCTGTTTGCCGGAGAGCTCTTTCTCTCTCGGTGTTTTCCGCCCCGTAGAGGCGGCATAATCTTTCTATGGTCGCTCTCCAAACTTTAGGGTTCCGGGAGGAAGATATAGGCGAGAGGGTGGAGCAGGAGGTGGGATAGGGTGGCCACACCCCCTGTAGGCGCGACCCAGGGGCCCCGCACCTGGGGGGTGTGGGCCCCCCTATGGCCCAACTTCGCCTCCCCTTCTGGCATCCTTCGTCTTCTGGGAAAATATAATTTTCCATAGTTTTTTGATATTTTTCTGATCTTCGCGAAATTGCATCAAAACACCGTTTTTCCCATCAGAATCCTGACTCCGGCCATTCATCCTCCAAGAATCATCCAACATGCAAAAACAGATGAAAAGACATAAGTATCACCTCTTAATATGATATATATCAATGAATATAGGAAAATTATATATAGAATGGTGATGCAAATTGGACTTATAAACTCCCCCCAAGCTTAGACCTCGCTTTTCCCCAAGCGAAAACTAAGCTCAGTAAACATGTCCACATGTTTATGGAGTGAAGTGTCGATAAAAATAATACGGACAAGAAGCATCACACTTACCAATACACAACTCATAGAAGAAAGCAACTCACCATTATATAACTTAGCTTGCAACAAGTATGGGAGTCACAATAAAGATGCATAAAGATAAATCATAATTGGGATTGGCAAACTTTGTTCTTGGTCAGAGAACAGTTGGTAAACATTTTTCAAGCAAAGCTTTTGTAAAGAAGTTTATAACAGGAGTACTCTTTGCTCAAACATAAAAGGCTTTTCATAAAGATGGCTTTCAAAGTAATACTCATTTAGATAAGAGTCTTGTGCAAACAAGGAAGATAAAGAACATGATTTAATAAATCATCACATGCATGCTTGAAACACAACAATTCAAATGTTTGCTGGAGATAGAGAGGAGTAGGTTTACTGACTCAACTAAGAAGTAAGAGAAAGGACCTTCATAGAGGGAAGTAGGGATTTCAAGTTCATAAAGAGCTTCGAAAATATTATGGTACTTACTAGATTTGAGCTCTCATTGCCCCTATCATAAGAATCTTGAGGTGATTAAGGTTAAAGTGAACAAAAGATGGAGTATATGCTTGACAAAATATAAGTTGGCAATCTCATGTCCCTTGAGTACGAGGGCCGCTCCTCATGCTACTCAACTTTAGTTACCGGTAATTTATTATCATAGTAAGTACATGTGTATCATAGCGAACCGCCAACGGGGTATCCCTTTCACATGATACAGGAGCTATCACATATCAAAATGACAAGGCAAGCAGACAGTGAGCATCTCAACGATCTTTTATTTGCTATTTACATAGGTTTTTATTGAGGATGCTTCACAGATTGCTCATTATAGTTATGCTGCAAGTTTCCACCATGATTAGTCATGGCTTAGGCTAGCGGCCTAGGCATTTCTCTAACACACATACATAACTCCATGGACTTACAAGCTCCCCTTTTATTTCACACCGACGACATCCGCAAACAAAAGAGCATAATATCAACTGTGTACAATGTATATGTGCAATGTTGAAAGCGTTCCCCGTGACAGCACGGTTCTGCTAATTCCAACGTATAGGTGCAAGCATATACAACTTCGATGACACAATGGTTCAAGTTTATTAGGGGCAAGAAAATAAGGTGTGCCATCAAGTTCGTGATAGCTTTACTAACTAGTTTTCACATAACAAAATAATTTTAATTTGAAATATAGATCAATTTTATTAGGGGCAAGAATTTTTTCCTTGTTCTAAACGTGTCAGATTATTTAGTAAATCGCGTTGATAAGTGGGAGGCACAAAAAGAACACGCATAGCAGTTTTTAAAGCAGTCCAAGTACGAGGAATAGTAGTAGGATTTAAAAGACAAAACTCAGACCACCAAAGGGAAGCAAATTTAGTAAATCCATATGTAGCAGCACTAGCACGCATATTTTCAGGATATTTTAAACATGCAAAACGTTGTTCTACTTCCATCTCCCATGTAATATATACATCAGGATTATATTTACCCTCAAAAGATGGAATATTTAATTTAAACTTTGCAACATGATCATCATCACGTACCGGTGGTCGAGCGTTGCGGTGGCAATGTCGGGGACGACCAGCAGGGTGTGAAGGTTGTTCAACCTCCTCGTCAAACAGATCGTCGTCGTCGGGGTCGTAGTAGTACCCGTCGTCTGTCCCCAATGTCGCAGCACCAGCCGCGGTAGCCGGCTGAGGTGTGGCGGCAGCCGAACCAGCAGTACGACCCGTGATCGGAATGCGCCGTGCGCCATGCCGAGGTGCCAATGGGTCGGGTGCGGGTGCGGGTGCCGACAATCTATTCAACACCTCCTTGAACCGAGCGTCAAGCTTGTCGTTGAAGGATTTCTTGAGTCCATCGATCTTGTCCATGGTGTTGGTGATCTTGGTGTCAAACTCCTCCAGTCGTGCATCCACATCTTCAGCGCGACCGACCAAGAGCTCGGAGAAGTGGGCATGTAGTTCTTGGTTCGTCATTGTGTCAGGGTTATGCGAAGTATCTGCCATGGTTAGTCCTTTAAAAGCACATGTATATATGCCTATAACTACGAAAATATGGTGGAAGGCACGCGTAATCCGTCAAGCAATATACGAAGCTCTTACAAGTTCTTACCAAACAGACGGAAAAAGGCGATGTGCAACCGCGAGGAGTAGTGGGTCCAGAGATTGAACCGAGCGATTACCAGGAGTCGAGACACCGCACGTGGAGAAATCTGTGGAGCTCTGGGAAGGCTTAGCAAAGGGGTTAGCAATTATCAAAACAGCATTGCAAATGTTGAAAGAATGCTCAACGAGGGTACTGTGCTGGTCCTAGGCTAGACTGTACTAGAGACGCGAGCCTAGATCACCAACAATGTCACGACGCGACACAACAAGCAATGTATGATGATATGGCACCCTGAAAAGCGAACCGAGATGTCGAAAATCACTATGATGGCGAGTGTCTAGAACTGATCTACGGGGTCTAAAAACAGGTTAGCCCCAAAAAAAATTCGAAATTTTTGTATTATGCTCTGGAAAGCGCGCGGGCGCCAAAAAAATATCGCTATAACGGCCGATGGAGAAAAGTGATCCCCGGAGCCGAAAATCAGTATAGCCAGAAATTTTTTTCGGAGGCGGTTCCAGACTTTTTTTTTGCTCTCCTTCTGGACTTACGACTGAACTCTGAGCTCGACACGGACTTTAGCTCAATACGGAAACAACAAGGAAGGAAAGTAAAAAGAAAGAACTAGGAAACAATAACTCAACTCGGACTCGTGCCGCGGCAGGAAAGGTGATCGGATCCGTATCGCGGTAGGAAGGCGGTGGCGGAGTTTTTAGGGTTTATGGTGGCTGGGTGTATGGTGGCGGAATATGGTGGTGGTGATCTGCGAGGGTGGCGGTGACTACTGTGATCAAAACTCGAAACTCTAAGGGACGAGACACTAAGACCAGCAACTCGACGCGACGATGCAGACACAAATTCAACAATGCAAAACTGAAAAGATAATGCAAGGCGTAGATTAGTGATGGGATGGATCTAAACTCTAACTGTGTTTTTGGCTTTTTCATGGGTTATAGGTAAAACAGATCACATCTACGAAAACAGTTAAATCTCACCGAGCAACCTGAAATCTGATACCACTTGATAGGGCAAAGGTGTCCGATCTTTCGATGAGATGGTGATAGTCGATTTGGTGGAGTTCGGGCTTGACGATCCGACTACACGTGCGATTATGAGCACCAATGCAATCGCTAGGCCAATCTCCTAGAGGTTACCGATCCTGCGGGAACACGATCAGCCTGACCAGCGGGGGTCTTAATTCCTACCTGAAATCGAGAACAAGTAAGAACTAATATTAAAATCAAGATATTGCGGATTAAGATGAAAGCTTTATTGAAAAGGTGGGATACTGTATAGGTGCGAAGTACAAGAGGCCTCTGCGACGCTCGAGCCTTGGCAAAGTTGCTATGATGTCTAACTTAATGTCTAAACAAAATCCAAGTCTATGGTGACGGCTATGGGGAGTATTTAAGGAGGAAAAGGTGGGGTTTCGGCCAGCCATAGAAGTGGTGGCCGAATCCAACCCTAGAAGTCCTTTTCTCCTCAAATACGGACTCTAAAAAGTGTCTATTTAAAATCCTGCGAAAATTACATGGGCCTGGCCCAAAATAAAGGTGTCGCAGCACCATATTAATCTATGGACGAATTTGTGAAGTATTAATCTTAAATATTTCGTCCAAGCCTTCTTTCTTTATTATGGTGGCCTCAAAGTTCTGAAATCTTCATCCGTGGCCTTCTCTTGAATCATCACATGCCTGCTGCCATCTCCATGCATGGCCATGCTCCAATGCTTGTCCCTCTCATCCATGCTTGGTCCATCATTCCTAATAGTAACAAATACATCTGATTTAGGAAGCATCATATTCTCATGTATGTGAGGAATAGTTCCAAGAAACGAAAGTACCTGATAGTTAAGTTGTTTGGCACGAGGTCTTGTGATAGGTCCTTGTATGTGTGTAGCTGTAGGTACAACGGTTGTATCAATAGATGGGATGTCCACGTCACAAGTCCTCTACTTCTCAAAAGAGGTTGATCTTGACTCAAAAAACCAAAACAAAAAGGATAAGGAGAGGTTATTACAAGCAATAACTTCCAAGACTCAATAAAACTATTGGGTTATCTCCCAAGAAGTACTTTTCTTTAATGCCTTTAAGTTAGGCTCGACAATTTCAAAGATCCTCACATAGGAGATATGGGTTTGAAATGAAAAAGAGCATCAAGAAGCAAATATCCAACACATTTGGGTCTAACCCACTTCCTATGCAAGGGGGTCTCATGAGAAAACAAATTATTGAAACAAAAGGCCACTAGCATAGGGAGAAAAAACAAATGCAACTTCAAAGCTTTCAACATAAAGCGGGGAAACTTAATATTATTGAGATGCATAAAACCATGTTTCCCTCTCTCATAATAACTTTCAGTAGAACTTTGAAAAAAGTTGACAATATAACTGTCACAAGAAACAACTTTAACAGAATGAGCATACTTACAATCATCAAAAAGAGGTCTAAGTTCATAAACTGGATCAATAGAAGCAAGTTGTTCAGCCCTGAAATCCTTATCAGGCAAATTATTTTCATAAGGAGTTTTAGAAAATTTGGAAAAATTAAACTCATATGATTCTCCATCAAACTTAGTCACAACTTTCTCCTTATAATCTATAATAGCCCCACAAGTATTCAAGAAAGGTCTACCAAAGATAATAGGACAGGTTTTACTAGCTTCCGAACCAAGTACTAGGAAATCAGCAGGATATTTAATCTTACCACAAAGAACCTCCACATCTCTTACAATACCAATAGGACAAAATATATCTCTATTATCAAGGTGAATAACCACATCAATGTCCTCGAGTTCACAAGGACCAATTTCATGCATAATTTCTCTGTAAAGCTCATAAGGAATAGCACTAGAAATAGCACCAATATCACATAAACCATAATAGCAATGATCACCAATTCTAACCGAAAGCACAAGGACACTAGTTTTCCTAGATTTTCTAGGATGAGAGACAATATTAGAAGCCTCTTCACAGAAGACAATGTGCTCATCCTGTATATTTTTAGTGACAAGATCTTTCACAATGGCTATTACAGGTTCAATGTTTATTTGCTCATCAGGTTTCGTAGTTTCCTTTGTAGTCAACCGCACTAATTATCATAGAATGATCCTTTACCTTAGCTGGGAAAGGGATTTTCTCAACATAAGGTTCAGGCAAAATATGATCAATAGTACAAACTTCAGTGATTCTAACAGGAACATGATTAACAACATCTTTATAAGGTGCATGGTACTTATTCCACTTCTTTTTAGGAATATTTATATAAGAGGCAAAAGCCTTAAAACAATTGGCAATACTTTGAGAATCAAGGCCATACTCAATACTAATATCACGAAATTCATCAGTTCCCATAAAAGATTTAATGCATTCATAATCATAGTTTATACCTGACTTTCTTCCTTTGTCATTCTCCCATGCTTTAGTTTTATCTTGAATACAGTCTAGAAGATCCCATTTAGCTTCTTCCTTCATATGTGTGAATGATCCAACACAAGAAGCATCTAGTAAATCTTTATCATGAAGAGAAAGCTTTGCATAAAAGTTATTGATAATAATATTATTGGGGAGTTCATGAATAGGACATTTAAGCATTAGTAACTTCAATCTCCCCCAAGCTTGGGCTGTACTCTCTCCATCACGAGGCCAAAAGTTATATATTTGATTCCTATCCTTATGAATCTCACTGGGAGGATAGAATTTAGAATAAAAGAGAGGTACTATTTCCTCCCCTTCCATGGATTGTCCATTCTTTAGCAGCTTATACCATTCTTCAGCTCTTCCTTTCAATGATATAGAGAGTAAATTCTTTTTCACCTGTTCAGTTGTGATACCTGCACACTTAAAAACCCCGCATAATTCATGGATAAAAAGAAAATGATCACCAGGATAGACAGTTCCATCCCTAAAATAATAATTATCCATAACACCATCAACAATACTTGTAGGTATCTTAAAAGGAAATATCTCAACAGGTGGTGATTCATCTACTACCCTAACAGTGGTAGTATTTTTACCAAATAGGAAACCAAGTGGGTTATCCATATTGGAAACAAAATAACAAATAGAAATAAAAAGCAATACTCAGTAGAAGTTTCCTTTACTAGTTCCACTCTTCAATAACACTTCACGCTCCGGCAACGACGCCAGAAAATAGTCTTGATGACCCACAAGTATAGGGGGTGTATCATAGTACTTTTGATAAATAGGAGTGTCGATCCCAATGAGGAGCAGAAGGTGTTGACTAGTGGTATGGAGCACGACATCTCTGTAAATACTTATCAAACGGATTTTTAGGGGTTTTCTGATAAAACAAGGAAATAAAGTGCAAGTAAATAAAGACAGCAAACAATTGCAGCAAGTGGTCCAATCCTTTCTTAGCAAAGGACAAGCCGGTGGAAATACTAATGAGGACCAAACGTTCTCGAGGACACATGGGAATATTATCAAGTGCTTTCGTTTCATATAGCTGATTAATCTTCTTTGGTTTTATAAGTGTTGTGTGGGTGAACCTGTGATAATGTACCGACCTTATTTGGACTAATACATACTTGTGATTAAACCCGTTGCAAGCATCCGCAACTACAAGAAAGCAATTAAGATAAAAACCTAACCACAGCCTTAAACTCTGAGATCCTACACTCCCTTGCGCAAAGGTTTCCTAACGGGGTTCAGGTTTCTGTCACTCCGGCAACCCCACAATTAGTAGCCAAATACACGATGCATTCCCCTAGGCCCATAAATGGTGAAGTATCATGTAGTCGACGTTCACATGACACCACTGAAAGAACATGTTGGGCCCCCATGTGTGGTTTTGGTAATTAATGACAATCTTTATGGACTAATGTGTGTACTAAGTTATACTTGTAGGATTTGTCCATTGGCATCGCTTGGAGCATGTGTTGGCTTCAAGGTCGATAAAATGCATAGAAGATATGTTGGGCAAGCTCAATATGCGAGGTCGATGATGAGGAATTAAGAAAGGCGTTCCATCTTGAGAAGGGCAAGATCGTCTACATCGAGCTCAAGTGGAATGCTCAAGGCAAAGGTATAATCTTGATAGGTTCTCCCTTTTGCCGGTCTCACGTTGTGTGTGTGAGACCGGGTTTAGGATAGATAACCGTACTATCAAGAGGGGCTCTCGTATGAGTAATTCGGTCAAATCATTCGGAGAGAGCTCAAACCTTTGCATACTTGCATCATCATATTTGGTTGTTATTTGGTCTTATCCATGTGAGGATATAGAGCTTGTGGTAATCTCCATAACAAGCTCTTGTTCATCAAAATCGGATCTCCCATATATATCTTGTTGCGATTTTGATTTATGCGGCTTTTCGGTTTCTCGCCAAGTGAGATATCTCACATTATTCCACTTTTTATTGACAAGCCCTTGTTGTCCTTTATCCAACGCAATTGGAATCGGGTCAATCGGAGCTACCGTTTAAAAGTTATGACCGTTTGAATATTTGCCGTTTTAATTAAAAAAAGAAAAGAATTGTATTTTTTGGGCCAAGCGGTAGTACCGCCCGGGCGGGCCGCCGGCCCCTGAGCGTCCTACTCTATCTGCTGCCTCGCCCGGCTGCTGGGTCCGGTCCTACCGGACCGGCCCGGTAGTACCGCCCGGGTGGGCCGGTAATACCGGCCGGCCCATCCCATTTTTGCCTGTTCGCTGGCCCAGCTCACCTTGCTCCTCTGCTGTTCTTCTCGCGCGCTGGGCCTTGCCCACTCCCTGCCACCGCCGCGGGTCAGCCCGCCCCCGCCCGCGCTCTGCTCCTTGCGCGCGCTGCCGCCGCATAGATCCCGCTGTCGCTAGGCTTGCTCGCTCCCGCGCGTGGGACCTACCGCTGCCGCCTCTCGCGCGTTTTGCGTCGCGCGTCATCAGATCCCGCGCCCAGCTCCCGAGGCCGCGTTCGCTCGCGCGGTGCGCTGCTGCTGGGTCGGTCGCCCGCATGCGCACGCGTTCCCTGGCCCCGCTGCCTGCACTGCCCGCCGCTGGCCCCGCTGCCTCCCTTCTGCGCGCGTTGACCTCACGCTGCAGCTGCCGCTTCGCTGCTTTGCTGCTGTGGCTGCTGCTCGCATGCACGAACGCGCGCCAGCTGCGCTGCTGCTGCTCTGTCCTAGGCTGCTGGCCCACGCACGCGAGCATGCTGCCCTTTTTAGGGCCTCTATTTAAGGCTTTGCCCTTTTTCAGTTTAGTCAGCTCCTCTATTATCTATTAGGCTAAACTTTATCCACACTTGCTCTAGATGTTAAAGCTTGCCTAATCTTTTCCCTCCGATGATTCTTGCCCATATTTGAGTGGAAGAGAGAGGAGATCTAGCCCCACATTTTGACCTAACCGATTCATCTCTTTGTGAGTGCATCTTTGGGGATCTAGATTTTGGGGGATTTTGTGTCTCTCTTTGATTCCTCCTCTCTTATTCCCCCAATAGCTTTAGTAGCTTTGTTGGAACTTGAGAGTGAGGGATTTGGGCATATTTGTGGTGTTCTTGCCTTTTGCATTTGGTGCATCGGTTTGAGTTCTCCTCGGAGGATTTGGTTTGAATTGCTCATTGGAGCTTGTCCCTCTTGGGTTCTTGGAACCCTAGACGGTTTTGTGGCCTTGGTGGCATTTGTTGAGGCCTTTTGTGGCACTTGTTGGGAGCCTCCAATTAAGTTGTGGAGTTGTGCCCCAACCTTGTGAGAGGTTTCGGTTGCCACCAACAAGTGCACCGATAGTGGAAGCGTGGATCGATCCCATTGGGGTGAGATTCACCGGAGAATAAGGGAGGCCTGTTGTGGTGTTGGTGGTTTGATACCATCCCCTCTCCAAACGAGACGTACTCCATGTTGGGAGGAACTCGGTAAAATATCATCGTCCCCGCGTGCCTCGGTTATCTCTATACCCGAGTTTTTACTTATGCACTTTACATTGTGATAGCCTTCGTGCTTGAAGTAATCTATACCTTGCTATCACTTTGTTGCTTGTATTCCTTAGCATAAGTTGTTGGTGCACATAGGTGAACCTTAGTTGTTCTAGGTTGTGCTTAACAAAGTAAACACTAGTTTTATTCCGCCTTTGTTGGGCCACTCTAGGAAAAATTTTAATCGCCTATTCACCCCCCTCTAGGCGACATCCGTATCCTTTCAACCACTAGAAGAATAGCACCACAACTTAAATATTAAACCATTGAATAATACCTCAACATAATTCCACTACTAACAAAATGAATTCTCCCATGTCCTCAAGAACTAAACAAACTACTCACGAGACATCATATGGATCAAGATCAAAGATTATATAATGATGGATAACAATCTGAACATAAACAATAATTCAATGGTTCCACTCACAAGCATCAACTATAATAGTAATCAACACCAGGAAAGTTTCCCCTAAGAACTATGCAAGATTCAACACAATTGTTACAGCGGGATGGAGTGGAGATGTCGGTGCTGGTGGAGATGATGGTGTGGATGATGATGATGATCCCGATGAAGTCTAGCTTGATGATGGTGTTGATGGCGATGATCTCCCGTCTCCAGGAAGGAATTTCCCCAATAGAAATCTGTCTATCGAAGAGCTCTTTCTCTCTCGGTGTTTTCTGTCCCGCAGAGGCGGCGGAGTCTTTCTATGGTCGCTTCTCGAATTTTAGGGTTTCGGGAGGAAGATTTAGGCGAGAGGGCGGAGCAGGAGGTGGTCCAGGGTGGCCACACCCCCTAGTGGCGCGACCCAGGGGGGCCGCGCCTGGGGGGTGTGGGCCCCCCTGTGGCCCAACTCTGCCTCCCCTTCTGGCATCCTTTGTCTTCTGGGAAAATATAATTTTCCATAGTTTTTCTGGTATTTTTCTGATCTTCGCGAAATTACATCAAAACACCGCTTTTCCATCAGAATCCCGACTCCTGTTCATCCTCCAAGAATCATCCAACATGCAAAAATAGATGAAAATACATAAGTATTACCTCTTAATATGAAATATATCAATGAATAGAGGTAAATTATGATATAGAATGGTGATGCCAATTGGACGTATCATAGTGGTACAAAGATATAGTGCTAACTGTGATAAAAGCCCTAAATAAAATTTGGTTTTATATTTCCAGAGAGTTACTTATGTGTTCAATATCCATCATAAAATATAAAAAGACTCAAAAATAATCAAATCAAAACTCAAAAAGGCCACTCTTGCAACAAAAGACAGATTCTGCCTAGATAAACAGCAGCTGCAGAACGTATTTATTTCGCCCACTTAAACATGTTCAGAATTTTATCCATTTTTTGTGCTTATAGTGGATGAAAAGTTGTAACTTAAATAGAAAATTTAGATCAATCGGAGTTACACAAAATCTTAAGAATCATTTGGTAAAACAGCAGCGTGCAGAAATTTTCAACTCCAAATATATGTTTCAAATTTTAACATCCAAAAATATTAAAGAAAATATAAAGCCTTTATTTTAACAGAGAACAAATGTACAAAAACCCAAAACCTAAAATAAGCAAAAAGAACCAAATAATAAATGAGAAACAAGAAAAAGCAAAGAAGAAAGCAAATATTTTGTAGTTTTTGTTTTTCTAGAAAGGGCAAAGAAGAAGCAAAAAGAACCAAATAAACATAAAATATTTTGGTATTTTGCTTTTATAAATAATATCCAAACAAAACAAAAAGGTAATTCAAACATTGTTTCCACAAACATACAAATAAGAACATGAAGGTAAAACCAAAACAAGAGTTTGGAATGATACTACTTGAAATACTTGAAAGAAGAGGGGGATACGTGGGCATCCCCAAGCTTGTGGTATTGCTAGTTCTTGTCCTCTACTTATTTTTTATCATATCATGTCACTCATCTCAAACAAAGAAATATTTTCATCTTCATGTTACTTCAATGCCTAGAAAATGGTTAGTTCTCCAAACAAATGATATAATAGTTTCTACCATGATGCAAACTTTAGTAATTACTGGGAAACAATTTTATTCAAGAAGATAATATATTACAAAAGAGACACTCTTTTTATTTTTGTTTTTATGTGGGCAATTTTTTTAATGATATAGGCTTTGCAATGGTTCCATTGGCATGAACAACACATGCTCAAGGTCGACCCCAACTTCTCCATTACTCATCCTTCTCATTTGCTATCCCACATTTTATATATAGTTAAAATCTTAAAGTAATTTTTAAATAATAGTAGCTAAAGTTATTTTACATGTTACATGGATATCAAGGTGTGCTCAAATAGAATAGTATTTGAAAGCATATGGAGCACACCACAAAGCACATATACATTAACATTTAAGTCCAACTTTCTTCCTATGCATTGTAATTTTATATATGAATAAATAGCAGCAGGGTTGTGGTATACAATGCACATAATTATTAGTAGCTTGCATTTTAAATATAATGGAAACATAAATAGGGTTTTTATCTCTTCCTCTTTCATTATTATTGCAATCATCAAAATCAAACTTAATCTCATAGTTTTGAATAAATTCACCATATAAACACAAGTCATCTAATGAGCAGAATGGATCATCTAACTCAATTATATCGCTTTCATCCTCCCATATATTAAACATAATTTTTTCACATAGAGGACTACTAGGCTTATTAAAAATCATCATCATTATAAGAAGAGTTGTTCATGGGAATTTGTGTGTTACCCTTATTGGGAGTAGGAGATGGGTAGCTAGTCCATTCTTCCTCCACTTTTTATTCTTTCTCTTCTATCTCCTCTTCTTTGGGATGCATGGGCATCCCCAAGCTTATCCTTTTGTCATGTTCTTCCCTAAAACTTTCATCATGATTTCTCGCATTCAAAAAGTTAGTGCCCAAGGGAATATTCAAGCTTTCAACATATTTGACTAGCATATCATACACATCATTGTGAGAATTTTCCATTATATTTTTTTGGGTTTTAATTTTATATGCGAGGTACTAAAAATAAACTAGCAATGCAAACAAGAATATAAGTCTAGCGCTACGCTCCCCGGCAACGGCGCCAGAAAAGTATCTTGATAACCTCCAAGTGTAGGGGATCACCGTAGTACAATTCTATAAGTATTTGAGTGTTGAATCTACGAGGAGCTAAAGGTAAACTATCTATTCTCTAAAGCCCTATAACCCACTTATATAACCTTCTATGCAAATCAAGGATCTAGAGTGTGTATGTGTGTTTATTTTTACTATTAACTAGAATGCGGTAAATTATTGGAAGTAATTACTATGAATAAACTAGTGCAAGTAAAATAGATCTAATGAAGTGGAGTGATGGAAAGTTTTCTCAAGGGAGTAAATGTTTAGGAAAATTGTTGTTTCATCTATTTGGTTGTCACAATTAGTGAAAGCACATAGTAGTCCTTTTATAGTTTCTTCTAGGATGAGCCATAACTAGGTGTAACCATAGATATAAGAAAATACACCACTAGTGATTGATCCCAAGACCAATTAAGTAAAAACAAGAGAATTATTAAGACATAAAGTCCAACCACCGCATTTAGATCTAAGGTCCCCATGATAATACTGACATAGATATACCCCACGGGTACACGACATTGATATACCTAGTCCAGCCCAAGGAAGGCCCACGTCAAGACACGTGGCCCATGAAGATTTAGGGTGGCCCAAGCCCATGACGTTTTTGACTCCTTGGAGGACAAGTCTAGATTAGATAGAATTTCAAAGGGTACCAACCCTAATATGTAATCGACTCGACCTAAGCACGGGACCTGCCTATCTATATAAAGGCTAGGAGGGTACGGCGAGAAGAATCCTCTTCCACCATCACATACGCACCTCACACCAGATTACATCTGCGCACCCCTATAACTTTCTGTTTCGCCATAATCAAGACCAGACAAGCAGGAGTAGGATTTTCCCTCTGGGGGCCTGAACCTGGGTAAATCCTATGTCCCGTGTTGCTTGTCTGTTAACTGTTCCGCACTTCCAGCATCCCCATCTTCTCCAAAACCCAAGTCCATAACAATGGGCATTAACGAAATCAACCCTCGTCAATTGGTGCCATCTGTGGGAAACGGGGATGCTGATCATGCGGTCATCACGGTTCCATCCGGAGCGATCTACAACTCATAGATAATGGAGAGTCACCTCCTCTTCGGCGCCTTTGACTTCACCGCCCACTCGCCGGCCACCCTGAGGGATTTCGAGTCTATCGGCGACGGGCTCGAGATGCTTTTCGGGAGCTTCTGCTTCCAGGTAGGGCAGACGGGCACCCTCCACCTCCCAGAGCGGGTGTCACCACCACTATCCATCAGGCCCGCTTCGTGGGTCCCACTTATCGGCGCATTACACGCGTCAACGCTGACAGACGAGTCAAATGACAACGGTAGCTGCAACTCAGATCTGTGCGACCCTCCCTCAGATGAAGGAACCTATGGTTCCGGATCCGAAAGCTATGACAACAGCGATCCAATCCGCGGGTGTTATATATGCGTCGTCGTCATCAACAACTTAATGTACCTGCCACCAGGTTCGAGTGCGCAGCAAACACCCAACCCTCCTCTCAACCCGCAAGATGAGAACGGAGAAAACGGGGGAGATCCGCCTAACAGGCCCAACGAAGGCGACGTTCACGCCTACAACAAGATCAACCTCAATGAGGAAGGCTGTCGCCAAGCACACGAAGCCGTGGCAGGCAACATCATCCTACCTATGAATGCTTCACGGGATCTACTGATGGCCTACCACCTCCTCCTTATCGATGAGCATAACCGGCAGGTGAAGCTGATGGAGGAGCTTGACAAGCGTAAGAAGGCAGCTGCGGAATCCAGCGCGCGATGAGCTGTGCTCTCCGCCGCTGGCAGCTCCATCTCGCATGGCAACAACGCCAACAAGTACCACTCCCACACGGAGCACATGGACCCCGCCACGCGACGCGAGGTCACCCTGGCCCTCAACATGTCCTTCATGACGATGGACTCGCATGGCAACGTCATGCCGAAAACACCGCAGGTTACGATCATGGCATCCACTACATATCTTGCATCCCATCCACCTCCGATGGGTGACCTGAAGAGTGCCATGCAGAAGTCCGCGCTAGCAGGCCTCGGACTCGTCGGAGCTGCGCTCCATGATGATGCTCCTACGGAGCTGAAGAAAAAAGTTGTGGTCAAGTTCAACTGTAGCCCTACGCCCTCATCCGGAGACGATGAGCATGACCTGCCCCGATGCCGCAAGAGCCCACAGTGTCATAGTAGAAACTACGACGCCCGCAACGAGCTCACCCAGCGCAAGATCGACAAGGCACGCGCCAAGCGCGCGTGCTCAACTGAGTCTGAAGAAGAGGACGACAGAGAGCTGTGCGGAGCCAGATGCTTCAGCAGATCCGTTCGGCAAACGCGGATGCCAAAAAATTTCAAGCTCCCCTCAGACAACCCGAAGTTCGATGGCACGCAAGATACAAAGGCTTCAGCAGATCACCTGTCGTCAGTCAAGATCCACGGCGGAAACAAGAACACCGTATTACAATGCCTTTAGCTGTAGCTGACAGGTGCGGCCAGGGTCTAGCTCAGTAGCTTATACGTGGATCCATCCGAAGTTGGGAAGAGCTAGCATACAGCTTCATCCGCAACTTCAAGGGCACCAGCAAGAGGCCAGCATTGATCGAAGAGCTACGGGCCTGCACCCAAACGGTCCAATGAGTTCATCCACTCGTACATACTCCGCTGGTCTCACATCAAGAACTCCGCTGCACACATCTCCGAGGAACGGGCAATCGACGCCTTCAAGGACGGTGCCAGGTGCCCAGATTTCAAGGAGGAGCTTGGGCGCGTCAAGCCCAAGACACCCGACCACCTCAGGGACATCACCAACCGGTGGGCAGATGGTGAGGATTCCATCACCCGAGCACATTCGGATGACGAAGATGACTACGGTCGTAGACGAGAATGCCCCAGCAAAAGAAGATCGCGCGTCTACGACAATCATGACGGAGTCTACATGGTCATGGCTAGATACGCCAATCGATGCAACGATGGCAACCGCAGCAGCGGATACCGCGTAGGCAACTACCGCAACGGTGGGCGACCCACACAAACATGGCAGCGTCACAGCCCCGACGATGAGCCTTCGGCATACGACAAGCTGTCTGGTCCCTGCACCATCCACTTTTAAATTGACAAACAAGATGGTAAGAAGAAGGCCAGCCACATGCTCAAGGACTGCCGCGAGTTCCAGAAGCTCAGCGAGGGTCTCACCCATATGCGGCTCCAGACCGTGAACCCTAGATTTGGGCCCGCACCCCCACCAGGTGACATCGCCCACGGAGCTCCTCCACCACCACCCATCGGACCGTCGTAGCCAGCGATTGCACCAGCACCATATAACGGTGCTGGAGGGTACCCGCCACCAAAAGGGTCCCTGATGATCCAGAAGGAACGTCTAACCAACAGGGTGCAAAAGAAGATCACCCGCCAAGTCAGCCTAGCCGTGACCTCTCCACCAGCCATACATGAGTACCTTAGTGTCTCGGAGTCCTGCATCATGTTCGATCGTTCGGATCACCCACGCCAGATCCCTCGCCCAGGTCATGCTACCCTGGTGCTCGAGGCACATATCGGGGGGGGGGGGGGGGGTTGAGATGAGCCGCGTTTTCATGGACGGTGGCAGCGGCATCAATTTGATGTTCTCCAGCACACTCGCAGCGATGTGGATCCCGCTGTGCATCCTGGAGCAATCAGACACGATGTTCCATGTCATAGTCCTAGGGAAGGGCATATACCCCCTAGGCAAGATATGGCTCGACATCATCTTCGGCCAGCCCGAAAGCTTCATGCGCGAGCGGCTGGATTTCGAAGTGGTGGACTGGCCATCATAGTACCACGCCATCCTTGGGCGCGTGGCATTCGCAAGATTTTTGGCAGTACAACACTATGCGTACCTGCTACTGAAGATGCCAGGACCTAGGGGCGGCATCACCATCCAAGCAAGCTTCAGCCAATCCGACCACTGCGACAGAGACTTCAACAGAATCTCCCAGTCGTTCGGTATGCAGGAGGAGCTCACGAGGCTTAGATAGGTGATAGACAACGGGGCACCCCCAGTCACCAGACAAAATGCACCTGATATGTCGTTCGACTCCACAGTCAACACAAAATAAGTGCAGGTCCACCCGATGGACACCTCTAAGACGACGTTGATCGCCAACAACCTCAGTCCTGCATAGGAAAGCGCGCTCATCGAATTCCTCCATGAGCGCTAGGAAATCTTTGCCTGGTGTCCTGCGGACATGCTAGGAGTTCCCAGGGAATTCACCGAGCACGCACTCAATGTGTTTCCGGACGCGAAGCCAGTCAAGCAGTCGATCCGATGGCTGTCCAAACCAAGAGTTGAAGCCGTTGGAATCAAAGTCAAGAGACTACTCGACGCCAAATTCATCCAAGAAATCAAGGAGAGCGAGTGGCTGGCCAACACCGTGCCTTGGTCGCCAAAGCTCTACGAGCTGGATTCTATAGGCCAAAAGCCATGAACGACGCCAAGGACATCGTCCAGAGGTGGAACGCCTGTCAGAGATGCGCGGACAAGCCGCACGTGCCAGGATCCAAGCTGAGGCCCATACCGTTGGCCTGGCCCTTCGCCCAATGGGGCCTCGACATGATAGGCAAACTTCCAAAGTCCTTGCCAGGAGGCCACGTCTTTCTCCTGGTTGCAGTTGACAAGTTCACCAAGTGGATCGAGGCCATGCCCATCACCAACCAAATCGGCAAAACTATCATTAAATTCTTCGAGTAAATCGTCTACGGGTTCGGCATGCCTCACATCATCATCATAGACAACGACTCAATTTTCTTCTCGAAGGAATTTCGAGCCTTCTGCAGGAACCTCGGCTTCAACATATCCTATGCCTCCGTGGCGCACCCGCAGACCAACGGATAGGTCGAAAAGGCCAACGGCCTCATAGGCAACGGCATCAAGAATCGCCTGTTGTGCCCACTCGAAAGGCTTGCGGGAGCTTGGGAAGATGAGCTACCCTCTGTTCTCTGGATCCTGCGTACAATTCCAAACAGCTCAACCGGCTACACGCACTTCTTCATGGTGCACAGAGCCGAAGCCGTGCTACCTGCCGAGGTACGCCACAAGGCCCCACGGGTCATCGCCTACAGCGAAGGGGAATCATTGGCTGCACTCGAAGATGCCATTGACACACTCAACAAGGCACGCGACATCGCCACGGCCCGCTCAGCAGTCTACCAGTAGAGCCTACGCAACTACCATGCCGTCGGCTATGCCCAAGGTCCTTCGTCGAAGGAGACCTTGTCGTGCGGCTCAAGCAAGAATGGCCCAAGAAGCTCGAGTCACCCTGGGAAGGACCCTACATTGTCACCGAAGTCATCCCAGGTGGAGCCTACCGCCTCATGGACGTTGCATCAGGAGTAGAATACTCCAACCCCTGGAATGTCACGCAACTGCGACGTTTCTACCCCTAGTTACCCTTTACTCCCAATAAGGCTATTCAACCAAGGCTACTCAGCCGAACAATGTACCTCCTCATTTTGCTATGAATAAAATCTAAGTTCCTTAGCCCAAATATGTTTTCACCTTACATTATTTCTCGTTAATACGCTCCGGGGCTATGCCTCACCTCATGACCTCGTCGACTGAGAACAATGCATACAACCCAAGTAGCTGACTACGTCAGGCTAACGAAAAGGGCATGCACATAACAAAGCACCACGTGCTAGTACATATAAAACTTTACAAAGGGCATTATGAGCCCACTCGAATACATACAAATTTTACATCATTTGTTTTTCTTTACAGGACCTAGTTGTTCTAGAGAATTATATTTTCCCGCTGCTCGAACAAATCTACAATTTTCTCCGCATGCTGCGCCACAGCCGCATAGTGAGGGCGCATGTCCCATAAGCTGCCATCTGGTCGAAGGGGCAACCCAGTTCCCACCTCCGCAATATTGACGTCATGGCGGTGCAACCGAACAAGAGACAAGGCAGCCTTGACCCCTGCAATCAGCGGATGCCGCACAACCTCCTTGACGTGGCCCACATTCCAAAATTTACCAAGAAGACCTAGGAAGGTAGAAGGCGCAGCGTCCAAGGGGAACATGACGGACCAGATGGCCGCCAATGACGACCTCGCCTGCCTCAGCACCTGAAGAACCTGTTTTACGCGATCTTGCACCGTCACAAGGACGATGGCTTGATCACGGTCCATCCAGAAGAAGCCACCAGCATCCAGGTCTTGCTACGTCAAATAGTTCATCCGAATGGCGACGCGCTCTTTCTCTTCCCTCAAAATGAGATTCACATCTATAGAAAACACGTAATGAGCTGATGTCTACGCACTTCTATTCTTGTAGACAGTTGTTGGGCCTCCAAATGCAGAGGTTTGTAGAATAGCACCAAGTTTCCCATAAGTGGATTACCCAAGGTTTATCGAACTCATGGAGGAAGTGGTCAAAGGTATTCCCTCTCAAGAAATCATGTATTAAAGATACAAGAAGTCTCTTGTGTGCCCAACACACCCAATACACTTGTCAGGTGTATAGGTGCACTAGTTCGGCGAAGAGATAGTGAAATACAAGTGGTAATGGTGCCAGGAAATATCTTGATGGCGAGGTAAAGACTAAAGCAAGCAAACATGCAACAGATCTAGATGCAAACGGTGTTTCAATGTTTAGAAACAAGGCCTAGGGATCATACTTTCACTAGTAAACACTCTCTCATATAAATATCCTCTCTTCATGATACTACTCTTAACTACTCTTCGGTTGGACACTCTAATCATCGGTGGGGCTATAACAGCACTCCTCAAAGTTTGCCTTCCCCAATCTAGATAACCCCACACTGTCACCTTGAGTGCTAGATGGTTCCAACAAACACCACAATTTCATAGAGACATCCAACTCCAAATATAACTCATAACAAATATTCAATCTAGCCAAAGTGCCACTCACGGTATGCACGCTGTCACTTTCACACACGTGGGGAAAAGCATAGATCTATTAAAGCACAAAGAGTATTTATGTAGACTCAAACCTAAGTTCCACCATGGCGTGCACGCTGTCACTTTCACGTACATGGGGAGAGCAGAGATCTATTGAAGCACTTGAGTAGCAAGGTAGATCTACTTGATTACAAAGCTCAGGACCACAACAAGATCATGCATAGAGAGAGAGATGAACACATAGATATCAGTAGAGCCCTTAGCCTCGAGGAAGAACTACTCCCTCCTTATCATGGGAATCAGCAACGGTGATGAAGATGGCGATGGAGATCGATGGAGATGGCTCCGGGGGAACTTCCCCATCCCGGCAGGGTGCCGGAACTGATACTTTCTGTCCCCCGAATCTCCCCTTCGGTGGCGGCGGCGCTACGGAGGTTTTCGTGAATTTCTTCTAGATGATTTATGGTTTCCTCCCCGGGGGCTTCTTATAAGCGCAGGAGGCAAGGTCGGTGGAGGGCCAGGGGGCCCACACCCCCTATGGGCGCGGCCTAGGGTGGGACCGCGCCCACCTAGGGTGTGGCCACCCTGGTGTCCTCCTCCGTCTCGTCTTCGATTTTCCGTATCGCTCAGGGAAAATATGAACTTTGGCTTTTGTCCCGTCCAATTCCGAGAATATTCATTTTTTAGCTTTCTGAAACCAAAAACAGCAGAAAACAGGCAACTGGCACTGTGGCATCTTGTCAATAGGTTAGTTCCAGAAAGCGTATAAAAATACCTAAAAGTGTAGACAAAACATAGCAAAGTGGATACTAAACAAGCATGGAACATCAAAAATTATAGATATGTTTCCGACGTAACATGAGCCAGCATACAAAGTTGCACCCGAAAGAACATCAGTTCACGGAGACTCACATTGAAGTTGCTCACCCATCTGCCGCTATTCCCCAAGCAAGAACACCTCCCTGGCAGTGGCTCTCTTAGCCCTGGACTTCCACACATCCTCATGGCCTCGAATGCTAAGGATGTCCTTTTCCAACCCGTGGACACGATCACGCAGAAAAGCCAATTGCGATGCATCATCCAAAGATGGTCGCGGCTCAGGCGCAGTCAGAGTGACAACTGGAACCTCACCCGAAAGACCCTAAAGGCAAATAAGCAACCATGAACATCACAAGCACTTCTGGCAGCAACTCAAAAGACAAACTTATATACATAAATAAGTCCACCCAGTGGCATAATTGGATTTGTTCATCAGCGAGATGGTCAAAAGGAAGCAAAAGAAGAATCTATACTAGCTATGATACATAGGCTTAAGCGCCCGCATCCAGAGCAGTCTTGGAGCCAGAAGGCCTGCTCTTGGCCTCATGTTGCTGCTTCACCGCATAGTCAGCCAGGAGGTTGATGAGCTTAGGCCCATAGCGCTTACATCGATAAGCAAGGAGGGCGAAAGCTACCTCAGATCCATACGCCGCTATTGGCATCCTGGATGTAACTTGTGGCAGGTCTAGCTCGGCTCCACACGCCATCGCCATCGCTAGCCCCATGGAAGCGCCGATGCCCTTCTGCTTGCGCTTGTACTCCGTCGGAGCATCCTCTAACAGGGCATCCGCAAGGGCGTCGACGTCGTCAAGGGCAACACCCTTAGGGACGATCTCCTTGTAGAAGCGCGCGAGCACCTTCTTGGATTTCTCCAAGGAGCCAGCGGCAGTGGCACAGCGATCCTTGATCGCAGCGGCAACATCAACCAAAGCATCTCCGTGCTCCAGCGCACCGTGATCAAACGTGATGCCTGAAGCATCTGAAAAGAAGAACGAAACACACTCGAATGAGGAAGGATAAAGCACACTCGAAAACCAGAAGACCAAAAGAATACATGCATAACTTACCAGAAATAGCCTTGGCAGCAGCCATGAGCTTGTCAGCCATCTCCTTCTCCCGCACAGCTGCAACGGCTGTGAGTTGTTGCTCACGATCCTCAGCCTCTTTCTGCAGGTGCTCCTTAGCCTCCGCAGCATCCGTCCGGCCTTCTTCTCCGCTTGACCGATACTCTTTTAGAGAGCATCCAGTCTTCGGAGAGCAGCATTATTATCATCTGCAAAATGAAGAAAATTTGGGTGAAGACAGGCGACATACTTGATGAACTCAAATACCAAACAAAGAGACGACTACGCACCTTGGAGCTGCTGCAGCTGACCCTCCAGCGCTAGATGCTGTTGGATGAGAAGGTTGGCATTGTGTACAAAAGGCTATAGAAGAAACAGAAACACAAATCGATGAACAAAGGGCTTGAGGACTCCTACCCCCAAAAAAACACCAAAAGATCAACATATCAAACAAAAGGACTAGGGGTCTCCCCCCATGAAGTAAAGATAACACTTACGTGTTCAAGCGTGGACTCCGAAGGTCTGCATGCTGCCTTCTGAGTTGCGACTGCCTGAGCTTCTCTCCTGGAGGAGTTCGGGCCATCGTCCTTAGAGTCGGCCACCACCTAGGGGACGGAAGCCGTTGGCTTCGACTCCGCCATTAATTCTTGAATGTCCCCATCAAGGGACTCCTCCGAAGGATTGCTGCAAGCAACCAATCGAATCAGCAACAAGCTAAAAATTACAAAGATGAAAATAAAAACAAGACTCAAGCATAGTGACTTACGACTCAATGTCCGATAAGTTGAAGACAGGAGTTGCCTTCTCCTTCTTCTTCTTGGCTGGCGGCTACGGAGCAACCGCTCGAATAGGCACGGCAGGGACAGGCACAGACGACGCACCTTCTTCTACACCGTGCTGCTCAAGGAATGATGGACCCTTGGATTTGTAGGAGTATACGCATCCGAAGACTCTCTCTGGGTGCGCTTTCGGGTCCGCCCTTCGCTCGCCTCGAGAGCGTCCGCAGTAGGAGACTGCGCCGGAGGAAGCTCGGATTCAAAATCCACAACTTTGTTATCCGGTGTAATTGGAAACTTCTCAGGCAGAGGGGGCATCATCCCCGATACCTTGTTACCCTGCACACAGAAGACGCAAGAAAGCATGATTAGTGATACTAACAAGAAGCAAAAAATCACTCGAAAAAAGCACAACGCGCAAACTACAATTTTCCACCCGTGGAACCGCATTTTTGGTGCTTAAGGGGGAGGTCAACGATTTCCCTGGGAGGGCCTTGTACTTCAGCAGAGGCCAAAGGGCTCTATCAAGATCACCCTTGGATAGCTCCTCGGGTGAGACCCTCGTCGGGTCGCTGCGGCCAGCATATATAAACATCGGATGCGCCCTCGCTTGGAGTGGCTGCACCCGACGCTTGAGGAAGGTGCGGATGATGTCCACGCCGTTGACCTCCTTCTCATCCACCATATGGAGCGCCTCCACACATGACGGTAGAGCTCCTCCACCTCCGCAGTTTCACCCTCCAAGATGTGGTTCTTCCACGACCTCTTCGGGACGATCTTCTGCAAGGAGTCGAACGGGGCGAGGCCATATTCTTGTCCATACAATTTGGCATCGCGGATGTAGAACCACTTCCTTCTCCAGTACTGTATGGACTCGCACATGGAAAAGGAGAAGAAAAGAATAGAAGATCGAATAGAGAAGATGCAGCCGCCGAGCGGATAGACTGCGCTGGTGCCAGACTGCCTCTTCACGGGATTGATATTTCGAAAGAGGCCAAAGTGTGGCTTCATACCGAGCCAACACTCGCAAAGAGTGATAAAGCAGGCGATGTGGAGAAGAAAGTTGGGAGACAAATGATGTAATTGAATCTCATAGAAAAAGAGGAGTCCACGAAGAAATTCGTGGACAGGAAGAGAAAGACTGTGGATGACAAAGGCATAGAACATCACCCGAAACCCTTCGTGTGGGTGCAGGATTACCTCGTCACCGATGAGGATGGTGTCCTCCTTGTTCTGGGGAATCAACCCAGAATCGTGCAGCTTGCGGAGGTCCCCATCGCGCATCTCTGTGCGCTTCCACCCGCCGTCCATGGCGCGGGCGGTAGCGGCGACCTTCTTGCCGCCGGCGGTGGCGCTCGAACCAGCTCCGGCAGCGGTTTTCTTTGGCTTGCCCATTTTGTATCAGCGACAGTGGCGGTGCGCGCGAACGAAGGAGGAAGGGAAAGTGCGAAGAATATCTAGAGTACAGCGAAAGGCAGCGAAGCTCGTGCAAATGGAAGAAATGGAGATGAGGAAAATGACGAAGGGTAAAAGGCAATCACTGTTTACCTACAGTATAAAAGGAAGAAGACGACGCACATGAGCCGTTGATCCAGAAGCCCTAGCGCGCACCTCAAATCTAACCCTACACGTGTCAACACTACACCGAACCGTCGCCAGCATGCCTTCCACTACGCATGGAAATCGAGGAGACGCCATAATTTTCGCCACGTCTGCGCGTGACTAGTCAACTTCAAGTCAGGCGGTGGGACCCACGATTGTCTCATCGCATCATCTCTGCTACCCCAGACGTTTGAGATCACCAAGCGTCAGCACTGACGTCATCAAGGCAAAGCCAGCAACGGCCCGAAGTTTTCGGTTGATCAATCAAGTACTTACTCGGATCTATGATTCAAGAAACTACTCGGGGGCTATTCCTATCAGGAGCGCTAGCCGCGCACCTGAAAAATGACTAAGGTAACTACACCTCGCAACTATCTTCGAGTCCTACGTTGAGTCTGCGGATCCACTACGGACTCGGGGGCTACTCACATAGGGAGTGTCGGTTGAAGCATCCAAAAATTGTGTCCTTCGAACCTATGCTAAAAACGACTGAACTAAAGTCTCTGCTCGAGTCTACGACTCGAACAGACACTCGGGGGCTACTCCCATAGGGAGCGCTGGCCGCGCACCTTATGAATTCTTCGACTACGATCCTTCGGATCAAATATGAAAAAATCTTTTTGGCAACTTTGCCCAAACTAACGCTAAGTGAGAAGCAGTCTCCTTGGCCACCCAAAACACCTCTGCGGTGATAAATCTTCGGATGTTGTGTCTGCGACACAAAGATAAGCCCTACAGATATCATTTGATGGCATGTTAATGCACATGACTGCGCTCTGCCAGTAAACTACCGTGTCAACATGCACGATGAGAATCCCGACGGACGCGTTGGGTACACCACTTGAAAATCACTGGGATTCGACTCCTGTAAGTCCACAACGGCCTAAGTCGAATCACACCAGCAATCGTTTCGAATTCGAGTCTGGGAACTCGAGTTTGATGAAGATCATGTTGTTTTGTCCTATGACAGTTAACTGGCCCTGATCCGTCAGGTGATCCAGGCACACGCATCGACAATCCCTATGAACTAAAAACATTTCTCCTTGTAAAGCAGGTTCAACTACATAGCACCCGAAAGATTGAAGAGTCTCCAGCCGAATCTACGATTCGACTGAACACTCGGGGGCTACTGACATAGATATACCCCACGGGTACACGACATTGGCATACTTGGTGCAGCCCAAGGAAGGCCCACGTCAAGACATGCAGCCCATGAAGATTTCGGGTGGCCCAAGCCCGTGACATTTTCGACTCCTGGGAGGACAAGTCTAGATTAGATAGAATTTCAAAGGGTACCAACCCTAATTTATAACCGACTCGACCTAAGCCCGGGACCTGCCTATCTATATAAAGGCTAGGAGGGTACGGCGAGAAGGATCCTCTTCCACCATCGCATACGCCCATCACGCCAGGTTGCATCTACGCACCCCTGTAACTTTTGGTTTTGCCGTAATCAAGAGCTTACTAGCAGGAGTAGGGTTTTCCCTCCGGGGGCCTGAACCTGGGTAAATCCTGTGTCCCGCGTTGCTTGTCTGTTAACCGTTCCGCGACTTCCAGCATCCCCATCTTCTCCAAAACTCAGGTCCATAACAATGGGCATTGACGAAATCAACCCTCATCAAATACCCCCGTTGATTAACCATGAATTAATATAACATGCATATCTAATAATTGGGATTTAGTTTCTGTCAAATTCCGGCTATCCCTCCTCCTATCATCATACAACAATGACAACCTTGTGTATCCCCCAACATATGTGTGTACTCATATGCTAGTACATCAAGATCATCATAGAAGATAACATAAACTTGTATGCAACTGAAACAAACTAGATCACAATTACCATGAACAATCACTACTCAAACATCAACATAGAGATACAATAGATCATGGGAAAGGAAAATATTTCCTTATACATCATGTTTGACAAGAGATTACAGTAGGTATATGGAGGGTATCTTGCTATAGATGGTGATGGAGATGTGCCTGTCCAATGTGGAGAGGCGGCGCTGGCATGGAGGGAGGCGGCGCCAGTGGAAGGGAGGCCTCGTGCGGTGACCCAGCATACCACTTCATGATGTAGTACACTATAGTCCTTGACATAACACCAATGAAACATTGTTCACTAGTATTACATCCCTCAGAGTGGTACAACACAAACACAGCAGATCCAAGACATGACTATAGGTTACAACTCAACTCTTTACACAAGATCCAGAGAACACTCTAGGTTAAAGAGAGAGAAAGAGACTTCTTACAAAGAAGAATCAGAAATAAACAACTCAAATCTAATATACTAATAAGACTAGTATCTGAACTAGTAGTCTGGCATTGCTGTTATAGCAATACACTACAGAAATAGGTTCTTTGGCTAGAAATTATATTCCTATCTAATCAGTAACTTTGTCTTCACTTGGGTTGATGTATATGCTGACTTTCTTCACTTTATTGAAGAGCTTGAGCTGTTGATGATGATTCCTGTAGCATAACTTGATGCAGGCGTCGTCTGTATTGGCTTCAGAATCTAGCAAGGGTTAAGAAGATACGTTGAGTACGAGCATACTCAACAAGTTCACTAGGAAAAGAGTGTTTGATGCACTATATCTATAGCCACAGACCGTAGGTCGTAGGCAATGCAAGTTTTTGTAAATATTTCTTCAAAGGTTGCTTTTATTCTGAAAAGCTATGTCCGTCAGCCTTCACGGGTTTACCAGAACTTTCATGGAGTTCCTTTCCCGCCGCATTCATAGCTCCTTCCCGGAACAGGGAGTAACAAGTTACAGTTCTTACACTCTGCAGAGGTGCGTCACTTTACCCATGAGAGACCTTAGGTTTTGTTGCACGGCCGGGAGTATGTCCTCGTTCAAACTTCCTTGGTTTGAGGCCCAACCTAAGATCCAATCCAATTACTGCCTTCTTCGCGACCCCGCATGTATCCTTGGTGTACGCCAACCCACCTATTGAATTACAACAATTGGCAGTACAGACCGTTCAGATGCCGGAACTATCGTGGGACGTTGAGGGCTCCCACCCATATGCTGCATATCCTCTACGAATTACCATATAATATGCATGCTACGAGTGATAAAATCCATGACCCGCACATCCGGCTCCATGCGAGAGGGAAGAGATACAACTGACTTCTCCGTCCCATTCCAAATCTCATGGTCAATGCGTAATATACGGCGCAAGAATCACTGGCGACATTGGTTGTTAAGTCCTAGATAATATGTTCCTTTAACACTAGAACTTTTATAATAGGTTATTACCTAATGGTAAATAACCTATAATCATATTATTATCAAAATAGTATTTTCTGGCCTTTTTCTAATGCAGGTGATTACAACACTAGATTTGCAAAATACTTTACATAAAATAATCAAAGGACATGAGCAAGTGTGAACTTGCCTTTTGTGATTGCACGATTATGCACTCACGGTCTTCAAGATAATATAAGATCCAATATCTAAAATCAGCATCATTGGTCCAGTAAGGACTAATGTTTAAAGAAGCAAGATGCTATTATGCATAAGTAATGTAATGCACTTGATAAACGTGAATCCCGGGGATAACGTTGTTCTAGGGTTTGAATACTGGAAATGGTTTCTTTGGAATGTGTTGCTCTTTTAGATTAAGTTTCATATTTGTGCTTCTTATTAAGGCTTGTGAGTGTGTGTGAACAACACATATCTATACAACAATAATATACACACATATGGAATGCTACTCAAGATTGTTTACACTATAATTGTCTATCTTCAATTTTTACTCTAAAAGTAATGTTACTTATAAAGAACTTAAGTGTTATCATTCCTGAGTATACAAGTAAAGTATAAAGTAATGTGATTACGATTAATTGTCATCTGTTGACTTAAGTGGGAAAACGAATAACTTTTGAAGAAAAGATTTCTTTATTAAGGTTTAAATAATCCTGATAGTTTTTAGAATAGTATTAATAGAATGTGATTGGTTTTATGTATGCTTGCTTGAATAGTTTAGACTTGAGATGCTTTAACTTAATTATAACAGACCAAAGTTAACCATAAAATACATAACAAAGTCTTTAGCATAGTATTTGAAGTATTGTAGACTAAAGTTAACTTTAAAGACATAGATGGACTTAAGGTATATTGCTTATGATAATTGCTCACTTCATAAGGTTCCTTTAAAGTTAACTAGGAATGGTATTACTTTTATTTGGTATAGTGTTTTCTCAAGATTATAATGGAATAGAATCTGTCGTGGTGGTGGCACGGTAGATGCCATGGGTAGGCTAAAGTATGGGGCCAATGGATGCTAGAGGGATCTGGGGAGGGAAGATGTAGTTGATTCTACACACAGAAGACTAGCATAAAGATCTTTGTTTCTCCTTTCTTGGGATACAAGCGCTCCTTGAGCTGTATACAAGTGGAGAGGAAGAACTTTACCAGCCTAACGGTACCAAATGAGTCGATGCCCTTCTCAGAGTCCAAGCCTCTCCTTATAAAGGGGAGCCTTGGCTCCTCTAGGGCTGATGTGGCAAGCATATTCATCCCAATATAGTAATTCGGCGGCCTCCTTTCCGTGTCGCCCTTCTAACAACGACAAAGTCTCAGAGAACCCCACCTGCATGCCTCGGGCTCCAGGACTGTCACCTCCGTGACCTCCTTCTGCCCTTCTGCCACTCTGCGTCTTGTCCTTTGTGTTTGGCTCTGCCCAGATCCTTCATAGCTCGTGGCTAGGGTTTGAGTATGAGCACTTCCTTCTCCTGCAAGCTTCACGTTATTCGGCCCTGCCTCGCTTAACTCGGCTTGGCCTTCACCTGCATTCAGATTATTCGGGCTGACCCGGCCGACTTACACAGTATGTCGGCCGGGTAACGCCTTGCTCTTCTCATAAGGGTCCTGCTCTTGCTTACCTCGTCCGACCTTTACTGGATTCAGCCGATTTAGGCAGTAACTCGGAAACTGGACGGGGAACTTCCTTCTGTCTTTCCCCATCCTTACCCTATCTGGGGTCACCTCCCCAACATTAGTCCCCGAAGCTGGTATGGTCCTGCCTTTAACCTCGGTCGGGCCATATCAGTTTCCCAATATTCGTTTCTCCTTGTTTCCGAGTTATTTTTCCCTCGTCCGAGGTATCTGCGCATCTTATCGTGCACGCCTCGTCCTACGTGTCACACTCATCATTGTTTTTCTAGTTTTTTGTTCCTCTACAGTGCCTACTAACAGGCTACAGTAATTACTGCGCCTGTCGCGTCGGCGCTACAACGCCTCGTGCACCGTTTCTGTCAGGGATCCTGATCCTTTCTTGCATCGTGTGGTCGTTGGTGCGGTTCCACTCAGCGGCGCGCGGTTGTGCCACATACACGATCTACATAGTTAACACCCGCACGCACGATCCCACTACCACTCAGGCCGCGTGGTTATAAAGAGGGGCGCGGGGCTTGGGGATTTACTTTTCCCCTCTGCTTACCGTTGCCCTTCTTCCTCCTCTCCCTTTTGTGCCTGTTCGTGATCCCGCCACCGTGCGCCCACCAGAATCTTTGACGACGAGGCCCCAATCATTCTGCTCCGTCGACCTCGTCCCCGTATACTTGCTCCGGCGCCGCTGCCGGTGAGTTTATCTGGTCTCACTGCCTAGTTCATCCTCTAGACGCGTCTGCTTCTCTTCAGATTTCCCGCGGCGGTTCCTTTTCCGCTCCGCCGTCGTTTTCGCCTAGGATCACGACGGGGCCTTGCAGTTCTAGGCTTTGGTCCGCCGCTAGTTCATCTTCCGTAGATTCTTCCGGCAACCCTATGTCGAGCTCCGTTAGCGGCGCGCTCATTGAGGATGACGATGCAGCGTCTGGGCCTAAGCGGTGCACCTGGCAGGGTTCTTCCGTTACGCGCCGAGAGGTTGAGTGGTTAATCCGAACTTGCCAGATTCCTGCCGAGGTAGCCTGTCGCTTACCCGGCATTGAATCTTCTCCTGTTCTTAACGAGGGCGAGTACGTCATCTTTATGTCCCACTTTGCTCGCGGGTTTGGTCTCCCTCTTAGCGATTTCGCTAGGGAGTACCTTGATTACTTCGTCCTGCAGCCGCATCATCTTCCGGCTAATGTCATTGCTTCTCTTTCCGCCTTTATCTCTGCCTCGGAAGGATACTTCGGCCTATGGCCGTCTGTGCACGTTTGGTCGAAGTCTTTTCAGATCCGATCCAATGTCGTCCCAGACAAATCCCTTCAACCTTCCGAGAAATTGCTCACCCAATGTGGAGCTGCGTCAATTACACCTCGGAGGAAATCCGAGTTTCCTCGCGTTGATGGTCTAGAGTCATGCAAGAAATGGCATAAATCGTTCTTTTATGTCAAGAATTCTGGGAATGAAGACAGGATTCGGCTTCCTGCTTTTTCGATTGGTCCCCCTTCCAAGAAGAACTGGACTTATAATCCGAGGAAGATCCATGCTCTGGCCGAGGCCTTTGAGATTCGGCTGAAGTAACTGATCCGCTCCGGGCTACGCGGCGAGGATCTGATGACCACCTTCGTTAGCAGCCGGATCTGCCCATTCCATAAACGCACGCATAAGCTCTGCTATATGAGCGGTCCCCTTGATCCCAATCGAGTCTCAACGGTGCAGCTTGATAATTATCTTATTTTCAAGCGTGTCCGGGCTATCTTTAAGACGGAGATGCCGAAGGACTGGGCCTGGGGATTGAAACCGTTCACTTGCGAGCATCCCCCTCCCAGAGTAAGTTCTCGCAGTTGTGTTTTGCCTTTTAATCGCATATGTGATTTCTCTTGTTAATTTCTCTCTTTCTCTTCCTGCAGAGGTTTGAGGAGCAGAAGATCGAGGAAGAGGAGGTTTTGTCCCTCCCGTGGCCCGCATGTCGGAACACCCCGGATAGTGGGGAGCCTGACTCGGAGGAGTTCGTTCCCAAGTCGGACCTTGCTCCGGCTCGTGCCCGTGGCAAGACCCCGGCCCACGAGGAGGAAGGTGATTCAGACGAGGACCAAGTTCTTGAGGTAGTTGCCGCAATGCCAATTTCTTATGCATTTCCGGCCTCTACTTTCTCAGCTAATCCGGCTGGTCAGGTTCACAACGCCGAGCCTCTCGCCTCCCGACCTCCTGTTACCTCGGGGAAACGTAGCGCTCCAGCTGGTGCCTCGGAAGCCGCTCCCAAGAAACGAATGAAGAAGTCAGCCCAGCACCCTCCGAAGCGTAAAAACCATGCCCGGGGTTACTGGGTGAGTTGCTTTTATTTGTATTTCTTGTTTCTCTCTTTCTGCCTTTTGACCTGACCTTTTTTTTGCCTTTGCAGAGCTCCTCTTTCTGTTAAGCCCAGGGGTCCTAGCATGACGAGTTATACGACTCGGCCGCCTTCTCCTCCGCCTCCTGAAGATACTAGAGTTCCTAGTCCTACTCGCATTGAATCTCCTCCCGCTCCGAATCAGACGTCATCTCTCCAGGATGCGCCTGAGGTCCCTCCTGTTGATGTCGATACAACTCGGCCAGTAGATATTTCTACTGAGCCTGCTGCCTCCTCTATGAATCCCAAAGTTTCCCCCGAGATCCCTTCGACCCCCACAGCCTTTACTGCGACTCTGACTCCAGCCGAGGATACCAATATCTCGGCGCCCTTAGAAACTGTAATCCCTCTAGCCTCCAAAGATGCCATTCCAAGTGCCGAGGTAACGGCTCCTGCCGACGCCTCTTCTAAGGCAAGAAAGGTCGTTGTCACCAAGCCTCCCTCATCTCAGAAAGGGCTTGCGAGCTCTTCTCACCCTACAATTGCTGATGCACTACGCAAGGGGGTCTCTTCTACCAAGACTATTGTTACCCCGGCTGCTGATACACAGCTCGCTCTTCACAAGAGTCCCGCGGCGGCGGTGGCTACCCAACACGTCCGAGGTAAAGTCCTGACTCGTACGGAGAGTGGGAACAGCCTCGACTCGTTGGTTGAGTATGCCAACAATTGGAACGCTGCTGATCAGCTCGAGGGCAATCCAAGCAGCCAGCCATATCAACTCTCCGACATCAGCAGTCGCTTACATCTGGCTGCCAAGATCGTTCTTGACAGCGACAAGATGAATGAGGTAATTGTTTTTATGGACGTTTGATTAGTCATTCGAATGATATTATATATACTTTAGTCCCCAAAGCTTGCAACCGAATAATTTGTTATTCGTTTGGAAGTTTTATTAGGCTTTACCTGGTTCATTTTTGTGTTAGTGTTCGAATATCCATCCACCTAGATCCGAATTAAGCTTTTCTTGATTTGGATCTGTCTGAGCTTCGAATATCCAGCCGCCTAGATCTGAGTTAAGCTTTGCTTGATTCGGATCTGTCTTAGCTTCGAATATCCAGCCACCTAGATCCGAATTAAGCTTTGCTTGATTCAGATCTGTCTTAGCTTCGAATATCCAGCCACCTAGATTCGAGTTAAGTTTTGCTTGACTCGGATTTGTCTTAGCTTCGAATATCCAGCCACCTAGATCCGAGTTAAGTTTTGCTTAACTCGAATCTGTCTTAGCTCCGAATATCCAGCCACCTAGATCCAAGTTAAGTTTTGCTTGACTCGGATCTGTCTTAGCTTCGAATATCCAGCCAGCTAGATCCGAGTTAAGTTTTGCTTGACTCGGATCTGTCTTAGCTCCGAATATCCAGCCACCTAGATCCGAGTTAAGTTTTGCTTGACTCGGATCTGTCTTAGCTTCGAATATCCAGCCACCTAGATCCGAGTTAAGTTTGGCTTGACTCGGATCTGTCTTAGCTTCGAATATCCAGCCACCTAGATCCAAGTTAAGTTTGGCTTGACTCGGATCTGTCTTAGGTTCGAATATCTTACTGCTATTCATTTTGTTGCTTAGGTTGTGCATGACCGGCGGACCGCCGAATTCCAAAGGCTGCTCTTCGCACATAAAAAATTGCAAGATAAGTATGAAAAGGTCATTCCCGTGGTGAAGAAAGCTGGTAAGTTAACAAACTTTTGCATTATCCCTAAAGTTCTTATTGTTTTGGACGTGAGGCGTTAGCTCATTTTGCTAGTGAATAGGTAATATCAACAATCTTAATATCCGTCTTGAGAAGAAAGTCAAGGCCCTGGAAGGTTAGTTACTCTTTTTTCTTTTACAGATTTCTATTTGAAATGTGCACCGGGTTTCTTTTAACCCTTTTGGCTTCGGTATAGCCGAGTTACAAAATTTTGCAGCGTCACATCAAAAATGCATACCCATGCCTGATATGATGCTGCATTTTTTAGAACAAGCGGCCACTCACTCGGCGCAGCTGAAAGATAAAGATGACGAGATAACCCGCTTGCGCGCCGAGGTTGAGTCCCTCAAGCTTTCTCAGAAATCTGAGTTAGAGAAAGTTGACCAGGAATTCTCCGAGGAGAAGAATCGGCTAGCTCTGCAATTGCAGAAAAATAAAGAGCTCCTCGAGGCTGTCGAATTGAAGACACGGGCGATGATCGAGGAGATCACTCGCTTTGAGAAAACCAAGGGTGATTGGGCTCAAGATCTTCAGAGAATGCTTAACTATATTCATCGTAAGCCTCTGACCGTGGCCGAGTTATCTTTTTCTATTTCTTAGCGTTGACCGACGTATTTTTTATTTTTCGTAGACCATTTTCCAGAAGCTAAGCCTATGAGCTCTAGAGCGGTGGTTAATGCTCGTGTACGCCGAGGTGTCCCCGCAGATGCGAGCCCAGAATACTCAATGGAAGACTACTTGGTCGCCGTTGGCGCTGCCGTTGGTCCGATGAATATTATGGGCATGGACTTGGTGCAGGCAGCCATCCGGGCCTACCATGTTCTCTGGCCGAATACTTCTGGAACTCCTGATATTGATAAGATCAAGCTACTGGTGGAAAGATTGATGGTGTCGGGGATATGACCCCAGGTACCCCAGAGTTGGGCTATAAAGAGATTTGTGTAAAAGAATAAAACAATTAAATAGAAAGAATGGGTGAAGAGAGGTGTTAAAAATAAAAGAAAGAAGAATAAAACTTGTTTGGGCCGAGTTAAGTATGACTCGGCCTGGCCAGGACAAAATCTTCCCCTCTTGGGCCGAATTAACTAGGCCAAAGCCAAATAAAATATGCTATGTGCTGAATAAGAGAAACCTAATCGGGCCGAATCACTACGCCCATGGGCCGACCTGAGCAAACGTCGGCCCACGGCCGACTCCCCACTTTACATTGCCAGCCTTAGATGCTCCGCCTACTCCCGCCAAACCTCGCCCCCGCCGCGTCCTCCAGCGACAATCCCGCGCCAGCTCCTCGCCACCTCTTCTGCTTCGCCGGGTGGGCTGCATTCGGCCCACCACGAGGAGCCTCCCCTAGCGCCACTCGCCTCCCCCGGGTGGGCCGACTCAGGCAAAGTTCGGCCCACCGCGAAAATCAGCAGACAGCTCCCCTCCATTACCCCGGCTGGGCCCAGGAACGAGCCGCTCCATCTGGGCCGAATAAGAACTACCTCGGCCAGGCTGTGCCAAGACCCGGCTGGGCTGGCATCTCACCACCTGGGCCACTTCTTCTCCTAGGCCGAGTCAGCCAAGGCCTAGGACGAGTTTCTCCTTCGCCTGAGACATCTGGGCCGAATCAGTTCACCCCAGACGCCCTATTATTCATCCCGGAACGCTGCCTCGACCGCTACATCAACATACCTTCAGGCCAGGACAAGATCAACAAGTCCCGTGCCAGTCTTAGGATGCCCAGGGCTCAGACTGGCACATGGCATAAGAAATATGCCCTTGGCATCAAGAATATGATAAGGAATATGCCATGCAATCTCCAAAGATGCCAAGGCATATGCTGAGCATCTAAGAAGATGCTAGGAATATGCTACTTAGATACCAAACGTGGGGAACAAGATTTGTCCCCTAGGCTCCCCTTTATAAGGAGCACCAGGGGGATCGTTAGAAAGAGAGGCCCCGAAGGTCTCCTCCCCTCTCTGCTCACTAGGAGCTCTCCTTCTCCCTCTTCCTCCACTCTCACAGAGAGATCTAGATAGAAGCATAGGAGATACAACTCAAGGAGCATGATTGTAGCCACAAGTATGGCAAGATTATAAGAGATTAGATGTATAGAATAAGGTGTTATCTCCACTTGAGAGCTTCAATCCAATATACATTGTATTTCTCTTTGTTCATACGAGTGCGGTCTTCACTGCATCATCCCTCCCCGGATTCCTCCACGTCCATCGGCCCCAACTTTAGCCTACCCATGGCATATGCCGTGATACCACCACGACATTTGGCGCCCACCGTGGGGCCTTCTAGTGGCGTTGGCTGGGTTTCCATCCGGACGGGAACATCTTCATCAACTTCTTCCTCATAGGGCTCATTCAGCTCCACCAAGCCAACAGAGAACAAAGAGGTAAGCGCAGAGGCTCTCCAAGTCTAACTCATCAAAGCAGGTAAGACTTAGCAAGAAGGGTTCAAGCACTACTCCAAGCTTACTGTAAGTACCAGGTAACTCAGCAGGGCAGGTATGACCTAGCAAGACTCACTCAAACATTTCTCCAAGTATACTGTAAGTGCCAGATAACTCAGCCACCTACACTCAATACTTCACCCCGGGGAGAAAGTAACTTAACCCGGGGACTATTCAACTTATCTGTAGAGTCACCTTTGGATTAAGAGAACATTATGTTGATTTAGATCTGTATTTGAGCCAGCTTATTTATAACTCGGATAGAAGTTGAATCAGCTTATTTATGATTTGGATAGATTTTGAGTCAGTTTGTTTATGCTTTGGATGACCTTTAACTCAGCTCACCAGCCAGCTTATTTATAACTCGGATAGAATTTGAATCAGCTTATTGATGATTCAGATAGAGTTTGAGTTAGTATGCTTTGGGTTAACCTTAAACTCAGCTCGTCAGCCAGCTTATTGATGGTTCAGACAGAATTTGAGTTAGTTTATTTACGTTTTGGACCGACCTTTAACTCAACCCACCAGCCAGCTTATTGCTGATTCGAACAGAATTTGAGTCAGCATGTTTATGATTCGGATAAGATTTGAGTCAGCCTATTTATAATTCGGATAGAGTCAGCGTATTTATGATTTAGACAGGATCTGAGTCAGTTTATTTATGCTTTAGATTATCCTTTAACTCAGCTTAACGGCCAGCTTATTGATGATTCGGATATAATTTGAGTAATTTATTTATGCTTCGGATTAACATTTAACTCAGCTCAGTAGATTGTCTCTGATTCGGACTAACATTTGACTCAGCTTGCCAGGGTATATTATAATTCGGATTTGTATTCAGACTCGGCGTACTAATCATATCTCTGATTCGGGCCGAAGCTTTATTCAGTTCGCCAGATTGCCAGGTTATGTTATGACTCGGATTGATATCTCACCATATTGCCAGGTTATCCCATATCTCGGATGACTATTGGCCAGCTTATCATATCTCGAATTTATATCCCATATCTACATCTCAAATCAAATCTCTCAGCGGTTAGCCCTATTATCATATACCAAAACTTAATATCAGATCTATATCCCGGATCCATATCAAAGGCAAATTAACATCATCATGCCATATCACGTTATATCGTGGCAAACAGATGACTCGGATTTGAGTCATATAACTCGGATTTTGAGCCAGGTAACTCAGACTTAAGACATAAGTCAATTTTGAGTAAAGTAACTCGGATTTGAGTCATGTAACTCGGATTTGAGTCATATAACTCGGATTTTGAGCCAGGTAACTCAGACTTAAGACATAAGTCAATTTTGAGTAAAGTAACTCGGATTTGAGTCACGTAACTCGGATTTGAGTCATATAACTCGGATTTTGAGCCAGGTAACTCAGACTCGAGGCATAAGTCAATTTTGAGTAAAGTAACTCGGATTTGAGTCATATAACTCGGATTTTGAGCCAGGTAACTCAGACTTAAGACATAGGTCAAATATGAGTAAAGTAACTCGGATTTCGAATGAGATAACTCAGATTTGAGTCATATAACTCGGATTTGAGTCAGATGACTCAGACTTAAGACATAGGTCAAATATGAGTAAAGTAACTCGGATTTGGAATCAGATGACTCGGATTTGAGTCAATAACTCGGATTTGAGTCAGAGGACTCAGATTTAAGACATAAGTCAATTTTGAGTAAAATAACTCGGATTTGGAAACAGATGACTCGGATCATGATTTACCCAATGGGGTTAAAAGAGTAGTGCCAAATAAGGCCAAAACTCATGACTTACCCAAAGAGGTTAAAAGAGCAGTGCCAAATAAGGCCAGAACTCATAACTTACCCAAAGGGGTTAAAAGAGCATTTCCCAATAAGGCCAGAACTCATAACTTACCCAAAGGGGCTAGGACCAGTGCCCAAGAAGGCCAGAAGTCCAAAAACTTACCCAAATGGGTTATGACTAGCGCCCAAGAAGGCCCGAAGTCGAAAAACTTACCCGAAGGGGTTATGACTAGTGCCCAAGAAAGCCAGAGGTCCAAAAACTTACCCAAAGGGGTTATCACTAGTGCCCGAGAAGGCCAGTAGTAAAAATATTACCCAAAAGGGTTATAAGCAATGCCCAAGAAGGCTAGGAGTCAAGAAACTTACCCAAAAGGGTTATAAAACATAGAAGTATATGACCAAGGTACAATAAGTCGAATAAGCAACTCTAGGGATATTATGCATAAAGCCTATGCACGATCCTAAGAATCCCACATAGCCTCGGGGACTACTGTCGGGGATATGACCCCAGGTACCCCAGAGTTGGGCTATAAATATATTTGTGTAAAAGAATAAAACAATTAAATAGAAAGAATGGGTGAAGAGAGGTGTTAAAAATAAAAGAAAGAAGAATAAAACTTGTTTGGGCCTAGTTAAGTATGACTCGGCCTGACCAGGACAGAATCTGCCCCTCTAGGGCCGAATTAACTAGGCCAAAGCCAAATAAAATATGCTATGTGCTGAATAAGAGAAACCTAATCGGGCCGAATCACTACGCCCATGGGCCGACCTGAGAAAACGTCGGCCCACGGCCGACTCCCCACTTTACATCGCCAGCCTCAGATGCTCCACCTACTCCCGCCAAACCTCGCCCCCGGCGCGTCCTCCAGCGACAATCCCGCGCTAGCTCCTCGCCACCTCTTCTGCTTCGCCGGGTGGGCTGCATTCGGCCCACCACGAGGAGCCTCCCCCAGCGCCACTCGCCTCCCCCCGGGTGGGCCGACTCAGGAAAAGTTCGGCCCATCGCGGAAATCAGCAGACAGCTCCCCTCCATTACCCCGGCTGGGTCCAGGAACGAGCCGCTCCATCTGGGCCGAATAAGAACTACCTCGGCCGGGCTGTGCCAAGACCCGGCTGGGCTGGCATCTCAACACCTGGGCCACTTCTTCTCCTAGGCCGAGTCAGCCAAGGCCTAGGACGAGTTTCTCCTTCTCCTGAGACGTTTGGGCCGAATCAGTTCACCCCAGACGCCCTATTATTCATCCCCGAACGCTGCCTCGACCGCTACATCGACATACCTTCAGGCCAGGACAAGATCAACAAGTCCCGTGCCAGTCTTAGGACGCCCAGGGCTCAGACTGGCACATGGCATAAGGAATATGCCCTTGGCATCAAGAATATGCTAAGGAATATGCCATGGCATCTCCAAAGATGCCAAGGCATATGCTGAGCATCTAAGAAGATGCTAGGAATATGCTACTTAGATACCAAACGTGGGGAACAAGATTTGTCCCCTAGGCTCCCCTTTATAAGGAGCACCAGGGGGATCGTTAGAAAGAGAGGCCCCGAGGGGATCCTCCCCTCTCTGCTCACTAGGAGCTCTCCTTCTCCCTCTTCCTCCACTCTCACAGAGAGATCTAGATAGAAGCATAGGAGATACAGCTCAAGGAGCATGATTGTAGCCACAAGTATGGCAAGATTATAAGAGATTAGATGTATAGAATAAGGTGTTATCTCCGCTTGAGAGCTTCAATCCAATATACATTGTATTTCTCTTTGTTCATACGAGTGCGATCTTCACTGCATCATCCCTCCCCGGATTCCTCCACGTCCATCGGCCCCAACTTTAGCCTACCCATGGCATATGCCGTGATACCACCACGACAGATGGCATCGCAGAACCAGTTGAGTATCTGGAGGGAATCCGCTGGACGAGCTGGTGCTGATATGGCGCTCACAGTCGTTATGTCATGGTACGAGGATATTTCCCTCGATACCATGATAAATTTGCGCACTGGCTCCCGTTGGGTTGAGGATCCAGAATTCGTCGCTCTCCGACAAGCTCGTGCCTTCCAGCTTGTTGAGTATGCGGACGTGCATAACTGGATTGAAGGGCCAAGTTTCCTTTCTAACCCAGCGGATGAGGTCGAAGTTGAAGATGCCTCTAATGATAATTCAGCCGACCAAGATGAGGCTGGGGGCGACTCGGATACTTCTGGTGATTCCAGCTCAAGCTCGGATGGCAATGGCGACGCGCGATCCTCCTCCAAAGGGACTGGGCATTCCCGAGCTCAAACTGATGTTTCTCAACAGCCCTGGGCTTCCCCCGAAGTCGCTCCTGGTTCTGTGGAGGGCGAAGCAACTTTGGCCGAGGTGCCGTCTACCTCGGAGCACCCCGTACCTGACCAAGTCGCTGCCCCTTAGGTTAAAAAAAACTCTAAGTTGCTTCTTATCCCCGGTATGCCGGGCGTATGATGTGTATGAAACAATTGTCCGACTTTCTGTGTGGTATGAATCTCTTTTGCCTTTTGCCGCTGAGGCACATGTGGTTATGATCGTTATTATTCTATTTAAACTGATCCTGTTTATTTAAATCTTTGCTTTGGTGGCCTTCAATTCCTTAAGTTCAGATTGTGTGTTTGCCTTTTTCGTACGGTAGTTCGGCATCTAATATTGCCTGAACTTGATAAATTTGACAATTCAACCATTGTGTTCTTGAATTTTATCCAAGTTGTAAATCTCGAAGCCCATATCTGGGGAGAGCGAAATAATATCGCTCTGGGTGCCAAAGTTTGATACCCATTTTTGTAACAAGGGATAATTGTGGGGCAATTCCCTACTCACTGCTCTAAAAATTGAGACTTAACACATCACTAAAACTGTGAAATAATATTGGGCAGTCCTCGAGTCATTGCTCGAGGTGCCGAGGTTTAATACATAACTCAAACTCAAAAACAAAATATGGCAGTCCCTGAGTCATTGCTCAAGGTGTCGAGGTTTAATACATAACCCAAAATCCGAAACAATATAGGACAGTCCACAAGCCACTGCTCAAGGTGCCGAGGTTTAATACATAACCCAAACTCAGAAATAATATAGGACAGTCCCCGAGCCATATAAAAATGTTCACATAATAATGTTTGATAATAGTTTTAAGTTATAGATTTTATTTTTCTATAAATTTTCATATATTATACACATTTTTCTGAATTACAAAACAAAAGTTATTAATTAAACAAAATTTAATCATTTTATTACATTTCAGGAAATATTTATATTTGATCTTATAACGTTTTATCTAATTCCTAAATAGAAAAGACTTTTTGTACCTAAGCTAAACCTACCCTAGTCACTGACTAGTGGGCCAGTGGCCACATCATCCCTTAGGTTAGTGAATGCATTCGTTACCTTCCCTATTTCTACTCACAGTCAATGACCGATGGGACCAACGCCACGTCAGATTCCACACGGGCAAGGACGGGGTCAATATGTTGAATTCGTCAAGGCTAATGTGAGCATGACGTCACAGTGACGTCACCTCGCCGGTGACGCACAGACGGTGAACGACGGCGATGATCTAGTGACTTCTAGCGAATGTGATGACCATGGTTCGAACCAGTGCACTCTAGGGAGACTAATAACGGTGGCGCCGCCAGCATGTGGTCATTGGAATAGTGACCATGATGGCGACCGACGGCGGCGCAGGGCGGAGCTCTACGGAAATAAGGCTACAGCGAACAATAACACAAAATAGAAGGTCCAAGAGATGTGTTAGCTCACCCAGGGACTCATGCGGTGGTTGGCAAGGGCCAGTGTGTTCGGAGGTGAGCGCTCGAACATGAATTCTGGCGAACTACGACAAAAGTGACCAATGAAATTTGCATCACCCCGAGCTCCCCTTTATGTTTTACTCCACCCAGAAGATCTACAGAGCACGGCGCTTCTCCCCATCCACACCACAGGCTTCGAGGTGCATTGCATAAACGGCTAGCCGAAGCTCGCCGGCGATGGCGTCTGGTTGAAAAGAGAGATAGAGAGCAAGAGGGTGGATGATCGAGGATGAGGATTGACTAGAATCTCGAGGCGGTCTTAGGCGGCTGCTTTATACAGCTCGGCAGGCTTGGACACGTCGACACGACGGCGATGATGGTCGAGGCCCAGCGGTGGTTTTATGCTCGATTCAAGCACGAATCTTGATGGTCGAGGCCCAGCGGTGGTTTTCAGTTTTTTGTAATTCATGTTTGTCTTAAATCCTTATTTATAGAATTTATTCTTTAGATAACTACAACATATAAAAATGTATTTCAAATTCTGGTATGAATTTAGTATTTTGATAGCATACTTTATTTATTGTTTTCTAAATTTATAATTATAGAGATATTCTTTTATTAAATAGAATAAGTAGGATTTAGGGTTTTTAGGATTTGTTTAAGATCTTAAAAATTAACTATAACATTATTTTCACTTTTATTTGGAGTAATGAAGTTTTAAAATGTTTACTAATAGCCATAGAGTTTATTTATATGAATTTAATCACATAATAAGGTATATATTTCATTATAACTAACATAAAAGTTAAAGGTTTGAGATTATAAATGTCTACCATGAATTCTAGGAGTTTTAATATTTTTATATCCTTTTATAATTGTGAATAAAGGTGAATGGTTAAGACATATTGTCTTTATGTTTATGATCATGAATGATATCACCATTTAAAGTAAAATAGTGGGATTGTTTTCTAGGCTAACTTATGAAAAAGAATTGATAAAGATAGTTCCTAAGCACCTATGATAATGATGGTTGAAAATGACAAAGATGTTCTGAAGTGATTTAATATAGGAAAATACTCCTATAAAGCATTGGCGAAATAAGATGATAGATAAATTATATGAAATAGATATTATGTTTGGTTAAAGATTTAGGGTTTAGGTTTTATCCAGAATTCCTATCTTCCATACTTCAATAATTCTGGACTTCTAATTAAGGAATTCCTTTCCTAGATAAACTACTTCTTCATATCCATCATCATGTGTTAACATGATGAGCTTTGCTACACAAGAGTATTCTTATCCACCTTTTATTCTTCTAAACCTATTTATAAATCCAATGAGCTTGACACTAAAGCTTTTCATAAGCTTCACATATCCATACTTGGTTATATCAACTACTCTACTGCTGATAACCTCCAATCCAACAAGTAGTTACTTCTAACTCCATTCATGCTCTCCCATAATCATCCACCACTAATATTACTCCAGTAGATGTATATATCAAACTACTCTCCTCAAAAGCTTACTATTCTTTAAGAGGAATAACACTACTTCAATAACTCCATGCTACTCTAGCTTCAGCTTAATTATACTATCTTATCTCTACTTGACTCCAATATCTTATACTCAAACTTCACATTATAACATGGTGACCTATCATGGCTAACCTAGAATAACATATATATACTAGGGTTCAATCATGCTCTATCCACCAATGTCACTTATACATGATATGAGCATTCAATTTTGGTGACTAAAGCATAATAATTATAATCCTTTGATACTTTATGGTTTAGGTTTCCAGTTGGATAATCAAGGCTTTCATTCATACATCAATACAGTTGTATTATAATTATCTTCTCAGTGTATCTATCTGACTAAGAGAGATTATTCATTTACTATTCCTACTTTATTCAATAGGATTACTCCTGGTAACTTATCTTCAGAATTCATCCTTGTAATCTTTTTTGTTACCATATTGATTTGATTTCCTCCAATCACTCCCATCCTATAGATGATATCTAAAACTAGCATTACTATTTACCTCTTCTTACTTCTTTCTTTATAGGCCTTAAGTGAATGCTATAATAAGGACAAGAGTTGATAGGTCAAGAATTGATAGGTTAAGGATTGGTGAATCAATAGTTGATTACTCAACATTGAGGAACAACAAATATAAGGATAGGATTCAATAGAGATGATAAGGATTGATATGGAAAGAAAGATATATGGTGAATGATCTTGACTTTGATTTCTTTCCTACTCAATCTCACTAAAGAGTTAAGGTTAGATATTACCGTGATACTCATGGTAAAGATAAATAAGGATAAAGTGGATCGAGAGTTTGTTATTATATTCTTGTTACTTGAGTCATATTCATAGTTTGGTATTCATGGTTATTGAAATGAATACCATGGAATGATCACATAAGGATCAAATTATAATCATTAATCAATATGTAATGGTTTAGTTACATTATATTTGATCTACCCTTAGATCAAATTACCATTACCCAAAATAATGTTTTTAGCAAAGGTCATATTGAAACTTATCGCGGTCAACTTGATGATCTACTTCAATTGCATCAAGTTGAGAGAAGCTTCAATCACTTTGACAAGTTTTGTTCAAAAGCGCAAAAATTATTCAGATTATCTATGCATGAATGCAATGCACACATCTGGGTTCAGCTTATTTCTAAGCTCTAATGCTGGGATGTTACAGACTCTCCCCCTTAAAATAAACTTTGTCCTCGAAGTTCGTATACTCTCACGTTTCGGAATGAGGAATTGTTCTGTAGTGGTTACGGCATTGCTCAACTCCATGGTAACCTCAAATGGAATAATTGTAGTATTCCATATTCATATCCTTTTCCTTGAATTCTCATCATTCTTCGCAATATCCGACTTGTTTTTCTTCAATACTCCAAAGTTACTTTTACTATTCACCCCTAAGGATATGTCCTTATTATAAACTCCTTAATCTGAGGTCTATTATTTAGTTCCTTAACCTAATTTGGTATCCTAATCCAACTCCTTTTATTTAATCATCAAAATTTATTACTATTCTATATAAGGTCTAGGAAGTCTCACTAAAACAGGTTTTAAATTTTTGTTAAACAATAATTATGGTCAAAAGACTAACTTTTGATTTGTTATTGTATGGTTCATACTGTAGTCCTTCCGAAGATTGGTTTTGAACATATTTAGTCCATACCCATTGGAATTTATTATTTCTATATATATATATATGTCCAATTGCATGTGCTTTATTCCCTCTTAAGGATCACTTAGGATTTACTTCTTCTAGAATTAGTTTGTTAGGACTAGTCTATTTTATCACCCTCAAGATTTTACTTTAACAGGTTTTAGATAATTTTTTTATTATTACCTTAAGTACTTCTACAACTTCCTTTTTTAATTAGCTTTAGGGTTTGAATCTTACTATCTTGAAATAAACTTCTATTTTTCATCCAGACTTACTTCTAAGAGCATTTTTATAATGATGTCTTCTTTTGACCTTATGAAAATAAAGCTTAATGTTGTCATAGGTTAGTATTTCCTCTCCAACCTTTACTTGGAAAGTCAGATAACAATACTTCCACTTATTGTTTACTCTCCCCCTTAGGGTTTACTAATGGTCTCTAAACTGCCTATAGAGTAACCATTGGCTTTATAACTAGAATGTAGGGCTTTGTCTAGCTTATTATCTACCTAGTTAGGGTCTCATGAAAGATTGTACGGTGTATCCACACAATTGTGGATCTCCGAAGTGAATCTTTTAGCATTATTTGTCTTACTTACTATTTGGACATTCTCGCTTTGATAGGTCAATTTTCGCGAAGAGTCTTGAAAGATGGTCACTTTAATGTTTGTACTCCTTCATGTCTTTCTTAACTTAGGCCAAATTTTATGCTCTTTATGCAATACTTAAGATGATCTTGTTGACTAAGTCAGCCAAATATCGGTTGCGGACATTTACCAATTGCGGACCATCTTAGGGTGTATGGATTACCCGACGTTCCCGACATACTACTAGCATTCTCTCTGAATTGTCAGAGCTTGAATACCATTTTTGTTCCAAAGCTTCTTCCTTGTACTTATTCATGATACTCCCATGAACTTGGTACAACTACTCCATTAACTTCTTAGCAACATTACCTATTTTGAGTGACATTAATTTCATCACTTCTTGTTAATTTATACGTTTTCTACATTAATCTACCTTCTTATTGCTAAATAATAATGATCTAAACTTGATCCATCCTTCCAATTGTGTTGATACTCCTTATACTTTGCTTCATTCTTCATGTAGGTCTTCATCTTGATCTTTGGAACTCGTCACTCCCTTACACGAATTCCCATTTCTATCTAGGTCTATAACATCAAGTAATAACTGGATGTTGCAACATGCATTTGCACACCAAGTCAAACTTCATGTACAGATCTAGTCAATCAAAACGATCCAAGAAAAAAACAAATGAATCCAAATGTGGTACATATAACACACAATATTCTAAGCTTGGAATATAGTAGTTGAGTATAATATCTCTAGAATTCAAGCTTAGTTGTGTAGTATATGACACATCCTCGTATAGGTTTAGATCGTGATACTTAGCACATAGGGTCAACCTATTCTTTGCCTCATAATTTACCCAGGTTGCTCAATTGCAATAGGATAATTTTAAGCAAAGTGGTCACAATTTGGTTTTGACTAACCTTTTGTATCACTTTTGGAATGACAAATTGAACCAACCTTTCATTATTTAGTAAACTAACCTTACATGATCACTCCAAATGACTAATCAGATTTTATTTGCTAACTTAAACCAAAGCTTATTAGAATTTTTTTGCACCCATGACTTCTATCATAGCTCTACCATGTTATTTTCATACTTCTACTCCAAGATAATTCACTAAGTACTTGTCATAGTTACACTTACATCATGGTTACGGAGCTAATCTGTGGCATCCCGCAAAACCACTACTAGAAAATCGCGTTGTTTTTGTGCATTGCATCATCATGACCGCATGCTCATGTCATCATGCCACATTGCATTTGAGCATCGTCATCATCTTGCATTTGCTTGCATAAAACTAATTGCGGGAAAACCTATTTTTGTTTTCTAAACGCCCCGTCCTTGTTCAAACGCAAAACCCGGGTCTCCGTATTATTTTGTTTTGTCGGCCAACGGTTCGCAAAAAAAACCTGTTTTAAATAAATAAAATATTAAATTATTTTAGGGGGGCAGCCGAATCGGGCCGATCCGACCCAGTTGGCCACCCCCAGTACAAAACCAGCCTACCCAAAATCCCTAGTCTACCCAAACCTAGGCTACCCACCAATCCCCTCCCTCCACCTCACCATCCCCTCCACCTCATCCTAGGTCCAGCCACCTCATCAATCCACCAGCTGCCCCTGGCCCCACCTACAGCGAGCAGCCCCTCACACGCACACAGCACCTGCACACAGCCCACTCCCCCCCTCTCTCTCTCTCTCTCCCTGCCAACCGGTCCCACCCCAACCCCACACACGCGCCACCCACCCCACCGACCCTGACCCGCTCCCGTCCCGCACACCCCGCCCACCAACCCACGCGCCGACCCCGCCTGGCCCCACCACTACCTCCTCTCCCAGACCCCCGCTCTCTCCTCTCTCTCCCTCGTCTCCCTCCTCTCCCCGACGACCTCCCCGCTCCGGCGAGCCGCCGTCCTCCCCACCACCTCGCCCCGCGTCCGTCTCCCTCTCTCTCTTGCCTCTCCCCGCGTCCCCAACCGCTCCTCCCCATCCTCCCTCTCATCCGCCGCCATCGGCCTCCGCCACCAGCGCCTCCCCGGCGAGCTCCCCTCCTCGCTTCCTCGCCGGCGCCGCCCTGCGGACCCTGCCGCCTCCGCGTCAGCCAGTCACCGGCGCCGCCTCCGGCCACCGCGAGCAACCTTCCCCTCTGCCGGCGCCGCCCGACCCCGAGCTCCGGCCTCCCTCCACGCCCCTGCTCGCCTCCGTCCCCGTGGTTCCGCCACCCTGAGCCAGGCCCTCCTCCGGCCGTGCGCTGTCGCCATGGCCACCACCGCTTCCCCCTGCACGTCCTCGCCAGCTCGCCGCCGTCCTCCGCCTCCCATGGCAAGCTCGCCCGCCTCCTCTGGCTACCCCCGTGTGCCCCTCCGCGCGCGTCCTTCCCCGCCGTCGAGCTGTCCCCGCGGCCTCCCGCGTGAGTCCCCCCGACGCCGGCCTTCTCACCTCCTGCGCAGAGCCCGCCGGCGGCTTCCCCGCTGACCGGAGCCGAGCCCGCGTTCTGCTCCTCGGGCCAATCCCGCGTGCAGCCCCGCCACGCCCCTCTGCTCGAGCTGGCTCTGCCCGAGCTCAGCCCCACGCGACCTGCTGCCGCTGCCAAGCCCTGAACCCTGCTGCCGCATCCCTCTACAGGTCACATCGGCGGCCACGACATCTCGTCTTGGAGCCGCCTCCCGCCCGTGGTGTGCTAGTGCTGATGAACCTGGGGGTTGCAGCAGTCACCGTGGCACTTGATGACCAACGTTGATCTGAAGACCACGTCGCCCGAACCAAGTCCGACCTCGAATGTAGAAGCCGGAACAACAGGATCTTCTCACGAGGCACCAAGGTCTTCTTCACGGATCCTGAAGCCCCGTTCCAGACCCGAGTCCCTATCACGGACGATAAGATCTTCCCGGATACACCGAGCTCTCCATCGAGGACACCAAGGCCGTCGACATGGAACCGAAGGACGCCAAGCTCGTCGGAATCCCAGACGCCAAGGTCTCCTTCATAGATGCAGATCCGATGCCCCGTTCACGGAGTCCGAAGACCGATACCGCCGAACCCGAGCGCCAAGATCGCCGACGCGGATACGCCAAGTCCTTCGCCCCGAATGCCAAGACCGACTCGATGGCGCGGACCCGATAAGATCTTCTCGCCGACAAGATCGACCGCTTGGCACCCAAGTTCTCCATCTTGTATTCGAACCTCGTCCCCGTCGAACCCTGAGACCGACCCCGAACCCTCGGAGCCCAAGTTCGCCGAACCCTAATGTGTGACCCTAAGCCCTATTTTTATAAATGATATATCTGATGCATATTAAATTGTTCATGCATGCATACTTGTCATGTGGTTTGGGGGCCTTATGCCGATTCACCTAAATTAAATATGGGATCCACATGCGGGCAAATCTAGCCTTATATTGGCCTCATTTAAATTTTGTGCATCGAACCGGTACTATCTTTTGCCATGTTCAGACAACAATTAAAATTGCGGGGTAGTTAAATAACTTGAACCATATAATTAATTGTCGGGACCCCGGTTCCGCTTAATATGGCCCAATTGCATCGCACCTTTGCCATGTCATACATCATACATGCATCATGTCGATCTTTTGCCGTCGTATTAAATAGTGCATCCGATGTTTCTTCTAGTGTTTTGCTTCTTCGCGGATAAGGCCGTTGAGTTGATGCGAGTGTCGACCCGATCTTCGGTTGAACCTTCGACAATGTTTTCAGGCGAGCATCTCCCCCTTTCTACCTATCTTACTTTTATAGTATTTATTCCCTCTTGTTGATCTATTGCTATCTGTGTTGCGATGCTCTAGTTTTTTGTACCCGTGATATCCCTTGCAGCCTTATATTGCCGTGGACACCCCCTTTTACATGTTGTTTGGTAGATAGTTGGACCTGCGCGTCGTAGTCGCTTGCTCAAGTGCTGTCGCATGTCGTCAAGTACCACAGTTGTTGGAGTGATACCGCCTATTCAATGTTGGAGATGATCCTGGCTTTAATTATCGTTCAGTTTAATTATTGTTTAATAACTAAAATTGAAGTAGGTAAGCAGAGGCACAGGTGGGCAATAGATGTTATTTGGTTGTTAACCGTCCACTTGTGTCCCGTAGGACCCCGAGTACTTGATACCTGTTCCTTGAATATTCGCGCTATCCACATACGGGGGAATTATGGGACCCCCCTGAGCCAGAGCTTGATTCATTCTTATTTCTTGGGGCCACAAACTAGTTTGAGGTTTTATTTACTATCATGTACTTATGCCATGCTTTACTGCTTTATTTACGATTGTGCGAGGAGCACACTATACTATTTAGGTAAGCGGAGTGTTTTCGCGGTATCGACAAGCCCAGTTTTGGGTTCCCAGTCGTTTACAGCCATTGACCCAAACCTTGAGTCCGTCTCGGAGTCAGCTAACTTCGTTGCGGGTGTACTCAATGGGGTGGCCCCCTGAAATATTTCTGAATCCTGTGATTGCTTTGTCGTGAAGGCCTCATTGGGTTTTGATTTGGTTTTTCCGAGGTTGATCGAGTGTGTGTTGCTATTTGTGCACCCCTGCAGGGTAAAACTTTCTGAAAGCCGTGTCCGCGGTTATGGACGACTTGGAGCACAGTATCTCGATCATAGACAACTATAACTAAAGTAGTGCTATAAATTTGACTTTATAATGACTAGTAATCAACTTCACTATAATGGAATGGCTAAATAAAACTGCCAACAATTGCTTGTTTGGGTTGTCGCTTGCGACCATTGTATCTGACTAGTAAGTATTGCAACTATAACGGAATGGCTAAATAAAAGTACCAACAACTGCTGGGTTTGGGGATATCTCATGCTAATTGTATTTGACTAGTAAGTGTCGCAACTACAACGGAATGGTTAACTAAAAGTGCCCACTGCTTATTCTATCAGGATGACTATCTATACCTGACTAGTAATTGCTGCAACGATAACTGAATAAATAAAACTACCAATGGTGTGAGTTCCTCGGTTGACTTCCTCGTTTGGTCTCGAGGGGGGGAAACACCAGGATGGGTTTGTTTGATGGTAGCATCAGGTTGGTTCCGAATAGGTCTTTCTTACCCCTCTCTGATAGCCGCTAGTTATACCGAGTCTCTATAGGTTGTTTAGTGCATGCTGCCGCTGCCGCTACCGCTGCAGTCCACCATACCTATGTAGGCGAGGACCGCCGAATTCTAGCCTCGCCGTGTACTGGCCTCAGTACTGACCGCTCTCTCTTTTTCCTTTGCCCTTTGTCGGCACCCCTTTTGTTTAAGCAGGTTTTGAGATCGACGTCGTTAGCAGGGTTACCCTTCCGGCTTGGCCTGGGCAGGGTTATGGACGCCATTGGTTATTCTTCAGGGCTCTTAGCCCCATTTGCATCTTGTCCGTAGCGGGACGCTCTATCGTTTTCAAGGTGATTTGGATCTTCGTTCTGTATATCCGTATTCTTGACTTATTGAGTCGCTGTTATATATATATCTGTTCTGTGGGTCCCATCGAGGACTGTTGTGTAATGTTATTACTTCGTTTTCCACCCGCACGAAAGTGCCTGGTGGGCACCTTTGAATCGTTTCTATGCGGGTTTGGCGGGAATCGCTGAAACTTGCATAGGGTCGATTCTGAGGGTGTTACATAATCTCACCATGATCTTGTTATGTTTTACCTATACTTCATGATTTAAGAACTAATCTGACCATGATGACTTTGTTTCTCATTACACTATCATTAAGTCTTAATATAATTGCACTTCATCACGTAGAATTCTCAAGTGAATCCCACATGATTACTACTCATTACATCTATTCATGCTCTAATGGTCTTCATTATGTTGTCTTTGGTTATCAACTAATAGTAAGAATCCACTGTCTTACTTAAATTCTAGGGTTAGGCTACACCACTAAGACTACTTCAATTGATGTCTTACACTTTCCTACAATATCTTGGTGGTTTATGTCTCCTTCGGAAGACACTAAATAGCACTATACTGAGAAAAGATAGATAACTACTCCTAAGAATTATGACTTAAGCATTTTGTGACAAGGTTTATCCTCAAGTGGATACTCATCACCAGTCATAAGATCATTTGGTTTAGATAAGATGGCTCCTATAGTCACTATCCAACCTACATATCTTCCTAAAATGGTTTTAATCCTAAGGTCAAAGCATATGCTCTGATACCAGCTGCGGTGACCCAGCATACCACTTCATGATGTAGTACACTATAGTCGTTGAAATAACACCAACGAAACACCGTTCACTAGTATTACATCCCTCAGAGTGGTACAACAGAAACACAGCAGGTCCAAGACATGACTATAGGTTATAACTCAACTCTTTACACAAGATCCAGAGAACACTCTAGGTTAAAGAGAGAGAAAGAGACTTCTTACAAAGAAGAATCGAAAATAAACAACTCAAATCTAATATACTAATCAGACTAGTATCTGAACTAATGGTCTGTCATTGATGTTATAGCAATACACTACAGAAATAGGTTCTATGGCTAGAAATTATATTCCTATCTAATCAGTATCTTCATCTTCACTTGGGTTGATGTATATGCTGACTTTCTTGACTTTATTGAAGAGCTTGAGGTGTTGATGATGATTCCTGTAGCATAACTTGATGTAGGCGTCGTCTGTATTGGCTTCAGAATCTAGCAAGGGTTAAGAAGATACGTTGAGTACGAGCGTACTCAGCAAGTTCACTAGGAAAGGAGTGTTTGATGCACTATATCTATAGCCATAAACCGTAGGTCGTAGGCAATGCAAGTTTTTATAAACATTTCTTCAAAGGTTGCTTTTATTCTAAAAAGCTATGTCCGTCAGCCTTCACGGGTTTACCAGAACTTCCATGGAGTTCCTTTCCCGCTGCGTTCGTAGCTCCTTCCCAGAACAAGGAGTAACAAGTTACAGTTCTTACACTCTGCAGAGGTGCGTCACTTTACCCATGAGATACCTTAGGTTTTGTTGCACGGCCGGGAGTATGTCCCCGTTCAAACTTCCTTGGTTTGAGGCTCAACCTAAGATCCAAGCCAATTACTGCCTTCTCCACGACCCTGCATGTCTCCTTGGTGTACGCCAACCCACCTATTGAACTACGGCAATTAGCAGTACAGATCGTTCAGATGCCGGAACTATCGTGGGATGTTGAGGGCTCCCACCCATATGCTGCATATTCTCTACGAATTACCAATTAATATGCATGCTACGAGTGATAATAGCCACGACCCGCACATCCGGCTCCATGCGAGAGGGAAAAGATACAGCTGACTTCTCCATCCCATTCCAAATCGCATGGTCAAGGCATAATATACGGCGCAAGAATCACTAGCGACATTGGTTGTTAAGTCCTAGATAATATGTTCCTTTACCACCGGAACTTTTATAATAGGTTATTACATCATGGTAAATAACCTATAATCATATTATTATGAAAATAGTGTTTTCTGACCTTTTTCAAATGCAGGTGATGACAACACTAGATTTGCAAAATACTTTACAGAAAATAATCAAAGGACATGAGCAAGTGTGAACTTGCCTTTTGTGATTGCAAGATTATGCACTCACGGTCTTCAAGACAATATAAGACCCAATATCTGAAATCAGCATCATTGGTCCGGTAAGGACTAATGTTTAAAGAAGCAAGATGCTATTATGCATAAGTAGTGTAATGCACTTGATAAACGCGAATCCCGAGGATAATGTTGTTCTAGGGTTTGAATACTGGAAATGGTTTCTTTGGAATGTTTTGCTCTTTTAGATTAATTTTCATATTTGTGCTTCTTATTAAGGCTTGTGAGTGTGTGTGAACAACACATATCTATACAACAATAAGATACACACATATGGAATGCTACTCAAGATTGTTTACACTATAATTTTTTATCTTCAATTTTTACTCTACAAGTAATGTTACTTATAAAGAACTTAAGTGTTATCAATCCTAAGTAGACAAGTAAAGTATAAAGTAATGTGATTACGATTATTTGTCATCTATTGACTTAAGTGGCAAAACGAATAACTTTTGAAGAAAATATTTCTTTATTAAGGTTTAAACAATCCTGATAGTTTTTAGAATAGGATTAATAGAATGTGATTGCTTTTGTTTATGCTTGCTTGAATAGTTTGGACTTGAGATGCTTTAAATTAATTATAACAGACCAAAGTTAACTATAAAATACATAACAAAGTCCTTAGCATAGTATTCGAAGTATTTTAGACTAAAGTTAACTTTAAAGACATAGATGGACATAAGGTATATTGCTTATGATAATTGTACTTTGTTCACTTCATAAGGTTCCTTTAAAGTTAACTAGGAATGGTATTACTTTTATTTGGTATAGTGGTTTCTCAAGATTATAATGGAATAGAATCATTTATGTTTTTATAAATGAGTGGTTATGGTTTGTAATCAAGGTAATAATATTATTTAAATACTTATGAATTCACTATAGTGTTTTGGTATGTTGATAAACTTGTGGTTAAAGTAAAGGAATAGGTTTTATTTCACTACAAATTATTCTTGGGGATTTTATATTGGATAATGATCCTTTTCTAAAATAATCTACATTTATGGTTGAAGTATAAATCAATATTTAAGACTAATACTAGTTATTAGACTCACTTGGCTAATTTTAGGAATATTAGCAAATTTTATTTACCTTTATAGGAATTATTAATTAAGCAAATAGGTTTAAATTCAAGTTATTAAAGTGTTTAAATTTTTATTTACCTCAAAAGTGGAATATTATATTTTTAACATATAGTTATTATTTTTGTGATCATTTTGGTATATTACATTTATTTTTCTGATTTAAAAATAATAAGATATGATTTTTATAAGATTTATTACTTTATAAATACTTAATAAATAATAAATATTTAATTAGGTGAAATAATAATGCATGATTATAGTTTTAAATTATAGTTCTTATTTTTCTAAGATTTTTGGTATTTTATTTATATTTTTAACATTTACCATTATTAAAATATGAATTATCAAAGTTTTATTTCTTATAAAATCTTTATTAATTAATAATTATTTAAATTGTTAACATAATAATGTTTGATAATAGTTTTAAGTTATAGATTTTATTTTTCTATAAATTTTCATATATTATACATATTTTTTGGATTACAAAACAGAAGTTATTAATTAAACAAGATTTAATCATTTTATTACATTTCAGGAAATATTTATATTTGATCTTATAACGTTTTATCTAATTCCTAAACAAAAAAGTCTTTTTGTACCTAAGTTAAACCTACCCTAGTCACTGACTAGTGGGCCAGTGGCCACATCATCCCTCAGGTTAGTGAATGCATCCGTTACCTTCCCTATTTCTACTCACAGTCAATGACCGATGGGACCAACGCCACGTTAGATTCCACACGGGCAAGGACGGGGTCAATATGTTGAATTGGTCAAGGCTGATGTGAGCACGACGTCACAGTGACGTCACCTCGCCGGTGACGCACAGACGATGAACGACGGCAATGATCTAGTGACTTCTAGCGAATGTGATGACCATGGTTCGAACCAGTGCACTCCGGGGAGGCTAATAACGGTGGCGCCGCCAGCATATGGTCATTCGAACAGTGAACACGACGGTGACCGATGGCGGCGCTGGGCGGAGCTCTACGGAAATAAGGCTACAGCGAACAATAACACAAAATAGGAGGTCAAGGAGATGTGTTAGCTCACCCAGGGACTCATGTGGTGGTCGGCGAGGGCCAGCGTGGTCGGAGGTGAGCGCTCGGACATGAATACCGGCGAACTACGACAAAAGGGAACGATGAAATTCGCATCACCCCGACCTCCCCTTGATGTTTTACTCCACCCAGAAGATCTATGGAGCACGGGGCTTCTCCCCATCCACACCACGGGCTTCGAGGCGCATTGCATCGAAGGCTATCCAAAGCTCGCCGGCGATGGCGTCTGGTTAAAATGAGAGATAGAGAGCGTTAGGGCGGATGATCGAGGATGAGGATTGGCTAGAATCTCGAGGCGGTCTCAGGCGGCTGCTTTATACAGCTCGGCAGGCTTGGACACGTCGACACGACGGCGATGACGGTCGAGGCCCGACGGTGGTTTTATGCTCGATTCAAGCACGAATCTTGATGTGACAGGTGGATACAGACTCCGGGCGAATAGGGCGAAGCTAAGGAGTAGTCCTCGCGTCTGAGACGGTCCACAATGACGGCGGCGACGTGGCTCGCCGGCGGCGTGTCGATCAGACAGCGGAAGACAAAGACGACGGTGCTCCTCTCACGTGGGTCCCACCTGCCAGTGAGATCACAAAGGGGTATCTGGGCTGGGCTGCTACTGGGCTGACGCGGAGTGAGCGAAAGAAGAAGATTGTTGCTGCTGGGCGGTAGATAGGTAGTAGAGAAAATGGGCTGCGGCCTGGCTATCTGTTTCTTTTTCCCTCAAACCTCTTTCTATTTTTCTGTTTTCAGTTTTTTGTAATTCATGTTTGTCTTAAATCCTTCTTTATAGAATTTATTCTTTAGATAACTACAACATATAAAAATGTATTTCAAATTTTGGTATGAATTTACTATTTTGATAGCATACTTTATTTATTTTTTTCTAAATTTATAATTATAGAGATATTCTTTTATTAAATACAATAAGTAGGATTTAGGGTTTTTAGGATTTGTTTAAGATCTTAAAAATTAACTATAACATTATTTTCACTTTTATTTGGAGTAATGAAGTTTTAAAATGTTTACTAATAGCCATATAGTTTATTTATATGAATTTAATCACATAATAAGGTATATATTTCATTATAACTAACATAAAAGTTAAAGGTTTGAGATTATAAATGTCTACCATGAATTCTGGGAGTTTTAATATTTTTATATCCTTTTATAATTGTGAATAAAGGTGAATGGTTCAGACATATTGTCTTTATGTTTATGATCATGAATGATATTACCATTTAAAGTAAAATAGTGGGATTGTTTTCTAGGATAACTTATGAAAAAGAATTGATAAAGATAGTTCCTAAGCACCTATGATAATGATGGTTGAAAATGACAAAGATGTGTTGAAGTGATTTAATATAGGAAAATACTCCTTTAAAGCATTGGGGAAATAAGATGATAGATCAATTATATGAAATAGATATTATGTTTGGTTAAAGATTTAGGGTTTAGCTTTTATCCAGAATTCCTATCTTCCATACTTCAATAGTTCTGGGCTTCTAATTAAGGAATTCCTTTCCAAGATATACTACTTCTTCATATCCATCATCATGTGTTAACATGATGAGCTTTGCTACACAAGAGTATTCTTATCCACCTTTTATTCTTCTAAACCTATTTATAAATCCAATGAGCTTAACACTAAAGCTTTTCATAAGCTTCACATATCCATACTTGGTTATATCAACTACTCTACTGCTGATAACCTCCAATCCAACAAGTAGTTACTTCTAACTCCATTCATACTCTCCCATAATCATGCACCACTAATATTACTCCAGTAGATGTATATATCAAACTACTCTCCTCAAAATCTTACTATTCTTTAAGAGGAATAACACTACTTTAATAACTCCATGCTACTCTAGCTTCAGCTTAATTATACTATCTTATCTCTACTTGACTCCAATATCTTATACTCAAACTTCACATTATAACATGGTGACCTGTCATGGCTAACCTAGAATAACAGATATATACTAGGGTTCAATCATGATCTATCCACCAATGTCACTTATACATGATATAAGCATTCAATTTTGGTGACTAAAGCATAATCATTATAATCCTTTGATACTTTATGGTTTAGGTTTCCAGTTGGCTAATCAAGGATGTCATTCATACAACAATACAATTGTATTATAATTATCTTATCAGTGTATCTATCTGACTAAGAGAGATTATTCATTTACTATTCCTACTTTATTCAATAGGATTACTCCTGGTAACTTATCTTCAGAATTCATCCTTGTAATCTTTTTTGTTACCATATTGATTTGATTTCCTCCAATCACTCCCATCCTATAGATGATATCTAAAACTAGCATTACTATTTACCTCTTCTTACTTCTTTCTTTATAGGCCTTAAGTGAATGCTATAATAAGGACAAGAGTTGATAGGTCAAGAATTGATAGGTTAAGGATTGGTGAATCAATAGTTGATTACTCAACATTGAGGAACAACAAATATAAGGATAGGATTCAATAGAGATGATAAGGATTGATATGGAAAGAAAGATATATGGTGAATGATCTTGACTTTGATTTCTTTCCTACTCAATCTCACTAAAGAGTTAAGGTTAGATATTACCTGATACTCATGGTAAAGATAAATAAGGATAAAGTGGATCGAGAGTTTGTTATTATATTCTTGTTACTTGAATCATATTCATAGTTTGGTATTCATGGTTATTGAAATGAATACCATGGAATGATCACATATGGATCAAATAATAATCATTAATCAATGTGTAATGGTTTAGTTACATTATATTTGATCTACCCTTAGATCAAATTACCATTACCCAAAATAATGTTTTTAGCAAAGGTCATATTGAAACTTATCGCAGTCAACTTGATGATCTACTTCAATTGCATCAAGTTGAGAGAAGCTTCAATCACTTTGACAAGTTTTGTTCAAAAGCACGAAAATTATTCGGATTTTCTATGCATGAATGCAATGCACACATCTGGGTTCAGCTTATTTCTAAGCTCTAATGTTGGGATGTTACACCTCGGCTCTCTCCTATGGCGGCGTCTACCCTTGGGGGCACCGGCACCTTGGCCCTTCTTCCTTGGAGATGGTGCAGCAATGTAGGGGCTTCTCCCCTTCTTTGGGGGCTGCCAAGGAGGGGGAATTTCGTGTCTATGGGTTGATGCCTCCAAAAATAGGGTTTCCCCTTAATATATAGTGGCGAAGGCTTCACCAGAGCCATCGAATCAAAACTCTTGGATTCAAGGGCTCTTGGGAACCTCTAAAACCTTCATGGTGACTCCTAGAAAGGCCCACAAGTCTTTAAATTCGTGGCTACTCCGAATTGGTCTCATATGGCAAGAATTTGGGTCGACCATGTCACCAAATTTCGGAATCCCGAAACTTTTTTTATACCCTTCAGTAATCGGGCCATTAAAAATGCATCATTACTCCGATTGGGGCGAATTGTATTTCTATAGCATACGTCTTGAAACTCCTTACAACTTTCATGTTGATCACTTTTTCATTTGGCATTATCTTCAAGCTCTTACTAGTCAATTTGTGAAAAGTGTTCAGTAGGACAGATTTCAGGAAACTCCAAATATTGCCATATTGAGCGATTTTCTTTGATATTCATCTTTTTGTTACACAATAAAGTGTAAAACAAGAACTTGTGCATTTTTGCAACTATTAGTAGGTTAGTCTCAATAAATATAATAAAGTTGCAAAATAATAAGCATTTTGAAGCAATAAACGACAAAGTTCATGGATGCATTTTACATGCATCAGTACTTCTTTGAGAAAATTTCTTTCTCATATAAGGTGTTAGTGGAAGAAAGTGAAATCATAAATAAGGTATTTTACCTTGCATCCGAAATTTCGAGTAGCGCAGCAAAATATGTTCTGGGGGCTAAAACTCTACATGAGGACAAACTAATGATAATGATCATGGAGTTTCCACAAATACTTTTACTAAAGAAAGTAGGATTCAAGAATATAAGCAGCAAGTTTGTAGAATTATATTCTTGATTCACTTGTCATGTTATTAGAACAAGACATACCTACGAACGATGAAGAAGCATGATGGACCTAAGTACGAGAAATGACTAAGAGTCATAAAATTGTTGGAGATATGCCCTAGAGGCAATAATAAATGTAGTTATTATTATATCTTTATGTTTATGATAAATGTTTACATTCATACTATAATAGTATTAACAAGGAAACATTAATACTTGTGTGATTTGTAAACTTAAATTGAAGTCCCTAGTAAAGGCTCTTCATAATACTAGCTTGTTGGTTAATAAATGATTGTGGTTTCCCTATCATGAACATTGAGATGTTATTAACAACAAGATCATATCGTTAGGAGAATGATATGATGGACATACTCCTATAGATAAGCGTAGCATAAAGATCAAGTCATTTTAACAGTTCAATTGCTATATGCTTTCTGATACATAGTAACCTAATTCCTTCGACCATGAGATCATGATTATCACCATCACCGGAAGGATGCTTTGATGACATCAAACACCACACCGTAATTGGGTGGCTATAAAGGTGGCATTGAGTGTTCGGAAAGTATTGGTTGAGACACATGGATCAAGAGTGGGATTTGTCCATCCATATGACGGATAGATATACTCTGGGCCCTCTCGATGGAATGTCATCCAATTGGCTTGCAAGCATGTGACTGGCTCACAAGGGATCACATATCACGGGAACGAGAAAAGAGTACTTATCGGTAACGAGGTTGAACTAGGTATGCAGAGATACCGATGATCAAAACCTCGGATAAGTAAACTATCGTGAGACAAAGGGAAATTGGTATCGTTTGTAAGTGGTTCATTCGATCGCAAAGTAATCGTAGAAATATGTGGGAGCCATATGAATTTCCAGATTCCTCTATTGGTTATTGCTCGGAGAAGTGTCTCGATGATGTCCGCATAATTCACGAACCGTACGGAGACACACTTAAGGATTCGACGTTGTTTGAGTAGTTATGGAATGATGAGTAAGAGACCGAATGTTGTTCGGAGTCTCGGATGGGATCCGGGATATCACGAGGAGATCCGGAATGGTCCGGAGAATAAGATTCATATAAGGAAAGTCCTGTTTTGGGGTTTGAGAATGGTTCCGGTGTTTTCATCGGGAATGTTCTAGAAGGTTCCGGAATGTCCGGCACTCCGGGGGGGAAGGGTACATGAATGTGTCATAACAAGTTGGAATGGTTGCATCATGTACTAGGTGTCATCGCTGAGCGAAATAAAGGGATAAATCAAATCCTAGTTTGAAAATTCAAACGCCAATTTGAAAAGTCAAACGGCTATTTTGCTTGGTGGAGGGAGAGTAGGAAACCTACTTGGGGAGGAAGTCCCTCTCCCTCCACCGCCGGCCTTGGAAGCCGAGTTGGGGAGGGACTCCCCTCCCCTTGGCCGCCGCCCTCCACCTATATAAGGAGGGGCAGGGCTGCCCCTCCAAGCACACAACTTGCACCCCGCAAACCCTAGCTCCAAACCGCCGGCGCCGCCACCACCTGCTGCTGCCGCCGCCTAGGGCTAAACCCTAGCCGCCGAGTTGGGGCTCCCCCTTGCCCTAGCCGCCGGCCTAGCCTCTTCTCCTTGGTGCGTCTAAACCCTAGATCACCGAGGGCTCTCTCATAGTCCACCATACTCGCTCCGGATTAAGGCGAAGCCCTGCGAGATCTCCCCTCTACTTCCGGTACCACGCCGTCGTGCTGCCGGAATCACGAGGAGAGTGCTACAACCTCCGCTTCCTGAACGTGTGACCGACTGCGGAAGCGCTGCCGGAACGCAGTGCCGGAAGGATCGTCTACGCGATCTTGAGATCGGCAAGAGTACGACTACATCACCCACGAGAATCCGCCCTCGTTAAACACTTTGGAATCTTCGAGGGTGAGTTATTCTATCGACTCGTTGCTACAATCTAGTAGATAGATCTTGGCTTGTTTGTTTGTATGCGGTAGAAATTTTTTGTTTTCCATGCTACGAACCCCTACAGTGGTATCAGAGCCGTGTCTATATGTAGATCTGTTGCACGAGTAGAACACAATGGTCATTGTGGGCGGTGGTGCTTTTATTTTCAATTGCTTTTTGTGTACTTTGCATCTTGCGGTATTATGGGATGAAGCGGCCCGGGCTAACCTTACATGACATCGTTCATGAGACTTGCTCCACGCTCAACACGCAACTTGTATTGCATAAGTGGCTTTGCGGGTGTCTGTCTCTCCCATTATAGTATAGATCCAATTTACAACGGGCACTTGATAGTTCAAACATCAACGTTGTGGTTCTTGTTCGTAAGTTAGATCGACACTTATTGAAAGCCCCAAACCACGTAAAATATGCAAAGAAATTAGAGGCATCTAACTTTGTTTTGCAGGGTGTGTTGTGATGTGATATGGCCATGATTGTGATTATATTTGATGTATGCAATGTTCCTTATTGTAAGTTGGCAACCGGCAGGAGCCATATGGTTGTCTTTAATTTCTGTTAAGACCCGCGTGTCTATTCAAAGTAGTTGTAATAGTTGAAGCTGGTGGACGAAAACTATGGAGCAGCGTCATTGACCTTGATGCAATGTCGGTGATGATGGAGATCATGTTCGTGCTTGAAGATGGAGATCGGGAGCACAAAGAAGAAAGGCCATATCATATCACATATTGTGAATTGCATGTGATGTTAATCCTTTATGCATCTTGTATTGCTTAGTTAACGACGGTAGCACTATAAGATGATCCCTCATGCACATGAATTTCAAGTTCTAAAGTCTTCATCCTTAGTAAGCACCGTTGCTAAAGCTTGTTGTTTCGAAGCACCACGTGATGATCGGGTGTGTTAGATTCTGCAAGTGTATACAACGTGAGCAAGCCAGATTTGCTCATGCGGAAGCTAAGGTTTGATCTTGACGAGCCTAGCATGTACAGACATGGTCTCGGAACACGGATCACCGAAAGGTAAAGCATGAATCATATAGTAGATATGATGAACATGTAGATTGTTCGCCATTGAAGCAACATCAACTCTCGTGATGATCGGTGTTGATGTGGTGGATTTGGTTCGTGTGATCACTAAAACAATGTGAGGGATATTGTTTTGAGTGGGATTTCACCTAGATTAATTTAACTATTAATTAGAACTCAATTTGTCATAAACTTAGTCTAAACTATTGCAAATATGTTGTAGATCAATGGCGGCCCCTACCATCAATTTTAATGCGTTCCTAGAGAAAGAAAAGTTGAAAAACAATGGAAGCAACTTCGCGGATTGGTTCCGCAATTTGAGGATTGTCCTCAATGCTGGTAATTTGACCTATGTGCTGGATGCACCGCTGGGTGACCCGCCTGCAACTGATGCTACCGATGAAGTAAAGAACGTTTACCTCGCTCGGAAGAATCAGTACTCCACAGTTCAGTGTGCTATCTTGTATGGTTTAGAATCGGAGCTTCAGAAAAGGTTTGAGAATTCAGACCCACATGATATTGTCCGTGAACTCAAATTGATCTTTGAGACTCACGCGGCAGTTCAGAGCTATGAGGCTTCTGAAAAGTTCTTTAACTGCAAGATGGAAGAGGGCAGCTCCGTTAGTGAGCATGTGGATGTCTTGGCACGCAAACAAACTTCAAAGCTTGGGTATAGTGATTCCTAATGCTTTGGGTATTTACCGTGTCCTCCAATCACTACCACCAAGTTACAAGAACTTTGTGATGAACTACAATATGCAAAGCATGAACAAGCAGTTGCCAGAACTCTTCTCCATGTTAAAATCTGCAGAAGTGGAGATCAAGAAAGAGAACCAAGTGTTGATGGTCAATAAGACCACCAAATTCAAGAAAGGCAAGTCTAAGCAAAAAGGACACTTCAAGAAGGGTGGTAAGAAAGTTACCGCATGGACGAAGAAGACCAAGGCTGGACCTAAGCCTGATACAGAGTGCTTTTACTGCAAGGGAGAAGGTCACTGGAAGCGGAATTGCCCAAAGTACTTGGCGGATTTGAAGAACGGCAACATCAAGAAGAAAGGTATATCCGATATACATGTTATTGATGTGTATCTCACTAATACTCGTAGTAGTGCCTGGGTATTTGATACTGGTTCGGTTGCTCATATTTGTAACTCGAAACAGGTGCTGCAGAATAAACGGAAGCTAGCGAAGAACGAGGTGATGATGCACGTGGGAAACGGATCAAAGGTTGATGTGATCGCGGTCGGCACGCTACCTCTTCATCTACCATCGGGATTAGTTTTATACTTAAATAATTGTTATTTGATTCCTACGCTGAGCATGAACATTATATCGGGATCTTGTTTATTGCGAGACGGTTACTTGTTTAAGTCCAAGAATAATGGTTGTTCGATTTATATGAGTAATATGTTTTATGCACATGCACCTTTGATATGGTCTATTCTTATTGAATCTCGATAGTGGAAATACACATATTAATAACATTGAGGCTAAACGTTTGAAATTGAGCGATAACTCGACCTATATGTGGCACTGTCGTCTTGGTCACATTGGAGTGAAGCGTATGAAGAAACTCCATTCCGATGGACTTCTTGAATCACTTGATTTCGAATCACTTGAAAGATGCAAAGCGTGTCTGATGGGTAAAATGACTAAGACTCCATTTTCTTGTATGATGGAGCGAGCTACAGACTTATTGGAAATCATACATACCGATGTGTGTGGTCCAATGAGTGTAGCATCGCGCGGTGGTTATCGTTATGTTCTTACCTTCACGGATGACTTGAGTAGATATGGGTATATCTATTTCATGAAACATAAGTCCGAAACTTTCGAGAAGTTTAAGGAATTTCAAAGTGAGGTTGAGTATCAACGTAACAAGAAGATTAAATTTCTACGTTCTGATCGTGGAGGTGAATATCTAAGTTACGAGTTTGGCGAGCATTTGAATAAATGCGGAATACTTTCACAATTGACACCGCCGGGAACACCACAACATAATGGTGTGTCCGAATGTCGTAATCGAACTCTCTTAGATATGGTTCATTCTATGATGTCACTTACAGATTTACCGCTATCATTTTGGGGTTATGCATTAGAAACAGCCGCATTCACTTTAAATAGGGCACCATATAAATCCGTTGAAACGACACCGTATGAATTATGGTTTGGGAAAAAACCTAAATTGACGTTCCTTAAAGTTTGGGGTTGCGAAGCCTATGTAAAGAAGTTACAGCCGGACAAGCTTGAACCCAAAGCGGAAAAATGCGTCTTCATAGGATACCCAAAGGAAACTATTGGGTATACCTTCTATCATAGATCCGAAGGCAAAATCTTTGTTGCCAAGAATGGATCCTTTCTAGAGAAGGAATTTCTCTCGAAAGAAGTGACTGGAAGGAAAGTAGAACTCGACGAGGTTGTCGAACCTTCTCTCGAACTTGCGAGTAGCACAGCACCGGAAGAAGTTCCTGTGGTGCCTGCACCAATAAGAGAGGAAGCTAATGATGATGATCATGAAACTTCGGTTGTAGTTGCTACAGAACCTCGCAGGTCAACGAGAACTCGTACCACTCCTGATTGGTATGATCACGTTATGAGTGTCATGTTGGTGGACAACACCGATGACCCTGCGACGTATGAGGAAGCAATGATGAGCCCAGATTCAAATAAATGGCAAGAAGCCATGAAATCCGAGATTGGATCCATGTACGAAAACCAAGTATGGACTTTGGTGGACTTACCGGATGGTCGGAAGGCTATCGAGAATAAATGGATTTTCAAGAACAAAACAGATGCTGATGGTAATGTTACTGTCTATAAAGCTCGACTTGTCGCAAAAGGGTTTTGACAAATTCAAGGAGTTGACTACGATGATACTTTCTCACCAGTAGCGAAGCTAAAGTCTGTGAGGATTATGTTAGCAATCGCTGCATATTATGATTATGAGATATGGCAAATGGATGTCAAAAAAGTGTTCCTCAATGGAGGCATTGATGAAGAGTTGTATATGATGCAACCCAAAGGTTTTGTCGATCCTAAGGATGCTAACAAGGTATGCAAACTTCAACGGTCCATTTATGGATTGAAGCAAGCATCCCGAAGTTGGAATCAACGTTTTGATAAGGTGATCAAAAGTTTTGGTTTTATACAAACTTATGGAGAAGCTTGTATTTACAAGAAAGTGAGTGGGAGCTCTGTAGCATTCTTAATACTATATGTAGATGACATATTGTTGATTGGGAATGATGTAGACCTTCTTAATAGTGTCAAGGAATATTTGAATAATAGTTTTTCAATGAAAGATCTTGGCGAAGCAGCTTACATATTAGGCATAAAGATTTATAGAGATAGATCGAGACGCCTAATATCATTGTCACAAAGTACATATTTGGACAAAGTTCTAAAGAGGTTTGGAATGGAAGATAGCAAGAAAGGGTTCTTGCCCATGTTGCCCAATACGACCTTGAGTAAAACTCAAAGTCCAACAACGGCAGAAGATAGAGAAAGGATGAGTAAGACTCCCTATGCCTCAGCCATAGGATCTCTAATGTATGCCATGCTATGTACTAGACCCGACATTGCATATGCTGTTAGTTTGACTAGCAGATATCAAAGTGATCCAGGAGTGGATCATTGGACAGCGGTCAAAAACATCCTTAAGTACTTGAGAAGAACTAAGGATATGGTTCTTTCTTATGGACGTCATGAACAGCTCGGTGTTAATGGTTACACCGATTTTAGTTGGAACACCGATCCGGATGATTCTAAATCTCAATCTGGATACGTATTTACTTTGAATGGTGCAGCAGTTAGCTGGAGGAGTGCAAAGCAAAGCGTTGTGGCAAGATCTTCAACTGAATCGGAATACATGGCTGCTTCGGAGGCTTCACAAGAAGCGATATGGATGAAAGAGTTCATTACAGAACTCGGTGTGGTTCCAAGTGCGCTGGACCCAATGTCTATCTACTGTGATAACATGGGCGCCATAGCCAATGCGCAAGAACCAAGGTCACACAAGAAGCTGAAGCACATTAAGCTACGTTTCCATGCTATTCGAGAACATGTCCAAGATGGTGACATAAAGATTTGCAAAGTACACAGAGATCTGAATGTGGCGGATCCGTTGACTAAACCTCTCCCGAGGGCAAAACATGACCAACACCAAACTGCCATGGGTGTTCGGTATATTACCATGTAATCTAGATTAGATGACTCTAGTGCAAGTGGGAGACTGTTGGAGATATGCCCTAGAGGCAATAATAAATGTAGTTATTATTATATCTTTGTGTTTATGATAAATGTTTACATTCATGCTATAATAGTATTAACAAGGAAACATTAATACTTGTGTGATTTCTAAACTTAAATTGAAGTCCCTAGTAAAGCCTCTTCATAATACTAGCTTGTTGGTTAATAAATGATTGTGGTTTACCTATCATGAACATTGAGATGTTATTAACAACAAGATCATATCGTTAGGAGAATGATATGATGGACATACTCCTATAGATAAGCGTAGCATAAAGATCAAGTCATTTTAACAGTTCAATTGCTATATGCTTTCTGATACATAGTAACCTAATCCTTCGACCAAGAGATCATGCTTATCACCATCACCGGAAGGATGCTTTGATGACATCAAACACCACACCGTAACTGGGTGGCTATAAAGGTGGCATTGAGTGTTCGGAAAGTATTGGTTGAGACACATGGATCAAGAGTGGGATTTGTCCATCCATATGACGGATAGATATACTCTGGGCCCTCTCGGTGGAATGTCATCCAATTGGCTTGCAAGCATGTGACTGGCTCACAAGGGATCACATATCACGGGAACGAGAAAAGAGTACTTATCGGTAACGAGGTTGAACTAGGTATGCAGAGATAACGATGATCAAAACCTCGGATAAGTAAACTATCGTGAGACAAAGGGAAATTGGTATCGTATGTAAGTGGTTCATTCGATCGCAAAGTAATCGTAGAAATATGTGGGAGCCATATGAATTTCCAGATTCCTCTATTGGTTATTGTTCGGAGAAGTGTCTCGATCATGTCCGCATAATTCACGAACCGTAGGGAGACACACTTAAGGATTCGACATTGTTTGAGTAGTTATGGAATGATGAGTAAGAGACCGAATGTTGTTTGGAGTCTCGGATGGGATCCGGGATATCACGAGGAGATCCGGAATGGTCCGGAGAATAAGATTCATATAAGGAAAGTCCTGTTTCGGGGTTGGAGAATGGTTCCGGTGTTTTCATCGGAAATGTTCTAGAAGGTTCCGGAATGTCCGGCACTCCGGGGGGGAAGGGTACATGAATGTGTCATAACAAGTTGGAATGGTTGCATCATGTACTAGGTGTCATCGCTGAGAGAAATAAAGGGATAAATCAAATCCTAGTTTGAAAAGTCAAACGCCAATTTGAAAAGTCAAACGGCTATTTTGCTTGGTGGAGGGAGAGTAGGAAACCTACTTGGGGAGGAAGTCCCTCTCCCTCCACCGCCGGCCTTGGAAGCCGAGTTGGGGAGGGACTCCCCTCCCCTTGGCCGCCGCCCTCCACCTATATAAGGAGGGGCAGGGCTGCCCCTCCAAGCACACAACTTGCACCCCCGTAAACCCTAGCTCCAAACCGCCAGCGCCGCCACCACCTGCTGCTGCCGCCGCCTAGGGCTAAACCCTAGCCGCCGAGTTGGGGCACCCCCTTGCCCTAGCCGCCGGCCTAGCCTCTTCTCCTTGGTGCGTCTAAACCCTAGATCACCGAGGGCTCTCTCATAGTCCACCATACTCGCTCCGGATTAAGGCGAAGCCCTGCGAGATCTCCCCTCTACTTCCGGTACCACACCGTCGTGCTGCCGGAATCACGAGGAGAGTGCTACAACCTCCGCTGCCTGCTGGAACAAGGGAGAGGAAGGTCTTCGTCGAGTACCGAACGTGTGACCGACTGCGGAAGCGCTGCCGGAACGCAGCGCCGGAAGGATCGTCTACGTGATCTTGAGATCGGCAAGAGTACGACTACATCACCCACGAGAATCCACTCTCGTTAAACACTTTGGAATCTTCGAGGGTGAGTTATTCGATCGACTCGTTGCTACAATCTAGTAGATAGATCTTGGCTTGTTTGTTTGTATGCGGTAGAAATTTTTTGTTTTCCATGCTACGAACCCCTACAAAAATCCTATATTAATTTATATTTAAGATTACAAAGTAATATGTTACTTGATCTTATTAAGTATAGATGTTTACTTGATATTTCCAAATGGCTACAAAGTCATAAGGAAGAAATAAAACTTAAATAAAGACTTAAAAGCTCGATTAGTCACAAATATGTTTGGACAAATTCAATGAATTGACTAAAATGTGTAGAGATTCTTGAGTTTGTTGGATTTACACCAAAAAATACTCCAATTTGATAATTGGTAGAAATTTGTCAAAATTGCATGTTCTTCAATGACAGGATTGAAGAAAGGGTTGTAATTGATACAACAAAGCAGGTTTTGTCAAACCATATGGATGCTACTGTCTCGTAGCTGGAATTCTCGATTTGATGATGATCAAAGAATTTTGGAATTACCAAGATTATTGAGATGCCCTGCATTTACATAAATTTAAGTGGGAGCTATATTGATTGCCTATATATTAATATGTGAGTTACATATTTTGAGTGGGAGCTAAGTGAAATCCCTGACTCAAATGTGTGGATGACATATTTGAGTGGGATGTAGATCACATATGATGAATGATGCAATTGTATTAATGATATTTAGTTAGTAAATATTCTATGGATGAAGTTGAACAAAGTATTAAACATTAAATTCTATCAAGATAGATCGGTACATTTAATAAACATTAGTGTCGAAATGCTTCCTGGATTTAATTCTGAAAATGTTTAGAATTTATTAGATAAGATTCTGAAGAAGTTTAGAATGGAACAAGGCAAGAAAGAAGTTCTTACTTGTATATCTGTATGAAGCATTGAGTTAATATCAGTATTACAACTATGGTTAAAGGAAACAAATATATGTGTTACATCTCCTATGCCTCAGTGATACTCGACGTAGTGCGACCCAAGTTTTTGCATAGAAAAACAAGTTCTTAGTTGTAAGAACATGTTTTTGAAGTGATTCCTAAGTTAATCACTAAACCCAAGTTAAGTTTACCCTTAGATTATAAGGAGCAAGGTTAAGAATCAAAGTTGCAATTATTGATTTGTCTATTAGGATCTGCATGGATTTAGAAGTATACATATGTGGCTAGTTCTAAAGTGGCTAGTATAGTTGTTTTTACTAAAGAAGTACGACTTCTTATAAGTGTGTTCCTGAGTTTACATGACAACAATGAAAGTTCAGTTGACTGATCGACCATCATTGTAAATGCTAGGGGACAAAGTCTCACTCTATCACCAAACAAATACTTTAACACGTTATATGATAATGGTGTAAATGTCAATTAGGTGACATTAGCGACTTGTAAAATACATGCATATCTGGTAAAACAGATCAAGGACTGGACGTTTACCATGAGCATGCATGATCAATAAACACATTTATGATATGGTTTATGATTAGTAGCAAATGCAAGCTAGATTATTTGTACTCTAGTGCAAGTGGGAGACTAAAGGAGATATGCCCTAGAGCCAAATAATAAATAGATTTTATTATCATATCTCAATTAGTTCATAATATTTTCATAATATGCTATAACTATATCAAGTGGAAACATTCATACATGTGTGGTATGTAAACAAACAAAGTCCCTAGTAGCCTCTATTTATACTAGTTTGTTGGACAGTTGATGATCGAGGTTTCCTAATCATGGACTTACTTTAAACATAAACTGACAACGAGGCGACTTCATTATGAATGATGTGATGGACATTACCCAATATATGTATTACAACATGATCAAGCCATAGGGTTCATCGCTGCAGTAGTTAGAAGCATTGCTTCTCCTTTACCATGAGATCATATTAATCACTCTCTTCCGAGGAAGCTTTGATCTCATCAAACGTCATGTCCGTAAATGGGTGACAATAAAGGTGTGTATTGGGTTTCTAGAGGAACATGTTCAGACCTATGTATCAAGACCAGGATTTGTTTACCCGCGTGATGGCAAGATACACATGGCCGAGTCGATGAGATTACATCCATAATGTTGCAACATGTGACTAGGTCACGGGGATGAAATATCACAGGAATGAGTAAAATAGTACTTGTAAATATCGAAATTGAACAAGGTATATGATACCGATCATCAGATCTCAGACAAGTCAGTATCAAAGTAACAAAGGAAATTGGACTCGACATTTCACGGTTCAAACGACATAAAACATCATGGAATGCGGATAGGTCATTATGGGCATCCCGGTCCCGCTATTGATCAATGGTCCGAGAGAAGTCTCGATCATGTCTGTGATGTTCTGGAACAGTTGGGGTAATACGCTTAAGGATAGGATGATGCTTGGCGATAATTATGAAATTATCAGAATCATGGATGAAAGAGAAGGGAAAATCAGAAATGTTTTGTGAGAGAACCAGAATAGTTTCAGGAGGATCCGAAGTCGCTCGTAGTGAACCGAAAGGTGTTTTGGGTCAAAGAAGATTCTATAATATGTATTTACATATTAATTAATGGAGTTAATATTGAATATATTATTAAAATCTAATTTTAAACGGTAGCTTCCCTAATGGTCCAAATCCCTAGAGGGAAAAGGCCCATGAGGAAACCGCCCTAGGGAAAGGGCCAAAGGGGCCAAGCCGTCTATGGGGTCCACCCCGCCGACCTGGTGATGCGCGCGGGGGTAGGGCCCACTCGGGCTGGCTTGCCCACGGTGCTCCACTGGCCCATGGCGGCACCTCCCCGAGGCGCCTCCTCCACCTCCTCCTTTAGTTCCACCCCGAGACTTGGATGGGTGGGGGTGCCATCCCGTCCTCTATATAAAGAGGGGCATAGGGGTGGGATAAAGCAATCCAATTTCTCCAATGATCTCTCTCCCTCACGTGTGCTTTCTAAAGTTTGGAACTGCACATGATAGAGATCTATATCTCTCGCTCATTGATGTTGCGCTGGCGCGGTTACTGAAGGAGCTATACATGCAAGAGACGACATCGCTGCAACACGCCATTGTGCTATAGGGATCCCAGCTAGAAGATCTACTTCCGCACTCTTGGCAGGGATCACAGAACAGGAGGTTATCATTGTACACCGCATGTGTGCAAAACCACAGGGGTGCTGCCACTAGTTGCACCTAGAATATTGTGCAAGGATCCGGACTGTCCTGGATGGACCAGGAGGTGATGTGCGAGGAGCTTCGCGGCCTTGAGGTCGGCTACGAGTATGACTACATCATCCATGTTTCCCTCGAAACGTTAACCTCCTTTGGTTTATAAGGGTATGTTACTGAAATATCTTTGTTACAACATTACTCCTAAAGAAATCTTGGGCATTAGGTGCGTTCTGCGGTAGGAAGTTTTTTATTTTCTGCAGCGAACCCCTTCAAAATTTTATAATCTTCTTTGTATTAGGAGATTTCTTCTCTGTTTTTATTCTATGGAGTCAACTTTGCTATTGCCTATGCACTATCACTACGCAAGTTGCATACAAAGCTTCAAAAACACAAAATGAGCTACTCTCAATAGGTTAGGTAACATAGAAAGGAAGAAATGGGGTTAATAAGGGTGGTGGAAGTTATACCTTCGATATGCTGATGATGACTTGCAACTGTGGGTTGAGGCTAATGTTTGGGTTGCATGGTGTCGAAGAGTGCGATTGGTTGTGATGTAGAAGATTTTGTTAGTTTAGGTACATGCACACGTAACATGAAAAAACAAAGAAAAAATGGTCAAAAAATTAGCAGGAACATGCAAATCGGTGAGAATTTCTCGGCACCGCACTATGCATCGGACGAGTCAGCGATGAGTCTGGCGTGTCGGTTCATGTGCCAGGTTGAATTCGTGAAGAACGGACTCCTATCTTTTGATTTGATGGGAAATTGACCAAATTGGGGCTTAAGGGTGCAAGGGAATAAATATCATAACCTAGAGATCCATATCCATGGAAAGAAAACCACTAAAAATTCACCAATTTGGGATATCGATACAAAAGAAATTTGGTTTATTTTTTGGTATTTTAAAAATTCGGCAAGAAAAATTGTGGATAGAGTTGGGGGTCGAATCTATGTCAACATGGGTCCTTGATACCATATGATACACCTTGATGCCTTCAATGAGGGGCCCAACATTCGCGGATTCATGGGATTCGAGGAGAATTTGAGGGAAAAGGCAGGATACATGAAGAACACGGTGAAGAAAACACACACACACACACACACACACACATGGACACAAATAGTGAGGGAAACCCGTAGAATCGATCCCGACAATAAAACACCCAACGAAGCAACCTACGGAACTCGAAAGGCAAGCCAACACCCACTCTAATTGAAACCATTTTTTTCTTACCAGACAGTCCACCGATCCAATAGAAGCCTAGCAAGAAAGAATATCAACCAACACAACACGAAGAAAGATTGACACCACTAGAACCTTTATAGTGAAGTTTGGAACATGCATAATAGAATCCACATGGGAAAAGAGTAGCTATGCGAAGATCATGAGTCATCTCCAAAGGAGTTCCACACGAGGAGGAAGGAGCATAACGCTCTCTAATTCATCATCAACTCTAAATCTTAGATCTAAGCCATAGGGGTCTATTTATAGTACAAATGGGCGAAGTGGTAGGTGGGAGGAATATTTCAGGGCATCAAACTCAAATATGTGTGCAAAAAGGTAAAATCGACGGTAAGTCCTGCAGCGTCGGGTGTGACGCTGGTTTGGATCGGCAGGTTGTAAGGGAGGTGACTGAAATTCACCTCCCTCACCATTAAATCAAGTAGTTGTGGAGTATCTAAGAGTTACACATGGAGTAGGAGATAGCGCTATTTTCTTACCTCAAATCAAGTGCGAGAGAACCATCCAAGGAGTCTTAGCCTCTTAGGACATGACAATGGTAGAGAAGTTCCGTCTTCCCTTAGATTTTCATGTCATTTAGAGAAAACGATACATATAAAACATACAAATGTATTTAATTTAGAAAAAAAATTGTTGTTAAGGAAGACATGTAGTACAGTAGGAAAACATCATTCTCTTTTTTCTAGAAAATCATCCCTTAGCTAAGAAAAATTAACCTTCACTTTCTTAATTCTCTCTCCTCCAACTAAACATATATAACATCTCTAAGGAACAATCAGTAAAGGCCACATGGTTGACACATTTGAACATGAAATATGTATGAATTAGACCATATGGATCAGATCTTTAATATGTCTGTCCATGTGTTGAAAGGACGCCTAGCGGCATGACCCATTTGGTATGGATACGCTAGTTTGGCCAAAATGTTCAGGTTGGCAACATATGAATGAAGAAGACAACAAAAAAGAAATCCACTAGTAAATAAGTTATCACTAATTAGCAAATCATCGTGTTCACATGCCATGGAACGGAATCATAGTGCAAAATAACACATGTTTCATAAGAAATGCATACAAGAGATAGATCATCGATGAGATCACGCTTGGCTGTCGCGGATGTCGATTTTCTTTTTCTAAAACCAAGCCCTTCGAACCGAGTCCAAGATGCTCAGTCCATCATCTTAAGCTTGGTTTCCTCGGCCATGAGCGCGACCTTGGTGATGCAACACATCATATGTCAATCACCATGTCACCAAGTCATGATACTCCGACCAACACATCTAAGGTGAATTCCTTCCATCAGTTTTCATCCGTTGACCCTCACTTGAATGTGATGCTACTTGAACCTATTGCCCATCTTATGACTAGTACCATACCCATAATCAAGATGCCAAAAGGAGATACCAGGGATGCTCAAGGAGCCAAGATGTACAAGCAAGAAGCATGGAAAATGAGACGGAAGAAACCCTCACTTGAATGTGATGCTACTTGAACCTATTGCTTCTTCCGTCTCATTTTCCATGCTTCTTGCTTGTACATCTTGGCTCCTTGAGCATCCCTGGTATCTCCTTTTGGCATCTTGATTATGGGTATGGTACTAGTCATAAGATGGGCAATAGGTTCAAGTAGCATCACATTCAAGTGAGGGTCAACGGATGAAAACTGATGGAAGGAATTCACCTTAGATGTGTTGGTCGGAGTATCATGACTTGGTGACATGGTGATTGACATATGATGTGTTGCATCACCAAGGTCGCGCTCATGGCCGAGGAAACCAAGCTTAAGATGATGGACTGAGCATCTTGGACTCGGTTCGAAGGGCTTGGTTTTATAAAAAGAAAATCGACATCCGCGACAGCCAAGCGTGATCTCATCGATGATCTATCTCTTGTATGCATTTCTTATGAAACATGTGTTATTTTGCACTATGATTCCGTTCCATGGCATGTGAACACGATGATTTGCTAATTAGTGATAACTTATTTACTAGTGGATTTCTTTTTTGTTGTCTTCTTCATTCATATGTTGCCAACCTGAACATTTTGGCCAAACTAGCGTATCCATACCAAATGGGTCATGCCGCTAGGCGTCCTTTCAACACATGGACAGACATATTAAAGATATGATCCATATGGTCTAATTCATACATATTTCATGTTCAAATGTGTCAACCATGTGGCCTTTACTGATTGTTCCTTAGAGATGTTATATATGTTTAGTTGGAGGAGAGAGAATTAAGAAAGTGAAGGTTAATTTTTCTTAGCTAAGGGATGATTTTCTAGAAAAAAGAGAATGATGTTTTCCTACTGTACTACATGTCTTCCTTAACAACAATTTTTTTCTAAATTAAATACATTTGTATGTCTTATATGTATCGTTTTCTCTAAATGACATGAAAATCTAAGGGAAGACGGAACTTCTCTACCATTGTCATGTCCTAAAAGGCTAAGACTCCTTGGATGGTTCTCTCGCACTTGATTTGAGGTAAGAAAATAGCGCTATCTCCTACTCCATGTGTAACTCTTAGATACTCCACAACTACTTGATTTAATGGTGAGGGAGGTGAATTTCAGTCACCTCCCTTACAACCTGCCGATCCAAACCAGCGTCACACCCGACGCTGCAGGACTTACCGTCGGGTGTGACGCTGGTAAGAAAGTAGTACTAATCGCAAGATAGATTTAATGGTGAGGGAGGTGACTGAAATTCAGCAGGTTGTAAGAACTAGCAATGAGATTTTTTAGAGGTGACAGAAATTTAGAACTAGTAGCAAATCCGACCATTTATATAATCCTTTAACGTATTCTCAGGAAAAAAAACAAGAATTACTCCATCAACGTACAGGCCATCAACTGCAGGCAGGAGCGGAACGCGTCCAGTGCAACCTGTACCCAGACTTGAGATAACAACAAACTTTGGACTGAATTGTGGAGGTGACAGTCGGCAAGCCTGAAGATCAGGCAACACATTCCGGACAGGCGTCTTCCGATGAGGAACAGCGGGCTGAACTAATCAAGGGAAAATTTCATCGGACCAACTCGAGACGGACAGAACAGCGAACTTAATCAATAAAGCACGATCGAAACGATCCATCACGTACACGGTGGTGTCACACGACCTGAATCCAATATCAAAACTTATATACACAGACAATCGAACGACGCAAGAGGAAAAAACAGATCTCCTAATCGATCGATCCATGTGGACCTAATACCCGGCACCTATCCCGTCGCCGGCGGCGGCGTCGCCCTGCTTCTTCTTCTGGACCTTGCCCTTGATCCACTGAAACCCGTGCGCCGTGCCCTCCTTCACCTTCTTCAGCCCCGTCGCCGCGGCCGCCTTGGTCTTCTCCACGCCGCCGCCCTGCTTCTTGCCGTTGCCTCCGCCACCGGCCGCCCGCGGGCTCGGGTCGCTGCCGTAGTCCCACTGGTCCGCCCACGACGCGCCGAACGAGTTCTTGCGCTCCATGTCCAAAGAATCCCCTCGAGAAATCAACTGAAACGTGCTGCTTTTCCTGCGGTTAATGGCCACGATCTGACTGCTCGACCTCGGATCGCTGGGGAATGGTGGGTTTTATAGGTGCAAGAGGAGTGGACGGCTCCTCCTCCTCCTCCTCCTCCTCCCCGGGCAACCAATCAACAGCAGATCTTCCTAATCTGGAGAATTGAATATGGCTGCAGCATCCACGCACGCGCGTACTAGGAGGAAACGTATAGGCGGACACGGTTCGCGGGGCAGCTACACCTGCATTTGCATGCCAGTTTTGACCGGCGTCACGCGGAGGCTACGCGCGCGTGTCCACGCGACCTCCGAAGCTTCCTCCTTCCAACCGCGGGGAGGTCTATAGCGCGTGTTGGCCCACACGTCAGTTACTTGCGCGTAGCGGCAATCTTGGTTCTTCTGCATGCTACCGTATTCTCACAGTCACAGCGGCCTGACCGCACGCGTGACCGATGTCTAGAGAGTGACCTTTTTATTTCTTGGACCGTTGGACTGGTCGCCTAATTTGATTTGTTCAAGAGAGGCCTGCTTTGTCTCCAAGCAAAATCACAGTATGCATCTGGCGATTAAACCTCGAATTAGCCCATGTGCTGCAGTCGTAGGACACGGAGGAAATTCGTCTGACCAAGCAAAGTTTCGTCCGACCAAGAGCTGGCCTATGTGGAGATCATGGCGTTTTTTTTTCCTTTTGGAGAATTCGTGCTCAAATAATCGCTTACGTCTCGAGAAAACTTTATTTTAAAATTCAAGAAGTTCTAAAATGAATATACAAGCACATATACAAGTATATTCATTTTGGAGTAGTGTGTATGTACTAGTACCACATTTTCTCAACATATCTTTTCTGTTACGATCTACAGTACAAAAAGCAAACTTGAAAAGCAAAATAGAGGTTTTTTTTGGCCTTTTTGGAGCCATGATTTTATCGTTTCCATAGCCCAAACTATAAAACTGTACTATTTAACAAAAAACACAGATATGTAGACCACTTTTGCAAGTATCATGTATTTTTTAATTTTTTTGAAAATTCTAATTATTATTTATTTAAAAAATTCAGTCTCCCTAGCTAAAATGACACATGCTTCCTTGCCCTTGATCCACTTGAACCCATGCGCCATGCCCTCCTTCGCCTTCTCCACAACGCCCCTACTACCTAACTTATTTCGTTTCGACTTTTGCTTCGGTGTCATCACCTCACCTTCAAACTTACGAAACTGAATACACAAGGAAGACCAAGATTGGCTGATACCCCTTCGGTACGGAATGCATGAAGGGGTATCGGCTGATCGCGGTCTTCCTTGTATTTTTAGTTTTATAAGTCTAGGGGGACACTGAAGCACACCTCTTTGGTTTTATCATCGTAGCCCAACCCTCATTCCGAATCCACCATGTTGTTGTATATCCCGTAGTAGCCACTGTTGGATCCTCTTAGCCCTCACACCTTCTCCTCCCGCTAGCTAAATCACCATCGTTCTGTACTTTTGTCATCGACCTTCTCCCACCCATTGTCGTGTATGCCATAGTCCATCACCACTGAGGCAAAGCGGCATCTCGATGGTTGATCAAGCCCTGCCAATCCCGAGGGCGTTGGTATTCTCCCTCAGTCCCTTTGACTGCCGAAGAGCTTGTGGAAGTGTCGGTAGCATTCATCATACTCCCTCCGTCCCAAGGATTAGGGTGTACATATATTTTCAAATTTTTGTCAGAGCATAAGGCACATGGTGTGGTTTATTTAGTTTCTTCTGAAACTACCCCTCCAAAACATTTACGTCGATCTAGAAACTTGGGAGTGGAGCTATAATTAGTGGTGCTGCCATTGGCCTTCCATTGCGCATGCGGGAAGGTGAGCAGAAAAGTCGGAAGAGGAGGAGTAATTGGGGAGCTGTTATTGGCCATGCATGTGAATGGGAAGTTGGGGGAAGAGAAAAAGAGGCCCACATTGCATGCAAAGAGAGAAAAAAGGAGCCAACTCACACTGAGAGAGGAAATTAGGAACGGGTCTCACAATTTAATAGGGGTATGCTTTGAAATATTTGCTCTGGTTAAATTAGATAGGAAACCCCTGCCCCCGACCTTGTGCCCCCTGCGTCGCCTACCCACACGAGGATACCAGCGGCGGCCCTCCTCCCCTACCCTCCCCACAGCTCCTCCCCCCGGCCATCTCCTCTCCACCGCTGCCGACTGGCCTCGTCGGGCGTTGCCCGCGCAGTGCCGTTGTGGCCGGTGGTGGCGTCCCTCTCATCTTCGTGATGTGGATGGCTCGGCCTGGGTGAGCTTCTCCTGCAGGCGGCGCTCCGGCGGTGAGATGGATGGCGGCGGGGCAAGGGTGCCTCTGCTTGGAGGCGGTGGTGGCAGAGTCGGGCGACCCGCAACCCCAAAACCTAGATCTAGGCCCTTTGGGACCAATCTGGGTTAGGGGCGGGCCTCCTTGTGCTCAGGTCGCTGCCATGGCGGGTCTGGGGGAAGTCCTTGCGACAGGGGGAGCGACGACGCCACTGCATCTGCTGCAGCGCGGTGGTGGGAGCTTCATGGGCCCGACCGGGCCTAGTTGGCCTGGTATGCTTCTGGGGCTGCGCCCGTTCTGCTACTACTACGGCGGTGGAGGTCGGCTCCTCCCACGTGGCAGCGGCGCCGCTGCCCCATGTCTTCGATGGTTCCTCTCGGGCCGGCCAACCTCGCAGTGTTTGCCATGGTGAGGCGCTGATGATGATTGCAAGACCGTTTGGCACATGTTGGCGGACGACATGATTGGTGGAATGCAAGGATTAGATAGGGTGGTGGTTCTTCGGTGTCGGGAGAAATCCTTGTCGGCTTGGCTGGCTCCGACGCGGTGACACCTGCGGGTGCCGCCATTCTTCTTGAAGGGCGTCGGATGTTCCCTCGCCCCACTCTCCTACGTGTGCCAAGAGAAATCCTAGGAGAAGTCCGGGTAGCAGCGTCCTCATCGTTGCACTCCTTGAAGATGTTGCTTGGAACACGTCAATTCGGAGGCATCGGAGCGCGGTGGGACTTCTCCGGAGGGGGCGACGGTTGCGAGTCATCATCGTTTGTTGATCCGGCCCGGCTGTCATTTGTTTCCCTTTCGTTCTTTTGTATTTTTTTGGGCTTTGCTTGTGCTATCGATCCCAGCAATAATCTTATTAGTTATACCATGTGGTTGCTATATTAATATAGCGGTACGAAAATCCGATTCAGACAAACTCTCCTTAATAATCGAGCCAACAAAATTACTACGTCCTAAGCATTGAGAGGGAGGGAGTACTTTTTACTCTCCTCGGGTGCATCCCTTTCTTGGCGGGTTGACTATCACTCCCTAATGCTAGACTAAGCAGCTCCCGGAACGTACTTTTTCGATTTATAAATTTTCTCAAAAGGGTTTTCCATTTTCATATTCAATGATGGTCTGGTCTCGTCTGGGTACATATTTCTGATGATGTACTCGTGAATTCGGAATGAAAAGTCATGGAGCAATATTGATTCGTGCATGGACCAAGTGGACGGGCGACCAAACAAAGCAAAGAATTTCCGATGACGTCTCAAAATTTCGTTTCCCAGATTGGACAGACACCGAGATCCTGAATAGAATAGCTGAATCCAAACCAACGGCAGCAAGTACCGTGTGCCCACGAGCAGGTAGAGATTGGAAAGGTAGTACCCGTAGCCCGTAGGTAGGTGTAGCAATTTTCGTACTCCTTGTGGCATGACCGGTGTCGTGATGGCAAACCAGTGACTAAAGAGAGCTCACACTTGACACGCTAGAGAGTTTGACAAAGAAACAGGGAATCATGAGTTTTCAAAACAAGACACGTGGTCCGTGTAATCTATTATTCTGTATTATTATGTACAGAAGAAGAATCTATCCAAAAATCAATGGCCAATCAGGCAAGCAATCGAAGCTAGCTAGAGCAGAGATGGACGTGATCGTCACGGCGGCACGCAAAATGATGAGACAGTCTACAGTGGTAGCAGGAGCAGCAGGCCAACCGCCACAACTGCCCCAACGAACCCACTCCTCGGTCGGTAGTCCGCGCCGGCGTTGCTGTCCATCTCCCGGCTGCTCGTCGACGGCGACGTCGGCGCGACGCCCTTGAAGTTGGGGTTGGTCCCGTACATGCTCTGTATCCCCTCCACGTCGTCCGTCTGCAGCTCCACCTTCCTCGTCCCCGTCCTGATCGTCGGGTACATAATGGCGTCCTGCACCGACGAGTGGCCGAGCCCTAGCAGGTGCCCGATCTCGTGCACGGCCACGGACTCCAGGTCCACCGCGCCCGGGGACGACGACGCGTCGCCGCCGTCCGCGGCAACCCACGCCTCCGCGGCGTCCAGGTGGAACCGCCCGTCCGTGGGCGAGAAGGCGTGCGCCAGCGTGCCCAGGGGCCCGTCGAAGGCCTCGCCGTCGCCGTGGTCCCCCGCGTAGAACCCGATCGTGATGTCCGCGTCCGACTCCGACGCCGTCTCCGCGAACTGCAGCGTGGTGGCGGCGGACCACCGCGCGAAGGCGCGCGCGAAGACGGCGCTGAGCGTGGCACGGTCGATGGACGTCGCCGAGGTCGCGACGATCGCGTACTTGAGGTCGCGGCGGAACGGCGGCCACATGGGCCCCCCGGGGAAGTAGGTGTAGAGGTGCCGGCCGTGCGCGCTGGCCGCCGACGACGTGTTTTTGTCCATGGTGGACGTGCCGTTGATGACGTCGGCGACGCCGCAGCGCGGGGCGACCATCTGGGAGACCGTGGACGGGTCCAGGGCGCCCGTGGCGTTGAGGCCGAAATTGCGCTGGTACGTGGCGATGGCCGCCTCCAGGTCGGCGTCGAAGGCGTTGCTGAACGGGGACGAGGACGGCGCCTCCGGGAGGTACCCGAAGTGGCTGAGGTAGTCCTTAAGCCTCGCGAGGCCGTCCCGCTCGTCGCCCATGTGGCAGCCGGAGAGGTTCTGGAACGCCGACCACGGGTTCGGGAACGGGGGCTCCGGCAAGCCAGCCGGGAAGGCCGCTAATACCGGCGAGGCAACGATAACCACTGCCGCCATGGCGGCAGCAACTAACAAGACGAGGGAAGGAGAGGCCATTGGTGGTGATCAGATGAGACGAGGCGAAGCAAGAAAGCCAAGCTGCTGTCACGTAAGTTTAAAGGCACCTGCTTGCTACAACAGTGACGACTATGACACGAGCAGCTGGGTCAGCCGGCGGAACGCGGAGATCGCCACGAAGCGGGAAACATCCGGCGCAGGCCGCCTGGGTTCAACGAAAAGTCCGATTTCGTGTCTGCCTTTTCGAAAAGTTTCGTTCGGCCAAGTATGGATTATGTGGCCTTGTGTCTGTAGCATGTCGCCGTCAGGCCGTCATACTGTCGAGATGATATGGCGGCATTAGAGTTGGAACGCGCGCCTTTTGATCTCATGACTAGCTTACCAGGAAAAGAAGCTTCTGTGAGACTGATTGGTTTCCGGTGGGCTACACGCAAGATATCTATCGAGGATCGGAGGCTGAGGTCACGGCGATATTGAATAGTGTAGGATATATCGTTTGTTTCTCGTTTCTTCCAACTCCACCGGCCACGACGCAAGGCAGGAGGCGAGAAGCAAACGGTGCAGACGTTGATCTTTGAATAAGCAACTTGTCAATCCGAAATCAGTACTACTAGCAATACGTTGTACTTACTTCTAGACTTTTGGTTATCCGCAATTCCGCAGGTGACCTACCCTTCCTGCCCAAGTGTAGAGATTGTAAACCCAAGGCAAACGACGAGAAAATGAGGGGTGAACGAGTGGGAACGCAGGCCGCCCGGCCAATCCAGAGCCAGATGCTCTGCCTGAGCAACTATTGCACTTTCAAATGACCCAGTTAGTAGAACTTCTTAATAATTGACTGAGTCAGCTAGCTAAGCTTTGTACACTTTCAAGTGGGAAAGGGATAATTCTGCCTCGCTATACCTATATGGAAGTCTTCGTGTGATTTTTCAACGTGTGCCCCCGGTCCGTTCTTCGCTTCGAAACCGTATGTCACCAAGTTGACCGCCTTGGGTAGACTGAGAATTTGCCAAGATAAAAGACGAATTTAGACGTCCTTAACTAAATCTTAAACACTATGTTTGGATGTAAAAATTTGAGCAAGGAATTGAATTGGACGGAAGATTCCAAATTCAAGGTGAAAAGGAAATGCTTTGCAATTCTAATTATATTGTTTAGCTGCGCATAGAATTTGCTATTGGAATCAACGGGGAACTCCTAGTTTCATTTCATGTTTGGATGTACATGTTGAAATACAGGGTGGCCTTTAGGCCCATTTAATAATTTCAGGAAAATCCTAAAGGAAGTGATGAGAGTTTAGTTTTACATGGCTAATTGAGAGAGATTTCCACCAACATATAAGGTGAACTCTCCTCCCACTAGTATGATTTGGTGTGAAGTGAAGAGAGGCGTTCCACACGCGCGTTCCTCCGTCGCCGCTCGTCTCGCCGTGATGCGCTGCGATGCGCGCCACGGGTTGCGGGAATCTCGCCGAACCGATGTGTTTTTTTGTCACTCAGAAAGGGATACCGTTGAACCTCTGTGTCTATATATTGAGAGTTCTCTCCTCTCCAGCGAAAGAATAGAATCACTGCCTCCACGCGCGATTGCTACTGTTGTTACTGCTGCTACGAGTGATCCCATTCCATCCACCGTGTACACAGCTGGCGGAAGAGCAGGCCTCCGAAACCCCGCCTCTCGAGATCCTGTACGAAAGAGGGTCAATTAGGTTTTTGAGGAGCGTCTTCTACGCGACTGCTTGCTTTCTATCAACTGCTACTTCCACACCTTCGTCATCACCATGGCCACCGAAGCCGAACAGGCTGCCGCTACTTCTAAGAGGGCAGCCGACGAGGCTGCCGTCTCCGCTGCTGCTATGGCCAATTGGCCTACCGGAGGGTATAATATGCTAATCCCTCTCTTACTTATTTTTCTATGCATAGTACTAGTAATTTCCGTAGATAATTCTACAATTATTCTAGTACTACATGGTTTCATTACCAAATATCAGTATGTGCATGTCTGGCTCATGATTTATTTTTGGATTAATATAATTGAAATATTGCCTAGATTCTGAACAATCCAAAAACCTAATTTATGTAGGTAATTTTCGATTCAAGGCTTGCCGCTGCACTGAACCGTCCCCGTTTATGGGAACGTACTTTAAGCGTTGGCAGACCTGAAAGAACATGTGGACCCCATGTGTGGTTTTGGTAATTAATGACAATCTCTATGGACTAATGCTTGTATCAAGTTGTACTTGTAGGAATTGTCCATAGGCAATGCTTGAACCATATGTTGGCTTCAAGGTTTGGAGAAGAAGAAAGTGAAGAGGATCAAGTGGTGACCAAGGTGTTCAAAGAGTGATCCACAGATTGGTCATGTGAGAGTTAAACCTATGACAAGTATGTCTTGAAGAATAAGATGGAGTAATATCTCTGGTGCACCTTCAAGGCATCAACATAATGAAGAAAAGAAGAAATGATGTGCAAGCTAAAGATGTGCAATATCTAGAAGATCTCATGCTTGAAGCTTGCCATCCTCGGTGATCATGGATCGATGAACACAAGGTCAAAGTAAAGGTTTCCCCATGTTGTATGGGGGAGCAACTTGCGAGTCTTCATCAAGCGAGTGCGTGCAAGAGCAATCAAGAAAGGTGTTCCATCTTGAGAAGGACAAGATCATATACATCAAGATCAAGTGGAATATGCGCAAGGCAAAGGTATGATCTTGATAGGGTTTCTTTCTTACCGGTCTCATGGTATTAGTTGGAGAGACCGGTTCATAGGATAAACAACCGTACTATCAAGAGGGGCTCTCAAGTGAGTAACTCGATCATATCTTTCAGAGAGAGCTCAAACCTTTGCATACTTAGCATCATCCTTCCTTGGTTGTTATTTGGATCTTATCCATGTGAGGTTCTAGAGCTTGTGGTAATATTCATAACAAGCTCTAGTTCATCAAAAACGGATTTCCCTTCTATGTCATATTGCGTTTTTGATCTTTGAGGTTTTCCGGTTTCTCACCAAGGGAGGTATCTCACATTATAATACATCAAATGTTCTCACTTGGTGGTATCCAATATTTTCAGTTTTAGTTGGGTACCTCTTGTTGTTCTCTTTCCAACAAAATTGGTTTCGGGTCAATCGGAGTTTCCAAACTCTAGATACCCCCACAAGCTTTTGTAGCTTTGGTGGAATTTGGGAGAGAAGGATTTGAGCACTTCGTGTGTTCTTGCCATTGCATTTGGTGCATCGGTTTGAGTTCTCAGTGAGGATTCGTTTGAGTGAAAGGTGAGAAGCTTTTTACTCTTGGGTTCTTGGAACCCGAGACAGTTTGGTGGTTTTGTAGGTTCTTGGACTACTTTGGGCCTCCAATTAAGTTGTGAAGCATTCCCCAAGCTTGTTTGTTGGGAGCCTCCAATTGAGTTTTGGAGAAGTGCCCCAACCTTCTGAGAGGTTCCGGATTTCCACCAACAAGTGCACCGATAGTGGCAGCATGGATCGATCCCGTTGGGGTGAGATTCACAGGAGAATAAGGGAGGCCTGTTGTGGCGTTGGTGGTTTGATACCACCCCCTCTCCAAACGAGACGTACTCCATGTTGGGAGGAACTCAGTAACATATCGCCGTCCCCGCGTGCCTCGGTTATCTCTGTACCCGAGCTCTTTACTTATGCACTTGACATTGTGATAGCCTTCGTTCTTGAAGTAATCTATATCTTGCTATCAAATAGTTGTTTGTCTTGCTTATCATAAGTTGTTGGTGAACATAGGTGAACCCTAGTTGTTCTAGGTTGTGCTTGACAAAGTAAATGCTAGTTTATTTCCGCCTTTGTCGAGCCACTCTCGGAAAAGTTTTAATCGCCTATTCACCCCCCTTTAGGCAACATCTGTATCCTTTCAAGACCAAAACCACCTTATGGATCACAGCGATGAACGTGTTCTGGGTCGCCGGTATTACTCCCAATGGAACGATTACTCCTGAACAGGAGAAGGCGTTCAGGGAGGCCACTGTCGTCTGTTGGAGCCGTTCTGAGCGTGATCTGAGACAAGTTGGTTGATGCATATTTACATATGCGGGTTGCCAAAAGCTTGTGGGAGGCGCTCAAATCTAAATTCGGTGCAACGGATGCTGGAAGAGAGATGTATACTATTGAGCAGTTCCACGAGTACAAAATGGTTGAAAACCGTTCTGTATTGGAACAAGCTCATGAGATACAATGCATCGCTAAGGATGTTGAGCTTCTTAAGTGTGATTTACTGGGCAAATTTGTCACGGGATGCATAATCTCTAAGCTCCCTAATTCCTGGAGGAACTTTTCTACCACTCTGAAACACCAGAGGCATGAATTCTTAGTAGAGGATTTCACCGACCATCTGAGTGTCGAGCATAATTCGAGAGCAAAGGACTCACGTAGAAAAGGGGCCGGAGGGACTTCTGTTGCCAATGTGGTACAGAAGAACTTCAACTCCCACAAGCCCAAGCGTAAGATTGGTGTCCAACATAATACTGACTTCAAAAAGGGTAATAAGACCTTCAAGAAAGATAATAAGAAAGGTAGCTGCTTCACTTGTGGTTTAGAGGAACATTGGGCAAACAAGTGCCCGAACAAGTTCAAGAAAGCAGGACAGGACTCAAAGACTGTCAACATGATTGTGAGCAATAATGAGAATGGGGCATCTGGGTATAGTAATTTGTTTAATATATTTTTAGTTTGTCAGAATACCGATTGGTGGATTGACACATGTGCAAATATTTATGTATGTGCTGACACATCATTGTTTTCTTCTTATCAGGCCAGAGGGAACAGGTCCGTATTGATGGGAAATGGCGCGAGTGCTTCTGTTCGTGGTGTTGGAACGGTCGATCTGAAGTTTACTTCAGAAAGGATCATGCAGCTCAAGAACATGCAGCATGTCCCCGCCATCAAGAAAAATATCGTTAGTGGCTCCCTTCTATGTACACAAGGGTTCAAGTTGGTTTTCGAGTCAAATGAAGTAGTTGTTATGAAATATGGACTATTTGTTGGAAAAGGTTATGAATGCGGAGGTCTGTTCCGCCTTTCCCTCGCGGATTTTTGTAATAAAGTCGTGAACAGTATTAATGAAACAGAAGCTTGGTATTCACGTCTTTGTCACATTGGTTTCGGTTGTATGATGCGGCTAGCAAAATTAAATTTAATCCCGAGTTTCACTTTATCCAAGTTCTAAGTGTCATTCATGTGTGCAAGCAAAGCAACCTCGCAAGCCTCATAAAGCTGCAGAGCAGAGACACTTGGCTCCCTTAGAACTCATACATTCTGATCTCTATGAGATGAATGGTGTGTTAACTAGGTGGAAAAAGATACTTCATGACTCTGATAGATGATTCCACTAGATATTTCTATGTATATCTGTTAAAAGCTAAAGATGAGGCTCTACACTAATTTAAGATCTATAAAGTAGAAGTTGAGAACAACTTGAAAAGAAAATTAAATGGATCCGGTCAGATCGTCTTGGAGAGTATTTCTCTAATAAGTTTGATTCCTTTTGTGCGGAACATGATATTATTCATGAGACGACGCCTCGATATTCATCTCAGTAAAATGGGGTTGCCGAACGGAAAAACCGTACTCTAACAGATTTGGTTAACGCCATGTTAGATACATCGGGTTTATCCAAGGCATGGTGGGGGGGCTATATTAACATCATGTCATGTCCTGAATAAAGTTCGGACAAAAGACAATGAGATTACTTCCTATGAGCAATGGGAGAAGAGAAAAACGACACTCTCATATTTACGTACATGGGGTTGTTTGGCGAAAGTTAATGTATCGATCTCCAAAAAGCGTAAGCTTAGACCAAAGGCTGTGGATTGTGTTAATTTGGGCTACAAGAATAGCGTCGGCTATAGATTTATAGTAGTGAATTCTGAGGTACCTGACGTGAATGTCGGTATAATTCTGGAGTCTAAAGATGCTACATTTTTTGAGGATATTTTTCCTATGAGAGATATGCAAAGCACCTCTAGAAAGGAACCTGAGGAGACTCCTGAGCCTGCCATTCCTATGGAGTATTATGAACAAACACATGATGAGAATACTAAGGAGGATGACGAGGAAGGGGCAAGAGACAAAGGACTACAAAATACTTTGGCGATGATTTCCTTGTGTACTGATATGTTGCAAATGTATCTATAATTTTTGATGCTCCATGCTTGTTTTGCACCATTTTCTTTATGTTTTGTCTATACTTTGTGGCATTTTTATGCATTTTCTGGAACTAACCTATTAACAAGATACCACAGTGCTAGTTCCTGTTTTTTGTTGTTTTTGGTTTCAGAAAAGTTAGTAAAGAAATATTCTCGGAATTGGAGAAAACCAAAGCCAAAGTTCCTATTTTTCTAGACACTACACGGAGTTCGGAGGAGAGACGAAGAAGCGCCACAAGGCAGCCACAACAGGGGGCCATCTGGGCCCAGCCCTAGGTCGTGCCGCCCTATGGTGTGGGCCCCTCGTGCCTCCATCGACCTTGCCCCGTCGCCTATATGAACCCCTCGAGGCAGAAAACCTAAGGACCCGATCAGAGTTCCACGAAAAAGTCTGTAGCCGCCGCCACCATCGTCCCTAGATCGGGAGGGATCTGAAGCTCTTCCTGGCACCCTGCCGGAGAGGGGAGATCATCCTGGAGGCCTTCTTCATCACCATGCCAGCCTCCGGAGTGATGTGTGAGTAGTTCATCCTTGGATTATGGGTCCATAGCAGTAGCTAGATGGTTGTTTCTTCTATTTGTGCTACCATGTTTAGATCTTGTGAGCTGCATATCATGATCAAGATCATGTTATTGTGAAACTATATGTTGTGTTTGCAGGGATCCGATGGATATTGAGTACTATGTCAGATTTATTATTGATTCTATCATGTCTATGTTATTTGTGATCTTGCATGCTCTCCGTTGCTAGTAGTTACTGATATCCCACAAGTATAGGTGATCGTGTGTAGCCTTTTCGATAAGTAAGAGTGTTGAACCCAACGAGGAGCTAAAGGTAGGATAAATATTATCTCAAGTTCTATCAACCACTGATACAACTCTACATACACTAAACGTTTGCATTATCTAGAAAATAAAACTAGAGCAACAAAACGAGTACTAGAGAAAGCTTTGCAAGATAATAAATAATAAAAAAGTAAAGCTAGCTGCTGCAATAATAAAATACACTAAACTAACAAAACCATGACTGTGGAATAGTAGTGGTAATTGTGGTGGCTTTGTCCAAGTTTAATTGGCGAATAAATCGTGTTCATTATCTTCGATGTAGTTTTCTATGTGGGAGAGGCTAAATATACATGCGCTTCACTACTTGGAATTACATGTACTACACGATTGGAATGTTAGCAAACATCTGTAACTACTAACAATGCATTAAGGTTTTACCAACCATAGCCTTAAGTTAATGGTCCTCTTACTCTCATACGTGCAATGTTCCGGTTCGCGTCCTTAGGTTTCTGTCACTCCGGCAGAACTTACCCTTCCTCTTACACATACTATAAACCCTATGATGTTTAATCCATGCGCGCACAAATATAATGGACACCAAAGAACTGTACCATATCAACATACAACTCTAATGAACCAAATACGTTCAAACATTCAATCTAAGAACAAAGAAACTACACAAACATGACATAGATCATAGGATTATAACTTATAGCATAAAACACCATGTTTATATAGGACAGTACAGAGGTGTGTGGGAGGATAAACCACTGCATACTAGGAGGATTAGGTGATGGAGATTGCGGTGAAGATGGTGAAGAGGGCGTGGCGGCGCCGACGGCGGCATGGGGGATTCTGTAACACCCTCAGAATCGGCCCTATGCAAGTTTTAGAGAAACCCGCCAAACCCGCATAGAAACGATTCAAAGGTGCCCACCAGGCACTTTCGTGCGGGTGGAAAACGAAGTAATATGATTACACAATAGTCCACGATGGAACCCACAGAACAGATATATATACAACACGACTCCATGAGTCAAGAATACAGATATACAGAACAAAGATCCAAATCACCTTGAAAACGATAGAGCGTCCAGCTACGGACAAGATGCAAATGGGGCTAAGAGCCCTGAAGAATAACCAATGGCGTCCATAACCCTGCCCAGGCCGAGCCGGAAGGGTAACCCTGCTAACGACGTCGATCTCAAAACCTGCTTAAACAAAAGGGGTGCCGACGAAGGGCAACGGAAAAAGAGAGAGAGCGGTCAGTACTGAGGCCAGCACACGGCGAGGCTAGAATTCGGCGGTCCTCGCCTACATAGGTATGGTGGACTGCAGCGGCGGCGCAGCATGCACTAAACAACCTATAGAGACTCGATATAAGTGTCGGCTATCAGAGAGGGATAAGAAAGACCTATTCGGAACCAACCGGAGGCCACCACCAAACATACCCATCCTGGTATTTCCCCCTCGAGACCAAACGAGGAAGTCAACTGAGGAACTCACACAGTTGGCAGTTTTATTTATTCAGTTATCGTTGCAGCAATTACTAGTCAGGTATAGATAGTCATCATGATATAATAAGCAGTGGGCACTTTTAGTTAACCATTCCGTTGTAGTTGCAGCACTTACTAGTCAGATACAAATAGCATGAGATATCCCAAAAACCCAGCAGTTGTTGGTACTTTTATTTAGCCATTCCCTTATAGTTGCAATACTTACTAGTCAGATACAATGGTAGCAAGCGTCAACCCAAACAAGCAATGGTTGGCAATTTTATTTAGCCATTCCATTATAGTGAAGCTGATTACTAGTCATTATAAAGTCAAATTTATAGCACTCCTTTAGTTATAGTTGTCTATGATCGAGATACTGTGCTCCAAGTCGTCCATAACCGCGGACACGGCTTTCAGAAAGTTTTACCCTGCAGGGGTGCACAAATAGCAACACACACTCGATCAACCTCGGAAAAAACCAAATCAAAACCCAACGAGGCATTCACGACAAAGCAATCACAGGATTCAGAAATATTTCAGGGGGCCACCCCATTGAGTACACCCGCAACGAAGTTAGCTGACTCCGAAACGGACTCAAGGTTTGGGTGGACGGCTGTAAACGACTGGGAACCCGAAAGTGTGTCTGGGCTTGTCGATACCGCGAAATCGTGTCCCGATCCTAAACAGTACAGGTGCAGTACATCGCACAATTTAAATAAAGCAGTAAAACATGGCATAAGTACAGGATAGTAAATAAAACCTCAAACTAGTCTGTGGCCCCAAGAAATAAGAATGAATCAAGCTCTGGCTCAGGGGGGTCCCATAATCCTCCCGGATGTGGATAGCGCGAATATTCAAGGAACAGGTATCAAGTACTCGGGGTCCTACGGGACACAAGTGGACGGTTAACAACCAAATAACATCTATTGCCCACCTGTGCCTCTGCATTTACCTACTTCAATTTTAGTTGTTAAACAGTAATTAAAGTCTTGATCATCTCCAACAATAAACACACAGCAATACTCCAACAACTGTGGTACTTGACGACACGCAACAGCACTTGAGCAAGCGACTACGACGCGCAGGTCCAACTATCTACCAAACAACAGGTAATAGGAGGTGTCCAAGGCAATATAAGGCTGCAAGGGATATCACGGGTACGAAAGCTAGAGCATCGCAACACAGATAGCAATAGATCAACAGGAGGGAATAAATACTATAAAAGTAAGATAGGTAGAAAGGGGGAGGTGCTCGCCTGAAAACATTGCCGAAGGTTCATCCGAAGGTCGGGTCGACACTCGCATCAACTCATCGGCCTAATCCGCGAAGAAGCAAAACACTAGAAGAAACACCGGATGCACTATTTAATACAACGGCAGAAGATCGGGCATGATGCATGTATGATGTATGACATGGCAAAAGGTGCGATGCAATTAGGCAATATTAAGCGGAACCGGGGGTCCTGACAATTAATTAAATGGTTCATGTTGTTTAGCTACCCCACAATTAATTGTTGTCTTAACAGGACAAAACATGGCATCGGTTCGCTACACCAATTTAAATGGAGTTCGGAATGAGACGCAGATATCCCGCATAAACACTCCATATTTAATTTAGGTGAATCGCCTAAATACCCCCAACAACCACAGACAAGTATGCATGCATGAACAAGTTGATATGCAACACGTAATATTATTTATAAAAATATAGGTCATGGAAAAGAGGGTCACACTTTGGGGTTCGGCGAACTTGGGCTCCGAGGGGTTCGGGGTCGGTCTCAGGGTTCAGGGTTCGACGGGATCGGTCTTCGAAGGTCGGATACAAGATGGAGAGCTTGGCGTTCCGGGGAGAAGGACTTGGTGTGGCATCGGGGGCACATCGGATCCGCCCTGGTCGGTGTCGTGCTTGTCGTTGATGGCGAACTTGTCGGATGGCATGTTCTTCGGAAGATCTTGGCATGGGGGCACGAGCAGCATCGTTATCATTGCCCACACTTGGTACTTGTTCACACCGAGGTCTTGATCAACAACACCAACATCTCCACGCCATCATCACCAAGTATCCAGAATTCCCACGGATACATCACTCGCTCCATCCCTACTCCCTAGGGTCCCCAGCGCCCAACTTGCTCGTCGGAGACGGCCCCCTAGGAGGTGGAATCTGGAACCGGAGACCAGCAAACCCTGGATCTGGCACACATACACGAGCACACTTAGACGCACGCACGTACAGCGAGCGAGCGACAGAGAGGGAGAAGGGAGAAGGGGTACCAAAACGAATCAGGGCAGAAACAAAGTGGACGAAACCATGAGGGGGGGGGCTCAGCTCCACGGGTACGGTGCCACACAAGAGGGTACTCGGGGAGGAGCTCGAGGGAGGAGCCGAGCGGCCCAGGCAGGGCAACGCTCGGGCGGCCAGAGACCATTAGCAGGGAGGGAGCCTGCATGGCGGTGGAGTCGCGGCAAGAGGGTCGGGGTGAGGCGGCTGCAGGCCGGACTGAGGGGTCGCGGCACGCCCGATGCGGACATGGTGGAGACGAGGGAGGGGCTCGGGGTGAGGCGGCTGCAGGCCGGACGGAGGGGTCGCGGCACGCCCGACGCGGCCATGGTGGAGACGAGGGAGGGGCTCGGGGTGAGGCGGCTGCAGGCTGGACGGAGGGGTCGCGGGCGAGGAGGCCACGCGTGGAGAGGACTGGGCCGACGGAGGCGAGGAGGGCGGAAGGGCGACGGGGCGCGGTGGGGGCGACCGGCGACGAGGAGGCGCGGGCCGGCGACGAGGAGGTCGGGCAGAGGCGGTAGGGTCCCGCGGCAGCGGTAGAGAGCAGAGAGGAGGCGACGGCGGGAGGAGGGAGATGCGGGGCGGGGGTCGCGTGGCCCGGGCATCAAGGAGGTGGGGCGGGAGCGGGGCCGCAGTCGGGGTGGGACCCGCGACGCGGTTTGGGAGGGCACGTGGGGGAGTTGGGTAGGGAACGCGCCCAGGTGGTGGTGGTCTGGGTTCCAGGGATTGGGGGAGAGGGAAGCGGGACCCATGGGGCAGGGAGAGAAGGAGGTGGGGGATGGATGGCAGGTGGGGTGGACGTGTGTGGTGTTGGTGTGCTGCGCGCTGAGGTGTCGACAAAGGATTGGAGGGGGTGAGGTGGAGGGGGCTGGGTAGATTAGGTTGGGGTAAGATTAGGAATTAGACGGCTGGTTTTTGTACTGGGGGTGGTCGACTGGGTCTGATCGGCCCGGTACGGCTGCCCTCTAAAGATAAAATAAATATTTTATTATTTAACACGGGGCGTTTGAAATCCATTGGTAGACGAAACGAAATAATCCGGAGACCCGGGTTTTGGATTTGAAATAAAGACGGGGTGTTTAGAAAACAAAACCAGTCTTTTCGAAAATAGTTTTGTGCGAACAAATGCAAGATGATGGCGATGCTCAAATGCAATGTGGCATGATGTCATGAGCATGCGGTCATGTTGATGCAATGCACAAAATCAACGCGACTTTCTAGTAGCGGTTTTGCGGGGCACCACAATTCGACACCACTAACAATGGATCTCGCCCTCGAGATCCGCCTCATGGTACCGGAAAGAAGGCGGCGATCTGAATCTTCTCGCATCGTGTAGATCCTCGCGACACCACTAACAAGAGGTCGTTGTCCGTGATCGTCGAGAGAACACTCCGGGAACAGAAGGTCGAAGGTAGAGGTATCAACAAATAAAGCCACCTCTAGCTTCGATAGGACGAGAGAACCATTGCATTCTCATCCACTTCAATGTACACAAGCGAATAGAGTGAGTAGTCGGCATGGGGGCCAATCCATCACGCACCCAAACTATTACTCTGCACAATCAGTAGAAAAGCGTGCAACCATTCTCGGAATCAGACTGAAGATCTTGACAATCGAGGTTCAGGAACAAAGGAGTGATGCAGACTCTGCATCGGATCTGGCGTAGATGATGTCGTCGTGTCGGAAAACACCGGAAGGCACGAGAAGGAACAAAGAGAAGTCCACCAGACGAAGGATTCCTCGGATAGCATGAAGACCAGGTGTAGCAGCACCGTTACCAAAGGAGGAAGCGAAACCCTGAAGGTACGATGGAACCCAACCACGAGAAATCCTGGACTCGAAGAAAGGTAAGAGAGCGGATTCAAAACACGCAGAGGTAAGAGGAGAATAGCAGAGGGGCAAGGAGTAAAATCAGACCTATTCAGAACTATCCAACCGATTTTTCAAAAATAGTTTTGACACTCTACCTCGGCCGTTAGCTAGGTTATCCTACAGGCTGGACTTGTGGGGTATCGCAACTGCTGGGCTCTGATACCACTCTGTAACACCCTCAGAATCGGCCCTATGCAAGTTTTAGCGAAACCCGCCAAACCCGCATAGAAACGATTCAAAGGTGCCCACCAGGCACTTTCGTGCGGGTGGAAAACGAAGTAATATCATTACACAATAGTCCACGATGGAACCCTCAGAACAGATATATATACAACACGACTCCATGAGTCAAGAATACAGATATACAGAACAAAGATCCAAATCACCTTGAAAACGATAGAGCGTCCAGCTACGGACAAGATGCAAATGGGGCTAAGAGCCCTGAAGAATAACCAATGGCGTCCATAACCCTGCCCAGGCCGAGCCGGAAGGGTAACCCTGCTAACGACGTCGATCTCAAAACCTGCTTAAACAAAAGGGGTGCCGACGAAGGGCAACGGAAAAAGAGAGAGAGCGGTCAGTACTGAGGCCAGCACACGGCGAGGCTAGAATTCGGCGGTCCTCGCCTACATAGGTATGGTGGACTGCAGCGGCGGCGCAGCATGCACTAAACAACCTATAGAGACTCGATATAACTGTCGGCTATCAGAGAGGGATAAGAAAGACCTATTCGGAACCAACCGGAGGCCACCACCAAACATACCCATCCTGGTATTTCCCCCTCGAGACCAAACGAGGAAGTCAACCGAGGAACTCACACAGTTGGCAGTTTTATTTATTCAGTTATCGTTGCAGCAATTACTAGTCAGGTATAGATAGTCATCCTGATATAATAAGCAGTGGGCACTTTTAGTTAACCATTCCGTTGTAGTTGCAGCACTTACTAGTCAGATACAAATAGCATGAGATATCCCAAAAACCCAGCAGTTGTTGGTACTTTTATTTAGCCATTCCCTTATAGTTGCAATACTTACTAGTCAGATACAATGGTAGCAAGCGTCAACCCAAACAAGCAATGCTTGGCAATTTTATTTAGCCATTCCATTATAGTGAAGCTGATTACTAGTCATTATAAAGTCAAATTTATAGCACTCCTTTAGTTATAGTTGTCTATGATCGAGATACTGTGCTCCAAGTCGTCCATAACCGTGGACACGGCTTTCAGAAAGTTTTACCCTGCAGGGGTGCACAAATAGCAACACACACTCGATCAACCTCGGAAAAAACCAAATCAAAACCCAACGAGGCATTCACGACAAAGCAATCACAGGATTCATAAATATTTCAGGGGGCCACCCCATTGAGTACACCCGCAACGAAGTTAGCTGACTCCGAAACGGACTCAAGGTTTGGGTGGACGGATGTAAACGACTGGGAACCCGAAAGTGTGTCTGGGCTTGTCGATACCGCGAAATCATGTCCCGATCCTAAACAGTACATGTGCAGTACATCGCACAATTTAAATAAAGCAGTAAAGCATGGCATAAGTACAGGATAGTAAATAAAACCTCAAACTAGTTTGTGGCCCCAAGAAATAAGAATGAATCAAGCTCTGGCTCAGGGGGGTCCCATAATCCTCCTGGATGTGGATAGCGCGAATATTCAAGGAACAGGTATCAAGTACTCGGGGTCCTACGGGACACAAGTGGACGGTTAACAACCAAATAACATCTATTGCCCACCTGTGCCTCTGCATTTACCTACTTCAATTTTAGTTGTTAAACAGTAATTAAAGTCTTGATCATCTCCAACAATAAACACACGGCAATACTCCAACAACTGTGGTACTTGACGACACGCAACAGCACTTGAGCAAGCGACTACGACGCGCAGGTCCAACTATCTACCAAACAACAGGTAATAGGAGGTGTCCAAGGCAATATAAGGCTGCAAGGGATATCACGGGTACGAAAGCTAGAGCATCGCAACACAGATAGCAATAGATCAACAGGAGGGAATAAATACTATAAAAGTAAGATAGGTAGAAAGGGGGAGGTGCTCGCCTGAAAACATTGCCGAAGGTTCATCCGAAGGTCGGGTCGACACTCGCATCAACTCATCGGCCTAATCCGCGAAGAAGCAAAACACTAGAAGAAACACCGGATGCACTATTTAATACAACGGCAGAAGATCGGGCATGATGCATGTATGATGTATGACATGGCAAAAGGTGCGATGCAATTAGGCAATATTAAGCGGAACCGGGGGTCCCGACAATTAATTAAATGGTTCATGTTGTTTAGCTACCCCACAATTAATTGTTGTCTTAACAGGACAAAACATGGCATCGGTTCGCTACACCAATTTAAATGGAGTTCGGAATGAGACGCAGATATCCCGCATAAACACTCCATATTTAATTTAGGTGAATCGCCTAAATACCCCCAACAACCACAGACAAGTATGCATGCATGAATAAGTTGATATGCAACACGTAATATTATTTATAAAAATATAGGTCACGGAAAAAGAGGGTCACACTTTGGGATCCGGCGAACTTGGGCTCCGAGGGGTTCGGGGTCGGTCTCAGGGTTCAGGGTTCGACGGGATCGGTCTTCGAAGGTCGGATACAAGATGGAGAGCTTGGCGTTCCGGGGAGAAGGACTTGGTGTGGCGTCGGGGGCACATCGGATCCGCCCTGGTCGGTGTCGTGCTTGTCGTCGATGGCGAACTTGTCGGATGGCATGTTCTTCGGAAGATCTTGGCATGGGGGCATGAGCAGCATCGTTATCATTGCCCACACTTGGTACTTGTTCACACCGAGGTCTTGATCAACAACACCAACATCTCCACGCCATCATCACCAAGTATCCAGAATTCCCACTGATACATCACTCGCTCCATCCCTACTCCCTAGGGTCCCGAGCGCCCAACTTGCTCGTCGGAGACGGCCCCCTAGGAGGTGGAATCTGGAACCGGAGACCAGCAAACCCTGGATCTGGCACACATACACGAGCACACTTAGACGCACGCACGTACAGCGAGCGAGCGGCAGAGAGGGAGAAGGGAGAAGGGGTACCAAAACGAATCAGGGCAGAAACGAAGTGGACGAAACCATGAGGGGGCGGCTCAGCTCCACGGGTACGATGCCACACAAGAGGGTACTCGGGGAGGAGCTCGAGGGAGGAGCCGAGCGGCCCAGGCAGGGCAACGCTCGGGCGGCCAGAGACCATTAGCAGGGAGGGAGCCTGCATGGCGGTGGAGTCGCGGCAAGAGGGTCGGGGTGAGGCGGCTGCAGGCCGGACGGAGGGGTCGCGGCACGCCCGACGCGGCCATGGTGGAGACGAGGGAGGGGCTCGGGGTGAGGCGGCTGCAGGCCGGACGGAGGGGTCGCGGCACGCCCGACGCGGCCATGGTGGAGACGAGGGAGGGGCTCGGGGTGAGGCGGCTGCAGGCCGGACGGAGGGGTCGCGGGCGAGGAGGACACGCGTGGAGAGGACGGGGCCGACGGAGGCGAGGAGGGCGGAAGGGCGTTGGGGCGCGGTGGGGGCGACCGGCGACGAGGAGGCGCGGGCCGGCGACGAGGAGGTCGGGCAGAGGCGGTAGGGTCCCGCGGCGGCGGTAGAGAGCAGAGAGGAGGCGACGGCGGGAGGAGGGAGATGCGGGCGGGGGTCGCGTGGCCCGGGCATCGAGGAGGTGGGGCGGGAGTGGGGCCGCGGTCGGGGTGGGACCCGCGACGCGGTTTGGGAGGGCACGTGGGGGAGTTGGGTAGGGAACGCGCCCAGGTGGTGGTCGTCTGGGTTCCAGGGATTGGGGGAGAGGGAAGCAGGACCCACGGGGCAGGGAGAGAAGGAGGTGGGGGATGGATGGCAGGTGGGGTGGACGTGTGTGGTGTGGGTGTGCTGCGCGCTGAGGTGTAGACAAAGGATTGGAGGGGGCGAGGTGGAGGGGGCTGGGTAGATTAGGTTGGGGTAAGATTAGGAATTAGACGGCTGGTTTTTGTACTGGGGGTGGTCGACTGGGTCTGATCGGCCCGGTACGGCTGCCCCCTAAAGATAAAATAAATATTTTATTATTTAACACGGGGCGTTTGAAATCCATTGGTAGACGAAACGAAATAATCCGGAGACCCGGGTTTTGGATTTGAAATAAAGACGGGGTGTTTAGAAAACAAAACCAGTCTTTTCGAAAATAGTTTTATGCGAACAAATGCAAGATGATGGTGATGCTCAAATGCAATGTGGCATGATGTCATGAGCATGCGGTCATGTTGATTTAATGCACAAAATCAACGCGATTTTCTAGTAGCGGTTTTGCGGGGCGCCACAGATTCCTTCCCCATCGCCGGTATCGTGGGGGAGCACCGCCCCTTAGCCCCCTTCCTTCATGGCTTCTTGGGAGCCCTACCCCATGGAGACGGGATCCATGGGGAGGCAAAAACGTGGCTTTGGTGGCTGCAAATTCGTGGGTGGAGGTGTCTCCCACGAATTATGTTTCCTCCATTTATATAGCTTCTTGGATTCCCGTCACCCTATCTTGGGCTGTAGTAAATCGGTCCTAGCGGGCCCGTCCAGACTCGGAATCAGCTAAATTTTATGTCCAGAACGATTGACGCGAAATATCCTACAAATTTTTAGTTGAAGAGTGTTCCGTTTGTGTAAGACCCCACCTTTATAAAGGTAAAGGTCCCTATGATTGCAATGCTAGTCCCATCCACATTTTAAGATGAAGTACACAGATACAAAGGTTTTTATTACATCGTCATTCCAGAGATAACCTAGTCTTTTACAACTCCATAGCCATATGCTAGTACAAGAGTTCAACTTAACAAAATAAAGTAAAGTCTTCATCTTCATGTGCCACAGGCAAACATGTTGAGTGTGGACTCATAACCCTAATCCTCATCAGAGTAACCTGCAACATCACAAGTTACATCCACAGTGGGTCAATACACTGGAATAGTATTGGCAAGTGATACCTTAGTAGAATAATACTTTCTAGCTTCTACATGAATTTGGCTAAGTGTAGTTTAGGCTTGCTTTGCTCAAAATAGGTTTTGCCTATCATTTGAAAAACACTAAGTTTTTGTTTGACAAGAACTCCCAAGGAACCACCAATAGACATTGGTGAACCTTTACCCTTGTTCAACCATAAGTTTTAACTTAGAAATTGGGATGAGGAGATCCTTGATAGCTTTAATGTCTTGATGCTCAAATTGTCCGTTGCCAGGGACACGGCTAAGTACTTAGATTTTTCCTTCTCGAGAGGTGGTGCACTTTCCCCACAAGACTCGACATGCATCGAGACGAGATATTTCAGAAGCCTTCCCTTAGACCAAATGGACGCGCTCCAACCTATCACCCTACCACCATTTGTCCATCTGGCTAAGTTATTTCAACCTATATGATCAAGGCAGAGCCCATATGCCATGTGGTTGCACTAGAAGCTTCTAAACACTAAGTATCTCAAATCCCTTTGTTACTGGGTGGATTTCCACAAGTGTGATACACAAGGTAGACCATAGATATGGGCCTTGTGTAACCACTCAACATAACCCAAACATACCATTCCACCCAGGTGATTCATTCACTTAGTTGTTTTATTAAGCAAAAACATAAGTCAAAGACTTCACAATATTTTCCATAGCATGTATATAATCCACCCTTGTTTGCTACTAGCTAGGCTAAGCATGGAAATATAACAAGTATCTTAACTTAGATAAAAATTCTACCAAGACTACAACTACTAGGATTTCCCATAACATAGCATATAGATACTTAGCAAAATTTTATGCAAGCCCTATACAAAATATCACTAGTGCATAGTCAAAATAATGGTACAAATACATGAAGCACCACTTGCCTTGGTAGTTGGGAGAGTAGCAACAATCCTCACAATCACCACTAGCACTAAAATCTACACATAAAATGATAGCACCAAATTTACATTCAAAATAATCAAGCAAAAATATATGAATGCATGCAAATTCCATGTGATGATTTTTCTTAAACCAAACAAGACAAGTAAACAGTAATAAACACAAAACTAAACATTTATAGACTAAATGAACTCAAATTTTCTTTAAAATCATTTTCTAAATAATTTATATACTCAAAATAAGCCTACAAATGTATCTTCATAAAATTCCATTTTTTACAGAATCAAGGTACAAAATTAATCCCATAGAAATGTAGGATTTATTTTTGTGAATCCATTGATATATTATTTGCATTTTTTGGATAAACAGAACAAAAGTTATGAATTTTACAAATTAATTCATCTAATAAATTCAAATCTGGATTTTAAAAGAAAAATCCTGACACGCGGTGCCATTTGATTGGCCGTACTGCTTCGTGCGAATCACGCTCGCGAGCCGCTGGATCTAAGTGAGATCTAGCGGTCCAGATCTGCCCGTACCCTTTCACCTAAGCTTCTAATCCTAGCCACTAGATCTAAATCCAACGGATCTAATCGCACTGGCCATAGATGGGCGGCGCAAATGGCGAGCGCGGCGGCGGCGCTTCTGGCAACGGTGCTCCAGCGAGGCCAGGGGGTGGTTTAGGTGGTTACCAGGATCGCGGCAATGAGGTGAACGCAGTGGTGGTCGCAGGCAGAGGAGGGGTGCACTAGTACGGCCGTAATCGCTCGACGGAGTTGAGTTCATCGTCGGGTTCTCGTAGTCGATGACGAGGCCAAGCCTACAAAGTTCCAAAAGACCAATAAAAAGCGTTAGCACGTGTGCGCAAGGATAGCAGTTGTGATGGTGCAAACCAGAGGCGAGGGCGGGGTCGAGGCTCACCGCAATCGTTCGCCAAAGCTCGTTGGAATTGCGGCAATGCGAGGAGGAAGAGCCTGACGACGCTTAGAGCTTGTGGTGTGGGGGGAAATGGAACGAAGGCCGAGGGGAATAAGTAGTGGGGAGAGGGGTGTTATCACACCGAGAATCAAGCGTAGTAAAGAGGATTGAAAGGGGGAGAAACGACAGCGGCGGAGCGGGTCGTAGCAACGTTGATTGAGGACGAAGGGGTGACGTGGAGGTGGGGTCCACCTGTCAGCGAGGGGGGTGTGGGAGCGCGCGGTAAGAAAGAGAGGGGCAAGGGGGTTTTCCCGGGTGGGCTATATGGGCTGCTAGTTGGGCCGCGGGGTGGGTTGGGCTAGATAGGCTGCTGCTGTTATTTTTTCCCTTTTCCTCTTTTTCTTTTCTGTTTTATTTTTTCTAAATGAATTTGAAAGCTCAAATCAATTCTATTTGAATTCAAATTTTCACCAGGTTTTTGTACTATGATCCTAGTGTCAAAAAGTGTGTCCAACTCAACAAAGTACTCAAAAACTATTTTGAGGTTATAAAATAAAATAAAAACCAAGCCGCATGTGTATATAATAAAAGGGTATAAATATGGTTTTTATTTAGGGTTTTGTTTTGAAATTTTTGTGCAAGTCTTGCATTCAATTTTAAAACAATACTGATCAAACCAAAACACCCTCATACCTTGAAAGTATAATTAGAACCATTGCCTTACTTGCATTAAATAATAGGCATAATATGGTTTCTTATTTTGAAATTTTATTTGAAAAGATCAAATGCTTATGAATGCATGAAAGATATGCAAACTTTACAAATAATGATTTTTGGGATGTTACAGTTTGACGTCGTATTCGACCCGAAACGTGACCATATTCAAAAAGAGTTCTGAGACAGATTTCTAGAAAATTCCAATTTGACTCCAACAAGGGTTCCACTTGTATTCTTGATAATTCCTACACATTAAAGTGTAAAATAAGAACATTGTGCACTTTTGAAACTATTAGTAGGTTAGTCAAAATAACTCATGAACTTTATATAAAAAAAGTGTCAAAAGCATAATAATAGCATAAATCATCAAAAATTATAGATACGTTATGGACGTATCAACATCCCCAAGCTTAGTTCATGCTTATCCTCGAGTAGGTAAACGATAAAAACAATATAATTTTTAAGGTGACATGCACCATCATAATCTTGATCAAACCATTTGCAAAGCATGGATAGCTGGAATCAAAGTACTCTAAACATGAGCATAAAAGATGTAGTTCTAACAATAAGACATAGCAACCAAGTTGCAACATGAAAAAGTTACAAACACAGATCATGAATAACAATGCATTGAAAAACGTTTGTTTGTTTCACGTAAAGAAGCATAATAAGAGTGGTATTCAGCTTGTCCCTCATGGTATAGAAAATCATAAATGTATATGACACCTTCAAAATTCATAAGGGTGACTAGATACAAATAGTTCAAGAACAAGCAATATCAACCTTATGAATCAATCAACAAGTTTTGGGACAATGCACATAGAACTAAGAATGGAAACTATGCTCTTTTAATTGGTGCCTAAGGATAGAAGGTGGAGACTCAATATAATAGTGGAAGAAAGGCCCTTCAAAGGGAAGCAGGGATTTCAAGTTTCATAAAGAGCTTCCAAAAATTATGGTACTTGTTATCTTTCAGTTCTCATTGCCCCTAACATAAGCATCTTGAAGTGATTAAGGTTAAAATGAACAAACTATGGAGTATATGCTTGACAAAGTATAAGTTGGCAATCTCATGTCCCTTGAGTGCGAGGGTCGCTCCTCATGCTACTCAACTTTAGTCACCGGTAAGTTCTTGTCATAGTAAGTACATGTGTATCATAGAGAACCGCCAATGGGGTACCCCTTGCACATGATACAGGAGCTATCACATATCAAAATGACAAGGCAAGAAGATAATGAGCATCTCAGCAATCTTCTTATTTACCATGGGAAAATGGTGCTTTTTTTTTCTCTCTTTCCTCTTTTCTCATTTTTTTATTTTTTCTCAATCTCTTTTCTGTCTCTCGTTTTTATAAGAATAAAGCTTCATAAATTGCTCACTATGGTGATGCTGCAAGTTTCCACCATGATTAGGCATGGCTTTGGCTAGCGGCCCAGGCGTTTCTCTAACACACATACATAAATCCATGCACTTACAAGCTTCCCTTTTATTTCACACCGACGACATCCATAAACAAAAGAGCATGATATCAACTGAGTAGATATTTACAGGTGTTAAAAGTGTTCCCTGTGACAGCACGGTTCTGCTAATCCCAACTTAAAAGTGCAAGCATATACAACATAGATGACACAATGGTTCAAGTTTATTAGGGGCAAGAAAAATAAAGTGTCCCATCAAGTTTGTGAGAGCTTTAATCACTAATTTTCACATAACAAAATGACTTTTTAATTGGAAGGTAGATAAAACAAGAATATACTTGGAATGGTGTAACACACCATGCATGGTAATTTATAGTGGACACTTTGGAATAACTTGGTTTCTTGGGAGTTGGATGCATGAGTAGAGCTTACTCAATACAATTGGAGGCTAGCAAAAGATTGGGAGCGACCAACTAAGAGAGCAATAATGGCCATAATCATGCAGAGCGACAAAACATTAATAATCAAAGCATAAACTGGTACTACATGTCAAAAACTAAATGATCATAGAGGCTATGGTGACTGGTTCATAGTCATAACATGGTGTGAGCATGTGTCAAGTCAACCCAAACAAAGCATCAGAGGAGAATACCACAATATTATGCTTTTGTATGCTAAAACAACGCATGATTCTTTCAAGGCATATTAAGCAATCCCAGTTGTTTGGAACAAGTCATGCTACATCAATAACCACTAAACATAGGGTCAAAACAACACCGAACATGACATGATAAGGTCTAGGCCACAGTCAAAACAAACTCCTTTTGTACCACTTATAAACATGAAGCTTCCTACTTCTTCTCCAACACCAATCAACTTATTTGAAACAATACAGCGAAAACGGGGGTCCAACCACTTTATTCAAGCAAACTAAGCAAACAAAAACCAAAAAAACTAAGACGCTCCAAGAACAACACAACAGTGCATGAAACAATAAAAACGAAGTGTCTAGAAAGACCTGATATTTTTATTGATAAAGAAGAGGATGTCTCGGGCATCCCCAAGCTTTGACGCTTGTACCTCTTGAATATTTCTTGGGGTGACACGGGGTGGCATATCCAAGCTTGAGCTTTTGTCCATTCTTCATCTCATTACATCATTCTTTCCTTACACCTGAAAATTTTCCTTCATACAGAACTTCACGCAATCTTCATTAACAACATTAGTGCATTCAAAAGATAATAGACCTTTGAGTTTAGTTTCAAAAGCTCAATTTCCCAAAAAGAACCCAAAAAGGAATCAATAAGAAGCAAATGCAAATAATGGTAGAAATCTGTCAAAACAGACCAGCTGGTAGAAATCGATTTTTTCAAAGACCTTCTGTTTTTCAAATGAAAAAGTTTTGAACTAACGAAAGTTAACTCACAACCTGGGGGATTTATTCAGAAAAGTACAGCTCAATCTGACTTACATAGAATTTTCAAGAATTTTTACAGTGGAGCGCAAAAATCTGTTTCAGGACAGCAACTCTCCAAATCTTACTTTCCTCTCATTAGAGGTTATTCTTGGCACAAAAATAAAATAAAAAGTATAAGGAGATGTTATTACAGAAGTAAAAACTTCCCTAGACTCAAAAAAAACCATTAGGTTTTCTCCCAAGAAGTAATTTTCTTTAACGCCTTTAAGTTAGGCACAAGAAGCAAGATTCAAGTATTTTCAAATAAAGAAGTATTAAGAGCAACTTTTGTTTTAATAGGAGAGGCAAAAGGTATTATATACCTTTCTTGAATGGGAATTGATATTTAATGGTGCCTTCCTTTAGTTGAAAATCTTCCATGGGAAGACTTGTTTTGGTTTCATAGGCATGAACACAAGTGTTCAAGGTCGACCCCCACTTAACCATTACTCATCTTTCCAATCACTTTCCTTTTTGAAAATGTTTTAGGTAACAAGTACAACTATTTTTTTTTGTGATTCGCAATCCTTATCCATACTAATATAGATACCAAGTTAAAGCTGAAAGTAAAAAATAATTAGAGATAAAGCAAACAAGTGCACACAAGAATATTCACCCACACACTATTGCTCCCCGGCAATGACGCCAGAAAAGGTCTTGATATCCCACAAGTATAGGGGATCGTGTGTAGCCTTTTTGATAAGTAAGAGTGTCAAACCCAACGAGGAGCTAAAGGTAGGATAAATATTCTCTCAAGTTCTATCAACCACTGATACAACTCTAGGTACACTAAACGTTTGCATTAGCTAGGAAATAAAACTAGAGCAACAAAACGAGCACTAAAGAAAGCTTTGCAAGATAATAAATAAAAAGAAAGTAAAGCTAGCTACTGCAGCAATAAAATACATTAAACTGACAAAATCATGAGTGTGGAATAGTGGTGGTAATTGTGATGGCTTTGTCCAAGTTTAATTGGCGAATAAATCGGGTCCATTGTCTTCGATGCAGTTTTCTATGTGGGAGAGGCTAAATATACATGCGCTTCACTACTTGGAATTACATGTACTATATGATTGGAATGTTAGCAAACATCCATAACTACTAACAATGCATTAATATTTCCCCAACCATAGTCTTAATTTAATGGTCCTCTTACTCCCATACGTGCAACATTCCGGTTCGCGTCCTTAGATTTCTGTCACTCCGGCAGAACTTCTCCATTCCTCTTACACATACTACAAACCTTATGATGTTTAATCCATGCGCGTACAAATATAATGGACACCAAAGGACTGTACCATATCAACATACAACTCTAATGAACCAAAGACGTTCAACCATTCAATCTAAGAACAAAGAAACTACACAAACATAGCATAGATCATAGGATTATAACTTATAGCATCAAACACCATGTTTACATAGGACGATACAGAGATGTGTGGGAGGATGAACCATTGCATACTAGGAGGATTAGGTGATGGAGATTGCGGTGAAGATGGCGGCAGCACGGGGCACTCCTTCCCCGCCGATGGTATCGTGGGGGAGCACCGCCCCTTAGCCTCCATCCTTCATGGCTTATTGGGATCCCTCCCCCATGGAGATGAGATCCATGGGGGAGGAAAAAACATGTCTTTGGTGGCTGCAAATTCGTGGGTGGAGGTGTCTCCAACGAATTAGGTTTCCTCCCTTTATATAGCTTCTCGGATTTCCGTCACGCTCATCTTGGGCTGCAGTAAATCATGCCTAGCGGGTCCGTCCGAAGTCGGAATCAGCTAAATTGTGTGTCCAGAACGATTGTCGTGAAATTTCCTAGAACTTTATAGTTGAAGAGTTTTCCGTTTGACGCCGTATTCGACCCGAAATATGACCATCTTCAAAAAGAGTTCTGAGACAGATTTCTAGAAAATCTCAATTTGACTCCAACAAGGGTTCCACTTGTATTCTTGATAATTTCTACACATCAAAGTGTAAAACAAGAACATTGTGTACTTTTGCAATTATCAGTAGGTTAGTACAAATAACTCATAAACTTTACATAAAAGAAGTGCCAAAAGCATAATAATGGCATAAAACCATAAAAAATTATAAATACGTTATGGATATATCAGTTACTCTGGCCAAGTAGTTGCTTGTGACTCCAAGAGAGAGTATTTATGCTCGATAGTAGGTTTATGCCTCTAGTAATCTGGTAGAGTGATAGAAACTTCTAAGATTATAGATGTGGTGTTGCTACTAGGGAGAAAACAACAATCCTTTGCCCAAGGGCAATTGTATTATTTACATTACACACTTTGCTTAATGCAATTATCTGTTGCTTGTAACTTAATACCCGAGGGTTTTTCAGATGATATCCCGAAGGTGGATTATTAGGCATAGATGCAGTTGGATTACGGTATATGTATCATGTTGTAATGCCCAAATGAATCTCATAGTGATCATCATGTCATGTACATGCATTATTATGCATTCTTTATTTGTCAATTGCCCCGCTGTAATTTGTTCACCCAACATGTTATTTATCTTGGATTTCTATTTTTGTGCCCCTAGTTCGTTATCTGTACTCACCTTTCCCCAGCCGCTTAATTTTTCCTCACTTTTGTCCAGCTCCTTTTCCGAAACTCTCACATCGGTCTAAAACTCGCTCTCCGTCGGGTCCCGTTAGTGGACCCTCGATGTTACGTGCTGACAAATGAGACCGCATTCAGGTGGGTCTCGTAGTAGACCCTCGCCATTACATGCTGACAAGTAGGACCCCTCGTTACGTGCTGACAGGTGGGGCCACGTTCAGTCGAGTCCTGTAGTAGGACCCCCCATGTTGGACAACGTGGGAGCGGCTTATTGGGAATGCGTTTTGGGGATGTGGTGTGGGACCATGTGGGCCGCGTATGGTAGTTACGTGCGCACTGTCACCTAAATTGGAAGATTTTTTTTTTATTATTTTTATGATTGACCTTTTTAATAGCGCATTTTCCCCTTTATGTCGCTAACAGTTGTTATTTTTGCCCAAAAAGGCAGCGAATCTAGAGCAGCTTCTCTCTTTATTCATGGTTCCTTTTGGCCCTCGTATTTTCCCAATCTGGCAGCAAATCTAACCAACACCATAAATATGTATATAAACAGAGCAGATGTAAATAAAACAACTAATAAAGGATTATATAGTATGATACTTAAACCAGGTTGGACAATTAGACTGCTCAGTAGCAACAGCTTACAAGTTCAACACAGACAACAAAACAAAAGAAGTTGCTTTGCAATAGCAACATCAGCACAAGATCAGTGGCTCCTTCTGGCCTCCGATAGGAGGGCCTCCGCCTCCTCCCTCTGCCGCTTCCTCCACTTTCTGCTGCCCAGTCCCTTGACCTTGGGCGCCTTGGGCTTAATCGGGGGCATGCGACCCTCCTCGATGGCCACCTTATAGAGGTTGCGGAGGTGAAAACTGAGTGCCTTGTGCTGGGCTCTGAAGGCATTGACGTTCTTTGACAGGCTGCAGGTCTTCACGTCCTTGGCATGCATCACGAGGGAGTTGAAGTCGATGGCGAGGCTCCTGGTACAGAAGGGGAACTTGTAGACGTCACCAACGAAGAAGCCGTTGAACTGGCCGGACTTCATCTTCCTTGGCACCTAACGAGTCTTGGTGCCCGTGGACTCGTTGTTTCTACATACGTCACTGCTATCCACCTATTACAAAAATAGTAACGTGCAATAAGGATTACTTGCATAAATAGGACCCCTGATTATTCCCTAATCCCCAAAAATAGTAATCATGATTGAGATACGTGATTATCGGGATTGATTACTTGCATAAATTAACCGATTGAGATCCCCTGATTATTCCCTAATCCCCAAATCTCAAATCGAATACTGATCTCAACTACAAATCGGTTCTAGTACTGATCCCAACTACAGATCGGTGCTAGTACTAATCCAAAGTAGGGGCATTCATCGAAATACGAGATCTAACACAAGAGGATTAGCTACTGTAAAAATACTTAGCATCCAATGATTGAAAATACGAACTGTCGAGCCCTAATAACACACGATCTAGCATCCAACAATGGGAATGGGAGAATAACAAAGGAAGAGGAGAAAACCCAAGTTACCTCCGACCATGGGTCGGCTAAGCTGGTGTCAAAGGGGTTCTCCGGACTGATGTAATCGTTGTCCCGTAGGGGTCCCAACCGTGCGGAATCTGTAGGAGAACGGCGGGGGCCTGCACGGGTACGGGGGCCTCCTCGCCGGCGGTACAACGGAAGCGGGGATGGGGGTATGGATAGGGATGGCGTCTACCTTCAATGCCTCGACGGGGGCCTGTACGGGCACGGGGGCCTCCTTGTCGGCTGCCTTGGAGGCGACGATGGCCACCGTGCCCTTCTTCTCCATCACCGGCGTGGTTGGGGTTTTCTTGGGGGTTTGTAGAAGGTGATGGTACAGTGGAGATGGTTGCGTGAGTGAGTGAGCGAGTGAGTGATGAGTGAGAGTGAGGAGTCCTCTATAAAGGTGAAGGGAGGAGACGTTCCGTTGCACCACCGTGCACCGGATAACCACATGCGCTACTGCACCGTGCACGACCACACGCGTCCGCTACCACCCCGTGCACCACGACCCGTGTACCGTGCATCACGGTTTCCCTCTCGTGTCTAACCTTGTCCACTTAGTTGTGCTCACTTATACCCTAAGTGTAGCACTAGCAGTTTGGTTGCACTCAGTTTTTCCCTCCAGTACTAACACTGCCATGTATAATATACTCACTTTTACCCTCCGGTGGCTGGTCAACAGAGAGTCAACGAATGGGTTTTAGCTAGCTAATTGAGTCATTTTATGCACAACAAATTCAAAAAGATCAAAACATAGTGGCATCTACCCAGGGAGTCTTATTATGTGACCTACCATCATAAGAAATGTATATAAATCAAGTTTTAACCTAAATCACCACTTCTCAAATCACCTACTATCTATGAAGGTTTATGGCTTTCTACTTAATCCTCTCCCCAAAACATAATTTGTATGAATGAGGCAATAATTGTCAAACTGATATATATTTGAATTGCAAATAGTTTGATGTTATGCCAATATGTATTTTATTGTATAAAAGAAGCATTTTCCATTTTTTAAATCTCTTTTTGTTTTATATTTGAACCCCCTTGTCAGTTTTGCCCTTGGTTTTAAAGTTCTACTTAGTTTTGCCCTTGGTTTTTAAGTTCTACTCAGTTTTCCCCTCCCTCTTAGTGACAAACTCTCACACTTATGCTCATCTTGGCTGCTACGCTCTGATTGGTCAAGACAGTTGTCACGCGCATCGTACCCACCAACCGTTGATCCTCTGATTGATCCGCTGTGATCTAGCGGACAGGATAACCCATGTATCTGTCGGGGGCATCCTCTATCCATGCAAAATAACGAGTTTGCCACTGATGCTTTAACGTCATAAACAAATGATTTTGAATATAATTTGAAGGGAAAGTGTTCAAACGTGTATAATTTTTGCATTATATTTCACTCCATGAAAATTATAAATGATCATGATTTTATTAGCACAACATTATCATGTCCTAAGTGCAATTTCAAAGAGTTCAAAGGTGTATATGAAAATGATAATTTCTCAAGATTTTCTTAGCACATCATTATCACATACTAAGTGCGATTTCATAGTGTTCAAAGGTTTATAATTTTCGTATACGCAAGTTTAGGGATCGCTTTTCACGCTCTAAAATTAATTTTTTTTAATTTGAAAGTATTCAAGAGTTCTGCCAATTATAAACACTCTTTTACATTAAGAGTTGTATGATTTTTTTAATTTGAAATTGTTCAAGAGTTGTGTCAATTATAAATACTCTTTTATATTAAGAGTTGTATATTTTTTTAATTTGAAAGTGTTCGAGAGTTGTGTCAATTATAAACACTCTTCTATATTAAGAGTTGTATAAATTTTTCAATTTGAAAGTGTTCAAGAGTTGTGTCAGTTATAAACACTCTTTTACATTAAGAGTTGTATAATTTTTTAAATTTTAAAGTGTTCAAGAGTTGTGTCAATTATAAACACTCTTTTACATTAAGAGTTGTATAATTTTTCAATTTTAGTTTTCAAGAGTTGTGTCAATTATAAACACTCTTGAACATTAAGAGTTGTATAATTTTTTTAATTTGAAAGTGAATCGCTAGCCATGCGAGAGTTGTGTCAATTATAGTTTTAGACCATGCCAGAGTTTCATAATTATAAACACTCTTGCAAACCAACTGAATCGCCACTACTTCAGGGGAATTTACAATAGATTTTATCTATCAAATCTTTGAGATTTATGGAGATTGCAACCGCCGCTAGAAAGTAAAATCTAGAGAGATATTGTTCACAACCACGAATTACACTAGTATCCAGTCTAACCGCCAGCCGAAATGTCAACACTGGATCAATCCTATTCGAAAAGCAAGGCAGTTAGTTGAGCATCAGCGATTCGCGCTCAAATACTGCCAATAATCAACCCACAAAAGGGAAACGATGCTTATCCAGATGGAATCCATGCGTTAGATCCCTGCGATTCCACCCAATCTTCTCCGTGCTCGACGCGGATGGACGATGCACAAACCGACATTGTATACTGTTCCGCGAAAGGGGTAGATCTAGCAGGGGCGGGAGTAGAGCCGGAGGTGGAGTGGGCTCCACGTCTAGGGGCGGATCTGGAGGCGAAGACGACATAAGGTAGGAGGGCATGACGGCGGGGCAGCGGAGGGGCGGTGTGGGAGCTGTTCCAGGCTCGGGGGGAAGAAAATTATTTGGGTGAGAGAGAATGGCCAGTCCGAGATGTCTCCATGCGGCCCACCCTTCACCACGTATGCAAGACCCATCCCAACGCGGCCCCATCCTTCACCAAGTATGCAGGACCCGTCCCAACAGGTCCCCACCCGTCAACATGTAACGGTCGAGGCCACGTAACTTAACACTGAACACACGACCCGCCCCAACACGTTCCCACTAGTCAGCATGTAACGGTCAAGCCTTTGACCTGACGGCATCCCTCCGTCCGAGCGCCTGCGAGCACCTGCTAGGGTTTCATAACATAGCGAGGGGAAAGTGAGGAAAGGTTAAGCGGCTGGAGAAAAGTGAGTACAACTAATGAACCAAGGGCACGAAAATAGAAATCTCATTTATCTTATGGAGAAAACACCTCTAGTGAACTGTGGACCCCGGTCCATTCCTTCCCATTGATATTCTCTCTAATGTTTACTGTTTACTTTCTGCAATTACGACAAGAAATTAGTTCCTTCCACACTATACATTTAATCCTTTGTTTTCAGCAAAACCAGTGAGCTTGAAAACCTCATTAATAAGTTGGGGCAGAGTATTTTGGTCGTGTTGTGTACAGGTTCCACGTTGTTAGGAACACCTTCGGAAATGACTCCTATGTCCTACTGGTTCGATAACCTTGGTTATATAATTAAGGAAAACTTGCTTCTGTGCTCATCATACCTTCCTCTTGGGGTTCCCAACGAGCTCTACATCATCTGAGCCATCAAGCACTTTTCTGGCACCGTTGCCGGGGAGTATAGGGCCTTCAATCTTCTTCCTCCCCGTCAAGCCTTTTTCTAGCGAGAAAGAAGGTTTCTGCAAGGGGAGTCTCTCACTACCAATCTCTTTATTTTGTTTTTATTTTTGTTTTTGTTTTTGTTTTTCTTTGTTTCTTTTGCTTAATTTGGTTCGCTTATTTTTATCAAAAAACACAAAAAAAAAATAGTTCCTACTTCAAGTTGCTTTTATGTCTAGTTTTACTCAAATCACTATGTCGCCTGAGGAAATGATCTTCACTTTCAAACAAGGGAGTGAGGAGAGTTTCAAAGAAGCTTGGTCTAGAATTTCTGATTCTTATGAAAAAACTAAACTAAAATGACTCTAGGCTTGCTTCTTAGTAGTTTCTACTCTGGTCTTGTTATTTGTTATAGATATGCTTTGGATACTGTAGTAGGAGGATATTTCCTTCATTGTGATGGGGATGAAGCTTTTAATGCTATAAAAAAATTGATTGCAACATATAACTTGCCTAGTAAACTTGATTCATCCTTAATAAGCATTTATGCTAGATTAAACACTCTTGAGACAAGTACATCTAGTTTAAAAGGATGCTATAATATGCTTCGAGAGCATCATGATTATGCTCCAATAAAGTACGAACCTTCAAAATGGCTCCCTACAGTAAAAGTTTCTATAAATGGTGAAACTTATTATGCTCGTTGTGATATCATGTCTGAGTTCTATCTTATGCCTAAATATATTTATGAATCTTTGAATCTTTGGGGACTTTCTGAGGGTGGAGAAGAAATATCTCTTACCAATAATGCCATTATATTACCATTGGAATAGCTGAAGGAGCGTTTACGAAAATCCTAGGGAAAGTGGTGTTTACTGATTATCTTGTTATTGAATGTGTAGGAAAAGGATAAATTACACTTGGAAGATCCCTGCTAAAACTCCTTGGAGAAATAATAGATGTGGGAAAAGGCACCATGAATTTCACTTCTCCACCAAGCAATCATGTGTTCCCTAAAGGTAAGAATAAAGGTAGAGACAACAAAGTTGATGTTGATGCTTCTTCATTCAAAAATACTTGATTCTTGCTTTCTGTGCCTAGCTGAAAGGCGTTAAAGAAAAACACTTTTGGGAGATAACTCAATTTTTATTTTCAGTAAAATTTTCTTTTGTTGAGTCTTGGAAGTTATTGCCTCTGTAATAAACTCTCCTTATCCTTTTTATTTGATTTTTGTGCCAAGAATAGCCTCTAGTGAGAGGGAAGTAAGATTTGGGGAAGTTGCTATCCCGAAACAGATTTCTGTGTTTCACTGTAAAAATCCATGAAAAATCCCAAAATGTTGTATTGAGATGTATTTTTTTGTGCGCATGCCCTTGATATTTACTAAACTTTCGTTAGATTTGCACCTTTTGATTTGAGCAACAGAATATTTTTGAAAAAATCGGTATTTATCTATTGGTCTGTTTTGACAGATTTCTGCCATTATTTGCATTTGCCTCTTAAATCGATTTCTTTTGAGTTCTTCTTGATCACTTGAGATTTTAAAAGGAATTGATACAGTATCTTATGTTTTAATAGATGGTTTTACTTGAGTTGAAACAAAACCCAAAGGCTTATTATCTTGAGTACACTAATGTTGCTAATGAAGATTGTGTGAAGTTTTGTATGAAGGAAATTTTCAAGTGTAGGGAGAGAATGATATGATGAGATGAAGTATGGACAAAATCTCAAGGTTGGGGATGCCACCTGTGTCACCCCAAGAAATATTCAAGAGATACAAGCATCAAAGCTTGGGGATGCCCAAGGCATCCCCATCTTCATCAACAAAAATCTCAGGTTTTCTTTCAAGATACTACATTTTTATTACCTTATGCACTATGTGTTGTTCTTGAAGCATCTTTGTTTTTAGTTTTATTTTGTTTTGTTTGCTGTAATAAATTGGTTGGACCCCGCACACTTCATTTGGAGAAGTCACACCTCATTCTTCATTGTCTAGAATACTCTAGTTTTCACTCTTATTGTTTTGTGAGTGTTCTCCTTTGCTAGCACTACGTTTAGCTTTAGTTTTCTTCTTATTTTAGCTTAGAACTTTTTAGTTCTTCTTTTTAGTTAGGTGAGACAAGCTCTCTGATCTTTATTGATTATTACCTTTGTGAGTTGTTTCAAATAAGTCGATTGGTGTTGGAAAAGAGTAGAATGTTTCATGCTTATGGTGGTACAAAAAGGAGCCTGTTTTGATTGTGATTTAGACTTTATCATGTCATGTTAGATTTTTCTTTAACCATATTCTTAGTGATTATTACTATAGCATGACTTGTTTCAAACAATTGAGATTGCTTAATGTGCCATGAAAGAATAATGCGTTGTTTTAGCATACAAAAGCATAATATTGTGGTATTATCCTTTAATGCTTTATTTGGGTTGACTTGGCACATGCTTACACCATGTTATGACTATGAAACAGTCACCTTAGCCTCTATGATCATTTAGTTTCTGACTTGTGATATCACTTTATGCTTTGATTAATAATGTTTTCTCGCTCTACATGATTATGGCCATTATTGCTCTCTTAGTGGGTCGCTCTAAGTCTTTTGCTAGCCTCCACCTATACTGAGTATGATCTCTACTCGTGCATCCAACTCCCAAGAAACCTAGTTATTCCAAAGAGTCCACTATAAATTCCTTTGCATGGTGTGTTACACCATTCCAAGTATATTCATGTTTTTATATATCTTCCAAATTAAATTTTTGTTATGTGAAAATTAGTGATTAAAGCTCTCACAAACTTGAAGGCACATTTTATTTATTGCACTTAATAAACTTGAACCATTGTGACTATCTTATGATGCTTATATACTTGCAAGTTATAAGTTGGGAATTAGCAGAACCATGCTGTCATGGGGAACGCTTTCGACATTGCACTTATTCTATTTAGTTGATATCATGTTCTTTTGTTTATGGATCCCGGCGGTGTGAAATAAAATGGGATCTTGTAAGTCCATGGAGTATGTATATGTGTTAGATAAGCCCCTGGGCGGCTAGCCTAAGCCATGCCTAATCATGGTGGAAACTTACAGCAAAACCATAGTGGCATTCTATGAAGCATCCTCAATAAAAACCTATGCAAATAGCAAATAAAAAGAACGCTGAGATGCTGACTGTCTATTGCCTTGTCATTTTGATATGGGAAAGCTCCTATGTCATGGGGAAAGGGGTACCCCATTGGTGGTTCTCTATGATACACATATACTTACAATGACAAGAACTTGCTTGGGACCAAAGTTGAGTAGCATGAGGTTCGGTACTCGTACGCAAGGGGCATGATATTTTCAACTTTTAATTTGTCAAGCATATACTCATATTTGCCCTCACTTTAACCTTAATCACTTCAAGATGCTTATGATAGGGGCAATGAGATCTCAAAGCTAATAAGTACCATAATTTTTGGAAGCTTTATAAAACCATTTAATCCCTACTTCCCTTTGCGAAGGGCCTTTATTTTTACTTTTTGTTGAGTCTTCCATCTTCTATATTTATGCACCAGTTAAGAGAGCATAGTCGTCATTCTTAGTTCAATGTGCATTGTCCCAAAACTTGTTGATTGATTCATAATTATGGTATTGCTTGTTCTTAAATTATTTGTATCTAGTCACCCTTATGAACTTTGAAGGTGTCCTATGCATTTATGTTTTGCTATTCCATGAAGGACAAGCTGAATACCACTCTTGCTATGTTTTCTATATGTGAAACAAACAAATGTCTTTCAAAGCATTATTCATGATCTTTTGTTTGTGTATCCTTTTATGTTGCAACATAATTGTTATGTATTATTTTTAGAAATATATCTTTCATGCTTATGTTTAGAGTACTTTGATCCCAGCTATCAATGTAATACCTTGATCAAGATTGTGATGGTGCATGTTACCTAAAAAAATATTCTTTTGTTCACTTACCTACCCGAGGACGAGCAGGAGTTAAGCTTGGGGATGCTGATACATTTCAAACGTATCTATAATTTTTGATGCTCCATGCTTATTTTGCACCATTTGCTTTATGTTTTGTCTACACTTTGTGGCATTTTTATGCATTTTCTGGAACTAACCTATTAACAAGATGCCACAATGCCAGTTCCTGTTTTCTGTTGTTTTTGTTTTCAGAAAAGCTAGTAAAGAAATATTCTCGGAATTGGACGAAACGAAAGCCAAAGTTCCTATTTTTCCAGACACTAAACGGAGTCCAAAGGAGAGACGAAGAAGCGCCACGAGGCAGCCGCACCAGGGGGCCACGCGGGCCCACCCTAGGCCGCGCCACCCTATGGTGTGGGCCCCTCGGGCCTCCACCGACCTTGCTCCTTTGCCTATATAAACCCCTCGAGGCAGAAACCCTAAGGACCTGATCAAAATTCCACAAAAAAGTCCATAGCTATCGCCACCATCGTCCCTAGATCAGGAGGGATCTGAAGCTCTTCCCGGCACCCTTCCGGAGAGGGGAGATCATCCTAGAGGCCTTCTTCATCACCATGTCAGCCTCCGGAGTGATGTGTGAGTATTTCATCCTTGGACTATGGGTCCATAGCAGTAGCTATATGGTTGTTTCTCCTATTTGTGCTACCATGTTTAGATCTTATGAGCTGCCTATCATGATCAAGATCATCTTATTGTAAAACTATATGTTGTGTTTGCGGGGATCAGATGGATATTGAGTACTATGTCAGATTTATTATTGATTCTATCATGTCTATGTTATTTGTGATCTTGCATGCTCTCCGTTGCTAGTAGTTACTCTGGACAAGTAGTTGTTTGTGACTCCAAGAGGGAGTATTTATGCTTGATAGTAGGTTCATGCCTCTAGTAATCTGGGAGAGTGACAGAAACTTCTAAGATTGTAGATGTGATGTTGCTACTAGGGATAAAACAACAATCCTTTGCCAAATGGAAATTGTATTGTTTACATTACACACTTTGCTTAATGCAATTATCTGTTCCTTGCAACTTAATACCCAAGGGTTGTTCGGATGATATCCTGGAGGTGGATTATTAGTCATAGATGCAGTTGGATTACGGTCTATGTATCATGTTGTAATGCCCAAATGAATCTCATAGTGATCATCATGTCATGTACATGCATTATTATGCATTCTTTATTTGTCAATTGCCCCGCTGTAATTTTTTCACCCAGCATGTTATTTATCTTATGGAGAAAACACCTCTATTGAACTATGGACCCCGGTCCATTCCTTCCCATTGATATTATATCTACTGTTTACTTTCTGCAATTACCACAAGCAATTACTTCCTTCCACACTATATGTTTAATCCTTTATTTTCAGCAAAACCAGTGAGCTTGAAACCTCATTGATAAGTTGGGGTAGAGTATTTTGGTTGTGTTGTGTGCAGGTTCCACGTTGCTAGCAACACCTTCGGAAGTGACTCCTATCTCCTACTAGTTCGATAACCTTGGTTCTATAATTGAGGCAAACTTGCTGTTGTGCTCATCATACATTCCTCTTGGGGTTCCCAACAAGCTCTACGTCATCTGCGCCATCATGTACCTCGTGGATGACACTCATAGTTCTATTTCAGAAGCTTATGCATCACCGGATGCTGATTACTGGAAAGAAGCAGTCCATAGCGAGATGGATTCTATCATAGATAACAGGACATGGGAAGTCACTTAACTTCCCTATGGCTGTAAGCTATTGGGATGTAAGTGGGTGTTTAAAAAGAAGCTTAGGCCCGATGGTACAATTGAAAAGTATAAGGATAGGTTGTGGCCAAAGGCTATTCCCAGAAAGAAGGGGAAGATTTCTTTGACACTTATTCACCTATGGCCAGACTGACCACTATTCGAGTATTACTCTCGTTGGAAGCCTCACATGGTCTTCTCGTCTACCAGATGGATGTTAAGACGACTTTTCTAAATGTAGATCTGGATGAGGAAATCTGCATGCAATAGCCAAATGGATTTGTGATAGATGGCCAGGAAGGAAAAGTGTGTAAGTTACTAAAATCATTATATGGCCTGAAACAAGCACCTAATCAACGACATGATAAGTTTAATACAACTTTAACATCTGTTGGCTTTTTCATTAATGAAGCTGACAAATGTGTATACTATCGCCATGGTGGGGCGAAGGAGTCATACCATGCTTGTATGTTGACGACATACTGATATTCGAGACCAACCTCAAAGTCATTGAGGAGGTTAAGTCATTTCTATCTCATAATTTTGAGATGAAGGACCTTGGAGTGGCTGATGTTATCTTGAACATCAAACTATTGAGAGATAATGAGGGTGGGATTACACTTCTACAATCCCATTATGTTGAGAATATTTTGAGTCAATTTGGATATTCGAAATGCAAAATTTCTCCAACACCATATGATCCTAGTGTGCGGATTCGAAAGTTCAAATGAACAATTGAGGATTAGTTAAAATACTCTCAAGTTATTTGTTCACTCATGTACCTAGCGAGCTCTACGAGGCCTGGCATCATGTTTGCCGTGTGCAAACTAAGCTGATTTGTTTCCAATCCGGGTGATGTGCATTGGGGTGCTGTTGAAAGAATTATGCGCTATCTGAAAGGTAGCATGAACTATTAGACACATCTGGTGTCGAAGTAGGATGGCTTCGAGATCTTTTCATGGACTTGCCAGTGCTTGAAAAGCCAATACCGGCTATCCTTATGAACTGTGACAATCAGACTGTAATTGTCAAGGTAAAGAGTTCAAAGCACAACGTGCAGTACAACAAACACATAAGAATGAGATTAAAAGTTGTCAGACAATTAAGAAACTCCGGAGTGATAGCGTTGGATTATATCCAGTAGGCTAAGAATCTGGCAGATCCCTTTACTAAAGGGATATCCCGTGTTGTGATAGAAAATGCATCGAGGGAGATGGGTATGAGACCCACATGAGTTTCCATGGCAGTAACCCAACCTATGTGATCGAAGATCCCGTGAAGTAGGACCTGGGAAAACAAGCTAGTGGTTAACAAATGAGAGTAGTTTACTAACCCACTCCGTTGAAGATGCAAGATTCTTGGAAACTGTATGGTAGGTTGACTTTTGTCTTAATGTGTTCCAAAGCTTTATAAGCAAGATGCTATCCTACAGAGCAATCTTTGGAGGAACACACATATATGATCCCGACTGCTGGTCACATTCTATGAGATTGGGGTGATTCTAGTAAGCTCATGAAAAGGCTAGGAGTATGACTACTATGCTCCACCCGAGGGGTCATCTTTCGGCAGCCTAGTACTAGTAAGACATTTAGTGAAACCTCTTTACGCCAAACTGGCAATTCAAGGCATCGTCCATTGTTCAGCTGTAAAGGAGTGTAGCCATCTATTCTAGGTGGATGTTCAACCTTGACATGTCCCCATTGAAAGTACCAGTATATCAAAATAGTGTTGGAAACACCATGGGCCTTTGGGATCTCGTGGGGGATTGTTGAAATATAGGGTGGGCTTGATGACCCACAAGTGTAGGGGATCGCAACAGTCTTTGCAGGTAGTATTACCCAATTTATTGATTCGACACAAGGGGAGCCAAAGAATACTTGCAAGCCTTAACAACTGAGTTGTCAGTTCAGCTGCACCTGGAAATAGTTCTTGCTCACAGAAGTTTATCATTAGCAACAGTTTGATAGTAGCAACAACAAAGCAACAGCAGCAGTAAAACATGAGCAATAGTAACAGTAACGGTAACAGTAGGATTTGAGTGCGGTAGGAATAGGGATGGATGGACGGGCGTTGCATGGACAAGTCTAAACATGTAACTTCAAGATCTAGGGCATTGCAGATAAATAAGAATAAGCATCCAAGTACTGAACAGTCCTAGGCATGTGCTCCAAATATAGTCATACGTGCTCGCAATGAGAACTTGCACAACATCTTTTGTCCAGCCAGCCCATAGCAGCGGGGCCTCTAGGGAACTACTGGCAATTATGGTGCTCCTTTTAATAGAGCACCGGAGCAAAGCATTAACACTCCGTGAACACATGTGATCCTCACACCACAGCTATCCCCTCCGGTTGTCCCAATTATTGTCACTTTGGGGCCTTTGGATCCGAACAATGATATGTGTACACAACTTGCAGATAAGATCACAAACAATACTATCACAATGATTCAATAATAAGTTCAGATCTGAGATCATGGCACTCGGGCCCTAGTGACAAGCATTAAGCACAACAAGTTGCAACAAAGTCAAATAGCACTAATAGAGATACTAGGCACTATGCCCTAACAGATCTTATTCAACTACATGATAGAACTCATCCAATCCCGACCATCCCCAAGCCTACAGCGGGGGATTACTCACTCATGGATGAGGGAAACATCGGTGGTCGATGGAGATGCGTTGGTGATGACGATGGCGATGATCCTCTCCAAATTCCCTGTCCCGGCAGGGTGCCAGAACAGAGTTTCTCGATCCGAATCTTGGTTTCTGGTGGCGGTGGTGGAGCGGAACTCTTTCTGGAAAACTATCGAACCCCCCTCAGTTTTTAGGTCGAAAGGCAACTTATAGGCGCAAAGGGAGGCCGAGGGAGTGCCTGGGGTGGTTGCACCCCCTAGGCGCGGGCAGGGCCCACCCGCGCCTGGCAGGGGTGTGGGCCCCCCAGGCCCCTTCTCCGTCTCGTCTTCTGGCTCCGTGGATCTTCTGATGAAATATAATTTTTGGCATATTTTCTGGGATTTTTCCTGATAGTTCATTTTCTGCACAAAAAGTAGACACCAAGGTAATTCTGCTGAAAATAGCGCCAGTCTGCGTTAGTTGTATCCAAATCACACAATTTTAGAGGAGAAATGATAGCAAAAGTGTTCGGGAAAGTAGATACATTTTGGACGTATCAACTCCCCCTAATATTAGCTTATTGCTTGTCCTCAAGCAATTTAGTTGAAAACTGAGTGCGATAAAAGAACTTTCACGAACATATTTGCTTCATATGATGTAAATATTCTCAGCACAGGAGTAGATGCTTAAACCATTCATAATAAGAAGTATGCAACTAAGTCTACTCAATAGTCATTGCAAGCTATGAAGAGAAACCAACTCAATAGTAGTAAGTAGCATGAAACATAAACATAAGCAACATTTAAATGCTCATAGTAAGGTATGATAGACTGGTATCTCGCTTGCCTTTGTTTGAAGAGCACAATATAAATGCCAAGGCACCTCTGAAGTTCAAGTGAAGACTAGAGGTAAAGATACCAGAGATACAAGCATCAAAGTCATGACATAATTAACCAAGTTTTGGAACAAACACAAGAATGACAACTATGCTCTCAAGAAGGTGCTCATAGAATAAGTGGTGACTCAACCAGGAAGTGAAAACGGTTTTGAAAAGTTTGAAAGGCTTCCTAATGCTGAAAGGAAGGTACTCATTAGATTTGAGCTCTCATTGCCCCTATCATAGGCATCTTCATGTGGTTAAGGTGAAAGTGAGGTCCACTCTGAATTATATGCTTGACAGACCATAGACTGGAAATCCCAAGTCCCTTGAGTACGAGGGCCGCTCCGCATGCTACTCAACTTTGGTTACTTGTAAGTTCTTGTCATTGTAAATACATGCATATCATAGAGAATCGCTAATGGGGTACCCCTTGCACATGGTACAAGAGCTTTCCCATAACCAAAATGACAAGGCAAGCAGACAATGAGCATCTCAGCAATATTTTTATTTACCATATGCATAGCTTTTTATTTAGGATGCTTCATATATGCTCATTATGGTGATGCTGCAAGTTTCCACCATGATTAGGCATGGCTTAGGATAGCGGCCTAGGCATTTCTCTAACACAATGTATAAACTCCATGAACTCACAAGCTCCCCTTTTATTTCACATTGTCGATATCCGTAAACAAAAGAGCGAAGTATCAACTGGATAGGATATCCAAAAGGTGTTGAAAGCGTTCCCCGTGACAGCACGGTTCTACTGACTCCCAGCATATAATTTGCAAGCATATAACTTTCATGAAATAGTCACAATGGTTCAAGATTATTAAGTGCAAGGAATAAAGTGTGCCATTAAGTTCGTGAGAGCATTACTAACTAACTTTCTCAAAACAGACAAACATTTTGTTTGGAAGAAAACAAGGCATATAGAATATGCACTGAAATAGCAAACAATGCTAATAGGTAGGTATGGTGGACACAGCTGGCAATATTGGTTTTAGGGAGTTGGAAACATAGATAGAGCTCATACTCAGTGCAAGTGAAGTCTAGCAATAGAGAGGGAGCAAAAAACGAGAGAGCAATAACTGTCATAACCATGCTTGCAACAAAACAGGACTAATTATGGCATGAAAGTGATACAAGAACTCTAAGGCAAAATAAATCATCGAGTCTTACTGACTATTGATCAGTCATATGCATGCGTGAGCATGTGCCAATTCGATTCACATGAACAGTCAGAGGAGGATACCATAATATCATACCAAAATATGAATAAAACAATGCAAGCAAACATTCATATGACATGCTTCAAACTATTAGCAAGCTGGAGCTAATCATAGACAAGCAAGAACTACTAAGCATCCATAATGACATACACCTTACACAAACAGGCTAAGCATGCTCACAATGATGAGTATATGTACAAAAAATGAAACAAATAGAGTTCGTTACCAGCCTCTTACCACACCTCGACTTGTCTTAATCTTCATTATTGCCCTTCACTTGTGTGACTTGAATAATAACATGAAACCAAAATCCACTGAGGACGGCTGAATCCTACAAAGAACTCACAAAACCAAAGAATAACAAAAAATATGTTTGGTGTTTTCAATTTTTTAGAAACAAGCAAACAAAGAAAAACCAAACAAAAACAAAGCAAACCAAACAAAGCAAAACCTTTTTGGATTTTTTCTTTTAAGGAAAACCAAAGCAAAGAAACAAAGAAAGAGAAACACCGAAAATATTTTTGGTATTTTTGTGTTTTTGAGAAATAAGCAACAAGAACCAAAAAAGAAAGCGAAACAATGGATATACAAAGAACCGACCGAACATGGTATATATATGAGTGTGATGTCGGTATACCTCCCCACAAGCTTAGGCTTTTGGCCTAAGTGGGGCTCAATCCCATGGTGCCCAAGTAGATGCACCTCCGTAGTATGACGAGGAGGCTCCCTCTTCCTGGTACGAGCTCGAGAACTCCCCTGTGTAGTGAACTCGCCAAGATTGTATCATTTGGATCAACGACAATGTCTAAGGCAGCAGCAACACGCGTAGCAATAATTCCCCCATAAATGGGTCCCTTAGGTGTTAAGCGACGAGCAATGAGAGAACCAAGATTATACTTGGTATCATTGTTGAGCGCAGTAGCTAAGAAAGCCAAATGATAGCTAGAAATATTACTAGTGTTCTCCCTACCAAGAACACTAGTGGCAAGATTGCAAGCAAAGTACCTGATGGCTGGAAACTGAATGTTTCTTATCTTTCCCCGTTGAGCTCTACGGCTATCATCATTGTTTATTCCTCGTTAAAGCTCCAACAAATCAGCGGGTTGAGCTAGAATCTTCTTTGCTGACCCAGCTGTACCAAGTCCAAGAGACCCACAAAATTTTTGCACTGTCATGTGGTAAGACCTGCCATAAACTTTGAAAGAAACATCTCGATGGAACACACTGTTAGTAAAGTATAAACTCTCCACAAATTTTTTGGTGAGCATAGCATATTAAGCGCTCTCATCCTGCATAAGACTTGTTAGACCAGCCCTCCGAATCAAGGTCATAAAATCATTAAGGATCCCATCAACCTGCAATAAGGTATGGCAAGGAAAGGCGGAGGGATGCGCATCCCCCTCATCTCCCTCGTCACCAAATCGCGGAGTGAGAAGATCCTCATTGTATGAGGGCCTGGCACTGGTGGATGATCTTGGAAGCCTTGCCCTTCTAGGTGCATCACCCTCAAATATTTCACCAAATGTGTGGTGGTCCATGACTTCCCTTTTCTGAAATTTTAGACAAACATCAAACCAAGTGATTTCTAAGTTGATAAATGATGAGTAACTACTATAGGAACTTGCTAGAGAACTACACATGCATCAAAATGAACTTTCTAAGCATAGAACAAGCATGCAAGCTCAAACAACCTGTCACCTATAGCAGCAAAATACTCAAGATACAATCTACCAATCACAAATCTAATTGGACAAGTGGAGGAGGCACATACCAAGGAACAATCTCTCCAAAAATCAGCAGCAAAGAGGGGCTGAGCAAGGAGATCGAAAATCGTGAGCAAGAACAGCAAGAACTCGAGCATGAGCAAGTTTTCCAGTGTTTTCGGGAGAGAGAAAGAAGATGTCTTTGAGGAGGCAACCTAAAGGGGCCCAGGTGGGCCAGACCCTCCTAAGCGCCGCCACCTGGTAGGTCGCGCCTACCATGGGTTTGGTGTACTGGGTGGCCCCTTGGGTCACTTCAGGTGTCTCTCTGCCCCCTTTTTCGAGGAAAAATTTATTTTGCATTTTCTGGGATTTTTCGGGAAACTTTATTTTTGGCCAATTTTCAGGGTATGAAAATTGATTTTTCTCGCAGAAACAGTTTTTTTCAGAAGAAGCAAAAGCAAACCAAAATCCAAACTATAGGAGCTCTAAGACAAACTAACAAGCAAACAACTAGCAAAACCAAAGCTAGCAAAATAAAGGCAAAGACTAGGAAGGAGAAAAGTAAAAGAAAGCAAGTATAACCATGGTGGAAACATTATTTTGTTCATAAAAATCATTTTGTTAACAAGGCTGATCAAGTCTTGTTACCAAAACAATCTTATATGAAACAAAACTTTGCATTACACAAGGTGATTATGTTACCTCATACTTGATAGCAATGGTCCCAATCATAATAGTTTCAAAGTTTTCTTGTGGAATGGGACAATAAATCTCTCCAACCTTGATGCTCTCAATATTTTCAATGGAATTCAGGCAATAGCTTCTAACAACCTTCTTGGGGAAATAAACAGTATGCTCTTTTTCATCAATATTGAATGTTACTTTCCCATGATTACAATTAATGACAGCACCTACAGTATTAAGAAAAGGTCTCCCAAGAATAATAGACATATTATCATCTTCAGGCATTTCAAGCACAACAAAATCAGTTAAAACCAAGCAATTATGAGCCACTTGAATAGGAACATCCTCACATATACCAACCGGAATAGTAGTTGACTTATCAGCCATTTGCAATGACATATCAGTTGGTATCAACTTTTCTAGCTGGAGTCTCTTGTAGAGAGAAAAAGGCATAACACTAACTCCAGCTCCCAAATCACATAAAGCAGTTCTAACATAATTATTCTTAATAGAGCAAGGAATAGTTGGTATACCTGGGTCACCAAGTTTCTTTGGAACCTTACCATTGAAGGAATAATTAGCAAGCACAGTAGAAATCTCCTCATTTGGAATCTTCCTTTTATTAGAGACAATATCCTTCATATACTTTGAATAAGGAGGCAATTTAATAGCATCAGTCAAAGGAATTTGCAAAAATAAAGGTTTCATCCACTCACAAAACTTGTTTTAGTGTTCTTCCTCCTTTGACTTGTGTTTCTTACCTGGAAAAGGCATAGTTTTCTGCACCCAAGGTTCTCTCTCTTTACCATGTTTATTAGCAATAAAATCTTCCTTAGTGTACCTAGTGTTCTTTGTGTGCTTCTCAGGTTCTTCCTCAACTTCCTCCTTATCAAGAGCATCATTATTATTACCACTCTCAGCTTCAGCATCAGAGACAGATATACTATTAGGATCTACAGCAGGTTCAAGTGGTTCCTTAACTACTTTATGTTTCTTTTTCTTTCTCTTACGAGGACTACCACTATTCTCACCTTGTTGAGAATCTTGCTCAATTATTTTAGGGTGTCCTTCACGATATAAAGGATCTTGAGTAGCTATACCACTCCTAGTTCTAATTCCATAAGCATGTTTATTTCCTGAGGCATCAACTAGCATATCCTTTTATACCTTAGCAAGTTGATCAATTTGGGTTTGAACCATTTGAAAGTGTTTACAAAGCATTTTAATATCATTAGAAGTTCTTTCCACAATATATTTCAACTCATGGATAGCTCTAGAGTTTTCCAATAAATGATTCTGAACTTGTTTATTAAAATTACCTTGTTTAACAATAAATGTGTCAAGTTCCTCTAAGCATTGATCAGGAGGCTTACCATAGGAAATATCACCTTCATTAAAGTGGAGAGAGTGTACCTCAATAGTAGATGAGTGGGGAATTAGATTACATAATTCTTCTAAAGGAGGTAGATTCTTCACATCTTCAGCTCTAATATATATCTCCTTTAGACATTTCTTAGCTTCCTTCTGAAGGGAATATGCCCTGAGAGGCAATAATAAAGTATTTATTATGTGTATTCCAATTATATGATAGATGTTTATTTTGCATGCTATAATTGTATTAATACGGAAACGTTAATACATGTGTGTTTAATAAACAAACAGAAAGTTCCTAGTTATGCCTCTCTCATAAACTAGCTCGTTGATTAACAAGATGATCACAGTTTCCTAATCATAGACATTGGATGTTGTTAATAACGAGATCACAACATTAGTGTAATGATGTGATGAACATTCATCCGAAGTATAGCATTACGATCAAATTCATTGAGTTTATATTGCTATAAACAACTTACGAAGTGATCCTAATCCTTAGACCATGAGATCATGTCAATCACTAACACCGGAAGAGTTTCTTGTTGACATCAAACGTCACACCGTAACTGGGTGATTATAAAGATGGCTTCAAAACTACTAAAGTGTTATGTTGAGACACATGGATCAAGAGTGGAATTTGTTCATCCCGATGATGGATAGATATACTTTGGGCCCTCTCGGTGATATCACATTGGTTAGCTTGCAAGCAAGTGATTTGATCACTAGAATGTTATATCACGGGAACGAGAAAAGAGTGCATGTCGATAACAAGATCAAACTAGGTATGGATATACCGATGATAGAATCTCGGACATGTAATATATCGTGAAACAAAGGGATTAAGATACAAGCATAAAAGGTTCCGATGATCACAGGAAAGTCATCGTTGAATGTGTGGGAGTCAGTATGGATCTCCAGGTCCCTCTACTGATTATTGATTGGAGAAGGGTCTCGATCATGTCCGCATTATTTGCGAACCGTAGGGTGACACTCTTAAGGGACACTGACATCCAGTTGGAGCAAATGTTTCATGCCGAAAAGAATAACAAGCGCAGGAATTTATTTCACTAGATACCGAAACAGGTTTTCGGGTGAAATTGCAGAAAGTGTTTTTGCATGAGAAATAGAATTCTAGCAAGGGGTTATATGTGAATGTTTGTCATTAAAGTAATTGAAAAAATTCTGAATAAATAAAAAGAGTTTTATTTAATGTGAGTTTGCATCAAATTTGGTGGAAATTTAATAGCAAGTTTGAGTGGGATTTTGAGTGGAGGGATTTGAAGAGGTTTTTGTGAGTGGAGTGTCCACCCACATGAATGAAGGAGGGGAGGGGGCAGCTCCCATGGCCGGCGGCCACCCCCTTGGGTGCCTCCCTCCTCTTATAAAAGGCACCCCTCTCCCTCTCTCTCACTCACACCTCGTGAAGGATCTCTCTCCCCCTCTAGAATTTCTCCCCCATGGTCTCGGACTAGTGAGATACATGTTCCCGGTGGCTATTCGGCAAGAAAGGGTTGTGCTTCTGCTGCATCGCTGGAGCGAGGAGGCAGAGGTTGCTCGGTGTCTTGTACGTGTGTGCGAGCACGGATGCGCTGCTGCTTTGCGGCGCTAGGACTTCCTCTCGATCTTAAGATCGGCAAGAGATCGTCTACATCAACCACGAGTTCAACTCGTTAAGCTTTGTCGGTCTTCAATGGTATGTTCTCTACGGATATACATCCGCCCATTGTTTGTATCTAGTAGATAGATCTTGGTACATAGTTCCCATCGTAGGAAATTTTTTGTTTTCAATGCTGCGAAACCTTCAGTGGTATCAGAGTCGGATCTATGCATAGATGCTTTACACTGGTAGTACACATGTGAGTATGTGGGCGATGATGATCATGTTGTTGATCCTTAGTTGTAATTTTGCATATTGGTGGCATAGTGGGATGAAGCGGCCCGGACAAACTTTACATGTCCTCGCACATGAGACCTGTTCCACGCTTGACATGCAACTAGTTTGCATAAGTGGCTAGCGGTAGTCTGTCTCTCCTACTATAGTCAATATCTATTTTGCAATGAGTTGTCAACAATTTGGTTATCCTCGTTGTGGTTCATGTTCGTAGGTAAGAACAGTTCTATCTTCGAAAGCCCTAAGCCACGTAAAACTTGCAATGGATAAATTAGAGGCGTCTAGTTTAGATTGTTGCTGGGCTAGTGTTATGATATGGTGTTGTTGTAAGTAGAAGTATGAGATGATACTCTTACAACACACATAACGTGTAAATTCCATAGACCTTGGCCTTACACACAAAGGTATGATAGTGATCATATCACGATGCACATGATAGAGATCATATGCGGGAACCATACCATTTTACTAATAAACATGTGATGTTTGATAGCATCTTATATTGCTTGTTTAGTGATTTATTAGCATAATAAGATGATCCCTCATTTAAATATGAAGATAAGAATGTGTTCTTCCTTTAGTATGGACCGATTATGTTTTCGTCGCTCCAAGACATCACGTGATGATCGGGTGTTCTTGGATCCACGACCATATTTCGGGTGTAAGACAGTTACACACGCGAATACTAAGGTTCTAACTTGACGAGCCTAGCATGTACAAACATAGCCTCGGAACACGGACCGAAAGGTTAAGCATGAGTCATATAGTAGATATGATACCCATTTGATGCTCGCCTTTGAAGCTACACCGACTCGCGTGATGATCGGACTTGGTGTAGTGGATTTGGTTCATGTAATCACCAAAAAGGCACGAGGGATGCCGTTTTTGAGTGGGAGTTCATTCGTAATGTGGATTAGTTGAACTCAATCTGCCATAAACTTAGTCTAAACTTTACAAATTCTATTGTAGATGGCACCACCTGCTTTTAATTTCAATGTGTTCATGGAGAAAGAGAAACTTGCAACAAACGGTAGCAACTTTAACGAATGGGCCATGAATTTGAGGATTCTCCTCTCTGCTGCACAAAAGCAATATGTGATGGAAGCGCGGCTAGGCCCCCCACCTTTTGAGGATGCCCCTAACAAGGAGAGGAATGTCTATCAGACTCGTCAAGAGTACCACACCTTAGTTCATTGCGGCATATTGTATGGGCTAAAGCCGGAACTTCGAAAACGGCAATGCATTTGATACAATGGGTGAGTTGAAAATGATTTTCGACACACATGCTGCTGTAGAGAGCTACAATGCTTCAGAAAAGTTCTTTAGCTGCATGATGGAAGAGCACAGCTCCGTTAGTGAGCATGTACTCAAGATGTCGGGTTACGCCGATAAGCTTGTGTCCTTGGGAATATCGATTCCCATTGACTTAGGCATCCATCGTGTTCTGCAGTCTCTGCCACCTAGCTATAAGATCTTTGTGATGAACTATAATATGCAAGGCATGAAGAAGTCTCTCCCGAGCTTCTGTCAATGCTTAAAACTGCAGAAGTGGAGATCAAAAAGGAACATCAAGTGTTGATGATCAATAAGAACACTGATTTCAAGAAAGAAAAGAAGGGAAAACGGAAGGGAAGTAAGGGCGGCAAGCCGGTTTCCGTGCCTAAAAAGAAACCCCGAGTTGGCCCTAAGTCTGATACTGAGTGCTACTATTGTAAGGGGACTGGCCACTGGAAGCGCAACTGCCCCAAGTATTTGGCAGAAAAGAAGGCCGGCAAGGCAAACAAAGGTATATATGATATACATGTTATTAATGTGTACTTGACTAGTGCTCGCAGTAGCACCTGGGTATTTGATATCGGTTCAGTTGCTAATATTTGTAACTCGAATCAGGGGTTGTGGAACAAGCGACCGCTAGCAAGGGGTGAGGTCAAGATGCGTGTCAGCAATGGATCAAGCGTTGATGTGATCGCCGTCAGAAAGCTACCTCTCCACTTGCCGTCGGGATTGGTGATAAACTTAAATAATTGTTATCTGGTGCCAGCACTGAGCATGAACATTGTATCTGGATCGTGTTTGATGCGAAGTGGTTATTCATTTAAATCTGAGAACACTAGTTATTCTATTTATATGAATGAAATCTTTTATGGTCATGCACCGATGATGAATGGTTTATTTCTATTGGATCTCGATAATAATGTTACACATATTCATAATGTTGATGCTAAAAGGATTAAACTAAATGATGATATATCCGCATATATGTGGCACTGCCGTCTAGGCCATATTTGGCATTAAACGCATGAAGAAGCTCCATTCGGATGGACTTTTGGAATCACTTGATTTTGAATCATTTGATACATGTGAGCCATGCCTTATGGGCAAGATGACTAGAACGCAGTTTTCCGGTTCAATGGAACGGGCGACAGATTTATGGGAAATCATACATTCTGATGTATGTGGTCCAATGAGTGTGTCAGCGCAAGGTGGATATCGTTATTTTGTTACTTTCACGGATGATTTGAGTAGATACAGTTATATCTACTTGATGAAACACAAGTCTGAAACCTTTGAAAAGTTCAAGGAATTTCAGAATGAAGTGGAAAATCATCGTAATAGAAAGATCAAATTTCTACGGTCCGACCGTGGAGGTGAGTATCTAAGTTACGAGTTTAGCACTCACATGAAAGAGTGTGGAATTGTTTCACAACTCACACCTACCGTAATACCACAGCGAAATGGTGTGTCGGAACGTCGTAATAGTACTTTAATGGATATGGTTCGATCTATGATGTCTCTGACGGACTTGTCGTTGTCATTTTGGGGTTATGCACTAGAAACTATTGCATTCACTTTAAATCGTGCACCATCTAAATCCGTTGAAAAGACACCGTATGAATTATGGTTTGGAAACAAACCTAAGATGTCATTTCTTAAAGTTTGGGGATGCAATGTTTATGTGAAGAAACTTCAACCGGATAAACTCGAACCCAAAGCGGAAAAATGCGTCTTCATAGGATACCCTAAGGAAACTATTGGGTATTCCTTCTATCACAGATTTGAGGGCAAGGTTTTTGTTGCCAAGAATGGATCCTTTCTAGAGAAAGAGTTTCTCACGAAAGGTGTGAGTAGTCGGAAGGTAGAACTCGAAGAGGTTATTGAACCTTCTCTTCAAAGTATGGCGAGTAGCGCAGCACCGGAAGTCGTTCTGGAGTTGGCTTCACCAGTTGAAGAAGGAACTAATGATAATGATCATGAAACTCCGAAAGAGGATACTACCAAACCTCGTAGGTCTAGCAGGACGCGTGCAGCTCCCGAGCTGTACGGAAATCCTGTCATGAATTTCATGGTTGATGAAACTGATGACCCTGCGACGTATGAAGAAGCGATGATGAGCCTGGATTCCAAAAATGGTTAGAAGACATGAAATCCGAGATGGAATCCATGTATGAAAATCAAGTTTGGAACTTGGTTGACTTACCTCACGACCGAAAGGCCGTGGAGAATAAATGGATTTTCAAAAGGAAAACTGATGCTAATGGTAATGTAACCGTCTATAAAGCTCGAGTTGTCGCAAAGGGGTTTCGACAAATTCAAGGAGTTGACTATGATGAGACATTCTCTCCTGTAGCGATGCTAAAATCAGTTAGGATTATGTTAGCAATTGATGCATATTTCGATTATGAGATATGGCAGATGGATGTCAAAACCGTGTTTCTCAATGGTAATATTGAAGAAGAGTTGTATATGATACAAACAAAGGGTTTTGTCGATCCTAAGGATGCTAACAAGGTGTGCAAGCTTCAACGATCCATCTATGGATTGAAGCAAGCATCACAAAGTTGGAATCTCCGCTTTTATGAGGTGATCAAAGAGTTTGGATTTGTCCAAACTTATGGAGAATCTTGTATTTACAAGAAAGTGAGTGGGAGCAATGTGGCATTTCTGATACTATATGTGGATGACATATTATTGATCGGAAATGATATAGATCTTTTAAACAGTGTTAAAAGTTATCTAAACAACAAATTTTCAATGAAGGACCTAGGTGAAGCGTCATACATATTAGGCATAAAGATCTATAGAGATAGATCTAGGCGCCTAATAGGGCTATCGCAAAGTACATACCTTGATAATCTTTTAAAGAAGTTTAAAATGGAAGATAGTAAGAAGGGGTTCTTACCTATGACAGGAGGGACGACATTGAGTAATGCTCAAAGTCCGGCTATGCGGAAGAAAGAGAGATAATGGACAAAGTCCCCTATGCTTCAGCCATAGGCTCTATAATGTACGCCATGCTATGTACAAGACCGGATGTGGCACATGCTATTAGTTTGACTAGTAGGTACCAATCGGATCCAGGTTCGGAACACTGGAAAGCGGTCAAGAATATCCTTAAGTACTTGCAAAGAACTAAGGATATGTTTCTTGTATACGGAGGTGAAGAAGAGCTCGTCGCTAAGTGTTATGTCGATGCTATCTTTGACACCGATCCGGATGACTCTAAGTCTCAATCCGGATTTTTCTCATGAATGGCGGAGCGATTAATTGGAGGAGTTCCAAACAACCTGTGGTGGTGGGATCAACAACGGAGGCCGGATATGTTGCTGCTTCGTAAGCGGCTCAGGAAGTAGTTTGTATGAAGGAGTTCATATCCGAACTAGGTGTGGTTGCAAACGTGTTGGACCCAATGGTGATCTATTGTGACAACAATGGTGCCATTGCCAATGCCAAAGAACCAAGGTCTCACAAGCATTCCAAGCATATTAAGCACCGGTTTCACTCCATCCGAGAGCATGTCAAGGATGGAGATATAAAGATTTGTAAAGTACATACGGATCTCAATGTAGCAGGTCCGTTGACTAAAACTCTCCCTAGAACAAAACATGATCTACACCAGAACTCCATGGGTGTTAGATACATCACTATGTAATTAGATTATTGTCTCTAGTGCAAGTGGGAGACTAAAGGGAATATGCCCCGAGAGGCAATAATAAAGTGTTTATTATGTGTATTCCAAGTATATGATAGATGTTTATTTTGCATGCTATAATTGTATTAATACGGAAACGTTAATACATGTGTATTTAATAAACAAACATAAAGTTGCTAGTTATGCCACTCTCATAAACTAGCTCGTTGATTAACAAGATGATCACAGTTTCCTGATCATAGACATTGGATGTTGTTAATAACGAGATCACAACATTAGTGTAATGATGTGATGAACATTCATCCGAAGTATAGCATTACGATCAAAGTCATTGAGTTTATATTGCTATAAACAACTTACGAAGTGATCCTAATCCTTAGACCATGAGATCATGTCAATCACTAACACCGAAAGAGTTTCTTGTTGACATCAAACAGTTACCGTAACTGGGTGATTATAAAGATGGATTCAAAACTACTAAAGTGTTATGTTGAGACACATGGATCAAGAGTGGAATTTGTTCATCCCGATGACGGATAGATATACTCTGGGCCCTCTCGGTGATATCACATTGGTTAGCTTGCAAGCAAGTGATTTGATCACTAGAATGTTATATCACGGGAACGAGAAAAGAGTGCATGTCGATAAAGAGATCAAACTAGGTATGGAGATACCGATGATAGAATCTCGGACATGTAATATATTGTGAAACAAAGGGATTAAGATACAAGCATAAAAGGTTCCGACGATCATAGGAAAGTCATTGTTGAATGTGTGGGAGTCAGTATGGATCTCCAGGTCCCGCTACTGATTATTGATCGGAGAAGGTCTCGATCATGTCTGCATTATTCGCGAACCGTAGGGTGACACACTTAAGGGACACTAACATCCAGTTGGAGCAAATGTTTCATGCCGGAAAGAATAACAAGCGCAGGAATTTATTTCACTAGATACCGAAACAGGTTTTCGAGTGAAATTGCAGAAAATGTTTTTGCATGTGAAATAGAATTCTAGCAAGGGGTTATATGTGAATGTTTGTCATTAAAGTAATTGACAAAATTCTGAGTAAATAAAAAGAGTTTTATTTAATGTGAGTTTGCATTAAATTTGGTGGAAATTTAATAGCAAGTTCGAGTGGGATTTTGAGTGGAGGGATTTGAAGAGGTTTTGTGAGTGGAGTGTCCACCCACATGAATGAAGGAGGGTAGGGGCAGCACCCATGGCCGGCGGCCACCCCCTTGGGTGCCCCCCTCCTCCTATAAAAGGCACCCCTCTCCCTCTCTCTCACTCACACCTCCTTATGAAGGATCTCTCTCCCCCTCTAGAATTTATCCCCCATGGTCTCGGACTAGCGAGATACATGTTCCCGGTGGCTATTCGGCAAGAAAGGGTTGTGCTTCTGCTGCATCGCTGGAGCGAGGAGACAGAGGTTGCTCGGTGTCTTGTAAATGTGTGCGAGCACGGATGCGTTGTTGCTTTGCGGCGCTAGGACTTCCTCTCGATCTTGAGATCGGCAAGAGATCGTCTACATGAACCACGAGTTCAACTCGTTAAGCTTTGTCGGTCTTCAAGGGTATGTTCTCTACGGATATACATCCGCCCGTTGTTTGTATCTAGTAGATAGATCTTGGTACATAGTTCCCATCGTAGGAATTTTTTTGTTTTCTATGCTGCGAACCCTTCACCTTCATCACTTCATCATTTAATGCAATAACTCCCCTCTTCTTTGGTGTTGGTGTTGGAACTGGCTCAGGAGTAACTGGTTCAGGAACAATTGTGTCAGGTGTATTCAGCTCAGTTGAAGTCCAATCATCATAATTCTTGCTTATATTAGCCATTAATTCTTCAGCATCTATAGGAGTTCATTTTCTGAAAACACAATCAACAAAGCTATCTAGGTATGTCCTAGAATCATCAGTTAGTCCATTATAATAAATATCAAGAAGCTCATTCTTAGGCAATGGACATCCAGGATGTGTATGAATCAAGGCACAGAACCTTGTCCATGACTCAGGCAATTTCTCTTCTTCTCCCTGTTTAAAATCAAAAAGTCTCTGCAAAGCAGCATGTCTAGCACTAGGAGGAAAATATTTCTGGAAGAAAGAAGCAATCAAGTAATCAGGTCTATCAATGGAACTAGGAGGTAATCTATTAAACCAAGCCCTATATTATCCTTTTAGTGAAAAAGGGAAGATCTTAGTAACAAAGTACTTGCACATCTTAAAATCATCAGAAAATAAAGCACTCATAGTAGAAAGCTCATTCATATGAGACACAACACTCTCATTTTCAGTCCCACAAAAAGGTTCTTTCTCAACAATATCTAAATAGGATAAATAAAGAGAGAAATCATAGTCTTCATCTTTAATATCTATGGGAGAAGTGGCAAAATTAGGATCAGAGGGTAACTTAGGCATAATAGTACGTCTAGCAAGGAGACTCTTCATAGCACTAGTATCATGTGTGTTTCGGCACTCTTTAACAAATTCATCAGTGAACTCAATGTAAACATCATTAATATCATAACTCTCTCTAGACTCAGGTGAGCTAACAGGTGTAACGGTGTCTTCACTAGGAGTTTCGGTATTTCTTAGACTAGCCATAGTAGCATCTAGGAAAGGACCTAATGAACTACTCGCATCAAGCACAGTAGAAGTAACATCATGAGCATCAAAAGCAATTTCAAATTCAGCAGTAGTAGCATTATGTGGAGCATGAGTATGTGGCGGTGGTGTGACAAGCTTACTTATAACAGACGGTGAATCAAGAGCAGTAGAGGTGTTTAGGACTATACCTCTTCTTATAGTGGATGGTAAAATAGGAAACTTTCCATCACGAGACTTCTCCATGATGAAAGGAGTAGGAGTGAACAATAATAGATCCAAGTGAACTTACAAATAAATCTATGCTCCCCGGCAACGGCGCCAGAAAATAGTCTTCGCCCACAAGTGTAGGGGATTGCAACGGTCTTCGTAGGTAGTATTACCCAATTTATTGATTCGACGCAAGGGGAGCCAAAGAATACTTGGAAGCCTTAACAACTGAGTTGTCAGTTCAGCTGCATCTAGAAATAGTTCTTGCTCACAGAAGTTTATCAGTAGCAACAATTTGATAGTAGCAACATCAAAGCAACAACAACAATAAAACAGGAGCAATAGTAACAGTAACGGTAACAGTAGGATTCGAGTGCGGTAGGCATAGGGATGGATGGACAGGTGTTGCATGGACAAGTCTAAACATATAACTTCAAGATCTAGGGCATTGCAGATAAATAATAACAAGCATCCAAGTACTAAAAAATCCTAGGCATGTGCTCCAAATATAGTCATACGTGCTCGCAATGAGAACTTGCACAACATCTTCTGTCCAGCCAGCCCGTGGCAGCGGGGCCTCTAGGGAACTACTGGCAATTAAGGTGCTCTTTTACCGGAGCAAAGGATTAACACTCCATGAACACATGTGATCCTTACACCACAGCCATCCCCTCCTGTTGTCCCAATTATTGTCACTTTGGGGCCTTTGGATCCAGACAATGATATGTGTACACAACTTGCAGATAAGATCACAAACAATACTATCACAATGATTCAATAATAAGTTCAGATCTGAGATCATGGCACTCGGGCCCTAGTGACAAGCATTAAGCACAACAAGTTGCAACAAATTCAAATAGCACTAATAGAGATACTAGGCACTATGCCCTAATAGATCTTATTCGATTACATGATAGAACTCATCCAATCCCTACCATCCCCAATCCTACAGCGGGGGATTACTCACTCATGGATGAGGGAAACATCGGTGGTTAATGGAGATGCGTTGGTGATGACGATGGTGATGATCCTCTCCAAATTCCCCGTCCCGGCAGGGTGCCAGAACGGAGTTTCTGGATCCGATTCTTGGTTTCTGGTGGTGGCGGCAGAGCAGAACTCTTTCTGGAAAACTATCAAACCCCCCTCGGTTTTTAGGTCGAAAGGCAACTTATAGGCGCAGAGGGAGGCCGAGGGGTTGCCTGGGGTGGTTGCACACCCCTAGGCGCGGGCAGGGCCCACCCGTGCCTGGCAAGGGTATGCCCCCCCCAGGACCCTTCTCCGTCTTGTCTTCTGGCTCCGTGGATCTTCTGGTGAAATATAATTTTTGGCATATTTTCCGGGATTTTTCCTGATAGTTCATTTTCTGCACAAAAACTAGACACCAAGGTAATTCTGCTGAAAATAGCGCCAGTCTGTGTTAGTTATATCCAAATCACACAAGTTTAGAGGAGAAATGATAGCAAAAGTGTCCGGGAAAGTAGATACGTTTTGGACGTATCAACTCCCCCTAATCTTAGCTTATTGCTTGTCCTCAAGCAATTCAGTTGAAAACTGAGTGCGATAAAAGAACTTTCACGAACACATTTGCTTCATATGATGTAAATATTCTCAGCACAGGAGTAGATGCTTAAACCATTCATAATAAGAAGTATGCAACTAAGTCTACTCAATAGTCATTGCAAGCTATGAAGAGAAACCAACTCAATAGTAGTAAGTAGCATGAAACATAAACATAAGCAACATTGCAATGCTCATAGTAAGGTATGATAGAGTGGTATCTCGCTTGCCTTTGTTTGAAGAGCACAATATAAATGCCAAGGCACCTCTGAAGTTCAAGTGAAGACTAGAGGTAAAGATATCAGAGATACAAGCATCAAAGTCATGACATAATTAACCAAGTTTTGGAACAAACACAAGAATGACAACTATGCTCTCAAGAAGGTGCTCATAGAATAAGTGGTGACTCAACCAAGAAGTGAAAACGGTTTTGAAAAGTTTGAAAGGCCTCCTAATGCTGAAAGGAAGGTACTCATTAGCTTTGAGCTCTCATTGCCCCTATCATAGGAATCTTCATGTGGTTAAGGTGAAAGTGAGGTCTACTCTGAATTATATGCTTGACAGACCATAGACTGGAAATCCCAAGTCCCTTGAGTACGAGGGTCGCTCCGCATGCTACTCAACTTTGGTTACCTGTAAGTTCTTGTCATTGTCAATACATGCATATCATAGAGAACCGCCAACGGGGTACCCCTTGCACATGGTACAGGAGCTTTCCTATAACCAAAATGACAAGGCAAGCAGACAATGAGTATCTCAGCAATATTTTTATTTACCATATGCATAGCTTTTTATTGAGGATGCTTCATAGATGCTCATTATGGTGATGCTGCAAGTTTCCACCATGATTAGGCATGACTTAGGCTAGCGGCCTAGGCGTTTCTCTAACACAATGTATAAACTCCATGAACTCACAAGCTCTCCTTTTATTTCACATCGTCAACATCCGTAAACAAAAGAGCAAAGTATCAACTGGATAGGATATCCAAAAGGTGTTGAAAGCTTTTCCCGTGACAGCACGGTTCTGCTGACTCCCAGCATATAATTTGCAAGCATATAACTTTCATGGACTAGTCACAATGGTTCAAGATTATTAAGTGCAAGGAATAAAGTGTGTCATCAAGTTCGTGAGAGCTTTACTAACTAACTTTCTCAAAACAGACAAACATTTTGTTTAGAAGAAAACAAGGCATATAGAATATGCACTGAAATAGCAAACAATGCTAATAGGTAAGTATGGTGGATGCAGCTGGCAATATTGGTTTTAGGGAGTTGGAAACACAGGTAGAGATCATACTCAGTGCAAGTGAAGGCTAGCAATAGAGAGGAAGCGACAAATGAGAGAGCAATAACTGTCATAACCATGCTTGCAACAAAACAGGACTAATTATGACATGAAAGTGATACAAGAACTCTGAGGCAAAATAAATCATCGAGGCTTACTGACTATTGATCAGTCATATGCATGCGTGAGCATCTGCCAAGTCGATTCACATTAACAGTCAGAGAAGCATACCACAATATCATACCAAAATATAAATAAAACAATGCAAGCAAACATCCATATGACATACTACAAACTATTAGCAAGCTGGAGCTAATCATAGACAAGCAAGAACTACTAAGCATCCATAATGACATACACCTTACACAAACAGGCTAAGCATGCTCACAATGATGAGTATATGTAAAAAAATGAACCGCATGTGCCTATATATTGGAGAGTTCTCTCCTCTCCGGCGACAGAATAGAATCAGTGCCTCCATGCGCGATTGCTAGTGTTGTTTCCTCTACTGTTGCTGCTACGAGTTATCCTATTCCGTCCACCGTGTACACGGCTGACGGAAGAGCATGCCTCAAAACCCCACCTCTCGAGATCGTGTACGGGAAGGGGGCGATTAGGTTTTTAGGGAGCGACTGCTCGCTTTCGACTAACCGCTACTTCCACACCTTCGTCATCACCATGGCCACCGAAGTCGCACAGGCTGCCGCTGCTTCCAAGAGGGCGGCTGACGAGGCTTCCGTCTCCGCTGCTACTATGGCCAATTGGCCTACCGAAGGGTACAATAATGCCAATCACTCTCTTACTTATTTTTCTATGCATAGTACTAGTAATTTCCGTGAATTATTCTACAATTAGTCTAGTACTACATGGTTTCATTACCAAATATCAGTTTATGCATGTCTGGCTCATGATTTATTTCTAGATTAATATAATGAAATATTGCCTAGATTCTCAATAGTACAGACCATAGAATGGAACATTTTTTTGAGTTTGGACCATATAAACTTGTCTACAAGTATGAAAAAAAGTATATGTACATTTCAATATTTTTATATTATTTTTTGCACATAATAATATTAAAATATCTAGAATACGGTGACAACAACACAATTATTTTTCAATTTTTCTTTTTTCTTATTTTGTTCTCCTCAGTAATGTAAGCAACTCATTCTTGTTGAGATTCTACAATGCATACGGTGTTTGAAATCCAATCACACGTAATGTGTATATATTCACAGCATGTGCACTGCATAAACCAATCACATACCATACTTCATATTCATTTTTCAACATCTAAGCATAGACATGAAGAACATCACGTGTGACATGAAGAACATCACGTGTGTATATTGCACAAATTCATATCTCAGATCATAGAGTAGAAAAAAATGAATGTTTTATATCTTCAAATGAACTCAACACCTACTTATTATCCTTGGATTTTGCAGTTCAAAATTCAAACATATGAATAATTAAGAAGGCAAAATAGGAAGAAATTGGGAGGTCCAGGGAGTGGCTGTCGTTCGCCTATTGCCGCTTATCCTCCCACCGTCGTTCTCTTGCAGTGCTTGATCTAGGGTTTAGGGTCGGAGCCATAGAGTGCACGAACAGCATCGCCATCGGTGGTTTTCTCCTAGCGGGCGGGGATTGGAAATGGGGAAGGGGAGGTGTCATCAAAGCCACCATCGTCCACTAGCTGTAGGTCGCATGCGGTCGTATCTAGCTCACATGGTCGTATTTTGTTCAAGGGAGTAGCAAAGTGATATGCTGGGGAGTTTCTATGCGTTTCCTAGAGGGGAAGCTCGGAAACTCGCTAGGCAGCACGGACACTAGCGAGAGGGGGTCTCAAAATTGTTTCTAATTTCCATGCAACTATTATGGGTCCACCCCAAATGGCTGAATTCGGCCCAGATATTCCAAACAGGCAATTCTGAGGACAAATTAAAACATTCATACACAGTGAAAGGAATAGTAGCAAATCATAGTGCACTATTTTTTTCTGAATTTTATATAGAGAGAATGTAATTTTTTTACTCCGAGTGAAACGCGATCTCAGCTGGCTGTTCGTTTTCGGACATGCGGATGGGATGGAAATTTTTGACTTCTTCCCAAAAAACAAGAAAAGAACAAAATTGTTAGGCCCACATATCCTTTTAGGCTGGCAACTTTTTTCAGAGGACCGCTCTTTACACGCTGCGTGTACCTAAGATCTTTATTTTTTTTCTCTCGCACTGCCTAGTCTTTTCGGTGAACACTATGCTTGCTTTATAGGTGCGAATGATTTGACCACCTGATGCATGATGCAGCCCATCCTACCAACGACTCTATAGCTACTCCGTCAAGTCGCCCCAAGTAGACCCATGACCCTTGCACGATCCAATCTCCTCCAAGATAAGGTTAAATCATTCCTATCCTTGTGTGATTTCCATACTCCTTTAAATGTCTTGCTACTTCATGTAAACACACTTTGTATTCTTAGCTATGAATCCCAACATTGCCGAGTTACCAAGACAGATGGACAAGAGGAGCATAGATATGCAGCCGAAAGTTCTATAACTTTTGACGGAGTATCCAGTGGCACTACATCGAAATCTCCGGAGACACCAGAGTCTCTGGCCCGTCCATACCGGAGTCTCTGGCTCGTCCAAACCAGAGTCTCAGACCCTTCTCGTATGAACTCATGAATCCACTGGTGACACCTTGTACAACCCCAGACTATAGACCGCTGTGGTGACCCAACATACCACTGCATGATATAGTATACTATAGTCGTTGACATAACACCAATGAAACACCGTTCTACCGGTATTACATCTCTCAGAGTGGTACAACAGAAACATCACGGGTCCAAGACATGACTATATATTACAAATCCAATCTTTACAAAAGATCTAATGAACAACTTAAGTCTATATAGGAAGAAAGATATTACAAGAGAAGAACCAACAATAAAATCTTATAAACTATACTAAGAATAAGTTAACTTCTAATACTATTTGGTTAGCGACTGCATCTACTGCAATGTTGTACGGAATAGGTTCTATGGGCTAGAGATTTGTATTCCTATCTATTCTAGAACTTTGTCTTCACTTCAATTGATGTCGATGTTGTCTCCATTGACTTCATGAAATAAATTTGGCTTCTGGTAGTAATACTCCGTAGAATCCGTTGGTCTTGATGATGACTCTGGTGACTTTAGAATCTAGCAAGGGTTAAGAAGGTGCAGTTGAGTACGAGCTGTAGCATCCCATCTGTCTAACATTTGTAATGCTACATCAATCATAATAAAATGCTACTTCCTATATGTCATTCATTGCATCATCATTATATCATGCTCATGTCACCATGCCACCTTGCATTTGAGCATAATATAAAACCTCTCTATTTGCTTCATATGTCATATGCATTATATAGGGTACCACTCTTATTTTCCTCTTGATATATTGTATTTGCTTCTTGATAAATTGCTTTATGCCCAAGTTGAGTTATGGGCATATCTCCTTTGCAACTCCACCACCTTTCTTTGTCACCACCTTACAATCCCACCATCCAAACTATATATGGGCGCTTGTTTTTCTTTTGGCATTTATCTAGCTCATGTGTAATAAGATGGATCCACTTCCAAATCTACAAGCTCCCATATGTGTCCTTCATTGTTTTCACAATATTAAAGTATATGGAGCCTCATGGCCTTCCATGTGTGTAGAATTTTATCTTGCAAGATTCCATATGGTTTATTCTTTATATGCTCATGTATGATGCTATTTGGCTACAAGTTGATCTAGTGGGAAAATACAAACTAGTTGGACATTTGGATTTATATATGAGCCTATGTGGTTATTCCAATATTACAAGCAAGCCTCCTTTATATCTGAGCCTATGTGATTTACATGAATTAAATGCATGCATGGAAATGTGCCCCAAAAGAAACTATAATTGTTTTCACAATTATAAAGGTGGGAAATAATCCATATGCATGGCCCATGCAAGTTCACACTTCCTTCCTTCCTTCTTTGGTATTTTTTTGAGTTTGAGAGGGATTATTTTGTTTTGAATTCAAACATATGAAACCTCTCATCAAGCTTGCAAGCAATACCCTCTTCTTATATCTAGCCTTTAGATGCTTGCCTTCTCCTTGCTTTGATCTTGGAGTTTCAATCCTCAAGCTTGTTTCAAATTCAACCCAAAACCAAACCATTTATCCCTACAACTAGCTTCTTTTCACAATCTAGCTCAACCCTTTTCTTTCCCTTTTGCATGGTGTATGCAACAAAACCAGCCATCGAGAGCCTTCCATTCTTTCCTTCCTCCTTGTTTGGTTTGTTGCATTTGTGGTATAGTAATCAACACATGTTTTCGAAATTTTGAAAAACAAGCAAGTCAAACAAACAAACAAAAATGAAATGGAAAAGAAAAAGGAAAAACCATACCTGTATGTAGCCCACCATTTTGGCCCAGCCACGACAGCCAGAAACTCTTTCTTTCTCCTAGACCGGACCAATTTCCTCCCCCCCGCCCGTACCGTTTCGACAGAAAGAAACATCCATCCCTGTTTATCTTCCTCCGTCGGCCTCCATCTCTCTGTAACGCTAACAACGAGAGGAAGGTGGTCGTCTTCCGTGTCACCTCAGCATCACGCCCCATTCTTATCCACCGTAGAAGCCTCCTCGAACCCTAGCTGCTTCCCCTCTTTCCAAACCCACCACCATTTCCATTCCCCATCCTCTCCACCTTCCGAGAACAACAGAGAAGCTTCCCGACCTTGGGTCGGCGCCATAGTTGACGCTGCCATCTGCTGAGCATGGGCGTCACTTACTGTTCCTCTACTGACCCTTGGGATCTAGAAGTAGGGGCCAGGCGTGACGCATCTGCTTTGCCTTTTTCTTCTCCAACAAAGCCGAGCACACCTCCGTGAACCATCGTCGTCTTCGTCCGTCCTCGAGCACCATCGTTGTCACATCCCAAGATTTTCCAAATCTTGTAATGTGAAAATAAATTAATAAAATAAAACTTTGTTTGATTTTTAGAGCCAGAAGAAACTTTTTGATTTTAAATGGAACCTCAAACCCATTTGAATCAAATAAAGTCCCAAAGGGATTTAAAAAGATAAACATTTTAAATAAAGGAAAACAAAAATGTTTTGGAAATACTATTTTAGATCTTTTAATAAAAGGATTTGGGTGTTCAAAAGAAAAGAATGAATTTATAAATAAAGATTATTTTATAAGCCAAATTAAACCTTGGACAAGCTTTGGATTTAAAACATTTTGTTTTGAATTAAAATAGCAAAAGCTGATTTAAATAAAGTAATAAGGAATTAATATCCAAACTTTATTTAAATAAAAGGTTTTACCATTTTAATTAAAATATCAAACTTATTAAATTATTTTAAATAGGTTTTCCAGGTATTTTATTTTCTCTAATAAAACCTACTAAAGTGTTTTGGCTTTATTTTAGATTTCAAAATAAATATCTCAATAAAACAAATCCTATTGATTTTAATAATGAAAGTCTATTATATTAATTAATAATGGACACTAAAATAAAAGGTTATTTTGTTTTAAAACAAATTTCCAAATATTATATACTTCCCAAATTAAACCTACTAATTTGACTTTGAAAATATTTAGGTTCAAATAAAGATTTTATTAATAAAATCAAACCCTATTTGATTAATAAACCATGGTTCATTTTTTTTAATAAATGGAACCTTTAATAAAATGGTTAATTATTTTAACCAAGCTTTCTAGATATACCTTATTTCAAATACAACCCACTATTTTTGGTTTTGGAAAATATATGGATTTAAATTGAGTTTGAAATAAATCAAATCCTAATTTGATTAATTAGTAATGGACCACTATTTAATTAATATTGGACTTTATTTATTTAAAAATTATAGAATTAGGTTCAGGCTAATGAACAGAACTAAGTCAAATTTACAAAGTTTGGGTGTTGTTTGAATTGATGAGAACATTGTTTGTTTGTTTAAAAATTCAAAACAGAAAAATAGAATTAGAAAAGGAAAAAGGAATCAGACAGAAAAAATAAGAAAACAGACCCAACCCACTACCCCGGCCCAAATAGCCCACCTAGCCCAGCTCTCCCTCCCCCGAAGCGTTACATTTCTCACCGCCGAAACAGCCCATAGAGTCAATGACCGGTGGACCCATCCTCCCTCTTCTTTTCTCACTGACGCTGGACCCCACACCTCATGTTCTTCTTCCCCCACCCCGCGACTGATTCTTCCACCTCTCGTCGCCGCTGCAAGCTTTGAAAGACGGCATCAATACGCTTTATTGCAGCAGTAATCTCTCGCCGCGAGCACACTGTTTTAATCGCCCCTGATTCCTCTCCGTTTCCCCTCTGCCTTCTTCCCCGAGCACGCCTCCAGGCCGCCACAATCCCTCCTCGACTGACTCTGTCTCCGACGACGCTCCGACGCCGATTCTGGCAGCCTCTCACCACCTCCTGCCTCCCCGAACACACGAGCATGCTCACCGCACCCTAGCGCATATTTCTGTGCCATTCAATCAACCGCGGGCGCCCAGAGCACCGACCTCGACAACATCTGGCCGCGCCGCCGCGTCTGCCTCACTCCGGCGAGTACCCCAGGTGGTTTCCGTCCGCCCCTTTTCACTCTCGTTCACGCACGCATCCTCGCCAGGACTGTACGCATCTGAACCTGCCTTCCGTTTGCCCTGGTACGCGCTGTAGCCTCGTCCTCGACGACGCCTGAGCAAGCCCGACGCTGACGACGTCTCCGACGAGCAATCACCGCCGTCCCCGTGCGCCCCTGCCCAACGACGAGCACTTTGAGCATCAGAGCGTCACCGCGATCACTGTAAGCATCCTTACCTCCTTCCTCGTTTCCTGTTTCGATAGCGCCGCCGCCAACGGGTCGCTCCGCCGCTCGCCGTTGTTATCGCGCCGCCAGTTCGTGACTGTTAGATAGGAACCGTCCGATCTAGATCGCAGCGTCACGATAGATCCACTTAACTGAAAGGGTACGCTAGCTCTGAGCCGCTCGATCTAATTTAAATCCAACGCTCCCCAGCGACTGATCCGTGCGAACCGGTACTGGCGAATAGGAGCAAGCCACGTGGCCAGGATTTGGTTTAAAACAGAATTTGAAAACAGAAACTTTTGCAAACTTCAAACCCTTATATCTTTGGATCCACACGTCCAAATTTGACAAATTTTATATCAATGGATTCAGGAGAACAAGCCCTATCCAACTGTGGAGTTAGTTTAGCAAATAGTATTTGTTATCTTGTTTGAATTTGCAGAAACATTTGTGTACTTGTTTAGAGGAGAAAAATTGTATAAAATTGATTTTAGGATTAAAACTTTTGCAAAATGGTTTTTAGTGACCATACTGACCCTAAGAACCAACCCTTGGTGTTAAAAATGATTTTTGTGGAATTTAGGTTAGATTACTTGACTTAGTCATCTTCTAGCCAAATAAAAAGAATGGTTTTTGTTATAAAAATGTTTATGAAAAGAAAACTTTAAGGAAAAGTTTTGGACCAAACCTACTAACCTAAAAACACCAAGTTTTGCAATAGCAACTCATTTGGTGAACCCTATAGGCTAATGCCTTAGTAAAAAAATAATTCTACACCACATAAAATAACACTTTGTTTTGAAAATGGTTTTAAAGTGAAACCTTTTGCAAATGACTTAGCCACTTTAGGAAATGACCATTAGATGTACCCAAATGTCTATGACCCACTAGGAACCACTTTTTCAAACAAAACAAAGCTTGGCATGCTTGCATACATTTCTTTGACTATGTTATTTATGTGTGTTGTTTTGCTTGATTGGTAGATTGAGTTTGTGCCTTGCTTGATTGATTTGTAGTGACTTGAAGAGTGTGATTGTTGCAAAGATCAAGAAGTGAACCTATACTCTACCAAAAAGGCAAGTGATGCTTCATACTTTCTATCCCAATACTTTTATTATGCATTAGTGATTTTGCTAAGTAAACTTGCATGGATTTTGCTAAGTATAGATCTTGCTATAGGAAAACCTAGTAGATGAATCCTTAGTAGGATTTCATAAGTTAAGTTCCCTATTACAACCAAGCTTAGCCTAGCTAATAGAAAACATGGGTGGAATATATATTCACACTATGGAAAAATATTCTAAGTCTCAGGACTTGTGATTTTGTTTAATAAAACAACTAAGTTAATGTATCACCTGGGTGGAAATGGAAGGATTGGGTTATGTTGAGTGGTTCACAATGCCATGGACTTGGATTGTGTATCTCACTTGTGGATGGCCACCCAGGAAACAAAGAGATTTGAGATGTCAAATGTTGAGAAGCTTCAAGTGCAACCACTTGGCAATATGGGCTCTGCCATGATCATATAGGTTACAAGAACTTAGCCATATGGACAGTGGGTGGTAGTGTTTGATAGGTTGGAACGCGTCCATTTTGGTCTAAGGGAAGGCTTCTGAAAGATCTTGTCTTGGGAAACCAAGTCTTGTGGGGAAAGTGCACCACCTCTGCAGAGTGTAAAACCTAAGTACTTAGCCATGTCCCTGGTAAAGGACAATTTGAGCATCAAGACATGGAAGCAATCAAGAATCTCATCGTTCCAATTTCTAAATTAAAATCTTGTGGTTTGAACAAGGGTTGTTTGAATTCTTCAATCATTGATGGAGAGATGGCTTGGTACAAGGATCTTGAAATCTTTGATTGAGGAAAATGATTTTGTCAAACAAAAACTTAGTATTTTCAAAATGATAAGGAAAATCTATTTTGAGCAATGCAAGCCTCAACTCCACTTAGCCAAATGCATATAGATGTTAGATTCCACTATACTACCATAGTATCACTTGCCAATACAATTCCAATGTATTGACCCTTGTGGCTGTAACTTGTATGTTGCAGGTTTGATTGATTTTAGTGAAGATTGTTTGATTAGGATTACAAAGTCTACAACCAACATCTGCCTGTGGCACTTTGAAGATGAAGGACCCCATGCTTATTGTTATTCCGCTGCAATGTAATGTAATAGCCATATGAGCTATGTGTGATGTAATAAAATTATGTTATTCCTGGTTATAAATTTATATTATGACCTTTGTTTCTTGATATTACATCTAAACTGTGGATGCTAGCTATTGATCCAGGGACTAGCATTGTAAAACACAGGAGGGATCAATCTTATCTAAGGTTGGGACCCCTACAGATGGTATCAGAGCATTGTGTTGCCTGTAGGATTTGTAAACCCTAGGATTGGACAAAAACCCTTAGAAAAATAGGAGTTGTATTTTGTTCCAAAACTTATTTACAAACAATCTTGTAAACTCTTTCCTCAACCATTTTGATTTTAACTCTACATCTCTTCTACTTCAACTTGGTGGAAAAACCAACCCCATGGCCAAAGACTACACCATGTGCAAAGGACTACTTCAACTCTAATGACTTCAACATCTTCAACTCTAATGACTTCAACATCTTCAGCATGTTCACCAAGGACTTCCAACTTGGAAACTACTAAGGATTACAAGTGAAACAAGGAAATCCTACTCAAGATTTAGAGACTGAAGGAAATGCAAAATAAGAAGAAGCCATCAACAACTTTGAAGTATTGCAACCAAGAGTTTTTCTCAAGGAAACCATGATCTCAAGTAAGAAGAATCATGAAGGAAGGAAAGATCACAAGTGAACCATATAGATGGACCACCATATTTTAGTTAAAACAACACCACCAACTTATGTGGTGTAACAAAAATATTTTGTTGCCTAAGTATGTGCTTGAACTTTGTTGTTTGAGTGAAGTGTTGGTTTGTGATTGCATGCACCTTGTTTGTGTGAATTGTGATGCGTGTGATTAGAATTGATTCCTTAGAAATATCTTGCCTATTCTAATCCCAATCCAACCCAAACAGATGACTTCTCCAAGAGACTCCAACATCAAGGTTGATGACAACAACAACCAAGAAGACAACATGAGAGAACTTATAGCAACCCAAACCCAGTTGAGCCAAGAGACAACTCAGCTTTTAGCCAACAACAATGGACTAGACCCAGCCATACAAAGGATTTTGAAACTTCAATCCCAATTGTTGCAAGGATTAGTTACTCAAATGATCAACATGAGAGAAAACTTTTCCCAAAGAGCTAATGATAACAAGGATGACAAAGAAGCTAATCTAGAAGGAATCTAAGCCAGCAATAGTTTTAGAGACAAAGATCATACATCCAAGGATCATGAAGATCAATGCCCCAAAAAAAGAGAAAGATCTCCCACCTATGAAGAACATGAACTAGAAGAACTCCTAGCTTTGGAGAGACCCAAAAAGAAGAAAAAGGACATAAGCCAGTTGCAATGTTACAATTGCAAAGAGATGGGACACTATGCCAGTGAATGCCCAGAAAAGAAGAAGAGACAATAAGACAAACAAAAGCTAGTGAAACCCAAGATAAGGAAGGATTTTAGCCAAGTGATGTGTAAACACTGCAAAGAGTTAGGACATTATGCAAGAACTTAGCCATATGGACAGTGGGTGGTAGTGTTTGATAGGTTGGAACGCGTCCATTTTGGTCTAAGGGAAGGCTTCTGAAAGATCTTGTCTTGGGAAACCAAGTCTTGTGGGGAAAGTGCACCACCTCTGCAGAGTGTAAAACCTAAGTACTTAGCCATGTCCCTGGTAAAGGACAATTTGAGCATCAAGACATGGAAGCAATCAAGAATCTCATCATTCCAATTTCTAAATTAAAATCTTGTGGTTTGAACAAGGGTTGTTTGAATTCTTCAATCATTGATGGAGAGATGGCTTGGTACAAGGATCTTGAAATCTTTGATTGAGGAAAATGATTTTGTCAAACAAAAACTTAGTATTTTCAAAATGATAAGGAAAATCTATTTTGAGCAATGCAAGCCTCAACTCCACTTAGCCAAATGCATATAGATGTTAGATTCCACTATACTACCATAGTATCACTTGCCAATACAATTCCAATGTATTGACCCTTGTGGCTGTAACTTGTATGTTGCAGGTTTGATTGATTTTAGTGAAGATTGTTTGATTAGGATTACAAAGTCTACAACCAACATCTGCCTGTGGCACTTTGAAGATGAAGGACCCCATGCTTATTGTTATTCCGCTGCAATGTAATGTAATAGCCATATGAGCTATGTGTGATGTAATAAAATTATGTTATTCCTGGTTATAAATTTATATTATGACCTTTGTTTCTTGATATTACATCTAAACTGTGGATGCTAGCTATTGATCCAGGGACTAGCATTGTAAAACACAGGAGGGATCAATCTTATCTAAGGTTGGGACCCCTACAATCGTCACCGTCCTAGGTGGGAATTGATCAAGGTGAGATCCCGCTTCCAAGCCTCCTCTTTTCTGCACCCTCTCGGCCTTTCAATCACCATCAACAATGCAGGATTTGCTTCCCGCCTTCCACGCACGCGCGACCTATACTTGCGCTTCATCCTACAGCCATCAGCAGAGCTGAAGCGACCCTCCGTTCCCGTTCAAATTCCGGCGTGCCTTTTCCTCCTTGGTCGAGATTCTCTATACGACATATCTGCACGGTAAATCCATCTAGAGATAGGGAGTCACCGCGGGTCTTCTGGTGCCTTGGATCTCTCGGCATCATCTCCAGAAAAGGGCCAGACTTCACTGACAAAGCTGAAGAAGTCAGTGTCAGTCTCAATCTCCTAGCTCGCCTCTGAATCTCATCGTTCTTCCTGTGCTACAGCCCTTGTCCGGAGAAACCACCTGAACTGAAATTGTAGCCCTTTTCTTCCTCCATATTTTTCTACTTTACATCTCTTCCTGTTTTGCATAGGATCAATCGCCATCTTCTTCCAAAGTAGGCCAGATCTCTCTGGAAAACTCTGACTTCTATTCAAAAACCTGACTTTCTCAGTAGCTTTTGCACACAAGCCCTGGGGTTTCCAACCTCAACCTACGATCCTCCGGTGGCCCACCTGTTAGCCCAAGTTCCCCTTTGTCCTAGTCAGCACCTCGACCCCACATGTCACTGACGATGTGTAGAACTCTCTAGAGTAACAAAAGTATCTGGATGATCTCAAATTCAAATTCCAAACCAGTTTTATATCTATTTAAATTCAAACTGTTAATAACTTTTAAATGGTTTCGAATTTGAATATAAATCCAAAATGAAATGTGTTTAGTTTGTAAATTTAAATTCATTTGTAACTTCAAAACTTTTCAAAACTAATCAAACTAATAACATTTGACCACTTTTAATATAAATGTTTTAAATATTGTTTAAAATTGATAATTCCAAACATCAAGTGTAATACATGTTTTTGAATCAGACAAACATGAGGAATATGTTTAAGCTATTTAAAATATCTTTTAGGCAATTTAATATTTCGAAATAATTTAATTGCTATTAAATGATGTTTCTTAATAATTGCATAACTTTAATTATGTAACTCTGATTTTGACAAATGATATGTGTAAAACGATTAGCTTGATGAGCCCGTTCCAACTATGCATTCCATGATATGAATTGAAACATGCATCATATAAATATTTAATGTCCAACAAGTTTTATGAGAGCAACACATGACTAAAAACTTGATCGGATGTTGCATTCTTGTACCCCACACCTCACACATGCCATGCTATGTTATACCATGTAAATTGTGCATCATTCCATCATGGCATACCTTATTTTCTTGTTTCGTATGACTTATATGGTTGTGCAATCTATTTATTTCATCCCCTTGTGTGTTTGGTTTTTATCCGGATAGACGCTGAGCAAAGAGAATATCAGGAGCCACAAGAGTATTACCCGGATCATTCCTATTATGCAGTTGAGCTTCCAGGCAAGCAATTCCACATGCTTGCACTACATATAAAACCTATTGTATTGATATTATTCTTGTATCATATGTCGCAATCTGAATTAAATTGAAATCCCAAGTATTGCATAGCCTTTAATTTTAAACCCCACTGAAGCTTGTTCCCTCAATCCTATGAGCCATTACTACATGAGTTGTTTGAGCCATGCGATTCGTAGAACTGCATGTGTAGGTTTTTGAGTGTCTTTGAATAATGAGGTACCTAAACAACTGAATTGAGTAGTAATGGGATAATGATATGTTGGAAACGTATCAATAATTTTTGATGTTCTATGCTTGTTTAGTATCTGATTTTCTTTGCTTTGTCTACACTTTGAGGTGTTTTTATATGTTTTCTGATACTAACCTATTAAAAAGATGCCATAGTGTCAGTTGCATTTTTTTTCTTCTGTTTTTGGTTCCAGAAAGGCAGAAAATCAATATTCTCGGAATAGGACGGGATAAAAGCCAAAGTCAATATTTTAGTGTGGGGAACACAGAGCTAGAATACGAGACGGAGGAGAGCCACCAGGGGGCCACACCCCCTGGCCACGCGACTGGGCCCAGCCCGCGCCTGGGGGGTGCAGCCGCCCTGACGGCCCCCCTGCCTCGCCTCTTCGCCTATAAAGACCCCCCCTCCCCGATACAGAAACCCTAAGGACCCGATTAATATTCCACGAAACCGTCTGTAGCTGTCGCCATCATTGTCCCTAGATCGGGGGGATCTGAATCTCTTCCCGGCACCCTGCCGGAGGGGATATCATCTCGGAGGCCTTCTTCTTCATTATGCCAGCCTCCGGTATGAAGTGTGAGTAGTTCCATATTGGACTACAGGTCCATGTAGTAGCTAGATGGTTGTATCTCCTCCTTTGTGCTACCATGCACTGGCGGATCTACGTTGGGGCCCAACTAGGCCATGGCCCGTCCAGGAATTTTGCCAAATCAATCTTTATGCCTATGTGTTGGCAGCCCAGCTTAACTCTGTAGGCTGCCTCCCAGCTTCCGATCCCTCAATTGGTTACTCTCGCCACTCGCCAGTTTTCAGGCACAAGGCTGCACATATTTGCTCCCACGATTGGTTTCTTTCACCACTCGGCAGTCTTTAGGCACATCGTCGCTCATCCCTGCTCCCACGATTTGTTCCTCTCGCTAGCCAGTCTTCAGGCACAACGCCGCTCATCACTGTTAGTTGTCAGCTACGCCTTGTCAGTTTAGTTTGAGTTTTTCCTTTTATAAGTTTTTAAAGAGATAAAAGTCCATGTTGCGACTTGGCCAGTAGCTAGTTTAGTCTACCGCCAGGATCGGGTCGTGGGATGGCACGGTGTTGCGCGATCATGGCAGTATCCCAGGCTCATGCGAGGTGTGATGGCATCACACACGACTCGAGTTCGTGCCCTGGTTTTTCGTTTTCAGTTAGCTTTGTAATTGCTGAATAAATATCGAGGAACAAGGACATAAAACTTGTATGTTGAATTGTTGATACACAGCACCAAAACCTCGCGTGTCTACATCTCTCTTTGTGATCTCCCGTTCATCACCATTGCCGTGTGAGTTGTGAGCTTGGGGTTGACAATCACTGCGTTTAGAAATTAGGGCACACAAGTAAGGGGAAGAAGCAGAGCAGTAGTGGCACAACAGGGAGATGTCGTCACCTGCAGCCAGTCGGGCCAAGGCACCGACCACCGGCCGGAGGTCCAGCAACGCCTCGCGAGCAGCTGCCATATTGCGACCAAGCACCGAATCGACTCCCTGTTGAGAACCAAAAAAATATCCCAAAATCTAAGGAGAAAATGTGTTCTCCCTAGTCTCTGGGAGCATAAACAAATTTAATATGTCAGGATATTTTTCAATTTTTCCATGGCATTTTTTATTTTTTTCTGGTTTTCTTTAGGATTTTCCATCGGATCCTAATCCTATGGTAGGGTGAGCGTCGCGCGCTGATGCCTAGCGCGATGGTGCCACCTAGGCAAACTTAGTTCTTCGTCCCTCCGGTAATTGGATTGATATATAAGGATTGGGGTTGTCACCTGTATGCTTCTTATCTTTGGCTTCAATATCTTGGTGCAGTAAGAAATCAGATTGCTTCTCTTTGTCTACCATGAAATCTGAATATATAGCATGCACGGCAGCGGTTCAAGAAGCAATATGACGGATAAATTCTCTTGAACTGCTCAATGAACAATAAAGAAAGAGCTAAGGTTAAAAAGTATATGTGTTACTAATAGTAAACCAATTGGATTTGGAGTTTGCTTTCAGCTAAACATGTTATAACTACAAATGAGGTGAGGACGGGATTCTAGGATTATCCTTTTGGGCAAAGACTTTTATACATACTTCTTCTGGGTTGTCTATATCATAATGTATTCTCGTAAGATGATACACGCTAGCCTACACCTAATGGCGTAAGCCGATGTTCCCATTTCCTCGCTGACCCATTATGCGAAAGGTACGCCGTTAGAGTGAGTGCGCCTGCTCTCCGCTCATTCGACTGATTGTTCGCATCGGATCTCACGTTCTCTATTGCACTCCCCGATTAGGGGTTCTTTTCACCTTTCCCTCACGGTACTTGTACGCTAGCTTGCTTAAGTAAAGTGAGCAAGCGTAATGGATCGAGAATGGAGAGATGCCTCATCTCGGAGTGTCACGAAGTGCCTTCCAGGGGAGGCCGACTTGGGAGGGCGGTTCTGTGGAGCGGTTTTGCGAGAATAGTTAATAATGAGATCATAATTTTAGGAAATGATGTGGTTAGCGTTTAGCGAAGCGACCCAATAGGCCATTAAAGACAAGTGTGCGATTCTACTCTACCTTTTCCGTGTGAACCTTGAGTCGGGCTCCCCTCTTTTCGTGCTTATGGATTATCACACACACGATTCGCGCTATAGCACGCTTCAAAAATATTGTGTTCTCCTTGTCTGGCCCGCCCATCAATTTTCTTCAAGCTCCGCCACTGCTACCATGTTTAGATATTGTGAGCTCTGTTCATGATCAAGATCATCTATTTGTAATCATGCATGTTGTGTTTGCGGGGATCCGATGGATATTGAGATTACTATGTCAGATTGATTAATGGTTTTGTCTCATTGATTCTATCATGTCTGTGTTTTTTGTGATCTTGCATGCTCTCCGTTTCTAGTAGCTATCTTGGCCAAATAGATGCTAGTGACTCCAAGAGGGGGTATTTATGCTTGATAGTGGGTTTACGCCTCTATTTAATCTAAGGGAAGTGACAGAAATCTCTAAGGTTGTAGATGTGTTGTTGATACTAGGGAGAAAACAACGGTCTCTTGTTCATGGAACAAGTGGATTGTTTACCTTACACACTTTGCTTAAAGCAGTTATCTGTTGCTTGCAACTTAATACCGTAGGGGGTTCAGATGATAACCTGAAGGTGGATTACTAGTCATATATGCAGTTGGATGGAGGTCTATGTATCTTGTTGTATTTCCCAATCGAATATCATATGATCATGAATGTCTAGTATTGCATTGTTATGCCTTGCTCAGTCCTGTCAATTGCCCTGCTGTAATTTGTTTACCCAGCATGCCATGTTTGTTTATCTTAAGGAAAACACCTCTAGTGAACTATGGACCCCGGTCCAATCTTTACCATCGATATATCTTCCACGGTTACTGTTTACTTTCTGCAAACCATTATTACTGTCCACACCATACAGTTAATCCTTTGTTTTCACCAAACTGGTGAGATTAACAACCTCACTGTTCGTTGGGGCAAAGTCTTGAGTTTGTGTTGTGCAGGTTTCCAAGTTGCTAGCAACACCTTTGAGTCGTTTCCTTCCTCCTACTGGTTCGATAACCTTGATTTCTACTGAGGGAAAATTTGCTGCTATGCTCATCATACCTTCCACTTGGGGTCTCTCAATGAAGCTTCGCGTACTCACCAAGGCTTTTTCTAGCGCCGTTGTCGAGGAGGCTAAGGACGTCTTCACAAGGGGAGTCCTTCACAACCTTTCTCTTTACTTTGTTTTTGTTTTGCTTGGTTTTGTTTGCCTCTTTTTATCAAGAACTCCAAAAAAATAGTTTAGTTTGGTTTGCTTTCTCTTATCAAAAACATACACAAAAAAATTAGTTCCTGCTCTAGTTGCTGCTGATGTTGGCTTGCTCCACTTATGCCAAAATGAACTCTGCTGAGAACACCAAGTTGTGTGACTTCACTAGCACAAACAACAATGATTTTCTAACTACTCATATTGCTCCACCTGCTCCTGATGCTACCTTTTATGAAATTAAGCCTGCTTTGTTGAATCTTGTGATGAGAGAGCAATTTTCTGGTGCTAGTTCTGATGCTGCTGCTGCCCACCTCAATAACTTTGTTGAAATTTGTGAGATGCTAAAATATAAGGATGTAGATGGAGATATTATTAAGCTCAAGTTGTTTCCTTTCTCCTTAAGATGAAAAGCTAAAGAATGGTTGATATCCTTGCCTAGAAATAGTATTGATTCTTGGATTAAGTGCAAAGATGCTTTTACTGGAAAATACTATCCTCCTATTAAGATTATATCTATGATAAGTTAAATAATGAAATTTAAACAACTTGATAATGAACATGTTGCTCAAGCTTGGGAAAGAATGAAATATTTGGTGAAGAATTGTCCCACTCCTGGATTACTGCTTGGATGATTATCCAGACTTTTTATGCTGGTTTGAACTTCTCTTCAAGAAACCTGTTGGATTCAGCTGCTGGAGGTACCTTTATGACCATTACTTGGGTGCTGCAACAAATCTCCTTGATAATATGATGGTTAATTATTCTGAATGGCACACTGAGAGAGCTCCACATGATAAGAAGGTAAATTCTTTTGAAGAAACCTCCTCTTTAAGTGATAAGATTGATGTTATCATGGCTATGCTTGTTAATGGGAAAGCTCATATAGATCCTAATAATGTTCCCTTAGCCTCTTTGGTTTCTCAAGAAGAGCAAGTTCATGTGAACTTCATTAGAAACAAAAATTTCAACAACAATGCCTATATGAACAATTTTAGTAGTAACAATAATTATAGGCCTTATCCTCCTAATAATGGCAATACCTATGGAAATTCCTACAACAATGCTAGAAGTGCTCCCTCTGAACTTGAAGTCATGCTCAAAGACTTTATTAGTAAACAAACCACTTTCAACAAGACCGTGGAGGAAAAGATTTTGAATGTTGAGAAAAATATTTCCTCTTTGTCTGAAGCACAGTTCTCTTTGATTAATAAAATGGCTGCTAAACCTAAAACCTTGGAAAGTACCTTTGCTGCTACTCATGCCATACAAGTTACTATTGATGAAAATGTTAGATTGTTAGCCCAACTTCATGCTAAGTGGGAAAGAGAAGCTGAAATTGCTAGAAACAATAGTGTGTGCACTATCACCACCACCAATATGGATGCCACTAAACCACAAGAAGTCCCTATTCCTCCTACCACAATGCCTAAACCCAATGAGTCTACTAATAGTGATGCTAAGTTTGATTTTGATCTTGATGGTTGCAATATTTCTGTGATTATGTTCCTACAAAAGCTTGCTAGAAGTCCTGATGCTAGTGATATGAATGTAGCTTTCACCAAACACATTACTAATGCTCTTATTAAAATTAAGGAAGAAAGGTTGAAACACAAAGCATCTATTCCTAGGAAAGTAGAAGATAGTTGGGAACCCATCATTAATATGCAAGTGAATGAATTTTATCTCAAAGCTTCATGTGACCTTGGTTTTAGTGTCTCTATTATGCCTAGAAAGATTTATGAAATGCTTGATTTGCCACCTTTGGAAGATTATTATTTGGATGTCCCACTTAATGATGATGTTCTTATTATGGTTAACAATGCTTATGTCCCTATTGATTTCTTTGTTTTGGATGTTGAATACAATGCTTCTTGTCCTATTACTTTGGGAAGACCTTTTCTTAGATCTGTTGGTGCCATCATTGATATGAAAGAAGGCACCATTAAATATCAATTTCTATTCAAAAAGGGTATTGAAAACTTCCCTATAAGTAGAGATATGTTGCTTTTTGCACCTCCTTTGAAAGCAAGGTTTGATGTTAATGCTTCTTCATTTGAAAATACTTGATTCTTGCTTCTTGTGCCTAACTTAAAGGCATTAAAGAAAAGTACTTATTGGGAGATAACCCAAAAGTTTTCTTGAGTCTTGGAAGTTATTACTTCAGTAATGACCTCTCCTTATCCTTTTTATTTTCTTTAGCCAAGAATAACCTCTAATGAGAGGGAATTAAAATTTGGGGAGTTGCTGTCCCGAAACAGATTTTTGTGATCCACCGTAAATATTCGTGTAAAATCTATGTAAGTCGGATTGAGCTGATATTTTACGCATAAATCCCCTAGTATGTTATATAACTTTGTTAGTTCAACACTTTTTTATTTGAGCAACATAAGGTCTTCGAAAAAATCGGTTTCTACCTGCTGGTCTGTTTTGACAGATTTCTGCCATTATTTGCATTTGCTTCTTATTGATTCCTTTTTGGGTTCTTTTTGGGAAATTGAGATTTTTGAGAGAATTTCTACAGTAGCTTGAGTTTTTAGTGAAAGTTTTTCTGTTCTAAAGCTAAACCTAAGGGTCTATTATCTTTTGAATACAGTAATGTTGCTAATGAAAATTGTGTAAAGTTTTGTATGAAGGAAAATTTTCAGGTGTAGAGAAAGAATGATGTAATGAGATGAAGAATGGACAAATCTCAAGCTTGGGTATGCCACCCTGTGTTACCCCAAGAAATATTTAAGATATACAAGCGTCAAAGCTTGGGGATGCCCAAGGCATCCCCTTCTTCATCAATAAAAATCTCAGGTCTTTCTAGACACTTCGTTTTTATTGTTTCATGCACAGTTGTGTTGTTCTTGGAGCATCTTAGTTTTCGTTTAGTTTGCTTGAATAAAGTAGTTTGGACCCCCGTTCTCGCTGTGTTGTTTCAAATAAGTTGATTGGTGTTGGAGAGGAGTAGAAAGTTCTTGCTTGACTAGTACAAGAGGAGCTTGCTTTGACTATGACTTAGACTTTAGAATGTCATGATAGGTGTTGTTTTGACCTTATGCTTAGTGATTATTGATGTAGCATGGCTTGTGCCAAACAATTGGGATTGCTTAATGTGCCTTGAAGGAATCATGCGTTGTTTTAGCATACAAAATCATATTATTGTGATATTCTCCTTTGATGCTTTGTTTGGGTTGACTTGGCACATGCTCACACCATGTTATGACTATGAACAAGTCACCATAGCCTCTATGATCATTTAGTACTTGACTTGTAGTACCACTTTATGCTTTGGTTAGTAATGTTTTGTCGCTTTGCATGATTATGGCCATTATTTCTCTCTTAGTTGGTCGCTCCCACTCTTTTGCTAGCCTCCACTTGTATGAGTAAGATCTACTCATGCATTCCAACTCCCAAGAAACCAAGTTATTCCAAAGTGTCCACTATAAATTCCTATGCATGGTGTGTTACACCATTCTAAGTATATTCTTCTTTTCATCTATCTTCCAATTAAAAAGTATTTTGTTATGTGAAAACTTAGTGATTAAACCTCTCACGAACTTGATGGCACACTTTATTTTTCTTGCCCCCTCTTGAACCATTGTATCATCTATGTTGTATATGCTTGCACTTATACGTTGGAATTAGCAGAACCATGTTGTCACGGGGAACGCTTTCAACATTACACTTGTACTTTGTACATAGTTGATATCATGCTCTTTTGTCTATGGATGTAGTCGGTGTGAAATAAAAGGGGAGATTGTAAGTCCATAGAGTTATGTATGTGTGTTAGAGAAACACCTGGGCCGCTAGCCTAAGCCATGCTTAATCATGGTGGAAACTTGCAGCATCACCATAATGACATCTATGAATCTTTCTTCTTATAAAAAAAGAGAGACATATTGAAAAGAGGAAAGAGAGAAAAAAGCACCCTTTTCCCATGGTAAATAAGAAGATTGCTGAGATGCTCATTATATGCTTGCCTTGTCATTTTGATTGTGGGATAGCTCCTGTATCATGTGCAAGGGGTACCCAGTTGGTGGGTCTCTATGATACACATGTACTTACTATGACAAGAACTTACAGGTGACTAAAGTTGAGTAGCATGAGGAGCGGCCCTCGTATTCAAGGGACATGAGATTGCCAACTTATACTTTGTCAAGCATATACTCTATAGTTTGTTCACTTTAACCTTAATCACTTCAAGTTGCTTATGATAGGGGCAATGAGGGCTGAAAGCTAACAAGTACCATAATTTTTGGAAGATCTTTTTGAAACTTTAAATCCCTGCTTCCCTTATGAAGGGCCTTTCTTCCACTATTATATTGAGTCTTCACCTTCTATCCTTAGGCACCAGTTAAGAGAGCATAGTTGCCATTCTTAGTGCTTCTTAGTTCCATGTGCATTGTCCCAAAACTTATTGATTGATGCATATTATTGATATTACTTGTTCTTGTGCTATTTGTATCTTGTCACTCTTATGAACTTTGAAGGTGTCCTATGCATCTATTTTCTACTCCATGAGGGACAAGCTAAATGCCACTATGCTATGTTTTTTGTATGTGAAACAAACAAACGTTTTTCAATGCATGTTATTCATGATCTTTGTTTGTAACCTTTCATGTTGCATGCATAGTTACTTTGTCTTACTGTTAGAACCCCATCTTTCATGCTCATGTTTAGAGTTCTTTGATCCTAGCTTTCAATGCTTGCAAATAGTTTGATCTAGATTTTGATGGTGCATGTCATCTCAAAAATTATTCTTTTTATCACTTACCTACTATAGGACGAGCAAGAGTTAAGCTTGGGGATGCTTGATACGACGGAAACGTATCTATATTTTTTTATGTTCCATGCTTGTTTAGTATCTACTTTGCTTTGCCTTTTCTACACTTTGAGGTGTTTTTATATGTTTTCTGATACTAACCTATTAACAAGATGACACAGTGCCAGTTGCCTGTTTTCTTCTATTTGGTTCCAGAAAGGCAAAAAATCAATATTCTCGGAATTGGACGGGACAAAAGCCAAAGTCAATATTTTACCATGGGGAACACGGAGCCTGAATACGAGACAGAGGAGAGCCACCAGGGGGCACACCCCCTGGCCGCGCGGCTGGGCCCAGCCCGCGCCTAGGGGGTGCGGCCGCCCTGGCGGCCCCCCTGCCTCGCCTCTTCGCCTATAAAGAACCCCCGATACAGAAACCCTAAGGACCTGATCAATATTCCACGAAACCATCTGTAGCCGCTGCCACCATCGGCCCTAGATCGGGGGGATCTGAATCTCTTCCCGGCACCCTGTCGGAGGGGAGATCATCCCGGAGGCCTTCTTCTTCATCATGCTAGCCTCCGGTATGAAGTGTGAGTAGTTCCACCTTGGACTACGGGTCCATGTAGTAGCTAGATGGTTGTATCTCCTCCTTTGTGCTACCATGTTTAGATCTTGTGAGCTTCGTTCATGATCAAGATCATCTATTTGTAAACATGCATGTTGTGTTTGCGGGGATCCGATGGATATTGAGATTACTATGTCCGATTGATAAATGGTTTTGTCTTATTGATTCTATCATGTCTGTGTTGTTTGTGATCTTGCATTCTCTCTGTTTCTAGTAGCTATCTTGGCCAAGTAGATGCTAGTGACTCCAAGAGGGGGTATTTATGCTCGATGGCGCGTTCATGCCTCTATTTAATCTAAGGGAAGTGACAGAAATCTCTAAGGTTGTAGATGTGTTGTTGCTACTAGGGATAAAACAACGGTCTCTTGTTCATGGAACAAGTGGATTGTTTACCTTACACACTTTGCTTAAAGCAGTTATTCGTTGCTTGCAACTTAATACCGTAGGGGGTTCGAATGATAACCTGAAGGTGGATTACTAGTCATAGATGCAGTTGGATGGCGGTCTATGTATCTTATTGTATTGCCCAATCGAATCTCATAGGATCATGAATGTATAGTATTGCATTGTTATTCCTTGCTTAGTCCTGTCAATTGCCTTGCTATAATTTCTTTACCCAGCATGCCATATTTGTTTATCTTAAGGAGAACACCTCTTGTGAAATATGGACCCTGGCCCAATCTTTACCATCTATATATCTTCCATTGTTAGTGTTTATTTTCTGCAAACCATTATTACCTTCCACACCATACAATTAATCCTTTGTTTTTACCAAACCGGTGAGATTGACAACCTCACTATTCGTTGGGGCAAAGTCTTGAGTTTGTGTTGTGCAGGTTTCCAAGTTGCTAGCAACACCTTTGAGTCGTTTCCTTCCTCCTACTGGTTCAATAACCTTGGTTTCTACTGAGGGAAAACTTGTTGTTGTGCTCATCATACCTTCCGCTTGGGGTCTCCCAACGAAGCTTCGTGCACTCACCAGATAACTACTGAAAGAGGTACCAGTGGGAATTATCTTCTATTTGGTTCTTTAAGCCCACTTGTGTCCTGTAGGTGTTGGAGATATGACCTAGAGGCAATAATAAAAATGGTTATTATTATATCTTTATGTTTATGATAAATGTTTACATTCATGCTATAATAGTATTAACCGGAAACATTAATACTTGGGTGATTTGTAAACTAAATTAGTGTCCCTGGTAAAGCCTCTTTATAATACTAGCTTGTTGGTTAATAGATGATTGTGGTTTCTCGATCATGAACATTGAGATGTTATTAACAACAAGATCATATCATTAGGAGAATGGTATGATGGACATAATCCTATAGATAAGCGTAGCATTAAGATCAAGTCATTTCAATAGTTCATTTGCTATAAGCTTTCTGATACATAGTAACCTAATTCCTTCGACCATGAGATCATGCTAATCACCATCACCGGAAGGATGCTTTGATGACATCAAACACCACACCGTAACTGGGTGGCTATAAAGGTGGCATGGATTGTTCGGAAAGTATGTGTTGAGGCACATGGATCAAGAGTGGGATTTGTCCATCCATATGACGGATAGATATACTCTGGGCCCTCTCGGTGGAATGTCATCCAATTGGCTTGCAAGCATGTGACTGGCTCACAAGGGATCACATATCACAGGAACGAGAAAAGAGTACTTATCGGTAACGAGGTTGAACTAGGTATGCAGAGATACCGAAGATCAAACCTCGGATAAGTAAATTATCTTGAGACAAAGGGAAATTGGTATCGTATGTAAGTGGTTCATTCGATCGCAAAGTAACCGTTGAAATATGTGGGAGCCATATGAATTTCCAGATTCCTCTATTGGTTATTGATCGGAGAAGTGTCTCGGTCATGTCCACATAATTCATGAACCGTAGGGAGACACACTTAAGGATTCAATGTTGTTTAGTAGATATGGAATGTAAGTAGGGATATCAAATGTTGTTCGGAGTCTCGGATGGGATCCGGGATATCACGAGGAGATCCAGAATGGTTCGGAGAATAAGATTCATATAAGGAAAGTCCGATTCCGGAGTTCGGGAATGATTTTGATGTTTTAATCGGAGAGGTTCTAGAAGGTTCATCGGACCAGAAGGGGAATGGTCCATGAATATGTCATGGGTAAGTGGAATGGTTGGATCATATCCTAGGTAACTTGGTTTGGGCATTTGCAAGAGAGAATTAAAGATCTAAATTGAAAGTCAAACGGTAGGTTTGAAAAGTCAAACTGGAACAATGGTTTCCTAGTGGAAGAAGGAAAGAGTCCTTCCTTCAATCCAACTTGGGTTTGGGTTTGGATTCAAACTCTTGCCTCCCAAGGCTGCCCCCCTCTCATAAATAGAGAGGGAGGGCTGCCCCAAACAACACAAGAGTCAGCCCTCCCCACAACGTGCGCCGCCGCCTATCCATCAGCCGCCGCCGCCAACACCTCCTCCTCCTCCCGGCCTTCTAAACCTAGATCACCGGAAAACCCTAGATCCACCATAACTCGCACCGGCTTAGGCGAAGCCCTGCGAGATCTTCCCTCTACTTCCGACACCACGCCGTCGTGTTGCCGGAATCGCGAGGGGAGAACTACAACCTCCGCTGCCTGCTGAAACAAGGGAGAGGAAGGTCTTCATCAAGTACCGAACGTGTGACCGACTGCGTAAGCGCTGCCGGAACGCAGCGTCAGAAGGATTGTCTACGCGATCTTGAGATCGGCAAGTGTACGACTACATCACCCACGAGAATCTGCTCTCGTTAACCACTTTGGAATCTTCGAGGGTGAGTACTCTAATCAACTCGTTGCTACAATCTAGTAGATAGATCTTGGATTGTTTGTGTGCATGTGGTAGAATTTTTTTTGTTTTCCATGCTACGAACCCCTATAGTGGTATCAGAGCCGTGTCTATATGTAGATATGTTGCACGAGTAGAACATAATGGTCATTGTGGGTGTTGATGCTTTTGTTGTCGATTGCTTCTTGTGTACTTTGCATCTTGCGGGATGGTGGGATGAAGCGGCCTAGGCTAACCTTACATGACATCGTTCATGAGACTTGCTCCACGCTTGACATGCAACTTGTATTTCATAAGTGGCTTTGCGGGTGACTGTTTCTCCCAACATAGTTAAGATTCAATTTACAACAGGTGATTGACAATACTAGTATCAACGTTGTCGTTCTTATTCGTAAGTTAGAACGACACTTATTGAAAGCCCCAAACCATGTAAAACATGCAAAGAAAATTAGAGGCGTCTAACTTTGTTTTGCAGGGATGTGATGTGATGTGATATGGCCATGATTGTGATTATATATGATGTATGCAATGTTCCTTATTGTAAGTCGGCAACCGGCATGAGCCATATGGTTGTCTTTTAATTCCGTTAAGACCTGCGTGTCTATTATTCAAAGTAGTTGTAATAGTTGATGCTAGTGGACGACAACCATGAAGCGACGCCATTGACCTTGACACCATGTCGGTGATGATGGAGATCATGTTCGTGCTTGAAGATGGAGATCAGAAGCACAAGAAGAAAGGCCATATCATATCACATATTATGAATTGCATGTGATGTTAATCCATTTATGCATCTCGTATTTCTTAGTTCACGATGGTAGCATTATCAAGTTATAAAGCGTTCATCCTTAGTAAGAACCGTTGCTAAAGCTCGTTGTTTCGAAGCACCATGTGATGATCGGGTGTGTTAGATTCTGCGAGTGTATACACCGTGAGCAAGCCAGATTTGCTCATGCAGAAGCTAAGGTTTGATCTTGACGAGCCTAGCATGTACAGACATGGTCTCGGAACACGGATCACCGAAAGGTAAAGCATGAGTCATATAATAGATATGATGAACATGTTTACTGTTTGCCATTGAAGCTACATCAACTCTCATGATGACCAGTTTTGATGTGGTGGATTTGGTTCGTGTGATCACTAAAACAATGTGAGGGATATTGTTTTGAGTGGGAGTTCACCTAGATTAATTTAACTATTAATTAGAACTCAATTTGTCATAAACTTAGTATAAACTATTGCAAATATGTTGTATATCAATGGCGGCCCCTACCATCAATTTTAATGCGTTCCTATAGAAAAAAAAAATTGAAAAACAATGGAAGCAACTTTGCGGATTGGTTCCGCAATTTGAGGATTGTCCTCAATGCTGGTAATTTGACCTATGTGCTGGATGCACCGCTGGGTGACCCACCTGCATCTGATGCTACCGATGAGGTAAAGAATGTTTTCCTCACTCGAAAGAATCAATACTCCACAGTTCAGTGTGCTATCTTGTATGGTTTGGAATCGGAACTTCAGAAAAGGTTTGAAAACCATGACCCACATGATATTGTCCGTGAACTCAAAATGATATTTGAGGCTCACGCGACAGTCGAGAGTTATGAGGCTTCTAAAAAGTTCTTTAGCTGGAAGATGGAAGAGGGCAGCTCCATTAGTGAGCACGTGCTTAAGATGTCTGGGCACGTAAGAAAGCTTCAACGCTTGGGTATAGTGATTCCTAATGCTTTGGGGATTCACCGTGTCCTCCAATCACTACCACCAAGTTACAAGAACTTTGTGATGAACTATAATATGCAAAACATGGACAAGTCGTTGCCTGAACTCTTCTCCATGTTAAAGTCTACGGAAGTGGAGATCAAGAAAGAGCACCAAGTGTTGTTGGTTAATAAGACCACCAAATTCAAGAAGCAAGGCAAATCTAAGAAAAAGGGAAACTTCAAGAAGGGCGGTAAGAAAGTTACCGCGCCGGCGAAGAAGACCAAGGCTGGGCCTAAGCCTGATACTGAGTGCTTTTACTGCAAGGGAGAAGGTCACTGGAAGCGGAATTTCCCTAAGTACTTGGCGGATTTGAAGAACGGCAACATAAATAAGAAAGGTATATCCGATATACATGTTATTGATGTGTATCTCACTAGTACTTGTAGTAGTGCCTGGGTATTTGATACTGGTTTGGTGGTCACATTTGTAACTCGAAACAGGTGCTGCAGAATAGACGGAAACTAGCGAAGAACGAGGTGACGATGCGTGTTGGAAATGGATAAAAGGTTGATGTGATCGCGGTCGGCACGCTACCTCTTCATCTACCATCGGGATTTGTTTTATACTTAAATAATTGTTATTTGGTGCCTGCGTTGAGCATGAACATTAAATCCGGATCATGTTTATTGTGAGACGGTTACTTGTTTAAGTCCGAGAATAATGGTTGTTCGATTTATATGAGTAATATGTTTTATGCACATGCACCTTTGATAGATGTTCTATTCTTGTTGAATCTCGATTGTAGTAATACACATATTAATAACATTGAAGCTAAACGTTTGAAATTGAGCGATAACTCGACCTATATGTGGCACTGTCGTCTTGGTCACATTGGAGTGAAGCGCATGAAGAAACTCCATTCCGATGGACTTCTTGAATCACTTGATTTTGAATCACTTGAAAGATGTGAAGCATGTCTGATGGGTAAAATGACTAAGACTCCATTTTCTGGTATGATGGAGCGAGCTACAGACTTATTGGAAATCATACATACCGATGTTTGTGGTCCAATGAGTGTAGCATCGCGTGGTGGTTATCGTTATGTTCTTACCGTCACGGATGACTTGAGTATATATGGGTATATCTATTTCATGAAACATAAGTCCGAAACTTTCGAGAAGTTTAAGGAATTTCAAAGTGAAGTAGAAATCAACATAACAAGAAGATTAAGTTTCTATGATCTGATCGTGGAGGTGAATATCTAAGTTACGAGTTTGGCGAGCATTTGAAGAAATGCGGAATACTTTCACGACTGACACCGACGGGAACAACACAACGTAATGGTGTGTCCAAACGTCGTAATCGAACTCTCTTAGATATGGTTCATTCTATGATGCCACTTACAGAGTTACCGCTATCGTTTTGGGGTTATGCATTAGAAACAGCCACATTCACTTTTAATAGGGCACCCTCTAAATCCATTGAAACGACACTGTGTGAATTATGGTTTGGGAAGAAACCTCAATTGTCGTTCCTTAAAGTTTGGGGTTACGAAGCTTATGTAAAGAAGTTACAGCCCGACAAGCTTGAACCCGAAGCAGAAAAATGCGTCTTCATAGGATACCCGAAGGAAACTATTGGGTATACCTTCTATCATAGATCCGAGGGCAAAATCTTTGTTGCCAAGAATGGATCCTTTCTAGAGAAGGATTTTCTCTCGAAAGAAGTGACTAGAAGGAAAGTAGAACTCGATGAGGTTATTGAACCTTCTCTCGAACTTGAGAGTAGCGCAGCACCGGAAGTAGTTCTTGTGGCGCCTACACCAATAAGAGAGGAATCTAATGATGTTGATCATGAAACTTCGGTTGAAGTTACTACGGAACCTCACAGGTCAACGAGAACTCGTACCACTCCTGATTGGTATGATCCCGTTATGAGTGTCATGTTGGTGGACAACATCGATGACCCTGCGACATATGAGGAAGCGATGATGAGCCCAGATTCCAATAAATGGAAAGAAGCCATGAAATCCGAGATTGGATCCATGTGCAAAAACCAAGTATGGACTTTGGTGGACTTACCGGATAGTCGGAAGGCTGTCGAGAACAAATGGATTTTCAAGAAGAAAACATATGATGATGGAAATGTTACTTTCTATAAAGCTCGACTTGTCGCAAAAGGGTTTCGACAAATTCAAGGAGTTGACTACGATGAGACTTTCTCACCGGTAGCAAAGCTAAAGTCTGTGAGTATTTTGCTAGCAATCGCTGCATATTATGATTATGAGATATGGCAGATGGATGTCAAAACAACATTCCTCAATGGAGACATTTATGAAGAGTTGTATATGATGCAACCCAAAGGTTTTGTCGATCCTAAAGATGCTAACAAGGTATGCAAACTTCAACGGTCCATTTATGGATTAAAGCAAGCATCACGAAGTTGGAATCAACTTTTTGATAAGGTAATCAAAAACTTTGGTTTTATACAAACTTATGGAGAAGCTTGTATTTACAAGAAAGTGAGTGGGAGCTCTGTAGCATTCTTAATACTATATGTAGATGACATATTGTTGATTGGGAATGATGTAGACCTTCTTAATAGTGTCAAGGATTATTTGAATAATAGTTTTTCAATGAAAGATCTTGGCGAAGCAGCTTATATATTAGGCATAAAGATTTATAGAGATAGATCGAGACGCCTAATATCATTGTCACGGAGTACATATTTGGACAAAGTTCTAAAGAGGTTTGGAATGGAAGATAGCAAGAAAGGGTTCTTGCCCATGTTGACCAATACGACCTTGAGTAAAACTCAAAGTCCTACAACGGCAGAAGATAGAGAAAGGATGAGTAAGACTCCCTATGCCTCAGCCATAGGATCTCTTATGTATGCCATGCTATGTACTAGACCAGACATTGCATATGTTGTTAGTTTGACTAGCAGATATCAAAGTGATCCAGGAGTGGATCATTGGACAGCGGTCAAAAACATCCTTAAGTACTTGAGAAGAACTAAGGATATGGTTCTTTCTTATGGAGGTGATGAACAACTCGTTGTTAATGGTTACACCGATGCTAGTTGGAACACCGATCTGGATGATTCTAAATCTCAATCTGGATACGTATTTACTTTGAATGGTGTAGCGGTTAGCTGGAGGAGTGCAAGGCAAAGCATTGTGGCGAGATCTTCAACTGAATCGGAATACATAGCCACTTTGGAGGCATCACAAGAGGCGATATGGATGAAGGAGTTCATTACAGAGCTCGGTGTGGTTCCAAGTGCGCTGGACCCAATGTCTATCTACTGTGATAACATGGGCGCCATAACCAATGCGGAAGAACCAAGGTCACACAAGAAGCTGAAGCACATCAATCTATGTTTCCACGCTATTCGAGAGAACGTCCAAGATGGTGACATAAATATTTGCAAAGTACACACAGATCTGAATGTGGCGGATCCATTGACTAAACCTCTCCCGAGGGCAAAACATGACCAGCACCAAACCGCCATGGGTGTTCGGTATATTACCATGTAATCTAGATTAGTTGACTCTAGTGCAAGTGGGAGACTGTTGGAGATATGCCCTATAGGCAATAATAAAAATGGTTATTATTATATCTTTATGTTTATGATAAATGTTTACATTCATGCTATAATAGTATTAACCGGAAACATTAATACTTGTGTGATTTGTAAACTAAATTAGTGTCCCTGGTAAAGCCTCTTTATAATACTAGCTTGTTGGTTAATAGATGATCGTGGTTTCTCGATCGTGAACATTGAGATGTTATTAACAATAAGATCATATCATTAGGAGAATGGTATGATGGTAATACTCCTATAGATAAGCGTAGCATTAAGTCATTTCAATAGTTCATTTTCTATAAGCTTTCTGATACATAGTAACCTAATTCCTTCGACCATGAGATCATGCTAATAACCATCATCGGAAGGATGCTTTGATGACATCAAACACCACACCGTAACTGGGTGGCAATAAAGGTGGCATTGAGTGTTCAGAAAGTATGTGTTGAGGCACATGGATCAAGAGTGGGATTTTTCCATCCATATGACGGATAAATATACTCTGGGCCCTCTCGGTGGAATGTCATCCAATTGGCTTGCAATCATGTGACTGGCTCACAAGGGATCACATATCACGGGAACGAGAAAAGAGTACTTATCGGTAACGAGGTTGAAATAGGTATGCAGAGATACCGATGATCAAACCTCAGATAAGTAAACTATCACGAGACAAAGGGAAATTGGTATCGTATGTAAGTGGTTCATGTGACACGCCCGGGATCAGGGCTAATCAAATCCCAGACCTCCGTCTAACATAAGCTTAACCTTGAGCTCGAGAATATCCAGTGAAGAATCGGTAACACAGCAGTGACCCTACGACACAAAATTTTATTACAGCAAGCTCATAACTGAGCAGAGAACCAAATTATTACAAGCAGAGGTCACTGACCACAAATATCAAACAACGGAAAGGCAAATTATGCTATTAAGTATATCGAACTTAACAAATGGCCTAAGAGGCCTGAAGCATAACGATGACGTCCCAGCCCATAGATTCCAGGCTGCCGGCCGGGAACCCCAAGCTACTCGTCGATGTCGATGTAGTACCAAACTGATCTTCAGGGAACACTTACTCTGCCAAAAGTATCAACAAAGCAAGGGTGAGTACAGGGTGTACTCCGCAAGACTTATGGCTGGTGGAGTTGTTTTGCATAAAGCCACTTTTGCTTATAAAACAAGAGAGAGAAGAAGCCCGTCTAGTCAGAGTATTTTAAAATGGGATAAGAGAGCGACATCTCCGAAATATTGATCATCATCTTGATATCCACCAAATCATCATCATCCACCAACTAGGATCACCCCCTCGAACCCATGAGGAAGTATCCTTAAAGCACACGTTGATCAGCCAAGTTTTACGATTAGGTTATAGTTCTCTATGATCTTAGAATCTGGTCACCAAGTTGTTGAACAATGCATGATTATGGGTTAGTTAGATAGTTCTCATTTTTCTGAACATTTTGATATATTATTTGTATTTTTCTGATTTAAAATGAATTAGTTATGATTTTTCCCAATTTTAATTCATTTTAAATCATTTTTGTAACATTATAAAATAATTTTACATTTTGGAATTCCTTAAACATTTTTATTAATTAGAAAACATTTTTGAAAATGTTTATCTCACTTACAGCAGGGACCCACATGTCAGTATTATACAATTACTGAAATGATTTACAAGAATTAATAAAAGAAAAGAAAAGGAGATATGACATCAGCATGACATCATGCTGATGTCATCAGGAGCTTGATCTCCAGATCGAGGCTCGATCCGTCGATCGGGAGGGCGCGGGCGAGCAAGGAGGGTCTTGTTCGACTCAGCGCATCACGCTGAGCCAACCAGTGGTGGCGCCGCCAATGTTTGGCCACCGGACCATGGTCGACGATGACCTTCTGCGGCGGCAGATGGTGGTGCACGGCGGAAGGGCGAACCAAGGACCAAGGGAAGCAAGGAAAGGCTCTGGCGTGACCAGCGGCTCACCGTGGTTGCGGTGGGAGGGTCGGTGAAGCTCGGGGTGGCCCGGAACGGCCGCAATCGACGACGATGGTGGCGACCGGTGCTCGAGAAGACGGGGCCGTTGCGATCGATTCTAGCCGCGTGAGTCTGATTCCTTTGATGAGGGAGGCCTGGCAATGAGGCGGAGCTCCTGGGCGTCACGGTATGGCTCGGGGAGGCCGGAGGCGGCAGGGCGATGGCGGTCTGCAAAGCTAGGGTTTCGGACTTGCGTGTGCGAGAGCTAGAGAGGAAGGGGAAGGGAGGAAGTGGCGGCTAGGGTTCGTCTTTGTCGAAGCCGCGACACTTGTAGGCGTCCGGGGGCGGCGGCGTGCATATCCACGCCGGCGAGCGACGCGGTGGCGCCAGCGAGGTGCTTCCGACGCGGCCGGAGGTGGACGACGGGGATAGAACGGACGAAATGGTATGTGGGCCCGGGCCGACTACGGGCTGTAGATGGGCTGCGGAAGTTGCTGCGCAGGCGACAGAGAGAGGAGAGGGAAGAGATGGGCCGTTCTGGGCTGAGCGGCCTGGAGGCTATGGGTCTCTTTTTTTCTGTAAAACCTTTTTGTTTTCTGTTTCTATTTCTGTTTGTATTTTCCAAATTCAAATACTGTTTTGGGCATTTCAAAAATTGCCATAGACTTTGTAAAATATTTAAAATAATGTGAGGCCCTTATAACATTTTGGGCTTCACAAATTTTTGACCATTTTCAAAATATTTGAAACCATTTGAAATAGTCACAAGAGAGGGAATATTAGGGTTTTAGAGTTTCACTTTAATTTCTTTGCATGCATTTTTAAGAGATGATGCTAATGATGCACAATCTAACCCTAATATAATGATTATCTAAAATTGGGGTGTTACAGCTCTATCCCCCTTACGAGAATCTCGACCCGAGATTCCAAAGGTAGGGAGAGAGACAGAGAAAGAAAGAAACATGGCCACTCTAAAGATAAGAGGGGAACACACTAAACAACACATAGAGTATCTCATGGTCAACTCATGGATGGAGTGTTCGGAAACAACCCTGAGATGACGAACATGAAACACGTCAAGGTAACGGAGGAAACAAGAGGAGATGGTTTCAAGTTGTTAGATAGCTGGTGTTCATAAGGATTGAGACCATGGAGCTTCAGAAGGGTTTAAGCTTCTGAACATGAAAGCTTCCAACAGAAATAACATAACACAAACTTCAATAGGGAACCTCTACTAAATGGCTTAAGTAGAGATTTTAGGGTGCAGAGATATGAACCAACAAAACCAAGCTGTTGAACTACTTTTGACACATAAGGGTCACTTTTTCATTCAACAGAAGGCCAAGACAGAAAGGTATTTTGGTGGAGAGGACTCATATGAGTCACAAGGAACATGTGTCAAGAGAAACTACAGATTACCAAAATCATAGTCACTCTTAAAACATGGTTGAGAAAACGAAGGAAATTCTTTATTCATCCAGGTTTATCAAAATCCTTGCCAAAGATTATGGTATCCCTTTACACCACTAAGATGAACGGTTAGGAAGATTCCTGATGACACAAGAAGAAAGAAACTTCATTCTCAGACTTCAATTACTTGGCGCAACAAGAGGCTTGCCAACATAAGAGGGTCTGGAGGATCGACCGAGAGACATTTAGCAACACTACTTTAAATGTTCTCCTTGATGTTCGAGGTACGACGCATCAAATAAAGGTCGGACTTCGGGTACAAAAGAATCATAAGAACAACTCCTATAATAAAGTATAGAAGAAGCCTTATGAAGAGTGGGTGATATTGCTGAATCAAGAGAATATGACAGAAGGTCTTTCCGGCTAAGTGTGTCAACCATTACATCAATCTTGCCAGACTTCAAAGAGACCTATGTCAACACCTTGAGGAACACAAATCATCATATCTGCTTGAGATTCAGATTTGGTTAGGTGGTATGATACTTCAGGCTCAGCATGTCTGAATAGAAAGTTTGCAACATTTACACAGAGGTAAAGTTACTAGATTCTCAAGATATGGACTATGGTGCTAAGCTCCAAAAGACTGAGCTAGATTGCTATACCCATGTGTTAGCTTCTTGTCGAAAGACAACTGTATACACATAGAGTACTAACATTAAACACACATGTGTCCTTAAGGGAACAAAGATAACTCTACTCGAATCCACGGCGACATCTTTCAACAACTGCACATGAACTAGAGATGGTCACTTCTAACATTCAGAACACATACTTTGAATTGACACGAAGATGGATCTAGAAAGTTTCCAACATTAATACCAATTGTTCCATATGAATCCAATCTAACATGGAGAAGATAAGAATATTGTTGATGGGATCAACAACAAACTTATCGAGACACTCCAAGAAAGTGAACTCGTATGTTGTATGAACAAGGCAAAAGTATTGGTCAAACCAAAGAACATGAAGATGTACTCAAGTGAAACATCACCAATAGCAACACCATCAAGATAGTCCTTGGAACCGAGTATGATTTGACAATAACCCAAATCAAATCAAAGGTGGGGGAAGATAACATATCCACAAAGGATATACTATCTTACTTCAGCACTAACACAACTAGACATCCCTTTAAGGAGGAACTGGGTCGGATAGAACTTTTGTCTTACAACTCTCCAATTTGTTGTTTAAGCTCAACCAACTAAAACAGGAGTATCTAGTACAGATCCTTGGAGAAAGGAGCAGTTCAGAGAATTTGCTTGCTCAAGAACTTGATAACTCAGTCATGTGGCAACATGGCGATACTTTTAGTGGACATCTAGAATATCATGAACCACCGATATGTCACTTAGTTCGAGAGGAAACTTACTTTGTAAGGCAAAAAGACATAGTCTCAGAGCTTCGGCACAAGCCTATCTCTTTGACCGAAGAGAGTGCACCTGGATAACGGACTTGGTAACACAATCAAACATCGCTTAGTGATAGGATTAACCAATCACACTAAGAATGACCCAAATTTCCTTAGAGTTCAAAACAATAGTAATTTCTAAGAATCTCAAATAGCCACATAATTACGCACACGCATCACTCATGAGTGCGAAAGCTCGAGGAAGGGTGGGTAAAGATGTGTAAGAGCATCACTTCATTAAGGGTTCATGAAACTCAACATGACCTCTTAGTATAAAAGAGTGTGATACTTCAAGATAGAACAGATAAAAACTAATCAATGCCTCTTGATCTGCAGATTACAACACTTTGACCTAGTCCTAGATACGACGAGGTACTGGAGTTTGTTTCTCCTAAACATTTCGAAATGGTTTGTCATGATGGACCACAAGAGTATCTTGCGTCGGAAGACACCAATGCACAGTTACTACTTGGCTACCAACTGGTAGACAAAGGTCGGAAAACAACAAGGGAGAAGGAACATGCTCAGGATAGAATCCCGAGATGTGGATGCATAGATTAACAATCTTTCGAAAACCAATGAGAGAAGGGAAAGGTGTGGCAAGTCACGAATTTAGATGTGAGACTCACGAGGAGTACTCTTGTCGTGATCTATTTGGTTCCATTAAAAAACATCTGCCATAGCTAGTGGTAGGGGAAGTCCTTGGTTGTCACCATTCAATTGTGAAAAAGACCATAATCTTGAAGGCTATGCTAGAAGGTATTAGCCATTTTGAGGTAATGTGTAAACATTAACAATAGTGGTTAAAGGAATGGATCTTGGATTAAAGGTCAGCTTCATGTACAAGATTCACAACACCAGAATCCAGCACAATCGGGGATCTTAAGTTCAGGTCCAAGGGTTAAAACCCGAGAAGAAAGTAACTACTACTTGAGTGACTTGGCGTGCACTGGAAGGTAGTAATCACGAGGTAGATTCCAAGAGAATAAATGACTTCTAAAGTACCTAAACAAACAAAAAGGAGGCACTCGAGGCGAAAGGAAACCTCGAAGCCTAGAACAGAACACTGCAGATCCGACAATATAATATTGCGGGTCCGGAAGATAGAGAGATCATGATGGAAAGAAATCTCTCAGATGATCAAGAGCAAAGGAGAAGAAGGAATTCACAACACACACAACTATAGAGAACTCAACACTAGGTCAACTGGCTAAGAAACGTCATGCCCAGAAGGCACCTAAGCTTTGAAAGACTAGAAGAGATATCAAAAGTTTTCCAAAATCAACACCAAATAAGATGACCCAGAGTTAGAGAAAAACTGGATAAGGAGTAAAATAAGCATACTAGATTTTTCGCAAATACTTTTCAGCTTTAAAATAGTTTGCACAAACACTAGACTCAACATCGACCAATAGCAAGGTTTTCCTACGGTCGATACTGCTCTGATACCAAGACCTGTGACACCCCCGGGATCAGGTCTAAACAAATACCAGACCTTCGTCTAACATAAGCTTAACCTTGAGCTCGAGAATATCCAGTGAAGAATCGGTAACACAGCAGTGACCCTACGACACAACATTTTATTACAGCAAGCTCATAACTGAGCACAGAACCAAATTATTACAAGCAGAGGTCACTGACCACAAACATCAAACAACGGAAGGAAAATTATGCTATTAAGTATAGCAAACTTAACAAATGGCCTAAGAGGCCTGAAGCATAACGATGATGTCCCAGCCCATAGATTCCAGGCTGCCGGCCGGAAACCCCAAGCTACTCGTCGATGTCGATGTAGTACCAAACTGATCTTCAGGGAACACTTACTCTGCTAAAAGTATCAACAAAGCAAGAGTGAGTACAGGGTGTACTCCGCAAGACTTATGGCTGGTGGAGTTGTTTTGCATAAAGCCACTTGTGCTTATAAAACAAGAGAGAGAAGAAGCTCGTCTAGTCAGAGTATTTTAAAAGGGGATAAGAGAGCGAACATCTCCGAAATATTGATCATCATCTTGATATCCACCAAATCATCATCATCTACCAACTAGGATCACCCCCTCGTATCCATGAGGAAGCATCCTTAAAGCACACGTTGATCATCCAAGTTTTACGATTAGGTTATAGTCCTCTATGATCTTAGAATCTGGTCACCAAGCGTTCATAACCGTGAACACGACTTTTCGAAAAGATTTAACCCTGCAGGGGTGTACAACTTTACCCACACGTACTAACCTTCTCTTAATGCCAGAATCATTAGCCCTCTTCCTTGGAAGGCCGGCAGAGGGTGGTTAGACACGGCCTTTACCTTGCTTTTGCCGAGACCATGAGTCACACAATAAGTATGGTTCCACCATAATGGGTCAAATCCCGAAGCCGGTACTTAAAGATGTGAGGCGAGGTTGGTTTACCAAGGGCGTCATCTACCCCAAGCAACCTCGTCCACGCTTACCTACCTGTTATGAATGCACCTACACCCGGCAAATCTTTCAAAAGGTTTTCTATGCATATGTCAAATGGAACGCCCGAACTATGTGACTCATGGAATCTACTAGGCAAGTTAGTTGCTCGTGAGGTTGTCCAGGCCCCGTGTGGTTGCATGCTCGTCTTGGTTCCAAAGGCAAGAACTCAGGTCCTAGTGGTGGCGAGCATGGGACTAGAAAAACCACATCCCACCATGGCCTCCCATACAAGCCTTAGCATGTTTAATCTCATATCACCTCTGATATCACATCATCACGTTCTCCTGTCATACTAGATTCTCTGCATCTGAATACATCATCTAGATGAACCAGAACTGACAGCTATGCATGGCTAAGCAGAACACAGATAAAAGCTCTAGCAGTGCACACAAGCCAAACCTAGTTATGCTAGGAGCAATGGATCAGGTAATATAAGCTCAAAGGGAGTAATGCAATAGATAGGATACTCTATCCATCGATAAAAGACCACGATAGAATCGTATGCATCATGTCCAAATTGAAATGCTTTTAGAAATCATAGGATTATATCATGGTGAGGCTATGCTTGCCTTTGCCTGTTGATAAACAATAAGCAGATCTTCGGTAGCCTTGTACTTGACTTGATTATAGTTGGTCAAGTATTGTTCGTCAATCTTCGATCTTCGATCTTCGACGGTGTTGATCTTTGGCTTCGATCTCGATCTCGATCTCATATTCTACCGAGAAAAACCAAACACCGGAAAGAGAGGGGAAACAATCAACACATGGCATCGATGCAATGCTCAAGAAATGATGATGATATGACAAGTTGAATTGCATTGAATTGAAACCCTAAAACATGCTCGGCAGTTTAATCGGGGTTCCGAGGGGTGAAAACCCTAACTCGGGGAAACTCCGGATGTATTTGAGAGAGGTTACTATGTTCCCTAATTAAACTTGTCTTTAAAGTTGTTGAACAATGCATGATTATGGGTTAGTTAGATAGTTCTCATTTTTCTGAACATTTTGATATATTATTTGTATTTTTATGATTTAAAATGAATTAGTTATGATTTTCCCAATTTTAATTCATTTTGAATCATTTTTGTAATATTATAAAATAATTTTACATTTTGGAATTACTTAAACATTTTTATTAATTAGAAAACATTTTTGAAAATGTTTATCTCACTTACAGCAGGGACCCACATGTCAGTATTATACAATTACTGAAATGATTTACAAGAATTAATAAAAGAAAAGAAAAGGAGATATGACATCAGCATGACATCATGCTGATGTCATCAGGAGCTTGATCTCCAGATCGAGGCTCGATCCATCGATCGGGAGGGCACGGGCGAGTGAGGAGGGTCTTGTTCGACTCAGCGCATCACGCTGAGCCAACCAGTGGTGGCGCCGCCAATGTTTGGCCACCGGACCATGGTTGACGACGACCTTCTGCGGCGGAGGACGGTGGCGCACGGCGGAAGGGCGAACCAGGAACCAAGGTAAGCAAGGAAAGGCTCTGGCGTGACCAGCGTCTCACCGTGGTTGCGGTGGGAGGGTCGGTGAAGCTCGGGGCAGCCCGGAACGGCCGCAATCGATGACGATGGTGGCGACCGGTGCTCGGGAAGATGGGGCCGTTGCGATCGATTCCAGCCACGTGAGTCCGATTCCTTTGACGAGGGAGGTCATGGCGACGAGGCGGAGCTCCTGGGCATCACGGCATTGCTCGGGGAGGCCGGAGGAGGCAGGGCGACGACGGTCTGCAAAGCTAGGGTTTCGGACTTGCGCGTGCGAGAGCTAGAGAGGAAGGGGAAGGGAGGAAGTGGCGGCTAGGGTTCGTCTTTGTCGAAGCAACGACACTTGTAGGCGTCCGGGGGTGGCAGCGTGCATCTCCACACCGGCGAGCGACGCGGTGGCGCCAGCGAGGTGCTTCTGACGCGGCTGGAGGTGGACGACGGGCATAGAACAGAAGAAACGGTATGTGGGCATGGGCCGGCTACGGGCTGCAGATGGGCTGCGGAAGTTGCTGTGCAGGCGACAGAGAGAGGAGAGGGAAGAGATGGGCAGTTCTGGGCTAAGCGGCCTGGAGGCTCTGGGTCTCTTTTTTTCTGTAAAACCTTTTTGTTTTCTGTTTCTATTTCTGTTTGTATTTTCCAAATTCAAATACTGTTTTGGGCATTTGAAAAATTGCCATACACTTTCTAAAACATTTAAAATAATGTGAGGCCCTTATAACATTTTGGGCTTCACAACTTTTTGACCATTTTCAAAATATTTGAAACCATATGAAATAGTCACAAGAGAGGGAATATTAGGGTTTTAGGGTTTCACTTTAATTTCTTTGCATGCATTTTTAAGAGATGATGCTAATGATGCACAATCTAACCCTAATATAATGATTATCTAAAATTGGGGTGTTACAGCTCATTAGATCGCAAAGTAATCGTTGAAATATGTGGGAGCCATATGAATTTCCAGATTCCTCTATTGGTTATTGATCAGAGAAGTGTCTCGGTCATGTCCGCATAATTCACGAACTGTAGGGAGACACACTTAAGGATTCGATGTTGTTTAGTAGATATGGAATGTAAGTAGGGATACCGAATGTTGTTCGGAGTCTCGGATGGGATCCGGGATATCACGAGGAGATTCGGAATGGTCCGGAGAATAAGATTCATATGAGGAAAGTCTGATTCCGAAGTTCGAGAATGATTTCGATGTTTTCATCGAAGAGGTTCTAGAAGGTTCTAGAAGGTTCACCGGACCGGAAGGGGAATGGTCCATGAATATGTCATGGGTAAGTGGAACAATTAGATCATATCCTAGGTCACTTGGTTTGGGCATTTGTAAGAGAGAATTAAAGCTCTAAATTGAAAGTCAAACGGGAGGTTTGAAAAGTCAAACTGGAACAATGGTTTCCTAGTGGAAGAAGAAAAGAGTCCTTCCTTCAATCCAACTTGGGTTTGGGTTTGGATTCAAACTCTCCCCTCCCAAGGCTGCCCCCTCTCATAAATAGAGGGGGAGGGCTGTCCCAAACAACACAAGAGTCAGCCCTCCCCACCCCGTGCGCCGCCGCCGCCAGCCGCCGTCGACATCTCCTCCTCCTCCTGGCCTTCTAAACCTAGATCGTCGGAAAACCCTTGATCCACCATAAGTCGCACCGGCTTAGGCGAAGCCCTACGAGATCTTCCCTCTATTTCCGACACCACGTCGTCGTGCTGCCGGAATCGCGAGGGGAGAACTACAACCACCGAAGCCTGCTGGAACAAGGGAGAGGAAGGTCTTCATCGAGTACCGAACGTGTGACCGACTGCGGAAGCGCTCCCGAAATGCAGCACCAGAAGGATCTTCTACGCGATCTTGAGATCGGCAAGTGTACGACTACATCACCCACGAGAATTTGCTCTCGTTAACCACTTTGGAATCTTTGAGGGTGAGTACTCTAATCAACTCGTTGCTACAATCTAGTAGATAGATCTTGGCTTGTTTGTGTGCATGCGGTAGATTTTTTTTGTTTTCCATGCTATGAACCCCTACAGTAGGACCCCGAGTATTTGATTCTTGTTCCTTGACTATCGTACTATCCATATGTGGGACCATGAATCCCCTTAGTCTTATCTTGAGTCGCATTTAATTTCTTGGGGCCATAATTAGTTTGGGTGTTATTACTATCATGTACTTATGTCACGCTTTACTTCTTTATTTCCTACCATTGCTCGAGGAGGGTTTAGTAATATACTTTTTTGTATTGCAGAGTGTTTTCGCGGTATCGACAAGCTCATTCACACTTTCATGTTCCCAGTCGTTTACAGCCATTAACGCAAACCCCTTCATATGTCACGGAGCCCAACCGACTTCGTAGCGGTTAGCTTAGTGGGGTGGCCCCCCTGAAATCATTTATGAATCTTGTGAATACTTTATCGTGATGCCTCATTAGGTTTTAATTTTTTTTCTGAGGTTGATCGTGCGTGTTTTTCTATTTGTGCACCCCTGCAGGATAAGTCTTTCTGAAATTCGTGTCCACAGTTATGGACGACTTGGAGCACAATTTCTTGATCATATACAAGCATAACTAAAGTACCACTTTTAATATGACTAAAACTTGACTAGTAATAGTGCAATATTCATGAAATGGTCAATAAAACTACCAACATATGGGATGTTCTTCCGCCTTCTTGTTCGGGGAACTAGAGGGAGGGCGGGCGATGTTTATTTGTGTTGATATATATATGTTTGGTAATTAACTGTTGTTTATTTAACGAGTATCCATCTATCATTGGTTAGGCGAATGTTGTAGCATGTCTCTATAGAACTGCTAGGCTTTATTTTCGCTGCAATTGCGTCACCCTTAGGTTGTTCCCTTTAGATGCATAAAAACTTGTTGAACCCCTAGGGTCTCACATGATAAATATTGTTTAGATGGATAGGTATACTCACAGGAAGGTTACTAGGTCGAGGAGACCAATGATGGTGGCAACAACCATCGGGTGTAGAGATTCTGGGGTATGGAGATCTTGAGATCATGTGGGCGGGATATGCTTATTTTTAGGGAATCTTATGCCAATTTGCCTCTTATCTGTACTCGGATCTTGTTTTCCTCTTCCGCTTGATACTCTGTGTGATGTATGAAGATGTATCCTAAACTATTAGAACTATCTAGTATTTTGGATCTTCCCATATGGTGTTGAATATTTCTATTTATTTTAGATGGTCTATATCTGATGTACTTTTGTATGCCGTGGACATACACACTTATGTAATTTTATTTGCATACCTGTCGACTACGCCGCTCGCACTTGTCATAATGTTCTTGCAAAGTGGATAGGGTGGTTGGCCGGTACCATGTCCTATTCCGCTTAGACGGGACCTATACGTGGGTGGCCCCTGGGCCTTCTCGGTAGGACACCTTATGCACTTTGGGTTCATTCCTGGCCTGCATAGTGTTCGAGGTATTACACGAGTGTACTCAGCAAGTTTATTAAGGAGGACTATTTGAGGCACTATTTATAGCCACAACCCATACGTCATAGGCTAAGAAGGTTTTCATAAAAAATTCTTCAAAGGTTGATTTTATTCTAAAAATCTATGTCCGTCAACCTTCACAGGTTTACTAGAACTTCATGGAGTTCCTTTCCAGTTGCGTTCGTAGCTCCTTCCCGGAACAGGGAGTAACATGCCACACTTTTATACACTCTACAGAGGTGCGTTGCTTTACCCATGAGAGATCCTTATCCATGTTGCACATCCAAGTCATGAGATTGTCCACACTTCCTTGTTATGGGGCCACCCAAGAAGATCATTGCCGTTCTTTGTGACCCTGTATGACCACCCTTTTTCTCCCTCGGGACAACTGCCACGCCGGTTTATATTCCTGAAGGAAGAAAACCATAGTAGACAACAAGTATAGAGGAATTGACGGTTCCCACCCATGCACGTGCCTAATGTAGAAACATGGATCCAGTAAAGTTGTTCGTTGACATACGAAAGGTGTAGGGGTTCAGTGCAGAAAATAAAAAAAATTACTACACGGGAAACCCTGATTGCCCAAGATCTATCTACGAGTAATGTAGTAATGGCCAAGAGGTTTCGGATACATACTCTTGTAGTCCGAAAGCGGTTAACGTTCCGAGGGGAACGTGGTTCAAGTAGTCATACTCGTAGCCGACCTCAAGGTCGTGAAGCTCTTTGTAGGTCACCCCTTGCTCCATCACCATGCAGCAGTCCGACTAACAACATCCAAAGTTCCCCAAGTGTTGCACCTTGTGGCTTTATACACATACGGTGTATGACGAGAACCTTTATCTCCCCAATCCCTCTGGGAGTACGTTGCGAAAGTAGATCTCCGGCTTCAGAATCCTCGCATCACAATGGCGCCCACAGAGAAGCCTTGTTTGCACGACCCTTACATGGGGGCCACGGTCACAAGGTATAGAGAGAAAGGGAAAAAATCAACCAAAGGGCTTCTTAAATTTGTGTGTCTAATACCACCCATGGGAACCCCTTTATATAGGCGGAGGGGGATGTGTCCTCCCCATTAGGTTAGCCATGTGGGACTTTTAATAAAGGAATAAACAAGAAAAACAGACAAACAGCCGGATGGGCTAAAACCTTTCAGCCCACCAAGCAACATCAACCCGGGTGGGCCGGGGACTCCTCCCACGTGGCCCATCATGCTTGTGCAGCAGCGGCAGCAACAAGTGCCCCGGGTGGGCCGGCGCTTCCCACCCCGGCGGCCCACGTGCTCGCGCGGCCCAGCTGGCCAGCAGTGGCCGGTGGCGCCTGGGTGGGCCGGTGCTGCCCCCGCGACCCACTGCGTGCCCGCGTGCCTGGCAGCCTGCGGCGATGCCTTGCTTCCACCGCCCGCCTCTATGGGCTGCCAAGCCCACCAGTGGTGAAAACGGTTTTTCCTGCTATTTCTTTTTTCCTTTATCTGGGTGATTTCCCCTAGGTCAATTCCCTCTGGGGTTTTGACCTAATGTGGAAGTTTCCTTATAAACTTTAATTTAAATATTTATTTACTATATATTAATTGATAATTAACATATAATAAATACATATATTAAATGGCCATTTATCTGAAACTTCTTCCGGTCCTTTCCTTTATTCTTTTCTCCGAACAACTTTGGATCTCTCCCTGGAACAATTCCAGTTTCTTTTTCTCTATCAATATTCTAACTTACGGATGATCTCAAGCTCATCGCACCCTTAAGTGTATCCCCTCACAGCTCGGGAATGGCACAGACATGACCAAGACTACTCTTGCATCAATGATCAACAGCGGGACCGTGATACCCATAATGACCCCCTGTGCATTCTAGATTGATGATGCCGTTTGAACCGTAAACGTCGAGTCCATTTCCCTTTCGTTAGGTATCTCCATACCTTGTTCAATCTCGTTACCGACAAGTACTGTTTACTTATTACCACGATATTACATCTCCGTGACCTAGTCACATGTTGCAATATATATGGATGTAATTTCACCAAGTTGGCCTAACCGTATCTTACCCGTCACTGGGTGAACAAACCCCACTCTTGACGCGGTCTCATCAACCTGTTCCTCTGGATACCCAACGACACCGTTATGATCACCATTTCACTGAGTGATATTAAGTGCCATCAAAGTAACCTCGGGAGACAGTGATTTTATATGGTCTCATGGTCTAAGGAGAAGGAGACTTCATTTCTGACTATTGCAATGGTGAACTTTGTGACTTGATCATGTGGCAATCTTTGAGGAATGTCCATCACATCATTCACCAATGATATGACCTTGTTGTCAACCAGCCCTATCACTCATGATCAGGAAACCTTGATCATCAGTTGCCCAACGAACTAGTATCAATAGAGGCTACTAGGGAGTTATGCTTCATATCACACATGTATCAATGTTTCCACTTGATATAGTTATAGCCCAATATGAAACTATTACGAACTTATTAGGATATGACTAAACCTTTTATTATTTTCTTCTAGGTCATATTCCATTCAAAAGGAAGATCCAGCTGACTTCCCAGAGACATATAGATCTCATAGTTAACGTGTATTATACGGTGCAAGAATCACTGGCGATATTTGTTATTAAATCCTAGATGATACATCCCTATGCAATTGAACCTCCACCAATTCCACAAACCATACCATGGTTCCATTGCCAACCATAATAGATTATTACCACTCAGCTCGATGATCAATATGTCATATTATTATGACACTAGTATTTTCTTTCACCTTCTCGAAATGCAGGTGATAACATTAATAAATTGAAAATACTTGATAGAAAATAACCAAAGGACATGAGCCAAGATTTTAGCTTTAGCACATGGGATTTTCCATAAACAAGGATGCCTTGCGTGGGCCCATAAACTACCCTGACTTCACTTTTCTTATCTTATCTTACATCTTACAACTATATAATGTACAAAGAACTTTGAACACTGACCATTGGATCAAGATTGGCAAATCCCAACATTGCTAGCCGTTGGATCTTCTTTTCCATTCTGGGATCTAGAAGATTCTATTGATAGTCTTTACCACAATGAACTTTATGCACAAACCTCAAACACACTTCTCCATCATTCTACAATCTTCTCTCTCATTTCTATAGAAACAACGAATGATTCTTTCAAGGCACATTAAGCAATCTCAATTGTTTAAAACAAGTCATGCTACACAATAATCACTAAGCATATGGTCAAATAAACATCTAACATGACATGGTAAAGTTTAAGCCATAGTCAAAACAAGCTTCCTTTTGTACCACTATAAGCATGAAACTTTTTACTCTTTTCCAACACCAATCGACTTATTTGAAACAACTCACAAAGATAATAATCAATAAATACCAGTGATCTTGTCTCACTAATTCACAAACAAGAACTAAAAAGTTCTAAGCAAAAATAATAAGAAAACTAAAGCTAAACACAATGCTAGCAAAAGAGAACACTCGCAGAACAATAAGAATGCAAACTAGAGTGTTCTAAACAATGAAAATGGAGCGCGTCTCTCTCCAAAAGAAGTGTGCTGTGATCCAACCAACTTATTTCAGCAAACAGGCAAAAGAAAACTAAAAATAAAAACAAAGATGATCCAAGAACAACACATAGTGCATGAAGCAATAAATATGTAGTATCTTGAAAGAAAACCTGAGATTTTTGTTGATGAAGAAGGGGATGCCTTGGGAATATACCCAAACTTTGACGCTTATACTTTTTGAATATTTCTTGGGGTGACACGGGTGGCATCCCCAAGCTTGAGCTTTTGTTCATACTTCATCTCATCACATCGTTCTCTCCCTACACTTGAAAATTTCCTTCATATAAAACTTCACACAATCTTCATTAGCAACATTAGTGTATTCAAGATAATAAGCCTTTGGGTTCAGTTTCAACACAAGTAAAACTTTCATTAAAACACAAGCTACTGTAGCAATTCAATTTAAAAACTCAAGTAATCAAAGAGAACTCAAAATAAACCGATTAAGAGGCAAATACAAATAATGACAGAAATCTGTCAAAACAGACCATCAGGTAAAGACCGATTTTTTTGAGGACCTTCTGTTGCACAAATCGAAAAATTCTACACTAACGAAGGTTATATAATAACCTGGGGAATATGTGCAGAAAATTACAGCTTAATCCGTCATACTAGGAATTTTCACGATTTTTTACAGTGAAGCACAAATATCTGTTTTGAGACAGCAACTTCCCCAAATCTTACTTCTCTCTCATTAGAGGTTATTCTTGACACAAACACCACACAAAAAGGATAAGGAGAGGTTATTACAGAGGCAATAACTTCCAAGACTCAGAAAACAAAAATAAACTGAAAGCAAAAAAATAATGGGTTGTCTCCCAGAAGCTCTTTCTTTATAGCCATTAAGATAGGCATGATAATTTCGATCATGCTCACATAAGAAATATGAGTTGAAGTAAAATAGAACATTAAGAAGCAAATATAAAACAAATTTAAGTCTAACTCACTCCTATGAAAAATAATCTTCTAGAGAAACAACTCATGAAAGTACAAAGGTACAAGCATAGAAAAGTAAAACAAGTGCAACTTCAAAATTTTCAACATAAAGAGGGGAAACTTAATATTGTTGAGATACATAAAACCATATTTCCCTCTCTCATAATAACTTTCAGTAGCATCATGAATAAAATTAACAATATAACTATCACATAAAACATTCTTATCATGAGGCACATGCATATAATAATTATTACTCTCCACATAAGCATAGTCATTCTTATTAATTATAGTGGGAGCAAATTGAATAAAATATCTATTATTATTATTCTCATCACCATAATCATCAAATATAGGAGGCATATTGTGATCATAATTAATTTTCTCCTCAATAGTAGGTGGACTAAAAATATCATATTCATCATTGTAATCATCATAATTAATTTTCTCCTCTATAGTGGGTGGACTGAAAATATCATATTTATCATTCCAATCATCATATATTGGAGGTATAGTATCATCATAATTAATTTTATCCTCTAAAGTTTGGGAACTAAAAAGATCATTTTTATAAAAACTAGCTTCCCCAAGCTTAGACTTTTCCATAGCATTAGCAATAATGGTGTTCAAAGAATTCATACTAATAACATTGCTATTAGCATGAAAATAAAGTTCCATAGGTTTTTTAATTATCTCTTCAAACACTTCATGTACTAACTCAAGATAAATACTATAAAGCTCTCTAATTTTTGTTGTTGTTTTCCATTAAGGCTAACTAGTGAAAATAAAAACAAGAAACAAAAATATATAATTGTAGAATATAAAGGAAATAACTTCAAGCTCTCACACACCAGCAACAGTACTAGAAGATAGCTTAGTAGCCAGAGGATGTGAGTACCTTTTACCTTACCTCCCCGACAACGGCGCCAGAAAAGAGCTTGATGTCTACGCACGCTTCTATTCTTGTAACAGTGTCGGGCCTTCAAGTGCAGAGGTTTGTAGAACAACAACAAGTTTCCCTTAAGTGTCTCACCCAAGGTTTATCGAACTCAGGGAGGAAGAGGTCAAAGGTATCCCTCTCAAGCAACCCTACAATCAAGATACAAGAAGTCTCTTGTGTCCCGAACACATCCAATACACTTGTTAGGTGTATAGGTGCACTAGTTCGGCGAAGAGATAGTGAAATACAAGTAATATGGATGATTATAAGTGGTAATTGCAATCTGAAATAAAAATGTCAGCAAGCAAACATGTAACATGACTGGTTGTAAATGGTGTTTCAATCCTTAGAAACAAGGCCTAGGGATCATACTTTCACTAGTCGACACTCGCATATAAATATCTTTTCTTCATTATGCTACTCTGAACTACTCTTCGGTTGGACGATGTAGGGCTATAACAGCACACCTCAAAGTTCGCATTCCCCATCTAGATAACCCCATTGTCACCTCGAGTGCTACATGGTTCCAACAAACACCACAAACTCATAGAGACATCCAACTCAAATTATAACTCATGATAAGTATTTTTGTAATCTTTAGACTAAGTGCCACATGGTGTGCACACTATCAACTTCACACACGTGGGGACAAGCAGAGATTAATTAAAGCACTTGGGTAGCAGAGTAGATCTACTTATTCAACTAGATTACAAAGCTCATGATCTCAATAAGATCACGCATAGAGAGAGAGATGAACACATAGCTACCGGTAGAGCCCTTAACCTCGAGGGAGAACTACTCCCTCCTTATCATGGGAGTCAGCAATTGCGATGGAGATGGCGGTGGAGACCATGGAGATGGCTCCGGGGGCAATTCCCCATCCCGACAGGGTGCCAGAATAGAGACTTCTGTCCCCCAAATCTCATCTTAGGTGGTGGCGGCGCTGCGGAACTTTTCGTGGATGGAGGCTGGATGATTTTGGGTTTTTGCGTCGAGGGCTTTATATAGGTGGAAGGGCAAGGTCGGTGGACGCTCGAGGGGCCCACACCACCCGGTGGCGCGCCCCCTAGCCGTTCCACCGTATGGTGTGGCTGCCTCATGGCGCCTCTTCGTCTCTTCTTCGGACTCTGTGTCGTGTCGGGCAAAATAGGAACTTCGGCTTTTGTTTCGTCTAATTCCGAGAATATTTCTTTGCTAGCTTTTCTGAAACCAAAAACAGCAAAAAACATACAACTGGCACTGCGGCATCTTGTCAATAGGTTAGTTCCAGAAAATGTATAAAAATGCCCCAAAGTGTAGACAAAACATAAGATAGTTGGCACACAACAAGCATGCATAAAAAATTATAGATACGTTTACAACGTATCACCAATCCTTTGCATACATTAGTTCAGGAGCTGATGCAAAAGGTAACATCCTTGCATTCTGAAAGTTAGAAAGACTCACTCCTCGACCTTCAGGTTCTCTATGATTTCCGACTCGTCCCAATAATTCCTCCATGAACTTGTTTTGAGATTCTTGCATCATCTGCATATACTGCATGAAATTATGCTCCATTAACGACCTCATTGGTGGTGGTGGTATTGTTTTTTGATTTCTAGCGTCTGCATCCGCCTTCTCCTCTGCCTCGCGCTCCATGCGTTGTTGTTCAGACTCGGTCTCTACACCCGTTTCCATGACCCTCTAGTCCTGCAACATGAAGAGAATAATCATAATTACATCATGCATATGTGTTCTGAGCTCAACTTCATGCACAAAACTAGTCACGCAATGGAAAACAAAATCCAAATAAGAACCAAATATGCATTATACATATTATACATTACAAACAATATAGTTTATACAACGTCATTACAAGCCCGTACCATATAGGTACTACAAACTCATATGAATGATACCTCACTTATTTAAATACAACATCCTATCAAACACTACAATATGCAATACCGTCTACTACTCTACTTGAGTAATATAAGTTCTCAGTAGCCACGACGCTCATTATACATGCCTGGAATCCAACCATGCTGACGTGAAGTTTGACGCACAGTCTGTGAAACAACTGGCCTTACAAATGGAATGTACTCAGTATCTAAAGTATCAGAACTTGAGTTATCACTTAGACTAAGTACATTGACTCTATCCAACTCAGCTGAAAAGTCTTCAGAAACCTGTTCATCACTATCACCCACCTGCATCTCCTAAGCCCCGTCCCTAAATTAATCAACAGAATACTCATATTCCGTCGCTCCCCAGGTGCTCTGCTGGGTATGATAGTTACCATTAATCACCAGGTAATGTACATTCTCTTGGGTTTGATAATGTATTGGTGATTCAAACACCCTCTCTTCAGGATCTTCCTCCTCATCCCGACTTCCTTCAAACATGGCATTCCTGCTGCTATTATTAGCATTGGACCTTGCACCCATCCAACTAGATTGTCCAACATCTCTGTCATAACCATCCACTGACATTTTATTTCCTCGAGATCTAATAGGTGATCCCATTCTCTATCCATCAGAATTCTCAATGGGAAGTTTTGAATCAGTTGCTTCCTCGGAAGCCTGTGGTATTGGATATCTCATATCTAAATTAGGATCATAGGTAGGTTCAGGTATCAGTGAATAAGGATATGGTGTGAAAGATACTGGATCTATGGAAATATCCTTAAACACTAGGCTAACCCTACCTACTTCTTCATTCTCTAGTTGAGATGCTAACTTCTCTCTCATCTTAGGGTCAGTTAAATCTTCCAGCATATCATTCTTATCCTCCACTATGACTTGATGTGTATTATACAAAGACCCAACTATCAGTCGATACCGATCCATAAACTTGAAAGCTAATTTTGGATGCTTATTCACTAAAGTAAGATGATCTGATACTGGCTCTGTGTCTATAGAATCATGAGGAATCACATCAAATGTGCTTCTTGCTAACTCTTGGGATTTGTGCTCCCGGATATTGGCTATCTCTTCCATAAAAGCAACATGATATGCTGCTACGTGACTTATACCTTCACCCATAGGTAAATCGTGGTATACACCAAGCTTTTCTGGTAGATGGATACTAACACGATATTTGGCTAACATACGCCCATCATAGTACGTCAAGGTACTAACTGGGATAGTAGTTGTACCACCAAAAACCCTGAAAACCTGTCGAAGCTGTTCAGTTAACGTCCCCTAGTAATCATCGAGAGTCCCTTCCTTACTAAAGTCTATTTTGGAAACTTTGGTGCCATAATAACTGTATACCAAAATATTTTGATTAGTAATTAATCATTTAAAACAATGCATCATAATAAATAATTATCGCACTAAAAATATACAATGAAATATTCTCAATTGAATAATCATTATAATTTTTAGAGAACTCTTTATTGTTGCTATTAGATTCCTACAGGTAATACCCTTTACTAGGTTTCCAACCTAAGGTCAAAGCAATTGCTCTGATACCATCTGTGGTGACCCAGCATACCACTGCATGTATAGTACACTATAGTCATTGACATGACACTCACAGAACACTGTTCCGTAAATATCACATCCCTCAGAGTGGTACAACAGAAACATTGCGGATACATATTACAAACATACACACATAATTATTATTACAATACCAAAAGACCAGTACTTCAAGTTATTCAAACTTACAAACCAAACTTAAGAAGTTTCAGCGGAAGAACAAAGTTTCCAACTCATAAACAGAACTGATCTCAACAGCTTATTATATAAAGTTTGTGCTGCTCGGCTCAACTGGTCTACTATATAATTGTAGGCAACTACTCGGACTCGTTGCCCTCCACTCCATAGCGTATCTCGTAGTCCACCCCTTCCACTCCTTCGGACAGGTCTGGTTCCTCGTAGTAGACATCCTCTTGTCCTTTAGTACCGTACATTGGAGTGTCTTCTGGCTCCTCAGAGTCTAAGCAGGGAATCAAATGAAAGAGTGAGTAACAGCATTACCCAGCAAGTTCATTATATGCACGGTGGGAAGTTTGATGCTTTATCTACCACCTCGGACTATCAGTCCTTGGCACTATGCAGTTTTCGTAAACATTTCTTTAAAGGTTGATTTTAATATCAAAAACTATGCCCGTCAACCTTCACAGGTTGACCAGAACTTCATGGAGTTCCTTTTCCGCCACGTTCACAGTTTCTTCCTAGAACAGGAAGTAACAAGTTATAGTTCTTACACTCTACAGAGGTGCGTTGCTTTACCCATGAGAGATCAAATCCTTGTTGCACAACCGAGCGAACTTTCCCGTCCACAATTCCATGATGTGGGGCCTAATAGATGATCCAAGCCAATCATTGTCCTTCTCCATGACCCTGCATACCCTATAGATTGCACATCAGGTCTAGGATAAAACTTGTTTCCAATATCAGCCTAAGGTGTACAACCCTCATAGATACCAGAAGTCGTGGGACATTGAGGGATCCCACCCATATGCTGCCAACCCTCTACAAGAGGAGTTACAGCCATGACCTGGTCATCCGTTGGTATTCGAAAGAGAGCCAATCCAGATGACTTCTCCGTCCCATTCCAACGTAATATACGGCACTAGAATAACTTATGCCATGGGATATTAATTCCTATGTGATGAATCTCATTGCAAATGGAAACCTAAGTTCCATTGCCAATCTTATAATTACCATCACTTAGGATGATAATAGCATTTCATTTATTTGAGAAAATAGTATTTTCTTTCTTATCTTTAGAACATAGACGATAACACACAATTTGCAAATACTTTGATAAAACCCATCAAAGGACATGAGCAAGTGATGAACTTGCCTTATGACTGCAAGGTAGTGAAGTCGGATGCTTACACTCAACCTTAAGTTTCTATTTCCACAAAACACCATTATTGCCTGGTATGGACAATATTTAAAGACGCAACAACGAATATGCATAGTAATGCAATGCATTATTTTATTATTTATCTTCTTTGCGTGTTTTACCCACATTATTTAAAGTTTTAAAACTTCTTTATTAAAAGAAAGTTATCACTAAATAATTCTAAAATTCTTGTAAATATTATATTTAATATTTGTGTGGTAACATATCTTAATATAGGAATATAAAAGTAGTTTTTATTTAATTTTAACTCTTATTATTATTTTCTTAAAATTCTATTTAAGAATAAGTATTTTAATTTAGAGAATTTCATTTTACTAATAAAAATTTAGTATTTTTCTAAAATACTATACCTATTTATAATTGTAAAAGTGAATTATATTTATTTTTAGGTATACTATTTATTTTTTATAAATTTCCATAAGGAATTAATGTCATTTAAATACTTAACTTAAGTGTTATTATCCTAAAATACAATTCATTATTTTTATTGGGTAGTTTATGTTTTTATTAACATTTGGATATATTGTTTGTATTTTTAGGATTTTTATTTATTTTTTCTAGAGCATACTTAGCCTCGGGGTATTTTGGTCTTTTAATAAAATAATTCAGTTCTTTTTCTTTTTTTTAAACCTAGACCTGGCCCACTGGGCTGGCCTAGCCCTGACCCGGCCCATCTGGGTTGGGTCAAACCCCTGTCTCACCCCATACTAGCCTAGACCGGCCCAGTACCCCTCTCTCTTCCTCGCACACTCATGCTCTTCTTGGTCATTTCCATTCGTGGTGATGTGGCGTCGCTGCCATCATCACGAGCGATTCCCAACGCCTCTGTCCTCCCTGGCCGCTGTCGTGACACCAAATGGGTCAGTCGATGATGCTCTGTCGACTGGTCTAGCTCGATTCGGCGCCTGAGCGCTTCCACGACCACGCCGTCTCCATCCCGATACCTAGGGTTTGGATGCCGCCAGTGATCTGGTGCTTTGCCGCTTCCTTGGCACTGCTCCGGTGCTCTGGTGGTTGTGTGGTGCCGCTAGCGCCTCTCATGCTCCTGTGTCCGCCGTGTCTGCGGCTTGGCGCGGGTCGCAGTGCCTTCGGGTGCTCCTCGTGCCACCGTATACACCATTGTCGGCCACCCTGCTTCCTCTACTATGATTTGCGAGGACCATGGGTAAGTTACTTCTTTCCTCCTCTTGTTCTTTGTCTCACCTTGCTACCCTCCATGTGGTTGTTATTATGAACCCTAATTAGGGTTGCCCACTGCTCTAGGGTTCATCCCTCTGGCTACTACTATCAGTGATGATATGGATGGGTTTAGATGTATTTTTTCTGTAAGCATAATGTGGAAACATCTAGCTTTATGCTTGATTTGGAATTGCTAGCAGTGTTTTCTGTCAACTACTTATTGTCTAAATGTAAGCTTGTTGTTACCTAGTGGATTTGTGATTTGGGTTATGATGGTTGTTCCAGATTGGTAAAAACTATTGATGATAGTTGACATGCTTCTTTATTGAAGCAGTATTGCTAGCTGTTGACCCTGTATTGTTGTGATAAATTGTATCTGATGATACTCTTGTGGTTAAATTCAGAAAACAACTCTATGATAGATATATAGGGTTGTTATCATGTTGATTTTGTGATATATGTAAATATCATATAAAGGTTTCTTCCTTTAGGGGATGATATTTATGATTTATAAATTTATGAAACTCTGTAAAGAGTTTTGGATGAAAAGAATGATTCCTATCTTGGTTAGGAAAATGATGTTGAGGTCTTATTGCCTTCTGACCCCAAAATAAGCTCTGGTTTACTGTTGCTAGTGGTGATGATTTAGTAGAATATACTGAATATGTCTTGCTATTGTTAGCATCCTGATAATATTGTTAACTGTCCCCATTGAGTGAATCAAAGTAATGAATTCTAGTTCCTAAACTAGAATGATGATATAGATTTGATGTTTATGAACCATGGTTAGAAACAATGGTTCTTCATTTAGTTAAGCTCCCTTGCTGTATCTAACATGTGATAAATAATTCAAATGGATGATTCCTAAAATGATTTAGGAAGATGATTTAAATATTTCTTGAGGAAATATCCCTGTTGGTTAAATCTTGTCTGAATACATAGAATGATTGAATTGCTGCAAAGGTGCTACCATTCCTTGGAATATGCCCTGTAGCAATTCATGATTTACTTTTGTTGTTATCTAATGTAAATTAGATAATAGACCACTTTGTCAATGATGCCAGGTATGAGACTTATTTGGATTCATTAAGATTTATACTTGACTGTTTAAACTTCTTCAGTGATGAATATGCACCCCAGTTGGGTGTTTTTATGAGAAGAACCTTGAGAGAATAGATCATGTTCTTATTCAATGGATAAGAACAATGGAAATAAAGATCTGTTTATAACTCACCAACCAGATGCTGTTGGTGATGTTTCTATGCTTGCTTTGGTGTTAATCTTGCTGGCTTGCTTTTGGAACTGTTGTTTCTCCTTGGCCTTGCTCTATACTTCCTGAAACTCTGCTCCTCCTAGCTCCTTCTAGCTCCTGCGTGGCCTTGGTGTCCTCCTAAACCACCCCCTCCATTAAGTCACCATCTTGTTGGTGATTGATAGGTTTTCTATGGTGAATAATTTTGGTTTGTTTAGCTGGGAATCAACTCTGAAATTATTCCAGATTTGCTCTTGATGGCTTGGTGGTGATCTGGGATAGAAAGAAACTGAGGATAGTAGCTAGCAGTTGTGTTGCGGCTGTGTTACTTCTCTTATATGAAACCTTTGTAAACAACTCCAGTTGTTTGCCGACCGCCCTCAGCCGCAGCTCCATTGAGCCCATATCCTTTCACTAAGTACACACAAGACGGTCATTCTCCATCCTAATGGGCTTGTTGCGTTTCATACGGACTACGTAACTGACACTGATCTAGAGGTGAGATCGTCGCCGTTGAGTTCAACTTTTGCTGCCAAGTGCAAATCGCCATCAGCTCAAGAAAAGAAAGGCGCAAATATCACCATCTGCTGATGCCAACTAGGCTGGAAGGGGAAATGCAGTCTTGCTGGTTGTGGACCACACCGGTGTCAATCATTCGCGATCTATTGTTCATTTGGTCCATTTGGCTGTAATCAGACAATTTTCACAGGTAATCAGTGGGTCATTGGTGATCCAGGATGCACCCTACTACAGTTGGCCTCTTGACCACTATGCCGTTGGGTTACATCTCGATGCATGCTGTTGCGAAGTTTATATGCATAGAAATTTTTGTAGGGACATCTGCGAGGAAAAGCTCAGCATTTGCTGTCCTCCTTCTGGAGGTAATCGCCCGTTAGAGGACATCTTTAGCCGATCTTCTTCTACGAGTAAGAAAGATCGAATATGTTGCCCTTTGCTTGGAGTGTTGAGCATAGTATCAAGGGAAGATGCGCTGCGGTGTGCAATCCTCCTTTTCCAACTTGCTCGCGGCTCAAATTTAAGCTGATTGACACAGTAGTAAAATCCTGATATTTGTTTGGTTCTTACTCAGTCATAGCCAACCGATTTTCTTTTTTTGCAATGAGAAATCAAGAACAGATAGTCTCTAACCTTCCTGACGTCTACCTACTTCGCTTGCAGGCATGCCCCACCAAGCGCGGGCCCACAGGTAATTCGAATCCATTTCCCGAATTTGTGCGGGTGGGCCGGCCGTGCGCAGCAGCAACAGTTGAACCTCCAGGGCGGCCGAGACAGCGACACACTGTGCTCCAATCCAACGAGGCAAGACAGCCCACTGTCAAACGGGCTCCGCCTGTCGGCGCCTAAATAATTCGTCCTTTGTCCCTCCCTATCGCCTCTCCCTCCTCGCCCTCGTTTCGTCGCCATCCCTTCGCTCCTCTGTCGCCACCGCGCCCCAAATTAGCTGCGCCCGCCCGCGCCCGGAGCTCGCCAGCCTCTGCTACCGGCGGAATCCCTAGGTTCTTCCCTTACGGCGCCGTATCCCGCCGCTGCGGACGGCCGCGGCGGGTGGTCGGCTTGACCGGCGCGTTCCTCTCCGTCGCCGCCGCCGCTGTAAGATCTGAGCGAGCTGCTGCTCCTGTATAGGTCTGGGGGTTAGGGTTCCCGGTCCGGTGGGTGCTGAGGAGGCTTGCATGGCGGGTCCCAAGTTTGGGTCGTTCAAGTCAGACAACAAAGGGGACCCGGCGGCGGCGGCCAGCGAGGCGGCGCAGAGGAGGGACCCGTACGAGGTGCTGGGGGTGGGGCGCAATGCCACGGAGCAGGAGATAAAGAGCGCCTTCCGCCGCATGGCCCTCAAGTAAGTCAAGCACTCCGATTTTGGGCAACTCCCGCTCGTGCTCTTGTTGTGCTCAGGAGTCAGCCGGCCAGGAGGATAGGAATTGTTAAAGTTTCTGCGAAATATAGCGCGTTTGTATCAAATTTCTTCCTCGTATGGGGATTTTAGTTAATTGTTCTGCTCAGGAGTCAGCCAGTCTGGAGGAATTGCTATACTTTCTGCGGAATGTAGCCCATGTGGTGTCAAACTACTCGTCTACTCCTAGCAAGGGAGCATTAGCTAATTTTGAATAAAATTGCCGCTTCTAGCAACAGCCGGCACATCATTTTCTGGGACCTTTTTCAGGAGGATAAGAATTGTTAAAGTTTCTTCGAAATATAGTGTGTTTGTATCAAATTTGTTCCTCGTATGGGGATTTTAGCTAATTGTTCTGCTCAGGATTCAGCCAGTCTAAAAACGTTGACCCCCGGGGAATGATCCCTCGCGAGCTATTAGGTAGATGAGACCTCTTTAGAAGAGGATTATACACGCTCGGATAACACCCCGTTTAATTCGGTCCCCATGGGGACTCGAACCCGGGTGAGCTGGCTGTGCACTCGCTAGCCTTGCCACCAAGCTAGCGCTTGGTTCTCGGAGTCAGCCAGTCTGGAGGAATTGCTATGCTTTCTGCGGAATGTAGCGCATTTGGTGTCAAACTACTCCTAGCAAGGGAGCATTAGCTAATTTTGAATAAAATTGCCGCTTCTAGCAACAGCCGGCACATAATTTTCTGGGACCTTTTTGAATCACGTGCTGGACTCGACCACTCGACCAGGATGACTATGTTTCTCAGTAGCTCGGCTAGCTTGTTTAGTTACAGTTTGGTGAAGGGCCAAAGGCAGTTTTTGAGTAACTTGCTGGTAACTTTTTCCTGCAGGTATCATCCAGATAAGAACGCAGACGACCCTGTTGCCTCAGAGAAGTTCCAAGAAGCCACATTCTCCTACAACATCCTGTCAGATCCAGATAAAAGGCGCCAGTACGATTCCTCCGGATTCGAGGTGGTTGATGTCATGATTTGAGTAGTGCGAGTTGCTTGTTTCTCGTGTGACTAATGCTTTTGTTGCCATTCAGGCCATCGAAGCAGATAGTCATGAATTGGAGCTTGACCTATCAAGTCTCAACACTGTAAATACGATGTTTGCTGCTCTTTTTAGGTAACATCTTTAGGATATCGCTGTTTCGTTCTACAACATTTTTCTGTTTATGACGCCATGCAATGATACTTATGTTTGTGTAGCAAGTTAGGGGTACCAATTAAGACCACAGTTTCGGCAACAGTTTTAGAGGAGGCATTGAATGGTTCAGTGGAAATTGCTCCACTTCATCTGGGCAAATCCTTGTGCAGGAAGGTTGGCAACTACCTCTCATTGTTTCTTCTCGATGCATTTTTTTAAGGGTAAGTAATATTTTATATTTTACATGTTGGCAGGTGGACAAACAATCAGCCCATTTTTATTCGGTGGACATAACAGACGAAGAAGCCAAACTGGGGTTAGTGTGTAGAGTTCGTTCAACTGCTAAAAGCAAATTCAAGGTCAGTTGCAAACTTCTTGTTACCATCTGTCTGTCATGTTTGTTTGGACGACTTAACAACTCCATTACATTACTTTGGCTGACAAGCTTTTGGTAGAGGCTACGGTTCTACCAGATCTCGGGCGTAGATTATAGGGGTGGAAGTGAGGGCGGAGAGGCTGGAGGCGCAGACGCCGGCGGCTGGGCGTTGTCGCTGCGAGAGGGAGGAGGCGGCGGCTAGGGCAAGGTGCGGCTAGGGTTTGGGGCTCCCGTATCCTCAACAGAATATGTTTATTGTCTGATTATAATCAAAGGGATACATGCGTTTATATAGGAGGGCAGCTCCTCTAAACCCTAGATAACTTGGGTTAAGCCTCTAATTGGGCCTCTTCCGTGTATACTGAAGCCCGACCATAACATCTCTCCCCGCCTTCTCAAACAGCTCGTCCTCGAGCTGAACATCTGGAAACTGCTGGCGGAAATCGTCGAGCTGCTCCCAAGTTGCTTCCTCCTCGGGCAGGCCGGCCCACTGCACCAAGACATGCCACACGCCGCGACGCTGCTGCGCCTGCATCACCTTCGCCACCTTCGCGGGGGCTGGCAGAAGTCAGCCATCCGAAGTAGGAGGAAGGGCCGGTGGCGCTGCAGGAGGGTCCCCGCGGTAGGCCTTCAGTAAGCCAACATGGAAGACGTCGTGGATGCGAGACCCAGCTGGCAGCTCAAGGTGGTATGCGAGTGTGCCAACACGCTTCAGCACATGAAAGGGACCGGCGTAGCGGGGTCCCAATTTGCGCTTGGAGCGCGGGTCCAGGGACTGCGTGGTCCTATGAAGGAGGCGCAGGCACACCCAATCGTCCACCGCGAACTCCGCCTCTCGATGATGAGCATCATAGTACTTTCTGGCCAGCTGCTGTGCTTGGAGAAGACGTTGGCGCGCCTTAGTCAGGATCTCGTCGCGGGTGCAGAGTAAGTCGCCCGCCGTCTCGGACCGAGCCGTGCCAGGCTCATAAGGAAGCATCGCCGGAGGTGGGCGCCCGTAGACCACCTCAAAAGGCATGGCACGCAGGGCGGAGTGATAGGTGTTGTAGCAGTACTCCGTCCATGCCAACCAGTCCACCCAAGCTAGTGGACGATCACCCGTAACACAGCGCAAATACATGGCGATCACCTTGTTGACCATCTCGGACTGGCCGTCCGTCTGAGGGTGAAACGTCGTGCTCATGCGGAGCTTCACGCCCGCCAGCCGAAAGAGATCCCGCCACACGTGACCTGTGAACACAGGATCACGGTCGCTGACGATGGACGAAGGAAACCCGTGGAGGCGGACGATGCCATTGAAGAAGGCCCGCGCCACGGACGCGACTGTATAGGGGTGACCGAGGGCGATGAAGTGCGCGTACTTGGAGAAGCGGTCAACCACCGTGAGGATGACGGATTTGCCGCCCACCTTGGGAAGGCCCTCGATGAAGTCCATGGAGATATCCGCCCACACCTGGGAGGGTACGTCCAGCGGCTGTAGCAGACCCGCGGGTCGCAGTGTCTCCGTCTTGTTCCGCTGGCACGTCACACATGACCGCACCCAGTCACGGACCATCGCACCATCACCGGGGATGTAGAAATCAGCACGGAGGCGATGGAGGGTCTTCTACACGCCCTCGTGTCCTGCAGAGTGTGCCAGGGACAAGACCTGGTGGCGCAGGTCACCGTGGTCGGGCACGAAGAGGCGGCGCCCGTGTATAAGCAGCCCATCGTCCAGGCGCCAGGGCGCCCCCAGCTCGCCGGCGTCAAGGCGCCCGCGGAGCGCCTGTGCGTCCGCGGCAGTAGAAGTTGCCCGGCGGATGTCGTCGATGAGGGCGAAGAACGGCCCGAGCGGATGCACAGGACGGCGCCCGCCGTGGCAACGTCGTCCGTGACATCCTCAGTGTCGCGGCGAGACAAGGCGTCGACCACCGTGTTGAGACGGCCGGGACGGTACTCGACGGTGAAGTCGAAGCCGAAGAGCTTGCTGATCCACTGGTGCTGCGGGACGGTGGAGAGGCGCTGGTCCAGCAAGAACTTGAGGCTACAGTGGTCCGTACGCACACGAAACGACCGGCCCCAAAGGTAAGGTCGCTAGTGGCGCACTGCCTGGACCAGCCCGATAAGCTTGCGCTCGTATGCCGCGAGCTTGTGATGGCGAGCGGCGAAGGGGCGGCTGAAGAAGGCCAGCGGCCCTTCGCCCTGGTGGAGGACGGCGCCGAAACCGATGCCGGAGGCATCGCAGTCCACCACGAACGGCATGTCGAAGTCCGGCATCTGGAGGACGTGTCCCGTCGTGAGCGCCCGCGAGAGCTTCAAACGCCGTAGTCGCCTCCTCGTCCCAGGAGAAGGCGCCACGGCGAAGGAGGCGTGTCAGTGGCGCGGCGATGAGGCTGAAGTCCCGGATGTACTTTCGGTAGTAGCCGGCGAGGCCCAAGAAGCCGCTGAGAGCCCGCGGGGACCGCGTGGTCGGCCACGCGGCGACGGAGGCGACCTTGTCCGCGTCCATCGCGACACCTTCCACCGAGATGACGTGCCCCAGGTACGCGACGGAGGTCATGCCAAACGAGCACTTCGAGCGCTTGAGGTGGAGACGATGCGCTCGAAGCTCGTTGAAGATGATAGCCACGTGCTGCAGGTGCTCTGCCCAGGATGAACTGTAGATAAGAATGTCATCAAAGAAAACAAGCACAAAACGGCGCAAGTATGGGCTGAGCACGTCGTTCATCAGGGCCTGGAAGGTTGCCGACGCGTTGGAGAGGCCGAACGACATCACCAGGAACTCGAAGTGGCCATGGTGAGTACGGAACGCCGTCTTCTCGATGTCGTCCGGGTGCATGCGCACCTGATGATAGCCCGAGCGCAGGTCGAGCTTGGTGAAGAAGCTCGCTCCGTGTAGCTCGTTCAAGAGCTCATCCACGACGGGGATGGGGAACTTGTCCTTGGACGTCATGGCGTTGAGGGCGCAGTAGTCGATGCAGAAGCGCCATGTGCCGTCGGTCTTGCGCACAAGGAGCACCGGGGCGGAGAACGGCAATGTCGAAATCCGGATGATGCCCTGCACGAGCATGACCGCCACCTGGCGCTCGAGCTCGTCCTTCTGCAATTGGGGTACCGGTACGGGCGCACGGCGACAGGCGCCGTGTCCGGCAGCAGGTGGATGCGGTGGTCACAGGGCCGCGCGGGTGGGAGGCCCCGTGGCTTGTTGAAGATGTCGCTGTGCTTCTGTAGGAGGTCGGCCAGGAGCGGATGCGCCTCGTCAAGTGCGGCCGCCATCAACTGAAGCTGCGGGGTCACGGCGCCGGAGCCGCCGATGCCCGTCCACTGAACGCGACGCCCCCCCGCGCGCCAGAAGATGAGGGACAACACGTCGAGGTCCCAAAGGATGGGGCCTAGTGTGGACAGGAAATCGACACCAAGGATGAAGTCGTAGCAGCCCAGGTCGATGCCGACGCAGTTGATGGAGAAGGGCTCGTCGCCGATGAGGTGGTAGGACGCGATCCATGTGCGGTCGGATGCCATGGTCCGCTGCCCCCGGAAAAACTGGCCGCACTGATTAAGCCAGTTCAGGGGGTCGACGGTTCCGTCGTAGGTGGCGAACTCCAACTTGGTGAGGCGAGGCGGCTGCTGCACGTGCGGTGAGACCGTGTAGGCGCTCTCGTGGCGACCATCCGCGACGGCAGGAGAGTATTGCGACACCATGGAGCTCCCGGCGTATGGGTCAGTATACCCGCCGAAGGTGGTGGCAGGCGGCGGCAGCACCATCGGCTCTGGCAGCGCCGACATGTAGATCGGTGTGTCGATCCACGTCGGCAGTGGGGACGGCGACGACGGAAACCTGATCTGGGTGATCGGGATTCCCTGGGGCGCGGCGGTGGACGGTGGTGGTGGCGCGAAGGGCGCCGCCGGCGGGGGCGGTGGCGGCGGTGGCGCGTAGGGAGCCTGGAAGAAGGTTCGTAGGTTTGAGACCGCTAGGGTGAGGTCGCGGATCGCCGACGACATCTCCGCCGGAGAGAGGACGGGGGCCGCGTCGGCTGCCAGGGCCGTGGCGCCCGAGGCGGGCGGACCCGAGGTGGCCGGCGGCGGCTGCTGCGAGGTGGCGGTGGCCGCGCCGGTGGAGGCGGCAACGGTGGTGGGGAGACCGGAAGAACTCATCGAACCAGAACAATCTGATACCAAATTGGTAGAGGCTACGGTTCTACCAGATCTCGGGCGTAGATTATAGGGGTGGAAGTGAGGGCGGAGAGGCTGGAGGCGCAGACGCCGGCGGCTGGGCACCGTCGCTGCGAGAGGGAGGAGGCGGCGGCTAGGGTTTGGGGCTCCCGTCTCCTGAGGGAGACGGCAACAGAATATGTTTATTGTCCGATTATAATCAAAGGGGTACATGCGTTTAAATAGGAGGGCAGCTCCTCTAAACCCTAAATAACTTGGGCTAAGCCCCTAATTGGGCCTCTTCCGTGTATACTGGAGCCCGACCATAACAGCTTTTCCCTCCCTTACTTTTAATGTTCCAATTGGATAAGTCAACTAATTTATCTGTTCCTTTCTGATTCACTTTTTGCATTCCGAATATCAAGAAATTTTGTGGTGATATCTTCACTGTTTCGACAAGACATGTATCAGTCGTTCTATTGAGATTATCATGGCAATGTCATTGAATATTAAAAATTCAAATAATCAAGTATATCGTAGTTTGATTATTGCACTTTATGCTTAGCAAGTTTTCGGGTTTCCCATGCATAGATCTTATTTCTAAGGCAGACCTTTTTCCTTTCAGTTGCTCTATTTTGAACCTGAAGAAAACGGTGGGCTAAGCCTTGCTTTGCAGGTATGTCTAGCTGGCTTATCATTTTTTTTCTGAACAAAATTTAATTCCACCCATTTCTTCCATTTGCAACTAGTTTGTCACCTGCCAAGCATGAACTGTCAAAAGGCATGATTTGTTTGTCTCCATCAGCTTTTGATCTTTCCTAAGTATCTTCTTTCTGAAAAGTGTATCACATAGTATGCAAGACATTCTAGATCATATGGCGTGTTATTTAATGTTTCTCTGTGATCTGTATTTGTTGCATACAAACCTGTTTTATTAGAATTGTCCTTGTGTAGCATCGTAATAGTTGGAGCATGTGAAGCCCAGAAGCTCTGCTTTGTTTATATGGTTGGAACTTCTCTGTTCCCTCACCTTGGTATAATTAGGGAGCTTAAAATTGCATGTTGCAAATTCATGTAAATGTCAGATATGTCCGCCAGCATCATCTGACATTTAGATATGGCCTGTATGTCTCAAGGGACATCAGCTATAAACCACTTTCTGCATAACCTTACCAGGAAGCTGCTTTCTGTAAATGGCCTAAACCTTATGAAAGATTTTGTGATTCTATCCCTTATCCAGAAGCTTCCCTAAATTCCGGCACTTCATGCACGTGTTGCATTCTGTGGCTTAACCAGGTCTGCTAGTGTGATGGGATTAGTCACATTTTCATGTGCTGAAATTTGTGTTGCATATAATGTAATGTCTTGAAACTAAACTTCTGTTTGTCCATTTTATGATTTTTAGTGCGCTAGGTTTTGAGCATTATATCAGCTAACATCTATCAGTCTGTTGCAGGAAGATAGTGCAAAGACTGGGAAAGTTACTTCTGCTGGGATGTTCTTCCTTGGCTTTCCTGTGTACCGTTTTGAACATACTAATTCAGTGAGTATACATGTAGTTCCTTATTGTCTTTCCTTCTGTTTCTTTGTGTGTTGCCTCTTTCAAGCTCCAATTATTTTCAGGCTGCTGCTGCAAAGGATCCTGATAGTGCATTCTTTAAGAGATTGGATGGCTTTCAACCATGCGAAGTTAATGAACTGAAAGAAGGGACCCATTATTTTGCTGTTTATGGTATGCCACTTTATGTTACCTCCAGTAAAATCATCCATGTCAAACAAGCATTGGCTTAAATAAAGTAATTACTCTATTAGGTGATAATTTCTTCAAAAGTGCAACCTATACCGTAGAGGTTGTATGTGCTGAACCCTTTACCGCTGAAAAGGAGAAGCTACGAAGCGTGGAGGCAAAGATACTTGCAAAACGGTCTGAGCTGTCTAAATTTGAGTCCGAGTATCGGGAGGTATGTCCTCACCTTCTCTAAATTCTCTACTGAAATGACCTGTTAAGCAAAAACATATGGTTATTAAGAGCTGAATTTGGCAGGTTTTGGCAAAGTTCACTGAGATGACCAGCAGATACGCTCAAGAAATGCAAACGGTATGCGTAATCGTGTAATTTTTTTTCTGCTTCTCACCTTGTTCTGACATAATTTTTTCCTCATAGATCGATGAGCTTCTCAACGAAAGGAATTCAATCCATGCATCCTACACCAACAGCCCAACTCTAAAGAGGAGTTCCAGTGGCAGCAAAGGGAGAAGAACATCATCTAAAGGGTCCAAAAGTGATGATGAACAAAGTGCAAAAAAAGAGAAGAAATCAAAGAGTCCACCGATGGAGGCATCGGTGAGTGATGAAGAGGGGCCTAAAAAGGAAAAGAAACCTAAAGAGCGGCTTCGCAGGAAGAAATGGTTCAGCATCCATCATTTGAAAGTCGACAAGAGAAGACCCTGCTGAGAGATGTAATTTGCCGTCCAACTGTATTATTTTGATTGGACTGATGATACCACTTGCAATTATTCATCTTTCTTCCCTTCCGCTGTTATTTGTAGGTTCTTCCCACCAATTCGTACTCCCAGGGAAAAGAAGTGTGATCTTGTTTTGACCAGCCGAAGGACAAGCCCTCCTCTCATATTTTCCTCCAGTGCCTTCATGATTTGTTTCCTGAAAAGTCAGGAATCTTGCAGATTTGGAAATGTTGTAAAGAAATGTACGCGTAGCATTTTTTTTTAGGGGCTTAATGATGCTGCATCCATCCTCTCTTGAATTTGAGGGCTACTGTTGTGTGTATACTTGAAGAACTGTCAGTAGCATGTAATGTTAAAGATTACGGCAGAATCCAACGCCACATTCATTCAATTTTTGTTTTTGTTGCTGCAATGTCAATGTTCATCTACTACATGATCCAATCTGTTGCCTGGATCATTGCTATTGGGTTGTATGAAAAATTCATCAAGAAGACTCCCCATGAATTAATTGATGAAACATCAACAGCAGGCCACCTTTATAGCAGGTATGAAATCTGTCGTTGAATACTCTGACATTGATCAATGGATATGCTGTTAGATAGTTGGCTTCTGTAATATGTATAACCATTCTCTAGTGCTGACATTGTGCCGTGTTAGATAGTTGGCTTCTGTATAACCATTAGGGTGACAAGGAAAAATTAATGAAAGGTTAGTTAAAATGCAGTGCCGCAACCCGCCCCGCTTGACACCCTAATAACCATTCTCTAGTGTTGACATTGTGCCGAGCTCCTCATAATCGCATAATACTAGTACTGTACGTACGTAACACGACAGCTAGCAGTTAGCCAGTGCTAAAGGTAGTAAAAGAAGAGAGCAATGGACACGCTATGGTGCATGCGTGTGCTGTGCCTCTCGGGCCTCTTGTTCCTCCTAGGAGCCCTCCCGGCCACTCCGTTCCCGCCATTCGCTCCCCTCCACCGGCTCCGGGAAACATCTACTCCAACTCCCACGCCCTCCCCTTCTCCCATTTCTTGGACACCCACGCACCTCGCCGGCTCTGACGTTCCCTGCTAGCTATCTAGGAGGGATAAAACTAACCCAAGAGCCACACGCGCGCAGGATCCACGCACGGAGCAGCAGCAGCCATGCAACGCACGTCCCTCCTCCTCCTGTCCGCGGCGGTCCTCCTCGCCGCCGCCGTGGTGGAAGTGCATGCCGGTCCTCCGCCTCCGGTGAAGCTTTCGCCGGATTTCTACAGCCAGACGTGCCCCCGGGCGGAGCGGATCGTCGCGGAGGTGGTCCAGTCGAAGCAGATGGCGAACCCGACGACGGCCGCGGGGGTGCTCCGCGTCTTCTTCCACGACTGCTTCGTCACCGGCTGCGACGCCTCCGTGCTCATCGCGCCCACCCACTACGCCAAGTCCGAGAAGGACGCCGACATCAACCACTCCCTCCCAGGCGACGCCTTCGACGCCGTCGTGCGCTCCAAGCTGGCGCTCGAGCTGGAGTGCCCCGGCGTGGTCTCCTGCGCCGACGTCCTGGCGCTGGCCTCCCGCGTCCTCGTCACCATGACCGGCGGCCCCAGGTACCCGGTCCCTCTGGGCCGCAAGGACTCCCTCTCCTCCTCACCCACCGCGCCCGACGTGGAGCTCCCGCACTCCAACTTCACCATCGGCCGCATCATCGAGCTCTTCGTCGCCAAGGGCTTCACCGTGCAGGAGATGGTGGCGCTCTCCGGCGCGCACACGCTCGGCTTCTCCCACTGCCAGGAGTTCGCGGCCAGGATCTACAACTACCGCGACAAGGGCGGTAAGCCGGCGCCGTTCGACCCCAGCATGAACCCGACCTACGCCAAGGGGCTCCAGGCCGCGTGCCAGGACTACCAGAAGGACCCCACCATCGCCGCCTTCAACGACATCATGACCCCCGGCAAGTTCGACAACATGTACTACGTCAACCTGGAGCGCGGCCTCGGGCTGCTCAGCACCGACGAGGACATGTGGACCGACGTGCGCACCAAGCCCTTCGTGCAGCGCTACGCAGCCAACAACACCGACTTCTTCGAAGACTTTTCCAAAGCCATGGAGAAGCTCAGCATGTACGGCGTCAAGACCGGCGCCGACGGCGAGATCAGGCGGCGCTGCGACACCTACAACAGCGGCCCCACCACCCAGTGATCGATCGTACTACCAAAATGTGTCGCGACGTACGATCATTGCATGAGTGTGTGCTTCTTAATCTCCTACATGGTGATTGAGATGCACGCACAAAATTATAGAGGCCGGGTGACATGTCAAGTTTAATTAATTCCCACTCTTCTATTATCTTTGCCCTCTAAATCAGGTATTTCCTACGTACGTATATCACCCAATGTTGTTTCTTAGAAAATGTATATCATCACATTGTTGTTGTTTAATTTACGGAATCTAGTAGTGTTTTCCTTTTCCTTTTATCTACTCCACTAATAAGAGAAGTTGAGTTTTGACCCTTTTTTTCTTGGCAGTCAACACATCTTACTCATTACATATTGCTCAATTTTATTTGAATCACCAACAAAGTTACATTGTTTAACTTACAGCACACTCTATTGTTTTATTTTCGTTTTAGTAAAACTAGTAGTTGATTCCACCTTTTACCCTTTATTTATGATGAATTCTTAAATATTGCTGACATAAAACTTCTCCTAACATGAAACAAAATCACGTGTCACTCACTTTTGCCCAAAATGAGTGATCCTTGTTCCAAAAATTGTACTCCCCCTGATCCATAGTAAGTGTTGGGGGTTTAGTTCATTTTAGTCCAAATTTGAACTAAAGCTCCGACACTTATTATGGATCAAAGGGAGTCATATAAACCATCACGTGATTTTTTAAAGTTTTCCAAGTCTTTAGAAATACCGAATCTGAATTGGAAATGGAGTGAAGTTTATTTAAAACTCTTTAAAATCCTTAACAAATTAAATTGTAAATCTACCGACAAATATATAGAGAAGAAATTCCCTCTTTGCACTAAGAAAATCTAGTGTGTTTCTAGAATCTGTGTTGGAACCCTTTTGGTTTAGATTTCACCTTTTTGGTAGTGAATCTGGTTGCAAAATCTCAACCAAAAACACCCTTAGTTGCAAGATCTCAACCAAATACATCCTTATTGCAAAGTGAAAGTTGGGTCGAACCCAAATTCCACTACATCGCGTTAAGCAAAAAAACTAGTAAATTGCCCGCCATGCCACTAGCAAGTGAAAAACTGATCGGTTCAATTTTCTTTATTCTACTCCAACCCTCCTCCATACTCCTGTGTGCCTTCTTCTTCCACGTGACACGCACCAGGAACAGAGAAGCCAGACTACGGTTCGCCTCTAGATACGTATCTGACTTCTGTCACCCACCCTCCATACTATCCCTTTCTTTAGGATATAGAGGTCATACGTGATCGCCTGCCAAGTTGATGATATGTTACCTGCAAAGACAGTATCCTGAAGTCGCCCGTTAGGATAATACCTGGATTTTAAAACCGATGCACACAAACTGTCATGCTTAACGATCAGCCGCCACGCCTGTCTCGCTGGCGGAGCCTGGTTGAAGAGGCGGAAGTCACGAAACCTAATGAAAGGATAGAGATGTCGCCTAGAGGGGGTGAATAGGAAATTTTAAAACTATTACTGTTTTGGCTTGATAGAATGCGGAACTAAACTAACATTTATTTTGCAAGCACAAAATCTAAGTACACTAGGCTCAACTAAGTACATCAATAACAAGTTAAGATAAGCAAGATAGCATAAGATATAAGTAATGCAAGCTCGATGGCTACCACAAGGAGAGTAAGCTCGGGTATAGAGATAACCGGGGTACATGAAAATGAAGATACATTCCCTTGTTCCATTACAAGTAAGGTGCCTCACGTTGGAGAGGTGCGAGATCCCACAAAGGGGTTTCCCAAGTCCACAAAGGGCACCTTATTCTCCGAGGCTATCCCGATGAAGGAATAGCAACTTCCCTTATGGCTAGCTTTTCCTTCACTCTGGATATGGCAAGCTCCACAACCACTTCACAAATCCCACGAAGGGGAAAGCTTAGGACTCTTCACAATCTTTCACGAAGAGGGAACCACGACACCAACCGCCAAGCCAACTAGGAGGTCACCCTCAAAGATTAACAAGGTCACAGTATCTCACTCGAATAAATCGTAATGGAGAGCTCAACACTTATGCAATAATGCAAAGCAAGAACACCAGGGGTGCTCAAATCCTTCACTCTCAAATCCCACCAAAGCAACAAGTGTTATGGAGGAATTATAGAGGAAGTACAATGGAGGAAATCAACCAATGACTCCAAGACCTAGATCCAATGGGTTTCCCTCACTTAGAGGAGGAATTGATTGGTGGGGATTGTAGATCTAGATCTCCTCTTCCAAAGCCCTCAAAAGGATGAAAGAATCATAGGAGGGAAGAGAGAGGAAGCAAGCTCAAGGGGGTCAACAAAGGAGTTCAATTTCGTTCTCAAGAACCCTAAAAAACATTGGGGAAGACTCCCCTTTTATAGGAGAAGGAAAATGTAACCGTTGGAAAAAATCAGTGTGAAAACCGCGAACCAGTCTCAAATTCGGCGAACCAGACCCCACGAAAACTTGGTTCGGCACCATGCCAACTGAGTCGGCGCCCCGCCAATTTGGCTCTCAATATACTGGTTCGGTGCCGATTTCGGCGGACCAGCCTCCACGCCAACAGAGTCGGCGCCAGACCCGGTTGACCAAAACTGCCCGTTGAGATGAAAACAGGGTGGATAAAAACGGTGATAACTTTTGCGTCTCGACTTTGATTTTAGTAAACTTGGGCTTTTTGGAAAGCTAAGAAAAATCTCTATCTAGTAGAGGATATAAACCCCAAGAAATAGCAAGACGTAAAGTACCAAATAAGGAGAGGTATGAAACCTCCCTAAAAAGAACCTATGAAACCTCCAAACTTGAAAACGCAATAGAAGATGCATATGATTTTCGTTTTTGATGAAATTAGGCTTGTTGAAAAGCTAGAAACAATATCAAGAACCTCATGTGTAGAAACACCATGAGGCAATGAGAATATGTGATGCAAGGTATGCAAAGGATTGAGCTCCCTAAGACGATGTGATCAAGTTACTCAACCAAAAGCCCCTCTTGATAGTGCGGCTATTTATCCTATAACTCAGTCTCCCAACAACCACCTTGAGACCGGTAAAAGGAAAACCTAGCGAGGTCAAACCTTTTCCTTGCGCATCCCACTTGATCTTGATGACAACGCTTCAAGCTCCATCCAAACCGGAATGCTTCACTTGATCATTGTTGCTTCGTGAAGACTCATAATAATTTCTTGTTGGGTTCACAACATAGAAAACAAAAAAATTCCTACGATGGGAATAACTAAGCACCAAGATCTATCTACCTAGATACAATCAACAGATAGATATACATCCATATAGAACATACCATTGAAGAGCGACAAAGCGTTATGATGTTGGACTCGTGGATGATGTAGTCGATCGCTTGCCGATCTCAAGATCGTGAAGAAGTCTAGCATCGCAACTTAGCGGCGCATCCGTGATCGTACACATGTCTGGTCCACCGATAACCTCCGTGTCCTCGCTCTAGCGATACAGTAGAAGCAGCAAATCCTTGCTTCAGAAAAAGCTATCGGGAACATGTATCTCACTAAGCTCATACCATGGGGAAAGTTCTAGAGGAGGAGAGAGATCCTTCGTGAGGAGGTGTGTGATACGCCCAATTTGCATCACCACTCTATATCATAATTTACCTCTATTCATTGAAATGTGTCTTATTATGGGGTATTACTTATGGATTTTCATCTTTTATGCATGTTGGATGATTCTTGGAGGATGAACTGCCGGAGTCTGGATTCTGATGGAAAAGAAGGTATTTTGGTGCAATTTCGCGAAGATCAGAAAAATACCAGAAAAATATGGAACCATATTATTTTACCAGAAGACGAAGGAAGCCAGAAGGAGGAGCGAAGAGGGGCCGCAGGGGGCCCACACCCCTTAGGCACGGGCCCACCTGACCCCGCGCCTAGGGTAGGTGTGGCCCACCTGCCCGGCCTCCGACTTCGCCCCTTCGCCTATATCTTCCCTATGGAACCCTAGGTCTGGGGGCAACCACAGATAGATTTCCGTCGCCTCTGGGGAGCGGAAAACACCGAGAGAGAAAGATCGCCCTGGCAGACAGATTTCTGCCGAGGGAATTCCTTCCCGGAGAGGGGAGATCATCGCCATCAACACCGTCATCAAGCTAGGCTTCATCGAGATCATCATCATCATCATCCACACCATCATCTCCACCAGCACCATCATCACCACTCCGTCCCGCTGTAACAATTGTGTTGGATATTGCTTTAGTTCTTAGGGGAAACTTTCCCGGTGTTAATTACTATTGTAGTTGATGCTTGTGAGTGGAACCATTGGATTATTGTTTATGTTCAGATTGTTATCCATTACCATATCATCTTTGATCTTGATCCATATTATGTCTTGTGAGTAGTTCGTTTAGTTCTTGAGGACATGGGAGAAGTCATGTTGTTATTAGTGGATCTGTGTTGAGTTATTATTCAATGGTTAGTATTTAAGTTGTGGTGCTATTCTTCTAGTGGTGTCATGTAAACGTCGACTACATGACACTTCACCATTATGGGCCTAGGGGAATGCATTGTGTATTTGGCTACTAATTGTGGGGTTGCCGGAGTGACGGAAACCTAAACCTCCGTTAGGACACCATTGCATAAGGGAGCATAGGATCTCAGATTTTAAGGCTGTGGTTAGATTTATATCTTAATTACTTTCCTGTAGTTACAGATGTTTGCAGGGGATTTAATCACAAGTATGTATTAGTCCAAGTAAGGTTGGTACATTATCACAGGTTCACCCACACAACACTTACAACACCAAAGAAGAGTACTCAACTATTTGAAGCGAAATCACTTGACAGAATTTCCATGTGTCCTCGAGAATGTTTGGTCCGTATAAGTATTTCCACCGGCTTGTCCTTTGCTAAGAAAGGATTGGGCCACTTGATCCGTTTGTTCTTTACTTTTGTTACTTGCTCTTTGTTTTGTTGCCTTATCAGAAAACCACAAAAAATCCGTTTGCTAAGTATTCATAGGTATTTCCTCCTCCATACCACTGTTCATCACCTTTTGCTCCTTGTTGGGATCGACACTCCTATTTATCGAAAGTACTATGATACACCCCCTATACTTGTGGGTCATCAAAACTATTTTCTGGTGCCGTTGCCGGGGAGTGAAGCGTTATTGAAAGTGGAACTGGTAAAGGAAACTTCTACTATGAGTATTGCTTTTTGTTACTGCTTGTTACTTTGTTTCCAATATGTATAACCCACTTGGTTTTCTATTTGGAAAAACTACTACCACTGCTAGGGTAGTAGATGAACCACCTCCTGTTGAGATAGATCCTTTTAAGATACCTACAAGTATTGTCGATCGTGTTATGGATAATTATTATTTAGGGGATGAAACTGTCCATCCTGGTGATCACTTGCTTTTTATCCATGAATTATGCAGGTTATTTAAGTGTGCAGGTATCACAACCGAACAGGTGAAGAAGAAGTTACTCTCCATATCCTTGAAAGGGAGAGCTGAATAATGGTATAAGCTGCTGGAGAATGGGCAATCCATGGAATGGGAGGAGATGGCATTTCTCTTTTACTCTAAATTTTATCCTCCCAGTGAAATTCATAAGGATAGAAATCTTATATATAACTTTTGGCCTCTTGATGGAGAGAGTACAACTCAAGATTGGGGGATATTGAAGTTACTAATGCTTAAATGTCCTATTCATGAACTCCCTAACAATATTATTCTTAATAACTTTTATGCTAGGCTTTCTCTTCATGATAAAGATTTACTAGATGCTTCTTGTGCTGGATCATTCACACGTATGAAGGAACAAGCTAAATGGGATCTACTAGAACGTATTCAAGAGAACACTGAAGCTTGGGAGAATGACAAAGGAAGAAAGTCGGGTATAAACTATGATTATGAATGTATTAAATCTTTATGGGAACTGATGACTTCCGTGATATTAGTAATGAGTTTGGTCTTGATTCCCAAAGTATTGCCAACTATTTTAAGGCCTTTGCCTCTTACATAGAAATTCCCAAAAAGAAGTGGAACAAGTACCATGTACCTTATAAAGATGTTGTTAGTCATGTTCCTGTTAGAAGTACTCAAGTTTTTACTACTAATGATATTGTGCCTGAACCTTATGTTGAGAAAATACCTTTCCCAGCTAAGGTAAAGGAGTATTCTATGATGATTAGTGCAAATAGCAAAGGTACAAGGAAAACTTTGGAGCCTGATGAGCAATTGAATGTTGAACCTGTGGTAGCTATTGTGAAAGATCTTGACGCTAGAAATATAGAGGATGAGCATATTGTCTTCTGTGAAGATGCTTCTAATATTATCTCTCATCCTAGTAAGGCTAGAAAATCTAGTGTTCCTGTGCTTTCTGTTAAAATTGGTGATCATTGCTACTATGGTTTATGTGATATTGGTGCTAGTTCTAGTGCTATTCCTTATGAGATTTACAGGGAAAATATGCATGAGATTGGTCCTTGTGAGTTTGAGGACATTGATGTGGTCATTCACCTTACTAATAAGGAGACCATTTGCCCCATTGGCATTGTAAGATATGTGGAGGTTCTTTGTGGTAAGATTAAATATCCTGCTGATTTTCTAGTGCTTAATTCAGCAGCTAGCAAAACTTGTCCTATCATTTTTGGTAGACCTTTCTTGAACACTTGTGGAGCTATTATTGATTGTAAGAAGGAGAAAGTTTTAACTAAGTTTGATGGAGATTCTTATGAGTTTAAATTTTCCAAATTTGCTAAAGCTCCTTGTGAAAACAGCTTGCCTAATAAAGATTTCAGGATGGAACAACTTGCTTCTATTGATCCAGTCTATGACCTTGGACCTCTTTTTGGTGACTGTAAGTATGCTTACTCAGATGATAAATTTGTTTCCAGTGACAGTTATATTGTCAACTTTATTCAAGGTGCTACTGAAAGTTATTATGAGAGAGGAAAACATGGTTTTATGCATCTCAATGATGTTAAGTTTCCCCGTTTTATGTTGAAAGCTTTGAAGTTGCATCTGTTTTGTCTTCCTATGCTAGTGAATTTTTGTTTTAACAATTCATTTTCTCATGACATCCCTATTCATAGGAAGTGGGTTAGACTTAAGTGTGTTGGTTATTTTCTTCTTGATGCTCTCTTTCACTTCAAATATATTTATCCTATGTGAGCATCTTTGGAAGTTTCAAGCCTAACTTAAAGGCATTAAAGAAAAGTAATTGTTGGGAGATAACCCAAGAGTTTTGTCGAGTCTTGGAAGTTAATACCTCAGTAATAACCACTCCTTATCCTTTTTGTTTTGGTTTTTGTGTCAAGTTCAACTACTTTTGTGAAGTAGGGGAGTTGTGAAAAGTGGCTATCCTGGGACAGATTTTTATGCTGTATTGTAAAAAATCGTGAGGAATCTCAGTACTTTGGATGGAGCTGCATTTTTCTGAGCTTGTTCTCCAAGTTGTTACCCAACTTTCATCAGTTCTGAACTTTTTGATTTGAGCAACAGAAGGTCTTCGAACAAATCAATCTTTACCTGCTGGTCTGTTTTGACAGATTTTTGCCTTCATTTGCATTTGCCTCTTACAGAAGCTTTTGTTTTGATGGGTTTTCAGTTGAAGTCTGTACCTAAAGGTTTATTGTTTTTGCTTACGCTAATGTTGTCATTGAGTTTGTGCAAGGGTTTTGTATGAAGGAAATTTTCAGGAGAAAGAGAAAAGGAATCTGCAGAGTTCGTCATTGAATAGGTAAAAGTGGTGAAAACAGAAGGTTCGTGAAACTCCAATCTTTTTCTATTTTTGATGTTTTTAATACATAAGGAAGACTACGATATGAAACAGAGGAGGAACCGGAGTCCGGGGTGGACAAACCCACCCCAGGCGCGGGCCCAGCCTGGCCGCGCCTGAGGGAGGTGTTTCCCCCTCGAACTCCGCCTCCACCTCGTTTCCATATCAGAACCTTCCTTATGCCCTGAAAATTCGTAATATATAACCCCCGGATCCCCTGAGGTTCGTGCATTGTGTTCTCGTCGTGTTTTCATTTCGATATGTTTCTGTCAGGAAAACTTCTCAAGTTTAGAGCACCATGGTCTCCGCCAACGACAAAGGCAAGAAGCTCGTGGAGGAAGTAAAGTTGGAGGAACAAACCGTAGCAGGGGCAAGGGCAAGGAAACTGAAAGGATAGAGATGTCGCCTAAAGGGGGGGTGAATAGGCAATTTCAAAACTATTACGGTTTTAGCTTGATAGAATGCGGAATTAAACTAACGTTTATTTTACAAGCACAAAACCTAAATACACTAGGCTCAACGAAGTGCACCAACAACAAATTAAGCTAAGCAAGATAGCATAAGATAAATATACCACAAGTGATAAGCAAGATATAAGTACTTCAAGCTCGATGGCTATCACAAGGAAAGTAAGCTCGGATATAGAGATAACCGAGGCACGCGGAGACGAAGATGTATTCCCGTGTTCACCACCTTTGGGAAGGGGGCTACGTCACGTTGGAGAGGTGTGACGTTCCATGAAGGATTCCTCACGCGCCACAAAGGCTCACCTTCTTCTCCGAGTCTATCCCATGAAGGAATAGGCCCTTTCCTTATGGCTAGCTTTTCCTCCACTCCGGAGATGGCAAGCTCCACAACCACTTCACAAGCTCCACGAAGGAGAATCCCGGGTCTCTTCACAATCTTCCACAAAGAGAACACCACGGCACCAACCGCCAAGCCAACTAGGAGGTCACCCTCCAAGAGTAACAAGCTCACGGTCTCTCACTCGAACAAATCATAATGGAGAGCTCAACACTTATGCAAGAATGCAAAGCAAGACCACCAAGGGTGCTCAAATCCTTTACTCTCAAATCCCACCAAAGCAACAAGTGCTAGGGAGGAATTAGAGAGGAAGAACAATGGTGGAAGTCAACCAATGACTCTAAGATCTAGATCCAATGGGTTCCTCTCACTTAGAGGAGGAATTGATTGGTGGGGATTGTAGATCTAGATCTCCTCTTTCAAAGCCCTCAAAAAGATGCAAGAATCATAGGAGGGAAGGGGAAGGAAGCAAGCTCAAGAGGTTCAACAATGGAGGTCAATTTCGTGGTCAAGAACAACCTTAAATGTTGGGGGAAGAACCCCCTTTTATAGTGGAAAGCACATATGGCCATTGGAAGAAATCTGTGCGAACTCGGTTGAAAGTTCGGTTGGACCGGCTCCAGAACCGGACGGTCCGGTTCCTGGACCGGAAAACCGAACTTAAAACCGGAATTAGGGTTAGTACACAGTCTCGGATAGACTCGGTATAGAAAAACCGAAAATCCCGGTTGAATCTCGGTTTTCCGGTGCTCGCACCGGACCACCCGGTCTGGGAACCGGTTGAACCGGATCCACAACCGGGATGAAACTGACTTCACGGAAAACGCAATAACTTTTGCATCCGGACTCCGATTTCGATGATCTTGGGCTTGTTTTGACGAGGACAACAAGATTTACAAGATTGTGCAGAGAAACATCATAGCCCAACAAAGGAGGATAGAACCAAATGAAGAAAGGTAAGAAGCCTCCCTAAATAAGAACCGATAAAACCTTCAAACTCGAAAACGCCATAGAAGATGCATACTAATTCCGTTTTCGATGAACTTGGGCTTGTTGAAGAGCTAGCAACAAGCTCAAGAACCTCACATGTAGAAACACCAAGAAGCTAAAAAATAGGAAGATGCAAAGTATGCAAAGAATTGAGATCCCTATGACGATGTTATCAAGTTACACAACCGAAAGCCCCTCTTGATAGTGCGGCTATCAATCCTATAACCCGGTCTCCCAACAACCACCCTAAGACCGGTAAAAGGAAAACCTAGCAAGGCCATACCTTTTCCTTGCGCAAACCGCTTGATCTTGATGACAACGCTTCAAGCTCCACCCAAGCCGGAATGCAACACTTGATCATTGTTGCTTCGTGAAGACTCCTAATTTGCTCCCCATACACCACTATGGGATAGCTTCATTAATACATGTATTCACATGTCCATTATCACCAATATGGACGACAAGCTTCAAGCAAATGATCTTCTCGAGATGCTTATCTTGAACTTGCCCTTCTCAACCTTGATGACGATCACCACTTGATGTCATCCTCTCATGGGCTATATAATATCGTCATTTTTGAAGCATGCCCATGGAAAGATACCTGTCCATATAGAAAACGCAAAGTAAAATATATAATGGATTAGTTCATGATGCATAATTGACAAGGCTTACCATACCACAATACCATGTGGTACATTCTTTATGCTTCATGTGTTGACCAACTTGAAATCACTCTTCACTCTTTGTATTGGTCAACCAAGTATATTCTCGTGCTCCATCTTAATATCTTGAGGTACATAAGGAACTATTCATTTGATTACATGCTATAAATCTTAGTCAACCATAGCTCAACTAATGAGGCTATCATGACACCGACTTAGAGCCATATCTTGAATTCTTCTATTGAGATCACACTCTCAAGATCTTGATCATATCATATTCTTCTTTTCAACTCGATGATTTTGATGCCAATACTCAAGGTATATCTTTATCTTCATGGCATCCATACTTGAATCCAACACATGGACTACAAGCATGACCTATGGAATATACCTTCATATAAAACTCAGTGAAAACATTATTCCATAGGGATTGTCATTAATCACCAAAACCACACATAGGGGCAATTACCCTTTCAGAAACCTATTTTGGTAGGAGCAATTAACACTGGGGATGCTTTTTCTCGTAACATGCAGGGAATCATAGCCTTCGGTCCAGACCTCAGATACTGCCCTCAGGCAGCGGAAGCCCTTCGAACCACTAACGAGTTTTGTGATAAGTACCGTCCTTTGAGGATGAAGGTGGATATACTTCAAGAAGAGAATGACAGGCTTCGTAAGATGCTGGAGGGTCTCCTTACCCTAAACAAGAGAACACCACCACCGCCAAAGGAGTAATTCGTCATCAGGTTTGGCATCCCCTTGGATTGTTCCAAGCTTGGGGGAGTGCCACGGTATCACCACCATTATCTTTTATCTTTTACCTTTTTAGTGGATTCATATCTTTGGTAGAGAGGTTATCTTATAGTTTGGTTTGCATGTGGAAGTATCTCTCCTTTATTTGGTTATCTATGTATCCCTTGGTGTGAGTGACTTATTGGAATATTAATGAGAAGTTTTATCTTTTACTTTTTGTAGTTCTTATTTTTAGTTTGCAATCTCTATTATATGATGGATCTTGTTGATCAGTATTGGCATCACTTTGGGAGCATCAAGTGGATCTAAATTGGTTTTGGCAAACCGAGCTCTGGTCAGTAGCAATACGTTTTGAGATTTGAAAGAAAAAGAGAAAAGGCTTACAGGTATTTTGTATCATTTGTTTTCTTGTTGGCTCATAAGCTTAGTATTCTTTATTTAAGATCTTTTGTGTCTTCAAGGAAGACTGCATGTTTGGCTTTATTAATTGTATGTTTGCTTGTTTCTTTCAACTCGCTTGCTTGCTACCCAGCCTTGCTAGCCAAAAACCCTGTTTTGAGAAGGCATACTTCTCATGTTTCCAAACCCTTTAACCAAAACCTTTGCCATTTGTGTCCACCATATCTACCTAGTAGCTTTTGCTATTCCAAGCAAATTCTCAGGCTTCATCTACCTTTCGAATTAAAAAAGTATTTTGTTATGTGAAAACTAGTTAGTAAAGCTCTCACGAACTTGATGGCACACTTTATTTCTTGCCCCTAATAGACCTGAACCATTGTGCCATCGAAGTTGTATATGCTTGCATCTATACGTTGGAATTAGCAGAACCGTGCTATCACGGGGAACGTTTTCAATATTGCACCTGTACTTTGTACTCAGTTGATATCATGCTCTTTTGTCTATGGATGTCAACAGTGTGAAATAAAGAGGGAACTTGTAAGTCCATGGAGTTTGTCTTCTGTGTTAGAGAAACGCCTGGGCCGCTAGCCTAAGACATGCTTAATCATGGTGGGAACTTCCAGCATCACCATAGTGAGCTATCTATGAAGCATCCTCAATAAAAGCTATACATATAGTAAATTAAAAGATCGCTGAGATGCTCATTATCTGCTTGCCTTGTCATTTTGGTTATGGGAAAGCTCCTATACCATGTGCAAGGGGTACCCCGTTGGCGGTTCTCAATGATATGCAAATACTTACAATTACAAGAACTTACCTGGGCCCAAAGTTGAGTAGCACGAAGAGTGGCCCTCATATTCAAGGGACATGAGATTGCCAACTTATATTTCATCAAGCATATACTCCATCTTTGCGCACTTTAAACTTAATCATCTCAAGATGCCTATGATAGGGGCAATGAGGGCTCAAAGATAGTAAGTACCATAATCTTTTGGAAGGTCTTTATGACTTGTAATCCCTGCTACCCACTATAAACAGACCTTTCTCCTAGTTACCAAGTTGAGTCAGTAATCCCACTTCCTCTCTATCTCCAGCAAGCATTTGAGTTGTTGTGTTTCAAGCATTCATATGGTGATTTATTCAATCATGTTCTTTATCTTCCTTGTTTGCACAAAACTCTTATCTTTTGAGTATTACTTTGAAAGCTTTCACTTGTGAAAAAACTTTTGAGAAAAGAGTGCTCCTCTTTTGGAACTTCTACAAAAAGCTTTTGTGAAACTATTTGCCAGGTGTTCTCTGACCAAGAACAAGTTTGCCAATTCCAATTATGATTTATCTTTATGCATCTCTATTGTGACTGCTATACTTGGTTGCAAGATAAGTTATATAATGGTGAGTTGCTTTCTTCTATGAGTTGTGCAATGGTAAGTGTGATGCTTCTTGTTCGTATTCTTTTATCGAAACTTCACTCCATAAACCTGTGGACATGTTTACTGAGCTCAGTATTCACTTGGGGACAAGCGAAGTTTAAGCTTGGGGGAGTTGATACGCCCAGTTTGCATCACCACTCTATATCATAATTTACCTCTATTCATTGATATTTATCTTATTATGGGGTATCACTTATGGCTTTTCATCTGTTTATGCATGTTGGATGATTCTTGGAGGATGAACTGCCGGAGTCTGGATTCTGATGGAAAAGAAGGCGTTTCGGTGCAATTTCGCGAAGATCAAAAAAATACCAGAAAAATACCAGAAAAATATGGAAACATATTATGTTACCAGAAGACGAAAGGAAGCCAGAAGGAGGAGCGAAGAGGGGCCGCAGGAGGCCCACACCCCCTAGGCACGGGCCCACCTAACCCCGCGCCTAGGGTAGGTGTGGCCCACCTGCCCGGCATCCAACTCCGCCCCTTCGCCTATATCTTCCCTACGGAACCCTAAGTCTGGGGGGCAACCACAGATAGATTTCCGCCGCCTCTAGGGAGCGGAAAACACCGAGAGAGAAAGATCTCCCTGGTAGACAGATTTCTGTCGGGGGAATTCCTTCCCGGAGAGGGGAGATCGTCGCCATCAACACCGTCATTAATCTAGGCTTCATCGGGATCATCATCATCATCCACACCATCATATCCACCAGCACCATCATCACCACTCCATCCCGATGTAACAATTGTGTTGGATATTGCTTTAGTTCTTAGGGGAAACTTTCCCGGTGTTAATTACTATTGTAGTTGATGCTTGTGAGTGGAACCATTGGATTATCGTTTATGTTCAGATTGTTATCCATTACCATATCATCTTTGATCTTGATCCATATGATGTCTTGTGAGTAGTTTATTTAGTTCTTGAGGACATGGGAGAATTCATGTTGTTATTAGTGGATCCGTGTTGAGTTATTTAATGGTTAGTATTTAAGTTGTGGTGCTATTCTTCTAGTGGTGTCATGTGAACATCGACTTCATGACACTTCACCATTTACGGGCCTAGGGGAATGCATTGTGTATTTGGCTACTAATTGTGGGGTTGCCGGAGTGACAGAAACCTAAATCTCCGTTAGGACACCATTTCATAAGGGAGCGTAGGATCTCAGAGTTTAAGGCTGTGGTTAGATTTATATCTTAATTACTTTCCTGTAGTTACGGATGTTTGCAAGGGGTTTAATCACAAGTATGTATTAGTCCAAGTAAGGTCGGTACATTAGCACAGGTTCACCCACACAACACTTACAACACCAAAGAAGAGTACTCAGCTATTTGAAGCGAAATCACTTGACAGAATTCCCATGTGTCCTCGAGAACGTTTGGTCCTTATAAGTATTTTCACCGGCTTGTCCTTTGCTAAGAAAGGATTGGGCCACTTGCTCCGTTTGTTCGTTACTTTTGTTACTTGCTCTTTGTTTTGTTGCCTTATCAGAAAACCACTAAAAATCCATTTGCTAAGTATTCACAGGGATTTCCTGCTCCATACCACTGTTCAGCACCTTCTGCTCCTCGTTGGGATCGACACTCCTATTTATCGAAAATACTACGATACACCCCCTATACTTGTGGGTCATCAGTGTGACTGATATGGAGGGAGAGGGGTACCTTTTATAGGGGGAGGGGATCACCTTGTTGTAGCCCTCGCAGCGGTACGAACGAGTCCAAGATAGATCCATTGAATTTTACCGAGTACCTCACCGTGGTGACAATCATGATCCACTGCACCTACTGATGAGAGAAGCCTAACTTTTGCATAGTTCGCTCCAAGAATCCCTAATCCACTCGATCATACGCACAAAAGCTTTTTATGGGCCCTGCTCCTGCTCAATATTATGGAAGGACTCAAAAGCCAATAATGCATTGTCTATAATAAGACTGTAGGGGTTCGTAGCATGGAAAACAAAAATTTTCTACCGCATGCACACAAACAAGCCAAGATCTATCTACTAGATTGTAGCAACGAGTCGATAGAGGAACTTACCCTCAAAGATTCCAAAGCGGTTAACGAGAGCAGATTCTCGTGGGTGATGTAGTCGTACACTTGCCGATCTCAAGATCGCGTAGACGATCCTTCCAGCGCTGCGTTCCGGCAGCGCTCCCGCAGTCGGTCACACGTTCGGTACTCGACGAAGACCTTCCTCTCCCTTGTTCCAGCAGGCAGCGGAGGTTGTAGCACTCTCCTCGCGATTCCGGCAGCACAACGGCGTGGTACCGGAAGTAGAGGGGAGATCTCGCAGGGCTTCGCCTTAAGCCGGAGCGAGTATGGTGGAGTATGAGAGAGCTCCTCGGCGATCTAGGTTTTAGACACACCAAGGAGGAGGTGCTAGAGCCGGCGGCTAGGGTTTGGGGCACCCCAAGTCGGCGGCTAGGGCAAAAACCCTAAGGGGGCGGCGGCGACTATGGTGGGCAGCAGCTGCTAGGGTTTGAGGAGAGGTACTTGTGTGTTCTAGGAGGGAGCCCTGCCCCTCCTTATATAGGTGGAGGGGTCGGACGGCCAAGTGGAGGGAGTGGAGTCCCTCCCCAACTCGGCTTGGGTGGTGCGCCGGCTTGGGGAGGAGGGACTCTCTCCCCAACTCGGTTTCACCTTCCTCCTCTTTTCCTCTTTCCAAATTTAGCCGTTTGACTTTTCAATTTAGCTATTTGACTTTTCAAACTAGGATTTGAATTAATCCTTTATTTGGAACAGCGATGACACTTAGTACATGATGCAATCATTCCAACTTGTAATGACACATTCATGTACCCATTCCCCTCCGGAGTGCCAGACATTCCGAAACCTTCTAGAACATTCCTGATGAAAACACCGGAAACATTCCCCAACTCCGAAACGGGACTTTCCTTATATGAATCTTATTCTCCGGACCATTCCGGATCTCCTCGTGATATCCCGGATCCCATCCGAGACTCCGAACAACATTCGGTCTCTTTCTCATCATACCATAACTACTCAAACAACGTCGAATCCTTAAGTGTGTCTCCCTACGGTTCGTGAATTATGCGGACATGATCGAGACACTTCTCCGAACAATAACCAATAGAGGAATCTAGAAATTCATATGGCTCCCACATATTTCTACGATTACTTTGCGATCGAATGAACCACTTACATACGATACCAATTTCCCTTTGTCTCACGATAGTTTACTTATCCGAGGTTTTGATCGTCGGCATCTCTGCATACCTAGTTCAACCTCGTTACCGATAAGTACTCTTTTCTCGTTACCGTGATATGTGATCCCTTGTGAGCCAGTCACATGCTTGCAAGCTAATTGGATGACATTTCACCGAGAGGGCCCAGAGTATATCTATCCGTCATATGGATGGACAAATCCCACTCTTGATCCATGTGTCTCAACCGACACTTTCCGAACACTCAATGCCACCTTTATAGCCACCCAGTTATGGTGTGGTGTTTGATGTCATCAAAGCATCCTTCCGGTGAAGGTGATATGCATGATCTCATGGTCGAAGGAATTAGGTTACTATGTATCAGAAAGCTTATAACAAATGAACTATATTAAATGACTTGATCTTTATGCTACGCTTAACTATAGGAGTATGTCCATCACATCATTCTCCTAATGATATGACCCTGTTGTTAATAACATATCTATGTTCATGATCAGGAAACCATGATCATATATTAACCAACAAGCTAGTTTAACAAGAGGCTTTACTAGGAACTCTTTTATGTTTACAAATCACACAAGTATTAATGTTTCCGGTTAATACAATTAAAGCATGGTATGTAAACATTTATCATAAGTATGAAGATATGATAATAACCACTTTATTATTGCCTCTTGGGCATATCTCCAACAGTCTCCCACTTGCACTAGAGTCAATAATCTAGTTTCAAACCTTTGTGTATTCAACACATATGGCTTTCCGGTGTTGTATGTACACGATTGCTAGTGGTCAACCGATCTCTGGATCTGACACTTCTAGGTCCGTGTGTAATTGCATGTCTTTGCGTCTCTACGCATCACTCATTCTCTAATGAGATGGCTTTGTACAAATTTGGTCCTTTGGTGTGACCTTTAGTTCTTTGGGGTTAAAAACATGTTGATAATATTGTCGTACAATATATCTTCATAGTATTATCCCGCTGTGAACTACACCTAGTTTGATAACAAACTACTTGACACAAATGCCCTCTTTACCTGCTATTATAGCAGTCATATACTTTAGCCTTTTGTTGTAGTATCTGTCACAATGTCTTAATTTTGGAACTCATCCAAATCCATTATGGAACTTTACTTTCCATTATATTGTGCCACCCTTAGTTTAGATTGAGATAAACTTAATTTGTACTTTGTGACAAAACTAGTATCAATGTAGTACTTTTACAATGAACTAACCATCTATTTGTCACTTCTACAAATAATATACTCTTAGTTCTTCCAAAAGATCTTAAGAATATCCTTACTATTGTCCAATGATCATCTTATGAATCATTCTGGTATATGCTCATAACATTTAGAGCATAGGACATATCTGGATTTGTACATATCACAGTATGATTGATATAAATATTCTTTGTGATTTCATACATCAAGTATCAATCTATACTTGAATCTTTGTTTCACTTACCAAGTGTCAATACACTTGAATATATCATCAATATTGAACTCATTCAATCCTTTCTGTTCGACAAGAACCTTTCTTGTAGTTTCTATATTGAACTCATTCAATACATCATCTATGTACTTTCGGCACAACCATATTAGCGTCTATTGATGCCAAATATTTGGGTTTTGCCTATGCCTTTCATCGAGATGAAATTCTTATTTTGTGTTAATAAAAGATACATCATTTCCAATCAACAATATGTCTTCCACATAATGTATTAGAAACATGTCTTAGCGCTCCCACTTAATTTCTTGCAAATGCAAGCATCTTCATTGTCTCCGACGAATTTAAACTCCTTTAACAGTTTCATCATAGTGAATATTCCAACTCCGCAATGCTTACTTCAACCATTGAAGTTTGCATATGCATTTAGCATCCTTTGAATTAACAAAACCCTTTGGACCGTGTCACGCACACGTCCTAGGTAACCCTTCTATTAGAAGAATTTGTTTTGTTTATCCAACTACCATATAACAAAATTATATGTAGTGGTTGCTACATTAATCCGTCTAGACTAGATATCGCTATGAAAGATCAAATCTTGTCATATACAACCTTTGAACATTGTCGTGAACTCTTTCCCAACATGTCGACTACTTCATAGATGTTTTCTATTTCTTTATAGATCCAAACACGACTGTAAGGTCTTACACCTTTCTCGAGGGTCCTTCAAGTTCAAAACTTGATTTCTCGTGTATGGAACTATCACGGATTTTATGGCTTCAAGCCATTTGACGGAGTCAGGGCTCATCATCGCTTCTTTGCATGTAGTCCGTTCATTATTCTCAAATAATGATTCAACCCTCAAATCTTGGTATTTGATTGTTTACTCGACCTACTTGGTTCAATAGAAACTTTGACCTTCGTAACCACAACCTTTGAGGCACGTGAGCCATGAGCATTGTTGCTGCCTCCGGAACACTTTTCGGCTCTGCGCAACTTTGCACATATAGCTAAGGTTCATTTAACCTTATCAAAGTTCTATTGTCCTCCCACTTATCTCTTCACGAAAAATTCCTTCTCAAAGAAACTTGACGTTCTAAGCGACAAACACTTTTGTCTCTGGTGTTTATGGAGGAATACTTAACAGTTATTCGAAATAACATACAAAGACAGGTTCATCCGACTTTGGTTGCAAACATCCTTTTTATGCATAGCATGCCAATGTTTAAGAAAGGACAACTTGGGTTTTATCCCAAACCATAACTTTATATGGTGTCATTTCAGCGGATTATGATGGAGCTCTTTTCAGTGGAAAACGGTAATCTCTAAAGCTTTTAATCTTTAAAATACAATGGCAGTTTTATGAATTACACCTTCGATCTTACCATGTCAAACAAGGTTTAATTACATATCTCAAACGCTCCATACTCTTATGGTGTTTCGGGAAAATGCAAATCCACGGAACGATTCCTTAAATCTTAGGTATTATGCTAAACTCGTAACTCAAATATCTTCCTTTATGATCTTATCATAAACTATTTATATTCTTGTTACAATGATTTTGCACTTCATCTTGAAAGTCTTTGAACTTTTCAAATGTTTCATACTTCATCCTTATTAAGTAAATATTCATATATTCACTCAAATTTTTGGAGAAAGTATATGAAGTTGAAATCCATCGCTCTTGACTACACATAATGGACTTTGTACACCAATATGTACAAGTTCCAATAAGCTAGTCTTTCGTTCCCTTTTGGCCTATGAACGAAGTTTTAATTATCTCTAGGAAAGTTTCACAAGCGTCATTTGATCAAAATCAAAAGACTCCAAAATTCCATCCACATGGAGTTTCTTCATGTTTTCTTTCCAATATAATTTAAACGGCGATGTCACTTCCTAAGCGATCTTTCAATCAATTTGTCTTTCGACATTTTTAGCACTAGTTTTATGGATGTGATTTCTCCAACAAGATTTGTGAATCATCCATATTTTATGGATTACGGCAATTATTTGAACAACCCTTTTGTTCTCATAATACCTGATAAAACAAATCTTGAAGGAAAGCTTCGAGCAACACAATAACCCTTTATTTGTTCTCGATGAACATCATCACATATTCTTTTGCTAGTTACTTAGGCCATTGTAGTGTTGTTTCGTATGACGATTCACACCAACAAATTCAGTATCAAATACTTAAGAACCACATTGTTTAATAAGTAAAGAATATAGCCATAACATGTATATCATCTATATACTTAAACTGAACAATTCTAGTCTTTTCTTTTCTGCCATATATTTATGAGATTCTCTTTCAGTATTTCCTTTTCTGTTTGAAAGAATCTATCAACATCAATAGTGGAGTCATACATATGACACATAGTCCAAAGCGTGTATAGTTAAATACCAATGTCTTTGTACTTGCACTTTGAAGTAGATAACCTTTATCAAATGTTTGGTGTTCTTTCAAATTCCTTTCTTTAGTAATCTCTTGGTGTAGTAAACATTTTACCTACATCAAATATTCACCCTCATCATGGTATTATCCATGATTAAACTACTTTTAGCTTGTAACGGCGAATTGCGAGTATAATGTTGCTCTCCAAAACCTTTTGGAGGATTAGGACAACTAGTGTCTCCAACCTTTTGCAAATTCTCATCAAATATGAGAACATGACTTTTGTCATATTATACTCTATCATGTTGCAACCAAAACTTCGTTTCAGATATCACAATATCTTCCACACATCATGGTTTCTGAAACAACTCTTTCAGATCCTAGATAACCTTGATATTAAGACAATCCTTTGAATATCAAGAATCATGGAAACAAACATGATACTCATACACTAACTCTTGGAATTGTCACTCTAGTTTTAATACCAATTATTAAACTTCATGGAGTAACCGGAACTTACTGAAAGTTTGCAATAGGACTTTTAAATTTTAGATTAACACTTCAAAACAATACGATACCAGTTCGGAAAGTAACTAACCAGAATTCTATAGTTCTATCATCTCAATTATAACTAAGCGGAAGGTGGTAAACGGATTCCAATGACTACAACAATTATGCAAATTCACTTTGAGTTAATTTATGATAAATAGTGTTCAACTTTTAATCATATTGCTGTTAAACTCCCACTCAAAACAATATCCCTCACATTGTTTTAGTGATCACACGAACCAAATCCACCACATCAAAACCGATCATCACGAGAGTTGATATAGCTTCAATGGCGAACAATCGACATGTTCATCATATCTACTATATGACTCATGCTTTACCTTTCGGTGATCCGTGTTCCTGAGACCATGTCTGTACATGTTAGGCTCGTCAAGATCAAACCTTAGCTTCCACATGAGCAAATCTGGCTTGCCCATGTTGTATACACTTGCGGAATCTAACACACCCGATCATCACGTGGTGCTTCGAAACAACAAGCTTTAGCAACGATGCAACTAAGGGTGAACACTTTATGACTTGAAATTCATGTGCATCAGGGATCATCTTATAATGCTACCGTCGTCTACTAAGCAATACAATATGCATAAAGGATTAACATCACATGCAATTCATAATATGTGATATGATATGGCCTTTCTTCTTTGTGCTTCCGATCTCCATCTTATAGCACGAACATGATCCCCATCATCACCGACATTGCATCAAGGTCAATGATGCTTCTCCATGGTTGTCGTCCACCGGCTTCAACTATTACAACTACTTTGAATAGACACGCGGGTCTTAACAGAAATTAAAGACAACCATATGGCTCCTGCCGGTTGCCGACTTACAATAAGGAACATTGCATACATCATATATAATCACAATCATGGCCATATCACATCACTGCACACCCCTGCAAAACAAAGTTAGACGCCTCTACTTTCTTTGCATATTTTACGTGGTTTGGGGCTTTCAATAAGTGTCGTTCTAACTTACGAACAAGAACCACAACATTGATACTAGTATTGTTAATCACCCGTTGTAAATTGGATCTTAACTATGCTAGGAGAAACAGGCACCCGCAAAGCCACTTATGCAATACAAGTTGCATGTCAAGCGTGGAGCAAGTCTCATGAACGATGTCATGTAAGGTTAGCCTGGGCCGCTTCATCCCAACATACCTCAAGATGCAAAGTACACAAGAAGCAATCGACAATAAAAGCATCAACGCCCATAATGACCATTGTGTTCTACTCGTGCAAACAGATCTACATATAGACACGGCTCTGATACCACTGTAGGGGTTCGTAGCATGGAAAACAAAAAATTTCTACCGCATGCACACAAACAAGCCAAGATCTATCTACTAGATTGTAGCAACGAGTCGATAGAGGAACTTACCCTCGAAGATTCCAAAGCGGTTAACGAGAGCAGATTCTCGTGGGTGATGTAGTCGTACACTTGCCGATCTCAAGATCGCGTAGACGATCCTTCCGGCGCTGCGTTCCGGCAGAGCTCCCGCAGTCGGTCACACGTTTGGTACTCGACGAAGACCTTCCTATCCCTTGTTCCAGCAGGCAGCGGAGGTTGTAGCACTCTCCTCGCGATTCCGGCAGCACAACGGCGTGGTACCGGAAGTAGAGGGGAGATCTCGCAGGGCTTCGCCTTAAGCCGGAGCGAGTATGGTGGAGTATGAGAGAGCTCCTCGGCGATCTAGGTTTTAGACACACCAAGGAGGAGGTGCTAGAGCCGGCGGCTAGGGTTTGGGGCACCCCAAGTCGGCGGCTAGGGCAAAAACCCTAAGGGGGCGGCGGCGGCTATGGTGGGCAGCAGCTGCTAGGGTTTGAGGAGAGGTACTTGTGTGTTCTAGGAGGGAGCCCTGCCCCTCCTTATATAGGTGGAGGGGCCGGCCGGCCAAGGGGAGGGAGTGGAGTCCCTCCCCAACTCGGCTTGGGTGGTGCGCCGGCTTGGGGAGGAGGGACTCCCTCCCCAACTCGGTTTCACCTTCCTCCTCTTTTCCTCTTTCCAAATTTAGCCGTTTGACTTTTCAATTTAGCTATTTGACTTTTCAAACTAGGATTTGAATTAATCCTTTATTTGGAACAGCGATGACACTTAGTACATGATGCAATCATTCCAACTTGTAATGACACATTCATGTACCCCTTCCCCTCCGGAGTGCCGGACATTCCGGAACCTTCTAGAACATTCCCGATGAAAACACCGGAAACATTCCCCAACTCCGAAACGGGACTTTACTTATATGAATCTTATTCTCCGGACCATTCCGGATCTCCTCGTGATATCCCGGATCCCATCCGAGACTCCGAACAACATTCGGTCTCTTTCTCATCATACCATAACTACTCAAACAACGTCGAATCCTTAAGTGTGTCTCCCTACGGTTCGTGAATTATGCGGACATGATCGAGACACTTCTCCGAACAATAACCAATAGAGGAATCTGGAAATTCATATGGCTCCCACATATTTCTACGATTACTTTGCGATCGAATGAACCACTTACATACGATACCAATTTCCCTTTGTCTCACGATAGTTTACTTATCCGAGGTTTTGATCGTCGGCATCTCTGCATACCTAGTTCAACCTCGTTACCGATAAGTACTCTTTTCTCGTTACCGTGATATGTTATCTCTTGTGATCCAGTCACATGCTTGCAAGCTAATTGGATGACATTTCACCGAGAGGGCCCAGAGTATATCTATCCGTCATATGGATGGACAAATCCCACTCTTGATCCATGTGTCTCAACCGACACTTTCCGAACACTCAATGCCACCTTTATAGCCACCCAGTTACGGTGTGGTGTTTGATGTCATCAAAGCATCCTTCCGGTGAAGGTGATATGCATGATCTCATGGTCAAAGGAATTAGGTTACTATGTATCAGAAAGCTTATAGCAAATGAACTATATTAAATGACTTGATCTTTATGCTACGCTTAACTATAGGAGTATGTCCATCACATCATTCTCCTAATGATATGACCCTGTTGTTAATAACATCTCTATGTTCATGATCAGGAAACCATGATCATATATTAACCAACAAGCTAGTTTAACAAGAGGCTTTACTAGGAACTCTTTTATGTTTACAAATCACACAAGTATTAATGTTTCCGGTTAATACAATTAAAGCATGGTATGTAAACATTTATCATAAGTATGAAGATATGATAATAACCACTTTATTATTGCCTCTTGGGCATATCTCCAACAAAGACACCCTAGTATATATGTAGATTGGTTTGGCGATATTATTCCATCGGGGAGGGGACGCAACCTATTGGCCAAACACTTCGCCACCACTTTGTAAATAACATTGCATAAGCTAATGGGCCTGGACTCATAAACTTTTGATGGTTGGTCCACTTTGGGAATAAGCACAATGGTTGCATCATTTACACCGGTTGGCATGATCCTAGAGCGAAAGGATTCCTTCACTGCCGGTATGATCTCCTACTTTAGAAACCGTCCGGACCAGGAGCCTTCAAAGGACCGATCTGAAATAAGGTATCTGCAATTTCCTTATCCGAGAATCATGCACATAATTGCTTGTTCATATCCTTTATTACTTTTTTCTCAAGTAGTTCAAGAACCAGAGATGTATCAAGGCTGGTGTCAGTGGTGAACAAGTTCACGAAATATTCAGAAAACGCTTGCCCCATACCTTATGGCTCGTGTGTTCAGTGTCATGTTCATCAACAATTATCTTGAATTTATTTTTACGTACCTGCCAGACTGCCTTGTTGTGATATTTTTTATGTGTTTCTATCCCTGTCATGTAACCAATCAATTCTAGATCTCTGCATCCACATCATTTTTTCTCTATAAAGGAGCCCATTCATAGTCTTAATGTTTCATTTATGTTCTAGTTTATGTTTAGTATTGCTTTACTTTGTGTTCTAGCTTATTGTCATTTTAAAACTCTCTTACTTATAGTTATTCTAGCAATCCATAGAGTAGACTATTTTTGTACTCCAGGTCGGGTTTGATCGTTGCTGCGTGTGTCTCTTATACGTGACAACGTAGTTTTTGGGTTGATATTTTCCTTGCGTTTACTCCCTAGGATGATATAAAACTAGGGTAATGCTTCCCACAAAAGTAGTTCAACAACCACGTGCGCCATCATTGACCAATTATATAGAAAAAACTATGAACACCTACAATATCAAATTAGTATTATTAAAAACATAGTAGAATAAAGGGGCATAGAGTTTTGACTCCTTATTAGTAAATTCAAATGGTATTTATGATTTCACACACGTATTAGGGTTCTCCAAATACACATTATTCAGAACTAATACATTGTATCATAGAATAATAAAATTAATTATGAAATAGAAATATAAATAATAATTCATTTATTATCGCCTTTACAGTATATTTCCATCAATCTGCACATGCGCAAGCCGCATGCGGCGAGAAAAGCAAGTTATACATAAAACCAAAACCTGGTAAGAATGATATAGAATGATGGGCAAGCAGTTGTTGAAAAGTAACATTGAGCACCCTATATAGCTATTTATCAAAATCTTGTTGGACATATGCCCTAGAGACAATAATAAAAGTGGTTATTATTATATCTTTATGTTTATTATAAATGTTTACATTCATGCTATAATAGTATTAACCGGAAACATTAATACTTGTGTGATTTGTTAACTAAATTAGAGTCCCTGGTAAAGCCTCTTTGTAATACTAGCTTGTTGGTTAATAAGATGATCATGGTTTCCCGATCATGAACATTGAGATGTTATTAACAACAAGATCATATCATTAGGAGAATGGTATGATGGATATACTCCTATAGATAAGCGTAGCATAAATATCAAGTTATTTCAATAGTTCGTTTGCTATAAGCTTTCTCATACGTAGTAACCTAATTCCTTCGACCATGAGATCATGCTAATCACCATCACCGGAAGGATACTTTGATGAAATCAAACACCACACCGTAACTTATAAATGTTTACATTCATGCTATAATAGTATTAACCGGAAACATTAATACTTGTGTGATTTGTTAACTAAATTAGAGTCCCTGGTAAAGCCTCTTTGTAATACTAGCTTGTTGGTTAATAAGATGATCATGGTTTCCCGATCATGAACATTGAGATGTTATTAACAACAAGATCATATCATTAGGAGAATGGTATGATGGATATACTCCTATAGATAAGCGTAGCATAAATATCAAGTTATTTCAATAGTTCGTTTGCTATAAGCTTTCTCATACGTAGTAACCTAATTCCTTCGACCATGAGATCATGCTAATCACCATCACCGGAAGGATACTTTGATGAAATCAAACACCACACCGTAACTGGGTGGCTATAAAGGTGGCATTGAGTGTTCGGAAAGTATGTGTTGAAGCACATGGATCAAGAGTGGGATTTGTCCATCCATATGACGGATAGATATACTTTGGGCCCTCTCGGTACAGTATCATCAAATTAGCTTGCAAGCATGTGACTGGCTCACAAGGAATCACATATCATGGGAACGAGAAAAGAGTACTTATCGGTAACGAGGTTGAACTAGGTATGCAGAGATACCGACGATCAAACCTCAGATAAGTAAACTATCGCAAGACAAAGGGAAATTGGTATCGTATGTAAGTGGTTCATTCGATCGCAAAGTAATCGTATAAATATGTGGGAGCCATATGAATTTCCATATTCCTCTATTGGTTATTGATCGGAGAAGTGTCTCGGTCATGTCCGCATAATTCACGAACCGTAGGGAGACACACTTAAGGATTCAATGTTGTTTAGTAGATATGGAATGTAAATAGGGAGACCGAATGTTGTTCGGAGTCTCAGATGGGATCCGGGATATCGCGAGGAGATACAGAATGGTCAGGAGAAAAGATTCATATAAGGAAAGTCCGATCCTGGAGTTCGGGAATGATTCTGATGTTTTCATCGGAGGGGTTCTAGAAGGGTGTAGAAGGTTCACCGGACCGGAAGAGGAATGGTTCATGAATGTGTCTTGGTTAAGTGGAATGATTGGATCATGTCCTAGGTCACTTGGTTGGGCATTTGCGAGAGAGAAATAAAGCTCTAAATTGAAAGTCAAAAGGGAGGTTTGAAAAGTCAAACTGGAACAATAGTTTCCTAGTGGAAGAAGGAAAGAGTCCTTTCTTCTCTCCAACTTGGGTTTGGGGAAGGATTCAAACTCCCTTCTCCCAAAGCTGCCCTCCCTCTCATAAATAGAGGGGAAGGGCTGCCCCAAAGCACCACCACCAGCCCTCCCCACCTTGCGCCGCCGCCGCCTCGTGCCATCGACGGCTCGTCGCCGTCGCCCTAGCCGCCGCCGACTCCACCTCCTCCTCTCTGGCCCTCTAAACCTACATCGCTGGAAACCCTAGATCCACCATAACCCACACCGGCTTAGACGAAGCTCTGCGGGATCTTCCCTCTACTTCTGACACCACGCCGTCGTGCTACCGGAATCGTGAGGGGAGAACTACAACCTCCGCTGCCTGCTGGAACAAGGGAGAGGAAGGTCTTCATCGAGTACCGAACGTGTGACCAACTGCGGAAGCGCTGCAGGAACGCAGCGCCGGAAGGCTCGTCTACGCGATCTTGAGATCGGCAAGTGTACGACGACATCACCCACGAGAATCTGCTCTCGTTAACTGCTTTGGAATCTTCGAGGGTGAGTACTCTAATCGACTCGTTGCTACAATCTAGTAGATAGATCTTGGCTTGTTTGTGTGCATGTGGTAGAATTTTTTTGTTTTCCATGCTACGAACCCCTACAGTGGTATCAGAGCCGTGTCTATATGTAGATCTGTTGCACGAGTAGAACACAATGGTCACTGTGGGCGGTGGTGCTTTTATTATCAATTGCTTTTGTGTACTTTGCATTTTGCAGTATGATGGGATGAAGCGGCCCGGGCTAACCTTACATGACATCGTTCATGAGACTTGCTCCACGCTTAACATGCAACTTGTATTGCATAAGTGGCTTTGCGGGTGTCTGTCTCTCCCATCATAGTATAGATTCAATTTACAACGGGCACTTGATAGTTCAAGCATCAACGTTGTGGTTCTTGTTCATAAGTTAGAACGACACTTATTGAAAGCTCCAAACCACGTACAATATGCAAAGAAAATTATAGGCGTCTAACTTTGTTTTGCAAGGGTGTGTTGTGATGTGATATGGCCATGATTGTGGTTATATATGATGTATGCAATGTTCCTTATTGTAAGTCGGCAACCGGCAGGAGCCATATGGTTGTTTTTAATTCCGTTAAGACCTGCGTGTCTATTATTCAAAGTAGTTGTAATAGTTGATGCTGGTGGATGACAACCATGGAGCGGCGCCATTGACCTTGACGCAATGCCGGTGATGATGGAGATCATGTTCGTGCTTGAAGATGGAGATCAGAAGCACAAGAAGAAAGGCCATATCATATCACATATTATGAATTGCATGTGATGTTAATCCTTTTATGCATCTTGTATTACTTAGTTCATGACGGTAGAATTATAAGATGATCCCTCTCACAAAATATCAAGTTATAAAGTGTTCATCCTTAGTAAGCACCGTTGCTAAAGCTCGTTGTTTCGAAGCACCACTTGATGATCGGGTGTGTTAGATTCTGCGAGTGTATACAACGGGAGCAAGCCAGATTTCCTCATGTGGAAGCTAAGGTTTGATCTTGATGAGCCTAGCATGTACAGACATGGTCTCGGAACACGGATCACCGAAAGGTAAAGCATGAGTCATATAGTAGATATGATGAACATGTTGGTTGTTCGCCATTGAAGCTACATCATCTCTCGTGATGATGGGTTTTGATGTGGTGGATTTGGTTCGTGTGATCACTAAAACAATGTGAGGGATATTGTTTTGAGTGGGAGTTCACCTAGATTAATTTAACTATTAATTAGAACTCAATTTGTCATAAACTTAGTCTAAACTATTACAAATATGTTATAGATCAATGGCGGCCCCTACCATCAATTTTAATGCATTCCTAGAGAAAGAAAAGTTGAAAAACGATGGAAGCAACTTCCCGGATTGGCTCCGCAACTTGAGGATTGTCCTCCATGCTGGTAATTTGACCTATGTGCTAGATGCACCGCTGGGTGACCCACTCGCAGCTGATGCTACCGATGAGGTGAAGAATGTTTTCCTCACTCGAAGAATCAGTACTTCACAGTTCAGTGTGCTATCTTGTATGGTTTGGAATCGAAGCTTTAGAAAAGGTTTGATAACCATGACCCACATGATATTGTCCGTGAACTCAAAATGATATTTGAGGCTCACGCGACAGTTGAGAGTTATGAGGCTTCTGAAAAGTTCTTTAACTGCAAGATGGAAGAGGATAACTCCGTCAGTGAGCACGTGCTTAAGATGTCTGGGCACGCAAGCAAGCTTCAAAGCTTGGGTATAGTGATTCCTAACGCTTTGGGGATTCACCGTGTCCTCCAATCACTACCACCAAGTTACAAGAACTTTGCGATGAACTACAATATGCAAAACATGGACAAGTCATTGCCCGAACTCTTCTCCATGTTAAATTCTACGGAAGTGGAGATCAAGAAAGAGCACCAAGTGCTGATGGTCAATAAGACCACCAAATTCAAGAAGCAAGGCAAGTCTAAGAAAAAGGGAAACTTCAAGAAGGGCGGTAAGAAAGTTACCACGCTGGCGAAGAAGACCAAGGATGGGCCTAAGCCTGATACTGAGTGCTTTTACTGCAAGGGAGAAGGTCACTGTAAGAGGAATTGCCCTAAGTACTTGGCGGATTTGAAGAACGGCAACATCAAGAAGAAAGGTATATCCAATATACATGTTATTGATGTGTATCTCACTAGTAGTCGTAGTAGTGCCTAGGTATTTGATACTGGTTCAGTTGCTCATATTTGTAATTCGAAACAGGTGCTACAGAATAGATGGAAACTAGCGAAGAACAAGGTGACGATGCGCGGTGGAAATGGATCAAAGGGTGATGTGATCGAGGTCAGGACGCTACCTCTTCATCTACCACCGGGATTAGTTTTATACTTAAATAATTGTTATTTGGTGCCTGCGTTGAGCATGAACATTATATCCGAATCATGTTTATTGCGAGACGGTTACTTGTTTAAGTCCGATAATAATGGTTGTTCTATTTATATGAGTAATTTGTTTTATGCACATGCACCTTTGATAGATGGTCTATTCTTGTTGAATCTCGATTGTAATAATACACATATTAATCACATTGAAGCTAAACGTTTGAAATTGAGCGATAACTCGACCTATATGTGGCACTGCCGTCTTGGTAACATTGGAGTGAAGCGTATGCAGAAACTCTATTCCGATGGACTTATTGAATCACTTGAAAGATGCGAAGCATGTCTGATGGGTAAAATGACTAAGACTCCATTTTCTGGTATGATGGAGCGAGCTACGGACTTATTGGAAATCATACATACCGATGTTTGTGGTCCAATGAGTGTAGCATCGCGCGGTGGTTATCGTTATGTTCTTACCTTCACGGATGACTTGAGTAGATATGGGTATATCTATTTCATGAAACATAAGTCCGAAACTTTCGAGAAGTTTAAGGAATTTCAAAGTGAAGTAGAGAATCAACATAACAAGAAGATTAAGTTTCTACGATCTGATCGTGGAGGTGAATATCTAAGTTACGAGTTTGGCGAGCATTTGAAGAAATGCGGAATACTTTCACAATAGACACCGCCAGGAACAACACAACGTAATGGTGTGTCCGAACGTCGTAATCGAACTCTCTTAGATATGGTTCGTTCTATGATGTCACTTATAGATTTACCGCTATCGTTTTGGGGTTATGCATTAGAAACAACCGCATTCACTTTTAATAGGGCACCATCTAAATCCATTGAAACGACACCGTATGAATTATGATTTGGTAAGAAACCTAAATTGTCGTTTCGTAAAGTTTGGGGTTGCGAAGCTTATGTAAAGAAGTTACAGCCCGACAAGCTTGAACCCAAAGCGGAAAAATGCGTCTTCATAGGATACCTGAAGGAAACTATTGGGTATAACTTATATCATATATCCGAGGGCAAAATCTTCATTGCCAAGAATGGATCCTTTCTAGAGAAGGAGTTTCTCTCGAAAGAAGTGACTGGAAGAAAAGTAGAACTTGACGAGGTTGTCGAACCTTCTCTCGGACTTGAGAGTAGTGCAGCACCGAAAGTGGTTCCTGTGGCGCCTACACCAATAAGAGAGGAAGCTAATGATGTTGATCATGAAACTTTGATTGAAGTTACTACGGAACCTCGCAGGTCAACGAGAACTCATACCACCCCTGATTGGTATGATCCCGTTATGAGTGTCATTTTGGTGGACAACACCGACGACCCTGCGACATATGAGGAAGCAATGATGAGCCCAGATTCCAATAAATGGCAAGAAACCATGAAATCCGAGATTGGATCCATGTACGAAAACCAAGTATGGACTTTGGTGGACTTACCGGATGGCCGGAAGGCTGTCGAGAACAAATGGATTTTCAAGAAGAAAACAGATGCTGATGGTAATGTTACTGTCTATAAAGCTCGCCTTGTCGCAAAAGAGTTTCGACAAATTCAAGGAGTTAAGTACGATGAGAATTTTTCACCGGTAGCGAAGCTAAAGTCTATGAGGATTTTGTTAGCAATCGCTGCATATTATGATTATGAGATATGGCAGATGGATGTCAAAACGGCGTTCCTCAATGGAGACATGATGAAGAGTTGTATATGGTACAACCCAAAGGTTTTGTCGATCCGAAAGATGTTAACAAGGTATGCAAACTTCAACGGTCCATTTATGGATTGAAGCAAGCATCCCGAAGTTGGAATCAACGTTTTGATAAGGTAATCAAAAGCTTTGGTTTTATACAAACTTATGGAGAAGCTTGTATTTACAAGAAAGTGAGTGGGAGCTCTGTAGCATTTATAATACTATATGTAGATGACATATTGTTGATTGGGAATGATGTAGACCTTCTTAATAGTGTCAAGGATTATTTGAATAATAGTTTTTCAATGAAAGATCTTGGCGAAGCATCTTACATATTATGCATAAAGATTTATAGAGATAGATCAAGACTCCTAATATCATTGTCACAGAGGACATATTTGGACAATGTTCTAAATAGGTTTGGAATGGAAGATAGAAAGAAAGGATTCTTGCCCATGTTGCCCAATACGACCTTGAGTAAAACTCAAAGTCCTGCAACGGCAGAAGATAGAGAAAGGATGAGTAAGACTCCCTATGCCTCAGCCATAGGATCTCTCATGTATGCCATGCTATGTACTAGACCCGACATTGCATATGTTGTTAGTTTGACTAGCAGATATCAAAGTGATCCAGGAGTGGATCATTGGACAACGGTCAAAAACATCCTTAAGTACTTGAGAAGAACTAAGGATATGGTTCTTTCTTATGGAGGTGATGAACAACTCATTGTTAATGGTTACACCGATGCCAGTTGGAACACCGATCCGGATGATTCTAAATCTCAATCTTGATACGTATTTACTTTGAATGGTGCAATAGTTAGCTGGAGGAGTGCAAAGCAAAGTTTTGTGGCGAGATCTTCAACTAAATTGGAATACATAGCTTCTTAAGAGGCTTCACAAGAGGCGATATGGATGAAGGAGTTCATTGCAGAGCTCAGTGTGGTTCCAAGTGCACTAGACCCAATGTCTATCTATTGTGATAACATGAGCCCATAGCCAATGCGCAAGAACCAAGGTCACACAAGAAGCTGAAGCATATCAAGCTGCGTTTTCACGCTATTCGAGAGCATGTCCAAGATGGTGACATCAAGATTTGAAAAGTACACACAGATCTGAATGTGGCGAATCCGTTGACTAAACCTGTCCCAAGGGAAAAACATGACGAACACCAAACCGCCATGGGTGTTCGGTATATTACCATGTAATCTAGATTAGTTGACTCTAGTGCAAGTGGGAGACTGTTGGAGATATGCCCTAGAGGCAATAATAAAAGTGGTTATTATTATATCTTTGTGTTTATGATAAATGTTTACATTCATGCTATAATAGTATTAACCGGAAACATTAATACTTGTGTGATTTGTAAACTAAATTAGAGTCCCTGGTAAAGCCTCTTTGTAATACTAGCTTGTTGGTTAATAAGATGATCGTGGTTTCCCGATCATGAACATTGATATGTTATTAACAACAAGATCATATCATTAGGAGAATGGTGTGATGGACATAGTCCTATAGATAAGCGTAGCATAAAGATCAAGTCATTTCAATAGTTCGTTTGCTATAAGCTTTCTGATACATAGTAACCTAATTCCTTCGACCATGATATCATGATAATCACCATCACCGGAAGGATACTTTGATGACATCAAACACCAACCGTAACTGGGTGGCTATAAAGGTAGCATTGAGTGTTCGGAAAGTATGTGTTGAGGCACATGGATCAAGAGTGGGATTTGTCCATCCATATGACAGATAGATATACTCTGGGCCCTCTTGGTGGAATGTCATCCAATTAGCTTGCAAGCATGTGACTGGCTCACAAGGGATCACATATCACGGGAACGAGAAAAGAGTACTTGTCGGTAACGAGTTTGAACTAGGTATGCAGAGATACCGACGATCAAACCTCGAATAAGTAAACTATCGCGAGACAAAGGGAAATTGGTATCGTATGTAAGTGGTTCATTCGATCGCAAAGTAATCGTAGAAATATGTGGGAGCCATATGAATTTCTAGATTCCTCTATTGGTTATTGATTAGAGAAGTGTCTCAGTCATGTCCGGATAATTCACGAACCGTAGGGAGACACACTTAAGGATTCGATGTTGTTTAGTAGATATGGAATGTAAATAAGGAGACCGAATGTTGTTCGGAGTCTCGGATGGGATCCGAGATATCAGGAGGAGATCCAGAATGGTCCGGAGAATAAGATTCATATAAGGAAAGTCCGATTCCGGAGTTCGGGAATGATTCCGATGTTTTCATCGGAGAGGTTCTAGAAGGGTATAGAAGGTTCACCGGACCGGAAGGGGAATGGTTCACGAATGTTTCATGGTTAAGTGGAATGATTGGATCATGTCCTAGGTCACTTGGTTGGGCATTTGCGAAAGAGAAATAAAGCTCCAAATTTAAAGTCAAAAGGAAGGTTTGTAAAGTCAAACTGCAACAATATTTTCCTAGTGGAAGAAGGAAAGAGTCCTTCCTTCTCTCCAACTTGGGTTTGGGGAAGGATTCAAACTCCCCTCTCCCAAGATGCACTCCCTCTCATAAACAGAGGGGAGGGGCTGCCCCAAAGCACCACAACCAGCCCTCCCCACCTTGCGTCGTCGCCGCCGCGCTGCTCCCTCCTCGCGCCATCGTTGGCTTGTCGTCGTGGCCCTAGCCGCCGCCGACTCCACCTCCTCCCCTCCGGCCCTCTAAACCTAGATCGCCGGAAACCCTAGATCCACCATAACCCGCACCGGCTTAGGCGAAGCCCTGCGGGATCTTCCCTCTACTTTCGACACCACGCCGTCGTGCTGCCGGAATCACGAGGGGAGAACTACAACCTCTGCTGCCTGCTGGAACAAGGGAGAGGAAGGTCTTCATCGAGTACCAAATGTGTGACCGACTGTGGAAGCGCTGCCGGAACGCAGCGCCGGAAGGATCGTCTACGCAACCTTGAGATCGACAAGTGTATGACTACATCACCCACGAGAATCTGCTCTCGTTAACCGCTTTGGAATCTTCGAGGGTGAGTACTCTAATCGACTCATTGCTATAATCTATTAGATAGATCTTGGCTTGTTTGTGTGCATGCGGTAGAATTTTTTGTTTTCCATGCTACGAACCCCTACAAATCTGGCATCTCGAATATAAAAATGGATATCATAGATAGGGTGACATACCAATATCAGTATACCATATGTCTATTAATGATCGCTACTTACAGGAAGTATTAAGTCTCGTAACACTCATGTACATAATTCTTGCAGTGCAATGGTAAATCATAAATTATCTATCTATGCAAATGGAAATATTCAAATATCAATAAGTTTACGATAAACAAGGGAAACTCATACTCGGTCTTGTCCAGGAGTAGAGTTATCATGATTTCAGAAATTGCATCATACCCTTCCCACACTTCCCATTATTATCTTAATAGCTGCAAATTTCCAAGAATAAAAATAGAATCATAACTAAATACTGAAATACTTGTCACTTGTTTACAATGAATAGGCATATTAATCTAAATCACCAAGAAAGAGATAACTAACCTTGGCAATACATAGCTTGTCACAGAAAATCTAGCTAGATAAATTACCATGGAGCATAATGCTTTAGAGTAGCAATTGCAACAACATCTGAAACTCCTTAATGCTTCTTTTGCATTGAGGTGATGTAACACCCTCAGAATCGGCCCTATGCAAGTTTCAGTGGTTCCCGCCGAACCCGCATAGAAACGATTCAAAGGTGCCCATCAAGCACTTGCGTGCGGGTGGGAAACGAAGTAATATCATTACACAATAGTCCACGATGGAACCCACAGAACAGATATGTATATACAACAACGACTCCATGAGTCAAGAATACATCTATATAGTATAAAGATCCAATTCACCTTGAAAACGATACAACATCGGACTACGGACAAGATGCAAATGGGGCTAAGAGCCCTGAAGAATAACCAATGACGTCCATAACCCTTCCCACGCCAAGCCGGAAGGGTAACCCTGCTAACGACGTCGATCTCAAAACCCGCTTAAACAAAAGGGGTGCCGACAAAGGGCAAAGGAAAAATAGAGCGGTCAGTACTGAGGAGACACGGCGAGACTAGAATTTGGCGGTCCTCGCCTACATAGGTATGGTGGACTGAAGCAGCAGTGCGACATGCACTAAACAACCTATAGAGACTCTATACAACTGGCGGCTATCAGATAGGGATAAGAAAGACCTATTCAGATCCAACCTGAAACTAACACCAACCATACCCATCCAGGTATTTCCCCCTCGAGACCAAACGAGGAAGCCAAACGAGGAACTCACCAAGGAACTCACATAGTTGCGGCAATTACTAGTCAGATATAGATAGCATGAGTCATCCTGATATTATAAACTGTGGTCAGTTTTAGTTAACCATTCCGTTGTAGTTGCAATACTTACTAGTCAGATACATATAGCATGAGGCATCCCAAAACCAGCACTTGTTGGTACTTTTATTTAGCCATTTCGTTGTACTGAAACTGATTACTAGTCATTATAAAGTCAAATTTATAGCACTACTTTAGTTATAGTTGTCTATGATCGAGATAATGTGCTCCAAGTCATCCATAACCGCGGACACGGCTTTCAGAAAGTTTTTACCCTGCAGGGGGCACAAATGGCAACACACGCACGATCAACCTCGAGAAAAACCAAATGAAAACCCAACGAGGCATCACGACAAAGCAGTTGCAAGATTCATATAATATTTCAGGGGGGCATCCCACCAAGCTACCCACGACGAAGTTGGCCGGCTCCGAGACGGACCCAGAGGTTTGCGAGAACGGATGTAAACGACTGGGAACCCGAAAGTGTGACTAGGCTTGTCGATACTGCGTAATCGTGTCGCGATCCAAAAGAAGTACAGGCGCTCCACGCGCAATAGTAAATAAAGCAGTAAAGCATGGCATAGGTACAAGATAGTAATAAAGCCCCAAACTACTTTGTGGCCCCAAGAAATAATATATGACTCAAGCTCTGGCTAAGGGGATTCATGGTCCCACATGCAGATAGTGCGAATATTCAAAGAACAGGTATCAAGTACTCGGGGTCCTACGGGACACAAGTGGACGGGTAAAAACCAAATAACATCTATTGCCCACCTGTGCCTCTGCATTATTTACCTACTTCAATTTTAGTTATTAAACGGTAATTAAAACCATGATCATCTCCAACATTAAACATGCGGCATTTCTCCAACAACTGTGGAAGATCGACGGTGCGGCACATCACCTGTGCAAGCAACTACGACTCGCAAGGCCGACTATCTACCAAACAACAGGTAATAGGATGTGTCCATGGCAATATAAGGGCTACAGGGAAGTATAACGGGGTACAAAATCTATAGCATCGCAACACAGATAGCAATAGATCAACATGAGGAAATAAAGACAATAAATGTAAAATAGGTAGAAAGGGGGAGAATGCTCACCTGAAAACATTGCTGAAGGTTCATCCGAAGATCGTGTCGACACTCGTATCAACTCATCGACCTAGTCCGTGAAGAAGCAAAACACTAGAAGAAACACCGAATGCACTATTTAATACTACGGCAAAAGATCAGGCATGATGCATGTATGATGTATGACATGGCAAGGATGAGATGTAATTAGGCAATATTAAGCGGAACCGGAGTCCCGACAATTAATTAGTAGGTTCATGTTGTTTAAATACTCCGCAATTTAAATGTAGTCTTAACAAGGCAAAATTATATCATCAGTTTGCTACACAAATTTAAATGGAGGAAATATAAGGCTAGATGCCGCATATGGTCTTCATATTTAATTATGAGGTGAATCGACATAAGGCCCCCAAACCACACAAGATGTATGCAATATGATCAATTTATATGCGACAAACAACAAAGTCATATATTATAAAAATATGAGGGTCTCGAATAGGGGTCACACATGTCGAATCGACGATCTTGGTTTGGGGTTTCGATGAGGTTCGGGCTCAGCGGGGTCGACCTTCAGTCCGTGACGAAGATCTTGTTGGCATCCATGGCATGGCACCGAACCGGTGGAGATCTTGGTTTCGAGGGTTTAGGTTCGGTCTTCGGGATCATTGCACTCGGGGTCTTGAGGATCTTGGATTCCCGCTTCAAGTGTTGGTGGCGAACTTGTTCAGGGTCGTTGGGCTTCGGAAGGTCTTGGCAAAACCCCTAGATCGGAGAACTAGCGGTCTTTGGTATTCTTCAGGTGGCTTCACCATGTTCCTACCTCACCACCGTACCATCATATCCATCTTCGTAGAGTCTTTGTCGTTGCAACACCGAACCACCACATCCATTTGCCACTACTACTTCACCTCCACCACACCACATACATACATCATTCGGCAACAACTCTAGCAGTACCCATCGGCCAGGAGCAAAAGGCACCAGGGCACATCAGACGCACAAGAGCAACACGTACAGGAAGCAAGCACATGCAGAGCTTGGCGCGGTGCCTGCAGCGAGGCCGGCAGAGCAGGGCGGGTACTACTTCTCCTTTATGTTTGGACATCCAATCCATTTCTAGTACTACTTCCAAACCTTTAGTTCCGAGTACTATTAGATTAGCATAAAAATCTATGCCATGGATTCGGATAGGGACGGCTTTGCACATTTTCCTAGCCTTGGTGGTTGATCCGGGAATTTGTACAATCATCACATGCTTCAATTTGGTTGGTTGAATTTTACTAGTGCAGGCAAATTCTTCGGTGGCAAATGAATGCGATGCACCAGAATCAAACAACACTCTTGCAAGTACTGAATTAACAGAAAACATACCCAGCACGACGTCTGGCGCTTCCTGATCTTCTTCAGCATGCATGAGAAAAATACGGCCATTGCGGTTGAGTGAATTCCCTGGGGCAAATCTTCTCCCTGGCTGGACACGATGCTGCTGCTGAGCTGGGACATTGGCGTTGGGGGCTGTAGCATTCTTCTTGTTGGGGCACTCATTGGAATAGTGGACTTTATTTCCACAGTCATAACATGTCACTTGTGACTTGTCCTTGGCTGCGACAGGCACAACATTGCTTCCAGTCCTCGGGGCAGTGTTGGGGTTGGTGGTAGTATTGTTGGTGTTGAATTTGGGTGGGGCACGGGTGAAATTGCTAGAGTTGCCGGGGTTGTTGTGATTTCCTCCGGGTCTAGGGTTTCCACGGTTGGGATAGGTCGGACGGGTCATAGGGGGTCTGTTAGTTCTTGGGGCAAATCCTGGAGATAGGTTGGGGCGATACTTTGGGGTCTGATGGGTTCCTGGTTGATGCATCATGCGACGCTTGCGGTTTTCATTGGCCTGGTTGATCTTTCCTTCCATCTGGATAACAGAGTCTACAAGGGCTTCAATATCAACAAATGGGATATTGACTAACACCGTCTTCATCTCGTCATGCAGACCATTCAGGAATCTTTCTTTCTTCTTGGCTTCGGTGTCTATTTCGTCTGGGGCATACCTAGCTAATGACAAAAATTTGTCACGGTATTCCACTACAGTCATCCTTCCTTGCTTCAACTCTCTGAACTCGTCTCTCATTCTCTTGATTAAACCTGGTGGCACATGGGTTCTGCTAAACTTGACCTTGAATTCCTCCCAGGTCATCATCTGGCCTCCGGTCATTGCACGAACACTGTTCCACCATGCCCTGGCATCTCCGGCTAGATAATGGGTGGCAAACAAGACCTTCTCGTTGGCTTCCACTCCGGCTACTTCTAAGTTATTTTCCATGGTTTGCAGCCAATCATCGGCGTCTAGGGGTTCTTCCGACTTGGTGAAAACGGGTGGGTTGGTATTCTGGAAATTCTTGAGCTTAGATCCGTGGTTGTCCTGATTTCCATGGCCTTGATTGTTGTGGGCTAGCTAGGCTATGTGTTGCAGAGTGGCTAGGTTGGCTTGACGTTCGGCTCTTTCAGCTTCGCGGTCAGAAGTCAACGTTTGCAGGATCTGCAACGTCGGGTCCGGGGCTGAACCACTTCCTCCACGTGGCATATGAAGATTGATATAGATCATGAGAAAAGAGGGAAATTGCTAAGGTTTTGGGTTTTTGAAAAGTTTTTGGAGTTTGACTCAAGTTTTCTAGCAACTTGCTTTTTCATTCATTCACTCATAGCACACAGTACAACACACACCACAACAAGGAAAAACAGATGGTTTTAAGAACCATTCTGGAATCTACGATACAGTGGGACCGACTACTACTCACTACGCTAGTGCTCAGTGCTACTACTGCTCGGAGTCTGTGGCTTCATCATCTTCTGCATCATCGATGAAGGCGAAATCATCCTCATCGGTGAAGAAGTCCATGGCCTGACCCTCCAGAAAATCATCGTCATCGCTGAGATAGGACTAAGGGTCTCCACGAAGATCCTCTCCGGCATTCTCCCTTTCCTCTAACTGCATGTCTCTCTCGTGGATGGTCTCTTCCAGAGATGAGATGCGATGGCGAAGACGGGCAATAATGCGCTCCTTCTTGTCGAGCTGACGGCGGCGAGACTTGCGATCCTTTGCTAGCATGGCGATGGTCTGATCCTTCGTCTTGATGATGGCAGACTTGTGGTTGCAATAGTCACGGCAGTTGTCCAACTCTTGTTGACGATCATACATCATGAAGCTAAGGTGGTCCAATTGAGTCTTCAGCTCGGGGTGGTATGGAGCTTCCTGTGGTTGTCCATTTGCATCACGCCTTGGGCAAAACTCAAAGCGAGTACCCTTGATCTGATTGATGCTCTGCCCACACAGACGGGAAAGAGCTTCCTGCATTGCTCTGGCAAGTCCATAAAGCCAGTTGTTTTCCCTCAAGGTAAACTGAATTCCCTCCGCAGTGGGAGGTTCAATATTTCCTCGGAGACTTGCAACAATTAGGCACTATAGATCTTCTCCTCCTTGATCATTGAGTTGAGCTCCGAAGAACTCGGGATGGGGACGCTCCAGAAGTTCTGAAAGCTGATCCAGATCCCTCTCAAAGATAAGGTCTCCTCCATTTCCGAGTTGATAAAACTTGTTGTACTTCACGTCCATCTATAAAAATAGAGGATGAGTAGATTAGCAGAGTGATCAAGTGTGTCAAAATTTTATCTATTTTGCAAGAGTTTTTGGGGAACATGAAGTTTTATTAAAGAATTAAAGAGGTAAGAATGAGAATAAGTTTTCGTAAATATTTTTGTTCTGTGGTTTTGAAACTAAGTTTTTGGTTCAACGTCCAACCTAACTAGGGTCTCCTATGGTCAGGATGGCTCTGATACTAACTTGTCAACACCCGGATTTTTCAATCCTAGATGCCTGTTATGCCATACATCGCAATCCCAGGATTACCATTTTTGCGAGACATAACAGAATTGGATACCATAGTACTCCATCATTACAAATGATACATAAGTTCTTACACAAATGGGGATCTCATGATCCAGTTCTCAATACAACATCAAGCAGCGGAATACGTAATAATAATGGTAGCGTAGGCGAAGCTCCATCTTCGGGATCACAGGCAATGCTGACGCTGGGAGATGATCCTAGTTGTCGTAACCTTCCTGGGGTCCATCCTCCAGGTACCCCTCTTCATAGTCTGGCCATGGGAAGAGCCAGGGACAAAGCCATGAGTACTCTTTAAGTACTCGCAAACTAATACTAACAGTAAAGGGGTTTTTGGATAATAGGACACTAGGCTCTAGGGTTGTTTTGCAAAAATCCAGGTTTATCTTTACTAAGTTACAAAGCTAGTCACAATTTTATAACTCCTAAGTGGGATCTTGTAATTCAGGTCACAACTCTGTTGTGTTCAAGTCAAAGTCTCAATTCATTTCACAAGTCATTTTAAAAGTCTGACGGGGGAACAGTATGGCCACTCCAACTGTCCATAACCGCGGACGCGGCTATTCGAATAGTTTGACACTCTGCAGAGATTGTACACTTTCACCACAACATTCGATACATCCGTCAGAAACAAATCCTGAACTCACCATACTCAGTATTCGGATAATCAATCCTAACCTTTCAATTACACGCCCTAGTATAAGCACCTCTCCTGTGAGTTTGGCCTCCCAACCATGACCACTGTCATCTTGGGTACTGCACAGGTGGACAATCTTCACAAGGTAGCCTCAGCTCAGACCTTGGCCGTGAGGGAACTAATACTAAGGTATATAAGTTTCCAGTCAAGCCCTACCCAATATTCAGGTATTGTGGTTGTACGCTAAAATTGGAATGGTATCGCATCCAGACAACCATCAGTTTTATAAAGGGCTAAGGCTCATGCCTTAACATTTTCATCAAAATCCTCAAGTGTTTGGAAACATGTAACTACCTCGGTGAATTACGCTCCTAGATACAATCCTGGATGAGCGGAAATGGTAGAAATAGTACGGTGGGGCCCCAAAAGCCACTCACGGGTAGACCTTTCGGCCGTCCCAACCATTTCCAGTCATCGGGACAAGTACGGGCGGCGTAATCGGCAGGCGAAGGGATCAACTACATACACAAGTGAGTATGTATGCAAGCCACCATACAATAGTACATCATAGCCATTCCATCTAAAAAGAAAGGAAATATAGCAACGCCATACAGCAAGATTCAAATGTTCTAATAGATCTAATAGTTTAGGATATTTCCTCATACATCACACATCAGAGTATCAGGCGGAAGCGGCAAACAAGTTCCGAGTACGGATAAGAAGCAAAACGGCATAAGATGCCACATAAATAAGCACATCCCGCCCACAGATCTCACGGATCCCCGTTCCCGGAATCTCTACACCGAACGATCGTTGCCCACATCGTCAGCCTCCTCCACCCAGTATCCGTCCTGCGAGTGTACCTGTTCATCTGAACCAATAATTTATCGTGTGAGACCCTAAGGGTACTCAACAAGTCTTTATGCCTCTAAAGGGGACACAACCTGGGGTGACGCAATTGCAGCAAAAGATAAACCCTAACAGTCCTATAGATACTCGCTAACCATCCGCCTAATCAAAGATAGACGGATGTCCGTGAATTAATGACAACAGTTATAACAGTAATATCACTAGATCCATCCTCCTCCTCGCTTACCGACGAGGAAGCGGACGAACAACCCCCATCCGTTGGCAATTTTATTAACCATTCCATGAGTGTTGCACTATTTACTAGTCAATTACTCAGTCAAATTAAAAGCGGTACTTTAGTTATGCTTGTCTATGATCGAGAAACTGTGCTCCAAGTCGTCCATAACCGCGGACACGACTTTCAGAAAGTTTTACCCTGCAGGGGTGCACAAATAGCAACACACACTCGATCAACCTCGGAAAAACCAAATCAAAACCCAACGAGGCCTTCACGACAAAGCAATCACAGGATTCAGAAATATTTCAGGGGGCCACCCCATTGAGTAGACCCGCAACGAAGCTAGCTGACTCCGAGACGGACTCAAGGTGTGCGACAATGGCTGTAAACGACTGGGAACCCAAAACTGGGATTATCGATACCGCGAAAACATTCCGCTTACCTAAACAGTACAGTGTGCTCCTCGCACAATCGTAAATAAAGCAGTAAAGCATGGCATAAGTACAGGATCGTAAATAAAACCTCGAACTAGTTTGTGGCCCCAAGAAATAAGAATGAATCAAGCTCTGGCTCAGGGGGGTCCCATAAGCCTCCCGGATGTGGATAGCGCGAATATTCAAGGAACAGGTTTCAAGTACTCGGGGTCCTACGGGACACAAGTGAGCAGGAAAAACCAAATAGCAGATATTGCCCACCGGTGCCACTTTCATTAGTTATCCCATTACTACTCAGGTTAAGTTGTTTAGGTACCTCGTTATCCATCAGACTCTCACATACCCTACACATGCTGTTCTACGACTCGCATGGCTCAAACAACTCCTGTAGTAATGGCTCATGGGATGGAGGAACAAGCTTGGTGGGGTTTAAAAGTAAAAGCTATGCAATACTTGGGATTCAGTTTAATGCAATCGCGACTCAATGATGCAAGAATAAGATAGAGGCAATAGGTACTGTATGTATGCAAGCATGTGGCAGTGCTTGCCTGGCAACTCAGTTGAAGCGAGAGACGGATCTGGGTAGTGCTCCTGGTTCTCTTGATATATCCCCTGCTCAGCGTCTATTCGAAGAAGAACCAAACAAACAAGGGCCAACATAAATAAATGCACAAGCATAGAAATAAAATGTGTCAAGCAAACAATCATGCCATGATGAATGATGCACAAGTTGCATGGCAATAATGTAGCATGGCATGGGTGAGGTGTGGTATACAAGAATAAGTCATTCTATTAAGGTTTGGCCACATTTATTGTCATATTAGTTGTTTTATACTATATATTTATATGATGCATGCTGCAATTGAAGCCATGGATAGCATAAAAAGAAAGGTCTCGTCGAGCTGATCATTTTAGACATATCATTTGTCAAATTCGGAGTTATAAATCAAAAGTTATTAATTATTTAAGTTTAGGGGCATTTTATGTAATTTTATCCAACTTAGAAAATAACATGCTCAATTGAAAATGTGGATGGCATAATTGAATTCCTCACATTTTTCTGATTCAAAAACATATATTATATGCATTATTTGGATTTATAATTTAAAAGATATTAAAAACAGATTTGAATTTTGGATTTAAACATTTCTAGAATCATTTTTATTAAACAGATAAACAGGCAGACTTTTTATACCCAGCCAGAGCTAGCCCTAGACGCTGACGAGTGGGCCGCTCTGCTGACTGGGTCACACGCGCGCGGCGACGTTTGACACCGTGGCATGTGCTAGCCCCAGGGACAGACAGATGGGACCAGCTGCATTGCAGGCCCACCTGCCAGCGAGCTGACGCGGGCCGAACACGTGGCCCAGGGGGGACTGCGGGTTGAGACAATCAAACCCGAGGAGCCTATTGCAAAAAAAACCAGAGACACCGACAGTGGGCCTGGGCTGGACCGCGGGTTGAGGGAAACAAAAGAGGGGGAGGGGGTTTGTGGAAAAAGGGCATCAGGGCCCTGTTCCTCTTCTCTGAATCCTCTGTCGCCAGGCACGCGCGCGACAGCAGACAGAGCGCTGCGGGGGATCGATCCCGCGACCTCGGGCGCGCGCACAGAGGCGGCTACCGCTGCGGTGGGTGTGGTTGGTTGTCTGGAGGGCGGACGCGGACTAGATAGGCGTTGCGCGGGCGCGCGAGCGTGCAGGCGCCAGCGAGCGGCGGCGCGCGCAGGTTGCTCGATGAAACGTACGGCGCCGACAGGAAACTAAGCAGAGCCGGAGCATGTCCAGGGGGTTCGGGGGCTCACCGCGAGGGCGTCGGCGTAGGTGGAACGGCTCGAGGGGGTCGCGATCGTCGGCGAGGCTGGCGCACCGGCGGCTAGGGTTTGCGTCGGTACGTCGGCGGGGCAGGGGTTCTGGGGCTTCTCCTCCGTGTCGGGGTGTCCAGGGCGAAGCAGGGGCACCTCGTCGTCTTCCTCGACAGCCTCAACAACTCGCCCGCCTCCCGGATCGATGTCGACTAGAGGTAGCCGACGGTGGTGGCCGGCGTCAGTAGCTGGTGGCGGTAGAGGAAAAGAGAGAAGAGGGGAGGCGAGGCAGGGCCTCTGGGGAGATCTGGGAGAGGCTAGAGGGCTGGGAGGGAGGTAGATAAAGACGGGGGCGAGTGGTTGGCGTGGGGGAGGGGAAGGTGGCTTCGGCCACCTTTTTCCCTTTCCACCCTCACGTGCTCGGCATGGGCCAGAGGGGGAGTAGCTAGGCAGGGAGGAGGGGCTGCCAGGTGGGCCACGGGGGAGGACGCTCGGGTGGGGCACGCCGACAGAGAGAGCAAGAGAGAGGAGAGAGGTGGATCGGGTGTGGTTGTAGCTAGGTTGGGAGGGCTCGGCTAGGGTTAGTCTTAGGGTTTGTGGGAAGAGAGAAAGAGAGAGGGCTGGGGTGTGGGGCCAGGGAGAGGGTGGCCAGGTGGGGCCGGCATGGTAGAGAGAGGGGGGCCGAGAGAGAGAGAGATAGGGCATGGTCTAGGGTTTGGATTAGAGGGTTCGGTTTAGGGTTATTTGAGAGGAGAGATGAGAGGGTAAAGGGAGATGCCCATGTTTAACACATGACAATGGCATCACATGATCAAGCTCAAGGGGGTGGTAGGGGCTAGAGAGAGGGGGAGGGGTTTAGGGCTTGTGCATGCCTACATGTCCACATGATCATGCATGGGTGGGGGATGTTTTAAAGAGGGAGGATAGGGTTTAAGGTTTGATGGGGTATGGTGTTTAGGGGGGGGTAGGGTCTTGCTAGAGGTTAAGAGAGAGAGAGAGATAGAGGGTTTGGTGTCTTGATTAGATCAAGCATGATCCACACAAGCTCAACAAGATGGCCAAAAGAGAAAGAGGAAAAGAGGTGATGAGGTATGAGCAAGATTAAAATGGATCAAGCCCAAAAGCAGGAATAAAGACAGAGATGACTCACTCAAGAATTCAAACAAAACCCTAAGATGACCAAAGTTGATGATGGTTGCATGGCCCATGCAAATGCATTAAATGCCAGGTTTTATCTTGTGAGAACAAAATAATATCCCATGGCACTTATTTATGTGCATCCCCAAAGATGGAGTAAGGCCAAGCATAAGATTATGAGTGGAATCCACCCAACCCACATGAGCTAGAGGTAAACTCAATGAAAATGCCAAGCTCATATTAATTGGATGGTGGAATTATAAAGTGGCGAAAGAAAAGGTGGTGGAGTCAATAAAAGATATGCCCCCCAACTCAACTTGGGCATTTAACAATACATCAAGAACCAAATACAATATCAAGAGGCAAATACAAATAATAATGCATATGAGACAAGAACCAAAACAAAAGGGTTTTTGTATGATGCTCAAATGCAAGGTGGCATGATGACATGAGCATGATATGATTATGAAGCAACAAACATATGCAGGAAGGGGCCATTTTATTACTAGATCAAGTAGCATTACAGGTGTTAGACAACTGGGATGCTACAAAACACATGTCCAAAACATTTCAATAGAATGATCCATCATTCCAAGGTTTTCATAACCATTTTTCCACCAAGTACTCCCATCTAAAAGTTGATCAAGTTTTATGCTTAGCACTAGCATCTACAGGTGGGGGTAGTAATAATGAGGGGTGGTAACTGGTGGAGTTTCACTAAGTCCAACCTTATATCTTAGGCTGATACCAAGGTTTCTAGCTTAGGCCAAATTTTATGCTCTTTAAGCAACCTTCATCACAACTGTCTAGTATCTACCAAACTCTTAGGTAGACTCTAAGTAAGCTTTGATAAATAAATAAGGTAAGAAGCTTGCCATAAAACTAGGATTGGTTTAGCAAGTAGGTATGATCACATATGCTTAAGGCATAAAGTAGTCATCTCACAAGTATGGGTTTGTGGCATCAGTAAGGTATCTTGCAAGTGTTAGCTTGCACATTCGCTAGTAGTATTAGGCTTGCATAGTAATTAGCTTGCATAGGTATAGTATCTTGCAAGTGTTAGCTTGCCTTGTGCAGAGCAGTGGCTGAAGTTCTTGTAGGGGTTCGTAGCATGGAAAACAAAAATTTTCTATCGCATACAAACAAACAAGCCAAGATCTATCTACTAGATTGTAGCAACGAGTCGATGGAATAACTTACCCTCGAAGATTCCAAAGTGTTTAACGAGAGCGGATTCTCGTGGGTGATGTAGTCGTACTCTTCCCGATCTCAAGATCGTGTAGACGATCCTTCCGGCGCTGCGTTCCGGCAGCGCTCCCGCAGTCGGTCACACGTTCGGTACTCGACGAAGACCTTCCTCTCCCTTGTTCCAGCAGGCAGCGGAGGTTGTAGCACTCTCCTCGCGATTCCGGCAGCACAACGGCGTGGTACCGGAAGTAGAGGGGAAATCCCGCAGGGTTTCGCCTTAAGCCGGAGCGAGTATGGTGGATTATGAGAGAGGGCTATTAGTGGTCTAGATATTAGACACACCAATTAGAAGGCTCTAAACCGCAGGCTAAAGCAATTAGAAGCTCTAAACCAAAACGGCTCTAAACCGGAGATTAGAGGTAGAAACTTGTGTGTCTAGAGGAGGAGGCCCTGCCCCTCCTTTTATGGGTGGGAGGCGCGGCCAATGGGAGGGGAGTCCCTCCCCAAGTCGGCCTTGGTTGGCGCGCCGGCTTGGGGCGGAGACTCCTCCCCCAAGTCGGTTCCCAACTCCTCTTGCTTGTTTCCCACAGTTTCTTGTTTTAGCCGTTTGACTTTCAAACTGGACATTTGACTTTTCTGTTTTAGGATTCAATTTAATACTTTATTTGGAACAGCAAGAATACTTAGTACATGATGCAATCATTCCAATATGTAATGACATTCATGTACCCCTCCCCCCTCCCGGAGTGCCGGACATTCCGGAACCTTCTAGAACATTCACCGGAATCATTTCCGAACTCCGAAACGGGACTTTCCTTATATGAATCTTATTCTCCGGACCATTCCGGATCACCTCGTGATATCCCGGATCCCATCCGAGACTCCGAACAATATTCGGTCTCTTTCTCATAATACCATAACTACTCAAAACAACGTCGAATCCTTAAGTGTGTCTCCCTACGGTTCGTGAATTATGCGGACATGATCGAGACACTTCTCCGAACAATAACCAATAGAGGAATCTGGAAATTCATATGGCTCCCACATATTTCTACGATTACTTTGCGATCGAATGAACCACTTACATACGATACCAATTTCCCTTTGTCTCACGATATGTTACTTATCCGAGGTTATGATCGTCGGTATCTCTGCATACCTAGTTCAACCTCGTTACTGATAAGTACTATTTTCTCGTTCCCGTGATATGTGATCCCTTGTGAGCCAGTCACATGCTTGCAAGCTAATTGGATGACATTTCACCGAGAGGGCCCAGAGAATATCTATCCGTCATATGGATGGACAAATCCCACTCTTGATCCATGTGTCTCAACCAATACTTTCCGAACACTCAATGCCACCTTTATAGCCACCCAGTTACGGTGTGGTGTTTGATGTCATCAAAGCATCCATCCGGTAAAGGTGATATGCATGATCTCATGGTCGAAGGAATTAGGTTACTATGTATTAGAAAGCATATAGCAATTGAACTATTGAAATGACTTGATCTTTATGCTACGCTTATCTATAGGAGTATGTCCACCATATCATTCTCCTAATGATATGATCTTGTTGTTGATAACATCTCAATGTTCATGATAGGGAAACCACAATCATTTATCAACCAACAAGCTAGTGAAGTATAGAGGCTATACTAGGGACTTCAAATTAAGTTTACAAATCACACAAGTATTAATGTTTCCTTGTTAATACTATTATAGCATGAATGTAAACATTTATCATAAACACAAAGATATAATAATAACTACATTTATTATTGCCTCTAGGGCATATCTCCAACAGTCTCCCACTTGCACTAGAGTCATCTAATCTAGATTACATGGTAATATACCGAACACCCATGGCAGTTTGGTGTTGGTCATGTTTTGCCCTCGGGAGAGGTTTAGTCAACGGATCCGCCACATTCAGATCTGTGTGTACTTTGCAAATCTTTATATCCCCATCCTGGATATGTTCTCGAATAGCGTGAAAACGTAGCTTGATATGCTTCAGCTTCTTGTGTGACCTTGGTTCTTGCGCATTGGCTATGGCGCCCATGTTATCACAGTAGATAGACATTGGGTCCAGCGCACTAGGAACCACACCCAGCTCTGTAATGAAATCTTTCATCCATATCGCTTCTTGAGAAGCCTCCGAAGCAGCCATGTATTCCGATTCAGTTGAAGATCTCGCCACAACGCTTTGCTTTGCACTCCTCCAGCTAACTGCTGCACCATTCAAAATAAATACGTATCCAGATTGTGATTTAGAATCATCCGGATCGGTGTTCCAACTAGCATCGGTGTAACCATTAACAACGAGCTGTTCATCACCTCCATAAGAAAGAACCATATCCTTAGTTCTTCTCAAGTACTTAAGGATGTTTTTGACCGCTGTCCAATGATCCACTCCTGGATCATTTTGATATCTGCTAGTTAGACTAACAGCATATGCGATGTCGGGTCTAGTACATAGCATGGCATACATTAGAGATCCTATGGCTGATGCATAGGGAGTCTTACTCATCCTTTCTCTATCTTCTGCCGATGTCGGACTTTGAGTTTTACTCAAGGTCGTATTGGGCAACATGGGCAAGAACCCTTTCTTGCTTTCTTCCATTCCAAACCTCTTTAGAACTTTGTCCAAATATGTACTCCGTGACAATGATATTTGGCGTTTCGATCTATCTCTATAAATCTTTATGCCTAATATGTAAGCTGCTTCGCCAAGATCCTTCATTGAAAAACTATTATTCAAATATTCTTTGACACTATTAAGAAGGTCTACATCATTCCCAATCAACAATATGTCATCCACATATAGTATTAAGAATGCTACAGAGCTCCCACTCACTTTCTTGTAAATACAAGCTTCTCCATAAGTTTGTATAAAACCAAAACTTTTGATTACCTTATCAAAACGTTGATTCCAAGTTCGGGATGCTTGCTTCAATCCATAGATGGACCGTTGAAGTTTGCATACCTTGTTAGCATCTTTAGGATCGACAAAACCTTTGGGTTGCATCATATACAACTCTTCATCAATATCTCCATTGAGGAATGCTGTTTTGACATCCATCTGCCATATCTCATAATCATAATATGCAGCGATTGCTAACATAATCCTCACAGACTTTAGCTTCGCTACCGGTGAGAAAGTCTCATCGTAGTCAACTCCTTGAATTTGTCGAAACCCTTTTGCGACAAGTCGAGCTTTATAGACAGTAACATTACCATCAGCATCTGTTTTCTTCTTGAAAATCCATTTGTTCTCGACAGCCTTTCGGCCATCCGGTAAGTCCACCAAAGTCCATACTTAGTTTTCGTACATGGATCCAATCTCGGATTTCATGGCTTCTTGCCATTTATTGGAATCTGGACTCATCATCGCTTCCTCATATGTCTCGGGGTCATCGGTGTTGTCCACCAACATGACACTCATAACGGGATCATACCAATCTGGAGTGGTACGAGTTCTCGTTGACCTCCGAGGCTCTGTAGCAACTTCAACCGAAGTTTCATGATCACCATCATTAGCTCCCTCTCTAATTGGTGCAGGCACCACAGGAACTTCTTCCGGTGCTGCGCTACTCGCAATTTAGAGAGAAGGTTCGACAACCTCGTCGAGTTCTACTTTCCTTCCAGTCACTTCTTTCGAGAGAAATTCCTTCTCTAGAAAGGATCCATTCTTGGCAACGAAGATTTTGCCTTCGGATCTATGATAGAAGGTATACCCAATAGTTTCCTTCGGGTATCCTATGAAGACGCATTTTTCCGCTTTGGGTTCAAGCTTGTCCGGCTGTAACTTCTTTACATAGGCTTCGCATCCCCAAACTTTAAGGAACGACAATTTAGGTTTCTTCCCAAAACATAATTCATACGGTGTCGTTTCAACGGATTTAGATGGTGCCCTATTTAAAGTGAATGCGGCTGTTTCTAATGCATAACCCCAAAATGATAGCGGTAAATCTGTAAGTGACATCATAGAACGAACCATATCTAAGAGAGTTCGATTACGATGTTCGGACACACCATTACGCTGTGGTGTTCCCGGCGGTGTCAATTGTGAAAGTATTCCGCATTTCTTTAAATGCTCGCCAAACTCGTAACTTAGATATTCACCTCCACGATCAGAACGTAGAAATTTAATCTTCTTGTTACGTTGATTCTCTACCTCACTTTGAAACTCCTTAAACTTCTCAAAAGTTTCGGACTTATGTTTCATGAAATAGATATACCCATATCTACTCAAGTCATCCGTGAAGGTAAGAACATAACGATAACCACCGCGCGATGCTACACTCATTGGACCACACACATCGGTATGTATGATTTCCAATAAGTCCGTAGCTCGCTCCATCATACCAGAAAATGGAGTCTTAGTCATTTTTCCCATCAGACATGCTTCGCATCTTTCAAGTGATTCAAAATCAAGTGATTCAAGAAGTCCATCGGAATGGAGTTTCTTCATACGCTTCACTCCAATGTGACCAAGACGACAGTGCCACATATAGGTTGAATTATCGCTTGATTTCAAACGTTTAGCCTCAATGTTGTTGATATGTGTATTTCCACTATCGAGATTCAATAAGAATAGACCATCTATCAAAGGTGCATGTGCGTAAAACATATTACTCATATAAATCGAACAACCATTATTCTCGGACTTAAATAAGTAACCGTCTCGCAATAAACAAGATCCCGATATAATGTTCATGCTCAACGCAGGCACCAAATAACAATTATTTAAGTATAAAACTAATACCGATGGTAGATGAAGGGGTAGCGTGCCGACCGCGATCACATCAACCTTTGATCCGTTTCCCACGCGCATCGTCACCTCGTTCTTCACTAGCTTCCGTTTATTCTGCAGCACCTGTTTCGAGTTACAAATATGAGCAACCGAACCAGTATCAAATACCCAGGCACTACTACGAGTACTAGTGAGATACACATCAATAACATGTATATCAGATATACCTTTCTTCTTGATGTTGCCGTTCTTCAAATCCGCCAAGTACTTTGGGCAATTCCGCTTCCAGTGACCTTCTCCCTTGCAGTAAAAGCACTCAGTATCAGGCTTAGGTCCAGCCTTGGTCTTCTTCGCCGGCGTGGTAACTTTCTTACCACCCTTCTTGAAGTGTCCCTTTTGCTTAGACTTGCCTTTCTTGAATTTGGTGGTCTTATTGACCAACAACACTTGGTGCTCTTTCTTAATCTCCACTTCTGCAGATTTCAACATGGCAAAGAGTTCTGGCAACGTCTTGTTCATGTTCTGCATGTTGTAGTTCATCACAAAGTTCTTGTAACTTGGTGGTAGTGATTGGAGGACACGGTAAATCCCCAAAGCATTAGGAATCACAATACCCAAGCTTTGAAGTTTGTTTGCGTGCCCAGACATCTTAAGCACATGCTCACTGACGGAGCTGCCCTCTTCCATCTTGCAGTTAAAGAACTTTTCAGAAGCCTCATAGCTTTCAATTGCCGCATGAGTCTCAAAAATCAATTTGAGATCCTCGACAATATCATATGGGTCTGAATCCTCAAACCTTTTCTGAAGCTCCGATTCAAAACCATACAAGATAGCACACTGAACTATGGAGTACTGATTCTTCCGAGCAAGGTAAACATTCTTTACTTCATCGGGAGCATCATCTGCAGGTGGGTCACCCAGCGGTGCATCCAGCACATAGGTCAAATTACCAGCTGTGAGGACAATCCTCAAATTGCGGAACCAATCCGCGAAGTTGCTTCCATTGTTTTTCAACTTTTCTTTCTCTAGGAACGCATTAAAATTGATGGTAGGGGCTGCCATTGATCTACAACATATTTGCAATAGTTTAGACTAAGTTTATGACAAATTGAGTTCAAATTAATAATGAAATTAAACTAGGTGAACTCCCACTCAAAACAATATCCCTCACATTGTTTTAGTGATCACACGAACCAAATCCACCATATCAACACCGATCATCACGAGAGTTGACATAGTTTCAATGGCGAACAATCGACATGTTCATCATATCTACTATATGATTCATGCTTTACCTTTCGGTGATCCGTGTTCCGAGACCATGTCTGTACATGCTAGGCTCGTCAAGATCAAACCTTAGTTTCCGCATGAGCAAATATGGCTTGCTCACATTGTATACACTTGCAGAATCTAACACACCCGATCATCACGTGGTGCTTCGAAACAACAAGCTTTAGCAACGGTGCTAACTAAGGGTGAACACTTTATGACTTGAAATTGATGTGCATGAGGGATCATCTTATAATGCTACCGTCGTCTACTAAGCAATACAAGATGCATAAAGGATTAACATCACATGCAATTCAATATATATGTGATATGATATGGCCTTTCTTCTTTGTGCTTCCGATCTCCATCTTCAAGCACGAACATGATCTCCATCATCACCGGCATTGCATCAAGGTCAATGACGCTTCTCCATGGTTGTCGTCCACCGGCTTCAACTATTACAACTACTTTGAATAGACACGCGGGTCTTAACATAAATTAAAGACAACCATATGGCTCCTGCCGGTTGCCAACTTACAATAAGGAACATTGCATACATCAAATATAATCACAATCATGGCCATATCACATCACTGCACACCCCTGCAAAACAAAGTTAGACGCCTCTACTTTCTTTGCATATTTTACGTGGTTTGGGGCTTTCAATAAGTGTCGTTCTAACTTACGAACAAGAACCACAACATTGATACTAGCATTGTTGATCACCCGTTGTAAATTGGATCTTAACTATGCTAGGAGAAACAGGCACCCGCAAAGCCACTTATGCAATACAAGTTGCATGTCAAGCGTGGAGCAAGTCTCATGAACTATGTCATGTAAGGTTAGCCCGGGCCGCTTCATCCCAACATACCGCAAGATGCAAAGTACACAAGAAGTAATCGACAATAAAAGCATCAACGCCCACAATGACCATTGTGTTCTACTCGTGCAACAGATCTACATATAGACACGGCTCTGATACCACTGTAGGGGTTCGTAGCATGGAAAACAAAAAATTTCTATCGCATACAAACAAACAAGCCAAGATCTATCTACTAGATTGTAGCAACGAGTCGATGGAATAACTTACCCTCGAAGATTCCAAAGTGTTTAACGAGAGCGGATTCTCGTGGGTGATGTAGTCGTACTCTTCCCGATCTCAAGATCGTGTAGACGATCCTTCCGGCGCTGCGTTCCGGCAGCGCTCCCGCAGTCGGTCACACGTTCGGTACTCGACGAAGACCTTCCTCTCCCTTGTTCCAGCAGGCAGCGGAGGTTGTAGCACTCTCCTCGCGATTCCGGCAGCACAACGGCGTGGTACCAAATCCACCATATCAACACCGATCATCACGAGAGTTGACATAGTTTCAATGGCGAACAATCGACATGTTCATCATATCTACTAGCGGGCTTTGGTATTCTTCGGGTGGCTTCACCATGTTCCTACCTCACCACCGTACCATCATATCCATCTTCGTAGAGTCTTCGTCGTTGCAACACCGAACCACCACATCCATTTGCCACTACTACTTCACCTCCACCACACCACATACATACATCATTCGGCAACAACTCTAGCAGTACCTATCGGCCAGGAGCAAAAGGCACCAGGGCACATCAGACGCACAAGAGCAACACGTACATGAAGCAAGCACATGCAGAGCTTGGCGCGGTGCCTGCAGCGAGGTCGGCAGAGCAGGGCGAGGTCGGGGAAGCCGCGACGGCGCGTTGTGTCGGCGCTGCCAGCAGGGAGGTCGCGGCGAGCGGGACAGCCGACGGACAGAGGATCGGGTGGGGTGGCGCAACGTTGGAAGAAACCCATGGCAGTGGGGCTCAGGCTCACGCAGGACGGGGCGGTGGGGTTCACTGGCGGAGGAGCTCGGGTCACTCGCTGGAGAGGCGAGCGTGGTGGCGAGGCCTTGCAGGCGCGCGAGGAGGAGGCCGCGTGGACAGTGGCAGAGGCGGAGGAAGGCCGGGTAGCACGCTACAGAGAACACCGGAGGGGAGGAAGGCGGCGGCCGGACGCGAGAGGTCACGCGGGGTGCTGAGGAGGGACTGAGCGGTGCTGGAGAGCTCGGGGTGAGGCGCACGGTGGGGTCCCGCAGCGGCGGTAGAGAACAGAGAGGAGGGCGTGTCAGTGAGCTCGACCCTGGGAGGCCGGCAGCAGAGCATGCGGTTGAGGGAGGAAGGGAGGCGAGCAGAGGCGGTGGGATGGGGAGAGGAACCTGGCGGCGGGGTTCGGTGGGTGGGATCAATAGAGAGACGAGATGGGGTGGGTCGCGAGCGCAGGAGCGGTGGAGAGTGGGCCAGGGGGTGCATGTTGACTGTGTGCAGCGTACGCGGGGTGCGTGTTTGGTGTGTGAGTCTGGGTGGGTCGGGGGTGTGATCGGTGGGGTGTGGGATGGTGGTGTCCGGCGGCGGCAGGCAGGGTGAGGGAGTTGGATTAGGGTTAGGTGGGGTAGTCTAGGGTTGGTTAGGGTTCAGCCGGCTGGGCCTGTTGGGCCTGGCTGGTTTTAGGTCTAGGGTTTATTTATTTAAAAACCCTTTTATATATAATGTTTGTAAATAATTTTACATCAATAAAATAGAAGGAATATGGTTTTTTTATTTGAATATAAGGGGGGGAAGAATTAGCAAACAAAATAGGGTTTTACTGGAATTTTTTTAGAGATAAGACATGCATGATGATGTGATGATGATGCACGAAATTAAAACAACACGCGATTTTTTAGTAGTGGTTTTACCCGGGGTGCTACAGGTGATTTCCTTAAAGAAGCATACCACACTAGAGATGGATAGAGACTCGAAATCAAAAGATCAAAGAAATCCGAAGCAAGGACAAAGAATTAAACAAACAGAATCAGACCAAAATAAAACAAAAGAATACTAGAGAGAGGAAGAACATAACAAATAAGAATAAGAATAAATCTAGCGAAAAAGAAAAGCAAGAGTCCAGGAAGTCAAAAATGCTCCAATGGAAATTGTGGCCATCCGACTCTAATTGTTTTTAGTTTTTCTTTCTCCTCCTAACTCGAGGATCATTATAATAAACTTGTATTAACTTGATACAGTGCAGGTGCGAGCCAAATCTGACACTGTACGTTTAATGAGCATAATTAATTCATATACATAAGGAAAGGTTGCACTTCTGGGATGAGCATTATTTCTAGTAATGATCAATTTATGTATGAGAACTACTTAGCATGTTGGCATTTTAAAAAGTAGTTTAGCACCACGTCGTTGGTATTTTAATCATGTGTAGATCAATAACGAAACCATACCAACACCGATCATCACGAGAGTTGACATAGTTTCAATGGCGAACAATAGACATGTTCATCATATCTACTATATGATTCATGCTTTACCTTTCGGTGATCCGTGTTCCGAGACCATGTCTGTACATGCTAGGCTCGTCAAGATCAAACCTTAGTTTCCGCATGAGCAAATCTGGCTTGCTCACGTTGTATACACTTGCAGAATCTAACACACCCGATCATCACGTGGTGCTTCGAAACAACAAGCTTTAGCAACGGTGCTAACTAAGGGTGAACACTTTATGACTTGAAATTGATGTGCATGAGGGATCATCTTATAATGCTACCGTCGTCTACTAAGCAATACAAGATGCATAAAGAATTAACATCACATGCAATTCAATATATATGTGATATGATATGGCCTTTCTTCTTTGTGCTTCCGATCTCCATCTTCAAGCACGAACATGATCTCCATCATCACCGGCATTGCATCAAGGTCAATGACGCTTCTCCATGGTTGTCGTCCACCGGCTTCAACTATTACAACTACTTTGAATAGACACGCGGGTCTTAACATAAATTAAAGACAACCATATGGCTCCTGCCGGTTGCCAACTTACAATAAGGAACATTGCATACATCAAATATAATCACAATCATGGCCATATCACATCACTGCACACCCCTGCAAAACAAAGTTAGACGCCTCTACTTTCTTTGCATATTTTACGTGGTTTGGGGCTTTCAATAAGTGTCGTTCTAACTTACGAACAAGAACCACAACATTGATACTAGCATTGTTGATCACCCGTTGTAAATTGGATCTTAACTATGCTAGGAGAAACAGGCACCCGCAAAGCCACTTATGCAATACAAGTTGCATGTCAAGCGTGGAGCAAGTCTCATGAACGATGTCATGTAAGGTTAGCCCGGGCCGCTTCATCCCAACATACCGCAAGATGCAAAGTACACAAGAAGTAATCGACAATAAAAGCATCAACGCCCACAATGACCATTGTGTTCTACTCGTGCAACAGATCTACATATAGACACGGCTCTGATACCACTGTAGGGGTTCGTAGCATGGAAAACAAAAAATTTCTATCGCATACAAACAAACAAGCCAAGATCTATCTACTAGATTGTAGCAACGAGTCGATGGAATAACTTACCCTCGAAGATTCCAAAGTGTTTAACGAGAGCGGATTCTCGTGGGTGATGTAGTCGTACTCTTCCCGATCTCAAGATCGTGTAGACGATCCTTCCGGCGCTGCGTTCCGGCAGCGCTCCCGCAGTCGGTCACACGTTCGGTACTCGACGAAGACCTTCCTCTCCCTTGTTCCAGCAGGCAGCGGAGGTTGTAGCACTCTCCTCGCGATTCCGGCAGCACAACGACGTGGTACCGGAAGTAGAGGGGAAATCCCGCAGGGCTTCGCCTTAAGCCGGAGCGAGTATGGTGGATTATGAGAGAGGGATATTAGTGGTCTAGAGATTAGACACACCAATTAGAAGGCTCTAAACCGCAGGCTAAAGCAATTAGAAGCTCTAAACCAAAACGGCTCTAAACCGGAGATTAGAGGTAGAAACTTGTGTGTCTAGAGGAGGAGGCCCTGCCCCTCCTTTTATGGGTGGGAGGCGCGGCCAAGGGGAGGGGAGTCCCTCCCCAAGTCGGCCTTGGTTGGCGCGCCGGCTTGGGGAGGAGACTCCTCCCCCAAGTCGGTTCCCAACTCCTCTTGCTTGTTTCCCACAGTTTCTTGTTTTAGCCGTTTGACTTTCAAACTGGACATTTGACTTTTCTGTTTTAGGATTCAATTTAATCCTTTATTTGGAACAGCAAGAATACTTAGTACATGATGCAATCATTCCAAGATGTAATGACACATTCATGTACCCCTCCCCCCTCCCGGAGTGCCGGACATTCCGGAACCTTCTAGAACATTCACCGGAATCATTTCCGAACTCCGAAACGGGACTTTCCTTATATGAATCTTATTCTCCGGACCATTCCGGATCACCTCGTGATATCTCGGATCCCATCCGAGACTCCGAACAATATTCGGTCTCTTTCTCATAATACCATAACTACTCAAAACAACGTCGAATCCTTAAGTGTGTCTCCCTACGGTTCGTGAATTATGCGGACATGATCGAGACACTTCTCCGAACAATAACCAATAGAGGAATCTGGAAATTCATATGGCTCCCACATATTTCTACGATTACTTTGCGATCGAATGAACCACTTACATACGATACCAATTTCCCTTTGTCTCACGATATGTTACTTATCCGAGGTTATGATCGTCGGTATCTCTGCATACCTAGTTCAACCTCGTTACTGATAAGTACTCTTTTCTCGTTCCCGTGATATGTGATCCCTTGTGAGCCAGTCACATGCTTGCAAGCTAATTGGATGACATTTCACCGAGAGGGCCCAGAGAATATCTATCCGTCATATGGATGGACAAATCCCACTCTTGATCCATGTGTCTCAACCAATACTTTCCGAACACTCAATGCCACCTTTATAGCCACCCAGTTACGGTGTGGTGTTTGATGTCATCAAAGCATCCATCTGGTAAAGGTGATATGCATGATCTCATGGTCGAAGGAATTAGGTTACTATGTATTAGAAAGCATATAGCAATTGAACTATTGAAATGACTTGATCTTTATGCTACGCTTATCTATAGGAGTATGTCCACCATATCATTCTCCTAATGATATGATCTTGTTGTTGATAACATCTCAATGTTCATGATAGGGAAACCACAATCATTTATCAACCAACAAGCTAGTGAAGTATAGAGGCTATACTAGGGACTTCAAATTAAGTTTACAAATCACACAAGTATTAATGTTTCCTTGTTAATACTATTATAGCATGAATGTAAACATTTATCATAAACACAAAGATACAATAATAACTACATTTATTATTGCCTCTAGGGCATATCTCCAACAGTTCTCCTCGGCTTCCTCTTCGTAGTATCCTCCTTCCTCCTCGTAGTATCCTTGGTCGGTACTAGCGTCTATGAATAAATACGAGGTACACAATCACCAAACAATACTTAACTACTTGCAATCATCACACACAAGGGTCCTATAGATGATCTAGCATCATCTCTAACATTACAAGGTTAAGCTTGGTTTAAAACTTATTATTTTTAGAAAAGTAATTTCTACTCATTGAAAAACTACTTAAGATTTAATATTCTCCAAACTAAACATGGGATCATTTTGACACATGTCATCACCACATATTGTAGTCCATGGGAATGTGATTTAAAGTGGTGTCACAATTTAATAAGGTTTTACCCTTTTATTTTAATTAATTAAAGTGGCTAGAAATGCTTATGAAGCATTCTTTTATTACTTGAACATTATTTCTGCAAGTAAACCTATATATTTTTATATATTCTGAAAGGTAAGGTTAAATGTGATTTTTGAGAGTTGGAATCAACTCAAAATCTTTTATGGTTTGAATTTGAAAATTTTTTGAATGCAGAAAAACTTCTGCCTTGTTATTTTTACTATGGGTTATCTACAGATCCAAATGACTTGAATCCAACGGGCTTGGATTAAGCATTCACAGACCTTTCCAACAAAATTGGTTTCATTCAATTTGGTGTACTGAATCGATCTGGGTTGATTTTTGAAGTTGGGTACAGAAGTGTGTTTGAATTTAAAAGGGAAAGGTTTAATTTGAATTGCTGGGCTGCGCGGGAAATTCTAACGGGCCGGCCTGCTACGCGCAGTGCTCCCGCGGGCTGCTTAAGTGGGTGTCCCCACTCGTCAGTGACACAGGGCTGGGCGAAGCGGTATGGGGAAACGTGGATCGTTCGATCTAGTTCTAATCCAACGACTGAGGGTCATCGTCGACGCGAGACAGCTCCGGCGAGAACGAAACCTAGCGCGGCCAGTGAGGGGTGCTAGGGGCTCACCGGGGTACGGACGAGGGTCGGCGAGGCGGGCGAACGACGAAGTCGACGACGACGAACCTCCTGGTACCGGTGGCTTCTCCTGGGGCGGCTCCAATCGCTGGCTCCCTTCTTCTCCAGAGGCGGCGGGCTCCGGTGAAATTCCGGCGAGGTGGTGCTTGGCTTGCTCTGAGGATGGTGTGGCACGGTCAGTGGGGAGAGGGGAGTGAGATGGTGTGAAGAAATCGTGCGGGGGTGGTCTCTATTTATAGTCGAGCGAGGGGACCGTCGGGGTGCACGGTGAGCTCGTCGGGGGCGACGTTACAGGCGGCTATAGGCATGGGCAAGGGTAGGGGACGGTGCTGTGTCTCCTGGCGATGCTCAACGACATGATCGCGAGGCATGGGGCGGTGCGGTTTGGTCTCGAACGGGCGGCGCGCTGCGCGGCAGAGGCGGCGTCTTCGACGGCGGGCGGTGGCTGTATGGCACGGGGCGACAAACGGGGGTGTCTGGCGGTCTCCTGGGTCGGTGGTGATCGTGTATGCACGCGGTGAGGGCGGCGCACGGTCTGTGGGTGATGGTCGAGGGTGGCGCTCTGGCGCACGCTCGGCATGGTCTGGGCGTGTCTTGGGCGCGTGGTCCAGGGCTTGGCAACGCTCGCGGCTGGGACAGGCAGTGGCGGTGGACGGTGGGCTGCCTCCCAGACATGCTGGCTAGGCTTGCTGCTGCTCCTAGTTTGCTGTCCACAATGGGGTGACATGGGGGTGCTCGGCTGTTCACCATTAATGGCAGCGGCAAGCTCACAGGGGTGCTAGTGTTGGGCTAATCTTTCTAGATGATCTACTGGGTTGTGTGTGAGCTAACTAGGGAACAAGTTAGGCTCAAAACACTACACACTATAGTGTTTGATGTTTTGTTTGATTTGTGTCTGCAACCTGTTTGATGAAATGGCCGCATGAAATCAAGTTTTGAATTTTGAAATGATTTTTGGTGGGTTTACTAGATTGGTTCTGGTGAGTCTGCAGATACTTGGGTTTTGAAAGTTGAGCTTGTTTGAGTGGGTTTTGAAAAAGTGGGATCTTCCCATATGAAGAAGATTCAATTTTGAATTGTCATTTAAACTATGCATTTGAAAGTTTCTGGATGATCACAAAGTGGGCCTTGATACTCTGCTATGAGTACATTCAAGGGGTGCAAAGATCCAGAAAAGTTTCTGTTAGGTTGTGAAAGTTTGAGACAGCCAAAGTAGGCATGGGAGTTAAATTGATCAAAATGACCATTCACTTAATATATTTGTTTTGATTTACTTGTCTTTAGGAAAAGTGTGGGAAATGTTTTAGATGATGTTCTTTTCACCTAAGAAACATTTTACAAGCAATGGTTCACACAAACAAGGTGGTTTTTAAAGAAATTCAAAATCCATGCATACACATATACATGCATTCATGAATTCATTTAGAAAAGTTTTTGTTAACCCTAAACTTGATGATTAGTGTTTTGATGATCTAAGTTTGATATTTTTGGGATGTTACAGAGGGGCACGGCGGGGTCCCACAGCGGCGGTAGAGAACAAAGAGGGGGCGTGTCAGTGAGCTCGACCCTGGGAGGCCGGCAGCAGAGCATGCGGTTGAGGGAGGAAGGGAGGCGAGCAGAGGCGGCGGGATGGGGAGAGGAACCTGGCGGCGGGGTTCGGTGGGTGGGATCGATAGAGAGACGAGATGGGGTGGGTCGCGAGCGCAGGAGCGGTGGGGAGTGGGCCAGGGGGTGCATGTTGACTGTGTGCAGCGTACGCGGGGTGTGTGTTTGGTGTGTGAGTCTGGGTGGGTCGGGGGTGTGATCGCTGGGGTGTGGGGTGGTGGTGTCCGGCGGCGGCAGGTGGGGTGAGGGAGTTGGATTAGGGTTAGATGGGGTAGTCTAGGGTTGGTTAGGGTTCAGCCGGCTGGGCCTGTTGGGCCTGGCCGGTTTTAGGTCTAGGGTTTTTTTATTTTTATTTATTTAAAAACCTTTTTATATATAATGTTTGTAAATAATTTTACATCAATAAAATAGAAGGAATATGGTTTTTTATTTGAATATAAGGGGGAAGAATTAGCAAACAAAATAGGGTTTTACTGGAAATTTTTTAGAGATAAGACATGCATGATGATGTGATGATGATGCAATAAATTAAAACAGCACGCGATTTTCTAGTAGTGGTCTTACCCGGGGTGCTACAATTCGACACCACTAACAATCGATATCGCCCTCGAGATCCGCCTCATGGTACGGGGAAGAAGACCGATAATCTGAATCTTCTCGCTTCATGTGTATCTTCGCGACACCACTAACAATGATCCTTGCTCCATCTTGAAATTGGCGACACCACCAACAAGGGTCGGTGCTCAGGTTCATCGGGAGAACACTCCGGCAAAACACAGACAAAGGAAGAGGTCTCAAAAGTTAAGGCCACCTCTAACTTTGATGGACGGAGTAGAATTGCTTGATCCACCAATTCAATAGTCGGATGGTGATCAGTCCATCGCGCACTCAAAGCATTACTCTGCACATGAATAGAAGAATTATGCAACCAACTCTCGGAATTCAGACTGAAGATCTTTCAATCGAGGTTCAGAACCAAAAGAATGATTTAGGCTCTTCATCAAATCTGATACAGATGACGTCGTCGTGAAGGAGAACACCGGAGGATACAAAGAAAAAATTTAGTGAATTTTTGGTCCACTGAAAGGTACAATAGATGAAAACTTCATAAGATAGCCTAAAGACTGGATGTCGAGGCACTGTTACAAGAGGAAGGAAGCGAAACCCTAAAGGTACGACGGAAATCCAACCACGAGAAATCCTGGACTCACAGAAAAGATAAGAGAGCAGATTCAAAACACGCGAAGGTACGAAGAGAATAGAAGAGGGGTAAGGAGTAAAAGCAGACCTAATCAGATCTATCCAACCGATTTTCCAAAATAGTTTTGACACTCTACAACGACCGTTAGCTAGGTTATCCTACAGTCTGGACCAGTGTAGGGGAGGGCGTTCGGTCATGACCGACAATTCGGTCTTTGTATTTCGGTCTTTTTTAAATTCGGTCCTCGAAAAAATAAAGACCGAATTATACTTGATAGTTTTACTACCCAAAAAAATCAGGTACCTACTAATTCGGGTTCGGGTTCGGTCATGACCGGATAACATGGTCAATATTGTCAACTCAAAATATAGAAATTATACTTATTAAAAATATGACAATATTTCAACTATATTTTAAATATTTTAATACATATGTTATCATTTAGTGGAAGAAATAAACGTGCAACAATCCTAATAAAATGTAGCAACTCTACAATAACACTTTGATGACCATTCAACAATGCCATAATTCATGCACATCACACAAATTTGGAGTTTCAGATAGTCTCATGTAAAATTCGGTTAGTTCGGTCTATTCGGTTACTTAGGAACTAAAGACTGAATAGACCAAACTAAATTCGGTCTATAAAATTCACTGCCCAATTTTCTTCTCGGTCTTTTCGGTTTCGGTCTATTCAGGTTCGGTCTCGGTCTTATCGGTTTCGGTCTTCGGTTATCGGTTTTTATGCCCACCCCTAGACCAGTGGGGTATCGCAAATGCTGAGCTCTGATACCACTCTGTAACACCCTCAGAATCGGCCCTATGCAAGTTTCAGTGGTTCCCGCCAAACCTGCATAGAAACAATTCAAAGGTGCCCACCAGGCACTTGCGTGCGGGTGGAAAACGAAATAATATCATTACACAATAGTCCACGATGGAACCCACAGAACAGATATGTATATACAACAATGACTCCATGAGTCAAGAATACATCTATACAGTATAAAGATCTAATTCACCTTGAAAACGATACAACATCTGACTACAGACAAGATGCAAATGGGGCTAAGAGCCCTGAAGAATAACCAATGGCATCCATAACCCTGCTCAGGCCAAGCCGGAAGGGTAACCCTGCTAACGACGTCGATCTCAAAACCTGCTTAAACAAAAGGGGTGCCGACAAAGGGCAAAGGAAAAGAGAGCGGTCAGTACTGAGGTCAGTACACGGCGAGACTAGAATTTCGCGGTCCTCGCCTACATAGGTATGGTGGACTGAAGCAGCAGCGCAACATGCACTAAACAACCTATAGAGACTTTATACAACTGGCGGCTATCAGATAGGGATAAGAAAGACCTATTTGGATCCAACCTGAAACTAACACCAACCATACCCATCCAGGTATTTCCCCCTCGACACCAAACGAGGAAGTCAACCGAGGAACTCACACAGTTGGCAGTTTTATTCATTTCGTTATAGTTACGGCAATTACTAGTCAGATATAGATAGCATGAGTCATCCTGATATTATAAACAGTGGTCAGTTTTAGTTAACCATTCCGTTGTAGTTGCAATACTTACTAGTCAGATACATATAGCATGAGGCATCCCAAAACCAGCACTTGTTGGTACTTTTATTTAGCCATTCCGTTGTAGTTGCAATACTTACTACTCAGATACATATAGCATGAGGCATCCCAAAACCAGCACTTGTTGGTACTTTTATTTAGCCATTCCGTTGTAGTGAAGCTGATTACTAGTCATTATAAAGTCAAATTTATAGCACTACTTTAGTTATAGTTGTCTATGATCGAGATAATGTGATCCAAGTCGTCCATAACCGCGGACACGGCTTTCAGAAAGTTTTTACCCTGCAGGGGGCACAAATAGAAACACACGCACGATCAACCTCGAGAAAAACCAAATGAAAACCCAACGAGGCATCACGACAGAGCAATTGCAAGATTCATATAATATTTCAGGGGGGCACCCTACCAAGCTACCCGCAACGAAGTTGGCCGGCTCCGAGACGGACCCAGAGGTTTGCGAGAACGGCTGTAAACGACCGGGAACCCGAAAGTGTGACTAGGCTTGTCGATACCGCGTAATCGTGCCGCGATCCAAAACAGTACAGGCGCTCCACGCACAATAGTAAATAAAGCAATAAAGCATGGTATAGGTACAGGATAGTAATAAAGCTCCAAACTATTTTGTGGCCCCAAGAAATAATATATGACTCAAGCTCTGGCTAAGGGGATTCATGGTCCCACATACAGATAGTGTGAATATTCAAAGAACAGGTATCAAGTACTCGGGGTCCTATGGGACACAAGTGGACGGGTAAAAACTAAATAACATCTATTGCCCACCTGTGCCTCTGCATTATTTACCTACTTCAATTTTAGTTATTAAATGGTAATTAAAACCATGATCATCTCCAACATTAAACATGCGACATTTCTCCAACAACTGTGGAAGATCGACGGCGCGACACATCACCTGTGCAAGCAACTGCGACTCGCAAGGCCGACTATCTACCAAACAACAGGTAATAGGATGTGTCCATGGCAATATAAGGGCTACAGGGAAGTATAACGGGGTACAAAATCTATAGCATCACAACACATATAGCAATAGATCAACATGAGGAAATAAAGACAATAAATGTAAAATAGGTAGAAAGGGGGAGAATGCTCGCCTTAAAACATTGCTGAAGGTTCATCCGAAGATCGGGTCGACACTCGTATCAACTCATCGACCTAGTCCGTGAAGAAGCAAAACACTAGAAGAAACACCGAATGCACTATTTAATACTACGGAAAAAGATCGGGCATGATGCATGTATGATGTATGACATGGCAAGGATGAGATGCAATTAGGAAATATTAAGCGGAACCAGAGTCCTGACAATTAATTAGTAGGTTCATATTGTTTAAATACTCCGCAATTTAAATGTAGTCTTAACAAGGCAAAATTATATCATCAGTTTGCTACACAAATTTAAATGGAGGCAATATAAGGCTAGATGTCGCATATGGTCTTCATATTTAATTATGAGGTGAATCGGCATAAGGCTCCCAAACCACACAAGATGTATGCAATATGATCAATTTATATGCGACAAACAATAAAGTCATATATTATAAAAATATGAGGGTCTCGAATAGGGGTCACACATGTCGAATCGACGATCTTGGTTCGGGGTTTCGACGAGGTTCGGGCTCAGCGGGGTCGGCTTCGGTCCGTGACGGAGATCTTGTCGGCATCCATGGCATGGCACCAAACCGGTGGAGATCTTGGCATCGAACCGGTGGAGATCTTGGTTCCGAGGTTTAGGTTCGGTCTTCGGGATCATTGCACTCGGGGTCTTGAGGATCTTGGATTCCTGCTTCAAGTGTTGGTGGCGAACTTGTTCAGGGTCGTTGGGCTTCGGAAGGTCTTGGCAAAACCCCTAGATCGGAGAACTAGCGGGCTTTGGTATTCTTCGGGTGGCTTCACCATGTTCCTACCTCACCACCGTACCATCATATCCATCTTCGTAGAGTCTTCGTCGTTGCAACACCGAACCACCACATCCATTTGCCACTACTACTTCACCTCCACCACACCACATACATACATCATTCGGCAACAACTCTAGCAGTACCTATCGGCCAGGAGCAAAAGGCACCAGGGCACATCAGACGCACAAGAGCAACACGTACATGAAGCAAGCACATGCAGAGCTTGGCGCGGTGCCTGCAGCGAGGTCGGCAGAGCAGGGCGAGGTCGGGGAAGCCGCGACGGCGCGTTGTGTCGGCGCTGCCAGCAGGGAGGTCGCGGCGAGCGGGACAGCCGACGGACAGAGGATCGGGTGCGGTGGCGCAACGTTGGAAGAAACCCATGGCAGTGGGGCTCAGGCTCACGCAGGACGGGGCGGTGGGGTTCACTGGCGGAGGAGCTCGGGTCACTCGCTGGAGAGGCGAGCGTGGTGGCGAGGCCTTGCAGGCGCGCGAGGAGGAGGCCGCGTGGACAGTGGCAGAGGCGGAGGAAGGCCGGGTAGCACGCTACAGAGGGCGCCGGAGGGGAGGAAGGCGGCGGCCGGACGCGAGAGGTCACGCGGGGTGCTGAGGAGGGACCGAGCGGTGCTGGAGAGCTCGGGGTGAGGCGCACGGTGGGGTCCCGCAGCGGCGGTAGAGAACAGAGAGGAGGGCGTGTCAGTGAGCTCGACCCTGGGAGGCCGGCAGCAGAGCATGCGGTTGAGGGAGGAAGGGAGGCGAGCAGAGGCGGTGGGATGGGGAGAGGAACCTGGCGGCGGGGTTCGGTGGGTGGGATCAATAGAGAGACGAGATGGGGTGGGTCGCGAGCGCAGGAGCGGTGGAGAGTGGGCCAGGGGGTGCATGTTGACTGTGTGCAGCGTACGCGGGGTGCGTGTTTGGTGTGTGAGTCTGGGTGGGTCGGGGGTGTGATCGGTGGGGTGTGGGATGGTGGTGTCCGGCGGCGGCAGGCAGGGTGAGGGAGTTGGATTAGGGTTAGGTGGGGTAGTCTAGGGTTGGTTAGGGTTCAGCCGGCTGGGCCTGTTGGGCCTGGCTGGTTTTAGGTCTAGGGTTTATTTATTTTTATTTATTTAAAAACCCTTTTATATATAATGTTTGTAAATAATTTTACATCAATAAAATAGAAGGAATATGGTTTTTTTATTTGAATATAAGGGGGGAAGAATTAGCAAACAAAATAGGGTTTTACTGGAATTTTTTTAGAGATAAGACATGCATGATGATGTGATGATGATGCACGAAATTAAAACAACACGCGATTTTTTAGTAGTGGTTTTACCCGGGGTGGTACAGGTGATTTCCTTAAAGAAGCATACCACGCTAGAGATGGATAGAGACTCGAAATCAAAAGATCAAAGAAATCCGAAGCAAGGACAAAGAATTAAACAAACAGAATCAGACCAAAATAAAACAGAAGAATACTAGAGAGAGGAAGAACATAACAAATAAGAATAAGAATAAATCTAGCGAAAAAGAAAAGCAAGAGTCCAGGAAGTCAAAAATGCTCCAATGGAAATTGTGGCCATCCGACTCTAATTGTTTTTAGTTTTTCTTTCTCCTCCTAACTCGAGGATCATTATAATAAACTTGTATTAACTTGATACAGTGCAGGTGCGAGCCGAATCTGACACTATACGTTTAATGAGCATAATTAATTCATATACATAAGGAAAGGTTGCACTTCTGGGATGAGCATTATTTCTAGTAATGATCAATTTATGTATGAGAACTACTTTAGCATGTTGGCATTTTAAAAAGTAGTTTAGCACCACGTCGTTGGTATTTTAATCATGTGTAGATCAATAACGAAACCATACCAAAGTGAAAACAATGCAAACTACAATGAGCTAGCAAAGCAACAATTTAAGTACCTCGAGAATTCCACCTTCGACAACTAATCGCCCCGCAACAAATGTAGCGCCTCCAGCGATGAAGCTAAATGTTCTTTTTCTTTAGTAGGAGAAGAGAATTGTTTGGTTACTTGTAGATGATGATTCATATGTAAATCACCCGTTGAAGAATGGTTCCTTGCTTTCACACCCCGGCCAACAGTCACAGTAGTAGTGAAGATAGTGGATGTACCGGCGGCATGGGTGGATCTATTCATCGAAAAATTCAGCACATTCTTGGCAAAGATAGCGGCCAATTCTCCAACAAATTAGATTAGTATTCAACTATTCATATATTCAAATAGTTAGCTAACTACATAATAAAAAAATATAAACTTGATGGTAATCAAAACTAAATCAAATAACTAAGCAGCTAGCTAACTACAGTAAGCAAAAATACGCAATCAGATTTTAGAGGTCATATAGGTGGAACAATCTAGGAAATTCAATTGGAGAAAGAAACACATGTTGTTAAAACCCTGCTTCTCGGCCCACCAATTGTGTCGCTACTTCATCTAATCTAGTACCCCTGCACTCTAGTGGATGACAACAGATTAAGCTTATACTACATGCACAAGTGGTAATCTAGAAATAAATTACATTTTTTTCAAGGATTTAAATTTCTTGAGGGGAAACTAATGTATGTAATATGGCACAAATACAATCACCATAATAAAATTGGCAACCCAAAACAAACAAACGTAGAAACGCAAGACTAAGCTAATTTAAATAGATCAACCAACCTTATTTACTCAGAGCAATATTATGACCTAACTTGTGAAATCCGTCTGTATCATATGGTAAAGAAACTCCTTTTTTCAAAGAAACAAACTAATTAACTGAAGAACTAATACCTAAAACAAATCAAACAAGTGAGATAAATAACTATCTACTAAAGAATATGGTCATTGAATAGATTCATCCATAATAGCATACTCTTCTACAATGAACTAACAACATACATAAGATTTCTACAACAATTTCAGAAAGAGTCGCATATTTAGCTAAATTTTAGAAAATAAAATCTACTGATTGGAGTGAATATTACATAAATCAAACTTCCCCTACAGCCAGCTAGTCTTTCCATCGAACAACCTGTAGGCATAAATATTATTTTTTGGATAAACAAAGATGAAAGATTAGCTGATTAAAGACAAATCTATAGGAACACTTTAGTCTTGACATGGTGCTGCCCAAGTGTACATTGCCAATCACATGTCAAGGGCAGAGCCAAATATATGCAAAATCAACACCTCATCTTCATCTTCCTCCTCGGCAATCATATAATGATCTTTCCATTAATTCATCTACAAGGAGAGAGAGCTTGAACCTGCGAGATGGAGAGAGGCCAGGGGTGGAGGCTCATGGGAGATGCCATTCCTCCTTTCTCATGCCTCTCTTCTTCACATATCCTTCTCGCTCCCTGCCCCAGGCTCCTCCTACCGGGCACCGATGAGAAGTAGCAGCAAGGGCATGGTGCGCAACAACCTACCTTGCTCCTGGTGATGGAGATGACCCGATCTCCACCGGAGGAGGCGGGAACAAGGCGGAGCTCACTACAAGAGGACCCCTCCTACACCAACACATCTATCTGTATCTAAATGCCTATATAGGCATTGGTAGTGCCTTTACCAACGAATAAAGGTGCGTTGCATTTTTGGGCGTTGCAAAGGTACAATGCAACACATATAGGTCCGTTGGTAACAAGGGTGTTTCTAGGTCTGCAACGTATAGATTTATTTCATGACAACACTTTTATACCTTGGTGCTTACCCTGTTCAAATTGCCTTGCAACAATATTATTTTTCGAATATATAATTAAATAGCAAAAAAATCAATCTTCTCTTCCCATTGTTCTAATTGGGAGCTGAACTTTGGATATACAAGCATACTGTTTTATTAGAAATTTAACACATCTTTCAGATCTCAAGGATAATAATAAATAAATCATAAAGCTTTATTGGCTGAAATTCGGAAATACAATCTGAGTTACATACATCAATTTGATAGAGAATGTACATTGAACACTATATCATCTAGTTATCCATCATATGCTTCATGACATTTTTTTAGCGAAATAAATCTAAGTATAGTGAAATCATTCTTTGTGCCTTCTCCATGTCTTCCTTCTCGTTGGATTCTTGATATATGGATGACAGTGCGTACAATTGTGCATCTATATTTACCTCCTGCAATGATAAATTAAGTTGGTTGAGTGCATGTACTAGTAGTATAAAATGTCCATTCAAATATTTAGATTTAAAAAGAAACCAAAATAACTTTAGAGGAAAGGAGCATAACATAGAATAGTAATGTATTATTAGTTGCACACGCAGATCATCGATCAGGAAAACAATATTAACTACTAACTTGTGCGCTAGTGAAATGTTTTTGAGTAATCAATTGTAGGTCCGGTTGTTCAACTGACGATATTTCATTGCTTGCACTATTTGTAGTACTCCCTCCGACCCAACTTATTTAGCTCAAGTTTGTCTAGATTTGGATGAATCTAATACTAAATCATGTCTAGATACAATCGAATCTAGACAATCCAAGTCAACTAATTTGGGTCGTAGGGAAATTTTTACAGTAAACTTTAAAGTGAACACAATAAATATATCCAGGAGCATCGAGCAGAATTTTGTGACAAGAGAAGTACTACTAACCAGTAGCTTGAGAACTACCCGCAAAAAAAACTTGACAACTACCTGCATTCCAAAGAAAGGCTAATGCACGGGTTGTCAATCTGCAAACAAAATATCAACCTCCTGTTGCGCACAGATGTGGTCTGCGGTCTACACATCTAGATCAAAGGAGCATAAGCAAGAAGATTAGAAAAGGAACCTTGTAGTGCACTGTTTGATCATATAGACATTGAAAAGTGCAATAGATGAAGAGAAGTAATGCTTCACTGCTGATGGCCTGCCCAGCTCCCGCTGGCTCCAGTCATCTAGTGTGAGCAAGGAAGCCATGTAAGTATACATATGGAAGGTTCAAGATGTAGATAGGCACTTAACACTTGCAGCTTGCATATTAGTTAGGATACGAATTGAGAAATCATTTTTCATCATAAACTTGAGATTTCTGTACAACCAAGAAGCAGAACATAACCATTTTGATGCAAGTTAATTTTTCTAACTACACCGTGCTTACCAGGAAACATGTAAGCCGCACACGTCATCATTATAGCCGACCAGGAAACATGCAAGCTGCACACATAAGATACAATTAAAATTTTATGTAATTGAGCACAATTGAATGGATCTGAGATGATAAAAACCCTCCACTCCTTCCTACACGTTCCCTGATTACAGTCGCTTCTTTCCGGTTTCAGTTATGCAGATTCAAGAACAAGAAACCTGAGAAGAAATGTTTAATACTCTCTCCATCTTAAAATAGATGTCGTAGATTTGTTAAAAAATTGATAAATCTAGACACTATTTAGTATATAGATACATCCGAATTTTAACAAATTCAAGACATTTATTTTGAGATGGAGGGAGTACAACAGATCATCTAAAAGTGGCAATGAATTAGTAACTTAAACCACCTCATATAGGTAAAAAATTTGCATGGCACACAAAATCACTTAATCCCATGTCCTCTTATAGTTAGTGCCAGACCCAAATTTCCAGCGCTCGATGTTCAGTTCGTCCGGTGCATAATACACGCGCAGAGAGTAGACCAAATAAATTATTCTTGCTGCATGACAAAGAACTGAATCAATTGATTGGGGATCAGAACAGAGAAAATAATCGTACCTGCGCTAGTAATTTCACTACTGAAACCATGTTAGTACATGATGGACAGATCTTTGTATTTGTAAAGTAAACCAAAATCACTAGTGATATTTCAAACTGATCTGATATGAAAAAACCGATTACTCAATTCCCATTCAGACTTCAGCTAGAAGCACTACAGATCCAACACACTTAGCCCTGCTATGTCTTCATGCATGTACTGCAGATTATTAGAGAAACACCTAAAACAGGACTAACCTGGTCGTTTGAAACGGCGATGCAATAGCGGAGGCAGGTGTCATACGACGGCAGCATTTCTAACGAGCGTGGACGGACGGCACCTGATGCCTGTCGGCGGCGACACAATATTGGCAGTCGGCACTGTAGAAACCCTACGCGCGGAGGCAGCTGGGTGCTGGGCGTCGGTTGTCCGTCTCGTTCGCCCAATGCCCGACACCTGGGTGGAATCCAATGGACGCGGGTGCCACAGCTCCATCAGTACCTCCGTCGGGAACAACTAAAAGAGAGAGAGGCATGTCAAACAACCGCCTACAAGTCCTAAGACAAGGACCATCGGCTTCCTCTCGAGACGCCGACGAGGGCGGCCAAGATAGAGATGTGCGCAGATGGGGATGACACCAAGGAGGACGAGGGCGCGGCGGTGGGAGGCGGCGTGGAGGAGTAGATCGGACTAGCAAGATCGGGATTGCAATTGTAGGACTTGGTGGGGGATGGGAGTAGATAACGGAGAAATTTCCTCCACTGCTGGACTCAACTGCATATGCTTCTTTAGCGTGAAATTTTCATAAAGAAATATTTTTCTGTGTACGTCAGTGCATGGATATAGCGGCAACACATATATGTGTATCTAAAATAAAATTTTGCAACGGGTACCCCAAAGGGTTGTAAATCAAGTGTTGTTATAGGATGGGTCTCCTTATAGTGGCTGCACCAACCTCTGGAGGGGAAAAGGAAGAGGCGCGAGCGTGGTGGCTAGGAGGTGAGGAGGGGGAGAAAGGAGGCTAGGGTTTCACCATGGGGGACGACCAGGGGCCATCGCCGATAGGCAGAGCGCACGCTCATCTTCTCCATCGCCGAAAGCGGCTCAGCAAGGAGGTGACATGGAGAAGGCGAGCGAGGGGATTGGGGCGGCTAGAGGCTAAGGTTTCTTCACAGTGGGTTGCTCCTTTTATACCTCACATAGAGCAACACTGTTTCATGCCTTGATCTAGCGAACGGACGGTTGAGATGCTCTCAGGACCCCATCCAACGGCTCACATGCTGAAATCGCTGTGGTGAGCCCATAGAATGTACCTATTATACTTTTAGATAGATTAGATGGTAGTACATGCGGTGTTTCGAACATTTGTCCAACTGGCTCGGGAGCGCGCTTCTGATTGGCTGGATCAGTGGCGTTCCCGTCATCGTTGGTCCGATGCAGACCCGCCTACAGCTAAGTGCACGCCGTTTCGCACAGGTAAATGCCGACCGGGGAGTTCGAAAGAAAACCCTGTCGATCAGACCCGATCCCCCAGGCCCCAACGAACAACATCGACCTCGGCTCCGTGTCCCATCCCGCGCGAAGCCCCCATGCCCACGCGATCTCCTTGGTTGCCCCGCCGGGCGCCGGCGCGGCTCCTTGCCGTCGTGCTTCTCCTCGGGGCTCTTTCCGGGGACGCCGCTGCCACCAGGAGCGATGGGTACGGGCACGCGAGGAGGCTGTACATGAGGAACAAAGTCGTCGAGATGTGAGTACTCCGCTGTCATTAGCTACCCTTTTGTTCGATTTCTTTCGGGTTTAGCTCGAGCTGTCTAAAGCTTCGATTTTTTCTCCGGACGTCTGTGTGATACGGAGAAGAAGATTGTACAATCTCCTCCCCTGCTCTGTCTTCACAGAACTCGCGTTGAAAACTTGAAATGATGCAAGCTCTGTTCAATTTGCTGAGAGACCAGTGCCCGCATCTGGAGTTCGCGTATGTATCTAATGTTTGCGCCCATGCCCCATGCGGTCAATGAATGGCTGCGTAATCGTTTCTGAAGTTGTGTGTAAGCTTGGCATCTGTTTCTGTCTGACCTGCTGGGTTCAGAGAATAGTATTTCAGTCAGCAGAGTATCAAACGTTCTGATGTCACTGTTTGTCTGTGAGATTCTGGCCTCTTCATTTTCTGAAGCAAGGCCTCTAGGCTCTAGCATCGTCTGCACATGATAAAGCATCCATAATACACTGTTTATTGTATTTCACTCACTAGGCTGATAACCTGCTTATTGTCACTTCCATCAATGCTACTATTCCAAATAGGTGCATAAATACTCACTAGCCAACCATTTGGCATACTTGGCATACAACCTATATTTCCAGTTCTGTTGGCCTGTGGAAATGTTTGTGTTCTGCCAATACTGATTCATTTCCATTATTTCCAGGTTTTATCATGCTTATGAAAACTACATGGCGTATGCGTTCCCTGTATGTTCGTGAGCTATTTTGAGATTTTTGTAAAAATAATTTGGTTCAGATGTTCATGGACAACCTAATGCTCTGTGTGTTGATACCTTTTCAGCATGATGAATTGAAGCCTCTTACTAAAAGCTTTACTGACTCCCTCAGCGAGCTTGGAAACCTAAATGTATAAATGTATCGACAAATTTACAGTTCCAGTTGACATCACAACTCACAAAAGATACCATGATATAATATCAACTCTTTGTTCCTTCTTGTAGCTTCAACATTTACCACATGATTATAATGGATCAGCATTGACACTAGTTGAGTCATTATCAAGGTACACTTAATGAATTTTTAAGTATGTTATCACATTGTTTCTTCAAAAGGGCGCTTGTATTCGTAAGATCGAGTAGGTAATGCCTCTCTGTTTTGGCTCATGCAGTCTTGTTGTCTTAGGTAACTTCACAGAATTCGAGAGAGGAGTTAGCTGGCTTTCAGAGAACCTAGAGTTTGATGTTGACGCCCGGGTTAATCTTTTTGAGGTAATGCCATTTGAGTTTATCACAGTTACAACAGAAAAATGACATGTTGGCCCCAGGGAATTTAAGCAACACTCAGTTCTCACGCTTCCCCTCCTCCCTTCATGCCCTTTTTTCTTCTTATCCAGTGTAACATAAGACTTCTTGGGGGGCTTATTTCTGCTCATATTCTCGCAAAGGACTACAACAGTCAGCTTAAAGATGGAGTATATCAGGACCAATTGCTACATCTTGCTGAAAATTTAGGCAGCCGGTTTCTGCCAGCATTTGAGACACCTACTGGATTGCCGTACGCATGGATCAATCTTAAGGTTTTTTCACAAACTTTTGACCTTTCTGATTCCATAAGTGGTACACCTCTACAAGCATATGTTTCCATACAAAATTGTATTGATAGATTATAGAGTCTTATATATTTATATGAGATTGTAAGGCTACTTGAAATAACATCATCTAGATTTTGGTGCATGTCTAGAGGTACTTTCAAGTTTAAACAGACCAACTGAAAAGGAATTTGGTTCTAAAAACTGAAAAGGAACTTCTAGAGGAGGTTGCCAACTTTGTCTAAAAGCAAACTACAACCTTACTCTCAGTGATGAAAGGACTTTTTTCTAGTTAATGCTCATTGTATGCAATCTTAACAAAATTTACTTTAGGATAGCGAGCACACTTTCTGCTACGAGCTAAAGGGTAGCAGCCCTAGCACATAACATAAAGTGTGAAGCATCAGCTCGTGTATATTACACTCCTTATAATCATGATTTGGCAACGCTGTTGAACTATATTTTTCTGATACTATGACTACTTTTGCCAGTACGGAGTGATGGAGAACGAGACAACTGAAACAAGCACATCAGGCTGTGGTGAGTGGCACCATCTTCCTGTGTAAATTCATTATTCTGCTTGGCATCTTGAATTTAGTTAAAATTCATTATTCTGCAGGCTCCCTTATCCTTGAAATGGGTGCATTGTCACGTTTGACTGGTGATTCCAGATATGAAGCTGCAGCTCTTCGTGCTCTTCGTAAGCTATGGAGCATGAGAAGCTCATTAAATCTCGTAGGCTCAACACTTGATGTTTTGTCTGGCAAATGGATTGAATATTCGTCAGGCATTGGTGCTGGTACTGCTCCTTACGCTAGCCCATGTAATTTACCGACTGTGTGCTTGTGTGCTGTGTTCATGTGTGTTTTGTGTGAGCATATATCATGTTAGCATCATTGTTACTTTAACAAGTTAATCTACAGATATTTCATTTTTTTTATTAGACAACACATGTGTTCGACTCATTGGTATCTTGTACAACATGTTTGCAGGAGTTGATTCATTTTACGAGTATTTGATCAAGGCATACGTTCTTTTCGGAAGTGATGAGTACTGGGATATGTTTCATTCCGCTTACCTTGCAGTGCAGAAGTATTTTCGACATGGCCCATGGTGCACCCTTTCTTCATGACATAATTATTCAAATTATTCCATTTCATCCAAGTTACTTGTCATGATTGTACTGAAAGTGATAATCATCTGACTTGACAGGTATCATGAGGCTGATATCAGGACCGGAGAAGCAACACATTGGCAACTAACTAGCCTGCAGGCCTTCTGGCCTGGTGTTCAGGTTCGCTTTACTCCATTCATGGTTGATTCACTACCTTACTGTGGAATTTTGATTCCTTTATTATTTGCTTTCTCCTATCATCATCACCAGACGCTACTAGGAGATGTTGCTGCAGCAAATCTATCACATCGTGAATTTTACAATGTATGGCAGAGGTTCGGTGTACTTCCTGAAAGGTATTAATAACTACAACTAAGATCCTCTTGCCATCAACTTGCAGTAGGAAAACGAAATTATTAAGTAGCCGTTTCAATAAAGTAAGAACTGATGCTCAACAATGCTACCAAAACTTGCTTTGAGATTTACACAATTTTTTGGTTCGTGCTTTGTACTTTGCAGGTATCTGTTAGACTATGGAATTTTGCATCCTACTGAGAAGTACTATCCTTTACGTCCAGAGTTTGCCGAGTCTACATTTTATCTTTATCAAGCAACTAAAGGTGTGATTGGCAACAGCCCTAAAGTATCTATTTCTCTCACTTTAGGTTTTCCAGTCCCCTAGAGGTCGTTATTTGTATTGATGTTTTACATAAGTTTCATATGTAATCCCTTTGTTCATGAATAGATATCACTTTAATCTAGTGAATCCGTTTCACCAGACCATTCTAAATAGTGTGTTCTTTTTATATTAGTGAAACTTTAGGAAAATTTTATTGCATGTTTTCTATAACTTGGGCGGAGGTAGAAGTATATAATTCATCTACTATCTACTACTATATGGTACACTTCCAGATAGCTAACACTTACCATCTTATAGATCCGTGGTACCTAGAAGTGGGCGAAGCTATTGTTGGATCACTTAATTACTACACTAAAGTGGAAGGAGGTTTTGCTAGTATCAGGGACGTTTCAACAATGAAACTTGAAGATCATCAACACAGCTTCTTTCTTTCAGAAACGTAAGCTGCTGTTCTTCCTATTATTTCTGTAAAGTAATTCCCAGTAACACTACTGAAGTAAATTGATAAATTTTATTGCTGTTGCCATGGCGTAAGTTGTTACTCTTCTGCAGGTGCAAATATCTTTTTCTTCTTTATGATGATTCGTTCTTGAGAAACAAAAATTACATATTTACAACAGAGGGCCACCCCCTCCCCATAAGGAACACGTGGCATGAGAAATTTCCTGTGTCGGATATTCCCAGCAACTGGACATTTATTAAGGTTATTTCTCTTTATGACTAAGATTCCATATCACCCTACATTGGAAAGCAAGTTAGGGAACCATATGATGTCCTAGCTCCTATTTGCAGGAGCATTGATCTTACTTTGTACTGTCAATTGTAATGATATGGAGAACCTCTCTGCAGGATGAGAACCAACTGATTCGTACAAGTGCATTGTCATCCAAAGTTTGTCCAGAGACAATTTTCCGACAGAATGTTGGCTCCGCATGGGAGAGCGCGTGCCATATACCAGATGTGTACCCTAGTCACAGATGCAGGTCTGATGATGACTGTGGGATAGAGTCGGTAACATGCAAGACGAGAACTTGCAGTATAGCGGGCTACTGCGGCTTGTGGCTGGCCGTCTATTAGTCAGTGGTGTTGGGGAGATTATACCTTGCACATTCTTTCACAGGATGATCAAAATAAGGTCATCGCCTTGAAAATAGAATGTTACTGGCCGGCTTCGGCCTTACTATGTGTACACTAGAATAGCGTCATAGATTTTGTCGTCAAAATTGTCCAAATCCACCTTTTTGTCAAATACTGGTTTAAAATTTCATCCTGATGTATCTGCGTTTTGATATGTTGTACTGTACATAATTATGTGATGGTTTATGAGAGCCTGGTCTGCTTATTCTAGGCAAAAGTGTGTCTATACAACGTGGTACATTCTGTCAAATTTGCTCGTACTAACAATCAGTTCCATGGTGCGTTGTGAGTTGTGAATCCATCACAATTGCACAGCTGTTATAGCAGAGCCATTTATTGTAAGATATACTGCTGAGGATCTCTTCTATTCAGTGGTATTTCGATAATTGAGTAAGATGATTAAAATCCATGTCTTATCTCATGGCACATTTATGAAATTTCAAGCAAAAGTTCGGTTTCAAATATCCGAGACTGCGTTAGTTCCTCTCCACTATTTCTGATACTTGTACATATGCCACAGTGAGTATCAAAATTACATAAGAAATTTAGCAACAAAATATAGACCTATATTGAAGTGGAAGTAATTATATAGGGGGAAATCAAATTGCTGACAACAAGAAATGTCAGGTAAAAAAATTAGATGGAGGTGCAGACCATGGTGCCGTTGCTGCAACCAGAAATGCACACAGTGCAAATGCAGCTGCGGCTGCACGTACATCTACCTTCTGTTCAACGTCCTCCGGGCTCCCGTCAGAAACAGGTTCAGCAGGATCAGCAAAACCGAGCACCTCCTGCTTCTCATACTTGGCCAAGCCATCTGTCAATCTGCCGCATACAAAGACTGCTCTGGGGCATTCTTCTCTGAAGCCGTCCTTGCTACAGTGTACACTGCTCTGACCAGAAGACAAAGGTCCAGCGTACCGGCTCATCTCATCGAGCAAAGATAGAAGTAGAGTAAATGGGTGTCAGAGTAAATTTGTAAAGCAAGATATACTGCCGAGATAGACAGCTCCAAAGCAATCCACTTAATTCTTGAAAGAGGACCCCACCAACTTCTAGGTGTATTTTAGGTTGCTACCTAGAGCTCGCTGACTTGATGAGTCTTGACAAGGATTACCTTCATTTTTCCTATACTCGGGTTCTGTAAGAATCAACACAACTATAGCATTTGTAGCAGCAACCGGGACAACATCCTCCCACTTGAACATGGCCATCCTTACAATCAATATTATGTAATCCTGAAAATTAAATTCCATGACAATCATCATACTTGTTTTTGAACTACAAGAAACGTGGAAAAATGTGAAGTCACAGCACGGTTGAACTTTGTGAGTGGCAAGATGTAGTTTATCAGACCTGTCTGATATCTTGTCATTGATGAAGGCCAAATAGTCCAGCAACTCCTTCAGGTGTGCAACATATTCTACCATTGGATATGGATGACTCCGAACTAAGAATCCTAGCAATCTCTAGGGAAAAGATAGATCTTATTAAAAAGAAAGTATACTCAGTAAGCTATTATCAGGATTTTCAACTTCTGTTACCGAAGAACTGGTGCACTTTGCTGAGAAAATCCGGAACTTGCACTGCTCAATTATCTGACCTCAAGAAACCAAATGGAAACACACTAAGGTAATCATAACTGACTCATCATTAAAAAAAGATCAGACTGCCTTGCGATCATAATCGTTTGTAGGCTGTTGGGCAGGATAAAAAACAAAAGCTTCGCTGTGTATATGCAACATATTTCTAACTCGGATGGGAAAGATAATTGAGCAATGCTTGTCTTTTCCGGTAGATTGAAAAAATTTCCTAATTTTTTGTTACAAACAGCTGTGAAGTTTTAATTGACAAATGGATTTTTTATTCATGAAAATTGTGTTGGACATAAAACTACCACGATCTACATTTGGAAGGTAATCAATAATCACAGTTAATTATAAGTGGGTTGTATTATATTCAGATGATTCATTAGAACATTCCAAGATCTGATGAAAGCAACTTGCCTAATGCATATAATTAAACCACTTCTCTTGATTATCGTCACAAATCTGAACCTCCGATTCAACAAGCAATTGGATAGACTGGAAAGAGAAGAAATGTATGTACAACGGAGGTCGGAAGGATGGTCAGGACATGTTTGGTAATGCCGTATATAGAAAAAAAAAACAATCCATATAGAAAGGTTTACTTGAGGAGCAACAATAGCATGATTTAGAACTCCATTAGCCAAACCTACACATGGGCACAATCATTATCAGTCCAACATAATCACTGAAGCATAATATAATAATAAGCACGGGTGATACCGTGACACAAACCTTTTCCACCTCCTGTTTCAACAGTGATCAGTAGTGTAAGCAGGTTAAATGCCTCGAGATCCGGTCATCATCGCCCACGACCTGAGCTCCAAGCCCTTACACGCCACTGGCTGGGGTTGCAGACCCGGCGGCACCACATTTGTCGCAGCACATGGCGGGAACCTGATCCTGACAGCAGCACGCAAGAGGCCACGGAATCTACAGGCCCCTGGTTCTGGAGGAGCAGAAGACAACGGCGCCAGATCTGTTATAGCGCGCGAGGCGGCCTGCAAGCAGAGAACTGATGATAAGAGTAGGTTGCATCAACTCCAGAAGAAATAGTTGTTGCCTACAGGTTGTACTTACGGCTACAAAGAGCTTATAGGTTTATAGCTACAGAAGATATATTCTCTAGCGCCACCTTTCAGAAAAAAGAGGAGACCAGCATTTCCACGGTTATTTATCTGTCGTCTTCAAGAGTTACACGATGAATTTGTGCCATCTACAAGAAGTGTCCATGAAGATTCACATGAGCATAATATGAATTTTAGCTAAATTTTTTTAAATAATACATTTTATTTAATCATTTTCAGAAATAATGAAGTTTTGCAATTATAACGCGGGGTCTGCATTTCAAAAACCGACCGGGACAAGTCTTTTTTTCAAAAGCCGACCAGTCTGGTCGCCTTTTCCAGCACCGACCGGCGTGACAGCGGCCCCGCCTGGCCGGGCTGTCGGCCCACAGGGGAGGCGTGTCCTTGGTCGGCTTTTGAATAGCCGACCGCCTGTGTCGGTTTTTGAAAAGCCGACGCTCCCCTTCTTATCTGTTCGCGCGCGCCGGCTCGTCGTCCTCCTCCCTCATTTATTCTTCCTCCTTCCCTCTTCCTTGTTCTTGCTCTCATTTCCATTAGCTGCTCCACCGATTTTCAGCCTAGATTTCTATCTAAACTCGGTGCTGTAACATATAAGAAAGCTAGTAGAGTCCCGATCTACTAATGGGATAACCTGGTGTACTGATTTGAGTCGTTTTTGTGGAGGGATTTGGTGGTGTTCTTGGGGAGCAATGGCTATGGTGGAGGCTAGGGTTGTGGCTTGAGGCAGCTGCATGGTGGAGGTGCCGATCCGGTGACTGGAGGCTGCTGCATGGCAGAACTTTGCACGCTTCAAGGATAAACCCTAATATCTTGCTAATTGCAGTCATTTATGTATGTTTAAAGGTAGACTTTGATGGGGTCTGTTAGATGCAAGATTTGTCGGTCATAGGATTAGAAGTATATTTGTAAAGTATTATATGCGATTGTACGTGTATTTGACGGTTGTCGGTATTTTTTTAGGTCGAAAGTTATGTCAAATAATGTAGTGTTTAGGTTTTACTATGGTGTCGGTGTTGTCAAAACAAACCAGCACGGAGTTGATTTGAGCGAGTTTCATTTTATGGATGAAGTGCTTCAGGATCCTGAAACAATGTCCCTTAATGAGTTGAAGAATTGGTTATCTGCTTGTTTAGGGATCCCTCTGACCCATATTATCGGTTTGCATGTTTTATGAACTAAGTCAAGGAATAGCCGAATCATGGCCAGAGTAGTGAAGCCCAGGACGTTGGCTACCATCAAGGCCAGAGTAGTCAAGGCCAAGAGGGTGGAGGTGGTTATGAATCAGGTCAGAGTAGCTATTGACACACCGGGGGTAATGGTTATGAATCAGCCGACGATGGTCAAGGTTTAGGGAAAGACATTTTCAGTGGTGAATCTTATGAGGATGAGATATATGAAGGTTTGTTGCAACATCAGATGGAAGCCGAAGACTCAGAAGGCAACAGTGATACGGATGATGATTCTGCCGAGTCTGATCAAGAAGAGATCGCCCAACCTATTCCAGCATCATGGAATAATGACAACACAGTATCAATGAATGTGAACGATGGGCATGATTCGGCGTGGCACTATCACGTGAACAACATCTCTCTAGGTGCATTATATCCTAGCAAGAGACATCTGTAGGAAGCAATCGTTGAGAGGGCAATATCCATGCAACGAGTCTTCAAAACGAAGGTATCATCCCAACAATATTTGACATTGGTTTGCACGGTAGACGGATGTCCTGCAAGGGTGCATGCCCATGTCTCTAGGTATGACACTAACTGGAAAGTCGCCAATGTTGTGATGCACACATGTCAACTTGACAGTGTCCTTCAGAACCATCATAACCTCACGTCAACCCTCCTGGCCAGACTGTTATACACGGAGATAGTGGAGAGCAAAGCCATGAGGGTGAAAGCTATCATCAACAAAGTTACTGTCAGATTCCGCTACAATATTTCTTACGGAAAGGCTTGGAGGACTAAGCAGAGGGTACTGGAGGTAAGATTTGGTTCGTTTCGAGACGGATACGACTGTGTTGTTAGGATGCTCCAGACACTGCAGGCTAGGAATTCAGGTACCTATATGGACATCCAACACTTTACGTTGCCACAGGAACCTAATTTGAGGGTGATGCATGGAGTGTTCTTCTCATTTGCTATATGCATAGAAGCTTTCACTCACTGTCGAATAGTCATCTGTGTGGATGGTACATTTCTCACTGGCAAGTACAGGGGTCAGATATTGACTGCCATAGGTCAAGACGGGAACAATCAAGTTGTTCCACTTGCATTTGCTTTCGTGTAGAGCGAGAATACCGAGAGTTGGGTATGGTTTTTTAGGCAGCTGAAGATAGCAATTGTGAGAGATACACCGAATATGTGCGTCCTTCATGACAGGAATCCGGGTATTACTAAGCGCGATAAAGAAGCTCACAAGCCTGTTCCTGATGAAGTAACTCCATGGCAGGACATGCAGAGTTGTTGGTGCATGCGGTATCTAGGGGCCAACTTTTTCTCATAGTTCAGGAACAAGGCCCTTATGAACCTATTCACGAAGCTTTGCAAGAAGAACCAAGAGTGGAAGTACATCAAGTGTCGTGGCTAGCTGGATGACTTCACTAAAAATATGTGACGCGGAGGAGAGCAGCTAGAGCAGCAGCGGTCGCGGCTCATGCAGTGGCGCTAGCTGCACAGACAACAACAGGAGCAGCAGCACCAGAAGAAGAACCCATTGCCCTTTGTGATTTGCCAGGATTTGACCAACCCGGTACTAGGAGGAGGCCTAGGAGAAGGATTAAAAAAATTCAGGAATGGATATATCATGAGCCCGTGGAGAGGTGGTCTCTGCTACATGACACTCATGGTGCTAGGTTTGGCGTCATGACTACAAATCTGGCTGAAACTTACAACTTCGTATTGAGAGGAAGAAGGGCTCTGCCATTAACAGCCATTGTGGAGTGTATTTTCACCTGAACTTTGAAGTATTTCAGAGACAGACTCCAGATGGCTCAGATGCATGTCTTGAACAACCCAAACACGAGGTACTATTCAAAGATCATGCGTTACATGGATGACAAGATGGAGAAGGCTAGGTCCATGCATGTCGTCGCCATCGGTAAGCAGGAAAGAAGGTTCGAGGTGCGCCTCCCTTCCAACCGGATCGGAACTGGAGAAGAGGTAAATACACAGGAGGTGAGGATAGGCAATGAATCCTGGCCAATGTGTGAGTGCACGTGCAATAAACCCAAGTTGTTGCATCTGCCTTGCTCGCATGTACTTGCTGCATGCATGCTGCTGGGTATGGATGCGATCTCGTTTGTGTCTCCTTATTTCCTTAAGAAGTCGGTGATCAATACATGTACATGCGAGATAATGGGATATAGGGCATGGGGCAATTTCAACAAATTAAATCTAGGTGAAAGGGTTACATCCCAGATTCAGAATTAATGCGAACAGGCAGAGGAAGGCGACAATGTGTGCGCATCCGTAATGATATGGATGAATCTGAAGCCGGAGGCCCTATTAGGCAATGTTTTCTATGTAATCAATTTGGTCATAGAGACACCAATTGCCACATCTTCGAAACTGGAGGAGCGGCTCCTCGTGGACGTGGCAGCCGAGGAAGAAGAGGCAGAGGAAGGAACTAGATTTTGGAATATATGTGGAACTATGTTCTTAATTTGTAATATGTCAGGAACTATGAACTAGAATTTGTAATATGTGTGGAACTATGTTTAAATTTGTAATATGTGTGGAACTATGTTCTTAATTTGTAATATGTATGGAACTATGGTTTAAATTTGTAATATGTGTGGAACTATGTTCGTAATTTGTAATATGTGAGGAACTATGAACTAGAATTTGTAATATGTGTGGAGCTATGTTTAAATTTGTAATATGTGTGTAAATATGTTCTTAATTTGTAATATGTATGGAACTATAGTTTAAATTTTTAATATGTGTGGAACTATGTTCTAATAAATTTGTTATGTGTAGACAGGATCTTTGTTGAATGCTGACATAAACAGAAAGCACTGATCGACGTTATTGGATACTAACCCAGGACCTTGAAGCACCTACTGACTCTCACTCCCATGTCGAATTGGTGCATACACCCTGATTGGCTTCTACCCTTCAGGATGTCTCATACTTGTTGGGACTTTCGTTGGCTGGCGTGCCCATAGGCCCAGTGGATCCGTCGGTGAATTGGGCCCAAGACATGGCCCAACGGTTCTTTGGCATCCGTGATGGAGCTCCACATTTTCTAGTGAAAATCATGGGCCAAAATTTGCATGGTTGGAGCAGTATCAGGTGCGTTTGGTTCTTCGTATTTGTTCTATCCTTCATATCTCACGGTACTGTTAAATTTTCTATTTGCCAATACAGATCCAGAGGTTTGGGTTCCCAGCCTTTTCAATGACTGCGCCACAGATTACACGGAGCCTGGAGGCATACATTATGTGGCTGCTCGGAAAGGTGATGTTCACCGAGAACCACATGTCGACTATTAGTGCGCGATACATCCACTTTGCTAGAGGGATCGCGGAGGCGACGTGCCAGGAAGACATCACATAGTGGAGCTGGGGTTCAGCTGTCTTAGTAGCTACGTACCGAGGTATGTGCAATGCTTGCCAGTTAACCAAGGACATGTTTGCCTTGCTAGGCTTCCCACTGTTGCTGCAGCTGTGATCATGGGAGAGGTTCCTTATCGATCGTCCAGAAGTTAGTTTCAACAAAATGATCGGCAACCACAGAGAGGAAGCAGTTGTCTGCCACTCTGACCTACTGTTCGACCATGAGTGAATTGACATGCCTACATTTGGCACTCACTGGACCCATCACAAGGTCACTGTAACGTCTTAACAAATTGCACTTCTGGTACTACAATATGAAGGATACTAACAACTATTTTGTTTGGCAGTGTCGTTTCGTGGGAGAGGAAGTCGTTAGATTCTATCCATCGTTCAGCGAGCAGTTCGACATGCTGAAAGAGGATGTGGTGATTTGGGAGCCGTACACAATGCAGGCAACACACACACGATATTACGGCGGGTTATCTATTATGTGCACTAAAGATCAGGAGTGTTGGCTGACTAATTCGAAGATCATCTTCGATTGCCAGGTTGAGGAGATGTCTCAACAGAGGGTCATGCGGCAGTTCGGTCTTTGCCAGATGGTAGATCCCTCACGTCTGGATGTTCCCCTTCCAGATGTCGTGCACATGTAAGTTAATATATGTACATCAGCAATGTGTCTTACTTCATCTCTGTTCTTTAATGATGGTCTAACAAATTGTAATGACAGGTACTATTGGAAAGGTAATAGTAGATCCTCAAATCAATGGCTCCTACGGGTTTCGAGTTACGTCAACGAGTGGCAGAATGCAACCAAAAAAGTGTGGGACGCTGGCCCATTTGATATGGAGCTATTCCATGGATACTTATAGAGGTACATGTTGATGACACAGCTACGTCCCATTACACACGCACACGACGATGAGATATATCCTAGCCAGTCAACACTGGAGTCCAGACAGTCAGCGGTAAGTACTTTTCTAGAGCATAATAAACATGGGTGCCTATATAGTGCGTACTTAACTATGAGAAAAATGCAGGCCGACATGACGTGGGAGCTACAGACTAAGGTGGATCATTACGAACGCTCGCTTTCGTCCGCTCCTCTTGTCCCTCGACCACAGGCTCAGTCCTTTCTCCGACGTGTCGAGGATAGGCTACGGAGTATCTACGCGACCATCACGTGCACCAGCGTTTCGGACGTTGTTCAACACAGATCAACATAGCACCCACCGCGTCACTCCATGGAGGAGCGTGCCCCATGTCGCTCCACGGAGCAGCGCCTACCGCGTCGATCCATGGAGGAGCGTGCCCAACGTCCACCCATGCAGTAGCCACCTCCTCCAGACCAGGCTGGAGGCTCGGGGTGGCACGAGGAGCAGATTCCTCCTCCACTCCACCACGGGCCTAGTCCACGACTCTCATAGTAGGCGAGGCCAAGAGCACCACCTCCAGACGAGGCTGGAGGCTCGGGGTGGCAGCAGTCATAGTTTACTTCCGACCCGTGGTAGCAGTAACAAGATTTCACTTTTGACCACTGGCATCAGAACCATCTTACTTTCGACCAGTGGCAGCAGCAAATCCCCTTCATGGACTTTGATTATCGACCACAATCTCATCCTCAGGGTAGGCATGTCACATCCTACTATTGTTAGATGCAGCATGACATCATTCAGTATTTAATTTCTTGTACACGGACAGGAGGATACGGTTCATGGAACACTAATGAGGACGAGGATCAGTAGACACAATATGAGCAGGTAGAATGGTTTGGCCAGTATCAGCCGCATCGGACTCCACCACCTTTCCCCACATAGGATACGCAAACTCAAGGTGAAGGGTCAACTGCACCTCCCCGTGATGTGATGCCACCCCATAGATACTGATGGATTACACCTAGGCCTCCGCCACCTCGCCGTCGACACCAGTGATATCTATCTATGTATCAGACATTTATCTACCTACGTATGAGACATATATCTATCTATGTATGAGACACATTTCTATTATTTCATGATTTTATTCGACAAACACTTTAACATAGCTTGCAACACAGTTCAACATAACTTGCGGTACATAAATAAAGAGCGCTCTCTATCCCTAGCACGATGCCTTTCCCTTTCCCTTCGATGATGTCTCGCCCTTTCCCTTCAATGATGCCTCGCCCTTGCTCTTCTTGTCATTGCTCTTCTTGGCATGCGCTTTCTTCTTCTCTTGCCTCCTGTCCCACCTAGCTCTCGCCTTGGTTCCAACGGATGGCGGCATGAAGATATCATCCTCATCTTCGCTTTCTTCTATCCACTTATCAGGTTCCTCAGCCTTTTGCAGCATGTCAACTTCACTCTTAAATTTTAGTGTGTCTGATACGTCATAAACGTATCTATAATTTTTTATGTTCCATGCTTGTTTAGTATCTACTTTGCTATGTATTTTCTACAATTTGAGGTATTTTTATACACTTTATGGAACTAACCTATTGATAAGATGCCGCAGTGCCAGTTGCCTGTTTTCTACTGTTTTTGGTTTCAGAAATCTAAAAAATGAATATTCTCGAAATTGGACGGGACAAAAGCCAAAGTTCATATTTTCCCCTGAACGATACGGAAAATCAAAGACGAGGCGGAGGAGGACACCAGGGTGGCCACACGCTAGGTGGGCGCGGGGCCCACCCTGGCCGCGCCCATAGGGTGTGTGGGCCCCCTAGCCCTCCACCGACCTTGCCTCCTTCGCCTATAAGAATCCCCTGACTCAGAAACCCTAAAGAATCGACCAGAAAGCCACGATAACCTCCACAGCGCCGCCGCCACCGAAGGGGATATTGGGGGGACAGAAAGTCTCTGTTCCAGCACCCTGCCGGGACGGGGAAGTGCCCCCGGAGCCATCTCCTTTGATCTCCACCACCATCTCCATCGATCTCCACCACCATCTCCATCACCATTGCTGATTCCCATGATGAGGAGGGAGTAGTTCTTCCTCGAGGCTAAGGGCTCTACCGGTAGCTATGTGTTCATCTCTCTCTCTCTCTCTCTCTCTCTCTCTCTCTCTCTCTCTCTCTCTCTCTCTCTCTCTCTCTCTCTCTTCTCTCTCTCTCTCTATGCATGATCATATTGTGGTCATGAGCTTTGTAATCAAGTAGATCTAATCTATTAATCAATTGTCAATAGATCTCTGCTCTCCCATGTGTGTGAAAGTGACAACGTGCACACCATGGTGGCACTTAGGCTAGAGTCTACATAAATACTCATCGTGCTTTAATAGATTTATGCTTTTCCCCACGTGTGTGAAAGTGACAGCGTGCGCACTGTGTGTGGCACTTAAGCTAGATTACATATATATATATATATATATTCATGAGTTATATTTGGAGTTGGATGTCTTTATGAAATTGTGGTGTTTGTTGGAACCATCTAGTGCTCAAGGTGACAGTGTGGGGTTATCTAGATGGGGAAGCGGACTTTGAGGAGTGTTATAGCCCTACAGTGGGTTAGAGTGTCCAACCGGAGAGTAGTTTAGGGTAGTATCATTAAAAGAAGATATTTATATGAGAGAGTGTTCACTAGGGAAAGTATGATCCCTAGGCCTTTTTTCTAAACATTGAAACACCGTTCGCATCTACATCTGTTGCATGTTTGCTTGCTTCCATCTTTATTTCAGTTTGCTTTTAGTCTCTCCCACATCAACAACAAGTCAGAAGCTCTTTTCTGGCACCGTTACCACTTGTATTTCACTATCTCTTCGCCGAACTAGTGTACCTATACACCTGACAAGTGTATTGGGTGTGTTGGGTAAACAAGAGACTTCTTGTATCTTGATTGCAGGGTTGCTTGAGAGGGATACCTTTGACCACTTCCTCCCTGAGTTCGATAAACCTTGGGTAATCCACTTAAGGGAAACTTGCTGCTGTTCTACAAACCTCTGCACTTGGAGGTCCAACAACTGTCTACAAGAATAGAAGTGTGTAGACATCAAGATATTTTCTGTCACCGTTGACAGGGAGGAAAGGTAAAAGGAACTCACACACGTTAGCCCACGGAAACAGCAAGCCAGAAAGCTATTTTCTGGCGCCGTTGCCGGGGAGAAAAGGTAAAAGGCACTCACACACGTTACCCCACAGCAACAGCAAGCCAGAAATCTATTTTCTGGCTCCGTTGCCGGGGAGGAAAGGTAAAGGGCACTCACACACGTTACCCCACGTCAACAGCAAGCCAGAAAGCTATTTTCTGGCGCTGTTGCCGGGGAGGTAAGGTAAAAGGTACTCACATCCTCCGGTGTGAGTGCTCAAAGTTATTTCCTTTAGATTCTGCAATTTTGTCTTATTGTTTCTTGTTTTGACTAGTTAGGCTTAATGGAAAACAACAACAAAATTAGAGAGCTTTATAGTATTTATCTTGAGTTAGGACATGAAGTGTTCGAAGAGAAAATTTAAAAACCTATGGAACTTTATTTGCATGCTAATAGAAATGTTATTAGTATGAATTCTTTGGACACCATTATTGCTAATGCTATGGAAAAGTATAAGCTTGGAGAAGCTAGTTTTGATGAAAATGATCTTTTTAGTCCCCCAAGCACGGAGGAGAAAATTTACTTTGATGATACTTTGCCTCCAATATATGATGATTACAATGATGAGTATGATATTTTCAGTCCACCTACTATTGAGTAGGAAATTAATTGTGATTACAATATGCCTCCTATATTTGATGATTATGGTGATGAGAATAGTAATGATAGCTATTTTGTTGAATTTTCTCCCACTACAATTAATAAGAATGACTATGCTTATGTGGAGAGTAATAATTATTTTATAAATGTGGATCATGATAAGAATGTTTTATGTTATAGTTATATTGTTAATTTTATTCATGATACTACCGAAGGTTATTATGAGAGAGGGAGACATGGTTTTATGCATCTCAATAATATTAAGTTTCCCCTCTTTATGTTGAAAATCTTGAAGTTGCACTTGTTTTGCCTTCCTATGCTTGTTGCTTTGTACTTTCATGACTTGTTTCTTTACAAGATTACTATGCATAGGAAGTGGGTTAGACTTAAATGTGTTTTGAATTTGCTTCTTGATGCTCTCTTTTACCTCAATTCATATTTCTCATGTGAGCATCTTCTCAAACTATCAAGCCTAACTTAAAGGCATTAAAGAAAAGTACTTATTGGGAGATAACCCAAAAGTTTTCTTGAGTCTTGGAAGTTATTAATTCTGTAATAACCTCTCCTTATCCTTTTTATTTGCTTTTTGTGCCAAGAATAACCTCTATTGAGAGAGAAGTAAGATTTGGGGAATTTGCTGTCCCGAAACAGATTTTTGTGCTCCACTATAAAAATTCTTATAAAATCTCTATAAGTCGGATTAAGCTGATATTTTCTGAATAAATCCCCCAGTATTCTAGATAACATTCGTTAGTTCAGCACTTTTTAATTTGAGTAACAGAAGGTCTTCAAAAAAATCAGTTTCTACCTGATGGTCTGTTTTGACAGATTTCTGCCATTATTTTCATTTGCTTCTTATTGATTCCTTTTTGGGTTATTTTTGGGAAATTGAGATTTTTGAGGGAATTGATACAGTAGCTTCTGTTTTTAATGAAAGTTTTGCTGTTCTAAAGCTAAACCCAAAGGTCTATTATCTTTTGAATAAACTAATGTTGCTAATAAAGATTGTGTGAAGTTTTGTATGAAGGAAAATTTTCAGGTGTAGAGAAAGAATGATGTAAGGAGATGAAGAATGGACAAAAGCTCAAGCTTGGGGATGCCACCCTGTGTCATCCCAAGAAATATTCAAGAGGTACAAGCGTCAAATCTTGGGGATGTCCAAGGCATCCCCTTCTTCATCAATAAAAATCTTAGGTCTTTCTAGACACTTCGTTTTTATTGTTTCATGCACAATTGTGTTGTTCTTGGAGCGTCTTAGTTTTCATTTTTGCTTTTTGTTCGCTTAGTTTTATTGAGTAAGTTGGTTGATCATAGCACACTTCTTTTGGAGAGACACACACTCTGTTGTCATTGCCTAGAACACTCTAGTTTTCATCCTTATTGTCTTGTGAGTGTTCTCTCTTGCTAGCACTGTGTTTAGCCTTAGTTTTCTTATGCTTCTTGCTTAGAACTTTTTAGTTATTCTTTGTGGATTTGTGAGACATTATCACTGATCTTTATTGATTATTATCTTTGTGAGTTGTTTCAAATAAGTTGATTGGTGTTGGAAAAGAGTAGAAAGTTTCATGCTATAGTGGTACAAAAGGGAGCTTGTTTTGACTGTGGCTTAGAATATATTGTGTCATGCTAGATGTTGTTTTGAACTTATGCTTAGTGATTATTTCTATAGCATGACTTGTTCCAAAAAATTAGGATTGCTTAATGTGCCTTGAAAGAATCATGCGCTGTTTTAGCATACAAAAGCATAGTATTGTGGTATTCTCCTTTGATGCTTTGTTTGGGTTAACTTGGCACATGCTCACACCATGTTATGACTATGAACAAGTCACCATAGCCTCGATCATTTAGTCCTTGACTTTTAGTACTTTATACTTTGATTAGTAATGTTTTGTCGCTCTGCATGATTATGGCCATTATTGCTCTCTTAGTTGGTCGCTCCCAGTCTTTTGCTAGCCTCCACTTGTATGAGTAAGATCTACTCATGCTTCCAACTTCCAAGAAACCAAGTTATTCCAAAGTGTCCACTATAAATTCCTATGCATGGTGTGTTACACCATTCCAAGTATATTATTGTTTTCATCTATCTTCCAATTAAAAAGTATTTTGTTATGTGAAAACTTAGTGATTAAAGCTCTCACGAACTTGATGGCATACTTTATATTTCTTACCCCTAATAAACTTGAACCATTGTGTCATCTATGTTGTATATGCTTGCACTTATACGTTGGAATTAGCAGATCTGTGCTATCATGGGGAACGCTTTCAACATTGCACTTGTACTTTGTACACAGTTGATATCATGCTCTTTTGTCTATAGATGTCATCGGTGTGAAATAAAAGGGGATCTTGTAAGTCCATGGAGTTATGTATGTGTGTTAGAGAAACGTCTGGGCTGCTAGCCTAAGCCATGCCTAATCATGATGAAAACTTGCAGCATCACCATAGTGAGCAATCTATGAAGCTTTATTCTTATAAAAAAAGAGACATATTGAAAAGAGGAAAGAGAGAAAAAATCACCATTTTCCCATGGTAAATAAGAAGATTGCTGAGATGCTCATTGTCTGTTTGCCTTGTCATTTTGATTATGGGATAGCTCCTGTATCATATGCAAGAGGTACCCCGTTGGCGGTTCTCTATGATACACATGTACTTACTATGACAAGAACTTACAGGTGACTAAAGTTGAGTAGCATGAGGTGCGGCCCTCGTATTCAAGGGACATGAGATTGCCAACTTATACTTTGTCAAGCATATACTGCATAGTTTGTTTACTTTAACCTTAATCACTTCAAGATGCTTATGACAGGGGCAATGAGGGCTGAAAGCTAACAAGTACCATAATTTTTGGAAGCTCTTTATGAGACTTGAAATCCCTGCTTCCCTTTATGAAGGGCCTTTCTTCCACTTTTATATTGAGTCTCCACATTCTATCCTTAGGCACCAGTTAAGAGAGCATAGTTGCCATTCTTAGTTTTGTGTCCATTGTCCCAAAACTTATTGGTTGATGCATATTGTTGATATTGCTTGTTCTTTAAATATTTGTATCTAGTCACTCTTATGAACTTTGAAGGTGTCCTATGCATCTATTTGCTACTCTATGAGGGACAAGCTGAATGCCACTATGCTATGTTTTCTGTATGTGAAACAAATAAACTTTTTTCAATGCATGTTATTCATGATCTTTGTTTGTAGCCTTTCATGTTGCATGCATAGTTACTATGTCTTATTATTAGAACTTCATCTTTCATGCTCATGTTTAGAGTACTTTGATCCCAGCTTTCAATGCTTGCAAGCGGTTTGATCTTGATTTTGATGGTGCATGTCACCTCAAAAATTATTCTTTTTATCACTTACCTACTCGAGGACGAGCAGGAGTTAAGCTTGAGGATGCTTGATACGTCATAAACGTATCTATAATTTTTGATGTTCCATGCTTGTTTAGTATCTACTTTGCTATGTTTTGTCTACACTCTGAGGTATTTTTATACACTTTCTGGAACTAACCTATTGACAAATGCCATAGTGCCAGTTGCTTGTTTTCTGCTGTTTCTGGTTTCAGAAAGCTAATAAATGAATATTCTCGGAATTGGATGGGACAAAAGCCAAAGTTCATATCCCCCCTGAACGATACGGAAAATCGAAGATGAGGCGGAGGAGGACACCAGGGTGGCCACACCCTAGGTGGACGCGGGGCCCACCCTGACCGCGCCCACAGGGGGTGTGGGACCCCTGGCCCTCCCCCGACCTTGCCTCCTTTGCCTATAAGAAGCCCCCGACTCAGAAACCCTAAAGAATCGACCAGAAAGCCACGATAACCTCCACAACGCCGCCGCCACCGAAGGGGAGATTCGGGGGACAGAAAGTCTCTGTTACGGCACCCTACCGGGATAGGAAAGTGCCCCCGAAGCCATCTCCTTCGATCTCCACCACCATCTCCATCGATCTCCACCACCATCTCCATCACCATTGCTGATTCCCATGATGAGGAGGGAGTAGTTCTTCCTCGAGGCTAAGGGCTCTACTGGTAGCTATGTGTTCATCTCTCTCTCTATGCATGATCATATTGTGGTCACGAGCTTTGTAATCAAGTAGATATACTCTATTACTCAAGTGCTTCAATAGATCTCTGCTCTCCCCATGTGTGTGAAAGTGACAGCGTGAACGCCATGGTGGCACTTAGGCTAAAGTCTACATAAATACACATCGTGCTTTAAGAGATCTTTGTTTTTTCCCCACGTGTGTGAAAGTGACAGCGTGCGCGCCGTGTGTGGCACTTAAGCTAGATTTTCATGAGTTATATTTGGAGTTGGATGTATTTATGAAATTATGGTGTTTGTTGGAACCATCTAGCGCTCAAGGTGACAGTGTGGGGTTATCTAGATGGGGAAGGCAGTCTTTGAGGAGTGTTATAGCCCTACCGTGGATTAGAGTGTCCGACCGGAGAGTATTTCACGATAGTATCATTAAGAGAAGATATTTATATGAGAGAGTGTTCACTAGTGAAAGTATGATCCCTAGGCCTTGTTTCTAAACATCGAAACACCGTTCGCATCTAGATCTGTTGCATGTTTGCTTGCTTCCATCTTTATTTCAGTTTGCTTTTAGTCTCTTCCACGTCAACAACAAGTCAGAAGCTCTTTTCTGGCACTGTTACCACTTGTATTTCACTATCTCTTTGCCGAACTAGTGCACCTATGCACCTGACAAGTGTATTGGGTGTGTTGGGGACACAAGAGACTTCTTGTATCTTGATTGCAGGGTTGGTTGAGAGGGATACCTTTGACCACTTCCTCCCTGAGTTTGATAAACCTTAGGTAATCCACTTAAGAGAAACTTGCTTCTGTTCTATAAACCTCTACACTTGGAGGCCCAACAACTGTCTACAAGAATAGATGTGCGTAGACATCAATGTCCCACCTTGCCTGGATCCTGATAAGCTCCTCGCATACCTGATTTGGGGTCGTTAGTTTCCACCCTCTTCGATGAACTGCCCTACCAAGCTCAGCAAGAGCATAATCACAAGCGAGGAGGTCCTCCCATGTGGTTGGTTTATTGTCTATCATAACATTTCTGGCTAAATGGAAAAGGTTAATGGACATCTATGGCCAGGGAAACGCGTCCGTCATAGTGGAAAGCTTGCTAGCCCTATACTTTGGGTCCGAACAGGGCACACTCATGATGGAGAGGAGATGGAAATGTGAGACTAAGAGGAGGAATAGATGAACTGGGTGAAGACATAACATCTCGTTTTCCGGATTTATAGAAGCACTGGAAAGAATAGGCGGGAAAAAACGGCAGGAAACAGTGGCGAAAAAATAGCGGAAAACAGTGGCGGGAAGCAGTGGAGAGAGGTAAAGGGCGCGAAACATTGGCGGCAACCGAAAGCTGATTTTAGGTTCGCTAAACACCTAGCATGCATGATCCATGCAAGCGTCGGCAGGCAGCTAGGCCGGTCGGCTTTCCAAAAGCCGACTAGAGCAATCGACTTTTCAAAAACCGACGGCCCCCCTGTGACGGTAGGAGCTGCTCCGACAGGCCTGTCGGCGGTTGGAATATCGACCAGTTCTGGTCGTCTTTGCAAATGCCGAGCCAACGCTAGATTTAGAAATTTCTCATTTCATGTATTATTTCTGAAAATTATTAAAAAATGTATTATTTAAAAAAAATGAATTTTATATCAGAGAAACTATAGTTTATTTGAGACTTGAGAGCCAAAGAACTTATACTAATGCCTTTGCAAGTGGTTTATGGTAAAAGTTAGAGAACAATGCACTCACGAGTGTTCCAAGTTCTTTCTCTATGGTTCCAAGAACCTACCCTCTAAACAAAAAATTAAGATACATAAATTAAATTACAAGAATGTTGTATGATGCCAATTTAACTGGTTAAACAAATGTTTTATGCTCCTTACATGAATCTTTGCTTCAATGATGGTGTAATTGCTCTCTAAGCTACGGAAGGGGATCCCAAGATGACGACAAGCATACTCTTTGCAGTCAGTCAGCAAAGCTCGACAAATCCTAGAATCAGAGGAGGATGAGTAGAAAGGTGAGAAACCGGAGGATAACATTGAGGCGCCATCACTATGGCAGGAGAAGTTCGATCTAGACCCAAGAGCTCTCAACCGAGATGGGACGTCCGAGATGCACGGGGCCTCGTCACGGGTAATTTTAATGCATAAACATCTGATAAGAAAGACGACTTGGTAGGCATTTTAAATAATGGTAGGAAAAGTGGTAGGCTAGAAGAAGTTAAATGCATTGAATCGAGGTGGCATGCTGCTAGGCCGACAAATCTAAGGTAAATATTCAGGGCTCCATTCAACATCACAAATTCCAAATACTCCCTACGTTCAGAAATAACTGACTTGGTTTTATCTAGATTCAAATGTATCTGAGCATTTTAGTATATAGATACATTTAAATCTAGGTAAACTTAAGTCCGTTATTTCTAGACGGAGGGAGTACAATAAATGATACCGAGTAAGCTCCATACTCAGTAGCAACAGATCGTCCTTGTTTGCATAGTGCACCATATGTTTCTTCTAGCAAGCTGATGATCACTGCGCAATAGTTGTGTTAGTATATAAGGAAAAGAGCAAAAATAAAACTTGCATATTAGACCAAAGTTCTTTGAGGTGATTAAGTCAAACGAGAAGGCCTCGCGTCGTACGGAGTGGGCGACTCGGGGGAGCCCCCCACCGCCGCCACCAGCGCCCCTCCCTCGCCCCCTCTACTCCGCCGCTATTGTTGGCCCCTTCCACGGTGGTGGTGGCCCCCGCCTCCGAAGATGGACGGGGGAGATCCTGTGGTGGATGCGACCGGCGAGCTCGCCTCCTCTCTCCGGCGGACTCATTTTTGGGCGGTGAAAAGGCATTGTGGGCTTTGCCGTGCAGCGAAGTTCTGTGTCGGCCAGGCTGCTATCGAGCCAGACGGTGCCCAGTGTCGCTCCTAGTGGTGGTTGGGTTGGAGATGGGTTTGGTGGACCTAGATGGGCTTGGCGGTCCTTGACCACCTCTAAGCGTGCCGCAATGGAATATCCAGGGGCTGAACGGCAGCTGCCGTTTCCGCCTCAACGCTGGCCCTGCCCCTTCTTCTCCATCAACCCCTAGCCGGTCCACCTCGCCCATCCTCTAGAAATCCCCCACCCGCACCCCAAATTGGTGTCCAAGCTTGCCGCTGACGCCGTCTTCTGCCGGCACGCGGCCGTTCGTCCGCAACAAGGCATGTACCGCCCCCATCAGCGTTCTGTGGCCCCTGCTAGAGCATGCTGGCTGCTCCTCCATTGCCCCTGTCGTTGCGGACCTGTGGTGCTTCCTGTTCCTGCTAGATGAGGCACTGCCACATATTGAAGAAATCCTCAATGCAGCGCGGATGGTATGAAGAAAAGGTGTGTCTATGGAGAAATGCATGCTCTAAACATGTGTCCGAGCAGACCACGACGGCGCTAACTTGCGTCGTTCACCCTGCAGGGGGCGTGGTCAGATAGATGCACCTCCAGCCAGTTTGCGACAGTTCTGGGTGAAATCCCAATGATGACGGCGCCCGTGGGTGTCGTTTCTCCTTCTTGAAGGAGTTGCAATGGAACCCGTGTTGGTCAGTTGGATATTCAGTTTGGTCCCAAAGTTCCATGACTTTAGCTCTTGGTTGACTGCGGGTGCCCGGTGTCCTCTGATGGTGATGGTCGCGGGTATGTCTTGAGCTTCGTGTTCCTTGCACGATCTCGGTTGATCCGCACCCTTCTACGGCGTAGGTGGCCTCCTCACCTCGCAACGTGCCTACAACTGACCCTCTAGCGGAGTTGTCGCCAAGGTTCGTGTGGCTGGTGGAATCTCGGTCTTGCAAAGCCCTTCGAGGGCGTTGGCAGAAACTCCTCGCACTTGCATGTTTTTCCGGTGACCCTCGTGTCTGCATCGTCATCTCGGCAGAGTAAGCCCCTTCGACAATTACAACCACACTCGTTGATTCGCTTTGCCACTGTGTGGTCGGCTGATATGCATGTGGGTGTTGGTTGTGCTCTCTACAAGGTCTCGGTGTCTGATACCCTTCGACGGCATCGGTGCCACTCCTAAAACCACTGCCCACGCTAGACTCCTGTGATGATTGATGTGTGCTTGTTGTCTGGATAGTGCTTGTCCAGTGCATTTTCCACCTTTTCTCTATTTATTATGTTGTAATCCTTTGCTTTAGAGAGCAAGTTCATCAGGTAGTCTCCCTACATTGGTGAATCTACCTTTTGTTTTCATATGTACCAAATCTTTGTATCCATGTCAGCCCGCGAGGGTGGACAAGTGCCTGGTCATGTAATGCTCTTTTTATGCAATATATTCAGGTGGGGATTCTCTCCCCTAGGTGAAAGCTTCAAAAAACTTGCATATTATACTGAGATATTGACTTGCGCTATATTTACAAACAATATATTAAATCACCGCTCATCTTCTTCGGTTCTGCAGCTGCATCATTTTCTGAACAGAATATGACGAATCAATTCCTTTGTATTTCCTAGTCAAAGGATGACATAATGATGCAGCCCGACCTACAGTCGTTGCCACATCTAGGTCTCCAACTTATGCCAAGTTGTCATGGACTCCAAAGGTTAATCCTATCCTCTACGAGATCCCACTTCCTACCCTTTTGAATGGTATACTACTTCATACTCCGTCCTATAACCATGATAGGTACACATCAACAAGTGCGGAGACAAGGGAGGAACCCCGAGGACTCACGCCCGACAAGATGGAGTCTTGGAAGAGGAGGCGGAAGAAGCTCTAGCTGGATCCGGCGATAGGACTGACAAACCGGAGCCACCGCCGGAATCTCCGGCGACAGCACCAGTGGACCGGGCGCCCCGCTGGAATCCCCGGCGGCAGGACCGGTTGACTGGACCCTCCGCCAGAAGCTATCGCTGTATGCCATATCAACGGGCGACCGGAATAACCGGCGACGACCAGAACTTCTGGCGCTAGAACCGCCGCCGCCGAAATTACTGCCGGAATACCCTGTCTCCGCGTGGATCTGGGTTTGATGCCCTAGAATATTCCCTTTACTTACCTTTTGCCTAGTTTATCCCCAAACTACCCCCTTGTTAGTGGCTAGCCTATAAATAGAGCCCCCACCCCTCATGTATCCCTTAGGCATATATGATAGACTAAAGACAACCCCATTGTTGTAACAACCCAAGTTTGTAATATGTAATCAGTACTTAAGCATGGCATGCATCAGTTTAAATCAATACAATATTTGCATGTGAGCAGGTGTTAAAATAAATACAAATTCAAAACCCTAAACCTCCCCTCTCTTTGAAACTATATTCAAATGGTGTTTGAATTTTGGAAAGTATCAAAATGTGAAGCCCAATTGGTTATGAGGGCCCCACAATAGTTTATATGTTTTATGAAAGCTCCTAGTACTTTGAAAAGATTCAAAACAGTTTGAGTTTGAAAATACAAACAGAAATAGAAAAACAGAAAAGGAAAAGAATTTTACTGGAAAAAAATAGAGTCAGACCGTCCCAGGCCGAGCAGCCCAGCAGTCTCCCTCCCCTCCCTTCCTTTCCCGCGGCCCACTTGGCCCAAGCAGCAGCCCACCTGGCCCGGTACCCTTTCGTCGTTTTGTTCGTCGTCGTCTCCATCGCCGGATCGACGGAAGCAGCTCGGTGGCCGCTCGCCCGCCGTCGGCGAGCGCCAAGATGCGCGCCGCCGCCCCTGGAGGCCTACAAGAACCCTCCCCTGCCGCCATGGAGAACCCTAACCCTCTTTCCCCCTCGCTCGCTTCTTCTCTCTCCTCCAACCAAACCCTAGCTCTCGGGCTCCGCCGCATCCCGCCGTCTCCGGCCGCCCCGTGCACCATGGAGTGGCCTGGGAGAAGCGCAGCGTCGCCATCATCGTCTTCGCCAAGCACCGCTGGCTCGACGAGCACCCGCCGCCGCTGCCGCTGTTTCTTGTCGCCGGCGTAGCTCCGTTGACCATACTGAGGTGGCGCCGCCACTATAACGTCTGCCTCGGCCTCCTCTTTCGAATGCCGCCAAGAACGCATCCAGGCGCGCACGGGATCGAGAGATCCGTGCTCGACCTGGGGCCTCCCTCATTGATGACGTCAGACAGGCGTCATGCTGGCGTCATATTCCATTTCTTTTGTTTTGTTATTTTCTGTAATTCATTTCTGTATTAGATAAAATGCTGACAGGTGGACCCTGTCTATCAGGGTTTAACATTTTTTTAAATCATTTCTGAAATTAATAAAAGTCTGACATGTGGGCCCAAGTTAGAAAATAATTTAAATATTCCAAAAATAATTTAAAATGAATTAAAAGTTGAGAAATTCATAACTAATTCGTTTTAAATTAGAAAAATACAAATAATATATCAAAATGTTCAGAAAAATGAGAGTTATCTAATAGAGCTATAATAATGCACTGTTAAGCAACTTAAATTAAAAGTTTAATTAGAAGAACATAGTAACCCCTCACAGCTGTTTCCGGAGTTTCCCCGAGTTATGGTTTTCAATCCCCGGAACCCCGTTTAAATTGCCAAGCATGCCTTAGGGTTTCATTTTAACACTATTAACTTGTCATATCATCCATATTGATTGCGCATTGCATCATGCCATGTATTGAATGTTGATTCTCCCTTTCCGGTATTTGGTTCTTCGCGATAGGATCCGAACCCGAAGTTGAAGTCAACAACACCGACGGACAAGGCAAGCGTAGACTCTCATTCTGAACCTACTTTTACAAAGTATATTAGTTTCTCGCTATGATGCACACGATTCCATTGTGGTCTTTTGTCGGTAGTTAGGGTTACCTATCTGCTGCATAGTTTCCCTGTTGTAGCCTTATACTCCTGATCCACTGCTCCTAGCATACCTAGGTTTGGCATCTGAGCACTGCTAGAGCTTCTGAGATCGACAGCTTAGCCATGCATAGTATCAACGTCTGATCTATCCGAACGATGAATCAGAGGTGCTGGAGAATCTAGAAAGGTAAGAGTTGGTGACATTCTCGAAGGAGTTAACTAAATATGCTAACGCTTGTATGGGAGGCCACGTTGGGTGTGGTTTTTGTAGTCCCATGCTCGCTACTACTAGGAACTGAGTTCTTACCTTTGGAACCAAGACGAGCATGCAACCACACGGGGCCTGGACAACCTCATGACTGACTAACTTGCCTAGTAGATTCCATGAGTCACATAGTTCGGGCGTTCCATTCGCTATATGTATAGAAAATCCTTTGAAAGATTTGACGGGTGAAGTTGGTGCATTCATTATAGGTAGGTAAGCGTGGCCGAGGTTGCTTGGGGTAGATAGCGCCCCTGGTAAACCAACCTCGCCTCACATCTTTAAGTACCGGCTTCGGGATTTGACCCGTTACGACGGAATCATACTTATTGCGTTACTCATGGTCTCGGCGAAAGCAAGGTAAAGGTCGTGGTCAACCACCCTCTATCGGCCTTTCAAGGAAGAGGGCTAATAATTTGGCATTAAGAGTCGGTTGGTGCGTGTGGGTAAAGTTGTACACCCCTGCAGGGTTAAATCTTTTCGAAAATGCGTGTTCACGGTTATGAATGACTTGGCGACTGGACTTAAGATCATAGATAACTTTAACCACTATAAAACTTGTTGATCCACGTGTGCTTAAGGATGCTTCCTACGGGTCAGAGGGTGATCCTAGATAGGAGGTTCTGATGAAGCTGGTGGTTATCGAGATGTGATGAACAAGATGAAGAAGTCGCTATCTTATCCCTTTTAAAATATTCTGAATAGACGAGCCTCTTCTCTCTCTTGTTTATAAATAAGGATTGCTTTCTGCAAAAGGAAATCCAGAGAAAGCTTTTCTAGCCAGAGCATGTAGATACTAAGTTATCTAAGTCTTGCGGAGTACATTCTCGTACTCAGACTTGTGCCATTGTTGTTTTTCTACAGAGGATCTGGTTGCAACTGAAGGCGGCTTCTAAGTTGACATCGACGAGTAGTTGGGGGTCCCAGGTAGCAGCCTGAGGACTATGGGATGGACGTCGCTTTTGTTTATGGCCTCTTAGGCCTTTTCCCAAGTTGTTGTGTAGAACAACATAATTTGCTTTCGCTGTGTGATATAATGTTGGGTCTTTGACCTCTGGTTTGTAATAACTCTAATATCTTACTCTATTAAGAGTTTAAACTTATGCTGTTGAATCCCTGTGTTCTGTAATGTTACCGAATCATACTGTGATCTTCCGTGTTTGGGAGTTGAACTTATCTTAGATGGTGATCTGAGGTTAGTTTAACCCTAACCCCGGGGGGTGCTACAGGTTTTGGTATCAGAGCAGGACTGCCTGTAGGAAACCCTTTTATTGGTCGACGTTGAGTCTAGAAGTTGACAAAACTATTTGAAAGTTAAAAACTATTTGCAGAAACTCTGACTAGGATTCTTTTTACTCCTTCTCTGGTGTATTTCTGATGCTGGAGTTTCTCTTACCTTATTTGGTTTGAAAAGGTTTTCATTTCTTATGTTATATCTCAAAACTTTTAGGATCGTGGTTTTGGGGTTGTTTTTCTAAAGTACTCCGTACTTGGTTGCTATTCTCAGGGTTCCAAGATATCTCAGTTTTGCTTGGTATGTAACATCTTAGCATTCCATTGTCATGGTTTGTAAGTCAGCTGGTTAGTGTATACTTTAGTATGCTTTGGTACTACCGTGCTTGATAAGATGATACCTTTATATCAAGTACTCTTTGTTCATCTTTCCGTCTTGTTCCTTTGGATCCCTTGTCTAACCTTCCTCTTCTTATTTCAGGATGGGTGACACTTCTCGTGCCCATACCCGTGCTCATGCACGTGGTGCTGCAAATGAGGGTGAATCTTCCAACCTTCCACCACCACCGTCCATGGTTCAACTCATGGCCATGTACGAAACCAACCGTGCTGACAACATGAGGCTCCTTGAAAGGATTGAGCGCAACACTGCTCAACGCCAGAACAATCAAGTTGGAATCAAGGACTTTACACGTCTCACTCCGCTAGTTTTCAGCTATTCCACTGAGCCACTTGATGCAGACTACTGGCTTCGCACCATGGAGCGCAAACTTTAGGTTGGTCATGTTGCTCTAGCTGATTGGTGACTTTTGTTGCCTATCATCTGGAGGGAGCAGCCAACTCCTGGTGGGAAAATTTCTTGGCTATGCAAGAAGCTCAACATGTTGTTACATGTCAAGAGTTCACTGAAGCCTTTCGAGCTTATCATATCCCGGAGGTTCTGATGGATCAGAAGAGGGAGGAGTTCCTCAAGATTAAGCAGGGCACTGGTTTCGTGTGTGATTACCAGCGCAACTTCAATCGTCTTGCCTGCTATGCTACTGAAGAGGTCTCCACTGATGTTAAGAAGCTAGCTCTGTTCCGCAAGGGACTGGATCCTGATGTTCGTCGTGATCTCCATCTCATGGACTTTGTTAACTTCCAAGGCCTTGTTAACAAGGCTATGAAAGCCGAGAGTGGAAAGGTAGAGTATGAAGAAACTCGTAAGCGTCCTTAGGAGGGGTACAACAAGGCTGGTTCTGATACTAAGAAGCGTCGTGTCTTCGTGCCTTACAGTGCTGTGCCACGTGCTCCTTATACTCCAAGGACTTCTGGATATGCTCCTCGTTCGAATACTACTCCAAGCAATACTGGTGGATCAAATTATCTTGCTGCTGGTACTGGATCAAGCCTTATATGTTTCAATTGTCGCCAGCCTGGCCACTATGCAAGAGACTTTCCTCAAAAGAGTGCTGCTGAGAAGGCACAACCCCCAAAGAAGAATGATAAGTATCTAGGTGCTGGAAAAGGACGCCTGAACCACATCTCTGTTGAGGAGGCTCGGGAAGATCCAAGCATCATCATGGGTACGCTTCGTATCAATCAAATTCTAGCTAAAGTTTTGTTTGATTCTGGAGCATCGCATTCATTCCTGTCACAAGCTTTTGCTCAAATGCATGGGATAAATTTTGAGGGGTTATCTGTTCCTCTGATAGTTTAGTCTCCTGGTTCTAGTTGGCGTTCCACCATGGTTAGTCATGGGAATTTAATTGAAGTTGCATTTCAAATTTTCCCCACTTCTTTGATCGCCCTCAAGTCAACTGATATTGACATCATTTTGGGCATGGACTGGTTGAACCGTTATCAAGCTATTCTCAATTGTACAACCAAGTCCGTGACTCTGACTAGTCCTGCTGGCATAATAGTCAAATACTGGACCGTAGGGTCATTATCTCCTTCAGCTGTTTTTATTCCTGAAGCAGAGTTGTATGCTCTTGAAGTTCTACCTCCGTTAGAGATCCAAGATGTTTCCGTGGTCTGTGAATTCCCGGATGTCTTCCCTGAGGAGTTGCCTGGCATGCCACCTGATCGAACTGTGGAGTTTGTCATAGAGTTAGTTCCTAGAACTGCTCCTGTTTCTAAAAGACCCTATCGTATGCCACCTCATGAGCTTATGGAGTTGAATAAGCAATTAGAGGAGTTAGAAGGAAAATAATACATTCAGCCCAGCACATCTTCTTGGGGATGTCCTACAATCTTTGTCAAGAAGCGGGATACTAATATACCGTGTCTGGTTGTGGATTATCGCCCACTCAATGCTGTGACTATCAAGGATAAGTATCCTCTCCCTAGGATCAATGATCTGTTTGATCAGTTAAGTGGTGCCACTGTCTTTTCCAAAATGGATTTGAGGTCAGGGTATCACCAGATAAAGATCCGTAAGGAAGATATTCCAAAGACTGCTTTCACCACTCGTTATGGTCTTTACGAGTATACAGTCATGTCCTTTGGTCTTACCAATGCTCTAGCCACTTTCATGCGGCTCAAGAACTTTGTCTCCATGGAGTATCTTGACAAGTTCGTCGTGGTTTACATCGATGATATTCTGGTATATTCCAAGACTGAAGAAGAGCACGCTAAACATCTTCGTTTGGTGTTAACCAAACTCCGAGAACATCTTCTCTATGCCAAGTTTTCCAAATGTGAGTTATGGTTACAAGAGCTCGTATTCCTTGGTCATGTTGTTTCCGCCAAAGGGGTTGCTATTATCCCAGATAAGGACCAAACTATCCTCGACTGGGAGTCTCCTAAATTTGTGAAGGATGTCCGAAGTTTTCTCGGGATGGCTGGTTATTACCGTTGGTTCATTGAGAACTTCTCCAGGATTGCAAAGCCGATGACCGATCTTCTTAAGAAGGATAAGAAGTTTGAATGGTCTGATAAGGCTGAAGAAAGCTTCCAGATGTAGAAAACTAAGTTAACAATTGCTCCAGTGCTGGTTCTCCCAGACACTAGCAAAGACTTTGTCGTCTTCTGTGATGCTTCTCACCAAGGTCTCGGATGTGTGTTGATGCAAGATGGGAATGTGGTGGCTTATGCCTCCCGTCAGCTAAAACCACATGAGAACAACTATCCAACTCATGATCTTGAGCTTGCAGCTGTTGTTCATGCTCTCAAGCAATGGCGACATTACCTTATCGGTAGTCATTGCGAGTTATACTCGGATCATCAGAGTCTGATGTATCTTTTCACACAACCTGATTTAAATTTCAGGCAAAGAAGATGGTTGGAACTCATCAAGGACTATGATTTGGGTCTCAACTACCAACCTGGCAAGGCCAATGTCGTTGCTGGTGCGCTGAGCCGTAAATCTTATTGCAACACCCTGCTGATCAAACAAGCACAACCTTCTCTTCATGAGGAATTTGCTCGATTGAATCTTGAAGTAGTTCCTTGTGGATTCCTTTCTACTCTTGAAGTGAAGTCTTCTTTAGAGGATGAAATCAAGCTTGCTCAGAAACATGATTTTGAAATTGCTGAGATCAAAGGGAACATTGCTAGCGGAGTTGCTAAGTGTTTCTCTGTTGATAATCAAGGTACTGTTTACTTTGGTAACCGCTGGTAGTGACGAAGAGAACAAAATTGAGGGATTTAATTCTCCAAGAGGCTCATGAATCACCTCTTTCTATCCACCCTGGAGGTACCAAGATGTATCGGGATCTTCGTCAAAGATTCTGGTGGTCTGGTATGAAGAAGGATATCGCTCGTTTCGTTGCTGAATGTGATGTTTGTCGTCGCGTCAAAGCTGAGCACCAAAGACCCGCTGGTCTCCTGCAACCACATAAAATACCTGAGTGGAAATGGGATGAAGTTGGTATGGATTTCATCACTGGTCTCCCTAAGACTCAGAAAGGAAATGATGCCATCTGGGTAATCGTTGACTATCTGTCCAAGGTTGCTCACTTTCTACCTGTTCGTGAGAGTATCAATGCTAGTTAGTTAGCAGATCTATACATCTCTCGAATAGTTGTTCTTCATGGGATTCCGAAGAAAATCGTCTCTGACCGAGGGAGTTTGTTCTCCTCAAGGTTCTGGACAACCTTCCAAGCTGCTATGGGAACTCGCCTCTCCTTCAGCACAGCCTATCATCCTAGTACCGGTGGTCAAACCAAAAGAGTGAATCAAATTATTGAAGACATGCTAAGAGCGTGTGTCATATCTTTTGGCAAGAACTGGGAGAAATGCCTCCCTTTTGCTGAATTCTCCTACAACAACAGTTTTTAGTCCAGTATTGGTATGGCACCATTCCAGTTTCTATATGGAAGAACCTGCCGTACTCCTTTGAACTGGTCAGAAACCGGCGAAAGAAAGTTCTTTGGTACGGATATGATTCAGGAAGCAGAAGATCAAGTTCGTATCATTCAAGATCTTTTGAAAACTGCTTAGTCTCGCCAGAAAAGCTATCATGATGGTCACCATCAACATGTTGAATATGAAGTTGGTGATCAAGCTTATCTTCGGGTCACTCCTTTAAAGGGTGTCCATCGTTTCGGTATCAAAGGCAAACTAGCTCCTCGCTATATTGGTCCTTTTCGTGTTCTATCCAAGCAAGGTAACCTCGCATACAAGTTGGAGTTGCCTGCAAACTTCCCTGAGGTGCATGACGTCTTTCATGTGTCACAACTCAAGATTTGCTTCAAAGATCCTGTCCGTGGTGTTGATCACCAAACTCTTGATCTCCACAAGGATCTGACTTATCGTGAGTATCCTGTTCGTATCCTTGATGAAGCTGAGCGCAAAACTCGTCGTCAAAACATCAAGTTCCTGAAATTTAGTGGTCTCATCACTCTGAGGATGAAGCAACCTGGGAACGAGAAGATCGTCTTCGATCTGAGTACCCTGCCTTCTTTTCTAAAACTTAGGAATCTCGGGTCGAGAATCTTGTAAGGGGGTAGAGCTATAACAGCCCAAGTTTGTAATATGTAATCAGTACTTAAGCATGGCATGCATCAGTTTAAATCGATAAAATATTTTCATGTGAGCAGGTGTTAAAGTAAATGCAAATTCAAAACCCTAAACTTCCCATCTCTTTGAAACTATATTCAAATGGTGTTTGAATTTTGGAAAGTATCAAAATGTGAAGCCCAATTGGTTATGAGGGCCCCACAATAGTTTATATGTTTTATGAAATCTCCTGGTACTTTGAAAAGATTCAAAACAGTTTGAGTTTGAAAATACAAACAGAAATAGAAAAATAGAAAAGGAAAATAATTTTACTGGAAAAATAGAGTCAGACTGTCCCAGGCCGAGCAGCCTAGCAGTCTCCCTCCCCTCCCTTCCTTTCCCGCGGCCCACTTGGCCCAAGCAGCAGCCCACCTGGCCCGGTACCCTTTCGTCGTTTTGTTCATCGCCGTATCCATCGCCGGATCGACGGAAGTAGCTCGGTGGCTGCTCGCCCGCCGAGGGCGAGCGCCAAGATGCGCGCCGCCGCCCCTGGAGGCCTACAAGAACCCTCCCCTGCCGCCATGGAGAACCCTAACCCTCTTTTCCCCCTCGCTCGCTTCTTCTCTCTCCTCCGACCAAACCCTAGCTCTCGGGCTCCGCCGCGTCCCGCCGTCTCCGGCCGCCCCGTGCACCGTGGAGTGGCCTGGGAGAAGCGCAGCGTCGCCATCATTGTCTTAGCCAAGCCACACAAGCCGAAAGGAAGCCGTCTGGCCGGAATCGAGCTCGACCTCAACGCCGGCCGCCGCAGTCAATCCATCGATTCCTCCCCCTCCGACCTCCCCTTGCTTCAACGACCTCACCGACGTGACTGTGGTGAGCCAGCGGTCCTCCTGGACCTCTCCTTTCCTCCCCTCTCGCGCTGTGCCGCTGGCTCGACGAGCACCCGCCGCCGCCGCTGTTTCTTGTCGCCAGCGTAGCTCCCTTGACCATACCGAGGTGGCGCCGCCACTATAACGTCCGCCTCGGCCTCCTCTTTCGAACGCCGCCAAGCACGCATCCAGGCGCGCACGGGATCGAGAGATCCGTGCTCGACCTAGGGGCTCCCCCATTGATGACATCAGCCAGGCGTCATGCTGGCGTCATATTCCTTTTCTTTTGTTTTGTTATTTTCTGTAATTCATTTCTGTGATAGATAAAATGCTGACAGGTGGGCCCTGTCTGTCAGGGTTTAACATTTTTGTAAATCATTTCTGAAATTAATAAAAGTCTGACATGTGGGCCCAAGTTAGAAATAATTAAAATATTCCAAAAATAATTTAAAATGAATTAAAAGTTGAGAAATTCATAACTAATTCATTTTAAATAGGAAAAATACAAATAATATATCAAAATGTTCAGAAAAATGAGAGTTATCTAATAGAGCTATAGTCATGCACTGTTAAGCAACTTACATTACAAGTTTAATTAGAAGAACATAGTAACCCCTCACAGGTGTTTCCGGAGTTTCCTCGAGTTAGGGTTTTCAACCCCCGGAACCCCGTTTAAATTGCCAAGCATTCCTTAGGGTTTCATTTCAACACTATTAACTTGTCATATCATCCATATTGATTGCAAATTGCATCATGCCATGTATTGAATGTTGCTTCTCCCTTTTCGGTATTTGATTCTTCGCGATAGGATCCGAACCCGAAGTTGAAGTCAACAACACCGAAGATCCGTACCTATCTACTGACGGACAAGGCAAGCATAGCCTCTCATTCTGAACCTACTTTTACAAATTATATTACTTTCTCGCTATGATGCACACGATTCCAATGTGGTCTTTTGTCGGTAGTTAGGGTTACCTATCTGCTGCATAGTTTCCCTGTTGTAGCCTTATACTCCTGATCCACTTCTCCTAGCATACCTAGGTTTGGCATCTGAGCACTGCTAGAGCTTCTGAGATCGACAGCTTAGCCATGCATAGTATCAACGTCTGATCTATCCGAACGATGAATCAGAGGTGCCGAAGAATCTATAAAGGTAGGAGTTGGTGACATTCTCGAAGGAGTTAACTAAATATGCTAAGGCTTGTATGGGAGGCCACGTTGGGTGTGGTTTTTGTAGTCCCATGCTCGCCACTACTAGGAGCTGAGTTCTTACCTTTGGAACCAAGATGAGCGTGCAACCACACGGGGCCTGGACAACCTCATGACTGACTAACTTGCCTAGTATATTCCATGAGTCACATAGTTCGGGCATTCCATTCGACATATGCATAGAAAATCCTTTGAAATATTTGCCGGGTGAAGTTGGTGCATTCATAACAGGTAGGTAAGCATGGCTGAGGTTGCTTGGGGTAGATAGCGCCCCTGGTAAACCAACCTCGCCTCACATCTTTAAGTACCGGCTTTGGGATTTGACCCGTTATGGCGGAATCATACTTATTGCGTGACTCATGGTCTCGGCGAAAGCAAGGTAAAGGTCGTGGTCAACCACCCTCTGTCGGCCTTCCAAGGAAGAGGGCTAATAATTTGGCATTAAGAGTCGGTTGGTGCGTGTGGGTAAAGTTGTGCACCCCTGCCGGGTTAAATCTTTTCGAAAAGCCGTGTTCACGGTTATGAACGACTTGGCGACCGGACTTAAGATCATAGATAACTTTAACCACTATAAAACTTATTGATCCACGTGTGCTTAAGGATGCTTCCTCCGGGTCGAGGGGTGATCCTAGATAGGAGGTTCTGATGAAGCTGGTGTTTATCGAGATGTGATGAACAAGATGAAGAAGTCGCTATCTTATCCCTTTTAAAAGATTCTGAATAGACGAGCCTCTTCTCTCTCTTGTTTACAAATAAAGATTGCTTTCTGCCTTGCGCCATTTTTGTTTTTCTACAGAGCATGTAGATACTAGGTTATCTAAGTCTTGCGGAGTACATTCTCGTAATCAGCCTTGCGCCATTGTTGTTTTTCTACAGAGGATCTAGTTGCAACTGAAGGCGGCTTCTACATTGACATCGACGAGTAGTTGGGGGTCCCAGGTAGCAGCCTGAGGACTATGGGATGGCCGTCGCTTTTGTTTATGGCCTCTTAGGCCTTTTGCTAAGTTGTGTAGAACAACATAATTTGCTTTCACTGTGTGATGTAATGTTGGGTCTTTGACCTCTGGTTTGTAATAACTCTAATATCTTACTCTGTTAAGATTTTAAACTTATGCTGTTGAATCCCTATGTTCTGTAATGTTACCGAATCATACTGTGATCTTCCGTGTTTGGGAGTTGAACTTATCTTAGATGGTGATCTGAGGTTAGTTTAACTCTAACCCCAGGGGGTGCTACAATTGTGAAATCTCTAGTTTTGCCTCATCCCCTTTACCAAGGGGACCGACTATCATCACCAACCTCGATTGGACTTTGCATCACACATCCATCGTTGTAAAAGTCCTTGGAGTTCGGTGTCTCGTCTCCAAGTTGTCAAGACCCTCCCTGAACGTGTTCTTTCCTCTCCGATGTGGATTTGAGGGAGCACGTTGACCGATATTTCCTTGCGAGGATTCTATGGGACCGGTGGCCGCAGTTCGATAGCAATCGACCTTGTATCGTGTGAGTTTTGCGTGTGTTCACCGTGTTCTTCGCGAGGTGTGTACTCTCTTTCGCTACCTTCTCCCTTTCCCCTTGCTTTCCCATCGATTTGACCACGAGATACATGAAGATCGGGCCACCCAAGAGGTTAAACCCTATCATCTGGTATCAATAATTTTTGGTTGCCACAGATTCCTTATCGATTTGGTCTTTTCCCCATAAATTCAAAAATTCCACCAAAAATAGCCCCAATTCATGTTTTGGATCGATCTGTGATTTGAGTGAGTTTTGGTAGGTTTTGATCTGTGGATTACTTGCTAAACTTGTTGTTCTATCTCCCCCTGCGTTCCCATGGCCTAATTCCATCATTTGACCCTTTGATCTAAAATTTTCCATCGAGTTTTTCCGCAGAAAATTGAGTTTTCTCTTTCCAGAACTCATTTCGGCAGTAGATCCGGTGACCGGAGTAGTCACTGGAATTTCCGGCCAGAATTCCGGCACCGCCGGCCCTACCGCCGGAATTTCCGGCGCCAATTCTGGTACCGCCGATTTGGCCGCCAACAGATTTAGCTCCGCACTGTTTTGAGCATAACTTTTGCGTTCGAAGTTGGATTTTGGTGTTCTTTAGCTTGTTTCGAAGAGGAGAAGGAGCTCTACATCATCATCCATGTTGTTCATGCTATCTACTCCATCCAAATTCCATGAGCAAGGCGGAATCCAACAATAAAGGGTGAAGATCGTCGACAAAAGGTATAAACATTCCGTGAATTTTCCCCACTTGCATTCCTTTGTGAACTCCACTATCTTTGCGACCAACAAAAACCTATTGAGACTAGTTCCTCCTATGATTGCTTGGACTATGCACATTGGATACCTTGTAGAATTCCGAGCAAATGTTGTGAGCGCTATCTCATATAGTTATCTTGTTTAGTTGTTAGCACAAGGAAGAGGCAAGTGAAAAGAAAAAGAAAGAAACAAAAAGAGTGAAAAAAATACATAGAAAGAAAAATAAAATAAAATAATAAATATACATGTGCCTCATAGAATAGGAATCGCAAGATCGATGAACATCATATAGGTGGTACTTATTGTGCATATCTTGTAGCCCACCAATTTTGTGCAATCGAACTAGCGTCTCTTCTTGTGCTTGTGTGACATGAGCTTATAGTCTTCGCTAGGTAATCATTTGGTTCTTAGCTCACTTTCTCCGTCGCACACGTCCTATTTATCCCACCGTGTGCGTTTCCTTGTACATATTTCCTATCTTGTGGATTGACTTATTTTGCTTTGTGATCATTGTGGTTCTTTACTTTCCATTACAATATCTTGATTTTGGATTGGTTCTTGATATGCCACTTTCCATACCTATCCACCATAAGATTTGTGTGTGTATGTTTTTAGTAGTTAGTTGGTTTTGGTGTTCTGCGTGAACTTCATTTTGCTTGGTTTATTGCTCTCAAGTGTGGCCACTTGCACGATACGATCTTCCAAGGTAAAGTAAGGTTTGACGTTGCATCTCCAATACCCACTACCACTTCCATAGACAACACTTGTTCTTGTGAATCATGTCTAGGGACTCCAAAATTGAGAATGATTTCTATGAAGAATCCATGATGAGCCACCATGCCTATGTCCCCACAAGCATGGATAACATGATGGAGCACTACACCAACAATGGCTCCACATGCTTGGGTGACATGGAGTGCTAAACAACAACGACTCCCTAATCATGGACGACTTCAAGAATGAGAACGACAAGCTCCTCAAGTCGTACCGGCCAAGACAGAGCCTCCACCTCGAGTGTGCCAAGGTCCACCATCAAATGGACAAGTTCAAGAGCGACCTCCACAACTTTAAGAAGGACATGTACAACGACTTCAACAAAACTATGATCATGGTTGCCAAGACTAATGATGCTTTGTGCTCATTAGAACAACTCACCAAGAAGAGTGCCAATCCAAGTGATCATCGTCGCGAGCGTCATGTGGCCGACCAAGTGCGCCACCTACATCAACCTTTGGCAAGGCATGCCAATGACCATAGTCAATACCATCATAAGCCACCTTCAACTACTAGTGCCACCACCACAATGGCACCAAGATAAAGCCTTCCTCCACGCCATTAAGCTTCAACGCCTATGCTTGACTTCCGTGACCTCCCGACTGAGGAAAATGAAGACCTCTACTTCACCAAGTTGGCTGAGTACGGCAAGAGGATGTCTACACTCCAAGATGGAGGAAGCCAAGGCCACATATGTGATGAATTCGATCTGAGCACCGCTCTCGACAACAACATGAGCCTACTTCCACCAGTACTACAAGATGGCCACAAGACGGTCGAGCATGGGATTTTCCCTTCGACCATGGAGGCGAGTGATGATGCCCATCTTATGGCATCCAACTTTGGAGATGACAAGGTCAAGAATGGTGAGCATGGTACTTTACCTTCACCAAAGGAGGCGCATGGAGTTGAGGAAACCGATCCTATACCTATATGCTTGAGTGATGATGTGGTACCAATCCCATGTGAGTATGAGAGCCACTTAGCCCACTTGAGTGAGAACAAGAGTGAGATGGGTGACTCCACCTTATGTGAGATTGAGTGCTTCCACTTTGAGGGCATGAGTGATACACCGAGTGAGTTGGGAGTGGTAATTGATAGGTCAAGTGGGACCATTTCGACTTCTAACGAGTTACCCTCTACCTCTAGTGTGTTCTCTTATGTTGTGCTAGGTTCCATGGATGAAGACACGCCAAGCCATGAAGCAATGATGCCTCAAATGGAGAAGATGTACATGGTGGATGAAGATGATGCTACGCCATGGCTAAATCAAGACGACAAAGTCGTCCACTAGGAGGCCACTACTACCACAACACCCACTTCATATGATAGGTATGAACAGGGTAAAAATAAGGGCATTGATGATGCCATGATCCCACTAGTGTACATGATGAATTGTGAGGATATGCATGCTATGGATGATACTTGTGACATTACATATGCTTCATTCATATTCCCGTGTGATGCTTTGCCTTTGCATAATATTAATCATGTGGAATTGTTTGATTGCGATACTATTTCCATACACATACCATGCTATAAAACTTTTGTGTATCCTCCAATTGCTTCGGACATGCTTTGTCATGCTAGTCATTAAATTTGTCCCGTTGCTTGCAATAAGATGAATGCTTGCTATTTCACTTGTTTTGCTTGCAACAATGTTGATCATATGCGTTATATTGAGATAACCCCCATAGATTTCTCAATTTTTGGGGATTTTTATGATTGCCATGATAAGCATGTTCACCAATTGCATACACCATGCATATATTTCATACTTGATTGACATTAATGGTGATGTGCATAAGAAGAGATATGCCATGATGGATGATGTGTTTCTCTACCATGCACACACATTTTTCCTTTTGTGTATGATGTGTGTAGGTACCCGCACAACAATGTCAACCTCGGTTGAGCATGAGTTGACAAAAAGAGCTCTAGAGAGCATCCCACAAGTGAGTTCAAGATTGAACCCAACTCTAATACCTTTTGCATGCTTTGCATATTTCATGTTGACAAATTTCTCTTTCCTATAGTTTGATTGCAAGCATGTTAATGGTATTATCTCCCCTTATGACAATCATGTTTCTTTGCTATTGGATTTTGATGCTTTGTGTGTTGCAAGAAAATTGTTGAACAATTTCTCTTTCCGATGTTTTGTGTGCAACCATAATGCCATTCAGAGCATGTATTGTCATGAGAGCTTCCAAGTATCTCGTATAGTTGTTGCAACAAACATAAGGACCACTTTCTCTTTCATTTGGTTTGTTTGCAAATACGTTACTTTGGCTTATGCTTGGGATACTCATATTCCCATGATATTTGCCTTTGATGATTTGTGTGTGACATCCAACATGTCGAACAATTTCTCTTTATAATGGTTGGTTTGCACACATAAAGATGTAGTTTTGGATATTCTTCCTCTTGTATTTTTGCCAAATTCTCCTAGCTTTGCATCAAAGATGTCGATTAATAATTTAGTCAATTGCTTTGAGTGCCACAATAAGATGTTATATGGAGTTTTTGAGTTCCCACATTTGGATGATGTTCAAACAATTTCCTTGCACATTGACCTTGCATATGCACCCCTGATGACCCACAAGTATAGGGGATCACAACAGTCTTCAAGGGTAGTATTACCCAATTTATTGATTCGACACAAGGGGATCCAAAGAATACTGGCAAGCCTTAACAACTGAGTTGTCAATTCATCTGCACCTCGAAATAGTTCTTGCTCACACAAGTTTATCAGTAGCAACAGTTTTGTAGTAGCAACAACAACAACAAAACAAGAGCAATAGTAACAGTAGTAGCAAACAGTATGGTATGAGTGCGGTAGGCATAGGGATGGATGGACAGTCATTGCATGGACAAGTCTAAACATGTAACTTCAAGATCTAGGAAAATTGTAGATAAATAAGAATAAGCATCCAAGTACTAAACAATCATAGGCATGTGCTCCATATATAGTCATGTGTGCTCGTAGTGAGAACTTGCACAACATCTTTTGTCCTGTTAGCCCGTTGCAACGGAGCCTCAAGGGAACTACTGGCAATTAAGGTGCTCCTTTTAATAGAGCACCGGAGCAAAGCATTAACACTCCGTGAACACATGTGATCCTCACATCACAGCCATCCCCTCAGGTTGTCCCAATTTCTGTCACTTCGGGGCCTTTGGATCCGGACAATGATATGTGTACACAACTTGCAGATAAGATCACAAACAATACTGTCATAATGAATCAATAATAAGTTAAGATCCGAGATCATGGCACTCGGGCCCTAGTGGCAAGCATTAAGCACAACAAGTTACAACAAAGTCAAATAGCACTAATAGAGATACTAGGCACAATGCCCTAACAATCTTATTCGATTACATGATAGAACTCATCCAATCCCTACCATCCCCATAGCCTATAGCAGGGGATTACTCACTCATGGATGAGGGAAACATGGATGGTTGATGGAGAGGCGTTGTTGATGATGATGGCGATGATCCTTTCCAAATTCCCCGTCCCGGCAGGGTGCCAGAATAGAGTTTCTGGTTCCTAATCACGGTTTCTGGTGGTGGCGGCACAACGGAACTCTTTCTGGAAAAAGGTCGAACCCCCTTGGTTTTTAGGTCAAGAGGCAACTTATAAGCAAAGGGGGAGACCGAGGGGGTGCCTGGGGCGGCCACACCCCCTCCAGGCGCGGCCTGGGCCCACCCGCGCGGCAGGGTGTGTGGGCCCCTCAGGCCTCCACTCCGTCTTGTATTCTGGCTCCGTGAATCTTCTGGTGAAATAGGATTTTTGGCATATTTTCCGGGATTTTTCTCGATAGTTGATTTTCTCCACAAAAACTAGACACCAAGGTAATTCTGCTAAAAACAGCGTTATTCCATGTTAGTTGTATCCAAATCACACAAGTTCAGAGGAGAAACAATAGCAAAAGTGTTCGGGAAAGTAGATATGTTTTGGACGTATCAACTCCCCCAAGCTTAGCTTATTGCTTGTCCTCAAGCAATTCAGTTATAAACTGGGTGCGATAAAAGAACTTTCACGAACACATTTGCTTCATATGATGTAAATATTCTCAGCATAGGAGTAGACATTTAGACAATTCATAATAAGGAGTATGCAACTAAGTCTACTCAATAGTCATTTCAAACTATGAAGAGATTCCAACTCAATAATAATAAGTAGCATGAAACATAAACATAAGCAACATTGTAATGCTCATAATAAGGTATGATAGAGTGGTATCTCACTTGCCTTTGTTTGTAGAGCACAAAATAAATGTCAAGGCACCTCTAAAGTTCAAGTGAAGACTAGAAGTAAAGATATCAGAGATACACACATCAAAGTCATGACATAATTAACCAAGTTTGGAGACAAACACATTACACTAAGAATGACAACTATGCTCTCAAGAAGGTGCTCATAGAATCAGTGGTGACTCAACAAGGAAGTGAAAAGGTTTTGAAAAGTTTGAAAGGCTTCCAAATGCTGAAAGTAAGGTACTCATTAGCTTTGAGCTCTCATTTCCCCTATCATAAGAATCTTTAAATGGTTAATGGTGAAAGTGAGGTCCAATATGAGTTATATGCTTGATAGACCATAAACTGAAAATCTCATGTCCCTTGAACACGAGGGCCGCTCCTCATGCTACTCAACTTTAGTTATCGGCAAGTTCTTGTCATAGTAAATACATGCGTATCATAGAGAACCACCAACGGGGTACCCCTTGCACATGATACACGAGCTATTCCATAATCAAAATGACAAGGCAAGCAGACAATGAGCATCTCAGCGATCTTTTTATTTGCTATTTGCATAGGTTTTTATTGAGGATGCTTCACATATTGCTCATTATGGTTATGCTGCAAGTTTCCACCATGATTAGGCATGGCTTAGGCTAGCTGCCCAGGCGTTTCTCTAACACATATATATAACTCCATGAACTTACAAGCTCCCCTTTTATTTCACACCGACGACATCCGCAAACAAAATAGTATGATATCAATTGGATATGTATCCATAAGTGTTGAAAGCGTTCCCTGTGACAGCACGGTTCTGCTAACTCCCAGCCTATAATTTACAAGCATATAACTTTCATGGACAGTCACAATGGTTCAAGTTTATTAAGTACAAGGAATAAAGTGTGCCATCAAGTTCGTGAGAGCTTTACTAACTAACTTTCTCAAAACAGTCAAACACTTTATTTGGAAGAAAACAAGAGATAATGAATATGCATGGAATTAGAAAATGATGATAGTAGGTAGGTATGGTGGACACTATTGGCAATATTGGTTTTGGGGAGTTGGATGCACAAGTAGAGCTCATACTCAGTGTAAGTGAAGACTAGAAATAGAGAGGGAGCGACAAATGAGAGAGCAATAACTGTCATAATCATGCTTGCAACAAAACATGACTAATTATGGCATGAAAATGATACAAGAACTCTGAGGCAAAATAAATCATCGAGGCTTACTGACTATTGTTTAGTCATACATGCGTGAGCATGTGCCAAGTCGATTCACATGAAACATTTAGAGGAGGATACCACAATATCATACCAAAATATGAATAGAACAATGCAAGCAAACGTTCATATGACATGACACAAATTATTAGCAATCTGGAGCTAATCACAAGAAAGCATCCATAAGCATGCTCACAATGATGAGTATATGTACAAAAATGAAAACAAATAGAGTTTGTTACCAGCCTCTTACCACACCTCAAGTTGTCTTAATCTTCATTATTTCCCTTCACTTGTGTGGCTCGAATAATAACATGAAACCAAACTCCACTGAGGACTGCTGAACCCTGCAAAGATCTTCACAAAACCAAAGAAGAACAACAAATATTTTTGGTGTTTTCGATTTTTTAAAGCAAGAACACAAAGAAAAATCTTTTTGGATTTTTCTTTAAGGCAAACCAAAGCTAAAAAGCAAATAAACAAACCAAGAGAAACAACGAAAATATTTTTGTTTTTTTGTGTTTTGGGAAAGCAGAAACAAGAACCAAAAAGAAAGCGAAACATGGATATACAAAGAACCAATGAAATAATATATATAGATGAGTGTGATGTCGGTATACCTCCCCGCAAGCTTAGGCTTTTGGCCTAAGTGGGGCTCAACTCCATGGTGACCAAGAAGGTGCACCTGCGTAGTACGACGAAGAGTCCCCTTCGTCTTGGTACGAGCTCGAGGACTCCCCTGTGTAGTGCACAAAGGGGTCGTACGATGGCGCGTCCCCCTGGTAGTGTCCGTGGAAACCATGAATGCGTAGTTGCTCGTCCATCTCCTCCTTGCAGCGTGACCTAGGTCTCTGGGAAATACAGAACAAAGTGGTTTGGGGCAAAGGAATTTTCCTCTCTTCCCCATCAGTAAACATCATCCTATAAAACAAATTATCAAGGGTAGAGCTAGTAGTGACAAAGTGATGCACTTTCATGGCAGATAAATCAAGCCTCGGAGGAGCCTAAACTGTATCATTTGGATCAACAGAAAGGTCTAGGGTAGCAACAACACGTGCATCAATAATACCATCATAAATGGGTCCCTTAGCGGCTAAACGACGAGCAATGAGAGAACCAAGATTATACCTGGTTTCATTGTTGAGTGCATCAGCTAGAAATGCCAAATGATAGTTGGAAATATTGCTAGTGTTCTCCCTACCAAGAACACTAGTGGAAAGATAATAAGCAAAATACCTAATAGCTGGGAGTTGGATATTTCTTATCTTCCCGCGCTGGGCTCTGCGGTCATCATCATTAGTTATCCCGCGGTAGAGCTCCAACAAATCAACAGGTTGAGATGGAATCTTCTTCACCGTCCCAGCTGTGCCAATACCAAAGATTTCACAAAATTTCTTCAATGTCATGAAGATAGGCCTATTATAGATTTTGAACGACACATCTGTCTTGAAAGGGCTGTTAGAAAAGAGAAACTCTCCACAAAGGTTTTAGTGAGCATAGCGTACTACACACTCTCATCCTGCATATAACTCGTTAGTCCAACCCACCGAACCAAGGTTAGGAAATCATTGAGAATCCCTGCAGCCCGCAAAAAGGTAGGACAAGGAAAGGTAGAAGGGTGCGCATCCCCCTCATCTCCCTCGTCGCCAAAACACGGTGTAATGAGATCTTCTTTGTATGATGTCCTAGCTCTGGAGGATGATCTTGAAGTCCTTGTCCTCCTAGGTGCATCACTCTGAAATATTTCTCCAAAGGTGTGGTTGTCCATTTTTTTTAAAATTTTTAGACAAACATCAAACCAAGTGATTTCCAAGTTGATAAATGATGAGAAACTACTATAGGAACTTGCTAGAGGGCTAAACATGCATCAAAATGAAATCTATAAGCATATAAAAAGCATGTAAGCTCACACAACCTGACACCTATAGCAGCAAAATACTTAAGATACAATCTACTAATCACAAATCTAATTGGACAAGCGGAGGAGGCACATACCAAGGAGCAATCCCTCCAAACATTAGCAGCAAAGATGGGCTGAGCAAGGAGATCGAAAATCGGGAGCAAGAACAGAAGGAACTCGAGTTTGAGAAATTTTTCCGGTGTTTTTCAGGAGAGAGAAAGAAGTGGATGGGAGGAGGCAACTTGGAGGGCCACAGGTGGGCCCCACCCAGGCCAGGCATGCCCTGGGGGCTGGCCGCGCCACCAGGGGATGTGTTGGCCTGGTGGGTCCCCCTGGGCCACTCCAGGTGTCCCTCTGCCCCCTTTTCGAGGAAAAATTTAATATGAATTTTCTGGATTTTTTTGGGAAACTTTATTTTTGGCCAATTTTCAGGGTATAAAATTGATTTTCTCACAAAAAAGATTTTTTTAGAAGAAGCAAAAGCAAACAAAAACCAAAACTACAGAAGTTCTAAGTCACTCTAACAAGCAAACAACTAGCAAAACTAAAGCTAACAAGAGAAAGAGCAAAGACTAGAAAGGAGAAAAGTAAAGTGAGCAAGTATAACCACTATGAAAGCATTGTTTTGTTTATTAAAATCCTTTTGTTAACAAGGTTGATCAAGTCTTGTTACCAAAACAATCTTGTATGAAACAAAACTTTGCATTCCACAAAGTGATTATGTTACCTCAAACTTGATAGCAATAGTCCCAATCATACTAGTTTCAAAACTTTCTTATGGAATGGGACAATATATTTCTCCAACTTTGATGCTCTCAATATTTTCAATGGAATTCAGACAATAGCTCTTATCAATCTTCTTGGGGAAATAGATAGTATGCTCCTTGTCATTAATATTAGAAGTTACTTTTCCTTGATTACAATTGATGACAGCACCTGCAGTATTAAGAAAAGGTCTCCCAAGAATAATAAACATATTATCATGTTCATGCATCTCAAGCACAACAAAATCAGTTAAAACCAAGAAATTATGAGCCACTTGAACAAGAACATCCTCACATATACCAACAGGAATAGTAGTAGACTTATCAGCCATTTGCAAAGATATATCAGTTGGTATCAACTCTTCTAGCTAGAGTCTCTTGTAGAGAGAAAAAAGCATAACACTAACTCCAGCTCCCAAATCACATAAAGCAGTTCTAACATAATTATTCTTAATAGAGAAAGGAATAGTTGGTATACCTGGATCACGAAGTTTCTTTGGAACCTTACCATTGAAGGAATAATTACCAAGCATGGTAGAAATTTCCTCATTAGAAATCTTCCTTTTATTAGAGACAATATCCTTCATATACTTTGAATAAGGAGGCAACTTAATAGCATCAGTCAAAGGAATTTGCAAAATTAAAGGTTTCATCCACTCACAAAACTTGTTGTAGTGTTCTTCCTCCTTTGACTTGTGTTTCTTATTAGGAAAAGGCATAGGTTTCTGCACCCAAGGTTCTCTCTCACTACCATGTTTTTAGCAATGAAATCTTCCTTTGTGTACCTAGTATTCTTAGTGTGCTTCTCAAGTTCTTCCTCAACTTCTTCTTTATCAGGAGCACCATTTTTATCACCACTTTCAGTTTCAGCATCGGAGACAGATATACTATTAGGATCTACAGCAGGTTCAGAGGGTTCCTCAAATATTTTATGTTTATTTTTTCTTTCTCTTACGAGGACTACCACTACTTTCACCTTATTGAGAATCCTGCTCAATTCTTTTAGGGTGTCCTTCAGGATATAAAGGATCTCGAGTAGCTATACCACTCCTAGTTCTAATTCCATAAGCATGTCTATCTCCTGAGGCATTAACTAGCATATCTTTTTTACCTTAGCAAGTTGATCAATTTGGGTTTGAACCATTTGAAAGTGTTTACAAAGCATTTTAATATCATTAGCAGTTCTTTCCACAATATCTTTCAACTCATTAATAGCTCTAGTGTTTTCCAGTAAATGATTCTGAACTTGTTTATTAAAATTACCTTGTTTAACAATAAATGTGTCAAGTTCCTCTAAACATTGATCAGGAGGCTTACCCTAGGGAATATCACCTTCATCAAAGTGTAGAGAGTGTACCTCAATAGTATATGAGTGGGGAATTGGCTTACATAATTCTTCTATAGGAGGTAGATTCTTCACATCTTCAGCTCTAATACCTTTCTCCTTAAGACATTTCTTAGCTTCCTTCAGCACTTCATCATTTAATGCAATCACTCCCCTCTTCTTTGGTATTGGTGTTGGAACTGGTTCAGACACAACTGGTTCAGGAGTAATAGGCTCAGGTGTATTTAGCTCAGTTGAAGTCCAGTCATCATAATTCTTGCTTATTTTAGCCATTAATTCTTCAGCATCTGTAGGAGTTCTTTTCCTGAAAACACAATCAGCAAAACTATCTAGGTATGTCCTAGAATCATCAGTTAGTCCATTATAATAACTATCAAGAAGCTCATTTTTAGGCAATGGACATCCAAGATGTGCATGAATCAAGGCACAGAACCTTGTCCATGACTCAGGCAATTTCTCTTCTTCTCCCTGTTTAAAATCAAAAAGTTTCTGCAAAGCAGCATGTCTAGCACTGGGAGGAAAATATTTCTAGAAGAAAGAAGCAATCACGGCTATCAATGGATCCAGGAGGTAATCTATTAAACCAAGACTTAGCTTCTCTTTTTAGTGAAAAACAGAAGATCTTAGTAACAAAGTACTTGCGCATCTTAAAATCATCAGAAAATAAAGCACTCACAGTGGAAAGCTCATTCATATGTGCCACATCACTCTCACTCTCAGTCCCACAAAAAGGTTCTTTCTCAACAATGTCTAAATAGGATAAATCAAGAGAGAAATCATAATATTCATCTTTAATATCTATGGGAGAAGTGGCAAACTTAGGATCAGAAGACAGTTTAGGACTAATGGTACGTCTCTCAAGGAGACTCCTAATAGCACTAGCACCATGTGTGTTTTGGTACTCTTCAATAAAATCATCAGTCATTTCAATGTAACCATCACTATTATAATATCTCTCTCTAGACTCAAGTGAGCTAACAGGTGTAACAATGTCTTCACTAGGAGTTTCAGTGTTTCCCAAAATAGTTCTAGAAATAGTAGCATCCAGGAAAGGACCTAATGAACCACTAGCATCAAGCACAGTAGAAGTAACATCATGAGTATTAGAAGCAGTTTTAGATTCAGCAGTAGTAGCAGTGTGTGTATCATGTATATGTGGTGGTGTAACAAGCTTACTTATAACATACGGTGAATCAAGCGTAGCAGAGGTTTTTAGGACTGTACCTCTTATTCTAGTGGATGGTAAAATAGGAAACTTTCCATAATGAGACTTACCCATGATGAAAGGAGTAGCAGTGAACAATAATAGATCCAAGTGAACTTACAAATAAAGCGATGCTCCCCGGCAACGGCGCCAGAAAATAGTCTTGATGACCCACAAGTATAGGGGATCGCAACAGTCTTCGAGGGTAGTATTTCCCAATTTATTGATTAGACACAAGGGGAGCCAAAGAATACTTGCAAGCCTTAACAACTGAGTTATCAATTCAGTTGCACCTGGAAATATTTCTTGCTCATATAAGTTTCTCAGTAGGAACAGTTTTGTGGTAGAAACAGCAAAGAAACAACAGCAGCAAAACAAGAGCAATAGTAACAGTAGTAGCGGACAATATGGTATGAGTGCGGTAGGCATATGGATGGATGGACGGGCGTTGCATGGACAAGTCTAAACATGTAACTTCAAGATCTAGGGCAATTATAGATAAATAAGAATAAGCATCCAAGTACTAAACAATCATAGGCATGTGCTCCATATATAGTCATGCGTGCTCGCAATGAGAACTTGCACAACATCTTTTGTCCTGCCAGCCCGTCGCAGCGGGTTCTCAAGGGAACTACTGGCAATTAAGGTTCTCCTTTTAATAGAGCACCAAAGCAAAGCATTAACACTCTGTGAACACACATGATCCTCACATCACAGACATCCCCTCAGGTTGTCCCAATTTCTGTCACTTTGGGGCCTTTGGATCCGGACAATGATATGTGTACACAACTTGCAGATAAGATCACAAACAATACTATCATAATGAATCAATAATAAGTTAAGATCTGAGATCATGGCACTCGGGCCCTAGTGGCAAGCATTAAGCACAACAAGTTGCAACAAAGTCAAATAGCACTAATAGAGATACTAGGAACCATGCCCTAACAATCTTATTCGATTATATGATAGAACTCATCCAATCCCTACCATCCCCATAGCCTATAGCGGGGGATTACTCAGTCATGAATGAGGGAAACATGGATGGTTGATGGAGAGGCGTTGTTGATGATGATGGTGATGATATTCTCCAAATTCCCCGTCCCAGCAGGGTGCCAGAACGGAGTTTCTGGTTTCGAATCGCGGTTTCTGGTGGTGGCGGCGCAGCGGAACTCTTTCTGGAAAACATCAAACCCCCCTTGGTTTTTAGGTCAAGAGGCAACTTATAGGCGAAGAGGGAGACCGAGGGGGTGCCTGGGGCGGCCACACCCCCTCCAGGCGTGGCCTGGGCCCACCCGTGCAGCAGGGGGTGTGGGCCCCTCAGGCCTCCACTCTGCCTCGTATTCTGGCTCCGTGAATCTTCTGGTGAAATAGGATTTTTGGCATATTTTCCAGGATTTTTCCTAATAGTTGATTTTCTGCACAAAAACTAGACACCAAGGTAATTCTGCTGAAAACAACGTCAGTCCATGTTAGTTGTATCCAAATCACACAAGTTTAGAGGAGAAACAATAGCAAAAGTGTTCGGGAAAGTAGATACGTTTTGGACGTATCAACCCCATTTGCTATCCTTTTGTGATAATAGTGTTGTGAATAAGAGTTGACATGCCACAAATGACATGCTCCTCTATCACGCACGAAAATACTTTGCCTGGTCTTTGTTGTGTGAAGGTACAAATGCTTACACGTCACCCTCTACCAACCATGTGTTGACAAGAAGAACCGAAGAGAGTTACCTATGGCTACCCTTCATCGAGATATCTCTACAAGCTAGGGTGACTTCCTTCTACTTGAGGACTCATGCGATAATCTTCATGAATTGGCTACGCTTTGAGTGTTGCTCTACTTTTGTTGTGATCTTTGTAGGCTTCATGGAAGGTGAAGGAACATTGAAGTGTTGTCAAGTCAATCTTCCCGAGGATGACTTTATGGTGAACCCGAGGATCAAGAAGCTCTCTCGACCTATTCTACTTTGTGATGAGCATGTAGAGTCGAGGACGACTCTTTTTGAAGGGGGAGATGATGCTACCCGACCTATGGTCGTTGCCACATCTAGGTCTCCAACTTATGCAAAGTCGTCATGGACTCCAAAGGTGAATCCTATCCTCTACGAGATCCCACTTCCTACCCTTTTGAATGGTATACTACTTCATACTCTGTCCTATGACCATGATAGGTACACACCGACAAGTACGGAGACAAGGGAGGAACCCCGAGGACTCACGCCCGACAAGATGGAGGCTTGGAAGAGGAGGCGGAAGAAGCTCCAGCTGGATCCGGTGACAGGACTGGCAAACCGGAGCCACCGCCGGAATCTCCGGCGACAGCACCGGCGGGCCAGGCACCTTCCGGAATCCCCGGCGCCAGGACCAGTGGACCTGACCCTCTGCCGAAAGCGATCTCTATATGCCATACCAGTGGGCGACCGGAATAACCGGCGACGACCGGAACTTCTGGCGCTAGATCCGGCGCCGCCAGACTTACTGCCGGAATACCCCGTAACCGCGCGGATCTGGGTTTGATGCCCTGGAATATTCCATTGATGCACCACTGAGTTGATGTAGGAGCGCTTTATTGGGAACCCCAAGAGCAAGGTGTGAAGCAGCACAACAGCAAGTTTTACCTCAGTAAGAAACCAAGGTTATCGAACCAGTAGGAGGAAGGAAACGTCACACAGGTGTTGCAAGCAACGCGGAGACCTGGACAACACAAACTCAAGACTTTGCCCCAACGAATCAGTGAGGTTGTCAAGCTCACCGGTTTGCTGTAACAAAGGATTAAATGTATGGTGTGGAAGGTAATGGTTTGCAGCAAGTAAACAAGTAACAGTGGAAGATGTATCAATGGTAAATATTGGACCGGGGTCCATAGTTCACTAGAGGTGCTCTCCTTAGATAAACAACATGGCATGAAGGTTAAACAAATTACAGCAGGGCAATTGACAGGAACTCAGCAAGGCATAACAATGCAATTACTAGTCAAAAAGATCCTATGAGATTCTATTGGGCAATACAACAAGATACATAGACTGCCATCCAACTGCATCTATGACTAGAAGTCCACCTTCAGGTTATCATCCGAACCCCCTCCAATATTAAGTTGCAAGCAACATACAACTGCTTTAAGCAAAGTGTGTAAGGTAAACAGTCCACATGTTCCATGAACAAGAGACCATTGTTTTATCCCTGGTGGTAACAACACATCTACAACCTCACTGATCTGGGTTTGATGCCCTGGAATATTCCATTGATGCAGCGCTGAGTTGATGTAGGAGCGCTTCATTGGGAACCCCAAGAGAAAGGTGTGAAGCAGCTCAACAGCAAGTTTTCCCTCAGTAAGAAACCAAGGTTATCGAACCAGTAGGAGGAAGGAAACGTCACATAGGTGTTGCAAGCAACGCAGCGACCTGCACAACACAAACTCAAGACTTTGCCCCAACGAATAAGTGAGGTTGTCAAGTTCACCGGTTTGCTGTAACAAAGGATTAAATGTATGGTGTGGAAGGTAATGGTTTGCAACAAGTAAACAAGTAATAGTGGAAGATGTATCAATGGTAAAGATTGGACCGGGGTCCATAGTTCACTAGAGGTGCTCTCCTTAGATAAACAACATGGCATGAAGGTTAAACAAATTACAGTAGGGCAATTGACAGGAACTGAGCAAGGCATAACAATGCAATTACTAGTCAGAAAGATCCTATGAGATTCTATTGGGCAATACAACAAGATACATAGACTGCTATCCAACTGCATCTATGACTAGAAGTCCACCTTCAGGTTATCATCCGAACCCCCTCCAATATTAAGTTGCAAGCAACATACAACTGCTTTAAGCAAAGTGTGTAAGGTAAACAGTCCACATGTTCCATGAACAAGAGACCATTGTTTTCTCCCTAGTGGTAACAACACATCTACAACCTCACTGATCTGGGTTTGATGCCCTGGAATATTCCATTGATGCAGCGCTGAGTTGATGTAGGAGCGCTTCATTGGGAACCCCAAGAGAAAGGTGTGAAGCAGCTCAACAGCAAGTTTTCCCTCAGTAAGAAACCAAGGTTATCGAACCAGTAGGAGGAAGGAAACGTCACACAGGTGTTGCAAGCAACGCAAAGACCTGCACAACACAAACTCAAGACTTTGCCCCCAACGAATAAGTCAGGTTGTCAAGTTCACCGGTTTGCTGTAACAAAGGATTAAATGTATGGTGTGGAAGGTAATGGTTTGCAACAAGTAAACAAGTAACAGTGGAAGATGTATCAATGGTAAAGATTGGACCGGGGTTCATAGTTCACTAGAGGTGCTCTCCTTAGATAAACAACATGGCATGAAGGTTAAACAAATTACAGTAGGGCAATTGACAGGAACTGAGCAAGGCATAACAATGCAATTACTAGTCAGAAAGATCCTATGAGATTCTATTGGGCAATACAACAAGATACATAGACCGCCATCCAACTTCATCTATGACTAGAAGTCCACCTTCAGGTTATCATCTGAACCCCCTCCAATATTAAGTTGCAAGCAACATACAACTGCTTTAAGCAAAGTGTGTAAGGTAAACAGTCCACATGTTCCATGAACAAGAGACCATTGTTTTCTCCCTAGTGGCAACAACACATCTACAACTGAAGAGATTATTGTCACTTCCCTTGGAAACTAGAGGCATGAACCCACTATCGAGCATAAATACCCCCTCTTGGGGTCACTAGCAACTACTTGGCCAAGATAGCTACTAACAACGGAGAGCATGCAAGATCACAAAAAACACAGACATGATAGAATCATAAAGACAAAACCATTAATCAAACCAACATAATAATCTCAATATCCATCGGATCCCTGCAAACAAAACATGCATGATTACAAATAGATTAGATCTTGATCATGAACGGAGCTCACAAGATCTATACATGAAAGCACAAAGGAGGATATACAACCATCTAACTAATACATGGACCCATAGTCCGAGGTGGAACTACTCACGCATCATACCGGAGAGAAGGCCCCCGAGATGATCTCCCCTCCGACAGGGTGCCGGGAAGAACTTCAGATCCCACCGATCTAGGGACGATGGTGGCGGCGGCTATAGATGGTTTCGTGGATATTTGATCAGGTTGCTTAGGGTTTCTGCATCGGGGGCTTCTTATAGGCGAAGGTGGCGGCCGAGGCGGCGACCAGAGGGGGCAAACCCTACCTAGGCGCGGGGTAGGGCCCACCCACGCCTGGGCGGTGTGGCCCCTTTGTCTCACCTCCCCGGATCCCCTCTGGACTTCTCGTTCCCCATGGAAAGTAATTGACTTTGACGTTTGTCCCATCCAATTCCGAGAATATTTCTTTACTAACTTTTCTGAAACGAAAAACAACGAAAAACAGGCATCTAGCACTGTTGCAACTTATTAGTAGGTTAGTACTAGACAACATGTAAAAATCACCTCAAAGTGTGGACAAGTAAAACAAAGTAGATACTAAACAAGCATGGAGCATCAAAAATTATAGATAAGTTTCCAACGTATCAACATCCCCAAGCTTAACTCCTGCTCGTCCTCGAGTAGGTAAGTGATAAAAAGAATAATTTTTGAGGTGACATGCACCCTTACAATAAAGATCCAACCATTTTCAAGCATTGAAAGCTGGGATCAAAGAACTCTAAACATGTGCATGAAAGATGGAGTTCTAACAATAGGACATAGTAACTATGCATGCAACATGAAAGCCTACAAACAAATATCATGCATAACATGCATTGAAAAACGTTTGTTTGTTTCACATACAGAAAACATAGCATAGTGGCATTCAGCTTGTCCCTCATAGAGTAGCAAATGGATGCATAGGACACCTGCAAAGTTCATAAGGGTGACTAGAAACAAATAGCACAAGAGCAAGTAATATCACAATATGCATCAATTAATAAGCTTTGGAACACTGCACACAGAATGACAACTGTGCTCTCTTAATGGTGCCTAAAGGTAGAAGGTGGAGACTCAATAGTGGTGGAAGAAAGGCCTTTTTTGTAAAGGAAGCAGGGGTTACAAATTTCAAAAAGAGCTTCCAAAAATTATGGTACTTGTTAGCTTTCAGCCCTCATTGCCCCTATCATAAGCATCTTGAAGTGGTTAAGGTTAAAGTGGCAAAGCTGGAGTACATGCTTGACGAAGTATAAATTGGCAATCTCAAGTCCCTTGAATACGCGGGCCACACCTCATGCATACTCAACTTTGGGTCCAGGTAAGTTCTTGTCACTGTAAGTATTTGCATATCATTGAGAACTGCCAATGGGGTACCCCTTGCACATGGTACAGGAGCTTTCCCATAACCAAAATGACAAGGCAAGCAGACAATGAGCATCTCAGCAATCTTTTTGTTTACCATATGCATAGCTTTTTATTGAGGATGCTTCATAGATAGCTCACTATGGTGATGCTACAAGTTTCCACCATGATTAGGCATGGCTTAGGCTAGCGGCCCATGCGTTTATCTAACACAAAATACAAACTCCATGGACTTACAAGTTCCCTCTTTATTTCACACCGGTGACATCCATAGACAAAAGAACATGATATCAAGTGAGTACAGAGTACAAGTGCAATGTTGAAAACGTTCCCCGTGACAATACGATTCTGCTAATTCCAACTTATAAGTGCAATCATATACAACAAAGTTGTCACAATGGTTCAAGTTTATTTAGGGTCAAAGAATAAAGTGTGCCATCAAGTTCGTGAGGGCTTTAATCACTAAGTTTTCACATAACAAAATAGTTTTTAATTGGAAGATAGTTGAAAACAAGAATATACTTCGAATGGTGTAACACACCATACATAGGAGTTTATAGTGGACACTTTGGAAAAACTTGGTTTCTTGAGAGTTGGAGGCATGAGTAGAACTTACTCATACAAGTGGAGACTAGCAAAAGACTGGGAGCAACCAACTAAGGGAGCAACCAACTAAGGGAGCATAATGGCCATAATCATGCAGTGCAACAAAGCATACTAATCAAAGCAAAGAGTGGTACTAAAAGTCAAGGACTAAATGATCATAGAGGCTAATGGTGACTTGTCGTAGTCATAACATGGTGTGAGCATGTGCCAAGTCAACCCAAGCAAAGCATCAAAGGAGAATACCACAATACTATGCTTTTGCATGCTAAAACAACGCATAATTTCTTCAAGGCACACTAATAAATCCCAATTGTTTGGAACAATACATGCTACAACAATAATCACTAAGCATAAAGTCAAAACAACACCTAGCATGTCATGCTAAAGTCTAAGTCACAGTCAATTCAAGCTCCTCTTGCACTTTAAGCAAGAACTTACTACTCCTTTCTAACGCCAAGCAACTTATTTGCAAAACAACACAGCGAGAACGGGGGTCCAAACTACTTTATTCAAGCAAACTAAACAACCTAAGCAAGGCAAACGAAAACTAAGACGCTCCAAGAACAACACAACTGTGCATGAAACAATACAAACGAAGTGTCTAGACAGACCTAAGCTTTTTATTGATGAAGAAGGGGATGCCTTGGGCATCCCCAAGCTCTGACGCGTGTACCTCTTGGATATTTCTTGGGGTTACACCATGGTGGCATCCCCAACCTTGAGATTTTGTCCATTCTTCATCCTATTGCATCATTCTCTCTCTACATCTGAAATTTTTCCTTCATACAAAACTTCACACAATCTTCATTAGCAACATTAGTGTATTCAAAAGATATTAGACCTCTGGAAAAGCTTTGGAACAGCAAGGCTTTTCACTAAAAACACAATCTACTGTAGTAACTCCTTCAAAAAGCTCAATTCACCTAAAGAGAACTAAAAAAGAATCAATAAGAAGCAAATGCAAATAATGGAAGAAATCTATCAAAACGGACCAGCAGGTAGATACTAAACAAGCATGGAGCATCAAAAATTATAAATAAGTTTCCAACGTATCAGCATCCCCAAGCTTAACTCCTGCTCGTCCTTGAGTAGGTAAGTGATAAAAGAATAATTTTTGAGGTGACATGCACCCTCACAATAAAGATCCAACCATTTTCAAGCATTGAAAGCTGGGATAAAAGAACTCTAAACATGTGCATGAAAGATGGAGTTCTAACAATAGGACATAGTAACTATGCATGCAACATGAAAGGCTACAAACAAATATCATGCATAACATGCATTGAAAAACGTTTGTTTGTTTCACATACAGAAAACATAGCATAGTGGCATTCAACTTGTCCCTCATAGAGTAGCAAATGGATGCATAGGACACCTGCAAAGTTCATAAGGGTGACTAGAAACAAATAGCACAAGAGCAAGTAATATCACAATATGCATCAATTAATAAGCTTTGGAACACTGCACATAGAATGACAACTGTGCTCTCTTAATGGTGCCTAAAGGTAGAAGGTGGAGACTCAATAGTGGTGGAAGAAAGGCCTTTTTTGTAAAGGAAGCAGGGATTAAAAATTTCAAAAAGAGCTTCCAAAAATTATGGTACTTGTTAGCTTTCAGCCCTCATTGCCCCTATCATAAGCATCTTGAAGTGGTTAAGGTTAAAGTGGCAAAGCTGGAGTACATGCTTGACGAAGTATAAATTGGCAATCTCAAGTCCCTTGAATACGCGGGCCACACCTCATGCATACTCAACTTTGGGTCCAGGTAAGTTCTTGTCACTGTAAGTATTTGCATATCATTGAGAACTTCCAATGGGGTACCCCTTGCACATGGTACATGAGCTTTCCCATAACCAAAATGACAAGGCAAGCAGACAATGAGCATCTCAGCAATATTTTTGTTTAACATATGCATAGCTTTTTATTGAGGATGCTTCATAGATAGCTCACTATGGTGATGCTACAAGTTTCCACCATGATTAGGCATGGCTTAGGCTAGCGGCCCATGCGTTTCTCTAACACAAAATACAAACTCCATGGACTTACAAGTTCCCTCTTTATTTCACACCGGTGACATCCATAGACAAAAGAACATGATATCAAGTGAGTACAGAGTACAAGTGCAATGTTGAAAACGTTCCCCGTGACAACACGGTTCTGCTAATTCCAACTTATAAGTGCAATCATATACAACAAAGTTGTCACAATGGTTCAAGTTTATTTAGGGGCAAAGAATAAAGTGTGCCATCAAGTTCATGAGGGCTTTAATCACTAAGTTTTCACATAACAAAATAGTTTTTAATTGGAAGATAGTTGAAAACAAGAATATACTTCGAATGGTGTAACACACCATGCATAGGAGTTTATAGTGGACACTTTGGAAAAACTTGGTTTCTTGAGAGTTGGAGGCATGAGTAGAACTTACTCATACAAGTGGAGACTAGCAAAAGACTGGGAGCAACCAACTAAGGGAGAATAATGGCCATAATCATGCAGTGCAACAAAGCATACTAATCAAAGCAAAGAGTGGTACTAAAAGTCAAGGACTAAATGATCATAGAGGCTAATGGTGACTTGTAGTAGTCATAACATGGTGTGAGCATGTGCCAAGTCAACCCAAGCAAAGCATCAAAGGAATACCACAATACTATGCTTTTGCATGCTAAAACAACGCATAATTTCTTCAAGGCACACTAATAAATCCCAATTGTTTGGAACAATACATGCTACAACAATAATCATTAAGCATAAAGTCAAAACAACACCTAGCATGTCATGCTAAAGTCTAAGTCACAGTCAATTCAAGCTCCTCTTGCACTTTAAGCAAGAACTTACTACTCCTTTCTAACACCAAGCAACTTATTTGCAAAACAACACAGCGAGAACGGGGGTCCAAACTACTTTATTCAAGCAAACTTAACAACCTAAGCAAGGCAAATGAAAACTAAGACGCTCCAAGAACAACACAACTGTGCATGAAACAATAAAAACGAAGTGTCTAGACAGACCTAAGCTTTTTATTGATGAAGAAGGGGATGCCTTGGGCATCCCCAAGCTTTGACGCATGTACCTCTTGGATATTTCTTGGGGTTACACCATGGTGGCATCCCCAAGCTTGATATTTTGTCCATTCTTCATCCCATTGCATCATTCTCTCTCTACACCTGAAATTTTTCCTTCATACAAAACTTCACACAATCTTCATTAGCAACATTAGTGTATTCAAAAGATATTAGACCTCTGGCAAAGCTTTGGAACAGCAAGGCTTTTCACTAAAAACACAATCTACTGTAGTAACTCCTTCAAAAAGCTCAATTCACCTAAAGAGAACTAAAAAAGGAATCAATAAGAAGCAAATGCAAATAATGGAAGAAATCTGTCAAAACAGACCAGCAGGTAGAAACTGATTTTTTTGAACATATTTTGTTGCTCAAATAAAAAAGTGTTGAACTAACAAAAGTTAACTAACATACTGGGGGATTTATTCGTAAATTCTGAGCTCAATCCGAGTTACAGATACTCCTCAAGATTGTTTTTTGGGTGGAGAATAGAAATCTGTTTCGGGACAGCAACTCCCCAAATCTTACTTCCCTCTCATTAGAGGTCATTCTTGTCACAAAAAGCAAACAAAAAGGATAAGGAGAGGTCATTACTAAAGTAATAACTTCTAAGACTCAAGGAAACTCTTGGGTTATCTCCCAACAAGTACTTTTCTTTAACGCCTTTAAGTTAGGCACAAGAAGCAAGAAGAATCAAGTATTTTCAAATGAAGATTGCCCCTCTTGTTCCCTCCTTTCTTACCTTTATTTTTCTCTTTAGGGAATATATGATTGCTTACCAGAGGAGCAAAGTGCATAATGCATTTTCCCACATCTATTACCGCTCCAAGGTGCTTCAGTAGGGATCTTCCAAGTGTGATATGTCCTTTGCCTACACATTCAATAACAAGATAGTCAGTAGACACCATTGTCCCTGAGATTTTTGTAAACACACCTTCACCTATCCCAATGATCAATATAGTGGCATTGTTGGTAAGAGAGATTTCCTCTCCTCCTTCAGTAAGCCCCCAAAGACTCAAGGAATCATAAATATCTTTAGGCATGAGGCAAAATTCAGACATGATATCACAGCGAGCATAAAAAAGTGTAGTATTTATAGAGACTTTGATTGTGGGAAACCACTTTGAAGGCTCATAATTTATGGGAACATAATCATGGTAAGCCCTAAGTGTGTGGTAGCAACTATTCATAGCAGTAATACTAGTCTCAAGAGTGTTCAACCTGGCAAAAATATTTGTGAAAGAGGAAGCAGACTTGCCAGGTGTACCATAAATCATGATTAATTTCTTTATGGCATCAAAAGCTTCGTCCTCAGTACATAGCAGAAAATATTTATCAGCCACAACATCCAAAGCATATCTATAACAAAGAGCAATACCATGGTAGAAACTATCAATAACCAAGCTAAGGCTTACCTCAGGCTCAGTTTCCTTCTGGAAAGCAGAGATTCTAGACCAAACTTCTTTAAAACTTTCTTCACTTTTTTGCTTAAAAGTGGAGATTTCTACCATAGGGGAAATAAAGGTTGGTCCAAGACCAGACATGGTAGCAACTAGACCAGGAACTATTTTTGTTGGGTTTTTTGAAAAGAGGCAAACAAAACCAAGAAAAAGAAACAAAGAAAACTAAAAACAAAGTAAGGAGAAAGGAAGTGAAGGACTCCCCTAGTGAATACGTCCTTAGCCTCCTAGGCAACGACGCCAGAAAAGCTTGTGATGGTGCCTCGTTGACATGGGAGTTTCTTATTTTTCGTTCCCCGGCAATGGCGCCAGAAAAGCTTGATGCAGCGCTGAGTTGATGTAGGAGCGCTTTGTTGGGAACCCCAAGAGCAAGGTGTGAAGCAGCACAACATCAAGTTTTCCCTTAGTAAGAAACCGAGGTTATCGAACCAGTAGGAGGAAGGAAACATCACACAGGTGTTGCAAGCAATGTGGAGACCTGCACAACACAAACTCAAGACTTTTCCCAACGAATCAGTGAGGTTGTCAAGCTCACCGGTTTGCTGTAACAAAGGATTAAACGTATGGTGTGGAAGGTAATGGTTTGCAGCAAGTAAACAAGTAACCGTGGAAGATGTATCAATGGTAAAGATTGGACCATGGTCCATAGTTTACTAGAGGTGCTCTCCTTAGATAAACAACATGGCATGAAGGGTAAACAAATTACAGCAGGGCAATTGACAGGAACTGAGCAAGGCATAACAATGCAATTACTAGTCAGAAAGATCCTATGAGATTCGATTGGGCAATACAACAAGACACATAGACCGCCATCGAACTACATCTATGACTAGAATTCCACCTTTAGGTTATCATCCGACCCCCCTCTAGTATTAAGTTGCAAGCAACAGACAACTGCTTTAAGCAAAGTGTGCAAGGTAAATAGTCCACATGTTTCGTGAACAAGAGACCGTTGTTTTCTCCCTAGTGGCAACAACACATCTACAACCGAAGAGATTATTGTCACTTCCCTTGGAAACTAGAGGCATGAACCCACTATCAAGCATAAATACCCCCTCTTGGAGTCACTAGCAACTACTTGGCCAAGATAGCTACTAACAACGGAGAGCATGCAAGATCACAAACAACATAGACATGATAGAATCATAAAGACAAAACCATTAATCAAACCAACATAATAATCTCAATATCCATCAGATCCCCGCAAACACAACATGCATGATTACAAATAGATTAGATCTTGATCATGAAAGAGCTCACAAGATCTATACATGAAAGTACAAAGGAGGAGATACAACCATCTAGCTACTACATGGACCCATAGTCCAAGGTGGAACTACTCACGCATCATACCAGAGAGAAGGCCTCCGGGATGATCTCCCCTCTGGCAGGGTGCCGGGAAGAACTTCAGATCCCCCCGATCTAGGGACGATGGTGGCAACGGATATAGACGGTTTCGTGGATATTTGATCGGGTTGCTTAGGGTTTCTGCATTGGGGGCTTATTATAGGCGAAGGGGGAGGCCGAGGCGGCGGCCAGAGGGGGAAAACCCTACCCAGGCATGGGGTAGGGCCCACCCGCGCCTGGGGGGGTGTGGCCCCTCTGGATGGCCTCCCCGTCTCCCCTCTGGACTTCTTGTTCCCCACGGAAAGTAATTGACTTTGACGTTTGTCCCGTCCAATTCCAAGAATATTTCTTTACTAACTTTTCTGAAACCAAAAATAGCAGAAAACAGGCATCTGGCACTGTTGCAACTTGTTAGTAGGTTAGTACCAGAAAACATGTAAAAAGCACCTCAAAGTGTGGACAAGTAAAGCAAAGTAGATACTAAACAAGCATGGAGCATCAAAAATTATAGATACGTTTCCAACGTATCATCCCCTTACTTACCTTTTTTCCTAGTTTATCCCCAAACTACCCCCTTGTTAGTGGTTGGTCTATAAATAGAGCCCTCACCCCTCATGTATCCCTTAGGCATAGATGATAGAATAAAGACAACCCCATTGTGGAATCTCTAGTTTTGCCTCATCCCCTTTACCAAGGGGACCGACTATCGTCACCTCGATTGGACTTTGCATCACGCATCCATCGTTGTACAAGGCCTTGGAGTTCGGTGTCTCATCTCCAAGTTGTCAAGACCCTCCCCAAGGTGTTTGATGGGGATATGCCTACCGGGGTATACCCAGCAGGACGTTTCCGACTGGCCCAGGAACTGGCGAGTGGGCCTGCAGGACGGCGACTGGATCAAGACCTGGCGTGGATCCAAGCGACTGTAAGCTGAAGGCCCAAGAGAGTAGATAGGCCCAGTCGGATTAGGTTAAACGAGTGCCGAAGCCTTAACTGATTCGGTTGAGATATGTAAACCCTAGGGGGTGAGTCTATATAAACCTCCCTACAGGGCATGTAGACGATACGTTCCATCATCCACCCAAGCGACTCGCCGCCTAGCCGTCGAGCTCGCCCCATTGTACTTCCATCATAATACAATCTAGCAGGAGTAGGTCTTTACCCTCCAGGGGGCCGAACCTGGGTAAAACCCTGTGTCTCCGCCCTCATCTCGCACCGCAGATGGCTGGCCGCCCTTGCCCCATGTTCTACTCGCTGCCGATTGCAGCATCTGCCGTGGTCATTCCCACGACAGTGGCACCCACCGTGGGGCCTGGCCGGTCCGGCCGGTGTTCTGCGGCGAGATCCAATCTTCCCATCAACGAGTCGGTCTCCACCGGCCGCATGATAGCGATCGGCGAGATGCTCCAGATCTTGCCGAGCAGCTACGTCCCAGTGGCGCGACCCGTGACGCACAGCATGATCTTGCCAGTCGGCACGATCAGCCTCTTCGTCGGCCTCACCGACGTCATCGTCTCGGAGGACTCGGCTCGCATCCGCGAGTCGCCGCCACGCGACCGGCTCTCCGAGAGCCAGGTCCGCATGATCCACCGCCTCGCCTCCGAGTACAACTCGGCCCACAACGACGTGGCCGAAACCACCGCAGCCGCGGAAGACGTGGACCTCAACGACGACGCCGACTCGGCGACCCCGGCGTCACTCGCCGGATCCATCATCGTGGCTTCGCCCGCAGGCTCCATCACCCAGGTCTCCAACGTGGGAGACTTCGAGGATCCCTCCATCCTTGGGATCTTCGACTTCGACTCCGGATCGGAAAACTCCACCGATCTCCACGACGGGACCGGTCGCCACGCCACGACCTACATGGGGACTGGCACCGACCCGCCGGAGGATCCTTTCTCCACCCCGATCCCTCCTAACTCCACGGCAACGAAGGTCGAGGAACTCCGCCTGAAGCTGGAGGAGGCAGTCCGCAAGGAGCAAGCCGAGCGCGAAAAATTTCGCCTCGAGCAGGTGACGGCACAGGAGCTGTCACATTACCACCAGCAGCGAATCAGGTCGTGCCTGAAGCCCACCGTCCAGGGGCGCGCCCTGAACTTCGACGACGAGAACGACCCGGCCCGCGTGGCCGAGCGCGCGATCTGTGAGAATGCGCCACCCGGAGGAAGCGCCCGGCCCCCTCCAGGGTCGACGGCGAACGGCGCCCCACCTCCACCCAACCGCGCACCCCCCAGGGACTAGCCGCGGATCGTGGTCTCCTCACGGGAGCGAGACGCGAACGGCCTACCACTGTTCTCCACCCCGATGGACAACCTCGTGGCGGGCCGAGCAGCGGCCGACAACATCACGGCCACCGGTGATGGCACCTTACAGATCCAGTACGTCAAGGCCCTGCTCGCAAAGGCGGTCGAGCAACAAAACGCAGGCGTCGACTCACAGGGTTGGATGTACTCGTGTTCATCGGGCAGCAGAGCGGCTTCAAGCGGCCGTCCATTGGCGGCAAACACCCTCAACTGCCCGCCACCCGAACCACTGTAGCTCCAACACCGACCCGCGAACGCGGCACTCTCCACCAATGACCCTAGGCCAGCGACCAACTTCGTTGCCGCAACGGTCAGCCCGTCGATGCCCGCACCCACATCATCAACGACCAAAGCTGGCGCGCACGCCAGCCCGATGACTTGCGACACACCCTAACCAATCGCCGCGATGGCGAGCCGATGGGGTCGGTAAGCCGACTCGGGCCCCGATGCGGACCGATGATCCGAGGCGAAAAATACCCGGCGAACTTCAAAGCGCCGAAGGAAATAGAGAAGTACGACCCTTCGTACGACCCCTCCGTGTGGCTGGACACCTACCTCATGGCGATGGGGATCGCTGGCCACACTGACCTGCTAGCCGCCCGCTACCTCCCCCTGATGATGGAGGGAGCGTGCAGGCAGTGGATCAACACTCTCCCCCGGATAGCATCGATTCCTGAGAAGAGATATGCGACGCGTTCGTCAGGCACTTCGAGGGTTCCTACACCCGCGCCACCACCATCGAGGACCTGGAACGATGCGTCCAGGGACCCCGCGAGTCGACCCGCAGCTGGGTCCAACGGTGGCAAGAACTATGGTACAACGCGGTCGGCATCCACCCGGATACCGCGATCCACTGCTTCAAGACCTTGTGCCGCTACGAGCCCTTGGTCGCCAAGCTGAAACGTGCATACCGCACACTCGACAACATACCGGACCTCCTCGAGATCGCCAAAAGATACGCGGAGGAAGACCCAAACCAGGAAACCGACGACGAGTCGGGTGGTCAACGCCGCACAAACTAACGACGGTCCGACCTACGCTACAGCAACACTCGCCTCACCGGCATGGCGAGCATGGGAGGACCCTGACAACAACCCGCCAAATGGCAGAAAATTCGGCAGCGTGGCCGGCTCGCTCCACACCTTCACAGGCTTCAACACGAAGCGCGAGAAGAAGGTCATCGCCCGCGCCGTTGCCGTCAACGCGGTGGCCCAGGTGGACGTTCCCCAGTTCCTCAACTGGTTGGAGCAGCCCATCACCTGGAGCCGCCAGGACCACTCGCCACGCATCGAGTACCCAGGCCGAGTCGCTCTGGTGGTCAAGCCCAAGGTGGGAGACTACTGGCTCCCCAAGACATTGATGGATGGCGGCAGCTCCATCAACATCCTGTACCTGGACACCTACAGGCGACTGCGGCTCCTGCAGTCGATGGTCGAGACGACCTACACCACGTTCCACGGCATCATCCCCGGTCGGAAGGCGTACCCGATCGGCAAGGTCACGCTGCCAGTCACCTTCGGCACACCAGCAAACTTCCGCACCGAGCGGATCGTCTTCGAGCTGGTGCCCTTCGACAGCCCCTACCACTGCGTCCTGGGGCGCCAGGCGTTCGCCAAGTTCATGGCAGCGCCCCACTACGCGTACAACGCGATGAAGCTCCCCGGACCGCGTGGCGTCATCACCATACACGGCGACCCCGACATGGCCGCTGAGTGCGAGGCCAAAGGAGCCGAACTCGCCGACGCTGTCATCGCGGCCGAGGCCAACCACGCCGACGAGCTCGCCAAGTATGCGAGCAGGGTCAACAACGACAACCCCACTATACTCAAAAAAACCCAACTCGGAAGGCGGCAACACCTCAGCCTTGGAGGCAACGACACACACCCGCACCGTCGAGCTGGTCCCAGGCGACTCCAGCCAAACGATGACGATCGGGACGGGCATGAGCCCAGCATAGGAAGGCGCGCTCATCGAGTTCCTCCGTGAGAACAGGGACATCTTTGCATGGAAGCCCTCTGACATGCCTGGTGTCCCTAGGGAACTTGCTGAGCACAAACTCAACGCCGACCCCAAAGTGCGACCTGTCAAGCAGTCGCTGCGGCCCTTCAATAAAGAGCGCCGCCGAGTCATCGCCGAGGAGGTGCAGCGCCTACTCGCTGCAGGCTTCATCCGGCCAATCAAATACTCCAAGTGGCTGGCAAACCCAGTCCTGGTCGAGAAGAAAAATGGGACCTGGAGGATGTGTATCGACTACACAAACTTAAACAGCGCCTGCCCGAAGGAGCAATTCGTCCTCCCGCGGATCGACCAAATAATCGATTCCACCGCGGGCTCGAAGTCGCTGTGCTTCCTCGACGCCTACTCTGGGTACAACCAGATCAAAATGGCTATCGAGGACGAGGAAAATACGGCGTTCATCACGCCATTCGGAGCCTTCTGCTACACCGCCATAACCTTTGGCCTCAAGAACACCGGGGCGACCTACCAGCGGTGCATGCAGGAATGCCTTGCGAGCCAAATTGGCCGCAATATCCACGTCTACATCGATGAAGTGGTAGTGAAATCCGCTCGCCAGGGCGACCTACTCGCCGACCTGGCGAAAACATTCGCCAACCTACGGAAATACAAGATAAAGCTAAATCCAGGCAAATGCACCTTCGGTGTACCAGCAGGGCAACTACTGGGCTACGTCATCTCCAAGCGTGGGATCGAAGCGAACCCCACTAAGATCGACACGATCGCTCGACTCGGCAAACCCGAGTGCCTGCGCGACGTCTAGAAGCTGGACGGGCAAGTCGCGGCTCTCAGTCGCTTCATCCCCCGATTGGGCGAAAAGGCGATGCCCCTATATCGCCTGATGCGCAAGAACCCCACCTTCCAGTGGGACAAGGAGGCGGACGACGCGCTCCGCGACCTCAAGAAGGTGCTACTCGCAGCACCCGTCGACAAGGAACCCATGCTGGTCTACGTCGCGGCTTCCGAGCGCGTCGTCAGCGCTGTCATGGTCGTCGAGCGGCCAGAGGATGGAAAGGAGCGCCCAGTACAGCGACCGGTGTACTATATCAGCGAGGTCCTCACCGAGTCGCGCCAGCGATACCCACAATACCAGAAACTGGTATACGCGGTCTTCAGAGCAAAGCGGCGTCTGCCGCAATACTTCCAGGAGCACCCGATCATGGTCGTCTCCTCAGCACCGTTGCAGGACATCATCCGCAACCGTGAGGAGACCGGGCGAGTCACCAAGTGGGCCGTCGAAATCGGCGTCCACAAAATCAAGTATGAGCCACGCAAAGCGATCAAGTCGCAGGCTCTCGCGGACTTCATCGCCGACTGGGAAGAGGCCCAGCAGCCGGAAAAGCTGTCGTACCTCCACTATTGGAGCCTGCACTTCGATGGCTCCAAGAATGCAGACGACGCATGAGCAGGGATCGTCCTGACTTCCCCGAAGGGCGACAAGCTCCGCTACGTCCTCTGCCTCGACTTCACCCCCTGCACCAACAACATGGCCAAATACGAGGCACTACTCCATGGCATGCGAGCCGCCAGGGAGATGAATGTCAACCACCTACGCTGCTACGGAGACTCCGACCTTGTCGCCGGGCAGGTCGCTGGTACCTGCGACGCCGTCTCCCCCACCATGGCGGCATACCGCCAAGAAGTGGACAAGCTGGACGGACACTTCGCAGGCTATTTCGTTGAGTGGATCGACAGGCGGAAGAACAAGGAGGCCGACGCACCCTCTCGCATCGGCTCGGCTCGACTCGCACCACCCGCCGGCGTCTTCCTCGACACCATCACCAAGCCTTCCGTCTCTCCCCCAAGGGAGATCGACATCGGAGTCCCGCTGCAACCAGAGGCAGCCCTGGTCGCACTCATCGCCGAGCCAGAAGATTGGACTACGCCATACATCGCCTATCTGGAGGGAGGCACCTTGCCGGCAGACGAAACAGACGTCGGATGATAGCACGCCGATGCAAATCCTTCTTCATCATCGACGGCGAGATCCACAAGCGCAACATGACCGGCATGTTCCAACGCTGCGTCCAACCAGTCGAAGGACGCAAAATCCTCCACGACATCCACTCCGGCGACTACGGCCACCACGCTGGTGCCCGCTCTCTGGTCGCAAAGGCTATGCGGAACGGCTTCTACTGGCCCACCGCACGCGCAGATGCCGTCGACATTGTCCAGCGGTGCGCCGGGTGCCAGAAATATGCCAACCAGACACACGTGCCGAGCTCAGTGCTCAAGACAATCCCCATCACCTGGCCGTTCGCCGTGTGGGGTATGGACATGGTAGGCCCTTTCAAAAAGGCCCCCTCCGGCTTCACCCACCTCCTGGTCGCCGTCAACAAATTCACAAAGTGGGTGGAGGCCAAGCCAGTCCGGAAATGCGACGGGAAGACCGCCACCAAGTTCCTACGTGAGCTCATATATCGCTACGGGTTCCCCAACAGCATCATCACGGACAACGGCACCAACTTCGCCAAGGGATCCATGGCCGAGTTCTGCGAGGAACATCACATCCGACTCGACCTCGCCTCAGTCGCCCATCCGGAGTCCAACGGCTAGGCGGAACGGGACAACCAGAGCATCCTCCATGGCCTGAAGCCACGGCTCCAAGTACCACTCGAGCGCACCGCCGGGTGCTAGGTCGAGGAGCTACCCTCCGTCATCTAGGGCATCCATACCTCGGTCAACAGGTCGACAGGGTTCACCCCCTTCTTCATGGTGTATGGCGCCGAGGCAGTCATGCCCACCGACCTAGAGCACGACTCGCCAATGGTCGTCCACTACACGGAGGCTGCGAACGAACTCGCACGCCAGGATGGAGTCAATCAACTCGACGAGGAACGCGACCTAGCTCGCTCCCGCACCGCCATCTACCAGCAAGGACTCCGCCGCTACCATAGCCGGCGGGTGAGGACTCGCACCTTCCAGGAAGGCGACCTGGTTCTACGCCTCATCCAGGACAAGAAGGGCATGCACAAGCTCTCCCCCCCGTGGGAGGGACCATTCGCCATCGGGCGAGTACTCGGCAACGACGCCTACTACCTCACCGACGTCCGCGGAGACGGGAAACTCGACGTCAAGCGACCGTGGAATGTAAACCTCCTACGGAAGTTCTACTCCTAGAAATCCATACATGTACCCTCCACTAGCTATGAAATAAAATATATCGGTTACCGCAAATTGCGTCCACTCTCCATGTCTTGTGCCACTCGCACTCATAAAAATAGCGTCAAGCTAACTGCAGAAGTCAACCTCTGGTACAGCGACCGGCACGGCCAAGTAGTGTGTCACGAGGGCACTGGGTTACCCCAGGACTCGCTACGTCCACGAAAAACGCCTACCCGGAGCCCCATTGGAATCGCCTAGCTCGACTGGCTTAACAAGCCAAGACAACTGTCTTCGCTCCTCACAGCGACCACGATCCTCCGCATCCTCGACACAGCGACTCGAACGGCCAAATACCACGCTCGGGGACGGACGACCAGTCAAGCACGAGCGGCTAGGGAAAAACGCCAAGTACGAGAGCGACCACGATCCTCCGACGGGCCAGGCAGGAGTGATGCGCTCACTCTAACGCGCCCAGTCCTCACCCACCCTAGAGCCGCGACTAGAACCACCAAGTACCACGCTCGGGGACTCGGCCACCTGACCTCGTCCGCGCAAGGGAAAACGGTGAAGTAAAGAGCACTCATGGGAGTCGCCCTGCGACTGGCTTTCCAAGCTCGGGCGAGTCGACCTCAATAACAAGACAACCGGCAAAACGCTCGAAAACACAAACACATAACAAACGAGGTAAACCCCATAAAAAGGGTGGACGCGCTCGGGGACTCTTTCAATCATCAATTACAATCGCAAGACAATTCACAAAATAACGCGAAATCCCATTATAGCAGACTAAAGTTGTTACAAAATACAAGTTGTGCCCAATGGCCGAACTGCTCTAACGCCCCAGGGCACAATGTTTTATTCCGCAGGCTTCGATGTTGACTCGCCGGCACCCTTGCGGTTGCGAATGAAGGGAGTGTACGGGTTCGATGGGTACGTCGTCAGCTCACCCGCCATCGCCGCACGGAAGGGCTGCTCGATCCTGAAGTCCCGGTGCGGCGGCTCGGGGTCGTTGGGCGCGACGGTCGTCTCCTGATAAGGAAGGAGGTCGCCCATCGCCCAGACACGATCAGAGTATACCGCGGCACGGTCCGTCATCTTTAGCACCTCGGCAATCTCCACCGAGCCCGTCGACAATGGGTAGCCACTCGTCATGTCGTCCAGATCGAAATCCTCTAGGAAGTGGGCGAGCCCAAGGCTAAGCGCCGTCGCCGCCCCGCGCCGGAATGCCGACCGTGTCATGAACTCGATGACTGATGGCGCCTTCTCCAGATACCGCCACACTTCGACGAGGTCGCTGGGAATCACTTCCATGGGCGACATCTCCTGAAGATACGCCCGAATGCAAGCCGCCGACAACGTGGCCGAGTCGACTAGAGTGGCCACACACTGCCGCGCGTCGTACGACTGCGCCTCTTCCGAGCTGTCGATGATCCGACCTGTGGACAGAGGGTGGCAGTAAGTACAACAAAGATTACGCAATGCAGCTACTACAGGCAGAGGCAGACACACTTACCAATCAAAAGACGACAGAGACCCGTGATGAAGCTTTGAAGAGAGGAGTAATCGTCTTGTAGCCCAGCAACGAGGGCGTCAGAGACCTTACGCTCTTCAGCGGCGGCCGTAACAGCAGCCTTGGCTCGCCCATCCCCTGAAATCGCCTCCTCCTTCGCTTCCTTAAGCTCACGCTCAAGGTCGGCGATCCGCTTCTCAGCCGAACTCAACGCAGATTGAGCCGCCGTCAGTTCACTCGCCGGGACAAGGCCCTGGCGGACCTCCTCTGCCTTCGCAGCAGTCGCTTGGTGTCCCTTGTTCGCCTCTTGGACGGCAACAAGTTCCTTCTCCGCGCGACACTTCGTAGCAAGCCGGTCGGCTGATTCACGCTGCAAGCCCTGTGCACAAGTCAAACAGTTAACAACAATGGAATCCTAAATACCCACCTGCTGAAATTCAGCGATTGGACACTCGGGGACTGGAGATCAAAAATCCTAAGTGCCCACACACTGAAATTCAGCGACTGGACACTCGGAGACTGGAGATCAAAAATCCTAAGTGCCCAAACGCTGAAATTCAGCGATTGCGCACTCAGGGACTGGGTGCTAGAAATAAAAACAAAACACCAAAAGAATCTGACCACTGAAATTCAGTGGCCCGATCCTCGGGGACTGGACATACCTGGATGGCTGCGCCAAGCATGCCATGGAGCTGTAGCGCATCCACGGATGCAAGAAGAGCCGGAGTGTGCCCACGACGCTGCTCGATCTCCGTTTCGGCGACCCCAGGTACGCGGCTCGATGGCATGGTACCACTCGTCGTAGCCGCTCTGGCCATGAAGCGGGGGAAGGTCGCGGTGGATGCACCGGCACCAAAAGAGGCCGGCTCGGCCACCCCAGGCGAGGAAGCACCCTCCTTGATCTTCAAGGCCGCTTCCGTCACAGGATCACTCGGAGCAATCGTCGTGTCGTCAGACACCGTGACGACATCGTCGCCCTTGGCCTTCTTGGCACTGTCTGCGGGGGCAGCGACCTCATCAGCCTTCCTCTTCCGAGAGGGGTCCTACTCGGCGACGACTAGCGGCACTTTGGCCACGGACGGGTGGCCTATCTTTTTAACTCCAGTCCTGCGAATTGGTTACATGAGCAAAATGGTCCGAGTACAACGAAAAGCAAGGCAGGTGAACAAAACTCACTTGGCGACTGGTATGAACCGCAGTCCTGTGCGGATACTGGCCGGCTTCTCTAGTTCGGGGCCCAGTTTCCGACTGAGGCCCATCTCCATAACATCATGCGCCCAAGACACGGAAGGCCTCTTCGTTGACGAGGCCGTGACAGGAGCTTCCAAAACGATTTCGGCAGGAGCTCTCCTAGGAGGCGAAGCTGCCGCGGCTGGAGCAGCCCCCAACCCAGAGACTGGGGCGAATGGGGGGGGGGAAGCGAGGCTAGAGGTACCTCACTCAGGGCGGCAGTGGCATCCGGTGCTGCCATCGTCTGCGGCGCTTCATCCCTGGCTAGGCTGGTGGCGTCGGAACTACTCGCCGAACTAGGCGGAGATGCCTGTTTTGCCGGCTTCGTCTTCCTCTTCGGCGGGGCCTTCACTTCCTTCTTTTTCTTCTTTTTCGACGGAGTGGCCTCGCGACACGAGGTGTGTTCGGGAAGCTCGTCGTCGTCATCGTCATGACGTTCAAGGCTTTTACTCGCCTCGAGTTCGCGCTGATGCTGCCCGCGAGTTTTGTGAACCAGTGGGGCGGCCTCTTCCCTGGGCTCGTCGTCGTCATCGCTCCTATCGCTCTCGACGCCGTCCTTGGTAGGAGGCGATTCACCCCTGTCCTGGACGGACGAGCTCGAGTTCTCGTCGTCCGCGGGTGGGAGCCACCCTTCCACCACTTGAAATAACTGCAGCAGGCATGAGACAATATCAGTATAACCGCGACAGCATCAACTGCGATTGCGAATAATGGTGAAAACAGCGACTTACCGTTGGGGCCGGATGCTTCGCGGTGTAGGGGGCGACCCCGGCCTTCGCGTCCAGGTATGCTGCCTGGGTGATCTTCTTCAGCGCCAGGGTATAGTCTTCGAGGTTCCATTCGGCGAGGCAGGATTTCGTCGAGTCTTCACTGCCCGTGTACTCGTACATGTAATGGTCACGGCGGGCCAGGGGAACGAGTCGCCGCCCGAGCCAACAGTTGTACAAATTGATGGTCTGAAGACCCTTCTTCTTCAGGCCGCGGATGGTTTGAAGCATCTCATCCACGACCATCCGCTGGTCTACCGGGAGCTTGCCGACTTGGAGTCGTCGCGGTTCGGGCCAGTCAGCGGAGTACCTTGGGATCGCCACCTCGCCGTCTAGGGTCGCCTCGGTGACATAAAACCAGGACTTCTTCCACTCGCTCGCCGCCTTGGCAGGTAGCATCAGGTCAAAGAAGGAGGCCTTCGACTTCAACTGAAATGTCAGGCCACCCGCAGCAAGCATTGGGCCGCCTGCTTCTTCGTGACTGATCCTCCTGTGGAATAGATCTTGCCATAGGGGGAAGTAGGGCCTGCAGCCCAGATAGCACTCGCAGAACGCCACGAAAATGGCGAGCTGCTCGATGCTGTGCGGGCCCACGTCCGACGGCTGGATCCCGTAGAAAGCGCAAAAGCGCCGGAAGAAGAGAGATGTGGGGAACCCCAGCTCCCGTTCCAGATGGTTGGTGAAGCAAACAAATTCTCCCTTGCGCGGATCCGGAGTCACCTCTCCGGCCGCGGGGATGCGCCACCTGCCGGCGCGCAGGATCCCGGCCTCCTCGAAGGATGCCAGTAGCGCTCTCGTGCACTTGGACCTGCCCCATGGTTCGGTGGAGGGGGCCATTGGCGGAAAGGTTCGTGGAGGTCGGGGGATTTTGGATCGATTGGATCGCGATGCGGAGGAAAACGGAGATGGGAGAAATCGGAGGAAATGACGAAGGAGTGGTTCCCCGATCGCCTACCATTTCCTTTATATAGCGGTTGTTACCCGCCAATTCCGGGAGCCGTTGCTACGCAGTGATTACGCCAAAGTTACCGTTGGATTACCCCAACGGCTAGTTTTGACTGCGTCTGACGGTCCAACTTCATCCATTCGACTCGCCGACCCAATCACTACAACAGTGACTAAATATTTCGCCGACCCGTTCGCCGAGCTGCGACCCGATTAATCGCTGTCATTACGACCAGAATAACTAGTTTTTTCCCTTTATTCAGGAGCCCGCCACCGATTCGACTGGGCGTCCGCATTGGACTCGCATACTCCGACTGCCAACGAACACATGCGACCAATCGACGACAGCCTTGGGGACTACTGATGGGGATATGCCTACCGGTGTATACCTAGCAGGACGTTTCCGACTGGCCCAGGAACTGGCGAGTGGGCCTGCAGGACGGCGACTGGATCAAGACCTGGCGTGGATCCAAGCGACTGGAATCTGAAGGCCCAGGATAGTAGATAGGCCCAGTCGGATTAGGTTAAACAAATGCCGAAGCCTTAACTGATTCGGTTGAGATATGTAAACCCTAGGGGGGTGAGTCTATATAAACCTCCCTACAGGGCATGTAGAGGATACGTTCCATCATCCACCCAAGCGACTCGCCGCCTAGCCGTCGAGCTCGCCCCATTGTACTTCCATCATAATACAATCTAGCAGGAGTAGGTCTTTACCCTCCGGGGGGCCGAACCTGGGTAAAACCCTGTGTCTCCGCCCTCATCTCGAACCGCAGATGGCTGGCCGCCCTTGCCCCATGTTCTACTACTCGCTGTCGATTACAGCATCTGCCGTGGTCATTCCCACGACAATGTTCTTCCCTCTCCGATGTGGATTTGAGGGAGCACGTTGACCGATCTTTACTTGTGAGGATTCTGTCGGACCGGTGGCCGCCGTTCGGGAGAAATCGGCCTTGTATTGTGTGAGTTTTGCGTGTGTTCATTGTGTTCTTCATGAGGTGTGTATTCGCTTCCGCTACCTTCTCCCTTTCCCCTCGCTTTCCCATCGATTTGACCACGAGATCCGTGAAGATCGGGCCACCCAAGAGGTTAACCCCTATCACATAAATTATTTACAATGTACAAAAAATCCACAAGAAATTGAATAAAATTCATACCCAAGAAAACAATGTAGAAACTTAACCACACAAACCAATTTAAAGCGCTCAGATTTACCAGCTTCAAAATTGTAAAAGTGACATATGGCATCACCTCTCTTCCCTGATTCAACATCACCAGTAAACCCTCAAAATAATACCCAAATCAGTAAAGAATCAATGGCTAGGAAATAAAACGAAAGATTGACACAGGGAACAGGTTGAGACCAAGTTCGAGGAGGGAAAACAATTCAGCTTTTGTCTTGATCCTCTACAGTCTACGTACGCGGACATGTTTGCCATCAAAGTCATGTGCCCATCGCAAAGAGAAAGAGTTATGGGGAGAAGCAGGGTGGGGCATCACGTCCGCTTCTGGTGGAGGTGCAGTGCATAGCGTTGGAGGGGACATCATGTGGAGAGTGTGGGCGGATGTGTGCCGGTTGCCGTTGTCATCCGCTAGGAAGAGAAACATGAGCGAGACGGTTGCAGTGGAGATAGATCGGAGGCTAGGGGTGGTCCTCCTCCTGCTCGTTGACCCAACAAGCCATCGTTTTCCTCATCTTCCTTCCGCACCACATGCTTCGACGGATCAGACCCAGCCACCCAAGGAAATTGAGCGACAGACGTGGCTACAATGGCCTCATCGTTCACCTCGACCAAGCACCATCCACGCCATGGCAGGGGAGGTATAAGTTGTGGCGCTCGACGATGGGGAGGTGGTGAACGTGTGGTTCGGCGGTGTGGGGTGGCGACAGTGCGAATCTAGAGGAGGAGAGATGGTGTACATTTGGGAGAGGCGAGGGCAAGGGTCGCGGGTGTGGTGCGGGTGGATGTGGACGTGAACCGCGCGTTGATTTGGCGGTCCTTTACCTGTCCAATTTTTCTGTACGGGTAGTTAGCGAGGTGATGGAAGAAAACCGGTGGAGCGGGGAGATGGACAAAAAAACCGACATAGTGACATGATGGCAGAAACAAAATGCTAACTTTTTTTTTGAATGCAACACTAACTTTCTTTTTAGATACTGTAGTAGAGATATGAATGTTTATAGGAATGCAAGGAGAATATGGAGTACCCAACCACAGGTGGCGACCTACTGCTCCCAAAGTGAAAGAAAATCTACTAGCAAGATTGTGGACTTCATAATTAGAAGCTCTTCCTTGGAACACGAACGTACATTCTTGAAATTGAGTTATTCGTGCCTTGATTTCCGTGACCACAACACCATGTCTTCCCAGGCTTCCATCTCCGTTGTCTCTCACCACCGGTTTGATGCAACAAAGATACATGAGAGGTTGAGATCATCTGCCAGTGCCATGGCTTCTCGACAAGGACAAGCCAATGTTTCCAAGATCATCGGATCATTAATTCCTGAGAAAACCACCGCAGACGCGCCCAAATAAGTTCTGTTGCTATCACGACAAAACACGGCCACGACACCTCAAGGTGAGAACGGGGCAAAAGCTGCGTCTTATCCAGTCCACACCGCATACGCTTGACGTAATTACTAGATCCATCCCAAACCATTAATTTCTATTATTAACCCACAAGAATTTTCACCCGAACCGCTCGCTCCACGTGCATAATACGGCCAGAACCCGCGGGTTTAACCCGTGGTTCTCGGGAAAGCTGACATCAGCGTTCCACTGCTGGCAAGCTAGCTATAAGCGCTACACATTGAGAGCCTGTGAGCTTCACACTGGAGTCCTGAGTCATGGCCCCCCGATCGGCTGGTGCGGGTTGAACCCGTGGTTTCAGCCCATTCCTATTTGTTTTTCTGGGACCAAAACCGCACTGCTCCAGTCTGTTTTCCTGCTCAACCCGCATCGCTCTAGTCCACCAAGTTGTTGCAATCATTTCAGCCAATCCAACCGAGGCCACATCACAATCCACACTGAAAGGCTTGTTCTAAACCGCACCATTCCCAGCCTAAACGACACCTTTAACCTCAGCCTTTGGTACGGTAGCGTCCACATCCACTTTCGATATAACTATGGGCGGCGGGATCCAGGCAACACGTGTTTTTACAGTAGCAGGACAAGGTTCATGTCGATTAGGTGGTTTAGCTAAACCCTTGAGCTCTTCCAGGTAGCTATTGATTTTTTAGAACAACTTGCAAAGCATTATTATTGGTAACAATGTTTACAGGAACTTTTAGATCATAAGGAGCAGTAAGCTATAAGTGACGACCTACTCCACTATTTAGAACATGCTTAGCTAAGTTGTGAGCTTCATAATTTGAAGACCTACCCTTGAAAACAAAAGTACATGTATTAAAATTCCGAGCTATATCAATAATCTTGGAGATAATGGCTCCATTCTTACCCAAGAATCCATAGGAATATCCATTACCACCTGCTTGCAGTCGGAAGTTACTTGGATCTTGTCACCATGCAGATCAACAACTAAGGCCAAGGCCTCGCGGCAAGACATAGTCTCTATAATTGCATAGTTAGTAATCCCATCGAAGAATAGGGCCGAGGCTCCCATGTACGTCCCACTATAATCACGACACACTGCCGAGACAGATCCTTTGTTACCCAACATAGAAACTTCAGCATCAACATTGATTTTTAACATACCGGGAGATGGAGCTACCCAGGGGCCCGTACGTTGGGATAAACATTCGCCGAGCTTGGCATTGGTTTGGAAATCTCTCTTAGCTCCTGCACATAGGAATGTATGAACATATGCGTCGAAAGTGGACTTTGAAAGATGTCCTCATGTATGGCCTTCCTCAGGGCAGTCCAAATCGCCCATAAAATAATGGACAGGCGAGTGAACTCCTCATATGATAATGATTCCATCATTTCAAATAACCAATGCTTTGCTCTTGGTTCCCCGTTTGTAGAAATATGTTGAACAAGTGAATCATCCTCCAGTGCCCACACACTCGTTGCCATGTTACACTCCACTAGAGAATGCCTCCATGAATCACTTGCACCACAAAGCGAGCATCTGCTGGATCTTGACATATTCCTATGCTCAAGAACATCATAAGTCGGAAGTGACTGTTGGGATAATCTCTAAAGGAAAACCCTGACTTTGGATGGTACATGATGTCTATGCACTTCTATTCTTGTAGACAGTTGTTGGGCCTCCAAGTGCAGAGGTTTTTAGAATAGCAGCAAGTTCCCCTTAAGTGGATCACCCAAGGTTTATCGAATTCAGGGATGAATTGGTCAAAGGTATTCCCTCTCAAGCAACCCTGCAATCAAGGTACAAGAAGTCTCTTGTGTCCCCAACACACCCAATACACTTTCCAGGTGTATAGGTGCACTAGTTCGGCGAAGAGATAGTGAAATACAAGTGGTAACGATGCCAGAAAATAGCTTCTGACTTGTTGTTGACGTGGGGTAACGTGTGTGAGTGAAGTAAAGACTAAATCAAGCAAACATGCAATAGATCTAGATGCAAACGGTGTTTCAATACTTAGAAACAAGGCCTAGGGATCATACTTTCACTAGTGAACACTCTCTCATATAAATATCCTCTCTTCATGATACTACTCTTAACTACTCTCCGGTTGGACACTCTAATTCATGATAGGGCTATAACAGCATTCCTCAAAGTCCGCCTTTCCCAATATAGATAACCCCACACTGTCACCTTGAGCGCTAGATGGTTCCAACAAACACCACAATTTCATGGAGACAACCAACTCAAAATATACTCATGATAAATATATATGTAACCTAGCTTAAGTGCCATACACGGTGTGCACGCTGTCACTTTCACACACGTGGGGAAAAGCATAGATCTATTAAAGAACGATGAGTATTTATGTAGACTCTAGCCTAAGTGCCACCATGGCGTGCATGCTGTGACTTTCACACACATGGGGAGAGCAGAGATCTTTTGAAGCACTTGAGTAACAAAGTAGATCTACTTGATTACAAAGCTCATGACCACAACAAGATCATGCATAGAGAGAGAGATGAACACATAGCTACCGGTAGAACCCTTAGCCATGAGGAAGAACTACTCCTTCCTCATCATGGGAATCGGCAAAGGTGATGGAGATGGTGGTGGAGATCGATGGAGATGGCTTCGGGGGCACTTCCCCATCCCGGCAGGGTGCCGGAACAGAGACTTTCTATCCCCCGAATCTCCCCTTCAGTGGTGGCGGCGCTACGGAGGTTTTCGTGGATTTTTTTTGGATGATTTAGGGTTTTTGGGTCGGAGGCTTCTTATAGGCGAAGGAGGCAAGGTCGGTGGAGGGCCAGGGGGCCCACACCCCTATAGGCGCCACCAGGGCTGGCCCGCGCCTGGGGGTGCGGCCACCCTGGTGCCCTACTCCATCTCTGCTTCATGGTTCCGTATTGGTCCGAGAAAAATAATGAATTTGGCTTTTGTCCTGTCCAATTCCGAGAATATTGATTTTATGCCTTTCTAGAACAAAAAAAAGAAGAAAACAGGCAACTGACACTGTGGCATCTTGTTAATAGGTTAGTACCAGAAAGTTATATAAAAATACCTCAAAGTAAAAACAAAACAAAGCAAAGTAGATACTAAACAAGCATGGAGCATCAAAAATCATAGATACGTTTGTAACATCCCAAAAATCATAATTTGAAAAGTTTACATATCGTTCATGCATTCATAAGCATTTGGTTATTTCAAACTAGATTTCAAAATGCCCTATTATTATATGCTAGAAAGGCAATGGTTCTATTTTTCTCTCAAAGTATGAGGATACCTTGTTATGATCAGAAAATTTTCAAATATGAATACAAAGCTTACAAAAAAATTCTCAAAACAAAATTCAAATATAAAACCACTTTATGCCTATTATCTATAATCATATTAAGGCTTGGATTTATTTTATTTCCCTTTATGTCAAAGTGCCTTGGACTAAACAGTAAGGTTTTACACTCATTTGAGTACAAAGTTTTCACTGCAAAAACCCAAAAGAAATTTGAATTCAAACTCATTTGAAAAGAATTTGAAATTGATTTCAGAAAATCAAAACAGAAATAGAAAGGGAATAAAGAAAAAGAAAAAGGCCTGCGCCAGCCTTTCGGCCCAGCAACAGAATCAGCCCAACAGCCAGCCCACCCGGGACTCCCTCTCCTCTCTCTCTCACCCGCACCCGCTCTGCCCCGCTGACGCTACCACTGGGCCCAAGCCAGGTCAGCTTCTTCTTCCCCATCCCGCGTTCGCAGACTCCGTCGCCACCGCCGTTTCCTCCAAAAATGCCGCATTTGATTTCTCACGTAATTAGCATTGATGGACCGCGTAATTCCCTCGCCCCTCCTGGCTACTTAATCACCTCGCCACCTCGGTCATTTCCCCCCACTCTGCACACTCGCTCCGCCACCAGGCTGCCAGTATGCACCACACTGCCGCTGTCCGACGACCTCTGACGATCGATTACGGTGAGTCCTGACTGCCCCTTTGCCTCTGCTTCAAACGAGCATTACCAGCATGTCCTTGTGCACCTTCTGATGCCATTTGTTTGCCTTCTCGTGACCCAGGTAGCCGTCCCCATTCACTCCCACAAACGACCGAGCCGCCGCTCAACCCCGTCGAGCAATCACAGTAATCTTCGAGCGCCCCTTGCTTTCCCTCTGACCCTATCGTGTTCGCCTAGTCTTTGTGCACACGCGGATGTTCTTGGATTGCGCTAGGGCGGTCTAGAACATCGCCAATGTTGCCGTCCGCACGAGCCCGACGCTGTTCGCAACTCCGACGAGCTCCCACGGCCGCAACAGCTCGCCCCTGTCCACGCCAGCAGTACCTTGAGCATCCTCGCAACCTTGAGACGCTGGTAAGCACCGCCACTGCCCCTAGCCCCCTCTGGAATCACCGGAGCACCGTCACCAGTAGCGCCGCCGCCGCCAGCATCCATTTGCGCCGCCCATCCATGGTTGCGTGCTCAGCAGCCGTTGGATCTAGATCTAGCGCGTAAGATTAGTTCACTTATCGAAGGGGTACGAGTAGATCTGGCCCGTGCGATTTCATTTAGATCGTGCGGCTCTCATGATCCGGCCAAACCGGTACGGGCCAATCAGACATGCCCACGTGTCTGGGATTTTAATTTAAATCTGTTTTTGAATCTATTAGTTATTCAAACTTGTAAATTCAATAAGTTTTGTTCTGTTTATCCAAAAAAATGCAAATAAGATATCAATGGAATCACAAAAATAAATCCCACACATCTGTGGGCTTAGTTGTGTATTTTGTTTCTGTTAAAATGGAATTTTATGCAGAGACATTTCTAGGACTATTTTTGTGTATAAAAATTATTTGGAAAATGTTTTAAAAGCCAAATTAAGTTTATTTGGTGTATAAATGTTTAGTTCAGTACTGTTTTACTTGTCTTGTTTGGTTTAGAAAAATCATCACATGGCATTTGCATGCATTCATATATCTTTTCTTGATTATTTGAAATGTGAATTTGGTGCTATCATTTTATGTGTAGATTTTGGTGCTAGTGGTGATTGTGACTGTGAGGATTATTGTTACTCCCCCAACTACCAAGGCAAGTGGTGCTTCATATTTCTGACCCAATATTTTGACTATGCATTAGAAATATTTTGTATAGTACTTGCATGATAATTTTGCTAAGTATCTATATGCTATGCTTGGGAAATCCTAGTAGTTGTAGAATTGTTAATTTTTTATCTAAGTTAAGATATTTGCTATTGCCATGCTTAGCCTAGCTAGTAGCAACCAAGGGTGGATTATATACATATGCTATGGAAAAATATTGCTAAGTCTTTGACTTGTGTTTTTTCTTAATAAAACAACTAAGTGACTGAAACACCTGGGTGGAATGGTTGTTTGGGTTATGTTGAGTGGTTACACAAGGCCCATATCTATGGTATACCTTGTGTATCACACTTGTGGAAAGCCACCCAGGAACAAAGGGATTTGACATGCCATATGTTAAGAAGCTTCTAGTGCAGCCACATGGCATTATGGGCTCTGCATGGATCATATAGGTTGCAATAACTTAGCCAAATGGACAGTTGGTGGTAGGGGGTGACAGGTTTGGAACGCGTCCATTTTGGTATAAGGGAAGGCTTCTGAAAGGTCCTGTCTTGATGAAAGTCAAGTATTGTGGGGAAAGTGCACCACCTCTGCAGAAGGAAGAATCTAAGTACTTAGCCGTGTCCCCGGAAATGGACAATTTGAGCATCAAGACATGGAAGCTATCAAGCTCCTCATCCTAATTTCTAAGTTAAAACTTGTGGTTGAACAAGGGTGAAGGTTCACCAATATCTATTGGTGGTTCCTTGGGAGTTTTTGCCAAACAAAAACTTAGTGTTTTCAACTGATAGGTAAAACCTATTTGAGAAAAGCAAGCCTAAGATACACTTAGCCAAAGTCATGTAGAAGTTAGATACTATATATTATTCTACTAAGGTATCACTTGCCAATACTATTCCAATGTATTGACCCACTGTGGTTGTAACTTGTGATGTTGCAGGTTACTCTGATGAGGATTAGGGTTATGAGTCTACACTCAACATGCTTGCCTGTGGCACATGAAGATGAAGACTTTTATTTATATTGTTAAGCTAAAACTCTTGTACTAGCCTATGGCTATGGAGTTATAAAAGACTATGTTATCTCTGGAATGACGATGTAATAATGACCTTTGTTTCTGTGTACTTCATCTTAAACTGTGGATGCTAGCATTTGATCCAGGGACTAGCATTGCAATCACAAGGACCTTTACCTTTATAAATGTGGGGTCTTACAGATGGTATCAGACCACTGTGTTGCCTGTAGGATTATGACCCTAGGATTGGATTAGACTAAGAAACCACTAAGGAAAAAAATCAACACTTTGAAAAATTTCCACACTTGTTCTTCTTGTAAACTTTTCTAATCTTCTTTCTCATCTCTATTTGTAGATGAACTCCATCAACGAAGCCGTAAGGAAGGGACCACTCATGACCATGACTTTGGAGTGTGAGATTGAATTTCCCAAGGCACTCAAGAACCTTATGGTTACCATGGGGATACATGGAGCAGCTGTATACAAGGGATTCCCTATGATGGATGAAGGAGAAGAGTATTGGTGGGTGCAACTTCACTTGTACAAAAACAAGGAAGACAACCACAAGGAGTCAGGATTTTGCATGGTCACCAACTCCGAAATGCACACAACATTCTTTAACTCTGCAAGAAATGTAGCTTGGAATGCCATCAAGGAGCTTGGTGATAGACTTAAGTGCAGAATGCTCAACACCCAAAATGACCTTAGAGAAGAAAAGAAGCATACCCAAAAATTAGAGACTACCAATCAACAACTAAGGGGAGACATCATAGACCTAATATGGGAGTCTTGTGAACAAGATAGGCAGATGGCTACTAAGGATGCCCTGATATCTATTTTGTCTAGTGAGTGAGAGTTGTAACGTACTTCGTTAGTTGGACCACCACACTTATCGTTTTTACTTCCAAAAATTTGTCTAAGTTATGTTGAACCTTTGGTGTTTGTAATGGATTTGTGTATGCCATGACTTGTGTGTTTGTTGCAAAAGATGTGCTTGTGATATTTTGTCTTGTGAATTTTCTTTACTTGTGATTGGTTCTAACTTTCTCTATCTTATAAAATAGATGCCTAACATTGTTATCAGCCCGGCCGAGGAGTTCAAGGGAACTCGTTTTGGTACTCGTCTCATTGAGCTCACTAGTGTGCTCAACCTTCCACTTCCTAGCATCATGACACTTCAGCTCACCAAGTTTGAGAGGAAGGACCTATGGGGCTTCAGAGTCACACAGCTGGGACGCGAGACAGAGCCATCCATGGAGGCCATCACTTTCAAGCTGATGCATGACGACAAGGAGAAAGGCTTAAATGTAGTCATGCAGGAGTTACTTGGGCGCCTGGTAGGGAGGCACTCCACCGAGCTTAGAGGTCTTTACTTTCACCCCTTCGGGAGACGCAACAAGGAGGGTGAGGCTATAGAGTACGAGGATGCTACTAGAGAGACGATGGAGCCGATTTGTTTGTACCTTTAGGACCTAGAGGGTCTTATTAGACACCTTGATATTGATAGGACCAACGTCATGCTTAGCAATGACGATATCCAGGTTCAGCTTTGAGAGAAGGACAAGCTCTTCGTGGAGCAAGACGAGATTGTCAAGGAAATGGAGGCCAAGTTTGAAATCCAGGACAAGAAGTTCAAGAGCCAAGAGTGTAACATCCCAAAAATCATGATTTCAAAGTTTGCATATCATTCATGCATTCATAATCATTTTAGGATCATTTCTTCAAAAATAGAAACTTTGTGATCTATTATTTTATGTAAGCAAGGCAATGGCCATATTGCTACCTTCTAATAAGAAAAATACTTATTTTAATCAGTAAGGATTTGATCATGAACTTGAGTGATATTTCTAAGGTTTGGTCAAGGTTTTCAAAAAACAAATTATGAATTAGAAACCATCCATATACTAATTATAAACATTTAATTAGGGCATGGTTTAAATTCCATTTTCAAACCCAATTTGAATTTGAGTGTAAATAGATGTTTTACACACCCCAGAATACAAGAATCACGATACAAAAGTTTGGAGAAAATTTCAAATAAAACAGATTTGAAATGGGCATTTGAATTCAAACAAGAAAATCAAATCAGCAATGGAAAAAGATAAAAGAAATGAAAACGGGTCGGCGCCACTCTTTCGGCCTAGAAGCAAAAGCATCCCACCCGGGGTTTCCCTTCTCCCTCTATTTCTCACTCAAACCGCGCACACCCCCTCACTGACGCTTCGACCCCACCATCCACCTCAGCATCGTCGTCAATCACGCGCAGGAGGAACTGCTCCTAGCGGCCGTTTCTCCGATTTGATTCCGCTCTTGATTGCGAGTAAACGCCAGCGTAATTTCCTCTCTCGCCCCGGCTATTTAACCTCCTCCTCCTTCCGCTCATTTTCCCTCAAGCCACAACCATAGAGAGCCACCAGGCTGCCCACAATCGAGCTCACTCCGCCGCTGTACCGACGAACTCCGGCGGAGAATTCCGGTGAGAACTCCCCGCCCCTTGCCTCCTGGTATTGCTAGCACGTTCCCTGCATCTGTGCGCGTCGTTTAACACCGCTGTTGTGTGCTAGGACAACCCCGAACGTCGCCAACGTCGACGACTGCGTGAGCCCGACGAAGCACTCAACTCCGGCGAGCTGTTCTGGTTAGTCCCGAGCGCGCCTTGCCCTCTCTTTGATACTCGCATGACCATAATCGCTTCTCACATCTGACGCACTGCTTATTTCTCTCTGGCATGATCTACATCCTCGACAACGTCGACGAACAGCCGTGACCGACGCCTTCACGAACTCCGGCGAGCAATCCCCGACGACTCCGAGCGCCCCTCCGCCAACGAAGACCACCTTGAGATTCAGCATCGTCACGTGAACACGGTGATCTACCCCACTGCCCTTCTCGATTCCTACAACACCGGCGACATCACCGTCTGACTGCGCCACCGCCAGCCACCGTCGCAGCGCCGCTGACTTTTGGTTCGTTTGATGTGGGCCGATAGATCTAGATCGGGCGTGTAGTAATAGATCACTTAAGCGAAGAGGTAAGTTAGATCTGAGCCGTGCGATGCGTTTTAATCCAACGATCCAGAAAGCCTGATCTGCGCGAATCGGTATCGACCAATCAGATAGCACCGCGTGGCCTATAGTTTAATTTAAAATCTGGAATTAGATCTATTAGATGTTCAATTTTGCAAAATTCATAACTTTTGATACACACGTTCAAATTTTGCAAATTTTATATCATTGGAATCAGGAGAAAGAATTCTATCCAACCATGCACTTTTTTTAATAAATTGCTTCGGTAAAATTGGTTATTTTTGCAGAGACATTTGTAGGCTTATTATGAGTATAGAAATCATTTGAAAAATGTTTTAAAGACTAAATAAAGTTTATTTAGTATATATTTGATTTTTTTGTGATTCAGTACTGTTCCACTTGTCTTGTTTGATTTATAAAAATCATCACATGGCATTTGCATGCATTCATATATTTTTGCTTGCTTATTTTGATATGTGAATTTGGTGCTATCATTTTATGTGTAGATTTTGGTGCTAGTGGTGATTGTGAGGATTGTTGCTACTCCCCAAACTACCAAGGCAAGTGGTGCTTCATATTTATATCCCAATATTTTGACTATGCATTAGAAATATTTTGTATAGGGCTTGCATGAATATTTTTGCTAAGTATCTATATGCTATGCTTGGGAAATCCTAGTAGTTGTAGAATTGTTAGAATTTTCTCTAAGTTAAGATACTTTCTAATGCCATGCTTAGCCAAGCTAGTAGTAGCCAAGGGTGGATTATATATACATGCTATGAAAAATATTTCTAAGTCTTTGACTTATGTTTTGCTTAATAAAACAACTAAGTGAATGAAACACCTGGGTGGAATGGAAAGAACGGTTTGTGTTGAGTGTTTACACAAGGCCCATTTCTATGGTTTACCTTGTGTATCTCACTTGTGGAATGCCACCCAGGAACAAAGGGATTTGAGATGCCAAATGTTAAGAAGCTTCTAGTGCAACCACATGGCATTATGGGCTCTGCCTGGATCATATAGGTTGCAATAACTTAGCCATTTGGACAGTTGGTGGTAGAGGGATGATAGGTTGGAACGCGTCCATTTGGTCTAAGGGAAGGCTTCTGAAAGGTCCTGTCTTGGTGAAAGCAAGTCTTGTGGGGAAAGTGCACCACCTCTGCAGAAGGAAGAAACTAATTACTTAGCCGTGTCCCCGGTAATGGACAACTTGAGCATCAAGACATGGAAGCTATCAAGAATCTCCTTATCCCAATTTTCTAAGTTAAAAACTTGTGGTTGAACAAGGGTGAAGGTTCACCAATTTCTATTGGTGGTTCCTTGGGAAAACTTAGAGTTTTCAACTAATAGGTAAAACCTATTTTGAGCAAAGCAAGCCTAAGATACACTTAGCCAAATGCATGTAGTAACTAGATGCTAATATTCTACTAAGGTATCACTTGCCAATACTATTCCAATGTATTGACCCACTGTGGTTGTAACTTGTGATGTTGCAGGTTACTCTGATGATGATTGGGGGTTATGAGTCTACACTCAACATGCTTGCCTGTGGCACATGAAGATGAAGACTTCTGTTTTTATATTGTTAAGTTAAACTCTTGTACTAGCTTATGGCTATGGAGTTGTAAAAGACTATGTTATCTCTGGAATGACGATGTAATAATGACCTTTGTTTCTGTGTACTTCATCTTAAATTGTGGATGCTAGCAATTGATCCAGGGACTAGCATTGCAATCACAGGGATCTTTACCTTTATAAAGGTGGGATCTTACAAGGAGAAAAGGGTCCAAGACAGGAACAAGAAGATCTGGGAGATGAAGGAAGAGCTAGAGGCCAAGGACTTCGAGCTTGAGAACCAGCAGTGAGTGATCGAGAGACTTCGCTCACAGAAGAGGGCTCTTAGGGCCAAGATTGAGGCCTTGACTACTAGTGTTGAGGAGTACAAGACCGCCATGGAGAATGCAGGTCTTACCCTCGTTGATGTGGAGATTGATGCGGAGGAGTAGTGTAGACTACTCGATTATCTTTTATCTACTGTACTTTTATTATTGAGACGCAATGAACATCCAACATGTGGATGTTTTCTATGGTGTGTTTGCATTTTCCAAAACTTGTTGTTTATGTCGTTCAAACTCTATGTTATTTTGATGCTTGGTTATTGTGATTGTCTATGTGATGTATTGTGCATGTTAAGCATCTACGGGTATCTCATTCTTATCCTTATTAAAACCACAGATGCCTCCTCGACGTGCCAACCCCAACCAAAACAACAACAACAACGTCACTCCCGAGATGCAACAGTTGATGACAGCGCAAGATCAACTGATGCAGATGATGACAACCTTCATGCAGAACCAGAATCATAATAACAACAACAACAATCAGAATAATCCACCAGGATTTGACATGCTCACCAGATTCCTAAGACTAAGGCCTGCAAAGTTCTCAGGAACCACTGATCCCATGGAAGCCAATGACTGGTTACGTTCAGTGAACAAGGACTTAGTGACTGTTGGCTGCACCGATGAAGAAAAGTTCAGGTTCGCAGCACATCTGCTTGAAGGGCCAGTAGCAACTTGGTGGGACAACTTTCAGATCACCACTCCCATTGAGGATGTGACTGGGCTATCTTTGAAGATGGATTTCATACAACTCACATCTCATTCGGAGTGATGAATTTGAAGAAAAAGGAGTTTCACAATCTGAAGCAGCGTCACCGCAGTGTGTCCAAATACATCGAGGAATTCAACAATCTGGCGCGTTATGCACCGGATGAAGTTGATACAGATGCCAAGAGGAAGGAGAAATTCCTCGAAGGACTGAATGATGAGTTGAACCTGCAACTGTCTGTTGCCTATGTTCCAACCTACCAATCACTTTGTGACAAGGCTACCATCTTGGAGAACAAGATGAAACAGGTTGAGAGCAGGAAAAGGAAGCATAGCTTTGATAAGCACAGCTCGGGATCGTCTCACAAGCGTTCCCATCATGATGATAGTGGGAGTTATGGATCCCACAAACATGGAAAGTACAACAACCACCACAACCACAACCATCATCATGACAACAAGCATCACCGCAGTCATGATAACGACAAGTATAAGAACCACAGGAGTGGACACAAGAGCCACCACAGTGGAGGTGGAAGTCGAAGTGGAAGTCAGCTTGTAAAGAAAGATCTCAGTCAAGTTGAATGCTTCAAGTGAAATAAGATGGGGCACTATGCTAATGAGTGCCCAGAAAAGAAAGTTGAAGGTGCCAACAAGCCCAATCCCTTCCAAAAGGTACAAGTGAACCACATCAATGTGGAGGAAATCTATGAAGAAACTGATGCGGTGGCTGGTAAGTTCAAACTCAATTATGTTCCATCACTTGTTATTTTTGATACTGGCGCATCACATTCATTCATATCAAGAGTATTTGTTGATAGAAATGTACTTCCAGTTGAAACTGTTGGGTGTCCTATAAAATTAAGTTCTCCTGGAGAAGAAATGATAGTGAACTCAGGATGTCATGATCTAGTGATAGAATTTGGGAAGTATAAGTTTCCCGTTAATTTGATAATCATAGATTCCCAAGGATTGGATGTCATTTTGGGAATGGATTGGATGACTAAGTATAAGGGAGTACTAGATTGTGCCAATCGTACTGTTACACTCACAACCCCAGATTTAGAAACGGATTAGATTCAAGTCTAACTTTGAATCAAAAGGGAGTAAGCTAAATTCTCTTAAGGGGGTTAGCATATACAGTGTGCTAATTGTGAGAGAATATCCGGATGTGTTTCCGAAGGAATTGTCGGGAATGCCACCAGATAGAGATGTAGAATTTCTGATTGACTTGCTACCAGGATCAGGACCAATAGCAAAGAGACCTTACAAGATGTCAGTTGATGAGTTAAAGGAACTCAAGAAACAACTTGGGGAACAGTTACAGAAAGGATTTATTCAACCAAGGTCTTCATCTTGGGGAGCACCAGTCCTGTTTGTTGAAAAGAAAGATAGAAGTCAAAGGTTATGCATAGATTGTCGTTCACTCAATGAGGTGACTATCAAGAACAAGTATCCTTTGCCCAGAATCAATGACTTGTTTGATCAGTTAGAAGGAGCCCGTGTGTTCTCAAAGATTGATCTCCGGTCAGGCTACTTTCAACTAAAGATAAGGGAACAAGACATACCTAAGACTTCTTTCACCACTAGTTATGGATTGTATGAATACACCGTGATGCCATTTGGTTTGACTAATGCACCAACCTACTTCATGAATATGATGAACAAGGTGTTCATGGAATTTCTTGACAAGTTCGTTGTCATTTTCATCGATGACATTTTGATCTACTCCAAGAGCAATGAAGAGCATGAAGAACATTTACGATTGATACTTGAAAAGCTTAGGGAGCATAAGCTGCATGCCAAATTCAGTAAGTGTGAATTCTGGCTGAATAAGGTTGGATTTCTTGGACACATTGTGTCAGGAGATGGTGTAGCAGTTGATCCCGCAAAATTTTCAGCTGTAACTGAATGGGAATCTCCTAAGTCAGTGAAAGAAGTTCGTAGTTTCCTTGGCTTGGCAGGATACTATAGAAGATTCATTGAGAATTTCTCAAAGGTAGCTAAGACAATGATAGAGTTACTTAAGAAAGACAAGAAATTTAATTGGATGGAAGGATGTGAACTCAGTTTCCAAGAGTTGAAGAAGAGACTAGTGACAGCACCAGTCTTATGTCTGCCAGATTTGGAGAAGGATTTTAAAGTGTATTGTGATGCATCTCACCAAGGATTAGGTGCAGTTCTGATGCAAGAAGGGAAAGTTGTGGCTTATGCCTCGAGACAACTCAAAACTCATGAAGTGAATTATCCTACTCATGATTTGGAGTTAGCCTCCGTTGTCCATGCACTCAAAACATGGAGACATTATCTTTTGGGAAAGCGATGTGAAGTGTTCACAGATCACAAAAGTTTGAAGTATATCTTCACTTAGAAAGAAATCAACATGAGACAAAGAAGATGGCTAGAACTCATCAAGGACTATGACTTGAGTTTGCAATACCACCCCGGTAAAGCAAATGTTGTAGCGGACGCATTAAGCCGCAAGGTTTATGTGAATGACCTTACTAAGGGGGAATTGCCAGATGATCTGTGTGCCCAATTCAAAGATCTCAGATTGGAGATAGTGCCTGAAGGACATCTCATGTCATTGGATGTTCAACCCACATTGTTGGACAAAATCAAGGAAGCCCAAAAGACGGACAATGAAAAGATTGGTAAGGAAAAAGCCAAAGGATTCCATGAAGACGAACAGGGTACTTTATGGTATGGAAAACGTATTTGCATTCCGCAAGATCCGGAGCTTCGGAAACTGATTTTACAAGAAGCACTCAACTCACCGTATTCCATTCATCCGGGTAACACCAAAATGTACATGGATGTGAAGGAAATATTTTGGTGGAATAATCTCAATAAGGACATCGCCGAACATATTGCTTTGTGTGATGTATGTAGTAGAGTGAAAGCGGAACATCAGAAACCAGCAGGATTGTTACAACCACTACCTATTCCTGATTAGAAGTGGGACAAGATTGGAATGGATTTCATCACTGGACTTCCAAGGACTAGATCAGGTTATGATTCTATTTGGGTTGTAGTAGATCGCCTAACTAAAGTGGCACATTTCATACCCGTGAAGACAACCTATCTTTTGGGCTTCCTTGATCTTGTCCAACAAGGTGGGTTGAACATCCAATGACATGAGATGTCCTTCAGGCACAATCTCCAATCTGAGGTCTCTAAATTGGGCACACAAATCATATGGCAACTCTCCCTTAGTAAGGCCATTCACAAATACTTTACAGCTTAGTGCATCAGCTACAACATTTGCTTTACCGGGATGGTATTGCAAACTCAATTCATAGTCCTTGATGAGTTCTAGCCATCTTCTTTGTCTCATGTTGATTTCTTTCTGAGTGAAGATATACTTCAAACTTTTGTGATCAGTGAACACTTCACATCGCTTCCCCAAAAGATAATGTCTCCATGTTTTGAGTGCATGGACAACAGAGGCTAACTCTAAATCATGAGTAGGATAATTTACCTCATGAGTTTTGAGTTGTCTCGAGGCATAAGCCACAACTTTCCCTTCTTGCATTAGAACTGCACCTAATCCATGATGAGATGCATCACAATACACTTGGAAATCTTTCTCCAAATCTGGCAGACATAGGACTGGTGCTGTCACTAGTCTCTTTTTCAATTCATGGAAACTGAGTTCACATCCTTCAGACCAAGCAAACTTCTTGTCTTTCTTTAGTAACTCCATCATTGGCTTAGCTACCTTGGAGAAATTCTCAATGAATCTTCTATAGTATCCTGCCAAGCCAAGGAAACTACGAAGTTCTTTCACTGACTTGGGAGATTCCCATTCAGTTACAGCTGACACTTTTGCGGGATCAACTGCTACACCATCTCCCGACACAACGTGTCCAAGAAATCCAACTTCATTCAACCAGAATTCACACTTGCTGAATTTAGCATACAGCTTATGTTCCCTAAGCTTCTCAAGTATCAAACGCAAATGTCCTTCATGTTCTTCTTTGCTCTTAGAGTAGATCAAAATTTCATCGATGAAAATGACAACAAACTTGTCAATGAGCTCCATGAACACCTTGTTCATCATATTCATGAAGTAAGCTGGTGCATTGGTCAAACCGAATGGCATCACGGTGTACTCATACAATCCATACCTAGTGGTGAAAGCTGTCTTAGGTATGTCTTGTTCCCTTATCTTAAGCTGAAAATAACCTGACCAGAGATCAATCTTTGAGAACACAAAGGCTCCTTCTAGCTGATCAAACAAGTCATTGATTCTGGGCAAAGGATATTTGTTCTTGATAGTCACCTCATTGAGTGAACGATAATCTATGCATAACCTTTGACTTCTATCTTTCTTTTCCACAAACAATACTGGTGCTCCCCAAGATGAAGAACTTGGTTAAATAAATCCTTTCTGCAACTGTTCTCCAAGTTGTTTCTTGAGTTCTTTCAACTCATCAACTGACATCTTGTAAGGTCTCTTTGCTATTGGTCCTGATCCTGGCAGCAAGTCAATCAGAAATTCCACATCTCTATCTGGTGGAATTCCCGGCAATTCTTTCGGAAACACATCCGGATATTCTCTCACAATTGGCACACTGTCTATGCTAACCCCCTTAAGAGAATTTATCTTACTCCCTTTTGATTCAAAGTTAGACTTAAACCTTATCCGTTTCTTTTCCGGGGTTGTGAGTGCCACAGTACGATTGGCACAATCTAGTACTCCTTCATACTTGGTCATCCAGTCCATTCCCAAAATTACATCCAGTCCTTGAGAATCTAGGATTATCAGACTTACTGGAAACTTATGCTTCCCAAATTGTATCACTAGATCACGACATCCAAGACTTACTATCATATCTCCACCGGGAGAACTTACTTTTATTGGACACCCAATATTTTCAGTTGGAAACCCATTTCTATCAACAAATGCCTTTGATATGAATGAATGTGATGCACCAGTATCAAAAAGAACAAGTGCTGGAATAGAATTGAGTTTGAACTTACCAGCCACAACATCGGACTCCTCATAAATCTCTTCCACATTGATGTGGTTCACTTGTCCCTTCTGGAAAGGGTTGGGCTTGGTGGCTCCTTCAACTTTCTTCTCTGGGCACTCATTTGCATAATGCCCTAGCTTCTTACACTTGAAACATTCAACCTGACTGATATCTCTCTTTGCAGGTTGACTGCACTTCCACTTCCACGTCCACTGTGGTGACTCTTGTGTCCACCCTTGTGGTTCTTGTACTTGTCACTATCATGACTACGGTGATGCTTGTTGTCATGATGGCGGTTGTGGCTGTGGTGGTTGTTGTACTGTCCATGTTTGTGGGATCCAGAACTCCCACTATCATCATGATGGGAATGCTTGTGAGACGATCCTGAGCTATGCTTGTCAGAGCTGTGCTTCCTCTTTGTGCTTTCAACCTGTTTCATCTTGTTCTCCAAGATGGTAGCCTTGTCACAAAGGGATTGGTAGGTGGGGACATAGGCAACAGATAGCTGCAGATTCAGTTCATCGTTCAGTCCTTCGAGGAATTTCTCTTTCCTCTTGGCATCGGTATCAACTTCATCCGGTGCATGACGCGCCAGATTGTTGAACTCCTCAATATATTCAGCCACGTTGCGGTGGCGCTGCTTCAGGTTATGAAACTCCTTCAAACTCATCACTCCGGATGAGATGTGAGCTGTACGGAAACCATCTTCAAAGATAGCCCATGTCACATCCTCAATGGGAGTGGTGATCTGGAAGTTATCCCACCAAGTAGCTGCTGGTCCTTCCAATAGGTGTGCTGCAAACCCGACTTTCTCCTCGTCGGTGCAGCCGACAGTTACCAAATCCTTGTTCACCGAACGTAGCCAATCATTGGCCACCATGGGATCAGTAGTTCCTAAGAACTTTGCAAGCCTCAGTCTTAGGAATCTGGTGAGCATGTCAAATCCTGGTGGATTGTTCTGATTGTTGTTGTTGTTGTTGTTGTTGTTGTTGTTGTTGTTTTTGTTGTTGTTGTTGTTGTTGTTGTTGTTGTTGTTGTTGTTGTTGTTGTTGTTGTTGTTGTTGTTGTTGTTGTTGTTGTTGTTGTTGTTGTTGTTGTTGTTGTTGTTGTTGTTGTTGTTGTTGTTGTTGTTGTTGTTGTCGTTGTTGTCGTTGTTGTCGTTGTTGTCGTTGTTGTCGTTGTTGTCGTTGTTGTCGTTGTTGTCGTTGTTGTCGTTGTTGTTGTTGTTGTTGTTGTTGTTGTTGTTGTTGTTGTTGTTGTTGTTGTTGTTGTTGTTGTTGTTGTTGTTGTTGTTGTTGTTGTTGTTGTTGTTGTTGTTGTTGTTGTTGTTGTTGTTGTTGTTGTTGTTGTTGTTGTTGTTGTTGTTGTTGTTGTTGTTGTTGTTGTTGTTGTTGTTGTTGTTGTTGTTGTTGTTGTTGTTGTTGTTGTTGTTCTGATTCTGCATAAAAGTGGTCATCATCTGCATCAGCTGTGCCTGTGCTGTCATCAGCTGCTGCATCTCGGGGGTGACATTGTTGTTGTTTGGGTTGGGGTTGGCACATCGAGGAGACATCTGTGGTTTTCATAAGGATAAGAATGAGATACCCATAGATGCTTAACATGCACAATACATTACATAGACAATCACCAAAACAAGCATCAAAATAATCATAAGGTTCAATGACATAAACAACAAGTTTGAAGAGGTAAACACACCATAGCAAGCCACCCACATGTTGGATGGTCATTGCGACTCAAAAAATCATAAGCATGGTAAATGCAAGATAAATGAGTAGTCATCGCTACTCCTCTGCATCAACCTCCTCATCAACAAGTGTAAGACCTGCATTCTCCATAGCGGTCTTGTATTCCTCGACATTGGTAGCCAAGGCCTCTATCTTGGCCTTAAGAGCCCTCTTCTGTGAACGAAGTCTCTCAATCACACCCTGCTGATGCTCAAGCTCGAAGTCCTTGGTCTCTAGCTCTTCCTTCATCTCCCGGATCTTCTTGTTCCGATCTTGGACTCTCTTCTCCTGGCTCTTGAATTTCCTGTCCTGGCTCTCAAACTTGGCCTCCATTTCCTTGACTATCTCGTCTTGCTCCGCGAAGAGCTTGTCCTTCTCACGAAGCTGCACCTGGAGCTCGTCATTGCTAAGCATGACGTTGGTCCTATCGGTATCTAGGTGCCTAATGAGAACCTCTAGGTCCTGAAGATACAGGTGAATCGGCTCCGCCGTCTCTCTAGCAGCATCCTCGAACTCAATAGCCTCACCCTCCTCATCGCGTCTTCCGAAGGCGTGAAAGTAAAGACCTCTAAGCTCTCTGGAGTGCCTCCCTACCAGACGCCTAAGTAAATCCTGCATGACTACCTCTAAGCCTCTCTCCTTGTCGTCATGCATTAGCTTGAAGGTGATAGCCTCCGTGGCTGGCTCAGCCTGGCGTCCTGGCTGAGTAACTTTGAAGCCCCAAAGGTCCTTCCTCTCAAACTTGGTGAGGGGAAGCGTCATGATGCTAGGGAGCGGAAGGTTGAGCACACTAGTGAGCTCAATACGACGAGTGCCAAAACGAGTTCCCTTGAACTCTTCAGCCGTGATGATAGTAACATTAGACATCTATTTTATAAGATAGAGAAAAGTTAGAATCAACATCAATAGAGAAAAAAATCACAAGACAAAGTATCACAAGCATATCTTTGGCAACAATCACACAAGTCATGGCATACATAAATCCATTACAAGCATCCAAGGTTCAACATAACTTAGATAAAAAATTTGGAAATAAAACGATAAGTGTGGTGGTCCAACTAATGAAGTACATTACAATCCCATCTCACTTGCCAAGTTGGCTAACAGGGCATCCCTAGAGGCAATCTGTCGATCCTGATCAGATGACTCCATTGCTAAGTCTATGATGTCCTCTCTGAAATGTTGGTTGGTAGCCTCTAACTCTTGGGTATGCTTCTTTTCTTCCCTAATGTCATTTTGGGTGTTAAGCATTCTGTCGTGGTATTGCCGACGAGTACGCCATGGAGGGGTCCTCACAGTGCGTGTTTAGAGACGTGGGGTAAGGTGGACGGTTGACGGGTACGAGGTAACACAGCTTACCCAGGTTCAGATCCCACAACGGTGGCGGAATCCTACTCCTGCTATAAATCACTATAAGGGAAATACGCCGAGTTACAGAGATAGGTTCGCTGTGCGAGGTTGTATGAATCGATACTAGGTTGTCTGAAGTTGTGCCCTAAAGGCTCCCATAGGCCCGACTTATATAGTCGCCAGGTCCTAGGGTTACAGGGAAAAGTCCTAGACGGACAGGTTACAGAGTCCTACACCGTCTATTACTAGTCTTGTGTATCTTGCACTCCAAGGCTCTGGGTACGCTGGTGACTCCACCGTAGCCTTCCTTTATCCGGCATGGGCCTCCCTTCTGGATCCACCTAACTGGGCCGCCCAGCAGGCCATAGGCCATGCTACCGACTATGGGCCACCCGGGTTAGTCGGATAAGAGACATGCTATAAGGATACCCATATAGCATATCCCCAACAGTAGCCCCCGGAGAACTCCGAGATCTTGCGCCGTCTTGCCTCTTCATGTTGAATGCTCCATCTAGATGGATGTCGGCAAATCGTCAAGCAATATCTTGTAGTCCTCCCAAAGAACCCTGCAAGGCTTTCTCCGTCTTTGATTTGTAAGCCGGAGAAATGCTGAATCTTCCATCGTACTCTTCTGTAGTCGTATTAAATCCGTCCATGCCGGAATCTTCGATGCGACGGCTCATCTACCTGTGTCAGCTAGGACGACGTAGGCTTAGGTCAGTGACGCCTCGTAACTCACACATGTATAGAACGCAATCATATCCGATTTTCCCGCGCGAGCGAATTACGAACCGTTGGCGGCGGCGCTTGGAGAAGTGGCGAAATTACCGCGCACGCCCACGGACACGTCGTCTACGCGGCAACCGTCCGATCAGCTGCACGAATCTTGACGCAGAGCATGATAAATAGTAACCGTGGGACACTTTCCACTTTTTACCTCATTCCTCTCGCGTCATCGTCTTCTTCCTCCAGCCGCATGCCTCCTCGAGCTCTCCGCGAGAATCCTCGAAAACCCTAGCCTCCCTCTGCGTCAGTCGCATCCTTCCAGCACTCCATGGCCAGCAACAGCTCCTCCCCATCGATGGCGGCATCGAGCGAAGCCACGGCGAAGCCGGCGAGCTCCGTCGTCGTGCCTCCAAAGGGCCTGGTCATCCCCGCATCGGCAGTGATCGAAACCATCGGCTGCGACCATAATCTGGCGGCGCTAGAGCCTCTGGAAGAAGAGCCAGACTCGCACAAGGGCGACTGGCGCGGCTCGGACATCACCGACCGCGACATCCAAGAGATGGTCGCCGAAGGCTACCTCCCCGTGACGGAGGGGCTCGCCTGGCGGGCGACGCCGGCCGGCGAGGTGACACCTTCTCCCTAAGCCGGAGAAAAGGTGTACCTCAAGGCTCAGCTGGTACACGGCGTTTCCCTGCCCATCTCCCACTTCTTTCTTTCCGTCTTGAACCATTACAAGGTCCAACCCCATAACCTCTCCCCCAATAGCATCTTAGTGCTTAGCAACTTCGCGGCACTTTGTGAGGGTTACCTAGGGATTAGTCCTAGGTTAGATTTGTTTGTGTACTTCTTCACCATCAAACGTGAAGCCGGACAGAGTAGGGAGGAGCTTAGGAACTGCGACACCATAAGATTCAAGATTCGACCTGGCCGGCGGTTCCTCGACATCGTCAGCCACGAGTCCTGCAAAAACTGGCAGCAGATGTACTTCTATGGCCCCGACATTCCTTTGGCGGGCCGAGAAGTAATGTACCCAAACTTCGCGGATGGAGCCTCCGCTGAAGTTTCCACATGGATATCCCATGCCTCCCTTCCCTCCGACCTCGATGCTTCTCGCGCAATAAGTCGGATCGAATGGTCCGTAGAGACGGGTTTGACCGGCTTGGACTTGGCCATGTGCTGGTTCATCAGGCGAATCCAACCTCTGCAGCACCGCGCGAAGTTCATGCACGAGTATACCAGTGATCGAAGGGATACCCTCCGGATCTCCGTGGATAACTTCTCGAGCGACTCCGTCAAGCTCCGCCTGAAGGACATCGTCAAGGTGAAGGATAAGAAGCGTGGCTTCACCATCACCTACGACATGTTTGTAGACGGCAAGTGCCCAAAGGTAGATATGTATTTTCCGTGTATGACATATACTCCAGTTCCTCCGTCTTGCCATTGCCACCCCATCTGACACGGTGATTTCTAACTTAACATCTTAGCGATCTAGATGAGGACAACCTGGCTGCCCAAATCTACGATCCAAAGATGAAGGAAGTCACGGTCGTGTCCGACGATGATGTCCCATTGGCGCGAAAGCGGAAGAGCTCCACCTCTGACGCTGCCGACGGTGGCAAGAAGAAGAAGACGGAGCGTGGAGCCTCCAAGAAGACTACCACCGCCCTAGAGGCGGAAAAGAGAAAAGCCACCGGGATTTTTGCCAAAGCACCCCCCTAGTGTAAGTTTCTCATTCTCCGACATTGTCTTATTTATCTGTCTTGTTCCTGTACTTATGCACTTTGCATGTTTCAGGAAGAAAGCCACAACCAGCCTTAAGAAGACCTCCAAGACTTTGGGGGCTTCTAGAAATATCAAGGATATGCTGCATCGCGACTCCTCCCCCTCCATCGCCCCTGCTACTCCTGCCGTCAAGCCTTCCTCTGCCCCGACAAGATCTCAAGCCCAGGAGGCACCAGGCCCTTCCGCCATGGAAGTGGATTCTGGCGCCTCTACCGAACTTGCTGTTGTCGGCGAGCAGGCAACGCAGGAGAGTGCTGCTCTACAAATGGCTGAAGCTCCGGCTAAGGATGCCATCGGTAGTGGCAAGGCGAAAGTGGGAGCTGGTACCTCTGCCGAAGGCGGCGCCCCCGCTCCCCAGAAGCCCTTCGAGTTCCCGAAGATAGTTTACCCGACGCTCATGCCGAGTAACACAACTCTGGTTCCTGGAGGAGTGCCGTCATCTCCGACGTGCGGTATTGAGGAGCTTCTCCGACAAGCAGATATCTTGCGGGGAAATAGCATTTCCTTTGGCAAGCTGCTGGCCGAGAGTGCTACAAACCTCAAGATTATTGCACTTGTAAGTTTTACTTTACCTTTTGCATTTCATATGAGTATCCCACTATAGCCCCCGAGGATGTAGACGGAAAACCATAGGTTTTGCATCTATATGCTCTAAGAGTGACTAAGTTAGAAAGAACTCTCACTGTATCCCCCAAGCATTTAGATGGAAGAAATTATTCCGACTAGATGATTTAAGAGTAGCATATGCAGTGTTTATAATTTTTAATACTGTAGCCCCCAAGCCTCTAGTTGTAACTGAACCAGTTCCGACTAGATGCTTAAAGAAAAGCTAAGCATTTTCCGAGTTAAAACTTTATACTGTAGCCCCCAAGCTTCTAATCAAGAACTGAAGTTGCTCCGACTAGATGCTTAAAAGAAAAGCTAAGCATATTGCTAAGTTAAAAAACTCTCGCTGTAGCCCCCGAGCGCCTAGATGGAAAGTTTCTGACTAGGTGCTCCAAGCAGACTAAACAACGGTTTAACCTTTTCCTTTTTTCCATAGAACGAGAATGCTCGGAGGGGCATGGCCAACGACAAGTACCAGAAGATGCGCGCAGATCTTGAAGCCGAAAAGGGTAAAACTGCCATCTTGAAGGAACAGATCGTCAAAAACAAGAGTCTATTTTCTTTTTTTTGCATTTCGTCTTGGTTTTATGCCTTCATTCTTCGAGTACTCACTGTGTACTTTTGTTTTCTCCGACTTTGCAAAACATGTCGCCAAGGCCAAGGATATTGTTGAGCAGTCCAAGCACATCCAGCAGCTGGACAGCGAGGACAGAATCCTTAAGAAGGAGAGGGAAGAGATGCTGAAGATGCACGAGGATTCCATGAAAGCCCTGCAGGATTCCGCCTCCGCAGAAATCAATCGCTTGAAGGAGGAGCTTGCGATCTTAAAAGATCAAAAGCAAGCTGCTGATGAGCAAAACCAACGCCACAGCGAGGCATTTAAGCTCCTCCAAGAAGAGAAGGAATCCTTGGCGGACACTATCTGGCAGGCCAAGGCCAGCATCTTCAGTAAGTTTCCTCCGCCTTGTATGTCTGTAGTCTGGATACTTAGAGTTTATTGAACTCATGCGCTCATTGTCGGAATTTTCAGCTCCTATGGGTTTAACCCGCCCGCCTCCTTCGGACAAGGAATGCATGGTTCTTGCCGACAACTTCATCAACACCGCCATCACCCAAGCCAAGGGGATTGCCAAGCCCCTCCAGATATACATCAAGGGCTCGGACTCCATGACGAAGTACTCGGAGATTCTGCACCGAGCCCCCGAGCTTGTTACAAGCTGGAAAGCTTCATGTGCACGGGATGGCGCAAGGATGGCGCTCTCAATGGTGAAGGAACACTACAAAGACGCCGACATCGACACAGTGACCTCTGGTATCCCCGAAGTTGATGATGACGGCAAAGAGATTTATCACGAAGCCATCCTGTCATCACTCACGGGTTATGACACCAGAGTCGCCGAGTTGGTGGACATTGATGTCTTCGTGCCCATGAACACCATTGACAGCGTCAACCAAGATTCTTCCGAGTCTCATCATAGCGACGACGTTGAGGGTGATTCTCCGGTTGGGGACGATGCTGCTTCCAAGCCTCCTGCGCCCAAACAGTGAAAAACACTATGTAATATTTGTTTTGCCTTTGGTATATGCGTGGAAAAAACTTGATGTTGTAACTTAAGGTGAAAAACGATGGTTGTTATTTCCTGCTACTTAAGAACTTAGTTCCCAGCATGTATATATTTTTTAAGCAAGTGCTGGCTTATCCATTACTTTGGTTCTTATGCTTGACTTTTCGTGAGTCGGAAGACTCGTTGTCGGAACCATGCGCTTAGGTGATGATGCCCAATGGCACCGTCAATAACCTGAGTATGGCGCCCCGCAAAACCACTACTAGAAAATCGCGGTGTTTTTGTGCATTGCATCATCATGACCGCATGCTCATGTCATCATGCCACATTGCATTTGAGCATCGTCATCATCCTGCATGGTTTTTGTCTAAACTATTTTCGAAACGCCTAGTTTTGTTTTCTAAATATTCCCGTCTTTATTCAAATTAAAACCCGGGTTTCCGGATTATTTTGTTTCGTCTATCAACGGATTTCAAATGCCCCGTTTTAAATAATAAAACTTTTATTTTATTTTTAGGAGGCAGCCTGCCAGGCCCGAAAGCCCGGCCGGCCACCTCCAAGCCCTAAACTAAAACCTAGTCTAATCTTTTCCTACCCCAACCTAATCTACCCAGCCCCCTCCACCTCACCCCCTCCAATACCTTGTCGACACCTCACCTCTCCCTTTCCCCCATCCAATCCCAGCCCGCCACCTCAGCCGGCCGCCACCCCCTGGCTCTACACACACACATCACACACGCCTACCCACCCATCGCGACCCACCCCGCGAACCAGACCCCGGCCCCACCTCGTGACCCCCTGCAGACCCGAGCCCACCTCCTCTAGCGATCCCCCAACCCCGTCTCCTTCCTCTCTCTGTTAACCACCTCTCCCCGGTAGCGACCCCACCTCCCGCTTGTCGCGCGGCGCCCCCTGGATTCCCCCCCGCCGTCGTTTGCTTCCGCGAGCGCGCCCCCGCCTGCTGGAGCTCGCCTTCTCCACCTCCGCCCGTCCTCCCTCGGCCCCGCTCGCTTCCCCAACCGCCGCCTCCATCCGGCTCCCCCGTCGCCCCCCCTCGAGCTCCTCAGGCCGGAGCCCGGCCGCCCGCCTCCGCTTGGCCTCGCCCGACCCGTCGCCGCCAAGGTGCCGCCAGCGACCTCCCTCTCCCACGAGCTCCGTGCTGCCCTTCCTCCGCATCCACCGGCCTCCTCCCGTCCAGATGGCGCCTCCCCTCCTCTGGTCATCACCGCCGTCTTCTCTGCCGCTATGGGAGCCCGCAGGCCCGCCAGCACGCCCCGCGGCCGCCTTCCTCGTCCCTCTGCTAGACCGCCCTCCTCCGGCCGTCGCCGCATCTCTGCCACTAGCGACCATCTCCAGCGCCCAGCGAGCTCCGTCTCCTCCCTCTGCTCTTGGCCGTCGCCCCGCCATCACTTGGCTTCTCCGCAGCAGCGCGCTTGCCAGGCTCTACGCGGCCGCCAAGATCTGCATGCCTCGCCTCCGTTCACGACCCCTCCAATCGACCCTACCTTGCCTTTGTCGAAGTCTGTGCCTCGCTGCATCCGCCGCTGGCCGGCGAGCCTCTATAGGCCCCTTTGCTTGGTTCCCTTCGGCCACGACGCCACCTTGGAACCCTTGACACTGCACGTGACATGTGCGTCCTCGACCGGTTTCTGTGTCATCCTTCGGACCAAGTCCAGCTGATGCCAAGGTGGCTCTGCCTATTGCTGCACCATTTCAAAGCCAACGACCACAACACCCCAAGCTAATCTTGACAAGACCATCAACACCGATCCAAGTTCCACCTTCGATGCATCCCCGACACCTACACAAGTTCATCATCGGCCAACGATGTGGGAACTACGAAATATCCGAAGTTGAACCGGAGCCCGAACCACAAGAACTCCAACAGAGAGCATATGTCTGAAGCCCCGAACCCTCGGCATGCCAAGATCTTCTCCTCGGAACGCCATGACCGTCTACACGGACCTGAAGACCACCGATGCAACAAGTCCTCCTTATCGGATGGAAGGCCAGTCCGCCGGATCCGATGGCCGGAGTCCTGAAGACCGATCCCGGCGTTCGAAGCCCGAACCCCGTTGAACCTCGGAACCCCAAGACCTTCGCCCCTATGTGTGACCCTCTTTTCTGTGACCCATATTTTATAAATGATATTACTTGTTGCATTAAATTGTTCATACTTGCATTCATATCATGTGGTTTGGGGGCTTTTAGCCGATTCACCTCATAATTAAATATGGAGTCTATATGCGGAATATCTTTGTCTTATTCCGGACTCCATTTAAATTGGCATAGCGAACCGAAGCCATGTTTGGTCTTGCTAATCCAACATTTAATTTGCGGGGTAGATAAATAACTTGAACCGTTTAATTAAATGTCGGGACCCCGGTTCCGCTTAATATGGCCTAGTTGCATCGCATCCTTTGCCATGTCATACATCATACATGCATCATGCCCGATCTTTTGTCGTAGTATTAAATAGTGCATCCGGTGTTTCTGCTAGTGCTTTGCTTCTTCACTGATTAGGCCGATGAGTTGATGCGAGTGTCGACCCGATCTTTGGATGAACCTTCGGCAATGTTTTCAGGCGAGCATCCCTTCCCCTTCTACCTATTTTGCATTTATAGTCTTTATTTCCTCCTGTTGATCTATTGCTATCTGTGTTGCGATGCTCTAGTTTCCGTACCCGTGATATCCCTTGCGGCCTTATATTGCCTTGGACACATGCTATTACCTGTTGTTTGGTAGATAGTTGGACCTGCGCGTCGTAGTCGCTTGCTCAAGTGCTGCTGCGTGTCGTCAAGTACCACATTTGTTGGAGTATTGCCGCATGTTTAATGTTGGAGATGATCAAGACTTTAATTCTTGTTTAATAACTAAAATTGAAGTAGGTAAATGCAGAGGCACCGGTGGGTAATAGACAATATTTGGATTTTAACCGCTCACTGGTGTCCCGTAGGACCCCGAGTTCTTGACACCTGTTCCGAGATCGAGCGCGCTAACCACAGGTGGGGTGTATGGGCACCCCCATCGATTTAGTACCTGATTCCAAGTACTGTACTGGGGGCCACAATTAGTTTGGGGCTTTATTACTATCCTGTACTTATGCCCTGCTTTACTGCTTAATTTAAATTGTGCGAAGTACTGCACCTGTACTGTTTAGGTAAGCGGAGTGTTTTCGCGGTATCGACAAGCCCAGTCTCATTTTCGGGTTCCCAGTCGTTTACAGCCATTGACGCAAACCCTGAGTCCGTCTCGGAGACTGGCCGACTTCGTTGCGGGTAGCTTAGTGGGGTGGCCCCCATGTACTTGCTTTGGGTCTAGGAAACGTCATGACTTAGGCCCCGCCGACATACCGATGGGTGTATGTTAACTGATCTGGCAAAAAGGGTCGAAGTGCGTGTGGATACTTTGGTGCACCCCTGCAGGGTTAAATCTTTTTGAAAAGCCGTGTCCGCGGTTATGGACGACTTGGAGCACAGTTCTCGATCATAGACAACTATAACTAAAGTTTACTGTTATAATTTGACTTGTATCCGATGTGACTAGTAATCAGCTTCACTACCACGGAATGGCTAAGTAAAAGTACCAACCACTGCTGGGTTTGGGATATCTCATGCTTATTGTATCTGACTAGTAAGTTGCAACTACAACGGAATGGTTAACTAAAACTGCCCACTGCTTATTATATCAGGATGACTATCTATACCTGACTAGTAATTGTTGCAACGATAACTGAATAAATAAAACTGCCAACGGTGTGAGTTCCTCGGTTGACTTCCTCGTCTGGTCTCGAGGGGGAAATACCAGGATGGGTATGTTTGGTGGTAGTATCAAGTTGGTTCCGAATAGGTCTTTCTTACCCCCCTCTGATAGCCGCTATCTGTATCGAGTCTCTATAGGTTGTTTAGTGCATGATGCGCCGCCGCTTCAGTCCACCATACCTATGTAGGCGAGGACCGCCGAATTCTAGCCTCGCCATGTACTGGCCTCAGTACTGACCGCTCTCTCTTTTTCCTTTGCCCTTTGGCGGCACCCCTTTTGTTTAAGCAGGTTTTGAGATCGACGTCGTTAGCAGGGTTACCCTTCCGGCTTGGCCTGGGTAGGGTTATGGATGCCATTGATTATTCTTCAGGGCTCTTAGCTCAATTTGCATCTTGTCCGTACTCGGACGCTATATCGTTTCAAAGGTGATTTGGATCTTTGTATTGTATATCTGTATTCTTGACTCTTTGAGTCACCGTTGTATATATATGTTTTGTGGGTTCCATCGAGGACTATTGTGTAATGATATTACTTCGTTTTCCACCCGCACGCAAGTGCCTGGTGGGCACCTTTGAATCGTTTCTATGCGGGTTTGGCGGGAAGCGCTGAAACTTGCATAGGGCCGATTCTGAGGGTGTTACAGAGTGGTATCAGAGCTCAGCAGTTCCGATACCCCACAAGTCCAGCCTGTAGGATAACCTAGCTAACGACCGAAGTAGAGTGTCAAAACTATTTTTGCAAAATCGGTTGGATAGTTCTGATTAGGTCTGATTTTACTCTTTACCCCTCTGCTGCTCTCCTCTCACCTCTGCGTGTTTTGAATCCGCTCTCTTCTCTCTCTTCGAGTCCAGGTTTTCTCGTGGTTGGGTTCCATCGTACCTTCAGGATTTCTCTTCCTCCTTTGGTAACGGTGTTGCTACATCTGGTCTTCATGCTATCCGAGGAATCCTTCTTCTAGTGGACTTCTCTTTGTTCCTTCTCGTGCCTTCCGGTGATTTCCGACGCGACGACATCATCTACGCCAGATCCGATGCAGAGTCTGCATCACTCCTTTGTTTCTGAACCTCGATTGTCGAGATCTTCAGTCTGATTCCGAGAATGGTTGCACGCTTTTCTACTGATTGTGCAGAGTAATAGTTTGGGTGCGTGATGGATTGGCCCCCATGCCGACTACTCACTCTATTCACTTGTGTACATTGAAGTTGATGAGAATGCATCGGTTCTCTCTTTCTATCGGAGTTAGAGGTGGCTTTATTTGTTGATACCTCTACCTTCGCCTTCGTTTCCCGGAGTGTTCTCTCGACGATCACGGACAACGACCTCTTGTTAGTGGTGTCGCGAGGATCTACACGATGCGAGAATATTCAGATCGCCGCCCTTCGTCCCGGTACCATGAGGCGGATCTCGAGGGCGAGATCCATTGTTAGTGGTGTCGAATTGTGGCGCCCCGCAAAACCACTACTAGAAAATCGCGGTGTTTTTGTGCATTGCATCATCATGACCGCATGCTCATGTCATCATGCCACATTGCATTTGAGCATCGTCATCATCCTGCATGGTTTTTGTCTAAACTAATTTCGAAACGCCTAGTTTTGTTTTCTAAATATTCCCGTCTTTATTCAAATTAAAACCCGGGTCTCCGGATTATTTTGTTTCCTCTATCAACGGATTTCAAATGCCCCGTTTTAAATAATAAAACTTTTATTTTATTTTTAGGAGGCAGCCTGCCAGGCCCGAAAGCCCGGCCGGCCACCTCCAAGCCCTAAACTAAAACCTAGTCTAATCTTTTCCTACCCCAACCTAATCTACCCAGCCCCCTCCACCTCACCCCCTCCAATCCCTTGTCGACACCTCACCTCTCCCTTTCCCCCATACAATCCCAGCCCGCCACCTCAGCCGGCCGCCACCCCCTGGCTCTACACACACACATCACACACGCCTACCCACCCATCGCGACCCACCCCGCGAACCAGACCCCGGCCCCACCTCGTGACCCCCTGCAGACCCGACCCCACATCCTCTAGCGATCCCCCCACCCCGTCTCCTTCCTCTCTCCGTCAACCACCTCTCCCCGGTAGCGACCCCACCTCCCGCTCGTCGCGGCGCCCCCTGGATTCCCCCCCGCCGTCGTCTGCTTCCGCGAGCGCGCCCCCGCCTGCTGGAGCTCGCCTTCTCCACCTTCGCCCGTCCTCCCTCGGCCCCGCTCGCTTCCCCAACCACCGCCTCCATCCGGCTCCCCCGTCGCCCCCCCTCGAGCTCCTTAGGCCGGAGCCCGGCCGCCCGCCTCCACTTGGCCTCGCCCGACCCGTCGCCGCCAAGGTGCCGCCAGCGACCTCCCTCTCCCACGAGCTCCGTGCTGCCCTTCCTCCGCATCCACCGGCCTCCTCCCGTCCAGATGGCGCCTCCCCTCCTCTGGTCATCACCGCCGTCTTCTCTGCCGCTATGGGAGCCCGCAGGCCCGCCAGCACGCCCCGCGGCCGCCTTCCTCGTCCCTCTGCTAGACCGCCCTCCTCCGGCCGTCGCCGCATCTCTGCCACCAGCGACCATCTCCAGCGCACAACGAGCTCCGTCTCCTCCCTCTGCTCTTGGCCGTCGCCCCGCCATCACTTGGCTTCTCCGCAGCAGCGCGCTTGCCAGGCTCTACGCGGCCGCCAAGATCTGCATGCCTCGCCTCCGTTCACGACCCCTCCAATCGACCCTACCTTGCCTTTGTCGAAGTCTGTGCCTCGCTGCATCCGCCGCTGGCCGGCGAGCCTCTATAGGCCCCTTTGCTTGGTTCCCTTCGGCCACGACGCCACCTTGGAACCCTTGACACTGCACGTGACATGTGCGTCCTCGACCGGTTTCTGTGTCATCCTTCGGACCAAGTCCAGCTGATGCCAAGGTGGCTCTGCCTATTGCTGCACCATTTCAAAGCCAACGACCACAACACCCCAAGCTAATCTTGACAAGACCATCAACACCGATCCAAGTTCCACCTTCGATGCATCCCTGACACCTACACAAGTTCATCATCGGCCAACGATGTGGGGACTACAAAATATCCGAAGTTGACCCGGAGCCCGAACCACAAGAACTCCAACAGAGAGCATATATCTGAAGCCCCGAACCCTCGGCACGCCAAGATCTTCTCCTCGGAACGCCATGACCGTCTACACGGACCTGAAGACCACGGATGCGACAAGTCCTCCTTCTCGGATGGAAGGCCAGTCCGCCGGATCCGATGGCCGGAGTCCTAAAGACCGATCCCAGTGTTCGAAGCCCGAACCCCGTTGAACCTCGGAACCCCAAGACCTTCGCCCCTATGTGTGACCCTCTTTTCTGTGACCCATATTTTATAAATGATATTACTTGTTGCATTAAATTGTTCATACTTGCATTCATATCATGTGGTTTGGGGGCTTTTAGCCGATTCACCTCATAATTAAATATGGAGTCTATATGCGGAATATCTTTGTCTTATTCCGGACTCCATTTAAATTGGCATAGCGAACCGAAGCCATGTTTGGTCTTGCTAATCCAACATTTAATTTGCGGGGTAGATAAATAACTTGAACCATTTAATTAAATGTCGGGACCCCGGTTCCGCTTAATATGGCCTAGTTGCATCGCATCCTTTGCCATGTCATGCATCATACATGCATCATGCCCGATCTTTTGCCGTAGTATTAAATAGTGCATCCGGTGTTTCTGCTAGTGCTTTGCTTCTTCACGGATTAGGCCGATGAGTTGATGCAAGTGTCGACACGATCTTCGGATGAACCTTCGGCAATGTTTTCAGGCAAGCATCCCTTCCCCTTCTACCTATTTTGCATTTATAGTCTTTATTTCCTCCTGTTGATCTATTGCTATCTGTGTTGCGATGCTCTAGTTTCCGTACCCGTGATATCTCTTGCGGCCTTATATTGCCTTGGACACATCCTATTACCTGTTGTTTGGTAGATAGTTGGACCTGCGCGTCGTAGTCGCTTGCTCAAGTGCTGTTGCGTGTCGTCAAGTACCACAGTTGTTGGAGTATTGCCGCATGTTTAATGTTGGAGATGATCAAGACTTTAATTCTTGTTTAATAACTAAAATTGAAGTAGGTAAATGCAGAGGCACCGGTGGGTAATAGACAATATTTGGATTTTAACCGCTCACTGGTGTCCCGTAGGACCCCGAGTTCTTGACACCTTTTCCGAGATCGAGCGCGCTAACCACAGGTGGGGTGTATGGGCACCCCCATCGATTTAGTACCTGATTCCAAGTACTGTACTAGGGGCCACAATTAGTTTGGGGCTTTATTACTATCCTGTACTTATGCCATGCTTTACTGCTTAATTTAAATTGTGCGAAGTACTGCACCTGTACTATTTAGGTAAGCGGAGTGTTTTCGCGGTATCGACAAGCCCAGTCTCATTTTCGGGTTCCCAGTCGTTTACAGCCATTGACGCAAACCCTGAGTCCGTCTCGGAGACCGGCCGACTTCGTTGCGGGTAGCTTAGTGGGGTGGCCCCCATGTACTTGCTTTGGGTCTGGGAAACGTCATGACTTAGGCCCCGCCGACATACCGATGGGTGTATGTTAACTGATCTGGCAAAAAGGGTCGAAGTGCGTGTGGATACTTTGGTGCACCCCTGCAGGGTTAAATCTTTTCGAAAAGCCGTGTCCGCGGTTATGGACGACTTGGATCACAGTTCTCGATCATAGACAACTATAACTAAAGTTTACTGTTATAATTTGACTTGTATCCGATGTGACTAGTAATCAGCTTCACTACAACGTAATGGCTAAGTAAAAGTACCAACCACTGCTGGGTTTGGGATATCTCATGCTTATTGTATCTGACTAGTAAGTTGCAACTACAACGGAATGGTTAACTAAAACTGCCCACTGCTTATTATATCAGGATGACTATCTATACCTGACTAGTAATTGTTGCAATGATAACTGAATAAATAAAACTGCCAACGGTGTGAGTTCCTCGGTTGACTTCCTCGTCTGGTCTCGAGGGGGAAATACCAGGATGGGTATGTTTGGTGGTAGTATCAGGTTGGTTCCGAATAGGTCTTTCTTACCCCCCCTCTGATAGCCGCTATCTGTATCGAGTCTCTATAGGTTGTTTAGTGCATGCTGCGCCGCCGCTTCAGTCCACCATACCTATGTAGGCGAGGACCGCCGAATTCTAGCCTCGCCGTGTACTGGCCTCAGTACTGACCGCTCTCTCTTTTTCGTTTGCCCTTTGTCGGCACCCTTTTGGTTAAGCAGGTTTTGAGATCGACGTCGTTAGCAGGGTTACCCTTCCGGCTTGGCCTGGGCAGGGTTATGGACGCCATTGGTTATTCTTCAGGGCTCTTAGCTCAATTTGCATCTTGTCCGTACTCGGACGCTATATCGTTTCAAAGTTGATTTGGATCTTTGTATTGTATATCTGTATTCTTGACTCTTTGAGTCGCCGTTGTATATATATGTTTTGTGGGTTCCATCGAGGACTATTGTGTAATGATATTACTTCATTTTCCACCCGCACGCAAGTGCCTGGTGGGCACCTTTGAATCGTTTCTATGCGGGTTTGGCGGGAAGCGCTGAAACTTGCATAGGGCCGATTCTGAGGGTGTTACACTGAGCACAAAATCGCTGACAATAAGTGTCGAAATTCACTACTCCAGAATCCACACAAAAACGACAAAAAACATGTAGACCAGAAAACTTAAGCTAACGCCCATAGGCGGAATTTTCACAAGTGCAAACGCAAAGCTTGTGCATAAAGGTTTTTACATGATATAAAAATGAACACTAAAGGAGGTAAAAGACTCAGAAATATGAGTGAACCCAAAAGCTTTATTTCATTGATCATATAAGAGGTACACAATTAGATAAAAAAAGCTAAGTGTAAAAAGGACGTAGCTGTGCTATGTTCCATGGACGATCAAGCTCCGGGTAGTCATCATCCGGGTCATGTCGCTTACGCTTATGATCCTCGTTGGGTCTATCCTTTAGTTCACGATTGTCAACAAGGTAGTAAGACCCATTGAGCAGCGCCTTGCTTATGATGAACGGTCCTTCCCATGGCGGGGATAATTTGTGTGACTTTTTCTGCTTAAGTCGGAGCACCAAATCCCCCTCTTTAAACGAGCGATGCCGAACGCGGCGACTATGGTAGCTGCGTAGCTTCTGCTGGTAGATGGTGGATCTTTGGCATGCCAAAACGCGCTCCTCCTCGAGAAGGTCCACATCCAGGCGTCTGGATTCTTCAGCGTCATCCTCGTCGTAGGCGGCAACTCTTGGTGCATCGTGGAGGATGTCGGAAGGCAGGATGGCTTATGCTCCATATACCATGAAGTAAGGGGTGTAGCCAGTAGATCTGTTGGGTGTAGTTCGTAAACTCCATAGCACAGATGGCAATTCTTCCGCCCAGGCTCCAGCTGCTCTATGTAGCGGTGCCTCAAGACGTGGCTTGATTCCCTGCAGAATTAATCCATTGGCTCGCTCGACCTGTCCATTGGATTGTGGGTGTGCCACAGATGCAAGATCAAGTCGGATGCCTTTCTCCCAGCAATATGCATCCACTTCTCCGAGTGATAAATTGCTGCCATTGTCGGTGATAATGCTATGTGGGAGACCAAATATCACCACTAGATCTCGGACAAACCTGAGGGCAGTTGCCCCATCAAGCTTTATAATGGGTTTAGCTTCTATCCATTTAGTGAATTTATCAACTGCTACGAGCAGATGCGTAAACCCACAAGGTGCCGTCTGTAACGGTCCTACCATGTCTAGCCCCTAGACCGCAAACGGCCAAGTTATTGGTATTGTTCGTAGTTCTTCAGCAGGAACATGTGGTTGTCGGGCATAATACTGGCATCCCATGCATGTCTCAACCAGCTTGTCGGCGTCCGCCTTCGCGGTCAGCCAGTAGAATCCTTGCCGGAAGGCTTTCGCGACCAACGATCGAGGAGCGGCGTGGTGCCCGCAATCTCCGAGATGGATTTCTCGTAGGATTTCCATACCTTCTAGCTGGGAAACACACTTTAGGTATACACCAGTAGTGCTCCTTTTGTAGAGTTGCCCATTGATTATGGTATAACCCTTTGCTCGTCATACTATTTGCCGTCTTTCGACTTTGTCGTCGGGCAAAGTTCCGTGTTCGAGGTATGTCATGAACGGTTTTGTCCAAGCCGGAAGGACCTTAGTCACCATGTTGACGAAAGAGTCAGCTCTATCCGGATTGTCGATGTCGGCTCCCTTCACGGATGGTGTGCGCAGGTGCTCTAGGAAAACTCCTGGCGTAATTTGCTTGCGCCCTGATCCTATCTTAGACAGCATATCAGCCGCCTCATTTTGTTCCCTAGGCACATACTTAACCTCGTAGCCCAAGAAGCTCTTGGCTATCTCGTCCACTTCGTCTCGATATGCCACCATCATAGGGTTCTACGCATTCCAGGTGCCAGCCACCTGCTGGGCAACCAAGTCGGAATCTCCACAGCAAACTATGCACTTGATGCCAATATCCTTGGCTACACGTAGTCCGTGAATGAGTGCTTCATACTCCGCCATGTTGTTTGTAGCCTCGAAGTGGATCTGCAGAACATAGTGTAGCTTGTCTCCTGTTGGTGACTGTAGCAATACACCATCCCCCAAGTCGTTGAGCAGCTTTGATCCGTCAAAGTGCATTACCCAGTACTCTGGTTCTGGCAACGGAGTAGCATCTGGCATCTCCGTCCAATCTTCAACAAAATCCGCCAATACTTGTGACTTGATAGCGTCGCGTCTCTTGTAGGTGATCTCGAAGGCGGCAAGTTCAATGCCCAACTTCGCGACTCTTCCTGTAGCGTCGCTGTTATTTATGATGTCGAACAGTGGAGTCTTGCTCACCACTGTGATTGGGTGCTCCTGAAAGTAATGCCTCATCTTCCGAGAAGCAAGGAATACTCCATAAGCTATCTTTTGGTAGTGCGGGTAACGCTGCTTGGACTCCGTCAAGACCTCACTCACATAGTAAACTGGTCGTTGAACTCCGTGCTCATAGCCGGGTTCCTTCCGCTCTACCACGACGATAATGCTGATAACCCGGTTGGTTGCCGCCATGTAAATTAACAGGGGCTCTCCAGGTTCGGGTGCTGCAAGGATGGGCGCTGAGGAAAGAATCTCCTTGAGCTGCTTCAATGTTGCATCTGCTTCGTCCATCCACGTGAATTTGTCCGCCTTCTTCAGTAACTTGTACAACGGCAGAGCCTTCTCTCCAAGTTGGCTGACGAACCGACTAACTGCTGCAACACAACCTGTTAGTTGTTGAATGTCCTTTAGGCATGTCGGACGGTTTATGTTCAATATGGCCTTGATTTTCTCCGGGTTGACCTTGATTCCACGCTGGGAAATGATGAAGCCCAACAATTTGCCGGCTGGGACCCCGAAGACACACTTCTTAGGGTTAAGCATCATGTTGTATTTCTGGAGATTATCAAAGGTTTCTTTTAAGTCAGAGATTAAGTCGTTTGACTTTTTGGACATCACCGCGATATTGTCCACGTAGGCGTGAACGTTCCGACCAATTTGGTCGTGAAGGTAATTCTGCATTGTCCGCTGGTAGGTAGCACCTGTGTTTTTCAGCCCAAAGGGCATCGTGACATAGCAAAACGTGCCGTATGGGGTAGTGAACGAAGTGGCCAATTGGTCCGACTTCCTCATCTTGATCTGGTGGTATCCTGAGTATGCATCAAGAAAACACAAAAGTTCTGAGCCAGCCGTCGAGTCAATGACTTGGTCAATGCGAGGCAAAGCAAACGGATCTTTTGGACATGATTTGTTCAAGCCGGTGTAATCAACGCACATTCTTAATTCATTGGTTCCCTTTTTGGGGACAAGTACAGGATTGGCCACCCATTGGGTGTGAAGGACTTCTCGGATAAATCTAGCCTTAAGTAACCTAGCTATCTCTTTGCCAATGGCGCGTCTCTTCTCATCTCCAAAGCGTCGTAGAGGTTGTTTCACTGGTTTGCATTTTGGATCAATGTTTAAGTTGTGCTCGGCAAGTTCCCTAGGTACACCTTTCATGTCGGCAGGTTGCCAGGCAAAGATGTCCCTGTTCTCATGGAGGAACTCGACGAGCGCGCTTTCCTATTTGGGATCCAGGTTCGCCCTAATGGCGGTGACCTTGGAGGCATCGCCTACCACAAGTTCCACCGGCTTGGTCTCGATGGCGGCCTTGAACGCAGGAGAAGAGTCGGAGATCTGCTTCTTCGACACGGGCATCTCTGAGTCATTGACCTTGCTCTGGATCTCTTTGAATTCTTCGCTGTAGAGGACAGCTTCTGCAATGGCTGCTTTGTTGATCTCGCAGTCCCTTGCCTTGGTAAAGCTTCCGGATACGGTGATGATGCTGTTTGGTCCGGGTATCTTGAGCTTTTTGTAGACGAAGCATGGCTTGGCCATGCACGTGTGGAATATGTCGCGACTGAATATGACGTGGTACACGCTCTTGAAAGGGACCACCTCGAAGGTCATGCGCTCTTGGCGGTAATTATTAACATCGCCAAAGGCAACCTGAAGTGTAATGCACCCAAGGGACCGAGCCTCCCGACCAGGCACTACGCCGTGGAAGATGGTGTTGGTCTGTCTTAGGTTTTCCTCCGTCAAGTTCATCTTTTGCAGTGTATCCAGGTACATGATGTTGATGCTGCTTCCACTGTCCACCATACACTTGGTGAACTCCACGCCGTCAATCAAGGGGTTGATGACCATGGCGTACTGGTTCTCCGTGGGTATAAGGTCTGGGTGGTCCGTCCTGTCCCAAGTTATTGGAACCTCCGACCAGCGCAAGTACTGGGGGACTGGGGGGAGAGTAGCCATCAGGATCCTCAGAGAGGTCTTCTGTTGTCGGATGGTGGGGGTGCCAAGGAAAGTGTGGTAGACTGGGGCCTTCTTTGCGAAGGGGTTCTTGCCTTTGTCGTCGCTCTTGGCGGCGTGCTTGGGGTCAACGTCCTCGTCCATGTCACTTGAATCCTTGGACTCCTCCTCCTTCTTCTTCCCCTTGCCCTTGCCACGAGGTCTGTTCTTCCGACTTTGCTTGTAGCCGGACTCCGGGTCTTCCTTGAGGTCGTTGACGAACTTGCAGTGTCGATTGGTATGGGTGGCTTTGCCGTTGATGTCGAGGTGAGGCATGGCGTATCACGGTACTCCTCGTAGGTTTGGGGAACGCGGAGCGGCGCCGAGGTGGTTTCACTTCCTCGTTGCTGCCCACGACCAGTTCCCCTTCCTCGGCCATGTTGTCCGCCCTCTCCTCGCCCTGCAAAAGTCATAGCGACCATGTCGGTAGATTGCTTCTCTTCTAGAGCGGTTTTCCGCTTTGTACTGCTGTTCCTCCGAGCTTGAGTTGGAACGGCCGTTGCCGGCAAGGAGCCACGAGCATCGTCGTCGGCAGCTGCGAACTCACTGGCCAACTGAATCATCTCGTTCAAGTCAAGCTGGTGATTGTCCTGTAAGCGCTTCAGCTTATGTCGGAGCAATGTGCCCCTTTCCAACCCATCGATGAAGGCGGCCATGGCGGTCTGAGCGTGCACTCCTGCGCAGGAATTCTTCATGTCCAGCCAGCGGGAGAGGTAGGCGCGAGATGTCTCGTCTTTCTCTTGCATGCACCGCTGTAGATTGCCCACAGTGCAGGGACGCTTGTATGTACCCTCAAAGTTCTTGGTGAACGCTTCTTGCATGTCCAACCAGTTGTAGATAGATTTCTCCGGCAAGTCATCGATCCATTGACGGGCCGTACCCGCCAACATTAATGGGAGGTACTTGACGGCGACGTTGGGGTTGCCTCCGGCAATCTCCACCGCGTTGTCGTAGTCCTGCAACCATGTGGCTGGCTTGGCGGTGCCATCATAGGGCTTGATGGTCTTGTCAATCCGGAAGCCTTTGGGGTAAGTTGCGGACCGTATTGCAGGTCCAAAGCAACGTGGTCCCAGGTATGGTCCTTCCCGGGCCTCGTGGATCTTATCGATCCGCGAACGTGCATCGTATGGCTCCGGGTTCTTCTTCTTGTCAACAGGGGATGGGCTGCGTGAACGACGCGGACCTCCTCCGCCATGGTGACTGCTTGGTGGTGACGGAGGCGGAGGTGGCGGTGGGTTAGCCTTCTTGCTGTTACCCTCCTGCGACGCCTCACGTCTGTCACGGTTGCTTGTCGGACGCGGAGGGTCATGGCGCGACCTGCTCTTATGTCCTTTGCCGCGCTTTCCATCGTGATGGGTCTGCTCCGCGTTGTCGTGGATGACGATGCTACACTGCTTTGGTGGGGGCATATCCGTACGATGTTGAGCGTTGTAATCTTCGCGATGTCGGGGAGACAGGGGCGGTGGCGATGGGCGACGAGGTTGTGCCTTTTCTCCGTGGTCAGAGGATATTGGGATAGCATCCTTCCTGTTGCGTGCATCCCTCCGTCTTCGTTTCGAGGAACCCGTCTGGGACCCGACATCAAGAGGAGATCTGTCCCTTGGCGGTTTGTACTGGCTAGACTGGCAGAGCACTGGGTTAGACTCAAGCCTCTAGGAGGTGGCCTTTTCCTGCTGCTTCACCGCCTTGGACACTAGGTCGTAGAATTGTTCCACTGCCTTAGGTGATCTATCCTGCTCCAGAAGGGTCTTGGCGACGGCAAGGTTAAGGAGTGGGGTGGGCATCACTTGCTTGCCTTCACTATCAATGTATGGCTTGGCCTGTGCCGGCTTAGAGGGAGCCCATCCTAGGTTGCGCCGTACGCCAGGATCGTTGATGACGCGAGCCGGAGCTTTCTTAGCCTTCTGCTGCTGTAGCAGAGTCTTGTACTCGGCCTCCATTGCTCTAGCTTTCTCTATGGACTTCTGCGTGTTGACCAGATCTCGATCTAGCTTAGCGCCTTGCTCCGTGATGGCTTGCGCCTTCTCCAGCAGCTGCTGGCTCTTCTCGTCAAGCTGGGTCACGTTCCGGATATGAGCAATGGTCAGTGGCTCGACGAGGAGATTTCCGTACATCACTCTATCAGTTGGAGTAACTTGGGCTGCAGACGTAGATGCTGGAGGCGGAAAGTTTGCGGTGTTGTTGTTGCTCGGGCCGGTGCCGAGTTCTTGCAGCTGCTGCACTAGGTTAGGCGGAGGAGGCATGACTTTTGCGCCATCACTGTCAGCAGCAATAAGTGTCCCCTTCCCCTTTTCCAGCGTTGTAGGCGGAGTTCGTCCGGGTTGATCTTCGTCCATCGCCATCCCAATGGTGACGAACACCCCTCGGGACGCGATGGCGTTGTTGTCCTGCTCGTCGTGCGAGTACTCCTCCTCCATCTCCTGCATAGCGGAGTCTAGATCTTCTGGACTGAAGTCTATCTCCTCTGAATATGCACTGAAATCAGCATAAAGTGCGTCAATGACAGAGTCGGAGGGTGCTAGGACCTCCTCGATGACGGGAGGTGGAGGTGCAATGGGCTCGACGATGACTGGAGGTAGTGGTGCTGCTGCGACAATGGCGGCCGGAGGCGGTGGTGGCGGTGGCTGAATCGGAGGGGCTCCGTCAATGAGCGTGAGCGCTGTCTGAGCTGCCGCTTTGGCCTCCGCGTAGTTATTGACGGTGCTCACCATCTCTTCGAGGATAAGGCGTCTTGTTGCCTGTTGCCATCTTAAAGAATGTCGGAGAAGCGTGACACGGTCTAGTCCTTCGACGAAGTGATACAGAGCGTTATCATCGGGGTAGTGGGCTAGGTCGGCTCGTATACGGAGCCATCTGTCCAAGTAATCGCGGGGGTTTTCGCCCTCTCTCTGAACGCAGCGCGCCAGATCGAAGATGGTAACCACGCCGACGAACTTGGATCTCTGCTGTCCAGACGTGCGGACTAAGCCGACGGATTTGCAGTGATCTTCCACCTTTATATCCTGCACAGGGGAAGTTTGGGTGGGCCTTGAATTTTTCCGATCTTTGCCGGCAAACTCCGAGGAGAGATCCGACATCGATCCTTCTATGAACATATTCTGCCCGTAGGCGGTCCGTGCGGGTATTGATGCTCCTCCGACTCCTAGGGAACTAGTGCCCGAGTCGGTTTCGCCGATGAATAGGTGGATGTCTCCGATAGGAATGATCGAACACCGCGTAGGGTTCGTCTTCGCTGGGATCCAGAACTCGTCGGGAGGGACGATCGGAACGTTTCCGGAGAAGAGAACACGGCCGATGGCTACGGTTTCGCTGATTCCCGCGAAGATCTTGGTCCTCGTCCGCTCAAGAGCCTGAAGCGCCTCTTGCCCCACGGTGGGCGCCAACTGTCATGGTATTGCCGACGAGTACGCCATGGAGGGGTCCTCACAGTGCGTGTTTAGAGACGTGGGGTAAGGCGGACGGTTGACGGGTACGAGGTAACACAGCTTACCTAGGTTCAGATCCCAAAACGGTGGCGGAATCCTACTCCTGCTATAAATCACTATAAGGGCAATACGCCGAGTTACAGAGATAGGTTCGCTGTGCGAGGTTGTATGAATCAATACTAGGTTTTCTGAAGTTGTGCCCTAAAGGCTCCCATAGGCCCGACTTATATAGTCGCCAGGTCCTAGGGTTATAGGCAAAAGTCCTAGCCGGACAGGTTACAGAGTCCTACACCGTCTATTACTAGTCTTGTGTATCTTGCACTCCAAGGCTCCGGGTACGCTGGTGACTCCACCGTAGCCTTCCTTTATCGGCATGGGCCTCCCTTCTAGATCCACCTAACTGGGCCGCCCAGCAGGCCATAGGCCATGCTACCGACTATGGGCCACCTGGGTTAGTCGGATAAGATACATGCTATAAGGATACCCATATAGCATATACCCAACACATTCTGCACTTGAGTCTATCACCAAGCTCCTTGATGGCCTTCCAAGCTGCATCTCTTGCATAGTCAAAGAATGTGGTGTGCATTACTGAGTTGGTGACCATACAGAATACTGATTCCTTGTGGTTGTCTTCCTTGTTTTTGTACAAGTGAAGTTGCACCCACCAGTACTCCACTCCTTCATCCATCACAGGGAAACCTTTGTACACAGCTGCACCATGTATCCCCATAGCAACCATGAGGTCCTTGAGGGGCCTTGGGGAATTCTGTCTCACACTCCAAGGTCATGGTCATGAGTGGTCCCTTCCTCACGGCTTCATTGATGGAGTTCATCTACAAATAGAGATGAGAAATAAGATTAGAAAAGTTTACGAGAAGAAAAAGACAAGTGTGGAAATTGTTGAAAATTTTTCCTTAGTGGTTTCTAATCCAATCCTAGGGTCATAGTCCTACAGGCAACACAATGCTTTGATACCATCTGTAAGATCCCACCTCATAAAGGTAAGGATCCCTATGATTGCAATGCTAGTCCCTGGATCAATTGCTAGCATCCACAGTTTAAGATGAAGTACACAGAAACAAAGGACATTATTACAACGTCGTTCCAGAGATAACATAGTCTTTTACAACTCCATAGCCATAGGCTAGTACAAGAGTTTAACTTAACAATATAAAATAGAAGTCTTCATCTTCATGTGCCACAGGCAAGCATGTTGAGTGTAGACTCATAACCCCTATTCATCATCAGAGTAACCTGCAACATCACAAGTTACAGCCACAGTGGGTCAATACATTGGAATAGTATTAGCAAGTGATACCTTAGTAGAATATTAACATCTAGTTACTACATGAATTTGGCTAAGTGTAGCTTAGGCTTGCTTTGCTCAAAATAGGTTTTACCTATCAGTTGAAAACACTAAGTTTTTGTTTGGTAAAAACTTTCCCAAGGAACCACCAATAGAAATTGGTGAACCTTCACCCTTGTTCAACCACAAGTTTTAACTTAGAAAATTGGGATGAGGAGATTCTTGATAGCTTCCATGTCTTGATGCTCAAGTTGTCCATTACCGGGGACACGGCTAAGTACTTAGTTTATTCCATCTGCAGAGGTTGTGCACTTTCCCCACAAGACTTGATTTTCACCAAGATAGGACCTTTCAGAAGCCTTTCCTTAGACCAAAATGGCCGCGCTCCAAACCTATCATTCCCCTACCACCAATTGTCCATTTGGCTAAGTTATTGCAACCTATATGATCCAAGCAGAGCCCATAATGCCATGTGGCTGCACTAGAAGCTTCTTAACATTTGGCATCTCAAACCCCTTTGTTCCTGGGTGGCAATCCACAACTGAGATACACAAGGTAAACCATAGAAATGGGCCTTGTGTAACCACTCAACCAAAAACTACCAAGCAATTACCATTCACCCAGGTGTTTCATTCACTTAGTTGTTTTATTAAGAAAAAACACAAGTCAAAGACTTAGCAATATTTTTCCATAGCATATGTATATAATCCACCCTTGGTTGCTATTAGCTAGGCTAAGCATGGCAATAACAAGTATCTTAACTTAAAGGAAATTCTAACATTTCTACAACTACTAGGATTTCCCAAGCATAGCATATAGATACTTAGCAAAATATTCATGCAACACCTATACAAAATATTTCTAATGCATAGGCAAAAATATTGGGACATAAGCATGAAGCACCACTTGCCTTGGTAGTTGGGGGAGTAGCAACAATCTTCACAACCACAATCACTACTAGCACCAAAATCTACACATAAAATGATAGCACCAAAATCACATATCAAAATATACAAGCAAAAATATATGAATGCATGCAAATGCCATGTGATGATTTTTCCTAAATCAAACAAGACAAGTATACAGTACTGAATCACAAACAAGACAAATATACACTAAATAAACTTTATTTAGTCTTTAAATCATTTTTCAAATAATTTCTATACTCAAAATAAGCCTATAAATGTCTGTACAAAAATAATCCATTTTACAGAAGCAAAACATTAAACACATTGCATGGTTGGATAGAATTCTTTCTCCTGATTCCAATTATATAAAATTTGCAAAATTTGAACGTGTGGATCAAAAGTTATGAATTTTGCAAGTTTGAACATCTAATAGATCTAAATTCTGTTTTTAAATCTAAACACAGGCCACGCGGCAGCTCCTGATTGGACAGTACAGGTTCGCGCTGGATCACGCTCGCGTGCCGTTGGATCTAACTAACTATGTACGGCCCAGATCAATTCATACCGCTTTGCTAAGTGATCTAATCCTACGCGCCTGGATTCAGATCTAACGGCTGTCGAGCACGCGACCATGGATGGGCGGCGCGGCGGCGCACTGCCAGCTGTGTTCCGGTGTCTACGGAGGGGTCTGGGGTTGGTCTAGATGCTTACCAGACTCGCGAGGTCGCGCTGATGCTCAACGACTCGCTGGTGTGGACGGGGGCGTGCTGTGGAGGTCGCTGGGGCTCGTCGGAGGTGCGGGCGACATCGGGTTCTTGCAGACGACGATGTTGCCGATGATATGGACCGCCCTAACACAAACCAAAGGTTTCAGGGTGTGCACAACGATCTGGCGATCATGATAGGGTAAGAGAGAAAGCAAGGGGTGGTCGGGTTTTACCCAAATCGTTCACCAGAGTTAGGCGGCGGCTCTGTCGCTTGCTGAGGTTGTCGGGGACGGCGACCTGGGTCATGCGCGGCAAATCAAAGACATTAGGAGGAGCACAGAGACATGGAGAACTCGACAGGGTCAAGCAAAATGCGAGGGGCGCTCAGAACTCACCGGAATCAGTCACCGGAGCTTCTCGGTGCTACGGCGGTGCAAGCGAGAATTCGTGGAGCCTAGCGGCGCTTCTGGCTGGCTATGTTGGGGGAAATGGCCGCGAGGGGGAGGGGATTAAGTAGCCAGAGCGGGGGCGAGGATTACGCACGCGATCAACGGCATTTAATCGATTTAAAATATGGCAGTGAAGGAGGAGGAGGAAACAGCGAGGCCAGGTCGTGGGCGGGGTTTGGGGACGACGATGACGGGGCATGTGGGGTCGGACTGTCAGCGAGTGGGTGCGTGCGGCTGCGGTGAGAAATAGAGGGAGAAGGAAAACCCCGGGTGGGTTGTTTTGGCTACTGGGCCGAAAGGGTGGCGCCGGCCCATTTCTTATTCTTTATCCTTTTTCTTTTTCTGTCTGAATTTCCAGGAACAAAATTCAAATGAGTTTCAAACCAAATTGAATTCAAAATTGTTCTGGATTTTTGTAGGATGGATCCAGCTCTTAATTGAGCATTTAGCACTGTTGTTCACTCAAATCCACTTTGGTCCCTTGAAATTTTAAAAGAAAACAGTGCCTTTACCATCGTTTAATAAAGATATAAAAATGGTTTTAAATTCATATTTTGTTTTGAAATTTTTGTCCAAGTTTTTGGAAAACATCAATCAACCATAGGATCAATTATCTTTGGTTTAAAACAAATAATCTCTTACTAGAGAGTAGCATTGGGCCAATGCCTTGCTTACATAAAATAATAGACATTCAAATGCCTCTATTTTGAAATGACATTGAAAAAGATCCTAAAATGATTATGAATGCATGGATGATATGCAAACTTTGAAATCATGATTTTTGGGATGTTACAAAAATTGGCACCAAGATATGTTGGACCATTCAAGATTATGAGCCGTAAGGGAGAAGTAGCATATGAGATTGAATTGTCTGAATTATTGTCTGCTGTTCATAATGTATTTCACGTAAGTCAGCTAAAGAAATGCCATCCGGAGATGGAGGAGAATTCTTTGAAAGATACTATACCTTTGGAAGAGGCCTAGTTGGAAAGTGATCTTGCTTATGAGGAGAAGCCTTTCAAGATCCTTGAGACTGCATAAAGAGTTACTTGGACTAAGGCTATCAAATTCTGTAAAGTTCAGTGGAACCATCATTCCGAGGAAGAAGCAACATGGGAAAGAGAAGATGATCTTCGGAAAGACCCCTCACCTATTTTCTTATGCCTATTATTATATGCTAGAAAGGCAATGGTTCTATTTTTCTCTCAAAGTATGAGGATACCTTGTTATGATTAGAAATATTTCAAATATGAATACAAAGCTTACAAAAAAATTCTCAAAACAAAATTCAAATATAAAACCACTTTATGCCTATTATCTATAATCATATTAAGGCATGGATTTATTTTATTTTCCTTTATGTCAAAGTGCCTCGGACTAAACAGTAAGGTTTTACACTCATTTGAGTACAAAGTTTTCACCGCAAAAACCCAAAATAAATTTGAATTCAAACTCATTTGAAAAGCATTTGAAATTGATTTCAGAAAATCAAAATAGAAATAGAAAAGGAATAAAGAAAAAGAAAAAGGCCTGCGCCAGCCTTTCGGCCCAGCAACAGAACCAGCCCAACAGCCAGCCCACCCAAGACTCCCTCTCCTCTCTCTCTCACCTGCACCCGCTCTGCCCCGCTGACGCTGCCACTGGGCCCAAGCCAGGTCAGCTTCTTCTTCCCCACCCCGCGCGCAGACTCCGTCGACACCGCCGTTTCCTCCAGAAACGCCGCACTTGATTTCTCGCGTAATTAGCATTGATGCACCGCGTAATTCCCTGGCCCCTCCTAGCTACTTAATCACCTCGCTACCGCGGTCATTTCCCCCCATTCTGCACACTCGCTCTGCCACCAGGCTGCCAGTATTTCGCACCATAGCGCCGCTGTCCGACGACCTCCGGCGATCGATTACGGTGAGTCCTGACCACCCCTTTGCCTCTGCTTCAAACGAGCGTGACCAGCATGTACTTGTGCACCTTCTGATGCCATTTGTTTGCCTACTCGTGACCCAGGTCGCCGTCCCTGTTCACTCCCACAAATGACCGAGCCGCCGCTCAACTCCGTCGAGGAATCACAGTAATCTTCGAGCGCCCCTTGCTTTCCCTGTGACCCTATCGTGTTCGCCTAGTCTTTGTGCACACGCTGATGTTCTTGGCTTGTGCTAGGGCGGTCCAGAATGTCGCAAACATCACCGTCCACATGAGCCCGACGCTGTCCGCAACTCCGACGAGCTCCCACGGCCGCAACAGCTCGCCCATGTCCACGACAGCAGTACCTTGAGCATCCTCGCAACCTTGCGACGCTGGTAAGCACCGCCACTGCCCCTAGCCCCCTCTGTAATCACCGGAGCACCGTCACCAGTAGCGCCACCGCTGCCAGCATCCATTTGCGCCGTCCATCCATGGTCGCGTGCTCAGTAGCCGTTGGATCTAGATCTAGCGCGTAGGATTAGTTCACTTATCAAAGGGGTACAAGTAGATCTGGCCCGTGCGATTTCATTTAGATCATGCGGCTCTCATTGATCGATTCGGCCGAACCGGTACGGGCCAATCAGACACGCCCACGTGTCTGGGATTTTAATTTAAATCTGTTTTTGAATCTATTAGTTATTTAGACTTGTAAATTCAATAACTTTTGTTCTGTTTATCCAAAAAATGCAAATAAGATATCAATGGAATCACAAAAATAAATCATACACATCTGTAGGTTTAGTTTTCTATTTTGTTTCTGTTAAAATGGAAGTTTATGCAGAGACATTTGTAGGACTATTTTTGTGTATAAAAATTATTTAAAAAATGTTTTAAAAGCCAAATTAAGTTTATTTGGTGTATAAATGTTTAGTTTATTGTTCAGTACTGTTTTACTTGTCTTGTTTGGTTTAAAAAAATCATCACATGGCATTTGCATGCATTCATATATTTTTGATTGATTATTTGAAATGCGAATTTGGTGCTATCATTTTATGTGTAGATTTTGGTGCTAGTGGTGATTGTGACTGTGAGGATTGTTGTTACTCCCCCAACTACCAAGGAAAGTGGTGCTTCATATTTCTGTCCCAATATTTTGACTATGCATTAGAAATATTTTGTATAGTACTTGCATGATAATTTTGCTAAGTATCTATATGCTATGCTTGGGAAAGCCTAGTAGTTGTAGAATTGTTAAAATTTTCTATAAGTTAATATATTTTCTATTGCCATGCTTAGCCTAGATAGTAGCAACCAAGGGTGGATTATATACATATGCTATGGAAAAATATTGCTAAGTCTTTGACTTGTGTTTTTTCTTAATAAAACAACTAAGTGAATGAAACACCTGGGTGGAATGGTTGTTTGGGTTATGTTGAGTGGTTACACAAGGCCCATATCTATGTTCTACCTTGTGTATCACACTTGTGGAAAGCCACCCAGGAACAAAGGGATTTTAGATGCCATATGTTAAGAAGCTTCTAGTGCAGCCACATGGCATAATGGGCTCTGCCTGGATCATATAGGTTGCAATAACTTAGCCAAATGGACAGTTGGTGGTAGGGGGTGATAGGTTTGGAACGCGTCCATTTTGGTCTAAGGGAAGGCTTCTGAAAGGTCCTGTCTTGATGAAAGTCAAGTCTTGTGGGGAAAGTGCACCACCTCTGCAAAAGGAAGAATCTAAGTACTTAGCCGTGTCCCCGGAAATGGACAATTTGAGCATCAAGACATGGAATCTATCAAGAATCTCCTCATCCCAATTTCTAAGTTAAAACTTGTGGTTGAACAAGGGTGAAGGTTCACCAATATCTACTGGTGGTTTCTTGGGAGTTTTTGCCAAACAAAAACTTAGTGTTTTCAACTGATAGGTAAAACCTATTTTGAGCATAGCAATCCTAAGCTACACTTAGCCAAAGTCATGTAGAAGTTAGATACTATTATTCTACTAAGGTATCACTTGCCAATACAATTCCAATGTATTGACCCACTGTGGCTGTAACTTGTGATGTTGCATGTTACTCTGATGAGGATTAGGGTTATGAGTCTACACTCAACATGCTTGCCTATGGCACATGAAGATGAAGACTTTTATTTATATTGTTAAGTTAAAAATCTTGTACTAGCCTATGGCTATGGAGTTGTAAAAGACTATGTTATCTTTGGAATGACGATGTAATAATGACCTTTGTTTCTGTGTACTTCATCTTAAACTGTGGATGCTAGAATTTGATCTAGGGACTAGCATTGCAATCACAGGGACCTTTACCTTTATAAAGGTGGGGTCTTACAATGTTTCTGACGTATCAAACATCCCCAAGCTTAACTCCTGCTCGTCCTCGAGTAGGTAAGTGATAAAAAGAATAATTTTTGAGGTGACATGCACCATCACAATCAAGATCAAACCAATTGCAAGCATTGAAAGCTGGGATCAAAGAACTCTAAACATGAACATGAAAGATGGAGTTATAATATCAAGACAAAGTAAATATGCATGAAACATGAAAGGATACAAACAAAGATCATGAATAACATGCATTGAAAAACGTTTGTTTGTTTCACATACAGAAAACATGGCATAGTGGCATTCAGCTTGTCCCTCATAGAGTAGCAAATAGATGCATAGGACACCTTCAAAGTTCATAAGAGTGACTAGATACAAATTGCACAAGAACAAGTAATGTCAACAATATGCATCAATCAATAAGTTTTGGGACAATGCACATAGAACTAAGAATGACAACTATGCTCTCTAAACTGGAGCCTAAAGGTAGAAGGTGGAGACTCAATATAATGGTGGAAGAAGGGACCTTCATAAGGGAAGCAGGGATTTCAAGTCTCAAAAAGAACTTCCAAAAAGTATGGTACTTGTTAGCTTTCAGCTCTCATTGCCCCTATCATAAGCATCTTGAAGTGATTAAGGTTAAAGTGAACAAACTATGGAGTATATGCTTGAAAAAGTATAAGTTGGAATCTCATGTCCCTTGAATACGAGGGCCACACCTCATGCTACTCAACTTCAATCACCTGTAAGTTCTTGTCATTGTAAGTACATGCGTATCATAGAGAACCGCCAACGGGGTACCCCTTGCACATGGTACAGGAGCTATCACATAACCAAAATGACAAGGCAAGCAGACAATGAGCATCTCAGCGATCTTTTTATTTACTATGAGCATAGCTTTTTATTGAGGATGCTGCACAGATAGCTCATTATGGTGATGCTGGAAGTTTCCAGCATGATTAGGCATGGTTTAGGCTAGCGGCCCACGCGTTTCTCTAACACAAAATACATAACTCCATGGACTTACAAGATCCCTCTTTATTTCACACCGGTGACATCCATAGACAAAAGAGCATGATATCAACTGTGTACAAAGTACAAGTGCAATGTTGAAAACGTTCCCCGTGGCTGCACGGTTCTACTAATTTCTTCGTATAAGTTCAAGCATATACAACATATATGACACAATGATTCAATTTTATTAGGGGCAAAGAATATAAAGTGTGCCATCAAGTTCGTGAGAGCTTTAATCACTAAGTTTTCACATAACAAGTTTAATTTGGAAGATAGATAAAACAAGAATATACTAGGAATGGTGTAACACACCATGCATAGGAATTTATAGTGGACACTTTGGAATAACTTGGTTTCTTGGGAGTTGGATGCATGAGTAGAGCTTACTCAATACAAGTGGAGGCTAGCAAAAGACTGGGAGCGACCAACTAAGAGAGCAATAATGGCCATAATCATGCAGAGAGACAAAACATTACTAATCAAAGCATAAAGTGGTACTACAAGTCAAGGACTAAATGATCATATAGGCTAAGGTGACTGGTTCATAGTCATAACATCGTGTGATCATGTGCCAAGTCAACCCAAACAAAGCATCAAAGGGGAATACCACAATACTATGCTTTTGTATGCTAAAACAACACATGATTCTTTCAAGGCACATTAAGAAATCCTAATTGTTTGGAACAAGTCATGCTACAGAAATAATCACTAAGCATAAAGTCAAAACAACATCTAGCATGACATGATAAAGTCTAAACCACAGTCAAAACAAGCTCCCTTTTGTACCACTCAAGCAAGAACTTTCTACTCCTCTCCAACACCAATCAACTTATTTGAAACAACATAGCGAGAGCGGGGGTCCAAACTACTTTATGCAAGCAAACTAAACAAACTAAGCAAAGAAAACAAAAACTAAGATGCTCCAAGAACAACACAATATTGCATGAAACAATAAAAACGAAGTGTCTAGAAAGACCTGAGAATTTTATTGATGAAGAAGGGGATGCCTTGGGAATCCCCAAGCTTTGACGCTTGTACCTCTTGAATATTTATTGGGGTGACACGGGGTGCATCCCCAAGCTAGAGCTTTTGTCCATTCTTCATCTCATTATATCATTCTTTCTCTACACCTGAAAATTTTCCTTCATACAAAACTTCACACAATCTACATTAGCAACATTAGTGTATTGAAAAGATAATAGACCCTTGGGTTTATCTTTAGAACAGCAAAAATTTCACTAAAAACACAAGCTACTATAGAAACTCCTTCTAAATGCTCAATTTCCCAAAAAGAACCCAAAAGGAATCAATAAAAAGCAAATGCAAATAATGGCAGAAATCTGTCAAAATAGACCTGCAGGTAGAAACCGATTTTTTCGACAATCTTATGTTACTCAAATCAAAAAGTGTTGAACTAACTAAAGTAAATTTTCAGCTCAATCCGACTTACAGAGACTCGTCACGAATTTCTATGGTGGAGGACAGATATCTGTTTTGGGACAACAACTCCTCAAATCTTACTTCCCTCTCATTAGAGGTCATTCTTGGCACAAAAAGAAAACAAAAAGGATAAGGAGAGGTCATTACAGAAGTAATAACTTCTAAGACTCAAGGAAACTCTTGAGTTATCTCCCAACAATTACTTTTCTTTGCCGCCTTTAAGTTAGGCATGATAATTTGAGAAGATGCTCACATAAGAAATATGAATTGAAGTAAAAGAGAGCATCAAGAAGCAAATTCAAAACACATTTAAGTCTAACCCACTTCCTATGCATAGTAATCTTGTAAAGAAACAAGTCATGAAATCACAAAGCAACAAGCATAGGAAAGCAAAACAAGTGCAACTTCCATATTTTCAACATAAAGAGGGGAAACTTAATATTTTTGAGATACATAAGACCATGTTTCCCTATCTCATAATAACTTTCAGTAGAATCATGAATAAAATTAACAATATAACTATCACATAAAACATTCTTATCATGAGCCACATGCATATAATAATTATTATTCTCCATATAAGCATAGTCATTCTTATTAATTGTAGTGGGAGAAAATTCAACAAAGCTATTATTATTCTCATCACCATAATCATCAAATAAAGGAGGCAAATTATAATCACAATTAACTTTCTCCTCAATAGTAGGTGGACTGTAAATATCGTAATCATCATTGTAATCATCATATATTGGAGGTAAAGTATCATCAAAGAAAACTTTCTCCCCTAAAGCTAAGGGACTAAAAAGATCATTTTCATCAAAACTAGCTTCCCCAAGCTTAGACTTTTCCATAGCATTAGAAATAATGGTGTCCAAAGAATTCATACTAATAACATTTCTATTAGCATGCAAATAAAGTTCCATAGGTTTTTTAATTTTCTCCTCAAACACTTCATGTCCTAACTCAAGAAAAACACTATAAAGCTCTCTAATTTTTTTGTTATTTTCCATTAAGCCTAACTAGTGAAAACAAGAAACGAAAAGACAAAATTGCATAATCTAAAGGAAATAACTTCGAGCACTCATAGCGGAGGATGTGAGTACCTTTTACCTTACCTCCCCGACAACGGCGCCAGAAAATAGCTTCATGTCTATGCACTTCTATTCTTGTAGACAGTTGTTGGGCCTCCAAGTGTAGAGGTTTGTAGAATAGCAGCAAGTTTCCCTTAAGTGGATCACCCAAGGTTTATTGAACTCAGTGAGGAAGTGGTCAAAGGTATTCCCTCTCAAGCAACCCTGCAATCAAGATACAAGAAGTCTCTTGTGTCCCCAACACACCCAATACACTTGTCAGGTGTGTAGGTGCACTAGTTCGGCGAAGAGATAGTGAAATACAAGTGGTAATGGTGCCAGAAAATAGCTTCTGACTTGTTGTTAACGTGGGTTAACGTTTGTGAGTGAAGTAAAGACTAAAGAAAGCAAACATGCAACAGATCTAGATGCAAACGGTGTTTCAATACTTAGAAACAAGGCCTAGGGATCATACTTTCACTAGTGAACACTCTCTCATATAAATATCCTCTCTTCATGATACTACTCTTAACTACTCTTCGGTTGGACACTCTAATCCATGGTAGGGCTATAACAACACTCCTCAAAGTCTGCCTTTCCCAATCTAGATAACCCCACACTGTCACCTTGAGCGCTAGATGGTTCCAACAAACACCACAATTTCATAGAGACAACCAAATCAAAATATACTCATGATAAATATATATGTAATGATGGGGATATGCCTACCGGGGTATACCCAGCAGGACGCTTCCGACTGGCCCGGGTGCCAGCGAGTGGGCCTGCAGGACGGCGACTGGATTTGGATCTGGCGTGGACTCAAGCGACTGGAAGCTGAAGGCCCAGAAGCATAGATAGGACCAGTCGGATTAGGTTAAAGGATCGTTGATACCTTAACTGATTCGGTTAAGATCTGTAAACCCTAGGGAGGTGAGTTTATATAAACCTCCCTAGAGGATGCATAGAGGGGACGTTCCATCATACACCCAAGCGACTCGCTGCCTAGCCGCCGAGCTCGCCCCATTGTACTCTCACCATAATACAATCTAGCAGGAGTAGGTCTTTACCCTCCGGGGGGACGAACCTGGGTAAATCCTTGTGTCTCCGCCCTCATCTCGCACAGCAGATGGCTGGCCGCCCTTGCCCCATGTTCTACTACTCCCTGCCGATTGCAGCATCTGTCGTGGTTATTCCCACGACAGTGGTGCCCACCATGGGGCCTGGCCGGTGTTCTGCGGTGATATCCAATCTACCCATAAATGAGTCGATCGCCACCGGCTGCATGATAGCGATCGGCGAGATGCTCCAGATCTTGCCGAGCAGCTACGTCCTGGAGGCGCGACCCGTCACGCATAGCATGATCCTGCCGGTCGGCACGATCAGCCTCTTCGTCGACCTCACTGACGTCATCGTCTCGGAGGACTCAGCTCGCATCCGCGAGTCGCCGCCACGCGACCGCCTCTCTGAGAGTCAAGTACGCACGATCCACCGCCTCGCCTCCGAGTACGACTCGGCCCACAGCAATGTGGCCGAAACCACCGCAGCCGCGAAAGACGCGGCCCTCAACGACGACGCCGACTCGGCGAACCCGGCGTCACTCGCCGGATCCATTGTCACCGCGTCGCCCGCGGGCTCCATCACCCAGGTCTCCAACATCGGAGACTTTGAGGATCCCTCAATCCTTGGGATCTTTGACTTCGACTCCGGGTCGGAGAACTCCGCCGACCTCCGCGACGGAATCGGTCGCCACGCCGCGACCTATAAGGCGACTGGCGCTGACCTGCCGGAGGATCCATTCTCCACTCTGATCCCTCCCAACTCTATAGCAACGGAGGTCGAGGAACTCCGCCTGAAGCTGGCGGAAGCAGTCCACAAGGAACAAGCCGAGCGCGAAAAATTTCGCCTCGAGCAGGTGACAGCGCAGGAGCTGTCGCGCTACCACCAGCTCCGAATCAGGTCGCGCCTGAACACCACCGTCCAGGGGTGCGTCCTGAACTTCGACGACGAGAGCGACCCGGCCCGCTCGGCCGAGCGCGCGATCTGCGAGAACGCGCCACCAGGAGGAAGCGCTCGGCCCCACCAGGGTCAACGGCCAATGGCGCCCTGCCACCACCCAATCGCGCACCACCCAGGGACCAGCCGAGGATCGTGGTCTCCTCACGGGAGTGAGACGCGAACGGCCTACCGCTGTTCTCCACACCAATGGACAACCTCGTCGCGGTCCGAGCAGCAGTCGACAACATCGCGGCCACCGGTGACGGCGCCCTACAGATCCAGTACGCCAAGGCCTTGCTCGCAAAAGCAGTCGAGCAACAAAACGCAGGCGTCGACTCACAGGGTCGGATGTACTCGCGTTCATCGGGCAGCAGAGCGGCCTCAAGCGGCCGCCCCATGGCGGCAAACACCCTCAACTGCCCGCCACCCGAACCACTGCAGCTCCAACACCGACCCGCGAATGCGGCACTCTCCACCAACGACCCCCGGCCGGCGACCAACTTCGTCGCCGCCAACGGTCAGCCCGTCGACGCCCGCACCCACATCATCAACAACCAGAGCTGGCGCGTACGCCAGCCCGACGACCTGCGGCATACCCTAACCAACCGCCGTGACGGTGAGCCGAGGGGGCGCTAAGCCGACTCGGGACCCGATGCTTCGGACCAATGATCCGAGGCGAAAGATACCCGGCGAACTTCAAAGCGCCGAAGGAAATAGAGAAGTACGACCCCTCGTACGATCCCTCCGTGTGGCTGGATACCTACCTCATGGCGATGGGGATCGCCGGCCACACCGATCTACTAGCCGCCCGCTACCTTCCCCTGATGATGGAGGGAGCGTGCAGGCAGTGGATTAACACTCTCCCCGTGGATAGCATCGACTCCTGGGAAGATATGCGTGATGCCTTCGTCAGGCACTTCGAGGGTTCATACAGCCGCGCCACCACCATCGAGGACCTGGAACTATGCGTCCAGGGACCTCGCGAGTCGACCCGCAGCTGGGTCCAACGGTGGCAAGAACTATGGTACAACGCGGTCGGCATCCACCCAGACACCGCGATCCACTGCTTCAAGACCTCGTGCCGCTACGAGCCCCTGGTCGCCAAGCTCAAACGAGCGTACCGCACACTCGACAACATACCGGACCTCCTGGAGATTGCCAAAAGGTACGCGGAGGAAGACCCAAACCAAGAAACCGACGACGAGTCGGGAGGACAACGCCGCACGAGCGGCAGCGACAACGGACGACGATCCGATCTACGCTACAGCAACACTCGCCTCGCTGGCAAGCGCCGCAGTGATGGGCGAGTCGACTTCGTCGCCAATGCTGGATACGCGCAGCGCGAGCCCAAGAGCTTCCGCCGCGACGGGGGGCAACGCCGCGACGGCGGCAACTACAAGGCGAAGCCGAGGTTCGACCCCGCGGCCCTCCTTAACCAACCTTGTGTATTTCACAGCAGGGAAGGAAAGCACGCCACGCACACGACCGCTGACTGCCACTCTCTCAAGGAGATCGAGAAGGCATGACGCGCGCGAGAAGACCCCGACAACAACCCGCCAAACGGCGGAAAATTCAGCAGCGTCGCCGGCTCGCTCCACACCTTCACAGGCTTCAACACGAAGCGCGAGAAGAAGGTCATCGCCCGCGCCATCGCCGTCAACGCGGTGGCCCAGGTGGACGTCTCCCAGTTCCTCAACTGGTCTGAGCAACCAATCACTTGGAGCCGCCAATACCACTCGCCACGGATCGAGTACCCAGGCCGAGTCGCCCTGGTGGTCAAGCCCAAGGTGGGGGACTACTGGCTCCCCAAGACATTGATGGACGACGGCAGCTCCATCAACATCCTATACCTGGATACCTTCAGGCGACTGCGGCTCCCGCAGTAGATGATTGAGACGACCTACACCACGTTCCACGACATCGTCCCCGGTCGGAAGGCGTACCCGATCGGCAAGGTCACGCTGCCAGTCACCTTCGGCACACCGGCGAACTTCCGCACCGAGCGGATCGTCTTCGAGCTGGTGCCCTTCGATAGCCCCTACCACTGCGTCCTGGGGCGCCAGGCATTCGCCAAGTTCATGGCAGCGCCCCACTATGCGTACAACGCGATGAAGCTCCCCGGGCCGTGCAGTATCATCACCATCCACGGCGACCCCGACATGGCCGCCGAGTGCGAGGCCAAAGGAGCCGAGCTCGCCGACGCCGTCATCGCGGCAGAGGCCAACCACGCCGACGAGCTCACCAAATTCGCGAGCGGGGTCAACAACGACGACCCCACAGTACTCAAGAAGCCCAACTCGGAGGGCGGAAACCCCGCAGCCTTCGAGGCAACGACACATACCCGCACCGTCGAGCTGGTCCCAGGCGACTCCAGCCAGACGGTGACGATCGGGACGGGCATGAGCCCAGCATAGGAAGGAGCGCTCATCGAGTTCCTCCGTGAGAACAGGGACATCTTCCCATGGAATCCCTCTGACATGCCTGGTGTCCCTAGGGAACTCGCTGAGCACAAAGTCAACGTCGACCCCAAAGTGCGACCTGTCAAGCAGTCGCTGCGGCCCTTCAATGAAGAGCGTCGCCGAGCCATCGCCGAGGAGGTGCAGCGTCTACTCACTGCAGGCTTCATCCGGCCAATCAAGTACTCCAAGTGGCTGGCAAACCCAGTCCTGGTCGAGAAGAAAAACGGGACCTGGAGGATGTGCATCGATTACACAAACCTCAACAGCGCCTGCCCGAAGGAGCAATTCGTCCTCCCGCGGATCGACCAAATCATCGATTCCACCGCGGGCTCGGAGTCGCTATGTTTCCTCGACTCCTACTCTGGGTACAACCAGATCAAAATGGTTGTTGAGGACGAAGAGAAGACAGCGTTCATCACGCCATTCGAAGCCTTCTGTTACACTGCCATGACCTTCGGCCTCAACAACGTCGGGGCAACCTACCAGCGGTGCATGCAGGAGTGCCTTGCGAACCAAATTGGCCGCAATATCCACGTCTACATCAACGACGTGGTGGTAAAGTCCGCTTGCCAGAGTGACCTACTCGCTGACCTGGCGGAAACATTCGCCAACCTGCGAAAATACAAGATAAAGCTAAACCCAGGCAAATGCACCTTCGGTGTACCAGCTGGGCAGCTACTGGGATACATCGTCTCCAAGCGCGGGATCGAGACGAACCCCACCTAGATCGACACGATCACTCGACTCGGCAAACCCGAGTGCCTACGCGATGTCCAGAAGCTGGCCGGGCGAGTCGCGGCTCTCAGTCGCTTCATCCCCCGATTGGGCGAAAAGGTGATGCCCCTCTACCGCCTGATGCGCAAGAACCCTACCTTCCAGTGGGACAAGGAGGCGGATGATGCGCTCCACGACCTCAAGAAGGTGCTACTCGCCGCCCCCGTCGACAAGGAACCCATGCTAGTCTACGTCACGGCTTCTGAGTGCGTCGTCAGCGCCGTCATGGTCGTCGAGCGACCAGAGGAAGGAAAGGAGCGCCCGGTGCAGCGACCAGTGTACTACATCAGTGAAGTCCTCACCGAGTCGCGCCAGCGCTACCCGCAATACCAGAAACTGGTATACGCGGTCTTCAGAGCATAGTGGCGACTGCCCCACTACTTCCAGGAGCACCCGATAACGGTCGTCTCCTCAGCACCGTTGCAGGACATCATACGCAACCGTGAGGCGACCGGGCGAGTCGCCAAGTGGGCCATCGAGATCGGCGTACACAACATCAAGTACGAGCAGCGCAAAGCGATCAAGTCGCAGGCTCTCGCGGACTTCATCGCCGACTGGGAAGAGGCCCAGCAGCCAGAAAAGCTGCCATACCTCCATTACTGGAGCTTACACTTCCACGGCTCCAAGAACGCGAACGGCGCAGGAGCAAGGATTGTGCTAACCTCTCCAAAGGGCGACAAGCTCCGCTACATCCTCTGCCTCGACTTCACCCCCTGCACCAACAACATGGCCGAGTACGAGGCGCTACTCCACGGCATGCGAGCTGCCAAGGAAATGAACGTCAACCGCTTGCGCTGCTACGGAGACTCCGACCTCGTCGCCGGGCAAGCCGCTGGCACCTGCGACGCCGTCTCCCCCACCATGGAGGCATACCGCCAAGCAGTGGACAAGCTGGGTGGATACTTCGCAGGCTACTCCATCGAGTGGATTGACAGGCGGAAGAACGAGGAGGCCGACGCACTCTCCCGCATTGGCTCGGCTTGACTCGCACCACCCGCTGGCGTCTTCCTCGACACCATCACCAAGCCTTCCATCTCTCCCCCAAGGGAGATCGACATCGGAATCCCGCTGCAACCAGAGGCAGCCCTGGTCGCGCTCATCGCTGAGCCAGACGACTGGACCGCGCCGTACACTGCCTACTTGGAGGGAGGCACCCTGTCAGCGGATGAAACGGAGGCCCGGATGATAGCACGCCGCTGCAAATCCTTCGTCATCATCAACGGCGAGCTCCACAAGCGCAGCGTGACCGGCGTGTTCCAACGCTGCGTTCAACCCGCTGAAGGACGCAAAATCCTCCAAGACGTCCACTACGGCGACTGCGTCCACCACGCCAGCGCCCGCTCTCTGGTCGCAAAGGCTATGCGACACGGCTTCTACTGGCCCACCGCACATGCAGACGCTGTCGACATTGTCCAGCGGTGCGTCGGGTGCCAGAAATACGCCAACCAGACCCACGTGCCGAGCTCGGCGCTCAAGATAATCCTCATCACCTGGCCTTTTGCCATGTGGGGTATGGACATGGTAGGCCCTTTCAAGAAGGACCCCTCCGGCTTCACCCACCTCCTGGTCGCAGTCGACAAATTCACAAAATGGGTGGAGGCCAAGCCAGTCTGGAAATGCGACGGTAAAACCGCCACCAAGTTCCTACGAGAGCTAATCTATCGCTACGGGTTCCCAAACAGCATCATCACGGACAACGGCACCAACTTCGCCAAAGGAGCCATGGCCGAGTTCTGCGAGGAACATCACATCCGACTCGACCTCGCCTCAGTCGCCCACCCGGAGTCCAACGGCTAGGCGGAACGAGCCAACCAGAGCATCCTCCATGGCCTAAAGCCACAGCTCCAAGTACCGCTCGAGCGCACCGCCGGGTGCTACCCTCCGTCATCTGGGGCATCCGCACCTCCGTCAACAGGTCGACAGGGTTCACCCCCTTCTTCATGGTGTACGGCGCCGAGGCAGTCATGCCCACCGACCTAGAGCACGACTCGCCCAGGGTGGTCAATACGCGGAGGCCGCAAGTGAACTCGCACGCCAGGATGGAGTCGACCAGCTCGACGAGGCAGGCTCGCTCCCGCACCGCCATCTACCAGCAAGGGCTCCGCCGCTACCATAGCCGGCGAGTAAGGACTCGCACTTTCCAGGAAGGAGACCTGGTACTTCGCCTCATCCAGGACAAGAAGGGCATGCACAAGGTCTCCCCCCCTGGGAGGGACCATTCGCCATCGGGCAAGTTCTAGGCAACGACGCCTACTACCTCATCGATGTCCGAGGCGACCGGAAACTCGACGTCAAGCGGCCATGGAATGTAAACCTCCTACGGAAGTTCTACTCCTAGAACTCCATACATGTACTCTCCACCCGCTATGAAATAAAACAGATCGGTTACCAAAAATTGTGTCTACTCTCCATGTCTTGTGCCACTCGCACTCGTAATAATAGCGTTATGCTATTCGCAGAAGTAAACCTCTGGTAAAGCGACCGGCACGGCCAAGTAGTGCGGCACGAGGGCACTGGAAAACTCCAAGCCTCGTAACGTCCACGAAAAACGCCAACCCGAAGCCCCATTGGAGTCGCCTAGCCCGAATGGATCACCGAGCCAAGACAACTGCATTCGCTTCTCACAGCGACCAAGTCCTCCGCATGTTCGGCACAGCGACTCGAACGGCCAAGTACCACGCTCGGGGACTGACGTCCAGTCAAATATGAGTGGCTAGGTAAAAAACGCCCAGTATGAGAGCGTGCCCAGGACTCGCCATGCGACTGATCCTTCGGGTCAGGCAGGAGAGTGACGCGCTTAATCTAACGCGCTTAGTCCTCACCTACCTTGGAGCTGCGACTAGAACCACCAAGTACCACGCTCGGGGACTCGGCCACCCGACCTCGTTCGTGCACGGGAAAACGGTCAAGTAAAGAGCACCCACGGGAGTCGCCCTGCGACTGGCTCTCCGAGCTCGGGCGAGTCGACCTCAATAGTGAAACAATCGAAAAACATTCAAAATCGCAAACACAAACAAACGAGGTAAACCCCATAAAAAGGGCGGACGCGCTCGGGGACTCGTCCAATCAACAATCAAAATCAAGAAACAATCCACAACACAACACAAATTCCCGTTACAGCAGAACAAAGTCATTCCAAAATACAAGATAAGTCTAATGGCTATTTGCTACTAACGCCCCAGGGCACAGTGCTTCTACTCCGCTGGTCTCGACGCTGACTCACCGCCACCCCTGCGGTTGCGAATAAGGGCACGTACGGGTTCGACGGGTACGTCGTCAACTCACCCGCCATAGCCGCACGGAACGGATTCTCGACCTTGAAGTTCCGATGCTTCGGCACAGGATCGTTGGGGGAGACAGTCGTCTCCTGGTAGGGGAGGAGGTCTCCCATCGCCCAAACGCGATCGGCATACACCGCGGCCCGGTCCGTCAGCTTCAGCACACCGGAAAGCCGACCGCGCCATGAATTCGACGACTGTCGGAGCCTTCTCCAGATAACGCCATACCTCGACGAGGTCGCTAGGAATCACTTCCGTGGGCGATATCTCCTGAAGATACGCTCGAATGCAAGCCGCGGACAACGCGGCTGAGTCGACCAGAGTGGTCACACACTGCCGCGCGTCGTACGACTGCGCCTCCTCCGAGCTGTCAATAATCCGGCCTGTGGACAGAGGTCGGCAGTGAGTACGCCAACGACTCCATAACGACTCCAGGCAGAGGAAGAAAAGTTTACCAATTAGCGGACGGCAGAGGCCCGTGATGAAGCTTTGAAGCGAGGAGAAGTCGTTCTGTAGCCCAACAATGAGTGCGTCAGACACCTTCCGCTCCTCAGCAGCCGCAGTGACAGCAGCTTTCGCTCGTCCCTCCGCCGAGCTCGCCTCCGCCTTCGCTTCCTTGAGCTCACGCTCCAGGTCAGCAATCCGTTTCTCGGCCGCACTCAACGAAGATTGAGCCGCCGTCAGGTCACCCACTAGTACAAGGCCCCGGTGGACTTCCTCCGCCTCGGCTGCAACGGCTTGTAGCCCCTTGTTCGTCTCCTGGACGACAGCGAGTTCCTTCTCCACGCGACACTTCACTGCAAGACGATTGGCCGATTCGCGTTGCAAGCCCTGCACACAAATTGCAACGTCAACAACAACGAAATCCTAAGTGCCCACCCGCTGAAATTCAGCGACTAGGCACTCGGGGACTGGACATTGAAAATCCTAAGTGCCCACCCGGTGAAATTCAGCGACTGGGCACTCGGGGACTGGACGCTACAAAAACACTAAGAATCCAACCACTGAATTCAGTGGCCCGATCCTCGGGGACTGGACATACCTAGATGGCTGCGCCCAGCATGCCGTGAAGTTGTAGTGCATCCACAGACGCAAGAAGGACCGGAGTGTGTCCACGACGCTGCTCGACCTCCGTCTCGGCAGCCCAAGCGTCTGGCTCGTTGGTGCCGCGCCACTTGCTGCGGCCGCCTTGGCCATGAAGCGGGGGAAGTCGCAGTGGATGCCGCAGCGCCACTAGGAGTTGGTTCAGCCACTCCGGGCGAGGAAACAGCCTCCGTGGTCTTCGAGGCCACTTCCGCCGCAGTCAGAGGTTCGCTTGGAGCAACTGTCGTGTCATGAGAGACCGTGACGACGTCGTCGCCCTTCGCCCTCTTAGCGCTGTCTGTGGGAGCAGCGGCTTCGCCAGTTTTCCTCTTCCGCGAGGGGTCTTCCTCGGTGACGACTGACGGAACCTTGGACACGGAAGGATGGCCGATCTTTTAACTCTAGTCCTGTGAAACAACGATATGAGTAAAACCGTCCGATTACAATGAAAGTCAAGCAGATGAACAAGACTTACTTGGCAACTGGTATGAACCGCAGACCCGTGCGGATGCTGGCCGGCTTCTCCAGCTCGGACCCCAACTTCCGACTGAGGCCCATCTCGAACACATCGTGTGCCCAAGACACAGAGGGCCTCTTTGAAGATGAGGCCGCGGCAGGAGCCTCCAGGATGACATCTGCGGGAGCTTTCCTGGGAGGCGAAGCTACTGCGGCTGGAGCAGCCCCCAACCCGGAGACCGGGGCGAATGGGGGTGGAAGCGACGCCAGAGGTACCTCATCCAGGGGAGCGGCAGCATCCGATGCTACGGTCGTGCGTGCTGCTTCGCCCTTAGCCGAGCTGGTGGCATCAGAACTGGTCGCAGAACGGGGCGGAGACGTCTGCTTTGCCGGTTTCGTCTTTCTCCTCGGCGGAGCCTTCACCTCCTTCTTCTTCTTCTTCGACGGCGTGGCCTCGCGACGTGAGGTGTGCTCGGGAAGCTCGTTGTCGTCATCATCGTGAGGTTCGAGGCTTCTACTCACCTCGAGCTCATGCTGATGTTGCCTGCGGGTCTTGCGAATCGTCGGGGCAGCGTCTTCCACGGGCTCGTCGTCATCATCGTCATCGTCTTCACCCTCGTCACTCCCGTCGTTGCCTTTGGCGGGAGGCGACTCGCTCCCGTCCTGGACGGACGAGCTCGAGTTCTCATCATCTGCGGGTGGGAGCCATCCTTCCACCACTTGGAACAACTACAATAAGCATGAGATAACATCAGCACAATCGCGAATGCATCATCTGCAACTGCGAATGGTGGTGAAAATGGTGACTTACCGTCGGAGTTGGGCGCCTTGCGGTATAGGGGGCGACACCGGCCTTCGCGTCCAGGTACGCCGCCTGGGTGATCTTCTTAAGGGCCAGGATGTAGTCTTCGAGTTTCCACTCGACGAGGCAGGATTTCGTTGGGTCGTCCCTACCCGTATACTCGTACATATAATGGTCACGGCGGGCGAAAGGCACAAGCCGCCGCCCGAGCCAGCAGTTGTAGAGGTTGATGGTTTGGAGGCCCTTCTTCTTTAGACCGCGGATGGTTTGCAACATTTCGTCGACAACCATCCGCTGATCCAGCGGGAGCTTGCCGACCTGGAGCCGACGCGGTTCAGGCCGGTCGGCGGAGTACCGTGGAAGCGCCACCTCGCCGTCTGGAGTCGACTCGGTGACGTAGAACCAGGATTTCTTCCATTCGTTTGCCCCCTTGGCGGGCAGCATCAGGTCAAAGAACGACGCTTTCGACTTCAGCTGAAATGTCAGGCCACCCGCAGCCAGCATCGGGCCGCCTGATTCTTCGCGACTGATCCTCCCATGGAACAAATCTTGCCACAAGGGGAAGTAGGGCCTGCAGCCCAGATAGCACTCACATAACGCCACGAAAATGGCGAGCTGCTCGATGCTATGCGGGCCTAGGTATGATGGCTGGATCCCGTAGTAGGCGCAGAAACGTCGGAAGAAGAGAGAAGTGGGAAACCCCAGCCCCCGCTCCAGGTGGCTGGTGAAGCAGATGAACTCTCCCTCGCGCGGGTACGGAGTCACTTCTCCGGCCGTGGGGATGCGCCATCTGCCAACGCGCAGGATCCCGGCCTCCTCGAAGGACGCCAGTAGCGCCCTGGTGCACTTGGATCTGCCCCATGGTTCGGTGGAGGGGGCCATTGGTTGGAAGATTAGTGGAGGTCGGGGCTCTCTGGATCGGTTGGATCGCGATGCGAGGTGGAAAACGGAGGTGGGCGCAATCGGAGGAAAGACGAAGGAGTGTTTCCCCGCTCGCCTGTCATTCTCCTTATATAGCGGTTGCTACCCGCCAATTTCGGGAGCCGTTACTACGCGGTAATTACGCCAAAAGTTACCGTTGGATTACCCCAACGGCTAGTTTTGACCCCACTTGACGGTCCAGCTTCATCCACTCGACTCATCGCTCTGCGCGGCTCGACGACTTGCCGACCCGATCACTACAACAGTGACTGAGTATTCGCCGACCCGATCACTACAACAGTGACTGAGAATTCTCCGACCCGTTCGCCGAGCTGCGACCCGATCGGTCGCCGTTATTGCGACTAGAATAACTAGTTTTTCCTTTATTCAGGAGTCCGCCGCCGATTCGACTGGGCGTCCACATTGGACCCGTATACACCGACTGCCATCAAACACCTGCGACCAATCCACGACGGCCTCGGGGACTACTGATGGGGATATGCCTACAGGGGTATACCCAGCAGGACGTTTCCTACTGGCCCGGGTGCCAGCGAGTGGGCCTGCAGGACGGCGACTGGATCTGGATCTGGCGTGGACTCAAGCGACTGGAAGCTGAAGGCCCAGAAGCGTAGATAGGCCCAGTCGGATTAGGTTAAAGGATCGTTGAAACCTTAACTGATTCGGTTAAGATCTGTAAACCCTAGGGAGGTGAGTTTATATAAACCTCCCTAGAGGACGCATAGAGGGGATGTTCCATCATACACCCAAGCGACTCGCTGCCTAGCCGCCGAGCTCGCCCCATTGTACTCTCCCCATAATACAATCTAGCAGGAGTAGGTCTTTACCCTCTGGGGGCCAAACCTGGGTAAATCCTTGTGTCTCTGCCCTCATCTCGCACCGAAGATGGCTGGCCGCCCTTGCCCCATGTTCTACTACTCGCTGCCAATTGCAGCATCTGTCGTGGTCATTCCCACAACATGTAACCTAGCTTAAGTGCCACACACGGTGTGCACGCTGTCACTTTCACACACGTGGCGAAAATCATAGATCTATTAAAGAACGATGAGTATTTATGTAGACTCTAGCCTAAGTGCCACCATGGCGTGCATGTTGTGACTTTCACACACATGGGAAGAGCAGAGATCTATTGAAGCACTTGAGTAACAGAGTAGATCTACTTGATTACAAAGATCATGACCACAACAAGATCATGCATAGAGAGAGATGAACACATAGATACCGGTAGAGCCCTTAGCCTCGAGGAAGAACTACTCCCTTCTCATCATGGGAATCAGCAACGGTGATGGAGATGGTGGTGGAGATCGATGGATATGGTTCCGGGGGCACTGCCCCGTCCCGGCAGGGTGCCAGAACAGTGACTTTCTGTCCCTCAAATCTCCCCTTCGGTGGCAGTGGCGCTATGGAGGTTTCCGTGGATTTCTTCTGGATGATTTAGGGTTTTGGGGTCGGAGGCTTCTTATAAGCAAAGGAGGCAAGGTCGGTGGAGGGCCAGGTGGCCCACACCCCCTGTAGGCGCCACTAGGGCTGGCCCGCGCTTGGGGTGGTGCGGCCACCCTGGTGCCCTACTCCGTCTCTGCTTGGTGGTTCCGTGTTGGTCCGGGAAAATAATGACTTTGGCTTTTGTCCGTCCAATTCCGAGAATATTGATTTTCTGCCTTTCTGGAACCAAAAATAGAAGAAAACAAGCAACTGGCACTGTGGCATCTTGTTAATAGGTTAGTACCAGAAAGTCATATAAAAATACCTCAAAGTAAAGACAAAACACAGCAAAGTAGATACTAAACAAGCATGGAGCATCAAAAATTATAGATACGTTTCCAACGTATCAGTACAACAACCTTCCACAATGTTGACCACCCTTTCTCCTCAACATTGCCCATAGAAGAGCCTGCATTGCCATCAAAGTAGTTTTCTCTACTAATCTTAGTATTTATAATCATGTGATAAGCTGACCTCACGGAAAATAAGCCCTTGTTGTCTTGGCTCTAGGCCCAGAAGTCGGATTGCCTACGAGTGGGTATGCCCAATATTGTGGATGCATCCATCGGGAGAAAGTGTTCTTTCACCAGATCCACCTTCCAAGAGGCAGAGTTGTGGTCAATGATCTCAGAAACCAATTGTTGTGGGTTGTCCTTGATAGCAATGATCCGCCTCATCATGCATTCATAGGGAAGCCAATTGTCAGAACAAACTTCCGTCGTTCTTCCATCCCCTATGCGACGTATCAAACCCTGATATAAAATCTCCCTGCCATCTAGAATTCAGCGCCATATTTGAGGGGTCCTAACTCAGCTTCCAGGATGGTAGAGTTCAGATAGTATACTGCCTTTAGGACCTTTGCACCCAACAAGTTGGCCTCCTGTAGAAGTCTCCAAGATTGCCTAGAAAGCGGACAAAGATTAAAAGGCTCTAGATCCCTGAATCCCAATCCGCCTAGATGTTTAGGGCGTGTCATAACATCCCATGATACCCAACACAGCCTCCTATTTCCATTCTTATATCCCCATCAAAATTGTCTGATCATTGAGTTGATGTGTTCACAGAGACCTCTAGGCAGTGTGAAGCAGGCCATTGAATAAACTGGGATTGCTTGTGCAACTGACTTGATCAATACCTCCTTGCCTCCCGAAGATAAAATCTTCTCAATCCATCCCTTGACTTTGCTCTAGACTCGGTCTTTCAAATATTTAAAAGTTCCGTATCGAGAGTTTCCCACATCAGTTGGCATCCCTAGGTACCGGTCCTATTGAAGGATGCCTTTAACTGCCTCTCTCACACTCTGTGGACACCCTTTGGTAAAGAAGAGAGAGGACTTCTCCCTATTTATCATTTGCCCTGAGGCCTCACAATAAACACCAAGAAGATTTGGCAACCCTGCCGCTCCCTCTCTACTCCCCTTGAAAAACAACAGGCTATCATCCGCGAATAACAAGTGGTTTATCGATGGAGCCGACGGAGCCACCTTGATACCACCAAGATGCGATGACTGATCTAGAACTTTTAAAAGGCACGAGAGGCCCCCTGCTGCTAACAAGAAAAGGTAGGCTGAGATAGGATCACCTTGCCTAATTCCTATTATAGGTTTGAAACCCTCCAATCTTTCACCATTAAACAAAACTGAAAAGGAGACAGATCTGACCATCCCCATAACCACACCGATCCACTGTGGAGCAAATCCTAAGCTTGACCATTATCGCCTCCAAATAATCCCACTCCACCCGATCATAGGCCTTCATCAGATCAAGCTTGAGAGCACAGAAACTATTGTTCTTTGACATATTTCTCTTCATGAAATGTAAGCATTTATAAGCAGAGATAATATTATCAGTAATTAGCCTTCCTGAGACAAAATCCAACTAACCCTCAGAGATAATGTCAGGAAGGATTAGCTTCAGACAATTAGCAATAACTTTGGACGTGATTTTATAAAGGACATTGCACAGACTAATAGGTCTAAATTGTGACAGCAAGGTAGGGCTCTTAACCTTGGTTATAAGAACCAAGACGGTATCATTGATGATATCTGTTGATTCTGACCGTTGGACTATGCTTAAAATCTCCTTTGTGATATCCTTCCCACATACATCCCAGTGCCTCTGAAAGAAATGCGCTGGGAAACCGTCATGGCCTGGGGATTTGGTTGGGAACATTTGGAAAAGCGCATTATTTACCTCTTCTTGATTATAAGGTGCCAGTAGATTCTCATTCATGACATCGCTGACTTTCTTTGGTACATGCTCCAAAACACGATCCATGCCCAGCACCCCTTCAGAAGTATATAAGTTCTGATAAAATTCAGCTTCCATAGAGGCAAACTTTTGCTTATCGCTGGTCTGCTGACCGTCCGCATGTGTTATATGTTGATCCAAATTCTACAAAGTATAGGCCAACTTCTGACGAGTGGAGTGAGGCCCGTCGCCGGAGGCTTGGGCCGAGTGTAAACCCCTTGTAAGCCGCCGGTTGGGATGAGTTGCATCTATGAAATCCCCGGCGTTTGTAAACACTCCTCGATATAGTGAAGTTTCGCTGGCTGGCGCCCATGGTTTTTTCCTCTCTTTGTTGGAGAGGTTTTTCCATGTTAAATCTGTGTCCTTTTGCTGTGTTTTTTGTTTTCGTTCTTCGTTATATTCTTGTCGCAATTGTAACAAGTGGTATCAGAGCCCCAGGTTCTAATCTAGGGTTTGCGACATGTTGTCATTGAAGTTCGATCTACCACAGCTGGACTACACCACAAGATTCTCCTTGTGGCAGGTGAAGATGCGGGCGATTCTCGCCCAAACTTTTGATCTGGATGAAGCGCTGGATGGATTCGGTGAAAAGGATGCTAAGACCTGGTCCGCCGAAGAGAAGTGGAAGGACCGTAAGGCTTTGTCTTTGATTCAACTTCATCTGTCCAATAATATTTTGCAGGAAGTACTGGAGATGAAATCTGCTGCTGCCCTATGGAAAAAAACTGGAAACGATCTGTGTGTCAAAGGATCTAACCAGTAAGATGAACGTGAAGATGAAGTTGTTCTCGCACAGGCTGCAAGAAGGTGGATCGGTAATGAATCACATATCTATTTTTAAAGAGATTGTTTCAGACTTGCAGTCTATGGAGGTAAAATATGATGATGAGGATTTAGCTCTTCTACTCTTATGCTCGTTGCCTAGTTCCTATACACACTTTTGTGATACAATATTGTTGAGCCGTGATGAACTAACCCTTGCCGAATTGACGCCCTCAAACAGAGGGAAAAGATGAAAACTATGGTAGGGTCGGATGGGACGTCATCCAAGGCTGAGGCTCTGCAGGTTCGTGGCAGGACCGAGCAGAGATACAACAACTATGGCAACAGAGATAAGAGCAAGGACGGTAGAAGTCGTTCAAAGTCCAAGGGAAAGGATAAATTCTGCAGGTATTGTAAGAAATCTAATCATGTTATTGATGATTGTTGGAAGTTGCAGAATAAGGAGAAAAGAAACGGAACTTTCCAACCGAAAGAAAGGTCTGAAGGTTCTGGTAAGGCTGCTGTTGTTTCTGATAGTTCTGATGGTGAATGCTTAGCTGTTTTTGCTGCTTGTGCTTCTCGTGATGATGAATGGATACTTGATACTGCATGTTCGTTTCATGTTTGCTGTAACAAAGATTGGTTCAGTTCATATGAGTCTGTGCAGACTGGAGATTTTGTGCGTGTGGGGAATGACAACCCATGCCATATCGTTGGTGTTGGATCTGTTAAGATTAGGACACATAATGGCGTGACACGCACGTTGAGTGAGGTGAAGCACATACCAAGCATGGCCAGAAATTTGATCTCCCTGAGTACCATGGACGTTGATGGATACAAGTATGCCGGTGGGCATCGAGTTCTTAAGGTATCAAAAGGTTCTCTTATTCACATGATAGGTGATATGAATTCTACTAAATTATATGTTCTTAGAGGTAGCACTTTGCCTGGTATTGCTGCTGCTGTTACTTCTAATGATTCTGAAGATTGTGGTAAAACACATCTGTGGCATATGCGTCTTGGGCATATGAGCGAACAAGGCATGGCAGAGTTGGTCAAGAGAGAGCTGATTGATGGTTGCAACATGAGTAAGTTTGAGTTTTGTGAGCACTGCATTTTTGGTAAGCATAAAAGAGTTAAATTCAATGCTTCCGTTCAAACCACCAAAGGCATATTAGATTATGTGCATGCTGATGTATGGGGTCCGTCCCGTAAGACTTCTATTGGTGGTGCTAATTATATGCTTACTATTATTGATGATTACTCAAGAAAAGTGTGGCCTTATTTTCTGAAGCATATATCTGATGTTTTTGATGCTTTTAAGAAGTGGAAAGTTATGGTTGAAAAACAGACTGAGAAGAAGGTAAAGGTACTACGTACTGACAATGGTATGGAATTCTGTTCTAATGAGTTTGAGGAGTTTTGCAGTAACGATGGCATGATCAGGCATCACACCATCCCATATACTCCTCAGCAGAATGGCGTGGCAGAGCGTATGAACTGAACCATCATCTCGAGGGCTCGTTGTATGTTGTCTAATGCAGGTATGCATAGGCGTTTCTGGGCTGAAGCAGCCAACACAGCATGTTACCTCATCAACAGGTCACCTTCTATTCCACTTGAGAAGAAAACTCCCATTGAGGTATGGTCAGGTTCGCCTGCTGATTATTCACAGTTGAGAGTTTTTGGCTGCACTGCATATGCTCATGTTGATAATGGAAAGTTAGAGCCTAGGGCTGTTAAGTGCATATTCCTTGGTTATGGTTCAGGAGTTAAAGCATATAAACTACGGAATCCTGAAACTAAAAAGATTTTGCTAAGTAGAAACGTGGTTTTCAATGAGTTCGTTATGTATCATGATAGCTTGACATCAGATACCTCTCCTGTTGCTGTTGGAGAGGAGAGAGTTAATGTGCAGGTGGAGAACCTGCAGAAAACTGTTGATAATGATGCTATCGTTGAAGATACACATGAGGAAAACATTGATGATATTGTTGTTCAGCACTCACCTACTGTTTTGCAGCAGCCACATGAGTCCATTGCTGCTGATAGACCGAGGCGTAACCGTGGTCCTCGTCCTCGTTTAATTGAAGAGTGTAATCTTGTACATTATGCTTTGAGTTGTGCTGAACAGGTGGAGAACGATTCTGAACCTGCTACATATAATGAAGCCATTGCATCCGTTGACCGCGAGAAGTGGGTTTCTGCTATGCAAGAAGAGATGCAATCGCTTGAGAAAAATGGCACATGGGATGTTGTGCGCTTGCCTAAACAAAAGAAGACGGTCCGCTGCAAGTGGATCTTCAAGAAAAAGGAAGGTCTATCTCCCAAAGAGCCTTCAAGGTACAAGGCAAGGTTAGTAGCAAAAGGGTTCAGCCAGATTCCAGGTATTGATTACAATGATGTGTTCTCTCCAGTTGTGAAGCATAGTTCCATTCGTACTTTCTTTAGTATTGTGGCTATGCGTGATCTTGAGCTTGAGCAGTTAGATGTCAAGACTGCTTTTCTGCATGGAGAGCTTGATGAGGAAATATACATGGACCAACCAGAAGGGTTCATAGTGCCTGGTAAAGAGGATTTTGTGTGCAAATTAAAGAAGTCTCTTTATGGCTTAAAGCAATCTCCAAGACAGTGGTATAAAAGGTTTGATTCATTTATGATCTCACATGGTTTTGAGAGGTCTAAATATGATAGTTGTGTTTATATCAAGTTTGTTGATGGGTCACCTATATACTTGCTGCTATATGTTGATGATATGTTAATTGCTGCCAAGGGCATGAAAGAAATCACTACTTTGAAGGCACACCTAAGTAGTGAGTTTGAGATGAAGGATCTTGGTGCTGCTAAGAAGATCTTAGGTATGGAGATTACCCGAGATAGAAAATCTGGTTTGTTATTTCTTAGTCAGCAAAGTTACATTAAGAAAGTTCTTCATCGTTTTAATATGGATGGTGCCAAATCAGTTAGTACTCCTATTGCTCCTCATTTTAAATTGTCAGTTTCTCAATGTCCTACTACTGATGAAGAGTTTGAGTACATGTCAAAGGTGCCATATTCTAGTGTTGTTGGTTCTTTGATGTATGCCATGGTTTGTTCTCATCCTGATTTATCATATGCTATGAGTTTGATAAGTAGATACATGGCTAATCCTGGTAAAGAACATTGGAAGTCTGTTCAGTGGGTTTTCAGGTACCTTCTTGGCACTTCCAATGCTTGTTTGAAGTTTGGCAGGACCGGTGAGGGACTCGTTGGCTATGTGGATTCAGATTTTGCTGCCGATTTGGATAAGAGAAGATCCCTCACAGGTTATGTGTTTAATGTTGGTGGTTGTGCTGTTAGCTGAAAGGCTACATTGTAGGCTGTTGTTGCACAATCTACTACTGAAGCTGAATACATGGCTATTGCTGAAGCTTGCAAAGAATCTGTTTGGTTGAAAGGTTTGTTTGCTGAGCTTTGTGGAGATGATTCTTGCATTACTTTGTTTTGTGACAGTCAAAGTGCCATATACCTTACAAAAGATCAGATGTTCCATGAGAGAACTAAGCACATTGATGTCAAGTACCATTTTGTTAGAGACATTGTTGCTCAAGGTAAATTAAAGGTATGCAAGATCAGCACTCATGATAATCCTGCTGATATGATGACTAAACCTGTTCCTGTTGCTAAGTTTGAGCTTTGCTCGAACTTAGTTGGTTTAACTGATTAGCCCAAGTGGCTATTGGCGCCGAAAGTATTTGCTTTGTTTGTTCAGGGAGATGGTTGCTGTTGATGCTACAAGGAGGAATTTGTCTCAAGGTGGAGTTTGTTATATGTTGATCCAAATTCTACAAAGTATAGGCCAACTTCTGACGAGTGGAGCGAGGCCCGTCGCCGGAGGCTTGGGCCGAGTGTACGGATCGTCGAAGACCTAGGTTTCCACCGATATATAAACCCCTTGTAAGCCGCCGGTTGGGATGAGTTGCATCTGTGAAATCCCCGGCGTTTGTAAACACTCCTCGATATAGTGAAGTTTCGCTGGCTGGCGCCCGTGGTTTTTTCCTCTCTTTGTTGGAGAGGTTTTTCCACGTTAAATCTGTGTCCCTTTGCTGTGTTTTTCATTTTCGTTCTTCGTTATCTTCTTGTCGCAATTGTAACAGCATGTGCCAAGGTCTTGATCATGTTCCTCCTTTTCTTCATGCTCTCTCGCTGATGGAAAAACTTAGAGTTCTTGTCCCCCTCCTTCAGCCACTCTACATGAGATCTCTAGCGCCACATCATCTCCTCCCTATGGTAGAGTTCAACAAGACGGTCTTTTATTTTTATTTCTATATGTGTTGGACCCACTCTATTCTAGGCACTTATCAACTGCTCGAGTTCCTTCTTCAACATCTTGATCTCCTTGCGCACGCTGCCAAACGTTTCAACTCCTCATCTTCCAAGCCCTTTCGCCAAACCCTTCAGCTTATTGTGAGTGATAGACAAATGTGTGTCAGTATCACTACAAGTCCAGCCCGACGTCACCATTTTCTTCAGATCAGGGTGTAGTTCCCACATCGTCTCATAGCGGAAAGCCTTCGCAGAATGTGTAGGACCGGCAGTGTTCTCCTCTAACCATAATAAGAGTGCACAATGGTCAGACTTCACTGTCTCTAGGTGTTTTACGCATGCCATAGGGAATTGAGCCGTCCACTCCGAAGAGCCTAACGCCCTGTCTAGTCTCACTCTAGTATATGATCCTCCCGAGACCTTCTTTTCCCATGTCCAGAAGTGCCCATTGTAGCCTACATCAATGAGGCCACAGGCGTCCACCCCATCCCTAAATTCTTGAATTTGAGAGTAACTCCGCACCCCCACCCCAACATGTTCATATGCTTCCATAACTTCATTGAAGTCACCGAAACAGAGCCATGGTGTAGAGGCATCGCTGCATATATCTCTCATCATATCCCATGTTCTATATCTCTCGCTAGTTCTTGCCTCCCCATAGATCACTATCATATGCCAAGTAGTCTCGCCAAGGCCATTCACTGATGCATCTATATGGTATTGAGAGTGGCCTAAAATATCAATGGATAGGGCATTATTCCAGAAAATGATGATCCCTCCTTTCCTCCCATCAGAATCAATAGCGTAACCTCTATCATATCCCAAGGTGCCAGCGAACATCTCAACTCTGGCATTACTTATTTATGTCTCAAGAATACAGAAAATATCTGGGACAAACTTTGTGACAAAGTCACGTAGCTCATTGACTGTTGAGGCATTGGCCGCTCCTCGACAGTCCAGGCTAAAAATACTCATTGGGCTTGGCGGCACTCCGTGAAGGAGCCCGCCAACGCACCATTTTAATTTTGTTTGTGTGTTCGTCCTCTCTTCTTCGTCCGTCTTCTTTCTCTTAATATCTCTCACTGGATTCAGACTGGGTGGTGCTTCTGGCTCAAATTGGTTAACCATTGAGCCCACCATAGTGCTTTTCCCCGCAGGAGCCAAAGCACCGTCCAAGCTTGATCCATCATCCCCATAGGCAATAGTATCTCTCTTCCTCCCTGATTCCAGGTCATCATCCATAACAGTATCGGGATCCCGACTATCAGCATCTCCTGGTGGCATCTCAGAATGCCCCTGGCCTCTTCCATATGGTGATCTACCTGCTCCACGGCCACCTCTTCCTCTCCCAGGACGACTACCTAAACGCATGGTCCACCCTGTGTGGAGCTTTTTGAATACTAGCGCTTCGGAGCGGGATGGATCCCGTCGCCATGATCCTTATACTCATGACCCAGGTGACCAAAAACTTGGCACCGGATCAGTAGCCTCTCATACTTCACAAGAAAAAACTCACGTTTATTGGCCCGAACCATCAAAACAAAAAAAATTAGAGGCTTCCTGACATCCACTTTCACTCTAATTCTATAGAAATTCCCCTCGAAATTGTTTGAGGTGCCCTCGGTCAAGATAAATTCGCCTACTTTTGATGCTAGAGATTTGAGCATTGGAGCGTATCCCACCAGAAGATCGTGTATCTGGATCCAGATATCAATCGTGAAGAGGTCGATCGATGAAGGTTTTGAAACCCATCATATTCCTAGATCAACACCGGATTCCCTCGAAAAGACCAGGGACCCCCATGCATGACCCTCTCCCAATCGCCGAGACAAGCAAACTACAAGGTGTGCGGATTCGTTTCTAGGGTTTTTGTCTTGACATCATGTGCCAATTCCCACGCAGATCGCATGTTTTTGTAGAACCAGAAACTTGAATAATCTCCCTCGATGAAAACTCTTGCTATGGCTGCCACTGGGTCACCTCCGCTGGCGGTGGCCCCTCATCGTCAAAGACCACATCATAGAGATCCTCTTCTGTCAATCCCATCTACTGCATTAGCTTCGCGATGCCCTCCTCCCTGCCAGACAGCGAGGTGCTTGAAGAATCTCCCGCCATGACCTAGAGTAGATCTTGATGATAGATGGAACCCTAAACCTCTCCGATCATAGAGGGATCAGAGAGATCAGGGAAGGGGGAACTCAATGCTGGCAATGGATTCGCCGCGAGAGACTGAAACCCTAACTAGAGGGAAATAAAAAAACAGTCAGGCAATTAAAACAAAATATTGATGAAACCGTGAGTGGGTAATGGGCTTTGAAATATTTACTCGTGGATTGCTTTCCATCGCGCCAACCATATGGCCCACAATGTGACAGCAAGCCATGTGAAATGATCATGAGGCAAGGTTTCCAAAAAATGAAGAAGCTAATGCCTCGCATTCATTTTACCACATGCAACCATATGATCCACCATCAGATCATCAGATAATACCCAAACTGAATTTGCCATGTTGCATTCAACTAGAGAATGTCTCCAAGAGTCCTCGGCACCACAAAAACTACATCTACTCAACCTAGACATATTTCTGTGTTCAAGTAGGTCAGTTGTAGGGATCGATTGTTGCACAAGTCTCCAAAGAAATACCATGGCTTTCGATGGCACTGCGGATTTCCAAAGCGAACTCCACTCTCTCTTCTTGGATTCAGCATTCGAGGAGCACGCATTCCCCTCGAAATAATTCTCCATATTAATATTGGTATCAATTATCATGCGGTAAGCAGATCTCACCGAGAAAGTCCCCCTGGGATCATAGTACCATGCCCACACATCAGATTGCCTTTGTGTACATAGAGGTATGCCCAATATGACCGGCGCATCCATCGGGAGAAAACACTGCCGAATCAAGTCCTCCTTCCCAGTTTTCGATGTTTCATCAATTAGTTCTGAGACCAACTGAGGTGGATCGTCTAGTAAAGATACGATGGGCCTGACGACTGCAAGTGCACAGATCATTTGTAGCTAGTTTGGAAATAAAGATATTGATCCCACGGGGAGCAGTAGGCGAAAGACTAAAATACATTTAACTAAAACTGAACAAAGAACTTGAGGAATAATTCTAAGATGGAAGAAAGCAAAATTGTTTTGGGGTTTTTGGTTGGTTGAAACATTAAAGTAAAGTGAAGTAAAATTAATGCAGAAAGTAGTAATCATGTGCGTAAGAAAGATTAAAACTGCAATAGGGGAAAGGCGTTCTCAGGGAGTGGTGGATACACTGCTAGCAATTTAGACCAAGTGATAAAGATTATTATAGCGAATACTCTCATGATATGCATGTATGTGGGAGGAGCTCCATATATGAATGATGAGACAGCAACCACTGCTCACACCATCCTTCATAACCACGGCTGACAGATAAACGACATCAATCGTATTACCCCGATATTAAGGGATTTATCCCGCGGCATGCACATGGCTTAATGAGTTCTCTTTAATTCCCCAAGTTAGTACGTAAATGATGAAAACAACTTTATAGTCATAGTAAGTGTTATCATCCTTCCGTCTACTAACAACTAATCCCCTTCATCGAGTCCCCATAAGAGGCAAATGTTGAGGAGGTGCACAACTCCCAACATGTTGGGGATATACTTTCCGGGTATACCTACATGACTCGCTGACCAGGGTGTCCCACCAACAGGTTAGAGCTTTGCTTCACGGGCGGCCCAGTCAAAGAAAGAGGAGGAGCCCGTTCCGTCTAAGACAAGGCCTAGAAGAGTTACCAACTTAGGCATGTAGTATTACTTGTAGTTCAAGCTGTATCTAGTTACCGACTCTGTAACATAGCCGGATAGGTCTCTCCTGTAACCCTAGGTCTCGGTGACTATATAAACCGGCCCCATGGGAGCCTTTAGGGCACAACCAATCTTACTACCACAACCAACTCGCACAGGCAAACCTCTCTTGTAATCCGCTGTAACATCCGACTTACGCCAATATATTACTGGGTTGCTAGCAGGAGTAGGATCCGATCACCGCAGTCGGATCTGAACCTAGGTAAACTTGTGCTCCCCGCTCCTGAAACATTCGACGTCTCACACCCCATCTTTCCAATGCCACTAGGACCCCCTATGGGGTAATTGTCGAGAATCCGACGATAGTTGGTGCCCACCGTGGGGCAGGTGACCTTTGGAGCTTCGTCCCAGGCGGAATCTGCGCGTGTAGGAATCGGCAAAACTATCGCCATGGGTCGCGTGGTCTACGCTAGTGATGTCCCCCTCATCCTTCTCGATGATACCTGGATTCCGGCTTCAAAACCCGTGACGACCTACACGATCATGTCTATTGGCGAGATCGATATTTATCTCGGTTTCGCTGAACCCGCCCAACCCACCCTTGAGGTGATGACCATGGCGGCAGAAAAATCCGGATCTACTTTGTCCGCAGAGGAAGAAGAGTTCAAGATTCGGGAGAAAATTGAACCCACCTAGCCCACTCCTGTAGTGGAAGAAGAGGTGGAAGAAAAATCCGAATCTTATTTCTCTGACAAGATCGGATACACAGACGAAGAATACATCCTCTACGGATCCGTCTCGGCCGATGTCGTAGCAGAAAAAGAACTCTTGAGGAGCAAGATAACACAGATGACGAGATGCCCCTACATCGACTATGAAAAAATCATCGACATCAAGGAGAACTTCGAGGTGACAGAGGCGGAAACCAAGTTGTACCACTACCTCAATAACATAAACAAGAAGAAGCACTGTTTCGTGTACCACATAAGCTCTGGATCCGACTCTGTTGATGCTGGAGCTGGCAGCGATTCAGTCCTAGACGCAATCGAAGAAAACACTGACTTACCTGGCTCCCCTCAAGACTCAATAATGTCGCAGGAACTTTGAGACTTCGACAAGGAGATGGAGGAGTACGAGCAAGAACACACCTACAAGCCAACGCAAGGTGAGCCGAAAAATTCTCCTAGTCCATATGATAGCATGGATGAAAGCTACACCTCGCAGGATGATATGGATACCGGAGATTCCTCCGAGGTCCACAAGCCAACCACTATGGAAAGTACCGACGGAAGTTTATCCCCTGGTACCGAACCGAAAGCCATATTTGCCTCTGGTATGCACGTTAAGGCTACTGGGCGGTCAAAGAAGAAGAAGAAGAAGAAGAATCCGACACCGGCAGAGCCGGACGTCAAGGAAACCAACGAAGAAAAAGTTGATGAAGAGATCGAGATGGAGATCCGATTAATACCACACCAATCGACCATCCTGTGGATGGACACGTCGTCACTAAGGGTGCACGTGAAATTTATGGAGATGCTCTCACGATTCCAATCCCAACGGCTTCGGATCTTACACTTGAAGCGCTAGAGAAAAGGGCTAAGGACCAGGAAAAGCATCGTTTGTTTCTGCTCGAAGAGGCTGTGCGCATCGTCGAGCTTAGGCAGCAGTTAGACAGTGATCCTGCCAAATACCAGTCAGATTTCAAGTGACACCCAAACAAAACAAGGGGAGGTCCGTTTCTTGCCAACAAGAACCCGGATATCCACAAAGATCTATTCGACGGAAAGACCGGAGAGAAGATCCGAGTCTACAGCACGCCGTTGGAAAACGTGATTTAGCTCGAGCCATCCTCGCCAACAATCTGTCTCCACAGCAGGTCCAGCAGTGTGTCGTGTTGCTGGACAAATGATTAAAGCAGAAGAAAACAGCCGCATCATTCAGTGGCAAGCTGGCCTCAAAGTCCGAATTTCGCCACACTGGCGCTAACCAAAGCGCTAACGGAAGGCTCTGTAGGGATACAGATCAGCGCTATCGTCCCCGTGGAGAAGAAGAGAATTCAAGAACCGGCTCAAACGGCCACTCTCGCCGGCCGGCGCGTGACTGGGCAAGAGTTATTCTGGATGCGTCCAAAGATGCCATAAGGGCAATGGTTCCTCATCAGGACCATCGTCGGCAAAACAACCGCCATAGAGAAGACCCAGAAACATGCCGCCAGCGAGAAGAGCAAGATCGACTAAGGATGCCACCACCGAGCCGTCCGGCTGGTAACGCCGGATGAAGAGATGATCCAGATCGTCCTAAATCAAGTAGGGATGGAGCCCGAAGAAATCGGCACCAGAGTCAGCATAATGAGGCTCCACCACCACCATCGCGTAACCCAACCGGAAATAATCCACCAGGGCCACCATCGCCTCCTGGCAGCAACCATGAAGGATCCACGTAGCCATGGAAGCCGCATGGGCGGAGGCGGCAATGGTGAGAGGAGAAGCAGAAATCCGACTCCGCCACGCAGAAGCCGCGTACCTCCATGGCGCAGATCTCTCTTCCCAAACAATGCTCACCATCGCATTGAATCAAACATAGAGGCGCGTCGGTACGAGGAAGAAGATGTGTATGTGGGACCCAAGTGCTTTGGCCCATGCATATGTCGAACCAAATTCCCGGTTGACTTTGGTATGGCCAAACACATTCAGCCCTACAACGGTGCGGCTCGGCCAGATACCTAGCTCCAGGATTTTTTCCAGGCTTGCTGCATCACCAAAGGAGGAAACAACCTTGTTGCAGTCTGATATCTCCCGCTTATGCTGAGGAAGACGGCTCGATCATGGCTCAATGAACTGCCAGAGAATTCAATTCATAACTGGTATGATATGCAAAGTGAGTTCTTTTCAAACTTCGAGGGAACATACAGGAGGCCCTACATAGTCGGAGACTTGGAGCGTTGCACACAAAGATCCGGAGAAACCTGTCAGGATTACCTCGAATGCTGGATTGACACGAAGAACTCCTGCGAGGGAGTAAACAAGCAAACTGCAATAGAAGCTTTCATTGCAGGACTCCTAGTCGGACTTTTGCGTCACAGATTGAAGCGTGACCATGTCACAGATTTGGGAGAGATGATAGAGACGGCAAGGAAATATGCTGATGTTGATGATGATTCAGAAGTTCTGCTAAACATTCTGCCCAATCCCAATGCGGCCGAACAACAAGCTCAGAAGCGCAAGAACACCTCGGAAGACGAATCGTCTCTAGACAACATAGCTCTCAATGCAACGTTTGGATCTGGAGGACGAGGAGGGCGCGGAGGCGGTCGGGGCAGAGGCCACGGAACTTCCTGAATCCAGGGCAGAGGAGATCAGCAACCCGGAAGAACCTATACCTAGGCTGACATTGCCAACAATCCCTATGTCCACCACTTGGATAGTAACGGATGATCTCCCACACAAATGTCGAGTGTCGTTTCAATAATGACATCGAAAAATACGAATCCGCTGGCTACAAAGCCAAGCGATGAAAAGGAAAGAAAAATTCCGTGAAATGAAAGGAGCCCAAGGAAGATTCTGACATGGAAGAAGTGGATACGACCACAGATCCCAAGTCGGATGGAAAGAAGAATTTTCCGACTAAGAAAGATGCATACGTCTGCTTCCTTGGATCCCTACCTGCCAAAGAAAAGAAGGCGGTTCTCCATTAGCTCAATGCAACGGTTCTAGTTGTTCCACAATTTCTGGACTAGTCGGACGTAACCATCACCTTTGACCGCTCAGATCACCTGAGGAAAACACATCATCAGGGAAAGTACCCTCTGGTCGTCAATCCTCTTATTGATGGCTATGAGTTCTCTAAAACACTCATGGACGGTGGGAGCAGCATTAACATACTCTACATCGAGACGCTCCACCGCATGAAGCTACACGAGAGCCAGTTGAGTTACATCAGTGTAAATTTCCATGGCATTGTACTTCGGAGACAAGCGGATTCTCTGGGTGAGATTACTTTGGACGTGACATTCGGGACCCGAGACAATTACTGGACCGAGCCACTCTCTTTTGAGGTCGTACCATTCAAAAGTGCTTACCACGCCATCTTCGGATGTCCGGCTTACTGGGCGTTCATGTCTCATCCCTGTTACATCTACAATATGATTAAACTTCCAGGTCCAAAGGGTGTAATCACCATCCGGGGAAATCCGAGGAAGGCGCGAGAGTGCGACGAAGGATCTGCTGCCTTCGCCGAAGTCGTGCTGCACGCCCAGGAGTATCAGGAGATCAAGAAGACCATCAATCCGTTCGAGATGCCCGCTATGAAGAACGAGGTGCTAAAGCCAAGTTTGCAGTTCAAGGCATCGAAAGAGACGAAGAAAACGTCGCTAAAAGAAGATGATCCCTACAAGACGACGGACATAGGGGTAAGCTTAGATAGTGCATAGGAAAGCGCGCTCATCAAGTTCCTCAAAGCTAATAGTGACATCTTCGCATGGCAGCCTTATGACATGACCGGAGTACCTAGGGAACTTGTCGAGCACTCTCTTAATGTGTACACTGACGCTAAACCCGTCAAACAGTCCTTACGACGGTTTAGTGATGAAAAGCACAAAGCAATAGCCAAGGAATTAGCCCGACAAGAGTTAGCCAGATTCATAACAGAGGTCATCCATACAGATTGGGTGGCAAATCATGTACTCGTACCTAAAAAGGACACCATTGATTTAAGGATGTGTGTTGATTATACCGATTTGAACAAGGCATGCCCAAAAGATCTGTTCCCTTTGCCAAGAATCGATCAAGTTATTGACTCAACGACAGGGTCGAAATTACTCTGTTTTCTCGATGCATATTCCAGATATCACCAAATACTGATGAAAGAGTCGGATCAAATTAAGACATATTTTGTCACTCCTTTCGGAACCTTCTGCTACAAAACTATGCCTTTTGGCTTAAAGAAGCAGGAGCAACATATCAACATACTATACAACATTGTCTCAATGATCAAATCAGACGCAACGTCCATGTATATGTAGATGACATAGCGGTTATGTCCAAAAAGAAGGGAACTTTAATTTCCGACTTGGAGGAAACATTTGCTAGTCTACGAAAATTCAATATGATGCTAAATTCGAAGAAGTGTTTCTTTGGAATTCCAGCCGGAAAATTGTTAGGTTTCATCGTCTCCGAGCGAGGCATAGAGGTGAACCGGGACAAAATCAAGGCTATACTCAACATTACCAGGCGGACTCGCCTGAAGGACGTGAACGTCTCACTGGTTGCATTGCAGCAGTCAGTCGGTTCGTCAGCCGTCTCGGCAAAAGAGCCGCACATTTATACAAATTCTTGAAGAAAACCGACAAGTTTGTTTGGACCTAGGAAGCTAAGATCGCCCTGCAAAGTTTGAAAGACCAACTTTCAAACCCACCAGTTCTCGCAGCGCCAGAACCTCAGGATGTTATGTTACTCTACATTGCAGCGACAAATAAGGTCATAAGTGTGGTAACAGTAGTACAGTGCGAGGAAGAAGGCCACGAGCATAAAGTGCAGCGACCAACTTATTACCTGAGTGAGGTCCTGACAGAGTCAAAACAATGATATCCACACCATCAAAAGCTAGCCTATGGAGTGTTCTTTGCATCTAGAAAGTTATGCCACTATTTTCAAGAGCACAAGATCATAGTGGTGAGCACCGCTCCCCTGCGAGATATAACCAATAACCGCGATGCCACGGGACATGTCGTAAAGTGGGGAATAGAGCTTGCATCTTTTGACATTGAATACAAACCACGTACAACATTCAAGTCCCAAATACTAGCCGACTTTGTTGTTGATTAGACAGAGATGGCAGAAAACACAAGTCCTCTAGACTCGGAATTGTAGACCCTTCACTTTGATGGATCAAAAGCACGAGGAGGCTCGGGGGCTGGCGTGGTGCTCAAATCACCCCAAGGAGATAAGATGTTCTATGTGTTGCAAATACACTTCACGGTGACCAAAAATACCGAGTATGAAGCATTGCTGCATGGAATACGCATGGCCAAAAACATTGGCATAACAAGAATCATGTGTTATGGAGACTCGGATTTCGTTGCTCAGCAAGTATTCGACATTTGCAATGCAAATAAATACATGGCAGCGTACAAAGCTGTTGTGGATGAACTATCTAAATCGTTCGAGGGTTTTGAGGTTCAACACATCCCTCGAGCAGAAAATGAGGAAGAAGATGCTCTATCAAGGATAGGATCTGCGTGGAAACAAGTATGAGATGGCTCTTTTTTGAGCATTTAAGGGTCCCCTACATAGGCGGATTTGACGAGGTCTATCCGACGAAATCAGACTCACCTTTAATAGAAGTGCTGGCTGTAATTCTCAGCTGGACAAAACCCTATCTGGATTTCCTGACAGACGGAAAATTACCCGAAGACGAAGTCTTGAGCCGGCAGATCATCCAACGAGCAAAAGCCTATACTATAATAAATCGTGAGCTCTATAAGCAGAGTGTTTTTGGTGTTTTCTAGTGATGTATTTCTTTGTAAGGAGTGGAAATCTTGCGAGGGATCTACGAAGGCGAGTGTGGTCACCATGCTGTAGTCAGATCCTTAGTGGCAAAAGCTTTTTGACACGGATTCTTTTGGCTTACAGCTAAGGCGGATGCCGACAAATTGGTCAAAATGTGCATAGGCTACCAAAAGTACGCCCATCAGGCACACATTCTGGCTGAACAGCTGCGAGCAATCCCTATTACATGGCCATTTGCGGTCTAGGGGCTTGATATGGTAGGGCCATACGGCGAAATGTGGATTTACTCACCTACTAGTGTTGGTGGATAAATTTACAAAGTGTATTAAGGCTAAACCCATAACCAGTTGCGATGGAGCCATAGCTAGAAAGTTCGTTGAGGACGTGATCATCTGATTCGGATATCCTCACCGTATAATTACTGACAATGGGATTAACTTTTCCATGAGAGAACTTGCCGAATTCTGTGAAGAACAAGGGATCTGACTTGATATTGCATCAGTCCCACATCCACAAGATAATGGCCAAGTCAAAATAACAAACGGTCTTATTTTACAAGGACTCCGACCTTGTCTCGAGGCACCGCTTCTTCGGGTCATGGGGGTTGGACAGAAGAATTACCGTCTGTAATATGGAGCTTACGTACAACTCCTAACAGATCAACCAGATATACTCCTTTCTTCTTGGTATATGGTGCAGAAGCAGTTCTTCCAAGTGATCTAATCCATCAGTCTCCACGATTCGAAGCGTATACCGAAGAAGATGCAGAAGTTTTTTGACAAGATGATCTCGATATAATCGAAGAAGTACGCATCGTTGCTGAGCATAGATCTACAGCCTATCAGCAGAAGTTGTGCAAGTATCATAGTCAGAGAGTTTAAAACCGTTCTTTTAGAAAGGGCGATTTGGTTCTCTGACTTGTGCAAAAAAAAGAACAAAATTTCCCCGATTTGGGAAGGACCTTTTATGATTAGCAGAGTTCTGCATAATGGGTCGTATTATTTAACCAATATGAGACCAGTCAAGGAAAGACCAGATACTCGGAAGAGAAAGAGAGCTGGCGATAGCACATATCCGGATGAAATAGACCAACCATGGAATATTGCACAGCTACGTCCCTCCTATTCTTAGTTATATTTTCTTGTAATCATATATGTACATGCTCAAAGTGAAATAAAGTATTGGTTCCCTCATATGTTATTTCTAAAAAAAGCATGTCATTTTCAACAATCCTAGAATGCTTGAAAGTACTTTATGCTCATGTTCGTTCTGGTTATGATTTTTGAATATTTAAAAAACGTTACCTTAGGGTAAAAAATCAATTTATTGTTTATACTTTGGTTTTTTATCTGATTGCTTAGACGCGGGTATTTTTCGAGTAATGAGTTGTTGGTACTGGAAGCCGGCTTTGTTTTCGAGTTTAAACTGGTTTAGCAATTACGCTCTATTGCTCGGCAAAGTTTCCGTGCCGAAGGTTGGCCAGCCCATGAAAGGGACGAGGCAGAGAGCCAGATAAAACGGCAAGTGTAGGAATAAATCAAAAGTGCTTCAGAAATTTTCAAGCACATGCATAAAATATATAAACATAAGTGCTACGATAGTAAAAGCATTAAGTTTTTATAGACCAGCACAAATAAAAATATTGTTTCCATCATTACATTGCGCAAAATTTTAGAATAATGCATAAAACTATTTATGCTGCAGAGCCAGATGGTGGTGCTGACGAAGGTGGAGCGCTGGAATCGACAACGTTGCCGCCTTGAATCTCAGACTTAGAAGCTGCAAGGCTGTCTTCTGGCTCTTGAGGCGAGGGAGGTACGGTGACGGATCCGAAGAATGGCATCGTATAGTTGGTCATCTCCGCCACACGACAAGCATAACCTGCACAGCTTGGATTGCCTTGATGTCCTGTGGATTACCCTCATCGTCCTCCTCGGTGATACCTTTGGTGACATGCCAGATTTCCATCTCGTTGTGGTGACTCATGACCATGGTAAGAGCAGTCTGGGCAGAATTTCGAGCATAGGAGATCTTCCAGTCCTCGATAAGCTTGAAATCTCCTTGGCCTTGTCCCTAACCTCTTGCACTGACATCGTGTGCAAGTCGGAAAGCTTGACCGACTCACCAGCCTCTTCAAGAGTCTGGCGGAAGTCGAACAAGATATCTCTGACGAGCTTGATGCGCTCGAGGCGAGGTTCAGAGGTAGGATAATATGAAAGATTTAGGGGGGCTCGGAAAGAACCAAAAGTAAAAATTCGACTGAAAAGAAAGTCAAAAAATTAATGAAAAATGTAAGTCGGAAATCTTACCTAGCACAGAATGATTCCACTGGGCATGCTCCTCGCGGAGGCTGTTCAGCTCGCTCTCTGTGGCATGTGCCAGATTCCTCTGACTATCAAAGTCCTTCAGGAGATCATCTAATTGTTTATCTCGGAGGTCCAGTAGCTTCTCGAGCCTCACAGTCTCATGATTGCTTGACTCCAGGATAACAGCTACGGATTTCTCCGACTCGATAGTGAGTTTCTGAAGCTTGTCCTGGAGCTCAGCATTCTCCAGTTCCAATACCTTGAAGTTCTCGGATTGCTCCACCATCTTGCTGGACTCGCACAACAGTTCTGCAAAGTAAAAAATCAGTCGGACAGAACAAGTTTGACTATGACAAAAGGCAAATTGACAAAGAGGAAGTCGAAAAAATTTACCTTCTGCTTCATCATTCTCAACTTTTAAATTTGAATTATCAAGGCGCAAGGCTTTGATTTCCTTGCGTTTATTACAAATGTTCTTGAGCAATTCCTGGTTGGAAGATGCAATTTTCTGTAAGTTTAGAAGACGGAATACTGTCAGACGGCTACTAAGACTCGGGCTGCAAATTTAACTCAGTAAAAATACAGCACGATCCTTGTGGGCTACACTACATCGTTCTTTTGCAACCTAAAAGCATTAACTCGGATCCAACGATGTTTATCCGACTTTATGCTTGGGGGCTAGAGGATATGATAATAAAATAAATGCAAATAAGAATCGGAAACTTACAATGTGTTCCAAGTGCAACTTTTCAAATCCGAGTTTGGTGCTGTGAAATACCTTCTCAGTAAGGGAGAGGGAGGGAACATCCATTGCTGGGAGTTCGCCAGACTCTATCTTAGCATCCTGGACCAAAATTTGGTCCAGGAGGCTGACCAGCTTGACGTCCTCCTGCTCCTGGCTTGCTGCCTCTGCGGTTAAGGTTTGCTTCTCAAGGCTGGACTGAGCCCGTCTGAGGATCTCTTCCTTATTTTTCCTCTTCAGGCCAGAGACAGCAGAGCTGGCCACTTTATCCAAACTTCCTGTAGAAATTACCATGGGATCATTACCCTTGACGGGTTCACCCTTGTTAGTTGCTTGATAACCAACGGTGACCAAGGCTTTCGAGCCGTTTCTAGCATCAGGAGAGGCAGAAGCCTCTGGTGCTGATGGAGTACTGTATGGAGTCGGTGGCGGCATGGCAGGGGATATGACAAGCTTCTGCTGATGCAGTTGCTTGCCCGGCTTGCTGTCTGGTTTGGTCTTACTCTTCAAAGACATTTTAGCTCTAGAGCACAAAAATCCGAAAATCAGGTGTGCTCTGGAAAGAAAGGTACAAGATACTAAAAACAAAAGACAGGATGCTTAATTTTTAACTACTGGCAGCACTTGGCTACTAGTAGTGATAAAACTTCCTTAGCCTTACGCTTCTTGGCGGTGGATGCAGGAACTTCTTGCACCTCATCATCCTCTGTTCCCTCCGGATCGTCTGAGAGATAGCCCTCTAGTGGAGCTAGCTCAGACTCGGAGAGTTTCTCGAGCTGACAAAGTCATCGAGGAAAATAGATTTGGAGAAAGAACAGAAAAGACCGACAAAACGCGAAAGCAGAGTTGAAATATTTACTGGATTCAGAGGACGGTTGGACGTGAACATCTTCATGGAAACATCCGAAACTTTTTGTTCCACTCTTACCTTGATCAAATATTGCATAAGGGTCTTGTAGTCCTTCGCCGGAATCCGGCTTGAACTGACCCGCATCTTGTCCTTCTTGTCGCTGCTGATCTGGTGCATGAGGCGGTCTCCATGGTGCTGGAGAGGTTGAATCCGGCGCTCCAGCTAGCAGTGGATCAAGTCGGATCCACGGAGCTGTTGGAATTATGCCCTAGAGGCAATAATAAAGATGTTATTATTATAATTCTTGTTCATGATAATGTTTATATTCAATACTAGAATTGTATTAAGCGGAAACTTTAATACTTGTGTGGTTTATGAACAACACCGTGTCCCTAGTACGCCTCTATGGACTAGCTCATTGATTAATGATGGTTAAGGTTTCCTAACCATGGACATGAGTTGTCAATTAATAATGAGATCACATCATTGGGATAATGATATGATGGACAGACCCAAACTAAGCGAAGCAATTAGATCGTGTCATCGTGTTCATCTTTGCGAAGCTTTTCTTATGTCAAATATTGTATTCCTTAGACCATGAGATAATAAAACTCCCTGGTATCGGAAGAAAGCTTTGAGGTCATCAAACGTCATCCTATGAGAGGGTGATCATAAAGGTGTCTCTCAGGTGATCGGAAAGTATCTGTTGGGTTGTATGTATCGAGATGGGATTTGTCCCTCCCAAGTCGGAGAGATATACTTCGGGCCCACTCGGTGATCGATATCAACACCGCTTGCAAGCATGTGGTTAAGGAGTTAATCACAAAGTGATATCGGATTACGGAACGAGTAAAGTACTTGCTGTGAACGAGATTGAACTAGGTATGACGGTACCGACGATCGAATCTCGGGCAAGTAAAATATCGCGAGAAGAAGGGAATATATATATGGGATTGATTGAATCCTGGCATCGGGGTTCATCCGATATGATCATCGATGAATGTGTGGGAGTCAATATGGGTTTCCAGACCCCGCTGTTGATTATTGATAGAAGATCATGTCTGCATATTCTCGAACCCGCAGGGTCACACACTTAACGTGTCTCGACGCTAGGATAGATTGGATAATTGGTTTATGAGTTTTTGTTCGGAGTCTCGGATGGGATCCGGGACATCACGAGAGGTTCCGGAATTGTCCGGAGAATAAGATTCATATAAGGCAGTGCAGTTTTTGGAGTTCGGAATTGTTCCGGGTTAATCGGTATTGTACCGGAAGCTTCTAGAACCTTCCGTAAGGGGACCAACGTGGCCCCACCTTCCGGGAGGGGGCATGGTCCTATGAGGGAGTGCCCTGGCCGCATTGGGCCAGGGGCACAAGGCCCCATAGGGCCCAACCGGCCAGCTAGGGTAAAACCCTAACTAGACCTTCTAGAAGGGGGGGTTTCCTTGCCCCCCACTCCTCCTCCTTGTGGCCGCCGGTTTGGACTTGGGGGAGGGTCTAGGGCAGCCGCCCACCCCTCTATATAAAGAGGGCTGGGGGCGCACCACCCCCCACACCTTCCCCTCAAGCCAGTCGCCCTGCTGCCCTCCTCTCTCTCTCTCCCTCCCGACTGCGTGTAGGCGAAGCCCTGCTGCAGAAACTCTCCACCATATACACCACGTCGTCGTTTTGTAGATCCAATCCGTCTCTCCACCATACTTGCTGGACCGAGGAAGGAGGAGACGTCGAGGTGATGCACGTGTGCATCTCACGGAGGCACCGCCACTTGTGGTGCTAGATCGAATCGGATCGCGAGGAGGAGAAGCGAGTACGACTACATCACCCACGTTCCGACGAACGTTCCGCTATGCGAATCTTCAAGGGTATGAAGATCTAATCCAATCTCTCTCATTGTTTGCATCTCCTAGATTAGATCTTGGCTTTCCCTCTGTTCGCATCCGTAGAAAATTTTTATTTACTATGGCGCGAAACCCTTCAGTGGTATCAGAGCTAGATCTATGCGTAGATGTGTTTCACGAGTAGAACGCAACATGGTTGTTGCGGGCGTTGATGTTTTCCGTTGCAAGCCTCTTGTTTTTGTTCTTGTTATGACGCGGGATAGTGAGATTGAAGCGGTCCAGGCCAACCTTACGCGACGTCGTTCGCGAGACCGGCTCCGCACTTGACGTGTGGCTTGTTCCACACATGCGGCTGGTTGATGCCAGTTTCTCTCACTATAGTTGTCATGGGATTAACACCGGAGTTTGGCAACCATAATATCACCGTTGTGGCTTTCCGTAGGTAAGAATCTTTCTTAGCATCTACTCCCATAAGCCACGTAAAACATGCAACAACAAAGTAGAGGCGTCTAACTTGTTTTTGCAGGGAGTGTTTTCTGTGATATGGTATGGCCCAAGATGTGATGTGTATAATGTATGCGATGATCATGTTTTGTAATGTTTCACGACTTGCATGTCGATGATTACACAACTGGCAGGAGCCATATGGTTGTCTTTATAATTGTGTATGACCTGTGTGTCAACTTCTTATACGCCATGTAATAGTTTCACTTTATCGCTAAGTAGTTAGCAATAGTTGTAGTTGCTATTCGTGGTGGAGGCAATCATGGTGGAGTGATGGAGATCATGCCGGCATGCACAAGATGGAGATCATTGCGCGAAGATTGGCTATACCATGTCACATAAAGTTATATGCATGTGATGTTTATCCTTTTATGTATCTTATTATGCTTAGATCGCGACGGTAGCATTATAAGATGATTCCTCACTTAAATATCAAGATAAAAATTGTGTTCTCCCCAAGTATGCACCGTTGCGAAAGTTCGTCGTGTCCAAGCATCACGTGATGATCGGGTGCTATAGACTCTACACTCACATACAACGGGTGCAAGCCAGTTTTTGCACACGCGGAAATACTTGGGTTTGACTTGACGAGCCTAGCATGTACAGACATGGCCTCGGAACACATGAACCGAAAGGTTAAGCATGAGTCATATGAATGATATGATCGACACTTCGTTGTCCACCATTGAAGCCACATCTCTTCTCGTGATGATCGGATTAGGTGTGGTGAATTTGGATCATGTTCACTAAACAACTTGAGGGATGTTGAATTTAGTGGGAGTTCATCTAGTAATTTGATTAAGTTGAACTAGTTATCATGAACATAGTCTAATTTGTACTTGCAAATACTATAGATCACATGGCTAAGTCCAACTTCAACTTCAACGTTTTTGCTGAGATAGAAAAGCTTAGAAACAATGGGTCTAACTTCACCAAATGGTTCCGCATTCTGAGAATCATTCTCGCTGGCGGACAAAAGGACTATGTCCTTGAGAAAGTGCTAGGTGACGCCCCTGCTATAGATGCGCCGGCTGATGAGAAAGCTGTTTATCAGTCGCGCAAGGATGATTATGATTTGATTAAGATCGCCATGTTGTATGCTATGGAATCGGATCTTCATAATCGTTTTGAGGAGTTTGCCGGGCCCTTTGAGATTCTTGAGGAGCTGAAAACTATGTTTCAGACTCAGGCCCGTTCTGAGAGATATGAGATCTCTAAGAAATTCTTTAACTACAAGATGGAGGAAGGGAGTTCCGTTAGTGAGCACGCCATTAAGATGTCGGGCTACACTCAACGCCTTGAGCAACTGGACTGCAAGATTCCAGAGGAGCTCAATATTGACAGAGTTATGCAATCACTCCCTCCTAGCTACAAAAGTTTTGTAGTTGCTCACAATCAAATTGGTTCCACTGATATGATCACTGAGCTCTTCGCTAAGATGAAAGTAGCGGAGGTGGACATCAAAAAGAATAATCATATGTTGATGGTCAACAAGCCCCCCACCTTCACGAAAGGTAAGGGTGCAAAGAAGCCCTTCAAGAAGGGCGGCGGCAAGCGCACTGCCCCTGCTGAGAAGAAGCTCAAGTCTGGTCCTAAGCCGGACACTGAGTGCTTCTATTGCAAGGACAAGGGTCACTGGAAGCGCAACTATCCGAAGTACTTAGCGGACAAGAAGGCTGGCACCATCAAAGGTATATTTGATATACATGTTATTGATGTTTTCCTTACTAGCCCTCGTTGTAGTGCATGGGTATTTGATACTGGTTCAGTTGCTAATATTTGTAACTCGAAACAGGAGCTACGGAATAGACGGCGGCTTGCGAGGGATGAGGTGACGATGCGCGTTGGCAACGGATCAAGAGTTGATGTGATGGCCGTCGGCACGCTCTCTTTAATTTTACCTTCGGGATTAGTTTTAAACCTTAATAAGTGTTATTATGTGCCTGCGTTGAGCATGAACATTATTTCTGGATCTTGTTTATTGCAAGACGGTTATTCATTTAAATAGGAGAATAATGGTTGTTCTATTTATATGAGTAACATCTTTTATGGTCATGCACCTATTGTGAATGGTTTATTTCTTCTAAATCTCAAAAGGGATGAAACACACATCCATAACATTGAGGCTAAGAGATGCAAAGTAGATAGTGATAATACTACTTATTTGTGGCACTGTCGTCTAGGTCATCTTGGTGTAAAACGCATGAAGAAACTCCATTCTGATGGACTTTTGGAGTCTCTTGATTTTTAATCATTTGACACATGCGAACCATGCCTCATGGGCAAGAAGATCAAAACCCCGTTCTCCGGTATGATGGAGCGAGCAACGGACTTGTTGGAAATCATACATACCGATGTATGCGGACCGATGAGTGTTTCGACGCGCGGTGGATATCGCTATTTTCTCACTTTTACCGATGACTTAAGTAGATATGGGTATATCTATTTAATGAAACATAAATCTGAAACATTTGAAAAGTTCAAAGAATTTCAGAATGAAGTGGAGAACCATCATAACAGAAAGATTAAGTTTCTACGATCCGATCGTGGAGGTGAATATTTAAGTTATGATTTTCTCACGCATCTTAAAGCAAGCGGAATCGTTTCGCAACTCACGCCACCCGGAACACCACAGCGCAATGGTGTGTCTGAACGCCGGAATCGAACCTTATTAGATATGGTCCAATCAATGATGTATCTTACTGATTTGCCGTTATCATTTTGGGGTTATGCATTAGAAACCACTGCATTCACTTTAAATAGGGCTCCATCTAAATCCGTTGAGACGACACAGTATGAACTGTGGTTTGGTGCTAAACCTAAGTTGTCATTTCTTAAAGTTTGGGGATGCGAAGCTTACGTCAAGAAGTTGATGCCGGACAATCTCGAACCCAAAGCGGAGAAATGTGTCTTCATAGGATACCCTAATGAAACTATTGGGTATACCTTCTATCACAGAACCGAAGGCAAAGTGTTTGTCGCAAAGAACGGTTCCTTTCTTGAGAAGGAGTTTCTCTCGAAAGAAGTGAGTGGGAGGAAAGTAGAGCTAGACGAGGTTATTGAACCTTCTCTTGAATTGGAGAGTAGCGCAGCACCTGAAATTGTTCCAGTACCGCCTGCACCAACAATAGAGGAAGCTAATGACAAGGATCATGAAGCTTCGGACGATGCTGCTACTGAACGTCGCAGGTCGACAAGGTCGCGTGCCCCTCCTGAGTGGTACGGCAACCCTGTCTTGACTGTCTTGTTAGTAGAAGATAGTGAACCTATGAACTATGAGGAAGCGATGATGAGCCCAGACTCTGAGAAATGGCTAGAAGCCATGAAATCTGAATTGGGATCCATGAGCGAAAACCAAGTATGGACTTTGGTGGACCCTCCTAGCGACCAAAAGGCCGTTGAGTGCAAATGGATTTTCAAGAAGAAAACGGACGTGGATGGTAATGGTACCGTCTATAAAGCACGGCTTGTCGCGAAAGGTTTTCGGCAAGTTCAAGGTGTTGACTACGATGAGACTTTCTCTCCCGTAGCGATGTTTAAGTCCATTCGAATTTTATTAGCAATTGTTGCGTTTCATGATTATGAAATATGGCAGATGGATGTCAAGACTGCGTTCCTCAATGGCAACATTGATGAAGAGTTGTATATGATGCAACCCGAAGGTTTTGTCGATCCTAAGGATGCTGATAAAGTATGCAAACTTCAGCGTTCCATTTATGGACTGAAGCAAGCATCTCGGAGTTGGAACCTTCGTTTTGATCAAGTGATCAAGAGCTTTGGATTTGTTCCAAATTGCTACGAAGCTTGTATCTACAAGAAAGTGAGTGGGAGCTCGGTGACGTTTCTGGTACTATATGTGGATGACATATTGATTATTGGAAATGACATTAACATGCTTAACGATATGAAGAGTTATTTGAACAAGTGTTTTTCAATGAAAGACCTAGGTGAAGCTGCTTATATATTGGGCATCAAAATCTATAGAGATAGACAAAGACGCCTGATAGCTTTAATCCAGAGTACATACCTAGACAAAGTTCTGAAAAGGTTCAGAATGGATAAGGCAAAGAAAGGTTCAGTGCCTATGTTGCCAGGTAAGATATTGAGCAAGGCTCAGTGTCCAGCTACGGTAAATGATAGGGAAGCTATGAGCAAAGTGCCTTATGCCTCATCCATAGGTTCTATCATGTATGCCATGCTATGTACTAGACCGGATGTGTCCAATGCTCTTAGTTTGACGAGCAGGTATCAAAGTGATCCAGGAGTGGAACACTGGACAGCCGTGAAGAACATCCTAAAGTACCTAAATAGAACTAAAGAAATGTTCTTAGTCTATGGGGGTGATGAACAGCTCGTCGTAAAAGGTTACGTCGACGCTAGTTTCGACACCGACAAGGATGATTCTAAATCTCAGACAGGATACGTTTATATTTTGAATGGAGGAGCTGTGAGCTGGAGAAGCTGCAAGCAAAGCGTGATTGCGGGATCTACAGTAGAAGCGGAATACATGGCTGCTACAAAAGCGTCAAGTGAAGGAGTTTGGATCAGGAACTTCATCACTGAGCTTGGCGTGGTTCCAAGTGCATTGGACCCACTGGAGATATTGTGTGACAACACTGGCGCCATAGCACTCGCTAAGGAACCAAGATATCATCCAAAGACCAAGCATATCAACCACAAGTTTCATATAATCCGAGATTATATAGCAGATGGAGATCTGAAGATTAGCAAAGTACATACAGATCTGAATGTCGCAGATCCATTGACTAAACCTCTTCCACGTGTAAAACATGATCAGCACCTCAGTGCCATGGGTGTGAGATTGTTGCCAGATGTAAACTAGATTATTAACTCTAGTGCAAGTGGGAGACTGTTGGAATTATGCCCTAGAGGCAATAATAAAGATGTTATTATTATAATTCTTGTTCATGATAATGTTTATATTCCATGCTAGAATTGTATTAAGCGAAAACTTTAATACTTGTGTGGTTTATGAACAACACCGTGTCCCTAGTACGCCTCTATGGACTAGCTCATTGATTAATGATGGTTAAGGTTTCCTAACCATGGACATGAGTTGTCAATTAATAATGAGATCACATCATTGGGAGAATGATATGATGGACAGACCCAAACTAAGCGAAGCAATTAGATCGTGTCATCGTGTTCATCTTTGCGAAGCTTTTCTTATGTCAAATATTGTATTCCTTAGACCATGAGATAATACAACTCCCTGGTATCGGAATAAAGCTTTGAGGTCATCAAACGTCATCCTATGAGAGGGTGATCATAAAGGTGTCTCTCAGGTGATCGGAAAGTATCTGTTGGGTTGTATGTATCGAGATGGGATTTGTCCCTCCCAAGTCGGAGAGATATACTTTGGGCCCACTCAATGATCGATATCAACACCGCTTGCAAGCATGTGGTTAAGGAGTTAATCACAAAGTGATATCGGATTACGGAACGAGTAAAGTACTTGCTGTGAACGAGATTGAACTAGGTATGACGGTACCAACGATCGAATCTCGGGCAAGTAAAATATCGCGAGACGAAGGGAATATATATATGGGATTGATTGAATCCTGGCATCGTGGTTCATCCGATATGATCATCGATGAATGTGTGGGAGTCAATATGGGTTTCCAGACCCCGCTGTTGATTATTCATAGAAGATCATGTCTGCATATTCTCGAACCCGCAGGGTCACACACTTAACGTGTCTCGACGCTAGGATAGATTGGATAATTGGTTTATGAGTTTTTGTTCGGAGTCTCGGATGGGATCCGGGACATCACGAGAGGTTCCGGAATGGTTCGGAGAATAAGATTCATATAAGGCAGTGCAGTTTTTGGAGTTCGGAATTGTTCCGGGTTAATCGTTATTGTACCAGAAGCTTCTAGAACCTTCCGGAAGGGGACCAACGTGGCCCCACCTTCCGGGAGGGGGCATGGGCCTATGAGGGAGTGCCCTGGCCACATTGGGCCAGGGGCACAAGGCCCCATAGGGCCCAACCGGCCAGCTAGGGTAAAACCCTAACTAGACCTTCTAGAAGGGGGGGTTTCCTTGCCCCCCACTCCTCCTCCTTGTGGCCGCCGGTTTGGACTTGGGGGAGGGGCTAGGGCATCCGCCCACCCCTCTATATAAAGAGGGCTGGGGGCGCACCACCCCCCCCCACACACACACCTTCCCCTCAAGCCAGTCGCCCTGCTGCCCTCCTCTCTCTCTCCCTCCCGACTGCGTGTAGGCGAAGCCCTGCTGCAGAAACTCTCCACCATATACACCACGCCTTCGTGTTGTAGATCCAATCCATCTCTCCACCATACTTGCTGGACCGAGGAAGGAGGAGACGTCAAGGTGCTGCACGTGTGCATCTCACGGAGGCACCGCCACTTGTGGTGCAAGATCGGATCGGATCGCGAGGAGGAGAAGCGAGTACGACTACATCACCCACGTTCCGACGAACGTTCCGCTGTGCGAATCTTCAAGGGTATGAAGATCTAATCCAATCTCTCTCATTGTTTGCATCTCCTAGATTAGATCTTGGCTTTCCCTCTGTTCGCATCCGTAGAAAATTTTGATTTACTATGCCGCGAAACCCTTCAGGAGCCCCATGTGCTTCATCAGAAACTCAATCCTCCTTTTGGCGAGGATCAAGATATCCGACAGTTCCGGCGCTTCCGTGTCCCATGCCTTCTGGTGGGGGGCGATGTAACACCCTCAGAATCGACCCTGTGCAAGTTTCAGCGATTCCCGCCAAACCTGCATAGAAACGATTCAAAGGTGCCCACCAGGCACTTTCGTGCGGGTGGAAAACGAAGTAGTAACATTACACAACAGTCCTCGATGGGACCCACAGAACAGATATATATACAGCAGCGACTCAATGAGTCAAGAATACAGATATAATATACAAAGATCCAATTCACCTTGAAAACGATAGAGCGTCCAGCTACGGACAAGATGCAAATGGGGCTAAGAGCCCTGAAGAATAACCAATGGCGTCCATAACCCTGCCCAGGCCAAGCCGGAAGGGTAACCCTGCTAACAACGTCGATCTCAAAACCTGCTAAACAAAAGGGGTGCCGACAAAGGGCAAAGGAAAAAGAGGAGCGTCAGTACTGAGGCCAGTACACGGCGAGACTAGAATTCGGCGGTCCTCGCCTACATAGGTATGGTGGACTGAAGCGGCAGCGGCAGCCTGCACTAAACAACCTATAGAGACTCGATCCAACTGGCGGCTATCAGAGAGGGATAAGAAAGACCTATTCGGAACCCACCTGATGCTACCATCAAACAAACCCATCCTGGTGTTTCCCCCTCGAGACCAAACGAGGAAGTCAACCGAGGAACTCACACAGTTGGCAGTTTTATTTATTCAGTTATGGTTGCAGCAATTACTAGTCAAGTATAGATAATCATCCTGATAAAATAAGCAGTGGGCAATTTTAGTTAACCATTCCGTTGTAGCTGCGACACTTACTAGTCAGATACAATTAGCATGAGATAACCCAAAACCCAGCAGTTGTTGGTACTTTTATTCAGCCATTCCGTTGTAGTTGCAATACTTACTAGTCAGATACAACCGTCGCAAGCGACAAACCAACAGGCAATTGTGGGCAGTTTTATGTATCCATTCCATTATAGTGAAGCTGATTACTAGTCATTATAAAGTAAAATTTATAGCACTACTTTAGTTATAGTTGTCTATGATCGAGATACTGTGCTCCAAGTCGTCCATAACCGCGGACACGGCTTTCAGAAAGTTTTACCCGGCCGGGGTGCACCAATAGCAACACACACACGATCAACCTCGGAAAAACCAAATCAAAACCCAACGAGGCTTTCACGACAAAGCAATCACAGGATTCAGAAATATTTCAGGGGGCCACCCCTTGGAGTACACCCGCAACGAAGTAAGCTAGCTCCGAGACGGACTCAAGGTTTGCGTCAATGGCTGTAAACGACTGGGAACCCGAAAACTCGGGGTGTCGATACCGCGAAAACACTCCGCTTACCTAAACAGTACAGTGTGCTATCCATCGCACAATCGTAATAAAGCGGTAAAGCATGGCATAAGTACAGGATCGTAAATAAAACCTCAAACTAGTTTGTGGCCCCAAGAAATAAGAATGAATCAAGCTCTGGCTCAGGGAGGGCCCATAATTCCCCGTATGTGGATAGCGCGATAAATCAAGGAACAGGTATCAAGCACTCGGGGTCCTACGGGACACAAGTCGACGGTTAACAACCAAATAACATCTATTGCCCACCTGTGCCTCTGCTTACCTACTTCAATTTTAGTTGTTAAACAATAATTAAAGTGAACAATAAATAAAGCCATGATCATCTCCAACATCAACATGCGGCAATACACCAACAACTGTGGCACTTGACGACACGCAACAGCACTTGAGCAAGCAACTACGATGCGCAAGTCCAACTATCTACCAAACAACAGGTAATAGGAGGTGTCCAAGGCAATCTGAGGCTGCGAGGGATATCACGGGTACGAAAACTAGAGCATCGCAACACAGATAGCAATAGATCAACAGGAGGGAATAAATACTATAAAAGTAAGATAGGTAGAAAGGGGGAGATGCTCGCCCGAAAACATTGTCGAAGGTTCAACCGAATATCGGGGCGAAGCTCACATCAACTCAACGGCCTTATCCGCGAAGAAGCAAATCACTAGAAGGAACACCGGATGCACTATTTAATACTACGGCAGAAGATCGGGCATGATGCATGTATGATGTATGACATGGCCAAAAAGAGATGCAATTAGGTCATATTAAGCGGAACCGGGGTCCCGACATTTAAGTAAACGGTTCAAGTTATTTAGCTACCCCGCAAATTAAATGTTGTTATAACAGGGCAAGATAAGTTACCGGTTCGCTACACAAATTTAAATGGGACCAATATACGGCTATATCTGCCCGCATATGGGCCCCATATATAATTATTAGGTGAATCGGCATAAGGCCCCCAAACCACACAAATATGCATGCGAGATGAATGATTTAATATGCAACAAGTTTCATATTTAGCATTTATAAAATAGGGCTCGGGATAAGGTTCACACATTAGGGTTCGACGATCTTGGTGTTCCGGGGTTCGGGGTTCGGTCTCAGGGTTCAGGGTTCGACGAGATCGTTCTCGGACAACGGAGTAGATCTTGGCGTTCCGTGAAGAAGGACTTGGTGTGGCGTCGGGGGCGCATCGGACTCGCCCTGGTCGGCGCCGATCTTGTCGTTGCGAAGATCTTGTCGTGTCCTCGTATCGGGTCGGACTTGGTGTCCGGGGGTTCGACGGGGTTCAGTGTTCCGTGTCGAAGGCCTTGGCGTTTCGCCTCCTCGTGATGGTCTCGGGGCGTCGAATCCGGGAAGTAGATCTTGTCGCACGGTGTCCGGGGTAGACGAACTTGGCGTATTCGCATCGGCGATCTTGGCGTTCGGGTTCTCGACTTCGCATCCGGGTCGGCGCGCCCTAGGTCTCGGCCTTCGGAAGATCTTGGGGTACCGGCGGGTTCGTTGTCGGTGGTCCTTGTACAACTTAGCGTCTCGGCCGGTCTTGTCAAGATTAGCTTGGGGTTTGTGGTCTTCGACTTGGGAATGGTGCAGCAACAGGCAGAGCCCTTGGGCATCCGCTGGACTTGATCCGAAGGAAGACACAGAAATGGTCGAGGACGCACACGTCACGTGCAGTGGCAAGGGCGCCAAGGTGGCGACGTGGCTGAAGGGAACATCCAAAAGGGGCCTGCAGAGGCTCGCCTGCCAGAGACGGGCGCAAGGGGCGACGGCGGACTGACGCTGGGGAGGCGAGCACGCAGCGGGAAGGGCCGCACCGGCCACGCCGGTATTCGGGAGGAGAAAGGGGCGCCCAGCGCCGTCGAAGGTGGCTCGGAACGCGACCGCGGGGAGGCGAGAGGAGACCGGCAGGAGGGGCGCTGCGGCGACGGGGAAGGAGCAGCGGGAGGGGCGGCGCTAGGCGACGGCAGCCGAAGCGACGGGGGACGCGGCCGGCAGGAGCTCCGCGGCAGGAGGGTTGACGGCGACGGGGACCGCAGACACGGGGAGGCGAGGTCGCGCAGGCGGCGGGGCGCGCGGCCGCGAGGGGCGAGGCCGGCCGGGAGAGGCGAAGGAGGAGGACGGTCGCCGGGCGCGTGACGGAAGCACTGGCGGCAGCGGCGACGAGCTCGGGGGAGGGACTCGCGGAGGGAGAGCCGGGGAGGTCGACGGGGGCGGAGCTCGGGCTCGGGCGGCGCTCGAGGAGGCGGCGCCGCGGGGCCGGAGGGAGGGAGCGGCGGCGGCGATGCGGTGGAGAGGGAGTCGGGGCTGGCGAGCTGGCGGGTCCGGGCGACGGAGGAGGCCGGCGCGGGCGACTCGAGCGCGGCCGGGCGCGGCCGCGAGCGGGGACGCGGGGCGGAGGAGGGGATCGGCGAGCGGGAGCTTGAAGGGAGAGGCGATCGGCGGGGGGGAGGAAGGCAGCAGGCGGTGGCGTCTCGCGCCGGGATGGGAGAGGAAAAAGAGAGGGAGGAGCGGGAGGTGGGGGACGGGGTCGCGGCCAGGGGGTGGGCCAGGAAGAACAGGGGTCACGCGGGGAGGGTGGACCTGGTCCAGGGTGGGAATGGGTCGGTGGCAGTGGGGTCCAGGGGTAGGAGTGGAAGGTGGGGCAGGGGAGCGGGTCGGTCGGGTGGGGCCCAGGGTCAGGGAGAGGTGGCTGGGTGGTCGCGGTGTGAGTGTGGCTGAGTGGTGGGTGAGGGAGAGAGGGGCTGCGGGCCGGCAGGTGGGACCCAGGGGCGGTGGGGTCCGGGCGCAGGGGAGAGAGAGAGAGGGGTAGGGAGGCTGTGGGTGAGAGAAGGAGAGAGAGAGGAGAGGAGTGGGGCTGCTGGATTGATGATGTGGCGGGGTGGGTAGGAATTGGGGAAGAGGGTGAGGTGGCACGCTGCGGTTGGTGGGTAGGTTAGGTCTGGGTGGGGATAGGACTTAGGTTTAGACATAGACTAGGGTTTTATAATTTAATTTAAAAGCCGTTTGCAAATTGTGTTTAGACAACTGAGATATCCGGAAGCACCGGTGTTAATTTGAAATAAAAGGGAGGGGATAATATAGAAAACAAAAATAGGGTTCTTAGCAAACTAGTTTGAAACAAATATGTGTATGATGATGTCATGATTATGCAATGCACAAAAACACCGCGATTTTCTAGTAGTGGTTTTTGCGGGATGCCACAATTCGACACCACTAACAATGGATCTCGCCCTCGAGATCCGCCTCATGGTACCGGGAAGAAGGTCGGTGATCTGCATCTTCTCGCATCGTGTAGATCCTCGCGACACCACTAACAAGAGGTCGTTGCCCGTGATCGTCGAGAGAACACACCGGAAACAAAAGGTCGAAGGTAGAGGTATCAACAAATAAAGCCACCTCTAGCTTCCGTGGACGGAGTAAAATTGCTGGATCCACTGATTCGGTGTACAAGAGCGAATGATAAGAGTAGTCGGATGGTGATCAGTCCATCGCGCACCCAAACCATTACTCTGCACACGAATAGGCGGATTATGCAACCAACTCTCGGAATTAGACTGAAGATCTCGACAAGCGAGGTTCGGAAACAAAGGAGGGATGCAGACTCTGCATCGGATCTGGCGTAGATGATGTCGTCGCGTCGGAAAACACCGGAAGGCACAAACAAGGAACAAAGAATGGTACCACAGATAAAGGATCACTCAGATAGCATGAAGACCAGATGTAGCAACACCGTTACCAAAGGAGGAAGCGAAACCCTAAAGGTACGATGGAACCCAACCACGAGAAATCCTGGACTCGAAGAGAGAGAAGAGAGCGGATTCAAAACACGCAGAGGTGAGAGGAGAGCAGCAGAGGGGTAAGGAGTAAAATCAGACCTAATCAGAACTATCCAACCGATTTTTCAAAAATAGTTTTGACACTCTACTTCGGCCGTTAGCTAGGTTATCCTACAGGCTGGACTTGTGGGGTATCGTAACTGCTGAGCTCTGATACCACTCTGTAACACCCTCAGAATCGACCCTATGCAAGTTTCAGCGATTCCCGCCAAACCTGCATAGAAACGTTTCAAAGGTGCCCACCAGGCACTTTCGTGCAGGTGGAAAACGAAGTAGTAACATTACACAACAGTCCTCGATGGGACCCACAGAACAGATATATATATATACAGCAGCGACTCAATGAGTCAAGAATACAGATATAATATACAAAGATCCAATTCACCTTGAAAACGATAGAGCGTCCAGCTACGGACAAGATGCAAATGGGGCTAAGAGCCCTGAAGAATAACCAATGGCGTCCATAACCCTGCCCAGGCCAAGCCGGAAGGGTAACCCTGCTAACGACGTCGATCTCAAAACCTGCTAAACAAAAGGGGTGCCGACAAAGGGCAAAGGAAAAAGAGGAGCGTCAGTACTGAGGCCAGTACACGGCGAGACTAGAATTCGGCGGTCCTCGCCTACAAAGGTATGGTGGACTGAAGCGGCAGCCTGCACTAAACAACCTATAGAGACTCGATCCAACTGGCGGCTATCAGAGAGGGATAAGAAAGACCTATTCGGAACCCACCTGATGCTACCATCAAACAAACCCATCCTGGTGTTTCCCCCTCGAGACCAAACGAGGAAGTCAACCGAGGAACTCACACAGTTGGCAGTTTTATTTATTCAGTTATCGTTGCAGCAATTACTAGTCAAGTATAGATAATCATCCTGATAAAATAAGCAGTGGGCAATTTTAGTTAACCATTCCGTTGTAGCTGCGACACTTACTAGTCAGATACAATTAGCATGAGATAACCCAAAACCCAGCAGTTGTTGGTACTTTTATTCAGCCATTCCGTTGTAGTTCCAATACTTACTAGTCAGATACAACCGTCGCAAGCAACAAACCAACAAGCAATTGTGGGCAGTTTTATGTAGCCATTCCATTATAGTGAAGCTGATTACTAGTCATTATAAAGTAAAATTTATAGCACTACTTTAGTTATAGTTGTCTATGATCGAGATACTGTGCTCCAAGTCGTCCATAACCGCGGACACGGCTTTCAGAAAGTTTTACCCGGCCGGGGTGCACCAATAGCAACACACACACGATCAACCTCGGAAAAACCAAATCAAAACCCAACGAGGCTTTCACGACAAAGCAATCACAGGATTCAGAAATATTTCAGGGGGCCACCCCTTGGAGTACACCCGCAACAAAGTAAGCTAGCTCCGAGACGGACTCAAGGTTTGCGTCAATGGCTGTAAACGACTGGGAACCCGAAAACTCGGGGTGTCGATACCGCGAAAACACTCCGCTTACCTAAACAGTACAGTGTGCTATCCATCGCACAATCGTAATAAAGCGGTAAAGCATGGCATAAGTACAGGATCGTAAATAAAACCTCAAACTAGTTTGTGGCCCCAAGAAATAAGAATGAATCAAGCTCTGGCTCAGGGGGGGCCCATAATTCCCCGTATGTGGATAGCGCGATAAATCAAGGAACAGGTATCAAGCACTCGGGGTCCTACGGGACACAAGTGGACGGTTAACAACCAAATAACATCTATTGCCCACCTGTGCCTCTGCTTACCTACTTCAATTTTAGTTGTTAAACAATAATTAAAGTGAACAATAAATAAAGCCATGATCATCTCCAACATCAACATGCGGCAATACACCAACAACTGTGGCACTTGACGACACGCAACAGCACTTGAGCAAGCGACTACGACGCGCAAGTACAACTATCTACCAAACAACAGGTAATAGGAGGTGTCCAAGGCAATATGAGGCTGCGAGGGATATCACGGGTACGAAAACTAGAGCTTCGCAACACAGATAGCAATAGATCAACAGGAGGGAATAAATACTATAAAAGTAAGATAGGTAGAAAGGGGGAGATGCTCGCCTGAAAACATTGTCGAAGGTTCAACCGAAGATCGGGGCGAAGCTCACATCAACTCAACGGCCTTATCCGCGAAGAAGCAAATCACTAGAAGGAACACCGGATGCACTATTTAATACTACGGCAGAAGATCGGGCATGATGCATGTATGATGTATGACATGGCCAAAAAGCGATGCAATTAGGTCATATTAAGCGGAACCGGGGTCCCGACATTTAAGTAAACGGTTCAAGTTATTTAGCTACCCCGCAAATTAAATGTTGTTATAACAGGGCAAGATAAGTTACCGGTTCGCTACACAAATTTAAATGGGACCAATATACGGCTAGATCTGCCCGCATATGGGCCCCATATATAATTATTAGGTGAATCGGCATAAGGCCCCCAAACCACACAAATATGCATGCGAGATGAATGATTTAATATGCAACAAGTTTCATATTTAGCATTTATAAAATAGGGCTCGTGATAAGGTTCACACATTAGGGTTCGACGATCTTGGTGTTCCGGGGTTCGGGGTTCGGTCTCAGGGTTCAGGGTTTGACAAGATCGTTCTCGGACAACGGAGTAGATCTTGGCGTTCCGTGAAGAAGGACTTGGTGTGGCGTCGGGGGCGCATCGGACTCGCCCTGGTCAGCGCCGATCTTGTCGTTGCGAAGATCTTGTCGTGTCCTCGTATCGGGTCGGACTTGGCGTCCGGGGGTTCGACGGGGTTCAGTGTTCCGTGTCGAAGGCCTTGGCGTTTCGCCTCCTCGTGATGGTCTCGGGGCGTCGAATCCGGGAAGTAGATCTTGTCGCACGGTGTCCGGGGTAGACGAACTTGGCGTATTCGCATCGGCGATCTTGGCGTTCGGGTTCTCGACTTCGCATCCGGGTCGGCGCGCCCTAGGTCTCGGCCTTCGAAAGATCTTGGGGTACCGGCGGTTTCGTTGTCGGTGGTCCTTGTACAACTTAGCGTCTCGGCCGGTCTTGTCAAGATTAGCTTGGGGTTTGTGGTCTTCGACTTGGGAATGGTGCAACAACAGGCAGAGCCCCTGGGCATCCGCTGGACTTGATCCGAAGGAAGACACAGAAACGGTCGAGGACGCACACGTCACGTGCAGTGGCAAGGGCGCCAAGGTGGCGACGTGGCCGAAGGGAACATCCAAAAGGGGCCTGCAGAGGCTCGCCTGCCAGAGACGGGCGCAAGGGGCGACGGCGGACTGACGCTGGGGAGGCGAGCACGCAGCGGGAAGGGCCACACCGGCCACGCCGGTGTCCGGGAGGAGAAAGGGGCGCCCAGCGCCGTCGAAGGCGGCTCGGAACGCGACCGCGGGGAGGCGAGAGGAGACCGGCAGGAGGGGCGCTGCAGCGGCGGGGAAGGAGCAGCGGGAGGGGCGGCGCTAGGCGACGGCGGCCGAAGCGACGGGGGACGCGGCCGGCAGGAGCTCCGCGGCAGGAGGGTTGACGGCGACGGGGACCGCAGACACGGGGAGGCGAGGTCGCGCAGGCGGCGGGGCGCGTGGCCGCGAGGGGCGAGGCCGGCCGGGAGAGGCGAAGGAGGAGGACGGTCGCCGGGCGCGTGACGGAAGCACTGGCGGCGGCGACGAGCTCGGGGGAGGGACTCGCGGAGGGAGAGCCAGGGAGGTCGACGGGGGCGAAGCTCGGGCTCGGGCGGCGCTCGAGGAGGCGGCGCCGCGGGGCCGGAGGGAGGGAGCGGCGGCGGCGATGCGGTGGAGAGGGAGTCGGGGCTGGCGAGCTGGCGGGTCCGGGCGACGGAGGAGGCCGGCGCGGGCGACTCGAGCGCGGCCGGGCGCGGCCGCGAGCGGGGACGCGAGGCGGAGGAGGGGCTCGGCGAGCGGGAGCTTGAAGGGAGAGGCGACCGGCGGGGGGGGAGGAAGGCAGCAGGCGGTGGCGTCTCGCGCCGGGATGGGAGAGGAAAAAGAGAGGGAGGAGCAGGAGGTGGGGGACGGGGTCGCGGCCAGGGGGTGGGCCAGGAAGAACAGGGGTCACGCGGGGAGGGTGGACCTGGTCCAGGGTGGGAGTGGGTCGGTGGCAGTGGGGTCCAGGGTGGGAGTGGCAGGTGGGGCAGGGGAGCGGGTCGGTCGGTGGGGCCCAGGGTCAGGGAGAGGTGGCTGGGTGGTCGCGGTGTGAGTGTGGCTGAGTGGTGGGTGAGGGAGAGAGGGGCTGCGGGCCGGCAGGTGGGACCCAGGGGCGGTGGGGTCCGGGTGCAGGGGAGAGAGAGAGAGAGGGGTAGGGAGGCTGTGGGTGAGAGAAGGAGAGAGAGAGGAGAGGAGTGGGGCTGCTGGATTGATGATGTGGCGGGGTGGGTAGGAATTGGGGAAGAGGGTGAGGTGGCACGCTGCGGTTGGTGGGTAGGTTACGTCTGGGTGGGGATAGGACTTAGGTTTACACATAGACTAGGGTTTTATAATTTAATTTAAAAGCCGTTTGCAAATTGTGTTTAGACAACTGAGATATCCGGAAGCACCGGTGTTAATTTGAAATAAAAGGGAGGGGATAATATAGAAAACAAAAATAGGGTTCTTAGCAAACTAGTTTGGAACAAATATGTGTATGATGATGTCATGATTATGCAATGCACAAAAACACCGCGATTTTCTAGTAGTGGTTTTAGCGGGATGCCACAGGCGACACCATCGACGAAGGCCGGAAGACCTTTCGCCTTTCTAGGAGCCAGAATATCCTTATGATAAAAGAAGGTTCTGGCCCAGCGTTTGACGGATTCGCTAGCGTTAATCCTAGGGTAAACATGGTTTCTCCTAGGGACTAAGCTAAGGGTGTCGGTGATGTAAGGCACACCGGCACTAATAGAGTTCTTCCGGGTACCATAGTACTACCGAAAAAGGGTGAGACTTGGCCTAATGCCAAGAAACCTCGCACAGAGTTGCGTGAGTACTAAGCTCGAGCAGAGAGTTGGGAGGGAGGTTATGGAGTCGCACACCATAGTAGTTGAGGACCTCGATGATGAAGTCCGATGGTGGCAAGCTGAGGCCGCGGTCGATGTGTGTGCCGAACAGCACCCGCTCGCCGTCGCGCGGGGTTGGAACAGCGTGCCCTAAGGCGCTCCGCCACACGCCGGCAACAATGAATCCTTCGTCCTCCATGACCTAGAGTTCGGTGTCATCCATGACATTGGGGACCCAAAGGCCCCGCATCTTCTTCTCATCCGCCGCCGGCAAACCCGCTGCCGCTCCTAAGCCTAAGGCAGACGCCATTGATCTTGGATAAGGACTGGTGGGGGAGAGAGATTTTTTCTTGAGATGTGTAGATGGGAATGGCTGCGGAGTGCTCGAGGAGTACGAGGAGGCAATGAATGAATTGGTGGAGAGATAAATATGAGAGAAGGGTTTTCTCCTCTCTTTTATTTACCTCTACGCCAAGATTCGTGTGTTGATATGTGCGATTTACGCTACGCGTATAGGAGAGAGGTGGGTAACTTCCTCGCGACTCCTCCGCCCCCTCGATTCTCGCCTGAACATTGAAACGGTGCTCTGTTCCATAAGGAGCGTACCCACCAACGGTCGTGTTGATGGGACTCTTGTTAGTGGCAAGACCTGGTCAGAAAAGTTGTCAGCCCGCACGCCGCTATAAAATCCGGCTCATGTTTCAAACTGAGCGAGGAAAAGATTGAAGTCAGAATACAACATATTCGACTCATTTGACTCGGAATCCTACACTAATGAATGAAGTTTTCGGGAACCCTTCAAGATTCAGAAGACGAAGAAACCATCAAGCTAGATGATTTATCTGACTTTGGATCTTGGAGACTTCCGGGGGCTACAGTTGGGGATATACTTTCCGGGTATACCCATAGGACTCGCTGACCAGGGTGGCCCACCAACGGGTTAGAGCTTTGCTTCACGGGCGGCCCAGTCAGAGAAATAGGAGGAGCCCGTTCCGACTACGATAAGGCCCAGAAGAGTTACCGACTTAGCCATGTAGTATTACTTGTAGTCCAAGCTGTATCTAGTTACCGACTTTGTAACGTAGACGGATAGGTATCTCCTGTAACCCGATGTCTCGGTGACTATATAAACCGGCCCTATGGGAGCCTTTAGGGTACAACCAATCTTACTACCACAACCAACTCGCACAGGCGAACCTCTCTTGTAATCCGCTGTAACATCCAGCTTACGTCGATATATTACTGGGTTGCTAGCATGAGTAGGATCCGATCACCGCAGTCAGATCTGAACCTGGGTAAACTTGTGCTCGCCACTCCTGGAACATCTGACGTCTCACGCCCCATCTTTCCAACGCCACTAGAACCCCCTATGGCGTACTTGTCGACAATCCGATGACACAACATCAAGATGAAGACAATTAACACATACATATAATGATGTATAATATAATAATCTGTGTCTCATCTCAATCATATACTAGGGTTTCTCCATCTCCCCAAGAACTAATGATCTACTCAGACATGGAGTCAATCAGCATCATGACAATGGTAATGGAAATGATTATCTATGAATAGTACTTGTATAAATCCACAACTAGTGCAAGAATTACAACAAGATCTAGATGGGATGGATGGAGATGATGGTGGTGATGAATATGCAATGGTTGATGAAGATGGATATCGATGCCTTGGCCTCCCGGATCTGCTTAGGGCGAAGATGGATCCCTAGGGAAAGTTCCCCCTCCAGATCCCTTCTGGAGGTGAGGTTTTCACGATTTCTGGGTGTTCTGTATGTTGTCTCTCCGAACCAATTGCACGGAAACTATTTGAGGAGGCAGAGGCGTCGGGAACTATACAGCGACCCGCCGTATAGTTGGTCATCAACTCTTATGTCTCCACTTCTCGCTTCGGGTTTTCTTCTGGTATTATTAATATTTCCCAAATAAGCAATTTACATAGTTTTTGGCTCCTTTTCTCTTAAGTACAACTGCTCCATAAATTGTTTCCTTTGGATCCATCATATGATCTGATCCAGGTGGAAATAAACATAAAAAGTGTGTGCGAACACCATAAAATACCAAAATCCTACATCTACAATGCAAATTAACAATTTAAAACATGATGCAAATATGCACTCATCAACTTCCCCAAGCTTAGACTTCTGCTCGTCCCGAGCAAGTTTAGCTTAATGGATGTGATCCTCATATTCATGAAGCTGAGTCAATAAAATAAATGAGGCAGTTGCAGCATGTGTTGATCATAAAGGATATATATAAAGTTCATGAATTGTACCTTACTCGAACCATCCGAATAATATTAGCAGGCTTCCATACCTTAGAAATTAATAGTTCACAAAAGATTATTCTCCATATGATGTAAAAGTATATGGTTCAATCGAATGAGTTAGCGAGGTAGTCCCAAGTGTTTTAGGATTAACATATTCACTTGGGATTCAAAATCTCAAACGTCTCTTTGTCATACTACAATATTTTAACACCCTCGGATCGTCCCTATGAAAGTTTCAGCGATTCCCACCAAACCCGCATAGAAAAGATTCAAAGGTGCCCACCAGACACTTTCGTGCGGGTGGAAAACGAAGTAATATCATTACACAATAGTCCTCGATGGAACCCACAAAACAAATATATACAGCACGACTCCATGAGTCAAGAATACATATAATACAAAGATCCAAATCACCTTGTAAACGATACAGCGTCCAAGTATGAACAAGAAGCAAATGGGGCTAAGAGCCCTAAAGAATAACAAATGGCGTCCATAACCCTGCCCAGGCCAAGTAGCAAGGGTAACTCTACTAACGACGTCGATCTCAAACCTGCTTAAACAAAAGGGGTGTTGGAAAAGGAAAAAGGAGAGCGTTCAGTACTGAGGCCAGTACACGGCGAGTCTTAGAATTCGGCAGTCCTCGCCTACATAGGTATGGTGGACTGAAGCGGCAGCGCAGCATGCACTAAACAGCCTATAGAGACTTGATACAACTGGCGGCTATCAGAGAGGGATAAGAAGGACCTATTCGGAACCAAGCTGATACTACCACCAAACATACCCATCCTGGTATTTCCCCATCGAGACCAAACGAGGAAGTCATGCCGAGGAAACTCACATGGTTGGCAACTTTACCCATTCACTCCATGGTGGTTATCCAACTTACTAGTCATCTCGGATAAAAGTCATATTATAATAGTAAACTTTAGTTATAGTTGTCTATGATCGATAACTGTGCTCCAAGTAGTCTATAACCGCGGACATGGCTTCTCGAAAGATTAAACCCTATAGGGGTTCTCCAAAGTTTTCACACGCACCTATATCCTTGTTGTTAGATCAGGTAGGTACAAGATCACAAAACATACACCCAACGGTATGTCGACGGGGTTTCAGACATGACGTTTCCCAGACCCAAAGCATGCACATGGGGGCCACCCGACTAATATACCCGCAACAAAGTTGGCCGTCTCCTATACGGACCCAGGGTGTGTGGCGACGGCTGTAAATGACTGGGAACCCGAAAGTGTGACTGGACTTGTCGATACAACGAAAACGTGGCATGGGGTTCCTAAACAATACAGGCGCTCCACGTGCAATAGTAAATAAAGCAGTAAAGCATGGCATAAGTACAGGATAGTAATAAAGCCCCAAACTAGTTTGTAGCCCTGGTATAGTACTTTGAAATCAGGTACTAAATCGATGGGGTGCCCACACACCCCACCTGTGGTTAGAGCACTCGATCTCGGAACAGGTGTCAAGAACTCGGGGTCCTACGGGACACAAGTGGGCGACTAAAAACCAAATATTGTCTATTACCCACTGGGGCATCTACATTATTTACCTAATTTCAATTTTAGTTATTAAACGATAATTAAATCCATAATCATCTCCACCATTAAGCATGTGCCAACCACCCCACAACGGTGGAACATCGATGACACGAAGCAGCACCTGAGCAAGCGGCTACGACTCGCAAGGCCGACTATCTACCAAACAACAAGTAATAGGAGGTGTCCATGGCAATATAGAGGCTGCAGGGAAGTATGAAGGGGTACGGATTCTATAGCATCACAACATAGATAGCAATAGATCAACAGAAGGAAATAAAGACTAAAAATATAAAATAGGTAGAAAGAGGGAGAATGCTCGCCTGGAAAACTTTGTCGAAGGTTCATTCGAAGATCGGGTCGACACTCGTATCAACTCATTGTCCTAATCCGTGAAGAAGCAAAGCACTAGCACAAACACCAGATGCACTATTTAATACTACGGCAGAAGATCGGGCATGATACATGTATGATGTATGACAGGGCAAAGTGCGATGCAAATAGGCCATATTAAGCGGAACCGGGGTCCCGACAATTAATTAATAGGTTCATGTTGTTTAAATATCCCGGAATTTAAATGTTGTCTTAACAAGGCAAAATATAACACCGGTTCGCTATCCAAATTTAAAAAGGCCAACATTAGACTATATTGGCCCGCATATGGCCTCCATTTTTAATTATGAGATGAATCGTCATAAATCCCTCAAATCACAAACATGTATGCATGTATGAACAATTTAGAAGCAATAGACATAGATTATATATTATAAAAATATTGGTCTCGGAAAAGGGATTACACATCCAGAACTCGACGATCTTGGGTTCAATGTGGTTCGGGTTTGGTCTCGAACACCAGGATCGATCTTTGGATCAGGGCGTCGGGGTTTGGATCCAGGTCTTGACGTCCGTGAAGGAGGCCTTGGAAATTTCACCATGAACGATGGTGATGACTTGGTTTGGGCATCGAGGTCAATCTTGCTTGTTGGTTGTTGGAATTTGTGTCCCAGGGCATCGACATACTTTGGGGCACTTATCTCTCTTCATCGGGTCATCTGTCCTTTACATACAAGCACAATTCAACAAAAATATCCAGATCATCACACCGAAGTGATCAAATCAGAGGGTGTCCGAGAAACAGAGAAACGACCTGGACACGTGAGACTGTTACGCGTTGACAGGAGTCAGGCAAGCTTGCAGGGTCATGGGCAGAGGGGTCCCGAGATGTCGAGGACGGTGCAGGGAGCCTAGGGCCGGGCTCCGGGGCAGCGCTGCAGCGTCCAAAGCAGTAAAGGCGACTACAGAGCTCCTCGAGGCGGCCGGGCGCCAGGGACCGGCGAAGCAGGGTCTGCGGCGAGCTTGGCGGGTGCTCGTGGGCACAACTGTGGACTGGAGTGGCAGCGCCAGCTGTTGAAGAGGGGTAGTGAGGCTGATGGTTCGCGTCCTGGGCATCGAGCGGACGATGGGGAGCTCACAGGAGGAGAGGATGGAGAGCTTGCAGGAGGAGAGGGCAGGGCATCGGCGAGGTGCTGCGAGGGAGGAGCAGAGACGAGCAGCGCACGCACGGGAAGGGGGCCGATGGCGGAAGCTCTGCAAGGGGAGAGGAAGATGGCGGAAAGGTTGCGAGATGGTGGGATCGAGGAGGGTTGGGAGCGAGGGGAGGCTAAGGATCCGAGGCATCTGGGTCGCGTCGATCGCGTCGGGTGGGCCACGCGCAGGACAAGGTGGAACGAGTCAAGGTGGTGTGGTGGGGCCGAGGTGAGGAAACGAACAAGGGAGCAGGGCGGTTTCGATCGTGAGTGACAGGCGACGTACGCGGGAGGAAAGGGAAGCGGGGCTCGCGTGGGGGTCGTGTGTGTTGTAGGCGTGCGTGCGTGAGTTGGTGTGATCATGTTGGGTGGGTCAGTTTGTGGTGTTGGCGTGTGTGTGTGTGGCACGGTCGGTGCATGGGTCTCAGCGGGTGTGAGGTAGAGTGCGGCGGCAGGGAGAGGAAGTGGACTAGGCAGGTGGGTGGTTAGGGTTAGGGTTTCCTGGGATTGTAGGCCAGCTGCTAGCTGGGCCTTTGGGCCTGGTCGATGGCGGCCTCCCCTGGGTTTTTTTTTAAATATTTTTATTTTATTTATATATTTGTTTAATATATTTTATAAAATACTTTTATAAAGAGTTTTTAGACAAAACAAAATATCCGAAAGAGCCTAGGTTTTTTATTTGAAATAAAAGACAGGGATATTTAGAAAACAAATATAGGCTTTTGGTGAAAAGATTTTGAGGATATAGATATGCATGATGATGCACATATGTAAATGCAGGCGATTTCTAGTAGTGGTTTTACCCGGGGTGCTACAATTCAACACCACTAACAATGGATCTCGCCCTCGAGATCCGCCTCATGGTACGGGGAAGAAGGCCGACGATCTGAATCTTCTTGCTTGGTGTAGATCCTCGCGACACCACTAACAAAGATTCTTGCTCCGTCTTGAAATCAGCAACACCACCAAGGGTTGTTCCTCACGTTCGTCGAGAGAACACTCCGGTGGAACATAGACGAAGGCAGATGTCTCAAAAGGTAAGGCCACCTCTAATTTCCGTGGAAGGAGTAAGATTGCTTGATCCACCGATTAAATGTACAAGAGTGAAAGATAAGAGTAGTCGGATGGTGATCAGTCCATCGCGCACCCAAAGCATTACTCTGCACATGAATAGAAGAATTATGCAACCAACTCTCGGAATTCGGACTAAAGATCTTCTCAATTGAGATTCCAAATAAAAGGATAAAGTTGGCTCTTCATCAGATCTGGTGTACATGAGGTCGATGTGATGACAAACTCCGAAAGATACAAAGAAAATTTTTAGTGAATTTTCGGTCCACTAAAAGGTACAATAGAGGAAAATTCCTCAGAAATCAAGTAGTCCGAATGTCGAAGCGCCGTTACAAGGGGGCGGAAGCGAAACCATGAAGATACAATGGAAACCCAACCACGAGAATTCCTGGACTCGAAGAAAATATAAGGGGGTAGATTCAAAACACGCATAGGTAAGAGGAGAAGAGCATAAGGGTAAGGAGTAAAATCAGTCCTAATCAGATCTATCCAACCGATTTTCAAAAATAGTTTTGACACTCTACAACATCTGTTAGCTAGGTTATCCTACAGGATGGACCAATGAGGTATCGTAACTGCTGAGCTCTGATACCACTTTATAACACTCTCGGATTGGCCCTATGCAAGTTTCAGCATTCCCGCCAAACCCGCATAGAAACGATTCAAAAGTGTCCACCAGGCACTTTCGTATAGGTGGAAAATGAAGTAATATCATTACACAATAGTCCTTGATGGAACTCACAAAACAAATATATACAACACGACTCCATGAGTCAAGAATACAGATATACAATACAAAGATCCAAATCACCTTGTAAACGATACATCATCCGAGTACGGACAAGAAGCAAATGGGGCTAAGAGCCCTGAAGAATAACCAATGGCGTCCATAACCCTGCCTAGGCCAAGCCGGAAGGGTAACTCTGCTAACGACGTTGATCTCAAACCTGCTTAAACAAAAGGGGTGCCGGCAAAGGGCAAATGAAAAAGGAGAGCGGTCAGTACTGAGGCCAGTACACGGCGGGTCCTAGAATTCGGTGGTCCTTTCCTACATAGGTATGGTGGACTGAAGCGGAAGCGCAGTTGATACGTTGGAAACGTATCTATAATTTTTGATGATCCATGCTTGTTTAGTATCTACTTTGCTTTACTTGTCTACACTTTGAGGTGCTTTTTACATGTTTTCTGGTACTAACCTATTAACAAGTTGCAACAGTGCCAGATGCCTGTTTTCTGTTGTTTTTGGTTTCATAAAAGTTAGTAAAGAAATATTCTCGGAATTGGACAGGACAAACGCCAAAGTCAATAACTTTCCATGGGGAACAAGAAGTCCAAAGGAGAGCCGGAGGGGCTGTCCAGGGGGGCCAGACCCATCCTAGGCGCGGGGTCAGGTGGACCCGCGCCTGAGTAGGGTTTGGCGACCCTGGTCGTCTCCCGTTCTCACCCCTTCGCCTATAAGAAGCCCCCGATGCAGAAACTCTCGGTACCCGATCAGAAATCCACGAAACCGTCTGTAGCCGCCGCCACCATCGTCCCTAGATCGGGGGGATCAGAAGCTCTTCCCGGCACCCTGCCGGAGGGCAGATCATCCCGGAGGCCTTATCTCCGGTTTTATTTTTGAGTAGTTCCACCTTGGACTATGGGATCATGTGGTAGCTAGATGGTTGTATCTCCTCCTTTGTGCTTTCATGTATAGATCTTGTGAGCTCCGTTCATGATCAAGATCTAATCTATTTGTAATCATGCATGTTGTGTTTGCAGGGATCCGATGGATATTGAGATTATTATATTGGTTTGATTAATGGTTTTATCTTTATGATTCTATCATGTCTGTGTTGTTTGTGATCTTGCATGATCTCCGTTGCTAGTGGTTATCTTGGCCAAGTAGTTGCTAATGACTCCAAGAGGGAGTATATATGCTCAATAGTGGGTTCATGCCTCTAGTTTCCAAGGGAAGTGACAGAAATATCTTCGGTTGTAGATGTGTTGTTGCTACTAGGGAGAAAATAACGGTCTCTTGTTCATGGAACATGTGGACTTTTTACCTTACACAATTTGCTTAACGCAGTTGTCTGTTGCTTGCAACTTAAAACTGGAGGGGGTTCGGATGATAACCTGAAGATGGACTTCTAGTCATAGATGCAGTTGGATTACGGTCTATGTATAATGTTGTATTGCCCAATCAACTTCATAGGATCTTTCTAGCTAGTAATTGCATTGTTATGCCTTGCTCAGTTCCTGTCAATTGCCTCGCTGTAATTTTTTTACCCTTCATGCCATGTTGTTTATCTAAGGAGAGCACCTCTAGTGAACTATGGACCCCGGGCCAATCTTTACCATTGATACATCTTCCACTGTTACTTGTTTACTTGCTGCAAAACATTACCTTCCACACCATACGTTTAATCCTTTGTTACAGCAAACCGGTGAGCTTGACAACCTCACTGATTCGTTGGGGCAAAGTCTTGAGTTTGTGTTGTGCAGGTCCCCATGTTGCCAGCAACACCTGTGTGACGTTTCCTTCCTCCTTCTGGTTCGATAACCTCGGTCTCAACTGAGGGAAGACTTGCTTCTTGCTGCTTCACACCTTGCTCTTGGGGTTTCCAACGAAGCGCTTCCACATCAAACACCAGGCGCCATCAAGTTTTCTGGTGTCGTTACTGAGGAATCTACTTCAACCTCTTCCACCTCGTCAAGCGCTATCAACAAGTTTTCTGGCGCCGTTGCCGGGGAGGCTAAGGACGTATTCACTAGGGGAGTCCTCCACTTCCTTTCTCTTTACTTTGTTTTTAGTTTGCTTTGTTTATTTTGCTTGGTTTTGTTTGCCTCTTTCAAAAAAACCAAAAAAAAATAGTCTAGTTTGGTTTGCTTTCCTTATTCAAAAACACAAAAAAATTAATTCCTACCTTAGTTACTACCATGTCTGGTTTTGGTGACACCTATGGAAAATATCTTTACTTTTAAGCAAAAAAGTGAGGAGAGTTTCAAAGAAGCTTGGTCTAGAATCTCTGCTTTACAAAGGGAAACTGAGCCTAAGATGAGTCTTAGCTTGGTTATTGATAGTTTCTACCATGATATTGCTCTTCGTTATAGATATGCTTTGGATGTTGTGGCTGAAAAAGATTTTTTTTCTTTGTACTGAGGATGAAGCTTATGATGCTATAAGAAAATTAATCATGATCTATGATACAACTGGCAAGTCTGATTCCGCTTTCACAAGTATTTTTGCTAGGTTGAACCATCTTGAGACCAGTATTTCTGCCATGAATAGTTTCTATCACACTATTAGGGCCTACCATGATTATGTTCCCATAAATTCTAAGCCTTCAAATTGGTTTCCCACAATTAAAGTCTCAATAAACACTATACTTTTTGATGCTCGCTGTGATATCATATCTGAATTTTGTCTCATGCCTAAAGATATTTTTGATTCCTCGAGTCTTTGGGGGCTTATTGAAGGAGGAGAGGAAATCTCTCTTACCAACAATGCCACTATATTACCCATTGGAATAGCTAAAGGTGTGTTTACAAAAATCTCAGGGAAAATGGTATCTATTGATTATCTTGTTATTGAATGTGTAGGCAAAGGATAGATCACACTTGAAAGATCTCTACTGAAACACCTTGGGGAAGTAATAGATGTGGGAGAAGGCATCATGCACTTTACTCCCCCGGTAAGCAATCATATCTTCCCTAAGAAGAAAAATAAAGGTAAGAAAATAAGGAACAAGAGGGGCAATTCTTCATTTGAAAATACTTGATTCTTCTTGCTTCTTGTGCCTAACTTAAAGGCGTTAAAAAAAGTACTTGTTGGGAGATAACCCAAGAATTTCCTTGAGTATTGGAAGTTATTACTAATGTAATGACCTCTCCTTATCCTTTTTGTTTGCTTTTTGTGCCAAGAATGACCTCTAATGAGAGGGAACTAAGATTTGGGGAGTTGCTGTCTCAAAACAGATTTCTATCCTCCACCAAAAAGAATCGTGAGGAGGCTTTGTAACTCGGATTGAGCTCAAAATTTACTAATAAATCCCCCAGTATGTTGGATAACTTTCGTTAGTTAAACACTTTTTTATTTGAGCAACAGAAGATATTTGAAAAAATTCGTTTCTACCTGATGGTCTGTTTTGACAGATTTCTGCCATTATTTGCATTTGCTTCTTATTGATTCCTTTTTGAGCTCTCTTCAGGTAAATTGAGTTTCTTTGAAGGAGTTACTTCAGTAGCTTGTGTTTTTAGTGAAAATACTTACTGTTCCAAAGCTTTGCCAGTGGTCTAATATCTTTTGAATAAGCTAATGTTGCTAATGAAAATTGTGTGAAGTTTTATATGAAGGAAAAAATTCAGGTGTAGATAGAGAATGATGCAATGAAATGAAGAATGGACAAAAGCTCAAGCTTGGGGATGCCACCGTGGTGTCACCCCAAGAAATATCCAAGAGGTACAAGCATCAAAGCTTGGGGATGCCCAAGGAATCCCCTTCTGCATCAATAAAAAGCTCAGGTCTGTCTAGACACTTCGTTTTTATTGTTTCATGCACAGTTGTGTTGTTCTTGCAGCGTCTTAGTTTTCGTTTGCTTTTCTTAGTTTGTTTAGTTTTCTTTAGTAGTTTGGACCCCCATTCTTGCTGTGTTGTTTTGCAAATAAGTTTGCTTGGTGTTTGGAAAGGAGTAGTAAGTTCTTGCTTGAAGTGCAAGAGGAGCTTGCATTGACTGTGACTAAGACTTCAGCATGACATGCTAGGTATTGTTTTTGCATTATGCTTAGTGATTATTGCTGTAGCATGTCTTGTTCCAAACAATTGGGATTGCTTAGTGTGACTTGAAGAAAGTATGCGTTGTTTTAGCATGCAAAAGCATAGTATTGTGGTATTCTCCTTTGATGTTTTGCTTGGGTTGACTTGGCACATGCTTACACCATGTTATGACTATGACAAGTCACCATTAGCCTCTATGATCATTTAATCCTTGACTTGTAGTACCACTCTTTGCTTTGATTAGTTTGCTTTGTTGCATTTCATAATTATGGCCATTATTGCTCTCTTAGTTGGTTGCTCCCAGTCCTTTGCTAGACTCCACTTGTATGAGTAAGTTCTACTCATCCTTCCAACTCCCAAGAAACCAAGTTATTCCAAAGTGTCCACTATAAACTCCTATGCATAGTGTGTTACACCATTCCAAGTATATTCTTGTGTTCATCTATCTTCCAATTAAAAACTATTTTCTTATGTGAAAACTTAGTGATTAAAGCGCTCACGAACTTGATGTCACACTTTATTATTTGCCCCTAATAAACTTGAACCATTGAGGCAACTTTGTTGTATATGCTTGCACTTATAAGTTGGGATTAGCAGAATCGTGTTGTCACGAGGAACGCTTTCAACATTGCACTTGTACTTTTTGTACTCCGTTGATATCATGCTCTTTTGTCTATGGATGTTACCGGTGTGAAATGAAGTGGGAACTTGTAATTTCATGGAGTTTGTATTCTGTGTTAGAGAAACGCCTAGGCCGCTAGCCTAAGCCATGCCTAATCATGGTGGAAACTTGCGGCATCACCATAGTGATAACTATGAAGCATTCTTATTATAAAAAAAGAGAGAGACACATTGAGAAAGGAGGAAAGAGAGAAAAAAAGCACCATATTCCCATGGTACATAAGAAGAATTGATGAGATGCTCATTGTCTGCTTGACTTATCATTTTGGTTACGGGAAAGCTCATGTACCATGTGCAAGGGGTACCCCATTGGTGGTTCTCAATGATATGCAAATACTTATAGTGACAAGAACTTGCCTGGGCCCTAAGTTGAGTATCCATGAGGTGTAGCCCTCATAGTCAAGGGACTTGAGATTGCCAACTTATACTTTGTCAAGCATATACTCCAGCTTTGCCACTTTAACCTTAACCACTTCAAGATGCTTATGATAGGGGCAATGAGGGCTGAAAGCTAACTAGTACCATAGTTTTGGAAGCTCTTTTTGAAACTTGTAATCCCTGCTTCCTTTACAAAAAGGCCTTTCTTCCACCATTATTTGAGTCTCCACCTTCCACCTTTAGGCACCATTAAGAGAGCATAGTTGTCATTCTGTATGAAGTGTTCCAAAGCTTATTAATTAATGCATATTGTGTTATTACTTGTTCTTGTGCTACTTGTTTCTAGCCACCCTTGTGAACTTTGCAGGTGTCCTATGCATTTATATTGCTACTCTATGAGGGACAAGCTGATTGCCACTATGCTATGTTTTCTGCATGTGAAACAAACAAATGTTTTTCAATATATATTATTCATGATCTTTGTTTGTAGCTTGTAATGTTGCATGCATAGTTACTATGTCCTATTGTTAGAACTCCATCTTTCATGCACATGTTTAGATTTCTTTGATCCCAGCTTTCAATGCTTGCAAATGGTTGGATCTTTATTGTGAGGGTGCATGTCACCTCAAAAATTATTCTTTTATCACTTACCTACTCGAGGACGAGCAGGAGTTAAGCTTGGGATGCTGATATGTTGGAAACGTATCTATAATTTTTGATGCTCCATGCTTGTATAGTATCTACTTTGCTTTATTTTTCTACACTTTGAGGTGCCTTTTACATGTTTTCTGGTACTAACCTATTAACAAGTTGCAATAGTGCCAGATGCCTGTTTTCTGCTGTTTTTGGTTTCAGAAAAGTTAGTAAAGAAATATTCTCGGAATTGGACGGGACAAACGCTAAAGTCAATAACTTTCCATGGGGAACAATAAGTCCAGAGGAGAGACGGAGGGGCTGGCCAGGGGGCCAGACCCACCCCAGGCGCGGGGTCAGGTGGACCCGCGCCTGGGTAGGGTTTGGCGACCCTGGTCGCCTCCCGGACTCACCCCTTCGCCTATAAGAGGCCCCCGATGCAGAAACTATCGGTACCCAATCAGAAATCCACGAAACCGTTTGTAGCCACTCCCACCATCGTCCCTAGATCGTGGGGGTCTGAAGCTCTTCCCGGCACCCTGCTGGAGGGGAGATCATCCCAGAGGCCTTCTCTCCGGTATGATTTGTGAGTAGTTCCACCTTGTACTATGGGTCCATGTAGTATGTAGATGGTTGTATCTCCTCCTTTGTGCTTTCATGTATAGATCTTGTGAGCTCCATTCATGATCAAGATCTAATCTATTTGTAATCATGCATGTTGTGTTTGCGGGGATCCGATGGATATTGAGATTATTATGTTGGTTTGATTAATGGTTTTATCTTTATGATTCTATCATATCTGTGTTGTTTGTGATCTTGCATGCTCTCCGTTGCTAGTGGTTATCTTGGCCAAGTAGTTGCTAGTGACTCCAAGAGGGAGTATTTATGCTCGATAGTGGGTTCATGCCTCTAGTTTCCAAGGGAAGTAACAGAAATCTCTTCGATTGTAGATGTGTTGTTGCTACTAGGGAGAAAACTACGGTCTCTTGTTCATGGAACATGTGGACTATTTACCTTACACACTTTGGTTAAAGGAGTTGTCTGTTGCTTGCAACTTAATACTGGAGGGGGTTCGGATGATAACCTGAAGGTGGACTTCTAGTCATAGATGCAGTTGGCTTATGGTCTATGTATAATGTTGTATTGCCCAATCAACTTCATAGGATCTTTCTAGCTAGTAATTGCATTGTTATGCCTTGCTCAGTTCCTGTCAATTGCCTCGCTGTAATTTGTTTACCCTTCATGCCATGTTGTTTATCTAAGGAGAGCACCTCTAGTGAACTATGGACCCCGGTCCAATCTTTACCATTGATACATCTTCCAATGTTACTTGTTTACTTGCTGCAAACCATTACCTTCGACACCATACGTTTAATTCTTTGTTACAGCAAACCGGTGAGCTTGACAACCTCACTGATTCGTTGGGGCAAAGTCTTGAGTTTGTGTTGTTCAGGTATCCATGTTGCCAGCAACACCTGTGTGACGTTTCCTTCCTCCTTCTGGTTCGATAACCTCGGTCTCAACTGAGGGAAGACTTGCTACTTGCTGCTTCACACCTTACTCTTGGGGTTTCCAACGAAGCGCTTCCACATCAAACACCAGGCGCCATCAATCTTTCTGGTGCCATTACTGAGGAATCTACTTCAACCTCTTCCACCTCGTCAAGCGCTATCAGCAGCATGCACTAAACAACCTATAGAGACTTGATACATCTGGCGGCTATTAGAGAGGGATAAGAAGGACCTATTCAGAACCAAGCTGATACTACCACCAAACATACCCATCCTGGCATTTCCCCCTCAAGACCAAACGAGGAAGTCATGCTGAGGAAATCACACGGATGGCAATTTTGTCCATTCATTCCATGGTGGTTATCCAACTTACTAGTCATATCGGTTACAACTCATATTATAACAGTAAACTTTAGTTATAGTTGTCTATGATAGAGAACTGTGCTCCAAGTCATCCATAACCGTGGACACGGCTTCTCGAAAAGATTAAACCCTGCAAGGGTGCACCAAAGTTTCCACACATACCTACACCCTTGTTATCAGATCAGGTAGGTATAAGATCACAAAACATACACCCAACGGTATGTTGACGGGGTTTCAGACACGACATTTCCCAGACCCAAAGCATGCACATGGGGGCCACCCCACTAAGCTACCCGTAACAAAGTTGGCCGTCTCCGATAAGGACCCAGGGTGTGTGGCGACGGCTGCAAACGACTAAGAACCTGAAAGTGTGACTGGACTTGTCGATACAGCGAAAACGTGGCACGGGGTTCCTAAACAGTACAGACGCTCTATGCGCAATAGTAAATAAAGAAATAAATCATGGCATAAGTACAGGATAGTAATAAAGCCCCAAACTAGTTTGTGGCCCCCCAGTATAGTACTTTGAAATCAGGTACTAAATCGATGGGGGTGCTCACACACCCCACCTGTGGTTAGCGCGCTCGATCTCGGAATAGGTGTCAAGAACTCGGGGGCCTACGGACACAAGTGGGCGGTTAAAAACCAAATATTATCTATTACCCACCGGTGCCTCTGAATTATTTACCCACTTTCAATTTTAGTTATTAAACGGTAATTAAACCCATAACCATCTCCACATTAAGCATGTGCCAACCACCCCACAACGGTGGAACATCGACGACACGAAGCAGCACCTGAGCAAGCGACTACGACTCGCAAGGCCGACTATCTACCAAACAACAGGTAATAGGAGGTGTCCATGGCAATATAGATGATGCAGAGAAGTATAAAGGGGTACGGAATCTATAGCATCGCAACACAGATAGCAATACATCAACAGGAGGAAATAAAGACTAGAAATATAAAATAGGTAGAAAGAGGGAGAATGCTTGCCTGGAAAACTTTGCCGAAGGTTCATCCGAAGATCGGGTCGACACTCGCATCAACTCATCAGCCTAATCGGTGAAGAATCAAAGCACTAACATAAACACCGGATGCACTATTTAATACTATGACAGAAGATCGGGCATGATGCATGTATGATGTATGACATGGCAAAGATGCAATGCAGATAGGCCATATTAAGTGGAACTAGGGTCCCGGAAATTAATTAATACGTTCATGTTGTTTAGATACCCTGCAATTTAAATGTTGTCTTAACAAGGCAAAATATAACACCAGTTCGCTACCCAAATTTAAATGAGGTCAATATTAGACTAGATTCGCCTGCATATGGCCTCCATACTTAATTATGAGATGAATCGGCATAAAGCCCCCAAACCACAAACATGTATGCATGTATGAACAATTTAGATGCAACAGACATATATTATATATTATAAAAATGTTGGTCTCGGAAAAGGGATCACACATCGGGAAATCGACGATCTTGGGTTCGATGTGGTTCGGGTTCGGTCTCGAACACCGGGATCGGTCTTCGGATCAGGGCGTCAAGGTTTGGATCCAGGTCTTGACATCCGTGAAGGAGGCCTTAGAAATTTCACCCTGAACAATGGTGACGACTTGGTTTGGGCATCGAGGTCAATCTTGCTTGTTGGTCGTAGGAATTGTGTCCTAGGGCATCGGCATACTTTGGGGCACTTATCTATCTTCACCGGGTCATCTGTCCTTTACATACAAGCACAATTCAACAAAATATCCAGATCATCACACCGAAGTGATCAAATTGGAGGGTGACCGAGCAACAAAGAAACGACCTGGACACGTGAGACCCTTATGCGTTGACAGGAGTCAGGCAAGCTTCAGGGTCGTGGGCAGAGCGGCCCCCAGATGTCGAGGACGGTGCAGCAATCCTAAGGCTAGGATCCAGGGCGGCGCTACAGCGTCCAAAGCAGCAAAGGCGACTGCGGAGCTCCTCGAGGCGTCCGGGCGCCAGGTACCGGCAAAGTAGGGTCTGCGGTGAGCTTGGCGGGTGCTCGCGGGCACGGCTGTGGACCAGAGAGGCGGCGCCGGCTATTGAAGAGGGGTGGCGAGGCCCACGGTTCGCGTCCTGGGCATCGAGCGGACGAGAGAGGAAGGAGAGGTGGCGGTGCCTAGGAGGAGGAGGGGTTGATGTGGATGGGGAGCTTGCAGGAGGATAAGATGGAGAGCTCGCGGGAGGAGAGGGCGGGGCCTCGGAGAGGTGCTGTGAGGGAGGCGCGGAGATGAGCGGCGCATGCACGGGAAGGGGGATGGCTGCAAAAGCTCTACAAGGGGAGAGGAAGATGGTGACGAGGTCGCGGGATGGTGGGATCGAGGAGGGTTGGGAGCGAGGGGAGGCTGAGGATCCGAGGCATCTGGGTTGCATCGATCACGTTAGGTGGGCCACGCGTGGGACAGGGTGGAACGACTCAAGGTGGTGTGGTGGGGCCGAGGTGAGGAAACGAACAAGGAGAGCGGGGCAGTTTCGGTCATGAGCGATAGGCGACGTACGCGGGGGGGGAGGGAATCGGGGCTCGCGTGGGGGTAGTGTGTGTTGCAGGCGTGCGTGCGTGAGTTGGTGTGATCGTGTTGGGTGGGTCGGCTTGTGGCGTTGGCGTGTGTGTGGCACGGCCGGTGCGTGGGTCTCAGCGGGTGTGAGGTAGAGTGCGGCGACAGGGAGAGGAAGTGGACTCGGCAGGTGGGTGGTTCGGGTTTCCTAGGATTGTAGGCCAGCTGCTGGCTGGGCCTTTGGGCCTGGGCGGTGGCGGTCTCCCCCAAGTTTTTTTTTATTTATATAGTTGTTTAATATATTTTATAAAATACTTTTATAAAGAGTTTTTAGACAAAACAAAATATCCGGACAAGCCCGGTTTTTAGTTTGAAATAAAAGATGGGGATATTTAGAAAACAAATATAGGCTTTTGGTGAAAAGATTTTGAGGATATAGATATGCATGATGATGCACAGACGTAAATGAAGGCAATTTCTAGTAGTGGTTTTACCCGGGGTGCTACAAATATGGTGATATATGCCTATTCGCTCTTTTCACATTTGCTCTTTTTCTTCACCTTTCTTTTTCCATATATATTTGTGCTCACACTTTTGGTTAAGGTTTGTGCAAAGGATCTAGCCATATAATCCACTTCATGTAGGAATTTCAAAGTTTAACGATCTTAATTATCAATTTCCAGATATATATGAAGCATCTTTATAACTTGAGCATTCTACCTCAAACTTATTCTCACTCTTTTTGATTGCACTTATATTTTCTCCTTTGTTCAAGGTTTTTATTTTTCATCTTAATTAATTAGATAGTTTCTCCTTTTTGTAAATCAAACCATTGACCTAAAACATATTGATCAAACTATCTTTATAGGTTCCATTAATACCAATGATTTGGAAGACTCCTATCGCTATCATCAAGTGCAAGTAAAATTATACTTAAGCAATTCATATATCCAATGAAACAAACTCAAACTCAATAATGATTTATATATTATAATAAACTCAGAATTTCATAATAGGGATCAACTATTCCTGAAGGGAATCTAATGATGCAAACTTTATTTACGAGCTCGAACTAAATGTTGAACTAGAAGTAATAAGCTTATAAGATTGATTACAAGGTTTTAGATATGTCCTCAATCTTAGAGTCAAGCCAGGCGGGATCAATTAACTCCTTGTTGGTACCTATTCCTCCTCCTGTGTAGGAAGAGCACTGTATTCCTCTCCTGGGTTGCTAAATTTAGCCACACTTGCGAGGCGGATGCTGAGTTTGGCCATGTCGTATTGAGGCTTCAAAAAAATTCTCTGAAGGAATTTCTTCTTATCTGTGAACTCAAATATAGTTTTAATCAAGAAACCAACTCTACCATCGATGCCATTGACCTTTTTCTCAAGGTCTTTGCTCATCATCCAGTAGGAGTCAATTCCTTCTCCAATAGTTTCAACACATGCTTTTGAAGCTTTTTCCAATTGATAGATCTTATCATGAGTCTCGTCTTGCCGCACCTTCTTGGGTTGGAGAGGTGGCGGACTAAGAGGAACTTAATAATAAGATCCTATGTTGTGACGGTAAGGATTAGTGAGATACTCATCTTTGCTCCTTCTCTGATCTGATTGACGCATCATCTCCATCCTTTGCGGGAAAATGTCCTCCCAACTTGGGAGAGGTTTGATCTCCGAGCTAGATAACGATGGTGCTTCCTTTGGTTCCACCTCCTTGATTCTCTACACGGGCTTCTCTTCCTTCTTATTCCAAACCTTGTATACATGGAAAGGCTGCATGGCTTCGCTGCACGAATGTTGTTAGAAGGGGGTGTATGGAGACAGCGATGGTTTTTCGAGGCTGGAGGCTATAGCTCTGCGAAAACTTAATGAAAAAGGTTAGATGTAACCGTCTTTAAAAGGGAAGGTCGAAAATCCTAGCCGCCAGACTTAACGAGCAACTATACGGGAGCGGGTCGTATAGATCCCACCGTATACGACCCGCGCCCGTATAGTTGCAAACCGACTATAGATTATTTTAATTATCTAAGGCGTTAACAATTATACAGCCGCAACTATATGGCCGTGAGATTTTATCCTGCCGTATAGTTGGTTGTTAACCTTTCTGTACCTTGGCATAAAAACTTGAGAATGCTATGAACAACTATACAGCCACAACTATACGGCTGGAATTTTTATTCCCGCCGTATAGTTGGTCGTTAAGCTTTCAGTACTCAGAAATAAATTTTCAGCGATGGTGCAGATAACTATACGGCCAGAACTATATGGCAGAAATTTTTATTCCCATTGTATAGTTGGTCGTTAAGCTTTCTATAATCACCAAAAATTAACTTTTTCTTAGAGAAATCTTTATTAGTATGAAAATTAATGGAATACCAAGTTTTGACAGAAAAATAACAGCTTAAATTTTCGACCAACATTAACATTGATTGAGCTAGATTTTATCATAACCAAATTTATTTTATTTCTCAAAAGCTTCATGTGTTCCTTATTCAATCTCAAACTTAACTAAAACTTACCTCGGTAATTTTAAAACTTACTCGTCCCTTTATTTCACATGGGTTGCCTCCCATGAAGCGCTCTTTTATGGTCTGTAGCTTGACCATAGTGTTGCTCACTTTGTCTCGATCTTGTCCTTCTTCCGGTCTCCATTCCGTACATATTTTTGCTCAATTAATTCTTCGGGAGTAATTATTCACACAGTGATTGCACTTATATCTTATTTTTCACGATAATGCTTCAAACATTATACATTCACTATCCATGAAAGAGAACGTGTCTTCCCTTGGAGCTTCACTGCTCCTGAGACATAAGCTTCTTCAACTACATAGGGGCCTTCCCACTTTGATCTGAGCTTTCCTAGAAATAAATTAAGACGAGAGTTATAGAGAAGAACTTTATCTCCACTTTTAAAGACCTTGTCCTCTATTTTTCTATCATGCCATCTTTTTACCTTTTCCTTAAATAGTCTAGCATTTTCATATGCCTCACTTCTAAACTCATCTAAAGCATGGATGTCTAATAAACGTTTTTCTCCTGTTGCCTTGAGATCATAGTTTAAATTCTTGATTGCCCAAAAGGCTCTATGTTCCAATTATAAAGATAGATGGCACGCCTTACCGTATACCGTCTTATCTGGTGTCATACCCATCGGATTTTTAAATGAAGTGCGATATGCCCAAAGGGTGTCATTTAGCTTGTATGACCAATCTTTTCTCGATTTATCCACCGTGTTCTCGAGTATGGTCTTAAGTTCTCTATTCGAGAGTTCCACTTGACCACTTGTTTGGGGATGATATGGTGAAGCAACGCGGTGAGTTACTCCATATTTTTCGAGGATTTTCCTAAAAGTTCCCTTCATAAAATGAGAAACACCGTCAGTAATTAAAAATCTAGGAACTCCAAACCTGGGGAATATGACATCCTTAATCATCTTAACGGAAGTGGCTGCATCTGCATGGTTATTTGGGATTGCTTCAACCCATTTAGTAACATAATCGACGTTAACAAGTAACCATTTGATTCTATAAAGGGTCCCATGTAATCCATTCCCCATACATCAAAGGGTTCAATTATAAGACTATAATTCATAGCCATATCTTGTCTTCTTCCTATATTACCTCTTCTCTGGCAACCATCACAATAGTCCACATACCTGTGTGCATCTTTGAACAAGGTGGGCCAATAGAATTCGGATTGAAGTACCTTTTCCGCAGTTCGCCTGCCTGCATGATGTCCTCCATAGGGGCTGTGTAGAGGCCTCAACCTAATAAGGTAGATTCCTCCTGTGTTTTACAATGCTAGTCCCTGGATCAATAGCTAGCATCCACAGTTAAGATGTAATATCAAGAAACAAAGGTCATAATATAACTTTATAACCAGGAATAACATAAGATTATTACATCAAACATAGCTCATTTGGCTATTACATTACATTACAGCGGAATAACTATAGTCATGGGGTCCTTTATCTTCAAAGTGCCACAGGCAGATGTTGGTTGTAGACTTTGTAATCCTAATCAATCAATCTTCACTAAAAACATTTAAACCTGCAACATACAAGTTACAGCCACAAAGGTCAATACATTTGAATTGTATTGGCAAGTGATACTATGGTATTATGGTGGAGTCTATCATCTATATGCATTTGGCTAAGTGGAGTTGAGGCTTGCATTGCTCAAAAATAGATTTTTCCTTAACATTTGAAAATACTAAGTTATTGCTTGATAAAATCATTTTTTCCTCAATCAAAGATTAAAGATCCTTTCCAAGGCATCTACCAATCAAAGATTGAAGATTTCAAACAACCCTTGTTCAATCCACAAGTTTTAACTTTAGAAATTTGAATGATGAGATTCTTGATTGCTTCCATGTCTTGATGCTCAAATTGTCCTTTACCAGGGACATGGCTAAGTACTTAGATTTTTCACTCTGCAGAGGTGGTGCACTTTCCCCACAAGACTTGGTTTCCCAAGACAAGATCTTTCAGAAGCTTTCCCTTAGACCAAAATGGACGCGTTCCAACCTATCAAACACTACCACCCACTGTCCATATGGCTAAGTTCTTGCAACCTATATGATCATGGCAGAGCCCATATTGCCAAGTGGTTGCACTTGAAGCTTCTCAACATTTGACATCTCAATTCTCTTTGTTCCTGGGTGTCATACCACAAGTGAGATACACAATCCAAGTCCATGGCCTTGTGAACCACTCAACATATCCCAATCCTTCCATTCCACCCAGGTGATTCATTAACATAGTTGTTTTATTAAACAAAACATAAGTCCTCAGACTTAGAATATTTTTCCATAGTATGAATATATATTCCACCCATATTTTCTATTTGCTAGGCTAAGCTTGATAGTAGTAGGAATCTCTAACTTAGGAAAATCCTACTAAGGACTCAGCTACTAGGTTTTACTATAGCAAGGTCTATACTTAGCAAAATTCCATGCAAGTTTACTTAGCAAAATCACTAATGCATAGTGAAAGTAATGGGACAAAAAGTATGAAGCATCACTTGCCTTTTTGGTAGGGAATGGTGGTTCACTCCTTGATCTTGCTAGTCTCACACTTTCTAACTTCACTACAAGTCAATCAAGTAGACACAAAACCAACTAGCATTCCAAACCAATAAATCAATCAAACAATTTAACACACACAAAACAATGGGATCTAAGTCATGCATGGGAGCATGCACAAGATAGTTTTATTTTGCAAAGAGGGCCTCTATTGGGTTTCTAAACTTTGTAAGATCCAAATTGGTCATTTACCAAAGTGGCAAAGTCATTAGTTAGAGGGTTTTGCCTAGAAACTATTTTAAAATCCATTCAATATTTTATATGGTGGAAAATGGTTTTACCAAATCAAAAATCTTTAAGTTTCTCACCAAAAGCTTCTAACTCTCATATCTTGGTGTTTTAGGTCAGTAGCTTTGAATTATAATATTTTCCCAATAGCTTTTATTCCAAAATCCTTTTTCATAATAAAATCATTATCATTACTTAGCTAGAATTAGACCAATTCAATTAATCCATTCCAATTCTTCCAATTTCATTTCCAAAATCATGGGTTGGTTCCTAGGGTCAGTAAGGTCTCAACAAACCATTTTGCAAAAGTTTTAACCCTAAAATCAATTTTAAACAATTTTTATACTCTAAACAAGCTCACAAAAGAATCTGCAAAATCAAGCAAACTAACATATACTATTTTATAAACTAAGTCCACAGTTGGCTAGGGCTTGTTATCCTGAATCTATTGATATAAAATTTGTAATTTTTGGACGTGTGGTTTGAAAGTTACAAGGGTTTGAAGTTTGCAAATAATTCTGATTCAAAAATCTGTTTTAAACTAGAGCTGGCCACGCGTCATGTTTTAATTGGCCGAAAACGGTTCGCGTGGATCGACCAACGTGGGCCGCTGGATCTAAAGTAAATCTTACGGCGCAGATGCTCTCATACCCCTTCGATAAGTGGTTCTATCATATCCATCCGATTGACATCGGACGGCTGCTGCTGCCTGGCCAAGGACTGGCGGCGCTGATGGTGGCTGCGCGGCGGCGCGGCTCTGCCGATGACGCTGCCGGCGAACTAGGACGCGAGGTAAAGGGTAAAGATGCTTACCAGATTCGCCGTGGAGCACTGATTCTAGTTGATGCTTTGGTTGGCCAAGGGAAACTCGGAGGCGTTAACGATTGCTCGCCGGAGATGAGCTGGGATTCGGGCGGTTCAGGAGGTCGTCGAGGGCGAGGGTAGGGGGCACCCTAAGACCAGTAGATTGCACCATTAGGTTCGCCAGAGAGAGGCGAGTATGTGTGCATCACAGGGCGGTGAAGAGGAAGTCTGGTCTCACCTGTAGATGCCGCCGGATTTGGAGAAGGAGGTGGTGGCGTGCTGGTGTCGTCGGGGGCGACGTCCTGGGCGTGCGCTAGTGAGCTACCGCCACTGGGAGGTACGCCTGGTGCTGGCGAGCTTGCTCGTGTGCTCCCTGGGTAGTGAGGTTGTCGGGTTCCGCCGGAATTCGAGCAGGACCTCGTCGGAGACGGCGGCGGTGCAGAAAAGATTGGCGACGGCCTGGTGGCTCTCGAGGCGTGGGGTTTGGGGGAATGAAAGAGGAGGAAGAGGGGATTTATCACGCGTGATCACTGCGAGGTTTAATCGCGGCATTAAGTCGAATTGACGACGTGAAATCACTGCCAGGAACGGGGAGGAACGGTCGATGCGGTGAGAACGATGAACAGGAGGGGTGGGTCCTGGCTGTCCGTGAGAGAGAGAGCGCGGGTGTGGGGTCTAGTTGTCACTCTCTGTGCGGGTAAGTTTTTGAGTGAGAAAAGAATGCTTCGGGGGGAAAAGAGAGGTGGGCTGCTGGGCTGTTGGGTTGAGTTGGGCTGGTCCAATTTCATTTTTTTTTCTGTCTGTTTGTTTTATTCTTTTCTATTTCTATTTTCTGATTTGAATTTCATCCAACTATTCAAGCATTCAAATAGTTCAAACAATTCAAACAATTGTAATGAGTTTTTGGTTCTGTTTATCAACATAAACCAAATCTCAAAACAAAAATTATATTTTATTCATTTTTAAGATCTATTTAATAATTAAATAAAATAGCCCTTTAGTTATTTAAAATAGGGTTTGATTTATTTAATAAAATCTTCATTTGAACTCCAAATACTTTCAAAACCAAATCAGTAGGTTTTATTTGGAAGTAAAGAATATTTGGGAAACTTGTTTAAAACAAAATAAGCTTTTATTTTAGGGTCCATTAATAATTAAATAAAATGGGCCTTAGTTATTAAATCAAATAGAGTTTGATTCTATTAATAAAATCTTTATTTGAAACCTAAATATTTTCAAAACCAAATCAGTATGTTTTATTTGGGAAATATATAATACTTGGAAATTTGTTTAAAACAAAATACCCTTTTATTTTAGAGTCCATTATTAATTAAATATAATAGACTTTCATTATTAAATCAAGTAGGATTTGTTTTATTGAGATATTTATTTTGAAATCTAAAATAAAGCCAAAACACTTTAGTAGGTTTTATTTGAGAAAATAAAATACTTAGAAAAACTTATTTAAAATAGTTTAAAAAGTTTTGATGTTTTAATTAAAAGGGTAAAACTTTTTATTTAGATAAGTTTGGATATTAAATCCTTATTAATTTACTTAAATAAACCTTTGCTGATTTTATTTAAAATAAAATGTTTTAATTCCCAAAGCTTGGCCAAGGTTTATTTTGGCTTTATAAAATAATCTTTATAAATCCACCTTTTCTTTTGAAAACCAAAACTGTTATTAGAGAATAAAAAAAATAGTAATTCCAAAACATTTTAATTTCTTTTAATAAATGTTTAACTTTTTAAATCCTTTTAGGATTTTATTTAATCCAAATAGATTTGAAGTTTCCATTTAAATTCAAAAAGTTTCTTCTGGCCCTGAGATTCAAACAAAGTTTTATTTTATTTATTTATTTTCACATTACAAGATTTGGAAAATCTTGGGATGTGACAGGCTACCACCCTTAAAATAAATCTCGTCCCGAGATTTGGGGAGGCTAGGGTTACAAGCAAGTTCAAAACAACTAGGGTACTACCACCCTTAAAAATTTTCAAACAAAAAATTACACATTGTCCTTCTTGGGATCCTGGGAAACTTCTCTAAGCAAACTTTTGCATTGTGTCCTTGGTTTCCATTCTTGACTCATGAGCCAAGGTTGAGATCCTTCATAGACTTGTTTAACTTGGTCTCCATTCTTTCTGGACAATTGTTTGCATAGTGGCCTAGTTCCTTGCATTTGAAACATGTGACAAGGCTGAGATCTCTCATAGGCTGGTTTATCTTATGCTTCATCTTTTCTGGACAGTAGTTTGCATAATGTCCTAACTCTTTGTAGTGTTTGCACATCACTTGGCTAAAATCCTTCCTTATCTTGGGTTTTACTAGCTTTTGTTTGTCTTCTTGTCTCTTCTTCTTTTCTGGGCATTCACTGGCATAGTGTCCCATCTCTTTGCAATTGTAACATTGCAACTGGCTTATGTCCTTCTTCTTCTTTTTGGGTCTCTCCAAAGCTAGGAGTTCTTCCAGTTCATATTCTTCATAGGTGGGAGATCTTTCTCTCTTCTTGGGGCATTGATCTTCATGTTCCTTGGATGCAAGATCCTTGTATCTAAAAATATTGTTAGCTTGGGTTCCTTCTAGATTAGCTTCTTTGTCATCCTTGTTGTCATTAGATCCTTGGGAAAAGTTTTCTCTCATGTTGATCATTTGAGTAACTAATCTTTGCAACAATTGGGATTGAAGTTTCAAAATCCTTTGTATGGCTGGGTCTAGTCCATTGTTGTTGGCTAAAAGCTGAGTTGTCTCTTGGCTCAACTGGTTTTGGGTTGCTATAAGTTCTCTCATGTTGTCCTCTTGGTTGTTGTTGGTGTCATCAACCTTGACGTTGAAGTCTCTTGGAGTAGTCATCTGTTTGGGTTGAAGGGAGATTAGAATAGGCAAGATATTTCTAAGGACTCAATTCTAATCACACACATCACAATTCACACAAACAATGTGCATGCAATCACAAACCAAACATTTCACTCAAACAAGGTTCAAGCACATACTTAGTCAACAAAATATTTTTTTGTTGCACCACATAAGTTGGTGTTTTTGTCTTAACTAAAATATGGTGGTCCATCTATATGGTTCACTTGTGATCTTTCCATCCTTCTTGATTCCTCTTACTTGGGATCATGGTTTTCTTGAGAAAAACTCTTGGTCACAATACTTTAAAGTTGTTGATGGCTCCTTCTTATTTTGCATTCCCTCAGTCTCTAATTCTTGAGCAAGGTTTCCTTGTCTTACTTGTAGTCCTTAGTGTCATCCAAGTTGGAAGTCCTTGGTGAATATGCTGAAGATATTGAAGTCATTAGAGTTGAAGAAGTTGAAGAAGTCTGTCGCACATGGTGTAGTCTTTGGCCATGGGTAGGTTTTATCCATCAAGTTTGAAATAGAAGAGATGTAGAGTTGAAACCAAAATGGTTGAGGAAAGAGTTTACAAGTGTTTTTGTAAATAAGTTTTTGGAATAAGACAACTCTTATTTTTCTAAGGGTTTTTGTCCAATCCTAGGTTTACAAATCCTACAGGCAACACAATGCTCTGATACCATCTGTAGAGGCCTCAACCTAATAAGGTAGATTCCTCCTGTGTTTTACAATGCTAGTCCCTGGATCAATAGCTAGCATCCACAGTTAAGATGTAATATCAAGAAACAAAGGTCATAATATAACTTTATAACCAGGAATAACATAAGATTATTACATCAAACATAGCTCATTTGGCTATTACATTACATTACAGCGGAATAACTATAGTCATGGGGTCCTTTATCTTCAAAGTGCCACAGGCAGATGTTGGTTGTAGACTTTGTAATCCTAATCAATCAATCTTCACTAAAAACATTTAAACCTGCAACATACAAGTTACAGCCACAAAGGTCAATACATTTGAATTGTATTGGCAAGTGATACTATGGTATTATGGTGGAGTCTATCATCTATATGCATTTGGCTAAGTGGAGTTGAGGCTTGCATTGCTCAAAAATAGATTTTTCCTTAACATTTGAAAATACTAAGTTCTTGCTTGACAAAATCATTTTTTCCTCAATCAAAGATTAAAGATCCTTTCCAAGGCATCTACCAATCAAAGATTGAAGATTTCAAACAACCCTTGTTCAATCCACAAGTTTTAACTTTAGAAATTTGAATGATGAGATTCTTGATTGTTTCCATGTCTTGATGCTCAAATTGTCCTTTACCAGGGACATGGCTAAGTACTTAGATTTTTCACTCTGCAGAGGTGGTGCACTTTCCCCACAAGACTTGGTTTCCCAAGACAAGATCTTTCAGAAGCTTTCCCTTAGACCAAAATGGACGCGTTCCAACCTATCAAACACTACCACCCACTGTCCATATGGCTAAGTTCTTGTAACCTATATGATCATGGCAGAGCCCATATTGCCAAGTGGTTGCACTTGAAGCTTCTCAACATTTGACATCTCAATTCTCTTTGTTCCTGGGTGGCATACCACAAGTGAGATACACAATCCAAGTCCATGGCCTTGTGAACCACTCAACATATCCCAATCCTTCCATTCCACCCAGGTGATTCATTAACATAGTTGTTTTATTAAACAAAACATAAGTCCTCAGACTTAGAATATTTTTCCATAGTGTGAATATATATTCCACCAATGTTTTCTATTTGCTAGGCTAAGCTTGATAGTAGTAGGAATCTCTAACTTAGGAAAATCCTACTAAGGACTCATCTACTAGGTTTTACTATAGCAAGGTCTATACTTAGCAAAATTCCATGCAAGTTTACTTAGCAAAATCACTAATGCATAGTGAAAGTAATGGGACAAAAAGTATGAAGCATCACTTGCCTCTTTGGTAGGGAATGGTGGTTCACTCCTTGATCTTGCTAGTCTCACACTTTCTAACTTCACTACAAGTCAATCAAGTAGATAGAAAATCAACTAGCATTCCAAACCAATAAATCAATCAAACAATTTAACACACACAAAACAATGGGATCTAAGTCATGCATGGGAGCATGCACAAGATAGTTTTATTTTGCAAAGAGGGCCTCTATTGGGTTTCTAAACTTTGTAAGATCCAAATTGGTCATTTACCAAAGTGGCAAAGTCATTAGTTAGAGGGTTTTGCCCAAAAACTATTTTAAAATCCATTCAATATTTTATATGGTGGAAAATGGTTTTACCAAATCAAAAATCTTTAAGTTTCTCACCAAAAGCTTCTAACTCTCAAGTCTTGGTGTTTTAGGTCAGTAGCTTTGAATTATAATATTTTCCCAATAGTTTTTATTCCAAAATCCTTTTTCATAATAAAATCATTATCATTACTTAGCTAGAATTAGACCAATTCAATTAATCCATTCCAATTCTTCCAATTTCATTTCCAAAATCATGGGTTGGTTCCTAGGGTCAGTAAGGTCTCAACAAACCATTTTGCAAAAGTTTTAACCCTAAAATCAATTTTAAACAATTTTTATACTCTAAACAAGCTCACAAAATAATCTGCAAAATCAAGCAAACTAACATATACTATTTTCTAAACTAAGGCCACAGTTGGCTAGGGCTTGTTCTCCTGAATCCATTGATATAAAATTTGTAATTTTTGGACGTGTGGTTTGAAAGTTACAAGGGTTTGAAGTTTGAAAATAATTCTGATTCAAAAATCTGTTTTAAACTAGAGCTGGCCACGCGTCATGTTTTAATTGGCCGAAAACAGTTCGCGTGGATCGACCAACGTGGGCCACTGGATCTAAAGTAAATCTTATGGCGCAGATGCTCTCATACCCCTTCTATAAGTGGTTCTATCATATCCATCCGATTGACATCGGACGGCTGTTGCTGCCTGGCCAAGGACTGGCTGCGCTGACGGTGGCTGCGCGGCGGCTCGGCTCTGCCGATGACACTGCCGGCGAACTAGGACGCGAGGGAAAGGGTAAAGATGCTTACCAGATTCGCCGTGGAGCACTGATTCTAGTTGATGCTTTGGTTGGCCAAGGGAAACTCGGAGGCGTTGACGATTGCTCGCCGGAGATGAGCTAGGATTTGGGCGGTTCAGGAGGTCATCGAGGGCGAGGGTAGGGGCGCCCTAAGACCAGTAGATTGCACCGTTAGGTTCGCCAGAGAGAGGCGAGTATGTGTGCATCACAGGACGGTGAAGAGGAAGTCTGGTCTCACCTGTAGATGCCGCCGGAGTTGGAGAAGGAGGTGGTGGCGTGCTGGTGTCGTCGGGGGCGACGTCCTGGGCGTGCGCTAGTGAGCTACCGCCACTGGGAGGTACGCCTGGTGCTGGCGAGCTTGCTCGTGTGCTCCCTGGGTAGTGAGGTTGTCGGGTTCCGCCGGAATTCGAGCAGGACCTCGTCGGAGACGGCGGCGGTGCAGAAAAGATTGGCGACAGCCTGGTGGCTCTCGAGGCGTGGGGTTTGGGGGGAATGAAAGAGGAGGAAGAGGGGATTTATCACGCGTGATCACTGCGAGGTTTAATCGCGGCATTAAGTCGAATTGACGACGTGAAATCACTGCCAGGAACGGGGAGGAACGGTCGATGCGGTGAGAACGATGAACAGGAGGGGTGGGTCCTGGCTGTCCGTGAGAGAGAGAGCGCGGGTGTGGGGTCTAGTTGTCACTCTCTGTGCGGGTAAGTTTTTGAGTGAGAAAAGAATGCTTCGGGGGGAAAAGAGAGGTGGGCTGCTGGGCTGTTGGGTTGAGTTGGGCTGGTCCAATTTCATTTTTTTTTCTGTCTGTTTGTTTTATTCTTTTCTATTTCTATTTTCTGATTTGAATTTCATCCAACTATTCAAGCATTCAAATAGTTCAAACAATTCAAACAATTGTAATGAGTTTTTGGTTCTGTTTATCAACATAAACCAAATCTCAAAACAAAAATTATATTTTATTCATTTTTAAGATCTATTTAATAATTAAATAAAATAGCCCTTTAGTTATTTAAAATAGGGTTTGATTTATTTAATAAAATCTTCATTTGAACTCCAAATACTTTCAAAACCAAATCAGTAGGTTTTATTTGGAAATAAAGAATATTTGGGAAACTTGTTTAAAACAAAATAACCTTTTATTTTAGGGTCCATTAATAATTAAATAAAATGGGCCTTAGTTAATAAATCAAATAGAGTTTGATTCTATTAATAAAATCTTTATTTGAAACCTAAATATTTTCAAAACCAAATCAGTAGGTTTTATTTGGGAAATATAGAATACTTGGAAATTTGTTTAAAACAAAATACCCTTTTATTTTAGAGTCCATTATTAATTAAATATAATAGACTTTCATTATTAAATCAAGTAGGATTTGTTTTATTGAGATATTTATTTTGAAATCTAAAATAAAGCCAAAACACTTTAGTAGGTTTTATTTGAGAAAATAAAATACTTAGAAAAACTTATTTAAAATAGTTTAATAAGTTTTGATGTTTTAATTAAAAGGGTAAAACTTTTTATTTAGATAAGTTTGGATATTAAATCCTTATTAATTTATTTAAATAAACCTTTGCTGATTTTATTTAAAATAAAATGTTTTAATTCCCAAAGCTTGGCCAAGGTTTATTTTGGCTTTATAAAATAATCTTTATAAATGCACCTTTTCTTTTGAAAACCAAAACTGTTATTAGAGAATAAAAAAATAGTAATTCCAAAACATTTTAATTTCTTTTAATAAATGTTTAACTTTTTAAATCCTTTTAGGATTTTATTTAATCCAAATAGATTTGAAGTTTCCATTTAAATTCAAAAAGTTTCTTCTGGCCCTGAAATTCAAACAAAGTTTTATTTTATTTATTTATTTTCACATTACAAGATTTGGAAAATCTTGGGATGTGACAGGCTACCATGACAAGCTTTCAAAATTGCATTCATTTCATGGTTAGGAACACACTTCCTAATCATTCCATCAGGTCCATGTCGATAAAGAAACGGATCATCCCAAAACTAATGTCTAAGATCATTAAAGAATTTCATTCTTTTGTTTCTTGTCATACCAGGGGGTACAAATTTTACTGCTAGATAATTAGCATAATATGCATACCACGGATCAACTACTTCAATTTTTGCTAAGTATTCTCCCAGAAATGACTCATTTATAGGTACGGGGACGGTAATTATTCCTTCCATCCTAGATAGATGATCTGCTACTAGATTATCTTTACCCCTCCTATCTACTATTTGTAAATCATATTATTGTAGCAATAATACCCACCTAATCAACCTAGGCTTTGCATCCTTTTTAACAAGTAGGTGACGCAAAGCTCGGTGATCTATATGAATTACTAGCATAATACCCGTGCGTTGCTACGGGTTAACAAATAATAAATAGTTCTCATATTTTTATAAATGATGTTAATCAGATTTTTTCGATCTCGAGAGGCACCTTAATCCAAAATTATATTATTGTACAAAATCCAGCAGAGCTGATGGAGAATAACACATGCCTCCTCTTAACAAATGAACTGCCAAGGAAAAATAATTTTCAAATAGGATAAATGGTTGCATAAGCATAGGTTCAATGATGTAGCCCGACCTACGGTCGTTACCACATCTTCGTCTCCAACTTATGCCAAGTCGTCATGGACTCCAAAGGTGAAGCCATTCCTCTATGCGAGCCCCCTTCCTACCCTATTGAATGGTATGCTACTTCATACTCCGTCACATATGCATGATAGGTTCACATTGACAAGTACGGAGGCAAGGGAGGAAGCCCGGAGCATCAAGCCCGACAAGACGGAGGCTTGGAAGAGGAGGCGGAAGAAGACAGATCGCCAAATGCTCTCTGTCGCCAGCGGTACTACCGAACCTGGCGACCGGTACTACCGCCCGGCGGCACTACCGCCCCCTGCTACCGCCACCAACAGACGACGCCAACAGAAGCCAAATACTCTCTGTCTCCAGTGGTACTACCGGACCTGGAACCGGTACTACCGGTCTACGGCACTACCGCCCCCTGCTACCGCCCGCTACAGACGGCTCCAGCTGACGCTCCAGGACCGCAAGCGGTACTACCGGTCCCAGAGCGGTACTACCGGTCCCAGAGCGGTACTACCGGACCCAAGTCCGGTACTACCGGTCCTGTGTGCCTGCGCGCACATGTTGGGCCTTTGGCCCATGTACCCCTTTAGCTCGTCCAAACCCTAGTTTTATCCCCAAACTACCCTTGTTTAGTGGTTGGCCTATAAATAGAGCCCCCACCCCTCATGTATCCCTTAGGCATAGATGATAGACTAAAGAAAAACCCCATTGTGGAATCTCTAATTTTGCCTCATCCCCTTTACCAAGGGGACCGACTATCGTCACCAACCTCGATTGGACTTTGCATCACGCATCCATCGTTGAACAAGGCCTTGGAGTTCGATGTCTCGTCTCCAAGTTGTCAAGACCCTCCCCAAGGTGTTCTTCCCTCTCCGATGTGGATTTGAGGGAGCACGTTGACCGATCTTTCCTTGCGAGGATTCTATCGGACCGGTGGCCGCCGTTCGGGAGCAATCGGCCTTGTATCGTGTGAGTTTTGCGTGTGTTCATCGTGTTCTTCGCGAGGTGTGTGTTCGCTTCCGCTACCTTCTCCCTTTCCCCTCGCTTTCCCATCGATTTGACCACGAGATCCGTGAAGATCGGGCACCCAAGAGGTTAACCCCTCCATCATCTGGTATCAGCAGCTTTTGGTTGCCACGGATTTCTCATCGATTTGGTCTTTTCCCCATAAATTTGAAAATTCCACCAAAAATAGCCCCAATTCGTGTTTTGGATCGATCTGTGATTTGAGTGCGTTTTCGTAGGTTTTGATCCGTGCATTACTTGCTAAACTTGTTGATCTACCTTCCTTTGCGTTCCCATAGCCTAATTCCTTGATTTCCCCCGTCGATTTGGTGTTTTTCTTGAAGATTTTCTGCCAAATCGCCCCAAAATCGCGAAAACGCATCAGATCTGGGCGTCTCTGTCTCCAGCGGTACTACCTCTCCAAATATCCGGTACTACCGCTCACCGGTACTACCGCTCCAAAAATCTGGTACTACCGCCCAGGACAGAAAGAAAACAGCAGGTTTCCAGATTTCAGCCTCTCACCGTTTTGAGCATAACTTTTGCATTCGAACTCGGATTTTGGTGTTCTTTAGCTCGTTTCGAAGAGGAGAAGGAGCACTACATCATCATACACGTTGTTCATGCTATATACTCCATCCAAATTCCGTGAGCAAGGCGGAATCCAACAATGAAGGGTGAAGATCGTCGACGAAAGGTATAAACATTCTGCGACTTCTCCCCACTTGCATTCCTTTGTGAACCCCATTATCTTTGCGAGCAACAAACACCTACTGAGACTAGTTCCTCTTATGATTGCTTGGGCTATGCACATTTGATACCTTGTAGATTCCGAGCAAACATTGTGAGCGCTTCTCATATAGTTATCTTGTATAGTTGTTGGCACAAGGAAGAGGCAAGTGAAAAAGAAATAAAAAGAAAAAGAGTGATACAAAAAAAAGAAAAAAAATAGAAAAAGGAAAAAAGGAAAAGAAAGAAAGATACATGTGCCTCATAGAATAGGAAGCGCAAGCTCGATGAACATCATATAGGTGGTACTTATTGTGCATAACTTGTAGCCCACCAATTTTGTGCAATCGAACTAGCATCTCTCCTTGTACTTGTGTGACACGAGCTTATAGTCTTAGCTAGGTAATCATTTGGTTCTTATCTCACTTTCTCCGTCGCACAAGTCCTATTTATCCCACCGTGTGTGTTTCCTTGTACATATTTCCTGTCTTGTGGATTAACTTGTTTGCTTTGTGATCATTGTGGTTCTTTACTTGCCATTACAACATCTTGATTTCGGATTTGTTCTTGACATGCCACATTCCATACCTATCTACCATAGGCCTTGTGTGTGTTTGTTTTTTGGTTCGTAGTTGGTTTTGGTGTTTCGCGTGAACTTAACTTTGCTTGGTTTATTGCTCTCAAGTGTGGCCACTTGCACGAAACGATCTTCCAAGGTAAAGTAAGGTTTGACGTTGTATCCCTAACTCCAACTACCACTTCCATATACACCGCTTGGTCTTGTGCATCATGTCTAGGGACTCCGGAACCGAGGATGATATCTATGAAGAATCCATGATGAGCTACCATGACTACGACTCCACAAGTATAGAGGACATGACGGAGCACCACACCGACAATGGCTCCACATGCTTTGAGGACCCAGAGCACTACACCTACGATGACTCCACATGCATGGAAGACATGGAGCTCTACGTCGACAATGGCTCCTCATGCATGGAGACTATGGAGCACTACACCGACAATGGCTCCACATGCTTGGGTGATATGGAGTACTACACCAACAACTACTCCCCAAGCATGGACGACTTCGAGTGCGACATCGATGACGCCTCGCCAAGCATGGAGGACACGGAGAACTTCATCGACTTTGATGGCTCCTCCATGAGCCATGAAGAATTCCTCCACCATGTGGAGATGGAAGCCTACTCTGCCAAGCAAGAGGAGGCGCATCATCAAGATTCCATGACCTTCAAGGCCAAGCGTGCCACACCAAAGGGCACCACCTACTTCGATGATCCACCTCCAAGGCGACAAGTGCCACCACCTAGATGGCGTCAAGTGCCACCATCTCCAAGGCGCCAAGCTCCATCACCTCCAAGGCGTCAAGCTCCACCATCTCCAAGGCGCCAAGCTACATCACCTCCAAGGCGCCAAGCTCCAACTCCTATCCAAACAAGAGTGGCGTCCAAACATCATATGCATCAAGAGGCGCCAAGAAACAAGACTCTTCATCGACACATCCTCTCATGAGCATCGCCACCATAAAGAGGATACAAGACATCGTCAAAGGCATCTTCGCCACAAAGACGGAAAATTCGTGATGAGCACCAACCATAATGCTCAAGCAAGCTCAAGAAGGCACCACAAGCACAAGAAGAGTTCCAAGGAAAGTGATCATCGTCGCGAGTGTCATGTGGACGACCAAGTGCGCCACCTACATCAACCATCGGCAAGGCACGCCAATGACCTCCGTCGACACCTTCATAGGGCACCTTCTACTACTAGTGCCACCACCAAAATGGCACCAAGAGCAAGCCTTCGTCCACGCCATCAAGCTTCAACGCCTACGCTTGACTTCCACGACCTCGCGAACGAGGAAAATGTAGACGTCTACTTCGCCAAGTTGGATAGCATGAGCCTACCTCCACCACTACTACAAGATGGCCACAAGACGGTCGAGCATGGGATTTTCCCTTCGACCATGGAGGCGAGCAATGATGCCCATCTTATGGCATCCAACCTTGAAGGCGACAAGGTCAAGAACGGTGAGCATGGGATTTTCCCTTCACCAAAGGAGGCGCATGGAGTTGAGGAAACCGAGCCTACCCCCATATGCTTGAGTGATGATGTGGTACCAATCCGATGTGAGTATGAGAGCCACTTAGCCCACTTGAGTGAGAACAAGAGTGACATGAGTGACTCCACCTTATGTGAGATTGAGTGCTTCCACTTGGAGGGCATGAGTGATACTCCTAGTGAGTTGAGAGTGGTAGTTGATAGATCAAGTGAGACCATTTCGAATTCTAACAACTTACCCTCTACCTCTAGTGTGTTCTCTTGTGTTGTGCTAGGTTCCATGGAGGAAGACGCCCGAAGCTATGAAGCAATGATGCCTCGAATGGAGAAGATGTACATGGTAGATGCTACGCCATGGATACATCAAGAAGATGAAGTCGTCCACAAGGAGGCCACTACTTCCACAACACCCACTTCATATGAGAGGTATGACCAAGGTAACAATAGGGGTGTTGATGATGCCATGATCCCACTAGTGGACATGATGAATTGTGAGGATATGCATGCTATGGATGATACTTGTGACATTACATATGCTTCATCCACTTTCCCATGTGATGATTTGCCTTTGCATAATATTGATCATGTGGAATTGTTTGATTGCGATATCATTGCCATAAACATGCCATGCTATGCATATTGTGTGTATCCTCCAATTGCTTCGGACTTGCCTTGTCATGCTAGTCTTTCAATTTCTCCCGTTGCTTGCGATAAGATGAATGCTTGCTATTCACTTGTTTTGCTTGCAACAATATTGATCTTATGCGTTATAATGAGATGGCCCCCATAGCTTTCTCACTTTTTGGAGATTTTGATGATGGCCATGATAAGCATGTTCCCCACTTGCATACTCACCATGCATCTATTTCATACTTGAATGACATTAATGGTGATGTGCACAAGAAGAGATACGTCATGATGGATGATGTGTATCTCTACCATGCACACACGTTCTTCCTTTTACATATGATGTGTGTAGGTACCCGCACGAGAATGTCAACCTCGGTTGAGCACGAGTTGACAAAAAGAGCTCTTGAGAGCATCCCACAAGTGAGTTCAAGATCGAACCCAGCTCTGATACCTTTTGCATGCTTTGCATCTTTCATGTTGGCAAATTGCTCTTTCCTATGGTTTGATTGCAAGCATGTTGATGGTATTATCTCACCTTGTGACATTCATGTTTCTTTGCTTTTGGATAATGATGTTTTGTGTGTTGCAACAAAAAATTTGAACATTTTCTCTTTCCGATGTTTTGTGTGCAACCGCAATTCCATTAAGATCATGTATTGTCATGAAAACTTCCAAGAATCTCGTCTTGTTGTTGCAACAAACATAAGGACCACTTGCTCTTTCATTTGGTTTGTTTGCAAACACGTTACTTTGGCTTCCGCTTGGGATACTCATATTCCCATGAAATTTGCTTTTGATGATTTGTGTGTGACATCCAACATGTTGAACAATTTCTATTTCCAATGGTTGGTTTGCACACATAATGATGTTTCTTTGGACATTCTTCCTTGTGTGTTTTTGCCAAATTCTCCTATTCTTGCATCAAAGGTGTTCTTTGAAATTTGGATCCAATGCTTTGAATGCCCCACTTCTATGTTATATGGAGTTTTTGAGTTTCCACATTTGGATGATGTTCAAACGAGTTCCATGCACATTGACCTTGCATATGCAGCCCGTTTGCTATACTTGAGTTGTGCTAATCATGTTGTGAACAAGAATGGACATGCCACAAATGACATGCTCCTCTATCACACACAAACATATGTTGCTTGGTCTTTGTTGTATGAAGGTACAAATGCATACACGTCAACCTCTATGGACTATATGTTGACAAGAAGAACCGAAGAGAGTTACCTATGGCTACCCTTCATCGAGCTATCTCTACAAGCTAAGGTGACTTCCTTCTACTTGAGGACTCATGCAATAATCTTCATGAATTGGCTATGCTTTGAGTGTTGCTTTGCTTTTGTTGTGAGCTTTGTAGGCTTCAAGGAAGGTGAAGGAACATTGAAGTGTTGTCAAGTCAATCTTCCCGAGGACGACTTTATGGTGAACCTCAGGATCAAGAAGGTCTCTCGACCGCTTCTACTTTGTGATGAGCATGTAGAGTCGAGGACGACTCTTTTTGAAGGGGGGAGCTGATGTAGCCCGACCTACGGTCGTTACCACATCTTGGTCTCCAACTTATGCCAAGTCGTCATGACTCCAAAGGTGAAGCCATTCCTCTATGCGAGCCCCCTTCCTACCCTATTGAATGGTATGCTACTTTATACTCCGTCACATATGCATGATAGGTTCACATTGACAAGTACGGAGGCAAGGGAGGAAGCCCGGAGCATCAAGCCCGACAAGACGGAGGCTTGGAAGAGGAGGCGGAAGAAGACAGATCGCCAAATGCTCTCTGTCGCCAGCGGTACTACCGGACCTGGCGACCGGTACTACCGCCCGGCGGCACTACCGCCCCTGCTACCGCCACCAACAGACAACGCCAACAGAAGCCAAATACTCTCTGTCTCCGACGGTACTACCGGACCTGGAACCGGTACTACCGGTCTACGGCACTACCGCCCCCTGCTACCGCCCGCTACAGACGGCTCCAGCTGACGCTCCAGGACCGCAAGCGGTACTACCGGTCCCAGAGCGGTACTACCGGTGTTGACCGGTACTACCGGACCCAAGTCTGGTACTACCGGTCCTGTGTGCCTGCGCGCACCTGTTGGGCCTTTGGCCCATGTACCCCTTTAGCTCGTCCAAACCCTAGTTTTATCCCCAAACTACCCTTGTTTAGTGGTTGGCCTATAAATAGAGCCCCCACCCCTCATGTATCCCTTAGGCATAGATGATAGACTAAAGAAAACCCTCATTGTGGAATCTCTAGTTTTGCCTCATCCCCTTTACCAAGGGGACCGACTATCGTCACCAACCTCGATTGGACTTTGCATCACGCATCCATCGTTGAACAAGGCCTTGGAGTTCGATGTCTCGTCTCCAAGTTGTCAAGACCCTCCCCTAGGTGTTCTTCCCTCTCCGATGTGGATTTGAGGGAGCACGTTGACCGATCTTTTCTTGCGAGGATTCTATCGGACCGGTGGCCGCCGTTCGGGAGCAATCGGCCTTGTATCGTGTGAGTTTTGCGTGTGTTCATCGTGTTCTTCGCGAGGTGTGTGTTCGCTTCCGCTACCTTCTCCCTTTCCCCTCGCTTTCCCATCGATTTGACCACGAGATCCGTGAAGATCGGGCACCCAAGAGGTTAACCCCTCCATCATTCAAAAATCAAACGCTTCACATGATCTGATGCTTCTCATTCTCTGATATTCAGGTGTGGAAACAGATAGAGCCGTAGACTTACTGTGAGTAAGCGGAGTTCATATCTGAAATTTATAAATAACAATCGAAGTACAATCATAAAAATTGCACATACAAATACAAAAAAGATAAAAGTTATGAAATGTTAACGCCGCCTTTTACATGATCTGAATTGAACAAACAAGTGAAACCTGTTCTGTTGTTTCTACCAGTCATGCGTACAATAGTTTGATGCCGTGCAATGACTTTTTTTGTAAATGACAGCAACATAATATTTGAATACGTAGACATCTACAAGAGAAGCTAATCTTAACATGCCATGAAGGAAATAACCCATAAGCATTAGTTTAGAAATTGATTTGCATTTCTTACTGCACATTGACATCCATAAGAGAACCTACTGAGAGAGAGACTACCGGGTGTCTTGCTTAGCTGACTAATCAATTTAGAAAGTTGAAATTGATTAAATATTAGCATTATTTTACTTTTTCATATGCAGAGTTTAAAACTCACCACTTCAGGACATTGACATCTCGAGAGGCTAAAGTTCCAAAGATTCCAGATTTTACTTTTTCAGATGCAGAGTTTAAAACTCACAATTTCAGGACATTGACATCTCGAGAGGCTAAAGTTCCAATGATTCCAGCTGGGACTATCATCTTACTCATGCTTTACATTATTTCTTTTTCCTTTCGCTCGCCACTTCAATGAAGCCTTGGGGATATTTTCATAATATCTCCTATCCAAAGGAACCACACTCGACTCTATCTTCAACTTCAAATCGTACCATCTGACGGTTCCCCGAATCCCCAAGAATGTTTCTAAGACCTATATATTAAGATTTGTGTGTATCTATTTCTCACAAGCATCACGATCACACAAAGTGCTTCCATGAGAATAACTCTTTGAACTTATGTGTATCCCTGGCTGGCTCTTTATCAACCCAGCTACTATAGGGTTGGTAAAATAGTTCTCTTTAAGTGATACTGTAATAAAGTGGTCCTCAGAAATCAAAGCCGTAAAGTTTCTAATTTTTTTAGCATTTCCAGTTTCCATGTTGTGGGACATGCGATCAACAGTACGATTGCAAATTAAACCAGCGCTGTCAGGACAGCTAACAGACCTGTGTTCTACCGCATCTATGTGGATAGTCTCATTTGGTTTCCCTTGGCCCTTGTTAGCCTCGTTCACCACCAGATGGTTTCGCATGAGCCATACACAAAGTGAATCATCCCGATCTAGATGAGTAGAATGTAGTCAATATCATCGTCTCATTATCCATCTCCTTGCCAACAGACTCGCGCCCATTAACACGAGTACTTATAGCAGAAGCATGTTTCCTTGTCACTGAACTTCCTTTATCACAAATACATTTGTCTAATCTCCGTGTACCATTTGACAAGGAAGAATACCTCCGGAAGGGAACAACATCAGCATTACTGCACAGGAACCTCCTAACAGTGTTAACAATATTTTCCATGAGAGAAGATCCAAGCAGATTGATAATGTTGCTTGCAGGAGCTTCTCCAAGGACACTTGCGTTGATTCTGGTGACAGATTCTATCTACTCCCTCCGTCCATAAAAGGATGTCGGAGGGTCAGTTCAAACTTGTTTTTGCCAAAAAGTCCCGAAACATTCAGAACGCTTCAAATCAGGACTGAATTTCAAAATTCAAACAGCGATCTTCACCTCCGTCCTCCCCGACATTCGCCATCGACGGGCCCGACGAGCTCGAGCTCTAGGACCTTCGCGTCCATTGTCCTCCGCCCTCCTCCTCCAGGTTCCCGGCCTTCCACGCCCTTCTTCCTCCTATTCCAGTCGCTAGATCTCCACAGAGTCGTCCTCCCCGCCCTCCGCCATTGACAGGCCCGACGAGCTCGAGCTCCAGGACCTTCGGGTCCTCCGTCCTCCTCCTCTAGGTTCCCGGCCTTCCGCGCCCTTCTTCCTCCTATTCCAGTACGTGCTGGCGCTCGATCTCCACGGAGCCGTCCTCCCCGCCCTCCGCCATTGACGGGCCTGATGAAGAAGGTCGTCAAGGACCTCGGCGCCCTCTGTCCTCCTCTTCCAGGTTCCCGACACTCTGCGCCCTCCGTCCTCCTATTCTAGTCCGCCCTGGAGCCCGAGGCGTCTCCTCCCACTCCGGGCGCTGCTTCCCCACTCGAATTCCCACTCCGGGCGCTGCTTCCCCACTCGAATTCGACTCCATCGCACCTAATCAGGATTCCCCAAGCCAGTCAAAAGCTTCAGGGTGTAATTCTAATCCTCCAGGAGCCTTTTCCCCTCGCGATTACTTGCTGATTTGCCTCGCGGTCGTGGTCCGCTGGTGGAGCTCGCTGCTGCTTCTCCCCTGCTGTTTCTGAATAAGAATAAGAACAAGGTAAAAGTTAGAACAGAGCTCAAATTCAGAGTTTCAGAAAATTGACTGAAATATGTTAGTACACAGTGTTTACTGAAATGTGTTTACTGTTATTGATCCATGCAATCAAAACATCTTAATCTGTCACTAGATTATTCTTGTATGATTACTAAAATATGTTTTCTATCATTGGAGTATTTATCCTTGTATATACAGACATGAGCTGTTGTTATGCTGGCATCATGCTATTATAAAATTAGAAAGCTAATGCATATTGGATCCTTGTATATACAGACAGGGGCTGTAACTCAAGCTAATTGACATGGCATCATTATCAGAAAACTAAAAAGACATCCTCATGATTAGAAAGATAATACTGATGCATACCTTACTCCAAAACAATCAAATCCAACATTGCTACTTTACCTCATTAAGAATCTCAGTCCTCCCTTGTCCTGCTTCAACCGCAGCCGGTGCCTTTTCATGCCAACCATGTTGAAGAAGCCACGCAATATGGTCTTCAATATCTCTAAGTAGAAGGCACATACAATAAGAAAAAGCTTGCCAATGAAGATCACCACAATTTCAGAAAGCTGTATAAATTCATTGCCTTGTTTAATTAGAAATTGTCAAACAAGGGTCAATTTTGCAGTATTTTAAAAAACCTTGGCTTTGCATTAAGAGAAAATAATCAGTATGTGCTTTCCACCATATTGACCAGAGCACACATGGCATCAGCTCACCTTAAAAATAAAAGAAAACTCATTTGTTACTCCAGGCATGTCCCAGGCATTCAACCAATTCTGTAACTCATTTGAGACTGAATGGGTAGATGCATAAACAACAGGGCAGGACACAAGCTGCACTTATACTTTTGAAATAACCAAGCAAGAAAGCACTGATTTACTTAATGATTTCTGAATGTATTTTCATAGGCAAGCAAACACTACAGCAGTTCTAAATTTACCTCCAGCTCTGTACTTTATTCAGACAAGCAAACACTACAGCAGTTCTAAATTTCAAAGCACTTGTTTACTGCATTTTCAGAAAAAATAAATACAAATATTTTCATCTGTATTCCTAGAAATACGGATGCTATTGAGATGCAAGTTGTGTCTGTGCAACACGCGCAACAAAAGTCCAGTACAGCAAGATAAGAAATGATACCTTCACAAAACTATTCTAAGAGCATAACACATGTGTGAGTTTGAGACACAAAAACAACTGAAAAATCCTGAAACTTCTATCCGGATGAATCAAAATTCAGTTCCTGACAAGAAACTCATCCCAATTCAGTTCTTGACAAGAAACTCATCTATGTGAATCAAAATTAGCAGTACAGAAAAATGAAATTGCAGGTGTGCCCAAACTTGTGCCCAAACTGAATCAAAATTGCAGCTATGTGTATCAAGCAAAAACAGGTTGTGACCAAACTGAATCAACTATGAACTGAATCAAAACAGATTGCCGCGGTACAGGCCACTAGATACCAGGAGTGGAAACAGGGAGGGGCGGATCGAGTCAAACCAGACATGGACGACGGCGAGGGCGAGGAACTGGTCAAGGTTCCGCCAGATCCGTCCGCGTCGCGCCCTGCTCTCTGCCGCTTCCTCCCCTTCCCGCCCTGCTGCCATCACCTGGTCTCCGTCGTTTCCTCCCCTTCCCTTCCTTTCTTGCCGGCCAAGAAGACGAGGCGAGGATCAGGATACGAAGCCTCCATGGACGCCCAAGGCGGTAGCTTCCTCCTCCAAGGTGGAATCTTGGGTGGCCACAAGCATGGGCGGCACGGACGAGGGATCGGGCATGGCAGACAGCAAGGGAGCGGCGGCTAATGGCGCAGGCGATGGCGTAGTAGCCAACGAGTGTGCGGAGGTGAGCGGCGCGGTCGAGGTCGAGCGCCGGCAAGCGGAGAGGAAGAAATGGCAAGGCGAGCTCGGCAGAGCGGAGCGGGCGAGGTTGTGCGGTGCCGACAGAGGAGGGAGCTCGGGTTTGGTCGGAAGAAATACAAGGTTTTTTTTACAAAAACTACCCTGCGACATCCTTTTATGGATGGAGGGAGTACTACTTTGTTTTTTCATGATACAAACAAGTGCTATTACTCCAGGTCCAGATTACAATCACTCAAGATGGTTATAAACCTGCAGGCCTTGTATGCGGCAAACAAGAGTCATTCACAATCCGTAAGAGTGGCAGTAGAGTAAATGCATCGTATAAAAACTTTTTCAAACCTGAATTAGCACAATGATCGCACCTTCGGTTTCAAGGGTAGAAAAATAGCACCTCCAGTTTCATAGATCCTGATCAAACATTCAGAGCAATCCCTTCTCTCCCCATCCACCTACATAAAAAAGAAGAGAAAGGCTCGGTTCCCGTCCCCGCCGCCAGGCTCGTATGCGAGCATCGCTTGCTCTCTCCTTCACTTCTCTCGCTCCCATCCCGGTCTTGCTCTTGCAGAGCGATGCCATCACGAGGAAGGGGCTGGCCAGATAGAGGTGGGGCTCTCGAGATGGGACTCGGATGGGAGTGCTTGAACCGCGGGTTTGACGAGGAGCAAAGTCCAGGAGGCGCGGCTGTTGTGACCAGCGGTGAGTGGCGAGGTTGAGCCTCGGCCGACAGGAGAGGGGATGGTCGCAGAGCGCGCTTCTTCTCCAGCAGGCTCGACATGGCCGGCCGCGGCGAGGGGATGGAGGAGAGACGCGCATAGTTCGAAGATGAGGGGAGGGGAGGGGAGGGGAGGGGAGGGAGGGGTCGGCCGTGAAGGAGGCGGGGGAGTCCGTTGGCAGGAGAGGGATGGAGGAGCTCCAACAGGCTCGACATGGCCGGCCGCGGCGAGGGGACGGAGGAGAGACGCGCAGCGGGCGGGTTGACTATCGGGAGGAGGAGTTTTGGCCTTTTTTTTTCTCACCGTACGAAAAGGTAACTGAAAAGGTAACTTGCGGTGGAAGGGGCAGTAATTCAACTGAATAGTTAGGAGCAAAACCAGAAAAAAAACGGACGGAAATTGGGAGGACGAACCTACCTGAGAAAAAAATAGTAGATAGATTACTCTAGAATTAATAATATAATATCTAAATTTGTGACAGGAAAAATTATAGCAAAGAACTCTTTCTCGGTAGTAGCATAATTTTTATGAATTTTATTAAGAGTCCTACTTGCATAATGAATAACATTTAAATTCTTCTCGTCTCACTGTCCTAATACAGCTCCTAAAACATAATCACTAGCATCACACATGATTTCAAATGGTTCATTCCATTTTGGGGGTTTCATCATAGGTGCTGAAACTAATTTGTTTTTAAGATTTTCAAAAGCTGCAATGCAGTCATGGTCTAAGTAGAACGGAGTTTCTTTGTCAAGAAGGTCAGTAATAGGCATAGCTATTTTAGAAAAATCCTATATAAAGCACTTGTAAAAACCTGCATGTCCCAGAAACATTTTTAAGTTTTTAATGTCTTGAGGTATGGGAAGGTTTTCTATAGCACTTATATTGGTCTTATTTATCTCTATACCTTTTTTTGAAACCTTATGTCCAAAAACTTTACCTTCTCTTTCCATGAATCGACATTGCTCCCAGTTCAAAACTAAGTTCGATTGCCTATATCTCTGCAAAACCTTGGTTAAATTGATAGAGACAATTATCAAATGTTGTTCCACAAACAACGAAATCATTTGTTAGAACTTTCATAGTCTTCTCAACAAGATCATCAATGATTTTTTAAACACATTCTTGAAAAGTTGTAGCTGCATTACATAAGCCAAACGGGATTAATCTATAAGCATAAGTACCATAAGGACATGTGAAAGTTGTTTTCTTTTGATCTTCAGGCTGTATAGAAATTTGAGAATAACCAGAATAACCATCAAGAAAACAAAAATAAGAATTATTGCTTAGTCTTTCTAAAATTCTATCCATGAACGGTATAGGTTTATGATTTTTCTGTGTTTCACGGTTTAGTTTTCTAAAATCGATGCACATGCGATACCCAACAATAGGCCTTATTGGGACTAGCTCACCATCCTCATTCATAGCAGCATCAAGACCCCCATGTCTTGGTATGCAATGAGCTGGGCTAACCCACTTACTATCAGAAATAGGATATATTATGCCGGCATCTAATAAGCGTATAACTTGTTTTCTTACTACCTCTTTCATTTTAGGGTTAATCCTTCTTTGTGTGTCAACTATAGGTACAACATCTTCAAGCATGGTAATCTTATGTGTCACAATGGATGGATATATTCCTTAAATGTCACTTAGAGTATACCCAAATGCTTCATCAAAACTGAAACAAGTTTATTTGTTTCATCTTCTAATAAATTTTTACTAATAATAACAGGACATTTGTTTTCATTATCTAAAAATTCATACCTCATATTGTCTAGAAGTCGTTTTAATTCAATTGGAGGAGGTTCTTCGTCACCCTTTCTTACCAGTTTTTCATAATCATGTGGGTTTTGTGCTTCCGGGATAGAGTCAAGGTAATCATCTATGTCTTCTCTTTCCTCATCGTCTTGTGCCTCTTCCCAATTAATTAAGCTTCTTTCTAATTCATCTTGGGGAGTGCTGAAATGAATCGCGGCCAACTTGGCAATTGTTTTCTCTTCCTTAATGTCCTCTATTTCATATGGCCTCCTTTTTAGGTTAGCGAAGTGGAATGTCATTTCCTCTTCTCCAAACATCATGAAATAGTCTCCTTGTTATCAATTCGATCTTTGGTTATGGAGACAAAAGGCCTGCCTAAAATAATAGGACAAAAAGTATCTCGAGGCATATCAACTATATGAAAATCAACAGGGTACATGAGTGGTCCAACAAACACATAGATATTTCGAATAACACCTTCCGGTTTATATTAGTTCTATTAAACATTTTAATAGTAGTGTCTACCAATTCCACATCTAGATTATTCAAATTGTAGCGAAGTTCCTCATAAAGTGATGAAGGCATAATATTTATAGTAGACATCGGTTCACAAATTCCATATAGGGAAGTTTCTCTATAATATATAGGGGTGATAGGTTTAGAAGTTTCTTTACCTTGTATCCTACCTGTAATGAAGTCTGAAGTTTCAGAATCTAGCATAACCACTTCTTTTTCCACAATTCTTGCTTCCGTAAGATCTTTATATATAACAATCTTTGCATTGGTAGAATCGGGGTTCTTTTCTGCTTTCTTTGGTCTTATCTTTTACGTTCTTCCTCCCTGTATTTCTTATTAATATTCTCTTGAATAGATTCAGAGGAAAATTCTATCAATGATGTGTCCTCTCTTGCTCGCTTCTTTTCTTCGAGGGGTTTATGAAGTCCCCATTCTGAAGGTACCTGTAGATGCCCTGCTTAATTCTCAATAATTTTCTTTACCGAATAAGAATCAATGCCGAGGGTTTTAATCATTGCACAATTCCTTTCATCTGCAAGAAAGTTGTTAACACAAGTATATTCAGAAGAACCTTTCATATTGTTCTCCTCATTTTTAATACTTTCCGTTATTTCTTTCATTTTCATTATTAATTTCCAAGCTTCATCATAAGTATAAGATAGGAAAATACCATTAGAAGTGGTATCTAGGGTTGCTCTATTTTTATTATTAAGACCTCCATAGAAAGTATGGGTAATTAACCAATCAGGCAAACGGTGATGGGGGCAATTGTCTAGATAGCTTTTGTACCTTATATAGCCTTCATATAAATTCTCATCAGGATTATTTTTAAAACTTATAATGATACCTCTCATCATATGAGATTTTCTTTTTGAGTAATATTTTGACAAGAATTTGGTTGTCAAATCCGTCCACGTCCTTGGTGCTTCTGCACAAAGGATCTATACCAGTTGCAAACATTATTAGAGAGAGTTTGTCTAAACAACTGGATTTTAACCTTATCAAGGTCACAATCATCAAATATAAAGGAACCAAAAATATCTTTAGAGAATTGTAAGTGTCCATATGGACTCTCTTCATGGGTTCCTGCAAAAAATTTAGAGTTAAGTAACTCAAATAATAAAGGATGGATCTCAATACCATCGGGGTTTATGCTTCTATTGATATTTATAAAAGCGTCCATGGGCGAACCCATATTCCCTACTGCCTCAAGCTGCATCAAATGTTGAGTGTTTTCCATTGTTATGATCCATCAACTCAAATTAAAATTAGTACAACGAAAGTAAATAACTAAAAGTAAAGTGACTTATAGCACTAAGTTCCCCGGCAACGGCGCCAGAAAATAGCTTGATGACTGCAAGTGCACAGGTCGTTTGTAGCTAGTTTCGAAATAAAGATAGCGATCCCACAGGGAGCAGTAGGTGAAAGACTAAAATGCTTTTAACTAAAACTAAACGAAGTACTTGAGGAATAATTCTAAGATGCAAGAAAATAGAATTGTTTTTGGTTTTTTGGTTGGTTGAAATAGTAAAGTAAAGTGAAGCAAAATTAATGAAGAAAGTAGTAATCGCGTGCGTAAGAAAGATTGAAACTGCAATAGGGAAAGGCATTATTGGGGAGTGGTGGATACACCGCTGGCAATTTAGACCAAGTGATCAAGATTATTATAGCGAATATTCTCATGACATGAATATATGTGGGAGGAGATCCATATATGAATGATGAGGCAGCAACCACTACTCACACCATCCTTCATAACCACAACTGACAGATAAACGACATCAATCGTATTTTACCCTGCTATTAAAGGATTTCTCCCGCGGCATGGACATGTCTTAATGAGTTCTCCTTAATTCCCCAAGTTAGTACATAAAGGATGACAATGACTTTATAGTCACAGTAAGTGCTATCATCCCTCCGTCTATCAACAAGTAATCCCCTTCATCGATTCCCCATAAGAGGCAAATATTGAGGAGGTGCACAACTCCCAACATTAAGATGAAGACAATTAACACATACATATAATGATGTATAACATAATAATATCTATCTCATCTCAATCATATACTAGGGTTTCTCCATCTCCCCAAGAACTAATGATCTACTTAGACATGGAGGCAATCAGCATCATGACAATGGTAATGGAAATAATTATCGATGAATAGTACTTATATAAATCTTTCAACTAGTGCAAGAATTACAACAAGATCTAGATGGGATGGATGGAGATGATGGTGGTGATGAAGGTGCAGCGGTTGATGAAGATGGAGATCGATGTCTTGGCCTCCCAGATCTGCTTAGGGCAAAGATGGATCCCTAGGGCAAGTTCCCCCTCCATATCCCTTCCGGTGGTGAGTTTTGTGCGATTTCTGGGTGTTCTGTATGTCGTCTGTCCGAACCAGTTGCACGGAGCGAAACTATTTGAGGAGGCGGAGGCGGCGCTAACTATACGGTGGGAACTATATGGCGGCCTGCCGTATAGTTGGTCGTCAACTCTTTTGTCTCTGCTTCTCGCTTCGGGTTTTCTTCTGCTATTATTAATATTTCCCAAATAATAGATTTACGTAGTTTTTGGCTCCTTTTCTCTCCAGTACAACTGCTCCAAGAATTGTGTCCTTTTGATCCATCATCTGATCTGATCCTGGTGGAAATAAACATAAAAAGTGCGCGTGAACGCCGTAAAATAGCAAAATCCTACATCTATAATGCAAAATAACAATTTAAAACATGATACAAATATGTACTCATCGGGTCCCTCATCATATCATCAAGCAGCAACCAGTTATCGGACCATATATTGGTGGTTCTCCTATCACCAATCCGCTTGATGATTCCTTGAATATGTATATCTCTCCCATCTAGAATAAACCTCCATTTCTGTGAGGGGTGAGAGCCAAGCTCGGCCTCAAGAATTGAGGAATTTGGGTAGTATATAGCCTTTAGTAGGCGGGCACTCACAGAAGTAGAATCTTGCACATCGTCAAAAAAGGCCAACTTGCCATTGTAAGAGCGAAAATGCATTAATGGTCTTTGGGTAATCTTATCCTGACTTCTAAAACGGCCCAACATTCGGTATTTCTGAGTCTTCAAAAATATTGAAAACATATTTTTTGAGAGAGAGAAATAGCTACGTTATTTATTTAACTCTGGAAACATCCAAAGCAAGTTCCATCAAAATACAATCAGGATAAACCGAAAAGCAAGTTCAGCCTTCCTTAGATAATTTATGTGCAATGCCATTAGTAGTACGTCGCACCCAGAGGACCCGATGGTCAGCCAACGATCTAAGATCCCTCTTAATCTCTTCGACAAGCGGCCCCTATAGCGATCGATCATTCTCCATACTCGTCAGCTTCGACACCACGCCCAAGCAATCCGTCTCCAGCTCCACTTTGTCCAAAGCCATTTCCTTAGCAACCTTTGCTGCACTTAGGCATGCTCGGAGCTCTGCCTCCTCAGGATCAGAAGCTAGAGGGGAAAAATGGCACACTGCCGCAAGGAAGCTACCATGGTGGTTGCGAACAACCAGACCTCCACCCCCTTCTCCGAGGATTTATTTAGAGCACCATCCATGTTGATTTGTGTCCATCCTTCCTATGGGGGAGACCAGCGTTCCACCAGGGTTAGATCTTTAGGCGCCCTTTGCTCCTGAACCATTCTCCATTCCTCCGTTAAAAGCACACATCTCCTCGCTAGGGCTTCAGGGTCCTCCATTGTTTTCTCTTCTCGAGCATCATTCCTTGCTAGCCAGAGATAATATAGCGCCATCATCATAATATCAAGTGATTCATCTTTCACCTGGACCAACCATTCCAATAGCCAGCTCATAAGATCCCTGGGAGAGCGTACATCAGCGGGAGGCGAGGCCAAGGAGTCAGTTCCCAAACATCATATGTGCTCCCAGACATGCTTCGAGTGTGGATAGACCTAGAAATGATGAATAACAGTTTCTTCTCTATCACAGGCAATACACCACGCCCCCGCCTTGATATGGCGATACTCAAGATCTGATCCCACTGCCAAACCATTCTTTACGAGGCGCCACACATGAATCTTAAGTTTGCCTGGGACTGGAGCACTCCATAGTGACAGCCATCCTCTGTGAGCTTCAACCGAAGATGAAGAGCCCACCACCCGATGTTGCTTCTTTGAGTTTCACGCACAAGTGATATGCAAACTTGACGGGGAATAAGCCATTGTTCGTCTAGTTCCACGCATGGTAGTCGTCACACCTAGCTTAGCCAACATGTACCTTCTTAATATCTCTGACATCAAAGTCATGAAATATTTCCTGCAGTTTTTCCTCATCCCATATTAACATGGGTATGATCAATCGGGTCCCTATGCTTAGTCACCCTAGGCGCAAAAAAGCTTAGGGACCACGAAGTCCAAGAAGCACCTGACGGAATAAAGACTTTTTCTTAACCGACAAGGAATATCCAGGAATCAACATAAAGTTTGTATTGTGAATATTAACTTGTAACCTCTCCGGCTATGGATCCAGGACCCAGCCTCTCATATAAAGGCTAGGAGGACCAGACGGAGAGGACACCTTAGTTTTCCTGCAATCCGCCGTGAGCTAGACAGCAACTAGCAAAACGGCGACTTTGTAACCGATCTTTCTCAGTAATCAGACTACATCGACTTTCTTGTTTGTCTGATCAGCCGATGAAATCCCCAACACTCTCTTTTCCACCAAATCCTAAGTCCATAACAATGGGCATTGCCGAGGTTACCCCTTGTCAATTGGCGCCGTCAGTGGGAAATCTGAGCGTTGGAGCCAAATCCTAAGTCCATAACAATGGGCATTGCCGAGGTTACCCCTCGTCAATTGGCACCGTCTGTGGGAAATCTGAGCATTGGAGCCATGGATTCGGCGGCGTCCCCTTCATCAAGCAACAATCCGACGATCAAGGTTGGTGAGGTCCATTACGATCTCGCTGATCTGAGCCCACCCACCCCTTTGTCATCTCTCATCGAGTTCGACCAAGAGATCTCATGATCGAAAGTTTCCACTTTTGTGTGGGAGCACCCAAGAACCTATGCCTTTCGGTTACGCTCAGCCTGATCCGTCGATTACACCAGCGTTGCCTAAGGCGACTCCAGCATCATATATCGTCTCAACAGGAAAAGCCATCTCTGATCCAATGAACATCAAATAAATTCACGGAGACTCCACAAATCTAGAAGATCTGGCTGACGCATGTGACGGCCTATCTTTCGGTTCAATCCCTGAGTCCACGCTGCAGCACAGCTTAAGCTCATCTAGCTCAATTCCTGATGTAGTCGAAGACAGCGTTGACTCTAGAATCAAGAAGGGAGAATCATACCTAGAGCAATATCCCTGGGACTTCGCTGGATCACAAAACAACGTCGCCTCTGGGTTTAGTGGTGATGAAAACTACTCCAGCATGAGGCACCGCCAAGTGTGCGCGATCCAGGATGAAGGAACCTCGTTGCCCCGCGATTCCAACGGTAACCCGATAATTAACCCTAATGATATTTTGTTGGATGATGCGCCAGGACGTCGCAAGGAAAGGGAGACTCCACCAGAAGGATACCTTCGAGTTGGGAACAAAGGAGGAGAGCACACCGAACGCCTAACATTCCAGTTTGCACCTGCGGTTTGGCAGAAAACTCGAGACGCAATATCGGGTGTGGTACCCATGACAGTAGATGCCACGGGAGAGGAACTAATGCCTTACCAGTACTTGTTGTGCCACAAAATAAAAGATCTTCTATGACTACAGTGGTTCCTGGATGAAAGGAAAAGGTTGGCCGACGAATCTAGCTTGCGTCGAGCACAGCTCATCTCCACTCGAAATTATGGTAGCGTCACCGGAGGACAACAACCTAGGCGGAGCGCGTCGCGGTTGCAGCATATCCCAGAAGCCCAAAGGCGCGAGATGGCAAGAGACCTAGACTTATCATTCATGTCAGTTGATTCTATGGGTAACATCAAAGCAAAAACAACACAGGATGCTCTCGTTGCCGCCCAAACCTACCTCCTAACCACCCAGCTAGCAGCCGATGATCCACTATCAGCTATTCATCGCTCCGTCCTCATGGTATTAGGGATGGTAGGCGACACTCTCGCACAGGGAGAGCAAGGAACCGTACAGCAAGTCAACAAATCACCACACCCTTGCAGCAGCCCTCAACATGCAGGGACCACCCGACGATCTAGCTCCTCCCATCATGTACGCTTATCATGGGAGGATGATGCCAAGAACAACATTACATAAAGGAGGGTGGATATATCTACAGAAGAGCACAGCAGCCGAAGATATTATGATGGAGAAATGATGACAAGCATGAAACTTGTGGGGCCACATGCTTTACCTATCAGGTTCGCAAAACTCCGGTACCCAAGGATTTCAAACTCCCTCATGACCACCAAAAATACGATGGACTCTAAGAGCCAGCAGCATGGATGGCCAATTATCTGCAAACGGTCAAACTCATGGGCGGCTCCAAGGATACGTAAATGCAAAGCCTTCAGTTACACTTGAGCGATGCAGCACGCTCGTGGCTCAGACAATTACTCGTGGAATCAATCTGTAGTTGGAGCAATTTGGAGGAAAAGTTTATCCGCAACTTTAATTCCATGTTCAAGCGACCCGCATCTATTGAGGAGTTAAGGGCTTGCAAGAAGAAACCCGAAGAATCTATAAGGGCATACATACAGCGGTGGAACATCATCAAAAATTCCATGGAGCATATCTCTAACGAGAGGGCGATAGATGCCTTCAACTACGATTTGCAAAGGAAAGATTTCATCGAAGAGATGGGACAGGTGAAGCCGAATTTTTTTTAATCATTTGATTGACATGGCGAACCATTGGGCTGATGGCGAAGACGTCATCCACAACAAACGCGAGCGCTCACCCGAAGAGGACCGTGGTAGGCGAAACTATAATAACAGAAGGAGGCACAATTTTGACGGCTATAGCAAGTACAACTACGTAGCAGTTGGTTTCTCTGGGGAGGACAATAGAAGAAATGACAACTGTGGCAACGGATATCGCGATAGCCGAGAAGATGCGGGAAAAAGCAGTCCAAGATAGACGTATTGACCAAGGGAACCCTCGATGTCCCCAATGCAACTACTAGAAGGGCCATGTAATATGCACTTCTACGTTGATGCCGAAGGAAGACAGCGATCAACCCACCTCATGAAGGATTTCCGTAGTTTCCTCGAAATGTAGACAATAATAAACAACGCCACATCGCAGCTCCAAGAACTCTAGCTCTTGCTCTCCACCACCACTGATGGCTATGAAATATAAACATCCACACTCACATTTAAATTGTTTATTATTCATATATTTTATGAAATATCTCTCTAAATCCCTTTCTTTCTTTCTATTGATCAAAAGGGTATGCAATCCTTTCTTTCTATTTTCTTTGTGCAGATAATGATGTTTGATGATGGGAATTACTACATTAAAGTCAAAGATACGAGATTTCCAACAACTCAAAGAAACCTGGAGCCGTGAAGAGAAGGCATTGCCTTTAACAACCAACTATACGGTGGGAATTTTATTTCGGCCGTATAGTTGGAACCGACATCGCCAGGTCAAACAAAACAACTTTCGTGAAGGGACCCATATATAAAGATGCCTCGGGCGACGCGAAAACCGCTCTCTCGACCTTTGCCCTCGACTCTTTTCCACCAAAAGCCACCACGCTGGAGGAATAGATTTAGATCTAATCTCCAAACCCTTCTCCACCACCATAGACATATTCCACCACTTGTAATAGTACATCTCATCTCCAATTGGTGACATTGTAAGACTATTTGCTATCAATCTCATGATTTCTATTACAATTTTTTTGGTAGTTGATTTCATCTCTATGTGTGAGTAATTCTCCTTGGACTAAGGGCTTCGGCCAAGCCATGTAGCTTTTGTGCATGTTATTTATCATAGATGGGATCATGTATTAGTTTGTATGACATGATGGTTATTGTACCATCTCTTGCCTCAATCTAGGGACTTGTCAGGTACCCAATACCCCAAGGATTGATCCAGGTATAGGGAGTGTGAGTAATGACTGATCTGCAGGTTGGGAACCCCAGTTATAGAAGGGGCAGTATGGCTGTATGTGAGGGATTTACTTGAGATTAACGGTGATATCACTATGCATATCATTAGTTCTCTTTCTTATATGGATGAGACTAGTAGGTTATTGATATAAGCGGTTGTAGAGGCAATAGCTATCATGGATGCACTGCCCACATATAATTATCTTGCTCTAACAATTACATGCATACTTTATTATTATCTTTTATTCCCATCAGATGTTTTGCATAGCTACTGGTGAAACCGAAAGCCCCAGGCCCTCTCTCTTGGTCCGATGAAAACACAAAAATAATTCTAGAACTCCCGAAGGTCCATTTAAGTAACCTTACTATGCTTTCTGCTTCCCAAGGATTCAATAAACCTAGGTCTACTAGGGAAAAGGAACTATACAATACTTTCTTTCTATTTTATCTGCACAGATAATGACGTTTGATGATGGGAATCACTACATTAAAGTCAAAGATACGAGATTTCCAACAACTCAAAGAAACCTGGAGCCGTGAAGAGAAGGCAGTGCCTTTAACAACCAACTATATGGCGACAATTTTATTCCGGTCGTATAGTTCCGGCCGTATAGTTGGCACCGACATCACCAGGTCAGACAGAACAACTTTCGTGAAGGGACCCCTATATAAAGATGCCTCGGGCAACGAGAAAACCGCTCTCTCGACCTCTGCCCTCGACTCTTTTCTACCAGAACCACCATGTCGAAGGAATAGATCTAGATCTAATATCCAAACCCTTCTCCACCACCATAGCCATATTCCACCACTTGTAATAGTATATCTCTTCTCCAATTGGCAACATTGTAAGACTATTTGCTATCAATTTCATGATTTCTATTATAATGTTTTTGGTTGTTGATTTTATCTCTATGTGTGAGTAATTCTCCTTGGGCTAAGGGCTTCGGCCTAGCCATGTAGCTTCTGTGCATGTTATTTATCATAGATGGGATCATGTATTAGTTTGTATGACACATGATGGTTATTGTACCCTCTCTTGCCTCAATATAAGGACTTGTTAGGTACCCAATACCTCAAGGATTAATCTAGATATAGGGAGTGTGATTAATGACTGATCTGTGGGTTGGGAACCCCAATGACAGAAGGGGTAGTACGGCTATATGTGAGGGATTTACTTGGGATTAACAGTGATATCACTATGCATATCATTAGTTCTCTTTCTTCTATGGATGAGACTAGTAGGTTATTGATATAAGCGGTTGCAGAGGCAATAGCTATTATGGATGCACTGCCTAGATATAATTATCTTGCTCTAACAATTACATGCATACTTTTATTCTCAATAGATGTTTTGCATAGCTACTGGTGAAACCGAAAGACCCAGGACCTCTCTCTCTCTCTCTCTCTCTCCATCATCGATAACAACAACAAAAGATCGCAAACTCTTGGTCCGGTGAAAACACAAAAGGAATTCTGAAACTCCCAAAGGTCCGTTTAAGTAACCTTACTACGCTTTCTTCTTCCCGGGGATTCAATAAACCAAGGTCTACTAGGGAAAAGGAACTATACTACATACGTAATATGGATCGAAGGTATCAACCCTTTTTCTGGTGCCGTTGCCGGGGAAGCAATAGCTACCCTGGTGAGGTTAGTAGGAACCTTGATATTTTTATCTTGTTTTTAATTTTGTTAGTTTGCTTTCTGTCTTTATTTGAAAAACCAAAAAAATTAGTTAGTCTTTTAATTCTTGTTTTTACTATCATTAGTATTTGTTTAATAAAATCCAAAACCATAGGAAATATGGCTGAAAAGAAGATTAGGGAGTTTGTAACTCCCAACAATGATTATTTGCCTACTTCTATTACACAGCCAGCAATTACTGCTGAAGATTATGAAATTAAGCCCTAGTATTTAAGTTTGGTTCAACAGAATCAATTTGGAGGTTTTGCAGTTGAGGATGCAAGTATGCACTTAAATACTTCCACTGAAATATGTGATATGATGCGCATTAAAGATGTTGACCCCGATGCGGTCAAGTTGCGGTTATTTCCTTTCTCTCTTGGAGGAAGAGCTAAAGAATGGTTGGTATCTTTGCCTAGAAATACTATTGCATCATGGGTGGAATGTACTTCTTTATTTATGACTAAATTCTTTCCACCTGCAAAGACTATACAACTAAGATCTAATATTACTGGTTTTAGACAGGAAGAGCGTGAGCCACTAGTGCTTACATGGGAGAGAATGAAAAAATGCATGAGAAACTGTCCCAGCCATGGGATGGAAGATTGGTTAATTCTCTATTTATTTTATAATGCTCTTAACCCTGTGTCTAAGTCTATGTATACTGCAGCTGGAGGAACATTTATGGGTAAACAAATTACCGAAGCAAAGTAGCTGCTAGAAAATGTGCAAGACAACCATGCCCAATGGCATGTGGAAAGATCAAACATAAAGAAGGTGAACTCTATCACACCTCAAGAAAATGAAGAACTCAATGCTAAGTTGGATGAGCTCATATTAGCCGTCAAAGGTAAGGAAACTTAGCTAAGAGATATCCCAGAATTAAATATTGAAGAAATATACTTCATATCTCGTAATGATTATAACCCTGCTTGGCAGAAGAATTATAATCCAAATTTCCAGAAACATTATTCTAGTCCCGCAGGTAACTCTAATAATAATATGGCATCAAGTAATGGTAGTCTCCAAGAAATTCTTAAGTATTTTATAGATTCGTGGAATGAGAAAAATAATATCCTAGTTAAAATAATAGAGAACCATGATGCTATGCTTGGTAAATTATCTAACCAAGTTGTAAGTTTGAGGAATGATTTGCAGGCCCTCTAGGAAAGAACAAGGATTGTTGAGGCACAGCTAGGTAAGATAATTGAGAGTCAAACTCTCATTCTAGCTAAATTTGTAGGTAAAGCTAAGCCCAATCTAGTTGAAGACCTCAAGATAATAAGAATCCAAAGGGAGGAGCCTGAAGAACTTGACTATAGCAATGCTCCTTCACCGAATTACACAGTTGAAGATCTTGTGAAAAGGATCAATATCAAGATTCCGGTAAGTGAAGAAAATGAGGAAGCCATGTATCAATACTTCGTTAATCAGGTAGCAATAAAGGTATGTGAGCTTGAGGAAGAATATAAGAAAACTGCTAAAAAATTACCTGTTAAGCTAGATGATATATTTGAGCCTACTATTAAGATTAAAATTGGGACTAATGAAATAGCTGCACTTTGTGATTTAGGTGCAAGTGTTTCAACAATTCCAAAGAGTCTTTTTAATAAGTTAAATCTTGTCTCTTTTGTAATCACCGAGTTAAAGTTGCATCTAGCAGATTCTACCTACAAAAAATCTGTAGGAATTAAAGAAAATACTTTAGTATACATTAAAGGTTGTCCTGCTTTTATTGATTTTGTTATTGTTGACATGCCTGAAGATGCTACTGCTCCTGTAATATTAGGCCGTCCATTCTTAAGAACTATTAAGGCTTTGATTAATCTGGATGAAGGGAACGTGAAGGTTCAATTGCCTTTGCGGGATCCTTTTATTATTCATTTCCCAGGAAGAAGAAAGCCAAGCATGATGATAAGGAGGCCATCACTTTAAAGTCCAACTATTTTGGAGTTGGTGTTCCACTCATCTGGCCCATGTGAGAAACATCAAGGTCAAGCTATTGACCATAAAAGAGAGCTACATGGGAGGCAACCCATGTGAAATAAAGTTTTGAGTAAAGTTTTTAAGTTTTAGTTTAAGTTTCATGTTGAATAAAGAGTGCTAGAAAACTATAGTTGAGAAGGAGAGATTTAGTGGTACTAAAATTCCTATTTTATACATGCTAATGTTGGTCGACAATTTATTCTGACATTTTTCTGTCAAAATATGGTGTTTCGCTAAGTTTCAGTCCAAAAAGTAATTCTTGAAGAAATAGAATTTTTTTGACGACTACAATACCTTTAACGACCAACTATATGGCGGGAATTAAAATTACAACCGTATAGTTCTGGCTGTATAGTTATTTGAGCCATCGACAAAATTTCTTCTCCAGATATAGAAGGTTTAACGACCAACTCTACGACGAGACCATTTTGGTCCGTTCGTATAGTTGCGCCCATATAGATACAGCCGCCAGGAAAAAACCCTAGAAACCTAATTTTTGCCATCAGACCAACTATACGGTGGGAACAAAATGTTCCGGCCATATAGTTGCAATCGTATAGTTGCGTCTGACCACTTAAACGCACTGGAAGGTACCCAAAACACCAAAACATCAATCCTTTTTTCTCTCTTATACCTCCAAACTCTCTCAAAACCTCAAGGGATCTTCATCTCTACTCAATTTCGTTCGATTTCCTCGCATGCAAGTGATCTACAGTATGTTTCTCCTCCGATCCTCCAATTACTTTTTGCAAATTCATCTCTGATTATTGTCATTATCAATCTAGGGTGAGACTTATTTAGAACCAATTGCCATGTTTCTCTTGCCTAGATTATTGTTTTGAGGAGATTCTTTAGTGTGCTATGATGAGGAATATGCTATGCTTATTATTTTTGGATCAAATTTTTTTATTTTTTTATTTCTTATTTATTTTTAGAATATGAACACAAGGAGCCAAATGCGTGCTCGTGTCGCTGCGAGTTCTTTGCAGGCTGCCACTACTGCTGCAGCTCGGGACCGCATGGGGATATGGTTGAGGAATGAGCTCCAACATGATCACTTCAACAAGATCAAGAATTAAGAAGTGAAGGCAACCAAGTGGGCTTGTCCCATTATATTGAACCAACTCGGTATTTCTGATGACTTTAATTTACTTTGCAATAGGGTTGGCCTGCAAAACTTTGTATTCCATGATGTGCCTACTTATCGCCGGTTAACTCTTGAATTCTTAAGTTCTTTAACAAGCACCATTAAAACATGGCATGGAGAGGACACGTTTTCTTTCCAACTTATGAACAACAATTATACATTAACACTTGATGAGTGGTGCAATTGTCTTAGTCTACCAAACAATGATGTTAATGCTTTACGCACATCTTTTGCGACATGCATCCTTCCCCAGATCATTATTATAATGGAATGAGTTTCTATCAACACCCGGATTTTTAATCCCAGATGCCTGTCATGCCATACATCGCAATCCCAGGATTACCATTTTTGCGAGACATAACAGATTCGTACCATAGTTCATCATCCATTACAAACCATAATAAAGGTCTTACAAATAAAGGATCTCATGATCCAGTCTTAGTACAATCAAAGCAGCGGAATAATATAGTAACAGTAGTGTGGGCGAGGCTCTATCTTCATGGTCACTGGCAATGCTGACAATGGGAGATGATCCTAGTTGTCATAACCTTCTTGCGGTCCATCATCCTGATAGTCCTCTTCATAGTCTGGCCACGGTAATAGCCAGGGACAAAGCCATAAGTATTGTTTAAGTACTCGCAAACTATCACTAACAAGTAAGTGGTTTGAGTAGGAATGCTAAGCTCTAGGTTGTTTTGCAAAAATCCAGGTTTATCTCTAGCTGAGTTCAGAAGTAAAGAAAACTAGTTTAAGGTTTTATAACACCTAAGTGGAAACTTAGTTTTCATATTCACAACCATCTTGTGGTCAAGTCAAAGTCATGATTCATTTCACAAGTCATTTTGAAAACATTTTACAACGGAAAAATATGGCCACTCCAACTGTCCATAACCGCGGACGCGACTATTCGAATAGTTTGACACTCTGCAGAGGTGGTACACTTTCACCATAATATTCGATACATCCGTCAGGAACAATCCTGAATTCACCATACTCAATATGCAGATAATCAATCCTAACCTTTCAATTACACACCCTAGTATAGGCACCTACCCTATGAGTTTGGCCTCCCAACCATGACCATCTATCATCTTGGGAACTGCATAGGTGGACAATCATCATGGGGTAGCCTCATCTCAAACCTCGGCCGCAAGGGAACCCATACTAAGGTATATAAACTTCCAGTCAAGCCCTACCCAATTTCGGGTATTGTGGTTGTACGGTAAAATTGAAATGGTATCGCATCCAGACACAACCATCAGTTTTATTAAAGGGCTAAGCCTCATGCCTCAACATTTTCATCATCAAAGTCACCTTGTGTTCACTAACACATGTCAAAACATTTCATTAGAATGACTCATCATTCTAAGGTTTTCATAATCATTTTCACTAAGTATTCCCATCTAAAGTGAACAAGTTTTATGCTTAGCAGTAGCAACTACAAATGGGGGTAATCACTAATGAGGTGTGATAATCAGGTGTGACTTATCCAGATCTAGATCTCATGCCTTAGGATGACATCTAGTTCTATATATATTAGGCCAAGTTTTATGCTCTTCATGCTACCTCTAACATCTTTCCAAAATATCACAAACACTACCTAAAAGTAAACAAAGAATTTTGATAAAGAAATAATTTAATAAAGCTTGCAAGTAAAACTGGGATTTGGTATAATCAAATGGTATAATCACAGCATGCCTAATGCATTGCATAGGTTATCTAGCTTTCGCAGTTGCAAGTATTAGCTTGCTTATATAGCTTGCATAGGTAACATGCAAGTGGTAGCTTGCCTTGTGCAGTGCAGTGGTTGAAGTTCTCCTCAGCTTCCTCTTCGTAGTAGTCTCCTTCCTCTTTGTATCCTTGGTCGGTACTAGCGTCTATAAAGAAATACGAAGTACACAATCACCAAACAAGACTTAACTACTTCTATTTAACACACAAAGGCTCACACTAGATGATTTAGCATCATCACAATCATCACAAGGATTGAGGCAATAGTTTTATTTATTTTATTTTAGAAAAGTAATTTCTACTCATTAAAAACTACTTAAGATTTAATATTCTCCAATTAAAATATGGGATCATGTTGACACATGTCATCACCACATATTTCAGTACTTGGGAATGTGATTTAATGTGGTGTCACAATTTAATAAGGTTTAACCTTTTTATTTTAAATAATTTAAGTCACTAGAAATACCTATGGGGCATTATTTTATTACTTGTACACTATTACTACAAGTAAACCTAGATATTTTTACATGTTCAGAAAGGTCTTATCAAATGTGATTTTTGAGAGTTGGAATCAACTCAAAAGCATTTATGGTTGAATTTTGAAAAATGTTTGAATGCAGAAAAGTCTCTGCCTTGTTATTTTTACTATAGGTGATCTATAATTTTAAATGGTTTGAATCCAATGGGCTTGGATTAAGATTTTCTATAACTTTCTAACAAAATTGGTTTCATGCAATTTGGTTTAGTGAAACTCTCTGAATTGATTTTTGAATCTATTGCCAGAACTAGGTTTGAAACTAAAATGAAAAATCCAAATTCAAACTAACTAGGTCACGCCGGAAATCTAACTGTGTCGGCCCAGTGCGCACAGCACACACGCGGGCTGGTTAAGTGGTTGTACCCACATGTCAGTGGGACATGGGGTGCGAAGGGGTATGGGCTAACTACGACCATAGGATTAGATCGAGGATCAACGGCTCACGGCCATCGTCGTTGTCGAACAAAACACGACGGGCTCGAACCCTAGCGTGGCCAGTGGGGGTCTATGGCGGCTCACCGGGGCTCAGGCGATGGTCGGCGATGAGGGCGAACGACGAAGTCGACGACGGCGGTTCTCCTGGTACTAGCGGCTCCTCCTGGGGTGGCTCCAATCAATGGTGCCCTTCTCCTCCAGCAACGACAGGCTCCAGCGAAATTATAGTGATGCTGCGCTCGCCTTGCTCCGGGAAGAAGTGGGAACAATCAGTGAGAGGTGGGAAGTGAGATGGTGTGAATAAAACGAACGGTGAAGGCCTCTATTTATACTGCGATGAGGGAACCGAAGGGTGCGGGCAGAGCACGTCGGGGTCGGTGTTACAGCGAGCTACGAGCATGGCTGGGGCTAGGGGACGGTGAGTGGTCTCCTGGCGATACTCAACGGATTGATGGCGCGGCAAGAGGCGGTGTGGTTCGGTCAGAACATGCGGGTGCTCTGAGCGGCACCGACGGTGGTTTTGATGACGCACAGTGGCTACGGGTCGCGCGGCGGCGAACGGGGATGTCTGGGAGGTTCCTGGGACGATGGTGATCACGTATACGGGTGGAGAAGGCGGGGCACAGTATATGAGAGCGTGTCGAGCGCGGTGCTCTAGCGCGCTCTGGACATGGTAGAGACAAATTGGGTGCATGCATTCTCGGTGGTCCAAGGCTTCTCCAGGCTCGAGGGCTGGACAGGGGGTGGCGATGGACGGTGGCGTGCTTCCTAGACACGGTGGCTAGGCGCGACACTTGCTGGTTCTAGCTAGCCATGGTCGGCTAGCAAGGGTTCTCTCGGGCATGCTCGGCATGGCGCATTGGTTAGGGGCTAGGTTGGTTCAATGCATTGGTTGGCACTGGGGGAGACATGGGTGATCAATGGGGAACAATGTTTGCAAAGATCACTGCTCAAAACAGTGAAGTTTGGCCAAATTTGTTTTCTGTCTCCAAGTGTTTAATGAAATGGCCGAAAGAAATTCATATTTGAATTTTTGGATGAAACTTGGTGAGTGTACTGGTCACATACTAGGTATTCTCTGGTTGATTGGATTTGTCAAGGTGCACTGGTTTGGTTGGGTTTTGAGGAATGGTGATCTTCCCATATGAACTAGATTCAATTTTCAAATGTCATTTGAATAGGGTTGCCAAATGTTTCTGTGGGTTTGCAAGGTGGGATTGGGTTCACTTTTACTTGGTCTAGCAAGGGGTGAAAAGAGATGGATTTGTTTCTGTTTGAAATCTTGGACTAGAAACACTCAAAGTGGTCTAGTTAGCAAGATTGGCAAAAATGACCATTTGCTTATTTTGTTTGTTTTTGAATTTCTAATGATTTGATTCTGCTGGGAAATGATTTAGATGATGTTGTTTTCATCTTTAAACCAATCCTTGCCATTCACAACAATCACACAAGTCCATTCAAGCATTCATGCATTCATCACATACATTCATACATTCATATGGATTTAATTAACAAAAGTTTTTGTTAACCCTAATTTTGGGTGATTGGAATTGATAACCTTGATTAATATTTTTGGGATGTTACAAACCTTCCCTCCTTAAACAAAATCTCATCCCGAGATTTGAGAAAAAGAAAACTAGTATTTAAATAGATCTGGAAACTCCGTCCTAATTTAGTCTTCTCGCTCACAGGTAGCTTCTTCTTCAGTGTGGTTACTCCACTGGATCTTGAGAAACTTGATACTCCGGGTCCTGGTGGTTCTGAAAGCTTCCTCCAAAATACTAATGGGTACTTCAGGATATGTCAGGTCATCGTTGGTCTCTATGGTTCGGTGATCAATATTCTTGAATACTTCGGTCTTCTCCGGGACTTCTAGGCATTTGCGAAGTAACGAGATATGAAACACATTATGCACGGCTGACATCTCCTCTGGTAGTTCCAGTTGATACGATACTTCTCCACGGCGATTAAAAATCTTGAAGGGTCCGATATATCTAGGGGCTAACTTTCCTTTGAGCTGGAAACGTTCAATTCCTTTCAAAGGTGACACTTTGAGATAAACAAAATCTCCGATGTTGAAGGCTAGGTCTCGACGTATCTTGTCGGCATAACTCTTCTATCTGGATTGGGCAGTCTTGAGGTGCTCACAGATCTTGTGAACTTTCTCTTCTGCTTCCCGTAGGATGTCGGGTCCGAAAATCTGACTCTCTCCTACTTCCGACCAATTCAAAGGGGTATGACACTTCCTTCCATACATGAATTCAAATGGGTCCATTTGCAAACTAGCTTGATAACTGTTGTTGTATGAAAATTCTGTGAAAGGCAGACAATCTTCCCATTGAGATCCATATTCTAACACATAGGCTCTCAACATATCTTCGAGTATTTGATTTACTCGCCCTGTTTGTCCATCGGTCTGAGGGTGATAAGTTGTGATGAAATCTAGTATTGTTCCTAATACTTCTTAGACTTTCTTCCAAAATCTCAAGGTAAACTGGGTTCCTCGACCCGACACAATGTTCTTGGGGACTCCATGCAAACTGATGATTCTAGCAATCTATAACTCTGCTAGCTTCGAACTCTGGTAAGTGGTCTTGACAGGTAAGAAATGGGCGACTTTGGACAGTCTATCCACTATGACCCAAATAGAGTCATTTCCACTACTAGATGTAGGCAAACCAGTGATAAAATCCATTCCAACTGAATCCTATTTCCATTTCGGAATCTTCAATGGTTGCAGCAGTCATGTGGGTCTCTGATGTCCCGCCTTGACTCTCTGACAAATATCACACTTGGCTATGTAGCTTTCGATTTCTCTCTTCATCTTATGCCACCAAAATTGCTCCTTCAAATCCTAATACATCTTCGTTCCTTCGGGATGGATAGAATAAAGAGTATCATGGGCCTCTTTCAAAATAGCTTGCTTCAATTTTGAATCTGCTGGCACACAGATACGTCCTTTAAACCACAAAACTCCTTCTTCATCTTTGGTGAATCCGGGTACTTTCCCTGTACCGATATGACGTTTGATTCCATCGATACTAGCATTTCCTTTCTGTGCCTCCTTGATCTGACTGATCAAAGTGGGTTAAAGTTCTATGCTAGCCAAAAATCCTTCACTTACTAATTCCATTCTGAAATCTTCCAACTCCTTGTGCAAACTTGGTTGCTCCTCCAGAACCATAGAGTTCAAGCGACACGGCAATCTGCTAAGAACATCTGCTACCACATTGGCTTTACCGGGGTGATAGTGAATATCCAGATCATAGTCCTTGATTAGCTCTATCCATCTCCTTTGCCTCATATTCAGCTCCTTCTGAGTGAAAATATACTTCAGGCTCTTGTGATCCGAATAAATCTCACAGCGGTTACCCATGAGGTAATGGCGCCATGTCTTCAAGGCTAAAACTATGGCTGCTAGTTCAAGGTCATGGGTAGGATAATTTTTCTCATGTTGCTTCAGTTGTCGGGATAGATATGATATGACTTTGCCTTCTTGCATCAACACACATCCGAGACCGATCTTGGATGCGTCACAATACACATCAAAAGGCTTCGTGATATCCGGCATGATCAAGATTGGGGCTGAGATCAGTCTCTTCTTGAGTTCTTGGGAACTTTATTCACATTTGTCCGTCCATTCAAACTTCTTATCTTTCTTCAACAACTGGGTCATGGGTCTTGCGGTACTCGAGAATCCTTCTATGAACTTGCGGTAGTATCCCGCTAATCCGAGAAATGCACGAACTTGGGTTTGAGTGGTTGGGGCTTGCCATTCTTCAACATCCTTAACCTTGGCAGGGTCAACGGCAATTCCTCCAGCTGACACAATATGTCCGAGAAATCCTACTTCCTATAACCAGAATTCACATTTTCTAAACTTGGCATACAACTGATGCTCCCTAAGGGTTCCAAGTATGGTCCTCAGGTGTAGCTCATTTTCTTCTTCTTATTTGGAATATATCAGAATGTCATTGATGAAAACAACGAAAAAATTATCCAGGAAGTCAATAAAAATCTTATTCATGAGGTTCATGAAATAAGTGGGGGCATTGGTTAATCCAAAAGACATGATAGTGTACTCATACAGTCCATATCTGGTGGTAAAGGCAGTCTTTGGAATGTCCTCTACGCGAATCTTGAGTTGATGATAACTAGTTCTAAGATCAATCTTAGAAAACACTTTGGCACCGGTCAACTGGTCAAACATATCTTCTATCTTTTGTAGTGGGCACTTGTTCTTGATGGTGACATCATTCATCTTTCGATAATCTGTACACAAACGGTTACCTCCGTCTTTCTTGTCCACAAACAAGACAAGTGATCTCCATGGCGACGCACTTGGTTGAATCAATCTTATCTCCAGCATAGCATCCAGTTGATTCTTTAGCTCCACTAGTTCAGACGGTTTCATACTATACGGTCTCTGGGATATGGGTCCGGTTCCAGGGATTAGTTCAATGATAAACTCGATATCCCGATCTGGGGGCAAACCGGGCAAAACATCTGGAAATACGTCGGGGTATTCACAGACTACTCTGACTTGGTCAATGGTTGGTTGGGCTAGATTCTTGTTGCGCTTGAATTGACGGGGCAAGGTTTCAGATACATGCTCTATTGATACTCCAGTGGTACTGGTCATAGTTATGGCTTTCTTGGCACAATTTATTAATCCTTTATGTTTCGACATCCAATCCATTCCTAGTACTACTTCCAAACCTTGAGTTCCAAGTACTATTAGATTAGCATAAAAATCTATGCCATGGATTCTAATAGGTACGGCCTTGCAAATTTGTCTAGCTTTGGTGGTTGAACTAGGTATTTGAACTATCATAACATGCTTCAGTTTTGTTGGTTGAATCTTACTAGTGCATGCAAATTCTTCTGTAGCAAACGAGTGTGATGCTCTAGAATCAAACAACACTCTTGCAAGTACTGAGTTAACAGAAAACATACCCAGCACGACATCTGGCGCTTCTTGGGCTTCTTGAAAGTGTAAGATGGTTAACGTAGAGGGGTGAATAGGTTTCTACAAAGTTCTTTATAATCTTTTGCAAGTTTTAGGCTTTGAGGAATATAAGTGAGCCTAATGCAAACTAGGTGAGGCAACCTAGATTATGAACAAGATACTTCAAGCTCGAAGGCTATCACAAGATAAAATACACAAGTAAGAGATCGGTTAAGGAATAACCGAAGCACGCGGAGACGAAGATGTATTCCCGTGTTCACCACCTTTGGGAAGGGGGCTATGTCACGTTGGAGAGGTGTGAGGTTCCACGAAGGATTCCTCACGCGCCACAAAGTCTCACCTTCTTCTCCGAGCCTATCCCATGAAGGAATAGCTCACTTACTCGTGGTAGACTTTAAGGTAGTCTCCAAACCCTCACAAACTTTCCACGGAGCAAATCACAAACCGAATGCTTCCAGGCGACCCTAGCCGCCTAGAGTTTCCCACAAACCCAAGAGTAACAAGCTAACTTGATGAACTCAAGGGGGAATGAACTTTGTCTTGGTGGAAACGTAGATCGGGACCTCCTCTTCCTTTCTACCAAAGGGATTTGGATTTGGTTGGGTAGAATGGAGATCCTCAAGCTTTTGTGTTTCAACAATGGGGGAGAGAGAGAGCTTCAAGAAATGAAATGTTAGCTCAAGTGCCTAACCTCACAGTGGAGAAGAAAGGGGTATATATAGCGTGAGGGGAAAAGATCCGTTTGGGGGTTCCTGCGACAGAACCGGCAATAAGTCTGGTCGAACCGAGATGCTCGCCGGAATTTCCGGTGACAGCTCCGGTCGACCGTACCCCACGCCGGAATTTTCGGCGGCAACCGAAATTCTCGGCGAACAACCGAAAGGCTATGCAGTAAGCCATATCAATGTACACCGAAAATTTCCGGCGGCGACAGCACCGGCGCCGCCGGCGCTTTTGCCGATTTCGCAGTAACCTCTTTTGACTCATTTTTCATGGTTGTTTTCTCTCTTTCTTCGAACGGGTGTTGTGGGTGGATGATGAGAGGCATATATGGTGTAGAACATCCCCAAAGAGCACATCGATATCACCCCTCTTAGTAGTGTGGTGTTTCCTATTTGACTCAAGAGTAGATAAGAGAAAATAATAAACAACGCCACCGACACTCCATAAAGAAACGAATGGGGGTCACCCATCACCTATCACCAACAACCTGCGGATTCTCACCTGTAGAGAAGCTAATAGAAACATTATTCCATTATCTAGCTCCGATGTCATAGTTAACCAAAACACTAGATAAGGAATCTCCCCCTTTTTGGTTAACGATGACAAACCGAGCTAGAGTCAAAATATGATATTATAATACGATTAGATCTAGCATATAATAGCAAGCACATAGTGATAGGAAATCCAAGTACAATAAGAGAAATGCAAAGTTGTCCAAACACACACACAAATGATTCGATAGAGCAAATAAAAGCACAAGCCCATGAGAGACAAACGAGCAAAGTAGGGCTTGTGCAAGAGGCAAATCATGAAAGAAGCGACTCTACTCTTTCTCCCCCTTTGGCATCGAGACCAAAAAGGAAGAAACGAGCGGAGAGACCGATCTAGCCATCGAAGTTGTCCTCATCGTCATCAACATAGGCTTCTTCCTCCTCTTCTTCTTCATCGTCACCCTCCTCTTCGTCCTCGCCCTCACCATCATCGTCATCCCCTGTAGATGTAGCACGATGCTGAGAGGAAATGGAAGTGGCAAACCCGGGGAACATAGAAGGATCAAAACCCCTAAACATATCCTCATCTAGCGGGGGCTTCTCAAAGTTGACATAAGGGACAGGAGCTATAGCATTGCCCAAATCTAGCACTGGTCGACCACGCTCTGCCAAGAAGGCATTGTGCTGCCTCCTGTTCTCCTGACTAAGCTCCAAACTGCGGTGGGCAACATCATAGGAGGAGCGACACATATCCCACAAGCTGTTGAAGAACCGGGCAAGACCTTTCTTGCGAGGAAGAGCACGGGGAAGGTCCCTACGAGAGCGCGAGCCACTAGCAGACAGAGGATCATGAGCATGCTTGGTCCGGCGTTCAGATGGCAGCATATGAGGGAGCTCCACATGAGAGCCCCGACGAGGTAAGGTGAAATCCTCCATATCTTCACACGGACCTCTGGGGAGAGCAGCTGCAGGAACGGTGGCCTCAATCAGGCGCTAAACATACTGATAGAAATTGGGAGTCATGCGCTTCTCAATGGACCGTTGAATCTCACACTAGATGAAGTCACACACATTGATCTTCCGGAGACGGCGAGGCTCATAGTAGTACAGCAGATTCTTGTGGTGACCGCGGACATCAACAGCATCACCAGCCTTGTTCACAAGATTGTGGCGGAAGAACCGAGCAAGCACCATGTAGTAGTAGTACATCCCTGACAAGCTGGGAGGCTGATGGCTGGGATCACTGGGATAGCAGAAAAGGAGCTGGTTGTCACTGAAGGCCTTCTCAGAATGAATGCAGAAACCAGAGACACTGTTAGGAGGGTAACCCAGGGCATGGAAGAAAACATCAAAAGAAGCCGAGTACGGCTTGGTGCCGGTCATCCAGGTGACAGTGCGAGCATCATCAGTGTGAAAGTAAGCTGTGCAGAAGAACTGGCGAATGAGATCTGGCATTAGCTTGACCTTGATAGTAGCAATAGCAAAGACATCCATCTGCTTCAGGGCCACATCCACATGCTCGAAATCAGAGGAGAGGTAATGAGCATAGTGGTCCTCATTGAGATACCTAGGAGGAACAAAGAAACCCTGCCGCATACGTGTTGGATCATTGTAAAAGTCATCCCAAAAGCACTTCTGAGTGTCAGTCCAGAACATCTTGTCAGCCCCTTGATAAGTGCGGTTGAGAAAGCGGTACGGATTCTGCCACCTCAAGTCCCGCCACTGATTCACAGTAATATCCGAAATAGTATCGTAGTTGGGAGGAACTTCTTCTTTAGTAGGACCAAGATTGGACTTGCCCTTCATAGCGGATCTTCCAGCAGAGGCTCTCTTCTTCTGTCCACTTGCAGATCCAGACCCCCCCTATGAGAGCAGCTTTCTCTAGCTGATGTTGAGTGAGGCGAGGAGGAGGAGGAGGCCGCTGAATAGTGAGCTTCCTCTTTTTGCCGGTGTCGGGCTCAAAGTCGCAGTGGTCAGACTCTGCACAAGAAGCACACAAGAACGCAAGCCAAAGAAAGCAAATGAGTGTATATGCCACAGAAGAGCTCACAAGAACACACAATGAAGGTTGGGAAAACGCATGGACAGAAAAATAGGCGAAAGAAAAATTTCGGTGCCAGGTCCGGCGGAACCGACCCTGTCGCCGGAATGATCGGCGACGGGTCCGGCGAACCAAAAGCTCGACCGGAATTTCCGGCGAGCATGTCGGTCAATCGGATCTGTGACCAGAAATTCCGGCGGCAGGATCGGCTCGACCGGGCCTAGGACCGAAAAATTAGGGCAATCGACCGTGAAACTATCCATGACTTAGTACTTGCGCAAACAACATCATGAGGGAGAATAGTGGGTGAAACTAGGGTGATGCTAGCCTAGTTACTCTACTAGGAGGGTAGAGAGAACTAAGGGAGCACAAGAGACCATGAAGGATAGGGTTCCACCATCAACAAGAAAGGGAACAAAGAGAGGAAAGAGCAAAAATACTATCGGATGGTGAAGACGAAGCCATGCCCCCTCCCATGCCAAGGATAGGCACAAAGAAAGCACCACATGAGAAAGTGGAGAAGAACTCCCCAATCTCCCAATGCGGGCAAGGAGAGAGCAAAACCTTTGGTGAAAAGACTAGTAGAGGCCCGATCTACAACTTGGTGGAGTGGGGAGGGTTTTGGGTGGAGGGAAGGGCCTATGGGGGGTGGGGGAGCTTGGGGCGGCGTCCATGGAGGAGGGGAGGGCGTGGGGAAGAAAGAAAGGAAGAGGATGGAACTGCCCCACGCGCGGGCTATAAATACCTCCCTAAAAATCGGAAATAAGTCCGGTCGGACTGGTGCCCACGCCGGAATTTCCGGCGAGAACGTCGGCGAACCGACCTGGTGATCGGAAATTCCGGTGGCGACCGAAATTTTCGACGGAGAACCGAAAACATGTTCTGTAAGGGTTTTTGGTCTGCTGCCGGGGCGGTTTCCGGAATTTTTGGTCGTCAGGCCGGTGAACCGGAAATTTTGCCGAAAAATTTCTGAAGACAGCGAAAAAGGTTTATTTGATGTTTTGGAGATGAAAAATTGTGAGGAATCATATGAGCATATACACAAGATCCAAATGAAGACCAGAGAGAGAACACTGTCCATAAGGCAAGGTCATGAAAAATAAAAAACAAAGAGCGACCATGGACAAAGGATTTAGCTTGAAGCAACAATGCACCCAATACACAAAACCGACCATTTGGCGGAGGATTTCTCCCCTTATGTTTAAGCACACATGTCATGGAGCCTCAAAGATAGATGCTTGGACCCATATCATGACACGAGATCAATTTATGTTGCACACATAGGTAAGCATCAAACCAAGATATGGTAAGATGACCATTCCTACATGTGCTGCACAACTAGGCTACATAGCAAGTTAAGAGCAAGAATATAGTGCAAGAAGCAAATCAATCCAAGTTTTAGGGATCTAGGATACCGAGTTCTCTCCTAAACATGACAAACTGAGCTTCATCCAAAGGCTTCGTGAAGATATCGGCCAATTGGAACATTGTACCCACATGAGTGAGATTGATATCACCATTTGTGACATGGTCACGTAGGAAGTGGTGGCGAATGTCAATATGTTTGGTGCGGCAATGTTGGACGGGGTTGTTGGCGATCTTTATTGTGCTTTCATTGTCACATAGAAGAGGCACCGTACCAAGAGACACACCATAGTCTTTCAAGGTTTGCCTCATCCATAACAATTGAGCACAACAAGATGTCGTGGGTATGTATTCGGCTTCGTCGATGGATAGGGCTATGGAGTTTTGTTTCTTGGAAGACCAACTCACCAACGACCGGCCAATAAATTGGCAAGCCCCGGAGGTTGATTTCCGGTCAACCTTATCACCTGCCCAATCGGCATCCGAATAGCCAACAAGCTCAAAGGTTGACCCCTTTGGATACCAAAGCCCGAGAGTAGAAGTGAGAACAAGGTACCTAAAAATCCGTTTGACCGCCATCAAGTGGCACTCCTTGGGAGCGGATTGAAAACGATCACACATTCCAACACTTAACATGATATCCGTCCTAGAAGCACAAAGGTAGAGCAAGGAACCAATCATAGAACGATATACCTTTTGATCCACGTCCTTATCACCTACTCCAAGGCCAAGTTTTCCATTTAGTGGCATGGGTGTCTTCATGGGATTAGCCTTGTCCATCTCGAACTTATTAAGCATATCCTTAATGTACTTCTCTTGAGAGATGAAAGTGCCATGAGGAAGTTGCTTTATGATGAAGCCTAGAAAGAACTTCAACTCCCCCCATCATGGACATCCTAAATTTCATAGTCATCAACTCATCAAAAGCTTTGTTATGAGATTCGTTAGTTCCACCAAAGATAATATCATCAACATAGATTTGAACAATAAATAAGCCACCCCCTTTAACCCGTTTGGTGAAAAGGGTGGAATCTACCTTACCCATGCTAAACCCATCCATGAGTAGAAAATCCCTAAGGTGCTCATACCAAGCACGAGGATCTTGCTTTAGTCCGTAGAGAGCCTTATGGAGTAGATACACATGGTTGGGATAGCGTGTGTTTTCGAAACCCGGGGGTTGAGATACATATGCAACCTATTTCAAGGGACCATTAAGAAATGCACTTTTCACATCCATTTGATAAATCTTGAAGTTATGGAAAGATGCATAAGCAAGCAAGAGACGAATAGCTTCAAGACGAGCAACGGGCACAAAGGTGTCCTCATAGTCAATACCTTCTATTTGGGCATACCCTTGCGCCACTAACCTTGCTTTGTTTCTTGTTACGACCCTGTCCTCGTCTTGCTTGTTCTTGAACACCAACTTGGTCCCAATGACATTTATGTGATGATCTTTAGGCCTCTCCACTAGAGACCATACTTCATTCCGGGTGAAACACTCGAGTTCTTCTTGCATGGCAATGACCCAATCTGGATCCTCCAAAGCCTCATGAACCTTAAGGGGCTCAAAGTTGGACACAAAAGCATGATGCCCACAAAAGGTTGTGAGGTTCTTCTTCCTGGCACGGGTCTCGATCCCTCTTGATATGCTTCCAAGGATATTGTTGACTTGAAGACCACTTGCAATGGAGGCGGCCTTAATCTTCCGAATTGTGCCTTCATGATCAAAAAATTCATATTTTGAGGAGCCTTGATCATTGACACCATCTTGATCTTGGCCTTGATATGGAGGTTGATCTTCTACTTGGTCTTGCTCAAGGGTTTGAGGGCTTGGTTCTTGTTCCTCGGTTTGCATGGCATCTTGAGTGAGATGTTGATCTTGTGATGCATTTGATGGCTCAACTTGGGTAGAGCTTGGCTCTTCTTGAGTTGAGCTTGATTCTCCCCCATCATCTTGTTAAACATGAATGTGAGACTCGGTGGGCAAGATGTGCCCAATACCCATCAACTTGATGACTTGAGAAGAATCACCATCTCCTACATCACGAGAAGAAACGTGTCCCTCATGGGGGCCATTATTCTCCAAAAACTCCACATCACAAGATACTTCAACACTACCATTGGTATTGTTGTAGTATCTATAGGCATGAGAGTTTTCCGCATAACCATCAAAAATACCCTCTATAGTTCTAGATTCGAATTTACCGAGCTTTTCCTTTTTGTTCTTGACGAGGCACTTGCATCCAAAGACACAGAAGTAGTTGACATTGGGCTTCTTACTTGTGAGAATCTCATATGGAGTCATGTCAAAGGGAGCTCGGAGGAAGAGTCGGTTCGTGTAGTGGACCGCAGAAATAGCTTCTCCCCAAAAATTGTGAGGGGACTTGAATTCACTCAACATTGTTCTTGCCATCTCAATGATTGCCTGGTTCTTCCTTTCAACAACACCATTTTGTTGAGGGGTATAAGGAGCTGAGAATTCATGCTTGATCCGCTCATCTTCAACAAATTCTTGCATGGTGTAGTTCTTGAACTCGGTGACGTTTTCGGTTCTAATGGTCTTGATCTCCACTCCATGAGTGTGTTGAGCTTGCTTGGCAAAGATCATGAATTCCTTGAAGGTCTCATCCTTCGTCTTGAGAAGAAAGACCCAAGTATACCTTGAGTAATCATCAACAATGACAAGACCATGTCTTCTTCCACCAAGGGAGACGTATGTCGATGGCCCGAAGAGATCCAAATGGAGCAGCTCTAAGGGTCTTGACGTGGCCACCTTGGTGATGGAAGGATGATGCTTCCCAATTTGCTTTCCTGAAATGCAAGCACTATACACACAATCTTTCTCAAAGGAGATACCGGTTAGTCCAATAATATGCTCACCCTTTAGGAGTAGATTGATATTTCTCATGTTGACATGGCCTAGGCGACGATGCCAAAGCCATCCCTTGTCAGCCTTGGCCATTAGACATGTAAGAGATTGACTCTCTTTCGAGAGGTTGACCACATAAAGGTCGTCTTCCACATGTCCAATGAGAACCAAGCTGAGATCATCACCCCTAAAGACCTTCACAAAAGTTCTAGAGAAATAGGAGTCATAGCCGGCATCCGCGAGATGTTTAATAGAAAGCAAGTTGTAACCAAGGTTTTCAACATGTAATATGGTCTCAAGAGTCAAAACCTTGGAGATTACCAACTTACCATAACCTAGTACCTTTCCTTTAGAGTTATCTCCAAAAGTGATGCTTGACGTTGAGTTGACATCGTGAATGAATTGGTCAAGCCCACTCCTACCTCCGGTCATGTGATTGGTGCATCCACTATCAAACATCCATTTTGATCCACCGGAGGCATAACCCTACAAAATCAATTCTTTGATTTAGGAACCCATTGAGTAATGGGTCCCCTAGCATTAGCAACAAGATCCTTAGGTACCCAAATTGAGTACCACCTATAAGCATAACCATTTCGAGGGCCGACATATTTGGCATATACATCTCCTTGAGTGCCCTTACATAGCACATAGGAAGGATTAGACTTTCCCGCATACTTGTGATTGGGATTGCCCCTCATGGCTCCCCCATTCACCACATTCCTTTTGACTTGGTCAACCACCTTGTCACCTTCTTTTACAAAGGTTATATTCTTTGGTGGAATGGCATTGCTCGTGTTGTTCTTTGGATCAAAACCGACACCTTCCTTGGAAATTCTCGTCTTTTGACGGGATAAAATCTCATCTAGGATCTTTCCTTGGAGGTAGGTGCATGGCGCTCTTTCTCAAGTTGCTCTTTCAACTTCTTATTTTACTCAATGAGGTGAGCTTGATAAAAGGTAGAGTTAGAGGTACAAGAATCATTTTCAACAATAATTTGATCCTTCAATGTACCAAGAGCCTTCTCATAGGACACCCGAAGTTTATCATGGTTCTCTCCAAGTTTTATGAGCTCACGCTTGACAAGCAAACTATCCTTCTCAAGGTGCTCAAGGTCCTTGGTAAGAGAAGCATGAGCAACTTCAATCTCTTTCTTTGAGGCATCAAGCTCTTGGGACAATGAGTTATCACTATCAATAGTGTCCATGTCTTTTGCTTTATCAATTTCAAAAAATTCAATTTGTAGTTTAAGAAAAGAATTGGTATTCTTTTCCTCACAAAGCTCTTGCTCAAGAAGATTGAATCTTTGTTTCTCATCATCAATATGAGATTCCAAGCTATCAATGGCCTCATCACGTGAGCTAACAAGTTCCATTAATTGCTTGACTCTAGCACGAGCAATGGGAGGAAGAGACTTCATGATAGCATACATTTCTTTTATATATTATTCACCAAATTCATCATTATCACTATCACTATCATGATCACTATCAAGGTCATCCAAGACACTAGATAGGGATGGAGGAGAGACAATTACCTTGGAGCTTCTTGCCATAAGACAAGAACCGGTGATCTTGGGAATAGGAGAACTCTCGATGTAGTCCTTGGAGTAGTCGTAGGTGAGAGGTGAACCGGGTTCAACATATGCCAAATCGGTCACACCCACCACTTTATCCTTATCCCCACACTCCACGTTGGACTCGTCCTTGGAACTCCTTGCCATGAGGCAAGTGGCGGTGACCTTGGGAGTAGGAGAGTCGTCGGTGTAGTCCTTGTGTAGTCATAGGTGAAGAGAGACCCGGGTTTGGCAAAGGCCAAACCGGCCACTCCAACCACCTTCTCTTCATCCTCTTCCTCCTTGTCGGATATGTATTCTTGTCCTAGTAAGCCCTTACCATCACGCCTATTGTTCCTCGTGTATCTTTCATTGATGGGGTTGGGCTTCAATCTTGGTTTGGCACCTTCTTCATACTTAGGCTTGTCAAGCCTCTTCTCATATGGACACTTGTCGGAAAAATGGTTCGACTCATCAAAATTGTAGCACATCCTCTTCTTCTCACTTGATCCCATTGAACTTCTCCTTCTTCGGAACTTCATGTTCTTGGTGAAGAGATCAAGTTGAGAGAGCATATCATCAACTCCATCAACATCGCTTTCTTCATCACTAGCAACATCTTCTTGCACATGCTTGGCCTTTAATGCTAGAGAGTGGGAAGACCCAATAGCACGGTTGATCTCCTTGATCTTTTGCCCTTCATCCGCCAAGTTATTCGTGGCAACTAGATAAGAGACTAGATCATCAGGAGTGAATTGATTATCTCTATCAAGGAGTTGCAAGTTCAAGGCAAGCTTCTTGTCGGTGACCGCGATCATGGAGACAATCTTGGACTTGATAAGTTCATCATTCAAAATGAATCCATCATCATACTTCTCACACCCTAGGCCACCAATCTTCACGCGGAGGGCAACAAGTCTCTTGTATGCTTCAGCGATAGTCTCACCATCATGGTTCATGAACATGTTCATCTCTGACTTGGCAGATTCATACTTGGATTTTTGGATAGGAGAGGTTCCCTCTTGGAGAATGACAGTCCTATCACAAAGATCCTTTGCAGTGGGGATGTCGCTGACTTGATCATGGAGAGTGCGGTGAATGGCACTCCTTATCTTGTCACAAGCCGTTGCATTTAGTTGACGGTCATAGTACTCTCCCAGGGTGAGGTTGTTGGGATCATGAGGGTGGAAACAGGTGCAAACAATCTCCCAAAGCTCAATTCTGCAGCTGCGAAGATGAGATTCCATAGAAGCTTTCCAATGAGAGAAATGAGTTCCATCATAATGAGGTGCAGGACCCAAACCATTAATATGAGGCATGATGTTCTTTTGCTTAGGATAAACATAAGGGAATTGATTAGGGGGCGTGGAAGTTTTTGACGAGCCACCCTCATGAGCGGACTCGGCATCCTTATCCTTTTCGGTGTCCATTGGTCTCCCTTGAGGTACTACCAATGGGTTACCGAGAAAATCCCCATCGCCAATGGACTTAAGTTGTCCTTCTAAGTAACTCATTCGAACAAGGAGATCAGAATCCGCCTTGGCCTTTTCAAGTGCACCCTTGGCTAAGATTTCGCGAAGCTCCTTGACCGCATAAGTCTTATCCTCCTCATCATCGGAGAAAACCATATTTTCTCTAAGGCGGTAAAGCCCTTAAAAGAGCCCTTGGCTCTGATACCAATTGAAAGTGTAAGATGGTTAACCTAGAGGGGGGTGATTAGGTTTCTACAAAATTATTTATAATCTTTTGCAAGTTTTAGGCTTTGCGGAATATAAGTGAGGCTAAATGAAAACTAGGTGAGGCAACCTAGATGATGAACAAGATACTTCAAGCTCGAAGGCTATCACAAGATAAACAACACAAGTAAGAGATTGGTTAAGGAATAACCGAAGCACGCGGAGACGAATATGTATTCCCGTGTTCACCACCTTTGGGAAGGGGGCTACGTCACGTTGGAGAGGTGTGAGGTTCCACGAAGGATTCCTCACGCGCCAAAAAGGCTCACCTTCTTCTCCGAGCCTATCCCACGTAGGAATAGCTCACTTACTCGTGGTAGACTTTAAGGTAGTCTCCAAACCCTCACAAACTTTCCATGGAGCAAATCACAAGACGAATGCCTCCGGGCGACCCTAGCCGTCTAACAAGCTAACTCGATGAACTCAAGGGGGAATGAACTTTGGATTGGTGGAAACGTAGATTGGGACCTCCTCTTCCTTTCTACCAAAGGGATTTGGATTTGGTTGGGTAGAATGCGAGATCCTCAAGCTTTTGTGTTTTAACAATGGGGGAGAGAGAGAGAGCTTCAAGAAATGAAATGTTAGCTCAAGTGCCTAACCTCACAGTGGAGAAGAAAGGGGTATATATAGTGTGAGAGGAAAAAGATCCGTTTGGGGGTTCCTGCGATAGAACCGGCAATAAGTCCGGTCGGACCGAGTTGCTCGCCGGAATTTCCGGCGACAGCTCCGGTCGACCGAACCCCACGCCGGAATTTTCGGCGGCGAACAATAGAAAGGCTATGCAGTAAAACATATGTAATATCCCAAAAATACTAAACTTGGATCATCAAACTCTAATGATCAAAATTAGGGTTAACAAAAACTTTTCTAAATAAAAATATGAAAGCGTGCATGTGTGTATGCATCCCATTTTGAATTCTTTTGGATTGCCTTGTTTATGTGTTTCTTTGCTTGTAAAATGTTTCTTGCGTGAAATAAACATCATCTAAACAATCCCCACACTTTTCCCAAAGACAAACAAATCAAAACAAACCAAATTGGATGAATGGTCATTTTGACCAATTTAACTCCCATGCCTACTTTGGCTGTCCCAAACTTTCAGAACTTAACAGAAACTTGTTTGGATCTTTGCACCCCTTGATTGTACTCATAACATAGTATCAAGGCCCACTTTGTGATCATCCAGAAACTTTCAAATGCATATTTTAAATGACAATTCAAAATTGAATCTTTATCATATGAGAAGATCCCACTTTTTCAAAAACCACTCAAACAAGCTCAACTTTCAAAACCCAAGCATCTGCAGACTCACCAGCACCAACCTAACACACCCACCAAAAATCTTTTCAAAATTCAAAACTTGAATTCTTGCGGCCATTTCATCAAACACATTGCAGACACAAATCATCAAAATCTTAAACACTATTGTGAGCAGTGATTGAAGCCTAACTTGTTCCCTCTCTGGTTACAACTAGGTTTTAGTAGATCATCTAGCTCAATTGCACACCCTTAGCATCACTGTAAGCTTGGCATTGCCATCAATGGTGAGCAGGCCGAATGCACCCTTGTCACCCCCATGTCGACAGCAAGCTAGGAGGAGAAACAAGCCTAGCCAGCATGTCTGGGAGCAAGCCAACATCCCACCGCCACTCCCTGTCCAGTGCTCGAACGTTGCCAGCCACTGGACCACACGCACGAACCATGCCAACCTCGCCAGCAACCATGCCGAGAGCACGCCCCGTGCGCCACGCTCGACCGACGCCCACAGACCGCGCGCCGCCCTCGCAGAGTGCATACGTGATCACCACCATCCCAGCAACCCCGCAGACACGCTCGTTCGCCGCCGCGCGGACGACGCGCAATGTGCGCCATTAAATCTTCTGTCGGGCACGCGCAGAGCACCGTCGCGTTCTGACCAAACCGCACCGCTCCACGTCTCGCCACTGTGTCGTTGAGCATCGCCAGGGAGCACCTCACCGCCCCCTACCATCGCCCACGCCGATAGCCCTCTGTACCGTCGACCACGACGAGCTCACCTTGCACCCCGTCGGTCCCCTCGCTCCACTATAAATAGAGGCCACCCCCAGCCAAATTGAGCACACCATCTCACTCCCCTCTCCTCACTGATCGTGCCACCCCGTTCCCGGAGCAAGGCGAGCAGCGCATCACCGGAATTTCACCGGAGCCCTCCGCTACTGGAGAAGAAGGGAGCCAGCGATTGGAGCCGCCCCAGGAGAAGCTGCCGGTACCAGGAGGTTCGCCGTCATCGACTTCGTCGTTCGCCCGCCTCGCCGACCCTCGCGTGAACCCCGGTGAGCCCCCAACGACCCCCACTGTCGCGCTAGGTTTCTATCTCGCCGACGTTGCCCAACGTCGACGATGACTCTCAGCCGTTGGATTAGAACCAGATCGAACGCACCACATCGCCCCATACCGCTTCGCACCCCCTCGTCTCACTGACGCGTGGGGACAGCCACTTAACCAGCCCGCGTAAGTGCTGTGCTTAGCAGGCCGGCCCAGTATTGCTTCCCGCGCAGCCCAGTTATTTGAATTTAACCTTTTCCTTTTTATTTCAAACACACTTCTATACCCAGTTTCAAAAATCAACCCAGGTCGATTCAATGAACCAAATTGAATGAAACCAATTTTGTTAGAAAGGTCTGGGAATGCTGAATCCAAGCCCGTTGGATTCAAGTCATTTGGATCTATAGATCATCCATGGTAAAAATAACAAGACAGAAGCTTTTCTGCATTCAAACATTTTTCAAATTTAAACCATAATAGATTTTGAGTTGATTCCAACTCTCAAAAATCACATTTAACGATACCTTTCAGAATATATAAAAATATATAGGTTTACTTACAGAAATAATGTTCAAGTAATAAAAGAATGCTACATAGGCATTTCTAGTCACTTTATTTAATTAAAATAAAAGGGTAAAACCTTATTAAATTGTGACACCACTTTAAATCACCTCCCCATGGACTAAAATATGTGGTGATGACATGTGTCAACATGATCCCATGTTTGGATTGGAGAATATTAAATCTTAAGTAGTTTTTCAATGAGTAGAAATTACTTTTCTAAAAATAAAAGGAATTAAACCAAGCTTTAATCTTGTAATGTTAGTGATGATACTAGATCATCTATAGGACCCTTTGTGTGATGATTGCAAGTAGTTAAGTATTGTTTGGTGATTGTGTACATCGTATTTATTTATAGACGCTAGTACCGACCAAGGATACGAGGAGGAAGGAGGATACTACGGAGAAGAAGCCGAGGAGAACTTCAACCACTGCTCTGCACAAGGCAAGCTTTATTAACCAAGTGGACCAATGCAAGCTAACACTTGCAAGATACTCTACTTTAGCAAGCCTAATACTACTAGTTGGATGTGCAAGCTAATACCTGCTTGCTACCATGCCCACTATATGCCTTAAAGCATATATGATCATAACCCCTTGATAAACGAATCCTAGTTTTACTTGCAAGTTTATTACTTTATTTCTTTATCAAAGCTCTTAGAGTTTACTGGAATAAATGGTAGATACTAGAAGGATAATTGAAGGTTGCATAAAGAGCATAAAATTTGGCCTAAGCTAGATAATCTTGATGTCATCCTAAGGCATGAGATTAAACTCAGTTAAACTCCAATAGTTTACCACCACTCATTAGTGCTTACCCCCACTTGTAGATGCTAGTGCTAAGCATAAAACTTGATCAACATTAGATGGGAATACTTGGTGAAAATGGTTATGAAAACCTTAGAATGATGGATCATTCTACTGAGATGTTTTGACATGTGTTTCCGAACACCTGATGATTTTGGTGATGAAAATGTTGAGGCAGGAGCCTTAGCCCTTTATAAAACTGATGGTTGTCTGGATGCGATACCATTCCAATTTTATCGTACAACCACAATACCCGAAGATTGGGTAGGGCTTGACTGGAAACTTATATACCTTAGTATTGATTCCCTCACGGCCAAGGTCTGAGCTGAGGCTACCTTGTGAAGATTGTCCACCTGTGCAGTACCCAAGATGACAGTTGGTCATGGTTGGGAGGCCAAACTCACGGGAGAGGTGCTTATACTAGGGAGTGTAATTGAAAGGTTAGGATTTATTATCCGCATACTGAGTATGGTGAATTCAGGATTTGTTCCTGACAGATGTATCGAATGTTGTGGTGAAAGTGTACAATCTCTGCAGAGTGTCAAACTATTTGAATAGCCGCGTCCGCGGTTATGGACAGTTGGAGTGGCCATACTGTTCCCCCGTCAGATGTTTTCAAAAGACTTGTGAAATGAATTGAGACTTTGACTTGACCAAAACAGGGTTGTGGCATGAGATACAAGTTCCCACTTAGGTGTTATAAAACCTTAAATAGCATTCGTTGTTTCCAAACTTAGTAGAGATAAATCTGGCTTTTGCAAAACAACCCTTGAGCCTAGTGTCCTATTATCAAAAACCCCTTTCACTTGTTAGTATTAGTTTGCGAGTACTTAAAGAGTACTCATGGCTTTGTCCCTGGCTATTCCCATAGCCAGACTATGAAGAGGAGTACCTGGAGGATGGACCCCAGGAAGGTTACGATAACTAGGATCATCTCCCATCGTCAGCATTGCCTGTGACCCCGAAGATGGAGCTTCGCCTACGCTACCGTTATTATTACGTATTCCGCTACTTGAAGTTGTATTAAGAACTGGATCAATGAGATCCCTATTTGTGTAAAACCTTATGTATGGTTTGTAATGGATGATGTACTGTGGTATCCAATTTTGTTATGTCTCGCAAAAATGGTAATCCTGGGATTGCGATGTATGGCATAACAGGCATCTGGGATTAAAAATCCGGGTGTTGACAAGTTGGTATCAGAGCCATCCTGACCATAGGAGACCCTAGTTAGACTGGATGTTTGAATCAAAAACTTAGTTTCAAAACCAAAGAAAACAAATATTTACAAAAACTTATTCTCATTCTTATCCCTTTGATTCTTTCATGAAAATTCATGTTCCTCAAAAACTCTTGCAAAATACCTAAAATTTTGACACACTTGACCACTCTACTAACTTACTCATCCTATATTATTATAGGTGGACGTGAAGTACAGCAAGTTTTATCAGTTGGGGAATGGAGGAGACCTTATCTTTGAGAGGGATTTGGACCAGGTTTCGGAACTTCTGGAGCGTCCGCACCCCGAGTTCTTCGGAGCTCAGCTCAATGATCAAGGAGGAGAAGATCTGCAGTGGCTAATTGTTGCAAGTCTCCGAGGAAAGATTGAACCTCCCACTGCTGATGGAATTCAGTTTACCTTAAGAGAGAACAACTCGCTCGACGGACTTGCCAGGGCCATGCATGAAGCTCTTTCCCGTCTCTGTGGGCAGAGCATCAATCAGATCAAGGGAACCCGCTTTGAGTTTTGCCCAAGGCGTGATGCTAATGGACAACCACTGGAAGCCCCATACCACCCTGAGCTGAAGACCCAAGTGGACCACCTTAGCTTCATGATGTACGATCGTCAGCGGGATTTGGATAACTTTCGTGACTACTCCAACCACAAGTCTGCCATCATCAAAACGAAGGATCAAACCATCGCCATGCGAGCAAAGGATCGCAAGTCTCGCCGCCGTCAGCTCGAAAAGAAGGAGCGCATTATTGCCCGTCTTCGCCACCTTATCTCATCTTTGGACGAGACCATCCACGAGAGAGACATGCAGTTGGAGGAAAGGGAGAATGCCAGAGAGGATCTTCGTGGAGACCCCTACTCCTATCTCAGCGATGACGATGATTTTTCTGGAGGATCAGGCTATGGACTTCTTCACCGATGAGGATGATTTTGCCTTCATCGATGATGATGAGGATGATGAAGCCACAGATTCCGAGGAGTAGTAGCACTTGAGCACTAGCGTAGTGAGTAGTATTCGGTCCCACTGTATCATAGTTTTCAGAATGGTTCTTAAAACCATCTGTTTTTCTTTGTTGTGGTGTGTGTTGTATCGTGTGCTATGAATGAATGAATGAAAAGCAAGTTGCTAGAAAAATCTGAGTCAAACTTTAAAAACTTCTCAAAGTCCCAGAACCTTAGAAATTTCCCTCTTTTCTCACGATCTATCTCAATCTTCAGATGCCACGTGGAGGAAGTGGTTCATCCCCAGACCCGATGTTGCAGATTCTGCAAATGTTGACTTCTGACCGCGAAGCTGAAAGAGCCGAACGTCAAGCCAACCTAGCCACCCTGCAGCAGATAGCCCAGCTAGCCCACAACAACCAAGGCCACGGAAATCAAGACAACCATGGATCTAAGCTCAAGAATTTCCAGAATACCAACCCACCTGTTTTCACTAAGTCAGAAGAACCCCTAGACGCTGATGATTGGCTGCAAACCATGGAAAACAACCTAGAAGTCGCCGGAGTGGAAGCCAACGAGAAAGTTTTGTTCGCCACCCACTATCTAGCCGGAGATGCCAGAGCATGGTGGAACAGTGTTCGCGCAATGACCGGAGGCCAGATGATGACCTGGGAGGAATTCAAGGTCAAGTTTAGCAGAACCCATGTGCCACCAGGTTTGATCAAGAGAATGAGAGACGAGTTCAGAGAGCTGAAGCAAGGAAGGATGACCGTAGTGGAATACCGTGACAAATTCTTGTCATTAGCTAGGTATGCCCCGGATGAGATCGACACCGAAGCCAAGAAGAAAGAAAGATTCCTGAATGGCCTGCATGATGAGATGCAGACAGTGTTAGTCAATATCCCCTTTGCTGATATTGAAGCCCTTGTCGACTCTGCTATCCAGATGTAAGGAAAGATCAACCAAGCCAATGAGAACCGCAAGCGTCGCATGATGCATCAGCCAGGAACCCATCATACCCCAAAGTATCGCCCTAACCCATCTCCCGGATTTGCCCCAAGAACCCACAGACCCCCGATGAACCGTTTGACCTACCCCAACCGTGGAAACCCTAGGCCCGGAGGAAATCACAACAACCCCGGCAACGCTAGCAATTTCAATCGTGCCCCACCCAAGTTCAACAACAACAATGCTACCGCCAACACCAACACTGCCCCGAGGACTGGAAGCAATGTTGTGCATGTAGCAGCAAAGGACAAGTCGCAAGTGACTTGTTATGACTGTGGAAATAAGGGTCACTACTCCAACGAGTGCCCCAACAAGAAGAATGCCGCAGCACCCAATGCCAATGCCCCAGCTCAGCAGCAGCGTCGTGTTCAGCCCGGAAGAAGATTTGCCCCAGGGAATTCGCTCAACCGCAATGGCCGTCTTTTTCTCATGCATGCTGAAGAAGCTCAGGAAGCGCCAGACGTCGTGCTGGGTATGTTTTCTGTTAATTCAGTACTTGCACGAGTGTTGTTTGATTCTGGTGCATCGCACTCATTTGTCACCGAAGAATTGGCATGCACTAGTAAAATTCAATCAACCAAACTAAAGCATGTTATGATTGTTCAAATTCCCGGATCAACCACCAAGGCCAGGAAAATTTGCAAAGTCGTCCCTATCTGAATCCATGGCATAGATTTTTATGCTAATCTGATAGTACTCAGAACTAAAGGTTTGGAAGTAGTAATAGGAATGGATTGGATGTCCAAACATAAAGGATTTACTGACTGTGCCAAGAAAGCCATAACCATGACCAGTACAGCCGGAATATCAGTCGAGCATATATCTGAAACCTTACCTCACCAATTCAAGTGTAACAAGATTATAGCCCAACCTACCATTGACCAAGTCCGGATAGTCTGTGAATACCCCGATGTATTTCCAGATGTTTTGCCCGGTATGCCCCCAGATCGGGATATCGAGTTTATCATTGAACTAATCCCCAGAACCGGACCCATAGCCCAGAGACCATATAGTATGAACCCGTCTGAGCTAGCAGAACTAAAGAAGCAACTGGATTCCATGTTGGAAATTGGATTGATTCAACCAAGTGCGTCACCTTGGAGATCACCTGTTTTGTTCGTGGATAAGAAGGATGGAGGTAACCGTTTGTGTACGGATTATCAGAAGTTGAATGATGTCACTATCAAGAACAAGTACCCCTTGCCCAAGATAGAAGATTTGTTTGATCAGTTGACCGGTGCCAAAGTGTTTTCTAAGATTGATCTTAGAACAGGCTCTCATCAACTCAAAATTCGTGCAGAGGATATTCCAAAGACTGCCTTTACCACCAGATATGGATTGTATGAGTATACAGTCATGTCTTTTGGATTAACCAATGCCCCCGCTTATTTCATGAATCTCATGAATAAGATTTTTATGGACTTCCTGGATAAGTTTTTCGTTGTTTTCATCGATGACATTCTGATTTATTCCAAATCGGAAGAAGAACATGAGCTACACCTAAGGACCATTCTTGGAACCCTTAGAGAGCATCAGCTGTATGCAAAGTTTAGCAAATGTGAATTCTGGTTACAGGAGGTATGATTCCTCGGTCACATTGTATCATCCGGAGGAATTGTTGTTAACCCTGCAAAAGTGAAAGATGTCGAAGATTGGCAAGCCCCAACCACTCAAACCCAAGTGCGTGCATTTCTCGGATTGGCGGGATATTACCGCAAATTCGTAGAAGGATTCTCGAGTATCGCCAGCCCATGACTCAATTGCTGAAGAAGGACAAGAAGTTTGAATGGACCGACAAATGTGAAGCGAGTTTTCAAGAAATCAAGAGGAGATTGATTTCAGCCCCAATCTTGATCATGCCGGATATCACGAAGCCCTTCGATGTGTATTGTGACACATCCAAGATCGATCTCGGATGTGTGCTAATGCAAGAAGGCAAGGTCATATCTTATCTATCTCGACAACTGAAACAACATGAGCAAAATTACCCAACCCATGACCTCGAACTCGCAGCCGTAGTTCTAGCCCTGAAGGCATGGAGGCATTACCTCATGGGAAATCGTTGTGAGATCTATACGGATCACAAGAGTCTGAAGTATATATTCACTCAGAAGGAGCTAAATATGAGACAGAGAAGATGGATTGAGCTAATCAAGGATTACGATCTGGACATTCACTATCACCCTGGTAAAGCCAATGTGGTAGCCGATGCCCTTAGCAGATTGCCGTGCCGCTTGAACTCCATGATCTTGAAGGAGCAACCAAGCCTACACAAAGAGATGGAAGATTTTCGAATAGAATTAGTAAGTGAAGGATTTTTGGCTTGCATAGAACTTCAGCCCCACTTTGATCAGTCAGATTAAAGAGGCGCGGAAGGGAAATGCTAGTATTGACGGAATCAAGCATCGTATCGGTACAGGCAAAGTACCTGGATTCACCGAAGACGAAGAAGGAGTTCTGTGGTACAAAGGACGCCTTTGTGTACCAGCAGATTCTGAGTTGAAAGAAGTGATTCTAAAGGAGGCTCATGATACTCTTTATTCTATCCATCCCGGAGGAACTAAGATGTATCAAGATTTAAAAGAGCAATTTTGGTGGCATAAGATGAAGAGAGAAATCGGAAGCTATATCGCCAAGTGTGATATTTGTCAACGAGTTAAGGCAGGACATCAAAGACCCGCTGGATTGTTGCAACCCTTGCAGATTCCGGAATGGAAATGGGATTCCGTTGGAATGGACTTTATCACTGGACTGCCTACTTCTAGTAGGGGAAATGACTCTATCTGGGTCATAGTGGACCGATTGTCCAAATTCGCCCATTTCTTGCCCGTCAAGACCACATATCAGAGTTTGAAGCTAGCGATGTTGTACATCGCTAGGATAGTTAGTTTGCATGGAGTCCCCAAGAACATCGTATCTGATCGAGGAACTCAGTTACCTCGAGATTCTGGAAGAAAGTCCAAGAAGGTTTAGGAACCCGACTAGATTTCAGCACCGCATATCACCCTCAGACCGATGGACAAACGGAGCGAGTAAACCAAATACTCGAAAATATGCTGAGAACATGTGTGTTAGAATATGGATCCAAGTGGGAAGACTATCTGCCGTTTGCAGAATTCTCATACAATAACAGTTATCAAGCCAGTTTGCAAATGGCCCCCTTTGAATTCATGTACGGAAGAAAGTGCCGCACCCCTTTGAACTGGTCGGAAGTAGGAGAGAGTCAGATTTTCGGACCCGGCATCCTACGAGAAGTAGAAGAGAAGGTTCACAAGATTCGTGAGCACCTTAAGACCGCCCAGTCCAGACAGAAGAGTTACGCTGACAAGAGACGTAGAGACCTCGCCTTCAACATAGGAGATTTTGTTTATCTGAAAGTGTCACCATTGAAGGGAATGCAGCGTTTCCAACTCAAAGGAAAGTTAGCCCCTAGATATATCGGACCTTTCAAGATTCTGAACCGTCGAGGAGAAGTGTCGTATCAATTGGAACTACCCGAAGAGATGTCATCTGTGCACAAGGTGTTCCATATCTCATTACTTCGCAAGTGTCTCGAAGTCCCCGAGAAGACCGAAGTGTTCAAAAATATCGATCACCGGACCATAGAGATCAACGATGACCTGACCTATCCCGAAGTACCCATCTGTATTTTGGAAGAAGCCTTCCAAACTACCCGAACCCGAAGCATCAAGTTTCTCAAGATTCAGTGGAGCAACCACACAGAAGAGGAAGCTACCTGGGAGCGCGAAGATCACATCAGGGACAGAGTTTCCCGATCTCTTCAAATCCTAGGTAATCTCTTTTCGTCCTTTTTCAAATCTCGGGATGAGATTTTGTTTAAGGGGGAAGGTTTGTAACATCCCAAAAATACTAAACTTGGATCATCAAACTCTAATCATCAAAATTAGGGTTAACAAAAACTTTTCTAAATAAAAATATGAAAGCATGCATGTGTGTATGCATCCCATTTTGAATTCTTTTGGATTGCCTTGTTTATGTGTTTCTTTGCTTGTAAAATGTTTCTTAGGTGAAATAAACATCATCTAAACAATCCCCACGCTTTTCCCAAAGACAAACAAATCAAAACAAACCAAATTGGATGAATGGTCATTTTGACCAATTTAACTCCCATGCCTACTTTGGCTGTCCCAAACTTTCAGAACTTAACAGAAACTTGTTTGGATCTTTGCACCCCTTGATTGTACTCATAACAAAGTATCAAGGCCCACTTTGCGATCATCCAGAAACTTTCAAATGCATAGTTTAAATGACAATTCAAAATTGAATCTTTATCATATGAGAAGATCCCACTTTTTCAAAAACCACTCAAACAAGCTCAACTTTCAAAACCCAAGCATCTGCAGACTCACCAGCACCAACCTAACACACCCACCAAAAATCTTTTCAAAATTCAAAACTTGAATTCTTGCGGCCATTTCATCAAACACATTGCAGACACAAATCATCAAAATCTTAAACACTATTGTGAGCAGTGATTGAAGCCTAACTTGTTCCCTCTCTGGTTACAACTAGGTTTTAGTAGATCATCTATCTCAATTGCACACCCTTAGCATCACTGTAAGCTTGGCATTGCCATCAATGGTGAGCAGGCCGAATGCACCCTTGTCACCCCCATGTCGACAGCAAGCTAGGAGGAGAAACAAGCCTAGCCAGCATGTCTGGGAGCAAGCCAACATCCCACCGCCACTCCCTGTCCAGCGCTCGAACGTTGCCAGCCACTGGACCACACGCACGAACCATGCAAACCTCACCAGCAACCATGCCGAGAGCACGCCCCGTGCGCCACGCTCGACCGACGCCCATAGACCGCGCCGCCCTCGCCGAGTGCATACGTTATCACCACCATCCCAGCAACCCCGCAGACACGCTCATTCGCTGCCGCGCGGACCACGCGCGCTGTGCACCATTAAATCTTCTGTCGGGCACGCGCAGAGCACCGTCGCGTTCTGACCAAACCGCACCGCCCCACGTCTCGCCACCGTGTCGTTGAGCATCGCCAGGGAGCACCTCACCGCCCCCTACCGTCGCCCACGCCGATAGCCATCTGTACCGTCGACCATGACGAGCTCACCTTGCACCCCGTCGGTCCCCTCGCTCCACTATAAAAAGAGGCCACCCCCAGCAGAATTGAGCACACCATCTCACTCCCCTCTCCTCACTGATCGTGCCACCCCGTTCCCAGAGCAAGGCGAGCAGCACATCGCCGGAATTTCACCGGAGCCCGCCGCTACTGGAGAAGAAGGGAGCCAGCGATTGGAGCCGCCCCAGGAGAAGCTGCCGGTACCAGGAGGTTCGCCGTCGTCGACTTCGTCGTTCGCCCGCCTCGCCGACCCTCGCCTGAACCCCGGTGATCCCCCAACCACCCCCACTGGCCGTGCTAGGTTTATGTCTCGCCGGCGTTGCCCAACATCGACGATGACTCTCAGCCGTTGGATTAGAACCAGATCGAACGCACCACATCGCCCCATACCGCTTCGCACCCCCTTGTCTCACTGACGCGTGGGGACATCCACTTAACCAGCCTACGTAAGCGCTGTACTTAGCAGGCCGGCCCAGTATCGTTTCCCGCGCATCCCAGTTATTTGAATTTAACCTTTTCCTTTTTATTTCAAACACACTTCTGTACCCAGTTTCAAAAATCAACCCAGGTCGATTCAGTGAACCAAATTGAATGAAACCAATTTTGTTAGAAAGGTCTGGGAATGCTGAATCCAAGACCGTTGGATTCAAGTCATTTGGATATGTAGATCATCCATGGTAAAAATAACAAGGCAGAAGCTTTTCTGCATTAAAACATTTTCCAAATTTAAACCATAATAGATTTTGAGTTTATTCCAACTCTCAAAAATCACATTTAACCATACCTTTCAGAATATATAAAAATATATAGGTTTACTTATAGAAATAATGTTCAAGTAATAAAAGAATGCTACATAGGAATTTCTAGTCACTTTATTTAATTAAAATAAAAGGGTAAACCCTTATTAAGTTGTGACACCACTTTAAATCACCTCCCCATGGACTAAAATATGTGGTGATGACATATGTCAACATGGTCCCATGTTTGTCTTGGAGAATATTAAATCTTAAGTAGTTTTTCAATGAGTAGAAATTACTTTTCTAAAAATAAAAGGAATTAAACCGAGCTTTAATCTTGTAATGTTAGTGATGATACTAGATCATCTATAGGACCCTTTGTGTGATGATTGCAAGTATTTAAGTATTGTTTGGTGATTGTGTACATCGTATTTATTTATAGACGCTAGTACCGACCAAGGATACGAGGAGAAAGGAGGATACTACGGAGAAGAAGCCAGGGAGAACTTCAACCACTGCTCTGCACAAGGCAAGCTTTATTAACCAAGTGGACCAATGCAAGCTAACACTTGCAAGATACTCTACTTTAGCAAGACTAATACTACTAGTTGGATGTGTAAGCTAATACCTGCTTGCTACCATGCCCACTATATGCCTTAAAGCATATATGATCATAACCCCTTGATAAACCAATCCTAGTTTTACTTGCAAGTTTATTACTTTATTTCTTTATTAAAGCTCTTAGAGTTTACTGGAATAAATGGTAGATACTAGAAGGATAATTGAAGGTTGCATAAAGAGCATAAAATTTGGCCTAAGCTAGATAATCTTGATGTCATCCTAAGGCATGAGATTAAACTCAGTTAAACTCCAATAGTTTACCACCACTCATTAGTGCTTACCCCCACTTGTAGATGCTAGTGCTAAGCATAAAACTTGATCAACATTAGATGGGAATACTTGGTGAAAATGGTTATGAAAACCTTAGAATGATGGATCATTCTACTGAGATGTTTTGACATGTGTTTCCGAACACCTGATGATTTTGGTGATGAAAATGTTGAGGCAGGAGCCTTAGACCTTTATAAAACTGATGGTTGTCTCGATGCGATACCATTCCAATTTTATCGTACAACCACAATACCCGAAGATTGGGTAGGGCTTGACTGGAAACTTATATACCTTAGTATTGGTTCCCTCACGGCCAAGGTCTGAGCTGAGGCTACCTTGTGAAGATTGTCCACCTGTGTAGTACCCAAGATGACAGTTGGTCATGGTTGGGAGGCCAAACTCACGGGAGAGGTGCTTATACTAGGGAGTGTAATTGAAAGGTTAGGATTGATTATCCGCATACTGAGTATGTTGTTGGCGACATTGTTGTTGTTGAACTTGGGCGGTGCACGGTTGAAATTGTTGGGGTTGCCGGGGTTGTTGTTGTGGTTTCCTCCGGGCCTTGGGTTTCCTCCTCCACGGTTGGGATAGGTTTGGCGGTTCGTGGGGTTCTATTGTTTCTAGGGGAAAATCATGTAGACGGGTTGGGGCGATACTTTGGGGTATGGTGGGTTCATGGTTGATGCATCATTCGGCGCTTGCGATTCTCATTGGCTTGGTTGATCTTGCCTTCCATCTGAATGGCAGAATCCACTAAGGCTTCAATGTTAGCAAACGGGATATTGACTAACACCGTCTACATCTCATCATGTAGACCATTCAAGAATCTCTCCTTCTTGGCTTCAGTGTCAATCTCATCTAGTGCATACCTAGCTAATGACAGAAATTTGTCACGGTACTCAACTACTATCATCCTCCCTTGTTTCAATTCTCTGAATTCATCTCTCATCCTCTTGATCAAACCCGGTGGCACATGGGTTCTGTTGAACTTGAGTTTGAATTCATCCCAAGTCATAATCTGTCCTCCAGTCATGGCACGAACGCTGTTCCACCAAGATCTTGCATCTCCTGCCAGATAGTGGGTGGCAAACAGTGCTTTCTCATTGGCCTCTACTCCTGTGACTTCTAAGTTGTTTTCCATGGTCTGCAGCCAGTCATCAGCATCTAATGGCTCTTCAGACTTACTAAAGACGGGTGGATTGGTGTTCTGAAAATTCTTGAGCTTGGATCCATGGTTGTCTTGGTTTCCATGTCCTTGGTTGTTGTTGGCCATATGAGTTATGTGTTGAAGGGTGGCTAAGTTGGCTTGACATTCGACTCTTTCAGCTTCGTGGTCCGAAACCAACATTTTCAAGACTTGCAACATTGGGTCCGGTGATGAACTGCTTCCTCCGCGAGGCATCTGAAGATTGAGATAGATCATTAGAAAAGAGAGAAATTTCTAAGGTTTAGGGGTTTGTTTTTGAAAAAAAATTGAAGTTGACTCAGATTTTTCTAGCAACTTGCTTTTCATTCATTAATTCATAGCACACAATACAACACACACCACAACAAGGAAACTGATGGTTTTAAGAACCATTCTATGAAACTACGATAAAGTGGGACTAGATACAACTTCACTAACACTAGTGCTCAAGTGCTACTACTCCTTGGAATCGGTGTCTTCATCATCATCATCTTCATCATCATCAATAAAGGTGAAGTCATCCTCATCGGTGAAGAAGTCCATGGCTTGATCCTCCAGGAAGTCATCATCATCATTGAGGTAGGAATAGGGGTCTCCACGGATAGCTTCCCCTGCATTCTCCCTCTCCTCAAGCCGCATGTCCCGCTCATGGATGGTCTCCTCCAAATCTGTCACCTTGTGACGAAGGCGGACAATAATGCGATCCTTCTTGTCAAGCTGACGACGACGAGACTGGCGATCCTTCACAAGCATGGCAATGGTCTAGTCCTTCTTAACTGCGATGGCATAGTTGTGGTTGGCGTAGGATCGGGCATTGTCCAACTCCTTCTGTCGGTCATACATCATGAAGCTGAGATGGTCCACTTGATGCTTCAGCTCCGGGTGATATGGTGCCTCCAAAGGCTGTCCCATAACATCACGCCTTGGATAAAACTCAAAGCGGGTACCATTGATCTGATTGATACTCTGCCCACACAGACAGGCAAGAGCTTCCTACATGGCCCTGGCAAGTCCATCTAGCCAGTTGTTCTCTCTTAAGGTGAATTGGACTCCCTCTGAGGTGGGGGCTTCAATCTTCCCTTCGAGACTTGCAACAATCAGCCATTGCAATTCTCCTCCTTGGTCGTTGAGCTAGGCTGCGAACAACTCGGGATGCGGGCGCTCCAGAAGTTCCGGGAGTTGGTCCAAATCACGCTCAAAGATGAGATCTCCTCCATTTCCCAACTGATAGAACTTGTTATACTGCATGTCCATCCATAAGAATGTAGGATGAATAAGTTAGTAGAGTGATCAAGTGTGTCAAAAAAATTGTAAGTTTGCAAGAATTTTTGAGGAACATGAATTTTTATGAAAGAATCTAAGTGGTACGAATGAGAATAGGTTTTCATAAATACTCACTTATTTTGCTTTGAAACTAAGTTTTTGATTCAAGCGTCCGTTCTAAACTAGGGTCTCCTATGGTCAGGATGGCTCTGATACCAACTTGTCAGCACCCAGATTTTTAATCCCAGATGCTTGTCATGCCATACATCGCAATCCCAGGATTACCATTTTTGCGAGACATAACAGATTGGTACCATAGTTCATCATCCATTACAAACCATATTAAAGGTCTTACAAATAAAGGATCTCATGATCCAGTCTTAGTACAATCAAAGCAGCGGAATAATATAGTAACGGTAGCGTGGGCGAGGCTCCATCTTCATGGTCACAGGCAATGCTGACGATGGGATATGATCCTAGTTGTCATAACCTTCCTGTGGTTCATCATTCTGATAGTCCTCTACATAGTCTGGCCACGGTAATAGCCAGGGACAAAGCCATGAGTAATCTTTAAGTACTCGCAAACTATCACTAACAAGTAAGTGGTTTGAGTAGGAATGCTAAGCTCTAGGTTGTTTTGCAAAAAGCCAGGTTTATCTCTAGCTGAGTTCAGAAGTAAAGAAAACTAGTTTAAGGTTTTATAACACCTAAGTGGAAACTCAGTTTTCATATTCACAACCTTGTATTGGTCAAGTCAAAGTCATGATTCATTTCACAAGTCATTTTGAAAACATCTGATGACGGAACAGTATGGCCACTCCAACTGTCCATAACCACGGACGCGGCTATTCTAATAGTTTGATACTCTGCAGAGGTGGTACCCTTTCACCACAATATTCGATACATCCGTCAGGAATAATCATGAATTCACCATACTCAGTATGCGGATAATCAATCCTAACCTTTCAATTACACACCCTAGTATAGGCACCTCCCCTATGAGTTTGGCCTCCCAACCATGACCATATGTCATCTTGGGAACTGCACAGGTGGACAATCATCATGAGGTAGCCTCAGCTCAAACCTCGGCCGCAAGGGAACCCATACTAAGGTATATAAACTTCCAGTCAATCCCTACCCAATTTCGGGTATTGTAGTTGTAGGGTAAAATTGTAATGGTATCGCATCCAGACACAACCATCAGTTTTATTAAAGGGTTAAGGCTCATGCCTCAACATTTTCATCATCAAAGTCACCTTGTGTTCACTAACACATGTCAAAACATTTCATTAGAATGACTCATCATTCTAAGGTTTTCATAATCATTTTCACCAAGTATTCCCATCTAAAGTGACCAATTTTTATGCTTAGCACTAGCAACTACAAGTGGGGGTAATCACTAATGAGGGGTGATAATCATGTGTGACTTATCCAGATCTAGATCTCATGCCTTAGGATGACATCTAGTTCTATCTATATTAGGCCAAGTTTTATGCTCTTTATGCTACCTCTAACATCTTTCCAAAATATCACAAACACTACCTAAAAGTAAACAAATAATTTTGTTAAATAAATAACTTAATAAAGCTTGCAAGTAAAACTGGGATTTGGTATAATCACAGCATGCCTAATGCATTGCATAGGTTATCTAGATTTCACAGTTGCAAGTATTAGCTTGCTTAGATAGCTTGCATAGGTAACATGCAAGTGGTAGCTTGCCTTGTACAGTGCAGTGGTTGAAGTTCTCCTAGGTTTCCTCTTCGTAGTAGTCTCCTTCATCTTCGTATCCTTGGTCGGTACTAGCATCTATAAATAAATATGAAGTACACAATCACCAAACAAGACTTAACAACTTGTATTTAGCACACAAAGGCTCACACTAGATGATCTAGCATCATCACAAGGATTAAGGCAATAGTTTTATTTATTTTATTTTAGAACAGTAATTTCTACTCATTGAAAAACTACTTAAGATTTAATATTCTCCAATTAAAATATGGGATCATGTTGACACATGTCATCACCACATATTTCAGTACTTGGGAATGTGATTTAAAGTGGTGTCACAATTTAATAAGGTTTAACCTTTTTATTTTAATTAATTTAAGTGACTAGAAATGCCTATGGGGCATTCTTTTATTACTTTTCCATTATTACTGCAAGTAAACCTAGATATTAATATATATTCAGAAAGGTCTTATCAAATGTGATTTTTGAGAGTTCGAATCAAGTCAAAAGCATTTATGGTTGAATTTTTAAAAATGCTTGCATTTAGAAAAGTCTCTGCCTTGTTATTTTTACTATAGGTGATCTATAATTTCAAATGGTTTGAATCCAATGGGCTTGTATTAATAATTTCCAAACCTTTCTAACAAAATTGGTTTCATGCAATTTGCTTTAGTGAAACTCTCTGAATTGATTTTTGAATCTACTGCCAGAACTAGGTTTGAAACTAAAATGAAAAACCTAAATTCAAACTAACTGGGTCATGCCGGAAATCTAACTGGGCCGTCCCACTGCGCACAGCAGGCGCGCGGGCTGGTTAAGTGGTTGTCCCCACATGTCAGTGGGACAGGGGGTGTGAAGGGGTATGGGCTAACTACGACTGTAGGATTAGATCGAGGATCAACGGCTCACGACCATCGTCCTCGTCGAACAGAACGCGACGGGCTCGAACCCTAGTGCGGCCAGTGGGGGTCTGTGCCGGCTCACCGGGGCTCAGGCGATGGTCGGCGATGGGGGCGAACGACGAAGTTGACGACGGCGGTTCTCCTGGTACTGGCGGCTCCTCCTGGGGTGGCTCCAATCAACGGTGCCCTTCTCCTCCGGCAGCGGTAGGCTCCGGCAAAATTCCGGCGATGTTGTGCTCGCCTTGCTCCGGGAAGAAGTGGGAATGATCAGTGAGAGGTGGAGAGTGATATGGTGTGAACAAAACGAACTAGGAAGGCCTCTATGTATACTACGATGAGGAACCGAAGGGTACGAGCAGAGCTCCTCGGGGTCGGCGTTACAACGAGCTACGAGCATGGCTGGGGCTAGGGGACAGTGCGCGGTCTCCTGGCGATGCTCAACGGCTTGATGGCGCGGCAAGGGTCCGTGTGGTATTGTTGGAACGCGCCGGTTCTCTGAGCGGCACCGACGGTGGTTTTGATGACGCATAGTGGCTACGGGTCACGCAGCGGCGAACGGGGATGTCTAGGAGGTTCATGGGACGATGGTGATCACGTAGACGGGTGGTGAAGGCGGGGCGCGGTCTATGCGAGCGTGTCGAGCGCGGCGCTCTGGCGCGCTCTGTACATGGAGAGACAAATTGGGCGCGTGCGTTCTCGGTGGTCCACGGCTTCTCCAGGCTCGAGGGCTGGACAGGGGGTGGCGGTGGACGGGGCGTGCTTCCTGGACATGGTGGCTAGGCGCGGCGCTTGCTGGTTCTAGCTAGCCATGGTCGGCTAGCAAGGGTGCTCTCGGGCATGCTCGGCATGGCGCATTGGGTAGGGGCTAGGTTGGTTCAATGCATTGGTTGGCACTGGGGGATATAGGGGTGATCAATGGGGAACAATGTTTGCAAAGATCACTGCTCAAAATAGTGAAGTTTGTCCAAATTTGTTTTCTGTCTCCAAGTGTTTGATGGCCGAAAGAAATTCATATTTGAATTTTTTGGATGAAAATTGGTGAGTGTACTGGTCACATACTAGGTAGTCTATGGTTGATTGGATTTGTCAAGGTGCACTGGTTTGGTTGGGTTTTGAGGAATGGTGATCTTCCCATATGAACTAGATTCAATTTTCAAATGTCATTTGAATAGGGTTGCCAAATGTTTCTATGGGTTTGCAAGGTGGGCTTGGGTTCACTTTTACTTGGTCTAGCAAGGGGTGAAACTAAATGGATTTGTTTCTGTTTGAAATCTTGGACTAGAAACACTCAAAGTGGTCTAGTGAGCAAGATTGGCAAAAATGACCATTTGCTTATTTTGTTTGTTTTTGAATTTCTAATGATTTGATTCTGCATGGAAATGATTTAGATGATGTTGTTTTCATCTTTAAACTAATCCTTGCCATTCACAACAATCACACTAGTCCATTCAAGCATTCATGCATTCATCACATACATTCATACATTCATATGGATTTAATTAACAAAAGTTTTTGTTAACCCTAATTTTGGGTGATTGGAATTGATAACCTTGATTAATATTTTGAGATGTTACAGTTTCACTTCTAGAGTCAATAAAGGGAAGAATATTTAGCATCCTGCTATTTTCTATTTATTCTATGTTATTGCTAACACCTTGCAGGCAAGAAATGAGTTTACAAGACTCAATGAGGAGGAAATCTTAGTCCTCGCAAAGGTTTCTTTCAACATCATCGACTTGTCACTCAACTTGGGCGCAATTCTTGTGCGCTACCTGGAGCACCAGTCCTCACAAAGCCAAGGACCCCTCACAGGTGGAGGCGTAATCACCGTGCTTGCCATTGCCCTAGGAATCGACCTAAGTGAGTTGCAACCAGTGCTAGGTGAGCGACGTGTTGGCTTCTCTACTTTGAAAGCTTGTGGAATTCTCACTAGGAGAGGTGGTGGTTTTTACTTGCATATTGCAGGAGTTTGGTGTCTCTACCCCGCTCCTTTGCCTAATGGTCTCTTCTCTATCGAGGAGGGACATTTGATATATGATGTGTAGGTTAAACAAAATCAACCCGAGGAGGAGATTCCGGAGGAGGATGAGGAACAAGAAGAGGAGCAATAAGTTCCTTGTCAAGAGGAGAAGCCACCAAATTGGTTCGCTACATATCAAGACTTCCAATAACTTGGAGGGAATATGGAGGGGATGCATAATATCGCCCTGAACCTCCGAGAAACAACAAGTAACCTTTCAACTCAATTTGCGGACTAGAGTTACAACTTTTTCCTGCCACCTCAATGATTTGAAGGGCTTGCAAAAGCCTAAGCTTGGAGAAGTTTTCTTTTTATTTTTATTTGGCGTTCATTTCTTAATTTTATTTCGAGGTTATGCTTTTTATTTGAGTTTATAAGCACTTGTGTTGGTTTCCCAACACCTTATCTTTAGTTATTTTATTTGTTTTCGTGATTTTCAAGCTGAGCTTTGTCGCCAATTTTCTATTCTTTAATTCCCTCTCTCAAAAACAACAAAAAGATTTCTCCATTTATCTTTATTTCCCTCTTTCTTTTATTTTCTCCTTGAGGTTCTCATGTATTTGCAGGAAGAGTGATTGACTTCGAGTTTCCAAGAAACATATCAAAAGGGAAGAGAGAAGTGGAACCAAACATGAGAGGTATGCCTTATGACTCCCCACTTTTGAAGTTTGAGAAACCCATGCTAGTTAGTAGTAAATGTTAAGATATTATATTGGTGGAGTGAGTCTCTATATTGTAGTAAAATTTTGTTTGCATGGGTATTTAGTTGAGTATGTTTTGTTCCAACTCTTGTAATTAACCAAGTATTGCCTAAAAAATTTCTAAACGATTGAAATAATAAAAAGTCTCACAATTGAAGGCTTGGGTGTTGTAGTGTTTAGTCTTGAAAGCTTATTCCTAGAGACACTCAACACCACAGAAAATACTGATTGACTTGATAGCTCTGTTTGAAAAGATTTGTTCAATTGAATTAATGTTTAGCGGTATTTGTCAGCATGCCAAAGTTTGACTTGTAAATCATAAGAATGATATAGCTTTATGCGTGTCAAACTTCATGGGATGCCAACAACTCCGCTAGCCTATGAATGATCTTCAGGGTGGAAACTCCTAGATTTCGGCTATGAGTTGATTAAACATATGTAGCAGCAATGCTATAATGGATAAGATTCTTGGCACTCCTAGGTAGATGTGTTCATGATGGAATCACTCCTCTGGCTGATATGATTAATCATTATGAAAAAGGAGCAAAACCTTAGTGATGTCACGAGTGTCCATCACAACTCGATAAACTAATGAAAAAAATTGGCATGCTCTCAATTACTTAAGAACTGAAATTCTTGAAGGATAATGAATAGAGAAGTAGTGCTTGGAAAGTATTGATTTATTGATGTGGGATAATTGAGATACTTTAGTGTATATGCTTTTCATGACAAACTCTCACACTCTCAATTTTATGATTATACTTTATTGTTCAAAGGCAAGCTTATGAGTTGATTACATGACATGGAATAAAGTTTACTCAACTGAATCATTCATGCTTTCAATAATTTTGTAGTGCTATAAGGATTCATGAAACCCATATGATATGCTTGCCATTACTCTATCTATGTTGAAGTTTTTCAGATTAATAAAGTGGAGGAAACATGAGACTACCAATCATGAGTAAGATCATCATCTCGTTATTTCAGTTTAAATGCTGAGTTCCTTTTTGATTTTGGTTTTATTGCTCGAGGACGATCAAGTTTAAGCTTGGGGAGGTTGATGGCTGTGAAATATAGCCATCCACACTCACGATTAAACTGGATATTATTCATATATTTGATGAAATATCTCACTAAATCATGCCACTAATGCCTAATGATAAAAGAGGTATGCAATCCTTTCTTTCTATTTTTCCCTGCGCAAATAATGACGTTTGATGATGGGAATCACTACATTAAAGTCAAAGATACGAGATTTCCAACAACTCAAAGAAACCTGGAGCCGTGAAGAGAAGGCAGTGCCTTTAACGACCAACTATACAGTGGGAATTTTATTCCGGCCATATAGTTTCGGCCGTATAGTTGGCACCGACATCGCCAGGTCAAATAGAACAACTTTCGTGAAGGGACCCTATATAAAGATGCCTCGGGCGATGAGAAAACCGCTCTCTCGACCTCTGCCCTTCACTCTTTTCCACCTGAAGCCACCACGCCGGAGGAATAGATCTAGATCTAATCTCCAAACCCTTCTCCACCACCATAGCCATATTCCACCACTTGTAATAGTAGATATCATCTCCATTGGTGACATTGTAAGACTATTTGCTATCAATCTCATGATTTCTATTACAATGTTTTTGGTTGTTGATTTCATCTCTTTGTGTGAGTAATTCTCCTTGGGCTAAGGGCTTCGGCCTAGCCATGTAGCTTTTGTGCATGTTATTTATCATAGATGGGATCATGTATTATTTTGTATATGATGATTATTGTACCCTCTCTTGCCTCAATCTAAGGACTTGTCGCGTAATCAAGACCCCAAGGATTGATCCAGGTATAGAGAGTGTGAGTAATGACTGATCTGCAGGTTGGGAACCCTAGTGACAGAAGGGGTAGTACGGCTGTATGTGAGGGATTTACCTGGGATTAATGGTGACATCACTATGCATATCATTAGTTCTCTTTCTTCTATGGATGAGACTAGTAGGTTATTGCTATAAGCGGTTGCGAAGGCAATAGAAATTATGGATGCACTGCCCACATATAATTATCTTGCTCTACCAATTACATGCATACTTTGTTATTATATTTTATTCCCATCAGATGTTTTGCATAGCTACTGGTGAAACCAAAATCCCTAGGCACTCTCTCTATCCATCATCAACAACAACAAAAGATCACAAACTCTTGGTCCGGTGAGAACACCAAAGGAATTCTAAAACTCCCGAAGGTCCGTTTAAGTAACCTTACTACGCTTTATGCTTCCCGAGGATTCGACAAACCTAGGTCTACTAGGGAAAAAGAACTATACTACATCCATAATTTGGATCTAAGGTATCAACCACCTCTAGGGCCAACGCCTCCTGGGCAGCCGCAACCTGCTCTGAACATAAACCAGGACAATGAGTACCTGATATCCAAGGGAGCAATCTCGATGATTCAAAAAGGGCGCCCTCCAACAGAATCCAAATATTGATCACCCGACAAGCTAATATGGCGGTAACAGCACCACCCCCAACCCCTGAATTCCTTCATTGGTCGGAGCAGGAAATCACCTTTAGCAGGGCCGATCACCCGCTTCGAGTACCTCGACCGGGTCATTCAGCCCTCATCGTTGACACAAAAATCGACAGATTCGACATGAGCAAGGTATTCATGGATGCGGGAAGCAGCATCAACCTCATCTACGCCAAAACCCTACGAGCAATGAACATCCCCTGATAAATTTTGCGCCAACCGAAACGTCTTTCCACGGGATAGTCCCAGGTAAACCCGAAATTCCTTTAGGAAAAATATATCTTGATGTTGTCTTCGGATCCAGAAGTAATTTCAAGCGAGAAAAGCTCGAATTCGAAGTTATGGACTGGCCATCACAGTACCACGCGATCCTGGGGCATCCAGATTTCACAAGATTCATGGAAGTACCACACTACGCGTATCTGATGATGAAGATGCCAGCGCCCAACGGGATTACTACGGTCAGAGGAAGCTATACTCGGTCCAAAAATTGTGATCGGGAGTTCAAAAAAATTTCTGAATCCTTTGGGATGGTGACAGAATTCGAGTAGCTAAAGATATCAGCAGACATGGAGATTTTTGCATGTAGTCCGGTCTATGCCTGACCTAGCACTTGATCAAGAAAAGGATACAAGGGAAGTGCAGGTCCACCCAACGAACGTGAATAAAATGGCCCTGGTGTCCACCAACCTCAGCCTTGCATAGGAAGGAACGCTCATCACGTTCCTCCGTGAGCGCTAGGAGATTTTTTCATGGGTACCATCGGACATGCCAGGAATCCCTAGGGAACTCGTTGATCATGCACTCAATCTATATCCTGATGCCAGGCCTATGGAGTAGTCACTCCACCATTTTTAAGAACCCAAGAGAAAGGCCATTGGACAAGAAATCCATCGCCTCCTGGACGCCGACTTCATCAAGGAAATCAAGAAAGCAATTTGGGTCTATAACCCTATGTGCGTTCCAAACAAAAACACAAATGAACTACGCATGTGTATCGACTTCACCTCCCTCAACAAACATTGTCCAAAGGATCACTTTCCACTCCCGCGAATCGATCAAATTATTGACGCAACAGCTGGGTGCGAAGATCTTTCCTTTATGGACACTTACTCCGGGTACCACCAGATTCGGATGAAGGTGGAAGACCAAGATATAACAGCATTTATAACACCTTACGATGTATTCTGCTACACGACAATGCCATTTGGCCTAAAAACACGGGTGCCACTTACCAGCGTATGATGCAAAATTAACTCAGAAGCCAAATTGGCAATAATGTCCAAGTCTACATTGACGACGTCATTGTCACCACCAAGTAGGAGTCGATGTTTTTCAGTGACCTTCGGGAAACATTTGATAATCTCGACAAGTATTGCATCAAGCTTAACCCGCTAAAGTGTTCCTTTGGAGTCCCAGCAGGACAACTCCTCAGATACTTAGTTTCGACAAGAGGGATGGAGGCGAACCCGGAGAAAATACAAGCAATACTGACACTGAAGTAGTCAACGAATCTTCACGGTGTTTAGCAACTGGTAGGGCATGTGGGAGCGCTCGGCAGGTTTATCACTCGATTAGGATAAAAGGCGCTCCCTTTCTACAAGCTCATGAAGAAATCAGAGAAATTCGAGTGGACCTACGAGGCTCAACAAGCTTTTGAAGAAATCAAGAAAACACTTTCGACATCACCCATCGTCGTGTCACCTAAAGAGAAAGAACCACTCTTGCTCTACATCTCCACAGCAAACCAAGTGGTCAGAACAATCTAGGTCGTTGAAAGACCCGAAGAAGGGAAGACTCATGGCGTCCAGAGGCTGGTGTATTACCTCAACAAAGTTTTATCGCCTTCAAAGAAGAGGTATCCGCACTATTAGAAACTTGCATACGGCGTCTTCATGACAGCGCGCAAAATTGCGCCATTACTTCTCAGAGCACCCGATAGTGGTCATCAACAAGGCCCGCCTCTCCAACATACCAAATAATCCAAAAGCTACAGGACGCGTCTCTCTTTGGGGCATCGAACTATCCCCTCGAGATATCACATACGATAAGCGAAAGGCGATAAAGTCCCAAGTGTTGCCTAATTTCATCATGGAGTGGACAAAGCTACAATGTGCAGGTCCCCCAGATCTGTCGAGCGCGTGGACAATGTACTTCGATGGATCCAAGCGAACCGAAGGGGCAAGAGGAGGTGTCATTCTAATCTCTCCACAAGGCGACAAGATGTGATAAGTTTTGCGGATGAGCTTCCCCAATGCTTCAAACAATGAAGTCGAATAGGAGACCCTGTTGTATGGCATGCACATGGCCGGAGCCTGCGGTGCGACCCACCTAATAAATTTCGGTGACTCAAATATAGTAGCACAACAAGTGATGAAAAAGTGGGACGCTGTTAGCGATAACAGATCGCATAACAAGACTTGTACAACATCATGGAATCCTGCTTTGACGGGTGCGAGTTATCTCACGTTGGTTGAGGAAGTAACAAGCAAGCTGATAATCTGGCGAACATCGGATCCTTATTTCTCCCTATGCCACCCGGGGTTTTCTGGGAGAATATCATGGAGAGCTCCATCAAGCCCAAGAAGGCAAACGATATAGCAGAAACTGGAAGAAAAAATACAAACTAGCCAAGGGCTCGGGGGTTGCGCTAGCCGAAGAGTACAAGGAATAAAACCCCAAATAAATGGAGGAACCCGTATAAGTAATAATAGTGGAAACCACATGGATGCAGCCATACGTAGCATTCATGATGCGCTAAGAACTCCCCGAGGATATAGTCGAGGCAAGATGCATCACCCGACGTTCTAAGGCCTTCAGAATTGTCAATGGTGAACTCTATAAAAGGAGCATTTCAGGAGTACTTCAGCGCTATGTTACACCCGAACAAGGGCAACTCATCCTTAAAGACATACACGAAGGAATCTGCAGACATCATGCCAGCAGCCACGCAATTGCAGCAAAGGCCTTTTGGGCAGGATTTTACTGGCTCACAGCGGTCCAAGACGCCAAGGACTCGTAATAACATGCGAAGCATACCAACGCTTTGCAAACAAGCCCAACGCACCAGCAGCGGAACTATCCCCCATATCATTGGCTTGGCCATTCGCTCAGTGGGGCCTGGATATGGTCGAAAAACTCCACAAGTCTTCGCCTGGTGGCCACGTCTTTCTGCTAGTAGCAATTGATAAATTCACAAAGTGGATCGAGGCAGTACCTATCACCAGCCAATATGCAACCTTGGTTGTCAACTTCATCAAGTGGATAATCTTTTGCTTCGGAGTACCCCCATAGCATCATCACAGACAACGGTACAAATTTCACATCCAATGAGTTCAAGGACTTCTGCAAAGAGATGGGCATAAACGTTAACTACGCTTCGGTGGCTCACCCGCAAACAAATGGGCAAGTCGAAAAAGCCAACGCTCTCAAGAAAATACTATTAGCCCCACTTGAAAGAGCAAAAGGTGCCTGGGTAGACGAACTATCCTCCGTCTTATGGAGCCTACGAACAACTCCAAATACTGCTACACAAGACACCCCTTTCTTTCTGGTCCATGGTGCTAATGTCGTGCTTCCAGTGGAAATAACTCATGAATCTCCTCGAGTCGCCACTTATGATGAAGAAGCTTCACAAAAATCTCTAGAAGATGATATTGATGCACTCGATGAAGCAAGAGATGTTGCTCTGCATGAGGAACACAGTACCAGCAGAACCTGTGCAATTATCATAGTCGTCGACTACGTCCCAGGTCCTTCGTCGCTGGGGACCTGGTCCTTCGCCTCAAACAAGATGGTCACCGCAAGCTAGAATTCCCATGGGAAGGGCCTTTCATTGTCACCGAAGTTATCCTCGGTAGGGCATATCGGCTTCAAGACAATAAGACTTGAGTCCAGTACTCCAACCCATGAAACGTTGCGCAGCTACGACGTTTCTACGCTTAGGATCTTTATTAAGCAATTTACATTCAATAAGGCCTACGGCCAGGCTTCTCATCCAAAGACTTGTGTTTTACATACAATAAGGCCTACGGCCAGGCGATTATGCCACATGTATCTATATACACGAAGATCAATAAAGCTAAGTTCCTGAAAGTCAGTCTGCATTGTCCATATTTCGAATTTATCCTTCATCACCCACCCGACACTCGGGGGCTCCTCATATCACAAGTTTTTACAAAAAGCATGTCACCCGATACTCGGGAGCTCTACAAAAAAGCACTATAAAATATTCTTCTACGCCGTCCAGCCTAAAAATCCTTGACCTAAATAGCTGACTCGGACTCAAGGCGTCAGGAAAACGAAAGGGTCTCGCATATAGGCGAAATAAGTCGAAATTTTGGCAAACAACGAACATACACCACACGCATCACATTTCCGGAATAGAATTTACATACAGATGTTTTTGCGTCGTACGTGTAGGAAATGTTTACAACTCAAAGTTAAGGAAAAATCTTCGTCTTCACCAGCATTCTTTGGATGATTCGAATAGCAGGACGACGAGCAGCTTGATAATAAGGTGCCATGGTAAAGGCATCATCTAGCGGACCAGGAAGATGGTGAGATATGAAGTCCAAATCCAAAGTGAGGTAATGGGCATGAACCCATGCAAATTGAGGTTGTGCGTCTCGAGGAAACATAGCATTGTAAATCATGGCCAATGCTCATCGACAGCACTCAACGAATTCCTCCACCTCGGACACTCGATCCTAGAGAAGTGCAAGCGTGAATGTATGTTTGTGGTTAGTCCAAAAATCATTATCAGTTCCTTGGGAGGATTCTATCAACGCGTTCATCCAAGTCCACAGTCGATGACCTTCTTCCACCTTATTCAATTGGATGCATGCGGGAGTAAAAATCTTCAAGTTACAATCTTTGGGTTAGGCAAACAGACTCGGGGGATTAGTAAGGAACACTTATAGAGCATCTTCTTTCTCACGCGAGAGATTTCCTCCAACATAAAAGCTTCACGTTCCAAAGTTTTTCGGGTCTTTAACTAGTCAACATCAACCATAGCTTGCATAGCCCGTAATTCAGTTTCCAGCCGTTTTATGCATTGGATCTTCTCAGCATACAACGGAGGGTCAATTACGCGAGTAACCGTGTTGGATGTTGCATGTGCAACTGGCTCCGTGGGATCAGTCGAAGGACCAGTGATATCAGGCATAATATGGAACAAAATATAACAAGACGAAAACACTCAGATATTCGGTTGCAATTATAGAAACCCACATAGGGGGAGCAATATATACAAGGATGAAACAACATCTTCAGCGGGAGAATGAAACAAATAAAGTACAAAACAGAGTTTTTTACAACTAAAAAATGAACATGAGCTACAACTAAGCAGATTTTTCGGATAAAGTGGTGACGCTAGCCGAAGGAGCATCTACAGTTGGCTTGGAGGTGGCAGCAGCGCTTATAGAAGGAGTATCAGTTGAAGCCTTGGTATCAGGGAACTCTTGACCCGTGCCAATAGACAGCAACATGCGAGAAAATTTCTTCACCTTCTTTATATATGGCTTAAGCTCAATTTATTTGCCAGCGTCATTGACTGGAAGAGAGGATCTAACCTTCTTCCAGTCGATATTCTTGCCATGCGCAAGTGCCAATGCCATAGAGATCTCCGCCTCATTCTTCAACTGTGTTAGATTGTACGCCATTAATGGGTTTGGATCAACGAGGAATATTTCCATCAAATCATTCAGGTAAACGGGTACCTCCTTCTCAGGAAAGATCTCCGCATGCAGGGTCTTGAAAGTGCGACAGGAGTGAATCAACAGATTGTGTCCGCGCACGCTATTTTCCTCTAGAGTGCCAATTGCACCCGACAAAGGGTCAGATTTAAGGTCCTCTTGCAGAGCCAGAGACTGGCCGGTAATTTCTACAAAAAGGGGGGAGGAAACATAATTTAGAAACTCGAGGAAGCGAAAAGGAACACCAGTATACAAATAAAAGGAGCGGAAAAACTTACTAGTCAGGGAGGAATTCAAGGCCTCCACATGAAGGCGAAGATCTATGTCCCGCATATCTGCGGCTTCAGTTTTCTTCTGGAGGCTTCGACTTTTGAAGCAGCATCTTGCTTGGATATTTCAAGCAGCAATTTTGTCTGCTTTAGCTCGGCTTCCAACTCATCCACTCGCTTCAGTGCTTGATCGCGAATAACCGCAGATTCATCGGCAATAGCTATGTCACAAGGAAAATTGTGATCACGCGCAAGTGATCAGGCACAAAATGCCAGTAGGAATTGAACAGACATACCTTTGAACTCTTCAGCTTCATGACGGATCTTGATGAAACGAGAGGCCATTTCGACCATTTCGCGCATCAGCGGCTGCGCCAATAGAGACAAAGTTACTCAGGGGCTGAAACAAGAGGGGAAACCCAGGGAAATAAATAGTAGGCACTTACATCTTGCATGTTGGGTTCTGAAGGGTTTTTGGCTATAACTACACCCTTGCTGGAAGGTTTATTTTTCTTCAACGGCGGCTCAGAGGGCGACGAAGTTGTGTTCTTTGGATCCAATTTAGCAGTAGGCTTTTCCACAAGGTCAGTTGCGCTTGCTTATTGGCCCGTGAACTTTGGAGGAGGTGTTGGAGAAGCGGTACCAGCCAGCGATTTTGGAGAAGCATCCTGATCCTCGACGCTCCTGGTAGAGAAAAATGTGGTTGATTATTTTCTTGGGTAACAACTACAAAGCAACAAGAAAAAGGGCGAGTAACGTATGAGCTAATCTCTTGCGCCATCCGGAATATCCCCTTGCCGGGAACATCACGAGCAGGCTTGATATTCTGCGGCTTGGAAATCGAATCATCGACCGTTTCCACTGGATTAGCTCGTTTCCATTTTTCCCCACCGGAACCACCTCATAATCTTCAGAACGAGATGAAGGAATTAATGCAGTGTCATGGGAGGAGTTGGCAGATGCAGCATCGTCCTCTTCGATAGCACCAGGAATTTCGGCATATCCCCCGGATACGGTGGCACTGTCAGGCAGATCCCCAGCTTCAGGAAGGGGAGGCAGACAGAACAGATGGTCATGGCCCTGTCGATAAAGGAAAATTGCAAAGGCAAAAAAGTGAATCCAAGGAATTAAAAAGTAAGGATAGCAGCAGTAAATGGATGTGCAGGCAACAAAAACTTTACCTCGGGCGCAGGATGCTTCTTGGTGAAGGGTTTCACCCGACAATCAGTGGGAACATGGCTTTTCTTCGTCAGCGTCGTGAATGAACGCACATTATTTTCTACAATTTTAAGTGTCAGGTCCTCGGGTGTAATCCTCATTGGATCTTTTCAACCGACATAGGTCCACATACCAGCCAGCCAACCTTGGAGAGGTTGAACGCGGATCCAAAGAAAATATGTTGGGATTTGGAGACCCGACAATCCGTCAGTACGCAGCTTCAGAATTCGGTCCAGCAGTGGCTTGATCTCTGTTGTTTCTTCGGCTGAGGGGCGCTCCTCCCAGGAAGCAAGCCTCCGACAAGTTTTCGTCGGGTCAAATGGGGCTAACCCGAACTTTTTACCCTCAAGTTGCTAGTCCCTGATATAGAACCACTTTGTTTTCCAACCTTGGACAGACTCCACAGTTTTCAAATCAAAGTATTCCACATCCGAGCAAACGGAAATTATCGCGCCTCCGATGTCGTGGACGACGGTATCAGTGGCATTGCAATGAACAAAGTAGAAATGTCTCCACATGCCCCAGTGGGGATGGATCCCGAGGAAACACTCGCATAAAGCGATAAAAAGGCAATATGCAGACTGGAGTTCGGCGTAAGCTGATAGAGATCCGTGGGTAGGAAGAGAAATAAGCCGTATAAAGGAAGGACATGAACATTACCTGCCATCCCTCCTCTGGCGCAGGCATACCCTCTTCGCTGAGAAATTTGCAAGAGCCCTCCTCCAGCAGGTAGAAGTTGCGGGCCTCATGCAGCTCGCGAGCGGTGCACTTCAAAGGCATCCACCTAACGGCACGCGTTTTCTTCACGGTGGTGTCAACAGCAAAACTGGCTCCCTTGGACCGACCCATGGCATCTCATGGATGAAGTAGTGCGAAGGGGAAAAGTGGAATTCGAAGGGTGCAAGAACAAGAAGGAGCTCTGAGGGACGGAGCAGAGGAGGAAGATGATGGAAAACAAAGGGGAAGAGCAGTAAATCCCTAGTTCCCTTCAATATAAAGAAACGCGATGGAAACATACACCATTGATTACAAGTTATGAAGCACCAGATGGAGCAAGATGCAGCCACGTGGCAGTGAAGAAAAGGGGAAATATCCCGTGTTGTTAAATGATAAATCCGCTAGCGGTCACACGGCGCCTCGATTTTTCATTAGAGGTGAGGCCGCACAGTAACAAGCAGCACAACCATACCGCCCAAGCGTCACACTGGATATTGGGGCCCACACAGTGATACGTCCAATCAATAGAAACTACGGCGCGCCATCTTTGTCATCAATAATGTCATGAGCGGTCAGAAAGCAAGGAAGTCAAGCTCATATGGATGAAAACATGGATTCTATGATACGATCCATGCACCCAAACATAGACTCGGGAGCTACTCCCGTCGAAAAAATATTTATCAGGAACCCGATAAAAAATTCATAAGTATATTCTTCAGACAAAGGATCTACTTTGAGGCTTTGCTCCGATGCAAGCACCGCAACATAGCCTCGAGGGATACTCCCATCGGGAGCACTGTCGCGCACCCGATAGAAAAATCCTACTATAGAGTTGACATTTTTAGCATGAAAGAAGTATAAGTTTCGAGCCTACGCTTAAATTCAAGAATTCGTATGTAGCCTCGAGGGCTACTCCCATCGGGAGCGCTGTCGCGCACCCGATAGATATTATAAATCAAACCTATGAGTATTACATACTTGTATCGTCATACGGCTACTCCCATCGAGAGCTCCCGATAAAATACTAAAGAAGTCGATAACTTCAGCTATTCTAACGGGCAAATGAGACAGTCGATAAAATCTTCTCAGACCATGTTTGTCGCGATAACATGTCTGAATGCCATGTCCACGACATGAAGGTAAAACCCCCGGAGTAATCCTGACGTGGCTTGATAACCGCACATGAATGCTCTCTATCAATATTTATTTGTATCTATGATATGATGAAGAGTACTGATGGATCATCGTGTACCCGAAATTATAAGCACTGGGATTTAGCATTCGATAAGACCTCTGCAGCCCAAACTGAATTACGCCAGAAAATACCGAATTCAAGCTTGTGGACTTGAATTTTACGTAGATTCATGTTGTTTTTGCCCAAGAGCAATTAAATGATTCTCGATCCATCGGATGCATCCGACTCGTTGTACCAAATCCCTACAAAGCTTCAATAAGAACTTATGCTTATAGCAAAAACTTTGGCTAAAATAGCTAAAACAGAGTTTTGAAACTCGACCCGAATCTACGATTCATATAGAGTCTCGGGGGCTACTGACATGGGTATGACCAATCGGGTCCCTATGCTTAGTCACCCTAGGAGCATAAAAGCTTATGGACCACGAAGGCCCAATGAAGTCCAAGGAGCACCCGATGGAATAAAGACTTTTTCTTAACCGACAAGGAATATCCATGAACCGACATAGAGTTTGTATTGTGAATATTGACTTGTAACCTCTCCGGCTACGGATCCAGGACCCAGCCTCTCATATAAAGGCTGAGAGGACCCAACGGAGAGGGCACCTTAGTTTTCCTGCAATCCGCCATGAGCTAGACAGCAACTAGTGAATCGGGGACTTTGTAACTAAGCTTTCTCGATAATCAGACTACATCGACTTTCTTGTTTGTCTAATCAGCCAACGAAATCCCCAACGCTCTCTTTTACACCAAACCCTAAGTCCATAACAATGGGCATTGTCGAGGTTACCCCTCATCACATCTTGAGCCCTGATCGCATAACAACTTAGACACAGTAGTTTTGTCTGTTAGACACTTGCGGCCTAGTGGTCGCATAGACCCTTCTCTTGGAATCCAATCACTTTGCCAAATGTCCACCTTGGTGCGGTCCCCAACTCTCCACACCAGGCCTTTGGCCAGCAAGGATCTTCCATGGAGGATGATCCTCCACATGAAATAACCCCTGGTCAGACATGAGGCTTGGAGAAGATCAGTCGATTGATGGTACCAAGCTTTCAGAACTCGGGCGCATAAAGAGGATGGAACAGTGAGCAGCCGCCAAGCCTGTTTAGCCAACAGAACTTGATTAAACGCTTCAAAATCACGGAAACCCATCCCTCCTCCTTTCGGCAAGCACATTTTTGGCCAAACAATCCAATGAACTCTCCTAGACCCATCTGCATCATTCCACTAGAAATCCGACGAGATAGAGCCCAATTGTTTACATTGCTTCTTATTCACCTTGAAACGGATCATGGGAAAGGTGGATGTGGCTTGTAAAACAGACTTGATCAGCATTTCTTTGCCCTTCTTTGATAACCCCTGCCCCTTCCATCCACCTACCTTTGCCCCTGACCGGTGAGTGGCATACTGAAAGCTTCCCTCCTTAGATTTCCCAACCAAGTGGGTAGAACTAAATATCTCCCCGAGAGAGCTTCCTCTTGAATACCCAGAGAGTTCATCAACTCCTCTTTAATAGCTCCTTGGCAGCTCTCTCCAAAGAAAGCAGAAATTTTTGCATGTTAACTTTATTTCATGATGCTTGTTCATACTTCACCAAGACTCCTTTCACGGTCTTTATAATTTCAACCATTGCTTCCACGAATATTAAGCTTTCATCTGCAAATAAAAGGTGAGTAATTTGGGGCCCACCTGTCCCAAAATGAACGCCTTTCAGCAAATTATCTTCATGCGCTTGTTTCAGCAACATGGAAAAACCTTCAACAAACATCAAAAAGAGGTACAGAGAAAGAGGATCTCCTTGGCGGAGCCCTCTCGATGGGGAAAAATCCTCTAACAGGCCTCCATTCAACTTGACAGAGAACCTGACTGAACTCATACACCTCATGATCATGTCAACCCAGTTTCTAGAAAAACCCATTTTGATCATCATTCTTTCCAGGAAGATCCACTTGACCTTATCATAGGCCTTCATCATATCCAATTTTACTACGCATAGAGCCTTCTTCCTCTTCCGGGCTCTGATAGCATGAACACATTCATAGGCGATAAAAACATTATCCGTAATCAATCTCCCTGGTACAAAAGCACTTTGTTCCTCCTAAATAAGAATGAGGAGGATGACCTTAAACCTATTAGCGAAAACCTTTGACGCAATCTTGTAAAGAACATTACACAAAATAATAGGACGGCATTGAGAAAGTAACTCTGGTGAGTTAACTTTTGGAATATGCACGATGATGGCGTCATTAAATCTTATGGAATGGCACTTCCATTAAGGAAATCTTTAACAACTTTGCACACCTCCTCTTTCAGCAATGGCCAGTGCCTTCGATAAAAGAGAGAAGGGAGGCCATCGGGCCCAGGAGCCTTGGTTGGTCCCATTTGAAACAAGTCCTTCGAGATCTCCTCATCCGAGAACTGGGCGAAAAGCTTACCATTCATCTCCTCAGAGACCAACTCCACCACACTATCTAGAATAGCTTCCATATTAGCGGATCCTTCAGACGCATAGAGATTGGCATAAAAGTCACGCGCTAGTGACCTCATTTCATTGTTAGTCGGGCATCTAGTACCATCATCTTGGCGCAAAGCTTTGATCGTATTTTTCCTCCTCCAGTGAGAAGCCCGATTTTGAAAAAACGGGTATTCTGATCACCTGATTTTAACCATTCCAACCGAGATCCCTATCGAAACATCACTTCCTCCCTCTCATAAATTTAGTGCAACTCTGTTTCTAATCCACGGACATTGCCCTAGTTACCTGACCATGCCGCATTAACTCTCACTAGCTCGAGTTTGGATTTTAGCTTTTTGATCTGTAGTCTGACGGAGCCAAAAACCTCCCTGCTCCATTGTTGCATATCCCCTAACACCCTCTTCATCTTGGCCTAGCAAGCATTCCGCCCAACTCCACCTCGGTCCTCTTTCTCACATGCCTGTTCCACTATGGGCTGGTACCGATCATCCCTGGTCCACATCTCCTCAAAGCGGAATCCACGGTCCATGCGCCGCTGGGCCGAAAACTCCTCAGACACCCAAATAAGTAAGGTCGTGTTGAAAGAACATGTGGTCCCCCATGTGTGGTTTTGGTAATTAATGACAATCTCTATGGACTAATGTTTGCAGTGAGTTACACTTGTAGGAATAGTCCATTGGCATCGCTTGGAGCAAGAAGATCAAGTGTTGACCAAGTGTTTACCAAGTCTTCAAGAGTGACCTAGAGATTGGTCAAGTGAGAGTTGGGCCTATAGCAAGTGTGTATTGAATAATAAGATGGAGTGATACCTCGTGTGTATCTTCAAGACACCAACATAATAATAAAAGAAGAAATTAAGAAGAAGAATAAAGAAAATAAGATCAAGGACATAATCCAAATGGTATTAGAAGAAAAGTTGTGCAAGCTAAAGATGTGCCATATCTAGAAGATCTCATGCTTGAAGCTTGCCATCCTCGGTGATCATGGATCGATGAAGACAAGGTCAAAGTAAAGGTTTCCCCATGTTGTATGGGGGATCAACTTTCAAGTCTTCATCAAGCGAGTGCATGCAAGAGCAATCACGAAAGGTGTTCCATCTTGAGGAGGACAAGATCGTCTACATCAAGATCAAGTGGAATATGCGCAAGGCAAAGGTATGATCTTGATAGGGTTTCCTTCTTACCGGTCTCGTGGTGTTAGTTGGGGAGACCGGTTTATAGGATAGATAACAGTACTATAAAGAGGGGCTCTCAAGTGAGTAACTCGATCATATCTATCAAAGAGAGCTCAAACCTTTGCATACTTAGCATCATCCTTTTTTGGTTGTTATTTGGATCTTATCCATGTGAGGTTCTAGAACTTGTGGTAATATTCATAACAAGCTCTAGTTCATCAAAAACGTATTTCCCTTTTATATCTTATTGTGTTTTTGATCTTTGAGGTTTTATGGTTTCTCACCAAGGGAGGTATCTCACATTATAATACATGAAATATTATCACTTGGTGGTATCCAATATTTTCACTTTTAGTTGGGTAGCTCTTGTCGTACTCTTTCCAAAAAAATTGGTTTCGGGTCAATCAGAGTTTTCAAACTCTAGATATCGCCATTTGAATTTTGCCTCTTATTTGGTTCTATCCTCCCTAGCTAAAACAAAAGGTTGATGGAATATCTAGACCAGAATCTCCGGTGTGCCAACACCGGAGTCTCTGGTGTGGACCGGAGTTTCGTCTCAAACTTCTGGTGTGGATCCAAGATGAAGCCCAGGGTCGTTTTGTATAAGGGTCCGGAGTTGGGGTGGAGACGGACCGGAGTCTCCAGGGTGAAAACACCGGAGTCTCCGGTGTGCCCCGGTCATGAAATTCTACAAAGTCCCCAGAGGAGTATCGACATCAGGCTAAGTATTCTGCATGGGGGTCCAGAGATAGACTAGAGACGGGCTGGAGTCTCCGGTGTGAGACAACTCAGACCGGAGTCTCCGGTGTGGAACTTCACCAATGGACAGCCCCCGAGTTTTGCAAGTCTTTTCCTCCATTCTTGACCCTCTTGAGCTTTATTTCCTTCAATCCCTCCTATGATTCTTGCATATACTTTAGGGATTTGAAAGAGGAGATCTAGATCTACAACCCCACCAATCAATCTCTCCTCTAAGTGAGGGGAACATCTTGGGATATAGATCTTGGAGTCTTTTGTGGATTTCCTCCTTTGTTCTTCCTCTCTTATGCCCCCACAAGATTTTGTAGGTTTGGTGGAATTTGGGAGAGAAGTACTTGAGCACTTCTTGTGTTCTTGCCATTGCATTTGGTGCATCGGTTTGAGTTCTCGGTGAGGATTCGATTGGGTGAAAGGTGAGAAGATATTTACTCTTGGGTTCTTGGAACCCTAGATGGTTTGGTTGTTTTGCGGGGTTGTGGAGCTTTCCCCAAGCTTGTTTGTTGGGAGCCTCCAATTAATTTGTGGAGAAGTGCCCCAACCTTGTGAAAAGTTTTGGATTGCCACCGACAAGTGCACCGATAGTGGAAGTGTGGATTGATCCCGTTGGGGTGAGATTCACAAGAGAAAAGGGGAGGCCTCTTGTGGCGTTGGTGGTTTGATACCACCCCTCTCTCCAAACGAGACATACTCCATGTTGGGAGGAACTCGATAAAATATCGTTGTTTACGTGTGCCTCGGTTATCTCTATATCCGAGCTCTTACTTATGCACCTTACTTTGTGATAGTCTTCATGCTTGAAGTATATATCTTGTTATCACTTAGTTACTTGTCTTGCTTAGCATAAGTTGTTGGTGCACATAGGTGAACCCTAGTTGTTCTAGGTTTTGTGCTTGACAAAGTAAACAATAGTTTTATTCCTCCTTTGTTGAGACACTCTCGGAAAAGTTTTTTAAACCGCCTATTCAACCCCCTCTAGGCGACATCTATATCCTTTCACATGTGATTGGATTCTTTAGTTATAATGTGTTCAACACTCGTCGCCAGGAACAACTGGGCAAAGGAGTTCGAGCATGTAGCCCTGCCAAGACTAACCTGAATATTCTCCTGCCCTTCTCGCCGATTGTTCCACGTAAACTTGTAGGCAAAAAAGGCAAGGTCAACCAGACCGCAGTCGGCCAGGCAACCTCTAAAACGATCCATCTGAGCATGGCTCCTGGGGTTACCACCCAACTGTTCATCCAGGTGCAAGATTTCATTAAAATCACCTACACACAACCATGGCAGATTTTCTTGGGCACGGAGATAACGAAGAGCATCCCAAGTTTTCTGCCTCAGATCTCCACGTGGCTCCCCGTAGATTCTAGTGAATCTCCACTTAGAGCCATTGTGTTTAATCTTAGAATCTACGAAATATTGGCACCATGGTTGTATAGATACCTCCACATCTTCTCTCCACCATAATGCAAGACCACCACTTTTTCCATTACAATCCACTGCAACATTGTTTCGAAACCCAAAACTCCATCTAATCTTTTCCATTGCTTTTGCCTTCTTCCTTGTTTCACACAGAAAAACCACCCCTGGGTTGTAGGATCTACACAGATCCCTTAATTCCCCTACCGCCGAGTCCAACCCCAGTTCTTGGCAATTGAGGGTTAGGGTATTCATTGAGTTCGACGGTCCCGTGCCACGGGACTTGTCACTTTGTCGTTCGGGTCAAAAATCATGTCAAACACTAAAGTCATCTTCAGTCTCTTCCCCGCCTCATTCACATCAACTGGGACCCACACTTGCTTCATTCTCCTTTTCTTTTGCTTTGGGATAGATGGTTGTCCACCTCCCCGTTCAGCCATGTTGTCCCTGTTCTGACCCCTCGGCCTGTGCACGTATGTTCTTGGTTTTCAGGGTTCTTCTTCAAGAACTTCTTTACATCTCTCCCTAAACTGGCTCCTATGAGCCCTGACCGGGATAGAAGCAACCTGCTCAACACCACCACGAGCACCCCCCCCCCCCCCCGCCAGTGCGGGAAGAGCTCGAGTCTATCTGCTCTTGGAACAAATTTCTCCTTGGAGGGAAGTCATGCACCACCCCTTATCACTATATTGCATTGGCCTATCTAAAGATCTGCCATTGAAAATCTTCGACGAAACATACGGTCTTGGAACCGAGGGTGATCTTTTCTTTCTTCCTGGTGAAGCTCGCAACCATTGTCCCCACTGGTTCTTATCCTCCCCCTGCCCTCACATCCTGCAATAGGATGCACAAGCATGCCACAGTCGAAACAGAAGTAGGGATCCTCTCATATTTGACATCAAACCAGGTTCCCTCCTTGTCCTCTTCTGATTCTCTCAGGTAGACTCCTCTTATCAGTGGTACATCCACCTTTATTCTGACATGAATCCTCAGTTCCTCCCCCCAAGCAGTCCCATCTTCATCAACTTATACCAAGATGAACCTACCCATTCAATTGCCTATCAGCTCTCCATATGATTTTTTTCATCGTGTCCAACGGTAGATCCATCACCCTGGCCCATACATCCATGCTATCAAAGACCAGATCCGAAGGCCTAGTCTTCCCATCATATTCCTCCAGTAGCAGTGCGTGAAAGTCAAATTGCCAGTCGCCATTCCATATCACATGATTGAAATCACCTTTAGACCCAAACCTCACAACAAATCTATTATCACCGATCTCTTTGGATTGAGCCGATCGATGGAGCCCCCATGCTCGCTGCATTGCTCTCTCCAAAGCACTAAAAATCAGTTTCTGAGGAGAGAAGACTTACCAACGATCACCCACTGTGGCTTCGGAATTGGCGACGATCCCATGTCCCTGATGATCAGCCCTGAGGCTTCCTTCGCTACCAGCACCAAGCCACCTAGCTTCTCCGATAGGGACGCCGTGATCTCAGCGTTGCTTTTCACCGGAGAGGGTGATTGGGTCCTAGACCCTACCGCCGCCTCGGATCTCCCTACTTTGCCTACTGACGCTGATGTAGCCATTAACGTCGCCTCCTCCACGACCCTTGGTCACAAAGACTGAGATGCCCAACCTAGCCACCAGAGCCGCACCACACAGTCGTGATCGGATCCGACACCAAAGAAAACCACCCTCGGTTGTGCAACCCTAGTGTGGAGTACGATCGCCTCCGTGATCGCCCTAAGAGTTACCCGCTCACGAGGTGGACCACCACAATAGCCCTCTCTCTGTCTAAGATACAGAATCGATACATATGTGTGCCAGTTTTCCAGAAAAGATACATATGTATGTATCCTTCACAAAAAGGAGAATCATGTAAATGAAATCCTAAAACTTGTAATTTTATATGAAAGATCCAAATTTGGCTCAGACATACCTGCATACATCCTCTACATGCTAAAATTTATTTCCTATTTTTCTGATTTTATTTTATATTTTGACTTTAAAATTCTTCAAAGATCCAGTGTACCGAGATTCTGAATATTCTGGTTACCGTGAGATAGTTTAGCATTGCTGCAACCAGTAATCAATCCAATCCTTCTCAATGGGATCATCAGCAGACAACGGCCCTTTCACATCACAGATACTCCCTCCGTCTGCAAATAAGTGTACATTTAGCTTTTGCCTAAGTCAAACATAACCAAATTTGACCAATTTTATAGAAAAATATAGGAACATATATTACATCAAATTGACATATTATAAAACTAGGTTCAAAAAAAATCGAATGGTAACAATTTAATGTCATAAATGTTGATACGTTGTACTAAAAAGTTAGTCAAATTTTACTATGTTTGACTTAGGACAGACTAGAAGTACACTTATTTGCGGACCGAGGGAGTACTTACCGCAGTTATGTCATCAGAGCATCAACGCAATATATAATCAAAACACAGAAAATAAAACTTTTTTCAAGGGTGCACAAAAAATAAAAATTACACAACTTAAGCTTAGTTTTCCACAGAAGAATACATGGCTTGACTTCGGCATGACACATTAACTCGGAGGACACGGGAGAAGACAAGTCCTATATACCAAGGGTTGTAGCCACAAAGGGCAACCCAAGAGCCACTTCACATAACATAGGTAATCGAGTCAGGCAGTATTAGCTACGAGTACAAAACTAGTTTAGTGCTCAATGGAAAAAAAAAAGTGGTCTACATAGTGGGGAATAGACAACTGCAAGTTTCAATGAAGACAACTCCAATTTTCTACCTCACTTTGGCTGGCCACCTCGCCGAGTACGTGCCCTTTGACCGCGGGCAAGCTCTTGTCGCACAGGAGGCCTGGTAGGCTGTGAAGTGGTTGGGCGTTGAAGTCTTGCTTGTCTGTCTCGTCTGTTTTGCATTGCCCTCTCCTGCAAGTTGATTGTTCTCCCCCCACTCTCTGCCGCAGCACCAGGATTCTGTTGTTCAGAAGATGCGCCAGCTTGGGCTCCAGGATTCTGTTGTTCAGAAGATCCACCAGCTTGGGCTGGGTTAGAAGGGGAAGGTTCACGAGCAGGGGATACATCTGCGGTTCTGCTTGGTGATGCATCTGCTCCACCTGATTGTGCTAGAGGGCTTTGGTCTGGTTCAGCGGCAACACGCTCAGAAGTGCCATCACCTTCTCCAATCTCCTCTGACATATCTGTGTCACCCTTTGCTGTTGGCACTCCTGGAGATGCCGCCTTGAAAGCATCACCTGCTTGCTCACCAGTCTCCAGTGTAGTACTGTCTGAGTGTTGTTCGGATTCCTCCGGCAACTCTCCCTCCTCCCTCTCATCTTCAACATCGGTGGCTGTGGTAATCTGACCCTCTTCATTCACATCTTCAAGTTTTTGGTCATCATCAAACGATTCCACTACTGGTTCTGACTTAACAGGCACGTCTTCCACAGCAGTTGCATCACTGTCAATATTAACTTCAGAATCCTGGCCTTCGATGTCCATTGATGCACCTGTATGTTCTTCCATGTCATCATTATTACCCACCTCGTCATCCCTTGCATCTTCTACCTCTTCAATTGGCATAGAAGCCTGATCCGCGTCCATCTCTTCTACAGGCTGTTGCCCATCTTGGATGTCCATAGACAGAACCACAGGTGCATGAGTCGTTACATCTTCAGGGGCTGGTTGATCATTTTTCAGCTCACTGGAATCTTGTGCAAAATCCTCCTTATGTTTCTTTGATGGAGGATTGTCATCATTAGCCTCTCCCTGTGATGCATCATCTCTCACCTGCGATGATAGGATGAGCCGTTTGCGACCACTAGAAGGCAATACAGACGCACCGCCAGAAGTTTCACGTTCCAGTGATGGGCCACCTTTCTCCTGGCTTACAGTGGAACCTCGCTCAGTTGACATGCCACCTTTCTCCTGTACTGTGGAACCTTCGACAATTGGTGTATCCGCATCAGCCTGGGGTTCTTCAACCCGTCCAAGGATAGGCCGAACGAGCACCCTTCTTCCTTTACGTTGTTCCGTACTTGGTTTGGGAAAAGTAGAAGCCACTCTCTCCTCCGTCGCTTTGACTTGAACAGGCCTTGGCGGAGTAGCTACCTGCCGCCCTGATGAAAAAAGAGGAATTGTCAATTCAAATACAGATTAATGGGTGAGTAAAAAAGGAGAAACATCCTCGTTGCAACAACAATAGAACCAAGCAACATGCCTGATAAATTCAATATCATATCACATGCAATATCAGTCACAAGCATGTATCAGTTGACTTGAGTATCAGTTCTGCTACAAGGTCCTCATTTTCAGGCTATGTTCAGTTACAAAGCAAATACACCTCATTGATTGTCTGATACTAGACATGATTACTTGGGCAATTTTTCATCTAGAAAATATCGCGACAGAAGAAAGAATATCAAAGATTGATGTACCTGCTGGAGCTGCATCGACAGCTAGAGTTTCAGTAAGTGGTGTTTGACTAGTTGATCCATCTTGGAATGGGCAAGGAGACTCCTCCATTCTTTTAGCTGCAAGGAAATATGAACGGAAGTGTTCCTCTACTGCAGACCCTGATGGGATTTGAGATGATTGTCCTGAATAATGCTGCAGAAAATACACATCAGCTTTGAATTATGATGAGAAGATGTGCTTGGAGAATAGTTTGATGACTCTGAAACAAACAGGGTTGCAAATCAAAGTGCAATGATACTGTAACTTTCATAAACAACAGCAAAAAGATATCTAAGATAAATTGTACCTCAATCACCTCCTTCACAGCCTGCCTGTGCTTCTCAATAGATTCCTCTATTTGTTTCTTGTCCTGTGAACAAATTTTTGAAAAAACTTAATGCATGGCACACTTCAAATGTTTATTCATTCTTTCAGACATTTCAGAAGAACTCATAAATTAACAGTAAACAGATATTGTTCTAACCATGCTACATACATAAAAAATGCCCAAGATTTTTATCATGTGCTAAACCATGCATATGTACAAGCAGTACAGAAATGGAAAATCCATAGTGGATGAAGATGGAGAAGGCACCTTCGATAGATTTTGAATGGCAGAGAAGAATACACTCTCAGCCTTTCTGCGGCTTGCTTTTTCTTTCTTGTTCTCATCTCTCTCTTTCTCCAAGGTTTTCTCCAATGTCTGTTAATATGTTGAGTTAGTAGCATGAATAAATGTCAGAATGTCATTTGTGCAAAACTTGCTAACCTGTATCCTGTTCTTGTTATCTCTCTCTTTCTCCAAGGTTTTCTCCAATGTCTGATAATATGTTAGTTAGAAGCATGAATAAATGTTCGAATGTCATTTGTGCAAAACTTGCTAACCTGTATCCTGAAGTCCTTCTCATTTATGGCCTGAACATTTGCAGTTTCCGACGTGGTTTTTTGACCTGCTACAGTATATCAGATTTTCAACTAGAAAAAACGTGAATATATTGGCTACCATGCAGGAGAAAAGGAGTGCCAAATACTTGATTTAAGATCTTCAATCAGCTTCAAAAGGTCCTTATTTTCTTTGATAACATCCCCCTTCTCTCGCATCAAAATCTCAATCTTTTTCTACATCATTTAATAGGGCAGCAAAGAAAGATAAGGGGCTTCAGCCGGCCAAATTAATTAAGGTGAAAATACAGTATCCAACTATGAACATTTGACCTTGCAACAGAAATAACAGGAGAAGGTCCTAACCTTGATGGAAAAGTTAATCTTCTTGTATCTTTCAATTTCTGATTTCAAGCTAGCCTATGAATCAAAATTAAACCATTGAGCTTCCTCAACATCATTATAAAAAGGTAATAATGTAAATGGGAATAAAAAGGCACAATACTCATATTACAAAATTATAAGAAGTTCACACCTCAACATCATTCAGCTTCCTTTCCCTGGCTTCCAATTCAGACTGACAGCCAGCAAGCTTCTCTTCTAAATTTCTTACAACAACTTCCCTCTCAGAAAGGAGATTCTTTGCACGCTCAAGCTCAACTGAATTCTCTCTCAAGGTTGACTGTTACATACAGGAAATACAATTCATAACTCAAAACTAAGGAAACCAAGAAATATAGGTTGATTAACCACTAACTTTGACATTTTGAAGTTCACCCTTCATGGTCTCATATATCGTCAAATCAACGCCTCTACTATTTTCAACCAACTGCAGAAGAGATTAAGAGTTCAGAACATAACTGCAACTCAGAAGAGCTACATTACAGATCTAGTAGAACAATCAGAATGGGAAAGCTTATACTGTTGTCAATTATGTTAGGAGGATGAGATAAATGGTGATAAACTTTATCCTATACAGACCGAATGGAGAAATACAGTAAGAAACTATAAAGCCCAGGAATAATTCCATCATTCGACCTGGCCTGCCTGCTCTCTGCACAGTAGTCATTACGACTACTACAACACCATGCACAGCCAACACCACCAATACCTGGCAAGCTTCATTGGCAGGTTTTTGAGGTAGGTTGAAGTTGGGGTGACACAGCAGATGGAACTACCATCACCAACTCCACTATTTGTGGTATATATTCATTAGCACAAAGAATAAACATCATATCATGACAATACAACATGCATATTTTATTTGCCTGGGAAGATATATTTAAAATGATTTGAAGAGCAATTTACTGGTATTTTTATTAAAAATAGATATATCTCAGTGTGTTGCACTAAAATGGTAGCAAAAGGACCTTAACATACCTCAGAAATCCTTCGGTTGAGATTTGCTATTTCAGTCTTCTGCATCTCAAGTTCTTTTGTACATATTTCAGCATCTACCTGTTTCTCCAGTAAGATTTTATTCAATCTTTCAGACTCCAGTTTAGCCTTATGAACTTCCTCACGGAATCTCTGTAGAGAGAAAAATAACAAATAAGTGACTAAGAACATCCAGACATTGGCCATACAGAAAAAATAGACAATGCACCATTATTTAGCTGACCTGGCATTCTTCAAAATTGTGACGGTTCTCCTCTCTAAGCTGTATGTTGCTTTCACGTAGCAAATTAATTTCTCTCACCTGAGCAAATCCATTGTAAAAACAAAGGGGAAATGAGATATAGATATAAGATACCAGGAGGAGATGAGCAAATGTGCTGGAAATTCACAAGGTAAAAGAATGGCACCTGGAGTTGAAGCGACTTGAATTCTTCATCCTTAAACATTGATGATCTTGCACTGTCAGCTTGACTGCGGAGCAAGTCCTGTGCCTCCTTGCTGGATTTTAATGCACCCTCCAGCTATATAAGCAACAGAAGGAAGAACAGCAAATTAGAAATAACAATTAACTGAGAGGCAGAGGGGATTTGCCAGGTCTCATCACATATTCTGCCAATCATATACTCCCTCCCCGTCCAGGAATAACTGACTTGGGTTTGTCTAGATTCGAATGTATCTATACACTAAAATGCGTCTAGATAACAAGCTCAAATCCTTCTCTGGAGGCTACAACCCCAATCACCATGCAACCCGATGCCATTATGTGTCTTAAAATTTCAAACGGATTTTGAACAAGTATTAGTGAGCAATAGGCGCGAGCAGAACATACTTCAATCTGAAGTCGTGATTTCTCCTGCTTAAGTAAAGATATCTCTGTTTCCGCCTGAAACAGTAAACCAAATAAATACAAACCAACAAGCAATAGCATACTACACAATAATGAAAGGGGAATCTTTTACTCACTATCTCCTTTGATCTGCGCAGGTAGCTGATCACACCATGCAAATCATTCTCTCCATGTGAGTCAGTGTGTTGTGATGAAAGCCCAGCCATACCCCGCTCTTGCTCGGCTAATCGAATGTGTAAAGCTTCTAAACGATTGTGCAGAATTTTATTCTGCAATATCACCATAAAGTAAATAGTGAAATAAAATGTTACCCAGAGTGATGATAAAAGAATAACAAACATACATTATGCCAGTGCTGGTTGATGCCAAATACAATGTCAACCAAGTTAAAATAGGCAACAGTTCAAGACTAAGTCAAATTTTAAAATGTTACACAATGCACTCAGTTAAAAGCTACTCCCTCTGTTCCATATGATATTAACTGTTGCAGATTTGTCTAGATTCGCATGTATCTACACACTAAAATATGCATGCGTATCTAGACAAAATATGCATGGAACAGAGGGAGTAGTATTCATCGTATTTAAATGAAGACATTCCCAAAAGAGATGCTCCCTCCGTCTCAAAAGATAAGGCGCCTAAGGTTTAGTCAAAAGTCAACTTTTTCTAAGTTTGACCAAGTTTATACATAAAAATATGAATATTTACAATACTAAATAAATATCAATAGATTCACCAAATATATTTTACTATTTTTCCATTTATTATTGTAGATATAGATATTTTTAACTAAATATTTGGTCAAAGTTAGTAAGATTTGACTTTTGACTAATTCTTAGGCAGCTTATATTTTAGTACGGAGGGAGTATCTTTTTTGGATAAAGCTCCAGTAATGAGGCGCCAAATTAACAGACACCATGCCTTGCTAAATTCAAACAATATTAGTATCTACAAAGTGTTACATTGTTGAGATGAAAATAGTACCATTAGATTTGACGTAAAAAAACTCATAACACTACATTTCGTAATTGTTTGCTGACATATATGACAAAAAAGCAATAGTAAAGGGTAGATATTAAGTACTAAGTAAATTAAATTCATGCTTAGGCACATTAACCTCCATAAGTTCAACCTCCGTTAGGCATATTAACTAAACAAGATGGTCATGAACCTGGTCAACCCTGAAATCAACCAAAGAAACTACCTTGCGCCATTCAATTACAGAATTTATTGAAGTTACAAACACAAAAAACAAAATGAACGCATTAGCAACCAACAAACTGCCAGGAACATGCACGATCAAGGATAATACATATTCAAATGTGAAACATAATAATTAGAATAAAGACAAGCACAGGATTTTAACCAGAAAAGGCATTACTATAGAAAAAATTGCTCATGTAACTTGAGAATAATCATATTACAACAGTGGCAAGCTAAAAACCTGATCGTTTAGCTCATTATACTTCCGAAGGGCCTCATCCCTTTCTTTTAGCAAATGTATCTTTTCTTGCTCAGCAGACGTTCTTAGAGCATCCTGAAAATATCAGTGTAAGTGTCAACTGATTAGAGAATTAGCTATGATAGTTTAAATAAACATACAATGGACATACTATGTATCTACAAATGCAATCGATGCAGCCAAACTAATACTATGATGCAGAGGCCGTAAATTTGGACAAAGGGACATATTCAAACATTCTTCATGTTGTTAGTCGTTCATATATGACGCCATATACTACCTCCATTCCAAGGAATAAGGCTTATATTTGTTTTCCAAAAGTGAAACTACATAAAGTTTGACCAAGTTTTTAGAAAAAAATTATTAATATGTACAATCAAAAATCAACACCCTTTGATATATTACGAAATATATTTTCAGATGATATCTATATAATAATATAGTTCTTAATAGTTTTTTCTAAAAGTTTGGACAAGAATTTACTTAGCTTGACTTTTCAAAGAAAAATAGTCCTTGGAACAGAGGTAGTATGATTTACAGAAGGGAGAGGGGGAGCAAGGAGAGGAAAGGAGGACCTCTCAGAATACCAAATTATCTGCTGTAAATTTGGACAAAGGTAGTCTACAAGTAAAGTGTACAATTGGTCAAACAAAATCGGCTTGGGTACAACAATAATCTCAAAATTAAAATCTGCTGCCAAGACTGGGTCATATAGTTCAATAATACTATCAGCCACGGAAGGAGTGATCAACAATTTAGTACACCAACTACCTGAACTTGAGAGTTTTAACATAGCAGCAAGGTCTTTGAAATGAAACAGGAAAATATGGAAATAAATACTACTCCCTACGTCTCAAAATAGATTTAGTGTCTCGATACATCCAAATTTAGAAAATTTTGCGACATCTATTTTGAGACGGAGGGAGTATTAGAAGCCACAGAGAAATCTCTCCAACAACAGTTGCCTACTACTGAAAGAGTGCTTGGCAAGTCAGTTGCCACTGTATCAATGTTAAATCAATATTGAGAAACCATTGACGATTTACATCACCGCAAGTTGCCGCTGACCCAATTATGACTATAGAGTTGCCTACTACTGAAAGAGTTCTTGGCAAGTCAGTTGCCACTGTATCAATGTTAAATCAATAAACCATTGACAATTTATGTCACCGCAAGTTGCCGCTGACCCAATTATGACCATAGAGTGCTTGGCAAGCCAGATTATTATGGCAACCCGGTCAGTATTGCAATGGAACAACTGGGTCACCAGCTAAACATCAACCATAAAAGGCCAAATTCAACACAAAAGCACCCAAAAAAAACTTTTTGGGCTGTCAAAACGTGAATAGTATGTACTGTACAAAACCAAAGCCCGAAAAAATGCCACGGGTATTCAAAGAATTTTGAGTGTCATAATTTACATTTTCAGCCTTTTGTGCATCTGCTGTTTGACGAAGCATTGCCATTTCCTGCTGCAACGAAGATAGATGCTTAGAAGTATTTGTCAGCTCCTGTATTGTTTCAGATTGCAGGATAACCTACACAAGACATACAAAAAATATATGTGACACAAGTGGAAACATAAGTCAGTTCGTTGCAAGTATTAAATAAAAGGTAAGACAGATTGATTTGTTTCTGTGACTCGCCATAGGCCTCAACTTTGGTAGCAGGTAGGTGAGCAAACTATATGGTATAGATGAACAAATGCTACTAGTGAGAAGGCAATCGAGGCATATGAGGTTAGAACCTTAATACACATTACTCGGTGCAATCATGGCTAAACCGTTTGAACTTAGATAACCAAACTTACAAACCTAATGTGTAGTCATTATATGACACTAAGTCACTAATACATGTCAAATAGGCACTGAATGATGATGGCAGACTTACAGAAACCTTTTTCAACCAAAGTTACCATCTTCTTTTGGTCACTTGGAGAAACACCTAGATACGTTTTTCAAGTTCTTTGTAACACTATTGGCTAACTCACAGTAGAAAAGTCTCCAAAGATAATAATAGGAAATACGAAATACCTGGCGCTCGTAATTGTCTTGAGCGGTTCGCCAACGCTTGCACTGCTCATCGAGAGCACACTTTGAGGTAGCCAATTCAACTTCTAAATTATCGATCCGCGCTCTACAAGAAAGAACAGAAAACATAGTATCAGCCTAATGCAGAAAAATGTAACCATGCCTATTTATAGGGAATCCAAACACTTACACTTTATAGGAAACTTCATCTCTCAGGATCTTAATGTCATTCATGAGAGTACTGATATCCTTCTCTTTAACTTCAATTGCATTGGCAGCTTCTTCACACTTCATGACATAGCTCTTCTCCATTTCAGACACCTTACTCCTCAACTTAGTGATCTCATCTTCCATGCTTCTTTTGGCCATCTCAGACTAAAAGAAGTAACAAAGTTCACGACACGTCAGTAAAGGTACATAAGAGTTCACTGGAAAAAAAGATAAGACTTGTAATACCTCAGTTTTGTAATTTTGATATGCAGATTCCATTTGCTTTAATGCAACTTCATTTGAGTTTGCAATTTCCTTGTACTGTACAGGATGTATTCATATTACTACTTCAAATAAGTTAGGAAATGAATGTATTTGTAAATACGGAAACTTCAAACGAAAGAAATATTTCAGCAGATTCAAAGGAGGCGGATGGGGACCTGAAGCATATAGCTTTTATTTGCTTCTGCTTCCTCCTTGTATTTGTCCAATTCCTCTTTCTGCCGGAACAGCTCATCATTCACCTACAGGAATGATGAAAAAACTTAATCATCAAAACATCAAAGACTGGTATAATCCCATCTGAAATGACCTATTAGCATAGTAAATATGAACATAAATACAATGACATAAGAAACTAACTCACCTCAGTTGCTGATGAGTTATCACAACCACCATCCCTAAATATGACCTAATAAAAATAACAGCTGAATCAGATCTTTTCTGCTCAGAAATAACAGCACAATTTTATGATCCAACTTGTGATTTCAGGTCGGTGAAGTTTTCAACATCTCATTACTACTTACCATTTTTGACTTGAGTTTTGCCTCCAGATCAGAACACCTTGCCTACAAAAAGTACCAAGTCAAAAGAGTCAGATAATGCCATGGCACTTGGTCTAAATTTGCTTGAACGAACCTCTGCAACAGCAGCCCTCGATTCAGCATCACTAGAAGCTTTCCAAGAGCTCTGTAGCTCTTGTCGCATATCCTCTATCTGCTTCATGCAGCCATCAAATGCATTTTTCTTATCAAGTGTCAGGACGCGAACATGATCTCGTTGCTCTTGGGCCTCCTTTTTAAGTTCAGCCCAGTCTCTCTACAAAACCATTAGATTTAAAAGCAGCCAGGAAGAGGTAGAGTCCAACGTACAAATAAAGCAATCTTTTGCCAGGCTCCATTAAGCTTGAAGCAAAAGTTTAAAGCATTAGCTGCTAAAAATAATATTTTACCTCTAGTCGTTTGATGTACTCCTGTTGATTTCTTCTTTCCATGGACCTTGCATTCTAAATTACTCACAAGTTAACGAAGAGAAACACAAAACTCAAAACAAAAAAATCATAGCTTATCTAAACACAACATACCTCTTGAACCTCATCAGTAGTATGTATCGTGTCAATAGTGGCCTGCGATGCAAGATATCTCAGAAAAATATGTGGCAGGATATTTCAAGAAAATGCAGTGAAGATGCACAATTACAACATTATCAACTTATGTTCACTGTTACAAAGGACATACACCTTATTCACATTCATTGAGATCAGAAATTAACACAAATAGTTAGAAGTAACTTGGTAGTTCACGCAAAATAAACCATACAAGTTTATTATAAGATGAAATAACCAGAAAAGCTGTGCCTAGTTGTCCACTGAGACAACTCCAGTATGGAAGTAGTTATAAGGTAGCAATTTCTCCTTTCCCATGATAAGAATGAACATATACAGGATAGAGGAGAACGTAGAATTACAAAATTGCATCTCTAACACACAAATAAAGAATGGTTAGAGGAAAAAGAACTTGCATGTTTAACAAGGACAAAGCATGATTGTACAAAAAACGAAAATCCCATATTTTTCAGCAGCTCAATGGTAAAATAAGCAAAACATAAGATGACACAAGATTCAATTTCCCAAGTAATGGATGTGGAACCGAGAAAAAACCTGCAGACGGTGCACTCTCTCAGTCAAATTGTGGACTTCATCCAAAGATCTTCTCTCTGACTTCACTAAAATATCTTTTTCATGCTTTAAAATAGACACCTAAAATTGGAAATTTATGTTAGGATTCAAGAAATTGTAACTATTTGAGGGGTGAGACAAAATCCAACACACCTCCATTGACAGCTTCCTTGAACTCTCCTCTAAAACTTGCATTGAATCTGAACTTTCACGGAGTCTTTTTTCGTAATCAACTACTAAGTGCATCAACTCCGCGTTTCTGAGCGAAACAGAATTAGCTTCCTTCCTCTGTATTTACATGTATTAAGTAATAATATACAATGAGCATACAGCAAAGTTATCTCCTAAAGAACTGAGAATTTATGCCGTAAATCAGTAAGTAAAGAAATGTGAAGAAAGGACCTGATGATCGATCTCAGCCATGTATCCATTAAGCCGATCTCGAGCAAAATCAGCTTCAAGCACTGCCTTATCATGATCAGACCGCAAAGACATGAGCTCGGTCCTACATAAACGATAACCAATGGTTGTCACATGATGAACCTACAAAAGTTGACCATCTAATAAATGTAGTAAGGAACACCGAGAAACTGAATAATACGCAAACTAATCAAGTTGCTAGAACATGTTTAGCTATGCATGCCTAATTGCCATTAAATATCATGATCAGCAGGTCGCACATATAATTCTTTCATAACAACACTCGGACAATTGAAATCTTTTTTACCGAGAACATTACAAGGAGAAGATTTACATCACAATTGAACAGGATCTTTACACCTATATAGATTTCAATTGGTGCCATGGTCAGTTTCCCTTGATACCACCCAGATGCTGATTTTGGACAAGCCACTGAGATAAGAGTGGGAATGGATGCCTTTATGTGAGACGACAAATAGTAGGACAATATTCTCTTGGAATATTAGATTAACTTTCTTTTAGTCCGTAGCAGCGCCATGGCACTGCACTAATGTCCCAAGAAAGATTAACTCGGGGAGAAATTGTACTATATGTGCTTCAAACAACCACACCAAAGAGCTTATTATGATGTTTCTCCTAACCATCAATCTTGTTGCCAAGGGATAGAAAAACGAAATAAAAATATTGTTAAGATTTTAGCTATGGCGAACATTCTCATACAGCAAACCATGGTTTTTAAGGCATTAAGGCGTCTTAAGGTGATCTAGGGGCGCTTTGATGCCTAGGCGGGCGCTTTGATGCCTAGGCGGGCCCTTTGGACGCCTAGGCGCCTAAAGCGGTCGTTTTTGCAAAGCGAAGGGTGGGCGCCTTGACGCCTAAGCGTCGCCTAGGCGTCCTAAAGCGGACGCCTTAAAAACCATGCAGCAAAAAACACATGAGAGAGAGAGAGAGACAACCTCAGCTTAGTCAACTCTTCATCGAGTTTTCTCGCCCGTTCAGAGACTTGTTCATATGTTTTCTTCGAGACTTCCTGGTCAAGATCAAGTGGGATTTACAATGAGAACAATCTCAAGAACTACAGGGTACTCCCTCCGTCCCAAAATATAAGGCGCCTAAGGTTTAGTCAAAAGTCAACGTTTTCTAAATTTGACCAAGATTATACAGAAAAAAAATTACAATACCAAATCAATATCAATAGATTTATCATAAAGTATATTTTCTTAATGTATCCATTCCATAATGTAGATGTACATATTTTTCCCTAAATATTGGTCAAAGTTAGTAAGATTTAGCTTTTGACCAGTCCTTAGGCGCCTTATATTTTAGGACGGAGGGAGTAGTATATATGCTGTCACTTTTTGAGAAAATCACCTGTGATCCTTCAAATAGAACCATCAGGTCCTTTCTGCCATCATCTAGAAAATAAAAAACAAAACGATGAATTCTAGCTTATATGCTACCAGCAGTAACAAATATACTAACTTCTTAACACCACCACAGCACGTCGTCCAATGCAAAGAAAGTAGCATCAAAACTGAAATAAAGATACAGATAACAGATCTAACCTTGCAGATTATCAGATATGTTTTCAATATTAGAACGGGTCTTCTGCTGTTCTTCACACAGCTTCCTGTACATCGCAACCTAAAAAAACAACTATGTAATTGACATTTTAAAGTACAGGAAGACATTCCAGGTTTTGGAAAGAAGAATATGTGAGACGCACAGATCTATGAAGAGATTCAATCATTATTGCTTGTTCCTCGGACTTCTTCATCACTTTTTCAACTCTGGATGCAGCAGCATCTGTGATTTTCTTCAGCTCAATTTGGAAGGTTTCCTGGAATGGGGAAAAGGACAATATGGTTGCCAATGGAAATAATAGAATGACTTTATATTCACAAATGAAAAATAAATAAAATAAAAGTTCAGGCATACAAAGAAAAATCTAAACATTGTGCATACCCTGAGCTCAATGTCCTTTTTCTCAAGATCGGTAGAAAGCATGTGAACTTTATTTCGAAGTTGAACATTTTGCTGAACAAGCCCATTGATATCATTAAATGTCATCTGCTACAGATTATCAGATGGTTACATTAGATAAAACAATGCTTGTAAAATGACGAATGCTAGTAAATAAAAGATCTGGAAGGATCAAAATGAGGCTTACATGCTCATCACTACTGTTTTCAGAATTAGATATGGGATTGCTTATGCTGATGGAAGCAGCACCATGACCCACAATTGGAACTCTAGAACCACAACGAAGCTGTATGTCTTGACATTCCTTTAAAAGAACAGCGACCTAGAAATAATAAGGTACTTAGGATTAATATACAAATAGGTGTATGATCGATGTAATATATACTCCAGCCATTTCACGATATCTATTGAGCACACGATGCCATTTAGGTACGAAATTATGGACATGTTAGGATGATATTCACACTTCTAGTGGACAAAACGACTGCCATAACTTGGTCAGAAGTTGGGCACAAGAACGAGTCACTCATATTAACACAAAATATGTAGCTTTAGCGCCTGAGACATGTCTCTCCAACATTTGTCCAGTACACCAACTGTTGGAACAAACCAAACATTCCCACAGTAATATTTGATAGAATCAGAGTTTCAGACAAGAATTATCCCTATTAGACATATATCCTACTACTCTAGCAAATATAAGCGAGCATGATCTGATTCCACATAGTATTATTTAATGGAGGTACTGCATAAGGAAGTAACCAGTGTTAAACCACCTTCTCAGTGATAAAATATGAATTATACATGTGTGACATTTGGTTAAATTTAAATGGATCAGATTTAGAGATGCTGGAGGATTGGATGGAAGTTCCATGAATAACACCCTCACAGATAGAGATATCAATGATGAGGGCTGACATCACCTAAAAATTCTAGAGATCTTACCCATCGACGTTGCACCTAACATTCAATTGATAGTTGACAATGAGATGCTGGCAACCAATAATGGAGGTCAGCACTAGAGATTTCACCTATTCATTATTTTAGTACAACTCCAATTCCGAGAAATGGGCATATATAACAAAAAGAAATGTGGGGCTATAGCTCACTTGTTTTTGCAGGTCGTCTATTTCCTTGTTAGTGATAGATTGATCGCGCTCCCACCTTTTCAACTCCGACTGGAAGATACAATTATGTTACAAACCTTAATATTTAAAATTTAACAACATGTGATGTATGCATACCTTTAAATTTCTTATTGTATTCTCAAAATTATCATGCTCCAACAGTGACTGCTGCAATTTGTTATCCATTAGAGCATAAGCTTCAGCCATCCTCTCATGTTCAGCTGAGGTATGCAAAAAGACAAGATTTAAATGCTGAGTTCAAATGATAGAGCATGTACAAACAGCAAACATAAGTGCACCCACAAAAAAACATAACTGCAATGCTATCATATAATAAAAAGAATGTGTTAAGTTGAAGGGCTAAGAAAGTTCACCGGAAAATTACCTCGTTCATCTAAAATAAGTTCAGCCTTCTCTTCAATTTCATGCAACACCTTTTGTACAAAAGACAATTCAGTCTCTAATAACAGATGCAATATAACTAAGGATGAAGAAGTAAATTTTGTTCATGTTTTACTTTCTTTTCTATTGAAGTAAATTGAACTGAAAACTACAAAAAGAGTGATAAGAAATATAAATGCAAGTTCAAACGATCAGAAAAGAAGGGCTAATGGTCGTTTCCTGTTCCTGAACAGGGGTTATTACATGCTAGAAGTAGAAGTGCATGACAAATGAATACATGTGTTATGTACTTTATTCACTTCACAAATAAATTTCCTGCCACCAATTACTAATCACAAAGCAAGTGCAAAAAACAGACAAAATGTTGAACCAGAACAGGCTGAGAAACTTCTTGTATTTCTACATAGATGATGAATTAATGCAGTCAGACTTGTAACACTGACATGGATAAAAAGATAGTTTTCCCACAGCATGATTGCTTCAAATTGACCAGCGACATGAGTACGAAGATTTTCACAACTCAATTGTTTCAAAAATTAACCACTAACGTAAATAAGAAATTTTAACAGCACAAAATGTTGAACCAGAACATGCTGACAAATTTCTTGTATTTCTACATAGATGATGAATTAATGCAGTCAGACTTGTAACACTGACATGGATAAAAAGATAGTTTTCCCACAGCATGATTGCTTCAAATTGACCAGCAACATGAGTACGAAGATTTTCACAGCTCAATTGTTTCAAATTAACCACTAATGTAAATAAGAAATTTTAACAGCACGATTGCTTCAAATTAACCACTAACGTAAATAAGAAATTTTCACAGCATGATTGCTTCAAATTTCCTCTGTTTCTGGATGCCATTGTGTACGTACAATATAGTAGAATTAACAAAAGAAACTAAATATATAATGCCCAGGTTTGCGTGACGTTTCTCAAACATTAAATTACGCAACTAGTTGTAAAATAAAGATACTGCTGTGAGGATTGCATATAGACCAAGTAAAATTTCTCAAACATTAAATGACGCAACTAGTTGTAAAATAAAGATACTGCTGATTGCATATAGAACAAGTATCAACAACAGTCAACACAGCTAGGCCACACCAAGATGATTATGTACACGACTAAATTTGAAACATAGTGACAAGCACAATAATGTACCCTTTCCAGAACTGCTTCCGCATGTTTCCTCCCCCACCTCTCGTGACGCAAAGCATCAGTGGCTTCTTGATACTTCTCATAGATCTTAGCGAGCTGATAATACAAATGTTACTCACGCAATATTTGAGATATGAAAATTGTGCGACGTTGCACAAGAAAGTTAATAGTAGAGGGCAGATAAAACATACGCTCCAACCATCACGGAGAAGAGAAGCAGCTAATGCAGTTCCTGAAACACCACCAGGAACTCTGGGAACTACCATTAGGTTGTTTTGATTTTCAGCATCAGAAATTGACCTGCAAAAGCGAGAACGAAGAGGAAATCAGAGTGGCACACCAAAAAATGGAATCAACTATTTGGATTCACTGCATTTTTATTGTAGGACCGAGTTTTAACTTAGACAGAACTTATGAACAACACATCATTATTTATTTATTTATTGAAGTTAATTTAGTATAAGAAAATTGATAAGGCTAGCAAAGTGGGTTACTTGGTTGGTTTACGCTAGATACGCCACACAGCTGATCACCACATTTAAAAGGAACTGGCTCAAAAACAAGGCAACTCCGTCTAATAAAATGCACGTTAATTAGGGGACTATATGCTCTAATCAAATGGATTTAACAGAAAAGAGAAGACTGACATTTCCATTTATGATGCAAAGCATGGGTGCAAAATAAATAACTCTTGGCAACTAAAGCTGTGTTTGGCATTGCGGTAGATTTTCTTAATCATGTTTGCTCCACCAGCTTTTGCCTAATTTAGTATTTTCTTGAACCATTTTTGTCTACTTTTGTCGCTAATTTTCGACAGATTATTAAATAAGCACTGCACAGCAAAGTGCAGCAACAGAAAAGTGAGCTAAATCCCACTTCAGATACCTTATACTAGACTAAAAAGGGCAAGGGAATTTTACAAATCATACATTTCTCTCATTGGTGTGTCGGTTAAATCAGCAGGGTTTGCTGCAATGCTGGTGAAAGGAACAAGGCTCAGTTCACCAGACTTCCTTGAATTTTCCAGATCGAATTCACACTTCTGTATCTTCTGCTTTAAGTTGGCAACTTCCTGAAGGGAAAAAGGCTCTGTTGCAATTCACTTTTAAAATTAACAGAGTATCAAAAAATAATCCCCAGAAATACCTTTTCAACATCAACCTTCGCCAAGGTCTCCTTCCTGAGCCTTTCCTTGTAGTCTTCTTCAACTTGAGTCAAATGCGTCTGATTTGCACAAATATTGACTGAGCATAAGTTCATATCCATAAAATGAGATGAAGAACATGCAAGGAAGATGATAAGCACAAGCATCACCTCCAGTGCTTTAATAACACCTTCCAGTTCCCCAGCCTTCTTTGACCATTCATCAGAACTTTCCTTGTGAAGTTCAGCAAGTTTCATGACCTTTTTTTTGGATTTTAAACCAAAAAGATACTATTAGAGATGAACAGAAGTACTGCAAAATAACATACATCCTTGCTTGGATATGCATATTGCAAGGGGCTAGACCAGACACAAAAGGGATGGGAGTATTCCAAAGTTTCAACTGTACAGAATGAGTACTAATCAAGAAGAGGACTTGCATATGCAAATCTAGAAAAATCTGTGACATCCGAAGGGAGCATAAGAATTGACCACTTCTCCGGACCCCATCGGCCAGATCTGGCGACCTATTCCAAATCACCACGGGGGGACAACATGCACTAGATCTAATCCTAAAACCTAAGCTACTGAATCCGGCGCCATTCCTTAGCTTCCTCCAGCCGGCATCGCCATGGAGGGGAGTCTCGGATTGGCCCGGGACGGGAGAGGCGACTCTCAAGGGGAGAGGGAGGTGGGGGACGCACAGGGGTGGGGGAGAGCGGTTGTTGGGTCTTAAGCTGTTGATGTTTTTCTGAATTTCTTACTCAGGCAAATAATAATAAGCATCAAGCTAACACGACTTCTAGCACTAATACTATGTGCCGCATGCTAGAATGAGATGACTACAAAGGAGCTAATCCAAATGCTCGAAACATAAAATGAGTAACGCAAATCTGAAGAGCAGCTAGGGCCATTATGATACTGTCATTAAGCCAAATTGCCTGCCTAAATACTAAATGCATGGATTTATGTTCAACGGAAGTCATAGTTGTTATACAAGAAACAAGATGCGATAATATACAAAGGGGATTGAGAGGGGGCATACAGTTGAAAGCTCAGCGCCAAGCCGTTGTTCATTAGCCGCTGCAGCATCCTTTGCCGAGAGCAACTCCTACATTCGTCGAAAGATGAAATAGGAAAAAAAATAGATGATGATGACAGAAACCGCATAATCATCAGTCAAAGTTCTACCTTCTCCATATAGGATACTCTTTGCTCCAGCTCTGAAATTCGTTCTTTACTTCGCCTCAAGGAACTTGTAGATTCAGAAATCTCTCTTTCAAGCTGAAACCCAAAAACGAAGTCGATGTTTTCTTCTGTGTCTTGGTAAAACCAAGAATTACATAATAAAAACTAACCTGTGCAATCTTTACTGACATCCTAGATTCCTCATCCATATTTGCTTTTCTCAAATCAGCTAAATTCTTAACTTTTGCTTTCAGTTCCTCGTCAAGCCAGAGATTATGCTTTTCAAGGAGCTCCTTCTCCTGATAAGACAAGTAGAAACAAATAAGAAACAGAAGTTGTCCAATGCAAACATATGGAAAAAAGGCATAATCTTAGTGTAACATTGCAAAACCAATGAGAAAAAATAAGGTGACAAAGGCTTAATGCATTAATCTTACAGTAAAATTGCAAAATCAAAGAGAAAAGGAAGGCAATGGTGTATACGAAAGATTTAGAGAATTGAAAGAAGGCTTGAAAGAACATTATACAAGAACCTTGCATGTAAAGTTCTCAACGTGTCCCAAACATTTTAATATGCATACCTGTGCAATTCGATTACATGTGGCCTGGCAGTGAGTTAACTTAGCTTCAACCTCTTGTATCCTAGCCTCTTTACCAGCAGAAGAGTCAGCCTGATTTACCTGAAAATAACATAAAATCGGTACATCCATTTAATTTTATGTTGCAAAATACAGAACAGTAAACGTCTTTCCACAATGGAGTAGCATGAAATATGAATTGAGTTTAAAAATGACTTGATAACAGGTACAGTAGAGTGCATCTGTAAAATAGGCAGCTGTAGTGAAGACTGTCCAATGGACAAACTACAGATAAATTATTATTCAGAAGATATGGCAGAACTCTTGAAATAGCTCCACTCCAGTTAAACAGCTAACAGGGATATTTCATGAAATGTTATTGAAGAAAGAATATGAAGCTATGAGATCCAGGCAGTTGAAAACAGTATTAACATTTTAAGTATGTTCATGAAACAAGATCAAATCTATATGACATAGCGATGCATGATACAATGGTTTCCATTTATGGTGGCATCGTCTCAGCTCCAACAAGAGAATATGTACTATACACAGACCATTAAGACCAAAAAAGGATCGATTTATTCAAAAAATAAAATATATCAGATGCATCACATCAGTATTACGTACAAATATAATCAAAGTGTCATAAAAGTGTACTGAAGACATGAAATAATGTATGGTAGAGGCACAAATAAACCCATGATGTAATAACAAAAGGCAAATTAAGCTAATATAAAATAAAATATATTAATCGGAAGCCAAATTTGACCTTTGGACAACCATGCCTTCAAAAGTTATGAAGCCATGGGTGACTGATCGATAAAGTGAATAACTAACAAATGAATAAAATACATCCATTCAGTCAAAAAAGACATTCCAACTAAAATTGCTGCGCAAAACCAGCAAGATTGTACGCAAGATACAGTTATGTGCGCATTTCTGTATGTAAATCCCACTGCATTGTGCTAAGTAAATCGAACTAAAATGTCTGTCTCTCTTGTAAGCCACACAAGATTCTGTTCTAAAGCATAACAAGTTACAGAAATGTCTATTGTTACATTGGACAACTAAACTCTCTACCAGCAACCGATAATACCAATGTGCAATGCTAAAATCTACTGAGTCCCGAAAAACTGTATGGATTGCATCAAGCAACGATTAGTTCAGGTGATCATGTACTCTTAACTCGCTCTACAACCAGTTTGCTGCAAATAACTAGTGTCAGGTCGTTAGGGAGCTCACTATCTTATCGTGGTAGCTCTGGATGACGCCATCCTTCTCCCTTATCTCAGTGTCCCTCTGCTCGATCAGTTCCAGCGACTGAGACTTGGACTTGTGCAGCTCCGAGATTTCCACTTTGAGACGCTCCACCTCGCCATCCTTTGCAATCTGTACAAACAGCGGCACCAAGTGATTAGTGCAGGAAGCTTAAGCAGACTAAATAATCAGTCAAGCAGAAAAAATCTAGGGTTCGTACTGCTTGGATGCGGAGCTGGTGTATATCGGCCTGGGAGGAGGCGAGATCGGCGGCGCGGCGCTCGGAGGCGGCCGTGAGCTCGGCCGCCTCGGCCTGGTAGCGATCGACCTCCGCGGAGAGGGCCGTGAAGCGCTGCTCGAGGAGTGCGCAGGTCTGCTCGGCCGCAATGGCCGCCGCGTCGGCCTCGGCGCGGACGGTGTCGACCTGGTTCCGGAGCTCGCGGATGGCCGCGTCGGCCCGCTCGGCTACCGCGGCCACGTCCCCGCCGAGGAGCCGGAGCTCCTCGTCGGACATGAATAGCGGCATCGCCGCGGGGGGCGGGGTGGAGCGAGCGGAGCCCCTAGCCTCGGCGGGATTTGGGGGTGGCCTCCAGAAGGTTCTAGGGTTTTGCGGGGAGCCCGCGAGGATGGAAGGGGAAGGGTGGTGGCGGTGGGCAGAAGGGGGGAGGGAGGGAGCCCGAGTGGAATTGGAGAATGGAGACGGACGAGTTCACGAGTCGCGAAACGGCGGAAGCGGAGGCAGCAATATAGATCGGGAGGAGGACTGGGAGCAAAGCCTCGTGACCGACCTCAGGCGTCGGGCCTATATTTGCGAAGTGGGCTGGAAAAAGCCTGGGAATTCCTAGGCTCAGTGGTGTTGCGGCATTGACTACAGTTCAAGCCCGTGACAGTTTTGCCCATTCGCCATGAGCGTAATTGGGCTGCGAAGGCCCGTGGTTTCTCTCGTTGAAGAGTCGCTCAGGAGGTTGACAGCGCGATGTCTGCCAGCTGTGTGATCTGGGATATATCGGCTTGGATTGGGCTTTTGAGCGTCGACTTTCTAGTGGAGAATACTGCCGTGTTCGTCTTGATCGGGCACTTGGCTCGGCTGAATGGTGTGAGCGGTTCCCGTTTGCAACAGTAACACATCTCCATACGGTAAAATCTTATCACTCTCCGATACTACTGTTGAACGAGATGGAGGCTCAAAATCAACGGATCGCAATTGACAAACCGTTCAGGTACGAGGTTATGTGGGAGCGTCACGAGGAATTCGAGCAGTTCATGGAAACAACTTGGCGCAATACTACAGCTAGCAATGTCCAAGAATTGCAGGACAAACTGACGTCTACGGCTGCTGCTTTAGTTGAATGGGGTGCAAATTTCTTTGGGACAGTCTGATCCGAACTCTGTGAGCTACGTAAGCGTTTGCAAGTTCTTCGGTCAGACCAGGCCCGGGTTGGACCCAGCTATGAGGAAAACAAGGTAGAGGAGAGAATTGTTGAACTTAGCTATCGTGAGGAACTCATGTGGAAACAACGTGCTCGCGTACAGTGGCTGACGGAGGAGGACTCCAATACTCGTTTTTTTCACCAGAAGGCCTCCAACAGGAAGAAGAAGAATAAAGTAAGCAGACTTACACGGCCGGATGGTACAATCTGTGAAAATCCTTATGAATTAGCGACAATGGCGCATGACTTTTATGAAGAGTTGTATAAATCAGAGAATACAATCGGTATTGAAGAGGTTCTTTCTCATGTGCCACGCAAGGTCAATAGTGATATGAATGCCACTTTAACTGCCGAGTATACGGTAGAGGAAGTGAAGACGGCACTGTTTCAGATGTTTCCGACAAAAGCGTCGGGGTCGAATGGTTTTCTAGCTCATTTTTTTCAAAAACACTGGAATCTGTGTGGTGATGAGCTCACATGGATTGTAATCCGACTTTTCAAGGGGGAAGATTCGTCAGAGGGAGTCAATAGTACGTTCATCGTTATAATTCCGAAGGTACAAAACCCTACAAATCTCTCTCAATCCAGACCTATTAGCTTGTGCAATGTGGTGTTTAAAACTGCATCCAAGGTGCTCGCTAACAGGTTGAAGAAGATTCTTCCTGAGATAGTGTCCGAAGAACAATCAGCGTTTGTTCCTGGCCGCCTTATTACAGATAATGTGATTACAGCATATGAGTGCCTCCACTTTATGAAAACAAAGAAGAGAAAGAAGAATGCCCATTGTGCTCTTAAGTTGGACATGCGAAATGCGTATGATCGCATTGAATGGAATTATCTTGAGGCTATTATGAAGAAACTTGGTTTCTCTCTGAGGTTAGTTGATACTATAATGAGAGGTGTATGGACGGTATCTTTTTCAGTTCTTTTCAATGGAACAAAAACAGAGGGGTTTAAACCAAGTAGAGGTATTCGTCGGGGAGATCCAATCTCTCCTTACGTTTTTCTTATAGCAACTGAAGGTTTGTCTTGTTTGTTGAAAGGATGCTATGCGCTCAGGTTCGGTGGAAGGTATTCAGGTAGCCTCTACAGCTCCTCGGATTAATCATTTGCTCTTTGTAGATGATTGTATCTTGTTTTGCAAGGCTGCCGACTTAGAGGTGGCAAAGATGAAGGAGGTATTAGATGCCTACTGTAATGCATCTGGGCAGCGCGTCAATAATGATAAGTCATCTCTATTTTTTGCGAAAGGATGTCCTGAAGTGAGACGGAACAGCATCAAAAATACACTTGGCGTCCATAATGAGGCTTTAAATGACAAGTATATTGGTCTTCCTTCGGATGTTGGTCGCTCTAAGAATGGTGCGTTCGGTTATCTCAAGGATAGAATTTGGAAAAGGCTCAAGGGTGGATGGAGAGATTTCTGTCTGGTGGTGGTAAAGAAATTCTAATAAATTCAGTGATCCAAGCAATCCCAACGTACTCAATGACCCTTTTCAAGCTGCCGAGGGGGTTATGTGATCATATTACTACAATGGTTAGAAAATTTTGGTAGGGAAGTAAGAAGGGCGAGAGGAAGGCAGCTTGGGTCTCATGGGACACGATGACGATGCCTAAGTATAAGGGTGGCACGGGGTTCAGGGATATAGAGATTTTTAATCTTGCCCTGCTGGCACGCCAAGTTTGGAGAATCTTAACACAACCTGAATCACTGAATGCTAGGGTTCTAAAAGTCGTTTATTTCCCTCAAACTGATATCCTCTCGACATCCCTTGGGACTTCTCCTTCTCAGATTTGGAGATCCGTGTGTGAAGGTCGGGACGTACTAAAGATGGGGCTGATTCGGCGAATAGGCGATGGTGCTACCACGAATTGTTGGAATGATAATTGGATACCGAGGGATTTTCTTAGACCATATGTGTGCATCAAGGATGAGCCTCCAATGTTGGTTTCAGATTACATTGTGTCTGCTACAAGAACCTGGGATGTGCCTAAGCTGCAGGAATTCTTCCTTACAATGGATATTGATGCGATTAAGCAGATTCCAATAAGCTATATCGTCCAAGAAGACTTTTGGGCTTGGCACCATGATAAGTCAGGTGTTTTTTCGATTCGTTCCGCATATAAGATGATCATTGAAACCAAATGCCGTAGAGAGAATTATCTAGAGGGCCGCTCTGAATCCTCTAATTCTGAAATTATGGAGAAGAACTAGAAGAAATTATGGAGAGTCAAGGTTTCATCAAAGATCCGAATTTTTGCATGGAGTTTAGCACGCTCGTCTCTACAGGCACGTGGCCACTTCGGCTGTTTGCCCGATCTGCAACCTGGCGACAGACACATGGAGACATTCCCTGCTTGAATGCAACATGGCTAAGGCTGTTTGGGCTCTTAAAGAAGATGATGTAACACTGCCTTTATTTGCCGATGAAACTCATGATCCGAAACTGTGGTTGTTCTCTTTGATCAATACACTGAGCCAGGAGAAGTTCATTGAGACTCTGGTTACCTTATGGGCAATATGGTGGGCTCGTCGGAAGTTTATTCACGAGGACGAATTCCAGTCACCTCTATCAACACACGGCTTTATTACCAGATATTTATCTGAGTTGCAGTATGTGTGTAAAGAACCAGTGGTACTGAAGGTAGGGGCACCGAGTCAAAAAGCGAGATGGGCTCCTCCTCCCGTGGGTAAAGCCAAGATTAACGTCGATGGTGCAGTCTCTAAATCAGGAAGCAAAGGTGCTTTTAGTGCTGTCTGCAGGAATGATCAAGGCGAGTACCTGGGAGCTTCGACTATCACCATTGATGGTGTGATTGATCCGGAGATATTGGAGGCCATGGCATGCGCTGAAGCACTGAGTTTGGCGACTGATTTGCGGTTGGCCAAGTTCCAAATATCCTCTGATTGCCTCAACGTGATCAAAGAGATTGGGCAGGGACATCAGAGAGGCCCCCACTGCATGATCGTCAAAGATATCCTTGCAAGACAACAGCTTTTCCAGGAGGTGTCTTTTATGCATGAACGGAGAGAAGCAAACGGCGATGCGCACATACTGGCTCGGACGGCAACATCTCTAGCTGTTGGTAGGCACACTTGGCTTGTAAACCCACCTACTGAAGTAGGCATTCATGTAAACATTGATATGAGTGTTTAATAAAGGCGAGGCCGTTCTACTCAAAAAAAGGAGGTTGATAGCTTGGCGAGACCAACAGAAGTTTGAGATGATTCTAAAAAAATAGAAGTTTGAGATAGTATTAAAGATGATAAAATTCTTGAAGGCTGATAGTGATTTGCCATGGATGTGCATTGGAGACTTTAATGAGGTGTCGCGAAGAGAAGAACAGATGGGTTCGAACGAGAGAGATGTGGCAAATTAACTTATTCAAGAAAGTTGTTGATGCATGTCAACTTTGTGATCTTGGTTATTTCGGTTTGGATTGGATGTTCGAGCGGCGACTCCTAGGAGAGAATTTTGTCACGTGTGCCTTGATCGAGTTCTGGCATCTGTTGTTTGGTTTTCACACTTCCCTATGGCCACTATGTGTCACCTATTGGCAATCAAGTCAGATCATTCTCCCATTTTGCTTCTTAATGAATGGAAGCTCGGAATCGGCGGATAGTGATTGATAAACATTTTCATTATGAGGTTATGTGGGAGAAACATGATAATTTCAAACATAAACTAGAAGAGGCGTGGTGTTCACCTAAGGCTCGCAGTGTTGAGGAGCTACAAGGTAAGCTTCAATCAACGCAAGTGTGTTGATCGAGTGGGGGAGTGCGCCTTTTGGTGTTGTTCGATCGGAGCTGAGAGAGCTAAGAAGGAGATTGTAGAAGCTTCGGACTTACCCAACTTGGGTGGGGCCAATCTATGAAGAGAAGAAGGTTGAAGAGAGAATTGTTGAATTATGCTACCGCGAGGAAATCATGTGGAAGCAACGAGCTCGAGTTCAATGGTTAGCTGAAGGAGACATGAACACTCAATTATTCCATTAGTAGGGAAGTAACAGGAAGAAGAAAAATAGAATTGACAAGCTGACCCGTGAGGATGGCACAATATGTGACAATTCAAGCGAACTTGAGGATATGGCCAAGGCTTTTTATGAGGATCTATATAGACCCGAGAATACGATTGGTGTTAAGGAGGTATTATCTCATGTACCTCGGAAAGTGACCGGAGGAATGAATGAGTCACTCAATGCTTCTTATTTTGAAGAGGTGAAAATACTCTTTTTCATATGTTCCCAATCGAGGCCTCGGGTCCTGTTGGGGGATGACCCAGGTAGGGTCAAGCTAAGGTAAAAGGACAAGGCCCCTGAAGATGTTGATCGGGTCAAAGAATGACCCGGCCGAGTTATATCAAGGTCGGCCGAATAAGGACTGGATTAACTGAGTCAGGTAACTAAGACCTGACTCGGCCGACATACGGGATATGTCGGCGTATCGCCTACTATGTTTGTATCTGCAGGTTAGGGCTTGGCCGAGTCATGCAAGGCGAGGCCGAGTCATGGGGAAGCTTGCTCGAGAAGGAGAGGGCGAACCCCGAAGTCAACACTGCATGTTGTCTCTCCCTCAGGAATCTGTACAGTGCCAAGCGCTACAGATAATGGATAGAGGGATAGAGGGGCAGAAGAGCGTCATGGAAGTGACAGTCCCAAAGCCCCGACGCTCACATGTCGTGGACTCAGGGTCATTGCCATCGATAGAAGGGAGACTGATACGTCATAAACGTATCTATAATTTTTGATGTTCCATGCTTGTTTAGTATCTACTTTGCTTTGCTTTGTCTTCTCTTTGAGGTATTTTTATATGTTTTCTGGGACTAACCTACTAATAAGATGCCGCAGTGCCAGTTGCCTGTTTGTTGTTGTTTTTGGTTCCAAAAAAGTCAAAAAAATGAGGAATTGGACGGGACAAAAGCCAAAGTCAATATTTTACCGTGGGGAACACGGAGTCAGAAGACGAGACGAAGGAGGGCCTCGAGGAGGCCACACCCCTGGCCACGCGGCTAGGCCTGGTCCACGCCTGGGGGGGTGCATCCGCCTCTGGCACTCCCTCGGCCTCCCTCTTCGCCTATAAGAAGCCCCCGATACCTAAACCCTAAGTACCCGATCAATTTTTCACGAAACAGTCCGTAGCCGCCGCCACCATCGTCCCTAGATCGAGGGGATCTAAAGCTCTTGCCGGCACCCTGCTGGAGGGCAGAGATCATCTCGGAGGCCTTCTTCATCACCATGCCAGCCTCCGGTATGAAGCGTGAGTAGTTCCACCTTGGACTACGGGTCTATGTAGTAGCTAGATGGTTGTTTATCCTCCTTTGTGCTACCATGTTTAGATCTTGTGAGCTCCGTTCATGATCAAGATCATCTATTTGTAATCATGCATGTTGTGTTTGCGGGGATCCGATGGATATTGAGATTATTATGTTAGATTGGTTAATGATTCTATCTTATTGATTCTATCATGTCTGTTTTGTTTGATATCTTGCATGCTCTCCATTTCTAGTAGCTATCTTGGCCAAGTAGATGCTAGTGACTCCAAGAGGGAGTATTTATGCTTGATAGTGGGTTCATGCCTCTATTTAATCTGGGGAAGTGACAAAAATCTCTAAGGTTGTAGATGTGTTGTTGCTACTAGGGAGAAAACAACGATCTCTTGTTCATGGAACAAGTGTATTGTTTACTTTACACACCTTGATTAAAGCAGTTATTCGTTGCTTGCAACTTAATACTGGAGGGGGTTCGGATGATAACCTGAAGGTGGATTACTAGTCATAGATGCAGTTGGATGGCGGTCTATGTATCTTGTTGTAATGCCCAATCAAATCTCATAGAATCATGAATGTCTAGTATTGCAATGTTATGCCTTGCTCTGTCCTGTCAATTGCCCCGTTGTAATTTGTTTACCCAGCATGTTATGTTGTTTATCTTAAGGAGAACACCTCTAGTGAACTATGGACCCCTGTCCAATCTTTACCATTGATACATCTTCCACTTTTACTGTTTAATTTCTGCAAGCCACCATTACCTTCCACACCATACAGTTAATTCTTTTCTTTAAGCAAGCCGGTGAGATTGCCAACCTCACTGTTTGTTGGGGTAAAGTCTTGAGTTTGTGTTATGCAGGTTTCCAAGTTGCTAGCAACACCTTTGAGTCGTTTCCTTCCTCCTACTAGTTCGATAACCTTGGTTTCTTTTCGAGGGAAAACTTGTTGATGTGCTCATCATACTTTCCTCTTGGGGTTTCCCAACAAAGCTCTAAAGTGAGCTACATGTAATCAAGCTATTTCTGGCACCGTTGCCGGAGAGGCTAAGGACAGCTTCAAAAAGGGAGTCCTTCACAACCTTTCTCTTTACTTTGTTTTTGTTTTACTTAGTTTCTTTTGCCTTGTTTTGTTTGATTCTTTTTATCAAAAATCACAAAATAATTAGCTTCGTTTGGTTTGCTTTCTCTTATCAAAAACACACACAAAATTAGTTCCTACTCTAGTTGTTGCTGCTGTTGGTTTGCTCCACTTTTGCAAAAATGAACTCTGCTGAGAACACCAAGTTGTGTGACTTCACTAGCACAAACAACAATGGTTTCCTAAGTATACATATTGCTCCACCTACTCCTGATGCTACCTTTTATGAAATTAAGCCTGCTTTGTTGAATCTTATGATGAAAGAGCAATTTTCTGGTGCTAGTTCTGATGCTGCTGCTGCCCACCTCAATAACTTTGTTAAACTTTGTGATATGCAAAAATATAAGGATCTAGATGGAGATATTATTAAGCTCAAGTTGTTTCCTTTCTCCTTGAGAGGAAAATCTAAAGAATGGTTTTTATCCTTGCCTAGAAATAGTATTCATTCTTGGATTAAGTGTAAAGATGCTTTTATTGGAAAATACTATCCTCCTGCTAAGATTATATCTATGAGAAGTGAAATAATGAAATTTAAACAAATTTATAATGAACATGTTGCTCAACCTTGGGAAAGAATGAAATCTTTGGTAAAGAATTGTCCCACTCATAGACTGACTACTTGGATGATTATCTAAACTTTTTATGCAGGTTTAAACTTCTCCTCAAGAAATCTATTGGATTCAGCTGCTGGAGGTACCTTTATGACCACTAACTTGGGCTGCAACAAAGCTCCTTGATAATATGATGATCAACTATTCTGAATGGCACACTGAGAGAGCTCCACATGGTAAGAAGGTAAATTCTGTTGAAGAAACCTCCTCTTTGAGTGATAAGATTGATGTTATCACAGTTATGCTTGTTAATGGAAAAGCTCATATTGATCCAAATAATGTTTCCTTAGCCTCTTTGGTTGCTTAAGAAGAGCAAGTTGATGTGAACTTTATTAGAAACAACAATTTTAGCAACAATGCCTATAGGAATAGTTTTGGTAGTAACAATAATTATAGGCCTTATCCTCCTAATAATGGAAATACTTATCATGGTAGATCTGGAATGCCTAGTGAAGATAGGATTCTAGAAGTTGAAAGATCCACTAAAAACTTTATGCAAATGCAATATGTGCAGAACAAGATATTCACTAAAACTATAAAAGAACAATCTGCTATCTTGAAAAATATTAGTCACCAACTTGAGAATTTGAATAGGGAAATTCCTAGTTTACAGTCCAAAAGTTTGAATGTTGAGAAAAATATTTCCTATTCTTCTGAAGCACAGTCCTCTTTGATTAATAAAATGACTGCTAAACCTGAAACCTTGGAAAGTACCTTTGCTGCTACTCATGCCATACAAGTTAGTATTGATGAAAATGTTAGACTGTTAGCTCAACTACATGCTAAATGGGAAAGAGAAGCTAAAATTGCTAGAAATAATAGTGTGTGCACTATTACCACCACCAAACCACAAGAAGTCCCTATTCCTCCTCCACAATGCCTAAACCCAATGAGTCTGGTACCAGTGATGCTAAGTTTGATTTTGATCTTGATGGTTGCAATATCTCTGAAGTGATTATGTTCCTACAAAAGCTTGCTAGAAGTCCTGATGCTAGTGATATGAATGTGGCTTTCACCAAAAACATTACAGATGCTCTTATTAAAATTAAGGAAGAAAAGTTGAAACACAAAGCCTCTATTCCTAGGAAAGTAGAAGATAGTTGGGAACCCATCATTAATATGCAAGTGAATGACTTTGATCTCAAAGCTTCATGTGACCTTGGTTCTAGTTTCTCTATTATACCTAGAAAGATTTATGAAATGCTTGATTTGCCATCTTTGGAAGATTGCTATTTGGATGTCCCACTTAATGATAATGCTAAAAAGAAACTCATGGGGAGTGTTAATGATGTTCTTATTTTGGTTAACAATGCATATGTCCATGTTGATTTATATGTTTTGTATGTTGAATACAATGCTTCTTGTCCTATTACTTTGGGAAGACCTTTTATTAGAACTATTGGTGCCATCATTGATATAAAAGAAGGCTCCATTAAATATCAAATTCCATTCAAGAAAGGTATTTCCCTATGAGGAGAGACAAGTTGCCTTTTGCTCCTCCTTTGAAAGCAAGGTTTGATGTTAATGCTTCTTCATTTGAAAATACTTGATTCTTGCTTCATGTGCCTAACTTAAAGGCGTTAAAGAAAAGTACTTCTTAGGAGATAACCCAATAGTTTTCTTGAGTCTTGAAAGTTATTAGTTCTGTAATAACCTCTCCTTATCGTTTTTATTTTATTTTTGTGCCAAGAATAACCTCTAATGAGAGGGAAGTAAGATTTGGGGAGTTGTTGTCCCGAATTAGATTTTTGTTCTCCATTGTAAAAATTCGTGTAAAATCTTTGTAAGTCGGATTGAGCTGTAATTTTCTGAATATATCCCCAGGTTGTTAGCTAACTTTTGTTAGTTAAACACCTTTTGATTTGAGCAACATAAGGTCTTCGCAAAAATCGGTTTTCACCTGCTGCTCTGTTTTGATAGATTTCTGCCATTATTTGCATTTGCTTCTTATTGATTCCTTTTTGGGTTCTTTTTGGGAAATTGAGCTTTTTGAGGGAATTTCTATAGTAGCTTGTGTATTTAGTGAAAGTTTTGCTATTTTTAAACTAAACCCCAGATGTCTATTATCTTTTGAATGCACTAATGTTGCTAATGAAGATTGTGTGAAGTTTTGTATGAAGGAAAATTTGCAGGTGTAGAGGAAGAATGATGTAATGAGATGAACAATGGACAAAAGCTCAAGCTCGGGGATGCCACCCCGTGTCACCCAAATAAATATTCAAGAGGTACAAGCGTTAAAGTTTGGGGATGCCCAAGGCATCCCCTTCTTCATTAATAAAAATCTCAGGTCTTTCTAGACACTTTGTTTTTATTATTTCATGCATTGTTGTGTTTTTCTTGAAGTGTATTAGTTTTCGGTTTTGGTTTTTGTTTGCTTAGTTTGCTTGAATAAAGTAGTTGGACCCCCGTTTTCTCCATGTTGTTTCAAATAAGTTGATTTGTGTTGGAAAGGAGTAGGAAGTTCTTGCTTAGTAGTACAAGAAGGAGCTTGCTTTGACTATGACTTAGACTTTATCATGTCATGCTAGATGTTGTTTTGACCTTATGCTTAGTGATTATTGTTCTAGCATGACTTGTTCCAAACAATTAGGATTGCTTAATGTGCCTTAAAAGAATCATGTGTTGTTTTAGCATACAAAAACATAGTATTGTGGTATTCTCCTTTGATGCTTTGTTTGGGTTGATTTGGCACATGCTCACACCATGTTATGACTATGAACAAGTCACCTTAGCCTCTATGATCATTTAGTTCTTGACTTGTGGTACCACTTTATGCTTTGATTAGTTATGTTTTGTCACTCTGCATGATTATGGCCATTATTGCTCTCTTAGTTGGTCACTCCCAGTCTTTTGCTAGCCTTCACTTGTATGAGTAAGCTCTACTCATGCATCCAACTCCCAAGAAACCTAGTTATTCCAAAGTGTCCACTATAAATTCCTATGCATGGTGTGTTACACCATTCCAAGTATATTCTTGTTTTATCTACCTTCCCGTTAAAAAGTTACTTTGTTATGTGAAAGTTAGTGATTAAAGCACTCACAAACTTGATGGCGAACTTTATTTTTCTTGCCCCTAAATAAACTTGAACCATTGTGTCATCTATGTTGTATATGCTTGCACTTATACGTTGGAATTAGCAGAACCATGCTGTCATGGGGAACGCTTTCAACATTGCACTTGTACATTGTACCCAATTGATATCATGCTCTTTTGTTTGCGGATGTCGTTGGTGTGAAATAAAAGGGGAGCTTGTAAGTCCATGGAGTTATGTATATGCGTTAGAGAAATGCCTAGGCCGCTAGCCTAATCCATGCCTAATCATGGTGCAAACTTGTAGCATCACCATAGTGAGCATTCTATGAAGCTTTCTTCCTATAAATTGAAAATAGGAAATAGAGAAAAAACACCATTTTCCCATGGTAAATAACAAGATTGCTCAGATGCTCATTGTCTGCTTGCCTTGTCATTTAGATATGGGATAGCTCCTGTATCATGTGCAAGGGGTACCCTGTTGGCGGTTCTCTATGATACACATGTACTTACTATGACAAGAACTTACCGGTGACTAAAGTTGAGTAGCATGAGGAGCGGCCCTCATACTCAAGGGACATGAGATTGCCAACTTATACTTTATCAAGCATACACTCCATAGTTTGTTCACTTTAACCTTAATCACTTCAAGATGCTTATGATAGGGGCAATGAGAGCTGAAAGCTAACGAGTACCATAATTATTGGGGGCTCTTTATGAGACTTGAAATCCCTGCTTCCCTTTTATGAAGGGCCTTTCTTCAACTATTATATTGAGTTTCCACCTTCTATCCTTAGGCTCTAATTAAGAGAGCATAGTTGTCATTCTTAGTTCTATGTGCATTGTCCAAAAACTTATTGATTGATGCATATTGTTTATATTGCTTGCTCTTAAACTATTTGTATCTAGTCACTCTTATGAACTTTGAAGGTGTCCTATGCATTTATTGCTACTCCATGAGGGACAAGCTGAATGCCACTATGCTATGTTTTCTATATGTGAAACAAACAAACGTCTTTCAACGCATTGTTATTCATGATCTTTGTTTGTAACCTTTCATGTTGCATGCATAGTTACTTTGTCTTATTGTTAGAACTTCATCTTTCATGCTCATGTTTAGAGTACTTTGATCCCAGCTTTCAATGCTTACAAATGGTTTGATCTTGATTTTGATGGTGCATGTCACCTAAAAAATTATTCTTTTTATCACTTACCTACTTGAGAACGAGGAGGAGTTAAGCTTGGGGATGCTTGATACGTCATAAACGTATCTATAATTTTTGATGTTCCATGCTTGTTTAGTATCTACTTTGCTTTGCTTTGTCTTCTCTTTGAGGTATTTTTATATGTTTTCTAGGACTAACCTATTAACAAGGTGCCACAGTGCCAGTTGCTTGTTTTCTATTATTTTTTGTTCCAAAAAAGTCAGAAAATGAATATTCTTGAAATTGGATGGGACAAAAGCCAAAGTCAATATTTTACCGTGGGGAACATGGAGCCAGAATACGAGACGAAGGACGGCCTCGAGGGGGCCACACCCCCTGGCCGTGTGTCAAGGCCTCGCCCGCGCCTGGGGGGTGCAACCGCCTCGGGCACCCCCTCGGCCTCCCTCTTCGCCTATAAGAAGCCCCTGATACCTAACCCTAAGTATCTGATCAATCTTCCATGAAACAGTTCGTAGCCGCCGCCACCATCGTCCCGAGATCGGGGGGATCTGAAGCTCTTCCCGGCAACCTGCCGGAGGGGAGAGATCATCCCGGAGGCCTTCTTCATCACCATTCCAGCCTCCGATATGAAGCGTGAGTAGTTCCACCTTGGACTACGGGTCAATGTAGTAGCTACATCGTTGTTTCTCCTCCTTTGTGCTACCATGTTTAGATCTTGTGAGCTCCGTTCATGATCAAGATCATCTATTTGTAAGCATGCATGTTGTGTTTGCGAGGATCCGATGGATATTGAGATTACTATGTCAAATTGGTTAATGATTCTATCTTATTGACTCTGTCATGTCTGTGTTGTTTGAGATCTTGCATGCTCTCCGTTTCTAGTAGATATCTTGGCCAAGTAGATGCTAGTGACTCCAAGAGGGAGTATTTATGCTCGATAGTGGGTTCATGCCTCTATTTAATCTGGGGAAGTGATAGAAATCTCTAAGGTTGTAGATGTGCTATTGCTACTAGGGAGAAAACAACGATCTATTGTTCATGGAACAAGTGTATTGTTTACTTTACACACCTTGCTTAAAGTAGTTATCCGTTGCTTGCAACTTAATACTGGAGGGGGTTCGGATGATAACCTGAAGGTGGATTACTAGCTCCTTTGTTACAGCAAACCGGTGAGCTTGACAACCTCACTGATTCGTTGGGGAAAAGTCTTGAGTTTGTGTTGTGCAGGTCTCCGCGTTGCTTGCAACACCTGTGTGACGTTTCCTTCCTCTTTCTGGTTCGATAACCTTGGTCTCTATTGAGGGAAGACTTGCTGCTTGCTGCTTCACACCTTGCTCTTGGGGTTTCCAACAAAGTGCTCCATGTCAGCACCATCAAGGTGTTCTCCTTTAAGATAAACAACATAACATGATGGGTAAACAAATTACAGCGGGGCAATTGACAGGACAGAGCAAGGCATAACAATGCAATACTAGACATTCATGATCATATGCGATTTGATTGGGAATTACAACAAGATACATAGATCGCCATCCAACTGCATCTATGACTAGTAATCCATCTTCAGGTTATCATCCGAACCCCCTCCAGTATTAAGTTACAAGCAACGGATAACTGCTTTAAGCAAGGTGTGTAAAGTAAACAATACACTTGTTCCATGAATAAGAGATCGTTTTTTCCCTAGTAGCAACATCACATCTAGAACCTTAGATATTTCTGTCACTTCCCCAGATTAAATAGAGGCATGAACTCATCGAGCATAAATACTCCCTCTTGGAGTCACTAGCATCTACTTGGCCAAGATAGCTACTAGAAACGGAGAGCATGCAAAATCTCAAACAACACAGACATGATAGAATCATTAACCAATCTGAAACACTAATCTCAATATCCATCGGATCCCCGTAAACACAACATGCATGATTACAAATAGATGATCTTGATCATGAACGGAGCTCACAATATCTAAACATGGTAGCACAAAGGAGGAGAAACAACCAATTATCTACTACATGGACCCGTAGTCCAAGGTGTAACTACTCACGCTTCATACCGGAGGCTGACATGGTGATGAAGAAGGCCTCCGGGATGATCTCTCCCCTCCAGCAGGGTGCCGGGAAGAGATTCAGATCCCCCGATCTAGGGACGATGGTGGCGACGGCTACAGACTGTTTCGTGGAAGATTGATCGGGTACTTAGGGTTTAGGTATCGAGGGCTTCTTATAGGCGAAGAGGGAGGCCGAGGGGGTCCCCGAGGCGGCTGCACCCCGCAGGCACGGGCCAGGCCTGGCCGCGCGGCCAGGGGTGTGGCCCCCTCGAGGCCTTCCTCCGTCACATCTTCTGGCTCCGTGTTCCCCACAGTAAAATATTGACTTCGGCTTTTGTCCCATACAATTCCGAGAATATTCATTTTCTGACTTTTCTGGAACCAAAAACAACAGAAAATAGGCAACTAGCACTGTGGCATCTTGTTAATAGGTTAGTCTCAGAAAACATATAAAAATACCTCAAAAGAGAAGACAAAGCAAAGCAAAGCAAAGTAGATACTAAACAAGCATGAAGCATCAAAATTATAGATACGTTTACGACGTATCAAGCATCCCCAAACTTAACTCCTGCTCATTCTCGAGTAGGTAAGTGATAAAAATAATAATTTTTGAGGTGACATGCACCATCAAAATCAAGATCAAACCATTTGCAAACATTGGAAGCTGGGATCAAAGTACTCTAAACATGAGCATGAAAGATGAAGTTCTAACAATAAGACAAAGTAACTATGCATGCAACATGAAAGGTTACAAACAAAGATCATGAATAACAATGCATTAAAATACGTTTGTTTGTTTCACATATAGAAAACATAGCATATTGTCATTCAGCTTGTCCCTCATGGAGTAGCAATAAATGCATAGGACACCTTCAAAGTTCATAAGAGTGACTAGATACAAATAGTTCAAGAGCAAGCAATATCAATAATATGCATCAATCAATAAGTTTTGGGACAATGAACTTAGAACTAAGAATGGCAACTATGCTCTCTTAATTGGTGCCTAAGGATAGAAGGTGGAGACTCAATATAATAGCTGAAAAAAGGCCCTTCATAAAAGTAGGGCCTGCCCTGACATGTTAGAGGCCCTGTGCAGGATAAAAAATGGGCCCTTTACATATACGATAAAGATCTCTTTTGAAATTTCAATAGCAACATTAAAGATACTCCCTTTGAACCATATTAGTTGACTCAAATTTTTCTAAATTTGAATAAATCTGGACACTATTTAGTATATAGATTCATCCAAATTTTGACAAATACAAGTCAACTAATATGGGTCGGAGGGATTACTTTTTCATAAATTTCAATGGAGACATTTCATGATAGGAACTAATTATGATTCATGATCTTCTCCCCCATTAGTGATAATGTTGTACAGAGGAAGAACACACTAATTTAGAAAAATATATAATCCCTCTTTTCCAAATTACGTGACTTAGATTTGTCTAAATTTGAATATATCTAGACATGTTTTAGTACTAGATACATACAAATATAGTCAAACCAAGTCAATTAATTTGGATTGAAGAAAGTAGAGAGGATTGTACTAATCGTTGCAGATCCATGAGTGATTTTGTGGAACTAATGAATTATGATCTACTCCCCCATTAGTTCCGCTAAAATAGCTGGACCGACGGTAGAGTACCGCATCGTGTGCGGTGACTGGGGGCATTGCGGTCTGTTTTTCTTGCAATCGTGTGGTACGGGGAATACTTACAAAGGCCACAACTAATAACCGTATGGGCTAGTTTTGATTAGGTAAAGAAATCCAACCAAAAGAGTCCAGCAGCTATAGCATATACGTATAATACGTGGATGGGCCCCTAGCGACCGGGGGCCCTATGCGCCCGCACCGGTTGCACCGGCTCAGGACCGACGCTGCATAAAAGGGAAGCAGGGATTTCAATTCTCATAAAGAGCTCCTAATAATTATGGTACTCGTTATCATTTAGCTCCAATTGCCCCTATCATAAGCATCTTAAAGTGATTAAGGTTAAAGAGAACAAAGTATATAGTATATGCTTGACAAAGTATAAGTTGGCAATCTCATGTCCCTTGAGTACGAGCACCGCTCCTCATGCTACTCAACATTAGTCACCGGTAAGTTCTTGTCGTAGTAAGTATATGTGTATCATAGAGAACTGCCAACAGGGTACCCCTTGCACATGATACAGGAGCTATCCCATATCTAAATGACAAGGCAAGCAGACAATGAGAATCTTAATAATCTTCTTATTTACCATGGGAAAATTGTGGTTTTTTCTCTCTTTCCTCTTTTAAATATGTCTCTTTTTTATAAGAAGAAAGCTTCATAGATTGCTCACTATGGTGATGCTGCAAGTTTCCACCATGATTAGGCATGGCTTAGGCTAGCGGCTCAGACGTTTCTCTAACACATATACATAACTCCATGGACTTACAAGTTCCCCTTTTATTTTACATCGACGACACCTTGTGGCGCCCCGCAAAAACCACTACTAGAAAATCGCGTTGTCTTTGTGCATTGCATCGTCATGACCGCATGCTCATGTCATCATGCCACATTGCATTTGGGAATCGTCATGTCATCTTACATTTGTTTGCATAAAACTATCTTCGAAAAATCTATTTTTGTCTTCTGAACGCCCCGTCTTTATTCAAACACAAAACCCGAGTCTCCGGAATATTTTGCTTTGTCTACCAACGGTTTTCAAAAGCCCCATTTTAAATATTAAAACATTTATTTTATTTTTAGGGGCAGCCGTACCGGGCCGATCCGACCCAGTCGGCCACCCCCAGTACAAAACCGGACTACCTAAACCCTTTTCCTACCCCAACCTAATCTATCCATCCTAGCCACATCACCCCCACCAATCACCACCCACCACCTCACCACTTCCCCAACTCCCTCCACTCCCATGCCGCCACATCAGCCTCCTGGCCCCACCTCCTCTCCACACCCTCACACACCTGCCCAACACCACACACACACAGCTGACCCACTCCCCACCTCATCTCCCTTCCACCCCGGTCCCACCGACCCCACCCCGGCCCGCTACAGACAACCATCGAACCCCACCGACACCCTGGCCCCACACGAAAACGCCTCGCACCCACCCCGCGGCCTCCTACCCCCGACGCTCCTCTCCCCCACCTCGTCTCCCCCGCATCCTCCCTCTTCCTCCTCCTCCGCCGCCAGGAGCTCAAGGTCCCGCCAGCCACCGCGCCGCCACGGCCCCATCGCTCGCCGGCCTCCCACGCATCCTCGGGCTACGACCCCGCCGCCGGCCCTAGCTCCTCCCGGTTGTGCCGCCCCGAGCCAAGCTCCGGCCGTCCTTGCCATCGCCTCCGCCGACCCCGTCCTTCGGCCACCCGCAGGCCTCCTCTACCCACTGCGCCGTCGACCGCGTCCTCCTCCGCCATGGCGCCGCCAGGAGGGTCATCTCCCTGCCTCCCCGTCGGCATGCCCCCCTCTGCCTGTCTCCGCCGCCAGCAGACGGCCTCTGCCAAGCTCGGCCTCGAGCTCCCCTCGCCGGCCGCCCAAGGGTGCCCCTCCTCCCCTCGACCCCCTCCTCGACTCTGCCACCGAGCTCCACGCCCCGCCTCCCCCAGGCGCCGCCTCTCCTCTGTCTCCGGCCGTGCCCCGCGAGCCCGCGCTCGCCTCCTGTTCCGAGCTCTGCGCCGCCGGGTCCGCCCCCTCCTCTTCGTCCGCCGGCCTACCTCAACCTCGGCCTGGCCCTCGCCGGCCTTCCTCGCTGCATCCGGCCTCGCCTCCACCGCCTCGTTTCCCTGCGCCGCCGCCGCCGCCGCTCGAGCCGAGCTCCTCTCCGGTCGTCGCCCTGCTTCGCCACGGCCGCCATGGGCTCCCTCTGCTCGCCGCCGAGCTCGCCTCCCTCGACCAGCGAGTGGGCCCCGCCTCCATCATCGTCTGCGTCGCCTCCAACCCGTCGGCGCTCGTCTCTTTCCTCCTGCGTAGTGCCACACCGTCCCTAGCTCGCCAGGTCGTTTTGCCTCAGGAACCGAAGCAGTCGTCAATTCACCCAGGCACAACGGTTAACCGAAGCACTGACAAGGCGCATCAAGATCTCCTTCACAGACGTCGATACCTTCGACCACGAACCCGATGAACCACCGGCGCCCATTCAAGGTCGTCACCGACAAGAACTTCCTCGCGGGTTATCAAGCGCTCCTACACAAGCCCTCCAACACGGACTCCAAGACCCGAACCCAAAATCGCTCCGAGACCACGAAGTACTCCTTCCCGGACGCCAAGTTCGCCGAGAACCCGGATGCCAAGGTCACCGACACGGAACGACAAGACCTCCTTCCCGCACCGATGCCGACGACGTCGCACGCCAAGTTCTTCTTCCCGAACGCCAAGACCGACCCAATACGAGGTCCCGACAAGATCTTCGTGACGACAAGATCGGCACCGACCAGGGCGGATCTGATGTGCCCCCGACGCCAAACAAGTTCTTCTTCTCGGATGCGACAAGATCGACTTTCGTTATCCGAGACCGATCTCGTCGAGCCGTTCTCCCGTCGAACCCTGAGACCGACCCCGAACCCCTCGGAGCCCAAGTTCGCCGAACCCTAATGTGATTCCCTATTCGAGACCCCCATTATTTTATAATATGACATTATCAACTGATGCATATTAAATTGTTCATGCATGCATACTTGTCTGTGGTTTGGGGGCATTATGCCAATTCATCTCATAATTAAATATGGAGTCTATATGCGGGATATCTTTGTCTTATTCCGGACTCCATTTAAATTGGCATAGCGAACCGAAGCCATGTTTTGTCTTGCTAATCCAACATTTAATTTGCGGGGTAGATAAATAACTTGAACCGTTTAATTAAATGTCGGGACCCCGGTTCCGCTTAATATTGCCTAGTTGCATCACATCTGTGCCTTGCCATGCATCATATCATAAGCATGCTGGATCTTCTACCGTAGTATTAAATAGTGCATCCGGTGTTTCTTCTAGAGTTTTGGTTCTTCGCGGATTAGGCCGATGAGTTGATGCGAGTGTCGACCCGATCTTCGGATGAACCTTCGGCAATGTTTTCAGGCGAGCATCTCCCCCTTTCTACCTATCTTACGTTTATAGTATTTATTCCCTCCTGTTGATCTATTGCTATCTGTGTTGCGATGCTCTAGTTTCCGTACCCGTGTTATCCCTTGCAGCCTTATATTGCCTTGGACACATCCTCTTACCTGTTGATTGGTAGATAGTTGGAATTGCGCGTCGTAGTCGCTTGCTCAAGTGCTGTTGCGAGTCGTCAAGTACCTCAGTTGTTGGAGTGTTGTCGCATGTTTAATGTTGGGGATGATCATGGCTTTAATTACTGTTTAATAACTAAAATTGAAAGTAGGTGAATGCAGAGGCACCGGTGGGTAATAGACAATATTTGGTTTTTAACCGCTCACTGGTGTCCCGTAGGACCCCGAGTTCTTGACACTTGTTCCGAGATCGAGCGCGCTAACCACAGGTGGGGTGTGTGGGCACCCCCATCGATTTAGTACCTGATTCCAAGTACTGTACTGGGGGCCACAAGTAGTTTGGGGCTTTATTACTATCCTGTACTTATGCCATGTTTTACTGCTTTATTTACGATTGTGCGTGGAGCACCTGTACTGTTTAGGATTGCGGAGTGTTTTCGCGGTATCGACAAGCCCAATCACACTTTCGGGTTCCCAGTCGTTTACAGCCATTGACGCAAACCCTGAGTCCGTCTCGGAGACCGGACGACTTCGTTGCGGGTAGCTTAGTGGGGTGGCCCCCATGTACTTGCTTTGGGTCTGGGAAACGTCATGACTTAGGCCCCGCCGACATACCGATGGGTGTATGTTAACTGATCTGGCAAAAAGGGTCGAAGTGCATGTGGATACTTTGGTGCACCCCTGCAGGGTTAAATCTTTTCGAAAAGCCGTGTCCGCGGTTATGGACGACTTGGAGCACAGTTCTCGATCATAGACAACTATAACTAAAGTTTACTGCTATAATTTGACTTGTATCCGATATGACTAGTAATCAGCTTCACTGCAACGGAATGGCTAAATAAAAGTACCAACAACTGTTGGGTTTGGGGATATCTCATGCTAATTGTATTTGACTAGTAAGTGTCGCAACTACAACAGAATGGTTAACTAAAATTGCCCACTGCTTATTATATCAGGATGATTATCTATACCTGACTAGTAATTGCTGCAACGATAACTGAATAAATAAAACTGCCAACTGCGTGAGTTCCTCGGTTGACTTCCTCGTTTGGTCTCGAGGGGGAAACACCAGGATGGGTATGTTTGGTGGTAGTATCAAGATGGTTCCGAATAGGACTTTCTTATCCCTCTCTGGTAGCCGACAGTTATATCGAGTCTCTATAGGTTGTTTAGTGCATGCTGCGCTGCCGCTTCAGTCCACCATACCTATGTAGGCGAGGACCGCAGAATTCTAGCCTCGCCGTGTACTGGCCTCAGTACTGACGCTCCTCTTTTTCCTTTGCCCTTTGTCGGCACCCCTTTTGTTTTAGCAGGTTTCGACGTCGTTAGCAGGGTTACCCTTCCGGCTTGGCCTGGGCAGGGTTATGGACGCCATTGGTTATTCTCCAGGGCTCTTAGCCCCATTTGCATCTTGTCCGTAGTCGGACGCTCTATCATTTTCAAGGTGATTTGGATCTTTGTATATTATATCTGTATTCTTGACTCATTGAGTCGCTGTTGTATATATATCTGTTCTGTGGGTCCCATCGAGGACTGTTGTGTAATGATATTACTTCGTTTTCCACCCGCGCGAAAGTGCCTGGTGGGCGTCCTTGAATCGTTTCTATGCGGGTTTGGCGGGAAGCGCTAAAACTTGCATATGGCCGATTTGAGGGTGTTACAGAGTGGTATCAGAGCTCAGCAGTTGCGATACCCCACAAGTCCAGCCTGTAGGATAACCTAGCTAACGGCCGAAGTAGAGTGTCAAAACTATTTTTGCAAAATCGGTTGGATAGTTCTGATTAGGTCTGATTTTACTCCTTACCCCTCTGCTGCTCTCCTCTCACCTCTGCGTGTTTTGAATCCGCTCTCTTCTCTTGCTTCGAGTCCAGGATTTCTCGTGGGTGGTATTTCCGTTGTGCCTTCAGGGTTTCGCTTCCTCTGTTGGTAACGGTGTGTCTACATCCGGTCTTCGTGCTATCCGAGGAATCCTTCGTCTGGTGGACTTCTCTTTGTTCCTTCTCGTGCCTTCCGGTGTTTTCCGACGCGACGACATCATCTACGCCAGATCTGATGCAGGGTCTGCATCACTCCTTTGTTTCTGAACCTCGATTGTCGAGATCTCCAGTCTGATTCCGAGAATGGTTGCACGCTTTTCTACTGATTGTGCGGAGTAATAGTTTGGGTGCGTGATGGATTGGCCCCCATGCCGACTACCCCTTCTATTCGCTTTTGTACATTGAAGTGGATGAGAATGCATCGGTTCCCTCTTTCTATCGAAGCTAGAGGTGGCTTTATTTGTTGATACCTCTACCTTCGACCTTTTGTTCTCGGAGTGTTCTCTCGATGATCACGGACAACGACCTCTTGTTAGTGGTGTCGCGAGGATCTACACGATGCGAGAAGATTCAGATCGCCGCCCTTCTTCCCGGTACCATGAGGCGGATCTCGAGGGCGAGATCCATTGTTAGTGGTGTCGAATTGTGGCGCCCCGCAAAAACCACTACTAGAAAATCGCGTTGTCTTTGTGCATTGCATCGTCATGACCGCATGCTCATGTCATCATGCCACATTGCATTTGGGCATCGTCATGTCATCTTACATTTGTTTGCATAAAACTATCTTCGAAAAATCTATTTTTGTCTTCTAAACGCCCCGTCTTTATTCAAACACAAAACCCGGGTCTCCGGAATATTTTGCTTTGTCTACCAACGGTTTTCAAAAGCCCCATTTTAAATATTAAAACATTTATTTTATTTTTAGGGGTAGCCGTACCGGGCCGATCCGACCCAGTCGGCCACCCCCAGTACAAAACCGGACTACCTAAACCCTTTTCCTACCCCAACCTAATCTACCCATCCCAGCCACATCACCCCCACCAATCACCACCCGCCACCTCACCACTTCCCCAACTCCCTCCACTCCCATGCCGCCACATCAGCCTCCTGGCCCCACCTCCTCTCCACACCCTCACACACCTGCCCAACACCACACACACACAGCTGACCCACTCCCCACCTCCTCTCCCTTCCACCCTGGTCCCACCGACCCCACCCCGGCCCGCTACAGACAACCATCGAACCCCACCGACACCCTGGCCCCACACGCAAACGCCTCGCTCCCACCCCGCGGCCTCCTACCCCCGACGCTCCTCTCCCCCACCTCGTCTCCCCCGCATCCTCCCTCTTCCTCCTCCGCCGCCGCCAGGAGCTCAAGGTCCCGCCAGCCACCGCGCCGCCACGGCCCCGTCGCTCGCCGGCCTCCCGCGCATCCTCGGGCCACGACCCCGCCGCCGGCCCTAGCTCCTCCCGGTTGTGCCGCCCCGAGCCAAGCTCCGGCCGTCCTTGCCATCGCCTCCGCCGACCCCGTCCTCCGGCCGCCCGCAGGCCTCCTCTACCCACTGCGCCGTCGACCGCGTCCTCCTCCGCCATGGCGCCGCCAAGAGGGCCATCTCCCTGCCTCCCCGTCGGCATGCCCCCCTCTGCCTGTCTCCGCCGCCAGCAGACGGCCTCTGCCAAGCTCGGCCTCGAGCTCCCCTCGCCGGCCACCCGAGGGTGCCCCTCCTCCCCTCGACCCCCTCCTCGACTCCGCCACCGAGCTCCACGCCCCGCCTCCCCCAGGCGCCGCCTCTCCTCTGTCTCCGGCCGTGCCCCGCGAGCCCGCGCTCGCCTCCTGTTCCGAGCTCTGCGCCGCCGGGTCCGCCCCCTCCTCTCCGTCCGCCGGCCTACCTCAACCTCGGCCCGGCCCTCGCCGGCCTTCCTCGCTGCATCCGGCCTCGCCTCCACCGCCTCGTTTCCCTGCGCCGCCGCTCGAGCCGAGCTCCTCTCCGGTCGTCGCCCTGCTTCGCCACGGCCGCCGCGGGCTCCCTCTGCTGGCCGCCGAGCTCGCCTCCCTCGACCAGCGCGTGGGCCCCGCCTCCATCATCGTCTGCGTCGCCTCCAACCCGCCGGCGCTCGTCCCTTTCCTCCTGCGTAGTGCCACACCGTCCCTAGCTCGCCAGGTCGTTCTGCCTCAGGAACCGAAGCAGTCGTCAATTCACCCAGGCACAACGGTTAACCGAAGCACTGACAAGGCGCATCAAGATCTCCTTCACAGACGTCGATACCTTCGACCATGAACCCGATGAACCACCGGCGCCCATTCAAGGTCGTCACCGACAAGAACTTCCTCGCGGGTTATCAAGCGCTCCTACACAAGCCCTCCAACACGGACTCCAAGACCCAAACCCAAAACCGCTCCGAGACCACGAAGTACTCCTTCCCGGACGCCAAGTTCGCCGAAAACCCGGATGCCAAGGTCACCGACACGGAACGACAAGACCTCCTTCCCGCACCGATGCCGACGACGTCGCACGCCAAGTTCTTCTTCCCGAACGCCAAGACCGACCCAATACGAGGTCCCGACAAGATCTTCGTGACGACAAGATCGGCACCGACCAGGGCGGATCCGATGTCCCCCCGACGCCAAACAAGTTCTTCTTCTCGGATGCGACAAGATCGACTTTCGTTGTCCGAGACCGATCTCGTCGAGCCGTTCTCCCGTCGAACCCTGAGACCGACCCCGAACCCCTCGGAGCCCAAGTTCGCCGAACCCTAATGTGATTCCCTATTCGAGACCTCCATTATTTTATAATATGACATTATCAACTGATGCATATTAAATTGTTCATGCATGCATACTTGTCTGTGGTTTGGGGGCATTATGCCAATTCATCTCATGATTAAATATGGAGTCTATATGCGGGATATCTTTGTCTTATTCCGGACTCCATTTAAATTGGCATAGCGAACCGAAGCCATGTTTTGTCTTGCTAATCCAACATTTAATTTGCGGGGTAGATAAATAACTTGAACCGTTTAATTAAATGTCGAGACCCCGGTTTCGCTTAATATTGCCTAGTTGCATCACATCTGTGCCTTGCCATGCATCATATCATAAGCATGCCGGATCTTCTACCGTAGTATTAAATAGTGCATCCGGTGTTTCTTCTAGAGTTTTGGTTCTTTGCGGATTAGGCCGATGAGTTGATGCGAGTGTCGACCCGATCTTCGGATGAACCTTCGACAATGTTTTCAGGCGAGCATCTCCCCCTTTCTACCTATCTTACGTTTATAGTATTTATTCCCTCCTGTTGATCTATTGCTATCTGTGTTGCGATGCTCTAGTTTCCGTACCCGTGTTATCCCTTGCAGCCTTATATTGCCGTGGACACATCCTCTTACCTGTTGATTGGTAGATAGTTGGACTTGCGCGTCGTAGTCGCTTGCTCAAGTGCTGTTGCAAGTCGTCAAGTACCTCAGTTGTTGGAGTGTTGCCGCATGTTTAATGTTGGGGATGATCATGGCTTTAATTACTGTTTAATAACTAAAATTGAAAGTAGGTGAATGCAGAGGCACCGGTGGGTAATAGACAATATTTGGTTTTTAACCGCTCACTGGTGTCCCGTAGGACCCCGAGTTCTTGACACCTGTTCCGAGATCGAGCGCGCTAACCACAGGTGGGGTGTGTGGGCACCCCCATCGATTTAGTACCTGATTCCAAGTACTGTACTGGGGGCCACAAGTAGTTTGGGGCTTTATTACTATCCTGTACTTATGCCATGTTTTACTGCTTTATTTACGATTGTGCGTGGAGCACCTGTACTGTTTAGGATTGTGGAGTGTTTTCGCGGTATCGACAAGCCCAGTCACACTTTCGGGTTCCCAGTCGTTTACAGCCATTGACGCAAACCCTGAGTCCGTCTCGGAGACCGGCCGACTTCGTTGCGGGTAGCTTAGTGGGGTGTCCCCCATGTACTTGCTTTGGGTCTGGGAAACGTCATGACTTAGGCCCCGCCGACATACCGATGGGTGTATGTTAACTGATCTGGCAAAAAGGGTCGAAGTGCATGTGGATACTTTGGTGCACCCCTGCAGGGTTAAATCTTTTCGAAAAGCCGTGTCCGCGGTTATGGACGACTTGGAGCACAGTTCTCGATCATAGACAACTATAACTAAAGTTTACTGCTATAATTTGACTTGTATCCGATATGACTAGTAATCAGCTTCACTGCAACGGAATGGCTAAATAAAAGTACCAACAACTGTTGGGTTTGGGGATATCTCATGCTAATTGTATTTGACTAGTAAGTGTCGCAACTACAACAGAATGGTTAACTAAAATTGCCCACTGCTTATTATATCAGGATGATTATCTATACCTGACTAGTAATTGCTGCAACGATAATTGAATAAATAAAACTGCCAACTGCGTGAGTTCCTCGGTTGACTTCCTCGTTTGGTCTCGAGGGGGAACACCAGGATGGGTATGTTTGGTGGTAGTATCAAGATGGTTCCGAATAGGACTTTCTTATCCCTCTCTGGTAGCCGACATTTATATCGAGTCTCTATAGGTTGTTTAGTGCATGCTGCGCTGCCGCTTCAGTCCACCATACCTATGTAGGCGAGGACCGCCGAATTCTAGCCTCGCCGTGTACTGGCCTCAGTACTGACGCTCCTCTTTTTCCTTTGCCCTTTGTCGGCACCCCTTTTGTTTTAGCAGGTTTCGACGTCGTTAGCAGGGTTACCCTTCCGGCTTGGCCTGGGCAGGGTTATGGACGCCATTGGTTATTCTCCAGGGCTCTTAGCCCCATTTGCATCTTGTCCGTAGTCGGACGCTCTATCATTTTCAAGGTGATTTGGATCTTTGTATATTATATCTGTATTCTTGACTCATTGAGTCGCTGTTGTATATATATCTGTTCTGTGGGTCCCATCGAGGACTGTTGTGTAATGATATTACTTCGTTTTCCACCCGCACGAAAGTGCCTGGTGGGCGTCCTTGAATCGTTTATATGCGGGTTTGGCGGGAAGCGCTAAAACTTGCATAGGGACGATTTGAGGGTGTTACACACCTGCAAACAAAAGAGCATGATATCAACTAGGTACAATGTACAAGTGCAATATTAAAAGTGTTCCCCATGACAGCATGGTTCTGCTAATTCCAACATATAAGTGCAAGCATATACAACATAGATGACACAATGGTTCAAGTTTATTTAGGGGTAAGAAAATTAAGTGTGCCATCAAGTTTGTGAGAGCTTTAATCACTAATTTTCACATAACAAAGTAACTTTTTAATTGGAAGGTAGATAAAACAAGAATATATACTTGGAATGGTGTAACACACCATGCATAGGAATTTATAGTGGAAACTTTGGAATAACTTGGTTTCTTGAGAGTTGGATGCATGAGTAGTGCTTACTCATACAAGTGGAGGCTATCAAAATACTGGGAGCGACCAACTAAGAGAGCAATAATGGCCATAATCATGTAGAGCGACAAAACATTACTAATCAAAGCATAAAGTGGTACCACAAGTCAAGAACTAAATGATCATATAGGCTAAGGTGACTTGTTCATAGTCATAACATGGTGTGAGCGTGTGCCAAATCAACCCAAACAAAATATCAAAGGAGAATACCACAATACTATGCTTTTGTATGCTAAAACAACGCATGATTCTTTCAAGGCATATTAAGCAATCCTAATTGTTTGGAACAAGTCATGCTACAAAAATAATCACTAAGCATAAGGTCAAACAACATCTAGCATGACATGATAAAGTCTAAGTCACAGTCAAAGCAAGCTCCTTCTTGTACTACAAAGTAAGAACTTCCAATCCTTTCCAACACCAATCAACTTATTCGAAACAACACGGCGAAAACGGGGGTCCAACTACTTTATTCAAGCAAACTAAGCAAAAAAAAACAAAAACGAAAACTAAGACGCTCCAAGAACAACACAACAGTGCATGAAATAATAAAAATGAAGTGTCTAGAAAGACCTGAGATTTTTATTGATGAAGAAGGGGATGCCTTGGGAATCCCCAAGCTTTGACGTTTGTACCTCTTAAATATTTCTTGGGGTGACACGGGGTGGCATCCCCAATCTTGATATTTTGTCCATTCGTCATCTCATTACATCATTCTTCCTCTACACTTGCAAATTTTCCTTTATACAAAACTTCACACAATCTTCATTAGCAACATTAGTGCATTCAAAAGATAATAGACCTTTGGGGTTTAGTTTCAAAACAGCAAAACTTTCACTAAAGACACAAGTTACTATAGCAATTCCCTCAAAAATCTCAATTTCCATAAAAAGAACCAAAAAGGAATCAATAAGAAGCAAATGCAAATAATGGTAGAAATTTGTCAAAATAGACCAACATGTGAAAATCGATTTTTGCGAAGACCTTATGTTGCTCAAATCAAAAAGTGTTTAACTAACGAAAGTTAGCTAACAACCTGGGGGATTTATTTAGAAAAATACAGATCAATCCAACTTAAAAAGATTTTACACAAATTTTTACAGTGGAGCACAAAAATCTGTTTTGGGACAGCAACTCCCCAAATCTTACTTCCCTCTCATTAGAGGTTATTCTTGGCAGAAAAAAATAAAAAGGATAAGGAGAGGTTATTACAAAAGTAATAACTTCCAAGACTCAAGAAAACTATTGGGTTATCTCCCAAGAATTACTTTTCTTTAACGCCTTTAAGTTAGGCACAAGAAGCAAGAATTAAGTATTTTCAAATGAAGAAGCATTAACATCAAACCTTGATTTCAAAGGAGGAGCAAAAGGAAACTTCTCTCTCCTCATAAGGAAGTGTTCAATACCTTTCTTGAATGGAAATTGATATTTAATGGTGCCTTCTTTCATATCAATGATGGCACCAACAGTTCTAAGAAAAGGTCTTCCCAAAGTAATAGGACAAGAAGCATTGTATTCAACATACAAAACATAGAAATCAACAGGGACATAGTCATTGTTAACCATAATATGAACATCATTAACACTCCCCATGAGTTTCTTTTTAGCATTATCATTAAGTGGGACATCCAAATAGCAATCTTCCAAAGATGGCAAATCAAGCATTTCATAAATCTTTCTAGGCATAATAGAGACACTATAACCAAGGTCACATGAAGCTTTGAGATCAAAGTCATCCACTTGCATATTAATGATGGGTTCCCAACTATCTTCTTCTTTCCTAGGAATAGAGGCTTTGTGTTTCAACTTTTCTTCCTTAATTTTAATAAGAGCATCTGTAATGTGTTTGGTGAAAGCCACATTCATATCACTAGCATCAGGACTTCTAGCAAGCTTTTGTAGGAACATAATCACTTCAGAGATATTGCAACCATCAAGATCAAAATCAAACTTAGCATCACTGGTAGTAGACTCATTGGGTTTAGGAATTGTGGTAGGAGGAATTGGGACTTCTTGTGGTTTGGTGGTGGTAATAGTGCACACACTATTGTTTCTAGCAGCTTCATCTTCTCTTTCCCATTTAGCATGTAGTTGAGATAATAGTCTAACATTTTCATCAATAGTAACTTGTATGGCATGAGTAGCAGCAAAGGTACTTTCCAAGGTTTCAGGTTTAGAAGCTATTTTATTAATCAAAGAGGACCGTGCTTCAGACAAAGAGGAAATATTTTTCTCAACATTCAAAATTTTGGACTGTAAACTAGGAATTTCCCTATTCAAATTCTCAAGTTGGTGACTAATATTTTTCAAGATAGCAGATTGTTCTTCCATAGTTTTAGTGAACATATTTTCCTGCTCATATTGCATTTGCATAAAGTTTTTAGTGGATCTTTCAACTTCTAGAATCCTATCTTCACTAGGCATTCTAGATCTACCATGATAAGTATTGCCATTATTAGGAGGATAAGGCCTATAGTTATTACCATAAGCATTGTTGCCAAAATTATTATTCCTAACAAAGTTCACATCAACTTGCTCTTGTGGAGCAACCAAAGAGGCTAAGGGAACATTATTTGGATCAATATGAGATTTTCCATTAACAAGCATAGCCATGATAACATCAATCCTATCACTCAAAGAGGAGGTTTCTTCAACAAAATTTACCTTCTTACCATGTGGATCTCTCTCAGTGTGCCATTCAGAATAGTTGACCATCATATTATTAAGGAGCTTTGTTGCAGCACCCAAGGTAATGGTCATAAAGGTACCTCCAGCAGCTGAATCCAATAGATTTCTGGAGGAGAAGTTTAAACCTGCACAAAAAGTATGGATAATCATCCAAGCAGTCAGTCCATGAGTGGGACAATTCTTTACCAAAGATTTCATTCTTTCCCAAGCTTGAGCAACATTTTCATTATCAAGTTGTTTAAATTTCATGATTTCACTTCTCGTAGATATAATCTTAGCAGGAGGGTAGTATTTCCCAATAAAAGGATCTTTACACTTAATCCAAGAATCAATACTATTTCTAGGCAAGGATAGCAACCATTCTTTAGCTTTTCCTCTCAAGGAGAAAGGAAACAACTTGAGCTTAATAATATCTCCATCTACATCCTTATATTTTTGCATCTCACAAAGTTCAACAAAGTTATTAAGGTGGGCAGCAACATCATCACAAGATTCAACGAAGCAGGCTTAATTTCATAAAAGGTAGCATCAGGAGCAGGTGGAGCAATAGGTGTACTTAGGAAATCATTGTTGTTTGTGCTAGTGAAGTCACACAACTTGGTGTTCTCAGCAGAGTTCATTTTTGCAAAAGTGGAGCAAACCAACAACAACAACAACTAGAGTAGGAACTAATTTTTTTTGTGTTTTTGATAAGAGAAAGAAAACCAAACGAAACTAATGTTTTTGTGATTTTTGATAAAAAGAAGCAAACAAAACAAGGCAAAATAAACTAAGCAAAACAAAAAAAGTAAAGATAAAGGTTGTGAAGGACTCCCCTTGTGAAGCCGTCCTTAGCCTCCCCGACAACGGTGCCAGAAATAGCTTGACGATGTGTAGCTCACTGGAGAGCTTCGTTGGGAAACCCCAAGAGGAGTTATGGTAAGCACAACAACAAGTTTTCTCTCAGAATTAAACCAAGATTATCGAACTAGTAGGAGGAAGGAAATGACTCAAAGGTGTTGCTAGCAACTTGGAAACCTACACAACACAAACTCAAGACTTTTCCCTAACGAACAGTGAGGTTGTCAATCTCACCGGTTTGCTGAAAACAAAGTAAACAGTAACAGTGGAAGATATATCAATGATAAAGATTGGACAGGGGTCCATAGTTCACTAGAGGTGTTCTCCTTAAGAAAAACAACATAACATGCTAGGTAAACAAATTACAGCGGGGCAATTGACAGGACAGAGCAAGGCATAATAGTGCAATACTAGACATTCATGATCCTATGAGATTTGATTGGGCATTTCAACAAGATACATAGACTGCCATCCAACTGCACCTATGACTAGTAATCCACCTTCAGGTTATCATCTGTACCCCCTCCAGTATTAAGTTGCAAGCAACAGATAACTGCTTTAAGCAAGGTGTGTAAAGTAAACAATACACTTCCATGAAGAAGAGATCGTTGTTTTCTCCCTACTAGCAACAACACATCTACAACCTTAGAGACTTCTGTCACTTCCCCAGATTAAATAGAGCATGAACTCACTATCGAGCATAAATACTCCCTCTTGGAGTCACTAGCATCTACTTGACCCAGATAGCTACTAGAAATGGAGAGCATGCAAGATCTCAAACAACACAGACATGCTAGAATCAATAAGATAGAATCATTAACCAATTTGACATAGTAATCTCAATATCCATCGGATCCCCGCAAACACAACATGCATGATTACAAATAGATGACCTTGATCATGAACGGAGCTCACAAGATCTAAACATGGTAGCACAAAGGAGGAGAAACAACCATCTAGCTACTACATGGACCCGTAGTCCATGGTGGAACTACTCACGCTTCATACCGGAGGCTGGCATGGTGATGAAGAAGGCCTCCGGGATGATCTCTCCCCTCCGACAGGGTGCCGGGAAGAGCTTCAGATCCCCCGATCTAGGACAATGGTGGCGGCGGCTATAGACTGTTTCGTGAAAGATTGATCGGGTACTTATGGTTTAGGTATCGAGGGCTTATTATAGGAGAAGAGGGAGGCCGAGGGGGTGCCCAAGGCGGCTGCACCCCCTAGGCGTGGGCCAGGCCTGGCTGCGCGGCCAAGGGGTGTGGCCCCTCGAGGCCCTCCTCCGTCTCGTCTTCTGGCTTCGTGTTCCCCACAGTAAAATATTTACTTTGGCTTTTGTCCCGTCCAATTCCGAGAATATTCATTTTCTGACTTTTCTGGAACCAAAAACAACAGAAAACAGGCAACTGGCACTGTGGCATCTTGTTAATAGGTTAGTCCCAGAAAACATATAAAAATACCTCAAAGAGAAGACAAAGCAAAGCAAAGTAGATACTAAACAAGCATGAAACATCAAAAATTATAGATACGTTTACGATGTATTAAAGGCGTGTCCTAAAGATCCTTTTCCTTTGCCGAGGATAGATCAAGTTATTGATTCGACCGCGGGTTGTGAGCTCTTGTCATTTGTAGACGCGTATTCTGGTTTCCACCAGATACCGCTAAATCTGGCCGATCAAATAAAGACTGCATTTATCACCCTATATGGGGCTTATTGCTATCATATCATGCCATTCGGCTTACGTAATGCAGGGGCAATGATGTCTACGCACTTCTATTGTTATAGACAGTTGTTGGGCCTCCAAGTGCAGAGGTTTGTAGAACAGCGGCAAGTTTCCTTTAAGTGGATTACTCAAGGTTTATCGAACTCAGGGAGGAAGTGGTCAAAGGTATCCGTCTCAAGCAACCCTGCAATCAAGATACAAGAAGTCTCTTGTGTCCCCAACACACCCAATACACTTGTCAGGTGTATAGGTGCACTAGTTCAACGAAGAGATAGTAAAATACGAGTGGTAATGGTGCCAGAAAAGAGCTTCTGGCGGGGAGGATATCCCCGACAACTGCCTCAGAAAAGACTTTGGTGGCGTGGAAGAGACTAAAGGCAAACTGAAACAAAGGTGGAAGCAATCAAACATGTAACAAATCTATATGCAAACGGTGTTTCAATGCTTAGAAATAAGGCCTAGGGATCATACTTTCACTAGTGAACACTCTCATATAAATATACTACCTTGAACTACTCTCCGGTTGGACACTCTAATCCATGGTAGGGCTACAAAAGCACTCCTCAAAGTCCGCCTTCCCCATCTAGATAACCCCACACTGTCACCTTGAGCGCTAGATGGTTCCAACGAACACCACAATTTCATAGAGACAACCAACTCCAAATATACTCATGATAAGATTTATGAACTCTAGCATAAGTGCCACCACGGTGTGCATGCTGTCACTTTCACACACATGGGGAGAGCAGAGTTCTATTGAAGCACTTGAGTATTTATGTAGACTCTAGCCTAAGTGCCACCACGGCGTGCACACGGTCACTTTCACACACGTGGGGAGAGACAGAGATCTATTAAAGCACTTGAGTAGCAATCTATATCTACTTGATTACAAAGCTCATGATCACAGTATGATCATGCATAGAGAGAGATGAACACATAGCTACCGGTAGAGCCCTTAGCCTCGAGGAAGAACTACTCCCTCATCATCATGGGAATCATCAACGGCGATGGAGATGGTGGTGGAGATCGATGGAGATGGCTCCGAGGGCACTTCCTCGTCCCGGCAGGGTGCCGGAACAGAGACTTCTATCCCCCGAATCTCACCTTCGGTGGCGGCGGCGCTACAGAACTTTTCGTGGTTTTTTCCCAGATGATTTAGGGTTTCTGGGTCGGAGGCTTCTTATAGGCAAAGGAGGCAAGGTTGATGGAGTCCCATGGGGCCCACACCCCCTGGTGGCGTAGCCAGGGTGGGCCCGCGCCACCCTAGGGTGTGGCCACCCTGGTGCCCTACTCCGTCTCTGCTTCGATTTTCCGTGTCGCTTAGGTAAAATAATGACTTTGGCTTTTGTCCCGTCCAATTCCGAGAATATTCATTTTTTAGCTTTTCTGAAACCAAAAACAGCAGAAAACAAACAACTGGCACTATGACATCTTGTCAATAGGTTAGTTCCAGAAAGTGTATAAAAATACCTCAAAGTGTAGACAAAACAAAGCAAAGTAGATACTAAACAAGCATGGAACACCAAAACTTATAGATACGTTTTCAACGTATCAGGCAACATATCAAGGATGCATGCAAAAATGCCTACATGATCAAATTGGAAAAAATTTCCAAGTATATGTTGATGATGTGGTGATAAAAACCAAAGAGAGCCACACGCTCCTAGATGATATCATGCAAACATTTGTGAATTTCAGAAGATTCTGAATGAAACTTAACCCAGAAAAATGTACCTTTGGTGTACCAGCCGGAAAACTACTCGGTTTCCTCGTGTAGAGCCGAGGTATTAAAGCAAATCCGACTAAGATTTGGGCTGTAGAACAAATGGAGCTGCCGAAGTGCCTCAACGATGTCCAAAAGTTTACAGGCTGTTTGTCATCGTTGAGTCGGTTTGTAAGTCGGCTAGGAGAAAAGGCATTGACTTTATATCAATTGATGAAAAAGTCAGATAAGTTTATTTGGACACCACTGGTCGATAGCGCCTTTCATGAATTAAAGAGAATGATAGCCTCTGCACCAATTTTAATCTCACCACTATCAAAAGAGCCAATGTTGCTCTACATAGCAGCGACTAACCGAGTCGTAAGTGCCATGATAGTGGTGGAGCGTGATGAAGATGGTAAGTCGGTGCAGAGGCCAGTTTACTACCTAAGTGAAGTGTTATCAGCTTCAAAGCAAAATTACCCACACTATCAAAAAATGGCATACAGTGTATATATGTCGGCTAAAAAGATAAAACATTATTTTGAAGAACACCCTATCAAGGTGATTTGTAAGGCACCAATAGCCAAGATAATGGGAAATAAAGATGCCAGTGCCGAATAGCCAAATGGGTAATTGAATTATCCCCTTATGCTTCTCGGTTTGATAGGCGAGATGCAATTCAATCTAAGGTAGTGGCCAACTTCTTTGTCGACTGGGATGAAATGCAATATGAGCCGCCATTTCCTAATTCGAATTATTGGACAATGCATTTTGATGGATCCAAATTAATAAATGGGCTAGGAGCCGGGATAGTGCTAGCCTCACCCAAAAAGGATCAACTGAAATACGTACTGCAAATAAATTTTGCTGCGTCAACAACATAGACGAATATGAAACACTTGTTCACGACATACAAATGGCAAAGGATATTGGCATACGTTGGATTCTATGCTCCGGTGATTCGAACCTGGTGGTCCAACAAGTGTCGGGTCATTGGGATGCACTGGATGCAAACATGGCCTTATACAGATTCCATGTGCAAAAGATTAGTGGTTATTTTGATGGGTGTGAATTCCATCATATACCCCGGTGGAGAATGATGCGGCACATACCTTGTCGAAACTCGGTTCGACCAGGCAATCGATTCCACCTGGCATTGCCCTTGAGCATTTAAGGAAACCATCGATTACACCCGCACCAGAATCCGAGTCAATCCGTCTCTCGCTAGATCTAGGATCCGATGTAGTCCCAATGGACATGGATAACAGGAATAAACCGAGTAACCCGGGGACTGACTCGGCAAATCTAGGGACTGCCTCGTAGGACCCGGTGACTGGTCAGGATAATCCGGCAGAAGTCATGTTGATAGAGGCAATGGAAATTGACGAAACAGTTACCCGGCACATGAGATACTAGAATGTGCACGGCAAATATATATGTTCCTCAAAGATGAGATCTTGGCGAGTGACGAAGTCCTCGCTAGACAAATTGTGAAAATGGCAAAAGCCTACACCATAATAAACAAAGAGATGTACAAAAGAAGTGTCACAAGTGTGCTTCAAAGATATGTTAACCCGGTAGAAGGACAAGAGATACTTTTAGCGATACATCAAGGTGAATGCGGGCATCATGCCCCATCCAGGGCCTTAGTGGACAAAGCATTCCGACATGGATTTTATTGGCCTAGTGCACTAACAGATGCACTAGAATTGGTGAAAAAATGCAATGGCTTCCAGAGGTATGCCAGCAAAATTCATATGCCTTCAACCGGATTAAAAACAATACCCATCACTTGTCCATTTGGTGTATGGTGCTTGGACATGGTCGGGCCATTTAAGCCGGCTCGTGGTGGCATGACCCATATCTTGGTCATGGCAGACAATTTCACAAAGTGGATCGAGGTAAAGCCAATAAGAAAGTGTGATGGATCCACAGCTGTGAAATTTCTCAAAGATATTATCCTGAGATATGGATATCCACACAGTATAATCACTGATAACGACACAAATTTTGCGGAGGGAGCTTTTTCCCGTTTCCGTCGAGAAAAGAAAATAAGACTTGATGTTAGAGGTCCCAACCTGATAAGGTAGAGATCCATGTGTTTACAATGCTAGTCCCTGGATCAATAGCTAGCATCCACAGTTTAAGATGTAATATCAAAAAACAAAGGTCATAATACAACTTTATAACCAGGAATAAAATAATTCATTACATCTTACATAGATCATATGGCTATCTCATTACAATGCAGCAGATATAACTAAGTAGCATGGAGTCCTTCATCTTCAAAGTGCCACAGGCAATCATGTTGGTTGTAGACTTGTAATCCTATTCAACACACTTCACTAACATCAAACTAACCTGCAACATAATAAGTTACAGCCACAAGGGTCAATACATTTGAATTGTATTGGCAAGTGATACTATGGTAGAATAGTGGTATCTATCATCTATATGCATTTCGCTAAGTGGAGCTTAGTCTTGCTTTGCTCAAAATAAGGTTTTCCTTATTAGTTAAAAACAAGTTTTTGTTTGTCAAAATCACCCAAGGCATCTACCAATAAAATTGGTGATCCTTTAACCCTTGTTCAACCACAAGCTTTTAACTTAGAAATTGGGATGAGGAGATCCTTGATAGCTTCCATGTCTTGATGCTCAAATTGTCCATTGCCAGGGACACGACTAAGTACTTAGATTTTACTCTCTCAAGAGGTGGTGCACTTTCCCCACAAGACTCGACATGCATCGATACAAGATCTTTCAGAAGCCTTACCTTAGACCAAATGGACGCATTCCATCCTATCATCCCCTACCACCTTCTGTCCATCTGGCTAAGTTATTGCAACCTATATGATCCAGGCAGAGCCCATATGCCATGTGGCTTCACTAGAAGCTTCTCAACATTTGACATCACAAATCTCTTTGTTCCTGGGTGGCTTTCCACAAGTGAGATACACAATTTTTCACCAGTTTACTGGCCTTGTGTAACCACTCAACATAATCCATTCTCAGCATTCCACCCAGGTTATTTATTCACATAGTTGTTTTATTAAACAAAACACAAGTCATAGACTTATAAATATTTCATATCATGAATATAATCCAACCTTGTTTTCTACTAGCTAGGCTAAGCATACTATTAGCAAGAATTTTAACTTAGGGAAAATTCTACTAAGGCATCATCTACTAGGATTTCCCAAGGCATAACATACTTAGTAAAAATTCCATGCAAGTCCTACTCCAAATATCACTAATGCATAGTCAAAATATTAGGACAAAATGTATGAAGCACCACTTGCCTTTTGGGTAGAGAAACTAAGTTCACTCCTTGATCTTGCAATTGTCACACTTTTCAAAGTTCACTACAAGTCAATCAAGGCACAAATTCAAACTAGCATTCAAACAATTCACCATATAAAATAATAAAAATATAGAAATGCATGCAAGCATGCAAAATATTGTTTTATTTGGAAAAGTGGTTTCTAACAAGGTTTAACATTTCAAAACACCTACTGGTCATTTATAAAAGTGGAAAAACCATTTGAAAACAAGTTAGTGAAAATGGGCCATTTAAATCATTTTTGTTTTGCTAGAAATGATTTTATTAAAGGAATAATTTCTAGTGTTAATCAAATATGTTTTTTTAAACACACATGATAGTGTTTATGGTCAAAGTGTTTAGAACAAATACATTTACAAGAGGTTTCACTCAAAATAATTTTTAAATCAAAGCAATATTTTTGTTTTACTTGAAATGCATTTATTCAAAGTAATAATTCCTTGTGTTTAACAAAATATATTTCTAAACCCAAAATTTTGTGTTTCTGGTCAGTAGGTTCAAATCAAATCATTTGCAAAGGATTTTACCCACAAATAATTTTTAGAATAACTTTTATACTCAAAATAGGCCTAGAAATGTTTCTGCAAAAACACCTAATTTTACAGAAGCAAAATACTAAACTAATGGCTTGGTTGCAAAGGTTTCATTTTCCTAATTCCAATGATATAAAATTTGTAAATTTTGGACGTGTAGAACAAAAGTTATGAATTTTACAAAATCACTCATCTAATAGATCTAATTCTATTTTTAAAATCCGAGTCTGGCTACGTGTAATGTTTTTATTGGCTGGTACCGGTTCGTTCGAATCGCGCTACGTGGACCTTCAGATCTAAATAATATCTCACGATACAGATCACTCGATACCGCTTCGTTTAAATGATCTATCGCATCCGCAAGATCTACATCTAACGGCTCAAAGCATGCCAACCACAGATGGGCGGCGCGGCTCGACGTCACGCGGCGGCGGCGCTCGGGCGGTGACGTTGCCGGCGAAAATAGGAAGCGAGGAAGGAAGGGGATATGATCACCAGCTTCGCCGTGACGTTGGGATTCTCGACGTGCTCGTTGTAGACGAAGGGGCGCACGGAGTTGTTGGCGATTGCTCGCCGGAGTCGCTCCTGGCGTCGGACACGTCTTGTTGTCGACGGGAGAAAGGTTACAAGGCATGGGAAGGCAAGCCGAGGATGTCGTTTGACGCGCGGGACGAATACGAGTGTGTGAGCGTCATCGAGAGATAAGGGGGCGGTCAAAGGTTATCGATAGAGGTAGCCAGAGTTGCAGCAGACAGCGGCGACGCTCAGTCATCGTCGTTGCCGAGGCTATGGGGCACGCGCATGCGAGTTAAGGGTACTGGCAGGTGCGCAAGGAGCTGGGGATCAAACGCGTGTGAGCCAGGGGCAATAGGGGTGGCTGCCTTGGCCAGAATTGGCCGGGGTAGCTCGTCGGAGCAGTGTGGTTTCAAGCAAGATTATGGGCAGCCTGGGACGGAGAGGGGCTGGCAAGTGAGGGGAAAGAGTGAGGGGAGAGGGGAGTTTAAGTAGGCAGAGGCATGTCGTGATTTACTCGTGGATTCAATGTCAATTACTTCGCGCCATCAACGACATCAATGACCGGAGGAATGAGGGGGGAACGGGTCGCGGGGTTGAATATGATGAGCTGACACGGTGGGTCATGCGTGTCGGTGAGAGGGGTGGGTGCGTTGCACGGTGGAAAACGTTTTGCAGGGAGAGAGTGGCCCGGATGTGAGTGGGCTGCGAGTTGGGCTAGCTGGGCCAGTGGGTTGGGCTAGGTTAACTGGGCTGGTTGTTTTCATTTTTTTCCTCCCGTTTTCTTTTCTTTTTCCTTTTCTATTTTCTGTTTGATTTGATTCAAATATTTTAAACATCTGTTTGAATTAAAATATTTATCAAATCTTTTTAGTAGGTTACTACTGTTTAATAATGTATTTTAAAGTCTATTTTAGAATAATTTCTTTTATTCTCTTATGGATAAATATTTATTTAAAATAGACATTTGTCTTTGTTTAAATAATATTTAAATATGTTTCTAATCCATATTATTTTATTGAAATGATCTGTTTAAATTCAAATGTTTCTCAAACCTTTTCAGTAGGTTTTATTTAGAAAAAATTCCTTATTTGACATTACTACCCAATATGATTCCTTATTTGACACTTAAAACTTTTCACTTCCTTATTTGACCACTTGTGTAATTATTTTGCCTTATATGACACTTCAGTGTATTTTGAGAGCTAACGGGGTTAATTAGGGGTCTACAAAGACGTTTTTTGCCCCTAATACATAATATGACGGTTTGGCGAGAATTTGTACATAGCTAATATAATCGTGTGGCATTAATAAAACATAGAAGTTATGATGTTTCAATAACACACCACTGTGATGTTGGTTCAGTTTATTTTGCATGAATATGTACGGGCCGGTCGGGCGCGTGTATGCGTATCGTGTTAGCTAGCAGACATGCGGGTGATGGGATAAGCGACGTACACTTCCCAAGAAAAATAAAATGCGTTGCCAGCAACTACACGTCGGTCGTGACCAGACGAGCAGGACAAAACATGATTAGTACATTACATACTGATTAGTAAATACGCTGCTCTGTTTTTTAAAAAGAAAACAATGCGCTACTCTGCACGCACTGGCATGACCGTGCTGCGCGGTCAAACACGGAAAAAAACATTCACCGTGTGTTAGACATGTATGAGTCAAAGTATTAAACCAGGGGTATTTAGGTCCGGTTGGAAAAAAATAACGGAACTTTTTAACGGAATTGACGGTAGTGTCATATAAGACAAAGAAATTACAAAAATGGTCATATAAGGAAGTAAAAAGTTATCAGTGTCAAATAAGGAATCATATTGGAGAGTAGTGTCAAATACGGAATTTTCTCTTTTATTTATTTATTAGCGTGTTTAAATAATTCACTTTGAATTATTTCAAAATTTTAATATGATATAATATTTATTTAAATGAGGCCTTTGTCTTTATTTAAATGAATTTGATTATGGTTCCCAACCATAAAATTCTATTTAATTAATCCTTTATTATTTTTAAGTTAATTGGATAACTTTTAATCCACTTTGGCTATTTCAATTATTATTTTCCCAAGATTTGATTAATCATTTATATTAGGGATTTTGTCTTTATTCAAAACAAATGGTTCAAGTCCATATAAGTTTTTATTCAAATAATATTTATTCCTTTATTTTATTTGGATTATTTTTATTCCATTTGCTTATGGATTTAATTCATGTTTTAATTTGTCTTCTAAATAATTTTCTTGGGATTTATTATTTAGTTTAGGCAATTTCCTTTATTTAAATAAAACTGAATATGGTTCAATCCATATAATTTTATTTAAATAACCTTTTATTCCTTTTTATTATTAAATAAACTTTCTTTTGTTTATGGATTTGGCCAAGATTTAATTTGGCTTTTAATTATTCCTTATTTATTTACTTCTTTCTTTTCCTTATAAAATCCATATCTTTTTATTTATAGATCCAAAATTGGTGATTCCAATTTGTATAATTTTATTTAATATTTGTTTATCCTTTTAAATCCTTTTAGGATTATTTTGCTCACAATTTGGTATGGATTTAGTTAGGACCTTTATTAGCTTTGGAAATTATTTTCCTTTTATCTTGTTAAATTCATAAGTTTTATCCATGGCTCCGAATTAAGTGAAACCAATTTCTATGGTTTTATAATATTTTTGTTTATCACTTTTGAACATTTATAAATGTTTGTTGCTGAATTTTATATGGATCAAATCCATAGTCTTTGAGAGATCTTGGAAATGATTTCTTCCATTAGGGTTTTAGGGTTTTGATTTATTTTCCCAAGTGTTTAAATTCAAGATTCTTTCCATGCTTAAAATGCATTTGATCTTTGGAAGTGTTTTATTTCATTAAGATTTGGAGTTTTGGTTTAACTTTTCCAAGTGTTTAAATTTCAAGATACATTCATTGATGAATGCATTTCAATCGATTGAAATTTTGTTGGATTCCCTTTTCATTCAAAGTTTGTTCAAGAAGGGTTTTGATGTTTCCATTTAGAAGCAAAAAGTTTCTTTTCACCCTAAATTTCAACACTTGTTTCTTTTGTTTATTTATTTTTCACATTTCAAAATTTGGAAAATTTTGGGATGTGACTGGCTACCACCCTTAAAAGAAATCTCGTCCCGAGATTTGGGAAGTCTAGAGGTTACAAGTTGGCTTTAAGACAACTAGAGTGCTACCACCCTTAAAAGATTTTCAACTAGATTACATCTTGGCTTACTTGGGATCTTGATGTATCTTCTCTGGACAGTTGTTTGCATAATGTCCTTTGTTTCCACACTTGAAACATGTGATAAGGTTGAGATCTTGAGGTGTCTTCTCTGGACAATATGATGCATAATGGCCTAGATCTTTGAAGTGGTTACACATCACTTGGCTAATATCCTTCCTCATCTTTGGTTTCACTATCTTTTGTTTGTTTTCTTGGATCTTCTTCTTCCTTGGTATCATTGCCTCTTGTTTGTTTCATTGGTTCTTCTTATTTTCTGGACATTCATTGGCATAGTGTCCCATCTCTTTGCAATTGTAACATTGCACCTGGCTAATGTCTTGCTTGCTGGGGTTGGGGCATTTCTTCTTTTTGGGTCTCTGCAAAGATATGAGTTCTTGTAGTTCATGTTCTTCATATTTCACCACTAATGTGGGAAAAGGTTCCTCGGTTCTTTGAACTATTCCTAGGATAACGTCCATATTTCCTCTTTTGTCCATCATAGTGAGTCACAATGTATGGAGGTGCATACTGAGATTTGCCTTTGTCTTCATCCTTCTTGGTAGAAGTTGTTCCTTCATGGAGTTTTCCAAACATTTGATGCATTCCATCTTGTTTCATTTGTTGAACTATAGGATATATGGGGCATTGGATAGGGACATGATCATTTCCTTCACATAGGAAACATGTAACTTGAGATGTGGGGCATGGTTTAGTTGAATGTTTCTCTTCACAATTAGGACATTGGTCCATATGCTCTTTGTAAGTGTGTTCTATGTCTCCACAAATATTGCAATCTTGAGTTCCTTCTATTATATTATCCTTGATATCATTGTTGTCACAATCACTTTGGAAAAGGTTGTTTCTCATGTTGATCATTTGATTGGTCATCCTTTGCAACAATTGGGATTGGGTTTCCAAGAATTTTGTATGGTTGGTTCTAACTCAATGTTGTTGGCTAAAAACTGAGTTGTCACTTGCTTCAACTGGGCTTGGGTTGCTAGAAGTTGTTCTCTCATGTGCATCTCTTGGTTGTTGTTGTCACCATTGATGTTGAAGTCTCTTGGAGAAGTCATCTGTTTGGGTTGGATTGGGATTAGAGCAGGAAAAAGATTCCTATAAGAAGAGTTCTACTCACACACAACAATTCACACAAAGAAATGTGCAAGCAATCACGATCATGCATTCCACTCAAACAACAAGATTTAAGCATATTTTTAGGCAACAAAATGTTTTTGCTACACCACATAAGTTGGTGTGATCAATAAATCGATCTAATTAAACACTAGTATGGTGGTCCAACTACAGATTTTCACTTGAGATCATCCCATTCTTCTTAGTCGTTTCTTCATGAATGAGATCATGGTTTCCTTGGAAAAATTCTTGCATCTTAGTCACAAAGCTTCAAAGGTGATGATGATTCCTTCTAAGTTGTGTTTCCTTAGTCTTCAAGTCTTGAGTAATGTTTCCTGTCTCCCTTGAAGTCCTTAGTGATGTCCAAGTTGAGGTCCTTGGTGAAATCTGATGTTGAAGTATTTGCTCATGTTGAAGTCTTTGTCCATCAAATTGGAAAAGGAAGAGATGTAGAATCAAAACCAAAAAGGTTGAGGAAAGAGTATACAATATTGTTTGTAAATAAGTTTTGGAACAAATACAACTCCTATAATTCTAAGGGGTTTTGTCCAATCCTACACGCAACACAGTGCTCTGATACCATCTGTAGAGGTCCTAACCTGATAAGGTAGAGATTCCTGTGTTTACAATGCTAGTCCTTGGATCAATAGCTAGCATCCACAATTTAAGATATATATCAAGAAACAAAGGTCATAATACAACTTTATAACCAGGAAAAAAATAATTCATTACATTTTACATAGCTCATATGGCTATCTCATTACAATGCAGCAGATATAACTAAGTAGCATGGAGTCCTTCATCTTCAAAGTGCCATAGGCAATCATGTTGGTTGTAGACTTGTAATCCTATTCAACACACTTCACTAACATCAAACAAACTTGCAACATAATAAGTTATAGCCACAAGGGTCAATACATTTGAATTGTATTGGCAAGTGATACTATGGTAGAATAGTGGTATCTATCATCTATATGCATTTGGCTAAGTGGATCTTAGGCTTGCTTTGCTCAAAGTAAGGTTTTCCTTATTAGTTGAAAACACTAAGTTTTTGTTTGTCAAAATCACCCAAGGCATCTACCAATAAAATTGGTGATCCTTTAACCCTTATTCAACCACAAGCTTTTAACTTAGAAATTGGGATGAGGAGATCCTTGATAGTTTCCATGTCTTGATGCTCAAATTTTCCATTGCCGGGGACACGGCTAAGTACTTAGATTTTACTCTCTCGAGAGGTTGTGCACTTTCCCCACAAGACTCAACATGCATCGAGACAAGATCTTTCAGAAGCCTTCCCTTAGACCAAATGGACGCGTTACATCCAATCACCCCTACCACCTTATGTCCATATGGCAAAGTTATTGCAACCTATATGATCCAGGCAGAGCCGATATGCCATGTGGCTGCACTAGAAGCTTCTCAACATTTGACATCTCAAATCTCTTTGTTCCTGGGTGGCTTTTCACAAGTGAGATACACAAGTTTTCACCAGTTTGCTGGCCTTGTGTAACCACTCAACATAATCCATTCTCACCATTCCACCTAGGTGATTTAATCACATAGTTGTTTTATTAAACAAAACACAAGTCATGGACTTAGAAATATTTCATAGCATGAATATAGTACATCCTTGTTTTCTACTAGCTAGGCTAAGCATACTAGTAGCAAGAATCTCAACTTAGGGAAAATTGTACTAAGGCATCATCTACTAGGATTTCCCAAGGCATAGCATACTTAGTAAAAATTCCATGCAAGTCCTACTCCAAATATCACTAATGCATAGTCAAAATATTAGGACAAAATGTATGAAGCACCACTTGCATTTTTGGTAGATAAACTAAGTTCACTCCTTGATCTTGCAATTGTCACACTGTTCAAAGTTCACTACAAATCAATCAAGGCACAAATTCAAACTAGCATTCAAACAATTCACCACATAAAATAATAAAAACATAGCAATGCATGCAAGCATGCAAAATATTTTTTTATTTGGAAAAGTGGTTTCTAACAAGGTTTAACATTTCAAAACACCTACTGGTCATTTATAAAAGTGCAAAACCATTTGAAAACAGGTTAGTGAAAATGGGCCATTTAAATCATTTTTGTTTTGCTAGAAATGATTTTATTAAAGGAATAATTACTAGTGTTAATCAAATATGTTTTTTTAAACACACATGTTAGTGTTTATGGTCAAAGTGTTTAGAACAAATCCATTTACAAGAGGTTTCACTCAAAATCATTTTTAAATCAAAGCAATATTTTTGTTTTACTTGAAATGCTTTTATTCAAAGTAATAATTCCTCATGTTTAACAAAATATATTTCTAAACCCAAAAGTTTGTGTTTCTGGTCAGTAGGTTCAAATCAAATCATTTGCAAAATAGTTTACCCAAAAATCATTTTTCGAATAACTTTTATACTCAAAATAGGCCTAGAAATGTTTCTGCAAAAACACCTTATTTTCCAGAAGTAAAATACTAAACTAAGGGCATGGTTGCAAAGCTTTCATTTTCCTGATTCCAATGGTATAAAATTTGTAAATTTTGGACGTGTAGAACAAAAGTTATGAATTTTGCAAAATCACTCATCTAATAGATCTAATTCTGTTTTTAAACTCTGAGTCTAGCTACATGTCACATTTTCATTGGCTGGTACCGGTTCGTTCGGATCGTGCTACGTGGACCGTCAGATCTAAATAACATCGCACGACACAGATCACTCTATACCGCTTCGTTTAGACGATCTATCGCATCCACATGATCTTTATCTAACGGCTTAGAGCATGCCAACCACAGATGGGCGGCGCGACTCGACGTCGCGTGGCGGCGGCGCTCGGGCGGTGAAGTTGCAGGAGAAAATAGGAAGCGAGGAAGGAAAGGGAGATGCTCACCGGGTTCGCCGTGACGTTGGGATGCTCGACGTGCTCGTTGTAGACGAAGGGGCGCTCGGAGTTGCTGGTGATTGCTTGCCGGAGTCGCTCCTGGCGTCGGGCACGTCCTGTTGTCGACGGGAGCGAGGTTACAAGGCATGGGAAGGCAAGCCAAGGGTGTCATTAGACGCGCGGGACGAATACGAGTGTGTGATTTTCATCGAGAGAGAAGGGGGCGGTCAGAGGTTACCGATAGAGGTTGCCGGAGTTGCAGCAGACAGCGGCAACACTCAGTCGTCGTCGTCGTTGCCAAGGCTATGGGGCACGCGCGGGCGAGTTAAGGGTACTGGCAGGTTCACAAGGAGCTAGGGATCAAACGCGTGTGAGCCAGGGGCAGTGGGGGTGGCTGCGTTGGCCGGAATTGGCCAGGGTAACTCGTTAGAGCAGTGTGGTTTCGAGCAAGATTGTGGGCAGCCTGGGGCCGGAGAGGGGCTGGCGAGTGAGGGGAAAGAGTGAGGGGAGAGGGGTGTTTAAGTAGGGAGAGGCACAACGTGATTTACTCGCGGATTCAATGTCAATTATGTCGCGCCATCAATGGCAACAACGACCAGAGGAATAAGGGGGGAACGGGTCGCGGGGTTAAAGATGATGAGCTGGCACGGTGGGTCCTGCGCGTTGGTGAGAGGGGTTGGTACGTTGCACCGTGGAAAACGTTTCGCAGGGAGAGAGTGGCACGGGTGTGAGTGGGCTTTGAGTTGGGCTAGCTGGCCAGTGGATTGGGCTAGGTTAACTGGGCTGGTTGTTTTCATTTTTTTCTCGTTCTGTTTTCTTTTCTTTTTACTTTTCTATTTTCTATTTTGATTTGATTCAAATGTTTTAAACATCTGTTTGAATTCAAATATTTATCAAATCTTTTTAGTAGGTTACTACTGTTTAACAATGTATTTTAAAGTCTATTTTAGAATAATTTCTTTTATTCTCTTATGGTTAAATATTTATTTAAAATAGACATTTGTCTTTGCTTAAATAAGATTTAAATATGTTTCCAATCCATATTATTTTATTCAAATGATCTGTTTAAATTCAAATGTTTCTCAAACCTTTGCAGTAGGTTTTATTTATTCATTAGTGTGTTTAAATAATTCACTTTGAATTATTTTAAATATTTTAATATGATTTAATATTTATTTAAATGGGGCCTTTGTCTTTATTTAAATGAATTTGATTATGGTTCCCAACCATATAATTCTATTTAATTAATCCTTTATTATTTTTAAGTTAATTGGATAGCTTTTAATCCACTTTGGCTATTTCAATTATTATTTTCCCAAGATTTGATTAATCATTTATATTAGGGATTTTGTCTTTATTCAAAACAAATATGGTTCAAGTCTAGATAAGTTTTTATTCAAATAATCTTTATTCCTTTATTTTATTTGGATTATTTTTATTCCATTTGCTTATGGATTTAATTCATGTTTTAAATTGTCTTCTAAATAATTTTCTTGGGATTTATTATTTAGTTTAGGCAATTTTCTTTATTAAAATAAAACTAAATATGGTTCAATCCATATAATTTTATTTAAATAACCTTTTATTCCTTTTTATTATTCAATAAACTTTCATTTGTTTATGGATTTGGCCAAGATTTAATTTGGATTTTAAATATTCCTTATTTCTTTCTTTCTTTCTTTGCCTTTTAAAATCCATATCTTTTTATTTATAGATCCAAAATTGGTGATTCCAATTTGTATAATTTTATTTAATATTTCTTTATCCTTTTAAATCATTTTAGGATTATTTTTCTCACAATTTGGTATGGATTTAGTTAGGATCTTTATTAGCTTCAGAAATGATTTTCCTTTTATCTTATTAAATTCATAAGTTTTTATCATGGCTCCAAATTAAGTGAAACCAATTTCTATGGTTTTATATATTTTTGTTTATCACTTTTGATCATTTATAAATGTTTGTTGCTGAATTTTATATGGATCAAATCCATAGTCTTTGAGAGATCTTGGAAATGATTTCTTCATTGGGGTTTTAGGGTTTTGATTTATTTTCCCAAGTGTTTAAATTCAAGATTCTTTCCATGCATAAAATGCATTTGATCTTTGGAAGTGTTTTCTTTCATTAAGATTTGGAGTTTTGGTTTAACTTTTCCAAGTGTTTAAATTTCAAGATACATTCATTGATGAATGCATTTCAATTGATTGAAATTTTGTTGGATTCCTTTTCATTCAAAGTTTGTTCAAGAAGGGTTTTGATGTTTCCATTTGGAAGCAAAAAGTTTCTTTTTACCCTAAATTTCAATACTTGTTTCTTTTGTTTATTTATTTTTCATATTTCAAAATTTGGAAAAGTTTGGGATGTGACACATTAGTCGCTCATCCCGCATAGAACGGGAAAGTTGAAAGATCCAATGGAATTGTATTATCCGGGATAAAACCCTGGCTCATTGTGCCGCTGCAAAGATCATCAGGGTGTTGGATTGAGGAGCTCCTGGCCGTCTTATGGATTCCGGGGACAACTCCGAATAGATCAACAGGCTATACGCCATTTTTTCTGGTATATGGGGCAGAAGCTATATTACCAGCCGACATAGTGCATGACTCACCTAGGGTCACCCAATACAAATATGCCGAGGTAAACGAAATAACCCGACAAGATGATGTTGATTTATTAGAAGAGGCAAGAGAATTGGCATTGTCCAAATCAGCCGTATATCTACAAGATCTCATACACTATCATAGAAAAAAAAGAAAAGCCCCGAGTCTTTTGAGAGGGGGATCTAGTGCTTCGACTTATGCAACGCACAACTAACATGCATAAATTATCACCTCCATGGGAGGGTCCATTTATTGTGTGCAAAGCACTGCATAATGATGCATACTATCTTATAGATGCTCAAGCACAAGAGAAGAATAAAGCGGATAGGTCAGGAGACGAGTCAAAGAGGCCATGGAATGTAGCATTACTTTGTCATTTTTACACTTAGGAGAAGTGAATGTATCTCCAACTCTCATATGTCGGATTATATGTTGGCAATGAGTTAATCAATAAAATCTCGGCACCTCGAGTTGTAACTCGGGGAATGCCTTAATGGACTTGTTCTTTTCATATGCATTCTTATATGTTGACTGGCTTATATTTCTTATTCTTAGGCCGAGGTAGTAATGTGTTGGCAGCAAAGGCCAACTGTTTGACTTACTGTTTTCCAAAAAAATAGGCGTCATTGTAAGCAAGAGAAAATCCGACGAATGTCGAACACATGAAAAACGACTAAGGAAAGAATAGTACACGAGCCGACTTATTGTTTTGTTTATTACTAACCCTTGTATTTTCTATACTTTATGTTTATGCAAATTTATTGTGAGTTATTGTTCATAATTTCTAAGTATTGCTAAATCATTCTATTTATCTCGGACCCGTAAGTCGAGCGCCAAAAAATGGTAGACGCGGACCAAATAATTGACTTGGACTAACACGAAACATGAAATTAAGGATGATGACCAAAAGGATGCAATTGATACAAACCACATGGTAGCAAAAGGGCTGAACTGTTTCTTACAACATACACCCGGCATACTAGGGACTTAATAAATTTAAAGTTTTTAACTTCAGGTGACGGTTGGTGTCGAATCGTCGGCAGATGGAGGAGCAGCAATTTTAGGAGTAGGGGCCTCCGAGGTAGTCACGTCGGCCTCCGCAGAATATACCTCGGCCTCAACAGGAGCAACTTTAGCATCTTGAACCTCGGCTCCCTTGCGAGAAACCTCGGCTTGAGCTTGAGAAGCCTCGGTCACCTTGGAGGAAGACTGGGCCTCGACCTCTTGATCCGAGTCTTCTCCCTGCTCGTCCGAGCTATCAGACTCTTCTTCAGTATTCTCTTCATCCTCGGCGTCTTCCCTAGATACATCGTAGTTTTCTGCCTCGGTGTCTTTGTCGGCATTGTCCAGAAGAAAGCTCGGCCCTTCATTCCATTCATGCACGTTGGCATATTGGATGAGTTGGTAGGCTCGAGCTTGGCGACGTGCAATGTAATCTGGATCACTGATCCAAGGGGAGTCGGTGCATAGGTTCATCAAGGTATTAAGGCAAATATTCTCGTACCATGATAGTACGACAGTAAGTGCCATGTCAGCCCTGGCTCGTGCCGCAGATTCCCTCCAGAGGTTGAGCTGCGTATCACAGTCCATCAGTTTATCGGCAAGCACCAACACCCGAGTTATCTTCAGTTCATTCGGCGAGAGCACATGGATTACTCGGATGGCCGCGTCCACCAGATCCTTTCCGAAGGTCTTCATGGGCTTAGTAGCAACACCAATACCGATCAAATAATCCTCTATCGAATACTCGTGGTCCGGATCATTGGTTTCACCTCGGTGATCCCGAGCTTCCACCACTTTTACAACACTTCGAGTTTTACACTCCGAAAAGTTGTCTGAATAAGGAACAAGGCACAAATTAGCAAAAGGTCATAGGCAACAACTCGAGCAAAGTTCGAGAGTATGAAAAAACTTATAGTGGATGAACTGAATGATCTTGGCAAGGTCGGACTTCCAGCCGAATTGTTTTCTTTCAAACCGATCAAGCTCATCCTTGACGGAACTGGCGGTTGCCTCGGTGACGCCGAGAAGTTCCTTGTCTTTCTCGAGCTGAAGAGTTAACCGAGTTTTCTCCTTAGAGAATTCTTTGTACATTTTCTCTAGCTCGGATTTTTGGGTGTGCTTCAAAGACTTAATCTCGGCACGAAGCCGAGCTATTTCATCATCCTTCTCCTTCAGTTATGCCGAGTGATCTCCTGCTTGTTCAAGAAAATGCAGCATCATATCAGGCACAGAAATGCACTCTTGATGTGATGCTGCAAGACCTTTTAATTCAGCTAAGCCGAGGAAAAAGTCATGAGATACTACAGGAAAGCAAAGATATGGGAAGGAAACTGCGGTGACCCAGCATACCACTGCATGTGTAGTACACTATAGTCGTTGACATGACATCCACAGAACACCGTTCCGTAAATATCACATCCCTCAGAGTGGTACAACAGAAACATTGCGGGCCCATATTACAAACATACACACATAATTATTATTACAATACAAGAAGTTCAAGACTTCCAAAAGATTCAACTTACAAACCAAAATATAAGTGTTTCAGCGGAAGTTTCAAAGTGAAAACTTAAACTCCAAATTGAGCTCAACAACTTATTGCTATATATTCTTCATGTTGCTCGGCTCAAGTGGCTCCTAGAACTATAGTAATTATTCTGACTCTTGGTACTCTCCTCCGTAGACGATATCGTAGTACTCCCCTTCTACGGCTCCATACAAATTGGGCTCTTCATAGAAGACCTCCTCTTGGCTCTCAGTTGCATACATTGGAGTATCTTCGGGATCCTCAGAGTCTAAGCAAGGGATCAAAGGAAAGTGTGAGTAACAGCGTTACCCAGCAAGTTCATTATATGCAAAGTGGGAAGTTTGATGCTCTATCTACCACCTCGGACTATAAGTCTTTGGCACTACGAAATTTTTGTAAATCTTTCTTCAAAGATTGATTTTATTATGAAAATCTATGACCATCAGTCTTCACAGGTTGACCAGAACTTTCATGGAGTTCCTTTCCTGCCGCGTTCGTAGCTCCTTCCCGGAATAGGGAGTAACAAGTTATAGTTCTTACACTCTGCAGAGGTGCGTTACTTTACCCATGAGAGATCAACTTCCTTGTTGCACAACCGGGCGTACTTTCCCGTTCATAATTCCATGATGTGGGGCCCAATAGTTGGTCCAAGACAATCACTGCCCTCTCCGCGAACTCATATGTCTGCACGATCCTTCGGGGCTGGCTCACCTCCGTTAAGACCCCTTTCGAGCAGGCTAAAACCCTGATGAGTTCCCAAAGACTCTATGACCTGGTGATGCCCGGGCAAGTACCCTTTAAATGGACTATACCCCTAAACACCATTCATAGATAATCTAGACACCAAAAGTGTGGGGCGTAAGGGTGCCCACCCATATGTTGGATCCACACAAGGAATCACAACGTCACGTTAAGGCCGTCTTGCCTCCAAACGAGAGGAAAAGGATACAACTGACTTCTCCGTCCCATTCCAAATCTCATGGTTAACACATCACATACGGCGCTAGAATCACTGATGTCATGGGTTATTAATCCCTAGTTGCTCATCATTGTTGCAGATAGAAACCTAAGTTCTATTGCTCCATTATATCATCACTTAGGATGATACCTAAGTTTTATTTATTTTGAGAAAATAATATTTTCTTTCTCTGGAATATAGATGATAACACACAATTTGCAAATACTTTGATAAAGACTCTTCAAAGGACATGAGCAAGTGATGAACTTGCCTTGTGATTGCAAGGTAGTGAAGTCAGATGCTTGCACTGGACCTTGAGCTTCTATGTCTACAAAACATCATTATTGCCCGGTAAGGACAATATTTAAAGAAGCAAAATGATTATGCAAAGTAATGTAATGCATTATTTATTTTTGTGTTTGTTCTCCCCATTATTTAAATTACAAAAATTCTTTTAGGTAGTAAAGAATTTATAAATAATAATTATTAATTTTTATTGAATATTGTATTCTTTTATTTTATTTCATTTTATTTGAATTTTATTTATTTAATAATTCCTTTAAGAATTATCATTTAAATACAATAATGATATTAAATATTTATTTAGTATTTTTCTAAAATACTACAATATTAATATATAATAAAAGTGTTTTTTATTTATTTTTATCATCTTTCTTTAATTTTATAAAATTCCATAAGGAATATATATTATAAAATTCTTGATAAAAATTATATGCATAAAAATTTATTTCTTAATTTACTTAGATACATTGGGTTATTGTGAATCCAAAAATATTTTATTTATAATTTTTAGATTTTTAGTTTATTTTCTAGAATTTATTTAAGTTCAGGGGTATTTTAGTCTTTTCTTAATGATTAAAACTTTCTTTAGGTTGTTGGGCTGACCTTGTTGGGCTTATTGGGACGTTTTGACCCAAGTGGTCAGAACCAAAAAGGCTCCCCGAAGGGTTGTCCCTCTCAGCCCACACCTCCTGTCCTTCTCTCTCGTTCCCCCTTTCTCCTTCTTTCTCGACCCGTGGTCGCCGATACCACCGCCGGCAAATTCACGCCGCTGTGGTCCTCCCCAGCCGACGCCATGATGCATGGTGTGGTTGTTGACCCCGCTCCTCCTTCCAGTCCATCTTGATTTGGACTTGGGGCCCTCCTGTGGCCAGACCGGCTCCGTCCCGAATCCTAGGGTTTGGGGTGGTGTTGGTGCTGCCGCCGCCATGCCCGTGGTGCTGTGGTGGTGCTTTGAGGTTGTTGGGGTGGTGCTGCTCGCTCTCAAGCGTCGCTGTGGTCGCCAACTCGGCTCGGTGCGGGTTGCAGCGCCCCTTGGGGTGCTCCCCGTGCCGCCGTGCTCATCGACTCTTTCTGCTTCCTCTTCTCGACCACTGCTACAACCTCCAGTAAGTTGCTCTTTCCTACCTCTCGTGCTCTCTGTACTATGCCACCCCGTCTTGTGTGTTTCTAGTGGCTACCCCTGATTAGGGTTCATATCTTGATTTAGGGTTCATATCCTGATTAGGGTTCATCCCTCTATTGATGTTATTTATGGTGAATTGGATCTAGTAGTGATGATCCTTGAGTATGATGCTTATGTGGATCACTTTCCATAGTTAATTTTCATGGTACTAGTGGCTTTATTGGTCTAATTCCAATTTATAATTGGATATGGTTTAGTGGATACTGTTACTATGAGACTATTACTTGTGGATCCTGTTGTTTTGGGATCTTGCTACTGTCAAAATATTGATACTGACAGTAGTTCTGTCAGTGATTGTTCACTACATCTATAATTGTGGATTGTATGGTTATATCCAGATTGAGATTTTATTCTGATGATATTCTGTATATATACATATAAACTTGGAAATGATTCCTGGTGATTGATACCAGGAAAATGATGATTAGTTGCTTGTTAGTTTATCTATGTAAGCTAGATACTCAATCTGCTTGGTTTAGAATCTACTCTTGTGACACCATCTTGAAATGGCACACAGGTCTAGGTTCTACTACTTGGCTTGATTCTGTTAATGCTTAAGATTGAATTAAGGCCAAAGATAAGTTGGAAATTTCTTCTTTAAACAACAGTGCCTATGATGTTGGTCTGAGGCTTAGGAACTAGGTTCCTATCTTGTTGTTCCTCATAGATCTGTTTTGGTAGTGATACCAGATGCTTACTATGGACTCCCTTTGATAAAATGATTGGTGTGCTACTGGTTTTGCATGGATCCATAAGATTTATGGATTCTGGGGTGCTACTCTTTTAAGAGACGTGCCCATAATTCATAATCTTGACTATGATTATATTAGATTATAAGATTTGGCTTTTATATCCAGGATCAGTGATGTTGGTCTGAGATCCTAGTGTTACTTGTATAGTTTTCTTATGGCTATGACTTTAGTATTCAAAATCTTCTAGGATGTATTCATCTCACTTGGATGAATACTGAGAAGTTTAATATAAAGCAACACATGAATTCTTATCTAACTTAGATAGATAAATCATATGATGGTTTTATACTACTCACCACAACACTTGAGTTGTTGAGGTTGTAACTAGTTGATCTTGTGGCCTGATCTTGCTGGTGGTGTTGCTGGCCTGATCTGGTTCTTCTCCTGATGCTGTTCCTACTACTTCCAGCTCCTGGAACTTGTCCTTGAGCTTGATATCCACCTTCTGGTTCCTGTTAGCTTAGTCTTGTCCTTGCTATCCACATGATCCACCACCTCCTTATGTCACCATCTTGGTGAGTACTGGGTTGATCTAGTGTGTGGTTGGTTTGGTTTGGTTTGGCTATGGCTAGGATGCTGATGCTTAATGTGTATGTGCAAGGAAATGGTGCTGTGGTGCTTGCCCACAGCTGTGTTGAGCTGTTTTGCTTGTGTGGACAGCAGTGGCTGTGTTGACAGCACACACCATGCATTTAGGTGTGTAAGCTGTATGTGTGCCTGCTGCATCCTTATGGATATGCTCAGGGAATGATCTACCTTTTTATCTGATTACATTTGTCTGCCTGGTGAAACTTGCCCCTCTTACTGCTTGAAATCATTTGACTTGTGGCTTATGGATTATGAAAGATTAATTCTTTCACATTGGTGAAACTTGCCCCTAAAGATTTACTCAATGATGTAAAGTGGAACAGTGCATCGCACTGTCACTACTGAGAGTAAAAATATCTTAACCCTTTATTTTCTTTCTTTATGTTTATTCTTTGTTTTGCAGGTACAAAACTTGAAGATTCAAGATTAGAATAGGTTTTATTTTTGATAGAATAATTCCTTTGTAATATTTATTTTATTCTTTTGTAAGCTTTATTTTATTCTTTTGTAATAAAGATGTATTAGTTAATTAATAATGTACTTTCCTCTTCTTGTAATTTTACTCTTGTAAAGATTCTTTATTAATTTTGTAAGTTACATTCCGTAACTTATTCATTAAATAAATATATGAAATAAATGTTCATTTACTTGATTGTGTTATATTATTTAAAGTTTGAGTTATTAAATATTATTTCTTGATTAAATAATATTACTCAATCATAATCTTAATCTTTTAAAAATATAAATCCAAATCTCAAGTTTGAATTCAAATTCCTTTCCCCAAAACACATTAATCCATAGAGATCATGTCAAAGTTTATAACGACCATTCTCCAAGGCTATTCCTAAACTTAAAGAGTGAAATAAACTTTGATCACTTTAAGTTTTTATTTGGCGAAAAATTTACCCACATTTTTACAGATGAATGCATGCAATTGCACAGATTTCTAAATCTACCCTTCGCTGGTTCCTAAATGCTGGGATGTTACAGACTTCCCCCCTTAAATTAAACTTCATCCCGAAGTTTGTTGAATTGTACGTGAATAGTTCTGGATAAACTTTTCTTAAATCATCTTCTTTCTCCCAGGTGGCTTCCCTTTCGGGGTGATGTTCCCACTGTACCTTGCAGTATTTGATTGCCATGTTCCTCAACCTTTTCTAGTTTTCTTCCAAAATTTTATAGGGTTTCTCAACATAGGTCAAGTCTGCTTGTAATTCTATCTTTTGATGTGTGATTGCATCATCAGGAACTTTAAGACATTTCCGGAGTTGTGACACATGGAAAACATTATGAACTTGAGCCAATCTTGCGGGTAACTCTAAAGCATAAGCTATAGTCCTGTTCTGACTCAGTATCTTGAATGGCCTAATATATCTTGGACTCAACTTTCCTTTAACTCTGAACCTTTTAACTCCTTTCATTGGACTAACTTTCTGATATACCATGTCTCCCACTTCAGGATGCCATGATCTTCGACTTTGATCAGCATAACTTTTCTGCCTACTTTGAGCTATTTTCAATCTATCCTTGATCTTATCAATGATATCTTGTTTTTCTTTAATATAGTCTGGCACAAATTCTTTGCTACTTCTAGGCTCATACCAACATATTGGTGATCTACATTTCCTTCCATACAGAACCTGATATGGAGCTGCCTTTAGACTACTCTGATAGCTATTATTGTAGGAAAATTCTGCCAACGGTAGATGATCTTCCCACGAACCTCCAAAATCTAATGCACAAGCCCTTAACATGTCCTCCAGTATTTGATTGGTTCTTTCCGTTTGACCCCCTGTCTCTGGATGATAAGCTGTGCTAAAATCTAACTTTGAACCAAGTGCTTCATGTAATTGCTTCCAAAATGCTGAAGTAAACACTGATCCCCTATCAGTTACAATCTTTTTGGGCACTCCGTGCTTACTAACTATTTCTTTGATGTAAACTTCCACTAACTTCTCGATGTTATCCTTCTGATATACTGTAATGAAATGTGCACTTTTAGTGAGTCTATCAACAATTACCCATATCATATCCTTCCGTTTAGGTGTCATGGGCAATCCTGTGATGAAGTCCATACCAATTTCCTCCCATTTTTATTCAGGAATTTCCAAAGGTTGTAATGGTCCTGCTGGACTTTGATGTTCAGCCTTCACCCTTTGGCAAGTATGGCATTCTGATACATACTTAGCAATGTCTCTTTTCATGTTATTCCACCAGAATAGTTCTTTCAGATCCATGTACATCTTCGTACTTTCTGGATGTATAGAATATGGTGTTTCATGTGCTTCTCGGAGTATGACTTCACGAATCTTAGTCACATCAGGAACACAAAGACGATCTTGGAACCATAAAGATTCATACTCTCCTAGGCGAAAAACTGTTGTTTGCCCTTGAGATATCCTCCGAATTTCTTCAACAATGAAAGGATCTTCTGCTTGATGTCTAAAAATTTCGTGCTTAAGATCACTATCCTGCTCTGCAACTACCTGCATAGTAGCTAATCCTCCAAGAGTTCTTGTTCTAATAAATTGAAGTTCTAATCTTTCCAAGTCCATCAGTAACTCTTTTGGTAGCTCCCGATTGCTAGGCTGAATATCTGAACTTTTATGACTTAAAGCATCTGCTACAACATTTGCTTTTCCCGGGGTATAGTTGATTGTTAAATCATAATCTTTGATTAGTTCCAACCAATGCTTTTGTCTCATATTCAATTACTTTTGGGTAAATAAATATTTGAGATTTTTATGGTCAGTGTATAACTCACATCTGGCTCCATAAAGAAAATGCCTCCATACCTTCAGAGCAAAGACTACTGCTGCTAACTCTAAATCATGAGTTGGATAGTTGACTTCATGTGGTTTCAGTTGTCTTGATCCATAAGCAATAACTTTCTGATCTTGCATTAACACACAACCCAGACCTTCTTTAGATGCATCACAGTATACTGTAAAGTCTTTCCCTATTTCTGGAACTGCTAGAATTGGAGCGGTAGTTAACCTGGTCTTCAACTCTTGAAAACTTGCTTCACACTTATCATCCCAATTGAATGGGGTATTCTTACTTAATAATTTAGTCATTGGTCCAGCTATTTTGGAGAAACCTTCAATGAATCTCCAATAATAACCAGCCATCCCTAAGAAACCTTGAATTTGTTTCACATTGGTTGGTGCAGTCCATTCTAGTACTGATGGAACTTTGGATGGATTTACAGCAATTCCATCTTTACTGATCACATGACCGAGGAATTCTACCTCATCTAACCAGAATTCACACTTACTAAACTTAGCATAAAGTTTATGTTCTCGTAGGGTCTGCAATGCTATTCTAAAATGATCTGCATGCTCTTATTTATCCTTGAAATAAATCAGAATATCATCAATGAAGACTATGACAAACTTATCCAAATATGGCATGGAGATTTTGTTCATCAAATTCATGAATATTGCTGGTGCATTGGTCAAACCAAATGGTACTATCAGATACTCATGGTGTCCATATCTTGAGACAAATGCTGTCTTTGGAACATCCTCTGGTTTGATTTTTATCTGATGGTATCCAGATCTTAGATAAATCTTAGAAAATACTCTAGCTCCTTTCACTTGATCAAACAGATCTTGAATTCTCAGTAAGGGATACTTATTATTTATGGTAACATTGTTCAGATTTCTGTAATCCCCACACATCCTTCTTCCACCATTCCTTTTATCCACAAAGATCACCGGTGTTCCCCATGGGGATACACTTTCTTAAATGAATCCTTTTCTGGCTAACTCATCAATTTTCTCTTTGAGTTCTTTTAATTATTTTGGTCCCATCTTGTATGGTGCTTGAGCTATTGGTGCTGTACCTGGAATTAGATCAATAGTGAACTCTATTTCCCGATCTGGTGGCATTCCAGGTAGCTCTGCTGGAAAAACATCTTGAAACTCATTTACTACAGGAATATCTTCCAACTTGACTTCCTTCATTGAGTTCAACTGAAGATCCACAATGATATGACTGTGCCTATCTCCTTGATAAACTATTCTTGCTCCACTTTTGATTAAGACAGTTTTCTCCTCACAATTTATCTGAGCCCCATGTTCAGTCATCCAGTCCATCCCCAGCACTACTGCAATTCCCTTCAAAGGAATCACATAAAGGTCCGCAAAGTATGTACAACCACAGATCAAAATAACCTGATCTTGTTTAATGTGGCGTACAGTCACATTTCCCCTGCTGTAACTACGGTGATTGGGTTTTCTAACGTTGCCCTTCTAATCCTGAATTTATCACATAATTATTTAGAAATGAATGAAGTAGTTGCACCAGTATCAAATAGAACTTTGCCGGGATTGGTAAGGATATTGAGCGTACCTATCACTGCATGCTCCGAGTTATCCACCTCCTCTAGGGTTGCACAATTCAGCTTCCCGGTAGGTCTGTTCCTCTTGCCATTATTGTTCTTGACATTATTCCCTCCTTTATTTGGCTGCCTGTAGCCTCCACTAGCTTGCCTTCCATCTCTGACCGGCCAACCTCCTTGTGGTTTGTTTGGACAATTTGGCTTTATGTGTCCAACCACAAGCATGGCACATAATTACTGGTTTCGGGCAATCCCTGCTCATATGCCCTGGAAGTTTGCAATTGTGGCATATAATATTCTTTACGTTTGGATTTGCACTCCGGTTGGAATTGTTGCTGTTATATGGTCTATTCCTTGGTTTGAATTCTAGATTGGGCTTGGGTTTACTTGCCTGTATCCTCTTGGTTTCCTTCTTAGCTCTCTTCCTTCTATCCTCTTGGACATTCTTGTAGTCATCTTCAAATGTGATAGTTGCATCCAACAACTGTTGATAAGTTTGCTTATTAGCCAACCTTAACTGCATCCTCACAAATGGATTTAACCCTCGCAGGAAAAGCTTCTTCCTCTTTTCTTCCGTATTAACTTCTTCCTCCGCATAACGAGACAATTGGCTAAACTCCCGAATATACTTCATGACACTAGTATATCCCTGCTGCAGCTCCTCAAATTCTCTCCGCTTCAACTCCATAACACTCTCCGGAACATGATATTCACGAAATCTCTGTTTGAACTCTTCCCAAGTATACTCCCTTCCTGGCTGTTGCATAGCTAACTGATTTTCCCACCATGATGCTGGAGGTCCGGTCAGGAGATGAGTTGCATACCTCAGTTTTTCCTCATCATTACAACCTACAGTCTTCAGCTTTCTTTCTATGTCTGCTAGCCAGTCTTCTGCATCCATTGGTTTAGGAGCTGATGCAAAAGGTAACGGCCTTGCATTCTAGAAATCAGAAAGACTCACTCCTCCACCTTCACGTGCTCTCTGATTCCCAGCTCGTCCCAGCAGCTCTTCCACGAACTTGTTTTTGGTTTTCTTGCATCATTTGCATACACTTCATAAAGTTCTGCTCCATTAACGACCTCATTGGTGGTGGTGGTAATTTTCCCTGATTTCCTGCATCTGCATCGGCCTTCTCCTTGGCCTCACGTTCCATTCGCTGCTGGTCAGATTCGGTTTCTACACCCATGTCCATGACCCCCTAGTCCTGCAACATAAAGCGAATACTCATAATTACATCATGCACATGTGTTCTGAGCTCGACTTTACGCACAGAACTAGTCACACAATGAAAATCCAAATAAAATCTAAATATGCATTTCACATATTATACATTACAACACCTTAATAATACAAAGTCATTACAACATATACCATATAGGTATAATCACAACACTACCTTATTTATCTAGGTACATCTTTTTCTCGGATTATAATACATAGTACCTGATACTTTTTACTAAGCCGCCTGCTTTTAGTAATAACTACGCTCATCATACATGCCTGATGTCCAACCATGATGATGTGACATTCGTCGCACAGTTTGTGGAACAAATGGCCTTCCAGAAGGAACATACTCAGTATCTGAAGTGTCAGGACTTGAGTCATTGCTCGACCTGAGCGCATTGGCTCCCTCCAGCTCAGCTGAAAAGTCTCCAGAAACATGTTCAACATTATCACCCACTTTCATCTCCTGAGCTTCATTCCTTGAGTCGTCAACAGAATACGCAAATCCTGCTGCTCCCCAAGTGCTCTGTTGGGCAAGATAGTTAAACATCGGATAATGTATATTCCCTGGGTTTTGAGAAGGTGTTGATGATTCAAACACTCTCCTCAGGATCTTCTTCTTCATCCTGATTATCTATGAATATGGCATTTCTACTGCTGTTACTAGGGTTAATTCTTGCACCCATCCAGCTAGATTGTCCAACATTTCTATCAGAACTATCTATGGACATTTGGTGTTCCTGGGATCCTTCAGATGATCTCATTCTCCAATCATCAGAATTCTCAATAGGAAGTTCTGAATCAGAACCGTCCTCTGAACCCTGTGGTATTGCATACCTCATATCTAAAGTAGGATCATATATAGGTTCAGGCCTCGGTGAATAAGGATATGGTGTAAAAGATTCAGGATCTATAGGTATATCCTTAAAGTTGGGTTTTGTACTACTACTTGCTTCCTTCTCCAACTGGAATGCTAACTGCTTCCTCCTTTCCGGATCCGTTAGATCCTCTAACATGTCATTTTTTTCTTCGACAATAACTTGATGTGTCTTATAAAAAGACGCAACAAGTGTTCGGTAGATGATCTGGTATAGGCTCCGAGTCTATAGAATCATAAGGAATCACATAAAATGTGATAACTTCTAGTTCCTTGGCTTTATGCTCCCGGATATTAGCTATCGCCTCCACGACAACAACATGATATGCTACTAAGTGACTCCTACCTTCACCTATAGGTATATCATGATATAATCCAAGCTCCTCTGGGAGTTGAATACTCACACGATACTTGGATAACATCCGACCATCATAATAGGTTATGGTCTTCATTGGAATTCTAGTTGGACAACTAAAAATCTTTAAGAGTTGTCGAAGTTGGTCCGTGAATGATCCTTGGTAATCATCGAGAGTCTCATCTTTCCTTACCAAAGTCTGTTTTGGAAAATTTGGTGCCACAACTCTGTATGTCAAAAATAATTTTAATTAGTAAGCAATAATATATTGCATCATATCAAAGAATTATCGCACTGAAACATATAACGGAACATTCTCATTCGAATACCCATTATATTTCTTTTAGAGAATTCTCTATCGTTGCTACACACTCCTACAGGTAATACCCTTTACTAGGTTTCCAACCTAAGGTCAAAGCAATTTGCTCTGATACCAACTATGGTGACCCAGCATACCACTGCATGTGTAGTACACTATAGTCGTTGACATGACATCCACAGAACACCGTTCCGTAAATATCACATCCCTCAGAGTGGTACAACAAAAACATTGCGGGTCCATATTACAAACATACACACATAATTATTATTACAATACGAGAAGTTCAAGACTTCCAAAAGATTCAACTTACAAACCAAAATATAAGTGTTTCGGTGGAAGTTTCAAAGTTAAAACTTAAACTCCAAATTGAGCTCAACAACTTATTGCAATATATTGTTCATGTTGCTCGGCTCAAGTGGCTCCTAGAACTATAGTAATTATTCTGACTCTTGGTACTCTCCTCCATAGACGATATCGTAGTCCTCTCCTTCTACGTCTCCATACAAATTGGGCTCTTCATAGAAGACCTCCTCTTGGCTCTCAGTTGCATACATTGGAGTATCTTCGGGATCCTCAGAGTCTAAGCAAGGGATCAAAGGAAAGGGTGAGTAACAGCGTTACCCAACAAGTTCATTATATGCAAAGTGAGAAGTTTGATGCTCTATCTACCACCTCAGACTATAAGTCTTTGGCACTATGCAGTTTTTGTAACATCCCAATTTAAGCAACCCTAATTTAAGTCAGAAAGGCAAAAAACAGGGGGAACAAAAACTTTTTCTTGCAGTGTGTGCTTACTTGTTTGCCTGTGCTCAAGCAACTGCTTGTGGATTAGTTGTGTACTCCTCATCTCAACACTAGTTTATAGAAACTATTTTACAAAAGAGATGTCTTGGCTCAGCTTTCATTTTCTCAAATGTTCTGGCATTTCAAAACCTGAGCCAAGCTGACTTTGACCCAACCAAATACTTTACTAGTTTCTATTGCCAAAACTATGGAGACATATTGTCAACACCTAGATTTTTAATCCCAGATGCTGTTATGCCATACATCGCAATCCCAGGATTACCATTTTTGCGAGACATAACAGAATTGGATACCACAGTACATCATCCATTACAAACCATACATAAGATCTTACACAAATAAGGATCTCATGATCCAGTTCTTAATACAACTCAAGCAGCGGAATAACGTAATAATAACGGCAGCGTAGGAGAAGCTCCATCTTCGGGGTCACAGGCAATGCTGACGATGGGAGATGATCCTAGTTGTCGTAACCTTCCTGGGGTCCATCTTCCAGGTACTCCTCTTCATAGTCTGGCCATGGGAATAGCCAGGGACAAAGCCATGAGTACTCTTTCAGTACTCGCAAACTAATACTAACGAAGGGTTTTTTGTAGTAGGACACTAAGCTCTAGGGTTGTTTTGCAAAAATCCAGATTTATCTCTACTAAGTTCAGAAGCAAGAGAAACTAGTCACAATTTTATAACTCCTAAGTGGGAACTTGTATTTCATATCACAACCCTGTTGTGGTCAAGTCAAAGTCTCAATTCATTTCACAAGTCATTTTGAAAACATCTGACGACGGAACAGTATGGCCACTCCAACTGTCCATAACCGCGGACGCGGATATTCGAATAGCTTGACACTCTGCAGAGATTGTACACTTTCACCACAACATTCGATAGATCCGTCAGGAACAAATCCTGAATTCACCATACTCAGTATGCGGATAATCAATCCTAACCTTTCAATTACACGCCCTAGTATAAGCACCTCTCCTGTGAGTTTGGCCTCCCAACCATGACCAACTGTCATCTTGGGTACTGCACAGGTGGACAATCTTCACAAGGTAGCCTCAGCTCAGACCTTGGCCGTGAGGATACCAATACTAAGGTATATAAGTTTCCAGTCAAGCCCAACCCAATCTTCAGGTATTGTGGTTGTACGATAAAATTGGAATGGTATCGCATCCAGACAACCATCAGTTTTATAAAGGGCTAAGGCTCTTGCCTCAACATTTTCATCACCAAAATCATCAGGTGTTCGGAAACACATGTCAAAACATCTCAGTAGAATGATCCATCATTCTAAGGTTTTCATAACCATTTTCACCAAGTATCCCATCTAATGTTGATCAAGTTTTATGTTTAGCACTAGCATCTACAAGTGGGGGTAAGCACTAATGAGTGGTGGTAAACTATTGGAGTTTAACTGAGTTTAATCTCATGCCTTAGGATGCCATCAAGATTATCTAGCTTAGGCCAAATTTTATGCTCTTTATGCAACCTTCAAATATATCTTTCTAGAGTCTAAAAGTTACTTAAGTAAACTCTAAGCTAAAGCTTTGATAAAGAAAATAAAGTAGAAAGCTAGCAAGTAAAACTAGGATTGGGTATCAAGTGGGTATGATCACATATGCTTAAGGCATATAGTTAGCATGGTAACAAGTAAGTGTTTGTTTGCATTAGTAGAGTATCTTGCAAGTGTTAGCTTGCATAATTGCAAGTATAAGCTTGCATAGGTAACCTTGATTAGTAAGGCTTGCCTTGTGCAGATCAGTGGTTGAAGTTCTCCTCGGCTTCTTCTTCGTAGTATCCTCCTTCCTCCTTGTATCCTTGGTCGGTACTAGCATCTATAAATAAATATGATTTACAAAATCACCAAACAATACTTAACTACTTGCAATCATCACACAAAAGGGTCCTATAGATGATCTAGCATCATCACTAACATTACAAGATCAAGGCTTCGTTTAATCTCTTTTATTTTTAGAAAAGTAATTTCTACTCATTGAAAAACTACTTAAGATTTAATATTCTCCAAACCAAACATGGGATCATGTTGACACATGTCATCACCACATATTTTAGTCAATGGGAATGTGATTTAAAGTGGTGTCACAATTTAATAAGGTTTTACCCTTTTATTTTAATTAAATAAGTGACTAGAAATGCCTATGTAGCATTCTTTTATTACTTGCTCATTATTTCTGTAAGTAAACCTATATATTTTTATATATTCTGAAAGGTATGGTTAAATGTGATTTTTGAGAGTTGGAATCAACTCAAAAGCTATTATGGTTTAAATTTGAAAAATGTTTGAATGCAAAAAAGCCTCTGCCTTGTTATTTTTACCAAGGATGATCTACAGATCCAAATGACTTGAATCCAACGGGCTTGGATTCAGCATTGCAAGACCTTTCTAACAAAATTTGTCTCATTCAATTTGGTTCACTGAATCAATCTGGGTGGATTTTTGAATCTAGGTACAGAAGTGTGTTTGAAATAAAATGGAAAAGGTTAAATTCAAATAACCGGGCTGCGCGGGAAGCGATACTGGGCCGGCCTGCTAAGCACAGCGCTTACGCGGGCTGGTTAAGTTGTTGTTCCCACGCGTCAGTGAGACATGGGGGTGCAAAGAGGTACAGGGCGATGTGAGCCGTGGGATCTTGTTCTAATCTAACGGCTGAGGGTCATCATCGACGTTGGGCAACGCCGGCGAGACAGAAACCTAACGCGCAGGTGGGGGTCGTTGGGGGCTCACCGGGGCTCAGGCGAGGGTAGGCGAAGCAGGCAAACGACAAAGTCGACGACGGCGAACCTCCTGGTACCGGCAGCTTCTCCTGGGGCGGCTCCAATCGCTGGCCCCCTTCTTCTCCAGAGGCGGCGGGCTCCGATGAAATTCCGGTGAAGTGCTGCTCGCCTTGCTCCGGGAACAGGGTGGCACGATCAGTGAGGAGAGGGGAGTGAGATGGTGTGCTCAATTCGGCTGGGGGTGGCCTCTATTTATAGTCGTGACGACGAGACCGAACGGGATGGGCAGGCGACGGTGGCGACATGGCTACGGGCTGCTAGAGGCATGGCCGGCGGTGGCGATCGCTTGGTGGTCTCCTGGCGATGCTCTATGGCTTTAATGCGCTTGTAGGGGCGGTGGAAAACGGTCTGGAACGTGCGATGCTCTGCGCGGCCGAGACAGCGTCTTCGACGGCGAGCGGTGGCTGTGAGTCATGGGGCGGCGAACGGGGATGTCTGGTTGTCTCCTGGGTCGGTGGCGATCACGTATGCACGCGGCGAGGGCGGCACGCGGTTTGTGGGCGTCGGTCGAGCGTGGCGCTCTGGCGCATGCTCGACATGGTTGCTGGTGAGCCGGGCACGGTCTGTGCGTGTGGTCCAGGGGTTGGCAACGCTCGCGGCTGGGATAGGGAGTGGCGGTGGACGGTGGGCTGCCTCCTAGACAAGGTTGGCATGGCTAAATCTCTTCCTAGCTTGCTGTCTCCACTGGGGTGGCATGGTGAGCTTCGGCTGTTCACCATTGATGGCATTGCCCAGCTTACGGTGAGGATAGTGCTTGGTTTAGTTTGCTAGATGATCTACTGAGGTGGTTGTGAGCTAGAGAGGGAACAAGTTAGGATTCAATCACTGCTCACAATAGTGTTTAGGATTTTGATGATTTGTGTCTGCAAGGTGTTTGATGAAATGGCCGCAAGAATTCAAGTTTTGAATTTTGAAAAGATTTTTGGTGGGTGTGCTAGGTTTGTGCTGGTGAGTCTGCAGATGCTTGGTTTTTGAAAGTTGAGCTTGTTTGAGTGGTTTTTGAAAAAGTGGGATCTTCCCATATGATAAAGATTCAATTTTGAACTGTCCTTTAAACTATGCATTTGAAAGTTTCTGGATGATCACAAAGTGGGACTTGATACTTTGTTATGAGTACAATCAAGGGGTGCAAAGATCCAAACAAGTTTATGTTAAGTTCTGAAATTTTGGGACAGCCAAAGTAGGCATGGGAGTTAAATTGGTCAAAATGACCATTCACTCATTTAGCTTTGTTTTGATTTATTTGTCTTTGGGAAAAGTTTGGGAAATGTTTAGATGATGTTTATTTCACCTAAGCAACATTTTATAAGAAAAGAAACACACAAACAAGGTGGTTCAAAAGAAATCAAAATTGGAATGCATACACACATGCATGCTTTCATCTTTTTATTTAGAAAAGTTTTTGTTAACCCTAAATTTGATGATTAGAGTTTGATGATTCAAGTTTAGTATTTTTGGGATGTTACAAACCTTCCCCCTTAAACAAAATCTCGTCTCGAGATTTGAAAAAGGACGAAAAATATTACCTAGGATTTGAAGAGATCGGGAAACTCCGTCCTGATGTGATCTTCGCGCTCCCAGGTAGCTTCCTCTTCTGTGTGGTTGCTCCACTGAATCTTGAGAAACTTTATGCTTCGGGTTTGGGTAGTTCTGAAAGCTTCTTCCAAAATACGGATGGGTACTTCGGGATAGGTCAGGTCATCGTTGATCTCTATGGTCCGGTCTTCTCTGGGACTTCGAGACACTTGTGAAGTAACGAGATATGGAACACATTGTGCACGGCTGACATCTCTTCTGGTAGTTCCAATTGATACGATACTTCTCCTCGACGGTTCAGAATCTTGAAAGGTCCGATATATCTGGGGGCTAACTTTCCTTTGAGTTGGAAATGCTGCATTCCCTTCAATGGCGACACTTTCAGATATACAAAATCTCCTATGTTGAAGGCGAGGTCTCGACGTATCTTGTCAGCGTAACTCTTCTGTCTGGATTGGGCGGTCTTGAGGTGCTCACGAATCTTGTGAACCTTCTCTTCTGCTTCTCGTAGGATGTCGGGTCCGAAGATCTGACTCTCTCCTACTTCCGACCAGTTCAAAGGGGTGCGGCACTTCCTTCCGTACATGAATTCAAATGGGGCCATTTGCAAACTGGCTTGATAACTGTTGTTGTATGAAAATTCTGCAAACGGCAGACAGTCTTCCCACTTGGATCCATATTCTAACACACAGGCTCTCAGCATATCTTCGAGTATATGATTTACTCGCTCCATTTGTCCATCGGTCTGAGGGTGATATGCGGTGCTGAAATCTAGGCCCTAAACCTTCTTGGACTTTCTTCCAGAATCTCGAGGTAAACTGAGTTCCTCGATCCGATATGATGTTCTTGGGGACTCCATGCAAACTAACTATCCTAGCGAGATATAACTCCGCTAGCTTCGAACTCTGATAGGTGGTCTTGACGGGTAAGAAATGGGTGACTTTGGACAATCGGTCCACTATGACCCAGATAGAGTCATTTCCCCTACTAGAAGTAGGTAGTCCGGTGATAAAGTCCATTCCAACGGAATCCCATTTCCATTCCGGAATCTACAAGGGTTGCAACAATCCAGTGGGTCTTTGATGTCCTGCCTTGACTCGCTGACATATATCACACTTGGCGATATAGCTTCCGATTTCTCTCTTCATTTTATGCCACCAAAATTGCTCTTTCAAATCCTGATACATCTTAGTTCCTTAGGGGTGGATAGAATAAAGAGTATCATGAGCCTCTTTCAAAATAACTTCTTTCAACTCAGAATCTACTGGTACACAAAGGCGTCCTTTGTACCACAGAACTCCTTCTTCGTCTTCGGTGAATCCAGGTACTTTGCCTGTACCGATACGATGCTTGATTCCGTCGATACTAGCATTTCCCTTCTGCGCCTCGTTGATCTGACTGATCAAAGTGGGTTGGAGTTCTATGCTAGCCAAAAATCCTTCACTTACTAATTCTATTCTAAAATATTCCATCTCTTTGTGCAAGCTTGGTTGCTCCTTCAAAATCATAGAGTTCAAGTGGCACGACAATCTGCTAAGGGCATCTGCGACTACATTGGCTTTACCAGGGTGATAGTGAATGTCCAGATCGTAATCCTTGATTAGCTCAATCCATCTTCTCTGTCTCATATTTAGCTCCTTCTAAGTGAATATATACTTCAGACTCTTGTGATCCGAATAAATCTCACAACGGTTTCCCATGAGGTAATGCCTCCATGTCTTCAGGGCTAGAACTACGGCTGCGAGTTCGAGGTCATGGGTTGGGTAATTCTTCTCATGTTGTTTTAGTTGTCGAGATAGATAGGATATAAGTTTGCCTTCTTGCATTAGCACACATCCGAGACCGATCTTGGATGCGTCACAATACACATCAAAGGGTTTCGTGATATCCGACATGATTAAGATTGGGGCTAAAATCAATCTCCTCTCGAGTTCTTGAAAACTCGCTTCACATTTGTTGGTCCATTCAAACTTCTTGTCCTTCTTCAGCAATTGGGTCATGGGTCTGGCGATACTCGAGAATCCTTCTACGAACTTGCGGTAGTATCCCGCCAATCCGAGAAATGACGAACATGGGTTTGAGTGGTTGGGGCTTGACAATCTTCGACATCTTTCACTTTTGGAGGGTCAACGGCAATTCCTCCGGATGATACATTGTGGCTGAGGAATCCTACCTCCTGTAACCAGAATTCGCATTTGCTAAACTTGGCATACAGCTGATTCTCTCTAAGGGTTCCAAGAATGGTCCTTAGGTGTAGCTCATGTTCTTCTTCTAATTTGGAATAAATCAGAATGTCATCGATGAAAACAATGACAAACTTATCCAGGAAGTCCATAAAAATCTTATTCATGAGATTCATGAAATAAGCGGGGGCATTGGTTAATCCAAAAGACATGACTGTATACTCGTACAATCCATATCTGGTGGTAAAGGCAGTCTTTGGGATATCCTCTTCACGAATCTTGAGTTGATGATAGCCTATTCTAAGATCAATCTTAGAAAACACCTTGGCACCGGTCAACTGATCAAACAGATCTTCTATCTTGGGCAAGGGGTATTTGTTTTTGATGGTGACATCATTCAATTTCCGATAATCCATACACAAACGGTTACCTCCATCCTTCTTGTCCACAAACAAGACAGGTGACCTCCATGGTGACGCACTTGGTTGAATCAATCCAATTTCCAGCATGGCATCCAGTTGCTTCTTCAGTTCTGCTAGCTCTGATGGGTTCATACTATATGGTCTCTGGGCTATGGGTCCAGTTCCGGGAATTAGTTCGATGATAAACTCGATATCCCGATCTGGGGGCATACCAGGCAAAACATCTGGAAATACATCGGGGTATTCACAGACTATCCGGACTTGGTCAATGGTAGGTTGGGCTATACTCTTGTTGCACTTGAATTGACGAGGTAAGGTTTTGGATATATGCTCTACTGATATTCCGGCTGTACTGGTCATGGTTATGGATTTCTTGGCACAGTCAATCAATCCTTTATGTTTGGAAATCCAATCCATTCCTAGTACTACTTCCAAACCTTTAGTTCCGAGTACTATCAGGTTAGCATAAAAATCTATGCCATGGATTCAGATAGGGACGGCTTTGCAAATTTGCCTAGCCTTGGTGGCTGATCCGGGAATTTGAACAATCATAACATGCTTCAGTTTGGTTGGTTGAATTTTACTACTGCAGGCAAATTCTTCGGTGAAAAATGAGTGCGATGCACCAGAATCAAACAACACTCTTGCAAGTACCGAATTAACAGAAAACATACCCAGCACGACGTCTGGCGCTTCCTGAGCTTCTTCAGCATGCATGAGAAGTTGAGCGGATTCCCTGGGGTAAACCTTCTTCCGGGCAGAACACGACGCTGCTGCTGAGCTGGGGCATTGGTATTGGCGGCTGTGGCGTTCTTCTTGTTGGGGCACTCGTTGGAGTAGTGACCCTTATTTCCACAGTCATAACAAGTTACTTGCGACTTGTCCTTTAATGCTACAGGCACAACATTGCTTCCAGTCCTCGGGGCAGTGTTGGTGTTGGCAGTAGCATTGTTGTTGTTGAACTTGGGTGGTGCACGGTTGAAATTGCTAGAGTTGCCGGGGTTGTTGTGATTTCCTCCGGGCCTAGGGTTTCCACGGTTGGGATAGGTCGGACGGTTCATCGGGGGTCTGTTGGTTCTTGGGGCAAATCCTAGAGATGGGTTAGGGCGATACTTTGGGGTCTGATGGGTTCCTGGCTGATGCATCATGCGACGCGTGCGGTTCTCATTGGCTTGGTTCATCTTTCCTTCCATCTGGATGGCAGAGTCGACAAGGGCTTCAATATCAGCAAAGGGGATATTGACTAACACTGTCTGCATCTCATCGTGCAGACCATTCAGGAATCTCTCTTTCTTCTTGGCTTCGGTGTCGATCTCATCTGGGGCATACCTAGCTAATGACAAGAATTTGTCACGGTATTCCACTACGGTCATCCTTCCTTGCTTAAGTTCTCTAAACTCGTCTCTCATCCTCTTGATTAAACCCGGTGGCACATGGGTTATGCTAAACTTGACCTTAAATTCCTCCCAGGTCATCATCTGGCCTCCGGTCATTGCACGAACACTGTTCCACCATGCTCTGGCATCTCCGGCTAGATAGTGGGTGGCGAACAGAACTTTCTCGATCGCTTCCACTCCTGTGACTTCTACGTTGTTTTCCATGGTCTGCAGCCAATCGCCGGCATCTAGGGGCTCTTCTGACTTAGTGAAAACAGGTGGGTTGGTATTCTGAAAGTTCTTGAGCTTAGATCCATGGTTGTCTTGATTTCCATGGCCTTGGTTGTTGTGGGAAAGCTGAGATATCTGTTTTAGGGTGGCTAGGTTGGCTTGAAGTTCCGCCCTTTCAGCTTCGCGGTCAGAAACCAACATTTGCAGGATCTGCAACATTGGGTCCGGGGGTGAACCACTTCCTCCGCGTGGCATCTGAAGATTGAGATAGATCATGAGAAAAGAGGGAAATTTCTACGGTTCTGGGACTTTGAAAAGTTTTTAGAGTTTGACTCAGATTTTCTAGCAACTTGCTTTTCATTCATTCATTCACACGATACAACACACACCACAAAAAAGGAAAACAGATGGTTTTAAGAACCATTCTGGAAACTACGATACAGTGGAACCGAATACTACTCACTACGCTAGTGCTCAAGTGCTACTACTCCTCGGAATCGGTGGCTTCCTCATCATCCTTATCGTCATCGATGAAGGAGTAATCATCCTCATGGGTGAAGAAATCCATAGCCTGATCCTCCATAAAATCATCATCATCGCTGAGATAGGAGTAGGGGTCTCCACGAAGATCCTCTCCGGCATTCTCCCTTTCTTTTAACTGCATGTTTCTCTCGTGGATGGTCTCCTCGAAAGACGAGATACGGTGATGAAGACGGGCAATGATGCGCTCCTTCTTGTCGAGCTGACGGCGACGAGACTTGCGATCCTTCACTAGCATGGAGATGGTCTCATCCTTTGTCTTGATGATGGCAGACTCGTGGTTGGAGTAGTCACGGCAGTTGTCCAATTCTTGTTGACGATCGTACATCATGAAGCTAAGGTGGTCCAATTGGGTCTTCAGCTCAGGGTGGTATGGGGCTTCCAGTGGTTGTCCATTAGCATCACGCCTTGGGCAAAACTCAAAGCGGGTTCCCTTGATCTGGTTGATACTCTGCCCACACAGACGGGCAAGAGCTTCCTGCATGGCCCTGGCAAGTCCATCGAGCCAGTTGTTCTCTCTTAAGGTAAACTGAATTCCCTCAGCAGTGGGAGGTTCTATATTTCCTCTGAGACTTGCAACAATTAGCCACTGCAGATCTTCTCCTCCTTGATCATTGAGCTGAGCTCTGAAGAACTCGGGGTGCGGACGCTCCAGAAGTTCCGAAAGCTGGTCCAAATGCCTCTCAAAGATAAGGTCTCCTCCATTTACCAACTGATAAAACTTGCTGTACTTCACGTCCATCTAAAAGAATATAAGATGATTAAGTTAGTAGAGTGCTCAGGTGTGTCAAATTTTTATGTATTTTGCAAGAGTTTTTGAGGAACATGAATTTTCATGAAAGAAGTAAGTGATAAGAATGGGAATAAGTTTTTGTAAATATTTGCTTCTTTTGGTTTTGAAACTAAGTTTTTGATTCAAACGTCCAGTCTAACTAGGGTCTCCTATGGTCAGGATGGCTCTGATACCAACTTGTCAACACCCGGATTTTTAATCCCAGATGCCTGTTATGCCATACATCGCAATCCCAGGATTACCATTTTTGCGAGACATAACAGAATTGGATACCACAGTACATCATCCATTACAAACCATACATAAGGTCTTACATAAATAAGGATCTCATGATCCAGTTCTTAATACAACTCAAGCAGCGGAATAACGTAATAATAACGGTAGCGTAGGCGAAGCTCCATCTTCGGGGTCATAGGAAATGCTGACGATGGGAGATGATCCTAGTTGTCGTAACCTTCCTGGGGTCCATCTTCCAGGTACTCCTCTTCATAGTCTGGCCATGGGAATAGCCAGGGACAAAGCCATGAGTACTCCTTAAGTACTCGCAAACTAATACTAACAAGTGAAAGGGGTTTTTGTAGTAGGACACTAAGCTCTAGGGTTGTTTTGCAAAAAGCCAGATTTATCTCTACTAAGTTTAGAAGCAAGAGAAACTAGTCACAATTTTATAACTCCTAAGTGGGAACTTGTATTTCATATCACAACCCTGTTGTGGTCAAGTCAAAGTCTCAATTCATTTCACAAGTCATTTTGAAAACATCTGACGGGGGAACAGTATGGCCACTCCAACTGTCCATAAACGCGGACGCGGCTTTTCGAATAGTTTGACACTCTGCAGAGATTGTACACTTTCACCACAACATTCGATACATCCGTCAGGAACAAATCCTGAAATCACCATACACAGTATGCGTATAATCAATCCTAACCTTTCAATTACATGCCTTAGTATAAGCACCTCTCCTGTGAGTTTGGCCTCCCAACCATGACCAATTGTCATCTTGGGTACTGCACAGGTGGACAATCTTCACAAGGTAGCCTCAGCTCAGACCTTGGCCGTGAGGGAACCAATACTAAGGTATATAAGTTTCCAGTCAAGCCCTACCCAATCTTCGGGTATTGTGGTTGTACGGTAAAACTGGAATGGTATCGCATCCAGACAACCATCAGTTTTATAAAGGGCTAAGGCTCATGCCTCAACATTTTCATCACAAAAATCATCTGGTGTTCGGAAACACATGTCAAAACATCTCAGTAGAATGATCCATCATTCTAAGGTTTTCATAACCATTTTCACCAAGTATTCCCATCTAAAGTTGATCAAGTTTTATGCTTAGCACTAGCATCTACAAGTGGGGGTGAGTACTAATGAGGGGTGGTAAACTAGTGGAATTTCAACTAAGTTCAATCTCATGCCTTGGGATGACATCAAGAATATCTAGCTTAGGCCAAATTTTATGCTCTTTATGCAACCTTCAAATATATCTTTCTAGAGTCTACAAGTTAATTAATTAAACTCTAAGCTAAAGCTTTGATAAAGAAAATAAAGTAGAAAGCTGGCAAGTAAAACTAGGATTGGGTATCAAGTGGGTATGATCACATATGCTTAAGGCATATAGTTAGCATGGTAACAAGTAAGTGTTTGTTTGCATTAGTAGAGTATCTTGCAAGTGTTAGCTTGCATAATTGCAAGTATAAGCTTGCATAGGTCAACTTGATTAGTAAGGCTTGCCTTGTGTAGAGCAGTGGTTGAAGTTCTCCTCGGTTTCTTCTTCGTAGTATCCTCCTTCCTCCTCGTATACTTGGTTGGTACTAGCGTCTATAAATAAATACGATGTACAAAATCACCAAACAATACTTAAATACTTGCAATCATCAACAAAAGGGTCCTATAGATGATCTAGCATCATCACTAACATTACAAGATCAAGGCTTGGTTTAATCTCTTTTATTTTTAGAAAAGTAATTTCTACTCATTGAAAAACTACTAAGATTTAATATTCTCCAAACCAAACATGGGATCATGTTGACACATGTCATCACCACATATTTTAGTCCATGGGAATGTGATTTAAAGTGGTGTCACAATTTAATTAGGTTTTACCCTTTTATGTTAATTAAATAAGTGACTAGAAATGCCTATGTAGCATTCTTTTATTACTTGGTCATTATTTCTGTAAGTAAACCTATATATTTTTATATATTCTGAAAGGTATGGTTAAATGTGATTTTTGAGAGTTGGAATCAACTCAAAATCTATTATGGTTTAAATTTGAAAAATGTTTGAATGCAAAAAAGCCTCTTCCTTGTTATTTTTACTAAGGATGATCTACAGATCCAAATGACTTGAATCCAACGGGCTTGGATTCAGCATTGCAAGACCTTTCTAACAAAATTTGTCTCATTCAATTTGGTTCACTGAATCTATCTGGGTGGATTTTTGAATCTTGGTACAGAAGTGTGTTTGAAATAAAATGGAAAAGGTTAAATTCAAATAACTGGGCTGCGCGGGAAGCGATACTGGGCCGGCCTGCTAAGCACAGCGCTTACGCGGGCTGGTTAAGTTGCTGTCCCCACGCGTCAGTGAGACGTGGGGGTGCGAAGCGGTATGGGGCGATGTGAGCCGTGGGATCTTGTTCTAATCTAACGACTGAGGGTCATCGTCGACGTTGGGCAACGCCGGCGAGACAGAAACCTAACGCCGCAGGTGGGGGTCGTTGGGGGCTCACCGGTGCTCAGGCGAGGGTAGGCGAGGCGGGCGAACGATGAAGTCGACGATGGCGAACCTCCTGGTACCGACAGCTTCTCCTGGGGCGGCTCCAATCACTGGCCCCTTCTTCTCCAGAGGCGGCGGGCTCCGGTGAAATTCCGGCGAAGTGCTGCTCGCCTTGCTCCGGGAACGGGGTGGCATGATCAGTGAGGAGAGGGGAGTGAGATGGTGTGCTCAATTCGGCTGGGGGTGGCCTCTATTTATAGTCGCGACGACGAGACCGAACGGGATGGGCAGGCGACGGTGGCGACATGGCTACGGGCTGCTAGAGGCATTGCCGGCGGTGGCGATCGCTTGGTGGTCTCCTGGCGATGCTCTATGGCTTTAATGTTCTTGTAGTAGCGGTGGCAAACGGTTTGGAACGTGCGATGCTCTGCGTGGCCGAGACGGCGTCTTCGACGGCGAGCGGTGGCTGTGAGGCATGGGGCGGCGAACGGGGATTTCTAGCGATCTCCTGGGTCGGTGGCGATCACGTATGCACGCGGCGAGGGCGGCGCACGTTCTGTGGGCGTCGGTCGAGCGTGGCGCTCTGGCGCATGCTCGGCATGGTTGCTGGCGAGCTGGGCACGGTCTGTGCGTGTGGTCCAGGGGTTGGCAACGCTCGCGGGTGGGACAGGGAGTGGCGGTGGACGGTGGGCTGCCTCCCAGACAAGGTTGGCACGGCTAAATCTCTTCCTAGCTTGCTGCCTCCACTGGGTTGGCATGGTGAGCTTCAGCTGTTCACCATTGATGGCATTGCCCAGCTTACAGTGAGGCTAGTGCTTGGTTTAGTTTGCTAGATGATCTACTGAGGTGGTTGTGAGCTAGAGAGGGAACAAGTTAGGCTTCAATCACTGCTCACAATAGTGTTTAGGATTTTGATGATTTGTGTCTGCAAGGTGTTTGATGAAATGGCCGCAAGAATTCAAGTTTTGAATTTTGAAAAGATTTTTGGTGGGTGTGCTAGGTTGGTGCTGGTGAGTCTGCAGATGCTTGGTTTTTGAAAGTTGAGCTTGTTTGAGTGGTTTTTGAAAAAGTGGGATCTTCCCATATGATAAAGATTCAATTTTGAACTGTCGTTTAAACTATGAATTTGAAAGTTTCTGGATGATCACAAAGTGGTCCTTGATACTTTGTTATGAGTACAATCAAGGGGTGCAAAGATCCAAACAAGTTTCTGTTAAGTTCTGAAAGTTTGGGACAGCCAAAGTAGGCATGGGAGTTAAATTGGTCAAAATGACCATTCACTCATTTAGCTTTGTTTTGATTTATTTTTCTTTGGGAAAAGTTTGGGAAATGTTTAGATGATGTTTATTTCACCTAAGCAACATTTTACAAGCAAATAAACACACAAACAAGGTGGTTCAAAATAAATCAAAATTGGAATGCATACACACATGCATGCTTTCATCTTTTTATTTAGAAAAGTTTTTGTTAACCCTAAATTTGATGATTAGAGTTTGATGATTCAAGTTTAGTATTTTTGGGATGTTACACATATATATATCTCCTTATGTTTTCAAGACAGAACCTTTAACTAATCTTGTCCCTAGGTTTTCCAAAACCTTATTAAAACCGTTTCATCTCAATCTTGGTAGAGATATGAAGATGGTACTTATCTTACTTCAAGCAAAACCCCTTTCAACACACCCATCCTTACCTTAACCTAGGCTTGATGGTAACGCTAGTACTAGTTGGATAAGTAATAAGATGAATTGCCTTGATCTGCTGGTTGATGAATTGCCTTGATCTGCTGGTTGATGAATTGCCTTGATCTGCTGATTGCCTTGTTTGCTTAGGAACTAGAGTGAGCTAATCTAGTAGCTCATCCCTTATGACCCAATCTAGGCTTGTCATCATCAATCTCAAAGCAAGCATCCAAGCCTGGATCTATCCTAAGCCACTCAAGTGACCATCTCATCTCCTGCCACTCAACCTGAACCATATTGTAGTACATCAGTAGTACTACCAAAGCCCACTCTTGCCCTGGGCTAAGCCATTTTATGTCCCACTCATCCATGATGGTTTTGTAGTTAAGATACTAATATTTTCTGCAAATCTTATCATCTTGCCTACTTTCGCAGAAGCTCACATCTATATTCCACCTCCCCTTGACCAAATCTTTGCATGTTTATGGTCTACTAACCATGGCCTATCAACCCCCACTTCACTTGTTTCAATTGGAGCCCTGTGCTTCTTAAACCCACATGGTTTAGGAGGCCACCTGCTGTATCTGCTATGGCAACCTTATTTTCAACAAAGTTTGCCATCTCCTCTAAACCACCTCAAATCCAACCAAGCCAAACTCTTGCTTCCATGATCATCTATATGACATGGTCCATCCATCCATATACCCCTTGTACAAAGGTGAGCTTTGAGCTCCCTAATCCAACCCTATTTAGGTGGCATCAGAATAACTAAACCCTAGATCCTCCCCGAATTTAGTTTCCACCCTTTCCACCACTTTCCTCCAAAACCAAGGATGATCTTGATGCCTAGCTCAAGTTTACATCATCCAGCTTGGATATAAGAATCCCCAAATAATTCTCCCAATTAATTGGATTATTAAACCATTTAATTTCCTTTATCTACCAAATTCTCAAAATCCTTATCTAAAGGCAAGTTTGATTTTCTCCAAATCACCTTGCCAACTCAAGGCACATCTGATGCCTATTTATCATATCCCATATTTCCAACTCAAAAATAAATATTTTTGAGACTCTTTATTATTTCTTTTTGCCCTTTTTCTTAACTGGCAGATACAAGAAATAATCCCTTAAAAATACTCCTTCTCAATAAATTCCAAATAAATTCTCCAATGTGTAATATGGTATCCAGAACCATTTCACATTAAAAACCCACCTTGACTAATGTAAAAATATTACATTAGCTTCCAGAATATACTTCTACCCTTTTTGAATTAATGCAACCAAATGGGGTTCTAATCATCTGAAAAATCCCAAATAATTCCTGGTGGTACAAAATGACCATATCTAACTTCCAGTACCCTTTCCCCATTTTGGCCAATGTAAGTTTTTGGACTTATTTCATAACCCATGTTTTATGCAATTATGGCAAACTAATCAAAACCATTAGCCAAACCCCATCAAACCCCATCAAAGCTTGTCTAATACACCACCACAGCACCCCTCCCTCTCCCTTGTCGACCACCCCTACAGCAACCACTGTAGCTCACTCAAAACCTTGTCTCTAGTGCTTGTTTGACTTGCAAAGTTACCTCATGTGAAACTACCCTTACCTATAAATGTTACCATCCTCCTCCTCTGCCACCAACCAAACCAGAAACCACCTAGACCCATCCCTCACGCCCATAGCAAACCAGCCCCTGGTTTCCCCTTTCCTTGGCCACCATGGGCATAGTCCATTATGGACCATCCTCTCATGGTTTATTAGGATAGAGGCTCTTCCAGCATGCCTCTGCCTCCCATTTTCCCCTTCTCCTCCTCACCTACCTCCCCTGCATCCCACTCCCTCTCCCATGACCTGTCCAACCCAAAAAGGAGAGAGGAGAGCAAGCTCTCGGCCATGGCAAGGAAGGAGCATAACTCCCCCTTTCCTCCTTTTTCCCTGCATGTTGCGCTCTAGGAACCTCCTCCATCCTCTGCAACTAATCCTGCTCTTCTCTCCTCCCAGGGATCCCCCTCAGATGCCAACGCCGGAGAGCTCCGAGGCCACCCCGGCGAGCGTTGTCGCGCGGGCCCTCTCCCACAGCAGCACCCCCTTCTTCTGCACATCCCTAGGACCCTCGCGGAGCACCGATTCCCCTTCGACGCCTCCCCGGCTCTGGCGTGCCCCCATGGTGACCTCCCAAGCTCCCTCGCTCCGCCTGGGGTTCCCCCATGCCGCCGCACGACCTTTGCCGGGGCGACGATGGGCAACCGTCTGATCCCACTAGATCGGACGACCCCGAGACCTCCATACCGCTTCAGGCCCGACGGAGGCTGGCAAGCGGGCCCGTCCTGTCCCTTGCACTCTTCCCCCGCACACCCTGCTCGGCCACTGGGACGAATCGCCTTGGGACAGCCCAAATCTGCCCCGGAACCAGCCCAGTAAGCCCCTGTCCCCTTCTCTTAAATCCTTTTTACAGACCTATTAAAATTGGTAGTTCAGTTTAAATCCATAATAAAATGTAGACAACCTAGTTCTTGGCAGATAAAAATTTGGCCATGTTCCCCAATGTTTTCCTCAACATTCATCATAAGAAGTTGACCGAAATAATAATTGGATTATCCATAATAAATTATCCACCAAGGTGGGTACTTTTCACTAATAAACTCTTTTGGTAATGAAATATATTAGCCATACCAGGTATGTCCCACTGGTCCCACATAAATTTGCTTCTTAGTTTACCTATAGCAAAAATAATAAAACAGGGCATTTCTGCATTTAGAAATTTCTCTAGGTCAAACCAAATGAGGTTTTCACCTAATTCCAACTCCCAGTAAACAATATTATAATAAGTACCAAAACCCAGGAGCTCAAGATTTATTGAGCATTTATTAAATTTTTGTGAATTAAACAATTCTATGCATAGTATATTCACTATTTAAATCACCAAAATAGTTCTGTAACTCCAAAAAGAGTGATTCCAATTTATTCAGAAAGGTATTATCATTACCTAACCAGTGCCTTTGGAATCACATCAAAATCTTCTGTATTTTAAATCTGATGAAAAAGACAAATCTGGTCAAGTTTTGCCTTTGGGTATTTATCAAGGGCTTCTGGTAATTGTATTGAGGTGATTCCAACTCCTCTTGATTCATTCCACAAAATAATACTTAATCACCCAAGGAAATAATTTTTGGAACTCCAGAGAAGTTCTGGTGAATTATTTCCTAAAATTAGAGCTTTAATCACTATAAAATCCACTATAAACCAAGGGAATTTGCTAAAATAGTGAAACCACTTTTGTTGGCTTGATTTTATCAATACCTATCTGATGGTATCATTTTTATACAATGGTATCATACATATCAAGTCCTTGGTCAAAATCTCCTTATAGGTAGTTTAAACCAAAAGGGGGTCCTTCACCTAATGCCTTCAAATATTCTCCCGATCCAACCGAATCAAACCTCCAACAACCTACTGATGTATATATTGTATTCATCCTTGGTTTTCTGTTTGGTTTGATGCTTGTAGGCCTTGTATTGATTGTGGTGTTGTTTGTTTGCATATATGCTTGATAACGGCGATAGTTGCGATTATGTGACACCGAGAAGAATGAGCCTTGGGATATTCTTATTATGATTGTATTGGTTTTCTGGCATTCTAACGAAGTCATGGGACATCTCTATGGTCACAGGAAAGCCACCTTCTTGCTCATATCACCTTGTCCTACTATTTTATCCATGAATGTTTTATCTACTCATTTATGCAAAGTGCATTTGTTTTACTATGATATGCTTTATATGAGGAATGTTTGGCTCCTCCAAATAATTACCCCTTAGTACCTTTAGGTACAACCCATTCGTATAATACCTACCTTTCCTTAGTATGGTAGATGGTGTTCAACATCATAACCCCTTGGAGACCCCGTTTTAGCCAGAACAAAAGTGTAGGATGGGAAGACCCCAGAAAAAGGTTTACAAAAATGTTTATGAGAAAACCTTGGTGAGGCTTGGCCTACCAAGTGATGTTGAATTGAGAAAGGTTTTGGTTTACAAAATGGTTGGACGAAAGATGGAGGAAAAATGTTTACGAAAACACGCCCGACTGTACAGTTCTTTATGCTTGAGCAATTAACCCGTGCAACCACATTACTCTGGAATGGGACGGGGCTGGGATGGAAGTTTATCTAATCCGGTATAGGTGTCTCAAACTACTATGGGGAAGAACAAATTCCCGGAGGCTGGGCTTTCCCCTGTAAAGGCCCATGTGAAACATCGGTCTGGGGTTGGTAAATACCATCTAAATGGCGGCCAGACGATACTATGAGCCCCTCATTGAAAGCGCACACCATGTGGGGGTGAAAAACGCGCTCCGGTTGGCTTGTGACTATATAGGCGTCCCGGTTTTGAGGGGATTAACCTCATAGGGTAGGCACTTGAATCGGAGAGGGCATTTAGAAGGTCTTGACCGGTTATTCGACCCACGATCTGTGCGGATCAGGGACGGGTAATCGGATGGTGTGGGAACAGTGTACAACCTCTATAGAGTGTAAATCTATTCGAATAGCCGAGTCCTCGGTCATGGGCGGTTGTGATGGCTGCTGTACGGGGGTGATGGTTTTGTTTTCAAAAAGGACTTCAGAAAAGCAATAACTCGAAAATGTTTTGACCATGGGATGGTCGGGAAAATGAAGGAAGGAGGTTGGTCATGATATGACCGGAAGGAGAAACAAATGGGTGACCCAGTCCTAGTATTTTCTAAAAACTTTCCAAAAAGGGTTTCCAAAATGTTTTACAAATTTTTTTCAACAAAGATATAGAGACATGCTATATCTACAAGAGAAACTAGTTTATAAAAGAACCTCTCTTGGAGCCATCCTACCACAGCTATATTGCATATCTTTTATTATTGTTTTCTTAGGGTGGTTTGCGAGTACATTCAAAGTACTCAGTGGCATTGTCCCTGGCTATTTACTTGGCCAGATTGCAGATGGTACGAAGTGATGAAGGTACTGACGTCTATGCGAGCTAGGCCGTCTTCCCAGTCAGTTGCCTGTAGGTTAAGGCCTGGCATGGGCTCTGCGCTTGAAGACTTCCGCTCCTTGTGTTGTATTCGTCATAATGGACACTTTGTAAGTTTTGTACTCGCTACTTTATGGATGATGTAATGATACTTGTCGGTTATGCTCACGGCTTACTGATCATGGGAACGTGAATTGTATGCATAACGGGTATTCTCGGGCCGTAAATCCGGGGTGCCACAGACTTGGTATCAGAGCCATCCTGACTGTAGGATACCTTAGTTAGCATGGACGTTAGACATGACAACCCTTATTTTTCTAGAAACACCGGCCTTCGAAAACTATTTCCAAATGCTTTTCGAAAGATTTCTTATCTCACCTTCTCTGACTTAAACTATTTGAAAATGGATTACTATATCTCGTCTCCTTCAAATGTCCCGATTTCAAAAACAAAGTCCAACTCGGAGACTATGAAGATGGAGATCCCGAAAAGAAGAGACACCAAGGAAAGTAAAACAAATGAGCTATCAACGACGCAAGACACTACAAGATCGCCCTACCGACGGAGTCCTTCACCACCCCCAAATTAATCAAGTACAGCACCAACGACAACAAATGGCAAGACATAGTCAAGACCCTCGTAACGTCCGTACCCAGGATTAGCATCCCTAATATAGGATTCCCCTTATGGCGTGTAGTCATCCCCTTAGTATCTATGGTACGCTCTCCATGCTTGTCATGTGCTTATGTGATGCTTGAAATGTGATGTTTGTCTGCCTAGGATCACTCTATCCTATTGTATGAACGCCTTGTTGGTGTATCCTGAAGCTAACCCTCAAAACCCCATAGCTGGAAACCTCTCCTCAGCAGGATGGACACCTAAAGAAAATCCCTAACAACTCCTACTCGTGCCTTAGTTCCAATCGCCCCAAAGGAGCAACAACCTAGTCAAGTCTCCGCCAAATCAACAGGAAGTCCCCACCATAACAAAAACGCCCCAACAATCCGGAAGATAAGAAGGCCCAAAGATAATGAGTCTACTCCGTCATCAAACCAAAGCAACACAACGAGATAAAGTGAAGACCACCCATCGGAAGCCAAAATGCCTCCACCTCGACTAAGGACTAATAAGAAGCGTCGCTAGCATCTAAAACTACCCCGAGATAACCCATACGCCTTATAGGAAGGTAGTCATAATAATGCGTCACCTAAATACCTCAATTCAAGTGTCAAGCAAATGCTCCCAGACGAAGGATGTACCCCCCAACCTCGACGACCCCAAGTAAAGCTCTAAGGTGGAAAGACTGCGTATTTCCACACAAAGCCAGAAGACCGCTTACGAGGAGATACTCTAGGAAGATCTCCAATCCAAGAACCTGCTCCAAACCCCACCCTAAGAGTCGTCAGAGGAACAGAACACAGACACCATCAACAATCTCCATAAGTCTGCTCAATCCTCCCTAATAACCGAGACGTTCAGATTTAAGACGACAAGAGTACCCAACACTGTCAATACTACTCCCCAAGGAGTAGAAAGAAACCCAACACATCAAGTTTCCCGGAGGACGTCACGAAGTCCCTTCTCTGATTCTGCTACTAATGACCCACCGAAAAGGATCTCCGAATCTACAAACCATGAGACGAAGAATGAAGAACTGCCCCCGTCATGAGTATCAACACCTCTTCAAGTCCCCACCCCCGGAAGATCCACTCGTCAAAGCAAGACATCAGAGAAGGCACGGCCCTCACCACTGAAGAGCTGAATGTCCCTCATACCCCCCGAGTAAATACAGTAACCGAGTTGGTACCCAACCCAAGAACGGCTGCAAGATTCAAGGAGCACTCTCGACTTAGTCCTTCGTACCCTACCAACTTACTCCGCTAACCTCTAGAAAGTGATGGATCGTCTCGAAACCTGCTCAGTAAGGCATCAAGTACCTTAACCAGTGTCCAGTGCAAATCTACTGAATTCGGGATGAACCCTTTTGGATAGTACGCAAGAATAATGCCCTTCTTTGCGTGTTTTACCCACGATGTTGCCTCAGACCATACCCGAAAAGACCCTTATTCTAAAGGACCGCGTTCCAAGACCGCCAACAAGCCAACGGCAATCCTCAACCTATTGGACCCCTAACTAGCTCAGAACTAACTACCCGGAAGCTAGTAGACGCCCTTTTCGATAGACCTTCCATCCCATGAAGCAGTTCCGACGACGTCGATAGAAAATAAATACCCCAAAGTAAAGGTGTAGCGCCCTACCCCGACATCAGCATACGAATCCAATCATGAACGTCAGCGACTTCACCAAGAACCCCTAATTTTGCTCTAAGGGGGAAAGACTGCGTCTTTCCTGACCAAAAACCCTATAGACGCCTGGAGTCGACCCCTAGTTAGCGTTAAGTGATAACCACCCCCTTCAAATCTGAAGTATCGACCTTGCAAGAAGAACGACAATCGTTACTTCGCCAGAATCAGAAGATACTCCAAGAAAGTCCTCCACTCCAAGGTCGACTGCCCAGCCAACATCCCGGTGTATCAAGACCCCGAAGAGAGAAAATTCGACTCCGAGGGGAAGGAATGAAGAAGATTCAACTCGCCGTCCTGCCTCAAGAAGGAAGTACCCCGTCAACTCAAAACCTACCTAGACTTGTCCTTAGGAGAAAAGACTGCGTATTTTCCATTTGTTTGAAGCTAAACCGCCCGACACAAAGCCACTCAGCTCCGAGTTGTAACTAACCATGTAGGGTATTTATAAAACTTGCTATCGCCTATTTTCTTCCACCGCTGAAATTGTTAAGCGGATGTTATCACCCCAACCCTACTCCTCCCTAATCTCGGGACGAGATTATTTTAAGGGGGAAAGGTCTGTAACATCCCAATTTCAGCAACCCTGATTTAAGTCAGAAAGGCAAAAATCAGGGGGAACAAATTTTTTTTCTTGCAGTGTGTGCTTACTTGTTTTCCTGTGCTCAAGCAACTGCTTGTGGATTAGTTGTGTACTCCTCATCTCAACACTAGTTTATAGAAACTATTTTACAAAAGAGATGTCTTGGCTCAGCTTTCATTTTCTCAAATGTTCTGGCATTTTAAAACCTGAGCCAAGATGACTTTGACCCAACCAAATACTTTACTAGTTTCTATTGCCAAAACTATGGAGGCATATATATATATCCTTATGTTTTCAAGATAGAACCTTCAACTACTCTTGTCCCTAGGTTTTCCAAAACCTTATTAAAACCGTTTCATCTCAATCTTGGTAGAGATACCAAGATGGTACTTATCTTACTTCAAGAAAAACCCCTTTCAACCTACCCATCCTTACCTCAAGCTAGGATTGATGGTAACCCTAGTACTAGTTGGATAAGTAATAAGATGAATTGCCTTGATCTGCTGGTTGATGAATTGCCTTGATCTGCTGTCTAATGAATTGCCTTGATCTGCTGATTGCCTTGTTTGCTTAGGAACTAGAGTGAGCTAATCTAGTAGCTCATACCTTAGGACCCAATCTAGGATTGTGATCATCAATATCAAAGCAAGCATCCACGCCTGTATCTATCCTAAGCCACTCAAGTGATCATCTCATCTCCTGCTTACCACAATCCAAGGATAACCCTGCTGGATGGTTTCCAACTCAGTGAACACCCAATTCAAGCAGGGATAATATATACTTATCCCTCACATCAACATCCTCCATATGATAATGAGTTTGGAACCTAGCATCCTCTCAAAATCATCTACACTTGCACTCTAGTCAAAACCTCAAAAACTGCCAAAATGGGTAAGTCTGGATTTCTTATCTAGATTCAATCTTTGGATCTGTACCATTTCCAACCTATGTGCATTCTGGAGAATGTACCTGAACCATATTGTAGTACATCAGTAGTACTACCAAAGCCCACTCTTGCCCTGGGCTAAGCCATTTTATGTCCCACTCATCCATGATGGTTTTGTAGTTAAGATACTAATCTTTTCTGCAAATCTTATCATCTTGCCTACTTTGGCAGAAGCTCACATCTATATGCCACCTCCCCTTGACCAACTCTTTGCATGGTTATGGTCTACTAACCATGGCCTATCAACCCCCACTTCACTTGTTTCCATTGGAGCCCTGTGCTTCTTAAACCCACATGGTTTAGGAGGCCACCTGCTGTATCTGCTATGGCAACCTTATTTTGAACAAAGTTTGCCATCTCCTCTACACCACCTCAAATCCAACCAAGCCCAACTCTTGCTTCCATGATCATCTATATGACATGGTCCATCCATCCATATACCCCTTGTACCAAGGTGATCTCGGAGCACCCTAATCCAACCCTATTTAGGTGGCATCAGAATAACTAAACCCTAGATACTCCCCGAATTTAGTTTCCACCCTTTCCACCACTTTGCTCCAAAACCAAGGATGATATTGATGCCTAAATCAAGTTTACATCATCCACCTTGGATATAAGCATCTCCAAATAATTCTCCCAATTAATTGGATTATTAAACCATTTAATTTCCTTTATCTACCAAATTCTCAAAATCCTTATCTATAAAGGCAAGTTTGATTTTCTCCAAATCACCTTGCCAACTCAAGGCACATCTGATGCCTATTTATCATATCCCATCTTTCCAACTCAAAAATAAATATTTTTGAGACTCCTTATTATTTATTTTTGCCCTTTTTCTTAAATGGCAGAAACAAGAAATAATCCCTTAAAAATACTTTTCCTTCTCAATAAATTCCAAATAAATTCTCCAATGTGTAATATGGTATCCAGAACCATTTCACATCAAAAACCCACCTTGCCTAATGTAAAAATATTACATTAGCTTCCATAATCTACTTCTGAACTTTTTGAATTAATGCAACCAAATTGTGTTCTAATCATCTGAAAAATCCCAAATTCCTGGTGGTACAAAATGACCATATCTAACTTCCAGTACCCTTTACCCATTTTGGCCAAGGTAAGTTTTTGGACTTCTTTCATAACCCAAGTTTTATGCAATTATGGCAAACTAATCAAAACCATTAGCCAAATCCCATCAAACCCCATCAAAGCTTGTTTAATACACCACCCCAGCACCCCTCCCTCTCCCTTGTCGACCACCCCTGCAGCAACCACTGTAGCTCACTCAAAACCTTGTCTCTAGTGCTTGTTTGACTTGAAAAGTTACCTCATGTGAAACTACCCTTACCTATAAATGTTACCACCCTCCTCCTTTGCCACCAACCAAACCAGAAACCACCTAGACCCATCCCTCACGCCCACAGCAAACCAGCCCCTAGTTTCCCCTATCCTTGGCCACCATGGGCATAGTCCATTATGGACCATCCTATCATGGTTTATTAGGCTAGAGGCTCTTCTAGCATGCCTCTGCCTCCCATTTTCCCCTTCTCCTCCTCACCCACCTCCCCTGCATCCCACTCCCTCTCCCATGACCTGTCCATCCCAAAAAGGAGAGAGGAGAGCAAGCTCTCGGCCATGGCAAGGAAGGAGCATAGCTCCTCCCCCTTTCCTCTTTTTTCCCTGCATGTTGCGCTCTAGGAACCTCCTCCATCCTCTGCAACTAATCCTGCTCTTATCTCCTCCCAGGGATCCCCCTCAGATGCTAACACCGGAGAGCTCCGAGGCCACCCCGGCGGGCGTTGTCGCGCGGGCCCTCTCCCGCAGCAGAACCCCCTTCTTCCGCACATCCCTAGGACCCCCGCGGAGCACCGCTTCCCCTCCGACGCCTCCCCGGCTCCGGAGTGCCCCCACGATGACCTTCCGATCTCCCCCACTCCGCCTAGGGTTCCCTCACGCCGCTGCACGACCTCTGCCGGGACGACGACGGGCAATCGTCCGATCCCACTAGATCGGACGGCCCCGAGACCTCCATACCGCTTCAGGCCCCGCGGAGGCTGGCAAGCGGGCCCGCCATGGCCCTTGCACTCTTCCCCCACACACCATGCTCGGTCACTGAGACGAATCGCCTTGGGACGGCCCAGATCTGCCCTGGAACCAACCCAGTAAGCCCCTGTCCCCTTCTCTTAAATCCTTTTTCTAGATCTATTAAAATTGGTAGTTGGGTTTAAATCCGAAATAAAATGTAGACAACGTAGTTCCTGGCAGATAAATTTTTTTCCATGTTCCCAAATGTTTTCGTCAACATTCAGCATAAGAAGTTGACCAAAATAATAAATGGTTTATCCATAATAAATTATCCACCAAGGTGGGTACTTTTCACTAATAAACTCTTTCAGAGAGTTTGATACTTCCAAATGGTATGAACCCAAGTAGTAATTAAATATATTAGCCATACCAGGTATGTCCCACTGGTACCACATAAATTTGCTTCTTAGTTTACCTGTAGCAAAAATAATAAAAACAAGGCATTTCTGCCTTTAGAAATTTCTATAGGTCAAACAAAATGAGGTTTTGACCTAATTCCAACTCCCAGTAAACCTATATTATAATAAGTACCAAAACCCAGAAGCTCAAAATTTATTGAGCATTTATTAAACTTTTGTGAATTAAAAAAGAGTGATGACACCAAAATTTATGTAACCCCAAAAAGAGTGATGACAATTTCTTCAGAAAGGCATTATCATTGCTAACCAGTTCCTTTGGAATCACATCAAAATGTTCTATATTTTAAATCTTATGAAAAAGACAAATCTGGTCAAGTTTTGCCTTCGGGGATTTCTCAAGGGCATTCTGGTAATTGTATTGAGGTGATCCCAACTCCTCTTGATTTAGTCCACCAAATACTACTTAATCACCCAAATAAATAATTTTTGGAACTCCAGAGAAGTTCTGGTGAATTATTTCCTAAAATTAGAGCTTTAGTCACTATAAAATCCACTATAAACCAAGGGAATTTGCTAAAATAGTGATACCACTTTTGTTGGCTTCATTTTATCAATACCTATCTGATGGTATCATTTTTATACAATGGTATCATACATATCAAGTCCTTGGTCAAAATCTCCTTATAGGTAGTTCAAACCAAAAAGGGATCCTTCACCTAATGCCTTCAAATCTTCTCCCGATCCAACCGAATCAAACCTCCAACATACTACTGATGTATATATTATATTCATCCTTGGTTTGCTGTTTGGTTTGATGCTTGTAGGCCTTGTATTGATTGTGGTGTTGTTTGTTTGCATGTATGCTCGATAACGGTGATAGTTGCGATTATGTGACACCGAGAAGAATGAGCCTCATGATTTTCTTATTATGATTGTATTGGTTTTCTGGCATTCTAACGAAGTCATGGGACATATCGCTGGTCACAGGCAAGCCACCTTCTTGCTCTATCACCTTGTCCTACTATTTTATCCATGCATGTTTTATCTACTCATTTATGGAAAGTGCATTTGTTTTACTATGATATGCTTTATATGGGAAATGTTTGGCTCCTCCAAATAATTACCCCTTAGTACCTTTAGGTACAACCCATTCATATAATACCTACCTTTCCTTAGTATGGTAGATGGTGTTCAACATCAGAACCCCTTGGAGACCCTGTTTTAGCCAAAACAAAAGTGTAGGATGGGAAGACCCCAGAAAAAGGTTTACAAAAATGTTTTATGAGAAAACCTTGGTGAGGCTTGGCCTATAGAGTGATGTTGAATTGAGAAAGGTTTTGGTTTACAAAATGGTCAGACGAAATATGGAGGAAAAATGTTTACGAAAACACGCTCGGCTGTACAGTTCTTAATGCTTGAGCAATTAACCCGTGCAACCACATTACTCTGGAATGGGATGGGGTTGGGCTGGAAGTTTGTCTAATCTGGTATAGGTGTCTCAAACTACTATGGGGAAGAACAAATTCCCGGAGGCTGGGCTTTCCCCTGTAAAGGCCCATGTGAAACATTGGTCTGGGGTTGGTAAATACCGTCTAAATGGCAGCCAGACGATACTATGAGCCCCTCATTGAAAGTGCACACCCTGTGGGGGTACAAAACGCGCTCTGGTTGGCTTGTGACTATATAGGGCGTCCCGGTTTTGAGGGGATTAACCTCATAGGGTAGGAACTTGTACCAGATAGGGCATTCAGAAGGTCTTGACCGGTTATTCGACCCACGATCGGTGCGGATTAGGGATGGGTAATCGGATGGTGTGGGTACAGTGTATAACCTCCGCAGAGTGTAAATATATTCGAATAACCGAGTCCTCGGTCATGGACGGTTGTGATGGCTGCTGTACGGGGGTGATGGTTTTGTTTTCAAAAAGGACTTCGGAAAAGCAATGGCTGGAAAATGTTTTGACCATGGGATGGTCGGGAAAATGGAGGAAGGAGTTTGGTCATGAGATGACCGGAAGGAGAAACAAATGGGTGATCCAGTCCTAGTATTTTCTAAAAACTTTTCAATATAGACACCTACTATATCTACAAGAGAAACTAGTTTATAAAAGAACCTCTCTTGGAGCCATCCTACCATAGCTATATTGCAAATCTTTTATTATTGTTTTCTTAGGGTGATTTGCGAGTACATTCAAAGTACTCACTGACATTGTCCCTGGCTATTTACTTGGCCAGATTGCAGATGATATGAAGTGACGAAGGTACTAACGTCTATGCGAGCTAGGCCATCTTCCCAATCAGTTGCCTGTAGGTTAAGGCCTGACATGGGCTCTGCGCTTGAAGACTTCCGCTCCTTATGTTGTATTCACCATAATGGCCACTTTGTAAGTTTTGTACTTGCTACTTTATGGATGATGTAATGATACTTGTCGGTTATGCTCATGGCTCACTGATCATGGGAACATGAATTGTATGCATAACGGGTATTCTCGGACCGTAAATCTGGGGTGCCACAGTTTTTGTAAATCTTTCTTCAAAGATTGATTTTATTATGAAAATCTATGACCATCAGCCTTCACAGGTTGACCAGAAGTTTCATGGAGTTCCTTTCCTGCCGCGTTTGTAGCTCCTTCTCGAAACAGGGAGTAACAAGTTATAGTTCTTACACTCTGCTGAGGTGCGTTACTTTACCCATGAGAGATCAACTTCCTTGTTGCACAACCGGGCGTACTTTCCCGTCCACAATTCCATGATGTGGGGCCCAGTAGTTGGTCCAAGACAATCAATGCCCTCTCCGCGACCTCATATGTCTGCACGATCCTTCGGGGCCAGCTCACCTCCGTCAAGGCCCCTTTCAGGCTGGCTAAAACCCTGATGAGTTCCCGAATACTCTATGACCTGGTGATGCCCGGGCAAGTACCTGATACGTTGGAAACATATCTATAATTTTTGATGCTCCATGCTTGTTTAGTATCTACTTTGCTTTACTTGTCCACACTTTGAGGTGCTTTTTACATGTTTTCTGTTACTAACCTATTAACAAGTTGCAACAGTGCCAGATGCCTGTTTTCCGCTGTTTTTGGTTTTCGAAAAGTTAGTAAAGAAATATTCTCGGAATTGGACGGGACGAATGCCAAAGTCAATAACTTTCCGTGGGGAACAAGAAATCCAGAGGAGAGCCGGAGGGGCTGGCCAGGGGGGCCAGACCCACCCCAGGTGCGGGGTCAGGTGGACCCGTGCCTGGGTAGGGTTTGGCGACCCTGGTCGCCTCCCAGACTCCCCCCTTCGCCTATAAGAATCCCCCGCTACAGAAACTCTCGGTACCCGATCAGAAATCCACGAAATCATCTGTAGCCGCCGCCACCATCGTCCCTAGATTGGGGGGAGGGGGTCTAAAGCTCTTCCCGGCACCCTGCCGGAGGGGAGATCATCCCGGAGGCCTTCTCTCCAGTATGATTTGTGAGTAGTTCCACCTTGGACTACGGGTCCATGTAGTAGCTAGATGGTTGTATCTCCTCCTTTGTGCTTTCATGTATAGATCTTGTGAGCTCCGTTCATGATCAAGATCTAATATATTTGTAATCATGCATGTTGTGTTTGCGGGGATCCGATGGATATTGAGATTATTATGTTGGTTTGATTAATGGTTCTATCTTTATGATTCTATCATGTCTGTGTTGTTTGTGATCTTGCATGCTCTCCGTTGCTTGTGGTTATCTTGGCCAAGTAGTTGCTAGTGACTCCAAGAGGGAGTATTTATGATCGATAGTGGGTTCATGCCTCTAGTTTCCAAGGGAAGTGATAGAAATCTCTTCGGTTGTAGATGTGCTGTTGCTACTAGGGAGAAAACAATGGTCCCTTGTTCATGGAACATGTGGATTGTTTACCTTACACACTTTGCTTAAAGCAGTTGTCTATTGCTTGCAACTTAATACTGGAGGGGTTTGGATGATAACCTGAAGGTGGACTTCTAGTCATAGATGTAGTTGGATTACGGTCTATGTATAATGTTGTATTGCCCAATCAACTCCATAGGATCTTTCTAGCTAGTAATTGCATTGTTATGCCTTGCTCAGTTCCTGTCAATTGCCCCGCTGTAATTTGTTTACCCTTCATGCCATGTTGTTATCTAAGGAGAGCACCTCTAGTGAACTATGGACCCCGGTCCAAACTTTACCATTAATACATCTTCTACTGTTACTTGTTTACTTGCTGCAAACCATTACGTTTTTTTGAGGATAAATAGTAGAGTAAAACCCCACTGCAAATCATTACCTTCCACACCATACGTTTAATCCTTTGTTACAGCAAACCGGCGAGCTTGACAACCTCACTGATTCGTTGGGACAGAGTCTTGAGTTTGTGTTGTGCAGGTCTCCACGTTTCTTCCAACACCAGTGTGACATTTACTTCCTCCTTCTGGTTTGATAACCTTGGTTTCTACTGAGGGAAATCTTGCTGCTGTGCTCTTCATACCTTGCTCTTGGGGTTTCCAACGAAGCACTCTTCCTCCCTGTTGAGTGTAGCATCAGTACCCTTTAAATGGACTATACCCCTAAACACCATTCATAGATAATCTAGACACCAAAAGTGTGGGGCGTAAGGGTTCCCACCCATATGTTGGATCCGCACAAGGAATCACAACGTCACATTAAGGTCGTCTTGCCTCCATACGATAGGAAAATGATATAGCTGACTTCTCCATCCCATTCCAAATCTCATGGTTAACGCGTAATATACGACGCTAGAATCACTGATGTCATGGGTTATTAATCCCTAGTTGCTCATCTTTGTTGCAGATAGAAACCTAGGTTCTATTGCTCCATTATATCATCACTTAGGATGATAACTAAGTTTTATTTATTTTGAGAAAATAATATTTTCTTTCTCTGGAATATAGATGATAACACACAATTTGAAAATACTTTGATAAAGACTCTTCAAAGGACATGAGCAAGTGATGAACTTTCCTTGTGATTGCAAGGAAGTGAAGTCAGATGCTTGCACTGGACCTTGAGCTTCTATGTCTACAAAACAACATTATTGCCCGGTAATGACAATATTTAAAGAAGCAAAATGATTATGCAAAGTAATGTAATACATTATTTATTTTTGTGTGTTCTCCCCATTATTTAAATTACAAAAATTCCTTTTAGTAGTAAAGAATTTATAAATAATAATTATTGAATATTGTATCCTTTTATTTTATTTTATTTTATTTCATTTTATTTGAATTTTATTTTATTTATAAATACAAGAATGATATTAAATATTTATTTAGTATCTTTCTAAAATACTACAATATTAATTTATAATAAAAGTGATTTTTATTTATCTTTATCATCTTTCTTTAGTTTTATAAAATTCCATAAGTAATATATATATTATAAAATTCTTGATAAAAATTATATGCATAAAAATTTATTTCTTAATTTACTTAGATAGATTGGATTATTGTGAATCCAAAAATATTTTATTTATAATTTTTAGATTTTTAGTGTATTTTCTAGAATTTATTTAAGTTCAGGGGTATTTTAGACTTTTCTTAATGATTAAAACTTTCTTTAGGTTGTTGGGCTGACCTTGTTGGGCTTCTTGGCCTGTTTTGACCCAAGTGGTCAGAACCAAAAAGGCTCCCCGAAGGGTTGGCCCTCTCAGCCCACACCCCCTGTCCTTCTCTCTCGTCCCCCTTTCTCCTTCTTCCTCGACCCGTGGTCGCCGATACCACCGCCGGCCGATTCACGCCGCCGTGGTCCTCCCTGGCCGCCGCTGTGATGCATGGTGTGGTTGTTGACCCTGCTCCTCCTTCTAGTCCATCTCGATTTGGACTTGGAGCCCTCCTGTGGCCAGACCGGCTCCGTCCCGAACCCTAGGGTTTGGGGTGGTGCTGGTGCTGCCGCCGCCGTGACCGTGGTGCTGTGGTGGTGCTTTGAGGTTGTTGGGGTGGTGATGCTCACTCTCAAGCGTCGCTGTGGTCGCCGCCTCGGCTCGGTGCGGGTTGCAGCGCCCCTTGGGGTGCTCCCCGTGTCGCCGTGCTCATCGACTCCTTCCACTTCCTCTTCTCGACCACTGCTACAACCTCCAGTAAGTTGCTCTTTCCTACCTCTCGTGTTCTCTGTACTATGCCACCCTGTCTTGTGTGTTTCTAGTGGCTACCCCTAATTAGGGTTCATATCTTGATTTAGGGTTCATATCCTGATTAGGATTCATCCCTCTGTTGATGTTATTTATGGTGAATTGGATCTAGTAGTGATGATCCTTGAGTATGATGCTTATGTGGATCGCTTTCCATAGTTAATTTTCATGGTGCTAGTGGCTTTATTGGTCTGATTGCAATTTATAATTGGATATGGTTTAGTGGATACTGTTACTGTGAGACTATTACTTTGGATCCTGTTGATTTGGGATCTTGCTACTATCAAAATATTGATACTGACAATAGTTCTATCAGTGATTATTCATTGCATCTATAATTGTGGCTTGTATGGTTATATCCAGATTGACATTTTATTCTGATGATGTTCTGTATATATACATATAAACTTGGAAATGATTCCTAGTGATTGATACCAGAAAAATGATGATTAGTTGCTTGTTAGTTTATCTATGCAAGCTATATACTCAATCTGCTTGGTTTAGAATCTACTCTTGTGACACCATCTTTAAATGGCACACAGGTCTAGGTTCTACTACTTGGCTTGATTCTGTTAATGCTTAATATTGAATTAAGGCCAAAGATAAGTTGAAAACTTCTTCTTTAAACAACAGTGCCTATGATGTTGGTCTGAGGCTTAGGAACTAGGTTCCTATCTTGTTGTTCCTCATAGATATGTTCTGGTAGTGATACCAGATACTTACTATGGACTCCCTTCGATAAAATGATTGGTGTGCTACTGGTTTTGCATGGATCCATAAGATTTATGGATTCTGGGGTGCTACTCTTTTAAGAGATGTGCCCAGAATTCATAATCTTGACTATGATTATATTAGATTATAAGATTTGGCTTTTATATCCAGGATCAATGATGTTGGTCTGAGATCCTGGTGTTACTTGTATAGTTTTCTTATGGCTATGACTTTAGTATTCAAAATCTTCTAGGATGGATTCATCTCACTTGGATGAATACTGAGAAGTTTAATATAAAGCAACACATGAATTCTTATCTAACTTAGATAGATAAATCATGTGATGGTTTTATACTACTCACCACAACAGTTGACTTGTTGAGGTTGTAACTAGTTGATCTTGTGGCCTGATCTTGCTGGTGGTGTTGCTGGCCTGATCTGGTTCTTCTCCTGATGCTGTTCCTACTACTTCCAGCTCCTGGAACTTGTCATTGAGCTTGATATCCACCTTCTGGTTCCTGTTAGCTTGGCCTTGTCCTTGCTATCCACCTGATCCACCCCCTCCTTATGTCACCATCTTGGTGAGTACTGGGTTAATCTGGTGTGTGGTTGGTTTGGCTGTGGCTAGGCTGCTGATGCTTGATGTGTATGTGCAAGCAAATGGTGCTATGGTGCTTTCCCACGGCTGTGTTGAGCTGTTTTGCTTGTGTGGACAGCAGTGGCTGTGTTGACAGCACACATGTGTAAGCTTTATGTGTGCCTGCTGCATCCTTATGGATATGCTCAGGGAATGATCTACCTTTTTATCTGATTACATTTGTCTGCCTGGTGAAACTTGCCCTGATGGGGACATGCCTACCGGGGTATACCCAGCAGGACGTTTCCTACTGGCCCAAGCTGCCAGCGAGTGGGCCTGCAGGACGACGACTAGATCGAGACTTGACAAGGACCCAGGCGACTGGAAGCTAGAGGCCTAGAAGCATAGCTAGTCCCAGTCAGATTAGGTCAAGAAGCCTCCGATCCTTAACTAATTCGGTTGTAGATCTGTAAACCCTAGCGAGGTGAGCCTATATAAACCTCCCTAGGGTATGCATCGGGGACACGTTCCATCATACACGCCAGCGACTCGCCGCCTAATCGTCGAGCTCGCCCTTGTACTCTCTCCATAATACAATCTAGAAGGAGTAGGTCTTTACCCTCCGGGGGCTGAACCTGGGTAAACCCTTGTGTCTCTACCCTCATCTCGCACCGCATATGGCTGGTCGCCCTTGCCCCTCGTTCTACTACTCGCTTTCGATTGCACCATCTGTCGTGGCCATTCCCACGACAGTGGCGCCCACCGTGGGGCCTGGCCGGTCAGGCTGGTGTTCTGCGGCAAGATCCAATCTTCCCATCAACAAGACGATCGCCACTGGCCGCATGATCACGATCGGAGCCCCGTCACGCTCAACGTGATCATGCCGGTCGGCACGATCAGCCTCTTCATCGGCTTCACCGACGTCATCGTCTCGGAGGACTCGACTCGCATCCGCGAGTCGCCACCAAGCGACCGGCTCTCCGAGAGCCAGGTCCGCACCATCCACCGCCTCGCCTCTGAGTACGACTGGACAAACATCAACGTGGCCGAAACCACCATGGGCGCGGACGACGTGGCCCTCAACGACGATGCCGACTCGGCGACCCTGGCGTCAGTCGCCGGATCCATCGTCATCGCGTCACCCGCGGGCTCCATCACCCAGGTCTCCAACATGGGAGACTTCGAGGACCCTTCCATCCTTGGGATCTTCGACTCTGACTCCGGGTCGGAAAACTCCGGCGACTTCCATGTTGGATCCGGTCGCAACGTCGTGACCTACATGGCGAGTGGAACGGACGGCCCGCCAGACCCCTTCTCCATGCCGATCCCGCCGACCGCGACAGCAATGGAGGTCGAAGAACTACGCCTGCGATTGGAGGAGGCGGTCCACAAGGAACAAGCCGAACACGATTTTTTTTTGCCTCGAGCAGGTGACGGCGCAGGAACTTTCGTGCTACCACCAGCTTCGCATTAGGTCGCGCCTAAACCCCGCCGTTCAGGGCAGGGCCATGCGGACCTGGCCCGCATGGCCGATCGCGTGATTTGCGAGAACATGCCGCCAGGAGGGAGCTCCCGGCCACCACCTGGCGCGATGTCCAATGGCGCTCCCCCCACCAGCCGGCCGCGCGCCACCCCGGGACCAGCCAAGAATCCTAGTCTCCTCGAGGGAGCGAGACGCGAACGGCCTACCACTATTCTCCACTCCGATGGATAATGTCATCACGAGCCAAGCCACGGTCGACAACATCAATGTGACCGGGGAAGGTGCCCTACAGATCCAATACGCCAAGGCTTTACTCGCTAAGGCCGTCGAGCAACAAAACACGGGAGCCGACTCACAGGGTCGCATGTACTCGCGTTCGTTAGGAAGCAGGGTGGCCTCGAGCGGCTGCCCAATGGTGGCAAACACCCTCAACTGCCCACCACCCGAGCCCCTACAGCTCCAACACCGACCCGCACACGCGGCACTCTCCACCAACGAACTGCGGCCGGCAAACAACTTCGTCGCTGCCAACAGGCAGCCAGTCGACGCGCGAACCCACATCATCAACAACCAGAGCTGGCGCGCACGCCAGCCCGACGATTTGAGGCATACCCTCACCAAGCGCCGCGACAGCGAACCAAGGGGATCGCTAAGACGAGTTAGACCCCAGTGCTTTGGACCGATGATCTGAGGTGAAAAATACCCGACAAACTTCAAGGCGCCGAAGGAGATCGAGAAGTACGACCCCTTGTACGACCCTTCCATGTGGCTGGACACGTACCTCATGGCGATGGGAATCGCCGGCCACACCGACCTACTCACTGCCCGCTACCTCCCCCTGATGATGGAGGGAGCGTGCCGGCAATGGATCAACACCCTCCCCGCAGATAGCATCGACTCTTGTGAGGAAATGCACGACGCCTTCGTCAGGCACTTCGAAGGATCCGACACCCGCGCCACCACCATCGAGGACCTGGAGCGATGCGTCCAGGGACCCCGCGAGTCGACCCGCAGCTGGGTCCAATGATGGCAAGACCTGTGGTACAACGCGGACGACATCCACCCAGACACCCCGATTCACTGCTTCAAGATCTCGTGTCACTACGAGCCCCTGGTCGCCAAGCTCAAGCGAGTGTACAAGACACTCGACAACATCCCAAAGCTCCTCGAGATCTCCAAGCAGTACACGAAGTAGGACCCAAACCAAGAAACCAACGACGAGTCAGGAGGGAACCGCCGCACGAGTGGCCACGACAATGGGAGACGACCCGAGCTACGCTACAACAACACTCGCCTCACCGGCAAGCGCCGCGGTGACGGGCGAGTCAACTTCGTTGCCAACACCAGCTATGCTCCACGCAAGCCTAAGAGCTTTCGCCGCGACGGAGGCCAGCGCCACGACAGCGGAAACTACAAGGCAAAGCCAAGGTTCGACCATGCGGCTCTCCTTAACCAGCCCTGTGTGTTCCACAGCAGGGAGGGGAAGCCCGCCACGCACACGACCGCCGAGTGCCACTCCCTGAGGGAGATTGAGAAGGCACAACGCGCAAGGGAAGACCCCGACAACCACCCGCCAAACGGCGGGAAATTCGGCCACGACACTGCTCACTCCACACCTTCACCGACTTCAACACGAAGCGCGATAAGAAGGTCATCGCCCATGCCGTCGCTGTCAACGCGGTGTCCTAGGTCGACATCCCCTAGTTCCTCAACTTGTCCGAGCAACAAATCACCTGGAGCCGCGAAGACCACTCGCCACGGATCGAATATCTGTGTCGAGTCGCCTTGGTGGTCAAGCCCAAGGTGGGGGACTACTGGCTCCCAAGACGTTGATGGACGGCGGCAGATCCATCAACATTCTATACCTGGACACGTTCAGGCGACTACGGCTCCCGCAGTCGATGATCGAGACGACCTACACCACCTTCGACGACATCGTCCTCGGTCAGAAGGCGTACCCGATCGGCAAGGTGACGTTGCCAGTCACCTTTGGCACACCAGAGAACTTCCACACCGAGTGGATCGTGTTCGAGCTGGTGCCTTTCAACATCCCCTACCACTGCATCCTGGGGCGGCAGGCATTCGCCAAATTCATGGCAGCGCCCCACTATGCATACAAAGCAATGAAGCTCCCCGGGCCGTGCGGCATCATCACTGTCCACGGCGACCCCGACATGGCCGTAGAGTGCGAGGCCAAAGGCGCCGAGCTCGCCGACACCGTCATAGCCACAGAGGCGAACCATGCGGAGGAGCTCGCCAAGTACATGAGCGGGGTCAACAACAACGACCCCACCACACTTAAGAAGCCCAACTCGGAGGGCGGTGGCTCCACCGTATTCGAGGCGACGACGCACACTCGCTTCGTCGAGATGGTCCCAAGCGACTCCAGCCAGACGGTGACGATCGGAACGGGCATGACCCAGCAGAGGAAGGCGCGCTCATCGAGTTCCTACGTGAGAATCGCGACATCTTCGCATGGAAACCTTCCGACATGCCTGCTGTCCCGAGGGAACTCGCTGAGCACAAACTCAACGCCGACCCCAAAGCGCAACCCACCAAGCCGTCGCTGCAGCCCTTCAATGAAGAGCACCACTGAGCAATCGCCGAGGAGGTGCAGCGTCTACTCGCAGCAGGCTTCATACGGCCAATCAAGTACTCCAAGTGGCTGGCAAACCCTGTCCTGGTCGAGAAGAAAAACGGGACCTGGAGAATGTGTATCGACTACACAAACCTCAACAGCGCCTGCCCGAAGGAGCAATTCTTCCTCCCACGGATCGACCAAATTATCGACTCGACCGCGGGCTCGGAGTCGCTATGATTCCTTGACGCCTACTCTGGTTACAACCAGATCAAAATGGCAGTCGAGGACGAGGAGAAGACGGCGTTCATCACACCATTCGGAGTCTTCTGCTACACCTCCATGACCTTCGGTCTCAAGAACGCCGGGGCGACCTACTAGAGGTGCATGCAGGAGTGCCTTGCGAGCCAAATTGGCCGCAACATCCGAATCTACATCGATGACGTGGTGGTGAAGTCCACTCGCTAGGGCGACCTACCCGCCGACCTGGCGGAAACTTTCGCAAACCTGCGGAGGTACAAGATAAAGCTAAACCCAGGAAAGTGCACCTTCGGTGTACCCACTGGACAGTTGCTGGGGTACGTCGTCTCCAAGCGCAGGATCGAGGTGAACCCCACCAAGATCCAACACGATCGCCCGGCTCGGCAAACCCGAGTGCCTGCGTGACGTCCAGAAGTTGGCCGGGCGAGTCGCGGCTCTCAGTCACTTCATCCCCCGGATAGGCGAGAAGGCGATGCCCCTCTATCGCCTAATGAGCAAGATCCCCATGTTCCAGTGGGACAAGGAGGTCGATGACGCGCTCCACGCTCTCAAGGAGGTGCTACTCGCGGCACTGCTACTCGCCGCCCCCGTCAACAAGGAGCCCATGCTCGTCTACATCGCGGCCTCCGAGCGAGTTGTCAGTGCCGTCATGGTCGTCGAATGGCCAGAGGAGGGCAAGGAGCGCCCGGGCAGTGACCTTTATACTACATCAGCGAAGTCCTCACCGAGTCGCGCCAGCGCTAACCGCAGTACCAGAAATTGGTATATGCGGTCTTCAGAGCCCAGTGGCGACTGTGGCACTACTTCCAGGAGCACCCAATCACGGTCGTTTCCTTAGCACCGTTGCATGACATCATCCGCAACCGTGAGGCGACCGGGCGAGTCGCCAAGTGGGCCGTCGAGATCGCTGTCCACAACATCAGGTACGAGCCGCACAAGGTGATAAAGTCGCAGGCTCTAGCAGACTTTCGTGCCGATTGGGAGGAGGCACATCAGCTAGAGAAACTGCCGCACCTCCACTACTGGTCCCTACACTTTGACGGCTCCAAGAATGCAGATGGTGCAGGGGCAGGGATCGTCCTCACATCTCCAAAGGGCGACAAGCTACGCTACCTCTACCTTGACTTCACCCCCTGCACCAACAACATGGCTGAGTACGAGGCGCTCCTCCACGACATGCGAGCAGCCAAGGAGAGGAGCATCAATCGTCTGCGCTGCTACAACGACTCCGACCTCGTCGCCGACACTTGTGATGCAGTCTCCCCCACCATGGCGGCATACCGCCAAGCAGTAGACCAACTGGGAGGCCACTTTGCGGGCTACTCCGTTGAGTGGATCGACTGGCGGAAGAATGAGGAGGCCGACGCAATCTCCCGCATTGGCTCGGCTCGACTCGTGCCGCCCGCCGGCGTCTTCCTCGACACCATCACCAAGCCTTCCGTCTCTCCCCCGAGGGAGATCGACATCGGAATTCTACTGCAACCAGACGCAGCCCTGGTCGCAATGATCGCCAAGCCAAGCGACTGGACCGCGCCATACGTCGCCTACCTGGAGGGAGGCACCCTACCCGCTGACGAGACGGAGGCCCGGATGATAGCACGCCGTGCAAATCCTTCGTCATCATCAACGGCGAGTTCCACAAGTGCAGCGTGACCGACGTGTTCTAGCGTTGCGTCCAACCCGCAGAAGGACGCAAGATCCTCTAGGACATCCACGTTGGCGACTGCGGCCATCATGCCGGCGCCCGCTCCCTAGTCGCCAAGGCCATGTGACATGGCTTTTACTGGCTCACCGCACACGCCGACACGGTCGACATCGTCCAACGTTGTGTCCGGTGCCAGAAGTACGCCAATCAGACTCACGTACCGATCTCGGAGCTCAAGACGATCCCCATCACCTTGCCATTCGCTGTGTGGGGCATGGACATGGTGGGCCCATTCAAGAAGGCCCCCTCTGGCTTCACCCACCTCCTAGTCGCAGTCGACAAGTTCACAAAATGGGTGGAGGCCAAGCCAGTCCGCAAGTGCGACGAGAAGACTGCCACCAAATTCCTACGCGAGTTCATCTATGGCTATGGGTTCCTGCACATCATCATCACGGACAATGGCAGAAACTTGGCCAAAGGAGCCATGGCGGAATTCTGTGAGGAACACAACATACGACTCGACCTCTCCCCAGTCGCCCATCCGGAGTCCAATGGCCATGCGGAATGCGCCAACCAGAGCATCCTCCATGGCCTGAAGCCGCGACTGCAAGTTCCACTCGAGCGAACCCTTGGGTGCTGGGTCGAAGAGCTCCCCTCTGTCATCTGGGGCATCCGCACCTCCGTCAACAGGTCGACATGATTCACTCCCTTCTTCATGGTGTATGGTGCCGAGGCCATTATGCCAACCGACCTTGAGCACGACTCGCCTCAGCTGGTCAACTACGCGGAGGCCGACAACGAGCTCGCACGCCAGGATGGAGTCGACTAGCTCGACGAAGCACACGACCTAGCTCGCTCCCGCACCGCCATCTACCAGCAAGGGCTTCACCGCTACCACAGTCGGCGAACGGACCCGCACCTTCCACGAAGGCGACCTAGTACTGCGTCTGATCCAGGACAAGAAAGGCATGCACAAGCTCTCTCCCCCTTGGGAGGGACCATTCGCCATCGGGCGCGTCCTGGGCAACGACGCCTACTACCTCATCGACGCCCGAGGCGACGGAAAACTCGACGTCAAGAAGCCATGGAATGTAAACCTCCTACAAAAGTTCTACTCCTAGAACTCCAGACATGTACCTCCTACCCGCTATGAAATAAAGAAGATCAATTCGCACAAATTGTGTCCACTCTCCGTACCTTGTGCCACTCGCCCTCGTAATAACAGCGCTATGCTACTCGCGGAAGTTAACCTTTGGTTACGCGACCGGCAAGGCCAAGTAGTGCGGTACGAGGGCACCGAAAATTTTGGGCCTCGCATCGTCCATGAAAAAAGCCAACCTGGAGCCCCATCGGAGTCGCCTCGCCCGACTGGCTTTCCGAGCCACGACAACCGCATTCGCTTCCCACAGCGACCCAGTCCTCCACATCCTTGACGCAGCGACTCAAACGGCTAAGTACCACGCTCGGGGACTGACGCCAGTCCAATCATGAGCGACGAGGGAAAACGCCAAGTATGAGAGCGCGTCCCGGACTCGCCACGCGACTGGTCCTACGAATCAGGTGGAGTGACGCGCCAAAACAATGCGGCTCCGTCCTCACCTACCTCGGGCATGCGACTCGAACCGCCAAGTACCACACTCGGGGACTCGGCCACCCGACCCTGTTCGCGCCCGGGAAAACGGCTAAGTACAGAGCACCCCTTGGAGTCACCATGCGACTGGATTTCCAAGCCATGTAGAGTCGACCTTAACTTACTAACAGTTCAAAAAACACACATAAAAGCATTGATGCAAAAGAGAACAATCAACAATCCAACAAACAACACACATAAACCCCTTAAAAGGACGGACGCGCTCGGGGACTCGCACAACCAACAATCAAATCAAAAAACATTGACAAAAGCATCCTTGCATTCCTTCAAGCAGCAAAATTTGTTCGCTTACAAGGGAAGTCACATATCTATTCTAATTAACGCCGATCGACAAACTATTCTACTCCGCAGGCTTCAACGATGAGGCGCCACCACTCCTGCGATGGCGGATAAAGGGAATCCACGGGTTCGAAGGGTACGTCGTGAGTTCACCCACCATGGCCGCGCGGAACGGCTGCTCCACCTTGAAGTCGCGGTGCGCCGGCTCGGGGTCGTTCGGGGTGACGACCGTTTCCTGTTACGGAATGAGGTCGTCCATCGCCCACACCCGGTCGGCGTACACTGCAGCCCGCTCGGTCAGCTTCAGAACTTCGGCGATCTCGACTGTGCCCGTCGATGAAGGGTACCCGCTCGTGACGTCGTCAAGGTCGAAATCGTCAGGGAAGAGCGCGAGCCCAAAGCTCAGCGCAATTGCCGTACCACGACGAAAGGCCGACCGCGTCATGAATTCAACCACAGTCGGGGCCTTCTCCAAGTAGCGCTAGACCTCAACGAGGTTGCTGGGGATCACCTCCGTGGGCGAGATTTCCTGAAGGTACACCCGGATGCAGGTCGCTGACAGCACGGCAGAGTCCACCAGAGTGGTGATGCATTGCCGTGCGTCATACGACTACACCTCATCAGCGTCATCAGTAATCCTTCCTGCAACACACAAGCAGACAATAAGGAAGGCTCTAGCAAAATAACACGACCCGCTCGCTCGGGGACTCGCCAAAGAAAAACTCACCAATCAATGGGCGATAGCGCTCCGTGATGAAGTCCTGAAGACCGGAGAGGTCATCCTGCAGCCCGGCGATGAGCGCATCTGACATCTTCCGCTCCTCCGTAGCAGAAGCAACGACTGCCTTGGCCCTCCCATCCGCCGAGGTCGCCTTCGCCTTTGCCTCCTTGAGCTCCCGATCCAGGTAGGCGATTCGCTTCTCCGCGGCGATCAAGGACGAATGCGCAGCCGTCAGTTCACTCGCCGGGACCAGGCCCTGACGAGCCTTCTCCACCGCGGGCGAGTTATCCTCTACATCAACAAAACCATGATACGAGAAGAACAAGGTCTATGACCAGTGACAAGCACGACAACCACTCACCGTAGTCGCTCGAAGATGCTCATTCGTTTCCCTGATAACGAGGAGCTCCCTCTCCAGACGGTCCCTCATGGCAAGTCGCTCCGCCGACTCGCACTCCAGGCCCTGCGCAACCATGGAAGAATCAACAACAAAATTCCTAAGTGCCTAGCCTCTGATATTCAGCGGCCAGCCACTCAGGGACTGGACAGCGAAAAATTCCTAACTGCCTAGCCGTTGAAATTCAACGACTCGACACTCAGGGACAGGACCCCAAAAACAATAAGAATCCGACCACTGAAATACAGTGGCCCGATCCTCAGGGACTGGACATACCTGTATGGAGGCACCTAGCATGCCGTGAAGCTCCATTGCATCCACCGATGGGAGCACGAATGGAGTACGCCCGCGACGCTGCTCGACCTCCGTGCCGACGACCTCAGGCAACTGGCTCGATGGTACCGATGCACTCGCCGCGGAGGCCCTCGCTACGAAGCGAGGGAACGTCACAACTGCGGTGCCCGCTCCACTCAAGGATGGGCCCGTTGCCCTGACCGATGCCACGGGTTCCACCCGCTGCGACTCCGTGTCCACCGTGGCCTTCGAGGCCGCATCCACTCCAATTGGAGCTTCATTCTTTGTGCCTTCAACAGGCGCCTCGACCTTGTCTCCCTTCCTCTTTTTCAAAGGGTCGACTTGTGCCTCCGCGGCACCCAACGGGACCTTGGCCATCGAGGGTGACATATTTTCTTCACCCCAGTCCTGCAGAACAATGCTGTCAGTAAACTCGCCAGTCAGACATTAATCGAGTGGATAAACGAAAGAATCAAAAATACTCACTTGGCGAATGGAATAAAACGCAGGCCAGTACAAATACTGGCCAACTTCTCCAACTCCGGCCCCAGTTTCCGACTGAGGCCCATCTCGAACAGACTCTGTGCCCAAGACACCGATGGCTTTTTCGAGGATGAGGCCGCGACAGGAGGATCAGCGGCGACTACCGTGGGTGCTCCCCTAGGTGGCGAGGTCCCCGCGGATGGAGCGGCCACGAGCCCGGTGACTGGGACGAAAGGCGGCGGGAGCGACGCCAACGGCATCTCACCTTCCACAACGGCCTCGCCGGCCGCCGCAGTCGCATGCGCCGGTGCGTCGTCCCTAGCTTCCTCGGCCGCGCTGGTAGCATCGGAGTTACTCGCGGACCGAGGTGGTGATACCGGCTTAGCCGGATTCTTCTTCTTCGGTGGCAGTGGTTTCTTTTTCGATGGCGTAGCCTTGCATTGCAAGGTGTGCCCGGGGAGCTCGTCATCGTCTTCGTCGTGAGCCTCGAGGCTCTTGCTGGCCTCGAGCTCGCATTGATGCTGCCCGCGGGTCTTGCAGACCGTGGGTGCGGTGACTTCCACGGCCTCGTCGCCACCGTCATCATCATCGTCGTCATCACCGCCCCCGTCACTTCTGACATCGCCCTTGTTGGGCGAAGACTCGCTCTCATCCTCGGCGGACGAGTTCGAGTTCTCGTCGTCTGCGGGTGGAAGCCAACCTTCCACCACTTGGAACAACTGCAACAACAAAACGAAATTAGCACGACCGTGAATGCAAAACTACGACTGCGAGTGCACATGAAATTAAAGGACTCACCGTTGGATCTTTGCGCTTCATGGTGTAAGGGGCGACACTGGCCTTCGCATCAAGATACTCCGCCTCGGTGATCTTCTTCAAGGCCGAGGTGTAGTCGTTGAGTGTCCATTCGGCTTGGCAGGACTTCATCGGGTCGTCCTTGATTGTATACTCATACATGTAGTGGGCACGACTGGCCAGAGGCACTAGTCGCCGCCCGAACCAGCAATTGTACAAATTGATGGTTTGAAGGCCCTTCTTCTTAAAGTTGCGGATCGTCTGCAACATCTCGTCCACGACCATCTGCTGGTCCAACGGGAGCTTCGTGACCTGGAGCCGACGTGGCTCGGGCCGGTCGGCGGAGTACATAGGAAGCACCACCTTGTCAGCCGGTGGCGGCTCGGTCACATAGAACCAACTCTTTTTTCCATTCATTTGACGCCTTCTTTGGCAACATCAGATCAAAGAAGGACGCCTTCGACTTCAGTTGGAAGGTCAGGCTGCCCGCGGCCAGCATCGGGCCGCCTGCCTCTTCACGGCCGATCCTCCCATGGAACAGATCTTGCCATAGGGGGAAATACAGCCGGCAACCTAGGTAGCACTCACAAAATGCCATGAAGATGGCGAGTTGCTCGATGCTGTGTGGTCCTAGGTCCGACGGTTGGATGCCGTAGTAGGCGCAGAAGCGGCGGAAGAAGAGGGAAGTGGGGAATCCAAGCCCCCGCTCCAGGTGGCTGGTGAAGCAGATGGACTCTCCCTCGCGTGGATATGGAGTCACCTCTCCGGCAGCGGGGATGCGCCATCTCCCGGCACGGAGGATCCCCGCCTCCTCGAATGATTTCAACATCACTTTCGTGCACTTGGATCTGCCCCATGGCCCCGTCAGAGGCGCCATCGATTGGAGGATCTAGGGTTATGAGTCGCTCTGGGTCGCTCTGGTCGCTGCGTAGAATGGAAGATTGGGAGTGCGCAAGATCAGATGAAGTGTGGGAAATGTTCGTCCTTCACCTGTCACTTTCCTTATATAGAGGTTGTTACCCGCAATCTTCGGGGAGCCGTTACCGCGCGGTAATTATGCCGATATTACCGTTGGATTACCCAACGACTAGTTTGACCAGCGCTGACGATCCAACTTCATCTATTTGACTCGCTGTCTTCAGCGACTTGACGATTCGCCGACCTGATCACCATAGAAGTGACTCAACTACTCGCCGACCCATTCGCCAAGCTACGATTCGACTGGTCGCCGTTATTGCGACTAAAATGACTAGTTCCTTCTTTTATTTAGGGAGTCCACCGCCGATTCGACTGGGTGTCCAAATTGGACCCGCATACTCCGACTGCCAACAAACACCTGCGACGAATCAACAACAGCCTCAGGGACTACTGATGGGGATATGCCGAACGGGGTATACCTAGCAGGACGTTTCCTACTGGCCCAATCTGCCAGCGAGTGGGCCTACAGGACGGCGACTGGATCGAGACTTGATAAGGACCCATGCGACTGGAAGCTTGAGGCCCAAAAGCGTAGCTAGTCCCGGTCGGATTAGGTCAAGAAGCCTCCGTATCCTTAACTAATTCGGTTGTAGATCTGTAAACCCTAGCGAGGTGAGCCTATATAAACCTCCCTAGGGTACACATAGGGGACACGTTCCATCATACACCCCAGTGACTCGCCGCCTAGTCGTCGAGCTTTCCCTTGTACTCTCTCCATAATACAATCTAGCAGGAGTAGGTCTTTACCCTCCGGGGGCCGAACCTGGGTAAACCCTTGTGTCTCTGCCCTCATCTCGCACCGCAGATGGCTGGCCGCCCTTGCCCCTCGTTCTACTACTCGCTGCCGATTGCAGCATCTGCCGTGGCCATTCCCACGACATGCCCCTCTTACTGCTTGAAATAATTTTACTTGTGGCTTATGGATTATGAAAGATTTAATTCTTTCATATTGGTGAAACTTGCCCCTAAAGATTTACTCAATGATGTAAAGTAGAACAGTGCATGTCACTATCACTACTAAGAGTAAAAATATCTTAACCCTTTATTTTCTTTATTTATGTTTATTCTTTGTTTTGCAGGTACAAAACTTGAAGATTCAAGATTAGAATAGGTTTTCTTTTTGATAGAATAATTCCTTTGTAATATTTATTTTATTCTTTTGTAAGCTTTATTTTATTCTTTTGTAATAAAGATGTATTAGTTAATTAATAATGTACTTTCCTCTTCTTGTAATTTTACTCTTGTAAAGTTTCTTTATTAATTTTGTAAGTTACACTTTGTAACTTATTGATGAAATGATTATATGAAATAAATATTCATTTATTTAATTGTCAATCTTACATAGAGTTTCTGGTTACTATTTATTGTTTCTTTATCAACTTCATAAGTTACATTCTATAACTTATTCATTAAATAAATATATGAAATAAATGTTCATTTACTTGATTATGTTTTATTATTTAAAGTTTGAGTTATTAAATATTATTTCTTGATTAAATAATATTACTCAATCATAATCTTAATCTTTTAAAAATATAAATCCAAATCTCAAGTTTAAATTCAAATTCCTTTCCCGAAAACACATCAATCCATAAAGATCATGTCAAAGTTTATAACGATCATTCTCCAAGGCTATTCCTAAACTTACAGAGTGAAAGAAACTTTGATCACTTTAAGTTTTTATTTGGCAAAAAATTTACCCAAATTTTTACAGATGAATGCATGCAATTGCACATATTTCTAAATCTACCCTTCGTTGGTTCCTAAATGCTGGGATGTTACAGAAACATCGGGGTAAAAGCGTCTGAGTTACCTTTAAGCTTGGTAACTTCTTCAATAAGCTCTGTATTACGCTTATAAAGGTTGGCTGAGCAAAAGGTAGGGAAGGAGTTAGTTCGGATGTGTAAGCCAGAAGAAAATTCAAAAATGAAAAGGTAGCGAACTCACAAGTTTTCCGCAAAATGGGCAACATCTTCTGATACTTCGTCTACAACTTTCTGTGAGCGAAGAGAAGCCTCTGGAACTCGGGTGTGCGCCAATTATGAGCAACCTACAAATGCAAAACTTCAGATTTAGAAGGATATTCAAAGCTAAATCGTAAGTTCTAAACCAAGTAAAACTTGATCCGGATCTAGGTGGCTGGATATTCGAAGCTAAACTATAAAGATCCGAACCAAGTGAAACTTGACTCACATCTAGGTGGCTGGATATTCGAAGCTAAACCGTCAGATTCGAACCAAGTAAAACTCGACTCGGATCTAGGTGGCTGGATATTCGAAGCTAAACCGTAAGATCCGAATCAAGGAAACTTGATCCGGATCTAAGTGGCTAGATAATCAAAGCTAAAACCGTAAGATCCGAACCAAGTAAAACTTGACTCGGATCTAGGTGGCTGGATATTCGTGGCTAAATTGTAAAGATCCGAACCAAGTGAAACTTGACTCGGATCTAGGTGGCTGGATATTTAAGCTAAACCGTAAGATTCGAACCAAGTAAAACTTGACTCGGATCTAGGTGGCTGGATATTTAAAGCTAAACCGTAAGATCTGAACCAAGTAAACTTGACTCGGATCTAGGTGGATTGATAATCGAAGCTAAAACCGTAAGATCCGAACCAAGTAAAACTTGATCCTGGTCTAGGTGGCTGGATAATCGAAGCTAAGAAAAATTTCGTCTAAGTCGATATTATTCATTGTATGCACCCCGGCTACACTAAATGAAGAGAGCATCTGACCGAATAATAAATCATTCGGTCGGAAGCTTGGGGACTAATGGGCATACACTATATTATGCGGAAAGGTACAAGTGTAGACCGAAGTTGATTACCTCATTCATGCTGTCAGTTTCAAGAATAACTTTCGCTGCAAGATGCAAGCGGTTGCTAATGTCGGGGAGACAAAAAGCCTTGGTCCCTTGGTTAGCCACCGAACTAGTTTCAATCTGGTCGGCGACATTCCAATTTGTAGCGTACTCCTCCAAGGATCTAAGACTACCACCGCTCAGAGTGAGCGTTAGCACCTTGTCTTTGGCCTCTCGTGCCTGTTGGGCAGCTGCCTCGGCTGATGGACTTTTGTGAAGCACCATCTGAGTGCCGGTAGTAGAGGCAGAAGTAGAAGCAGGGGCATTCTTCTAGAGTATCTCGGCAATTATATGCTGAGAAGAAGTTGACCTAGTCTTCTTCTGAACATGCTTAGAAGCTCCACCTTTCCTGACTTTGGAAGATGCCATGGCAGTTGGCTGCGACTTAGTTGGCCGATTTACGGTTGGAGTGGCCGATGGAGCTGCAGAAGGAGATGGTTCTTGCCAAGTCTAAGAATGCTCGGTAGGCGCTGGAGAAGAAGGAGTCAGATCTTCGACAAGAGACGAGATAACAGGTGCTTCAGTTGATGTTGGGTCGGCAGGAGGATCCTTAGAAATCTCCATGGTCGCGGCCGGATCAATTGGCTGATCCGGCATGGCAGTGTCGATGTCGCCGTCGACACCAACCTCAACCTCCTCCTGCCGAGGTTACTGTTAGTCGGTGCAGGAGGGGATCATCTCGAGCCGGGCTGGGAACCCAGACATCGTCCTGAGGTGGTGGTGATGATGGCCGAATAATGGGAGAGGCCATGCTCGGACCACTCTGATTGGCGGCAAGCGCAACACTGCCAAGATAAAGAGAAAAGGAAAATAAAGTCAGAAAAAGAAAGATAAACAAGAAATACAAGTTTAGTTCAGATGAGGTAACTTACGCAAAAACTCACGGCATAACCTTTCACTTAGAAGCTTTCTGGGCGGATCTCTTGATTCACTTCTTGGGAGCCTCGACCGAGGGATCTTTTGAGGCGGTCTGTTTCCTCACCGAGACTGGGCCTTCCGTGGCAAGGAGGTCTACCTCGTGCACCTGACCAGCCGGATTAGCTGAGGAAAAATAATCCAGATATGCATAAGAGACAAACACCGCATCAACTACCTCGAGAACTTCGACTTTGTCCGATTCATCGTCCTCGGTTTGTTTGGGAGCCTTATCCCGAGTTCGGACAGGGGCCAAGTAAGGTTTTGGAATGAATTCTTCTGAATCAGGCTCGCCAATGTCCAGAGTATTGTGATCCTCGCTCCAAGGAAGAGCAAGGATATCACCGTCCTCTACGGCCTGCTCATCAAATTTCTGAGAAGGAAATTGCAAAGGAAAATTGATTATTCAATAAAGTATAAATGGTGCATGATTCTGATATAGTGATTTGAAATCAAATTACCTTGGGAGGGGGGTCATTGCGAGTGAAGGGCTTCATGCCCCACGTCCAATCCTCGGCCATATTCGTCGTAAAGATAGCCCAGACGCGCTTCTGAATCTGCTCATCGTTGAGCTCAACGGTTGAGACTCGGCTCGGGCCGAGAGGACCGCACATATAGCAGATCTTGTGGGATCGCCGTTGGAGGGGGCATATTCGACTGCTAACAAAAGCAACCATCAAGTCTTCACCATGCAGCCCAGCCCGGGTCAACTCCTTGAGTCGGAGCTCAAATGCCTCGGCAAGGGCATCGGTCTTCCTCAGATTGAAATTCCAGTTCTTCCTGGAAGACGTGCCAATGGAGAAAGCTGGCAGCCGAATCTTGTCTTCCTCACCGCGGTTCTTCACGTAGAAGAACGTCCGGTGCCATTTCTTGCATGATTCAAGGCCAGCGATGCGGGGGAACTTGGATTTCCTCCTAGGCGTGATGGAAGCGACACCACACTAGGTCAGCGACTTTTTGGAAGGGCGCAGGCTCTTATCCGACACATCATTAGCTCGGATTTGGAAGAACTTAGACCAAATAACTACTAAGGGCCAGAGGCCGAAGTATACTTTGGTGGCCGAGATAAATGCCGACAGAGAAGAAACGGCGTTAGCCGACAGGTGATGAGGTTGGAGACCAAAGAACTCAAAAAACCCCTTAGCAAAATCACTAAGGGGAAGACCAAACCCTCTAGAGAAATGAGACATGAAGACTACATATTGACCCAACTCAGCAATGGGGGCGAGCTCCGGGCCGGTTTATCGACATTTTACCTTGGAAAGGATACGGCGAGTCTTGAGGAGCCATTCGATCTCCTGCCGAGTCACCGAGGATCCTTGCAAGGAACCGCGCTCCGGGGCAGAGACGACATCTTCTTTCCGGCGACAGCGATGCTATGAGCGCTCCACATGAGGTCATCAGGGGAGGAAGCAAATCTAACGGCAGGGAGAGGCCTATATTGCCATGGCCCCGTAGCAGCGACGAAGAGCGTGATCATGGCGGCGGAGCTAGATCAGAGCAAAATCTCAACGCGAGCACACGAAGCGGAAGAGTGAAACCAAAAACTAGCAGCGCGGTCGCAAGGAGGAGAGCTCTGCGGCGGCGACGCGAGGAGGAAGACGAGGAAGTGGGGAGCAGGAGAAAGTGAACGAAGGTTTCACCCCGCTCCCCCATTTATAACCCCAAAACTGCTAGCGGTAGTGGGATCGTGCACACGAGGCGGTTGCCGCATACACGCATGTATCGCGTGCTGGCAACCGCCGAGTGAATCCACACCGCGGGCTACACAGCGTAGGAGATGATCTGGCCGCTGTATCGGTTGCGGTAATTGAAGAGACACTATGATGACTTGACCGCTCGCAGGGATGACGGTTCCCGTGTCAGTTATTATTGCCGAAAAACGATGCAGCAAGCAATGATTGTGACATGTAGGATGAAACTTATGAGAGAAGCTAAGGGCATGACCCAGATAGATGGATTTGACTCGGCTAGACAAGTCTTATCACGGAAAATATCAGAGTGAGTCGGAAGAAAGATAACATGTAAATCGAGGAACAACTCGAAAATGGGCCGACTGAAAGATAGGTCGGCAAAATAAATATACTAATGTTGGGGGGATGACCCTAGGTAGGGTCAAGCTAAGGTAAAAGGACAAGGCCCCCGAAGATGTTGAATGGGTCAAATAATGACCCGACCGAGTTATATCAAGGCCGGCCGAATAAGGACCAAATTAACCAAGTCGAGTAACAAAGACCTGACTCGGCCGACATACGGGATATGTCAGCGTATCGCCTACTATGTTTGTATCTGCAGGTTAGGGCTTGGCCAAGTCATAGGGAAGCTTGCTCGAGAAGGAGAGGGCGAATCCCGAAGTCAACACTGCACGTTGTCTCTTCCACAATGGACAGTGGGACAAAAGAGCATCACGGAGGTGACAATCCTAGATCCCGATGATGACCCACAAGTATAGGGGGTGTATCGTAGTACTTTTGATAAATAGGAGTGTCGATCCCAACGAGGAGCAGAAGGTGTTGACTAGTGGTATGGAGCAGGAAATCTCTATAAATACTTAGCAAACGGATTTTAGGTTTTTTTGATAAAGCAATGAAATAAAGTGCAAGTAACTAAAGAAACAAATAATTGCAGCAAGTGGCCCAATCATTTCTTAGCAAAAGACAAGCCGGTGGTAATACTTATGAGGACCAAACATTCTTGAGGACACATGGGAATACTGTCAAGTACTTTTGTTTCATATAGTTGATTAATCTTCTTTGGTTTTATAAGTGTTGTGTGGGTGAACCTGTGCTAATGTACCGATATTACTTAGACTAATACATACTTGTGATTACACCACTTGCAAGCATCCACAACTACAGGAAAGTATTTAAGATAGAAACCTAACCACACCCTTAAACTCTAAGATCCTACACTCCCCTGTGCACAAGTTTCCTAATGGGGGTTCAGGTTTCTGTCACTCCGGCAACCCCACAATTAGTAGCCAAATACACAATGCATTCCCCTAGGCCCATAAATGGTGAAGTATCATGTAGTAGACGTTCACATGACACCACTAGAAGAATAGCACCACAACTTAAATATTAAACCATCGAATAATACCTCAACACAATTCCACTACTAACTGTTGGAAATATGAGCAATCTACCAAGTGATTTATGAGAAACAAATAGCAGGAAAAACATGACTAGAACGATCGAAAATAAACTAGGCAAGTAATCTGACAGAAAGTGTGTAGAGAGATCGGAATAATCTGAACAAGATGAAGAAAGAAAACATACAGCAGTGCACCGGAGTTGGAGTTGTCACCCATGCCGTCGAGGAAGAGGTTCTCGATGGCAGGGAAGAAGTCATCATTGGGGAAGATGTCGCCGGCATCGATGAAGGAGTCCGTGATGAAGCCAGTAGTCACGCCAATAGCGCTTCCCAAAAAACTTATCGCCCTTCTCCCGTATAGGACTCGAAGAGGCGGGGTTCCGGAGGTCTACTGTCCCAGATCACGGTGCACGCCACAAGACGGGATGGGGAAGAACTGGTGGCAGCTCAGTGCTCTGGAACTTGGAGGCGATGGTTCTGATAGATGCCTGAGGAAAGGAGCGACCTTCCGCTCTTATAGACACGGGTAGACAGGTGAACAGGCGTCGTCGGAAGAGGAAACGAACAGGCAGCGACCGAAGCCAAACATCCTCCATTAAGTTTGAATTAAACCTCCACTAAGTTCGTATTTAAAACCCATTAGCAGACTATTCAAATTTTGCACGCCCGTTCATATACCAGTCATGCGTGGAAAAAAAGAACTCGGCTCGGCGAGATTCCCGCAACCCGTAGTGCGCGCGCGTAGTGACGAGGCGAGGCGAGGCGAGGCGTGGCGTGGAGAGGCGAGGCGGGCGGCGGAGGAGGAGGATCGCGCGTGTGGGACTCTCTCCTTCTCCTTCTCATCCTTTTTTACCAAGTGGTAGGAGAGCCTCCCTTATAAGCTGGTGCAAACCTCCTTCAACTAGCAATGTGGGACTAAACATTTGTCCCACCTCTTTCCATGCATGAATGGGACACATGGGCCTCTAGGATTTTCAAGAATTATTGGAATGGAAAATGGGCTAGGCTATTTGGGCCAAAATTCCAACAACCCCCCACCAGATCCCAGAGGCACATGTAATTTTCCTTTGGTTCCAAAACACTGTTTATGTACCGGTACTACAGTGGACACTGTTAAGTTGAACTTCCACCTAGAATTCTATGCTATACTAGGCCGCGACTTGTACAGTGGACTATGCCTTGAACTGCAAGTTTGCTGCAACCTAGCTTCACACGAAGCCTTGACCGATACTAGGCTACCATGGGACTTCCCCGTGGGTGGAGCTTATGCGTCATACTCCATGGCCTTTCATGAGTTTATTAGAGAGCACCCAACTCTCATAGACTGCGACGTTTGACATTTAGACTCATATAGGCGTGTTCTTCAAAAGATGTTCTGCAGGACAACATCTCTGCTTATGATTAAGCCATTTAGAACACATTAAGATAAAAATTAACCCGCCGTGCAGAATAGGAAAGTATTGCATCTTCACGGAGTGGTGTTCATTAAAGTAGGGATACTTTCCTCTCAGTCTACCAACAGCTTATCTCCCAATTCTAATTCACGGGATCTCCGATCACATAGATTGGTTTTCCACTGTGGAAACTCATAGTGTGGGTCTCATACCCATCTCCTTCGATGCATTTTTTATCACACTGCGTGATAGTCCCTTTGTGAAGGGATCTGCCAGGTTTTTAGATGTTTGGATATAATCCAATGCAATAACTCCAGAGTTTCTCATTTTCCTGACAGATTTAAGTCTCCTCTTCACATGTCTTGGGGACTTCATATTATCCTTAGAAATTTTCACCTTAATAATCACAGTTTGATTATCACAGTTCATTGGAATTGCGGGTATAGGTTTTTCAACCATAGGTAAGTCCATCAAGAGTTCATGAAGCCACTCTGCTTCAATAGTGGCCGTGTCTAGTGCTGTGAGTTCTGCTTCCATAGTTGACCTCGTTAAGGTGGTCTGCTTGCAAGACTTCCAAGAAACAGCGCCACCACCAAGTGTAAACACATATCCGCTCGTGGACTTTATCTCATCAGCATCAGATATCCAATTTGAATCACTATAACCCTCCATTACCCTCGGATACCCGGTATAGTGAACGCCACAGGTTGCAGTGCCTTTTAGATAGCGCATGACTCTTTCAAGAGCTTGCCAATGACAATCTCCAGGATTTGAAACAAATCGATTGAGTTTGCTAATAGCAAACGCGATGTCAGGCCTTGTAGCGCTAGCCAAGTACATAAGCGAGCCAATTATTTGAAAGTATGTCAATTGATCTCTAACGGTGCCTCGATTCTTTTGAAGTAGCACACTAGGATCATACGGTGTTGGAGAAGACTTGCAGCCGCTATACCCAAAGCAACTCAAAATCTTGTCCACATAGTGAGACTGAAGCAGTGTTATCCCACTATCATCATCTCTCAACAGTTTTATGTTCAAGATAACATCAACTACTCCTAGATCCTTCATCTCAAAAGACTGAGATAAGAAATCCTTGACCTCCTCAATTACAGTAAGGTTGGTCCCAAAGATCAGTATGTCATCAACATACAAACATAGAATAACTCCTTCACCCCACCATGGCGATAGTATACGCACTTGTTTGCTTCATTTACAAGAAAGCCTGCAGCGGTTAAGGTTTTATCAAACTTTTCGTGCCACTGCTTAGGTGCTTGTTTAAGACCATATAAAGTCTTCATCAGCTTGCACACTTTTCTTTATTGAACATTTACTACAAAACCATCTGGTTGATCCATATAAATTTCCTCATCCAACTCTCCATTTAGGAAAGCCGTCTTAACGTCCATTTTATGAACGAGAAGACCATGTGAGGCAGCCAGAGAAAGTAGGACTTGAATGGTGGTCAACCTTGCTACAGGCGAGTAAGTGTTAAAGAAGTCTTCACCTTCCTTTTGGGTATAACCCTTGGCCACAAGCCCTGCCTTGTACTTTTCAATAGTACCATCAGGCCTTAGTTTCTTCTTAAACACCCATTTACATCCTACAGGTTTGCACCCATAAGGACGATCACTGATCTCCCATGTTTCATTAGCTAAAATGGAGTCCATCTCACTATGGACGACTTCCTTCCAGTAGTCAGCATCAGGAGATGCATATGCTTCTGAAATAGAAGTGGGAGTATCATCCAAGAGGTATACAACGAAATCATCACCAAAAGACTTTGCAGTCCTCTGTCTCTTGCTCCTTTTAATAATTTTGTTATCCTCCTCCTCAGGATTTTCTAGGTGTTCGACTGGAATGATTGGTTCAGAAATTGTATCTAATTCCTGATTTGATGAGTTGGGCATATCCTTCATGGGAAAGATATCCTCAAAGAAAGTTGCATCATTTGACTCCATGATTTTACCAACATGCATTTCTGTTACTCCGGATTTTACTATCAAGAATCGATAGCCAATTCTATGAAAAGCATATCCCAGAAATACACAGTCCACAGTTTTTGGTCCAAGCTTGCACTTCTTGGGGACTCGCACATGAACTTTTGCCAAACAGCCCCAAGTTTATAGATAAGAGAGATTTAACCTTTTCTTCTCCCATTCTTCAAATGGAGTAATTTATTTGTTCTTTGTGGGAACTCGGTTTAGGACATGACATGCGGTTATTAATGCCCCCCCACCATTCCTCGGAAAGACCCGATGTGTCTAACATGGCGTTAACCAAATCTGTTAGAGTGCAGTTCTTTACTTCAGCTACCCCGTTTGACTGGGGTGAGTAGGGTGGCATCCTATCATGGATTATACCATGTTCCGCACAAAAGGAGTCAAACTCGTTGGAAAAATACTCTCCACCACGATCAGACCTAAGACTCTTCATCTTTCGATCAAGTTGGTTTTCTGCTTCAGCTTTATAGACTTTGAATAAACTCAAAGCCTCATCTTTTGTTTTCAGAAGATACACATGACAGTATCTCGTAGAGTCATCGATCAACGTCATAAAATATTTCTTTCCACCTTTTGTCAACATTGAAGGGAATATGCCCTGAGAGGCAATCATAAAGTGTTTATTTTGTATATTCCAAGTATATGATAGATGTTTATTTTGCATGCTATAATTGTATTAATAAGGAAACATTAATACATGTGTGTTTAATAAACAAACAGAAAGTTCCTAGTTATGCCTCTCTCATAAACTAGCTCGTTGATTAACAAGATGATCAAGGTTTCCTGATCATGGACATTGGATGTTGTTAATAACGAGATCACAACATTAGTGTAATGGTGTGACGAACATTCATCCGAAGTATAGCATTATGATCAAAGTCATTGAGTTTATATTGCTATAACAACTTACGAAGTGATCCTAATCCTTAGACCATGAGATCATGTCAATCACTAACATCGGAAGAGTTTCTTGATAACATCAAACATCACACCATAACAGGATGATTATAAAGATGGGTTTAGAACTAATAAAGTGTTATGTTGAGTCCCATGGATCGAGAGTGGAATTTGTTCATCCCGATGATAGATAGATATACTCTGGGCCCTCTCGGTGATATCACATTGGTTAGCTTGCAAGCAAGTGATTTGATCACTAGAATGTTATATCACAGGAACAAGAAAAGAGTGCATGTAAGTAACGAGATAAAACTAGGTATGGAGATACCGATGATCGAATCTTGAACATGTAATATATTGTGAAACAAAGGGATTAAGATACTAGCATAAAATGTTCCGTCGATCACAAGAAAGTCATCGTTGAATGTGTGAGAGTTAGTATGGGTCTCTAGATCCCGCTTGTGATGATTGATCTGAGAGGGGTCTCGATCATGTCCGCATTATTCGCGAACCGTAGGGTGACACACTTAAGATACACAGACATCCAATTGGAGCAAAAGTTTCATGCCGGAAAGAATAACAAGCGCAAGAATTTATTTCACTAGATACCGAAACAGGTTTTCAGGTGAAATTGCAGAAAGTGTTTTTGCATGTGAAATGAAATACTAGCAAGGGGTTATATGTGAGTGTTTGTCATTAAAGTAATTGAAAAAATTCTGAATAAATAAAAGGAGTTTTATTTAATGAGAGTTTGCATAAAATTTGGTGGAAATTTAATGGGAATTTGAGTGGGATTTTGAGTGGAGGGAATTGAAAGGATTTTTGTGAGTGGAGTGTCCACCCACATGAATGAGGGGAGGGCAAGGGGGCAACCCCCATGCGCCGGCCATCCCCTTGGGGTTCCCCCCTCTCCTATAAAAGGCACCCCCTCCTCACTTCTCACTCACACCTCCTCGTGAAGGATCTCTCTCCCCCTCTAGTATTTATCCCCCATGGTCTTGGACTAGCGAGATACATGTTCCCGGTGGCTATTCGGCAAGAAAGAGTTGTGCTTCCGCTGCATCGCTGGAGCAAGGAGGCGGAGGTTGCTCGGTGCCTCGGACGTGTGTGCGAGCACAGATGCGCGGCTGATTTGCGGTGCTAAGGACTTCCTCTCGATCTTGAGATCGGCAAGAGATCGTCTACATCAACCACGAGTTTGGACTCGTTAAGATTTGTCGGTCTTCAAGGGTATGTTCTCTACGGATATATATCCGCCCGTTGATTATATCTAGTAGATAGATCTTGGTGCATAGTTGTTCCCATCGTAGGATTTTTTTTGTTTTTGTATGCTGCGAACCCTACAATGGTATCAGAGCCGGATCTATGCGTAGATGCTTTGCACGGGTAGTACGCATATGAGTATGTGGGCGATGATGATCATGTTATTGCTTCTTGGTTGTACTGAGTATATTGGTGGCATAGTGGGATGAAGCGGCCCGGACAAACTTTACATGTCCTCGCACATGAGACCTGTTCCACGCTCGACATGCAACTAGTTTTGCATAAGTGGCTAGCGGGTGTCCGTCTCTCCTACTATAGTCAATATCTAATTTGCAACAAGTTGTCAACAATTTGGTTATCCTCGTTGTGGTTCATGTTCGTAGGTAAGAATGGTTATATCTTCGAAAGCCCTAAGCCACGTAAAACTTGCAATGGATGAATTAGAGGCGTCTAGTTTAGATTGTTACTAGGCTAGTGTTATGATTTTATGATGTTGTAAGTAGAAGTATGAGATGATACTCTTACAACACACATAACGTGTAAGTTCCATAGACCTTGGCCTTACACATAAAGGTATGATAGTGATCATACCACGGTGCACATGATAGAGATCATATGCGGGAACCATATCATTTCACTTATAAACATGTGATGTTTGATAACATCTTATATTGCTTGTTTGGTGTTTTATTAGCATAATAAGATGATCCCTCATTTAAATATCAAGATAAGAATGTGTTCTTCCTTTAGTATGCACCAATTATGTTTTCGTCGCTCCAAGACATCACGTGATGATCGGGTGTTCTTGGATTCACGACCATATTTCGGGTGTAAGACACTTACACACGCGATACTAAGGTTCTTACTTGGCGAGCCTAGCATGTATAGACATGGCCTTGGAACATGGACCAAAAGGTTAAGCATGAGTCATATAGTAGATATGATGCCCATTTGATGCTCGCCTTTGAAGCTACACCGACTCACGTGATGATCGGACTTGGTGTAGTGGATTTGGTTCATGTAATCACCAAAAGGCACAAGGGATGTCTTTTTTGAGTGGGAGTTCATTTGTAATGTGGATTAGTTGAACTCAATCTATCATAAACTTAGTCTAAACTTTACAAATTCTGTTGTAGATGGCACCACCTGCTTTTAATTTCAATGTGTTCATGGAGAACGAGAAACTTGCAACGAACGGTAGCAAAATGGGCCATGAATTTGAGGATTCTCCTCTCTGCTGCACAAAAGCAATATGTGATAGAAGCGCCGCTAGGCCCCCTACTATTTGATGATGCCCCTGACAAGGAGAAGAATGTCTATTAGACTCGTCAGGAAGACCACAACTTAGTTCATTGTGGCATATTGTATGGGCTAGAGCCGGAAGTTCAAAAGCGTTTCGAAACGGCAACGCATTTGATAAAATGGGTGAGTTGAAAATGATTTTCGACACACATGCTGCTGTAGAGAGCTACAATGCTTCAGAAAAGTTCTTTCGTTGCATGATGGAAGAGCACAACTCTGTTAGTGAGCATGTACTCAAGATGTCGGGTTACACCGATAAGCTTGTGTCCTTGGGAATATCGATTCCCATTGACTTAGGCATCCATCGTGTTCTGCAGTCTCTACCACCTAGCTATAAAAGCTTCATGATGAACTGTAATATGAAGGCATGAAGAAGTCTCTCTCCCGAGCTTCTATCAATGCTTAAAACTGGAGAAGTGGAGATCAAGAAGGAACATCAAGTGTTGATGATCAATAAGAACACTGGTTTCAAGAAAGACAAGAAGGGTAAACGGAAGGGAAGTAAGGGCGGCAAGCCGGTTGCCGTGCCTGAAAAGAAACCCCGAGTTGGCCCTAAGTCTGATACCGAGTGCTACTATTGTAAGGGACTAGCTACTGGAAGCGCAACTGCCCCAAGTATTTGGAAGACAAGAAGGCCGGCAAGGCAAACAAAGGTATATATGATATACATTTTATTGATGTGTACTTGACTAGTGCTCGCAGTAGCACATGGGTATTTGATACCGGTTCAGTTGCTAATATTTAACTCGAATCAGGGGCTGCGGAACAAGCGACCGCTAGCAAGGGGTGAGGTCAAGATGCGTGTCGGCAATGGATCAAGCATCGATGTGATCGCCGTTGGAACGCTGCCTCTCCACTTGCCGTCGGGATTAGTAATAAACTTGAATAATTGTTATCTGGTGCATGTACTGGCATGAACATTGTATCTAGATCGTGTTTGATGCGAAGTGGTTATTCATTTAAATCCGAGAACAATGGTTGTTCTATTTATATGAATGAAATCTTTTATGGTCATGCACCGATGATGAATGGTTTATTTCTATTGGATCTCGATAATAGTGTTACACATATTCACAATGTTGATGCAAAATGGATTAAACTTAATGATGATATATCCGCATATATGTGGCACTGCCGTCTAGGTCATATTGGCGTTAAGCGCATGAAGAAGCTCCATTCGGATGGACTTTTGGAATCACTTGATTTTGAATCATTTGATACATGTGAGCCATTCCTTATGGGAAAGATGACTAGAACGTCATTTTCCGGTTCAATGGAATGGGCGACAAAATTATTGGAAATTATACATTCTGATGTATGTGGTCCAATGAGTGTGTCGGCGCGAGGTGGATATCGTTATTTTGTTACTTTCACGGATGATTTGAGTAGATACGGTTATATCTACTTGACGAAACACAAGTCTAAAACTTTTGAAAAGTTCAAGGAATTTTAGAATGAAGTGGAAAATCATCGTAATAGAAAGATCAAATTTCTACGGTCCGACCATGGAGGTGAGTATCTAAGTTACAAGTTTAGCACTCATATGAAAGAGTGTGGAATTGTTTCACAACTCACACCTGCCGGAACACCACAGCGAAATGGTGTGTTAGAACGTCGTAATCGTACTTTATTGGATATAGTTCGATCTATGATGTCTCTGACAGACTTGCCGTTGTCATTTTGGGGTTATGCACTAGAAACTGCTGCATTCACTTTAAATCGGGCACCATCTAAATCTGTTGAAAAGACAGCATATGAATTGTGGTTTGGAAAAAAATCTAAGCTGTCATTTCTTAAAGTTTGGGGATGCGATGTTTATGTGAAGAAACTTCAACCGGATAAACGTGAACCCAAAGCGGAAAAATGCGTCTTCATAGGATACCCTAAGGAAACAATTGGGTATTCCATCTATCATAGATCCGAGGGCAAGGTTTTTGTTGCCAAGAATGGATAGTTTCTAGAGAAAGAGTTTCTCGCGAAAGGTGTGAGTAGTCAGAAGGTAGAACTCAAAGAGGTTATTGCACCTTCTCTTCAAAGTATGGAGAGTAGCGCAGCGCCGAAAGTCATTACGGAGTTGGCTTCACCAGTTGAAGAGGGAACTAATGATAATGATCATAAAACTTCGAAAGAGAGTACTACCGAACCTCGCAGGTCTAGCAGGACGCGTGCAGCTCCTGAGCTGTACGGAAACCCTATTGTGAATTTCATGGTTGATGAAATTGATGATCCTGCGACGTATGAATAAGCAATGATGAGCCCGGATTCCAACAAATGGTTAGAATCCATGAAATCCGAGATGAAAATCAAGTTTGGAACTTGGTGGACTTACCTCACGACCAAAAGACCATGGAGAATAAATGGATTTTCAAAAGAAAAACTGATGCTGATGGTAATGTGACCGTCTATAAAGCCTGACTTGTCGCAAAGGGGTTTCGACAAATTCAAGGAGTTGACTACGATGATACATTCTCTCCCGTAGCGATGCTAAAATCAGTTAGGATTATGTTAGCAATTGCTGCATATTTCGATTATGAGATATGGCAGATGGATGTCAAAACCGCATTTCTCAATGGTAATATTGAAGAAGAGTTGTATATGATACAACCAAAGGGTTTGTCGATCCTAAGGATGCTAACAAGGTGTGCAAGCTTCAGTGATCCATCTATGGACTGAAGCAAGCATCACGAAGTTGGAATCTCCGCTTTGATGAGGTGATCAAAGAGTTTGGATTTGTCCAAACTTATGGAGAAGCTTGTATTTACAAGAAAGTGAGTGGGAGCAATGTGGCATTTCTGATATTATATGTGGATGACATATTAATGATCAAAAATGATATAGATCTTTTAAACAGTGTTAAAAGTTATCTAAACAACAAATTTTCAATGAAGGACCTAGGTGAAGCGTCATACATATTAGGCATAAAGATCTATAGAGATAGATCTAGGCGCCTAATAGGGCTATCGCAAAGTACATACCTTGATAAGATTTTAAAGAAGTTTAAAATGGATGGAAGTAAGAATGGGTTCTTACCTATGTTGCAAGGCAAGACATTGAGTAAGACTCAAAGTTCGGCTACAGCGTAAGAAAGAGAGATAATGGACAAAGTCCCCTATGCTTCAGCCATAGGCTCTATAATGTACTCCTTGCTATGTACAAGACCGGATGTGGCACATCCTATTAGTTTGACTACTATGTACCAATTGGATCTAGGTTCAGAACACTGGATAGCGGTCAAGAATATCCTTAAGTACTTGCGAAGAACTAAGGATATGTTTCTTGTATACGGAGGTGAAGAAGAGCTTGTCGCTAAGTGTTATGTCGACGCAAGCTTTGGCACCGATCTGGATGACTCTAAGTCTCAATCCGGATACGTATTTATCATGAATGGCGGAGCGGTTAGTTGGAGGAGTTCCAAACAACTTGTGGTGGCGGAATTAACAACGGAGGCCGAATATGTTGCTGCTTCGGAAGCGGCTCAGGAAGCGTTTTGGATGAAGGAGTTCATATCCGAACTAGGTGTGGTTGCAAGCGCGTTGGACCCAATGGTGATCTATTGTGACAACAATGGTGCCATTGCCAATGCCAAAGAACCAAGGTCTCACAAGAATTCCAAGCATATTAATCGCCGGTTTCACTCCATCCGCGAACATGTCAAGGATGGAGATATCAAGATTTGTAAAGTACACACAAATCTCAATGTAGCGGATCCATTAAATAAAACTCTCCCTAGAGCAAAACATGATCAACACCAGAACTCCATGGGTGTTAGATTCATCACTATGTAACTAGATTATTGTCTCTAGTGCAAGTGGGAGACTGAAGGGAATATGCCCTGAGAGGAAATAATAAAGTGTTTATTATGTATATTCCAAGTATATGATAGATGTTTATTTTGCATGATATAATTGTATTAATACGGAAACGTTAATACATGTGTTCTTAATAAACAAACAAAAAGTTCCTAGTTATGCCTCTCATAAACTAGCTCGTTGATTAAAAAGATGATCAAGGTTTCCTGATCATGGACATTGGATGTTGTTAATAACGAGATCACAACATTAGTGTAATGGTGTGATGAACATTCATCTAAAGTATAGCATTACTATCAAAGTCATTGAGTTTATATTGCTATAAAAACTTACGAAGTGATCCTAATCCTTAGACCATGAGATCATGTCAATCACTAACACCAGAAGAGTTTCTTGATAACATCAAATGTCACACCATAACAGGGTGATTATAAATATGGGTTCAGAACTAATAAAGTGCTATGTTGAGGCCCATGGATCGAGAGTGGAATTTGTTCATCCCGATGACGGATAGATATACTCTGGGCCCTCTCGGTGATATCACATTGGTTAGCTTGCAAGCAAGTGATTTGATCACTAGAATGTTATATCATGGGAACGAGAAAAGAGTGCATGTCAGTAACAAGATCAAACTAGGTATGGAGATACCGATGATCCAATCTCGGACATGTAATATATCGTGAAACAAAGGGATTAAGATACTAGCGTAAAAGGTTCCGACGATCACAAGAAAGTCATCGTTGAATGTGTGGGAGTTAGTATGGGTCTCCAGATCCCGCTTCTGATTATTGGTCTGAGAGGGGTATCGAGCATGTCCGCATTATTCATGAACCGTAGGGTGACACACTTAAGAGACACCGACATCCAATTGGAGCAAAAGTTTCATGCTAGAAAGAATAACAAGCGCAGGAATTTATTTCACTAGATACCGAAATAGGTTTTCGAGTGAAATTGCAGAAAGTGTTATTGAATGTGAAATGAAATACTAGCAAGGGGTTATATGTGAATGTTTGTCATTAAAGTAATTGACAAAATTATGAATAAATAAAAGGAGTTTTATTTAATGAGAGTTTGCATTAAATTTGGTGGAAATTTAATGGGATTTTTAGTGGAGGGAATTGAAAGGATTTTTGTGAGTGGAGTGTCCACCCACATGAATGAGGGGAGGGCAAGGGGCATCCCCCGTGCGCCGGCCACCCCCTTGGGGTCCCCTCTCCTATAAAAGGCACCCCCTCCTCACTTCTCACTCACACCTCCTCGTGAAGGATCTCTATCCCCCTCTAGTATTTATCCCCCATGGTCTCGGACTAGCGAGATATATGATCCCGGTGGCTTCGGCAAGAAAGAATTGTGCTTCCGCTGCATCGCTGGAGCGAGGAGGCAGAGGTTGCTCGGTGTCTCGTACATGTGTGCGAGCACAGATGCGCTGCTGATTTGCGGCGCTAGGACTTCCTCTCGATCTTGATATCGGCAAGAGATCGTCTACATCAACCACGAGTTTATCTCATTAAGCTTTGTCGGTCTTCAAGGGTATGTTCTCTACGGATATACATCCGCCCGTTGTTTGTATCTAGTAGATAGATCCTGGTACATAGTTGTTCCTATCGTAGGAAAGTTTTTGTTTTCTATGATGCGAACCCTACAAACACACCATTCATCTCACAAAGATCAGAATATATGAGTTCTAGTGGTGCCAAATTTCTCACCTCTGCAGTCGTATGTGACTTGCGAGGTTGTTTTACTTGCACACAGGCTAGACACTTAGATCCTTTGACAGTAGTGAAATTTGGGATTAAATTCATTTTAGATAACCGCGTCATGCAACCAAAATTAACATGACAAAGATGTGAATGACAGACATTTGATATAAGATCAAATGAAACATGATTCACAGCTTTATTACAAACATCTAAAAGTGACAGGAGGAATAGACCTCCGCACTCATATCCTTTACCAATAAAAGTACCAAACTTAGATAGTACAAACTTATTAGACTAGAAAAACAATCTTGTAGCCATCACGACATAGAAGAGATCCGCTAACAAGATTCTTATTTATTGAGGGAACATGATGTACGTTCTTTAGGCGTACGGTCTTTCCCGAAGTGAACTTCAGATCGACTGTACCAACACCATGAACAGAAGCTTGCGAGCCGTTCCCCATCAGCATGGACTGAGTCCCTCTGACCTGATATGAAGAAAACATGGAAATGTTAGAACAAACATGTACATTAGCTCCCGTGTCAATCTACCAATCAGGAGAATGACATAATAAAAGAACAGTAGGTAATATACCATACCCAACATCCTTCATCTCAACGTCGCTCATGACAATATTAGTGGTCTTGCCGCTCTTCCCATGCTGGCGCCTATCATAGAGGTTGGGACAACTAGGAGCCCAGTGATCAGGATCACCGCACACATGACAGGAACCTTTCTTCTTATCAGTCTTCTTCTTGAAATTGGTAGACTGTGAGGGCTTATTCTTCCCATAGAACTTTCCCTTTCCATCAAACTTGCTCTTGTTCTTGAACTTGTGGGACTGGAAGTTCTTTTTCTGTACCAAGTTGGCACTTGAACCTCCATCAACAAGTCGAGCACGTGTGTATTTTGCTCTCTCCTTCTCTTCCACACCAAGAGTCCCAATGAGATCCGATACGGAAAAATCCTGTCTCTTGTGCTTCAGAGAAGTAGCAAAGTTCCTCCATGAATGGGGAAGCATGGCAATAATGCCCCCGGCAACGAACTTTTCTAGTAACACACAAGAGAAGTAATCAAGCTCCTTGACCAGTGCCTGTATCTCATGAGCCTGCTCGATGAAGGAGCGGTCATCAGACATCTTGAAGTCATAGAATTGCTCCATGATATACAGTTCACTCCCAGCGTCCGAGACCCCAAACTTGGCCTCGAGAGCAGCCCACATGTCCTTGCCATTATCAAATGACATATAGGGTTCAACAATGTTCTCTCGAAGAATAGACAATAGAGCAGCCCTGAGCAGCTTGCCAGATTTCTGGAAAACTTGCTCCTCGGCAGGAGTAAGCTCTCCCTCAGGCTTGCCAAGAGTGGCGTCATAGCAGTTCATGTTCTCAAACCAGAGAACTGTTCTCATGCGCCATCTCTTACAATGCGTACCCTAAAAAACAGGTGGCTTCACAGATGCCACGAAACCACTTGGAGTAAATTGCCTATAATAAGGTTTTTGGATTGTTGGAAATATGAGAAATTTACCAAGTCATTTATGAGAAACAAATAGCAGGAAAATCATGAATAGAACGATCGAAAATAAACTAGGCAAGTAATCTGACAAAACGTGTGTAGAGAGTTGCAGATAGATCGGAATAATCTGAACAAGATGAAGAAAGAAAACATACAACAGCGCGCCGGAGTTGGATTTGTCACCCATGTCATCGAGGAAGAGGTTCTCGATGGCAGGGAAGAAGTCATCGTTAGGGAAGATGTCGTCGGCGTCGGTGAAGGAGTCCATGATGAAGCCACTAGTCGCGCCAATAGCGCTCCCCAAAAACCTTATTGCCCTTCTCCCATACAGGAGTCGAAGAGGCGGGGTTCCGGAGGCCTACTGTCCCGGCTCGCGGTGCACGCTGCAAGACGGGATGGGGAAGAACTGGTGGCAGCTCAGTGCTCTGGAACTTGGAGGTGATGGTTCTGATAGATGCCTGAGGAAAGGAGCTACCTTCCGCTCTTATAGGCACGGGTAGACAGGTGAACATGCAGCGTCGGAAGAGGAAACGAACATGCAGCGACCAAATCCAAACAACCTCCATTAAGTTCGAATTAAACCTCCACTGAGTTCGTATTTAAAACCCATTAGCAGACTGTTCAAATTCTGCACGCCCGTTCATATACCCGTCATGCGTGGCAAAAAAGAACTCAGCTCGGCGAGATTCCCGCAAACCGCGGTGCGCGCACGTCGTGACGAGACGAGACGAGGCGTGGCGTGGCGAGGCGGGCGACGGAGGAGGAGGAGCGCGCGTGTGGGACTCTCTCCTTCTCCTTCTCATCCTTTTTACCAAGTGGTAGGAGAGCCTCCCTTATAAGCTGGTGCAAACCTCCTTCAACTAGCAATGTGGGACTAAACATTTGTCCCACCTCTTTCCATGCATGAATGGGCCACATGGGCCTCTAGGATTTTCAGGAATTATTGGAATGGAAAATGGGCTGGGATATTTGGGCCAATATTCCAACACTAACAACATGACTTCTCCCATGTCCTCAAGAACTAAATGACCTACTCACGAGACATCATATGGATCAAGATCAGAGATGATATAATGATGGATAACAATCTGAACATAAACAATAATTCAATGGTTCCACTCACAATCATCAACTACAATAGTAATCAACACCAGGAAAGTTTCCCCTAATAACTATGCAAGATTCAACACAATTGTTACATCGGGATGGAGTGGTGATGATGGTGCTGGTGGAGATGATGGTGTGGATTGATATGTCCAATTTGCATCACCAGTCTGTACCATAATTTACCTCTTTTAATTGATATATTTCATATGAAGAGGTCTTACTTATGTATTTTCATATGTTTTTGCATGTTGGATGGTTCTTGGAGGATGAACTGTCGGAGTCAGGATTCTGATGGAAAAAGCGGTGTTTTGTTGCAATTTCGTGAAGATCAGTAAAATACCAGAAAAACTACGGAAAATCCTATTTCCCAGAAGACGAAGGAAACCCGAACGGGGGGGGGGGGGCGAAGTTGGGCCACAGCCCCTCAGGCGCGGGCCACCCTAGGCTGCACATACAGGGGGTGTGGCCACCCTGGCCCACCTATGGCTCTGCCCTGTAGCGGACCCGAACCCGGCTTGGTTCGAAATCCCTGTGATTACAGTGCTAGTCCGTGGATCGAATAGCTAGCACCCACAGTTTAAGATGTAATATCAAGATACAAAGGTCATATTACATCGCATGATCCAGAATATTATTCTTTATTACAATCTCATAGCCATAGGCTATCTTATTACAAAGCAGCAAAATAAAAGTAAAGCATGGAGTCCTTCATCTTCATGTGCCACATACAATCATGTTGGTTGTAGACTTGTAATCCTAATCAACACACTTCACTAACATCAAACAAACCTGCAACATAATAAGTTGCCGCCACAATGGTCAATACATTTGAATTGTATTGGCAAGTTTCACTACTATATAGAAATAAGTGGAACCTATCAATATATGCATATTTGGATAAGTAGGGTTTAGGCTCATTTGTAGAAAGCAATATAGTTTTATCCTATCTTTTCAAAATAGTTTTGATATTTTGACAATCTTTTTGAACTCCTTGGAAAACTCCAAGTGCTTCTAATCCCTTGTTGACACCATCAAGTTTTACTTTGAGAAATTGGAATGTCGAGATCTTCCATAGCTTCAGGCCTTAGTTGCTCAGAGTTGTCCGTAACCGGGGACACGGCTAAGTACTTAGAATTTGATCTTCTGCAGAAGTTGTACACTTTACCCACATGACATAATCTCATCTTGACGCCACCAGTGGCCACTGGATAAGTACATACCAAATGGAGTACCGGCAGATCGGGAATGTGACAAAGTCTTTTCATAGAAGTCCTCCCAATACATTATGCTAGCACATCTACCAGGCACCAATGTAAGTATATACTTCCAATACATAATTCTAGTTAACCTGAATAGGTACCAATGCAAGGGTCTTCCACTATGTAATTGACTAAGCCAGAGCATATTTAGCATGTGGCTGTACACGGAAGCCACTATACGAGAAACATGTTCAATCTCTAAGTCCCTGAGTGGTTTTCTTCTAGTGCACACACAAAAAAGATAGCCATATATATATGGCTCCCTTCGTTGCCACCTTATCCACAACTGAGTATCCACATTCCACCCAGGTGATTCATTGAGTATTTGTTTTATTATATAAAACATATATTTTTCCAACGCTTCATATAATCATAACATGGTATTCCATCCCGAATCTATTGCAAGGCTAAGCATACTACAACTACGATGTTTCCACTAAGGAAGATATAAAGGATATCCTAATAGGACATAGCATAGCATAGTAACATAGTAGCCCTATCATGCATACTACAAAAATTTCACTAAGTGTATTGAAAATAGTAGGACATGGATGATATATAGTGCCACTTTCCTTAGTAGTTGGTGGTGTTGTACACTCTTCGCAATAACACACTTGACAATCAACACAATCTATCAAGCAAAACAACCATGACAAAACAATCACAAGATCAATACTAATGACAACACAAAAATCATGCAAAGTATGTAAACATGCAAAATGACAATTCTTATTGTACAAATTGTTATAACAAGGTTCTGAATATTACTAAGTGATTTCTAAGCATTTCATATTTTCAATATTACAAATGCAACCATTTGTGCAATTGTAGCAATTAGCAATATTTTCTAACACTTGGAAAGGCCGTTCCCACTAAATAATTGCCACGGTATTATTTATACTAGAATAAAATTATATTTTGGTCTTACTATTCAGAGGGTTCAATATACAACCATTTGCAAAAGGATTTACTTAAAAACAATTTACACAACAATTTTTATACTCAAAATACTCCACAAATGGTTATGTATAAAACGTGATTTTAACCGACTAAAAAATACCAAACTATGGCTCCATTGTGTTCTACTCGTTTTTGTGAATCCATAGACATTATTTTCTATATTTGGATATACAGAACTAAAGATATGATTTTTACAAGTTTCTGCGTTTTTATGTCTAAAAATCCGAAAATAGGAACATATATGACACTTGGCAGATTCTAATTGGAGGATACCCATTCGTTTAAGTGCTCTATGATGACCTTTAGATGAAGATCTAATGGTACAGGATGGCTCACCGGAAAAGCTCGCCGGAGAAGTTCGCCGGATTTGCGGGCACGGGCTTGGCATTGCCGTTCCCGTAGCTAGAAACTTGTCCGGAATAAAAGAAGATGTGAACGGCGTAGAGGACGTCGAGGCGGTGCTACTGGACGTTATTGTGAGGTTGTTCATCCCCAAAGGTGACGTCAATGTACCGCTGGAGCAACGATGGCGTCGGGCGGCGCGATGAACTGCAACGAGAAGGTGCAAAATGATGTCCTGGAGGTAGACAATATCAAGACTAGTCTGATGGTAGAAGGAATCGATGAGATTCTTACCAATAATGACGCAATATAGCGATAAACTCTAATTTAGGCTGATCTTGGCATGTTTGGTATGGGCTCTACAGAGCTCCTCTCGAGAAAGTCTAGGAATGAAAATGATGGAGGAGATGGAGAGGAATGCGGTGCTCTCTTCGGTTTTTGCTAAGGTGGTCCATGGATGGAGATCGGGAGAGGTATGCCGCCGAGTGACATTCGGTTCACGATATTAATTCGAGGGATTAAGGCATTAAAGTGAGGAACTAATGGCCTGAACGGATCCTCCACTTGATTCTAAACATTTGTTGTTTTTAAGTTGAGAAGAAATGGTCGTTAGAATTGATGGGAGAAGGAGGGCAAGATATACAGCCATGAACACACCTTCTGTAACAGGTACGTGAAGGTCACAAACAAGAAGACATCGATGTATCTAAATGGTCCAGGATGGATCGTCCCAAGAAGAAAAATAACCGGAGAGGAAAAAAATAGGAAAGGAGGACTGGCTGGTTGGGCTAGACTGTTGTGGGCTTCTTTTTTTAACGTTTTCTTCTTTTCTTTTTCTGTTTATTTTCTAGTTTTCAATTTGTCTCTTTAATTTATAGAGGTCCCAACCTTTAATAAGGTAGAGATCCCTGTGTTTACAATGCTAGTCCCTGAATCAATAGCTAGTATCCACAGTTTAAGATGTAATATCAAGAAACAAAGGTCATAATACAACTTTATAACCAGGAATAAAATAATTCATTACATCTTACATAGCTCATTTGGCTATCTCATTACAATGCAGCAGAAATAACTATAGCATGGAGTCCTTCATCTTCAAAGTACCACAGGTAATCATGTTGGTTGTAGACTTGTAATCCTAATCAACACACTTCACTAACATCAAACAAACCCGCAACATAATAAGTTGCAGCCACAATGGTCAATACATTTGAATTGTATTGGCAAGTTTCACTACAAATAAGTGGAACCTATCAATATATGCATATTTGGCTAAGTAGGGTTTAGGCTCATTTGCAGAAAGCAATATAGTTTTATCCTATCTTTTCAAAATAGTTTTGATCTTTTGACAACTCCTTGGAAAAATCCAAGTGCTTCTAATCCCTTGTTGACACCATCAAGTTTTACTTTGAGAAATTGGAATGTCGAGATCTTCCATAGCTTTAGGGCTTAGTTGCTCAGAGTTGTCCGTAACCGGGGACATGGCTAAGTACTTAGAATTTGATCTTCTGCAGAAGTTGTACACTTTACTCACATGACACAATCTCATCTTGACGCCACCAGTGGCCGCTGGATAAGTACATACCAAATGGAGTACCGGCAGATCGGGAATGTGACAAAGTCTTTCCATAGAAGTCCTCCCAATAAATTATGCTAGCACATCTACCAGGCACCAATGTAAGGATATACTTCCAATACATAATTCTAGTTAACCTGAATAGGTACCAATGCAAGGGTCTTCCACTATGTAATTGACTAAGCCAGAGCCCATTTAGCATGTGGCTGTACAGGGAAGCCACTATACGAGAAACATGTTCAATCTCTAAGTCCCTGGGTGGTTTTCTTCTAGTGCACACACGAAAAAGATAGCCATATATATATGGTTCCCTTCGTTGCCACCTTATCCACAACTGAGTATCCATATTCCACCCAGGTGATTCATTGAGTACTTCTTTTATTATATAAAACATACATTTTTCCAACACTTCATATAATCATAACATGGTATTCCAGCCCGAATATATTGCAAGTCTAAGCATACTACAACTACGATGTTTCCACTAAGGAAGATATAAAGGATATCCTAATAGGACATAGCATAGCATAGTAACATAGTAGCCCTATCATGCATACTACAAAAATTCTACTAAGTGTATTGAAAATAGTAGGACATGGATGATAGTGCCACTTGCCTTAGTAGTTGGTGGTGTTGGTACACTCTTCGCAATAACACACTTGACAATCAACACAATCTATCAAGCAAAACAACCAAGACAAAACAATCACAAGATCAATACTAATGACAACACAAAAATCATGCAAAGTATGTAAACATGCAAAATGACAATTCTTATTATACAAATTGTTATAACAAGGTTCAGAACATTACTAAGCGATTTCTAAACATTTTATATTTTCAAGATTACAAATGCAACCATTTGTGCAATTGTAGCAATTAGCAATATTTTCTAACACTTGGAAAGGCCGTTCCTACTAAATAATTGCCACGGTATTATTTATACTAGAATAAAATTATATTTTGGTCTTACTGTACAGAGGGTTCAATATAAAACCATTTGCAAAAGTATTTACTTAAAAACAATTTACACAACAATTTTTATACTCAAAATACTCCACAAATGGTTCTGTATAAAACGTGGTTTTAACTGACTCGTTTTTGTGAATTCATAGACATTATTTTCTAAATTTGGATATACAGAACTAAAGATATGATTTTTACAAGTTTCTATGTTCTTATGTCTAAAAATTTGAAAATAGGAATAGATATGACACTTGGCAGATTCTAATTGGAGGATACCCATTCTTTTAAGTGATCTATGATGACCTTTAGATGAAGATATAATGGTACAAGATGGCTCACCGGAGAAGTTCGCCGGATTTGCGGGCACGGGCTTGGCGTTGCCGTTCCCATTGCTAGGAACGCGTCCGGAATAAAAGAAGATGTGAACGGCATAGAGGACATCGAGACGGTGCTACTGGACGTGATTGTGAGGATGTTCGTCCCCAAAGGTGATGTCAATCTACCGCTGGAGCAACGATGGCTTCGGACGGCGTGACGAACTGCAACGAGAAGGTGCAAAATCTTGTCCTGGAGGTAGACAACATCAAGACTAGTCTCATGGTAGAAGGAATCGATGAGATTCTTACCAAGGATGACGCAATCTAGCGATGAACTCTAATATTAGGCTGATCTTGGCATGTTTGGTATGGGCTCTACAGAGCTCCTCTCGAGAAAGTCTAGGAATGAAAATGATGGATGAGATGGAGAGGAATGCGGTGCTGTCTTCGGTTTTTGCTAAGGTGGTCCGTGGACGGAGATCGAGAGAGGTATGCCGCCGAGTGACATTCGTTTCACGATATTAATTCGAGGAATTAAGGCATTAAAGTGAGGAACTAATGGCCTGAACGGATCCTCCACTTGATTCTAAACATTTGTCGTTTTTAAGTCGAGAAGAAACGGTCGTTAGAATTGATGGGAGAAGTAGGACAAGATCTACATCCATGAACAAACCTTCCGTAACAGGTACGTGAAGGTCACGAAGAAGACATCGATGTATCTAAATGGGCCAGGCTGAATCGGCCCAAGAAGAAAAATAACCGGAGAGGAAAAAAAATAGGAATGGAGGACTGGCTGGTTGGGCTAGATTGTTGTGGGCTTCTTTTTTTTAACGTTTTCTTCTTTTCTTTTTCTGTTTATTTTCTAGTTTTCAATTTGTCTCTTTAATTTGATTCAAATTTATATCAAACTTTTTCAGAAAATTTTATATAAAATATAAGTTGATACTTTACTCCAATTAGAGTATTTGGAATATTTTTAATAAACTAGAATTCATTTTTTAAAAAAATTGAGCATGGCACGTAGGCCTAAACGATATATTTTCTTAATTCTTGTTTATTTCATATCTTTTGATTTAGAGCTCCAAAAAGGTTTAAACCAATTTCCTTTGCTTTATAATTCTATTCTTTATCATAATCATTCATTTAAGATACTTTTATTTTGTTTTTATTCATTGCCTTAACTTGACTTTATTTCTCTTCCTATATTTTATAAATTTCATATCATTTTATCTGGAGCTTCAAATAGAGTCAAACTAATTTATCTGGCTTTATAATTTTGCCCTTTATCTTTTTAGCTCATTTAGGACTTATTTTGTATATTTTAAATATGGAATATATCCAAAGTCGCATGTTGTTAAGTGGCCAATTCAACTTTGAGAAGTAAGTTATTTCTCTTAGTTTTAAAATGCAACAATGCATGCTTCATGATTTTGAGGTTTTGAAAACATGCATACAACTTCAAAACCAAAATTGTTTTATTTAACTTTTGTTTTGAAGGAGTTATATTAAATAGTCAAAAAGTGTTTGTTCCCTCTGAATTTCCAAGACTTAGTTTTTCATTTTGTTTAAGTTTTTCCACATTTCAAAATTTGCAAAATTTTGGGATGTGACAGACTACCACCCTTAAAAGGAATCTCGTCCCGAGATTCGAGAAGGATAGAAAGAATAGGTTGAGTTTCAAGATAACTAGGCTACTGCCACCCTTAAAAGGAAATTTTGTAGGGTTACATTGATGGTTCACCCGACTATGGGTTCAATAATTGATATCCAAACAAGGGATCCTTATATGACTCAACTGAGTTAGCTAAATCCTGCCATCCACATCATCTAATTATTCAAGGGTTCCATACATGTCGATGTGGTTCACATGTCCTTTCTGGGCCACATTGGAATCGCTTCCATTAGAGTTTCTAGAATCCTTTTTCTTTTTCTTCTCAGGACAGTCTGATGCATAGTGTCCAAGATCCTTACAATTATAGCACTGCAACTGGCTAATGTCTTTCTTCCTGGATTTGCCATGTTGGTTCGGTCCAAGGTCATCTCCATTGTCAGTATCATTCCCATTATTATCACTTCCATTGTTGTTGTGGTGATGCTGATGTGGTCCAGAATCTTCATTGCTCTTTTTGAATGAACACTTATTTTGTGATGATCCTAAGTGATACTTGAGTTTATGCTTCCTCTTTCTTTTCTCAACTTGATTCATCTTGTTTTACAAGATGGTGGCTTTGTCACAGAGTGATTGATATGTTGGGACATAGGTAACAGACATCTGCAAGTTCAACTCATCATTAAGTCCTTCGAGGAATTTATCTTTCCTCTTTGCATCTGTATCAACTTCATCCGGTGCATAGCGTGCCAGATTGTTGAACTCCTCGATGTACTCAGCCACACTGAGGTGATGTTGTTTCAGATTGTGGAACTCCTTTTTCCTCAAGTTCATCACTCTGGATGAGATGTGAGCTGTACGGAAACCATCCTCAAAAATAGCCCAAGTTACATCTCAAGGGGAGTGGTGATCTGAAAGTTGTCCCACCGTGTTGCTGCCGGTCCTTCAAGCAGATATGCTGCAAACCTAACTTTTTCCTTGTCGGTGCAGCCAATAGTCACTAAGTCCTTGTTCACTGAACGTAACCAGTCATTGGCTACCATTGGATCAGTTGTTCCAGAGAACCTTGCAGGCCTTAGTTTCAGAAATCTGGTGAGCATGTCAAGTGCTGGAGGATTATTCTGATTGTGGTTGTTTTTATTTTTATTGTTGTTCTGATTCTGATATTGCATAAACTGCGCCATCATCTGTATCATTTGAGCTTGAGATGTCATCAACTGCTGCATCTCGGGAGTGATGTTATTGTTATTTTGGTTGGGGTTGGCACGACGGGGAGGCATCTGTTGGTTTAGTAGGGATAAGTAATGATAGATCGATCTAAAGAAGTTCTAACACATAACCCAAAACAATCAAGCTCAATCAACAATCAACAAGCAACTATTCACTTAACAAACTTATGAGCTTAGCTCATGAGTTGAAGGAAACAACAGGTTTTGTTTGAAACAATCAACCTAGTATAGTCATACCTCATAGGTCAATATGATCCATACACTAACATGATATCAATGTCTTAGATAGTTGGTAGGCAATCTCATGTCTCTTGGTTCTCATTTTTGGTCCTTAGTGATGTCTAAGTTGAAATCCTTGGTGAAACTAAAGTTGAAGTCATTGGTCATGGTGGAGGCTTTGTCCATCAAGTTGAAAAGGAAGAGATGTAGAATCAAAACCAAAAAGGTTGAAGAAAGAGTTTACAAGATTGTTTATAAATAAGTTTTGGAACAAATACAACTCCTATTTTTCTAAGGGGTTTTGTCCAATCCTAGGGTTACAAATCCTACAGGCAACACAGTGCTCTGATACCATCTGTAGCGGACCCGAACCCGTCTTGGTTCGAAATCCCTGTGATTACAGTGTCCCTGGATCGAATAGCTAGCACCCACAGTTTAAGATGTAATATCAAGATACAAAGGTCATATTACATCGCATGATCTAGAATATAAATATTTATTACAATATCATAGCCATAGGCTATCTTATTAAAAAGTAGCGGAATAAAAGTAGAGCATGGAGTCCTTCATCTTCATGTGCCACATGCAAACATGTTGGGTGCATACTCGTAAACCTTACTCATCAAACATCACTATCATCAAGTAATCCTGCAACATGATAAGTTACAGCCATAAGGGTCAATACATTTGAATTGTATTGGCAAGTGTCACTACTATGTGGAAATAATTTGGAGTCTATCATTACATGTATATTTGGCTAAATAGAGTTTAGGCTCATTTGCAGAAAGCAATATGGTTTTATCCTACCTTTTAAAATAGTTGTGATCTTTCAACAATTTTTCTGAACTCCTTGGAAAACTCCAAGTGCTTCTAATCCCTGTTGACACCATCAAGTTTTACTTTGAGAAATTGGAATATCGAGATCTTCCATAGCTTCAGGCCTTAGTTGCTCAGATTTGTCCGTAACCGGGGACACGACTAAGTACTTAGAATTTGATCTTATGCAGAAGTTGTACACTTTACCCACATGACACAATGTCGTCTTGACGCCACCAGTGGCCGCTGGATAAGTATATACCAAATGGAGTACCGGCATATCGGGGATGTGACAAAGTCTTTTCATAGAAGTCCTCCCAATACATTATGCTAGCACATCTACCAGGCACTAATGTAAGGATATACTTCCAATACATAATTCTAGTTAACCTGAATAGGTAACAATGCAAGGGTCTTCCACTATGTAATTTACTAAGACAAAGCCCATTTAGCATGTGGCTATACACGGAAGCCACTATACGAGAAACATGTTCAATCTCTAAGTCCCTGGGTGGTTTTCTTGTAGTGCACACACGAAAAATATAGCCATATATATGGTTCCCTTCGTTTCCACCTTATCCATAACTGAGTATCCACATTCCACCCAGGTGATTCATTGAGTACTTGTTTTATTATATAAAACACATATTTTTCCAACACTTCATATAATCATAACATGGTATTCCACCCGAATCTATTGCAAGGCTAAGCATAATACAACTACGATGTTTCCACTAAGGAAGATATAAAGGATATCCTAATAGGACATAACATAGCATAGTAACATAGTAGCCCTATCATGCATACTACAAAAATTCCACTAAGTGTATTGAAAATAGTACGACATGGATGATAGTGCCACTTGCCTTAGTAGTTGGTGGTGTTGGTACACTCTTCGCAATAACACACTTGAAAATCAACACAATCTATCAAGCAAAACAACCAAGACAAAACAATCACAAGATCAATACTAATGACAACACAAAATCATGCAAAGTATGTAAACATGCAAAATGACAATTATTATTGTACAAATTGTTACAACAAGGTTCTGAATATTACTATGTGATTTTTAAACATTTTATATTTTCAAGATTACAAATGCAACCATTTGTGCAATTGTAGAAATTAGCAATATTTTCTAACACTTGGGAAGGTCGTTTCCACTAAATAATTGCCACGGTATTATTTATACTAGAATAAAATTATATTTTGGTCTTACTATACAGAGGGTTCAATATACAACCATTTGCAAAAGGATTCACTTAAAAATAATTTACACAACAATTTTTATACTCAAAATACTCCACAAATGGTTCTGTATAAAACGTGATTTTAACCGACTCAAAAATACCAAACTATGGCTCCACTGTGTTCTACTCGTTTTTGTGAATCCATAGACATATTATTTCTAAATTTGGATATACAGAACTAAAGATATGATTTTTACAAGTTTCTATGTTCTTATGTCTAAAAATCCGAAAATAGTAATAGATATGACACTTGGCAGATTCTAATTGGAGGATACCCATTCGTTTAAGTGATCTAAGATGACCTTTAAATGAATATATGATGGTATAGGATGGCTCACCGGAAAAGCTCGCCGGAGAAGTTCGCCGGATTTGCGGGCACGGGCTTGGCGTTTCCGTTCCCGTCGCTAGGAACGTGTCCGGAATAAAAGAAGATGTGAACGGCATAGAGGACGTCGAGGCAGTGCTACTGGACGTGATTATGTGGTTGTTCGTCCCCAAAGGTCACGTCAATCTACCGCTGGAGCAACAATGGCGTCGGGCGACGCGACGAACTGCAACGAGAAGGTGCAAAATCATGTCCTGGAGGTAGACAACATCAAGACTAGTCTTATGATAGAAGGAATCGATGAGATTCTTACCAAGGATGACGCAATCTAGCGATGAACTCTAATTTTAGGCTGATCTTGGCATGTTTGGTATGGGATCTATAGAGCTCCTCTCAAGAAAGTCTAGGAATGAAAATGATGGAGGAGATGGAGAGGAATGCGGTGCTCTCTTCGGTTTTTGCTAAGGTGGTCCGTGGACGGAGATCGGGAGAGGTATGCCGCCGAGTGACATTCGGTTCACAATATTAATTCGAGGGATTAAGGCATTAAAGAGAGGAACTAATGGCCTGAACGGATCCTCCACTTGATTCTAAACATTTGTCGTTTTTAAGTCGAGAAGAAACGGTGGTTAGAATTGATGGGAGAAGGAGGGCAAGATCTATAGCCATGAACACACCTTCTGTAACAGGTACGTGAAGGTCATGAAGAAGAAGACATCAATGTATCTAAATAGGCCAGGCTGGATCGGCCCAAGACGAAAAATAACCGGAGAGGAAAAAAATAGGAATGGAGGACTGGCTGGTTGGGATAGATTGTCGTGGGCTTCTTTTTTTTAACGTTTTCATCTTTTCGTTTTATGTTTATTTTCTAGTTTTCAATTTGTCTCTTTAATTTGATTCAAATTTATATCAAACTTTTTTATAAAATTTTATATAAAATATAAGTTGATACTTTACTCCAATTATATTATTTGGAATATTTTTAATAAAGTATAATTCATTTTAAAAAAAATTGAGCATGTCACGTAGGCCTAAACGGTATATTTTCTCAATTCTTGTTTATTTCATATCTTTTGATTTAGAGCTCCAAAAAGGTTCAAACCAATTTTCTTAGCTTTATAATTTTATTTTTTATCATAATCATTCATTTAAGAATACTTTTATTTTGTTTTTAGTCATTGCCTTAACTTGACTTTATTTCTCTTCCTATATTTTATAAATTTCATATCATTTTATCTGGAGCTTCAAATAGAGTCAAACTAATTTATATGGCTTTATAATTTTGCCCTTTATCTTTTTAGCTCACTTAGGAATTATTTTGTATATTTTAAATATTGAATATATCCAAAGTCTCATGTTGTTAAGTGACAAATTAAACTTTGAGAAGTAAGTTATTTCTCTTAGTTTTAAAATGCAACCATGCATGCTTCATGATTTTGAGGTTTTGAAAACATGCATACAACTTCACAACCAAAATTGTTTTATTTAACTTTTGTTTTGAAGGAGTTATATTAAATAGTCAAAAAGTTTTTGTTCCCTCTGAATTTCCAAGACTTAGTTTTTCATTTTGTTTAAGTTTTTTCACATTTCAAAATTTTCAAAATTTTGGGATGTGACACGCCCTCTCGTCTATATCTTCTCCTCGAAACCCTAATACACGGAGAGCGACCACAGAAAGATTCTGCCGCCTCTGCAGGGCAGAAAACACCGAGAGAGAAAGAGCTCTCCGGCAGACAGATTTTTGTCGGGGAAATTCCTTCTCGAAGAGGAGAGATCGTCGCCATCAACACCATCATCAAGCTAGACCTCATCGGGATCATCATCATCATCCACACCATCATCTCCACCAACACCATCATCACCACTCCATCCTGCTGTAAAAATTGTGTTGAATCTTGCATAATTCTTAGGGGAAATTTTCCCTGTGTTGATTACTATTATAATTGATGCTTGTGAGTGGAACCATTGAATTATTGTTTATGTTCAGATTGTTATCCATTACCATATCATCTTTGATCTTGATCCATATGATGTCTAGTGAGTAGTTCGTTTAGTTCTTGAGGACATGGGAGAAGTCATGTTGTTAGTAGTTGAATTGTGTTGAGGTATTATTCAATGGTTTAATATTTAAGTTGTGGTGCTATTCTTCTAGTGGTGTCATTTGAACATCGACTACATGATACTTCACCATTTCTGGGCCTAGGGGAATGCATTGTGTATTTGGCTACTAATTGTGGGGTTGCCGGAGTGACAGAAACCTGAACCCCCATTAGGAAACCATTGCACAAGGGAGCGTAGGATCTCAGGGTTTAAGGCTGTGGTTAGGTCTATGTCTTAATTACTTTCTTGTAGTTGCGGATGCTTGTAAGGGGTTTAATCACAAGTATGTATTAGTCCAAGTAGGTCGGTACATTATCACAGGTTCGCCCACGCAACACTTATAAAACCAAAGAAGACTGCTCAACTATATGAAGCGAAAGCACTTGATGGTATTCCCATGTGTCCTCGAGAACGTTTGGTCCTCATTAGTATTTCCACCGACTTGTCCTTTGCTAAGAAAGGATTGGGCCACTTGCTGCAATTGTTTGTTGTCTTTATTTCCTTACTTTATTAGAAAACCCCTAAAAATCCGTTTGCTAAGTATTTACAGAGATTTCCGGCTCCATACCACTAGTAAACACCTTCTGCTCCTCGTTGGGATCGACACTCCTATTTATCGAAAGTACTGCGATACGCCCCTATACTTGTGGGTCATCAAGACTAATTTCTGGCGCCGTTGCCGGGGAGTGAAGCGCTATTGAAGAGTGGAACTGGTAAAGGAAACTTCTACTATGAGTATTGTTTTTTATTTCTTTTTGTTACTTTGTTTCCAATATGGATAACCCACTTGGTTTTCTGTTTGGGAAAACTACTACCACTGTTAGGGTAGTAGATGAACCACCGCCTGTTGAGATAGATCCTTTTAAGATACTTACAAGTATTGTTGATCGTGTTATGGATAATTATTATTTAGGGGATGGAACTGCCCACCCTGGTGATCACTTGCTTTTTATCCATGAATTAAGCGGGTTGTTTAAGTGTGTAGGTATCACAACTGAACAGGTGAAGAACAAGTTACTCTCTATATCATTGAAAGGAAGAGCTGAAGAATGGTATAAGCTATTGAAGAATGGACAATCCATGGAATGGGAGGAAATAGTACCTCTCTTTTATTCTAAATTCTATCCTCCCAGTGAGATTCATAAGGATAGGAATCTAATATATAACTTTTGGCCTCTTGATGGAGAGAGTACATCTCAATCTTGGGGGAGAATGAAGTTACTAATGCTTAAATGTCCTATTCATGAACTCCCTAACAATATTATTATCAATAACTTTTATGCAAGGCTTTCTCTTCATGATAACGATTTACTAGATGCTTCTTGTGCTGGATTATTCACATGTATGAAGGAAGAAGCTAAATGGGATCTTGTAGACCGTATTCAAGAGAACACTGAAGCATGGGAGAATGACAAAGGAACAAAGTCAGGTATAAATTATGATTATGAATGCATTGAATCCTTTATGGGAACTGATGACTTCCGTTGTATTAGTACTAAGTAGGGTCTTGATTCCCAAAGTATTGCCAATTGTTTTAAGGCTTTTGCCTCTTACATAGAAATTCCTAAAAAGAAGTGGAATAAGTACCATGCACCTTATAAAGATGTTGTTAATCATGTTCCTACTAGAAGCACTAAAGTTTGTACTATTGATCGTATTTTGCCTGAACCTTATGTTGAGAAAACATCTTTCCCAGCCAAGGTAAAGGAGTACTCTATGATTATTAGTGCGGTTAACAAAGATGTAAATAAAGCTGTTGAACCTGATGAGCAAATAAACATTGAACTTGTAGTAGCCATTGAGAAAGATCTTGTCACTAAAAATATAGAGGATGCGCACATTGTCTTTTGTGAAGACGCTCTAATATTGTCTCTCATCCTAGAAAAGCTAGTGTCCCTGTGCTTTCTGTCAGAACTGGTGATCATTGCTATTATGGTTTATGTGATATTGGTGCTAGTTCTAGTGCTATTCCTTATGAGCTTTACAGGGAAATTATGGATGAAATTGGTCCTTGTGAACTTGAGGACATTGATGTAGTTATTCACCTTGCTAATAGAGAAACAATTTGTCCAATTGGTATTGTAAGAGACATGGAGGTTCATTGTGGTAAGATTAAATATCCTGCTGATTTTCTAGTACTTGGTTCTGAAGCTAGTAAAACCTGTCCTATTATCTTTGGTAGACCTTTCTTGAATACTTGTGGGGGCTATTATAGATTGTAGGAAGGAGAAAGTTTTAACTAAGTTTTATGGAGATTCTTATGAGTTTAACTTTTCCAAATTTTCTAAAGCTCCTTATGAAAATAGTTTGCCTAATGAAGATTTCAGGGTTGAACAACTTGCTTCTATTGATCCAGTTTATGACCTTGGACCTCTTTTTGATGATTGTAAGTATGCTCATTCTGATGATAAAGTTGTTTCTTGTGACAGTTATATTGTCAACTTTATTCAAAGTGCTATTGAAAGTTATTATGAGAGAGGGAAACATGGTGTTATGCATCTCAATAATATTAAGTTTCCTCGTTTTATGTTGAAATCTTTGAAGTTGCATTTGTTTTGTCTTCCTATGCTAGTGGACTTTTGCTTCAATAATTTGTTTTCTCATGAGACTCCCTTGCATATGAAGTGGGTTAGACTCAAATGTGTTGGATATTTGCTTCTTGATGCTCTCTTTCACTTCAAATCTTTATCCCCTATGTGAGCATCTTTGAAATTATCAAGCCTAACTTAAAGGCATTAAAGAAAAGTACTTCTTGGGAGATAACCCAATAGTTTTGTTGAGTCTTGGAAGTTATTATCTCAGTAATAACCGCTCCTTACCCTTTTATTTTGGTTTTTGTGTCAAGATCAACTACTTTTGAGAAGTAGAGGATTTGTGAAAAGTGGCTGTCCTGGGACAGATTTTTTGTGCTGCATTGTAAAAATTCGTGAAGGATATCAGTACAAAGGATGGAGCTGTAATTTTCTGTACTTGTTCTCCAAGTTGTTATCCAACTTTCATTAGTTTTGCACTTTTTGATTTGATAAACATAAGTTTTTCTAAAAAATCAATCTTTACCTGCTGGTCTGTTTTGACAGATTTCTGCTATCATTTGCATTTGCCTCTTATATTGAGTCCCTTTCAGATTCTTTTTGGGATTTTGGAAATCAGTTGCTATAGTAGATTTTGTTTTGATGGATTTCAGTTGAAGTTTGAACCTAAAGGTTTATTGTTTTTGCATACACTAATGTTGCCAATGAGGCTTTTGTAAGGCCTTGTATGAAAGGAATTTTCAGGAGATGGAGAAAAGGAATCTACAGAGTTCGTCTTTGAGTAGGTAAAAGTGCTGCAAACTGAAGTTTCATGAAAACCCAATATTTTTATATTTTTGATGTTTTTATTACATACGAAAGGTTACGAGACGAAATAGAGGAGGAAACGGAAGCCATGTGGGCCACACCCACCCTAGGCGCGAGCCCTAGCTGGCCGCGCCTACAGGGGATGTGAGCCCCATGGAAATTCCTTCCCAGAGAGGGGAGATCATCGCCATCAACACCATCATCAAGCTATACTTCATAGGGATTATCATCATCATCATCCACACCCTCATCTACACCAACACCATCATCTCCACCAACACCATCATCACCACTCCATCCCGCTGTAACAATTGTGTTGAATCTTGCATAGTTCTTAGGGGAAACTCTCCTGGTGTTGATTACTATTATAGTTGATGCATGTGAGTGGAACCATTGAATTATTGTTTATGTTCAGATTGTTATCCATTACCATATCATCTTTGATCTTGATCCATATGATGTCCAGTGAGTAGTTCGTTTAGTTCTTGAGGACATGGGAGAAGTCATGTTGTTAGTAGTTGAATTGTGTTGAGGTATTATTCAATGGTTTAATATTTAAGTTGTGGTTCTATTCTTCTAGTGGTGTCATGTGAACGTCGACTACATGATACTTCACCATTTATGGGCCTAGGGGAATGCATTGTGTATTTGGCTACTAATTGTGGGGTTAACGGAGTGATAGAAACATGAACCCTCGTTAGGAAACCATTTCACAAGGGAGCGTAGGATCTCAGAGTTTAAGGCTGTGGTTAGCTTTATGTATTAATTATTTTCTTGTAGTTGCGGATGCCTGCAAGGGGTTTAATCACAAGTATGTATTAGTCCAAGTAAGGTCGGTACATTAGCACAGCTTCACCCACACAACACTTATAAACCCAAAGAAGACTACTCAGCTATATGAAGCGAAAGCACTTGACAGTATTCCCATGTGTCCTCGAGAACGTTTGGTCCTCATTAGTATTTCCACCGGCTTGTCCTTTGCTAAGAAAGTGTCCCAATCGGAAATGCTGACGATGGGAGATGATCCTAGTTGTCGTAACCTTCATGCGGTCCATTCTCCTGATAGTCCTCTTCATAGTCTGGCTAGGGATAAAACCATGAGTACTCTTTAAGTACTCACAAACTAAGACTAACAAGTGAAGTGGTTTTGAGTAGGAATACTAAGATCTAGGTTGTTTTGCAAAAATCCAGGTTTACCTTAACTTAGTTCAGAAGCAAATAAAGCTAGTTGAAAGTTTTATAACACCTAAGTCAGAACTTAGCTTTCACTTTCACAACCCTATGGTGGTCAAGTCAAAGTCATGAATCATTTCATAAGTCATTTGGAAAACATCTGACGACAGAACAGTATGGCCACTCCAACTGTCCATACCGCGGACACGGCTATTCGAATAGTTTGACACTCTGCAGAGGTGGTACAATTTCACCACAACATTCAATACATCCGTCAGGAACAATCTTGAATTCACCATACTCAATATGCGGATAATCAATCCTAACCTTTCAATTACACGCCCTAGTATAGGCACCTCTCCCGTGAGTTTGGCCTCCCAACCATGACCAACTGTCATCTTGGGAACCGCATAGGTGGACAATCTTAACAAGGTAGCCTCATCTCAAACCTTGGCCGCAAGGTAACCCATACTAAGGTATATAAATTTCCAGTCAAGCCCTACCCAAATTTTGGGTATTGTGGTTGTACGATAAAATTCGAATGGTATCGCATCTAGACAACCATCAGTTTTATAAAGGGCTAAGGCTCATGCCTTAACATTTTCATCATCAAAATCATCTGGTGTTCAAGAACACATGGCAAAACATTTCAGTAGAATGACTCATCATTCTAAGGTTTTCATAACCATTTTCACCAAGTATTCCCATCTAAAGTGATCAAGTTTTATGCTTAGTACTAGCATCTATAAGTGGGGGTAAGTACGAATGAGGGGTGGTAATCAAGTGTCAATGATCTAAGTTCAATCTCATGCCTCAGGATGACATCAAGATTATCTAACTTAGGCCATGTTTTATGCTCTTTATGCTACCTTTAAATATCTTTCTGAAATCTACAAGTCACTAAGTAAACCCTTAAAGGAAGCCTTAATAAAGAAATAAAGTACTAAGCTTGCAAGTAAAACTAGGATGGGGTATCATCAAATGTGTCTAACCAAGCATGCTCAATGCATGGCATAGATTATCTAACTTTCATAGTTGCAAGTGTTAGCTTGCAAAGTCAATAGCTTGCCTTGTGCAGAGCAGTGGTTGAAGTTCTCCTCGGCTTCTTCCTCGTAGTATCCTCCTTCCTCTTCGTATCCTTGGTCGGTACTAGCGTCTATAAATAAAAACGAGGTACACAATCAGCACACAATTCTTAACTACTCTATTTAGCACACAAAGGTTCACACTAGATGATCTAGCATCATCACTATTATCACAACGATTAAAGCACTTGTCTTATATATTTTATTTCAGAACAGTAATTTCTACTCATTGAAAAACTACTTAAGATTTAATATTCTCCAACTCAAACATGGGATCATGTTTACACATGTCATCACCATATATTTCAGTACATTGGAATGTGATTTAAAGTGGTGTCACAATTGAATAAAGTTTAACCTTTTTATTTTAATTCAATAAAGTGACTAGAATGGCCTATGAGGCATTATTTTATTACTTGACCATTATTTCTGCAAGTAAACTTTTATATTTTTATATATTCTGAAAGGTATTGTTAAATGTGATTTTTGAGAGTTGGAATCAACTAAAAAGCTTTTATGGCTGAATTTTGAAAAATGTTTGAATGCAGAAAAGATTCTGCCTTGTTATTTTTACTATAGAAGATCTACAAATCCAATTGGTTTGAGTCCAACGGGCTTGGATTAAGTATTCCAGTACCTTTCTAACAAAATTGATTTCGTGCATTTTGGTTCAGTGAATTGAGATATGTTGATTTTTGAATCTAGGTACATAACTAGGTTTGAAACTAAAAGAATAAACCTAAATTCGAATTACTGGGTCACGAGGAAGGTTTAACTGGGCCGGCCCACTATGCACAGTGCGCATGGGCTGATTAAGTGGCTGTCCCCACTCATCAGTGAGACAGAGAGTGGCGAAGCAGTACGAGGTGATCTAGGGCGTGCGATCTAGCTCTAATCCTACGGATGTGGTTCATCGTCCAGGCCTGAACAGGATGCAGAGAGGTTGAACTCTAGCGCGGCCAGTGGGGGTCAACGGGGGATCACCGGGGCTCCGGCGATGGTCGGCGATGGGGGCGAAGGACGAATTCGATGACGGTGATCCTCCTGGTACCGGAAGCTTCTCCTGGGGCGGATCCAATCGACAGCGCCTCTCCTCCTCTACAGCGGCGGACTCCGGTGAAATTCTGGCCACCTGGTGCTTGCCTTGTTCCGGGAGTGAGTGGGTGTGATCAGTTAGAGGTGGGGAGTGAGATGGTGTGCTCAAATCGAATGGGGGTGTCCTCCTTATATAGTGCCTGAAGGGAACCGACGGGTGCGCGCTGAGCTCGTCGTGGTCGTCGGCACAGTGGGCCAATGGCATGGGCGGCGGTAGGGGGCGGTGCGTTGCCTCATGGCTAAGCTCAACGGCTTGATGGCGAGGCGTGGGGTGGTGCGGAATGGTCGGAACATCGCGGCGCTCTGGGCGGGTCCGACGGTGATTTTAATGGTGCAAAACGTCCATGGTCCGCGCGGCGGCGAACGGGGTTGTCTAGCGGGTTGCTGGGGTGCTGGCGATCACGCACGCAAGTGGCGAGGGCGGCGCATAGTCTGTGGGCTGGTGTCGCGTGCGGCGCTCTGGCGCGCTCTTGGCTAGCTCGCAGAGAAACTAGGCGCGAGCTTGTCGTGTGGTCTAGTGGCTGGCAAGGCTCGAGGCGTGGACAGGGGGTGGCGATGGACGGTGCTGCGTGTCCTAGACAAGGTTGGCGAGGCTAGAGCTTGTCCTTGCTCGCTGGCGACATGGGGGTGACAAGGGTGTTCTCGACATGGTCACCATTGATGGCTATGCATGCTCACAGTAGTGCTAAGGCTAGTTAAATTAGTTTGATCATCTACTGAGAGTGTATAGTGACCAAGAGAGGGAACAAGGTTGGCCAAAATTACTGCTTCTAATAGTGTTTTGTGTTTGTTTGTTTGCTTCTTACAAGGTGTTTGATGAAATGGCCGCGAGAGATTCAAATTTGAATTTTGGATTCAAACTTGGTGGGTTTGCTAGTTACATACTAGGGAGTCTCTGGTTAGCTGGGTTGGTCAAGGGGCACTGGTTTGGTTGGGTTTTGAAAATGTGGGATCTTCACATATGTTATAGATTCAGTTTTAAATTGTCATTTGAATGGGGTTGCCAAATGTTTCTTCAAGTTTGAAAGGTAGGCTTGGATTCACTTTTACTTGGTCTAGCTAGGGGTGAAAAGAATTGGAAAAGTTTCTGTTTGAAATATTGGACTAGAAACACTCAAAGTGGCCTAGTGAGCAAGATTGGCAAAAATGACCATTTGCCTTATTTGATTTGTTTTTGATTTTCTCTTGATTTGTTTCTGCTTGGAAATGTTTTAGATGATGTTGTATTCATCTTTAAACCATTCCTTGCTATTTAGATCAATCACACAAGTCCATTCATGCATTCACACAATCATCACATACACACATGCATTCATAATGATTTGAATTAACAAGAGTTTTTGTTAACCCTAATTTTGGTGATTGGAATTTGATAATCATTGTTCAACATTTTTGGGATGTTACATTAATTAGGAATATATCAATGAATATAAGAAAATTATGATATAGAATGGTGATGCAAATTGGACGTATCACCCAACACTCACATGTCGTGGACTCTAGGTTATTGCCGTCGATAGAAGGGAGACACGGAAAAGGCTCCCACCAAATGACTATTTTCGGAAAAGCATATTCCACGAATATGATGTCCACGTAAGACCTAGATGTAACCTGTCTACCCCTTTATAAGGTGAGCTAGGACCTCCTAGTAGGGGGATCGATTCATTTTTACTTAGATCTTATAGAGAGATTCTTCTTCCTCTCACTGATACAGCTCGAGGAGCAAGTGTAGCTATTGTTGAGCTGAGTAAAGATCATGTTCATGTATTCTATGTATAGAAACCACTACATCATCCCTCCTTGGATCCCACTAGTGCACAGTGGCCCCACTTAAGCCTACCCAAGGCATATGCCGTGCCACCACCACGACAGGTCCTGATGGTTTTCCATCGCATTTTTTAGAAGCATTGGAACTTGCGTGGTGAGGAGTTAACATAGATTGTTATTCGTATACTCAATGGGGAGAATTAGTTAGAGAGAAAGTATGTTCATAGTTGTGATTCCCAAGTTAAAAAAAACCTACATCCCTCTCTCAATTCCAACCTATTATCTTGTGCAATGTGTGGTGTAAAATTGCATCAAAATTACTTGCTAACCGTCTGAAAAGTTTCTCCGCGATATAATATCTGAAGAGCAGTCCGCATTTGTTCCTGGCCACCTGATTACAGACAATGTTATTACAACATATGAGTGTCTCCATTTTATGAAGTCGCATAAGAGTAAGAAGAATTCTCATTGTGCACTAAAGCTTCATATGAGGAAGGCACATGATCACATTGAATGGAACTATTTGGAAGCAATTATGAGGAACTTAGAGCTCGTTTGGCTTCCATCATTTCATTTGATAGAAATGGAATGAAATTAAATGACATTGATGATATCATTTGATTTTACAATTCCACATAAATGATAGGGTGCCAAAAGGAATGAAGGTTAGGAATATAATAAAAACCACGGAATTTGCAAATGAATTCCATAACCAATTCCATGGAAGCCAAACAGGTTGTTTTTTGAAATCACAAATGAATTTCTTGATTCCAACCCCAAATGATGAGAGCCAAACGAGCTCTTAGTTTTTCCCCTGGATTTGTTGACACTATATGGGTGTGGGTTCGGTCTGTTTCTCTGTCCTGTTTAATGGTACAAGAACCCAAACTTTTAAGCTGGTGGGAGGGATTCGCCGGGGGGATCCGTTATCTCCATACCTCTTCCTTCTTGCAGTTGAAGGTTTTTCATGCTTTCTTAAGCATGCTTTAACCTCTAGTGAGATGGTAGGAATCAAAATTGCTTCTACTGAACCTCGGCTTAATCATTTGCTTTTGCGGATGATTGTATATTATTTTGCAAGGCAATGGTTCAAGAGGTCACTAAGACGCTATAAATCTTGGAACAATTGAAATGGATCGTATGGGCACCTAGAGGGGGGGGGGGGTGAATATGTGCTACTCCAAATTTTATTTTATTTTCAATTTTAGGATTGAGACAAAGGTAAACTCTCTAGATATGCAACTACAGAGAATTTCCCTATATGCAAACCTAACTAGTAAACGAGTAAAAGTGAAGAACGAGATAACCGTAGTGGAGAACGCGAAGACACATGATTTGTTTGACCATGGTTCCTTCCTTGTTAAGGGAAGTATGTCTGTGTTGGAGGGGTAGGAGGTACTAAGATCACCACGCCACAATAGGCCTCACCCTATTCTCCGATGGATCTCGCCACAAAAGACCTGATCAACCTTTCCATTATTAATACCCTTTGAGGCGGGAACCGTTGCCTTTACAACACTAGCAGGGCACACATCCACAAATGAATTGGAGGATCCAGTGATGACGACAAGCTACCACAAAAACAAGATCAATCAATAACCGAAATAGAGATCTAGATATTTGCAAGAAATAGTAGATCAATAATCCTCCAAGTGTATGGAGGGGAAGTGAAGCACTTGATTGGTTCCGATGAAGATCAAAGCCTCCTCCTTCGATTCCCCAAAGATCAGAGACTTCGGGTGGATGAAGATGGAGATCTTGTTTTGATACTTGAAGAACAGTACAACAATTTTTCATATTAATCAAGAGATCTGACAGGAGGAGCAATTGGGGTATTTAGACCCCGTGTGAAAACTCACCTGTTGGAGAATTTTGGGGCTGGATTATCCGTCCTAAGTGGGGCCGGATTATCTGGACAGGGCCAAAATCTGCCCTAGAATCGGATTTTCTGGGGGAAAATCCGCCCCCTATACCGCGTGACGCGCCTTGGCTGGCTTTGGAAAAATTCCTGGGCGGGCGGATTATCCGGCCCCCTTGAGGGCGGATTATCCGGCCCGGGCAAAAACTCCAGCCTTGGCCGGACAATCCGAGGTAAAGTCCGCTCCCTATACCGTGTGACATGCCTTGTCCACCTTTGTCGATCGAGCCAGGGCGGATAATCCGCTGCCCCCCGAACTTTGTTTGGCTGCTTTTTGAATGGACAATTATCTACAACACTCACCACACATTAAATAATCCTTGGTATTGCTATCTAACACACAAAACACTAGAGATCATGAAATGTTCTTTCAATATCCCCCTTTTTGGTGTTAGATGACTATACTAGGATTTGCAATAATGCCCTACTAACAACATCATTCCAAGAATGAAAAACTCTCCCCCTAAATGTGTGCATATAATAAATTTGCATTTGAATACAAATGCGCACAAAAAGGTACAAGACTTTTCATGAGTTGGAAACTACAAACAAATGATGAGTTAGACACAGTTATCATACCACCTGAAAATGAAGTCCTCAATAATATAGAGATAACACTATGATAATCACTTATTGAGACTTTAAAGCATAATAGCATTTGGATGCATCTATAGAGATAATACCGGAATTCCATAGCCTATAGATGAATCCATACTTCCAGAGAGATAAATCCACATTGATAATTCCAGAAATAACCGAGATAAATCCATAGTATCACACAACCAACCATAAAGTCTCACACAACCACAAACCAAATAGCCAATAAGTTTAACGCTAAATGGGCACAAGCAACAAAAAATAAAATGACAAAATGGAAAATGTTTGTGCCCGACCCATGCAAATCCACGATATCCTAATAGAACTACTAATCCCCCTTTAGCATCGAAACACCAAAAAGGAAGAAGAGCTATGTTATCGCCCTAAGATTTCACTCCTCGTCAACAAGAACACCCGCTTCGTTGGGCCTAAAATAGCGAGCACGAGGATGGTGCTTGTATGTTTGAGGAGCACAAGAACCACCTGTGAGGTGAATAAGATGGATAACAAGTAGATAAGCACAGACAAGTCCAGGAGGATTTCTAAAAACAGTTGAAAAACAATCCAAAAACCAAATCTACATGATACTAGAATCTGACAAAATCTGAACTAGGTGCAAACCTTCTAGGCCGAATAATCCGGACCAACCTGGGGCGGATAATCCGACCCCCGCGAAAATTTTCAGAATCACTTCAGATTGATAGAATCAACACATATCGGGTAAGGGGGTTGCTAGTATACGGTTTCTAACATGCATATGGAACAAGGGGCAACCTCTAATCCGAGTTTCCATAACAAAAACACAACTTCCATACAAAAGAGAAGAATGGGGGATTTACCCTCACTCACTGGAAGAATAACTCGGAGCATAAGGTACCCGGAAGCAATGGGAAGAAAATCTAGGGAGGCCTAGAGAATCCGGTGGCCAAAACGACACTGGGAACAGTCGGGGCGGCTGGCGGCGGCTGAGGGAGAGGCAGGGGTGAGGGTGGAAGTGCTGCTTTGTTTGATCCCTTCCCCCGTCGCCCTAGCCTTAAGAGACGAAAAACCACTCGGGACGGATTATACGACCCCCACTAGGGGCGGATTATCCGACACCCACTAGGGACGAATAATCTAGCCCTCTCTGAATTTTCTGTTATACACATATTCAGGCCAGCACACCCCAAACAAAACCCTCGCAAGATTACCAAAGGACTTGTGTGCAAGATAGATGGCTCGGGGGATAGAGAAAAGCTTAGGTTTATACATCCAAACTGTGATGGTACTACACACCCAAAATTGCAAAAGTCAAAACAAATAAAAGCCAAAATTGGGTGTGTTTTCCATAAGAACACAAGATATGCAAGAAAATCCAAAAAGATCCACACAGAACCAACTCTTATCAAGGAAGAGTGTGGTGGCCGGAGCCACCATGTTGGAGTGGATGGTATGACACCATAAAGATATATCTTGGGTTCATGACTGATGACTGCAAGTGCACCGATCATTTGTAGCTAGTTTCGAAATAAAGATATCGATCCCACAGGGAGGAGGAGTATGAAATCTAATAACTCTTGAATTAAATACTGAAATAGTAATGCTAAATAACATTCTAAGTAACAATATAAAATGCGAGTGTTGTGTAAAAATATGTTTTTGAGTTTTTTTGTATAAGAGAACAATAATTAAAGTAAACAAACTGAATACAGAAAATAAGTATCACGTATGTAAAAGAGATGTGAAACTATAATGGGAAAAAGCATTCTCAGGGAGTATCAGATACACCTCTAGTATTTATGAATGATATGAGGTAAATATTATTATCATGAATATTCTCAACTATGTATGTGTAGGAGGAACTCCATATTTGGACGAATAGGTAGCAACGATTGCTCACACCATCCTTATAACCACAACAGATAAGCAATTGACATCAATCGAATTATTTTGCTATTAAGGGACTTTATCCCATAGGATGTATCCCATGGCATGGCTAGTATTCCGTGAGTTTCCTCGGTTCCCAAGTTGATACGTAAGGAGTGCCAACCACTTTATAGTCACTGTAAGTGCTAGAACACCTCGTCTACCAACAAGTAGTTCCCTCCATCAAGTCCCCACAAGAGGCAAATATTGAGAGGTCGACTTCTTCCAACATCAAGATGAAGACAATCTAACACATGGTCATATCGATGAATATCATAATAAACTTTATCTTATTTCAATCTCATGCTAGGGTTTCTCCATCTCCCCAAGAACTAATGATCTACTCAGACATGGAGACAATCAACATCATGGCAAAGACAATGGAATCTATCATCGATGAATAGTACTTGTATAAATCCACAACGAGTACGGAAATTACAACAAGATCTAGAAAAGATGTAGATGGGATGGATGGAGATGGTGGTGACGCAGTGGTTGATGATGAAGATCGATGCCTTAGCCTCTCGGATCTACATAGGGTGAAGATGGATCCCCGGTGGATGAGTTCCCTCTCTAGATCCCTTCCGGATGTTAGGTTCAGCAATTTCCGGTCGTTCCGTATGTCATCTCTCTGATCCAGTTGCACGGGATAAAACTATTTGAGGAGGCGGTAGTAGCACCAACTATACAGCGGGAACTATACGGCCAGAAAATTTATTCTCGCCGTATAGTTAGTTGTTAAACCTTCTGTATGCTTCGATCGCCTCGGGTTTTCTTCTGGTGTTATTGATATTTCCCAAATTAGAAATTTTTACGTTGTTTTTTCTCCTTTTCACTCCAATACAACTGGTCCAAGAATTGTGTCCATCGTATCCATCATCTGTCCCGATCCTGGTGAAAATAGACATAAAATATGCACGCGGACGCTGTAAAATACCAACATCCTACCACTAAAGTGCAAAATAATAATATAAAACATGATGCAAATATGCACTCATCAACTTCCCCAAGCTTAGACTCTTTCTCATCCCGAGCAAGGATAGCTTAATGGATGTGATCCTCATATTTATGAAGCTAAGTTGATAAAATAAATGAGGCAGTTGCAGCATGTGTTTATCATATATGATACATAGGAATAAGTTCATGAATAGTACCTTAATCGAACCATCCGGATAATATTTGCAGACTTCCACACCTTAGCATTTAACAGTTCACAAAAGATTACTCTCAACATGATGTAAAAGTATTCAGTTTGACCGAATGAGTTAGCGAGGTAGTCCCAAATGTTTTAGAATTAACATATTCACTTGGGATTTAAAATCTCAAACGTTTCTTTGTCTCGCTACAATATAGTGGTGTATGCCTATTTGCTCTTTGCACATTTTATTTTCTCTTTTCTTTTTTATGTATGCTCACACATTTTTTTAGTGCCGTGCAAAGGAGCTAGCCATACATTCCACTTCATGTAGGAATTCAAAGTTTAACGATCTCAATTACCAAATTCCAATTCTATACAAAGCATCTTTATAGCTTGAATATTCTACCTCGACTTGATCTCACTCGAATTTGCTAGCACTTTTAATTTTCCTTTGTTCCAGGTTTTCTTTCTCAACTTAACTGATTAGATAATTTTTCCTTTATAAATGAAACCATAAACTTACAACATATTGACCAAATTATCTTTATATGTTACATTAATACCAATGGCGTGGAATACTCCTATTTGCTATCATCAAGTGCAAGTAAAATTATAATCAAGCCATTCATATATCTAATAAGACAAACACAAACTCAATAATGCTCCATATATGATAATAAACTCAGAATTTGATAAAAGGGATCGAATATTCCTGAAGGGAATTCTAATGATGCAAACTTTATTTCTAAGATCCAAATAATGCAAAGATAAAATAGTAATATAAAACTTATAAGATAGATTGCAAGGTCTTAAAGATCTCCCCAAGCTTGGAATCAAGCCAGGCAGGATCAAATAATCCCTCGCGATTATTTGATACCGTGATTATTATAGATTACTGTGACGCCATGACACGTGGGATCTTATCTTCACGGGCCAGTCTAAGACAGACGGATTGATTGACGGCCTCCAGTTCTTTAATACACAACTTGTAGAAAAATTTATTCCTCTCTACCACTTTCAATTGTTCTTTAATGAGATTATTGTTATTTTGGAGGGTTTGTATCGCCATAAGACTCAGATAAAAACTTAATTTGTTTGTCTGCTTAATATCTTCATCAAGTTTATCAAGATAAAGTCGCAGCAACCAAAGATGCTTGGGTGTCCCTGGCGCCTCCTTATCCATCTCTGCAATCTTCAGCTCGAGAGATTTGAAATCCCTCTTCCAGCGTCCATTGTTGGCATCGAGAAACTCCATAGGGACGATCTTGATCTCCTTTTTTTCTTGTTATTGCTCCCGATCTCCATAAGAACTTCTCTCCTTGGCTTCCTGGCCCTTGGTTGCTTTATGGTTGTGTGTCCTCACGTAGGAACAAGAGGTATATTGGTTCCAGGTGATTATGATTAGAGAGATACACAATGGAATTATATAAGGGGGTTCAGAGGTCGGTAAAACTCACGAGAAACACCAAATTCACGCCCCAAAAAAGAATCTTAACAGAACAGGGAAAGAAATCACGAATTCAGAGAAGTCCTGCCGCCTAATGACCAACTATACGGGCGCGATCCGTATTGCTCTAGCTGTATAGTTGGTTCCGGGCAGATATTTCCAAATATCTTCAGTCCAGGTCGGTTAGGTTACCGACTTAGAACCGACAAAATTATTTCTTATATCATAAATAAAACGAAAAAGAGTATGAGAAGTCAGAAGGTTTAACGACCAACTATACGGTGGGAGCAAATTTTCCCGGTCGTATAGTTTGTTCGTATAGTTTCCAAACACCAAAAAAATATTCCGCGAAGGGGATACAATACGTTTAACAACCAACTATACGGCAGGAGATTTTTCTCCGGCCGTATAGTTGGTAAAACCCCTTAGAAACTTCAGAAAAACAAGAGGATTCGAAGGTAAAAATTTCAGAAGTAAAAATTATGAAGACAAATCACTTATTAGAGAAAGAAAACTTACCTTGCACTTATCGTTTATTTAGTCGGGGATGACAAGATCCTCCAACAACAAGGACTTCTTCTATTTTATAGGAATTGACCTTAGTTCATCTAATAATTCTCATAAGTGAAAATCACTAGGACTAAAGTTCCTCTCAATAATATTGGTGCCTTGATGAGCACATATAGATGTTGTATCCATTATCTATGTTTCTTGCTTCTGCATAATCTGCAACTTAAATTCTTGAAGTAAAAGGATCCAATGGATCAGTCTTGGCTTATGATTTTTCCTCTCAAGGAGTTCTTTTAAACCATCACGATCCATATGAACTATTACTTTTGCGTCAACTATATAAGAACGAAATTTATTGTAGGATAAAAATACAACAAAAAGTTCTCTTTCTTCCTTAGGATAATTCTTTTGAGCACTATTAAGAGTTCTACTAGCATGATGTATAATATTAAATCTGCGACCTATATGTTGTCCCAGAGTTAGTCCTACAAAATCATCACTAGCTTCACATATTAAATCAAAAGTCATATCCCATATAGGTGGATTAATGATAGGAGCATGTGATAAAGCATATTAAGTTTACCAAAGGCAATAAGGCATTAATCATCAAAATTAAATATTACTCCCTTTTGAAACAGGTTAGTTAAAGGTTTGGAAATTCCAGAGAAATTTCTAATGAACCTTCTATAAAAACCCACATGACCAAGAAAGCTTCTTATACCTTTTATATCCCTTGGTTGTGGCGTTCTCTCTATTGCATCAACTTTAGCTCTGTCTATTTTAATACCCTTAACTAATACCTTATGTCCAAGGACTATACCTTCTTTGACCATGGAATGGAACTTCTCCCAGTTTAGAACAAGATTGGTTTCTTCGCAACGCTGCAAAACCCTTTTGAGATTATCCAAGCAACTAGTAAACGAAGTTCCATGAAAATTCATCCATAAATACTTCCATTATCAATTCTATAAAATCTACAAAAATTGTAGTCATGCATCTTTGAAAAGTAGCTGGATCATTACATAAACCAAAAGGCATGCGTCGGTAAACATGTAAACCATAAGGACTAATGAAAGTTGTTTTAAGTTGGTCATCGGGATGAACAGCTATTTGGAAAACGCAAGAGTATCCGTCCAAGTAGCAAAAATGAGTGTGGTTTGCTAACATCTCTAAAGTTTGGTCTATGAACGGTAAAGGATAGTGATATTTCCTAGTTTCTTTATTCAATTTCCTAAAATCTATACACATCCTATGTCCAACAATAATTCCAGTAGGTATCAATTCATTGTTTTCATTAGGAACAACAGTAAAACCGCCCTTATTAGGAACACAATGAACGGGACTTACCCATTCACTTTCTTTTACAGGATAGATTATACCGGCATCCAGTAGGTGTACTATTTCTTTTCTTACCACTTCCTTCATTTCGGGATTCACCCGTCTATTAAATTCTGCAACTGGTTTAGCACCTTCCTCCATGAATATTCGATGGACGGTTATCATGGGACTAATGCCTTTCAAATCGTCCATTGAGTACCCAAAGGCCTTGCGATGCTCCTTAAGTACTTTCATGAGTTCTTCTTCTTCATCTCCTGAAAGTTTAGCACTAATAATAACAGGGAATTTATTTATATTGTCCAAAAATTTATATTTAAGATTATCTGGTAAAGTTTTCAATTCTGGGGGTGGTAATTCCTCGCCCCTCTCTTTTCTGGCTCTTCAAAAGCCTCATCATTTGGAGGCCCTAAAATGGGAAGATGTAAGATCCCTCCTTTATAAAGGAAAAGGATCCATGTGATTGCAATGCTAGTCCCTGGATCAATGCTAGCATCCACAGTTTAAGATGAAGTACACAGATACAAAGGTCATTTATTACATCCATTCCAGAGATAAACATAGTCTTTACAACTCAAAGCCCACAGGCCTATTACAAGAGTTTGAATAAGTAAATAAATATAAGTCTTCATCTTCATGTGCCACAGGCAAACATGTTGAGTGTAGACTCATGACACCTAATCCTCATCAGAGAAACCTGCAACATCACAAGTTACAGCCACAGTGGGTCAATACATTGGAATAGTATTGGCAAGTGATACCTTAGTATATTTTAAGTGGACTAGATACTATATGCAAATTTGGCTAAGTGTAGCTTGGCTTGCTTTGCTCAAAATAGGTTTTGCCTATTAGTTGAAATCACTAAGTTTTTCTTTGTCAAAACTTTTCCCAAGGCACCACCAATAGACATTGAGGTCCTTCACCCTTGTTCACCCACAAGTTTTACTTAGAAGTTGGAATGATGAGATTCTTGATAGCTTCCATGTCTTGATTCTCAAGTTGTCCATTGCCATGGACTTGGCTAAGTACTTAGATTTTTCCATCTGCAGAGGTTGTGTACTTTCCCCACCAGACTTGGTTTCACCAAGACAGGACCTTTCAGAAGCCTTCCCTTAGACCAAATGGACGCGCTCCAACCTATCATTCCCACTACCACCAACTATCCAAATGGCTAAGTTCTAGCAACTTATGTGATCCAGGCAGAGCCCATATTGCCAAGTGGCTGCACTAGAAGTTTCTTAACACTTGGCCTCTAAAATCTCTTTGTTCCTGGGTGGATTACCACAAGTGTGATACACAAGGTAAACCATAGCCATGGGCCTTGTGTAACCACTCAACCACAACCACCAATCAAGTCCCTTTCCATCCAGGTGATTCATTGACTTAGTTGTTTTATTAAGTAAAACAAAGTCCAAAGACTTAGAAATATTTTCATCATAGCATGTATAATTCACCAACCCTTGTTTGCTAATAGCTAGGCTAAGCATGGCATAGATAGTAACATAACTTAGAAATTCCCTAGCATTTCTACCACTACTTAGGATTTCCCAACATGGCATATAAGCAAAATAGTATCATGCATAACTTAGCAAAATATTTCTAATGCTTAGTCTAAAACATAGGTATAGAAATATTCATGAAGTACCACTTGCCTTGGTAGTTGGGAGAGTAGCACTCTTCACAATCACAATCACTAGCACCAAAATCTACACATAGAATATAGCCACAATCACATACAAGACATATACAATCAAAAATATATATGCATGCATGCAAGATGCTAAGTGATGATTTTTAAAACCCAACCAAGCAAGTGCATAGTACTGAATCTTAAACAAGTCAAAAACTTGCCAAACTAAATTTATTTGACACTAAAAACAATTCCTAAACAATTCATATAATCAAATAAGCCCTACAAATGTTTCTGCAAATAAAACCTTTTTAACAGAAGCAAAACTTTAAACACATTGCATATTTAGAAAGGGATTGTCTTCCTGATTCCAACGGTATAAAATTTGTCAAATTCTAACGTGGGGATTAAAAGTTATAGCTAAATCAAATTTGAATAACAATCTGATTCAAAATCTGTTTTTAAACCTAACTCACTGCCACGCGTCTGTTTCCTATTGGCCCGTACCGGTTCGGGCAGATCGATCTCTGCAAGCCACAGTTTTTAAGTCAGATCTAGTGGCTCAGATGCGCGCATACCTCTTCGCTTAAGTTCTAATCCTACCCGTAAGATCTACATCTAACGCTCCTGATTGCTTTGACCAGAGATGAGCGGCGCTAGCGGCGGCGACTGGCGGCGGCGCCTCTGTCAGTGGCGGAGCTGGCGTTCTAGGTCGCGCGGGAGAGGGAGAAGGGGTTTACCAGACTCGCAGGGAGCTGCTGATGCTCAAGGTGGCGGTGGCTGGTCAAGGGGCGCGCTGTAGTGGCTGAGGGAGCTCGTCGGAGTCGTGCACGGCGTCAGGTAGTTGCTGTCAAAGTCGTTGCCGAGGTTCCGCGTCGCCCTAGCACGAACCAGATGGTTTAGGAGATGAGAAAGACAGTGGCGAACAACCTCGTATGCGAGAGAGATCAAGGGGCACGCTATGCTTACGAAATCGGTCGCCGGAGTTGAGTGGTGGCTCGGACGTTTGCGGGAACGAACGGGGACGGCGTCCTGGGTCACAAGCAGGCAAGCCAAGGGTATCAGAAGACGCACGAGGTCCTTTTGGACACACTCGTTTGAATCAGAGGCACAGGGGCGGTCGGGACTCACCGGAATTTGCTGCCAGAGATCGTCGGAGCTGCGGCGGTGTTTGGCGAGTTGCGAGCAGCCTGGTGGCGTGGAGAGAAAATTGAGTGAGGGAAATGGAGCGGAGTGGGGAGGGGTTTAAGTAGGCGGAGGCTCGACAAGAAACGCCTGGTGAATCAATGGCAATTACGCCGCGGAATCAACGCAGCAACGACCAGCGGCGACGGCGTCTGCACACGAGATTTGGGGAAGGAGTTGACGTGGAGAGGGCCCAGTTGTCTGCGAGAGGAACAGAAGGGGTGTGGGGTCCTGGCGTCAGCGACTCGCTGGGTGCGTCTGCGTGTGAGAGACAGGGGGAAATCCCGGGTGGGCTAGTTGGGCTGGTTTCTCTGTTGGGCTAGAATAGTAGCGCCGACCCTTTTCCTTTTCTTTATTCCTTTTCTTTTTTAATTTGATTTTCTGGAAGGATTTTAAAATGAATTCAAACTCTATTTGAATTCAAATCTTTTCAGGATTTTTGCAGTGTGCAACAGTCACAAATTTAGGCATAAAACCATGTGGTCACTTTGAATTGGCTTGGTCATTTTTGGGAAAATAAAATAAACAGTGACATAGCACTTGTTTCATATTGGTTTTGAAATTGGTTTTCAATTTGTATTTGCTTTGTAAATTTTTGTCCAAACTCTACATTCAATCTAAACAACAAGGAAGCAAACAAACTTGGTTTAAAACTCTTATGCTCTCAAATGAGGATGGTCATTTGATCTAAGTTTTCTCACATAAAATGATAGCTCTATGTGCTTTTGTTTTCTTGAAAATGGTTTGAAAATGATCTCAAAATTATGTGCATGCATGAATGATATGCAATCTTTGAAGTCATGATTTTAGGGATGTTACAAATCTAACCCCCTTAAGGTGAATCTCGCCCTCGAGATTCGGTTTGGCTAGCAAATAGGTGAGGGTGGTCTTTCCGAAGATCATCTTCTCTTTCCCATGTTGCTTCCTCTTCGGAATGATGATTCCATTGCACTTTGCAGAACTTGATAGTCTTAGTCCTTGTGACTCTTTCTGCAGTCTCAAGAATCTTGATAGGTTTCTCGTCATAAGTGAGATATCTTTCTAATTGAACCTCCTCCAAAGGTATAGTATCCTTCAAAGAAGTTTCTTCCATTTCCGGGTGACATTTCTTAAGTTGACTCACATGAAACACATTATGAACAACTGACAGAGATTCTGGCAGTTCTATTTCATAGGCAACTTCTCCTTTACGACTCAGAACCTTGAATGGTCCAACATATCTTGGTGCCAATTTTCCTTTGACTCCGAACCTCTTCACTCCACGAAGTGGTGACACTCTAAGATAAGCTCTATCACCAACTTCGTAGGTGACTTCTCTACGCTTAGGATCTGCGTAGCTTTTCTGTCGGGACTGTGCTATCTTCAACCTGTCCTTAACCAACTTGACCTTCTCTTCGGCTTCCTTGATAAGATCTGGTCCGAATAAACTTCTTTCTCCCACACCATTCCATAACAATGGGGTGGTACACTTTCTTCCGTAGAGAAACTCAAATGGTGCCATCTCAATGCTGGCTTGATAGCTGTTGTTATAAGAAAATTCTGTGTAAGGCAGACTTTCATCCCAACTGGCTCCATAGTCTAGGGCACATGCCCTCAACATGTCTTCAAGAATCTGATTAGTCCTTTCCGTTTGTCCATCGGTTTGAGGATGAAAAGCAGTGCTAAATTCCAACCTCGTTTCCAATGACTCATGTAACTGTCTCCAAAAATGGGAAGTGAATTGAGTTCCCCTATCAGACACAATACTCTTGGGCACTCCATGTAGACACACAATTCTACTCATGTAGATTCTGGCTCACTTAGCACTTGTGTAGGTTGTCTTCACGGGTATGAAATGAGCCACTTTAGTTAGGCGATCCACTACTACCCAAATAGAGTCGTATCCTGACCTGGTCCATGGTAATCCGGTAATGAAATCCATACCAATCTTGTCCCACTTCCAATCAGGAATAGGTAGTGGTTGAAGCAAACCTGCTGGTTTCTGATGTTCCGCTTTCACTCTACTACATACATCACACAAAGCAATATGTTCGGCGATGTCCTTATTGAGATTATGCTTAGAGCATGTGAGCTAGAATATGGATCCAAGTGGGAAGACTGTCTTCCGTTTGCAGAATTTTCATACAACAACAGTTACCAAGCCAGTTTGCAAATGGCCCCATTTGAATTCATGTACGGAAGAAAGTGCCGCACCCCATTGAACTGGTTGGAAGTAGGAGAGAGTCAGATTTTCGGACCCGACATGCTACGAGAAGCAGAAGAGAAGGTTCACAAGATTCGTGAGCACCTCAAGACAGCCCAATCCTGACAGAAGAGTTACGCCGACAAGAGACGTCGAGACCTCGCCTTCAACATAGGAGATTTTGTTTATCTAAAAGTGTCGCCATTGAAGGGAATGCAGCGTTTCAAATCTCGGGACGAGATTTTGTTTAAGGGAGGAAGGTTTGTAACATCCCAAAAATACCAAACTTAGATCATCAAACACTAATCATCAAGATTAGGGTTAACAAAAACTTTTCTAAATAAACTCATGAATGCATGTATATGTGTATGCATGGATTTTGAATTTCTTTAAAAACCACCTTGTTTGTGTGATCCATTGCTTGTAAAATGTTTCTTAGGTGAAACGAACATCATCTAAAACATTTCCCACACTTTTCCTAAAGACAAGTAAATCAAAACAAATATATTAAGTGAATGGTCATTTTGACCAATTTAACTCCCATGCCTACTTTGGCTGTCCCAAACTTTCAAAACCTAACAGAAACTTTTCTGGATCTTTGCACCCCTTGAATGTACTCATAACAAAGTATCAAGGCCCACTTTGTGATCATCCAGAAACTTTCAAATGCATAGTTTAAATGAAAATTCAAAATTGAATCTTTATCATATGGGAAGATCCCACTTTTCCAAAACCCACTCAAACAAGCTCAACTTTCAAAACCCAAGCATCTGCAGACTCACCAGCACCAATCTAACAAACCCACCAAAATTCATTTCAAAATTCAAAACTTGATTTCATGCGGCCATTTCATCAAACAGGTTGCAGACACAAATCAAACAAAACATCAAACACTATAGTGTGCAGTGATTCTTGCCTAACTTGTTCCCTAGTTAGCTCACACACAACTCAGTAGATCATCTAGAAAGATTAGCCCAACACTAGCACCCCTGTGAGCTTGCCATTGTCATTAATGGTGAACAGCCGAGCACCCCAATGTCACCCCATTATGGACAGCAGGCTAGAGGAAGAACTAGCCGTGCCAACCTTGTCTGGGAGGCAGCCCACCGTCCACCGCCACTCCCTATCCCAGCCGCGAGCGTTGCCAAGCCCTGGACCACGCGCACAAGCTGCGCCCAGACCATGTCGAGCGTGCGCCAGAGCGCCACCCTCGACCAGCGTCCCCAGACCGCGCGCCGCCCTCACCGCGTGCACACACGATCACCACCGACCCAGGAGACCGCCAGACAGCCCCGTTTGCCGCCCCGTGCCATACAACCACCGCCCGCCGTCGAAGACGCCACCTCTGCTGCGCAGAGCACCGGCCGTTCCAGACCAAACCATACCGCCCCATGCCTCGCGACCATGTCGTTGAGCATCTCCAGGAGACAAAGCACCGTCCCCTACCCTTGCCCAAGCCATTAGCCGCCTGTAACGTCGCCCCCGACGAGCTCACCGTGCGCCCCGACGGTCCCCACGCTCGACTATAAATAGAGGCCATCCCCGTACGATTTCTTCACACCATCTCACTCCCCTCTCCTCACTGACCGTGCCACACCGTTCTCAGAGCAAGGCGAGCACCACCTCGCCGGAATTTCACCGGAGCCCGCCGCCTCTGGAGAAGAAGGGAGCCAGTGATTGGAGCCGCCCAGGAGAAGCCACCGATACCAGGAGGTTCGCCGTCGTCGACTTCGTCGTTCACCCGCCTCGCCGACCCTCGCCCATACCCCGGTGAGCCCCCAACACCCCTCACTGGCCGCGCTAGGTTTCGTTCTCGCCGGAGTTGTCTCGCGTCGACGATGACCCCCAGCCGTTGGATTAGAACTAGATCGAACGATCCACGTTGCCCCATACCGCTTCGCCCAGCCCCGTGTCACTGACGAGTGGGGACACCCACTTAAGCAGCCCGCGGGAGCACTACGCTTAGCAGGCCGGCCCGTTAGAATTTCCCGCGCAGCCCAGCAATTCAAATTAAATCTTTTTCTATTTCAATTCAAACACACTTCAGCACCCAACTTCAAAAATCAACCCAGATCGATTCAGTGCACCAATTTGAATAAAACCAATTTTGTTGGAAAGGTATGTGAATGCTTAATCCAAACCCGTTGGATTCAAGTCATTTGGATCTCTAGATCACCCATAGTAAAAATAACAAGGCAGAAGCTTTTCTGCATTCAAACATTTTTCAAATTTAAACCATAAAAGCTTTTGAGTTGATTCCAACTCTCAAAAATCACATTTAACCATACCTTTCAGAATATATAAAAATATAAAGGTTTACTTGCAGAAATATTGTTCAAGTAATAAAAGAATGCTTCATAAGCATTTCTAGCCACTTTAATTAATTAAAATAAAAGGGTAAAACCTTATTAAATTGTGACACCACTTTAAATCACATTCCCATGGACTACAATATGTGGTGATGACATGTGTCAACATGATCCCATGTTTAGTTTGGAGAATATTAAATCTTAAGTAATTTTTCAATGAGTAGAAATATCTTTTCTAAAAATAAAAAGATTTAAACCAAGCCTTAACCTTGTAATGTTAGAGATGATGCTAGATCATCTATAGGACCCTTGTGTGTGATGATTGCAAGTAGTTAAGTATTGTTTGGTGATTGTATACCTCGTATATATTCATAGACGCTAGTACCGACCAAGGATACGATGAGGAAGGAGGATACTACGAAGAAGAAGCCGAGGAGAACTTCAACCACTGCTCTGCACAAGGCAAGCCTAATACTACTAGTAAATGTGCAAGCTAACACTTGCAAGATACTAGACCTATGCAAGCTTATACGGATATTGATGCAAGCTAACCCTTTCCAGATACCCTACTGTTGCCCCAAACCCATACTTGTGATATGACTACTATATGCCTTAAGCATATGTGATCATACCCACTTGATAAACCAAATCCTAGTTTTATGTGCAAGCATCTTACTTTATTTCTTTATCAAAGCTTACTTAGAGTCTACCTAAGAGTTTGGTAGATACTAGACAGTTGTGCTGAAGGTTGCATAAAGAGCATAAAATTTGACCTAAGCTAGAAACCTTGATATCAGCCTAAGATATAAGGTTGGATTTAGTGAAACTCCACTAGTTACCACCTCTCATTAGTACTACCCCCACCTGTAGATGCTAGTGCTAAGCATAAAACTTGATCAACTTTTAGATGGGAATACTTGGTGAAAATGGTTATGGAAACCATGGAATGATGGATCATTCTATTGAAATGTTTTGGACATGTGTTTCCAAACACTTGATGATTTTGGTGATGAAAATGTTGAGGCATGAGCCTTAGCCCTCTATAAAACTGATGGTTGTCTGGATGCGATACCATTCCAATTTTAGCGTACAACCACAATACCCGAATATTGGGTAGGGCTTGACTGGAAATTTATATACCTTAGTATTAGTTCCCTCCCGACCAAGGTCTAAGCTGAGGCTACCTTGTGAAGATTGTCCACCTGTGCAGTACCCAAGATGACAGTGGTCATGGTTGGGAGGCCAAACTCACAGGAGAGGTGCTTATACTAGGGCGTGTAACTGAAAGGTTAGGATTGATTATCCGCATACTGAGTATGGTGAATTCAGGATTTGTTCCTGACGGATGTATCGAATGTTGTGGTGAAAGTGTACAATCTCTGCAGAGTGTCAAACTATTCGAATAGCCGCGTCCGCGGTTATGGACAGTTGGAGTGGCCATACTGTTCCCCCGTCAGACTTTTCAAAATGACTTGTGAAATGAATTGAGACTTTGACTTGACCACAACAGAGTTGTGACCTAAATTACAAGATCCCACTTAGGAGTTATAGAATTGTGACTAGCTTTGGAACTTAGTAGAGATAAACCTGGCTTTTTGCAAAACAACCCTAGAGCCTAGTGTCCTATTATCCAAAAACCCCTTACCTGTTAGTATTAGTTTGCGAGTACTTAAAGAGTACTCATGGCTTTGTCCCTGGCTATTCCCATGGCCAGACTATGAAGAGGAGTACCTGGAAGATGGACCCCAGGAAGGTTAGGACAACTAGGATCATCTCCCATCGTCAGCATTGCCTGTGACCCCGAAGATGGAGCTTCGCCTACGCTACCGTTATTATTACGTATTCCGCTGCTTGATGTTGTATTAAGAACTGGATCATGAGATCCCCATTTGTGTAAGAACTTATGTATCGTTTGTAATGGATGAAGTACTATGGTATCCAATTCTGTTATGTCTCGCAAAAATGGTAATCCTGGGATTGCGATGTATGGCATAACAGGCATCTAGGATTGAAAAATCCGGGTGTTGACAACTTGGTATCAGAGCCATCCTGACCATAGGAGACCCTAGTTAGATTGGACGTTAAACCAAAAACTTAGTTTCAAAACCAAAAAAACACAAATATTTACGAAAACTTATTCTCATTCTTACCTCTTTAATTCTTTAATAAAACTTCATGTTCCTCAAAAACTCTTGCAAAATAGATAAAATTTTGACACACTTGATCACTCTGCTAATCTACTCATCCTCTATTTTTATAGATGGACGTGAAGTATAGCAAGTTTTACCAACTTGGGAATGGAGGATACCTTATCTTTGAGAGGGATCTGGATCAGCTTTCGGAACTTCTGGAGCGTCCGCACACCGAGTTCTTTGGAGCTTAGCTCAATGATCAAGGAGGAGAAGATCTGCAGTGGCTAATTGTTGCAAGTCTCCGAGGAAAGATTGAACCTCCCACTGCGGAGGGAATTCAGTTTACCTTGAGGGAAAACAACTGGCTCGATGGACTTGCCAGAGCAATGCAGGAAGCTCTTTCCCGTCTGTGTGGGCAGAGCATCAATCAGATCAAGGGTACTCGCTTTGAGTTTTGCCCAAGGCGTGATGCAAATGGCCAACCATTGGAAGCCCCATACCACCCCGAGCTAAAGACTCAATTGGACCACCTTAGCTTCATGATGTATGATCGTCAGCAGGAATTGGACAACTGCCGTGATTATTGCAACCACAAGTCCGCCATCATCAAGACGAATGACCAGACCATCGCCATGCTAGCAAAGGATCGCAAGTCTCGCTGCCGTCAGCTCGACAAGAAGGAGCGCATTATTGCCCGTCTTCGCCATCACATCTCATCTCTGGAGGAGACCATCCATGAGAGAGACATGCAGTTGGAGGAAAGGGAGAATGCCGGAGAGGATCTTCGTGGAGACCCTTACTCCTATCTCAGCGATGACGATGATTTTCTAGAGGATCAGGCCATGGACTTCTTCACCGATGAGGATGATTTCGCCTTCATCGATGATGCTGAAGATGATGAAGCCACAGACTCCAACGAGTAGTAGCACTGAGCACTAGCGTAGTGAGTAGTAGTCGGTCCCACTGTATCGTAGATTCCAGAATGGTTCTTAAAACCATCTGTTTTTCCTTGCTGTGGTGTGCGTTGTATCGAGTGATTGAATGAATGAAAAAGCAAGTTGCTAGAAAAATCTGAGTCAAACTCTAAAAACTTTTCAAAAACCCAAAACCTTAGAAATTTCCCTCTTTTCTCATGATCTATATCAATCTTCAGATGCCACGTGGAGGAAGTGGTTCAGCCCCGAACCCGATGTTGCAGATCCTGCAAATGTTGACTTCTGACCGTGAAGCTGAAAGAGCGGAACGTCAAGCCAACCTAGCCACTCTGCAACAGATAGCCCAGCTAGCCCACAACAACCAAGGCCACGGAAATCAGGACAACCACGGATCTAAGCTCAAGAATTTCCAGAATACCAACCCACCCGTTTTTACCAAGTCAGAAGAACCCCTAGATGCTGATGATTGGCTGCAAACCATGGAAAACAACTTAGAAGTAGCAGGAGTCGAAGCCAACGAGAAAGTCCTGTTCGCCACCCATTATCTAGCCGGAGATGCCAGGGCATGGTGGAATAGTGTTCGTGCAATGACCGGAGGCCAGATGATGACCTGGGAGGAATTCAAGGTCAAGTTCAGCAGAACCCATGTGCCACCAGGTTTGATCAAGAGAATGAGAGACGAGTTCAGAGAGCTAAAGCAAGGAAGGATGACTGTAGTGGAATACCGTGACAAATTTTTGTCATTAGCTAGGTATGCCCTGGACGAGATAGACACCGAAGCCAAGAAGAAAGAAAGATTCCTAAATGGTCTGCATGACGAGATGCAGACAGTGTTAGTCAATATCCCCTTTGTTGATATTGAAGCCCTTGTCGACTCTGCTATCTAGATGGAAGGAAAGATCAACCAGGCCAATGAGAACCGTAAGCGTCGCATGATGCATCAACCAGGAACCCATCAGACCCCAAAGTATCGCCCCAACCCATCTCCAGGATTTGCCCCAAGAACCAACAGACCCCCTATGACCCGTCCAACCTATCCCAACCGTGGAAACCCTAGACCCGGAGGGAATCACAACAACCCCGGCAACTCTAGCAATTTACCCGTGCCCCACCCAAGTTCAACACCAACAATGCTACCGCCAACCCCAACACTGCCCCGAGGACTGGAAGCAATGTTGTGCCTGTCGCAGCCAAGGACAAGTCACAAGTGACCTGTTATGACTGTGGAAATAAAGGCCACTATTCCAACGAGTGCCCCAACAAGAAGAATGCTACAGCCCCTAATACCAATGTCCCAGCTCAGAAGCAGCGTCGTGTCCAGCCAGGGAGAAGATTTTCCCCAGGGAATTCACTCAACCGCAATGGCCGTCTTTTTCTCATGCATGCTGAAGAAGCTCAGGAAGCGCCAGGCGTCGTGCTGGGTATGTTTTCTATTAATTCAGTACTTGCAAGAGTGTTGTTTGATTCTGGTGCATTACATTCATTTGTCACCGAAGAATTTGCCTGCACTAGTAAAATTCAACCAACCAAATTGAAGCATGTGATGATTGTACAAATTACCGGATCAACCACCAAGGCTAGGCAAATTTGCAAGGCCGTCCCTATCCGAATCCATGGCATAGATTTTTATGCTAACCTAATAGTACTCGGAACTAAAGGTTTGGAAGTAGTACTAGGAATGGATTGGATGTGCAAACATAAAGGATTGATTGACTGTGCCAAGAAAGCCATCACCATCACCAGTACCACCGGAATATCAGTCGAGCATATATCTGAAACCTTACCTCGCCAATTCAAGTGTAACAAGAGTCTAGCCCAACCTACCATTGACCAAGTCCGGATAGTCTGCGAATACCTCGATGTATTTCCAGATGTTTTGCCCGGTATGCCCCCAGATCGGGATATCAAGTTTATCATCGAACTAATCCCCAGAACAGGACCCATAGCCCAGAGACCCTATAGTATGAACCCGTCAGAACTAGAAGAACTGAAGAAGCAACTGGATTCCATGTTGGAAATCGGATTGATTCAACCAAGTGCGTCCCCATGGAGATCACCTGTCTTGTTTGTGGACAAGAAGGATGGAGGTAACCGTTTGTGTACGGATTATCGGAAGTTGAATGATGTCACCATCAAGAACAAGTACCCCTTGCCTAAGATAGAAGATTTGTTTGATCAGTTGACCGGTGCCCAGGTGTTTTCTAAGATTGATCTTAGGACTGAATATCATCAACTCAAAATTTGTGCAGAGGATATCCCAAAGACCGCCTTTACCACCAGATATGGATTGTATGAGTATACAGTCATGTCTTTCGGATTAACCAATGCCCCCGCTTATTTCATGAACCTCATGAATAAGATTTTTATGGACTTCCTGGATAAGTTTGTCGTTGTTTTCATCGATGACATTCTGATTTATTCCAAATCAGAAGAAGAACATGAGCTACACCTAAGGACCATTCTTGGAACCCTTAGAGAGCATCAGCTGTATGCAAAGTTTAGCAATTGTGAATTCTGGTTACAGGAAGTAGGATTCCTCGGTCACATTGTATCAGCCGGAGGAATTGCCGTTGACCCTGCCAAAGTGAAAGATGTAGAAGATTGGCAAGCCCCAACCACTCAAACCCAAGTTCGTGCTTTTCTCGGATTGGCGGGATATTACCGCAAATTCGTAGAAGGATTCTCTAGTATCGCCAGACCCATGACCCAATTGCTGAAGAAGGACAAGAAGTTTGAATGGACCGACAAATGTGAAGCGAGTTTTCAAGAACTCAAAAGGAGATTGATTTCAGCCCCAATCTTGATCATGCCGGATATCACGAAGCCCTTCGATGTGTATTGTGACGCATCCAAGATTGGTCTCGGATGTGTGCTAATGCAAGAAGGCAAAGTTATATCTTATCTATCGCGACAATTGAAGCAACATGAACAAAATTACCCAACCCATGACCTCGAACTCGCAGCCGTAGTTCTATCCCTAAAGACATGGAGACACTACCTGATGGGAAATCGTTGTGAGATTTATTCGGATCACAAGAGCCTAAAGTATATATTCACTCAGAAGGAGCTGAATATGAGGCAGAGAAGATGGATTGAGCTAATCAAGGATTACGACCTGGACATTCACTATCACCCTGGTAAAGCCAACGTGGTAGCCGATGCCCTTAGCAGATTACCATGCCGCTTGAACTCCATGATTTTGAAGGAGCAACCAAGTTTGCACAAAGAGATGGAAGATTTTCGAATGGAATTAGTAAGTGAAGGATTTTTGGCTAGCATAGAACTTCAGCCCACTTTGATCAGTCAGATTAAAGAGGCGCAGAAAGGAAATGCTAGTATCGACAGAATCAAGTGTCGTATCGGTACAGGCAAAGTACCCGGATTCACCGAGGACGAAGAAGGAGTTTTGTGGTACAAAGGACGCCTTTGTGTACCATCAGATTCTGAGTTAAAAGAAGTTATCTTGAAGGAGGCTCATGATACTCTTTATTCTATCCATCCCGGCGGAACTAAGATGTATCAAGATTTGAAAGAGCAATTTTGGTGGCATAAGATGAAGAGAGAAATCGGAAGCTATATCGCCAAGTGTGATATATGTCAGCGAGTCAAGGCCGGACATCAAAGACCCGCTGGATTGTTGCAACCCTTGCAAATTCCGGAATGGAAATGGGATTCTGTAGGAATGGACTTTATCACTGGACTACCTACTTATAGTAGGGGAAATGACTCTATTTGGGTCATAGTGGACAGGTTGTCCAAAGTCGCCCATTTCTTGCCCGTCAAAACCACCTATCAGAGTTCGAAGCTAGCAGAGTTGTACATCGCTAGAATCGTTAGTTTGCATGGAGTCTCCAAGAACATAGTATCGGATCGAGGAACTCAATTTACCTCGAGATTCTGGAAGAAAGTCCAAGAAGGTTTAGGAACCCGCCTAGATTTCAGTACCGCGTATCACCCTCAGACCGATGGACAAACGGAGCGAGTAAATCAAATACTCGAAGATATGCTTAGAGCATGTGTGCTAGAATATGGATCCAAGTGGGAAGACTGTCTGCCGTTTGCAGAATTTTCATACAACAACAGTTACCAAGCCAGTTTGCAAATGGCCCCATTTGAATTCATGTACGGAAGAAAGTGTCGCACCCCTTTGAACTGGTCGGAAGTAGGAGAGAGTCAGATTTTTGGACCCGACATCCTACGAGAAGCAGAAGAGAAGGTTCACAAGATTCGTGAGCACCTCAAGACAGCCCAATCCCAACAAAAGAGTTACGCCGACAAGAGACGTAGAGACCTCGCCTTCAACATAGGAGATTTTGTTTATCTGAAAGTGTCGCCATTGAAGGGAATGCAGCGTTTCCAACTCAATGGAAAGTTAGCCCCCAGATATATCGGACATTTCAAAATTCTGAACCGTCGAGGAGAAGTATCGTATCAACTGGAGCTACCAGAAGAGATGTCAGCTGTGCACAATGTGTTCCATATCTCGTTACTTCGCAAGTGTCTCGAAGTCCCCGAGAAGACCGAAGTGTTCAAGAATATCGATCACCGGACCATAGAGATCAACGATGACCTAACCTATCCCGAAGTACCCATCCGCATTTTGGAAGAAGCCTTTCGAACTACCAGAACCCGAAGCATCAAGTTTCTCAAGATTCAGTGGAGCAACCACACAGAAGAGGAAGCTACCTGGGAACGCGAAGATCACATCAGGACGGAGTTTCCCGATCTCTTCAAATCCTAGGTAATCTTTTCGTCCTTTTTCAAATCTCGGGACGAGATTTTGTTTAAGGGAGGAAGGTTTGTAACATCCCAAAAATACCAAACTTAGATCATCAAACACTAATCATCAAGATTAGGGTTAACAAAAACTTTTCTAAATAAACTCATGAATGCATGTATATGTGTATGCATGGATTTTGAATTTCTTTAAAAACCACCTTGTTTGTGTGATCCATTGCTTATAAAATGTTTCTTAGGTGAAACGAACATCATCTAAAACATTTCCCACACTTTTCCTAAAGACAAGTAAATCAAAACAAATATATTAAGTGAATGGTCATTTTGACCAATTTAACTCCCATGCCTACTTTGGCTGTCCCAAACTTTCAAAACCTAATAGAAACTTTTCTGGATCTTTGCACCCCTTGAATTTACTCATAAAAAAGTATCAAGGCCCACTTTGTGATCATCCAGAAACTTTCAAATGCATAGTTTAAATGACAATTCAAAATTGAATCTTTATCATATGGGAAGATCCCACTTTTCCAAAACCCACTCAAACAAGCTAAACTTTCAAAACCCAAGCATCTGCAGACTCACCAGCACCAATCTAGCAAACCCACCAAAATTCATTTCAAAATTCAAAACTTGATTTCATGCGGCCATTTCATCAAACAGATTGCAGACACAAATCAAACAAAACATCAAACACTATAGTGTGCAGTGATTCTTGCCTAACTTGTTCCCTAGTTAGCTCACACACAACTCAGTAGATCATCTAGAAAGATTAGCCCAACACTAGCACCCCTGTGAGCTAGAGGAAGAACTAGCCGTGCCAACCTAGAGGAAGAACTAGCCCGTGCACCCCAATGTCACCCCATTATGGACAGCAGGCTAGAGGAAGAACTAGCCGTGCCAACCTTGTCTGGGAGGCAGCCCACCATCCACCGCCACTCCCTGTCCCAGCCGCGAGCGTTGCCAAGCCCTGGACCACGCGCATAAGCCGCGCCCAGACCATGCCGAGCGTGCGCCAGAGCGCCACCCTCGACCTGCGTCCACAGACCACGCGCCGCCCTCACCGCGTGCACACACGATCACCACCGACCCAGGAGACCGCCAGACATCCCCGTTTGCCGCCCCGTGCCATACAGCCACCGCCCGCCGTCGAAGACGCCGCCTCTGCCGCGCAGAGCACCGGCCGTTCCAGACCAAACCACACCGCCCCATGCCTCGTGACCATGTCGTTGAGCATCGCCAGGAGACACAGCACCGTCCCCTACCCTTGCCCAAGCCATTAGCCGCCTGTAACGTTGCCCCCGACGAGCTCACCGTGCGTCCCGACGGTCCCCTCGCTCGACTATAAATAGAGGCCACCCCCGCACGATTTCTTCACACCATCTCACTCCCCTCTCCTCACTGACTATGCCACACCGTTCTCAGAGAAAGGCGAGCACCACCTCGCCGGAATTTCACCGGAGCCCGCCGCCTCTTGAGAAGAAGGGAGCCAGCGATTCGAGTCGCCCCAGGAGAAGCCACCGGTACCAGGAGGTTCGCCGTCGTCGACTTCGTCGTTCGCCCGCCTCGCCAACCCTCGCCCGTACCCCGGTGAGCCCCCAGCACCCCTCACTGGCCGCGCTAGGTTTCGTTCTCGCCGGAGTTGTCTCGCGTCGACGATGACCCCCAGCCGTTGGATTAGAACTAGATCGAACGATCCACGTTGCCCCATACCGCTTCGCCCAACCCCGTGTCACTGACGAGTGGGCACACCCACTTAAGCAGCCCGCGGGAGCACTGCGCTTAGCAGTCCGGCCCGTTAGAATTTCCCGCGCAGCCCAGCAATTCAAATTAAATCTTTTTCTATTTCAATTCAAACACACTTCAGCACCCAACTTCAAAAATCAACCCAGATCGATTCAGTGCACCAATTTGAATGAAACCAATTTTGTTGGAAAGTTCTGTGAATGCTTAATCCAAGCCCGTTGGATTCAAGTCATTTGGATCTCTAGATCACCCATAGTAAAAATAACAAGGCAGAAGCTTTTCTGCATTCAAACATTTTTCAAATTTAAACCATAAAATCTTTTGAGTTGATTCCAACTCTCAAAAATCACATTTAACCATACCTTTCAGAATATATAAAAATATAAAGGTTTACTTGCAGAAATATTGTTCAAGTAATAAAAGAATGCTTCATAAGCATTTCTAGCCACTTTAATTAATTAAAATAAAAGGGTAAAACCTTATTAAATTGTGACACCACTTTAAATCACATTCCCATGGAATACAATATGTGGTGATGACATGTGTCAACATGATCCCATGTTTAGTTTGGAGAATATTAAATCTTAAGTAATTTTTCAATGAGTAGAAATATCTTTTCTAAAAATAAAAAGATTTAAACCAAGCCTTAACCTTGTAATGTTAGAGATGATGCTAGATCATCTATAGGACCCTTGTGTGTGATGATTGCAAGTAGTTAAGTATTGTTTGGTGATTGTATACCTCGTATATATTCATAGACGCTAGTACCGACCAAGGATACGATGAGGAAGGAGGATACTACGAAGAAGAAGCCGAGGAGAACTTCAACCACTGCTCTGCACAAGGCAAGCCTAATACTACTAGTAAATGTGCAAGCTAACACTTGCAAGATACTAGACCTATGCAAGCTTATACGGATATTGATGCAAGCTAACCCTTTCCAGATACCCTACTATTGCCCCAAACCCATACTTGTGATATGACTACTATATGCCTTAAGCATATGTGATCATACCCACTTGATAAACCAAATCCTAGTTTTATGTGCAAGCATCTTACTTTATTTCTTTATCAAAGCTTACTTAGAGTCTACCTAAGAGTTTGGTAGATACTAGACAGTTGTGCTGAAGGTTGCATAAAGAGCATAAAATTTGACCTAAGCTAGAAACCTTGATATCAGCCTAAGATATAAGGTTGGATTTAGTGAAACTCCACTAGTTACCACCTCTCATTAGTACTACCCCCACCTGTAGATGCTAGTGCTAAGCATAAAACTTGATCAACTTTTAGATGGGAATACTTGGTGAAAATGGTTATGGAAACCATGGAATGATGGATCATTCTATTGAAATGTTTTGGACATGTGTTTCCAAACACTTGATGATTTTGGTGATGAAAATGTTGAGGCATGAGCCTTAGCCCTCTATAAAACTGATGGTTGTCTGGATGCGATACCATTCCAATTTTAGCGTACAACCACAATACCCGAATATTGGGTAGGGCTTGACTGGAAATTTATATACCTTAGTATTAGTTCCCTCCCGACCAAGGTCTAAGCTGAGGCTACCTTGTGAAGATTGTCCACCTGTGCAGTACCCAAGATGACAGTGGTCATGGTTGGGAGGCCAAACTCACAGGAGAGGTGCTTATACTAGGGCGTGTAACTGAAAGGTTAGGATTGATTATCCGCATACTGAGTATGGTGAATTCAGGATTTGTTCCTGACGGATGTATCGAATGTTGTGGTGAAAGTGTACAATCTCTGCAGAGTGTCAAACTATTCGAATAGCCGCGTCCGCGGTTATGGACAGTTGGAGTGGCCATACTGTTCCCCCGTCAGACTTTTCAAAATGACTTGTGAAATGAATTGAGACTTTGACTTGACCACAACAGAGTTGTGACCTAAATTATAAGATCCCACTTAGGAGTTATAGAATTGTGACTAGCTTTGGAACTTAGTAGAGATAAACCTGGCTTATTGCAAAACAACCCTAGAGCCTAGTGTCCTATTATCCGAAAACCCCTTACGTGTTAGTATTAGTTTGCGAGTACTTAAAGAGTACTCATGGCTTTGTCCCTGGCTATTCCCATGGCCAGACTATGAAGAGGAGTACCTGGAAGATGGACCCCAGGAAGGTTACGACAACTAGGATCATCTCCCATCGTCAGCATTGCCTGTGACCCCGAAGATGGAGCTTCGCCTACACTACCGTTATTATTACGTATTCCGGTGCTTGATGTTGTATTAAGAACTGGATCATGAGATCCCCATTTGTGTAAGAACTTATGTATCGTTTGTAATGGATGAAGTACTATGGTATCCAATTCTGTCTTGTCTCGCAAAATTGGTAATCCTGGGATTGCGATGTATGGCATAACAGGCATCTAGGATTGAAAAATCCCGGTGTTGACATATATGGTCTCTTTGCTATTGGTCGAGATCCTGGTACCAAATCTATAAGAAACTCCACATCTCTATCTGGTGGCATTCCCGGGAATTCTTCCGGAAACACATCCGGATACTCACTCACAATTGGCACACTGTCCATGCTAACCCCCTTAAGAGAATTCAGCTTACTTCCTTTTGATTCAAAGTTGGACTTGAATTTAATCCGCTTTCTTTCCGGGGTTGTGAGTGCAACAGTACGATTAGCACAATCTAGTACTCCTTCATACTTAGCCATCCAATCCATTCCCAATATTACGTCCAGTCCTTGGGAATCTAAGATTATCAGACTCACTGGAAATTTATGCTTTCCAAACTCTATTACTAGATCCCGGCATCCAAGACTTACTATCATATCTCCACCCGGAGAACTAACTTTTATTGGACACCCAATGTTTTCAGTTGGAAACCCATTTCTATCAACAAATGCTTTTGATATGAATGAATGCGATGCTCCAGTATCAAAAAGAACAAATGCTGGAATAGAATTGAGTCTGAACTTACCAGCAACAGCATCAGGCTCCTCATAGACCTCCTCCACACTGATGTGGTTCACCTGTCCCTTCTGAAAAGGGTTGGGCTTGTTGGGTCCTTCAACTTTCTTTTCTGGGCAGTCATTTGCATAATGCCCCATCTTCTTGCATTTGTAGCATTCAACCTGAATGATGTCTCTCTTAACAGGCTGACTTCCACTTCCACTTCCATTACCACTGTTGTGGCTCTTATGTCCACTCTTGTGGTTCTTGTATTTGTCATTGTCATGACTACGGTGATGTTTGTTGTCATGACGGTTGTGGTTGTGGTGCTTGTTGAATTTCCCATGCTTGTGGGATCCTGAGCTTCCACTGTCATCATAATGGGAATATTTGTGAGACGATCCCGAGCTGTGCTTGTCTGAGTGCTTTCTCTTCCTTCTCTCAACTTGCTTCATGTTGTTCTCCAAAATAGCAGCCTTGTCACAGAGAGACTGATAAGTGGGAACACAGGCCACAGCCAACTGCAGATTCAGCTCATCATTCAACCCTTCGAGGAACTTTTCTTTCCTCTTAGCATCTGTGTCAACTTCATCTGGTGCATATCGCGCCAGATTCTTGAACTCCTCAATATATTCGGCCACGCTGCGGTGGCGCTGCTTCAGGTTATGGAACTCCTTCTTTTTCAGACTCATCACTCCATATGAGATATGAGCAGTGCGAAAGCCATCCTCAAAGATAGCCCATGTCACTTCATCTATGGGAGTGGTGATCTGGAAGTTATCCCACCAAGTGGCGGCTGGTCCTTCCAGCAGATGTGCTGCAAATCTGACCTTTTCAGCATCCGTACAGCCCACGGTTACTAAGTCCTTGTTCACCGAACGTAGCCAATCATTGGCCACCATGGGATCAGTCGTCCCTGAGAACTTAGCTGGCCTCAATCTCAAGAACCTGGTGAGCATATCAAAACCCGGAGGGTTGTTGTTGTTGTTATTGTTGTTGTTTTGGTTCTGGATGAACGTCGTCATCATCTGCATCAACTGTGTTTGAGTAGTCATCATTTGCTGCATTTCTGGAGTGATGTTGTTGTTGTTGTTGTTGTTGTTGTTGTTGTTGTTGTTGTTGGGGTTGGGGTTTGCACGACGGGGAGGCATCTGTGGTTTGTTCAAATAGAGATAAGAATGAGATACCCATAGATGCTTTCATGCACATTACATCACATAAGCAAACACATAGCATGCAACACAAAGATAAAAGTTCAACAACAAGATATAAAGTTCACAAAGTAAAACACACAAGTAGCAAGCCATCCACATGTCAGATGGTCAAATAACAAGTTCTCAAACATCAAGTATGATAGTAAATGATAAATGAGTAGTCAAATCTACTCCTCGGCATCAATATCCTCCTCGACAAAGGTAAGACCTGCGTTCTCCATCGCGGTCTTGTATTCCTCGACGCTAGTGGTCAAGGTCTCTATCTTGGCCTTGAGAGCCCTCTACTGGGAACGAAGCCTCTCAATCACCGTTTGCTTCTGCTCTAGCTCGAAGTCCTTGGACTGCAGTTCTTCAGTCATGTCCCGGATCTTCTTGTTCCTATCCTGGACACGCTTCTCCTGACTCTTGAACTTCCTGTCCTGGGTCTCGAACTTCGCCTCCATTTCCTTGACAATCTCGTCTTGCTCCGTGAAGAGCTTGTACTTCTCGCGAAGCTGCACCTGAAGTTCGTCATTGCTGAGCATGACGTTGGTCCTGTCGGTGTCCACGTGCCTAATGAGAGACTCTAAGTCCTGGAGGTACAGGCGGATCGGCTCTGCTGCGTCCCTCGGATCATCCTCGAAGTCGATGGACCCTCCATCCTCATCACGTCTACCGAAGATGTGGAAGTGGGTACCTCTAACCTGTCGGGAGTGTCTCCCTAGCAGACGTCCTATCAGATCCTGCATAACTACCTCAAGGCCTCTCTCCCTGTCATCGTGCATGAGCTTGAAGACAATGGCCTCCGTGGTAGGCTCAGTCTGGCGTCCGGTCTGGTTGACCTTGAAGCCCCAGAGGTCCTTCCTCTCAAACTTGGTGAGGGGATGCACCATGATGGTGGGAAGAGGGAGATTGAGCAAAGTGGTAAGCTCAACGATACGACGACCAAAATGGGTAACCTGGAACTCCTCAACAGTGCTGATGGTAATAGGCATCTATTTACAAGATAGAAAAGTTAGGACAACACAATTCATGATAAAACAAAAGACAAAACATCACATACATATCCTTGGGAAGCAAAACACACAAGTCATGCATACATGAATCCATTACAACAACCAAGGTTCAATCTTATTTTAAAGCAACATTTTGGAAAATAAGGTGATAGTGGTGGTCCAACTAACGAAGTACGTTTACAATCCTATCTCACTGGATATGTTGGCTAACACAATGTTTCTAGAAGCAATCAGCCTATCTTGCTCACATGATTCCATCACTAAGTCTATAATGTCTCCTCTTAAGGTTTGGTTGGTGGCTTCCAACTCTTGGGTATGTTCCTTCTCTTTCTTTAGATCATTTTGGAGGTTGAGCATTCTGCACTTGACTCTATCACCAAGTTCTTTGATGGTCTTCCAAGCTGCATCCTTTGCTGACTCAAAGAATGTAGTGTGTACCACTGAATTGGTGAACATGCAGAATCCTTTTTCCTGATGGTTGTCTTTCTTGTTTTTATACAAGTGAAGTTGCACCCACCAGTATTCCACTCCTTCATCCATCACAGGAAAACCTTTGTACACAGCTGCACCTTGTATCTCTAATGCAACCATGAGGTCCTTGAGAGCCTTGGGGAATTCTGTCTCACACTCCAAAGTCATTGTCATGAGTGTTCCTTTCCTCACGGCTTCGTTGATGGAGTTCATATACAAATAGAGATGAGAGAGAAGATTAGAAAAGTTTTACGAGAAGAATAGACAAGTGTAGAAGTTGCTGAAATTTTTTCCTTAGTGGTTTCCAATCCTAGGGTCATAATCCTACAGGCAACACAGTGCTCTGATACCATCTGTAAGATCCCTCCTTTATAAAGGAAAAGGATCCCTGTGATTGCAATGGTAGTCCCTGGATCAATGCTAGCATCCACAGTTTAAGATGAAGTACACATATACAAAGGTCATTTATTACATCCATTCCAGAGATAAACATAGTCTTTACAACTCAAAGGCCACAGGCCTATTACAACAGTTTGAATAAGTAAATAAATATAAGTCTTCATCTTCATGTGCCACAGGCAAACATGTTGAGTGTAGACTCATGACACCTAATCCTCATCAGAGTAACCTGCAACATCACAAGTTACAGCCACAGTGGGTCAATACTTTGGAATAGTATTGGCAAGTGATACCTTAGTATATTTTAAGTGGACTAGATACTATATGCAAATTTGGCTAAGTGTAGCTTGTCTTGCTTTGCTCAAAATAGGTTTTGCCTATTAGTTGAAATCACTAAGTTTTTCTTTGTCAAAACTTTTCCCAAGGCACCACCAATAGACATTGAGGTCCTTCACCCTTGTTCACCCACAAGTTTTACTTAGAAGTTGGAATGATGAGATTCTTGATAGCTTCCATGTCTTGATGCTCAAGTTGTCCATTGCCATGGACTTGGCTAAGTACTTAGATTTTTCCATCTGCAGAGGTTGTGCACTTTCCCCACCAGACTTGGTTTCACCAAGACAGGACCTTTCAGAAGCCTTCCCTTATACCAAATGGACGCGCTCCAACCTATCATTCCCATTACCACCAACTGTCCAAATGGCTAAGTTCTAGCAACTTATGTGATCCAGGCAGAGCCCATATTGCCAAGTGGCTGCACTAGAAGCTTCTTAACACTTGGCCTCTAAAATCTCTTTGTTCCTGGGTGGCTTACCACAAGTGTGATACACAAGGTAAACCATAGCCATGGGCCTTGTGTAACCACTCAACCACAACCACCAATCAAGTCCCTTTCCACCCAGGTGATTCATTGACTTAGTTGTTTTATTAAGTAAAACAAAGTCCAAAGACTTAGAAATATTTTCATCATAGCATGTATAATTCACCAACCCTTGTTTGCTAATAGCTAGGCTAAGCATGGCATAGATAGTAACATAACTTAGAAATTCCCTAGCATTTCTACAACTACTTAGGATTTCCCAACATGGCATATAAGCAAAATAGTATCATGCATAACTTAGCAAAATATTTCTAATGCTTAGTATAAAACATAGGGATAGAAATATTCATGAAGTACCACTTGCCTTGGTAGTTGGGAGAGTAGCACTCTTCACAATCACAATCACTAGCACCAAAATCTACACATAGAATATAGCCACAATCACATACAAGACATATACAATCAAAAATATATATGCATGCATGCAAGATGCTAAGTGATGATTTTTAAAACCCAACCAAGCAAGTGCATAGTACTGAATCTTAAACAAGTCAAAAACTTGGCAAACTAAATTTATTTGACACTAAAAACAATTCCTAAACAATTCATATAATCAAATAAGCCCTACAAATGTTTATGCAAATAAAACCTTTTTAATAGAAGCAAAACTTTAAACACATTGCATATTTAGAAAGGTCTTGTCTTCCTGATTCCAACGGTATAAAATTTGTCAAATTCTAACGTGGGGATTAAAAGTTATAGCTAAATCAAATTTGAATAACAATCTGATTCAAAATCTGTTTTTAAACCTAACTCACTGCCACGCGTCTGTTTCCTATTGTCCCGTACCGGTTCGGGCGGATCGATCTCTGCGAGCCGCAGGATTTAAGTCAGATCTAGTGGCTCAGATGTGCGCATACCTCTTCGCTTAAGTTCTAATCCTAGCCGTAAGATCTACATCTAACGCTCCTGATTGCTTTGACCAGAGATGAGCGGCGCTAGCGGCGGCGACTGGCGGCGGCGCCTGTGTCAGTGGCGGAGCTGGCGTTCTAGGTCGCGCGGGAGAGGGAGAAGGGGTTTACCAGACTCGCAGGGAGCTGCTGATGCTCAAGGTGGCGGTGGCTGGTCAAGGGGTGCGCTGTAGTGGCTGAGGGAGCTCGTCGGAGTCATGCACGGCGTCAGGTGGTTGCTGTCGAAGTCGTTGTCGAGGTTCCGCGTTGCCCTAGCACGAACCAGATGGTTTAGGAGATGCGCAAGACAATGGCGAAAAACCTCGTATGCGAGAGAGAACAAGGGGCACTCTATGCTTACGTAATCGGTCGTCGGAGTTGAGTGGTGGCTCGGTCATTTGCGGGAACGAACGGGGACGGCGTCCTGGGTCATAAGCAGGCAAGCCAAGGGTATCAGAAGATGCACGAGGTCCTGCTGGACACACTCGTTTGAATCAGAGGCACAGGGGCGGTCGGGACTCACCGGAATTTGCTGCCGGAGATCGTCGGAGCTGCGGCGGTGTTTGGCGAGTTGCGAGCAGCCTGGTGGCGTGGAGAGATAATTGAGTGAGGGGAATGGAGCGGAGTGGGGAGGGGTTTAAGTAGGCGGAGGCTCGACAAGAAACGCCTGGTGAATCAATGGCAATTACGCCGCGGAATCAACGCAACAACGACTAGCGGCGACGGCGTCTGCGCACGAGATTTGGGGAAGAAGGAGTTGACGTGGAGAGGGCCCAGTTGTCTGCGAGAGGAACAGAAGGGGTGTGTGGTCCTGGCGTCAGCGACTCGCTGGGTGCGTCTGCGCGTGAGAGAGAGAGAGGGAAAACCCGGGTGGGCTAGCTGGGCTGGTTTCTCTATTGGGACAGAATAGTAGCGCCGGCCCTTTTCCTCTTCTTTATTCCTTTTCTTTTTTTTAATTTGATTTTCTGGAAGGATTTTCAAATGAATTCAAACTCTATTTGAATTCAAATCTTTTCAGGATTTTTGCAGTGTGCAACAGTCACAAATTTAGGCATAAAACCATGTGGTCACTTTGAATTGGCTTGGTCATTTTTGGGAAAATAAAATAAACAGTGACATAGCACTTGTTTCATATTGGTTTTGAAATTGGTTTTCAATTTGTATTTGCTTTGTAAATTTTTGTCCAAACTCTACATTCAATCTAAACAACAAGGAAGCAAACAAACTTGGTTTAAAACTCTTATGCTCTCAAATGAGGATGGTCATTTGATCTAAGCTTGCTCACATAAAATGATAGCTCTATGTGCTTCTGTTTTCTTGAAAATGGTTTGAAAATGATCTCAAAATTATATGCATGCATGAATGATATGCAATCTTTGAAGTCATGATTTTAGGGATGTTACAGAAGAGAATCGAATTTACTTTCTAGTTGTTCTAGGGACTTGTCCTCCATAATTATTTCTTCATAATTTGAGTCTTCATTTCCTTCTTCTACTTGATTACTAAAGAATAGAGCTGCCATATCCTCAATAGTTTTTCCTTTCTCTTCTTCTTATGTTTGTAGAGGTCTATCTTTAAATTTGGAAAAGTGGAATTCTTTTTCCGCTTCTGCAAGCTTAAGAGACACAATCTCCTTTTTGAAATCAACTTTGGCACCTACATCACTCAAAAAGTTTCTTCCAAATATAATTGGGCAAAGAGTGTCAGCTGGCATATCAACAAGTACAAAATCGATAGGGAAATTTTTATTGCCAATTGTGACAATAGCAACTCAACTACTCCCATTGGAATTCTAAGATTTTTATTGGCTAACATGATTTTGTCATATCATTATTCTCTATTGTAGCCAGTACTATCTCTTCTTTTATTTCTAAATAAAAATCATAAGATATAACATCAAATTCAGTGCTAAGATCACATACACTACTACGAAAAGGGCTGTTCGTGGCGCACCTAAAAATCCCATCCGTGGCACACTAGTGGTGCGCTACTAGGCGTACGCTGCGGCTAAAAAGTGTTCATAGCGCACTACCCTGGTGCGCTACGGTTATGAGGATTGGCATAGCGCACTAGCAGGTGCGTCACGGGTAGGGGTATAGGTGCGCCACAGATGTGTTTTTCAAAAAACAAAAAATGCAAACAACACCCTCGTTTTGAATTGCAAAAGCAATTGGGTCCAGAAATCGCCGCCGTCGCGTTGCCTCGTCGGAGCAGTGGTCGTGGACACGACCTACCACCGTAGGGATGTGTGGGAGGCCGTGGCCATGCTAGTCCTCGTCGGCGTCGAGGAAGTAGGAGGAGGTGTGGTCGGAGGAGATGGCCGGAGGTGCGGTCAGAGGTGGACGGAGGTATGGTCGGAGGAGGTGGTGGTGGCTGGAGGACGTGTGGTCGGTGGAGGCGACGGCAACGGCCGAAGGAGCTGGTTACCCGTGGTCGTCCTTGGTCGGAGGAGGCCGAAGTGAGGAGAAGGAGAAGAAGTAGGAAGAGAAGAGGGAGGAAGGAAGAGAAGAGGAAGGAAGATAAGAAGAGAGGGAGGAAGAGAAGAGGAGAGGGAGGAAGGAAGGGAGGAAGAGAAGTGAGAGGGAGGAAGAGAGGGAGGTAGGTGGGCGGGGTGGTGATTCGAATTTCGAATCCCGCCCAACTTACTCGTGGCGCACTAGGTGGTGGTGCGCTACGGGTAAGTTGCCTCAATATTTTTTTGCAGGAAAAAATCTTGTTTTTGCCATAACTTTTTACTCTTTTCGAATTTTGAGATTCTAAAAAATCGCTAAACGACCTAAAGGTGTTGCAAGCGGATGTGGAATGACATCGTATGCAAAAGTTACAACCGTTTTACCGTGGCATGACTTTTTTTACAGAAAAAGTCGAAATTCATGTTTGTTAATTTTCATAGAAACTAGACCACATTATGTACCTAAATATGAAAGGATTTTATTTTTTGAAGTGTTTTTCATTTTCTTTTATTTTTTGCAAAGCTAAAAATGCGATCCAAGGGGGGGGGGTGTGCAGTTGGTGTAGGCCACTTAGCCATAGGGCACTATGGCAGAGTGCCCTACGACTAAGTTGACCCAGCTGCTGCAGCACACATACCCGTAGCGCACTAGGTCAAGGTGCGCTACGGCTAAATTTCACATCTGTAGAGCACCTTTACATAGTGTGCTACGGGTATGTGTGTTGCGGCCACCTGTGCCCTGGCCCACACATAGCCATGGCGCACCACCCCCATGTGCGCCACTCTTACGGCAGTTAGCTGTAGGGTACCTATGGGCAGTGCGCCACGTCTATTTTACCCGTGGGGCACCACTAGCACGTGCTCCATGGATGTGTGGATTACCTACAGCTGTTTTCCTAGTAGTGAGGGAAGAATAGGCTTACCCACATCTTTTACCTTAGTTTTACCTTCAACCAATACGGAAGTCTCTTTATCTATCTCAACTATGTTGGAATGTGCATACATAGACATAATTTCTTCCTTGGTTACCTCTTCATCTTTAGTTTCATCCAAACGTTCTTCAAATTTTGGCACAATTTCCTCTTCTTTCTTTTGTTGTACTGCTTTAACCTGTTCATATTCCAAAATATGTTTCTGCGCAGTATTAGGGAAAGGTATTTCACACATTGGTTTAGGGAGGCCAGTGTTGCTTTAACTTCTCTTTTCTTCTCAAGTTCGCGTGGTGGATCATACTTGACCGGACCCTCTTTTGGAGCTTTGATGTGTTGTGTAAAAGCTTTAACAACATGGAACACAAGATCTGCACCCAAGTAAAGTTCTTTAGATAATTCATTAACATGGTCTTTTTTATTATAGTCATGAATACAATCATAATCTGTTTCTATGCCTCCTTCGCTTCCTAGACCAAAATTTCATGAAACTCTATGATCTCGAATTCTATTAAGTAAAGCCCAAGATTTAGTTATGGGAAGGTTCATAAAAGCTCCTATCGTGCAAGAGTCTAGTTCCAATTTATTAGGTTCAGTTAAACCGCCATAAAAGATATGCAATAAATACCATTCAGGCAAATCATGATGAGGACATTGATTAAGTAAATATTTAAATATTATATAAACTCTTACTAGTCCTTCATTAGGACGGTTCCTCCAAGTCATTATAAGACGCCTGATTCCAAAAGATTTTGATAAAGGATAATACTTAGATAGAAACTCATAGGTGTAACACCCCCGGTCACTCCGTACCGACGGCTGTCACTTCTGGCAGGTCAATAGGATCTCTAGACTAACCCCACAGACCAACACTAGTATTTTATGCGCACTTTGTCCTCACTCATGCGGACCCGGTACCCACTTCCCGGTCGATCACCCATCCTAGAATTGCTCTAAGCCAAGAACGCTTAACCTTAGAGTTCTTTTCGAATGAGCTTCCAGAAAAGAAGTTGCAACTTGTTGGTATGGGTTTCCTATCAATCCTATTGAGCCATGCGCCAGGGTCTCACAATAGGCTAAATTATCCTAGGTAGTAGTGGCCTCTGGGGTAATGATCTATACCATGAGAGAGTTGTGCTAGTCAAAGTCTGACTAAAGAGTTTCAACCTTACCTCATTAGCAGTATACCCCGATAATTTTAAAGTGCCACATATATCCTTGAAACATGCAATATGCTCATATGGATTATGATCTTCTTCATCTCCAGTAAATTGCTTCTTGTGTGGAATACCATGTAGTAGAGGATTTATTTCAAACCCCCTTGTCTTCTCGTTGGAGTTGTCTCTTTTATTAATATCATAGAGCTTCCCAAAGTGGCTGAGTGGGTTAGCACTAGTCAAATGCTCAAACTCCCTCATGTTGGTGGAAACCTGTAACTTAAAACAAAACTTAGTAAGACTAAAATAAATAAGCAAAAACTAAAAGACCTACAATGCTTAGCTCCTCGGTAACGGCGCTAGAAAATAGCTTGATGACTACAAGTGCATAGATCATTTGTAGCTAGTTTCGAAATAAAGATATCGATCTCAAAGGGAGCAGGAGTCTGAAGTCTAATAACTCTTGAATTAAATACTAAAATAGTAATGCTAAATAATGTTCTAAGTAACAAGATAAAATTGGAGTGTTGTGTAAAAAGGTGTTTTTGGTTTTTTTGTATAATAGAATAATAATTAAAGTAAACAAACTGAATATAAAAAATAAGTATCGCGCATGTAAAAGAGATGTGAAACTGTAATGGGAAAAAGAATTCTTAGGGAGTAGCGGATAAACCTCTAGTATTTACGAAGGATCTAAGGTAAAGATTATTATCATGAACATTCTCAACTATGTATGTGTGGGAGGAACTCCGTATTTGGAAGAATACGCAGCAACAACTGCTCACTTCATCCTCATAACCACATCAGACAAGCAATCAAAATCAATCGAATTATTGCACTATTAAGGGACTTTATCCCGTAGGATGTATCCCATGGCATGGATAGTGTTCCGTGAGTTTACTCGGTTCCCAAGTTGATACGTAAGGAGTGCCAACATCTTTATAGTCACTATAAGTGCTAGCACACCTCCGTCTACCAAAAATTAGTTCCCTCCATCAAGTCCCCACAAGAGGAAAATATTGAGAGGTCCACTTGCCCCAACATCAAGATGAAGACAATCTAACATATGGTCACAACGATGAATATCATAATAACCTTTATCTTATTTCAATCTCATGCTAGGATTTCTCCATCTCCCCAAGAACTAATGATCTACTCAGACATGGAGGCAATCAACATCATGGCAAAGACAATGGAATCTATCATAGATGAATAGTAGTTGTATAAATCCATAATGAGTATGGAAATTACAACAAGATCTAGACAAGATGTAGATGGGATGGATGGAGATGGTAGTGATGCAGCAGTTGATGATGAAGATTGATTCCTTAGCCTCCCGGATCTGCGTAGGGCGAAGATGGATCCCCGATGGATGAGTTCCCCTCTAGATCCCTTCCAGAGGTTAGGTTTTGGCGATTTCTGGTTGTTTTGTATGTCGTCTCTCCGATCTAGTTGCACAGGGTGAAATTATTTGAGGAGGCGGTGGCGGCGCCAACTATACGGCGGGAACTATATGGCCAAAAAATTTATTCCCGCTATATAGTTGGTCGTTAAACCTTCTGTATGATTCGATCGCCTCGGGTTTTCTTCTGATGTTATTGATATTTTCCAAATTAGTGATTTACGTTGTTTTTGACTCCCTTTCACTCCAACAACTAGTCAAAGAATTGTGTCCATCGTATCCATCATCTCTCCTGATCCTGGTGAAAATAGATATAAAAGATGCGCGCGAACAACATAAAATACCAAGATCCTACCACTACAGTGCAAAATAATAATATAAAACATGATGCAAATATGCACTCATCAATGACCAACACTCATCAATAAACTCACATATCATATAATGATATTAATAGAAATGATATTTCCTGCTTTCGACATTATGGGGGGAGGGTTAGCCTAATTAATTAGGACCACACTCCCCCTATGTACATGCCCACACCTAAACCAAATAAAGGAAGATATATAAGTGAGTATGCAAGGGTAATCAAGCCAAGCTCCTTGAATCCATGATATTTAGCTCATTCCTCAAGTAAAAAAAATCTTGCTTCATCAAGTGGCTTCGTGGAAATATCAGCAAGTTGGTTCTTAGTTCTCACAAAAGATAAGTGAATATCACCACGAGCAACATGATCCCGAATGAAATGATTGCGAATCTCAAGATGCTTTGTTCTTGTATGTTGCACCAGATTGTAAGCAATTTTGATTGCACTCTCATTATCACACAAAAGAGGCACATTGTCACAATTGATACCATATTCCTCTAAAGTTTGCCTCGTCCATAATAATTGAGTGCATGCACTTGCAGCAACCACATATTTAGCTTTGGAGGTGGAGAGAGATATACAATTTTGTTTCTTTCAAGACCAACATACCAAAGACGTTCCCAAGAATTGACATGCTCCAGAAGTTGATTTTTTATCATCCTTGTCACCAGCCCAATCAGATTCCATATATCCACAAAAAGAGAAATTAAAGCCCTTGGATACCATAGACCAAAGTTTAGAGAATGAACCAAATATTGGAATATTCTCTTAACCGCCACAAAGTGGCTTTCTTTAGGAGCCGCTTGATACCTTGCACAAACTCCTACACTCAACACAATATCGGGTCAAGATGCCGATGGCAACAACCGTGGCTACTTTTAATTGGGACTCCAAGTGCAGAGTGTTGTAGCAAGATTATTTTCCCCACAAGGGTGATTCGAGGGTATATATCGAACTCTCAGGGAATATGTTATGGAACGATATTTGTCTTCTCCTCTTCAAACAACACGTAAAGTAAAATAGTCTATCTTGTGTTCCCAACTCCACCAAGTGGTTATCAAGCACAAGGTTTCATATTAGTAATATTAAATAAAATATAAAATAAACTAGACTAAATAAAGTAAATTAATGCAAACTAGATGATATGGAACATAGTAGAGTTGTTTTTGGTTTTTTATGAGTGATTGAAAGTAGGGGAAGTATTTTTATATTTTAGAAATAATAAATTTCTGCAATTATAAAGGATAGTATATGCAATGGAAAGGTGTTTTTTATGATAAAAATCAGACCGGGGTTCATGCGTTCACTTGTCTACTCTCTTTTTTAGTTGTAGTGATCACAAAACAATTCATCAATGATAAAGATTCATGGAACTTCTATATGTTCTTTATAAAGGAAGCAATATGGGAATCATGTTCTAACATAGAGATGAAATACATCTCTCTTATACTCCACAAGAAAGGGAAATCTCCATGCAATCATGAATTAAGAACAAAATAGAGTATAGCTTTAAGCAATATAACATGATGTTTGAAATATAAATATGCTACCTTGATCTAATAAGATTATCACACTCTCACATGATAACTATAGCACATGATTTCACTTTATCCCTAGTGAGGCAGCAAAAGAAAGGTAAAAACCAAAATATATCTTGAATATGGTTTGTCACAATTCAATCTCTACCATCATGCTACTCCATCTAATACACACTTCTCCCCATACAATATTGCATACAGGTTAGATCAAAACAAGCAATTAAGAACGGGGTGCATGCTATGCATCTATTAATACATCTTACACAAAATAGATTCCAATCTCAAATATCAAATCATAGAACAAAGATCCACCACATAGGAATTACAAATATGACCACAATTATGTAGGGCAGTGATACCTTCGATCCGGATTACAGATGTAGTATAGTCTTTTTCCCTAGTAGACCTAGGTTTATCGAATCCTCGGGAAACAGAAATCAAAGTGAGATTACTTTAACGAACCTTTGGGAGTTTTAGAATTCCTTTTGTGTTTTCACCGGACCAAGAGTTTGCGATCTTTTTGTTGTTGTTGACGATGGAGAGAGAGAGAGGGCCTAGGGCTTTCAGTTTCACCAGTAGCTGTGCAAAACATCTGATGGGAATAAAAGATAATAATAAAGTATGCATGTAATTGTTAGAGAAAGATAATTATATGTGGGCAGTGCATCCATAATTTTTATCGCCTCCGCAACTGCTTATAGTAATAACCTACTAGTCTAATCTATATAAGAAAGAGAACTAATGATATGCATAGTGATGTCATCGTTAATCCCAAGTAAATCCCTCACATACAGCCATACTACCCCTTTTGTCACTGGGGTTTCCAACCTGCAGATCAGTCATCACTCACACTCCCTTTACCTAGATCAATCCTCGAGGTCTTGGGTACCTGACAAGTCCTTAGATTGAGGCAAGAGAGGGTACTATAATCATCATGTCAAACAAACTAATACATGATCCCATCTATGATAAATAATATGCACAAAAAGCTACATGGCTAGGACGAAGCCCCTAGCCCAAGGAGAATTACTCACACATAGAGATGAAATCAACAATCATAAATATTGTAATAGAGATCATAAGATTGATAGAAAATAGTCTTACAATGTCGCCGATTGGAGAAGAGATCTACTATTACAAGTGGTGGAGTATGGCTATGGTGGTGAAGAAGGGTTTGGATATTTAGATCTAGATCTATTCCTCCGGCGTGGCAGGGAGAGTTGTGTCGAAAAATAATCTTTGTTTCTCGTCCCCTGAAGCCTCTTTATATAGGGGTCCCTTCATGAAAGTTGTTTTGTTTGACCTAATGGAGTCAACGCCAACTATACGGCCAGAATAAATTTCCCGTCGTATAGTTGGTCATTAATTCTTCTGGATCCACTTCACGGCTCATGGTTTCTTTCACATGTTGGAAATCTCGTATCTTTGACATTTATGTTGTGATTACCATCATCATATGTCATTATATGCGGAGGAAAAAATAGCAAGAAAGCATTGCATACCCCTTTGATCATTAAACATTAGTGGCAGGGTTTATAGAGATATTTCATCAAATATATGAATAATATCTAGTTTAAATGTGTACGTGGATGGCTATATTTCATAGCCATCAACCTCCCCAAGCTTAAACTTGATCGTCCTCGAGAAAGAAAACCAAAATCAAAAAGGAACTCAACATTTAAACTGAAAATAACGAGATGATGATCTTACTCATGATTGGTAGTCTCATGTTTCCTCCACTTTATTAATCTGAAAAACTTCAGCATAGATAGAGTAATGGAAAGCATATCATACGGGTTTCATGTATTCTTATAGCGTAGCAAAATTATTGTAAGCACGGATGATTCAAATGAGTAAACTTTATTCCATGTCATGTAATCAACTCATAAGGTTGCCTTTGAACAATAAAGTATAATCACGTAAAATTGAGAATGTGAGAGTTCGTCATGAAAAGCATATACACTAATGTATATCAATTCTCCCACATCAATAAATCAAGACTTTTCAAGCACTACTTTTCTATTCATTGTCCTTCAACAATTTCAGTTCTTATGTAATTGAGAGCATGCCAAAAAAATTCATTAGTTCATCGGGTTGTGATGGACACTCGTGGTATCACTAAGGTTTTTGTTCCTTTGCATAATGATTACTCATATCAGCCAGAGGAGTGATTCCATCATGTTACAGCTACCTGGGAGTGCCAAGAATCATACCCATTATAGCATTGCTGCTACAAATGTTTAATCAACTCATAGCCGAAATCTAGGAGTTTCCTCCATGATGATCGTTCGTAGGCTAGCGGAGTTGTTGGCATCCCATGACGTTTGACATGCATAAAGCTATATATTATTATGATTCACAAGTCAAACTTTGGCATGCTCACAAAAACCGCTAAACATTTATTCAATTGAATAAATCCTTTCAAAGAGAGCTATTAAGTCAATCATTATTTTCTATGGTGTTGAGTGTCTCTAGGACTAAGCTTTCAAGACTAAACACTACAACACCCAAGCCTTCAATTGTGAGACTTTTCTTATTTCAATTGTTTAGCAAATTTTCAGGAAAGACTTGGTTAACTACAAGAGCTAGAACAAAACATACTCAACTAAATACCCATGCAAACAAAATTTTACTACAATATAGAGACTCACTCCACTGATATAATATCTTATCATTGCTACTAACTAGCATGGGTTTCTTAAACTTCAAAAGTGGGGGGTCATAAGGCATACCTCTCATGTTTGGTTCCACTTCTCTCTTTCCTTTTTATTTGTTTCTTGGAAACTCTAAGTCAATCACTCTCCTGCAAATACATGAGAACCTCGAGGTGAAAATAAAAGAGGGAAAATAAAGATAAATGGAGAAATATTTTTGTGGTTTTTGAGAAGGGGAATTTAAATAATAGAAAATTGGCGGGAAAGCTCTACTTGAAAATATCAAAAAAAATAAAGTAATTAAAGATAAAGTGTTGGGGAAACCAACATGAGTGCTTATAAACTCAAATAAAAGCATAACCTCGAAAATAAAATAAAGCAAATGAACGCTAAATAGAAATAGATAGAAATCCTCCCCAAGCTTAGGCTTTTGCAAGCCCTTCAAATCATTGAGGTGGGGGAAGAAGTTGTAAATCTAGTCCGCAAATTGAGTTGATAAGTTACTTGTTGTTTCTCGAAGGTTCAGGGTGAGATTATGCATCCCTTCCACAGTCCCTCCAAGTTCTTGGAAATCTTGATATGTAGCGATCCGGTTCGGTGGCTGCTCCTCTTGATGGGGAACTCTTGCTCCTCCTCTTGGTACTCATCCTCATCCAGAATCTCCTCCTCAGTGTTGCTCAACCTGCAAGTCATAAAGCACGCGTCCTTCCTCGATAGAGAAAAGACCGTTAGGCAGGGGAGCAGGGTAGAGACGCCCAACACTAGCAATATGCAGATAATAAACACCACCTCTCCTAGTGAGCATTCCACAAGCCCTCAAAGTAGAGAAACCAACACGTCGCTCACCTAGCACCGGTTGCAACTCACCTAGGTCGATTTCCAGGACATTGGCAAGCATGGTGATGATGCCTCCACATGTGATTGGTCCTTGTCTTTGGGAGGATTGGTACTCCAAGTAGCGCACAAGAATTGCGCCCAAGTAGAGAAACAAGTTGTCATAGTTGAAAGCAGATTTTGCGAGGACTAAGATGTCCTCCTCATTGAGTCTTGTAAACTCATTACATGCCTGCAAGGTGTTAGCAAAAAAATAGAAAAAATAGTGAATAACAGGATGTTGAATATTTTTCCCTTTGCTGACTCTAGAAGTGAAGCTCATGCTATTATAGCAGAGTTCAGGGGAAGGTTCTATGCTATTAAAATATGCGTGTAGAGCATTAGGATCATTGTTGGGTAAACCAAAACAATTGCACCATTCATCAAGTGATAATGAATAATTGTTGTTCATAAGTCGGAAAGAAATCATATCCTCTCCATGCCATGTTTTAACGGTGATTTTCAAAGAACTTAAAAAATCAATGGTTAACCGGCGATAGGTAGGTGCATCATGAAATACAAAGTTTTGCAGGCCAACTCTATTGCATAGTAAATTAAAGTCATCAAAAATACCGAGTTGGTTCAATACGACGGGGCAAGCCCACTTGGTTACCTTCACTTATCGGTTTTTGATCCTGTCGACATGATCACGGTGGGCTCATTTTTGAATCGTATCCCCATGCGTTCCTAAGCTGCAGCCCGAGAAGAACTAGCGGCAACAAGAACATGCATTTGGATCCTCGTTTTCATCTTCTAAAAATAAATAGGAAAGACAAAATAAAACTTTTTGAACCAACAATAATAAGCATGGCATATTCCTCATCATAGAACACTAAAGAATCTCCTCAACTATAATAATATAAGCAAGAAAATCATGGCAACTAGTTCAAAATAAGTCTCACCCTAGATTGATAATGACAATAGATCAGAGATGAATTCGCGAAAAGTAATTGGAGGATCAGAGGAGAAACATACCATAAATCACTTGTGTGCAAGGAAATCGAACGGAATTGAGTAGGGGTGACGATCCCTTGAGGTTTTGAGAGAGTTTGGAGGTAGAAGAGAGAAAAAATATTGAAGTTTTGGTGTTTTGGGTATCTTCCTGTGCGTTTAAGTGGTCAGACGCAACTATACGGTCACAACTATACGGCCGAAACAATTTTTTTCCCGCCGTATAGTTGGTCTAACGATAAATTTTTTGGTTTCTAGGGTTTCTTTCCTGGCGGCCGTAACTATACGGCCAGAACAATTGTTACCGCTGTATAGTTTGTCGTTAAACCTTCTGTATCTAGAGAACAAACAATGTCGATAGATCAAATAACTATAGCCTGGAACTATACAGCTGGAATATTTATTCCTACCGTATAGTTGGTCGTTAAAGGTACTGTATACATAAAAAAATTCTATTTCTTCAAGAATTACTTTTTATACTGAAACTTAGCCAAACACCACGTTTTGACAGAAAAATAACAGACTAAACTGTCGACCAACATTGGCATGTATAAAATAGGAATTTTTAGTACCACTAAATCTCTCCTTCTCATTGGAGTTTTCTAGCACTCTTTATTTTATATAAAACTTAAAATAAAACTTAAAAACTTTACTCAAACCTTTATTTCACATGGGTTGCCTCCCATGCAACGCCCTTTTATGGTCAATAACTTGACCTTGATGTTGTTACTTAGGCCAGATGAGTGGAACACCCACTCCAAAATAGTTGGCCTTCAAAGTGATGTCCTCCTTCTCATATTGCTTGGCTTTCTTTTTCCTGGGAAAATGAATAACAAAAGGATCCCGCGAAGGCAATTGGAGCTTCACGTTCCCTTCATGCTGTAAGATATCACCCAATAAGGTAGAGATCCCTGTGATTGCAGTGCTAGTCCCTGGATCGAATTGCTAGCACCCACAGTTTAAGATGAAGTACACATATACAAAGGTCATTATTACATTGAAATTCCAGGAGTACAATAGTTCTTACAACTCACTTAGCCCAAGGCTAACTTATTAGATTACTCAATACAAAGCATAATAATAAAGTCTTCATCTTCATGTGTCACATGCAAACATGTCGAGTGTAGACTCATAACCCTACTCACCATCAGAGTAACCTGCAACATGATAAGTTACAGCCACAAGGGGTCAATACAGTTGGAATTGTATTGGCAAGTGATACATAGTTATATAGTAGAGACTAACATCTACATGAATTTGGATAAGTGTGGATCAGGCTGGCTTGCACAAAGTAGGTTTTATCCTACTAGTTTGAAAATACTAAGTTTTGTTTCTACAAAACAATAGGGAACCACCAATAGACATTGCTGAACCTCTACCCTTGTTCACCCATAATTTTTAACTTAGAGAAATTGGGATGAGGAGATTCTTGAACCGTTTAAATGTCTTTGATGCTCAAAATTATCCATAACCGGGGATGCGGCTAAGTACTTAGGTTTACCCTCTCGCGAGGTGGTGCACTTTCCCCACAAGACTCGAAATGCATCGAGACGAGACTTTTCAGAAGTAATCCCTCAGACCACGACGGACGCGTTCCATCCTATCAATTCTACCACCCACTGTCCGTCTGGCTAAGTTCTCACAACTTAGTTGGTCAAGGCAGAGCCTATATGCCATGTGGTTGCACTGGAAGCTTCACAAATACAAAACATGTCAAATCTCTTTGTTACTGGGTGGCCATCCACAAGGGTGATACACAGGGTAAACCATATAAATGGGCCCTGTGTAACCACTCAACACAAACCATACAAGTCCCAAATCCACCCAGGTGATTCATTGACAAAAGTTGTTTTCATAGTCAAAAACATTTAAGTATACAATTTTCCATAACATTATAATATGATATTCCACCTATGAATTCTATTATAAAGACTAAGCATTCTAGCATAAGATGTCTCCTAACTTAGGAAAATTCTACCAATATATAATCTATAGGATCTTCCATAGCATAGCAATTTATTTGAAAACTATCATGCAAGTCCTACCAAAAATAGTACTAATGCAATAGGTAAAATAATAGGACATAAGATGAAATATCACTTGCCTTGGTAGCTAGGAGAATAGGTACAATCCTCACAATCACACACTTCACAATCCACAAAATCTACACAACAAAATATAAACAATTCAATATATCACTCAAAAATAACATGAATGCATGCAAAAATGCAATGAGATGCATAACACATTTTTAAAACCAAACTCTACAGTACAGAAGATAAAGTGTACAATCTAAAGTCTAAAGATCACAAATACCACCTAAAAATAATATACCAAATAATTTTTATAGCCAAAATAGCCCTACAAATCTCTCTACACAAAACTCTAATTTTACATAAGCAAATGACTAAAGTAAGTCCATAGAAATAAATATCACGATTTTCTAAATCCATGGACACCTAATTTGTATTTTTCTGAAATACAAATTAACAGTTATGAATTTTGCAAGTTTAATCAACTAATAAGTCAAATCTAGATTTTAAAACAAAAATCTAGACATGCGGCGCCATCTGATTGGCCCATACCGCTTCGCGCGGATCACGCTCGTGTGTCGTCAGATCTAAGTGGGATCGTGCGGTCCAAATCTGCCCGTACCACTTCACGCTAGCGTCTAAGCCACTGGATCTAGCGGATCTAATCGCTTAGACCATAACTTAGCAGCACAAATGGCGAGTGCAGCGGAGATGCGTCAGACGACGACACTCCAGCGAGGCCAGGGGGCAAGGGAGGGGGCACAGGGGTGTTACCGAGTCGCCGTGACGACGTGGAGGCAGTGGTGGTCGCGGACTAAGGAGGGGCGCACTAGTTCGGCCGGAATCTGTAACATCCCAAATTTCATCAAAGGCAAAGTCATGTCATTGCATTCATATCATCACAGCATTTTGTTCTTGCACAAAATTTCAAAGCTAAACCCTAAATAAAACCATATTTATACCCCTTTTACTATATATGTATGGGGCATGGTTTTTATTTTAATTTATGACCTCAAAATGATTTTTCAGTGAATGTATGTGTTTAACACACTTTTGAATACTAGGATCTCCATAAAAAATTTTGGTGAATGTTTGAATTCAAACAGATTTGAATTGGGCATTCAAATCCTTTTTGGAAATCAAATCAGAAAAGAAAAGGCAGAAAGAAAAAAATAAAAACAGGCGCCACTTATCTAGCCCAATTCCACTCTCGTCCCAGCAAGCCCACCCGGGTTCCCCCTCCCCTCTCTCTTTCTCACCACGCGCACCCGCACCCGCTCGCTAATAGCACAGCCCCACCGCCAGGTCAGCACCATCGTCTTCAATCACGCGCTGGAGACCCGCTCGCCCTGCCATTTCTGCCCCGATTGAATTCGCTTAATAGCACTTGATTTGCGGCGTGATTACCCAAGCCGACGCCCGCTACTTAATCCCCTCCCTCTCCCGCATCTTTCCCCTCAAACCACATCGCTCGAGCGCCCTCAGCCTGCCAATTCTCAAGCTGACACCACCGCGGCACCGCACATCTCAGGCGACCAATCTCGGTGAGCTCCGTCCACCCCTCTCCCTCTGGTTGATACTATCTTGATCGCCATCCTCGCGCACATCTAATGCCGCCTTCTATTTGTCGTGCTTTGCTTCGTAGCGCTGTCGCCATCAACCACCGTACGCACCTGATGCCGACCGCGACTCCGACGATGAATTCTCGAAGGCACCATGCGCCCCCGTCTCCACTCCGTCGACCAGCAGCTTCACCGTGACTCCACGCTTCAGTAACTACCCGCACCTCCCCCTATTACCCCCTTGTGCCGCCAGTGCGTTGCTGCCAGAGCCGTCGCCCCCGTGCTCACCATCAGTGCCGCCCAACTTTGGTCGCTTCAGCCATAGCTGTTAGATCTAGATCCAACGCTGCAGATTAGATCACTTAAGTGAAGCGGTACCGAGCAATCCTGTCCACGCGATCTAACTTAGATCTAACGTCCCATGAAAGCGATCTGCGCGAAGCTGTACGGGCCAATCAGATGGCGCCGCGTGCCTGGGTTTTTGTTTTAAAATCTAGATTTGAATCTATTAGATGAATTAACTTGTAAAATTCATAACTTTTGATCTGTTTGTCCAAAAATTACAAATAATATATCAATGGATTCATAAGATTGAGCCGTACGCATCTATGGCCTTGGTTTGGCCATTTGCCTCTGTATAAATTGCACTATGTATAGAAACATTTGTAGGCTAATTTTGGCTATATAAAATGTATAAAATATTGTTTTAGACTAAATTCTAGTTTTATTTAGATCTTAGAAAGTTCACTTTTTGTTCAGTACTGTTAGATTGAATTGTTTAGTGTGGAAAAATCATTCCATTGCATTTGCATGCATTCATATATATCTTTGTTTGTATATTGAATGTAAATTTGGTGTTATGATTTTATGTGTAAATTTTGGTGATTGTGGTGATTGTGATTGTGAGGATTGTTCCTACTCCCCCAACTATCAAGGCAAGTGATGCTTCATATTTTTGTACTATTATTTTATATATGCACTAGTAATATTTTGAGTAGGATTTGCATGGAGTTTTTTCTAAGTATATGCTATGCCATGGGAAATCCTATATATGTTGTCCTAGTAGTTTTCCCTAATATAAGGAACTTGACATACTAGTATTCTTAGCCTAGCTAGTAGAAAACAAGGGTGGAATATTCATACAATGTTGTTATGCAAAATCTATAACTTTGTTTTTGAATAATAAAACAACATGTGAATGAATCACCTGGGTGGAATGGAAAGATTGGTTTGTCTTGAGTGGTTACACAAGGCCCATGTCTATGGTTTACCTTGTGTATCACACTTGTGGATGGCCACCCAGGAACAAAGGGATTTGAGATATTTAGTGGTGAGAAGCTTCTAGTGAAACCACATGGCATATGGGCTCCGCCTTGATCAAATAGGTTGCAAGAACTTAGCCAAATGTACAGTTGGTGGTAGGGTTGATAGGATGGAACGCGTCCATGGTGCTCTAAGGGAATGCTTCTGAAAGGTCTCGTCTCTATGCATGTTGAGTCTTGTGGGGAAAGTGCACCACCTATCGAGAGGGTAAAACCTAAGTACTTAGCCGTGTCCTCGGCAACGGACAATTTGAGCATCAAAGACATTGAAGTGATCAAGAATATCCTCATCCCAATTTCTCTAAGTTAAAACTTGTGGCTGAACAAGGGTGAAGGTTCGCCAATGTCTATTGGTGGTTCCTTGGGTGTTTTTGTTAAACAAAAACTTAGTGTTTCCAACTAATAAGAAAAACCTTATTTTTGAGCAAAGCCAGCCTGAACTACACTTAGCCAAATTCATATAGTTATTAGATGTTTCTATACTACAATGGTATCACTTGCCAATACAAGTTTCTAGTTAGTCTGATAATCCAGTTAGTCTGATATTATAAGTTTCCAGTAGTCTGATAATCCTAGATTCCCAAGTATTGGATGTAATTTTGGGCATGGATTGGATGACTAAGTATGAAGGATTAATATATTGTGCCAATCGTACTGTTACACTCACAACCCCGGATAAGAAACAAATTAGGTTTAAGTCTAACTTTGAATCCAAAGGGAGTAAGCTAAATTGTCTTAAGGGGGTTAGCATAGACAGTGTACCAGTGGTGAAAGAGTACCCGGATATGTTTCCGGAGAAATTGCTAGGAATCCCACCAGATAGAGATGTGGAGTTTTTTATTGACTTACTGCCAGGATCTGGACCAATAGCAAAGAGACCCTACAAGATGTCAGTTGATGAGTTGAAAGAACTCAAGAAACAGCTTGGAGAACAGTTGCATAAAGGATTTATCCAACCAAGTTCTTCGTCTTGGGGTGCACCAGTTCTGTTTATTGAGAAGAAGTACATAATTCAAAGGTTATGCATAGATTATCGTTCACTCAATGAGTGACTATAAAGAACAAGTATCCTTTACCTAGAATCAATGATCTATTTGATCATCTAGAAGGAGCCCGTGTGTTCTCAAAGATTGATCTCCGATCAGGCTATTTTCAGCTAAAGATTAGAGAACAATACATACCTAGGACTGCTTTTACCACTAGGTATGGATTGTATGAGTACACCGTGATGCCATTTGGACTAACAAATGCACCAGCTTATTTCATGAACATGATGAACAATGTGTTCAAGGAGTTTCTTGACAAGTTTGTTGTCGTATTCATCGATGACATTTTGATCTATTCCAAGAGCAAAGAAGAGCATGAAGAACATTTGCATTTGATACTTGAGAAACTTAGGGGGCATAAGTTGTATGCCAAGTTCAGTAAGTGTGAATTTTGGTTGAATGAAGTTGGATTTCTTGGACATATTGTGTCAGGAGATGGTATAGCTGTCGATCCCGCAAAGGTGTCAGCTGTAACTGAGTGGGAATCTCCCAAGTCAGTTAAAGAAGTTCGTAGTTTCCTAGGATTGGCAGGATACTATAGAAGGTTCATTGAGAATTTCTCAAAAGTATCTAATCCAATGATGGAGTTACTTAATAAAGAGAAGAAATTTGATTGGACTGAAGAATGTGAAATCAGTTTCCAAGAATTGAAGAAGAGACTAGTGTCAGCACCAGTTTTGTGTCTGCCAGATCTAGAGAAAGACTTTCAAGTCTATTGTGATGTATATCACCAAGGATTGGGTGGAGTATTGATGCAAGAAGGGAAAGTTGTGGCTTATGCTTCGAGACAACTCAAAACTCATGGAGTGAATTATCCTACTCATGGCTTAGAGTTATCCTCTGTTGTGCATGCACTCAAAACATGGAGACACTACCTTTTGGGAAAACGATGTGAAGTGTTCAAGGATCACAAGAGTTTGAAATATATCTTCACTCAGAAGGAACTCAATATGATACAAAGAAGGTGGCCAGATCTCATCAAGGACTATGACTTGAGTTTGAAATACCATCTCGGTAATGCAAATGTTGAAGCGGATTCTTTAAGCCATAAGATTTATGTGAATGGCCTCACTAAAGGAGAATTGCCAGATGATTTGTGTGCTCAATTCAAAGAGCTAAGATTGGAGATAGTGCCTGAAGGATATTGTAACACCCCCGGGATTAGGGTTAAACTAACCTCAGATCACATCTAAAATAAGCTCAACTCCAATCACAGAAGATCACCATACGATTTGGTAACATTACAGTACTCAGGGATTCAACAGCATAAGTTTAAACTCTTAGCTGAGTAAGATATTAGAGTTATTACAAACCAGAGGTCATAGACCCAACATTACATCACACATCGAAAGCAAATGTGTTGTTCTACACAAAAACTTAGCAAAAGTCCTAAGAAGCCATAAACAGAAGCAACGTCTATCCCATAGTCCTCAAGCTGCTACCTGGGACCCCCAACTACTCGTCGATGTCAACATAGAAGCCACCTTCAGTCACAACTAGATCATCTATAGAAAAACAACAATGGCGCAAGGCTGAGTACGAGAATGTACTCCGCAACACTTAGATAACCTAGTATCTACATGCTCTGGATAGAAAGTCTTTCTCTGGATTTAATTTTGTAGAAAGCAATCTTTATTTGTAAACAAGAGAGGTAGGAAGCTCGTCTACTCAGAATCTTTTAAAAGGGGATAAGATAACGACTTCTTCATCTTGTTCATCATATCTCGACAATCTCCAGCTTCATCAGAACCTCCTATCTAGGATCACCCCCTCGACCCAGAGGAAGCATCCTTAAGCTCACATGGATCAACAGGTTTTACTTAGGTTATAGTTCTCTATGATCATCACGTCCGTTCCCAATTCGTTCATAACCGTGAACACGGCTTTTCGAAAATATTAATACCCTACAGGGGTGTACAACTTTACCCACACGTACCAACCGACTCTAAATGCCAAATTATTAGCCCACTCCCTTGGAAGGCCGGCAGAGGGTGGTTGACCACGACATTTACCTTGATTTCGCCGAGACCATGACTCACGCAATAAGTATGATTCCGCCATAACAGGTCAAATCCCGAAGACAGTACTTAAAGATGCGAGGCGAGGTTGGTTCACCAGGGGCTCCATCGACCCCAAGCAACCGTGGCAACGCTTCCTACGTGTTATGATGCACCTCCTTCACCCCCTCTTACAAAAACGTTTTCAATGCGTATGCCAAATGGAAAGCCTGAACTATGTGACTCATGGAATCTACTAGGCAATTTAGTTAGTCGAGGGATTCCCAAGCCCCGTGTGGTTGTATGCTCATATTGGTTCAAGACGCAAGAACTCAGGTCCTAATGGTGGCGATCATGGGACTAAAAAAACCACACCCAACGTGGCCTCCCATACAATCCTTAGCATATTTAGTTAACTCCTTCGATGATGTCACCATCTCCTACCTCACTACCTTCCTTGGCACCTCTGATTCATCATTTGGATAGATCAGACGTTGTTACTATGCATGGCTAAGCTGTCGATCACATAAGCTCTAGCAACGCTCAAATGCCAGACCTAGGTATGCTAGGTGCAGTGGATCAGGAGTATAACACTACAAAAGGGAAAACAGTGCAGCAGATAGGTAACACTAGCTACTGACAAAAGACCACATTGGAATCATGTGCATCATAGCGAGAAAGTAATATACTTTATAAAACATAGGTTCAGAAAGAGAGGCTACGCTTTCCTTTTTCGTCAGTAGACATGTATGGATCTTCGGTGTCGTTGACTTCAACCTCGGATTCGGTTCCTATTCGCGAAGAACCAAATACCGAAAAAGGGAAAACAACATTCAATACATGGCATGTGCAATGCTCATATAATATGGATGATATGACAAGTTAAGTAGTGTTGGAATGAACCCTAGAACATGCTTGGTCATTTTAAACAGGGTCCGAGAGGTCCAAACCCTAGAATAGGGGATCCTCGGAATCACCTATGGGGTTCAATTAGTTCTTCTAGTTAAACTTGTCATGAAAGTTGGTTAACTATGTATGATTATGTTACTATTGCATAGATCTTATTTTTGTGAACATTTTGGTATATTATACATATTGTTCTGACTTATAAATAATAAGTTATTGAATTTATAAGATTTAAACCATTTTCTGAAATTATTAAAACAATTTAAATTGAATTATTGCGTCATGCTGACAGAGGGCTGACATCACATAGTGGGGTGGGTCATTTAGTACTAGGGCTGGATCTAGCCCCGGTCACTGACTGCTGGGCCATGAGGCCACGTGTGCAGCCACGTTGGCCAGGCGGGGTCGGCGCTAGGGTGGGCTGATTTTCACCGGGGAAAAACCTAGCCCTAGAGGCTGATAGGTGGGGTCGGGCCACATTGGCAAGCCACGCGAGCGCCACATAGGCTCGCCGGTATCCGCATCAGATGGCGGCGAGAGACGGCGCTAGGGGAGGATCTAGGAACCAAGGAAGCGCGCGTTCGAACCAGCGCAACAACGCGAGCCTAAATGAGGCGGCGCCACCCCTTTTGGGTCACCGGAGAAGCAAGCACGGCGAGGAGTAGGGGCGGTGGCGACAGAGCGACGGTGACCTACGTCTACAGACGACACGCATGCAAACGAGGGGCACAGGGAGGACCGCGAGCTCACCCTGAGTGTGTCTGTGGTGATGGCGAGGCCGGAGGAGGTCAGGGCCAACGGCGATGTCAACGGCGGTGGGCGTTGGGGTCGAGGAAGAAGAGGTCGATGGCGACGATTGGGAGCATCCTGGCCAGATTCCTTCGGCAGGGAGATGGAGTGGAGCGAGGCGGAGCTCGTGGAGGTGTCAGCGGAGCTCGGGGAGGCTGACAACGGCGGCTAGCCGGCGGCCATGGTGGGCTAGGGTTCGGCTTGCGCGGGAGAAAGCCAACGAGGGCGAGGGAGAGAGGGGAAACTGAGCACGGCAGGGCTTCATGGCGGCGGCAGGGGTACTTGTAGACCTCCAGAGCAGCGGTGAAGATCTTGGCGCACGCCGGCGCGGCAGACGGCGACACGCAGCAGCATCAGGGCATGGCTCAATGTGGACGACAACGATTAGGAGGAAAAACTGGTATGGGCCAGATGGGCTGCGGCTGGGCCTCTATGAATGCGCTGTGCGGTAGGGAGGGAAGGGAACAGTGGGCTGTGGCCTGTTTGACTGTTGGCTCTATTTTTTATTTGCAGACTTGTTTTTCTTTTTCTAATTTGTATTTCCTCTTTGTATTTTCATTTCAAATCTGTTTTAAACAATTCAAAAATACTAGAGACTTTAGTAAAGTTTATAAAATATTCAGGGGCCCTTGTAACCCATTTGGGCTCCATTATTTTGTAATTTTTCTAAATCCAAACACCATTTCAATGTAGTTTCAAAGAGAGGGGAGGTTTAGGGTTTTAGGGTTTTTGGTACTTATGTTTTTAATTCACACACTTGATCACATGCAGACATTTTATTGATTTAAACAGATGCATGCAATGCTTAAACACTATTCACATATATCACAAACTTGGGCTGTTGCAGCTCTACCCCCTTACAAGAATCTTGACCCGAGATTCCTAAGTTTTAGAAAAGAAGGCAGGGTACTCAGATCGGAGTTGATCTTCTCGTTCCCAGGTTGCTTCATCCTCAGAGTGATGAGACCACTGAACTTTCAGGAATTTGATTTTTTGACGGCGAGTTTTGTGCTCGGTTTCATCAAGGATACGAACAGGATACTCACGATAAGTCAGATCCTTTTGGAGATCAAGAGTTTGGTGATAAACACCACAGACAGGATCTTTGAAGCAACGCTTGAGCTGAGACACATGAAAGACGTCATGCACCTCAGGAAAGTTGGCGGGCAGGTCCAGTTTGTATGCGAGGTTACCTTGCCTGGACAGAACGCGAAAAGGACAAACGTAGCGAGGAGCTAGTTTGGCTTTAATGCCGAAACGATGGACACCCTTTAACGGAGTGACCAGAATATAATCCTGATCACCAACTTCATATTCAACAAGTTGATGGTGACGATCATGATAGCTTTTTTGGCGAGACTGAGCAGTTTTCAAACGATCCTGAATGATACGAACTGGATCATATCCGGTCCAAAGAACTTTCTTCGCCGGTTTCTGACCAGTTCAAAGGAGTACGACAAGTTCTTCCATATAAGAACTGGAATGGTGCCATACCTATACTGGACTGAAAACTATTATTGTAGGAGAATTCAGCGAAAGGAAGGCATTTCTCCCAATTCTTACCAAAAGATATGACACACGCTCTTATCATGTCTTCAAGGATTTGATTCACTCTCTCGGTCTGGCCACCGGTGCTAGGATGATAAGCTGTACTGAAGGAGAGATGAGTTCCCATAGCAGTTTGGAAACTTTCCCCGAACTTGGAGGTGAACAGACTTCCACGTCAGATGTTATCTTCTTAGGAATACCATGAAGAACAACAATCCGAGAGATGTAAAGATCAGCCAGTTCACTAGCTCGAAGGCTTTCCTTGATGGGAAGAAAGTGAGCGACCTTGGACAGATAGTCAATGATCACCCAGATTGCATCATTTCCTTTTTGAGTTTTAGGGAGACCAGTGATGAAGTCCATAACGATTTCATCCCATTTCCACTTAGGGATACAATGTGGTTGTAGGAGACCAGCGGGCCTTTGATGTTCATCTTTGACGCGACGACAAATGTCACATTCAGCAACAAAACGACCGATATCTTTCTTCATACCAGACCACCAGAATATTTGACGAACGTCCCGATACATCTTGGTACCACCAGGGTGAATAGAAAGAGGTGATTCATGAGCTTCGGTAAGAATTATCTGCTTCAAGTCCTTTCCATTTGGTACTACCAAACGTGTACCGAAATATAGTACACCTTCCTTGTTAAGAGAGAAAAATTTAGCAACTCTGCTAGCAACATTCTCTTTAATAGAGTCCATCTCAGGATCTTCCCTTTGAGCAGCTTTGATCTGATCCTCTAGAGAAGACTTCACTTCAAGAGTATAAAGAAATCCACGAGGAACTACTTCAAGATTCAATCGAGCAAATTCCTCATGAAGAGAAGGTTGAGATTGTTTGATCATCAGGGTGTTGCAATAAGATTTACGGCTCAGCGCATCAGCAACAACATTGGCCTTGCTAGGTTGATAGTTGAGACCCAAATCATAGTCCTTGATGAGTTCCAACCATCTTGTTTGCCTAAGATTCAGATCAGGTTGTGTGAAAAGATACTTCAGACTCTGATGATCCGAGTATAACTCACAACGACTACCGAGAAGGTAATGTCGCCATTGCTTAAGAGCATGAACAACCGCTGCAATCTCAAAATCATGAGTTGGGGAGTTGTTCTTATGTGGTTTTAGCTGACGGGAGGCATAAGCCATGACATGCCCATCTTACATCAACACACATCCGAGACCTTGGTGGGAAGCATCACAGAAGACAACAAAGTCTTTTCTAGTGTCTAGAAGAACCAACACCGGAGCCGTTGGTAACTTGGTTTTGAACATCTGGAAGCTTTCTTCAGCCTTATCAGACCATTCAAACTTCTTATCCTTCTTAAGAAGATCAATCATCGGCTTTGCAATCCTGGAGAAGTTCTCGATGAACCGACGGTAATGACCAGCCATCCCGAGAAAACTTTGGACATCCTTGACGGATTTAGGAGACTCCTAGTCGAGGACAGTTTGGACCTTATCTGGGATAACAGCAACCCCTTGGGCGGAAACAACATGACCAAGGAATATGAGCTCTTGTAACCAAAACTCACATTTGGAGAACTTGGCATAGAGACGATGTTCTCGGAGTTTTGTCAACACCAAATGAAGATGTTTAGCATGCTCTTCTTCAGTCTTGGAATAGACCAGAATATCATCGATGTAGACCACGACAAACTTGTCAAGATACCCCATGAAGATAGAGTTCATAAGACGCATGAAATTGGCTGGAGCATTGGTAAGACCAAAGGACATGACTGTATACTCGTAAAGACCATAACGAGTGGTGAAAGCAGTCTTTGGGATATCTTCCTTACGGATCTTTATCTGGTGATACCCTGACCTTAAATCCATTTTGGAAAAGATAGTGGCACCACTTAACTGATCAAATAGATCGTTTATCCTAGGGAGAGGATATTTGTTCTTGATAGTCACAACATTGAGTGGGCGATAATCCACAACCAGACGTGTTATATTTTTATCCCGCTTCTTCACAAAGATGGTAGGACATCCCCAAGAAGATGTGCTGGGCTGAATGTATCCTTTTCCTTCTAACTCCTCTAATTGCTTCTTCAACTCAACAAGCTCATGAGGAGGCATATGATAGGGAAGTTTAGAAACAGGAGCAGTTCCAGGAGCTAACTCTATGACAAACTCCACACTTCAATCAGGTGGCATTCTAGGCAACTCCTCAGGAAAGACATCCGGGAATTCACAGACCACAGAAACATCTTGAATTTCTAACGGAGGTAGAACTTCAAGAGCATACAACTCTGCTTCAGGAATAGAAACATATGAAGGAGGTAGTGACCCTACAGTCCAATACTTGACTATTATGCCAACATGACTAGTTAGAGTCACAGACTTGGTTGTACAATCGAGAATGGCTTGATAACAGGTCAACCAGTCCATGCCCAAAATGATGTCAATGTCAGTTGACTTGAGGGCAATCAAAGAAGTGGGGAAAAGTTGAAATGCAACTTCGATTAGATTCCCATAACTAACCATGGTGGAACGCCAACTAGAACGAAGAGCTTGAACTAGCAGAGGAACAGACAACCCCTCAAAACTTATTCCATGCATTTAAGCAAAAGCTTGTGACAGGAATGAATGCGATGCTCCAGAATCAAACAAAACTTTAGCTGGAATTTGATTGATACAAAGCGTACCCATAATGACGCTTGGATCTTCCTGAGCCTCCTCAGCAGAAATATGGTTCAGGCGACCTCTCTAGCACCTTGGTACTTATCATTCTTCTTTGGTGGTGGTGCCTTCTCAGCAGCACTCTTTTGAGGACACTCCTTTTGCATAGTGGCCAGGCTGGCGGCAGTTGAAACATATAAAACCTGATGCATTACCAGCAGGAGGGTAGTTTGATCCACCAACATTCTTTGAGGTAGCATTCGGACGAGGGGCATATCCAGAAGACCTTGGAGTATAAGGAGCACGTGGCACATCACTATAAGGCACGAATACATGACGCTTTTTATTGCTTGAACCAGCCTTGTTGTACCCCTCCTGAGGATGCTTACGTGTTTCTTCATACTCCACTTTACCACTCTCGGCCTTCATAGACTTGTTGACAAGACCTTGGAAGTTACCAAAGTCCATGAGATGGATATCACGACGAACCTCAGGATCTAGTCCCTTGCGGAACAGAGCTTGCTTCTTAGCATCAGTGGAGACCTCTTTAGTAGCATAGCAGGCCAGACGATTGAAGTTGCGCTGGTAATCAGACACGGAACCAGTGCCCTGATTTAGCTTGAGGAACTCCTCCCTCTTCTGATCCATCAGACCCTCCGAAATATGATAAGCTCGGAAGGCTTCGGTGAACTCTTGCCATGTAACAACATGTTGAGCTTCTTGCATAGCCAAGAAATTTTCCCACCAGGAGTTAGCTGCTCCCTCCAGATGATAGGCAGCAAAAGTCACCCAATCAGCTTGAGCAACACGACCAACCTGAAGTTTGCGCTCCATAGTGCAAAGCCAGTAGTCTGCATCAAGTGGCTCAGTGTAATAGCTGAAAACTGGCGGGGTGAGACGTGTGAAGTCCTTGATACCAACTTGATTATTCTGGCGTTGAGCAGTATTGCGCTCAATCCTTTCAAGGAGCCTCATGTTGTCAGCACGGTTGGTTTCGTACATGGCCATGAGCTGAACCATGGACGGTGGTGGAGGAAGGTTGGAAGATTCACCCTCATTTGCAGCACCACAGGCATGAGCACGGGTACGGGCACGAGAGGTGTCACCCATCCTGGAAGAACAAAGAGAAAGGGTTAGACAGGGGATTCAAAAGAATAGGATGGAAAGATAACAAAGAGTACTTGATATAAAGGTATCATCTTATCAAGCATGGTAGTATCAAAGCATACTAATGTATAAACTAACCAGCTGACTTACAAACCATGACAATGGAATGCGAAGATGTTACACACCAAGCAAAACTGAGATATCTTGGAACTCTGAGAATAGCAACCAAGTACAGAGTACTTTAGAGAAACAACCCCAAAACCACGATCCTAAAAGTTTTGAGATATGAGGTAAGGGATGAAAACCTGTTCAAACCAAATAGGGTAAGAGAAACTCCAGCATCAAAACACACCAGAGAAGGAGTAAAAAGAATCCTAGTCAGAGTTTCTGCAAATAATTTTTAACTTTCAAATAGTTTTGTTAACTTCTAGACTCAACATCGACCAATAAAAGGGTTTCCTATAGGCAGTCGTGCTCTGATACCAAAACCTGTAGCACCCCCGGGATTAGGGTTCAACTAACCTCAGATCACCATCTAAGATAAGTTCAACACCCAAACACGGAAGATCAAAGTATGATTCGGTAACATTACAGAACACAGGGATTTAACAGCATAAGTTTAAACCCTTAACAGAGTAAGATATTAGAGTTATTACAAACCATAGGTTATAGACCCAACATTACATCATGCAGCAAAAGAAAATATGTTGTTCTATGCAACAACTTCGCAAAGGCCTAAGAGGCCATAAACAGAAGCGATGTCCATCCCATAGTCCTCAGGCTGCTACCTGGGACCCCCAAATACTCATCGATGTCAACGTAGAAGCCACCTTCAGTCGCAACTAGATCATCTGTAGAAAAACAACAATGGCGCAAGGCTGAGTACGAGAATGTACTCCGCAAGACTTAGATAACCTAGTATCTACCTGCTCTGGATAGAAAGGCTTTCTCTGGATTTACTTTTGTAGCAAGCAATCTTTATTTGTAAACAAGAGAGAGAGAGGAAGCTCGTCTACTCAGAATCTTTTAAAAGGGGATAAGAACCTCCTATCTAGGATCACCCCCTCGACCCAGAGGAAGCATCCTTAAGCACACGTGGATCAACAGATTTTACTTAGGTCATAGTTCTCTATGATCATCACGTCCATTCCCAAGTCGTTCATAACCGTGAACACGGCTTTTCGAAAAGATTAATACCCTGCAGGGGTGTACAACTTTACCCACACGTACCAACCGACTCTTAATAACAAATTATTAGTCCTCTCCCTTGGAAGGCCGGCAGAGGGTGGTTACCCATGACCTTTACCTTGATTTCGCTGATACCATGAATCACGCAATAAGTATGATTCCGCCGTAATGGGTCAAATCTTGAAGCCGGTACTTAAAGATGTGAGGCGAGGTTGGTTCACCAGGGGCTCCATCGACCCCAAGCAACAGCGGCCACGCTTCCCTACCTATTATGATGCACCTCCTTCACCCCCTCTTACAAAAACATTTTCAATGCGTATGCCAAATGGAAAACCCGAACTATGTGACTCATGGAATCTACTAGGCAAGTTAGTCAGTCGAGGGTTTCCCAAGCCCCGTGTGGTTGTACGCTCATCTTGGTTCAAGAGGCAAGAACTCGGGTCCTAATGGTGGCGAGCATGGGACTACAAAAACCACACCCAACGTGGCCTCCCATACAAGCCTTAGCACATTTAGTTAACTCCTTCGATGATGTCACCATATCCTACCTCACTAGCTTTCTTGGCACCTCTGATTCATCATTTGGATAGATCAGACGTTGTTACTATGCATGGCTAAGTTGTCGGTCACAGAAGCTCGAGCAACGCTCAAATGCCAAACCTAGGTATGGTAGGAGCAGTGGATCAGGAGTATAAGGCTACAAAAGGGAAACAATGCAGCATATAGGTAACACTAGCTACTGACAAAAGACCACAATTGAATCGTGTGCATCATAGCGAGAAAGTAATATACTTTATAAAACATAGGTTCAAAAAGAGAGGCTACGCTTGCCTTGTCCATCAGTATACATGTATGGATCTTCGGTGTCATTGACTTCAACCTCGGATTCGGTTCCTATTCGCGAAGAACCAAATACCAGAAAAGGCAAGACAACATTCAATACATGGCATGTGCAATGCTCATACAATATGGATGATATGACAAGTTAAGTAGTGTTTGAATGAACCCTAGAACATGCTTGGTCATTTTAAACGGAGTCCGAGAGGGCCAAACCCTAGAACAGGGGGAACCTCGGAATCACCTATGGGGTTCTATTAGTTCTTCTAGTTAAACTTGTCATGAAAGTTGGTTAACAATGTATGATTATGTTACTATTGCATAGCTCTTATTTTCTGAAACTTTTGGTCTATTGTACATATTTTTTGACTTATAATTAATAAGTTATTGAATTTATAAGATTTAAACCATTTTCTGAAATTATTAAAACGATTTAAATTTAATTATTGCATCATGCTGACAAAGGGCTGACATCACACAGTGGGGTGGGTCATTTCGTACTGGGGCTGGATATAGACCCAGTCACTGACTGCTGGGCCCCGAGGCCACGTGTGCAGCCACGTTGGCCCAGCGGGGTCGGTGCTAGGGTGGGCTGATTTTCACCGGGGCAAAACATAGCCCGAGAGGCAGACAGGTGGGGTCGGGCCACGTCATCAAGCTACGCGAGCGCCACCTAGGCTCGCTGGAATCCGCATCAGACGGCGGAGAGAGACGGCGCTAGGGGAGGTATCTAGGAACCAGGGAAGCGCGCGTTCGAACCAGCGCAACGACGCGAGCCTAAATGAGGCGGCACCACCCCTTTTGGATCACCGGAGAAGCAAGCACGGCGAGGAGAAGGGGCGGTGGCGACAGAGTGACGGCGACCTACGGCTACAAACGACACGAAGGAAAACGAGGGGCACAGGGAGGACCGCGAGCTCACCCTGAGCGCGTCTGTGGTGATGGCGAGGCCGGAGGAGGTCAGAGCCAACAGCGATGTCAGTGGCGGTGGGCGTCGGGGTCGAGGAAGAAGAGGTCGATGGTGACGATTGGGAGCGTCCTGGACAGATTCCTCCGGCAGGGAGATGGAGTGGAGCGAGGCAGAGCTCGTGGCGGTGTCAGCGGAGCTAGGGGAGGCCGGCAACGGCGGCTAGCCGACGGCCATGGCGGGCTAGGGTTTGACTTGCATGGGAGAAAGCCAACGAGGGCAAGGGAGAGAGGGGAAACTGAGCACAGCGGGGCTTTGTGGCGGCGGCAGGGGGTACTTGTAGACCTCCAGAGCAGTGGCGAAGATCTTGGCGCATGATGGCACGGCGGACGGCGACACGCAGTAGCATCGGGGCATGGCTCAAGGTGGACGACGACGATTAGGAGGACAAACCGGTATGGGCCAGATGGGCTGCGGCTGGGCCTCTGTGGACGCGCTGCACGGTAGGGGGAAAGGGAAGACTAGGCTGTGGCCTGGTTGACTGTTGGCTCTGTTTTTTTATTTGCAGACTTGTTTTGATTTTTCTATTTTGTATTTCCTCTTTGTATTTTTATTTCAAATCCGGTTTAAACAATTCAAAAATACAAGAGACTTTAGTAAAGTTTATAAAATATTCAGGGACCTTGTAACCCATTTGGGCTCCATTATTTTCTAATTTTTCTAAATCCAAACACCATTTGAATGTAATTTCAAAGAGAGGGGAGGTTTAGGGTTTTAGGGTTTTTGGTACTTGTGTTTTTAATTCACACACTTGATCACATGCAGACATTTTATTGATTAAACAGATGCATGCAATGCTTTAACACTATTTACATATATCACAAACTTGGGCTGTTACAGTCTTACAAATATCTCATGTCATTGGAATTTAAACCAACATTGTTGGACAAGATCAAAGAAGCCCAAAAGTTGGACAAGGAAATAGAGGAGATTAAAGGTAAAATTAGTAAAGGAAAGGCTAAAGGATTCCATGAAGATGAACAAGGTACTTTATGGTATGTAAAGCGTATCTGCATTCCGTAGGATCTGGAGCTTTGGAAATTGATTCTGCAAGAAGCACACAATTCACCATATTCTACTCATCCGGGTAACACGAAGATGTACATGCATGTGAAGGAAAGATTTTGGTGAAATAATCTCAAGAAAGATATTGCGAAACAAATTGCATTGTGTGATGTGTGTAGTCGAGTGAAGGTGGAACATCAGAAACCGGCAGGGTTATTGCAACCACTACCCATACCTGATTGGAAGTGGGATAAGATTGGTATGGATTTTATCACCGGATTGCCAAGGACCAAATCTGGATATGATTCTATTTGGGTTGTTGTGGATCGCCTAACTAAAGTGGCTCATTTCATACCCGTGAAGACTACCTATACAAGTGCTAAATGGGCTAAGATCTATATGAACAGGATTGTATGTCTGCATGGAGTACCTAAGAGTATTGTATCTGATAGAGGAACTCAGTTCACTTCGCATTTTTGGCGACAACAGCATGAATCATTGGGAACAAGGCTAGAATTCAACACAACTTTTCACCCTCGGACTGATGAACAGACGGAAAGGACCAATTATATTTTGGAAGATATGTTGAGGGCATGTGCATTATACTATGGATCTAGTTGGGATTAAAGTCTGTCATACGCAGAATTCTCTTACAATAACAACTATCAAGCAAGTATAGAGATGGCTCCGTTTGAATTCCTTTATGGGAGGAAGTGCACTACGCCATTACTATGGAATGGGGTAGGAGAAATAAATTTATTCGGACCAGAACTAATCAAGAAAGCTGAAGAGAAAGTCAGAATGGTAAAGGACAGATTGAAGATAGCCCAATCCTAACAAAAGAGTTACGCAGATCCAAAGCATAGGGAAGTCACCTATGAGGTAGGTGATAGATCTTATCTTAGAGTCTCACCACTTCATGGTGTAAAGAGATTTGGAGTCAAAGGAAAGTTGGAACCTCGATATATTGGACCATTCAAGATTTTGAGCCGCAAAGGAGAAGTGGCTAATGAGATTGAATTGCCTGAATCACTGTCAGCAGTTCACAATGTGTTTCATGTGAGCCAGTTGAAGAAATGTCATCCGGAGATCGAAGAAACTTCATTGAAGGACACTATACCATTGGAAGAGGTTCAGTTGGAGAGTGATCTTACTTATGAGGAGAAACCTATCAAGATTCTTGAGACTGCATAAAGAGTTACTCGTACTAAGACTATCAAATTCTGCAAAGTATAGTGGAACCATCATACCGAAGAAGAAGCAACTTGGAAAAGAGAAGATGACCTTTGGAAGGATCACCCACACCTATTTGCTAGCCAATCTCAATCTCGAGGGCGAGATTCATCTTAAGGGGGTTAGATTTTTAACGTCCCAATTTTCATCAAATGCAAAGTCATGTCATTGCATTCATATCATCATAGCATTTTGTTCTTGCACAAAATTTTTCAAAGCTAAGCCCTAAATAAAACCATATTTATACCCCTTTTATTATATATGTATGAGGCATGTTTTTTATTTTAATTCATGACCTCAAAATGATTTTTGAGTGAATGTATGTGTTTGACACACTTTTGAATACTAGGATCTCCATACAAAATTTTGATGAAGGTTTAAATTCAAACAGATTTGAATTGGGCATTCAAATCCTTTTTGGAAAATCAAATCAGAAAAGAAAAGGCAGAAAGAAAAAAATAAAAACAGGCGCCACCTATCTAGCCCAATCCCACTATCGGCCCTGCAAGCCCACCCGGGTTCGCCCTTCCCCTCTCTCTTTCTCACCACGCGCACCCGCACTTGCTCGCTGACAGCACGGCCCCACCGCCAGGTCAGCACCGTCGTCTTCAATAACACGCCGCAGACCCGCTCGCCCCTGCCATTTCTGCCCCGATTGAATTCACTTAATGCCGCTTGATTCGCGGTGTGATTTCCCAAGCCGACGCCCGCTACTTAATATCCTCCCTCTCCCGCATCTTTCCCCTCAAACCACATCGCTCGAGCGCCCCCAGGCTGCCAGTTCTCAAGCTCACACCGCCGCGGCACCGCACATCTCTAGCGACCAATCTCGGTGAGCTCCATCTACCCCTCTCCCTCTAGTTGATACTATCTTGATCGCCAACCTCACGTGCATCTAATTCCGCCTTCTGTTATTCTTGTTTTGCTTCATAGCACCGTCGCCGTCAACCACCGTACGCACCCGACACCGACCGCGACTCCAACGAGGAATTCTCGAAGGCACCGTGCGCCCCCGTCTCCACTTCGTCGACAAGCAGCTTCACCGCGACTCTGCACTTTGGTAACTACCCGCACCTTCCCCTCTTACCCCCTAGCGCCACCAGAGCATCGCCGGCAGAGCCGTCGCCGCCACGCTCACCATCAGCGCCGCCCAAATTTGGTTGCTTCAACTAGAGCTATTAGATCTAGATCCAACGTCGCAGATTAGATCACTTAAGTGAAGTGGTACCAAGCAATCCTGACCGAGCGATCTAACTTAGATCTAGTGGCCCATGGACGTGATCCGCATGAAGCGGTACGGGCCAATCAGATGGCACCGCGTGTCTGGGTTTGTGTTTTAAAATCTAGATTTGATTCTATTAGATGAATTAAATTGTAAAATTCCTAACTTTTGATCTGTTTGTCCAAAAAATACAAATAATATATCAATGGATTCGGAAAATTGAGCCCTACACATGTATGGCCTTGGTTTGGCAATTTGCTTCTGTAAAATTGGAGTTTGTACAGAAACATTTGTAGGCTTATTTTGGCTATATAAAATGTTTAAAAATTTGTTTTAGAGTAAATTCTGGTTTTATTTAGATCTTAGAAAGTTTAATTTTTGTTCAGTACTGTAAGATTGAATTGTTTAGTGTGTAAAAATCATTCCGTTGCATTTTCATGCATTCATATATATACTTTCTTGTATATTGAATGTGAATTTGGTATTATGAATTTATGTGTAGATTTTGGTGATTGTGGTTATTGTGATTGTGAGGATTGTTCCTACTCCCTCAACTATCAAGGCAAGTGATGCTTCATATTTTTGTCCTATTATTTTATATATGCACTAGTAATATTTTGAGTAGGATTTGCATGGAGATTTTTCTAAGTATATGCTATGCCATGGGAAATCCTATATATGTTGTCTTAGTAGTTTTCCCTAAGATAAGGAACTTGCTATGCAAGTATGCTTACCCTAGATAGTAGAAAACAAGGGTGGAATATTCATACAATGTTGTTATGCAAAATCTATGACTTTGTTTTTGAATAATAAAACAACATGTGAATGAATCACCTAGGTGGAATGGAAAGATTGGTTTGTGTTGAATGTTTACACAAGGCCCATGTATATGGTTTACCTTGTGTATCACACTTGTGGATGGCCACCCAGGAACAAAGGGATTTGAGATATTTAGTGTTGAGAAGTTTCTAGTGCAACCACATGGCATATGGGCTCTGCCTTGATCAAATAGGTTGCAAGAACTTAGCCAGATGGACAGTTGGTGGTAGGGTTGATAGGATGGAACGCTTCCATGGTGGTCTAAGGGAATGCTTCTGAAAGGTCTCGTCTCGATGCATGTCGAGTCTTGTGGGGAAAGTGCACCACCTCTCGAGAGGGTAAAACCTAAGTACTTATCCATGTCCCCGGCAACAGACAATTTGAGCATCAAAGACATTGAAGTGATCAAGAATCTCCTCACCCCAATTTCTCTAAGTTAAAACTTGTGGTTGAACAATGGTAAAGGTTCACCAATGTCTATTGGTGGTTCCTTGGGTATTTTTGTCAACCAAAAACCTAGTGTTTCCAACTAATTAGAAAAACCTTATTTTTGAGCAAAGCCAGCCTGAACTACACTTAGCCAAATTCATATAGTTATTAGATGTTTGTATACTACAATGGTATCACTTGCCAATACAATTCCAAGTGTATTGACCCTCTATGGTTGTAACTTATGATGTTGCAGGTTACTCTAATGGAGACTAGGGTTATGAGTCTACACTCAACATGTTTGCCTGTAGCACATGAAGATGAAGACTTCTATTTATTTACTTTATGTTATGAACTCTATGTATTAGCCTTGTGATAATGAGTTGTAAAGACTATGTTATATCTGGAATGACGATGTAATAATGACCTTTGTATTTGTGTACTCCATCTTAAACTGTGGATGCTAGCATTTTGATCCAGGGACTAGCATTGCAATCTTAGGGGCCTTTACCTTAAATGGTGGGGTCTTACAGATGGTATCAGAGCACTGTGTTGCATATATGATTATGACCCTAAGATGGATTAGACTAAGGAAACCACTAGGAAAAATGCAACTCTTTGCAAATTCCACACTTATCTCTTTTCTTCTCGTAAAACCTCTTCTAATCTTCTTTCTCATCTCTATTTGTAGATGGCCGCCATCAATGAAGCTGTCAAGAAGGGATAACTCATGACCATGACCTTTGAATGTGATACGGAGTTTCCCAAGGCACTCAAAAACCTCATGGTTATCTTGGGAATACATGGTGAAGCCGTGTACATGGGATTTCTAGTGATGGATGAAGGAGAAGAATATTGGTGGGTGCAACTCCACTTGTACAAAAGCAAGGAGGACAACCACAAAGAGTCGGGATTCTGCATGGTTACCAACTCTGAAATGCATATGTCATTCTTTGACTCTTCAAGAAATGCAGCATGGAATGCCATCAAGGAACTTGGTGAAAGACTCAAGTGTAGAATGCTCAACACTCAAAATGACATTAGAGAGGAGAAGAAGTATACCCAAGACCTAGAGACCGCCATAAAACCTCTAAGGGAAGATATCATAGACTTGGCGTATGAGTGAGAGTTGTGACGTACTCCGATAGTTGGACCACCACACTTGTCGTTTTCTCGCGTTAATAATTTGATCATACCAACCTATGTGGTATGGCAAAATTTGTCTAAGTTATGTTTGAACCTTAGAGCTTTTGATAGATTATTTTATTCCATGACTTGTGTGTTTTATTGTTGAATGTATTCTTTGGATTTTGTTTCACTACCTTATGATTTTCTCCTTATTTGTGTTGTTTCTAATTATTCTCTATCCTATGCAATAGATGCCTAGCTTTGTTATCAGCACCGCCGAGGAGTTCAAGGGAACTCGTTCTGGTTCTCGTATCATGGATCTCACTAGTGTGCTCAATCTCCCCCTCCCTAATATTAAGGGACTTCAACTTACAAAGTTCGAGAGTAAGGATCTATGGGGATTTAGAGTATCGCAGCCAGGACGCCAGTCGGAGCCACCCACCGAGGAGATTTCCTTCAAGTTGACGCATGATGAAAAGGAGAAGGGACTCGACGTTGTCATGCAGGAGCTACTTGGACGCCTTTGTGGATGTCATTCCACCTATCTCAGGGGCCTTTACTTCCACCCATTTAGGAGACATGACGAGGAGGGAGAGGCTGTAGTGTATGATGATGCCACTAGAGAGACTATTGAGCCAGTCTGTCTGTATCTTCAGGACCTAGAGAGCCTCGTTAGACACCTTGACACCGATAGGACCAACGTCATGCTTAGCAATGACGATCTATAGGTTCAGTTGAGGGAGAAGGACAAGGACATCACGGAAAAGGATGAGATCATCAAGGAGATGGAGGCTAGGTTCGAGAAGCAAGACAAGAGGTTAAAGAATCAAGAGAAGAGAGTGCAGGATAGGAACAAGAGGATCAATGATATGAAGGCCGAGATAGAGCTCAAGGATCTTGATCTAGAGACACAACAGGGAGTGATAGAGAGGCTGCGCTCGCAGAAGAGAGCCCTCCGGGCAAAGGTCGATGCTTTGACCACCAGCGTGGAGGAGTACAAGACAACAATGGAGACAACAGGACTTGCTCTAGTAGACGAGGAGGTCGACATGGTGGAGTAGTGTTGACTACTTGGCTACCTATCTATCTATCTATCATCCTTTTATTTATCGAGTCGCAATGATCATCCAACATGTGGATGGCTTTGCTAGTGTGTTTACTTTTCCAAAACTTGTTGTTTCCGTTGTTTAAAATCTAAGTTTATCTTGTGCTTGATTATTTGTGATTATTGCTACGTAATGTATTGTGCATGTTAGTATCTATGGGTTATATATCATTACTTATCCTTATTGAAACCACAGATGCCTCCCCGTCATGCCAATCCCAACACTAACAACAATAACAACAATGGCAATGAGATGCAGCACCTGCTGACAGCCCAGACTCAGGTGATGCAAATGATGACCCAGTTCATGGCGAATCAGAATCAGAACCAAAACAAAAACAACAACAATAACAATAACAACAACAATCAAAACAACCCACCAGCCTTTGATATGCTTACAAGGTTTTTGAGGTTGAGGCCTGCAAAGTTCTCGGGAACCACTAATCCTATGGTAGCCAATGACTGGCTACATTCTGTGAACAAGGACTTGGTCACTGTGGGCTGCACTGATGAGGAAAAGGTCAGATTTGCAGCACATCTTCTTAAAGGACCAGCAGCCACATGGTGGGTTAATTTCCAAATCACCACTCCTATTGAAGATGTGACTTGGGCAATATTTGAGGATGGATTCCGCATGCTCATATCTCATCAGGAGTGATGAGTTTGAAGAAGAAAGACTTCCACAACCTTAATCAACGTCACCGTAGTGTGGCAGAATATATTGAGGAGTTCAACAATCTGGCATGCTATGCACCGGATGATGTTGACACTGATGCTAAGAGGAAGGAAAAATTCCTTGAAGGGCTGAATGATCAGATGTGCATGTAGCTATTTGTTGCATATGTCCCAACTTATTAATCACTATGTGACAAAGCCACCATCTTGGACAGCAAGATGAAACATGTGGAGAATAGGAAGAGGAAGCATCACTTTGATAAGCATAGTTCTGGATCGATTCATTTTTACTTAGAGATTACAGAGAGCTTTTTCTTCCTCTCACTGATACAGCTCGAGGAGCAAGTGTAGCTATTGTTGAGATGAGTAAAGATCTTGTTCATGTATTCTGTGTATAGAAACCACTACATCATCCCTCCCTGGATCCCACTAGTGCACATTGGCCCCACTTAAGCCTACCCATGGCATATGCCGTGCCACCACCATGACAGGTCCTGATGGTTTTCCATCGCATTTTTTAGAAGCATTGGAATTTGCGTGGTGAGGAGTTAACATAGATTGTTATTCGTATACTCAATGGGGAGAATTAATTAGAGAGAAAGTATGTTCATAGTTGTGATTCCCAAGTTAAAAAAAACATACATCCCTCTCTCAATTCCGACCTATTATCTTGTGCAATGTGTGGTGCAAAATTGCATCAAAATTAGTTGCTAACCGTCTAAAAAGTTTCTCCGTGAGATAATATCTGAAGAGCAGTCCACATTTGTTCCTGGCCACCTGATTACAGACAATGTTATTACAACATATGAGTGTCTCCATTTTACGAAGTCGCATAAGAGTAGGAAGAATTCTCATTGTGCACTAAAACTTCATATGAGGAAGGCACATGATCACATTGAATGGAACTATTTGGAAGCAATTATGAGGAACTTAGAGCTCGTTTGGTTTCTGTCATTTCATTTCATTTGATAGAAATGGAATGAATTAAATGACATTGATGATATCATTTCATTTGACAATTCCACATAAATGATAGGGTACCAAAAGGAATGAAGGTTAGGCATAAAATAAAAACCATGTAATTTGCAAATGAATTCCATAACCACTTCCATGGAAGCCAAACAGGTTGTTTTTTGAAATCACAAATGAATTTCTTGATTCCAACCCCAAATGATGGGAGCCAAACGAGCTCTTAGTTTTTCCCCTGGATTTGTTGACACTATAATGAGGGGTGTGGGTTTGGTCTCTTTCTCTGTCATGTTTAATGGAACAAGAACCCAAACTTTTAAGCTGGTGGGAGGGATTCGTCGGGGGAATCCGTTATCTCCATACCTCTTATTGCAGTTGAAGGTTTTTCATGCTTTCTTAAGCATGCTTTGACCTCTAGTGAGATGGTAGGAATCCAAATTGCTTCTACTGCACCTCGTCTTAATCATTTGCTTTTGCAGATGATTGTATATTATTTTGCAAGGCAACGGTTCAAGAGGTCACCAAGATAGAAATCTTGGAACAATTGAAATGGATCGTATGGGCACCTAGAGGGGGGGTGAATATGTGCTACTCCAAATTTTATTTTATTTTCAATTTTAGGCTTGACACAAAGGTAAACTCTCATGATATGCAACTACAGATAATTTCCCTATATGCAAACCTAACTAGTAAGCGAGTAAAAGCGAAGAACGAGATAACCATAGTGGAGAATGCGGAGACACAGGATTTGTTTGACCGTGGTTCCTTCCTTGTTAAGGGAAGTATGTCTATGTTGGAGGGGTAGGCGGTACTAAGATCACCACGCCACAATAGGCCTCACCATATTCTCCGATGGATCTCTCCACCAAAGACCTGATCCACCTTTCCATTATTGATAACCTTCGAGGCGGGAACTGTTGCCTTTAAAACACTAGCAGGGCACACAACCACAACTGAATTGGAGGATCCAGTGATGATGACGAGCTACCACAAAAACAAGATCAATCAATAACCGAAATAGAGATCTAGATATTTGCAAGAAATACTAGATCAATAATCCTCCAAGTGAATGGAGGGTAAGTGAAGCGCTTGATTGGTGCCGATGAAGATCGAAGCCTCCTCCTTCGATTCCCCAAAGATCAGATCCTTCGGGTGGATGAAGATGGAGATCTTGGTTTGAGACTTGAAGAATAGTACAATTTTTTTCGTATTAATCAAGAGATCTGACAGGAGGAGCAATTGGGGTATTTAGACCCCCTGTCAAAACTCAGCTGTTGGAGAATTTTGGGGCTAGATTATCTGGCCTAAGTGGGGCCGAATTATCTGGACGGGGCAAAAATCTGCCCCAGAATTGGATTTTCTGGGGGAAAATCCGCCCCCTATACCGCGTGACGCGCCTTGGCTGGCTTTGGAATAATTCCTGGGCGGGCGGATTATCCGGCCCCCTTGAGGGGCGGATTATCTGGCCCGGGCAAAAACTCCAGCCTTGGCCGGACAATCCGAGGTAAAGTCCGCTCCCTATACCATGTGGCACGCCTTGTCCACCTTTGTCGATCGAGCCAGGGGCGGATAATCCGCTGCCCCCGCCGAACTTTGTTTGGCTGCTTTTTGAATGGACAATTATCTGCAACACTCACCACACATTAAATAATCCTTGGTATTGCTATCTAACACACAAAACACTAGATATCATGAAAGGTTCTTTCAATATCCCCCTTTTTGGTGTTAGATGACAATACTAGGATTTGCAATAATTCCCTACTAACAACATCATTCCAAGAATGAAAAAGTCTCCCCCTAAATGTGTGCATATAATAAATTTGCATTTGAATACAAATGCGCACAAAAGGTACAAGACTTTTCATGAGTTGGAAACTACAAACAAATAATGAGTTAGACACAGTTATCATACCACCTGAAAATGAAGTCCTCAATAATATAGAGATAACACTATGATAATCACTTATTGAGACTTTAAAGCATAATAGCATTTGGATGCATCTATAGAGATAATACCGGAATTCCATAGCCTATAGATGAATCCATACTTCCAGAGAGATAAATCCACATTGATAATTCCAGAAATAACCGAGATAAATCCATAGTATCACACAACCAACCATAAAGTCTCACACAACCACAAACCAAATAGCCAATAATTTTAACGCTAAATGGGCACAAGCAACAAAAAAGAAAATGACAAAAATGGCAAATGTTTGTGCCCGACCCACGAAAATCCACGATATCCTAATAGAACTACTACTCCCCCTTTGGCATCAAAACGCCAAAAAGGAAGAAGAGCGATGCTAATGCCCTAAGATTTCAATCCTCGTCAACAAGAACACCCTCTTCGTTGGGCCTGAAATAGCGAGCACGAGGATGGTGCTTGTATGTTTTAGGAGCACAACAACCACCTGTGAAGTGAATAACATGGATAACAAGTAGATAAGGACAAACAAGTCCAGGACGATTGCTAAAAACAGTAGAAAAACAATCCAGAAACCAAATCTACATGATACTAGAATCTGACAAAATCTGAACTAGGTGCAAACCTTATAGGCCGAATAATCCGGCCCAACCTGGGGCGGATAATCCGGCCCCGGCGAAATTTTTCAGAATCACTTCAGATTGATAGCATCAACACATATCGGGTAAGGGGGTTGCTAGTCTACGGTTTCTAACATGCATATGGAACAAGGGGCAACCTCTAATCTGAGTTTCCATAACAAAAACACAAATTCCATACAAAAGAGAAGAATGGGGGATTTAACCTCACTCATTGGAAGAATAACTCGGAGCATAAGGTACCCAGAAGCGATGGGAAGAAAATCCAGGGAGGCCTAGAGAATCCGATGGACAGAACAACTTCAGGAAGGTTCGGGGCGGCTGGTGGCGGCTGAGGGAGAGGAAGGGGTGAGGGTGGAAGTGCTGCTTTGTTTGATCCCTTACCCCGTTTCCCTATCCTTAAGAGAGGAAAAACCGCCTAGGACGGATTATCCGGCACCCACTAGGGACGAATAATCTGGCCCTCTCTGAATTTTCTGTTATACACATATTCAGGCCAGCACACCCCAAACAAAACCCTCGCAGTAGTACCAAAGGACTTGTGTGCAAGATAGATGGCTCAGGGGATAGAGAAAAGCTTAGGTTTAGACATCCAAACCGTGATGGTACTACACACCCAAAATTGCAAAATCCAAAACAAATAAAAGCCAAAATTGGGCGTGTTTTCCATAAGAACACAAGATATGCAAGAAAATCCAAAAAGATCCACAAGGAACCAACTCTTATCAAGGAAGAGGGTGGTGGCCAAAGCCACCATGTTGGAGTGGATGGTATGACACCATAAAGATATATCTTCGGTTCATGACTGATGACTGCAAGTGCACAAATCATTTGTAGCTAGTTTCGAAATAAATATATCGATCCCACAGGGAGCAGGAGTATGAAGTCTAATAACTCTTGAATTAAATACTAAAATAGTAATGAAGCTACGCAAGCGCCACCTAGGCTCGCCGGAATCCGCATCAGACAGCGGCGAGAGACGGCGCCAGGGGAAAGATCTAGGAACCGGGGAAGCACGCGTTCGAACCAGCGCAACGACGCGAGCCTAAATGAGGCGGCACCACCCCTTTTGGATCACCGGAGAAGCAAGCACGGCGAGGAGCAGGGGCGGTGGCGATAGAGAGACGGCGACCTACGGCTACAAATGACACGCAGGCAAACGAGGGGAACAGGGAGCACTACAAGGAATGTGTTATTCTATGACCTTCTAATAGTGACCGTGAACAAAATCGTCATAGAGTTATGACGATTTTGCATGAGATGGTCGTAAGAAGTTCAAGAGGGCCTATACCCTGGAAAATTACGAAGATTTTGCTAAAAATCGTCATAGTTACTTTAGATGAAATCGTCATAATTTGATGGAAGCAGCCTATGGTGTTACTTGTAGCTCACTATGACGATTTTAAATCGTCATATTGTCCAAATTAGCATAACTTGACATGAGTTGTCTGCCACCTCATCATTTACGCCTACGTGTCATTTCTATTTTCTAAGTGCAAAAAAGAGGTGATATGTGAACCGACCAATCAAAACACAGGAAACACCCTCCAACAGATCATCCTTATGGACCTGATCTAGACCGTTCATTCCGGATCCAACGCTTGCTGATCACGAGAAGAAGCACACACAAATCCACAGTCCCCACCGCACCCACGACACAAACCCTAACCTCACCAAGCCTCCCCTCGTGCTGCCGATTCTCCCCTCTCCCTTCCTCATCTCTCCGCCGCCACCCCCACCCACCCCCATCAGTCCTGATCGCCATCGATCTCCGCTCACCCCCCACCAGCGTATCGCCTTCGGCTTGCAGCACCACCACCACCGTCTCGCCTTCGCCCTGCAGCGCCGCCACCACCGTCTCGCCTCCGCCCCTTAGATCTCCTGCCCTCGCGCCCCTCCAGATCTCCTCTCTGAACCCTAATCTCCACCACCGTCTCGCCTTTGCCCTGCAGTGCCGCACGGTCTCGCCTTCGCCCTGCAGCGCCGCCACCACCGTCTCCCCCCCTCAATCTACCCACTGCCACTACCCGCCTGCGCTTCCCGAGGCTAGTCTGGCCGCCCCACTACCTCGCACCGGTCGGATCCATCTTCTCGGGAGCTCGCCGTCCAGACCAGGGGCACTGCCTCTCTACCGGCGATGCCACCCATCTCTCCCTCTTCTCTTAGGCACCATCACCTCCTTCTACATATCCTCTAACGTGCTGCATCTATTGAAACAGGAATCACACGGTAGGAACTCAAAGACGGCGACCAGATGAACGTCCTCATCGCATCGGCAGGCGGTGGATGTGAGATGAGAAGCGGCATATCCGCGGCCCAGGCGACGCCCGCTGCTGCATCACCTCGAGCCCAACGACACCAGATCCACTGGCTAGGTCTTCAAATGTTCCGGACATCACCCACTGCTTCTCCTCTTCTTCACTGTCTCCATGCTCTATGTAAGTCCCCGGTTACTCCCTTTTCTCCTCCACTTGCTATGTGAGACATGGATGTACTATATACTGTTTCCTTGCATTTTGTGTTGGCGTCCATAGAACATGTTAATCGAGCGTTCAAGTATTATAATTGTTCTGTGACAAGGCTAGTTGATTGTTTGTAGCACATATGCCAGAACATTTGTCCCTTGGTTGATTGATTGATCCTTATACTTGTATTGCCTAGAGAAGAACTATATGCCTACTAAAGCTTATTATTTGAAACCAGAACTACTGTTAATACTACTAATCTGGTTATTATTTCTGCTGTCTAAATTTCACACAATATTTCTGCTTTCTAAATTTCACACAATATTTCTGTTGCCTACTATATGGAACATTGGTAGCTGTGCACCAATTGCATAACTGTATGTCACAAATACAGGACAAACAACAGGAGTATAGTTAACTATCAGAACCTACAGTTACAATGCCATGCTTACTCTTATATACTTTCTAGTTAAATGTATCATTGTATTCCCAGCACCACATGGCAAATTTATAGAGCTAGCACTATATTCAATCAGTTTTATGCTTATCTTGTTCAAAAGAACAACAATTTTTCTCTCAATTGATATATCTATAGCATCTAGTTTGCGTTGTTGATTGTTTCAATTAATTATCTCTTCAAGCTTATATGCCTGATACCTTGTGCTATTCTTTCAATTGATGGAATAGATGAATTACTTAAAATAATTCACGTTACTGGATGAGATCGAACATCTTAGGTGAGTTTTTATTCCAGGTTCATGGCTTGGGGCTGGTCGATACGATTACCATTTTAGAATGCCCACTGCTACTTCTGTTAGTGATACTGCCCTGTGTTATTATGCTGTAATTTTGGAGTGTTGCTGCCTTAAGCAGATATATGAAACAATGTCAGGTTACTTTGAACAGTCCTCTGACAGCTACTGCCTTGCCTTGTTGGCTAGTTTCATCTTATATTACCTTGTATTCCTGATAAGCTTGTCATACTCCAATCAATCAAATGTGTGAAAAAATCGAATAAGTTTGATGCACTAGTTTCTTTTACTATGTTTGTTGCTTGGATGAAACTGTACATCAATACTCTGCTGCTTACCATTCTTAGTGTCTACCATTCTTGCATTAGGTGAAGTTTGATTAGAAATTTTGTTCTAATGGTGCATTCCTAGTGTACATTCTATGAAAGATTTGTCAAGAGGGGTTGTTGCATCATTCTGCTCTCGACAGTTGAAGGTACTATGCATAAAACATGAACATTGTTTTGAAAATTCTATTGAAACATCATTATTGATTGCTCAGGAGTTTCCAGATCTGTCATGTTAATTGGATAATTGATACATGGCAACATTCGATGATTTGTCATGTTAATTCGATTCTGTTCCAAATTGTTTAGTTCTTATTGTTAGTAGATATTCCCTTATCGAGGAGAACAAACGCCTCTAGAAACAGGACTCACAGCTGGGTCATGAGAATGCACAAGTGTATACTCATAACACACACACATACAGCTAATACATGTCACTTTGTCAAACCATCATTGTTCATAGCACATGGAGTACAACTAATATTGAGCTAGGCAACATTTTCATTTACTTGCAACTAGCACTTCAAAATTTGTTCTGAAACTGTACCTTATTTGTTGTTTTTCAGAAACTCTGAATCTCGATTGCAGGGGAGCAGTAGCAGGGAGCTCACTGGTAACAGGGGAGAAGCAGCACGCTCGCGAGCGTGGGCGACACTTGGGTGGCGGCGCCTGCTATTTTTTGGTCACCTGAGGAGCTACAGTGACGATCTCCAGTGGCGGCGAGTGGCACAAGAACATGTGGTCGACCCTGGGCTTGAAGGAGAGGCTGCGGCAGGATCTAGAGGGCGTCAGGTTTGTCACCCTAGAGCCAGTGGCGGATGGCGACGGAGGGGAGGACCAGCGCCGGCAAAGACGAGCGAGCTGGCGCCGCTGTAGGAGGGGGCTAGGCACGACACAAGAGCAGTTGGCCTGCCGTACGACACCTCAACCAAGGCCCAGCGGCGTCTCCATCTTCCTGTGTTGCCCCCTGTAAGCTTGTTTCTCCTAGTCTGTTTGGTTTCATTCATGTGTGCAGTCAAGCTAAGTGGGAATATTGGTCAGTTTTGTTTTCTTGTTCAATTATGTTCTGTCAACTCATGGATGAATACTTGCATAACGTTTTACTGACTTCACTGACTTCTAGTGTAAAGATCAAGACTGTCTTCACTGACTTCTAGTGGGCATTGAATTGCTGAGTTGCTTGTGTGTGTGCTTGCATTATATTATCTGTTTAGACTGATTACCACATGTAATATACTTTTTGCCATGAACAAAACCTTTCTTTTAAACTATGCATGAAACAGATATAACATCTGGAGCTATTGTTGTTTTGAGGTAGTCCTTGATGGCAATGAGATCAATCTTGTCTCTCTGCTGCTCTGATCAAACAGGTTAGAGTACTTCTATCTGATTTTCTTATAGTCGAAATAATTTTACTTTCTGCGAGATTATAAATTGTGAGAATGGATGTATGTTTCTGCTGGTTATGCATGAAGGTGTTCAGATATTTCTGTGACATAGAGATTTTTTATTTTGAATTCGTATATCTTGTATTTATGATGATTTTAGTTTTGGTGTTGTAAAATGCTACTCATACTTCATTCTTGATTGTAATCTTGGAAAAACTGATAGCCAAACTGGTAGACAATGTTGTGATTAAGGCTTGTCATTTTTGTTACTCATTTGCTATTTTAGCTAATTCAAACCATGTTTTTGTTCCTACAACAGAAAATAAAATCAAGTATAGTTTATGTAGATGCTAGTATATATATGTTCTTTATTTTCTTCCTAGCTGGTCTATGTTATTGTTTGAACATGTTGCTTTTGTTGTCTCCATAACCTATTTCGTCTCTTTTTTAAAGGTTACATACCGAAGTAGGAAGAAGAAAAGGGATTCCGTACTCAACAAAGAGTAGATAGTCTTATTTTTGGAGCTTTATTTATATTTTCTCGGTGATTTGAACTATGGAATTGTTGTAATATACTACAGTGTACATTTGTAGTGGTTTTATATTCCTGGGTGACGTGCACTATGTACTGATTGTAATATATGTTTTAACTTTTATTATTATCTGTGAAAAATAATGTGATATGGGCTGTGTTTAAGAAATATTGTCTATTTTATGGCCGTATGTCTGAAATAAATCAAATGCTAGATGGGATTAAAAAAGCCTACGGCCCGTCCAACATTGGACTAGAAAAATATACAATTTTGAGTAAATGGTTGAAAATAAAAAAGAAACGGATCTTAAAATGCTAAGGCCCTGAACATACAAAAGGCCAAAATGTTGGACTTAGCCCAAGTAATCAGCCGATTTTCATAGAAAATTTGATGGACCATATTATTGGGCTTGGCCCATACAAATGGCAGAAATGGACCGGGCTAATTGTGTGCCACGTAGGATCTGACATGGCGAGATCAGTTTGCCCATGACGATATTGGATCGTCATAATGGTTATGACGATCCAATATCGTTATAAACGGTTATGACGATTTCACTAAAATCGTCGTTATAGTTCATTTGCGACGCCCAGCTTTCGACGATCTCAAAATCGTCATAGAATCGTCATAAACGGACTGTTATGACGATTTTGTGACGAAAATTGAGGGTCATATATAGCCAGATTCCTTGTAGTGGAGGACCGCGAGCTCACCCTGAGTGTATCTGTGGTGATGGCGAGGCCGGAGGAGGTCAGAGCCAACAGCGATGTCAGTGGCGGTGGGCGTCGGGGTCGAGGAAGAAGAGGTCGATGGCGACGATTGGGAGCATCCTGGACAGATTCCTTCGGCAGGGAGATGGAGTGGAGTGAGGCGGAGCTCGTGGCGGTGTCAGCGGAGCTCGGGGAGGCCGGCAACGGCGGCTAGCCGGCGGCCATGGCAGGCTAGGGTTCGGCTTGCATGGGAGAAATCCAACGAGGGCGAGGGAGAGAGGGGAAACTGAGCACGGTGGGGCTTCGTGGCGGCGGCAGGGGTACTTGTAGACCTCCAGAGCAGCAGCGAAGATCTTGGCGCACGACGGCACGGCGGACGGCGACACGCAGCAGCATCGGTCATGGCTCAAGGTGGACGACGATGATTATGAGGACAAACCGGTATGGGCCAGATGGGCTGCGGCTGGGCCTCTGTGGACGCGCTGCTTTTTCTATTTTGTATTTCCTCTTTGTATTTTCATTTCAAATCTGGTTTAAACAATTCAAAAATACAAGATACTTTAGTAAAGTTTATAAAATATCCAGGGGCCCTTGTAACCCATTTGGGCTCCATTATTTTCTTATTTTTCTAAATCCAAACACCATTTGAATGTAGTTTCAAAGAGAGGGGAGGTTTAGGGTTTTAGGGTTTTTGGTACTTGTGTTTTTAATTGACACACTTGATCACATGCAGACATTTTATTGATTTAAACATATGCATGCAATGCTTTAACACTATTTACATATATCACAAACTTGGGCTGTTACAGTCTTACAGATATCTCATGTCATTGGAACTTCAACCAACATTGTTGGACAAGATCAAAGAAGCCCAAAAGTTGGATAAGGAAATAGAGGAGATTAAAGGTAAAATTAGTAAAGGAAAGGCTAAAGGATTCCATGAAGATGAACAAGGTACTTTATGGTATGTAAAGCGTATCTGCATTCCGTAGGATCTGGAGCTTTGGAAATTGATTCTGCAAGAAGCACACAATTCACCATATTCTACTCATCCGGGTAACACGAAGATGTACATGTATGTGAAGGAAAGATTTTGGTGAAATAATCTCAAGAAAGATATTGCGGAACAAATTGCATTGTGTGATGTGTGTAGTCGAGTGAAGGTGAAACATCAGAAACCGGCAGGGTTATTGCAACCACTACCCATACCTGATTGGAAGTAGGATAAGATTGGTATGGATTTTATCACCGGATTTCCAAGGACCAGATCTGGATATGATTCTATTTGGGTTGTTGTGGATCGCCTAACTAAAGTGGCTCATTTCATACCCGTGAAGACTACCTATACAAGTGCTAAATTGGCTAAGATCTATATGAACAGGATTGTATGTCTGCATGGAGTACCTAAGAGTATTGTATCTGATAGAGGAACTCAGTTCACTTCGCATTTTTGGCGACAACAGCATGAATCATTGGGAACAAGGCTAGAATTCAACACAACTTTTCACCCTCGGACTGATGAACAGACGGAAAGGACCAATTATATTTTGGAAGATATGTTGAGGGCATGTGCATTATACTATGGATCTAGTTGGGATTAAAGTCTGTCATACGCAGAATTCTCTTACAATAACAACTATCAAGCAAGTATAGAGATGGCTCCGTTTGAATTCCTTTATGGGAGGAAGTGCACTACGCCATTACTATGGAATGGGGTAGGAGAAATAAATTTATTCGAACCAGAACTAATCAAGAAAGCTGAAGAGAAAGTCAGAATGGTAAAGGACAGATTGAAGATAGCCCAATCCTAACAAAAGAGTTACGCAGATCCAAAGCATAGGGAAGTCACCTATGAGGTAGGTGATAGATCTTATCTTAGAGTCTCACCACTTCATGGTGTAAAGAGATTTGGAGTCAAAGGAAAGTTGGAACCTCGATATATTGGACCATTCAAGATTTTGAGCCGCAAAGGAGAAGTGGCTAATGAGATTGAATTGCCTGAATCACTGTCAGCAGTTCACAATGTGTTTCATGTGAGCCAGTTGAAGAAATGTCATCCGGAGATCGAAGAAACTTCATTGAAGGACACTATACCATTGGAAGAGGTTCAGTTGGAGAGTGATCTTACTTATGAGGAGAAACCTATCAAGATTCTTGAGACTGCATAAAGAGTTACTCGTACTAAGACTATCAAATTCTGCAAAGTATAGTGGAACCATCATACCGAAGAAGAAGCAACTTGGAAAAGAGAAGATGACCTTTGGAAGGATCACCCACACCTATTTGCTAGCCAATCTCAATCTCGAGGGCGAGATTCATCTTAAGGGGGTTAGATTTTTAACGTCCCAATTTTCATCAAATGCAAAGTCATGTCATTGCATTCATATCATCATAGCATTTTGTTCTTGCACAAAATTTTTCAAAGCTAAGCCCTAAATAAAACCATATTTATACCCCTTTTATTATATATGTATGAGGCATGTTTTTTATTTTAATTCATGACCTCAAAATGATTTTTGAGTGAATGTATGTGTTTGACACACTTTTGAATACTAGGATCTCCATACAAAATTTTGATGAAGGTTTAAATTCAAACAGATTTGAATTGGGCATTCAAATCCTTTTTGGAAAATCAAATCAGAAAAGAAAAGGCAGAAAGAAAAAAATAAAAACAGGCGCCACCTATCTAGCCCAATCCCACTATCGGCCCTGCAAGCCCACCCGGGTTCGCCCTTCCCCTCTCTCTTTCTCACCACGCGCACCCGCACTTGCTCGCTGACAGCACGGCCCCACCGCCAGGTCAGCACCGTCGTCTTCAATAACACGCCGCAGACCCGCTCGCCCCTGCCATTTCTGCCCCGATTCAATTCACTTAATGCCGCTTGATTCGCGGTGTGATTTCCCAAGCCGACGCCCGCTACTTAATATCCTCCCTCTCCCGCATCTTTCCCCTCAAACCACATCGCTCGAGCGCCCCCAGGCTGCCAGTTCTCAAGATCACACCGCCGCGGCACCGCACGTCTCTAGTGACCAATCCCGGTGAGCTCCGTCTACCCCTCTCCCTCTAGTTGATACTATCTTGATCGCCAAACTCACGTGCATCTAATTCCGCCTTCTGTTATTCTTGTTTTGCTTCATAGCACCGTCGCCATCAACCACCGTATGCACCCGACACCGACCGCGACTCCGACGAGGAATTCTCGAAGGCACCGTGCGCCCCTGTCTCCACTTCGTCGACCAGCAGCTTCACCGCGACTCTGCTTTTCGGTAACTACTCGCATCTTCCCCTCTTACCCCCTAGCGCCTCCAGTGCATCGCCGGCAGAGCCGTCGCCGCCGCGCTCACCATCAGCGCCGCCCAGATTTGGTCGCTTCAGCTAGAGCTATTAGATCAAGATCCAACGCCCCTGATTAGATCACTTAAGTGAAGTGGTACCAAGCAATCCTGGCCGAGCGATCTAACTTAGATCTAATGGCCCATGAACGCGATCCGCATGAAGCGGTACGGGCCAATCAGATGGCGCCGCATGTCTGGGTTTGTGTTTTAAAATCTAGATTTGATTCTATTAGATGAATTAACTTGTAAAATTCCTAACTTTTGATCTGTTTGTCCAAAAATTACAAATAATATATCAGTGGATTCGGAAAATTGAGCCCTACACATGTATGGCCTTGTTTTGGCAATTTGCTTCTGTAAAAATTGGATTTTGTACAGAAACATTTGTAGGATTATTTTGGCTATATCAAATGTTTAGAAAATTGTTTTAGAGTAAATTCTGGTTTTATTTAGATCTTAGAAAGTTAAATTTTTGTTCAGTACCGTGAGATTGAATTGTTTAGTGTGTAAAAATCATTCCATTGCATTTTCATGCATTCATATATATATTTGCTTGTATATTGAATGTGAATTTGGTATTATGATTTTATGTAGATTTTGGTGATTGTGGTTATTGTGATTGTGAGGATTGTTCCTACTCCCTCAACTATCAAGGCAAGTGATGCTTCATATTTTTGTCCTATTATTTTATATATGCACTAGTAATATTTTGAGTAGGATTTGCATGGAGATTTTTCTAAGTATATGATTTGCCATGGGAAATCCTATATATGTTGTCTTAGTAGTTTTCCCTAAGATAAGGAACTTGCTATGCTAGTATGCTTAGCCTAGCTAGTAGAAAACAAGGGTGGAATATTCATACAATGTTGTTATGCAAAATCTATGACTTTGTTTTTGAATAATAAAACAACATGTGAATGAATCACCTAGGTGGAATGGAAAGATTGGTTTGTGTTGAATGGTTACACAAGGCCCATGTCTATGGTTTACATTGTGTATCACACTTGTGGATGGCCACCCAGGAACAAAGGGATTTGAGATATTTAGTGTTGAGAAGTTTCTAGTGCAACCACATGGCATATGGGCTCTGCCTTGATCAAATAGGTTGCAAGAACTTAGCCAGATGGACAGTTGGTGGTAGGGTTGATAGGATGGAACACTTCCATGGTGGTCTAAGGGAATGCTTCTGAAAGGTCTCGTCTCGATGCATGTCGAGTCTTGTGGGGAAAGTGCACCACCTCTCGAGAGGGTAAAACCTAAGTACTTATCCATGTCCCCGGCAACAGACAATTTGAGCATCAAAGACATTGAAGTGATCAAGAATCTCCTCATCCCAATTTCTCTAAGTTAAAACTTGTGGTTGAACAAGGGTAAAGGTTCACCAATATCTATTGGTGGTTCCTTGGGTGTTTTTGTC